>WQNJ02000007.1:39932500-44932500 GCA_016584745.2 Phylloscopus trochilus trochilus | reverse complement strand
CAAGATTTCTGTCTGTGACTTATATTTTATTAGTTCTCCTATAGATTTTGCAGACAGCAAGCCTCTTCAAAGAAAAGAATTTTTACTTAGAAGGGAAATCATCCACAGAAAACAAAAAACGTGGAGAAATTCATGAGAGAGGTCTTTCTGTAGCTGAACCAATAAAAGCCAGCATGACTTAGAGTTGGAGCTTCTTTTTAAAAGGAGTGCCTCCCATGACGTGTCAGTCCTAGTCTGTGTTGTATTTGACCCTAAAGACACTTTTTGAAAAAAATTTATGGAATAAAAGAGAAATTCTGTCTGTCAGAAACTCAACCATATTGTCTCTATAGACAAAGTTATTATTTAAAAGCAATAGCATTAAACAAACTGGCTGGAAGTTGATAACCAAGATCAATAATAATTTTCTGAAGTTATATATCTGGAAACCGTTGATCCCATTACAATATTGTTGCAAAAATCACTGAATGATTTTTATTAATGGCATCAGCTTGTGTAAAGTTTAGTTGGCTCGTTCATGTTCAACTCCTACACTGTCATAAAGTCACTGCCCTTGCCCTCATATCAATGTTCTGTTATCAGAGCATACCATTCTCTTAATAGTGCCGGTTGCACTATTTGCTGTAGTTGTTATTTTAATTTTTATTACTCCTTTATCTGTTACACTGGAAAACAGGCATATTGCTACTCAGGAGGAGCTTCTGTATGAGTCATGTTGTTGCAAAGGTGCACACATAACACAGCAGGTGTAAAGGAGCTGATTGTTATCTTCCTTGGCTGTGCCATAGTATTAAAACAACAACAACAAACCTACAAAAACAAAACAAAAAAAACCACCCACAACTCCACCCATCAAGTAAGTCTAGGTTTGCAGAGTTACTAAAGCAACTTTTATATTTCTTTAAAATTTTTATATTGCTTTAAAACTTTTATATTGATTATAACTAATCCATTTAGTTATAATATGTAGTGTTTAAATTTCAAGAAAACCATAAATGTTTTTTCCAATATATTCAGAATTTATTTCACCCTGCTAACACATTATAGAAAAACTTGCAAAGTAATTTCTCAGGAAAGGAAACAGGTATTGCTAATTATGGGGCCAGCTCATGAATTTGATGATATATGAACACAGAACTTTGAAATATTGACAGGATATAGTAGCTTAATTTCTGTTTACATCGTTAAATTCAAAACATGGGGAAACTATGGGAAAAACAATGAAGATGGATTTGTATTTCTCTTGTCATATTTTGGACATGTTAACACTAAATGAGGTAATTTTAAATTACTATGTGTATTGAATTTGTAGTTATGTAGTTGTACTTTAGCTATTGTCTGTATCTCTTACGTATATTTTATATTTGGCTTCCAACAAGGTGAAAATTATAGAAATCATTTGCTTAAACTCAGGTTTGCACTTAATAATTTTGAGTTATGTCTATACCGTTTTCTTCTTCAGTATTCAGTAAAATATAGTATTCATACAATTAGTATGCTGTAGAGCACCAGAGAACATCTGTCTTCAAAGATCACAGGTGATTCATGTTCTGCTTCTTAAAGACAAGTTGAATGAGAGAGACAAAGATTAATCCTAATGTTTCCATTGTTAAACCTCACTTTTCAGATTATGCTACTTTAGCAATAGAGTACTCAGCACTGTCCATTTCATATCCAAAAATTGCATTAACTCCTGTTTTAGCAGATAAACAGGCGTTTAAAATAAAATCCTCTAGGATCTTTTGTTGTTTTGAAATCTAAAAGGCTTAATAATCCTTTCAATCTGTAAACGCTAACATAGAGACTGTTGTCACTAAATCAAATTCATCTTTGTAGAAACAGTATGCTGCAGAGTTCCTCATGGATAAGAAATGCTATTTAGTGAACCAGCCTTCCCTCTGGTGTAGCTGCAGTGCCCTAGTACTCCCATCAGTGATCAATTTAGCTATTATCTTGAAAATTATTAAATGTTCATGAAACAGTGAGTTGAAAATTCCCAGCTCCTTGCTCCAATAGTTTTTCTTTATCATGTCTGTAGACTGTTGCTTTGTTTAACATTTAAGGTTATGTTAGGTCAATTCTTAATACAATAGCGTATTTGGCAAGAGTGGATGAGGATTAATTAGCAATGTTTGCAGAAGATTTTGAAAATATGAAGTGCTATAGGGACATAAATGAATGTCTTCTTTTCTCTGGTCTATGAATAGGTGGTGCCTGCCAAATGCTATTATGCTTGAAAAGCATTAGCTTTTCATGGCTCTTACCACAATTAAATTCTAGGTTTTAAAGTTAAATGCTTTCAATCAGTGATTCATAACTTTTCTGAGGCTATTTTTAAGTGGCCTCCAAAAACATTCAGATAAGTAGTTGGTTTACAGTAAGCTACACATGTGAAATTCATAAAGGGACTGAAAAAGCCAGTAGAAATATGGTAAGGAGTCCTGAAATAAAGATCTGTGAATCCACTGGCTATATTTAAAACAGGGAGTTTGGCATTTGTTAGAGGGCATACAGGTCTTCAGAAGTACCAGATTATTTATGAAGCAGATATCATACAATTTATGAGTTTTCTCACACTGACTTGCAAATGTTGCATCTTCTCTGAAGAGGAGGCTTCCTGCTGCTTCTTCCTCCATACAAGGCTTGTTGTGAGCTATAGCCAGCTGAGGACCTGGTAAGGTAGGGGTAGGTGCCAGAATTGATATCCAAGGGAGCTACAGAAAAGGTTTCAAAATATCAAATATCATCTCTACTACTTTAAGTGAACTAGACTTGCCCTGCTATTTCAAGGTGAAAGGTGATTGTGCCCAACTCTCTCTTGGAAACTTTTGATCCCCTGCACTTTTACTTTTTCCAAAATTTAGAATATACGTTGATATTTTCAGCAGTACTTCTCTGTACAAGACAGTAAGTTTTCACTTCTAAACACTCTTAAAAAAAAGCAAATGATGGATTGCACAGTGGACATTTTCCCATCTTTTCATGCTAGCTTCAATAATTCTGGCTTGTAATTCTTGGAGATGAGATATGAGACTTCAGCTGACAGCAACAGACAAAAATTTAGAGGCAGAACAATTCCTTCAAACAGATGTTTCCCAGAACAACAGATAACACTTCAACTTTCAAGTGACACCTCTTCTTAAAATCTCTCTAATTATGAGAAAAAAAGGATACAATGTCATACAGCGTGAGGTGCAAAGTAAAGCTTGATTCATCTTTAGCATTTGATTATTTCTCATTTACAGCCTGTATTTAAAAAATTAGTATTTATTCTAACGCACTCTGTTTTGGCAAAATATATGGATGTCTCTTATGTCTTCTCTGTTTTCTCTTTTGTTTAGTAACCCAACCATTTCTTTGGAATTTTAGATTTTCCTTCCTAACATCTTTTGACATCTTACTATTTTCTGCATCCTTTAGAAGAAAATATACCCTATTTTTGGGCTAGGCCATGATTAAAATTTGCAGCTCAGGTTAGATTATGAATAAATTAGGTTGGGTTTTTTTTAAGATTTTTTTAGAAAAAGTACAGAATAATTGTAGGGTGAGAGAAGTGTAGGGCATTTCACTCTCCTGATACTTCACAGTTTAAAAAAAAATCCAAACAGCTAAGTGGGAATCATAACTTTAAACCACTTATGGATTTCTCAGAACAAGGAACTCTGATCGTACCTATATATCCAATACTTTGTTGCTGTATGCAATGAAGATCATGTTAGTGGTAAAAGAGCTAATTTGATGTTTCTTTCCCCTTTCTCATTTCATTCTAAAGAAATCTCCAGTGATTTGTTGTACATTTTCCTATTGCATTTTTCATTTCTCCTCACCCATAATGCAAATTTTTTGACCCACAAGTTGTTCGATTTTTTTCCTCTAAGTTGAGTGATGGAAATATTAATAACTGTGGGGACCAAATATGAATGTTCAAAAGGATGAATCTCTTTTCACAAGCATTAAAAAATTAAAGCTTTTTCTATAAGGGCGGTGGCTCAGAAGTTCCCCCGTTCCTTGAAAACTGGAAAACATTCACTACTTAATAATATTGCATTAACTTAGAAAAGGTTAGCAGTACACAGCAAGAGATTCTCTCTTCTACTGTATAATTACCTCCTCGCTCTTTGAGAAACTGCAAGTGGAGTTTCTTCCATCTGTATACAACATCCTCTTTAAAATAATACCCAGAATACCAATAATAATAATAATAATAATAATAATAATGTATATCCTCTTTTTTCAAAATCTTACCCCCACAGCTGTGCTAAAAGTTCCATACAACTATCCCTGATATTTTTTTGTTTTACCTGGAGTCTCTTATATAGAAGCTTGACCTAGATTGTGACAGATGTGTGTTCTGCTCTAACAAATTTTTGGCAGAGGTTTCTACAATAATTGATGAGTTTCAAAAAGTTGTAAAATTATTGAATGAATGTATTTTTAAGATTTTTCTCTTTTTTAGATCCCTTTGAGATAGAATCCAAATGCTCTTAAATGGGAGATTGAATAATGAAGTTGATGCCAAGATTTGTTCTGCTCCACAATGACCTATCCTGGGGGCTTGGGGGAGTGGGGTGGGGGAGTGGAGGGGGTGGGGAGGGGGCAGGAACAAAACCAAAGTAGGAGTATTCCCAGTTTCTCAAAGCTTTCTCACCTTTGTATACCCGGTATCATTCTCTCTTAAGGGCTTAGACACCAATATAATTATTACTATAAAGCTTATCCCACTTCAATCTTTCATGTAATTAGTGGTCTTCTCTGTCCCAAAGTTTTAGATGATGTTGTACTTTTCTAGGTCAACTGTTTTCTGAATTCAGTCTTCCTTGTGTACAAGTGCCTTTTTGCAATTGCTATCTTTAACACCAGAGCCGTTTTCCTATCTTCCTGTGCTTAATACTAAACCTGGACTTTTGTTGCCTTTAAATCCTATGCTGCAATATATTTATGCCAAACTGATGTAAAGGTGATAAGCTTTTCCAAGACCACTTGGAAGAAAAATGTTGATCTCAGGTTTTCACTCTCACTTTGTTAAAGGCAATCTGATTTTCACAATCCTAGCACTTCTGTAGACTCTTTCCTATAACCATATCATAGCCAGTCTATCCCTGCTTTTGTGGGTGCTACTTTGCACAAGTATTTGTTCGTTACAGTGTTCAAACTTTGTTAGCTATATGTTGGCATTTTTAAGAGATGGTTGTTCATCAGAAAAATACTTTTTTTCCTAATCTCTGGTTCTTTTCTGACAGTTAGGAGGATCAGTGTTTAGATTATTTCCTGAGAGGGGACAGCTCTTTCTGCAATGACTGGAAAATGTCAAGGGGTCATCTGAGAGTGCATTCACTGTTTGAGTCAAGGAGGAATGTGTTGAGTGGTTTTTGTTGGCTTTTGGTTTAGTTCTTTAAAACTTTTATTTCATCAAGCTAATCACAACCTGTGAAAAATTAAGGTGTTGTAGAATGGTCAAAAAGGGTTATGAGCCTTAATACTAAAATGTTTATGAAGTTAAGTACTGGGTAAACTGGGAGCTACTTCACTTGATTCTTAAACTGAAATACCCCCAAGACCAATAGGAAGCTTTTCCAAATTCCAGTCACTATTCCTTTCTGATTTTGTTGTATCTGATACAACAACTGGCCCTACTGGTCAACTGCCTTTATCACTTAAGTGGCAATCAGTATTTAAGTGAAGAAGTAAAGGAGGTTGAGGCAGTTTTTTCAGTGATATTGCCTAAAAGTTCTTTTTTCTCCCTTTCATTCCAAATGATTATTCTTTAGCGGAGGAATGGCACCATGGCAGTATTATACTTCATCCATAGCCTCACTGGTGTGGAAAAGAGTGAAAATACATTTTCTTTCCAAAGCAAAGCGAGATCAGAGGAAGGAAAGCTGTGAATTTGACTGACGCTTTTGCTACCTACATACTTTGAAAACTGGAAGAGCCAGTGTTTTCTGTGTAGTTTCAATCCCTAAAGAAAATAAGTATCTTTTGAGTCTTGTTCATTAAAGGGAAGGTCTCAAAAGCTGAGAAACGTGAAGTCACTCAGCTGCAAATGCGGAACTGGCATCTCGTGCCCAGGTTTCTGATGTGCCCAGGAGGTTTCAGGATCCCCCAGTGTAGAAAGAGGTAGTGATTGAAATTGAAACCTGAATGAAGGAATGCTTCTGCATGCTGCTTCCTCTTCATAAAAGTCTTTGAATGCATATATATGCACATACAGGGCTTGAATTGCCACAGAGACTGTAAAGCTACTAGAAAAGACCACAGATATCCAGGTCATAGAAACTGGTGTAACTCCATTGATATTTTTATTCTAATCTTTATTTCAATAGAGATAATTTCATACTACCTGGGTATTTGATCACAAATCACTGTTACAGAATCCTGACAGAGTCACTTCCATATTTTAAGATGTGTGATAGATTACCTGTACAATTACCTTGATTATTCAAGCTTACACTTTACACTGTCCTGATGAAATTTGTGGGAATACAGATTGTGTACAAAAATGCCATCTATAAGAAATCCTATTTTACTTTCATTTTGCTTTTACTTTTTCTCTCCAACTAGCAGTAGTTTGTCTAAATGAAAGGCTATGCAGGAGATTCCAGGAACCAATTTGTATGGCCCTGTTGGAAATCATGGTCAACACTACTAGCTGTTAATAATGTGACTTGTATCTCAGTGGGGTATCCTAGGAAGTGGATTAGCATTGCTCTAAACATCAGCAGGGATAAAAACCAGGAAACTCACTCTAGAAGAGTGCCAGTAGCTTACTATAAACTCCCATGAAGAGCTTCAGGCAAGACTTGCTCTTAATAAATATACCAGTATTGAATCCGAGGGACTCTAAATTCAGTTTGCAAGATTGCCAACACATGTTGAAGTTCTTCCCAGGGCCTTGCACTACTGTAACTTCCCTCCAAAGCAACCAGACAGTAGTGGGCTGGAGAAAAGCTTTAAATCTGGATTTAATTCCTGCCAAATGAAATGAATATGTCTTTTTAAAAGCCTTCTCCTCTTACACCAAAGGACAAAGAAGTAAAAGTCTGATTTTTTCTCAATTAGCCTGGAGAATTTCTTGTTTAGAATAAGGAAACATGCTGTCCTTTTTTTAAGGAGCTTCTTCAAAAGAAGAGAAAAATTGTCCAGGGGACCTCATTCTTTGAAGAAGCACACACTTTTGACTGTCAAAAATCTCCATACTTCTATATTGCTATGGCCAGTTCTGGTTCAAGTGCACCAGGGAAGCATCCCCAAATGAGTAATTTCATTGTGCTGCAGTGTTGTTTGCCTGCTTATCCAGTGCATGCATTACTGTGGCTTCCAGACTATAATTTCAAATTGCATTTTTCATAGGGAAACCACAATTCATGCTTTATTCCATATGGATTTTTGATTTCAGTATAATATTTGTGGGTGGTGAAGCTGCAGGTGAATTACACAAGGCATGTGCAAGCTAATAAAACCATTGCCTTAAATCACAACACCATGTGTTTTGTATATTCAGCATAGGGAAACTTTATTAAGAATGACTTTTAAAACGTAAAGTATTTGTGATTATTTTGCATACCTTTCCATCTTAAGTAAGACATCCTAGCTACTCTGGCTCTACCAAGGCAGAAAATCCCCACTTTGAAGTCCTAGGTCTTGAGACATTGAAGAGGTAGTGACAAGTGCTCTATGTCCATTTAGGAAGCTCTCACATTCCCAAAATTTGGTAGCATTTTGGTGTGTATGAATGGAAGTAATGATTGTAGGGCAATAATTAATTTTGCTCCACGGTGAATTGCATAAATATTGCTTTAAATTTGATGAAAGGCATTCTAAGTAATCTCTGATCTCTTTGCTGATCATCCCCAGCCCTACCTGTCAGTGTGGAATGGCAAGCTGTCCCCTTGACAGAAATCCTATGAAAGGACATCTGTGCTGTGTGACAATGTCATATGGAAGGATTACTGGTTTAATAGAGTTGAGTTTTGTTCTTGCTCAAACAGATGCATCTGTCAGTCAGCCTAAAAAAAAAAAAAAAAAAAAAAAAAAAAAAAAAAAAAAAGAGCCATGTTTTATGGCAATAATTTTCACTTTGAAATTTCCATGCAAATACAGTAATAAAAAGAACAAAAAAAATAAACATTTTCAGCCAAAAATATAGTTTAGTAGCTGTTGAAAAACAAACAGCAGTAATTACACTTGGAGTATCACATGCATGATATTAACCAAGTATACTCTAGGCTGTGTCTTGGACAGCTTCTAAGCACAGCTTCTTGAAAAACTGTGTTTAGAAGATCACTTTCCAATATGGCATCTCCCCATCTTTTTTTCCAAGCTATTTTTTCCTCTTTTGCTTTTCTATTTTCCTTTCCTGATTGCCAAACCAATCCTGTCTATGGATCCTTCCTCTTTATATATACATGTGTTCACGTAAGTGTGTGTATACACATTTTATTTTTAATGAGCTGAAGAGAAAAAAAAAGTATTTTACCAGTAAAGAATTGTGTGACTTCTGAAGCTTTTGTCTATGCTAAATATTTCATTTTGATTGTTACAATATCATATGTCCACAGGGGAAGATATGATGACTGTCTCATGCATATGAGGACCTTGTGTGTGGTAAAAGCCTGGTTTGTAGCCAGGTCTTTTGCTCAACTGAACTTAATATTGAGACCATAATATCAAGGAGCTGGATCCTTAGAAACATTCATATAAACACAGTGATAGTGGAAAACAGATGCCTCAGCATCTACTGTAGCTGAGAATGTTCTCTCTTTTTTTGCAGGGAGATGAAAAATAAAGTTTCCATGGTTTTAAGATAGGCATTTTTTTGGTGAAGTATATCAAAGTTTGCCTCCAATAATCTGTAGCTGTTATTTATATCTGTAAAGGAGAGCTATAAGTTCAGCCTTGACATGGTTTCAATAGTGTGAACCTCCAGATCTGCTCTAATCCCAAGATTAGATACTGAAGTGCTGCTTCAATTGTGCAGTATTATCACGTACTATCACTTGGCCCTATTTCAAACTGTAGTTTTATTGACAATACTTTCAAAGCTGTTGCTAAGTTGTGAGCACTCTGTTTTATCTAATGCTGCTTTTACAACTCCAGCTAGGTATACTTTTTTGCAGGAAGCACTATGCTAATAATAATCACCAGACAAAACAATGATCTGTATTTAACCTTTTTTCATACAGGAAACTTTTATATTCCCAGAGCTTATTGCATCCTTAACAATTTAGACTGGTTTTTCCGTATGCCCTCTTGTTACTGTCACTTTTACCTCGACAGGTCTTCAAAGAAATCCTAAAAAGCTCTGTATTTGTATCATAGAAATGATCAATCTAAATTTAACTCATGTTGTTGGGTTGCTGTTCTTCCTTTCCCAAATGTCATCATTCATTACTACCTTCAGTAATAGAACTTTTTCACAAAATGTTCTTAAATGTGTCTGTTTCAATTCCTGGGAGTTGTGTAAGGATTACATGCAGAATACAGATGAATAAAATAGCAGATGCATTCATTAGCCAAGGCAGACCAGAGAGCAAACTCACATCATGTGTGCCTCCTGTCAAAAATGAAGGGGACGTGTTAATAATTCCTGTGCCATCTCTAGAGCAAAAAATGGTGATTGGTTGAATCCTTTGGGATGCGAAGGGACTAAGATGGATTTTGAGAACCTGCCTGGAAGAGACACTGTAAGAAAGCAACTGCCCATCCTCATGTCCAGTGTGAATGGCTGCCAAAACAGCTGCTGACAAAGCTGTGTTTATTTTGGGAAGGTCTGTTAGCTGTTGTGCTGCCAATGTGCTGAATAGGTTACAGCGAAAAAAGCAGTGCTGCTCGGTGTGGGGGATATGACACAGATGATCACTTCAAAAGAGAAATGTGGCCACACAACTGTTCCTTTGAAGCCTTGGTGGCAGCTCCATTTCTTTCTCTGTCACACACCTACATGGTTAACCTGGAGGAGGTCAGTGGTCACCTCTGCTGCTGCTCACTTGCCTTTTTTTCCTTTTTTCTATATCTGCTCTACAAGACCTCAGGGTAGGGACCACTGCCTCTGTTTCATTTATAGAGACTGTAATACGCTTGGTTCTGTGCTTTTTGCACACACTGTGATCTAACAGCATGAAAATGGAGTAGAATACTGGGAAATATTGAACAGCTGTTCTTATAACTCATCAGTAAGATGGAATACTGCTCTTAGACTTCATTCTGCATGCTGAAGTCTGCACAGATGTATGTTTTAACAACAAAAAATTTTAACTGAAATGAAGAGTACTGATGCCGCATCTTCCTATGTCAAATGCTTTAGTCTGATGTCTTTGGCAGCTTAGAAAAGTAAATACTGGTTCAGAAAAAATATATTTACACCTGAACCTCTCCCATGTTTTTAACAGCCAGAAGTCTTAAACCATACAATGTTAAGTAGCATTGTTGTGCCTCTGCTCCACTCGGGGTCAATTTGCAAAATGTGACAGTCTTTTATTACAAGCTTTAGCTTTACTCACAGTAAATACTTAGGAACTCAACTTTTAAAATCATTATGTTTTCACTCTAGGTTAGCACTCATTGACATTCGTGGTATTGTTCTATGAGACTAAGAAAGTAGTTTTCCTCCTTAAACATAATAGCTGGAATTATTTCTTTTTAATGATAGCTTAAACCCTCAGCAGCAGAACCCTTAGAAGTCCACTGTGTTCCTAAATTTATCCTCTGTACTCTCCTACTTTTTGAGAATGTTGTCAATAAGCTTAGCCTCATATGATGCACACTGAATTAGTTGATACACTCGAGGCAAAACCAGTTTAACTTACCTGATTTCCCTTTTCTTGTGAATAATTGAATTTATCATATATCTTAGGGAATGTTGCTGTATCCTTCAGTTTGCAATCCTATTGCTATGCTACTGCACCACAAAAACAATTTAGTTCACTATCCTGTAAAAGCTTTTCAGAGTAATTGATTCTGTTCAGACAGTCTATTTTACATTTTCTATAAAGTTTCTTTAAAGCAAAGTAACAGAAAAAGAGTATGTAAAATTACATCACTTATAAACAAACAATATTCTTTTGCATTTTCAGCTTATATAGTATAAATTATTTGAAAATTTATTTATACATTTACACCCAAATAAATATAGGGAAGTCTTATCTTAGAGTCTTGAGAAGCCTGTTTTTATACATATCAAAGCACTCCTTCTCTTCTGGGAAACATGGATCACAGCCAATATAACAGCTTTGCTTCACTTGGTTAGGGCATACAGTTATATCGCCTTACACCCATAGTGGGATAAAAATGTTTTGTATGAAGAATGAGGATTTCTCTCTGAACATAAAGCCTGAATTTCTTGAGTATAGGTGCCTTTCAGATCTGAGAAATAGCCATCTACGAGGTATATATTGAGATTCATATACATATATCTTTTTTTAAGTGAACTATGAATGTGGTTTTTCTTTATGCATGTGGCATGTGTTTAATTATACCCTTCAAATAGACGATTTTGCTCTTTACTTACATTGGGCTGTGCTTTAACCAGGCTTTCTGTGGGCTGTTCATGTTGCCAGTTATGATATTCATCTGGTTTCAAGCTGATCCAGTTTACAGGTTTGAATTTACAGGACCTGATTGTCTAAGGATGTTATGCCATGTGGAACAAGTCACTGGATTTTTTAGTTGTTGGAAGGATAACAGAAGATAACTGCATGACTGATACATGCAGTGCAGGGACCTCAGGTTCAAAAATTTCTGCTGAACATTGGCTGGCAGACACAAATACTCCTGACAACCCAAACCATCTGATAGAGGTAGAGGTATAACCTAATATCATTCCATTGTGGACTTTGACGTTGAAAAGCAGTCTTTGATGAGAAAAGGTTTTGTCTGTGTTCTGCAGAACACTTCTGCTTTAATCTGATTTGAGGCTGAAAAGACTGCAAACAAAAAGAGTATTTTCACAGGTAGAGCAGATGAGCTATGACTGCCCAGGAAATGACCTGTGCATAACCTGAATGGCCTGTATGATCATAGTGAAAGCTATAGATGGCTGCACTTACCTCAGGAAAGTTTACAATCTAAATACTTTCCTGTAGTATGACAAGCATCTACAGGCTAGATCTCTTGTGATTCCAGTAAGTTATACTGTGATGGTGTAGTAGTACTAGGACTTAGGGCAAAATTATTTTTGACTAAGTGGGACTAAAGCATGTATCTAAACCCAACCCCCTTCTTTGTTTCCTGAGCTGTTACATTATTATTAATGGGGTTGGTGGGATTTTGTTGTTGCTGAAAGAATTCACAATGCAGTGCCTGTTTGAATGTTTTGGTTTAAACTGTGGTCGGTGTAAAATTATCATGGAGGGAGCAGAACAGCTGAGAACTCATGAAAAATTTTCTCAAATACTCAAGTCTACTAAGAGTTAAAAAAGGTAACATTCCTAGTTGAGTAAAATAATAAAGCTGAAGAGTCTTACATCAAAAGTTAGTGTTACTACATGAAATGAAAAAATAGCACTTTGCATCCGTTTTTGAAGTGGAAAACAGGAACGCTGAGCTCTCTACCGGTATGATGAAAAGGATTGTCAAGGAGAAGCTTTTTGCTACAGAGGAAAAAGGCAGGAATGAAGTCAGACTTGCAATAGTATGTTTTCCTGAGAGACTTGGGGAAGTGGCCTCAAGTGGGGATTATGAGCCAAAGCTGAGAGAGAGATAAGGAAAGGATAAAAGAGTATATGTGTGTGTGTGTGTGTGTGCGCGCCCGCTTGTAGCACAGGGGTTTGGAAAAAGAACTGAGCACCAATTTCCTACTCACGGTCATTGGCTGGAACTTACAATCAGGTACAAAGTCTTGTTTTGAGAAAACCTGGTTCAGAGGTGCTAGCAGAGTAAAGCAAGGTAAAGCTGCTATGTCTAAAGGGAACAAGCAATTGCTAAAGTAAATCTCTCCCATTTATCAGTTAGAGTCACTGAAAAATAAGAGGTTTTATAGCTGGATGTAGTGCAAAGGACTTAATGTAGGGCCTATATGACTGAATTTCATGAAGTACCATAGGTATGGAAAACAAGGACTCATTAAAGAAAGGCCTTTGGCTTAAAAAACATATTTTGAGAAAGGACGCTGGCAATTTCTAGTTACACCCGGAAACAATAGAAATAACAGCAACATGAGGTTCTGAGAAGGGAAGTAATGAGCCTCACCATCATTCCACTGAAACTCTAACAAGCATGTGAGCATTGCAGGCTGTGCAGCCAACCTTTGTAGGATTTTTCTTAGAGAAGTAGATCTGCAAGCTCCCTTCCAGCCAGATCAGTGTCCCCCAAAAGTACACAACACAAAATAAGGACCTGTTCCTGTGAACACTTCCCAAGAGACTAGTCATACCTGTTTTCCTGACACAAAATCAATGTTGCACTTGCTATGTCACAAAATGGAAACCTCAGTATCTCCCCATCATCATTCAAGGTGTCAGTAGATGGGGTTTTTTAGAGGCCATTGTTTTAGATATTCTTTAATTATAAATAATTACCAGTGTAATTAGACCATTGAATACAAAAAGAAAGCAACTACTTGCAAGATATTTTGAAAACTGAAACAATGGGTTTACAACATAATAGCCCTAGAAGAATGGATCTGTATGGTTTGAAAAGCAATATTACCTCAACCAGCCATTAGATATATCATAGGGATAAGAATAGCTCCACCATTATCATTCTGTCAGCATGTGAAGGGATAGGATTTCACAAGGTCACACAAGAACTTCAGTAAAAAAAGTAAAAGCGGTTTAAGCAGGAAAAGCCAATGCAGAATCTTCTGGAGCACTTGGCAAGATTCCTGCTCTCAGGGGAAAATTTCCTTTTTATTACATTGTTATAATCCATATACAATACAATATACAGTTAGCAATTACTGTGAGCCTGTACTGTAAGTGTTGTCTACAGGAAGGAAACTTGGTTGGCTTTTTAAAGAGGGCCTCATGACATCCTTGTAGCATGCAGCTCCTCTGCAGGCCACCTCCCCTTCTCCTAGATCTCCTTTTGACCTCTTTTCAAGGACACACCCTGACAGCACAGGTGCATCATTTTCATTTGCCACTAATGCACATCCACTTTCTGCACATCCAAGTGCCTGGATATGATGAAGACACAGGATTCCTGAATTCCACACCTACAGTTAAGTCAGTTTGGGGAGAGACTGAGCATTTGTTGCATGCCAGTTTTAGATTGAATACCAACATTAAATTTTGTGTGAAACTGAAACAAGGAATGGCTGCCGTGGAGTTGCAGTGGGTTTTAACTCTTGCTCATGTCACCAGACTGGAGCATCTTTTGCCAAATCCCTCAGTAGCCTCATTCCTCCTTCTGCTTACCCTTTCACAATAATAAAGACACTGAAGAGAAAAAAGATCAGAGCTGATTTGCTCTGTCTTGTGTCTTCTTGCCATTGAAAGGGAACTTTCTAACTTACCTTCCTCTTTTACTTATTCCTGCCCCTGAGCAGCCTAGGAACTTAAAATGACATTCATCAATTCCCTCCCTTTAAAAAATATTATTAAACAATGCTTGAGAGGAAAAGGTGGTTTGTTTGTTTGTTTGTTTGTGGGGTTTTTTTGGTTTTTGTTACTCTGAATTTCTCCTAACAGTAAAAGCAATAAACTAAAAGAAGTTTGAATGTGGCAAAGTAGAATGTAGTTTTGAGTATCCTATAGCTGTTTGGGTGTTCGTTACCTATAATTCCTCTAAAAATGTGTTACAATCTTCATGTTACGGTTATATCTTTAGAATGCAACTTTATCTGTGAAGAAGAAATGGCATTTCTTATTCACAGATAAAATTATATAATGGTACCTCTTCTGTTTTACTTTTCAAAGTTTCTGTCAGGCTACATGGCTTTTTAGGCTTCGGTCTCTAATTTCAGTTCAGAAATTACAAATTGATTTAGAGATATCCATATCCATCTGTACATTTTTAAGTGTTTACTAGCTGAAGCCTGAGTGCTGTAACACAATAAGTAACCTACTTACCCTTTAACTTTACTGCTTCAAAAAATAGCTAGCACTCCAGTTTGTGGGATGTTGCATAACACGAGACTCCCATGTATGATTTATAACATCGACATCACAGTCTGTGCTGGTTAATGTCAGTCCTGGACTGCTGCTTTATATCAGCAACTATCAAGCTTATTCCTTATCAATAAATAAGAAATGCCTAATAGTTTAATTTAGGTTTTTTGAAAAATGTACTGGTTTTTATTTTGAACTATAGGTATGAATTTGATTATTTATTGTATTAATCAGGGAAGGAAGAAGAAAGGAAGTGACTGTTTTCACAGTGTTTATTCTCATTGGCAAGATCTCTTGCCTTTCTGCCCCCACATACCTTCAACTGAGGCTTAATTCATTCCACTCAGATGTGAGGTCTCATTGATGGTGACTTGTATTTTTCCAGTTCATGATATTATCCTGTGTCTGTCTGACCTTCTGCACTACTTAAAGCAGGTATTGAAGCCTTGCAGAGTCCAAGTTTGGTGTGAAAGATAGTCCATTTTCCTCCCATCTTAGAAAGCTCTTTCTGCAGCCAACTTTGCACCTGCAAACATGCTCTGGTTCCTTTGGAGGCAAGCAGGGGAAAGACTTCCTTGTGGCCAGGTGCTGCATTAGTACATCATCAATTCAGCTTCAATTCATGACAAACAGAGGTGCAAGTTGAGCTGTGCTGGAAGGAGCCCCTCTTAGCCCAGTCATGGCAGTGACTGTGGGGTGGCATCCTGACCTCTGGTATCTGCCTATGTGCTTGCAGGAACTTACTGATATTATGCATGTTCCAGCCCTCCATGTCAGCACGGCTCTTCTCATAATACAGTTTCATGGACTGGGTCTTTGCTTCTCTGTTATCTGTCTGTGTGCTTGTCTAAAGCCTTGCTGGTATTGGGAGAGCAGAAGTTACTTTAGGGATGAAAGATTCTTGTGCAAATCAAAAATTGGATTTAGGCTTCTTAAAGTTCTCATAAGTTCTATTTTTATATAAAACAAATTACATTTATTTAGTTAAATTATGCTGGAACTTTTCACTGTTGGCCAAGTACTTAATAGTCCTGTAATATTTTTTAATTACCTTGGTTTACTGCAAGAATATTATACATTAAAGCAATGGTATGGTATTCCTGGTGTCATTTCAATTGCTATTCTAATTTGGACTAAGATCATTACACAGAGGTTTTGGTCCAAGATCCTCCTCTAAGTCCTGTTAAATCTTGAACCTCTTTTTGTCTTTTTTTTTTTCTTTAAGTTGTCTGAGGGAACTTCCCTCTGAGGCTTTTTCTGGAGAAAATTCTCAGTTTTTCAAACAAATTTTGTTGGTTCAACAAAGATTATCCAGTTATCAAACATAAGGAAATTAAATGTGTTATTGTAAGTGGGAGTTGTTGGTAGAGCTTTGCAGAACAAGAAGAGTTATCCCCAAACCCTAACAGCATCCACTGAATCTTTTTCTTGAATTCCTCCATCCAGTTTGTAACTGCAGCTTTTTTTTTTCTGAAAATCAGTATGAAATTAAATGGTGGAAGGTAATAGTTTTCTCAGTCTCTTGGGTTCGATGAGGCGTAACATAAAGCATAGGACTTGAAAGGTTGGCTTTAGTCACATAAAGTAGACCACTGAATATATGCAAATTTTCATCTATTTGCACTGTATTGTAAGGCCACTTTTTGTGGTTATATTGTAACTCTCATAGTAACTTTTTATTTACTTAAGCCTTGACCTTATAAATGTGAGTATGTAAGAGCCGGAGTTACCAGGGCTTTCTAGTGAGCTTCTGTGGTTCAAATGAGATTTTTTTCAGAACCAGAACATAGTTGAATATTACACAACAAGGGAAATCCAAAGAGCTCAAAATGCTGAGAAGATGGGAAAGGAAAGAAAGGGGGAAAAGATAACAAGATTTGATTTGAGGGAGGTGGGTCCTGAGCCATCTGTCCTGAGCCATCTGTCCTGGCTGCACCTACTTTGGGCTGGGGAATTAGACTACAGACCTCCAGAACTGCTTTTCAGCCTCAGATACTCTGTGATTTGCTGTCCAGTTCTGCCCAATGTGAAGGCAGGGTGACAAAACCTGCTAATTGTTTCCATCGTGCTTTGTTTTCCTTTGGTGTTTCCATCAGCGAATCAGTCACTGACAAACTATGAACAGAATTAATCCAACAGTTTGGATGAAGTTATAGGGATGATTCCTAGAGGTCTATATACTGTTTCTGCTGTTACTGTTCTGCTGCATTAGTTAATGCATTGCATTGTGCCCTGCTACTTTCTGATCATGCATGTCCTTCAGACAAATGATTAGAGAAGTTCATGGATACTGTAAAGGATCAGTAGCCATGAGTTTTCAAATAGGTAACACGGCTCTTGAGTAAAGGACAGAATGAATCTGCCCCTGTATTCACAGGTATTCCCTGGTTATTATTTTACCAACCTCAACATGAGAGGTTTTTATAATGTAATGGACTAGATCACTAATTAGATTATAATGTAAAAGACTAGATCATGACAATACATTATGCATCTGGATGTATTTATGCTAGGCCATACATCTATTATTGTGAACTTAGATACTTGCAGAGGCCTCTGCAGAACAGCAGTTACAGCAAATTTTCTTCCTGGATTGGGGTCTTATAATTTATTCAGCTTAACAGTAGGCATGGAGATTGTTGTGAGTAAAACATGTTAAACTAATGGGCTTGAAGCCTATAGGTTAGTACAGAAAAACAGGAATTAGGAAAGATTTTCTATTCTAATTTATGTCTTCTTCCATGGTATTACAGTTTCTCTAAACACAAGGATGTTACTATAATAGTTAGGTAAGCTGTGAATGTATGAGGTATCAGCTATGGTATGTTAGCTTCCCTACATACACACATAATAATGAAATTAGTTCCAGGTTGGAGGGATTATCCCACTTTCCAAAAAAGTACAAGAGTGCTGTAGAGAGCTGCCTATACAGGACATGTGTATGTATCTCTGATAACATAGGAAAGTCACACTGAATTCCTGCAGAGTTTCCCATGGAAACAATGGCTTAGAGAACAGGCCCTTTGCAGCAAAAAAACTATTTTTGTCTGTGAATTAAAAGGAGGATCTAGCAAAGAATTGCATACCATTGACTGCTTACCTTTTCCTTTTACTTCACCTAAGTTATGCTTCTGTGATTTTTGCCATGTATATACAACTATTGTATTTCACATACATATCAGCAGTAAAACAATTTCATTCAGAAGCCCTTTACAGGGCAAGATTACTGGAGTTGGCTGTGAGATTAGAGCGTTACCTACAAATGTGTGCTTTACTGTCACTGGTAATAATATGCAAGCATGGCTTAAAACTGAAAGCAAACATCAGAAATTATCCAGTAGATACAGAGTAAAGCTAGTTACTCAAGTTGCTCTTAATTTATTTGTGTGAAAAAGATTTCTTAGAGTTTCAATTTTCAGCAATAAAGAGGGGAAATATATGTGTGTGTGGCTAAATACATATTTAAAACATATACATTTAGATCTTGCATTTCTATATATAGCATTCTTATGTATGAAAAACATGTCTCTAGATAACAGCATATGTATCATTCAAATATGAAGAAGGTCAGAACAAATGTAAATATAAATCTGAGCTGCTTGTCCACCCTTGAGTATGAGAGATTAGTGTAAAATCAGGGTAAAAACCTGTCTAAATTTCGTACTGGCTTTGTAAGGACGTCTGTGACTAGGAGATGATGTGAGGCAGTGTAGAATCAGACTCCTGGTAGGATTTCATTCAACTGGTTTTTAGTCTTTTCATGATACTCCTTGTCATTACTGTTGTCATTCACAGTTTCCACCTTCAAAGCACAGATTATTTAGACTGGTTGTGGCTTGTCGCCTAAAAGCCATATTTTAATAATAAACCTCCATCCCATAGCAGTCTCTTTTTCTGATGAGAGTGAAATACTCATTTACAGATTTCACCAAACCTGTTTGATTCATGGGGGGCTGTGACCTGGCAGTGAAATGTTTGACAAAGCACATAATTCATTCAAGAGCCCATGTAGCTTTTATTTAGAAATGCTTGGTTTTGAAAAGAATTAAAAGGAGCAACCTTCCTAAATCATTTCTAAAGTACCCCACGATGCAATGCTTTTTTAACATACAGAAAAAAAAATGTTGATTTTTTTGTTTACAAGCAAACTTATCAGTTTGTCCAGAGAATGTCAGGCTACTTCTCTGAATTTTACATATCGGCTACTTCCAGCACAAATAGAATTCACCAATTTTTTTCAGCCCAAACTGAAACTTGGTCATTTGCTTGTATTCTTTATTGATTGGATTTTTTTAACAATGTGTTCCAATCTAAATAATAAATTCTAAGTATTGTACGGTTTACTGGCACAGATGCACTAAAGCCATTGGCAGAACTTGTTTCTGTGAGATAGTTCATATGACATGAGCAATTTGCCTTATCAGGATAGTTTGTGAAGCTAGCCAGACTCTCAGAGTAAAATCAGTAAAAATGAGAAGTCTACACAAAGATACTGTTACCACTCCCATATGTGGCATTTGAATAGATATGTAAAATGTGAAGTAAAAAAACCTATACCCAGAAATAAATTAATTCACCTAAAGAAATTAGTTGTAATAAACACTTAGGAATGAAAGAGAAAGAGGGGTTTTCATCACCTCATTTAAAGTAATATCACTTATTTAGGTCAGATCTCAATTGCATTATAGAAAATAGATTTTCAGTAAGATAAAAATAGTCAGATCTAAATCAGTTATCTTTTACATTTATAGACGTTTCACAATACACTTAACAAGGTCGTATTTCATAGCAGTTCTTTTTCAAATATGAACAAAAACCTGTGCAGAGCAAGGATGACCTTTTTATCTTTGTAGTGAAAAAGCTCACAGATTTATTTTTAGACATGATGCATATGGTAAAATAGCCGAAAATTTTCCCCAGGTGCCAGGTTGTGCATGGTTCTGAGACAGAAGGAAGAATTTTGTTAAAGAAAATACTGTGTTGAGCGCATGAAACACTTTACTATAATAAAGACAAGGGGGAGGGTAAAGGGAGGAGAGAGAGAAATGTACAGCTAAATGTCTCTGTCTCCTAAACACTCACAGAAGTGCTGTTTGAAATTGAGCAGGAATGGGCAAGCCCCACATTCCTCCTGTGGTCAATAGAGCTTCCCACTCTTCTAATGCACTCCAGTAGACTTGCAGAGTTCAGCTGCCACTGCAGAGCTCACATCTGGTATGGAGAGCATGCTTTAATAATCCTAGAAATAATTTAGGAATACCTACTTGTCTTGGAAGCAGTTCTCCTTTGAGACAGGAGGCCACAGTGACCTACAACGAGGCCCTGCAGTCCTCCATGATCGATTTTCAGTGCACAAGTGCTGTGTCAGATATGTTGCAGCTACTGTGCATCCCCTGTTTGCTTGTGGGGGAGTTCTGAATTCCAGTTCTTAAACCTGTAGGTTACCAAGCAGGATTGTTCTCCGGAGTCGTGGTGGTGCTGGGTCCTGCATTTGTACAGAAAGCTGATCTCCACTGAACCCAGTCTCTGCCTACCATGTTCAAAAACTTGCATGCCCATGTGTTCATATACTAATTTGGGGATGTATCATAGAATTATAGAATGGATTGGGTTGGAAGGATCCTTAAAGGTCAGCTGGACACTGCATTGCAGGCAGGTTGCATGAAAGCTGAGTAGAGGGGGAGCCTCTGCCCTGCTGCCAACGCTGCTCTGGAGGTAGCCCAGGACACACTTGGCTTTCTGGGCCACGGGTGCACATTGCCATGGCAGGTTGATCTTCTTGTCAAACAACACACTCAGGTCTTCACCCAAGTATGTGTTAGGTCTAATTAATGCTTGAGTATTGTGGACAATAAGATTCTTTCAGCTTCCCAATTTCTCACTGAAGTCAGTGATGGTCTGATTTTCCCCATGCTGAACAAACACTTCAGCTTAGCTCAAAATCATATTAGGAGGTTCCATTTCTAGGAGGGGAAGTAGAACCACATTCTAAATTCCCTGGAGTTCCTCTGTCGCCACTTGAGGCCTGGACATCTGTAATCAAAACTTTATTATTATTTTCATTTTTTTTTCTGGTTTATGCACTTAAGCTGAAGGTGAAATCCTGAATAAAGATATTCAACCATGCATAGCTGAGAACCAATTAATTAATATGTTTGTTTTCTGATTATTATTAAATCCTGCTCATCACAAAATATCTGATTTAAAGATAGATTTTGTTTTTTATGGCCTAAATCTGGAGAGTTTGGAGGTATATATTTTGTATCAGTTTGTTCCTGCCTATGACAAAAATGGACATTTTAGTAGGCATCCAAAGTCAATGAATAATAGATTTTATCAGAAGAATAGCGTATTGTGCAATCTTAAATTACTGTCCCATACATATTCTTCCACCAGTCTTCCACCAGAATCAGTGGAACTTCCTAAGTATAATTGAAGTAGAAGGAACTGATTCTTAATTTATAAAATAAGAAATCTTAATATATTTTGTCAGATTTAGCAAGTTGGTTAAAAAAAATACAGTTTTAGGACTATCCTTTTCAGATTTGATAAATAACTTCTGGCTACTGAGCCAGAGCATTTTTTCAAAAAGCTTCTGACAGGCTTATGGTTCTTATGATGAAAATAAGTTTTGCAAGGCCAAAAAGGCAGGGTGGCAAGTTTTTTACGGCACTAGACCCTAAATTAGAATGATTCCACATTTAAGAAAGAATACATCTGGTAGACAGAAACAAAACCTGAATATATATTTACCCAGGAAGACATAAACTGAGTTTAAGATTATTTGTGGGCCAGTGACAGAGAGTTGGAAATATGAAGGTTTGGCTTTTCTTTATACTTTGGAATAAGACAGTTCAGAATGGACTGCTGAATTGAGCTAATGAAAAGTATGCATTCAAACCTCCCATGTGTCAAGGGGAAGAAGGAATTTTGTTGGCTGACTTGCTGAACAGCAGGGCCATAGCTGCACCTGTGGGACGCTCTCGTGAGGGATGCGAGAATGGCTGTGGTATGTACATCACAGCTCAGGACACATGGAAGCAGCATGCCAAAAGAATGGCTTGCACTTGTTTAGTGAAATTAGACCTGTCTCAAGCTGTCTGAGGGTAATTTAGGTGAAATGGTGATCCTTCAGAACCTATGGATTTGGATTTCCACTGGAATCTTGTCTGGTAAAGATTTAAACTTGATAAGGAGCCAGAGTACAGTCCTTAAACCTTCCTCTTTCTCCAAGTCAGTGTGGAGGCTTGGCTTTGTTGCATACCAAGGTCATTTTTCTACTGCTGATGTGCAGTGATGTGAGAACTGCTCAGTCAGATCGTTGCCCACTGGATGGCCTTTGCACAGTGGAATTTTCCTCCAAAACGGTTTTACAGAAAAACAGAAGCTCATTCTGTGTGATTCTTTCTGTTATTAAATGTCACCTGTAGCTTGGTATTTGTAGTTGTAAGTGGCCTGAAGAGGACTGCTAGAGAAAGGGTCAGCCTGATGGTTCATGTTACTCATAGGTAGTTAGATTGTTACATGTGCTTACCTTTCTTACATTCTTACTTTTCCAGATATTTAAAAATAAAGCAACCTAAACTGCCTTTGTCTCCTCCAAATTAAATTGAATAAAAGGCAAATTTCACTGAGCTGTATTAAAAGAGGAAAAGATACGGAGTTTTGTAAACCTTCAGTCAATAAGTACTGGTTGAGAAATTATTTCCCTATTCCTCTCAGCTTTTTCTTTATAAATTACCTTTAAATCAGTGACATATACCTCCAGAAATTGCTTGTATTTTCTATATAACAAGATAACAGGACTGTTTCTTTATTGTGTTGCATCAAATCACAGTTACTGAAATCCTTACCACAAGTCTGTCATGTCTATGTATAACTTCATTAAAAATTTGTTACCAGAACAAGCCAAGAATTCTCAAGAAATGTCTTTGCAACAGATAACTTCTGACAGATTAACTCAATCACTTATTGAGTATTCAAAACTGTGTGAAAAACCACAATTTATGACTGACCATTACATAAATCAGAACAGAAAATATTATTAGTCAGCCATTCAGCATTGAAAGTTATTACACTTCTTATATTTTTCATGCTGAAAGAACATTATAAGGCTGCCTCCATTAGTTGTGGCAAACAGCCCTCAGCTTCAGTTGTTTGGGGAGAATGGTACTACCTGAAATTCAATAGGATAAATTAGTTTCATCTTAAGGACTCTTTCTAATGATCCGTGTACTTAGAGATGCATTACGAAATTTCAGGAAATTTTTCGAGGTTTTTGTTCTAAGAGAGAAAAATTCTAGAAATAAAGACTAAATTGATATCAGATGACAAGAGCTCAAGTCCATGAGTAAATGTTATACATACACATGCCTTTTTTTTTGTAACTTGCATTCTACTACAGTATACAGAACCATTTAATAACCATTTGGGGGGGAAGCTGACTATTTTAATAAAAAGAGTGCTTTATGTGTTAGATTGACAGATCTGAAATTCTTCTGTTTGTATTCTGAATTATTAATGTGAGTATATAGAAACTAATCCCACATCCTTGCTCATGTAGAAGAGGTCTCTCCATGTTATGCTGCTGTGTTTAAATGACTTCTCGTTAAGGAAGCTTTATTTCGATTACCAGTTCTGTTAGATGATTTTCTCCCTTATTTTTCTCTGCTTCAGTGCTTTCTGTGCTGCTATTTTGTAGTTTTAATTGTCCTTTCAGGACAACTGCCTTTGCAGCCACCATTCTGCAGTTACAAAATCCATCATAAAAGCCAATATGGATTTAAAATATAAACATACAATGCTAGATGAAAGGACTATGAAACAGATAAACAGAGGCAGATGGTGCAGATTTAATTAATAAAAATACAAACAGGAAAAAAATCTGCTGCATTGATTTAATGCTTAATTTAATTAAGAAAAAAAATTTGGAGTTTAGTTATTGCCAGGAAATTATAAACTATGTTGTTTCTGTTTGGGGAGAAATGCTTTGTATAATCTTTGTATCAATTTATTTCATGAAGAACCTGGCATGTTCTGACTGAATTCCAAGAAATTTTGCCCATTGCAAGGGCCAACATTCAAGAGAAAGCAAGGAATGATGCTCAGGTTTGCTAAGTTAGATGTACAGAGCTGGGGTTTGAGGCTGAGCTCTCGGATACCAGGTTAATGCTTTAACTGTCATGCTGCTGACTCTTTAACTAGTGGATTTTATGGCCCAGTTTGATCAGAAGTTTAGCATCATACTAAGGAACCCTCTCTACTGAAAATATTGTTCAAGTTAGTGGATAAACATATGGAGCACAGGGTTGTTTATTAGCTATATTTACGAAGTAGTAGAACTAGTTAAAAGATATTAAAAATAAAATCTTGGAAAGGCACCAAGGAAAAAAAAGTGTGGAGTTCTTGACTCATCACTTTGGATTTTGTTATTTATTGCTGCTTTCTTTTTGCAGATAAAAATTTGAGGACTTTACATGCATAAAGCAATTATATGGTATCAGCAATTATATGGCTAATACGTGTTCAAAATTATTTAACCCATATGGAGTAGTTTGATTTTGAAATTTAATCAATTCTCTAAGCTGATAAATAAAATCCTGTTCTACAAGTGATATATTCTCTGAAGATAGTGTCTTGTTGGTTCTATTACAATGCTGGAGTTTATCTTGTGAGATTGTTCTCCATTGCTCATACATGCACAGTGTCATAAGAGACCAGGAACTGAGTCAAATTTTGTTTCATGCAGGACTTCACTGACCAGAAAACAAAAATAAGAGAGAGAACATTTTGAGATCACGCAGGAGATGAAACTGTGGAATGAAAGCCACAATAAAATCAGGTTGCATTTTTTGGGAAGTTCTGAACTATTCATTTGAGGAAAGGCTAGTAAGTGTGTGACTATGCTTGTGGTTTCAGAATTATACCATTTTTAGGGTACTTTAGCTTTCTGAAAAAGAGCTTAACATTGACAGTCCCAAACAGAAGAACACAAGGAGAAATAGTTCTCCTGACATTGTGAAATCAAATAAATTTTACTGATTTTCCCCAATAAATTGAAAAATTCTTTTAAGTCAAGCTAAGATTAATTTCCTTTTTATTGACTCTTTTAGGCAGAGAAGCAAAAAAGTCAACTGTTATTAGACTCTCTTCAGTGTGTCACACAGGCCATTGGAGGCTGCTAAAATCTGCTAAAACAGCCCCCCTGCACCCTCTCAAAGGCCTGGGAGTGACATGGGGACATCAGCCCTGTCTGACCCAGGTTGCAGGCCAGCTCCACTTCCAGGATGCCCTGCAGACAGTGTGGGGTCACAGAGGGCTGGGGGGATGAAGGCATGGAGGGGTGGTGTCTCCAGTCATCCAGCTGCCCATGGTTTTTCAAGCACTGCTTATGTTGATTGAGAGCAGTCCCAGGGTGACAGCACCATTCTTATCAATCTGTTTTCTCCGTCCTTTTGCCACACAGAAAGGGCTGTGGCTGCTTTCCTTGAGTTGCTGATGTCTCATCACCACTGTCAGTCTGTCTTCCTGGCTGAGTGAGAGCAGATTCCTGGCTCTGGGAGCATTTTTAGGAGGGCATGTGTTCCCTGCTGCTTCCTTCTTCAACTGCATATCCTCTGTCTGTCTGTGTGCATATGTGTAAAAGGGTGAGATCTTCTCCTTGGTTTTTGTACAGGCACTCTGTGATTTGATAATTAAATAATTCTTTTAAAACACTATTAAAAAGTTCAATAGTCCTCTCAGAATTTTATCTAAATAATTTTATCATTATCAGAAAACCATTCTGGTTCAATCTACAACCATCAGGAAACTAAAATTTTTTTTTCTAACAGCCACTACGAATTCATATTTTAGAATAGGCCAAGTAACTCAAAATACTTCAAATATTATAGAAAGTGCTTTTCTCTACTGATGTTTCATATGGGTCGTCTGTTGCTTTTATATTCATTTCCAATGTTTTATACATTGTCTGTTACTCATTCTGTATAAAAAGAAAAACAAATATAAAAATTTGCTTTTTATCTGCCACATTTAAAGCTGTATTTGAAGTAAATCTCCCTTGTGGTGTTCTAGTGATTTATATTGGCATCATAGTCCTCTGGTACAGGTACTGATTATTATCAGGTTATGGAACAAAATTTAAAGTAGAAGAATAACTTGGTATTTCTGCTGCACTGAAAGAAGTGGCATTAATATCCTCCACCCCTTGCTTTGTTCTTTTTTACCAAAGCAAAATAAATTTCAGAAATGGAACTAAAAATCTGAACTAGACTGACTTTAAGAGAACTAAAAGAGATGCTAAAATAACACTGAAAATATTTTATTCTGATTTTTTAATTGCATTTAAATGAAATAGTACTTCATTATTTGTCATATAGGAGATGAATGCAATGGTCATTTGTGCAGATATTTATGGCACAATATACATATGGGAGTGAACCTTACTTGCCACCTTCTACATAAGCTAATGTTCATTTTGCAATCTCGGTAGTATAAACTGCTCACAGGAACACTGTCACATTCCTCATCTATAGCATTCTTAAAAAATTGTCCTGCTGTCAGACTGTTTTAGGTATTTAATAGATGTACAAAATCTCACAGACTTGTAAACTTCCTAAAACATTCACATGAATAATGCAGAACTTAAAATTCACATGGGTGAGAAGTTTCACAGATAAGAGACCATCTACTAAAAAAGCATGTGCTTGCCCTGTGAGTGCAATTGGAGTTGTAAACATTATCTGGTAAAAGTGAGGTTTCCTGGGGCTGCAGTAAGTAAAGCCTGTTACATCTTCTGGTATTAATCATAATAAGTGTTTTATCTTTGGCTGTCATGTTTAGTTTCTGCATGCAATTTACCTCTCAGGCAAGCTGTTCATGGTATCGGCCAAGCTTATCTCTGAACTTATGGTCTTCAAGTACCTAAATGTATTTCCACCAGAGTTCCCACAGTTAATGTGACAAAAGCCAACATAAGTGCTATTTTAAAACCATACTGCATCCCTCTACAGAAAAATAGTGTTGCTTGTATTCTGATCACTCCTATCAAATAAAGCTTAACTGCCTTTACTAGATCTACACTCTATTGCAATTTTATTATGACCTATTTTCAGTTTGACTTTCTATACACACATAGTTTATCTTGACTCCAATGTCCCTCACACATGTTATCTCCTATCCTCCAAAGTGCCTTTACTGCCACAGGATTTCCACATACAAAGCATGTTATTATCTGTCTGACTTCAGGGGTATGTTTAGCAGGATGCAAAAGCATGAAGGAAACACATGCTCCCTATCCCAAAAAGCCTACCAGCAAAACAATCAGATTGCTTCCAGAGATCTATCAATAAACCTCTGAGAGGAAAGCGGCAGAAGAAAATGCCTTGAACGGCTTTGTGAGTAGCTGTGTTTGCATGATGATTCCAGAATGATACGGAGAAAGTGGTCAAAGATTAGACAGCAGCTCTTAATATTCTACTCTGCATGACCCTATCTCACTGCAATACTCCCATGATCTGCTAATAATCCTTTATAATTAAGCTTCCAGCCTAATATTAAAATGTAATCCACATGAACACTAGTCAGAGCATACAGCAAGAAGTGAAGTGGTTACCACTTTGAGTTGTGCATGGCAGGCAGTATGCAGTTTTAATTTAAAAGCTTTAAAACATTTGGCCCTTGATGTAAAGACAAATTAAGTTTCACTTCTGGTATATACAAATACAGTACCACACATCTAGTTCAGACCTGCTGGAAAGTGACACTTTGGCCTGCACAATGCTTGCCAAAAGAAAATGGAAACATTGCTTCTGTGAAAATGGAGACTATGCTTGGTAACTATCTTGGCATTTACACAGAGCATGAATGCCAAACAGATTTTGTGGCAGCCCGTGAAATAAATAACCCAGCTTCGTAGTTGGTAAAATTTGAATTTGGCATTCTGGATTTGGTTTTGTGTACAACCTATAGGAGTGTGTCATAGTAATCACACTGTTTTCTCTTTTCACTCTAAATCTGAGAACTCCGCTGAAGTTACAGTGTTACAACATATGTAACAAGGTGCAGTGATTTACTCTATTCCATTTCCACTTGTTATAGCAGATACTAAGGTTTCTTATACCCTTAAAACACTTTGCAATTAGTTTTCACTGGTGTAACTGAAATATTTTTTTATGTTAAATTCAATGGTTCCCTTTCCTCCTCTTTTTCACTTACACCCTTACATCAGAAATCTCCCTATAATGATATTTTTATTCTGAACAATTTACTTTTTGCTCTGAAAAAGGAATAAAGAAAGAAAAGAAAAACACAAAAAAGCTCAGTCCAACATACTTGACTAATGTAAGAGAAGTAAATTCTTCAGAATGGAGATAAATATTTGTGTGTGCCACTGCCTTTAGTCTAAAGGATTTTTAAGCTATTACCATGAGACTGGAGAACATAAAATGGAAGCTCACTGCAGAATTAAGCACCCAGAGGAGTTCGAGGAAAAATGTGATGGGAATATTAGTTCATACCGATTTTTTAATTGGCTTTTTCAAATATAAAAGGGCAATTTCAGGTTTTATGAATTAAGCTAGTGTAAGCCTATTGTGAACCATGCAACATACAGGTTTTCCATTTGAATAATACAGGAAAAGACTGTAGCTGAAAATGTTGATAGTATTTCTCATCTCTTTCATGAAGCTTTGTTGACGAGCTACAAATGTTTTCCACTGACTCCATATAGTGGAATGCTAAACATCTAATTAGTGTCCAGAGAGCTGACTAAGAGCTGCCAGTGATATTAGTATCTAATATATATTGCTTTAATTAGCCAAATCTGTAGGTCAACATTAACACCAATTTTCCAGTCCTGGAATACTTCATTACAGAATTTGACACTCCACTTTCTACAGCTGCCAGACAGCCTCCAAGAATGGCCAGGGCAAACTGAGGCAAGAGGGTGAAGGGCATGAGAATGGATATTGCTTCGAGCAGAAAGATGGGTTGCCAAACATTGTCCATGTGTCATTGTAGAGTGGAATAGCTTTCCACTTTTGGAAGGATCAAGTTGACAAGAGAAGCTTTGTGTCATCAATGGTGAGATTGCCAGAAAGGGTGGAATGGACATTTCAGAATTGAAAGGCATAACAGGGACCACTTACAGCAGCTATTAAGACCAGTTTTAGTGCCTTGAAGTCACTGAAGTTACTTTTCTTATATTCCATTTTCCTTTGACTTCCAGGAATAATGGTATTCTTTACTGTCTTTTAGCACTGTCTTTTTTTTTTTTTTTTTTTTTTTTTTTTTTTTTTTTTTTTTAATATGTTTATTATTTTCCTAGCAAGATGAAGAGAAAAAGGGCCCATGGAAGGAAAGAGCAAGTAGACAAAAGACCAGATTACTTCCTTGGGCATGTTACATGTCTTGAATGTTATATTAAGATTTAATATATTTTCCTGCTTCTTCCTTTGTTTTAAAATCTAGATGAAACCATAGGAAACAGCAGGAAACAAAGCTAAAGCTGTATTTTCAGAAGGGGGCTTGAACTAAGCATGAGAAGTAGCCCAGCCATGATTTTTCAGTGCACTGCATAATAGCATGATAGATAGGCTGTTCATCCTTTGTGGGTAGAAATAAACTAAAGTTTTCCTTTGTTTTAAATGTTTGCTGTCTTTGCAAAGCTATACAATTAAATATGTTTAGTATGTTTCAATACCAGTTGTCATGGTAGAACTGCACCAGCAACTCAGCTCCACGCGGCTGCTCACTCACTCCCCCTCCTCCTCCATAGCACAGAGAGGAGAATTGGAAAATATAGGTAAAACTTACAGGTTGAGATAAGAAGAGTTTAGTTACTGAAAAAAGTACAATATTATTATAATAATTCCGATTTTAAAAGATGAGGGGGACAGGGAGGGAGGGCAGCCCAAGAAACACAAATGATGTTCAGTACAGCTGCTCACTACCCACTAACTGATGCCCAGCCTGTCCCCAAGCAGTGATCAGCCCCTCTGGGCCAACATCCCTCCAGTTCATAGACTGAGAATGAAGTTATATGCTGTGGAACATCCCTTTGGTCAGTTCAGGTCAGCTGTCCTGGCCATGCTCCCTCCCAGCTTTCTGTGCACCTTCTCACTGGCACAGTATTGGAAACTAAAAAGTCCTTAACTTAGAGTAAGCAATACTGAGCAACAATTAAAATATCAGCATGTTGTCAACATTAATCTCACACCCTAAACCAACACTGCCACCAGCTATTAGGAGTAAATATAACTCTATTCCAGAAAAAAAAGAAAAAAAAGGCCACCAGGAAAGTATTTGTTATTAGTTCCTAAGTTATTAGAATTAAGCAGCTTGAAAAATATGGGGAGTCAAATTTCCAAGAACATGTGTAGATTTACGACATGATTTCAAAGTAGCACAATAGAAAAAACAAAACAAAAAAGGATTTGGGTGTAAAATATGAACTAATTTAAATAATGGTAATAACAATCCTTTTTTGCTTATTAAATGCCATCTTTGTAGTTCTCATGAAGTATTGCTTGATACTTCAACCTTTTCACTGCAGTCATTGAAGACTTGATCAAAGTAAGTTTAGAGACCATGGCTAGTATATGTGTTGGGGCAGTTAACAAAAGTATAAGCATTTCCTTAAATTGTAAGTAACCTCTGACAAGGATGCTAACTTGCTCTGAATATATTATTTATGTAAATCATATTAAGGGAAAAAGTTGGCTTAGTAGCTAGATTACAGAAGAAAACAACAAATGCTTGATGCAGTACATTTATATACCTGCCTTTAAGCCTGATCTTAAAACGTGTGTGATTATACCTTGTAGCACAGTCAAAAAGAAGGAGATAGCAATCAAAAAGTTTGTAGTGGAGAAGGCAGAAGGTCTCGGGGTAGGTAACAATGAGGTTAGCTACAAGTAGTCTGGAAGACGATTTTGTTTTGGAGTAGTTTCCCACATTTTTGTACTCACGTACTCGATTACACTGCAATGTACCAGAGGGAGCAGACTCTGATGATTCTTAAGCCCTATGCAAGTGTGAGGTAATAAAAGAAAAGGGATCAAGGAGAGTGTTTCTGTGTCTTCCCCATGATAACTAGTCAATCTACCTTGCCATAGTAACAGAGAAACCTGTAGTCTACAGTATCTCTCATGAGACAGAGGTGAAAGCATTGGGAATTTGCTAGAATAAGGACTGGAAAATTAGTATACAGAGACATAAATATCAGACATTACTGACAAGCCAAAATGACTGCTATTATGGCCCTTAATTCTAGAGTGATTCCTAGTTATAGACCATGATTGTCCTGGCTTTGTGTTTAGCTTAGGCTTACAGAGCAGCCAGGGAGATGGCACTGACAGTAGAAATGCTTCAGGCTTTAGATTAAGCTTTACAAGTCAGGTTTTTTTTGTTGGTGTGTTTGTTTTCCATTTTATTGAAACTGGCATTTTTGCCATGCAGGTTCTCCACACATAAAAATGTTTAATGCAAATCACTGTTTTTTTCCTCTTGCAAAACATTAGAAATTTCAGGATAAAAAAGACATGTCTGAGCACTGGTTCATACTGGGATGAAGAGCTCAAGTCACTGGGAGTGGGGTGTGGCCTAGCAGGAGATGAGGAATGACAAATAGATTGTAGGGGATCAGATCATTTTGAGCTATCTCCTAGACAAAAAGCTTGAACTGAGAAGTGTTAGTGTTATGCTTGATTCTTCAACCTTAGCTACTTTTTCTTATCAGTTTCCTTGCTGATATATACATATTTTTATGTAGAGTCCTATCAGATTCGTCTGACAAGTACACTTATATCTAAATTTCAGTCCAATTCTGCACTTGATAATTTGTGTTAAGAATATACTGGGGACTATATCTGAATATATACTGAGGATTGAATTTTTTGTAGGTCTCTTTAAGTATTCTAAAGTATTACTTACTTCATAGTTTCTGAATACCTGTACTGAGATTTGGTGCAGAATTTCTCTTCTGATTTTCACACTACAAGACACATGCTTTCTTCAGATTTTATTGCCAGTTCCTTGTCAAGCTCTCCTCCAATCTATCTTCAGGAAAACCACTCTAACACAGAGTTAATTTTAAATCTTAAAATTTATTTTTAAGATTTTGAAACTTGCCTTTTCCTCAGTACTTGAACCAGTGAAAATTTAATCAGCATAAGGTCTTCTTCCTCTTACTTACTTCAGACCAGGCTCTAAGTGCTATTCCAATCCTATAAAGTTTGTGCCCTTTTCCTCGTCAGATGTCTTGACCAAAATGAAAATCCAAATAACAATGAAATTACTTTTAGTGCTTCTCCTCTCCCTGTCTTACTCCCCCTTTTGCCCAATATCAAAAGGTTAATGAACCAAGTCCACACTGTTTAGATTTTGTACCAAGTACAAAGAAATATGTTGTGTATAGCTGATAAGTGGCATGATCAATAATAGGGAAACACTTTCCAGCTGGTGTTATATAAGGAAAAATTATCAACAAAGAACCTGGCATTGTCAAGGTTGGTTTGTAATATATTGATAAGTTACAGATTACTCACTGCATTTTAAACAGTTGTAATGTTGACCACTGAACCGTGTATATTTGGATCATCAAACACAGTAAAACTCCATTTCTGAGTGCAATGGCAGACCTTTAAGTTGTGCCTAATGAACCTCTCCATAGCATAAACTTAGTAGCTTTCTAACAGACCTTTTTCAAACACTGCCTGCTATTATGAACCCAATTCAAAACAGTATGTACAAAAGCAAAGAGGTGTTTCAGCTTAAAAGCAGGCATTTTCTAGGTGGCTGAGGTATGGCTCTTTTTAAACACATTTGCTCAGTGTCTCTGAAGACTGAATGCTATTTGGCAATCATGAGTAAATTTCTTGAACTGCAGCTCCGTAAGTCCTGTGGCAATGTATTTGACTAACAAACTACCTGACTCTTGATCTCTAAAAATTCTGACACTGTGGGCATTTAACAGAGCCTAAGAACACGCGTGAAATGTTAATGAATTAAAATTATTTTGGGGAGGAAACAATATCTTACAGGAGATCCTTTGGATATAAGACTGAAATTTGTTATGGAACCATGTCAAATTTATTTTACCTGTAATTTGTGTAGACAAAATAGTAAGCACAAGCACGTGCTGTTATATGCACAACCCTGTTGTGTTTCAGTAAATTGACAGAGGGATTTATGTCTTCTAGACAAAGAACAAAATCTTGGTCTTAGAAAAGCTAATGTGAGTTTCATTATGTACTTGCAGAGTCAGGGTTTTATCAAAATGAAAACAAAAAAGGATTGTTGTTTATAGGCTGAGTTCCCAAAATCCATTCACAATCTCACTTTTGTAACTTCATTTTGACTAGTAATTAATAAATTATATGGAAAAATGCTTTTATAGGGAAGAAAATTAAAAGTTCTGATTTGGAGGAAAATTATCTGATGGGTAGATAAGATACAGGTTTTAAACTACTGCCTTCTCCTAACAAAAGTTGTCAACTCACCAAAGACAAACTGCTGCCTGAGACCTTAATGAACTTTACTGTCAGCAAAATAGCTGTTGTTTTGAGAAGAGCTGGGAGGGAAAAACAGTGAAAAACCATTTGCTTTAGTTATTTTTTTCAGAACAATTTATTTTAGAAGTAACTAACTTTTTTGTCAAGTACTTGTTTCCGTATTGCCTAGGTATGGGCTTGTGGGGATCTAAAAATTGCAATGAGGGCAAATTTTAAAGCTTATTAAGAATTAACACTTCTGTGTATAGAAAGTAGGAAAAGCATTAGAATGAGTAACACATCTAGAAAGAGTGGGATTTTAAAAGTACGTCTGCATGTAAAGCAGCAAGAGTATTTTAAACATCTCTGGAATCTGCAGCATTTATAAGATCTATTTATTAGCTGCCACAAGTATAACACTTCTAAGAATGGATAAAACCATTTAAACATTTTCCAGGACTCCTGAGACTGAGATGTGTGCTTTGCATGTATATGTAAAGCATAAATGTGAATGTGTGTAAGTGCGTGGGAGGGAACAATTTTCCCTTCTTCCTCTCAAGAGAATGCCTGAAATTTAATTGAGGTAAAATAAATGTTCTTATCAGAAGGCACAATGGACCTTCCCAGTTGTTTGTGGCAGAGTTCAGGAGCCCTCCCCATGGCTTACTCTACCTTCCCCCACTTCAGATATTAACCTGGACATCATGCCTTCCAAACATTAAATGAGCTGTGCGATGTTTTATTACATTTCTCATGTGGCTGAGCTTAGTGTGGCTTTTAAGTGTTCCTCGGTATGCCGTGCTTACGCAAGTTATTTTCTGCTGTGGATTGTTGATGCTGCAGCAGCAGATAGAGTGATGTGCCTTGAATTCCAATGAGGAGAAGGCGTTGGTTTATTTGGGTTTTTTGAGTACAGAGTGAGTATCTTGAAAAGATTTGTAACTCAGATTTTTTTCTATTTCAGGCTTAAAACATTAGAAATTACTATTTTAAATTGCTGCTGGGAAATACTTCTATGTCTTTAGAAAGTAAAGTAATTTAAAATGTCATTATTTGTAAAGTATGCTATTTATGAAAATCTCTTTTAGCTAGTGACTTATATTACGTTCAGTGTGGATCTCCACAAAGAAAAGCTAGTTTTTATGAGAATAATATTTATGAAAAGGGACAAAAGCAATGGGTATAAAGCTTACTCTTATGAAGTTGAATTGTAACTAAATTAGACTTGCTTTCATTGTACTAAATTATTTCTGATCTTGTTCTGACAATTAGGGAAAATTTATAAGCAATGAGGTGGGCAATTGAAGTGATGTGTATATTTTCTCAAACTCCTTTAGGGGATTAAAACCTTTCAGTGTGTTCTATCCATCTGCTTATTTAGTGCTTGTATTATTGGAAGCAATCCTTTCCTCTTCCAGCAGTGATGCTTAGATCCCTAGTTCTTAAGGGTTGTGTATGAAACAGATTTTAAGGGATCCAGCCCTGATTAGAACAGTTAGCCTGTTAACGTCCTATGTATTTACAGTGGATTATTTGAAGGGAAGCAGGGGTTAAGTCAGCAGGTCTCTCGGCTTCCCCAGGGGTTAACCTGGCAGCCTGTTTGGCACACACAGGAGGGCTGACAGGTAGCAGGATTTGTCTAAGCAGTGTGCATGAGAGCCAACAAGGAAAACTGAATGCTCTGGATTAGTTTTGGATTATGTTGTCAGAGTGAAGCCTGATGGACAAACTGCAGAGGAATAAAATGCAATCTGTTTGGGGAAAGAGACAGCGTGCATAGCTTTCATTTTTCAAGAAATGACAAGAAAAATCATTAATAATTTGTAAATCCATGTCCATTAAGTTTTCTCTTTGTTATCCCAAGACAGTCTTTTTAACATGATTTTGCCACTGTTCTATATCTGTTCTTTCTTGTGACAGATGGCACAATAAATATAAAATTGCAATAGTATAGTACAAACCAAAGAGAAAATTATCTAGAAATCATAGCACTTGGAATTGCTTAATGTGGAATATTGGGGGTGGAGAGAGGTTGTGGTTTTTCTCTGTCTTTTTGTGCTGAAGGATAAATTTGAATTTAATTTACGTTTTTTCCTATGCTATGGTTTCCTTACTGTGATCATAATTTACCGCAAAATATTGGAAGCAGCATTCCATTTCATTTTCCCCATTAGAAAAATTAAATTACCAATATTACTAACACAGTAGATTACCTGTTTTCCTTCATCTGGTTATTCCATTCTTTTACTGCTCAAGTACTTCAGGTACCTAAGATCTTAGAGGAGAGCAAAACCATTTTAGAAACCAACCAAACTACAAAATCAAAACCCAACTTTTTCCCCCCCCACTAGGTAGAATTCCATCATTTTTCATTAAAGAGGTGTTTCTCCTTGCAAATGTCACTTAGTTTGTTAAAAATTAGTTCTTTGGCAATAGAATAGTTCTTGTCAATGAGCTTCAGTCAGATTTGATTTTCAGAAGGTTACTTGGAAGGGGGATGGGGGGGTGGGATCTTCTGCAGTTCCTCTTTTACAATTAAAAAAAAAAAAAAAAAAAAAAAAAAAAAAAAAAAAAAAAAAAGATGACTCCAAAGAAAAGCTAGGAAATAGCACTTGAGGACCAAATAGAGCTGGGGAAAGATTATAAAAAGTATTGCAGACTTACTCTTTGTTAGTCAAGGATACAGAGTTGTTCAGGTTTTTTGCACAGTGTCTTTATTTTTTACTAAAATTCCAAAAGCATTTTATGTTATCCTTAATACAAGAAAAAGTGCTTCATCAGTTACAACTGTTTGGATTCCACTCTGGCTGAGGTGTTAACAGAATAAAACAATTTCATAAATGTATTAATACTAGAGTATTAATATTACAGCAAAATAACTTTTATTGATATGACTTTTTTCTTCTGCTGATGGATTATCCAAATGTAGTATTGATGCATTTGGCTTAGAAAGAATGGTCCGTGAATTTACCTTGGTCTATTTATATCTCCGTGCTGATTTTGTGGCTGTTCAGTATATCAGATGTGAAGTCAGATTCATTTTCGATGAGCATATGAAATGTACATTAAGTTTCTGTCTCCTAATTAGTGATGTAAGAAAGATTTTGATGCTAGCATTTCCAGATCCATTATATTTTGCTAAAATGTGTTCTATATATGAAAGAAGTCTTACTAGCTGTTTCATTTACTCTCTTCTTGAAAAGTAGGTAGAAAAAAGTGTATGAGGAACTGCTGTAGATGACTTCTACTTATCACTGTAGAATTTGCTTTTTGTTATTAAATCAGCTTTGGCTAAAAGTAATGTATTTTCCCTTGCTGCAGTGAAGTCATCTGCATACATGACATCATAACATCTCCATTAAATTATAAAGTGTAAATTTCATAGGAAGTTGTTCTGATTAAAATGAATACAGTTGTTGGTTTTTTGCAAGTTAAATTATAATTTCCAGTTGGCTGGTAGCAGCCTTGTTTAATAAGGGAAAAATAGAGGAATATTTTTGGGTTCACAGTAAAACCTTTGTAGAAAATTTCTAGACACTACCTCTTGGCTGAAGGAATGGGAAAGAAGGAACTTCTGTGCTTTGGCTCCCATGCTGCAGTCTTGTCCCCTCAGTGTAAAATAGCACAGTGGATTGTGTAACAGAATATCACTGTTTTAATATTAGGTGCTACATAAGTGTGTGTGCATAGGTACATCAGCCTACCCATAAAATAATCTCAGGGTACTTATCTTCTGTATAATGCTTTCCAAGTATTAGTTGGCTAGCTGTGAGTCTGAGTAAGCAAGTGGTAAAAATACCTCTATAAAGTAAAATGTTTATGCAAACTCATGCTGAGTCCCTCCGCCTCCTATAGGCTGTTGGCTGACTCTCGAGGTCCTTAGAACTGCTTCCTTAATAGGAAACAACAGCACAGAGAGAATTCAGGTTGGATTAATTTGGGCCATATTGCATGTCAAATTTCAACCCATTAAGTATTCTTTTAATATTAAGCATGCACTTCATTGCTTGCCTGGCTCAGCCTGGCTGAATTTGGTCCTGGAAGCAATATTGTGGCTACATTTTATTCTGAATGGATAAAAGTCTTGTAGAATCCATGTAATCTCTCTGGGCTTCTCTTTGCCCTTAAAAATAGTACTACATAGAATATTTAGACATTGAAAAATATGCTTTGGTATTTTTATTCTGGATAAAAGTTAAATTATTTAATTTTACTTAATTGTCAGTGCTTATAGCAAGCAAACTTTTCAAAAGTTGTTGTATTGTATTTCCACCTATAAACTTTTAATCCAGATTAAAGTTTTAGTGGCATTACAAACCTTTGTTCTAGTTGTGGCTCTTCATCCAGAAGACTTCTGCAAATACTTATTAACTATTTTGAAATTACCATACTGGGATGAATACGTTGGCAGTGTCATTTTGTTTGTTTTACCTTAAAGATAAAAGTGTCTGGGGAGGAGTGCTAGAGTGGCAAAGAATGTGTTTAAAAGGAATAAAAGCTATAAATGGTTTGCTTTTTAACCAGTTGTCCACAATGAGGCACTTGAATTTCTTGCCTCCTTTTTCCCCAAGTACTGCAAGTTCAATTTTTTCAATAATGTATATTGTTTATATTTATTTATTATTGTTTTATATACAAAAGAACTAAGATAATTCACTTATTATTCTGTTTCTGTGGACACTCAAAATATCCATATTCACGTTCTGAAGTATTTGAACTAGTGAATATGCCTGTGACATTTGTCATGCTGCATATTTCAAAAATAGCTTACAAACCTCTCCATAATCTGTAGTTGTCAAGAGGTTATTTCATTTACTGCCGAAGTAGAGTGAAAACTCGTCAAATGTGTAAATTAATTGGGACCATATATCAAAGAAAACTGCAGAAATATATATGTATATATATATATATATATATATATATAACTTCTGGAAGGATTTCATTAGCAGCTGCTCACAATAATGTAAAGCAACATCTAACAGTGAATGATAGCCAAGACTTCAGTAGCCATTTACTGAGAAAAGACATCATTTTCACTAACACAGCATTTTGCAGTATATTTTAAATTAATCAGTAAAGAATACTACCTCAGTGTTGGCCACCAGGAAATGCATGTTGCTACAGTTTGTTCTTCCTGAAGACAGGTCTATTCCAGGCTTGTGTAAAACTTCTCAGAACTGATGGGAATCACATTAGATTTTGCTATGGCTGCAAATCATCATTCCATGGGAATCCAGACAAGAGAAATACTGTTAATTCTGTTACTTCAGCTTTTAAGCCTGTCTACTTTGTCCAAACTGTTTGACCAAACTTGGGTTGGTCAGTTCTTCCTTTGTCATGAATTTATGGGAAGTGACAGAGTACAATAAAAAATTTCAGAATGCTTCTCTTTGTGAAATTAGTAATAACAGCTTTAGGAAAGCTTTAATATCCTGTTCCCTTTTCATATGGGAAAAGTTAGACAATAACACATAGAAATAACCGAAATAATAAATTATCAAGGAGTATGCAGTTTTAATGGAAATAAATCCATAAAACTATTGCATATATCTTCCTGTTCTAGGGGAATAAAAGTCTCCATGAGTTATTTTTTAGGTGTACACACAAAAACCCCCTTCCAAGCCACTGAAAAATATGACCACAATATTGTTGGCTTTACTGTAACAAGCAGTGATGTAAGGACTAAGTAAAACACCTGTTTTCCTTTACCTGATTAGTTGTATATCACGTTTTGGGCTGCACTGTTCATCCTTGATTTTGTGAGGCTTAAATTCATTGTTGGTTCCAAACCTCACTTCAAAAGAAGGACGACTCCCAGCATTCAGTTCACATTGTCAGTAACTCAATGTCCTGCTGGCTACTGGGATGTCCCTTTAGGCAATTCTTAGGCATAAGAACTACAAATATAGTCCTATTCTGCTGTGGTGCAGGTTGCATGCAAAGTCTCTTTTTATCTCTACTTTCATATCATAAATAGGGTGAATCTGTTTTTCCTGGCAATGCAGGCTCTGTGCTGGTATTTCAAGGACTGCTCTCTGGATGCAATTTTTGTCTGGGTTAATATTATTATTAGGGATGTTGACTTTTAAGATCTAGTTGCACTTGCAGTACTGCAACAAGAGTTGATGCATTCCCAGGGCTTGGTAAGGAGAGGAGCCTACATGAGCAGGCAAGAGCTGTGCACTCACACATGAAGCAGTGAAAAATGTCCCCTCCTGTGCTCTCCCTTTTAGGTTCCATGGCCTGTTGAGAGATGAGTTTTCAGCACATCCACTACAGCCTTGCGCTCCATTTCTTATAAATTTATTTTAAATCTGATTTCCCAAGCAAAAGCCAGGGACACTCCCTCAACAGCCGCCTCAGAGCTGGGTAGTCTCAGAACTAGTGCTGAGAACCACAGAGGTAGTGGAAGAGCATTTTTTGTGTATTTGATGCCAGCAAAGGTTCCGAGTCCCAGTTCTGGGGAAAACCACAGCCCTAAGGTTGGCGCAAGCTGAAAAGAGCTCATCTTTGAGACTCCAGTGCTTTCCAAGGTGGTAAGTGAGAGATAGCACAGTTTTATCTATGAAAAGAGCAGATATGAAATTGTAGGGAGACAAAAATAGCATGAACTAAAAAAACAACTTATTACAGAAGTGAGGGCGTTCTTGTCCCTCTCATTCCTTGTTCTCCTTTCACCATATTCTTTGAAAAGAGAAAAGTGATCACCAAAATACTTTTCACAAGGTCACAATTCTTTTCCAACTCAGCTCAGAAAAAAAACCCCTTAGAATAAATTTTTGAAATATTGCTTTGAAACATTACAGGAAAGAGGTCTCCATTGTTCACATACAAATTGATGTTGCAAGGCTCTTCTGGGCTACAACTAGAAGTTCCTTTCTGGTTTTGATTGTTAAATCTCACATATTTCCCAAACATTTTAATCTTTATTATCTTCTTCTGGATACCGAATCCATAATACGCTTCCTTCCAATCTCTGCCTCTAAACATAAACACACAGTGTATATTTAGTTTATAGAAGTTTGTGAGTTATAAGGGTGTATGGATGATGCATCTCTACTTTCTCCCTTAGCCTTGTGATATTTCTTAGTATATGCAGGCCTGGGAGATACTGAGAGAGATCAGTGTTTCAGCATTAGCCTTTTTATACATATAGGAGTCTTCCTACATTTACAGGTCACCCAAACTCTACTTAAGCAGTGACATCCAGTGCACAGGTTTGAGAGGGCTTGCAGGGTTAATTCTGTCATTACTGTGTTGACATGAGGCATGTTACAGCTTTCAGCTGAAAATGTTACTTGTAATCTTTTAATCCCAAATTAGGTCAACATTTTATCAAGTTAATCTAACATGAAGATTAATTAGGCTAGTTAACACACGCACAGAGGTTATTTGTTTTGAGTCTACATTTAATCAAGGAGTTAGTCCTTAATACAATAGACAGCCTTTCCCCTGCCCCCTAACCTGAGCTACAGCTCATTCCATCATTTTGATATCATGCATAGTTTAGGCCATAAAATTAGGAAAAGGAAATATGGTATTTCTTATTCACTCCACCCACAATCCCTTGTAGTATGAGAGATGGATTTTCAAAACCCATAACGTTTTGCAAAGCTAAATCCATCATGGATGGGGTTTTTTTCAGGAAAAAAAAATTGCCATTAATATTACAATGTTCTGAAAATTGTTCTTACGTAACTCCAGAGCATTCTGAGATAATTCTTCATCTAAGAATTATCAGCATTTGAAATGCAGAAGATGCATGATGTTTTCTAAAGCAAGATTGATGCTACCATTAAATCCTTAAGGCTACAAAATGCAGAATGGTGGAAAAAAGAAAGTTAAGATAAATGTGCCAGGCAAAATGGAAATTTTATCAAGAGAGTTTCTTGGGTCTGCATTGGAGTTTCTCTCAAAATCAGACTGTTTCAACAGCTAAAACTATGTCTGCGAGAGCACTCACCTGAGACATAAGAACCCTGGTTTAGAGTACAGCTACTGTTTTGCAGCAGATTTTTGACTCAGTCTCTCAGTCTCAGGTATATTTTAGTAAACAGTAGACAACTAAAAACTACAAGAAAAAGGAACTTTGTCCATTTCTTAAAGTAGTTACCGTTCTTAAAATTATTTCCCAGCATCTTTCAGTTTTGTGGGTACATCTTTACAGTTAAGAAAAATTGTCCTTGACAGTAGCGAAAGTTGTATTTTTCCTAGGGCAGGATGTCTTTGAATAATAAATTTTATTTCTACTAGGAGCCGTGAAAATACCTGCTGCATTCATGCTTTTTTTTTTTTTTTTTTTTTTTTTTTTTTTTTTTTTTTTTTTTTTTAATCCAAAAAACTTGTTACGTGGTCTTTTTGAGAGTAAGAACAATGGCATTAGAAGAATGGAATAAAGAACTTGACTGCTTTCTTTCTTTAACAATTACATGCTATATGCCTTCTAGTATCCCTTATTATATCCTTTACAACTTTATCTCTTAGTATAGTTACTCTCAAATTAAATATCAAAAAGGAGGAAAGAGAAGGCAGTTTGTATAGAGGGAGGTGGCATAAATCTGCTAACAGGGGTCATTAGACCGGACAAATGCCTTTCTCCCCTGAGTTTCCTAGATAAGGCGAACCTATCTAGTAGTTAAAAATTCCAAGAGTCATTCTGGATAGCATTACCGACCCCCCTGGGTGTTGCTGCAGAGTTCATGCCCTGTTTCATCAAATACTCAGTGACATTCACCAGGGGCCATGCTAATTATAGGGATTTAGCAGACAATGTCTAAGAACGTTTCATCACAAAATAGCATGTCTTTGTCTACAAGTATTGGTTTGTTGATGTGCTAAGTTAGCAAAAAACTGGAGGTAAAATGATTCTGCAGTTTGTTAGTGTATCTTTGTGGCAACATTAATCAACATATTGAAATGTTAAGGTACAATCTCCCCTGCCTTTAATGCCAGCAATACAATGCTTTTTTGCAATTACATGGAGGAGAAAGGATCAAGGTAGCTTAAAAATTCATGGATTATACATTAGTTCAATGTCTTCTAACCCAATTGTTTTAATGAGCTACATGGTTGATTCACTATAAAACATTTGTCTTTTACTTATGCCAGACCACTTCAGTACTCTCTCAACTGAAATCAAGTGGGAGGGGAGGGTGTAAAATAAGGGATGCAAATCAAACTTCCATTTTGCTTCACTGCAAGTTGAATTGCTGATTGATTCTCAGAGAGCAAAGCTTGTGATTACAGAGTGAAGTCCCTTATTTGAGGGTAAGTACAGAAAGACCTAAGCAAAGGCACAAGTTAGTTTTACTTAGTGCAAGGCATAGGCTTTCCTTGTACAATATGCAGGGGCAGAGTCTCTCAGAAAGCTGTAAAACAGCCAGCTTCTGGACAGCCTACTCTACTCCCCTCAAAAGGCTGTGAAGAAAAATACATTTTATAATCCTCCCAGCAGAGAGGGGCTTAGTCCCAGGGGTCACATTGCCATGGTCACTGAAAACCTCTCTGGGATGTAGGTACACATCACTCACTTGCAAAATGTTGGCAGATAGTGTGGTATCTGCAGTGTTTGGGTCCCACTCTGGCCCATTGCAGCACAGTCCATACCCAGATTTGAATTCTATTTTTGAGAGGGAAAAATTCCAGCAGAAAATATTCATTGTCCCACTCACAGTAGCTCATGGGGTTGTGCCCTGTACTATCCAGGTAGCTGATGAACAAGAGGGTCACACCAGTACCACTCTGATTCTAATACCCCAAGTAAGTGTTCTGTAGGAAAGATGGATCAGAAATTTATTTCTTCATCAGATCCATAAGGGGATTTATAGAAGAGGGTTTATTTACATAATTTGAAGAATTCTAGGGATTGTACAAAATCTAATCTAATTTTCTGTTTCCTGTATATCACATAGTTTGTACATACTGCACTTAGTTTCTATATTGTGGAATAACTTGAAATTAGCAGTCAATATCTCTCTCTGAATCATACATTTCTGTTTATATGTTAAAATGTATTAAAATTTATTCATCAATTTACAGTAGTTATTACTGGTTTATTAAGCATTTATGTACAGAGGTGTCCTGGCAGTCAGGATGGACTCAGTTGCAGAGGTATAGTACAGTACAGACATTATAAAGTGAGTGTTCCTGCCTTTTAATGGCAGTAGCAATCACAAGTAATGACTTGGTTAATAAAAAATTTGGAGTGGACTTCAGTGTCCTTTAAGACATAAAATTAGGACATAAAATTAGCTTCTGTGAAAACATATGGATGTTCAAGTCTACCGGAAATTAACTCAACCACCTACCAATCACCTTGGGAGAATAACTTCAGGTTGGCAAAAATCCATCAGCTATATTAATGATGATGCAAATAGTAGTGAGATAAATAGGAAGAAATTATGAAGCAGAAGAATTTGAATTAACAAATAGCTAGTGAGACAGCCACCAAAATCTGGAGCACAGCACAGAAATCCCCTATCTTTGAATTTCAGGAATGTTTGACTTTGCTAGTTGTCTTGATCATCAGGCAGATATTGCTGTTTCCTCCTACTCCCCCACCCCCCTTCTTTTTCCTCATCTTTCTTTCTCCTGTTATTAACATCTTTTCTGCACTGAGGTTCATCTCATTTGCCTATTTATTCTTTTCTGAGAGTGGTTCAGAAGAGGCATTTATCTCATGCTCTATGTTGCAGCATTTGTTTGCAGAGCTACAAGGGCACAGGCAACACTGATCTCCAAGATATGACTCTGCACTGGGGTGCACAAAGTGTTTCAAGCCATTGTGACACTTCCTGGATCTTCATTGCAGCTTCCCTAAAGGGTTTTAGGGAGAAGAGTCTTTATGTCCTCTCATTCTCCAAAGCAATGAACCTGTTGTTCTTACATGGTAAGATATATAAATGGTAAAGGATTTGGTAGTGGATGGGAAGAAGAGCTTCTGGAGCCAGCTCTCATCCTTCTGCATTCACACAGGATATAACAGCTTTTATTTTCTTTGTCTATTTTATAGTGCCTGACACATGTAAGTTTGAGTAACATAACCATATAGTTTTTGTAAGTATCTTCTACATCTGTATCCTTTTGATTAGATGGTTGGAAATAGGAGATATTTAGTTCCATGACAGTTGAACTCTCCACTGCGTTTATTTCTCTAGCCTCCTTTTAAAAAATATTCTTGCAATATCCTATTACCAAAATTTCTTTTCTTTTTAACTGTGGGGGAAAGGCAGAACACTTCTAGCACACTCACTGAAAACTGTCAAATAAATGCATTGGCAGACATGTTTGTGTTTAATGGCTACATGCAGTGTTACTGACAGTTCTAATCACATAAGTTTTTGCAGATACACTCAAACCCAGACTATGCAAGGTGAGATCACATAATCACACCAGGTTTCACTTTACAAAGTTATTTATTGTTTAGAATTTGGTTGGGGGTTTTGTTTGTTTTTTGTTTGTTTGGGTTTTGGTTTTTTGTTGGGTTGTTGTTATTGGGTGGGGTTTTTTGTGATGTTGTTGTTGTTTTGGATTTTTTGGGGGCTGTTTTGTTTTGTTTGGGGGGGTTGGGGTTTTTTGGGTTTTGTTTTGGGGTGGGGTTTTTTTGTTTTTTGTTTTGTTTTGTTTTGTTTAAAAACCACCTAATTGGGGGTATTTGAAGATGTAAGAGCTTATTACAGTTAATTGTGATTTTTAGTTTTTAAATGCAAAAGACCACACAGTGAAAATGCTAGGAGTCCCTGGGGTGTGGAACTGATTTCTAAATTATGGTGCTGAGAAGTCATTGCTTTAGTTAATAAATCAGAGAGTGGTTTGAAGACATACAGATTTCTATTATTCGTATTCCCTCCTAAAATATTTCATTATTGTTGTCTACAGGGAGCAGAGACTGATCAGTTTGTAAGTCACTGTTTTCCTCTGATGAGAAATGAACATTGTATATAAAGTTTTCTTCCTGGGGATGGTCCTAAAGAGGACACCCATCTTGTTTTTAAGAAAGTCCTAGGAAGGCTGCACTCAGATATACTCTAGTACAAATAGCCTGGCACACAGAACCCTGTGTAAAGGGAATGTATACATTTTATGAATGTGATTTTTCTAAAACCTTCTGAAATTAAAAGGAGTGTTCGCAGTCATATTTAAAATACGCACACGTATTTAAAAAATAAAACAAGGTGAGGAAAATAAGGAAAAGGAAAAAAATGAATAATCTGCAAAACCTATTTCCTGAGGGTATTTGTAAAGTGTAGAACCATTTCAAATGCTCACTCACCTGTAGGATATAGATTTCTTTTTTCCAAACTAACTTATTGCTTCAGTATATGTGTGCTTAATGGGCTTCTGTGACATGAAAGTGCTACTTTCATGGGACTCATTGTCTTCATCTCTTCCTGCTGTCCTTTAAGTCAATATTAGTTTATAGAGAAGTGCCACAGTGTAATTAATTTGTCCTTCAAAGAATTCAGATTAATAAATCAGTCTCTTTCTCCCTCTCCTCCTCTCTTTTTCTGCATGCTTCGTGGTGAGGTAAACATTTGCGACAGCCAAGTCTCAAAAGGCTGAAAGATCTAATTCAGAAAGGGCTCCCCAAACAGGATGCTTATCTTAAACATACAAGTTTATCCAAACCTTTGCAAGTTTACTTTTTTCCATGTACCATTATTTTCTTTCCATCTCGTTCAGACTATGCTCCTTACCCTCATACATTTTTTTTTAATCGTTCTTTTTGTTTAATATGGATGAAATGTTTGGGTTTTTTTCAAAACTTCTCCAGTCTTCACTGTACTGGAAAAAATTCAAACAATTTCTCGATTCATTAAATCTCAGATAGACACCTTCCTGCCTCTCTGTGACTTCCAGTAGCCCTCTTTAACTCTCTGTTTTGCTGAAACATTGCCCCACATATCAGAGAGGCTAACAGTCTCCTGTGCACAGGCTACTGTCTTCAGACCTTGTTAGTTCTTGGGAGCCCCAGGGAGACACCACGTGTTGGGTTGTGAATGAAGTAGGCTACCAGAGAAGGTGACAGGTCGGAGGCATGCACCTCATTCGTCACAGTGCACTTTTAGATCAGGGCATATATCAGGTCAGGTAACTCACTAGGTCAGGTTGGGGCCTATGGATTCTCTTGAGGTTTATAAGGTAGAAAGGAGAAGAATGGAATGGACGTTTTGAAGAAAAAATTAAAAACTGAAGAAAAAAGAACAGATGCATCTCAAAGGACAGATGCAAAAGATCTTAAAAAAGGAAGAAACCGAGTTTCTCAGAATTTTTTCAAAATCCCTTGACTCTTTCACTGATCTCTACTTTCATCTGTATTCCCTTATTTGTAAGACTCCCTCAGCTCTCTCCTATGACTCCAGAGAAACTTGCACCCTCTTTTAAATCTGATTCTCATTCTGCAATGAGGGAAGCTAACAGTAGGGAGAAAGTGTTGCCGTCAATTTCTCTCTACTACTTTATTTAGAAATGAAGTCATTTTTTGCATACCTTTTGTTTTTCTTGTCCCTTCTGCCAGGAGTACAAACAGAATTTTCTTCAGACAGTATCAAATAACACCTAAGGAATATACTACTGTGTTAAATTTCTAAGTTTCAGTGTTCCCAGGTTTGCTTTGCTTTGATCTGGTAGGGGAAGGGAAGGTGTTGTTTTGAGGGCTAGACGACCAGCATTTCTGAATGCAAAGATGGAAGTTTATTCCGGTGTGAATCCACTCCTTCGGCTGTTACTGTGGAATAAGTACTAAGCGATAATAGCAGCAATTCTTACAAATGCTCTGAACTTGGTTCTGCATCCTGATGAAATATACTTAGTGAAACCTACCACTCTTCCAAATGAATTTTTGACAGGTGTGATTATTACCAGACCTGAATCATTTACAGCCTTTCATACAGACTCACAAAATATCCTGCTTTGGAAGGGACCCACAAGGATCATTGAATCCATCTCTAAAGTGAATGCCCTGTAAGGGGTTCAAAACCACAACCATGGTGTTATTAGTACTGTGCTCTGACCAACTGAGATCATCTTAGGTGCTTCTATTTGTACTGGAAGGAGAATAAAACATCTCTCTAACTGAAATATTGTATGGTCATTATAAAAGTGTCTTGGCAAAAGAGATTCAAAACTCTTTAGGAAGAGGGAAAACCAAGTTCAGATCACCACATCCTAAATGTTTTACCAAAAGCTCTAGAGAAAACCTAGAAGCACAAAGATTCTGCTAAGTAAGTACAAGTAGAACTCATCCCCTTAAAAAGAAACAGTTCGTGATCAGATGATCTACATGATCAGATCTGCAGCTTTTGGAAGTTTTTGATTTTTGTAGAGCTTTTGAACCCAAAAATGGAAGGATTATATTTCAGTGATTGCCTACAAAACAAAGGACGTGAACAATCCAAAAGCCCCAAACCATGTTAATCAGTCTTCTCTACGGCAGTACTCGGGAAACATGAACTTAGATCACCAAAGAGTTCTTGGAGAATTCAATTTCAAGGGGTTGTGTTCAAGCACAATAGCACCCTATTCACTGCTTGGAGAAAACAACATTCACTATTCACAGAATCACAGAATCCCTTGGGAAAAAAATCTAGACCATGAAGTCCGACTGTTAAGTGGACTGTGGACAGCCAAGCCCACCACTAAACCATGACCTGGAGTGCCACATCTACACATCCTTTAAAGACCACAGGGTTGATGACTATGACTTTCCTGGGCAGCCTGTTCCAGTGCTTAACAACACCTTTTTTGTTATTTTTTTTGTATCAGGAAAAAATAATTCCTGATACGAAATTCATTCATCCTAAACTCAGAGATGACATCCTTGAACATGGGCCTCTCTGAAAATGCTGTGCTTGTAGCCTCATGCTTTTTGTGCTCTTCTTGATATAACAGGAATGGGGAAATTACTAGGAAAAAGGGGAATATTATGAATCTAGAGGTTAACATGGGAACTCACACTTTTCACAGAATCACAGAATGGGTCAGATTCAAAGGGGCCACTGTAGTGCAACCTCCCTGCTCAAGCAAGGTTATCTTAGAGCACATGGCACATGCATTCGATTTCTTTTTGCTAAAAAGCAAAAGATACATAACATAGAAAATATAAAAAGGAAGATATGTAGGCAGGTTCTCTTTCCATCATTCTGCAAAAACGTAATCATTAAAAAGAGAACGTTTTATATTTACTAAGTATTTTTTCTCTTGTAAATGCAAAACCAGTTAATAGCCCCAGACTAGTTTTGTCAGAGTGCCAAAGTCCTAATTTTTTTACAATCTCTGCTCAAAATGAATAGAAAATTTCAGTCCATAGAACTCCATAAAACAACATCCATATCCCTTTACATATGTGTAAGCCCTTAAAACAAAAATGCAGTCATAGTTATCAGACTATTTCCTACAGGTATTAACATTCATATATATCAAGCGAGTAAAGCTTATATAAATCATGAATGAGCTTCTCAGTCCCACCGTCATGGTTTAATCCAGGTTTTAAGCTTCTGAGGGAAGAGAAATATTCTCTCAAAGGTTATTTCCATATCTGTCACTCTCCTACATAGATGACATTACAGGTGGTAAAATATGCTCTTCTGAGGAGGCAAAATAAAGGGGGGTCCTGTTGGAAAGTTAGCTAGTAAAGTTTAAAAAATTACTTGACATTTGCTGCAGAACAAATTTGTGTGCAAGCATTGTTAAGCAAAATAAAAATTCTCTGTGAGTTTAAACTCATTTTATGGTAACTTATTTATTAATACATCAATATTATATAAATATGTGAAATACCAGTTACTGAAAGTGCCAATTTTTTTTTTAATTATCCTTAAAAAAAGGAATGAGATCCAGAAACTCTTCCCTGTTGTTAGACCTATGATGGGGGCAAAAAAGGAATTGCCATGAAAGAGGAAGTAGGGAAGGAAATGTGGTGCAGGTTCAAAGTGAACTTGTGTCAACCCTTCAGTTGGGAATTTGGGAAAAGTGGTAACTAAACTGGGGCTAGATGAAAGCTGAATTTTCATTCATTTGATAATATTGCTATTATGTTGCTGTTTTTTCCTGAGGTGAGATGAAAAACCAAAATAGCAAGCATCCTTTTCACAAAACAAAGTTCAAAAAACAATTAAAATATTCTTTTCTTTAGTCAGTCAATCATTATCATTTATCACAATGAATTATTGCAGTGTCTCCCTCTCTTTCTAGCTAAAGTGTTTTATAATTCAGAAAAATCTTGACAAAAAGTTCTACAACCAGCAGTCAGAATCTAATCCCGTTTTTGTGGGATTGTCTCTCTTTTCAGTATTTAAGTCATTTTGGATGGAAAATATTGGTAGGAAAATTTAGTGATCCATTGCATGTAAATGTGAAAGAAAAATATACAACTCTGCTAGTCCCATACTATTTGCTATTAATTATACCATGTAAATTAGTTCTAAAGTATGGACATCTGATCTTGAAATAGAGAATTTATTTACCCATGTTTAAAAACTAGATATTCCCCTAATTAATACAACATCATTTAAAAACACGTTAAATTGGATTTTCTGACTGGAAGTTGTTACCCTTACTGGTGAGAATAGTACTACAATTCCTGCAGCAAACAGTAATTTTTTCCCTAGCTGTATATTCCAGTCAAGCTGAGATCAAACATCCTGATTATTTTCGGCAAAAGAATCTCTGAAGCTTATTGAATTATTCTGCAATATTACTTACTATTTGGCTTAATGTCACTTTGCACTGTTTCTACTCAGCACTCAGCTGGAACCACTTTCCAGGAATTTCACTAGATTTTGTTGCCAGTTTAATCTCTGTTTCTTTCCTTTTTCTTGTTTTCCTGTGATCCTATTTTCCACAATATTTTTTTTAATTTATTATTTGTGTAGCAGAGATTCTATGACCAATCAGAAGCACCACAGTTGTTCTTTGTATAGCAATCTACCTGTCTCTTAGGGGTGGATATTAATGCCATGTCTGGGAATAAATTTAAGTTTAAATTTGCTGCTTTATGAATTTGGCTGTATTATACAAAAGGAGAAATTGTTGGGTTCCCTTATACACAGCCTTAATGTTTAAAGCAAATGTCTTCTTTTTTGTTCCCTTTTGCCATTCCTTTTCTTGTGTTTCAAATCCACAGTATCTGTCAGATAGATTTTTATGGCAGAAGTTAATGAATTTCTCCTCTGATAATAGAAAGTAAAAACCTGAGCTTAACTCCTCGTTTGAGCCATTTACAGTTTATTTGTAGCACCAAACTGAAAAACCAGTATTTATAACCCAGAGGAACTGCAGATAGAATGAAGTTGAGTTACCCTGCCATTTTGATAGTGGACAGTATTTGGTGAAATGGTGGGACAGACTGCTGTTTTGCAAACTACCACATCAAAGCATAGTGGCTTTCCTCTCCACTGTTAAAAGAAGCTGATAGGAATTGGGGAATGATAGAGAGTATTCTTAATTGAGGCCTTTGAAATTTGGATAGTCTCAACCTATTAATAAAAGAAGAATATTGTGACCATATGTCTCATCTGTCCAATATTTAGTTTTAAAATCATGTGATGCTACATATACACACAGGCTGCATTCATGTATCTGGGAATTGCCAGTGGTCATAAAGTCATAACATTTTTCTTACTCTAAAATACCACATCAGAAGAGGCTGACTGCAGCTTAACAATTACTAATTTACTTTTTTATTCTTACAAAAATTGCTGTTGATTGTGAGAGAGATACTCTACTTTTTGGTTCTTTTAAAGTGGATTTTTCTATCATCTCTATTTACTTTGCTACAATGCTGATCCATGGCACTACTGAAACATGTTCAATTACAATAGAGAATAATAATTTATCATAGTCTCATTCCAAAATAAATGAATAGTCAGATGAAATCCCAAAGGTCAGGGAACACAGTGAAACAGACCACCTGGTCCTGGAGCTGCAAGGGGGAACAGTCTCTCAAGCAGAGGCACTTAAGGTGGGGAAAAGATTTTCCTGAACTGATCACTAGGACATCATACTGTTGTGAGGGTTATGATGTAGGTACTGCTAAGATTGGAGATGAAAATGAGTCCTACCAGTGTAAGCTGGTGAATCTGGATAGATTTGTAAGGATACCAAAGAATCTGAACACAATCCAGATTTTAGATTGTTTCTGTGCAAATTTGCAGCATCTGCTGGAGTTGGTACAAATCCAAAGACTGAACAGGATCCTAGTTTGGTTGCCCATTTCATGAACGAAATGAGATGGGATTGACAACAAAAATCTGATTTGGAAGGGAAAAGGATAACTTCTGGCCATTAATTTGTACATGCTGTACCAAAGCTGAGCACATAAGCAGGACTGCATTCCACCTTTACAACCCCTCTTTCCTGATCCCAAAACAATGAGGAAATTCCCCCAATCTCTGAAATAAACTAATGCAGGTCAATTACAGTTCTACCTTTTGGGTTTGTTTCTCACTAGGCAGGTTATTTTGTGGACAAGCTAAACTGGTTCTTTAAAGACACCATCTCTCTGGCCCTACTCTGACCTGAATTTTAGGTACAGAGCTGTCTTACTAATGCTATGCTACTTTAGTGAGCCTTGTGCAGGGGCAAGTAACTAGTGCCTTTATTATCCATTTCTGCATGCAGAGCAGATGATAACATCATACAATAACATCATCCCAGGACACCTTCCTAAATTATTGTAGAGTAGATGACAAGAGAATTAGATTATCCATTTTGGGAATAGAACACCTTTGATTCAAAAAATTTCAGAGGGAACCGAACTTAAAGTTATTCATTTCAAGAATGGCTTGTTCCTGGAAGGTGTGTGTGTGTTAATTCACCACAGCATGATCCAAATATCAAGCCAGTGTGTGGTTTGAGATGTTTTCTCTGTCTCAGGGCTGGACATGCTGGGTACATGCTGGTGGTTATTATTTGTCAGACTTCAGTTGTGCAACTACTGACAGGGAAGTGACCTTTCCTTCCAGCCCTATGTAGCTCTATAGTTACTGCATTAACCTTGCAAAACAAAGGTGATTAGCTTATCTGACCTTACAAGCTGCATGTAAAATCCTCATATGGCTTTTTGACTGTATATGCAGTCTAGAAGTGTGGCAAATGCTGATGGGTGCCTCAGAGTCCGTTTCACATTCACCACACCAGTTGGGAGTTTGGCCAAGCCCCAGTCTGACCCAATGATAGCAGTGTCTGCTGGCTCATTTCCTCCTACCAGTGACAAATTGTTCTCCTGCTGCTCTTTGCTGATCACAGGTTCCTGTCTCAGCACAAATGTTACAATTGAATTGCTTGCAAGCCCGATGTGGCCTGCGGACTTGCCACCCTGGTTCTGTGGAAGAGGAAAAAGTAGTCTGTGAGAAAAGAAAGTGCTTTTGGGTTGGAAAAGAAAGTGGGTTGAAAAGCAGTTTCACTTCTGCTAAGAGCACAAACGTAAAAATATGTACCAAACTTCCAGGGAAGTAGAACTGTCAAAATATTCATTGAACAGAAACATACAAATAGCTGTGTGTCAGTATTATCCCAATATTGCATTTGATTTGATGGCATAATTCTATATAAATACATAAAAAATACTTTCAATTCATATAATCTTTTACACTTTAGTATGTGTAGGCTATAAGGAATATATCGGTTAATGAAAAATTTAAACCTTGTAGTAAAAACGCGTATATTATCTTGAAAAGAACAACTAAAGGGTTAGCTGTCCCTGTCTAGAAATTGCAATATATTCATAATCTATAGTTATACACAATTTTGTTTATTTTGCACTATCTGCCACCTTTTTCCTAATAAAAAAAACCCAAAACAACGTGATAAATGCTTTGCCTCTGAAATTTTAACACAAATTCATTCTTCTTCCACCAGGGAAGAGAAAATCTTGCACTATATTTTTTTTTCCATCATGCACTTTCTTCTTCTTTTACTTTCTCAACTTTTTATACTTCATCTCTCAAGCATTTTTTTATCTCCAATCCCTAAAGAGATTTTGTCAGGTAGTTAATACCAACTTCTCTGTCAATAGTAGGTGGTGACTTTGATCAGCTTGCAGTTGCTCAAGCAAATGGAATATAATGATGTTTCACAATTTAAGGGTGGAGGGGAGGAGAACAGACAATTCACAAGTTATGTTATTTCTTAAATTTTTAATTGTTTAAAAAAATAAAATTTTAATTTTTTTAAATTGTTAAACTTTTGCTGTACTATCGAAAATTTGAGATTGAGCTGCTTAAAATGAAGTCCATATAGCCATAAAGCTCTGAGACAATATATTCCATGCTGATATGGTTCTCTTTCTGGCAGACTTATATTTGGGGGCAGGGACGTGGAGAGGGACCTTGGGAAACTATTTATTTTCCAAGTGATGTTCCATTTTTTGAATGAGCCAGAATGATTTTCATGAATTTATTTTTTTTTCCAACACTGTTTTTCACATGTTTCAAAATTCCATTTAATAATACTAGGAATACTACATACTGGGAAGGTCAAAAGCAAAGGGGAGAAATGGGGATTCACACAGGGTACTAGTAAACCATTCCAAACTGATTAGGAAGATGAAGGCATTTAACACATTATAGATAAACTCTATAAAGAGAAATACCTATAAGAAAAGTTCAAAATGGCAATAGATATAGTCAGCAAACGCAGACTGGAAGATAAGATAGTGTCTGTGATACAGTGATAATAGAATACATATTGTGTAATGCTCAGAGCTAAATTTTATCCAGACCATCCTTCACCTTCATATACCTGTCCAGCTTTAGAGGAACATACTTGTGGATTGATTGATAGGTATATGCATACGCACACACACTAAGAAGCTTTTTCTGAATATACAAACACATGTAAACGTGTGTTTGAATATACAAACAAAGGTAAAATGCAAACACATCATTTATTGTTCATTGGGTTCCAAGACGAAGAATTCATTCGAATTCATTCATTCGAAGCACAAAAGAAGCTGTTATAAATGCCACAGTCTAGTAGCCATTGTGTCATTAAAATTTGTTCTTGGAAGATACTTGCTGAAAGCATATATGCTGACTAACTCTACTCTGCAATCTGCTACATATTCATATATGATTGCTATATACAGTTTCATTTACATTGAGGAATAGTACTCCCAAGGAGAAAAATGAAATAAGCTTTCTTATATACAGGAATAAAAAAAGTGGGCAAAGCCTTCTCTAATTAGTGCTTACAGCAATTTTAAAAAGGAACTCAAAACTGAAATAGACTTGATTGTATGGACACTGGATCTTACTGTTATTAAAGTCTGTAAAACTAAAATTCGGAAGCTGAATTTTAGAAATATAAAGAAACTGCATTTTATTTGGTGTGATTTAGAAGTATAAAACCAACTGTAGCCACATCTATCATGGGAATTGAATGTGAAATATTTTCATTACTAATCTGGTGCTAATGGAAATCTTTTATGATTTTGGCATGCCTACTGTCAGATTAAAAAGCATGAATATAGTAAGAAGAATGGATTTATTTGTTTCTATTTACCTACCTCTCTGTGCAACTATTTTATTAATTTCATGACAGTATAATTGGGTAATCAAAGGTGTCTGCCTGATTTTAAAAGATCTCTAATAATCAAGGTGAGAAAAAATTGCAAACTGTTATGACAACAGATACTTTGAGGGAAACAAATCTTAAAGTGTAGTATGTGATATCCATATGTTGTTTTAGATTAAATAAGCAGCGTTGATGTGTCTGGTAGTGACATAAATTGTATCTTTGGCAGCAGGTCTTGTAAAAAGCATGAATTTTATCTGACTGAGGATCCTTTCTCATCAGAACAGTAGCCAGTATTTAGGTAGGACAATGGATGTTTATCACTGGTCATTTCTATGTTTACCAGCCACCTCACCCTGTTTGCTGGTAGTCCCACAATGACCATTTCCCAGAAGCAGTATTTTTCCAGACTGCTAAGCATTTAATTATTTAGCATAGGTAAAGCAGAGGTTCTCGTTCCAGAAATTCATGGTAATAAAGAGAAAAGGTGGAAATATTCTTACTTCCTAGGATATAGTGGAATTGTCTAAAGTGTTCTAAACCAATCTCATCTCCGCTCTACAAGCAGTGGAGAGCTACTTGACAGCATTTCATTTAACAGCCATTGCAATATTTAGCATGTGATCCTTGTGTTCTTCATGGAAACGTGGCAGAATGTGTCAAAGTCATTCTCTGACTCTCACTTCCTTTTTTCCGTACTTTCATACTGTATGTGCCATATCCCATTTCAGAACAGCAGTGTGTGACTTCAGACATTTTTCAGGGATTTTCACACTATTTGAGCAGCTGTATATCCAAGGCATCTAAAAATGCCCAAGAAATCCTTTGTTTGGAGTACCTTGCGGATAAAATGGGGCTCCATCTTTCCTCCTACCTGCTGAAACAGGCAGATATAGAAAAGCAGCAAAACAACAGATTTATTCTTGCTCACAGTAGAAAACCAAAGTAGCACACGTTATCTCAAAAACTGAATCTGATTTATGGGCTTGTTCAGTCTCCCTGAGTTCCTGTTAACTTTGGGTAGCAGGGAGGGTAAGATTCATCTACACTTCACAGTATATATTCAGCCTCTTTCAGTAAGCACCTGTCACAAACAGCTTGCTGTTTTGCTCTAAAGTGCAATTGATTGTAAGGGAAATATAAACCTCTATTTTTGCCTGCTACTGAGAAACCATGAAGGGACCATTTAAAGACACTAATTTATGCAATTTAGGTTTGTGTCACATCAATTTATCAGAAGTCCAGTGTAGTGGAAAAACTTCCCCTCCTGAATTGTTTTCCTGAGATTTATTGAAAGAGGCCAAAAGTACCAGAATGTACTTCAGAGGTCAGTTCTGCATTAGTGACTGAGGCTGACTCCAGATGGAGATGCGATGTGACATTTTGCCTTGCTTTTAACAGCTTTGCATGCCAATGATGGTCTGAGTTAACTCCTCTACTGGTTCCTGTCCTTAAATTTGGCTTTTTCCATTATGAAGTCATGAGGTGAGAAAGTCACAAAAAAATATGCCCCTAATTAGGCATGTCCTTTTGCTGCCATGCTTACATGGATGATTTTAGTGATGCCATATACAGTGTTGCTTAATGTGCTTGTTAACTATTATCTCAACCTTTAAACAGAAGATGACTAATTTTATTGTATTGTCTCCCTGCAAAGTGGAAAGTTTGCATAGGCAGAGAATTTGACCCTAAACCAGAATATTTTTACTTCTAAAACTATCAGGAAAATGTTTGCATATTTTTTGTTTGCACAATGTCCAGCAAATGAAACCCCTTTTTCCTAAAGGCAGTGTCTTGGTGGAAATATGAAATAGCAATAGAAGTACAAAACTTTTCAAAAACGCTATGAACAGTACAAGCACCCTCTCTGCCTGAAAACATTCAGTCCCTTGTAGCTAACTGCCTTGACTTTGAAAATATAATGGAAAAATAGCCTTGTTTTTTGGTTACTCCATGAGCTGTTGTACTCCAGTGGCCCTTTCTCACCTTAATTTCATCCCTTTCCTAGTATAAATCAAATTTTCTTGCTCAGGCACCATATTATCTTTGGCTTAAAAATTCAATTCATACAAGAGACTTTGCATAGCTTATATTATAAAGGCCTCTCACAGACTCCAAAGCTACATACTGAAGATAGAGTAAGATGGGAAAAGTAGAAAAATATTTCTACTTGATGTGGATGGGAAAATAAGAACTCATCTTTTCATCCTCCATCATGTTTTTATGAAGTGACAAGTTCTTTTTTTATGTTTCTCTCCTCTGCATGGCAAAACTCTTCAGAAATTACCAAGACACAGGCACAATATTTTTCCCTTTTTGCCCAGGAAGGATGATCAAAGGATGTAGTAATAGCTTGTATGTTCCATAATAATACTCTTGCTAGAGTGAATTTTAATAATTTCCATACTTATAGAGGTCAGGTTCAGAATACCCAGCAGGAAAAACAATTTCTCATCACTTTGAGTAAAAAGCAAGGGTGATGTTTTCCCCTTGTGAATGGGCATTTGCTTGAAGATGTCTCTGTGCACCCAAAAGTCTGCAATTCCCTGGTGGAAATCTGGATACAAGGAAGGGGATAAATAAAAAAGAATGAAGACCAGCACAGGAGCAGAGAGTGATCAGAGAGCTTCTCTGTTGGCATATTTAGTACCTCATAGAGGTAACTCCACAGCTTCCAGATACCTGTGCTGGAAAATAGCCCACTGTCACCAGCTCTACACAGAAAAGATCATATATCTTTTTTAAAGCTCAGTTTTTCATTTTTCCATACTGCCAGACTTTGGGAGACCACTATTTTGCAGGTGTAAAGTCTGTCAGTGTAAGCTTTTCTGATCTTCTCCATCAAATCATACTCCTAGTAAGCCCATACTCCCCCGAGGGGAATATGGACTTGGGCAGCTTGCTATATGATCATCAAAAGGGGATGGCCTAAGAACCTGTAAAATTGATTTATATTTTAATGAAAACCCTTAAACTTAAAATAGTAACTCAGCTGAACAAACCATGACTCATAGAAGGACATTTCAGTTTGCTGTTGATTTCTGTACATTTTTACTACTAGAGTAGGTGATTCTTCTCAATTGTTTGGAGCCAGTGTGCATCTTTGGAGTGGGGATGTGTCAAGGGGACATCTAGAACCATGGTAGGGAAGAGCTCAGCTTGCAAAAGTGGTCTCCTGAATCACTTGCTCATGTTAGACAGCAAGGACCACATAAATCTTCCTGTCTCCCACAAAGCCCAAGGGATTGCTGGGGTATAGACAATGCAGAACTCCTTGTCTTCATACTTATGGGTAAAGGAGTTGGAGTTGTCTTCCCTTATGGAGAATCAACCCTCTCTTTATACATCATCTGTAAACAACTTTTGTGTAACAATGATGGGGATGGTATAGTCTTTTATGGGTTTCTTGGTTCTACTGCCTGCTATGCAAAACTATACCACAACATTCCTGGCAGCTCTTTCAGAAGCAGGTTGATCCACCTGGGCCCATAGTGAAATACTGTGTGATGGAGATGAGAGGCCACTGACAAAGCCAATGCCATTCCAGATCTGTGCAGCTGCTGCCTTTGGGAATGCTGGTAAAACCTACTGTCTTGGGAGCACACGAGCAGCCAGGCCATTGTCTTGACAGCCTTGTGTCTTAGCTCCAGGAAGAGCTGAAGTATTTCTGGCATAGGCTATTAATGGATAAAAAGCATGTGATCTTCATAGATCAGTCTGCAGTGTAATGTCCCGGGGCAAAGATGAGCAAGAAGCACTTCAGAAAAGATGGGGGAGGGGATCATGAAACAATGAATTGAGCCAAGTGGGGTCTGTACCTTATATTTTTACTGGCAGAAACAGCTACAGTCTTTTGCAAAGCTTCAGAGTTCTCAACTTACTGTGAATAACTCTTGGATCAAGCTATCAAAATGCAGTTTTAAAAACTCAAGAGATTCAGGATATGGAAATTATTATGGCATATACCAGACAATCCCAAGATTTGTTTTAAAACTTCAGGGTCCTATAAACAGACTCTTCTGCCTTCTTGGTATTTGTGCTCTCTAAGTGTCCATGAAAGATATGGGACATGACTTCAGTGTTTATATGTCTAAATTCTTATTCCACTTCTGTGATTTCAGTATCACTTGATCACTGCACTTATTAGTAAGCTCTTGTTATTATGTTATCATATGTTCCATTTTTTCCACATTACATTCCCTGTGTTGAAAGCGTTTTTTTCAAAGGAGAAGAAAAGGGTCTGCTGAAAAGCAGTAATTTTTTTTAATAACAATTAATAAGTAATCATGTATTCATTTTTATTTTTTTTAAAGAGAAAAGTAGGGAGGGGAGATTAAGAAAACCCCTTTAGCCTTAAGGAACACATGAAAGTGTGTTGCTATAAGTATTTTAATAGACATATACAGAAGAAGCCAGAAGTATTTGTTAGTGGTAAAGAAAAGTATCAAATGGGAAAGAACCCAGCTCTGTGTTTGTACTCTGTTAAGGCCAAGGAAATTTTTTCCATATTATTCTTTAAACAAAATGAAAAAAATATATACATTTAATACATAAATTAAATATTGTAAAGTTAAATAGCCTGAGATATTAAATAGCCTGAGAGCCAAATAGCCATTTCACATATTCACACCAGCTCCTTTTTGGCCAGTGGGAATACATTGGTGAGAGATCAGTTCTTGATTTGTCAAGGTCTGTCATCTAAAGAGTATGTAAAAATCATACATTTGCAAGGAAAGGCAATCCCTTAATTGCTAGCAGAGGCTGGTGACACATGAAAGTGGGTAGGCAAAACTGTCATAGGTCCAAGACCAGAGCCAGTTCAGAGCATCTGGTAAAGATCACAGAGTGTTAAACTTGCATCTGCCTGTGACAGAGAGCCTTGACTGTTAACTGGAATCCTGCGTATCAGGTTGCACAAACAAATGCAGATTTTAAGATCGCTTATAAGGTGGCTGCTTTGCGAGCTTTCTCTGTCTTCAACTCTAGTGCAGTATCAGACATTCCAGAGGACAGGTGGCAATTTTATTTGAACAGTGCAAGAGCAAATATATTACTTGGAGCTTCTCCTTCATGCCTCTCCCTATATGTGTATGCATATATTATTCAGCTGCATAGAAACATCATCTGTTTTGTGTATCTGTAAATGATAAGGATGGTATTAAACAGTAATCACATGTTTATGTAAAAAAAGTTCTCACAGTGTTGCAATAAATGTGAGTAATTAGAGCTCTTGGAAGAAATGCCAGGCAAAATTATGAAGCAATGCAAAACACCTTTTTCAGGTTTTCAAAAAAATCAACTTAGTAAAGCAAGATATGGATTGATTCTCTGATTGTAATGACTTTGAAATAGAGCTTTTTATGTGTAGCAGGCCAGGGAATTCACGTCTTAATAAGACAACCATTGTATATGTGAATCAGTTTGGCTAATATTCTTCCTGTTTTCCAAATTTGTGCTTATGTTGGTTCTTTTCTAGTTAACAGACCCACACAGTTTACAGACATTAAAATCTAGCACCTTGTTCAGATTTACTCACCTGCAGGTATAATACATATTCCCTTTGATACTATAATGAACTGATGCCAAATTGGAAACTGGGGCCCAATATTGTATATCAACATTTGCATCCAGTAATGGATGGAAGCTGATCAAAAATGCCACATTGTGACGTTTTACTTAGTAAGCCAGCAAGGAACAAACAAACAGTGTGTGCAGTAACATAACCTCACTAATATGTAAAGCCTTTGTATCAGAGTTCCTGCTGAAGGTCTTTTCTGACATGCACCAGGGTAGGGTTTCAGCAATTAAACATCTGAAGAGAGGACTCCAGATATTATGGGAGTTTGTGCATGTACATGGATGGCTGGCTGTGCCCTCTGAAGGGTGCAGAGCCTGTGCAGCTTCTGTCCTCCCATAGCTTTTGGGGTTACTTTTAGGTGACATTAACTCAGGAGATGAATGTGAGATAATCTAGTACTGCTCTCAGCTCAGACTGAGGAGATTTACCAGGCAAAGATAAAGCCAAAACCTGGAAATAGTTGGCAGACTGGCAAGTGAAATAGAGCTTCCTCTCTAAACAGGTTGTATCAAACAGATACAAAGCAATTTGTGGCCTTAAGTTTTTAGAAATTAAAAGCTGCTTGAAGTGGAACTTACATTGAAGCTGCTTACTGAAAAGCGCTGTCTAATACTTTTGTTGCTTTATCAGTTTGTTCTGGGAAAACAGTTGTTTAATATGTTATATGAAGATCAGCTTTGACAGTATTCTGTTAATGCAGGTCTCAGAGCAGATAGCAGCCGAGGCAAGAATGTTGCATAGGAAAAGTTACCTCATAACAGAGTCCTACATAGTTAAGTTTTGTAGTTAGATTTATATGCTGAGAAATCAAGTAATCACTGATGTTTCATGCAAGTGTCTCCAAAACTTGGATTTAACTGGATCATATCAACTGAGGGACAAGAAACAGAAACAGCTTTCTAAAACTGGAAAAAACAGGAGAGGGTAGGAGCACAGTACAGGAAGAAATTATGTGTGATGCACATGGCATCTGATTTCAATATGATGACTTTTTCTGCCCTCTTTGAATGTCTATCTGAAGTATGCCATTTGTTTTAATGTCCATGGATTGCCTGGTTATTAAATTAAATGTGACCTCTGTATTTCTATCAACCTTAGAAAGAACTGTTGCTTTTGTAACTTTATAGATGCTTTTGTCAAGTATATTTATAGCCTATTTATTCAAATAGCTCTTATTATCTTCAAAAGATATTCCAGCAGGTCTGGCACCTTGCAGTATCTTTGTACCTTTGCTGTAATTTAAATGAAGGGTTTGAAGATGATCTCTTCTTTTCTGCTCTCTGAGATACGATCTTTCTGTCCTTACCCCTATCTATTTCTTCCCTGGTATTCTGGCTGCCAGTTTTAGTTCCTTGGACAGCACTGTGGCCTTTGAAGTCAGAAGAAGAATGTATCTTTCCACATGATCAATAGGCATTCGGCCACCACGTCTCCACAACACTATTTTTAAAAATAATTACAGAAGTTTCTCCTGAGAGAGAGGAAAATAAATTCTTGAATGGCTAGGCATTCATCAGACGAGGCTGAGATAAGCAGATGAAATAGGGGGGCTGGATCAAACTGCTACAGCATTAAATTTTTGTGCTTTTACTTTAATGTGTTTTGCTAGATGAGTTAACACTTGGCCCATTTGTACTGTATATTTAGGTTTGGGTTTGTTGGGGTTTTTTTTATTATTATTTTAACATAGTCTTCCTTTTCTCAGTTGCTAATAAAAAGTAGTGAAATGCCAACATCTCCCCTTACATTGCAGCCTTTTCAAAAGTATATTCAAGCAGACACATCTTGTTCAGGAAAATGCTACATCTCTGACAGCCAAGGATCCACAGGCTCAGCTTAGTCAGGAAGTTTTAGGGGAATAAGAGGCAAATGTGAACTGGGGGAAGGAGGGGAGGCAGCATGAGAAAAATGAAGATGGGGCTCATTTAAATTAAAAAAAATCTCTAGATTGTGGGAGATTCAGAGTATAAACAGAGCTGGCAGTGAAAGCCCAACTGATGGACAAGTTAGAAAAGTGTTAAAATTACTGCACATGGTAATAGGTGCTAAATAGGGAATGAGTTATTTATGTTTACTAAAAAAATTACCACAACTTATAGCACACTTTTCCTACTGTGAGTACATGTAGTGATGCACTAAAGAAGATTAATTATGACTGCAATGTATCTTTTCAGAGAGGGCTACAGAGAAACAAATTTACTAGAGAGATGTATAATGCAGCTATGACCCGCTTGAAAGGCAACAAATACATATGTTGTAGACACATGTCCTTTTTTTTATTAAAAGCATTTTGTTGAAAAAAATGCACTAATCATAAATTCGATTTTTCTCATTTTCTGTAATTCACATTTATTTCATTTCATGGAGGCTAGAGATATCACATCTTCCTACTCTTACATATTTAAAAATTGTGCAGTTTTCAGTGTAACTTTTGTAAAAGTAAGGGATCTAGTAATTAATTACTTTAAGGATGAATAAGACTACAGTAAGGACTGGGAAAATATATAGCTATTTGTAGTAAGAAGCAAGCACCAAGAATATGTGGGATAGCAGAATATAGGGAGAAGAAATATGGCAGTCAGTGGAATGGAATGGCATGGGGTATTTTTACTTGGAAGGGACCTGCAAATCCAAATGCCTTGGCACCTCAGGACTGACTATTAGAGGCATTGTCCAAATTTCTTTTAAACACTGACAGGCTTGGGGCTTCAGCCACCTCTCTAGGAAGCCTCTTTCAGTGTTTAGCCAATCTCTCAGCAAAGAAATGGTTCCTAAAGTCCAGTCTAAAGCTCCCCTGATGCTATTTTGAGCCATTCCCATGTGTCCTATCACTGGATCCCAGGCAAAAGAGTTCAGTAATTTTCTCTCCACTCCCTCTCCTCAGGAAGCTGCAGAGAGCAATGAGGTCAGACCTCAGCCTATTTTTCTCCAAACTGGACCAGCCCAAAATCCTTAGTTGTCCTTCCACAGGATATGCATTCTAGCCCTTTCTCCAGCTTTGTTCCTCCCCTCTGGATATATTTGAGTACCTTGACATCCTTCTTGAACTGTGGGGCCCAGGCTGATTATGCAGTGATTATTGCACCCTGACAATGTAGATTATGTCTCTTAATTAAATCTTCAGTTATCAATGTAAAGGGATATGAATACTCACATGCACTAAAAACAAAACAAACAAACAAAAAACCCCACAACAACAACAACAAAACCCAAAGCAAACAAAAATACAAACAAAAAAAACCTAGAAATAAAAAAGCCCAAATCAGTAAAAAGTGTGAAAATTAACCCAAAACTTATGGCTAAGAATTTCTGATTCCCAGCACTATTTTTTCTTGAGCCTTTATTGTTACTCCTGTATGACACAAGCTTATCTAGAGGGAATTCCTTAAGGGAAATGCTGCCATCTAGAGAGAAGCAGAATGAAAGTGCACAATCTAACTGAAAATTTTCATTTACAGAGAGACCCAGGAGAAGCTGGACACAGAATGTCCACAAAATGGACTGCAGCAACAGAGATGGGAGCCATTGGGATGTAATTTCAACAGCTGTTGGCTGAAAATGTTCAGGTAACTCCAAAAGACACTTAGCAAAAAAAAAACCCTGAGAAAATCCTGACAAAGGATTTTGGGTATGTATCAAAGATACTGAAGAGGTATTTAACTTCTTAGCCAGTTAAAATAATTTATGTTGCATATTTTTTCTTGGTGATTCCTTTTTGTTGAGAAAAGATGTCACTCTAAATTTATTTGGTTTAAAGGAAGAAATGCAAAAGAAGCTTGCACTATATGCAATTTATTGTTCATCTGCCTTTTTTTTAACATCAGAAAGCATCTGTTTACTCTTCAGCTGGTTTGTGAATTAGGATTGTAAAATTCAAATAGAAGGACAAAAACAAAGAAACCACTGAAAATACCTGAAAGACAAGAAAGAAAAGTGGGGATTTACCTTGTCTGAGTATATTATGTGTGAAGCTATATAAACATCCCAGTGTGTTCAAAAACTGAGCTATACATGTTAAGCCTGAATGGCAAAAATGAATTCTTGTAGGTGCTTTCAAAACTCTTCTAGCAATAGCATTTCTCTGGGTATAATGGAGATGACTCATTATGAACTAGTGACTTAGAAGAGCCTGCAAATAATGCTGCACATGTTCAACCTTGTGGTGCCCATTCATTTCACTGAAATTATTTGTACAGTTCACAATAAGTTACTCAGAGTTCCAGTTTGAAACCTTCAAAGGAATAACAATAAGGGTATTAATTTTTTTCAGGCAGATGTGTTTCAATGTCAGTGTGTAGAACTACGAAATGAGTTCACAAGGTTTCTGTGCAAATTATTTTTAATTACCACTTTTCTTCAATGTGTTGTGCTGTTAATGGTATGTTGTCTTGCTAATGATGTGGGTAAGCAGCATGTGAGAAGGAAAATAAGGCAAACTGTCTGCATTCAAATAACATTTGCAATTTGAGACTTTAGACTAGCTTAGCTGCTTCTCCCTAAGGGGTGTCTGCAAGTAGAAAAGAGCTATAGTAGAGCCCTGATTTTTTCTAATATATGCATGTTTACACACATGTGTTTACATGGCATGTTCATCTGGAAATTGTGAAGCAGCTGGAGGCACTTTGAAGAAATACCACTAATAGTTTCTTTATTTTAGGTATATTTGTAACATATATAATGCTAGCAGGTTCTGTGTGCCTTGGGATTTTCTGTGATTTCTGGAAAGAAGTTTGGGTTTTGTGCAAACTAAAAATGCAAAAATCTTCAGAGCTCTGAAGAACTCAAGGAAAATAATTTTATAAAGCAATACTGGTTTTAAATATTACTTGATAAGTGGGACACTTTCCTACTGTTTGTAATGCATATTGGCATCAGTGATACCTTCCACCTGGAAACTTTTTCACTCTTCATATTTCATATTGAAATTCTTTTCTGTTGTATGATTATATTGTAAATTGTTCAAACATAACCTATACACAACATGATGGAGTCAGAGAAAGGCTAGTTCTGCCCTCTACCATAAAATACTCTGAAATTGCAGAACAGATCCTTTTTTTTGTCCCCACACTTCTTCCTGGACTTTTGATACTGACATTTCTATCCCAAAGCCTTGACAGGCTAACCTTATTTTTTGTTTGTTCTTTCAGTCATGAGGTTAGCTGGGTTTGAAGCACCAGGCATGGGGAACTGTTGCAGCCCAAAAGCAATGCTTACCAGCCATTTTTTATTTCACTGGTGAGACACTACAGGAAACTCAGGCTATCCCTTTAAATACACAACAAACACAGTAAGTTTTAAAATATATTTTCTTTCTGGCTACCACAAAGGATTAGAGAAATTAAATATGCTTTTCATAGTAATGCAAGGGCATGTTTTGGAGCGACAGTTCCATATGTTACAACAACAACAAATAAAATAAAATAAAGCAGAGGGAAGAAAATAACAGATGCCTGAAAATGATGGGGTAGCTTGTGAGTTTCCACAAATATGTGAAAACTTTCCAAAGGCAAATTCCCAGCTTTCTTTTAAATGCCCACAAGTATCTTCCGTTCACTAGCATACGGTAGTGCCTTTGAAAAACTTCAGCCTTCCAGCATGCCAGTGATGTAAATAAAAGTCTGCATTTCTGCAGCAAAATATTTTTGCTCTTATTTAGGGTTATTTATTTCCTTTTCCAGCTCCTCCTCTTGCAGTTCTTCACTGTGTAAGGTTACTTCCCCATAATGACCAGGAAGGTGCATCTAAGAGAAAACAGAGAACAAGTTACAATAGATTGAGTTTGAAGTAGGTAAAATTTAACTGATAAATTTGGCAAGGAAAGGCAGGTTCTTCCAGGATTAGAAACCTATCTTAAGACCTGTGCTTTCTTGGTTTGGGTTTGGGTTTTTTGGCAGTTCGGTCTTCCTCTTCTGTGGGATTTTGTATTTTGTGTCTCTTAGTGTGTTATTAGAATGGTTAGAATTAGGTTTATAACTTCAGAATGAAAAGTACCTATGTCTTCCACCAATAGAATTCTTATTGGTGGTCATGAGGAGCATGATGAAACAGCAGAAAAGGAACTGGACAGGGAATTAGATTTGGATCTCTGAGCCAGTTCTGTTTACATGGGTAAAATTATTCAGGGGAGGCTGCTGTTTGGGGTTGGCTTGACAGAGAAGATGGAAACAGTGTCTGTTAATCTGTGTGGGCATCTGTATTTTGCTCAAAAGTCTCTTTAGGTGAAAACTGCACAATTTATGCTATTTTTATTTTTTTTAAGCAAATACAAGGGGAGGAAAGTTGCATGGACTTTGAATGCCTAAGATTCATTCCATTACAGGATGCAAGCTTAGTATCACAAGACACCAGTGTAAAATTCCCCACAGATTTAGTAAACTGCAGCTTCATTATCCATATTTTCAAATGTATTTTGAAACAGCTTTCCAGAAAAGCCAGTATCACCTGGAAAGTTTATGTTAAAACTTTCACTGAGATGTCTTATTTCTGATATCTCTGGATGGTTGATAGACTGGAGATGGCACAAATCTAGGCACACTACATTCCAAACAAATTCAGGACAAAATTTGATTTAATTAAAAAATTCCAGAAATTAGGAGCTTGGAGTTAAGTTTTTAGCACATTCTAGTTTAGCTCATCATACAACGGTATAAAAATCCCAACAATTTATTTTCCGCCACACTCACTGTGCATATCTTCAACTTTTAAGCTATTTTTTACTCAAAACAACTGAACATAAGCAGTACAAATAAATATAGGCATGCACAAGGGCTCATGTAAGCTGGACAATGTACAACTGCCAAATGCATCTGGTATAGCTGGCAGCAACGTCAGTAAGTTTTCTCCCACTTGCCTGTTCCAGAACAGCTTGGTGTGTACAGATAAGCCTTTCCCTTCTCTTCCTTTCTTTTCAAGTTACAAGATAATACATTCAATTCATTCCTGCAAGTGTCTGTTTAGACTTCATGAATGTGGCCTCCTCTTACATTAGCAGTTCTAGGTTACAGTCCAGTTGGGGTTTTATTTTCATTCAGTAGTATATTGCAATGGTAATATTCTTCCTTTTTTTCCTTTAAATAAGCTGTTTCCAGAACATGCCAGATAAATTTGATCTGTTCCTAAGTATGTAACACTTAAAAACAGATTAATGAAATCAAAATATTCTTTTAACAGTGGTTTGTAAATGTTTTACAGTAATATGCTGCTAGTAGCCATATTGTGTACCATGTGCCTTTCTTCGTGTATTTATCACAAAATACAAATCCATGCAAATTCAGTTATACTAAGCAGCAATGCAGTGCTGCAAGAACAGTGGTAGTTTGTAATCACTTTTTCATACACAATGTGACTGGACCATAATGTGAGTTTGAAGTTCTAAGTGAAACTGCAAGGAGAAATTGTTTATTACAGGATCTGGAATCTGATGAAGACCAGAGCTAAAGAAATTTTATTTTGGAACAAGCAGTAAAAAATCCTGACTAGCCGGGACATTGATTTTATTTTGTCTAAAAGATGGCATCCCCAGGATATAAATTCCTAGCACTATTCCAAAGTGCTTGGTTGAATACTGACATATAGGGAAATCTTCCAACAAATCAATGCCAAGAACATTTATCTCATCAGACAAAAGCATGCCTTGGTTTATAACCACTTTCTGTGACATGGTTTGGGCCCAGTTTTTCTGCTGATTTGTTCTACTTTGTATATTGACCAATTTTGTCTGTAGTAGATTCTTGACAGGGAGGATTATGACCTACACCATTGTGTAACAGAATTATTCTACCCTGTCAGATAATGATGATCACAGAGTGACCTACCACAAAGGTTGTGATAGGAGCTCTTCACCTCCCTCTGGAAAATGTGACAAGGAATGAATTGCTGATGTGTTTCAAAAGACTCAACTCTTTCTTCTGGGGAAAAAAAAAAGAAAAAAAATATCCAAAAGAATATTCTATTTTCTGCAAACCAATGAGTTTATCCTGTGTGTTGAACTATGCCCCCAATCACTCCTAAACCATAGTTGTTGCCTGATTTGATTGTCCAGTGACCTATGCTTGGCTTCTGTTTGTGCTGTCTGGGCTTAATGTTTGGTTTCCATCTATCATGATACTACCTTTCTCCTGAATGATAAACTCTGCATTCAGCTAATAGAAAGAGCTATAAAAATTAACCTAGTTAACTTTTATTGGCTTGTTTTGGTCAACTACAAACAGGGTGTGACAAGACGCACTCCTGACCCGAGCACCTTCATCATCAGCCTGTGGCATGTGACCTGCCTGCTATATGACAGATAGTTATAGCTGACCTCCAAATGCTATTTTCAAAAACCCATGCATTAGGCAGTCTTTCACTTGTAGTAAAACTTGAATTGGAAGTGGATGAGCTTTAAGTTCCACAGCCTACAAAATAGACCAGGTAGTGTAGCTGTGGAGCTTGACATAGCTTCCTACGCAGCACTGAGGGGTATTTTCACAAACCTCAATAAACAACCTATTTATCTTTGGCCTTACTGTCCATTCTCATCTGGAAGACAAATATTACATTCATAGAGTAGAGCTTGTCCAACCATGCCCAGGTGTCTACATCTAACTTGGTTGCTGCTGGCAGCCTGTGTGCTTAGAGGAAAGCACAGTGCAGGCCGCCTCAGTCTGCAACAGCTGTTGAAATAGATCAGATGAATAATTGTCTGTAACTCTTCACAGACTATGCAGAAAAAGTAGATAGTCTGCTGGGACTCCCATCTCCAGTGTGATCACCCCAAGTCGGGTGAGCTGGGTCATTAATCCTTTGTTAGGCCTATTAACACAGCCCTCAAGATATAAGACTGCTGTGAAAATACCTTTAGAGTCCACTGCACTTTTCCCCTTCATTAAGCAAAGCTGCCTCTCCTTCAGAACATATACCATAGTTTTTGTTTTATTCTTTTCCAGACGCATCTTTTTAATATAAAGTAGAAGTGCTTTCAACCTCCTCTACATATGCTCCCAGTATTCCAAAATTGTAAATGTAAATTAGCAGTGCTTTCAGGTTGCTTTAAATTTGCAGAGCAGGACTGGTATGGAAAGAACAGCTGTGTTCTGTGGATCATTCAACTACCTACACATAACATAATTCCTGGCCACTAAACACAATCTCGGGGCCTGTAATAGCCACTGTTTCTCATGCTTCAGAATAGATTTCCTTTCAAACTTTGGTTTAAATCCTGCTACAGATACTCTCTGCTGACAACTGAATTAAGGGAATTTCTGGAGGTAGGCATCTAAGTTTGCCAAAATGCAGACAAACTCCAAATCCCTTCCTACTAGCTTTTTGAGGCAAGAATCACATTGCTGGGAAAAAAAAATTATGTTGCCTAAATATTGTATTTTAGAAATTAGTTCTGAATTGTTCCAATATTTACAAGTATTAATTTAGAAATGAATAGATGAATACAACTGGATCTAAAGATTGAGAAACAAAAGCGCAATTGAAGTTTTTCAGGTGGGAGAAAATGCTGGATGTCTTTAAACATATTTCTAAAAAAAGTAGCTAAAAGCAGCTAAAATGATGACTTTAAGTAATGTCTGTGTAAAAGATGATTAATGCATCCAAGGAAATAAATTCGTAGCCTGTTTAGAGAGAAAAAACTAATATGTTGGATTTAAGTGAGAGGTTTTTGCAGCTTTCAGAAATTCTAGGAGATCAATTTAAAAATTATTTCAAAATAGATTCGAAAGGTGCTGTAATTATTATTCTCAGCCATGTAAATTACTTTTTATTACTTAAAACTTAAAAATTATTATTACTTAAACTTAAAAATTACTTTTGTCTACCATAGTTTTCACAGACATTTTTCTAGTCTGTGGTGAACTGATGTGTAACTCTGCAATCATGTATTGTTCAGCAGACTCATAGAGCTGTCATCTTAAACAACACAGACTGTTTTACCTGTCTCAGAAATTAGAAGTAGTCTTTTTATTTCCTCTATTACAAAGACAAATACATGTATTTCTTAGGAATTCATAAAATGGAGGCTTCAATCGCAAAATGAGCGTGCACACGCACAAAAATAACTTGCAGATTTCTATGACTTTGCCTCAGTGTCCCGACTTTAATGGAGAGAGGAACTCACTTTTCCTACTAAATCCTATTCTCCCATTCCCTCTTTCCCGCGCCCAGCATTGCCACATGTATCTGTAGTTTGATGGCATCATTCCAGAGAGCGATGAACAGGTCAGATCAGCAACCAACTTTTTATCCATTGACATACAGACTGACTGATGGAAACTTCTAACAACCTTAAGACTTTAAGCCTCAGTACAAGAGTTTACATCAGACCCTTCACAGAAGGGGAAAGCCATTTAATCCCAGAAACTGTTAAAACTTCCCACAAGACAAAATAAACTACCATGGTATAGTGTTTGTGTATTCTATTTATTATTTCTAAACAATTCCTATGAAAGATAATAAACTTAGATCTCTGTGTGTTTTTTTCTGTTTAATCTGGTGTTGGTACTTGAGTGATCTGCTTCAGATGGCAAGACCTTTATTCTCTGCCACTGACAGATTTCGTTCTGAATGCCTTCACTCGTCAGGTAGTGCTGGGAATCTTGCTCCCTCATTTCACTGCAAAAGGGAGATCTTTAAAACCTGAGTAATTCTTTGTTACAAGTTCAAATTACAGCTGTCATATAATTCTAAAATAATTTCAGAGCCTATTTCCTGTATTATTACCTTACTACAAATTCCAGTATGAGACTGCAACTTGCAGTGTATTCAGTGAAAGAATTCTACAGTGTAGCCTATGAAATCTAAGAAGCCTAAACGCAAACATACTTGAGCAGTGTCTATCACCCAACTCTAGTAACAGATGCAAGCATTATCTTGCATTCTGACTGCCAGCCTATGCATGGTCCCTGCCTACAAGGGACAGGATTTTCTTCCAGATGCAAGGAAGTTTTTCACTATTATTTCTATAGCCTGCAGGACTTAGACAACAGCCTACAGTTTCCTGAAAGGCACAGCCACTAACATAGCAGTGTAACTTTAGCTAAAAAGGTCATCAGAAGATGATTGCATAATGTTGTGGAGTTTGTCAATGAATTAAAATTATTCAGACCTTTTCAAAGCCAACAAATAGGTCTGAACTACAGAATTTACCAATTTCTTTATTAAACCTATAATTTTGTGTGATTAGTCATATCCCACATATTCAAAAATTGCAAACCTCCAAACCCTCTGCACCTTATTTGCATCAGTTTGCTGTTTAATGTGTACTCAAATGTCATCATTAGAAATCTAAGCAGGCATACATCATCGTTTGAAGACCAATTTAACAGAACTGTCCTACTCCTGACATCTTAATTCTCACTCTAAAGAAATAAAAATATGCCTTAGATAAAGAATTTGCTGTCCATTTTTAAAGCTTTTTGTTTGTTCATTTTCACTCAGTCTAGGCCTCATTTACCACAGGATTTGTGCGGGATCCTTCTGGAGTGCCTCAGAGTTGTTAAGTGACAATCTAAAAGCCGATTTAGGATTAGCTAGCTTAACCAGGTGAACTGAGGGTTTCACTTTGATTGGGTAGAAAAGCCGTAGCTGTGCTTGGAAGTCCATATTGTGATACTGAAGGGCTTTATCAACATCCTGAGAGGAGTGCATTCAGAATAGGTGATGATGCGAATCTCACTAATCAGTGAAGGATTATCTGAGGCTCAGAGCTATACTGCTTCTAATTCCTTCTTCATGACGCTGTTCATGCACTGCAAAATGATCTAGTGCAACACCAGAAGTATAAATATTAGATGAGACTCTTCAGTATCTTAATTAGTGCTTTCTAAGGGAGCAGTTCTTGAATAGTCAAGGGTAATCAGATGTTTTCTAAAAAAAAACACAAAATCAGAATGATAGCAGAAATTTATGATGATTTCTAATGTAGAGTGATTGACACTGCATCATACAGAACATATATTACTAATTTTAAATTTTATTACTAATCATCAATGCTGATGCCAAATTATTGACAGAATTTAGTATTTCTAGTCACACCATTACTGTGTTGAAGACAGTGATTCCGCATAATTCTTTCCTCTTACTGAAATATGTGAAATTCTCCATTGACAGATTTCTCATAAATGGATTAGGAGGGTGCCAATACCCTGAAAAATCATTTAAAATAGATTTCCTTATACCCTATAGATGTTTCTTCCACAGGAAAAAAAAAAAGTGAGAAAATTAATGAAACGCTGAATAAAGAGGGGGGGGGGGTGTTGTTTGGATTATTGTTTTTTCTACTCCTAATAAATTTAAGAGAGTATAACAGCCTAGGAAACATAGGACTGATAACTAAATTGAGCAGCCTGGTCTAGAGGGAGGTGTCACTGCCCGTGACAGTGGGGTTTGGAATGAAATAATCTCTGACCTTTCAATGACTTTATGAATTTACAAAAATTATTTCCTAGCATTTCTTATGAAAAGTATTTCCTAGCGCAACTCTGTTGCAAACTTATGCTTGTACTTCCAGTAAATTACAGGGCTGTTAAACTGGAAAAAAAACCTTATATATGTCTCCTAATGGTAAAAGAAGTCTCACCCTAGTCTGCTTCACTACACACATTGGCAAAATGACGGAACAAGATACCTTTAATTCTTAACATCCAATTAGATCCAATATCTACAAGACCACCAACAGAGTGAGAAATAGCTTTCCAGAATTTCTGGTAGTGTTCTGTGTTCTTCACTCTCTGTTGCTTCTTACCGTCGTCATTTTAGTCTTCTGTCTCCAAGAAAGGTATTTACAAGTCATTCACAGCTCTTACAATGTGTTTTTATCAGACTCTTCCTCCTGATCCTAATTTTCAGTAAAATACAGAGGAGAGATGGGCTACGAGTAAGACTCTGGATATGAGGAATCCAGAAACAGGTTCTTATTTTGCAGTATAGGACCATTCATAGACTAACTTCATATAGCAAAAATCTTCATATGAGTAGTTCAGCATTTTCATATTATAAATTTTTAGTTGAATTCATTCTTTATGTAAATGAAGCTTAACAAAAAATCAGTTTCATAATTTTACCAGAAAAGTGTCATTACTTATTATCAGAAACATCTATTTAAACTTAATAGAAAGTCAAAATATAACCTGTTTCTTTTTGAAGTAGGGGGGATGTTAATTTAAATTTTACTGCTGTTCTTAAAATTGTGTTCACACCAGTATATTTCTGCTCATCATGGAAAGTATGTACTTTCAATATAGCTTGCAATACTTCCATGAAAAGAAATAAACATCTTAAAAAACAGGCATTTTAAACACAAGTAATGTATTTCATTTTAATGCTGTTTTTAAAACCAGATAGCAATATTTTATCTTCTGCTTTCCATGATACTGAGAAAACATACATCCAGGTAGACTTCAGATACTGTGTCAGAGGACTTCCATTTCTATCACTCCTTAATGATGAATGAAGTGGTTCTTCTAAACAAATAAGCACTTCAGAGACTTACCCTTGACAGGGCTGTTAATCCTGGGAGTCTGCCTTATCATAGTAGAATTCAAGGGCTGAGGTTGTACAGTATCCCTGTACTGCCTGTCTCCTATGCTGCTGCTCCAGCTGAGAGCTTGGACAGAACAATTTCACATCTTGCATTTAAAGCCATGCCCAGGCCTTCTGTTCTGGTGTACTTGCAAATAGAGAGGCTTAGCATCTTAGTAGCCAATGGCCTCCTTTAATATCTGGCTGAATTTCTCATTCAGATGGATGTGCTTTCAGCCTGGTGTATAGTTTCCTCAGCAGTCTTTCTTCACTGAATGCAATGAATCTGAGACTTTAATGCAAAGCTTATCTTGAGTTCTACAGGAACTTAAGGCTAGTCAGATCGCACTCTTTTTGTCACAAATTAATTAAAGACATGGCCCTTTAGCACAACAGAACTTCAAAAAATGGCTTGTGTGAAGAAATGCAGAAAATCTCATGATTTTTGCATACCTGACAGCAGCCATTCTGCTTAATGTCACCATTAAAACTATAAAGCCTTTAAAAAACAGCAGGTAATTGTGTAATTCTCATGATTAAGCAGAGAATTTGGATCCATTTTCACAAAAGTGACGCTTTCTTCCAAATGTCTTTCATCCTTTCTTTCCACCACCTTTCAAATCCCTTCCACACCACCTGCCATGGAAATCTGGAACACTACCAGGATCATATAAGAATTACAAGTGAATATTTTTTTATCTCCATCAGTTTCCTTATCCCTTAAAAGGCTTAGAATAGGCATGCAACTTCAGCTGCTGTTTGAAAATCAAAGCAGAATGTGTTTTCAGTTTATAAATTATAAGATATTCAAAAGCACAGACTAACATTAAGGAATTGGTTACACTGCTTGACATCTAGAACTGTTTGTTCCTTTTATCTCTCTTACTTTCCCCTCCTACTCCCTCTTTCCTTTCCTTCTTGAGGATAGAACACAAAGAAGATGTAAATTTTGATGCCTTAGGCCTTGGAGAGATAGGAAGGAAAAAGATAATGCCAAAAAATAAATGAGGGAGATAGGGTGAATGGAGGGTCTCTTTTGATCTGACACCAGGCAGTTCTATTCACTAGTTTTTATCCTTGTCCATCAGAAAGATCCCTAATGCAAAGTATTAGCTTTGTACAGGCTTTTCTGAACAGTGGGAACAAAACCAGGCATGCATACTGTGCTAACTTTCATTCTAGTCTCTCAAATATCACCATAAATACTAATTGTCATCAGAGCCATGTGAGAGATATTTTAACACCACTTTCCAGGGAGAATACTGTGAGGTGCAAATAGTTAACAAGCGTAAGGAAGCAGAAGAGCATTCCAGGAATACTGAACAGAAAATGAATGTTTGGGTCTGATCTTCAGAAGCTGTTTTCTTAAGGGGCAGGAAAAGCCCTGCACTCATAGCTGATAGAAAATATGCATACCATCCCCCTCAGCTGCCTGCACTGAAAAAGACAAATTCTGTTAGATGTAAAAGGTGAAATCCTCACCAGAGTGATGAGTAACTCCCTGACATAAGCAGAGCTGAACTTTTCTTTACATGCTTATTTCTGCTTAGTAGGTAGTTTGTCAAAGTGAAAAAGAGACTTAGATTGTAGTTTACTTTCATGGATTTGATAGTGGCAATCCACTATGAAAAGTTCTCATGAACTGAGTCTCTATTGCCCTTTACTCCAGCTTCATAATCCTATATTACAGTTTGTGCCCTCCTCAGCTGTCCTGAACTGTCTGGAAAGACAGGATTACAAATCAGGCCACTGAAATTATTTTTATTATGTTTTAAGTCCTCGGGGCTTTTTTTAGGTGGCATTAGGGGAGAGAAAATTTGGTTGGGAGTGTTTTTTTTTTTTATTTTCTAAACCCAGATAACTTTACTGTTCCGGATTATAGCAAATTCATCAGACAGTTGCATCTAGTGTTAGAGGTAGGGGTAAACTAGACTGCAGTGGTATTCTTATCAGGGGAAATATGTTTTAAAAGGCCCTGAGAATCAAAAGCATTTGACTATTTCCATCCTGCCAGAGCCTATGTATTTTTATAAGTCATAGAACTGTGAAAGCTTAATGCTGATTCAGGTGTTAAAACTTCTCTAATAAGCCTTTAGTAATACAACTATCTTTAAATTGAATATTCATACAATTTTTTAAATGGAGTAATGGCAGAAAGCTGTGACTTTTTAGGACTTGCTCTATCTGCTGTCAATGACAAAAAAAGCATGAGAGCAACTATACTTCTTAGGGGACCCTTTCTCCATAAACTCTTGTGCAATGGGACATGTTGCTTTTTTTGATCTTGAAGAAAGGTGACCTACAGTTTTGAGCATGGTATCCTAAACCTTGTTTTCTGTGTCGTATCTCAGCAGCCTTTATAGCCCTTTATCTTTTAGCTAAGCAAATGCTTGAATATTTGCCATATCCCTGACATGATGTTTCTAAAAGCTATAAATCAGAACTGCAAATTAGACTCAAAGTAGGTTTTGCTGATGAGAATTCTATTTGCCCTCAATAGATATGTACCAATAGAGAGGCAAATACACTCCTCTTGATTGCTCTTATTTTGTCTTCATGTATCTATTGATTAGGACATTTATCTAAAGAATAAACAACAGCATCTTGGACAGTGTTATCAAATGTGAGGTAATTGTGGCATACAGAGATTTAGTCCTGTTTTCCTAACTTTGTTATCTAGCAAACACATCACTCTCTGTTTAATTCTAGTCTTACCTCTGCAATAATTAACATTCTTTATTTTATTATATGTTAGATGTAACTTCTTTTGATCTATTTATGTGTTATATGTAATTGATTGGGGTAAATGGTGATAATTAACTGTCATTTAGTGATTTGGAACATGTGGGAAAGCATTATATTGACCACATTTTATTATAGGATGAGTATATAAAATTGATTTTGTGTGATATGAGGTTCATGCTCTCCATTTAGCACTTTTTATTATAAATGCCTGTTAGTGCTGGTTTCCTTTTTTTTTTTTTTTTTTTTTCCATCAACCAGGCAGAAGATACATTCTTTTTATCCTTATTTCACAAAGCCAAAGGCTTGACCTGTAGCTAAAGGTGTCAGAACACTAAAGCATTGCATGTCTGGTCTTTGAAAGCCTCGGGGTCTGCTACAGCTCCTATTGAAGTCACTGGGAGTTTTGCCATAGATTTCAATAGGACTGGGAGGAGAGCCTATGTTTATTGTTAGCTGAGATATACTGGAGTTCTGTTCACAGTGAAATAGAATGATGGGTCTGAATTGTTTCAGAGGTTTATTATGTGCAGGCTGCAATTCCAGAGAACCTCTGTTTACAGGAGGAAAAAAATTCTACATTCCTCGTACAGTCAGAATTTCCACTGAAGTCAATGAAATCTTTGCCTGACTAAGAATAAACACTTGCAACCAAAGTAGATGATTTAGTGAAAAAAAAGCACATTTCTGAAGTTCCTGTTGGCCATGTTCCTGTATTTTCTGTCATTTAGATTTGGAAAGTTATCCAATACCAATAGGTTTCTGTTACTTACATCTACCACCATCCACAGCAGCTACACACTACCACCTTTCTTACAAAGAGTGTTTATGTGAAAAGAAAGAGCTGAAGTTCCTTAACTGGTTTCTCAGATAAATTCTGGTTGATTCAAAACATGCTGACATACCCTCACTTCATTTCTTATTGCTTTCTGTTGAGAACCTGACAGTTGTATGAAATCCACAATGTACCTGTAAGTTTGAGCATGCCAGGGATCCAAGCTTCCAAACAGTGGGGATGTCAGGGAGTTTTGTTTCCTTCAGACACCTAGGCTACATCAGCTATAGCCTAGTCTCACACACTTTTCGTTTATAAGCACGCTAAACTCTGATGTCTCAAAAGCTTTTATCACTGCAAGTTAACTTCTCAGTGCTCTTCCAGGATTATCACTCTGACACACGTGCCAAGTACTGCAAAACTGGGCTGCCACAAATTGCTTACCAAAATTCGAGAGCTTATGAGTAACTACGTACTAAAACAGAAAACACAAATAGATGCCTTAAATGAAGCAGAATAGAATTAGAGATGAATCTGTCTTCCCTACTAATTCTAAATTTTCAGAGGTGGTATAATACCTCAATTTATACCCCATATATGTACGCAACAGAGTTTTGAGAACCTTCTTGGTCAGGGGCTTAGTAGCACTGATCCCTCTATGCCTCCAGTGTGCATTGGGACCAGTCAAATTCTCCTGCAATAGTAGTACAGTAGAGACCTCCACAGGAGGTGAGGAGTGGGATGGAATTACTGCCATGTGTTTCAGAGTGTTTCTCAAGCTTACTGGTCTGATGTAAAAGAGAAATGATCTTCCTAAAATACATGTTAACCCTGGGTTTGAAGGAAAAAGAAAGTGATTAGAATTTGCAGAGAAGAGATGCTTAAGAAAATAACAAAACCAAAATTGCAATTTCAAATTGGAAATGATATACTGCATGCTGAGAATAGGAGATGCTAAGAAAACAAAAGACTTAATTTGAAATACAATAATTTCTCCACAGTCTGTATTATTCTCTGTCAAATATACTGGGAACACAAATCTGCATCTGCATTGATTGGATGAATTTCAAAGACCTTTTACCTGCTCTCTGTTTGTGTTGCCTCATATCTTTATGACATGGAATGAACTGCTTGGCGCCACGTTGCTGTTACCCATTAACCATTCCTGTTTTCCTAATCATCTTAGACTCCATCTTTCTCTGTCCTATCTGTTATTGTCTTCTGCAAAGAGATGTGATGTTCCTGTAGCCTGCTCTGGTTTGCATGACATGATTTGTGTTTCTGCCTACAAGGGTTTCTCTGCTGAACCCTGTACATTATCTTCCCCCAGCCCCCCTCCTCTGTAACCAGGAGAAGAGGGTCATACATCTGTAAAATGACAGCACTTATGAAAAATGGGAGTTTGGTACACATGGCTCTCATCAGACACAGACTCATCTTCCATGCCACAGACACTACTTGTTTCCTTGCAATGCAGACTGTAGCTGGAAACACAGGAAACACCTAATAAATTGCCTGACCTATCAAATTAACAAGTCATCAAGAAACTATTTTGGTAATCAATGAGCAAAGCAGAATTGTTTGCTTTCAGGCTGAGCAAGAAGAATGCGTGGAGAAGGAGCAATTTATTTTCTTCATCTCTCTTCTATAAACAGCATTTAACTGGATTGTAAGTTTGTTGCAACACATGGAAAAATGTGAGGAATCTATTTTTAGAATTAGGAGAGCTCAGACCTAGAGGCATGTATTGGCCTACGTTTATGGCTGAGTACAGAACTCAGACCCGGATATGCTTGGATATATGACAATACAATTATATCATCACAAATTTCTGGTGAAGTTGGTTTTAGTTCTGATTATAATAAATACACAACAGAAATTAAATTTTGTGAGTTTAAGCATGGTATGAATTGAAGTAAGCTTCAGTATAGACCCTATTCTTGCAGCCTTGTAGAAAAACTAAAAAGTATAAAATTTTCTGCCTTTATCTAAAGCACACAATAAAATTAGTATGAGTAATTGACAACAAATGAAGAAGCAGGCATTTGCTTTTTCTACCTGATGTACCCTGAGAAACAGAAATATGTTTCCTCTTACTTCTGGTTAGAAAAGTTAGATGTTGGAACTGCTGAAAATTAAATCATGATGCTAGTTGTGCAGACAACTACCAAGGATAACTGGAGCAGTTGGGATAGTGCAGCAAAGACTGTTCCTGTGGAATAAGCACAGCATACAAACACCAGAGACAGACTGCAAACTTGTGATTTTCACTTGTAACTGCCAAGAGTGATTTTACTTGTAACTGCCACAAGTGCCTGGTGAAGCTTGTATAGGAGACAGCAAGATGTTAAAGCAGGTGTCATTTATGCTGTGAGCTTAATAGTAGATGCCTGCTTGAGTACTCTGTTAAAATGTGGTCTCAAAAGCAATTGAATTGTTTGGAACTTTGTAGAACATCAGTAATGTTACTACCACTGTGACATCTTCTTGCCTTTCTTGGGCATTCTTGTGTTGCTTAACTTCCCGTTTCAATGACAGACCTTTACCAAATCTCCATCACATTTGTAGAGGTTCCTAGAAGATTATTTATAGTTTCAGTGGACCATTTACTTCATTTATTTCATTACTTTTTTATTAAATGGAAAATCACAAAATCAAAACCCTGATAGGGTAGAATAGAGCTCTCTAGATTACCAGGGTATTAACTATGGCCCTCATTTTCCATTACCTTCTGACAGTGGGAGGACAGAACAATTACTATAGAGGACTAAATGGGATAATGCAGGAATCCTTCTGACAAAAATTATAAATAGGTTTTGTTGTGGAAATTTGTGAAATGCCTCTTGCAAATTCTTTCTATTCATTAAAAAAAAATTACTTTGAAGTTATGCATACTTTTTTCTGTCTAAACTCGGTTACTTGTCTGTAGTCCCAGCTCATTAAGATGTTTAGACATATGGACTTCGGTAATGGTTTTTATGTTTAAAAATTTTTTTAAATAATAATGGGGAAATTTTGTTATATTGTGGTGAAGGTATGAGGGGTGGAGTGTGTGCAAACTTCCCACCTTTGTCAGTGTTATTTTTGTTTTGGTGTGCAGAATTCTTTTTGTTCATTTAAGTGAAGTTTGTGAAGATTGTGTGACAAATGTATATTTTAATGATAATTCTTATGTATACATGTAAGTGCTTTCTCAGTACAAAAAACATGACAGGGTTCTTCCCCCACCCCCATTTTTATGTAAACTGTGATGAAACAGCAGAAATTATACCTCATGTGGTTATTATAATAATTAAAATCGGCCAAAATTAGGACTGTGAAACTTGGCACTAAGTTTCAGATGGGGTAAGAATATGGGTTACACCAATGGCTGTTTACAACTGCCTAAATCCAGAAGGACACCAGTCAGTGACTCATGGACTCATTCCATGTGTGCTGAGCAATGTCTCCAATATGTGTATAGAAAACTTTAAAATTGTGCTGTTGCAGAACATGTAAAGAAGACAAAAAAACCCTCTGGGGTTTTTTAAGAGGGAGAAACAGCGAATTAAATGTAACTAATTGGCTAACTATGGCATTTAGTTAACTTTCAAACAGAAAGAAATTATGTGTTTTCTAAGCATTGAATTATGGTAATTAAGGTTTCTTTTCCAAAACATCCCAAACAGAAATTTTATCTGATACAATAATATACAATATCAAGATACTGATTACTGGAATATTTGTTGAAGGCAGCATACCTTCATGTTAGATTTATTACTAAATTTTAAAAATACTTGTATCACCTAAAAGCTAGAAGCTGTTTCCTCCATCCTCAAGCCCTGATTCAAAGATACCACAAACCTTGTAGTATCAGAATATGTACCATTAGGCAATCAAGACTTGACTTTCATCCTTTAACTGTTACCATTTATAGAATAAAATCACCTTTTTATTTTTTAAATCTACAGGAAGTTGGAGAAATAATTAATTTTCTTCTTTAGAAAGGGCAGAAACCTAAATACTTCTTATATTTGCTCCCTATGCTGCCTTAGTTTAGAATTTTTCCTAGCATATTCTGTCTGTAACACTAGCAGTAGTTTGTTTATTCATAATTTCAGATTTCAGAAAGACAAATGGCTGTAGATGAGCATCTTCTTTTTTCTTAAAGAAAGACTTCTGTCTATGTCATGATATTCAGTTTCAACTTTGAAAGTCAAGGTTAACCATGTAAACCTGTGACAAGAGAGCAATGAAAACATTATTTTGAGCTTAGTTTTATATAGCTTTAATAGTAACTGTAATAGCTGTTTTGCTTTTTTGCATTATGTTATCACTTTGCTAAATTTAATGGTCCTTGGTATGGGACTGTTCAGCTCGTGGGAGTTATGCATTTCTCAAGTCAACTTCTGGTTTAACAGATGTTTGTTTTAAGAGTTCCTTAGCAGTATAAATTATAGTGGACTAAATTGCTCATTTAAGGGCATGACAAAGTAACTCTCAGAGCATGCTCTGGTATGTGAAGCAAGCTGGGTAAGTGAAAAAGGCAGCACATGGGTCTCCATGAAAAAAGTCCTCTTTGCTATGTTTTAGAAAAGGACTCTGTCATACAAAAGTTATGCCTCCTGCTAAAGTAGTTGAACCAGCTGCATCCCATGTGCTGAAAACACTCTTGTCTCTTATTTCTCTTGTTCAATTATTGTGTCTATAAATTGCAGAGGGCCACCTGTGCAATGCACTCATCCAGAATAGCCCCAGAGGAAGCATTAACATATCAAGGCTCATAAAGCACAAATCCTTAAATGTAAAAACTGACACTTTCATCCTACTCCAGCCTACATCTATATAGACATTTAAACAGAAAGGAATAAAGAATATTTTGCTATGCAATTTGAAGGCCCTGCTCTCTTCGTGCAGAGGTCAGCAGCAAAACTCCTCTTGATTTTTTCTTGGTAACAGGATCAAGGTATAAAAAGCAGGAATTCTAGTTGCATATTTTAGAAACTTATTCTGACTTTTGACATCTATCAAATTTGATGCACCTACTAAAAAAAGTGAAAGGAAGGCTTCTGTTCTTGACATTAACCATATTTTTATTATTCCCAGTCTAAAAGAATTATGTCAGATCTCTCTGGAAATGGGAATGTAGGTTTGGACTGACCAGAGGAAAGTCTCCAAATTAGTAAAACTGCTTCTTCCAGCTCTAACATTCCCTTTATAAAATGTTTAAGAATGATTATACTTTTCTTGACATGTTGAGGATAAACCAACAAATGCTGAGACTGCTTTTTTAACCTCTGGGCATAGCCATTGGCCAGAATGGATGTAAAGATGGCAGTTTTCCCATTACTGCAATCTGCAGCACAGGTAACTTTCAAAAAGGACAGAGGAAAGTGAGAACAGACATTTTCAATCTACCTGAGCAGTTCTTGAGAAACATCCTAAAGAAGCTTCCTGGAGAAGCAACCATCCCAATGCACTTATCTCCAGTTCATACAAAGTATCATTGGCCAGTAACTAACAGCAGTAATTGTAGTATAGACAGCATTTCTCTGTTCTTGGCATAGATTGCTAAGGTACCCCCTGCTTCACTCCATTCTATCTCTAAATTTACATATGCTTTCAGTTAAGATTTTCTCCAGGCCAGTGTATGTATATTCTTAAGGACCTCTTATGAGAAGTGTGCTACCACATGCAACAGGGTTGTGCTTTGAAGGAATTGGTTCAGGTACAGGAACTGCTGAACAAGACTGTGTACAGAGAGAAACAAATCAAGGCGAGTGTCTCATAAGATCGACCAACAACTAGGTATTGGACATTTCCCAAAACAAAAGAAGATTCAAGGCAGATTCCCCATGCTAAAAGCAAACAAGGCTGTTTTGGAGCTGGTTGCATACCTAAGAATACAGATCCAGCTAATCTCAATTTAGGATTCTGTCTAAACAGCATATTCACATTTCTGTATCTTGGACATTTGATGTTCATTGAAGTGGCTGCCTGTTTGACTCAGCCCTTTCATAAGCAATGCTATACTTCATTACTTTGGTGTTTAACCTGTTTGGTTCTCTTTCTTTTTTTACTTATTCCCTAGCTCCAAATCCTAAAACAGTTTCTAACACATCCCCACATTGCAAACCTCTTCCTCTCTGCAGCACAATTAGACCCCTGACCTTCTATTCCCTAAAGCTAAAGAAATGCCAAATTGCCACAAGCACTTCATTATGTTTATGTATTGGTCCCATAAGACTTGAATTTTCTCTGGCTGCCCATATTCCTATTTTTTATTTCCGTTTTACTGGCATCATGTAACTTTCTGTTATATCCAGTGCTCTTGAAATAGGTTATATATATTTTTAATCAGGTAAAATTGCTTACAGTTAGTGATTTTCTTTTTTTTTTTTCCAAAATTGTATCTTTCAGTATGACCCAATGTGAATTAGTGACTAATACAAAATCTAAAGAAAGGAAAAAGAAAATAAGAATTCAATAGTCTTAAGCATAGAGACTTGTACTTTATAGTACAAGGAGATTTTGGGGATTTGGATCAAGATCCAGCAAGGTGTGTTCACTGTTACTCACATGAGTAGACTCTTCAGGACGTTACTGAACCCTTACTTTTCAAGTGCACTCTTGCAAAAGCTTTCACAGCAAACCTTCCTAAATGCAAATAGAAAACTACCCACAAATGAACACCTTTCCCCTCAAGAATACAGGTCAGTGAAAATCATTCAGTAAAGTATTCAAAGTATGTTTTATCAACTATAATACGTAGTACTGTTTAATATATCTTCTGTTAAATCAATCTTGTGTAAGCTTCTACTGTGCCTGTGAAGCGCATGACATTACGTGTGCTCTGTGATCACAATCTTTATCTTAACTCTACTCTTAGAACAAAAATAAATCAATAAATAAATAAAAAACACACAAAAAACACCAAAACAACAACAAGCAAAATAAAAATCTTTTATTATCCTCCCTATATAATAATCCTTATACTTACGTCATGGTGCAAAAATGGTGGCCTCAACTACTGATGCTAGCAGGAATTCTGTCATTCCTTCGGTGCATCAGACACTGTTTTCAAATAGCATTACCCTGGCTTTTGAGAGGAACTGCTTCTGTAGGTTTCCTTTTAAGCTCCTGCTGAGTTCCATTTTCTGTTGTCATTGCAGCCTTTGGTTTTAGTACTAACCCTTCCATATATTCTTAATAGACTCTGGTAGCAGGCTCTGGTAGATTTTTTTCACTGATCAGTTCCTATTTCAATTTTTCACCTAATTAAGAACAGAGTAAATAAATAAGCAAAATTGTCCATCTTTATGCAAAACTCAATGCGTGAATGGATATTTTTGGCACAAAACTCTGTAATATCCTGTGACCCCTACTAGAACTCAAGATCAGGCTAAAATTATAATAATGGTCGCTTCTGGGCTTAAAATCTCTTAATCTATTTCCATTATTTGTAAGTGCATGAGGTTAGGTGTTTGTGAGCAGGCATGGCTACAGAATAACATCCTGTTAGCACGTTCCCTATAGGTATCTCGGAAGAGTGGGTAGTTCAGCCTTAACCTGACTGAGAGGTAAGAGGAGTCAACACGCAGGAATGTTCTTGATGGAGAGCTCTTCTGCAAAGGGGTTTGTTTTCCCATGGGTACACACTGATTGTTTACTAGTTTCTTTTAAAACTCATATTTTAAAAAAGCCTATTTTTCATAGCTTATGAGCCCTACAGGTAGAGTTTGAAATTATCAATTCAGAGTGATCAGTGAAAATGTGTGTCTCTCTCTCTCTGGTGCTTTCCTCTCTGTTGAGTCAGTAGTTGTTTATTTGTAAAATAGTAAAATCAAGTTTGAAGTTGTCCAAAATTAGGTTTGGAAGTCAATTCCTGACTTCCTTTGCCTATAAAAAGTTCAGATTTTGCCTATGAATATCCTGATTGTGTTTGAAAAATCTGTTGCTTAGCTGAACAGAGCTGCCTTTCTCCTTGCACACATAACCACATACCATTTGCAAAATATTTGTATTTATCATGGTCACACTTGGAAATGTCTGATTGTTCTAAACTTAGCATCAGTTTTTTAAGGAGATTTAGAAATCAAAACAAGCTGAAAATTATCAACACACTCTATGTATTGCATGGAAATTGCTGTGGAACTACTAACAGGAAGTTTACTGCCTACTACAGGTCAGTGAGATCCTTAGGCAGATGCAGATGGAAAGAAAAGGTCTGGTACATGGCAGAAAGGTGTGTGATATGTATAGATGAATTTTTAAGGGAAAAGGTGTAAAAAATATGTCTCTGGTTTATAACAAAAATGTCCTAGAGAAAATGTGAGACATATTCTCATTTCTGGCATTAGTTCTTTCCATGAAATCTGCTCTTTTGTTTTCCCTGGGAATAAATTATACCAGAGGATGGGTAAAGAATATCAAAGTGACCTTCTTGATGATTTCATCTAAACTAGATGATTGCATTCCTTTTAAGCAAGCAGTTTACCTGTTTCTCTTAATTTCTTCACTTCCCATAGTTTGGCAATGGTGTAATGAGAAACATCAAACTTTTCATGTAGATTTTCCAAATATTAATTTGGTTTTTTGTTGTTGTTGTTGGTAACTACTAAAAAAAATACTCATTCAAAGTAAAGCAATTCCTATTTACCTAGCTTAGAGGAATGGAGAAAACAAATAATGTTTTCTGTAAAAAAATGGGGTCAGTTTGGTGGCACCACCTGCCAGACTGTTTAACAGCTCACAGTCAGTCACTTCTTACCCACCATTGCCAGTCATGACAGGACTCCATGTTTTAAGTCCTTTAAGTATGTTCCTCATCTCTGCAATGGGGAGTGCTGTGGAGGTTCATACTTCAGCACAGTTATCCACTGACAGAGAGCAATGAAGCCTCAGCCATTTGGGCAGCTGGCAATGGCCCACCACTCTGGAGCGGTACCGTATGGTCTCAGAGAGAGCAAAGGCAACCATCTCATATGAAAAGTAAAAATAAATGGAGGACTCAGTCTCAGGAAGGAAATTCTGGCCAGCTACAGAGGGCAAAGCCAAACAGAAAATGAGTGTACAGCACAGCAAATTTCCCTCTTTCTGCAGCCTGCAGACACTTTGTTTAAGCCACGCACATGCTGTTCACACTGTTTTCACTGCAGCAGCAGGTGTTTGGAAGGCCTGTGAGGAGATAAACAAAAGAGAAGCAATACAAATACAAGTGGGGTTCTCCTTCCAATAACAGAACTCTACATGGGTATTGAAAACATATACAAGTCACCTGTATCTTTTATGTTAAACCTCATAGGGTAATGTAATGACAAACTGAAAATCTAGAAGTGTCCTTCTGAATTTACTTATAGAAAAAAGCTTTACTGAAAATAGTAAAATAAAACTGCTGTAAGGTAGTATAATACTGGACCTCAGGTTTACACTAGGAATTTATCTCTGGGTCTACCCTTTTGTGCAAGAGATGCTAACTGAGGTAATGACAGGATTGAATGGTTTGATTATAATATCCTGGAATTGCTGGATCTTCAGCAAGGTTGCTGACACACTGTGTACTGCGGAATTTGTATGCAAATTTCATTACCATCTTTTGTCAGAATGTTCTTATATTACCCTATCCAAAAAAATATACCATTGGTGATTGCAGTCTGATCCCAGTGAATCATTATGCTACAAAAGTGGCCTCAGGATTTCGTTGGAATTATATTCACCAGTCTTTGGATAATTTGGGTGTAGATTTAAATAAAAATAAGGCAAATTGACTCATTCAACCTCTCCAGTGGACTCTGTACCTGTATTTCAAATGGTGGGTATTTGAAACCCAGATATAGTCCTAAGTTCTGAATGTAGGACTTCAGTCTCTCTTCCAAAGACCTGAGTGAGGAATTTTGAGAGTTAGGGGTTTATTTTGACATAAAAGTAAAATAGAGCAATCTCAACCTAATTCACTCCAAATACAGTCTTTCTACTTCAGTGAAATTATAAACTGGATGTAAAGTCAGGCTGGGATGAAGGCAAGGTATTTTTCAGTTGGCTCAAACTGAAATTCAGCTGCAAAAGGGTTGTAGCCAAGTCAAATATTTCAGAACAAATAAGACTGAATGCTGTCTAGTTTGTGAGATACTGACATACACTAATTATCTACATAGTAAGGAAGAGATGCCTTCAATTAATATCATCATTTAAATCCAAGTTCAGATTTATAGCACTTGCAAGACTTTAGGGTTATCTAGAACTTGGGCTATGACTTGGCCTCACTAAATAAATTTCACAGTTTTTTCATTGTTTCCAGTGAAATTTTCTGTATAAAATTTTAGTAGGCTTATAAACCAAATATTCCTTCAAACTAATATATTTTATCTTTGATGAGAAATATACAGTGCATATTGTTTATTTGTCCAATAATTACTACTTTTTAATGTATTTCAGCTGACACTGAATTGATTAGTCTCCCTACCCTGGGATACAGCTGTGGGACAGCAAGGAGATTGTATTGGGAAGAGAGTAACATTTCTTTGTAAGTCACTCTAAACACTGAATTGTCCCCCTGTGACCTCTAGCTTCTCCAAATCACACATGAGCATGGAGATGAATTTTGAGACAGAAATGCTCTTTTGTAGCAGAGTGCACCTGCCATTTTCATCATGGACAGCAGCAACTCTCTAGAAAGCAGTAAATCTGTCAGTGGGATCAAGGAGTGGTTGGCACCACTGGTTTCACATCCTCCATCTATTTTGAATCAAGCAGCTGAGTGATTTTTTTCCCTCTGAGTTGACATAACACTATTCTAAGAAAATTAATTCCTTTTGTATTTCTCTTGCTCTGTCCAGCCCCCAGCAGGCTTCATATTCTAATTCCTTAATTCTGTGTTTCCAGATTCTATAAATCCAGTTTTTAAAAACAGGTTTCCTCTTTCCCAGCACAATGCCTGATAATGCCCATTCAATGTCCTTTTTCTGACACCACTTGGTTACTGAAGATTGACATAGAAATCAGTGAATTTAAATGCAGTTCACTTAGCAGACATTTAAAATACCCGTATTTCAGAGAATCCAAAGAACTCCAGGCCAGAGACCAGGTGCACAGCCAATAAGGGATCTAAAAAACATGAGCCTTCTATGAGTTCCATCAAACTCCAGTGACCTCTTTCACTCATCTAAAACCTGCCCATCTGTGGCACCACTCTTAAAGTTGCAATGCCTGACCTTAAGGAACAAAAGCAAACACAGAAAAGACAACTGAGGAAATATTGTCTAAGTGAAAATAAGTGATAATCACATCAATATACAGAATTACCCATATAATCAAGCCAGAAATTGTAAAACTAAGCTATATATGGACACAAACATGCATTCACGCAGATAGTGTGATAAAAAGGAAGGTCTGAATAAAGTCACTTTACAGATGCTTTTCAAAATATTTCAACTATTTGGGGAAGAAAAAAAAATTCTATTTCATGGCTTTCAACTGGCTCTTACACAGGAACAGAGTATCTTTGGATCTGGACTGCTTAAATTTGTACTAGTCCTTTTCAGGCAAGATCAGAAAGTATATTTAGTATCATTTGTTAAAAACAGTGATCTCTGTAAATATGAGAAACTTTTCCAATCATGTCTTTCATGATACCAGCGTGAAGGAGCTTCTCTAGAAGCAGAAAGCAGAAAATTTAGAGCCAACAAAGATTTTGGTTTGGGGTTTTTTTGTGTTTGTTTGTTGGTTTGTTTTTAATTCAAGACTAAAATGAATCTATGAAACTCCCTTCCATGAGACAGAAAGTTGGGGGAAAAAACCAAATAATTACTTGTATTTAAAAATATTTCTGTTTGCGACAGTAAACGTTTTTAAAAGACCAAGAAAAAAAAAAAGAGAAAATACTATTTTAGGCATAATTGACTTGCAGAGTTTATGAGGCAGTTTTCTATGGCAGAGACTTCTCTGTGACTCCCAGAGTTTGTGATGTTGACCACTGCGTAGGGAATGGCTCTGGGCAGAATTGACTGTTGGTCAGGTTCAAATTGAGAACATCTATGTTGTGTCTCACACTTCCCATAATTTTCTTCAAAGACTTTGGGGGCACACACACATAAAAAGTGTAGAAACTGGATTGTCCCTGCTTTTGGCCTCAAATTTGAATTTACAAAATTTCCACTAAATTCCTTTGACTTTTTTTTTCACTGGGATCACAATGTGACAGCATGTCATCTTTGAAGAATTATGTTCTTGCAACATAATTTGCAAGCTAAACTGTGGCAAAATGCAGTCCTATGTTCAGGCTTTGAATTCCAAAAGTTCCTTCTGTGATCTGATTGGGAATGTTTAGCTGGGTGAAAAGCAGTGAAAAGTCCCTGGCAAACTTCAAAGGCAGGTTTTTCATGACCTCCACAGAAAGTCATGAAGAATCTGCCTGGTTTATAAGACAGTAAAACTTCCTTCTGGTCCTTTTGTTAACAGTGTGAGGAAGTAAAGTCCTATATTTGAATGCTTGTTGAGTTTCATAGCATCGTAGAATGGTTTGTGTTGGAAGGGACCTTTAATGGTCATCTAGTCCAGCTCCCCCTTAATGGTCAAGGACATCTGCAACTTGATCAGGTTGCTCAGCACTCCATCCAGCCTGACCTTGAATGTTTCCAGGGATGAAGCACCCATCCCTTCTCTGGGTAACTTGTTCCAGTGTGTCACCATCCTCAAATGATTTTGATCTTAAGAGGGCAGGAATTAAAAAAAAAAAAAAAAAAAAAAAAAAAAAAAAAAAAAATCAGTAAGACATGCAAAGAAGGCACTGTGTATGTACTGTCTGAGTACAACTCTACACGCCCTAAATCTGGGATTAAACCTCTCAAGAGATGCTAATTTGTATTCAAAACTGAAGGGATACAACCAGTCTTGGACACCCCATCCATATATGCAAATTTTGAAAAAGAGTGGGAGTTCATATACAGGATAGGAGGCTGAACCTATTTGTAATAAGAACCAATAATAGAGACAATAAACTTTCCTTATGAAGCCTACTATCATCATGCTAATAATTGCATGCACATTTCATCCAGGAAGCTGAATCTTAATCAAATAATAATGTGTATCCTCTTTGAAATGCCTCTTCATCTTGCTTTGAAGTGCCAGACTGCAACCAGAATGCTTCTGCATTTCTTACTTGCCATGTTCCCATCTGCTACCATCAAACTGACTTTCTCTCCCTCATTGTTTTCTCCTCTTCCTTCCTTCCTATTCTCCCCAAATGTATTTTTAAGATGAAGACCAAAAGTTTCTGCACCTGACAGGGCAAAGATTTGTCAACTGCATCCAGCTTTGTGTAAACAGTGCTGCCTCAAAGATAAGAAATTTGAAAAGTAGCAAGAGAGATTATCTCCCTTTCATTGGCTTCATTCATATTGAAATGTATGATCAGAGTCAAGGTCTTAATCTTCACCTCACTTTCACAGCTGCTCAGCTAACCTTAGTGTGTGTCCCAGCCCTCTGTGAGAAAGCAAGGCCCCTGTGATTGGATTAAAGGGCAAAGAAAGGGAATGTCGTGTTACTCCTTTAGGCAGCCCAGGCTCTCAGAAAGAAGCTCAAATAACAAAAGGTGAGAAATCTGACCTAGCAAAAGTACGACAGGGTCCACAGGCTTCAGCTGGCTGCACCAGCTACAGTGAGGTCACTTTTGACACTCTGTATGAGGTGATTCCTCAATTTGTACTAAATCCTCTCTTTTCTCAGCAGAAGGGGAGAGGAGGCCTCTCTGTGCCTTCCTGCTGTGACAAGCCATCAGTAGCCCAGGAGGATAAGCCAGATCATTGAAGTTTCCCTTGTAAGGCTTCCTGCTAACAATTATCAGCCCCTAAAATGTTAAAGAAAAATATTGATTGCAGCTCACAATATGTATTTATCCAACAAATTGCACAAAGAAATCTTCTCTTTTTCTAATGCCTGAATAGTGAAGCTAAGCCCAAGTTTTGGTGGTTTCCCCATCACATTTTTTTAGCTCCTTACATCAGAAGTTACTAATAATTAGCTTGTTTGGATTTAAGAGTATTTACAGTCAAAAAATAAAAAGCTGGACATTTTCCATTGTTCTTGATGAAGACAGGAAAAGGGGAAAAGACTCTATGGTAACAAGATCCCATCAAAAGCTATTTCTTTTAAATAATTGCTATACTTCCCAAGTGTAAACTGCCCTCACTTAGCAGTAAAGCTCTGGAGAAGGAGTCCTCAAATAACCCACACTTGTCTCAGAGGCCCCCCTGCTTCTGGTCAGATCAGAGATGGTGGAGGGGCGGGGGGAGGTGGTGGTGTAGATCAAAGTTACGAAGAACCAGCTCTAAGGACATACTGTTAGAGAAGAAAGAGCTGTCATAACCCCCCATATCTGAATACCCAACTGCAGTATTGATTTGCATGTTTTTTGAGATGGAACTTTTAGTCAAACTTGTGAAAACGTGATACGAAGAACATGGCACAACTTTGCAATGAGTGGTCAGTGAACTTCTGTATCCCTCAAAGTTAAGCTTTGATCTTTCCTGTCATTCAGCTTCCCTACAATGTGGTAGAAAGAACTTAAGTATGTAACAAATCTTGTCCCTAGAATTATTCCTTGACTTAGGCACCTACAAACACTTGATGCTACAAGTCTATTATTGCAAACACAGATTTGGCAGACAGAGATGCTGCTCTGAGTTAATTACCTTGAGGCCAGGCCTTTGGACAGTCTCCAGTGACTAACTCCCTTTTTACCAACCCTTCATAAACCTCAGCAATCCTCAAGGGATGAAGAATCACTTCTACTCCAGGTCACCTTTATTTCTGCTGTAAATCAGGTCTAGGTAGGACCGTGGTTATGATGTCCTGTGAATCTCTGTGTGTTCAGCACCCAAAGCAGGATCAGGGTCAGGTTGCTGTGGATTAGAGTTATCCCCCAGGTGCTTTATTTTGCTGGCAGTTATTGCTTTGATACACCAGGGTTTGCAAAAGTGGTTTAAAAACACCTTTTCCCTCCACTTCCTGATCTCGAGTCAAATGTTGGTCAGCTGAACTGAGGGATTAAATATCAAAGTCTGCTTTATTCATCAGACTTTATGAGGAACACTTTTTTCAGTCCTACTGGAAAGAAGTGCAGTCTCTCCTCCTCCAGACCTGCACCTCAGGATTGTACACAGACAAAATACCTAAATTCAGCAACAGAGTTTCCAGGAGACTGCTGCTGCAGCAGCAGAAATGGAGATGTACTTAGTGACATGTCGATCAGCTCCCTGCTGCTCTTTTGAAAAAAGAGACGAAGAGCCAGTGTTTATTCTCAAATAACATTTTTTGCTGAGGTTCTAGAAAGATGGATGAACTGAAACTGACTTTGATTTGGAGCTAATGGCCCAAATCAATCACTATAACTGGCCACTGCCTTACCTCAGGTGGAGGCATTAGCTGATGGTGTTTGGGCAACATACAAGCTGACAGGCTTATATTTGCTCATGCGTTTACCTCAGCCATAAACAAGCCTTTAAGAGATTGGCCTATTGATAGCTGAATTCTCAGCTTACATTTATTATGATAATAGATGTGTGAATAACTGTGGAAAATATTTCAAGCCTAAAAAGTTATTCTAGAATGTAGAGGAATACAGATCATATATTCTGTACAGTGAAAGAAAAAAAGGCTTTTAAGTTGAGCACATATAAATTTGTACCCTTTGCCTTGTACTAAGCTATAATATTGGCTTTCATGCAGAAACGAATAATAGCTTTATTCACCCTCTCTGTATTGCCCTAACATGCTGCAACTTGATTAAGGGCATGAATTCAGGGCATGAATCTTCCTGATATAGTCAGATTATTGAAATTATCCCAAAAGAGCATGTTTGCTGCTCTGCATGCAAAGATCTTCCATTGTCTCCTTAAGAATACACAAGACAGGTCAAGAGAAGCTTAATTAACATGGAATTAGCACAAGTCAATTTTGGTTTTTTATATTGTCTTGCCCTTTGTGGCTGGAGGGCAGCTGGCAGTTCGAGGAGATCATGCTCATATAAGTGTATTGATCAAACGTTATTAGTTAAAGCTTATTTGTGTGCTGTCTTTAGGGCAGCAGAACAGGAATTCTATACAGCACATAGTGCTAGGCAGAAAAGGCCAACAGGTTTCTGCATTTTGGCAAGTCTGATGTAAGGCTAACAAGTAGCTGAGCTTTTCAGGAGAAAAAAAGGCAAGAAAACAAGGTTTTGGATTAGTGCTGTAGCTACATGAGGCATTTCTTGCCTTCTTTAACACCGCATTGCAATCAAAAACCTTCCCCGATCAAACTACCATGTCTGTGTAAGATCATTTAATATCACTCGGTCATCTGCCAGGTCTCAGTACCTAGTTTGCAGAAATAATTGGGTTTCTTTAATGTCATTTGTTCTCAAATTTATTGGACAAGGACAAGCAAAAACAGGCTATTCGTCTAATTGACTGAGCACTACACTCTTTGAATATCATATTACCATTATGTCTAAGCTCTCAGGAGCCAAACTTAGCATTTGCCAAGAACTTATTTCTCATTATTTATCCATATTGTATGACAGCAAGGGATTCAGAAAAGATCATTCTGTCATCTTCACTATTCATTTCTCTTGATAGTTGTACCAAGTTCATAGTGAGGCAACTGAATTAATCCTTATATTTAATGATGCTGTGCCATGCAAAATTCTCATTGACTTAGTGGATCCCCTGTGGAAGGTACTACATAGCAGAAGGAATCTTTTCTGAAATATGCTTTCTCAGCAGTCCTTCTCCATGGCAGTAAAAACACAGCACAGCCAAGGACCTTAGAGCTAACAAATCTACGCTAACCAAGTCCCTGAAAAACTGTTGAAGTTACCTCGTGCATGTGGAACATTTCCACAAAACCTGCGATAGATGCAAACAACATATTCTTATATGCCCCTGCATACAATCTGATGTTCCTTAGGACTTGTACTGTTCCTCACTAGCTCAGTTCTTAGATTTGGAAATACATGAATTGCATATCTTTTATTTACTTTTATGAAAAATATCTTCTCTTTGCAATGGGCTTATTCCCATCACCAGAATCATAATGATTTATGGTTTTAAAGCAGAGTTACTCTTTTTTTCCCCCAACAACTCTTAATTCAGAAGGAAATAATCACCCACAAACACTCCAAAGTATTCTAGGCTTCCTGCCATGTGCCTGTTCAGTTGTGCCTATGTCAATCCAGGTCTTTTGTCTCATGCAGATTTGGATTTTGGAGTTTTTAGAGAATTTGTGAGAAGAACAAGAGAGGAGAATATAACACGAGAGTTGGGCCATTTATAATCTTATTTTTTGAGGATAGTATGAGTGTGACAGCTATCACATGTCTTTCACAATCTGAGAAAACAAACCTGGGCAGGTTAAAAAGTCCCTTTAATGTGTATGAACATACACAAATACACACATGCAAGCACATGCACATGCTTCGTCTTTTTGCTCTTTCTCTCAATTCTGCTCTTTACATCACTGCAATTAACATTATGAGCAATAACTGAATTAATTTGACAGTAATCCCAAGCTTAACAATGAACTTCACATCTAAATCAGTTCCATGTCTCTGTTAGTACGTGAAATGCACATGGGGTAGCAGAGAATTGCCATGAGCAAAACCTCACCATCTTAAAATTAAAATCCTTCCACACTCTCATAGAATCATACAGGTTATTTTTTTTTATTATTCTTCTTGGCAGCTCTTGTTTTGTAAACTTGAAATCTGATCACTGCACATTAAAACAGTTACCTTTTATCTGTTATACAAAGGTAGCAAGAAACAGTATTTAGAACATAACCAATAATTAACCTTCAGTGAAGAAGTGAGGCTAGGCAAAAAAAAAAATGCCAAGAATAATCTCCCTTTCATGTAAATTTTATAAATTAGGTCAGCTTTAACTTCTAGACATTTGAGGTTGGGCTCTGCAAAGTTCTGTAATGCTTTACTAACACCTACTTCGAAAAGCATTTGCTAAAAACCTCTTGCTCTCCCTGCAAACTAATTCCAATCATTTTCAAATGACAGCAGATATTCATATACATTTTTATTGTTATAAAATATTTTGTTCCTGTTGTTGATGTTGTTGTTGATGCTTTGGGAGATGGTTTGATTATTTTCATATCACAGCTGTTCAGAAATATTTCATTAGTGTTTTTTCCTACTTTTCAAAGCAATTGATTTCATAATCAGGGCAAAAACTACTTATTCCAAAAAATTTTTGTAACAAAAGACCTGCAATGCCCAGAGTGAAATGGAGTAGAGTAAGTCTGAGCCTGAACACACTAAACTAATTGCTTTGGGTAATCATTGGGATACTGGTTTATATCATAAAGTGTTCTGATTCATTTTCAGGAAACGTGGCTTATTTTTATGTTAATGTTTTTCTTTTCTCCAAAGAGGTTCTATGAATTATCCCAAATAGATTAATGTGCTGACCTTTGATCCCTAGAAACCAGAGGCTGGATTACAGCTGTGCACGCCTTGAGAAGCTTAACTTTTACCGTTCAGTAAAGATGTGAGCAGCAATGCTGAGAGCTGCCTGAACCTGACATTTCTGAGGAAACAGCAAAATTAGCACAAGATTTTTCCAAGACTATTTATACATCTTCTGAAACACAGAATAAGGCTGATCGTTGCCTTTGAAGAGTATTCACAGAAGAGGCAGATCACTGCTGTAGGAGAATAAAATCCTGCAGTCATTCTTTAGGCTTAGTGAAAGTAGTTTTCTTATATGCACTTAGCCCAGCAATATCTTTGCAGACGCTATTAGCAACTGCAAGTCATCTTTGCTCCTTTTCTACAAAATAGGTTGCCTCTGTAAGACACCTTTTCCTCGTTGATACTCAGCCATACATACATTGGTCAGCAAGGATTTTGTGTGGTCAGTGTTTGGGAAAGAAGTTGAAAACCTAAACAGGAGGATTGCAGCTCAGCTGATGTAGACATAGCAATTCCCCTTGCACTCACACAAGCTCTCTCAACCCTGGGCAGAAAATAGCATGTGAGTGAGCAACCTATGAAATTAAGGAAGAAATAAGGTAAAATTTAGCCATTGTAGTTTGAGTGTGATAAACTACAATACTTCTTGGGAAATGGCATAAGGAAGGTGGGAAGGAAGAAGTAACAGGTCTGATACTTACATCTCCCAGGATTACAGTCCAGCACAGAAGGTTTTAGACAAAAATTAAGATAAAACTTGACTGCTTGTGAGCAAAAAAATTGAAAAAATATGTACAATTTTTGCCACAAAGCTAGATATGATTGGCAACTTCTCTTGGCATTTTTTTAAAGTTTCCATTACACAGTACAGGATTGTGAGCTTCCTTGACACCAAAAAATTCTAAACTGCACAGGACTTAAATCCCACAGCCAAATGAAATTTCAGTAGTCAAAGCCTGTTTGAATTCCTTGTATCCCTGCACAGTATGAGATGAAAATTGTTAAATCTAGTGTGTTGGTAAATCAGTAATTTCCAATAAAATAAAAATTAGAACATGATGGTTCCACTCTTCTCATGGCATTTTAAACTTGTCTGAAACCAGGAAGTGTCAAAAGTGTTACAAGAAAAACTGTTCATAACATATTTGATTTATAGACTCCAAGAGGTTGGGCTGTATTGGGATAATAATTTCATTTTCTGGAAGGTGATCAAAACAAAACTTTCAAACGTTCTGAGGTTCACCCAGTGCTGGAGGGTTGAGTGGTTGCCATGTCTGCCATATGCACTATATCAGAGTTATTCATCAGCTGTCTTCTTGATATATAGAGTTCATATGATACAGGCAGTTTTAGTCCACATTCATTCGTTTCATTTTACAGTACTAAATGTTCTTCAGGCATTACAGCTAATTTCAAAGAAAAAATTACTTAACAGTATCACTTAAAAGAAGTTGTACTTATCAATTTCATGAAAAACCTCAAACTCCATTATTCACACCTGGTTACTATTGTATAATCATACAACAATAGCAAATACTGGATTGTTAAATGAAACTTTTCTATCAAATAAAATTTCTGCAGTTTCTCATACTGTCTTTTGCTCACCAGTATTGCCCAGTTGTGCGTTATTTGCCGCAGCGTTTGCTAACACTGGAGAGTGAGAGCAATTCTACCTGCAGAAGAAACAACCTAAACCTGCCTTTCTAAGAGGTGTTTATTCATACATGGCTCTGTATGGTTGTAGTTAGAATTAAGCTATTTTTCTTCCAAACTACAAGGTATAATATATAGAAGGAAGCCTGAAAAAGTTTTCTAGTTCTGGGTGTTTTCAAAAGCTAGGAATCCATTTTTGTGTGTGTCCCATGTCTAAGGTGCAAGCTCATTATCTTATTCTTTGCATTGGGCTTTTTTTGGAGGCATTTTCTCTCACTAAATAAATATTTTACTTCATTTTTATTTTAAAAAATCGAATTTGTATCAGGCTTGATGCAGAACTATAAGTGAGCAGGTATGGTATGATTATCAGGACAATCATGCTGAACTGAAAAATTGTAATGGTTCACAGGGAGAACAAAACAAAGATTTTGAGGTGGGTTTTAGTGTTTCACACCACAGCCAACTTGTGACTAATGTGTGCTTTTTAGCTAGGGATTTCACTTTTTCCACAGTTTACCTGTAACTGTAATGAGTACTTAATGTGAAGTCTTTCCTTCAGGCTTGTCTGTATTATCAAACAGATCTGATGGTCTGCTCTATCAGAAATTAGACAAATTATGCTGTGGGGATAACCAAGAGTCAGGGCTGTGCCTGTTGGTGGGAAGCTCAATAAATCTATGTTATTACACTGCCATAGTATTTGCTGGCCAGAGATCTGAGTGTAAGAAAACAACTGATTGCACTGCAAAGCTCACCATCACATCAGGTAGATGTGATGATAGTATCAAGGAAAGCTGTAAGTCTAAAAGACTGACTGGAAGTAGGATGGAGTTAGAGTTTTTCTAACTAAGCTGTGTGGCACATTGGCTGTGTGTACAGAAGGCTTCACAGAACAAACAGAGGCCCAGGAGCCCAGGACTTTGCTATCTTTTCAGTGCAGCAGATTCACAGTGTAGCTGGTAAGTGATCAAAGTGATGCTTCAACAAATCGAAGTTAAGACAAAAATTGAGCTCTAAGCATCCCTAGATGTGATTTTGAACAGTAACATAGCTTTGGGATTTGTTTAGAATGTAATTTATTTGCTTGTGTGTTTGCTCTTAGAGGGGTGAGTCTTAAAAGGATTTGTTGGCTTTGTACTGTTCATTGGGCACCTCGAAGACATACAACTTGAAACATTGTCTGCTAACTTCCTGTTGGGAAAAACTTCTAATTTTCATGAATCACTAGGGCCTATTCATACCACCACCAACTCTTATCCTGCTTGGAACCACAAAGGGAACAGAAAAGCACTGGGTTTGCCAGCCTCTTTCTTCTCAAATCTTTATCAAGGGTGTCCAAAGCAGTGAAGGGTAGTGGGGAGTGAGAGAAGTAGGAAGGGAGATCTTCAGGTCTGAAGACATGAAGCTTGCCTCTGTGTGTGTTAGAATTCAAATCCAACTATTTCATATTTGTACAGTCCTTCATTTGTTTTTTTGGATCAGTAAAATATTTAAAACATACAAACCCTTCCTTAAGCTTCTTTATTTTATGAATCAATTGTAAATAACCTTTGAAATGCATTCAGGTGTTGGAAACCATCTGTTTGTTTGGAAAGGGTAATTTTCCCAAACACAGAGAGGAATAGGCAGTCCTAGGAAACCCTTTAAACGCTGTGAGGAATTATGGTCTGGATAGCTGGAGTGACCTCTCGTGGTCTTCACGGGAACTAAGGCGATTCCCCTCCCCACTTCCTTGCCCTCTTTTTACCACGTACAGATGAACAACACTGGTTCTTACTGAAACAGAGACTAGAAACAGCTCCATCAGGAGAGTGCAGGACAGATAAATGTTCAAATGTAATTCAAAATGTGCTCCGAACTTAGTTATATCCGAAAAATACTATATTTTAACCTTTTAGTGTCACTCATCTGTTCTCAGCTGCTCCAGGAGAGAAATGCTTTCCTCACATGCTAAGGTGGCTCCTTTCTAGCATGTCTCATCTTTTTTTTTTTTTTTAATGTTGGCTAGCAAAAGTGTAGGTCTTTAAAAAAGCAGTTAACGTCTTCCTAAGCCACTAGAAATGGGAGCAATCAGCCCCTCAGGAGGAATCCCCTAGTAGGGGCAGGAATATCTGTAGCAGATGCCTGCAATACCTTTCACAGCTATCTTGCTTTTATTTCCCTATTCCTGTGAGTTAGCTGGTTCTAGATAACAATGAGAAATTTCCATCAAATGTTACAGACTGGAAAAAACAGTGCATATTTTCATTGCAGTAGCTTCATCTCAGCATCCAAGGGATTGTTTTGTTTTCTTTAAGGTTTGGTGGTTTGTTTTTTTCTGGGAGGGAAGACAAGGAGGACGAAGCAGGTTAGGACTGTTGCTTAGCATGACATAAAGATATCAGTAATACCTTTTTTGAACCAGAATTATTTCCACTTGTTAAAACCCAGGCACAGCAGACCAGATGTCCCCCATCACTTCAGGTTGTCCTATGCCACAGGACAGATGCCTGGAAAAGTATTTATGCTTTATATAGTCCATTGCTTGATAGAGACAGCTGTTGCACTAGGATCCCTCTGTCCCTTCTTCATGTAGCACCTCATTTCTCCAATTTAAAAAAATAATCAAGATATTTTATGAAGCATTTTATATTGTTAGATGTTGCATCTCCCTATATATCTGTATTGAGTAGAGGAGTCTGAACCAAACTGCAAATGTACACCCTGTATTCACTTCCCAAACACTAACCTCAAAGTCCAAACCCAGATTTAAGTTTCACACTTGGCCCATGTTCAAAAACTCCATAAATCACTGAATAGAAAAATGCCCCTACCTATAGTTCAAGAGCTGAATACTTGAAAACCAGATCATGATCTTAATCAGTTTACCCTGTCTCTAATATTGATAGCTCTGCTAGATAGAGAAGACGATTACCAGTATCCCTATCCTTCTCAGTGGTAGGGGATGAGGAAAAAAACATCAATGGTCTTGAGAGGCACAAATAAGTGTCTATGGAATGGCTTTGTATGCATTCTCCCTGCCATCTGTTCTTTTAATCTTCCATATGAATATCACATAATATAACAGCATCAGTGCAAATGTCAGTTCTTTTAAATTTCCATTTTCCCTTTTCTGTTATTTTAGTGCTGTCTTTTCACATACTTCTTTCTTCTCCATATGATTCTTTCTGTGACTTTTGTAATGTCTGAGGGGTTTTTAGAGATGAAGTTCAGCATCTGGGTACTGAAAATGGATGGATATTTTGCTTAATAATGAAAAGATTGGGTCATTTAATTTCATTATTTATAGCTAAAAGACCTATCCAGCTATTTTCCAGACTTCAGTCACACGTAGTATATACTGGAAGAGTTCAATTATTTTCTCTCATTTCCATCTCCCACAAAAAGTAAGAAAGTGTCCTACATTCTTTTGACACTAATACAGTAGCTTTTGAGATATGAGTCCAGACATGTCAGATATCTCAGTGAAGAGAACAGGATGTGCTCTTCAGTACAACACAGACTGTCTGAACTTACTGCCAAAGCCCATCTGACTTTTTGTAAAAGAGCTTAAGTTAACAGAATATGTTATTTTAAGTGAGTAAGTTCTCTTAAAAATTCTCATCTCTTCAGCCAAATCTAGCTCTCAGGGTGAAAAAAAAAAAAACCCAAAACAAAAAACAAACAAAACCAAATCAAAACTGCCTTCAACTCTAAAAGGAAAAGTTGCTTGACTCCTTCAACTCTAAAAGGAAAAGTTGCTTGACTGAGATCTCCTTGGGCTCATCCATGTTCAAAGTGGTGTCCAACAGGACAAAACTAAACTGAGGGGTTGTATGATGACTGTTTTCTAGAACTCTATGCAGAGTCAAAAGGTAGGACTCTGAAATCCTCTTAGAAAGCATCAGAGGAACATTTGTTAAGAATATCTTTAGTTCAATATTTCCAATATTGTTAATAAAACCTGCTTCTAGGAAGGTAGCCATTTTAGCCAGCAGTGCTCTCCTATGATCTGATATCAAACAGATAATTGAGGTTTCCTGTATTATTTGAGATCTGGAATAAGGATAGTAGTAACAATTCAAAGATTCAATGCATTCTTGCTATTAACGTCCACTATAGATCACAGGTGAAAACACATGAATGCAGGGAATGTCTCTGTAGATGATTTATGTGGATTTTTTTCATTATTATTCTTACAAGCATAAATATTTACAATATTTATCTACCTGCTGAAATAGTCTCATTTCCATGCTTATTTAAATGACTAGCTTGGCTGCTAGCGGTGCTTATTTGTGGTGCTTATTTTTACAGTTGAGTAGAGGCTTCCAAGAATTTGTTAACTCAAAATGCAATCCAAATGTTTAGCATATAGATGAGAGAAGATATTTTAGGGTCATTCCTTTGCTATTACAAGTCTTCCATTTCGTGTCACGGCCCTATTTTTACTTCCCTCCTGTTTCTTCCATTTTCTTCACTACTGGGTGGGATTTTATGCCAGAAAATGCACCCTTGAACATCATCACAGATTCCTATCACAGGTATTGAAAGTGATCTAAAGGAGAGAGAGGAATAAAAGTCAATAAGTGATGCACCATACCTCTGCTTGCCATCCACTGACCAATGCCCAGCCCATGCCCCAGCATCAATTGGCACATTCTGGCCAACTCCCCCTCATTTATACATGGAGCATGATGCTCTGTGGCACGGACTATCCCCTTGGCCAGTTCAGATCAGCTGTCCTGGCCATGCTGCCTCCCAGCTTCTTGTGCTCCTCCTCACTGGCAGAGCATGGGAAACTGAAAAGTCCTTGACTTAGAGGAAGCACTGCTTAGCAATCATTAAAACATCAGTGTGTTATCAATATTATTCTCACACTAGATCCAAAGCCCAGCACTGCACCAGCTACCGAGAAGAAAATTAGCTCTCTCCCAGCTGAAACTAGGTCAATTCTGCTTAAGTAAAATATTTTCAAATAGTATCTTTATATCTCAGTATCTTTTCTTTGGGCAGTGTTTTACTGTTGTTGCTGCCTAAGCCAAGCACAATTAGTAGGTTTTGCAGGAATCACACCATGTACATACATGCAGGTAATTATCAATGCAAATGAAATGTTACTGTTTAAAATAGCAGTATAGCAATTATGTTCAACTACTTGAAAACATACCTCTATGCATAGAGACAGAATAAGCAGCAGTAGCACAAGAATTTCCATTCTAAACATCCTTTTCCATTTCTTGCATTGTCAAATTTTCAAGAATTCTAGCAGAAACTGCACTTTTAGTTCTGAGCTGACATGTCTTATGTATTTCCTCAGTGTGAACTATTAGCAATGTCTAGTGGTCAGAGCTGCAGGAAGGGATCTAATAAACCTTGATTCTATTCCTATTTTTGAGTTGACTGAATGAGTTTGCAGTCACCTTACCTGTTTCTCCAAATATAAATTATTGCTGTCCTGTGCTAAGTAATTTAAGTTTTAAAAGTAAGCAAGCAGAAAACTCCCAGTTCACCACTGCTTTAGTTTAACAAAAGAGTAAACACACAATTTTTGTGGTTACAAAATAGTAAATCTGGTATCTCAAAGTATGAAAGCTGAACATAAGGCAGAAATTACGTTCCATTACCTCTGCTGGTGTTCTGGTGAAATCCGTTGAAGGTTAGAAAGATTTTAAGTGTCCTGGGCCCATGCCAAAAGTTTTAAATTTAAAAAAAAAAAAAATTGAAATTTCTCACTATTCTGCATTATAAATTATAAAGGCTAAAAGTTGAGTGCTTGCAGAAAAAACTTTAGACATCTCTGGAGACATCGTATTTAGTGGACTCTGAATCAACCTTTCTATGACCAACAGAAGCTGTGCTACTTCTCTGTCTTCAGAGATAATCAGCAGAGTTTTCAGTGGCTGTTTCTATTCCTACCATACAGATCTGTGTCTCCTTTTCAAGTTTTACTTATATTTTTTCTGCAATAAACCTAGGAAATTATTGACTCAACAAAATGTGAAAATTTAAGAAATGCTAGAGTCAATGCAATCCATAAAGCCTTACTTCCATTGTCTAAAACATTTTGCCTCTTCCTCTATTTATTCTCCTATTTCTCCTATTTATTTTCTGGCTTTCATAAGGGCTCTGTCTCTGCAAGTGCAGTGCTGTGAAGAGAAAGGAGTGGGATGTCTAGCAAACTCCAGGAGCAACTGGAGAATCTGGAGTTCTGGTCCTGGCTGGCTGGGGCTTCTGGATACACATCTGGAATGTCTGTGTACTTACCCACGAACTTCAAACTCTTATAGGCCACAGTAACTGAGAGTATGTTTGAGATCAGGACTAGGTAGGGTTGTGTTCTGAAAGGCAAGAGAGAAGACAGCTGTAGACAGAGGTGGCTACTCTATCACAGTGAGATGCTGTACCTTCAGGTGCCCATCCCCTTCTGAAAGTGCATCTCTATCTCCTCTCTTCATCCCCACATTAACTGGAAATGTGGCATTTCAGATCCCGCTAAGCAGCCTTTGAACTTGGGGGCAAATTTTTCTTTCAGTTTGGTTCTTCAAAGCCAGAAACATTTTTCGTTTAAAAAATAAAGTCTGCCATAGAAAATAAGCCATTGCGGAAACTGCCTTGCTCCCACTGGAATTAATGGCAATAATCCATCTACTAAAAAGTCTGTCTAGAATAATTCACAGCTGCAAGAAAACCTGAATAAGATCAGACTTTGTTGTCCCCTTTTCCCCCAATGATTTTCATTTCCTTTCTTTCCCGAAGAAACAAAACGCAGTAAGCAGCTGGATGGACAGATAGACACTTGCTTGAAGTCAAACTTACTTAACTAGATTAAGTGGTAATCTTTTAAGTGTATTGCTAAACATACCACAATAAGATTTGAAATGGCTCTGAAGTGAAAAAAGCTGATGAGATGTGGTAACAGCACACCTCAAAATGTTTCTAAGTGAGCCTAAGACTTAAAAATGTTGCTTTCATCTTACTGGAGAGTGCATGAAATCTCAAAAGGTTTAAAGCTTTCTTCTTACTAAATGTTTCCTCTTTTCTTTCAACTGAAGGCTTTTAATACTAGAAATTTTTTACCTCAATGAAAAAAATTACTGCTTCTTCAAAGCAAATAGGAGTTAGAAATACTTCTAATGTACATGAATTTAGATAAAACACTTCAGACTGAATCTTTCCTGAATTTCCAAAACAAAAAATTGCATTTAACTTGTTATATTTTTTTCAGTTTTGGTTATTGATAACTTCTCCTAAACATGGAAATAAGCAAAAGGAGAGAAAAATCTTCCTAGAAATGCTGATATCATTTTTAAATATAATTTCTCTCTTCTTGCAGACATTTCTATTTTCTACCTGCCTTTAATAATATTGAGATTGAGATGCTGAGATTGAAGTATACACTGGTCCAAAATACCTGCCAATATGAATTAGAAAATGATATGAACATCACTGATGTTTATGTATCAAGGCTGCTTCTGATACTTCAGTAGAAAAAAATTGACTTCAGTAAACCACCCTCACACAAATTAAAAAGCGTAAAATTCAGAGATCTCTCTATTCTGATTTTTTCTTCTCTGCCATCCATAGTGTTTATTCACTCAGATATTTTTCACTCAGCTCCCTAGCTAGTCAGACTCCACTCCATTCCTGGACCTTGAGGACGCTTTCTGTTTTGTCTAGAAGGCTCTAAGTGGCTGTAGTGTATAGGCTGATAGATTGAAGGACACACTGAGCTATACTCACCTAGTATTACCTGTCATCCCTGGTTTTATCCCTAAGGACATGCCTTGAGAAATATACGTTTTAGAAAAGGTTGAAGAAGAAAAGATTTTTGGAATCACCGTGGTTCCTTTATTGCCTTGTGGAGAGCAGAAAGAAATATTTTATCCCACTTTTACTTGTCTTTATAGTGAAGATATAATAAAAACTACCTACAGATTCCCTTCTGCTGCCTGAACTATGGAAATCTAGATGTTGCTGAAGATGTCCACTTCTCAGACTCATAAAAAGTCATCAGTTCATTAATGTCCTAAGTCTCATGGTTACCTATTTGCACTGAACATGCCCCTTCTTTTTTTCTTCCATTTTTTACCTTTTCCTTTTCTTTACCATAATGAATGACCTCAAAGTCCTAGTAGCCTAATGACAGTGATGTTCAGAGTGAACAAAGGATAAATCATCACTTTTATTATCCAAGTCAAAATCTGAATGATTCCATTAATATTCCAGGACTGCTGCTCTTATTGCTGTTGTAAATCAGAAAAAAAAATGGGAGATACAGATCATCCCCTGAGGTATTTTTACAATGTGCTACTCTCAAAAAAAAAATAAAAAAGTCATTTTGAAATAATGTCCACAAACTTCAAGCACAGAATACATCCCAACTCCCTCTCTTTGATGGAATTATTTGCCTTTAAAATCATAAGTCTTCATTGTTGCAAGGTACAAGCTCCTACAGGGTCAACCTTCAGGATTTGAAATTCTGCTGGTAACCTCTAGAGGACTTTATTTAGTAAACTAGTAACAGAAAAACCTAACATTCCTACTCAATTTCAGAAATAACATATGAGAACTCCAGTATATCCAGTCATGTAGACATAGATCTCATCTTCACTGCTTCTGCAGTTAGTGCTGCAGAAGCATTTTCCCAATTACCTTTAAATTTCATTTTTATAGCATTCAAGTTGTTACCCAAGCTCCATTAGGACTTCTTACTGTTCAAAAAAAAAAAAAAAAGGAAGCAGAAATTTTTTTCCCATTTGTGTTACAAATGTTATCAAATTATCTGCATTTTTCCATACCAATTCCAGTGTGGCACAACTGAGTGTCTGAAGGAAAAATCAGAATGAATAGTATATTAAGTAGTTCAGCTTGCTGAAGCCTCTAGAATAATTCCATATAGATTTCTGGTGAGATGATTGTAGGCATTGAAACCTAGGAAAGAGAAAGCGAGAGGTCCTTAAGAGATCAAATCATTGGAAAACAGGTTTTTTTACAAGGAAAGGTGGTCTGTAGTTCTTGCATCATCACTGTCTGGCTGTGAAAACTTGGCAAGACTTATGCAGAGTTTTCCCAGGAGCTGAATCCAGAATCCTGGGTTGTGCCACAGAAGAAGAATGGTGCCCTGAGTGGGCCCCAGGTGCACAGATACACTGAGCAGGCAGCAAACCTACCTAGAGAGATGGGAGGGTTGATTCTATCAGCAACAGAACTGAATCTTCTTAGTAGTGAGGACTGATCCTAGATTGCCTAAACATTAAACAAGGGGTGTGCTTATTGAACTTATTTTTTGAAGAAATAGATGATGCTACACTCTGTTGAAATGCCTTCTACAAAAGAGCCTTTCAGAAATGACAGGCTGAAAATTAAAAAGCTGTATGAATTAACCAGGAGCTCGTAAAGATTTTGATCCTGTTTACTTATCTTTCACTTAACACTTTCTTTTGGTGTCAAAATGCTATTCTGCACTAGGTCTTTAGCTTTCCTACATACTCCCATCTGTAAAATGTGAAAAAATGTCCCAGGTGAAAGTTAAGAGGTTATATTCATGTTTGTAAATTACTGCAAGACCCTCTGTCTGATATGAGCCTGATATGGTTGGGGGATGTTTTCATTTTGCAAGGGAAATTCTCATTCCAGTCTCAGGGAAATGAGTGATAAAATTCCCATGGATTTTAATTGTGTTGTTATTTGTCCAGAATCATAAAGTGCGCTATTAATTTACATTTGCTGTTGATAAAGCTGAAGCCATTTTCATAAGTTTCAGAAGCAGTCTTTCAGAATACAGACTGAAGCATATCTTCCAATGTCTGTTGTCTAAATCACTAAAATCTTGACTTGGGAAAGGACTTACATGCTCCCTGTATACCATTTGGAAGCCTTCATTTGGAAAGAACTGTCATGTTACTCTGGCCTGAAAGCATTGTCAGGATAAAATAGCTGAAATATACCACTCCTTTAACCAGGCCAAAACAGTGCCCCTTCTTATCTAGGAATGTGTTATGGTTATGTCTAATAAACCAATTCAATAAGCACAGGATAAATTTAGTTTGTCAGTTTAATAGAGTTATGGTTCTTTGCATGTTTAAGTAACAGGAGATGTATGTAGATATAATTGAGAGAAAACCTCCATTTCAGACAGGAAGTGCAAAAAAAGGACATGTTCATACAAAAAAAGTATGAACATACAGTAAATTACAGCCGTGAACATTCAGGAAAATGCCTGTTTACAGACATGTCAATGCAACATGACTGAAATCAAGAAAATATTAAGGTAGTTTGAAATGGCATGGGAGGCATTAGTTTAAACAGATGTTTTCTTTAAATTGGGAAGCATGATATGAGCAGTCATCTTTTATCAGATGGAGAGAAAGAGGCAGGATTCTGCTTTAATTCACTCTTTTGTATTTGTTTTAATAGGATACTACCAAAATGTAGCATGCATAATGTGCATCGTTAGAAAAAAGGGAAATATTTTACAGTCATCTTGATTTCAAAGGGATTCAAAAACTCTGTGAACTGCACTTCTCCTGTAATTTTGGGGTTTAGACACTACCAAGCACAGATGAACCGCAACAGAATTGAGAGAGCTTTGGGTTTTGCATTATGAGCAGAGACCATATTCCTTTGACCCTGCAGTCTTGCATTATTTATTTATACAATGGCAAAATGTGGCCTTGAGATCAAGTAAGAGTTCTTTCTAGCCCAGTAAATTCACAGTCTAGGCTGAGTGTGACATCACATTCCTCAGCCTCACTGCTGACCAATTCTGCAACAGATTTTTAGTGAAGAACGCTTTTATTCTGAAATGTCTCCACTTCTGAGTTCACGTACACATGGCTTGCCTAGAATTAAGAATAAAGAAAATATTTTAATACTGGGATTTAACTGTTTTTTCTTGGGAATTTTTGAGAGAAACTGTTACTATAACTCCTCAGTAAGTTAGTAAATCTCCCAGAGCAGGTGTAAGGGCCAAGGTCAGTACTGCACAAAAAGGGAGAAATGCATAGAGAGAAAGTATGGGAATGAATTCTCTCTCGCTGTCTGAGGTGCTTTCTGCCTCTTTCTGGGCTGTTAAACAATTCTCACAGTTCCTGTGTCAGAGTTATGGCTATCGAACTGGGAATGTGTGTGGTGTGGTGTGGTGTGTGAAAACTGAGTTGTGAAATGAGAGCAACCACAACTCATCAAGTATAGGCCTGTTCAGTAAAGGTTCATTTATTACAACATGAGGTTTCTGTTGTACAGATTACATTGGTAATCATCACTGAATAAGGAAGCTTTAAAAACTGGCACTCTATTTATGGATACTTTGGGGAAGGAAAGAAAAAAAATCTGTCATATAAAAAACAGTTTATCTTACAAAATCTGTATGATACTTCCTACCTTTTTTATTACCTGAATTGTGTGCATCCAGGTAGTAATAGGATTTCTGTAAGGAGTGACCAAGGTAATTTAGTAACCTTTCAGGTTTGATTTTTTTTTTTAACTTTTGTTCTAAGTCAGAATCCAGTAACTTGCATTTCAAAGTGAAAGCTGAGATTCCCTCATGTTGAGATAGTGCTCAAATAGCTAAATAAGGTAGCTATTGAAAGAAAAACTTGAGGAAGCTGGAAATATCACCTCCATCTGACAGAATTTCTCATAATTGCCTGTTTCTGACTTGATAGTAACCATCTCTATTCATAAGGGATCCATACTGTAAGGTCTAGAAGACCTGATAACCCTCACAGTTTCTGCCACAAGAAAGTATTCTGAAAGCTGCACCAAAGCCTGCTTACAAAATTTATTCTCACTCTGTTTCTACTGGAGGTTACATGACAAACTTAAAATTGAGCCCTGTTAAATTGAGATATATAGTCTGTGTGTTAATCTAAACAGAAATATTTGCAGTTTTATCTTGCAGCTAGACCAGATTAAAAAAAAAAAAAATTCTGCTAAAAGAAAGTAAAATCTTTCACCTATCATGTCTGCATTATTCCTGGTGAGCAAAATGTTTGCAGGGGCAGAGGAACTCCTTGGTGAATTGGAGAAAATATTTTTAAGCCTGCTCTTCCCAAGTATTAAATAGATATGTTTAATAGTTTCAGATTTATCAATATATAAATTAAATAGATTCAGTCTTCACAGCAAAAAATTATTAGTGGAGTTATAGCTTCTGTAGCTGTTATCCACTCTTAATATTAATTAGTCTAATCAGGTGGTTAGCAGTTCATGTAGGCCTTTGATCACTTTCAAATGTCTCTTCAGAGGATGTCAGCTACACTCAGATCTTCTCACTGCCCAGAAGGTGGCTTGGCTGTGGAGACAGGGGCTGAAACATAACACTCTTGGATTTGCCACCAAGCTGGAACAAGCACTGTCAGTAAATAGAGCCCATGTTTGCCACCCACTCATTCCAGTCTCTTCTGTCAGAAGGCAGCACACAATTTGTTGGCCATTGATACACCCAAAATCTTATTATCTCTTCATCTCACCAGCTAGGTGGTCGGGGGTGTGCTTCCCCTCAGGTTAAGTGTACCTGTTAAGGCAATATTTCTTTTGACTCTCAATCTAAGCCATAGGCAAGGGGATTAGAGATTCAGCTTTTAATTGTGCTTGTCTTTTTCTCTTGCAAATGGCAGTCATTCCGTAGCACCTCTTGTGATATGAAACTGAAAGTTGGATTAAAGCATATTTTTGATTCCTTACCAACCTTCCTGGTCAGAAAGGCACCTTGCTTTTCTGTGGGTGTGCTTATCAGCCAGTGCAGGCTTTGGCAGCTGTGTAGTGTAGGCAAATATTTAGTAATTTCAAAGCAATCCAGGCTTCACCTTCTAGAGAAGAACAGTAAGACCTGTTTTGTGGTTTTGTAGACAATACGAAGAATTATTTAGCAATGTTCATTTATTTATCAACTTCAAATCTTTAAAGTTTTGACAGATTAATAACTTCCTTCAGGAGTTTTAAATAAACATGATGTATTAACAAACAGACCAAGAGCCTACTTAAATTGTACAAACATATAAAGCAGGCTGCCTTGTCTAATGAAAACCTGATAAGAAAAATATCTTTTAAAAAAAAAGATTGTGTCTCAATTTCCAAGGAAATAATTTATCTTTATATATCCACTGGAATAACAGATGAATGGAGTCAGTCAGAGTTTAAATAAACCCCAATTATGCTCTGCCTGATAATTCGATTTTATCGACACTGTATATATTTACTTATAGTTTCAATTATTTAATATTATAAATATGGTCTGTTTTGACAAAATAGGATTTGGTTTGTCCTTTTTTTTTTTTTATTTCATCATAACTTCTGCTGATTAATATAATGAGGAAGAAATATTCCATGTAGAGGGGTTTGGAGTTATAGCTTCAACAAACCTTATTAGTATTGTAGCTTTGCTAGAGTCTCAGCATCAGAGGATGTGTATTTATGTAAGTTTAATTGACATTTAAGAACAAGCTGCATTCATCCAGCCATAGTCTCTCAGTTCAATACATATGCCAAACTGGTATAGGTTTTGGGCCAGAAATTCTCCACAGCAAAGATTGTTGTTTAGACAAGTTTCCTGATGATTTTCAACTCTGATTTTCCAGACACAGACACAGGGCTGAAAGACCCACTTGCACGTGTTTCCCTATTGACAGAGTAGCGGGGTGAGCAAACTGCCATTGTAAATCTTCCAAGCTTGTGCTCTGCACATGTAGGCTTCCACTAGCAAGTGGCTCAGCATTTCTCGGGGGAAAATCAGCAGTGAACTCTCATTCATGCCTTCAGCTTGAAACCTCTGAAACAGCTCTGCAGCTCTACAGTGCAGGAGGGCAAGTCATGGCTATGTGGCAGCCTGGGGGCCAGCCAGACTGGCCTAGCACAGCTCCTCGATGTGTTTCACAGGTAACCCCAGAGTCCCAGCTCATCCTCCTGCTGGGACACTGCAGGAAGCCCAGTTCCAGCCATTCACCTTCACAAATCTCTGCTTTCAGGCCCTCAGTGCATGTGGCTCCAAGTTTATTGGCAGTGTTCAGTTTGCACTGATCATATAATATAAAACAGTGGCATGGATTTATAAACGTCCTCTAAGAAATATTACTGGATTTTGAAATGCCTTAACAGGTTTAAGAGGTGTGTTGCATAGGAGCAGAAACAGAAGGTGCAAACCAAAGGAACAAACAATAACCAACAAAGCCAATGCTAAACTAAGTGTCAGGAAATATATGGACCGGTTTGTACAAGTGGAAAAGTACAAATGATTCAAGGGGATCCCAAGGGTCAGACAGCAGAACAAAATGTCTTTTCCTTTTATTTGTCAGAACAGTTTATCACTTTAATAAAATAAATATTTTTGTATTTCTTGAGTAAGTCTACAACAAAAATGACATCTAGTACTTGTTTGTGGTAGATATTGCATTTTGACCCTGCCAAGACTGAATACTTTATAGGAAGATATCTATTTCTAACAGTGAATTGTTTTTGAAAATTAGATTATATTTTTTTTCTTAAATATGGAAGTTTCTTCTCTTCCATAGCAAGTGTCATAAGTCAGCTACTGAAAAAATCTTAGTTTAGAGGAGACTCCCCTTTTGTATTATGAAAGCTTTGTTGTAGAAATATTGGAATGCTATACCTTTAAAAATATCTTTCAGGCAATCAGTAAACCTCCATGCAATTCATTTTATGCTGAATTCATAGTTCTGCTCTTTAAGCAGTCACACTATGTTTACATCAGTTTTGTGGAAGGAACATGAAGGAATTGAACATTTCATTCTTTAAAATTATTGCATTAAAACTGCAGAAGATGCAGAAATAGTACATGTAGGGCTTGAGGTAAGGGCCTAAGTAGAGTATCATTTTGTCACCAGCATTAACTTGAATAATGTTTCATTTAAGTCTAATAGCTCTGAAGTTTTTCTATATTCAAAACAGCCTTGCTTCTATTTTCCTTCATTCTCTATTGCACGTTACAGGCACTGAAGGATTTTTAATTAATCTTCCTTACAATGGAAAGCCTTCAACAATGATTTCTTCCTTTTTTAAAAAAACTGTAACTTTTATCACTCAACGTACTACTAAAACCATAGCGTTTATTTCAGTTTATGTGTTTCATTTTGGAACAGACTGCATCACTTTGGGGAGAGTTAGCTGAGAGATCAGAATATCAGGCTGATTGCCAGACTGGACCAAAAGTTCTGCAGGGAGCAGCAGGAGAAAACACAGGCATACCCATCCTACAAAAAATTAACACATCAACAAGGAGCTTAGAGGAATGAGAAATTTCAGAGACATGACAAAACACACTTACATCAAGGGGATTTTTTAGCTGTGTGCTTCCTTTTCAGTCTCTGTGGCTTATTTTGTCTGTTGCTGTTTCTATTAGATTTGTCACTTAAAATTCTCTCCAAATGGAATTTCATGAAATCCCAGAAGGCAAGGAGATTGGTAAACCTGCTCTAACTGCTCTAACAATATCATGAAACAGGGTTTGAATTACCAATACACCCGGGAATTCTAATGCAATTATGAGTGTTTACTTACACCATGTGTTTCTCACTGAGCCTCGGCTGTATCAGGATAAACCAAAGGGAGCTAATGTTTTATAGATGGTAAGACTCTGTTTGTTTTCAGTAGGGCTAAGTCTCCCAAAGCACTCAGACACACTAATTAAAGTAAACTGCAGAGGCCCATAATAAAATATATGTGTTTGGAGACTGTGAGATGAACTCCACTGGCTTATTAAAAGTCAAAAGAAAAATATACATTATTTATGACTTCAAAGGGACACATTGTGAGCTCCAGTTTATTTAAAGGATTAACTAAGCATTGGTTATTGGTGACCATCTGAACAGCTTTCCTTTCACAGTTCATTAGTTATGTCATATATGTGGGAAGTCATAATTTGGGTTTAGATCAAATATTATTAATCAACTAAATTATGAAGGGTACACCAACAATATTAAATGTAATCTTTAGGAAAATAACACCTCACAAATCCACTTTTCTCCAGTTGCCCAATTACATTTCAATACATAAACAAAAATCCAACAGATGTAGGGTAAGTTTTATAGAGCTGCTGATCTCTGGAGTGGTTTTTTTTTTTGGCAATAAATACAACACATTAAAAATACCAAATGGAATTGGAAAGGAAGCGCTTTTTAGGCCATCAAGGTCTTTGGTATATACCAGAAGTATAAATTCACCTACTCTGAGTAATTTACCTAAAATGTTTAGTTTTAAAAAAAATTACCAGATATGTGGGAATGATGGGGAAACCAGGGTTTCCTGTGAAAAGGGCACTGGGAGCCAGTGTTTCCTTTCCCATCTTTGTCAGTAGTGTACTCTGTATCTTTTTTTCTCATTTTTCTAATGATTCTACTTACCCAGCTTTTACTTATGACTTAAAAGCTGTATGGAAAACATTTGGCTGAGCAAAGACAAGCAGAAGTACCAACACACACATTCATGAGCCTGGGAAGTGACATATTTTTATTATGACCTTCTCTCTCTGTCTTTCATGACAAGCTTAATACAACTCAGATTTTAAGGGAGGAAAAATGAAAAGATTCAGGTTGTTAGCAGTAGAGCTTAAATCAAAGATTTCAATAAATTTTGCATGGTGGGCAGTTATGTATGTAGAGTTTGCTGATATTTTAATTAAATTGTCTCCTTAAAAGTGTCAAAGTTTGGGTTTTTTTATTTAGTTGTTTAAATAACAAACTCAATTAAGTCAAGGTTACAAAAACACTTATTCATGTGCTAAGTATTTAATTCACATGAGTTGTTTTAAGGCTGTATTTTCACTGACATGACTTAGGAGAGCAAATGAAAATTGCAGTCCCTTTTGTTTTAAATATGATAGGCTGAGGTAGGTTTTTTTTAATATTGTATTGTCATCTTTGGATCAACTAAACAAATATGCCAGCATTGGTACTGCCTCAAGCTTGTAGCTTTGTTTTTCTAATATAAACACTGGGGGGGAAGAAGAATGGAGGCAACATGCTCTACAGCCCAAATCAGCATCATTCTGCCGTTCCACCACTGAACACTGTGAAATCCTAAAATTGAGGGAGACTTAGCTGTCCTTTGTATTTTTCACTCGATGGATCAGCAAGCAGCTCTGTGTTTCTGTAAAAAACATCTCCTGTGAAGTAAAATATTCAGCAGTGGAGGTTTATTGCTGCTTTCAGCCCAATCTTTTTGCCCAAGCTACCAACAGGCAGTGGAAGTCCCTTAATTTAGAAATAAATTCTAAAATAGCAAAGCTTTGCCAAAATGTATACAAAACTTGTATCCTGCTGAATAACAGAATACACAAATATAATTATGAATATATTATGTATAATATATATTTGAATATTTAATATATGCAAAGTTATATTTATAAAGACTAAAAAACTCTTCCAAAGGTCACAAAATCCCATCATGCAGCTGACCCATTTTACACTTACAGATGTGAGGAAGAGCACCTTACACTGCTGGTTCTCACCTTTTCTGTTTCTATGATGGGTTTCCCCATAGCACCTTTCCCAATCAGCTGACATAACTGAGGTTTCCCCAGGCATTTACCAACCTGGGAAGTGAAGGTGATCATGATTCCAGATCTCACCTTAGGCATTCATGGGTGGGTGAGTAACCATTTCATAAGACACAGCTCACATGCCTTGAGTGGAGGTGTGCCTGACACTTCAGTGCTCCTTCCCAGATGATCCTTCCCAGGCTTGTAGGGGGATCTGGATTTCTTGCCAAATGTCTTCTCTTTCTGCATCGTACATAAACAAATGGTCTCTCAGTTTTCTCCAGGGTTATATTTTTATGAAATCTTTAGATTTATATGTCCTGTAAAAGCAAGGCTTTGTTTTAGAAACTGACCTACATTTAGAAGAAAAAAAAAAAAAAAAAAGGAGGAGAAAATCCTTTGAAAGGTTTGAAGCTGAAATACAGTAATTTTTTTTAAAAAGTTTTTTGCAGATGAGTGTTGCTCTGTTTTATTCAACTGTTTGGGGAAAAATTATGGTTTAACATAAGATGGTAATTTATCTCAGCCAGTGAACCTAAAGCTTCATCTTTAATATAATTCTATCATTTGTATTTTCTTCAGCATGAAACAGAATTTTGGAGGTTGGACAAAGACATCTTTCAACATCTTATGCCAGTTCTTCATCTTCTGCTAAGGATTAGTATAAAAATCAGAATTATTGTGCTCTTTCCCCCTTTATAGCACTCTATGGTGCAAATGACAAGAAAAGCAGTAGTAGTAAATCTATAAAGTAATTAAAACAAACAACATCTCACAGGAAATGTGACTTTGTGGACCTCACTGTGAAAAATACTTCATTCAAGTTATCTTCGAAACCTCAGGACTTCAGAGTAATGCTATATTTATCTTGAATTAAAGCAATTGACTTGCTAGTATGACTAGAATAAAAGAGAACTGATTCTGCTATGCAGTATTTTACCACCTAATGGTGCATCATTTACAAAGACAAATTGTAAAATTATGAATGAATAATCTTGAAGTGATCATTGAACTTAGAAACAACAGTAAATTTCAGAAGGTGGCCTTCAATCGATTAATGAGTGCTCCTGCCCTTTTCTATATCTGCAGCCTAATTTGTCTGAGGACAGCTTGCCTTTGAAGTCAGGTTTAATTTACTGCCTATGAGTCCTTTAATAGATGTCTCCACAGCAGATATGCTTACATGGAAAATCTTACATGAAACGGGTTCACACCTTACAGATAGAAAGAATGCATTATAAGTAGCCCTGTCATAAAATTGATAATTGCAGTGTTATGAGGTTTGTTTTCTGACTTCCTTAATAGTATGCACAGACAGAAGATCAAGGTCAATAGCTAATACGAGTTTCTTAAACTGTTAATTGATTATTAAACTGCAATGAAAGTAATCCAATTAATGTCTTCATACATCTTCACTTTTTGCACCAAGTAGTATAAGCATAGCAAATTCCACTGGTTGAAAATTTTACCATTTTGTTTGGGATTTTTTCCAATGTTGCATTGCATATTTTCCTGCTAGTTTATACTTTTTTTTTTGTTATGGACTATAGTAGATATGTAAAAGAAGTTTACTAGAGAAGGCTATTGAAGACAAAATTTTGTTGACTTTTGAATTTATTTACTGGTTTAAGAACATAATCTGGCTTTACTTGGAATATATAATATAAAAATACTCTTAGCATTGCTGAGTGATTAAATGAATATTAACTTTTTATATTTAAGCAACTATAGACTGCTCAAACACAGAGAGAAAAAAATGGTGCTCTTGGGTTCAGCACCTAAGTTGCTGTGAATAGATGCTGTTCAGTGTGTATGATAAGTATGCAATTACATTAAATCCTTTTTCATTGATCAAAGAGAAAGGAAAAAACTAGTTCTAACTGGCATATTTTTTTACCTATTACACTCTCAAATTAGAAGTTAAGCTTCTGCTTATAATTATAAGTGATAATGAGAAATGATAATTGCTGCTCATGTATGCTATATATATGCCACTAGAACAACATTTGAGCTAATGTCAGGCAATTTGCCCTGATCACAGAAGCTGAAAAGGAAAAAGTGGTCTTAAGATACCACACTAAAATGAAGATTAAGAATGCTTTCCAAGCTATTATTCACTCTAGATTATTTTATCTGGAAGCTCAATTATGGAACCCAGCAGGAGACTGAGTAAAGAGATTGCTTTACTGAGATTGTAAAGCAGAAAAACTGACTCCACAAAGACACATGAGCAAGCATACAGCAGAAAAGAGTAAAGCTTATTTGCTTTCCAAATCCAGGAGAAACTGGGAGTATATAACTATACTCTCACAACAGATCAAGCCCTCTGCTGAATCAGTAGCTGAAGCCACTTATGCAAACAGAATCTGGCAGAACAGCCCAGCCATGAGAAGATTAGCAGAGGTGAGCAACTTTGCCCCTTTCTTCTCTGACGGCTGGCTTGACATGAGAGTACAATTTAGGGAAAGTGAGATTTGGGCAAGATGTGTCATAGTGGAGCCTGGAATACTGACTGTTTTATACCTTCTGGGTCGCTATTTCCTGTTTGCACAAATATGTTTATATATGGAGTTCTCACATGTTTATTTGGAGAGTCTTTCTTTACCCTTTTCTTTTGTGCAACACCTTCTGAAAGAGCTTTTGAGTACTTGGAAATCAGAAAAGAAACAAAATTGACTTACAAGTTACTAGTTTATTTTTGAGGACCAGAATTAAGAGGTCCTCAAAAATGAAATGCTTTCATTTCTTTACTTCAGAGCCCAAGTATTGGAGGTAAGCAATGGCATCTTGACATTAAGTCTGACTTACCTCAAATGTGTGCTTATACATCCCACTCAACTGAGAAACTTTGCTTGGGTAAAATATCAGTGACATTCCTGTCTAAAAAAAAAAATCAACATTTTCAGCTATTTAGGATTTATGCAGGCAAACCTTATCCCTCTAAAGAATACTCAGTAAATACACAAATAGAAATGTGTTTATTTTTCTTAGAGTAAGTCAAAATATGAATAGAAATCTGTCACCTGTGAAGATGAGGCTGCAAATATAGGAGTGCCTCCTGGCAATTAGTAGTAATGTTTCTTACAGAAATAATCAAAGTATTGAGTACTTTTTATTCCTAAAAATCCAAATTCAGGCATTTTGCAGCTTCTTGAAAAACTGATACTTTGAAATAATTAGCATTTTAGGCCTCTAAAATAATAAGCTCTAAAGGCCTTTAAAATAATAAGCACAGGCTTTAGAATACAGAAGAGGCAGAAGAGACTGCCTAGAATACAGTCTAGGCAGAAGAGTCTGTCATATTTGGAAAGCATCACTTTGTGTACCTGGTATAGTTGTTTCTACCAGAGTTACATGAAGGAAGAGTGTTGAGGTGTTCCTGGTATCTGGTGCTGGATGCTTCTGGGACAGCCCAGCATTGCTCGGGGCACGACAAATGCTCTGCCAGTCTGTGTGTGTCCTGTGCCTGCACTTTGCACACCTTGTGCATTGTCAAGTCTGGATTCCCTGTTGTGCATCCTGCTCATGGAAGAGTCTGTTTAGCCAGTCAAAGGCTGTAATGGCAGATGATTTGTTTTTATTTCTATATGAGAAAATTATAAATTTTTCCTAGATAATTTTTGATCTTAGGTAGTTGTCAAACTCTCTAATGATTTTTACCTTGCAGATTCATTACATAATTTTCTAGTTATTCTTTCAGATTTTTCCACTATTAAGAATGTAAATTGGTTTACTTATCCCCAGTAGATCGATACCTCTACAAAATGCCTGGAAGAGGGATTGCTAACTTTGTTGAATTTGTTTTCTTTATCATTAATGATAAACCCCATCTTTCTTTAAATATCACAGAGATTTTTGGTCATTGTTTTGCCGATGATTATTACTTATAGGAGGTATGTTGCCAGCTAAAATCTAAATATTTTGGCATACAGCTTAAGCTTTGATATTTCTGTCTTGTATCCATCTCCATCTTCTCTAACAATAAGGTCAATGGCAATGCCAAACAGGAGGAGTGAGAGATTGCATCCTGATTAATTCCTAATTTTGCATTCTGGGATCATTGTGTTCCAATAGAACGGGGTGAATAATTCATTGTGAACAATTGACCACTGTTTGTCTGTTTTTCTAAATGGCCCATGAGCCAATCATATTTCAACAAAACCATTTCTTTGATTGCATTTGCTCCACACCACTTCTTCATGCTCCCTGTTCTCTAAATCAGAGATTCCCATCACTGTTGTCATCTCTCTTCAGAAATAGTTTTATTTACTCTATTTCCTTTCCAGATGCATATGCCATGTACACTTCTCCCTTCTGATTCACAAACACTAAGTAATTAAAAATGACCCTTGAAAAAGTGAGAATAAATGGGCTATCATGGTGTGTCAAGTGCATTGCCAGGTCTAACAAGGCCATGTGTCCAAGCTGCCTCTTGACATCCCTAGAAGATCTTAAAATTACCCAGGAATACCAACCTGTCATGGGTATGTTCATTACCTTTCTTTTCTGTGGGATGATTCTGGCGCTTGATTTTGAGTCGTATATATTTTTCCCTCTGTACCATCCCAATTAGGACAGGATGCAATGATGTACTTGGTGTTAGAGATCAAAAGGACACTTTGCCACAGAAATATTGGCATCTGTTCTTCCTTAGAGTTGGATACAGACATCTAGTATCTATTGAAAAAGCTGATATAATTTAAAGAAAATCTAAATGTTCATTTAGTGTGTTTGAAACTTGGCACACAGAAAAGATGCGATTTTGTTATTTTCTTCACTGGTTAAATGATAAAAAGCATTAGAACTCTCTGTAAAAATATTTTGGGGGGAACCCTGTCACTACTAGGAGTATATTTTTTCTAGATCAATTACAGAAATTAATTGTAGAATACATAAACTGCAATAGAAATTTTCCTCTTTTAATTAATATTCATTCCTACCAATGCAAAACCATTCCACAACTCCTTATAATGAATCTGTCTCTTTATCCTATTCTATCACTACCAGGAACAGAATATATATATAGGATGTATATAAAACTGAGAATTGCAGTTTCTTCCACTAGGGAGAATTTTTTCCACTCAGTTCTAAGCATATCCTTCTCCTCCAACTTGAAGGGGGAGAAAATTCAGTGGTTTTTACTCTTTCATGATCTAGGAGACCTAAATTTCATCCAGTCTTGAAGTTATTAGAGCTGTTACTAATGTTTGGTTGGGTAGCAACTGAAATACACAACCTGTTTTCTTTGTATCTCTGTAAATTCATACCTTGCCAGTCAGCCCAGTTACTCAGTGATTTAGAGCAAGCAGCCTTTCCTCATGTCACCATGGAGTATAATCCTTAGTAAGTAGTACAACCAAACACATGTTTATATGTGTATGAAACACAGGTTTCTCTACATCCATGAAATGTTTTGAGAGAGGCTGCATCGTTTGAGGTCACTGGGGAAAAAAAAGACCTAACAAATAGCTGTTTCTCAACCGTGACAAGAAGAGTTCACAGGCATCTTGGCAAGTTTGCCACTGCTTCACCAACGAATCTGGAGAGATAATAGCTTAAGACCTTCAGTATGTGAGGAAGGAGACTAGGTAAAGTTCTGGCTTTTTTCAGCAGTTCGTTCTGGCAACCGTTCGTTGCATTTGTGTGGCATTGGAAGACTGTGGATTAACACATGTTTTGTCATGCTTGTGTACCTTCCATGTGACTGAACGTTGTCAGATTTGCTTCTTGGCAAACTTTTACTTTGAACTTGTAGATCTGGTAAGAAAACATTTCTGAAAATTGTACCTAGAATCAAAGGACTTCTTTGTAAATTTCTCCTATTTCATTCAAAACTGGGGAAGTTTACAAATAGTGCCTCACTCTACCTGAACTCCAGCTCTACTTTTGCATCAACTGTGAATTCAAGCCAAACCCTACCCAGAGCAACCCCCTGCATCACAAGCATTCAAGCCATGTAACTTGAGGCCTCTCTAAATAAATCTTCCAGTTAAGCCATTTTGCTTTGTTTTCAGAATTTTTAATAAGCTCTTCACACTCTTCTAGTACCTCTACCTAGGAATGAAATATGTTAGATTTTTATTTGTGGCGATAAAGTGTATTCCTCTGAGAACAGCAACCGTTTTTTCCCAAAATGACAAATGCCCAATGTGCTAAAGATCATGGAGCATCCCTGTGGCTTTCTTGTGTGAGTAGCCCTTGAAGTATTTCATAAAGAGGAGTAACTCATACTACCTCCTTAAAGACAGAGAAGCAGAGGACAGTGAAGTTATTTGATCAACTTGTCAGGAGAGCTGGAGACAGGGAGTGCCTTGACAAACTTGGCATTCTGCGCCAGTACCTGTGACCGTCCTGCCTAAGTTCACATGAAGCAAGTTGGTGCACATTTCCTGATACACAGATAGTCAGAAGCAGCATGCAGGTAAAAACAGTGAAACAACTGTGATTTCTGTTCAGGGACAGCCTTCCTTTTCCTCTTAAAATTTTCCACAAAATAGTCTGATATTTAAAACCTCATCCAGGATATCTGGAAATATCTGTGCAAAATGAACAAATGGGCTTATTTTCTCTTCTCCCACTGCTAAATACATAGTTTCCCCAACCATATATTAGGCCATTTCTGAGGTAATACGTATAATTCAGTGACAAATCCACTTCAGCCTTCATAATGCCCTTCGTTTTTACTTCAAAACATTCACTGACTCTCATGGATTTGTACTATTTAACACCCAGATAAAGGTAAGCTGCCTTTTTTAATAACTATGGATTACATTTTCTCGTTACATGCTCTGATTCAATTGGATTTTTCACTGTGAGCACATCTATTCCAGAGAAAACAGTAACGCCAGTGTGAGAATAATTATAGTTATTAGAAAGATAAACAATCTAAAACAAAAATTAACATCAACAGAAATTAAGTTACTGCTTCAAAGGCCTGCTTTTTCCTTCCTTTTGCAGAAGTATCTCTACATTTTTTCTTTACAAGTATATTATTAGAAACAATAGAGGCAGACTATTTGGTGAGACCTTTCCTACTAGACTGGGGCACTGCCGAAATTCTTCCACCGAGCTGACTACCGGTGCAGAGGAGAGCTTCCACACCCTTCAGAATAGGGCTGTTCCTTGCTAGTACCCCAAGGGGGGGGGATGAAGCTGTGATGGGATAATGCCCCAAACTCCCCCCTGAAGATGGCAAGTCAAGCCTCTTTAAGGAGATACTGCAGTGAGAGATTGTATTTCTATACAAAAACTGCAGAAGTTCCAGTAACTTTCTGGCCCTCACAGGAGTTCAGTGCTTAAAGTGAAATTTGCCAAGGGTTCCAGTGTCCCCCTAGCTGCATCTAGTCTTGAACATGCTGCAGTACTGGGGACTAATGCATCAAAGCATATAATATGCACTATTAATGTTGGAGTACATCTCTCTCCACTTAGGAAAGCTTTTGACTGTATAGTTAAGTCCTATTGAAGGAAACAGCAGCTGAGTGTGCACCAAACTGGGGAGTTGCTGAAACGCTTTGGCTGAACTGGGGCCTTAGACAGTCGTTGCTCTTAGACAGTCATTGGGCAAAAAAGGTCAGTCCATTAAAATGTGTACTTTAAATGGCTTCTCCACCGAAATTCATCCAAGAAGATTTACACACTCTAATATATTTTGAGATGTTCCTCTGGGCAGAATACCATGCAGCCTGCACACCTGTCCTGCTGGACAGATGATCTCCAGGGGAGAAGAGCTCGTAAAGATCTGGTTATTTGTTTAGCCACCCTGTCTCAGACATATGGAATTATATAACCTTGTTTTTGTAGGATTACTTTGCTAAAATAATATGAATATCACGTTTTTTTCCTCTAAAACATATTACAATATAATGTTGCCCTGAGAGAGAAAACGGGAAGATGTGCAGCTCCTCCTGTTTCATTTCCTGCTTTCACGGATTGTTGTGTTACTAAAATATTTTTATTACAGAAGAACTTGAAGCAATATACATTGTTTGTCAGAGGATTATTTATAGTCCCTTTAAGCTGAATTTCTGTAATGAAATCCATTTACAGACATTCCACAGTGCCCTATGGTTACTTGCTTATGCAAATGAAATGTGACCCTTGAAATAAGCCTCTTGCCCTTGCTGTCACCCTCCTTGGCTTCAAAGGTCTGCAGACAATCGCTTCTTAAGTGAGTGGGGGTTTTTTATTTGGTTTTGAGCGGGGAAAGAAATGAAAAAAGAAAAACCTTTCCATTGCATGGTTTTCTTCCAGATATTCATAGTGACTGACTGGTTTTGTGAGATAATGCTCATTTATTTTAGATGTTAATAGGAACCCTTCACTTATAAACATTCTTCTTAGATTATATCCTTTTAAAAGTGAGATTCTTATATAACAATTTTGGAAATATTCAAGTGATTTAAGTACCTGGATTTAGGGTTTCTTCCTCAGTTGCACTTTGGATTCCAAATTCAGATATCTGGTTTTAAAGGTTGTACTTCTGGGCTCACAGATGTTAGCTTGACATAGCTGCAGAGACAATTCTACAGTGGTCTGTGGAAAAAAAAAAAAAAAAAAAAAAAAAAAAAAAAAAAAAAAAAAGGGGGTGTGAAATTCTGCTCTGTAAAAATGATCTTATTTCATGACTATGCTTGCAGTAATCTGCACTGATAGAAATTACTGAGTGAACAAATAGATGCAATACAGAAAAATATGAAGCTACAACTATTTCAAGGATGTAGAGAGAGCAACTTTTAACAAAAATTAGTTACTCTTTATCTTTAATTATTATCATCTTCTGTCAGAAATCAAGAGAATGAACCATACCACAATAATGTGGGCTATATTTACCATTAATTGCATATCCCAAGTCTCTGCAATTATTTGAATTTCATATGTTTCTGCAATCACTGGCATCATATTAAAATTCAGCTTGCAACATCATGGCACTGACAATAATAATTTTATGATACTTTTTTGAAAATATTCCTAATGGTTTACAATCTCTGAAATTAAGCAAAATAGTCATAAAAATAATGAAGCATTTTGACTTCAGAGAGTTCCGTATGGGTAGGAAGATTAAGGGAAATGCACCTTGAGATGGCTAGTTGTGTTCTTTTCAAAGAGGAAAATTTCAACAAAAACCAGTGGAGAAACCACTTCTTTCTTATTTTGATGTTTGACATCTATAAATAAAAGAAACTGACTTCAAATAACCAGGCTGCCAACAATTATGGTATCTCAGCTATAGTACTTGTCAGGAGCATAGTAGATTCCTTATCACCTATCTAGTTTCTTTTTAAGTTTCATTGTAAGTGGAAGTTGACTACCTGGAGTTGTTGTCCACTTATGGCAGTTGTGGATATCTCATTTACTTCAGCATTATCAGAAAAGCAGTGCATGAGAGTAAAGTAGAGTTTTGCTGGATCTTATTATTTATAGATGATGCAAGCTGTCTTTTATTACACAATATTTATATCTTAAGGCCATGTTGAAGATAAGTAGGCAGTTGTGACTCACATAATCCTGAGGCCCTTTGCGGTAAGTGGGGCTCAAAAAAGATGTCAGACAACAGCTGAGATTGTCTGAATAGAGGACTGCATACATTTCATAGCGTGTGCAAGGACACGGGGGAGAGTAATTTCCATAGCTCCGTGGACTTGGTACTTTTTACTTCTTCCTGGGCTTCCTCCAGTCAGCACAACAGTTCATTGCCATTGTCCATGGACCAGAATGGACAATATTTCCCCTGATTCCAATGTTTCCCCATTCTTCTGCGTTCTGCAAGTGTCAGCAAAATGAGGCTCCCAACTAACTCTAGTGTTTGTTAACCCTCATCTAGAATTGGGTCTGGACAGAGGGTCTAAAATTCTATCTCTGTGACAAGCCACAGAAACATTGACAGAAAAAGCAACTAGACAACTAAAGAGTAGAGGCACTTGGTTTTGTTGATCCATTGAAACTATGAAACAACCTCAGAGAAGGAAGAAATTGGTAGAATAAAAGTGGTTTAGAATGAACCTTGGTTCTTTTGGTTTAGGAATTAAAAATTAATTACACTGATTTACTATTATTATTATTATTATTATTAAATTCTTCCTTGAACAAATTACCTTTATTTTTGTGTCTTCCACAGGATTCTCTTGAGTAAATGTGATAGGAAAGTCATTTTACAAGCAGGTTTTTCTACTTTTTCATTCGCTTTCTAGAAATGAAACAGAGAAAATTGAGGTCTAATTTGTAAAAATAGTGAGTATTCACAAGTTCATCTGAATTCCAAGCTAGACCTGATGGTAAAAGAGAGAAAACAATTCTAGTACACTGTAAAACCAAGAGTCAGTGTCTAAAAGTCTGGATAAGCACTTGAATGAATATTGTTACCTCACATTCACCTCCCTTTGCAATGACAGGTCAATATTTGTGATACAGTTGGATACAATTTGGGTAGGACTATGAGGAAATAAATCATTCAGAATACATATCAGCTCAAGAATGACATTCACAATAGCAATGCCTAGAGCTACTCACTCAACACTAATGCCATATTGTATGGCTATAGGAAAGCTAAAGAAAAGTTTTACAGATTTTCAACAGCTATGGAAACTTTTATGTCAAGACAGGGCCTCAACTTCCTTGGCATGTAAAATTTATATAAATACTTCCTGGTGAGTAGGTTGGCACAGTAGGCTTTTAAGGTCCTGCAGAGTGAGAATGCATGAAGACACAGATCCTGATGAGCCCAATTATCTTCTCCCTGTGACTTCTACATAGGTTAGAGTTGTGGTTATCTATGTCAATAAAAGCATGATCTCCTGCTGTTTATGGACAGATCCCACGAGAATTACTTGCAATTTTAGCATGATTTCAGCATCAGGCTTTGTTTTCTTCCATTAAAATTAAATACCTCGTTCATTAAGAATAGTTCAGTTGCTTATTGAAATATGTCTCTTCACCTGACTGTGTTTTGTCTAGGATTACTTGCTTGCAATGAAGTGTGTCAATACGATCCCCCAGAGTACAAGTGCTTACTTCCTTTTCAGGAACAGTACAGATGATATGAGTGTTCATTCTCCTGGATGCTCATCAGTCAGGTGAAGTGGAGAGTTGAGATGCAGGCTCTTAATTCACATAAATATCATGGAGTTCCCACTTGAGTTAGCTAGCTGGCTAGATGCAATAAAAATTAAGAGTATAAATGCTGCACATACTTCAGCTGGCAGCCACCTGCTTTATTGCAGAAAACAGGATAATCCTTTTGTCTGATGAAAGTCCTTCACCACTTTCCCACAGTTCCTTTTGTGCTCCACAGAAGCTAACAAGTTCCCCTGAAGTGTCCTGGAGATAAAAAAAAAAATAAATAGAGAGCCTTTTTATAAAGGAAAAAACCTGCAGTCTACCCCACAAAAGCTATAGGTCTCCACCAGGCTTGTTCTGCATCCCAGTGGAAGACATACACACAGCTTTATGCTATAGGGTGAACCTACTGCCCAATATCTAGAGCTAATCACCAAAGCTAACCTTGCAAGAGAGACTAAATTGGGATTTTTTTCCATCCATCATCTTTAGGGATTACTATTTCTAATCAAAGAATGCTATAAAGTATAAAAAAATGGCTTCAATCAGCCTTTTGCCCTCACCAAATTCTATAAAACCTGTCAGTGAATGACATGCCATAGAGATATGAAATTCCTTTTTTAATATGTAGGAGGGAGGAGGAGAAGGAATAGAGTTCACAGTAACAGAGCTCTAAGAGAGTCTCAGAATTACTTTTTCTTCATATTTTCAGCACTCGTTTCTTTTAAACATTAACCAGAGGTACAGAGTGTAAAACCAGCTGTGCTTATTTCTATACTGCAAAGTTTGGTTAGATTTGAACTCTTTGTACTGAAACCTACTCATCTTTCAAACATATGTCATTCTTAATTTTTTTCGAAGTCTATGGTCTCACCCTAGCAAAATACCACTTGTGTGGATCAGTGGGTTTGTTGCCTGGGTAAGGGCTGCTGTGTCGTTGTTACAGAGAAGCCCAGCTGAGCTATTTATGCCAGCAAGGTCTATTTGCAAGTAATTTTCAGGATGCAGCTGCACTGTGAAAAGTATTGTATAGTCTATAAAAATAGTGGGTATGCCTAGTAATGTTAAAGTCCTGGTATGTTTGCATGGAAACTCCACTAATGTCCCTACATTGTTTCTTATGACCTCACAGAGGAGCAATGTACTTTCAGGAAGTCTATTCCCAGAGCTTGCCAGGGTCTGACATTTTAATCATGGAAAGCAATTCATCTTATTTTCAATACTAACTTAAGGATGACTTAATCAAATGGCAAAAATGTACCTAATGGTGCTTAATTACAGGCCTATAACAAATGAAAAAGATATATTTGATAAAAAGTAACTGAACTGTGAAAATCATTGTAACATAAGAATTATTCTATCATCCTTGAATCAATTCGGACATTTAAGATTGACCTCTTGGGGAAGGCAAGATTTTTCAGTGAAATACAGGTTGGATGTTTAGTATCTCAGCTTTTTAAATGTTTTATTTCCATTCCAAGTTCTATTTTACCTTAGAGAATATTATATGAAATAACATTGTTGTGAAGCTATGAAGTTATATTTCTGCTTTATAGTTCCAAGACAAACTAACTGACTTTTAAAGGTCTTACTCCCTTATTTGGCTGAAGTTTGGGGACTATATTGTTTAAAAATCCTGTATTTCCAGTGCTCTTTATTATATTTTCATATTTTCCTGAGTGGAAATTATGACTAGGACATTAAACAACAATACATATAACCTATAGATCATTATTCCAACATATTCCAAAAGTACATTTATTAAGAAAAAAAAAATCACTTGGCTTCTACATACAGTGTTACTAAAAGCTAATAAAATTTTATTTGCAAGGGGGTTTACATGATGATCCATGCACTGTGCTGACTACACTGATGTGGTATCAGAACACTGAATTCTTCCAGAGTAAAGCTGAGAACTAATTAAAAAAAAATTTAAAAAATGTGACTATTTACTTGTTTGCTTATAGTATTATTTTAAAAAAATAAGGCAATTTTACATATTCACCAGGAAAGAAACTATCACTCTGCTGGCTTTCAGCACAGAGAGGTGTGTTTGCTACACGGATGGTCAAGGATATTACCAGAACTGGGGCAGGACTCTTCCTGGCTGCAGAATATCAGGGAGAACTACATCAGTTTATGTTATAGTCAGCATCTGATGTGCATGCAGATCTCAGAGACTTCATTTCAGCAGCTACACCTCCCAAGAACTCCTGTTCTTGATCTGAGAAATACCATACCAATAAAAGAGGATTTTGAGCAGGTAATAACTTTAGTTTATCATTTGGGATGACTGATTCAGCACTACTGTTTTTAAAAAGGATATTATTTGCTTGCTGGACAATCTATGACTTAGTATACATTTCCTGGGTGACTCTACTACTGTAAAACATTTATTTCCCTATTGGTTTTGCTGTATTTAAAGTTGTCTACGATAGAAAATTATTTTTGGGCTATAATAATGCTATTTACTATGAGTATATGGTATTAGAGAGAGAGAAAGAGCAACGGAGAGATGAAATAAATTAATACCAAAATGAAATGGACTGTGTTTAAAGATCTGAGAAGCTAAACACATCCCTAAATTGAAGGTAAAGTGTTCTTCAAGTTCTCAGTGTCTTGGTTTGGAAAGACAGGTTTCTGCCAGGGAAAGCTGGAGTTTCCCTTAGAATGGGGAATGTAAACCCCTCACCCTTGCCAAATTATAATTTTGCAATTAAGGGCTTTCAGGCAAAGATTTGGGAATAGGAATAACAGTTCTTTACTAGGAATACAAACAATACAAATGTAGTAGAAAACAACAAAACCACCCAACCAAACCAGCAAACAAACAACAATTTTGTAAAACCATGACAGAGTCAGAGCTACAACCTGACACCCTGTTGGTCAGGGTGTTGGAAGCAGTCCAAAAGTGAGTCCTCCTGGAGTGGCAGAGGTGGTTCTGGTGGAGTAGAGATGATCCTGTAGAACAAGGATCCAGGTAGTGATGAGAAGGGGTCCAGTGGTGGTGAGAAAGGATCCAGTCTTCCTCCAGGAATTGGGTGAAGCTGGATGCCTTCTTGTTCCTGTGGCTCAGTTTTATCCAGGTAAGAATGGTTGCCTCCCCCCACTGCGTGGAGCATCTCACAATAGGATGATGTAATGTGGAATGTACTGCTTTGGGGAGGGTAAGTTTGGGGATGTGTTAGTTTGGGGAGGTGTTAATGGCCCATTAGCAGACAACTATCCCCCTGGAGGGAAGACCTGTGGTGAAACAGATAAGAAACACTGCCCTACAGTTGGTCCATTGACAAAAGGCACCCGCCCTCCTCCTCCCAGAGTAATGAACAATGCTTTCAGAAGATGAAAATAGGATACACATTTTTGTTTTCCATAACCCAAGACACTCAGCTACTTCTGTAATGCCCAAACTCATCTTGCTCAAATTTACGTTTGCAGTATGAGAAGTTGCACAAAAGAGGCTGCAAGATCCTTCCTCTTTGTTGAGCTAGGTGAGAGCATAGACTGATTTTCTCCTAGACTACCCAACTGCATTGCCTCAGTTTCAATTGGAGCTCCCTTCCCACTGATGGTGTCATGGTCACAGCCTAACATGTACTTTATCAGCAGCACTGGCATGTGAACAGCCCCTCACCATATTCTCATAGTCATCAGATGACCACAGCCTAGCCCTGGATTTGTGCTCTAATGGAGAAAAATCTCCTCCTCCTCCTGCTCTGTAGTACCTAGATGATCAAACCCTTAGTCCTTTGTGGCATTAAAAACCTGCATCTCAGATGCATACAAAATGGATCAAAATTTGCATGAAAATTTAAAAACCTGCATCACTGGCACAGGTTATCTTGAAAGAGAATTGTATTCATAACAAAACACATAGTAAAAAGGGGGATTTCCACAATTCAGGTAGCACTGTAATGGATTAAACATGTTAGGAAGAAATTCTTAACTGTGAGGGTGGTGAGACACTGGTGAGCCCACAGAAGCTGAGGATGCTCCATTCCTAGCAGTGTTCATGGCCAGGCTGGATGGAGCTTTGAGCAACCTGTCCATGACTGGGAGGTTGAAATGAGATGATCTTTAAGGTCTCTTTCAACTCAAACCATTCTATGACTCTATTATTCTAAGAATTTGTGCTTTAGATGTCTTTACATGCATTTATGTTTTCCAGTTACTATTACCAGTAGCAATCAATGGCTTACAGAGGGTTCCTTGGATAAGACTATGTAGTAGTATGTTAAATATACTAATTTAAATATAATTTTCAAATTACTGGATAGATATATGTGACAATATTTTTGTTAAGCACTAATTTTCTAGAGATTCCTTACCAAAGGACTGACAGTCCCTTTTTAGTCACTTGTCATCAGCTTGACATTTGACTATGAGTTTTACCACAACACAGTGTGAGAAGGAAGGTAGCCAACACTGCGTAGCTAGTAATCAAAAAGAAGAGCTTATGCATCATAGCTGTCCTGGCAGAGATTCAATTCATCCTTATACATTTTGGTCAGTGTAATGCTTCTACAGCTTCCAGCTTCAGAGATGTTTTTCAGAGAGTTGCAGATCCTATGCTTCTAAACAGAAAATTGAGTAAAACAAAATGGGGCAGATTTTTGTCAAGATAGATATTGGAACTGTTGAGATCAGCAAAAGAAATAATTGTATGAAAAAATAATAGTTATAATTACTATCATTCCTTAGTAAAAATAAGGAGACTACAAGTACATATTTCATAGTACATCACAAGCAAATAGCACTCTCAAATTGTACCAAAACAGGGCAAATATGTGTACTTCAGCAACCTTCAAGGGTTAAAATATCATGACACATTATATATACATTTATACCAAAGGCCAGAGGGATAGTAGTCCCATTTCATAATCGCTATGGCATTTTATGGAACTTCAGCCTCTTTATGGTTCTGTGACTTCTCTCATTCAGGAAGGCCGGAATAAAAAAAAAGGTCAAAATAGATGTCAGCCCAAGCAATTATGAGAGAGGGAACTTGGACATGACCCTGAGATTAGAAATGGTGACCTGTGACAGTAACAGGGGAAAACCTGCCATGCTCCCTTTATGTCAAATACAAACTACCATGGCAGTCTTAAAATGTGTTCTCATTTATTTGCATTTTAATTTCTTTTACCTCTAATATTGGGCTTTCCTTCTCATCTTCTCTTCTCTGCTGTACACAGATGGCTCAGATGGCAGAAGATAGGCATAGAGTTTAGAATATCCACATCTCTTCCAAAGAAAAGGTCTTGGGAAAATGGATCAAAAACTTATTTGTCTGGACATGAGGACCAGAAATAACACAGTAAGGAAATTGTGGAAACTGACTCTGAACACTGCAAGAAACATTCTAGGGTTCCTTGAAGGTCAATGATATCCTGATCTCAGGTAGAAAACATCCTCAAAAACTACGTAAATAGGAATGGAAGAAGAACCTGAATGGAACAAGATTTGGATGTGAAATTTTCTTCTTTTATTCATATTAAAGGTTTAATCATAGTAACATAGTAACATGTCTTTCTATTTTTTTTTTATTTGCAAAGGAGATATTTTAAGTTTATTTTGGTTTTTAAACATTATTTGAATTAACTATGTTGTCTTTGGACTCAATTCTTTACATAGAGAAGCACTGTCTCAGCAGTACATCTTTTATTTCACAGTTGACCGTCTGTGGAAAGGATCTTGTGGAAGAGGTAAAGTTCATTTTCACTGGTAAAACATGAGGCCATGCTACCAGGAACACAGGGATGAAGTGTTTAACTGGGCCATGAATTAGAGATCTAGCAGCAGCATGGCAAATTCTCATTACAGGCTGGGTTTTCTGCTTGCAACTCTTTAGCCAAAGAGAGGGCCATATTCTCAGAGGTCATCAGCCTGGCCACCAAAATTCTGATATGCAAAGTACCAATGCTTTTCATGGTATAGAGCTGTCCTTTTTCACAAGTGCAAAATATTTTATTTCTTTACTATTCAACAGATTAAAATGTTTAGTTATAGGGTTTATGGTGGTTGCACCTCAAAAGTTTCTTCTTTGTCTCCAGGCTATTCCTATGTCAATCTTTTTTTCCTATCTCAAAGCAGAAAAGTCCCATTTAACATCTGTACATGCTTTCTGTAAACAATCAATATTCACTATTCAGAAGGGCAGACATTTCTTTATAACTTTTTTAAATTCTGGAAATTAATACAGTAATGTTCATTAGCATTAGCATTGTTTTGCTAAGTCTGATTTCCTAACAATTATCAAAGCTATTAACAAGTAAGATTAGATCTGCCCCCTCCTGCTTTGCTGGGACAAGTTTGAAGTTATTCCAAAAGATGCGGTTTGGTTATAGAAGTCCTGTTTACTAAAAAACAAGTGTCTGGAGATTGGACATCTTAGAAGTGGTATTCTTGATAAATTTAAACATTGTCCTCCCTAGTCTGAACCACAGATGTGGACCACAGACTGCCTGTGGATGGTACAACCTTTTTTCCCTGCTTCAGAATAGCTTCCATGCTAGGAATAGAAACAGGAAAAGCTGTAACAAAAATCAAACTTGAAAATATGAGCTAGGTCTCTTGAAGTGTTAAAGATAAAGCTTAAAAGAAAAGTCATATGGGTTGCATAAATATAGTTGTTGTTCTGCCATTTTCCTGCGTTCTCTAACTTTTAGTAGGGTAAGACTTAGAATTACTGTTGAAGGTAAAGGGCCTTTTTGCTGTGTAGCACTGTTGGCAGGGAGTCGGTCATCTTTTTCTCTCTATTTATCTACTGCTTGCAAGACTTCATGTATGAAAACGCTATATGAATAATAAGACATATGCTATTATAATAGCATATTATTCATATGCTATATGAATATTAGGAAAAATCCTGACACTGTTATTAAAGGAAAGAAAAAATTAAAAAAAAATTAATTCTACCCTTTATTTTTTTTTCTATTGCTACCTTTCCCAGATACTGAAATGTTGACCAATGTACATTTCTAGACAGGTCCCTGTACCTGTATCAAAATAGCTGCTCAGCTGCACATGCACTTCATAAATATAGTTACTTCCTGTTTGTACCTGCTGTACTTTTGACTGTAGCATGACACTGAAATGTTTTCTAGGAAATGGCTATCTGATCCCTGTTTGGGAAACACTCTTCTTACACTTGTTATCATGTAAAAAATACAGAAATAAGTATTTTCATCAGTAACATTTGAACCTCAGTTTGGATATTGCACGTGGAATGTAACTGAGATTCACAATTTATGTGTTGTACTCTTTTCTTTCAGAATTTAAAAAAGTTAAAGTAAAAGTTAAGAAAATATAAGATCAGAGGATATGTAGAGACCATCTCAAAACTGCTGCCCTTAGAAAGTGCTTCTAAGCTTTGACAGAAACATCTAGTATGCAGTGTATAAAAATAGGCATCCTTCCAGTTGCGTTGTGAGTCTGAATATACATTCAGAACATTCACTGTGATTTTTGTGTGATCATCAGTGGATCACACAATAGGGAAACCAGAAATACTGTGTCCTTCTGAACCTGCTGTGAGCAAAGTATGACTTGAAAATATCTATGTGACTCTGGGGGTAAGGACTGGAGCACAGTGTGTATAAAAGGGAACAGATGCCATAGTCAATCATTTTGATCACTTTGTTTTGCAACCAGTACTCTCAAAATATGTCTTTTTTCCTGAACTTATACAAAGAAATGGCACTTAAAAGCTCTTTGAATTCTATCGCTTATTGTTACTACTGGGAACAACATTGAAAAATGCAATGCAATGTAGGACTCTGATATAGAATAATTGCAAAGCAGGTAAAAGAAGAGTGTGTTGGCAGTTGGTGGATTTAAATTGGCAAAACTGATCTTGCAGTTTCATAGGTGTGTCTGTGCAAAATAAAGGTGGTATAACTTCTTTGACTCTTAGAAGTTGTGATTGCTTTTAAGAAATTAGACTAGTGGGTGCAATTTTTTTCTTGAAAGCTAAAGCTTATTTTGATCACTCATCTTAACAGCCTTTTCAAAAGTAAGCCTACTACCTAAATAAGCTAGTTAACTGTTGTGTTTCAGGATAAGATTCACACATTCTCTTGTGAAACCTGTTTTTACAATGTATTTGTTTTATCAGGTGGGGAGCAGAAAGGAATAAGGAGTGCAGTCCTATATTCATAAAGTCTGAAATTAAATATATGGTTCATAACAACCAAATTTTTGCAAATAGCATAACTTTTCAGTTTTATTTTTTATGAAACAACACAAACTCCTCTAAAGTAACAAAAAAATTATAGGACGTAGAGAAACAGCCAAATATCTTTCATGTGCAAGGTGTGTAGTAATAACTCAATAGAATATTTTATTTCCCAATGCAGTTTAATATTAATTTAAAGAGATAAGATACTATCAGTAGTAATAGGTGGTGAGGCAGGTCTCCAAAGCAGCCTAGGTGAAATACCTACATTTAGATTTTGATAGCCAGTGGGCAAGACTAAGCCCACAGTGGAAAAACTTCTTCATTCCTCTATTATTGGATTTTTAATGCTTTTTGTCATCTCCACAACAAAAAGAATTACAAGCCTGTGTGATCTTCTAAAGATCTGGTCACTGGATTTTCCTGTTATGACTCAACCATGGGCCTAGTACCAACCTCAGCATGATAGTGCAAGCAAAATCAAAATTCTTTCTTTATTGCATTCTCTTAAGTGTCATTCAACTCCAAGTCTGTCAGAAGCTCTGTGAGAGGTGCACCAGACAGCTTCAGTGGATGTTGGTAAAAACTGGGGGAGAAGAGAGGGACTGTTGCATCAATATTCAATGCTATGTTCAATTCTCTCAGCTGGCCCCACATGTGCATGGAAAATTGGAAAGAAGCTAGTCCAATAATGGATGGAGGGAAGAAAGAGGTTAGAGAGTCTATGGAGAGTCTGTTAAGACAATAAGGGAAAGAGTTTACCTGGGAATATAGGAGTGGCTGGTCAAATATATGGATAGAGAAAGACCTTTGGAAAGGCATTAAGAGAGACAATCAGGTACTGATTCTCTGCCTGAAACGTCTGAGTATTGTCACAGTGATAGGACATTGTGAGAAAATCACTCTTTCTATAGCACAGCACTCAGGTGGGGAAGAAAACAAAAAGGTAGACTTGTTGTCAAAGTAGCTGAAATAATTTTCACTTCAAACTGTTCTGGAAAGTGCCAATTATATATGTCTTAAAAACCACAAAATTTAAGTTTACCAAGAATAAACTTTTTCACAAGTTATATTAAGAGCATTCTGTTTAAAGAACAAGACATGTTATTCACTATACTGCACTACTTCATGGGCCAGAGCATATATAGTATTGTATTTATATTTAAGTTGTAATTAAATGCATGATGCCCACCAAAGTTTCTTTCTCCTATGTATTTCAAATTAGAAAAGGCATGACTCTTTTTCCTTAATGAATGCAGAAAAATATAAAGAATCATTAGGTTTCAACGTTTGTTGCAAGAGGGATATTGTTCATCAGACAGAGTAAATTGCCCAGAACTGTTGCTTAATGGGATTCTGATTAAAGAACTTTCCTTAAACTAAGTATTTTCTGAAAAAAAAGAGCAACAAACTGGTATCCACATCTGGCTGGCTTACTCTCATTCATACCTAGAGCCTCAATATCCATTTCTAGATTAGATTAAGTAAAAGTTTTAAATTGAAAATTCATCATTGTAGGATAAAAACTCTTCTTTTTCTGATACTATAAAACACATGCCAAATAGACTGTTTTCCAGCAAGCAAAAACTTTTGTAGAGGTGTAACAACAGGTATGGTTCTACATGCAGTGAAGTATGCATCTTTGTAAGCCTGAAAGCACTTTTTTTTTCAGATGAAATCCAGCAATGACATTGACACCTACCATATACTTAGGGAATCTGTGAGCAATGGATTAAAATATAGCATAATTGTCTATGTAATGCAATCTTCATCCTTCCTGCTAATAGAACTGAATCATGTCAGATACACAGTCCTGGGTTTGGACTATGGATCCAAATATTTTTCCAAAGATACTTTTATTAGAAACCTATGTGTGGACATAGAGCTCAAAAGGAGGAAGTTTGTACAATATGACATCAATTTAAGGAACTCCAAATGACACTGTCAGTTTTTTGGTTGGTTCTGGTGAGTTCTCAGGCACGTCTGGCCACTGAAGTGATCTATTGCTTGCTTAAAAAAAAAAAGGCACAAAGTTAAAAAGTTACCAGTGGCCATCATATGTCACAAATATGAATACAGGTTTGTTAGGGATGTTGGGTGACACCACACCACATTCTTTAGTGGTTCTTCTGACTAAAAACAATCTTTGCTTGTGATAATGCCATTGACCTTGACCCTATTAGAAAGCTCACCTTTGGCTTATAGCACACAGTTCAACTTACAATCAATTACATCCAAGCAAGCTGTCAGTAGCTGAGAGTGTTGCACAAATTGTTTATCTTAATGTTTATCTGAAAAATATTCACAAAGGCTGAGATGGGGAATCACATACAGTCAAAATAAACAGCTGGTCAGAGATTCTTAGTACAAAAGCATTTCTTTTCTCTTTATAATTACTAGAAAATCTTACAGTTTTGTTGAACATATGACCAGTGAAATCTATGGAGATATTTTCAATTACTTAGATTTGCAGTATGCTTTGAACAGTTATTTCTTCCTTTTTTACTTTTCTCTCTCCCCACCTGAAGAGGCCTTGTAGAATTACAAAAATTATATGACGGAGCAAATGAGATCTTTCAGGAGTGTTTTGAAATAAGAAAAAAAAACAACAAAAAAAAAGACCACAGTAATGCTGTAGATTGTTGATGTAATGACAAGATTCAGTATGATGTGCAGATTGAAAGATGAGACATTAATAAATTGCTCTTCCAAATAACCACTGATTCACTCATTTGCTGAATGAATCAATGCAAACTATCTCAGTGGTGAGAAGACAAGCAAAACTCTGCAAGACATATTAGAACATGCAGAGAAATGTTCTCATTGCCTCCACCCAAAGGTGAAGCTAAGGCTTTTAAACTTCCTTGAGAGCATTGGGCATGACAGGGAAGTAGATGGAGCAGAACGTTTCCTTTCAGACATAGATCTTCCTGCTGGGCTCTGCATCTTCCTTGTGTTTAAGAATGGATTCCCACAGTGTAGGCTGCATGACTCTGCCTTAGCTCTGTGCACAAACTGGGACACCATGGAAAGCCAGGAGGCTACTGGCAGAGCTGCTGCAGCATGTGGTACTAGTTCTAATTTGTGTACTGACTGGCTTCTCTCAGTGGACCCTAAGCAGTTAGTTGTCTTTTATTCAGCAGTCATTCCTTTCACTGTACTCTATTGTTATTCACCTTGGTGCTGGCAAATTAAATCAGAGTAGGGAAGTGCTGCCAGATTTTTTTGTGAAGGACATTGGCCAGAAGCCAGCGCCAGAAAGGCCAAAGGTACAGTTTAAAACCTCTTGTAAACTTCAACTGTGTGGCCTTGTATGGATCCAAATTCAGAACTTTCTTTGCCGTCGCTGACAACCCTTTGACCAAATTATCCTTTTATATTCACTGGCTATTCCAAATGTTGGCAATGAACCACTGGACCTTCTTGGTCCTGTGTGAGAATATAAAAGCAATTTTTGTGGTCCAAAGTTAAAAGTATTGGTAGGTATGTCTGATGCTAGTTATCCTAAAGGGTAAAGACCACCTTAGGTATTGTTTCTTCCTTTGTTTTTGTTTTGAGACTTGATGAAGCCTTAGGATTTAAGTCTGGTATTTAGAGAAAATGTAGATGGCGTTTTGAATTATTTATGCAGTGCTCTTTAAAAAGTTTGATAAAAAGTTAGCTGACAGCTTGTTATGTGAATATAAGCAGGTAAGATTTATTTTTTTCATTACAGCACTGAAGCTTGATTAAAATATCTTTATTAAACTAGCACAACTGAAAAAAAAATGTAGCATGTGCTTGTGTGAGAATGGTAGTTTACTACAAAGCAAAAACTTTGTCTAACAGCACAACAAGAAATAGTAATTGTACATCAACTAGGTAGATAATCCAGGTAGATAATCCATTTCAAGTAAGTAATGGATTGAGCACCTCTAGGCAGTGCTTACACTGCACATTTTGTTGGAAGGAAGGTGAGAGGCACCTGAATGGCTATCAGTGCAGCAAACACAGAAAGCTGAGCAAACCCGTCACGTTTCTAGGAAGACATAGGTGCTCTTGCAGTTACAGTAGATCATAATGGAGACTATGCTGAATGTGCATATATCATGTTTATTTGTGTACTTGAACAGCTTTCATTATTAATTAGTCCTGATTCTTCCAGTATTTGTGTACTGCTTGTCTTGAGAGTGTGAGCCATTTTTGCACACTGAAGGATTATAGAAGTCCACCAAAAAAAAAGGTATAGATGTTGTACCTGTGGCCATGCTGAAAAAAAAAGAAATCCTATACAAGCATATGGATTTCTGGCTACATTGAGCCAGCTTTGAAAATCCCCTCTCATGGGGATAAACTTGGATTTGCAGAAGGCAAGAAAAGATTGACATCTGCAGCTACACATAACAGCTTTTCTGGCATGATTAATAGAAAGGGGTCAGCTATGAATATGACATGATGACAAAGTCTAATCAGTATAACCATACATAGGCATAAAATACTGAAAGATAAAGAACTTCAGCTGAAGACTTTGAGATCCATTAGAAATAGTATATAAATATTATATTGGTAAAAATCAAGCTTCTTGTCAGTTAGCATTCATTTAATGTTTCATTGACTTCTTCAATTCTGGAATAAAACATTTTATAAGTACTTACAGAAAGCATGCAATTTTTATACCCATACCTTCTAAATTTATTATAGTGTTTTGGAAAACAGCAGATAAATTTATCCATAATAGAAGTAACTACAGTGTCTGTTTCAGTTAAGTTTGTTTTGCAACTAGCTATGTTCCCTTTTGTCCTCCAGAAGTTTGTAAACAGCTCCATCTTCAGGCATCATTCCTTGTGCTAAAAAGGAAAAACGTAACAATCATAGCTCAGCAAAGCTTTCAGAGACCTGTTAGGATTTTGCAGTTTACATTAACTATTAGAAGTTAAGCCAAAGTAATGGTCTCATATAACCACTTCTCAGATGTATTAAGCTGAAAGAAAATCATTGGGATTGAACCAAGAGTCTAACAAATAAATTCTGGTAGGTCAATGGCAAAGTAGATGCATGACAGGAGTGCATTTACCTATATCTAAATTAGACTGAAACTGCATTGCCACCACTAGAATGGTGTGGTGTTTAGAATAATTTCTGTCAGCAGACAGATCCCAAAGTGCACAAATCAAGTCGAATCCATTTCTTAAACAGTATGTGTATTTTTAAAGATAGTGTATGTGGCTAAGCAAAAATGAATTAAGTGAGAGAGGCAGCACACAGAAAATGTTAACATACAGGAGATGAAATGTCTAAAAGTCTTGGAGAGGGTACATCTCCCAGGATCAGGCCTCCGGAATGGCCTTTTGACAACCATTCAGTGTGAGAATGAAAGATATAATTTCACATGCTTGCAGAGTAAATGAGATGTTCCTTGGATATTCAGGAGAGTATAATTCTATTGTCTGATGGGTGTTTTACTTCCCAGTGGCAGTGCCTGAATAAACTAGTGAAATGATTTGATTTTTTAATCTGAAAACACATGGGAACATAGTTTGCCTCCAGACCCTGGAAAAGGGATTTATTTAATACTATATTTGGTAGTGGATAATATAATAATTTCTAGAACTATAAACTAAACTGAATATATTAATATCAAATATCAGTATGTTTGTAATTTTAAAATACAGTCTGTTATCTACATAATTATTTCCTACTAATCCTGCTGGTCAGATATGATCAGATCACTGTTATTCTGAAGTACTGTGTGGTTCCATGTTAAACAGATGTTCGTGATCTTTTGTGTGTGTGTGTGTGTGTATGTATACATGACATGTCCTTCTTTTCTATAAGTTGTCACTTTCTGTGCCCATCAGATGTATGATAGGTAACTGAGAACACAAAATATAACACAAAAATATGAACGCTGCTTCTCTGAAAGTGGTAATGCACAAAGAAGCCTTTTACTCCATTTCATAAAGGTTTCTAATTTCACCATCTGTCTCCATACTTAGCCAGTCCTATCAAATTATTGGGACTATTTCTAATCTGAAAATAGGAACATGCTTATATATCTTATGAAACAAATGTGCTGTATTTCCCACACTCCCCACACTCCCAAACACTCTATCTTCTCTTTGTGCCAAATGCCAAGGAAACTGAGTGTTTACAGGAAACTAAGCACTGTACAAGGCACAGGATGTGGACCCAACAATCTGTATGCAGATTTAATACATGCCTAGAGATGTCATTCCTAGTATGGTAAAATCCTGGCTCCACTGAAGTCTGTAAATTTCCATTGATTTACATGGAGCCTGGATTTCCTCTGCATCATTTTCCTGCCATATTATAGAAACACTTAGCAAAATAATTGAATTTTAGAAAATGAAAGTAGTTCTGTAACTGTATTGATGGGATAACTGAGCATTTCTTTGAAAGGTTAGGTTTGTGGGATTGAATTTTTAAATTTTTTTCTTTCTATTTAGAGCCTACAGGACTTCTACCAAAGTTAATGACATTAGCTAATGATACTAGCTTTTATTAGAAAAAAAAATTGGATAATTATTGGAGTTTATAGATATTGAGTTAGAATATTAGAGTCTAGTTTAATTCCCTTAATAAGAAAAGAAAATTCATTTTTTTCATTAGAAAAGGATAACACTAGTATGAGTTTCTGATTATGTATCTAACAAACACTGAATGGTTCTTTTGGGGAGTGTCCCCCATCATCTCCTTAACTCATCTGCATTAGTTGGGTGGACAAACAAAAACCGTTTTGGTAGGCTTGCTAAAATGATTACTTAATTCTTTGCAGAGTGCTTCAAATGTAGTATCGCAGATATGTGTTGTAATTTTATTGTCAAAAACTGGGATGGGTTCCCCAATAAATCACCTGTCACATGCAAGAAATACTTCTACAGTGCCACATAAATCTGTGGCCTCATGATTATTTCTGAAGCTGTGTTCACCAGCAGTAGCAACAAAACAATTAATTATGGCTGATAAAATGCTTTCACACATTAAGCCATCTCCTCTTTCCTTCCAACAAAAAAAAAAGTCAAAACCTTTTTGTGAGATGATTATCTAATTCATATACAGTTTCTGTAATTTTATATCAATTTGTCACTGAAATTATCATCTTAATCATAAATTTCTAAGTAATAGAAGTTATGATTTGGTGAGTAAAATAAATCTAAAACTGTTCTTTGATTTGAATTTTAAAAAATTTGAATTTAATTCTAGGTTTGAATTTAAAAAAAAAATAAAGTGGAATGTCATTTCTCTGAGCCCTGTACAAGAGAAACTGAAGTGGCTTTTGTCTATCTTAAACTAGTAGTTGCTAATCCTAAAACAATTATCTACCTAACTACCAAAAAAATTTGACCTAAATAAGCATAAAGCTTGGATTTATTTGAAAATATTTTATTTAAAATGTTTTGACTGAAGGAATTGCTTAGTTCAAAGGGACTGGATTGGACACAGCTCTAATTCAGACTATTATTTAGAAGGACTCAATTAGTGAGGACCTGAAGACTTGACAGGAGATGTACTTAATTCTATAATCTTTCAGGTATGCTTTCATAGCCTGCTATATCACTTGCTTGCACACTATCTTTTTCTCATTAATAAGTTCAGAAGTAGAAACTTCCTCAGCCATTCTTCCTGTAGGCTTGCAGAGTTGACAGTATTCCTGTATAAATGTTCTCCCTGTGCAAGCATTCACTTTGGTGCCTTGCAGGGGGTTTTCCAGCCCGTCTGGTGACGCATGCCATGCGTTGCCAAGCAATAATGGAAATGAACCCGTCAACTCATGGTTGCCTTCCCAGGATAATCTGCCACCCCATCTGCTCCTTTGCAGCAAACTTCTGCTCTTCCAACATCTGCCCAATGGCTATTATACAATCCATTTAATATATTCCTGAGGAGCCATAACCACTGCTGTGCCTAGACAGGAGACCAATGAGGCCTCAGCAGACATGCCAGAGCAACCTCTCCAGGGGATTGAACAGGAGCCAGATTCACCACAGTCAGTTAAGTACACATTCCTTTGGTACATGTGTGGCTAATCTACTTTTAATTGAGCTCCATTGTTTTCATATATTTAGTAAACAAACATGCATAGGTACAAAAGCTGCTGCTTGTTGACAACACAAACAGTATGCAGCTTGCTGGAGCTTTGGGCAGGCACCCTTGGCAGTTGATGTGGTAGAGCATATTTCATGAGCAGACATATTTCTTTGTGCTTTTCGCCTTTTCCTTTTTTTCTTTATTTTTTTTTTCTTTAACATTTCCTGGATCTTTTTGTCCCAGCAGCCTATTCTATGTGATTATCACTGCTGAGTGTAGGTGCAAACACAATGTCATGCTCCATGCAGAGACATCTGTGTGCCAGCATTGTTAGAGGGTATGAAGTGGGTTTTGTCTAGGTTTGCTCTCACTTTTTTTGATTAATATTAAGCCTCTTTAGATGGGGCTAAAAAAGGCAGGGTTCTGCCACTGTGGTGACTCTTATTGCCTTACAGGGAACAGAGACATGTCATTCACTTTTCACCTACCTTTAAAAGAACAAGCATTCTGTATTTTTCCCTCCCTATTGTTGTTCAATATTCTGCATATGATATTTAGAGAAATCTTGACATCCTTTGTTTGGTGTGTTAGATAAATGGTTGGTTGCCAAAAGAACAGTGCAGCTCCAAAACTAGGTTCAGGTCATTTACTTTCTTTTTTTGTTGACAGTTTTAATTTGCTTTCTATTGCCTGTAAGGTGGTCTGGGAAGACATGACTACATCAGGGCTAGTAGCTGGTTCCTGTTGGCAAGGGATGAGAGACATTTGGGGCAGTTTTGGGATCAGTAATTTGCTTGGATCCATCAAATCTCCTTTGGAAGCCCAGGGGAGCTGCCCAGAAGCCATCCCTCTTCCTATCAAGCCTGTCCCTGTTCTCACTGTCACTGCAAGGGAGGACAGGATGGATTGTTGGCAAAGACAGAGATCTCCTCATTCCTTCCCTTGAGAGCAGCAGAAAAGATCTTAGTGGTTGGATAATCTTTGCTAGTACACATGTCTAGATGGCAGCTCTTCTCCTGGCCGGTGGTCATGCATCTGTAAGAAGTCTCATTGTGCTTAATACAGCCCAGTGTTCATCCTGACCAAGGGTTCCTGCTGCAAGACAGCTCTCAGCTCTTTGCAGGGAGGGGGGATGCTGTATCCATACATCAGGATGCTGTCCTTCATCTTAGCAAAGTCTCAAAGTGACATCTAGTGGAATACCTACTCTCTGTGGGGAAATTTAATTAAACCACAGTCCCTTTATACCAGCACAAATATTGTGAAGGAAAACAACTCAACTCCTTTGACATTTTTACAAATAGGTTCAGTGGAAACTGCTGTGTTTACTTTAACTGACATTTGTTTTTTCAGTCAATTATCCCTCAGCCTTTTTTTCTTCCATAATTTATTACATGCCGCTCAGCCATAATAATAAATACAAAGTTGTTCCCCCTTTCTGTTGTTGTCTTGCAGGCTATGCTATGAACAAATGAAATAAAAATGAGTGCCCCTAATCTCCCTTGCTTTTTCATCTCTGTGGTAGCCTCAAACTATTTATTATGGACCTTAGCAGTCTCATATGGAGCAGAGTTTAATCCCAAATGTGAACAGAAGATTAGTCTGAAACTCTAGTGGTTTTTTTCCTCATGTTTATGTCCTGCTTCAAAATGCATGAAAGACACTAAGGGTTGTTTGGGTTGTTGGGGTTTTTTTGGTGTTTTTCTTTTCTTTTTTTTTTTTTTCATTTCAGTGGTCTTTTGAGCAAGCCCTTTAACTATGACACTTAAAAACATCTTTTAGCCAGATGACATCTTTCTTCCTTAGTTGCTCTCACTGAACTGAGACAAACACTCCATCTTTATTCAGTTCTTTACTTCTCACTTCTATTTTTTTCCCAAGAATTTCAGGAAATCTTTAGAACTCTCCAAAGAAAATGTACCCAAAAATCCAGTTTGTAAAAGAAAGACCCTTATAATGGGGGCAGAATCATAGGCTGGACTTCTGCAAGTGTTTTCACTGGTTTCAATGCTTGGGTTTTAGCCAAAGCTGCAATGAAAATTTATTTTTCAGGTTCTTCAATAAAAATCTGTATGAATAGAGAAGAAACATGACCTTTTTTTTAAACTTCCTGTTTTAGAATGAAAATAATTTGATTGCTAGCGCAGAGCATGTTCTTCACAACTCTTTGGCCTGCAGCAATTATGCTTTAAGTGATTTAAGAAAAAGCAGTGAGAAAACAGAGTGCACTATGCATTCATTTAATCCATCAGGTACTGTCATGCTGCTAACTTTCCTTTGTGCAGAGAAATAATCTGATCCTTATCAAAGATATCAAATCATCTAATCTTTTATCGAAGCAAACCAAATATTTTACAGCCAGCATTCTTCAGCTGGTCATTTTATCTGAAAATGTTTCCATTTTCTGGACAGTTATTTTTCATAAAATCCTACCAATTGAAAGCTATTTTTCTTCCTTTATTCTTCATAAAGAGCAAAAGGAGAACCTCAAGAGCTACATAAAGCTTTATATTCCATCTGGGAAGCTCATCAGCCATCCACACAAGTGAAGCTATTTAAAGTAACAGTAAATAGAGATGTGAACATTTGGAATTTGGAAAGCTGAATCCACTGGAAATAAGTTATTTTTCAAAGTCTTTTTCAATATAGCTTTTGCCAATAATACGGTGAATCTGGGACATATCTAATGATTCTATAAAAATTCTTTATGTTCAGTCTACCAAATACTTAGGAAAACAGGAGGACAAAAAAGAGAGAAGGGAGGAAAATTTTTAGCAAATCAATATAGAAATCAGCTATATTTTACCAGGATGTGAGAATGTTAATTTTTTTATTCCTTGTGCCTAAATCTTATGTGCATCTTGCTTAGAAATGCTTCCTTGCAGAAAAAAATGCTTTCCAATGAAATATTTAAAAAACCAGTTAGGAAGAGGGATTTCCTTTAATCAGTTTGGAATTTAGCAGTTCACTTATGTTTTAATTGGGATATGCTGGAAGATGCTCTTCAGATTACAACTATCCTTTTGAGCCATAGGTTTACTTTGATTTCTGCAGTAAGTTCCACAGGTGTCAATGGAAGGGGCTTGGTATGGCTCCTAGAGGAACTGAAATAAGGGGGGGAAAAAAGGAAAATCAAAACAAAAACTCAAAATGTGGTATGGACTAACTGCACTGACTTTCCTATGAGTCTGTTTTTCCTGATCTGATACTAAACCTGGGTTTTATGGATGAAGAGCTTAACTTCTCTTACTCTTGACTGACTCTGGCGGGGCTTCAAAGAAATCCTCTGACTTACATTAATGTAAAAGCAAAACAAAAGACTAACTGGGACATGTATAATTAAGTTCACCACACAGAATGCCTGTGGTCACTTTGCTAACATGAAGCCCCAAAGGAGCTTTTTAACAGGAAAGGGAGACAAACGGTGTGCATGCAGTGCAGTACCTTGGAGAAAGGTGAAGTGGGTAATCCTGCTCAGAGGAAGAGTGGAGCAACCCAAAGGCTGAGGATGTCATCCCAGGTAGAACACTGGAACAGAGCAGTTGAAAAGAAAAGAAAAGTGATCTATCTGCACTGTCATGTTTCAATTTGAACACCTCAAATCGACTTCTTTCTTTCTTTCTATTTCCCACCTTAATTCATAAAGAAGTTGGCCAGCTTCTTCAAGATTGGTTTCCTTGAAATTAAGCATTTGAACATCTCTAAAAATGTGACCCAGAAAGGTCACCTCCATCGATATTGCAAGCAAAGCAAAATAGCTGAGATATCCTACTGCAACTTTTGTGAAAAGATGAGTTCAAACCTTGAGACTCAACAGCTAATTCTGTATCAAATTATGTAAAATGATATAACATTTTTATGAGGTACTATTTGAAAAGGATATTTTTATTAGTTTGAAGTTCAAGGTAATTTGATTGAATGTATTCATTGAGATAGGATTTTTAAATTGTCAGTCCATGTTTCAGGTTACCTTCTGTAATAAATAAATGAATGAATGATCTTTACTTCAAATACAGATGTTAATCCTAGTATAAGGGGCATATCTTACCAGTTCAGCCCAAATTAAAGACTAATGACAGTCTTCTGAATGTGATTCTTGCCATGGTAAAAAAAAAAAAAAAAAAAAAAAAAAGCAACCCGAGAGAGAACTACACCTGTGCTTGTCAATAAGCAGTTTCTTCAGAGAAGTTAGACAAGCATGTGACACAGACACTACTGCTTATAATTTCTAATTTCCTGCGAACCAGTTTACTTTTGACCACCAGCAGGGTTTCTTTGTTTTTCATTAGGACATGGCTAAAGCTCTCTGTGTAACCATATCCAGATTGCTAATGAAAAAATATTGTCTGGAGTCACACATGTAATCTGCAGACTGTGTGTATAATGAGAGTAGGGAGCAATGTATCAACCTGTGCATGTACTGAGTGGCTTTGTTACCACACCACTGCCTCAACTGAGCCTATATTGTGCTGCTTATTTTGACAGATGTCTGTGAAAATCTGCCTCTAGGTGGAGTTTCCATAGACTAGTTCTTTTGCAGACTTCAGGCCCTTTCATCTTTCCTTCCTTTTCTTATTTTTGACGCAGTGCCCTATTCTCACTAGTGAAAATTGAATTGAATTCTAATTTACTTGATAGAAATAGCATAGATTCTTGTATTCTGGGAAATGTAATGCATTGCAACAAAATTGCCTCCATTTTTCACATCATGCTTCAATTGTAAATGATGGTCATCATGTACTGTAACATTTTTTGGTGAGGACTGACAGATTTCCTGAGACGGTTCTGTGCAGTAAAAGCTGTATGATAAGGCATGCTGGGCTGGTCTGTGGATAGTAACAAATCTGTCATTGCTTGTACAGTCACAAAAGCACAGACTCCTTCACAACTACAAAACCAATGTGGTGCAAACAAAGGACAGATGCTTCTTGAAACCAGAATAAACCTGATTCCGATGATCTGGAGCCATCTGAACTCACTCTCCATTTTTCCATCCAATGCCAGGAAGGCTGTAGTTGTAAGATACACCATGTGCTTCTAGGGTGCTATCCTGTCTTCTTATTTGCCCTCTGCTCTCCCATGCATTTCAGCCAAAGTTTTATCTACAAATGCCTCCTTACAGATCAGACCTCACCTCGTTCTTATGGTGGTGTAAAGTTGATGCCCGGGGCACGGGGGAGAAGAAGCAGAAGAGGGAAGCAATTATTCTCTCCATACGTAGGCGCTTCCTCCTTCTCTTCCACCCCTTAGAAGCACAGGAAGTTCATCCTCAAACCATATGGTACCTAGAGATATGCTGTCTTGGGGGAATGCCAAGGGCCCAGCAGCACCCTCAGGGGCCAAGGGGGTCCTTTGCCTCACCTCCTCTCCCCAAATTTCCATGGCGTGCTTTCCTTCACAAGTTCCCTTATCACACTTCTGCCAGTGCATCTCCTCCTGGCCTGCAACACCTGTGCTGCATTACAGTGCAGAAAACAATACCCACACTGAGACAGGCAAACTGTATTTCATTTGTCAGCCTTGCTCAGCTCCAGAAAAGCCACTGGAATTAATCCACTCTGCAGCCTTTGATGGCTGTTACTGAGAGGCTGGGTGAAGGTACTGGGGGCACTGAAGGAAGGGTCAAGGCCTTTGGATCAACGTTTGAGCACACCAAGTTGTGCTTGAAGTAACCAGCAGTAATTATTTCATTCCTGTGATGTGCTTGTTTCTCTCCGAGCTCTCCATTGGCAGTGATGTAATCAAAGTCACTTGGTGTGGAGTTGGCGTGGTTTGTCTGCTTTGGCATTTGTGATCCACTTTGTTAGCAGGACCTGCTTATAATTTGAAATATATGATTTCCTTCAAAGTGGCACAGTTTTGAAAAATAGCATGTGACGCACTAATAAATTATTCAGCCTTCTGAACTGGCTACATGAAAAGCACATTTTTCCATCTGCATCTGGCTAGGCATTTGCAACTGTTTCTCTTGGATCTGTACCGCAGCCCACTTAGCCATGGTTTTGTGACCTCCAGAAAGGATTAATGCAATATGTTGTGCAGGGGCCTGCTAGTGAAGGTCACTTGGAAGTGTAGGCTAGTGCGACATGTGGCTGCCCACCTGCTCGGTGCCGTTGGCCGCAGGGAGCACGTTATCCCATGTCTCCGAACTGCGGTGAGCTCAGGCACGGCACACAACAGGCAGATGGTCCTGCTCCCTTCTAACCATATTCCAGTTAAGTGCTACAGGACTCAGTGCTGCTGGGTTTGTTGGGGTTCCTCATGGGACCAGTAGTATGAGAATACCCACAGTTATATCTACAGCTATGGTTAATGCAATGCCACTTACAAAAGTCAGGACTTGAGACCAGACCCTCAACACCACATCTTGTGGAGGAAAAAAAAACTGCTGTGATTGCTGCCAGTAAGGAGGTCCTCTCTGTTGTCATTCCTGTTGAACTTCCACCAGGGGTTTGTACTACTCAGCCATTGACAAGAACTCATCCTTTGTGCTTTAATTCATGCTCAAGAACTGAACTGGATTACACACTATTTTTGTTGAGTTCAGCTGCAGCACTCTGGACTCCAGTTTAAACCCAAGATGTTCTTTGAAGAGGGACATAAGGATGGTGTTAGTCCAGGGGAACCGAAACCTCAGCAGCTCAAGACTCCTTTTTACTTTCTCTTATGTCTGAGAAATGGTGTTGTGCAGTCTGCTTTGAGATAGGAAGACTTAATTGTTTTCAATGTGTTACCTGCTTTCTGCACTTGGAGGTATATTTTGTCAATCAAACAAGAAGCATTTGTATGTGAAATGAGTCCTGGAGTTAGCAACAAGCTGTAGAAAGCCGAAATTATCTCTGTACCTTAAGCATCCTGGTTTTCATAGGCAGTGTACTCTGTTGTTAGGCACTGGATAAACAGTGACGATACAGACTGAAAAGAGAGCTATACAAACATTTTATTTTTGTGACAAAAGCTGCTCAGTGTGCCAGAAACATAACCATGATCATATTCAGCTAAAAAATATCAGGATTTAAATGCCCTGGGCCTTAATTTTGATGAAAGACTTTTGCATACCACCAAAAAAAAGAAATAATCAGTACTGCCTAGGGTCTGGCATCAATCAGGCTCAAAATTATTTCTTTGCCAAGGAAAATACATCTTCCATATCTTGGGCTAGGCTGGATGTCTGATGTGTTGGTACTAGAGGAAAACAAAAATTGGGCATGTTTAGACTAAGATGAGAAGTTTGAGCCTACATGACAAGGAAAAGGTGCATATTCTTGTTAACTCTGACAAATCTGAGAAGTCAGATTTGAATCCTCATTAAACGTAAATTAAAAAAAAAAAAATTGAGGAAGTAAGATTTGCCAGATTATGCCTTCCTATTATTTTAATGTGTGATTTAGTAGAAGAAGGAGTACTAAGACAGGCCATGAATGAATATGATGTACTGCACTTTGGCTAGACAAATCAGGCACAGATTTAAATGGAGAAAGGTGGGGGAATGAGTTATTGTTTTTTCCCCACCACGTGCATCACCACAGTGGGGGAAATGCAGACAGCACAGTCAAGATCATGCCTTTACCTCCCAGCTCAGACAACTGGTCCTCAGCACTTGCTCTCCCATGGCCCTCCCTTCCTTCTGTCCCAGCACCACACTGTCTCTTGCTTCAGCCCCACATCCACAGTATGGAAAGGCTTTGTCAGTCGCTCCCATAAGGGCACTCAAGTTTCAAAAAAAGCTTCCAGAAAGGCATTGTTGCCCAGCTGCCACTAGTACTACTGTCTTTCCCTGTTACAAGACCTGCCTGTGCATGGATTGATACACAGATCTCACACACTGGCAGAGAACACTTTGAGCCACTTGGCCATATGTTCTTCTGGACTCTCCTGCTACTCCTCCTGCCTTGCATCCACCCCTGCATGAAACACCCAGCATCATGAAAAGGTCTTAGCCTGGACACAAGGAACATACGTTTAGGATGGAAGTGGCTGAATCCAGTGAGACTCAGAAGTGAACTCATGGGAGCAAGGCTGAGAAAGGGTATTACCACTCAGAAGCTGTTACCGGTGTCTTCTGAGTGGTGAGGCTTGCATTGCACATATCGCATAACTCAGCCCCTGCATGTGTGTCAGCAGATAGCCAAAGGATTTTATTTCTCAGCTCTGCAGTAGCTGGGCTAACCTCCTTGAGCTAATAAGTATTGTCCTTCAAGGGGTAAAACATTCAACTGCAGCTGTGTACTATTTACACAAAGGGACTGACATGCGGACCTTCCCGTCATGCAGTTAGGCCCATATGAACTCTGTTCAAAAAAAAAAAGGAGAAAAACATTCAGATTTTATTACACTTGCAACTTACAGAGGGCAGACTGTCCTCAGCTGTGTCACTCGTGAGCTCTTTCTTGAGCTTTGTTCATTGTTAAGGACAATATTAATTTTTTCAGACATTTTCTTTTCCATTTGTTGTTCAACACCAAACCATGAAAAATGAGCACTGACGTAATGATTGATCATGGAGCTGGGGGTTGAAAGTGAACGCTAGAACTGTTGGGCTGTATATGAAAAGGGTTTGGGGTTTTCTCTTTTTTTTTTTTTAAGATGATAATATATTGTTTGTGAATGGGTTATTTATTAGAGCCATGTGTAGCCTAAAAGGTTTGTAAAGATGATTACTAAAGCATATCCATATGTGGAATGTGTGTGCATATTTGTAAACTTGGCGATTCCTCCAAAATTTTTTTTAATGTTAGTAGGAAAAAGGTCTCTGAAATTGTGTAGGGTCATTTTTTTCTTAATAGCAGGCAACATATTTTCAAAACTATTGTGCTTTGCATAATATATACCTTAGTTCTGACATCACATGCTTATGTATTAGTGCATACTTCTAAAATGATGAATTAGCTAAATATTTGATAGTCTAGCATCAATCTTAACATAAAATTTCTTCTTTGCCGGCATATTGTATTCTCCAAATACTGTGTTCGATCAGATACAGACTTCTTAAGGCATCTGTGTTGGAAGGTAACAAAAATTTGGCATGACAAAACTACTGTTTGGTGGATCTGGAGTGCTTTATTACAGTGGAAATTGTCACGATTTTTGTTAAATTTTGGAATTCTGGAGTATCAGATTTTTCTTAAAGTGATTTGGCCAGATCACACTCCTGTGGGTTTTGTAAATAGGAACTGTGGAGGCTCAGGCAACAAACCAATATTCTTGTTTCCTGATCTTAACTAGTGGGTCTCAAATGCAGAGCTTTTCCACTACTGTAGGCAGAGAAGTTCAGAGATAGCCCTGGTGGGGCTGAGAGCAGGACTTTTTCTGTCATATGTTCCAAGACACCCCAAATGGTAACAGGAATAGGTTCTGTTGGGTCTGACAGCATTAAATCAGGCTTTTACAAGATCTAAGCGTTGTACAAAGGAGACCGTCCTGCCAAGCGCCTCAGAGGCAGGCTGCTATCTATTAATCTCATTTTAAAGGAAATGAGGAAAGCAGCACAGACAGGTGCTCCCTAGCAAGGCATCACAAACATAAAAGGAAATCCATGAGCTGATAGTGCAGAGAGGAAACGGGCTTGTAACTCAACATTGACAATACACAACCAGTGGAGACAAACCCAGGTACTTCTGCATGCAGCTAAATTCGGGCCCAGGGCTTTGCTGAGGCTCTGCAGCCTGGGGAGTTTGCTATCATCTGCAATAATCTCCCCTCATGGCTTTTTGGAGCTGTGCAAATGCACTCAGCTTCTCTCTCCAAGGTGCCCAGAGCAGCACTGTGCTGTCACTCTGCGGGTTGCGCTGTGAAGTCCATGTCTCGAACACCTTTGTGAATACTTCCCAGTACCTGTTTAAATTTCAAAGTAATAAGAGGAACAGGTAAAAGCAACTTAGGAAAACAGATCCTTTCCACATAGGTGAGAATTTATACTTCAGGAAATAGGGATGTTGTTAAATTATGCATTTATTTAAGTGCCTTGTTAAAACAAGGCATAAATATTGATTTACAATACTCTTATAAATGAAGGCATGGATCATTTAAATTCATTTTCAGGTTGCCAGAATGCCTCTCTGGTTTGGACTGGAATTAAGAAAGCTCAAAAAGTCATGTCACAAACCCAGCAAATATATATAATACAGGTTTACTAGAGAAAAAAATCTAGTAAACAGAGCAGTCTGAAACTAAATGGGAAACTTAAAAGGGATTTGGGAAGTCAAGCACTGGAAGCTATGATTTGCTTCTCATGTTAAAAATAGCATCTCCTTCACATCTCTTTAGGATCAGGCTTATTTCAAACATTTCTAGTTTATGGAGACTATTCTATGGAAAAAATATTTAATATATTAATTTTCCTTTAGGCAGACATTTCAGCTGCAATAATAAACCATACCTAAATTTCATGAATGAATTAATTTCACATCAAAGCTATGGTTTCTGCCCATAAAAAGTTTTGTGTTATAACCCATTGAGGAAAAACGTATTTAAATGTCCTGGAAGTATTTAATTCCTAAAGTATGCAATAAATGTGCTTGAAAAAGGTATACAGGGTGTTATAAGTGATGCCATAATTTATCTTCAGCTAACTATTATTTTGGGGAGCAATTTAAGTATAAAAATAATTGTAGGTTTTTTAACTGCAAGTTAGAAAAATATATAACTAGCTTCTTATTCTTCACCTTGGTCATAAATAGTCTCTAGTTTTGTACCAACAATTTTATGGAGGAGGTTTGGAGGGGGGTTGCAGTAACTCTGTGTGTGATTGATGCCAGTTTAAAAGTCTTCAGAACTGGCTTGTTTCATTTTTGTCAAAGATCAGCAATGGTTACACAGGGTTTAAACCATTACTGAGTACTTAAAAATTTCTTACCAGATGTCTGTATGATTGTATTTTCTAGTCTAATATTTATCTGGGCATCAAAGCAGGCTCTAGGATTTTCAGAAATGAAAATCAAATCCTTACTAAATTCATCAAATTAAATCCTTGATATATCCCATTGCTTGGTGTATTGCTCTCAAGGAAAATTTACCATTCTGTTTCTGTCTTAGATTCTTTTATTTAGTTCCATGACTTTTTGCTTCATGATTGTCTAGAGCTTCAATAAATTCTTTGGATTCTTTAAGGATCATTAGCATTAAATCATTGCAGGTTGTCCTCTGTACACTGTGATGTGAACTTGCACATGACATACTGGTGGGTACTGTACTGTAATAGTTGATCAACTGCTCCTTCCCCTGGGCTTTTGTACCTTCTGTCTGAACTTTCACTACTGCCTGTTAAATTATGGCAGTCCCATTAGTGCTTAACAAATGTCTTTGTTCTCCTGGAATTGTCATTGTATGTTGGTCTTCTCTCAGCTGCTGGTTACGTAGTTTCTAATTTTGCCAGACAATTATCTCAGATGCAGCTCTGGCTTGGCTTTGGTTAAATGCAGCACCAAAAGTTCTCCAGCAGTGTGTCAAGGTATTTTCCCATCTCTTCTACACTGTTAATTGAGTGTCTATTTTTCCTCTTGCCTAGATGGTCTTGTACACTAGGGGAGAAGTGTAACAGAAATTACTTTGGAAATGTTTTCACAAATCCTTTTAGTCATCCATTCGGACTTACCATTGTTAGCAGTATGAACTAATCACTATATCCATCTCTCCCTTACATACCACTCTTCCAGCACACATGTATGATTTAATTTATTAGCTTTGCTGACAGTTAAAGGTTTCTGGCATTTGAGAAAGTAAGTGTTGGCATTCCCAGTCCTGTGATCGTCAACTACAGATAAGTATTCCCCTGCAGATATTCAGGGAGAGTTGTGTTACTTGCTACCTGAGCTGACAGGGTTGCAAATATAAATGCAATATAAATGTAGGTTTTGAAAGCATTGAGTAAGGAATTCCTTCGCTTTTCCATTTCAAATTATATGTGAGAATGTTTGTGCCATTACCAGTAATTCTTGCACAACAAATACCAGATTTTTTTTAGACAGAAGTGATATAGAGTAAGAAAGATCATTGGGTAGTTTCTTGCTGTGTCATTTGGCAATCCTTTTATACAGAACTGCATCTTCAGTAGAGTAACAAACACCAAAAGCAATGAAATACAAAACACATGAGATACAAAGTTTTTTCCAGTGAATTGTTTTACTTTCAGTGTCTATGATCTGCTTGAACCAAAGTGATGTGGCCACACTTCTGCCCTATGTCCTCATGACTGATGAGGACAGATCACTGCAGAAAATAAAAAGCACTACAATTTTTAATTCCTGGTTACTACATTGTGATTATGTGCGCTAGCTGGTTTTTAGTCAGTGTAGGTCTTGCTTGGCTGAGTGTTAGTGGTGTAATTTTAGGGCCCTTGGCAGGCTGGGGATAAGAAGGAGTGAGAGAAAAAAGGAATCAGTTTGCATCTTTATGGATTGACTGTTTGGCAGCTGTCATCCAAGTGACCACAGAGTGTAAACTCCTACTTGAGCGGCACCGCACCTTTCTAGGCAACCATACAGGCAGCACTCATTTCATTTAATTGAATGACAAATAAATGAATCAGATGGATAAACTGAAACTCCTGTCACCAGCCTTCCTGAGAAACAAAGTATTTTTGACCCACTTACTTTATTTCACATTCTCCAGTTCTGGTCGAAACATCTCATCTCCACTTCCCTAGCAATAATTATCAAATCCTAGATAAGGAAAGTGTGTTATCGGGCCCAAGCACAGCTCATACACTTTGTGCAAATGCTGGAGGGAAAACTGGAGAATACCCAAATGACTGTTTTATTATTGAACAGGACTCTTTGTTTGACCTGTCAGCTACCTGGCTGGGAATCTCTCATTTTGACACAATAACGAGAGAACCAGTTTTACAAATGAATGTTCAGATGCTGAAAAAAACAAGTCCCAACTCATATGCTCTCAATGTCACCTTTTTGTTTAATAGGGTGTAATTTAGATGCCAGTTCAGTGGAGGTTTCACCCCTTGCTTTTTCACTTCCAGGTAAGCATGTGAGTGGGTTGAGATGCACATGCCCTGCAGCTGTGGCAATCTTTCCTGATGACAGCATAAAAAGGATTAACCACAAACGTTATTTTCAAATATTCTTCCCCTTGGTTGTTTAATTTTCCATGTAAAGTTCTCATTTTATTCATTTGACTCACTCAGACACTGCAGTAAGGTTTAACATTGCATTAAGGCATAAAACTCACTCCTCTGGGAAGTGTGATAATGTAGCTCTCACTATTGCAACAATACTGTCCCAAGTTATGTTTCCCCAGGCTCTGTCCCTTCATTTTCAGGAAGTCAGATGACAAAATGACAAATCTTTTCTTCAAAGTCTGATGAGCCTTCTGCATGTCTCAGCTGTCTGTCAGGTTGCTCCATTCAAGTCTGTAGGATTTGTATTCTTCTCCAGAAAAATGATCTCACTTGTTTTGTCTGAGGTTCCTTTTACACCCTCAGTTGGAATAGGTGTGCATGTGCAATCCCTGTGATTTTAAACGTCAAAGAAGAGAGCTGTTGGATGTGGGCCCAGCTTTGGAATAAATAGCTCTGCAGTAATTTGTGATTGCAATGCTTATGAAGATTTGACAGCTCTGAAGCCAGAGGCCAGGTTGTGGCTACTACAGAGGTGAGTGATGCAAGAATCCTCCATCACCCCTGCCTGAGGCACTGAATGGTGTCTCCACACAATGGCAGTGCCCAAGAACCTTGAAATCGGGCAGTGGTCCTCCCTTAAGGAGCCAGTTCTTTATCGACAAAATGAGTGAAGCTATAGAGGGACCAAGAATAACGTGGGAAAAGCTAATGATGCTAAACATAGGGTCAGTTTCTGTGCTACTGAATGAAACAGATCAAGGAGAAGACAGTAAAAGCAGCCTGAGTTAGTGGCTGGAGTCCAAACAACAAAGAGGCACAAGGCACAAGGAAGGGACACCGGCACATATTGTGTCAAGAAAGAACTGAAAGGTCATCATGGACAGGGGGGAGAGAGGGGAGAGACACCAGCCATGTAGGAAACAGAGAAGGGCAGTTTCTTGGAGAGGAGAGGGAATGCCATCCCAATGAGAATGACAGACTCTTGGTGACAGAAGCACTTTTCCTGAGGGATTAGTTGATCAATTAGGTAGCTTTACTACAGCTTTTCTATAGATGGATGAAGCACTAGCCCAAGGTTAATCAATTGCCGACAGAATCTGTGCCCTTCTTTAGATGCTGGCAGACATAGCTGTGCCTCAATAGGGAAGGGAACTTTGTCAGAATTTGAATTAAGCCAGTGGCCACCTGTTTCTCTACCTGAGAGCTTTTTTTGTTTCAAATATGGCCCTTACTCAGTTTTATTCCCATCTCTCAAACTTGTATTAATTGTTCTTCTACTAGCCTGCTGGTTGATCTTGGATACTACATACCTCAGTTTGTACATCTTTAAAGTAAGCCTAAAATAACTCATCTAAGGATATTCTATCCACCAATATGTGGGAGCTGTGAACTTAGAAGAGGGAAAACATATTTTAATTAAATTAATTTACCTTTATAAAAATCAAAACATTTTTGTAATACATTTCCTTTCCATTTGAAATCCATTTTAATAAGTGTTGCATACAATTCATTAGATGTGAGTTTTCACTTATCTACCTTATTTTAGTTTTGTGCTTTATTTACTGTAGAACAATTTAAATAGAATCCAGAAAATACCAAACATTTGTCTGATCTGTCTCTGATATTGAACAGCCACACTACAGGGATTGTGCCTAGCCAACCAGGAGATGTCTATAATGATGACAGATTTTGACGTTTTGAAAACCAAGTTTAGCTTGTCTGACACTAAAATCTCTGGCTCTTACACCCAAAATTGAGAAGGACACAGAATGTCTGAAAGCATATGTTCCAAATCAGCTGTCAGTAAATGACCGAGGAAATGCATGGAACAACTTAGACATTCTTCACACTTTGCAAATGCATAGACACTTTCTCTTATTTTCAAGTTTTTCCTTTACACTCATGTTCAGATGGAAACCTCTCCAAAAGCCAGGTAATGTGGTGCACAATGGGAAAATAGCACTGAAAGTGATTGATTGCCAAAATGGAAGATGTATTGTGTAATCACATGCCAGGAGAAGGGGCAGGCAACATGACTTGGTTTCCATTTCAAATAAATAGACAGTGGAACAATCAAGAAACTGCCAAAGTAAATTAATTCAGCATGGTTGGAACACCAGCACATCACTGCCTCAGAGAAGGTTTCTGTCACAAGTTACAGCATCAGCAGTGAACGACACAGATCTTCTGTTTTATTTTTCACTTCCTGAGCCACACTCTGCTCTCTGTTATTCTAACTGACATGTGGAGGAACGCCGGTGAGTTCACTCAAATTAGTCAGAGTTTAAATTATTGTAAAACAGATCAGACTCCTGCCCACTGTCCTTGAACTCCTGAGATATGCAAAATGTGTGATGGACTCTTTCTCGTGGGGATTTTTACACTGATTTAACTGTTCCCAACAACTTCTTTACCACATTATGAGCTTTAGAGGAGAAAGAAAAAAACCTTTTAACTTTGAAAAGGTGACAGAAATAAAGAAGAATTAGTAGCTCTCCATGGAAATTGTAAGAGTCCCAAAGCCATATCAGAGCATATTATTTAAATTCTTTTAGCTTTCACCCACAGAGCTGAACCTCTTTTCCAACATGTCCAAATCTGCATTTGACCTTGTAATTTGAGATATGCTGAGTTAGAGGTTATCATACCCTTTTGCTTTGAAATATGTCACAGCACTTCTTGTAAAAGGCTTTGATTTTGCATAACCTGAATATAAAATCACAACATACACAACATGCTTGACTTGCATCAAATACTGCCTTTACAAACTTCAACAGTGCTGTGCAGGTGTGAGCAAGGATTTACAAATACACGAGGTTACACACAGCTTGTGTCAGAAGGACAGAGCACTCAAACGGTATCACAGCCTAATACCTGACATGCTTTATGTGAAAGCAGGACACTCCTTCATTAGCTGAAGGTCACAGATTATAATAATGCTTGGTGCTTACAATCCTGGAGGCGTTGTACTCCATCTAATTAAAATTGGCAGATACGTAGGCTTTTATGCATAGGGAAAATAAAGTCAAGATTTCCCTAAAGGCAGAGATAGAAGAGGAAATAATTCATAGGCACAGAATCCTAATTCTAATTCAGTTCCTTGGTACCAGTTCTTCCTCAGATTCCTGACCAAGCTTTCTAATAATAAGGGAAAAATTTGAATTTCATTTAAAAAATTGAGGAATAAGTACTAAATCTATAATTTATGCTAAACTGGGGCACAATATTTTGAATAGCAAAGAGCATTTTTCAGGAATATGAATAGAAAAGCAAATCATAACACACCCACTGGTGTTAAAATTCACAGGACTATTACAAGCCAAAAGTTATAGCTTGTTTTTCTTACTAGTATACATCTTCTTTCCCAGAGCAAAATCTTGGAGTATCAGGAGAAGCATTAATGATATTCACCCTTCCGCATTTGTGAGCATCTAACACAATCATCTTATACAGACTTGGCATGTCAATGCATTTATTAATCTGGACACCATAGCATTGCTCTTTAACTTATATGGAAGCAGAAGAAAAACCCAAATTTGACCAATTCCATTTTTATAATTTTTGTTCTTTTTTCTACCAAGTTTTTCTAATAGATCCAGACTTCATAATGAAATACCCAATTCTTCAAAATCACAAGTGGCATGAAGCCCACTTCAGCTGGGAGTACAGGTATCTGTCATTCTTTACACGGGACTACGTGATGTGAGAGGTCTCCACAAAAGCCAGCTCCTTTGGTTGCTCTCCATGTTTGTTTGAGGTTGGCTGTTGCTGATGTTTGGAGCAGCAATGGTCATATTCCTGAGTTGCCAACTGAAGGGACACATGTCCTTTGCTCAGAAAATTCCATGACATCTAGAAAAGTAAAGAAACATTTTGGAATTTCTCTGCAAGCACTGACAGTCTCAGCTCAATCTGGCAGAGTAAGACCACTGATCTTCAGCAGACCCACTGGCAGGAGTGGGAGCAATGCCCAAGCATTCTCCATCTTTGGGACGCAACCTGGCAATGTTAATCCACGAAAAATGCCATGGAACTTGGTTTTAGTAACAGTGTATGTTAAGGCCTGTATACCTTATTAATCAATAAAGAGAGAGGCTGCAAAGTGCAAAGTACATATAGTTGACTGGCTGTAGCTTGCAGTTTATAGAATCTGTTATTCTGTGTGGCAACAGCACTAACTAGAAATGTTTAAATAATCACATGTATTTTAGTGTGTCCACTCTTAAAATTGAACACAAGAGCAATTCTTCTAGGGGCTTTCTCCATCTCATTGCACACTGGCTTAGAAAATGTCTCAACACTTAATAAATACTGTGGACTTTCCCAACCATATTTTGCACTCTTAAAATATTGTGCAAGCATTGTCTAGGGACATCTGAAATATATAGAGAGATCAAAGTTCAGTAAAGTGCTTTATATAAGCCTCTTACACTTATTCAGTGACTATAATTTCAATCCTTCTGGAGATAAGAAACACACAGAGCAGGCTGCCCCACATAGTTGTTTTGTTGCTACCACCTTGATTATTTTGCTCAAACTGAAACAATCAAGAAGGTTATTCTTAATAAAAGCAACAACTGTGGACATAATCAAATGATTAATTTTTCAAGAAAGTAGAATGTTCACTCATAGTGTCTTATATGTCCTTGTTTTTAAAACAGAGTAATACTCTAATAGGCTTTAGAAAATAGCGAAAATGATAGTGTGGAAAGCTGAGAAGTTTTCTTCCTCAAATCAGTAGGTAGAAAAGATTTCATTTAAGACTGTGGAAGATATTTTCTCCAGTTGAATAAGCAAGGCCAGTTATTTGTACTGAAAAATTCCAAAGATTAAGCTTCTGCTCTTTAATGTCTCAGCCCTAAAAATGTATGTGATAAATGTGTTCAGTTTGTTCCTTTTTACATTTGCCCTTTGAGTGCAGCTTCCATTGATAGCCATTTAGAAAGCACTTGAGTGTCATGTGTTTTAGCAAAGCTAACAAGAGAGATGTTTTAGATATAAAGACTAGTGTTTAAAACAACCTTGTGAAATTGCTGGTTTCTATGAACTGCCAGAAACCAACCCAGGCTGGGAGGGGAGCAGGGAAGCTTCAGAGGAAATCTTAAAGAAATGAGCCATAGCCAATGCTGTCATCAATGCCAGTGAAAGTCAGACTGGCAGTTTAGTCAGGGTTTAGCTAGTGTCTGGAATTTGGACACCCCTGAACACAAATCCTTAATGCCAGGGAGCTCTGTAGCTGACTGCCACCTGAGCCAGACATACAGACATGGAGTGCTTGTCCTGCTGTAGATCACATGTCCAACCTTTGGAGAAAGTGAGGGCTCAGATGGACGTAGAAATGAAAACTATCTGCTTGTTTCATCCTGTCACACGGGATGGCCAGAATCATATTGATCCTTCTCTAACACTGGATTCACAGATTTTTTTTTTTTGCTCCATCTTACTCCTGCAAGGAGTCATCAAGGCAGGAGATGTTGCAGAAGTACTCAGTACTCTAGAGAGATGTTTAAAATGTAAGCCACCAGGTTTAATGATGGGACAGGCTTTTTCCAGCAGCCACCAGGTCACTACCTTGTCTGAAGCAATATGATTTTGGCTGGTCTTGCTAGACACCTTTTGTGGCGAAGGTTGCATGTAACACAAGAGTTTCTGGAGATGAGTGCAGTGCCACATTTGACCCACTGCAGTGATTTGATTGCAGTATTCATGGAGGCCAAGTATGCCTGAAATGCTTGAAGGTATAATTATCTTCTGTGTTATTATCCATATTGGTCTGCCAAAGTCATGAAATTGAGGTTGGGGTTCAGTGAGGCTCATTATCAGCTGCTGAGGAACAGAATTCCAGAGGGATTGATGGGAATTGATGGGTCTTGGTGTTTTCTCAGCATCAGATCCACATCCCTTTCAGGATAAGTATTGCGCCATTATCGATACAGCTTTCGATTTAGGATATATTTGCACCCTTTTTTTTCAACCTAAACTATGTGAGCCTTGGTCTGAAACCCTTCAATGGCATGAGAAACTGCCAAGAACTGGTGGCCTAGGGCATGAACTTGGACTATTAACCCATAGTTAATAGTCCCATTAGTTCCCAAGAAATGTCCAGTCATCAGTGTTGCTTAGTTAATTTGTAGTTAACTGACAGGAAGTCTCTCCCAAGCATGTTACTTTCCAAACTGCGTCCTTTAAAAACCTTATTCACATTATTCTTTAGATTTTTGACTTCTTTCATCTTTCTCCTGCCATACAACAGATGAACTTCAATCTAGCATGAATGATGAAGTGTTCATCTAGCAGGAGCCCTCATCAGCATAGCTCTTACTTGTTTTGCCTTGAAAATACCATGTTTCAATAGAAATGAGAAAAATGCCTTTATCATCATTTTTCTGTGAAACACAATTTATTTGGAGGATAGGCCTAGACCTGTTATGTTAATCATAAATCAATTATATTCATCCCAAACCTGGAAAGCATGAAAATACTTTCTTTCCTTATTGCAAAATCCAGTAGGATATTCACAGTAATTATGGCTTGTTTTGTACAAATCATAAGCTCATATCATAATTATTAGAGCTATTACAGAGTATTTGTCTATCTTACAATATTTGAAATGTCTGTTTCAATTGCTGTGAAGGTTTGGGAATTTATTTATTTTTGATAGCTAAAGTAAATCCTTTCATGAACCAGGTTTCCCCTTTGTATTCCTCATGTAGCCTTTTGAATTTAGTCAGATTTTACACGACATGAAGAAAGTGAGAAGGGAACTATGAGGTTAAGCCTGTAAAATACTATCTCTGCCCAGTACCATTGGCCATTGATTTGGCAGATAAGCACCCTGCAATATTGCTCCTTACACCTTTAGTCTGTAAATAGATTATGTCAGTCAAGCTGTCCCCACTGTTTGTTATTACTAGCACTTGAACCATCCCATGTGTTTATCAGGTTCAGACCTCCTAAAGAATGTACAAGGAGAGTAAAAAAGCTGGAAATAAAGAAATATTCTTAATTCTGCTATATGCCTAAGTGGCTGAGAAACAAAGTAAAGATACTTAATTGTCTTCATGATCCTTATTTTTTGCAGTACTTTTTTTGAGGGTGTTTTTTGGTATGTTCATTGGGTAGCTTTAGTGTTTGGGGTTTTTTTAGGGGGTGAGGAGGATTGGGGGACAGCATTAACAGTTCTGATCCCACCTGGTAAGCAGAGATTTTAGTTAATAGGAAAATAGGAAAATTTGATTTATCTACAATCTGTAGCTTGCACATACTATTCCCCAGCCATGTCTAAAAACTGGCTAGGTTCATTGTGGGCTTCAACACCCTTAAAACAATTTACCTGAGGTACTGGGTTTGGCTCACAGTGACTAACAATTCATTGTGACTAACAGTGCCAGAGAATAAATTCTCTACATCATTCCTCACGGTTTAGTTGGCAAGATATCAAATAAGTACACTTCTGCTTATGAGAGTGCACATTTCATTGTCAATGTCTAGAACTCAAGCACCAGAAATATCCCATTATTCTGTGTTCATTATTAAATAAGTGTCATGGACTCATTTCTCCTGTTCATCTCAGACTCCCTGGAATGTAAGCATGATCTTATGGTCAGGCCCTGCTGCCCTTTCCACATTAAGTACTAAACTGTCAGAATGAATGGAAACAGGTGTATGCAGAGAAAGAGAGATGGCTATATCTGAAAGAATGATTTTGATTGCTGTAGCCATGGTTGAAATTAAATCTGGCTGAGAAGTGCAAACAAAATTTTTCAGGCTCTTTTGTGCACCATCACGCCAGCAAGCATGTTACTAAAAGGGCATTTCTAAAATTCCCTCTTCATGACAATATCCATTTCAGCTGCATGTTATTTCTTTTTGAAGCCTCTGGAATGTTCTGTCTTTGTTGTGTCAAAACTTCCTAATGAGTAGGTTGAAAGACTCAAATACAGCCTTTATATTTCTTTCAATTCCCTAAAAATAGCTGACTAAAATCAATGCCAGGGAGTTTGTGTGTAATTGCCAGTGCTGCAAAACAGGCATCTGAAGTATCCCATCGTTTCTCATGTACTGTGAGATCTGCTCTGCCCGACTCTGGCTCTCTAGGTATAAAGTGCACTTTGAGGTTATGTGCTCTTCCTACAGGCTGATGCTATCATGGCATCAGGCATAAAAGCAGGTGCCATTTGCATCAAAGTACAGGTATGATAATTAATTTTACAGGGTATATAGCATAATGAAGAACTGAGTCACTACAGATGGGTTTAAATTGACAGTTCAATAGTCTTTTGTTATCATTTTCGTGGGGAAAGGGGGACATCTGGTGGGAAGTCTTTGTAAAAAATTGGGCAGTGTAATTTTCTATTTGCAGTAGGATACAAATCTCTAGGGAAGTTGTGTATTCCGCATAACCTATAAACTTTGCATAATTTCTAACTAGGAAAGATGATTAATTAATTTGTATCAAACAGGATGCTTTGCAGTGGTGCATGCTGTAAAGCCCTCACTTCCCTTTATCAAGTTCACAAAGAAGTATTGCTAAGGCTGGATGAATGCCCAGTGCCCTCTTGTAATGAGATTTTTACAAAAGGTCTGTGAGAAAAGTGGTGGGATGAAGACTCATCCAGAAAAAGCACTTAATGCTTTTTGCTCAGATTTAGAAATTAAATATTACGAATCCTTCAGCGTGCCTGAGTACATACAAAAGCAGGACTTTCTGGCATTACTAAGCCTTGAATAGACATCTTCTAAAGGATTATAACCTGCTTAATCAACCTTTGGGAATGCTACAAGGCAGGAGGCAAAACATACAGTTATACTTAAGCATGACACTTAAAAATAAAATGCAGCAGAGCAGATTAAAGGAAGACATAAGAATGTGGCACATCCAGATTAAAATGCCCAGTATTCTTGGGTCCATCAAGTAAATAATAACTGAAGATTGCATTTATTGATAAAGAAGAGGACAACTACAAGTCTTTGTTGTTTCTGTCTTCTCTGGTCCTTTCCTAGCAACAGTCAATCTGGAATACGCAGCTTCTGCTGCCTTTTCAGAGCTTCTGTCCCATTTTTGACTGATCCCCTTCAGAAAGCATCCTATGAGGAGGTGGCTCCAGCAGACCTGGAGAGCTTCAGTCTTGCTGTCAGAGAAGCAGTGCTGGACAGTCATTCCCTGCACAGGTATTGCTGCACAGGGCTTTGAGGAGAAGACAGCCAGCATGATCTGAGACCTTGCCACAGCTGCTCACTCTGCCAGGCTTTCTTGCTTTGTAACTGAGCTATCTCACCCACTGCAAACAGGATGAATTTAATTTCCTGGGAATTCTGGGACAGACACACTTCTTTTCACCAAAGTCAGCGCAAGAAATCTCTTGCAACCTGAGAATTGAAATGAGTGTACTTCTTTTCCCCCTACTCCACTGCTATATTTCATTTCTTTGTCTAAGTAATTTCATAGTCTGTGTCCCATGGCAGCACTATTACAAATTCAGGTTTTTTTAATATTTCTCTGTTCTCACTAAAAGATTCTCTGAGTGCATTCCAGGTTTATCTGCAGCCTTTAAAGTGCAGTAAGGGACTATCGGTGCATCTGATTTATTGCTTGCATTTGTATTTAAGTTATCATTAGCATAAGGTATTAAATCAGATTATGATTAACTTGCTTTTGCAAAACTAAAGCAGAACTTTCTAAGATCAAATGTAACTTACTACTCTCCAAAAAGTTATTTCCATATAAAGTATGTTTATTAAATGTGCTGAGCTGTTATGTAGTTCCTTTAAATTTATGAAAATACTTAGAAACTGCTTGGCAAGAATACTTGAAATGACAATATATATCATAAATGCCTTTCATACTATATAAAGAAGAGCATGCATAAAGAACAACCAAAAAAGTTTAGCACGTTCACTTATGCTCTAACTATAATATAAGCCAAGCTAACCTCATTTTATATGAGTCCCTTTTTTACTCAAATATATCACTAAGCTTTATTTTATCTGTTACATTTTCATTATTTTTGGCCAAATCTGAAGTGTGAGCATTCAGGCTTCTAAGCCGCCTGATAGAGAGGAATTTAAGAATGGAACAACGTTCAGAACTGATGGATACATAGCTTATTTTAAAAGATGGGCTCTTGAGCTAGCACAAAGAAGCAATGCTAATGTTGTGATCCTATCTGTAATGCACATTGTAATCGTCTGGACTTTCACTGCAAGCAGATTTTCACTTCTCTCTTTCAAAAGCAAGTGATGGCATAGTTTGTTAATTTTGGCAAAGACAGTTTAGTTTTGAAACATGCTACAACTGGCAAGATAAGCCATTAGGAAAATTGTTAGAGCTAAGTGCCCTTTTATTGTCAAACAATGAAGAATACAATTAGTTGCACTAAATCTTCAATTCCCACTGGTTCCTGTAGGGTTTTGTACCAGTGATGCAAAATCATCTTCAAAGGCAGGGTCTCCCAGCTGATGGCAGACAACAAAGCAGCTCTGTGAAACACCATTAGTCAACAGTCACTGCACTGATGACTCTTCATCAGTGCTGTGTGGCAACAGTTGTGCAACTAACCTGTCCATTTCAAGATGTGCTCAAACCAGTATTCCCGATTTAAATGACCATTAATCAAAGAATAAAGTTTTAGCACTGAATCTGAACTCGCTCCCACATTTGACAGGGGAAAAGGGAATGATAGGTTATCCATGCCATTTTTGAGATAAACCTCAGTGAGATTGTTCTCCAGGGGAGAATACATTGGCTAAGCTGTATAAGTACATTTTCAAGACTTGACCAGTTCAATTGCCTCTAATCATGGAGTTTTCCATTCTTAGAAAGGCAGTTGAATTTCATCAGCAGCCTGATATGTTCTTCTATATCTATCCCATATTAGTCTAATGGGATTTTCTACTTTTCTGTGGGACATTGAGATTATTTATGATTTGCTAGTGAAAAATACCAGCCTTGATGGAAAAATCATCTAGTATCTTGTGGTAGATCTCCCTTTCTGAGAGCCGCAGTACCTTCACATCCAGGGTAACTCCTTGCACTACCAGAGGCCAGCTGAAGGGTCAGTTAATGCTTGGTGAGGAGTGCAAATGGCACCATCCCTAAGGACTGGTGGGAGTTTGCTTACAGAGTCCAAAAATTAAAAGTTTTTCATGACTCTCCACTGTGTTTGTGAACTTATGAATTTTCAAAGTACCTTCAGATTATTTTTATGGAAATTAATCTGCCTGTAAACCTGTATTTTGTCTTAGTTGTACAATTTTAATTTTCCCAGACTGTTCCATGAAATAACAGGAGGCCGAGACGTAGTTGCATTAGGAAAAAAATAGGTCACTTGTGGTAGTAGATTGCAGAAATCTCCAGCACAAAAAATAAGTGACAAGTGTTTGCCATAGACAGTTTATGGATAAAAAAGAGATATTGTCAGTGATTTGGGTTAAAATTATACTAGAGTTAATGCTTACCCACTCCTTTCTTAGGAACAGGGCAATAAAGAAGATATGTCTATTTTTTTAGTTGAGATTATGTGTCAAATCTTGAAAAAAAAAATCCAAAGTCTGTTGAACTCTACAAGCAGAATCCATGCCAGATTAATTTTTAGTATGGATGCTTATGAACCTCACACACAACTGGGCCCTCTGTTGCTGACTGGCTGCCCAGTGTAAGGCTGTTGACAAATTATATGACCTGTGTGCAACATGCACACTGCTGAAGGTGTGCAATGCATGCATCCACACTTTTCGTTATAAACCCTGCGTAGGAGTCTTCCATCTTCCTGGGGAGTTAGCCCTTCTTCTTTGGCTGCACAGAGGTAAAAGATACTCTGTGGGAGAATTCAAAAAAGGAAGCGTTCATTTGAATTGAAAGCACAGACAGGAAAATACGTGACATCTATAGCACAAGAGTTTATTTCTAAAGGATTAGCTGATGAGATTTTCAGGAATAAATACAATGTACATTAGGTTTAGAAAAGGCTTTTCCCTAGATTACTATAAGAACATTATGCCATTGATTTCTGACACTGGATTTGTAAACTTAAAATGTAGTGTTGAATCAGTAAGCACAGCTTTCATGGAACTTAAAAATCATCTCATGCAGTAATTGTTTCAGCTGTAATTCTGACACCAGCAGAAGTGTGGGAAGTGTGATTTTTGTTCTAATTGTATGATGATTTGGCTGAACTTATTGGTTTCAATGTGATTCCATACAATTAATGAAGATGCACTAGAAGAACATTCTTTTCTGGTCTAATTTTCAACTGGATATTTGGTTTCTTTTTTTTTTTTAACTGAAAGATAATTTTGAGATGGCTGTACTGGTTGCATCTGCAAATGTTCATGCAAATTTAACACCTGCACCATACTGTGCACTCCTTTTGTTTTTAATAAGGAGGAGAAGAACTCAAATACCTTTGAGATAGTCCTATGGTCATCATTTGTCAAGAATTAGGATTGACACATTAGATTGTTTATGAGAGTGCTGGCAAAAGGGCTTGTGAAAACATCACTGAAACTACTTCTTAAAGCTGGAATAATTTTTTGCAAACAAGTCTGCTTAACACATTTTAAGCTCTCATACTTGGCAGAACAAAAACCCTCCCTGCTTGGTCTTGTTTCAATTTTTTTTCCATTTTAATGAAAGGAATAGTCATTTCCACATCTTGTGTGGAAGTAGCAATAGCAATTCAATATTTTCAGTAATACTACCAGCAAAGGAGATGCAGGAGTGATGTCCTGACACTGAAAACTCTCTTAAGATGTTTCTGTTTAGCTAGTGCATAGTGAAAAGATAAGGTCCAAAGTATGTATCCCGCTCTCTTCCTGCATAGGAAAGTTAAACACTGTTCTTACTGGCCTGTTTCTCAAGCTTATCTCATATTGGAAGAATATCTAGGAAAATGTGCTGTTTATAAGCTTGGAACTGATACACTCAAACAAAAGCCTGATGTTTCCTGCTGCTGCCAAGTCTTCACTGTCAAGGCAGGGTTGACTTTCGGTAAACCAGAATCTGATCTTTCATCATTTTTTGAAATATTTCTGTTTCTTTCATTTCTCCTTCCTATTCCTTCTCCCTTTCCTTTGGTCACTATAGAAACAGATATCAATCTATATTTCTACATATGTATATGAGTCAGCCAAGAAGGCCAGTGGTATTCTAGGGTCTCTTAGGAGGAGCATTGCCAGCAGGTCGAGGGAGGTGATCCTGCCCATCTACTTAGCCCTGGTGAGGCTGGGGTGCTGTGTCCAGCTCTGGGCTCCTCAGCACAAGAGGGACATGGAGCTCTTGGAGCTGTAGTCCATCAGAGGCCACAATGGCTATGGCAATGAGGGGACTGGAACATTTTTTATCCAGGAAGGCTGAGGGAGCTGGGCTCCTTCAGCCACAAGAAAAGACGGGGAAATCCCCTGAGAGGGGATTTCATCAGTGTGTATAAGTATCTACAGTGGCAGTGCCAAGGAGATTGGTTCAGGCTCTTCTCAGGGGTGCTGAGCAATGGGAGAAGAGGCAATGGGCAGAAACTGATCTACAGGAAGTTCCACCTGGACATGAGGAAGGACTTCTTTACAGTGCAGGTGACCAAGATCTGACACAGATTGCCCAGAGAGGGTGTGGAGTCACCCTCATTGGAGATACTCGAGAACCCTCTGGATGCAATCCTGTGCCTTGTGCTCTAGGATGACCCTGCTTGAGCAGGATGGCTGGACAAGGTTGCTACAATTGTAGCCCCTTCCAAACTTCACCATTCTGTGATCCTGTGATATGTGTTAAATTCTGTGTATAAACATGTTTATGTATAAATAACCTTGCAAAATCATCAGTAACTGGCATTCACTTCTCTGGATCAGCTGTGCTGAGCTCACCCATCAGGAATGAGAGAATCACAAAGCATAAGAGAACACACAGACTCTTTGAAGGCAAATCAGGCAAAGCAGACCATGCACTCTGTCAGTACCAGCTCCCAGGATAGAGACAGAGAAGGAGCTGGAGTGCCTGGCCCTGCCTTAGGGTGCCACCAATGCTCTGAATCATTCTGACCTGCCAGTACGTTGTTAGGAAATATTTATATTTCAGTGGTGCACAGGGGCACAACTCGAGATTGCACAAGGCTCTACGGCAAACTTAGCAATAGCACACAGACTGCTTAGGAAAGCTCACATCAATCTAGAGAGCCCTCAGGAAAATCACTCCTGTAACAGAAATTACTCATCCTCTGAACACCAAATGCTCCGTTAAGCTCTGAGATGTGCAGTAAGACACAGTAATCGCATTTTGCCCTGAAGCGTTTGGGAGTTAATAATTCTTGTAGAGAAAATCCACCTCATTCAATTCTCGGAGGAGCACACTGTCCACACAGCCATCAGATCAGTCCAGTTTTCATCTAGAGATGTTGCTTCAGAGGGACAGCAAGTATTTCATGCTGTATGCTGGAATGTAATTCTGCATCTCTCACTCACAAGAAGATAATAATGAACATGACTTAAGTGACTTAAGTGACAAGGACTACAACAGCAATGGATAATATTGGCCAATACAAATTGATAAGTGTGTGTGGGGTACAGAAATGTCACTCAGTAGCTCCAGCTTTGAGGGACACACTGCTTTCCATGTACACAATACTGGCTTCCATTTCTGACACTTCCAGCTGCCACCCTAGAGAAGCAGGACCAGGCACAAGCTGGGAGCTACTCAAATCACCCATTGCTCTTGCTGTGAACAGGAAGCACTTTCTCTCACATCCACGACTCTGTAATTGTACAAGCCTACTTGAAGGGAAAAGGAAATGGAAATCAAGCTTTCACTGGCCCTGTAGCTCAGTTCCTTGTCTTTCAAAATATTGTGAAGGTATATTTATTTAGTATTGGTTTAAAGTTCAGATGCCTTAGCGACAGAAGCTTTTGACACAAGAATTTGGAAGCTATTCTTATGCAAGCTTTTAAAACTTCTCTAGGGTACTCCAGGGGTCCAGACAGATTTATTTCCTCCACATATGCTTTTTTTTTCCTCTCTTTCTCTATTTGTCTCCCCTTCCCATGTTCTGTAAAACATATTAACTTCTTTATCCTGAAAGGTATTTACTTTCAACTTTTTCAAGAGAGGGACCCTAAACTCCACAGCTACATCATCTAGTCTCTGAAAGTGCAAATGTTGCTATGCTGCCTTGACTGTATAAGCAGCTCCAAAAAAGATTTCTTTCCTCCCTTCGAGTGACTCATTAGGAATTATTCTGTATTAAATATCTCCACCCACTGACTTGCATGTTTTATCAATAGTTATAAATGTCCTGAAACGGTACAAGCCAATCAAATAAGTACAGCTGTTTGCTGGCTCTTGACTGAGACAAAAAGACAACCATCATCAACCACTTTAGAGCAAAAGTAGGTTTATGCAACTGACTCTTGAATTTTCTTTCTAGGGTATTTTGTAAAGAGAAGGAAATGCTTTTAACTCACACTGCTCCAGAGTTGTAATTATTGCACCACTTCTTTGGATTTTAATGGTGTTTTATGTCTCCATGCATCTAGTTCATAAATTCTCAGACTTTTTTTTTCCCACTTTGGATACCTTTACCTCCTTTTGGAATGGGAGATCTCAGTACCATGGAAGTAAAAAATAAGCTGTTGCAGAAGAGACTGAAAGATTGATGAAGAACAGGAACTAATAAATTACATGGAGTGAGCATATCCTGCACTTATTTCACATAATTCTTTTAAATTATTATGATGTAATGATTTTTTTTGTTCCATAAAGAGGGTTTTTGGCAAGAACTTGCCTAGTGAACACATCCTAGCATTAAACCTACACCCACCTTTTTTTTTTTTTTTTTTTTCCTGGCAGGAACTGGCAGAAAAAAAAAAGCCCTAAAGCTGGGAATAGGTCTGCTGGAACTCACCACCACTGTTCCTTTAGTGGGTTCATCATCATTCAGGTAACCTTCATGCTGTCTAAAAACCCAGCCCCTGCAGAGCTGTGTTATTTGAGTTATTTTGCTCAGGTGACTGTTTCAGAGCATTCACCTCAGTAACTTCCTACCTTTCAAGCCCAAAGCATCAGATTCTGACAAATCCAGTAACCAAAGTAAATGAAGCTGTACTTGGAAAAAAAAAAAAAAAAAAACAAAGCTAAAGATAGAAATATCAGAGATAGGTACCAAAACTGATTGTTTTCAGACATGGAGTAATCAGAAAAGGAGACATCCATAATGACAAACTAACAATTCATAATACCATAACAGGAACTGATCTGTGCTACAAATGATAACCAAATAGCAGTGGAAACTAAGCCTGAATGGGCTTGTTATGTTCAGCTGTGATTTGTGTAACTCCATGATTCTCTCTGATTTTGGGAGCACTATCTCAGTTCATCTGTCAATCATGCAAACAGGGGCTTTGCATTGTTTCTGATTAAAGAAGCTTCACACGTAGTGTCACAAATCTCACCTTTGAAGAAATTATGGCTTGAAAGGCAAGCACGAAGGACCTCAGCTCCAGAGCACCAAACAGGAGGTTTACATTGAATTAAGGGTGGAAATGGTTTGGGCCCTTCCAGAAGCACCATCTGTTTCTACGGCTGGTCATTGTTTAGATTATTTATGACCATAATTTTAAATTTATCTGGTTAACCTTTGGATAGCCTCCTAAAATAACTATTGACTCTTTGAGTTTTCAAGGTAATATATTAAGATGCAAGGGTTTAATGTTATTATTTTTTGGAAAGAACCACAAGCATTTTTATGTAATATATCAATACCTACAAACCCAGGAAATAGCTATACTATCACACAGCAAAAAGAACTGCAACATCACATATTTGTTGTTCATACCATGACCTATTCAGACTGAAATTTCTTCATGAGAAAAAACGAAGGACAGCACTTTTTTTTTTACTTTTTTTTTTTTGAGACTCCCTCTCCCCTACAGTATCCATCTTCATGTTATAGTTCAACAGAGTAAATGGGATGAAGTTCCTCCAAAAATAATAGAAAAGAAAAAGGAAATGGGTCTTGAGGACTCATGACTTGAATCAGATAAAAATGGATGAAAGGAGATGAAAAAAAGTCACTTATATATTAATGTGTATGACCTCATCCTGAACTATTAGAGGTGCTGGGAGTCTTTCCATTTTCCTTGAGAGATCAGGTCCCATAATTCAAGAACATTGTGCAAAAATAAGAAATGTACAGAGCCCTGGTTGGTTTGGAAAACATTGATCACGGATGGTTCAAATTTAGGTTGAAAATAAGCTAGTAGAAATCAGTATCTTTGAGAAAGTTTGTGTAAGACTGAGATAGGTTTAGTTGGAGTATAATTACAGTTTTTATGCTCACTAGGTTATGCATACCAAGATGTTGACTTCAGAATTAAAGAGCATCAACTTTCATGAATTTGTTTGTATTTAAAGGGCAGAAATCCAACTAAATGAGAACATTTATAGAATTTTTTTCTTCAAAAAGGGTGAGCCCACAATCTCGTGTAGCTTTTGGCTCCTCTCTGTGTAACATGCTAAAAACAAACCCTGAGATTAAAACACCTTACTGTTTCACTTTGGACTTCATGGCTTCTTTCCAGTCTTGGTCTAAAATTCACTTTACAGTACTGTGGATCCAAATAGCCCTGTACAAAATGTACATTAATAAGGATATTGGCAACCCTTAAAAAAATTAAAATATACTGCAAGTGAAAGTTAGTCTTAGCAAAATAAGGATAAATTAAGGAAAGTTCTTTAGTCTTCCTAATAATGTACTGCATTCCTCTTCCCAACAGAGAAAATACTTTTAAATTATAAAAATCTACAAAAAGGCTTTCTTCCTGATTATCTCCTTGCATTCCCCCATCATTAAAAAATAAAACCAAGAAAGAGATTGCAGGACAGCCCTACAATAAACAATAGTCCCGGGTATTTTAACAGGACCTATATTTACCTGGTAGAACAAAAGAACATTAGATGAGGATCTCAATAAAACATGAATTCAGGGCTCCCAGGTGGTATTGCAGAAAAACTGGATTGTTCCATTTGTGTGAAAAGCAGCCAAAATGCTGCATACCTTTTCTTTCTGTTACTTACCCAAATCCACTTTGACATACCTTTTTTAGCAGTCAGTGAAGGCATTCAACCAACCACATTATCACAAGAGCTGCTGGAGTCAAACACAGCAGCAAACCAGGATGACTAATTTTGTTACAGCTGGTAGCTTCCCAAAATGCACTCAGTATGGTACCCTGTGGTCATGGAATCTTCCTTTTTATTGTTCTAAACCTAAAAAAATTAACTTGTCATGTTAGACCCAGATTGAAATTTCCACATTCATCTAAAACACTTGCAAAAATGAAATTAAAATGTTTCAATGTATATTAACACCTAATGAGAGGGAATAAAGACAGAGCCAGGCTCTCTTCAGTTAGGTTTACTGACAAAACAAAAGGGGATATGCACAGATTTTAAAAACCACAAAATCTAAGCACAAGGGAGTTTCCTTTTACTCCAAAGTTGTCAAAAAAATGCCACATGTTGCTGAGAGGTCTTGAGGAGTCTCCATCCTTCGAGATTCTCAGAACCAAGTGGGACATGGTCCTGCTTGACCAGGCATGGACTAGATGACCTCCAGAGGTGTCTTTCAACCTCAGCCATTCTGTGATTCTCTGAAAAGGAACTTCTCCTATAATTAGTTCATCTAATTCAGCTCCAGTGTGAGATTCACAGCACAGTGCGAAGGATTTGGTTATGTTATAGTTTTTATATTCTAGATAAGATTCCTCAATGACTAAATGGTATTTGGTGAACCTTACTAATGACAAACTGATAAGGAGAGGGAAAAAGATGGGGGGAGGTGTGGTGTGTACCCATTGTCCTTGTGGTTCATCAGTTTCAAATAATGCATTTGATCCATAGTTAAGTGAACCTTGTGAGCCATATTTTTGTTCAGTGTCTTGCTGATTTGATAAAGAAGCAGAGGAGTGTTTTACAGTATTTCCTAAGGTGCTGGCATGTGTTTTGAAGTTTGCTGCAAAATGAAAACTACCAGATACTGTTGCATGACTTAATCTTATACTACCGCCTAGTGGCTAAGGTCTAAATGAGTCACAGGGAAACTCCACTGCGTTTTATGTATGGATAGTACATAGTAACTGTGTATGTTAATATTATTTTCATCCATTTTTTAAATTATATATATTATGTTATGTTATGTTATATTATATTATATTATATTATATTATATTATATTATATTATGTTATATTATATTATATTACATTATGTCATGTCACGTCAGGTCATGTCATGTTTGTTATGTTACGTTATATATTTCCACACAGTAACAGTGTTGCCAAATATAGTGAAGAGCAGGGAAATTCCCATGTTCAAGGACACTAATATTCATCTTGGGCATGACCAGGGATTGAGCGCAGTCTTACTGTGAACAGGATTTCCATTTTAACATAGTTACAGTATGAGATGGAATAATTTAAAATTAGACTGTAGTGAAGGACTTGAGCTGTGATATTTGAGATATCTATCAGTTTTCATCGTTAAGAAAAAACATTCTTTGGGTAGATTTTATTACAAATGTCCTGGGGAGAGTTTTTTCCATCTTCCTGGATAGCTCTTGTCCCAAACATTCATGGACTTGGCAGTGAATAGTTTCTTTTACTCAGTTGAACAGATTCACATACATTAAACCTCAGTCATCTATTTCCCATTTACTGCTGTAATTCCTGTAACTGGCTAAGTTCAAAAAATAAAGCCCATTAGTGTATTGAGCTTGAACAAGTAAATCCTTCAGGAGTCCCAGGTTTTCCCATTTCCTCCAAATTCCATGGACCTTAGCAGGACTATACAACTTCGCAAAAAATCAGTCTCTTGCAGAAGCTTAGAGGAAACCAATAGTAGTAAAAACTACTTCTGCAGCTGACAGTGACAACAGCTAGTTGGAGGAAAGGATTCCTCATCAGGAAAATGAGTTTCCAGCTGCTTGCACTACATGGCTTTTAATTCTTGGCATGCATTTAATTCTGTGTGCATGCCACAGAAGCTGCTCCTGCTACAACTGTCAGCTCTCTTTGTGAGGGCAAGAGCTAACAGGGGCAAGAAGGAAAAGATGAGCACATTGTTGGGGGGGAAGGGCGGTGTTAAGACAGTGTATCTATATATAGAGCTAGATATATAGAGATAAATTTAAAATTCATTCCTTGATTTAGGTCTCTTCCCAAAAGGCTTTTGTAGCTCGCTGGAAGAGGGATTTTAGCAGTCAAGGCTAGATAAGGACAGGAAAAAAAAAGTCATTTTGTCCACAAGGTGGCACTTGGGCATCGGGCTTCCACGTTAAAAATCACGTGAAGGCAGAAAATAAACTTCAGGTAATGATTATATGAGCTGTAAGGTACTATTGAGCAAGGATCTCTCTGTTTGTGGAAATATAATCTACTCAGTTCTCTTCTGGGGAGGTCATTTTTATCTTAACTAAGGGAATGGAATTTCTATCATTGACTGAAAAGGAAAGTGACCTGGCCTCAAATAATTAGGGGGGAAAAATCTCTTTGCAGTGTTGCACGACAGACTCTTTCTCTTCTCTCTGTTTGTTAGATGAGCTACAGGAGTGATGGTGAGTGATTTGTATCAAATTCAACAGAGAAGGGAAATGGAAAATGTGACAATTACTGAGTGGCACCAACTCAGAGTTTTGGACAATGAATATGCCAAAGAATCAGAACAATTCATCCTGCAAGAGCTTCCTGCACTGGTGTAAAACACTCAAGCACAGAATTCGTAACCTTTTATTTTGATGTTGTTTTAATCCAACACAGATATTGCCTGATGTACCTTCTCCACCATACCAGCTGAGAGTTAGGCTGCAGAATTGGTATAATGTAAAGACATTTGTATGGCATAAATTAGGGAAAAAAATTATTTGTGGTGGGGACAACACAGTTGGGAGTTTGGAAACTCTTCTTTTGCCAGTCATCTGTGCAAGAGGTATAGTTGAATGCTTTTGAAAAATGTTCTATTCTGTGCATGATTAATATGAGCGTGTCTAAGTAAATGTCAGGTGTAAATGACATGCAATATACTGATGGAAGCTGAAACTCTTTATCCAGTGAAATAAATCCACCTCATGTGTCAGCAGCCAGTGCACAGCAGAATCCCCAGCCAATACAGTCCTGGACAGACAACTTCAGATCTTACCACAAGACACTCTCAGTTCTTTCCTTGCTTTCCACAGCAGCTCTCTGACAGTAATGACTTTCCCAGAAGCAACACAATGAGATCATAGAGAAGAGCTGCCAAGGCCTTTGTGCTAGGACAGGTCTGTGACACTGTTTCAGTTGGTAATTAAGGAATATTGTATTGATGACATGGAACTAGAGAAGAGCTTTTATTTTCTGACCAGCCAATCCACTTTTTGGCCTTATATTTCTGTTCATTTTCCATCAAGGGTCATTTAGACCTATTTGTGTTTTGCTAGTCCATTTACTTTCCAGGCTTCTCAGAGACCTCAGTATGCTTATTACTGTTTGGTAAAATAAGGGAACTTTCTATCTCCTTAATGCAATACATGTGCAACTATTGACCATCTCCTCAACCCTGTCTAGTTTTGTTCTGCTGAAAAGCTTGTAAGGGAACTGGAAAAAGGATGAGTAATGATTGTAAGAGCACTTACAGGAAAACAGTATATGAGGTATCTATCTCCCTTTCTTAAAAAGGAGAAAGGCTTCATCCTATCAATGCATGAAACTCACTTAAAAGTCCCATTTGTTTCTGTTCAGGAAAACTTTTTCCAGGGAATTTATCTAAATTGACTTTCTAGGAAGTGCAATTGTGTGCTAATCTACACCACACAGGAGGAATCTGCCTGACCCCAGTACCATCACTGGAAGCAGACACTGAACTGAAAACAATAGGTTCAATTAGTTTGCAGTCATAGAAACAAGTAGGTCCAGTAATAAGCAATTCCCAGAAACTTAACAGCATCCTGGAATCATGCTGTTGCTATTTCTGATCTGAAACATTTTGCTAGAGTTCTCATGATAACTTTTAGCTGAGTTGTTAAATACAAATAATGAAAATTACCACTCGTCTTGCCCACAGAGATAAGGTACTTCTCTTAAAACCTGCTCTGCCTGCAACGCCTTGGAACCCCACAATGTAGTTGTATTATTCTGATTATCCAGCCACACTGAAAGTGTTTGAGAGCCTTTGCACAGATCTTCATTAAACATCTCAGAGGATCTTCTTATGTCATATCTTTCTACAAAGGAACAATTTCTAACCCCTTTGCTGTCATCTTCGCCTCCCTTCCTGCTAGTTCTACCCTACTTCTACTTCTCCCCCAACCCAGAATTAGTATTAGAAAGCTTTACAAAAGGAATTAGAGGGGAAAATATCTTGCCTCTACCAAATAAATTCCAGAAAGTACTAGAAGAACTGACAAAACTGAGAATAAGACTATACTTTATCATTGTTGCCATGGTAACCAAAACTAGGCCAGTCACTTCCCCCCCCCCCCCCCCCCATTTTTCAGCCTGTATTTCTGATATGCTAAAGAACTTAGTTCCTGAACAGGGGTCTGATTAACTGCAAAACACCAATCCCTGAACCATGAAAAAGAAAAAAAATCAAGTAGTTGAGAGTTTTCTGATTGTTTCTCCGAAGAGGAAAGAGGAAAAAAAAAGCCAGAGATGAGAATGTGCTCCTACTGAGAAAGGAAGAGAGGTGATGAGAAAAAGGATGAGACTAAGACATGGGCATACAGAAACATTCTAAGGTGATGAGAAGCAGGCAGCCCTCTTCATGTTTTGAGACTAATCCTAATGCTACTCAGTGCTAGACTCTTGACCCAGGGTCTCAGAGGAACCACAATACTAAGGAATCATAGACCAGTTTTCTTGAGATCAATTTCCAGGCATATGTATTCCTCTTTCAGACCTGCCTTCAAAGAAAAGAGATCACTTGGTTCCAACTGCAGTCCTGAAGCTGCTAATGACAGTGTATTTTTCCATGATGAGGCAAGGACTAAAAGCAAAATTTAAGCTTACGTACATGTTTTACAAGACTAAAAGTAAATCAATATTTTGCATCTGTAAGTGCAATACAGCAGTAAGTTTCATAATTTCTATAATTTTGTATGTCTTGATTAGCAAAGGGTTTCCTATAGTGATAAGCACGATTTGATTGATATTTTAAAGAATTCAGTGCTTTCACAGAAACCACTCAGATGAATTCTCACACATGTCCATAGCAATTACTGAACAGTTGCATAAAACAGTGATGACACTGGTCAAAATTCAGTGCAGCTTCTTAGTACACGACCTCATTATTTTATACTGTGGTTTACAGAAGTGCCTCTCTATGAAGTTCATTAAGTTACATGATCTCTCATATGGCACAAAAAGAAAAAAAGCCAATCAGGAAGGATAGGGAATTCTAATTGAAGAACTAATGATCATATAATTTGATGAGAAACTCAAAATTAAGAAAATAAGCAGGAAAGGCATTGAATTACACAAATATATTAATTTGAATGGGGTTTAGTTTAGTATCACAGAACTTGCTTTTCCAAATGTCGAAGATCAGAAGCTTTAATAGATAATGTACTTAGGAACAATTCAGCATAACTTAAATTTTCTTAAAATTCCTGACATTTTCTCTCTAAAAAATAAAGGAAATTTTGCTTTACACAATCAGGCTTTGCTGGTTTGGAGCAACACAGGTTCTCATTATTGTTTTGTTTGATCACACCCTCACTCATATGATAGTGATGAAACTGACTGGGAATTTGGAAACTGGGAAATTCTACACTCAGCAAGTTCAGGCTGAGGTTCCAGGTGGAGCATTGCAGGTAAAGTAGCACATTTCAAATGATCAGTGTCAAAGGCAATGTCACGCCAGCCTTGTGTGACATATGTAGCTTTTAGTGCCAGTTCTCCTCTCTAACAAACACACTCCAAACATTCCCTTCAAGCCCCAAAGTCCTGTTTCCTACCATCCCCTGACTGCTATTGCTGCAGCCACATGGAGCACCAGCAGCACATTTCCTGAAAGCTGGCTTTTGGGTCGTACTGCAACTGTGCTTAGGAGGAAAGGCTACAGGATACTGAATTTGTCCAAGGAAGGTGGTCATATAAACAAAACTTTGGATTCAAAACAAGCACGGGTTCAAAAGTTTGCCTCTCTTTTGACTAGGTGTCTTAATTTAATGAACATCTCTCTCTTAGAATCACTGCCCTGAGTTTATCCAAACTGAATGGCTATTTTAGCATCTGCTAGGTGAGCAGAGCTGGTCTGACAGGCCGGTCTCCATGAGATTGGTCTGGATTAAGCTGTCCTACTATGAATGTTCCAGGATAACTGTCCAGAGTGAAAACCTCATTAAAAAGAAATAAAATAGCTTTACTCCAGTACTAGTATTTCTGATATTTTTTAAAGTTACAGACTTGAAGTTCTAGTAATTAAAAAGGGAGGAATAAGGACACAAACAAGAACAAACAAGAATATGTAACAGCTTTTAGAAAAGCTGTTAGTAACTTCCCCTTTCCATTGTTTTTTCCTTTGGAATTAGCCATTTTCTTTTCTTTTTTTAACAGTCATGCAGCACCAGAACAGATTTGCACTTCTTTGGGAACAATAAATTTGCTCTGTTCTGTTTGGATGTCTCCCTGAACATGAAGTACAAAAATAATTGATAAGGGAAAAAATCCTAGGGTATTTTAAAAGCTAAATACTTCAGTTAAGTTTTTTTATTAAGTACACCAGCTCTCCAGAATTAGGCAATAAGTCAACTAGGCATTCACTGAAGCCAAATCATGATCCCTGAGCAGCTTTAAAGACTTAACAGCTGCTGCTTTAATGTAGGTCCATAGTAATATTTTACACTTACTCTCCAACACTCATGTGAAAGGAAAAACAAAATTACAAAACCAGTAGTAATTTCAAAGCAAAACTCATTCAGTTCTCAGTATCTTAGTATATAATATTTAGGTCAATTTGCTCAGGAGATAAGGAACAGAAGGCTTGACAGCCATGAAAAACTCAGCTATTCGGTATTTGTTTGGGGAGGGTTCCTTTATATTTCAGAGTTTCTCCTTTCCTACTTACTACATTTGTCTTTTGTTGCCCCAAGGAGAAATTGTAATAGCAATAGCAGTTTTTTGCATTTCTTTAATTAAGTTCTGAGAGGTGCCAGATGCTTCCATTTTGTAATCTCCCTTTCTCTTACTAAAGCACAGAGGAGTTAATCATGTAGTAGTCTTTAGTTTACTCTGAACCCAGGCTGGGGCAGTGTAATTAAGTCTTGCCTTTTAGCTGAAATTTAGCCTGTCATCACAGTCATCACAGCAGGTCTCTGTTGCATTGCTTTGTGTTGTTTTTTAAACCAATGGAGAACTATCAGATTTTATTACTCTCTGTAGTTCAAATTATTAAAGACTTGATTTGTAATTATTTCTTCTTGTCCAAGAACTAAGTGTTATAATTTGGCCCTCAGGTTCAGTCATAGTGAAGTGTAGGTAGTCAGAGCTTGAAAAAAGCAAAAAAATTTCAAAGGATGATGGTTCATATTCATTTTAATGATATTCAAAGATTATTTAGGTGCCCAAAGGTACCAGTAGGTGTTCCGTGGCACTTTCACAAACATCTCAGGGCACTTTCAAAAAGCCTGATGTTGCATATCTGCAACCTTAGCTGTCGAAAGATGACTAAGTTCATGACTCTTTCATCCTCTCTTCAAGGGTATGGCAATGTTAAGCAGGGCAAATATTTTGACAGAAACAGCCAATGGGTTCACCTTTACCTTTCCTAATGGACATTTTATCCAGTCAGCAGTACAGCTGGGATGCAGTTCATTTCCCAGCTACACCTTCAGGCTGACCAGATGCGGTATTTATCACTTGAGCTTTCTCCTCACCTCAGCTGGTGGTCACACAAGTCAGAAGAGACCTCCAAAGTATGTTGAGGGACTAGATATTTAGTAAACAAGGGACCTTAGCCATGAAAAGGTATCCAGCTCTACCTTCCTGTCTCACAGGATGACTGTCAGGTAGTCACAGAGATCTAGTCATGAATTAACAGCAGATCCAGAACTTTGTTTAAAGGAAAGACTTTGCAAATAAATTTTAGTAACAAACACTTTTAAGGGAAACTTGCTCTGCTTGGGGACAATTAGTAAAGAAGAGAGGTAAAATTAATCAAATAAATTATCCATTGTGAATAATTCACATAATTTTATGGAAAGCCTTAAATTAGTCCAAGATAAAAACCCTAATCTATCACACCCTTCCCTGAAGCACAAGAATACGTGACAGCTTCAAATAATCAGGCTTTGTTAGGGAAAAAAAAAAAAAGGCAAGTTTAAACTAAATCACTTAGGCCTTTCTGAATCTTTAATAACTCTCTTGAATGAACCTTGTCAGATTTGTAGTCACATTAAATTAATTACAGCAAATGAAACTGGGGCCACATAAACTCAAATCACCACCAAGCATAGCCCAGACCAGCTTGAGTTTTGCACACATGCACACACACATGGAGCTTTCTCACAGGCTGCTATTGTTAGAAAACAAAATACTGTCTCTATTGCCAGGCTAAAAACAAAACATTAATTGTATGGAGATTCTGCCAGTCTTTTTCCCTATGTCCGTTCATCTGCCCACTCTAGGGGTCAGGAAGCCTTCTCAGTGAAGTACTTTGAGTAAGGCCATCCCTCTTCCTTATCATGCACATATATATTCATTCTTTGAGAAAATCATGGTACAACAATCACTCATGGTTGCCTGGATGCTCAGGATTTTAATTGGGAATTGATGTGATCTTTCCCAGTTTTAGCCAAAGGGCCTCTTTTGCTGGCACATATCCCCTTTGTTCTTTCTGTAGTTTAGTTTTATATGCTCAGAATTGCTCAAAACCCTAATTCATCTGTCCCCATGAGATTTAACACACATACACAAACCCCCCCAAACAGCAGCCTACCATTCTGGCCTGTCCTTACGTGCACTTGGAAAAATGACAGCACATTAAGGAAAGCTAAGGGCTTATTTTAGCCTAACAGATTTTGCATAATGAGTCCCTACTTATTAAAGTACCCATTGGCTGAATATCCACGTCCTCAAAACAAAAACAGAAAAAAAAAAAAAAAAAGGGTGTTTTTAATGTAAACACAAAGAGATTCTCATTGGAGGAGAGCAGGAATAATTAAATATTGGGGATGAGGTCACAGATTCAGAGTATGGAGTGTTCAGCATCAGTGCCTTATTAAGAGTTTTTCCTCTCCCTTCTCTTTCTCATGCCTCGAGCCATTTGTTTCTGTTCCTATGACTCAAAGCTCCATCCTGGCTTAGTGGCAACAAAACTGTTTGTGGGACTGGGCTAGGAATGATCACAAACTCCTTGTCATACTTGGCCAGTGTGTTTCTCTGCAGGCCCACAGCAGGGTCCTCCATGCACCTGCAGCTGTGGGAGGACAATGGGCCACCAGGATGGATGAGGAAGGGAGAGGCAGGGGAAGGGACTTGTGAAACTGGTGTGGTGGCACTGTAACATAAAGCATCGTATTACTACCCTGTCAGATTTATTTCAACCTACAGATGCAATGAGAAAAGTCTTATTGCTATGGAACGCAGAAAAAAAAAAAAAAAAAAAAAAAAAAAAAAAAAAAAAGACTCTATTTTCTTTATAAAAAGGACTCTACTCTTTATAAAAAGAAAAGGGCTCTATTCCTGTGGAAAACTGCTGGAAGCACAAGAGCTTTGTGAGAGGCAGCAAGCAAACTGGACCCATACTTCCCACATACTAAAGTAATAAATAAATAAATACCCTGCTGTAAATTTGCACTGTCTATACATTTTCAAAATATTTTTTGCCTGCTCTGAGCTTATACGGCAGTGGAGTAAATGCTTATAAAAGGCTCATGGCAAGATTAAAAAAAATCAAAACTCATGTCTGAGGTGATAGCCAAGAAGAAAGCTAATAAATTACAAAAGATCAGAGCAACTGAAGTAAGCAAATTTAAGTTTTGAAATTTTGTTTTGAAAGCCTACTGATTCCAATAAGGTGGAGGTAAATATTGATCATTCAAGCGAGCTATGCAGAAAATCAACTTCTCATCAAGGATGATAAATTAACCTAAAAATAGAATGAAATAAAAAGGAAATTTTTAGACTTGATAGCCAGGAAAAAACCTTTTGTCAGATTTTTTTATACTGTGAAACAATATCCAAGGGAAATGGCAGAATTTACTTGAAACATTTTAAAAAAATTACACTGGCAAATGCATTAGAAAAGGTACTACAGAAAACCACCCTGCAATGCCTAGGAGTGCTCCAGGTGACCTTTTGTAATAGAACTTCTCTGTTACTGTTTTGCTTCTGCTTTTCTGAGCCATGTATATGAGCCAGTGTATATTTTGCTTTGACCCTTAAATGAGATTGCATGATACATATCAACTGTTGGAGAAAGATATTGCTAATGTGAGGTGATCTTTACTATCCTTTTGTCATTATACATGGAAGAAAAAGGAACCAAATTAATTGTTTCATTTCATTTTTATTCAGTATCCTTTAATATATTTTCATGTTTTGAATTCCAATTTCTTCCAGTTCACTTTGTATCCAATGCTGGCAAAGCCCTTTCTTGTATTTCTTAATATGCTTGAAGGATCTAAGGAAATTACAGAATTTAACAGCTTTACTTCAAAAATCCATGTAAGATCTGCAATGACCATCATAAGCTGCATGGTCATACTGGACAAATTGTCTGTGAGTTTAGAGAATTTACTTATATTAACATCTGGAATATAAAGTAGATAAAGCCCATCAGAGAGTTCGAAATGTTCCATTCATCAGTAAATCCATTATACTGTATAAAACCACATTGACCTTTTACCAGTTATGACAAAAGTTTCCATTAACCGAGGTTTAAAGAACCTCTGTTTTTTCCAAGCCTTTTAATATTTAGATGAACTCTGGAGATTGAAAAGATTTGGATTAAACTGTGCAGTCAGCAATCTGAGTGAATCTCATACTGAAGTCAGTTACATCTGTTGGATGCATATAACGAGGGGAAAAAAGTTTTGGTGTAGTTTGGTTTTGGATTTTTTTCTGAAGTTCTTAACCACATACTTATCCAAGGAAGTTATCTGAGTTGCCACTGACAGGAAGTGGCAGGTAGCAAGCAGGTGAGAACTCTGGATGCCCACTGTATCAAATTCCTGTCCCTTCTGAGTCTTCATAAGGATGAGTTTTGTGTTGGGAATAACTCCAAAGGCTTCGTCTGGAGCAGATGCAGGCACACAGATGTGTGTCTGTTGAATTGGCTAGTCTCTGGTGCCTGATTTTAGGCTGACAGTGGCTGTTCATACCAGCTTTCTACCAGGTAGGAGAGAGGATACACAGTGCTTGCTCTGGTATAAGACCTTTATACACAGTGCTAATCCATCAAAAATGTTTGACCTGTTTGAAGCAGGAAGGAGTCTGTGTGCTACACGGTGATGTCCTTTTCAATCTGGAATTAAATGGCCAAAACCTGGTTTTGTTGTATCATCAAACCACAGCCTGCACTCTGGCAGGCTTCAGCTTTGCTTCGTGCCCTTAGGCAGGTAGCTGGGATGGGTAAATCGAGCAGCTGATGTCCCTGGAGAGGGGGCTCACCACCCTAGCCTTGACAGCAGCCTAAGAAGACTTGACTGAATGCCAGGGGCATGAAAATAAAAGTGCAGGGTGAATGGGATACATTTCCCCGGGCAACAAGACCAAAAGAAGCACTCTGTGTGACTCAGCTGCATGTGATCCCTGTGGTAGCATGCCTTCTTCTGCTGCCTTTAAAATACTGTTCTCATTACCCAACTCTGCACCAGGGATCAGAAAGTCTCTGAACCTCAGACTACCGGAAGCCACAAGAATACTCTCAAGAAGTATCACTGCAGCATCTGTTACTCTCTCCCCACCACCTACTACTGGCTTTGGTCAGAGCCAAACAGAGGGAGTTAGTCACTCATTCCAGCTGTGTTTTGCAGCTTAGAGCGCTCTTGCAGCAAGGCCAGAGGACTCAGCCTGTCCTGCCTCTCAGCAAAACTGCAGCATTCAGTCTTCCTCCAGCTACAAGCACCTGTTTTTCACAAAACCCCTTTAATTACAGATTTTTAGCATGAGGTTCTGACTCTGCTTAGTGACCCCCAAATAACAGAGTTGTGCAAGGTGAGTTCTCTTTGTTCCTTGGGAGATATTTTGTCTGTACACATATTTACTAATCAATTAGAAGTAGTCCCATGCAAAACAATTATTTTGCACAATCTGCCCTTTAGCTTCCATCTATGTTTTTTTTTTCTTTTGCATATTGCTTTTTTGCCTGTCACTTAAGTTACACTGAGATTTATCCTCACATTTTCTGAAAGTATGGCTATTGGGAGAAGGCACCATCAGAAGAAGGTCAGCCATCTCTAGAGGGCTTTGGGGGTGGGGAACTTCCCTCAGACTTTCCCTTCCATCTTGAAAGCAAAGTTGCTAAGTTGTGGAGCTCTCTTTTGGCAACAGATCCTTCAGCTTGTTCTTGTGATTAGATCCTTATGAAGCTACCAGACATTTCCAAATGTCAGGAAAAAAAATCCAAATTTCAGTAAGACAAAGCAGAAACTAGTCAGAGCAGTTTGCAGCAGCTCAGCTACATTCACAAACCCAGGCATCAGTGCACAGAGCACATGAAGCCTCAGAAAGTTCACCATAAGAAAAGCTAAAGGTTGCCATGTGAGCGTTTGCTATGAAGGGGAAGAAGTTTCTTTAAGGTTAGTGAAGTTGCACAGGTTGCAATGGTGAATGCATCCCAAGAGATCTCAGTGAGGGCTTCTGAGTCCCTGTTCTTTCCCTGAGCACTGGGTCTGTTACCCCATGTTTCATACATGGAGAGTGCCAGGGAGCCCGAGGCAGTTCCACTGAGTTGCTCAATGTGAAGAAGCAGTCAAAGGCTGCCAGCTCCAGTAGGAAGGAGTGTGGCTTTTTTAGAAATATGACAAACTTTCCTACACGGCAGAATTAATGGAGGAATCTTTGTCTACAGGGAGATAACATCAAACCAGTGGGACTGCAGATAAGTGAGGAAGAAAAAGCAGCACCAAGGCAGCCAACACGTGTTTTACTACTCCTGGCGGGATGGTCACTGGTCTCCAGGAGGCAGTGGGGTCAGAGGCTGTGCTGTGAAGATCAGTGGTAGCTTCAGCACAAACTTCTTCTAAAAAATTTCTAATGCATGATTTGGGGTCCATAACACTGCAAACTGTTTATGGATGTCAGTGTACTAAAAAGCTCACTGAAACAGACACCTTATGCTTAAATTAAGACTTTTTTTCCAGAGGGCTTTTACAGAATGTCAGTACTATGTGTGACACTTCATTTCTTCACAAATCGCCCACAGAGTAGAGAACCTTGGGGATGTTTTACTACACTGCTGCTGAGCAGTCATATTGTGCACAGAGATGTATCACCACAGTGCTTGGTGGTGAAGTCCATATGATTTTTTCTTGTGTCCAGTAATTTTGCACACCAGCAGAATGGCAATAGTTTATGGTCACTGTCTAAACAGTGTGGTATTTCTTCAAGCCTCTCCCTGTTCCTAAGAAAAAATACTAACAAACAAATGGGTCATGGATGAGAACTCTGGTCAAGCAGTTAGTCAGGTCTTCAGGGCAAACTGCTTTTGGCCACCCTGCACCTTGGGGAGCAGATTGGGCCGGTTGTTCCATCAGGATGAGAAGCCACAGCCGAGCAGTGGCCCCTTCCCCCAGTGCCCAGTCCCAGCTGTCCCTGTGTTGGTCCTCAGCCAAACTGAGGGGCCTGGCAAGTGCAGTGGCTTGTGTATTGCCCCCCACTTGTGAAGAACACTTGCTTGTAGCCTGAAAGTGTGACCATGCCACAGTACACTGAGTGGTTCTTTGCGATGGTTTTAGGTGTGCCACAGCTACTGCTGGTTGTTGCCCAACAACAATGACAGGAAAAGCAAACAGCAGGTAGAATTTGACAGTGGGATCCATACCCAGCCATCAGAAAGCTGTGTAATATTTATCCGTCTGATTTCCACTGAATCCTACTCTTACACAACCTGCACCTCCACTAATTGCTTATGGAAAGAGAACTGAGGCAAGCAGACCTGCCACCAATAGTGCATGAACTGGACGAGGCGAAAAGACCCATGAGGATGACAGCAATGGTCCCACCACACTGAAATCCAGCTTCACTCTCAGACTATATCCTTCCAGTACTGGGGTGGACAGCATGGATAAGGGGTGCAGGGCTGGCAGGAGTGAGGCCTCTCTACAGAGGGACAGAGGTGCTCAAAGCGGGAGCCAGGCTCACGCCGTGCAGAGGCACTTCATCAACTCTGAATCAGAGAATCCCTTGGAAAAGACCTTTAAGACCACTGACTCTGTTAACCCAGCACTGAACCGTGTTCCTGTGTAGAAGTGCCACATCTACACATCTTTTAATACCTCCAGGGACGGTGATTTCACCTGGACAGCCTGTTCCAATGTTTGACCACCCTTTCAGCAAAGATTTTTTTTTTCCTATAATCCAATCAAAACCCTCCCTGGCATTGCCCATATGGGCAATGCCAGGGTCTGCTGTTGCGTTTCCTTCTTCCTGGTGTGTATTAGTTCCTTTCAAAGAACAGAAGTCACGATCCAAACAGCTTCGGAAGAGCGAAGCCAGTGTTTCCTCTTTCCCGAGGGAGGAACAGCAAATGCCACATCTCACACCGCCCAGAGGCAGCCGTTCCTCCCCAGGGACACACCAACGAGGAGCGGTGCTAAAATTAACGCTTTTTTAACACCTGGCACTTCCTGCTTTTAACAAAAGCTTTAGAAATCGGGTGCTTGGGGTGGTTTCTTTTTCTCTCTAACGAGCAGCAAGCGGCGGATCGGCCCGAGGCGAGAGCCGGCGGCAGGAGGTTCCCCGCCCCGGGCCCCCCATCCCCGCCGCGGGGCCGCCGCCAGCGGCCTCCCCCCGCTCCCGCGGCGCCGCCCTCCCTCCGTTCCTCCCTCCCCGCCGCCGCTCCCCCGGACCCCGTGACGGCCCCGTCCCGCCCCGGCAGGCGGGAGCGCGGGCAGCGCTCGGTCTGTCTCGGCGCGGAGCAGCCATGGGCTCGGCGGCGCAGCTCCCGCCGCCGTCGCCGCTCGGGGAATGCGAGCGGGAAACGGGGGCGGCGGCCGCCCGGCACCGGCGGCGCCCGGAGGAGCAGGTGGGTGCCCGCCCGTGAGGGGTCTGGGAGGGCGGGCCGCGGCTCCGGGGCTGCCCCCGCCGCCGGGCAGCAGCAGAAAAGCGGAGACGCCTTTTGATCCCTCTGCCGTGGCATTCCTACAGCCCACCCGTGTGAGCCGCTCCCGGGTAACGCTCCATTGCGGCGGGGCTTATGCAACCTGCGTGGGGCTGCCCACGCGTGCTGCTGGAGTATCCCGCCAGCGGGCCCGCCTGACCCCCGTTCTTCCCTCCGGGACGCTTAGTCCGTCGGGACGAAAATGAGAGCAGATGTGTACAAGGGTAGTCCCGGCACGGCAGCCACATGTATCTCGCTGGAAATAACCGGGGTGCTCTTGCCATCCTCGGAATTCCCCCCAGTAGTTCAGCTCTTGTGTTCGCTCGCTTGAGTCTTTTAAGCTTATAGTCTCTGTATTACTTAGGAAACGTAATATTCTGTAACTGGGGGTAAGCTAACTCTTTTTTTTTTTTTTTAATCTGCTTCAGGATTTATATTTTTATGGCATGGAAGTGGGCTTTTTGCTTAGGAGCCGTTTCCCTATTGTTAGCTGTAAACTGCCTTTCCAGGCACTCTTTTGTTTTGCAGACAGCATCGTCCCGGTGTTTAGACAAAGGCAGTGCTCTTAATGCACCTTTATTGATGTTTCGTTTAAAGGAAAAAAGAACACAACCTTTTTCGTGCACAATAGTAGAATGCAATGATCTGCTCTAAAATGTACTAAAACTCATGATTGCACAGGGGCAAACAGCTGCGGGAGCGCATCCGTAAGTAATTTCCGGATGGTTTTGATTTCGTTAATCATTTTTGTTGAAAATTCTTAAAAGATGCTCTGTGCTTAACCACAAACGAGCCATGTCACAACTGAAATAGTTTAGTATTGGAGTGTCTGGTAGTACTTGCCTGACATTAAATCTAGAAGCGGGCCACTCTCAAAGATTCTAGTACCTGAGAATTCACTTAGGCACATTTACATAAGTCAGCGCATCTTCTTGCTCCTTTCTCTAGGAAAATGGGGCAGAGCAGAGCACATGCCTGAATGTAGGGTAAGGACAGATGCACCAAGGGAGGCTCAGAGTTCTCCCTGTCCTCGTAAGCCCTCCTGCAGGATGTCGCAGGAGGCAAGTAAGGAATACCTGCTGGTTCTGCTTTACTGTCCTCCCTGGAAGGAGAGGTTAAAAAGTTGCATCAGATCATCTCACGTATTACTGTGCTCAGACTAGTTGTAGAACTAGTTGTAGATCCTCGCCGAGGAGCTTTTCCCCGCAGTTTATGGCTGCTTCTTAGTGATGGGTGTGTTGTGGTTTCAAGGGATGGTGCAGGCTGAAGAGTTGCCTTCCAATGGTACCTAAACACATTTTTAAATTAAACTGGTAAAGGTACTGCTTGGGTGGCAATACACAGCCACACTTGGTTGACAAACTCCCTTTCCACTTTTCTCAGTCACAGGTAGTGATCCTGGCCCTTTCTGACAAGTTGGGGTGTAACAATAGGATAGTAGAAATTTTGAATGGGTCACATGGAAGAAGGAGAAAATCCTTCCTATTTATTGGATATGTTTCACTGTGATACCACAGAGTAGTCTTTTCTGCATACTGAGGTGCAGTCAACTGGGAAAATAATAAACTATTTGGAAATAGGGATTATCACTTGCCTTTATTTAATATACAGAGGGAATTTAAATACTGAACAAAATAACAGTAAAAATAATAATAATTGGATAAATAAGCAGTATTATTTTATTTTCGTGTGTAGGGAAGACACAAGGAGCTGGAGGTACCCTCACTTGCTGCAAACTTTGGCAGAAAGTCCCAGATTCTCTTGTTCAAGAGAGCAAACTTGTAGATGGATTTGGAAGGGCTCCTGTGTCACCAAGCCTTGTCACACTCTCTTACCTTTTTTGCTTTCATGAGTGTGTTCAGTTTTCTCTCCAAATAATCTGTTTCCCCTGCCCTTTTTGCTCTTGGGGAGAAATTGTTGCTGACAGCGGGCAGGGATCCTGTTTCCAGGCTCGGTCCTTATTGGAGTCTCTCGTGGAGGCCCAGCGCTATCGCTGTGTTTGCTGAGGGTGTTTGCACTGCTAACACAGACTCTGCTCCTCAGCCTGTGTTTTCCTGTTCCACGTTCTCTCCTGAGCTGTAAATGTGTGCACGACTTTAGTCATATGTGCGATGCAAAAGGAAGGAGTCAAAGTCTGCTTTGGTGTTGGTATAAATTCTTATTTCTCTCATCTGGTGTGAAGTAAAGCCTTCATGAGAGAAAATCCTTTGGCCTTTTTTGAGAGGGACTTTTATGTGAGGATCTGGGGCTTCAAATCTGAGTGTGATTTGGTTTTTCCCATTTCCTTTTTCTTTTCTTGCATGAACTGCCTGAAAGGGCATTAAACAAAGTAAATACAGTTTGTGTAAGATCATACCTTGTAACTTAAAACTAAAAGAATATCTTCCTGAAAGCAGGATCTAAGTAATAATGAGTACACCCTTTAAGAGTATTCTGTAGGAAATAGATCTGTTTAATGCCAGATTAATTTTTTATTCAAGCTTATTATTGTGTCAGCACAAGCATGCTTAATGAAATTACTGACATGTACATTTTGAAAGAATGGAAGGATATGTAACTGTTACACACAGCCTTTGAAATTCATTATTGCAATAGACTGTAGAATTACCTACTTCTCTGGTCAGATTTGAAAGCTGAACTAGATGATAATTTGATTTGCATTCTTTGTAGATTTGCGTGCAAAGGTAATTACACCTATTTTAGTCTTCAAAGCACTGAAAGACCTGGGTAGTTTCTTCCACCTCTCCTGTATTTCAGTGCTGGGATTCAGAAGAAGTAACTGAAGGCACCCAAAGATTCAGCTGCTCCTGAAGCCACGGGAGTAAGTTGCTTCTTTGCCCCTCAGGGTCACATTTTTTTCCTAACTGTTGATAGTTATTAGTCAGACACATAAATTGTCCTGTACTTTCAGCATCACCAAAGATAAGGGCCTCAAACCTCCTTCTCTAACCCACTTCCTAAAATAGGCTAGCCACTGTCACATTACTGCATTCTAATAAATCTCATCAACACCTATAAATTAAACTATTAAATAAGAATAGAAAAGCAGGAGTGTGTATTAATAGAAGTTGATGCAGGAGTCCTGCATGTGCATTGTCTGCATCCTGCACATGCCCTACAGCAGGACATGAGGTGGTAGTAGTGGGATGCACAGCACCCTGTCTGTCTGTAGGGACTTTGAAGCCAAGCTCTGTGTCACAGTGGAGCCCCTGACAGCTGTGGCACTGTGGTTGCCATCTGTACTGAGAACTGTGGGCAGTTCCCTGTTTGGGCAAGAATGGGGTTTAGTTCCTTGTAATCAGAATTGAAGGCAATAACAAAATTCACGTTTGCTTCAGTGAGGCCAGGATCTTCACATCATGCTGGTTTAGGATACACAGAATCCACAGTGCTGTTCAAGTGTGAAACCAAGGCTTCTAGAAAATGTTTAAGTGCAGAGTTAATATGTACTATGTGTATTTGCTAGTAGATTTGTTAGCATAGACTATCAACTTTTCATTAACCTGGGCTTGTAAGCCTTTGGGATGTTTTATTATTATTTTGAACAGTGTTTTATGGCTGTAAGTGGAGTATTTTATCTTCTAATAGATGGCTTCAGATTTAGAGGTGCTGTTACAAAAGGACTTTGAGAATTGAGAATTTGGTGAGGAGGTGTGGCTGTCTTAACTAAATTCAACCCCTGAACTTTTTTAATAACTTTACAGTATCACTAGTATTTGTCCAGAATGGGGAGGATGAGCAGAATATATAAACAGAACTAGAGAAAATATCAACAGACCTGTGGTATGCCTTGTGTAAAATCTTCATTAGATTGGGTGGTTGTGTGCTCTGTTTCTCAGAATGGTATAATTTCAGTCATAAGTCAGTAATGACCAAGAATATTTTGAAGTACACTTGTGTATGTGGAACTTGTAATGCCTAAGGCTGGAAACCTATTTCTAATTTATTCCACACTGAGATAATCTGAAAATTGTAGGTTTCTCCTGCTCATAGTTGCTGGAATTTGTTTCCGAAAGTAGTCATGCTTGACAAGTAGGACTTAATCCTAAATTTGTCCTGGCTCTACAAATAAATTAAGTCTGTTGCAGAGGTTCAAATAATAGATGATAATAACTTTCTTAAAAGCATTATTAAGTTTTCTGGGGCTTAACAGCATTTGAAGAAAAAACCCCAACCCTTCAAACATACCTGTAGCACCTACTATAGATAGGATGATGTGCTCTGTTTGAATGATGGGAAGATCCCATTTTCTTAAAAAAGTATTCTGGAGATAGAAGCAAATAGAAATATCCTCTCTTTAAAAGTCAAAATTAACAGCTGTTGCTTTTCAGCAAGCAAGTGCATTTGGTACCATGCTGAATATATGGGGATTGCAAACCTTTTTGCTGAGTCGAGCTGACCAGTTTTAGTGGGGAGATAGATAGAGATAGTGCTAAAAGCAATCCTGCCTCCAATACATTGCAGCTGTGTTAGTTATCCAAGAGTGGGAGCAGCCTTGCCCTCACAGCCATGGGTGTGATAAAGGAGTGAGTTAGCTGGTAGAGAGAATCAGTTGGAGTCTGCTGGCTGTGCTCTGAGGAGGAAGGGACAGGCATCACGCTAGGGACAGGAACGAGCAGGCAGGAACTGCAGAAGTAAGAGAGAAAGAGCCAGAGCTGTGTGGAGCTGCCTATGGGAGGCTACAGAGAAAAGGTATGAGAGACTTCTAGATAACAAGGTGCTGATGCTTGAAGCCTTCTGAAGTTTTAACAAAGCCTTTTGAGTGTTGTGGCCGTCTTAACAGTGACAAGTTTTACTGGGGGACCCAGATAAATGAAATCCAGTGGAAATTAAATGTTGCAGGTATAATGAAAAGGTGGATTAGATACTACATTTGATCTAGTCTCTATGTAAAATTGCAGTATGGATGGGATCAAATTACAGGGACAGTAGCAGGAACATAAGAAAGAGTGTAAACAGCATCCTGAAGTTGGGGAGAGAGGCAGTACATCTTGACATGGGGCAGGCAGGTTTCCTCTCCCATGGACCCTCCTGTGCCAGATTACTGTCTTTCACACTTTCTCATCTGCTGCTGTATTAGTGGGGAATTTCACCCAGAAATGTGGGACATTTTTTGTGTTTATCAAGGGAACCTTCTATTCTCTTGGAAGCTATCTCTGTTCCACCCATGCACGAGTTAAAGTATCTGGAAAAGCCTTTTCATCTCTTTAACGCAAAGCTTCTCCTGGTATTTCAGAGTTTGTTCCAGCAACTGTTGATTCTAAACTTGAGTTGCTGTAAAAGCTGACTAAAGGGAATCCGGCGCTGTTGCTTTTTCTATGTTGTTGCTTGTTTCTATAGAAACATCTTGTCTCAATTTTATAAATGATTTCTAGATTCTTGCTGTAAAATGCATGTTAACCCAATCTTTGGTTTGCAGTCTTTTGTTTAAACTTCCTCTAAGTATGTCACTTTTATTGGTAGCTGCCATAAAGTACTTCTGGTATTAAGAATTTTTCTCACATTCGCCTGTTTTTCTCAAAGTAAGAAGTTAAACTTCGTTTTTTTCTGTCTTGTTTTTCTGGAATTGAGGTGTGTTTTGGTTTTTTTCCTTTCATTTCCAAATCTGTTGATCTTTTCACAGTTAAATATCAGATTAAAATTAGCCTAGAGAAATAAACCTGGTTGGTTGCTGTTGTTTTGTTGTTTTTTTTTTCTCTCCAGACAGTTGAAATTAATTTTGTTATCTTTATGGTCTCTTGGCTGAATACCAAAATCTTTTTACTGCTTACGTTTACAAGGTTAAATACTAATTGTTAGTTTTACGTAAGCAAAGGATGCAAAGGGATACGGGTCTCTTCCTGTAGTAAAGAGGAAGAAAATCAGAAACATTTTCAATAAAATAATTTTTCCTTCTTAAGGCAAATTTCTCTTTCAATTAAGCATATCTTCTAAGTACAAGAAAGCAGGGTGAGTTCCTGATCAGATGCATCTGTGGAGGAGTAGGAGGCAGAAAGGCGTCACCCACCCGGCCAGTGTGTCAGCAGTGTTTGTGCTGGTGCCCTGCGATGGGCTGAGGCTGGGGCTTGCTCACGGAGGAGGCCACCAGCTGGGAACCTGCTCTTGGCTGCAAATCTCCAGAGCCTGTCCGTGGCAATACACTGGGTTGTCATATGGCTGAGTACCAGCAGGATTGGATTAGTCATTCCCTCAGGACTTCCATGGCTGGCTACACAACTATTAAATATTTGTAGCTGTGTGGTGGCTGGTGTTTCCCCATCTGCACCCAGAAAGAAGTTGGTCTCTTATTCTGGAGAGGAGGGAACTTGTGATTTCTTCCATTCTGGTCTCTGCCATCTGCTTGCTTTCTTCTCTTTTTTTTTTTTTTTTTCTTAAGAGTGGTCCCAAAGTATTTTCTGTTTTAGTTTGCATCTTCTAAAAAAGGTAACTCTGAGGCACTTACTTCTGAACATTAATGTCCCAACTTACTGAAAAATACTCCTATGTTTTCAAAAGTAAACTTGTTCTTAAAGTCATATCTCACTAGCTTTTTTGACATTTAGGTGTCTGTGGGCTTCAGATAGCAGACACACCACCTGTTCCCTGGAGTAAAAATAACCATGACTGGAGTAAAATAGATAGTGAGCAGTTAAACACTGCAGGCAAAACTTCTTACTTGGAAAAAATGAAATGTGCAGATGGGCATGTAAATGTGATATCCCTGTATTTCTTTACTAGAAGGTTGGGATTTTTTAACATCTCATTCAGAAGTCATCCCTGCATTCCTTATTACATGGGATTTTTAACATCTTATTCAGATGAGATTAAACACGTGCTTGCTATAAAACTCAAAAGGGATTACTTTTCTATATAATATGGAAATAATTCTCTTAAATATGCTCTTCCTTTTCTTTCTTTTATGACTGTACGTGTGATGAATTGTGATCTGAGGTATGTCAAACAATTTGGAGGCACTGCTGCCTTTCTGTGGTGGAGGTGAACATTGTGTGTACCTTTGTGCCCTCTCTCATTGCCTTCTTTACCCAGCAGCATTTTTTTTTGACTGTAAAATCATAAGCTTTTTCATGGAGAGTAGTTATTTTCCCAATTCATTGGCCTTTTCTCCTCCATTGTTGGAGTTCAGTGTTTGTCTAATGCTCTTTGAGGCAGTTCATGCAAGAAAAGAGGTAATTACAGACTTGTACTCAGTCTGGTGCTGTTGTTAAGTCTGTGGTAAGAATTTTCCAGGCTGCTTGAGCAGGAGAAGACTGTTGAGGTTTCTTCTGTTCATTAGTCATGACCAGATAGAAGAATGCCACTTGCTTTGCTTTAATGGATCTTGGATTTAATCATCTTCAGAGTGGTTGAATGGATTTTTTTTTTTCTTTTAACAAAACATCCTGAATCTTCATGTGGAGCAGGTTCCTTATGTTCATCTGTTCTCCCACAGAACAAAGGCTCTTGAACTTTATCCACTTATTTCACTCATGTCGGTTACTTGGATTATTTTTTCCACACACATGCAAAAATCCCAAACTAAACACGCCATCTCAAGATTCTTAGGTTAAGTGTGGAAAACTGTGGATCAAGCTGCTGCTTCAGCAGATGGAATGCCTAGAAGACCATAACTGTACCTGTTCTCTGCACAGCCACATCAGAGGTGAGGTTACAGAACTGAAACTTGTGTTTACTTTAGAGCTGTTAAGTCCTCCCAGCAGAAAAATTAAACGTTAAATCTGTGCTCCCATGCTCTTTTTGATTAGCCACAGGACAGTAACTTCTCAAGTGTGTAGGGTAATTTTATGGCCCTCTTGGATCCATTTGTGTTCTGCATCCTCCGAGAGCTTGGCAGACTTTCTTGATGTGATCTGCAAATGGTCAGGTGCAGGAACTGTGTGCTCTCAGCAATTTGAGGGGAAAAGACCACAAACTGGCTGCGTTACACGTAGGAGATGCAGAGAGGGATCAGTTGTAGGCCATTGTGAAAAGTTCAGTGCTAACTTTATCCTTCTCTCCTAGGGAACAGCATATGACTCACTGCAAAGATGGCTTCTTTCCGGGGGGAGGGTGTTCTGGTGGGATCTCATGTTTTGGAGCCTGGTCAAAGCACCCTTTGATAGGAAGGGGGTAAGCAACAAGGAGATTGTCCTGTCAGACCGGTGTGGCACAGAGAGACTGTCAGCCTCTGCTCGTGATACACCATGTGTTTTCCTGAGTTTAGGAAGCAGTGATTTTCAGTGAATGTGTGGAAGTTTGCCATAAGGAGGGGTAGTTAGTGGTCAGAACACAGGGAATTTTGTGTGTTGTGTTGATGAGAAACATAGCTGGAAAAACCACAACCGGATGTTAGTTGGGCTCAGTAGGAGGAATAGGACTTTACCTTCTTTGTTGTTTTAAAGCTAGTCGAGGAAAAGCTTCAATTACATGGGGGATTTTCTTTCAGAAGCACTTCAGGGGATGTAGGAGCATCAGGTGTTCTGGAAGCAGACAGAACTTGGCACTTAATAGCTCCTCGTCGGTTTCATTCTGAAAAAAAGTGATTCTATGGCATCCTGCATCACATCTGCCAGGGCCTGTCTTGGTTCTTCTTGGAGTATCAAAGCCCCTAAGTCATTTGGCCTTAACAGAAGGGAAAAATTAATTCTGGGTTTCAGTATAAAAGGTTTTCAGAGTTTGGATCTTCAAGTGCTGAGTTTCTGCCAGTAAACAGTGGGAGACAGCAGACCGTGGCTTTGCTGATGAGAATGTGCCATTTCGAACAGGGAGGGAAATTTTACAAAACCAAACATCTGAAAAGACTAGAGGAAATGAGGTGGTTGATGGGAACCTGCAGGTACCAATGGGTTTGTGAAGAACATTGTGCTGAGTAGTGGAGCAGATCAGATGCTTCCCTTTCTGTTCTGTATGATAATTCTGTTTTTAACTTCAAATAATTTAAAATAAAAAAAAATAGAAACCAAATACAAAATTGAATATGGAGTGCTGCAAGCTCTGGAGCCCCTAGCACAGAAAAAAAACATGGACTTGCTGGAATGAGTCCAGAAGAGGGCCATGAAGATGCTCAGAGATGCATGAAGATGCACCTCTCCTGTTAAGACAGGCTGAGAGAGTTGAGGCTGTTCAGCCTGCAGAAGAGATGGCTCCAGGGAGCCATTATAGTGCTTTCCAGTGCCTAAAAGGAGAGAACTGGAGAGGGACTTCTTACAGGGACATGTAGGGATAGGACATGAGTGAATGGTTTCAAACTGACAGAAGATAGATTCAGACTAAGTCATCCCAGTAAGCCTAAAATAAAATTATATTGATATAAAATTAATTTAAATTACAGTAAGATGTAATTCATTACAGTAATTTGATAAGAAACATTAGGTTAGGAAACAAATGCAGTCAGCATTTCTAATACGTTCTGGTTTAGATTTATTCACTTAGGAAAGCCTCATTCTCCTTTCTCCTTCAGGAATAATACCATATACTCATGTGGTGTGTGTATATATATATATTTATATACGTATATATATTTGGTGAGTGTCAGCCAGTTGGAGGGAGGGGGGAAGAGAATTCTTGTCTGGGAGGCAGTGCTGCTGTTCCTCTTTTTTTCAGGAGGTATTCTGGGCATGTATTAATCTATATCTAGATCTCTGGCTGCACTGCCAGAGTCCCTCTGAATTTCTTCATCGTTCCTGTGTTCCAAAGAGTGAGGAAAGGCAAACAAATGAGTGTAGAAGAACTGGCCCTCTCTTACATTCCCTCCTGAACTGTAGCAGACGAAGTCTGGGAGTGCCCTCTGCATGGCACCTGTTATTTATGAGGAGAAGAGCAGCTGGGAAAAGCCTGGAAAGCGTGTTTTCTCTGGGGCTAGTGCAGCTCAAGAAATTCTCTCTGCTCCCTCCTGATACACAATTGATCCTTAAAAGTTAGGAATCCTAGGCTGGGCTGTTAGTTTTTAAAACTAGCAACTTTGAAACAGACACTTCTGCTTTTACAGGAGGAAGCTGTGGTTTTGCAGAGGCGAGGGGGTGCAGCTGCTTGGAACGGGTACATTTCTCTCTCTGCATTTTGTCTGTTATGGTAGTGTCTGTCTAGCTTCAGGCTGATTCAGCAAGATTAATATGAAAATAGCCCTATGAAAACAGTTCAGTAAAAATGAAAGAGTCAGCTGGGAACTGTGTGTTCACTGAAGACAGCCAATTCTAAAATTGTTTAGAAAAGTATTTTTCGGTGGAAGAAAAAAATAATAATTCAGTTCTGAAGTTACGATTTGAGAGCTATGGCTCATACATGGACTGCATGCTGTTTTACTGTTGCCCTGAAAGGTAGTGAGAGAAATTTAGCTGCAATGTTAAAGCTTATTTATTATTCCTTAGCAGTTTGGAGTATTGTAACATTACTGGCATTTGCCCTAAAGGTTCTATTTTAGCTACACCTCTGAAGGAATGTATTTGTTCAGCATGTGAAGTAAATATTATGCAATAGTAAAGAAAAATATGCCATCAGTGTTTCATGAGTGTTCATCTGTTCTCAGCTTCACTTGCTTTTTGCTGGGTTGCCTGAAGCAAGATATACTTAGTCTGAATTAACTGAAGCAGACTTTGAAGTCTTGAGAATTTCCATGATCATGCTGAAAGGTTTTGTAAGCTACTGAAAAATATTTGGAAAAATAACCTGATGCTTGTTCTGTAATTAAACATACACTTGCCAGTCTCTGTGCCTGGCAGCTCCCTGTGTGTAATCGCTTTCGAATCTATGAATCTGCTCTTGTTTGAGAAGGTGAGGGACGGGTAATGAAAAAATCAAAAATACCTGAGCAGCCCAAGTGAGGTGGAATTTCTATGTTTACCTTGTTTAAGAGACAGTGTGCAACTTCTTGCTGTTAGCTTATCAAAGCTAGCGGGGCTGCACGTGCAATGACATGTCCTACAGCTGCCTTGTACCAGGAGAGACATTGCTGGCATGGACACGTGTGGTTAATCCTGCTTAGCCCAGTGGGAGCTGCAGAGGAGCTTCCAGTCCTGCCTGCTGGCAGCCTCCTGGCCAGTGCTGCACTTGCTCTGTGTGAAGGCTTCCAGGACGTTGCTGAGCACCACCACAAGCCGGGGGCAGAGATGATGTGTGTGTTTTCCCTCTCCTGGCTGCCCTGGCCATGGCTAGAAAATGTATTGATTTCTCAGCTGTTCTCTCAGAAGTGGTCTCTGCACTGCTTGATGTGAGTTGTGCTCTGATCCTCTCCACCATCATCTGTCACATGCTCCCTCTGGTCTCTGCATGCAGGAAGCAAATAAATGTATTCTCCATTCCCAGCAAATCCCTTCTCTTTTCCCCTAGTTGTTGTGAGCAGTATACACTTAGGCTAAGGCTCTGTTTCTCTCCCTGCTCTTTGGGAATGGAGGGATAAGAGTTCCATTGTGTTGCCAGCCCTGCCAGGTTTACAGGTGCTCACAAGAGGTGCTGCTTTTCCAGAAGAGACTGATCTTGACACATTGGGATTATTGATGAGTCAGTGTTTCTTTGAATTAAATTGAATTAAGTAAAGCACAGTTAAAGTCAAAATGCTGAAGGAAATCCAGTAAAGTGGAGAAAACAGCCTGGGCCTGTGAAGTGGGCTGAAAAGAGGCAAGGGAGTGTCTGTATGTACATAACCTCCAGTGCTGCAGTTCTCCCCTCTCGGGCTCTTCTGTAGAACCGCAGAAAGAGAGAACAGAATATTAGTTATGAATTAGTTATGAACACATTACTATTTAGGCTTCCTGCACCTGTCCCTTTATGGGATTCAGTACAAAGCTTAAACCAGACTCTTTATGAATAAGTAAATTAAAAAAAAATCCAGGTACTTTCAGCTGAGGGACTGTTGCGTTTTTTGTTTTTTTTTTTTTCAGTAGCAGCTGTAGAGCTTTACCCAGAGCATTTCGCCAGCAGGTTCTGCATGCTGGCCTAAAGTCTGGCCTAGAAAAACAATATTGGCTTCCTTTGGTCTTTGCTGGATGTTTTTCTGTAAGAATGGTAATTCACTTTATTCTTTGCTCTTAAATGGAGAGGCTTGCACTGGTGTGAAAGGGAATTTCTGGTTCTCTGTCAAGACCATGCCATGGAACAAGGGATGCAGAATATCATTCATCCTTGAAGATGGAATGTGTTTGCTTTGAATGTGGGAGTAGACTAATTGCACATAGAGCTTGTGGGCAATTTGCAGGACCTATTGATCAGTTGACTGAATTATTTATGAGTACCTGCATGTGTTTTCACTGCTGCCTAACAGAAGCATTAGAAGACTTATGTTTATCATCTTGAAAGCATGTTTGCCTTGTCATATCCAAACACAAGGCAGTAAGGTTTTGTGCAAAGAATCTCTGGACACGAGAAGAGAGATGGGATCTCAGGCTCTAATCTAGTTAAAATTTACATGTTTACATGAAACATTCATGTTTTTGGCAGTGATATTTACCTGTGGCATCTACATTTAAAGACTGACCTCTGCCTTCCTGTGCATTTCCTCTGCCATTTTTTATTTCACAAAAGGTCCAGAACTTGCTTCTCCTTCCCTTTGCTTTTTTGTACCATCACTTTGGATCTGTGCAGTCCTTGGGTCTGTCTTCCTTTGCCTGACTTGCATGGCTTCCCACACCAACATCGGGATAGATGTTTGTCACTTTCCCAGTTGGATCCAGTGCCCTTCTTTCAGCAGTGATTAGTAGTCCTTCAGTTCCCTGGGCTTCAGTGCAAAACACTTCACAGTTCATGTTTAATAGTTTGATATCATTCTTGTAGTTCTGGAGATGTTTTGGAACTAATTCAGCCAGATTTCCTCCCTGAAATTAGAGACATCTCATTCCATTGTGGTTGCCCTGACAACCACAGGCAGGTTCCACAGACAGGTAAGATGTATGACCTGCAGGAGAGCTTTACACTTCCTCTAGAGTGGCATCTGGAGGGGAGGGAGGCTCTCATATGTTTGTAGCACCACTTCAGATGTCCCAGGTTTGAACAAACTACATCCTTAGCATTGTACCAGGGTCACGAGCTATGTAGTATTTTTAATCTCTTGATTTAAGGAGTAGATTCCTTGCATGTGTATCTCAGTTTTATGCATTCAGATAGAAACAGATGAGAGACTTGTTCAGAATGACAGTAATAAAACTGTACAACATATTTCCTTTTTTTATCTTCCATCTGCAGGTCCACCAAGAGCAAAGGAACCACACCACGGAACCTGTGATAGATGACTATAAAAAGATGGGGACTCTCTTTGGAGAATTAAACAAAAGCCTTATAAGAATAGGCTTCACAAGGATGTACTTTGGAGAACGGATAGTAGAACCTGTAATAATTATATTCTTCTGGGTCATGCTCTGGTTTCTTGGCCTACAAGCTCTTGGACTGGTGGCTGTTCTGTGCCTTGTCATTATTTATGTACAACAGTAAAATTTTATAGCTACTATTTGGCTTATGTATTTCAAAACTGTCACTATGTCAGTGGATTTATGTGTTTAAGTAAATGGGTGGTATATCAAAAGCTGCAATGCTTCAAATTGCTGAACTTCTGATGGAGGGGACTAAAATTACATTTTAAGCCAAATCAGCAATGCCCTACTACATCTTTTGGGGGAAGAAAGGAGGTGTATGTAATATAATGGTGTGAAATGTACTGTTATCTGCGCTCTTGGGGCCTTAGCCAAAGGGTTGGCTTTTCATTTTCCCCTCCCCTGTCCCCGTGTTCTTGCTTTGTATAGTGAAAATTTCATGTCTGGTTTTAAGAGGACACTTGATGTGAGTGTTCTGTTTCACTGCTGGGGGGGGCTCATGTGCTGTTTGTTCCCTGAATCTGCATAATTTGTTAGTGTTTTGCTGAAAAGCTAAATCTGCACAAGGGAGGTTTGGTAAGAAACCTGCAGTGACAAACATTCGTTAGATAAATACAATCTCCAGACACGAAAGCAGACATGAAAGGTTGGTGTAGTTTATAGTAAGCTCTCCCCCAGGAAACAGGCTGTACCAGCAAAATGCCCTTACAATGTTAGTGACTTCAAACAAGACTCGAGCTGTTGTTCAGGAGGAAGTGCAGTCCTACATTGGCTAAGGGGTCTAATATAGCACTGCCTTGTTTTTTGGAAATGTACTCAGTTCCTGCTGCTATTTTTCTTTCTTTATTTTTTGTACTTGCTCTTTCCCCCAGCCCTCCTTCTTAAGATAAATATTTGGATATTTCATGGAGTTTGTAGGTAGTTCCAGCTGCAGTGTTGGACACTTGCCATTCCAGACAGCAGTGCTAGAATGCTGTCTGCTTCCTCTGGGTGGTGTGAGAAGTGGCTGAACAACCAGATACCAGAACAGATCTCTCAATGCTTCCCACATTTGTTGCAGTGTGGGCTCACACAAGCTAAAGCTTTGTGCACCTAAGCAAACTGTATCTGTTTCCTCATGCAAGGCAAGAATGGAGTTGAAACCAAGTGGTTGTTTTATTTAGTAGTCGTAACTGGTTCCTTTCCATACTAGGCAGCAAAAATGCCTACCTATAGATATTTGTCATGGGCCACACAACCTAGAGAATAGGTTCTGTCGATTCAGGAGTGGGTGCAAAATTCACTCAGCTCCCCAGTAGCCACCCCAGGGGTGTGCTGGGTATTTCCAAGTTCTCTTCTCCTCGTGAAGAGAAACAGAAAAATGGGACAGAATAGGCTACCAATTTAATATTTGCTGTGTATTACTTTTAGCAAGAAACTTAATTGCAAAATTGGCTTCATCTGTGGTAGAGTGAAATTGCGTATTTGCTCAGAGATGTAATAGGAGATGTGAAATTTACAGAAAATTTCTTAAACTTTTGCAGTGACTTTTTTCCTAAATGTTTTTACAACAATAAATTAGTTGAAGACATTGTCTTATTCAAAGACTTTTAAAGTTAAGGGAGAGTTCTCTACAGTCCCAGTCCTGCAACTGGATTCTCAAGTCCAGCTTTATGCATGGGTGGATCATTCTGTCTGTTTTAGGCTCTGTTTCCAGGACTCCTGGCCCCAGTTCTTACAGACTTTACTGTTAGAGAAATAAATAATTGTTATGTAGGGCAGTGAACATGAAAGCCCAGCTCCTCTAGAGCCTTTTGTACTGAAATGCCATCTCTAGACATCTCTCTCTGCTTTCTAATGAACGAGTAGTATCCTTCTGAGGAGTCAGGTCACCTCTTTGGATCTTCAGATGACCCTGCCTGTCGATTCAAGAGGCTCTGCTGAACCAGCAGGACTGCAGGGCACTGGGAGTGAGGCCCATCTGTGTAGTTAGGTGGCAACCTGTGTTGATTGGCACCTGGTTAAATAGTTGTGCTGGTGGCAGGGAAACTTTGGATAGCAAAAGGCCTTTCTGGATATGGGAGGTTTTGTTGTTCACAGCTTGAACTCCCAAAGCAAACAGCAAGTACAGGTTGAACTCGGAGCCAGGAGCTCTAAACTCAGAAGTGCCTAGGGGTAAGCTTTGGGTTTGTTTCAAGTCCCCTAGAAGGAGAACATCTGTTTACATCTTTACATATTTGTATAGTTAGAATTATGGGGTTATGTGTATTCTCCTCCTGTATAAGGGCTATGTTACAAAAGCATCCTGTTGTTAAAAGTAAAAAAAAAAAAGAAAATCCTTTCTTCCCACAATTTAGTTACTGTACAAAGGATCTAATCTAATTCCTTTCATCCCACAGGAAAAAGTGTGTCTGTGATATCCTTGTTGCAGTAGTTCTCTTGTATAAAGACACTGTACTGTGAGGTGGCATGTGGTATTTCCTTGAAGTGGTGATTTTGCTCTGTACATAAGGAAGGGGGAACAGTGAACCACGGGTGTGACCAACAACTTCAGTGGGGACATTGTTTATATGCATGTGACCTTTCAGTATGAGCAGAGCTGTGACTGTTGCACTCATGAATTCAGTTCAGTTGTTTGTTTGAAGTTCCTGTTTGTGTACATGTACTCTAGGGAAAGGTAGGGTTGCTTTGGGACTGAGATTGTGTTTAGTAAATGTCTTAGGTGGTTTCTCTTAAGGGTAACTGTGTCTTGTCCTTTATAGTGCTAGTGGTGTAAGGTTGGCTGAAAATGGAAAGAAAAGAATGCATTGCATGGACGATCCCCCTCTCCTGTTTGGTTTCATACATTCCCTTGTATATAACAATTTGTACTGAAGCATCCACCCTCATTTTGTGCTATTACTGTACTATCTCCCTCTCGTTTGCAGGGAAGGCAGGAGGAGCTAAGGAAAAAGGGGAACTGGGATAGAATCAGACACGAAGAGTGGAAAGTGGAATGCATATATGTGTCCAAAGAAATCTGATCATAAATGTGTGGCAAAAGTGAGGGGGAAATGGGTGAACAGTCCTTGCTTGTGTTCTTTATTCCATCCAGACATAATAGGAAGGCAGAGAAAGCACCAAATGTTCAAAGGATGTCTCTAGCTAAAAAAAGCAGGAGGTTAATTTTAAAAAAGAAAAAGACAATTCCACTGTTGTCCATATAGTAAAAATTGATAATGTTATTTATGCTGTTACATATTATTATTGGTAGAACTGAAAGCACCTTTATCCATCTGTGTGTATGAAAGAATTATATCCCTTAAATCTGTGTTGAACAACAACAAACAATGTAATTCCTGTTGGTCAGTGTGATACTGCAAGCGTTTTACCTAACCTTCATTTGTTAAGGGATGGACTCTTCAGTACTGTTTCACACCTGCCAAATGCATAAATGGTTGAAATAGTGTGTACAGAGAAGCTCTGCAGGAGAATCTTGGAGAACCCTGTTTGCACTGAAACATCATCACATCAAAACTGTCCGTCTGAAAAAGGAGAAATCATATTTCTTAAAAACTCTGTATTGAATGAATCCTATGGGAAGCACTTTGTTACTCTTTCTAATAAAAAGTATTGCCATCAATGAGGTCTGTGAATTCTTTGTGGTACTTTGTTCAGAGCTGCTTGGATCCTTTCAGACTGTCACAGTAGGCCCAGATGAAATGGGAGAGTGTTCAGATACCCACTGAAATCAGTGAACTTGCAGCTGGTGGAGAAAAAAAGTACAACTGCAGTACAGGAGCTGAATAAACTCCATCAGGTCTCTATGGTTGTATGCAGCAAGTTGTGCTAAACTAAAAGAAAATAAATATTAGAGCTAGATGTTAACAAATGGTGGCAAAGTTACAGTGTAAGGTAGCTTTTATTTCACAGCATATCTATTTGGCATCCAGAGCAGCCTCGGAAGGGAACCAGATGGAGTCAGGGGTGTGAAAAATCCTTTGAAGTGACAATTGCTGAGCCACAGAAAGGTTTGGGTGTTTTCAGGGTTTTCAGTTGGTTTTTTTGGGTTTGTTTTTTTTTTTTAGGTACACATAGAACATTATGTGCTTCAAAACAAATCTGCTTCAAACTCCTGGTTTGCTTCTGCAGGTTAGAAAGGCATTCGTTTTGCCACATCCAGCAGACACTTAAATGTATCTGTGTTGCTCAGGATGCCCAGTGAGTTAAGCAGTTTGTTTTTCTGAAGTAGCAAAGTTGAATTTTGGTCCTTTAAACTCTTATTGGTGAATGTGCACCAAAAAAAAATAAGGCTCATTCCTGAATAAATTCAAGTCTTCAGGTTTTATTTCAGTTAAAGTATTCTTTGTCAGGCCTTTTGTAGGGCACGTGCAAATTCAAAACAGCCTGGCTTTGACTCTGATTCCTTTCCATGCTGGGTTTTACTCTAGGGTTTGGGAACCTTACTTAGCCTCTCCCCTCTGCCAGAACTGACAGCTTTATCTGCTTTGTCCATTCCTCCTTTCACTCTGGTGTTTCCTTCTCTAGGGGTGTTCACTTTGAACAGTCTTCCTCTGTGCCCAGGGTTCAGGCTTTTTCATCATTAAATCTTTAAAGCCACCTAGACAGAAAATCTATTTTTAGACTGGTTTTTTGTTTGTTTTACTGTGTGCCTGCTTGCCTGCTTAACACCAGAGGGGAAAAAATCAGAGGATTTTTTTTAAATATGTGTATGCTGGTCAGTCACTTCTTTTTTCCAGTGCTTATATGATGGTTACCAAACTGTGATTTGCAATCACCAAAGAGAGCATTACAGCTGTAGAGGGTAAAGAGCTGTTGGGAGGTTGGCACCAGGATTTTGAGAATAAATTGCTCAAGCAGCATGTGGCTTAAGGGTTGTTTCAAGCATAAACAGGCAGGTGGGCTTTAACTTCCCTTAACTCCTGCCAATGACTTGGTTGCTTCTGTGAATATCTCCAAATGCATATAAAATCATCAGTATTTTGCATTTAGTCTGAAGAGAACTGAGCTTTCACCAGCTCTGTTGTACAAGAAGTGCGTAGCAAGGAAATGAACCAAAGGGAATGAAAATGGGAAAGGAGAATTGGACTAATAATAGCAAGTTTTAACTTGCATGCAAGCTTTTGGTCTTTTCAAATTCTGGTCTTGTACTGTCCAAATAACATTTGTGTCTTGTGTGCAGTTGTTACAAGTCTTTATTGCCCCTGAGCCTATATATGTATTTTCTAATTAGTACAAAAATGAAGCTGCTGTGATAATATGTTCTTCCCAATTTACTGGGAACTACACACCTTCTTTTTTCCCCTCAAGTGGGAAGAAGGGTGTGGCTGGATTAAAGCCCTTCCAGTGACAGGAGCTGCTCGTGCTGCAGTCCCAGGGTAACTGTCTCCTTCCCAGGGTACAGCAGACTACCAGTACTGTTGAAATACCTGGAATCCAAGTGGCATGGAAGAGGAAGGACTATTACACCACAGTCCAAGGGATTTGATCAGGCAGTGTTTGAGATAGAGCTGTTGCAGAGTGTGGTGTCTAAATTTTATGTTCATTTAATGAAATTTAATTAAGCTCCATTCTTTCTTGGCTTGTCCTGGTGCATCACCTCTGTTCAGAATGAACGTTGCTTGTGGCAAATTGTTCTGCTTCTGGAACCCATCTGTGTGTCTAGGCATCTTTCAGTTGTACCATTTACTCTTAATTGCATTTTAAAACATTACAAGGGAAAAGGGCTCATCTTCCAGTCCTCATTTGGATGAGGGTTAATTAATATATGTGAGAAGGGAGCCAAATTAGTCTCTGGCACGCTGCTGAGGGCTTCCTTTCAGAGGAAAAAAATGCTAGCTGGTGTGTGGGTAATGAATGTACAAGGTACATGGATTTGCATACTGCCCAGAATGGGTTGTAGAAAGTGACCATTCTTCTGTCCTAGCTCACAAATTAATTGTCTGGTTTTTATTGTAGCAATCTTCCTCAAGCTAGCTGGAACATACTTCCTAGGTGCAAGAAGTGCGTAGCAAGGAAATGAATTATTAATTAAGGAAAGTTCCTTGTCAGCCAAAATCCTGGTCTGTAACAGGGAGTCTCTTCTTGACTTGAATAAAATTTGAGTCACTGCTTTGGCTTATTAAATCTTTGTGTTGAATATTTTGCCTGTTAAATGTTTGAAACCGTTCTTTTCATTCATGTCCTTTCTAAAAGCTGGTAATTCCAGTCCAAAATTCTGGACAGCCACTCCTCTGTCAGTAGCTGTTACCAGTGGGGCTAAAGGTAGCCTGTGAACATGGAATGGCAGGCCACTGGGCAAGACTGATTTAATGCTACTTGGCTGGTGTTACAAAGCCTTCAAGCAGGTTTTTGGCATTTCCTTTGCTGTCACTTTCTGTATTTATGCATCTTGTTCGGTGCCAAATGAGAGCTCGCATTAGCCAGGTACCTGATTTCCTCAGGCATTCCTCTGAGCTTGTTCTGTGCTGCTGAACAGACTCCACAGAGCTGGGCACCCACATAACTGTCCTTTGCTTCCTGCTAAGAGTGGAAATACTGTCTGGCATCCCACAGCTCATCCTAATAAGATCAGGAAAAGCGTGATGATGCAGTTTTTCTGAGGGAACAAACATTTCTATGCCTCTCTGAATCTTCCTGTTGCAGAAAGGGGAAAAAATATTAAGTTTTCAGTCTCTTTTTGATGCTTTGTAGATAAGAGAACTAAATGCATGCAAGACTATTTTTTTTCATTTTGCTTCCTAGTTTCTTCATTCTGTCTGTGATTGGAGAGATAAGACAGTATTTGCCTGAGCTCTGTTAGCAATAGAGTTTAACTTGGCTCTTAGTTAACAGGGTATTCAACACATACATAGAAATTGCTGTACTTTTTATCTTTCCTTCAGAATATTTATTTTTTTCTTGTTCTAATGAATTAGCTTTGCCTCTTTTTTTTTTCTTTTTTTCTTTTTTTCTTTTTTTTTTTAATAAAGAAAGAAACTAAATCATCCAACAGTCCCACTACTACTGAGGTATATCCAAAGCAAGCAACAGAGGCTCCCCAAAGTGTCTTTGGCTTTGTGTTTTGAGCCTCAGTTGTTAAGACCTGCCTGTCTTGTCAGCTGGGCTTTACCAGCTGCAGGGGAGGGGGCTTAAAGTATAATTAAGACTTGAGATTAATCAAATTTACTTGTGCACTGGTGGCTTTGCTCCAGTTTCTTCCCAGGAGGTTAAGCCATGTGTTGTAATGACGGTGTTTTGCAAAGAACTTTAGAAACTGAGCTATAAGATCCTATAAAAAGAGTTGAGGTCTTCATGAGTAACTGTTCCACCATTAATGTTCTGTTCTTCCTTTGTTACTAAAAAAAAAGTGCATTCTAATGTCCTCCACTTAAGTTCTGAGACTGGTAACACAGATTCTTTTTGATGTTACCCTTCTCCCACCTTTTCTGAAAGCTTGTTTCTTAATTGCCACCTTTCTTTTTCCCTTCCAAATTCCTGTGTAATATAGACAGTAGAGGAGGAAAAAAAAAAAGTTTAGCTGCTCCCACATAGAAGGCACTTAACTTCCTGTGTAGAAGTAGTGCAGGCTGATTTTTCCTCCTTAAGTGCTTCAGAGTTCTCCTGGGGAAGCTCAGAATCTGTTCAATTCAGAGTCAGCTCTGCTCCTGTATTTTATGTGTTGTTTTTTACTTGTTTTGATGAGTAGCATTTAAAAGCATGTTTGTGACTGAGCTTACTGGGAAAACTCCCTTTGAATCTTCACAGTGATTTTGCAGAGAGGGGGTTCTGGATGAATTCTTAAAGAAGAATAAGAGGACAAGAGCAGTTAGAGCAGAGCAAAGAGTTGTGCCAGGGTGTGGGAGATGCACCTTCCATTCCGACTTGAATTCAGCCCTGGGGAATTTTTCAGAAAGCTGAAAGCTGCAGAATCACTGTGAAGATTCAAAGGGAGTTTTCAACCTTCAGTAACCTTCCCTGTAACACAAAGTCATGAAGAAGCATGCCAGAAGTAAGATGTTTAACTGTCACGGGATCTGATAAGATGCAAAGGATTTTTTGGAGTTTCTCATAAAATAGTGAAGTAGTCAAATTTTTTTTTCCCATAACTTTCAGCACTGTTAATGATTTATTTCCTCCATTCCTGGTGTTTGGGTTTTTTCCATGGTTGCAGTCAATGAATATTAGAGTTAATTTTTATCTTCTGAGCTCTAACATTCTCCATCTTGCCATTTTTGTGCTATGTTTCTATTTAATCCATTGTCATTCATAATGAGCTGAAACCTTGTTAGATGCTGCTGTTGACAGGGGGTTTCTAGCCCTGCCCAGATAAATACCCTTACATTGCCCTGTGTCAGCCTGGGGCCCAAGGTGTGTTTCCAGCAAGGCTCATTGTGTGGCAGGTTTGAAGCAAAGCTGCATTTTGGCTTTTCAGCACCCTAGAAAATCCATCAGGACTGTTTCATGACAGCATTGTTCTGAAGGATAATGTGTTTTGTGACAGAAGCCACCTGGATCTCCAGTGACCTTCAACAGGGCAGGCATCTGCTGCCCCTCCTTGCATGGGCAAGGATAAATCTGACTCTCTCTGGGATTGTGCAGCATTTGCCTAGATTTCTGACTTTGCCAAGTGCATATTTGCATAGACTAAAATAGAACCGGCTCAGACCTTTAAAAACAAACTAAGGGTGGGTTTCTGATTTTCTCCTTTGGGGCTTTTTATAAGTAATACATAGAATAGTTTATTTTTCAAATAAAGAAATGACATATGAACTACTCTTTTGTAAAATGAAAACACAGGGAATCTTTAAATAACACTTCCCATTTCACCTCCCAGGACATCCTGGGGTTTCCATATGTCCTAGCAGTTGCCTGAAGAGCCATGCCCCAGCCTGTTTCCTTGTGGTGGCTGTGTTTCAGCAGATACCATGTGATACCAGCTGAATGTGTGTGGGTGTCCTCTGGGTGTTGCTGAATCAACATTGTTTACTTGCTGAACTCGAAAGCACTTTATCGTGAGGAAAAGAAATGGAGTTTACTGCATGAAAAATGTATACAGGCACAGGGGTCCATGCCATCATTACTGTAAAAAAGCACTGAAGCATTCCATGGAAAAATTTCACAGTTAATAGTGCCTTACACTGGGATGATTATCTTTGTTATCTCTTCCTGCTTCAATGACTTTACTAACAGCAGAAATTTGCAAAACCATTCTAGCATTGCAGTTCACAGATATATAATATCTGTTACCTTCCCAGCTGGACAATGAGCTGTCACAGTAAAAAAAAAAAAAATTAAATGTTTGATTTGTTTCTTTCAGGAGTGTCCTCTTCATATTCTGCTACTAATAATGCACACATAAATAGAAACTCCTGTATTATTTAGAAGGTTGATGCTACAAAATCCAGTTTAAATGTCTTTGCATACTGCACACAGTACCCTAATTTATGTAGAATCTCGTGTCTTGAAACACAGGTCTTTCATCTGCAGCATCTGTGCAGGGGCCTCCTTCCTTGAGCTTTGCCTGGCAGTTCCCTGGCTCCCATTCTGGTCCCCAGCCCCACAGTCAGTAGAGGGTTCTGCACTTCTCTCTTCATCAGTCACATAATATGCTGGTCTTGAGTCTCCCAGACACTAAAATAAGGCTCACATGAAGATGGGAAGGAATTGTCAAATTCCCTTAAGGGTCACAAAGAGTGTTCAGCACTCAAAAGGTGTTCAGGACTCAAAGGCATCAGAAAGCCAGTAGGTACTTAGGTGCCAGCTTATGACAAAATCAGCTGTACACAACTACTTAGGACTGGACTGACTCCTGAGTTTCAGACAGCCTGAAGAGCCATTGCTTTTTTAATTAAGTTGAGCTTTTATTTGGTTTGTGTTTGGTCACTCAAGCTCTCCAGCTCTTCCCAGCAGTGTACAGCTTGGACATGTGTGAGCCAAGCTGCAAATGTGTCCTGGTGCTGAGAGACCCCTTTGTAGCAGTCCTTTATAGTGCCATCTCTGCATCAGTTCAATCACTATTGTCTCCAAAAATTAACTACTGCAAAGCTTTTTTTGAATACTTTTGGACTCTTCCCATGCTAAAGCATGTTTCTGCTTTAGCACGTCATGTCTGTTCTTCAGTGGGGCTTCCTGCTTCTCTGTGGGTAAGGGCAAAGCAGGAACCAAGCTCTGCAGTAGAATTAACTTGTGCAGAGAGGGGAAAAAAGAATATAAATTATTTATGTGCCTCATGGCTTACTTTTGAGCTGATCTTCAGCAAGCTCAGCTTTTTTTAAGCCTTTGATACTTTCATAGGTGAGCTTTCTCCTTTAAAAAAAATTAAATAAAAATAGTTTTAAGCCTTTTCCTGTATTTGGCTTTTCCAGGAAGTTTAGCACATTTGTAGCTTTTGCTTGGGTTTCCTATTTTGCATTTTGAACAGTGAAATTGTTGAATGGTGCACCTGAAGCCCAGACCCGTTAGAGTTAGCAGGAAACTGCTGCACTTTTCTAAAATTGCTTTCTTGAGTCTGCCTATTTCTATAACAGAAAACTTATCCTTCTGCACAAAACTACATTAAAAAAAAAGGTGAATTTATTTCTTAGAGCCATATACTTTTGATAACTGATTTCAGAGCCAAGACTGATGCAGCAGATGTAGCCAGTCTCTAAATCAGTAAGGCATTTATACAACACAGGAAGAAAAGTGTAATCAAACTTTGGCTGAGACAAGGGAAATGAAGAAAAGCTGTCAGAAAAAGTTTTTCAGCTGGAAAAGGTTTTTCAGGAGAGCTCTTCAGAGTGAGGTCTTGTACACCTACCTTGTTCATATTTGTAGTAGTGATGGCAGCACAAGAATTAGGCATGTAATAAACTTACAAAAGCAATAAGGAAGGATTATGCAAAATGCCTCAACTTTAAGGCCTGGAGTTATAAAAAAAGGGAGAAGTAAATTTCATAGTATGATGTGCAAGATCATATAGTTCTGAATTCATGAAGAGGCACTCTAAGAGCTCATCTCTTGAAAGTGACAGAGGATAGCTGGAGCTGCAGTTGCACACTGGATGAACAGGAGCCCAGAGTAAGATGTGACTGTAAGAAAAAAATAATCCTAGGATGCTTTGGACATATTTTTACTAGACATGTAACAAGTCACAGAATTACACTGATTTCTTTTAATCTTTTTTTGATATAATGTGGTACAGAAATTTTCTAACATTTTCATGAAAATCTTAATGGAAGGTGGCTTGCTTGTAAATGTCAAATGAATTCATGGGGCAAAGCATAAGTGAAAGGGTAATGCTGGCTGCAGAGTTGTTAGGTAAAAACTGTTAGTAACTTTAGTCCAGATATTAGGCAAAACCCTCATTTGAATAAGACTCTGAAATATTTACATCAAGACAAGAACTGGAAAAAGCTTTTAGGATAAGGTTTGGTTGTTTCCAAAAGAGATGATGTGGGATGGTTGTCTGCAAGGGTAGAAGACCAGACTCTGGCTCTGAAGCAAATTTCTTCCAATTTTCTGGTACAGCTACAAATAAAAGCTGAGATATTTCACTCACCCTTTTCCAGAAACATCAGTGCAAGGGACCACTTTTATGTTCTCTGCAGAGATTGCCTCTTGTGCTCATTTCCTGTTTTGATTGTGAGCACGTTGCAGTGCTGTGTAGGACTCACAGAGATGATCTAACCTTGTCTTTGCTCCAGCTGTGCCTGGTTTAACTGAAAGATTCATGTCTCAGATAACAGCTTATATTTGCTTCATACTGTTCTGTTTCCATCTGATTTCTCCAGGTTGAAGGCAGAAGTGATATTATTTCCTATTGAACAATCCAGCTGATAATGGTCTGTGTTAGACCATTGCAGTGGAAGAAAGAAAGGAGTTTGTTGTGACAGGTAGAAGAATTATTAAAAAAGGCCTCATAAAATCAGACCTGCTCTATTAAATTTAGCTAGCCTGTCATCTCTTCTAAGTGCAGTTAAGCAATTTGCAAGTACCCATGCAAAAACAATCTTGGTATGAGAGGTTCGTTAACACAACAACCTATTCTTGGGTGGAAAAACAAGTGCATCTGTGTAAACAATAAGGTCTGTGCCAGGAGATCCCATAAAGAAAAAATGTAAACAACCTGAATCTTAGCACGTAAACACAAATCACCTTGGGACCAAAAAATGAAATAGTAAGAAAACTACCAGCCAATAGGTGCTGCACTCGAGGGCTGTGGAAACTCTATCAAATAAGTGATGTGAGTAAAGAATTGGCTTTTCCTGCATGAAGAAAATGGAGTCTCAGCTGAGTTACTACAGTAGGAGTTAACTGATTCGGTTCCTCAGTTATTGCCAAATCCTGCTCCCTGGCATTTGGTTTGCTCAATAAACCACACATTGTAGCAATGTGCCCTCAGCACCCTGGGTTGATCATTTAATTACTTGTGACCACAAAAACTGATAATCTTGTGGCCAGTGATGTGAGCAACACTTCCCTTTCCCGTTTAACAGAAATTGCTCAGCAGCTTCCTGCCCTTCCACGTGCACAGGGATGCCTGGGCAGGCACAGCCTCCCACAGGCACCAGAGAGGCCTTTCCAGCTCTGGCTCACAACTCTAAGCTACCCAAGGAAAACTGCTGCTGCCATCACCTCAGGGATTGCTGCACGGCTTCAGCAGTTGGACAACACGACTCAAACACAGCCAGTAGAGCCCCAGTCCCCAAAGCACCTGCCACAGGCAGCATTGCTCGATGTACTTCTTCAGCCAGTGAGCCAAATAATACAGGTTTATGGAAACATGGAGCTGAGTTCAGCTTTAAAAAAAGGGGTAGCCCAAAGATTACAACTCTGGTTAAATTTTTCATATAACTTGGATTAATTTCTCCTTTCCCCTGTTAAAGGTGACTATCCCTTGTTTTTAAAGGTGAGAGGAAGAAGGGCATAAATAAAACAGGTTATTTAAGGAAACAGCAAAGCTAAGAGGGATGATTTTGCAAGACCAGCAAGTTAACTTGCATACAATAATTTTCCATTACTACAATGTGCTCTTCAAAGTGCAAAGTTCCCTGGAAAACATCACAGTAGTGCAGACCTGTACTCCAAGGTAGTTGGTTGTTTTAACCACATCTACTGTTGGTAGGTGTGGTTAAAACATGTATGTTCCCTTTAAAAGCATGTACATACCTTCTTTGTGCCTGAAGGAAACACAGTGAAAAGATGTCATTTAAGAAATTTTCATGCCAGTAACTTATCTGATACATTATCAGATGCCAACATAGGATCAGCTCTCCCATGGGGCAGAGTTTACTATCACAAAGGCCACATATGGTTATTATTTGTTTTCCATTAGTACCTGCAAATTTCTATGCATCTGATGCTGCAAAATCCTGTTGTAAGATATAAAAAAGGCAGAGGGTTGAAAACAGTGGTTTTATTGGGAAGGTATGGAGTGGTTCTGTTTGGGAGCTGAGACTTGTCTGATATCAGGGGACTGCAGGATAGCTCAGAACTGAGCATGGCCCTGCAGAAGTCCAGTCTCACACTTCCCAAGTTGGTTTCCCACTTCCACTTTTGCTGAGCCTCACACTTGAGGCGGTCATTTCAGAATGTGGGGAAACATCAGTGACCAGTCTGAGCTCAGCTCAGTTACAAATTACTGATCTCAGTTCCAGTAAGAAAAACATTTTTCGACTGGTGTGTATTTTTCCCAACAACCCCTCTCAGCTGCTGAACCCACTGGGCATGCACAGCCTGAGCTCTGCCTGCCTGCAGGATGCCCAAAGCTCTGCAGGAAAGTGCTCCCAAGCATCCAGCAGCACTTACATCCCATGATGTTGGCAGTTTCAGGTTGTCCTGTGGGAACACCTAGAAATTATATTTAAGTGTTTTAGTGCACTAATGGATAAGTCATTATCTTTCACGTGGGAGCCTCATTCAAAGTCACAGTTCTTCCTCAAAAAAACCAAGCTTGGATTCCAAGATGCACTGTTAGGTAAAGCTACACACCCTTGGGTATCAGGCTGTGGGATGTGACTGAGATAAACGAGGAAATGGTGCCGGTGGGTATGACATGAAGTAAAACAAGGTCTGCCACAACCAGCTGAAGAAACCAGTGATTTTTATTACCTGTAGAAATGCAGCAGGGGTTCATCTGGCACATCTTAGTGCCTTGTTAAAAAGTCATCACAACTGTGGCTGCAGCACTGTGCGCTGTGCAGCGTTACCATCTCGGGGGAGGCCAGATGCTGCGATGGAAATAGCACAGAGAGCTTTCCAGGAGCTTGAGGGCTTAACCTAAGTGGACTATTTGTTTATATAAACGTGAAACTAATTGACACCATCTTCGTTAATCACATCTGCCACCACTGCTGCCCCCCAGCGAATGCTACAAAAGACAACTGAGTATGGCTGGCAGGATTTCTTTTTGTCTTCAAAGTGAATCAGGCAGGACAAAAAATCAAACACATCCTCAGATTTGCATTTCTATGGCTCTTTTGAAATATTGCCAAACCATTTATAAGAGAATGTTATTTCTTAGTGTTTGCTATTTACTAACTGGAAAAGGTGTAAACACGAGTAATTCCTGTTCCACTGAAAAATCTTTACCTCTTTTAAAATTGTTCATAAAAGTCTTAGGCGTAAAGAACAACATATTTGTCTCAGCCCAAATTTCATAAGGGCAGGTTGGTTTTGGTTTTTTTTTAATGAAATACTCTTCTGACAGGGCTGTATTGCCCAGTGACCTGTGTGTGTGGTACCCTGGTGCTGTAGGGAAGGATGGCACACAGAAGTTCCCCACTACCATCTCATGAACGCCAGCAGGGAGTCAGAGCAGTGTATGGGAGTCCCTGAAGCACCACATTCCAGGAAATTGTCCAGCTGATCTCCTCACCCAACTGCTCTTGTTAACAATTTAATAACCTTCCGGGATATTTTGGGGCCATCAGGATATTTTTGGCCAATTACCCCTCCCCCCACGTGGTTTCTTCTCCCCGGTGCAGCACCACGTGGTCCAGGGTGGGGGGATGATGATGATGATGAGAATGATGATGATGATGATGACAAAAGACTTGGGGAAGATGGCAGCTGCCAGGATTCAGATCTGCTCAGGCCTGCCCTGAGCCCCCCACTCCTCTGGCCATCAGAACAGTGCTGGCACTGGGCTGTTGGAGGCTTGGGAACTGCCTTTTGCCCCCAAACCCTCCCCAGGATCAGCTGGGGAGCCTCAGGGCTGAGGCCAAACCCACAGGGTTAGGACTCTGCTGCCAGCCCAGGAACAGCAGCAGAGTCCCAGTTCCAGAGGCCAAAGCACAATCACAGAATGTTCTGAGTTGGAAGGGACCTGCAAAGATCATGGAGTCCAGCTCTTGAGTGAGTGGCCCATACAGGGATCAAACCCACAAGCTTGGCATGACCAGCTCCAGGCTCTAACCAGCGACATCCCAGCACTGGGCTCTGTCTGTGTTTCTGAGCATAGCATCACAGGACTTGGTCTTCTGTGTTCCAAGCCCCAGATTTGACTAAATGAACCTCCTTTCAAGCCCCAAAGCTGCACCAGTTAATCCCCATTTCTGCTTCTTCAAACCACAGGATTTAGCCTCCGATTTTTGGCCTCTAAGTTGGCCAAATTAGTCTAGTTCCACATCCCCAAAAAACACATGACTGTGTGTCTGTTTCCAGGCTCAACAGTGCATAACTTGGTCTCCAATTTGCTAACCCTAACCCAAATGAGCTGGTTCCCAAGCCCCAACAATGCAGGACTTCAGGACAGTTTTTCGAAAAGTAAAACATACTACTTGGTATCAGTTTTCAAAATCTTAAACTGCCCCAGATGAGCCTGGTTTCAAACTTGCAAAACACAGGACCTCTTTTGTTTTGCAAGCCCCCTCAAAAAGCACAACTTACTGTTTCTGAGCCCTAAACCCAGCCAGTTTGGAAAAGCCTTACTAGTTGCCTGAAGCAGATGAAAGATAAAGGTAGATTCAACTAAAACCTCATCTAAGCCAACGTCATCATTTCTAAGGCAGCGAAGGGAGACAGGTGATGTCCATCCTGCTGCTGCTCTGCCATTGGGATTTCTGCTTCCAACACTGCCTTCAGCTTTCATGGCCCTTATTTGACACAACTCCACTAGCAGCAAACTGCAGACCAACTTGCACAGCCTGGCTGTATCCTTTTATATCCCTGACCCCAATCTGACATTTCTGAGCCAAATTCACCTGCTCTGGCATGGCTGGAAGCAATGCAAGGGGGAGGATGGAGGATCTCCTGGTGTCCCCACAGATGTGTACAGGTTTCCAGCAACCATTCACTACCAGCAGGTCCCAGTGACAGCTGCAGTTTCCCTTCTGGGTTGAATTGAGCTGCACTGGAATCAATATCATCTGCAGGAACAGCTCCTGCTGCTCCTCAGAAGGCTCCTTAGGGGGCTGCTTGGTTCTGTCAGGTGGGACACACACCTCTCTCCATGGTAATTAGAGCCTTTGGCAAACTCTAAAAAGGCTGAACTTTTATATAAACCTAAGAGCCTCAAAGCCTGCTGAATTCATGGACATCTGTCCCTGTAGCTACAGCCCCAGCAAGCCCAGCCATAGAGCTCTTTCCCACTTAGTGTTACAGTGGCACATCTATGGTCGTCACTCATTTTTGATGGATGAAAAGGTGGCATTTTAGGGGACACTTGGTCTCCTCTATTTAACAGGCTTGAACTGGAGGATCAGTTGTCAGTTTCTTTCTTTCTGTACCACCTGGTGGCACACTTGCATTAGCACACTGCAAGCTGAAGGCAGCACAAATCAACAAGCACATCCTGCCCAAAGTTGTTCCAATTACTTTCTTCTGCATCGTGAACATACCTGTTTAATTAATTAAAGGATGCAACACTGGAATATTAAGTAAAATTAAGCAGGGCATACAAAACAATTATAAAAAAAAAGTCCTGTATTTTTCATTTTTATCCCATATAGTACCTGGATAATTCTATTTTTTTTTTCTTTTTTTAATTTGGTAAGAAACTTGCCATTGCCTTACTGAGACTTGCTTTCCAAGGATGACAAATTTTCCTTGCCCTCTAGTTTCTCTATCAGAAGGTTTGTAGCAGACTTGTCAATTGCATTTTTTAATAAACTGTAAATGGAAAATAATTTCTGTCCTCCAAGTAATAGAATAATGACCCAACTACGTATCAAAGAAACAATCTCCAGTAGTCTATATAAGAGTGTGAAGTGTTATCATAGAATATTTTGAGTTGGAAGGGCCCTTAAAGGTCATCTAAGTTACCACATTTGCCACGTACAGCTGGATGGTTATCAACACATCAGCAAACGCTGCAGATGGTTACACACCACACGCAGAACAAGTTGCTGGTCTGTTGGATTTTATGACTTCATGAAAAATGTATTAAAATATTTATTAGCTCTTTATATGCAGAATCTTAATGGAAGATGTAAACAAGCTGTATCTCAACTTCAGCATCTCTGAGTGGGAGCCCCTCCAGTAAGTGTTGGAGGTAGCAGCAGAGAGGTTTTGAAGCATTTCCTGTCCTGACTTCCTCCATTACCCACTGAATGGCATTGGCTGTGGTAATTGCAGCTTCAGGAAAAGTAGCTGCTAAACAATGATAGCAGAAAAGCCCTACAGCCATTTTCTCAATTAAATTAAGTGGAAATTTAGTCCTTGAGTACTGCTTCTGAAACCGGCTGAGCAGAACAAGAGCAGGCACCTGATGGCTTGGGGGATAACGAGGGCAGGAGAAAGACTGCTGGCTTTGCTCTGTGACCACCATCTCTGTGCCCCCATTTGAAAAGTCAGTGGCCCATCTTCCTTAGAGCTCGTGTTGGCATGAGAATAACACCAACAGATTGCCAGTTGAATCTACTTTAACAGCAGCCCCTTTAAGCTGGTGAATTTTGAGGAAGGCCATCTCTGTAGCAATGTTTCTCTTCTGGTTTTATATCAGCAGCTTGTGTTTCTGCCCTTATTTGTTTGTCTCAGCCACAACCTCTTGATCTCTGAAGGCTATTTTGGTATTGTTAGTATGCCCTTCCCACCTCATTTGTTTCTATCCTTTCTGTTTATCCTGGTAGTTGTGCTTTTTATCAACACCATCTGCAAACTTATCATATTTGTTACTGGTTCTTCCAAATTAGAACCCGTTGTCTCAGTACATTCCTGTTATGAGCAAAGGGGATCTGGACTCATTTTCAGTAACAAAGGAAGTATCTTTACACTCATTTCATGTAAACTACACAAAATGAAAGGTTGAAGCAAACAAGTAAAAAGTCTTTGCCATAATACATATGATAAATAATGTGGATCCAGGAGATTTTCTTCAAATGACATCTCAAAGCATTTACTCCAGCCTTCATAAAGGAAGGGAAACCTGCCTTGATGAACATTATTTAGGGTAAGAATAGGAAGGACAGTGTTTAATGGAAGAGAATAGCCTGCAAGTTGATAAAGTCTTTTAACCTCTTTCTGCAGTGCTTAGAAACCTTAACCCAAATATATAAAAAGATTTTTAGCTGACCTTTACATAATGTAGCTCTTGAACTGTTGTCTCAAAGATTTGGGGCACAGATTTCTGTATCCAAATTGTTCTAAGTGCTTAGAAAAAAAAACATCTAAAGCTTTGGAAAGCAGCAGAAGCAGCACATGTCTGTGACCTAAAAAAGTCCAGGTGCATTCACCTTTGTCTACCATTCAAAGCTTGTCCACCGAACTGAATTTGTGACATTCTCCCCATAAAGTGATCAAGCTCTTCATGGTCCTTGGGTCTAGCCTCAAGTTCCCTTTCTCCCTTTCATAATTTCTTGTGCCAATTCCTCACTGGTTTTGGTGTATTTTGAGCAGCACTTGACCCCCGCACTGACACGCACTTTATCAGCGTAACAAAGCATCTCTGTTCTCACGGGAAACAGAAGCAGTCATCTGTCAGAAAGCAGCCAAGACTTACTGCAGGTTGTCATGCAAAGTGAGAGACTGAGAAGAGAGAAATTGTCAGCTTTACTTTGATAAGCCCATGAGTGTGAAAGACATGCCACATGCAATTTCCATTACAGAGATCACCAGGATTCCATGAGAAGCAAGAATAAGTGGAAAAATCAGGCATACAGAAAATTATTCAGACCAGAAGCCTTGGGCAGTTCCAGGTGTGCCTGTTTTCCATAGGAATTAAGAGGATTCTCAACACTGTCTTGCAAGATCAAGAGAAGATCATCCATTACAAAGTACATCAAGGTAGCAAGGTAACATTTTCAGATTAACCTTCCTATATTTTTCCCCTCCAGCAAAAAAGTATAATAAATCTTCTCACAGCAGGAAGGCAGTTCTAGTATCATCCAAAAATGCTTTAGTACTTTTCCACTCAGAACCATCTTCCTGTTTCACGTAAGAGCAGTGCACTACACCCTCCTTGCCTTTCCCTGACACTGGCAACTTGATCTGCAGGTACAAGCACCTTCTCCTTTCATGCCAGGAGAGCAATATGGACTGGTGGAGTACCCCTAGTTAGTGAATGAAGTCAGCTTCCAGAGGCAGAGAACCCCAGCTGTGCTTACAAGGAGAGACCAGAAACAAGTTCTTTAGCAGCAATTTGAATTCTGTAAGCTGCATGAGCTGCTGATACCAAAGGAACTGGCATGGACCATGCCACCGTGTGGGAAGATCCATCCAGGGGCTGACTGCAACTGGGCAGTGAAGAGGACTGGCCACCAGCTGGACACCTGCCACTCCTTTTCCTCTTCTTGAAGCACAGCAATTAATAATGATCTACAGTAAATACTTGCCCTGCAGCAGCACTGCCCAGCAGTAGCACATGTCACACCCTTGAATTTAGGGTTTATCAGATGAGAAGTCATCTTCCTGAATTTGGATGTTTAGTGGCAGCTGGGACAGATGCAAGGAACCCCGAAACTCAGACATTGTTTGTGCTTGGTTTCCAGGCACCAACTTTGTTTTGAAGCTGGTTGCATTTAAGGAAGGAAACAAGCTTTTGTTATTCACATTCACCTTCTCACACACACCAAACAAACAAACAAAAAAACCACCTCTGCACCTAAAAGCTAGTAACAGCACAGCCTATTTGTACAAGTTAAAAGTACTATTTCACTTAGGAAAAATAATTCCATTTTGAAAACTGCAATTACTTGAACAAGTGCTGTAATATGCTTATAAAATCTTTCAGACCAGTGCTACCCCTGAAAAAGAAGTGTTTGCTCATCAATAAATTGCTAAAATAGCATCATTGCAGAAGTTGACCTGGCTAGTTTTAAAATCTCAAGTGAAATATTGGTTACTTTTGCAAGACAAGTAGAAGAAAAGTCTTGTATAAATCAGTATGAAAATGTAATTTAATTCAGTGCAACAGTAATACCTTTTTCTCCTAGAACCTAAGAAACTGGAAATTGAGCTGACTGTGCTGAGTGTTTAGTTATTTGTACAATTTCATCTGGAAAGAGCACAGTTCACTTTTTTGTTACATATAATTCCTTTTTGTTCTGCTTTACTGCTTAGAAAAAGGAGGCTCACAAAGCTTCAATTGGCAATAAAAATCTTACTCCAGATTTCTTTCTGGCAACCAGTAGGTGGAGTCAATGCTCCATCAAACCATATCATTAGTATCAGTAAAGCAAGCTCCACGAAAGGAGGAACACAAAACCAAAGGTCCTTAAAAAAAGCCAAACAAAAACCCAACACTTTTCCCATCGTCTACCTTCTCTAGAGAAGTAACAGCACAAGACACTAATTCAAACAGTCTTCTGCCTTCCCAAAAATACAGATTGGTCCATCAGCATCATCTTGGAGTCTAGGGGCATCCAGGTCCCCAAATCTGGAATAGTATCTCTCACAAAGCAATCCAGGTCTCTCTACCACAAACGAACTAAGGGCCCTGTGCCTTTGCATTGTCCTACCCCATGCATTTCCCCACTGCATTTCCTGGCCTCTCTCACTATACATGTCCCCACAAGCAGCATTTAGTGACCACCTGCAGAACAAATCTCAGTGCCTGTGGCATGGGCAGAGCTCCTGCTCCAAGGGGTGTTCAGGCAGTGGGAGCAGTCATTAGCACACAGGGCACTCACCTTGGAGGTGGGAGACCAGCAGCAGGGAGCTGGCAGAACAGGGCTGCTCTGCTGGGGAGTACAGACCAGGATGCACAGGACACCATGCCACAGCACCTTCACCACCACAGGGCACTCTGCCAAGCAGCACAAGCAGAGCTACTGGCAGTAACATGTCCCAGCATCATCCCAGGGAACATCAGACACGCAAAGGCAAAGCAACTCCCAGGGCAAACCATGAAATCTGGTAGTGGGGTGAAAGCTGGAGGCAGGAGAAGAATTGATGAGAGCAATTAGTCTATTAGCACCTTCACATTGCCAGCTGATTCTTCTCAGCTCGTTTGAGTCAAAGATTTACCACTTGTCTATGAAGCACAGTAGACACTTTGGTTTCTGAAATTCAGGCTGCATTTCCTCGGCTAAAACAGCTCCTACTTGTAACAAATATTTCCATCAGGCTTCTGTCTCTCTTACCTCCTGACCCGTTCCTGCAGCCCCAGCAGCCTGTGCTCACTTCTCCCCAGCACACAGCAAGATCTGCCTGGTGACAACCATGCTGTCCTGTGTCCTGCCTGGGAGGGCTGCAGCCCTGATGGCTGTCAGCCACGGTGGGAACAGCTCTGCCAGGGGACGGGGCAGCCCTGCAGGGCACAAAGATCCAGCGTCTCTGTCGAGGTCTATCAGCATCTGCTCCTTAAATAGGCCTTGGCTCTCCAGCCCCATTGAGCTCCAATGCTGCTGGAAAAATGCAAACCCCCCACCATTTCTTCAGCTGAAAATAGACCTAGTTTGATTGCTGCCTGAGCAAAGGGAGTGTTAACTGTGCCCATATTTGCACCATGTTTCACCAGTTGTGCTTCCCCTGCAGATTTTGCTTCTCTGAGGTAGCAGAGGACAACTCTGTGGTGTGAAGAAAGTTGCTTTGGATTTTCTGTCTCCCTCCACACTGAAGGTTATTGCAGCTGGGGCAGGAATATTTTGGAGATGCTTCCTTGCCAGCCATTTCCCTCACAGCAGTTTTATTTATATATGTGTGTGTTGACAGACACCCAGCTGTGTGTGCTGGGGGATTATCACACACCCCCAGAGCTGCACAGCCCTCCCTACGCTGCCTGTGTCTGGCAGGGCTGCAGCTGCATCCCTGCCGCTGGAGTGAGAGAGCTCTGGTTTGTCTCTGCAGATAAAACAAGGTGGGAAGCTGCTGGGCCACTGGGCAGGCATTTGTCTGTGCAAGTGCTAAGATAAAGTTGAGTTCTTCCACCCTTTTCCACAGGTCCCAAATTGTCTCTGTGCATTTACTGGCTGCTCCGGTCACTCAGCTGCTGCCCACCAGTCCCATCCACTTGCCAGCACTATTTATACCACGGGTCTAAGGTTTCAGAGGGGTTGGAAACTGAGCACCAGGGTGCCACGGCAACAGGGATGCTTCCAGAGCCCCAGAAAGGAGAGCCAGAGTGAGGGAGGCAGTTGGAAGCAGCGAGTGCCCAGGGAATGCATCTGAAGCAGCCCACGAGCTCCCAAACCTCGACGGAGAGACGCCTGTGAGCCAAGCCCGGGCAGAGTGAGGGCTGGGCACTGGGGCTGCCAGGACAGCAGGAAGAAAAGGGAGGTTTTGTCAGCACCACACAGAGCATGGTTTGATCCCACTGACCACAGCAGACAAAGGACAAAAGGCGGCAGATGCCAAGGAGTAGGCTTTAACTGCCTGGGGAGCCTTCCCATTACAGCTGAGTAACACTCCAAAAATGCAAGAGGCAGTTAGAGGGGCTGTTTATCTTTTTATTATAAATTTGGTATGAATGACCAATGGAAAAATCACAATGGAGTACCAAGAACATTTTATCAAAATTTTAGCAGCATTTAAACAGTAACAGATTCCCAACCTCCTCTGGGCACCCCTTGCCCTTTTCCTCCCACCCACAAATCAGTAACCTTCACTCAAGTGTGCTTTCCAAAGGCATGCAGGGGATGTAGCTGGCCATTCTCCCCTGAGCTGCCATGAAAAAAATCTCATCCCAAATGCTGGTTACCATTCAACCTGCATCCACACAGGGCCAGGCTCCCGTCCCCTCCTAGCTGTAGGCAGCACAGCAGGAGGCTGGCTGGCTGCGGCTGGGATGGGATTGCCAGGGGGGAGGCGGCACCTGCTCACATCCTCCCCTGCATGGATCAGCACTCCCGTGGGCGCCCATTGCTTCCAAGCACAAATCCAGGGCTGAGCCCTTTCCCGCCCGCTGCTGCCCTTCGCTTCTGTACGCGGGGGTGCCGTGCGCTCCACGGCCCCGCTCCTGTACCTGAGAGTGTGTGCTTGTGTCTGGATGGAGAGCAGGAGGGGAGGCTGACCGTCTGGCCTCCCGCAGGAACCCAGAGCTGAGACTCGAAGGGCAAAGGTAGAAGGTGAGCAGTGAGATACTCAAGTATCAACCCACAAAATGAAGTCAGTCTACTATCAGCTAATGTGGAGAGCCATGGGCTGCCTACTAAGTCACGAGAACTAATTTTTTGTGTGCGCTTTTTTTTTTTTTTAAAGTTACATTAAGACATGAACAGTACTATGCCAGCCTCACTGGCTGGAGCTTAGTGAAAACAAGGTTGAATCAGAGGTGGGGAAACACAACACACGTGGAGACAACAACATAGTATCGGCAAGCTATTCCCCTGCTTCTTTGGTACTTCCTAAACTTTCTTATCCAAAATATATAAGGGAAATGCACCATTTAAAAGTTACTGTTCATAAGTATTTACACAGCCATAACCATCACGCTATGATACACGAGAATCAATATGATATGAACAAAGTTATTTTATGAAAAGCACTTCTGCACAATTTTATTTTGTTCCAGTATCGTAATAGCTTTAAAAAATTCATGTATTATGCAGTCCTGTACCTCGCTTCTTCTTATATCAAATGGACGAGAAACATTTCCTAATCCATACTCTTCTTCAAAAGATTAAAAAATAGCCACCAAAATGATACACTATGTACAAATTTTACTAAATATTAAGTTCTAGGCAATTATTTTCACCCCACTGATGATATAACTTAGGTATTGTTACCTACTATATGCATATATATTTCTTTAATATATAAGAAATGGCACCACATCACCATGTCACCAATATGACACATTGTTATGTACAGTAGATAAGAAGTTAGGTATGGAAGATGGCTCCTCTCTGACTGCTTCTTTCACGGGAACGCTTCTCCCATCGGTAGTAGCTCGGCCATTTCCCCATTTCCCGGCAGAGGCAGCCCCTCAGATGTAAGGCAGGATCCCGAACATCAGCAGCGCCATCACGCCGGCGCTGAACAAGCCGGCCACCGGCACAGTCACAAACCAGGCCAGGAAGATGTTGCGGAAGAGGCGCCAGTCCACGGCTTTCTTGGAGCGGATCCAGCCGACGGCCACCACGGAGCCAACCTTGGGAGCGTGGGCAAGAGAGAGGGAGACGGGTGTGAGGGGTGGGTCTGAGCACCTGTAACATGCCCACGGCCACACCAATGCCAGCCAGCTGATACCAAGCAATGCTCTGAGATAAAGAAGCACCTGAGGATGACAGTGGGCCATGGTGTGGTGGCAGGAGGGTGACACTTCCAGGGTACCTAAACCTTTGTTTTTCGATGTTCTCCTGTTTTTCATGGGTCAGCCAAAGGCAATAGAATATGTCGGTGAGTTTTTCTCTGCCCTGCTAACTCCTTAAGGCAGCCCTCCACCTGACTCAGTCCACAGGGGGGAGAGCGAGTGTCCACTGACTCTGGCCTGATTGCAGTTTAAATCAGGAAAACACCAGGAAAGTTGTTGTTAAGGCTCTGCTGGAGACCATTGCGTGGGGCAGGCCAGCATAGCCAGTATGGTTCCTGTCCCATCTGCCTGTCCTCTTGCTGGTTTGGGATGGCCTGCCTGTTCCCCCAGCAGCTGCAGAGCCCCTCTGTGCAGCTCACAGCCCTGCATACAGCGCTGACTCTAAACACCACATCCACACTCCAATACTGCAGGCTAGAAACAGGATGGCAGTGGCAAGGTAAAAGCAGCTGAGCCCACCCTATGGCAGTGATGGTGGCTTGGCAGGGGGCAGACAGACAGTGCAGGCTTAGACCCAGCACATCAAACCCATCATTCTGAGCCCTGTGAGGGAAACCAGCCCTTCTGGACCAGCTAGCCAAGCAAAGCATCCAGAGCTAAAATCCTGTCTTGCAGACAAAGACACCATACTATGGGGCACACAAACGTTTCAGACACCAAGAGGATGGTGGGGAATGGATAAAAGACATCCTTCAAAGACACTGCTACCAGGGCAGCTGGGTAGGTCAGTGGTTCTGTAGACAAAACACACTGTGTTATTGGCAAAGCTGCAACCTTTTCTTCTTTCAAAGGTATTTTCAGTTCATAAGCTCAGGTATAAACCCAGCATATCAGTTTTTAAGAAAAAAAACATGACTGAGAAAAACATTTTCAATGAAAAATGATACAAAACTTCAGAAAGACTACATTTTCTTTCTGCCCTGGAAGTGCTTTCCATGCTGTTAGCAAAAACAGTGTAAGTCTATTCAAAGTGCACGGTAAAGCAGCAAGAAATGTGGAAGAAATATCCTGTTTTGAAGGTAAGGAAACTCCAAGACACAGCTGGGCATGTGCTCCCTGAAGTGCCATCCCTGCCTCCCTGCTTATTTTCTTAATGGGAGTATCAGTTCCTGCCTATAGATCAAAAGATGGGCTGCTCCCCTTGTAGAGAGCCAGGAAAATGATACAGGCCAGGAGTACAGGGAATCAGGGAAAGATAGCATGGGGATATCAAATCTGCATATTTTGCTAACACCTGTTTAGCTTCTAACCACTGCTTAACGTTTCTTTTTGGAGAGGAGTTACCTGTGGAAGACCCTGTAACTCTAGGGTGCCTCTGACAGAACAAGGGAAACTAAACTTGATGTTCTATGACCAGTAAGGCCTCTGTCAAAAGTTTGACCCAGAAAGGAAATCTGTTAGATTTCATCTGAATACTCCTGGAGTGCACAATATGCTGTTCTGTAATTAGGGGGTGTAAGTGTATTTAGGAGGTGGAGGTGTATCTAGGTGAAGAGGAACCCCACACTTGTGACAACATCAGAGCATTAACCTGAGGAAACAGCATTTGGGTTTTCAGCAGCTCAGCTTTACATTTTGTGTGTCCTTAGCATCCGTCTGTCATGCTTGCAACAAGAAGTGTCACTTGTTGAGCAAGCCTGCAGTCTACGTATGCTAATCTCCGAGTCCCTCCTGAAATTTAAACGGTATCAGCAATGATGGCATTGGCAATCTGTTTTAAACATTATTAAAGTTTAGTTTATTAATAGTGATTTTTCATGGACTAGAGGTTAGGAGAGTAGCTAATCCTTGGGTGTAGGCACACTACACCTTCTGTAGAATTTCAGATGATATCTACTTTGAGATTGGATTGAAACCAGTGCAGTTTGCCTTCAGTATGCTCTGCTTACAGCATTACAGAAATGCTTTTGGCTCTCTTGTTCCTGTGCAGTGGTGTATAATAAGAACACACAGAACATGATAATTCAATCATAGCAACAGAGAATATTTTTCAAAACCGCAAAATCGTATTGGCAAAATGGAGCTGACAGAATGACCTCAGCAAAGTCACTTCTGCAGAGGAAAAGCATTTAACTGCTGCACTCTTATTTTATCTGTATGTGAACACACTCTGTTACATCTAAGAAATGCTTATTTCTAAATCTCTAATCTGAGAACAAATAACAGGCATCAATATGATCATTTGCCCACCTGGGCAGCAGAAAGGGAAGGTGTGCATTCACACCACACTGGCTTTTCAGTGCTAAATCCCAGGGGAAGTTGAACTGGTGCAGCCAGAGCAATGTTTTCTGCATTCTGCATTCTGCATTCTGCTACTGCATTCTGACCCACAAATTCCTTCGGGGGCCCAAAAGATCAGGTCTTTCCTCCAAGCTGTCTTGACTTGGAGGCTTTAAAGGGTCTTTCCTCTCCCCTTGGACCTGTGGCAAAGACGAAGGTGCAGTTCAGGCTCTCAGCAGGCACTGAGACTGTAAGAGCTGCTTGGCCATAGATGTGGGACAGGCATGTCAGGCAGTGACTACCTCACATAGACCAAAGGCTCTAATTTAGGACCAAAGGCAGATCCTGATGTGAGAGAGCTTGACGAACCTTCCCCAGAAGCTAAATGCTTTTATTCCTGCTACCATCCTCCAGTTTGCCACCACATCTGCTACAAGATCTGAAAACTGCTGCTCAGAGCTTTGCTTCGTACTTGGTCTCCGTTTTTGATTACAGTCTACTGTTTCACCTCAAAAAGGTTTCCCTCCACCTCATCTGTTTCATGCTGCTCCTTATTTGCCATCAGTTTATCCAGCACATTCAGCTGACTGACACCCCTTCAGTAGGGCTCCCACTCAAGCAAACGCTACTTCAATGCTTCATTTGCAGTGAAGCAAATATTAAGGAAAAGAGTAATTCCCAATCCCTAATGCTGGAGGCTCAAGATTAGGCTCACCTCAAACCTGTTTTCTTTTGGATTTCTAAGGCAAAATATTTTTTTTCTGCTCATTTTTAAGAAGGCATTTTTGACTCAGTGGCTGACAGCACTTTCAGCAAGGTATTTTCACGTGGAGCAAATGATATCTAACAATTCTTTTATTCCTTCCCGCACCCTCAAAGAAAACAAGGAATACAAGAAGACATCCCTTACAAGTGTTTGCTTTATCTTGTGTTGCTCACTTAGGATCTTTCAACTCAGGATCTCATTTTGCTGAAACACAGGGTCAGTTATAATAACATGACATCCCTGGAACAGTCTAATCCTATTGCAAAGTGGATCTTCCCATTAAGAATGATCCATCTAATGAGATACAAGCTACAGGGAGCAGACACAGACTAACCACATTAGCTGCTTTTATGGAAGTATTTTTTAAAAAGAACTATTTTGCTCTGCAGTTAGAAAAGACCAAGCTTTTAGCTGCATTGAGTGAATGAATATCCCTCTCATTAGCTTATGGCTTCCAAGACATTTTCTTTTTAAATTCAGTCTATTTGTTTGGACCAAAGTATGTTTTCTCTTTTACAACAGTTGGCTAAAAGTGTTTCAGGCACACAACTGGGATAATCAAAGCTGTATTATTCTCCCTGGCAAATTCTTCATCATGCATTTGATATACCAGTCAGCTTAAAGGGAGGTGGTTTCAGGCTAGCATTTTTAGAACTGGATAACATTGTTATTATTTTTCCCCTCCCTGCTTGATTTAGAAGAACCAGAGTTCTGTCAATGCCAGGAAATCTGAACAGCCTTTCAGAGCAGTTCAGTCTTGGCCGCTTCTCAAAGAGCACCAGGGTAGAAGAAATAAATGATTTTGCAATAGAGGAAGGTTTTCTGAAGAAATGGTTTTCACTAGAAAAAGGCCAATTGAAGCAACTTTGGGCATTTTGCAGGATGTGTGGATTTCATTGACTCTTTTACTGGAAAGCAGGTCAATGTCACAGGCAAGGCTGCCAGGCTTCTTGCCAGCCTGCCTGCCATGCCATGGAGCAGTTATCCCCAGAAACTCGCCTGCCTCAGCCCCAGCCAGGGGCTCCGAGCTCTTCAGGGTGCAGTAGTGAATCCTACAAGGACTGTCTTTTTTTAGGGCTTGGTCTTGGTGGCATGCAATGACACAGAGGGACTGCAATTCTGGGATCTCTGATTTTGGAGGGGCTTCCCCACATCCTGCCAGAGGGTGAAAGAAACAAACAGCTCTGCAGGTCCAGGAGCCTGAGAGTCCATGGAGAAACAAAGGAAAAAAGATGGGATATCTGACCTGAGAATTTCCCAGGGAACAAAATTCCAAAATTCCATTATGTTCTTCCAGTACTGTAAATGTCCACGTGCTTCCTCATGTCTACAAGCTATATAAATGTTTTCATGAGACAATTAAATTGTGCTCATTACCCAGCCTGTATCTAAACTACAAAGTAGTCTTAAAAAAAAACCCAAAAAAACCAAAACAAGGTAAGTTGTTTGAAGCCAAGTACCTTGTTCAAAGGACTAATTACAAGAGCCAGATTCTGTATTACAGTGCACAAAAGTGAGGACAAGTTGGTTTAAAAGAAGAGAGACATTAAAATATTAGCTTAATGATGTAGCAGTGTTTTTCATACAGGTGGTTTTTAAATAATACACATAACTGGGTTCACACAGACTACGAATCTACGTTATTTTAATATCTCTATGTTAGTTCAATACAACCATGTAGGGGTGAAAGACAGTCCAGACTTTTGTGCAATTAGTTGTAACGCTGACTTTGCTTGGCTGTACTGCCTTTAAAAGTGAGCCCCGTTATTTTGCGGTCACGGTCTGCAGGGCATGGCACAGTGAAGGCAATCTGCAACAGTCGGTATCTCCCAGATTTTGTTATGGTTTGTCCTAGTGATGTGATTTACTGATAGTATCACTGCAAACTCCAATACCTTGCAATGGGTGGAGCTTATTGGAATACCCACATTTGAGGCTACAAGTACCGTTAGCGCACACATTACTTCAATGCAAAATCCACTGTGAAGAAATAAAAAAAAAAAAAAAAAGACAGATGGAAAACCTGTAGTAAAAGAGTTATATGCAGGAAATCCCATGCCATGCATTTATCAAGAAAAGTCAAGTATAAATGATGAATGGTGCGCAGCCTCTGAACAAGGGAGAAATGTTACCCGACCAGGTTCAAATGGCACTGTCAGAGGAAACCAGGCTCTTCCTTTCAATCATTTCCCTTGAAATTGAGGTCATGCTTTTGTAAGCGCTATTTTTCTTCACCAGCAGCTATGGAGTTTTAGCTGTGGCCAATTCCAGTGACTTTACTGTGACAACTCCGACGCAGTTTTTGGAAGCCTGATTACTTTCCCACGTTGCTGGCATGACCGAGATGTGCTGGTGCACCCCTGCCTAACCATCCTCTGTCAGCGGCTGTTTTCCCCTCACCATGCCATTATCCCTGGCTCGAGCAGCACAATTTTAAGATGAATAGTCCAGACTGCCTTGACTGCAGTCGCTGGGCAAAGGCATACCTTGCAGTGTGTAGTACTGACAGGAAGTCCAACATTGGAAGCTACCACAACTGTGAACGCCGAAGCCAACTCAATAGTGAATCCACTGCGGGAAGCATAAGAAAACACTTCACAATCACTCTTTGCATCAGCTCAGACTGATACCATGCAGCGTGCCAAAGTCTTACCCGTTTCTTCTTTTCGACTGTTTTATCTCCAAGTGATTTTGGTCATGTGAGTAAGTTAAGAGAACAGGAAAGGGCTGAGTAATGGGAAGGGCACAGGCTAGTCATCTGCAGTACCCCGTCTGCAGGGCTCATTGCGTCAGAGACCTCCCCTACCCTAGGCTGCGGTGAATCGTGCCTCATTAATAATTCGGTTAAGCACCAGAAGAGGTCGAGTATGCATTAAAGACAAAAATTACCGTAATAGATACATATGGGTTTAACAGTCTGAAGCACACTGGGAAAGCCACTGTAATCTTGCCATTTCCAAATGCACCTCCTACCATGCTAATTAGGTCATCAGCTGAAGACTCTGCTGTCTGTTCATGCACACCTCTATGCCTTAAACACACTCAGTATTACAGGGTTATCTTTTTTCCTTTCTCTCCTTCTTTTTCTTTCTTTTTCCCATGCTTTTTTTTTCTCCTTTTTCACTTATTTCTTTCATTTTTTTTTAGAAAGACAGAGAAGTCAAAGCCAGGTTATCATTAAAATCACAGCACAGCAAATCCAGAAAACTGCATTACAAATGAAATACTGGAGCAGCAATTTCTCAGACTGGCTCACACACAAAGCTCACACAACCACAATGACACCTGTGGACCTACCTTGATGGTGTGATTGGAGTGAGGTCTTTACCCATAGTCTGGATAACTCTTCTTCCCCAGACCCAGAGACCCACACAGATGCCAACACCTCCGTAGAACAGCAGCCAGATGGGAGTCGATGCCTCCTGCATTACGGCACCTTGCTCGTAGATAAGCCAGAGCGCGACCAGGGGACCGATGGCATTGCTGGAGAAACAGAAACGTTGTCACCTGACTTATAAAAATGCAGATAGTTGCCTTGAAAGAAGTCTCTTATCTTCTGCACAATTTTTCTAACTCATGGGTGAAGCACGACTCTGATTGCACCCTACAGGAAACACTCTTTCTCACTTGGAAAGAGTGCAGCAGGCAACTCCTACCATGCTGCTTTTTCGGTTGTCATTTCTTCACTGATAACTAGAGCAAATCCTGAAACAAATTTCTCTTTTACAAATCATTTCCTGAAATGTCAGTCAGTAGTACCTCATTATGTCTGTTCTGTGACAAAAATCAGTATTTTCAGTACTGCACTGAAACTATCTCAAAATATACCAATTCAAGACCTGTGCATCTTTAAAATTCAAGTGTCAAATTAGCTCTTTTTGTCAAAGAGGGGAAAATAATGAACAAAATTACCATTGCAGACAAGAATATAGAAATATAATCTAGTTTGACAGCCTGTAATGTTCGGGATATGCTCTGAGTGCAGCTGGGAATGGAATGTGACTTAGTTATCTTCAAATGTGCTGTAGAGTGAGTTGGACTGGATCAGAGAGGACTCTTTGGGGACACAGAGCTGGTGTAAGCCCCTTTTGCTACCCTGCTGCTGCTATCTGGAAAAACACTGGAAGTCAGCAGCACTGAAGTCCCCACTATTAACGCAGGTCATCCCATACTGATGTCTGGAGTCAGACTTCTGACTCTGTTTATTCTAAAAAAGCATCAAATTTCTAGACAGACACTTCTAGCTAGAAGAAAAACTTGAAAGCCAATATCCAGTTACTTTGGAGGCTTAAATACTAAAAAGCAGATAAGAATTTCAAAATCCCTTTTGTTTTCAGTTCTTTTACTAAACCAAGCAGCTGCTTGCCTTGCTCACCACCCAAAAAGAGTAATTAGTGAAGCAGTGCTATATTTATGTCTAAATAATCATGAGAAGAGCAGAATGAATCTGACAAATGTCATTCCAAAAATCAGAAAACCATCAGGGAAGCCCCCCTCTTTGTAAACCAATAGGAAAGCAGGTCAGAGCTAGCACTGCAGGCAGGACTGACAGCCATGCTCGCCCTGCAGCCAGGACCTGCTAAATTTAGTTGCTGGTTCCACTCCAAAGCACACAGATGGAGTAAGGGCCAGTTTTAATGTCAAATGTTGTGCAAACCAGGCCACTGTATATGCCAGTTAACAATTTCCTTGAATCCCATCTTTACCAGTTCTGAGGTGCCAGGGGCTGAGTGGTGATTGCCAAGAGATGAGGGTCGCCAGCAGTGCAAAGCTCGGCACATCTCAGCAACATGAGACCCTCCTGCTTTCATCTGAACCCTGAGAAGTAATCCTGAAGCAAAGTAATAAGGGAAAACTTCTCCCTCATAAACACACACAGCAACATCCAAGCTGTGAGGGAAATGAAAATAGTTTAAAATGCTCTTTGATATGAAAAAGAATTAATAATTCTTACAGATTTTGAGAAAGATCCTGAAAATAAATTAATGAGCTAACATGAATAATAAAATCCAGAGGGTTTAAAGACATTGGGTAGTACAACAAAGAACTAAAGACTCTTTAAATAAAGAGTGATTTCCACTAGCTAAAACACTTTAAAATTCTGGTCTGATACTGTGCCCAAGTAAGCATTCAATTTGTTGAGTTTTGGAAGGACAGTACGTGAAAAGTCCTCAGGGCCCAAATGCAAGAATTATTTTACTTCCATGGAAGAAGAAATTCTTGATTGAAGCATTTCTAATATTTTGAACTCAACCTGAAACTGCTTTTCCAGTGTTTTCCAGTGTGGATTAAATTACTTGTACATTTAAATGCCTTCTTGGGCACGGAAAAAGAAAGGTACATGAAGAAACTGATGGATGCTGAAGGATGGATAAAGGCTAATAATACATTGATCAGATGAATAAAGGCAAATCTGACCATCCCTTTTTACAGTGGTGTATGACATGAAAAAAACTTCCCTGTTGAAAATAACAGGCACATTTGGAGTGAGCTCAGGCACTGATTCCTGACTGTTCTAAAGAGATTATGCATATTTGTCAGTCCCAACCTAAATGAAAAGGCAGAAAAGGCTTCAAGAACTGCAGCAGCAAACTATGCTCTTCCACATCAAAATCCAGTTTTAATTATTTGCAAATGTACACCTCTGTAAATCAACTAAGCTTAATCCTTGAGAAAAAGGTTCTTATTTGTGGCAAGGGAAGACAAGGCAAAACTCTCCTGACTTATGCTCAGCCTCAAGAATCTGATTGGCTGATCCTGTCCAAGGGATCAGAAGAGATAACATGATGCCCACAGAGGCAGCACTGCTGGTACCCTCCCTTTGAGAAAGCCAAAGAGCACTGGATCCTTATAGGCTTGGAAAGGCAAAAATGTAACTCACCTCATTCTCCTTTGTCAGTATCTACCTCACCACTTATCTACACCAGAGGGACATTTCTCCTCTCCTGGTAAATCATGTTCAGTGTGACTTCGGTGTTCAGCTCTTAGGGATAGTGGCAACTCCCAGCCTGAGTATCTGCAAGTGGCTACGAACAGCAACAACAGCAGCTTGAATGAATCTAGCACCATCCCAGCTCTCTAAAGGGGCTCCTTCAGCTTCTGGATTTGTTCAGGAGGTGCAGTGCAAAGGGCTTGTGGTATCAGTGCTCCCTATGCCAATGGAAAACAGTTCTAGAAGAAGCTGCTAGGCCTGTCCCACCACGAAATTGCCAAAAGCTCACAGCAAGTGCCTCTGACTCAGGCATTGCAAAGACTACAATCTTGGTTCTGCACAGAGGTAGAGGACAACCACTCCCAACAGCACAGTAAGAGAGGGTAAGAGAAAAACAACACATAAAAAAAAAACCCCAGCAACAAAAAGGGCATTGTTAGATAAGAGAGTTTGCTTAACAGATGTCTCCTACAGCTGGGACTAACCAGATGAACTACAAGGATGCTGGCTAGACTGAGATGTGGCTTTAACAATATTTCCCCACTGGTTCTAGCTCATTTGATTCAAGACATGACTAGCAGGAAAGCAGACCTCAAATCTTCCATGCATTTGGCTAAATCTCACTTCACAAGTCTATTTTCAAGCAGTTATTTTCTCTTACTCTCCCACTCAGGTTTCTACTTAACTAACTCTCCTTTTGCTGGAGCTCCACATCTTATCCATGGTAGTTTAGAGAATAAAAAAGCCTGAGATGGTCACAGAGGGGCTCTGCACCCACATCCACATCTATCTATATGTAAAACTGCCCTCAGGTTCCTGTGAAACTGAAGTGCTTTAGAGGATTTGCTGTATTATCCAGCTATTGGGTTTAAAACAGAAAATAAGCTGCTCCTGTCACAGTATTACTTTCATTTTGCACACCTAATACACACTGAGCACAAAGGGGGGGGGGGCAATATGAGTTAATTTTAGGAGGAATTTATAAAATATTATGGCATAAGAAGCCCATCTCCTGAGTCTGCCTGCTACAAAGTGTGTTCTTTTGGATGTATTCAACATCCAGTCCTTTCCCCCACCAATCTGCCAGCCCGATTACTCCTCGCAGGGCACAGGGCTTTGCAGCTGGGGTGCTGCAGGGGCTGTCTGCCTTCCCTGGAGGTGCAGTGCAGGATTTAATGCCCCCCACTGCAGTCCTTGCACTGGCAGATGTGTTCCCTCCCTGGAGGCTCACTGGAGGGCTGCTGTGTGTTTCTGAAGTGCTGCCTGACCCCCATGATGATTTTGCCAGCACTCTCGACTAACGTGAACTGGCACAACTTCTCTTTTTCTGCTCGCTTGTGCCAGTTTAGAATCTGTCACGCAGCATTTATAAAACTGCTGTGAAAGATAGCATTTGACAGTGAATCTGAACTATAAATAGAGCTGGCTTCTCCTCTCCCCTGTGAGACAGATAGTATTACCAACAAAAATAACCACCCCACATTCAGAGACGGGCTTAGAAATGACAGTTTCCCATGCACACACACACACAAGCAGAAATTTTTAGGTACCTCTGAGTCACAAGTCCAAGACCTTCTCTGGAGGAATAAGGACTAACACTTTTTTTTTTTTTTTTTAGCAAAAAATAAGGGGCTTTTTTCCCAGTAATTCAGCCATCATCTGAATGTTCTATGGCCAAACCCCATCAAGCTTCTTGTAACATTATAAGTAGCAACATTGGTACTTCCTTGCTGTTGTTTGAGGGGAGCAGTGAGTTGCTCAAAAAGAAAATCTAACTGTATTTGAAAAACTGCACTCTGAATATGCTTTGTGAATAATGTATAGACTCCTTGATGACCATGCTTAGATTCTCTACTGCCTGAAAAAGGAGATTGCTTTTTAGCCACTTTTTCTAGTTGACTGAAAGAATCTTGAAACGTACATTATCACCAATTAAAGCTGAATGACGAGCAAAACAGCCATCTGAGAAATCTGTAATAGGTGTCCAATATTGCAAGTATAATTACAAAATGTCCAGCCATTTGACTATTTCCCAAACCAGGATTTCACAAACAAACCCTCCACTGGGAAAATCAGTGGGATGATATTTCTAATAGGCTGCAGTTATGCCTTGAGACACCATCCAGCTGAGCAAGAGTGAAAGAAAGATACGCCTGTATGTAGCAACAGGAAAAAAACAAGCCCTGATCTCCAGGGATATCAGATTATCAGGAAAGTTTTATCCTAGTTCAAATAACTGGACAGCCTTGAAATAGTGCATCCACCACAGCACAACAAAAGTGTGTCAGAGTTGTGCCCTGTGAAATGCAAGCTTTGGGTGTGTTAATGAGTGGACATGCTTTTATTCCTGCAGCTCATCTCTGTTTCTGGCCCTGAAACCCCACCTCCCTGGATCCTGGAGGGTTGGGTCCATCCTCCCCCATGCCCACCAGCATCAGCTTTTCCCCTGGTAAGCCCAGCCATGGGCCCTGCTCAGAGGCATGGAGAGGGATTCCCATTCCCACTGGAGACCCCATTTCTTGCTGTTCTTCTCTGACTTGACTGCATGGCACAACAAAAATGTCATGTACCTGCACAATTAAGGGCAGAAATGAAGATTCATATCTACTTGGGGCACAGGGTGGACTTACAGGATGGACTATTATTGAAAAGGGAAGAAATCAGAAATCAGGCTTCCCTCACTAAATATAACAGACAGATTAGCTTCCTAAATATTCTAAGTGATCTTGACTGCAGGTCCCTCCTCTGCAGGGAGGAAATAAGACATACCTGTTTTGTAATCCAGCCTTATTATAGCTCCTTTAGACTCCTTATTTAGCCAAGAGGCTGAATCCTGCTAAGCTCTCCGTGTGCAGTGAGATACTGGCAATGTTCTGGCCCTTCCCTCCTTTAATCCCATTGCACTTACTTTAGGAAGAGGGGGAAAAGGTGAATCCCACTGCTGTTTGTGCACTCTGACCTAAAACTCCAGTGAAAAGTGTATGAAGGTGAGAGGAGAAAGCTCTTCTCCATGTGTATTGGGCAAGCACACATTTCCTAGTTTCTCCAACTGTTTTGCTTAAAAATTAATTCACTATCTAGTCGCAGTCAGCTTCCCTAAAACCACATATGTATGTGTAGAAATATATAAAAAATATCAAATATTTTACTATAGTTCTGAAATGGTTTTAAATCCTATTGTCAGTAATGTAGTCTGTACTGTTTGGATAATGACAGGCATTCTTTCTCAAACTTGTGCCATAAATCCACATGGCATTACCTGCAGACTCTAACTCCAATGTCCCCTTTTTCCTAATCTCTAAGCATGAATATGCAAGGGAAGTCCTGACGTCCTCCACAGGAAATTTAATTAGAGCAGACACACACAAACAATTTATGCAGCAGGAACGCAGGAAAACTGAGATCCTGTGAAATGACCACAGGCAGGTTTCTCCTCCCTACAGCATGTACCAGCCAAACCTCAGCACTGTCTGAGCTTGGACCAATGTTCCTTGGCACGCACAGACACGGGTGGTGGCACGGTCCCTGGTCACCCTGCTCAGCTGGAGCATCACGCCTCCTGCCACCCTCAGGCACTAAATCACCCTTCCCCCCCAGGGCCCGAACCCATGGGCACAGGCAGCTGCCTGCTCACACAAGCCAAGGCACACAGCTCATTCTGACACCCCCAGGGTTTCTCCTGTGACAGCAGGAGCGATGGCCTGAGGAAGAGGAGGGTAGTAAGGGACAGAAGAGGCTGCCCATTTATAGGAGAAGGAATCTGTATGAGAAATGACTAAACACGTGCACAGACAGGTGTTAGGAGTACAAGGCTCAGGCTTTCCTCACAGGATAAACAGCATATTTTAATCAGCAAAGCTTGCACTGACCTACAGCATCTCTCTGTGGGTCACCCTGCTTTGATTGCAAGAATTCAAGGAATAACAATCTCCAGAGATTGCTTGAGTCAACAAAAGCATCTTCCCATTTGCTAGGATAGGACTGTGGGGCAAACACACTGTTTGCTCATAGCTTTCTCATTCCCAGCCCAGTAGTAGAGCAGCCACTGCCACTGCTATGCTGGGCACCAGAGAAAACATGACTTCCTGCTCCTTTTAACACACAGCTGCACCAGCCAGCATCCTTGCTGATGTCAGCCTGAACATGAGCCCTGATGGCTACAAACATCAGCTCCTACAGCAAAGATGGCTGATTTTCTTACAGTGCTAAAAAGCATCATCACAAAAGGAACTGGGGTCTAACTACCCCATGTGTTAGTTAAGAATTAGTTCTGCAGTCAGGGCAAAATACTGATTTAACTCTTCCAGGTCTGTGGGTAAATCCTGGACAAAGGAAAAAGAGAGCTCTCCATATGATCTTCTGTCCACTAAAGTGCTGTCCAAACTAAATGGAGCACTTCTGACCCATGATATTTTTCTGAGCTGCATCACGGTTCAGCCTGTACTGTATGCCCCATGCTTAAATACGCTCTAAAACAGGTCAGTTATTTACCTTGCCATCACCTGCAGTTTTTAAATTTCATATTAGCTTTTTTGGGGTTAGCAGTCCTTTCTAGCCATGTCCAAAACTGCCTTTGTTTTTGAGAACTAGTTAATTCAGACATGCTTTCAGACTTTAAAGCACGGCACGGCCTCAGCAACTGTTCTGCTATTTGTTATTACACAGGTAGGCTGCTGTGGCTGCAGCACTGAAGCTCCAGATCACAATGCCTGCTGAATCAACCTATATCTACAGAAAAATAAGCTCAGTCCAACTCAACCATAGGTGCATATAATCCCTGCAGGCCAACAAAGCCCAGCTTCGCGGCCTCTCTGGAAAGCTGACTCTGAACGAGCATTTAGAAGCTGGCAGCTCTCCTTGTGTCACGCTCCTGGCCCAGGTCTTTTTTCCATCCTGCCCTTTTTATTCTCCCACTGCCCTTGCAATGACCTGACGCGCTCCCTTTGTGCTCGGGTGCTGAGCCAGTGGGATCTGCTCACTTGGCGCCGCTAATTAAGTTCAACAACAACATTTTTTTTCAGCGGTTCTGTCCCAACACTTTTAGTCGGGATTTTAAATTCTTTAGATTTCATTCAGTCCATGTGCATGGTGGTGTCACAAGGCTCTCGGCCTGGCTCAGCTGGTCCCAGCCCTGGAAGGGCTCCAGCACCCTTGACACAGTGCACATAAGCTGGGTGGCAGGGGCGGGAGAGGATGGTCCCAACAAAGCAGTCACCCAAATAAGGAGCTACCATCACTCCCTGTTTCCTTTAACACACAGCTGCACCAGCAACATCCTTGCTGATGTCAGCCTGAACATGAGCCCTGATGGCTGCAAACATAAGCTCCTACAGCAAAGATGGCTGATTTTCTTATGATGCTAAAAAGCATCATCACAAAAGGAACTGAGGTCTAACTACCCCATGTGTTAGTTAAGAATCAGTTCTGCAGTCAGGGCAAAATACTGATTTAACGCTTCCAGGTCTGTGGGTAAATCCTGGACAAAGAAACGAGAGCTCTCCATATGATCTTCTGTCCACTAAAGTGCTGTCCAAACTAAATGGGGCACTTCTGATCCATGATATTTTTCTGAACTGCATCACGGTTCAGCTTGTACTGTATGCCCCATACTTAAATATGCTCTAAAACAGGTCAGTTATTTACCTTGCAATCACCTGCAGTTTTTAAGTTTCATATTAGCTTTTTATTTTTCTCTCATTGCTCCTCTTATCTGCTCCTGTCCCTCCAAGGAATACCAACAAACAGCCTGATGGAAAATAAATAGAAAACATGGCACAAGACTAAGTTCCAATATATAGAAAGAAAATGTTGCAGTCAAGTCCAAAGAAAAAGACATGGACAAAGGAGGTGCTACCCTAAATATATGAATGAGGAGCTTAAAACCAAATGCAGGGGAAAGCAGGACTTTAACAACAGGATTCAAGGCTGAGGAAAACCATTAGAGATACAGCTTGACAGGAGCACCCAAAATGAGCAGAAGGAGGGAGATGAAAAGATAGCAGTCGTCAGTGGAAGATGGACTGCCAGGGCTTACTTTCTTACAAAAATGCGAGCAGAAAGCTGTGCTACTCACTAGGTTCTACTGCATCATTTTTTAAACAATGCACTGTCTTTTGAGCAGATCAAAAGATATTCATGCAACATGTGGTGGAGTCAAAACATCTTTTGCTCCACTAGACGAAAACTGGCAAAATATCTCTCCTATATGATCCACAGGCTAGATATCTGCATTCCCCAAGAATTTTATCTACTAAATCCTTTAGGTGTATGAAGGGGTCTTTAATTTTATTGTTTAGCTGGAACTCAGTACAATTGCAAGGAGGGGTTCCTATCCAGTCCTAGACACATGTCAATCTCCCTGCTTTTCTACCAGCTTTGACAAAATGAAGCCGATTCTTTAGTTTTGTAATTACATGAATTCAGCTTAAGAAGAGGTTTTGGAATAAACAGCATTTCAACTGGCAAATTTGATAGGATCACCAACAGAAGCAGGGATCTGAAGAACACTCAAAACATATGAATTTTCAGGAAAGGATACGGCCACGGTAACAAGCTAGTCCAAATGCAAAATTCTAAGGGAATTAGGCTGTAAGATGCAACAACACATACAGCACAGAGTCTGAACTTTGTATTTCGTCCTGACCAGCTCCTGTCAACACCAAATCTGATTTCTGAACTAATTGCATCCTTACAGATCACTTCTACCAAAATTGACTACTCTTTCCTCCTACATAACACACAAATGATGCTTGCATAAACATGCAAGTATGAGGAGTATGTATAAGCATCACCTGCAGGGAAAAAAGGAGGTGCAGCACCTGCTGAGGTAGGCTGTGAACTTTCTGCAGAGGTGTTTCCCAGGGCACATCACAAGAAATATCAGCAGTCTTTGTCCTTGTCCCTGTGTTTCCTTCAGCACTCACTGCTGGCCATTTGCAGAGCTTGGATATTGATCCCCATGGGTCTTTGCTCTTGGCCAGTATGCTCAGAGCAAAGGTCTTTAACAACAGAGACCATCTGAGAGGAAAGAAAGCTACACCACTGCCCTCTGATCCAGAGGATGAAGGGACTCTGGACTCCTTCCCAGAGCCAGATCCCTGCGGATACCAAGGAAGTACAAAAGACTCTTCAGAAAGCCTTGTTCTGAATTCCCAGGATGCTGGATGGATGGGGAGCAAAGAAACATGTTTGTAAGTGATTTCATGATGAGTTATGAGTTAAATTAGGAGGCTGACAAGAGCAAGAAGCAGTAACTGCTCTCCTAGTAGAGTAGGACAGAGTTTGCCCAGAAGGCTAAGGAGGACAATGAAAATTATGAACGCTGTAAAGTCCTGCTGAAAACACTGAAACTGACACCATCAGGGCATGGCTACCACAGCAAGGGTCCAGCAGGAAGGGGGACTCAGTACAGCCCCAGCCACAACCCAAATAAGGACAGCTGCTTCAACAAGCCACGTGAGAGAATTTCTCACGGGACCTGATCATGATACTGGAAAAAGCTTCTATTAAATACCAAATGGATTGCTCCAGGTCTAAGGAAGAGGCAGCCCAGCCAAATCCTAAAGGAAAAATACACAGTGTTCCCAGCGGCACAGCAAGCCCACCCAAACTGCTCTTCAGCCACATGCCACCGAGATGGTGAGGTGCTGTGTGACAAGAGATGAAATTCATCTAACGGCAAAAATAGTCTAAAACCTCTGGTCTGTTGAAAGTTTCTGATTTTGCAGTTAAAATAGGCTGCAAATGCTGCAGGGCTGGGACTGTACTGTTTGCTTTTACAGTGGCTGGCATGTTGGGTGGAGTCTCAATGCCTCCAAGATTGCCAAAATTAAACGTAAATTAAACTAAATTACTTCACAGTTGTTTAGCAGCGAATAAAAAAAGATTTTACCCTTGAGAAGAAAAGAAGCCATAGACTAAGCAGTGCAATTCCTGGAAAGCACCGAGGACATTGATGATACACAGCCCTGATGATCATCTACCTGCAAAAATGAATGTGCTTTCCAGCCAGCCAAGCTGGCAAACCTTGCTCCATGTACTTTAACTGTAAAATTGCTGCTTTGTGAGACCTCATCCTCTTACCTGACATCATTGCCTCCATGGGCAAAGGATCCAAAGCAGGCTGTTAAGATCTGGAGGAAGTGGAAAAGTAGATGGACCTGAGAGGTGTCTTTCTCTTCCTTATCCTCTTCCACAGGATCAACAGGGGGCCGGTTAGGATCTGCCAGTTCAGAGGCCAACTTCATTTCCACCCCACCTTCCTCCGCCTCGATCTCTGCCTCAGCCACCGCGTTGCAATAGCTGGAGTAGCTGTCGTAGCGGACTCGCTTCTTGGAGTAGGAGACAGTGTCTCCCACCAGCTTCTCACTGTCTTCTGGAGTAGATGTATCCGCTGCCTTAAAGGAGGAATGCACGGGCATGCCACAAATAGCAGCAGTGTAACAGGTGTAGCTGTTGTTGCGCCGTAAGAGTTTGTAGTTGTTTTCTGCGGTGGGCCGCTCATCGTTGGCCCTGTCCAGGTGTATTTTGTGGAGCAAGTCTTTGTATAAACCCGAGTCCTTGTGCACAGTGTGATAAACGTGGCCATCGCTCCTCACGTGGCCATCGAAGCTGAAGGTGCCATTGGAAACAGGTGATTTCACCGAGGTGTGCGTCACCGAAAATGCCCTTCCTGAAAAGGCAGAGATTTGGAGAGTTTGTTTACACAAAATGCAATACAAAAGCCCCCTTCCTCCAAGACAACAACATGGCCAGCATCTGAGAACACAGGACAAAAAAGATCCATTTGCACTACATGCAGTGAATAAGCCAGGATTCAATTCACTGCAAAATAAAGTCTCTCATCTGCTGTGCAAAAGGAGCTTTGTTCCACTGCTGAGACTCCCCAGACATGCTGTATGACCAGCAGCAAGTCACTTGGGATCAGCTATTCGAATGTGATACTTGATGGTTAAATCCTCAGGTTCTTTGAAAATATAAATTTCCATAAAATTAGTTTCTTCTAAAGCAAGCTCTACTTTTTCTGAGGTTTTGTCTACATTGAATAGGAATAATTTGGATTTCTGAAATGTGGTTTACTGCCATTTCATACTGGAACTTATCTGTTTAAGAGACATTTCATTCATACTCGTTTAGGAGACATTTTACATAGCTTTAAAAAATAATTTAAAAAAAACAAAGAAAAAATTCATGTTCTGCAGAAGCATTTCCTTAGCTATTGCAACATTTCCTATATACTAGTTCTATGAACATGATGATGATTATTTCCACTGTATACATTTAATGTTAGCATACACTGTAGGACACACATCAAAATGTATCACAGGTAATATTTCTGAAGAAACTGTGTTTTTAATTTCCTGACTTCCTGGATTTTCACTGTGCAATATTCAGAATTGGGTTTAGCTATATTTAAACTGGAAGCACACACTCTAAGGGCTTCATGTCATGGCTTATTTGATTTTGTAAGAATCAGTTGAATATATTAGGCATTTATTAACCAAATTACAGGGCTTTGTAGATGTTAGCAAAGTGATATCAAAGTCAGCAGACCACTAAGTGGAGGGCAACGTTCCCACCACGTGGCAGAACAGAAAGAGCTTTATGCACACAAGTACTACCTCTTACAAATATATGTTCAGAAAACAATGTGTGCGATTTTTCTAGTGGACATGCTCCAAAGGGTCATACATTTGTCAGCTAAAGTCCAAATCTTTTCATCTCCTGTTGTAGAAGGCTAATCATCTTTATGCTGAATTTAACCTTCATACATCAGCAATCTGTGTGCTCTGTATTTTTCCACTGCTTGATAGGATGGAAACACCATTAAGAATACAAAGTAAAGCAACGCAAAAAGGCAAGTAATTTTTTTCAGCTGTTTCTAAAATTGAAATACAGCCAAACAAAATGTAATTGATTTTACGTCCTCTCCAGAAAATGTCACTTGTAAATGAGCATCTTTCCAAACAAGCACTGAAAAGAGATTCGAGATGGAAATTCCAAACACTAATTTACTATTTACAGCTGAGACCTACTTGCAGTTTAGAAACCTCATTGAAACAGGAAGAGAACAAACCCTCTAAGTTGTCTTAGTTCCTTACCATATGGGACACGTGGATGGTTTCCATTTGCAATATTATCTGATGCCCCAGCAGCTTCTGTTACTGAGCCAGTAAGGGGAATCGTGCTCTCATCAGATGCTTTGGCACCAGGAAGCTCTTTAAAGACTGGTGTTTCTTCATCCTGAATTTTATCAAGACTTTCATCTGATATCCTTGACAGTGCACCATCTTTCTTTAACCGGCCTAAGGAAAGAATAATACTGTAATTTTAAACCCAACCTATACCTCTTGTTACTTAAGTTTCCAATGTTTGCATCAACAGCATGGTTTATGCAGCCAACAGCATTGGCTACAATAACCAAGCTTCATTTCATACACACACTATTTATTTCTAACACTTTACTACGTCCATGTGCAAAAATTCTACAACACCTTTGTTTCTTCCGATAAAATTCACCAAAGTAGGTAACTGAAGTAAAACACTGAGCTGCTCATCTAGCAATGAAACCTGAAACTTTTCTCTGCATTTGTTGAGAGTAGCAAGCAACTAAAAGCTTTGATCAGCCCAACTTACTGTAAAGCTAAACCAGCCACTTAAAAATGATCATTCTGACAGGCTTCTTCTCTTTATAGAATAAAATAGAAACCAGATTATATTCCAGGTTTTATTTTCCTGTTTCTGCTAGACTGCAGAACTGAGCACTGCAATGCCATGCCTAACACAGTTTTGAATTTCGACCACTGCAGCTTTTTTCAGAGCAAATCACACAAATGCGTGAGGAATAGTTTAGGTACATCCTGCTTGTGGGTGGGGACTGGACTAGGTGACCTCTCAAGGGGACTTCCACCTCTGAAATGTAATGTTCCATGATTTTATATCACTCACATTTCATCAAATAACTACTTACTTTCTATTTTTCTCTTCATCCAGGGACACACAAAAATCCAGACTAAGACAGCAAATACTAAGGACACACCAACTGATATTAGAGCAATGGCCCACATCGGCAGTATCAGTCCCAGTACTGTAAAGACAAAGAAATAAAACCAAAGCAAGCCATAAATTAACATGACTTAACTATCCAAGGCAATGGAAGAGAAGTCTGTTGCAGAAAAGCCACTGTTCACAATGGATTCAAAACCAAGATGAAGGAGCTGATGACTTTTAACATATTACCAGTTACTGCAGTATTTAAAGGTAGAGTTGACATGGAAACATTTGCAGGTTTAGTCTTCCAGTTTCCTGTTGCTCCACTGTGATGTTAATTCCAAAAGAGCCGAGGGTAAAACCCCCACATCAGGGCTGCCAAGCCAAGTTTGCAGTGCTTTTATCCATGAATGCACATTAAACCACGTTGCCCATTAGGGTTAAGTGTTTACCTGACCTTTGCTCTGGTCCATAAAGCCTGATGCTTAGCCTGCTCTAAGCCCTTATTTGCTTACGATACGAGCTTAATGCAGCACTCCAAAGCTGAGGCTTCCTCCCGCAATGCACAGCAACATCAGCAACATGCTCCTGTAATTATTCCCCCAACAGAGATCCTTGCACTTGTTCAACAAAACAATCTGACTCTCAATGAGGAAAGAGCCTGGACTCTGATCTTTCAAACCCATATATACATTGCCTATCTTGAAACCTACGTGATTAATTCATCCTTGTGAGTAAATGTTGCCAGAACAGAGGCCTTGGAGAGTAAATATGTATTTCCCCAGTATCAAAAATGGTCCCATCTTTTTATTCACACACTTTAGAGACTGCTAAGCTGAAATAGAGGGAACATTAAGATTCTTATTTCATTTATTTTGCTTAATGAGTCACTGCAGAGTGCGTGACCTACTTCTGCAGTAAAACTAATGAGGAAATGTGAGTTATACAGCTGATTTACTGTTAAACATCTTGGATTCATAGCCAATTAGACCCAAGAGGAATAGTAATGTTACCTTCAGATTGGGAATGTCTAAAGTCTTTTCTTAATTCCGGTAATGCTATGCTATGGAGTAGGGTCTACCAACTGCATTTATCTAGTACATCTAGCATATTGGATTTTAGAGAAATATTTCCATTCAAAAAAAGGTCACTTTCTAAGCCTGCTTCCTTAATTCAGGGCCATATTCAGGAGTCTATCTTCAACTGTGTCATCATTCATAGCTCTTGGACAATAATCTAATCTAAAGATAACATTTAATGACCAGTCTTCAACAAAGTAGTCGAGATTACTGAACATCTTTGTTCTAAACCCTTTTGCTAGAAGTGTGTGTTTAAACGTACACCACTTCAGTAAACTATAAAAATACAAATGCAAATACATAAACATGAAAGACAAGAATATAAATACACAAATATAAATACACAAGAATAAAAAAATTCAACTAATATAAAAATAAAAATTCAGATATAAATATACATATGAATAAACACAAACGTGTATGTGCACACAAAGTATACAAATATACAAAAATATAAACAAAGTCCTTCAACTTCATTTCCTTCTACTGAGTTGCAATCAAAACAGAACACCAAAGAAAGAAGATGCATTCAATGAAGAAACAGGCTTGGAGACTCTTATCATTAAAGGGAAATAAAGAAGTAAATTTAAGTAACAGTCTTGGAGCCAGACATGCCAGAACAGCGACACTGCTGTCAATGGAGTGACAGCCTTACACTGAGTGCAGACAGCACCTGCTCTGAATCTTCACTCCTTGATGCACAAACCTTTGAAAGAATACCTTTGAGAGCTCAACATGTGCTCAGATTTGCGAAGCCAAAGCTGCATCTCAGTAATTTCTCTTCCTCTAAACAGGGACTTTTTTTGTAGCTGTGCTCTTCCCCACTAGCCAGAATGATCAGGAGGTGTCACAAAAACACACGCACCAAAGGGGATGGGGATGTGGGGAGGTGAATGAATTACTCTTGCCCTCATTAACTCCTAATGCAGGAGACAACCCTGTGGTGTCTGGGTGATGCTGGCAGAGCATCCTTACACCCTGTGGGAAGCCTCCCTCCCGTGCCCCCCAGGCTCACTCACCTGGTGCCCCAGTGTACATGATGGAAAACACGTTAATAGCTATGGTAGCAGCATAGAACACCGGGAGTGCGCGGAGACCATTGGGCACAGGGTCTTCCTGCATAGAAGCCATGAAAAAAAGGAAATGTTAGTTGGATTTCACACCAGATTCATGTCAGCATGAGCCTCCACGTGGAAAACACGTGCTGCCAAGTCAGTGGCAGGCAGGTGGAGCTTTTGGATGTCAAGGAAAGTATGGTGACCTGCTTGGTTACACCCAAATCCACAATGCCAGTCCTGGCCAGTATCAACACTCTGGGGGAGCTTGACACTGTCAATGAGAACCAGGGACTTACATTATACTTTCCAGTCAGCTGCTGAGTGCCCCAGGGGCAGTTTTCTTTCTTCAAGTGTGTTCTTACTTATTTAGTGTCCAAGATGAGGAGTCCCTTTCACTTAGCATGACTGAAGGGTGCCAAGCAGGAGAGGGCTTTGATGTTTTGGACCAGTGCTACAAGCACCAGTGCAATGCATCCATCTCAAAACCATCTCCCCAAGCTCCCACTTCCTGCCAGCTACCAGAAATCTCTGAAATCCCAAGTGCCTGGCTGTATTAAGCAGGTAACACACACAAAGTGAGCAGGCAATGTTCAGCACAGCACCGTGTCTGCTGCCCACTGTGCTCTCGTGCTCTCGGCACTCACAAGGAAAGACTCAGCTGACGGCACAGCGGAAACGCACCGTGTGAGCCACGGACAAAGCCTTTGTGAGGGACTGCTTTGGCCTTTGGAGGGGCTCCACGTGTTTGCAAGGAGCCTGGCAAAGCTGAGGGCTGGCTAATGTGGTTTTATTTCTTGCTGCCATGAGCTATAAAAGGGAACTGAGAAAAGGCTGTGGCCACCCTGTGCTGTGCCCCTGTCCCCAAGTGTGATGCAGATGGGCTGTACTTGCAGGGCCAGCTGCTATTCACAGACACCCCCAACCAGGGCATGGAGCCCTATAACAGACTCACAAGCTAGAAAGCTGCTCTTTTTTTTATGTATGCACACAAATCACTACCTGTTTATGCAGAAGTTCTACAGATCTTACTGCTTTGTGAATGGCACAGACAGACGTTGGGAGGCAATTTCCTAAACTTGAACTTTTTCTGCCTCTTGCATGCTTAAATATGTGGCTTTAATATCAGAGTTCACATGATTTTGATAGCTAATTTCTTAGGTTGTTAGGCTTTAAGTACAATAGTGAAACCTTTCCTTATCTTTTATGCAACTTGAGTTATTTTTTATTCAAAGCTGAATCTGATCAAATCTATCATCTGTTTTTATCGCTGACATTTATTTAGAGCAGAAATAAAGAACGATGAAGCTGAGGTTACAGGTGGTGCTATTTATAGCAAAAGAATTAATCCCTCATCTATTTAAGCTCCCTGTATAACTGCTAATATAGTGTCCTTTATTTTAGGTCACTGTCATGCACTGCCCTTCCCCATTTTAGAAAGCTGAATGGTGTGAAAGAAATGGAAAAGGCAGATAAAAGTGTTCAGGTTTCCAGTTCATGCTGGGTGGCAGGCAAGTCATCTTTTGCACTGGAGATACATGGACTGATGTTACCCAGGTCACTAAAACCCACTGATTCAAGTTTCTTGAGAATCTACAAAATAGGCAGATGCCTATCTTCTAATATCTGATGTGCTGGAAAACCAAGGCTTTAAATTTCGCAGCTTTAAAATACCAATTAGAGTATCTCCAAGGGAGGACTGTTCTGTTTAAATTACAGTCAGAACACCTATTGTGAGGCTAAGTCAATGCCAGAAAGCTTGTACTAACGCTTGCAGCCTCAATGCACCATCCTCTGACCAAACAGAATATACAATATTAATTATCACATAGCACCTTCTAAGCCTCAAATGCTTGTCAAATTACTTACTGTGAGCTTTCAGAACTGCTAAGAGCAAGTATAACTCAAATGGCTATTAAAAAAATGACTGGTCTCTTGTCCAAAAAGAAGTCACAAATTTTCAACTCTGGAAATGCCAGCACTCGAAAGGGAGGCTAAAACACAATCTTCATACTGAGCAGTCATTATAAGAGTGAGATTTCTTTACCTTGTTTAAAATGAAGAATCTGATCAGCACAAAGAGGATTCCAGACATCAAGCCAGATAACAGTGGGGAAATAAACCAAGAGGCAACTGTGGTGAAGAAAGAATGAAACTTGAAATAAACAGTATTCTTGCATAATAGTTAAGTACATTGTTAATAAGAAATAAACTTAAAACAGTTCTTGTACAACTGGTATGAATGTTCTGTATGTTTAGTTACAACTGGTGCAACTCCATGAAACATTCATGAAAGTCAAAGTAATGCTAGGCAGCATTAGAAACAAGAGCCAAAGCATTTCCTGCTAATTTTGCAAGTTTAGCAATCAAATTCATCAGGAAAGCTTCTTGCAGTTTGAATCAGAGCAGATCAAGAAAGCGCTGTAATTTCCTAATCACCATGACCATGAATGTTGCAAGCAAGGGGAAAACAATTGCATATAGCAGGATGCCATGCTGCTCCCAGGGTAAGTCTTGAGTTCCAAAATGCCACAGAAGCATCAACTATAACGCATGATGCGTGTACATTTTTTGCAGGCCAGCACTGCAAGTGTCCAGGACTGATTTAACTGAAGTAGGTGGCAAAGCTCCCACTGATTTCAATAAAACCAGATTAGGGCAGCACTCTGGAAATCTCATCCACAGTGATTTATTGTTTGCAGCATGGTTAACAGATTGATTCTGCTGTCACTGAAAACTCTTTTACTATTGACAGAATTTTAAAAAATACATGCATTGCTAAAGTTCTAATATATTACCATGCCTTCAGCATAAAATCCTTTTAATAGAAACTTTAGGCTGCAACTCAAGTTCCAAAGGCTTCCAAAACAATACCAAAGCACTCCATCACATCCCTGCTTGGATGCGCCACTGATCTTGGTAATGGGAGGCTGTGAGTTAAATGTGCTGTATGCCCTGAAGGTGGTGGGTGGAGAAACATGACCGTGGGCATTCACATGATAGCATTCACATTGTTGAGAGCAAGAACAGGGTAGTATGAGCTGCCACAAAAAGAATTAGAAGAGGAGGAATGTCACCTTGAAGCACGTTTCTTGAGGGAGACAATGTGTCCCCAGCTTACCACTGGGGAAGTACAACTTTTTTCTTATCCCTTTCTCCACTGGAGACACACTGAGGCCTCACTGAACATGGCTCCAGTGCATTTCTGAACAACACGACTAGGGTGGAAAATAAATTAATGACAGAGTGCTATCAGCACAAAGCAGATTTCTGGGAATGTTTTTTGCAGGCAGCACACTCTATTTCACATACCCTCACACATAAAAGGAGACAGCACTTACCAATCTTGACAAGCTGCATCCACTGGACACCCTGCGTGCCAATTGCCACCAGAGAAAATCCAATCGTAGCACCTACAATGCAATGGGTCCCTGATATTGGGAGTTTCAGGAACGATGCAATTAGCTGCCAAACAGCAGAACCTAGAAACAAATTAACCATATGGTATAAACAACAACAACAATAATTTAACACAGAAAATTCTTTGCCATGTGCCCACATTCTTTTACAAGTGCTGCCTACACTCCTCGTGCATAAGAGAGATCTTCTAAAGAGAGTTTTGTTCCTGTTCTGTCTCTAGAAGCAGATGCTAAGACAGTTTAATAGCAGCTTTGAATGCTACATCTGACTGTTTATGACTAACAGCTCCCTACAATTCATGACAGTTCTGCTTTCAGTATTTACAGCCTGTCTGATTAAGTACACAAACTGCTCCCAGTGTACGCCAAGCTTAGAAAAACTCATTCTTTAGAGCTGACCCTGGAAGCCTCCAGGTGATCAGCGTGAGGCGGAATTCACCATTTCACTAGTGAAGTGCCCATGCTCCTAAACTTGGATACTGCCAGAGAAACCTTCTAACTGTCAGACAGAGAGACTTTATGCTTCATCTCAGTGAAACACAGTCATCCAGTCCTCCATAGGAAAAATGGACTGAGGAAAGAATAAGGACTCTCTCACTGCCTTCATCTGCAGCTCATTGCTGCACTGGAAAAATTGAAGACTGCTGGAAAGGCATGTTAGTCATGGAGAAGCCAAAGATACCCCTGGCATAAGGAAATAAAGTTCTCTAACTAACAAAGGGAGAGTGGTTAATGGTCTTTATTATAAAGTAAATTCAACATCTGGTGTTCCAACAAGACATCCAGGAAGGATGCTGGCCAAGAGTGCAGGGGAAAAAAAAGTACCCCAAGCACCTGTTTCAGGAGTTCAATGAGACACAGTTGGCCATCAAGCTCTCGAGCACGCAGCTGCATCCTCCGACTCCTTTTCACTTTGCAAAGACAAGTGATCCATGCTCCCCTTGCAGTGGCACTAACCTCAGGACACCAAAATACTTTTGAGAGTGACACACAGCTTTCTGTGGACCTCCCCTAACATTAGATTAGAATTCTTACAAAGATCTCTTCTTCATTGTAATACTTCATAGTAAGTAAGACTCAATCTTCATGTATTGAGTCACCAATGGCAGCAATCAGACTGCCATAAGAGATCCTGAATCTTCTGGCTCCTGCCGCCTCTCTTAAGAGATCTGCAGCAGACACAGGTGATAAAGCAAGGTCACTGAACATACACTGGCAGATTACCCAAAGCTTCAACCTCAATTCCAATATGAGAAGATGGTTTGAAGGTCTTGAAACAGAGCCATCCGCAAATGGTGATTTGCTGGTATCCTATGTGGCTAGATTTGGAAGTCAACCAGTTTGTAAAACTGATCTCTCCTGGCATACTATCTCAAAACAACTGTTTCTTCTTTTGCTAGTGGAAATTCCAGATCAATCAAGGAACACCTGCTCTTTAATTTTTTGGCTTCTTTTCCCCTGGACTAAAATAAAAATAAAAAAACTTTGAAACCTTTGACATGAACTTAGAGACCAGCAGATGGAAGTGAGGAGAAGGAGAAATCAGATGGTTACACCTAAAAGAAGCCAAATAAAAAAATAAGCTACCCATAGATACGTAATTACAAAATACTCAGTATAAAAAACAGGGGAAATACAACCAAGCCACAGCTGCACTGCAAATGTCTAGTGAGGACTGGGGGTTTATTGTCAGGGGAAATAGAGGGAGTATGGAACTATTTCTTGTTTATTTAACTTCACAGAATCACAGGATGGCTTGTGTTGGAAGGGACCTTAAAACATAATCTAATTCAAAACCCCATGCGATGTGCAGGGACACCTTCCACTAGACCAGATTGCTCAACTGGAAACCAAACAGGAGAGAAAGAAAAAGGTGGTGGAAGACCAATGGCTGGTCTGAAAAGGACAGTGCATAATCTAAAGAAGTTTAAGGAAGCACATTAAGGAACAGAAGAAAATACAAAGGAAGCCAGAGCAGAACTTTACTTGCAGTGCTTTAACTACCTACATCAGAGTTTTAACTCCTCTTTAACATAAAATGTACTGTTCTCAATTTTTACCTTTGCAAAACTAACTCAGGAAGCAGGAGGCTCACTAGGCCAGCCACAGAGTCCCAAATTCAGACTGTTCATGCCTGCTGACACCATGGGCCATACCTTTTCCTCTCAGTTAACATCCCCTGAGGACAGAGGGCTGGCTGCAGAGTGCCCTGGCCAAGAGTTGCCTGCACCAGTGCTTGGCCAGGGTGCATTTCATGCTCCCCTGCCGCTGAGGGCACCTCATCCTTTCTCCTGAGGCTCCAGTGCTCCGTGCCAGCTGTGAGCCCCCATCAAACACCACGTCACCTGCAGGACTAGATTAGTACTTGGCTCTGCTAATCCTGGCTGGGGTGCCCTCTGTGTTGGTGGCATCTCCTCAGTCACATCAGCTGCTAACTTCAGCTCGCACCAGAACCTCTAGAACAACACATGGGCAAGTCCTGACAATAACCTGACAATTAGTTAATGCTGGGCAAGTACTGCAATTTACCCCCAAGAGCCACAGTCCTTAACTTCTCATCTGCGTAATAAACATTTCAATGTGATACAAATTACTACAAAATGCTACATTTTAAAATTTTAATCCCATTACTTCCTGCTTCCTTTTCTCTTAGGAGAAAAGGTTGACCTGAAAATTACATCTGTTGTTTGCTGCAAGCATCAAAGGATCTTCCACCAACATCTGGAAAGAGCATACAGTGACTTTTGGTCTCTCCCAGACTGTTGACTCATTTAAGCCTAATTGAAATTCAGAAGCTAAATCCATTTGCAAAAACATGATCATGAGGCATGAGAGAACAGGGTGGGGGAAAATGCAGAGCTAAAACAGAAAGAGGAAAAGAAAACATACAAGAAGGCTCAGAGAAAACACAGAAAAAATATCATACATCCAGACAAAAGCTGGAGATGGTTTTCAGGAAAAAGAATATTGAAATCTGCATTTTGTAACTTGTGATTAATTCTGAGACTTATAATGTGGAATTTCTTCTTAATGCCCCTCCTGGAGGAAGGGAATGCAACTGGTCATGAAGTTCACACAGGCTTATGTAAATACGCATGCAAATAAGTTGTTTTCTTTGAGCTTCTGGCCAGTTGCCTCTGCAGGGGGTATCTGAGACTTAAAACTTGCCCTGCCAAGATCAGGATACCAGAAATAGACACAGAAAAGAAACTGGACCCTTCCTTCAATGGGAATCAAGAGCACACAGGTCACTCACACTTCAGACGATGTGCAGCGCTCCTGGCTCACACCCATGGGGAAAGACAGAGTCATCTCAGCAAGCACAAGGATAAAAATGTAAGTGGAATGGTGCTAAAAAGCCACCCTACCCCTTGAGGGAAAGACCAGACACCCACAGCTGACCCTGCAAGGTATCAGGAAAGAGGAACTGATGGGGTGGGGGGCGTGCAAGAACATTTGAGGTGGTTTAAGGTGGGACCATCTGTGGAAGTCGCTGCTGTCCCAGTGATTTCTTGGTAAGCAAACCTTCTTCTTCCCCCTGGGCAAGGAAAAGTGGCCAATCTTCAAGAGGCTCAGGAGCAGCCAAAGAACCAAGGGAACTACCTCCACACTCTCAGGAACACAAAGCCACCTCTGACAACTCCAGAAACTGTCACTCAGCGTCCATTTTGATCCATAAAAATAAGGAAATTTAGGAAAAAAAAAGGCACTCAATTTTACAAGAAAATAACTATATGTAGTAAATCTCTTCACCGACTCACCTATCTCCTGTGAAGGTCTTGCATAAGAAGTGTGAGGAGGTTAGAAGGGATAGGTGGAAACAATATTTAGGTCAGATTTAAGTAGGTTTAAAGAAGAAGAGCTTTAAGTGGAATATCCCTGTCAAGCAGAGGATGCTGCGATGCTTGTGTAAATCACACCAGCCTGTCATGGGATATCACCAACCTGCCAGACTGAGGTGGGAGGGCTGGCCCCTTGCTGGGGCTGCCTCTCCCACAGCTCAAGGGTTTCCTCCCTGCTGCCTCCTGCCCTTTAAAAGCAGGTTTGCTCCTTGAGGGAGCTCTCTAAAAGCTCACAAAGCCTCTTGCACATAAAGAGTAAATACCGTGGCTTAATGTTACTTACCTCAGAATATGCTGTTTGTTCTGAACAGAGATTTAGTTAACTACAAACACAAGCAAGGGGACAGACTCTAAGGTATGCTGACCTTCTGTCGTTTGGGTCAGAAAAACTAGAAAGACCTTAAATGTGTGATTATCTTTATCACTCCCTTAGTTTTGCCGTGGGCAAGGGTGAAGTGTAGGACTACTTGCAGTCACTCAGCCAGGCAATCAGTTTACACAAAATGTGTTTGGATTTTCTGTAACCTTTTTTAAAAGGATTCCTTCTCATACACATTCATTGCAAACTGCTGATTCTGTAGGATCTTCTGTACAGACACAAATGCTAGGCTTTTCCATTTACCATCACAAAAATCTCCAAAATATTTTTTTCCAGTATCTTATACATATATAGGATCCATTGTGTTAAACATTTCTTGAAAAATGTAAATTATTAGAAGCACTTAAAAAAAATAGGTAAAAAGGAATACAGGCCCCTGCATCCACAAAAAAACCAGATGTGCAGGTCCAGAAGATGGGAAGACTTAATTAACAATGCTCACAATGAACAGGGTGACAAATACGGAACAAATATTACTTGAAATAGGAAAGCATTACTTACCAACCATTGCACTCACTTCTCCTGCCATCAGCAGTGGGACAGTGTTGTTGTACAGGTTAACATCAATGATACCTTTCCGAATTGTTTCTCCTACTTTTGCTCCCAGTAGTACTGAGCCAGTGGTTTCAAAAACTGAAGCCAAAATGCAAGCCTGGCGTAAAGTAACAACACCAGAGCCCACAGCCGTTCCAAAAGAATTTGCAACATCATTCGCACCGACCGAAAAAGCTAAAATAAAAGCAATGATAAAACCCACAATGACCATCCACAGGTACTCATCCATTGCCATCTTTCCCCAAACTGTAGATCAGCTTCCCCTTTGCAAATAGTTAATAGTCAAGGCTGGAGGGCACCGCAACGGATTTGGAAAGCAGATTTCTTGTAAACAATGAGTTCTCTCTGGAAAGTGCTGGGTAGTGTTAGAATGTGAAGAAACTGCTAACTGCTGATTTTCGAACTACTATAAATACTGTTCATTTGGCTGCCTTCGGTCAGCAGTGAAACACATTCCATATTTTGCTTCCAAACCGGTAGGACTGCGATGTTCTGTCCTGCAACAGAGGAAGGAAAAAAAGAAAAAAGAAAAAAAGAAAATTAGAAAAAAAAAAAGGGGGGGGGATACTCAGCAGAGCTCATAACAATGCGTGTTTTCAGAAGTAAACAGATGATTTAAACCCACTAATGGGGTCCTACCTCAGCATGTGACTGCTCTAATCATAAAGCAATTCAGAAAAGATTCAAATTAGGTCACCTCCAAAGCAATATGTTTCTTGTAATATCACTGACCAAGAAAATCTTTTGAGCAATTCAAAAGGATTTAGAAAGTTTGAGAATTTTGTTTGTGTTGAATTTACCAAGCAGAGCAATAAGCCCTCTTTCTAGCAGGAGGATTCCTCTTGGCTTTTTGCACCCAGTGAATATAAAACATATAGAGTACATAGACCATACTATACAGCCTGACTCTTAGCTGATATATAACATCCAGCTTCACTGATCTCAGCAGAGCTCTTAACACGTTATCAGCTGCAGCCATGGATGTGCTCCTTTGAAAAATTATTTTATATGTATGTCTGTCTAGGAAACACCACTGAAAATACTCTGAAGAACATTAATATTCATCTGTCGTTGTTATCACATCCCATGCAGTAAGAACACAATCTTCTTACAGCTTTTCAGTCACTGAAACAGCACAATAATTTCAGTATTTTCATGTATCCCTACTGGTTTAGAGAAAAAAAGGTGCAACAAAAACATTGAACTTTCTGGTTTTTTCTATAGTTACCAATTATTAACAGTTATTATATTCAAGCTATTGTCACAGATATTTTTGAGTATTTATTTTGAAAGTTTCAGTTTTAAAACTGCCTTTTGAATGACATCTTTCTTAGTCCGATAAAAGAGTAAAAAAAACAAAAAACGGACACAGAGAAAGGGAATTTAAAAATAAAACATTCATCATCCAAAAAAAAAGACTGTTAAACAGAGCAATAAGGTCCACAGCGACATGAAGTTGGTCAAAAGCTAGAAGTAAATTTTCCCAAACCACCTGCCTCATCCAAGGGCTAATTCTCTTCTGTTAGTGGCCACCACAAAGACATCCTCTGGTCCTGTGGCAAGGGGTTAAATGAACATTTTGCAGCAAATAAATATGCATCAACCAACATCACCTCTTTTAATAACCACTTCTAGAGAGCAGGGGATGTCAGATTAATACCTTGAGCCCACCTCCTGTTCACACTCTATTTCCCCACAGTCACTTAAATTTCATACAATATTCCCACGTGCACAGTTTCAAGATCATGCTTAATTTCTTTCAGTGACCCAATGCAATTTGGTCCTGTGGTAGCAAGGAGGAAGGGTCTCTGAAACCCCTGAAATAATAGCAAAATTAAAAAATTAAAAGATATTTTGCACAGTCCTGAGGTGCTGGATCCTTGAAAACAACCAAGAGGAAAATAAAACATCTATCCATAAGTGTTTCCCAGAAAACTCTTAAATTGATGTCAAGAATTGATGCTTTCTCTACATGTACATATTCAGTAAAAAAGATGTCCCTCTTTTTTTCTGCAGGCTCCAAACTGGCTGAACAACTGTTGCTCTTTTCCAGACATGGAGCAGACATCAATCCTTGAATGCTTTCTACACTCTACAATAACATTTCAGAAGGTCTTCATGGCTAAAAACATTTGTATAAGGATTTTTATACTATGAGATAACATGAGAAAACGAAGCACCAAAGCATGTTTTCTGTTTGAAGACTTGTTGCTTTTTTATAATTCATGAGCACTCAGCCCATTGAGTGGAAAAGGACTCGACAGAAACAGAAAAGGCTAATATTTGGTAGAAACAATTATAGTTAGCACTTGTTTGCCTGTGGATGAAGACAAAACCCCGCTAAAAGCAGGAGATGAAGTACTGGACTAGGGTCCTTCCTTGATCCTGGAGATTAAGGATTAAATTCTTCCTCCTGCATGCATTCCTACAGTACCTTTGCCAAGTTAACCTCAATGCCCCACTTTCTTCTCCTGAAAATGGGCAAAGCTGACTGAGGTCCATGCATGCATCCACAGACTATGATTATACAAGATCCATTTCTTTGGACCAGCTAGATAAAAGCACACCCTTATTCCCAATAGAGATCTGTCTTTTCTCCACTTATCAACCAACCTAGCAATTTATCATGGCGACCCAATTCCTGGGACTGAGAGAAAGAGCAGGGCGATTGTGACATTCCCCCACCACAACAGAATTCATGGGACAATGTTTGCCAAATCTGGCTCCTCCAGCCACAGCGAGTTCCTGCAGTTTCCAAAATAAACCACTGAGTCACAAGGTTGCCTCTATTAGCTTCCCTGGGAGAGGGTGGGGTGACCTCCTCCAGATGGTCCCAAAGAAATTAAGACTTCAAGTGTGTGTATGTGTGCTCCTAAATCAGCTCATGAAGGCCAAAGGGTCTCCAAGAGACTGCCAGCAGGGTTTTTGGCAAAGGGCTCAGAGAGGCAGCTACATAAACTCCCTCCTTGTGAAATAGGATATATAGCCTCAGGAGAAAAGGATGTCTTAAGTAAGAAGTCACCCCTCCTGTCATTTTGTGCAAGGTGATGGTCCAAAATAGAGCTTCCTCCAAAACTTGAGAGGCTCAGCTTGATGTCCACTGTGTTGGCACAAGCAACAGCACAGCAGCAGCCAAGCTGTGTCTTTAACAAGATGGAAATCAAAAGGAAAAAAGGAATAAACACCTGTTTAAAAATTAACATGTAGGCTGCCTTTGAATGGCTAGGTGTTACTACTTTCAACCTTAAAAAACGGGAAGAGATTTTAAATGCTTATAAAAAAAGAAAAAACAAAAGCACATCTCTGCTGAGAAAGTTTTCAGAAATGCAAAATATCCTGCAAAGCAGGCCAGTGACTAAATACAGACCAAATCTTGTAGCATGCTTCTTTCTAGAGCCCAAAATACATTTGGCATGCTCAGACATGCTGAGCTATGCCCCTCATCACCTAATGTAACCCAAGAGCCTGTGGTATTTCATATTGTTACTGGGATGAAAAAGAAACTGGAAGAAACACCATGCAATAGGGAATGACAGGTGATCTGCTCCATGTGTGACACCTGGAAGTCACCAGCCTGTGTCTCTCCTCACTCACATTTCATCAGTGTGCCTCTGCAACCCAAATGCAATTCAACCTGACCTGCTGGATGCTGGGAGATCCTCCCAATTACCTCTGGGACTGATACCACCTCTGCAGTCAGGTGTGCTATGCCACCCCAGCAGACTCTGGATGGAAAAGTACATTTTCCTATTTAGGCTTTGGATAACTCTTCCTGAACCAGCCCGAACTGTTCTGCCATGCTGCAAACTCACACCTGGGCATTAACAGGGCAGAGGAATTGTGCTGGGATCCTGGAGCTGCAGGACCTGAAGCGGGAGCGTGCATCTCTGATGGCTGTTAGAGTGGAGAGAAATGCATAGAGATGACATTTCAAGTTGTAAGAAGCTAATGCTGCATCAAGGCAAGTTTTCTAGCTAGCAGAGTTTTCTTATGGTCAACAGTCAGTGCACCATACTTACGAGGTTCAAGCTGAAGCCTTTTAAGCGGACTTAGAAACTTGCACCTCAACGAGAAAGATTTGATTTTTGGAAATGCTAAGCACGTTCTTCTGCCTCACTGGCAGATGATCCAGACACCCCCCTTGGACTGTATTTTGTTGTTAACTAAACAGCTTGTTATAAGCCTGTCAACACAGAGTGCTATTTCTTTCCTAAGGGAGAGATGAGAACAAAACCTAGGTTAAAAAAACCACCTCGATTTATGCACAATGACAAGTGAATCCTCAGGAAAAAGTTAGAATCTCATGGTTATCATGAGATCATTTTAGGACATGTTTATATATGGACATTTACTAAGACAGGTCTCCTGGAAGCTATTCGCAGTACACTACTAAGCCTAAACAAGTTTCAATGCAAAAAAAAAAAAATACTAAATTTGAAAATCAGAGGTGTCAGTCAGGGTTTGGGTATTTTTGTTTTTGCTAAACAAATTGCTGCTAAAGAGAACAGAGAAGTATCTAACAGCAGGAATGAATGGATAAATAAAAGCTCAGGACTAAGTTCAAACTCTAGGGAAGCAATCACAGTGCATTACCCCCCAGCAATCCAACTGTGTGACATAAAGGAAGAAACAGAGATCCCATAAATGTCCTTTAATCTTCTCTTCACCAAAAATTAGGGAAGAGCTTACAGCACTTGTGAAACACTGGAAGGTATGCAGCTCACATCATATATAAATAATGCTGTGTGCAGCTCTCCTACTCTCAGAAGTTGCCCCATGCTGCAGCTGAAGATTTTCTTTTACTCTGGATGGGACAGAGATTCTGTGACATCCCAGTTTTAACAAATTTGTTGTTGCCTAAGTACAAACAAAAAATCAAAGGACAGCAGCTAGTGTAGCATTTCCCAAGATAATTTTTATGACTACTCCACTTTGCAATACGGCAAGGCAGACAAGGGAGGACAATTTCTTTTCCTCTGCTGTGTTGAAAACAGTAGACGTTTCATGATTGACAGTGGCACTGAATTTGTACTGACAGGCAGGTTCACTTCTAGTTACCAGTGGCGGAAAAGTCTGTCTAAAATGCTTACCAGACAGCAGCTTCTGGGAGGTTAGTCCGTATCCTCTCTACTTCTGTATGCTGCTTTTTATATAAAACAAATCTGTCAGGTTCCCACCTGTGTGTATAAACTCAGGCCAGATCTGGCATTCCAGTCTATGGGTACAAAACACAGCACTGCATAGAAACCAAGCCTGATTTATAACCAGAGCTACTAATATTGCTCATATCAATAGTCCTTATCATTTCCAGTTCATGCTCAGGCCACAAGGCTCACAAATTATTTACTTTAAATTACTAATGCTACATTCATGATATGAAAGGTGGTATTGAATCAAGTGGTTCAAGACTGAGAACATCCCTATATGGCTCTAAATTACATGCACAGGACTTGTCACAAGGCCAAACGTTATGCAAGTTTAATGCTCCAGTACACAAAAAGCACTCCCAACTTACTATAAAAAAAATCAATTACCACATCAGCAGAAGCAGATTTTGTATCAATCAGTTCCTATTTTAGCACATTCACAATGTGTTTAAGCATACTTCATGCTACTACTTGATATGGAAACAAGACTGAAGTTGATAGCTTTCCAAGGATTCCCATCCAGTTTAACATTGCAGAGAGGGACTGTCACTGTCAGCTCTCAAAACTTCCAGAGGATGCTTCCTTTTCTTAGTCCCTATCAACCTTTTGTTCCCACCACTGAAAGGTCAAAAACGGATATAAAATATCTAGCATGAGACTTTGTTGCTGAAAACATTCACTAAAAATACAGACAGCAGTCACTTTAAGAAATTCTACAAACTAGTAAGAAAGGTGAAGTATCAACAAGTTCTCATGCATTTGCTGATAATATCTTTTTCTCTAACTAAAGGACAATTTGATCCTTCAGTGACTGAACAAAGTCTTTCTAACAGGCAAGTAGTTTTTATGACTCAATACTACAGATTTTCAAAATCCATTCAGAGAAAACAAGTGTTCGTGGTTACAGAAAACACGTTTTATAAAAGAAAACCATGCAGAAGTCTTTAAAACTCACCCAGTATTTAAAAGTTGTTTTAAGAGAAAAAGGAGCTAAGTTCTCCTAGCTACCTTCCCTCCTGACTGGAAATACAGGCTGAAGTCTAAAATAGACACCCTATCATTCAGCACAGTCACATCTGAACATGCAAACTTTCAGAGGGTAGAAAGAGGGCTATAACTTACACCAGGCAGTCCGGGGATAAAATTCACTCCGGCACAGGAGAGCACACAAGACAACACTGAGAAGCATCAATGTGAGTCCAGATTCTTATTCAGTAGGTGAAAATCTGCCTCCTCTTAAGCAAAGAATTCTGCTGGGGGTGGGCACTGATAAAACACAACACTGCGTCACGACTGCACCAGAGAGACAAACCAATCCAATGAAGCTCATATTAAAGGCAACAAAACCTTCCCTTTCCCCCCCCCTCCAATCCCCCCCACCCCCAGGCATAGGCATAGACAAGAAAGGAAATCTCATTTTTGACTGTCAGCTGGGCATTTTGGTGAGATCAGGTAATCTCTGAGGAGTCCCAGATCTTCTATTTGCAAGCACACTTAAATGCACTCCTAATTCAAGTGTATGTGACGGTAGGGTATGTACATTCAGTTTGGGAATGATGTTGCAGGCTTGCTACTTTATCCATGTCAGTAGAGGTCCCACAGGCTACACAGACTGCAGAAAGTTAAAGATTTGCATAAGTTTTGACTGGACCAATGCCTAAGCAAACAACTTCACTTTCAACAGTTCAGCCTAAATTTCCCAATCCAGATTCTTTCAACTGCTTTTTAAGTGGGAAACATTTTTGCACATAAATCAAGGCAAAACTAATGTTTGCCTAAAAGTATCCGGCTTAGCTTTGTATAAGATATTTGCTTTAAGACTATATAATGCAATTAAGCTATCATATTCAGCAAAAAGGAATTAAAATAAAAACTGCATTGTCACAGTTAAAAATCTGAAGACAAAAATTTATTTGGACACATTAATGGTTTATAAATTTATTTGCTAGGTTTTACTCCATTCTGAGTCACTAAAATGCGTGTAATGATATTCCAACTTAATAAAATTAAATCTGTAAATTTTCTGCATCCTGAACATTTGAGAAAAACCAAACCAATTCAGATTTGTAAACACACACATGGAAACATAATCCTTTCCTCATCCATTTTTTTTAAGTTTAAATAAAGAATATTTCCTAACAAGAAGTCAAAAGTGTTTTGAATTGGTTAAATTCAGCTGCACATCTGCAGCGGTTATTTGGTAAAACTGAAAAGTGTTCTACATTTCTTAAGAAAACTCACATGGATTAGCAAGCCTACATCACCTTCCAAAAAGAATTAGGGCAAAACTCCAACTACAAATCTGCAATGAAGAAATTCCATTAAAATCCCACCACAACAAAAATAAATATATATATATATATACTGGGCCATGATAATTTTTAAGAAATGCTGATCCTTTAAATAAAGTTGATAACCAACTACAATTAGGTCTATGATACAGCTGCTACCTTTATGAAAAGCTTCATCTCTTAAATCTGGTTCTGATGTCTTTCCTTTTGCTTCTGTAATACCTGGCAAACAGGCTTCCAGTTTTTAGAAAACTGAGAGGCTAAGACTTTCACAGTGGCTTTCCCTTATGGACAAAAGCAACATATTTTAACAACAAGTACATTAATCTTTTCTTCCAGATTATATATCTTAATACCTTTTTTATTTTTTTTTTTTTAACAAGTAGCATGCATCAATTCAAGTGAGAGTGACCATAATTGTAAACATTAAGTCAGCCTGTATTTATAGATCTGGATTCCAAAGTTTTAAGAAAGTGAATAAACAAGCACAGAATCTTCTTGTAGCACTTGTTTAACTTTATAAAGTAAAACAAAACAAAAAAAAATTGCAAAATATTATTTCATGTTCTCTTTATAGCTGATGTCTGCCTCCAACCCGAAGGGTCCCAGTAAGCGTTAAATCCATCCTAATTCTCCTTAAAGGACCAGCCCAGAGTATTTTTAAATGGGGGAATTAAAATTCCCCCAGCCTAGAGTAACCACCACCAGTGTCCAGGTAAAAACACTGCCGAGGGGATATGTTATTTGAGAGGTATCTATTTCAATTTCAAACCCCAGAAGCTGCCAGCCTGACCTGTGGGAAGCATCTCAGACCCAGGAGAGCTACAAACTGGAACCATTTGAGCGCTGCTTCCCACGAGCCAGCCTGGCCACAACGGTGGTTTCTTGTTGACCTAAGCTTCAAAGCTCGGTCTACACGCAAAGCAAAGGATATAATAAACAGCACAGAGAAAAGGAAATATCTTCAAAGTTTTTGTTGTGCTAAATCAGCATTGTGGACTTCAGGCATGGGAAAATTCAAGCCAAGATAGGTTGACCATTAAAGAGAGTTATAATTTGGGACACCACTAAAGAAGCAAGCAAAGGAAAATTTATAAGACCACAGAATAAATTACGAGGATCGGTTTTTGGAAATGGCAGCACCAGTTTGGTTCCCATCAAATCAAATATTTGTAGAAATGATAAATTGCAATCTCAATCTGATATCATAATTTGGTTTTAATTGTAATTTATTTTCATAAATCCACAATTGATAGATCCTTGTTTGATTCAACAAACTCGTGCTAGGCAGATTTATAATCAGGCTTAAATAATGTAACAGGACAAGCCAATTTAAATACTTAATTTTAAACTCCCTTTGTTTTTCATTTCTGCATCAGCTATTTTCTGAAAGATGCCCAGGTTCTCATTTCCCAGTGACCACTAAAACAAAGTTAATTTTGCAACCTAATGTAACTTTCATATCATATGTAACTGGCTTTTTTTGCCATTCAGGTTGGAAGGCTACATATGTAAATGACTATTCATATTTTAAAATACATACATTTTGAATAGAAAATAATAGGGCATGAATACAATTTTCTATCATAAAACCCATAAGAATTGGAGTCTGAATGCCTGTAAAATGCAGTTTAGTCAGGAACAGAAATACAATAAAAACATCCAAAAGCTGCAAGATGTTGTTCCCATTACATTGTGCCAGCTTAAATAACGTTACTGACCAGCCACAGAAGCTTCTGGGCTATCACGTACCTGCTGGTACTCGGAAACTGGGAGCCATAAATCCCTGGAACTGGGGACACTGACCCTGCCTGGGAACCCTTATTCCCCCTCAATCTACATAAACAAAGAAATTAAAATTAATGAGGAGGAATGAAAACGGGTGGCAGATGGCAGCCCTCGTACCTCTTGTAATAATACCCTCTTCTTTCTGGTATTGAAGGCCCCCACGGCCATCTCCACCATGGGGGCCCTGAAGCAGGACACCACAGGCCAATCATTACCTGGAAATCAGCCCTGAGGTCCTTGAGACTCACAGACATTTAACACTTCTCTACCAAACATAGCACCTCTTCTTCGTGCGCTGGTAGTTCAGTTATACTCAATGAATACCAACAAAGTTCTGAGCATCTGCTCTGCAGAGAGCTGCAAATACAGTTTAAGTTAAAAAGAGCCAATAAAAGCACACCTGCTTTTGCATATTGGATAGCAAGCTCCAAAACATTCTGTTATCTATCAGGATAATCTCCAAAAGAAATGCATGCATGTTTCACTGCAAGAAAAACCATCTCAGGGACTCTCTGGAAAGTTTAAGGCAGTAGACATAAAGGTTAAGAAGTCGTTTAGCATTCAGGGATGGAGCAACTCCTCTGCTCTAAGGAATCAAATCCCTTGGACAGGCTTTCTTGATGGCTCTGAACTCTGTCACCCTGTTATCCAAACATTTTTTTTTTCCAGCGAGCTTGTGGGCTCTCAAAGAGGACATCCCACCCCAGTTAGGGGACTTCCACTCCCAGTGGCTGAGGTGAATTAGCTGTCCTTGCACAGGCATGCATGGAGAGCTGCCATGTTACAGCATGTGACTCTGCTTGAGATCACACTTGTCTACTGAGTGAGCCAGCCCTGGGAAATGAAAGGGAGGAACCCACAAGTGGAATTGCTGGAGGCCAAGGCTGGCACAGAGGATGTCACAGGCTCCGGGTGCTGTGTGGCCTGGGAGAGCCATGCTGACTCCAACCCCTACCACAGCACAAGCCCATGTCAACTCACAGGAGGAGTTCAAAGGCAGCAAAGCAATTCTGAAGGAGCAAGGCTTTGACCAGCGCTGACTCAAGCACTGCCCCAGTTATTGCTGGGAACTGGACTTTGGATCGCCTGTGATTCCAGCCGAGTGACCAGAAACTAGAGCATATTCATGTCCATACTAAAACCAAGGAAAAGGGTGAGCTGCTGTTCTGAGCCACTCCGAGCTTCATCTTCCCCTTCCCAGACCCATATCCAAAAAATCCAGTCAGCATAGGCACAGTACTATAAAAGCCCTGGCTACAGCTGACAACTCAAGGAGCATTATCCTGAAGTATTAACGGACCTGTACTGACTTTACACAGAATATAAAAACTGCCCATGAAACACTCCTGTGGCAATCCAAAAATATGCATTTTGCAAATTCAGAGGCTTATGCAAAGATGCCCTTGGTGAAAAGCCAGAGTGTGGTTGCCAAAAGTCAACAATGCAAATTTTTCAGATAAAGGAAACCTGACACGTCCAGCCCCAGATTGCCTGCCATTTCCATTTCAGTTTGGGTTTCAGAGAACCACTGTGGAGCCTTCTGTTTGAGCCAGAAGAGATGGCTGGAGCTCCCTTGAGTCCAGCAACCTCCTCTCTTCAAACAGAGCTGGAGTGAGTGAGTAGCTATCAACATGCCAAACCACACCGGCTGGCTCTTGTTGCCAACCTCCAAAATCGGCGTGGCCCACGGGACAAAAGACCAAGCACTGCTGAAATGGGCTAGCCAAATGTCAAAAGGAGGAAAGGACCAGGGGTACAACCAAACAGAGGAGGAACAATGACACTCACAGGTGTCAACCAGGGTTATGGGGGTAAAAGGAAGAAGATGAGGCCAGTATATGCTGGTAATGAAAATGTTGCTATTTATTTTCCCTATGAGCATTGCAATAATAGAGATATAAGGGGGAAACGGCGATGAAGGTTGTGACCTTGGCTTCATTTCACAGGAATAAGTGCCAAATGTTACACCAGGAGGCTGGTGATCATGCTTATGCTGCCTGGCGACCATGCAAAGCATGGCATCTGCCAATTAACAGGCCTGTTTCCCCCTCAAAGTCCAACAGCTGCTGATCTCTGTTCTTGAGTCTATGTAATAGTCCACATCTGTCTCCTGCAGCCTTTGCTACTAGAGGCATGAGGAGCATGATGGTGAAGCAAACAGCTTGAGTTCCACCTACCAGGCAGCAATAACATCCTGGCAGCTTCACCATAGGTTGACAATACTGCTGAAGCAAAGAAGTGGCCAACAGACTTGTCACATGGGCTAGAGATTAAATCACCATCAAAGCAACATGCCAAGGAATGTCCCACAGCTGGGCTCTTGGCTTAGCAAACACCTCCAATAGGACTTACTAAGGGTGTGTGGTCATATGAAGCAGGTCATGAAAAATTAGGCTTTATCTCTCAGGGAAGGCTGGGGGAGCAAACCCAGGGGTCCAGTGCCAATGTCCAGGTGGAGCACAAAGAGTCTTCCTAAAGGTTTGGGCAAGATAACAGGATGCATGGACTGACAAGCGTATTCATCTTCCAAAAGAGCTTGAACAACTAAAATTTCTCTGCTTGACACACAGGCTGTAGGGGAGAGGCAGTTATTAGGCAGCAGACAGTGTTTGAGTACTGGGCACCAGCAACCAGGGCTGGTGGCTACTGTGCCTCACCCTCAGGCAAAGGTGTTCCTGCCTTGATGATGAGAGTGATGCATTTCAGCAGCCCAATGGCTGCCCAGGGGAGAAAAGACAGAATGGATGCTGCTGAGAGGTGAGGAATAACAAAAGGGATTCCATGAGGAACCCTTCCCTTTTCCCTGCCTTCTGGTGTGAGAATCAGAGCTAGTCATGCCAGGATCCTGCTGTGCCCACCGTGGCTCAAGCTGGGACCTCTCTGGACTATGCATTCCCTCGCAGAGTGACCAACCCAGCAATGGGAGTGACACAGCACTGACACAGACCTCTCCACTCCACATAAGTGCTGTGAGAAGAGCCACACCACTCCAAAGATGGGTGCAAATTTCAGAATTAACTGAAAAAAATCAAGCAGAAAAGGAGAAAATAACCCCATAAATAAATAAAATTAAGTCTATGGCAGCCATGTATGACAAGCACACTGTGTCAAGAGTCCTCTGAAATACGGAAGAACATTTGCGGAGCACATTTCTTGCAAGACCTGGAAGGGACCAAGGTCTACCTCTGTCATACTGATAAGGAAAATTTACCCACTGTTATCCATAAAACAAATGAGCAAGTAGATAATTATACAAATAAAGACCACTGAATACGCAGGCAAAAAGAATACAAAGTATTTTTTCCTTTAAGGGAGTAATCAAGGAATCTATAATTAAAAATAAAATGGTTTCTTGTCACCAAGACCTTCAGAAGTCATATAAATCATTTCTTTTCCCATCTCTTCCACACATAAATTAAAAAGGGGAAAATTAATTATGCCATTTCTTCAACTATCTATCAGTTTCTCCACTTTGAATTAAGCAGATATTTAATTAAATCAAATTAATAAAATTATGTGAGGAAAAGAGTTGCTCTGAAACAGTAGAATATGTTACTCCCAAAATGGGCTTAATATTTCAATCAAGCCTTTAACCAGATATCTTTCACAATTTGATTTTTTCTTTAAAACTTCAGCAGACATGAAGATATCTTAATTACTTAATTTAATACTAATAACTAAATAGATTACAATAAATTTGGGCTATATTACAAGTCTGTTTCTTTCCAATCCAAAGTGCTATGGCTTTACAAGAAAAATAATCCTTTGCAGTTTTTAAAAATTTCTCAATTAAGCAAAAAGTATTTTCCTTTCTCTAAAGTAACCCAGAACCTGGACTATATTGGTCACTAATGTACTTTTCATCTGGGATACACTGGTGCACTGATCAAATGTGAAATTTGCAGAAGACCATTCTCTATCTACTTTAAAACACTCACGTCAATTACTGAAAAATCTCTACAAAATTTAAAAATAATTACAAACTGATCCACTGGCTACTCTAATCTTGGGATTCTATTTTGACTGAGATTCTCTAAGGTTTATTCAGAAAACAGAGTAATTGCACAAACTCGAATGCACAGTTCTCCATCAAGAAAGTCTTCCACAAGAACACGCAGGAACCCACACCGAGTGTGCCTCATGGGCAAGCACCATGAAAGGAGTAATGCTGGGAGAAACACTAGGTGAACACAGAAGTACAGGTAACAAGAAGAAAACAAATGTGCAGATTTACTTGTTCAAGTCAACAACAGTAGCTAAAGTTTATTGATTTCAGTTTCAGCAGCTAAAAATCCATGAAAACATTCTTATGTGATACAGACAATACTATCCCATATTCAAACTTCTATCAAAGTAATAAAATACGCTAGGATTTTCTCACAGTCATGGCAATTCACTAATCAATTAGTACAATAAAACCTATTTTAAAATGCAATATTATAAAGTGCAAATAGTTTTTGTATCCCATTGTGATGTAGCAGTTTGATTATATGGAATATCTAAGTAAAGAGACTGAAAAAATATAACTGTTAGCTACAAAAATAGCTGGACACATTCTCAGCCACTGTCTCTCAAATGTTCCTCTTATATCCACTGTAAAACTATTTCCAACACACTAATCACATCCATTCGGAAGAAACTAAAATTATATGATTTCAAACTATTTTCATTAAAAAAACCCAGTCCTTTAACAACTGCTTTTACTCTTCCATCTAATTATAAGCTCTTAAAGGCCAAATATTCAGTCAGTATACAAAAATAACCATAGCCTTTTATTGAGGATAAGACACCAGAGAGGAGTTCATAAGAAAAATAAAGATGTTCTTTGCCTGCCTCTACCAGCAATACTTTTCAATACAGGAAAATACATTTACTTTTTAAATTTTAAATACATATATGTCATAGTCTTAATAACTTTGTATCAGAGACTTACTACAATCAAGTCTGTTCACAGCATCATTAAGTTGTTGGACTGCATGGCTAGTATTTCCTTTGAGATACTTCACGGAACAGCCAAGATGTTCAAGAAACTCTCTCTCCAAAAAGCTCTCTCCTAACTCAATACTAAGTAATCTGCACTTATAACCCCACAACCCTGGCAAGAAATCTTATCCAGAACATTTTTCAGACCAGATAGAAAAGATAAAATTGATTAATATTTGATTCTGACGTCTAAGGACACCATAAGAACAATACATTAAAAGGTTACTCAAATTAGAGGGCTAGCACTTTATTTTTTTCTTTTACCTATGCACCTGTCGTCATACTTTCTATGCAAAGGCTGTTTATTAAATGTAAGCAAAATCCCTGTCTTCCTATTTTGTAACGGTCTGAGCTTTTCCATATTCAATGTATGTTTCAACAAAAAAAAAAAAAAAAAAAAAAAAAAAAAAAAAAAAAAAAAAACCCAAATTGATTTCAAGTACAAAGCAGCAGCTATCTCATCCACAAGTAAAAACTACAGCGATGTTCTGCTCTTCCTAAAACAAGCTTGAAGCCATGATTATATTAAAGACACAGATGTGAGGGGATTTTTCAACTTCCAAACAGACATGCAAGCAAAGTATTACAGTTCAGGGGTGCAGGTAAATGAATAAGCAAGAAAACTACGTGACGTTTGTGCAGCGTCCTCTCAAATCCTGCAATCCCTTCTAGAAAGTCTGGGTCTACATGTCCCTCTTCTTTACTCATGTTCTTCTCACATGGCTTGGTCACAGAAACTTTCCATGCCTGTAACGGAAACTTGAGCCAACTTCTTAAATGTATGATTTCTTCATCTCCACTCATCATCCACTTCTGTTTCTGAGAAGCTCCTCATCATGACACCTGTATCTCAAGAAGCAAAACAGGAAACATCACAGGGATGAAGCAATGAAAGATGAATAATAATATGCCTCTGTGTCTTTAATAAAATCCCAACTTTCATTCAAGTTCCTTTTAGGAAATCAGAGTTCCTTTCACAAGGGCAAAGCTTACAAACCTAGTCTGGCAAAACATCGCGTGCCACAAATGGGGTAACCAACGCAATCTCCCAATCTGCACCTCTGATCCTGACATGAGCAGGAGAAATCCTGTACCAGCTAGCCTTACATACTGTGGAAAATATTATCGGGTGCCAAGCTTGCAGAACTAGTCCGCGGCAGCCAGCTCAACTAAAAGAAACTGCTGACCCATCTGCTGACTTACCCGCTACTGAAAACAATGCCAGTTATCTTTACCCAGCACTCATTTATCCAAGTAGAGCTCTAGCTCACAAGTTAGATGAAAAACAAAGACGTAAGTAAGCCTCTCCTCTACTTTTCCCATTGCTCCCTAATCTACACAACTTCCACAGCATACAGTGTTTTTATACACTTATCAGGTACAAGAGAAGACAAAGCTTTCTCTGCATTACAGCAGCTTACCTACAAGGTGACAAAGGCCTAAGGTATTTTCAACCTGCCATAAAATTTGGCATTGAGGTGGAGGGCACTCGCCTCTCTGTTTCTGGCATCCAAAACTTGGGATCAAGCAGGCCCAAAGCCAAGAGCAGCACTGTTTAGAGTCTAACAACAAAACAGCAAAGGGATGACTCATCTGCAAAATGGAGCATAGACGTCTTGTGTCCAAAGATGCAGCTTAAACCATCTGCCTGCCTCACAGTTTTGCCTGAATGCTGAATGAGGGGGTACAGGAGAATCACTTCTGCAGCCTCCCCAGCCATGAAGCCTTCAGGGCAGATAAGCAGGCACCAAAACCATTCTGCCAGCCAGCTCTCAGTGAAACAGAAACACGAAAGCAATTTTATCTCTCCCTTTTAGGGTTAAGGCCACCTTTAAATAAACATTAGCATCAAAGCCTCTTTGTACCAGAAGCAGAGCAGACCCTACATCTTATCAGCTCCCACCTTAACTTCTCAGAGTTGCACATCCCATCTAAAATCCCTCTTTATTCTGCAAAAACACTTGACAGCAGCATGCTCCATATGCATGAATCAGAAGGACAGCATAGTCCTTCCTCAACTCCTCCCAGTGAAACAGGGCTCATTTTGGTTTTCTTACAGCAATGAGGGACAGCTGTAAGGACACAATCCCACCAGAGCACAAAGTTTTGGCTTTCCTTCTTGCACATCACCGTCGAGAAGATAACTGAGCTTTAGACAGTCAAAGCAAGAAGCCCTCTGAGAGTGCTCTGGGTATTGTAGAAAAAAACATCTTTTAAGTAACTGGACAGAAATGTATTTGCTGTGCTGGGATTACATGTCAAAGAAAAACACATATTCTCAATTCTGAACTCTTGATTAAGTCCTTACCCTCAAAAGTGCTTAGAAGGCAAACAGTCCTGAAAGCTTGTGCCTCAGTGATCATGCCTGCTACTGAGACATGCGACAGCCTCCTCAGCAAAGGTAACTATCACAAATTTCAAGAGCTTAAAACCTTTCAAAAGCACTAAAGCTGAGGAAGACACAAATATCCAGCTGTCAGGACATCCTATAAAATAGAATTATTTTATAATTTATATACAATCCAATTATTTTATGCCATGGCAATTCTTAATCTTTTATCATGATGATCACTGTATACAAAAACCAGAAACCATCATTTTACTATTCCATAGTCATCGTAACTCCACATTCTCTCTGAGCAGCTGAAATTAACTGAGGACAAGTAACTCAATCTATTATTGACATCCTCACTTGTTAAACAGATGTCCACAGTCAGCATACACACCATACAGACTGCAAGACATTCAGGCTACTCACTGTTGCCTGCAAAAAGAGAACTATAGGAAAAGGTTAATAACTGTCAAACAGATCTGATGCTGGCTGCCACCTGAAACAACCGTGGAATTTTCAGTTTTCTTTTCAACAGACAATTTACTGGCAGGCTAGTACTTCTAACTTTGATCTTCCTTCCTTCCAACACCAGCAGAAGCTCAGTAACAGAAGTTCTGAAGCTTTGTAGCTCAGTAACAAAACACAGAAACCTCCCAGAATGCTAACTCAATTAAAGTATTTTGGCAAGGAAGCCTTCCCTTTATACCTTGGGGAAAATCTCGAAAGATTAAACAGTGCATGTTTTAAAAGTACACACGCCTCAATTATTTGCTGTAACTCTTCATGCACCTAATTGCTTAGAGAGAAAAAATACTCTACAGTAACTTGCATGCAAGACTGAAAATGTTCCTTGTTTCCCAAAGAAACAATGGTTATACAACCACAATGATTGTCCCATGCACAGAAATGCAAACTATCAGGCTAATTTCAACCTAATCTCATGCAAAGCACAGAAATTTCAGAGGTGCTCAATTCCTACAGCAGACTTGCAAAGTAAGAAACCAAGGCACCCCCCTGAGCAACATGTCTGGTTCTCAAACATCAGGGAGACAGCACGTTTTGATTAAATATACCCAAGAACTAACTACAGGGCAGTGAGAAGCTGCTCAGGCCCTGTGCTGTTGGGAAAATCAGGGATGCTAACAGCACCGCTGTGTAATGAAAAGAGAGAAAGAAGGGAAGATGTGTAAGGTACTGCAGTGCCACCAAAGCCAAGAAAGCTGCAGGAAAGTCTTATCTTCACTAGTTCAGGTGCTCACAGAGCTACCTTTGAATCTATGGAGCAACACAGCAATGCTTCATGAGCGCATCACAGCTTCCATCTCTATGTGGGCTGATGCTGACATGTCAGCAGGCATTTCTCAGGATTCATTAAAGGCACTCAGACAACAGCTGTCCTGTTTCACCAATGGGAATCTGGAAAAGCAGACATACAGTGCAGCACAGGTGGCCTCAGAAAACCCTAAAAAAATACATGCTTCTCAAACCCTTTCAACAAGATCCTACCCAGGTAGGGTAAGCTAAGCACTGGCACGACAGGTCAGACTGCTGGTCCATTTGTTTGAGAATCCTGCCTCCTATGATCAGGACCAGATGCTTCAGAAGGTGGAACAGCTCAGGTAGTGAACAATGATGTAATTCCCCCAAAAGGGAAATTCCTTCCTGACTTCATCAATTAGCATGAAGGTTTATGTGCTTAATTTATTTTTAATCCTATTTACAGCAACTCTGGACATTGTCATTATATATATGAATGCCCAAGCCTGCTTGAAATCCGACTAAACTTTTGCCCTTGGTAATATTGTGTGGTGTATTTATGCCTAATGTCATTTAAATATCCCTTTGTTCTTGCACTACAGGAACTAGCATTGCCATTAACCACCACTGTTCCCATTCCAAGAGCTCCAGCCTGCCTTGCACCATAAATTTCCATGCCACACTATGCCCCGTGACAGGACAGGAGCACAATCTGAGCATCTTTAAGGCAACAACTGAGCAACTTCTATCAGATAACTTGCAACGTTTCTTTAAGCTACATTTCTGGGATCTGCAGGGAAGTTGGCAGCTCCACCAAGATTTCAGCAGGCCCTACCCTCTTCTAGATCTTGCAAGCTCACTTTTATGATGTTTTCCACTGCAGAGCTGCCACCCTTATAAGAAAGATGTTTTGCTCTGTTGTGCACTTTGAACCTCCCCCTCAAGATTCCGATAAATTTACTTAGAACAGACAACAAGCACATTATCCTCAGCTTTTTAGGGGCTGTACAGGAACCTCTCTGAGCAATGAACTGTCATCTCCAAGCCTGAAAAAAGAACAAAAGGGCCCAACTATGCAACACCAATCCCATTTTGCTCTTGGCTGATGTTCTTGTGGGCTGCAGGTCCCCCTGTGCAAGAACTTCAGCCTATGTTGCTACTTTTGTTCCTTATGGATGAGCTCATGGCACATTCATCATGATTATTACACCAAGTACTTATTAAAGCTCCAGTGCTCTCTGCTGTTTCATACAATGTATGCAACATGCATCAAGGAATAAAGCCACACCTTCATTCAACAAAAGCTTGGTGGAGAAAAAAAATATATGCAAGCAGCAGACAAGAAAGGGAGACTCTTAAAGCACACTTGACATTCTGGATCCTCTTGTCTCCCCGAGACACAGTCCTGCTTTCAGGCATTACTTGGGCTGCATTTTCTTCTCCAAGTCTTTGAAGCTAAAACTTTGGACTCCACAGGTTCTCTCAGGAAAGAAAAAGAGAAAGGCTGGTATCTCATGGGAAGATGGCCTCCCAAGGAGATGACAGAGTTTTTACAGCATCTGTGAGAAATACCACACAGTCATCACTGTTTTACCACAAATGTTGTGATTATGGGCTTGGAACTGGTGAGTTGTGGTAAGAGAATACTTCTTTGCCTCAACCAAAATGAAAATTACACCATTTCATCTCTGGAACAACCTTCAGGCAAGCAAGAGGGTGAGAGAAAAAGTCTGTTCCAGCTTATGGTCCAAAAACAAATGGAGTTCTTTAATGATCAAAACAGCACTAACAGAACTGGTAACAGGCACCACTTCGTCAACAGTTACCTCATTAAATAATCCAAACACATGCAACTTTTTTCTCTATTTGAGTATCAGAGACTGATTAGTCAATAAAGTGAGATGTCTCACAATGGCAGTAAAATTGACCTTTTGCATATTTCTCAAGGGCCCCTCCATCTGTTTCACTACTAATAGTGGTCTTAGAAACTCTGTTTCAGAGCAAGGATCTTGACACTTTCTTTCCAAGAGGCCATAAACGTTTTCCTGTTCTTCTGCTTCACATTGTAAAGACAATATACTGAGCTGGGTACTTGTACAATGCTCTTAGGCAATGCTCAAAGAGTGGTCCAAGCCACAAGGTTCAGAGCACTGCCACACCAGCACCGCCAGGACCTCTGATCAGCCAGCAAGTGGTTTGCCTTCGGCATTCCAGAATGTGCTGAGGTTGAAAGGGAAGACAATAATGATACAGAACAATTCTCCCATCAGCAGTGGCAAAAAGTAATCTCAGAGGCACAGAGTGCAATGCTTTCACCACTTTGGGATCACTACTGCCTATGAAGTCAAAAAGAAGTTGTATCTTCTGTTTGTCACACACAGAAACAGACTTTGGATAAGGAGACTTTTTTAACAGACTCAATTAAGGTATTTTTGGTTGCTAGAATTCTCAATCTGTTGTGATAAAATTAGCTTTAAATAAATGTACAATACAAGCAGTACATACTTCGCCTAAGAAAAAACCCGCTGGCCACTTAGAGATCATGTGAACTCAGTTATTTAGCTGAGCTAAAAACATCAATTATTCCGAGCCTTATCTGACTGTAGATTCAGATCTGTTTAACAACAGCACTGCCACATATCAAAACGCATGACAGTCCACAGCTCTTTACTAAAGCAAGGAAAAGTTCCTGCAAACAATAGTTGCCGTCACTTAACAATCATGAAGAAAAGAGGTAAGAGTGAAAAACCTGCACCTCCTCTGCCTCTATCCTTCCGACCTTTCCCTGAAAAGGAAAAGCAACTCTTCCTCTTATGACAGTCCACCCTTCCTTCCATATTACAGCAGAAAGAAATGGGTTGCCTTCAACTATCACTCCCTGATGTCCACCAACAAAAGCTGTAGAAGATGATAATCTCACTTTTTCCCCCTGCAAGGTTTTCATCAACCAGTATAAGTTCTGCTCTGTTCTTTCAACCAGTGTCACAGAATCTGGCTCTGTACTGCTTATCACCATGATCCAAGCAACAGCAAAATAGTCATTCAAACATACCCAGTGCTCAGTGCTGGGTAAAGTTCACAGCAGCTGTCTGAGTCCCAGAAAGACATCTGAGAGAAGCGCCATAAATAACGACATCACATGGAGTCTCCCATTGCACAACCCACATACATCTTTCCTGCTCAGGAATTTACGCCTCACACCCTACGTTGTCAGTCAAGAGCATATTACAAACCATGTTTCCAAGATGATCCAGAGGATATTTTGGAAAGTAATACAGCCCTCCTGTTGGCTGGGTCTTTTCAAAATACCTGTTCTACTCCATTACAAAAATGACAAATGTTGCTATTATCAAAACCATGGTCTTTCTCAGGAGCAAGCTGTGGATCCACATGAGCATTTTACACATCATGGATGTCCAAAACCAGTTCCAGCAAGTCCGACAGCCTGGCAGAAACTGAAGGGGACTACTCCTTCGCAAACTCAGGATCTACGTTCTTCTTCAGATATGCAAATGTAAAGTATTTTCTTGGACTACAGTTTCAGTACATCCCAAATTTGAACACCCCCCTTTCAAGATTAATTCATTTTACTGCTACGTTAAAACTAAACCAACTTCTCTTAAAACACCTCATTCCTAGGCATCTGCAATGAGAGAATCACTTTTCAAAGCAGTGCCTAGATATAATTGAGAAAGAAGATATACAGCTATTTTATAAAAATGAGATTTTTTTCCTGGAGTTTTGCCACAAAGTGCCTTTGAGGGTTTGGTTCAGAAATTTCAAAGTTAGTTTATTGTTTTTCATATTGAGAACTAATTCCTTTTAGCAATTCTGTTAATCTTGGAGTTTAAAGTTATTTTTATTAAAGTAACGCCCAGAGTTTAGATATTCCATAAAAAGATCAGGAATTATTTTTATTAAAGTAACACCCAAAGCTTAGACATTCCTCGCAAAAATAAGGCAAAGCACCTTCACTCTTAAAGAGGTTCTTAGTCTTTTCAATGAAAACAGAGATTTCACAGTGACAGCTGAGCACTGCAGTTTTATCAGCCATTTTTTATCAGAGACTTGGGGAAAAAGTAACTAAGGCAGATTTTTCTGTCTAAAAAAATCAAAAGGCTCATGCCTTTTGCTCCGAACAGTACATGTGTCTTTATTTTTTTTATTCTCTTCTTGCCCTCTGTTACAGGAGAAGTAGCATCAATTTCCACTCCCTGATGTCAGATTTCTCATGAGACATTTGTGCTGGCTCTGGGCTGTTCTGCCAGCAGTCAGTACCTCTGGTCATCCTCCATGTCTCTCCCTCAGCCAGCAGGGAGTCCCCTTGACCCAGGCAATGCCACTTTCTGGTGGAGCTTGTTAAGACTACAAAAAACTGGATCACAGCCCTTAACTCTTATGCCACAACAGATGTGGGGCTGCAAAGTGAAGGATCTTACCTCCATTCCCGAGGGCCTGAAGCACTGAAACCTTCTGCTCTTCAGCAGCAGATCTGTCTCAAGGACAAGACTGATTGCTGCCTTTTGTTTGATCACTACATTAATAAACAACACCCAGGTTCCTTACCATGACTAAAACACAGTATTTGGAGGGGAAGGGAAACGCCTTTTGATCACTAGTTCTGATCTGGAGCATAAGCAACCATGACTGAAGACTTTGTCAGCAGAGCCTCCTCCAACTGCTGTTGCTCTTTAGGCATAACAGGCCAAATACATCACGGATTTAACTACACGTTTTCGAACAACGTGCTGCTTCCCTGTTGAAGAAGGCATGCAATGACAATTTTCAGCCTCTTTAATGCTGAAATGAGGGCTGGGGCAAAATCTTTTCAATTCCTCGGAAAGAGATGTTAAGTTGCAACATCCCCACCTTTCTCCCTGCAGCGTGTATAATTTCAGCTTGCTCAATAGCAGCGGCACTCCTGAGTTCAGGAGGACTTTAAAAGGAGCGATTAAGCTCACGGAAGTAAGTTAACATGAATAAACTGCCCAGGCAACAGGGAAACATTCCAGAGCCCTGTGCTGTCACCAGGCTTTTGGCCAATGCTGCTTAATCATATGTGCAAAACATAAATTACAGAAAGATTCACCGCTGGTTAGAATATTCTCAGTTAATAATTTTGCATTGCACTGAAGAAGCTCCCCTGCAAACTGTCCTCAGACAAAAGCATTGGGATGTTCTCCCAGTTTTCAGAGCTTCTACTGCCATCAGCAGTACCTAGTGGTACAGCAAAGGCTTCCTCTGCTGGTCTTCTCAAAGCATCAGGCAATTTTGGAAGGGAGGTTTGAGAGCAAGTTTAGGACCACGTGAGCATCACTCTGCTGAAATTCCTAAATCCTATGGCTGGCTATAAGGCACCATGGCAGCTGCTGCAGGATACATTCTCATCTGGGCTTGGCCTGCACATACCAGTTCATACTATCCAGGCACGTAACACTGGACTGAAACTCAAAAAGCTTGTGGCACAGGGGAGGATATTTTCACTACAAGGACCTCAGAGTTTACGACGTCTTCTTTAAACACAGACATACTCATGGCTTAAATATTTAAGACTCTCTTGAGCCTTGTCACAGAATTTATACAGCTCTATCCAAAAATCTTTGATCTTCTGTGCAGCACTGAGTAAAAAACCTAACCAGCCACATTTTGGGTTACGAGGAGAGCAGTGACTTTTCCACCACTTAGCAGAAGATTATAGCTTTCACATAAGATTATAGACTCACGGTTGTAATGCCATCTGAAGACTGCATTTATAAAGATCTGACATTCAGCAGCTCACATGGAGACAACAGAGTGGTCAGATTCTCAAAAACTTTGGAGTTACAATTGAGAGCAACTTGTTAATGATTTTCTGCAGGATCTTACAGATGTAAAGTTTTAACTCCTTAGAAAGCCTTCCCTCACATACTTCATGTGATCAGACACCACTAAATCCACACATCATAATAGCTTTTTAAACAGTATTGGGTAAGCTAAAAACAGTTCCCTCTGTACAGCATTCTCAAAAATAAATGTAACTAAAGATAACTTTGGCCCAATTTTTGTTAGGTCATAAACTTTCCCCATCTGAGACATCCAAAATTCTGCATGAACTAAGTTCCAAGAGAGTTTGAGAATCTGCTCCCGTGCATGACTATAAGCCTGACTTACTAAAAATGGATGCAAAAAAAAAAAAAAAAAAAAAAAATCTATTGTCTCTCTACCCTATCTGCCTTTGCTTCTAGAATCATTAATTAACAGGGAAAAAATCAGTGCATACATTTGAGGTAAGATTTCAAAAGCTGACTACGCCTTCTGTCCAACACATTCTTGTACTGCAGGGCTGAAAACATAAACCCCCCCTGCAGAACAGGGTATAGTTTCACTGGAACAGAACTTCCGTGGCTGCACTTGCCAGGAAAACAAACCACGACCTGCCCTTCCCTCACGGCTCACGCAGCATACTTCGAACACCCTAACACATGCAAAAGGCACGGGCCCTGGAAAACTTATTGCTTTTGGTGCTTCTCCTTACATGCTTTTTGCTCTGGGTAAGTAAGCTTGAGATGCTCGTGCCACTGCCCCAGGTCCATGAATACAAACGAAGCCGCACGCTGCTCCAGATTTCTAAGCCTTCCACTGTGCTTTCAGCTGAGCTAAGAGGCAAGCCGTGGTATTACTATCTGCAGCCCGAACGCCGGCTGTGCTGCGTAAGCGGCAAGGCGCGGGCTCATTCTGCCATGCTGCTCCATTGAAGCGAGCGGAGCCGCAGCGGGCGGCTGCGGCGGGCAGCGGCGCCGGCGGAGATGCGCCATTCGAAAGGCTCCGTCCCCTGCCTGCTCGCCCGGGTGGGCAGGGCCGGTGGGAAGGAGGGAGGGCTCAGCTTTCCGGACAGCCACGAGCCCCCGTGCCGGGACATCGCTGCGGCGCCCGCGGCGCGAACCCGGGCACGGGACAGGCGGGGAGCGCTCCCGCGGAGGACGGAGCGGACAGCCCGCCCGGCCCGGCGGCGGCACGCAGCCCTCCCGCGGGAATGCAGCCGGACCCGAACACCCCTACCCCGCCCCCGACCGTGCTTTCTCCTCGGGCGGCCCCTTCCCGCCTCGTCACGGCCCCCGGCGAGGCGCCCCCTCCCCTCCCCTCGGCGCGGACGGGGCGCGGGGGGCGGCGGGGCTCGGGCGGCGCGGCCCCACTCACCGCCCGGCGGGCGCCTCCGGCCTCCGAGCAGCAGCGGCGGCAGCAGCGGCGGCAGCAGCGGGAGCCGGCGCGTCCCGGAGACGGAAGCGCGGGAGGAAGTGAGGTCGCGCCAAGGGGAAACGGCGCCGTTTCCGGGGGGTGGAGGGGGATGCGGCCCGGGGGTTTCCCCCGCGACCGGGGAGCTCTGCGGGGCGTGGATCTCTGTACCTCGTAAACCCCGCCGAGTGACGGGGACGCGCTGCGGAGCGGGGTCATCACACGGGCGGAGTAACGTGGGAAGGATACGGCACCCGCAGCCCCGGGGCTCCGCGCCCTCCCTGCTCCCCGTGGCCACAATCCCTCGGCTCCGCGGAATGACCCCGCTGTTTTCCGCGGTTACACGCGAGGAAGCTGTGACAGCGGGTCACCCTTCACCCAAAGGAGCCTGTTCATGGGGCAAACTCACTGAGCCTTCTGCCACTCTCAGTTCGGCCCAGGTCACGTTTTCCAGTCCCTACAGACACTGAAGTACAGATCATTTCAATATAGTAAAATTTGGTGCTAAAAGCCAGGTTTCTTAATATCCAAATGTAACCGCAGTGGTGTTTACCACTTCTCCAAGACTTAATATATTTCAGTGCAGAATAGGTGAAAACCTCTGGACATAAACTCCCAGCACTTGAGCTCATTGTTCATCACAGCCCTGTGCTGTTTGTTCATCACTTGGCCAACTGAAGTTGTGTAACCTTAGGAATTACAGCATGATATGTCCTCAAGTAGTTTACATTATTAGATGCTTTTATTAAAAAGTAGTTTCTGCAGAATCCTTTCATTTAACTGATTTTGAGATTTACCTAGAAAGAAAAAATAACTGCAGTGTGAAGTCTCTTCTGGATAAGCTGTGACCTGCTTAGACAGATTTTTACAGACAGACCCATTCTTTACAGCAATTTGACTAAATTAAGCTAACCACCTTTGCTGTTAACATTAGAGTAGTGGTTTTAAGTGTCTTCTAGACACGTAGTTCACTGTGTCCTTCTCAAAGTTTCTCCAGGAAAGGTTCACAGTATTGCACACACAGCTCCCAAATAAACAGAGAGCAGAACTTTTCTGCACTCCCACCAGCGACACTCTGGGCTCTCGAAGCTGTTCACCTTCACCAGGCAGTACGGACACAGTGCCTTCACTCACACTTACTGACTGTATTCAGCAAATTCAACAATTCATGATCAAGGAACACAAGGGTTTCCAGGCAGATAGGTACTGCCTTGCTTTCTAGGGTGCTGTTGCCAGAGAAGGTAGGAGCTGATTTCCAAGGTGCCAGCAGAGAGAGAAATAATTTCAGACACTGCTAAGACTGCATTTCCCTACCCTCAGGTTCCTCTGAGCAGGTCTGCCCTGTGCTGCGTACCTTCATGCTGAATGTTCCAGTGGGTACTCACTTTACCTCACAAGGCCTCAGAGAAAAGCTGCTAAGAACCAAGTTTTAGGGACAGTCCCCTTCCTTTCCCCCTTGCCTTCAGCTATGTATCAATTAAAAAGCATTGAAAATAGCTCCACATTGACTCTTAAAATCAGCACTGGATATATGTCCTGAGTTCCTACAGAACTGTGGGCTTCATTCCACTGAGAGCTGTACGCTTTCAGTCTGTTTTGGTGGCTGCTGCTGCTGTTCATACTTCCTTGCTGAAAAAAAGAAACACCAATCAACACTGATTATACAGTTTATTCTAGATTATTATTACTATTATTATTATGCTATTACATACATGTATATATGTATACATACATATATACATGTATGTATACATATGTTTATATATGTGTTCGTATAACTATGACAGCAATCAAGAAACAGATGTAGTATCAGAGAAGGTAATTTCAGCCACACAAGCGGGAAGTTTCAGTCATCATGTGGAACTTCACCTTTAGAGTGTGGCCTCATAAATGCTGAACAGGAGAGTCACAGCCAAATGTCAGTAAATCAATGGCAGAGAACTATGATTCCATTCAGGTCCTTTGATTAAAATAAAGAAAATTAAAGGCTATGGCTTCAAAAGTTCTATTACAGATGACCTGAACGACTCAATAGTCAAAAGGCTGATGTCCGCATTTCTCATCTCCTCCGCAATATACAAGCCACAAGCTAATAATTACATTGACTTCAAAATTAATCTGGTTTGTAAGGCAAGGGGAGATCAAAGAGTTGTGTGCAGTGCTACAAACACCATCAGCAAATGCCAGCAGGCATTCCACCATAGGAAGAACATCCAATTTTGTTCATGCAGAATGTGTAAGAATCTTTACATCAAGTCTTTGCGTTTCAAAGGTAGTTTCAGATCACTAAGGGGTTTTTTTGCCGTATATTTCCTCTAGGCATGCATGTAGGGCAGATGTGAAGCAAGGTCATGTGTTTTTCTGAACTGGACCACTGGAATATCAGGGGCTCTTTCCTGCCTCCATCCTGACCTTCGGCAGTAAGATGGGAGCAGCAACACTTGTTGGCACAGTAAAATTCTCATTTATTTTCAATTGATGTGGTTGTCTTACTCGTGATTCCACAGCCCTCTAAACTTTTGCAAACCCGTCCACGTTTTGAAAACACCCAGACCTTCCCAGCTCTTTCAAAGTGTAACATGGGATTCGGGATTCGTTTTGACATTTGCTTTAGGATAATTGCACAGCCGTTCCCTCGCTCCATCCTTCCTCACGCAGCAGCCCTGCGGCCGAGCCCCTGCCCACACGGCGCCACAGGCCCGGGGGCGTTCCCACTGCCCAGGGCTGGAGGCCACCCCTTTAGGAACGGCCACAGTAGCCCGGGGGGTGCGTGCCCCCTCTTCCCTGCGACTTACCGATGGAGTACATCTCCAGCTGCTGCCGCAGGCGGATCTTCTTCATGCTGTCGTAGAAGTTGGGCTCGGGCGGCGTCTCGGCGGCCGGGGGCAGGGTGAAGATGCGCATGATCCTCCTCTTGTTCCTGCCAGGAGGAGGAGGGGGCACGGCGGTGAGAGGTGTCCCCCTCACGTGGGGGCCCCGCGGGAGCCCCCGCCCCGCCCGGGCCTCCTCTCACCGCCGCGCGTAGACGAGGAGGGCGAGGCTGGCCAGCACCACCAGCAGGTACACGTTGGTGGCCTCGTTCCACGCCTCGTGCACCGAGTAGTCGATGGCGCCGCCGTCGCCCAGCGCCGCCGAGGCGCCGCCGCCGCCCGCCCCGCCAGCCCCCGCCGCCGCCATGGGGAGCGCGGCCCGCAGCGGCGGCCCCGGGAAGTGACGTCAGGCGGGCGCCATGGCGGGGGGGCCCTGAGGGGCGCCGGGAATCGCAGTCGGTGCTGACGATAAACTGTGCCGGGGAGCGTGTTATAAGTGCGTGTTTTGGAGTTGGCTTTTCGCATATAAAAAGCTGATTGCTTTATGTATAATATGGGAAGGTTGTATTGCATGTTCTTTTATTAATAGAATTTGAAAAATGAATATTCTTAGATTGTAACAAAGTAGAGATGGGATTGTTGTAACTCCTCAAGTAGATAGAAGACAGGAGGGGCATCTGGAATTCCTGAAGGTAAGGAACAATTGAGCCTTGTTGAAGAAGACTGATTTACCATCTTCATCCAGACTCTACGGAGCCCCATAAATAAACTGTATACTTAAGAGGGGGTCTTGAAACCAAAATGAATATTTGAATCATGTATTAGCTCATTTAAAAATGTAACACAGAAGTCCTTAAAACAAAGGATCTGAAAAGAGACGACCGTGCTGATCTTGTTGGTATCAGCACCTCGGCTGAAAAGAGCTTTGTTGGTTTTTTTTTCTCCTTATTGTCTATTTTATTTTACTTTTATTAAACTTACAAATTTTACATAATAAGTGAATCGTGTTTTTCACAGAGTGGTAATGCCGCTGCTTGCCAAAGCGTATATGCAGCAAAAAACTTTGATAGTCGTGTGCCGGATTTGTGGGACACCACCTGGCACCTGGGCTTGTGCAACTCTGAAATAAATCATAGGATCACAGACCCAGTGAGGTTGGAAAAGAGCTCCGAGACCATCGAGCCCGATCTATGACCGAGCACCGCCTTGTCAACCAGATCACGGCACCAGGTGCCACTTCCAGCCTTTCCTTAAACACCTCAGGGAAGGGTGACTCCACCACCTCCCTGAACAGCCCATTCCAGTGTCAAATCACCCTTTCTGTGAAGAAATTCCTCCTAATGTCCAACCTGAACTTACGCTGGTGCAACTTAAGACCAGTCCTCTTGTTACCATGGGGAGGAGGCCAACCCTCACGTGGCTACAAGCTCCTTTCAGGGAGTTGTAGAGAGAATAAGCAATGTCTCTTTCAGGTGTGTAGTTACTGGCTTGTTGCACGCTGGGTAACAAATCCAATTTTTCTGGACTGTCCATGAGGCCCTGGGGTGCCTTCCCACACTTTCATTTACCCTCCAGCTGCCAGGCCCTGGGGGAGAGGACATGCAGAGGGGACCACTCCTCTCCCAGGGACACGGAGATGTAACAAGGCTTTGGTTTTGCAGTGCCAGCATCCAAGGGAAAGGCACAGATGGGTGAGGAGCCAGGAGAAGTGCAAATTCAGCAGCTCTAGGAGCCTGGCAGGCATGCAGCCATCTGGCTGGGCTGGTGCTCATGCAGCGGCAGTGGAATTATGTGAAATGTAGTTCTACAGCGTGAGGTGTTGAAAAAGAAAGAAGTTCAGATTGTCACGAGCTCTCGCTTTTCACCTACGAACTAGATGTGACAGTTAAAATTTGTCACAATAGAAAAAGCACTTTCTGAAAGATTTTGTGCCCCTTTTTTGTTTTGGTTTTTGGGTTGTTATTTGTGTGTGTGTGTGTGTGTGCGTGTGTGTGCCAAAACGGGAGTTGCTGGTTATTCTGGTGCTGGAATAGTTTAATTGATGGTCCATATGCTCCTGATGCTAAAAGGCACAATTCTAGGATTATGCTTTGGCAGAGCAAGTGTTTCAGCTCAGAGCCCTGAAACATTTTCTGAACAGCCTCATGAGATGCAGGTAAACCAGACTGCTCTAACACTCACATACACACAAACTTTTTCCCTAATGCCTGATGTGGAGTGTTTGAGCTACATGAGAGTTTAGGTGTGTTTTTTGCTAGGGCTTTCTGCTTCTTTCTATCCACCTCTGCTCCTGCTACTTCCTTTTACCATAGCTTCCTTCAGATACTAGAACTGTTACTATTTAGATATCAGCTATATGGTCCATGTCCCTCTGCTTAGCATGTATTTGTGTTATGGTTGCCCATCTTCACCCTTTATAAGGCAATCAACGGAAAAACCCAAATATTTTTGGGGCGTTATTTATCTAACCTATGTCAAACATTCAGAATTACACCTCCTATGCCTGGGAAATGCTCTGATCCCTTATGAATGCAGGGAGTTTAGATACCTCATTTGGATGGCACTTGCTTTGTAGATGTCTAATCAGCCTGAGGAAACTCCATCCTTGGGGGAGCTGTATTGTCACTGCAAGATGTTCCAAGTCTTTCTCTTTCCATGGTATGGAACAGATTCATTTTAAGAGGCCTTAGATCAGGACATAAAAGAATATGAGTGAAAATGACAATATAAAAAATAAAAACCTAAGGCACTGGTGTCATGAGAAAAGTTCTTTGCCCCACATGGTGTGGGAAAGGAGGATAGAACAGCAATTAGACATAATTCTAGGTCATTAAATTGGGATGGCACCCATGCACAGAACTGTGGAAACCACTAAGACAGATTAAAAAAAAAGTCACTTATGCAACATGACAAAAGACAGTTAATTAAGCATGGTTTCAGAGGGATTTTAAGCAGTTTCTTGTGAAGTTGAGGTTTTTTGTTTGCTTTTTTTGTATGTTGAACTTTTCTGCTAACAAGCCTGACAAGAAAGCATTACACATCTTTGAAGAGAAGTGGAAAGAACAAATGTAAGTAACTTTAGTGTTCTTTATATTCCATTACTGTCTCCAGACCTCAGCTGAGATCAGGCTCCCTTGTATGAGGAGGAGAGAAACTGTATTTAAGCTGTAACTAAAGGCACATTTTGTATTAATCCCACAGCTTGCTCTGGACAAGCCAGGAAGGGACTGGGGAAATGTCCCTGGGGAAGATGCCCCAGGACTCTGCACGAAGAGGAATCCAAAGTCTGCATCCACAAAGCATGACCTCAGGTCCTGGGATTTTCTCTGCAGCCTCCAGCACACAGAAACAGACTGCCTCACTAGCATTGCCCAGTTCATTTGATTTAATGAAATGCTTGATTTAAGACTTTGATTATTCACCCACCCCCAACCTACAAGACAGGCAAAGACAGATTTTCTTCTTCCAGATACCCCTCTGAATTTAGTAAATGTGAATCAGTGGTTAGGACAGGGTTAGATCGAGGAGCACAACAGCTGGTGCTGCCCTGAGTGTGACAGCCTTGCAAACCTGAGGAAAAGGGGTGATTTTCCCCTTACTTGACTGTAGAAATAGGAGTTCTGGGGGTGCAGGCCTTCTGCGTGACTGCCTTGAGGAATCTGGTTCAAACAGCAAAGCTGGTTTACTCTTAGGCCTATAGGTTAGCTTGTCTGGTACACTGTTGCTTCCTTTTAGAGCCTGGGCTTTTGTTTCAGTCTTAGGCTCCTAAAGCACATTCATTAGTGGGAATGCAAGCTGCTCTTGAATTCAGTCAGTGCATAGTCTGGCCTTGCAGTTGCAATTTCGTGTGAGAAATTGTGTTACCTGTCCATGTAGGTTTATGTAGCATATTTATTTGTGGCTTGGATGAGGTGGGATGGGATAACCAATGCTTCTGTAGGCTGTTCATGCATGAGGACAGAAGTTGTTTTATATTTTCTTATACAAAAGCTGTGTGTAGGGAAAGGACTGTCATTTCGTGCTCTGCCTTTATAGCATCTGACCTACAGGATCTTGACCTATGACCAAAGCCTGCAGGCATCAAACTAATAATATGTAATAATTATGTATGGCACTGGCATCAGCTAAATGATTAATGGAGACCTAAGACAATATGACTCCATTTCAGCATTACAGGCAATAAGCTTGAGGGGTTTCAGTTTGAGTTAGACACAACACCCTACTCTCCCTCCATCGCAGGAATGAGCTCTTAGGCAGAAAATCACTTATAAATCCCAATTTTTACGGAGACTTTGTTCATTCCACAAAGAAATCCAGAGTATACTTGATAAAAGTACTCACTTCAGTCTCATAGATTATCAAGAGAATTGCTGAAAAGTGTCTTCCAGCTCTACAGGGAAAGAATTCACTTTCCAAAAGTCATTAGCATCCAGCAACTACTAGAAATTTGACTGAGAGCTACTGAACGCTATCAGTTTTGAAAATCCAGCTACTGCATATCCAAAATGTGAATGCTGGAAGAGTAAGCTTGGTCTTTTAAAATTATGGCCAAAGGATCTCTCTGTGTGTATATATGTATAAATATATAATTTTTAATGCATTTTGAGTTACTCAGAGCTAAACACAATCAAAAATTGCTGAGACATAAATATCTCTGTAATGTAAATATATTTACCATTTAATCCTGATAAATACTGGATTGTAGATTTCTGAACAGAGACTAACAATTATTGGAAATCATGTGGTCATCTCAAGTATACAGTGCCTCAAAATAAAACCACAAAATCCTTTTCCTTTTTTAAAAGTACCATCTAGCATATAATTTATTTGGTTGGACTCTACAAGTATACACATTATATCACGCTAGAAGAACTTGAGAACCACTTTTTTCTTGTTCCCAGGGTCTCTTGACTGTTGGTAAGACGTTACAGTCATAATGATAGAATCGGTTTACAGTTGCATATTCTGCCAAATAGCTCACAAATTATATTTGGCAAACAACACTGCCTCTGTTTCACAAAGATAATGATCTGATGTTTTGTTTATGTGGCAGCAAGGAAAATATTATTTTAGAGCTCGTGACAGAATTTCAAAAACTTTGTGTGGTATTCTAAACTTCTGATACATTTAAAAGTTACCATTCTATTAAATACAGAGTAACACAGATTTTCAACAGATCCTTCAAAAAGAAAAAAAAACTAATGTTCAATTAAATATATTCTGTCCATTTTGTTTCACATTTACCCAGACCTACATAACAGCTGGTGCAGATACTCATTCACTACTTTTTATGTCTGATGGTGTCAAACATACTGCTGAGTTGCCATATGGGCTGCTCACCACTACAGGATTTAGTGTTACAGGGAGTGCCTTCAGGATGTAGTCTGAAATCCATAGAAGAAAACAGGAAATGCTCCATCAGACTTGACCCCCCAGAAGCATGCGGCCAAGCAGGCAGTTTGGAAAGGAAAACAGCATAACTTTGACAGTGCTGTTCTTTGGATGGCTCAGAGGAGAAAAGGAAAGGAGTAGTGGGTTTGAACTGAATCTGGGACTCTGCTCTGAGACAGGCAGTTTCCATTCTGTAACCTGTGGTACAAACCTACCTGGCAAGGGCTAAACTTTAGTGGGAAATCCACTGGGAATTTGTTTTGGTGACAGCATTGGGCCAAGGACAGAGTACACCATACCAGGAGTGGGCCCTGACACAGCTGACACCCGCAGCCAGACTGTCAGCAGGCTCAGCTAGCACGCCCTAAGTGTCCTGGTGTCCCCCACTGCTCACACAGCAGTGTCCCAGCAGAGTTCAGGCTGGGAACTCGGTGCTATTGCTTGAGTCTGGGAGACAGCTTCTGCTTTGATTCTTTGTCTGGCAGCTGGGTGGGTGGGTGAAATGTGCTGTGGGACTAGTGCAGGGATGGCAGAGGAGGAAGGGAAGGGTATGGTGGTTACACTAACCTCAGCAGAAGGATTGCCCTGTCCCTTGAAAGGGGACCAAGCCCAGGGCCTTTATCTTGATGATGACAGCTAACAAAAGCCCTGGAATGACTGCGATCATATCTGCCTCAGCACTGGCTACCTAGGGTGGTTTGGGGACCCACCTCTGAAGTTTGCTGAAGGAGATAAGCATCAGTAGCTGTCCTTCTCCTTGTGTGACCTGCATGTTTGTGCAGTTTCTTTGACTGGACTTTTGGGATGGAAGAACAGTAATACAATGAGAAACATGGCAATGACCAACCCCAGAGAAGCATCTTTTGTGCGAAAGGACAGGGAATGTGTGGCACTTGATCTGAGCTTGAGATAAGAACCAGCAGCTGTTACTGAGGTTAGGCAGAACTGTGGCAGTGGTCTTAGCAGGGGAGGTCATGGCCACTGGTCATGTCCACAGGGGAGATCATATCCAGCTGCCTGGGGAGTGGGTGAGCAGAGAGAGATTTGCAGGCTCCCAGCTGTGAACATGCCTCTTCCTGCCACTAGACAGACAAGAGCTGCTTGTGCTGAGGCAGCAAAGTTCCTGAACGTTTATCAAAGGCTGTGACTGGTGGTAAAGATTGAAATGCCCAGGAAAGAGAATTGGGAAGAGGGAAAACTACTTCACGTAGGGCTGTCCTGCCTTTTTTCCCCCCTCTCTGCCTTGCCTCTTTTCTTTAAGGGAAAAGAAGCTGGAAATGTGGGAAGGACTGGATTCATGCAATCTTGAGATTGCAGAAGGAGTTAGCAGGGAAGAATAGAAATGTGCATAGAGTACAAACATCTGATTTTACTGAAAGACTGGAAGGAGGTGACACGCAAACTTGGTTTTAGCAGGTTGACACAGAAACGGACAGTAAAGTACATAAAGACCATGAGCAAGTTAAAGGGGAAGTGGCATATGTGGCATTTGTGGTTAATAGCTCAGCCCCTGTATCTGTCTTGTTCCTTCAGACTCACTAAAGCAAACACAATGAGATCTTTAAGGGGGTTTTGGACGTTTGCTAGGAAAATACTGGCCGCAAGGCCAGATTCTGCCTATGTCTGGGCTTCAAGAGGCAGCTGCTAATAACTAACGCTAAACTGACCTTCATGCTGCCATCTAGCGTTTCCTCACAGGCAGAAACAACATCCCAAAAAGGAAACTGCAGCTCTATAATGCTGTGTTCAGAAGAAAACTGATTTATTCCTGCTGAGATGCAACACTGGACAACACACAAACCGAAGGAGAGAGAATGGGAAAGAGACATGGGGAAGCCACTTGCTTAGGGTGAAATGTAGGAAATGGATTTGTAGAGAATTCTTAAAGCTTGACAGAGGGTTGATATAGTATGCATCTGTATGCAAACTGTGAGATAAAAAATGCTAACTTAGAGATGCATGGAATAGGAAAGACATTGTTGAGAGAGAAATGGAATTTTAATATCTGTACCATCTCACCCTTCACATGAGACTGAAAATAGAAGTTTTTAAAAGGCCTCTTAGTTACCCCATCTCTAGGTCAGATAAAGGAATAATCCAACATGAATGTTTAGGGAGACACCTTTTCCGAAAAAAAAATTGTAACTATTTCATCCAGGAACAGAGAATCATCTCCATGCAAGATAATTATTCTGAACCAGAATTTTTCCTCATTTTTTTTCACTCTGTGAAATTAATATGGCTGTTTGCAAGGTGCAACAGTACACAACAGGGCCAGAATCCCAGCAGAAGAAGAATCTCTTAACCAAGAGAGACCAGCACAAGATGTTTGTCAGGTTATCTGTCCTTGCTACATTCATAAAAACCCCTCATGGGATGGTTATTTACAGCTATCAGATGATGATTTCCCTTTCAAGTGTACATGATGGCTAACAAAAGGTAAGAAGTTATTGCAGGGGAAACATGCAAAAAATTTGACTCTTGGCCCTTTAAAGCCTTATCCCTGGCTTTTAAGAAAACAGACTGCCCAGAGGGCAAGGAAAGACATAATCAGCAGCTTTTAAAGGGCTCATGGTGGCATTGTATGATATCAGGAATGATTTTGCTAATTTGCAGGAAAATTTCTCCCATTCATAATAAAATTCTGATACCAGGATTTGAACATTATACATATGAAATGATTGCATGATCTCAGTGCAATCAGAACATGGCTGATTTGTGTGAAGAGGAATAGCAGCACAGAAAAGAACAGAACCAGACTCTTCAAAAAGGAGCAAAAAGGACAGTGTACTTCTCTGCTTACAAATCATCTCTCAGGTCAAAACATGGAAGTTGTCTCTTAGGCCTTTCAAAGATTTAGTCCACAGCACAGAGGTCTTCAGGTGGACAATGGTGGAGTCCATGTTTCTCATTCATATTATTCCTGTTTTTTCAGCAAGAGAACTACATCCCAGACCCCAGTCCCACCAAACAGAGCCTAGTGCTGGATTAAGGCTTCATTGTTCTTCCTCTCCAGCTGTTGGTACCAGGCTGTTGCATCTATGTAGGTTACCTCAAACTTTTTCCTAACACACCAAACAAGGCTACTCTTTAGCAACCTTCTTTTATGCTTAGTGGACTTTGAATTCAGACCCAATAGAGTTGTATGCTCAGAATATAGGGATTTTCTTTTCCAAAGCTTGGGTTTAATGCTCATTGCTGTGGAAGTCCAATTCTCCTTCAGTTATCCTCCTTTCCATCAAACCATGATGACACTAATAAAGGATAAGTGAATGAAAAGACGCTTTTCAGCTCTCTTCCAAAGCGTTTGGCATTTCTGTAGATTACAGAGGAGCAAGAGACTTGCATTCGACAGCTTCATCTCTGAAGAGCACATCTGAGAATACCACAGGACAAAGGCTTGAAAACCAAGAACCTGTGTCTGTAACTTCAGAATCTGCACCATCTTCTTGCTTCTAAAAGCGATCCCACACTTGCTGGTGTGGGACACAGGGCCCACAGAGCAATGGCCATATGGCTCCACAAGCAAACTACGCCCCAGCCAGCAGGGAGAGACTGCCAATGAGGTTCTGGCACTGGGGCTCACCAAAATCTGAAGTGAAATGGGGTACTCCTTTCTGAGTGACCACTGCTTTTACTATATGGCAAAGTAGATGAGGGCTTTGTGGATACAACATAGGCCAAAGCCACAGCAATCAGCACAAAGCTTGTGGGGGGGGCATGCCATGGTCTCTGCTCTCTAGTCCTCTGCCAACAAGTTAAGGTGGACCAGTATTTTTAGCTCTTTTTCTGTAATTTTTATGATATTTTTTGTGTAAATGTTGCAAAAGACATTTCATTTCTTCTTCTTCATAACTTCATTTCTCTCCTTCCTCCTCTTCCAATGGTAGATTAAACATGCCAATGGAAAGCTTGCACAGCTCTTGGATTGGAGGCATTTTTTTATTTTTTTTTTAAATCAAGAGGTACAAGTTCAGTTCTTCTCAGTTTTGGGGACAGAGATTTTGCCCATCAGGCAAGCTACATAAATAGGAAGGACATCAACTTAAAACATCAGTATGTTGTTCGCCCCATTTGCTATAACATTTCTCTAGTACCAGGCATGGCTGCCTCCCGAATAAGCAGAGTTAAAACTCTCCTGTAGGTGTCTAAGACCTCTTGGGCAGAGGGCCGTTCTGCTGGGTCCTTCTTCTTACATGCTGCATGGATGTCAAACAGATGCAGTCGTACAATGTCACTTCCTTCAACATGGCCCAAGAAAAAATTGGAGACATCTGGGATTTTCCAGATGTCTGTTTTCTCATCATAGGGAGGCATGAGCTCGTCGTTGAATGGCACATCTTCTCCATAGGGCCAACGCTGCTCGGGAGCTACAAACTCACCCCGGAGCTCCCTGTGACCACACTTCACCAGCCTGCCAGCACTCCTGTTCACAAGAGGCAAAGCGTCCAAATCGTTCACCAGAACGTGAAAGTCACTTGTTAGGAGATACTGGGAGAGAACCTTGTCCAGGTCATTGGAGTCGCACATCACTAAGGTGCCCAGGGGGCTGCTGTGCAGGTACCGAAGGACACCCACGTAGTCTATAGCCAGCATCAGCCTGCGATGCCAGGTGTTCATGCCCTTGTATTTGGGAATGTGGAGAGTTTCATTCAGGCCTCTCAGGGAACCAAGAGGATGGTACTCGGTGAGGATTGTGAACTGCTGCTCACAGTAGCCAAGCAGCCGGACAACATGCTTGCTCTGAAGGGCTTTCAGCATCTTCAGTCCGTGGAGAAAGTCCTCCTTCAGCTCTGAGTTGGTGAGCTGTGAAAGAACCACTTTCTTTTCCTTCCACTCAGAAAGGAAGACCTGAGAACACACAAGAAACACATAAGACACGTGGAGAGCCTTCTTCTATGAACTGCCACCAGCTGCTGCTGACCTCTTCCTGTGACTGGTTAGTCACAACTGCAAATTACAGTCATCAGGCACAGTTAGCTTTAGGTAGAGCCACGTACCTGTCACAGCAAGCCCTTTCTGACGCCACAGTTATATCACGATTTCCTAAGTTTTCTTTGGAATGGACGATGCATATGAATTATTTTACATCACCCAAATAGCCGGTCTGGCCAATCTGCCATGATTGTACCAATCTGTGATTTTGCTTGTGTAGCTGGATGTCGTCTGGTGTCAGAGAGGTGGCCCAGGTCATGCTCTCACACCTGTTGTGTTCACCTTACCAGCAGCCATATGGTCCTGGATGCCTACAGTATTAGCTGCTGGGAGGATAATCACGACAGCAGTGCTGGCACTAACTAGCCAGCAAACTGTGAAAGCTCTTTATCCAGAGGAGAGAAGAAAGGAAAACCAAACTCACCTTTTTCACAGCACCTTCACCAACACACTTGAGTTTCCTGACTTCCCTATTTATAGCCTCGCAAGAAAGCCACGGGGAACAATTCCTCACCGCGCCGAATTTGAAATGCCCAAAAGGGCAGACGCCAGGGTCCGGCTCGACACGTCCCAGAGGGCTGTAAAACTTGTTGAGGTAGAGGTAGAGAAGGGCATTAAGGAGCAGGACAGCCGCAAGCAGTAACGCCAGCGAGATGGATGGCACCTCTCTGGGAAGAAACTCCCTCCTAACGAAATGCGGTTTCTTTTCCATGGCCGTGCCTTCCGCATCCTCCGTGAAAGACGGAGGCTAAACAGGACCCTCTTCCCAGCCCGGGGATGCACGCCTGTGCGGCTTTTTCAGCGCCGGCCGCCCAGCCGTCCCGCAGGCACCGCGGTCGGGAGCCTGCAGCCTAGGACGAGAGGCCACGCGTGGCGGCGAGACGTGTTAAAGGCGGCTGCCAGCTCGACGCTCGCCGCGCTGCGCATCCTCCCGCGTTCCGGCGCGGGCGGGCCCGAGCTGCGGGCGGCCGGGCAGGGACGCCTGACCCCGGAAAGCAGCGGGAAGCGCGGCCGCGCGGGGCGGCGGCGGCGGCGGCCCCGCCCCGGGGCGGAGCGCGGCGCGATGGCGGCGGCGGCGGCGGGGCTGGCGGCCGCGATGGCTCTGGCGGCCGCGGTGGCGGCGGCGCTGGGCGCGCTGCTGATGGCGCCCGGCCTCTCGCAGCCCGACGGGCAGGGCCAGCCCGGGCCCCGCGGCGGGGCGGCGCCGGAGCGGCGGCGGTCGGGGCGGATGGACCAGGCGCTGCTGCTCGTCCGCAACGAGCTGCCCGCCCCGGGCCTGAACCTCGCCGCCCTCTCCGGCTCCTGCCACCAGGTGAGGGGCTGTGCCGGGCGGGGGTCACTCCCCAGCCTCCGCTTCTGACAGCTCGGCTTCTCCGGCGTCTCCCCGTGGCTTTGTCAGGTCGCTTCGCTTCGGTTTTACCTTTGAGCAGCACGCAGGGAATTCCAGCGGCAGGAGATGCTCCAGCCCCGTGGCATCTTTCCTTGTCTTTGCCACCATGCAAGGCAGAACCCCCCTTTCACTCTCCTTTGGCACTAATGAGCTCCCTTCACCCTCTTCTTCCACAGTGCTTGTATCAGTTCCTGGCGTTTGTCCCACCAAGCAACGAGAGCCTGAGAAAACCAGGCACGGCGTCGGTAATGGTTGACACCCAGCATCCACTCACCCTGCAGCTCAACAGCTCTGTGGGGGACAGAGAACTCTGCAAGTAGGTGGCCCAGCCCCAGGGAATACATGGATAGCCCTATCCTGTATTTTTGTTGGTTTGTTGTTGGGTTTTTTCCTTCCCCTTGGAGCCATGTGCCTCTTCACTGCCTGCTCATCACCTCCTTTTTCCCAACTGTTTAGATCTAGAGCTCAGTCTTCACCCCACTGCTGTAACAGTGGTGTACTTTGGAATTGTGCTGAAATGATCTAGGATCTAGGAGCCAAAACGGTGTTCATTGAGGCAGCATGTGCAAGTATCTGGTTTCTCTTGCAGGGAGTCTCTGTCTAGTTCAAGAAGACAAATGATGACAGTGCATGTGTGGTAAAGAACTGGTGTTGGGCTAGGGGAGGGTAATGCTTGGAAGAGGCAAGTTTGGTGCTAGATCACAGCGTTGGTCCAAGTTTTTGTCTTGCCTTTCCTAAAGCATTCAGCTTACAGCCCCCCTAGGTGCTGCAGTGGTACCTGCGTGTACTGGGGGTGGCTCACCAAGTTTTGTTTCCTTTATCATTTGCAGGATTCAGTATCATTTTGGAGAGTTTGGCAATTATTCCCTTGTGGTAAAGACCCTAAGTACAAGCACCCAAACTGTTTCTTGTGACCTAATCATCAATGAAGGCCCTATCAACAGCTACCTCCGTATGTAGAGCTCTGTTTTTCCCTTTCATTCTACAGTTTGCATGTCTCTGAGCAGAACCATCTTCCTAAGAAGCCTGTGCAGCCACTCATGTTGTGCTGAAGAGTTGTCATGGGCTTGCTCTTCTTCTTTTTCAACATCCTTGCCTCCTTACGTTTTATACACCCATCTTGAGGCCCTGACCAGGATCAGGCCTCTTCACATGATATACTGTCTGCCCACAACATTTTTGCAGCAGGCAGTAGTACAGAAAAATCAGTGGGTATGTGTCCAGAGGAAGATATTAGTTCCTGTTTCCCTGCATGTTTATGTATATACAAAGAACCCTCCCTCTTCTTCCCTCTATCTTCTCTCACAAAATGGGAAACAATTCACAGAGTGTTTGGATTTTTGTTTGTTGTTGCCTTTTAATTTAAAACCTGACCTTTTTCATTTTTGTTCATCTCTTATCCAGGACTGTTTCAAACTCTTGTCTATGTCTGTTCCATTTTTTTCCTTTACATTACATTATTCTTCAGTCCTTCCAGTTTTCAAACTGGAAATTCAAACGTAAAGAAAAATTCTCCATGCTTGCTAACTAGGTGTATTGCCCTTTCCCCTTTCTTTTTCATGTTGAGGCTGTTTTTAAATCTCTGCTTTCTTCTTCAGAACATACTGCAGCACATCAACTCTTTTCTCACTAGTGTTTTGTGATGCAATGCGGTTTTATTTTGCTCTTTTTATGCCGAGATGTGGAGTCACTGAGCTGCACTTTGAAATTAGCCTGCTTTTGTGTTGGGTCGTTTGGGGGTTTTGTTGTGGGTTTTTATTTTCCTCTGCGATGTGTGTTGCATGGAGAAGGTGGTACCATGATCGGTGAGTTGAGCTTTGTGTTGTGTTTGTGTCATGCTTGGCCAAGTCCAGGTCACTGAATGTTTTTTTGTTAGATCATTTATAGAGTTGTTCTCTCCTCTTTTCATGTAGCTATTCTCTTTGCTTTCCTGGTTTACATGGGGATCCTTGCTATCCTGATTGCTGGGCGCCTTCTAATGAAGTAAGTGAACTTCCTCCTTGCACATGCCAGTTTAAGACCACACACCTCAGTGTGGTAATGCTTTGCAGTCCCACTTGCAGCCCTGCTTGCAGATCAGATCCTGTTATCAGGTGCCATGTGCACGTTGTGGCACATGTGGCAAGAAATGCAGAGTGATGCGATTTCACTCGAGGGATATCTCGCAGCCTTGGTAGTTTGTGTGCAGAGCAGCTGATGTTCTCTGTAAGCTCACACACGCCCTGCTGCACCCTCGTGTCCCTTGTTCCTTGTCTAGCTCTGGATCAGTAATCCAAGGCAGTGGGACCAAAGTGCGTGTAACAAATGCAACCTTCTACCCTTTACTGAATGGTGTAAGTCATCCTTGCCTGTAAGCAAGCCGAGAATAAAACCCCCAAACATGAGCTTGTGTCAGTGTACTTCCACAGCTGGACTTAACTGAGATCCTAGGTGCTGGCTGAACTGCAGTATTACCTACGTGAGCTGTAAAACCAGAAATAGGAACTGTCCAATCTTCTGTTTGATGCTGCTAAATAGCTTCTATCAAGGTGGAATTAACTGTAAAGTACTTTTGGCTTTGTTTTGTGTTTTAAACTGTTACTCATTTTCAGAATTGATCCAGTCAGAAACTGGGTTTACAAGAAACTGAATCCCAGAGCAACTGATCGTATGATTAACTCCGTGAGTGACCACAGTATCTTTAGTTTGCATTCTGTAGTGTTTTCATCTCTGAGAAACACACACTGTCTGGACATCTGGGGACTTGTTTATTACTAATCACCTTCCCCTTGTCTGTGTTTCCCTTAGCAAATCTTGTATTGATGTCAGAGAGGCAATTTTATGTCAGTGGAGCGTGCTAGACTGGGTTTCCATCAAGTGGAGTGGATTCCTGTAAAGCTCTTGCAAATTTTGAACATATAGCTTTGTGCCCTCTTTAGTTCCCTTGAAACCAATGTGAAAATAGTGTCCTCTTCTGACATAGTCAGTCTAAGGGAAATCACAGCCTTCATGGCTGCTTCCAGCACAGCAGGAATTTTAGCAAAAAAATGAACTCAGAATTTCTGTGGCACCTCTAGAATTGATATTTCTGTGTGATCCTCATTTTGTACTGGAATGTAGATAGTTCATCACAGTCTGGGCTTCATATCCAAAAGGTCCAAACCTGTCTAGAATCAAAAGACCTGTAAGTAGAGCTCTACAGCCATTCTTGTAGTTCATCTCTGTCACTGGGATATAGTGATGTCTCCTTTTTTATGCTGTCATTGGGTCTGATCAGAGTGGTTTAGGGAACTCTGTTGCAAAAAACTCCAGTGTTTAAAAGGATTAATTTTCCACTGGTTTAGCTCTCAGAACAGTCTCTCCGTGGTGGCAGACAAGTGCTGATGGGTTGGGGCACAGGTCCTGTTTGAGAATTGGCAACTGGATCTGCTCAGCTCTGTTGTAAAGCAGTACTCATAGTGTTGGCAAGTCTCTGGCTGATGTGGAGGGGACCCAGCTCTGATGAGTCTCAAGCACAGGCTCATTTCACTGCATTGTTGTTTCTGCCTGGTCAAAGGTTGAATCTGGAGCATCTGCAGACATTATTGCAATGTGGTGAGGCCAGGAAGAGGTTAGAAGTAGACCAAAGGAAGACAGGGAGAATAAAGACAGAGTGTGTGTGAGAGAGTTTGCAGTTTACTGTTCCTTTGTTCCCTAGTCAGCTGGTGCAGCTGCTGACTTGCTCCTCATGTGTCTGGCTTGTTCCCGAAGGAGCTGGGATCCCCGAACACAACGGACTCCATAAACTGTGATCCTGCCCCGCAGCCGTGGGGCACAGGCTCTCGGCAGCGCCTGCGTTCCCTCGACACCTTCCGAGGGTGAGCATAACAGCTTGCTCAAAAGCAGCTCTTCCAAGGGGAATGAGATTTTTCCAGTGGCACTTTGACAATGCATGGCAGTATATGGCAGATGGACAGTTCAAGGCGGTCTGTTTTACTTGGAAGTTAATCGAGACTTTAATTCTCAGATTTTCCAAAATACTTTGTAATTGATCTAATTTGAGGAAATGCTAAAGTTGTGGCAGGGGGTGCAAAAAAACCAATGTGTTCAGTGTGAAAGTGCTATGCAAAGGAGTTTGCTTTGGTTCACCACCACCCATGATTTTTGAAACACAGCTTACTGGTTGGTAAAGCTGGAAACCTTGGAAATCTTGCTTTAAAAATAAAATAAATCAAATTTCAGACTTAGAAATGCATTAGTGGGAGTAGTAATCATTAACTTGTGTTCATAAATATGCATTTCATCCACATGTGATACTTTGTGGTTTTGTTGTCTTTTTAGGCTCTCTCTTGTAATTATGGTGTTTGTTAACTATGGAGGAGGAAAATACTGGTTCTTCAAACACGAGAGTTGGAATGGTAAAGTACAATCGAGACAGTTACTCTGGGTTTTAACTGCAGCAGTGTCTAGAAATGGTTGGTGTTGCAGCTGCTGCCACGAGCTGTTGCTCAGCCAAAGGATGGGGTGCTTTGCTGGTTTGCCTCAGCAGGGAATCTGCCTGTTGGTTAATGGGAAAAGCAGTGTATGGTCCTCCTTGTCATGCAGTGAGAGGATGGTTTCACATCACAGTCTGTGTGTAAGCTTTTTGTTTGTGATGCAGGGTCATATCTTTAACTTTCTGGTATTGCTTAATGACCACAGTCAAGCTGATGTTGCTTAGTGCTGTAAAAACATAATGCCTTGATTGGTAAGCTGATGGGCATGAAGTTAAGCATTGTAATGCCCTTGTGGAGAATAGCAAGGATCCCATCCCTAACATTTTTCCAAGTGCACAGCAATCAGTTCTAACCCTATCCCTGAAGAGTGGCAAATGCAATGAAGCAAGATGATTAGCTCTTTGTAGGTTTTGTTTATAACATGTTTTAGATTTTGAGACATGGATAATTGCTAGCAGCCTGCAATTCCTCTAGAAAATCAACAGTAATATTGTTGAATTTGAGGAGGGTTCAAGGTAAATAACGTGCTACTTCGTATTTCTCTGTAGGATTAACAGTGGCAGATCTGGTGTTTCCGTGGTAAGTTTTCCTGAAGAATAGTTTTTGTATCAAGTGATTCTTTATCTTAAACATTGCAGGTGGAACTCTGTGTGCACCTTGCCTCCATGTGGAAATGTATTTGGAGGATGAATCGGTGTTGAACAGTTAATAGGAATCTTCCCCTACAAATAACATAACCCTTATGAACCAGTAGAAGAGCTAAGTGGTTTTGGTACCCCACATCCTCCTTCTTCCCACTCACAAGGCCCAGGGCCACCCTGCCAGAGGAAGTGCAGTCTCCCTGAGAAGCTCAGTGCCGTGCCACTGTGTTAAAAGCTGTCAGTCTGGCAAGATTCAAAGCTAGACTGGTGTGTATCCATAGATAAAAGAGCCAAGTAAATTTTGGATTAAGCTAATATTTCTATAACCAGAGAATAGTCTTATGGGGAAGCAATTATCCCATCTGCCCCCAACATCCTTCTCTACACCAGCTGTGGTTTCTGTTGGAGTGGGGAGCTGGACTTGGACTGTGAACCTAATCTAGAGGGGAGGAGTGGGTCAGTTCTGAATTTGAATCGTAGGTTTGAAGCTGGTGTTTGACTGCTCTGAAGATGCTAATTTAATTTTGGGTAAGGGAATATTTTGATAGCATATGAATTGACAGAAAAAGAGCAACTGCAATTACAACCCCACCTCAACTGACCACTGAAAAAGGTAGAAGTGTCCCATAGTGCAAGCCCAGTAGCTTGGAAATTCCTAGCAATCAGAGGAAATAAAATCACCCAGTTTGACTCAGTGCATGCATCTCTGTTGAGCCAATGCAGGCCGCTCTGTCAGCTTTGGTGTTTGCTGTTACTCATACATCTTATGAGACATCTGTCAGCTCCATTTCCCATCTGCTCTGTTCTCCAGGTTTGTGTTCATCATGGGGACATCAATAGCATTGGCACTGGGCTCCATGCTGAGGTGGGGAAGTTCCAAGTGGAAGGTGCTTAGAAAAATCCTCTGGAGGAGTTTTGTGCTAATCCTGCTGGGAATCATAGTTGTGAATCCCAATTACTGCCTTGGACCTTGTGAGTGGAGCTTGCTCTCTTCCTTGCATTTCTGTAACTTGTTCCTGCCTCCTTGGCTGGGCTGTTGCAAAAACTGTCAACAGTTTGATGGTATTTTGTGGAGTGCCGTTCAGTTCTGCTCTGATGCAATTCTCTCTGTTAGACTCTTGTGCCAACCACTGTTGATTGTCTTAGTGACTTTCCCATGATTATGATGTACAGAAAATTGGGATGGCAGAGTGGGGAAAATTGGGATGGCAGATACAGTGGATCCACAGGTGCAGTGGATCTCAGCTCTCCCTGAAGCAGGGTCACTTTTGTATTTACAACAGAGCCTGTGTCTGCTCCTCTTTCACATTGCTTGCTTGTCTTCCAGTGTCCTGGGATAATCTGCGTATTCCAGGGGTGCTCCAGAGGCTGGGATTCACATACCTGGTGGTTGCTGCTCTTGAACTCCTGTTTACAAGAGCTGACAGTGGGACCTGGGTGAGTTGTGAGGAAATGACAACTGAACTGATACTGGAGCAGGGTTTGGGAGCCTTTGGTCTTGTTTGGGCAAAAAGAACACATGAGAAATGGTAAGAGAACATGTTACACCTTACTTGATGTGTCGTGCAGTGTGACCTGGCAGGGGTCAGTGTTGGGTATGTGCACCCTTCAGTGTCCAGTCTGCATTTTGTTACATCCAGCTTTACTATATTTGAGGATTTCACCAATCCATTCAGATGGTGCTTAAAAAAAACAGGCATTCCAAGACACTTTTGATGACTTTTCCACTGCCAAGGAAGCCCAGGGACAGGCATCTCTATGCTGAATCCTGCAGTCTGCATTTTGTCCAGTTAATTTTGGCAAGGTTTCTTCACAGCAGGGGAAAGCAATGCTGGGTTTTGGCCTCTCTAGAGTCTGTTTTCCCAAAAGGCTTTTGTTCTACTCATGAATCAAAGTTCCATTTGACATTTTCCAAGTTAAAAAATATTAAGGGCTTTTGTTTTGGTTTGTTTCTCCCCGCTGCCCCAAGTAACTAAGTGGAAATTGCTTGAGAAAAAGAAAGGTTTATTGATAGAATCCAGTTTTGCAATGAGATCTCCCTCTTGTATCTGGGGTACAAGACTGCCTACCAGGAAGTACAGGTTGTCCCCAAGGGCATGGTCTTTTATTTGCCAGCTAACACCCCCTCCCTCCATCTCATGCAGGAAGGACGATTCCCTGCTCTGCAGGATATCCTCCCCTACTGGCCACAGTGGATTTTTATTCTGGTGTTAGAAACAATTTGGCTCTGCCTGACCTTCTTGTTACCTGTGCCAGATTGTCCCAGGTAAGACAGTGCACTTGGACTACTTAATGTGGGGTATCATGTTGGTTCTCTTCTACTGAATAGAAGGTACATTTTATTAGCCATAGGGAAAGAATGAAGGGAAGAGCTTTCAGGCTAGCAGGATTAGAAGAAGCATCCATCATGTGAAAAAACTTTCTTTACTTTGGTACTAAAGTACCAGGTGTTATACAGGTGATGTCATTCTTCCTTTTTATTTAAAGAAGAGGATTAAAATCTCCCCAAGGTCTGTGTACAGCAGTCTATGATCACTGCAATGCCATCAATTTGTGCCTCTAGCCTGGGAAAACATTGAGCATTTAGTGTGCTGGGTCAGTGGGCCAGGTGCTGTGCAGCTGGACTGTAACCACACTTTGTGCTACAACCTCTCTGCCTCTGTCCTAGGGGCTATCTTGGTCCTGGGGGCATTGGGGACTTTGGAAAGTATCCCAACTGCACTGGAGGAGCAGCAGGTTACATTGACCGTTTGCTTCTTGGAGAAAAGCATATGTATCAGCATCCCTCTTCAGGTGTAAGTAGTTTTTGGTTTGCACTGTGTCAGGAGTGGCTTGGGAATGATACCTGCAGGGGGATTTAAAGGAGTTCAGTGGCTTGGGTGCTCCATAACAGCTGTTTTCTCTCTCAGGTGATTTACCAATCAACAATGCCATATGATCCTGAAGGGATCCTGGGGACCATAAATAGCATTGTTATGGCATTTTTGGGACTGCAGGTACCTCTTTTTCTTTCTGGCTGCATGCTATAATGGAAACTTGGAAGTGGGGAGGCAAATGGGTTTCTTTACTTAAGGCTGCTTCTAACAAAACCTTTTTCAGAGCAGTGCTTTCGTGATGACTTAGCCTGAGGTGAGTGCCAGAGAAGTGGAAGCTAACATGGCAGTAGCTTGCATTAGATACACTGAGACTTCTCAGTTTTTGTAAGGGATGGACACAAGAAGCTTGCAAAATAGCCACCTGATGTTTTAAGGTTGGGCTTATGCTGGGAGTAGTATGTTGGAAAATAGTAGTAGTATGGAAAATAAGGCTGAGACACACAAACTTCACAGGTTCATTGTAAGGGTTTCAAAAGTTGCAGGTGTACTTCTTCCCCCTTGCTCATTTTCTGCTTGTCCTGCACTGATAGCCATCCTGCACAGGTGCTGTGTGCTCACCTTCCCTGACAAGAGAGATGCAGGGGTTCACATTGGTGTTACCAACTCCAGAAGCTCACAGCTCACAACTGTTTAAAATACGGCACTTTTTGATGCAGTTTTGATGCACTGCTGGCTTTTCTGTGAACCAAACTGGAACTCTTGTGCTGGGAAAGGAATGTTACCACAGGTAGCACTGGGTAAAAATTGACTGGAAATATCTGTGAGGCAGAGCTTGGAATAAAAGTCTGACACTGAGGAGTAAATTATCAGGACATATTGCTTAGTGCTTTATGAAAAGAAGCATGTGCTCTGGGCAGGTCAGGGATGCTGTGGAGAAGCTCTTGGGGCTGGCTCTGGTGTTGTTCCTTCATGCAATCCTTACTGAGGGAGACGGAGCTCAACTTACATTGTGTTGACCTAATAAAGATGCTTGTCCCCTTCCTCAGTTAACATAATAAGAAAGGGAGAAAAAGTGCACCTCTACTGCTGATTGGGTTGCATTTACATATTTTCCCCTTGTGTGTCCATTCTTTACAAATGAGTCCTCAGCCTTTCAGCCACTTGGAAATCCCATTTGTGGTCTCTGTCTTAGCACAGGTAGCTGGTAGAGAATACATCTGGCTCTTGAAATGTAATTACATTAATGGGCATTAATTATTTTTTTGTATTTAAAAAAAGGCAGGAAAAATTACTTTGTTCTACAAAGACCAGCCCAAACAAATTATGAGTCGCTTCATCATATGGGGCACAGTAATGGTAAGTCTGATAGTTACACAGCTCATTTAAAAAACATGTATTTTAATGCAGTGCAAACATTTCTGAAACATGTTGCAGTGGTTATATAAACTTTACCGACTTTCTATTTCAGGGAGTTATTTCTGCTATCTTGACAAAATGTTCTAAAGAAGAAGGGTTTATTCCCATAAACAAGAACTTATGGTAAGCAAAGAGATGGAACATTTCATATGATTTTGTTGAAGTACTGTTTTAGCTCAGAGAATGTTTTACCTTTTGTACATTGAGATCTGTATCACATAGTTCTCTAAATATTACTCTTTCTGCTGAAAATGTTTGTAGGTCAATATCATATGTGACAACCATGAGCTGCTTTGCCTTCATCCTCTTATTGCTGATATATTACCTTGTGGATGTCAAGAAATGGTGGTCAGGTGCTCCATTTTTATATCCAGGTCAGTAAAATCACATCAGGAGACATATTCCTTATTATTCTTTCTGCACTGATACTTTTTTTTTGTTTTCTGTGCTTCCCTTGTCTGTAAGAGAGTAGGGATTTAGAATGAGGTAATCTGAAGGATTCCAGAATTATTAAATTGAGCAGAACCTTTGCATAGAACTGGGACACTTGAGACCAGATATTTAGGAGAGAGGGACAATCAGTTCTTCAGATGAGAGCTGAAAGCTGCTCTTGACTAATCACTGTTCTGAGTTTGCTATCAAGTCAAGATCCCAGTGAACAGCTGCCTAGTACTAAGCAAAATACCACAGCTGCTCAAAGTTGGTTTTGGAAGGAACTGCTGAGACTTGTGTAACTTAATGAGAAACTCAAAGGCCTGTCAACAGAGTAATACCACTTCTGAAGATGTGGAAGATGAAATCCCCTGGGCAGCTGTGTAGGTTGTGTGTCTGTGATTTTAGATAAGCGTGTTTCGCAAAGTATCCCACTGTGGTTTGAACCAGTGGGCACACAACGAACATGAGTAGAGAATGTAAAGCCACAGCAGAGGGGACCTTTCAGCAGCTTTGGTCCCTAGTGTCTGGATAGGAAAATAGGCAGGGTGATAGCAGGGTATCATACCTCCTACCAGAAACCGCTGAGCTTTGAAGGGCAGCCTGCATTTGTTTGTAAAGGCAGCAGATCTGACCAGATTGGTTGGCACTTGTCCACCCTGAAAACAGAAACTGTTATTATTGCCCTCATTAATATAATTGCAGCATACTGATTTGGTTGTATTTTCAATTTAGCACAGAGGTTATTTGTATTTTTTTAAATAAATGTTTTGGGAGAGAGAACCCCTCAGACTGTATTTGAAAACAGTGTGTAGCATCTTTGGGCCAAATGCCATTAGCTGTTATTGCCTTGGTGCCACCCTCTTTTATAAGCCTGCCACACTTCTGCCTGCTTGGTTTGAAGCAAATCCATACCTGCTGATTCAGATGGTATAACCTGTGCTTCCTTTCAGGAATGAACTCAATCCTGGTCTACATCGGACACCAAGTGTTTGCAAACTACTTCCCTTTTAAGTGGAAGATGCAAGACAGTCAATCCCACGCAGAGCATCTAACTCAAAACCTCACTGCAACAACCCTGTGGGTCATAATATCATATATACTTTACAGGAGAAGGATATTCTGGAAGATCTGATAGAGGTGGTCACGGTCTAGCAGGCCTAGATTCTGATGAGGCAAGTGGATTAGCCTGAAATATGGTGGATTAGCCTGAAATACTGCCACTCCAGCTGTTCTACTAAAAAGGGATACTAGTTCAAGTTTACAGTGCCATGGAAGTCATCATCAAGACTTTCATGTGACTTAAGGGACAGTATTTTCCTATTTGGCAAAAACTTACTAGTCTATTACAGTTGTTATGTTTCTGTCTTTTGTAAATACTTTACTGATTTCCCTCCTTCATATGGAGAAGCTGAACATATTCTAATAGTTGGGCAGTCTAAGACACCCTGATGGTGTTCCTGAAAGGAACAGCAAGGGATGGATGGTGGTGACTGCAAGGAGTAATCAGAAAGGGCCTGTGGTAACAGTGCCTGCCTGTGACACAGAACCCCCTAACTCAGGTGGTCTGGGGTTTCTATGCACCCTTGGCACCTCTTGCATGCCTGTCCCCTCTGGATACTGGCACACATTTAACTTGGCCAGTGACTCTGTGGGAAAGCTCTGGGGCACCTCTGTGTCGCAGCCTGCTGGTGCTCTCAGCTGATCATCCTTCACTGTATTCTTCCCATTTCTTCAACCAAACTCTTAGGTTTAGGATCCTGCTGAAGCCTGAAATCTCTCCTGTTATTGGCTTATTAATCAGCAGGCTGCTCCTACAGGTTTAGCAGCCCCTCTGTGCATGTTCTGGGCCTTTGTATAACACACCTCTTGCATGGATGGGGTCCGAGTATCATGTGCTACTCTAGGAGCGCAGAAAGGCCATTTCCTATTGACTTTGTATAATCACTTGGATAATACAAAATTTCAGTCAAAACAATCCTCTTTCTACATGAATTTGTTTAAGGACCCTGAATCTGAAAACCAGCAATACAGGTAGAATTCTGCTAAGAAGGAAGACCTAACAGACCAATTCAATGTAAGATAACAGTTTTTGGAAAGTCAGGAAATTTGCTCATGCTGTGATTTCCAAACTAGTGCTAATAAAAAATCTGAAATACCTTGCTCTGTTCTCTGTTTATGTGTAAAGATGGGAAGAACTATGACACCCATCTTAGTATAATAATATGGAAAACAACCCCAAAACAAACAGGATATTACAAAGACTTCTTAAACAAAGTTTTATTTATAAAGTTTGATCTATTCACATAAGAAAACCAAGCAGTGAACAAACACTGAGTAGTGTTTGGGTATTGCAGAACCTGTAACTTACAGGAACTTCTTAACCCTCTGAACAAGAGATTTTCCACTGCTATGCTGCTTGTTCATACAAAGAAGAGCCTTCCCCTCTCTCCATAAAAGTCACTCCATCAGGATCCAGTCCATTCAAGCAAGAGTCTGCAGCAGCAGTATTTTCTCATTAATGCAGAACCTATGCAAGACCACCATGAGATTCTCCCCACAGCGCGAGACCTGGCGCTCCATGGCCAGACGGAAATCCTCCTTCACTCCTTTCGTTATACCCCGGGTAACTGTGTGGTGCCTTAAAAGCCATGAAGGAAAGAGAGACAGACAAAATCAAATCATGGTTATCTAGTGAACTACAGTCATTTAAAAGGTACTGCATGTCACTTACTATATATTTACGCTCCGTATCTGAGTTTATTTAATGAGAATTAAAGAGCCTGTGCTATGCTATTTTTTAAAAATCATGTTTAGTAGCTGACAAGTCTTTCAATAGTTAGAAGCTACAAAAAAGTCTGTACTCTCCCTGCTTTCACTATGACTGCTGAAGGGGGAAATAATGTCAATCTTCTGGATAACAGGAAAATCTATTCTCTTAACCCAGCAAGCAGAGTTCTTGCTTGGGGAATGGAATTTTTTTTCCCTCTCTACCTGTGCTGCCCAGGCCACTTCTTCCCTTGCCTTCCCTTATAGAAGTGAGTCTATAAATGGCTGGGGTTGAAAGAAGAGTGAAAAGATGAACTTGCTTTCTCTGGAGCACAAGTGCCACCATAATGAGCAGAGGGCATCTTCTACCCATATCAAAGTGCAGGAAGGAGCTTTATAATCCTGTGGGCACTGATAATGCTGTGGCTAGTGAAAGGTACAGTGAGTACTTCACAAAATCCAAATCAAGCCAGGCTGTAAGTCTGTATCAGTAGAAGCCAGCTCTTACGAAGATATTAGACACCAGGCAAGGGGTTATTCTGAGCAAAAGTTCAGGACTTATTTTCAAACAGAACAAAGGTCCAGCTACTGAGAAAGCTAAAGCAGTGCTGGCTGGGGAAACATGGGATATTGCCCTGTTACTGCCCTGATTATTGCCCATTTTTCTGAACAGTTCTTTGTTCTCACGCTGGCCTCAACACCTAAATCTTGTCCTTAAAACAATGTCCTGTAGCACCAAAGCACTATACTTGCACTGGCCCAGAATTGGTTAAGATGAAGACTTCATAACTTCTACCTGCAAGCCCTACTTGGGAAGGGGAGAAAAAAGGCATGCCCTGAAATGAGAACCTTAACACTACTGAAGGAACCAGCATAAATTAATTTAGAGAGAAAAGCATAATGCTAATGCTGAGATGAGTCCTGAGTCATGGGTAAGAAGGGAAGAGCTGGTCCAAACCCAGCAAGCCCACTGAAAGACAGAAAGAAAATAAAAAATAAAGGGTGAGGGCATCTATGCCCATCCAGAGATGCTGGGAACAAGGAAAGGAAACATCTCAGAATTACCCTCTTTACAATACCACCCAACTTTCATGTAAATAAAGAAGTCTGGCATTTGAGAAGAGACTTCTCTGCCAAAACAGTAGAGACCTTTGCAACACATGGAAAAGGCAAAGCCTACTGGGCAATTCTTTGGTAAGCTATGCTAAGTGAAGCAAACCTGCACTGAAAACACTCCAGTATATTCAGAGGCTATAGGATAAGTCCTGTTTTCAGTCTTGATTGCCTTAAACATTGCTGGCAGCTGAGGGCTATGGTCAGTTACAGCCTAAAGAAGAATACTGAGCAAGCCAGCAGCACTTTGGAAGATGTGTGTTATATTACAGCTGTAAAACAGAACAGAATTCAGAACAACCTAAATGAAGAAAAGTTGATAAAAATGGATCCAGGAACCAGTTATCTTGAAAATAAAGGGTTACGCTCTTGGCTAATATATGACTGAACATCAGTAGAACTTCTGAGGATTTCTACATTATTAAATTCAATAGTGATTACTAAATTGAAAGGACACGGATACTGGCAACTTATGGCAAAAAGAAAAATAAATGTTATAATAGAACAACATGGTTTGCCAGGCAATGTAGGCACAAATGAAGAAATAAAAAAAAAAAGATAATATTGAGTAACAAATTGCTGAAAACCATGGGCAGTAAAACATGTTGACAAAACACAGCACACTATGAGCAGGGTTTTTCCACTTGGTACCTGTCAGCAGTCTGTATGCTGGGCTGTAGCACAGGTATGAATTCCTGCTGCAGTAACCCCATGGGAGGGCTAGAGGTCCTTTAAAAAACAGCAAATAGCAGCATTCAAACACCCAAACACCAACTCCCCCTCTGGTGCAAAATAACTCTCCAAAAAAGGAGTAACAGAAAACCAGGGTGAGCTCACACAGCAGTATGACCACCGAGCAGCCAAAGGGGTGCAGGACTCTAACAGCATCAAACATGCAAATATCCCCAGATTTCATTGCAAGGCTTTTCTACAGTTGTGGACTAAATATATACACATATTTCTGGACAGTTACACCAGGAGAAAGGACAGCAGCAGGTGCAAAACCAATACACAGTTGTACTACGATGAACTGTCACAGCTCTTCCAAGGAAGCATGTCAGTCAGAAAAGACTTAATCAGAGGAGCAGTGCAGATACCACAGCTTCCCTCCAGTACTGGCAAGAGCATGTCAGCAAAGTGGGAGAGCCCACAGCTTGGAGTTAAGGGATTGGCTGCTGAGCCCAAGGCGAGTGCATGCACAGCGGGTATCGGCCAGGTTGAGTACATGTGGCGGTATTTGTTAAAGGTTGCCCAAGTATCTTTTCATTAGCCCACAGATGGACTTTTGCACCTTTACGAATTCTAACTGCATAGAAAAACAGCTGTTAGAGCATGGCACAATGCCAGAGCACAAATGCCTGCTCAGAGCAACCTCCTATTTATGACCAGGGCGACAGGAACTAACCACCAAACACTGTCTCAGCTGAAAGACAATTTGTCTTCTCCAGGAAATAAAGTTTTTATCTCTGTGTGTTATCTAAAACAAGATAATAACCTAACAGATTCGGTCTAGAGCAATACCCCACGTAAGGAGAAGAGAAAGGAGAAATTCGATATATAGGAGAGAGGTTTAGCTTCTTAATCTAAGTCTCTTTTAATGTCATCTAAATCTTAGGCACTCAGGTAGTGAGTGCATCCTTCACCCCCAGAGAAGCTACAAAGGGAGCAGAGAAGCAAAACTTGCACTTAGATTCCTGTAATTCTGAGATAGGTGCCTGCCTACCTTCAGATCTCACAGGTGGGCATTTGGGTTAGCATCTACAGTTGATTAATAGATATGGAGCTTATAAATGTCAAATAAAGATGGCACATTTAACACTCTACAACTACAATAACCTGAAATAAAACAGCCACAAAAATTATTCAATTAAATGAGATAATTTTCAAGAGTTCTTGGCATGAGTAAATTCAGTACTTGCAAAAATGGACAAGGGAAACAGAAAATACAAAGGACCAGCAAGATGTTATTGGTCCCAGAGTGGCAGATGTCTGCAAAAGGGATTCTGTGCAATTGTGTCTTCACTATTGTTTGCAAGATCTGCAGTCAGAACTAAGCATACTCATGTGCACAGAGTAAAAATTACACTTTCACGATACTTTGTTTCACTTCAAAGCAACCCTCTCTGTCCCCAAGACGAGATGTGATGGGACTATTAGTAAAAGGAAGGACACAGCTTTCAGATCAAGTTTATGCAATTAGGTAGGCTACAATTAGATTAATTAGAGTAAGATTTATCAAAAAGAGGAGCAAGATATTAAGCAGCAATTTCTTGCACATTGCTCTTTTCCTCTTTAGCCTCACCAGCTAACACTGCCCACACTGACATGAATATCAGATAAACTGTGAAGCTTGGCTTTTCTAGAAGGGAGTTCAAAAGCATTTAATGGTGCTGGATTCAAAGCTCAGAGAACAAATCTTGTTAACACCACAAACAGAATGTGCTGGCTTTATCACCAGTTAAAACCAAAACCATGGACCTTCTCATTCCCACAGTGGAAGCAAGCAAAGAGAAAGGTTACAAACTGTAACTGTATATATTTTGCAAGACCCAATTATAAGTCTGCAGACTACCAAGATCTTACTTCATCTTTTGTAAAAGCACACTTCAGTTTGCTTTACTGAGTTCAGAAAAATGAATATCATTCCTTATGAAGTATAAAGTACTTAGATAAAAGTACTGGAAGAAGAATGAGGAATTCACCTGGGGAGAAAATGCCCTGTAAATCATCAAACAAAAAACTGTCCTTATAAAAGACATATAATACCTGCAATACATTTCCCATCCATTAAGATGCAGGATTGCTACATTTATGCTGAGAAAAGATCAGACAAAGGAACAACTGCTTTATCTTTGGCCTGTTGTGTCAAACTCAGAGTCTTTCTGAGCATGAATGAGCAGCATCTGAGCTGTCTCTGCTAATTTATGGGAGGATGGTGCAGCAGCTCATCCAACCAGAACTGGTGATAGTTTTGAAAGACGTAAGCAGTCTGCTGACACTGAGCCTACCAACCATCATCCCAGGAAACAGGGCTGCACTGGCACACTTTACCAAAAACCCCAGCTGGGGGAGGCTGTGAGCTAACCCAGGTCACTGGTGGGTGACACCATCCCTGGGCCTCACAGCCAGTCCAGCTAAAAAAATATCTGCGGTACCAGGGGAGAAGACATCATCTCTGACCAGTGGCTTACACCCTGAACTATCCCTTCCATCAGCTCACTGAGGAAGTGCTTCCAGCCCTACACAGCCACATAAAAGATGCTGTAACAGCTCTTCCAGCTGGACAGGATATTTGACTGTTTTGGCTCAGTAAGCACAAAGAAACAGACTTCTCTTCTACAAGCCTTTCCGTCATTGAGGAAACATCATTGATCAAAGAGAGATTTTGTTCTGCTAGAAACACTTCTCACTACCTCCATCCTGCCTGGGGGATGAGAACAGAAAGTAACTGTGGCCACGCCAATCAAAAGGAGCCAAGAGAAACAGCGCTGAACTACTGCAATGAAATGGAGACAGCAGGTAAGAAGTTACCAGATGGAGTCTTCAGTGCTAAGCCCTCTTGCTGGTAAAGCTTATTAGTTAACACCATGTGATGCAGCATGCCCTGAAGCTTGTTTTCATACAGCTGGTTACAAGCAGTGAGATATGGCAAGGGGAAGAGTTTGAAAATCTAGAGCTTAAAAGAGAAAACTCTCCGTCACATAATTAAGCATTTGAATTTTTACTTTTCCTTTAATTACACCTAGTATCTCACTTTTGTGTTGGTTAGATCTCTGGAAAATCTATTTACTAGTTAAAATCTGGATCCCATTTTTTGATGTTAGGCACCCATTTTGAAAACTTCAGCCCATTTCTGGTTAGTGAATAACCAGAATACATTGACCCTAAGTGGAATTTCAACAGACTTTAAGCAGTTCCCCTTTTAGGAAGCACAATACCACAAATTCTCATGAACAACCAGGATATTCCAGAACATTCTGCCACTAAAACCTTGCAGCAGATAGTTTTGAGTCAAGACTGAACAAGTAAGAACACCCAGGAAGTTAATCCAAATTATAATTTACTTCAGCATCTTGCAATAAGCTAAGCAGAATAAGATGACCTGCTAATTCTAACAGAAAGGTTATTGGAGTGTTGCTGGAATGTAATCTAATTTATATTTTATACTGAAGTTTTTCATCATTCAGTTGTCTTTCATAGATTTTGTTTACAAAAATAAGCAAAATAGTGCTTTCTGCTCAGCATTTACTCTTCAGCAAAATTAGCAACAACACCTTGCATTGATGCCTAATTATTTGAAGAACTCCTGCAAAGTGCAAGTGTCTACTTGAAAGAACATAACTGTAATCACTTTAATATCAATCACGCTAAAGCAAATGCCACACTCAGAAATGAAGTCCTGTAAAAGTAGGAATTAAAGCTGAAGAACCCCTCAATAGAATACAGATTGGCAGGAGAGTCAGCAAAAGAAACTCACAGCCCTGTTTGAACTCCTTAATTTTAAGCTCAAAGACATGACAAACTATCCAGAAGATAACATGAAAGCAAAGACAACCAGAACATACCCCCTTTTTTTTTTGCCAAAAAAAACCAGTAAATGCTTTTTTATCCTTACTTGATCAACATTGCTTGATTTGGCAGCAGTTCCAGATGAATTTTCCCTCCTTCCTGTGTTCTTAAATAAGCAAATTCCTCCAACATATCAATATCTGAAGAAAACGTTAAAGATTTGAGTATAGAAATAATGATTGAGAACATTCTTTGTTACGCCTCACATCTGAAGCCACACTGCTGAAAGGAGAGTCAAACTGAAAAGCTATGGAAGGACCTCATTGTTAAAAGTGATAGAGAAGATCACAGCATGTATTTCTAATCCTCCACAAATTGGTGAGAAATGGCTCTTCAAAGTGAAGAACACATCCGTTAGTTTCTTCTCTTTCTTTGTTTCTTCATAGGTAGTCAAGAGGTAAAGAAGGCTAATCTCAAAATTCCCTGGGTTTCACTTCCTTTTTCTGCACTGCAGGTTATGAAAGCAGTGCAAACTGAGGCTGCACCTGAAGCAAGTGCCATCATGGTAGCACATTTATCACCCTTTTTAGTTTTCTATTTTGATCCCTTATTTAGCTGCTTGTTTTGTGGTTTTGGGTTTTTTTTTTTTTTCCTTTTCTTTAACACTACAGCTTATTTAGTTGACTCAGATAGGAGTTAGACCCCCGTGCTTCCTGAGGCCCATGGCTGGATGTCTATTCAGGTTAAACATTAAACTGTCCATTTGTGTGTGTGATGATCAAAATGTATGTCAGCTATCTGAACAGATAAATCAGACGTGCCTTGCATGAACTTTGACATAGCTCATTAACTTACTTAACCCAAACATGTTACCCACAGAATGCATTCCACAAACAAGAGCCAAAACCATTCAGCTCTGCAACACAGCTACCACTGCCTTTTTTGTTAACAGCCTTGTACGTAATGCCCTGTATTTCTTAATGGAGAGATTGCTGTCACTTCCATGAGCAGCCTGAGCTGCTGCTGTTTTTCAGAATGGAAATGCAATGGCAGTGTACTTAGGGCTACTCTCAAGTGGCAGGGCAGGTGACAGGAGGCATATTTACAATCAGGGAAAGAGCTGCTGTTGAATCTAACAGTTTTTTCAACACTACAGCACAGGATGTGAAAGACATTCTTGGTTAGAGAAAGGATACTTGTGACATAGTTGAAAAAATTCTCATACTGGAAGTTTCCTTGCTGGCAGATTTTGTTGATAGCTTTCAGGAACAGGTTCTCTCCCCTCGGCCACTCATGCTGAAGCAGAACAACTACGTGGCCCAGTGCCATATCATCTCTGCTGTCTGTGAAAGCTCTGAGCTTCAGGGAAAAAAATTACATTCAGACAATCAGGAAATACCTGTTGCTTTCAAAAACATCTAGGACTTATCTCACCTAGAGCTGTGCAAATACAGAAGTTCTTTATATTAAGGCAGAATGAAATATACTATCTAAAGTAGATTGGAAGTTTCCATCTAAAATACCAAATCCGCTCAACTGACCTATAAAAGAAGTCTGAACAGAGACAAAAATTTTGAGATCTGTTCTATCTTCTCTGCTCAAAACTAAAACAAATAGAGAAAAAAATTAGAAAACAAACCCTCCGCCATCAACACTCTACTCCTCTCTCCAAAAGAAGACCCTCCCCCAACCCATCTTAGGTCAGAAGGTTTGAAAGCACAGCCCTTCAGTCACAGGACTGGGATACAGCCATGCAGTTTCAGGATACATAAACTAGGCCTTAAGGACAAGAAAGCTCCAACTGATGCTATCTTACCTTGAAACAAGCTAACAATAGATGAAGGCAGTAAGGCATGATAGCTCTACTGGTACACGGCCAAAGCTTCAAATCAGACCCTGCAACAGAACAGTTCTTGAAGGGTCTCACAACAGGTAGGCTGAAAGAAATTGTACTGGAGCAAAACAAATCCAAAATTACCACATCTCAGGTAGGGAAGAAAGCTTTGAACGTCAATTACGACTGATTCAAAATGTGAAGTTAAACATTTGAATTTCTCTTCTTCACTTCTCTTTTCTTGTGGTAGGACTTTGCCACCAATATACTTTAAAAGGTACAAGCAAGAAAACCTCAATACAAAACCAAGAGGGAATAAAGAACTTCTTCCCTTTTCATAATACAGAATGAGAATAATTATATACTCAACCAGAACACATGAACTAAAATTCAGCTGACACTGAGTTTAGGTTAATAGCAACTCCATACCTTTCCTGAATTTTGACTTGACTTTAGGTTGCTCCTCTTGTACTTTACCTCCTTCTTGTATTGGAAGTAAAATACAGCACATGAGGTCAAGCACTTTTTCACATGTTTGCTGTAAAAGAAGGGACATGATCGTGCTAAATTTAAATTAAAGTTCTTAAAAATTCAGGTATGTTAATAACGATTAAAAATTTCAGACACCATAAAAGGAAAAAAATAATCACAAAATTCTTGGCTAGAAATTGAGTTGACTTAATACACAGTACAGTCTGGGTGAGCAAAAAGACCTAGCTGTCACTAAACAACTTCTGACAGCCTACATACATTATTTTAATTAAGAAAAAATGGTATTGGCATTCTTCATTTCAAGAGGACTAGATTATTTTGTTTTGAAGGATTAAGTTTTCAAATGAATTCTTAGAATATTTTAGTAAAATTTGTTCTGTCCATGGTAAAAATAGAAAGGAAAATGGCAATCTGACAGCATGATGGAAATTCAATGAATTTTTAATGCTATTTCCTAGCAGGAGGTCTGTGGGAATATATGATCACATTTCCAGTGAAGAAGTATCAAAGGGGAAGGGACAAAAGCACTTGTCCAGCAGTACTCAGATGACATTAGATCCTAAGAGACAGAGCCTTTAATGCCAGGGCTGACACTGACTGACCTCAGACCACCATGCACTCCTGCAATATTAAAAACACAAAACTGTATTGCAAAAGTAGAGCAAGTTCAGAGGTCGGGCCAGACAATATTGTTCTGGTGTCTCTTATATCATCAGTTAATAACTAACTCTCTTTTAAGATGATCACAGAACTTCCTTTACTTTTTCTTTCCCCTGCCACATGAAGCCTTTACCTGAAAGAATTCCCCCTCAATTTAAGGAATTAATTCAGTAAAGTTAAAAAATTGAAATTAAGGCTACATTTACAGACAACTCAAACACATGTAGCCAAGAAAAATCATAACTAACTCCCAAACCTTCACTATCACACAGACTATACACAAACAGTGTAAATAGGACATGACTGTCCATTAACAACTCCTTATATATATAAAGAGACCCTGCTGAAAGCAGGCTAACAGGAAAATTCTAATGAAGAAGAGAAATGGGAACCACAGGGCCAGCTGATGAAGGCCCAGAATTCTGTACTCACCCGATATTCTCCAAGGGCAAAGTGGCACGATGCTAACTGGATTAGTGCTCTCTGATTTTCTAAAGATCCTTGTCCTGTAATTTGCTGGGAAGAATGAGAGCCCTGAAGAGCTGCCAAGTGATGTAGGCTGCTAATTGCTTTTTTGTACTGCCCCTTTGAAAAATAATATTAAAAAAAAAACCTGTTAGGGCCTTTTCAATACAATAGGTAGAGAGATAGAGAAAAAATTCTCTTACAGAAAGCTTTCAAAATGGAGTGTGTCCAAGTAAGAAGCCTTCAAAGTTTTAATCTAAACTAATAATCTCCAGTGATGACTTGTGTACAAGACTGTGGGTCAATCATTTGCAAGGCAGTCAGAAGACAGACAAAATTCTGCTTTAAAAAGCCAGTTTACAAAATCATATTTGTAACTGAATCAAATAATTATATTCTTGAGTTAATCGTTACTTTATTTAACTTTATTTCAAACTAAAAAAGTTTGCAATAGCTCTTGTTCAGGCACAAGTAGAAGCAAAAATAAAAGACTCCCAAAGGAAAAATAAAGAACAAGCTTTCTTCTGCAGATGGTATTGGAATGAGCACAGTCAGCCTAATTTTTGTAGAGAAGTACAGATGTTAACTGAGACATGCTAAAACCTTTTACTGTTTGAAAACTCTTCTCTCTGACTGTGTTCCAATATAATGCACTGACAGACTAATAAAATGCACTTATCTTCCATAACACTGTGTATATAACCACTGGTCGAAATGCCAACATAGATTTCTTTTTCACATGCCAAAATTAGCTGGACTCAAGTAACAGCTATTGGGACAGGAATATTCAAAGCAGGGTACCAAGCTTGTGGTGCAAACAGTGTAGCATGATCCCCAGCAGAGTTATACTTTAAGGCATAAAAATCAGTGGACACTTTATGCAAACTGGCTAATCAAAATTCCCATTTACAAGAAGGAAGTAAATGGCTATTTACTAGAAGGAAGAGCAACACAATGGTGGTGTTTTTCCTAGTTTATGCCATTTTTTTTTTACCTGGTAGATGATCATGTCTGTAAGAAAGATTCTTAACCAAAGCCAGGTTTCTGTCTTCCATGACAAACAAATTCTGGTGAACTCTGTGTTTAGTGGTTAGAGAAGAAAAAGTAAAAGGGAATATGAAACGTTTCACAGCTTTGGGTTAAACATCAGTAATATATATAAAAAAGTTGAATTTAAAAACAGAAAAAATGGCACCAAAGCAGTAAGAAGATGAAATCCTTCACATACAGGATACTCTCTCCCTACACACTCATTTTTTGATTTCACTTCTCTTCACAGTGCCCAACAAACCTAAAAGCAGCTAGGTGGTACTGTTTGCCTGCTTTTTAGAAGAGAATTTTCTTTCAAGATTACCACACCAGTTATTATCAGAAAGGGAGACACAGTAAAAAACATGTTTTTAATCATGAACTAAAGCAGCCATTAGCAGCATATCCTGAGCACTATCAGCCCTGCTACTGACCAACTGCTCCAAGAGAAGTGGGGGTGAGTAAGCAAAGATGCATCAAGAATGAAATGCAATACAGGAACAAAATATTCAGAAATGCAACAACTGATGAAGCTTCTTATTAGAACTTCTATCAGAAGTACTCAGGACCCAAAGCAATTTCAATTTTAAGGATTCATAATGGCAGGAATTCCATTTTAACAATAAAAAAGTGATTTCTACACAGAGCAATGAAGTCTAAATGCAATTCTAAATGCAGTTGCCTTACCTTTGTCAAGAGATTCCAGAGAATAGAGCAGCTCCCAGCTCTCTCTTGCCAGTTTGAAACTCTCTAATACTTCAATGGAGTTTGCAAGATCAGCCTTGTTCACTGTAATATGGCGACTTCTTGCCTTCCCAGAAGGATCCTCATCATCTGAGCTCTGCTTACAAGTCAGTATAAAACACAAAGATTAACTTCTTCATCTATACTTATTTCAGAGGACTGTAAGGTCACAGAAGTTCCACTGAACACAAGAAAACAACTATGTACACAGATGCCATGGTCCTAGTTTAAGTGGCTTTAAGTAATTTTTCACTTAGCTTGTTTTAAGGTTAGAATGGCACAGTGCGATGAGCAGTATCCCAAACAAATCTATTCTGTTAAACAAGGTGTACCACGACTGAGCTTCAGCCAGATTATCTGTTGAAGTACACACACACTTCATACTTTATGACTCAGTTTAAGCCCACAGTGGCACAATGCAAAGGAAATCCTTGTATTCCCTTTATAGCAGAGAAATTCTATAAAATAGTGATTTTCTACCATTAAAGCAATAGATATACTGACAATTCCAATCATGAAGAGTCAATTACTTTGAAAGTTTACCTGTAGAACATCTGACTGCTAAAGCTACCTTTTTAAGTGCCTCTGCTGAACTCCTTCAAGTTAAAGCACTCACAGCAGTACATGTGTCTACAGCAATTGCTGCAAAATTTGTTTTATTCTTGCTGGCTTTAGAAAAAAAAAGTTTGAAAATTGTGGTCATAAACAGCTAATTCAGGGTAGCTTTAAAAATATGTCTTTTACATCTATGTCAAAACCACTGTTGTCTAAATTCCAGTAGCAATGTCATTCTTGTTACGAATTAAAAATTCTACAAAATTTACCATTGTTTTTTCTCTTCCTTCAGCAAGTTTTCTTTTTTTATGTATGTGTTTGTTACGATCAATATCTGCATCACCATAGATGTTGGGTACATCCTCAAGAAGAACCAGTGGAGTTTGGTTTGGAGCATTTGGACCTGGATATAAAGATAGATTAATTCACAATTTCCCTAAATTGATCCAAAAGGCCTTATGCCTACAGCAACCTGGTTTTTTGTCCTTCACAAGTAATGACTATAATGCTACAGAAAACAATCTTAAATTAAGTCACTTAAATTGCTTAAACTACGCTGGTAAAGCTCTGGTTTCCACAACACAGCCAAGGTCTGAGTGCATGTACCAGACATCCCCAGAGTCTGATTGAGAGCTCCAGAATATTTTTGAATCCCTTTCTTCTGGAGCAGTCACAAGATATACTCAGGCAGCAGGTGTTCTCTGATCAAGCATTATTTGCTTTTATGTAATTCAGTTACTCAACAGATGAACGGCACAAATGGCTCTGAAGTTAACAGCCACAAAGATGGCAAAGCAGAACAATATTCTCAAAACATTTCTCATGAGAAACCAAAGCAATAAGCTGACAGGCATTGACCCCGCAAAGAAGTTTGTGTATTTTATGACAAGATTTCCCTAGTAGGATCACTCAGTGTCAGCTTTGGTGCCACTGATTTTAGTAAACAGAATTAACCCTTTAATTGACTGCCAGAGCTCATCTTCATGCCCAAAAGATAAAAAAGCCTCATTTTGAAACACAGAAAACAATTTCCATTTTCACTGGTGTCACAGAACGTCCAGGGGGCTCTGGTACTTTTTATTTCACACCCCAGTGCTTAAGCTTCTTTAGACATAAAATAGGAACAATACTTCTTAATCTCAAACAACACTGATATGCGATCACTGCTGAGACAGTTTTCCTTCCAAAAACATTTTCTCCTTCTGCACAATCAAGCTGCATATAGATGTGCAAAGTTCAGTCAAAGAGCAATATAAAGGAAAGAGGAATCTTTAATCTGTTTTCTCTTTCTGAAATCTCTGCCAGGTAAGACAGTAGTGCAAACAAGTATTTCCAGTTTGTGCATTTCTTCTATTTGCAGAAAGATATGATACTAGGGCCTCATTCATAACTGCAAAGAAGTAATTTGAGAGTTTAGTAGAAGGATGACTCATTTCATCTCTTGACATAAAAAATAAACTTGTATTAAGCTTTTTCCCATCTACTCACAAGTGATGTTTGTGAGTAGCTCACTGCAATAGATGCTCCTGTTAGAAGAAACAGCCAATCTGCTGTAGCTAACAAATACAGGTCAATAAATACAACCACAATAACCAGGCCAGTAATACCACCGTTGAAATTGCACCTACAGCACACTGCAATCACCTCTCCTGTACCACCATTCCACTGTGTCTGAATCTAACCCGTGTGAACTGAAAACAGAGCCAAGGCACAACGCAGAAGATTCATGTCTGTTTCTCGTGGATGCAAAGTACCACAACTGGCATCTGGAAGAGTTTCACCAATAGAACCTCAAGAGCTGCCTAATTCTGACACCTGAGAAGAAAAAAACTGTTGTTTTTTTTTTACTCATACTGACTTAAAATTAATGCCAGCTAAGTGCTTCACTTTACAAACAAGTGTTCTCTTCCTAGCACCAGAAGTGCACTGTAATCTTTATTCCAAAGCCTCCAGTCCTAAAACATAAGAAAATCTGTTGCACCCTTGACTGGGGATGCAGACCTTCTCTTACAGTACTGAAAGTTACACAGGCATACAAAGAGCAGCGTTATGTTCTTCTGTCTGAGCTCTACAATCTAAGCTTACAGAGTTCTTAATTGTTTTCTAGCAGTGAGTGCTATAAATAAACTATCATCAGCCAATCATCAGTCAAAATAGCAACTCCTGCCAAGCCTGGAGGCAGCCTCAAAGTTATGAGAGGTGTGAATTGCCTCATTCATTTCTCAAGTCTCCGGCAAAGCAGATATAAATTATTTAAGAGAAATGCATTGAAAAGCTTTTCCTCAAGAGGCTTCTTGCAAATCCACACACATGAGAAGAGTGTCACAGATCTAATCCTCACAGACAAGGAGACAGCTTTTTCCTCTACAACCATACATCCAAAATATGTAGGATTCTACATTTCTACAGTAAGCCCTCCAGAGACAAGGAGGAAAATGATAGAAAAGATATGAAAGGCACTGAATACCACTGGACTTCAGTGCTAAAGCAGGAATGAGTAAAAGATGTCTTGGAAATACTTTTCTGATACCAGAAAGTGATAGAGGGTACCAGAAAAGTTGCACCAAAGGAACTGTGCTCTGTGACCTCAGTATACATTCTTTTTCTGGTGGTTTGAAATGAGAGCTTTGAAATACACAATTGTGCAACTTAGAAAGGAACATTCTCACTAGCTTTTTACTTCCCTTCTTCTTTAACTTGGAATTAAGCAGCTAAAACTACACGAACACCTGAAGTATTCTCCTGCCCACCACAACCCTTGCTTCCTCTGGACAGAACAAAAAACTCGACTCTTAGTTAATTAGTTCCTGTATTTGTTAAAGTGACTCTAAGTTCTTTGCATACAGGTTGCAATGTCATTTGTCCTCTGAGCTTAGCTATGTACTGACATTGTTCAACTGAACACTCAACACTCTGTTCAGTTGTTTAAAACCCATTATTGTATTGACTTCTTCCTTACGCAAATGATCATTTGATCCATGCAACAAAATGTGATGAAACTTATATCCACAACACACAGAATTAAAATTGTAATTTTAACATGAATCAATAATTGTAGAATTCATAAGCACTAATCACCTATGGTGACAATTGTTATTTTTGCAAGGAATTTCCTATCATATGATTAAGAGGTGAAAACCCCTCTCTGTGATGCTGTTTATTTCGGTAAGTTCCAAACAAATGGAGCTTAAAAAACTTTCTTCTGCTTCTGGGCCACCCCTGAGAAGTCCAATCAATCCCAAAAGAAGCAATCCAAGGTGTTCCAAGAAATCTGGTATGTCCCAAATGCAGATGCAAGTGGGTAGGAAAATGCACAGGTAATGCACATATGTTAAATATTCAGTTTACAAATTAACCACAAATTGGGAGTAACGTGCAAAACACCTCTCAAAGACTATGCTTAAACTATAAAAAGAAAGACAAACTGAAAGCTTGTAAATGTCAAGAAATCTTTTCCTATTCAGCTTTTACTTGCTTAATTACAAACTTGTTGTGTGTTCCCAATGCAAACATATCTTCACTTATTTTGACTGAAGGAGAGTAGGAAAATGGCAGCTTCAAAGAAACAAAATTAGAGGAGGAAATGAAACATGGTGCTCATGGAAGAGTAGGACTCAACCCTAGGGATGTTTCCCATAACATCTGCTCTGTTACTTTTCTCCTTGCTAGACAATCAACTGCTGCTGGCAAAGGCTGAAACCACAAAGAGAGATTGATCTTTGGTCTGATGCACTACACATTTGTTATGAACTACTGTTGGTAAGATTAATGGCTTGAGAGAATTATAACAACACATAAATGTTGCTTTGTGAGACGACAGTTTCAAAAGACTAATGAGAAAAGATCTTTAAGACACTAGCAATGAAATGACGCAGGGCTCATTATAGCAGCTGAAACATTAGAAACTAACCTTGGAAGAGTGATGGCTGGATGTTGCTGACATACTGAAAAGCATTTTTAAAGAAGACCAACATTGTGGAATACACTACTTGATTCTTGTATTTAATGTGGGCTTCACTATCAAAGTTACTGATGTATCTGCAGAGATCTTTCATTCGATGCAAAATGTCACCGTAACTTCTGAGGGGGAGAGAGACAACAAGAGTTCAGGATGTTACTGCAACTAAAGCAAAGAATGCATAGTGAATACGAAAAAAATCAGTGTTTCTACTGAAGATACATCCCAGCATCAAGTCAGTGGAGCCTGGGAATATATGCTATATGAAATTTCACAAAACACTTACCATGTTTCTCTTTACTGAAGCACATAGGGTGGGTTACCCCACAGCACTACAGTGCTTATGCAGGAATTTCATCATCAAAAGTTGATTTTAGAGACTAATTTGGAAGTGCTCTCTAGAGCCATGTTTCTGCGTTACATTGTACAGTCTTGAAAGAAAAGCTGCTGTGAACTTACACAAAATGTTGTGTTAAAATTGTTCTTCAATGAGAATTGTTTTTATTAAGAATTAAAAAGCCAAATTCCCCATGAGGGGAAACACTCAGCAAAGTAGAGCTTTCTTACCTTCTTCCCTTATCCATCTGCCACTCACACCTCATTCCCACCACAGACAATATTTTAAACAGCCTCTCCCACGGATCTGTAATCTGGGATGATTTCTCTGTGAGACCATCTATAACATATTTCTGAGAGCTGCGCTTGCTTGGAGACATAATATCAGAGGAATCTTGTGAACCTAGGAAAACCAGCACATTTTTCTCTTCATAACAAAATCAAAAAAACTGATTCATTTTCAAGAAGACATGTAAAAATTATGTTGGAGCTTTCAGGGTAACCATTCTTTACACAGATGACTAACAGGGAGCAGCAGCTGTTTCTGCCTCTTTGTACAAGAGAGTTGATAGGCTGGATAAGGACATCTTGGATATTTTGTCCTACTCCTCATGTGCTGAAGCATCATGAGTATCATGACTAAGTAGATGAAGCACCATTTTGGTATTTTGGAATCAAAGAACTAAGAAATACAAAATACTACTATTAATCCTTGTCTGTGGGATACATTACATAAAAACAATACATTTTATTTAGTATCAGTGATACTAAGACACATTCTAAGAAAGCTTGATTTTATAAAAGTCTTCTTACCTTGATACTGACTTTCTGGCTGTGTAGATCTAGTTACGTAATTAATATAAAATTCTGCTGCTTTATTCAGATATTTATATAACAAGCTGGCAGGAAGTCGTACATCAGGATTGTTAATTATCAGAGGAAGGACATCACAAACTAAAATAGAAAGCAAACAAAAAAATCCTTTAGGTTTGTGGGGTTTTTTGTTCTATTTCTCCTAGGTAAGGTTAGTCAATCAGCACTGGGAGCCTTCATCTCTGGCTACCATACACCAGAAAGAAACTCACATGAACGGCTCTGGGACCAATGTGTACAATATGGTCAGCCTGGATTAACATGGCCTGAGCCTCTTCTGACTAAAGCAGTTTTCTAATCATAGTATCATGAAAGAAGTTTACTGACCTAAGAACCTTGCCATACTAAACAGTTCCATAGTAAAACAAGAATGTTAGTATTTTCTTACCAAATAATTTTCTAAAACAATTCACTGGAGATTCTTGGTCTTCAATACTTTCAGCGTCTAATAATGTTTCTCCAAGGCCTACCTGTGTGAGCAGAGGTGAAAATCAAACACTGGACCAGTGGTTTTAGAAACTTTTTGAACTGCAATTCGGTAGGGTTGAACAGTAATTCAGGAATAATTCTATGGCAACAGCATGTGCAGGTCTCCAAATACATAGTTTAACTATCCACACTTAATAGCAAGTGAAAAGCAATGTCAGAAGATAGCAAAACAAGACCAAGAACTGTGCATGAAACTGTCAGTAAAGACATGCACAGACAGGTGAAAGCGATATATGACTGATAATCTTTCATTTACAAAACAAAGGATTGTTTTATTTGCTTCCATTTGTATTCTGCCCAATCCCTTCCTGGTGGTAAGCTCAAGATACAGCAGTCTGAACTATTACCCACAATTAAACATGAATAAAAAGACCCACCCTCTCATTATGGCAAAGGAAAACACATTTCAGGAAAATCTCAAAAACTGAGTGCCAACACCCTGAATAATTACTATGAGTTTCTATTCCCTTCTCTTACCCCATGTTGCACCACAGTCTCTGGGAAACGCCGCAGAAGTAGAAGGAGCATTTCTGCCCTTTCTAATGTGTTAAAGCACTGCTCTGTTGCCTTCAGGAGCATTTCACACTGGACCCGACCAGGAAGGGTCTCAAATAATCCTTAAAAAGAAGAAAACATTTAACTTGTGTCTGAATTGTAAAGATGACTGACAAAACATAAAAGACCATCAACATCACCTTGCTATGCTGAATGAAAAGGGATTTCCACATGCTTTTTGTTTTTAATACACATACCTGAAATAAAAAGTCTGAGTCTTTCAGAGAAGACCAAATAAATATTTATCTGTAATAGTGTTTATTTGGGTGCAAGGAACTTGAATTGACAGGTAAGACTGTTAATAAGTGGAGTACTCAAAATCCTAATACTTAAGTATTTAACATTTCAAGATGCTTTCATAAACTCTTCATTTATTTTTTTTACTTACATTCTACCTCTACAATTAATACTTTCATTACTAAAATGTAGGGGTTTTTAAATTTAAACTTCCAGTGAAAGACTTAAAAGAAACTCACGTATTTTCCCTGTACGTTTTATATACTCACTCTGAAAAATAAACATAGCCCAAGAAAAATCAAATGTTTTCTTAACTGGAATATTCTTAGATCTTCTGAAGCACATATTGAAACAGCAGATTATAGTCTATCATGTGTAAATCCTGCTTTCAAAACTGCCTGTGGTTGCCACAGTGAATGCCAATCCCTTTTAGACACTATTCATTTTTACATCCCTCACTACATGAATAAGAATTCACCCCCTTTTTACAATCATACACTGTTCTCTGCAATCTGTAGGACAATGTCTTAAGTCCCATTCCACTTACTTCCTGTTCAACTGCTCTTCTGTGCGCTTATTGCTCTGGCAGGGTAAGCCTACCCATAACAGAGACAGAACAATGGCAATCAGCTTGTCATATCCCTTTGTCTTCCTAAGCCTAGCACTCCAAATGAAATCTCTAAGGCTGAATTGAAGGAAAAAAAAACAAACCCTGCAGTCCACAGGCAAAGTTAGAAAAACTGACAATTTACTTGCCAAACTAGATAAATCTGAAACTAAAATAAGAGGGGTTATTTTAGATTAGTACAGGATAGAATCCTTACCTCTTAAAAACTGTGTCTGCTTGTCCTGGGAATCATTCCTTAATGCTGATGTTATAACACTGATTTCCCTCCATACAGCAGGTTGGTCTGGAAAACTCACAAACCTGTAACAAAGTTTAAGGCAAGGAATGTACAGTGATGTCAAAAATCTGTCTCAAAGACAAAACCTTCCCATAAAAGTATGTGTTCAGGCAAAACAGAAAATAAAAATTTCATTTTTTCAGTTTATTCCTAATTAATCAGACCTTTTTTGTTTAATTTATCCACAAGGATCTTCAAGAACACTAATTTTATATTTTTGGAAATCCCCACATTTATCTGCCCAGAGAAGGGTAATGCAGCTGGTGGAGAGTCTGGAGCACAAGTCCTGTGAGGAGTGGCTGAGGGAGCTGGGGCTGTTTAGCCTGGAGAAAAGGAGTCTCAAGAGTGACTGTATCACTCTCTACAAGTCCCTGAAAGGAGGGTGTAGCCAGGTGAGAGGGTCAGTCTCTTCTCCCAGGTAATCAGTGACAGGACAAGAGGACACGGTCTTAAGATGCACTGGGGGAGGTTTAGGTTGGACATTAGGAGGAATTTCTTCACAGAAAAGGCAATTAGAATTGGAGTGGGCTGCCCAGGGAGGTGGTGGAGTCACCCTCCCCAAGATATTTAAGGAAAGAACGGATGTAGCACCTGGTGCCATGGTCTGGTTGACAAGGTGATGTTTAGTCATGTTCAGTCATCTCAGAGGTCTTTCCCAACCTGACTCAATGAATGAAGCACCTGGGATGGAGTTGCAGCTCTGATTACTTACATGTCATAGAGCAGCCTGCCTGCAGATGCTGTCCTTTCAGCATTCCTCTCAATAGTGTACATCTCATACTGCAGGATGCAAGAACAGAACATCAGCTCTCCCAAATACACTTATCAATCACTTTAGTCCTTCCACTCTAAAAAAACTCCCCTCGATTTGCCACAGCAGTCTGCATAACAGAAAATTAAAGGACTGCACCATTTGCTGAAGAGATTAAGTGCATTTAGACTACTTAATCACACATTAATTTAGGCATAAAATTCTGCATGACAATATACTTAATATTACTAACACTAACAACCTTCTAGTATCCAAAGGAGGCCAACAGAGAAGCCAGAGAAGGACTCTTCATCAGGAAGTGCTAGGACAAGCAGTAATAGGTACAAACTGAAGAGGGGAACTTTACATTATATATCATGAAGAAATTCTCTAGTGTGAGAGTGGTGAGACACAGGAACAGGCTGCCCGGAGAAGCTGTGTGTGCCCAAGCTCTGGAAGTGTTCAAGCCCAGGTCGGATAGAGCGGGGAGCAACCCAGCCTAGTGGGAGGTGGCCCTGCCCATGGAAGTGGGGTTGGACTAGATGGATGATCTTTAAAGTCCCTTCCACCCCTTAACATTCCATGGCTCTGAGAACACGCTGGTTTTTTACACAAACTGAAAACCTGGAATAAAAAGAATTCTTTGACAAGGGTTAGCACCCAGTCAAATGCAATGCAAGAGCCCAAGCTGCCACAAAAACCATAATCAGGAGAGGTACTTCAACTAATGGCAATAATAGTGAAAGGTTTTGGGTTTTAGCCGCGAAGTCACGGCAGCACCCGGCGGCCCCGCCCCAGCCCGCCCCCATTGGCCCCGCCGCCTGTCAATCAGGCTGGGCCGCAGCGAGCCCGCGCGGGGGGGGCCGCGGGCACCCCGGTACCGAGCGTGTGCGACAGCGGCGGCGCTCACTTGTATGTTGAAGTCGGCGGGGTAGAGGCTCCGCGCCGTGATGAGCCAGGCCTTGGCCGCCCACAGGTCCCCCGGCACCAGCTCCCGGGCCCGCTTCACCAGGAACTCGCAGTCCCCCTGCGCCGACATCTTGCACCCGGCGCGGCCTGGCTCCGCCCCGGCCGCCGGGCGGCGCGCATGCGCCACGGCGCTGCCCGAGCCGGGCTCGGCCGCACTTCCGGCCCGGGCTGGCAGGGCGCGCCGCCGAGGGGCGCGCGCACCGGGCGGCGTGTGGGGAGCGCCTGCTGGGCCGGAGCGAGACAAACCCGCGGCTGTGGGGGCTGCCCTCATAGAGCTGCCAGTCAGAGCCCGCTCTGAAAGTCCAAGGCACTGCTGCCGCCCTGCGCCGGTGCTTCTCTAAAGTTCTTACAGTCCACTACGAAAGTCACCAGAGGCAAATGCGAAGGATAAGCAGGATCTTTCACCAAAGATGTGCATCCACTTTTCAGCAGCTTGGAACTCAGTCTTGCTTCGTATCATTAGGTTTTAGTGTTAGGACGCTTGATTACTAACATAAACCTTTATGTTACTTACTAGGAATTCTGTTTCTTTCCTTGTCACTTTCTTGTGCTCTCTTCAAGTAGGCTCTTTCTTTCTGATGTTACAACAGACCTTCCAGACTTTGCACTTGGGGACTTCCACTGAGCAAATCCATAAATCTACACATCTAAGAGTTAGTGCAACAACCCCTTCAGCAAACAGTTTTAACAGACTTGTAACCTCTCTTACAGGTAAAAGGCAAGGTCCGTGCTTTCCTGCTCAGGTGACGGTGGCCATTCAGAGAGGTGACAAAGGCTTAGCACAAAGTCAGTCCCTCATAAAACAGATGCCTCCTCTTCTGCTGCTCTTGCTACCAAACTACAAACTGCTGTAGGCTGCCACAGCCCTGCAATCCCCTGCAAGAGCAGCAATGTTCATCACTGGCCAGCGCGTAGGTCTACCCAGAGCTCTTCCCCATGTGCCTGTGCAGATGTGTGCAGCCAAATTTGATTGAATAATAATAATAATTTAATAGTTTTACATTGTGGGACTGAATATGGTAATAAAGTTGTGTACTCTGTCTCTTTGGAAACTGCCCAGCAAGAACTGATGGGCTGGTTGGGGTTCCCCATATGCTGCTTATGAGGCCAGAATCAGGATGCTGCAGGAATGACATAGATGGCAGGGGATTACCAAAAGTTCTGAAAATTAATGGATGTATGAGAAGTGCCCTGAAAAATTGCTGGTGCAGAATCACCCCTAACACATCAGCTAGGCAGGGAGATGACAGTTTTTGAACTAGTTTCACAAGGTGTCCTGAAAGCAAGATATTGTTGTGGGTTTGTTTTGTTTTGTTTTGTTTCGTTTTTCCTTGTGCGTGTTCCTATGTGTCCTCTGAACACTGGATTTAAAAAAAAAAAATTAAAGCTGTAAATAATCTGGGTTGGTTTTTTTGTTGTTGTTGGTTTTGTTGTTTTTGTTGGGTTTGGTTTTGGGTTCTTTTTGTTGGTTGGTTGTTTATTTGTTCAAATGAAGTATTGTTGCCTCTTGTGAAGATTTGTTGAATCCTTGCCTCTGCATTCCTAATGCTCCATGTGTTTACCAGTCCACTCAGCCCTTCCAGGCAAGAAGTTCAGAGTCCACTTTTGTATGATTCAAGCAGCATAATTTGACAGAAGAAAAGAAGTCTGAAGGGGACACAGACAAAGGTGGTTGAGTCTTGGAAGAGTTTAAACCTAAGAAAGGATTACATTAAGGCTGCCCCACTCCTGGACTTAGGAAGTAAAACTGTTTGCTCTGTGATCCTCACATAGATACAAGACAGGCAGCAGGATCAGACTTGCAGGGGATTGGGGCAAATGATTCCACAGGAAATACCACCAGTGTTTCATTTGTGGATGGGGAGGAGGAGGAACACTCTGGTTGTTCAGCATATGGGCACTGTGTCTGCAACATGTGACATAGGACTAATATTGGAAGGTACTTGGAACATAAACTACAGTTTTAACCAGGCTGACAGTTTAGAGCCACTGCTCTACTAAACTTGAGCTACTGATGTGCCCATGGCACTGCAGGCTCATTCCCATTCCAGGAGCCAAGCATGTGGGTGGTGGTGGGGTTGGGCTACATCTGTCAGAGTCTGAAGCTTCCTCTCCACTTCAAGTGGCGTTCCTGAGTTCTTGAGCAGATTGTGCTGTTTTGATTTCCACAGTGCAGGACATGCTGAATCTCAACGTTTTAGCCAGACAATTGGAAGGACACACAGCCTCCTTCCTGCAGGAATACAGGACTCAGCTGAAATGCCTACATGAGCCTTGTTTTTCAGGAAGAGGCTTTGTGCCTTCTATAGCAGGAAAGAGGCAGCGTTGACCTCAAGGCAGTGGTGAAGGATGATTTTCCCTGGGAAGATTGTCCTATTTCTTGAGGAAGGCAGATGAGTAACAGAGATAATGCTTGCTGTGGATTCAGGCAGTGTAGCTGATGCAGCACAAGGACAGATACGTGATATGTACAAAGTCCATATTGTAGACCTTGGTGGTAGTGCTTCAAATTCCCTCTGTACCACAAAAGCGAGTCTCCATGAGCCAGGAGAGTGTTTGGAAGTGTTAGGTTGGCACTTGGCAGCAACAAAGAGCTTTGAATGTCATTCTCCACCTTCTCCTTTTCTGGGTCAGTATAATCCCAGCAGATAGCATCCGTTCTGGCTTTCCTGGCTTGGTGCCATAGGCTGCTGTCACTTACACATGACCGGTGTATTAACAAGAAGCCCTAAGAGTGCATAGGTTGGGTTTTAGGTGTGGAAGGACGTGGTCTATGATGTGGCACTGCAAAGGCTGGGATAACTGCTGTTCTAAATGGTGTGGGATTGAATTTACAGCTACTCCTTAGGCCTGGGGAGCAGGAGTTGATGTCTGGCATGGGTAACAAGGAAGCTAAAGCTTTGCATAATACTGAAAAGATTTGAAAAGTGTCATCTTAACATCTTCTGAGTGAGGCCTTGGAGAAGACAGTCTTTTTTGAGCTAGCAGTGTGGTGGAGTATACACAAAAACTAGGGATGATGCAAAAGCTTTTGTTATTTTGTAGATTTTTTTAGTCAATTCTGTGTCCTTCACTTTGTGCAGAGGAATTTCTACAGCTGACATTAGTTGTCTGGGCTTTCAGTTACTCAGAATTCTCAGTGTCTTCTTTGTCCCTTGCAGCTGAAAGACACTAAATTGAGATTGGATGACTGGGTGATAGATAAGAAGGGAAAAACAAAAGGAGATTGGGAATCCAAGAGTGGAACAGCAAGGGATGTGTGGGAACCAATACAGCCCTCTCCATAAAGTGATATCCGTTAGTGACCTCATATGAGGCAATATCATTATAAATGCTTATGTTTTTAGCAGATCTGGTAGCTTCTCCCAGAATGACAGATCTGTGACTCTGAAACTGCAGTTGACAGTTGAATCCAAATTATGGCTTCAAAACACTGAAGTTGGCCACAATCCACTTAATTTCTGTAATAGCCCTAAGGCAGATTTTAATAATTGACCTCATTTTCACAGAATCAAAATGCTTTAGGTTGAAAGGGACATCATCTGGTCCAGCCACCTGCTCAACATGCAAATCACTCTACCTTTATTATACCAAGATAAACAAAAAATCCATTTCAAGAAAAGAGCAACTATTACCAGTTTCCTTCAGCCTGCGGTTTGACAGTGATGAGTGGTGGGGAGTCTGGATTTATAGGGGGAAACATTTAGGTAATCTTAAGAGCAGGTATTATTATTATGAAATTAAAAAAAAAAAAACAAACCTGCCTAGCTTTTAGATCTGGGAAACTGAACCAGATTGTAATTATCTTTCACACAGCATAGACAGAATTATTAATCACTCTACTCTCATATGGCCAAATCTATGCCCATATGACTCCAGTTACACTACAGCTGGGGCTTTGGACACAGTGAGTTGTCTGGTGTGAGAACACAATAAAGCAGCACACTGCTTGGTGCCCAAATAGGACCTTGCATTAAATGTACAGGGCTAAAAGCTTAGAAAATGCTGTATTTCACTTCTAAATTGATGATACTTTTTGCAGAAACAGTCTGTCATTTATGGAAACACATTTTAGGAGAGAAGTTCATTTTCACCTGGAAGGATTTCAAGAGAAGCTGTTAAACCAGTAATTTTTCCATATAGAAGTTCACTAAGCAGAGAACACAAATAGAGAGAATTTAACTCCTGTATATACTTTGTTTCCTTCTGCTGCCTTCCCACATATTCAGGCTCATAATGTCCCTGTGGCAACTCTGAAAGATATATAAATAGAAGAGAAATTCTAAATTAACCAGCAGCATATGTTTGTCCCCACTTCTATTTCTGCAATCACGTTGAAAAGTGCATTCCATGGTTTGTATTTTTCCTTTTCTGTTCCTGTCCCTTACCAATGCCATTCTTCTATGCAAGTTCTTTCTGCGCACATGTTGCAGGCATTCATCGCCTTGTTGTTTGGAGTGGCACTCATCTCTAAAAATGCTGCTGTCTGCAACCTCTTTTTGGGTTCCCTTTGTAGGCAGTGAGGCCCAGAAGGCAGTTCAGTGGACCAGATGCAGGTTGGAGATGCAGGTTGAACTGTGCTCTAAATGCCTTTGCTTAGGTCTCCATGGCTTGTAAAAGGGATGCAGGGCGGTGTCCTCACCTACAGAGATCTATGTGGCAGTTTCCTGTGTGTGGGGATGAATGTGGCTTTATGTTTAATAGATCAGTTTAACCAGTTTGCTCGGGGTCCTTACTCTGTTCACCATATGCACGTGGGTTCAGCCTCTAAAGATGTCCTCAGTGATGGAGCCATCATTCCTGAGAGGGACAGTTCACTCATCCCACAGCTGCAGTCTCTGTTGGCTCTCCGAGCTCTCTGCACTACACACAAAGCTAGGCAGCAGCATGTGACTACTGATTTCCTTTAATCAGAGAGCACTGCTGGGGCTACTACCTCCCAATGGAATTGCATTAGAGGTTTTTTCTCTAAGTGCTGTGCCTTTCAGGATTGCTTTCCAACAGCACACTGGTCTAAGTGGGGAAGAGAGCTTTAGCAAGCAGTCAGTCATCAATAGCATCCTGCTCTTAAGGCAAAGTAATGATGGCTAGTTTGAGTGTGCCTGCATTTTCGTGTGCAGGTCTGCTCCCTGAATGCAGGTATGTATATGTGTACAATTGCCCTCACCATGTGCAGCCAAGCCAGGAGAACAGTATGTTTATAGAAACTGTCCTTAAGAGCAATTGCCTCTTGAAGGAGTAGAGCCCATATAAGAGGAGTGGGACTGTCTCCAGCCAGCCCTGGGAGACGATGCTGAGAGCATATTGAAAAGCTGTCTTCAGCAAAAGCTTGCCAGTTTAACAACTCTGTTCACTGTTCCTATTGCACAGTGGGCTCTTTGACGCAACAGAAAGAGCTGCCTTTTTTTTTTTTTTTTTTTTGCTTCCTCTTAAATCCGCCTGGCCAATTTAAAGCTTGTGGATATTTCTTCCCCCTCGGGGAAAGCTTATATGAGGATTTTCTTTTTTAACAGTTGATTCCGTGAAACCATTTTTTTTCCTTGATTGCTGTTAGAAAATGTTGGAGCTGAACATAAGGCTTTCATTGCAGGTCAGTGACTGAACTCTTGACCAAAGCATTTAACATTTGAGTGTCGCTTTAGTAAGCACTGTAGTTTGGGAGGAAAAAGCAAGCTAATAGGGCTGTGTGAGCCCATGTGTGCCTACTACTGGAATAGGAATCTTTTTACGTCTTCAGTGTCTGAGTTCTGTGTGGATGAATTTACAATCTTTCTTTTGTAGACAAATGTACCGAATTAATATTTTAGTGAGAATTGAGGTAATATCACAGTTAAGTCTATATTATCTAATTCCTGAATGTCTCTACTCCCTTAAAATACGATAAATCATACTGTGAATTTCAAATATAAAGTTATTGTCTTTTTATTTTGCAAGGATTGTCTTTTTAGGTTTCAATCTTCTATTTCTTTTTTACTTCTTTTCTGCACACTTTACTGGGAAGCGTATTATTCCTGGGCACATGCTCTCTGCAGGGAAAATAGTTATTTGCTATTTTTTATTTCTTCTCTAGATTGCTATCAAAGGAACTAAGGAAGGATGTAGGCATATTGTTAATGTCACTCTTCAAGCTGTGTTTGAGGTAAGGCAATTTTTTATCCTTATGTCTGAAATTAAAATATGAAGAAGATGCAGTATTTATTTTCTTCATAGTTACTAAGATTATCCTGTTGCTATTTGGTTTTCTTATTGATAACATGTGTCACAAAACTGTTCCTTGTCTATGTGACACTTAAAATCCTGTATTTTTATTTCAACGATATCTACTACATATCTGCATGTTCCTATCAGCTTGTGTTCTCTGGATCAATGAAAGATCATTCTTTGTACTTGCTTTGGTTTTGTACTCTGTGCTTATCGCACTGTGTGGGAGTGAGTGGATTTCTTGCCCTGGGTGGGCAATTCTTATGCAAACTTTGTAAAACAGAGTTTCAAATTGTTTCCACTGTGAATCACTTTCCTTGTAAGAGGATGACTTTTATGGTAATGTTTAACTTGAGTAAGAATTGTTTTCAAACACATACAAGGTATTTTTTGTGTATTCTTTTTTAAGAGCAGTCCAAATAAAATAGTTATTCATATCAAGCTGTTTACTTCCTTGTCTACCTAATGTTGTTTCTTAGAGGAAGTATATAGCTTTAAAAGGTTGAATCATTATTTATGAGCATCCAAATAGCTGAAAGGTGTCACTGCAACATTGCCCAATGCAACTGCATTGAAAATGAATTTGTGTGGGAAACCACTGTTGGTGGGTTATGATTAGTGCATGGGGAAATAGAAAATACTACTTCTTGTTCATATTTCTTCCCAAGCAGTTTAAGAGCTTGCCATTCAAGGTATGTTAATTTTTCTTTTCTGTATCAAGGTTACAGTTTTTATAATTCAAGATTTAATTTGCTATAGTTTTCTCATTATTTAAATCAATCCATCTGAATATTTGGGGCATCTCTTACAAGGGGAGTCTGCATCTTTTAAGGCAGACATGCTGTACTGCATGTCCAGAAACACTTTTGATTTAGCAAAATGTTTTAAATCTGTCTAGTTTGGCTCCTCACATCTCTGAAGCTGTTTGCTGTTTGAATTCCACCTAGTGTTAGCTCCATTCAGAAGTGTCCTTTAACAGTTTGTCGAAAGGTTTTTTACTTGGGATGGGGTAAGGAATGATAGAGGGTAGAGTTACAAAGTTACAGTAAACTATTTTTAATTTTCTAGAACAAAAATATTTACTATAAGCATTTACAATACTTAAATTAATAAATTAATTCTAAGGTGTTTTAAAACCCATTGACGCTTAACTTCCTTTAATCAACATTACACCAAATCTTATTATTTTCTGTCATCTTATTTTTTGGAGTTATAAATTCATATCCTGTCAGAATGCAAATACACACTTTATGTCTGCAACCTGTTTTCTACTGTCAAGAAAAAAATCTCCCTTATTCCCTGTTGTTAAAGTTATCTCCAGTTGAATGTTCCTTAAAAAACTTAAAAAGTATAATAAACTAATGCAGTCTTTGTGTAACATGTTTTCTGAACTTTTTCTGAAAAAATTAGATAGGATCTCTGATCCACCACCACTGGCAGAGGGTGTATTGGGCTGTCCCTCTTCCCTTCTGATCTCTGGTTTGTGAGGTAGCCAGTCCTGCTTTTCAAAGACAACCCTATTAGAACCCCACCACAATGTGTTGACATTTCTGTGGACATTACTTTGCCAGAAAACATGAATGGGGAAGGAGGATGAGGGGTGTGGGTGGCTTGGTGTGTTCTTTGGGATCTTTGGAGTTGATGAAATACCTTTCTGGATTCCATCCTTCTTGGATTTTATGCAATATCTTACTGGCTTCCATCTCAACAGTTACTGGAAGGTATCTGTTTTTCCTGATGTTTGTGGTGTCAGCTTTCTATCTGTCAATGTAGCAGAGCTCATGGCTTGCTGTATTTCTCCTTGCATGCCCTGAACTGGGTTCCTGTTACCTGGTTAACTGGATGCTTGTTTTTTTCTTACCCTTGTGACCTGGTCTGTGTCTTGCTATGGCCTTAGTAAGGAAAGGCTAAGGTTTAAACCATGCACAAGTCAAGAGAGGTTAAGAGGAAATGCACTAATAACTTCTGTTTGTAATAGTTAAGATCAGCAATGTAGTTAGAAACATTTATGAAAGATATAGACAAAAAAAACATAAGGCAAAAATGCAGAATCTATTTATACCCAGCTTCTATTTTCTTTCCCCCTGTCCTACTGACTTGATCCTCTTCTGACAAAATTGTCTTGTTTGCGTGTAGCTTACCTTTCAGGTCATGTTACTGGAAAAAGCCTGCTCAAAGCCTCCATCAGTTAGTTACCCTCTGGTGAGAGAAAGCTCTGTCACACTGCATCTTTGGCCACACCAGCATACCTCAAGCCATTTTCTGATTCTTGAAGAAACTCTTATTTTTTATTCAGTTGCACTATGAAAGTTTTCAGACAGTGCAGTATTAATCTTTCATCCCAAAACCATTTTATTTGTGTCTATCCAGTTAAGATGTCATCATTGTCCTTAATGATTTCCTTGTTAGAGGCTCACAGATATCTTTATTAATGTGTTACATTCTTATGTGTCAAAACAGGAGTAAATGTCTTTACCTCCCTTTGGGACTTAATTTTCAGAAAAAAATGGTGACCTGTATTCTCTACCAATGAGTAAATTAACATATTCAGTGTTGTGCAGAGCAGTCTTTCTTCTGACATGGAGACAAAGTTGTTTGTCAGAAGATAGCAGAGAGCTGTATGGTTTTTTGGTTTTTTTAAGGTATCTCACTTTTAGAGTAGTTACAGTTCTGGATTCTGTTCTCAGGTTCATCATCAATAGGTTTGTGTGTTCTAGGCTAAACTGTACTATGCCCTGTTCCATTCCAATGGGAATGTTCTTAAGAGTACATTAGCACTGAACCTTGTTTAAGGATCATCTAGTTCCAACCTCCCTGCCATCGGCAGGGACACCTTCCACTAGATCAGGTTGCATTGCCTTGATAACAGAGAAATGTTACTCAGTCATTTGGACATGGGCATCATCCTCCTAAAGTAACAGAACAGTAATAGAAACTCTACTGAAGTTAAATTCTCAGAAGGTTTTTTTCCTTTTTCCCCTCCATTGTGTGTCTGACAGTGGTTTGGCAATTTACTGGCAAGAAGACATGGAACAATATGAACTCCAGCAACCTTGGAACAGTTTGCAGATAACCCCTGGGAATTGTTTCTACTGGAGATGGTTGAGACAGCAAGAAGTTTCTGGCTTGCTGTTTCTTAAAATATTTTTATTTTTTTATAGCTGAAGCTATAAATAGTTGACAGTTCTTAAATTGAATAATCCCAGCTTCCTTTCCAGGATAAGAAACTGCATCAAGATTCTCAAAGCCAAAAGTCTGCAGCCCAGTATATCTATTAATTATCTGCTTATAATGTTGCTCTCTTATTGTTCCTGTTTTGTGTATGGTGAGAAGACTCACAAGGAATTTTGCCAGTGGGCCAACGGCAGAACCAAGAACTGGGCTTAAATGTCCTGTGATTAGGACAGAGCTACTAGATTATCTTTTCTTATATAGCCATATTTAGAAATTAGAATCACTTGGTTTTCAAACCAGTTGAGTGATCTCTAACGCCTGCTTTACTAACAGATCATTTCTTTTGAAAGTTGGCTTAATAAAGAATTACAGGCCAAAATGCCAAAATGTTCAAACCACAGGAGTGACTGAATGTACAAAGGCCTCCCAGGCACAGGCACCAAGGCAGAGAGGTGCAGAGACTTTGATGTTACCTACCCCAGTACTGACAGTTACTGGTTTGTGTTGCACCCGCATCTTTTGCTGGGATGTGAATGGTGAAAGGTAAGGAGATTTTATGTTTTTTCCACCTGTGCTGCCATTTCTGCTACCAAGGAGGTACTTCAACTACATGTGGGAGGGCAGAACATTTCAGTCGTAAAAGTAGGATTTTAGTACTTGTAGAATTTTAAGATTTTTTTTTTCTGCATGTTCCCCTATGAATTGATTTCATAGAAGGCAGTTATGAAAGTGCTGGCCGTAATCATAACAGAGTTAGGCAGAGCTACATGTGCCAGGGATCAATGGTAATCACTCAGGGAACCAAGTGGCTTCCAGCTTTGAAGGGTGCATTGGGTTCATTTTTGTTTTTTAGCTTTTGTAGCCAGTCACCCAGCCCCTGAAAGGACAGTTAGATTTCAGCTTGCCCAGACCAGAGTAAGTCTGTGTTTGGGTTCTTTGCATTCATGTATACTACAACTGATATTTTCATTAACATTTAGAATGACCACATATGTACCAGCTTCCTTGGCAGAAGGAAACTTCGAGTTTTACTGATTTTGAAAGGAGAAGATTTACTTCAAATAGTCTTTCCCATGTGTGCTTTTAATGTGGAGCCAGTATTTTAGAAAAGCATTCCTCTTCAGTTAGAATAGTCTGAAAATATAGGTAACAGTTTTGTAACACCCTTTGTACAGGAAACTTTGTATTATTTTATTTGTGAGAAGGTGTAGCCTCTTGATTTCAGGGAAGAAACTTTAAATAAACTTTGGGAAAACTTGTAAAAAGCTATTAGCAAAATATACAGTGGTGTGTATCGTGAATCATGTTACCTGCACTGTTTTTTTCTCATCATACTATTAAGTAAAAAAAACTATCTGAAGGGAATATGTAACACATCATAATGTTACCTCTAATCCTAGCAAATTTAAACAGAAAATTTTAGATTAATGAAAGTAGTGGTTACTAGCTTAGAAACTGATACAGAGATTTGTTTGGGCCACAGTGATAGAAAACATGCCACTGGCCTTTCAATTTACAGGATAGTGTAAGGTGATTTTATGATATAAAATTCAGTGGTCAAGTTTTCTGATGCTTAATTGAACCATGTATATAAATTTATGAATTAATAAGCTATTCCAAAAATATAGCAGCTTTCTCTGAAAATTGTTCAGGAAATGAAAAGCACTTATGTAATGTTAAAGGAATGAAAGGAAAATTTCTTAGCATTAGAGAAAGGAAAATAAAACTTCACTCTAAAATACTTAGGAACTAACTACACTAAGAAACCAGATCTCTGCAAATGTAAGGTACATGCAAAACTGTTTTGAGAGTGCTCCTCAGAGCCTCCTAAAAGTATTGTCAGGTATTGGTAGCCCTAGTTTTCAGATGGGGACAAAAATTTTTTAGAATTCTATGTGCATGGATGTTTGCATTTGTCCAGTGTGGTTTAGACTTAATTTTTCTTCCTTGCTATTAGATCTGCCTTTTGCTATGGTAGCCAAGTAGAAGAAGCTGAAGAAGGTTGCTGTTAACATACCTTGTTCGCCAGCAATTCCAGGGAGTGGCAGGAGAGGCAGAACTATATGGGGCACCTGGATGTGCCATGTAATCCAGCTGCAGGAGCATGTGGGAAGCAGAGCACTTCAATTTCACCAAAGCACCTCTTATACTGCAGTGCTGGCTCTTCCTGGTTAGCACAGGTGGGCAAGTGAGCCACGTCCAAGGAAAATGTAAGCTTTTTTTAGAGATTTTACAGATGCATGTGACAGAGTTTTTCCAGTAAATTCAGGGCTGTAATTTTCTTACTTTCTTTGCAGTTCATCTGCTTGAGTTGGTGAAAATGGGTGTATCTGGTGGTAAAGCTTTTTGTTTTTTCTGGGGTACTTGTCCATTTCTCATAGTCCAATTTATTAACTACTAATAAGGTCAAAGATTCAGAGCCCAAGTAAAAAAAAAAAAAAAAAAAAAAACAAAACAAAACAAAACAAAACAAAAAAACTTGCCTGGCAACTACTTAGTATCTTATAAACCTGTTAAACATCAAGAGCAAAGGTGTAGATTAGAGTTATGAATTAGGATTTAATATAAAATCTCAGGTTTACCTCTTTCCTAGGAGAAAAGAGCCTGTAAAGTGCATTTGAAAAGGCTTTGCATCTCTGTTGGAAACCTCTGGCATTTTACTGAAGTTATCTTCATTTGTTTGCTAACCTCTATCACTGATATCAAGGATTTTTCACTTGTTTAATATTACAGTATGATTTCACTTTCATGCAACTCCAGCATGCCCTTTATGTGGGTCACATATTCCTCGTACCCCTCTATATTGGTCTAGGATTTCCAATAATTTCCATATTCATGCAGCTCAGTCACCACACAGCCAATTGAAACAGGCAGGCTGCTCAATGTCTTTTCCACTCCAGGAGTAATTTGATCAGGGAGTGACTGCATTATTTTTTCAGAGCTGAACTGTGCGTGCCAGGTGATCTGCAGCGGAGAACACCATCATTATTAAAAGGCTTAGACATTCCATGCCAGTTGTGCTTCTGCGACTTGTAGGGCAGCTAACGGTACCGTCCTGATGTTTTTTCTCATATGCATGATTCAAATGTAGTCAGTTAAAGGAGGTAGAAAAGAGGATGGATGAATCAGGGGACTGTATTTATGCTGTATGAGATTGAGTTTCAAAGATGTTGGGTCCTGCGAGATCCTTCATCGCTGCCGTGTTTGTTTTACGGAAGTGCTGGTACTCAGAGCAGATTAAGTTTATTTCTTTAGTTTGCCTGTAAAGTTCCATCCTCGAGTTAAAAAAATCTTACATGGAATTTTGATATTGGTACATTGCCACATAAATATTTCAGCTTGCATAAAGTGGCAAAGGAGAGATTTGGCTGTGTGGGAAACATCATCAGGGAGTCCTTGCAACCATTATGGTCCTCATCCGGGCTGATTAATGTGCTCAGACAACCAGAGGGAATAGGTAAGCCTTGGCTGTCACAGGTACCTTAGATCCATGAGAATTTCCCTCCACTGGGAAGAGGTAAATGGATGTCCCTTGCTATCAAAGGGAGTCCAAGGGAAGGGTAAGCTCTTTTCCAGAGTTACCAAGGAAAGAGAGAAGATGTGAGTGAGGCAGATCATAGAGTTTTGGTGTTATAAATAGCTGTGTTGTATCAATTTCTTTCTGCTGGGGACAATTATTTAGATGAACATCAGGTACAGGTGACAATTGCATTTTTCTTTCGAGTCCCTGGGGTGGATTACAAACTTGTGGGTGTGATTTCATGCTGGAAGAATGGCACAGGTAAGGTGAGCATCACCTTGGGAGTACCACTGCAAAACTGTCCTGAGGTCCCCTTCCAACCTGGCGTTCTATGATTATATGATTGCTCAGTAAGACTTCGCTGCTGCTTCTTTTAGGAGTTGTGCTCCACTTCTATATTGTCTTTCAGAAAAATAGAAATTGAAAAAAATCTATGGATTCAAATAATGAGAGTCAAATTGTGTCCACATCTCCTCTCAGCTGAGTATGGACCATCGTTAAGGTGATTGGTGATAAAATCATCTGACTCTTAGAGAAGTCTGTCTTACTGAAACTTGAATCTTTACAGTGGCATGTTAAAAGCTTTTATGTAGGTCTAGACTTCTTTAGTTTCTTGTTTCCTCACTGCAGCTGCCATGGGCACCTCCAGTCTGAGCACATTTTCCCTCTCCTATTTGAAGTAACTAGACATTTTCCAATTAATATCTATGATAACATATCCATGGAGAGAGAAAAACGCCCACCTTCTAGAGGTGATATTATGATCTAGAGGTGAATTCTCATATTTCACCTTGAGATTTTTGGAGAAGTGGTATTCAGCATATTAATAATGATGCTAATTCTTACACTGCTAGGGTTGAATCTGGATTGTCCAGTTCTAGATGCGTTTCAGTTCAACATCTTGTTAAGCTTCTTTGACTGAATTTGCATGATAATCAGTGAAGAGAAGAAGCTACAGCAAGTGATTTCATCTTAAGTACATATCCACTTCTGTTTATTTTCATCATCTTATCTAAATGCATAATACAGTGGGCATCATCATTATTGTCTTTGCTACAGCTGGAAATATCAAGAAGAAGACAGGGAAATGACTTGCATGGGATCATTTTACCTTCAGGAAAGAGACTTGGCTCATGTATGCTGCTGTCCAGTCCTATAACATAGTGACATATGTATCTGTCATCCAGGAATTGGTCAGGACTATCTTCCAGACCAGTTTCTGGACTCTTTTGCCTTTGGAAAGATATTGGAACCTGCACATGGTGACCTAGAAAGTACAGTAGTGTTTTGGAAAGTTCTGGTGTGCTGCATGCTAGTCACATCAATGCACTGAGAGCTTTTGCTCTTCCTTACAGTGTCCTTTTGTTTTTACTTCCATGGGCTTTCTTCAAGAAAGGACTTATTTCCCTATGTGAAGGCTGTACTGTACTTTTGCCTGCTGAATGATACAACTTTTGAGCTGTTGCTCCTCAGCTTATGGTACACACTTCCTTTCTCTTCAAACTGATGTGTATGGTCAGCAGTAGTTCAAGGCAAACATTTCAGATCTCTTAGGACTGAAACAACAAAGCATTGAAGTGTGTTTTTGATATGAGGTGAGTAAAGTAGGCAAGAACTATTCACAACCGTTTACCAACACTTTTTATATTGCACAGGGCAATTTCCATTCGGCTGTGCCTATTTTCTGGCTAAATAATTATTTGTTTTCCTTGGATATTACATCCTTTCTTAATTTTGATCTCTTTTTAATTTTTTATAGTCTTTCATCTTGCTGGTGATCCAGATTAAAATGAAGAATTCACTTGCATTCTTCAAGATTTTATCAAGGTAGAGGAGAAGAATTTTTAAATTGCATTGTTGTTAGAATAGAAAGCAACTATGACATGAAAACTTATCAGTAGAGAAGATTTGTTGCAATTCACAGAGGAAAAAACAGCTGATGTCTCTGTGTTGTGATACCTATGTCAAAATTAAGGCCTGGGTCTGCATTTGATTCCATATAAGCTGCAGCTAGAATTGGATTTTTGACAGTCTCCCAAGCTAAAACTGACATGGAACTGCCTTTGTTTTCACAAGTTCTCAAAAAGCTGTTTTAAATTAATCCAGAGGAGGCTGAGGTGATACAGAAGGTAACACAGAAATGAAAATTTCTTTCTTGCCCAGTGTATTATTCATCAAGCCTATCATACCAAACTGGGCTGCAGTATCACCACTCTGATATATTGACACTATTGCCAATACTGCACTTTTGTGTTCTCTTCTATTGAATAATCCTATTTAATGCCCAGAAATTCAATTTATACTGAATTTCGGTAGGTCCCATTAATTGAATTTTGACTCCAGCTGAGACAAGACAGCAGTTGTATGTTGTGATTATGTTTCTGCCTTTTTGGTGCTTCATACTTTGTGTCCTCATACCTGTCTCCAGAATACAGTCTCTTATGCTGAATATCTGCTTTGGTCCAAGTTTTCACCAAGTGGACAGCCTCCCTCTTAGGTTAGCCTAAATTGTGATGTACTAACCACAATAACTTCCATCTTTACTCAGGAATTTCAGTATATGCAGTCCTGGCAGCCTGTACTTGATGTCTCTTTCCAGGGTTTGTTTGATTTCTTCTATTTTTCCTCTGTCTTGATGTCTGACTAGTTTGATACAGTTTACATAACTGTGTTGTGATGCTAACTGCATTGTCTCTTAGTAATCCAAGGCATGCACACTGACATTTGGTTTTCAGTGGAAGAGTAACTGGAGAAGAGGTCTGGTTTGTCTTCACAAATATATTCAGATGCAAGATATATTGTCATACATTATTTGTGCAATGTTAGGCTGAAAGCTTTTGAGAGATGGAAAATAGTAATTCCTATGAAGTGATGTTGGGGTGCTTGGCAAGCAGCAGTGCAGGTATGTGCCATGGACCTGAACTTCCACATGCTGGAAGGATACACAGTGAGGCTGACAGAGATTAAAGAAGTAATGTTGATGACCTATAAGCAGCAGGCAAGTTCCTCTTTAGTTTCTGCAGAGGAATCTGGGTTCAAGCTTTTTAGGGATGTTTATTGTTCTCTGTCCTAGGAGCTCCATTAGAGTCCAGAGTGCTGAGCTGAGGTGTGCTTTTGGTCAGAGAGCAAGCGCGAATTTATGCCAGAAATTTCCTCAGAAAATGATTATTCCATATGGCTTGTGGGAGATATCTAGGTTATGCTTTGACCTTGTATTTCAGGCTCTCTTCCTGCTCACCATGGCAATGGGAACATAAATGGGGAAATGCTGGTCATAAATAAGCACTGATACCTCTGATTCAACTGCATCACAGCACAGGTGACTAGGAGTGTCTGAAGTGCAGAGCTATGGGCCTGGGGAGGGAGGCAGGAAGCCAGATAGCAACACCTGCCTAGGGTCAGAGAGAAGGACTAAGCTTTCTAAGATGAAGATATGTGGGGATGTGTCTTTTCTGACACTTTTATTTTTTTTCCTGCCCTGGTTTTATTAAGTTCCAGTAAACAAATAAAATATGTTCTCTTTTTGATGTAGCTTGGCTGAGTCACTACATTTCGTAACAGTCAGAGGTGCCCAGAAAGTTTGTTGTAGCTGGATTCAGGCCCATTGGACTTGCTCAGATAAATACACTTGGTGGAAAGAGGAGTGTTAAGAGCTTTCTAGCCCAGCCTATCTTTGGGAAGAACAAAAGCTGGTAGAGGCTGCAGGGAAAATAAGAGAGCAAATTAAGGGTCCCTGTGCACTCATCACTCCTTCCTGAGAAGGGGTGTGGTTCTCATCCAGGCCCCGCTGAGCTCTCTAAGGCTCTCCTGATTTTCTCTGCAGATATGTATGCCTTGAACATGTGGGAAGTCTTGTTGTTTTGTTGGGGTTTTTTTCCCAAACACATTTCAGAATCCAAGCCAGCTGTTACAGCTGCTTCCCTTCAGCAAAACCGCTTCAAACCATGTTGAGGTTTTGTGGCTCTTTGTAGCTGCAAACCTACTCACAGCCAATTTCCTCACATTACAAGGTTCTTTTAGCAACATAGTAATTCTAAGTGGTTCCACAAATGCCCTCATCTCCATTCGTTAACTCCTCACTTCTTTCTTCCAAACTTGTTTTTCTATCCCTTCAGCAAAGTTGAGTCCTGTGCTCCAACAAGGGTATATCAGAGCTGATGGAGGAGACTGGAGGAATGCTTGAGGGCAGCACGATCCACAGTTTAACCCAGTCCTTTCTGATTCCTAGGATGAAGGTTTCAGGTTTAAGCAGAGTGTTTGTGCTTCCACAACCATACGGCTTCTTTGCATGCATGTGCTCAGAGCATTAAGCATCAGCAATCAGAGCCTGCAAACAGCTTGAGGCATTAGGAAATCTAGACTGTGCTGCTTGTTTACTTTGAGTATAAATATAATCTTGGCAAGTGATCTCCTGCTTTGCATACACAAAGTTTATAAGTTGATTGCTGAGCTTAAATGGCATAGGCTGGGTAATAAATTTCAAAGTTGTGTTTCTGTTCTTTAGTGACCCTGTGCACATGACATGAAGGTGCAAAGCATCCCTGAAGCTCCTTTCAGATATTCAATCACAGTGTATATGCTAAGCTAATCAGAGGGATTTAACATTTTTATATTGAATAGATGAACTAAGGACTAAAAAAAATTATTACTATAATTTTCAATGAAGTCTGGGCATGGACTGGTGTAAGTAATGGCTCTGGTCAGATGGTCTACTTGCAATGTCCATTAATAGCAGTTACTACTGCTGTACTGATGTTGTGGACTGACAAAATGCTTTACACAGAATCAGTACCAATTGACATTCAGCAGATAATACTGTTCTACACCTTGAAAAGGACATTTTTTTCCTTTAAAATGAAACTGAAACTTCCACAATAAATCATTTTGACCTTGGTAATAATTTAGCTTTTCCATTTAGATGATAGATAGATATTATTTCCATTTTTTTTCCTTCCAAGTAATTTGGGAAATAAGACAAACCCAAAGGGTCCTGATCCCCAATCACAATGGCATTCCAGAATAAAAGGGAAAATGGTTGAGAACATGCCCTCTTATTGGGGGGGGGGGAAGTAGCAAAAGTTAACTAAATGCATCCAGCTATAAGGCTCTAAAATAATTTTCATGTTATGTCTGCACCTTTGGAATGCATAAAATCAGATCAGTAAATCAGATATGATTTACTTTTCATCACTGCAGCTGATTTGCTTTCAGTAAGAAATTACAATTTGTAAATTCTTTCTCATTTGATTTCTTGGTAGTTACTAAAGTCAACTGTTTGACTTCCTCATGTTATCTGACAAGTATTAATAAACTGTAGTGTCAGTGTTCCTGATGTTATGTTCCTTTGAATACAGAGTATTTTGTCAATGGCACAGGTAAGTGTGTCTTAGTTTTCAGTTACAGTAGAACTAGTATTACACCTTACAAATGTTCCTTTTCTAGTATCATGTCATCATTATCTTAATTCCTTGTGGAACTTCCCTTTTTTCAAGGGAAAAAAAAATTAGTGACCATCCCAGTAATATCCTTTTTGTGAGATTTTTTTGGTTTTGGTTACATGTTTCTGTATCTCTCTAATGAAATGCAAAGCTGAGCTGTACTTTCACAGTGAACCATCTTCTTTTAGCATCTCCTTTCAAGTAGTCTGCGCACTGTTTTAGTTGCGTGAAAAACCTTACCTAGCTACCTCATTGCTACCCTGGTGAAAAAAGCAGTGTGTCCTTTAGAAAGCCTTCTCAGTGTTCCCAGGAATGGATGCAGTGTGTCTAGCTGAGGTTGATCAGGTGTTTATTACACCAGGAAATGGCCGTGCCAGGGTCTTCAAAATCATACACTTCTGGTGTGGAAAGTATTTAAACTGTACAACTGGGCTGTCTTCTGCAGGTGTGGTGGAAGCATTTTCTCATCATTTTGTGATTTTCTTCTGGTCAGCTTTGCAGACTGAAGTGGATCATGCCTGAAAACTGACCTGTCTAATGAGTATAGCCTGCATCTTGCAATGTTGTGCTGAAGTTGAAGCTGAGGGATGGCTGTTTTTGCCACTGCTTTGGAGCATGAGCAGTTGAACTTTATTTCTTTGCAGGCCATACAATGTGCTGCTAACAAATGTTCTCTTGCCTGATCCTCTAGTGCAATGTGTATTCACAAAAATACTCTTAGATTGAGCTACTCTGGAAAAGGAGGCTACCTAAAAGAAAGTCTTCCCACCAATTACAGCTGGTTGTCTTTAGTTTTTCCCTCTTTGGCTGGACACCAGGGACCCATATCTAGAGGGACTTCCATGTGGAGTTCAACATCTGAGGAAGTCACTTCTCACCTGCTCCTCTTGTCTCTCTCCCAGGCTGGGAATTTTCCTCTGCTTGTGGTAATGGATATAGAAGGCCCATCCTGTAACTGCAGCCTGGGGATTTTGTGTGTAGCTGCACTCCTTAAGCTGCAGTTTTCTGCTCATAAAGGAGAATGTGCTTGGAGGGAGTAAATTTCATAGGGCATCTCTTCTGGAAGTCCAGAAGGAGTGTGTAGAGCCTCTATCCAGCAAATGGTGCACACATCAAAATAGTCATCCTGTGGGTGTGCCCTTCTTAAAAGGAGGAAGTGCAAAATGATGTGCAAAGTGCTGTGAGATCATGGCAGGGGTATTTACCTCACATTTGCTCCTCAAATTCCTCTTAGTGCTCCTGTGTGATAGATTCATGTGAAATTCCAGACCTGCCAACAACTGAGGAACCTCACTGTGTAGCTGCAATATGTGCACAGTATTTAGTTGCAGACTCCTGATTTTAAAGGCTAGATGAGATTTCAGAGTTCTATTTTCAAGGTATGTACCATTCTCTTACCCCTTTTCCTTTGGGTTGGTGTCATAGTTTGTACCATATTTAAGGTTTCCAGGCTGATTGCCAGCACTAATGCCTCATTTCAGTAGATCAGCCAAGTTGGTTCTGCCAGGGCCTCTGAAGTGGCCTGCACATCTGTTAGGGAGAAAGAAGAAGCTATGGGCCACCATCTGGTCTTTGATGCCTTGCTGTCATAACAGATTCATTGAGGGCCCAACTGGACCTGACTTCCACTGTGCAAAGTGTTGCACAGCAAGGAACACAATTGTTCTGGAAAGGTTTGCTGTGGGGAGATAGAAAATGGGTAGGAAAAAAAAAACAACATAGAGAGTATTCAAGGAGTGATAGGAAGTTGTGTAGCTTTCATCTGGAGTAGCCCCTCCTGACTGGGAGCCTGGACATTCTAAAGGGAATGCAGCAAGACCCCATGTAGAGCAGCTGGCTTTAACATCGCTGATAATAACAGCAATATTTGCCTCTGGAAGTTGGGATTAAATTGCTTTATTTCTTTAACCATCTGTTTGAAATAGTTTCTTACCATCTTTCATCCACAAATTACTTTTATATTGACATGCCACATTTTGCTGTTCTAAGAGCTTCTCAAAGGCTTGCTATTTTTAGACTTGTAATAATGGATGTGTGCATGACTCCTCAGCTGGCAACCAGCTTGTTAACTCAGACTGGTGCCTGGTTCTTGCATCTTTTTATATTTCAAGTCAGCTGTACCTTTTGAGGTAGAATATCTGAAATAGAGCAGAAGTAGGTGTATAAAACCAAAGGGGAGGCCAAGAACATCTGATTTTCATTATATTCTTACCTTTTGTGCTGAGTGCATCTTGGGTGTGTTGCTGGAGACACACTGAACTATTGTGCTGTACAGTTGGCTGATGTCTTGTAAGGCTGTAAAAGTAACTGAAGTTAGAAACAAAATGAATAAACAGAAGGACCCTGGATTAGTCTTACAGGGGAAATGTCAGTGTGTAAAAGCTATAAGGAGGGTTTCCACTCCCTGGCATGTTACCTTAGTTGAGTTATGTTTTTCTGCAGTAATGAACACACTATAATGATGTAAAATAAGTTAATTGGCATTGTGTGATGATGGCTCTTCAGTGAAATAATCATGTGGACCAGGTGGTTTGGGGGAGCAATTGCCCCAGCCATCTATAAACAACTGGCAGACCAGGTGGTTAAGTTAGCCAGGTAAATTCCCTGGGCTCCCATGAGGAATGTGGGTAGATGGAGTCCAGGAGACAATTCAGGAGGTAAGTGCTGGAGACTGCCCTTAGATAGTGTAATAAATGAGCTCTTTCAGCATGCATGTCTCTTACAGTAAACAAGGCAGAGTTCTGCCTACAACTGTGTAAGATAATCAAGTTCTTTGAACTTTCCAGTTTACATGTAATACACTTTTCTTTGTCCTTTTTGACTACAACTTAATAGAATCAGGTGAAGTACTGATCAAGAAGAGTGGCTACTGAAATTGGTCGTCCTCTTTCAGAAGCAGCTAAAAGCAGTATCTAAACATGTAATATCATGTGGCTTCTCTGACAAGGAGATGGAAAAATACCAATTTTGAAGCAATGGAAGTCAAAATCATGGTAAAAATCCAGAGGAGTAATGAAGAAAAGGAACATTTCCCAAACAGAAAAATTGTTTCTTATGCATATCTGGTACAAAATACTGCTTATGCTTAGGGAATAGATTGATCATCAAAATCACAATTTATAGTATTTCTTTGCTATACATGATCTTTTTTTCACCTTGCAAAGCACTTGGTATCCTCTACAAGATGCAATGTAAACCATTATATAGATGGCTGATGTCATCTGCTCTATCAGGCAGTTTTTCTTATCTATATTTTCCTTTAAGAACACAGGGATTTCCCACAGCTTCTTCAGTTTCATTGAGGTTTTTTCATGCTTTCAATGCAAAGTTTGTTGTCAAGGGTATGTGCCACAGGAGAGAATTTAATCACCCAAATCCCTTGTGCATGCACTAACCTAGTGCTTCAAAATTCTCCCTCAATGTGAGTTTTGTTTAAATCAGCTGTGACTTGCTTTTTATCACGTGGTCCACATCCACACGCTGACACCATTTGCTCATATTTTATTCTTTCCTGTAGGAACTTTCAGCTGCTGTTTTCCAACTAACATGTTCCACCAACAGTTACTTTCCTTCCTCTTTTAGACAAAAGGCTGTTAAATTCTCTTGATGTTTGTCCTTAAGATGCCAGTCCTGGAAAACTCTGCCTGTTATTTTGACTGCAGTTGGGAAAAGGAGATGCTTTTACATCCACAGGAGAATTTTCTTTTAGGATTTTTCTTTTAGGGACTAATGAACTATTTGTAGTGAGACATTTCACTGCTGTTTCTAACAGCCCTTGTTGAACCCTTGTTCCATGGTAACAGAACAACTCAAGAAAAGAAAGTAGTGCAGGTGTAAGGAGTTAAACTGAGATAAGCTGCTACGGGTTGATGCTGAGAATGGTATGATTTTAATATTCCACAGAGAACTGGATTAAAAGGAGAGAAAGGGAGAAAACTCTAAAGGCACAGCAGCAATTTAATCTTTTTGTTTCATTAGCTTACGTAGCTGTGCCAGCACATATCCTAGCCAAACTTTGTTAGAATAAAAACCATGCTGTCATTTGAAGTCAGGTGTTCATGTGGAGAGAAGCAAAGACTCAGTAGCAGGAAGCTTCATCTCATGAGGAAATTTCTTTTCTTTAAGTATTCTGGTAGGCTGTGAGATTACACTTTTTTCCCTATTCCTGTTTTCTGAAAAACATTGCATCTAAGGAACAAGGATAAGCAGAAAACTGTTTCCTTAAAAAACCCCCGAAGCATCCTTTTGAAAAAATTGTTTGCATCAACTTTGATGCAAAGTTACATCAAACCAAGTCAGATACTTTTGTGGTACAATGAGGAAAAATGCTACAGAATAAGATCATATAGTGTACATTATCTCATAACTTCACATGAAATAGTTTTGCTTCTGATTGAAGCCTGAAGTTCTTTCAAGGGATAGGCTCTTTGGAACTTTTCAGGAAATGCTGAGGTGACTGCAGGGTGTACTTCTCCTGTTTAACAAAAGGGGGAAAAAGGATAGCTTTTGCTGGTAATGGAAACTGGCTTTACTTATGTTGTAAATCAGCTCTGTGTTAGAGAACCAGGATGCCTCTTCTGTGAACTGTTAACATTTAATGTATTTCTAGCTGAATTACTATGTTGAAGAGCTATTGACAGTATGCAATAACTGCAATTAAATTTTCCTTAATAAACCACAGTTTTAATCACAGATACCAATAGAGTCAATGAAAGAAACCCAGATACCAACTGAGTCAATAGGACCAATGAGAAATTATGTTTATGGCTGTAATTTGGTATATCCGAGAGCTGCAAAATGGAATATCAGACTTCTTGTTTGAATTGAGGTATCTTATAAAGAAAATGAAAGATACATTCCATTTTCAATGTGATTTGAGATCAAAGAGGTGAAAACTTAACCAAAGTATTTGTGAGCAGGTCTCATTAACACTTGAAAATGTGGCTTGGTTTGCCTAACTAAAGGATATAGAAATGTGATGACATTTTTCATAAAATTAAAAAAGTATTTTTTCTTACAGCCATTTGACCAAAAGCAGTTTTCTGTGGACCTGTGTGCATTTTGACACCTTTGAAGATACAAACACTGACAGGAGGTGGAAATTTGAAGCACTGTGATTTGTTAAGTTAAAACAAAGTAGGCATTTTCAGCCTATTGAAATACTTTATTTAAAAATAAATCTATATAAATGATAGAATATCATCCAATGATAAACATCTTCATTCCATTGAAATCAATTGACCTGAATGAAAGTTTGTAGATAGTTGTGTTTTGCAAGATAGTTCTTCAATTTTTGGTTGTCCTCAGGTTTGGGGTTTTTTTCATTAATTTTCAGAAGAAGAATTTCATGGTCAAGTGGCTAGTATATTTAATATACTATTAAATATAAAAAAGCCTTCCTTTCTTTTCATCTCTGCCTAGACCTTTTCTGCAGAGGCTTTGCTGTGATTCATCTTTTTAAGTTCCCATGGTAAAGAATTAGTTGGTTTAATGACGAAGTCAGTGAGATTCAAGTATTATGTGAGCCCCAAATAAAGAAATGAAAAAGATATTTGGAAACTTTTTCTATTTGTTTTACTGAAATAACTGAAAGAGCTTGGGCTTTTCAAAGAATTGCAAGGAGATTGTTTCCTGGTATATCAAGGAAATGCTGGGTCTTTGACCGAAACCACGTATCAAAACAGTGGTGATGAACTAAAGGAGCCCTTGTGGCATGTTGTTTCCGAGTAAGCACTAACCTGGAGGAGGAAGGAAATGGGGGCTGAATCAGGGGCCTGGCCTCTTCCTGTCGATCAGTACAGACCATACTGACAGGGAAATGCAGATCAGTGGAGCTTGGGGGTTGGTACATGAGCTGTGAGAGCTGTAAATGCTGCATGTATTGGTGTTCTGTGTGGAATCTGGGTAGCTTCTCTAATACTGAACCAGGTTGCAATTGTTTTCTGGCTTCCTGATTATTAGTTTGTAGCCTGAAGCTTGATTTCTGTAATGTAAACCACAGATGAAAAGTAATCTTGGTCATCAAAATTAGTCCCTATCCTACCAATTCATGCTCAGCCTAGATAACCTACCTAATCCTTAACACCATGACTATAAAAATATTTTTTTTGTGTTGTCTCTCTTGCTCTTAATTATTTTATTTAAAGCTGTCTATTGATACCACACTACCCAGAAATTTTCATTTCAGGTACAAGGAGCTCAAAATTTAGGGCTCTGCACTACGATAAGAATAAAACATTAGACTTGTGGGAGCCAGATGTCTCTTCTCAGTTCCCACATGCTGGACTCAGGAGGGCGGAAACCTCTTCCCCTGCCAGCTCTGCTGGAGTTAATGAAGCTCAAGTCCACATCTAGCTTTGTACAGAGCATTCTAGCTGTACCAGGGATTTTTGGCAAGGAGAGGAAGACATAAGTCCAGGTCATATTGGACTGTTCAAACATCTTAAAACTCTACTGCTACCTTAGAGGGACCTTGATAGGATAGATACCTCCAGTCACTGTCACTGTACTTTATCACCTCACAGACTTTCTCAAATCAGGGGGCTTTCTCTGCACTGTGCGCTTGTAGCTGAAAGGCTGGACTGGCAGCTAAACTTATGAAAGGTTCTAAAGCCTTGACTAAATAAGTCCTAGTTAAATAGTGGAAGAGACACAAACTGCTTTCTACCCTGCAGCTCAGCCTAGCTAGGCTTTCCTGTTTCTGAACACAACTTAGCCATGGATGTTTGTGCATTTTTATCAACAGATTAATGATACTCTTGCTTAATTAGGCATGTGCTAAACCTTCCCTGATTCATGACCTACATCACAGGTGTGCATACACTGGGCTTCAGATTTCACTGAAAGTCTGGCTGTGGTATGTACATCTGGCAGAATCCTTGGGGTTCCTTGCATAGTGACATTAATATGAACTTCGTCTAAGAAAATGTTTTAAGTAACAGTCATGAAGAGATGTTTCTAAACCAACAAGCATTCACAAAGTGTCCCCACATTGGTGTAGATCGCTTCAATTTTACAGGCCTTGCTGCTGCTGACCTGAGTTACTTCCATAAAGCTGCGGTCATCTTCATTCTTAAAAGGAATGACTGTTCATTCCTGTGGTGGCAGTCAGTTTTCTTTTGCTTGTGTAAATCACTGAGGGTGCATGTGCAAACATTTCAACGTGAAATAACAGCATTTTATCCCAATTCAGAATTAAATGGATAAGCAAAATTTATCCCATTATTTGTTTTAATCAGAAAATACTAAAGGATTTTATGTTTTATCCTTATTACTCTGATTCTGAGGTATTTCAGAAGCTGGTATAGATTGGTGTTAGGTTAAAGGTGAGTCAGTCTATCTGGAAGCTCTCTACATGCAGAGAAATTGTTAAATTAGATCTTAAAATGAAGTAAATTAGAGTAGCATTATTCAGCTGTTCTCTGACTGCAGCTTGTCCTTGTTTTTGTTAGCTAATTTCCTACAAAAAGAAACTGTTCTCAGCATGGTGCTATATTAGGTGTATTAGATGTTGCATAGGGCTCCTGCAGCATCATGTGATTGGAGAAAAATGCTCCTCTTTTACACATCTACAAAACAGAGATGGTACTCACCTAAATGGAATTAAAGTGATGTTCAGAAGATGTTGATCTTCCAGCTAAGTTAGATGTCTCACCTGTCCAGCCCTACCATCAATTTTTAGTTCTGAAAACAATGATAGTTTGCTAATTTGCTCTTAAAAGACCAGGCTGAATTCCAGCTCAACTCAAAAGCATATTTTTCATCTCCATTTTGGCAAAGTTCAAAACATTTTTGGAGCAACTGATTTCCTAAAACTGGTAATGAGAAATAGACCTTTAGAGAAAAAGCCTTGTTATTTCTTTCTTACACTAGCACAGCGGTGGTCTTTGTCAGTCACAGCATCCCTGTAGCAGCAGTGCATGCTTGTCACCTCTTCTCTGCCTTTTCTCTTTGGAGCCTGAAAATGCGTGGATCTGTCATGTCCTCACTGGAGGAGGGACAGAGTGGTGGAAACTTGCAGGGAAGTGCAATGAAGGCTTTTGGAAGTGCCCTATAGTGCCCTGAGCCAACAGCTGCACTGAGGATGTGCAGGTTGCACATCTATAGCAGAGAAGGGTGGTGTGTTTTGGTTGTAAAGTGAAATCTGACTGCCTCATACAAAAAATAGCATTCCTGATAAAGACCCTTGCAATGGCTGGTTATTGATCTCTAGAAAACTGCCAAGTCTTACACAAATAACATTGTTCTGGGGCAGAGAAAACCGTTTTAGGAGTGTTGTTGCAACAACTTGAAGCAATGGGGTTTTTGTCAGAAAAAACAATGGTATTGGGGTGTGGAGATAACTTTAGGTGTTACACTGATTCTTTTCAGATGTGGTTAGAACTTAATTACTGTTTAACCTCTGTGGTGTGTGTTTTTGTTTGGTTGGTTGGTTGGGTGGTTTTTTTTTTTTTTTTTTTTTTTACTTTAAAGCTAGTTTGATTAACAGTGGAGAAAGGAAAGCAATTGTGCTTTCACTCTTGTGTGTGTATGAACATTGATAAACCTCCACACACAGAATAGGTATGCACTGGGAGGACAAAGGGATAAATAAATAAAGCACTCAATACTCCTTTTGAGTGTTTTATTTAAAGCAGAAATAATGATACTATACAAGAAATAATTATTACTGGATGTCTGCTGTAACAATAATAATAGCTACTGTAAAATTTGAAACAACTCTGGCATGTTTACTGCATATGACAGCAGAAGGCTTTCGGAGTAATCTCGATTTCTGTTCTGGACTGTCTCTGGGAAAGTTGCCTTCATGAGCAGTGAAACCACATGTAAGTAGATGGTCTAACATAAGTACACATGGACTTCAGAATTCAGCTAAAGTGGCACGGCAGATAAAGTTACTGCTTTACCCTGATAGGAGGAGCCCAATTATATTAGCAGAAATGGGGTCCAGATGCTAACAAAGGCAAAGGTTAGGACTTCTGCACTGGTTTTGTAGCTTCCAGAGTGAGAAGTCTACAGCAGCAGAAGTCTATCTGGAATGTAAGCTGCTTCTTGAATTAAGCAGCTACTTCTCAGTTCCCTTACAAGAGGAAAATATTGTATTTCTAGGACTGTTAAAGTTTTGAGGGTTTGCCTTTTAAAAAGAAGAAAGAAGTCAGCTTCTAACAGTTGTTGTAACCTATTTTCAAGATGATTGGACTGTATCTGTTATTTACAGAGGGAAACAGTGTAATTGTCCTTCTGTGGGCTTAGATGTTGAGAATTTCCAAGAGAATGTGTGACAATGTAAATTTTTCTGTTGAAGATGACTCTGGAATCAAGGATTAGGAAATGAAGAATTTTACAGCAAGTTGTCTACTGTCTTCAGCTATAAGCATTTAGGATTTTCATCCTGGATACTATTTCTTACTAACCCTTTATTCGGATTGGAGATTGGAAACCAGACATTAAGACTTTGAGTGATTTGTTTGCGATGTGTGTGTCAACCCAAGAGGGAGCAGTGGAATTTTTAACAGGAGAGAATACAAAGGTTAAGAAGGTGCACCCAGTCAGTTTATCAGACAGTCTTTTTTCTTTATTCAGCCTTTGGTTTAATTCAGCCCTGAACAAATGAACTGGGGTGTGTAAATTGTTATGTAAGAGTAAATTTTAATCGCTGTGACATGTCCTATTCTGCTGAGTGTCTTGGATTTCTGTTGAGAAGCCAAGGGGGAAAATCTTGTTCCTAACATTTAAAGCAGGCTAATTTGTCTGCAGTGCTATGCACAGTCCTTGTAATTAAGAAGTTCAAGGCAAATTACAAGTGGCTGCAGAATGTCTTTCTCTATTTTTGTAAGGCACTTAAAGTCTGGATGGAACATCTGTTTCCTCCTCCCCACAGCTCATTTCAGAGATTATTATGATTCTAGTGAAATCTCACAGTGACATGTGCTGCTATTCAATGAAGATGTTTGAAACACCTACACAAAACCTAATTGCAGCTTCTGCCACTTACTGCCTCTACTGGAAAAAAAAAGAAAATAATAGGAATTTCAAAGTTTTGTGAGCTAAAATGGGAGTTGCCAGTCTGAGTTACACCTACAATAAGAAGTTGTGGCAGAAAATACTTAAAAAACACAAAATCATCTGGCATTGCTCATATCACATATGCTGACAGATCATTGCCTCTGCAAATATGACTGAACTTTTGCCATTCATTTCTGTCCCAACATGAGAACTGCAGAAATTGTGGAGCTCAAAGGGGAGATACATACACAGAGATACTTTGGTTTGAGTTCGTTTCTCCTGCACAGATTCTCAGTGTGGTTTTCGAGAGTCAAAAATTTAGACTTGAAATAGATTGTCATTTTTGTGCTGAGATGAATTTCCTGTATCTCTACAATCCAACAAAAATTGAGATGTTGTTGAGAAACAGTGATGGGTGCATGCCATCTGAAATTTCAAACCAACCAACTCTGTTTTTTGCCTCTCCCTGTGATTGGATGCAGCGCCTTCCTCTGTGCAGAAATGTTTAGAGTGATGACAGAATCTGTTTGTGTGTTCAGAGCATTTTTGGCCCCAGGCTCCTTGAAAACAAGTGAAAAGTACCTCTGTGAGCTGGGCTGACCTCTGGCTGGGCTAACAGGTTGAACTGAGGTTGAAGACGTTTTTGCAAGTGAAGGCTTTTTTAGAATTAATGTCCTTTTCCTCAGCCACCAGACTAATCACTGCATATTTGTTACAGCTTCTCTTTGCAAAGAAACTAATACTACTTGATGCAGCTGACTGCTGTGAAGTACAGAGGCGTTTTTGTCAGTTCCTGGAAAAAAACCTGACATTTCAGTTTGTCCTTTCTTCATTTCAGTTGGTGTGAAACCTTGTTGGTCTGGTGAAATCAACAGAATGGTTGTTAGGAGGAGTTACCATCCCTGGCTTTCTGGTACTTGCCTGTGCAGCTGAGCTGCCTTAGCTGTGACCACCTTTGGTGTTGATTTAAAGCAATCTGCTTTTTTTGGCACTGACCTGGATTGCAACTCCTTTTAGAAGCATGCCCATGAGATAGTAGTACAGTAACAACTGTGTATTTAAATGTCAGTCACTCTAAGACAATGCCACTGAAGCTACCAGTACAATTTAATAAGAAAGATCCAGAAGGCAAGCAATGAAAGCTTCTTGTCAGGATGCCTCCAGTCATGATGGTAAAATCCCTGTGAAGAAGGTTAAAGTCTCCATGGTCTCAATTCCTTACTATGAAAATGGTGTTTCAAAGGACAAAGTAGCTCTGTTAATTTACTGTCCTGAAATGTTTATAAAGATGCATCTTTGATGGGGGAGGTTTCAAACCAGAAATCTGTATAGAAAAGAGATAGTATCTTGAAGAGAGAGATACTATATTTTAGTGAAATAGCTATCTATATACACATATATTCTAAGGTCAACATTTGAAGAACTCTTTGCCCAAAACTCAAATCTGTTGCTACTTATAGAAATGAAATAGCGTGTTTATCTAAGCCATTGAGATGTAATTTCAGTTTATACCATGTTAGTACAACTAATCCTTTCACTGATGTTCAGCTTCTGCCAATTCGGTCAATGGACTAATTGTGTGAAGGGAAGCATACAAGCACAGCAGTGTTTTATGTACTACATCTCACCACTTCCTGACCCTGTCTCCCTGCACACTACCTTCATACAGTCTTCTAGCCAGATCTGTTGTACAGTTAGAAATGCCCAGATTAATTTTCCCTGCTTTGACAAGCTCCTTTACATTTCAGAAGGCCAACATTTTTAGTGCATCCATAGGAAGCGTCTCCACTACAGCCTTTCACCACACGAGAGACAGACTGAAGATGTAGGCAGCTGACAAATGTGAAAGCAATGAAGAGGTGTTCTGAGGTTGACAGCGCTTTTCATAGTACACGCATTTTCTGGGAAAGGCATAAGAAGGGAGATAAACAGGCGATGATTTTGGCAAGCTGAGAAGAAGCTGCAGCAGACCAAGATGTTCCAAAGAGAAGATCACATCAAAAAGGTAAGGGCACCAACTTCATCCTGTCCATTTCTCCCGCTGCTTGAATATTATCTTGAAAATCAGAAAGTCTTCCTTGGAAAATGTTGACATTTTCTGGAGAATCCTATAAATTCTATAAAAGTAATTTAGCATTACTTTGAAAAAAATACAGTACTATTTTTATGGCTCATTCCAGCCCCCTCAATTCCTGCTTGAAATTGTTGGTTTTTTTTTTTCCCAGAAGCTCTGCAAACTGATAAAATAATAACAGTCCAAACATCAGAAATATCTCTGTGTAACTGCTGCATATGGAGTAACAGTCAGGATAGAGGGATGGGGGAAGCCACAGAGCAGTTTATAAAAAGTCCTACATAATACTTTGATTTGAGACTAGAAATAACTGAAAATAACTCTGAAAGTCTTATTCTTAGTCAAACTGTTTTTACTTAAGGCTGTGCCAGCAAGGATGTATGCCTAAAAGGACTGTGACTCTCTCTGTCAAAAGAGTGTCATGATGTCATGCATGCATCCAAGGGGAGAGCATCAAGGGGTTAATTTGACTGTATTTGTGTCTAAAAATGCATAATCTGGCATGTTACTCAGCCTTGATCTAAGTTCATAGTCAGATGAGTAAATGATGAAGGTCCTTGCACCAGCATGGGTTTGGGCCAAAGTCAAAGGATTTTGAGAATCCCTCTGGTAATGTTCTCAGCACAATTGTTTTAATGTAGCTTACAGCTAGATCAATAACCAACTTCAATCATCTATATTTTTTTCCCTTTTCTAGATATATTTGAAAAAGTTTTGTTAAAAATTATAATGTTTCCAGTTCTACCTTCTCTGTGGTCTATAATCCTGGGCAGACTGGAAAACACAGTAGTACTGTACATTTTTGCACAGCTTTTCATGATGTTAAAAAAAACAGAAGAGGGTCTTGAAATGTTAAAATAGTGTGCAATGATAACAGTTTCAAAACTGCAACAAAGCTTCTGCTGATTTTGAGTAAAATCGGTCTGAGTGTTCCTGGAAAATATCCTCTTCCTCATTATTTGTTTTTTATGGGAGCATCTGGTAAGATATGTCAAACAATGATAGTTACAGTAATTGGCCTTGATAACAGTGTTTAGTTTTCTGGTTATCAGATTTCTGCTCCAGGTTAGACTTCATATGTTTGAATGCACCATATTTATCACCTGGTGTTTCGGAAAAAACATACCTGGAATCCAAAATGTGTGTGGTAGCTGTTGGACGGAGTGAAACCTGAGTGAACGCTCCAAGATTTGAGAACATCTGAAGGGCCATCAATGCTTGGATGAACTGAGCACTTTAGCATCTGGCCACTAGACACTTCCTAGTAACTCTGAAGAGTGGGAGTCTTTGAGGCCTGGACTAGTTTTCCATAGGCAATGGGCCAAGGCATGTTATTAACATGTTATTAACAATACAGGATTTTCCACATAAGGAACTTGGCACCTTTATTGTCTTAGCTCAAGCACTTCACAGCTTTGAGATCTGCTAGAGCAGCTGAGAAACAAGGTAAATTAGAACACTCTAAACAGTCTGGACTGAATGACCAAATTCTAACCTGTCTGTCTTTGTCATTTATCTTTCAGGTCCTCAGGCTCCGTCAGCCACCGTCTGATCACATTGCAGCAACATAGGTGTTGCCATGAGGATCAGGAGGTGTCCTGTCTGCTTCACAACTTGTCTTTGGTCCTGCTGGGTATACACCAGAGAGAGCTCCATATAGAGGCAGAGCACACATTTCAAGAGAGCTGAGAAACCAGTTCCTGCACATACATGCATCTGTGTAAGAGTACTCCAAGACCAGAGGCCTCTGTGGCACTGCATGGATATAAGAACTGTTGCATGTGTGGGGTTAGACTCTGCTTTTTGAGATATGATGTTCCGACGAGGATTTATTCTATTTCTTCCCCGACTTGTAGGCCTGCTGGTGGTGGCCTGTTGCTCAATGTCTATTGTTTATATGTTGACTTGCACACCCAAGGGTGACAACCAGCAGCTTGCCTTGCCCAGGGTGCACAGTCCAACTGTGAAGGAGGGATATGAAGCCATTCTGCAGGAGAGAGAAGAGCAACAACGCAATTACATCATCAGCTTGAAGAAACAAATTGCCCAGTTGAAGGCTGAGCTCCAGGGCAGGAGTGAACAGATTAAGAACATGCAGAACCAGTACCCAGACTCCTTGAACATTCAGCTTGACCACAGTAAGCCAGAGAAGGCCCAGGCCAACCTGCTGGCTTTCCTCCGTTCCCAAGTAGACAAAGCAGAGGTGCACAGCGGTGTTAAGCTGTCCACAGAGTATGCGGCGGTGCCCTTTGAGAGCTTCACCCTCCAGAAGGTGTACCAGCTGGAGACAGGGCTGACACGGCACCCAGAGGAGAAACCCGTAAGGAAGGACAAGCGAGATGAGTTGATAGAGGTGATCGAGTTAGCAGTGGGGAGCTTGAACAAGCCAGATGGGGTCAGCAAAGCAAAACCCCGTGTATACACAGCCTCTGACTTTGTTGAAGGTTCGTATGCAGAGAACAGGTTAGAAGGTCCAAGCGGTGCTGGGGAGGAGTTCTGGTGTGACTGAGTTGCTGAGGGAGATGGGAGCTGTGTCAGAGCACAGATGTCTGGGATGGTGTTAGAGCTGTGACCTAGTGATGCTGTCTCAGGCACAATTGCAAAATGGCAGCTTTCCTGGGGGACAGGACTTTGTGACAGCAAAGCCTGCCAGTCTCCTGTAGTGACACCAATGGGTGCTCACAGCTCTCTAGTCATGCACTTGCCTCAAAATTGACAAAGCAAGGAGTGACTGGCCAGGCTGCAATCCCAGATCTATTTCCAGTGTTAACATTGGCAACTGCAGTTCAAATCCATGCTGCCATTCTCCTCCTTTCTGTTTGTTGTTTAGTTTATCTTTTAAAAATATGTTTCTACAGTTTATATAAGTGCTGAACAAGCATGTATGACTGTTTGGCACCAACTCTTCCATGCCAGAGGGTGAGGAGATAGGAGATGTTTCCTGCCACACCTTACTCAATGTCAATTAAGCTGAGAACCTGCCTTTATGGATAATCAAGAGTCTTTGACTGGGTACCAGTCTTGTGCTTGGGAACAAGCACAGAAAGATGTGGGGAAGACATGCACACTACTGCTGGCTCTATGGAGTTTCTTCATGCACTAATGGTCTTGCTGGCTTTTTTATGCCATGGTGAAATACACCAGAGAGAGGAAACCTTTCACGTGACTTGGAGCTCAAGAAACTGGAGGCCAGCTCAGTCTGAGCTCAAGGAACCTTTCTTGTGTCCTCCCTTGCAGGCCAGGTCCTTGCAGGTGCAAGGGAACAAATTCTAATTCTTACTCATCAGTGCAGACTGATTTGTTTGCAAATGCAGTGATCCATGTATTGAGGCTGGAAACAAAGAGACTTGGCAGAAAATTTCCCTGCCAAATCCCTTTGGAGTTCTCTGTCAGTTCTTGTCACTTTCTTTTCTCCCAACTTCAGTCTCCCAAAAGTGGAAAAAAAACCCTGCCAATCAAAGAACAAATCCATTGCTCTCTGTAACGTCTGTATGTGTAGGGAGGACTGAGTTATCTGTTCCAGTTCTGCATTTCAAATATAGTTTGGACTCTGAACTTGTTTTGGAAACAGTGCTGTCCAGGTGCTACTGCCTACACAGTAAGTGAGTAATAAGCTGGATTCTATGTCAGCTTCTGGCAAATTAGTGTAAGTCCAGCAACACAGCAACCATGTGTCTGTTAACCCAGCTGTTTTCATTTTCTGTAACTGCCCTGGACAGCTGGAGACTTCTGGGAGTGGCCAGATTTGCACTGAAAGTAATAGCACTTACCCTCTAAGTGTTTTCCAGCTGCTTTAGCAATAACAGCACACAAAAGCTGTGTGTCTCTCTTATGTTAAATGTGAGGCTACCACTCTTGTCTTAAGGTTGATCAAGCAGAGAGATGTGTTGGAATGAAAATCAGGTAATCAGGGTCAGAGACAGGATTTAAAATCTGAACTGCTGCTGTCAGTATGTGGGATTTGTGTCCTTGTTTCTCCGCAATTCAGAGATGCCTTTGACACCAGCTTTACTCAAGTGTGCTGCTGACCTTGAGTCTTGCTAAAACATAGAGTTGTGCACAGTAATCTTGTTTTCTTGGGCCTCCTGTGTGGATTTTTCTTTTCTTGTGGATCACATCTGGCACCTGCTATCACTTTTTCAGTACTAGTTCATTGCTAGCATATGCCAACAGGCAGGGGAGTGGTGTTTGCAGAGGGAAATGTTTCTTCAAACACTTCTTACATTTAAGGAGAAATGTTTTGTCTCTATGGCTGGAGGATCTTAAAATTAGTGCTGTATCCTCTGCAGTTTCTAGACAGAATTACTTGTGCGTGGAAGTTAGATTATGACCCCAGTACCTTACATCTGAGTTAAAGATTTGCGTTACATGAGATTTGGACAGGATTCTCAGTTCTCCTTCCAGAGTAATAGCTGACACGTAGTGGAATTTTCCATTTTTCCCCCCTTAATTGAAGACAAGAGAGCCACACCTCCTCCCTGGAGCTCGAGATGTATCCATCTGGTTGCTGCTCTGCTTAGCTTCTTTTTTGACAGAGGCACTTGGGCTGTTCAGCTGCTATAATGCTCCCCTCTCCCCCTTATTCCTCCCACTTACGTACCAAGTTCACTAGCTTTCTGCCAAGGGGATTCAGTAAGAAACAGCATGGGAAAAAAAATCAGAAATTTCTGTGTATTATAAGCAAGCAAATGACTGCTCTGTTTCCAGTAGAAAGCCAGTTGCTCAGAAAGCAGGATAACAGGTCTGGTCATTAATTTATGTAAATAGCAGCAGGGCTGAATAGATCTGAGAGTCGTTCATTTTCTCAGAGATGGAAATAATAATTTGGAGACTCTGACAAGCCTTGGTAGTGTGTTCCATAAGTGAATGGAATATCCTTTCCTAATATGAACAGTTCCAGAAAATCCCTGGATTGCTTAAGAAATGCCCTGCCATAACACCTTCAAATATGCTGGATCATAAGTTTTCCTACTTGAAGTATGTTGCTGTCTAGTGACTGGAATTTTAATCAAGGTCTCAGAGGCAAATGAAAAAGGAGTAGCTTTGCTTTTTCAAATGGGCAGCTACTGTTAGTGGTCTCTCTGATGGAATTTTGCCATGGAACCTTATTGGGAGAAAGGAATGATGCTTTTCATCAAAGGATAAGATGCTGTATTTTACTGCACGTGAGGTGGGAAGACCACTGTAATACTGAGTTAAAATGGGGACAACAAATTCTAATAAATCCTCATAGTGCTCCTACATCATCTAACAGAAGGGAACTAATGAGCACGAGTCCAGAGAGTGTTTCTAGTGACACTAGGAGACTTGAAGCCTCTAGTCTGTGGAACTGAGGCTAGAATTGTCATCCACTCAAGAGTATCTTGTTAAGAATGCATGGCTGTTTGCTAGTTACATGTTTCATCTAGATCCATGTATGTGACAGTTGTTTGCCTGCCCTGCTGAGTAGACACCAGGTATTTTGCATTTCTTTAGAGAGCCCTGGGAATTGCTGCTCTGAAGACTGAACACTTACTGCTCCTTCATCAGTTTTTCAGGCCAGGCCATTTTTGCTTCTCACTTGTTCCTTTCCTTCATCTTAGGGCCATTCTGTCTGCTGACAGAGAGCTCCAGTTTACTTTTTTACATTGGGTTTCTAAAGACTTTGACTTTTCTCCCTGCCTCTGCAAGGAATGGTGCATATTCTGAAATATATCTGCTGTAATGGAAGCAATAGATGATCAATTAACCAATTTTTCATCCATATTGAATATCTAGCCTTTCTAAGGCTTTCATTTCAGAAACAATCTTTTAAGGAAAAGGGGGTTTTGTTCACTTTTTTGAGACTTTTTTTCCTCTCATAGTTCATATCTTGGAATTGAAGCTGTTTGACACATCTTCCTGCATCACGTAGAAAGTCCTGGTGGCACAAATAAAGTAGAGCCTTTGGAAATGGAAAAAATTTGTAAAAGGCAGGATGTTCTGCTGGGTGAGTTGCCAGAGTGACTCAAGACATTCAGACTCATTTCCAAGGCTCATTGCCTGTCCTTGGGCAAATCACTTTTTTCTCTACTTCTAAAACAAGATATTTTTAAAAGGAAAGAACATGCTTAAAAATGGAAAACAAATAGCTTTAATATGCATCAAGAATAGTCATATTTAATTAGAGGCATTAAACTTGGATACAATTCTCTTCAGTATAAAACAATAAGATCATAAATTCTTGGATTACCATTTTGCACAAGGAGACCTTGCCTTCACCTAAGCTACTTGTTTTCAGCTGCAGTAGAAGTACTAAACAAGAACAAAACTACTGAATTAGAAGCATCCTCTGTGTATAGCCCTAGGAGGGACCCCAGTCAGGTCACAACTTGCATTCCTCTTTAAGGTACATCTTATTTGGCAAGGCTTCCTTTATTGTGTAGTACATCTCTCCAGGGAAGTGGTATTTGTGGGGTCATTGTTTCTTGACTGGGGTAGGTAGAAGAGAATGTAAAAACAAAAGCTGAGATGTTGTGTAGTAGATACTATTAGTTTTGTTAATTTAATTTAGGTTTCTTTATTATTAAAAATGTCAGTTCAAAATGTCAAACATGGAACACTTCCATCAATTTATCTCTAAAGAGAATGCAAATCAGATTTAATTTAGAATTTTGTTTAGCTGAATGTTGAAAGGGTGCCTTTCTAACACAAACTTCTTTGGTAAAACCTGTGTTCAAAAACTGCCTGAGCAAATGAGTGCACCCAACAATGCACTCAGATCATCAGCAAGCTTTCTATAAGGATAAATGGATGAGCCGAATTCAAAGGCCCATATTTCTATTCTCTGGCCACCAGGAGGAGGAAATCAAGGGACTATTAGGTCACTATTCAGATGAACTCCAGTTCAGTAACAGATGTAGTTCATGGTCTGCATCTTGGGCAGATTTTATGAAAAAAGCTAGGAGGAGTCAAGGGCAGTAAAAGATTAGCAGTGAAAGATTTATGGAGCTGCTATCTCCCTAGATTCATTTGCTATGCTAGAAGGAGAATTGGAGCATTTGTTGAATCAGCTTATATTAAAAATAAGACATGAAGTGAATAACAGATCAGTAAATCTGCATATATTATTAACCAGCTGAAGTGTTCATTAAGAATAAAACACTTGGAGAATGATAGTGAAGATAAAACAGTCCACAGAACTCTCTCCAGATAAAATCACACCTCATTAGTCTTTTGGTTATACCAATGTAAAAGCTGCAATACAAGATGAAGAGATTATGTCACTTTGAAGAAAACTTTGACCTAGACCTTCCAAGAAACACAGACAGAGCTGACAGTCTATGGGTCAGATGCCCAGCAATGTTACACATCAGGGAATAACCAAGATTTAAAAGAAAAAAAAAAAAAAGGAAGCCTCATTTTGGTCTTGTTTTTCATAACCAGAAGAAGCTATGCTTCCTAGCCAGATGGAGAAGTTGAGTAGTTTTTTCAAGACATTTGTGCTTGTCTCATAACTTCTGCAAGAGATGGAAGGCATTGCAATTATACTCTTGTACTGATTAAGTTGTTAAGATGTTTATAGTGGCTTAATGAGTGGTTAGAATTAGCATCAATTTTTTCTTTCTTAAACCTAATAGATTTGCCAGTGAAAAAGCTTTATTTCAGTACGCACTGTAGGGACTGGAGTATCATTTAGAGTGGGTAAAATCTATAGCCTTTTTGCCAACTTGATCTCATTTAGGATATTAGAGTATTTCAGTGGGGCATGATCAGGGCTTTTATAGCTCATGCTGGCCCTCAGCATGAACCAGATCAATTACACCCATCAAGTATGTTAAAAGTTCCTTCCATATAGGAAAGAAATACATGATTGTATGAATTAAATATCCTGGCCTAGCCTCTGACAAACTGTAGAGTCATCCTTGCAGATCATTACTTGACCAGGAGTGGGCATTCATAAAGAAAATAGCAGTCCCTTGAGAGTTGAGTAACAGGAGAGTTTTGTCCTGACTGGCAGTGAGTGAAGTTGATGGCTGGGGCCTGGTTGCATAGTTTTATCAGGGGACTTTCCAGAAAACCTCCCAGTGCTCATCAGAAAATTGCCTTTCTGGGAGATGGCCTAATCCCTCCTGCTGCAGAGAGGCAGACTGCCTTTGCAGTCCCTCTGCATCCCATTACCATGCATGTCTGCAGTGTGCAATTGGAGCAGTCTGAAAAATAAGGACAGTATGTCTGCTGAGTTATACTGAGAGTGAGCAGTTGGTGACCTTCAGGGGTTTGTGACTCAGCCAAGCCTTGGAATGTGCCTGCAAGAATACCAAACAGCTCCTGCAACCCAGGGCTGTGTCCCTGCTCAGTGATGGCCGACTCCAAATGATGGTGGACTGTGTACTGGTTTAAAAGTAAATATCTCATTGCCTCTGCTGCATTTTTAGCTTAGGTGTAGGAACTTGAGACTTTCTCCTTTTTTTCCCCCCAGGAGCCCAACTTTAATCCAAAAATCTCTTCATTTTTGTTTTAATGCAGGGATCTACCGCACAGAAAAAAATAAAGGCACATTGTATGAGCTGACTTTCAAAGGAGATGCAAAACATCAATTCAAGAAGATTGTCTTATTCCGGCCATTTGGTCCTGTAATGAAAGTGAAAAATGAAAATGTCAATATGGCTGACACACTTATTAATGTCATTGTGCCATTGGCCAAGAGAGCCAGCAAATTTCGGCAATTCATGCAGAATTTCAGGTGGGTTTCCTTCAATGCTGCCTTTACTTTTTCTTACTTGGAGTTATCAAGACCTCACTCACTGCAACTTTTACATAACAGTTCATTGTGCAACTAAGTGATTTTTGAGATTACAGACTAAAAGGCATTTGGTTGCTTCATGCATTGTGATTAGCAGTAAAGGCAATTACATTCCAGTCATCAGGGTTTCTGATTTGCATGTACCTGACTTAAGAGTCTCAATCTGTTTGTTGGGCACATACAATTGTGGCAAAGGGAGAATTTTATGCAGTGGTTGCAAAGGAGCATTTCTGAGGAAAAGGGGAACCAGTGCTCCTGGACACTTTGCTAGGCTCCATTAGATAAAATATTAAGACAACAAAAGGCAAGAAGGAAATGTATTTGAACTTTCAGCATAGTTACTCTTAAATTATTATTTTTCTGTACAGACATGATGTTCAAAGGGAGAACTTACTTGAAATGTGACTTTAAGTAGCTGCCCAGAAAAGACTGTTATCAAAAGATACTGACTCTTACAATGGGATGTTTTGTCTAATTACACCCATCTAAAAATAGGCTCCTTGTCTAAATGAGCCTTCTGATTAGTATTCTGATTATCTTGTTTTAGACTGGGAGAAATCACCCTCTGGGCATGCTGATTTCTCTGCTGATTATAGATGAACTCTCGCTAACTTAGTAAAGGAAGTAAGGCATGGTTTCAGCACTTGTTCCGATTGGTCTTACCCTTGAGCTACACTTTTGATCTCTGCTTAATACTTAGGTTTTAGATAATGCCAAAGATCTGAACTCTGGAATATCTGTTATAAAAACTCAGGGTTATGAGGTAGGATATTATAAAAATCCCCCTTCTCATATTCTCCTGTGTGCTGAAGTTTTTGCTTGTCTGATTATTCTTCCTGGGGCTGGATGGCCACTTGTAACAGTGTCCTATTAATATAACAAATGCTGCTTAGAGAGCTTGTACCTAATCTGCCTGAGAGATAGACTTCTGTCTCTTCTAAGGGAGAAAGGGAGCCACTTTGTCAGGACAAGAATATCTGTCAGTGAATCACGTCCCCAGGAATGCCTCCGAGGTTCACCCTACTCTGCTCTCCCCAGCTGCTGTAGGTTATTGAAGGAAGCTAACTTCTGGGACAAGTCACAAATCTGTCTCTTTCCTTCAGGGAAATGGGGATTCAGCAGGATGGGAGAATTCACCTCACTGTAGTTTACTTTGGAAAGGAACAAATGAATGAAGTCAAATCAATACTTGAAAATACCTCTAAGTAAGTACCTGAACATCTGGTGTGTGCTGTTCGTATACAGTGATCCTACGTGAAGTGGAGAGTGGATAATTCAGTATTCATAGTTGTGCCGAAAGGTTCTAAAGAACATTGCAGAAAATAGCTTTCTTTTTGTATCAAATAAAAATGGTGTTATCCAGAGAGTCCCATAGAGTGGTCTTTAGAACTGCAGAGCAGATTTTAGTTCAATTTACCTCAGTGCAACTGTGTGCGGTTTTTTTTCTTCCTCCCAACCCCGCCACACACACACACTGGTAACTCTTTAGTTCTTTGAAAGTGGCTTTAACTGTTAGGACTGAAAGCTGACCTCCAGGGGCAGGTGGAAGACAATTTCACTAGAGCACCAAGGAACTGGATACTTTTGGCCAGTTCTGCTCTGTTGAGTTTGGTTACATAGCTGTGTTTGTCAAGATCATGTGGCACTGCAGCCTTTTGCTTGTCTTCTCCATGCAGGAAGAAGACTCTTGTATAGATACAGTAATGTAACCACAGGTAATTGAAATTTGCATACTGGAGATACTTTTGTTAATCTAAACCTTGTTGGGATTTTTGTGAGATCTGCCCGAAGAAAGTCAGGAATGCTAGTGTGTGAGTACACAGGTCAAGCTCTGAACGTAGATAGACCTAGTGAAAATCTCCTCAAGAATCAAACAGGACATCTCTTCCCTCCGACTTCTCTCAGAACTGTGATACTACAGATTTCTATGTTAATCCTTTTTTATGGGGTTCCCACCCCTGACTTGTATTAAGAGCTGGATGGGCAGGGTAAGTTTCTGAATATTTTCCTTCTAGGTCAGCCAACTTCAAGAACTTTACCTTCATCCAGTTGAACGAAGAGTTTTCCAGGGGCAAAGGATTAGATGTCGGTGCTCGATTTTGGAAAGGAAACAATGTTGTTCTCTTTTTTTGCGACGTGGACATATACTTCACAGCTGAATTCTTGAACTCCTGTAGATTGAACACACAGCCAGGTACTGCTTCTCATGAAGTGCAATGTATTTTTACAGGTTCTGTAAAATCCCTCACTGGAGTATTCTTGCCTTTGAATTGGTAATGAAGCTACTGTAAATCAGTTGTAACAGTTCCGGCTCCCATTGTGATAGAATCTCTTGCCTTCAGCACCTGTGCTTTCTGGAACAGGATCTTTTTATTAATTATATCCTCACAATCACATTCTTATGGAAAGAACATAGGCTCAGTGCAAAACTTGTGTGACCTAGCCTGGATTTGGTCAGGCCTGGACTGTACCTTGTAAAAGACAAGTGTGTTTTATACAGCTTTTTTTTTTAAAAATAATCCATTGTCATTTCCAGGGAAGAAGGTATTTTATCCTGTTCTCTTCAGCCAGTATAACCCCAGTATAATTTATGGTCACCATGATTCCATCCCATCTTTAGAACAGCAGCTGGTAAGTACATACTTCTCTGAATGCCTGCTTTTATTTGAACAAAGCAATTTTTAAAGGTATATGTGCTCTTGGATAGCATTTCCCTATTCTTTGTGCACAGTGATCACCACAGACACAAAATTAACAATAACCCTCACCTTACTGTGAGTTCTGCAGGTAAGTTTCACTGGGAAGTACATTGGTGCCATTTATTTTAAACCTTTTGGAAGCTTTTACATGGAAACTAAGAATTTTCAAACAAGCAGACATTTTAAAAATGTCTGCTTCTCTGCTAGAAGGAATTTCCTAACTAGAGAATAATTCCTCCATGATGTGCCATCTTGGGGTGACAGTCCTTGGCTTGCTCTGATTTCTTCTTATCACTGAATACTATTTGCATTTGAAGACCTAACATTTGTAAGAAGCAGAGCTGTCCTCAGATCAGTAGTAAAAAGAGAATTCCAGGGGCTGTCACAGTTTTTCCCCCACTTACTTGAACACCTTACAGTGGCCTTTTCCATCCCACAGTCCACGACTGAACTGCCTGTGAGCAGACAGTGTGTTTCTAAAGTGCCCCAGAGTCAAATCACATGCTTGGAGCTGTCACTTTATTCTGGCACTGATACAACACAGCACAACTCCACTGATTTTCATCTCACCTGCTTCTTTTTGATATGAGAACAAAGCAATATTTTTAAAAACATTGCCATAAGGCCTATGATTAAGACATGTATGAGTCTCCTGGAAGAAGAGGGAGCTGTTGTGAGGAAGATGGGAGGTTCACATGCATGTTAGTGGCCAGGCCATTGCTTGGCACTGCTGCAGACACTGTTCTCCATTCTCTTGTGCCCTGGTGTTGCACAGCTGTTGAACCTAAAGGCCTGATAGAAGGGAGTCTTGCTTCTCTCCAGAGGCAGTGGGTCACAGTCCTCTGCCCACTAGTCCTGCTAAGTGCCTGAATTTTCAAATTGTAACATAAGCCAGCTATGCAGCTTTATTCAGTTCCTCTGGGCTGGGTCCTAACCTGCCACATCTGCCTCTCTTACTGCCAGGCACTGCACTTACTAGGGCTCATCCTGTCCCAGGCTGGATGCTGTCCCCAGAGCATCCCAGCTTCTATTGTTGTTCTGGGTAGGAAGGGATTAGGGGTGATGTGCGCCCAGGGACAGTCACAGTTGAAAAAGATCACTTGGGATCTGAGTCCAGTCTTCTGTCATCACTACCTCACCTTGTACAGTTCCTCTATAAAAATGAAGAATGAGAGTTTGAAAAATCCATCCAAAATACTTCAAAGTTTTTTTTTCTTTTTGTCTGCTGCTCTCTGTGTTATGAGACCTATAGCCAGAAAGCCATTTATTGAAGAGTCTGGAAAATCCCTCGTACTGTTTTTTTTCTCAGAAGAAACTTGTTCTGATTGTACCATGGGATTTTCTCTCTCTGCTCAGAGCCTGTCAGGGATGCTCAAGCTTGTAAGAATTTTGCTTAGGGAATGAAATAGAGGTTAGCTTTCAAGCTAGCATAAATTCCAGAAAGTACATTGTCAGGATTGTGAAAATATTTATAGCTAATATTTGAATCATAAAATGTGATGCTTATGTCAGAAAAGCTTCTTGATTTAAAGAAGTACAGCAATTCACATTTTATGTATATTTTTATATTTTTAGCCCACTTTAGTTGCCAGGCATAAGACCAGATCTGTGCCAATAAAACAAGACAGTGTTAGCTCTCTGTCCTGGAACTTGGGCTGTTGAGGAGAAAAAAAAAATCCTTCAGAAATCTTCAATAGAATTTGATTTGTGCATTAGCCACTTGCCCTAATGGGAAATAATAATGCTAATGCACATGAGTAGCTTGCTGTAAGGGCATCATGATGGAGACTTCTTGTTGCAGTGCAGGCCTGACAGATGCAATCTTGTTTCCTTTTAATTCACTTCTGCAGTGACTTGGCTTTTTCAAGGAAAGGAGAAATGAGAAATGAAATGTATAGCAGTGTGAGCACTAAAATAAAAACAAACAAACAAACAAAAGCGTTTGAAGTGACAAGAGTTATGAACAAAAAGAAGATGCATGAACAAGAAATCAGGAGAGAAAATTTTGGAAGAGCATTTCTTCATATAGGAAATACTGGGATTTGTAAATCAAGAAATGGAATTTCTCTTTCCTCATCCTCTGAAATTCTGTCACAAGGGAAGTCAAGATTTTCCAAATCAGTTGCTAAGGGATAGGTTTCTAACCAGACATTCAAGAGTGTGAAGTACTGCTGACTTGCTCAGAGGATTTAAATGCCTGTCCCAGTCCCTTGAAGCTCTTGGATGTCTCACCAGATTGGGTTAGGTCATTCACATGCATGAACCTTAGAGATCTGTGCTTGGATATCTGCTTTTCAAAATTATAGCCATGGTTTCTCAGTGCTCTGATTTTCTACTGTAATACATAATGTTTTCATTGTCCATCTCAGGAAGGCAGATCATTCATTTTTACAAAGGCTTTTATGGGACATACATCACTTCTGGAGTTCAATTTTAGGTGGATATAGCAGTCCTGTAATGGAAAATTATTCTTGTTATTCAAAATCAACGGAATCAAAAAGCTGTCGTCTGTGTGATCAGATTAGAACAACTGTTTCCTTCTAAAGCTTTTGTGGTCCTCAGTGCAGATGCTATCATCTGCTGTGACAGCAGAATCTGGCTTCCCTGGTTGACCAATATGTTTCTTACATTGGGTGTGAATCCCACAGAAACTAAAAATTTTGGAGGATGCTTTGCCTGCAAAGAAGTAAACTCCAGAGGAGTGATATTGTTCCACTTGGTCTACAACAGCAGGAGTGGAGTAAAACCTGATTGTTCTGGATTGGGGGCGTTATCCATGATAATAGCTAAGAACACAGCTGTTTGGGGAGAGCAGATCTATCCAATGAGTATCTACAAAAATGGGTTCAGGACCAGCAGTGGATTCACATGGGGAAGAATAAAAGGGCACTTGCTCCTATTTCTGACCACATTCAGGTCAGAATGATCACTCTGAAGGCATTTCTGTTTCTGTGTAAACATTCTTTTCCCTCCAATGCAGATTATTAAAAAAGAAACTGGATTTTGGAGAGACTTTGGTTTTGGGATGACTTGCCAGTACAGATCTGATTTTATCAACATAGGTAAGAAAAATACACTCCAATAAACCGGCCTTTTTGCTAAACATAGAAAATGATGATCAGCCTCCCTTTCCTTTGCCAGGATGTCTGTGTCACTAATTTGCAGCATTGCTGTGGTTAGACGTCCAGGCTTTTCCTAGGTGCCATAGAATTACCAGAATCTCAGCATTGCTTACAAATAAAATTAAAAATGAAGAACTTTTGTCTGATAGTGAAAGATTTGAAGATGAGCAGCTTGATGTTCACAGAAAGTATGTGTGTGTTTTAAAGGGCTAACTGGAGCCAGAAAACAGCTGCAGTGCAATTAATTAGCATCAAGTTTGCTAACAGATTTCTAGTTTTATTTTGAATTTTGTTTGTGTCAGGTGGCTTTGACCTGGACATTAAAGGCTGGGGTGGTGAAGATGTGCACCTGTACCGCAAGTACCTTCACAGCAACCTCATGGTGATCCGAACGCCTGTCAGGGGTCTCTTCCATCTGTGGCATGAAAAGCAGTGTCTGGACGAGCTGACTCCAGAGCAGTACAAAATGTGCATGCAGTCCAAGGCCATGAATGAGGCGTCTCATGGCCAGCTTGGGATGCTTGTTTTCAAGCAAGAGATTGAGACACACTTACATAGACAGAAATTGAGCAGTAAGAAGACGTGAATCCAGAAAGGGAGGTTAAAAGCCTCTGAACTGGACTTTAAGGTGTTTTGGAAAAGAGGTTTTAACCAGAAAAGTTGGGATGAGACTGAAAGAGGATGGAGATCCTAGCAGGATGGCAGCAAAAGAAGAGGGAAAGCATCTGTCATTGCTAGTTTTGTTTTTATTCTGGTGATGCTTTTAAGTACTCCATTATCCTGACTGTTCAGCACTTGCTTCTGGGGAAGACTTGAACACTTGATGAGATTCAAGGTCACATGACAGAGACAATGAACATTATGTGCTATTATGTGACCAGTGCGGTATTCACACTAACAAATGGATGTGCTTTTCCTTCGAAATATTTGTAAGATGTGTACAGTTATTTAAAGGATTGACCTTTTGGTGGGCCAACAATTATTTTCTACATCTAACTTGACATATTTAAAAAGGGCTATTTTTCAATAAGTACAGAGACTCCTGCTCTGAGAAGGACATCTGATTCTTACCCATGGTAAAGCTGGAGTGACCAAAAATACTTTTCCTTTAAGGGGCTGGGATGGGACAACAGCAGCAGTGCATTAGCAGGCCAGTTCTCAGATCATTCAGAGGAGGTTTCTCAGAAAGCGCTTTCTAAACTTAAGAAAGAGAAAACCTTACTGGTCAAGTGTGATAGTTGAAACTGTTGGTTCTCCCCTGTGGACAGAGATGAGCCACATCTGTATCATGTGAATCAGATTGTGTATTTCTGCTTTAGAATGCTGTATGTATTTCAAGATTTATTTTTAAATGAAATTTGTTTGGCTTGGGAATTATTTTGCCACACTTAGGTTTTCTACTTCTAGCCTTAGTAGGCAATAGTACAGCCGTCCAATGCTTGGAAAATGCTCTGCAGATCTGTGTTCCTGTGGATGGGAACTGGGTTCAGATAAGTGATTTTTCTACACAACCTAGGCACTGAAATGCAGAAGCTTTATCATGCTGAAGAAAAGGAAATACATATCAACTTGCTGATTTAGCAGGAGGCTTTAAAATCCAAATGCCAGATACCAACAGTGATGAACATTTTCTGACTTGATACCAAAGTATTTCTCCTAAACCAAATACAGAGTCTTGCCCAGAGTATAGAAGGCTTTTTGTAATTAACAAAATAAATTTTCGTGATGAACTACTGGACCCTGCAAGTTCTCTTATGATAATTATAGGTACCAATTGTCAAAATTAATCATCTTCTTAATAGTTTTTGTTGCAATTGCCTAAAACTGCTGAAAATCTGAGTTACTGCTCTTTTAAAGCATTTTCTTTTAATGCTGACTGCTATTTACCACTTTAATATATGCTAGCCAACAAAAACTGTATGGGCTTGTAAATCCCATTTGCTTACCTAAATGCTGTTTCTCTGAGCAGTCTCTTTGTTTTATAGATTCAGATTAATTTAAGGCAGTCTGAGCCAGATCCTAATTTGGTTTTTGGCTTGTAAAAGCTGGGGGGAAGAATGGTAGCACTGAACAATGAATGAACCACTCCTTGTTGTGTGGCTGTGCAGTAGGAAGAGCGCTATGAACCTCTTCTGAAAGCACTGCATGCAGACAGAGACCATGCTGCTGTAAGTACCTTTTCCTTGGGCAGGTTTATATGTGTTTGTCTTTCATTGGTGCAAAGGATCTGCATTGCACTTGCCTTGCAAATCACCAACACCAATCCAAAACACTGCAAAAGTACAAAAAAAAAAAAAAAATAGAAACTTTGTATATGTTAAAATCTCACTTCCCAAATACATTACTTACCATAGAAACTTCATCAATCACTCAAGTAGATCCTCCAAAGAACTGTTTTTTTCCCAGAACATGTGATAAATTATTTATGAAGAGCTTTGTATTGATAAAGTAACTTTACAAACATTATGCAATAGGAGGAGACAGGTATGGCTTGTTGAGTGCATATAAAAGTTTGGTAATGCAGCTGCTCCAAGGCAAAAGTTGTTCCTACAGTTCCACTTAAACCTGAATTTGAAACTGGGTGTTGTGTACTATGAAAGTTTCGTAATCATAGCCTACCTCAAGCCTCACCTTAACTATTTTCATGATGGTTTTATTCAGTCTTCCCTGAGTCGCACTTATAGAGCAGGACTAGACCAGATGATCTCCAGAGGTCCCTTCAAACCTCTGTTAGTCTTCAGTTCTAAGCACTGGGCAGTTGTAAATTCAGCACTTCATTACTTGGGGTATTTTTGCAAGTACATCATCCAGATCCTGTCAGAGTTTCATAACTTATGTTTTTAAACAGCACCTTTATGATTTTCATGTATGTCCTTTTCCACAGAGATGCTGTTCCTCTTGCCAAGAATAACACTGTCTGTGCAGTTTCTGTTCCTTGGCCACAGAAGCCAGTTTGTCATGAGCTGAGATGATATCAGTGGTGGAGAGATCCAGCTTACAGTCATTGGCCACATCAGTGATGTGCAGGCCAATCTAATCACAGCAGAGATCTGGCAGGGCTGTCTTAGAGGTGGAGACTGCACTGACAGGAGAGGTGAAGAACAGCATGAGAAAGGGAAGCTGCTGTTACTTACGTTTCTGTCAGGCAAGTGGAGCTCTAACAGGTCTTCCAGCCCACTTAGAAAAATGTGAAATCCAAAGAGAGCAGCCAACAGAAGAGCAGATTTTGTTATGAAGGTCTCTAACTTCCTTGTCCCCAAAGCAGCTTGTGATCTTTCTCAGAATGACAATTGATTGGATTTGGGTTGAGGAGGGACTAGAGATGGTCTGGCGCCGGTGGGGGAGGCCATCTGCAGACTCCTTGCTTTACTTTCTGATGACTGCAGCATGCTCTGGCTAAAGGCATTGAGCAAAACTAATTTCCATGCTCCTCCAGGATTCATGATCTCTCCAGCATGCAATTTTCAATTTGACTTCTTTTGTAATCCTTGCACAGCATCCCTTGAAGAAGGGAAGATTCTCCCTTCTTCGGAGAAACTCCCAAAGGCGTGTAATCACCCTTGATTCTCAACTGCTGCAAGACATCTTTGCTCCACAGACTTTCAGGGTAACTGGATTTTGGAGCAATAGAACAAGCCAGTCTTGAGGGGATCTGTTCTAGCAAAGTAGCTGCCTTTGCAATCAGTGCAGTAATCTAAATGTTCGTATTTCTTGCCTCACAGCAGAAAAGTGGGTCTTTGAGAAACTGAGGCTTGATTCACACATGTGGGATGATGTGAACATGGAGAGTGGTTTTCCCTGGGCTGTACTGAGACAATATTTGCAAATAAGTAGTTTACTATAAAGGCAGTGAATCTACTGGTCCACTTGTCAGCAGATTAAACCCTGAGGAGTTTTATTAAAGATCTTAGAGCTAAAATTGATTGTGTCCTGCTATGTCCGTGCCAGATCAGTCTGCATCTTATTTTGCAAGTTAACACCCTGCATCTCAAAATGCCTTTTTAGGGCTTACTTTTCCTGTCTTTACCAGCCTATAGGTCTGCAAAACACTTCATAATTTGTCTCCAGTGAGAAATCAGCAATAGCACATTCCTCACATGAAAAGAGATATTTTTCTGAAAGACCTTTCATTTTGATGATATTTTAAAAAGAAACAGTTCATAAAGAGAGAAGGAGGGATGTTTCCCCCCCAACAAATAATCTAACACCCTTTCTCATTATTGATGCAGATTATATTGAAATTCTCTTTGATACATGCAATACACTGCTCAAGAATCTCATTAAGTCATTTGCAGTGGCAAAGTGTCTTTACACTCAGAATCTCAGTTTACATTAAGGCTTTATTTCTAGCAAGTGACACCTGCTGTAACTGGAGTGCAGTTATCCCCTCTTTCCTGAAATGGAAACCGCCTGTCAGCATAGTTGTAAATGTTAGGATGAGATGATTACAATTTCTTTAAATCTGTATTCTGCAAAACCCAGATTAATGTTAGACTGAAAGTTTTGACTGCTTCTTCAGGTTGAGTAGAGTAGCCCTGATCTAACAGAGAAAAGAGAACAGGTAAAACAGGTAAACAACTGAAACAAGATCAACTCTTGTTCACTACTTGAGGATTGTGCCTCTAAAAAATGATGTTTATAGATTCACATCACAACCCTCAGCCAAAGAGTTTGTCATGTGCAACAACATGAGGGAACCTGGATGAATACTAATTTATTATGTGATTCTGTCCAGGCTCTCCCCCAGTCCTCTGAATGATGTATTTAAAGAGCATAGTAACAGATAAGAAGAGAGAATATTATGTTGAAAGAACATGTTCTATGATGAGGTTTACACCAGATGCATCTCAGTAATTGGGACACAACTTGCAGTAAGTAGCTCCATTTTGGAAAATAGCACTCTTTACTGGCAAAAACTCTTCTGTAAACTGTATTAATACTGATATAGGCATTCCTTCTTACAATTTTAGGCTCTATACATGCGGTAGTCATTCATACAAATGCCTCTGTTCTGTCTCCTTTCCTTTTAAAAAAAAGGATAATCCCTCTCAATGCAGAAAGGCCTGTGTGGGAGTTAAATACAGGTTAAAAGAGTGAGGATCTATATTCAGAGGCTAGAGGAGTTTGAAAAATGCATTCTTCATGGAAATCTCTTGTCACAGAGAGCACCTTTCACTGAAAGGCACTCAGGTTTTGCTTGGATGTTTGGCTGAACATCCTTCCAAGGACACAGCATTTTATAGAATTAAGCTTCACATTATGCAAATTACATATCAAGATCGATTCACCTCTCCAAGTTGTTCTCTGCCTTCAGGAAGGTATAATTTCATTCAACTGTAGGTATTAATCTATTTCCCAGATGGCACACAGCCTTGCATTCAAGAAAAGGCAGCTTGAATACAGAAGTCCCTTAAGAAACCTACAAAAATCCACTGAAACTCCATGGCAGTATCTCCCTGTTCAGCTGGTTACTTCATCAACTCATTCTCTCCATCTTGTGGAATGTATCCAGGTGCTTTGCAGCTTGCTGGGCTGATGCATCCTGTAGCACACAACAGCACTTATACTCCTCCTGCTTTGTTGTGAAGGATACAAAATAGAGGCACTTATGGTTTCAGGTAAGTGTCAGCAGCTCTATTTCCAAGTTCAGTTCCAAGTTCTTTGTGAATACAAGTCTGGGGCTGCCCAGCAAGATGGGGAGGTTTACTCAAAGAGAGAGATGTAATCTGGGTCTTGGTCCTCTTGGCCACATGGGTAAAGCAACAGCTCCTTTCCCAAGGAAGTGATGGGTTCATCCTGTTAATATAGGATATGATCAAACACCAGCTTTGCAACAGACCCTGCCTGTCACAACTTCACGAGGTGGACAGCAGTCTTCCTGCCTCTGTTATGGTGTGGATATGTTCTCACTACTGTGTGATACAGCTCAACTCACTGGAGAACTCGGGGAAGGGCACTCTGCCCTCTGTCTTCATAACACAATGTGCTCTGTGCCATAACTCAGTGACACAACTATGGCAGTTCTAGGAAAGATCTGTGCTCATCCTTGAGGAAACTACAGCTTCTCTGACATGGAGTGGTGCCCTGCCTAGAAACTGCTGGAGCCAGGACTGTGCAGCATGCAGGTAAAGCAGGACCAGGGATTGTGGACTGTGCTTCTGGCTGTGTTTGTGGGAGGGACAAGGATAGATTCTGGAGAGAGCACACACCCTCTGCTTAGGCAAGTCCTATTCTAAGCAAGGAATTCCCTGATAGTACAGTCTCTGCTTCCAATCTCATTCTCCATGCTAGCAACAGATGCATGGTGGGGATTGTCTTCTTTCATGGTCACCTGGTGGGTGATAAGCAGAACCCAGTGGGACACTGGCAGAGTGGGTTCATCTGCCCACATGTGCTATAGTGCAGGGGGTCTGCAGGATTCTTTGCAGACTGTGGGCTTGGCTCTATATTTGATGTAGCTATGCACAGCCAGGCTTTAAATACTTCAGCTCTGGTACAAATAGCTGTGTAGTTCCTGCTTTTAATACTTTCAGCCTGAACTGTGAAAATCATGCAAGAAGCAAGTTCAGGCAGTCCAGGCAGAGTTCCATAGAGCAAATGAGCATAGCTATCATTCTCATGTCCAGTTTTGTTTAGTCATGTCTGTATTAAGCTAGGCACTTATTTAAAAGAAACAGGAATTTTAAATGAACCTATGAGAAAAATTATTGTCCTGTCCCTGGGCAGATCTTACAGTAAACAAATGAATAATCCATCTGGCTGTCCTTGAAACCCATGTAACTGCAGTCAGTGCTGGTAAACACCACTGCTATTGTTGCAAGAGCCTGCCAATCTTCCTCCTTCCCTTCTATTTTTTACGTTTGCTCAGTACCACCCCTTGCCTGCTTTGAGATTGTAAAGATACCTTGCTCTCTTTCATGCTGATGCTGAAGGTAAGTAGAATTTTGGGTTTACCCAACTTGCCAATGCCCCTTAACAATGGAAAGAATACAAAAGAAAGGTGTTTGCATGTATATGCTGTCACCTCTCATCAACATTTCTATTAAGTAGCTTGTAAGTAACTTGGGCCCTGCATGCAAGGTATTCTGTGTGCTTGAGGGTGAGTGTCAAATTTAAGATATCTGAGATGTATTAAGTCACCTGGGGTATACCAGTCAGGCTGACACCCTTCTGGAGCAGCACACAAGATACCCAGCAGCAGTTAAAATGGGTCTAGTTACCAACTTCAAAACAACTGAATCTATTCTTTCTTATTTTGAAGTGCCTTGAGGCAATTAAACAGTTAATGAATAAATTGCTAGACGATTACCTTGTGGTAGTCTACAAGGTCAGCCAGCGTTGAATGTTGCAGCTGATCCACTCCAAGGAAGCTGTAGGAATCACTGGAGGCATCAATGAGGAAATGTTTACATCCTTCCATAGACCGATAGGAGAGCACGTAGCCTTTGATTTTCTCACTGACCCGGATCAGAAAACTCCCTGGTACTGTTTTATTCAGAAGCTCTTCTGCTTTCTTAGAGGTTAGGATACCTGTTCAAAACCAAAACACAAAACTGAAGGGAGAAAAGTATTTGTGAAGTACTCGACAGAACAGTTCTCACAAGAAATCTGCTCTAAAACCAGTACATGGCACTTCCATCCTTTTCATTGTTTTCTTGCCCAGTAGCCCAAGAAGAGGAGTGGTGCCATTGCTAGTAACAGGCCATGGCCAACTGCTCTTTGTTAACTGTTCTGCATTTGGCCAAAAATGAATGACAAATGTGGAGAGCTCGAAAGGACTGTTGCTATGTTATGAGAGAGAATGGCATTGCAGTTGTTGTATGTTGATTCCAGTATAGGAGCTTTAGTCCCAAGCCCAGCATGTGTTAGCAGCTGTGTTAGCAGAAAAAACTCCTTAAACACTTGGGTTGGGGTGGAAATTCCCAGGACTCACCGTGGAACCAAGGTGCTATTGTGTCTGTGGTTTTCAGATAGCCAGCTCGGAGAGGGAATTGCTCCTCTTTGAACCACTTGATGATGCTTTCTTCTGTGGAATTGGAGATTGTCCTCCGGACGCCCTCTTTCCTGTTAGAAAAGACCTCTGGTTTGTGCATCAGATTCAAATGACAAGTTTTGAGCCCCTGTGCAGGACTTACATTTTGCTTAGGATTTTAAGACCAGCCCTAAACAGGCAGCCTACACCAGCTCAGCTGTATGGAATATGGTTTTCAGTGGACATCTGGCATCATAGGGGCTCTGTGTGCTGCAGGTTTAGGACACGGTACTAACTAAAACCTGTTACCCTCCAGGAATAAACACTTGAAGGCCTCATCACATCCTAGGCTGCAATATAGCCTAGGCTCTGTATTTTTCCCTGCTGGATGTCTCTTCCACACAAGGGGAAGAGCTTAACTATTTGCTTCTCAGCCATCCCCTGCTAGACCAAAAGAGTCTCCTCCCTTCTCTCTTCCACAGTGCACAGGGGCTTCCTTACCTAATTGCTCTCCCATTTGCTGTTGCAGGGGGTGGAAGTTTAGGCTTGGGGGGGAGAGGTGGGTATTGAAGTGGTCGCCGATCTCCTGCTGTGGCACCCTTGGAAATATCTGCCTGCTTCCCTCTGTGGATGCCCTGCAGTGAAAGTCTCCTGTAGTCATCTCTGGCTTGCCGTGCAAGGGAGCGTCTCTTCTCATCTGCTGCCTTGGATTTCCGCACTGGAACAAAAAAGGAGTCCTACAGGAGCGAACAAGCAGCAAGTTTAAAGCTTGCTACCCTTTGGCCATCTTCCTGCTTGATGAAATGGAAGAATAACTCATTTCACAAACTGAAAGATTCACTCAGTTGTGAGACCATTTGCCATGTATCTCCCACATGTTAAATGGCACAGTTTTTATTCCATTAAAAGATTAAAACCCATTTTTTTTCTGGGACAAGATTTAAAAAAGGGTGTTTTTTTTTTTTCTCAGTACTAGGTCCCTTTGTACACAGAAATTTCTTAGTTTTGTTTCAGATGCTGACTCCTGATTCAGACACGTATTTCTGTAGTGCCTTTTATGTAAACTGGTGGGGGGAGGGCAGGGCTTATGGAGTTGAAGCTGCTGAAATTACCCCAAATCAATCATTTTAAGGGTTTGAAAGTGCTAATCAATTTTGGAAGGTGGGAAGGAGCCTTGCTGAAACTATTATGGAAAGTGGAGGACTTGACTGTGTTTTTTGTTTGTTTTTTGTTTTTTTTCCTGTAAAACTGCCTCAATTGTCTAGGTCCATCTCACCCTGGAGTCTGTACAAGTAACCAGCTCTCCAGTCAGCATCTTTTTTTGATCAGTCAGAAAAATAAAACCCCTAGACTGAAGTGGAAACAACTAGTGGTACAGCATTGCCATCTACTGAGCAGCAGGGGGGGAACTGGAAGAAAAGTGCATTAGGTTCTCCTTCAGGAAGCATTTGGCAGCAGTGATGGATGCTAATGCAAGTCTCATACTGTTTGCCATTTTACTTTCCATCATTGGGATACATTACATGAGACGGTGCAGCAGGACTTTACTTAGGTGGGATCATGCTTGAATGGCAGGGAAGCCCTTTTTGATTAGTCCCTATTACCCATTATCCTTGTCCTCAAGAGCAATGTTACTGCAAAGTCCTACAAAAGGCCAGCTTCTAGTTTAAAATTAATTGTACTGGCTATACTCAGGTGGTTTCTATTTGTTGCTTGTTTTAAAATAGTGTCAGTTGGAAAAGTTTTCCACTACCCTGCCCAGCTCTAGTATCAATTCTGCGTGGACTCAGAAATATTTCTGATAATACAGTGCTGTATTTCTTGGCAAAACTTTCCGGCCTCTGATCTATTATTCAGTTCTAGTATGGCAAAAGAGGGTTGAGGTGACCCCACAGAGCCCTAAGATTTCTCAAGCCTTATAGGAAAAGGTAATTTCAAGATCTTACAGAATTCTTGCCATTCAGGCTCGTTCTCATCCGATTTCTGCAGCGTTCTCTGGCTTTCTGTGCTGGAGTGGCTCTGTGGTATTGGTTCCTGGGGATGTGTGATCTCTTCTGATTTTTTCCTCTGTGCTTCCTTCATCTATGAAAGAAACAGTATGTTCAGCTTTGTCTCAGGCAAGCTTTAACCCTGCTTTTTAGCTTGCCTTGAAATACTGGGAACTCCATTCTTTACCAATTGAATTCCTCCAATTGCAACAACATAGAGACCCTCCGTCTTTACTGCAGGTGACAATTGAGGCAGGAACGGAAAACAGGCCACCAAAAATCATCAGGAGCATCTCCCTGTGCTACTCCCCAATCTGCCAGCCTGGCCTGCTTTGTATCATCTCCAAATCCTCACACCATACATGAGGAGCATGGCAATACTGGATAAAACTGGTCCAAAAGGTGAGAACAGTCTTGGCTTACATGAGGCTCTGAAGCTGACTGGGACTCTAGGATAAAGCACTGACCCCACTCAATGTGTTAGGAACATCATAGGTTGCCACTTACCTGTTGGAAACTTTGCTTCCTCATATGGCAATCTGCCAGCATCTGGTGAACATTTCTGGTTCCCCTCTGAGCAGAGCAAAAGAGTGGTGAGAAATAAATGTGATATTAGGACAATTGCTCTTTTTGTGGCGCACTAGGTGTTTAATGCAAAAGCAGTGATGTGACATTTGTTAACAGATTTTGCCAGCCTGCTCTGACAAACACTGGGGGGATTTCCCATCATATTTGGCCGAACATACCACAGGACAAGAACTCAGGGGTGTCAGGATTGCCATAAGCATGCCTAGATTTGCCAAGCAATGCTCACAGGTACTTCCAGGGAGCAGTCCTTTTCTTTCCTTCCTCTCAAGTAATCCCTTGTAGAACCTGCTGTCTACCTGCCTGTGCATGTTTGCAGCTGTGGCTGGGTTGCTCCAAACTCCTACTTGACAAACTGATCCAACTGGCTGGATATTTCATGTTCTCTCTTCCCTGAAAACCAGCCCAGCCAGCATTCCCTAGCTGAGATCTGCCTCTGCAGCCCAACTGTTAGGTTTGGCTTACAGTAAACACCCACCCACCTCCCCATCAGACCCTGACTGCCTTCCACAGCACAACAAGTGCTGAGTTAACTGTACTATTCTGCTTACCAAGATCACACTTCCTTTTAGCTCCATCACCTACTTGGCTAATATTTAATATGAACGTCTTTACAATTTCCCTCTCCTCAAGAGGAAACTGGGAACCTAAAATGTGTGTGAAACAGCATTTTTTCGTAGATCAGCCCTACTCCCTGCAGCATGATACCTGGATCTCTTAGGTTAAATGGGAACTAGATCTCAGAGAAAATATTTTAATGTGGGAGGTGGGAAAAAGCCTCTCTCCAGGCCTAGAAAATATAACAGGGGACTTCAGTCTGGAGCCCTCCTTCTAACAGCAAAAGCCCCAGAAACCTGGGAAAATTTACTAATAATATAATGACAGAAAAGAAAGGAAAATACACAACCCCCATCTATTTCCATGTGCAAGACTTTGAAAGGGGGCTGGATTTTTGGTGAAGGCTTGTTGGTTTTTTGGGTTTTTTTTTTTTTTTTTGGTTTGTTTTGGTTTGTTGGGGTTTTTTTGGTCAGCTTTGACTAATAAATTCCTTTGGAAAAAAAAATCTCTCACATAGTTGCTCAACTTTAGCAAACAGTGCAGAGAAAAACCCCATGTGACTCAGAGGCTTTTGATAAAAGAGACAGTCACTCCAAATTCCATTCACTATTTTGGTGGCAGTAGGAGAGTATTTTGCCAAAACCCAACCTTCTGTTATCATACTTTTTATACAATAAAAGACTATACACTCATACAAGTTCATTCAAGGCCGAATGAAAACTACAGAGTGAGATTGGACTTCTCCCATTAAATTGGCAGTGTGTCCTGTTCCTTTTGTTCAACTGTGGTTGCATGAGTAGTTAATTTAACTCTTCTTTTTTTCCTTTCTCTGCAAATGGCTTCTTGTAGCCAGTTAAAAAGCACAAATGTATTCATTGCTGGAAAAAAATATTTCTCTAATGAAACACCACAGGAAAGCAGACACTATTACTGCATTTGGAACTGTCCTGTGTTATCAAGGTCATAAGCAATTTTCTGTATTAGGAAAACAAAACAAAAAAAACCCAACAAGAACCACATAAAATATGCATGTCCGATAATTCTGGTAAAATTATCTTCATTTGGTCTTCTATAAAAGTAAATTTTTTGTCTGAGGGCTGTGACCTTCCATTTAAAGATCCTAGGATAATCTCTCTGGTCTTGCCCCAAAAGCCATCCAAACCCGCCACAGTGCAGAAGGAAAAGTACTGCACCACTTGTTTTACCCAGAAAGAACGAAAGCAAAGGAATTCAGAGTAATTTATCCATTGGTGCAGAGCAGATCTATCCCAGCTGAGAATACCACATGGACCTCCCGAGTCTTAAGGAAGGATGTAACAACACGGCTTCTTCTCTTCTGTAGAAGAAAAGCTCTAACAGATAGATGGTTTTCCCCTCAGATTTGTATTTACAGCAACCAGGATTTGCTGCACTTTCTAGACCTCAAAATATACATTTCTTATATTACAGGGAAATGGAAAACTACCTTTGTGAGCTCCTTGCTTCTTTCTGTTGTATCAATATCAGTCACTCTTCTCCCGTGTTCCTCCTTTTTCTCTGCAGTGTTTTTTTTATTCCCATGAAGACCTGTCTCAGCCAGAAGTCCTGTCTGTGGGTGTAGAGACCATGTTGCACAAGAGTCAGTCTCTCTGAAATGCAAGAGAGAGAGGATTTAGGAGGGAGTCACTTTCTGATGTCTGAGCATCTCATGAGGAGGCTGCACGTGAGCAGAGCAGAGCTGCAATGAAGCCACATGTGCATAGGCAGCTGTATCTCCAAATCAGGCAGGTGAGTAATAAATTAATGACTCGTGGTGAGTAACTGTTGTCCGGCTGTACCCGGGCACCTGCCGGTGAATCAGAGCGATCCAAGCCTGTCACCTGCTGCAGTGACAACATCAGCATTTCCTGTGGTCTGCAGGGGGTCCCATGCAGGACCCATGTCACAGGAAGCTCAGTGAGCCGGGGCAAGCCTCAGGCTGCAGCCAGTCTCTGCCAGCATTGTGTGTCCTCTCAGAAAGCCAGCCTTTGCCTGTGCCTTTTGCCAGCAAGGCTAGCCACAGCCCCTACAGACAAAACTCCAGCTCATGTGTCCCTAGACAAAAGCTTTCTCCTCCATATCAGCCCACCAAGTCCTTCAGCCAAAGGGTGCTTACCTGCCCTCCTGGCTTTGCTCGCTCGCCAAGCGCTTTGCTCTTTGTGCCTGGATCTCTTCGCAGATGGCTGCATAGGATTTGTCTGAAGGATGCTCGCCCATCACCCAGACCCACACTTCATTGTCAGCGCCGAGTTTCCATGTCACTGACTTCCTGCTGGCTGGAAAAGAAACAATTCTTTGGCAAATGCTGTTTTCTGGGTAGCTCTTTGCAGGGTTTGTATTGCACCTGCTGTGCCCTACCAGCTGCTGTTGGTGACAGAGCCACCCCCCCCACCCCCCCCAAAGCATGAAGAAACTTCAACTGGGATGCAGCCCACCCTTGCCAATTTTGTCATACCCTTGAGCCAGGTCAGTGAGGGAGGCATTTCTGACTCTGGGAGCAAAGGAGAAGAATCACCACTGTTTCTTTTCTTGCTTTAATTCCTGACCACTGTCCTCCCCAAACTGTGTGAGGGTGAGCTACCTGCAAATCAAGCACGTGGGGGAGATCTGGGAGAGAAGAGCTATTTTCCTAGCAGCCAGCGTGCTGTGTAATCCTGACAAGGGAACTTCAGATGTAAAATCTCAGTGGGAACTGCCCATCAGATCTGGTGCCTCAGGAGAGATATTCAAATCCATGGTTATGTTAAAGACAGATTCAGAGGCACCAGTTAGTGGGAAACTTAATGAGATGCATCTCCTGGGGGCAAATAAATCCCGTCTTCCCAGCTAGGGGAGTTGAGCAATTTGGTCAAGGACAGAATGTCTGGGCAAGGGAGTAAAAACCATTGTGCGCCTGGCCAAAACTGCCCCCTTGCAGGTGGATTTAGTTATGTTTGGAAATAAGCCTATGCCATGTCCTTTGGAGAAGAAATTGCTATAAGGATACATTACTTCCTATTTCTAGGAAGCAGTTGACTAGGCCAGATATGTGCCAGAGGGTGAAGCAGCCAGGAGATGGAGACTTACCTTTTCTTGGCAGTGGCTTCTTTACTGAAATCTTTTCTGCAGCAGCTTCTCTTTCCTCCCACCGTCTGATCTGCTCCTGCCTCATCTTGAAGAAGAGGATCTGCTTCTGCTCCTCGCTGAGTTCTGCCAGCAGCTCCGGATCGATGTACATGTCTGATAATATCTGTTTCAGCATGGCTGCAGGTTTCACTTACGCACGTTTGGGGTGATGATCTTTAGGGATCAGATCCTCTTCCTGGCTCCAACAAGAAAGAGTGCCTGCCCGTCTGAGACTGAAGTAGGAATGCAGGCGTGCCAGAGCAATTATACTTCTGTCTCTTTCCTTTTTTTTTTTTTAGCTCAGACTTCCTGTACAGACCAAAAAAAGTAAATAAGTAGCTTAAAACCTGCTGTTAAGATTCCTTGGAATAAGAGGTGAGCTCAGCTCTCATGCAGCCCCTGCCCACTCTGCAGGGAGAGCTGGCCAGAAGGGGCGAGGCCTGGAGTGGGGAGGTTGTGTTGATACTCTGATAAACCCAGCTGATAGTGTATCAAAGAGAGAGAGCACTGCCTGTTAGTCATCAGAGGTGCAGCTTGGCTGTGCCCAAGCAAACATTGCTGGGCAGGGAATCAATGAACCCATGACTAGCTGGCTCCTCCCCCTTCCAAACAGGAAAACTTTGATGATCAAAAGCCCAGCCTGCTTCATTTTACTAAAGAAAGACAGGGAGGACTTTTGACTGTGCTTTTGAGGTGGGAGTGGGAATTTTGGGGTGCTCCCATCCATCAAAGTCAGCCTCCCAGCAAGTCAAGGGAGCACAAGGAGTGCAGCTGGTTTGAAGAAAGGCGATTTGAGTAGCCAGTGTCTGAGACAGCTCCTGTTCTGACACATCTTGCTGATGCACCTGCCCACATGGTGACCCTGGCATGAGACAATCCCTGTCTGACAGGATGAAGTTGATGGGGAGAAGGGGCATCCCTATTCCTGGCCAGGATACTGGCTTGTGTCCAGTGCATGCTGGTGAAGTACTTAACACCTGCACAGCCTTGCTTTGTGCTCATGGATTTACAGTTACAACAGAGATTTCACTGGAAATTTGGAAGTTCTCCTGTCACTTGGGAAGGTGACAAGTGAGAAAGTAGAAATTCAGACTAAAGACCTTGAAAACAACTATTTTCCTTGTCATATCTGGATAAACTCGCAGATCAGGAGATTGGTTGGCAGTGCTTTTGGTGACATGGAGAGGCTGACAGCCACATACTAAGTGTAACACCAGAGCAGGGTGGCTGACTGGCCAGAGGTGGCAGGGACCTTCTGGAAAAACTCTTGGGGAATGTTGCCATTGGACCACAAAGAAATTTAAAGCAGTGGGATTGTTCATGTCCTGCACAAATCCTGGGAGTCTACGGAACAACCATGCTAGAACATAGCACAGTGGGTGGGAGGCAGTGGGGTATGGAGAGAATAATGTGGAAATACAAAAGGCACAGACATGGCAGAAAGACCTGTGCCAGGGTGAAGTGGAATTATGTATTAAACAAAGTTAATGGGGTCAAATCAATTAGCCATCTTACAGGAGAGAGACTGGACTTCTAAGAACCCAAATGTTGGAGGAAAAGTGCTGGGAGCACCTTCAGCTTCACAGTATGACTGCTTGGCTTCTGACAAGTAAAATAACAAAGAAGGAGGTAGTAGACAAGCCAGCAAGTGCAATACTGAAGCTTTCCAAGGAGCACACACAGAGCACAAAGTTATTTAGATGAAATGGGACAGCACAAAGCAGCCTTTATAAAGTCAGACTGTCAGAACAGTATCTGCTGTGTTGGTCCACCTCCCTCCGTCTTGCACCCATGCTGGGAGCAAGCAGTCTGCCCCAAGCATCCCCCTGCTTCTGAATATGGCTTGCCTTAAAATAGCCAAAGAGAGAGCTGGCTGGAGCCCCACTGCAGTGAAGTCCCCATGCACTTTCAGCAGGAGGAACTTGAAAGGAGCTTGGAGCAGGGGGAGGAGCTGTAGGCAGGAAGACATTGCTCCTCAAGGACCTCAAGGCAGCAACAGAGCAGATCATAGTCCCATCAATGCATTGTCTGCAGCAGAGACCAGGATCAAGAATCCTGCAGATGGTGCAGTGACCAGGAGTTGGTGTTAAGTGTTCTCATTTCTATTTTGTTTCTCTGATTTTGTAATACTTTCCCCTACTAAAAATGTTAACTTCATTCTAGTAGGAAACATGAAGCTGCTGTTCCAAATTACTATGGATTTTGTTTAAACAAATTACTTTCTTGATTTAAAAAAATGTTTTTAGGGGAGGTGATCTGACTTGAGCAATGCTTTCTGAATACCAGCCTGATTCTTTTCAGCTCAGCAGCCAAAGGGTCTAGAGCTGTCCTTGAGCCATGGAGGTGGCAGCTATAGAGAGGGAAGAGCTTCCTGGGACATGACACATGAGAATCCATCAGCAGAATGCATGCAGCAGCATGTCCATGCTGCTCTGGCTTCTCAGGAATGAGAATGGCTTTGCTATGGTATTTACTTGGGAGGACACAATGTGCTCTGCCATATGCCGTGATGGCAAACTGGTGTCTCCTTCCATGCCTGGGGACACAGTGTGTTGGCAAGATGGAAGGGAGCTCAGCAAACAAGTTTCACAGTACTGATACATTTTTGCAGAGTTGGATCTCCTTGTAACCTTGGTTGTAAGAGGAGATTTATAATGCTGTATCCCAAAACTACCCTTTAAAGCACCAGCTATTTTAACACTGGGAAATGACATAAGCATCTCGAGAGGTTTGTGATATTTCTGCTTTAGCAGTCACTTCATTAAAGATCTAGGAGCTGGAAATCCTTGTAATCAGTCATATACTGTTCCCAAAGTCTGAATCAAAGCCATGTTACTGACACCTGGCTGGAAGTGGTTTTGCAGATGCTGTTCCAGCTGTAATCAGTATATTTACAGCTCAAACTTAGTGAAGCCAAAGACTGCAGTAATGGCAGAGGGATCTCCAAGCAGGTAACTTGCAGGAAACCTCTGGTAGAGGTCCTGTTAAACTTTCTACTGTTTGCATTTTTTTCGTGGGGGTGGGGGTTCGTTTTGTGGAGGAATAGATATGGGAGTCACCAAAAATAGCAAAAAATAAGTGAGGGGATGCGGGATGCCAAACCAGGGCTTTGGGGCTCTGCCACTCATATAAGATACTCAACCTGAAAACCATAAGGGTAAACAATTCAAAGGCTAAATGATCCTTCAAAATGCAAAGTCACACAGCATTTAAACGTCCTACTGGAGGGCAGCCTCTGCTCTGTGCTCCTGTTAATCATCTACCACGAACAGGGGAAACAAGTCTATGAATACACATGAAAGTGCCGTAGCTTTGAGAAGAACTGGCACGAGCTCCTGCTCATGTGTGCAGCGGGTGACACTTTGGACACCACAGACTCACGAGACACTCCCACCTGGCCATACCAGTCCTGGTCCTCACCATCAGTGCTGCCAGCAGAGGGAAAGTTTCTCTAAGAAAACAATAGACAGACACAGACGATCATAAAAATGGTTTTCACGAAGAAATCAAACAGGACAGTGTAAATGCGCTCCTTTTCAGGGAGGCAGCTTATTCAACCTGTTGCACATATCTCCACTGTAAATGTGACAGTAACTGTAAACTAAAAATAACCCAAGAAAGCCAACTGTGAGGAGGAAAGAGAACACAAGAAAGGCTGCTTCAGGGTACAGGCTGATGACTGAAGAGGATTTCTATTGTCATAAACTAGTTTTCTCCTTAAAAGGCAGATAAGAGCACTCTGTTCAGTAAGTGGTGGAACTATACGATTTTGAGTCAAGAGCTTCTCCTTGGAGCTGATTATTTGTTTAGTGAGAAGTGGCTTCAGAGACACCATTGGGAATTCTTTTCCCTGATCAAGAGGCTGGACTGTGAGAATGCAACTGAATTTCCTTTCACTTGCCAAACTAAGCCTTGCAGCACTAGGAGGCTCAGGTTTTTCTGGATTTCTCCAGTTCCAACCACTCCAATGCCCTCAGCTCTCTGCCAGACTTTGTGAAGGCATTTCTGATTTTTTTCAGAAGTGAAGTAAAGCAGAATTGCAAAACACACTTGAAATCAGTGCAGCCAAAAGTAATCACCTCACCAGCCTTGCTCTGAGTACACAAACCCTCACGGGTTAACTGTTACACATTGGTTCATAACATGCATTTTGTGTCAGAAAACATTTATGTTAGCAGCTGCACCAGCAAGGTTAGTACCAAAATATCCTTCTGTGCTTTGGGGTTTGGCTGTTCATTTATTTGTTTTGTTCTTGTTCATTTGGGGCTTTTTTTATATCACCATCCTTTTCTAAATAGGGAAGTGATTAATTCCTCTCTTTCTGTTTAATTTTGCTTCAGCCTACTGGTTTTTTGTTTGTTTGTTTTTAATTTGAGACAGAAGGAAAACTTCTAGTTTGAGTATAACAGAAGGAAAACACAACTGCACAAGCACAGCCCCCAAAAGACAGAACCAGACCTGTTTGTGTCTTAAAATTATAGAATGGCTTGGGTTGGAAGGCACCTCAAACATCATCTAGTTCCAACCCCCTTGCCATAATAGGGCCATTACACCAGGTTTCTCAAAGAACCACCCAACTTGGTCTTGAACACTCCAGGGATGTTCCAGTGCCTCAACACCTTCACAGGGAAGAATTTCTTCCTGATACATAATCTCTACCTGCCTTCTGTCATTCTCCCTTGCCCTATCACTCCAAGGCCTTGTCCAAAGCCCCTCTTCAGCTGTCTTGTAGCCCCTTTATATACTGGATTCTGCATAAAGCTCGTATATAATGCTTGAAAGAACAAAACCAATGAAGGTTGGTTCAACAAAACCACCACAACATAAACTACCTTGAAATTACCTATAGCTGATCTGAGTTACCCTATAGGTCCCTGACATTACTGGAGGGGGCAGCAGTTATGTTGTAGCAGGTATGAATGGATGGCAATGGCAAGAAAGAAAAATAATTTGATACAGCAGCAGCCACTGAACAGTCTGAGGCCATAGGGCTCTGCTTTCAAGGCAAATGTATCTTCCCTGCTAGAACAATGTGCAAACATTTCTTGGATCATCTTCCTATATCAAAATTACTGAGGGAATTAACAGTGTGGTGAACAGGGTGAGCGCTTCTATGGGTTAACATACAGGATCAGATACTGGACGAAAGTCAGCCACTGTAAAAAAAAAGGAGATTTCTCTTACCACGACACTTAATTTGATTTGATTTACTGGTCTGCGCAGAAAGAGGTGCTGGGTGGTAAATCCCAGAACCAGCACCCCAAGGCACAATCTTGAGCTATTAAGTCTTACTTAAGTCACTACTTGGCTTAAGTTATTGGCTCATCCTTTCTCTACTTCAACTTAAAGCCATTGTGTCCCAAGAAATCACAGCCCATGCCCAGTGAGTGCTGGTCTTTTTGTAGGGGGAGGTGCCTGAGCTGCGGTGTGGTTCTTACTATTATAAGGAGCAGAAGTTCATCAGTAGGGCGAGTTCTCACTACAGAACCAGTCAAAACTGGGGATTTTTTAGCTCACCATTACACATCCTGGATAAGAAGGATATTATCTTCAAGCACTTAGGCCATCAATTTTCTTCCACATTCCTGTGATTATTGTTTCCATTACTTAACCACTTTGTTCTTTACCTTGTTTGATACTTCACTCCAGTTATTCATCAAGGTGATGAGAGGAAAGCTAATGTCTTTACAAACAATTTGATGGGTGACAGTATTGGTGTTAACATCTTTGAAATGGGTCTTAGTGTCTGTACTAACTTTGGGCAGCAGGTTTGTTGCAGAGACCAGACAGCTTGGCTCCTGAAACAAACAAGTGGGTCTGCACAAGCCTGAACTTCTGGGGTAAAATAGTAGGTACAAGGTGGGGGTTAAAGTGTGGTAGGCGGGAAGGGAAGGTTGTACCTTCCTATTGCCTCAGCCAATGGGGGAAGGAAGAGGGCAACTTGAGGCTGGGAGTTTAGGGTAGAGGCTGAGCCCTCCAAAACCTCGAAAGAGAAAACTCCGCGGGCTTGTGCCTCGGTGGACTCTCTCTCTTTATTTGAATAAAGTTGCAGGACTCCTCTGTCTCCTTTATGGACATACACTTCTGGCGTTTGTGGATTTTCCTGACTGTGGGAACCGGTATGGGGGCACCTGTGGGGAATCCCACTGGAGGGTCCACTGAAGGTCCGCTTGCATTATTCCAAGAAGCTTAGTCCATCTTTAGACAATGTACAATTATGTCCGTTCATATTTAAGTTATGATCGTGATTGATTTGTGGCCCTGTCAAAAGCCAAGACCATTTGAAAAAGCACAAGCAGTAATGAGTCAGAGCAGAAATGAACTGGAGCCACAGAAACAGAACATGGAAACAAAGTGGAGCTGCAAATAAGCTGGAGCCGAAATGAAGCTGGGGAAGGTGAAACCAAATTGGAGCCTAAAACACGCTTGGAGGCATGAACAAACTCTGTGAGCTGAACCTGAGACAAACTAGGGGCAGAAACAAATCACCTGAAGCTGCAAATGAGACGAAGCAGAAACTAGAGAGAGCCTTCTCCCAGCAGGAGACGCAACTGGAGTCACAAAGGAACTGCAGCCGCCAGCGCCCCGCAGCATCTCTGTGCGGGCTGCGCCGGGTGGGCGCTGCAGGGCCGTGCTGAGGGCAGGCAGCAGCAGCATCGCCCTCGCTGCAGGGACCCCGGCGCCTTCCGCGGGGATCCACACACGGCGCGGGTCGCTCGGGCACGAATGGCTCCGGCCGCGGCCAGTTCGAGCTATTCTGCCGGGTTACAGCAGAGCCAGCGCGGGGCCAAAGGGTTCGTCCTGCCGGCAGTGGCTCTGGAAAAGAGCTGTGGAGAAGAAAGCAGGTGAGGTGCGGTGGCAGGAGGGGTCACGCCGGAGGGGGTGAGCTGCAGCTGCTCCCCGAGGCGGGACGCCGGGCACGGCCCCTCAGGCTCCCGCGGCCCCGGCGCCCCCTGGCGGCCGCGGCGGGGCTGTGCGGGCGCGCGGCCCGTCCCGCAGCGGGCGCCGCCTGGCGGCCCCGGCGCGACACCGCAGCCCCGGGGGCGGCACCGGGACCCCCCGGCCGCAGCGGGGAGGGGCAGCTCTGGGCTGGGAGCAGCGAGGTTGCACAAGGGTAAGGCTGGCCATCCACTCCCGGGGACAGCACCAGACAGACAGCTCCGGGAGGGACACTGCTAGGAAAATGATTCCACGATGAGAGGTTTATGTCCCAAAAGGAGACAGAGGAGTCGTGTGACTTTATTCAAATAAAGGGAGAGGCCATCGGGTCTCTCAGATTGTTGGGGGAGGCAGCCCCCATTTTTATCCTAAGTTCCTGGCTGCATTACCCTCTTCCTCTTCCCCATGGGCTGAGGTATGTAGAAGGTACAGACTTCCTGAATCACCTAGTCTATGGCCCCTGCTGATACACACCCCCCTTTTGTTATGTACAACAGAGAAAAAAATAAAGTTGTTCATAACTCTATTAAGTCTTTGTTCTTTTTCTCTAGGTTCAGGAATTTAACACGGCCTTGGCTAAGCAACAGTTTGTGTTGATTAGCAACATTTTCTAGAACTAACAGTTTCTTCTGTTACTTCCCTATCTATAAGTTCCTGGACATATCTATAGTTCACACAGTCTGTTTGTAAAGACACATTCATCTTATTCCATTCCATCCAGACACCATGCCTGGGATGGACACCGTAGCTGGAATATGGACACTGTAGTTTGAATATGGACACCATAGCTGGGATATCACATCCCCAAAACATGCCCTGAACACAGCAGAAAGACGTCCTGCCCTTCCACCCTCACCTGCAACCCACGAATAACCAGTCACAGTCACAAAAGAACTGGTGAAAAACTAGCTTTGCCACTGAAGTCACTTGAAGCACAAACCAAGTTTTCCATGGTTGGAAAGGTCTCATGGAAGAGTCTCATGTCTCCACCCAGACATGTCCCTCTCCATGGTCCCTTTGGCCATGGGCCCCCCATGGGTGTTTGTCTTGAGTGTGGCAGCCACACTCCTCCGTTTGCCCCACTCAAGACAAGCACCTTTCCATGCTGGCCCTGGCCATGTCCCCCTGAACCACCTCAAGCCACATTTACCCCCACATCCTCTCCCAGCCGTGTCCACCCCATGCTCAGGGACACACACTCCCTCCCACATTTAGATCCCATAAGTGCTGTGCTGCCGCTTTGAGCCACAGACCCCGTGCTGCATTCCCAGTCTACAAGTACCAGGATGGCCACATCAGGGGACCCCTCCCGTCTTATTCAAGCAATTTGCCCTGCTCTAAGCCGGTTGTGGTTTACGTGGGGGGACTGGAGAGCCCTCACCCCAACCCCGGAGCCAGGCTTTGGGCACTGTGAGCTGGGGAGGGTGGGAGTGTTTTTTACACACTCCGCTAACTCCTTCGGGAGAGAGAACCCCTGCTCCTGACCTGTACACGCACCACAATGCGGCTGCGGAGGATGTGCGGGAAAAGGGAGAGCGGCTGGCAGGGGCGAGGGCTGGGGGGATGCGAGTTTCCCTGGGGGGCTGAGGGCTCCCCCAGGACAAGCACTGACCCACAGAGAGCTGTCCCTGCGCGGGGGGTGCCAGCAGCGATGCCCCGCGGGGGCAGCGGCTGACCTAGACCCCAGGCAGGCAGCACGGTCGGGGCTCTGAGCTCTGCCCTGCTCCCGGAGATGATGCCGGAGCAGCGTGGCCGTGCCCACGGAAACACCCCGGGGAGGGGAGCAGGGAGCAGGGAGCAGGGAGCAGGGAGCAGAGCAGGGCTGGATGCGGAGGGGTTGCCAGGGCTCCCTCCGCAGCACGGAGCCTTAGCCAAGGCCGAGCCCCGCGGCCTTTCCCCGCCCACCGCCCCTTGCCCGCCAATCAGCTCTCGCTGCCCCCGAGCTTTGGCCAATCCTGTCCCGCTACCTGCACGCCCGGGCGCCCCCGCCCGCCCACAGCGAGGGCCGCTCCTTCCGGGCCGGCGGCGCCGCTTCCGGCGCGCCGGGACCGCGGCCCTGTGGCCGCCATGGTCCGGGCCTTCGTGCTGCTGGCGCCGGGCGGGCCCGCCGGCCACGCCCCCTGCCGCGTGCTGTACGCGCGCACCTTCGGGACCCCCCCCGGGACCGCCCCCGGGGGCTCCCGGCAGCGCCTCCGCCGCAAGGAGCAGCTGCTGGTCGTGGCCAGGTACAGCCGGCACTTCCGCCTCCGCGGGGACCCCCTTCCTGCGGGTGCTGGCCTCGGTGGGACACCCGGCACCGTGTGCTCTCCATCTCCTGAACCCTCTGGACTTGTTACACCTCATCCCTCTCCCTGGGATCCTCACAGCCGTCATACACCCTTTGTTTGATCGGAGAGCTCTAGGGTTTTGCCTGGCCCCCAGGGCTGGGACACCCCTTGACTGTGGGACACTTCCATTCCTGAGGGGAGCCTGTGGCAGCCGCCTTTTCGGGGGACAGGGCTCAACGAGAACCCCAGGAGCATGCCCCCCCATTCATGGGACCCACCCTTTCTGGGGATGCTGGGCGTGGCAGGACCCCTGGGACCCTGTTCCCCCAATAGAAGGGTCACTGTCCCTGGATGACGTGGGGGTCCTTAACATGAGGGTCCCCATTTTCTCTTCCAGGCAAGTGGCCTCCCAGTGTCAACTGCTTCAGTCATCCTTGGGGCGCCCGTCCTCCCCACAGCTTCCCCAGCTGCCCGATGAGTCGATGTCACTCCAAGATGCTCCAGGGGGTCTTTTCCAGTTGCCCCCTGGAGACCCATTCCCTGAGCGGGTGACGGTAGTCTGGTTGTCAGTGTTGGCCCTTGCCTTCGCCTTGGTTTGCGAACCCCAAGAGAATCTGTCGTTGGCTGAGATCACCCTGAGGCGCCTGGCTCCCCGCCTGCTCCTCTCCCTGCGCCTCCTCGGCCCCGGTGCTGACGTCCTGCTCCGTCCCGATGCTGCTGATGGCCTCCTGGACCGTCTCCTGCCCCATGGGCAGATGCTTTTTCTCAATGAACGTTTCCTCCAGGCAATAGACCGAGAGCTGGGTATCAAAGCATCCCGCTGAACTACAGATGACATTCCTGCCTACCACCCCCAGATATTTTGGGGGGATGAGAGACAAGGGAGGGATCTGAGATGGTTGCCAAGCTCCAGTGGGATGGATGAGAAACATAGTTCAGGAATAAAGAGCAACATGCCAGCTAAGAGCGGGGTTTTAATCCATTTATCTGCCAACACCGTCATGGGAGAGCTAATAACCAACGCCATAAATCCACCTGGAGCTGGGACAGTGCCAAGTTCCTGTGCTGTTTACCTGCACTGCGTTCCTGCACCACTCCACGTGCACATGACAGCGAGTGGAGGCTGCACGTGGCCATGAATGGATGCCCATAAAAGAGGGACCCTGGGTTGTGGTTACCCCAGCTGTGCACTGTGGGGCAGGCAGGGGGTCCCTGGCAGGGGAGACATGGCTCTGGGATGGGACCTTGGCAGGGTACATACCAAGGGTGTGCATCTGGCCATGGGGCATTGGGGTCTCTCTGTGGGGGGATTAAATAAATAGGCAGTGGGGCAGGATGTGCTGCTTGGGGCCAGGGGGCCTGTATGACACCCTGGAGGCTGCAGCAGCTGGCAGCCACCTCCCCAGCTCTGCAGAATGCAGTGGGGAGCAGAGTCCTACCCTAGCACCTTCTAGGTGCTGGGAAATCCAGGGAGCCAGGAGCTGGCATACACAGCTCTTCCACCAGTGTGCTGGGAACAGGCTGGGCACTGCCAGGCCATGCAGTGGGGCTGCCATGGGGCCAGACCCTAAAGTGCTTTCCCTTGTAACTGCACCAGTAAAGCTGGAGCACCTAAGGAGGGGTGCTGGGCACTGGGCTTCAGCCATGATGGGTCTCTGGCTGTGCCAGGGGATCTCACTGTGCACTGGAGGTGTGGGAGCATTGGAGCCCACTGTGGCATCCCACCCTTAAGGGGAAGAGAGCACCATCTTCACCTCTCCATGTGGTAGCAGCTGTCACATACTGCACCCACAACTGGCTTGAATACAACCAAAAGCCAAAGAGATATTATCCTGGAGTGTTTAAATGTTGTTAGCAATTAATTGTTGATGAGAATCAACTGGAATCTGAATGTATGGGCCATTATTTTGTATTAACTGATAGGATTCCAGTTGCTGGATTTCAGTATCACCTGGTTTATGGCCAAAATTCTCTTGCAAATCAGCCACCTGAATTGGATCAAATGGGATAGTTATTTGTGTGTGATTTTCCTCTCCACCCTGAGATCTTGTAGATTCAGGGGGAGTTGAAGAAGATAAAGAATCATCTTCTCCCGATTCTCTGTCATGGGGATCGCCCTATATGTTTCCATCCCATGTAAGTCTGCTAGACTTTTCCTGGAACTTTGATATCTCAGTCACTATATATGGCACCATTTTGGTAGCAGTTTGCTGACCCTGTCCATCATCTGTTATTTCAATTTTAAGTAAGGTCATAATCTTTCCTCTTCATCAGATGAGAATGTTACATGTTTTGGTTTTTTTTTTTTTTCTGTCAGGGTAACAGACCCATTTACTGTCTTCCAACTCCCTTATTGGATACAGAAAGTCAGAGTTGTGAGACTGTATTTCTGCAAATGGTCCAGATGCTATGTCCTGCACTGGTGCTTCCTTTCCCAGAAACCCCACTGACCTGGCCTGGGCCAGACACCACTTGGCTTCTGCTTCTCCTTGATCTCCTCCTGGAGCAAGAGCAGTGCCTGCTCCATCATGGTGGGTTCCTGTACTGCACAACCTGCTGGATTAGATTATCCAAGATGGAGCAGATCAGCTTATTCATCCCTTTCCTACAAGAGGCATCAAAGAAGCACCCAGGAAGGCAGAGAGGGAGGCACCCCCTGCTTGCAGCACCCTCAGCCAGGTCCTGGCCAGTCTGGTCCCCAGGACAAGCAGGGACACCGCAGGACAACATAGTGCTCATGAAGCAGGTGGGGAGAGAGAGGCAGAGCCCACTCCAAACTGTCCCAGGCCCCAGCTGCTGGCACTTTGAATCTCCTTCACATCCTCTGTGCTCTATAACCTAGCTGAGCTGGCTCTTACTAACCATTACAGCTTGGGTGTGGCAGGAGGGTGGAGGTGCCAGGGCTCCTGGGCACCAGAGCACACAGAATCCTGAGAAGTACAGCTGCAGCAGGGACCCTGGGTGGCAGGGCTGTGCAACCCCCTGGCACTCATTAAAGGGGCTGTAGTTGAGGGAGAGGTGCAGACAGATGGGAGAAAAGGTGATGCTGGGCTCCATTCCCAACCCCTCATGGCTTGGGCTTAGTGCATGGCCATCATCTACATTAGGGCAGTACCCTACCAGGGATCAGGGCATGCTCCTGTGGCATTGGCAGTATCTCTGCCACGTGTGATCTGGGCTGGACTTTGCCTAATGGGGCACTGCCCCAGGCACAGTCCTGGCACAGGATCCAGTATTTCCCCAGGCGCAGTCCTGGCACAGGAGCCAGTCCCAGGGTTGTGGAGACTGCCAGCAGGGAAGACAGCCAGTGCTGTGTGGACCCACTGTCAGCCATGGAGCAGGAAGATGTAATCAGGCAGGAGCTGGGAAGCCTCCATGGCATCCCCCTCTACAAGAGCTTCATCGAGGGCTGGCCACAGGTGAAGGCTTTCCAAGCTCGTCCAGACGACCTGCTCATCTCCACCTACCCCAAATCGGGTGAGTGGTCCTGGGGAAGCGTGCAGGGGGGATGGGGTGACACCAGACTTTGCAATGCTGTCCCTGTGTGGCAGGCACAACGTGGCTGAGCGAGATCATGGACATGATCTACCACGATGGCGATGTGGAGAAGTGCCGACGGGATGCCATCTACAACCGCGTGCCTTTCCTGGAATTGAAGGTCTCCGAGGGTCCCAGTGGTGAGCTTCCCCAGCCCGGCTGTCTGGCTTGGGTGGAGAGGGAACAGAGCCAGTGTGGGGGTGAGGGTGCTGGGGCTCACACCTCTAAGCCCCCTGTGTCACAGGCGTTGAGCAGCTGGAGGACACCCCATCCCCGCGGCTGGTAAAGACCCATCTCCCGGTCCAGCTCCTCCCAACCTCCTTCTGGGAGAAGGACTGCAAGGTAACATGAGCGATGCTCCCTGTCTCTCCCCATCTGGGTTGGTGGGAAGGAGGCACCACTCTGTACCTCCCAAACACATCCTTGGCTCTCTCCAGATTATCTACATGGCCCGCAACCCCAAAGATGTTGTCATCTCCTACTACTACTTCCACCAGATGGCCAAGATACACTCTGATCCTGGCACGAAGGCCGAGTTCTTGGAGAACTTCATGGCTGGCAAAGGTGTGGGCTGAGCCACAGGATGCCCTGTGGGAGAAATGCTGCTGGGAAGGACATTCCCTGCTACTCACCTTTTCAGTTAATCCCTTGACCATATCCCACAGTGCCCTACGGGTCCTGGTATGACCACGTGCGCGGATGGTGGGAGAAGAAGCAGGAGAAGAAGATACTCTACCTCTTCTATGAGGACATGAAGAAGGTGAGGGTGGGATGGAGGGGAAGGAGCTCTGGCTGCCCCCAAGCTTCTTTGGCAGCCTCCTCATGTCAATCACCCTGCAGGACCCACGGCGGGAGGTGCAGAAGATCTTGCAGTTCCTGGGCAAGGAGTTGGCAGAGGGAACAGTGGAGAGGATCCTGCACCATACCTCCTTCCAGGAGATGAAGAAGAACCCTGCTGCCAACTATGAGACCATGCCCTCCGTCTTCATGGATCACAGCCGCTCCCCCTTCCTCCGGAAAGGTGGGGTTCGGCTGGTGGTGGTGGATTTGGGAGGAATGTCCCTGGATTGTATTTCAGCCCCTGTCTGTGGCTACAAAATATTTCACGTGTGTGAGGATTTACTTAGTTATTTTCTTGTTCCCAGGGATCTCTGGAGACTGGAAAAACCACTTCACCGTGGCCCAGAATGAGCTCTTCGACAAGCACTACCAGGAGCACATGGCAGGCTCTGACCTCCACTTCCAGATGGAAGTGTAAGGGGCTCATCTCCCTTCCCAGGAGGACTGTGCTTCTCCTTGCTCTCCCAGTGGGGAGGGTGGATCCAGATGGAGATTCTTGCACTAATTCACTTTTCTCCCTGCAATAAATTGTGATAAATGCAAGTTGAGTCATTGCCTGCAGGGAAAATGAGGGTGGGGCCTGAACCCCCTGAATTCTAGGCAGTGTCTGGGAACACCTTCATGGTTATCAGAAGAGAAGGTGGGCACACAGTGGATTTTTAGCTAGTGATGGTCAGGCATCACCAGGAGTGGGCATCCTCCCAGAAACCACCACTGGCCCTGGTCAACTTGGACTGCCCCAGGCTACCAAGGTGCCTGGAGGGAACAAAGATCAGTGAGTGGAAAATTCCCAGAGCACCAGTGAATCCAGTGCTGCCGCAGCCCTTGTGTGCACAGGAGCTTTCATGACTTTGGGCGGGTGGTGGTGAGGCTCTCCTTGGCCCAGCTGGAGCTTGGCAGCCCATGGTCTGTGGAACAAAGGTGAAGGGAAACAGCTCCCTGGTAGCATGTGGCCAGGCTCAGCAACATCACTGTCCTTGCTGGATAGAGAAAACACCCTGCAACCTTCAACCTGGCTGCACCTTGCACTTGCTCTGGGATGTCTGGAGCAAACCAGTCCCTGTCCCACTGGGGACAAGGGTGTGATTTGGAGTCCCAAATTCCCCGTTTCTGGTCAGTTCTTGAGATTCCAAGATTGCAGCTTCTTGGCAAGACAACCTCATGTGGTTGTTCTACCCCCAAAGAGATGCAGCCCAGATCCAACTGCTAAAGAGCAGCAGTGCTGTGAAGGGACCTGCCTCACAGAAAGAAATCCTTTTCATACATTCATTTAAATGCCACTGGAGATGTCTTCCACTGGAAGATGTGCTTCCCCAGCTCCTGGCTTTGCCTGCCCTGTTTGCACATGCAGCCAGTTTTGCTGGCATATGAACAGCAAAACACCTGAACACGTGTCATGGCATGCCTCATCTCACCGGGAACTTGGCCCTGGTGACAAATCAGGGACTTTTTTCTCAAGGCTGCCAACAGCTGAGCTGCTGGCCCTGCCAACTGCTCTCCTGCCCTTCCCACTCTCTCCTGGCTAAGGTAAGGAAGAACATTTCACCACCATCGGCACCTTTAAACACTTTTCCCAGAAGCACTTATGCTTTGCAACCCTTCAAACTTTGGACCCGTATTTGAGTGGAGTAGGGGTACGACCAAAGCCTGAACTCCACATCCTGCTCGCAAGCCTCACGTCGGTGTGAGGAGCTGGGGACTCCACGCAGGTGACTCTTGGACTAGGACAGGGTGATGTTCAGTCTCCCGGGATGTGGCTTGGGATTTACTCCCTGTGTTTACCTCTGCGGGTGGAGGGGGAAGCTGTGATTTCCACTCCCGCTGCCCGTGTGCGTCCGACGGGTGCTGAGCACGGACAGCTCATCACAGGCAACTGGGACCGTCCTCATCCCCGCTCGCCCCTTCCCTGCACTCCTCCCACCGCAGCACCGGGACCAGGTCTCGCTCCAGGCTCCTGTCCCAGCGCTGTCGCCCGCCTCCCTGCGCCTCCATCTTCCGTGCCGGGGAAGGACATTAACAAATCCCGCCCCGCAAGCGGCAGGGGAAGTTTTGCTTCCTCCCTGCCTGAGCACCCGGGGAAGACGCAAGTAACCGGGGAGCTTTTGCCACGGGCGATTCGGGGTGCCCTGGCTTCATAAACGGGGGGCTGCGGGGGTGGGTACGGAGCCTCTGTGTCCCCGCAAGTCCCCAGGAGGTGGGAGCAAGACAACCAAGCCTCTCTCCAAAAATCACAGCTTGGGAGTTTTGCAGCTGGCATGTCCAGCGTTTCTATCCTGGTTGGTGGGTAGAAAGGCTTCCTAGGGAGAGAGTCCTGTGAGTTCTGCTGCTCGTTCCTGTCTCTGTCAAACCCTCACTCAAACCCCTTGAACGCAAGGCTTCTCGTACTGCCGTACAAAGGAGAGACAGGGAGGAAAAAGCAAAGAGAAAGCAGCCTGCAACTCCAGCCAGGAATGCCCCTGAGAGTTTTTACATCCAGGGACAGCTCTGTCAGCCTGGTATCAGCAGCTGCCCACTGCCTGTCTGACCTGAGCTGCCCAGGGCTGGCCATGCCCTTCCACTCTCCCTGCACTGCCACTTTGGCTCCAAAATGCCCACAGAAAACAGCTGCGACCTCCTGTGATGCAAACAGGGCGTGGTTTCCTTCCTATGGCCAGAATGGCTGGGTTCAGCAGAGATTTTGGGGCCCTGTGATGCTCCTCGCTGCCAGCCAGCCGTGCCACATGTCCCTGTCCCCAGCAGGATGGCCGATCCGGACCCCTACCTGCGGCAGCCCTGGCGCACCGTGCATGACATCCCCATGGTGAATGCCTTCGCCCTCAACTGGGAACGGGTTGACAATTTCCAGAGCCGCCCTGACGACATTGTGGTGGTCACCTTCCCCAAATCTGGTGAGCATCCCCAGGCACCAGAGAGGGGCTGTGCTCAGGAAGGGAGGTACCAGCCTGCAGATGCCTGGGCTGGGACCGGGGGCATGCCAAAAAGCAACACTGGTAAATGGTGACCCTCTCGTGCCTGAGATGAGGCTCCAGTGGGAATGGCATCAGCTGGACACCCAATGTCTCACTGCCAGGCACCACCTGGGTCAGTGAGATTGTGGACATGGTCCTGAAAGGCGGTGATCCGGAAAAATGCAAGAAGGATGACATTACAACGCGGGTGCCCATGATGGAGTGTGCTGCGCCTGGGAAGATGCCAGCAGGTAGCAGGGTGGCAGAGGGTGGTGGATGTGGACAGATTTGGTTTTGTATGGGAGGGCACCACAGTGGGATCACTTCTGGGGGAAATCCTTACAGGCACAGAGCAGCTGGAGGCCATGCCATCCCCACGCATCATCAAGACCCACATCCCAGCTCACATCTTGCCCAAAACCTTCTGGGAAAACCGCTGCAAGGTAACAGGCTGGAATGAAGATACTGGGAGGGATCCAGCAGACGTAAGGGGGCTGCATGGCCCTTTGGGACTTGGCAAGTCCCCACATGCCACCAAGCTTTCTGCAGATGATCTATGTGGGGCGCAATGCCAAGGACGTGGCTGTCTCCTACTACCACTTTGACTTGATGAACAAATTCCACCCGCACCCCGGGACATGGGCCCAGTACCTGGAGGAGTTCATGGCGGGCAGAGGTAGGACAGGGCACCCCTGGGTGCATGCAGGGGGCCCTGCAGGGACCTGCCACCCACTGTCTGCTCTCCCCATGCAGTGGCGTATGGTTCCTGGTACAACCATGTCAAGGGCTACTGGGAGCGCAGGAAGGATCACCCCATCCTCTACCTGTTCTATGAGGACTTGAAGGAGGTGAAGGGGCGGGGTGGATGGAGGTGTGGGGTCTGGGGGTGGCAGGAGGGGTGAGTGTTGGTCTGTGTCACACAGGACCTCCGCCGGGAGATTGCCAAGGTGGCCCAGTTCCTGGGGCAGAAGCTGTCGGGGGCGGCACTGGACACCATCGCTCGACACACGTCCTTCGAGACCATGCGGGACAACCCTGCCACCAACTACAGCAAGATGCCCTCTGAAATCATGGATCACAGCGTGTCCCCCTTCATGCGCAAAGGTGAGTGGCTCTGGGGGCCTCTGGTGCCCTGTCAGCCCCGGCCCCTGCTGAGCCCCATCTCGCCCGGCCACAGGCACCACTGGAGACTGGAAGAATTACTTCACCGTGGCCCAGAGCGAGCGCTTTGACCAGGACTATGCGCAGAAGATGTCAGGCACCGACCTGTGCTTCCGCACTCAGATCTGAGGAGGCATCGCCGGATGCCCCCCAACTCCACCCTATGCTGCAGTGGCATGGCTGCTGTTCCTTCCTCTCCCCGGGATTGTGGGAGAGAAATAAAATGTGCTCCCTGACCCTGCCATGGTGTGCTCACTGCCCTGAGCCTCTGCTGATCCCAACCCAGCTGTCCCCCTGGGGCTGCTGTCCTCTTCTTGGGCTGGGGACAAGCCGGTGTCACCCCTCAGCCACTCTGGTGGGGGGATTTCCAGCAGCAGCTCATAGGATCGCAGAAGGTTTTGGCAAATGTGTGTATGGGTGGATTGGGCAGTGAGAGGTGTTCTCCCCACCCTTACGCATTGGGATGTGGCCTGGGACCTGTGGGGGAGGGCAGGACTGGTGTGGCTGGAGATGTCCACTGTAGCTCTGCCTGCAGGTCAGTGGCTGCTGGTTTCTCCCTGCACTCGCTCCTCCCTCCCTGCAGCTGCTGGGCTGGCAAACATTACTGCCCTCAGCGCCCTGCCTCTTTCCTTCTCCTTCCTGTAATAACCGCTGCGAGGTCCCGAGTCTCCCTGTCCTCCGCTGTCACCCTCCTGGTGTCACCGTCTCGGCATCACTCTCCTGGCGCAGAGCAGCAGGTCTTAGGTGAGACGGGTGTCCTGGGGTGCCCTGTGAGGGCTCTGCCCATGCTCACACAGAAGTGCATGCTTGCAGGGTCCAGGGTGGTGGGTTTGGGGCATTTAGGGTTTGTGTACAATCAGCACCTCTAAACCTTCTCTGACCTGTGATCTCCTGCAATAACTCCAGGGACCCAGTTCCCTGCTCCCCTGGGCTGCTGAGGCAAGCAAAGAGGTGCTGTTCTAGTCTAGTCCCCTAGGTCTGGGTGATGCTGGCACACTGTGGGCACCCTTGCCCTTTCTGGGGCTCTGGGTGTGCTCCTGTCCCCGCAGTTGGAACCCCTGTTCCCAGCAGTGTGTGCAGCGATGGCCGCGGTGACCTCTGCTCTGTGCTCTGTTGCTATCACTGCCGCTCCCTGAGCAGGCACCGTGCCGGGTGACTGGGCTGCCCTGGCTGGTGGCCGCCCTGAGAGGGTGGCGGGGGGGCCTTCCCTCATCAGCCAGCCCTGCCACGTGTCCCTGTCCCCAGCAGGATGGCCAGTCCAGACCCCTATCTGCGTCAGCCCTGGCTCACAGTGCACGGCATCCCCATGGTGAATGCCTTCGCCCACAACTGGGAACGGGTTGACACCTTCCAGAGCCGCCCTGAAGACATCGTGCTGGTCACCTTCCCCAAATCTGGTGAGCATCCCCAAGGCCACTGAATGTGCTGGTGCTGGATGGGCAAGAGTGTTGTTCAGCTGAGACCCACTGCCTGGGGGCATGCAGCACATTTAGGGGGTGTCAGGACAGAGTTGTGTAGGATTTCCCTTTTCCCCCATGGCATCTGGTTGAGGTCTGAGGGATTGTCAGTGCTGAGACACCCAATGCTTCCCTGGCTGCTCCCCTTGACAGATTCCTTTCCCCAGGCACCACCTGGGTCAGCGAGATTGTGGACATGATCCTGCAAGGTGGAGATCCTGAGAAGTGCAAGAGGGACATTATCAGCAAGAGAGTGCCCATGCTGGAGTTTTCTGCCCCCGGGAAGTTGGCAGCAGGTAGTGAGGTGCAGGGCCACCCTAGAGGTGCTGAGTCCCAAGGGTCTTCGCCGAGGGCCCACTGAGGAAGTGCTCTGTGATCCCCCAGGAACAGATCTGCTGGCCACCATGCCTTCACCCCGTGTGGTGAAGACTCATCTGCCAGCACATATCCTGCCTAAATCCTTCTGGGAAAACCGCTGCAAGGTAACCTCCAACATTGGTCCTTACCCTGGGGGGAAATGCAGCTCCCTGTTCCCCTGAGACAGGACTTCCCACTGCTCCCTTCAGCATCCTAAGTGGTAATGGGAGTTCTAGGAGCTGGAGCATCCTCCCTATTGGGGGTCCTGGAGCTGCCCCTCATACCTCCATGGCCCATCTGCAGATGATCTATGTGGGGCGCAATGCCAAGGACGTGGCTGTCTCCTACTACCACTTTGACTTGATGAACAAGTTGCTGCCGCATCCTGGGACATGGGCCCAGTACCTGGAGGAGTTCATGGCGGGCAGAGGTAGGACAGGGCACCCCTGGGTGCGTGCAGAGGGCCCTGCAGGGACCTGCCACCCACTGTCTGCTCTCCCCATGCAGTGGCGTATGGTTCCTGGTACAACCATGTCAAGGGCTACTGGGAGCGCAGGAAGGATCACCCCATCCTCTACCTGTTCTATGAGGACTTGAAGGAGGTGAAGGGGCGGGGTGGATGGAGGTGTGGGGTCTGGGGGTGGCAGGAGGGGTGAGTGTTGGTCTGTGTCACACAGGACCTCCGCCGGGAGATTGCCAAGGTGGCCCAGTTCCTGGGGCAGAAGCTGTCGGAGGCGGCGCTGGACACCATCGCTCGACACACGTCCTTCGAGACCATGCGGGACAACCCTGCCACCAACTACAGCAAGGTGCCCTCCGACATCATGGATCACAGCGTGTCCCCCTTCATGCGCAAAGGTGAGTGGCTCTGGGGGCCTCTGGTGCCCTGTCAGCCCCGGCCCCTGCTGAGCCCCATCTCGCCCGGCCACAGGCACCACTGGAGACTGGAAGAATTACTTCACCGTGGCCCAGAGCGAGCGCTTTGACCAGGACTACGCGCAGAAGATGTCAGGCACCGACCTGTGCTTCCGCACTCAGATCTGAGGAGGCATCGCCGGATGCCCCCCAACTCCACCCTATGCTGCAGTGGCATGGCTGCTGTTCCTTCCTTTCCCTGGGATTGTGGGAGAGAAATAAAATGTGCTCCCTGACCCTGCCATGGTGTGCTCACTGCCCTGAGCCTCTGCTGATCCCAACCCAGCTGTCCCCCTGGGGCTGCTGTCCTCTTCTTGGGCTGGGGACAAGCCGGTGTCACCCCTCAGCCACTCTGGTGGGGGGATTTCCAGCAGCAGCTCATAGGATTGCAGAAGGTTTTGACAAAACTGCATGTGAGGAAGGTGTTGGGTTCCTCCCCTTACGCATTGGGATGTGGCCTGGGACCTGTGGGGGAGGGCAGGACTGGTGTGGCTGGAGATGTCCACTGTAGCTCTGCCTGCAGGTCAGTGGCTGCTGGTTTCTCCCTGCACTCGCTCCTCCCTCTCTGCAGCCACAGCATTGGCAAACATTCCTGCCCTCGCCTCCCTGTCTCTGCCGGTTAAAACTGCTGCCGTCACCCTCCCATTGTCACCCTTCTGGTGTCACTGCCCCAGCGTCACTCTCCCGGCGCAGAGCAGCAGGTCTTAGGTGAGGCGGGTGTCCCTGGGTGCTCTGCCCATGCTCAGCTGCATAGATCTGCATGTATGGGGGTCCAGGGTGGTGGATTTGGGGTACTTTGGGGTGCAATCAGCACCCCTAAACCTTCCTCTGATTTCGGGTCTGCTGCAATAAGCCCAGGGACCCAGTTCCCTGCTCCTCTGGGGTGCTGAGGCAAGGGGAGAGGTGCTTGCTCTGGGTGATGCTAGCACACCGTGGGCACCCCTGCCCTTTCTGGGGCTCTGGGTGTGCTCCTGTCCCCGCAGCTGGGACCCCTGTCTGCAGCGGTGGCTGCAGCGATGGCCGCGGTGAACTCTGCTCTGTTGCTCTGGTGCTATCACTGCTGCTCCCCGGGCAGGAATGGTGCCAGGTGACAAGGCTGCCATGGCCATTGTAGCCTGCCTGGTCTTTGCCGAGTTCCTTCCTGCCCCAGTAGCAAACTCCCACTAAAACAAACTATTGGCAGCATGACTGGGAAAGCCAGGGGGAAAGGCTTGCCATGGTAGCACAAACAGCTAACATGCATGAAAATCTGCAATGGAGAAAGCAACTTCTGCTTTTTGGGCTGGTAAGCCATTAGATGGGTCCCATCACGGATTTGCAGATTTGCCCATCACTATAGCACACAGGTTTCCCTGGGAGGTTGGACAAATGTTGGCAAGACAGGAGTGTGCCACTCTGCATGGAGCTTGGGTAAATCTGCTGCTGCTCCTCACTGTAGAGCTGACAAGGATAGGGTGCAGCACCTATTCTTCCACCAACAATGCAGATTCCTCGCAGGGACACCAAGCTTGGCCTGAACCATCTCTCATTTCTTTAATGTTTTGGCTTTGCAGAGTAGAAATAGCTCCCAGGTCAGCCACCCTGATGGCTGTTGTTTACCTGGCAAGGTGCCCCTGAAGCATTTCAGCAGCAGTGATGAGAGTTTGTAGAATCTTAAACTGAATCAAAAAATCCAAGTGCAATGCTATAAACCTAGCCCTTGTTTTTTTTCATCCTGTGGTAACAGCGCGAAGGTACAATGATAAAATTTATTCAAGAAAGATGGTCATGGTGAGGCTATTCCATCTCATTAACTTTTGCTGGAGTCTCCCTATAGCCCGGGCATTACAAGCCTTTTACTGAGTACACGCACATGTGACTTTGCAAACTTGCCCAATCCTGTCACTTCTGCATGTAGGGGTGAGCCAACTTTGAAATTTTCCCAGTCTAGTATCCTCCCTCCCCCTTGCCACACCCCCCCCCCCCCAAAAGAAAACAAAATAGTCAAGACTTTTAACTCTGCTTTCAGAGCAGAGGCTGCTTCATTGCATTAAGTGAAAGGGAAAGCGCAGAATCATTTGGTGCTTCATCAAGGCAAAAGCTTCTCTTTTCCACCCTGGCCCTGAGTTTCTGATGTGCTGGCTGGCATCGAGGTTTGCTAGAAATCAAAGTGCCATGCACACTGCAGCCCCCAGCCAGCACAATGGTGAAGAGACCCGTGTGTGGAAAACATCAGTTTGCATTGCCTAACTTTTGCATGAGGGCCTTAGCCTTGAAAAGCCTGTTGTTTTTTAACAAGACTGGAGGTTGCATCACTGTCTGCAGCACTTCTGTTAGTAATGTTAGATGTGTGAAATACAGGCACTTAACACCATCTATTTTCTTCTGCCCCACTTCTCTCTCATTTGCTGGATTTTGTTCTTTAATCCTCTCAAAATGCTTATCTTCTCTGATCTGAGTAATCTGAGTATCATCTTTAGAGCTGGCTATGGAAACAAGAAATTTAACTCTTTGGTTCCCCTAGCAATTGCTCTCATTTGCTGTGGAGGAATTTGATACTATGGGGCTGGAAACAAGTTTCCATCTAAGTTTTTACCCAGGGAAGTGGTCTGAGGGAATTCAAGAAGCTTTTGGACAATGCTGTCAGGGACATGGTGTGACTCTTGAGACTGTCCTGCGCAGGGCCAGGAGTTGGACTTCAATGGTCCTGTGGTTCCCTTCCAGCTCATGATGTTCTACGATTCTGTGATCTGCTGTAGCCCATATGAACATGGCTTTTCAATAGTTGCTGGAAAAACTTAAGTTTCTCATAGGATGTTACAAAATAGGCTAAATTAGCCTGAAAAAAAATCGTACTCTGGATACAAAGATCTGTGGAGAGACTGTAGTGAGATTCCTGGCTGTAAGGCCAAATTATGGTTGAAACATGCTGGCTAGTCCTGGATTCTGAGGATTTAGAAAAAGCCCTGTTGAATATTATGGACAATACTTAAAAATCACTGAGATGCACCTTTAGATTCCTATATTTTCAGGTTATTAAGCAATTAGATCTCCAGAATCAAGGGCCACAGAGACAACAAAAGTAACACACCAACTTTTGGGAACTTGCACAGACAGCACCAACTTTTGAAAACCTCTGCAAACAAACCACAAGATTCACTCTTTGTTCCTGTTGACAGTTTATAAACATATCTACTACGTAACAAACAATATTGTTTTTCCACCTGAGACCCTAAAGGGAGAAAAAAGTCTTTTTAGCAGTCAGAAACCATATTTCTTATCTCTAGGATATAAAGTCCTCCTAAGAACCTGGCTCTGTAATAACGTTATAGTATATGCTGGCAAGGGAGAGGCCATCTCAACCATTAAATTCCCAGAGCATAACAAAACAGTGAATAAACACAGAATACATGCCTTGTTGCCACTATTCCGTATTTTATTACTTCCTCCTTTTGAAAAGTCCAGTTCAGAGGGTAACTTACTTAAGCTCCTTCTGCCTGATAACCAATCCTGATGGAGCAGCCCAGGCACAGAGGAGGGGAGCATCAAGGAAAAGCAGCAAACTGGTGTAGCAAATCGCACCTTGCAACTCAGAGCACAGTGTTTATGTACCTTGGAAGACTCTGCTAGGTAAGAGTTTTTTGCTGCATGGCATTTGCTCCCCAAATTGTGTTGGATTGAGTATCATTATATTGATTGCGTATCATTACATGTGTGGGTTTAGTTGTCATTTTGGCTCCAGGTGGTTAAAGAACTGCTTCCAGGTGTTTATATTCACGAGCCAACTTTCGAAGTGAGAGCTATCCCAGATGATGTAGGTTTTGCTCTTTAGCACCTTTAGGGCCCAGAAGAGGTGCAGACCCATGTTTGGACACCTGAACCAAGCCCACAACATGACAAGGTTGGTGGTGAAGTGCTACAGGCAGTAGCAATGGACTCACTGTGTTAAAAGTTGTCTGGGAGCAGTTGGAAACTACTGGTGACTTATTAGGACAAATTGCATGTTATTATTGGAATTATCATCAACCAAATGAAGGATTTGTTGACTTCTCTCAGCGTAAGAAATATCAGCATTTTTAGCATCTCCCTGTGAAAAAGGATGCCACTTCCAGTGTGGCTTCTCATTCCTTGGCCTGCCTCTGGCACTGCTAGTTCATGGAAAAAAATGTTTTGAGTCTGAGGGCTGGCATCGGGGGGACTGGCTCCTTTGACAGCAGTGAGAATTGCAGTCATCCTCCTAACAGGAGAACAGAACTCCGTCAGTGGGAAACTAACAGGGTACAAGGCAGAAAGGGAAAAATGAATCACCAAACATTTTTTTTTTTCCTTTTCAGGGCTTAGATGAAACACAGGTTATAAAGGCACTACCTGTGCAACAGCCAAGTCTCACTTCTGCTAAGAGTGCTAGTGAGGAGCCATCAAACACAACACAGAGGTGCAGCACTTGCAACTGGAAGGGAAAATTCCCAGATTATCCAGCCCTTGACTCTGCCATGGCCATGAAAACAACCAGCTCAAAGAAATACCTCCAGCTGCTCCTTTTTCAGGCTGTTCTTCTAGGGCCTGTCTTCTGTGGGAAGATACTGGTTTGGCCAACAGAAGGCAGCCACTGGCTGAACATGAATGTAATTATACAGGAGCTCATCCGCCGTGGGCACAGCTTTACCATCCTGGTATCCAATGCTACCCTCTACATTGAACCCAGGCCTAAGGCCACCGAGAAGTTTGAGACCTATTATGTGCCCTTCAAGAAAGATGTTCCTGAGAACCTGATTAATGGAATAGTGGATCTATGGCTCAACCACAGGCCAACTATCTTGACCTTCTGGCAGTTTTACAAGGAGCTGGGAAGGCTGTCCGTAGACTGGCAGGAGATGAACAAGATGATGTGTGATGGAGTGCTGAACAACCAAGACCTGATGGCTCGTCTGCAGGGCTCTGGCTTTGACCTGCTGCTGTCAGACCCTGTGACCCCCTGTGGGGAACTCCTGGCTGTCAAGCTGGGCATTCCCTTTGTCTACTCGCTACGTTTCTCCCCAGCCTTCACCTTGGAAAGGCACTGTGGCAAGGTCCCAACCCCACCATCCTACACACCTGCAGCCCTGTCTGAGCTCACTGACCACATGTCTTTTGGGGAAAGAGTAAAAAACTTCGTGTCTTACCACCTGCAAGACTACGTTTTCCAGAGCTACTGGGGACATTGGGATGTCTACTACAGTAAGGCCTTAGGTAAGCCTTCTGATACTTCACTTCTCATTATACAGTCTGTCCTTATGACCTGCTGAGCTTGGAACCCACCAGGGTTGCAAAGTCAAGAGAGATGTCAGTAAGAGTTTGTCATTATGTCCCTAAGAAGGGGCTGAGCCACTAGCTGTCAGGGTGCTATGCCATTGCACTGAGACAGGATCAGGGTCATTCCAATTGATGGATTTGATTTTTGTCATAATTTAAGTGTGGAGTTTGATACGACTTCCACACCATACAGGGTGCTCAGCAAGGGTGACTGCTTGCACAGAAAGCAGCCAAGAACAGAGACATTTTCCTTATCCAGAGGACCATAACAAGGAGGGGGGAGCTGGTGAATTACAAGCCAGCCTTGTCACCCTCAGTAGCAATATTTAAGTGCATTGTGGCTTTGTAATAGACACTTCACTTATGTCACTGGTCATATAAAACCAATTCTCTCTGCACAAAACAAGTTTTATTTAGAACATACCCTCCCACCCACAAAGCAAACAGTGAAAACAACGCATCTTTCTCTGCAAGCTTTTCTTCTGGACTGTTTTGAGTGATCATGTAGAAAAATATCTTTATTATTAATCACATATTGTTTCTACTACCTTCCCACTGAGCTCTTCAAAAAGACCTCTTGCAAATCTCTCAGGGTTCAATTGCCTGCAAATACCTGTGTGATGCAAGACTCCACAAGTACACCAAGCTGGTGTCAGTGTGTACAGTACATAAGGTATCTTAGCTTGGCTCTTCACAGTCCAGCTGTTTCCATGACCCACATTTTTGTCTCAGAAAGGGTGCTCAAGGAAGCATGGAAACTATACCAAAAGCCTCGGATGACAACATTAGGAAACCATTGTGTAACAGCACTGGGCAGAAACCCTGTAATAATGATTTTTAGCAAAGAAAAGAGAACTTACTCTTAAGAGAATTAATTTCTTAACTGCACATCAGGAGGGACCATATAAATAAAATTGTTAAATGGATTTTATGGTTCAATTTATAGTGCATAATTGGCACAGTGGCAGGCAGGAAACCAGCACTATCTCCTCTTGGTCTCCCATGGTTCTCTGTAAGAGGCAAGTTCACACGAGGACAATCTTACTCTGATACTGGAGTAATTTGCTGAGTAGTTTTATCCACTTGGAGATGCAACTCTTTAGCTGCAGCCCCAGATCACCACTTTAAGTGTGTTCTAAAGGGTTGCTTAGTGGCTTTATAAAAGCAAAGAATTGCCCGCAGAGTCAGTGAACATCTTTGCTGCTTACACAGTTGTGCTTCAAAGAGCCAGAAGAACGAAAAAGTCACCTCTTCTACCAAACAAGTAACACAGAGACTGTATTTGGATGGGCAGGAGGGATAGAATTACCAACAGGATACAATCCTTGCTGGACTGAGCCCCCCAGAGCTGACAGCTCTCCCTGCTGCTCCAGAGGAATCATGTCTTCCAGCTTCAGCAAGCTGTTTACCACCAGAGGGTGCCAGCTGGTGCCAGTCCCCTTTTTTGTGCCCTAAGAAAACGTGTTATTAAACATGCTATTTATTCAGTACAGGATCTCACACTGCGTACCTTTGGCTCCCTGCCCTCGGGGTCAAGGCAGTATCCTGCATGCCCAGCCCAGTTCGGGAGCGCCACTGCTCCTGGTGAAGGAGGGCCACGGGGGCATTGCCACACAGAGCAGGCTATGGCAGGGAAGGAGGTGGCAGTGCTGTCGCTGCTGGCCGTGCTGGGCTGGGGGTCTGGGGGTAGGGTGTTGGTCTGGCCGGCTGACAACAGCCACTGGCTGAACATGGAGCACATACTACAGGAGCTTGTGGTCCGGGGCCACGAGGTGACCGTGCTGCTGCCTTCATGCTTCCTCATCCTCAATCCCACAAAGCCCTCACCCTTCCAGTTTGAGGTGATTGAGACGCCAGTCACCAAAAAGGAGATGACTGACTTAATGGATGAAATGTTTTACTTTTTTTTTTACGAGGAGAGAGAGCTACCTGTCTGGAAAGGTTCTTACAAGATAGCTCAAAAGATGTTGCAAATGAAGAACATAACCAAAATCATTTGTGATGGAGTTGTGAAGAATGAGGCCCTGATGGAAAGACTGAGGGCATCCGCCTTCGATGTCCTTTTGATTGACCCACTGTTTCCCAGTGGGGAGCTGGTTGCTGAGAAGCTGGGTATCCCCTTTGTGTACACCTTCCGGTTCTCCATGGGCAACACGGTGGAGCGGCTCTGTGGAACACTCCCAGCACCTCCTTCCTACGTACCAACCACCCTAACCGGCCTAACAGATAGGATGACTTTCTGGCAAAGGCTAAAAAACCTCCTTAGCTACACTCTGCAGGATTTCATATTTCATTATGTTATCTGGGCCAACTGGGATCAATACTACAGTGAAGTCTTAGGTAAGGCTGCTCTTTTTCCCAAAATTACATCTGCTGTACACACAGGAGTAAATACCAAGAGATGAGAGGTTAAGGAACAAATCAGGAGCAAGACAGCCCCAAATTCACTCTCCTTCCTTCAAAATTCCTGCATCAAGTCAAACAATCCAGGCAAGTACAAACATTGCCTGTTAATCCTGACCTGCTACAGTGGTAGAGCTAAGTCAGTACAGGTACTTCCAGGATATGTAAAGCAGTGCTAAAGCACTTGAAACGGGGCTCATTAGTCATATTCATAGATGAATCATGACAAACACTAAGAACAGTAAAATACTGTATAGCCACCAAACACTAGTACTTTTTCCCCCATAGCATGCTTCTTACTTGCTACCTTGTCTCAAAATTAGAGAAGGTATCCTCCTCTGGACCTTTAAAAACCTGGGAGATCAGATGAGCCCCAATTCACAGGGATAAGACGTCCTCTGCAGAGACATGGTTCTTTGCTTTTCTGAAAGTATCTAAAAAACTATTAGATTACAGTTATATTTATTTGTAAGTGGTTTTTAATTTTTTTTGAAAATAATAATTGTATAATTGTTTTCCCATTTTTGCTCTGGGCGATTATAGTAATGCTTAAAATGAAACAGGCCAAACATATGCACTGCTGGTGGGGAGATAAAATGAATATTTCAATACAAGACTTTAAAGTGTTTTTATTTATATTTCAATAGTAAGGTGTAATTCTGTTGAGAGAGCTAAGTTGTTAAGGTATCCTCTTAGAGTACCTAGCTGTGTATTTGTGTTGCTTATCATGTTATGATGACAGAGACTAGAAAATCTTGTGCTGGCTGAAGCATGGTTCGGTGTCTGCTGTGTAAGCCTCAGAGCTGTTTGGATCTTGCAGTGTCTTTTTTTTTATTATTGTGAGTTGTGGGGTTTAGCATTTAAGGCTCCGTGTGCAAAACCTGTTTTGTTAGCTTGCATGGGCTGCGCGATGGATTTGTGCTGAAAAGAGTTTTGATAACACAGGGATGTTTTAATTACTGATGAGCAATGCTTATAGAGTGTGAAGGCCTTTTCTGCCTCTTACTCCACCCCACCAGTCAGGGGGCTGGGGATGCTCCCAAGAAGTTGGGAGGGGACACAGCTGGGACAGCTGACCCTGACTCACCCAAGGGATACCCCAGCCCATGATGATTTTGTGCTCAGCAGAATAAAAGATATGGGGGAAAAGCTTGTCAAGGCTGCTGTTTCTCAGGAACTCACTGGGCACTGGCTAGTAGTGAGAAACTGCTCCTTTTGCATCGCTTGCTTTTCTTGCTCTTTTTTTCTTCGTTCCTTTTTTCCCCCCTTGTCTCAGTCTCAATCCATGAGTTTTCTAACTTCTGCCCTTCCTCTTCTCCTCCTTCTGTGGGAGATTTAGAGTCCTAGCTGCCTATCAAGACTAAACCACAGCACAGGTAAAAGGCTTCCAGTCCTCACATGCTGCAAAATGCACTTTGTGTGCAGATAGGAGCTGCTGTAATTTTGAAGTCAGCTGTGGCTCTGCAGGCACTCCAGAACGGGATTTGCTGCTTGCCCAGTCCTCCCATGAGTGTTGTTTTGTGTTACGACATTCCCTCTTGACAGATTTGCCAGTCTTGTCACGTTTGCCAGTCTAATCACCAAACAGATGTCACTTTTAATTGGTCGGCTCTACAGTGTTTGCACAGTGAAGCAGTGAACTACTTGCAGTTTGGTCAGACCAGAGTTGTACGTGGAATGCTGAGATGTTGGGGCCAAAGTTCCCCTGGCTGCTCTGGGCCTACACATGCTGCTGCAGCATCAGTTTTTGTGGGAGGGTGGTGGTCTGGCCCACTGATGCCAGTCACTGGATCAATGTGAAAGTGCTTCTGCAAGAGCTCGTTCTCCGGGGTCATGAAGTGACTGTGCTGGTGCCCTCAAGCAATCTGCTCATCAACTACCAGGACACCTCCTCCCCTTTCACTTTTGAGGTCCTGCAAGTCCCCTTTAGCCAGGAGACCCTGGATGCCTCCATGGAGGACTTCCTCAATTTCTGGATGAATGAAGCTGCTAATCTCTTCCCCTGGGAGATCATGTGGGCGATAAAAGAGCAACTGGAGGTCTTTACCAACATGTCCAAGCAGACCTGTGACACCTTGGTGATGAACTCTCACCTGATAGCAAAGCTGCAGCAGGCCAAGTTTGATGTTCTGATTGCTGACCCCCTGTCTGTATGTGGTGAGCTTGTAGCAGAAATCCTACAGATCCCTTTCGTCTACAGCTTCCGCTTCTCTGACGGGAATGTGGTAGAGCGGCTGTGTGGTGGGCTCCCGTCCCCACCCTCCTATGTGCCTGCTAGCACAATGGGGCTGACACACCAGATGTCCTTTATGGAAAGAGTACGGAATTTCCTCTTTTACATTTGCACGGATTTATTTTTCATGAAGTTTTGGCGAGATGAATGGGATGGGTACTACAGTAATGTCTTAGGTAAGGCAGCTGTTGAGTGGTTTCTTTTCTTGCAGAGGTCGTGTCTTTTGAATGCTTTGGGAACACCATGCTGTTGTCTCAAAATACTCCTTCTCAGAGGCCAGCAGAGGTGCCAATCCTGAAGTATCTTGCAACTGCATAGTGCAGGATGCTGAGTCTGAGTTCAATTCTCAGCAGTGAATGCTGTCACCTTTCCCTTTCATCCACCATTCAGAGGTCGAAATAATCTCCTTAAACTACACGCATACCTAAAAATTTTGCTCCAACACAGTACAACATAGTACAACAACATAGTACATAGGCATGATTCAATATTTAATAAAGAAACCTTTTAGTTCAATGGACTTTGAATCTTGTCCAGGGTATCTAAGTTTAGGCAGATAATGAGTGAACAGCAAACACAAGGGCATCTCTTATGTTGCTGATCAATCTTTTCCTGAATTTGCAAAGAATGCCTTTGTGTTCTGAAAACTACTCCTTCTTCCCTGGATTGAATTTTTAATACCACATAAAGACTTAATTACACCTTTATATCACTATACTTGTACTGCAAATTTGATTTTCACTTCAGCAACTTTGTAACTTACTCATTGCCCTTTAACTCAAATATAAAGGAAAAAATACTGGTGTAGATTATTATACTGATTTTTGTCTTGCTGCATATTTAGCTTGATTCCTGCTTGCACTAGACTGCCTTTGGAAAACTAGTTATCAATACTTCTAACCCTTTTACTCTCCAGTTTCACATGTTGCAAAGACAACTTGCAACATGTACCTAAGAATATATCTTTTTTCAAATGGTAAACTATAAAACATCAGATTACCATTAGATTTTTTTTTAGATGAATTTCTAGAAATACTGGATTTTGTATACAATGACATTGAAAGTATCTATGGAGTTGGTCAATTTTTCCCAATATGTGTAAGAAGCAGCCAACCCAGTCCTCAAGAAAACTAGAGATGTCTGTACCTGTCTTCTATTGTTGTCTGAGCAGCCACTAAATGAGTCACCATTTGAAAAATGCTACAGAACTTTGTTTAAAAACTTTCCTCCTCTCTGACAGGTGATCATCACTTTGTGATTCATTCATTTTGTATTTGGAACTAAATTTTCTGTGATTGTTCTCTTCCCCAAGTGTTCTCTGTGGTTTTACTACAAGCACAGGTAACAATTAAGCACTACAAGGATTGTACTTCTATATTAGATACTAAATGCTTCTCACTTGTATTTCTCTAAAGTAATCATGAAGGTTCAAAATCCTTGTAAGGATTGTACTGCCTTGCTCATGGCCACATGCTAAAGCTGAACACATGACAGGGCAAGGAATAGATCCAGATTTGTGGATGTTTTCATTTTATGCATGGTTTGATAAACTACACTGATTGGGAGTGCCAAAAGACAAAGGTAAGGCTCCTGTTTCACAATCTAGAGCAAACAAGGTCACTCCCGTGCATGTTGTAAACCTCTTGTACCTTGTCCACAGGAAAGCCCACAACCCTGTGTGAGACGATGGGGAAAGCAGAGATTTGGTTGATCAGAACATACTGGGATTTTGAATTTCCACGCCCTTTCCTGCCCAACTTTGAGTTTGTTGGAGGACTTCATTGCCAGCCTGCAAAACCATTACCAAAGGTATCCCAACTCCATTCTGCCATTGACTGGTTTGTTACAAAGACTGTTTCTCTCCCTGATAACCACGCAAGCCATGTCCTGAGAAAGCTCATTCTTAAAGAAGATGCTCTGGTGCTGCTGGGGAGCAAGGAACTATTTAGCATCCATACATACTTGTCCAAACTAAAGGCTGGTTTACAGTCTGCTGTCTTAAAAGAGGACAGCTGATGTCAGCACAGGGTAATAGAGCGTCTGTTTTAGGAAAAATAGGTGCTACCTCAGGGTACTTAAATGTAATATTTAATTCTAAGACACAGACTTGTAGCCCATGATAACACTGAAATACCTGATGCCAGAGGGCACTGTGGCAAGACAAATTCTTTAGGTAAAACAGCATCAAAACTTGCAGAAATAGATGAGTGATAAACACTTTTTCTATTGTACCTTAGTTTAAGACATCTTAAAGGGAGTAAAACACTGAGCCTATGCTTTGCTGTGAATATTCAGGTGGAATTTGAAACTCCCAAATATTGAAGACGACAACATGACAAGCTCTGGTGTAGATTATCATTCCTGTAGGAGCCTTGGTAGATACAGGCCATCTTCAGTTCAAGTTGTCTATTAAAAGAAACCTTCTAAATCTCTTCCCACTCCCCTGTAGCATGGGTTGAGTTTAGGGAAAATGGATAACCATCCTCTTTTGCATGTTACTGTTCTAGTTCACATGACACTAACTAATAAAAGGAACAGGAAAACCTATTGGTCTGATCTGTAGAAAATGTTTTGAACAATGTAGTACATTGTAAGAAATGAGCATGGTCTGACTAGCAAAGTGACGGCAGCAACTTGGTGAATCTGTGAGCAGGATGTTGAAACACCCTCTCAGGTTTCAGCAGAGAAATATATAATGAACTATATAATCCACTACATAATGCAAAGTACTTGTTCCAGGAAAATCCAGAACCATGACCATGCTAGGGAGAATTTCACAGAGTGTGGCCTGCTCATGATAATGCCAGGACTCATTCCTGCTGTTGAAATGTATACTGAAACTTGCTTTCAAAAAGACAAAGAATCTGTCACCTGTCTCAGCTTGTCCTGCTCATCGTTGGGGAGAAACTGACTGTTTTCCACAGGGCCAGGTCTTTGTCAAGCCCTTCTGTCAGGAGGTGCTCACACCACCATCATTTCCTAAATAAGCTGAGAAGATTATGCTCTCTATTCACAGAAATCTGTATAATCTGCATTGTGTAATTACTCCTGGTATGTTTTCTGCCTCTCCTAGGAAATGGAAGAATTTGTTCAGAGCTCAGGGGAACATGGTGTCATTGTATTCACTCTTGGGTCGATGGTCCACAACCTAAGTGATGAAAAAAGTAACGTGATCGCCAAAGCCCTCAGCCAGCTTCCACAAAAGGTGAATTTCTTTTCAAGCCTAAAACAAGTTGCCCTGTTGCCTTGTTTTTTTCACTTCCATTGCTCTCAGTAATCCTTTTATGTCTGGAATGGCCTGTTCTTTACCTGCATCCCTGATGGATATGATTCAGCCAGGAAGCTGGGCTCACCCAGAGAGACAGATTGCTGGGTTACTTCATGGGGAGTTCTGCTGTTTCACCTCCTCTGAACTAAATGACATGGAAGTCTGTCTATAGGGCAAAAAAAAAAAAAAAACACTCCATGCATTTTTTATAATTAGCACATAATAACCCATCAAAGAGTTCAACTGGACCCAAAGCTATTTGAATTACTGGGAAAAGGTATGTGGGTTTGAGATAAAGCTCTAAATTACATGTAATAAATACTGAAGGGCACATCACATGTACCATGTTTATCTTATTCTTCCTTTGTTCAAGGTCCTCTGGCGGTACAAAGGGAAAAAACCAGAAACCCTGGGCTCCAACACCAGGATTTATGACTGGATACCACAAAATGACCTGCTTGGTGAGACTGATTCTATTTGGGATAGATTGCACCCTTGGAAAAACTGTTTCCTTTGTTTTTCCACTAGAATGGTTAATTCAGGCAACAGAACCATGCAACGTTTGTGGATGCACTTCGTTTCACAGCCCAAAGTGCAGAACTTTGCTCTCGGGAGCCTTTGTTTCCTAAAAGGCTCCGACTTAAGAGAGCTTGGTGGCAGTTGTCTGGAAGGGCTCAAAAGCAGGAGTAAATACTGAAGTAGAGATGTACTCTGGAGTTGGACTTGGCATCTGCAGTTCACCTCCGGGGCTCATTCTTCAAAATGCTTGACCTAAGCAAGGCTGAAGCACAGGGCTGCTCTGAACCTGACACCATGTGAAAACTACAACTGCACAATAGCGGAAGGGCCAAAGTAACAGCGTAGTATGGAGGGACATGCTGATTCACATGTTGTGTTAAAATACATATGAGTGTGTGAAAGCTAAGCATGCAAGCTCTGCTGCTGATTCAGAAGTCAGGGTTGTTCCCTTCTCTATCAGTGTACTGGACCCTCTATGCAGTGCTCACATCCCAATGAATGCAGTCTGCCACTTGTAACATGCACCTCCTCCTTCCCTGTTCCAGGCCATCCCTTGACTAAGGCCTTTATTACACATGGTGGGACCAATGGGCTCTATGAAGCCATCTACCATGGGATCCCAATGGTTGGGATTCCCATGTTTGCTGACCAGCACGACAACATTGCTCACATGGTAGCAAAAGGAGCTGCAGTTCAGGTGGATTTCAACACGATGAAGACGCAGGACCTGGTTGATGCACTGAACACAGTCATTTACAATTCCACGTGAGTTTTGTTCTTGTCTTACAGCAGGCTGAGGTTATTAAACTCCTGGGCTGCTGATGTGAGAAATTCTGCTGGCTCTTCTGGGAATGGAAAATGCAGAGTAGCTGAAGTTTGTATTTCAGCTGAAAACCACCTTTCCTTTCTGAGAATCAGCATTTCTCAAAAAGGAGAGATCAATAATTTGGTTTTCCTTATACCACATTTTATGAGTGCTTTTAGAAAAATAGTTCTTGGAAAGTTCAGAGGAGCTTTTGAGAGTTCTCTGCTGGTGTAAATCCTCTGGAGGGTCTGCATGCCAATTCTAGTTTTATTAGGTCTTAACTGCCTTTAGTCATAAGTTCTTTCTCCTACCCCCGACTTAGCAGTATCCTTAGGTTACTGTACCTATCAGTCAGGACTTGGAGGAGAAGGAAGTCCAGCAGGGGACTGGGCTGGGCTTAGCAAGGGATTTCTTGTTAAGGATAAGGCCACTGACAAAGGGATTGGAAAAATGCAGAAGTCCTCAATCTTTAGCAGCAATTCCTGTCCATTGTGAAGGACAGGTATTCCTTCAAGTAAGAACCTGCAAATTCCTGAAGCAAACAGACCAGCACTGAAGGAGGTATCTAGTATCTGAGGGAGTCAGCCATGGTGGACGTGATCTGTAACAACCTGGATGGCAGCTGGTACATGTGGCATTTCCCTTGGTTTTACTACTGAGCCATGACACCATAGGGTCTGGGATCCCCTTGGGTCACAGTGGGGTCAGCTTTCCTTGCTGTGTCCCAATTCCTTGTGCAGCCCCAGCCTCCTCGCTGGTGGGGTGGTGTGAGAGCCAGAAAAGGCCTTGACTCGGTATAAGCTCAGCAGTAAGGAAAACATTCCTATTTTATCAATATTGCTTCCAGCACAAATCCAAAAAATACCCCACACCAGCTACTATGAAGAAAGTTAACTCCACCCCAGCACAAAAATAACACACTATTATTTTGGAGCAGAAATGGTGCAAATGTTTCCATGTTAATTTTTTTAAAGGAGTATTTGGAATAATTTTGAATAACTTTTTTTTTGCAAAATACTGGCTTTCTCTATTACTATTCTTAACCCAATTTTATGCCTACAGGAATAAACAATACCAGTTTCAAATATATTTAAATAAGACTGATGAAAGTAAAAGCAGGGCTTACTTTCCTCAAGAGGACTGCCAGGTGCTAATTGGTTTGTTTCAGGAATAAGTGAAAAATCTCTTTGTTATTTTTCTCCCCCTGCAGCTATAAGGAAAATGCTCTAAAGTTATCCAAGATACAGCATGACCAGCCTGTTAAGCCTCTGGACAGAGCTGTCTTCTGGATTGAATTTGTCATGCGTCACAAAGGAGCAAAGCACTTGAGACCAGCTGCTCACAATCTCACCTGGTACCAGTACCACTCCCTGGATGTTCTGGCATTCTTGTTCACCTGTACAGCCACTATTGTCTTCATTCTTTTCAAGTGCTGCCTATGTTGCTGTAGAAGATGTGGCAGAATTGCAAAGAGGAAGAAAGAATAGACACCTTGTTCCCAGCAGCAGTTTTCTTCTCCTAGGCTGATTAAGCAAGGCATTTATGCACACTCTTTGGTGAACAAGTTCATTGGGATATGCTTTAAGCTGGGTATATCATGAATGCACCACAACAAAGCTGTTGTGGGGCAGAGCTGCTTGCTTAGCCAGCAAATTCTTTCTGGTCTAAATAAAATTGAATTATAATTGCTTTATCCCTTGGGACCATGCTAGCTGATCACACAAGGTCCCTGCCCTGCTAATTATTGCTCTCAGTTTTCAAATACCTCAAATATTTTGAAATGTCTCATAAACTCAGCTTTCCCCAGTGTGGTACTGTGGGTCTGCAACTAGGCTCCTTATCCTCACTCTGTCCTCTCCTCTAGTATCAAGCAGGTTTGATCACTGATTCACAACCAAAACGCCTCCTCTTCTGTCAGAAAAGCTCTCTCCAGACTGGACAGTGAATCCAAGATTATGGGCTCCTAAAAAGCACCCATCTAAAGGGTCACGATCATGACAACTGGGAGCTGCAAGTGGCAAATGCCCTGGCCACTTGGGGGCTGAGGGGAGACTAGAATCCCAAGAGCATCAAGAAACATCTCTTTCCCATTCAGTTTGGAATTCCTACTGCACAGGCCCTCATTCTAACTGCAACACTGCAGAGGTGTGAAAACCACCTCTGTCAGGAACTTGCCCATCTTAACCCCCAAACGCCTCTGAGCCATGCTACCTGATAAATGCAGGGAAACATCTAGAGAGGGAACTTGCACGGTGATAACATTCCAGGTAGGAACAGTGCAATAGCCACTTGCCTTGCCTGAAAAGTTGGAGAAAATAGTGCTGCACTTGGGTCAGATAGGAGAGGTAGTAAATGTAGTACTTCTTCAGGTGTTAAAGTTGCCTGTAAAACGAAGTAACCCCGCCCTCTGCCCTCCTTACCCCTCTGCTAGCGCAGTTCTGGGGGGCTTTGGGCGAGAATCACTTCAGGATAGGGGAAGAGACCCAAAAGAGGCTCCTTACCTAGGAGTGTTCCAAGACTTTATTCTTGAAGGGAATTCCAGGGGCAAAGAGGATGAACAAGGAAGAACATGGGTTTATGTGGACCTCTGTCCGAGGACAGATAGCTGGCACTGAGCCAATTGGTCAGAGCTAGGGGGAGAAGGTAGAGTCAAACCACACAGTTACAGCTTTAGGGCTCCTTTTGGGGTAAACCTTCCCCAGAGGGATACAATAGTAAAATGCTGCTAGTCCAGGCCTGCTGTTCTAGGTAAGGTTATTTCACTGCTGTGCCACCTTACTCAAGAAAAAAACTGCTAGAATTTTAACTGGTATTTTTAAATACTCTGGAATTGTTTTCAAACAGAACATGATTATTTGTTTACATAATAAAATTCCTTACACCACATCAACATTTTTTTATTAGCACTGTCATGTTTCAACATCTGCTTAAACTTCTTCATACCACAACATGCACAAAAATCCAACCATTTCCAAACTAAAGAGAGGTCACATGAAGACTACTGCATCTCATGTACTGTTCCTGTTGTCATGATGGGATCATAACCAGGAATATGTACAGTGAATAGAAACGGGCATGACACTAAAGATCCCAGATCAGAAAGGGGCTGCTGTAACTGTTCAGAGAGTCAGGTGAGTGCCTAGACACAGCTCCACCAAGCTGGATCACTATGAGCCCCTGTCACCCAGTTGCTGAGATGTCAGTCTGGATGGCAGAAGGCCAACAAGCCTCCCAGCACACTGCAAAGGTCTTGGTCAGACAGGATAGATGGGAAAAGCTGGACAAAGTTGCTGCACAGTCACTGTGTGTAAGGAGGTGCTTCATTTCTGTAATTTATTCAGAGAAATTTGGTTTATCTAGTATTGAGTTTTAAAAGTAAACAATCAAAAAAACCCCCCAAAAAGCTCACCCCCTCTTCATTTTGGAGTCTGTAAATAATGCAGAGAAAAATATCGAAGTATAAGGGTGGTCGATAACGCATTTTTCCAATTAGGCACAGAATGGATTCTAAATCTGACAGACTGATCTAATCCTCCAGCTAGTAGGCAATACCTCTCTGTGCCCACTAAACTGTTGAGGAGCCCAAACACATATTCAGCCTCTTGTACTGCTTAAAGGATGCAAACGTACTAGTAGTCTAACTTTTTGTTTAACATATAATAGATGTTTACTGATTAAAATAAACAGAGCACGAATTGTTGCCAGATCAAAAAACCACATTTCCACAAACGCCACACAGTGGCCAGTCCTATTTTGCCATTTATAAAAATAACTGCAGCACCCAGCAGGGTAGAGCTGGAGGTGGTTTAAAGCACAGTCTGGATTTGTTATCTGAGAAGACACTGGAGGAAGTTTATGAAGAAGTCCACCAAGGCAGTGCTACTCTTACAAGCCTTGGAAAGTTGGAAATTGCTGGATAAACTGAAGAACTTTAACTACAAGTTTTACCTTGTTTTCCCCCCTCACAGTTTTAACATTGGCCATTTAAGATATTTGCTAAAATTTTTGGTTAAAATATTTGCTATTTAAGAGAAGTAACAAGTGATCACTACAGGGAACACGTGCAGACTTGTGGATCTTGCAGGACTAACACATTCCTGAGACTCGTATGTTGTGGCTGAGGACAGCTTCTCAACAGCTTGAAAGTCACGTGCTTAAGTTGAACACACAGGGCCTTAATAACTCTGATGAGCTGCAGGAGTTATTGGCTACTTCACTAAGGAAACAGAAATGCAATTACCTTTTATATCAGCAGTCCTTTTCCTAAGTTCAGGCTTCAGATAGATTTTACTTACCACAAAGAACATTTGAACTATTTCTGAAAATAGATCTTTTCCTAGAAACTGCTGGCATCTAGCAAAGCTGTCGAGCTTAGAAAACCAAGAAATCCAACACCGAGTTTTAAACATTTCAATAGTTACCAATTTATTTTTATAAAAAAAAAAAGGTAGCAATGTAGAATACAGCAATATTTTCTGGTTCCACACACGCAGGTTGTGAACATTCCAAGCAATGTGTACATTTTGGGAAGAGACTAGACAAGAGAATTGACCAAAATGTTACTGAACACAGGAAGATTTTTAAAAAAGGCTAAAAATCAGGTATCAATAGTGTCTTCTTAATATTGCTTTCCTTACCGAAGACTGAAAAAAAACCACTTGACTTCACAGATAGGGTTAAAAATGGGGGGGAAAGGGGGAAAAAAAGGCTGCTACAACACTGCCATACCGTCAAAAAAAGAAAAAGAAATCATACTTCAATATTTGCATACTTGATAGCAGCATTCTCCCATCGAACCATATGAAACTACAGGAAGAAAACATCAAAGCAAAAAAAAAAAAAGAAAAAAAAGAAAAAGGCAGTTATCCATCAGTATTCAAAAACCTAGAATGAAGTCACTAAGTAGATGAACACTTATTGAGAATTAATCAATATCTACATTCTTAGCTGCTTCCAACTCTGTTCCAATAGAAACATGAAGTTGAGTGTCAGCTTTGTGTATTTTATTTTTGGCCTATTTGAGTTTTTCCAGTTCATAGTTCACTGCATGCTTGGAATAGAGAGGGTCATTATAAATCCTTCTACACAATGAACTTTAAGTAGACAGCTGAAAATAAAAGGTACTACTTGTAAACACACAAAAAAATACAAGCTTTTTTTGTTTCAAGTGAGCACTGGTTCCAGATAGATTATCTTCGGTATCTACCTCTTTCACCTCTGTCTCTGTCCCGGTCACAAATCCTCTCTCTCTCCCTTTCCCGATCACGGCCTCTGTCACGTTCTCTGTCTCTCCGATTATCTCGAGGCCGGTCGCGCTCCCGCTCTCGGTCCCTCTCCCGGGGCCGGCTCCTCCGACCGCTGACAACGGCTTGTGTGCGGCGAAGGAAGTCGTCTACTCTCATATCATAGTCGTGCTGTGATGAAAGGACAGCTCTGCTATTTTCTTTCCCAGATTAGAATTCCCTCCCTTATCTATAGGGCTGTCTGTAACTCTTCAGAAAGTCCAGTATTTAAAAAAAGACAAACCCAACCAAACAAATATCCAGCATCCATGTGCAGGATCTGGGGTTCAAATGCCAGACACCAGCCAAGACATCTGACAGCTAAGGAGCCTTTCAAGCCAGCTAACAGAAATTTAATAAACTGTGCTGTTGTCTGATGTGCCTGTAAGAAGTTTTTAAACAAAATTCCGCTGATAAAGTAATTTGTTGTCCATGAGCACAAGCAAATTTACAGGCATATCCTTATTCGAACCGGGCTTCAGCATGAAAACGTTCAGAGGTGGACAGGCTGGAAGCCAATTTAAGCATACACTTGAGTTTAAGAGTCTGAGAATTTTTCATTTCTACTTCACCAGAGAGAGAAAGGCCTTTCACGTTTGCTGGAAGTATGCAGTCAATCTACACAACTGATCTTTCCAAGGAACTCTAATGCACGTCATAAACACGCCATTTATCGCAGCCAACAAAGCTCCGGCTAGGCTACCCCTGGACCCCAGATTCCTACTCCAGCCTGCAGACTTGCATCCCCTCTGTGTGGACACTTACTACTCGTTTGTCTCTGTATCTTGCTTCATGGGGTACAGGATGATGTCCTGAGTATGGAGGGTGAGCTTGAGGTGGAGGTGCATGGTGCTGATAGTAAGGGTGGTGTGGTGGTTGCTCCATACCTGGATATGGTGGCTACAAGAAAGTTACAGGAAGTTTGTTGAAGCAAAGGAATGCACACAAGGAGTGCATCATTCAGATGGAAAACAGCATCTAAATAAATCAGATCACAGCCTCCTAACTGAACAGCAGTCTACTTTCCATTAGGCTGGCGTGCTTTACTACCTCTCTACCACTGCTTGGAGAAGTCTAGTAAACACCCTCCCCACAGCCCAATATCCCTTCTTTCCTTATTTACCTGCCTTAACGTGACAATGTACATAAAACTTCTGCTGCTTAAATATGGTAGTTTTGGTTTGGGGTTTTTTAAACCTTTGCATATAAAATGTGAATTCTGTCCAAACCAATGAGCTCTTACAGAAACAAGTCATACTCATTCCTTATGAACACGTTTCTATTCTAAATTTTAAAGAATGACTTTGCAAGACAAATTATTTCACAAAATGCTAGCAGATTTTTTTGTTGTTTTTTAAACAAGACATATTTTGGCTGATTTCTTCCATTTTTTCAATCAGTAAGATCTTCCTTTGCCATAGTGCCAAAGCATCTTTGCTTGCATTTTTGTTACAAAGAAAGTAAATGGAAGCACTGGATTCTAGGACAACTACTTGGACTTGATGCAAAGAGGGGAGGAGAAAAATAAAAGGGGATTTCTGGAGGCTTAGCTGTGTTTGAAAAATTCTTTTCCTCCCCATCTGACGAGCCTGTTTACTTCCTTCAGCTGTAAAGAGTTGTGTTTCAGCCGAGAAAAATGAGAAGCTATAGGAGCATCTCTACATCTGCCATGCTTTTTGCTCATTGCCAGTACAAACAGAAGCCAAAAGACTCATTACAGTTATGCAAAATCAGGCCAAACTTACTAAATATAACCAAAATAACCTCCCTATGACTACTTCTCCTGACATGAAGGCAAAACCACAACTTGTACAAGTCAACTATCTACTTTGTTGTAGATATGTACACTCATGTATCTGCCCATCTGACTGGGAAAAAAAAGTGCATTTCAGTGGAGGCTGTAATAGAGGAAGACTTATTTTAATTAGGTTGTGCAGCACATTTTGCTCATTTCCTGCATGCTTCATTGCCATAGCCAAAAGCAAGCCACTGCACAACGCTAGAACCCAGCAGCCCATTCCATGAGCCTCTTCAGCAAGTCCACCTGTTTGATGCATTTGCTGTTTGAGAGCCAATGACCACGAACATTTAGCAGAATACAGCATGTGATCACACCCCTCCTGTCAAGGATAAAGGAGGGTTCTACTGTTTCCTCAGAGCTTACCAAGAATGCCAGACTACAGTTGAGAGTAAATTTCAAAATACTTGCTTATCAGTATTTTTCTCCTAAAATTTTACACTGTTAGAGCAAAGATACGTTTTAGGAAAAGCAAAGAGTTGAGAGCACACTGAATATGCCAGGCTCTGTTAGGGGGGAAAGAAAAAGAAGCTGTATGCTAAGGAGAAAAGTTGAATTCAACAAGACACAAACCATTCCTTGCCATGGTGGTGGTGGTCCCATGTTGTGGAACTCCCTCACGTAATCATTGTAGGACTAAAATGAAAGACAGTAATATTAAAATTTGTGTTGAGTGTTCTTTGGAAGTGCAGAAAGCTGAATATAAAGTTCCCCAAAAATTTGCATGCAACAACTTACCCCGTTTAAAAATACATCTCGTCGAACTCCTGAAAATCGTCTGTTGGGAATAAAAATTTGTAGAACTAAATCCAACTTATCCATACAGACAAGTTACCAGGGCATAAAATGAATAACATGAACACACCTTACCTGTCTACTTCGGGATATCTGGGATCCTTTATATACCCTGTTCGAACATCAAGCAGTATTAATTCAATTCACCATCTCATCTTAACAATCTTAAAAATTATATTCATTAGAAAGTGTCCATTCATTTTGTGCCAGCTACAAAATTATGGCTACCTGCCATCACCCTCACTTTAAAAATAACTCTTGAAAACTTACAGCTTCTAATAGACAATGCAGACAAGTAATATAATGTAATAACAAAAAAGTGACATTGATAAACCCGTAAGAATTTGCACACAGTACCAAAAAATATGCAAGAGGGAAACCATGCAAATAAAGACTTGAAATTTAGTCAAATTAATTAGGAATGCACATGAATGCAGTTAGCACGTGGCTGTTACTACTTCCTAACTGTGTATTCGGTAGAATGTGTTCATCTGGGCAACCCTTCAAGCTCATTTCCTTATATGTTTTGGATACAATGCCACACAGAAAATTAAAAACAAACTAAAAAGTATCTGGAAAAGCCCCACAAGGCAAAGAATTTTTACAGCTTCAGTAAATCCCTTTAAAGAGCTCAGCAGAATGGTAAAAAACACCAGCCATGCTTGTGCTAAAATAAAATAGCGCTTCTGAGCATCACTCCTTTTAAAAAGTCTTGTTCTGTTTTTTAAACAATTGCCTTAGAAAGATGCAGAGCAGCAACAACGCTTTTTGCATTAAAAAAAATGTAGGCTTTGGAGACAAACTGGACAGATAAAGGCATATTCATAACAGGTTTAGAAATCTACAACTGAAATAGTGGAATGCGCTTTTCTAAGAGATGTGAAGCACAATTTGGTAGACTAAAAGTGACAATTTCTTAATAGCTGCTTTCTGAAGAAGAAGAAGGAAAAAAAGCTGCACTACCACTGCAAACATTTCTTTCTAGGGAACAAACTTCCCTTCACCATTAGGTCCTCTTGTACAATGCAGTGCAACATGCCCCTCCTTAACTCATGTCAAGCTTGTAAAAAAAATTCTGTCTGAAAACATAACTGAATGTCTACCATCATCTCCACACAAAGGCCGCTAGTCAGGCAGTCTGAGCTGACATTCCCAAGTGGATATTTCTCAAACATTCTCATTTGATGATTAGCATCTTGATCTATTCTTGTGCCCATATAAACACAGCATTGTGAGGATCGTTCACAACAATGTACACAATTCAAGGCTCTTAGAAAGGGCTCAGCCTAAGTTAACTCAGCTCTCAAACCAGTGAAACAGCGTCACTGACTTCTGTGAGAGGTGGGTTAAAGCAGCAGGCAGCACTTGGAACAAGTCACATTTTTATATCCCAGCTATATCAGTATTTTATTTTTGAATTAACAAGGATATGCTAAAAGAGAAAACACTTGTGAATTGGTGCACACAAATCTTCATAGTAAGATATTAACCTGGTCTTTGGTGAAACTCAGGGGGATAGTCAATCCTTGGTTTCTTTCTGCTGTTATGAATATCATAATCTTCTGGTCGACGCCTACACAAATTAGATATCAAAGATTAAACAAGGTTGCTTGGAGCATTCGTCACAGCAGAATAACTCACAGGAATAGTCTGAGCTGCCCAGGATATCAACGTAATCATTCTCAACTCTATTTGCTTCAAAATATTCTATTGCTTTAAATCTGAACTGAAAGAATCAGAAATAGCTCAATTACATACACTCCACTGTTACTCTCTGTCTACAGGAATTCTGGTAGTTAAGGAAGGATCTATACCCAACTGTACCTTCATACCAAACAAAAAGGAACAAATTTGTCTAAACCAAACTCAAACTTAGGCATTAACATTACACTTTCCACATTACATTTCGAAACAAGCTATTGGACAACAAAAAATTTCACAGAACATTGCAGTCAGAGGGTATGAAGACTACTGCATTTGATAGCTATATGGTAAAGAATTATTTAAAAGATCTACTTCCATAACATTTATATATAAAACTCTGCATGCTTTGTGAAATTGCAACTTTAACTGTGACTTTCCTAGCTGAATAGCCAATGATATTATTTCTAATAATTTCTGTTCTAAGCAATTTACTAGTAACGCACTGGTGCATTTTACAATTTAATAATGCTCAAGCTTCCTAATAATTAAAATAATTAGGGCTCTTTTCTATAAAAACGGCTATTTGATGGAAGAGATGTTAAGAACTCTGCTCTTCCTTATAAAGTTACATTCCAGTTGCTGTTAGGCTCAAAAAAGAGCTGACAACTGGCTGCTTATTTTGCTCCAAGGTACATAAACATTACTGCACTGGGAGACTCCAGTCCTAATGTAACAGTGTTTCTAAACACAAAGCAGCTACAAAACCATTCCCTTCCCACACCCCTCCCCCTCCCCAACAGTATAACTCCTTATGACAAGGCATTAACACTTTCTTAAATTGCTTAATTACTGTGCAACTTGCTGGCTGAGTAACAAGCTTATATATAGCTTTTAGATTTATAAATAGTGACTTCTCCCTCCCTTCCCCAACTTCAGTCTTTAAAGCCCACTATACCCAGTTACTAAGCTTTTTAAAATGGAAGCAGATTCTTTAGTATGAGCAAAAAGCCCAAAAACCAAAGCAGTTGCATCTACAGCAAATTCAAAGAAAATAAAAGCTGGTGTAAAGAATAAACATACCGCTTTCTTGTAGTTTTGAGAGTGCATTTACGACCGGTATAAAATATGATAGAAACAGTTCATATAGTAGTCCAACTACTGACTTTAAGCTGTAAGCCACATACATAAATGGAGGCCCTGGCAGGCTTGAGAAGGTGTGGTGGTGTTATATGTATAGTTTGCAGTCCATTGCAAAACCTTCACTTGTATATACTTTATTGCACTGGAAACCTCTTAGCTTAACTCCAAAAGCCATCTTGGTGTTCAGTCCTTTAAAGCCAAAAATAGGGGGGCGCTGCCAGGTTTCCTCCTACCTACTCGTTACAGTGTCCTTTTTTTTAAAGCTCAAGGAAATGGGGACTCTTGTTGGGGCTCTGTACCTACCACAGGACGTTTCCACAAAAAGGAAACTTAACCAAAGGTTTCAGCCCAAACCATACATCAGTCTGTATGCAAAGTGGCTACCACGGGGAAAAGGTGTTTGGCAGAAGGGCTAGTATCAGTTCTTTGCAAAGACTTCTCCAATTCTGTAACAAGTTATACCCCCTTTTTTCTGGAAAATGATGTTAAGTTCATATAGCAGTGATCAATAACCATGTCGATCCTCTAAAAATACTTTAAGTCCACAGGTACTGCCAGCATCTGGAAAGGTTGTATATACAGACACAGCAACAGCCATTCTTTTTGGTTTGTTGCCGGGTCTCCAAGGGCCACTTGATCCCTTTTGGAAAGAACCTACTGTTTTCAGAAGCTCAGCAAGATGTGTGAATTCAGTGGTTACATGTTAGAGAATATTTGGCAATAGGATTAACACATCACGGTGACACAATTTGAAACAGTCCAAATAATGCTCCTCTTGAATATCAAAATAACTTAAATATTTTATCCTCAAAATGAGGCGGCATCTTCTGCAAAATTCTAAGTGATCCTTATAAAAGTCCCATATTTGATAAGGCTTATCCAGAGACACACCTGAAAGAAAAGGCTTTTACAAGATATTAACACATTTTTGGCATATAAATATTTCCTCCTCTCCATCTAGCCTGCTCATAATCAAGCCAAGCTTACCTACAGCTAGCATTACACGTTGCATTAGCTCAATAAATGATCTAGTCTAAACTAGAGACAGAACTTTAAGAGCTTTTTTCTGCAAAAGCAAAGATCCCCATTTTCCTCTTGAAAAATGACAGACCGGGGAACCATGTGAAATCCTCAATGAAGCCACAAACTTGTCCATGCAGCTTGATTTGAGGATTTTCTCTCTTCTTTATCGCAGGGAAAGCTTTGACGAATCACATTCCTCCATCAGGTTATTCTGACACATGTGCCTATTATCAGTCCAAAGAACGTTTCTAACCTTCCCACGTCCCGAACGGGGTCTCGACGGGATGGGCGTCCTCTTGATCGGGGCTGTGAGTGCATTCTTCTCTTGTGCCTCATTTTATGAATGACTTGATACAAGTCAATACTTTCATCAGGAGGGAAGAGAAGACAAAGTTGGGTTCCACATTCCGGCTCAATTTCCTAGAATTAGTTAGAAGTTCAGTAGTGGTTCATAAACTGAAGCAATGAAACTCTCCCCAAATACACACTGACAACATATATTTAAGGAAATAAAAAAAAAAAAGGACACTTCAAAGAGATTTCAGTATCACTAGAGACAGCAAAACGCACTTACATTACCTTTCACTCTTTAGGCACTACTTAGAATTTTCATAAAATAGTCCAACACTTTGGGTAACCATATCTTCCCATGAGACATACAGGCCACATCACTGTTTTGCTATAAAATCAGAGAACTGTTTTTCATCACAAAGAAAATTATCACCTATTACAGAAAGAAAAGTGACATAGGTAGGAAAAAAAATTCCGTCCCAGCTTCACATATAAAGCCGTGGCCTGATGAAGTTGACTACTACCCCTCAGTACGAGTTCTTCATTGTATGGTAGACAGGTCCATGAAAATACCAACTCAATGTCTGACTGCAGTCAAAACAATGAGTTTGTGTGTTCACGGCTATTAGGAAAGGAACATGGAATAAGAAAGTCATTGTATCACACTGGAAGTTCATGTTCCACCCACACCTTAAATACTGGGTGCAGTTGTGCCCCTGCATCTCCAAAAATAGTGGGATAATAGAAACAGAAGAGCTTCAAATCAGGGTACCAAGAATAACTGAATGCATGCAACAATTCCTACATGTAATGACTGAGCAGGCTGGATCTCTCCAGTCTAGATTAAAAGAGAAATATGCAGTAAAAGGGGAACAAGATGGAGATAATGGGACCGCTGAACACCACAAATTGTCTGGAGGAGAAAGGGACAGACACCAACTTGCTGACTCTCTCTTCCAGTACAAGAACTTGAGCCATAAATCTATCAAGGGCCCCAGGTGCAAAACAATCCCAAAAAGTGCTTCTTCAAAGTGATGACTGCAGGCCTGCAGAACACTTTCCCGAATGATGTCCTAAAGGCAGAATTTCAGTGTACACATCCTCAGAAGAGAGATCCATTCAGAGTTGTGCAAATATAAATGGATAAATGACAACCAGTTTTCAACTTCAGGAAATAACCAGACTTGAAAAGCAGGGAGAGCAAGCATCAGAGCAGATGCTTGTCCAGAACATAACAGTACAGTAATTTGATGAAAAAAGCTGAAACCCACGTCCAGATTGCAGGTCTGTTGTGGACAAAACATTAAAAAAATTACTTCCTTGACCATTTAACAGAAGCTAAGTTAACTGTTTTTTTTTTTTGATGTTCACACTAAACTAAAAACAAGACCAAAATGGTTGTTTTTCTCCTGCTACACAACAAAGCAAACATATCTATGGGCAAAACAATGCAGCACGGAGTTGACATTTTCCATACAGTGTGGAGATTACCTCCCACCTTGTCTCAATAAAGCACAACCTGTTATTTTACCCACATCTTGGGTATGTGATGACAGCAGCAACATACCTGCACTCTGGTATGTCTGACAAGACAAAGAGCCAGCCGCACTTAAAATTTGCTTAGCATATATTCTATAATGGGAGTCTATGCCTTAAACAATACAGTATACATAGAAGAATGCAATTCAGAGCACAACTGGAAATACCAGAACATTTTCTTAAAACCTGATGCTATATGGTTTGCACACCATTCAATGCAAGGCACATTACATTTCCAATTCAAAATATCAAAGTTATGAAGCAAACACTGTTTATCATGAAGATGACAACAGAATTGGCACTGTATTGTTTCCTTTCCTTTCTTCCACAATGGTATTAGAAAGCAGCAGAGTGCCTTTACCACAGCACTCTACTGCAAGTAACTGCTCTAAAAGCACTCCTAATCTCTTGCACATTCAAAGCTGGGAGCAAGCACTAGAGGATGTCAGTTACAGAAAAAAAGTAAGAATTAACAAACCTGTCCATCGCGTCCAATCTTTACTGGCTTATGTTCGTTCCAAGGATTGGTCAGGTGAGCAGACTTAGTGAACGGCAATTCCCGCCTAAATATGCAAGTGGCACCATTTATAGTTTTGCCTCCATTTTTTTATTTAGAAAATAATTAAAAATGTATACAGCAGGAGATTACATATAAAATAATCCTGTTAGTCTTTGTAGTGTCAGGTCTTTGAACATATTCTTACGTTCTACACATTAGTAACTGAAGATTGCACTTTGACTTATTCCAGTAGTAACTAATACAGTCCGTACTATGACGGGCTCTCCTTTTAAAGAAAGTATTTTGGTCTTTGTGCAATACTGAGATTGTGCTTGTTTATTATCTCACCATCTGAATACATCTGACCAGCCTCTACATGTGGTAGCTCTTGGCACCTACTGAAATAAATCCCTGAGCACTGACCTAACTGTGAAACAAGAAGTGCTCTGAGCTGAACGTGGGAGTCAGTAGCTTCAAGAGGACCTTTCCAACACAGATTTTTCTCTAATTCAAAGTCTCACTTTTCCTGTATTTAGTCTTTCTGGCAGTCCACAGTACTTGTACAACCATGCAATGTGTTTCACGGGACTGCTGTAACTTTTTTCCTTGACATAGATTTAAAATCTTTTCTGTAAGAACATAATTTTACACTTTACATTTAACTCAGCTAAATCACTGAACATAATGCTGACAACCTGTGCATTATGCAGTACTTGCACTATTTCATGTGTCGTTTTAGAACAGTAGTATTTTCTTTGTTCAGTCAGATCAAGACAGATTTGTCCTTACACGAATTGTTTTTTCTTTTTCATCCACAGCTGTCTATTCAAGTGAGCAGTGAGGATAGATCTCTGGTTGAATCAAGTTTCAGAAGGATGCTGTTGGCACTTGAGTAACATGCAGAAATGGGATTATAATCCCTTGTTACTAACAGCAACATAAATGCACAATTATTTACCTGCAAATCCAGTCAATTTTAAAGACACCTCCCAACATTTTTGCATTCATTCCTGCAGGCAGCACCCAATGTATAGGTGATCCTCCATGATGGGACTCTGAAGATAATCTTGCAAACCCTAAGAGATTTTATATGAATTGTAACAAGGATACAACAGAAAGGATATTGCACATAAAACTCACTTTCACTCACCTTGATAATAGCTCATTTTTCCTTACCTTGGAATTTGCCACTCTCTCTTACAGAAAATATCAAAATAACACTCCTTGCTGACCTAAATGCAGCATTAAGCTTCTTTTCATTTACTGGAAGTGTTGACCATACTCCCTAAAACAGAAAACACCAACCCCATCACCAAAACATAAGAGTTCATCTCAAATGATTTAGCTAACATAAATATATAATGTAGATGAAGAAAACAAGACCAAAATAGTATACTGGAACAGAAGATAATAGACAGAAAAAGGTATTGCTAAATTAATCTCCTTCAAGAAATATTTTAGCCTGCCTTGTGCTAAAACTTTTAAAACACTGGCTTTTCAATCTTTTTTTGAATACTGAAGATGCATCTATAAAGACTTCCACTGTAATTATAATGATGGGCAGACAACTTAAAAATATTAAGGATGAAAGTTACCACGTTTCAAGTGACTTAGGGAATTCATGTATTACATAACACACAGAAATTACGAAAAACTAACAGAATATATAGGAAAAGGTGGGCAGGTAGACTTGAGTATAGTATTGCAGATTTGTTGAGGACAGTTTGCAGACTTTAGAACTCTTTCAGTGAAACACCAGCAACATGAAAGACACCAGAGTAACACTTAAAATTGGCAAGACAAATCACTTTGTTTAGCCTTACTCATCTCCTCCTACTACTAAGTAGTATCTTTTCCCTTTCACCAGCCATTATGCAGCCACACACAATAAAACCCAACCTGTTTTAAGGTACCAATGGAGCTAAGATATAGAGTAACAGTTTATTGAGTTACTCCTCCATCCACCTTCCTCTGAGACAAACAAGCTTCAGCCTCAGAATGGGATCTACATACCAAAGTCAATGTTCCTTCCCTTGCATTTTTTTTTAGTGAAGGTAAGTATTCACATCCTATTCTGAATTCAGATCAATGTTTGTCTGATTCTGGTAATTCATTATAGCCACCAGAGAACTATTTGGAGTTTTTGCTAGCTTTCAGTCAGATTATATATGGCTTTTGGCTGCTTGTAAAGCCCTGCTGTGAACTGAACAAAAGCACCACAAAAGCGAGTTTCATGGAAGCCCAACGTCAAAGCACTGATGCCTCTACACTGAGAGACAATGCATCCACTCCAATAACTTCAGGAACAAGGATACTACTGCAGCTCCATACATGGATGGAGCACAAAAAAGGATAGACTCCTTTACAGAGCTAAAGCAAAAACACCAGTCAGAATGGTGTTCACCTACAAAGCTGGAAGGAGGAGTGAGAACCAAACATGCCCAGGACTTTCAGATTTATTTAGTCATTTTAATGCCATTTTCACCCTGATTTAAAAAATCTTCATTAACAGAATCACCTACTTTGTGTATATTGTGTAACAGCAAATCAAGTATTTTCTCTATAACCTGCTCCAAAGAACACATGCCAATACACGACCACCGCAGTGGTGCAATGGACACCTAGTGCAATTCCTCAACAGCTGAAATCCAGTGCTCTGGAATCCCTCCCAAAGAACTCAATCACATCAGCACTGACTCCCAGGCATACATTTCCACACAGCCCTCTGAACCTACTCAGAGTACAGCAATATGAACAGAGGTGCTTATGGAGGGGAGGAAAGAACCACCCCAGCATTCCTGACACAGGCTGGCTTGGGATGTTATCAAACAGACCCCAAGGCCCCTTTTTACCCTATCCTTGCCAAGATAAGTGGCCAATGGTCATTGGACCACTGTAGGTTACAGTGGAAGCAGAAGAACCAAGCAAGGCACAGTAGCTTTTGTTGCTGCATCTACCAAGATCCAATTGATAAAGAAAATAACACATCCAACCACACACTCTTCTAAACTGAGGTGCGTGTGTCTGAAAACAAAGGGATCACTTCAAAGGAAGTTCAACGTACCTTTGCCTTAGCAAGCGATACATTTTCATGGTTATTACTCTTGATGAGAAAGAATCTTGCATCTTGGAGAATGTATTTAAGTTTACTTGTTTGGTCTGAAAAGAAAACAAAGTATCAAATAAGCTGAACAGTAAATACTTACCAAACATGTTGCTTTGAATAGAGATAGTTGTTTTCTTCCTTCAAAATACACAGCATCCCACCCATTTCCTATCTATGTATTATCACAGTCAACCACCCAACTTCAAGTCAAAGCTGCAGAGCACAAAATGCCAAGGGAAACCAAACCAAAACTAAAACTTAGATATCCAAGTAAAGAAAAAAGTAAAACAAAATCAGCATGATTCAGTGATGTTCCGATATGTAGGACTTATTTCCTTGCTTAAGGATCTTCGCATAAATGATGGGTAACACTTGCAACAAGCACAAACTGTTCAACAGAGAATGCTAAATGCTGTTCCTCTTTGCAGTTTTAAGAACTTCCTTTATAAATTTGCTGCCTCTGCAAAGAGCAAAGTGACTGAACTTTTTGCATATCACTCTCAAAACATGCAAAAGTAGCTCAAGATTCAATTATCATGCTCAGAACAACGACGTGCTCAAATTGATTTATATCAGAACATCACTACTTACAGGTAATTTAATCAACAGAGACAATGGCTTGCTATGGGGCATGCATTAAAAATTCAAATTTAAATGATACCTTTTTGGACAGCACGAACGGAAGATGATAATTTCTCATGCTTCTTTTCTGAACCTGTGTTTAGCCAAAGTACATTTGTTCAGATTGAGCCTTAATAGAGATAATATACAATTTCTACAGCCTTGTCCCATACAATTTTCATTCATGACAAATTATGCTTTCTGGCGCGCACCCACACACACAAAAAATACTATTCAATGTGCACGAGTGTTTTGTTTTGGTTTTTTTTTGGTTTCTGTTTTGGGTTGTTTGATTTATGGTTTGTTTTTAAATAGTATTTGAACAATTTCTTACTCAGAAAACTAGTCACTGAATCATCATCTTCCAAGTTTGAAAAAAAAAAAAAAAAAAAAGTGAAATTTCCACTTAAGCAACAGAATAGCATTAAAGTAACAGGAAAGCCTATTTCCCCCCAAGGGTATCCACACACAACATGCTAGAAGTCAATTACAAATTATACAAAGCTACATACCCCATAAATCTCTACAGCCAGTTATATTTATTTTAGATTACACATTAAGATTTGATGCAAGTCACAGTGATAAGCAACGAAAGGGAAGAATACCTGCATATGATTCTGATGCAGAACTTCCACTTCTGTCAAAAACAATTGGAGAGATACCTCTAGCTCTCTTCCTCTCCTTCTTTTTCTCATCTAAAAGAAATGATAAAAAATAAAAGCCATATTTTAAACACAGGCAAAGCTGAGATTAAAGTGTAATGAGACAGGAAAATCTCACCAGTAAAAGTGAAGTTACCATTTGGCTTGCACATTAAAATCGTGGTTGTTGCCACAAAACTACCATGCACAAAAGAAGCAAATGCTAGTTACTCAAGCTTTTCATTCACAAAAGGAAGATGAACGGCACAAATCTAATATATCTGTGCAATGTTTAGATACAGAATTTATTATTATTATATTTTTAGTAAGGGTGGGTTAGCACTTCTTTCCAGCCTTCACCCAAATGTGCAACATCTAGCACAAACTGTTAGCGATAGTGGTATCAGCTCATTTGCTCAGCATAAAAAAATGCTAAGAGACAGGAAAACAAAACACTGTGGCACACAGGCAATTATTTCCACTCTTAAGAAAGTGTCTTGTTACACCACAGAGCTTTTCAGAACAGTTATTACAGCTTCACTTGTCTTTAGGTTACACCTTGCTGTCTCTAATTCCAAACAGCAGAGCTGAGCTAAAAAAGGCAGCATATTAAGCAGGATGACCACCTATGGAGACTTCAGACAAGGAAGATACAATAGGAATCTTAACAGGATTGCAAGCTGCTTTCCTAGAAAAAACAAACAACGAACAGCCAAACCCAAATGTATTTACGTCATTAGCACTTCACATCTGCAAGTTAGGACCAGCTACAACACACAAATACAAAACAACTGTTTCTAGTTTCTGCTTAAAACATTTATTTCATTCGAAATTTGCCCTAATAGCTAATAATTTCAACCATAATTCAATTAGGTTTAGATTTCCTATGATGAACACAGCCTCTATTTAAGATCCAGCTATCCTTCCCCAGGGTTAGGTTTTACTACACCAGTCTACCCAGTCACTCATCTAGATGGATGCCAAAAAGCTTAACACTAAATTAAAATTAATTATGTGGAAAACGAAGCCATTAGATACCCAAGAAAATACTAATTTTAGTGTTTCAAAGCATTGAACAGCAACACCAAAGCAGTCAAGAACACAGTGAATCCTCAACACAGTAATCTGGATTTTGTTTTCACAAAACAATTGTTAATCACAATTTTGTTTTACCACTTTCCAGTACATTTTTTCCTTGCCTAAGGTATTTCATAATTAACATCTTCCTGACTTCTGCAACCAGAAGGGCTTACTTTTGACACGGTCAGGAAGCGGTTATTTTTAAAATTAAGCCAAACTTTCAGTGGCAAGGTATTTCACATTAGCATGCAAGATGCTACCTACCTGATGCATCTGAACCAGACCCAGATCTGACTGACCCATCTGTGAAAGAGGCAGATTCAGAATCAGAATCGCTGGCTTCACTCCGCGTGTCATAGTCATTTCCTTCCTTCTGATCCCTCTCGTCCTGTTCATACTCTTCTTCATCTTCCTCCCCATCTTCTTCCACCTCCTCATCCTCCTCCCCTTCATCATCTTCCTCTTCTTCCATTCCTTCCTCCTCGTTCTCTGTGTTGCATTGTTCAGAGGAACCACTACTGCCAGTCTCGTGATCTGAACAATATTCCTCAGAGTTCACCTCTTCTTTAGAAGAATGGCTAGATCTGCTTGGTCTTCTATCCACATCATGCCTGATTCTCTGATGTTTAAAGAAAAAGTGAATCAGCAGTCATATAACATTGCCAGGATGCACACACAGTCCTAAGAGAACGTGCCTTACAAAAGTCTCATAAAACTGCTTTATTTATAAGGCAGCAAGAATACTTAATACCTCTGAACCTTCCGGTGTAGAAGACTTTGCCCTTCTGTCACTATCCCTCTTCCTCATGTAAGATTTTTCTGGTTGTCCTTTATAAGGTTCCCTGGAGCTGCTTGACATTCGCATCTTTCGGTCACCGTCTGGGCGCTTGTTTCTGTCAGATCTCTGATACTCCTCAGCCTTGTATTCTGACACCGGCTTTCCTTTTGTACTCACTATTCTCTTGTTATTGCTAACTGATGAACTGGGAGGCTTTGGCATCATCTGCCTTGAGGAATGTACAGACGGTTTTTGCCTCTTGCTTTCAGCATTTTCCATCCTGTCAGTTTTTCTTTTTGATCCTTAAATAGAAAGAAATATCAAGTTCAGTGTTATTTCAGATATCAAAACAAAAACTGTACAGAGGCTCCTACTTTCTCTATTTTAGGCTATTACCCTGCTGCAGTCATAAAGAGCATCCTCCAGCTGTAGGCTTTGCAGCAACACTCAAAACTGCTTCTTAGGAAAAGCTCACGTTCTAAAACCTATATTTTACTTCACAAGACGTACATATTTCTTAGATTTCACACATGGAAATGCTAAACTAAATGCTTATGGGGTTGGCCTAAAGCCAAATCAAGAACTAAGCTGAATTCAGACTTTGCAATCCCTTTGCTCCACTTCCATCTCACTTCATTGAGCCAAAAAGGACAGTCATTTTCCACCAGCAAATGAATTCAGAACAAGCCAGACTCAGCAACTGCTCTTGAGACAAAAGGAAATGGATTTGACTGCTTGGAGGGTCAGGTGAAAAAGAACATGTCCATAAAACAAAGACTTTTGGAACTCATTCACTCCTTGAATCAAGTTATAAAATCCACTACTTCAAAGACTAACTGTAATAAGACTGACATTTTTTACCACTTATGTTCCTGCAGGACATCCACTACCAAAGTCACATACCCTTTTTCTCACTTTTGTCTTGCTCACTGTCGGGGTTATACAACTCATCATCCTGGTCAGGAGCATCAGTCAAAATGTCATCCAGAACATTCAGTTCACCATCTGAAAATACACAAAAAAAGTCAAAACCGACCAGTTGAAGTCTGGATATGTAAACTAGAGAACCAGTATTTACAGACCCAAACATTTCCTGTGGGGCTACAGATCTGCAACAAAGCAAAAATTGACATCATCTTGATTTATTTCCACACTTTCATTTGGCATCATCTAAGGCATCAAAATATCAAGCAGAGCAAATAAAAGAATTAAAATATGTCACAAGATGCATTTAGACCTCTAAAAAGGTCCAAGCTGGATCCTCATGTCACAAAAGCTTTGCAGGAAAGCTGACCCACAAATGAAAGCTGAACATAAAAGCCTGTATAAAATTTTAGAAGAAGGGAGACCAGGAGATAACCTGAGTGCCATTAGTAAAGAGGAGGGACCCTTATCCCTGCAAAATTCTGAAACTTGCATGTTGAATTCTCTCTCTTCCACTACTTTTGTTGTCATTGCTGTGTTAGAAGGGTGGGCTTCGTCGTTCACTTACAAATAGAAAAAACGCAATGGGGAAAGCAATACTTACTTGCTGCATCATTAACCCTGAGCTGTTCCGAAAAAACATCCCACAACTTGATTAAAAGGGCAAGCGTTAAAAAAAATTCATGCCAGAAGCAGTAAATGACCACACCTGCTCACAAAACTTTTAAAATCTGTCACCATTTCACTTTGCCTGAAACCAAAGGGGGTATATGGTGATTCTATTAGAAGAAGGAGTTACAAGTTTGAGGGTAGCAGGTCCAAGCACTCAAAAAAGCTAGAGTGAACTGAAAAGGAAAAAAATAAAAGAGGTACTAATTTTGGAATCTCTCCAAAATTGATTGCACTGCATTTTCTGTGCTCAGGAAAAAGAAACCAGAGCAAACCCCAAGGATTCAGCTAGTTTACAATATCCGTAGCAGACGCAGGTAAGGACCCCTGTACTGCATGAAACTGGGGTAATGCAGCAAATGAAGTCCTCCAGAGCTTGGCAGCTTGTCTATCTCAAAATATTGTGCTGAGCCACAAAAGAAAAAAACCCAAACATAATCCACATTTTTTATATATATATATAAATAGTATTATAGTTGTCTCTCTACTATACACTACCAAATGTGAAGTCAGTATGTGCACTAACTTTCCTGCTGGCACTTCTCCACATTTTCAGTGGTAGGGGAATACAGAAGTGATCCCTGGACTGCTCAGCTGGTGTCTCTAGTGCAAAGGAAACGGTGCAGAGAGAAGTGGATCAAACAAACCTTTCCCTGGCAGTTCACAGTTTGCAGGCATTTAAATGTAATACAAACGTGCATCACAATTCTCTTGGGAGCAGCCCTTTTGTTTGTAGACACCTATACATGCACAGCAAATATTCTTGCTGTGACTGATAAGTATATGAGAGTCAGACTCATGGCTGTGCAACTGCCCAACATGGGATGCAACTTCCTGGCTTGCCTTCTGCTTGCCCACAGGAAGCTTGGCAAGTCTAGAGCACAAGGTTTTTTTACTAAACACTAATAAAAAAGAAGTGCACTGGGCTTAGAAAATTAAACATATCATCCATCTCAAATCACATATACTGAACCTTAGATTTGTTTCCCTCTTGGTAAGACAACAACATACTTGAGTAAACCGTTTAACCTACCTACTGCAGCAGCATTCAAAGGTGCTAAAAGGCTCCTGTATCAGCTCATTCAGAAGTAAATGAGAAGGAAAAATTAACAGAAAGGCAAGTCTGGTACACACACTCTCCTAAATCCCTTCCAGGTTAGATGGGCCTCGTTTGCAGCTAGAACCTTAAAAAGGGTGCAGGAGACAGGAGCAGGATGAGTTACCCTATTCCCCTCTATAGGTACATTGACCTGATTTGTTTTGAAACACATTTCCAGATATATTTAGCAGCCTGCTTCCCGTCTCTCACTTGCACTGCATACACTGCTCAAATGACTAGCACAAGATAATTCCTCTCACTGCACTGCCACTGTCAGCATCCAACCTGAAGAACAAAATTATCTCAGAGGGGTATCAGGAAAAACACAAAAGCAGAAACAGAAAGATGGGAGGGAGGGATCAAGTGAGTTGTTTCTGTGACAGATACTCCCAACAGGGCTCTCTTGACACTTGTCTTTTGCAGGAACCTTCCGTGAACAAATTTAACTCACCCAAAATAGCAGGAAGGTAGCCTAGGAAGTAATTTCCTCTGCTGACCACGAGAATCAGAACTATTGGAAGGGTCCAAGCAAAAAATCCGAGTTGGCACACGAAAGAAATAAGACCCTGTGATTTCAAACCAAACAGGTCTGCAAGCCTTATTTCTACTTTTTTTTAAAGTAGTAAAACAGCATATCTCTTCCAATGGAAGCACTTACAGCAGAAATCAGTTCAGCTGCAAATGTGCACCAACACTTGGTGTTCAGTCAAAATAACCCCTTTCATATGAGAAATAACTAAAAACTAATTAAAGTAAAAACATAACTTAACCACTTGGCAGTGATTAACAAATACAGAAAAATAAAATTCAAGCCCCACTGGATAAATAGTTATACAAATAGGAATCTATAGCTGACAACACCAAACATTTCAAATTCACAGCTCATCCACAGTGAGCGATCAGATCTGTTTCAACACAATCTGATCATATCCTAGTCTACCAGTCTTACAATAATACCATTAAGGATCAAGCATCACTAATAATTTTATTTATTAGTTGTAACAAATTCTGCTGGGAATTTTCCATGTCATACAGTTTCACAATAAATATTGGACAGTAAACCTTTACCACTCTGACAAAGCCATTTTGTGGACACATATCCTGCAAAAGGTTTTACAGGAAGCATTATTCTCCACAGAAATCCAAAGGAAAGCAACTCAAACCACAATACACTAGTGATACTTTGCCCTTTTTATAACTCTGCAACTCTCTGCACTAACCACCAAACGGCAATTTGCTACACCTAACTTTGGTTTTGCTTCCTAAAGAAGCTATTTTGTGAGGACTGATTATTAAAATCTCAGATAACACGCGGATCACTTCAGCTTCCGTGAATAGCGGTAGTTAGCTATAAGAGCTGTGATTCTATTATTCGACACTAATTACCCCAGATAATTATTCCTGAGTAATGACTCTGAAATCGTCCGATTCCTCTAACTCAAATTTACTTACCCACGGTGCCCAGAAATCACAGCTGACTGCAGAAAGCCGAGCAACAATCGTCAAAATAAGATTCCAACACCAGTTTCTGCTTACTAAAGTAACTACCTCCCACCACAGAAAATCGTGCAAAAACCCCCAAAACAGCCTATCGATCCAAGCAGAAACAAAAAGCCGCAATAAAAAATAGCAAGTACTTTCTGCGAAAAGACAACCTACAGTAACTCCCCGTCGATAACGTAAAACTTAGGGCCCACGAACTTCTCCCTCTTCGCGCTGCTCGAGTCACCTTGCCCCGAGCCCGCTACCGCCGGGACACCAAGGTATGAGGGGCCCTATTACCTCCTGCTCCCCAACAAGACACAGGGACCGCTTCTGCAAAAAAATCATCCCCGAAGGGTCACTCCTGACCCCACCGCCCCTCCGCTCCCCCGGAGGAGACGTTCGTCTCCCGGGCTGAAGGCCCAGCACCAGCTTCCAAGGTGGCCCCGGGGAACGCTCGGGCGGGGGCCCGATCCCCGCCCAAGCCTTCCCCTCTCCCCGGGGCCTAACCCTTGCCCCCCTCTCTACCGCCACGTACCCTTCTCCTCCCGGCTATCCGTCGCCATCCCGCCGCCGCGACGAGCGCCTAAGATGGAGGCTCCCTCTTCCTGCACGTAGCGCTTCCCTCTTCCCACAGGGCGCCGCTTTGTTTACGCGCTCCGCGTCAGAGCGCGCCCGGGCGGGCGGGGGCAGCGCATGCGCCGCGCGGGGCGCTGAGGGCGCAGCCGCCATGTCAGGCCCTGGCGGGCCCTGGGCTGTGCTTCTCTGGCAGGGGAAGGAGGGGGTTTCTCTGCTCTCAGAGGTGTGAGAAACTCGCATTTCTCGGCGTCTCCGTGCTGTTGTGACAGCTGTGTGTGGTGTTGGAGCTCTTTCTGAGAGTCTTCAGTGGGGCAAAGTTAACAATACTTACTTAACCCTTGGTGTTTGGCGTTACTGTTCCCTGGTTTTCTCGGTTTTTTTACCTTCTCCCCCCACCCCCGCTTTCTCAGTGCTTTTTTCTTTCTCCTGGTAATCAGGCTAGTGCAGAGGAGGGTTACCAAGCTGATGAGGAGGCTGGAGCACCTTTCCTGTGAGGAAAGGCTGAAAGCATTGGGATTGCTCAGCCTAGAGAAGACTTTAGGGTAACCTAATTGTAGTCTTCCAGTACTTGAACAGAGTAGTCTACAAAAGAGATTATGAGAGACTTCTTACAAGGATATGTAGGTTGAGGACAAGGGGGAATGACTTCAAAGTGAGAGTAGGTTTAGGTTATATCTCAGGAAGAATTTTTTTCTTTTTTTCTTTTTTTTTTTTTTTTTTCACTATGAGAGTGGTGAGGCCCTGGCACAGGCTGCCCAGAGAAGCTGTGTGTGCCCCATCCCTGGAAGCGTTGAAGGGCAGGTTGGATGGAGCCCTGAGCAACCTGACCTAGTGGAAGGTATCCCTGGCCGTGGTAGAGGGGTTGGAACTGCATGGCCTTTAAGGTCACTTCCAACCCAAACTATTCTGTGATTACATGAAATATCAAATAGTTGGGCTTTATCCATCCACACTGGTTTTTTAAAATAAATTTCAGTTTACAGCATCACTCTTTTCTACTGTAATGTAGGTGAAAAACATAACACCTCATCTTAGTCGCCCTTTTGGGCAGCTTAGGAAGAAGCTTGGGCACTAAGTTACATTTTCTAGGTTATCAGTATGTACAATACAACCAGGAGATCAGGCCACACCATGGATTTAGGAAAGGTAGGTCCTTCTTGACTAACATGGTTTTCTTTTATGACCAGGTGACATGCCCATTGGATGGGGGAAAGGTTGTGGATTTGTCTACATGGACTTCAGTAAAGCCTTTGGTGCTGGAGAAGCTGGCAGCCCATGGCTTTCCCAAAAGAACAGGAGGCTCAGGGGAGACCTTGTTGCCCTCTACAACTAAATGAAAGAAGATTGCTATGCAGTGGGGGTTGGCCCCTTCTCCAGGCAAGTATCAGCAGGATGAGAGGAAATGGCCTCATGCTGTACCAGGGGAGGTTCAGGATGGATACTGGGAAGAATTTTTTCGCAGGAAGGTTAGTTAAGCCTTGGAATGGGCTGCCCAGGGAAGTGGTACAGTTACCATCCCTAGAGGCATTCAAAAAATGACTGGTTATGGCACTTAGTGCTACAGTGTAGCTGATGTGGTGTAATTGGTCAAAGGAGGGGGAGGTCTTTCCCAACCTAATTATTTCATGATTCTGTGATTAGGGCTGTGTGTAATTTGCAATTATAAAATAAGGCTTGTTTTGTCTACTGTGGTAATTTATATATGCTACTGTTATAAAAGCTCTACCTGCTTTTTTTTTTTTTTTTCTTCTTTAAGTGGAGTAGAAGCATAGCAAGGTGAGTAATGCTGTAGACTATGGGTCAATTTTTGTTTTAAGGCTGCAGGTATTCACTAGAGTGTCTTGATAGGTGCAGCTTGTCAGCTAATTGCCTTGAATTCCCCCTCCAAAGCAATGCAGTTCCAGGAATCTTCACTCCTGATATTCAGTGTGTTTGCTGTGCTCCCAGAGTGGACAGGTTGTGCCTGATCAGCACAGCAGCTGTTGGTTAGCTCTGTTCCTTTCCAGTGATGGGGACTGGAGTGCAAAAGGCACTCTGTAACACTGCTTGGTGTTGTCTGTCTCATTTCAAAGCTGTGCAAGCAAAGTCTGAACAGAGGATGAAAGCATGCCCTGAAGAACAAAAGTATTTCTGCAGAGAGAGATGATGAAAGATGGAATTATGTGATGAGGTGAAAATTATGAGGTGGCTGTAAAGTTTTACAGAAGTGAATAAAGGTACCTATTCTTCAACTTTGTATTGGCTTCTTGATTTGGTGAAAGGTGATTATTACTGTGCTACAGCTTGAACTCATTCATCATTTATCCCATTTATCTGTTCTCTGGAGTGTTCAATAGGGAGGACTTGACACGAGGAGTTTTACTGACACTTAACTTGTAGCCAAACACTGAAGCAGTTCTTGTGTGTCTGTTCTGATCACATTGACCATCACTTGGGTAAGGTGCTTGTGGAGTGACCTTGCAGTGTCTGTTATGCACACAACAAGTTTATTTAACATGTGCTATTTATAAGCAATACCTGCATTTTCTAATTTTACTAGAAATTACTGTGTGGTGTCAACTTTACTTCCTTTTTTATTACCTATGGAAAAAAGTCTGTTTGCATATAATGCACTAGATGGTGCTGTCAGCACGAGTTAAAAGGAAGGGCACTTCTGCAGGGCTGCTGCTGGTGTCAGGTTTTTTTTAACTTCTCTTTGAATCTGCAGGTGCACCATGACAGCTTTGGAGAATACTGTACTTCAAAGCCCATTCCCTTTTGGTGGGTTTCATGCCTTTCACATGGGACAAAGTTCAAATATTGGTAGCATGAGTCCAACACCTTTACTGTAGTATATTGTTATTGTTATAACTATATTGTTAGTGGTGCTGGTTTTCTGCAAGTGAGCATAGCTGCTGATGCTTTTTTAATGGATATAATGGCACTTATGTAGACTAAACCATTTCCAGAGGTCCCTTTCAGCCTTAAACATTTGTATGTTTTTTATTGGTGTGCTTTGGTTCAATAATTATAGGGTAAGAGAGACTCAGTGCAGCAAACAGCTGGTAGCTGTGGCTTCCTGTGTAGATTACAATATAGCAAATAGCTGTGGAAGGGAGGGAAAAGTGGTGCTAAACTTGGCAGTGAGTTTCCTTTTAGATCTTGCTGTGTTAGAGATTTGATAGATACAGTTATTTAAAGGGACAGCTAATTGCTTTGCCCTAACCTGTTTTAAAAGGATGTTGAAGAATTCCCTTGGTGTCTGCCGAATGCCTTTCAAAACCAGATCACTACAGCTGCTTGGAAATTATCTTTGAAATGGTCTTTATAACATCTTAGTGTTAGCCAATTTGTCCTTCTTTTTTGTGCAAGTAACTGGCAATGGACATTCTCTGAAGACTCTACTAAGATGGGCCACTGCTGAGAAGTGACTTGGGTAACTGAGAATATCTGTGTTCCACATAGAAGACAAACTTGGGGTTGCTTTTATGTCCAGGCCTTTTGCTATCTATCGAGGAAGGGGCTGAGTGGGAATCGTCACTGATTGCTTGAGGTGTGTTTTTGGAAATTACTTTTTTGTAGGCCTGTTGAGGTCTGCATAGCTTAGAACGTGGAGAGCCAAGGTGAGGTGGGACTATGACTTTTGTAATCAGTGTGTCTAAGATTAAAATGCACGTGTCCACTGGTTTGGAATTTGTGTTCCAGACTGGAGGATAAGCCTTGTTACTGCTCCTGCTCTTACCAAAAGGCAGGCTTTTGTGATGCAGGTTAGCAGGGAGTCATCCATGTAGCTGCAGCCTGGTATTTAAGTCTCTACTGATACACCCATACATTTTGCTGGTGTTAGCATGTGTGTGATTCCCATAAAGCCTGATACCTTCCAGAATGTATGAGCGCTAATTCTTGTCATCTGCCTATAACCCCAAGACAGTAAGGTGCAGGTTATAATAAAATTCCCTCTGCTTTGCTCTTATTAATTTATGCCTAAAAGCCTTTCAAAAGCCACTCTGTGATGTCTGCAAGTCTTTTGGCTATGTCAGCCCATGGAAGATGTTTACAGTTAAAGTTGTGATTTTTCAAGAAAGCTTCAGAGAGTCCTGACAAACACTTGATGTAGATTTTTATGACATTTAATTTGATTTAATTCCTGATTTGCACTTGAAGTAAGCTGCAGGAGGTGCTGGTGAAGAAGTAAAACTGGTGCTGTGTGCTTCTTGTTCCTGTGCACTTGTTCCTTGGTGCACTGGCAGCTTCCTGTTTACAAGGTAACTGCTGTACACTGGACTGAGTGTGTGTGTCAAGGTCACGTACTTCAGGCCAGGGAGTTTATTGGATCACGGAGTAACTGCTGTGTAAACAGGAAACTCCCAATAAGGATTACTCAAAAAATTATTTTTAATTAGTAAGTTAATAAGTTGGAGTTGGGAGGGGGGAAAGGGAAACTTAAGTTCTTGGAAGCCAACAACATTTTTCCCTGTCTCCCAAAAGATATTGATTTGACTGCTTTTCCCATAGTTTTTTGTGTTTGTGTTTGTTGCCTATTTTTTCCCGTGGTCAGGCTTCTTCCTCCTCCCCCTCTGCCCTCAGGTGGTGTGATTCTCATGCTGGTAGTGTTAAGGGCGATATCTGTTTGTTTTCACTGGATTTCAAGGAGGTCGAGCATTTTATGAATAGATAAATAAAACCTGAGAAATGCTTTTGGAAGTGCATGTTGTGAGACAGACTGACTTTGAAGAGTTGAGTAGTCACTTCAGTGACAAGCAAGTTAGGACAAAGCTGAGTTTGTTGAATGGTTCCATTAATTTAGGTTTTGTGGGGAGACCTGAAGAATCTGCATTTTTTATTCATCACTGCAATTTTCCCTTCTTTGAGCACTTCTGCTTTAGAGACTGGACAGTTTCTCTGTCCTTTGTCTTTTCAAATCCCGTGAAGTAAGGTTAAATGATACAGCTGAAGTGGTCTGTGTTTCTGCTGCAGGTTACGATGACCTTCTCTTCTATCTCGCCTGCTTTCGGTTGTGCTGCCTCCAGTTCTCATAGTCATCACTGACCTGATTTAAATTGCTTATCTGAAATAAAAGTTTCATTTTTCTTTCATGGGTGACTTTCCAGAACACGAGTTGAAATAGCTTTTCAAGAGGCAGGGTGAACAGAGAGAAAAGGCAACTGTCCCCTTTTGGCAGCCTTAAGTAGTGCTTAGATGGGCTCAGTCCAGCTGCAACCCTGTTTAGCTTTGTGGGTTGTTTAGGTCAGTCCCCTACTGAATCAGGAGGTGGCAGCATCTTGTGTTTGGTGCACATTTTAATTCCAGATCAATATGAATTGTTTTATTTTCTTTGCTGCAGTGAAGGAGTCTACAGTGGTTATGGCTGGAGGAAAGGAAATGCAGGATCCCCTTGAGATCACTCTCGTGAAAGTGCTGCTTGGAATCCTAGACTTTGTGTGGAGGTATCAGGATTTGTTCAGATGATATTTCAAGTGGTAAATTTTTGCTCCTTGCATTGTCTGCTTCCCTGGGAAATGAGAGGCCATGAGGTTGCAATTAAGGTCATCCCTGAGATGTGTTTCTGAGATCCATTTCGATATTTGCATTTGCTGAGTTCAGCTGGGCCTTTACAGAACTGTGAGAGCTGTCTGAACTTTAGAGTAGCCACAAGATCCTAACCAAATGCCTGAAGTTAAGCGTGGCCTTATGGTCCTTACTAAATCCTTTTGCAGTTACTCTTTACTGGCAGTGAGCCCTATACTTGGAGCTCAGCTTACATGCTCTCCTGCACTGAAGGGGTGGGGTGTGTATTTGGTAATCTCTACTCACTCCCCTCTGCTGTGATTTATAGTTGCGGAAAGTACAGCTCTCTTCTTAGCTGTCACCTCGCTGGAAGTGTATGAACAATTACTGTGTGGTACAAACTGTCTAGCCCAATTAGACAGGGGTTTAAAGAACAAGCTTGACAAGACTAGGTGTCTACGTGGTACTATAGTAGACCCTATCATTAGCTAGATAGCCCTACCTTAACTTATCCTGAAATAGATGAATAGCACCCTTATGCAAACCGAGGAATTCTTTGGGTAACAAAAATAGTGTCCAGGACTCTCCACACAGTATTCACACCCATGGGCAGTAGCACAAATTAAAGCTATACAAAATGGACAGATAGCTTTCAACAACATCATGGAGAGAACACATGTCACGTTTCCCTGTCTTGTGCCAGTGTATTTTTCTCTATTCTGTCTTGAGGAAGAAATGTGGACGGTTTTAGTTTCTAATACTACAGATTTTTAAGAAAGAATTAAAGAAAGGCTGTTGTCATGTGCTGTTTACCAGACTGTAAAGGTCACCTTTTCCACCTCTCGCTGTCGTAGCCAAGCACAGCAGGGCTTCAGTGTGCTGACAGTTCTGAACATCTTCTGCTGTGCTTCTCTCTGCAGAAGGCTGTTCAGGGTTGAAGGTCTGATTAAAGACTGACTGTAATCATTGGGATAATGTTTTGGAAGTCATCTTCAGAGAAAGAAGGAAACTTGTATTTGATGAGTTTGTAGGGGGTTTTCTGTTAATAAGTGGTTCTTTGGGAATCCTAAACAAATTAAAACCCAGTTACCTGTATGAGTTTAGCAGAGTTTCTGGTGTCTAACAAGATGGTGTTCTCAATAAGGGCAAATAGCATCTTTTCCTGCTCTGCTCCCCACCCCTTCCTCCAGCTTTTAAAATGTCAAAGCCCATTGAATTTGTCGGGAGACACTGCCTGCAGCAATGTTCTGTCTTTGAGAAATCAGGTTCAGAGTAGCAGTTGCTCAGAGGTTTAGACTGTTAGAAGCAATATCCCAGGGGAATTGAAGGGCAGGAAGCAGCTAAGAAAAAAAAATGCAATCCATCTCATAATTGTAGAAATGTTTTTTTGGTATGCATATCTGGTTTTGAGTAGAGGTTATGTATGTTTCCTTCTCTTGACCCCAAAACTATGAAACTACATCAATAGGACCAAATGTCATGTTTGTTCATTTTAAAAAAAAGACAATGTGTAAATAGACATTAGCAATTTCATTAAGAGATGCTGTCTCATTCTGCACATGTAAGTGTGTGGATGGTCAAGTTGAGACATATATTTTACACATTTTACTGTGACAGGAAATTCATTTGCTCCCAATATTGTTCCCTTTTGCATCTGCAATCTTTATGGTCAGACCTTTGGTTACTAAGACAAATGTCTTGGTTCAAATTGCAAAAGCTATGCTGCTTTGCAAAGTGGCTTTACTGTGTTTGATTGCAGATGGCTGCAGCGTGCATCACTGTCAGGAGATAAGCTGGTAATAGCCATTTGTGTTTCTGATGGCTTTTGCTTCTGTGATGGCAATAGTTTTTCCTATTATTTGTACTCATGAAGCAGGTTGCCCTGTTCTTAACCTCTCATTCCCCCACCAAAGGAGATGTTAAGGTTGTGACTGTGTGTTGTCATTACAGTGCAGGTTTTGGCTTGTCTCTTGCTATTGTACTGTCATTGTCTTCTAGCTGAATCACTGCTGTTATCTGGTATCACACCCTATTTTTAAGCCACAATGCTTTTCTGTTTCTGGGGCTGCTGGAATACTCATGCTTCATAGGATTGGATTTTAGACTTGCTCATTTAGAGCATAGACTTTCCTGTTTCAATTATCTTAAGTTTTGGAATTTTTTTCCGTGTGAGTTTGATTGTTTATCAAATTATTTGATTGTTCATCTGTGTTACCCTCATTGGATACTTAGAATCATGAGTCAGATAGCAAAACTATTGAGTTTCATAGGTCAACAGTAGAGTTATAATAGAAGCTAGGGCTCAAAGGGTATTGCTGGGTCTTCCAATTCCTCTTCTAACTCACAAATTATCAACTACAATTTAAGTGCTCTTGGCTGTTTCTTTTCTTACAGAAGCTTTAAAATATCTGTAAATGAAGCTTAGAAAATCAGGTTGGACAATTATTAAGAGCTCAGACTCCATAAGAGTGGGTATTCTGTTGCCTTTAAATTTTAGAAGTAGGATTCATGCTTTGGTGCTTTGCCTCACCGTAAATGTTAAAGAAATGAAAGTAAATTATCAGGAAGTGTCTTGTCAGTAGACAAGTGGTAAGAGGTGAAACGTTGGAAGGAAATGATTAGACTCTGAATCAGTGATCAGAATCAGTATTGACAAGATTGCATGTGTTTGAAGCCTCAGTCTTATGTAGTAGGTTTCAATGTAGCACCAAAAAAGTTGGAGCTCAAAGAATTGTACATCTTTCTCAGGAAATTGTCCATAAGTTGGATTCAAGAAATGTTCCTTATTTGAGATGGCACTTCTCAGCCTGTACATATGTTCCTCTTAAATTTTAAATTATGTCCTAAAGGACTTCTGCACATCTGGAGCCTTTAAGTGTCTTCCATTTATGCATATGCCTCCCACACCTTCCCCCAAGAAACCCCCCACTATTTAAAATTAGGATACAATGTGACCCCTCTCCTCGTATGGTGTGTGCTGTGGGTACAGTGCTTTGGCTGGATAATGTACGTGAGCTAACCCTTAATGACTGAGTCCTGCTGCTGGAGGCTGAGGTGCCAGTTGCATAGCAAGGCTTTCTGTGGGGCTTGATAAGTCTCGATGAAACACAGTGATTGTCAGGGAGAGAGCACATGTGCCAGAGGTAGCAGGAGGGGCCTTAGGCAACTCCTGTGCCTTCACAGGTTTGCCTCGGAGAGGAGTCATTATGGGAGCAGGTCATGAAATGCAATAGATTTGAGATGACGGCAACAGTTGTTCAGTCCTTACGAACTTAACTTGACCTTTCAAGTGTTTTCTGGGAGCATCTACTCACCGAACATCTCCATATAGCTCTGTACTGATACATATGGAATGTGGCTTATCCTTTTCTTCTCAACCTTGGTTCTCTATCTCTTGTTATTGGACTAATCTGCTTCTGCAGCTCATCACAGCTGTACTCTGAACTTTCGTTTTTTCTGTCTCCCTTCTGCTCCTCCTCTGCCACCTGGCTTTCTCTGCAAGGCACCGACATGTTCTGCTGCAAAGGAAGGCAACTGAGTACAGATTACCTTCTCTGACCCAGGTGTAGAAATTCTTCCATGCTGAGATGTTTTTTCAGACACAGCTTGCTCCACAATTATTCAGATGAGTCATAATACATGGGTCTTATTTAATCTGTGGGGTGGTTTTGAATTTGTCAGCACCGTTGGCTCACTCATTTGCTTTTTTCTGACATAGGATTTAATGTTTCATTTTGAGCCTATTTGTAGGGTTTTGTACTTTGACTTTGTATCTTTTTTTTTTTTTTCGCCCCCAGAAAACTTCGCATTTTTCTGAAATGAGTTAAGGCAAGCCTGAGGATTTTCTGTTCCACATCTCCTAAAGTGAAAGCAGATGCAGAAAAACGTAGTGCCACTGTGCTGACTTTATCTGCCTTATCTTTGTCCTGGTAGTTTAGAACCCGTTCAACCAGCTGGCTTCTGATGTATTGAATAACCTACATGGGGTTTTTTGTTGTTGTTTTCTGCTCCTGAAATCCCTAGCTATCACAGTAAATTTTCAATTCACCTGTAGTTTTTCTTTTCCAGAACCCCAAGTTATCCTAAATTTTCTTTAATCTTACCTGCATGACTCCTTGTTCCTTGGTTTGTAAGGATTAATTCTGTCTTTTGGGATTCTGAAAGGAGCTGATCCTGGTTAGCAATTAATAACCAGCTGATGGCTCAGGTCCACCCAGCAAGATGAGGGAGAGAATCAGAAGAGCAAATGCAAGAACAAACTCTTGGGTCAAGATGAAGACAGTATAAATGAAGGACAGTGTGTATGTGTGCGGACATCAAGTGACACAAAGGCAGTAACTCGCCACCTTCCACAAGAAGTGGGATGCCCAGCCAGTCTCTAAGCAACAATTACTTTGGAAAATGTGACCCCCAGAGTTTTTTGCCAAACATGGTGTTACGTGATGAGGTATCCCTTTAATCAGTTTGGGTCAGCTGTCCTGTCAGTGACTCCTCACAATCTTCTGCCTACCTTTTAGCCTACTAGCTTGGCAGAGAGTGGAAAAGTGGAGGGGAAACAGAGGTGGTCTTGTTGCTGTGCAAGCACTGTTCAGCAATAGCTGAAATATTGGTGGGTTATCAATACTATTTTGATCACAAATCCAAAACACAGCACCATATGGGCTGCTGTGAAGAAAATTCATCCCGATCACACCAAGTATATTCTCCTGTGGAAGTAGTCTCTACAATCAGTTGAACAGTTTTAATTGCCTCCTGTTTTATTTTATAACCTACTAACTGCTGCTTTGAAGTTCTTTTTAAATTTGTATCATGTAGCAACATGTTAGTAATTCTTCCAAGTATTGAGGTAGAAATCATAATTACGTGTGTATGATAGGTTAATTATCTTAATTATGGCTTCCTTGGGTATTATAGTTGCTTCAAATGTGGATATATTAGATAAGAACTTGACAATCCAAAGAACAGACAAAAATTTACTTTGCTTTGGGAACAAAAATAACTTTGCTCTGGGAACAAAAATGTTTGTGGTTTGCGGTTTTTTCCCCTCATTCTGACAATGCTAGATTACTTAAGTTTTAAAGCTTCTATATTTTTAAAGAAACCTAAACTTAAACTGACTTTTTTCAAGCTGTTCTCTAGGGTAAAATAATTTTTAAAAAATCAATTTCTGAGTTACTTCAAATTAACCAATTCAATTTATTCTGCTTTTCATGGCTATAATTTTGAGAGGTGGCGACAGGTTATTTTGTTCAACCTCAGGAAACATGTAGTCTTAGGTCTGACAAGGTGGCTGTGACACTGAGGAAGCCAGAAACCTTCAGAATTGGTTCCTTATCATTGTTGTGTCCTCATCTTGGAAGGCTGTATGACAGCTGTCCCTCTTTGGAAAAGACCTTCCTAGATTTTGTGGACCCATTGGGTCTTAGCTGCCCTTTTGCTGTGGGAAAGTGTGTGGGCCCTATCTTGTGGCACAGCCACCTTACAAGTGCTTATGGGATTGTTTGTGAACGGGACAGGTTTGAATTCCCATGTTACGAAGCAGATCACATCATACCTGGGTGGTTTAATTTGGTCAGTTAATTAAAAATTCTTAAGTGCATGAAATTAGATTGTGTATGGAAATATGGGCAGTATCAAGGCAACCCAAACAATATGAAGTCTGGCTTTCTCAAAAGAAAGAAGGGAACACTATAAAGTCATGAAACCTACTGTCTGGGATGTAATTTCTACTTGATTGGTAAGTGCCAAAAGGGATGCCAGAGCCCTGGGAGCCTACACGTGATGGGGGGATGCTACGGACTTGGGGAGCAGGTGACCATGCCTCTTGTGACAGACAGAGCAACTTGGAGGAGAGATTGTATAGTGTTTGCTACAATCCAGAAACCCACTGGAGTGACCAAAATCAAACCTGCCAAAGAGGACAAATCTCTTTGGAGAGACCTGCCTGTACATGTTTTGGATTTTTTTTTTTAATTTTGTGTAGGCACTTTGCTTTTCCTGCTTAAAAAGTTAATTTTAGCTTGTAGTAAAATTTTCCTTTTTAAGTTGAAAAGATTTTTAAATTTCTGCAGAGCTTGCCACTCCAGAGATGTCTTGACAGATGCAGCTAGGAAGGTCAGCCTAGCAGGTGAGAGCTACTACAGATGGCTGTGTGCAGGGAGGCTGCTTGGCAGCTCCAGCTGGCCTGGGCTGCACAGACACTGCCTTTTTGACTACCTGCTGGCAAGGAATGGTGTGTTGTGATGGCTTTCCCATCTGCTGTTGCATGGGAGAGTAGGATGTGGCTTTCTTCTGAGTGAGAAACTAGGCACTATTAGCAGATTAACAGTCTAGGGGCTTTTTGCTGGTTTCTAGCATCAGAGGCTTTAGCCATTAAGCAATAGCTCCATGCCTGTCCTAGCTCCTGCTGTCTGCTCATCTGGATTGCCAGCACTGCTCACGGAGCCAAAGTCAGCTTTTTTTGCTACTTTCTCAAGATACCTGCTGTTGCAGCAAGGCCAAGCAGCTTGGGTTTGTATGGATCTTTGTCTGGCTGGCTTTTGGTTAGTGTTGTTGGCTGTGTCATTGGTCACCACCCCTAAGAGTTCCCTTGTTATCTAGGAGCCCTGAGTTCAAACACCAGCCATTCATCAGTACAGGTGTAAACATCATCTCCCTTTCATATGTTGGTATGGAACTATTGAGGGTAAGTACAGAGGAAATGTGGTGGCAGAAGACTTTTTTTCTCCATAAGAAACCAGGCTTTGATATTTTTTCTGGGTCTGATACTAGTCTGATACAGATCGAAAATCAGATCTGCTATTTCACTTGTAGTTCAAAAGAAAAATGGAAATATTGTAAGTGAATATAGACCTGATGATCAAGTTGTCTGCCGTGGGAGATACTGTAAGGATGTGCTTATTGCATGTTCTTTCTCTTTTACTCCACCACTTTGTAGTGTAGTCCTCTAAGTGCAACTTGGGCCAGAACAATTGTACCTCACAGTGATCCTGGTTGAATTAATGCAGTAGGTTATGTCTTCGAGGCCAATGTCAGTTGTGCAGAAGGTTATGTCTTTGGGAGATCTTTGTTTTTATGACCCATTTGCTGATTGCTTTGATATGTGCTAAGGGAGGACTTCTACAGCATTGCCACAGCTGGAGACAAATTCCCTCCAGTTACATACGAGTAAAAGTGATGTCAGCCTAGAACTGCCCTGTTATTTGATGCTGGATAGTCAACTGCTTTATACTTTTCATAAACATTACACTGCTGTGAGATATTCATAAACATCTCTTGCAGCAAGGTAGTAATTGGATAATGTGTGAAAACCCGCTGTAAATTCATTGCTTTTAAAGTCACTAAATGCCTGTAGCATTTGCATTGTTTGATAATTTTACAAGTGCTGGAACTTAAACCTGGCCCTGCAGGTGCTTAAGTCATGTCTCTAGTGTGATATCTCTGCCTGTGTGTCATGCTGTCTTAAGGAGCAAAGATTAGAGACAGGTGCTTCCTTTTTTTTTTTTTTTTTTTTTTTTTTGAGAAAGGCTGAGGCTTCTTCTGCTATAGGTGCTTAGAAATGTTGGCAGAGATACCAGAAAATAGAGTGATTAAAACTATCCTACTCCATGGTCCCCTGCTGCTTTGGAGGCATGTTTGGTTGCTTTTCACCTTGCAAAGTGTCCTGGTTTAGGGGAAATTTGGGAGGACACTAGGGAAACTGCTGAGCTTTTCAGGCCTTGGGTTTGTCAGTTCATTCCCTCTTGATGCTTACCTAAGAACATGACAAATGTTGATGCCTGTCCAGCTTCTGCTCTTATGTTTATTGTCATGTGCTGGTGGTCTCTGATCTGCTAGCTGCCTTTTGTGTGGGGAAGTAGCATCTTGAGAACCAGCTCAAGTTGTAATTTTGTAACTGCTGTCACGCATCTCCAGGATGGGAGCTTCTGTTCTCCCCTTCCTCACCCTCTACTCTGTAGGAGTTATTTTTGCATGTTTGGTTGAAATTACCTGACCTTAGCAAATACTAATGAAAGAATGAATAAATTCTGTTCTGCTGAACACAGAAGATAAACTACTTCTAAAGAAGGACTTCAGAGTACAGACCTCACCAGGCTGGTGTGAAGAATTTCCTTGACTTTTTGTTTTGAGTGCATCTTCTGTCGAGACTCCTTTAACAGTCTGGTAGTTTATTGGTCCTAAGGACTTTCTACCCAACACGCTGAAAGAGGATTTATCAGCCAGTTTGTCTAGACCAAACTGTTCATTGAATCTTTCCATGACTCTTTGTTATATTGGCATTTTAGAACCAGAGTTTGCTATTTTGCCATCTGTCTTTGGAGATATCATCAGCTTTTTGAAGGGCATCTTAATAGACTCCCTTCCTCTGCTCTGTGTTGTCTCTTTCCCCCCCCTTGCTTCTAAAGCATTTTTTGTCACAAGAGGATAAACTTGGCCCAGGCTTCCAGTATGGTGACCTGAAACAGCCTTCATATTTCTTATAGGTGTTTAATCCATTTAGTTGTCAAGACCTGATGGGAGTCACTAAGAATAGGTCCAACACGCCCACACTGCTGTTGCTTGGAGGACCGGATGTGTGGCAGACATCCTGCAGGTAGCATTAAATTGGATGAACTGCATTCTGGAAGAAGTCTGACCAGCTAAACTCAGTATGGCAGTGATATGTAGACAGACAGTGATACTGGGGCACAATAGTGAAGCAGCAATTAGATATGTCTAAACACCAACAGCTTTAAAAGCCTTAGTTTATTGATAAGATGTATCTGAATTGCCTAGCTATCTGCATAGTATAAAGCTCTACAGTCCAGGCAGATCATCTCCCTGTTCCAGGTGTTCAGTACTAGTGCACAGGAGTCCTGGAAAGAGACTGGCAGCCAGAGCCACTTCCAGTCAGAGACTAATTCAGCTGTGAGGGCTATATGATCTAACAATAAGTGCTGGTGTTTTCCCAGCTGGAGCCAAGTGGCTACTTGTTCATGGTGGATTTTCATTGTTTGGCTCGTCTTTCTTGAAAGAGAATGAAGAACTGAAGAGAACCACCCTTTTTTATTAAATATGTATAGGTATAATATATATAATGGCTTAGTAACATGCCATTGTAAGCAAATTGATTCTGGTTTTCCTTTCCATATAGGAGTTGGTTCAAGTTTTAGGTGGCCAGAATCTAGGTCCTAGTGAAGCATCTTTCATATTTTGATTCAGCATTTCACTTTCAGCACACTTTTTCTTAACCCCTGCCTTAGGTGTTTGTTCAGGCAGTAGGAGCTAGTCCTCTCCATCCCAGAAGTGCAACTGAATGTAGCTCATAATCAAGCTGTCATTTTAAACCCTGCAGTCTACAGAGGAAAATAGTGCAGTTGAAGTAAAGAGGTGGAGGTAGGGGGAAGGTCAAAGAAGACTCGTTTTCAAGATGGAAAGATGGAGACCTTCATCTGAAATACAGAGCAGTGCAGCATATGCTATTCCAGTCATGAATTAAGGTTAGAACACAGCAAGCTGCTTTGCTTAACAGTTAGGAATGTCTAATGAAGACCTAGTAGCATAAATGATATAAATGAGTCTTCACTCCTCACACAATTAAGTTTTCCATGTTATTGGCAAACATTACACTTGCAGCAGAATAGCACGAGCTTAGATTTCTTCAAACTGATTATATTTAGATTTTTGTCTTGCCTGGGTAGAGTGTGTGGGAGAATTTTGCTTGTCAGGTTTTTATCTTGCATCTTGTGGCTAGTGACAGACTGCTTCTTGCTGTTACAGCAGCAGCTCCACCTCTTTCCAACATCAATTAGGAGAGGTTACATACAAATTAAGTAAACTAGTCCTGGGGCTATTTGTGAGGATGACCACAATGATACAGGGCATGAAGGGGAGGCAGAGGGGGAAAAGGGATTCATGGTTAAAAGGTTTCTTATGCTCTCTTTTAATTTTTTTTTCTGCTGTATTTTCTGTCAGGATAGGGGAAGGAGATAATACTTAACTAATAGTGCTGTGAAGGTGCCGCACCCCAGTGCTCCAGGAAGGATGGATAGGGACGCCGGAAAAAGGGGTGACTTCTGGATTGCTTTTGTTCAGCTTGGTACAACTCAGCTGAGTCACGTTGACTGCATGGTTGTTTCTTTCCCATCACAGGACAAAGCAACATTATATTGGCTTAACATGTTGTAAATTGGATGGAAGTAAGTTCGAGTCACCCTGCAGATGGCAGCTGACTAGTGAATGCAGTTCAGCAGGTAATTGGTCGCTAGGTGATATGCAGTGACTTGGCTGATAGCAGGCATCTCTCCTCAGCCTCAGCTTCTTGCAGGACCACCTCACAAAACTTGTGCCTTGTGATGGTAACTGCCAGCATAGTGGGTTAAATACATGGCTTTGGAAGGCAAGCTTGTGTCTTCAAACATAGAACTCTCAAAGATGTAGAGCTTGCCATTTCTTTCAAAAATCCTTGGAGCTGTTTGGTTGGATAATTAGAAATATTTGCTTATTGTTGCCTACCAGGTACAAACTGTTGTTTTTGGTGCAAAATTAAGTCCAAATAACTTCAGCAATGTCTCCCACAGGTTATTCTCAGTGTAAGAATCTTGGATTATTTAAAGTATAAATAGCACTTTCTGACCTGGTCATGTCTGGGAATTGACTTTGCTCCATCAGCACTGAACTTGCAGGGAGAATAGTGGAAGTGTGTTATACTGCCAGTGTAATGGAGATTTCTGGCCCTGGAAAGAATCAAACCCCTAACACTATCTGAGACACCTTGCAGTATATGAAATGTCCTCCTGGGTCTGGCAGATAGGACTTGGTCAGACCCTCACCTTTCCTGAGCAGCAGTTGGAGCCCGCGTGTGACAGAGTCAGCACAGGCACAGAACTGCCAGCTGTTGGCTCCTTTGGTCTTGAAGAAAGAGGCAGATGAGCTAGTCCAGCAGCACCTGACTGCTAGGCTAAGGGGATGGGGAACAGATGCTTGTTAATGTCAGCTGCTAGTAGTTTTGCCCACAAGTGTGTCAGTGTTTGAAGCACAGCTTATAGTAAGAGAGCTTCTCCCTCCCTCTGCAGCTGGATATGTTGGAAGTTTGTTCTCCTTTTCAAATGTATTAGCACTCATTCTGGTCTTCTGGTGGCAAAAAGAACTTCAGTTATAGATGTCTTTGTGCAGCATAACAACTTTGAAAAGACTTCAACTTTTTTTGTTGAAGTCTTCCGTCTTGATAGACCAGGTTTTGCTGACTTGTGGGAATGTCATGGATGGCTGAACATCTTGAGTACATGCTCATCATCTCCAGCATAAGATTTAGGGTTGCCAAGCACTTTACAAGGGTTTGGCCTGGGAAATTTCAGGAGTATTTGAATTAAAATACTGTTTACAATGGATGAGCACTAGTCTGTGCAAAGTCAGATGCCAAGCTCTTGTGGAGTCACCATCATTGCAAAAGCATTTGTTTTGTGGACTATGTCACTGTGAGCAAGACTACCTTCCCAAATTAAAAAATTTGCAAACTTCTAGACTTTTGCATTCTGCTAGTGCTAACAGCCATGTTGAATGAGCTTTGGATCAAGCACAGAGGCCCTTTGCATGGCTTCAAGTTGTAACAATATTGGCTGTCTTTACATTGTTTACATTGTGGAAGGAAGAAGATTTCCTGTTATTTATTAGCAGCTTAGCTAATATTAGCAACTAAGTCATACAGTCATGAAAGCTCTTGGCTAGAACTGTCTTGCAACATTTGTTCATTCAAAGCATTTTTTCTAGCACTGGGTGCAAGACCAATTTTTAGTTAATATTATGCACTGGCCCTGACAAATCTTTTATGTTCACCATGAGACTCTGAGTGTAAAAGTGGAGAGGGCTTCACAGATGTTGCTATTGATCAGCTGAGTGGGAGGCCACGTGCTGGCCTGAGCTCACCTTGCAGCGTAATTGCCTTGCTCTGTGTACCAACCTACAGGGAAGCCACTCTTTTAGAAAGGCAGTGAACAGATGAAGGGTGAAAAGTCACCCTTTGTGCATGTTTTCCTCACATGAGCAGAACCATAGTTAATCTGGCAAAGGTCAGAGCACTTCTCTCTGCAGCTCAGCAATGAAAATAGCTGGACGAGCAAAGACAGCTCATATATAGAGTGGTTTCTTCCTGTCCTGTGGCTTCAAGCTATCAGCTGTGTGGTGAAAGAGAGTTTACATGATTAGAAACCATACAGTTGGTTTTCTTTAAACATCATGTATCCATTTCTGTTCCCTTCCAAATGGTTCTTTTCCTCTGCTTCTTTCACTCAAGTCCAGAGAATGTGGGGAAAAAAGGTTTAGTCAGGATGGAGCTGACTACTTAAGGATGAGCTACCATTCAGGAGTACCAGTGAGATGCTCCCCTCCATCTTGCTGACTTGTCCCTGTACAGTAACAGAACAGGAGCTGGTTTATCACTGCCAAAACTTCTCCCCTTGTAGTTGCTGTGTGCTGGAGCATGCTGCCCTGGTTCCCTGAACAGACGCTACCTGTCTGTGTTTGCATAGCAGGATGATTGGGTGAGATGGAGGCTTCTCCCAGTTAGGTCCAAGAGCTTCATTTCTCCCCAAGTAAGGGAGGTACAGTCTATTTGTAGTATGCAGACACAGCCTGAAAAACACAGCTGTCACCAGCACTGTTTGATTCCATGTCCCCACCCAAATGCTTTGTGAGCCCAGCTCCCTGCATCAGCACTCTCTTTTTTAAGCAACCCAAACCAAGGCCTGGCCCACCCAGTTTCAGCAGGCAGGAAGGATAAAACATCCTGAGAACTCTGCCTGGCTGCAGCGAGATCACGTGTGATCATGGGAGATCCTGACGTGCTGAGCACAAAGAGGTTGCTGTGTTTTTGTCGCAGCCCTGTTATAGCTAAGCATTCCAGATATATGTTTCCTGCTTTAGTGTAAGTATGTGCACTACTGGCACCAGGGTGGAGGCTGTCCTCATATCTAAAAGAATGGGGGGGAAAGGAATCCCAAATAATGCTGTGTTCCACCTAGTAAAACTCTTGAAGTGAAGACTCTTGGTGTTTGCAGTGGAAGGTTGCTGGTTGTAGAAAGATTTTCCCACCACTGTGTGCACTGTATTTGGTACTGAGTGTTACAGGGTACTCAAGGCATGGTCTGTGCCTTTTGTTTCTTGGAGGTGATAAAGGTCCAGGCTTATAGAGAAGTCATCTGTGATTGCTGCTGGGACACTTTGAGAGCGGGAGGGAATTTGGATCAGTCTGCCAGAATAAACCTTCTCTGAGTACTGGAGCTGGAGGCATAGGCAGTTGAATACAGCCAGGGCATGGTCTAGTGCACCTCTGCATATCATGGACTGCAGCAATGAAATGCAGCTGGTCATGGATTGTGTCCCTCATGTGTTGGTGGTTACTTGTATGGTGTCTTTGCTCCATATTCTCTGAGTCTGGTATCTCCAGAGTGGGACTGTGACATGGCCTTCAGTGTGGTAGGAAGGTTTCTGAATCCATGCACTGCAGGATCCACTGAGTTATTATTGAAGATATGTTCCTTTTTTTCTGTCCAGGAGTTCTAACATTGGTATTTCTTTATTTGTTGCTATAGCCTTTAATTTTCCTTCTCCTTTCTGGGAGAATGAGAATAATATAAATTTCTGAATTTTGTTCCCCCTCTGTTTAGCTGAGTTTAGTTCTTTGTCATTTGTAGCAGCCTCAGCCAACATATGGAAGTGCTTCAAGGTTTAATTTCTGGTATTTTTGATTCTCATCTTACAGATGAGAATCTCACCACCACTTTCCCTTTGATTTAGGATCTAGAGCTGTGGTCTAAATCACTTCCATTTCCTTGTGTCTCTTTCTTCATACAGACTAATGACAACCTGGAAGTATTTTTGTCCTTTCATGAAGAGGTTGTTAATTTCATTGTTCACAATAGGAATAAGTTAATTAAATATCTCTTCTTCTTAATACTAGCTTTGTAAAACAATTATGTTAAATAGAACACACAAATACCAAATTACTTTGCTTTTTGGAGTCATCTTTCATCCCTTAGAGATGTATATAAATCCAAAAACAAATTCTAAGGAGTGATATTTTTGTTAATCACCTTTCTCTCCTTTTTTATTTTGCCTTTAACTAGATTTGCAACTTAGTCTCCAAGCATGTGTTACTGCCTGTACGTGAATAGTCATCCCTGAAGTCATGGGAAGAAATCTTCAGCTCGTGAGTCTTAGCACAGCTCTGTACTGGGTAACACACTGAAGGTGATTTGAGTCATCCATAGACCTGCACCATTGGTTTCTATTCTTGCACAAAGTCCTACCCAGGCAAGTCATTACAGCAGCAGCTGATTGTTCTTGCTTCTCTGTGTTTCAGGGACTGCCCAAGGAGAGGTTAAATAGTATGGACTTCACACCTCAACAGCATTTGCAGGGGAAAACGAGAGCTGTCCTGGCAAACATCATGGGGAGGAGTCACAAAGGTTGCTGAAGCAATTCTTGTGACACATTAGTAGAGCAGGATCTTGTTAATGGATTAGTGCTTAAGACAATTCCTCAGCATTCTGCAAGTCAGGGCAGTTCTGGATAATGTTCATTTCTCAATTAGGGAAGAGATTGACAAGGCAGCAGGAGGCTCCAAAAAGAAAATTTTCTACACAGTAATTTAATAAGGAGGAGAGTTTTTTTAGGATTATCCTAAGTGAGAGATTGATTAAATGCTGCTTGATTCAGAGCCTTAGGTGAAACTGTATGGTTTGCTCTTAGGGGCACAAAGGAAACAAAACAAAATGGAAAAAAACGTGAAGGTTCGCAAACGTAAAAAATGACTTCAGTATTCACTGGCTTTGGATCTCTCTCCATCCATTTACAATACATATGAGTTCAATTAAGTTCATACTACAGCAGTAGAAAAGGACACCTGAAGATTTAAGTTTGGTAGTGCTATAAGCTCTGCTATAAGTAATATCCAGCTTGTACACAAGCTGTTCCCACTGGTTGCTGCTGAGCAAAATCCTGGCTATTCTGTAGCTTGTACTGATACAGTTTCTAGCAAAGCAACCTATCCTGTTAGTGTTTTGTTAGGGACAAGTCAAAGCAGTGTTCTAAAAGGAGGAAGTTATCAAATGCCTTTTCAGAGGCTGAAACAGCACTTACCTTTGTTTGCTTATGGCTTGCTTACTGTGTCCTTTATGCAAGAATAGAGAATGAAGTCATAGGATGTGGGATTGTTTAGGTGACACTAAATGTATCAGAGCATTTGTGGATGAGACAGGATGGTGAACTCTTTATGGGAAACCTCCAAGCTCTGTGCAAGCCCTGTAGGAAACTTTGGGGCGTAAAATGAAGCTGTGAACCTGCTCTGGAATCAGTCACATGTCTACCCCATTCATGGATTTCCTTCTTTTTCTGTAACAACCAAACCAGGGTTAAGTGACATATATGCCTTGCTGCCATAGGGTGTTCCTGCTCAAACATCACTAAATTTCTTTTAAAGTCTAGCTTTGTGTTAATTTTTTTTCAGCTTCAGTTCCTGCAGTTACTGTGCTTGAAGACTATTTAGATTCTCATGTTCAGAGGGACTTGACATCAGCAAGATGATCTGGTTTGGACATATCAAGTAGACCAAGATTCAGACTAGAGCAGATTCCCAACTTGGATTGAAGGTTTCAAGTTCCAAGCATATTTTGATTTGAATTAAACAGACTATTAATAAAATAAACTTGGCAGCAAATTCTCTGGCACTGGTAATCAATCACAAGCCTACAGTGGTGCAACCAGTGAAAATGCAAAATGTGGGTGAAGGCCCTTATGTATTGAAAACTTCTCTTGTCTCTCTTTGCAATGAAAGATATTCCCTCAATAAAATGAGAAAGGAAAGGTTTAGCAGTTATTGTTTGTGTGGGTCTGATAAAGGATATTCCTTTTGTGAAAGTACACTCAAGCTAAGGGACAGGCGAAGTTGTAAAGTGTGTTGGGTGTATACTGTTCTTTTTTTCTCATACAGAAGTTTGAATATGCCTTTCCTGAATACTTTAGAATAACTACTTTAAAATACAGTTTTGTTTAATATTTAAAATATTGCTAATATGCTATTCTGCAACTAAGATACTTGTGTGCAACTATGAGAAAAAGCATAAGCTATGGAATTTGGAATTACATTTGTAATAGGTAACAAGAGAGCTGTGTTGTAAACTTTTGTGTCATTAGTTATACAGGTCTTACCTTTTCCATTCCAATTTTCCCATGCTGTAGGCAGCCTTGCTTTCTTGCTTGCTTTCTTGCTTTCTTTCCCAAATGTGGCTGTAGACCACAACTGTGACGCAGTTGCAGAGTCCTGTGCTGAGGACTGAACTCTCTAAACTTGTGGCTACAAAGGTGTGGTGAGGTGTGTGCCTCGAGTTGTAATTGTGTTGATGTTTTACTTGAAGGAGAAGAAATTTGTCAGGCAGGAGCCTCTGTAAATGCAAATATTCTTTCAGGACTTTTCTATTCTAATGTTCATTTAGAATTCTTACGAATAAGGAGGGTTTTATTTCCTTGGCAGGTGTCTTGATAACTGGCCAGCTTTGGAGAGGGAAAGATGAAAAACATGCTTGGCTCATCAATCACTAATATATTAATGTCATCTCAGTGTCCCCACGTGAAAGAAAAAGTAACTTTCTGCCTTGACTTCAGGTAAGTGCCTGTTGTATACTGTATCTTACCTGCCAAACTTTAGGAGTATCTAAGAAAATGACAGTGTATGTCTGAAATTAATTTCAAAAGAGTGGCAAATTTTGGTCATGTGCAAGACATGAGGTGCTTTGCTTTAAGCTCTCTCAGATCAGAAACTCTGCCCAGCTAAACTGGTGGGCCACAGCTCCTTTCTGGAGTCTGATGTGTCATCAGATGCAGACCATACAGAGAGGGCAAACAGGAATGCCTGTTGCTGCAGAGCACAAGCCTGTCTCTTCCTGGAGCCTAATGCACTGTCAGGTGCACCTGACAGTGCTGAGAACATAATGCCTATAGCTTCTTGCCAGGCAGGGTAAATGATCCTTGTAGGACTCTTCCAACTAAACTATTCTGATGAGAAGTGTGCCGTGGTTCCTCAGCTGTCTAAAAGAAAAGACACCAGTAGGTCCTTCCTGTGGCTTCTGGTCCAGGTAGGTGGGTGAGATCACTTTTTGCCCAGAACACAGATGGGGAAAACATCGATTCCAAGGTATCGTTTGTTCCATCAAAGGATTAACAGTACTTTGTTATTGTTATGAAGGAATGCCTGGCAGCTAAATGAACTAGATCCTTTTGGACTAATCAGTGGAGGGCACCTAGAGAATATGAAATAGAGCAGTCAGATTATGGTCCTTCCTGAGAGTGTTTTTTAAACTTCCAGTGATCTGAGTCAGGAAATTCTTGGATCAAAAAGCTGAATCTTTAATGTTTAAGAATTTAATGTTTAAGAGCTCTATGTGGCATTTTCTTCCAGAAAACTGCTTATCTCATTTGAATGTGCAAAACATTTGACATTTTACATACCTTTCAGCAAAGAGTCACATACCTGAGCTCTTTATTATATGTCAGTATTTTCTTGTGCTTAAGTTGGCCATTTTTGTTTGAAGTCCCCTAGTTATTGTATGAGATGAAACAGTGAACAGTGGTTTTCTTTTCACTTTCACTACTCCACAGATAGTCTCTAGACCTCTATCCCATTCTGTATCTTTGTCAGGTTGCACAATCCTGTTTATTTGGGCTTTCCATGCATAGAAGCTGCTGTATTCCTTTGATGAGCTGTACTGCTCCTTTCAGGACCTTTTACTATTCCCCTGTATAAGCTTTGAGATGGGCAAGTGGACCAGAATTTAATGCAATATTCAGGATGCAGGCATAACGTGGATTAATACTGGGATGTAACTTTGTTTACTTTTACTTTTCTGTTCTCTTTACAAGTAGTTTCTATCATTCCTTTTGCTTTTGGGTCTTCTGATGGTGGGTTGTTTGTTTGTGATGTGTTTGTTTGTTTGTTGTTTTTTGACTTCCCCTGAGTTGGTATTCTCATAGGAGACTCTGCCTCAGTCTTTTTCTGAAAGGAATCATGACTAAACTCTTGACCTAGGGAGTAGGGTGAGGACTGGCTTTTTTAAAAGTATGTCACTTCATACTGTTTAATTCCAAAGTGCATCTGTTGTTTTATTACATAGTGTCTCAATATTCTAAGATGTTTCTGCAGCATGCTGTAGTGTTTCTGTGTACTGTGATAACTAGACAGTTACTGTATGGTTATCATCTCACTATTTCTTTTTTCCAGACCATTTATGAATATAGCAGATTCCTATGAGATAGTGAGTTGGCTTCAGAAAAAGCATTATCATTAGTGTATTTTCTTTACTGGTTGCAAATAGATTTGTTGCTTTTTTGATGTCATCATGTTTAGCTTTAGTCTTCCTCAGGGCTTTTTTTTTTCTTTTTTCCTTTGCCAGGCAGGATGCATTTGCTCTGAGACTAACATGATATCTTGAAATAGTCTCTCTGTCTCCAGAGAACATGCACTTTAAGGTTTCTCTTTTGGGGGAGGGGGTTATAATTTTGTATTATTTCTATCTTTGAAATACAGCATGTCAGTAGTTGATCTGCTTTTTGGTGTCTGTAGAAATGCTGAATCTGGTGCTGATATAGTTCAGACAGAAAGATGATAAACCAATTGTTTATACTAGTCAGGACTGAATCAAGAGTTGCTTCCAGTTTTGTGGATTTCCTAGCTACCTGTTCCTTGAAAAGTTATTTACAGCATCCAGAAATCCAGTACTATCTGTGTGATCAATGTAAAATGTTTCACATTTTACTTCAGAGTAATTAAAATAATTGGAATTATAGTTCCTCGGATTTCCACATTCCATTGCATTTCTGCCACCATGTTTCCTTCATACATGCAGTGTCCAAGTCTTTTTTTAGGGTAAGCGACCCATCAACGATTTATAGAACTCTGTGGAACACGGAAACCCTTGTTTTGTCTTTCTGTCACTGTATCCTATTCATATCAGGAACTTTTAAAAACTTTTTTTTACTATGTTACTTTTGTGTAACTTCAGTCGCATTCTTCACTTGAGGTTGCAGCGTCTACCACAGGATTTACAATACATTGTTTCCTGTAGATGTGCACCAGTCTACTTTCTACTTGTCACTTGGAAGCTTGTGTATAGCCTTCCTGATGTGAAGTGCAGATCCTGTTTCCCTCTCGCTTTAAGTAGAAATTTGCTCATCCTTTTCTGGGTTTAATCTGCTCTAGAAGCTCCCCAGTCCATGGCGAACCTGAGCCTCACTTCCTCCATTGCTACAGCTAATCGTTGAAACTTTGCCTCCTCACCAGCTGGATTCTGGTGGGGGTCTTGATCTTTGGCGTTTTATGTTCAACCCTCAGAATCTTTCTTCTTTCTTTTATGTGTTACCCAAATGGGCTACAACCTCCATCTCCTTCCCAGCATTTCCTAACTTTTCCAGGCTTTTAAAAAAGTGTTGCAGTGTAGCACCAAAGGGCACAGAAGAAGACTGTCTCTGGAATCAGGAGCCAAACCTGTTTGCTACCTGGCAATGGAACCACTCGTGCCTATTACCTGTCCCTTTTTCTCATATGAGCTTTTTGCTGAGGGAGTTATTGCCAGTAAAAGAAGAAACTCAGACACCTTTTATAGAGAGGGGATCATTGACCAGGATTATTTAGCAGTTGCCATAAAATTGGGCCTGGAGAAGCTTTTCAGTGCCCTAAGAAAGCACCCTCAGTTTAACATCTTTCTTTAAGCAGCCATAGTTCATAGTTTTTTGTGGGTTGGTTTTTTGTTTGTTTGTTTGGTTGGTTTTTGTTTGTTTGTTTGTTTGTTTGTTTGTTTTTCCCCTGCAGGTGAGACTATGCAAGGATTGCCAGAAGGGCTCTGTGTTGTACCTCCTTCCACCTATGGCACAATCAAGTCACAAGGCAGAGTCCTATGTCTGAGGATCATGGGGTGCCTGGAATGAATGTCTTTGCATCACACACAGGTCAGGTAATCATGTGACACTTGATACTTTACCCTGGAAATTGTCACCCTCTAGCTAGGCTTCTGACTGCATTTCTCTTGCACATCTGGACTGACTCAGGTGTTCCTATATGGGATGGCAATGCAGCTTCCAGTTAAAGAATTGAGAAGTAATTACATTAAATGTGTCATTAACAACTGTATTCGTCATCTTTTGTAACAAATTATGCTGAGACATTGAATCCAAATTAAGAGACACTGAGGCTTATCTTTAGCTTATGCTTTATTTGAAAGAAGCTGGCATTCTCCAAAAGGCAGTCTTCCTGTTACTTGGCTATGGATGTAAGGTGGAAGGAAGAGCTCCAGCCATGTAAGGTGTATTTGCGTCAGCGTGTTACTAAGCTGGTGATCCCTGAGCTGTAGAGGGGTCAAACGGAGGTCATTAAGGTGGAGGAAAGGAGTCCCTAGAGGTTAGAAAGTTTATTGCAGTAAAGCACAGAAAGTGTGTGCCACTCGTTTCTGTCAGGCTATGTGGTCACATACATCTTCTAGTAAGTTTAGTGGTACTGAGAGAACTTAAAATTGAAGGCTCAAAAATGCTACTTTAAGTCAGAGTTTCAGCTTGTGTTGATTGTTTGCCAGCTAACTTGCTGTCACTAGCACAAGTAGAACTTCTTATTTAGATAACCTGAAAATATATGACAAATGTTTATGACATAGAAGAATTTTTCCAGGACAGAAATGTGTGTGTAGGTAGGTGATGGCAATTAAATTTATCATCTAAGGAGTTAAAGAAGAATGAAAAAATATAATTTGGCTGTTGTTATGAGGACAAATTCTTTTCTGGCCAAATGACCAATTTCAAGGAAGTTCTGGGGACTTAAGAGGCACATATCATTGATTCTGCATCAGGTTGTCAGTTCCATACTTAGCCGAGGACTGAACATTGTCTCTTGAACATGCAAATGTTGTGCACTGGTCCTTCCCACAATTTCTGATTTGTTCTTAATTATACCAAAGAAGGAAATAAACTCTGCATCCTTGCAAAATTTTCATGGCTCTTCTGATTTGGGGTGTTGCAGGGTGTAGCTAATGCTCTGAAAAGGCTTCAGGATTCCTGGATGAAAGGTGTGATGAAAGAAGTGTATTGTTATTGTTTTAGGGGAGGAATCATGCTACTGGGTAAGCCTCTGTCACTGGGACTTGCTGGACTTGTTTGTTCTGACTTGCCTATGACTCCTTTCTTTCTTAATTCAGGAGATAAAGCCTCAAGTCTATGCTGTGATGCTGCACAGTGTGTTGTGTTGTTCAAGACGGTGGATCTCCCAGACAGAAGAGCTTGCTGACCTCTCAGTGGTACTCAGAGGTGAGTGGCACAAGCTTCTGGCTTGCTTCTTGGTATTTTGGGCAGCATGGCTACATCACGTGTAGATTTATAGGGCAATTTGAGCTTCGACTGAGGGTGTGGGGAGAATGGCACTAGTTCTGTGCTTGCTTCTGATTTGGTCTGCCTTTCATACATCAGTAATACGTCTGATATTTCAGCCTTTCTCCTCACTCAAAATGCATTTGTTTTCTGAGAATTCTCCAGCTCATCTACAGCACAGTATGGCAAATCGAGGAGATTTGAGAGCAGGTGGAGAGTCATCTCATGCCACCCTGACTGACCTACTGCTTGTGCTAGACGGTTAGAATGTGTTGCAGGCACAATTGCTGAACCAGAGGACGAGCGGAGTACAGTTGGTAAATGTAGCTTCTCGTGCTCTTGATTATTTTCATGGACTTCGTATGCAGCCAGTGAAGTGTTAATCTGTGCAGAATCAGCTTGGAAACACACCAAATCTGGCACCTGACCATTTCGCCCGCCCTGCGTTGGAATGAAAATCAAACTGAAAATCCACAGAGAATATAACTGCTTCTCTGGTGTCTTGCTTTTGGAGTAGATGTCAAGAAATCAAAGGGCAAAAGGAGGCAGGCAGAGCTATTTTTGAGGGCTGGAAAGCAGAGATCTACTGCTATAATCTGCACCTGCCAAACTAACAACAAGATACTTGTCTATGACCAACAGAACTGGAAGGGAAAATCTGAGAGGTAAAGATGGTATAAAAGTTACAGAAAGTTATCGTAAACTGATTGCAGTCAGTGGCCATGTACTTAACATTTTCTTTACACTGTGATGGCCTCTCAGTGTTCATGCAGATTGTAAGTCTTTATGTAGTGAGTAGTCCTCCTGCTTCTACTGAAATAGTTTCAGAACATGAGAGTTTTTCTCAAGACGTTGGCTGTGGCAGTCAACTGTAGACAGACAAATAAGTGATAAAGGATATCTCAGTCCTTGGCATTAGAGTCACATCCCACAGACTGTTGTAGTGGTATGGGAGGCTGCCTCTAACCCAAACATTAAAGAGCTCAAAACTTCCAAACAATCATGTGCAAAATGGATGAGAGAGTAAGGGACAGCAAACCTTTTGTGCTGATTGTAGAGATGATTGGATAACCAGGGAAGCCTGTATGAGCAGCATTTTGGCATCATGGATATAGTTGCTGGGAAGCTCTGAGTTAAGACATCCCAAAGACTGAATGCTGCCCTTGAATCTTGGAGCAAATGACAAGAGCTGTGTTTGGAGCGATTGTCTTTACCCAGCTGGAGTGTGCTCTGGGGAAGCAGCAAGACCTTGGTAAAATTGGATGGTTAAGGGGAGGAGCTCAATTAGTAAGTGGCAAATACATTACTGATGCTTTATCTGACTGCAGAGGGGTGGCATGCAGCACCTACTGTTTTTGTGGGCTGTTCAAGGGTGTGGGGAGATCAAGCTGATTCAGTATGACGCATAGAAAAACGCACACTTCATTTCCCTCAGCAGATACCTTCAATGTTTGGAAGTCTTTCATTGTATCAGAATGCTTTAGGAGATACCAAACATTGAGTAATTGAAGCTGGTACATAACTGACCTCATCCAGACAAGGGTCTGGCGGTACCTAGGCAGGAACTAGCTTCTTCTGCTTCAGTTCTCAAAATAGCTGAGGTTTTTGTCCCATTCTTTTAGAAGTGCGTGTCCCGAGTATGCCACAAGAGCACGGGAGAAGTGCTAGGTTGGTGTGGTTGTTTGTGGTAAAGGTGGGAGTGAAATTAGCAGGTCTTGCTTTGTGGCCTTGTTCTTTTTCTGTAGGCCTCCTGGACTAAACCAGATGTATCTCATTTGCTGCCATTCCCAGCCTGCCAAGGTAGATAGCTCCAGGGACCTCGTCTGGATTTTCAGATCACACTCACCAGGCCAGCAGATTAGTCTGTTCAGTTGTCTTGTGAAAGGTCCTATTTCTAGGAAGAGTATTGTAGGCATGTAGCTGAATCCATCAACTGGGAAAACTGGTCATGACTATAAATGTGGTGAGACCCTCCTCATCAGATGTGCCACCCAAACTCTGCCACTGGCTCTTCTGAGAATACTGGATTATCAGTTGGCAGGGGTATAATAATAAAAAATGTAATAATAAATGTATTACAGGAGGACAGCAGCAGATCACATGGAAGAGGTTGTGTTTTTTTTTTTCTATGTGGAACATGGCAAACCACTTTCAGTAAAGAGATGGTACAAGAAAACGTGGTTTGAATTAATCTAAACGTAAATCTAGTTTGGGATGCTATAAGGTCTTAGCTTAAGAAGTCAAAAAATATCAAGGGCAGATCTGTAAAGCAGAACAGGGTAGCTGTTCCCTGCTTATCCAGCAGTTCAGTGATTAGGGCCACATGATAAAGTTACACTTTCTTTGCTTGTCCAAACAGATGCTTTCTGATCAGTTTGCTGGTATTGCTCTTGCTGAGGCTTTTGATAACACACAGTAACTCAACCAGAAGAGATGGATAATCTCAATAAAGTGAATCAAATCCTGTCAGGCAGAGGTGGGAGTTGAACTTGCATCACTTGCATTGTGAATGAATATAGTAACCTTTTAGGGAGTTTGGTACAGGATGAGAGAGGAAAACTGGCATGTCACCTGTGTATTGTGCTTGTTTTTCACTTTTGGGCAAATGTTCCAAATTCAAAAGTAAAGAATTCATTTGGGGTTGATTAGAAGTCCAACCTGAAATTCTATGTGCTTTGTCATTGGTTTCACAAGGGAGACCAATTTTAGCTCTGTAAAATTTCAGTATAACACTTCTTCATAATATACCAATAACCATTAATGTAGCTTTATTTCTTGCTGTATTTCACTTGTTAAAGTATCTTGTATCGAGGTTTGATTAAAATATCTTTCTAAACACAACTTTAGTGCATTTAAAATACTTAATTATATGAAAACATATATATTTTCAAAGTAATTAATTTGGATTTTTTTTCAGTACAGAATAACTTTTTAGTGATCAGAGTCTTTGTCTCAGAGCCAAGGTATGTAAACTAGGAGATTTAATAGTTTGCTCTTCCTGACCCAAATTAGCTGTGATACGAACTGGAGAGGTGCTGCTGTCTCCATGGATTATCCTGGGCCCCTTGGGAATGACGCATATTTTAAATGAGAACACGGATTGCTGGAGGAGGTTTAATGTTCGCTGATAGTATTGCCAAGATAAGCAGGTCTGTACTGAGCTAAAGGATCTAAACTTCTCACTAATTCACTGCAGACTGAAAGCTGCCAGAGATAGACCATGAAGAGGTGGTTTTAAGAGGAGAGAGGACTTGGCCTTTAAGATCTCCCAGTGGAGTCTGTGTCTGATCTCGTTAGAGTTTGCTCCTGTGGAATTTGAGTTATCTCATTCATGCTAGAGGGTGAATGCATTGGTGTTACCTGAATTCCCCTATCGGCCCTGCTAAGAGTTAATTCACAGCTTACTGGTGTTTGGGCAATAAAAGAAGTCAAAGCCTGTGATATAAGGAAACAGGAAATGTGAGGCTGTACAAAACACCAGATTCTAGAAGGCATCGCACAAACAGCTGTGGTATTCAGGGTCTTCTGAGGAGAACACCTATCTATTAAGCAGTGTCTCTGCCACAGGAAGAAAGTAAGGATGCATCCATTCTGGAAGGCTTTCATCAGCACAGCAGAGCATCAGTACTTCTCTGGCCACTGAGTGTTGCTGGGTGGAGCAGAATTTTCTTGGTTACTAGAGTACGGAGAAGACCACGTCTAATTCCTAAACAGGGGGATCCACCTGCCACTAAATTATGTAACTATGGAACTGGATGTCCCAAGCACAGGAATCCCCATTGAGGTGGTTATTCTGGTAGAACACAACAGTCCTGTCCTCTGTGGCACCATAGGAAAAAAGGCTAGGGGAGTGAAGAGCTGGTTGGAAGTGTAATGTATACATAATGAAAATATTGAGTGGATATAACCTGATAGTTACTGATAGTTCTTTCAGTAGCTATCCTAGCCTCTGCCTCAGCAGAGCTAGGCATACCTAGTTGTGAGATAGAACAGAAAACAAAAAACCAACATAACATGGGGGCTGCTGAGCTGGATCCTGCACACAGACATTACAGTTGAAGGATACTGGTAACTGTGGGGGTTGACGAGTCTCCATGCTTCCATTGCAAAAGTTTTTTTTTCCTACTCTGTTGCACTTAGCAAGATGGAAGTCAAAACCATCCTGCTGAAGGGAGGAAACTGTTTTGGTTTTGAAGAGATATTTCCACTTTAATTTGTATATCCTATATACAAGTTAATTATCTGTATGTGGATGTTGGTTGACACCTTGAGGATGTTGGTGGATGAGAAGCTCAACATGACCCGGCAATGTGCACTCATAGCCCAGAAAGCCAACTCCGACCTGGGCTGCATCAAAAGAACTGTGGCCAGCAGTTTGAGGGAGGTGATTCTACTCTGCTCTTGCAGAGTACTGGAGTACTCATCCAGCTCTGGATAAGCCCAACATAAGAAGGACACAGACCTTTTGGAGCAAGGCCAGAGAAGGGTTGTGAAGATAATCAGAGGGCTGGAACAGCTCTCCTGTGAAGACAGGCTGAGAGAATTGTGGCTGTTCAGCCTGGAGAAGAGGAGGCTCCTGGGAGATACTATGAAGAAATTCTTCATTGTGAAGGTGATGAGACACTTGAACAGGTTGCCCAGAAAGTTGTGGATGCCCCATCCCTGGCTGGAAGTGTTCATGGCCACATTGGGTGGGGCTCTGAGCAATCTTGTCAAGTGCAGGGTGTCCCTGCCTATGGCAAGGGTGTTAGAACTAGATGATTTTTAAGAGTCTATTCCAACCCAAACCATTCTATGCTTCTATTATGAACGCTTTAAACTTTTTTCTTAAAGAATGTTAAGTGAAATCAGTATCAGAAATGGCGTAGGGTTTTATTCCTTATCTCCCATGTTTCCGTTTCCCTCAGCACTACAGCATTTCCTAAAGTTTCTGTTTCCCTTTGCAAGTCTGTGTGACCTGTGGAGAATGAGCAGTTCTGAAATGTTGGAGAAGAAAGGGGTCTGTGCTGCCAGTGTTTGTGGCTGTAGCTGGTATTTGCTACAAAAAGGAAATAGAGACAGATGGCTGGAAGGACAGTGCTGCCTGTGAGAGCATGGGTCTCACAGGCAAGGAGATGCTCAGGGTTTTTTTAATTTTAAGTTTTATAGCTTTGACATAGAGCCATGTTTTGAGGAAGTCTATCTGAATACAGTTCACAAAATACAGCAGTTGTGCTCCAAGAGTAGAGTTGCCTCAGTATCTGCAAAATCAGCCATACACTGCCAGTGCTGTGCTGAGAGCAGTGGAGGGATGGTGCTCCAATTGCCATTCAGGTGGAAGTCCATTGGAGTGGGGGCAGCTGAAGGATAGGGAACAGTCTGATTGAGATGGATGGGAGGGGCTCAGGCTGGAAGCAAAACCTCTCCAGTGAGGAGAACAAAGTGAAATGCAAAAGCTGCCTCTTTCAAGCGTGAGATGTGGCTACTAAGGAGGGGCAGAGGCATGTTGCCATAGTGGGCTGCTCTGATTAGCCAAGAGGCTTACACTCAAGGGGAATAACTGACTGCCCATAGGTATGTTGCAATTCCCTGGGACTGGGAAAGGCTGTGAGATGGGTATGGGAGTGTTCCATGGATGGCTGCAATGTATTGAGGAAACTGAGGCAGAACAGTTCCACTGGTTTTAGGTTTTTATCTGAATCTCTTTTTCTCCTAAACCCTCAGAGCTGATGGATACAGTGAAGGTCTAGATGGTGAGAAGTCGAGGCCTCAGCAGAGCCAGTTGAGTTCTAGTAGGTGTTATTTATGTGCTTATTGCAACTTGCAGTTTGCAAAGAAGTACTCTTGGCCAGCCTGGCTTTTCAGACCCCTATCAGGTGCTCTACAGCCTTGACATCAGAAAACTGAGCCAGTCTGATGGGGGAAAACTTGGGCTGTGCATTTCAAGAGCAGAACTTGCCCCAGTAAAGTGAGAACAAAAGAAGGAAAGGTACTGGGTGTCGAAATGTGACACGAATGAATGGCACTCACATGCTAAGATGTCCAAGGCAGAAAAAGGGGCAGTTTATTTACAGACCTCGACATTTATAGAATTCCAACAGTGACCATGGATTGGAGGAAGAAAATTGTCCTCTCCAACCACACTGGTCAAACCAACAATCCATCAATTCTATCCTCCTCCAGAAAGGAATGTAAAACAATCATTATTTACATGAAAAGTGTGTAAGAAACTCCATCACAAAAAGTAAACGTCAGAAAGCTTTAGAAGAACTTTAGAAAACCAGGGCAACAACTGCGTTTCTCCATAGCATGTGACTCTGAAGCCAAGGACTTGGTCTTGGTCACCTGTCCTGTATATTTTGGTAACACTAAGCTGCTGCTTGTGACTACCTGCAGTTGTGATGCTGGCTGAAACTCCTCTATTTTAACATTTTCTTTCTAGTATGCCACCTGTTTGAATAGTTAAAAAAATTGCCCATTTGGCTAGCACTCTCATTAGCCAAAACCAAGATCTTATACGAGGAGATTAAAATTTAAGTTCCTTCCAACTTCCCTGTCTCTTGCTGAATACACCCTTGCTGTCAGCAGATATCTCATTGCCTTCCTCGTAGTGCTATCTCATTGTTTGTTGTTTTGTTTTGGTTTTCCCCCTTGTTTATTCTCTTGCCGTTTCTTGCTTGTGGCTTCCCTTGGTTTCCTGCCCATCAGAGCAGAGGGTATAACACCATCCTCCTCTCTCACCTTTTCACTGCTGTTTGCTGTCTTGGATTCCTGCACCAGACTCTTACCTTTACTGCTCATCTTCCCACTCAGCTCATTTTCTGAGATGGAGCCTCTGCAGCTAATCTGCTCTGCTTTCACAGTGATTTCTTATTTTCCACCTTGTAGTCAGAAAACCTGCAAACACTTATTCTCTCTGCCTGCCTTTCTTCCTCTTTCTGCTTTCATCTTAGATTTTGCTCAGAGCTGGCTGTGCCATCGGCCTGAAAAGAGGAAAACAGCATTTAGAGTGTCTGGTTCACTGTAAAACAAGCATGGATCAGGGGTGTAAAGCAGCATGCTGAGTAGCCAGCCAGTCCTCCTGAGGGCTGCCTGCTGCCATTTGTCACTCCAGGATATCTGAGAGATTATCTCAGATGTTTTTCTGATACCTTGTACTAATGCAGATCATGTTGCACAGACTCAGTACGTGGCATGAGAATTAACACATGGTGTGCTGTGGAATTATTTGGGATCTTTAATAATTGTGTGTAAGGTTTTTCATCATCCTACAATAAAGCTACTGAGGGCATGTGCAAAAATGCAGTTTTGTTCTGTTGCTTAATGCTGCACTGGAGGATATAAGTGGGGGAATAACTCCTTTGTGCCTTTGTCCATGTATGAGTCAAGTTCCCAACCATTTTGCAGGTCTGCTCTTGGCTTTCAGAGAGTAACTACTGGATCTGTGTTACATTTACATGAGTACCTCTTTCTCTATAGATTGTCTGGCAGGAGACAGGATGTGGTCCCTTTCAATGCATGTGTGGCTTTGGAGCAGTAAGCCCCAAACCCTGTAGGGACTCAATAAATGTTACCACTCATACCAATTAAATATAACCAAAGCTATGTATTATATGGCATCTCTGGATGCCTAGAGTCTCCTTGGGGCAGAGGTTGTTTCTTCAGTCATGAATTATTATGTTTATGTTCAGTTTAAGTGCCTGTGTGGGCAGCCAGCTGCACCTGAAATCTGTGTAATATTCCTTGAAGTGAAATTGTCTCTACTAGCAATACCTGCACAACTTTTTCTCGGGGTGTATGTGAGGCAACAGAGGCAAGTTAGAACACAGGAAATTCTGACTAAATATAAAGGAAGAGCTTTTGCCATGAGGATGGACAGTGACTGGACCAGAGATCTTGAGAGACTGAGTTATCTTTCTCTTTGAAGATACTAAAAACTTGACTGGACAAGGCCTGGAGCAACCTATTTTAATGGGGCTTAGTTTAAACAGTCACACCCCCAGAGTCCAGAGGTCCTTCCCAACCTGCCTCATTCTGTGGGGTTTTTCAGCTGAGCTAAGCTATGCCAGGTATGATTAGACTCTGGATGAACTACTGTCTTTGTGCTAGAGTTGAATTTCTCCACGTTGTTTTCTTCAATGCAGGCAGTGATCCGGATGGACAGAGCAATAAGGCGCATAGAGCCATGGAAGATTGCAGTCATTGTTGTGTCGGTGATAGTAGGCTTAGCCCTTATCATTGGCTTGATTACATTTCTTCTGTGCCACGGTAAGTGCCTCACTATTTTATTGTACAAGCTTTCAGGAATCCGTTGTGTTTCACTTGCTACTGTGGCCCTGCCAGTTGACTTAGGTAACGCTGTTATACACCACAGCGACACAGACTCCAATTTCAGAAGGCTGAAAATGACTCCTTTATTTTTGGGATGTGTCTCCCTTTTTATACTATTCTACACAGACCAATTTGATCGGTGAAACAAAGACAAAACTCTTCAAATACATTGGTCAGACCAGAGGGACATCAAGAAGTCCCTCCTAGGGAAAGGAATGTAAACAAAGTTACAGTTACAAAAACATGTCTCTTGTTTACAGGAAATTCCCTGGGAAAAGAATTTCAGAAAACCAAAGCATCTGAGGCATGAACCAGGGCTACACTTAGGCATGCAATTCGCCCCTGGTATAAAACTCACATGAGAACTTTCTAAATGCTATTTGAAAACTAGATTGATCTGAAAACCTCTAAGAATAGTGCTTTACTTGGAGCAAGGATTTCAGTTTTAACCCTCTTTTGTTTCTTGCCCTGGTGTTTCCATTGGTATCCAGTGTCTCCACTGACTGACGAAAGGATAACAGTCTTCTGTATAAGCCAGTACTCAGGCTATGTATAGTAAGCTTTGTCTTGAATGGAGTTTTTGCAGAGGCTCAACCTTGCCCCTTTAGCTGAGAATATTCCAGAAAGAGAGGGCAGAGCTTTAGGCTTTTCACAGCTCAGGATGTAGTTCTGGTTTCCAAGAGCTCAGTTTCAGCAGCAGATCATAGAATCAGTAAAGTTGGGAAAGGTCTTTAATATCACCAAGTCCAACCATCTTGGACTTGGACTTGGCTTATGACTTGAAGACAATTAATTCCATTCCCAGTCACTTGCCTCATGAATGAAGTTGAGTCGTTCCATTCCCAGTCTCTGAGATATCAGTGTGATTTTTTTGAAATGCTTTCCTGCTGAAATAGAATTAATCATGTGGCCATCTCAGCTCACCAAGGGTTGATGATGCTGTGGCTTGCACTAGGACACCAGAAGGAGCAGTGGCAGAGCTACAGCTCAGCTTTGCTTTTTGCCAGCTCTGTGTTACAGGGCCCCTCTCTGCCATACACCTGAGAATCAGATTTTAAAATTAACTCAACCACTGAATGAATGCAAGCAGCTCTGCCCCATGTGCCTCTCAGAGGGGCAGGATGTCTTGGAGTGCAGCTGGGGAGGAGTGAGTGTGTCTGAGTCAGAAGGGCTCCTTTGTCTCATGCTGTGCTCACCTCAGGCCAACAAGAAAATGGACCCCACGGGAATGTTGTAGTGGGTATAATTTTAAGCTCCTTGGGATGGTCCTCAAAGAAGAAATGAGCCCCTAGATGGCCCATGGAGCAACAGGATGGTCCAGAACCCTCTTTTCCCAAAGTGCTGCTAAAGCTGTAATTTCACAGTTGACAGGATCACTGTCAGGGCCAGTGACCCTTGCTTATGCCATGTTCTGTGAGATACTGTGCATCTTTGAATTGTACTAAAGATAATCAGCTACCTCTCCTTCTTTTTCCCCTCTGTAGATCAAGACAGATATTACAATGCATCTTTCCTAATCACCAATGTCGATTACAATCCTCAGTATGAAAGGCAAACTACGGATGAGTTCAGGAACCTAAGCGAAGATATTGAAACCATGGTAAACTAAAAGCTTCTCTGTTTACACTTGACCTATGATGAAGAGTTCTGCAAATCTGTGATTGAAAATAGAGGTGGTTGTGCCTCATCCCTACATGGCTGGCCTTACCTTTCACACCTTGCTGTTGTGGGTTAAAGATGCATAGCTGACTTTGTACATGCAGATGGTAAGCTTAGGTGCTGTCTGTTCCAGAAGCCCTGTGGTGGAACTGACAACCACAGAACAGAATGGACAGTGAAATTAGCCAACTCAGCTTTTTATTTGGATCTGCATCCTCTGATGGAAATTTAGGGTTAGCTTTGATATAGAGGTGGAGATCTGAAGGCATTTTCATGTGTTTCAGAGGCTCACTAGACTGTTCTATTGTAAAAGCATGTACTTTTTGCAGGTGTATTTTAACACACTCTTTCCTTTTAACAGATATCTGAAGTATTCAGGGGGTCCTTTCTAAGTAAAAGATACATCAGGTCCCACGTGGTCAGTCTAAGGTAAGTAATGTAAAGGTCAGAAATAAGCAGGGTTGTGTTAAATACCTTTTCTTCCTCCTTGTTGACCATATGGAGCATTCCTGGTTGCTTATGCTTTGGTTACACCAGCAGGGTGACTAAACCTTGTCTGGTTGTTGCTGTCCTCCAGTGCTCACAACTCTGAGGACTCAGTTACCCTTAGAGGTCAGCAAGGAAGAGAAGTTTGGCCTTACACTTCTGCAGATTGATTGCCTGTACACCAGTTGTTTGTGGCTGTGATACAGTAACTGGATTATTGGGTGATCCCCATCTTCACTACTAGTTAACAGCCTGAGAGGTGCAGAATAAGTTCTTTTTCAGGCTTATTTCTCCCTGTGTAAGCTCGAGTTGATGTTTGCCCATCTGCATGATGTACGGTAGGAGGTAATTATTCTTCTCCCTCTGTGAAAAGGCCTGAACCAATAAATGATTCCACTGGGAGATACAGGTTTATAGACAAGGGAACATAGGCATGGATATAGTAGAGGGGGTCCTGTGTCAGGGATTTTACTGTTTCCCGTGCAGTAATTATATATCACTCTCAGTGGTAAGAGCCTTGCTTCCCTGTCTTCCATGTTACTTTATTTTGGAGTTGTACTTCTATAAGGCTCAATTCTGCTGTGGAATATTTGTCCCTAGATAGCAAAAAATGCCAGACTTCCCACAAATGTCCTTCACAGCACTTCTGTGATTTTTTTGCCTTTACATGTCTCTAGATGGAATGAGAAAGTTCTTAAACTGTTCTACATCATTTTCTGATGCTGGTTTCTTCCACAAGCCTCCCACAGTGTGTGTCAAGAGAAATTGCAGAGCTTGGGAGCTAGAGTCCAAGTGACTTCTTTACACTCTTTAGGTTGATCTCTTCCAAACATGTTTTCACTACAGATACTTCATAAAACTGGGCACTGGAGTGGCTTTGCTGCATCTCTGCTCTCTTTCCCTCAAAGTTTCAATTGGTTTTCTTTTAGATGGTTAGTTTCAGATGTTTGGCCCAATATTTTATAGTAAGTGACCTCAAACTATTGAGAATGTTGTATGTAGACATGAGGGATCTAACTGGCCAATAAATGGACAAGTGACTTAAATGGAAAGAAATGCCAAAAGACCTTTTTAACTTCTGTTCTAACAGGATGTTTTGAATGGCTGTTAGGAATGGTCTGTTAGATATCTGTTGAAGGGTTTTAATTTGCTGTAGTGTTCCCTCTGTCATTTGTGTCCTACTGATAAGGACCTGTGTGGAGGCCAAAGAGAGTGATCCCTTCTTTGTTTCTCAGCTCTACTGCTTATAACTGTTCCCAGAAAATTCCTTCTGGTGACTGTCATAGCAAGAAGCTTTTGCTGTCTGCTGACATGTCATCATCTTCCTTTACTTGAGCACAGCCATGCTATTTGTTCTGGGCATCTGTGTGGACCAGACCTGTTCTCATAAAAAGAAGGCAGGCAGTACATAGCAGAATCAGGAGTATTAGTAGGCAAAGAGAACGACACCATTTGTTTTTGTTGGTTTGTAGCCCAGATCCTGTTGGAGTGCTTGCATCTGTTGTTCTGGTATTTAAATTTCCCTCTGCTGACAGTGAGGCAACGACCTGGGGTCAAGTCAACCGTGTGTTACTCAGAAGGCTGAAAGCAACCTCGACGTACCTGAATGTTGACCAGTCTACCATTAGACTCACAGGCAAGTGCCTTAGGTTTGTGTTTTCAGCTTAGAATTTCAGTTCTTTACACTTTGCTGTCCTTAGTGTAATGTGTTTCACCTTAGTATGGGCTATTCTTGTTTTCTTTTTTTGCCTTCTCAAAATTGTCTGTTAGGCTGACAGCCTGGGAAGCTGGGAGACAGAGCATGGAAAGAACTAAAACATATTGGCACTGATTTATGAGTGTGAGCTCTTCTCCATGCATCAGAGGCTTTCCCTGTGTGATCTAGTTGTGTTGAATAGATAGTCCCCCTCAGTTAATCAAAAAAGGCTCACCTTTGTGACCATAGATTCACAAACAACTTTAAGACATACAGTAAATTAAAGAATCTTTATAACCAGGCCCTAAAATGCAGAGTCCTCAAGCTATTAAGCAATTCAAGGCTGAGGTCGTTCCCTTCTCTACCCTCTGCCCTTTCTTTTGTTATTTGACAGATTGCTGTAGCAAGCATTCATAACAAGATCCTGAGGGTCCCTGGGCAGTAATCCTCTCCCATGAATCTGTTATGGATTGCCATCTGACTCTGACAGAGGGGTTTTTGTGGGAAAGAAATTAGAAATGTTGCAGTTTACCTGCAGACAATCCCAGCACTGAGGATTTGTGAAGACTCATCTGACCACCTTGCCACACTAAACCTGAACAAGGACCTGTAGGCGTTTGCTGGTGGCTGTGCGTGTTGTACACGTAGATCTAACCTGGACCCACTTGCAGGCATCTGCTGCTTTTGTTAGCTCTGAGCTTAGGCAAGAAAGGTGCATCCTGTGGCCTTTCAGTGAGGAACAGAGGTAACGCTGTTGTACACCACAATGACACAGACTCCAACTTCAGAAGGCTGAAAATGGCTCCTTTATTTTTGGGATGTGTCTCCCTTTTTATACTATTCTACACAGACCAATTTGATCGGTGAAACAAAGACAAAACTCTTCAATCACATTGGTCAGGCCAGAGGGACATCAAGAAGTCCCTCCTAGGGAAAGGAATGTAAACAAAGTTACAGTTACAAAAACATGTCTCTTGTTTACAGGAAATTCCGTGGGAAAAGAATTTCAGAAAACCAAAGCATCTGAGGCATGAGGGCTACACAGAGGCTTAACTGAACTTTTCCAACAGAAAAAATTACTACTTCTTGTACTGTCACTCTAGGCAGCAATGCAAGCCATTTAATTTGTGTTTCCTGCTTACAGGGAGAGAGACTGGGCTAGATCGTGTAGCATGTGAGATAAATTTACTGTGATCTTTGCTTTTCATTCCAGAGTTGAACAAGGAAAAGGGAGATAACCTTTTAAACAACTGTAAGTACAAATGCTTTATAGTAAAGGTCCAGGGACATAGTGCTGGAGGTTCTGCGCTTACAAAATCCTTATACTTTTATGATAGAAGTTGAAAATAGAATTTCCTTGCAGTCTTGCTGGCTCTATACATTTATAGAATCAAGCATTCTGGCTTGGTGGTGGGAAGTACTTGCTTTAATGTTGGTTGTTGGAAGTAGGGGCATGTAGTGAGCTTCTGTTAGCAAGTGTACAGAAGGACTACAGTTTTGCTGTGGGCCATGATTCTTGCTGGAATCCGTTGAAAAACATTTTCCCTCTTTCCCCCTCCCCCCTGAAGAAAGGTTTGGCAACAGATGTCTGTCAGATTTGAGCTAAACTTTAAGGAAAGGCCAGAGGGTGGGAGAGGGAGAAGAGCTGTCCACACTCAGAGCAAGGCAGTGGCACCACCCTGGAGAGTGGAATGGCAGGTTCTCAGTCCTACTGTTGTGCTCCCCCTTGAGGTCTTAGTGCTCCTCTGGAAACTGGGAGGCAGTGTAAGTACCCTCCCAGGGCACTCCATCAGGCCACTGCATGTTCTTGGACTTTGCATGTTAGCTTTCCATCTTCAAATAGCCTCTGAGAATTAACTGGTTTGAATCTAACTTTTTTCAGCTGGGTAATACCTGATTGTTGGCACAGTGGCTGTAAGTAAATTGTTGGGAAGAGGACACTATTTTTTTATTGTTGCTGCCAAGGCTAATCTGGAGGTGACCCGACAAAATCCCTTTTTTTTCAGTGTCTCAGATACGCAGCCTTCAGGTCCTATGGGAGTTAATATGGGCCTGTGTTCTGAAAACTGCCTTAATGAAAAAGCTCTGACTCCTCTACCAAACTTCTTTGCTTACCCTGCATCTATCCTGACACACTTGTGACCATGGCACTTGGTTTCCCTGCTTTAGGTGAAGGTTGTCTCTTGACAAACACTCCTGCCCTGTTACACCAGTGCCTGCAGCCATGAGGGCCTTCAATCAGCTAAAGCAGAGCTGCCTTTTCTTTGACAGGCTGTGGAATACGAAAACAGGCATTCTCCTTCACAGGAGTGGAAAGAATAACTGGTGGGCAGCGTGCACGGGAGGGAGAATGGCCATGGCAGGCGAGTATTCAGCTCGATGGGACCCATCGCTGTGGTGCATCAATCATCAGTAACACCTGGCTGGTGACTGCAGCCCACTGCTTTAAAGGGTAAGCCATCAGCACCTCTCTGATCCTACAGGCCTTAGGACTCTTGAGTGCTCTGACCTTTTGTGACCCTCTAATATCTGTATCTACTGAAAGATAATGAAGTTTTACTCTTCCCCTTTGCCAAAACTGGTCACATTGCTTTTTGATGCTTAAATGGAGACCTAAGCTCCCTTAGGGATGTTGTTTTGTGCGGCTCTGGCATAACTTCAAACATCTTGCAGAGTAAGAGATCCTCGGAGGTGGACTGCCAGCTTTGGAATTCTGCTGAGACCTCCAAAACAGAAAAAATTTGTCCGGAGAATTATTGTCCACGAGAGATATGGTGACCATCTCCTTGATCATGAATATGACGTGGCTGTTGTGGAACTTGCCTCTGCTATTGAGTTCACAAGTGACGTGCACAGTGTCTGCCTTCCTGAAGCATCTCACATTTTCCCAGACAACGCTTCCTGTTTTGTCACTGGCTGGGGAGCTTTGGAGAATGATGGTGAGTGTCTCACCTCCCTGTGCCCTGTCACACATGTGCCTGAGAAGACTGATGTTAGTTTTTTGGGGGTTTTTGTTGATTTTGAGTTCCTTAGAGTTTAATATGTGCATGTGCCAATGAGACCTTTGGACTTAGTTTGCTGCTTTTTTTTTCTGGCTTGGTCAATGGATTGGAAATGGGGGGAAGACCCTGAAGGTTAGTCTTACAGGATTTAAGAGCAGCTTTTCTTAGTTGCTGCACACGCAGCACTAGTTGAGTACATTTTATTCTCCAGTCCCTCTGGATTTAGCTCTGACATGAGTTCCTTTGCTATTCAGACTTTTTGTAGATCCACCATGACAATTTTCATCAGTTATTCTCTCTTTGGTCGTATATGAGGCCTCATCCAGTGATTTGAGTGAGCTTCTTTCAAATTAGTCTGTCATTGAGGTTACAGAGGATGGGACTATAAATCAGTGAGAGCCACTGAACTATAGTTGTGTTGCATGGGAGACCCTCAGGGTGTGTAGTGATTGCCCAAAGCTATGCTGCAGTTACCAAATGGGTCTTTTCAATGATAGCGAGGACAAACTGTGTAGCCTACAGTTAAATGCAGCACTGAAATATGTACAAAAATCCATTTGTCCATTATGCTAAATCCATATGTCCATTAGCATTTGGTGATGATAAAAGATGGACAAGAGTTATGCTTGGGAACAAGTGAAGGAACTTTGGCAGTGGGGGGAACTTTCTTAATCCTGAGACATTTTCTAGGTAGCTCCCTTAATTGCCTGTGATGGCAGAAAAGTGGCAGGAAAATTCGGCTACTCCTAATCTTTGAGGTTTTTTATGTTGCTTACCCTGTCTGCAAATTCTAATGCCACTTCTCCTTCTAGGCTATAGTGTTAATCAGCTTCGACAAGCAGAAGTGAGAATTATAGGTACGGAGGTTTGTAATAGGAGAGAAGTGTACGGTGGAGCGATAACACCTGGAATGTTGTGTGCTGGATACTTGGAGGGGCAGGTGGATGCTTGCCAGGTAAGTCTCTTCATTGGTGGTAGTAAAAAGGAAATAGGTGGGATGGAAGGTGGTGTTTTCTAGAAATAAAGTGTACTTTGGGCAATCTTAAGTTAATGAGTTTCAGTATCTTGATAGATAAAATTGAAGAGCTTCAAGGCTCATGTGCTGGAGTCTGTACTTCAGTTTGCATGAAGTTTATATACAATGCACAAGTGAGAGAATGCAGATGTGAGGGTGTGGACTGGCAGAGACTGGATTAGACAGGCTGTGAGACTCTGTCTTGTCAGTAAACTGTGTGAAACTTGAATTATAGCTGAGGTCTACAGAAAAATACCTGTCAATTGTAACAGAAGAATTTGAGAATTTGAGTTCGTGAGTGAGTGAGGTGAACACTGTTTACTTTTTTTCTCTCTGTTGACATTTTTCTCCTTAGGGTGACTCTGGTGGGCCACTGGTGCATGCGAATTCCAGAGGGATCTGGTATCTTGTGGGAATAGTGAGCTGGGGAGATGAATGTGGCAAGCCAAATAAACCAGGAGTATACACACGAGTGACTTACTATCGAAACTGGATCCACTCCAAAACGGGCATCTGAAACCTGGAGCAAGTTAAGTTTTGTGGGCTGTGTACAGCTATTCCTCTGACACATCCTGCTCTGTGGTCATCCTCTAAGCAGCCGCTGGCTTAGCTTGTGGTCGTGTGTAAAGTACCTGTAAGCTTGGAGCAGTCTTTGGACTTGAAATTGGTTTGGCTTACAGCCAGACAGGAATGGACTTGATCCATGTGACATTTGTTTGTTCAGGAAGTAGTCTGTCAGAGGCACAACTGCCTTCATCTATATGCAATTTATTGACCCTTTTTGTCTCCGTGGCCACATGTCTTGGTCCCAGCTTTTATACCTAAGCACAGTGTTTGAGCCCAAAAAGTCATCTACCAGCATCCAAGACAAGGTATATCTGCAACCTGGCCCATCCATTTGCTGAGTGTTCACAAGGCCCTATCTATCCACAGACAAGCTACAATCCAGACCCTGACTCCAGAGGCTGCTGTTCTTCTGAATTCTTGAGCTTTCTCCTGCATCATTCCAGTGAGTGCACTATAATGAAGAATGGAAGATGGCTTAGAAGAAGTCCTGGTTCCTAATATCACATGGGACTGTTACTTAAGTGAATAGAGAACTTTTCCTTGCCTGAGAAAGAAATTAGAGGAAAACACCAGCTTGTGTCCACCTTCCTTGAACAAGTGAATGTATGCCCGCTAATTACTTCATATAAACAGTCTCTACCACAGCATTTGCCAGAGGAGTGATTGCTGGACTTACAACCAAAAACCACTTTATGTTCATACTAGTTTGTTGTTATAACACAATATTTGGCTGAATTAATTTGCATTTTTATCTTTCCACACTGTATTTTTCTGAATAAAAGTCCTTTGCCTTTCGTGCAGGATGGACAATTGTAACAATCTTAGTATGTCAAAAAAACCTTCTCAAACTTCTTATTCTTGTGAATCCTGTTCTCAAGCCTTTATAGTTTTACATGTGCATCTTTAGCTGTATCCTGTAAAAAAAAAAAAATGCCCCTCTCCTTCAGAGCAGGACAGAACTTCTGACAGACCCAGAAATCTTGTGTACAGATCTCTCTCTTCTCACAGGAAGTAAGAATTGCCTGTGTTGCATTGCCAGACTGTAGCTGACTCATTTGATCTCAGCCACACAAACCTGATATTCTCTCTGGCTTCATGTTTTCAGGAGCCCATGTTTCTGTCAGCCAGGTAGATACCCAGTGCTTTCTACAACCTGGCAGAAGAAAACACCTATTCTTGGTGGGGTTGCTCTTTTCAGTGTGTCTGCAAGCTTTCCAACTCTTCCTGTGGATCCTGATCCGAACAACAGCAAGTGCTGTGGACTTAATTGCTGGTTAATGAGCCACTCAACTGCTCTCTTCTCCCTCTGTGGTCAGAAGAGAAAGAACTCAGGAGAGGAGATACAGGCCTCACTGCCAAGACTCAGAGCTGGTCCAGCATGGCAAGCAAGCAAAAGAACCTTCTGCCAGGCTAGAAAAGGCAAACAGCAGGCTTTCAGCATGCCCTTAGTTAGAAGGGCTGAGGGAAACAGGCCCTCAGTGATTATAGTCTTAGGATCAGAGTGTTGTTCAAGTTGAGCACCAGTCAGCTGGCAAAGTCAATGGCAGTTCAGGGATCCCCTCTGGGCTGTGCAGCTCGCTGCCAGTGCTGCCAGAGCAGTGATCCTTTCAGAGCAGTGAAAACAAAAGTGTTTTGATTACATGTCCTGTGATCAGTCCAGAGAACAGTGGTTTTCTAGAGCCTCGCTAGAGGTACTGGAATAGTTGGAAGCCCACAGAAGGTCTGCAGCTGTTGTGTATTCTATACTTATGTATACCTGGCACTTGATTTTTTTTTTTCCCCCTCCAGGAACTTTTCTTGTGGAATGTTGTGAGCTTCAGAAACAAACTTGGTGGTTTTATTTCTACATAGGAAATAAACACTGTCAGACTGGTTCCATAGGTCTGAGCCCAACAAATTTCATTTCAGCCTCTTCAGCCGAACATGTCTTTGACATATATTGCTTGTTAGAGGAAGCTTAAAGCTGATATATGACAAATATATATGAATTTTTTTTCTTGGTTGTAGCAATTGTCTTGCCAACATGGTTAATAAAATTTTATAATTTTCTTCATAAATATCATTACAAAATGTTATGGATTTTCAGTTCTCAAAGCACTTTAGGCTTGGGTTTTCAAAGGGTGTAATGGTTTCCCCATCTGCTGGATTTCATTTTAACTTGTGCACTTCACATTTTTAGGGTTGCAAATACCAACTTTCTCACTGATTCCCCAAAACAGATAAGTAGATGTCCAAAAAAATTATTTTGAATCTCTGAACTTTCCAATTTGCTTCTTTCTATATCAGGAAGCCTTAACCATTTAGCTCAGTCTCAAGGGCTGGAGTAAATCTCATTCTCCAAAATAGTGCAAACAAAACTTAAAAACTCAGCTTGTCATTTGCTTAAGGAACTGCCATTTCTGAGGGTTTACTTGTAGAGATAGGGTACCTAATCCCTCTTATTGCCATGTGCCAGCACAGTGCAGCCAGGAGGAGTGGGGATGAAGAGGACCTAGCATCTACTTGGTGCATGTTTTGGAAGCCTTTATTTTGGTCTACCTTGTGGAGATTCTCCTTATAGCATCTGGGAATTTCTGTTCCAGTTTCTTCTGGAAGCAATGAGGCCTCTTGGTGATGCAAAGCAGTACAAATTGTGACTATCAAGAAGAGCATTTGAAAGAACAGACTTTATCCAAGGGAGTATTGGTGTGGTCAGACATGATGGGCCTGAATGCCTTACTTGTGGCAAAACTACCTTGTCTGGCTTTTCACAAGGGAAATTAAGGAAACCTGAAGCCAAAACTTTTTATTTGGTTTAGGTGGTCTAGCAGACCTGTATTTATTTTAAGCTGCATTTTCACCTATTTGTGAAGCTACAAGCTGCGGTTTCTCTCATCTGTGTTTTTGGAGGAATTAACATCTTCACTCAAGGCAGAATGGGATATATCTAACTATACAATCATGCATGACACACAGGAATGTAATTTATATGTAAATTTAATAAAATCTGTTAAATTTACCTTCTGTTGCATGTACTTATTGATTTCCTGCATCACAGTAAGCAACTTACAGTTGGAGACTCCTGTTTTAGAATGTTACACTGATCCTATACCATGGATTTATGTGCTGATTTTATGTACTCTTAATCACCTGGCTTTTTTGATTATTAGGAGCTGTTAGAGGAGCAAAATCTCATCCAGACTAGGACAGAATTTACCCACCTGGCCAGCAGTTACCCAAGTTTATGTACAGGTAAACGGGTCCTATGTCAACCACTAGAGGGTGAATCGTATTGTACAAGAGACTTACGTCCTTGGCAGCTGCTGGTGCTCTGCTTCAGCTCGCTGGAGAGGAGCTGGAGGACAAGGTGTTCCTGCTGCCTCGAAGATGCAGAGATGCTACACAGTTTGCTTGCAAAATCTGGGGAGGCTGCAGCTGCTTAAAGCTGGAGGCTTTAAGCTCAGGCATCTGCAGCACTGTGTGAGTTTCTCCCGTTGTCTTCGTTTGGAAAGACAGGTTTCTGCCAAGGAAACTGGGGTTTCCCTAGAATGCAGAATTCAAACCCCTCACATCCCACAGAATTATAATTTTGCAATCAAGGGCTCTCAGGCAAAGATTTTGGGGATAGGAATAACAGTTCTTTACTAGGAATACTAACAATACAAATGTAATAGGAAACAAAATCACCCAACCAAACAAGCAAATAAACAAATAAACAACAATTATGGAAAGCCCTGACGGAGTCAGAGCCACAGCCTGACCCTGTGAGGGTGTTGAAAGCTGTCCAAAAGTACAGTCCTTCTGAAGTGGCAGATGTGATTCTGTTGGAGCAGAGATGATTCTGTGGAAAAGCAGATCCAGGGGTGGTGAGGAGGGCGTCTGGTGATGATGATGAGGAGGGGGTCCGGGGATGGTGAGGTGGAATCTGGTGAGATGAAGTCCAGTCTTCCTCCCAGGAAAAATCGGATGAAGAACTGGCAGCTCTCCTGTGAGTCTCCGTTTATCCAGCCAAACTGCCTGCTCCTCTTCCCGCTACTGCCAGGGCATGAGATGTATAGAAATGCAGATGCACCGCTCTGGGGGGGTGAGGCACAGGCTGGGAAAGGTGCTAATAGCCTATTAAGATGAGGCATCAGGCCTTCAAACAGATGGAAATAGAATACACAAAACCCGGCTCCACAACCCAGGACACCCGTCCAAAAGCTTGGCATCTCTCTCCCCACTCTGTGTATGTTAAATATAGTAGACTATGGCTGTGAGAGAAAGGGCTGAGCAGGTTTTGTCTGCTTATCAGCAACAACAAAGCCAGAGCTTTGTCCTGTGGAAGAGTAGACTGGAAAGGCACGTGGTCAGGTGTTTTTGGCATCATGGGTCAGTTTTCTGAGCTTGTAAGCCTTCTTGCAAACAATATAGCAGAGTAGCAGTAATTTTGAGAACTTGATGGGATAAAAATAGCGAGGTTTGCAGTGGCATGTTTTGGTTTTTGGTCTCCCATATTGACAATTCGTGATGATTCTTGTAGATTGAAGACACTGATAGATTCCTTCTTGTCCATTTTCTGTCATAATGGGAAACTTGGTATGAATTGTACCATATTCTGAGCTGGAAGGGAACTACATGCTGGAGTTCATCAATCCTGGTCTGTAATACCTAACAGCCAGCAGGATGAACTTGGAATTTGAGATTATTTAAGAGGATAAAAAGGAGTGCAACAGATTTATTGCAGTATTACAAGACGTACCATGTTGGCTATAGATGGGAGGGTGACCATTTTTTTGAAAGAAGAGTAGCCCTTTTGTCACATTTTACTGGGTCCAGTGCAAGAAAGGGAATGTTAAAGACAGACTTTTTAAAGGACATGATTTTAGCAAATATTTTTTATGGCTTAGAAAAGAGCTTTGTGATGAGTTTCTGACAGAGTCTGTGTTGTATACATAACACTTAAAGCATTTATGAGCATTCAGTTATGTTGGTAACTGTGCCATGACCCAAAGATATGCTCAGCTGGTGTGGTTGTATTTGGTTATGTGGGTGGAGTTTCTGTCAAAGGGTTTGAAGTGAAGAATTGAAGAGAAGAATAATTCTTGTGATCTTTTGTATTTGTGGCTAAACATCATCCTTCTATTAAAGCTGTCAGTATTTCAGCTTGATGGGTGTCTGATCTATTACTGCTGCAAAGAAAACTTTTGAAAACTCATCTGGTTAGAAGACTTCAGAAACAAATAGAGCAAATGGCAGTTAATCTGCTTTAATTTTATTTCGAATTGAATCCTTTCTTAAATCACACTTCCTTTGAAGAATATTTTGTTTGCCATTCATTGTTTGTGGCCTTTTCTCAGGTGCAAAAAAATTGTTTCAATTCAGAAAGAGAAAAACTTTGAGGAACTTATCACCCACAAAGTGCAACTCTCTCTTTTATATAAGCATGCATAGGTCTGAGAAATACATGGCATATCTCCAATTCACTTGATTAGCTACTGAATTCCTTCCTCCCTGCAGTAAACCAGAGCTGTGCTTGCTATGTGATGTTTGTCCCTTCTGTGCCTATGCTTTCCACTTTCCAACTGTACCACTTGGCTGTCCCTTACTTGAGGAAGGACTTGCCATCAGCCTGGCATCCAGAGCCTGTTTTAACCACAGATTGTTCTTTGCAGATCGGTACAAACAAACAGCACTTGTCACACATCCCTGACCTTCAGCAGGCTCTTGGGATCACCTGCAGCCTTTGGAGCTGTGACTCAGACAGTCTGGCACTGTTCTCCAGGCCAGCAGATGACCTGCATACCAAAGGGGGCTGTTGATGGCAACATTCCAACATTCCAGCATTCCTGTCTCCAGTGGACAGAGCAGATGGAGGGACTGTGCTAGGAAATAATGTCTCCTATGCTAGAGCATGATGAAAATGTAAGAAAAAACTTATTTAATGTGAGAGCACTTTGAACCAGTTGTCAGGAGAAGTTATGGAATCTCCATCCTCAGAGATACTCAAAACTCAATTGGACATGATCCTGAGCACTCTCATCCATGATGCTTGTTTTGAGCAGAGATTTTGGGCTAGATGATCTCCAGAGTTCCCTTTCTGCCTCAGCTGCTCTGTGATTCTGTTCTCTCCAAGTGCCTTAGCAGCTTCAGGGAAAGGCACATGGCCATGCCTAAGGGGTGGGTGCCATCTCTGGGAACTGACTGCCCCCTCAGCTGTGTCTGTGACAGCCGAGTGCTCTGGTAGCCAGCCTAAAGAGGCCTGACACCAGGTCCTTTTCATGCTTGACCCTTAGGTGCCACAACAGTGCTGTTGTCCCAAAATTGCCTGCCACTGTTGCCTTTGAATAATCCATGGAAACAGCAGGGCACGGAAGGGAAAACTATCCATTCTGTGCCACCCAAGTAGAAAGCAAAGAGATCTCAGACAGAAGGTCTCACAGGGAGGCAGCTAACCAAGTGGGACCCTCATTTGGTACTCTGCATGTTTCTGTCAGAGTGACTGATCTCCTGAACTGTGGCTGAAAATTCAGCCAGAGTTATAACAGCTCCAGGATGAAGGTCTTGGACATGATTTTCATTTTGTCAAATTTAGTCTATGAAGCCTTGAAGGTTAATGCAGTTTATAATAAATCAGGTGACCACTGACAAGAGTGCCATGGAGGATCTTGCATGCTGCTGTGGAGTAAACTGGAACAGGTTAAATCTGTGGCAGAAAGCATCTCAGACTCTGTTTGACTTCTACCAAACAGGAACTTAGCTGCTAACAAAAAATATGATATCAAATCCAGGCTACCTACTTTCTGGGGATGTAGGAAAAGCCTTGTTTTGTGTGTGCTGTCATCTGCAGAGCTCTGTCTAAGTGTTCCCAGTAAGACCCTCTAGCACTTCAGATGTGTGAAACAATGCTGCTCTTCCTTTGTTCAATTGGAGCTGTGCCTGTAAAAGATTTATTTGTATTTTAAAGTGCTCTGTTTCTTTACAGGCCTAGTCTAAGTCATGTGAAGATCTTCTGTCTCTTTGGAGATGCTGTGTGCCTTAACAGGTAGAGGAGGATTCATGCATTAGATGTGTAGAGTGGCTTGTTAGCCTGCCAGAAGAAAATGCAGGTTGGCCTGTTTCACTGCACCAAGCAGCACCTCTGTTTGAGCAGCTGCAGAGGACGTGCGCCACCTTTTTGCCTGGAACAAATGGTGATGGGCTATGAATTCTCTTTTAATGCCTCTGGCACTGGGGGACTTCTGTTGTTGAAGGGCGTTGCTGGTATTCTGGGCTGGCCTCCCTGGCTGCAACTCAGACGGGTGTAGCAGTTTCTGTTACAAGGGCCTGGAAAGAGGGACTGCTTGGAAACCAGCCAGGCCTGGATCTAGCATACTTCACAGCTTGAGGCCATTGCTGTAGCATCCCAAAGTCCCACAGGTTCAGTATCTCAAAGCCACCACACAGGCATGTAATAAAATTTTGCCCCAAGTGACTTTTCAAGGCTCAGAATAAAGGCCCTGGCTTCTCTCCCAGCCCTCGCATTGGCTCTGGAGAATAATTCTATTTTTTAATGGATTTTCTGCTTTTGTTTTTCTACTTATCTGTTTTTAACTGCCATCAGTTATTAAAAGCCATGGCTGGCATTTCATGTAACATAGGAAAGCATGGGATAATAAACTGGTGACCTTTTTCAGTCAAAAGAGTAAAGTTGTGTAGCATTTCCACAGCTGAAATTAAAAACTATAATGAAACGCAGCTCATTTAGATCTTCTGCTGAGTTTTGAAGGCCAAGCACAAGATGCTTTTGTGTTTTTCAGAAGGGGAAGGCCTGAAGCAGTAACTGAGCTGTCCAGGTGTGCTGATGGAAGAAGAAGTGGACTTGTCCAAGGAAAGGATTTCCTCGCAGTGTACCAGTTTGTTCTTATCAGATGGTCACTGAGAATCAGAGTAATTTAGATCAGGAGGGATGTACAGAGGTCATCTTGTCAAATCCCCTGCTCAGAGCAGCTATAATTAATTCAGATTGTTTAACATTCAGGCTGTTTAACAGAGTTTCTTTCAGTTCTGTTAAACATCACTGACAGGAACACTCAATTCTCAGTTTAAAAGTAATGATTGATTGCTGTCTTTGGTCTGAAATTCATGGCCTGGCTTGAGCAACTGGTAGACAGTTATGCAAAACACCTTTGCTTGTAAATTCCGAAGATGTTATTGCTACAGGACTGGCCAGTGGTCTTCTCTAAAGGTGTTCTTTGTCTCTAGAGCCCATGAGCCTGTGTAAGTATGCAAACACAAACCCAGGTAGTCTGTTATTACCATTCTTAGGCAAGCAGTCTGTCTGACCGGCTGGGCTGACTTTGCAGGGTTAAACTGAGAGAATGGTCATTACATCTTTTTACACTTTCATTCACAAAATCCTGTGCACCCACATTCTTGGATTTCCACCCCACGCTTTGATAGCTAGTTTCCGCACTGCTTCCCTAGCATTAACCAAAAAAGGTTACTAATTGCCTGGCTTACTGAATGACACCCTAATACCAAGCACTTTGCAACTTGATAATTTATTGTGAGGAAAATTATTTGTTAATTATTGTCTTTTCTTGGTCTGTCTGTACCATTGTTCCTGAGGCACGGATATGTGTAAATTGCTTTTGCATCATCTGAAAAAAGCAAGTGTATTTTCTTATTTCACACTGTTTTGCAGTACAGTTTGTTTTAATGTGTAATTAATTTGCAAACAAAGGCAACCTACTTAAAGTTTTATTAGGCAGGTTGCAAAGTATTCTTGATTGTAAAAAAATGAAATATTTTTTTAGGAATATCTTTGTTATTCATACTCTGAAGTAACAATAGAAATAGTCTGTCGTAGTGTGATCTGAAAGTTACCAGAAGTTCATTAATCTGTTGTCCAGTTCCTTTCCTTTGGCACTTCTTCCTGAGAACCTTTGCAATTCTAATTAATGTTTTTCATTCTTGTTTCAGGACTCAAGATTTCAGGTAAATGATGTCTCAAAATCTAGCTGTTTGCTAGAACCTACTTCTGTAATACATTTTTTACCTGATCCAGGTGGTCAGAGTTTGCCACTGAACTTCTGCACATATCAGGGAGAATTCTCCACATCTCACAGGGTGAGCACTTCAAGGGCCACTTTTTCCCAGCATAAAAAAAGGAAAAAATCCCAACCAAACAAAAAACACCCCCCCTAAACTAACAAAAACAGAAAAAAAAAAAAGAGAAAAAAAAGCCCCAACACGGAATTCTAAGGTTTCTTGACTCCCACATTGAATTGGTTTGTAATCAATCTCCATCACTGCATCAAAATGAGTTCCTGAGGGGATGTGTGTGTTTCTGGGTGGAGCAGGGAATCCTTTGTGCACAATCTTTTTTGAGTTTTACTGATTTTGAAAAAGAAAAATAACAGGGTGGGTGGTGGGGAGTGGAAGGTACAGCCCAGAGAGGATATTAGTACTTGACAGGTACCTGTGTACTCAGTCAGCAAAGCCTCAGGTAAGGCAGGCAACTGTGACAATGCCCTTTCCACAGGGAGCTCGGAGAAACCAAAGAACCCAATTGATTTGACAGAATCAAATGAAGAAATCAATATTACAGAAACAGCAGGTGCTGTGCAGCAGTGATCAGCTTTTCCCACTGTCCTCAAAACGGTCTGCCCAGACACTCCTAGGATTGCATCAAAATGCCTGTGAATGGACAACTTTGGGGAAAGATGGAAAATGACTTGGTGTGTTTAGGTAAAATTTTTCTCAAATCTTCCTCGTGGTTTTTTTTTTTTTTTTTTCCTCTCCCCTTTCTTTAAGCTGATGCTATTCTGGAAGATGGTGAATGTTCCAACAAAAATTACTGAAATCTTGAGACTTCATGGGAAAACCAAATGCTTCAAACTTTTTGGCACAAATGCAAGTGCATCAAACAGCAGAAAACAGATTTGCTTTCTTGTAATTTTACTTTTTGGTTTGTGATTTTTGATTTTCGATGTAAATGCACATTTTCTCACTAATGAATCTCCATTTTTCCCCTTTCCAGCTGGCTCTGAAGAATCACGTTTGTGCTGGGAGAAGGGAATTCCAAGGAGATTGGTGGCCCTTTTCACAGAGTAAGCATTTTCCACAGGCGGGGTTATGCCAACCATTAAATGACTAACATGTAATTAGGAGGCTGGATACTTATAGTTGTCTTGTCCCTGATGCCAAGGGAGTCCAGGACAGCTGTGGATGAGTGAGCACCGAGGTAGATCAGGCTTGGCTGACCAAGCCATTTATGTCCATATTTGTTTTTGTGTTGGCTCTCTCAGAAGACAAGCGACTTAGCATTGTGGACAGTGTGGTGCCTCTCCACTGTGGGTTTTACAGTGAGAGTGTGGTAAAAGGTGCAGCCACTCAGGACAAGGCCTGCTGTAGGGATAAAAGCTGGACAGAAAGGGAGTGCTGGAAAGCGGAAATCTCACGCACTTCCTGTTTCGCTGTAGCGAAGAACAAGTCTTCTTGCTTGGGCCGGTTTATCTGCTCACTCCATCTCTGCCCGGGGAGCTCTTTGATGCGGAGCTGATCGGAAGGTTACAGTCTCCTTATCAACTCCATGCTTACCTCTGTTTGTTTTTATTCTGAAGTTCGTTCCCTCATTTTGCAATAACCCACAGGGTGCTGGGTGTTGCGCCAGCTGTGCCTCAATGAAGGATCTTCATTCAACACCTTTCCCTTCCCGTCACACCAGTCAATGCGACTCCTGCGTTTTCCAGCACCATTCTCTGCGCAGTCCAGACTTCAGTCAAGCCTTCGTTGGCGGGCAGAAAGGCTACCAGGCCTACCGGGACCTTCCATGGGATCTTCAAAAGTAGGTGGCATGTTTTAACCTGGCAAGTTTAATTTGGAGGCGTAATGGTGGTAAAGGGTACTGTCTATGGGAAAGACTTAGGGCTTCAAGGCCATAGATCCAGAGGAGAAATCTGTTTTTTCTCTTACCTTTGGTGCTCAATGCTCTACCTATGCCTATTTCATCTTTTTAGACCTGGGGTACCTTGTGGATCTCTTTGAAATGTGCAGCCTGAAAAGGGATGATAAACAGAGAGAAAGCTGAACAGGAAATTGCAGGATGAAAGGGTGGTTTTAGAGGTTGTGGTCTGGATGAGAAGAGTAACGTGGCTGGAGCGAGAAATGCAGAAGGAAATCCCTCTCTAGCACAGCCAGGAGCACAATGATTTGCTGTCTGTTAAGAAAGATGATGTCAGGTTGACATTTATGTTTTCCTCCTTCTGATCATCTTATTCTGCCTGCAGCAGGCTTTTATTGCAGCAATGCAGAAACCAAGAAGCTCTTTTGTGTCTCAATCAAGTGCTAGTGACATGATTTTTGTAAAATATGGGGTTTGGTCAGGCGTAGTTGCAATATTATTTCCCCCAAATCCTGCAAAAATTCCTGGTTAAATAAGTCATGTCAGCATGACTACATAAGGGAAACACTATAGGTGTTCATCATTCTGGTTTTAACCCTTGTATTTTAATGAAGAAATCATGATTTTTAGGGAGTAATGAGTAGGTGGTTTGCATCAAAAAGTATTTCATGCAGTCAGAGATGCTGGATATCCTTAGCTTTATTTTACCTTAACAATATTTCAGACAGCACTGGGAAGTTCAGAGTATTTTTACAAAAATAAGTCTTCCAGATACAACACTCAACTATTGTCTCTTGGGTCAGAACAGAGATTGGGTTTTAGATGTACAGGAAACCTCTTGGAATCAGTAATTTCTGTTTAACTCACTGGATTCTGGATTAATGTGGCAAGAGAGGGATGCTCAGTCTCCCATGAGTTTGTTTTTTGTTGTCTCAGCAGTTCATGGAGCTTAAAAGTATGACCTCAGGAACAAAATTCTAAAGAAATTGAATTACTTTTTAACACCCTAATGATTTGGCTGGATGGTTGAATTTTTGTGTGTGATTGTTGAAGGCTACAACATTAATCTTCTCTCTGTGTTGCTGTGGGCAAATGGCTGTGGACAATTGCAGGATACTCCTTATTTTTTCCATCCTCAATATTTTTAAAAATTCGGGTTTTTTAAATAATTTCAGGGTATGCTAGAATAGAAACACTGCTTTTGGAAGGACAAAACTTATTCTTCATGCCCACTGAAGCGTTGTTCTCATTTTGTGGAAACTATATAATTTTAGTCAATAGTCCTGACTTTGCCAGGAGAGGGTGAAGTTCATTGTGTTCTGTGCTGCTTAGTAGTACCCTGCTAAATACCCAAAGATTTTCTGCCCCATTTAATATCCAAACTTAAAAGATATGCTACTCTAACTGTCAGGTAAAGAAGAAATCCCCGTCAGTTGTGATTACCAGTTTGTATTTGTTACATAAAAAGAGAAAACTAAAAGAGAGTTCCCTATTTAACAGAATGGAAAACCTTGCTATGTCCTTGTGATATCAACAGTGGTGTAAATAATTTTAATGACAGTGGTCTAGAGGGTAGTCAAATAACCTCTGAGTACAGTTTGGTTGCTTTCTACTTAAGAAAGGATTTAATTGTTTGAATGGTTGTTTAAATTACTATAAAATCTGAAGTACTTTAGAGGAAATATGTGTTGGATAGTTAAATATTTACATGTTTGGGAAGGAATGGAAACTGCCTAGTCTTAATCAAAGCTCCTGTGCATCCTGTTAGATGTCCAGAGTTCTTTGCTGAGCAGGGATATGGATCTGAGTGTGGACCTGTAAGCTTTGCTGTTTGAGCTCATCCTCCTCCTCCTTAGTCCCTTATGGAATTTCACTGTTACCTTTATCCAGTTCCAAGATGCCTCTTTTCAAAGCACTTCAAGCTAAGTTTGAACATGTGCTCTGTAAAACCTTTCAGGAAGCAAACCTGCTGAGGAAAACTGGGTGGAGTAGACAGCCTTGCTGGTCTTGTCCCACTGTTGTGCTGTGTCCTGCACTCTGGGAAGCAGGTGCAGTGTCCTATCTGCAGCTTCCTTGTGAAGATCTCGTGCCCTGGCAGGGTGAGGTACAGAGCAGCTGGTGTTGTATATGGCAGTCTAAAAGTGAATATGCAGGTGGAAATGCAGTGCCACTTGCACCAATTTGTCATGCAGTAGGTGGGCAAAATGAATGTAAATTACAGACTGCTGAGGTGTAGCAGGAAATAGATACCAGCCCTGGTGCAAGGACACTCATGTGCCACTGGCACATTAGTGGGAGGTTACCTTGATTATTGCAGCAGGCAGATGTGGTTCCTGCATGGTGCCAAAGAGAAACCTATTCTGCTCAGTTTGTCCCAGAGCAGATCCCGAACTCAGGAAACCCTAGTGAAATACTTTGCTTCTGGTACACTCCACACCTGATTTGACTCATATGCAATTGGAATCATTGATATTTCCTTGCTGATTTCCCTCAGTCTCTGGACATTTTAGACACAAAATCTAGAATGAGACAAGACCTCCTCCCGAACCTTAAAATCTTGTCATCTTCAATCCCTGAGCAAGCCCCAGTGTAATCCCAGCAGTTTTTCTGGCCTCTGCTGCTCCTTTTAGAGGGTGTTTCAGAAGTGTTTCCCTCTATTGTTTTTTTCCCCACACAGTTTTATGATTGGGCATTTTGGGTCAGCATAAGCTTTGCAAATGAAGGCATTGGTCTTTCCACTGCATACTCCTTCCATGCTTGTGTTTTTTATTACACGCAGATCCCCCTTTTGAACAAGGCCAAGTTTGGGATGGCTTAATTTGACATTCTTCTGGTACGAGACAATCTGAAAGTTTCATGTAGTCTGTGGACAGATTTGGTGATAACGGGGACAGATTTTATACAGAATTGAACAAGGGAATTATCCAATTTCTCTGTCATTGGAGAGTTGCCTGGAGTTTCAGTATCAACTGAACTACCTCTAGGGAGCTTTCTCTAATTTCAGCAGCATTTTTCCCATGAAGAAATTTGTCCATCTCTATTGAGTGAAAATACATTGCTAGATTACAGCATTTCACTGTTTCTCTACCCAGCCTAGCAACTGTTTATTATATATTGTAGTTTAACCTCAAACAGCAACTAAGTGCCTTGCAGCCACTTGCACCCTGTACACACCCTGCCCTCATCCCAGTGGGATGGGGAGGATATTTAAGGGAAAAAAGGTAAAAAAAAAAATAGGTTAAGATAAGAGCAGTCTAATTGAAATTATTATCATTAATAATAATAATAATAATAATAATAATAATAGAGAGGCAGCAAAATAAAATCCCAAGAAAGACAACTGATGTACAATACAATTGCTCACCCACTGACCAATGCCCAGCCCAGGCTACAGCAGCGAATGGCCCCTTCCACCCAACTTTCCCCCCATTTATATGCTGAGCATGAGGCTCTGAAGTATGGAATATCCCCCTGGCCAGGTCAGGTCACCTGTCCTGGCCATGCTCCATCTCAGCTCCTTTTGCATCTGCTCGCTGCCACCATGTAGGAAGCTGAAAAGTCCTCGACTGACAGTGAGCACTACTGAGAAACAACTAAACCATCACTGTTACCCACTTTATTCTCACACTAAGCCTAAAACATAGCTCTGTACTAGCTACTAAAAAGAAAATTCACTGTATCCCAGTGAAAACCAGGACATAAAGTGTAAAGCACAGAAATATGTATTATTATCCAGAAATATAAGCTTTTAAACTGCAGAAGAAGGTGGATGCTTTGGGTCAGATTCTGAGTTGACATAAGCTGTCACAGATGCATACCAGCAGAAGAGTTCTATCAGACTTACAGAAATCCTTGGGAGTAGATGGTAAGTATAGTTTTCATGTACCAGCAAAGAGATTTATTGTCCTACTGTTTGTGTATTTTTTACATTACATTACATTGTAATATAATATTAGAACCATTGCTATTGTGATTTTCGTCTTTCTTTTTTTCCTCAAAACACCTTAAGAGATAGGTACTATATGTATCCTGAAACAGTGGAGAGATGTTGTCAATGTAAGCATGCCTCTCTTATAGGAAGGACTAAAAGCAAAGGATGTGTAATAACCCACAGGAGATCATCTCTAGGTGACTGTTTTGGGTTTGGCTTTTCAGCAGTCTGTCCTGTCAGCACCTTTCTTGAGCAGCCACTGCCAGTGGGTGCGTGCCAAAGCGGAGCCTGTGCTCTCCTTCCTGGTGCATGCTGACTTAGCTGGACACTGCCTCTGATACAGAACTCACTGCAGGTAGTGGAGGTCTCCACTGGTGTCTGAGTGTGCTTCCAGCCCTGGTGAGGAAAGCCTTTGAGGCCTTTCCTCTGATGCAGACAGTTTGACTCACAAATGGCAGTTTTAATTCTGCTTCTTTGCAAGAAGTGAATCTAAATTTCGGTTGATAAAAGACACTAATTTTTTCTATGAGAGTTCCAGGCTGCAGTGAGGCAAGTGCATTTATGATTTATTTAATGCAGTGTTTATCATTTGTTTATTAAACACCCTTAAAAGCCCAAGTTAGGATATTAGGCAATATTTTTAATTTTCCTTTGAGATTAACATTTTTCTCTTGATATTCTTCTCTTACTAAAAGTCGGACATAATTAACTGTGTCCTTCTTACGCCTTCTAAAATGCATAACAGGAGGAATCCCTCTGGCTCTGTATTCATTGGTGTGAGCTCCTTCTTGAGGAAAAGGTTCCTGAAAGGCTTCTCTGTGTATGATGTGGAGGAACCCAAGTATGGAATGCAGGGCTCCGAATCACATACCAGTGTTCAGAACAGGTCTCAGTGGGTATTTCTGGGAAAATGGCAGCTGAATGTCAGTTGAAAAAGCTGAGACAATGGTGGGAATTACTAGAAAACTAAGAGAGGACAAAGAAATAAAATCGTTATGTCAGTGTAAACAATTCTACGTCAGTTTTTATTGTTTCTCTCTGCCAGTAAGTATTTCACTCCTCCTCCTCATTGGAAAAATCTTAATCTGAGACTTGGCAGTCTTCTGTCAAGAGATGAAATCCAGTCCTGGTTTGCAGTGTGTTTAAGATTACTGCACAGGCATGGTTTCCTGGGAAACAGCAGAGTTTCCAGGGAAGAGGGAATGGCCACTTGTGCTGCAAGCAGAAGGGACCTTGTTAGAAATCCCTCTGAGGTCAGTGGGGAACTCTCATCTTCAGGTATTTGCTTCAGGCATAACATTTTCACTTCTACGCCGGAGGACTCCAGTGGCTTTTGCAGCTGGAGTGTTTTTAATATTAGCATGCATTTCTAGGCTTCAATCCCTGTTCCCTGGCTTTGAGCACCCATAGCTCCCACGGAGTAAGCAAAGACTGCTTGACTCTTGCTCTGAGAAAAATAAATTCACAGCGTTGAACTTTTATCAGCTCTCTCCAGAGTGTTCAAGCCCTGACAAGTCATCACATGGATCTCAGTTGTTTCAGTTCTGGCACAGTTATTTCTCCTGTGTGTACTGAATCCTAGTAAGTACTGGTCAAGTTTACACAGTGGGACATGTTAGATAAAATAATTAATTTTTGAGGAATCAACCTTAGAAGGTACAGCAAAGCAGTAAAATTCAAAAATAATGGGAACAAAAAAAATATCAGTTCAGTAATATTTGTGGGTTTGTCTTACAGATATCTTTGAAAACCTGGATTGGAAATCCTCTTAGTCTGGAGCATATCTGTTCAAGGTTTTTATCCAGATGGTACAGCCTAATCAAGGATATTTTGCTCAAAAATACCCTTTGTTTTTAAAACCAATTTTCATTTTTAGAAGAAATTAGGAGTGCAGATAAAATTTAATGGCTGTTTCTTGTTTATGTATAAGAGGAAGGGGGAAAGATTAAGATAAATCAAGAAAAAAGACATCCCAAAAAGTCCCAAACAGCACCTCCTCCCCCTGTGAAGTGACTTCCTCAGCTTCTTGTTTGAGGAAATTCAGTTTAGAAACTGGTGCTGAGACCTCTCTGCACCTCTTTGAAATGATGTTCTCAAACAGGTTTCATGAATTAGGTGAAAGTCGTGTGTGAGTGGAATTGCACGTGTGAGTAACTGTTGTGGACTGGGGCTTTTCTTTCTTAATGATAACATGGAACTTGAAATAGAAGAAATAAACAACAAGAGTTACAAAAAATTTAAACTATATACAAGAGAATACTGAAAAGGTTTCAAATTTATACTACTCTATTTAACTGTGTCCCAGCCATGTTACTTCTGGTCTGAAACTGCTGTTTCACTGATACGATAGGCAGTAATTTCTTCAGGCTCACCTACTGCGGTGCAGAGGTGGCACTCAGCCTTTCAAATGGGCTTCTCCAACCCAGCATTTTGGTTTGAGGTTATGCCAGGATCATTATAAATGAAAGACCTTCCCAGTGTTCTCTTTCTGTGCAGCCTAATCAAGATAACTGCTTTTTAAATGAGAGTACCTACAAGAATACAAGAGCAGGTTGTCTTAAGTTAAATGCATTTTTGTGTTTGTTTTGTTGGCTTTTCCTGTAACTCAGTCTCACTTCAATCATAACAGAGACATTTGCAAAGCATGTAAGCTGTGCAAAAGACTATTACCCGGAGTGAGGGAAAAAAACCCACAACAACCTATAAAACAACAAATGCATGTTTAATGACTTTATGATTTCACCTAAAAGCTACAAAGAAATATTCTTAGAAATAGTCTTGTAAGTGGGGTCCTGACTATTTATACTTCCATGTTTTTAATTTCTCCAGTTGAAGTTTTAAGGCAATTTTCATACAATAGTCTCAGAAACAATTTTGGAGGTGCTCATCTCTGAACTGTTAACAGGACTATTTCATTTCAGTCTTTGTTTTTGGGGGGTCTGGTTGGTTGGTTGTTGTGTTTTGTTTGTTTGGCATTTGGGGGTGGGTTTTTTTGCTATGGAGTCACAAATGAGTTTTGACGCAAACTTGATGAGAGGTTAATGGCTGTTGTACAGGATGGCAGGAGAGAAGGAAACACTAAATAGGACATGCAGAACAAGTCAGAACAGATCCAAGTGACAAACTATTACTCCCATTTTCATTCAATCACATATCATGATATTTAGCCTGAGTCAGTTGTTTTCCAAGCCGAAGTAATAAGATTGTAATTGTAAGGCATCACAAGGGAATTAGAATGAAGTATCAGGATCTGCTTTGGTATTTATGAGCCATGCACAGTTGCTTGCTGTCCCTTTCCTGCATCCAGCTGCAGGGGTCACTTGCAATTATTTCAACTAATTTGCATGTATTTAAACTTCTGGCTCATGAGGTGTGTGTTCTGGGAGTGAGCTGTGTGTACTTTGTATGTTCGAGCACACTGAGGTTCCTCACACTCTCAGGAGAGGATCCCTGCAGCCTGCTTTTCTGAGTCAGGGTGCACTTAACCTGCAGGTGTGCATGTCTGCATGAGTGAGGTATCTGAAACAGAATGAAGGACTCTACCAAAAATAGTGCCTTCTTGTTCTGTGTTTTGTAACTGCTGATAATGTAATAGAAAAATGGCTTTAAGGTTCTTAAGGAGTCTTTGAGTTTATAGACAAAGACAGAATTTGCTGTAACCAATTTTTTTTTCAGGGAGTTTTTTTAATGATACTGACTATCCATTGGCTTTCCAAGAGTTCATTTGGATTAGTACCCATGTTATTAAGAGCACAGCAGAGAGAAACATCTGGTGATGCCCCTACTTACATGTTTTTGTCCTTTCCTGTCATTCTATCACTTCAGCAAATACTGCTTAAAGCAGTACATGCCTTTGTGTTTAGATTCAGCCTGAATAAGAGAGGAAGCACAGGCTGGCCCTCTGAAATTTCTTTCTCTTTTTTGTTCAGCTCTGTTTTGAAGGCTGAAATGGACTGAGCAGTTGGAATAATGTAGAGATATGTACAATACAAAGCATGGAGTGCTTTTTACCAATTTTACTGCACAAAGCAGTTTCGGGAGCAAAGGTGCCAGTGTGTCTGATAACTGATCTGCTTAACCAATTGAAAGCTGTATACATTGCTGTCTGAAAGTTCACCTAGCTGAAAAATAAGTTTTATTCTTCCAAATTTCTAGTCAGGGGTCACATAAGAATCTTAGCAGGACTCCTGTTTGATTTGGCCCTAATAATACCTAAAGCCCTCAAATGTGTCTGTGTTCTTTAACTTCTAGCACATCCCAACACCTATTTTAAAATTGTCTTGTGTCATGGTTTCATTTTCAAGGCTGTTGGGTGAGAAGTCAATTAATATTGCTGGGAAGAATCAACTACTATTGAGGGAGAAAACTTTAGCTTAATTTTTTTGGGAGGGGAGATGGGGGCCTTAGATAGAAAAGTACCTCTTAATAATCTCCCTTTGTTTTCATTTTTCCCCAGAATTCACCAGTCAGCCGTCAAAATAAGACATCTTGAGCCCTGGAAAATTGCTGCAATCGTTATTGGAACAGCAGTGGCAGCAGCTATCACCATTGGTCTCCTAGTTTATTTTCTGGCATATGGTAAGTTTTGCATAATGTATCACTATTCCTATGCTTAGTGAACTTCCTCTGTGGCTGTTGCCAGATGATTCTGGGAGTTTTCACCAGTCTGTCTAAAGCTTATTAGGAAAAAAAACACTGGCTTCTCTAGAGCTCTTTTTCTTTCCTCATTTAGCACCTTTGCAGATCTCTTAGGAATATTTCTTGCTGTGAAGGGTGATTTAGGGCTGTGGTTTCTGTTGGTTTTCATTTGCTTTCATTCATTTCACATTTTTCTTATGATCTACTTCTGGGATGAAGTCAAGATGCAAGTGTCTGGTCTCCCTTACATGAAGCAGCTTTCTGCATGTCTCTTTGGGGTGTTTCTCTGTTCCCTTTCCCTGATCACTAGCAGCTTCCTGCCAGAGCTTGGTGTTGAGTGGACAGGCCAGGAAGGAAGGTAACTAAGCAGCAAGGTGCAGCTTGTGATTCTGCATGAGCCCCAAGTGCTGTTGGTTGGCCAGAAACATAACTGCTGGGAAAACTTGGATTAGATCTCCTCACTGAATTGAGTGCTTGCTCCTAGCTTTTGGAAGCTGTATTTGAATGGGTTGGATACAGGTGAAGACTCATCCACTCTCTAGATGTCAGGATATCAGTCAGTGCCAGGTGTTTCTCTAAAGTTCATTCATCTTGGTACTTTGAGTATTGCCTGTTCCTCTTCTTTCCCTTACAGATCAGAAGCTGTTCTATTACAGTGCCAATGTAAAAATCACCAACATCCGGTACAATAATGAATTTTCCAGACAGTCCTCAGGAAGGTTTAGAGACCTGAGCGAGAGGGTTGAGAGACTGGTAAGTTTGGATCATTGTGCCTTTCCATTAAGGACTGTGTGATAATACAAGAGTCATTAATGTGAACAGCACACTTGGAGACCACAGGGTCTGGTGTACCCTCTGTCCTGTGGTGGGCAGACCTGGGAAATGGATAGCAGGAGAGGCATGATCACACCTGCCAGACCAGGCGCTTGCCACTTGGCATCTTCTAGCCTGTCCCTTCTCTTTATCTCCACAGTGGTGAAGTAGATATTCAAAATAATCTCAACTTCCTCCTATATCACTGATCATAGAATCAGAGTACTCTCAGCTGAAAGGGTCTCACAAGGACCATCAACTCCAGCTGAACCCACAACCTTGGTGTTTTTAGCAGCAGGCTCTAATCAGCTGAGCTAATCTCATCATTTGTGTGTCTTCTCTTTCCATGCCCTGAGCCTGGCTTTGTGATTTCTGTCCCATTGTCTCTAAGGAAAGCATTCTTTTACATCCTCTCCTTTACAAAGTGGGGAACTCTACCCGTTGGGCTGTTACTGTGTGTTGAGAAAACAACACACAAGCCCTTTTCCTGCACCTTTGGTATGTTTTGTTGGGAAACCCTCCTGCAAATAGCAGAGGTTGCTGAGTGGCTCTCAGTCATACGGTAGCTATGGAAATAAATAGACACGTTGCAATTTCCTTTCTTGTTTTCTCTTTGAGACACTACCCCAGAGATGCTAATTACAGAGTTCATCTCTATACAACAATAAACATATGATTGTGCTTGTATCTTTTTGAGTTTCATTCATCAGAATCCGATGCATATCTCTTACCTCCTGTTTGGCAACCATACATAGATGCCCAGTTAATAGGACAATGATTTGCTCCCCACTATCATTTAATTTAGGGCAATGTCACTTGTCCACAACAAAATGTGAGCTGTGCTGGACATTGCTCTGGAGAAGCAGGGTGCTGTGTAGGAACTTGGCAGTGCTAGCATCTCTTCATAGCTCCACTGCTGAGGGCTTCAGTGATCTTAGTCAAGTTGTCCTCTTCTCTGAATGTGTCTGTTCTCTTTCTGCCCTCTTTGTCTCCTGGGACCCATACCTGATTTCCCAGATATGCTTCTGATGTATATCTGTATGTATGGAGTCTTACATGAGCTGCGTTTGCTTAGGTGCTACCACTTTACAACTATTACCTAATAATTGCAGGCTTTTCACCTTGTGATATAGGACCTTGGAGAGGGAATGTTCTCCCTGACCAAGAAGACACTGTGTATTGCTGATGGGAAGGAAGGCAAGGACTTAGAATGAGTCTGAGGAATGACACATCACTGAGTACAGTTGTATCCCTTCCTCCCATTCCATTCCTTCTTCATTTTGGTTTTTTTTTTAAATATGTGCCTCCTTTGGCAAAGACACACTTATTGTAGCTAAGGGGTTCTTTCAGACTCCTTAGTCTGTCCAATGCAGTCAGATTTCCTCTGAGCGTGGCTATCAATTTAGATGCTTGAATGGAAGCCAATGCTTTAGAAACCCCATATCCTCTCTGGGTGTTGAGCAGTTCTGACAGTAGTGACAGTAAATACCAGTGCAGGTTGAGCAGTGAGAACCATTATATCAGGGCATGTTAATTGTACCTGATAAGTAACACCATAACAAACATACACAGAACTATGTTGTCTTTCCTTCATTCCTGTAACTTTTCTTAAGAGCTGTGCTTAATTCAGCCATTAAATTCTATGTTTCTCTCTCAAATTTTATGAATTCTTTGCATATATATATAAATGGTTGCTACCAAAAGTTTGACTTTTTGTTGTTTTAGTTCCAGGTGTTCCATTTAACCAGGATGCATAAGATTGAGAATTGTCTGTAACCTTATTGAAAGCAACTCCATACAGTAATGAAACAGTGTGTTCCTTGTAAGTCTGATTTTATAACAGCATAACTCATCTTGTTGTGATAAAAATCAGAGCAATCTTTCCAGACACATGTATCTTCTTGATATCTTGACAGACAGCTGTCTCAGAAAATTTGCATTTTTATTCACAGCATCTTCATAGTAACTCTAGCATAGAGAAGGAATTGAGTTCTTTATCACATTTTCTAATTTATCTTGATTTACCAAAATCCTTTGCAGTCTTTCCATGGCTGGTGTCAGGGTTTGGATGTCCAAGCCTTCCCATTGTCATAGTAGTAAGGATACCTTAAGCTCATGTTGTGAAACAGTGAGTCAATGCAGATAAATGCAATGTCTTTCTCAACACTTGGTGTAAAGTGAACAGAAGTGAATCATCTCTGATAATCAGAAGCATTCAAATTACCTGAGTTAGCGCAACTCCCTGCCAAGTGTTGCCTTCTCTGACTCCTTCCTGATGAAGCCCTCCTTCATTTATCTCCAGAAAGACCCAGAAAAGAGGCCTTTTCAGAGCTGATGTTTCACCAGGAAAAATGTTTTTGCTTCCATATGGAAGTCATATCGTGACTTGGGACCTGCTGCAACTGCCAATGTTTGCTTTGGTTTCCAGATTTGAATAGTAACACCCATTGTGTGAACAACATTCCTGACTCTTATCTCATTGAAGGTGGGAGGGAATGTAGCCAGATCATGCCAGAGAGCTGATGAAGCTGGTGCACCAGTCAACATCTCAGGGCTGACTGGAAAGTCTGGAAAAAGTCTTCTGGGGTGGAGCTGGGGGGACTGAGGAACAGATGATGAAAGGTCTTTGCTCCTTGACTGGCTTCCTGTGAGTGTCTGTGAGTGTTCCCTTTGTGCTCTCTTGAAAAATCAGACTTGACTGAATGCCACTAGGGAAAGAGAGATTCCAGCTCACCAGAGCCTCCTCGTTTTTCTAGTTGGACCAGTCCCTCTTCCCTTGCCAACCTAAAATGCTCTGTGCCAGACTGTCCTCTCTTATACTGGATAAGAGGGACACAGTCACAGCCTTATGGCTCCTTCTCCAAGGAGCCTCTATTTTATAGAGGGTTCACTTATTGTGTGGCTTATCTGCACAACTTTTACCCACTGTTTTTCTCCAACTCCCTCACCAGACTTGGATATCTTTTTCTTCTCCCACAAAATGTATTAATTCTTTTGGACTTCCCAAGAATGCCTTGGAGACGCTAACTACCCTCTTACTAACAGTATCCTGGGGGAGATTTCCAGGGCTCTGCTTTAAGCTTTGCTTCTTCAGCCTCTCTGGCATGCCAAAGAGTGGAGGGAACTGTGACAATCAGATAGATCTGGGTGACTGAGATGTTCTGGGCTGCTGCAGTAACTGCCCTGTGTGCAGGAAGAAGGGTGGAGGGGTGTTGTGTCTTGTGTAGAAAGTCATCTTTGACCTCAAGGGAACGGGATGTGCAGTCACGAGAGCTTGAAATGAGTATCTCAGTCTCAGTGGACGTTGTCTCAGCTGAAGGCTGGCAAGTTTCTAGCTGTGAGAGGTGGATATCAAGCAGCCACAGCAGGTGACCCCTTCAGTACATAGCTGATTGTTCAGTAGAAACAGACATCAGCCTTTACCCTGCCCACCAGGGGTTTTATAAATGTACCTGTTGGCTCTTTTTTGCCACTACGATAAATTTCTGATACTTCCTCCTAGAAGTGGTGGGCTTTCCCCTCTTCAAGGAGAGCCTATGCAACCCTTCTCCTTTCTCAGGCACCTTGTTATTTCCCTGTCTCCTTCTCTGGCCAGAAGTGTTCCTAGCCCTGCTGTGTGGCTGCTTCTCCCTGAGTCCATGTGTCTTGTGCGGGACACTGTGCCCTTCCCAGCTTCTGGGGCTTTGTCCTGTCATTCCCTACTCACTCCTGCTCCCATGTGCTGGTAAGCCGGGCTGTGAGCTGGGTTGGATGGATGTTCCTCAGCTGTGAGTGTAGCATGGCTCCCTCCTTGGCTGCTTGAGGGGCTGGGGGAGAGTTGAGGTGTTTGTTTTCCCTCCTGGAGTGCCTTGAGCCATGGAATGGACTGACGTGGGTTTCCCCTTTTGTCTCATAATCCAGAAGGCACCTGAGCTACCCCCTTGTCCTTCTACCATCTGAAACCAGCACAGAACTAACTGGCTGGAGCTGGGCAGAGGGGTTGGGGATTATATTAAAACAATTCCTGGACACTTCCCCTAGGAAACTACTGCCTATCCAAATATTTCTATTGAATTAATGGAATTTCATCAAGTAATTTTCACCTCAGAACTCTGCATTGTGTCAGGACATCTCTTTTAGAAACAGAATTGTTGCTTCAGCTACTTCAAGTGACAAGAGAATCTTCTATGTCCTTAAGTAGAGGTGTTGGGGAAAAGTTTTTAATTAATACAGCTCTTGAAGTTTGTCCTGTCTGATAGAGCTGGATTAGTGTGGGTGTAATTTAATGTATCTACTGGGTATTGCAGAGGCATTTGAGATTCCACAGTAAAACGCTGCACAACAGTTCTGATAATGGTGCCTGTTCTCAGTAGGTTGAAGGGCTCACTGCTGAGTCCCTGCACTGGAACTCGTGAGGAAGGAGGCAGTTTTCTCCCTTGACAGATGATGATTTTAGAGATTATTAAGACACATCTCTCACTATGATTTGGGTAGAGAAGAAACAGAGAAACAACCAGGCATCATGCACCTCTCTCCCTGCCCCCCAGCTCTGACACCTGATAACCCTGTCTGGTGCAAGGGTTACCCTCAACAGGATGCTTGTAACTGAAAAGCTCTCTGCTTTATACCCAGGGATAAGCCTGCATCATCTCAATATTAGGAAGTATCTTGTATCCTGTAAGTTGTGAACAGATTACTGTCACACCTGCAGGGCCAAAGGGCCAGTCAGAGTTCTGGTCAGGGTTTCCATCTGAGCTGAACTCCAAGGAAGCCTATCTGAAAACACCAAGAACACCAGTGAGTGAGCAGATGAGGCTGCTGTTTTACGGCACTTGGCCTTTTAGGGTCACATGTGACTCAAGTCTTCCTGGGGAGCAGAAGTGTGTGTATTTGGGAGAGAGAGGGTGGTGAAATACAAATCCCTTCAGAGCACAAAGCTGCAAAGCCAGGTGAAACTGTGCATGAGGTGTGTTTGTCACACCTTTCACGTGGGTGTTTAGATAAAGCTCAAAAGTCTGTGGCTTGCTCCATCAGTGCCTTATGATCCTTGGGTCGGGAGGTTAATTCAGTAGGAGCAGATCCCCAAGGCAGCAGGTTTTTGAAACACTCCTGAAGAATATTTGTTCTGGGAGACCAGACTGTGAGGATCATTTTAGAGATGATAAGTGAACATGCCCTGAGAAAAGGGAGTGTGCTGAAGATCAAGGGAGTCTAACATGACTCTCATTTTTATAGCAAATGGAAAAGTGCAGGTATCTACAAGTATCACATATCTTCATTTGCCCTGTGAGTAAAACCCCCACTGATTTTCCCTCTTAGCCCCTAAAACAAAAGAAAATTTAATATAAATTAGCTAAATCAGAAATGATGGTATCTGCAGCAGCCAGATTTTTCCGAGGACTTTACAGAGTCTTGAAGCACCCAGACCAAACCGAGTAAGAAAGTTCTGGCTATAATAAATTTCAAAAGGCATTTGGTACTGTTTATGGATTAAGATCCCAAACCCTAAAACCTAAGTCTCTTATTTAAACTCAAGCATTCCTTGGCTTTATATCTGCTCCCTCAAGTAATTATATACTACCAATATGAGGTGAAAAGAGCAGAACTTTTATTGAATAATTTTCTTGTTCACCACTTAAAGAAGTTTTATTTACAAATGCACCTGTAGTACAAAAGCCAGAATAATTAAGATTTTTAAATTTAGCTTTTTAGAGACTTTTAAAAAACCAGTCTCCTTTTTTTTTTCTTCTGACAAAAAATATTGTAAAATCAGGGAAAAAATATTTTATCTATGTAAAAAAAAGTTATTTAAGGAACATTTTGAGAAGAAAAATACCAAAATAAATTTAGAGGATTTGATAACTTCCGCTTTGTAAGCTTAATTTTAAGGGAATGATTCTCACAAATAGAAAGCACTGCCCTTGGACTTGCGAGGTACAATCGGGGTGCCCTCTACGGGTGGCTGGGGCTAGAAACAAAGCAGAAAGGACTTTCCACAGTAATTCAGCCAAGAGGGAAACAGCGATGGATCAGTGGCCAAGATGACAGCCTGGCAGCATGTTTATTTAGCTCTGGAATTAGAGGTTGACAGCACACTTGACTGTCAGTATGTATATATACAGGTGTGGCCCTAAAGCGATAGGTGAAATGATCTACTCTGACAGAGGAAATAACTCACAGAAAACACCTGCATCTCACTTGTGATGCTGTTTTTAGAAGCTCCTACTGAAATTAAAAGAAGAAAAAGGCCATTGGCATAGGTATATACTTCATAGATTTAAAAACCGGCATGCTTTCTTGATTTTAATTTTGTTTCCACAAAACATGGAAACAGGGAAAACTAGCACAGGAAAAAGTAGCACAAGAAAGCAGATATTAAAGAAAATATGAAGCAATTTTACATGCTGGTGTAAGTTGATGCAGTGTAGCACACGAAGCTGTGGCTTAGTGCTGTTAATCACCTTAAGAGCTCAAACTTTCAGTGGGGTCTACCTAAATTTTGTGAGTTTTCAGGATGAAATCATTAGTTACCAAAAGTGTGTCCAATATCCAACTTTTTTTTTTTTTCCCTTAGGTAAAGTCAGTGATCCTTCAACTTGTTTGATTCTTTGACTTACCAATGCAATATAATTTTCTCAAGTAATAGGCATGCAAGCTGATTTTTCTTTTTCATTTTTTTTTTCTTGGTTCATCAAAGCAGAAGTTGTAATATGCATGTACAAATCCAGAAAAATCATAAGACACCTCACCCCCAATAAACAAGTAACTAATACTGAGTGTATTAGTTACTCCAGTGTGCATCATGAGAAGCTCTAAAATGTGTACAAGGAGAATGGATGGGACCCTGAGGTGGAAAAAGGAATTCAAAATGAAGTAAAGCACAGCTATCGATAGTGTGTGTGATTCAGGGTAGAACCTTATCTTAATTATAGACTCACAATCCAGAATTACTGCATTGTTTGCAAGTAATTATATCAATGAAATGATTCAAGATGCAAACCAGTGATCAAAATCTGGCTGGTCAGGAGAGTGGCTGCTTAGATCCTGGTGTTGTCCAAAGGGAGAATCCAAATTCAATACTGAAGTTGTGTGGCTGGTGGTATTTGGGCACTTGTAAGCTATAACCAACAACATAACCAGCCATCTTCCTTAGATTTCACAAAACTTTTTCTCCTGAGAGGTATTTGCTCTGGTATTTCAGCTCCTCACCTCTAAGTATTGTTTAAAAAACCCCTCAGAATGCACATAGTAATTTTCCTGGGGAAAGCATGTTACTTTGGGAAGAAGAAAAACCCCAACCACTAAGCCCTCCTCTGGATATTGGCACAGATGCTTTTCTCACCTTACCTGATTTTCTCTCCAAAAGTTGGAAAATCCCCCCCCACCACCAAGTGGACAAAATTTTAATAGCAGTGTGAAAGTTTTAGGAAGCTAATTATGGATAATTGAAAGCAGGGAGTAGGAATGAGAATACTTAGGTGACCTTAATTCCAGCTGTCACTAATACACTTAACTATAATGAAACACTCATGTCATTGCATGCCTTTGAAATTGGTTGCACCGAGCATAAGCATGGGACGTTATCCCATATATTAGTCCATTTCTTTTATCTGAAAGACCAATCTTTTTAGGAACTACTGTACAAGGACAATTATTCTTCTTTTGCAGATGTGGCCTCCAGGAACCATCCAGCTGAGCTCTTTATTTCAGCGCAATTCAGGCAGTGTTCACTCACCCCTCAGCTTTAGCAGCCCTATTAGCTTAAACTCTGTGAGAAGTTTGTGATTCTGGTGTTTGGGATCACACAGCTCTTGCCCACTGTGAGACCTGCTGTCTTTGCTGTCTTTGTGTGTGTGGTTTCAGATGGGAAGGTTTCTGATCCTCTGGTTTGCTGGAGGCATGGGACCATTGCATTTGCTCTCCTTTGGGTCCATTTCCTTCACCTCGGGCACAGACTGTGGCTGTAGGGCTGTGGTAGTAATTGGAATGTCTGTTTCCAAGGAGAGTGTGATGTCCACATCCTGGTTTGGAACAGTGCCACATACTTTTATTTTTTTGCTATCCCTGTCAGTCTTTCTCCTTGTGTCCTCTCTCAACCCCTTAGTTGAAATCAGGGCAGTAAAAATGTCATGTTCTTAAAGGAGAAGCTATGGATTTGTATTATGGTCAGCTCTAGGGGTCTCAGCATGTGGAGCTATAAATTGGGGAGAGTCACTGAACCAAGTGGTATGTTGCAATTAATATTTATGATCAAAAAGTTTTAAAAATTACTAATAATAGGCTTCACATCCTAAGTAGCTACTGAGGTAAAAGGAAGAACGTAGTATGAGGATAGCTGCTGAAGGACTAAACTGGCAGCAGGCAAAACAGCAATACTATTGAGCAACAAGAGACTTTGTCTTCCCAAGCCTGAACGTTTTTGAACATTTCATGCAAGTAACTCAGTGTGTTCAGCAAATATTCCTGAGGAGATTTCTGTCAAACTAGATCTAAGATAACTTTTTGATAAACCTTGTGATCCAGTGTGTGGTGGCAGAGCAGTGTTTGGTGGGAGAGGGCAAGGGCTTGACACAGCCAGCCTTGCTGGGTCACTTCCAGATACAGCCACACATCTGGGCAAGCCCAGCTCATGTCAGTTCCATACTACCTGGAGTGATGAGATCCCTGTCATTACCTATTTCCAGAGCTTGGGTATTTTTTGGGTCCCAGAGAGGAAGGACGCTGTGTGACTCTGAAATCACAAAGATTTTTACAAAAAGAATCACAAAGATTTCAGGTGGTTGCTCATGGGCCTTAGACAGTTAAGCATGGTGTGACACGAAAAAAAAAAAAAAAAGATGATGATGAGATATGTAGGTTTTTTGAGACAGTATAGAAAAAGAAGTCTTATTAATCAACATATATAAAACAACTTCTGGCTACAAGGAACAAGAAGAATTTCCTTTTTGTCTGGGTTTGTACATGTGGGAATGTTTTGCCCTCTTACTGCATCTTTGGTGCTAACCACTATTAGTTACTCTATTGGACAGAGCAGCACTCAGGAACAAAGTCCAGTTTGTCTAAGAAAATTGTTCTGTGTAGAGAGAAGTGTAGTAAAAAAGTATAGAGAATATGAAATTAATCTGAGGAATTAGAAATGTCATTAAGCCAAGCTAGCCAGCAAACATTAGCTAAAAGAAAATCTTGTTTGGACAAATGCTAAAATAAAGGCTGTCAGGAAATTGCTTCTCATTTGAAAGGAGCAGGACTTGGCACTTGGTTCAGAATGCTCACAGACCTTGCCTGTGGCAACAGCTGTGACAGTTGAGCTGTTGCTAGACCAGGGCCAGGTAAAACAGTGAGATGCACTAAACAGCCGTGAATTTAAGGGACATGGTCATGACAGCGTCACTTTTGAGGGGCTGTAATCAAAGCAAAATATTTAAAATGAGTGTAAATGCTTCTCCCAAGCAGGACCAGGTCACACCTAATCATTGGACAGAGTCCTAGTTGCTTTTGCTCCCACGGATGTAACTCAAGCTGAAAAGAAAGCTACAAGCAGGCTGGAGAGAAATGTTTTCTGTTTGGCGTGTGAAAAGCTTCACCAAAAAAAGAACTGTAAAAATATAAGGCAGAACATTAATCTCTGAGAGTTTTTATCTGAAGGCATCTTCCTACATACTCTCCTCTTATATAAAATCTGTATGAATATAAAGATTACTCTTAATAATTCAGGTTACCAAGATCATGGTTGGAGGAAAGAAGAGATTTGGGTCATATTTGCCAAATGAATTTGTCAGCAGGGAAGGGTAGGCCACAGTGCAAAGGTTTGGCTAGCCTTTCTTTCACGATAAGACACAGTAGATCGCAAAAGTAAAAAAAGGTTAGCTCACATTTGAAGGTGTTAAAGGCCCTGCAAGGTTCACTGAAAACAAAGGCACCCTTCAGTTATTTTTTTGTCTGTGGGTGATGTAGTGCTAAGGCAACTCTTAAGGGTGGGAAAGTTAGTGACAGTGTGTAATGGGAAAAGGGTCTGTTTTCTCATTCAGATATGGAAGTGTGAAAGCGGATGGAAGTAACACAAATTTGGTATAATTTTAAATCATATGCTTCCTGTTCTCCCCATGAAAATAACTAACATGCTTTCTGGATTGAATGTTCTGGAAACAGTGTCTGTTGCTGATAGTTTAGTTGCATTTGGACTCCATGGATTCTTTTTGTTAAAAGCACTGTGTGTAACTGTGTTTTGTGAGACATCACTGGAAGTCTTGGTCTCTGCTGCAGTGCATGGTGCTCCTAATCAGACTGTTTGGAACATCTTGGAAGTAGCCTAGGCTGAGGAGAAAAGGAGAAAGCTGATGGGGGTACAAAAACCACCATCACAGCTACTTAGGCTGTAACAAAGATACACAAGAGTAGTGGGTGATAGAAGTAAAGACCCCTGTATCTGCTGCAGAAGTGCAGGTGGAAAGTGTAGCAAAAACACTTGACATCTGAGACAGTAAGGTATCTTGAAAACACAGCTATCAGGAGGAAATAAAGGATTTGGGAATGTTAAATGGACGCAACCCTCTCTTGCAAGGGATTGCAAATTCCTGCCCTCCTCACTCCCAGGCTGAAAGTCACTCTGCTTTCACTGTACTTGTTAGCAGTGCAGCAGCTTAGCCCAGCTCAAGGCTGTCTTTTGGTTGCAAAGCACTCTGCAAAGAAGTCCATGTCCCAAAGATCTCAGAAATTCTCAAAGACAATGCAGCTGAAGATAGCACATGCAACTGCATGCCACAAAGCTGGCAGTGCTGCTTAGCCACATGCTTCTGCTTACACAATCACTGGTGATGCAGTTAACACTGTGACAGAAATGATAAGCAAATGTTATCATTAAAAAAGGCAAAGCAAAAATCCCCCTGTTTGTCTAAGGACAACTGCTTCCAATAACCAGGGGAGGTTGTGGTGGAACAGGTTGCAGAGTTTTAGGAAATAAAACTCTTTTTAACTAGATGCATCATAAAATGCAGTGGTAGCAGCTGGCAATCTCCAAAGTGAGAGGATAAAATGCATTCTGCATGTTTACAGTAGCTTGTTGCAGTTGAGATGTGTTTTTCATAGAATTTTGTCTGTTCCAAATGCCAAACTAATTGCAGATAACTGCCACTAGGAGCAAGGTGAAACATCAGCTAAATGCATGACCATTAAAAATGTTTCTTTTTTTCCTTTCTAATGTATGCTTAAAATCACCTTAAAACAATCATTGTGCAGTTTTCATCTTGAAATCATTCTTCTTCAATATCCCTGTGTAATGCCATGAAGCTTCATTCATCCTGTGACACACAAGGCTGGGAAAGGAGGGGTTTGTGTTCCTTGGGAGGAATTACCCCCAGATTTCATGCTTACATGCTTGTTTCTGTATCTGACATATTTCAACATACTAGTAGTTTGAGAACCATTATTTTTTCCTTTCCTTTGGAAAATAGAACATCTTGAGACTTGGCTAAAATAGACTGCCTTTAAGGACTAAAAATGAAAAAAAAGACAGCTTAAATGAGGTTGTAAAGCATTTCTGTGCAGTTTTTCTTGTAATGCATTTGATGTTTACAGGATATGTTCAATTTACTAGGTCTTATTGGTAGGAGGAGTTGCTGCATAACTCACCAGTGACTCTGCTATTTCTCAACCCTCCAGTTATCCTGAGCCATTCCTGGCAGAATTTCGTGCCATGTTATATCACACTGAGCTGTCTCAGACTGATCATGCAATCTTGAGATGACATCTTGACAGGATGTGGTTAAGCAGGAACCAGTAAAGATGTTATTTGGGGATCGATTCCTTAGGAGTCCTAGATTTCCAGATTCTGATGAGAATTGCTTGACGATTGTCCACGCATGTGGAAAATCACAAGGGTGATAGGGGAACATATATAAATGAATAATAACTTGAAATTATTGGTGGCTTTGCTATAGATTTCCATAAGACCAAGGGTAAATGCTGGGTCAGAAAGGACCCCTCCAAGAGAGGCTGAGTGCACTGCAGAGCACAGCATGCTGTATCCGTTCTGTGGGCAGTCTTTAGGAAGCTGTGCTTTGGAAGGCTGCACCAGTGTGCTCCAAGGATGTTTATGTATTTCTCATTATGCCTGGGAGTGGATGAGACAGTACTGCAGTAGCACACTGATGTAGCCATAGGATATTTAGAAAAATGAGCTTGTTTTTTTTATGATGTGCCTTTTAGGTCAAATGGGAAATGGTTAGAAAAGATCTGTGACAAATGTTACCTAGAGGCTGGGCTGCATTATGTTTCTTGGCTCTTTAAGCTGTGAGTTTGTAACTGAATGCTGTTTTCTGAATGCTCCTTCCAGCAATATGTCTGCTTCCATCCTTTTTTGTTGTTATCTTGTATTTTTCTTTTTTCAACAGATCGACAAGACATTTTACAATTCCATTTTAAGGAAAAAATACATCAGTTCACGCTTAATCAGAGTGAGGTATGTGAGATTATAATAAATGCACGCAGCTGAGATAAATTAAATGTGCACCAAGACCAGCTAGATCTGATTAAGTAAAGTGTATTGTGTATAAATCCAGAGCATAATCCCTAACTGAGCATAATCTGGTTCTGAACCTTGCTCTCCTTTGGATGTTAATGCACAAGATACCTTTCAGTCAGTCCAAATTCTAATAAGTTTGTGTTTAGATCTTGAGCAAGCTTTAGTTATTAAAGCAGAGATAACTAAAGCTATCTAAAACCAAAAAGTATTTTCAAAACTATTTCTTACACTGTAATGCAGATGCCATTTCTAGAATTGCTGTTGCGCTGGGCTTGTCAAGTAAAACCAGGCTTTGCTGGCTCAGAAAGTCCCACTTATCATTGTAGCTCTAAGAATGGACATAAATAGGTACCCAGGGAACAGTAGCAGCACAACAGACGTGTGATAACTGCTTCTTGGTATGCTCCTGCCTCCAGGTATTTACCACTTGGGAGTTCTTGAAGTGGTTGTGGTTTGTTTAGCAACTCTCTGTGGCGTTATTTCCCAAGGACTTGTCTACTGTCTCCTGGACTCTTGAAATCCGTGCACCTCGGTCCTTTAGGAAGGAGATGCTTGTGGAGAAGCACCTTCTTTGGATCATTCAATGACCCTTAGCTCTTGTGCTGAAAGAGATGATGAAAAGTTGATCACTATCCCTCCTCTCCCATGCAATTACTGATACTGGACACTCCTACCATATCCCTTTTCTCTCGTATATTCAGTAAGATCCACTCCTTTTTTTTTTTTTTCTTTTCCTTTTTTTTTCAGTTGGAAATCTCAGTCTACTCAGCATTCTTTGCATTCAAACTTGTTGTTGAATGTTTCTTATGAATTGTTTCTTATCATCCTGTTCCATACATCTCTCAGGTCTGCTCTTCCTGCTTTTTTGAGATGAAGTGGCCAGACCATAGTTGAGATTATCATTGAGCAATGTGGAGCTTTTTCTCCTCTTTTACTCTCTATTCAACTGCCAATAATACATAATGTTTGATTTGATTTTTTTAAACCACTGTTAAGTGCTGAAAATGATCTTTTTATATAACTGTCTCTTGTAGTAGTAAGATCTGGTTCCTGAGTGACAGTGCCTATCACTTTGCAAATAAACCTTGAATATCTTCATAATCATAGACTGAAGCTGCAAGGCTAAGATCTAAAGATCTAATCCTTGTGAATGTGTTTCTCCTTGTTCTTACATGGTTTGTGACAACCTGTCTCTTCCTCTACCTTAGCTTAATCCCCAGTTACACACAAGTCATTATTGGAATGTAGCTTTAAGGATATTTTGGGTTCTGATTAGAGTGTTGCAAGCACAGGCAGATTTAGGGATCTGAGAGGCAAATATGTAGGGATAGGTGGTATTTTTCACTACTTCTTCTTCCCAAGGACAGACTGAGGTACTTGTGATGCTTGCTGTGTTGGATGCAAGATTTGTATGTGCCAAAGCTTGTTTGTTTCTTTCAGATACACATTCTTTATGTCTCTTCAAGGGCTCAGACTACAAGTTCTTTTGAGCAGGGTCATGGTTGTGAATTTACTTGGAAAGGACTGTGCATATCTTTTGGCTCAGTATAAGCAATGCCTTAATAATAATGCCCACTGCTCACTGAGAAAGACAATACTAATCTTGACTAGGTGTCTTTGGCTCCTGGATCTCTGCTATATAATAAGTGAATCAAGGTGGGCAGTACTTACCCGAGGGTTTCGAGAGGTGTGGTGTGCTTGCAAGAGTTGATACGGTAAGGTAATTCCAGTGTGGCATAGCACAGGAAGAGGAGTGGGGGGAGAGGTGAGGGAACACCTCAGAAATGCAGAGCAACACCCACAGTTGGATCAGATAATATCTGGAAAATAAACGAAGTGGCAATCACCCTGGAGTTTGAGCAAATGGAAAAAACAGTCTGTTGAAAAGTTCACACATGACTTCTCAGTCTCAATTATGAGATCCCTGAGGCATGGAGTGAGTCTTTCTGCTCACCTACAAACCACTTGGCATGCCTTGGTGTGCTTAAAACACATGGCCTTTTCTTTCCCTTCACTGATGATATCAGGAAGGTCTGTTTCAATTTGGTACGTGTTCCTTTCAAAGATTAAAGCTTGATTGCATGAGTTCTGTATAAGCTGCCTGTCTTCTATTTTTCCTTTATGTAATTATAAATTTCCAAGACAGTGAGATATAACTAGGAGATCTTCTCTTTTCCTTTCCTATCTAAAGACAGAGCAACCTGCTTTTAGCTCTCCCCCTGTATTGAAGTAACTGTGATTTCATCTGTTGTGGCTTGTGTCTCATTGCTTCTTGGTTCAGGTGGGAGGAGGCACAAGAGAGAAGGTTACTGGTGCAAGCTCTTACCTTCCCTTTGTGATGACCAGGGATAAGCCATCTGCAAGTACAGAGCAAGATTTACTATGCCAGATTAGTCAGTCTGATGTTTGTAGTCTATCATTCCATCTATTGCAGTATCTGATGCTTTAAGGAAAATGGAATACTACTACCAGGAGAATTCAACGTGTTACAAGACTTTTCTCCCTTTTCTTTCCTCTTATCTTACATTAAAACTGTGGAATTGTGTGTCTCAATGTGTGTGCTGCTTGCACCTTTCAATGAGGTGTGAAAGGCCCCTTTTGTGATCCATCTCTTTGACTTTAGTAAATAGACTGTGAGTACGCTGCCAAGTTTCATTTATTGTTGCACAACATGAGGTTATTAGGAACATTCTCCAAGAGGTTGCTGTGGCAGAATTAGGTTGTGTGGTCTCTCCCCATCTCCCGAAAAGGCCCAAACACCTTTTTGATGGTGATTGTAAATTTTTATTCTGTGTATGTACAGGGTCGTTGAAAGGTCTGTGTAGATCCCATTAATCATCTACCTCATGTTTCTGAAGTGCTGTTTATCCAGCTTTTCATTGCAATCAAATCAGTTCATTCCTTCCTCTTTTCAGTCTCAGTCTCTAGTAGTCAGTGACTGCTTTTCAGACTCTGTTATTGTTCTGGCCATTTGTTCACAGAAAGCAGCATACCACCTTCTAGCCTATGACACATTTGACTATTCAGCGTTCGTGGATTTCTTTTGGAAATTCCTTCTTACAAATGTTTGAAAATGTATCTATACTTTTTACGTTACATCGCCATTGCTAGAAGAGCTAAGATAAAAGCTAAGAAATGGGCTGAAGGTAACGAGACTCTTTCATTGGTTTGTAGCCCAGATACTGATGGTGTGATGACAGAGGCTTTGCTCACATTCTGGTTCTCCTCTACGGATTCTAGAGAAGCACTGCGGGAAAGAGTTGGAAGGATTTTACGGAGGGGCCTGAAAAAATACACAGGACCTCTGCGAATAAATGTCCGATCTTCTACCATCTCGAGTAAGTATATTACACTTCTTTTAGAAGTAATTATTTCCATTTTCTGATTGATGGGACTTGGTTTTTCCCTTTTGATGATAGCTTTTGGTGTTACTGTGTCTGAATGACAGTATTTCGTGCCCCTGAAGTTAGACCAAAATGAGCAGCAAACCCCCTAAATCTTTAAAAAATATCTTAAATATGGATAAATGGGAGCAGTTATTTTGTGGTTTTGCAGTACAGCCTCAGCCTTCCTCCAAACTGCAGTACTGACTTTATGTTACTGTCATAGAGATTGAAGGTGCAGGAAGTATACTTGGATGACAAGGGGAAAGAACCAATGCACTGAAAAAAATAGAATTTGGTGGGAGGATCAAAATCCTTGTAAATTCCCCAGAGGAAAGGCAAAGAAAGGCGTAATGATGTTATCTGCATGACTTCTCAGCTAGGGATTCTATCCCCTTCTTCACAAAGCAGATATGAGTCTGCAGGATATGAACATTAGCTGCCCTATCTTCTACACTTCAGTTCTGCTACAGAATTTTTGTGCAGGCTTAGAATCTTTTCTGTGTCTTGGCTTCAGTTATATATTGTCAGTGATTTTTCTGGGTGTCAGACTTTTCAAGAATGAGTTGCTGGTTGACAGGTAGGGACAGATACTTGCTCCATTTCTTTTTGCAGAACTGCTTACTTCTAAGTGCAAGAGTGAGAGTACAGTAATAGGGTGGGTGCTTGCTGCTTGCTATTCCAGAATAGATTACTTGAACCAGCAGAAATCTGCAGAGGTTAGACAGCTGTATTTAGAGAACAAGAAACCTGGGCCAGATTCTGTGCTGGATAGATCCAGACTTCCTCTCACTCAGAGATGAGCAGAAGCAACTTCTTGTTCCTCCTCTTGGAGCTTGAACTGGGCACACATTTGCATTGTGGTAATGTAATGAAACTCAAATATGAGCTGTCACACCCCCATTGTTTCTTGATGGGCCAACCAGCCTTCCCCTTTGGAATGGCTCAGAATGATAAGTGACATCCCTCTGGGCAAATAATCATCATTTCCCTGCAGAGTTGTTTATATGCCAGTAGTTCCTGTTCAACAAAGTGTACATGTAAATTCTCCCAGATAAAAAATAGTGTGTGGGCATCAGAGAGATTCGAAGTGTTTTGGTTTTTGTTTACACAAAGTTGGGTCATGAGTCAGTGAATTTTGAATCTTCAGTTTAATTTGATGCTTTACATAAAGGATAAAATTGGAAAGAGTACAAAAATTATTGTTAAAAAAAGACTGTGATCTTATCAAGTCAAGTTGATTTTATTCAGTCTGGTAAATGTGGGAAGCCACTCAAAACTTTTTAGTTGACCTTGAAATGCACCAGGATTGTTACAGTAATGCACTAATAGCTAATTAAAAAATTGGCTAATACAATTGAATTGCAATGTTTTCATTATATAGTCTCACTAAGAGATGGCATCTGTATTACTTTATCAAAGTTGTGTGACAAACTTTGTGTTGCTTTTCTTGGCTCTCCCAGCCTAACCATAAAACAGTGACTACACGGGTCAGCTACTCATTACAGGACTAGCATTGTGCAAGTGCTAGGAGTGACACAAAGGAACATAAACGATACCTTGGCACTTCTAAGAGACAACAATAAAAGGCTGTCCAAAAAAAAATTATCTTTCTTTGCTAATAGAATTTCAGCAGTGGTATGAAGCTTAGGCCAGCTCCTGAATGCTGTTGCCATTTCAGGTCGATTCAAGAGAAGAGTATAGAATGGAGAGCTCCTTGCTTTTAGAGGAGATGTTGGTCTCAATTTATAAAACTTATTCCTCACACCAGGGAGAAGTGACAATTTTCAACAGGTCCTAGAGGTCCAGAGAGGAATCTAGGTTTTGCATCTTCTACTTTTCTCTCCCCTCCTGAAATATCTTATATCTTATTATCTCTTATCCACCATTAGTATTTAAACCATGGAAACCTAAAAAGCCCTAGATTTTTTCCATGCTCTGCAGGCATCTTTCTAAATCTTGCTTCATTGTACCTTTTTGCCAGCTGGAATCCTTATTCATCCTAAGGCATTTTCAGAATGACATTTTCATAATGGCTTGTAAAAATTCATTAATCTGTTCTTTGTAACCACCTTATCAAAAGATTCTAATTTAGGGGCCACAATATAGCTTAGTTTAGCTAAGCATAGCTCACTAGTTGAAGAAATCCAGGTCAGGCACTTATTTATATCACATGCTAGGGGGAGTCTGATAAAGGGAACCTCCTTAAGTCTTCCTCCCCCGAAATAATCACCTTGTTGTTCCACACCATGTCTCAACTTGTGCTTCACTCACAAGTATTTGCCTTGAGAATCAGCTCCAACAAACTCCTCCAAACTGGGTGCTACACTTGAGACCTTCAAGCTGCAGCTCAGGGCAGCACTACAACACTGAGGAGTCTGCCAGACCAGGAGTAGAACTTGCTTTGCCTCTCCATTCCTGAGGATTGGGAATAAAGAGGGGATAAAGTCTAAACTGACAATATTTTTGTAGTGAATTTTTTTTCTAAAACAGAGAGAAGCTTGATCATACATATGTGAGAAAATAGAAAATGTGCAAAACTTCAAGGAAAAGAACATAGTACTGTCTCTGGTTTGTCTGTCACTAAACTGTAGATGTTCTTTACACAGGACTGCAAAATTAAATTTTTGTCAGGGTACTTCAAATGTATTATTACTGAAGCTCCTTCTTTCTTATTTAGCTAGATGTCAGAGTCCCCTGGTCAAGGATGGTTTACATCCAGACATTCCCTCTGATTTTGATAGAAAATAAGAACCAATGGATTTCTCTGCACTTGTGTACAAACCCCACTAGAAGCCCAAATATTTTTCAGTGAACGATTAAGCAAACTAATTCCTACCTTCCCTGAAGAGCAGTGCAAGGGCAATCAAAGTGAGATATCAAAGTGTCAGATGGCTTGGAAACACCCATGTTAGGACTTGCTCTTCCACTGGCACTGAAAGAAGGTGTTTCAGTTTGCCTTCTGTATACTTCTGGCAACAAAGAGCTCTCCTACAAGGCTGATTTATTTTCCTGAGGGTTTCTTGGTTAGAAGTAGAGCCACCTGACAGTCTGGATCTGTATTAAGTAAAGTGTAGAGAAGCTTGCCAGACTATTTCCCTTTGTCAGGTAGGTTGGAAGTATCCCAAAATGTATTTTTGGGAATGTACTTCTGACGTCAGAAAGCAGCCGGTTGCAAGATCACTGGCACTGTTCAAAATGAGTAGGAAGTATTCCCACCTGTTGCACAGCCAAAGGTTTTGACCATGAATAATGAGTCATGAATTGGTTTTGATCAACAAGCCAGCTGTTATTGTTTCTATTTATCTGGAATCTGGGGCTTGCTAAAGCTCCTAACAACTACAAAGTACAGAACCTGGCAGACAGATTCTTACTTCTTTATCAAGCCTTCTGTGGGAGTCATGCAGATGAGTGTCTGACAGGGTTGATGAGGAATGTTCCATGTCAAATAATGTATGGCCAGTCTGGATATTTACTCTTTATCAGCCACAACAGTATCTCTGTGGAGTGGAACTGAACATGCATCTGTACATTGGGAAACAGTGGAGATCTGACATTCCTCCACTCTGAGTGCACTAGTTTGGCACAAGGTAGTACATTTCAGTAAGAGTCTAGAGAGAATGATTGAAATGGGAGGGACTGAAATGTATTTTAAAATTATTATTTTGCAAAGTTATGCATATGATAAAAGAATTAAGCAGAAAGTCATCTTGACTTCACTTCTCATGACCCAGACACATTAATTTAATTTATTTTGTCACTCAAATCTTGGTTTTTCCATGCTTTGCCTGCAGAGGTTGAGAGCAATTTGGGCTGCCTTTACTGTAGTAAGACATTGATTGCAGCTGGGGCAGGACTGTAGGTCAGGAAGAAAAGTAATGCTAGAAATCCTATCTGTTTGGATACCTGCTACAGAACTGGCACAAAGCAGATCCCTCCTCGGGCTGCAGGACAACCAGATGGAGTTGGAAGTATGCTGTGAGGAATGGACCTGTGTCTGCCTCAGGGACAAGATTAGGATGTTAATGGGGGATAGTGGAGGCAGTCATAGATGTGAGGACAGGTGCAGTGAACATCAGCAGGGTGGGAACAGCTGGGTAACAGGGACAACAGAGGCACCAAGCAGTTGTCGTGTCTCTATCAGGTTACTCTACTCTGTTGAAGGAATGAGAATTGCATCAGCTGTATCTAAGCCATGTTTTGCTGCTTCTGCTAGGGTGTATAAACCTGGAGAGGTAATTCCTGTTGAGAGAGCAGTGAGAATATTGGAAGGTTAGTGGAGAGGCATTTTAGGACGTATGAACTGTGTAACCACAAAAGAGCATGCCTTTCTTGCTGAACCCAAAGCTCATGTTTTGCCATCTTTCAGGAAATCCCTGCAGTTCCTTTTGGGTGCAGTTTTTGGAACATGACTGAATCTGCTGCTCACTGCTCTCATTCCCATTTCCCCCAGTACTTAAGCCTTTGTGGTCCTTACTGTAATTAAAGAGCATTAGAGTAGAGCTATTATCCCCACCTCTGTCTGCACTGCAGGACATGCACTCTGTGACATTTCTCTCAGCTGTCCAGTTTGGTGACCTACTGAAACTCTTTTTGTCTGCATGCACAGCTGTTACCCTATATAACACTGGGTGAGGCCCCTGTTTCTGATGCAGCTGAGAATTTTGTAATTCTCTCTCCTTTCAAGAAAGTTGTCATTAAAATGTGGGAAAGAACAGTGGGAAAAATGCTTTCTCTGCTCCATGGTGCATTTCCCAAAGCTGTGCTTGAAATGCATTTCCAATAATGTGTTATGAGTTTTGAAGCACTTACTCTTCATTCATATCCCTTTTAATATAATCTCTACCTTACCTTCTCTGTGTGAAAAATCATCTTAGACAAGCAAGATGTGGGAACTTCATATAGTATAGGATGGAACATGCAGTTTGTTTTTGAGACTAGGAGTTATGTTTTCACATCTAGAAAATCTATAGGTGTAGAAACCTATAAAAAAATTCAAGTTTCTTTTACAAATCAACACCTCTGAAATATTATGTAATTGTGTAAAACTGCATCAGATTTTTAAAGCATTTATCATCTTTAATTTTGCAGACATCTCTGGCCCTTTCTATGCTGAAAATGCATAATATCCTGTAATAATTCATTTGCTTACCTTGCTTGCACTATGTCGACAGTGTCTGATACACTTATGTCACCGAGTTCTGTCTGATCCTTTTAACATAAACACTGAACTCTGTGGATACAATTAAATGAGGCAGTGGGCACAGGACTGATTCCTCTGATGTAGTGACACTGATACTATTTAGAGATGTAGCAAAGTGAGCACATTTTTCCACAGGAACCTCTGAACCCCTCACAAATAAGATGTCCCATTCACTCTGCAGTTAACTATGAGCATTTCCTTCCATGTTTGCTCACACACATATGTTGAGGAGTAAAAAAGTTCTTTACTGATAATTTATTAACCTTAAATAGTAAATGCAAGTCAATCAGAAATGAAGAATCTAAGTGTGTTTTATTTTGTTTAATAAATATGTAAAATAATTTTATTAACAAAATTGCTTGTCCAGTTGGAGAACAGAGCCCTCTTCTGAGACATGGAACCCCTAAGCTGCATTTCAGTAGATTTTAATTTAAACATTTGTTTTCTCATTAAAGTTATGCAAGCTTGAATTCATTAGCAAGCTCCATTTTACAGGTATTCAATGCAGGTTCAAGTCAAACTTGTTTACAGTAGAAGCCTAAACACTGCTTTCCTAAATGTGGCACAAACAACTACTTTTGCAGCCATATGCAGTTGGGACAAGATATGACACTTTAATTGTTACTAATTGATGCTTTTTCTTGGTAGTGCAAACAACTAGGGCAAATAGCAAATGAGCAGGCCAGCAAAATTGTCTCTCGTGCCTTACAAGTGATTGCTTCAAGGCAGGGCTTGCAACACGTTGGCTGGCACAATATGAGCATCTGTGCTCTTGAACAGGCCAAAATGTGAAGCTGGTAACAAATGAAGACAAGCCCCTAGCAAGTTAACCAGTAAGCAACCTGACTTTCAGGTGTATCATGTAACCCAAAGGTGTGCTCCCTGCTTTTGATGGAATCTACTGTGGGCTCACTTTATCTGAAAATAGGGTCAGTTCCTTCAGTTTTCCAAACACGAGTGTGCTCTGCATGTGGGACCCTACCCTGGTGAATACAGCACAGAATTTGCTGACAGGGCATCACTGGCCTTTTTCCTTTGGCAGTGGGTGGGTAGGGAGTACAGCAGTTGCATTGCAGTGATGTATTATAATAAGATAAGCTGACATTCAAAGCTGTGCAGACTGGCAGTGTGCGTGTGGAAGGCTTGTTTCTCCACTTACACAGAAGCTGATCCTGCTGGAAGCAATGGGTAAAATTTTGCCCATGTGAAGTTTGTACTTTTTTCTAGGTGCCTCATAAAAAGGCAAACAGGGATATAGACAGGTGCCTTGCAGAGCACCTGTGACTCACAGCAAAAGGCGATGCAGTGGGAACATGCCAATTGAATTGCTTCCGGCACTGCACTTGAACAAGCTGGTTGCTCCTTTTGTCTTCTTGATGAGCTTTGCAACATAATGTAAGTGATAATAATTGGCTGCAGGCTTTGTAATTATGAATTATGAGGCAAATGTCTCTCCACCCAGAGAAAAGCTAAAAAACATTGTTGTCAATATTGCACTTAAAGGTAAAAGATCCTCTTTCATTGTGAATTACATTTATTGGTTTCTTACCCGTTTCCAGATACAAAGTATTGGTGTGATTCAAATGATGAATTAGTTCTGACGGCTGTATGAATTTCTAGGAAAACACTGGTTGCTCATCATATTTGAAAGAAATAAGCAGGGCCAGATTTTTCAAAGCAGTTCTGGCCAATATAAATATTCAGGGGAAGGGGCCAAATCCTTAGTACAGTTCAGCAAACAGTAATGTTTACACCACTGCTGAATCCCTCTGCAGACCTAGCTTTTGCTCTGTGGTATTATTCCATTTTGATGTAAGGGTTCTAGGAGACAACCAACCATATTATCCATGGAAATTCGCAGAGTACAACTAGTGTTACTGAAATGCAAAAGTATATGTCCTTTTAGTGTTTTCCTCCTTTTTCCATATGAATTGAGAAAGTATAAATGAGCATTTTTATTTGGAAGAGGACCTTGGAAGTTGTGTCTTGCCCACCAGTGAACAGTTCCTGCTTATAGTGAATAAGACTTCAGTTTCTTCTATAGTGAATAGAGTGTGTTGCTATATAAATGTCCAATTTTAACTACTCTCCCATCCTTATAAAATAAAGCTGCAGTTGCACACACACATGGCAGCCCTAGCACTGCCTGCAGACAAGCTGGAGTTCTGCTTGTTTCCTTTTTCCTATCATAATCTGCTTACTCTCACATTAAGAAATGAGTGAGCACACGTCTGGTGCTGGTGGATTGCAAACAGACAATTCACCTGCATACCTGAGGAAGTGTCAAGCCTGCAAGCAAAACACGTGATACAAACCCAACAGGTGACAAGTGTGAGCCAGAGTCCTTTGCATTCAAAAGAGACTCCTCCTGACTTGGTGTGGGTTTGGCTCAAAACTAGGATATTATTCTGTGTAGCACCAAAGAGAAGTGAAGGAAGTGGATAAGGACAGGGATCTGCTGAGAAAGCCTATCCAGACACAAAATATGCAGTTATTGACACTAGTATATAATCACTATATACTAAAAAAAGTGTATTGAAATAATGATTAAAAAAAATAGTATTATTTTAAATTCTTTTTTTGAATGTTGGAAACTACAGCAGTAGCTCTAGTGAAAAACAGCATTCTGGAAGAAAAGGGATAGATTTAAACCTTGAGCCAATGCTTGTTATTGTCAGCATGAGCGTGCCATATTTTCAGTAAACGTACAACATGCATGTTAAAGGAGGGAATCTATTGCTAGAACCTGATGTGCCATGCAATAAATTGCTATGAACTATCTATTTTATTATTAATAGTGTACCAATCAGATAGGAGAAAGGAGAGTGAGCCACTGCTATTGGAAGCTTTAGCTGCTGCAGTGAAGTGATTACCTTCTCATCTTGAAGAGGGCACAGAGTAGCAGATCTCCTCTGGCCCTCTCTTGGGTGTAATATGTGAACTGTTGATTTTTTAAAATTTTTTTTAAATTTTTTTTTTGCAAAAAAGAGGAGCTTCAAAAATTTCTACCATAAAAATTTCTCCACAACAGAATTGTAGATCTTGGGTAATACAATATTTGTTTTGTCTGTACTCCCCTCCAGAAACAGCGAGGGCCAGCAGGAGGGGCACGATGAGTGCCTGGTCCTCAGGCAATACTGACTGCAGAGGGCAACAGCCAGCACATGAACATGATCATATATGAGCTACCCTGGTTTTTCTAGCAGCCCCCTGAGCCACATCTCCTGTGTGCCCTGTACTCAAATAGCTGTCAGGGGATGACCATGAGGATGGGGAACCTTGTCTGTGCTGGCCTGGCCTTGCCCTGACTGTTTGGTTTTTGTTTCAGATGTGGAGCCAGTAAGAGCAGAAGCCATCTTCAATGACAGTAAGTGAAGCTTTTTTAAACATCAGAAATCTCATTTTCCTCTTTTAAAATTAGCGTTAAGAGTCCCTGAGCACTTTCCTGGCCCTTAAGAGCCTTTTCTCATCCTTCTGTCTAATGAATGTGACCTTGTGCTCTCAGAAATTTGGACTGTGTCATTTTCTTTAGCATGCATTGAAAGTAGAGAGGTACCACAAGGAAACGTGTAGAAGTTACATCAGCCTGTGATTAAAATCAAAATGTTCTGGAATTTGGAATGGCTGACAGCACAAAATTGTTCCTCATGGAAATATATGGAAATGTGTCTGCATCAAAGCTGTAGGGGTTACATAGTGATATCTTGTTTTGTAGAGATGTTTTTTAAGTTTTCAGAGAAAGAAGTCAGCTTGCTTGGAGATAAAATAGTTATAAAAGCTATCTTTGCTTACAAGTTGTGTTTCTTTTAGCTCTGAGAAGGTCTGATGGGTTCCTTAGCAATAAGTTGCTAAACAATGGAAGATTAAATTACATCACTTTTTGGGTCTGATGTAGGTGCTGGTGTTCTGGGGCACTGATGGAACTGGGTTTTTTCCCTGTGTTTTGAACATTGACTGCTCAGGTGGTTGATGGAATTTGCAGTTTTAGGACCAGTTACCAAGGATTACAAAGAGCTTTCAGAAGGGAAAAAATGTTAGTCCAGAGAGTCTTAAGAACTATGGTATATTCTGAAGTTTGTCTTTTACACAAAACTTTTGGACAGGTAGATTTAGATTTCACTGATTTCCTTCATTGTGGTTTTAAATCTCAGAAGAGAGCAGACACTACACTGAGTCCATGAACTTCTCAATGTGGAGTAACTTTCTTCTTCTAAATTTATGAACAGCTTTCAGTCTGCTGTGGTATTCCTGCCACTTTTGATCATGAAGTACTGTTAACATAATGTTGTGCAGATCCTAGCAGGAAAGGGATGAGATAACACTCTCTGTGGCTCCAGTTTTTCACCTCTGAGGACATCAAGGGCCCTGGGACTGCCAGCTCCTCAGTGATGAATTTAGTTCTGCTTTGTCCCTCTCCCAGGTCAATGTGTGGGAGATGAGCCGTGCAACGATGGTTTGGATTGTGTGGTCACCATGCAAATAATTCTCATCTCTGTCTCTTTTTCAATGAATTGGGATAGTCCTGTGTGTCAACTTTCCTAATGTCTAGCTGAAATTGGGACCTGGATGAAAACTAGTGGGTCTTGGTCCAGTAGGATGGATTTGATGCTGTTTGGATGGGAGAAGACGGCTGAAGTAGGTCTGTTCATTGAGGAAGTTTCTAATGCTATGCAGGAGCTTCAGCTGCTCCTCAATATCCTGAGTTTAATAGCTGAAACTATGGATATTTCAAATTTTCTCTGGGTTTGGATAAAAATGCTTATTTTGTGTCATGGATGCATACCATGCTGGAGGTATCCATGCATTTTGTCATCTCTGGTTGAAGCAGTGTGATGCTCTTTGCTTGAAGTGCCTCTCCAGGTCCACTTGCAGACTGCAGTGATCAGTTTCCTGTCTCCAGGTCACACCTTGCTGATGTAATCTGCATGCGTGCATGGAAAAAACTTGGATCATTCCCATTTTAGGTTTTGCCTTTTTCATGTTTTATCCTAATGAGAAATTACCTGGGACATTAAGTTGGCAATACCTCTGGAAATTATCTTGGGTGTATGGTGAAGATTTTGATTCCTGAGTCAGGCTGCTTACACAGCTAAGGCTGAATGTTCGACCATCATGGCTTTCCATGACAGTCAGTTGTTCATTCAGGCTTCTAACACATGGGTTGTGCATGAGGAGCTCTGATTTGGGGGGCTGGTGAAAGGTTTCTTGTTGATGCCAATACATTTTTACAGAACATAGGTGATGTGTCATTTTACACATTTCCCACAGCCGTTTGCAGGATGTACCAAACAGAGGAATAGCTGATACTCTCTTTGTCCTTTCTGACAGTCTGTGGGTTACGGCAGAACAGGTCAGTCAAGTCGATGGCAAAATCCTCATCGCTGCGAATCGTTGGCGGATTGTCTTCTGCAGAGACCGGGGACTGGCCGTGGCAGGCCAGTTTGCAGTACAACAACATCCATCGCTGTGGGGCAACACTCATCAGCAACACCTGGCTGGTATCTGCAGCTCACTGCTTCAGAGAGTAAGTTGCCATCTTAGGATCCGCAGCAGAATGTGCCCCTTCTGTGTGAAGTTGTGTGGCTTTCCAGATTTGCACTACACCCATGACTCTTTCCCAGAAAAACAGTTTTGGAAAAGTCAGGGTTAAGTAGCTCCATCAGCTGGATGTTTCAATGAGAAATTAAAGACTGGCCCTCGGGAACAGAACTGACACTTTTATGAGTGAGAGTCAATAGTCACTTGGCGTACTGACCAAAGAATTGCAGAAAAGGTAAGGTGAGTGAAATGGTGGAGTATTTGTTTCCTGTTACACATTTCTTAAACGTATGCCTTCGTGTTACAATGGACTTGCTGCCACTGCAGACTGCTACCAGCAGTTACCATCTCATGTTCCTGTCCCTCTGTTCAGCCATGCACTCCCAGCATTTTTTGTTAAAAGCATGGCAATTGTGAAGCTGCAAGGTATTTTAATATGGAACAGTTGATTGAACAGATTATCAATGTGCAGAAAGAGTAAGAGAAATGAAGAGTTTACAGCAGAAGAGCTTTTGGATTTGATGACACCCTGTGGCCACACAATGGTTAAATCAGGGACAAGGAGCAGGGGATGAGTACAAGACTATGGCCAAGGAGGGAATGCAGGAGTGCCCTCTTCTAGAAGCAGCCCACAGTTCTGTCATGGAAAGTGAAGGATGTCACAACTGTCTAATAGGGAGCTGGTTTGAAGGAGTTTTACAGTAAAGGTACTCTGCAAATTTAAGTCTCAAACATATATTTAGAGCAAAATACTTACATCACTCTTACCTTTTTCAGCATGACTCACCCTCAGAAGTGGACTGCTACTTTTGGAGCTCTTTTGAAGCCACCAAGCCTGAAGCGATCAGTCAAGACAATTATTATCCATGAGAAGTACCTCTACCCAGAGCATGACTATGACATTGCACTTGTGCAGCTCTCTAAACGAGTTGAGTTCACGAGCAGCATACACCGTGTCTGTCTGCCAGAGCCATCGCAGACTTTTCCCTACAATATTTACGCTGTCATCACAGGCTGGGGAGCTCTCACCAATGATGGTGAGTCCTGAGTCTGCCAGGTGACCTGTAGGGTCCATAAACAGCAGCTCTGAGGGAACTGATATCACTTCTGTAGCCACATGATGTGATATGACAGCAAGCCTAATGTTTGCAATAGGTTTGTTTAGTTGTAGACATCAGCTTCTTGCTCTAAAACTAGAGTGGATAAAGACAGAACTACAGTCCACTGGAGCAAAAAAAGAGAAGACTCTTCTGTTTTTCCAGCCTTTCCATTTTGTATTGTAAATTCTTAACACAGGTAGCCCAGCCATGCATGTGTTTATAAAGCACCTAAAGAATTATTTTGCCAGCACTAGTGAGAATCTACAGAGCTTTCAGGTACAGGTGCAGAGTGAGCTGTGAATTACTCAAGCTCACACTCCTACCAGGCCACACTAAGGGTAGATTTAGCAATGGAATCAAGATGTCTTCATTTTGTATCATCTGCTCAAATTGTTAGGTAATTTGTGTTCCATGGAGCATGGAATTTGTGTTATATGGAACGTGCGTAAAATATATGGCTTTACACTTACAGCACTCTGTTCCATGCAGTCATTACTTCAGTCTTAATGGTACAGTTCCTAAGTGAGTCTGTGATTCTCTGTACACTCTCCTTAAGGGCCTGACCTAGGCAGATCAACAAGCAAAACCTCCACAAACCAAGTCAAGCTGGTCCTCCATAAGAAGACATTAAACACTCTTACTGTATATTAACTACTGCAAAGTAATTTTGTTGATAAATGCCCAAATTGTATTTTCTCTCAGGTCCAGCTCCAAATGCTCTTCAGGAGGCAACAGTGAAACTTATTGACTCAGACACTTGCAACAGAGAAGAAGTGTATGATGGGGACATAACACCCAGGATGTTGTGTGCGGGATACTTGGAAGGAGGAGTAGATGCCTGTCAGGTAATGTAGCTGAAAATTAGGAAGGAAAACTATTTTAATGCTGACTGCAATATCTGGTTGACCAAATCTTAATGTACACGTATTAGTCCTTTAAACAGGCTCCATTCAAACAGCAATTTAGTTGTAAAGTGAAATAGCATTTAGTACACATCATTTAGCACTAAATGCTCTTATACTAATTATGAGCTAAAAATTAAATGTCTCAAGTAGCTAACACCAGACATCTGTAGAGGTGAGAAGGAAGAAGGTTAAGAATGTTAAATTACTGGCAGAAATGCATTGTCACTTTCTGAAATTAAATTCTGGACTGGATCATATCAAACCAGATCTGTTACAATGTGATCTTTGGTAACAGACTTGGCTCAATGTAAGGAAAACTGTCTGACACAGAGATAAGTATAAGGAAGGTAGCTGTAAAAGAATGGGAAGGAAATATCCAGCTGCAGGTTTGCAAATGTTGCAGGGAAATACTTATGTTCAAAGAAAAATATTTCCATAGTGATAACTTAAAAACTTATTTTCTATTTATGTTATTTTTAAAGATTGTACTCTTAAAGTGTTGGTTCAATACAGACTCTTCCCTTAATCCCAGTCTTGCAGATTTTTGCCCAGAGACAAACTCCCTGAAGAATAAGCCTGGGAAGCTCATTCCTCTGTTCCCGGCTTAGCACTGAAAAGACCTAAGCAGAAGGGTGCAACTGCTGTTTAGTTCAGTAAACAATTTTGGTGAAAGCTGGGGAATTTGGTCTGTTGTGTGAGGATTGCCTCTCAGTCTGTAAGGTTTCCAGTTTAATTATTATTACCATTTTTTTATTATTACCATTTAATTATTATTACCACTTTACTATTAACAGTATCAGAATCGAGCCTTGGCAAGTGAATAATACCTCATGGAGATATCATCTAACTAGAAGACTGAGTTCCTGATGAAAGCTCCAGGCAAAAAGGAGTTCTAAGCTCCTTTTTGAAACATTATTGCTGAAAGTGACTAAAATTGTTTATTTTAAGAATAGCCATTACTATTAAAACCCATTAAAAAAGGGTTCCCGCTGTCTTAGATTGCTGCCTATACCAGTGTTTCTGTACTCTGTACGAGGAAGAAGACAAGGCAGGTGGGAAGCAGTGTATTACAAGACAGAACAGAAGCTTTTTGTTAGGTTTTTTTTTTACCAAAACAGAGGTCAGGAGGTGCCCTGGGAAGCAGGAAAATGCCACAGACTTCTGACTCAAGTTTCAGAAACAGCCTGGATTCTGCACAAAGGGCTGCTCTTGAAATATTGCTGCTTAACTTCTCTTATAGGATAGACCCTCCTGTCTATGGAGAAAATTTTCTCTTCTGATCAATTAAATATTTTTCCCCTCTTCTTTTTCTAGGGGGACTCTGGGGGACCACTGGTTACTCCAGACTCTAGACTGATGTGGTACCTCGTGGGAATAGTGAGCTGGGGAGATGAATGTGCCAAGCCAAATAAACCTGGAGTTTACACACGAGTGACTTATTTCCGTGAATGGATTACCACAAAAACAGGCATCTAATTCCAAAGTAAAACATGGATTTAATGACATAGACTACATGTAACTCATATTTATCTGTAATTCTGAAAGGTTATTTTTTTAGTATGTATATTCCTATGCAATTTTGGTTGAAGCAACCTTAGACCACAGCAAGCACTATCTTCGCTGCCAGAGATCCTAATCCCTTCTGAATTCATGCTAAATGTATGAAATTGTCTGCCTCATCTTTGAGCTGTGAAACTTTCTCCCTTACCAGAAATTATGAACTGACATAATTAAAACTATGTTTAAAAGCTATCAATTTACCTGCTTTATAAATGCAAACATTTTCCAGGGGAAAAAAAAAGAAAAAAGAAATTTTTCTTCAGCCATGGGCAAGGTCTGCAGCTGAATCTTCCTCCTCCAGTGAAGCAAATGCTGTCACAGCTGTGTTTCTAGCAAAGTGGACCCTTGATGATTATTCTTGTTAGAGACTATCATCTGCACTGACTCCAGCTGAGAACCTGGATGCTCACCTCGCTCCGTGGCCTTGGTAACTAAAAGTGGATCAGCAGGACTGAGGTTAGGTCCTAGCTAAGGAAAAGTAGGATTTCTGTGCTTGCAGTAGGTTGGAAGGGGAAAGAGAAAAGCTTGATGTTCCTACTGCAAAGCATATTTTTAACAGGAATGTTTTTGCGGATTCTGTGAAGTTCAAGTTGCTTGAAGTTGCTATTGTGGAAGTGTTTCATCACAACATTGTGCTGCTACCTCTGTACCTGTTGTCTTCTAGATCTACTCTGTTCAACACACAGTATGCTTAAGATGCAGAAACACAAGCTCTACCCAAACTGTTTTCTTTAAAAAAATAGGCCCCCATGACCAATCTCCCTAAAAAGAAATATGGCATTGAAATTAAAAGAAAATTAAATATTCACCACAAATGACCTGGGAACTACCTTTTTTGGCCAAGAAACAGCATGTTTTTCCAAGGGCATGCCAGCCAGTAGAAACCATCTCACTCCAAAGAAAGTGATTACTGATACTTCACTGATGGATTTATCTCTGCCATGAATGAATATGATCCTGAATATGAATATGTCTTATGAGGATGAAGAGTAATTTCATATTAAAGAACAGTCCCAGTAAGAACTTCAGAGTAAATGCAATCCTTACACATTGATTAAGCACTTTTCCTACCTCTGTGCACAACCTCTCATGGATTGCCTGTGGAAGGGGAGGGGGTCCTCTAGAACCAAGGCCTTCAATATGGGGATCCAAAATGCCACTCTAGTACTGTCACCTGTAGTCTTCAAATGGCCACTGGACTGCTTAGGCTCTGAATGCAGGACTCACAGGAGTCTGCACCAGACATGAATGAAACTGCAAGTCCTATAGCTGCATCTCCTACAGCTGAAATTTCTGCTGAAGCATCCTGCCTCCCCCATGCTCAGGACTAGATCTCTCCTCAGCCTTCCTACTGTGTAAGCTCTCCAATAATCAGCATCCCTGGGAATGAGATGTTTGGCATTTCTTGAAAACTCACACCCTGAGTTACAAGTCTACATATGAATGGAAAAACCTATGTTTAAGGCTTGGTGGTGTAGGAGGGGTTGTCTTCTTATTGGGCTACTTCCAGTCATTCTGTATGTCTTTTGAATTTTGGTAAAACACAGGTTGCCTTATCTCAGAAAGAAATCTACTGAAGATTTTAGATTAGTTTTAGTTTCAAAATAGTAGTACCTTTATTCTGATTTTCCATGTCACTGTAAAAGTAAAAGGATCTTGGGACAGTTAGCAGGATAGTTAGATGCAGCAAATCCATTTCCTTAATTTACTGATGAAGTTCATAATTTATGCACTTTTGAGCTGCTGCTATTTTTCAATTAAGAATTTACTCCAGGCTGGGTTCAGTTACAAAACAGAAACTTCATGGAGCTTTGAATTAGATAACCTGAACATGCTGTTTTCTTCTAGTGCTCAAGTCCCCTTTTTTCAAAGGCATCCTTTGGGGGAAAAAAAAAAAAAGAGTTACATCCAGTTTTTTGTGCCTCTTATTGCTTTGAAGGTGAAAATAATGAGAATTGTCCTTTACAATCAGCTGATGAATTGTGACTGAAAATAAACAGTAGTTCACTTTCATAGACAGCTAAGGCTTTGTTTTGCACTTAAATCTCTTTTTGCATAGCAAATGGAGGGGCAACAATAAGGAGGTGAGGCCCAGATACAGCCCCTAGAAACTGGTTCCTACCTCACACAGCAAGTGACATGTAAATGCAATACCTTTAAAATGAGAAAGGCAGATATTATTTCAGATTTTCTCATGAGTGGCTAAATAGCCAAGAGGTGTGTGGGAGAATGTCTACCTTACTCAGGGAGTCCTGAGCCAGCCAGATGCACTTTTCATAAGCTTTTTTAGCAAACTGTCTGGCCTGCGTTTGTCTTATATTCCATGTCAGTGTTTTATTTATGATGACTCTGTTTGTTTTCTGCCTTAGAGTAAAACAATGAGGCTACTGTGTGAATAAAGGAAAGGTTTTTAAAAGCCTTTTATTATTGTTGATGTTAAGTTTTGGCAAGGATTTAAACCAAATAAAGGCAATATGTTTCATAACATTAAATGTATTTAAAAACAACTGATCTTCTTCTGTCCGTTTTCTTTCCGTAATAATCAAGATAAAATTTGAATATGATACAAAATAGATTAATCTTCCTAATTTTATATAAAACTATTCTAAAGCTACAGCTTTCTGTCCATTCCCTGTCCTAGGAATTGTTTTGTTATTAACAGTGGCTGAACTTTACAGGTGTTTCAGCGAAGACAAGGTAAGACATTTGTTTTTCTAAAATACTCAAAGGTGAATTTCAGCGAAGATAGTTCTATGCAAATTTGAGAATGGATCTGAAGCTTCATTCAAGAATTCACCACCTTGCTTCTGCCCTTGTGAAAAAAACTGTGTGTGACATTGCATCCCTACAAACTGGCTATGGGGAGCTCTATGCAGCTGGTACCAATTCTCCTGGGATTTCCCAGGTAGATTTAGAGCATCAAGAAACATGTTCCAAACCTCTGGTTATTCACATTGAGTTGTCTGGGGCTTTCCCAATGCTAATTTTCAGCTTGGAGCCGAAGTAGGAAAGAAAGAAGAGGCTGATTGCACAAGGCCTAATCATGTGAAGGAGGTTTGGTTGAATGACATCCATCTGTCTTCAGGATTCCTCATGTAAGTAAAGCTTGTAGAACAATCCCATTCTGTATCTGCTATTCCTGTTAACAAGTTAGATGAGCTGAGAGCCAAAAGTCATTATTTAACCCAATGAATGTTTATCTGGCAACTTGCAGCCTGTGATGCAGATTCACAGGCATGGAAAAGCTGGCTCTTGCTTTTGGAAATGCATTCATACACATCTCAGTGTGAAATCAGCTTAGGTAATTGGTGCCCTCGTTTATCTGGATTTATCAACATTATTAACTTGGTTTCTAGGAAGGTGTCACTTGCTAGAGCAGCTCAAAGTGGCAAGATCCTTTGGCCCACCCTGCTGGGAAGCTGGAGTTCTTTTAAATATGCCATCAAAACATTTTAAATATGCCATCCACTGCATGGATTGCCAAAAAGAGGAGACAAAGCCTTGCCCGTCAGCACCTTGCTCCTGCAAGAGCTGAGGGCAAGCCACAGCCTATGGCAGAATGTTTGGAAATTCACTGAAAGATGTTGGTGTAGATTTATGGTAACTTCTGGACTGGGCTGTGTGCTAAACAGAGCTGTGTTTGCCTTAGTATTTTCAAATAATACACATCTAGGGAAAAAAAAAACCTACATGAGTTTTGCCTGCTAATTTGCTTATTAACTAAATCAATCAGGGAAACAAATGTACATCCCCAAATCTCCACTATGAAGTCCCCACTACGAATGTGAAATTGTACCTGCAAACCAGGAAATTAAAGACTAAAAATACCCATGTGGCTTGGATTTTCCCAGCAGATGGAAAGGAGATTTTCAGCTATTTCAACTTCAGGTCGTTTTGAAAATACTGGCTCTAAAGATGTATTCAATACCTGGATGCAGAATGAATCTACAGTGGTGCACAGAAACTGAAATTGCAGAGATTTGGGACATGAATAGGCTCAAGTCTGGAGGTGGTGATGTTCTCCTGGCCACAGCCTCATCCCACTCATTGCTTCACCAAGTCTGTAAACTGACAGCTCTGCTTCCTACCTCAAAAGCTACAGCTGACTAACATGATGCAAATATGGAGCTGGGATTTCCTTTAAAATTAATTTATTTAATCAAATTTACTAAGATTTTAACATCATACTTAGTTTTTAAGCAGAAGACTATGGGTAAAAAGAAAACATGAATGACTCCAGATGTTTCAAATTTTGCAGTCTTAGAAAGACAGGGGGAAACCTTTATGTTTTTTGATTTGGTACCATCAACCTAGAGAGTTCCAGAGTACACCAGCTAATTGATGCATTTAGGAACTTGTTTCTTTGGCTTCTGGGGTAAACAGAATCTGTCCATTTCTTTGTGGCATTTCATCTTGGAAGGCCCATGTTCATGGTTTCACCGATGGTTAGGGTTTGCCTGGTTACTGTTAAAGGGTTATGTTGAGAATTAACTCGATGTTGCTTTCTCCACTTAGGCAAAAGGCTAGTCAGTATTTGCTGTGACTATGCAAAATCTCTTTCATGTGAGATAACTGTATCAAAGAGGGCTGGGTCTTTAAAAATGTAATGACCAGGACGCAAAGATGGTAGGTAGCAGATTTCTAAAAAAAATATTAATTTTTTTTCATAACACATTTGCTGGGTAAGTGCTTGAAAATAAGAATGGTTAGGTTAAAACAGAAAAAAATAAGTTAATTTTTAAGGAAAGAAACCACAAGAATAACGGTAAAAATCGCCGACAAGACTAAAAATTATGCAAGTGACAAAACTGAACCTGGCTTTTTTTGCTATCTTTAAACTCTTCATTCCTCCCCGCCCCCGTTTGTCCCTGGGAGTCCTGTTGCTTCCGTTCATTAGATACATGCACTGCTCCATGAAATGACTGTGTTGAAATAACGAAAATAATTCTCCCATGTTCTGTTTTTTATGCATTGTGTGAAAAAACTACAAAGCAAATACCAGCCTTAGCATCAATTCCTTTAGTGGTAAGGGTTGCATCGACATCCCGAACGGCTTTCTCCGATTATCCCGTCTCTTGAGTTCGGCATTCCAGACTTCTACTGGCCTCTAGTGGTTCTCCGAAATTCGCCCACATCTTCTCCAATTATTTCTGCGCGTGTAAACAGCAGCGTAGCAGTCAAGAACCTTCACCTGATCCTGCCAAAGCACAGCCCGAGTCTGAAAGAGCACAGTGTTGTCTAGCTGTTCTTAATCTTTGGTACTAATTAAGTACAAAAGGCTGTGTGCGCTCCTGGACTGAGGTGTAAATCTTGAGATTGCTAGAACTCTGTTAAAAGAAATGCCAAAATAATGCTCTGGATGCTCACAAAGAGCACAGGACTTGGGTCAGCTTGCCCTTTCAAGTTCCCCAAACCCCAATCAAGATAGACAAAAAGCTTGTGCTTTTTCTTCTTTTTTTTTTTTTTTTTTTTTTTTTTCTTTTGTACCGTAGGATGCAGGTAGTTGGTTGGTCTGTTTTAATATTTTAAAGTATAAGATGCCTATTCTATATTCATTCTATGCAAAGACACGTTTGAGTGCTTGAATCCCTCCCATTCTAGACAAAATATATTAATGGTATGAAGAACGATTTAAACTCGTCTCCCCTACTCCAGTGATCGGGGTACCAAAAGGGAAGGCAGGGTTCCTTAAGGCTAAGGGAGATTAAACTAGATGATGGGAAGGTGGGCTGTGCTGGGATCTTAATCAAGAGTACGGGAAATGGGAGAGGAAATATTGATAGGAGGAGATGTTGGGTTATGGGGGGGTGTGCAGTTGGCGGTGGAGGCAGCGCAGTGCCTGCCATGGTTTGCTCTCTCCGGCTTAAGCACCACCAAAACAACCCGAGACAAGGTGTCCACAAGCCTTATACCACCCGGCACGGGCTGTGCTTTGGTTTTGATAACTCTTTGCCAAATCTCCTCTACGGCCTTGGCTACTATCTAGTATTTCGCAGTTGGCTCCCTGGACCCTTCGAATGGAATTCTGCCTGTTTGTGTGCTCGGTGGCATCCTGCTGGTGCTCTCCTGCGAGATACAGAGGCAGGTATCGCAGGAGCAGGGCCCGGAAGCGCTCTTCATCGTCTAAACGGGTCACGCTTGAACCTAAGGAGGATTTATTAATTTTATTATTAACAGCACGGTGCGCTACTTCTCGGGCAGAAAATGGCGCGGATTTCAATGGCTCAAGCGGCTCCGGCCGGGCCGTGGCAGCGCAGCCCCTTCCGCTGCCGAGTCGCGGCGGACGCGCCTCCTCAGGGCGGCACCGGCCCGGCCCGGCCCGGCCCCTCTTGTCGGCGCAGGCGGGGAAGCGCCGCGGCACCGGCGCTGCCGCTTCCCACCCCTTTCCTGCCGCTTTCCCCGTCGCCGCCGGCTGCGTTCGGGCCTGGATCGCCACGCCAAGGCCGCCGCGGGGTGAGGAGAGCGGGCGGCGGCGGGGCCGGGGCGGCGGAGGCGGGCGGGGCGCGGCAGCCCGGGCCGGCCCGGCCGGGCGGCGGTGCCCGGAGCCGCGGGAGCGCCCCGGGAGCGGCGGGCGGGGGCTGCAGCCGCCAGCCTCTGCTGGGGTCGGCGTGCTTCCGAGGCAGCCCCTGAGCTCTGCCGGGGTTCTCCGCTGCACATCCGGGGTGTCGGGATTCCCGCATTTGCCCGGCTGGGCAGGAACTGGGGTTGAGCCTCCTTTCTCTCTCCGCCGACCCAACAGGGAGCCTGCATCGACTGGGATCAGCCGCTGGAAGCTCCGGGTAGGTGGAATGAGTCCAGGCCTCCGTGCCATCCCAGCGTGCTAAACAGCGAGTGGTTAACGCTGCTTCAGCCTGCGCTGACTCGGAGGTAAGAACACTGTGAAACCAGCACACCGCTACAGCTCCTATGCCTTTGCTGCTCTTCAGAGCATCTCAGTCCTTCTTGGTAACGTGTAGCCTCTCGGTTTGTCCCTGTGTTATGTCCTGCAAGCAGCTGAGGCTTTAAAAAACGAAGAACATTACTTAAGCAGGGAAATAGGAGGCTGACATTGAAACTGATAGTGTTGGCTTTTAAAAGGAAACAGACAAGTGTATAAATGCTGAGCCTCTGGTAAGAACTAGGACATAATGTTAGAATTACTTTTTCACGTGCATTTCTTTGAAGCAGATTCTGTACTGGTGGAACAAGAATGAGAAATAACTTGGATGCAGAAATACATTAACCAAGTTTGTCCTACAGTCACTTGACCACAGTGTCATTAAATGCTCCTTGTAGAAGGAGGTGTTTTGCTCTACCTGATGAGTGCACTGGCAGCATCTCAGTGCTGTAACTATGACTGCAGAAGGAGAATGGGGAATTAAAAAGTGTGTATTGAAATAGCCACTGTCAGATGCATCTGTGTGAAACAGGTGGCTGAGTTTCTCTTGCCAGTTGATCACACGTCCTGGTTGTTTACAAAAGGCTGTTTGGGAGGGCACAGAGACTGAGATGGCTGTCAGCAATCACAACAGTGGAAGCTGAGCATTTTTATCCAGGGATGGATTGCTGTCCCCATCTTAGTCCCACAATCCTTTTATGTTGTGTAGTCCCAGAGTGCCAGTGCTGTTTGTGGAGGGTGATTGTAGAAGAGCAGATCAGCTCTGGTCTGTTAAGAGATGATGCTGGCTTGCTTTGAGGGGGACTTCCAGTCCCATGTCTCAGGCAGTGGCTGAAATAAAAGCCCTTATTTAAGCAGGGACTGAAGCCTGTGACTGTAAGATGGGGTATGTTTCACTCTGGCTTGAGATCTGGCTCTAGTAAAATGGTCATTGCTTGTCCTCAGCCCGGTGGGGTCAAGGGCATGGGAGCTGTGTGGAAGTGGCTGGTGCTGTGGGCTGTGGTGGAGCTGCCTCATGCTGAGTGCCTTCAGTGCTGGCTGAAGTGTAGGAGTGAATATCCACACTGTGGAAGAGCTTTGTGGATGAGATTTGTGGCCTGTGTCCAGTGTAGCTCTGTCCCTTGCTGTGCTATTTCAGCACTTTGTAAAAAACCAAAAGGACGGATTTTGGGTCAGAATGTTGCGGTCTCCACGTAGTGACAGACTGCAGGTGCCATGCCTCAGAGATGTTAAAATGTTTGCCAAAGTCACCTGAACAGTGAATAGAAATTAGATTTTGGGCAAGTTTGAAAGCTGTTTTAGGGTATATCTGTGCTCTCCAAAAAAAAAAGTCCTTAGTATGTCTGGGCCCTTACTTTTCAGTCTCAGGAGAGAGGGTTGTCAGCTATGTGTAATTTCCAAGGCAGTTTGTAGAAAGCTGAAATAAGATATGTGACCCAGAACGTCAGTTCCTATCACTGCTACAAAAGTACACACAGGGTTTATTTTGGTCATTCTGTGTTTGGTGGCAGTCACCTGCCAGGTTCAGGAAGCAGCAGTTCCCAGTGTGCATAAGTAAGAAACAAGGTGTCCAGGGGCAGCTTGTTCCTAATCCTGGTGCACAGTTATCACCAACTCAAGAATGAAAACATCCTTGAATGAAAACAGCCATTAGGCTGAAGGCCTTAATAGCACAAATTATGTTTTTTCTTACAATCCTATCAAACTGTCCAACTGCATGTCTTAGTTAAATGTTGAAATAATTTGGATCTTTGGGTGTTTGTTCCTTCAGTTAGCTGAAACCCTTGTTTCTTAAGGGTTTTCAATTCACATAGAAATAATGCAGCATAAATGCCTGTTTCTCGCCATTTAGTGATCTTCTATCTTTAAAAAAAACCCCACTGATCAGATAGATGCAAGCTGATCAGCTTGGAGCTCTTCTTATAAAGTGAAGTTGGTTTTTCAGTAAATCTAACTGGCAAATATAAGAAGTAAGTCTTGCATTTCCTCAGTGGGGAAATTAACGTTGGTTTGTATTTTGAAAGCATTTATTGAAGATTTGGGGGTTCTTTTCTTCTGGCTGGTGTGTGTTTTCCTTACCCAGGTGCTGTGGTGTTCCACAGGCTGCTTAATGTTCAAAGTGATTCCTGTGTAACACCACTTCTTTATTTTCAGTTCCTTTAATGAAGACCTGAATGGGGCAGGGAGGAGGTGCCAGCTGTGAAATTGCATCCAACATAACCAGCTCCTTTCTTTTTGTAACCCTTCTAGTGTAAACAAATCGCATTGAATCATGGCAACAGACTCTATGGAAATTGATGATGCTTTGTATAGGTAAGATTGTCTGATTTTTAAGTGTTGCTCCTGACTTTTCAGGAGCACTTACATTTACATGCAGTAATGTTATAGTTTCATTCATCCCTCAGCCTTTGCTGTGCTTCTCAGTCCTCATCACCAATATCTCTGTTACCCTCCAGACTTCAGGGTGTTGAATTTTGAGGGCTTTTTGTAGATTTCAAAAGAAAATATGTATTTCTTTTGGTTTAGTTTAGTTTTAATTTATTAACTGGGAGTGTCTTGAGATCACTTGGCATGGTAGTAGTTCAGAAACTCTCTAGTGGGACAAATGGTATCCCTGTAAAAGCATGGTGGGATGAAAAGCTTCTTTGTATATCAAAAAATAAAAAATAATTTAAAAAATGCTTGTATGCACAACAAATAAGGCTTCTTTTTAATTCAGTGCAATACTTCTGGTGTTGTGTCATTTTACTTTTTGTCAGTAGCCTCATTAAAGTTGTTCTTTTCCTTGGTGAAAAAGGTGATGTTTAGAATGGTGTAAGTTTAATTGTCCAGTTGGAAGTTAGGACTTTTCCAGATTTCAGGATCTGACTACAAAAGCTGTCACCCTCTGTTTTGAAGATTTCTGATAACAAAGAAATTCCTGTTCATGCTTGTATCTTCAGTAGTTAATCCCAAAAACTTTGTTTATCCTAAAGAAGTTTTGCACTGATTTAAAATGATAACTTCATTTATGTTCTCTAAAACCTGGCACTGACAAGGCCTGTACTAAGTGCATTTCACTGTATGCATTACGAGTGCAAATCTTATGTTTGATAGATAAACATATGAATTTTTAAGAAATTCTTTTTTTTGACTGGGAATTCTTGACTTGCTTTAATATGCTCTTGACTTTGTTTGTCTCTTGTTTTGATCTGAATTTGTGTTTGCTGTAGTCGCCAGAGGTATGTTCTTGGGGACACAGCAATGCAGAAGATGGCTCAGTCCCACGTGTTCCTGAGTGGTATAGGTGGCCTTGGTGTGGAGATTGGTAAGTTAGGTAACATTTATTTAAGAAGACCCAAGTGTGTGTAAACATACTGTCCCAGAATACTTGTAAACCTTAAATTTAAGTATAATAAGCATGTCTGAACTATCTGAGTGATCTTATGTGTGCCTGGCACATTTTACTAACATTGCAGATGCAGGAAAGGTCCTGGACTTAAGTTCTCGTTTTACTAGAACAACATTTCAAATTTTACTTTAAAAAGTGCCTCCATGAGCCAGATTGCTTTACCTAAATCTTGTGTCTTGGGTGAAGGTTTAGGGTAGATAATCCAAGTTACTCATTTAGGTATCACTATCAATGAATGTATTATAGGAACAGCTATAGCCCAAATTTTCCCCATGTATGAAATGGGAAAATGTGTAGGAGAACAGAACTATTTGGTGAAAATGGATAACTGCCCTGATACAAGAGACTCCTTTAACGATTTCCCTTACTTCTCATGAGCAAGACTTGTTTTGGCTGCTTTGTGACTGGGATATTACTCCTTCAGTTGGCTCTAGTGGTTCTCTGCACCAGATGCCAGAACAGAGTCATGGGGTTTTGCAGTTTATTGTCATTACTATCTCTGTAATCACAATTGTGAGATGAACAGCTGACAAATGACAAATGTAGAGAGTCTTTTTAACCTTGCTTATGTTATTTTGCCGTCAGGGGTGCTGTAGAATGCTTGAATCAGATGTAAAAGAGAAAAAAACCCTTAAGCTATGAATTTCTTAATAATAAAATACTGTCATTGTCCACCTGAATAACTATCCAATTACAGATTTGCAAGCAATCTGCAATAGTCCTTCTCTCTGTTTTTGCCTTGTTTTTGTTTTTTCAGCCAAAAACATCATTCTGGCCGGGGTAAAGGTATGTAAAACACTTCTGTCATTGGGTGTTCTTGGGTAAGCATGAGAAAAAGGGAAAACACTACCAGCTAATTAATATAAAGTTTTTGAGTCTGTTTTTCAGTAGAAGGGTTGCAAAACATTTGAGAACCTAGGGGTGACAACTTTAAATAATCTGGATGTTCTATTGGGACAGTCAGAATTTCACAATTAATGTCCACTGCACTCTGAAATAGATCATAAAATATTTTAGCCAGCTGCTGATTAGATACTGAATCCTTTTGTAAAAAGTGGCTTCTCCTAAATGGAGTGGTCCAAATTTGAAAGCCAAATTATTCAAAATATGTTATCTTATTTGTCATCCATTAGAATCTTTTTTGTGTAGACATTAGAATGGTTGGGTGCTTTAATCCAACAACTGCTTTTGTGCCGCTGGGAATAATGTTATTAGCAAGAAGCCTTTTAAAACTCTTCTTTCCAATAGAAAAAAATCAAATGAGTCCATTAATTTTCAGATCACAATTGCCTCGGTATCACAGTCTGGCAAAAATCATCCTTGATATTAAAATGCTGTCTGTTATCACTGCAAACTGTGAGGAAAATGCTGAGTGAAGTGCATGTTGCAGATGTATTTTGCTCTCTCAGAGTTTTTTTGGGAAAGAGGTTGGAAGAGCTTGTTCTTCTATGTGCTACAATTAAATCTTCTGCAGTGTTAGTCCTCCAACATTTTATATGGGGCTTAATCCATGCTTTTGGGTGCTGTGACCGTGTATATTTCTTTATACGTTTTGCAAATGCATTCTGACAAACTTTCTTAGGCTCTTACAGTTCATGACACCAAGCACTGCACAAAATGGGATTTGGGGATCAACTTCTTCATCCATGAAGATGATGTTACCAGTCAAAGGAACAGGTTAGTGAAGTCTTTGGAGTGAGAGAGGACTGAGCTTGACAGTCTCATCAGCATCAAAAGTAGCAGTTTGTTGTCCAAGAGCTGGTTGTACATATCAAATACCTATTAAGCCCTTTGTCTGGAATTGCTGGCTGTGAGAACAATGCCCAGGTAGGTATTAGAGGAAATCTAGACTGGGACTGAGGTTCAGTCACAAGTGTCACTGCTTGTAATGCAAATTTAATAGCAGGAGCCAGCATACATTTGTTCCTCGGGCTTTCTCAGCCCCTGTGCAAGACTGGGCAAACAGCCATGACAGCAGACCATCCCATGGATGTCCTGTGGGGTACTGGACACAGAGTTTTCCTTAGACCTGCTAGGAATTGAGGTGTGAATGAATTAGTTCTTGGTTGTTGCCAGGAGACATTGTGAGGGTCTCTTGTAGGGTATGTGTAGTATGAAATTTTGTATTGAAAATACAATTTTGTAGATACATAAAAAATTGAAACTTGCTTTTCTTTCAGGGCTGAGGCCACACTTCCTCGTATTGCAGAACTCAATCCATATGTCCATGTAGCAGCATCAACTGTGCCACTAGATGAAACCACAGATCTGTCTTTCCTAAAGCACTACCAGGTATGTTACTCTTAAAGCAGTTGTATGTGTATTCGTGTATTTTGCTTAGAGCATACAACTTGGGTTTTTTATGTAAGTAAATGGAATGAAGAACTTTGAAGTTTATTTTGTAAAGATGTTGTAAAGAAAAGAGTAGGTATTGTATTTGGGCAGATGAAGTGTTGTGCTTGTTTCTTCAAGACTGAAACAGTGGGTTTGTGTTCCCACCACTTTCTTGGTACACTTACTATGGAATTTGCTATGACAATAAATAGCTAAACGGGGTCACTGTACAATTATTTTTTTTTTTTTGAAGATGAAACTCTGACCTTTCTTTGCAGCTAGCTACATAGCACAGATGTTCTACGTATATTCTGTGTGCTGTATTCCAGGCAGCAGAAGCTCAGGCTATATAATTAGATCATTCATGTATGTATGTAATGAAATGTAGGTGCCTCTGTTGTGGAGTGAGGGCACTTGCAGTTGTTCAGTCAGCTGTCTCCTGCCTGTGTGCACAGCTCAGTCTGAGTGGGGAACCTTTACTGTGTGGCTTACATACAAGCACACCAAGTTTCTGAATGTCCCAGCTACAGCAGGCCATGTGTAACTGAATGAGTTGCTGTGCATGTGCCATGGAACCCAGTACTGTCCTAGGCATTAAAGAAATGTATGTAGAAGTCCTGTGTCTCCAACTTTATCACCACAAATACTGGAAACCTCTGCAGACTTGTTGGTGTGCACTGATGAGTATTATTTGTGTTTTCTAGTTTTAATCCTAAAATTCAAAATCTACATTTTTGCTGAGATTATCCATAACTGTTTTGGTAAATATTCTAATTGGGTTTTAAGTTTCACAGCTGCAGTTATTAAAAAAAACAACCAAAACAAACAAAAACCTGAGAATTTGCTATTCCAGCTCTTACTCATGTTGTTTCCAGAACTTGTGGGGTGGTAACCAATCTGTTTTAATGAGAAAACTTCCTCAAGACTGCATTCTCTTAAGTGTGGAGGATAGGAGTCAGGACACCTAAGTAACTTATTCTAGGTACTAAGTTTTTGCATAGCTTGAATTACTTTGCATTACTTTCAGTGTCTTAGAAGTATTTCTGTTCTTGTTCACAGTGTGTCATATTGACTGAAGTAAGTCTGTTGCTGCAGAAGAAGATTAATGACTTCTGTCATGCTCAGCAGCCACCTATTAAGGTAATAGAGAAAATGCAACACATGAATAATCTGTGCAGTGGGCATTCTGGACTTGCAGGGTGTTCTTTCCAGAAATGCAGAAAGCTGGTTATGAGGTATATAATTCAATGCAGATGGCATGTTGATAGAGCAGCAGGAGATTTGAAAATACAGTACTGCTTGCTGGTATTATGTGGATACCAGCACAGGTAACCACAGCTTGGTCCTTAGTTAGAAAGCAATTGTGTTAAAGAAATAGTTTTCACTGTTAACTCAAAATGGTTCTGAAAGAATGTGCTGAGACTGAAGGACATGCTGAGGCTGGATGTAAGAGAAGTAGAAATGGCAGTGTTTCACTGTGTAGTGATGTTACTCCTGTGTTGTGAATGGGCTCAGAAATGTTCCTGCAGGTTCAAGGTCTTTCATCAGTGCTGTGCTGTGTAGTTAGTGCCCGAGTACACAACAGGTTTCCACTGTAGAATTAAACCTGCTGGCCTTCAACAAAGTCCAATGTGAGGCATCATATCATTGGCTTGTGCTGTTCTAGAGATACTCATGATTTTTACTTTCTCTTGCAGTTCATCAGTGCAGATGTGTATGGAGTATGTTCACGTTTGTTTTGTGACTTTGGTGATGAATTTGAAGTGCTGGATGCAACAGGAGAGGAACCAAAGGAGATCTTCATTTCAAATATAACACAAGTAAGGGATAAAAGTTACTGTGTAGCTTTAACTGTTTTTAAAGGACTCATTTTTGGCTCTTTGAAAAGCAGAGTGCCAGAGTGCTTCACTTGTGCAGCCTGCTAATCAATTTGGAATTGGCACTGTAGGAGAAGCAAAGCTGCTTTGGTTACTTTGTTCTTGCCCTTGCCTCCTGGTTGTTACTTACTATGCAACACACAATACTGAATTTTTTAATTGGAGAGAGCCAGAAAAAGAAAATGAGGAGATGTAGGAAGAAGAGGACGTAACTTTGGTGTGGGAATAGGATGAGTCTTCTAAGGAAGTGTGAAAATAGGTGTGAAAAGAGCCTTTTTTATAAGAAACTGCAACACTTACAGGAATAATCAAGGGGATTGAGAGCATATTTTGAAAAGAAATTTAAAGGTTTGTTATAACCTACCAAAGCAGAGGCAATGAGAAGGGGATATTATTGCTAGTACTTCCAGTGCAGAATGTTAGAATGTCCATTTAATCTTGTATTATTGTTTTATAAAGGGAAATCACTTCGGGTTCTTTTTTCTGTTCTAGAAGTCCAGACAGTAAGCTCACTCATCCAACAGCAAGTCTTTTGTCCTATGTCCAGTCTAGATATAGTAATAACCAGTCTAGGAGGGGTTGCACAGCAAGTTGGGTTTGGTCTGGATTAAAACTTATGATATGGTGATTTGGGTAGCCTGTTCCTGGTGCCTTTAAAAGGGAATGGATGACTTGATTGTTCTCGTTAATTACATATGGAGTATGTAACTGAGTGTCATGGCCTGTGCTGATTACCTGCCAAATCAAGAAATGAATATATATTTGTATATATGTTCTGTGTTTAATAATTTGATACTTAAATTTCATTGTATCTTCTTCCACTCTGAAGTGTAAAACTGATGAGAATTAAAACTCAGTGCCATCAAGTGGCTGTCCTTGTCCTGTAGACAATGTCAAGGTGGCACTGTCCCTTAATGAGAGCAGAATTTTCTCCAGTCAACTCCTTTGCCGTTGTTCATTGTCCACAGAGAATGTGGTCCACTGTAATTAAGTTCTGTGCTACTTAACTGAAAGCTTTCTTATAATGGGGACTCAGGAAGGGATGAGAGGAGACTTTACAGGCCAGGCTTGCTTTCAGATCCACCACCAGGTTACAGCCTGAGGTGCAGCACAAGATCTTGATGAGCTGTGTTCAGACTGCAGTGAGGTCTCTGTGTGCATGGCAGGTTGGCATCACATCCCATAACAGGATGAGGTGTTGTCTGAGATTCCTGCAAGTGTAAGCTTGTCTGTGACCTGCTCTGTATCTCTCCTGTATGCTGTCCACCTTTTAAGATTCCCAACTTTCAAGAATGAGTTTGGATGTCTTTTCTAAGGATATCAGACAGATAGGAAGCATGGAGTAATAAGGACCATTCACAAGACTTTATTTTTTAATGCCTCTGAAAATTTCTTTGCACATAGAGACTATTTTTAGTTTGGAAAAAGGGGATAAATCTGCTACTATTTCAGAACATAAGAATGAATCTGGCTGCTGAGAACTAGCAAATGAAGTTTGCTAACATACTGAGAACAGGAAACAGTGAAAATGAGAACGTTTGTGTTACAGGAACACTGTTAAATTGAAAATTGTAGGACTGAAAAAGCTGTCATAGGTAACCTTCTTGCTGTGACAGAAGTGAGATGTTAAAAGTATTAGAGACTGCAGTTTCAGTAGACAAGAAGCTATGTCCCTGCAATACAACGTGACCCCTTTGCACGAGACACTTTCTTCCTTGCTGACTGCTATTTTTTATTTCAGTCAAATCCTGGTATTGTCACTTGCCTTGAAAATCATCCACACAGGCTTGAAACAGGACAGTTCTTAACCTTTCGGGAAGTTAATGGAATGTCATGCTTGAATGGATCCACACACCAAATAACAGGTAAACTGCTGCTGACTCATTTGCAAGGTACTTATTTTCTGGCCTGATTTAGCCACAGAAGTGTTAGTTGGTTCCTTTTGGATGCCGGGGAAATTTTCCAGTTCCCACATCTAAATGTCTGTTTGTTTGGAGCAGAAGAGAGCAAGGTGGGGGTTGTTTGTTTTTAACTGTTTTGTGGTCTGAGACAAAAAACAGTACCCTTGAAACATGTGCTTGAACCTGTTTCCTCTGGGCCCTTGCATTTTGCTAGAACTGATGCTGCAGTCGGTTCCTTCCTTGTATTCATGGCTTAGCTTTTGGTTTCAGTTTTCCATGAATTAACAGTTTTTCTGTCATTTTGCCTTGCCTGAATGATGCTTCCCGTGTACGAGGGGGAAGATGTGACAAAATGCTCCAGCTGCCTTTTTTGATTGCCTGTAGTTCTCATCACAGGGCTAAAATCCTACTCAAAGCAGTTAATACTGGACACTGCTGTGCACAGTCTAAAGAAATTAAATGTGATTTCATTTTTGTTACAGAGCTGTGGTCATCAGAATTCTTGTTAAATCTGCTGCCACTTAAAAAAGCTCATTTCATAACAGATCATGTGAAACTAATACTTTGTCCCTCTGCCAGTTTCTGGGTTAATCCTGTTAGGGGGATCAGCTGTGCTTACGCTTTCAAAACAAGGTTGCCCACTGCAAAATTGCAGCACAAAAAGCACTGGCAAACCTCCACTTTGTTATATACAGCATGTAGCATCCAATGACACTTTGAATTGTCTGTCACTGTTCGTTCTCTTCTCTTTTCAGTGGTGTCACCTTATTCCTTCAGCATTGGTGACACATCAGAGATGGAGCCTTACCTGCATGGAGGCATAGCTGTGCAAGTGAAGACGCCCAAGATGTGTTACTTTGTAAGTGTGTAAGCTTGACAGAGCTGGCGTTAATGCTCTCAGCACTGCAAGTGGAGTTCAGCACCTACATGTTTCTTAGAACTATAGAATGTCCTTAGACATTCCACAGAATGGAAGGGACCTACAAGGGTCATGGGCACCAGCTCCTGACTCTGCTCAGGACAGCCCCCAAAATCACACCTGTTTAAAGATGAGTCTTGCCACGAGGATGTGAAGCATCTCTCTGACCATTTTTGATAGAACTTGCAGTAGATAATTATTTTTAGCATCTAGTGTGGTATGAATAATGAAGAGAGCAATGGCAATGCTAGTCAGAAAGGATATTTATTTCTTAATTTCTATAGGAGGAGTATTGTTTTGTCAGGTAGCAGTGGCTGTTGTGTTCTTAAGTAGTGTGTTGTCATGAATTCTGTTTTTCCAGGAACGGCTGGAGAAGCAGATAACAAATCCATTATGCCTTGTTGCAGATTTTAGCAAGCCTGAGGTAATTAGCATGTGGGGATTTGGGCATAAGGGTAAAAATACATGGATTGTAATCTGTAGCTTTATGTTTAGAATAATATAATTTCTACTTTCTGCCTTTAATGCTGGACTTTGTTATTGATATTTGGCAAAATGCAATACATTATAATGTCTAGTTAAAAGAAAATTATTGCACTTTCCAATTTCAGCTCTAAATTCTTTTGGGGACTCTTCAGTTGGACGTAGTTGAAGTGGGTTGAATGTGTGTGAAGGGTGTTGCATTACTGAGCAATACTTTTTAAAAAACAATAATAAAAGGTATTTCAAATTCATGTTTTAATGTTTTTTAAGCATTATACTTAAGAGACAAGAAATGGAAGTTCAGATAGTTTTTGTGTACTTAATTTCTCTCTACTTTGTAACTGATCAGCAGCTATTGTTGTCTTAACAGGCACCTTTGCAGATCCATGTTGCCATGCTTGCCTTGAACCACTTCCAGGAGAACTTTGGTCACAGACCGAACATTGGGTAAAGCAGCAGTTCTGTATTTGCCAAGCCTTGAATCAGACAGATCTCTCCTTTCTGTGTGGTTACTGGCTGGCTGTGCAGCTTGGTACCCTCCCTGTCTGGTACCTGATAGACCATGTAGAAATGGAAAGATGGAAAATGTTACCTGATGTGTCTGGGTGTGTAACAAGTCTTTCCCAGTACAGCAGTGACAATTTCTGGACCCAGGTAGACAGATGATACTTCTGGAGGAAGGCCTTCCCTGTTCTAATTTTTTTCACATTGTGGGATCAATATGGAAAAGTTGTTTCAGTGATCCTGAATTATCTTGTAGTTCATGGATTAAAAAAAAATCGGAATAATTTGGGTTTAATTTTTAGTGTTTTTCATTCAGCTGTAGTTCTTGATGGGTGTAATTTGGAGTTAAATGAGACAAAATTACTTAAAAAGCGTAAATCTTACGACTGTACTTGCACATGGACTTTTCTACTGAGACTCCTGTTCTTGAGCTAACCCTTACATTTAGAAGTACATCTTGAATGCTCACTGTTTAGGATAATGTGAGATTCCAAACTTCCTGCTGTATCCATTGCTTTTTTCTTCCATTGATTGTGTTTCTAGAAGAACTCTGGAATGTTTGTGTCATCATTCTTGTTTCTGCCCTGGTGTTTAGATGCCTTCAAGATGCTGAGGAAATGCTGAAAATAGCCATGTCTATAAACGAAACACTGGAAAACAAAGTGAGTAAGGAATCATTATCATTATGAGTCACTTTTTTATGTGCTCATTTACTTGCCTAAAGGTCATACTTTAGTTGTTGGTCCTTGTTTTGGCCTTTGAATCCATCTTTAGTTGGATCAGCTGGTTGTTTGAAGACCATGTAAGGAAACAGAATTGGATTTCAGCATGGTTTCAACTGAATGTTGGCTTGGCATGAAGGCTGATCCTGTGGCGATATGAATCCAGTTTTTAGACAAATACTGGGTATATGGTGGATCTGTTTTGGCTGTAAACTTTTTTGCTAGTCAGAGTGAAATAATCTGTCTTTTAGTGAAGAATAATGGCTTATGAAACTGTCCAGCACTGACTTGTTCACTGAGAGGGTAAACCTGTTCCTGTGTCCTACTTTTCAGCCTCAGGTGAATGGAGATGTGGTGAAATGGCTGTCTAGGACTGCTCAGGGATTTCTGCCTCCTTTGGCTGCAGCAGTGGGTGGTGTTGCTAGCCAGGAAGTCCTGAAAGCAGTAACAGGAAAATTTTCTCCATTGCAGCAGTGGGTAAGACTGTCTTGGTTTTTGGATGGTTATTTTGACATCTTATGAACAGATAGTTGTTTGTAAATGCCATATGATCAGAGTAACCTGAACAACTTCTATAACATGGAACTGAAAAAAAAAAAAATTGAGATTATATTTAGAAAAAGTAGTGGTTTTATGTGTACAATAAAAGTACAGCCAGTTTTAGTTAAAATTTTTGTATTTGGGGTTCAGACAGCACGTTGTTTTTCCACACTAGCAAAAAGAGCATTGGCTTCTCACTGCATGGATGCAAAGGTGTGATCTAGTGCAGATACCAGCTTAAGCTACTGTACATAAGAGCAGGGCTTTCAGACTCTCAGAATAAACATCAGAGTACAGTTGGATTTAAAAATGTCACAATCTTCAGAGTTACCTATGGAGGGGTAAACATGCCTGTCAGAAGTCAAAAACTTGCAGCAGACTCACCCATTTGAGTGAATGTTTTTCCCCTCTGTGTCCAAGTGGTTTCTTCTGTCCACTAAAATTGTGAAGTGAACTGTAGGGTACCAGATGCTGTGTAGTCTTCCACTGACAATAAAAACTTAGTGCTTCTAAATCTCTAGACTCTGTTGTTCATACAAAGTAGTTAGTTTTTAAATTAAAATAACATGAATGTTTTTCACAGGTTTTAATTGGATTTTTTTTTCATTTTTTACAGCTATATATAGATGTGTTAGACATTGTAACACCTCTAGAGAAGGTGGGCTCAGAGGAGTTTCTCCCACGGTAAATATAACTACAATCTGTGGCTTATGTACTGTTCACATCTGAGTCTCAAGCAGGCACAGATGTCTTTTAGAGTTAATTCAGTGCTGTTGGCTGGAGGGACAGCTTTGGGGTTAAGAATGTGTGTCCTGTTTCAGCATGGGATGAACAGGAATTACAGACTCTGATTTTCTCAGTTCACGTCAAAGTGCAGTTTGGCATCAGTGGTACTACCATGATAAATAGCAGCTTGAAGTCTCCTGTTTTTGTCTCCTGTGCCTGCATAGGGGAGATAGATACGATGCCTTGAGGGCTTGTATTGGAGACTCTCTGTGCCAAAAGCTCCACGACTTGAATGTTTTCTTGGTGAGTATGACTGACACTGTTACACTGTTTGCAAATGCTGTGTTGGTACAGCTAATGCCCACTGTCCTCAGAATACATGAGGGCATCTTTGATATGTGCCACTGCAGAATAAATAGTCCAAAATTGCAGTGGGACTTGTCTTTGTGGTTTCCACTTCCATTTCTGATTCTACAAATGTAATGTTCTTTAGGTTGGCTGTGGAGCGATAGGCTGTGAAATGCTGAAAAACTTTGCACTTCTTGGTGTTGGTACTGGGCAAGACAAAGGATTGGTAAGTCACCTGTTAAGCTTACTTCTCATCAGAAGTACTGTGACAGGGAATAATTAAATAATTAGACTACTAAAGTTGTTAAAAGCATAAGACTTAGCCTAAGACTTACATCAAGTTGATCTCCTGCAGAGGATACAGTGGCCTTGGCATAGCAGGGCGTGCAATTAAAGCAGAATACACTTGGAGCAGTTTTGCTGTATTTTGATTTTAAAACAAAATTTAGTCAGTCAGGATAAGCAGAGCTTTGGCCACAGTGGATGCCAATAGCAGTGTTTTGTTTCGACAAGTATCTATAGAAGTTTCATCAAGATCATTGCTCAGTGTTACACTTCAATTGTAACTTCAGCTGTTGCTTTTGCCCCTTCTGACTTAGGTTACAATTACAGATCCAGATTTGATAGAAAAATCCAACCTGAACAGGCAGTTTCTTTTTCGACCTCATCACATACAGGTAGGCTTTCTTATTCAGTAAATTTTCTGGACTACTTTTCCTGTTTTCCTGTCCTGTGTCCTCACAGAGAGCTGAACTTGTGAATGTCTGTACTTCTGTCCAGAAAAGACTTAAAGGCTGTAATGAAATGTAGGGGTTTTTTTTAAACAGTGCCTAGAACTCCAATGGCATCCAACTCATCACTAGTATCAGTTGAGTAAAACTGGCTTGTCTAATTTGTACTGGTGTTTTTGACTAATGAAATCTCTCAGATTTGACAGCTGGATGAGTACTGTATTGTGTAAGAGCCTGCCATGGGGTTACTATGTCAGAAATGCTCTACTATACCATTGAAATTTGGGGGAAATGAAACAACAAAAAATAGACAGTGCTGGCAGAAGTGCTTGTGATAGAGCTCAGTGCTGCTGCTGCTGCTGGAACTTGACCAAAGTTGGTGTATTCTGACTTAACTCAGTTTTCACTAAGCTGATAAATAGTTTTGAAATGTCCAACATGTACATTCAGTAAATGCATAACACAGAAACTCTTAATTCCTTAGAGGCAGAGAGAACATCCCCTTACTCGCAAGCACAGCACAAAATAAAAAAGGTGGCTTTGATCTCAATAGCAGTGTGGAAAAAGGTTTCCCCTGCCCAAAACGCAATAGTTGAATTTTCTACCTCCTGTAGAGGTAGATTGCACTTTGGATGATGGGTAGATAAATGGAAGGTGAGCCCTGCAAGCTTTCAGAAGCCACAGACTTGAGTGCTGATCCCTAGATAATTGTGGTATGACTAGAAGTGTCGGGTAGGTGAAGAACTCTATTTCAGTTTAGCTTCTGAAATTGATTTTATGTGGAATACCTTGCAGTAATGTCATTATTCACAGGTGCTTGATGTCTGTGCTGCACAGAGACAGAGTTACTAATGGGTTTATCCTCAGACAGTCATTAACTGCTCCCTTCTTTTGAAGAAACTCTTATGTGAGGCAGCACGTGGCATCAGTTTCAGTTACTTGATAAACCATTTAAGCACTTCTACCACGTGGTCTCTGAAATACTAAATAAAACAAAAAATAAAACTAGATTAATGAGATGTTTATCAGTGAGGGAGGTATAGGATTAAAAAACGTCATTTATTGTATGTTTTGGATACTGACATTTCTGTCAGTGGATTTTGTCTGATCAGTAAATGATGTAGGTATTTCTGTGTCCCTGATGTTCTTTATCTGCATATTGCTGATCTCTGTATTTATGCTTTCAGAAACCTAAGAGCTACACTGCAGCAGAAGCAACTCTGAACATCAATCCTTACATAAAGATTGATTCAGATATTAATAAAGTTTGTCCAGCCACTGAGAATACTTACAGTGATGAATTCTACACCAAGCAAGACGTGATTGTGACTGCTTTGGACAATGTTGAAGCCAGGAGATACATTGATAGGTAGGGGGTGGAAGGGAAGCAAGGACAGCTGTGAACTTCTGGTGAGGGTGAGAATACTCTGGCAGTTCTAAGGCTGAATTATTTAAGCATAAAAATATATATTTAAATATAAAAGTAGAGGTATTGACATGTACAAATAATTTCTAATGCTCATAATCCACACATGCTGAGGTGTATTGTATCCTGATCTAACCTGAATAGTTCTTATTTAATCTCTTTTTTCCTGAGTTTGGTGTAAGCTTTCCACTCTTCTGAAAGTGCCTAGAGACAACTCTGGTTGCACTCCAGTAACGTTTGCAAGGCAAGAACGTAGAGATTTTTCTGTACTCTGATAGTCTGTGTCTTTCCGTGTCAGTCGTTGTGTAGCAAACCTGCGTCCTCTTATAGACTCTGGAACTATGGGAACAAAAGGACACACGGAAGTTATTGTGCCCCATCTGACAGAGTCCTACAATAGTCATGTAAGTTTCTCAAGACCATCGCTCACCTTCTGTAGCTTGTCCCATGTTGCCCTCTGATTCTTTGATCATTTTTATGCATCTTTCTAAAATAAGCAGCCTATTTGAGCTGCTGAAGAGCAGTACCATTAGGAAATAATTACTTCCTTTGTGTTTGAAGAAAAACTCACAGGAAATAAAATGTGAGCAGTTCTTTACAAGCATACGTAACAGTTCTGTTTGAGTGGGAAAGGGGAAAATGAACTTCAGGCACTGTCGCTGATAGACACTACCTGCCATATCCCTCTGTTTTAAGTTCTTACGGAGAAATTCCCTAGTTGAGAGCACCATGGAATAGTGCCATGTGGACACTGAGACAGGATTTTGAGCATCCTAGTTGTCTTGCTAGGGTCCATAAAGAGGTCTTCTGGCCTTGGTGACAGGGCGTGTTTCATGTTGAAAGTGTACATGCATGCCAGCTGCACACCTTGCAGGAAAGTTGGCTGGCAATTTCACCTGTTGTTTATGATTCACAGTTCAGTTTTGCTTTCCAATGTTGAGTTTAGACTATTCCTCATAAAGATGAATTGACAATGCTAGCTAGTGTTCATAAAACAGGATTCTAAGCGTAAAAAGCCACTTTGTATCTTATAAGAGCAGAGTTTTTAACTTATGTAGTGTCCTAGTTCTTGGTGCTATTAGCAATTAACCTGGATAAACCTGCATTGACATGCAACCCTCCGTAATTACAGCGGGATCCACCAGAGGAAGAAATACCTTTTTGCACCTTGAAGTCTTTCCCAGCTGCTATTGAGCATACAATACAGTGGGCAAGAGATAAGGTAATAAATAGATTAACCTTTCTGGCATTTAGCACAACTCCATGTGTGTTTGGAAAGGTGGGCATCTGATATACTTCTTGCACAATGCCACATTTGTTCTTTTTATTTTACAGTTTGAAAGTTCATTTTCTCACAAGCCTTCATTGTTTAACAAGTTCTGGCAAACCTATCCATCGGCAGAAGAAGTTCTACAGGTAAGGGAATGTTGCCAGGGTAAAATAGAGGGTTTAAGCTACTGCTTTATGGATTTTGTTTGTATTTAAGGCCAGTGAGATTAGGGTTAGTTTCTGACTTTTTCAGAAAACCTGAAGACTTACTTGGCCAAGTCATTAGTTGATCATATGAACAGTATTTCTGGTGTGTCTCATAACTAAAAGCTTCTCCCACTCATGGGCTCTGTGCATGATGTAGAAATACCAGAAAGACTGAGACCCTGCTAGTGTGATTAGTGTGTGTCACACTAATGTGTAACTAGCTGGGGAAAATGAAAGACTGAGTTTGACATGAGTTCAAGTAGTAATAAATTAGATTGAAATTGTTAACTATCTTTTTCTTCTGAGTCTGTAATGGCCTGTGGTCCAAGGGGCTGATGGAAGTAAGTGGGGAAAAAAGCCCAGTGGAGAGGAGCACATAAAGGATAATATTTGACAAAGTGAACCTGTGTGTTTCCTCTTGCCTGTGGATTATTAAAAACGTATCTACTGATTGACTGGATTAGAAGGAATCTTGTCTGTTTTAACGTTTTCATGTTTCCTTATCTAGAGAATAAAATCAGGAGAGAGCTTGGAAGGCTGTTTTCATGTTATTAAAACTCTCAGTAGAAGACCCCGAAGTTGGACTCAATGTGTAGAACTAGCAAGAGTAAAATTTGAAAAGTATTTTAGCCATAAGGTAGGTAAGACCTGTAAGTGAGGTAGCACTAGACTGATGAGGATTTTAGAAAACTTGGTGGCCCTAAGAGCAAGGTGTCCAAGTCTTCACACTCACTTCCATCTCTTCATTAGTAACAAACTGTATTTGAAACCTAAAAATGCTGCATCCCATTCTACTGTAACATTTCTAGGTCTGGTTTATTAACTCACTCTTAGTACTCTGTTCAATAATCTCTATGCAGTTTTCTTGGCATTTTTCCAGTGTTTTCCAAAGTATCAGGATTATCAGGTGATATTATTACTGAACTCACCTTTGTACCCTGGTTTTCTCAAAGATTTTTCTGAAATAAGAGCCAGTCATTCTGACAGTCTGGTCGACAGTTTCACTTAAAGTATGTGTGTAATTTTGTAGTAAAGATAGGATTGGGATGTTGTAGGTTAATAAACATGCCTGTGCATACAGAATCCCTGGTGGTAGTGGTCACATTGAGCAAATATTGTGTTCCAAGTTGTGAATCCATAAGCAAGAATCCTAAAGTGACAGTAAGGTGGCGGAGAACGCTTTGCTTCTTGGATTAAATGCCTTGCTGGAGCTTTGTACAGATGAGGTGACATTGTCATCTCTCTTCTGTGGATGAAATGGGCAAGCACTCTGTCTAGCAGCACTTGTCTTTAAGCCGTCCATCTTGACAAAGGTGTTCCATGATTTTCTTAACTCTTTAAATTACTTCAGCTAGACAGGCTTGATTTAGTGTGGTCATGTCAATCTATGTGACAAATTACTAAAGCTTCTCTGGCTTTTCCTCTAGGCTCTTCAGCTCCTTCATTCATTTCCCCTTGATACACGATTAAAAGATGGAAGTGAGTACAAATGCCCTTTATGCCTGTTGAGAATTCATGGCATATGTCATGTTGTTGCTGCTCCTGGTTCCTTAGGATTTCATCTTAAGTCTGTTTTCCTACCAGGTTTGTTTTGGCAATCACCGAAGAGGCCTCCTTTCCCAGTGAAGTTTGAATTTAATGATCCTTTGTAAGTATGGTACTATCCCAGATGCATGGTATAGCATTCTATAGAACTCACAGCAGGAAGTGCAGGGCAGTGGCTTTATAGCCCTGGAAGTTGGACTGGAATCCAGAGATGTTACTGCACAGTCTTATCCTGTGGCAGATTTGGTGAGCTGTCAAATACTTTCACTGCAGATAATTTAACTTTGACTGACATGGGATTGGAGCATGCTGCTCTGACTTCATCTAATGTGAAATGGCTTAGAACAATCTCATGTCTTACATGGCTGCAGAATTACTGAGCTCTTGCTGTCACACCTCCCTGCCCCCACTGTCCACATCATGAAATGCAGAATGTGCCAAATGACCTAGTGAAGGGACTACTTGCCCTGTTCATCACAGTTTGGGTCTGATCTAGATGGCTTGGGCATTACCCAAGATAATTTAAAAAATTGATGTGGTCAATGGATTAAACCACTTTTATCTGCTGTATATCTACAATTGCTTTGAGAAACTGGATGACAGTTTTTAGTTTGAGTGAAAACTGATGTCATGATAAATACCAAAGTAATTCTGAGATTAAGCTTTTTATTATATTGATGTCATGTGAGCATTTGTAGTTGTTTGCTTGACTGCAAAGATTAAGGAGATATGGTTTTCATTAAATAACTCTCCACTCATCAAAATTTGCTTAACTTTGGGGACAACTGAGTTACTCAAAATGTGCTATTTTGTATTGTATACGCTTGAAGGATGGAAATTGTTTCTCAGTATTTTGGTTCAAGATCCTGAGCATGATTGCAAACCTTTGGGCAACTAAAGTAGAAAAAACAACCAAGCAAAAAGAGTTCTTTTTTTCTTTAGGCACTATGGCTTCATTGTGAGCACGGCAAAGCTCTTCGCAACAGTGTACTGTGTTCCTTTCACAGAAAAGGTAATCCAGACTGTAACAGTGTTCCCTTAACTTAACGTGGTGTTCAGTTTTGGCCTGATGTCCAGCTGCCAGTTCTTTTTAAGAGCTGATTAAAATGATTCTTACAGTAGTCTGTCCTTCAGCACTGGCTGTTTGGCAGCTGCTTACACTTATTTTCTTTATTTAAATCCCTAATCTGGAGAAGAAATTAGTAGTGTATTGTATATTTTCAGTAAGCACTGAACTGGGGAATTATTATTTTGATCTGATATAGCAACTGAACTAAAAGAAAATCTCTAAGGCTTTTTTAAAAAATTAAGGTATGCTATGAGGGTTTTGCTTTTTACTGCTTACAGCCTCTGCATTGCTTATCCTTTGTTTTTTCTTGTCTGATTTCTAATTGGACCTTCCTATAAGTCAGGTTTGCGCTTCTGTTTAGTTTTCAAGTGCTAGGCACTTCACACTGCTCTGGTTTGCTGTGGCAAATGAATTGTCACTTAGAGTTTTAATGATGATGTTTGGCTAAACATCACTGAATATCTGTGAGCCTTTTTGGGTCTAGTAGTTTTTGAAATCGTACTGTATTTACAATCTTTTGTGGAGGCCTTTTTGAGTTGATACGAATTTAAATTGTTTTTCTTCAAAACCATAACAGGATTTGTCAGAGGAAACCATTTTGGGCATTATTTCATCTGTGAAGGTACCAGAGTTTAGACCTTCGAACAAAGTAAGTGTGATATTTAATTTAAAGAAAAAATAAAATATTCCACAAGCAGTGTCCCACATCTCCAACTACTGCATTGATGCTAATGAGAAATTAACACAAATTATAATGTGTTTTGGGGAAATAAGAGCATGTTAAAGTTAGAGGGAACCTCTGAAGACCATCTAGTTCAGTCCTCTAGCTTGAGCAGGGGCAGCTAGAGTAGATCATCAAGGACTGTGTCCCATTAACCCATTGGGTTATGAATATCTCTGAGAATAGAGACTCCACAGCCTCTCTCTGCTACCTTTGCCAATGTTCAGCCATCCTCAAAGTTTTGTCTGGGATGTTTTGTTTGTTTCTTTTTCTTTGAAGTATTTTTGTATGTTTCTTAGGGAATTTCATGTGCTTCAGTTTGTGCCCTTGTGCTTCACTGGGCACAGTGAAAAGAGTTTAGCTGTGCTCTCTGTATATCCCCCCTATGAGATATGTGTGCACATTGATAAGATGCCACTGACCCTTGTCTTCTCCACTCTGAACCATGACAGCTCTCTCAGCTTCTCCTTGTATGAGAGATGCTCCTGTCCTTTAATGTTCTTCGAAGCTCTTGGTTGGACTTGATGCAGTAAATCTGTGTCTCTCTTGAGCTGGGGAGGAAAGCCTGCAAGGAAGACAGAAAATTTAGTACACTTGACACTTGTGTGGTACGAAGTTCATGTATTTCATTACTCAAGCACTGCGCACACTTGCAGGTTGTACAGACTGATGAAACTGCAAGAAAACCAGATCATATTCCTGTCAGCAGTGAGGATGAAAGAAATGCTATTTTCCAGCTGGAGAAGTCTATACTATCCAATGAAGCTCTGGAAAGTGAGTAGTGCAAACCAGCTTCATAGTTTAGTAATATCCTGCATTTGCATTTGCCAGTAGTGACATTCAGGTCTTTGGATGAAGCAGTTCTGGAATTCTGCAAGAAGTAGAGCTGATACCTAAAGCTTTCTGAAGTGCCATGCAGATACCTGTCCTGTTGCTTGACGTTACCCTGTGGTTCTATATTTCTGAGATTCCTGGAAGTTTTAGGGCTTTCTATTATGCTTGCTTGTAATTGCAACACGGATGACAGCGAGCAGGCAACAGTGGAGAATTGAACTCTTAAGGAGGGGAAGGGTCCCGGCTGGATCCCAGAAGGACTGCAAGTGATTTGGGCATGAGAAGGCTGAGAGCCACTCCTTAGAGCTCTCAATCTGAAATGATCCTAAATTGTAAAGACTGTTAAGAGTCTTTCTCAGCAACTTCTAGATTTAAAATGAGGATGCTAACATCCCATTATTGTGCCTGGCCACATGAAAGGGTCACTGGGCAACAACTACATGCAAGCTTTTTTAGCCCATGAATCCAGGATAAGGATTAGCTTATCCCTAACTCATCCCATGGAGTGTCAACCCAAAACTCTGTCTCCAGTGCTACTGAGTCCATATTTTGAAAATTTTGCAGATAACTAAGATTTAAAAGGGAATTCTCACAGGGTGGAGCTTTAGTGAGATGGGGTGTTTAGATTATGAATATTCCTATTCTCATTCTTGGTGGTGCAAGGAGAGTAAACAGAGCTCTGTTGATGTTTATTTGATTATTCACTTTTAGCAAGTGGTATTGAGAGGGGCATTTCCTAGCATAGGAAAAAAAGCAAGGCATCAAGCTCCAGGATGTGAAATTCCTAATTTGCTAAGGTTCTAGTTCCTTTAAATTATGTTTAGGACATCTTCAGTTTTCTAATAATAATTTTTGCTCCTTTTTTTTTTTTTTTTTCTTTATGAGCAGCTGACTTGCAAATGAAGCCCATCTCCTTTGAGAAAGATGATGATAGTAATGGGCACATAGATTTTGTAACAGCAGCATCAAATCTGCGAGCCAAGATGTACAACATCGAGCCAGCAGATCGGTTCAAAACAAAGCGCATTGCTGGAAAGATTATTCCTGCCATTGCAACAGCTACTGCTGCAGTATCAGGGCTGGTGAGATTGATTTTTAAAATGTGTATTTCATTCTCTTACTGTTTCTTGCCTAAAACTGCTGTCTGTTGTCTGGGTATTGATTTCTGCTACCCTGACAGAGGCTCATTTAAAGAAATGGATTTATTTCTTATGTACCAATAGCAAAGGTCATGCTTGATTCTAGATGTGGTTGTTGAGGAACACAGGCAGTGCAGGTAGCTCAGTGTGGAGTTGCAGTGCCAGCTGAAGACTGGGCTCTGGGTGGGAGCCTCAGGCAAGTGGTTGTGAACTGATGCTGACCCTTTGCACAACAAAGGGCACGGGGACCTGTGGCCCAGCCTGGTGATCGGACACTCAGGGACACAGCAGGAGCTGAGGACTGAGCTGGAAGACCCTGGACTGTTGAGCACACAGACTGTGAGGGTACTAAAGCCCAGGTAGTCCTTTGTTCAGGGCCCCTTCTCCAAGGCACCAGCTTGAGTTGTTATTCTGTTGCTACCCCATGATAAGATTACTTAATGAAACCAGAAGTCTGAGACTCAGCTAAGGGAAACCCAGGGTCTAGCCAGCAAGGAAACCTTGTCTGGCTGTGGGAGTGGGATGAGTGAGGCAGTGATTGAGAAGCTGCCCACTGTGAAGGGGATTCAGTCCCTGCAGTGGAAGTCTTTGGTGGTGTGAGTGTGGCTGCTGGAGTGGCTCCTGAATGGTCAAAAAGGGAAGTTCCCTTAACATGGTGAGACTTTGGTGCTTTTATTTTTGATTTTCAGCAGAAAGATGGGCTGGAATTCAGCATTTTGGTTTGTTTTCAGCCACTAATACTAACTTCCAACAGAATGCCACTGCCAGGAGTGGAAAGGATCTGTTCTGTAGTAGTTCACGTTCATGCATCTCAACAGAACCTCATACTTTGTGGAGATTGCATGAACCAAACAATTTTGGAAGAGTACTACATTAAGAACAGTTTTGAATGTTTTAAGTATTTCCCTTCGCTGCAACAGAATTTATTTCTGTGGCACAGTGGGTTGCTTTTCCATGTTACTTTGTTATTCACAAAGGCTGATTTCATTAACAACTTCTTTGGTAGTTGCTGGCCTCTTAACTACACCAGAGTTGATAACACTAAAACCTAATAAGTAAATTCTAATTTACTGCAGGTTGCACTGGAACTCATCAAAGTTGTGGGTGGCTACCAAGCTGATGCATATAAGAACTGTTTTCTGAACCTAGCCATTCCCATAATGGTCTTTACGGAAACTGCTGAAGTAAGAAGAACAGAAATCAGGTAGGAAGGACAATGTCAGAAGGGAAAGGACAATACTTGGAAACCTACTAATTGATGCTTAGAACTTGCTGAACCATTCCAACAAGTGTGAAGTTTGAATAGTTACTAAATCCAGATAGCCACATTAAGGCCTTATGTGCTCACATAGCAGAGCTATGATGGAACCACAGCTCATGGCCGTACTCCAGTTAAGCAGTCTAGATATTCAAGGGTATTTTTTTGTTGTTTGAACTTGGAAGATGATGAATTGCTTCATGCTTGCTATCAAACTTTGCTATCCACTTACTGTGTACTGCTAGAGGTGTAAGTGATCCTTGTAATACTGCCAAGGATGTCCCATAATGCATCGCCCAAGAATTTCCTGTTTGGAAAATGCAGTCCGTATTCATCTGTCCTAGTTTTAAAAATAGTGGGTTTAAAGGCTCAGTTTGGTTTTCAGTGGAAGCTGTTACTTGTGAGACTTTAAAAATCTAGAGAAGGTAGATGTATGGTGGTGTTCTTAGGAAACCTCCCAGACATGCTTTTGCATCTTGTTCAGTTCAAGAGCTATTTTTCAGTAGGTCTGAAAACTCAGTAACTTCACTGTCAATCCCATGTTTACTTAGAGGTCTTACTGTGTCTTGTGCTTAGCAAGGTCAGAGGGCTGGAGAAATGACAGCAGAGAGAGGGAAGAGATTTTTGCTCAAGATTAAACAGCAGCACATCGCCAAGAGGACATGGCAGTTCTTCAACATGCTTTTAAGGGAGTGACCAAGTTCACATTCTAAAGTAACAACTTTTCACTTTTTAAAACAGAAATGGGATATCATTTACCATCTGGGACAGGTGGACAATTTATGGGAAAGAGGATTTTACTCTGTTGGACTTCATCAATGCTGTCAGAGTAAGTTTTCTACTGTCCTGGGTTAATACAAGACAAGAGGAAGGGGGTTTCTTGTTTTAGGTTGTTAAACTGTGTTCTGTTTTTCTTTTTTTATTTCATTCAAGTTACTGTTCAAACCAGAATAATTTTAGTAATAACTAATGTCAATGAGGATGTCTCTAAGTAAAGGCATCCAAGCCTGTTTTCAAGTTCCTTGTTAATTCAGTTCACTCAAATGTATCTTAATAATCAGCATCCATACATTAGCAGGTTTTCTGGTTTGGATCCTATGGATTTGCATAATTAGCTGTAATATTAATGACAGTAGTATCTGCTGGTTTGGGCAGCTGTTCTAGTCTTTTAACAAGTTTCAATTTTTGAATTCCAGGAGAAGTATGGAATTGAACCAACTATGGTTGTACAAGGAGTCAAAATGCTCTATGTTCCTGTGATGCCGGGCCATATTAAAAGATTAAAGTTGACGTAAGTGTAACTGGAAAATTGATTTAGGGATGCAATGCACATACAAATTACAGTCATTGCTTGGATCAAAAGGACATGTCTCTGACAGCAGTATTTTCTCTCAAAGTGGTTTCTAGCCATTAATTCTTTGGAAAGAAAAAAGATATTGGAAAGAAAAAAGATATTGGAAAGAAAAAAGATAATTTCTTACTTTTTGTAAAAAAAAAAAAGAAAAAAAGAAGTAAATTAACTTCTGTGATGAGGAAAGGAGACTTGCAAAATGCTGCTTTAACTGTTGAATACCAGAATGAGAAAGCTAAGAAGTAGGACAGTAATTTGGGGGGGGGAAAGAATGTACCATGGTTCAAGCAGAGCAAGACTACTAGAACCTTTTGAAACTGGCTTAAAACTAATGCTGATGTTTAGTAACTTAGCTCTGAAGGAATAATGTATTGCTTGCAGTTTAAGATTTCTGGAGGTCTTTTCAATTATAGTAATTGCTTGAGATTCTACATCACTTTAGCCCTTTAAAAATGATGACATACACAAAGGCCTTGCTTACAGACAGGAAACTGAGGTATTTCACCCTGGCAGTTTGGCAGGATGTGAAGGCAGGGCACTGGGTTTTGACTGAAAACCTCTGCAAAATAACAGCCAGATCTCATCCAGGTTTAGTTCTGCCTTACACCTGTGGATTGAACTACTTTAGCTCAAAATCTGTTCATTACAGCTCCTGTGAAGTGTGTGCTAGTCAGTGCTCACAGGCTTCGCTGAAGCAAGTAGATGCACTGATCAGTACTGTTTTGAAGGCCTGCCAGTAGGTATCAGGCAAAGAAGTATGAGTAAGCTACTTCAAACTCCTGGGGAGAGAAGAGCTGCTAAGCTGTAAGAGTAGGCCTGGCATACTAAGATGAGAATTTACACCCTGTCTCCCAAAAAGTTGCTTATATGCTTTCTTTTACAGCTATATAAATAATATTGAATGAGTGGGATATGTAATGAAGTCAAAGTCATGGTATGAGGCTGCCTTCTTGTGAATATCAGGATTTTTTACTACTCGGAGACTTTAATGGGCTGTATCTGTCATCTGTTCTGATTTGCTGAAGCTCAGGTGGAGGAGCAGCTTTTGTGTGCAATTTAGAGGTGGCTTATTCTCTATTTTAATTTGGTCTGTAGTATGCTGGGCCAGTGAAATTCACTGTCTGCCATATTGCTGGCAGTGAAATTCCTCCTAGTCTGGCCCTGAATTCCCACTGCCAATCCTCTTGGTACATTTATGAACTGTTCTTCATTTCTTTTTAGGATGCAAAAGCTTGTGAAGCCGTCAGCTGATAAGAAGTATGTGGATTTGACAGTATCATTTGCTCCAGAGACTGATGGGGAGGAAGACCTGCCAGGGCCACCAGTGAGATACTACTTTGTTCAGGAAGACAATTGATGGTAGAGACACAAAAGTCACTCATGGACCATTTGTTCTAGGAGTGTGCTAATTTTCAGCTATTAAAGATGGTACTATATATTTCTTTTTGGTGAAGCCTTAATTAAATGGTGAAAATCAGTGGCTCTGCACTGAAGACAAACTGGATTTCTTTCTTCTGCTCCTGTATTCTTCAAGCCTGTTTGCTCAAAGGAGGATTGGTCACTCCATGAGATGGAATGTCCAGTACAGTCCTTACCTTAAAGGCAAGATTTGTATTGAGGAAAACAAGAAGAATGGTGAACCTAAGAAATGGTCCCCATGTGCAAATTAGGCAGTTTGCATTTGCTTAGGGAAGACTGCAAAAATTAGGAAAAGCTCCATTTTATGATGCTCCTGGTGTTCTAAGAACATCTCAAATTCATTTCATATGTTTTACTTCATTCTCAAACAAGAATTCCATTTTTGCCATCTACACCTGAGATTTAATCCATCTGAAAGGCTTAAACTCTCACTGAAAAGCAGAGGAACTGCTTTCTTGTGTGGCTGGTTAGTGGTGCCATGGTCAGCACAGCTATCTTGTGTCAGTCTCAGAATGGAAACATAGGGAGGGGATGTAAATTGTCAAAACTCCCCTGAAGTCCAGAGAGCTGGAATTGTTGATTATCTGCACTAAGACTGTTCTTTGTGGAATACTGCAGTATGGGGAAAGTGAAAACCTATCGGAGAGCCGGATTAGCACTTTCCACAATAAAACTTGGTCTTCAACAAAGAGAAAATGTGGTCGAGCCTTTCTGCACTCACCAAATTAAAATCACCGTAGCACTTGATGATGTTAAAGGGAGAAAAAGACAAATACCTCTGGATGGTCACAGCAAACTGTTACCTCAGCTGCTCCTTTTGGTACCATTTCCCTATAGCAAGTTGTTGTGCTGTATACCTGTCCTCAGAACAAGTTTGAACTGCACTGAACAGAGAGGTTTTTACCTTCATTGGTCAGCTATTGGGATATCTAATGATAAAATTTCTGCTTAATTGGAAATCATTATGGACTAATTTTGCTGCTGTGGTGAGGCAGAGGTGTGTTACAGAAACATCATCATTTAACTTAAACACTGGATACTTGAGGTAGTACTTCTTTTTTTATCCCCATCATTGTAGAGCAAGGCAAGGTTAGAATAAAAACTTACAAACTGAAATACCTTCTCCTGTGTTTCAGCTTTAGATTTTCTTATTGAACATTATGTCCTGCAGCTGTTGCAAAAGCTATTAACAACTTAGCTGTTTATCATCAATCATAATTTATTAAGCTTTAGGGATGTCTTCGCATTTAATTAGTGATGTCACTAATTAATGCTAAGGATCACTTAAAGGTTTTAGGGCAAGTTAAAAACACTGTCACCTCTCACAGTTGGAGGCTGGGAAACAAATGAAAAACTTTGAGTAAGTATACTCTGTTACGTTAGTGTGGTGTTAACATCATGCTTACGCTTTTGAAATAAGCAGCATTTAAAATAGTAAAGTCTCAGAACTATTCTAAAATGCCATATGACTGTCCTGGGGTTTCAAGTAAACTGTCAGGTATAATTCATGCAATGGGTTTTACTAACGACAACAGGTACACCTTTGAGAGCCTTGTAAAACCTCAGGTCAAGGCTGGCAGGGATCACAGCCAGAATTTACAGATACGGCTGTATCTTTATGCTGCTCCTACTGTTTGTGTCTGCTGGACAGATGGATGCTCTATGGATGGGTTCTGCTCAGTTAAAAAGTTGGGTATGGAAAAACTAAAAATGCACAATGGCTCTAGATATTTATTAGAATACCTTTAAAAATTTTGGATATGAATGAATCTAGGTAAAATGTCACAACTAGTAACTTCAAGAGGACTTTCTGTAGAAGAACTTGGCATGTCGAGTGGCTTGCTCTAAACCTTTTTGAATTGCTGCTATGGATAAGTAAAGATGTTTATATGGAAGATTGTGGAGTGCACATCTCAAATTCAAATTTCAAACTCAGTGTGAATTTGTGTTTGATAGACCCTGTTTCTCCGTCTCTTCCTGCTTTTTATCAAAAGTTTCTGCAGGTGTTCAGCATGATCACACTAAAAAGGCTCTGTCAAACTGGGCGAGTGAATTTTGAGGTGCTGATCTTCCAAATCTCCAGTGTTGTCACAGTGCTACCAAGCCAGAACCTTGTAGCATTACCTGGTGTCTGAGAACTTTTTCTCTTTTCCTTTTTTTTTTGTTCATTGCAGTGAAAGCTTGTGTTTGTCTAGGACTGTTTGATGCACAATTCCTGTGGAGCAGCTAAAGCTTGCTGTCTTCCTGTAACAATGAAGAACTGTCTTTTCACTAGAGCACTTTGAATAGCTTCCTTTAAAATGTTATTTTTAGAGAGAGCAGTTGATTTGCAGGAATGAAGTTTTATATCAGTAATGAAGATCCCTCTCACTCAAATGCCTTCTTGAAGAGTTTGCTCATATTTGCACCAGCTTTTTCTGAATTTTGACCACTTAATAGATGCAGTTAATTAATTTGTGCATGCAAAGCATTAAGCAGCCAGATTGACTTTTCTCTGGTTAATCAACATGTTTCTTTAATGTTAGTAGTAGCGAGGATTCTGCGTGAGGGTCTCAATACTGTTAACAAGACTGCTTTGATGGATCAGATGGATTTAAACTTTAATTATCTATACCACAAGTAAAAAGTAGATGTTTCCATATTATTTTCCCACCCTTTCCCTATGTATGGTGAAATATGTGATTGCTTATTAAAAAGATAAAGCTGTTCAAGAGTAGTTGTATATAGGAAGAACAACTCTGGCACTGGTTGGGCTGTCACCTCTTCATGGCTTCTCACATCCTGAAATAATTCGGGTTTGAGCTAGGCAGAGAGTTCATACATCTGTCAGACTTGTCATCAAATACCAGTAAAGATTTCAGATAAGTTCATGGTCTTCATTCTCGTAATTTTTCCTTGTGTCTTGAAACAATGTGGATGTAGGCCAGTTGTTTTAAGAAAGGAGCTGAATTTCAGCCAAAAGCTGACATTAACTTGAAAGTTTATCAATCCCTGTGCAATTACAGAAAGCAAGTGTGCAGCAATCTAAACCTTTGTCCAAAGGTTGATACATTTGATCAGAGATCTTTTGAATATTTATTTTAGTAAATGTATATTATGTGTGGTTGATGAAGTAGCTGGTGCAAGTGCTGGTCCACAAAGCTTGTTGAGGCTCGAGCTTAAAGGTGCCATAAATTCCAGCATTGCTAACAACAGAACTGTGTTGCTGAAGTGTATCCTTTTGTATGGCACAGGTGAGAGACAGGGAAGAAGTGCTGAGTTACTACTTCTCCCAGCAGCATACAAGTTTCCATTTCATAGGGGAAAATCTGCAACTCTGATCCCATGCATACTGAGCAGCACCCTCTTCACAAAGTGATGTCAGCGATTTTCATGGAAAGAAAAGTGCTAACTTTTCACGTTATGATGTACTTTTAAAATATAATGGGCCTTCCCTTTAGTGGTCAGAAAGAATAGGAAAGACCTGGTGTTCCGGTCACAAGCATGTGATAAAAGCATCACTTTAAACTATTTTTGCTCAGTGTTCTGCTGGCACCGTAAGATACTGCGGCCTTAAGTTCTCAAGCAGTTGTTTTTTGCTCGTTTTTGAGTTCTTCAGTAGAATTTTAAAGAAAAAATTGCAACGCCCCGTGGTGACAAGGGATGTTTTGTAGCGTTTGGAAACCCGAGGACTTGAACTGGCGTTTCCCACGGGGAAAATAAAAGAAGGGGAAGCGTTCCCCGCCCGTCCCCTCAGAGAAAGGCGGGCAGGAAGGGGGGGGGGGGGGGGGGGGGGGGAAGCAGCCGCTACTTCTGCGCAGGCGCAGCAGCAGCGCGCGCCTAAATCAGCTGCCCTGCCTAGCGCGCGGCGGCCGCCAACCAATGGGACGGGGCCGGGGAGGCGCGGCCGGGGCGCTGCCGCCCGCTGGCCGTGCGCGCGCGCCCGCCGGCAAAGGCGCGCGAGGTTTGAAGGCGGCGCGGGGGGCGCGCGCCGGCCCCGGTCTGGGATGGCGGAGGCCTTGGTGAGAGAGCGGGAGCGGCCGGTCTGTGTGTCTGTGTGTGTCTGTGTGTCTCTGTGTGTCTGCGCCTCTGTCTGTCTGTCTGGTTTGTTGTGGGCGGCGGCCGGGCCCGTCTGTAGCGCAGAGGCGCGGCCCTCTGCGCACTCCTGAGGGGAGGGACGGCGCCGATTTTCCATTTCCCTCTGAGGAAAGCGAGGGAGGGGTTCCGCGCTCACTCCGGGTCCGGGCTGTTGGCAGAGACATTCGTGCTCTGAGGACTGGTCTGTCGGGAGCCCCGTTCCCCTCAGAGCACAAGTGTCTGTGGCAGACCCCGTTCCCCTCAGGCTGCCTCTGGAGAGCGGAATTCCACGGGCGAGTGAGGACATCAAGAGCAGGACACTTGTGCAGGCACGCTAGAATCGTGCTTAAGTTTAAAAATTCTTCATGTGTAGCGTGTAGCGCGACACGAGTACAATAATAGATGAACTGTTAAAAGTTCTTTTAAGTTCGTGACAGGAATTTTTAATTTCTTTAATGCGCAAGGTCACTTGCCAGTGCATTATGTTGCACTCTGCTGCGAGGGGAAGGGGCTTTAAGCTCGACTGCCGGATTGACTGCGAGTGGGGTTTTGGTCAGTTGTTTTCCCATGTTACCTGTAACTTCCTTCTGCCACTTTAAACCGATGTTGAAAATTTGCAGTGAAATCAAGCCATATGGCGTTTGGTTATTTTTGATACCAGAAGTAATATCCAAAGGGGAATCACAAAGAAGTGCAAAGTACTGTCAGTATGACAAACTTCAGAAAAACGTGCTGAGTTCTCTTGTGTTGGGATTAGATAATCTCACACTGCATATACTCTTTAAATTTACATGAATTAGGAAAATGTTATAGTTGTTTTTCAGCTAAACATTTACATTTTTTGAGATGCTTTCCTGTCTCATTTGTGAAGAACTGCACTCTGCTTTGCTGTTGAATTTTTCTTGCCCTTTCTTCCCATTTTATCCTCTTAAACCATTGCCCGTTCCCAGGTCAGCAGCTTTATTTGTTTACATAGAGAATGTGCTGCTGCTTGAATTATTACTGCTCTAGTTGTGGAAAATGACTGGAGTCCTCTCTGCTGTTTGAATGACTTCTGTTATAGTTGGGTTTCAAGTGTATCAAGAGGCACTGTAGCATTCTAAGAAAAACAATGCTGCAATAACTCCCACTCTCCCACTAGTTTAAGATGTCTCAAGAATCCTCAAGATTTTGTTTTTCTGTCAAGTGTCATCATGCTTAGTAAAAATTGATTCTTATTTCTTCACAGAATCGTTTAAAAAAAGACTACAGAGCAAGATTCTGCCACGGAGGAGGGTAATTTGCATTTAAACACCTTAGATATTCTTAGATTCTGGAAAACTTAACCTTGATTTTTATCTGAGAGCTAAATGTCAAAACTGCATGATGTACCTTATTAAATTGATCATATGGTGTTTCCCAAATTTCTTGTACTTCCTGGTGGTAAGAGAAGCGAGCTCGGTGGGGGGACAAGGCTCCAAGGCTTTCCTTTGCTGAGGCAGGAAAAGCTGTGTGGCTGTACCTAAGGTACCCCTAACTGGGCTGCCTCAGTAGGGAAACCTGTGCAAACGTGTTGCCTTTCAAGGAGTAGAGAAATGAAGCCCATGCAGAGTTCCAGCATATTTGGACCTTGCTGGTAAATGTTAGGGATGAGTTTGAGCACTTGCAGTGCTGTGACATTCTTTACATGTGTGTTAGGAGTCTGTGAAGGTTTTGTTACTGAAATCCATTTTTGGACATTAGTTTTGTGAGCTAAATCTACCCAGTTAGCTGTTTCTAAAGGTATCTAATGGCTACTATGGGAGTAGTGCTCCATGGCTTTTCTAGTGCTACTTGGTTTTGGTCAACACTGGCTGGCTGGTGAATCATTCACTTCTTCCCTTTTCATTTGTGCTGGTTTGAAATAGTAATCCAACCAGCTGAGCTGCTCACTTCCTTGTGGGTTGGATACCTCAAGCCAGTCCTTACTGCTGACACTTTTGTATGAGCACAGAAATAGCTTGTTTTACAGGGTGACTCCCTGTATGGAGGGATGGGTGTGCAGCACAATTCATTTCTAGGTCTGCTGTGACTGCATCACTCTGTAGGCAACATTGCTCAAGGTCTGATTTATAAAAAAAATTATTTATTTCATGTGGAACTCTAGTCAGCCTAAAGGTCATTTACCTCAGGGCCGTTACAGTAGTTGCATGTTTTCTTTTATGGAGAGAGAATTCTTCATTCTTATTATAATCTGTGGCAGTGAGGCTTTTTTTCCTGGAATGCTTACTTAGACAAATTTCTTTGCAGATATCTATGCATGGAAATGGTAGGTAAAATATATATTAAAGTTGGAACTAGGGGAAATAATAACCTAAAATATTAAGAAGTAAAACTTTGCTACTTTAATATTTGGAATAAGAGCATCTGGCATTTTTGATTGAAAATGTTTTTCCCTCTTGTTTCTAGAAATAAGATTGATCTACAGCCAGGTCAAAACGTACTGAAACTTATACAGGATTGTTTTGAAAGTAAGCTCTTATTTGGTGTTTTGCTTGATTTGCTGATAAAAGAAAAAATGTATTTTTTTCCTTGTGTTATATTTAGTAGTAAGTAGATAGAAAATAAAAAATACGGATAAAATGGATAAAAATAGTATTCTCAGGGTTTTTAAGAACAGCCCTTTCTCAGCTTTTTAAAACTGTGTCTTAGCAGTTTTATAATCTCTTTCTCAAGCAGCTGATTCCTTTCTTGTTTGGATTTACATGACCTTAATAAACCTTAGAATTTGTTCAAATAAATGAAGCCTGGACAATTCCAAGATTCCCATATTTACTGTTTTTTTTTTTCTTCATAGGTTGCAGCAGTGATCTTACAATAAACTCTCCAAATTGCTCAACCTCTATTTTGAAAAATAAGAAGAGGACTTCAGTGCAGAGACAAAGGATAAGTTCTGTCAGTGTCATAGGGTAGCACTGGGTACAGGTTCATGTGGGTACAAGTTCAATTCCGTAGCATTTAGTCCTGTATGAGCACCTGTAAAGTATATAGGCTGTAATTTAATGATCTGTAATAGTTGTTGAAAATGTGGGGTTTTTTTCTTAGTTTGTTGTGCTCTAATTCTATAAGTAGAATTATTTAATAGCTTTTTTTTTTTCTTGGGTTTTTACTAATGAAAGCTTCTTCAACTTTTTGTCCGGGATAGTTAAATTTCCCTCAGGCTGAAGCATGCTGCCTTATTATGGGTGGTGGGTATGGCTGTCCTGGACTCCCCTGGAGTTGGTTGTGGTCACTTTGCTAGATGTATGGACACAGTTCTTAGCTATCAGAGGGACAGTTAAATTTAAAGGTGATTCATGTAGAAAAGCAGCTGGTTTACTTCTGCTAATTATCTGTATAATAACTTCATATGTCTATAACTTTGTTGATGAGTGGAAACAAATTGAAGGCCTTGTTAATGGGGTGCCTGAGAGGATGATGCCAATAATCTAGACTATATATTTAGTTTTAGTATTTTGATTTCTTTCAAGTAGGATATTTATTAATGACAGGGTTTAGAACAGGCAACCTTATAATGGTGTTTGTTTAATTTAGTCTGATGTTAGAATATAATCTCAAATCAATTCTTGCTAAACCTCAGCCTGTCTTAGTAAAGGGTAACTAATTAATTTAAATGAATTAATTCTAATGACAATAATAAGTAGTTTACCTTGAGGATTAGCAGGATGTCTGGTTAAAGCTGCATATAGATTTCTACTGTACTGTTTTACTTCTTGTTGGAAATGTACAGTTACTTCTAGAAAGTTTTACACAATAGAAAGTGTTTAGGTAAAATGGAATTGTGATTTGAATGAGTATGAATTAAGGGAAGGAGATTGTAACATGTTCTTTAGAAATGTATATTCCTGTTAAAATACCATTGCTTTATCAAATATTTTACTTTGTCTCATTATTTGTTACGAACTATGACAGCACAAGGCAGGGTCAGCCAAGTCTGTGAAAACAGCCCCTAAGTCTGCAGAGGCCTCACCTGCATCACCGCTGAAGCCAGTCTGCAGCACAGGTTGGTCACACTATACTGAGTTAAGGTTTTTAAAGTAACTATTTCTGGGATTTTGTAAGGTTTTAAGTAAAATAATTAAACCTGTTCTATATATATGGCAGGACAGTCATGTGAATCCCACCTGAAGCCTGCAACGCACGTTTATGTAGCTGCTTCTGAAAAACCAGTGTCTCCTGTGTCTAAAAGTGAAGAAAAAGAACCATTAAAAGACATTGAAGCACTGGGCCAGTGTCCCGCCGTGCCTTTGGACTCTGAGAATAATCGTGGGTCTGTTGCATCACCTTTTCCTGTGGAGGAAGCCAGAAGTTCTCCTGTAGTTAAGTAAGTAGAGCTGAACATGGTTGTGGTGTCATATTCCATGTGTGCCCTCCACCTCAGGATAAATGGAGTTTGGATTGTGGACTCGTAAAAAACAATTCCAAGCTTTTTAGAAAGTTTCTATATCTGGGTTTAGAAAGGGCAAAATTTTTTTTTATTTAATATTCTGATGATAAGTGCAGTACCCAAGTGAAGGAAGCCTGTCAAAATGGATTTAAACCCTTTTTTCCCGGAAAGTGCACCAAAGTATCTGCTTCTCAGATTGTCTACACTTCCTCAGTGAATCCTGTTGACAGTGTTGACTTTAAAAGTTAACAAGAATTTGTTAAAGCAGAAATGAGCAGTCATTGTTGCTCTTGCTCTGAATATACAAATACTTTATACAAAGTAAAATAGCTTCAGTTGTGATTATTATCTCCTTATTGGAAGATTTGAAGCTGAACTGCAGCACTGGCCTGTGTCGTGGCCACAGTGCTGCTTTCCTAGAGGACTGAATCTCTGGGGTAGATCGTAAAGATGGACTGAACTGATCCCATTGACTCCCATTAATGGAATGAGATTGGAAAGAGTCTAGGAGAGCTGATAATTTCTCAAGCACATTCCCCTAAAATTAGGAATTTGTCTTGCTGAGCAATCTTTATTTTGATCAAGAGTCACATGCTGACTCCATGTTGCCTGTGGACACTTGCTACTATGCTGGAAAGTACTACTGCTGACCTGCGTTGCAGCAAGTTTCCAAAGGGAAGCTCATTCATAAGAAGTGAGATGGTGTCAGCAGGAGCATCTGTTCATCCTCACAATACTTTATTGTGCACTCAAGGTTTATAGCAACATGTTTGAATGCTGTTTCTGATTCATAGATTACGTGTTGATAACTGGAAAACGCCAGCTGCAGCAAAGAGCCATGGAGAAGTTGAAAATTTGGAAGGACCTCAGCCTGGGAGAGATGAGCAGGTTGCTCCTGTGCTAGGAACAGAACGTGTTACTGCATCATCTGCCCGGACAGAGAAGTCTTTCTCCTCAGCTGTCTTAGCAGCTGTAGCAACAAGAAAACTTGGACAGAGGTTTGTTTGGAGGCTTCATATGGAACATACAATGGTTGAACTTTATAATAATTCATCTGAGGAATGTTCCATACGGTGTCTAGGTGTTGGGAGATTTGGAAGGCTGAAAGTCAATTTCTCCCATACCCTGAATGATACGAGTGCTTTTTTTCCCTCCATTCTTTAGATATTCAACCTTGATATCACCACCATCACCTCGTCCTGTGAAACGTGAAGATATAAAAATAGAAAATGAATGTGAATTTTTAATTGATGAATCAGGTGGTGCATCTTTTACTTCTTGGATTTCGATACCCAGTAAGAGCAAAAAAACAAAAAAAGATGGCTCTGCAACTCCCATTTCTAAACCTCAGCCCTCTGAAAAGAGGAAGACACAGAATAACAAAGTCAAGAACAGAAAAGTACAGGTTAAAGCACTTACTACACAGAAACTGGATCATCTGGATGTTGGAGCTTTTGAGTTAAAGGAAACGCCACAGTCAGATCCAATCCCTAATCATGAAGAGAATGTCCTTACCTCTCAAAGCCGAAAGAGTACTCGTATTGGTAAGTTACTTAACAGCTCTTCAGACTTTTCCTTCCAGGACACATTACTGGATTATTTTCTGGTGGTTTATAAAGAAATTATAATAAGGCAGTTGATAGACATCAGTGGATTCCTTTTTGGTGTTTTGGTTGCACAGTTAGTTTGGGTGAGACAGAGGCAGTGAGACTGTCTTCAAGGTTTTTTTTGCCACACCCTTTGCCTTTCCTGTTAGGACATTAAAAATTAAATTAGCAATGTTATCTTTTCTTATGAAGAGTAATAGAAGGTAAGTACCCAACAAGCTTTTGTTCCTTTCTCCATAGAGAGGCGGCTGTGTGCTTTGAACAGAAAGGGGATTGAGTTCTAGGAATAATTTGTGAAGGGTTTTGTAGCACAAAGCACTGAAAATTGGAAAGCAGACTGAATGTAACATTTCTGCCACCCTTTTTTATCAGGAAATACTGGAAGTACACAAAATAGCTTTTTGTAGACTATAGTTTAGTGAAAGCCTTCTTTTAGCCATTGATGATAAAACTGGTTTTGCGATACCCTTGTTTTTCTTCCCCATTTTGATTCTTTGGGGTTTTGGTGTTGTGGTTTTTTTGTCGGTTTTTTTTTTTTTTTGATTTTTTTTTTTTTTGTATTGTTTTGTTTTGTTTTCTTTTGTTTTTCATTCAGATGTCAACATATATCTTCAGGTTTAATGGCAAAAGGTATTAATGTCCAAATATTTTGTGTATTGACAGGAAAGACTAAAAAGGATGCACTTAGACAAGACTCTCCAAACCAGAGCAAGAACACATCCTGGAAACCAGAAGCTGAAGAACTGATGTTGTCATGGTCTGAATTGGAAACAAAACCATCTGATGAAGAGCAGCGTAAAACAAGGATGCTGCCAAGTGAGGGCAGTGAGGATTTGCCTATGCCCTCATCAGGGCATCAGGAAGAGCAGACTGTGTCACTAAGAAAGTCTCCCAAGTCTCCCAGGAATCTGCAATTGGCTTCTAAAGCTTCTCAGCATTTAGCAGAGAAGAAACAAACTGCCGAGAAGAAACCCGCTGCCGAGAAGAAACCCGCTGCCGAGAAGAAACAAACTGCCGAGAAGAAACACACTGCCAAGAAGAAACACACTGCTAAGCAGAAACTTCCAAAAGTCAAAGTAGCTAAGAGAGGGACAGTAAGTCCAAGAAAGAAGCTTAAAAATTCTGTCCAGAAAAGTACTAACAAAAAGCTTCAGTTACAAAGAGAGGAGAGTTTTGACAGTGAACCTGGTGAAGAAGAGCTTGAAAGAGAGCCTATAGAACTGAATGAAGTGTGCACCACACCCTTGCATCAGAAATCAGAGACTCCTGTGATTCAGAAGCTGACTAAATCTGAAAAGCGTAGAAATGTATTGCACACATCAGAGTCACCTGGCGGTGCAAATAACAGAACTCCTCTAAAAGCACTCCAGCATCCCATAGAGAGTGTGAAGACTCCTGAAAAGAAATGCTCGTCTGCCAAGTCTTCAGGGAAGATACCCAAAAAGATTCCACGTAGAACCAATAACGGTCTTTGCTCAAGCCCTGAAGATGCTGAGTCGGAAACAGATTCTGACAGCTCTTCTGTACAAGACATGGCAAGGAAAGAACAGAAGTTACCAGATGTGAAAACAAAAAGTAACAAAAGAAAACATAGCAGGCAGCATGGACCACTGTAAGCTTTTTATGTGATTCTTTACAAATGAGGTGTATAACTTGGTAGATAATTAAGCACATCTTGTCAACTTTTAAGCAGCGATGGCCCAGTTGAAGTATGTGGTAGTTTGAAGCTGGTTGAATAGTTAGTAGAGAACCAAGCAGTTTAATCAACATTCTTTTCTCAAAGCTGGGTGCCATATTTAGTGTCTCCTGCACGAGGAAACTTGTTCTAGTTAAAGTGTTCTTGTGAGACTTGCATAGGAGATCCAGTTTAACACAACCCCACCATCCATGGAATAACTTCACTGTCAAGTTTAAAAATAAATTTAGAAAATACAGCATTTAATTCTTCAGCTATATTTATTTTTGTCAATCTAAAGACTAAGTTCAAGTGGTCTGAAACCTGGTTTGTAATCATTGGTCTTTGCATTGCTTTTTATTTTTTTTAATGTCTTTTTTATAGTTTTGTTCAGGACATACAATTATTGACTTACAGATCCCTTTCATTAAGTTTACTTAATACCAAATGTAGTAATAATAATTTTTTTCTTTTCTAGGGGTTCTCTTATAGCTGAGAAGGTTGTGAGTTCTGAAAGGTAATTTTCTGAGTGGTCTGAAAAATGTTAATTTAATTCTACTTATGCCCCACTGAGACCCCTTGAGACTGGGCAGCTGGTACAGCTGCTGTGTTCTGTGCCCTACTGGTGAAACACTGAGTAGAACAGGATTGTGATTCTGCTTGAGGGCTTTAAATAGTGCTAATACAGTTAATACAATTTTTCTTCCTCTTGTGAATAAGGGTCATAAGAAGCTTCTTGCCTTTGGGGATTTCTTTCCTTTGAGGCTTGCTTCCACATTTGTGTGTAATTTTTGAACAGAAAGACCAGTGCTCCTAGAACTAATGACTGTAGCACTAATAAAATTGATGTCAAGTAGGGTATGGAACTCTTATCTACAATCCAAACTTTTTGTGCACATACATAGGTATGTATCTTCCCCTTTCATGAGATGGAAACTTAATAACAAAGCGAACAGGAGTGACAGTCTGTGAATTTATTAAATTCTTATGCAGTCATTCCACTGAAAATGTTGGGGGCTTTACTTCTAAGTAAAGCTTCTAAGGGAACCTGCTGCAGACTGACTTGGACAAATTTGTAGTGTTGGTTTGCTAACCTAGGTGATTGAAATGCATCTTCTGGAGTTGAGGTGGATAATACCTGGATTTCACTGGCACACTAAAAGCAGTTAAGCACAGCCTCATATGGGGGAAGAAGGAAGGCCAAGGGTACTGATGCTGAGGCTGTAGGAGAAGTCTGTTACAAGTGGCTTGATTGCTAGAGAATCTCCGTTGGAGTTATATGTGTAAATTGTTGCCATTTTGTGGGGGAGATTTCATGACAGAGTATATATTAAAAGCCATTTTACTGTCCTTTCCTTAGAGTATTCAAAACAACTCTTTAAAGCACCTCTATGATTATGGTATATGGAGAATTGTCCATAATGTAATGCTACAGAGGTGAGGAGAAGGTCTGTTCTGGAACGGAGAAAAAAGAAAAAGTTTAGGAAAGCTCTTTAGAGAGGAGGTGTGAACACTAATTGTCTGCCTGATGACTGAGTAGAGGAGTAATTCATGAACTTCTGACCTGTGATTTCTAAGGAATAGTCATTTGCTTCAGTGTCTAATTGGTATAGACTTGTTTAAAAGCAAAATAAAATCCAGCCCACGTGATCTGAAAAAAAATTTAAATTTGCTGTTCTTGGTAGTACTGTAATATTCCTTTGACACTTAACATGTTCAAGCAGGTGTATTTTTTTTCCTTTGCAGTGGGCCTGTTCTAGAAGATTGTGATAAATTTGCTTTCAGCACTAAGTCTCCTGAACAGGATGATGTATCTTCAGGTAATCTTTAAACATGGTATTTCCTTGAATTTTATGTATAAGCTTCTTAAAAACTGTAAGAGACAGTTCAGTAATTTCTGTTGTATTCAGCTTTTCCAGAACAAAAAATGCAGATGTTATTGGTGGTTACATTTCTGTCCAAGTGTGTGGTACAGCATGCCAGCTTTATCTTGTTAGCTTTGGGAGAGCACAGCCCTCCATGGTTTGGCATCTTGCCTACCAGGATAAAGTTATTCTTTCCAAAATACTTTGAACAAATTTTTCAGGCTCAGTTTGTACCAGTTTGATGTGTTGCCATGTGATGGTCCTGTATGCAGTCACTTCAGGCAAACCTGAGCCAAATTACAGCATTGCTAGAGCCATGGCCTTGTTCACCCATGAATACTTTGGTTTAGTGGGTTTTGGGGAGGGTTGTTTGTTTGCTTTGGTTTTTTTTTTTTTTTTTTTGGTGTTAGTGGGGTTTTTTTGTTTGCTTTGTTGTGTTAGAGTGGGGTTTTTTTGTTAGTTGTTTGGTTTGGTTAGTTGTTAGTTTTTTTGTGTTTGGGGGTTTTTGTGTGAGGAGGGTTATTATTATTTGTTTGGTTTCAGTTTTAAATTTCACTACACAAGTTCCACATGTTGTGGTAATGAACATGAGCCCTGGAGACACGAAGTCTTTTTGTTAATGTTTCAGAGCCAGATGTGAATGTTATTAGTCCGTGCAACACTTTTTTCAGATACCTAGTTTAGTGTGTGTTCTGGTAAAAAAATTGTTCTAAAATTAGGTTTGAGTGATACAAATCTGAATGATATTTCAGGCTTATAAACTATATAACTTTATTGCACTTTGATCAATAAAGTTATATAGTTTATAATTTGTTAATGTTCACTTTATCAAGAGGGATAGGTCTGAGGAGTATTTACTTGAATGTATGGTTTTCAAGTAATTTTTAAGTGTACTCTGTTTAAAACTACAGATACTGTTTATCTACACTGGATTTCATATATGTTTATAGCAAAAGGTGTTAGTGGAGGCACTCTTTGAGACTTCTGTTTGTGTTAATTTTGGTTGCTTCTAGTGGGCATATTGAATAAAAGGAATAAATAATGCCTTTGGGTGGGGTTTTTAAATGTGTTTTCAGATAATTCTGAAGACTTGAATTACAAATTAAAACATCTGTTGTCAGACGAAGTAGCAAGGCAGAAAATAGGTAAGAATATTTTAAAATATCATAATGTAAGTGTGTAAATGGAAATGCATTTTCAACTTGATGTGAACGTTGCTGAAGGAGACACAGGCAAACACCTAGAAATGGGTTCATCTGTTTGCATTTACAGATAGGGTTGTTATTTCTTCAGGTATAGATAGCCCTTCTTTAATTTTGAAGTTATTTTTAAAAACTTCTAGTATTTCTTTTTTTTATTGCACTTTTCAACAATTATCTTTTTAACTGCCACACTTTGGTTTTTCATAATATTGTGTTAAGGAAACTTTCAGGTCTGACCATCCAGGAGCCCCTCTGGCAGTCACACTCCCACCACCACAGACTTTAAGTCCTGGGACTGAAACCTCTTCACAGTGTGTGGCTCGAGTGCCCTGACAGGTGCCCCGTTTGACTCCTTCACAGCCAGATGAGGTTTCCTTGCTGGCTTGACCCTGGGTTTCCCATAGCAGAGTCTCAGACCTCTGGTTCCTTTAGGTAATTTTATGGTGTAGCAACAGAATAACAGCTTAAACTGGAACAGAGGACTGTCTGAGCTTTGGTACCCTCACATTCTGGGTGCCTGACAGTCTGGGGTCCTGCTGGCCCTTCCAGCTGAGTCCTTGGCTCCTGCTGTGTCCCTGAGTGTCCGCTCACCAGACTGGGCCATAGCTCCCTGTGCCCGTTCTTGTGCAAAGGGTCAGCATCAGTTCATGCCCTCTTGCCTGAGGCTCCCAACAGAGCCCAGTCTCTGGCACTGCAGCTGCGCACCCAGCTACGTGCATTGAATATATTCCTAAAAACTGAATCAGGACAAACTCTTACTGTTCAGTGAGAACAGTAAATGCAGTAAAACTGAGGGTGCAAATAACCTGCTTTCTGTCATGGTCTGAGTCTGGATAGGATGGAACAATGGGCATGCAGTCAGTTGTAGTCCCATGCTCGTCTGTTTTACATTGTGAGTCTTTTTTATTGGCTTCGTTATTATTTTATGCACTAAACTTTAGTTGTCTGCCTTCAAAAACTGCTTCAGCAACTGTTTTGTATTTACCATTTTTAACATTAAATATTTTTGATTAATTTGCTCTGAAATCTTAAGGGGCTTTTACTCTTTCTTACAAACACTAAAATATAATACTGTATTCATATATGGCAGTTTACACAACTTGAAGTTGAGACTATGTGATTAGTACATCCGAAGATAAATACCTGAGAAAACATGGAAATGTGTGTAGTTTCTTTTTGCAAAAGTGCTGCTCTTCTGGATCCTGGAAACAGGACTTCTGAATCTGGAAGAGAAAGATGTACTTATGCAATCTCTGTTACCCTTCCCTTCCCATAACTGAGGCAGTGCCTTTTCATGGTTGCTAATGAAGTTCCCCAGATTCAGGCAGGGTTCTTAGTCTGTCTTTACAGGGGTAGCATGTGTGCTGTCATTGAGCTTGAGCTCCTAATGTCTGTATATCAGCGGTTCACTAAGATAGAAGGAAATGTAATTTCAAGTCAGGGTGGTGATTGTTTAAGAAAAGGGAGGGTGAAATACTGTTGTATGCAAAAGAAGGCATTTGGCAATACTTGAATCCTATTTAATTGTCATGATAGCAATGTGATAAAAATATCAGCTGGGAAGTGCAGACCATCTTGTGGTACAGAGCAAGAGGAAAGAATACTTAATATTTTCTGTCTCTGATTTTTTCTTTCATACTTAATGTGAATGACCTCATCCTTCAAATCAGTAATGCCTTCCAACACACCTAATGTTCGTCGGACAAAAAGGATACGGCTGAGACCTCTGGAATACTGGAGAGGCGAGCGTGCAAACTATATTATGAAGCCTTCAGGTATTAGTTCCAAAATACCTATTTGCTTCCTTCTGATAGAGCAGAAAAGAGAAATCTGCAAGTTGATCTTGTGCTGTGCAAGCTTTGAGATGCTTATTATTGGGTAACTTTTCTAAAAAAGATTATTTGTAGTCTCCAGTTACTTAGTCATCTCTCCGTGTAGTTTTCTTCTCTTCTGACACTCCTGTGTCAGCTGAAAATAGTATATCAGCAGAGCATTTTAAGTACTTTTGCCTTCACTGTTGAAGGAAGAACAGAGCAGTTTCTCTGTACTAGTGGGATTTTTATGTCAAATATTGTGTATGATACTGGAAAAAGAGACAATCTACTGCATCATTCATTGGAGCATTTCTTTTTGTGTGAGGATTGTTTTCCAGAGCAAATACTGTATAGTCTCAGTGTTAAGTACCCTAAATGAGAAAATAGGTCTTGTTCTCAGGAATTTTTTTATTGACAATTCAGCCTAGTTTAGTCCTTACCTAATTAATTAGTTCACTAAAAATAGTATTTTTTGTGTCCCTAAAAGTGATATTTTGTCTTAAAAATTATTTGCTTGTCATGGCTTTCTGAAATGTTCTTTGACTGAATTTTGATCAAATAATTTTCAAAATGTCTTAAGTTGCATTGTGGTCCAAAGTACTTAATGTTGAGAAGCTTTTTTGTTTGTTCTGGCTTTCTAAAGCAATCTGAAAAGTTCAACATCAAGGAAGTGTATTCTCAATTGAAATGCTGGTTGGTTGTGCAAGTTTTCATTCTTTTAAACTTACTATGAGTTCGTGGACTTTGTTTAACTTCCTTTTGTTTCAGGAGGGCTTGTGATTAGTGGACTAGTGCATCCAGAAACAGAATCTCCCAGGAAGAGTAAAAAGAGGAAGGATCCTCCCAAGCAGAAAAAAGATAAAACAGGTAGGAACAGAGACTTTTTTGCTTTGGATACTTATAAAAGTCTCTTTAATCAAATGCTCTACTGCTCTAAGATTTTTCTCCCATAATACTCAATTCTCTCTCTGGGTGAAAATAATTTTATAACATAATTTATTAATATGATCTGATGAGGGAAAACATGCTCCTACTAGATCTGTAGCAATGCTGTACATTTTTGTTGCAAGATTGTTCACTGAGCATAAGAAAGGAAGAAGTGCTGGACATACCCAGAAGTGCTGTTGTGCCTTTAAAGCAGGGGCTGCAGAAATTAAACTACTTACTTTGTGTTCAGATCATGATGCTAGTGTGCACAGTTAAAGTATAAAAACTTGCAGCAATTTTGCTGATACCTGTAATAACACATCTAAAAATGCAGTGGAGAGTGTTAGTAGGGCTTCAAGCTGTTGTAGTTTAAATACAAAACCACAACGTGGTAGGTGAAGAAAGAGCTTTAAGAACAGTGCATAAAATGGTTAAAAGTGGGCAATATATCTATGTTTAAACACTGGCCAGTAGATAATAAATATATAAGTAGTGCTCAGAAAAGAGAGTCAAAGTCCAAAAGCTAAATTATTTTTGCTGTGCTCTTTGACAGATGTTTTAATGCTAAAGAGCCTTTCTTTATGGGGACTGTCTAGAGCTTTTGTTGGAAGCTGAAACATTTCTCTGTGAAGTTATAGAACTAACAAAACAAGTGCTAACAAACACATAAAATGCCATATGGTTCTAGCACTAAACTAATCAGGACTGACATAATCATCAGAGAAATAAAGAAGAAAACAATCACTGTTGGTACCAATTTCTGATTTTGCATTTGTTACATGTAAGTTTTATTCCTTACCTCAGAAAGTGGTAGGACTAGAGAAGGTTTAGGGAAAGCTCATCAAAAGGCCTAGAAGGACTTCTGTAGTGAAGACTCCTCAGCCCTGAAGAGAATACTGTGGAGGCCTCTAAGGAAGGAAGTCTAAAAACACCTCTGAAATCATGAGTGACATCAAGAGGGGAAATAGAAGTAAATGGTCCTGTTGGGGTTTTCTGCTTGTTTTATTAAACACAAGAACTAGAAGGAAGACAGTGAAAGCTGGGTTATTCAGCAAAATAAGGTGGTCATTCTCACTTTATCTCAGTGTGCTTCCTGCCCAGAATATTGTGCATAAAAGTATTTATGTAGTTTCAAGGCAAGAAAGAAATACAGGAAACTTAACAGGAGAGTTAATAGCTCTAAATAAAACGTGTGAGCTCCAGGTTAGAGGTGGAAGGTATTCCATTGAAGTGTCAGTATATTATTATGGCATTTTGGGGAATGAAGGAATGAATACCTGCTTTGGGCCACACTGATGGGAGACAGGTCCACATCAATATTTGATCGAAGTAGAGTTTATATTGTCATATAAATCATCTGACCCCATGAAAACCTGAGCTGGTAGTGACTGTTCATACTTGCATCTTACAAGAACTATCGGTTGCTTCAAGTGCCTTTGAGCTGTCTTCCAGAAGTGATTGATTTCCTCTGTGACAGACGTTCATCCTCAGAGATAGTCTTTCACTCACATCCTTGAGTCTTAATGATGCATGTAAGGCCTGTCAGCCAAGTAAAGTTTCTAACAAAAGTTCTTAAATGTTATTGATACAATAAAAAAATCTGGTTTTATAGAGTATAGCTATAGAGTTACACCTGTTGCTGCTTCTTTTTATAGAGACATGGTTATGTTGGAACAAAGCTGTTCAAGCACAGTAACTTTGTTCCTCCCCGCCATTGTCTTGCTGTAAGAGTATTTAAGCTGCCATGAGTGCCTACAAAGTGCTACAGCTTGCCTTTAGCATGCTTCTTCTGTCTGTGTTTAAAGAAATTTCCTGTACACTGTCGAGCTAAAATTGTCTGCTTAAGAGAATTCTGCAGGAGAGCTTTGGGATATTTATTCTGCCATGAACATTCTAAAGCATCTCTTTTCTGTTTGAAAAGCATAGTGTTGTCATCAATTCTTAGGGAATTGCTTTCTCTGAAAAATCCTTTTTATTATAGCAATAGTTCTCAGATTTACAACTTACACTGAGATTCCTGTAAAGTTATTTCTTGAGAAAAGGAAAATTGGACATGTGCTTATCTTTTCAACATTTTTCTCTTTTAAGTCTTCGGATGCCTATCAACAATAGGTTGAGCAAAAACACTTCACATTTCATCATGTATTTCATATTGTCTCAGCATTTTTTGCTACAAAAATACTGCTCTCAAAACATAGAGTTTAGTTTTGAATAAATACTGTTGTTAATAGCATAGGATATATAGTTGGCATTTCCCTAAGAAATTCCTTAGGTTTAGAGAGTGTTCATCTATTACACACAGAAATTATTTCAATGAAAAAGACATTTTCAAAGAATTGTTATGGATGATTTTCTTTGTTTGAAGGAAGAGTATTCGGACTATTTAGTCACTTATTAAAGGAAATGCAAGTACTTAATGTGTGACATTAGAATTGTGGAAATTTGTGGTTAAGTGATTACCTTTTTAAAATCTGTATTTGTTACTTTTCTGGTTTTGTTTTGGTTTCTTTGTATCCTCAGATAGAAAAGAGATACCTGCAAGTTTGGATCCCAGCCTAGCTGATGTGTCTAAGCCAGCCATTGTACTGGACCCAGTAACAAATAAGGAGGTGCATCTGGGTGAGTTGAACGGATGTGACCAAGGGACATCCTGAATTATGTAGACTTATGAGGGGAAAAAAAGAGTTCATGCCACATTGGGCATAAAAAGGTGAGGTTTTGAAATATTTATTGCTCTTCTGGAGAAAGTTCTGAGGGAGACACGTGAAGAGCCCTGATTTTTCAGCTAAATATTGAGTCTAGCTTTTGTTATGAAACAATATGTATTGCACTGAGCATGTAACAAGAATAATTATATGGTAGCATTAATTTTAATCTCCTGAACATTTTTTTTAGATTGTATAAACCCTGCAAGCAGTCACTCTTATGTCTTCAAAAATGAAGCAGTAGAAATATACAAAAGTTTGAATACATCTCTTTTTGCAACTGGTAGATTGATACTGAAACCATATAAAGAAAAAGGGCACCAGTTTGTCAACATGGATACAATAGTAAGTGTGCTTTTTAAAATTTTTTATAAAATGGACTTTATAAACAGAAGAATCTGTTGGGGTGTTTGGAAATAACATATGAAATAGAGAGGACCCCCCCAGCCAAACATTAATGAATAGTTTGCTGAAGGTACTTTGCATGCACATTGCCTTGCTTTGCTTTGTATTACATCTGTGTGTCCATGTGCTCCTACTTTCTGGATCTTGCAGAAGAGATAGAAATATCAGAGAAATAAAACTGGACCCTATCCCTCTTTTGAGTTGTGCATTTTATTTTTCATCACTATGGGGAAAAGAGATTGCAGCTCTGCTGGCTGAATTGGGTTTTTATCTTTGTTATGTGTATGCAAGTATTTTCTTGGATATCTTTCTTAAATGTTGCTAACCTTTGAACCCTTTGGCTTCCATTAAGGCTTTCCATATTATCCATGGCAAGGTTATTATAACATTACATGAGTCATCCTACTCCCTGGCTGCAGGGGACTGCTTCTATGTTCCACCAGGTGAGTGCATGTGTCTGAGACCCATTTGTTGGGAGGTACAGGAGACTAAGTTAGCATGCTAGGAACCAAAGAGAACGATTGAACAGAGAATGGGACAGTACAGGGTGATGAAGAACGGAACATGACACAACACTGGACACTGATGATCTAAATGGTGGAATGCAGGGATACACATACTGCTTGTTTATGTGTGTTGGCCTTAAAGTTTTGATGACATTACCGAGTTCTAAGAGTAAATTTCTCTTGGTATTCTGGTTCTGTCACTAGCTGTAATGTCGAGGAAACTTCACAGACAGCCTATTGTTACTAGTAATTAATATATTTGTTTCCATCACCATATGCTTGCTGCTTTTTTCCTGTGTAAAATTATGAAAATCCATTTGGATGAGTTCACCATGCTTTGTGCTTGTATGTAGAAGGTTCAAACTATCTTATTGAATCATATGAGGTGGCAACTTCATATGATTTTTGAGAATTTAAAGACCTGATTTTGTCCTTCTGATATAAAAGTGACATGAGTTCCTTATGGGAGGCTGTTCATCAGTGGGTTAAGACACTAGGTCTGGAGATTTCATAGTAGTGTTAAAGCCAGCTGTTCATGATGCTGTAGGGCTTTTGTACAGCTTTCTTGTGAAAAGGCCTGTCTTTAGAAAATAAGGAATTAGCCCTTTTTTTCCTTGTTAACTTTTCAGCACAGTGTGTGGACTGAACAAGCATTGCTCAGTTAATGCTTGGTGCTTTGAAGCTGTTTTTTAGTGTTTCAATCCTAGAAGTCTAGTGGGTCTGCAGGGACAATTTTATCATTTGCTTTTTGGGAAAGCAGATTATATAAAATGCTGCAAGTTTTGTATGACCATTAGAATCTACATTTCATTCTTCCCTGCTTCCTGATGGCTGGTCTCAGTACAGCTGGATGGGCAACGCAGGGTTTGTGGCAAGTGATCCCTGTAATTCATCGTATGACTGTATATGAGTGTGAGCATGTTCTCATGGCCATGCTCAGGACCTATTAAATAATTCTATTTTGTGGTCATGGTAATGTGCAAATCTCAAGTGAAGATTTGCAGTTAAGTTTCCATGTGCAGTTTTTATTGATTGTTTTTGTAGGAATAAATTAAAGTAAATTCAGTCACCTTAAAGTTTTATTGTGAGTTTTGAGAGCTGAGAGCTCAAGCCTGTTACATTCTTCTCAGTAAAAATCTTCTAAGCAAAGATCAAATTAAATGACACTAGCTGTATTCCTTGGCAATCTCTTTGAAATGCACCAACCTGCCTTTAAGAATGGCATGCCAGATTAAGAACTAATATTCCTTCAGTTAAAATAGATAAAATTAACTATACTTGGCTGAAGACAGGAAAGGACTTCAAAAATTGCCGGTGGCTCCTATGGAAAACTTACTGTCTTTTTATTTGCAGGAAATGGATATAACATACGTAATCTTCTGAATGAAGAAAGTGTTCTTCTCTTCACACAACTCAAAAACAGGTGAAGAACTTTCTGCAAAGAAATTTGCTTCAACACCTGTCAAATTTTTGTATGTTCTAAAGTTCTTTTTATGTACAAAAATATTTGAGTGGGCCCAGCCTAGCATTACAAATGAATACAGAACAGCTGAAATCAACATAAGAAGAGTTGAAGAAAAAAACCCGAAGAATGTTGGTAGTGTGCTGTCAAACTGAAATGACATGCTGAAGGGCCTTGCTCTGCATCAGCTACTATTCTTGTGCCATCCAGTGACAGAAAGATATAAGTATGAAATGTGTGGGTATATTTGTTGTTCCAAATTGTATCAATATGCTTAATCTCCCTAAAGATGCTTAGCACTTGAAAAAACCCTGGCATCTTCAGCTAACATCTGATAGATAGTCTTAACGACTGCCTGGTACAACCTGCTTAGAATAATCTCTGTTTAAATGACAGACCTGCTGTTTGCATTCCAGTAATTGTTGTCTAGGAGATGGGCTGCTGCAAGGCTGCTGTGCTGGGGTCCAGCTGCCTGCTCATATGTTAACGACAGGCACCCCTTCCTTGTCTGGCAGCTGGATGATTAGTGCCTCCAATCTGAATAGGAAAATAGGAGCTCTTAAGTAGAAGCTTATCAGTTGTGTCTTTTGTGTGGAAGCTATGGCCTGATTAGCTCTGAACATTGTTGATAGCTTTATTTTGTGTAACAGTGATAGGTCACTGCCAAATGTATTACTTTAATATCTCCTTTTGATTTGCTTGCTGTGTTCCTGGATAATAATGAGGACCTTTGGGAAAGCTGTAATTATACTGTATACTCCAGAAGCCAAGTCTAGACAGCAGATGGTATACATAGCATTTGTCTCCCAAGCTCTTCAAGGTTCCTTCTGGCTGAAGATAAGCATAAACTGCAGCTATTCTCGTGTGCTGCTTTCTCTCTCTGGTCATTGCTATCCTTGAAGAGAAATAATAATATAAGGAAGTATAAGGAATAAGGAAAATTTAATTGGAATCACGAACTTTTAAGGACTTGAGGAATGAGCACTAACCTTGTAACCAGTCTTGGCCATAATCTTTATGCTAAATCTAGAGTATACATTAAAGTAGAAAAGAGGAATGGGCTTTTAGCTGTCAGCTAACTTCCTGTGTCTGTGAAAGGGCTTGGACACCAAGATTACCATGTCTGTGAAAGATCCTTTGGATTGGGGAATTTGAGCTAATACTTTCTGTCATCCCCTTTCAGGCAGTAGTTCCTATGGTTAGTGCATATATAATGACTGACAGTGGAAATACTTGGTAGAAGTTGTGTGCTGTCTTTTCATTCATGACTAAGTCATGTGTAACTCTGAGAAGATCAAACAGGAACATGCCTATTGCCATTTAGTTCTGTCTGGAAACAAACTATTTTCCATCAGAGTTCAGGCTACACCAAAAGTCCTTTTTTTTCCAGCCTCAATATTTGTAAGCCATTTAAGAGTTAAAAAAGAAGAAAGTCGTTTAGTTACTAGATATAAATTTGATGTTGGCAGCTTTTGTAAATTTTGGGCTTAGGTTTGTCTCTTCAAGGTCAGCAAGATTCGACTAATGTCCTTCCTGTGCTGGAGCCATACCAGCTACCAGATGGGCACACATGCTGTCTCACTGCTTGAGGGGATCCCACCCACTAAAACGTTTAGTTTTTAAGTCTTCCAACTCCTCAGGCCTACAGAGATCTGGAACTTTGCCACTTGGAAAAAGTACAAGGCTAGGATTAAACCAAAGATTTCTAACCTAAGCAGGTATCCCAGTGGTCAGGCCAAGGATGTGATGTCTGATCCCAGCAGCAAATTGGTTCCAGTTGAAAAACAGAACAAGAAAACTTTTCAGTTGTGTGAAGGGCCAGGGAGTTCTGAACAAAAAATGCCCTACAAATTCTTTTCTGTATTACCTGTCTGCAGATTGGGCAGCAGAAGAATGGATACTTATGGGGAGAGTGTGGGTGGATGCTGTGGCAGAGTTCAGCAGGCTGCTACTTGCCAGGGATGTGTTTTCATTTGGTGGGCTGGGATGAGAAGTGATGACATTACCCATGTCATATCAAGCACTGATGTGTCTTTGCCCACTGCAACTTGGCAGCAAGGTCATGAGCAGGTTTTCTTTTGGGTCAAGAGAAATAAGCCCTTCAAGACGCTTTCTTAAGCAGAATTTATGTGTGCAGATCTTTTTCTGACACAGGCTGGAAAGTGCAGATTTTCAAGTGCAGGTTTCAGGTCAGCATGCCTGTTTGTGTTTTCCTAATTCTGTGGCTGGGAGTGTCAAGAGAACAGGGCAGATTTGGTAAAGTATGTGACTTTTTAGGCTGGCTGGTTTTGTTGCTCTCTGGCTGGTTGGTTTCTTGAGAGAAATGTCCTGTGTAGTTTGCAGAGAACATGTTGTAGCTGGACTATGTTTGTATCTGAATATGTTTGTGGTTTGCTCTTTTTTTTAAAGAAGCAATATCAGGTTTGCCACAGAATGTTCTCTGGAATATTGTTCTGGTTTAGCAACAATTCTATTATTAGTCAGTAGATGGGGCTTCAAGCACAGCTCTTTGCTATCTTCTGTGCTGGTTAGGGTCTGGTTTTTGAAAGGCAGGAAGAACAGTGTGTAAAAGGTGGAGATAAATTTAGTTGAATTCTTTTGCGAGGAGATGTAGATCAGTTGCTATTCACAGTAGGACTTAACTACTGAACATTGCTAAGTTCATTCAGTTACATGGATGTTGTACTTGTTGCAGCCACTTGCACAAAATTGTTCTTTAAAACATTAGTACACAGCAGGACCTGGGTTGTTCACTGTTGGTCTGGATTGCATTTCAGATTTTTTTCTTCAACTTGGCACTTGTTAGAAATTTGCTGCTGTGTCATTAGCCTAAATATATTGTGAGGAGGTGCTGGAGAATGTTCTGAGTGCCAGGACTCCTATGGTTGCTGAGTTGTGCAGTGTGTCAATCAATAATCAATAGTTAGTCAGAAGCAGCAGCTGATGTTTCACCTCTGCCTAGTCTTGTTTTGATTGCTGCTTCCTACGTTTTTGTATACAGCAGGCCAAGTAGGATATTGCAAAGAAATAAGCCTTTTCTGAAATCTGAGAAGTTAGCGTTCATTTTGCAGATGTGTGATTCTTTTTGCCAGCCTATTTTCTGTTTGGCTGAGTAATCTCACTTCCACTGGCTACTGTGGTTTAGCCAGGTGTTTGTGGAGCTAGGCTGAAGTTGGCTAAGCAGTGTTACTTGTTGTGGAGTGAAGTTGGGATCTTTGTCTTGAAAGAGACAGGGCCTTTTTGTGTTGTCTGTGAGATACACTTACTGTTCTTGGCAGATACATACTGATATCCTAGTGGGTATCGCTGTTTCAGTATTTTTATTAAATACTAAAATAACGAATTATTGAATAATAAATATTCATTGCTTTCTATCAACAGTAATTGAGAGAGCTGGAAGCAAAAGCCAAGTCACATATTTCAGCTTCATGTTACTAGGTTCATGTGTCCTGTATCAGGTACTATGGTAACATCCAGGGGCTTGTTTTAAAAGGCTTAACTGAGAAGCCATGCCACAATAAAAAGTCAGAGTTTTGAAGGCTTTGGCTCCCGTCAAAAAAATTAAAGGTTAGTAGGTTCTTTTGCAAATCTATCTTTTTGTAGTTTCATTTTGTTAGAAAGCTGTTCCTGCTTTACTAAACAAAGCTTTTTGAAGCTTAAATTAGCAGAAGAATGATTGCAGAACAGTCAGATGTGTATGCACATCCATATTTGTACAACTCTGTAAACATAAAATAGGAGATTGTGAGCTGAGTAATTACAGACAAAATAAACAGGACCAATAAAACAAACTGTTGAGGCACATATACAGCTTCTTCTATTTTTCAAATGCACAACTAAATTGGTTATCTGCAAATGATTTTAAATTAACATTTGGGGAATGCAATAAACCTAAAGAGCTATTTCCTCATTTCATAACAGCTGAAAAGACATTTCACCATGAATATTTCTTGGATATCTACTGCTGTATAGACTCTGCATGATGTCTTTTGTTATACGGGGTTTACTTTTAAGTGGTGATTGATTGCAGGTGATACATCTATCTGAAGAGCATGGACCATGCCTCTTTAATGGTATTGACAGCTGTTGTAACTGAGTATCTTAGTTTTTCTGAGCTGGTACATTTCCTTGGCAGAATCCTGTCACTTCGCAGATGTTCACAAATATAGTCAGAAGAGATCTCAAAGGCAAACTTTTTTGGGTTGCGTGGATGAGCTTCAGTTAGGATTTGACAACTGAAGTGAGTCCTATGGTCCAGTTCTAAGATGAAAACATTGTTGATCATCAGTCAGAACAGTAGGCTGCAGATTATTAGGAAACAAATATATTAAAAGATTTGCCTGCCGAGCTGTTCTGGTTTTTTTAAGCCCACTCACAAAGCTTCTGTTCTGATCTGCTTCATCTGAGCTTCCTTGCCCGAGTAAAGGTACAACATAAAAGGTTGTAAACCCACGGGTACTTTGCTCTTCTTCTGCAGTCCTGTTTGGGGCACAAGAGCAACAGTGATTGGAACAAGGAGCTGGAAGTAACAAAGTACTTTGTCAGCCTGACTGTTGAGATGAAAATCTAAAAGTGTTCACAGAAAAAAATATTAGTGTCTAGAGTAAGATTTTTATTTTCTCTTTGCAGCTTGAGGGTAAGGACTTATAAATTTGAAAACTGAAGAATTCCAGTACTCTTGACAAATATTTAGGAAGTTTATTAAATGGGTATGATAGCTGTTCACACACATTATTTCATTTAGCTGATTAAATTTTTTCACTGTGATGGTGTTTAAAGATGCCTTTTCTTGTGTTTTCAGTAACAGTATCTGAAATGAGAATTGATCAAGATGGCAGATGCATGGTAATGCTGTCTTCTGGACATGCCATAAAGAGGGAGGGGAAAGGAGTGATATGAGAGGTGTAAGCATAATGAAGAGCTCTATGCTAGTGCTCAAAGGTGTTACAGACTGACTGGTCTGGGTTATGCAAAACATTTTCAATGAAGCTCAATAATTTGGAATAGATTGATATGGGAAGGGTTTTCTGGTGTTCATGCCAGAAGGACACAACTGTCTCTGCTGGTAACCCACACTCCTGGTTTGGGATTCTAGTAGCGATCTGATCACTTGCACTTAAGAGCATTATGTCATCTTATCTAAAACTATAGGTTCACCTAATGAGCATGATGTATAATCCACTGAAGAAGAAGCCTGAATTTAATGAAGTTTACCCTTTCTTTATGTTAGCAACACTTCCGTGTTGTACTACAGTGGGGGTAATTACAAGAATTGAAAGTCAATTACAAAAAAGTTTTTTTCAAACCTTATCTGAACTTGAAATTTTATTGCTGACAAAGAGGGAGTTCCCATAGGATGCAGTAGCCTATACACTGAAGAAACCGAGCACTTCCCCTGTATTTCAGTTAGTGCCAAGTGAGCTCTGAGGCTAATTAATCAAAACAAATTCACAATTAAGCCCAGGAAGGAAGACTAATTAAGTAGACAGTTAAGAAAAGTGCTGAAGAAGGGAGCAACCTTAAGGGGAAAGTATGAGACTCCCAGTACTGGCCCATGAAGGACAATTAAGTGATAATTGCAGAGGCCTTTTTGCATCCAGCAAATGTTGTCTGCCTTTTATTATGGCTGATTTTCTTAGCAGAAGCAGACATTTGCCTGATGAGTAACTAAGCTTTACTGTGCACTCTTAAGGTAATTCACAGGTAAAGCAGAGAGGTTGCTACAGCTATAAATTAGAACACAGCTCCCAGACTTGAACAATATTTTAGATAGTGAAAAAGCCCCATTTGTTTTAAAGGCAAACTAACTTTAAATGTTGGCTTTATTTCCCTCTTTATTTTGTGGCATACTGAGTCCATGTTAGTATCCTGTTTAACCTCTCAAACAAATTACATGGAGTGAACTATCAGAATTTAGAATAGCTTTGTTTTGTTCAGTTGCTCATCCCACTGAAGTTCACAGAATCATTAGTTTGTCATGAAATGGCTTCTGCTGCTTATGTCCGTTTATTGGGTTTGTATGGCCAGGTTTTGATAGTGGGGGGTGGTTACTGGGATGGCTTCTGTGGGAAGCCAGTAACAGCTTCCCTGTGTCTGACAGAGCCAATGCCAGACAGCTCCAGTGCCAACCTGCCACTGGCCAAGGCTGAGCCCACCAGCCCGCCAGTTACCACAGTTACTATTCTGTGGTAATGTTTAAGAATGAAAAAATGTTACTGTGCAGAAGTAATTATTGGCAGAGAAGAGAGGAGTGAGGATGTGTGAAACAGCCCTGCCCACATACAGATGAGTGCAGAAGGAGCAGGGATGAGGTCCTCCAGGCACTGGAGCTGAGATTCCCCTGCAGCCTGTGATGATAACGGGTGAGTGATGTCTCTCTGTCCTCATCTCAATTAATAAATAGGCTCCAAATAAGGAGCCTTTCCTTATATTTCCTCTTGCCTGTCCAGCTGAGCAAGGAGAGTGATAGAGCGGCTTTGGTGGGCACCTGGCATCCAGCCACAGTCAGCCCACAGTCCTGCACTCATGCTCATGATATATTTGTGGGTTTTGGTGGAAGAAAAAGAGGAGGAACCTAAAACACTAGTATTGTTTTTACTGAAAATATTTTAAATTTTCTTCTGAAGAACTTTTTAAGTTAGCAAAGCTAATCTTTGATGAGATGCTGAGGCTTTTAGATCAGGTGCAAGCCCCAGATTTCCTGCATCTGTCCTTGCTCGTTTCCATTGAACTGTGATGCTAATGAAGTACAGAACCTCTCAATTTATTCAACTTAGCATGGGCTAAAAATTCCCATAAGCGTTCCCTTTTTTTCCCCCTCATATCTGGAACTTGAATTATTGCAGAAATTATGGTGGAGAGGTCTTCTCAAGTATTTATTGAAATGTTGATAGTAATTTCCTTTTCTTCATGAAATTCTGTGTGAACATTCTGCCATTGTGATGTATTGTGTCTTAATATTCCAGTTGGCAGTTGTCTTCTTGAACTATCTGTCCAAGGTGTGCTTTTGTCTCTTTTTTTCTTCCTTCTCTTGGAACAGGCTGCAGGATGAGGCATTCACCTGCTGCTGTTTCAGCTCATCTGTTCATCAAGTTTCAATCTGCTCCTTCATTTTTTGTCTTGCTGCCTAAACTAATTTCCTGCCCTATTTGGATGCATTTTCCTTACCAAAGGTTTCTTTTCTGTCATTTTGCCACTTGCAAGGATTGAATAATTTTTTAGCTCAGTTCCAGGTGTTTGAATTATTTCAGAGGTGTTCTTGTGCCTGAAGGTTCCTTTGCTACCTCTCCTGCAAGTTTTGTACAGAGCCTGGCACAGCTCCCAATTTGCACTCTCAGACAGGTGATGCAAAGCTTTCTTTGGTCTCTGTTCTTTAAAAGACTTTGTAGTTTTAATCCCAAGAAGGTTGGCTTAGGATGTCACTGGCAAGGTGTTTGTTATTGTCATCATCTGCTGTTTTCCTGGCTGCAGAAGCAGAACTGAGACTGCTTTAGGCCCACTTGATTGCCCTCGAACCTTGTCCATCTGTTGAGGCTGGCTCTGCAGTGCTGGAAGAATCCATCCTAGCACCATTCCCCGTGGCCAGACTTACCCTGGAGCACCATAGCTTTGTGCATTTTGCTCCTCTTAGAGCACTAATTCAGCGTGCTGGTGACTTCCTTTGGCTTGGCACAATCTTGATGTGTGTCTGCCATCACTTAGGCACCACGCCATACCCCAGTTTTTTATTGGCAGGCTAGTCCAGGCATTCACCTGCTCTTACATCTTTGTTCCTCTTGCCAGGAGGAATTCTGCCTGGCACTAGCTGGTTTTGGCACAGAGGTATGCCCAGTGCTGCACCTGTGGGTGTGGATCTCTCATGTGCCCTCTTGCACCCTGTTGCTGCTTGTCTTTTCTGGTAAATTGAAGGAGAAAGTAGTCTTCCTAGTTTTTTGTGTTTCTGCAATGCCTAAGGAGTCTAGACTGAAAGAGCTGTGAAGGTTGGGTGGCCAGTCCAGGATCAGCTTCATACATTGCTCTTGGAGATGGAGCTGAGACCTGGCCAAGCACATGTGACATACCTTTCCATGTGGAACAGCTCTGTCCACAAAGTTCAGATCCCATCATAGCTCTGTCCACAAAGTTCAGATCCCATCATCTCCATTTTACCATTCTTAGTGCCATGGGTGGGAGTATGTATTTGCAAAGCACATCAGTGTTGGTGTACACACTTGGCATCCTCATTCTTATTGCCATGGTTACTGCAGAGAGGTCAAGAGGTACAGAAGAGATCAGGAAACGGAAACTCATATGAGGGGAAAGAGCTTGTCTGAATCCAGGGCAGCTGGCTCTCAGTGGTCCTGCTTGAGCAGAAGTGTTGGATCAAATGACGTCCAGAGGACCCTCTGACCTCAGACATCCTGTGAAGTTGCAACCTGTGCTATGGAGGCTGCTCTTTTATGAGTTTAGTTTGCGCTTTTGTTGGGAAGACCCTTACTTCTGTACCCCTCAAGTGGAGAGCAATCTTTTCCATGTCACACAGCAGCCTGGGCCTGAGCCCCAGCCACTGCCATCCCTTTCATCACAGTTAAGGACAAAACGTGCACATTAAGTAGAGTCACAGGTGTCACCTTTAACTTTACCTTTCTGGTCTTTGCTCTGAGGAGTCCCCCTAGGGCAGATACATACCTGGGTTTGATGAGAAGCCCACTGCTCAATTTGGGTGAATTAGCTTACAATTTTCTGCACATACACCCCAAAACATTTTACTGTATTTGGACAGCGACTTACTATTTTCACCTGTAAGTCTTGTCTTTATTCTGTACATGGGCTTTAAACCAGTTAAAAATTCAGCATCTCAGGCAGTCCAGGCTGTCAAGCATCTGCTTTTCTTGTATAACTCTACATGTGGAGTAGCAGTCCTCAGGTGTCACTTGATGTGGGGAATTGCATTATTATTCTCTCAGCAAGCATTGGTAGTTCCTGGTTATTTTCCCTACTGTCAGCAGCTTTTCATGACCTTTGGAATTGCGGACCAGAGGTTGTGAAACATTTGTGTAAACCTGAGCTAAAGGGAATTAAAATACATGCAAGATCTTCATAAAAATAACATGAAACTCACATGCACGTTACCTACTGAGGCCTCTTGGTCCTTCACAAGATATATTTTGTATTTGAAATAGCTTAAGAAAATACCCAGAGAGCAAGTGTCAGTGCCACAACCAGGTGTGGCTTTGACAGCTCCAGATTTTGCACAAATGAACACATTTGTCAGAGACCACTATTAGCTAAATTAAATTAGGCTAATGTGCTCTTTTGAGTATAATTGAAATGATACTAATGTTTTTATTGATTTGCCACTGGAGTAGGTGGATTCTGTGATGTACTTGCTGCTGTGAGTACAATTTGCAGTTGTTCCACTTTACTGTCTAGTAACTCCACAATATTATGGCACAGATAGGCCTATTTTTAACTGTGTTAATTTGAACTAATTGCTGGTTTTTTTATAATTTAGAGCGAGAGCAAGAAATGAGTTGTTGGACGCCTCTTCCCCATAACTTTACCTGCAAATTGGAGATTATCTAATGCAGAGGAGTTCTAAAGAAGCTGGACATTTTCATCTGACACCCCAGTTTTAGGGGCATGTTGTTTCATTGATCTTAAAGATCTTTCTTCAGTGTAAATGGTAAATACATAGTTTGTTATGAGTTATCTTTTCTTTTGTATCAATAAATATTAAGTAATGCAAATCAGTTTTGATTTCCTTGATTTTAAATAATGTTGGAATCAGTTTTCTAGCTTTCCATGTGGTTTTCAAAGTGCAGGTAATTGCATGAGTTTGACTTGTAAATATTTATGAATAAATATGTAAGTTATCTTTAGTGGCTTCAAAGATGTCACTAACTGAAGTGTTTCGCTGTTTCTTTGGAGTTACTGAAACATTCAAAGGGAGTTTGAAAGTGAAATAGTTTTCAAAGGATAGAGTGGTAGAATCATTAAGGTTGGAAAAGACCTTAAGGACCATCCAGTTCAACCACTAACCCAGCCCTGCCAAATCCATCACTAAACCATGTCCCTAAGTGCCATGTCTTTTAAATACTTCCAGGGACAGTGATACCACTTCCTTGGGCAGCCTGTTTCAGTGCCTGACCACCCTTGCAGTGAAGAACCTTTTGCTAATATCCAGGGTAAACCTCCCATGGTGCAACCTGAGGACATTTGCTCTCATCCTGTTGCTTGGGAGAAGGGATCAATCCTCACCTGGCTACAGCCTCCTTCAGGTGTCTTTGGAGAGTGAGAAGGTCACCCCTGAGCACTTGGCCTTGTTGAAGCTCAGATGTCCATGGAGGTGGGATTTGAAAAACTTCCTGGTTCACAGTGGCTTTGGTTGCAGTTTAAATCCTTGGTGTTCCTGCCAGACTTACACAGAAACTTCTGTTTGGAATGGTGCAGGATTCTTTTGGTTTTGAAGTAAATCATAATCAGAGCTACATTCTGCTGCAGCATGTGATCATTCACGGTTCTTCATATTTGGTATGTAATAACTTATGCTCTCCTCCACATTTTCTACAAAATTTTCAAGGTGTTTCCATTTAGCTGGAGATGGTGCTCCCTGAGAACAAATCTTGCCTAGTCATCAGAGTGAAATAAAATAAAAACACCTCCCATCCCTTCAAGGAAAATACGGTCCATTAGTTTTTCATTTGCCAGGAGCATCAGTTTTTAATGTTTTTCCCTTTCCCTTTATCTCCTGGGAATATCAATCTGCATAGATCTATTATTAATTCCACAGCAACGAGCTCATTTTCTCAAAAATCTTTACAGTGGGTAGTAAAAGTAGGTCTCCCCAGGAATTATTTAATATCAAAATTGAGCTCAAGTGTCCTATACATGCTGCTGGGTGGCTGTTGTGTTTCTTTTTGGTGGTGGTGGTTGGTTGTTTTTTCCAAAAGCATCTCTGCGTCATCTGAAGTCACTGTTTTCTATGGTAAGGTGAGTGTTCTAGGGTAGTCCAGCATTTAAAACTCAGGAGTCTGGATGAACATTGAAAATAATTTTGGAACCAACACAATTTTTGGAGGTGAAAGGGGGAGGAAAAATCCTCTTGAATAGCAGCGTACTCTGCTATGAATGATAGTGTATTGTTGTATAAGCATTGCAGAGAAGGGAGCAAGAGAGGTTTTCCACTCCTGGAAGGTTCTGGAAACTATAACAGTCATTCCCATCAGCCATGCCCCAGTGAGCATTTTGCTGGCAAGAGCCTTGCTGGAGGGCAGCATTTCCACCTGCAGTGCTCGTGGTTCATGAAGCCCTGTCTCATTTCTAGTCAGTATTAACCATTCACTGAAGCAGCAGGGAGCCTGGCTCTACTGCTCAGCCTCCTGTGGCCTCTTCTGTGCACCTGGGTAAGCCCACACCCATCCACAGTGCTTGTGTCCCTGGGCTGTGCAGGTTGGGAAGGGGAGGGTGGTGCTGGTGTTTTCCACAGAGCCCAGACCTGGTGTGGCCTGAGCGCTGTTCTGCTCAGCAGCTCTGTAGGTCATTGTAGGATCCCTTCAGGGATCCCCTCCAGGGCAGGGCCTGGAGCTGGAGTCTCTCTTTCCTCACCCTGACTCGCTCAGACAGGGCTCTTTTGCTTGTGGTCTGACACGAGGAATGAGGAATGGTTAGTGTTTATCTTTGCAGTGTTTAGGAAATGCTTTCATTCAGAACAGTCTCAGTTTCTTGTTAATTGGCTTCAGCCAATGCATTGAACAGAAACAGCAATAACCACATAGATCATGTACTGTATTTTGATAGTCAGGAAGATTGTCCTTTTCTTTTACCTGCCCTAACCTGGAAGAATCAGAACATTTGCCTTTCCTATGCCAGTTAGACTCAGTCATAACTTCATAGAAGAAGGGTGGTTCTGGTAAAACCTGCAGAGTGACCCAGTATCAACTTTTTGTAAGCAAGTGTTGTATCCCTCTGGCATTGGTCTCCCCCATGAAACCCTACCTGCCCCCTGACTCTGACCTATGGCCTTTGGCCGGGTAACCCCGCCCCCTACCCTGAAAGAGATAAAACCCCCCATCCCTCCAAGTTCTCCCTCTTTGGCCTTGGGATCCCTTCTTGGAATAAACCTTGGAACCCATCTCAAGGTAAGAGCCTCTATTGGATTTACTACCCTATCCTGAAGATCCCCTCACCCAAACCTCCCTAAATTCTGAGCTAGCAGCTGGCCTCAGGGGGCAGAGGGAAGGGGAACAGTTCAAGCAAGGAGCTTCTTGGTCTGTTACATGGATGTATTGTTTGGAGTTTGTTGTATTCCTGGAAGGTCACAGTTTGAGGAGCTATAAGAAGTGATAAATAGGTGAGGTGCACAGTTCATGGGGGCACATTAGAAGATGAGGCTGAATTTTTTTTGCATGTGAAGGAATTCAACTTAAATCTTTTTATCTTAGGGGATAGAAAGCAAAGTGTGGGTCTTAAAAATTACCCTAGTCATCCGTCGTTCCCCAGTGCACAGCAGGAGAAGGTAGGATATCCTGTGGCTCATACCAAGCTAAGGTGCTGGTGTTTATATGGTAGCCCAGTTTTGGGCATGGCATGTGCCACAAGCCACAGTCACTGCTTGAGGATTGCCAGGCCACTTCTGAGCTCATGTGTTTACTCATGCTGTAACACATGGTGGGAATAAAGACACATGCTTGTACTCGGGACTTGGGAGCAGCCATGGAGCTTCACGTTGTTCTGTGGTGGTGGAAGAGAGATTATTAAAAGTCATATTTATTACACGTCTTTGGCAGCTCAGTGTTGGTTTTACCATTTGAGTCTCTTGTGTATTTTCATTATCTCGAGTTAAACAGTTTCTCTCCTGTAGGAAGCCACTTGGTCACGCTGGTATGTGGTCTGCTGGTGCACATCTGTGACTGCTTTCTCATGGGATTCAGCTGTTACTAAAAAAAGATTTTCATTCCTCTGCAGATGAGCAGGTTTAACTTGTCTGTTAAGGATAGTGTGATTTTTATTTTTATTTTTTTAGTTTCTGTTTTCAGCTGAGTGTTATCCATATGCATGCCTAACTGAAAGACTATGTATCAAACCAGTGCCAAATGTTTTGCGGCCTAAGGAATTAAGATGACAGTGAGTGAGGTGCAGACAGCTCTTCTGGCTGCCTCTCTTCACACTGAGGAGAGCTTTCCTGTGCCACAATAGCCTTGCTTTGCTTCAGGAGCTGCCCCAGCCTGGTGAAGCTCCACCATGCACCAGTCCTGCTGCCATCATGTCTGCTTTCTACTGCTCTGAGATCCCAGTCTGTGCAAGAGGCAGAGAGAAGCCCATTTCCAGCTCAGGCTGATTGTATTTAATCTTTTGTCTTTATTTTTTCTTTACTCATGAAGGAAGTAAATAGAACTAATCTGTAGGATTTACAAATGGGAGTTCAACCAGCCCTGAGGATTCATGGTCTTGAAGTCCTATGCTTGATTATTTTACATTTATATCATTAAAATCAGGCTTCTTTAGGTTACTCTGCTAAATGTTGCAGAAAAAAAGGCACTTGGACCAGCACTGAGCCAAGGATACTTGAACAGAAGGTAGCCTGGTAGTTCCCCTGCTGCTGGTTGCATTTCTCTCTCACAGTCACACAAGGTAGTGGGAGTGAACACTTCTGAACTCACAAAAAGTATTGAAGTGGTGGTGAAGCTTTTGGATGTTGATCTTTTCCCTTCTCTCCTTGAAGGGAATGCAACCACTTTGACCAAAACAAATGAGTCGGAAGACTGCATGTGGCTTTCAAAAATGGGGTTTTTTTTCAGATTTTTCATGTAGCTCACATCACTTACTCTGAATGCAGTGTTGTTTTGGCATGGGGTTTGTTTGCACTTTTTTTGGCAGTTCAGCCTCCAAAAAAACTTCTAATAGCAACTCCCTGTAACCTTGGCAAGCACAGAAACTGCTAAAATGAATGCAGGAGCAAACGGACACAAAATACACTGAAAGTAAGTTTTGAAGAAGTTTTTTCTTCTGTTTGAGCATGCCTGTTGCTCTTTTCCTTTTTCCTGTGTGCCGTGGCTCCCAAGAGCCAAGTGCCTGCAGAGGATTGAAGACACATCCTGGGAGCTGGCGGCAGGACCGTGCCTCTGCTGAAGGCCAGCCAAGCAGCCTGCTCTGCGTGGAGGGTGGAGGTTCCATCTGCCTTCCACCATCTCCACACTGCTGTGATAGATGCTGTTTCCCAGGGAGCAAATCTTGCTGTGTAGCTCTGGGCTCCAGAAGGCAGGCATTGGAGCAGGGAGGAAACCAAGCCAAGCTTATGGAGATGTTGGAGGATGGATGTAGAGAGATTGTACTCAGCCAAAGGAGAATGGCACCCGCTGCCACCAGCACCCCTGCCCTGCTCAGGATGTATCTGCTCACTGCTGGTGTGCACAGTTCTGCTGGGAGCACTGTTTGCTTTTTCAGCTGGCCCTGATTTTGAGGGTTCTGCTCTGCTCAGTAAGATGTCTTGCTCCTGTCTGTTTTCCAGTAGCTCTGTGCTGAGCCTTTTACCCTCCATTCACTCACTCTCTCAGAGGTTTATTCCTCTGATCCTGCATAGTGCTTTTTTTTTTTGATTATTGTTTGTGCTTTTAAATGAGTTAAGGAGGGGTGTCATCTTGTTTATATCCATGGAAACTGGAGCCATGGGTTTTGAGTCATTAAATTTATACCTAGGCAGGACTGCTGTTGCAGTCATTGCTTGCTGCATACAGGCATATGTTTCCATTTTGAGAGCCTCTGTTTACAGAAGACAGCAATTGAAATCCTGGTTCACATTGTTCTTTACAGTCAAACTGCTGTGGTCTCAATGCTGCAGGAGTTAACTTTCTGTGGAGCACATACAGTGGTGTCAAGTTTGTAGCCCAAACGTAATGAACTTATTTGCTTCTGCAGGTGAAATTTCATTTCTTTTATGGCAGACAACTTAGGAGCTCACTAGAATGGGAAGATGGGTAGGAAAAGACTAATATTTAACTCAATCTCTTCCCTGAATGACAGCAAAACAGACACTCTGTATGTACCTAATGCAGAAGTCATTCTTTTTCATCACATGCCTTGCATTCCTTCACCAGGTATGTATTCAGGCTCTGTGTGGGCAGTGATGCATTCATCTGTGCTCTGTAAATGAAGTTTTATAATCACAAGCCATAGCTTCTGTTTTCCACTAGAGGCCAATGAAGCACAGGACAAGGCTGCTGCAAGGCTTTCAGAAAGATCCCCATCTTTTTTTTCCCTTCCAGACCTGTTGCTGAGCAGTGGTATCTCCATCTTGATGATCACTTCTTTTTTAGAAATTATTCTCCCTGTAATGAAGTGGAATTCAGTTGCTGTCTTCCTCCCAGCATTTTGTTCCCAAAACCTTCAGAAAGTTCAAGAATTGGCATCTTGATTTGCTAAAAGGTGTTGCTTCCATGTTTCCAATTCCTAGCTGTTAGCTATGTAGCAGCCTCCATGGAATGAAGGGCACATTGAAAAAGCAATGGAAATGGCGAGTAATGCCAGTGCTTGGGACTTTGAAGAGTTTCAGGAAATGGTACATCTTGAGCTACTAGGTTTTACTGGTGAGCTTCCTAAAGTTTGTGCTTACAAGTGACTGAGCCAATGACATCCCATTCCAGCTGAGGCGCAGGGTCCTGTCCCTACTGTGACATCAATCTGCCTTCTGGCTCCTCAGATCATATCGGTCCTAAGTAATAACACTGGTCTTTTACAAAGTTTTCAAGAGGTCCAGAACAGCCAAAGTCCTCAAACGTGAGGCTGATGGTACCAGCTCTGTGTCACAGGCAGAAGAAGCCATCTGGCATAATGTTTCTTTGTTGGGAACCACCCCACGTTTTCTGTCTCAAGTAAGTGAAGAATAATGCTGCCTAATGTGTTGATTAAAGCCAGAAATGTTTACAGTAAAACAAAGGCACTGCTTGGGGCATTAGCTTGGAAGATGGTTTAGGATTTTGTTGCTGCCTGGCAGGGATGTCATGTGGGGGTGGCACGTATGTGTGAGCCCCTCTGGATGCTGCATTGCTGGGCCTGGTTAGAGCACTGTCCTTTCGCTGCAGATCCTAAACCTGTGAGATTTCTCTGGGGGTTGTAGGAAACCTGACTTTAGAGGGAACTTCTCCTTTGGAAGGATATACTGCTATGAATATGCTGCTATTGTAGGAAGTAAAACTAAGGTGGGATTGCAGCTCAGAGGGTTGCCTGAGCCAGCTCTAATCACATAGTGGCATAGCTTAATGTAGCCCTTTGAGCTAGGGCACACCCATGGCCCCCCCAAGACTTATCAGCATCTGCAAGCCCCTGACCCAGCCTATGAGCCAGAAGGGCTCTACTGCAGCCTTTCTGTGGTTAGAGAGGAGAAGTCTAGCCCAGGCAAATGCTGCATGAGACAGGCTGTAACCCATGAGGCGTCTCCTCCAACTTCATTCATCTGCTGTCTGCAAAGGATTCCTTAATGTGGCAGGATGGGCTGCTTTGAAGTTTATACCGCAGAATATGGTAGCTGGCTCTTCCAGTATAAATGGTGTTTGCTGTGTTGCACTGTTTGCTAGGCAGGGGCCTCTGGAAACGGCCTCTGAGTTGCCAGTGGCCTTAGTGAATATTGAACACCTTACTGTCAACTGCAGAAAGCTGATTTATTACTATTATTTACTCCTCATTAGCACTGATGTAACACAGCAGGGAATCGAGAGCAGCAGCAGCTTCCTGGCTGTTATCTGATGCTGCTGATGGCCGTGTGCGTGTGCAGTGCTATGGTGTTATGTTTGTGCAGGACCTGACATCAGGGGGAGGTAGCAGCTGGCAAAAATGGGGGAAAAAAAAGGAAGAAAAGGGAATTGAGCTTAGCTTTATTTATCCCCTGGTGCAAGTAGTGTCAGAAACACTCATACAGTGTATCACATAAATTGAAAAATAAGTAGGAAGTGAGACTGACACATCAACTTTCAGTCTAGAAGAGTCTACAGCTATTTTTGCAAAATGAACAGTTTTGTGTATTACCGGTCACACACATGAATTTCCCTTGTTTTTCTGTTGTGCATCTTCTCTTTCTGTCATAGGTGGAGGTCAAATAAAGTGTCGCTGGGAATCAATGTTAAATGCTCAGTACCTGTTTTAGAATAGAACTACAGAATCATTAAGTTTGGAGAAGACCTCTAAGATCATTGATCGTAGACCTAGCAAACAATGCACCTTTCCAAGCCATGACCATCCAGGGGAATGCTGTGGGAAACAATGTCCACAGTTTTACTTGGAATCCAGGTAGACAACATCCACAGCTTTTCCCTCATCCCCTAGTCATGTTGCTTGGTCACATAAAGAGGTCATGTTGGTCAAGCAGGACCTGCCTCTCATAACCCTGTGCTGGCTGGACCAGATCCCCTGGTTGTCTTGTCTGTGCTGTGTGATGGCACTCAAGAGGATGTCTGTAAATATCCCCAGCACTGAGGTCAGGCTGACAGACCTATAGTTCCCAGAATCCTCCTTCTTGCCCTTCTTGTAGCTGGGTGTCTTATTTCACCTCCTGGGGCCTCCCCAATTAACCAGGACTGCAGGTAAATGATGAGAAGTGGCTTGGTGAGCTGCTTTGCTTTCAGATGTACCTGAAAGATCAGGATCTTAAGGTACAAAGTGCTGTGCAGGCAAAAAAACCCAGAATCTCTTTCTACAGTGTTCATATTCTAACTGACAAGGGAAAAATAATTATAAGTGTAATTTTCCTGGTGTTTGTACACTCCTTGAAACACTGGGGCCACCCTTATAAACCAAGTTAATATTAATAATTCTTCATTTTCTGAAGAATGGAGTTACAGAGTTGACTGCCTTGCTGTAACTGAAGCACTGTAAAGCAGGTGTGTAGACAAAAATGTGAGCCCTCAGTTTCTTTTTGGAGTTTCAAGACAAGCACATCTCTGTGCTGAGGTTTGCCACATCAGAAATGTTCAAAGAGAAAAGGGGCTTGGGCATTTTCCTAGCTTTAATTCCAAGGTGTTATTTCCCTTGGGCAGGGAACAGTACCTTCCTCCCCAGCTGTTTCACCCATGTAGAATGGGCCATTTGGAAACTTGCACTTTAGCAGCAGTGGAGGAAGAGCCTTGGGTAAGTACAAATCTGAGAGATGCTGAGCAGAGGCAGTGAGTCTTGCATCACCTGTGATGCACAAATGGGGGATACTATTAATGCTTCTTAATATGTTAAATTAGAGGAATCTTCAGCCCTGTTTTCTTGGTGCAGGTATTAATTCTAGAGGTTGATTATGTCTAGGGAATGAGTTCCTGCTCCTTACAACACAGGCTGACTTTGGGTGGAGCTGGCAGCCCTTCTGGCCATGCTCAGGCTGTGGCACATGGAGATGGCAGTTCTGTGTTTGGCCAAGGCAGAGATGCTGACATCAATCCTCAGCTGCCATTCAACTCAAGCCAACAACTGCATCAGGGTGCACTTCAAGCTGCTCTGACTAGGAAAAGTACTATTAGATCAGTGCATGTAGTATTTTACAGTAAGCTTTTTATCCATCCCCAATATCACAAGTCAGCGGGATGCTTGCAAATGAGCAGCAATGTTTGATCTGGGCCTGTAATTTTGTTAACCATTTCTTCTTATATTAATTTACATTTGGGTGATTCTGTGAGAAACTATAGCAGAATTTAATAATACTAATATTAAAAAACCAATATCAGGTCTGCATATTTCAATCTGATTAGTAGTTTTTCTCTTGATTAAATTATGCATTTTTAATGCAAGCCCTTCATTTGTCTGCAATAACATGGCACTGTAACCCTCTGTGTAAAGCGAGCACAATTCAGTGCCCTTTTTGCTCCTGCTAGTCCTGGATGCAAATTTCCTTGTTTTTCAGTAATCTTTTTTCTGTATCCATCATAGCACTTGCCATTGCTTGCCTAGAATAAAAGGTCATTGTAAATCCTGATTACTCTTGAAAGTTGCTCATACATTTATTTCCTAGACTTGATTTATTTCATCCTCTTGCACGTCAAAAATAGATTTAATCAAAAATGAGAATTTGTCTGGGAGAAACAGTTCATGATTCTTTTTCTTTGTGTGTTTTTCTTTTCCCCATATAAAATGGTTTTGATAAATACACACCACCCCCCTTCTAAATTTAAACTGTTTTTCATTTGAGTTTGGACAGCTGACATTGAATAATTTTTTTTTTCTTGAAATCTTTCCTTTTTTTTTAGTTTGTTTGTTTGTTTGTTTTTGTTTGGTTTTTTTTTTGCGAGGGATACAGACAAGAATTCATTCTTCACCTCACTGTAACATTTCACTGATTCTCCAAAGTCAAACCTACCAAAATGTGGTTAAAATAATAACAAGAGAGCTCAGAATCATATCACAGTCAATAGCTAAAGGAGTGTTCAGTGACACCAGGACATTGTGCTGCTGGGGTTGTTTGGTATGTACATCTTGTTCCTGATGGTTTATTAACCTGAAGGTTTATTTGGTATATATTTTTTTTTGGTATAATTTTTATGTGAGGTTGATTGCAGGTTTTGCCTTTTTCATGTAAAGAAACAATGATGGCAGCTTCACCCAGCTCTTTGTGGCTATCTCATCAAAACCTTATATTTATCTGGAGAGCTGTGAAAAAGGGACATCTGGAGCCTCAGAACCAACCTGACCTGCTTTTTTCTTAATTTTTAAACTGTCTTAAAAGTTTTTTCTTTAATTTTGCTACCTGCTAGGAGGCAACAGTCCTGCTTGCTACTACCCTCATCTATTTTTTACTACCCTGTGTCTGCACAGGAATAAGCCAGCATGATGAGCATCAGCTACCATTTTGTTTTAAAAAACTTGTAAGATAATGCTGTTCTCACAATGTAATCTGACTATAATTTTCCAAGCACCAGGCGAAGTGCTGGGCCATGAACTTAAACCCAAAGAGAGAGAGAAAAAAAAAGAAAAATATGTTCCACCAGAAGACTCACAGCCGGCTTTAGTGTTACAATAATTTGATATCCTTTTTACCACGGATCTGTGATTTGTTTGCTTTTCCAAGCGGGACTGTTTCCCAACCTCTTTTCCCTTATATTCTCTCATATTCATGTTTATCAGTTACACACAGAAATAAAACTGTTTTATGGTGAATACCCTCATTAATGTGCTTTAAACACTGTTGACTTTAAAATGATCCACTCCAAAGCTCCAAAGGCATTTTCGAGATTAAAAGTATCATTCCCCTTTTAGCACAAACAATGTGAAGGCACCAGGTAGAAGGCAGAGATAGGGGAAAACCATTTCCAAAGCTAAAAGGGATTCAGGAGATTTAGCTACAGCCTATCCAGCTTAAAATAAAGTTACAGCCCTGTCCTTTCGCGTGGCTCACGTCTCTGTCAGCAAACGTCACTAAAGCCGTGGAGAGAGGCATCGCTGCCTGTTCTGAATCGCTGAAACTCGGCGACCGAGAAAATAATGCCAGCTAATGCATCCCCTCTGGGGCCCAGTCCTTTAGTGGATTTCTTTTTTTTTTTTTTTCCTGCCTCCATTTGGGCAGGGAATACGGTGAAGGGGAAGCTGTGCATCAGGAGGAGATGTCTCTGGGTACTGGATATATATCTTGTCAAAATTTAGACCTTGCCCTTGCTCTGAAGATTCAGGTATTTTTCTGAAGGCAGTAAGTGTCATTTAAGCTTTCAGGTGTTTTAAATCAACTTCCCAACATGTACCAGCATGATCTCCTACCTCATTCACCTGCAATGAGCCTTAAACCTAATTCTGCACATGCATATACCTGAATTGCCTTTGCTTTCACATTCAGTTTACCTCTTACTAAAAAAACAAAAAGGCAAATTATTCACTTCGATGTCAGACCACATTCAGGGGCTTCCATGCTCAGCCCAGCTTCACTGCATAGAAGCCTCCCTTCTTTTTGTGTTGTGGAGGAACTTGGCTCGTTATCCTTTCTGCAAGCCAGAGCTCCAGACTCCCAAAAACTCACATCTGCTTCTCTATAGCTGGAATTCAGGTGCCCACCAAAGCCATTCTATCATCCTCCCCTCAGCTGGACAGGGGAGAAGAAATATATCAAAAGCTTGATGAGTTGAGATGGGGACAGTGAGATATCTGCTCTGCGATTACCATCAAAACAAAACAGATGTAACATGGGGAAAAAATAGCATTACCAATCAAATCAGTGTAGGGTAATGAAAATAAAAAAAAAATCTTGAAAAACCTTCCCCCATCTTTCATGCTTCCTGGGCTTAACTTTACTCCCAGGTTTTCTACCTCCAACTGTGCAGAGGGATGAGATTGTGGTCAGTTCATTGTGTTCTCTCTGCTGCTCCTTCCTCTTCAGGGAGAGGAGTCCTCCCAGTCTTCCCTTGCTCCAGAATGGGTCCCTCCTAGAGGAGACAGTCTTTCATGATCTTTTGGCAACATGAGCCTTTCCCAGGGGCTGGAGTTCTTCACAAACTGCTCCAGTGTAGGTCTCTTCCACGGGGTGCAGCCCCTCAGACACAGACTGTTCCAGTGTGGACTTCCTGTGGGGTGACAAGTTCTGCCAGAAAACCTGCTCCAACATGGGCTTCTCTCTACACAGGTCCTGCCTGCTCTGGCATGAACTTCCCACAGGGTCACAGTCTCCTTTGTGCATCCACCTGCTTAGGCATGCAGTCCTTCATGGGATCATGTCTTACCCATGGGCCTTCCATGAGCTTCTCACCATGGGCTGCAGGGGAATCTCAGATCTGATGCCTGGGACACTTCCTGCCCCTCTTTCTGCACTGACCTGGGTATCTGCAGGGCTGTTCTCACGTTTTTTGCTCCACTCTGGTTGCTATTGCTCTTGGGGTAATTTTTGCCCCTTCTTCAATCTGTCATCCCTGAGGCTCTACTGTCACCACTGATGGGCTCAACCTTGGCCAGCTGTGGCTCTGTCTTGGAGCCAGCTGGGACAGACTCTATTGGACATCAGGGAAGCTTCTGGCAGCTTCTCACAGAAGCCACCCCTGTAGCACACCCTCCTACTGTACCCTGCCCAACCCGGCCATGCAAACCCAACACATGCAATAATATTGCACTTTTAAGTGTTCCCCGCACAGGTGCTTCTGATTTTACCCCTGAGGCTGTGTAGGTGGGCTGCAGAATCATTCCTGCCACTCAAAGCTGTCCATTCCCATGGCTGCTCCCTTCTCCCTGCCTGCAGTGCCTGCCATGCATCCTCAGAGCAATAACGAAGCTGTCAGTGGCAAAGCGGCCTTTGCGGATTGCCCATATGCATTTTGTTCCTGTAAAGCCTCTATTAAGGATGCCATTCCGTGATACATATTTAAGCCAGTATCTCGGCAGCACGCTTGCCTGCGTGAAAGAAGCCGAGAAACTATTACTGTGAAATTGCCTGCATCTCTTGAGCACAGGAGGTAGCAACTGGCTAATAGTTTCTTAGACAGCCCTGGCAGATGTGTCAGGTTGCTTCGCAACTGCGCACCTCGTGGGAGAGCAGCGCGCGCGAAGCTCCCCCCTGCGAGTGTCCCCTCCTGTAATTACTCCATAGCATCATTTCTATAGTGTCAGCAGCAGCATATGGACCAAGCACTGTTTTGCAGGACTAACCACAAAGGAGGAAGACTACAATTACGTGTCTGATGATTCTCCAGGGTAGGCACCGGTTGTTTTATGGAAGGCAAAAGAGTGTGAAAGAGGTGGGATTATGATGAGGGTGGCCATGGAAGATGAAACAGTGATAAAATTACCTTTCACCTTGTCTACTGCTACCGTCTTACATGACGCTGCTTCCAGGCTTGCGTACAATGGGAATTCAAAAAGAGCAGCTGCAAAATAAAGCATCCGTTTGGCATTCTACTCGCCAGGTTGTTCACTGCATGGTACATGTTGAGTGAGCAGATAAAGAAGGGTGCAAGCCCACAATACTTTGATGCCAACAAAAGAGCCTCCTCTTCCTGAAGCTTGTAAAGAGCTCCAGGGAGTTCCCAGTCAGAGCTGAATGCCTGGACTTTTACAGATCTAGGTTTAGGTGGAAAACTCCTGTAATTGTCTTTTAAATACTACCATAGAAAGAGAGAATTATTTTTTAAGACAGTCTAGCCTCTCTGACCCTGTATTAAAATAACTTTGTTGCCAAAACCCTATTTACCAATTATCTACCCAATTTATACGTTTATATTAAATTCATAATCAGATTATATATAAGTTGATTTATTCAAGGAGAAAACTGAAAAAGATTCAACACATTTTGCTGGTCATATCCACATTGCAACAGCAAAACTCATGCCAGAACCCTACAGGAGAAGTCAGCAGTTCCTGTGCTGCCATCAATAACCCCAAACCTCCCAGTTTGTCAGGAAGACACTGTGATGGCTGTGCACTGGACAAGTCATGTCAGCTGCCTCCAAGGCCCCTTCCCTTCCCTTCCCTTCCCTTCCCTTCCCTTCCCTTCCCTTCCCTTCCCTTCCCTTCCCTTCCCTTCCCTTCCCTTCCCTTCCCTTCCCTTCCCTTCCCTTCCCTTCCCTTCCCTTCCCTTCCCTTCCCTTCCCTTCCCTTCCCTTCCCTTCCCTTCCCTTCCCTTCTTCACCACTTCCCCACTTCCTTCCTCCCCCCGAATTTGATGTTTACCAGGAATGATTTTGTCACCACTTCAAAGCAAGAAAAAAGAGTTTATACTTAAAAAAATATCAACTGCTTATATTTGATTTTGTCTTACAGAGATGGGGGAAATAAAGCTGTTATGATCTCTGTGACAGTCACTACTGCTAATGCCTATCATAAAAGCCAGTAAGGAGGCAGATATGTTGATTTATCATGCATTGCTGCTCCCATATATCTACTCTCTAATAAAAATCTGTGGAATTATTGCTTACACTGAGCTTCATGTGCCCAAATTTGTATAGCTAACTTCTCCTGGAAGATTTCAAAGCTTTATTTATGGGAGGCTTTTATCTAGCCGTAAGAAAAGCGCTTGCAATGGGAGCATGCCTACCCTCGAGACTCAAACCCGTTAAGCGTACAGATTTATGCCACCCAAATTCCCCAGTGGAAAACATGCTCGTTATCTGCACTCTCGATTAAAGCCTGGCTCCAACACATGTTTGCTGGCACTGAGGATGCTGGTTACCAGGGATTTTTGTTATGAGGCCCTGATAAGTCATCCAGCACCATCTCTTCAGGCAGGACTACAGGTATCACCTAAGATCAAGCCTTCCTTCTAAAGCCCCTAAGGGTTGTTTCACAGCTGTGGTTTTTTTCCTCCCAGAAGAATTGCTTTCTTGCCTGCTTCTTAATCTTATCACAGAAGGATTTTTTTTCAGATTTTAGAAATTAAGTTGTTTGCTTTAAAGTTTGCTACCTGCACACAGCATGTGCTGAGAAGACCAATGTGTAATTTTTAGCCAAACACTCTTAAATATGATCTTCGGGACAAGATGTCTTCCTATATTTTCTCTACAGTTCTTGCAAATTATGATCAAGTTTGATAGATTTAAGAAACAAAGGAATATACCAAGTGCCAAGCTTTATCTCCACAAGGTTGTGAGATGGAAAAATGTTGGTGTCTTGGAGGAAAACACCTGTTTAAGGATGGAGGTAAATGCAGTGAGGAGCCAATTCCTGTTTCCAGCAGTGGTTTGGAGCTGTGTCCATCCTGCCTTGCCCTCTGAACCCTTGGATTCATGCTGAGAGTATATATTTCCATGTTCAAGTGGCATACTGTCACAGCTCTGACTTGGGTTCATGGGGAAGGATCAGCACACAGTGCTGAGTTAAATGACTTGGTTTTGGACAAACATCCCAAACCAGAGCTGACTCTGGAAGATTCTCTGCACTTGTATTTTTCCAGGTTTGGGACACCATATTCTCTCCATGTTTTTGTGAAATCTCAGCAAGCAATCATACAATGTGTAATCCCCTAGGCACAGCACTGAAAGGGATATGCAAAGGACAACATTCTCAGTACATGGCATTACTTAACAGGTTTGTGTAGCACCCAGCAATAGTTATCTTCAAAAGCTAACCACTGCTCTGTTTGTTACCTTGAAACCAAATTGCATCCTCTTAAACCTTTTTTTTTTTTTTTTTTTTTTTTTTTTTTTTTTTTTTTTTTTTTTTTTTTTTTTTTTTACCTGTTAGTGAAGTGGGAGGTAGCCCAGTTCATAGCTTCAAAACACCAGAAAATAATTGGTTGGTTGGGAACTCTAAAAAACACCTAAGTAACTTCCCCATTTCCCATCCTTCTTTAGACTGAAGATTTAAAACTAATTTTCTCCTCAACACTGAGGCCTTGCTCCTCTTTCTCTCCACTAAATATTTCTTCAGTTTCAAGGTTATGCCAACATTCTTTTTCAAGACACTGAGATGATCTTCAGCACTAACAAGAAGTTAGCAGAGCAATCAATGAGAAGGCTTGATGCTTCAGGCAAATTGGGTCTGAGCCAGTTAAATATTTATATGGGGAGAAAGCAAAACTCTCCTCATGTATGTGTCATCTGTGCTGGAGTGAGGGCTAAGTTTGCTATAAGAGTGCAGTTTGGGCTGGTGCTCTAGTTCCAAGTGTGTCCTGGAAGCAGTTTTGTGTGAAAGAAAGGACAGATTTTTTCAAGTAGTATATGAAAACATGGTGAAATTGGGAAATAAAAAAGAAATGCCCCAGTTTTTAATTCTGGGAGCAATTGCTTTCAGCAGTATGAAAAGCTTGTCCTCAAATATGGAGTGAGAAGTTTCATTTTGAGTCAAACAAATTGTTTTGGTTAACCTGAAGTGTGTCATATGGTACTGCTCACATCTTATTTTATATACCATGGGTCCTTAATAACATACAATAATTTGGAGGATTATTCTACAAATGGAATAGATTTTGTAAAATATTCTCTACTGTATGTGGCTTCCCTTGCATGAGAAGCATGCAAATAAGGAATTATATTCCTAGGAGCTTTATGCAATTTTCACCCATTATTGTTCTCCTTTAACAAAACAACCCTTCACTATATAACCCTAAGCATCAAAATATTCAAGCAAGTAAGTAGTTCTGATAAAGTTTGGGCATTTGGACACTTAGCTTGTGGTTGAGGATGGGGATGAGAGACCACAGGTGCTCACCAAGGCATTTGTCAAACCCGTGTAAGAACAATGAGCCAGGGACCATGAGTTTGTGGTCTGCACCATTTCTTCTCTGTGCCACAGAGTGCCTGGCCTACAGCAGGACCCATAGCGTGAATACTTTTGCATAGATACTTGGTAAGTTGATTCTCCTTTCATATTTTGTGCTCTCACTGACTTTGCTGGTATGTTGGCTCAGGTAGACCAAAGTACTTTTTTTCTGATCTTCTGTGTTGCCTTCCCCGTGCAGCCAACAGCTAAGCAGCTTTATTTCCACCATCTCTGTAAGACAAAATGTCAGCATTAAGCCCAGCAGATTTACACTGCAAATACTGGCACGGTGATGTTTTTGTAGCTGCCTCTGGAGGCTGTAGAGTCCTTAGAGATGCCTGGAAGAAAAGAAAACAACAATATGAAGGGGAGTTGGAGAAAAAATGTCTTCAAGAAATATCACTAGAAGTACTCCATGGGAAGGAAGCAGTGTGGGTGTGCTAGGGTGCTGGTGAGAGATTCATGGGGAAAAGTAATTTTATTTGCCCATACTTGGACTTTGCAAGGCAGAGCTGCAGCTGAGTTGCAGATGAGTAGTACTTCCCATGCTGGAGCTGAGAAAGGCTGTTTCCATTGGGTGTAATGGGGCCACAGAAAAACCTTCTGATGCCTTGCCTGAGACGTTGTTTAATTTAAAGGAAAAAGTCTTTCTGGTCAGAATGACTGCATCCCTCCCTTTGGGCCAGCATTCGGTCATGGTATCAGATATTGCTTAAGAGGTGCGGATGTAAAAGCCATCTGCAGTCACAGATATATGACCCAGTGGTTAAGTAATGGAGCAACATGCCAACACAGCCGGCTGCTCCAGAAAATGTTTGATTCCATTTTTGAATTGCTTTGCTGATGCTAAGTGGAGCTATTGCATTACCAGCAATTAAGGCACTTTCCCCTGAGGCTGCTCGGGTGCTGCTTGGCCCCAACACATCAAGCGACGCAGGCTCACGTAGAGGGTGGGCTGACCTGTCGCAGAGGGTGAGGATAATGGAAAGGTTTTCTTATCCCACTGAAAAATGAGCTTTTTGGGAAGATTTTGCAAAAGTGTCTCTGCACCCTGGGGGGCTGCATCCTCTGTAGGAGGCTTTATATGGTGTGTGGGAAGAAACATAGATTCATAGAATTCTTTAATTTGAAAGGGACCTTTACAGGCCAGCTTCCCTGCAATGAGCAGGGAACTTCAACTAGATCAGGTTGCTCAAAACCCCATCCAGCCTGATCCAGGCATGGGGCACCTATGACCTGTCTGGGCAACCTGTTTGTGTTTAACTGTCCTCGTAGTAAAATATTTCTTCCATATATCTAGTCTGAATCTATCCTCCTTCAGTTTAAAGTAATTCCCCCTTGTCCTATCACAATAGGCCCTGCTAAAAACTTGCCACCCCAGGCTGGCTCATCGCTCAGCTTCAGTAACAGCCAGACTCTCTGCAGCCAGTTCATATTATCCAAAGCATTCATTGCAATCATTTTTATTCTGCTCTTTTTAAGGCATGCTTTTTTCTTTCGGAGAAGATAGGTGAAATAATGGTTCCCCAGACTTACATGTAATGAACATGCTATTTCATACATGCCTTGGAGAGTTGAAAAAAAGGGCTGATTTGAGTAACCTGTGTGTAAGCAGTTTTTAATAAGGCATATTCATGTGCCGAAGTGAATCATTCTGGTCCATTGAGTAAATATTAAAGTAATTTTCAAAATACTTTTCTGCAGCCAATGAGCTGGAAAGGGTTAGTCCAACCATGCATTATTTTTCAATGCATACATTTATTTATGGAATAGACAGAGGAACACAAAATTCTTCTTTTTACCTGCCTGGCCAAATGCATCTTTAGTTTCTTCAAGCAAAGATATAATGTTTGAAAGCTGAGTCAGCAATGCTCTTTCCTGGTGTTGGGATTGCTCAGTGAAGGGGTCCATATTCACCACATGAAGATGAGAACTATGACCACATCTCTCTGTCAGCAACAGCTCCCATTGCTTTTGGCATGAATTCCCAGGATACAGGAAACCTTGGAGCAAGTCCAGGGGAAATGGGTGAGGTACTTCTGGTTTGAGGTTGTTATTAGGATTGTATGTGAGCAGAAATCCAGTGGCTTGGCCTTGATTTTTCCTGCAGAACAGGTCTGGAGCACCTGGAAACTTTCTGGCAATTTAGCATAGTATGATGTTTTTTCAGCATCATGGTTAGTCTTTGGTCATTTAAATTCTAAAGTGGAATTTTTATTTTTTTTTTTCATGAGGATAAAACATGGGCAGTACCCCTATTTTTGAAGTTGTGCAGCAGGGAAGTTGGAGTCAGTAGCGGAAGTGTGATTTAACCTTGGATTCATTCACATGTTTTCAGATCGATTTTCATTTTTCAAGAGTAAATCATAAAACATCTGGGACAGTTTGACATACACATGCAGGCAGCAATTAGTCCTAGCCTAGGGGCAGAAGGGCAGAGAGGGAGTTTTTGCCAAGGTCTGAACATTTGTGGATTACTTTATGTTTATTGTACATGTGTGGACTTAACACCTGGAAACGGAGGCAGAACAGCAGAAATGCCCATTTTCCACTTTAAGCACCTAAACAACAGAAGCAATTAGTCATTTGCCTCCTCTGGAGAAAAAGAGCATTTAAAAAATACATCTCAAGCAGGAATATGCATGTGTGCTATATTCCATCATTAATGTATCTCCAACCAGTATACTTTATAAATATGCACAGATGGCTCGTGTTGCTGGTTAAGATTTACAAATTAGGTAGTTCATATTTTTAAACAAAACCGCAAGTGCTAAATAAAGAAAATGTCATGACTGTAACAATGGGGGGAAAAATGTCTAGTTCAAAGGCACAGCTGTGGGACATGATGAGAGTAGAATAAGACAGGAGGTCTTTCCCTTCAGGAGCTGGGTATCATGTATTTAAACCATTATTTTTTGTGCTTACAAAGTGAAGTCTGAGTCTGGTGTCATCTTATGGACCTTCTGCTCCTCAGATTTCTGGAGGGGCTGGGAGCCATGAGTTGCTTTGCGTCTGTTGTCTCCCCTGAGTGCTGGTGGGTATGTTACAAGAGTAGCCAGCAGCTCCAAGAGAGTTGGGACTGTGATGCTGCAGTAGCAGGGCAAAGAGAGATGCTCTGTCCTAAAGAATCTGCTCCCTGGGGGTGGTTATACCCAGGTTTGTGTGTGTATATATATGTATGTGAAAAGATATAAACAGTATACCCACCAGCACATTTGGGTGATGACAGATGGTGTTAATGGTGATAATAATTATGCATCATTTTCTTTCATCTGCATTTTAACTCATTATTGCAGCAAAATGGACATCAAACTGTTCCTGTCTGTGCCTTTCTTCATACAAACAGCTGGGGGAAACCCTTCATTTTAGTTATTATTGAAAAGAAAATACTAGTGAATTAGGTTAAGGGAAACAACCAGACACTACTTGAAGCAATGCTTTAAAGTCAGTAGAATTCTCTGTGTTGTGTATTTGAATGTTTTTAATTGTTTGGTCTGTGTTAACCTCCTTCTGATCAGTGTGTGAGGTTCCCTGAATTCCGTAAGATGCAGAGCTGGGAAATAGCTGGCCTCTTGTGCCAATCTGGGGGATTGCCCAGCTTTTTGTTTTTAGTGCGATTATATGTCCTCAAAGAAGGTACTGCTGAATGACAGTCTTTTTAAAGAGGTAAAGCTAAGAAGGTAAGGTCTGTATCAAGCCCCTATGACGATGCTTCTGAAATAACACTTTGCATTTTCTGTGATTGCCCTTCAAAATGAAAGATGTAGGCTGCCCAGAAGCTCTGCCTGTTCTGTTTGACAAAGAAAAAAACCAGAAAGTGATTTGATCAAAGACTGAATATAGCCATGTTTTCTTTAGCTAAAGAGCTCTTCAGTCAAGCACACAAGGGTGCATTGAGATCTTAAGGCTGAAAGCTGAGAGCTACAAAACAAAAGGCAGATATTAACAATGAGGGAATTAACTCTGGAAGCAGTTCACTGAGATGTGGTGTGCGCCCTTTTGCCTTAAGTCATCATAGCAGTGCTCTATGCTCTCTGAAACGTGTGGTAGGACTCAGACTAAAAGTTTCCAGCCCAGCTGCAGGCACAGCTGGGTAACAGCTTCCCTGTTCAGTGTTTGTAGCTTTCAGACCCTTAAAAATCTTCCTGGCTGAGCTTTAGTTTGGTGTGTGTGTGAGGAAAAATAATAAAATCTCCTTTCAATCTAACATTGGGAAATAGTTTCAGAAGACCTTTGCAATCAATTCTTTTTTTTTTTTTTTGTAGTTCCTGATAGTTTCTCTTCGTGATTTGAACTGTGCTGAGCTGAGTGAGGTCCAAGAAAGCTGAACGATGCTGAACTTGACAAGACCTCCTCTCTCTGGATTCACTCCCTTTTGCACTTCTTAATTTGATAGCAGATACCCTGTTAAACAGCTGATAGACAGTCAGAAAATTCTTATTTTATTCACTTGCCTAAATTAACACTCCATTTTTTTCACCATGCTCATCAGACATATTTCACATCCAAAGTGAACTTCATTTTTGATAGTGATGGTGCTGAACAACTCATTTTCATGGCACTTAGGCTTGCTTAGTCATCAGGAATAATCTTTTAATTGTTTTCCATCTCTCAAAAATGATAATTTAATGATGATTAATTTAAATAAGTCACAGCTGCAGGAAATACACCTCAGCTCAAGCATGGGGCTTCTGCTCCATCGGCTGCAGGGGGATCACCTTATCCCCTTCCTCTTTTTGCTCTGCTTTCAGGGCTGTTTTCCACTTTTTCCCCCTCACCCCTCACTGTTGCTTTTTGCCCTTTCTCGGGTGCATTTTCCCCCCGAGGCACTGCCGAGGGGCTGTGCAGTGCCCGGGAGCGGGGCTGCCGCAGAGCCCTCACAACTCGCAGGGTGCCCCGCTTCACAGGCCTGCCATCGACACAGAGACACAGGCGTGGAGGTGTGAGGGCAGTGCAAACGTGCTGCTTTTCCACGGGGAGCTGCCTAAAAATGCCCTCAGCTGAGCTTCTCCTTCAGGCCTTGTTTCAGAGTAGCCGGCCCTGGGGCCCAGCTGCGGCTGTTGAGTGGAGTGAGTCCCAGAGGCCCGGGGCCGGCTCACCTGAGGCGGCAGCCTGGCTTTACAGGAGGGAAGAACTTGCTGATCTTTCTTGACAAATTTGGTCTTAGGACTGTGAATGATAGATGATTTTTTAATTTTTTCTTTTTTTCTTAAAAAGGCTGAATTATTGCTTGGTTTATTTTTAAATAAACTCTTCTTCATGTGGTCAAGCTGGTGACTTGAGAAAAAGCAGGAAAATGTGTGCAGCACCCAATGCCCAAGGACAGCCTAGGGTTTCCTCAAGGCCTGCAGTGCTGGGGAGAGCTCTCCTCTCCCTTCGGTGCTTTTCCCTAGTTTTATGACTGCGATTCAGACATCTCCTACAAACAGAATCACTAAAAGGCATGTGCAGTTGGGTTTTATTTCATTTTTATTTCTCTGATGTCTGGTCTGGCTCTTTTAGTGGCTTGGCATTTCTGTATCTTAATCTTCTCAGTTTGCTAGCAAGGAGAGGAAGAAATGTACAAATACTGGAACAAATATTCAATAGAAATGCAGTTGTCATTTTTCTGATCCATCTTCTGAGGGGCCCAGGAGCTGAGAGTTTTGCCACAAACAGAATTGCAGCTGAACAAAAGCAAGTAGAGAGAAAACTGGGCAATTGAGGCCACATTGACCTTTGCAAGGTTATGTTCACCCCATCTTCTGCCACCTGGTGGCGTGATCTGGGTATGGGGAGCAGCCACATGCAGTCCACCCAGCCCTTGTGTGCCCAGTGTTAATCATGGTCAATGCATACGTGTTGAAAACCTTCTCCACATCTCCATGTGTGTCTGGCTTTTATAATTACCATATGAATTGATTTCCTACAGGAGTTCCTCATCTCTGGTCTATCTCCGTTCCACAGTAAGCATTTATACTGTGGCTTTACAGTAAACTAAGTTTTTTCTCTGTGTCTGTAGCACTCAGTCTGATGAGGCTCCATGAAAGTCATCCATTTAAAAGCATACTTCATAGTTTTGTGGTCTTTGATTGAGATTTTCTGCACTGAGAATCTGTAGGAGTTACCTTGATTTTCAGACAAAATTCTTATTGAAATCGGTGAAGAAAGCCAGGGCAGTTATTTAGGTGCCTGAGTACGAAGTCAGCTTTAAGCACTGAGCTCTCCTAGTCTCTCGTAGTGCACTGTGATGCACTCATTGCTAATTGCATAACAAATTGCAAGGTGCTGTGGTGCTCTGGAGTGGCCTTTGCAAACCTGCAGCCTCTGCTCACTAAGCAGTCCTTGCCCCATGTGAACTCACTGTCCTGCTGCTCCTGGATGCATCAGCTAAAATTGGTTATAACCAGATAGGAAAAAGTGTGTGCTGGTGGATTGATGAACCAGGGATCCCTGGGGTTTAAAAGCATTAATCCTCTTAAAGCGAAGCTTTTTAATTGCTGAGATGGTCTTCCAAACGTTCCCTAAGGGAAAAGCTGGTCTTAAAAAAAAAAAAAAAAAAAAAAAAAAAAGAGAGAGAAAATAGAGAGGTTGAGAGGTTGTGAGGTTGTGAGGTTGGCTGTCTTCCTGGGAATAGATGGAGCTCATGGGAACTACATGTAAGGACTGGACTGGATCTTGGGTAAAATTGTCCAGTATGGTGTAGGGACACATGTGTCTCTTACTGTGGTGGATAAACCTCTAGCGAAGGATGAAACTCATGCAAGTGAGAAGCAGCTGTGGCTCCTTGAGCCCTGAGGGTTTTGAGGCAATGTGGGCTGGCTGCCTCCCATAACAGGAGCTGTTGTTGCGGTGGGGATGATGGTGTGTTGCAGCACACTTGCAGTTAGGTTTCCTTTACAAATAATTTGGTAAGTCTGTTTTGGTTTTACTTATTTATTTTTGAAGGGCAGGCCCTCCCCACTGAGTTGTCGATTGCCAGGCATCTAGGAGTGTTTCTGTCCTTTCATGGTGATCAGAGAAAAAAAGAAGAGGGATTGCAGCAGAGGTTCTGTGTCAGTCCTTGGGGATACAGTCCTTGGTGTGAAATGTATAAAGACCTTTTTATAAGATAAATCACAGCAGGGACAGGCATGTCTATCACAAACAGATTCCTATTCCACAAGATGCTCAACAAACAGGGAACAAAAATCTGGTTATTGTCCTAGCTAGGTCAGTGGGACAGTTCATATGTGACCTGAAATCTGTCTGCAGAGCTCCTTGCATTGGTGCCAAACACAGAATGGTGCTCCCACCCCATGCAGATATTCTGAGTTTCAGAGGAGTTCCCAAATACAGCCAAATTCTGACCCAAAGCTGCAGAAGTCAGAAGAAAAATTTTATGTAACTTTTGAATCAGATATAAATTTAAACTAAATTTAAATACTTTTTTCACAAATTTTAAATCTTATATTTTACTTTCTACATTTCATTTTTATGATACCTTTTTTATTATAAAGTTTCTAAACAGGTAAAGTGAAAAAATGGGATTTCTAGAAGCCTAAGATTTCCTGTTCACTTCTTCCTGATTTTTTTTTTTGTTTTTTTTTTTGCCATCAGAAGTTCATTACAAATGACCCTTTTGTGAAAATGGCTTTAATTTTGACAAAGTGTTTGCTTTCTGATGAAAAACTGTTTTGGTAGAAAATCTCCAGACAGTGTCAGTAGCAAGGACTCAGCCTCTGTAGCTTAAATATTGTTAGTGTGTCAGGGTTTTGAAGTTAACTCAAGGATCCAGATTTTTTGGGGATTCAAAATGAAGGAAGTCCAAAGCTGTAAAACCTGCTTTATCTGCACACGGCTCTGCCCTGTTTTTTTCTTCTGAGAATGAGTGTGTGTGTGTGTGTGTTTATTTAGAGTTTTATATAAGGGCAACTGGTGAACAAGCACACTGGAGATAAACTATTTCTCCATGAGTTTCAGGCTGAAGCCCAACCTGATTTATTAATGTTTTTCCCTATTTGTAACAAATGTTTTTCTATTTCCCCTATCGGTTGGTGACACCGTTTCTGTGGTAAATGAACTGACATGTGAAGGTAATGATGACAAGGGGCTGATAATGGATGGTGAGTGGAAAGGGGGAGTTCGGTGCAACAACATGCATGCCCTGCTGAGGTTGATCCAAGGACACCTATCAATCAAAATGGTGACAGCAGTCAGGGAAATTTAATTGGAGATTCATTGAACCTTTAATGATGTGACAAAGAAAAATAAGGAGGCTAAAAAAGGCTTCTGGGCTTTTCTTCCCCTTCATTCTGCCAGTTCTCAGAAGGAGAAGGGGACCGTGGGATTGCCAAAGGCTACTCTTGTCATTGCATTTGTGAGAGGTAATCATCATGCTTTGAAAGGGAGCAAAGCTGAGCTGGTATATATATATTTATATAAAATATACATTTCATTGCTTCAGTTCAGAAAGAAGGTTGTCAAAGACCTTTTCTTTCACTCACGTGGCAGGCCTACCTTCCTCTTGCTCATAATTGAAGTTATGTAAAAAAAAAAAAGCTAACAAGGTTACCTGTGTCTTGCATGAAAATGGGGAAAAGCCATATACTGGTGTGGCCAGTGTTCCCCACAGGAAGCTTTATTCCAACCACCTTTCTCCTAGTCTTGTTTTATCACCAACAAACATGATGAGTTATGTTTGGGAGCATGCAATCTGTTGGTACTTGAGAGCTGAGTTACCTGGCTTGTAAATGACAGGATAGATAAGAAGCTACCATTCCTTCTGAGCTGCCTTTCAAAACTAGCATGGGTATTTAGTGCATATAGATAGCTCCTCCTGTTTGGCTTTTGCATACGTTTCCATGAATAATGTATTATGATTTTAGTGGAATGCCCAATATGTGGAGTGGACTCTCTGCAGATGCAGAGAATCTGTTAATTTTTTTTTTTCACCCAGCATTCATTGTCTTTGAATATGCATGTAAGAGATGGCTCTTTGGTTTGGAAGGATTCTGCTTGGAAAAATACTTCATACACTTAAGATAATATTAAGTTTTTTTGTTGTCTGAAAACCCATTCCCTCCCCTGTTTTGATTCAACTTGCTTAGTTCAGTGTTGAATCTTGGTAAAATAACAGTGAATAGTGTGTTTTATCAGAGAATGGTGAATTTTATCTATATCTTTAAGTTCTCTTTAGTCTGATCCATTCCCACCAAACAAGACTAAGCCATGTACCTGCATCTGTCTCAGTGTTAGTCCTGAAGGACAGCAGCAACTACTGTTGACACATCTAAATATTTGTGTTTCTAAAGAGCTAAGTACCTTTATATTTGGGTATCTAAAGAGCTAGATACCTAAATATTGTGGTCATGAGCCAAGTCACTGGGCAGATGCAGCCATTAATGTCAGAATTTGTTTTGGACAAATTTGTAAAGATGTGGGCAAAATGAAAATGTAAAGGGAAAACCTTCTTGATTTTCCCCTCCCTTCCCTCAGTGAGCTGAGAAAAGCTGATAGGAACCGATCAGGATGTAGAGTGTACGATAACACACAGCATAAGATGGGATTCAATAATCCTCATCTTATCTCTTCTTATTTCTGAAACTGGTGATGTGCATCGATAATTAAAGTGAATGGCAAGCTGCAGAGCCACCCTGACCTCTGGGATACCAGTTGTCATTAATAATAATGCAGTCAGACAATAAGGTTTTAGCACCACATTAATACAGACAGGATGAGAAAAGGGGGATAAAGCCAAAGGGATAAGCCAAACCCCTTGGTTTCATCTGGGTATCCTTTCATTCTGATCTCTCCCTTCATGCTCTCTGATTCCAATTATTCCCCTCTCTTTATAGGCAGGAATATTTGTTTAATTATGCTGTGGGATGGGAGGAGTAAGGAAGAAAAGGTTTGGATCTACCTATCCTTTTTGGCTCTACTATAGTTGTATTTGCTCCTCAGAAATCCATACTTGCCTTGTCAGAACTGCATTTGGAGACCTTGCATGCCCGTCTGGACCTGCAGATTGGCTCCATGTAGTTTTAGTCAAAAACTTGAGGGCCCATGCTGGAAGATTCAGGCATGACTCCTTTCCTACCAGGTGAGAGTGTGGCTCAGCACATTTGAACTCACACCAAAACTTTCAGGAAAGAGCACTTCTCTGTTACGCTGTCTGCACACCTGTGTAGCTGAATTAGCCTGGGTTTATCACTGTGCAGAACTTTCCCAATGTGAAGTGAGAGCATCTGCATTTGCCAGCCTCCCTGTCCCTGCCCTAAAGCCCACAGACACCTGTGAGATGTAATACTAGAAGAGTCTGTGTTAGAGCCTGCGTACCATTCCTTCGCATAAAAAAAGGGTGAAGTTGTTTCTAAAAGCCTTCTACTTTGCCCTGCCTCTGCTGTTTGCCAAGATAGGTGAAGTTTTGCCACCAATTTTTATGACTGGTGGGCTTGGAACCAAAGTCAGCCCTGTACCAGTGTTCTCTGCTGCTCCTCTCTGTGCCACAGTTTAGCAAAATGCCTTGAGCCCCTCATAATACAGGGGTAGAAATGGAAATTTTGTGTCAAATAAAAATGTATATATATATAACAAATAATTGCCTTCAGAACTGGACTGGCAATTTTTTTGTGCTGCCTGAGAAGCAGTTTCACAGCAGCGTCCCCCATGAGCACAGCCCACTTGAGGAGCCCTCCTTTTGTCTTTCACTTTGACTTTGCTGATACTCCCTGTGCACAACCAGTGGGACCGCACAAGCTGTTGTTGTTAAGCTGCCCAAAGGATCTTACCACCCATGCATAATCCAGCCAGCCTCTGGATAATGTATTCACAGTCATTTTTGTATAGTTAAAGACTGGTCCTTCTCCCCTTCTCCGTACTTTCACAAATGCAGAGCAGTTTCTCTTTCATTTAACTTACAGCCTTTCTGTGCCCTCTTGAAATTGTTTCCCTCCCCTCACTGCATTTCCAGTTTGGCAGTGCTTCCTACTGCCAGCACACATTCTCCTAAGTTTAACAGCTGCCCTTGAAATGAGATTAGGCTTTTATATGCATCTGGCACCAGACAGATTTGCGAGAGGAGATTTAGGGTGTTTTGGCCACACAGGGTGTGCTGTGTATGGGAGTCTGTTAGCAAGAAAATGATGTTAATCTGTGGTACAAGTTGTATGCACTTCATCTGTTTTTACCACTCTGATTAGCTTTTAGAAACCCAGGTTGGCACTAATCTTAAAACTGTTTCTTTTCCAAAGGGCGTTTTCCCTAACTCCTTCAGCGTACCTGTATCTTTGCCCTTTGGGACATCACCATTGAGCCAGCATTTTGATTATGGTTGTTCTTCTGGCTGTAACCTCAATGTGACCACTGGCACTGCGGCTGTCATTGTCTGCTATTTCCCCCCCTGTATTTGTACTGCAGGAAAATGTGCAGAAAGGAGTGATTTGGGAAATCATCTGGATGGGAAAGGTAGCCCCAAACACATTTATTTCAGAAATGGCTTTGCCCTAGAGCTCCATGTCCCAACAGTCCTGCAAACTTGGGAGGAACAAGAATCCTCCTCTCTTCTTTGCCATTTCACCCAATCTCCAGTTAATTTGATCTCTATCTGAGACCACCAGGGAGAGAACATCTATTAAACAATAAAATAGACCGATTGTGATGTATTTTCAACCGCTTTGGGGGAATTCTACAAAATTAAGTATCAGAATTGTTTTTCTTATTGGCAACTATTGATCTGTGGCTGTGCCAGTTTCTCTCATTAACACTTTTATTACCTTGTCAATCACGGCACAACCTGCACTAACCAGAGGCTAAAAGGATTTACTGTTATTAACAAAACTGTCTGGTGCCTCAGAGCAATAAAAACAGCTGAAACCACTGGGGGAGGGAGAAGTCTGCAGAGATTTTGGTACCGTTTTAGTCTGGAGACTGTGATTCAGAGGGAAAAAGATTATCCATAAAATAGGAGCCAGTTTTTCAGCTGGTGCAAATGATCAAAATCTGTAAGAAGCACCAGATCCGTGGGGCCGTCTGTAAGCAAAGGTCCAGCCAGAAATACAGGGTAGTATCTAAAAATAGAGTAACACTAAATATGCTGGTACATGAAGCTGCAAATACTGAATGAAGCAATACCTGCCCAAGCAGACACGTGGGGCTGTGACTGGTTTCCACCTGAGAGTGCCATTTTGGGGACTCGGTAGCTTTGTAAGCCAGTCTCTTTGGGTGTCCCTTTACACGTGTCTGCATAGACTGGAAAAAAAATATTTTAGGCTTTTGAGAAGCACGCAAAAACCTCTCTGTGAGTGAGACTGACTGCTGGCAGGGATTGGGTGTGCGTTTGTCATGAAGCTGGGGGCATCTGTTATCATATGCACATGATAAGATGGTGACAGCAGATGAGATTAGTGAGCTTGCTGCTGGCACCTTTCAGTAGAAAAAAAAATAATTAAAAAATCCCTTTCTTCTTAGAAGTATTCTAGAGTTGGTAGTTTGAAGGACTTGGTCCTTGGTATGATCAGAAGCGGAATTCAGTTGCTTCAGGACAGGATCCCGACACTCTGAAAACTGACCCTAAACTGCAGTGGGACATGGTTATTGAGCTTCTGAAGAGCTTCTGAAAGCCTCTCATAACAACCTCTGAAGTGAGGTACTTGATAACATCTTCTGGCAAGATAAGGCATGTTGTTTTTACTACCTAGGTCTTCTCTCAGGCTTAAGTACCTTTAAAGGTGCTGTGTTTAAAAATCTCTTCTTGTAGACTGTGGTGCTACAACATTTGTAAATAGAAAAAATTATCTTTATTCTCAATTTCTAGGTGACAAAACAGAAGCCTCGAGTTCTGGTGTGACTCGCAGAGCTGGCCCTCAAGTTCAGTGTAAGGATGTGCTCTTTCACATTGATCAGGAGAGATGCATGTCATGGGAATGCAAAGGTGGTAGGAGTGGATGGTGTCATCCTGAGTATTTAGCATCCTTCAATACCTGAGCACTCAGCTTGCTTGCTTTCTTAAGGAAACATTTCCAGCAGCATTCATTTTAGGAGTGCAAATTACTGGTGTGCTTGCTGTGAGCTCAAGGCAGGTTACACTGCATGTGCTGGACCACAGGATATATATGAAACCCTCTCCTCTGCTCCACTCCTCCAGACCAGGCTGTGTGATGGAGTCAGACCTGGATCCTGGCATCACTCCTCAACTCTGCAATGTGGCAATAAGCATCTCATTTCTGCCTTGCCTTTGCTATTGCTCCTGAAGGGGCAAGGCTCCAAGGTCTTTCTTGTTTAATTTTTTTTTTTTTCAAAGAAGAGGGCTTCCTTTCGACAGTGTCTTTGAAGCATAGTGACATTTTCTCATTACTACTATGGAAATATAGTCCAGATTTTTTTTCTCTTTCCTAACCTCCAAGGTCACCTAGACACTTCAGGGATGCGAGACTGCTCACTGGAGTAAGAAAGCAATTGACACAAGGCACAAGATGGGTGAAGACAGCCATTAAAATCCTGCTCTGGCTCTAAATATAGCAATCTTGCCATGCCACTCTCCTGTAATTTGCATGTTGAATTAGCATCTCATTAATATCTTATTAGGGACACTGGAAACCTAATGACAAAAACAAACGCAGCATGTGCAAAGAAGAATAATAGAAGGAATGAACTGAATAGAAGAGCTTCCCCCCCACTTTTTTTCCCCCCTTGTGAGTATTCAAATGAAGGCTCAGCTGCACTCTGTCAGCTGGGCTGTGGTTTCTGACCATTTTAGTGTCATCAGAGCCAGGAGGCTGGAGATGCTCCCATTGCACAGATGATGCCAAGGGCTAAAGACCCAAAGGATATCCACAGACCTACAGTGGCTGGTGCACACTGGCATGCCTTGCACTGATTTACATGCAAGATCAATTTTAGTGGAAACTCCCCAGACCATACACCAGCTTCCCCAGTACTTCAAGAAGTGTTTAGACCAAAGATCCTGAGCTGCAGGTTTTGAAAAAAAAAAAAAAAAAATCCCAATAGATGAAGAATAAGAGAGAAAATTTATTGGGCTTTTCTGGGATCCACAGAGGTTTCAGTTTAGTTCAAGATTTCCTCTTTCATAGCTCACCTCTATCTAATTTTCTCAGAGCTCACAGCAATGAGCCCAGCCACCACAGTTCATATGAACTCCCCAAATGACCAAGCGCTTCAGTGTGCATGTTCCTGCCACTGATTTTGCTGTTAAAGTAATATGGTACCAAGTAGATTACCTCCCTCTGGAAGTACATTGCAGCTGCGAAATGGACATTGTATCATTAGCAACTTTCCCTTCCATCGTCCCAGGGGATGGAAACACCAGGCAATGCAAGTAGCACAGTGCCAACAGCCCCTCCCTCATTTTTCTGGTGGAGAAGTGTGTTTAAGGGATACTGCCAATATTTTCTGCAAACTGCAGTAGGGGATTGCTGCTGGCAGCTTTTGAGAGTCTGGAAGTCAAAGACCATCTGATAGACAACAACAACTCTCAAAAATGAGAAACTCAAAAGCTAAAGCTGGGAAGTTTAAGGGAGAGATATGGTAGGAAAACTCTGTGCATCAAAGGGAAAAGCATAGTGTTGTATAGGCCACAAGTGGGCTTTGCTGTAAGGGCAGGTTCAGGCCACAGAGCAGGTGAGGGAAGGGATATGAGTCCCCCTTGCTCTGTAACCAGCAGTGAGTGGCATGTAGGCTACAACTTGGATAAGATAGGTTGCAATTAGAAAGCCAGCTCATGAAAGTGAAATCAAACACTTGTAAATCAGGGAGCACAAATAAGCTCTAGTCAGTTTTTTCCTCATCCGATTTAGCTGTAATATATTGGATTACGTTATTTAAAAACCTACACCAGTAATGCAAACCATGCAGAGCATGGAAATGCTCTTCATTTCCTCTTTATAAGCATGTTACAAGAAATAATTTGGGTCTTTATTCCATGTGAACTTAGAGTTCCTGGGTGCTGGCATTGTACAGTGTAAATGGTAAAAGATACTCTAAACCTGTTTTGCAGCCTTGCGCTGAGAGAAGCAGAAATTATGTGCTCCATGTTGCTCTCTGACACAGTGCATGGAGCCTCACATGGTGAATGAGCTCTCCTTGTGTTCCCCACCGTTGCATGCCAATCCTGGCTGTCATTCCAGAAAGTCTTCTACATGTTTTTCCACAGAGAAAAGACGGCAAAAAAGAGAACGTGTTTAGTAGAGTGTGCAAGGGTTTGCGACCTCTGTGTTGTGGTTCTTGGGTGCTTATCGTGGTTTGGCAGCATTTCTTGATCTTGCCTGTGCCTCCAAAGCATGGGATTGAAACAGATGATAATTTGGTAATGGGTAATGAACACATTCTGTGTAGAGGTTTTCATCTTTTCTGCACACTGCCATTGCACAGTGCCCTAGATTGCCTCTGTGTCAGGGGATACTTTGGGTTCTTTCCTCTGAACCACCTGGTAGTAAGTTTCTCTCTGCAGAGTCTCACCCCTATGCAGAAGCCCAAGTACAGGAAATCTGTGACCCTCATGAAGAAGGTCAGCTGTACAGTGGAGGTTGCTACTGGGCCTTTGCCATTATCTAGATCGAGGGTACATTATTTCAGTCAATCAGTAATCCAGCCATAAATTCTCATCTTTCCTGTCTGGAATTTTAGAACAACATGCATGACCCAAATCCTCAAGAAGCTCTGCTGTCACTCACAGCCCTACTTTCCTGCCCTGTTGACAAACTCCAAAATGCATCAGCACATTGGCAGTTGGCATCTGTCTCTCACAGCCCTTTTTTACATAATCAGAGTGATCGATCCTTTAAGCAATGCTTCACTAATCATATTCATTTATTCAGGTGCTGCCCTGCTGCATGTTATAAAAGAGCAGAGTTGCCTTGTCAAATGTATATTTCAGAGCTCTTGAGAGCTGAAATCTGCAGGGGACGGAGAAACATACAGGAAAGAGGAGGCAGTGATTCTTGTTGTTCATATGTGTCATCACATGATGCCAGGGCAAGATGGATGAACCATGCACTATTTTGGTTCACTGAATTTGCAGAGAGATGACATGCTGGGCATTTGATCTGGGTCCAAAGTGTTATTGATAATGCTACATTGACACGCAACTGTCTAAGTGTCCTCAACAAGCGGGGTTGTGCTTTTCTAGTGTGCAAAGCACTTGCTGAGGAAGTAAAAAGTCCAAACCAATGCACAGTATTTCTGCTCCACTCATGGAATCTCCCATGAGGTCAGAATTCCTTATAGGAAGATAGATAAGCTTTGGGTAAACTCCAAATTCCTTTTTCAACCAAAAAATGAAGACAGCTGTCTTGTCATTTGTGGTCCATGGGGTTCCTCTCATTTTGGAGTACTTTGACTCTACCATCATGTCTACACTGAGCCTCACTGCTGCAAGAACTGGTTGGTGTTCTCCCCTAGCAACAATAGTTGCTTTTCCTGATTGCAATAAAGGGGTGCCCTGCATGAAAAGGAGACTTGATCCTGAAGCACTAGATGCTGATCTTTGCCTTGCTCAAAAGAATTTGGGCTGTTTTTTGGTGTCACCTTACCTTGGATGTTGCCTGGCATTTAGTCTTTGAGGCTGTCACTTCCTGTGTGATAAGATAATCATAACAGAGCAGAGCTGACAAGTGGTGTTTTGATGTAAGCAATGGGCAAACAGACAGATCAATAAATGCTGAGCAAGGCACGCTTCACCTCATATTGTATCGACTTACTGCAAAAATAATGGGGCAACAAAATGAAAATGTGTTGTGTTCTGAGTTATGGTCAGTGGTTATATATAATATAAAACAATATATTAACTCAGATGGGACTTGCTGTTGAAAAAAATACAAATGGTCAGGCACAAAATGTACTGTCTCTTGATGTACATGGCAACACATCGAGATTAATTACACAGAATATGGGAAGAAACCAAAGCAACAATAAATTTCTATTATTATAACCATAGAAAGAACATGAGAAAGATTTATGGCACTAAGAGCAAAATTTCTGTGTCCTCTTAGTCTGACTGTCTAATGTGTGAGAGATTTATGAGGCCAGTGAGTAATGATCAGAAGTATTTATAAAATTTAGCATTTGTGAGATTTTATTTTTGCTCTCGTTGAGGCTGTTTATGAGCAGCGGAAGGATGACTCTGGGCTGACTGGCTGTTGGTGGGAGTTGTGCTATACGTTGGTTATAAACATTTTGATGTCAGCAGCTCTGATTTCCTGAAGCCAGGTGGCAGCCAAGGTAGAGAGAGGTACAAGAATACACTGAAGGAAATCTGGTGCATTTAGAAACTTTGGGCTCATGGAGGTGTAAGTGGAGGTGCACTGAAGCAGGGAGACATCCTCTGGTGCTAAGGGTGCTTTTTATGCAGCAGAGACTCTTCTGCTTTGTCATCTCTTGCTTTTGCTGATTAATCCCAATGGGCACACCTGCCAGGGATACTTTTTTTTCTGCTGGTTCTTGATTTCTCCAAGTGCAGACAGGCATTCTGTATCTCCTACTGCATGCCCACACTTGGAGAAATGATGGACAAGTGAATAAACAAAGCTGCTGCCAGGGGAAAGATAGAGTGCCTGTGATAGTGAGGTTGCAGGAAGAGAAGGGTTATAGCAGAGAGCAGAATAGCACACTGCTGGGCATTTATTGCCTTTGAAATGGATTGTGAGTAGCCAGGAAATAGGACGTTTCTCTCAGCTGTGTGGGCACCTATCTTATCTTTCAACAGCAGATAGCAAACTGCCTACTCAGAGGCTTTGTAAGATAGATGATTATTATGGCTGCTTGGTTAATTGTAATATGACATGACAGGGAATATAATTTACCTTGATGATAATTATCACTGACCCAGGTAGTTTTACAAAGCTTGGACAGAGGGTAGAGGGTTGCTCTTATGGATCAGCTCCTTCCAAAAAGCTCTTCACAGAACTCTTCAGCTTCATGGGCCCCTTCTGAGTGGGGTGGGCTATTTTTCATATGTTTAATATAAGAATCCACACATAGAAATAAAAAAAAAAGCCCAAAAGTAATACTCTCAACCCCTCCCTACAAAATAAGTCTGTAAATCTGGAATGCCTTTGCCGTGGATTTTGGCGGCACAGAGATTCACAGAATCAAATAGCCATTGGGGTAACAACATTGAATCCAATTGTTCTGTCCTTCAGGACTTGCCAGGGTTGCTATCCTCTCATTTCTTCTTTCTTGTGAAGCAGAGAAAATCTGAAGTTTCATCTTTGCTGCAGTCTTAGGTCAGGGATGTAACAAGACATCTAAGCACAGACTGGAGAAGAGAAATATTTTAAAGTAAACTGCAACATTTCAGAAAGTTAAGTAATTTGCCCAAGTTTGCCCAAATTTGTCAGGAAATTGTAAGATTTTGAAAAAGCTTCTTTTTGCTGATAACATCATTCAAATGATTATCTTAGAATATTGTTTGCCATCAAAATGCTTCCGTGACCAAAAGGAATTATCAAAATAGTTTTGTGCAGACAAAAGCCTAACAGTACAAACACAATTTGCAAGAAAATCCCAGGTCATTTAAAAAAAAGTAAATCTATGTTTCAGATATTTAAATGCTAAAGAAAAATCCTGTTTCTGAAAAAAGAGATGCTGAAAAATACTTGAATATCTGCTATTCAAAAGATCTCCCAGACAACCCTGAACTTAACCTGATAAAAGAGGCGACTTCATTATTTCAAGTAACCCTGGTAGAAATGAGAGCAGAACTTGGCATAGTGAATAGATTCTTAGTATAAAATGAGTATATTCAGGCAATTCATCACGGTGCCTGATTTCACAAAATTATGGAGAGCTCCCAGCAGTGACTAGTGCTGTTGAAAGGAAGGGAAGGCCTGTTATTTAGATGTGAAACTTTATTTGAGGCTCCTGTTACTGACAGCTTTTGTCTAAAAAATTATGTGCTCCAGGGACTTCTGATTGCATTTTTTTGAACTTTCCTGTCACTGTTTTGGGAATTTTGGAAGGAACTTTCCTTTAGAGACTCTAGAAATGGTGTGAGTGCTTGCAAAAGCCTTTAGTTTGTGGAAATTGTGTGACACTTGGGGACTTCATCGGGGCCCATGGGTATGCAGTTTTAGGACCTGTCTTTGTGGCTGTGAGGTTGTTGTGGCGCTTTGTTCCTCCTACAGATTCACCTCCTGGGTCAGAGCAGGGCAGCATCAGCTGGCAGAGCTCTGCTGCTTGCACCCCTTCCTTACATGTTTAAAAACTGCTTGCAACGAAGTGGCTTCTTGCTGAGAGCAAGTTGTGTTTTCTGCTCATGCCTATACCAATGGCTGTGGTCTGGTTTTTCTGCGGCATCCCACCTTTGCTTAGGGACTGAGCTCCCTCTCCTGTGCTTTCATCTCCACACCTTTCATCTTGTACCTCATTTTTGAATAGTGACGGAAGGATATGGCAGGAAAAGGTTGAGAGGATCAAAGAGACCACTTTGAAGTCTGAGAATGCTGACTAATGCAAGGTGGAAAAGGGTACAGCAGGTGCATGGCCTAAAGAGGGACAGGAGCAGAGTTTTGTCACTGAGTGGATTTTGTCATTGAGTCACCACTTTCCTTTTCATGGGGTTCAAGGATATGACGCCATTGATTGATGGCTTTGCTGCATGTCAAATGTCAAATTTAGACCCTGTGCTAAATAACACAAGAAAAAAACAAGAGAAAAAAATATGAAAGAAAAGTGAATGGTAATAATTTGAAACACAGAACAACTGTATGTTTGTTATTTAAAGAAAAATAAAACAAATCCTTAAAAAGCCAAAATGGTCCCTGAAGAGGCATCACTTAGCAGGTGAGGAGCTAGATAGCATCTACATGTAGAGATTTATCTTTCCTGCTTTCTCATCAGTCCTCCCAGGCTGGAGTCAGTCCACAACCATTTGATCCCTAGCCGAAACCTCACCAATACTTGCTCTCTTGCAGGTTTTGGCTGGGGAGGAAAAGGAGCTCCAAAAGGAACCCAAGAGGAAGCTTTAGTGAAATATATAACAGGGGGAAAAATTTGATTAAATATCTTTTAGCACCTGCCAGGAGCAGAATACACCTGACATTTGGTGTTATCTTCCTAGTGCTCTGATAAAAACTTAATCTGCTTGGGGAATAGGGCTGAGGGGTGGCCATGATTTATCTCCCCTGACTGCTTACAGCCCTGTTGCACAATCCTGTATACATGGCTATCAAGATCCATCTTAAAACTCATGGACATCTCACTCCTGACACTGTGGAAACCTTAGAGTCATTGAACTTTGCCAGCATCATTTGCAAACATTCTGGCACATGTTGTAACATGAGTGAGCTCTCTAATAAGTTAGCCTTAAATTGCCAGAAGGAAATGGCTTTGCCCTCCTTGTATCAAATTCAGGCCTGATTTGAACACGAATTTTCTAGAGGAATTTTGTGTCATGGACTATACCCAAAAATTTGCAAGTCACACAGCCGTATCTGGAGTTCAGCAGCAAGATAACAGTCTTTGTAAAAAGACTGATATCTTAACTACTGGCGTGGTGACACATTACACCAATAAGACTCAGATATGCCACAGCCAAATCATGAGTCTGTCCCTGCTGTAGTATTTTAGCTGGGAGATAGCAAAGAATATGTGCAAATTGCTAGGACAGTACCTTCTTCGTTTCAGATGAAAGCTGTCTGAGATAAGGAATCTCAATTTCTTCTCCAGGATGAAAAATAAGGAAGGGTTTTTTCTCCCAAAGAAACACCTTTCCCAGGCTTCTTTGCCAGTCTGATGGAATGTCCATGAGGTCAAAGGTCTTCTGTAGGTGTGCACATTCTTCTGCATGAGGGTCTGTATCAGCCATTTGAATCAAGATCATCTTGCCTTGGGAGGAAAGGGTAGGCATGGCAGCTCTCAAAGTCCCATCAAGCATCTTTACTTCTGGTTTTGTGATCTCACCAAGACTTTGTAAAAATCTATGCACACTGTTTGATGCATCTAGTTGTATGTTGTGGTTGTGTAGAACCATATTTGCTATTTGGATGTGGAAAACAACTGTTGGGAAAAATATTTTTGATTATGTTGACTTCTGAAGGAAAATAACCTCCAAAAATCAAACCAGAAAAACAATGGGAAAGATACAGATGAGAAAAAAAAATCTGATACTACGGTTAATCAGTACGGGAAAGAAGGATGTGCTCTCTGTGAATATTTACAGGCAGGAATGTGCTCCTTTTCTGCAGCTGAACAAGTTTCATGGCCCTGGGGAGAGTTTTGATGCTTTGTCCTAGAGCTGTCCTGCAAGGCTGCAAAGTTACAAAATTCACAAAAATGGCAGAAGTTTGGGAGTTTCTCTTTCTCTCAGACTTGTGGAAATGGCTTCTGCTGAATTACTGGCCTGAGGGGCTTTAAGACTGGCTGACTGTTAATAGTAGCATTAAACAAATTTTGATGCAGACCTTTTCTGCATCAAAATAACATTCTTCCAAAAAATATACAGAACTTACAGGCCAAAACAGTTTCATATCAGGGAGTTTTGGAAGGTGTCTGGCACAATTTAGAAGAAAGCTGCCTGCGGTGGCCCATGCTGAGATACACCCCCAGTGCCTGCAGGGCTCCCCTGCACCAAGAGGAGTGTGAATGAATTAATTTTGTCTGACCAGAAATGCAGTGAGGACAAGAAAAGCTGCAAAAGGCAGGAGAGAAGCGTCTGGCACTGTCCTAGAGCCCTGCTTTGGGCTTCAAGAGAGCTCAGTGCAATGCTTTCCCTGAGGTCTTCCAGCTCTCTGAGGGCTATAATGTGCTCCCAGCCTCCCGCAGAGAAGCACTGCAGCGCTCTTTGCATGCAAATTGTTAATGCATTGTGCATGAGGCCTCTAATTAATACTCTGCTGCAGATAACGATTTTACATTATAGCTATTAACCTTGGCATATTTCAAACTAAATGCTGGTGCGTTGGGGAGGATTTTGTGTACACTGCATTGTGAAATAATGAATTATGTTTTTGCATATTTTATACACTGATTTTCTTTAGTTACACTGAGACTAATGCTGGGGAAAAGAGGCATGCAGTAATGTATTGGCTATTCCAGTGATTAGGGCATTAGCTAGCCATTTTGGAGCTTTGGGTTCAGTTTCTTGTTCTGTATTTGCCTTCTGCAAGTCTTTTAACCTTACATGTGCAATGGAGATAGGATCTGTCATAGGGATGGATTTGTAATCCTGAGAGAAGGTAGCCCTCCTTTTTTGTGCCCAACACCCTTTTTACTGAGATTTTATGAGGAAAGATCCATGATTCTCCACTCACTTAGGTTTCCATCTGCAGATCCAGATTCCTGGATGAAGATTATGAACCATATATCATTAAAGTTCGCATGCTAATGAGTTTTTAAAGTGAGACTTTTCAAAGATTTCTCTTTGGGATTTAATTAATTTGTCCCAAATAATAGACCTGAATTGATGACAAGAAGTAACAGTGCTGAAAGCCTGGCCTGGTGGGGTTTGTCTGAGGACACAGTTCTGAAGAGAACATTTGGTTCAGACTGAGGACGAAGACTTGGAGGTTAAACACCATTGCTAGCATTGAACGCTGGTGCTAATGGTGGACTAAGCTGTTTCCACCCTCAGCTCTCTATCCTTTTGTTTTCCTGGGGTTAGGAGCGAGCCTCTCCCATTGCCTCTCCTGACCAAAAAAAAAAAAAAAAAAAATACTTGTCTTCAAAGTGCTTTACAAACCAGTTTGCTCTGCCAGGGCAAATGCAATGCCCACAGAAGGGCTACAATCTGCATTTACTGTGAGGAGACTGTCTAAGGATTTTTCAGTCCTTTTCAGCTCACCCATCTTCCTATACTCGGTCCTTGAGCACTGTTTAAATGCAGAATGACCCAAAGTATCAAATATTGAGGAAACCTGGACCTCATTTACCCTGCAGTTGCCATGATGTGTAATGGAAAAAGGATGCTTATAAGGCCACTTTCCTTCAGAAGAATTTTGTTTCTGATCCAACTGGCAATAATATAACTCTGTGTAAACTATTTTATGGATCTGTATAGTCAACAGATCAATTTTATTATACTTGGCCACTGCAGAAAAACTGTAAACTCCTGCTGTTAGCTGGAGTCTGGGAAATATGTTTACAGCTTTATTCTTTTCCTTTGGTGGCATCAGTGTGTTTACTTTTTTATTTAATAAAAATGTGTTGTGTTCTCTCCCATACTATTTTGTCATCCAGAACTTTTCCACATGGCCAGCTCTAGCACAACATATTGCACTAATCAGAAAACAATTCTGAATAATGACAGGTCTCTTTGATTTTCCTGGCTGGTAGAAATTCAATTCTCCTTTGTCTTTTGAATATTAGGTTTAAGTGGGTTTAGAAGTATTTTATGTAGTATGCTTGCAAATATCAGTTTCCAGTGAAGCCCTCAAAGTGATTGAGGAAGCAAGACTTTGTTTCTAAATGAGCTAACTCCCTTTAACATTATGTAGAAAGTACTAAATGTGTAGGAGTGAGTTGCTTCTATTTGCAGCCCTGGAAGCCAGCGCATTAGAGTGGCTTCCTTAGGAGCCTATGATGCACCCTGGACAGAGGTAGGGCTGGGATCTGTCCCTGCAGCACAACCCTCCTGCTATTTAATTGGTTTATCCAGGGAATAGGGCTGAGACAATCAGATACCCAGGGACCCATAAGCTGCTTGACTGAGAACCAAGGCTTATCTGTGGGACAAACTGTTACCTTTTTGCAAGCTGACACTGCCTCTCCAGTAGGATGTATTTGAAGGAACTGTTGGATCAGTAACTTAAAGGGCTCTTTAAAAATAATCAAGTTTGGGAACATTTTCATGTGATCTAAGCTTCCTCTAACTCAGTATCCCCTCTGTAAGAAGCACCAGGGCCAGATGTTTCTAAGATATGAAACTCCCACAGCAATAGTTCTGGGATTATTTACCTTAAACGAAGGTCTCACCCTGACCTTGCACAGTTACAGATCAATCCTGGAGCAGGTGTTTTACTATGAATACCTGGTGGACAGGGAAAGCTCACGATATACTCATTATAGACTGCATTAAATGCGTTATACTAAATAAAAATGTACAGCTTCCTGACCACTCTGTGCCATCTTTTGAGGTACACTAAACTGTCATTTTCCTTTTCAAAAGAACTGATTGTAGACTCACAGGATAGGCAACATAAGAAAGGACCACTTGTGTGGGCTTCAGAGATGGGTTGCATTTGGGAATCTTAGATTTAGCAACACGGAAAACAAATTACAGATCTTTATTACTTAAGTGGGAAATAGTGATAAATGCTCCAATGAGCCTTGCATTTGCAAAGTCACTTTTTGGAGTGAGTCACACCTCAGCTCTTTCTAAGGTAACTCTATTATTTTATGTTTTCTCTTGGCTCCGGTGCAATTTGCACATTCAGGGTCAAGCCTTCGCTAATGACAACTCCTTGCGTTTCAAGGTGGCCGAATCAGCGGGACGTATGGCACATATCCACAGAGCTTTAAAAATATCTCTACATGACATATGCTGTTTGTCCCTGAACACCGGATAGGTTAATTGTTAAAGAAACATTAATAACATTAACTGATGGTGTGGCTTCCCACTGCCTCTGCCCTGGCAATCTCACACTGGCAAATGGATTAATAATACTATCGGAAATGAATGTCGTTGCTATGCAAGTAACTCCAAACTAGATAATTTAAGAATAGTTTGGATGATTACTAATTAGATCCACCGACACAGGGGAATTTGAATTATTCATGACTGGCTGAAAACAGTGGGTAATTCATTTGTTCACTTCTCTGCAACTAATGTGGAAGTTGTTTATTTTTACACACGCATACACACACACACAGATGATCTGCTAAAAACGATCCCTTGTTTCAAAATTGATTGTTTCTCTGCGAAGAAATGTCAGAGCTGCAAGCTTAGGATATAAAGTCTTGAAAAGTTAGTTGGACAAGCCACACTTTGAGACAGGACCCATCCAGCACCACCCTGTTTCCCTGCAGCACAGGCATCTGGCATTCTCCAGAGCCCTCCTCTCATCTGGGTGAACACTGAGGATTTACCTCCTCTGAGGATCCTGTGTATGTGCAAATGCACGTGCCATGCAAATCTGACACTGCCAAATCTGCCTCCTTAGAATCTCTGCACATACATACTTCTGGACATGGAATTTGCTACAGTGAGCTGGTTAATTCTATTGAGGACATATAGGAGACAGTGAAAGGTGCTCTCCAGCTGTGCTCTGTCTATCCTTAATGGCAGGCAAAAAACGTCAAAATAGTGTGCAAAATCCTTCTGGACTGTCTGATAGCTGCTTCTGTCCTAGAACTGAGCTCAGAGCCCCAGACAAATGAATTTGGGACTCCTCTTTTTTACCTAATTCTTCCCTGAAATGGCTCTGATTAGTTTAAATAGCAGAAAGAAAAAAGAATTACTTGAACAGGAGGATAAATAACCCCACACATGAAATTACACAGCTCGTTCAATACGAGGCTCAGCAGATCCTATTCCCTTTATGAATTTATGAGCTTTATTATCTTGATTTTTTCATTAAAATACAATAAGTTGGTCTAACCCATAAAATAGATAAAGTGCGGGACAATAGTTCATTTAACATTGATCCATTTTTGCTACCCACAGAAGACGATGGCAAGTCATACCCAGTTCAGAAGTTCTACACAACCACGAATATTTAAAGCAGAGAACAGCACCTCATCTTTCCTCCTTGGCTCTCCACTTCTTGCTTGTATTTTTATCAGGTTCCAGCACAGCAGCACTAGCTCATGTCAGTGTCTTAGATGTGTCTTGTATGAAAGCTGCTGTAGAAGGGATTAATATGCAAAAGACAGATAAAGCACACCATGTGGCAGAGAGCATATTTTAAGCATGAGAGGCTTGCATCTTGTTTTCTTTGTTTTGTGAAATACTAAGTCCAGGCCTTTCTTACACCTTAAAAAAGCCAACACTTGAACACAGGCTATCTGTGTTTCTCTGCATATGTGTGCATATGCCACATGTATCTATTACTGGATAGAAGGGACAAAAAGCCCAAGAGCCCAAGTGTGTTTTCACACTAATTCCCATATACTTGAACTTCCTAGAATTTTCCCTTACAAAGATGCATTAGGAAGCAGATGAGTAGCATGCAGCCCCTAGAGAAGCAATGTTAATTGTGTGGCAATGTTGTGTCTGAAATGGTTTTACAGTAGTGGTTGTAGTCATGTATTCCTTGGCAGCCTGCAGCAGACACATGGCTCTGTGTACCCCTCCCAACTTCATCCATGATGAGCTACAGTTTAACCTGGCAGCCACCTCCTCATCTTGGTCTTCCTCAAAAAGAGCAGCGCTGTGGGACCACAGACAGCATGAAAACATAACAAAAAAAATCACTCTGTGACTATTGCTTAATGTGTATTTGTATTTCCTCCTCCTGGCAAGCAGGGGAAACTTAATAGGCTATTTCATACTGCTGTCCCTTCCTCCTTGACCCCAGACATTGCTTGCTGGCATCTCCAGCATCCCTCCATGAATGACAGTAAAAACACCTGATGTGGCAAGTGGGTGCTTTATGAAGAGTGATATGCCATCAATCATAATTAACCCCTGTGCCCCTGTCACAGGCTGGGGCAGGCCCCATCACATCTGGTTTCCTATTTGAAAATACTTTGGTTTATGTAGGTTTCAGTGAAAACAACCAAGAGACTGATCTTTAGGCAATAGGAGCTGGTAAAAGATGAATTATTTGTCACTCAGAAGGATGCCCTGGCTGTGGAAGCCATCAAGCACATTCGTAGGGTTTCATTAGTCCTGTTTGCCTCCTCCCCATGCTTGGCATTATTTGCTTTTTGAGTTGGTTAGCGTCCCAGCATCTGCTCTCTGAGCCTTTTGCAAAACACTTCACGGGGTGCAAAGCACCTGAGTCCCACAACAGCATGATTTTACAGCTGTTCATAAAAGCAGGGTCATTCCTGTTGCTTCTTGAGTTAAATGCCACACCGTGAGCATTTCAGATCTGGCATCTGTTCATGCACAAATAAATATTAGCCCAGTAAGTGCAGAACACATTGATGCTCTGCATTAGCACAGGAGCTGTTGTGGGTTTTGAATTACTTGGGCTATAGAGCACTGGAGACTTTTGCTGCTGATTATTGGTTCTTAAGGCAGAAATTGGCTTCCAGATCCATTGGGTAAGTGGGATTGAGATTGTTCTTTGTGCTGTCTGGTCTGGGTTCTTTTGGCTTCTTTGCTCTTGCTTGCCCAGCAGTACAGCAACTTCTCCTTTTGTGCCCTCAAGTATTAAATCAGCCCCTCCATGATCTAATCTTCAGCTACAGCTTGTTGTTTCATTTTTTTTTTTTTTTTTAATACAGCATAGTCCTTGGCTGTATCCCATTGTTACTATGGTAATAGAGGGGCTTCACAGCAATCACTGATGTTATAAGGGATACTAAAAGTGTATTATGGGACACTTTACTTAACATCACTCAAGAGATATTACATTGGTAATACCAATATAATACTATATATTGGTATTATGGAGAAGACCATCTGGAGTGCCATCACACAGCATGTGTAGGACAACCAGGGGATCAGGCCCAGCCAACATGGGTTTAGCAAAGGCAGGTCCTGCTTGACCAACTTGATCTGCTTTTATGGCAAAGTTACCCATTTGGTGGATGTGGGAAAAGCTATGAATGTTGTCTGCCTAGACTTCAGTAAACCCTTTGACATTGTTTCCTTCAGCATTCTCCTAGAGAAACTGTCTGGTCATGGCTTGGAAAGGTGCATTGTTCATTGGTGAAGAAACTGGCTGGGGGACTGGGCCCAGAGAGTGTTGGTGAATTTATATTCAGCTGGCAGATAATCACTATTATTAGCTAGTGGGGTTCCCCAGGGCTTATTTTTGAGCCTGGGGAATCCTTGCTTAAAATCTTTATCAATGGTTGGGACAAGGGGACTGAGTGCACTCTCAGTCAGTTCACAGACAAGACCAGATTGGTTGGGAGTATTGATCTGCTGGATTGTAGGAAGGCTCTGCAGAGGGACTTGGACAGGCTGGATCCATGCACAGAGAACAGTTACATGAGGTTCCACAAGTCAAAGTGCTGCATCCTGCACTTGGGTCACAACAACCACAGGCATTGCTGTAGGCTAAAGAAATAGTGGCTGAAAAGCTGCCTGGCAGAAAAGGACTTGGAGGTGGTGCTCGGCTTCCATCTCAGCCTGGGCTAGCAGTGTGCTCATGTGACAATGCATCCATGGCCAGTTGTATCCTGGCTTGTATCAAAAATAGTGTGGCCAGAAGGATCAGGGAAGTGGTTCTCCCCCTGCACGTGGCACTGGTGATGCCACATCTCAAATCCTGTGTTTAGTTCTAAGCTGCTCACTACAAGAAAGACATTGAGGTGCTGGAGTATGTCCAGAGAAGAGCAACAGAGCTGGTGAAGCATTTTGGGCACAAGTCCTATGAGGATTGGCTGAGGGAGCTGGGGTGGTTTAGCCTGGAGGAGTAATGTCATTGCTCTCTACAATCACCTGAAAAGAGGATGTAGCCAGGTAGGAGTCAGTATCTTTTCCCAGAAAAAAAGTGACTAGATGAGGGGAAATAACCTCAAGTTCCACCTGCATAAGTTTAGATTGGATATTAGGAAAAATTTCTTCAAGGAAAGGGTGGTCAGGGATTGGAACAGGCTGCCCAGTAGAATCACCATCTCTGGAGGTATTTAAAATACATGCAGATGTGGCACTTGGGGCCATGGTTTAGTGATGAACATGGTGTTGAGTTTATGGTTGCACTCAATATTAGTCCAATGATTCTATGATTGTAGCAAACTCTCTTTTTCTTCTTTCCTTGCCCTTCAGATGGATGAGGAGGCAAGCAGGATACAGTTTTGGGTATTAGATATTACTCTGTGAATGATTACAGTGAAATTCATAGAAATGGTGTAAGGGGCTGCTCAGCAGGAGTTATTGATATTGGACCCTGAACTTGAAGCACTTAGAACATAATTGATCCTGGCACAGCTGAGGAATTGCAGTGCACTTGGGGATTTAAATCCTATTAAGTGTAGAGCCCAAGCAACCTTTGAAAACACCATGTGGAAGTCCAAATTGTGTCGGGCCCCAAACACTTTTGCTTGCTTTCAGGCAAGAAGCAGGAGCTGTAGCATTATTCTCTTCTCCATATATTCTCTTCTCCATGCCTTCCTATGCATGACTTTATGTAGGTCTCTCAACTGGAATGATGTTTTTATAATCTAGTGTCTCCCTTTGAACAATCAAGACAATTGCATTCTCCTAATGTGCCTTGCTGGCTCAAATCTATTGAAGTTGTTAATGCATTTTGAAAAAATTCTTGCCTACTTCAAATGTGTGCACTTCTCTCTGTTCTTCCAAACAGCATTTTGTCTGTATTGAGAGTTAAACTGGTTGCTCTCTTGGACTTGACATGGTAATAAATCTAAAAATGTCCAGTTAACAGAGCTAAACACCTCATTTAAGGAAAAATGAAGCAACATTTTTCCCTGAGCTGTAAAATATGTTGAGTGATTTCATTTCCTTTGTATGGAACATTAGGGCTTGGCACAATCCTCACTCACTCCAAAAGAGCATGAAAGTTGTCTCCCATGTGATAGCTCAGTCGCCTCACTGCCAGGTACCTGCTGCACACTTTGCCCTGCCTGGCTTGCTTCTAGCAGTAACATGTGTGGTTTTCCTTCTTACTAAGGAGAAAAGAAAACAGGACTGTTCTGGGATTCAGTTGCAGGCTGTAAAATTGAAATTAGCAGTCAAGACACAGCTGTCACTACCTACAAAGGGCCACCTGCACCACTGATGCTTTGCTTTCAGGCATGTCCCTCAGTCTGTCAGGGTCCAAATGTGAGACACATTATGTGGACAAGTCAAGTCTTAAAATTATGGATGGATGAATGAAATTTGAGTGGGGATAGTGAAGTGCCAAAAGATCAAATTTTAAAAATTTAAATGGCTTTCCTAATGGCTCTTTCTGAGAGAAAAATTTATTTTTGAGACAAATAGCTTTCAGTGGAGAAGTGTGGGAAAGAGAGATATTATTTGGGAAGAGTCTTAGTCATTTCATTGCTATTGTGACTGAAGTCCCATAAAATAAATTCCTTTGTTTTCAGGAGCTAAAGGAGAAGGATGCAGGAGGAATGTTGCAGGCTTCAGATATTTCTGTTACCTTTGCTGTTTAATTTCTAAAGACAGAGCAATTAAGAATATTTTAGGATACAGCTTTTTGAGATTTACTACACAGAATATCTTAATGACATTTGGCTCTCAATTTAGCTCTAATTCAGCTCTATAAGTACACAGATTATTATTATTATTAATATTATTATATTGAATCCTCTTTATCTGTTGAACATTTTGTCATCTTAAATGAGAACCTATTTATGTTTTCTAGTCCTTTTCATCTAATTTCTGCAAAATCAGTTTTGTGGACTGGACTGCATAGTTTTATTTCTCTTGAAGACAACCCCTGCAAATAAATGTGAGAATAAACATGTCCAGCCTCTCACATCTGTGTATACACATGTATCTGTCATGGTTCTCCTAATCCACCTTTTCCAGTTTATTCTTCATGCTCCAAATACAACTAAATCTTTGCTTCAAATAACTTCTATTCTTCCTGAATGTAATTTCCTTGGTTGTTTCCTTTATGCCACGAGCTTCTTTTCATATCACCCAGATGAAACCAAAAGCGTAGCTCCTTGTGTATCTTCAGGTTTTTTTTTACATTGTCCATATATGGATCACTTGAAGTTGTCTGGAGAGAGACAGGTTTCTGTGGAGAGACCTAAACCAACAAGAATGTTTTAAGCACTGCTCAGCCTTAGCCCTGAGTACTTGTTATATGTCTGTGAGCAGGTCAGCAGTAGAACATTGTGCCAGGAGCCTTGACAGACTGCATTTGTTGTTGAGTTACTACATGAGGCGCTGTGCGTTGCACATTTCCTTAGCAAAGCTCCGGCGGAGCACCAGGAAGGAAAGCTTCCGATTTGTGTTGATTATAGCAATTGATAATAATAATAATAATAATAGTAATAATAACAAGGGGATTCTAATTATCATGGATGCAATCATTTCCCACCTGTAATGATGGAAGATGCTTAGACATCTGGAAAAAAGTATGGGAAGACAAGCGGAAGAGCTCTTTGAATTGCTTGTTCACATCCTGCTATCTGAAGCAAGGAGATCTGAAAGGTGCCAGCTCGTGGACAGGTATGTTGAGAGTATTTTGTTCTCAGTCCTTACTCATATATGTATGGAAAAATACATCCCTTTAAAATACACAGTGGTTTAAATGTCAGTAATAACCAGCCCCCCTGATTTTTTAACCTTTGCAACAGCAGTTGCTATTTATAAGGAATTTCTATGTTGATACAATTATTCCAAATGCTCTGAACACATCCTTTTCACAGGAATTAAAGAGGCGTATATATTGAAATTTTAAAATAAGACATCCAATGACACTAAACTCTGTAAGAGGTCTCCTATTTTCTACTTTCTCTGATGATTCTCTTTGGACAACAGGTCTATCCTGTTAGTCCTATCTTTGTCCCATCATAGACACTATGTCTTCACTGCCTACCTGCTTGCCTTGCATGCCTAGCTCAGAACAGAAAAATAAGGATTAATTGCTGGGCTTATTACAGTTTCTTAGAATGGTTGTCCCATGTGCAAATGGAGAAGGCAACACTGAACTCAAGCTGATTAATTTCCCCTGTGACATGAGTTAAAATTTTGAGCTAGCCTGGGCTATCAGGGTTAGTAGTAACAGATGTAGGAGGGACTGGTTTGCTCTAAGGTATCAGTCATAAGGACAAGTTCCCTGTTCCACTTGTATTTGAGCCTCCCACCCAGCCAAACGGGCAGGAACTCTGTTTTACAGAGGTGGGAAAACTAATCCACAAAACATTTAGGGGTTTTTTAGTTCCTCCTTGAAGTCACCTGGGAATTAGTTCAGTTCAAGGTGAAAGTGATTTTCCCCACACATTTGTGGTAACCTGGGGAGCCATAAAATCCATTTCCATTGAATGGGTCTATGACCTTCCACAAATATCACTGCTTGTTCCTCAGTTGTGGGTCTGCAGATCCAAAGAGCTGGAATGTTACACTGTTATGCAGATAATGAGTTCTGGTGAAGGAAATATGCTCCAATATACACAGTTTTCACATTAAGCAGAAAAATTTGGAGGTTCTTGTCTCAAAATGTAGAGATGAGAAAGCACAGGAAACCCCAACAACTGAAAATGCAAAAACTTTTGGTTTTCAAATGTATTTCTCCCTATTTTAAAACTCTCACGTGTCATTTGTTTAACATTTTCAAATATTCCTTTGCCCTAAGGAGAACTGGCACCTTAAAAGCAAACTGGTTCTCTGCTGAGAGTTAATATTTTTCAAAAATTGCATAAATCTGTGAGTAAAATGTTTGAGGCTTGTACCATGGCCTTGCACAATCCTCTTCCTATTGTATCCCTTGCAAGGGCTGCAAAGCTCTGCTGGACTAAGGTCTGCTGAAGACCTGCCATCTGTGGTGTTAGCGGCATTCATTAGAAACCACAGTGCTGATAAGTGTTGCCATTTATGCTGCTTTCTGGGCAGATGACTAAACTTCAGTCCCACTGATTTTTACTAGAAGAGTGCAGGACACCACCTATGTTTTTGTATTAAACCATCTTGGCTGCTTCCCACTGCCACAGGTTGCAATAACATCTTTTCCTGTCTTAAGGCTTTTGCTTCTGTTGACAGGCTGTAATTTAGGTTGGCATGCAATAATTCTGTCACTGAGTTCTTTGGTGAAATAAAGGTATTTTTAATAGTACTAAGAATCTTTACAAAATAACACAAAGAAAGGATTTATTACCATTTCATTGCTGTGTTCTCAAAATCTTGCCCCTTCTCATCCATTCTGCAAAATTTGTTTGGACTTTGGCTTCTTGAGCAAGTGATGAACTTGGAAGGTACTGGGTTTCCTTTATAATTATGTTCTCACCCTGCTGATCTCAAGTGCTCAGAAATGGAGTGAAAAATCATAGCTTTGGCATAGCAATCTTTGTTTTTCAGAACAATTTTCTTTGTCTTTGGATGTCTTATTTTAATTTTGCTTCTTTTTCTTTTTTTTTTTTTAACTTGTGTTTGAATTTTGATGGCATCTTTTTATATTTTTCATTCCCAGAGTCCTAAGAATTTTATTTTGAATAAAAAATTGAGATTATGAAATTTGGAGTTGGGCTATTGAAGAAGCCCCCTATAAAACTTACTCCCAGGAAAATCAAGGATTGACAGCTTGTCCTCTTCCCTGGTATTACTATGGCTTATATTCATGTTTTACCTACATTCTTCTTTCATGTTGTCCATGGATGATACATTGCTTTCAATTATTTATATTGCAGACTTCATTCCCCAACACTTGTTAGTTCACTTTGAGGTAGAGCCCAGTGAAAGGTCTGGAGGGTCTTTATGAGAAATCAATACCTCTGTGATTTAAACTGTAGTAATTAAACAAGGGCAATTAAATGATCAAGAGGTCAATTTAGTCCGTCTCTATGCAGCACCCTTTTGTCTTGTAAAAGTGAGGTAGTTCATGTACATGGTGATTAAAAGTCACAGCAAGGTGTCTCTTACTGGAAAGCATCCTTTCCAGCTGCAGGATGCCATGGTAGCTCAGACATCTCCATGCAACATGTGGTCTCAATCTGGACTTGGGCCATTTGGCTTGTGCATGTTCTCACTTGCTGAGCCGCTGCAAATTTTTCTGTTTTAAATTAAAATTATTTTTGATGTATTCCCAGTTGCATATAACCACTTACCATAAGCAGACCCGGGAGTGCACAGGTCTGTGACCCTTCTCCATAGTCTCCTTTTGCTCCACACAACACTGAGGTCACATTCTTCCCACTTGTGCTGTGGTGCAGGACACATTACTTGGTGAAGTGGCACACACGGGCAGGTGGCTTTGGAGCAGGATACATTGCCAGAAGGGACAGTAATGGTACAGGGAGGTGTGTTTGCAGGCTGTTGTGTGGGATCCAACTCCTGTTGAGGGGCTTGTCGCAGGCTTTGACTTCTCTCTAATTGGGATCATACTGATTGGTTGCTAAAATGAGGCTCCCAATAGGCCAGAGTGAGTTTTCCTAAGAAAAGACTGAATCACGTCTCTCAGCATGGTAGTCTGGCTGACTTGAAATAAAAGGTGTTTGTCAGTTTAGTGTCACGCTTCCTCCCTCACCTCCTGCTGGGGAGTAGGGCTGATATGATTAGAAGCAGCTCAGACTTGCCTTTTGGATTGCCTGCAGCAATACTAGCAGGAACTTTGTTTTTTGTTTTCTGATTTTAAAGCTGGGCTTGGTTTCTTCCAGTTCTGCTTTTCTGTCGCTCTTCTGAAGATTGTTAATCTCACTGGATATATAAAACCATTAAAGCATTGCTTAAAATAGCCTCCGATTTCTGTCTTAGGTCACAAACCAAGGGGTGAAAATATTTTGTCAAACAAACCCTGTGTGTTTAAGCAGCAGACAGCAATGTTTGCAAATAATCCTGAAAAATAAATGGGGACCTCTTTGGAAAGTCAGAAATGAGGGTTCAGCTGGGAGCCTGCAGAAGCTGATTAGTGGTTGTGATTGCACTGGCAGTCAGGAAGGGCTTAACTTGGAAGGGTAAAATCCACAGCAACATTTGTAATTTTGATGTCACACTTTGTGTCAGTACACACTGTTTATATTGTGCACACCTTCACTTTCAGACGTGCACAAGGGAAAATTGATTCACTACTTTCCATATAGATGATATTGTGGCCTATGTGAAATGCAGAAATGTAAAATATTAAGACATGCAAAAGCCTGAATATCTCAGACCTTCGTGTGTGAGCCTGTGATTAGCTGAAAGTCCAGCTTTTCTGAAGGAGGCAAATAAATTTTCAACCACCTTCTGCAGCCTAATTTGGGAAACTCAAGCCCTCAACTCTAGGATATTGAGCACTGATATTATAATTTCTGAAAACTTGGCCTGGGAAAAATATTACAGGTCTCACTTACTCCAAGCATGTGTGATCAACAGTCTTGCTATGTGCGCTGGATTGTATCACAAGCACTTCACAAGGTGGGAATCTGTCCCTTTGCAGTATCATCTCCTTCTGCCACTGGAGCTGCATCCCAGCGTACAGAGCATTACTTAAGAGTTGTCTGGATTTATGAGGACTTTATGGATACAACAGAAGACCACACTGAAAAATCTCTGTAGTGTCTGAACCTCCATTAGCTTTCTTTATCAGGCTCCATGGTACAGAGGGAAATTTTGGGTTCCCTACCTCCCTCTTGAAGTACTCTATTCTTGCCTGCAAAGCCCCTGTCTGGACAGTGTGCCATTGTCTTCAGCCTGCAATAAACTGCCACCGGCTGATGGTGTAGTGGGCATCTAGCTTAATGGTACTGGTATTATGAAAAATGTTGTGTGATGCTAAATTAGCTCTGCTAAGGATTGATATGACTTTTATCTCATTTTTTAAATACATATAAAAGTGTCTGTGCTGTAGAGCTGCCTCCTTTGGCAGATTTATGTGCGCATTTGGGAATAATGGTGCCGTATGATGATTATAAAACTATATAAAGCATCCTTTATTGTTCATTACCATTGTTCTATATTAACTCACCATTATCTCCTGATGCATTGCAATTGCAAATCCTGAGCCCCTCCACATGGGAGTCTGAACAATCTGATCTCATTTGGACACTAGATGTTTTGGGGAGGAATGTACTCTCACTTGTTTTCATGCAGAGGCAGTGGCCTTTCTTCTTTCTAACAGCTTGCAGAGCTTCCCACAAACTCTGGAAATGAGTGGTGGGAGGTTTTTCTATGGGCTGTGGGCAACTTATTTATAACCCATGTTGCAGATATGCTGATGTGCCCCCAGGCAGTCAGTGGGACAGTGGAATTCCTCAGTACAAGCAGCCTGGTCAGCTCAAAACCTGCTCAGGGACTTGAACAGATGCCACAGCAGAAGAAAATGCCCTTCCTACAAGGAATCAGTAAGGTATCACTTCTAAACCTAACAGGCTTCAACAACAAACCGTTGCCAAATCTTCAGCACCTCTTAGAATGTTGCATACCAATAGAGAAGCACTTGAAAAAATTCTCTTAGAATTACATTAGCAGGAGCTGAGCTCTTTTGGATACCTGGCCTAACTGGTGGGAATTAAACAGCCAAAAAATCCAGCCCTGAGCACCTCAAAACCTTTGTTTTTTGACATGAGGCAATTCCCAGAGATCAGCCTGAAAATAACTTTCATTGCCTTCAGAAGGACTGGGATAATGCCATTAGCACCCCAGCTGCTTTTCTTCCTGTGAACACTGTATATGTGGGAATTGCCCGCTGATTTTTTGAACATCAGACTTGCATCAATTAAATATCACAGTGTACTGGGATCGCTCCTTCACTGCTTGTGACTTTTGTTTGCGTATAAGACATCTGGCTCTGTGAATGCAGCATCAGTTTGATTTTTTTTTTCTTTTTTTAGTTTCTTCTTTCTCTTTGAGCAAAACAACTCCCCATCTTCAATGCCTTCCCCCGAAAGCAAGAGTACACATCAATGTCTCATAGCCATGCTGCAGTGGCACTCTGATTGCATTTGGTGTGGCTAGCCAATGACAACATTTTATTGAATTGGTGCATAGATTAAATCCCTTCAGCCATGACAATTAAATATGAAAAAATGTGTATGCCATTTACAAAGATAATATTTAATCAGAAATAGACAAGAACATGAGTCATCAGCTCAGAAACAAACCCAGTCCTTATATAAATTCAATTGTACTTGTTCCAGCTGTTTGCAGCAAAAAACCTGCATTTTTCATAGATATGGCAATTTCAACTGAGCCCAGCTGAATTTGACCAAAAGCAGAACCTTCAGGGCACTTTGGAGACCTCACATCACTGTTTATTGATGGCAGCTGTGGAAAATAACTAAGCAGTGGCAAAGGCCAAGACACTGCGGGAGCACTGAGGGTGCTGAGCAATGTGAGGCTTGAGAATAAGGCACACAAACATTGCATCTCACTATGAATTCAGTTTGCAGATATGCATGGCTGCCAATAGCTGCCATGCTCTGGTCCTGGCATCCTGACTACAGTGACCCTGCCCACCCCATGAAGCAGAGACTGTGAGGAGCAGATGTTTCAGGTGGAGCCATGTCTGAAGCTCAGTGAAACAAAATTCTTTTTATACATCCTATTCCCGTTAAGGATGACACAGAAAGCACTGGGCACTCGGCTGCATTTATGACAGTCAATTAGTATTAATCAAACCCAAGATATAGAGATAAATTATTAAGAATAGTCAGAAATGAATAGCAGAGGGAGGTCTGCTGGGACAGCAGCAGTCTGGAGATGTTCCAGTTGTTTTCAAGTTTACTACAACCTCTTTGGCACAGAAAGCAAGTTGGATGCTTCAGGCTGGCAGGTTTAGTTGCACAAGATGACACTCCAGCCTGGCTGGAGACAAAAGCAGGAGGAAGTTTCTCATTGAAACTTCTTTCCTGGGTTCAGGGTATATAAGAATTGCAAGTGAGTATGCATATCCACAAGCAGCATCTTCCTCTCTGCTGGAGATTTTTCCCAAAATCAAGACTTCTCCATCAATTGCTTTTAAATCCATTCAATCTGTTCATCTGGTTCCAAACTAATGAGTGAAGTTTCTCAAGGTCCCAGGCACAGAAGTCAGAGCAGGATGCAATCTTTGTGGCAGCAACCTTAGGACTTTTCCAAAATTAGTGTTACATTAACTTCACAGGGTCTTTTGCCCTCATAAACCCATGTTAAGTGAGGTTAATTATTTCAGCCTTTTATTCCTTACTAACCCATTTCCTCTCACCTGCCCAAACTAATTTTGACTAATTTTGTACATACTATTCCCTTTAACAATTTTTAGGCCTGATTCTTGTATTTATTTTATTCTGGCCTCATGAGATCTGGATGTGTTCCAAGCTGAAAAATCAATGCTGATTTTGCTGAGTGCCCCTTGGCCACCTCTTTCTAAAAATCTTGTCTATGAAGTTGACTACTGATCTTAATATGTGTGACTTGAGTAAATGAACTGGTTCAGCCTAGATGGGAACAAGTAACATTAGTTTCACCTTCTTAGACATTTGCCTCAATGAATGGCTCAAGGAAGTTTCAGTGTGGATCAGCTAATGACACTGAAATCAGCCACTCTGCTAAAAAGACAGGAAAATGAATTTACCTCCTCAAGGAGACCTTGTACATCTGTGTACGGCTCAGTAAAGAGGATATGCACACATTTACTTAGAGGAAATGCTCAATCACTGTGCTGTACAAGCCAGAGAGTGAATGACAACATGCAAACAAGTGACACGTGATGGTATTGAGCACAGCAGCGCTTTTCCTGGCATGGTGGAAATGTCTCTTATTTACCAATCCCTTTCAGCCTTCTGCTGAGCAGAGATGCATTTTCAAAAAGTGCAAGAGGTAACATCCAGGGCAATTTAATATGGTGTTTAATCAAAGATGGGGCAGCGTGGGGAGAAAAAATTCTAAGCAGTCTTTTAGGAGAGAAAACTAAAACTTCAGCATGTGGCTAGTGGAGAGGAACATCAGCTGATTCTCTCTCTGAGGGTCTATCTGCAGCCCAGTGTGGGACAGCAGTTTGGGCAGATGTGCCTGAGATCCCACTGCATGCACAGTCTGGGAACTCATGGTCACAGACCTGCAGCTGCACAGACCAGCACTTAGTGCGTGTGCATCAAAATAGAAATGGTCCTTTGGCTTCAGCTATTTGCATGACAGCTAGACTTGTCTCATGACCTTGAAACCCAAAGAAAATGTGCTTCTATTGTCATCAATCATTCTTCTGCAAATGCAGGCCCTACTGAGTGCTCAGACAGCAGCAGGAAGGCAATATTCTCTGGTCTGTAAGAGTGACTTGCCTGGTTTGGCAAGGTGGCATGCTTAATGTGTGAGGGAAAAATAAGAGGTGGATCAGCAGCTCAAAGATGCCCACAGTAGGTAATAGGCAAGTACTTTAGCAATACTAGCTCTACAAAGCCTTGTAACCTGCTGCACAGACGTGAGCTGCCAGTGCTCTTCTTGTGGTGACAAGAGGCTCATTAAGTAGGGATCTATGTCTCTCCCACAATCTCAACCTCCCTGGTTGTAGAAAAAGCTGTTTTTTTAAATTGATCAGATGTGGTCAGTGTCACCACTGAAGTCTCCTTGGGTCACCAGGCATACACACTGAAAATAGGCTGGAAGGAGGTGACACAAGGGGGAAAGCAAATTACACTCTTTTTTATTTATTTTTTTTTTTTTTTTTTGTCCAAGAAGGCTTTTTCATAATGACTTTATTTGATGAGTGGCACACTCAGTTGTTATCTAAAAGTCAGTGCAACCTCATTTTAAAGATAGGGAAAACCTATGGTAAATCAGATCCCTTCTACAGAAGAAGTTGTGTTATAACTTCAGTCATAGCTTAGCTACAGCTGTCTGCAGGTACTCAAAATATTACAGGTGTAGCTGTTGTGAAAGAATGACATCAGGCTTTGATCGAGGGTGAATGTTACATTATTTTTTCCATAATACTAGTAGCATATTTCAGAGAATGGAGGTGCTCTCTCTAGAAAAAGCGAAAAAAAGACACACAAAGAGAAGTAGCAGACAGAGCAATGCATGTTCCTGTCTGAGGGCAAGTAGGTCGCATTTAAGACGTCAAGGGGGACGTGGGAGATTTATGTTCAAGCTTCTCTGAAAGCAACTTTTTGGATGTCTGGGAGCGGGTCCTTTAACCTCCCTGTGTTGCAGTGACCTGTTTGTAAACCGCAGACATTTTTTGCTTAATTTGGGCTTGATGATGCCAGCAGATTTTTTTCATGTGACCTTGGCAGGAATTGCTTGTATCCTCAGGCTCTGGGGTCTTCAAGAAGGACTGGAAATGTATAATTGACTTATGTATGTCCTATATGTGTTTGTACAGCATCTTGCAAAGTGTGATCCTAATGCTACCACATGGGCTCTTTATGTAAACCAAAACACATATTGTGGTCAGTAAAACATGATCACCTTTCCTGTTACCCTCTGCCTCAGTTTTAGTGTTGCTGGAAAACTGAAGTATGAATTGGTAAGTAACATGTCTCACTGTATATGTATGAATGCCCATGTGGTGCTGTGCTCAGTAAGTAGGAAGCTGTCACTGTGCTAGGAAGTTAGGAAGCAGGAAGCTGTTAGCAGGACAAATATTATAAGACACAGAAATGTTTGTGTTGGAAGTAGCCAGGCATTTCCTAATAGGCTGTGCTAAATTCCTAGGCAGGGACATGAAAATGTGTACTTGCTTTGACAAGTTTATGCGTGCCTATGCAATAACTGCTAGAACAGTATTTTATCCCCATCTAAAAGACAAAAGCTTTGCTTGTGTTGTTGGAGAAGGTCTGGTTGAAAATTGTGCAGGAGCTTTTCTTTTTCCTCCTGCTCTGCCCATGTATGTGTGTGCATGTGTGAGAGAGAGAGAGAGTTGCTATGGTGAACAAAGGGTAGGAAGTACTCTGATTTTTGCCCATAAAACTATAATCTTATTCCTCCTGATACTGTCTCTTTTCTGAAATCTATATACATATGTATATATTTATATGAAATATATATATATGCATGAAGTCACGCACATTCATGCACACAAAGCTGCTTTGGAAAAAGGGATATGTGACTTGTCACCGTGTAAAGCGACAGGCTTCTAGAGCCACAGAGCTATTTTTTTTGTGAATGGCTCAGCTGGTGACATTACTTGGCTATGTTTCCAATTTAAGCAAAGCAATCTTGGGAGGACTGGATGAATCAGAAAAAGACTTCCAGATTATTAGCATTTTAATAGCAAAATGAGGCCCCCTCCCCCTGCAATGTTCATGTGGAGGTGCAGTAGAAAAGTGTATGAAGAACTGGAAGCTGTAATATTAAACCCATCCTCCTTAGCCACTGCAAACTGAAAAATGAGCATGGACAGTTTTCTATTTAATAACCTACATTTCTTTGTTTAATGTTTTGTTAAAATAGATACAGTGAAAAAAGTTTGAGCTCAATGATTTTATTAAGGACAGAGAAAGTTTCAGCTTAGTGTTAATTTTGCCACAGCCAAATTTCTTTTACGGCTTAAACCTGTGGACTGCAGCACATTCCTGCCTTTGCAGTGAGCTTGTGGGAATGTTTTAACCCGATTTCATATCAGGGCTGGAGAAGTTTATGTGAGTGCATATTGTTTTCCACTGGTGACTGACAGTAAGCTGAAAGGAAGAAGGAAGCATTTCAATGGCATTTTAAAACTTCATTCTGAAATACAGGTGACTTCAGAATATACTGACTCTAGTTTTTTAGACTGGTGCGTTTCAATGCACTGCTTCAAAATGACTTCTTGTTTCAATCTGTGTCTCTCAAACTGTATCATTTGGCTCTATAAACTCAGAACTGACATAACTTCATTTTCATAAATAAACTGTCACCAGATAGAGCAGATAAATATGGTTTAAGTAAGGAATTCCTGCATATCTGTCTCTCCATTGCCTGACTTATTCCTTTTTTTTTTAGGATACACATCCAATTTTTTTTTTCTCACAGGATGTTTAGACATTTAAAAAAGGATTGGAATGCCTGGACCTGTTGATCAAAATACTTGAAAGTGGTGACACCGGCATAAGAATAGGAGGGATGCTTGCTAAAATCACAACATTTTCCAGCTCTTTCAGACACAGGTAATACAGGTCCATATGGAGAGCCTGGCAAATCTCTTGATCCATACTGTCATAGTATATCTTACTCTCGAATACAACAGGGCAAAGTGTTCTCAGTGGTCATTAAACATTATTGCCATAATCTTTGTTCTATGGTTTTGTGGCTTTATTGTTTTACAAAGGTCAGCATTAATTTAGCAATTTTCTTGCCTTTGTTTCAGTAAAAACCTTTCAATATCAGTTTGTTCCTTACAGTTTATTATTGCAAGCCTGGTGTCTGCTGATCAATGCTTAATGGAAATCCTGCAAAATATGATTTCCCACCTGTCTGTGTGAGTTTAGTACTTACAGCAGTTTTGACTAATTTCTTAATCTGCTCTGTTCATAATTACAGCTGTGCCTAAGTGTAATGTGCAGTTAAGCTAAAAACAAAGGAGCCCTGCTGATATCCTGCTTGTTTTTACTTTTAAAGTGAAGGACAGCCAGAATATGAGGATTTTTCACTTTTGCAAGCATTTGAAATTATATTTTCTCAAATTTTATTTTGTTATCTAGGTTTAGCTCTGAGCTTAGTCATAGCCTAAGTATCCTTGAGCAAATCAGTGATGCTGAGGTCTCCACCTGGTTAGGACAGAATCCTTTTTTAAGGGCTGGCAGTGAGATAAACGCCACTGACAAGTGCTGCATATTGAAGACTGTGGTGACAGAGTCCAGCAGAAGTGCTCGAGTGCCAAGGCATCTGTCTCTTTCTTTGTCATGGCAGGTTCACCCTGCTTTGCCACCCTGAGTCTTAGCAGGGCTTTCAGAATTAGCTTTGACCTTTTAGGTGGCTTGCTTCCCTCTAATGAGCATGGCAGCTTCTTTAACGAACATCAGAGCCGGGTGCCGACTCAGCTAATTTGATTGCGTTTTATGCATTAATCAAAACACTCATAGTAATCTGACCTTGACTAGGACAGAATGGTATTGAGTGCTGGTCTGCACTTCCCTTTCAGTGCTGTGCTGGGGTGTTGCAGTGAAGAAGGTCCTCTGGGCCAGAGTCCAACCTGTCCTCTGACCCTTTCTGTAACGTATATTCCCTGGGAGTCTTTGCAGTCTCCTTTATTCACAAAGGCACAGTGGCTTTCTTCTTCACCTACAGATATCAGACCCTGATAGTTTATCTCCCACCCCATCTTTTAGGTCACCATCTTGTGAAACTTAAAAAATCCCATGGAAAACAAAGTTCTCTTGGAAACTGTAAGAGTGCTTTTATTCAAAGGGAGGGTTGCTCCCTCATTTGTGACATTATTAATGGAGAATATGGCCTACAGGCTTCTAGCAAGCCAGCTAGATAACTTCCATGAAATATGAACTCCAGGAAGGACTTGAGGAGATGATGAGAGGCAGTAATTAATGTAACAATTACCAAGGTATCGATTCATGATGTCTTTAAGTTTTTGTTGCCATTGAACCAACTAATAACTTATCTTGACAAAAGTAACATTGGTTCAATGTTTCTATCAAGCATCCAGGCTCTGTTCAATCTATCAATTAACTGGGCTTGGGCCTCAACCCTCTCCCACCTGGCAAAAAGTGCACAAGTGCTTTCCTTTGGCTTTCCCACATCCGAAGAGAGCTTCAATGGCTTTATTACAGTAACATCCAACATGGAACAGAGGTGGAAAGTTCAGCACCTCTTTACATGACCCCATCAATGGCAGAGACCACCAGAGGTCTAAGGATGCCTTCTAGATTGCTGAGCATTATCCACATAAAGAAATCTGTCATAAAAAATGTTTTTGATGTGAAGTCACATACCTGTGTACATACCCACACATCAGTCTAGCAAATGCTTTTCTAGTCAATGCTGCTGTTTATTCTCAGATGATCTTGCCTCAAGTTAGTTGCCTTAATTGTTCAGATGAATTAGATCCTAAAAGCAGCTGGTTTTGTTTTCTTGACTATGAAAGAAGGTTGAAGTTTATCAGCAGCTGTTGGTACTGTGAATGTCTGAAGTTTGTTGCAATTCTGTCCATATCAGTCCACCAGTCTCATGTTTCCCACTCATGGAGGTTGACAGTGAATTAAAAGCTCCCAACATTCCTGTAATCTTTTTTTTTTTTTTTTTTTTTTGAGTATGTGTAATTTCTAACCATGAAGGCAAAGACAGGAATAAGTTTAGTGACCTTCCTAGAACTACATAGTGACTTAAATCTCAACTGTACCCACCTTTCCATTCTGAATAAAGAATTTAAGGCTGGGCTCAGAAAAAAACAGGAACTCAGTGGTCTTGGAGAAAGCTTTGACCTTGTGGAAACTTTGGTCTTGGATAGCTATGTTTAGAGTTCTGAAAGCTCCCCATCAGAGCTAGGGACTTCAGCTTTAATCCCAGGTTTGTGTCTGATCTGATGAATCACCTTGTGTAAATAATTTCTATTACCTGTTTGTATTTCCCTTTCCTCAATCTGTCTTTCTTATCTGACTAGAGAGGAACAGCTCCCTTTCACTTTAACACTATGGGTCCTGTGGTGTCTGTTGAAGCTGCTAGTTGCTACTGAAATGTAAATATTGATTATGTAGAGAATATATTTAAAAGCTATTAAAGCGGCAGATGGGACAGTCTGAAGGACAAACAGGTCAGCTTTGGAATGCCTTCATGGTGAAGAAAAAAAATTTGAATGCCTTTGAAAAAAGACATGTCAAAATGTCCAGTTTTCTTTTAAACAAAACAGAAGTTTTCTGTATTAATTTCCTTTGCTTTTTGTTTCTATTTCTGGGGGAAAATCATCAAAAAGAATTGCTGCTTGTCATACTTCTTTCCATTAAAAATTCCAGCTGCATTTGCAACTTTAACACTCTTTTTAACTGTACAGTATATTGGGCAGGTTATTTCATTCAAAGCAAAGTGAACCCTTCTGGTTTTGCCCAATCCCCTTCAATGTGAAAACCACAAAAGCAGTCCCAGCTCACAGATCTCTCCTTCAGACAGCCCTTCATATGTTACCTGTCATACGTCTTTTATCACATATATGTCATATATCACATATATCACATGGCATATTCATGCTGTGGCATGTCCTACTGTAGCCATCCCACCAGCTTATCTGGCATGTCTGTCCATCCTGACTTCTGTCGAACACTCCCTGAATGCCCCTCTCCCTGTTTCCCCTGACTGTCCTTCCCTGTGCCCTAGGGCTTACAGCTATCTTGTTGAGAACACAATAGAGTAGGGTCATGTTGCCTGTGCATGTGTGCAGGCAAAGTCCCTCTAATTTGCCTCTGGCCTTTTTTCTTGCACACATTTTATTCTCATCCTGTCTCCAGAAGCCTTTGCTCCCCTCTCACCCCAAAGGGGTGCTGGCAGCTCTGAAACTACAGCTGCAAAGAAGAATAAGGGCAGGAGTAATTCCATAGTCTGCAATGGAATAAGTCTAGCCTGACAGACTGAGGCAACTATTGATCATTGAGTGCTTTCTGCCAAGAGATCGTCAGCACTTCTGCAATTAGACGCTGATCAGGGTGAGAAAAGATTGGCAGATTGACTTCTGCACAGATAAACCACATCATTTTTTTTTAGTGTCACAATCTCCTTTCCAGCAAGAATAATTTTCTTCTGCCTTTGAAGGTCTGCATGTTTTTCAGTCAGTTTGTTCTTCCCAGTTCCTGGTTGGCACTATGCAGTTGAGCAATATTCCCAGGGGACAAATTTTAACAGGGTTTGTGAGAGGAGAAATAGAGATGTCTGAAAACTGACAGGATTCTGGCACACATAAAGTTAAAATATTTCCTTTCCATGGCAGTGCTTTTGTCAATTCAAGACTGACATCCAAGCATAACCTGGAAATTGAGACCTCATTAGCAATTCTCTAAATTGTTGTGCTGGGGTATATCTCTTTTGAGCATAAGCACATGCTTATTGGTGTGACTGGAGTGGTTTCTGTGTGCCACTGACTGGTTCATCAATGGGTCCATCTCTCCCTGTCTACACACAGGACCACAGATACTGTTCTACTGCCATTTCTGCTTCACAGAGGAGCATTTGCCCTACAGTTTTCCACCTTACTGCTTGAGTTCCATCTCAAAAGTTATTTGTATTTTAATTCTGAACCCCTTCAAGGAAGATGTGAGCTTTCTTCACTATAATGAGAGAAAAAGACTTCAACATGCTTGTCATGGAATAAGGTTTTAAAAATGTCCCCTTTCACAATTTGGATTTATTATTTTTTTTCCTTTCACAATTCTTTATTCTTTTCTGGTTTAAATAAATAAAAACAAACAAACAAACAAAACAAACAAACAAACAAAACCAAAAACTATTCACAAGCCTGAGATATTCTTAACATATCTGGAGCTAGGCTGGGATGGGAAGCTGCAGGAAAGAAAGTGCAGTTGGTGACTCTTAGGGTAATAAGGCAAAATAGTCTTGATTATCAGATAGCCAAGGAGCAGAAAATGAACTACAGTTCCTTGTATGAGAAGAAAAGCTGAGAGAGTAGTCAGGCTGAGAGAGTCATGCAAGCCATGTAAGAGACAAGATGCTTGTTGTAGCGTGTCCTTTGCAGGTGGTATTTTCCTTTCTCCTGTGGACTTGTTAACTCACCTCTGCCTTGAGCCTCCTCCACTCTTGGCCATCTTATTGCTGTGTCGGGCACAAACCAGTTCCATTGTGTGCCCTTCAGCAAAAGGTAGTTCCTGTTCTGTGGGAATTGCCATCTTAAATGGGCAAAAGCTTGAAGGAGAAAAAGGCAGAGGGATGCCCTGTTGTGTCAGGCAGCAGGTCAGCCTTGCAGCCGGGCACACAGCTCAGGTCGCAGCTCCCCCCGGCGCTGCCTGCACGAGCCAACAGGGTCACCGATAAAACCAATTTGGAAAATTAAGCTCTTAAATATAAATGTGATTTGGCTTTAACAGCAGTGGAAGGCTGGGAAACAGGTCGTGTCCGAGAGGGCTGTGTACAGCTATGTCTGAAAATAAATTGTTTCTCTGGAACAGAAATGATGGGAGATTGAGAATATTGAAAAAAACCCCATCAAATCTACCAAAAATATTATAGTAAAATCCTGTATAAACATATACAAAGCTTGCTGGCTTGTCTTTTCATGCAGACTGTGTTTTATGCAAATAAAACAGAAAAAAAATTAAAGCAAATCACCTCAGAGAGAATGAGCAACTAATGCACATTGAATATAAAAATCCATATGAGTTCTTTTCTTTTTCAGAAGTTAGCAAAGGTCATTGAATCCTTTGAAGATTAATTCCCTCTTTAAAAATCCCAATTCCTCCAGATGCAATCAAATTGTTTCTTCCAATGACCACAGATACAATCTCAGAGCCAAATGCTGCATTGTGCATCTGTCAGAGCTGCAAATCACTGTCCTAGTATCCTATTTCCGAAGAACGGATGCAACCTTGTGGCGTGTTCTTGTTTGTTGTCTGCACTTGCTGCTTTTGTTTAATAGTGTTGGCTCCCTCCCTGTTATCTTTGCTAAGAATATCTTTGAGTGAATTGCACAGCCTACCAGTGGGAGCCTTGACTCAATCTCTGAGCCAAATGTACCCTTTTCAAGACTGGGTGGAAACTAGAATACACTTTTTGTTACTCCTCCAAATAAACCAGTGTAAATCCTGCTCCTTTTCCCCTGCTGTTACATTTGGCTGCAGGTTTCTTTATATTGCAAATGGAATCCAGGTGCCAGGTACCAATGCAAATGTCCCTCTGTTCACCTGTCTCCCTTCCCTGACTAGCAAAACTGACCTGCACTATTTTATATAACTTGGAGGAATGGTGATTACAAGGAGAGGGTTATCTGAGGGTTAAAAGCTCCCTAAATCATGTGTTTTTCTGCTGACTTCCCTTCCCTTTGAGTGCACTGATTTTTTTTTTGCAAGCTTTTCTGCATACCTCATAGTGCTGATTGCATTTGAGATTCCTCTGTGATCACATGAGTGCAGGAGCCAGTGTTTTAAGAAAGACAACAAATATTTTGTGAGTCATGAGAATTAGGGCATGGTGTTGTCTTAAATCTCTTCCCAGTGAAATCGATATAAATTTCCATATGGACAGAGATAAACCACTGCTAAGAGCTTTGTGGGGTGTACAAGATACTGGACTATTCATCTTACTCCATCCAGCATTGCCTTTTATGGAGTAAGAAAATTCTGGTCCTAGTCTGGCCTTGATAATGCTAAACTTCTACAGTTAGTCTTTCCCTGGTTCAATGACAAGAAAGGATTCCTGTGGAGCAAAATCAAAGGCTGTAAGAATGGAAAGGTCTATATGTCAAAAACCCCCACCATCCACTCAAAAGCAGTTGAAGCTACGATCTCCTTCAGCAGGTGTTCTCCAAGGGAGAGCCACTTCTCTGTTAAATGCTGCATCTCTTATTTTATTCTGAATATATCCAGCTTCAGCTCTCTCAGCCTCAGTTCGGGGCACTGTAGAAAGGCTTGGCCTATATATTAGTCTCTCAAGTTCAGCCCACTAAGATGAAAAGACCTAAACATGCCAGTCACTTTGAAATATTAGGACAATTTATATAGTCAGAAATGTAACAATAAAAAGAGGGAGTGTTTGCTCACTATTTTCTTCTTGCTGAATTTTATTTCTACTTGATTGTGGCTTTTAAAAATAATTCCCTCACCCCTGTAAATTTTATTCATTCTGTGTCCTTAACCGAGTTCTCTAGTTTTTTCTCACTCTTAGGTAGCAGGCTGATGATGTGACCTACATATTTGACATAACATCAATGAAGAAATAATGAATTGAGACCTTCTTTAGTGATAAAGCCCATTTTTTAGGATGGACAATTGGAATGTGTTGGCTCTGATTGCTACATCAGGTGATAGCAGGTGCTTTGTCATCTCTAACTTTTATTTTCAGTAACATTCTCTTCTGCCTTATGGGATCATTTGTCTTCTGTTGGTAAATTCCCATCTGCACTCAAAATGACTTTTCAGTGCTGTATCGATGGATGGATATAGTCAGCCTCTGTCCCTTTAGTCTTCATCTGTGTCAGTTCCCACGTCCTTTTGTATCACAAATTACAGAAGGGGTCTGTTTACAAAAACACTTCTGTTGTCATTTTTATGCATGTCAATTTATCAATATTTTTTGCTTCTAGAGTGATGTTGTATTTGCAGAAAGAGAAAATGCCATTTAAAGCCCATTTTAAGTACTTCAAGAAATAAAATATTATTTAAAAAGTTTTGATGCAAAATCAGTTGGATTTCCCTGAAAGTCAGAAGTCCATATTTTAAATTTTATTAATTAAAATGATATAGCATTTTGGGGTCTTTTTTTTCAGGTATGAAAGTAATCCTAACAATTTTCTTGGGTACTTTTGGTCCTCCAGTCCATATCCATGTAGCTGCCTACAGCATAGTATAGCTTTTCATGATGCTGAGCTTCTGTGAGAAGAGTGAATCAGTGATTACATTTGTCTTTTCATTCCTTTTCAGGAATGAAGAACCCATAGGAGTATTCAGCAGGAAACAGTCCTTGTGCACTCAAATAACAGTACAAGGCTGCAAGAGCTGGAGGAGTTCTGGCGCAGCTCTTGGGATTGCTCATGATTAAATGGTTGTCCATCATGGAGACTGAGTGATCCCTTGATGGTGGGGTTGTTCCTGTCCTGCTAAATTTTACTTATGTAATCTCTTCCAAAATCACTTTCACCTTAAAGGTGCTGCATAGCCAGACTGAAATGCAAGAGGGCAATATGACAAAAGAAAAGTATACAACCTATATTCTCACTGGTAAAGCACAGTAGTTTCACTTTCAGTCTAAAGCACGTGCCACAAGCAAATGCCACTTCTGTGTATCACAGGTAGATTTCCTTTTAGCTTAGTTTTATCTCTTTTGGAAAAGTTTGCTTTTCTTTAGCCTTTTAAATGTCACGTTTTAACAGTGTTACTGTAGGCAGCACTGCTAGCTGCAGAATTTTTAAGGCCATGTGTGTATGTACTGCTTATCTCTGTGTCACAAGTCCAGACCCTGGATCCACAGGCTAATTTCAGCCACTGTCAGGACTAATTCCCTAAAAGGTTTTCAAGTGCTTTGTCTTTTCTGAAGTAAGTAACCTCTGTGAGCTCTGCTGCCCTAACACCATCCATTTCCATCCTACTCCTCTTTGCAAGGGTCTAACTCATGCTACCACTCCTATTACCTAAACATCGTAACATACAAAACTTTGAAATTATTTTTTCTAATCAAGTGATGGTAAACTATAGAAAGAGTAATTTCTTTCCTCTGGTATCTGGTTACTAACTCTCTAGTAAATACTAAGTGCTGTCATATTAAGTGACTATTCTTTAGGATGTTTAATTATCCCCCCCAAAAGGCCCCAAAGTGCTACTAATGGATCCTCTGGCTCACGACACACATTACTGTCAGCTTCCTTTGCTTCTGATTCTCATTCCAGCAACACCAAAAAATGGCACAAGTCCTGGGAACAGAGGAATTTTTTTGCAACATGATCTCAGCCTACTTTTGTTTCAAAACACAGCATTTTTGTAGTTCACTGATCTCGAGACAGTCTAAATAGGTCTCTTTTGGGGCTTCTTTGCAGTGCAGTGAAACTGCAGGTGCTTTCCTTTCTTTTGTGTCATGGGAAATCAGGTTAATGTTTCAAACCCATTCCCCTGTGGCTGTTTTAGGTAACTTGCCTATTCATCCCAGTCTTTACATTTGTTACTACCCTGCCTTTCTCTGCAGGGAGGAAGCAAATCCCTGACAGTGACAGGCTACTGATGAAGATTTCTCAGAGTAGCCAAGTCCCTTGGACAGGCATATCCTTTGGCTTCATAGAAAAATAGAGTGAAAAGTCTGAATTAAATGGCAGCAGAACAGTCTCAAAAAACCAGTCAGAGCAAAAGCAGTCACAAACACCAAGTACCTTTCCTGAACAACCTTGGCAAAGATGGGCAGTTGTCTCAAAGCTGGTTTTTATTTGATTTTTACATCTGTATGGATTTTAATTGCTGTAGCTTGAAATACATCTAGTCTGATTCCTGGTGACGTGAGGTGTCTGGTGAAAAATGGGATGATAACTTCCCAGGGAATGGCTAGTGCTTCAGACCAACTGCTCTGTTAAACGTCTTGGCTGCCAGATGTATTTCAGACCTGCACTGCTGCATTTCATAAGCCATGGAATACAGTTTGTAAGAGCAATCATCTTCCCAAATTGGTCATTACCAAAGTTAATGACCTGTTTATTAGAACATCAACCTTGGCTTTGCCTCATGCTGTTAATTAACAAATCTGTCATTAACTGCTGGTAGCCATGACTTTGTGCATGTGTGTGTTTATGGGAAAATAGGACAGAGATCCTACATTAAGTATATTTAAGGTGGTATCCCTGCATATTGGTAAGACCTCATTCCTCTATGATTCTTGGAGAGTGCACCATTCACATGTTGTCTGTGGATTTGTCTAACCCCTTCAGGCACCTGCTTTGTTTACTGTTTTAATCAAATTCTGCATCAGTTTCTGCAGGTGCTCCCTGGTTCTCATATACAATATATTCTCAACAAGTGACAGCTTTGCACTGACTTTACCCCTGCCATAGCTGTGATTTGTGATCACTGCGCATTTGGAAATGTACCCAGAGGGGCAAAGGGTTAGCCTTAGAGCAAAGAAATTGTTTATTATCAAAACTTCTCCCTGCAATAAAATTGTTTGTTATGCAAGAGGTACCCATAACTAATTGCTATTTGTTATTTTCAAGAAGAATGAAATCTGTAATTGTGAGGTCTGGCATAACATCTGTCTCCTTAGAGAGGGTTTTGAAAACCATAATTCAGGTGAGAATTACAGGTTTTATCCACCTTTGTTGAGATAAATGTATTTTGCCACTCCTCCTATCCTCTAGTGCTAATTACACTGTCATAAAATGCCCTGGATTAATGAGGTTTCAAAACACACACATCCATTTTGGCCCCTTCCTTGGTTCTGCCATGAGCTCTTCCTCCTCTCTGCAGGTGAGTCTGTTTGTTTAACTGCAGGTGGAGATCCCAGCTGAGAGTGATTTACCACAAAGTCCTTTGAGTTATGCCCAGTGTGAACAAATTTGAGAACAAAGCCCATCAAAGAGGTCTGCAGAGCAGGGGCAGTCTTCTGTGAGGTGTGTGAATTGGTGTCATGATGGTTTTCCCAACAGGAAGATCTCCCTATCCCAGCTCCTATCCATTCATTTCTTTACCTACCTTGGCATCCATCACACATGGCACCGACCCAGTTCATCTCACTGACCCACTGTGAAAGTAGCTGTATTTTCCATGCTTAGTTTTAAGCAGCACTGACTTGAATTGCATCTAGCAAACATCCTGTCTGTGTGGAGCAAGTGTGGGTGAGCACGTGGCGTGGGAAGGACCAACAGAGATGCAGGGACCTGGTGATGGTGAAGCACCCAGGCAGCTTGAGCCAGCCTGTAGCACAGCTCTCTGTAACAATTAACTCTCAGACAAAATAACAGAAAAAATAGCTCCTTGGGCATATACCCCATTTTCAATCTGATGGGAATCTGTTTAACAGGACTACATATGGATCTGAGCTGGTTTTTTGTATGTGTTAAGGCAGTTTGGAATCCAAATCTCTCTCAAACCAGCTAAAAATTAAGTCCCCTGAGTACAATTAAAAATTTCCACCTTAGAGCTGTATTAGCTGGAGGTGTAGATAACCTTTTCAAGGTCACAGAGAAAGGCAGGAGTTAAACCTTCTCCAGTGCTGCTCTGAGCGGGGTGTCCTGCTACCCTGGCACAAGATAAAGGGAGATGACACTGAGGTTACCACACAGGTTGTTGCTGTTTTCAGGCTCTGTAAGGATTGTCAGCACCCAAAGCATAATGTATTCCACAGAGAATAGCTGAACAGTCCTTTTCCTTCGTTGGTCATTTTACCTGGTGCACTGGATTAGCCAGGAATTAAACTGTTTGCAAATAGCAGCTCCCTTACACTGCAGACTCTCCATTTTTTTTCATTTTTTTTTTCCCTGGGGACTTTGCTGTTTTAAAATAATCTGTCTATATTTCATCAGTGGACAAAGGAGAGAGAAGAGGAGTGGACTGATGATACCAGGGTGTTTCATACATCATGGACAGATACAAAGCAAAATAAAATGTAAATTTTAAGAGTCACTCAGACAAAACCTCAATCCATGAGCTCACTCAGCTGGCAAAAGACAAACCCTTTGCTTTCCATCAACTCTTAGTTTACATCTGGAAAAACAAAATAAATAGGCTATTTCAGAACTGGTGCTTCAAATCTATTTTTACTTTTGAAATGTACTGCTGAAAACAACATCTTCTAAATAAAATAAATAGAGGAAGTATTACCCTATTCACCAAATTTTCAAGGAAGGAGTGTAACAAAAAACTCAAGTCTTGAAAGGTGTCTTAGTTTAACCTCAGACAGCAAATAGGTGCCCTGCAGCTGGTTGCTTACTCCCCTACTAGAGGGACTGGGGAGAGAATCAGGAAAAGTCAGGAAACTTGTGAGTTGAGATAACAATAGTTTAATAGGCGAAAAGACACACACACAAACAAGCAAAGCAAAAGAAGGAATTATTTCACAGCTTCTCACGGGCAGGCAGGTGTTCAGCCATCCCCAGGAGAGCAGGGCACCATCTCGCATAATGGTGACTTTGGAAGACAAACATAATCACTTCCAAATGTCCTTTACTTCCTTCTTTTTCCACCCTCCTTATCAACTGAGCATGATGCCATATGGTCTGCAATCCCTTAGGTCAGTTGGAGTCAGCTGTCCCAGCTGTGTCTCCTCCCAGTTTCCCATGCAACCCAAGACTTCTTGCCAGAGTCTCTGTACAAGAAGCAGAAAAGGCCTTGACATTGTGCAAATACTGATCAGAAATAACAAAGCCATGTCCATATTATCTACACTGTTTTCAGCACAAGTCCAAATCACTAGCCACTGTGAAGAAAATTAACTCTACCTCTGTCAAAACCAGCCGGGGCGGTAAATCCAGTTTTAGGGTGAAAACATTTAAATCTGATTTTTTTGTGACTTTGGTTGGCAGGTGTCTTAGCAAGTCTGAACTCAGAGGTTCATGGTAGACTCCAGACTGCTCTACCAACCTAATCAGAGCCCTGGTCCCTTTGGAGGTCTAGTGTGATGCCTTGTATATACACCTAAATTAAAGAAGTCATCAAAACAACCCAAAGATTTGACTGGACACTGGAGCCTTCATATAAATGTCAAATAAGTAAATGATTCTCCCATTTATAGCAAAAATCCTACCTATTCAGTGTTTGATGTGCTAATTATAATCAGGCTGATTACTGAATGTATTTACAGCAGGAACAGGGATAGAATGGAACTGGAAACATCATGTCTTCTGTAAATAATTTCTTTAAGACAGCAGTGTCCTTACCAACTGAAGATGCTCTCATCTTAAGTGCATCTGGCATTGTCAACAAATCCAGTGTCTTTTTGCTTGATTGATCGTGGAGTTTAAAGAAGTGGTTTTTTCCCTGATAAGTAAGATATCATATATATTCATCTATTACAGAACTCCTGTAGATAATTAATCACTGCCATCAGCTCATTACAGCTTTTAAGGGTATGTGTGAATTCTCTAAGTTAACAGAACAAAAACTCCAGGTGGAAGGTTAATAGTACTTTTAAAATCAAAATGACGTTGTAGAACAGGTCAGCCACTGCCTTTGTGGATTTGGTGTTTGCCCCACAGGACCTCTCATGAGACACCAATTCCAGTAATGACAGGCCAAGGTCGCACCTCGTGGCAGGCAGAGTAGTTGTGCTGAAATCCGGGGAACCATCCCTGCTGGAGATGCAAAGCTCTGTGGCTACTGCCAGCTGAGAAAGAACCCTGCCTCGTCATTGGGAAATGTGACACAAGGCTAAAAGCAGAACACAAAATGTGTCAAACACACACAGCATCCCACGGGCAAACTGCTTTTGGACCTCGGCAGTCAACAGTAGGTGTGATCATTTTATGCCTCCCTTCATTCTTCCTAGCAGTGGGTAAGAGTGGCCCTGCTCAACAGTAATGATAAATGTTCATTTTAGGAGAAGTGATTCTCATTCTACCAGTTTGTCCAGTGTCTGCATTGTTTTCTTTCAAAGGCTTGTCTTTAAAAGCAGCAGCATAAGATCAACTTTCTCCTGCTGAGCTGTTGGGAAAGACTATAAGGAAATTTTTTATTTCTGCCAGCAGTGGCCACATCAGATAGCGTGAAATCTCTCACCTGTATGTGCACAGCTCCTTGGGAAGTCACAGACCTCACACCTTGCTAACTGATGCTGTTCATCTTGATATATTACCTCCTACTGAATCTCTCTCTTTCAAAGCCTTTGGGGAAAAGTGCAGATAAATGGTGAAAGATTTGTTTCTTTACCCATGCAGTTCACTCATTGGTTTGTACAAATACCTGTGGGGTGTCTTGAGTCAGGTTGGGCTATGTCCATGCAGAAAAAGTCTTGGAGGGACCAGTAGAAATGACCAAACATGCTTCCTAAAGGATTTTTCTCATAATCAACATCAAGGCTCTTGCTTGCAGGGTCTGTTCAAGATGTGGTAATAATAACTGCAACAGAAAAAGAAGTTTCAACATGAAACAGTCAGGAGAGCATTCTAGAAGAATAATTTTCAAAAAGAAAGACTTCTTTTGTGTGCTTCTCCAGATTTCTGAGTAGGATTAACATGGTGTTTGTGGATAGAAAGGCTTTTTGGAGGGTAACACTTTTCTAGAGAACATTTACTTTCAGCAATGTATTTCTGAGTTGTAACAAATTTGAAAACCATCTTGTTCTGAAATTAGAGTGTTCTAGTTTTTGATTTAGAATTGTGGCAGCAGAAGGAAAAAAAGGAACAAAAGCTTGGGGGAATAAAAAGCAAGGGCTACCCCCAGTCTTTTCAACAAAGACTGTTGAAATAGATAAGTTTAAGCATATGCAAAATAAGTGGTTGTGGAAGGTTGTGGAAACAAGAAGATGGTGACAGTGGGACAAATAGGACATTAGAGACAAGTTTTCCTTTGAATTACCAGAAGAGATTTGCTTATGGTTTTCTCTTTCAATTGTAATAAACCTTCCACTAGTGAAACAGGAAAGAGCTCTGGCAGGGACTTCAGGTTGGAGCTCATTCTCAGGAGAGCTCAGAACAGGCAATTCAGGCCTTGATCAAGTGAAGGATCTCAGCACAGCTTTAATTTGACATTAATGAGTAATCACAACTTCAAACAAGAACAGTTTGCTCAAGTTTGCTCTGCAAGATGGTCTTAAAGTGCCAAATGTCCTTTCTTTAACCTTGCTAAAAATTTAGACACATGTTTTCAAAGGGAGCCCATTCACAGAGCAGACAGAGCACTTGGAAATCATGAGAGAACAAAGATTTTGGCTTCACTGCAGCTGAAGCCAGAGAAGCAATTCATAGAGCTACAAGGAGGAAGAAACAATGCAGACAGCTCTGCTGACCAGTCATGTACCAAAAGCCCCAAAGACTTGGATTTGTTTGAAAGCTGTTGGGAGAAATGAACCCACACACTTAAAAGGAATTGCCTTTTGAACAAAAACCAAAAACAAGCCAGCCCTGTCAAAGGAAGGAATAAAAGCAACTTGGTGTATTCTGACAGTGAAATTAGAAAGTAGACATGTATAAAAGCCGATGTGCAAACTATGCAAGTCAAGAAATGTGATGTGCTCCATATTCTTTTAATAGTTTATTACTTAGAAGATTACATGATATTGACACTGGTGCTTGAAAAGTCTCTTACTGTTTAACAGTACTATGCAATAAAATGCTGTAATCTGTCAATGCACCATACTGTCACTACAACCCAGAGTTTGTAGGGGAATACTTCCCTTCCTTTCAGTATGTCTGTCATTTTGCTTAAAGAAAGAGAAGAAAGTGTGATTTCTCTCCACCCCCTTTTCACTGATTACATGCCCCTAGCCCTGATTGCTGCTCCCTTAGAGCTTCCTTCTGCCTGGGTTTTCCTTGCAGTTAGCCTTTCCTGTTGTTGCTCAGAGACTGCAGAGGGAATGGCAGGAATACACAGAATATTGAAGCAAAAGCAGCAAGGCAACAGTAGGTGGAGGGAAAGTTGCCATTTCCCACATGCAGGGAAAGAAGTTCTGCCATGGCAGAGGGCAAAAGGCCCTCAGGCATGGGGAGAGGCTCTTGTGCATGGGGCTTCAGCTGAAGGGTGCTGGAGGAGGAATTATGTTGCTTCAAACAACAGGCTGGAAAGATCATCTCGTGGCAGTATTTGGAGTTGGCAGTAAGGGATAGGGAATATAGCTCCAGCAAAACTCACCAGGCAGACAGGAAAGGCTAGATCTTGGAAATGTTATCTAGTGAATTTCCAAGATATGGATGTGGCTTTGGCTGGAGAGAAGGCCACATTAAGAAACAGGAATGAAATGAAGATAAAGAGTTTGGTGTTTTTTGTTAAGTATCCGGATGTAGTACTGAATGGAAACATGCAGCAGAGCTCTTATTTTTTCATCATAACAGTGTAAGCAATCCCTGACAGTGCATTTCTTTAATATTTCTCTCCTTCAATAGTTATAGCAGTAGCTGCTGGAATTAATTATGATTAATTTAATTATAGGTATAAACCAGGTCCTTTTCAAAGTGAATTATAGTTTCCTTCAATAGTATGTGGTGGTTAAGCGCTGGTAATTAAGGGTTTGAACGAGGGCTTGACAGTGCATTTTCCCATAATTGAAATTCCACTGCAAAGCCCATAGTGTTTGCAATCCAGCACACAGCAATGAGCTTTCTGTGGGGTTTTTTGGGTGATGTTCTTTTATATATATACATATAAAGTATAAAGTAGGTTACCATGGAGGACTGCCTTTATGAACCTACTGCTGAATGCATAAGCTCTCTAATAATTCATTTAACATGTTTATTTCTGTAGTTCAGTCTTAATAGGGCAAGTAGGGATATGATGGTGCTGTGAGTTTGAAACTCCAGTGTCGATTCCATTACTGTGGGGAGAGGATTTGCATTGAGCCTGAAGTCTCTAACTCTGACCCTCGAAGAGGAAATAGTTTATTAAAGACTACTGGGAGAACATTCCTCAGGGAAACCCAGTTATTTCACAGAAGATATGTTTGTGAACTGTGCACTTCTAAAAGCTCATGTGCCAATAACACATTCTGCACAAAGCACCTTAGCACATGCTTCCCAGGAATACCTTTCCTTCTCGGACATACCAAACCAAACCAGATGGGTTTCTGTGGCTTTTTAATCTTATGTGAAAATGAGTAGGTTTACCAGCTGTTTAAGGAGCCATTCGTTTATTTAGCTTGAAGTTACCTATAGTTTCCAAGTGTCTCCTGTTGTAGCTTTAAGGGCAACCCTCCATTCAGGTTCTAGTCACAGTAAAATTTGTCACAGGGTGCAACAAGAAGAAAAAGGAAGTTTCTGGATTTGTGACAAGGACATGGGTGTTAGTGGAAGCTCAATGCCTAGCAAGGAAATGGCTCAGGTCTCTTCTACTTCCATGGAACAGCTCCATAATCCATAAAACTGGGGGAGGTTTGCACACCATACTCTATTGACTTTGTACTGGATCATCCAATCTGTTGTGTAAAAATATTCATCTGTTCCCTCCCATGGGATAAATTGACACCACTGGAACTGTGTGAAGAAGGACCAGGGATTCAGTTCAGCTGATCACTAAGGTGGTGTCAATTAGGTATGAACTCAAAGGTGCAGGATCATGGGGGAGGCAGCAAATTCCAGTCCCTTCTCAAGTCTTCTCCAGGCTTTCCCCTCAGCCATGGTGGGAGGAAAAGTTTTCACATTGAATTTATGATATTTTGTCAGGTTGTCACAACCTTAACATTATTTAAATGTAATTTTTTAGTCTATGAATTTGAATTATCCATGGATTCGATTCATTACCAACACATGCCTAGTAGCCAGTTTCTAAATTACGTTGCTGCTGACTTGAATTATTATAAATAAGACTGTGCCAAATGTCAATTGATTATTCAGGAGTAATCAATATAGAGAGAGAAAAGACAGCTTTTGTTGACTAACAGCAAATGATTTTTATTCCACAGTCCTGGAATTTAGAATAAGGTGGTAAACCAGGCTGCATGCCAGACCTCCAGCAAACAGATGTAAAAGAAAAGGGATGCTGGCCTCCTTACAAGTAGACCCAGCAAGGCTGCAATGGGGCCACAAGCATAAATGTCCCTGAGAAAGGCTTGCAACTGGTCAATCTCCAGATTTATTCATAGACTTTTTCTTAGACTAGTTTTTTGATTTCTTTTCCAAAACAAGAGAGCTCCTTCTGAATCCTCTCTCTGCAGCACTGTTGTTGTGATGCTGGCGTGGCAAGTTGGCAGTGATCAGCTTTCAGGTACTCAACTGGACACTCACTCCCCTCCCCAAAAGGATGGGGGATGGAGGGGTGAGGAATGAAGTGAAAAAGAGGCTCATGGGTCAAGATAAAGACAGAAAAATCACTTACAGTTAGCATCACTGACTAAACAGTCTTGACCTGCGAAAGTTGATGTGTTCTCCCAGAGGTGACATCACCTTGGCTGAAGAGCTCAAGAAAAGCAGGCAAGGAAAAGTACCTCAGCATAACTGAACACAAAGTTTTGCTGCTAGAATTTGTTCTTCTTTGCAAAAGATGTTCCCCTTGTTCACAGAGAGGGGACCATCACCTCAAAAGCTGTCTGTCCTTTTTTCACCCTTCTCAGCATGAAAATCTTAGTCCAAAGGGGAAAACAAATAAATATGTATTTTGTGTGATTGGAAGGAAGGGTGCATTAATTGTGTCCTTTTATACTTGCATACAGCTGCCAAAAAGAACATTTGCCACAGGTCACAGTCATGTCTGGGTGGAGAGTTGTGTTTGCCAGTGCTTGGAACAAAGACAGAGCTTTTGTACTCAGGGACTGAGGTCTTGGAGCAGATTTGCTTCTGCTTCTGGGGGTACATGGGTTTGCCTCCAGCACAGGCCTCCAAGAGTGAAGGTATTTAATTTGCAAAATCAAAGTTCACCAGAGAAATTCATCAGAACCCTCAGAGAGGCTTGAGGAAATAGCCAAAACCAGGGCAGATAAAGTTCTCTTGTGGAAAAGAAATGTCCTGCTCAACAGGTCTCACTGGTCATGCAGCATAGATGGAAAAGAGCATCAAGCCTGTCCCAAAGACATATCTACCCCTATGTCTACATTACAACCAAATGTCCAGGCTTATTTTTAAAGACCAAATTAAAATATAGCAATAAAGTTCATCCCTCGTGTAACTTCATGAATTTTATTGCAATCACAGAGGAAAAACCTGTTATTGCTATGACAGATCTGCAGTCTTGTCAGTTCTCATTCTCGCACTGTCATGGTGCTTGCTGATTTCTGAAAGACTCGGAGTCCTACAGCTGCAGGGTTCCCTGCGGAGGAATGAAGCACTTGAAATAAGCAAATAAACAGGAGACATGTTTCTAGACATTGTAGCTACAAAGGGAAGCTTTAAAAATATGAACATTTAATTTTAGAGAACCCTTGAGAACTCTTAAACAGAGATGATATTCAGCCAGGGTAGGGGTTTTTTTTTATTTGTTTGGGGTTTTTATTTTTGTTTGTTGGGTTTGGTTTGGTATTTTGCTGTTTTGGTTGGTTGGTTTGTTGTTTTGGGGTTTTATTTAAGTAAAAAAAGCCCCCCCCCCAATGAGAAAATGCTAGAGGTTTTTAACTATTTAACTGGGAAACATGAAAATCATGGTCTGAAGAAACATTTCTAGGTCTGAGGTTTTTGACACTAGTCTCAAATCATACCATAGTCAGTGAAAAAAGTACACTTTGTGATTTTAAACTTGGGGCCAGTTTGAAGTTTTTGGCCTTGGTGAGCTTTGGGTTCCCAGGTGCTTTGATGTTGGTAAGAGCTATAAAATCACCTCCACCAGTATCAAACATCTTGGGGTAATTAGGTCTCATGAGCTCCACCTCATGAGCTGCACCTGAAATGCAGACCTTGTTCCCCCAAGCAGAAGGTAGGAGCTCGGGAAAAGGCTGTGAGGACCTATGAAAAAAAGAATATTGGCTTGGTGCTTTGGCTGTAAAGGAATAACCTGGATGTTCCACTTTGAAGTAAAATAGGTATGTGCTTCTTGTGGTTGTCTACCACTTGCTGGCTGCATTAGGAAAGGAATCAGATCTTCTTTGTTACTGTAGGTCAGCGGGAAAACTGTGTTTTGCTGCGTTTGATGTGAAACGGAGCAGCAGCAGCCACAGCTGCCTGTCTTGCCTTTGCTTCAGCCTTCAGTGGGGCATTTGAGGGTGGCTCCGCAAATAAGTCTGGAGCTGGGCTGTAGTGCCAGCTCCAGACTTGGATATGGGGAATTGCTTAGTTGGGGTGGATGTGAAGAGACTGCAGAGGTTTTGGGGAGTTATTTTCCCCTGTATCCACAGTCCCTGTACAGGGCAGGTGTGGAGCTGTACACCTCCCTATGCCCTGAGCTCCACCTTTAGCCAGGAGGGCGGTGTGGGTAGACCGCTCCTTTTTGGCAACATCCATGGATTACTGTAGCTTTTGGCTTTACCCCAAAGTAGGCATGAAAAAAATGCTTCAGCATCCTGAGCAAACCTGCAGCATATGGCATGACTGGACTGAAGCCTCATCAGAAAAACATTGTTTTCTTTGTGCCAGTCCAGTCTGGGCCACTCTGACTAAGTATGCTGCTGTCTTTTATGGCCAAGTCCTCATACCTGACCTCTTGGGAAGAATGTGACTGGTAAAAAAAAACTTAAGGAGTGCTTTTGAGCAAGGTGAGGGTACTTCTACTTTGTGCTGCTGCTGATGATTTAAGCACAGATTAAAGAGGTGGAAAAAGCTCCTTGTAGTGTTTAAATAAAGATACAGACTGGAAAATTTTTGCAGATGGTGATGAGGAGAATGGCAGCCAAACCATTACAGAGAGCTGCAGGTTTCCTCCAGGCTACCAGCACATGCAAGCATCAATATTTCAGCTGCTAAAATATATTGTCCTTCCTTTTTTCTATGAAATTTTAACTGAATGGGAAAGAATGATGTTCCTGTATCTATGTGCTCAAACAACTCCCTCTTATCTGGGGTACCTCTACACCCAAAGTGCTTATGGGACAGGTGACTAGGATGTGCTTTCAAACTGACTGCCAGCAAGTCTTTTGTGCTAGACATCCAGACACCACTGAAGTGACAAAATGTTCCAGACGAGTCGTAATTATGCGCACATGTGCTACAAAGGCTGCTAATATCAGAGCAGTTCAATCTGCAAAATATGTTGGCATATGAATGCTTAGCATCTTTCTGAGAGACTCATTTCTATAATGCTGTGTGTTGTACCAAAAAGTTTTCATGCATTGGAAAGTTAAAAAAAAAAACAAAACCAAAAAAACAACAAAAACACAAGAATTAATTGCTTGGCTTGAAATACAGTGGAATAACTCAAGAGAACTAGGCTTTTAAAAGTGACATAAATCAATGGGAACCCTAACTTGGGATTTTCTGCAAGCAAGAAGCAATCAATGTGCTTGGAAAGGTTCTTTACAAAAAGCACCTTACTTCAAATTCTTGGAACAGCATCCATGGCAAAACTAGTGGTTTCCTAAATTTTCTTTTCTTATTCTTTATACCACACTTTAACTGAAAGTCTGTGGTGTGGGCATTCCCAGAAGGACTACCTGCTGAATATTCTGTTTTGTGGGTTGTGGAGGGTGGATTTAAAGCCAGCAAATGCTTATCAAACAGTGGCTTTCAGAGGAAAAACTACAGTGGATCGTTTTGTGCTTGCTAGGCTGGCAGTGTAAGGCATGGTTTCATTCCACGTGAATTGCTGGCTGGTAATATGGTACTGGAGGCTTCTGCAATCAGAATTCAAGGACTCCCTGGTCCCAGGTGCCCCACCAGCAGAAATGCAAGTTTGCACTTCTGCAACAGAGTCAAGACAGAGCATCAGGTGGCTTGGGGCAAAACTTCCCCAAATGGCTGCTGAACATTAACTGGCCTTTGTGATGCCAGGTAGCTCTCTTCCCCAAGCTGTGCAGCTGACACTGGCTTTTGCTGCTTAGAAGTAGGGTGGGTTGAGTGACCTGAGCATGTTTGCCCCAAAATGGTGCGGGGTGGGCGCCTCTCTTGCATGTGTTATGTAAGGAATGTTGAGGAATACAGTGACTTTGAGTGGCTCATACAAGGAACTACTAAGTTTCAAACTTGAACCTCTTCTTGCATCTTGATGGCTGCTTAAAGAAGTCTGCAGTAATTGAAGCCCCCAAAGAAACCCAGTTCTGTGACAAATCTCACAGGGTGGCTACAAATAGTTTTTCTCTGCCTGCTGTTCTTTCTAATCACAGGATCATAGTTTTTATCCTTCAAGGCATTTTGATGTTGTAATGGGGAGCATTGTCTGTAAGCAAGGCTGCTAAAACCTCGCTTTCTGTGCTTATGAACAAAGGTGATAAATACTTTTTCAAGAAACTGAAATGCTCCAATTCCAGGATGCTTTTCCCCTCTTCCCCTGGTGTGTAAGTACAGGGAGCGCTGGCAGTATAAGCACACATTCTCTGCTTTGAGCAGCACAGGCAAATCCTATATGGAGGAGACGAAATTAAATCTGTGCTGTCATGGCTGGACAGTAAGAACAGCACATGCAGCACATCATCCCTCCTGTGCTGCCTGATGAAGTTTGTATGCAGTCATTACCGGTACCAGGGAGCTGGGCTGCTCAGCATTGCTGCAATTTGTAAATGGCTTCATTTAGATGTCACCAATGAACTAATTTATGGAAGCTGTAATTAGTGATGATGGGACTGCAGGTGGAAAACAGTAAGTGGTGACATTACTTAGTGACTTCATAAGGGATTTTGAATGTCCAGCAGTTGGCTGCTGCAAGTAAGGGAAGAATGACAACAAATGAGAGAAAACAAAATAGCAACAACGAAAAAAAAAAAAAGGCAAGCAACAGCAAAACACACAAACAAATGAAAATACATCTGGGAGGATGGATGGAAAATTAAAATCACCTGAGTGATGAATAACCTGATTTTAGGTGGTTACTTTCCAAGCAGAGAGGCACAATGCAGCCATATACATCCTGTCACAAATGTACTGAGTCAAATAATTTCCTAGTGGTACTATGTTTGTTATTCCCTTGAGGATGCTGGTTAATCTCTGGGAAAGTGGGCTCTGTGGGAAGATGTGTGCCCTAATCTAAAGCATTGCAGTGTAAATGGCCTGTCTTGAGCATCTCTAATAAAAGAAGTTATGTGTGTGAAGCAGGGAACACAGATTAACCTGACTTTAAAAGCAGGGCTTAAAATGATTGTCTGCTCCACCAGGAGATGCCTACCTTCTCATACCTGCAACTTTGAGTGCTGTGTTTCATTGCTGTATGATGCTCCCTGAGAGTGTATAGGAAAATGCTCAACTATGATGAAAAATGAGGGGGAGAAAGTTGATTGCTGTGCTATCTGATCCTCGCCGGAGGGTGTATTCAAAGGGACATAATTACTTGTATGTGGGTGCCAGGTTAGATCCCTGCAGAGACATCATATTGGGGTTGTTGCAACATTCCTGTTAGAAGCTGTTGAATCTAGTCCTTGTGCTGCAGCACGAGGGGAAAAGAAACCCCAAAAACAAAGGGAAAAAAAATAGAGCAGAATTGCAGCCGCTGTGTGCCAGTGCAGAGCTTTTCAGCTTTCTAAGGTTGTGTAAAATGAGTTTCTGCCTTGTGAGTTGAGGTTCCTGTGACCCCCACAGAAATGTGTGAGAAATAGCTCTGTGTGGTGAGATAAGCAAGTTGTGAGGGCATGAGAGGGAAACCGCCCAAAGGCAGCATTCTGGGCTGCTGGTGTGACTTTTCTCCTTACGCCTGCTGGAAGAGAAATGTGGTGAGTACCAATTCTGTGCACACAGGAGCAGTGGGAGGAGGCAGTCTATAAAAAGTGATTCTGTAGTTGCTCTGTTTTTTTGGTTTTTTTTTCTTTTTTTTTCTGTGTTCTCTTGTGCTAGTGGCCTTTAATGAACTCTTGCAATATCCACAGTGTGGGGATGCATGAAAGATTGAACAAATGAACACTAATAATGTGCTCTTTGCACTTAGTGAAGTAAAAGGAGTGCTTGAAGCAGAGTAAGACAAGTACCTTAAGGGGTTTGAGGCAGAGGTGCTTTTTTACGTGAAGGCCACCCACCATGAAATATCCATCACAAGCAGCTGTTGGCCACTTTCATAAGCTGTTTTCTCTGTGTGAAAGGAGGGAATTGCAACACGAGTGTGATGGGAAACTCACATGGGGCAGGCTGGAAGGATGGAGGGAACCAAGCACAACAAGTGTTCTTTTGTCTGGGGGAATGGAACTACCTCAAACACAAAAGGTTTACTTTCTGGAGGTGCTTTCTCCTCTTTGGTCCTGCATTGTTTGGCACTGCTAGTGACTTTTGCTTTGCCAGCTGGAGCCAGTATCTCTCCAGTGCTTACTCCAATCTTTACCCCATTAGCAGGGTGGTGCATCTATGGGTTGGGCTGTGTTACACTGTTCTTCTGGCATCGAGGGGATGAAAAAACAGAATGCACGCCTTGAGGTGCTTTCATTGCCACTCCAAAGCTTGAGAAGCTCATCTGTAGCCTCCCAGCTGCTGAGCTTGGCTGGAGGAAGGTGATTTCTAAGTTGGCTTTGCAGTCTCAAGCATGATAATTTCCCTCTTTCTTGCATGCTAAATCAGCTTTTTTTGCCATAATGCTCTGTCCCCTGGACTTGTGCTTTATACTGAAATTGCTTTTCTGTTCAATTAATGAACTACCTTTTAAGTAAAAATGGTAGGAAGAAAGAAATGAAATAACTGTATCAGTCTTTTCTTGTTAATTAGGGGAAATTTCTGAGCTACCACCAACGTTTAAAATGCTGTGAATAGAGGAAACTCTATTTCAGCATATATTTTCCCCTCACTGCAGATTGAAAATAATTGAATACTTTTCAATTAAACATTGAAATGCAACTTTCTGACTCTTTAAATCAAATTTCATACTTAGTTTTCCCACACAAATATGAATTGTCACATTTTTGATGAGTTAAAAATTAAATCACTATTCATCTAAAACACTACCACAAAAACTAAACCAAGAAAACACATTTTGCCTCCTATTTTCTTGAGCAAAAGTATTTTTACTTGAGTTTTGTAGAAATAATTAACTGTAACAGAAGTCCTTAATGAGTTGTTCTGTTAGTACCTTTGATTCAAGGCTGAACATTGGGTTTTTAACACAGTGAAGTTACCCAAAATGGGAAAATCACACGTAACAAGGAGTTGATACAATTTAATCACGTACTGACTAATAACAAGTCAGTATTTGTGCAGCCTAGGCAGTCTGAGAACTGCGAATTCTTTAAAATGAAGCTGGAGGTGGGGTAGCCACAAAATGGAGCAAAGCAGGATATGCTGACCAAAGGGAGAGATGCTGATATCTCAACACCCCTTGTCCTCAGAGGAAAGGGAGCAATACTGATGGTTTGCAGCTTGGCATTGCCATGCCTGTGTCCTGTCAGAGAGTGAGAGAAAGCCCAGCGCAGGCATAATCAGTTTAGTATTCCCCTTGGGTTGTTATAAACAAAATCAATATGTACTAATGACTGCAGCAATAAATTTCATCATGTTTCATATAGTAACATTCTGCACTTACCCAGTTGTTGGTTTGACAGAGAGCAATAGAGTTTACCCTTTTAAAGTTGTAAATTACTATAAAAATGCTGAGCCTCATGATAAAATACATTCATGGATGATTTTAAGCTTAGGAAATATTGTAATACTTTCACTAAGCATACTATTAATATAAATAAATAGTATTTATTGCTTGGTTTCCTAGCTGCAGCTGGGTGAAGAAACATGGCATGCATGTTTATCATGCCACTTGTGGTTTCATAATGTTTATCTAAAATTGATTCTCAAAGAAGCTCTCTGAGAAGCTTATTTTTCCATATATTTGTCCAAAGAAAAATCTTTCCTTAACAGATTTCTAGCAAGTAAAATCTTATTTTTTTTAAGTGCTGTTTAGTTTAGGAGAGGCTTTTCTATTTAAACACTTCTTCTTGCCCGCATTTTTTATTTTTTTCTTGCTGGCAAATAAACACTTGGAAGTTGGATTAAATATTTCAGACCCAAATGAAACATTGCAGACTTTTTGCTCATATTATATTCCAAGCTTCAACACTCAATGCTTTCTTCTGAATACAAATAGAGTGCTGAAATTACAGGAGTGTTCCACAATGCAGAAATACAGATTTACTTTTGTCTACAGGTCTGCTACTGTATCTTTTTCTCTCTTAACATTTGGAGCTTGTAGGGTGATGGAAAATCCAGGGGCTTTGAATTACACACTTATTATTAAATCAGTCCACCTGAGAAATCCTGAGTGTCCATTTTGGATAGCTCTCAACTGTTTTGCAGTCACCTTCACAAACTCCACTGAAATGTGCACTCTGTTGGCCCTGAAAGCAACATTTAAGCCACAGGTCACAATAATGCTTTCAGAAAGGATCTAGATGAAGCACAGGAGAAACAAAAGATAACGCTTCTTTTCATTATTTAAGTTAAATGTCATTATCTGGTTGCACTTGTATATCCTGCTTGGACTCTTTGAGGTGTGTGGCACTATCTGTGTCATCCTTAGGGAGGGGCGGATCCATCTGAGTGAACCCCTGCAACAGGCTCAGCTTCTGCTTTAGTTTAGGAAGTTTTCCTAAAACTCATCCACTGCACTCCTAACGCAACTCAGAGAGAGTTATCTGCGTGTGAATAATCTGAATAATCCAGGCTTCCCATCCCTGAGGGCAAATGACATCTACTCCCCAAGTCTGCTTCTCCACGATGATTTCTCATTGATCTGGAAATAAAGCAAGCTTCCAGAAGCCACAATCTGAGTGTGTGTTATAGTTGAGAATAAATCAAACATGCCATAGTATTGGCAAAGATCAAGCTTGCCCTGCTGACTTAAATTCTGTGCAGTATGGTTGCACAGCATTTGGTCAAAGAAAGCAATAACAAGTGCAGATTAATTCTTTGGCAGCTGCACCTCTGTGCAGGGAAGGGAGGAAGTCTGGACTTGCTGCTGTGCTTCACAGGCAGCTGTTGCTAGAGTTTGGCTCCACAAAGCCAGACCTGTGCTACCCAAATGCAGTGGGTTTGCTGTACTAGAGGGATCCTTTCTGCATTTCCTCACAATACCTGGTAAAAGGAAATATCAGTCTGCAGTTGCACTGCCAGCGTCCCACACGGAGAGGACCTCTACGGTGCTCAGCAGTGAACCTTTTGGATTTGAATCACACCACCCTGGAGAAGAGCAGTCATCAGGCTGCAGCAGAGCAGAGCCAGCAGCATCACATGTAAGGGACTACTTACTGCACATGCTGCAGGGAGCTGAAGGCTGACATCTGTGTTACAATACATTGCTCCAAGTTTTTTCAAGTTATGCTCATTGGAATATACAGAAGACCAAGCATGTGGACACAAAAAGGTCTCTTTTGTCTTACAGTGTCCTGGCTCTGAAATAATAACTTGGGTGATATACCATGCTCCAGTATCCAAGAAGAGTAACAATTCATCAGTACCACTCATCTTGGCTCCTTCTCCTTCTTATTTTTTTTGGGTACAGGGTACAACTTGAGAGATGCTGCTATCCCTGATCTATTTCCAGTACTACCTAGTGGCATTCTAGGAAGGCTGTGGGGCTTTCCCCATAAGTTTATTGCTGTTTTAGACAGAGGTAGCAGATAGCAGATGTGTGTTCTCCAGGATGATCTCTGTATTTTCCATGTTCCCACTTTTCTTTTGTAAAAGTTACAATTATCGCAGTTGAAAGAGCTGCATACCTGTGCAGAGGGAAAAGATGTTGAAAACCCTGCTGTCCTGAAAGGAAACATTACAGTGGCCCTACACCATACACTTAATGACAAATCCCTCCAGTGCTGCAGCTTCTGAGATTGGGCACTTACAGGCAGAAAGGGTGCAATGAATGCAATTGTATAAACGTGAGATTTACACAAATCTCACGTTTATAGGCTCTGCTCTAAGCCTTTCTCCTTGTCTGGGGCTGCACTGCAGAGAGGTGCTTTCATCTTTGGATTGGTCGGGGTACCAGGCCAGAAAGGTGTTGGGGGTGCCTGTCCTTGCTATAGCTTGCCCTGCCATCCCTTTCTGGGGACATGAGCTCAGCCTCAAAGACGGGAGGCAAATGAGCAGCATGAGTGCAGTTGCCTTTTGCTTGGAGGGCAAAGGCTGCTTCTTTCCAAAATATGTTCCCTGCTTTCATCACTGTACTCCTGAGCCTCTATTGGGAATGCCAGAAGGTGCTATTAATGATAGGTGAATCTTCTTTGAGGTAGGGCTGGAGGTCTGTCAATTCTCTTTTGGGGGCATGGAGGCATCGTCTGTGCTGTGATTTACACCACACAACGTGAGCTGACATCTCAGCACTGCCCTTGAGCTGAGCTTTGCTGTTCCACATGCAAATGGATCAGACACAGCCAAGATGGTGACTTTTTACAGCTCCCTAGGCAAGCTGTCCATTTCTATGCCACCTGAGGCTCAGGCATGTGCAGGGAGTCAAATATTGCCCAGTGTGGTGGCAGAGAAACTCCTTTTCCAGAGCACAGTGGCTGTTTGGGTCAGACCAGTGGAGTCAGGGTGCTTGGGTGGGGCATGAAGCTCCTCACCCTCTGCTGCTCTGTAGCTGAGGGATTTCCTAAGCCACAGGTGGCATTGCTGTCCTTCCTAACTTGAGAAAGATTTTTCAATTTATTAATTTCTCAAATTCCCAGAAAGGTTTTGGCATTTATAGTATCCCATGGCTCAGTTGCACAGCTCAACCATACACCTTGTGAAAAGCTAACTCTTTTGGTCTGCTCTTGAGCTTAATGATTTTTTTTTTTTTTTATTTCATTGAATAACCTTGAGGTTTTGCATCAAAAAATTATGAGCAGTCATTCCCTACACTCTGCCATGCTGTTTGTGACTGTTATAGGCTTTTATCATATTATATTTTCCATGCTGGAGTCCTATTCTTTTTGAGTCCCTCTCTGCATAAAAGCAAATTCATTCCCTTAACTCTTTTTGCTTCTCTTCTTTATACCTTGTCCAGATCTACTGTAATTTTTTGGCAGGTGAGGGGGGTTCTACTTGCAGTGTTCAAGGCACCATGGGTTTGTATGGTAATGCCAGGATGTCTCCTGTTTCATTCTCTGGCACTGTCAAACTGGGAGGACTGTGGGACTAAATAAAATGGTGCTGCAGGGTGTTAATGAGCTGGCCCCAATCCCAGGCTGTTACTTTCAGTGTCCTCTGCTGCAAGGTATTTTTTCTCCTATCAGAGTCCTGCTATTTTGGAATACCCAGCCATGGGGCAGACCTGCCTGGGAGCTCAGCAGATTTCTTGGCACAGTGTTTTGGAATCAGCAAAAAATGTTCCTCTACTTTTCACATGTAAAATTAGGATGAGCAGTGATTTCCTGCTATACCAGGGGATTGAGTGGAGAAAAGAGCTGCTGTAAGTGGATAAAACAGAAACATGATCTATCCTGCCACTCTGTCTGTCCCTGCTGTCAGGGCCTGAGCGATATTTCCCTGGGAGGCAGGGAGCAGCTTGCATTTTTGCTCTTGTCCTCTACCTCCCAAACTCACCACACTGCAGCCGCAGCAATTCCAAGCCAAATTGCCATCTTCCACCCTGCTTCTTCAGCTAAAAATGTCCTTTGCTGTGCAGTGTCAGCCCTGCTATATTTCATGTTGAAAAGCTACATTGGGAAGGGACGGGATCAGACAGCACATTACATTTCTAGTTTGTCAACTGTCTCAAGGCTGTCTACAAAAATTAGTGTTATATCATAACTTGTCTGTATAGCATTACATCTCACAAAACAATAAATTGCATTTGAGTTAGGACATGAAGCTGCTATCAATGCCTATGTTAATTTTCCATGGTTTATTAAGAAAATCATAACAATGCATGCTATTTATACGGGATGTATTCAGAGATTTATCTCCCTAGTTGCATATTGAATTAGAACGGTAACATTAGAGACATAGAGTAGAAATGCTAATACATTAATCTATCTTAGAGCCAGGATTATATCACAAAAGGAATTAGTTTTGTGATCTCTTCATAGATCCATTTTCAGGGCTGTCCTTCACCAGCTCATTGACAATCACAGTCACCTAGACAGATATGTGTTTGTGTCACTTTTCTTGTTATTCTCTTTGCTATAAACAATGGGACACTGGGAATTTGAATGCTTAACAGGATCTGGGAAAATAGCTTGTTCTACTGCTTTAATCCTTACTTTTGGGAGTTACTCATCCAATAGTCCATGTTTCTTCCACATCTGTTGCAGTAATCCTGATGGTGACATCATAGGGCATTGCAAAGGCCACATTCTCCTGCTATGGCTGTCATTCACTGAATACATATGATAGAACAAAAACTTTATATTTTGAACAGAGGTTGGAGTAATTGGCCTCTCATATTTGAATAGTTACATTATCTGTGATCTCAATAAAGAGATTGAACTTTTTTAAGGAATGATGTTGTGAAATGACATAGAGAGGAACTTATGCTATGTGCCTTTGGGCTGTTTGTAAGATAGGCTGCAATGTAAGCACCTTAAGGCTGCCTCTTGTTGCTAGAAAATCAGGAGATGGTTCCCACTGTGTTAGTCCTGATGTGGTTTTACAGTTTTGATGTAAGGAGTAATATACTGACAAAGTGCTTTGGATTGTGCCCTACATCATGAGCCCTACTTCTGGGTTGAGGTTTCTGTTTTCACACCATAAGCTAAGACTGCAAGTGAAATTCAGTTCTTTGATGAAAAACAGTGAGAGAAATCACGGCGTGTTTTCCCCCTCCAGAGAACACACAGTGTTCTCCAAAAATTAGTCTAAGATCAGGGAAATCTCTACAGCTGCTATTTGGTTACCATATGGGTAAAAAATTTTGTTTACTCTTCTTCCAAGACAAACTCAAATTGCTCATTTCCATGACTGAAGTGCCAGTCCTCAGAAAATTGGCTTTTCTTTAGTACCAACTGAAATATGTGAAAGTAGCCTTCTCCTTTGCTCTACTCTGTCCCTGGGAAGACCTGAGCACGTGGCTGAGCTGAGAGCCAGAAAAATCTCCTAGGCTTTTTTGCATATGTGTTTACAGTCTTTCCTGTCATTTTCTGGGTGCTTTAGCTGTCCTGAATATAAAGATATTGAGGCAATGACTTCCTTTGTGATGTCTACCCACTGCTGATAGCAGTGGTGCCCAGCTGCTGTCCACTGAACCCCCCATTGCAAAAATAATATGAATTTAAATGAGATAACTTCTTTCTCTGTTTTTCTTTTTTTTTTTTTTTTTTTCTCTTTACACAATGAAATGCTGCCAGTGTGAAAGAATCTGATAGAAGCAGGAGATGAATGATTTGACTTTGAAGCTCTGTGGCATTTTTTGATTCTGTAATTTCAATGCAGTTTTGAATGCTGAGAGAAATGAATGATTTGGTTAGACATCACTCAGATTTTTCTTTGTCTATTTTCCAAACAAATCCAATTAAATCAGACTAATAGTATGAAATATTTCAGAATCTCCTCTTCAAAATAAAAATATCTACAAAGAAAATGTTCTTGATAATCTTGTATATTCTGTCCTAAGTCACTTAATAGTTCAGGCATATTTCACCCACAAACCCTTTTGCTTAAAGTGAAATACTATAGGAATGTGAAAAGTTAATAAGTAATTAGCAAATATTATTGTGTGTGCTGGAAAGATTAGTACATGCCTTAAATGTAAAGGCAGTTGAAACTCTTCTTTTAAGAAAGAAAATGACTTAAAAGTATTAATCCTCATTTGACATTCTTGAGATGCAAATGTACATGTTAGACAATTCATATGTGGGTGGGCTGGCCCTGGCTGGATGCCAGATGCCCAGCAAAGCTGCTCTATCACTCCTCTTGTCAGCTGGACAGGGAAGAGAAAATATGTTGAAAGGCTCCTGGATTGAGATGAGGTTGAGGAAGAGATAGCTCAGCAATTAGCATCATGGGTAAAACAGGCTTGATGTGGGGAAAATTGATTAAATTAATTACCAATCAAATCAAAGTAGAATGTAGAGAAATAAAAATTAAACATTAAAACACCTTTCCCCCACCCATCCCTTCTTCCTGGCCTCAGTTTCACTCCTGGTTTTCTATACCTTCTCCATGCACTGGCACAAGGGAATAGGAATGAGGGCTGTGGTCAATTCATCCCGTGTTGTGACTCTAGAACAGCCTTTTAAAAAAAGTCAACAAATATTCTAACAACTCACAATTTCCTGGAATTTTTCAGTCTTTCAGAGATTCCAGTCTCATTTCCATAGCAATGCTGTATAGAGGTTACAAAATAACACTGCACAGAGCAAGTTATGTTTTCACTGGTGCTGCTCTTACTTCTGGGTCTTGATGAAGCCAGTCCCTGCACCACTGACTGTGTCTGCTCTGCAAATACACAGCCTTCTCTCTGGTGATGCTGTTGGGTGAGTTCAGGAACTCTGTTTGGTCACTCAAGTGAGACATGTTTGCTGCTTGCACAGGGGAAAGCTGGAACTGAAGGATGTAAAAGTAGCTGCTAGCTCTTTTTTACAGTTTTGAGCTCCATTTACCTGAGCTCTCTGGCCTTGCAGTGCCCACAGATGCTTTCAGCAAGGCTTGGGTCTCATCTGTGTTGCAATTTCTTCTATGCTGCTATGGAGTAGTGGCAGTAGATGAGTAGCAGCAGCACCTGAAGAGATGGAGAAAGGATATGAAGCCTTCAGAGTGCTTTCCCCAGGTAGTGGACCTCAATGAGGAAGGGTACACATCATTGCAGTAATTTTAGCAGTGCTGTGAAATGTTATTTATCTTAATGTTTGATGTTGCAGGAGACTTCAAACTGAGAGCTGGCTTCCTGTGGTCCTACGATTTTCAGATTTTGCTCTCTGCCTGAAGCCGATCCTTCGGAAAAGTTATAGGTTAAAATTATTCAATCCTTTCTAGAATCATGACTAAGGAGAAAAGGAAGTGCTTTTTCCTCCCCTTTGTTGGACCCAAATACATTATGGGAATTTTCATGACAAAAAAATAAAATCAGAGAGAAGCTCTGTCCTCTACCTGTCTGTCATTTCAACTCTCCTTGGCCAGATGAGACAGCCTTAAGGTGAGAGTAAAAGTTTCTCATAATCATTACCAGGTTTTCTTTTCACATTATGCAGTGCCAGTCTCTGTGCAAGTACTTTGGGCTCAGGGCTTGCATGAGAAGAGCTGAAAACGAGCACCTAGCAATGTGAAAGGGCCCTTCTGCCTTAAATATCCTTAGTACAGCAAGGAGCAGTGGGCAGAGGCATGTTTCTGGAGTGGGGAAGCTTGGTGTAAGCCATGTTCTTCTCCCCACAAATCAGTATTTTAGGGCCCTATCACACCCAGTCACCGTCGTTTGACATCACTCACACTCTTCTCCAAACTCTGTCACGTGTTTCTGAGCACGCAGCCACTCCTTAGGAGCCTCCTCCAGCCACACTAAGCGGTGAAGCTGCAGTTGGCCATCCTGTGCAAGCCTAGCACATTGTGACTGCAACAGCTACTGGGCTTCCTCGTGGGTTCATTCATGGCTTTGCAGGTTTGTCTCTGTAATCACATAACTTGCAAGGGAGATGACTGCAGCTGACCTGCGAGCTCAAATGTGGAGGAAGTGGTGAGGCTGCCATCATCACAGCCTGGGACCCCACAGGCATGCTGCCCGAGCGGCACCTTTGGGTACTCAGATGTGATGATGTCTGTAAGCCAAGCAGCACACCTTGATGATCCTTGGGGGAGTTTTCCCACTGTGATTTCTCTCTTTGTCTTGAAAAAACATGACTTCGTTCACAAAAGTCTTCAAGTGTTCAAGGATGATCAGAACATTCTTTTGGAAGACTTGTCAACCATATATCTCCATAAATTACTGCCTGTCATCACTTATCTCTTCTGGCTAAATAGCTGAGATTTTTCAAAGGTACATGCTTAACTAGAATTGGTCTGCAATTTAAATGGTCCTTACTTTAACTTAAATATCATCAGACTCAGGTGGATTTCTTTAGTGTGCATGAAATAGTGATCAAGCCAATATGTCAAGTAGCTCATCCCAGATACCCCAGAGAGATGGTGCTTCTGGCTGAGGGTTTGGTTAGTTCAAGTTAGTGTTTTATTTCTTTTGTGTCAGAGAAATTTGTTGATCAAAAATGCTGATTTATTTTTGTCTTTATTTTTCCTCATGCTTCAGAAGACTTCTGATTCAATGTAAAGGGGATTTTTAGTTTAGTTGGAGAGAAGCAGGGAAAATTATGGATTGATTTATCCCTGCATTGGATTGTGCTGTTAGAATAAGCTTGAGTTTTAAATGTTTAACTCATTATTTTTGGATGCCTGAATCAGCACACTAAAAGAGGTCTGATCCTGACCATAGATGCCTTTAAATTTGGGCCTTCTCAATTGTCATTCATATTTGAGGATGCTATAATTGCTAATTCCTGTATTAATTAGGAATCTGCTTCTGAAATTGGGTGTCAGCCAGACAATTTTTGTTACTTTGAGCAGATGAAAAATGCTGAAAATGATGCCTGTTAATATTGGTAAATAGGTTAAATTGTAACACAGTTAAGGGAGAATTTTTTTTGATTTTTGTCTATCCAGAAGTAGATTGATCTCTGTTAAAGTTTTATATTTTTATTTACACCTCTTCAGGCAACAAAGGCTGAAGTGCAATGCCATGTAGTCTAAGGAAGCAAGCATGAGATGTAACTCATGAGGCAGGGCAAGGAAGCAAGCAAATTGATTGACTCTGTTGGCTCTCCGTGTGATCTTCTGAATTGTTGTCTGTTTGAACCTTTGGATTGTGCAAGAGCATAAAAGCCTCAGGCTCAGAGTTTATTTAGGACAGGTTTCTGATATGGGCATAAACAACCTGCAGATCACACAAATCAAATGCATGTATTTCTGAAGAGACTTAGGATGAGTCCAAATAATGTTGGGCTCTTGTGTGACGTGTATGCAAGGTGTGTGATTAAATCTCAAGACAAGGTTGGTAAAGCTTAGATCTACAGTGGTGTATCTGTAACAGCAATTAGAGGGCTGTGTGCTTGGCAGCTGCAAGATAAATGGATAGTTTACCATACTTAAGGGACCTATGAGCATAATGTTTATTTTTTGAGGTTTCAGCAGTGCCTGATGCTCATCAGCAGGAAAACCTCATTGTTAAAATGAGGACACTGTTTGAGGCTACTGTTTTTGACCTTTTGAGTTGGCATGAATAAAAGCCAGGTTAATGAAATGTGTTGCTCCTGTAGCAAGTTAGGAAAAAAACAACCCTTGTCTGCTGCTCAGAAAGACAATAAATGCCACAGAGATTTATGCAGAGCTTTGGTGTAGCTCCATAGTCATGTGAGCTATCTGTACATAAGATACTGGGGAAAAGAAGTCACTGCCTGGTTCTAGTGAAGCACACAGCTCCTGATGTCTCAAGGTGACAGATAACAATAGTCGTAATGATTGTGACTTACTTGAAACAATCCATTTAGCATTCTTACCCTTATCGCTTGCCAGTTTCAAATCCACAGTCCTGAAGAGCAATCAGGAAAACTGCACTTGACGTGGTTTGTGGAAGAACAGCATAAATCCCCCAGCACCAAGCACTTACATGTGTGTTGGGCTGACCGCTAAGCACCCATTCACTGAGGAGCACCCAGAAAAACTGGCTGCTAATGAAAATCCTGGAGCTGGCACTGAACTGATAAGGCTTGTTGGGTCCCTGTTTGTGTTTTCTGGGCTCACGCCTGTGTAACAAAACAAACTCTTGCAAGCAGTAATTTTTAAGCTGAAAATATTCATGTAAAGCGGGTATAAAATTGGCTGGGGCCTTCAATGTCAGTGCTTAACAAAGGAAACTATTTCTTGCTCGGGATGACTGTTGTTTGTTGGGTTACTCGCTCTGCGGTAGCGCTGAGGTGTTGGCCGTGCTGCTGTGCACGCAGCTGGATGTCGCTCAGGAAGGCAGCGGGAGGTGCCTCCCTCAGAGCTGGCAGGCTGTGTCTGTGAGGCAGCGGGGATGCTCCGCAGCCCCTGTGCCTCAGCACTCTGCCCACCGCCTGCAGGCCACGGCCAGCGAGCCATTTATCCTTGCTGTCGCTGCAAGCGCTGCCTGCCGCCATGCTCTGGGTTTGCAAGAAATGTTTTATAAGCTTTAGTTATGAATATAGTATAGGGTTTTTTTATATTGCAAGTTTAGTATAGTTTAAACACCTTGAAAGGGCCTCTTGTTTTAGAATGTATTCTTATCATAGTTTGATAAGGGTTTCTAGGACAACTGGAGTCTCTGCCTGGAGACTCTTCTTTATTGGCTCCTTCTTGTTTCATTTTTGTGTTATGCATAATTTTTCCCTTTGTCCATCATGGAATTCTTATCTTTAAGGTCCAAGAGCTTTGGCCACTAGTTGGCAAGACTCTTCTGAGACCACTCCCAAACCTGTATTGGATTTGTTAGAATTTAGGTAACTTAGCTGGTATGTAGTGTTTGGATTGTTTTATTAGTTTGTATGATTTTGTACCCACCTACCAGATTGTGTTGTACAAAACCGCCCTGCAGCCCAGGCTTGGGGTCTCTCTCGGAGGCACCTACCTGGGGCTGGGGGATCCCCTGAACCCCCCAAATAAAGCCTCTGTTTCCTGAAAGCCTCTGGAGAGTCCCCTCTTTTTACCACAGCCATGACAGTGTGAGCCAACTGCCTGTGAGCCAAGACCCCACAAACGAGTATTGCTGTAGCGTATCAGAGCAGCCGGGAGCCCAGGCTGAACACCAAGCTGGGCCAGAACCAGATATGCACTCCAGCACTATGGGACTTGGGCGAGGTTATCTTGTGCTACACCTCTGCGCTCCTCCCGTTGCTCGTAGGGATAAAATCCCTTTGGAGGAGCTGGAACTCCCAGCAAGGCACAGCACAGCTGGGCTGTAACACCGGCTGGCTTCAGAGTGACGTAGTGGGCTCCTGCTTTTAGTGCAGTGCTTTAGGATCGGGTGGCTTCTGGATAGGATCTGGAATTGCAAAGATCTTCCTTGTCAGGCTCTCCAGCCCAGAAACTAAAACTGGCTTTTTAGTTAATAGATGTACTACTATATGGGATGGAAGGAAAATTATGGGGGATTTTCGTACTTCTTTGCTTGTGCCTCCTCCCTCCCAAACACAGGGAACAGAAATGCTGTGGCAAGGCCCATTTTAAAAGCAAATCTGGTTGTTTTCTTTCCAGCCTCACTTTCCCTGGAGTAAAGTAAATATATATTTCTTTGACTCAATAGTGTTGCCCTGGGGCACCACTCCTGGCCTCCAGCTGCTATCCAAAAAAGCAAAGCACTTCCATAGCTCCCTTCTTGTTGGGCCCCCACAGGAAAGTTTTGGCTCCATTACAGCATCTTGACTGACACTGGGTGCCCTGGCAGTGGCACAGAATCTGTCCCTGTGTCTCTCTCCAAACTCAGCTGCTTGGAAGGATTGTGGAATGAATGAAAGCCTGTAGACAAAATTTCATAGTGGGTGACTTCTTTTCAGGGCCATTAGTGAGACTGAAAAATCAAACTTCATAATATAAAGCAATCTTTCACCTGAACTCAGGACAGCTACTCTAGTTCTACAATATGTTATTTAAAGCCTGTTTTATAATAGAATTTGGTATTGCAGTATGTATAATTTATAATATATTAAAACCCATTTCATAATATATTTTAGTCTCTGATGATGAATAGCTGGGGCAGTCTTGCAGGTTCTGTAATATCACTATGGCAACATCCTTTAAAAAAAGAAAAGTAGGACAATTGAGAGAAACCAAGGACTGGTCAAGGTAAGAATAATGACGTTTGTCAATTTGCACTTTTTCCTATAGTTTATTTTCTTCTTGGAAATGGCATCTATTCTGATATTTTTGCGTGTGTTTTCAAGAAATCACTTGTGACATTACTGAAATGTTGCATTTCCTTTAACCTTTGAGGGCTCAACTCTGAAAAGATTTTTTTCCATCTCAGTGCTAAATGACTTAGCCCATCTATGAAGATGAGCAGAGCTCAGCAGCTATTGGTGGACTGGAAATATATCTTCCATCAGACTTCCAATGTTTCTCAAAAATCAAAATAGTACTATGAGTCCAATCTAACATGCTTAATTTAGAAAAATGGGACTTGTCTTCTGTACTAAATGGAAAAAAATCAGGGTGCTTGCTTTGAAGGCTTACATTTTAACTAAACCTCTAAATAGCAATTATTCTTTTCCTGAACAATACTCAGCAAAGCATTCATTAGCAAAGAAAGAAGAAATCTCAATTTGCCTGCCTTTCCAAGCAGCAGTGGTGCATCTCTAAAAATGTCACTGCAGCGTCTCAAGTGATAGGGATCAAAAAGCCTGGAGATCTGTGGACCACTACTTGTTTATCAGGTGACAGAGGGCTCATTCATGGAAGACTGATTTTTGTCATTTACCCTAAATCAGGCAGTCTCTTCCTGAAGAGCAGACTTTTGAAGGTCCCAGATCTGAGGGCCAAACACCAGCAGTGCACCACATAGCCTTTTGAGATATTTTATTGCTAGGTGTTATTCTTAGTCTCATACTTTCAAGCATGGGAAAGATACTTTCTGAGGATGAAAGTTTATGGTCATAGCAGTTTGTTTTCTGAGTGGCTTTTCTGTCAAATGCTCCAGGCATGAGTTCCCTGTCCATAGGGAACACAGAAGTGGGAACTGAGCCATGTAGGAGGTCCTGTGCCCTTTGTGCTTCCTACTTGGTTTTCTTAAATCCCTCAGGGCTCTGCTATTTCAATCAATTCTACAAATAATTCTACTCTCTCCATTCTTTGTGATTCTCAGCACAACTGGTTTCCTTCAGGGTCCAAGCTCTTCTTTTCCAGGGCTACTCCTTGCCATTACAGGTTTTAACACTTCCTTGCCCTTCTCCACTTTTTACAGAACAGACTCTGTTTGACTGCTCCTTTTCCTTCATGAGTTAAAGTTTCTCTAGTGCTTTTCTGCACCCAGCCATGTTTGGACTGGTGGCAGGTCATGCGAACCAAAGGCAGGTATTTAATAGCCTAAGTTATGTCAGCTGATATGAGGCTGAAGGTAAGAATACACCTAAAATGTCTGGGGACATCTGGGCATTCATTTTTTTTCCCTTGTTCATCCCAAAGCAGAACACAGATGTTGACCTTTACCTTACTAATCCACCTGCTTACTCAGGCTTTTGCTTGAGGGGTGACAGCAAGTGAATTTCTGCCTATAGGGCAAATTCCAGGATGTATCCATTACTGTGCCATTGACATTTGCCAGCCGATTCTCATGTTTTCAAAGTAATTTTGTTCATGTGCCCAGGGAAATTAGCAGTGAACTGTTACTGCGGTTTAAAAAGCATTTCTGGAATAAAATTTCTTTTAACTCTTCCTATTTAAGTCATTGCTTGCATAAAGCTACTGATTAGAGAGGAGCTGGAATCCTCCTGAGAAATAGGAACAGCGAACTTGATGAGTTTTTATTCTGACTTTTTTTTTGGTTCTGCAGTTACAGGAAGCCTTTTGCCATGGGCACCTCATCCGTGACATGGATCACAATCTACAAATAATGCTAGGATTTAATTTTTCCAGTTTCACTGCTTTTGCAACGTATCTTGTAAATGTGTAGCTCAAATCCTGTAACTAGATATCTAAACAGTGAGGAGACAGTCATTTTCCAGTGAAGAAAAAACTTCTGTAATGATGGGAGTGGTGGCATAAAGATACAGCTTTACATTAGGTATGGTGCTCACACTGTAGCTCTTGTCCATTATCTGAAAGGAAATACAATTTATACAAATCATGAGAGTGTATGAAAATGGACACATCGAGTCTCTTGGCAAATAAGATTATAAGGCAGGAATCCTTCTGATTTGGATAACCCTGTTAGGGCTGATGGGCTTTCTTGGGGTTTCCTCTCTTCTAACACATATTGCATTTGAGGATGAAAACCAGCTGAGAGCTGTATCACATAAACCTATTTTTCTGTTCTTTATGGAAGATAAGTACTTTCTTATCCCAGAACCGCTGGGCCCATTCATAACTGAAACCTTTAAAGTTTATGAACTGTGAAATTAGGTGACTAATAGACAGGTGAATCATTAGGCTGGATGCATTCAGAGACCTCCTTGTTCCTGTTTCTTCTATCTCCCTGTAGACAAACACATTTACTTCAGCACAGAAGAACAACAACATCAAAAACTCCCCATGACACTGAGGTCCTACCTAATTGCAGGAGAATGGGATTTTTGCCAGGACACAGTGAATGCCTACTGTATCTGTCCATTTATTTTCTCAGGGTGTCATGCCTTGTGCCACACTGGGTCATCCACAGGCACGTAGGAATTTGTACTGGTTTCTTGGTTTGGTTGTTTTTTAGTTTTGGTGGGTTTTATTTGGTTTGTTTTGGGTTTTTTTTGTGGTTTTTTGCTTGTTTGTTTGTTTGTTTTTTGCAGGGGGGTTGGTTGTTTTGTTTTTTGAGGGGGTGATTTTGGTGGTTTTCTTTTTTTGTGGGGGGGAGGGGGGAAGGTTTGTTTGTTTCTTTTGGGGTTTTGCTTGTTTTGGGGGATTGTTGGGGTTTTTTTGAAATATGTAGGAGAAAACCTTTGTAGCCTCTATCTGCTGGAGATATTTTTATTTCTTTTGTTATACCAGTCTGTTCTGTGCAAAGAGTTCTAAACAAGTAGAGAGCCAGGAGCAGATTTCTTTCAGGTACTCCTGCCACAGGAATATTCTGGTAATAAAATCTTTCCAGCTGTTTGGAAATGCTTCAGCATTCCCTGTTAGTAAGAAATGTCTGACACAGTCCCAGGAACAAAACAACTCAAACCAACCCAATCAATAGCACCTCATTTGCTTACTAGAATGAAATCTCTGCACGTGCTTTTGGAGTGAAGAGGGGACTTTACATTGCAGTTTTGCACATGTCCTGGCTTTTAGATTTTACATAGGATGTGATTTGGGAGCATTGAAGTCATCCTCATTTTTATCAGAATTCTCCTCCAACTTAGCTTCACCAGTTATTTATTGTCACATGTGGAATAGGAGTTGTAGCCAGGCTGTATATCTTAGTTAATTAAAGGGAACATCTGCTTAATATAATACATTATATAAATGGTATTTCCTTTGTATACCAGGCTGCATGAAATAATCTATTGGCTACTGACCCAAGCTACTGCATGTCTATCAGATAACCCACAAAAAGCATAAGATCTGACATCATGCATGTCCCCTCCAGGCAACATACATAATAAATACTGTAAGCTTACATAGAAGCAGGTAAGTCCAAAAGAGAAGAAGGGGATCTACACATTCCCAAAGTACAAACGTAAGTGGTAACAGATGAATCCAGAAAGTGATTATAAACCTCAGAGCTGATTCATAAACTTCTCAGCTGCAGTCTCTAGAGTCTGAGGGAAAACTGTCTGTGATAGGCTTGTTTTCATGTCTTTATAGCAGGAATAGGTTCAGTTCTTTGTATACTTAGGGAATATGGATGAAGATACTAATGTTGAGTGGTCTGAATGCTCAATACCAGTGAAATAAAATAGCACAGTTGAAGGGTGAAACCATTAATGAATTAGATAATTTTTTCTGCTTTCATGCAGGCAGAGCATTCTCATTCAACCTGCCATATTTTGTAGATCTTGTTTGCATAAGAAATATTTCAGTACTTTTTTTTGCTGTTGTTGTTGTTCTGTTTTTTGTTTACAGAGCCTAAATTTCAGGTGGGACTTTGTAGGAGGAAGAGTTGGATCTACTGTCAATAGTCCAGAGGATTTTTGGCTGTTGATTTGCCAAAAACAATCCTTGCTGGAAGTTATTGCCAGAAATCTTGTGTTGTTGGGTAAATGTTGGGGGCAGGAGGGTTGTTGGGTGCTTTGTGTTCTACACTGGTACTTCAGTGCATAGCTTGCAAGCTGAGAAGAGGATGTTCTGCAGTGCTCTGGCACTTCAGTACCTGACTCATGTTGGTTAGAAATGGAAACAGGGGTGGACCTTACTATGCTGATTCCTAATCCATGTTCATCGTGTCCCTTCCCTGTTTTTTCCCTTTACTTTGGCTGCCAAAATGAAGATGTGCTAGAGATAGACATGACTAAAGGCTAGCCATGCTGACATGGTGAGAGATTTTGGAATGCATAAGAGAGGCCAGAACTACAGAGGAGTTTATTTGCAAACCTCTCTGTCTAGATGGCTGATAAAATTATTTTCTGTGCTTATCCTACTTTACTCAACACACAGCTCAGAAGAGCAGCCAAACCATTTTAGATGGCTTTGTTGCCTCAGACATGGGAGCACAGGATGCTACCTCAGTAGGCTGGGCTGTGTTTGCTGTTCTGATGCTGGAAACATCATCTTTGCTCTCAGGACAAAACATTTCCAACTGCCTGACTTTGGGATTCCACTTTAATCCTAAGTGCTAATGTGCTGGTTTACTGTATTAATGCAGATTAGCTGAAAATAATTTGGCACATTGGGATTTTCTGCTCTTCTTACACTTTATAATCTCTTTGCTTTGGATGATGTTTATTACATACTGAAATAATGGATTTAGTGCTTTCATGACCTCTGTAACATGTTCTTTTGTTATTCCATGTGATTCCACTCAGAACTGATCTTGCTTAGCAAACCTTCCAGCCAGGAATCAGTCCAGCAAAGTTACCCTGGGCACTCTGGCAGTCATTTTGAGGACTCTCTTGGGTTGAGTCCCACTGCAGATCTGCTGCAAAGAAAACAGGCATTTGAGCTTATTATTTCTGGCTTATTAATTTCTTTCATTGCAGCTGCAACCAAGCAAGAACCTTCTTCAGCCCTCACCCTAGATTCTTTCTCATCTGCCTTGTTTAGGATGCAGCCTAAGGTGTTTGGAGGCTCACTGGGCAAGGCTGGTAGAGAGCCTTCTTGGCTGCCAAAACATTTAAGAGCACCTTAGAAGGGCTGTCAGGGGGATTCTACAAGCACAGAACATATGTGGAGGATGGCCTGTATTTACTTTGGTTGCTAACAGACTGCTTCTACTGCATCCATATGTGTTCATATTGAGCTTCGTGTATCTCAGTAATCTCTCTAATCTTCTGGCCAGATGTTTGATGGTATTGGGAGGCCAGAGGTGTTAAAACTTCAGAAGTCTACACAGACTCCACTTGCTTAAATGCTATGTGTTAACAGATTTTTGGGGCCTTTCTTATGGTCACCATCTGTGCTCTTTCCAGCTCTTTGAGTCTGCTAATGCTGCTGTTTGCTCACATCTTTGTTTTTCCTCCCTTGACTCCCTCATTTCTGTATCTTCCCAAGGATGTGTTTCTCACAGCCTCCATTATCTTTTCTTCTTCTGCAGAGGGGATCTGAAGTTACACAGCCACAGCTGGCACTTTTGTTACTTTTGGCAGAGTTTTGCCTGCCCTCTGTTTCGGGTGGCAGCTCTGTGGGAGCCTTGCTAGGCAGCTGGGGATGGTAAGCATTGCTGCTGTGCCCTGTGTTGTGCCTGACTCTGGTTTAGGCCCCTCTTCCCAAAAGAGCTGCTGCTTGTGCTGGCTTAACTCAGAGCAGTTCTCTTGGCTCTTTGCAAAAATACTGCTCTTTCAGAGTGGAAGCCGGACATGTGTCTTTAATACAGAGCAGGAGCAAAGAGGAGGTAGTCAGCCTTACCAAGGGCAATTAATTTTGCTGCTGACAGTGAGCCCATGTGATCTCTATTCGAACTTTCTCTTCTTTGAAGGTGACTTTTACAAATGGATGGAGATTGTCAAAGCCTGTAGCTTCAGGTACTATGCCACGTTTAATATTGAAGTGAAATGAGTCTCCACCATCTGTCATTGCCAGGAAAATGACAACATTACCATTGCCTCTGTCTTCACAGAATTAAAACATGACATCAGAGGCTGTCTACGTTTTCTCTCTGATTTTTTGTGCAAGGATTTTCCCTCCTTTTTCAGTTTGCTCCTGTTTGGAAGATAATGAGGGCTACTGTCTTCCATGTGCCTTTTATCAGGGAACAGTGCTCTTCAGCAGATTCATTAAAATAATGCGTGGCCTCAGATGGTCAATTATCTCTGGAACTTTCTTGCTGTCCAGCAGCAGGGAAGCTTTCTTACATAGGGTATGGATAAGAGGTATAGTCTTACAATGACAGTCCTTCTATGATATACTTTAAGACATCTGACAGAAAAATAGTATGTTGATACCACCAAACCCAGATAAAAGGATTTGTGTCATTTAGGTGTGTGGCATGATCAGTTTGACAATTGGGAGTGGATGGATTTTGGATTGGGAAGACAACAATAATTCATCTGGTGGATGGGAGTTGCAGTGGAGTTTGGGAGCTATGTCTTAAAGGTGGATGAGAATTAGAATGACATCTCTTCTGGAGACCATCAAGATTGAGGGGAAAAGAACTTGGGTTCACCAAGCCCTCCAAGCTGTCAAAGACTTGCCTGTTCTGGTTAATCCATCTCTTTTGATGACAGGTTCCATATGGAGAACTGCTTGAAATATACTTCCTTTGTCCAGATTCTCATTTCTTAAAAGCTGGCTTTGAACAGTATTCATAATAGCAGAGAGTTATGCTTTTGCAAAAATTAAAAAACACAAGTCCGTGAAATACATCTGTGTTGCTTAAGGGAGTTTGCCTTGCCTTATATAATCTGGGTCAGAATTCTAGATGCATTTGGTGGTCCTGACAGCATCTGGCCATTTGGGAGCTCAGGTCTCATTTAGATATAAATATTAGTGCTGCACACTTCTCGTTCTTTGGACTTGTCTGGGGTTAGTGCTACTTTTGAGCAGTTGTAAAAACTCAGCTGTTTCATTACCTTACTAAATGAGCATTCATTCAGTCAGGAACTATACAGTGGCACTCAGGTATGTTGTGTGGTATCCAGTATAACTAAAATTAGGACTTGTCTTCAAATAGCCATTAGTAATAGAGAATCACATTCAGATGGCCCAGCAGGATGTATGTGAACCAGGTGCTTTGGGAAATCTTATGTGGAGTTTCAGGGGTTTTTTTGCCTTTTAGTTTACTTGACTATTTCATTGGAGATGAGGTCCTCTGAATTTGTTTAGGGTGAATCTGTGACATGTAAGGTGAAGTCCATTTTGCTGTAGAAACTGAAGGAAAAAAAAGAACAAACCCCTGTAGCTCACAGATCTTGAAAATCCATTTTTTTGTATGTGTACAGGTGCCTCATATATATACCTTAGTAGAGGTGAGCCCCAATCTCTACCTGGCATGTGTATGTGCTGTTTTAATTCAAATAACAACAGGTGCCTGTTTATACGTTGCATTATAAGTATCTGGAATTGCTCACCTGGGTAACGTTAGAGATCAAAGCTGTAAGGAAGTGTATGTGTGACCAGGGACCTAAGGTTTGATGGGTGCTTATGAACTGTAAGGAACATCTGCTCTGAGTGGGCAGCAATTGCTTTTCTTTATTGAATATTGAAGTGGGTTATCACACCGTGGAATTGGTTTCGTTCTACCTTTCATCTCCGTGGTATTTTTTCTTCATGTTGTGATTTCATAAAGATTGAATAGTCACGATGAAAGAACAGTAGGCAAATGCATACAGAAACAATTTAGCTTTCTATGGTGTTAGATGCTGTAATAAGAAATAAAGTTTTGCAGGTTTCTACTTAAAACCATACCCAAAGAGTTCTGGCCTGGCAAGTGTGAGCAGCTGCATAAGGTCCTCTGTCAGAAATGTCATTGTGCTGTCCTCTCAGATAAACGTGGCCTGCTTGGCAAGCTGATGTGGCCAGCATGAAGAATTCACACTTCTTCAGAAATTAACCTCTAGCACTAATTTTTATTCTTAAGAACAGTACGTTCCTGGGCATCATGGTTGCAAGGAATGTCTTTAAGATGTGACCCAAGAATAAAGGATGTCTCTCAAAGCAAGCCCCCTCCTCTGATGCTTGGAGGACTCAGAGTTGGTGATTATATCTTAATTTAAAAAATCTTAAAACTTTTAAAAACCACCTCTGGAGGCTCCAGAGCTAGGAAGGGGGAAGAGCAGGATCCAGGGCAGGATTGGGAAGAAAGACTCAAATTTCACTTGACACTTTACAGTTCTTCTGTTGGTGGCCAGGAGCCATGTGCAGGTCCACAGTGTCAATACCCACCTTGTGTGCCACCTTTTTTGGAGGTCAGTCAAACCCCATAGGTTCAAACTCATATTCTGGATGGTCTACCTCCATCGGTCCCTTGCCATCTTTCACATGAGAACTGACACATTTAGGCTTTGTGGCACACCATCTGATGTTTGAGAACACCTGGTGCACTGTTCCTGCCTCATTCCCTGCACCAAGTCTGCTCCAGGTCTTCTTGGCACCTCAGGAGCAAGAGAGTGAATTGTAGGCCAGCCTGAAATAAGCTTGCAGGAGAGTGAGAGAGAAAGCATTTCTCTGGACCAATGGGTGACAAGTTCCTGTGTTTTGTGCAGTGAATTAAGTGTCTAGTAAATATGAATTTAGTGTAGATGAGACCTGCCTCTGTCCTGATATTCCTCCCACCCCCCCACCCCCCCCCGCCCCAAAAAACTGACTGAAGGCAGGAAGGGATCTAGGTAGTTTCTGGAAGAATTTGGTGAGAAATACCCATCTGTTCTTCCAGAAGAGTGTGTGTGTGAGGAACAGACTAAAGCAAGGAGAATGAAGCACTTAGCTTGACAATTGCATTTAGTTCCCATTCTGCATAGTCCCAAGTGCAAAGATAAGAAACCATTGTTTTTTCAAGACACTGCTGACAGCTCTTGCCAGGAAGGGTTGGATTGACTTTTTCCTGGCACCTTAGCATTTTTGATCAATAGCTTCACAAATGGGAGGGAAATAATACTCTGCCAACTAAGCCTTCTTCTTTATTTTTAATGCTTTATTTTAATCTATTTTTTGTCTTATTAAGAAAAAGAGTAGTATAAACGATCGAGGATTAAAGCAACTTTCTCAGTCCAAAAATGTGAATTTGTCATTTCAAAACCAGTTTCCTTTGAGAACACAAACACTTGATTAAAGCTTTGCCCCAGACTTATAATTAAAAGGCTAAACCCCATATATAGCATTAGAGCTATAATGGAGCTGGAAGAGGATTGCTTATTACAGCCCATAGGGATTTCAATTATGGCATCGGGTACTGATAGCCACCCCATCTTGCCATGAATCCTCTTAGGGCAGACACCAAACCACAAAGCATTGTGTTACAGCTCTTTGTTGTCAAGGTTTTATGCAGACACCACCTTGCACAGAGGATCTGTGGATTCACGTTTTTCCCCTGTCACACAAATGCTCATGAGGATGCACCTGCAATAAGCCCAAAAGACATCCCCATCTGTTACTGAGCCATTATTCCTGTCTGTAGATTAGGTCCAGCATATGCATTTAGAGGAGGAAAACCATACTAGGGCTCATGACAGCCTCTGGGGTGGGGTCAAATTACTCCTCATTTCCCAGAACAGGCCAGCGAGGAAACCTAATTGCCAATGAGGTCTTGCTGGTGACCGGTGCCTTGGAGTCAAGGAAAAACTGCTTCCCTTCTATTTGCTTGCCTAAAGACCTTGGGAGTTCACTGGGTGTGACTTGTGAGGACAGGTCTCCTGTGGTTTGCAGATATATGTACCAGAGACACGTCTACCTCCAGATTATCGTATTCATATTAAAACAATAGAACCTTTAGGTGCGTATTGTGCGTGCCTGTATATTGATAAAGGTCCACCAGTATCCACTCCTGTATCACACAGGGTCCAGTTTTAGGGCAAAAATAGAAATGGGACCCACTAGTATATTTACTATCTAAAGTGGCAAGGCACCTTTTTATAAAAGGAAAAAAAAATTAAAATCAGCAAAACAGAAAAAACCTGGAAAAAATGGAAGATGGTAAATGCCTTCGACCACTGCATCACTGTCCCTTTGAGAAAAGTTGTTTTTACCTATTCCCTTCTGAGTGGACTTAGGCCCCAACCCTTCCTACCTTTGTCCTGCTGCAATAATTACAGCTATTCTGCATCTGCCTTCCTGGGCTAATTACCAGTTAAATCCAGGTGACACTCCCTCTAAGGCAGGCTTTGACCAAACTTCATTTTTGTTTACTAGACATGGAAATAGCTAGTTGCACAAAACACAGGAGCGTGTCATTCATTGATCCCAAACAATTTTTAAAAAATTCAAATGTGTGTTTTGTGTCATGTCGATACCACACATCACCAGAGTGTGTGAATATGGGTGTTCTTAAATGGATTTTTCTGGTTTAAGTCTGGTTTTGTTAACTGCATTGTTCAGAATTTTATGGTTTTGGTGTGTCTGTAGGTATTGGTTTTTCAAGGCAGCTTGACATCAATGATTATATTTGACTACATTTTCAAGGAATTTCAACAATCTATTTTACAGCAAGTAAAATGACCTTGTTGGAAAAGCTGATTTGGGTACAATAGAAATGATAATTTGAGAAATTTTTAGCAGCTTTCTTTTTTTACATGTTGCTTAAAGCAATCAGACACCCAGACATTTCTGGAAGAACTTTAGTCTCTCTGAAGCCAGAGTTTATCTACATGAAATCTGCTCTGCCTCAATTCAAACTGATTCAGATGAGACTCTGCCTTGCTAAAAGAGACAGGGCTCCAGTCCAAAAAGGCTGGGACAAAATGGCTGGCAGGGTGGCACTCTGTGCCAGTATATCTGAAATACATCTGTGCCTGCTTTTGGTGCCATGGGGATGCAGTTATCTGGGGCTACTGCTGCCTTCTGCTTTCTGTGATTTTAATATGGCCAATCAGTGGGTTTGAAATAAAAGCTGAATATGAGCTCACTCAAACTCTGTTCTCAAACATGGAAATCAATCATACTGAAAAAGGGCCCTGTCCTCTCTCTGTTTCTGTTATTTATTGCTTCTTGTGCCCTCAGTTCCATGAGGTTCTGAAAATATACACAAACCCATAGCCTTCTGTGAACTAACAGAAATGGACACACATAGTGTAGCAAGCAAGTACATTGCTACACTATGCTAGACACTTAAGGAATGGCATTTTGGGCCACTGATGTGTTCTCATGCTGAGATTTTCATGAAAAAGAAAGAGACTTTTGAGACTTTTATGGAAAAAATTGCTGAAATTTCAAAGTCATAATATCAGTATAAAGAGTCTGAAATATTTGGAGCCATCAAAACTGCTTTTCTCCTGAAGAATTACAGCTGAAAGCTCTAGTTACTAGTGTCTGGCAACTGTCATGCAAAGTGGACCCCATAGGTGGTAGGTCTGTGCTTCAGCACTCACATTGCAAGGCAGAAGAACTTCTGTGGATTGGCTCTGTCTCACCCCTCCTCAAGCAGTGTGTATCAGTGGGAGCCCTGCATCCTGCTTGGCTCTTGACCACAAAGTGACTTTTCAGTGCTGGTCATTTTGGGTCTATAAATGTCCTTGGGAACTTGCCATGTCAAACGATTGTAGGAAAAGGTCATGTCAGACTGACAAAATCATCTGACTCTTCATCTCATCTTTCTCCTCTGTTTATCAGGTCATTTCAAGCTATCTATCTACTTAGTTGTTACTACATTGACTCTTTGCTATTAAGGATCATTAATATTGTAAGGGCCATGCACTCACTGTCTGTGTTGCCCAGCAAATTATGAAAGACAAAACAGGTACCTCACAAGTCATGCACTCTGGAGGGAATAAACCCAAAGGCTCCTGTCAAAGCTGTAACTTAAAGTCAAGCACTGGAAGTTGCAGTAACAAAGCACTCATGTGGCTGTTGTGGGCACGGTCTAAGTCACACTCAAAAAGGGCTTTTAAGTCAAAAGTGTAAATTCTGCAGAGCCAGATTTTACTATGATTTCCATAAAATTTTTGGAAATATAGATGGACCTGAAAATGGAATTGCAGTTTTATGGTCCTTTTTCTGCTCTCTTAGAAATAAGAAATACTGCAGCCTATTGAATCTAGTGGACTTGCTGGACTCCAGCTACTGCATACTCCTGCTGGATAGGTATCCTGAGCCCAATGGGCTATTCTGATGCTCTCAGAGATGAAGAAACTTCAGTGTCCCAAAAGAGGGTGATAGAGGTCACCACTGCCCTCCTGGCTTCCAAGAAGCCAGTTCTGTCCTTCAGGCAGGAAGTCAAGGACTGCAGGAAGTGTTGACTGTTTGGTCTGTAATTAAAAGAAAGGTACTTACAAGAACCTATTCATATCCTTTATGATCTCCCCCAGGATCATTTAACTGACTAATTTGGACAGCCTAGACAACAAATGAGGATCGGTCTCCTCTCTTTCTACAACTCTGTAAACATAATCCTTGATTGATTGGCCTCTAATACATCAGACCTAAATGAAAAATTAATTAGATTGGCTGCAACCCTGAACTGAGCACTTTACCACTTTGTTGTTTTGTACATTTGATCCTTTCTTCTTTGATTTATGGGCAAAGGAGAAAGGGGGGAGAAAAAAGAGGAAAAAGAGGTTTGTTTTCACTGTCCCTTGAAGTCAGATGGGTTTATTGAAAACTGAGCTCTGCTTGGCCAAGAAGCAAAATGAGCAGCAGCAGCAGTTCCCTACTGGCACATACCACACGGGTAGGAAGGTCCAAAGGGAGCTGCTACTCTCCCAAAAACCATGCCTTTAAGGAAAGCCCCCACACTGGTTTTGGCAATCTAGATTTTCCCTGGCTGTGTCCATGATTCCAGCATCCTGGTTTGCACGGCCCTTCCCTGCAATGCATTTTTTTCTCCCTGAAATAATGGGGCCAGTAATTTGGATCTGCCTTTTGAAAGGCCAATAAAAATATGTTTTGTTGAGATGGTGATGATCGCCATTGCTGATTTTCACAAGAAGGGCCGGAGGCTTGGGAGAGCCGGCCAGTATGATGTTGGTCTGTCTTGGAAAAGTCTTCTGAATGCTGCCACATCAAAACACTAGCTAAACACATGGCAGTCACCATGTTTCACAACCTCAAAGGGTGAAGCATATCTCATGGTGAAAAATAAACCAAATGCTTTCTAGGCTTGTAAAGTATTGTAGCATTCAGACCAGAGTTAGATGATGCAAAATAAATTTTAGAAAAACCCAACAACACAGTGAGGAGTGGAAACAAAAAACACACCCACAGGTGAACAGCAAGGGCAAAGGAAGAGCATGTTGTTAATCACAGCTGAGTTTTTGCCAAAGCCTGAGGCCCAGATAGGCAGCTGAAAAGTAGCAGCATACTAAATACAAACCAGCCTCATGGCCAGGAGGAAATAATGCGACTCTAAAGTGAGGCACAGTTGAAATTAGAAACTTTTATGTTATTTAAAGAGTCATTAAAAGTGAGAGCAGAAATTGAACTGAATTCCAGAGAGCAGTTATATGGGCAGATATATAGAAAATTTTGCATTAGCGTGGCTTTATCCTGAAAAGGATTGGGGCCAGGTTTGAAAAAATAATTTTTTTTTTGTAAATAACAGAAAGAAAGCTCCTGTTTCAAAGAAAATACTTTGATATAAACTGGCTGATTCCAAGAAAGCTTTTATTAAAGTAGCCAAAGTAAAATTAAGCAAAATTAAGAAGAAGAAGAAAAAAAAGTATGAAAAGGAAGAAAAAAAGTGAAATTAAAGTATCACGTGCCTGTGATGTTTCAAGGCTTTGCTGCTTCCAGAGAGCTCATCAGCTCTTCATCAGTTGTCCAGACACAGGAGACCAATAAATAAGACACCCATGCTGGAGTCTTGACTTCCGGCTCAGAATATGCTTCCTTTACAAGCCATTTCTTCTGCTTTCTTCCTCTCTCTCTTTCCTTTCTTGATTTTACAGGATTCAGCCCCAAAGCATTACCCTGGAAATGAGTCTGCGTGGTTTTAAGATAGAAACTGCATTGTGTTTGTGTACATGGATTGCTATGCAACATTTTAAAATATATTTTTAAGAAGGCTTGATTTCCATGTTCACCTGACTGGAGAGGGAACCAACAGAGTTCAGATTTTTTCCATTTCCAGGTCAAAACCTCCAGGATTAAGTCAGGCAGAGGCAGGACTTCTGCCAGGATTCCAACAATCCTTGCACTGATTAATTAGAGGACTAGTGCCAGCTCGGGGGGCTCTACCTTACATCTTGTAATGAAACCTTTCAAAAGAGCCCTCTCTTTTTAACTGCCGCAAAAGCAAATTTGAAAGCCATGGTGCTTTTGCAATAAATGAATGGGCCAGTTTATCACCAGCTGGTGCATGGTGCAAGCCAGGCTCTCTCACAAGACAAGCTGAAAAAAGCTCAAACTTCAAGCTGTGATAACGTGCATGGGGCAGGTCTGCAACTGCAGGAAGAGAGGCTGCTTTAGCATGCCCAGGCTGAGGGAGTACGAATCCAGTAGTTTGGGAAGTGTTCATGGTGTGGCTTGGATGATAAAGCCCGAGATTTCTAGCCCTAAAAGGACTCTTCCTGTGGGTGCAGACAGATGGTGCTGTGTTTCACGTGTAACATATAGCTTTGCCAGTAGTCGGCTAGTTTGGTCGTCTCTGAAAAGCGTTTCTGCTCCTGTTGCACTAGTGAGATTCTTCCTTCTTTCCTTCTTTCACTCTGGTAAAAAAAAAAAAAAAAAAAAAACCAAACCAAAAAAAAACAAACCAACCAACCAACCAAACAAAACACACACAAAAAAAACAAACCACAAAAACACCAAAACAACAAAACATGGATACACAATCACTCTCCTGTCCCTGTCACTGACTTCAGTGCACCTTTTCACCTGGGTTTTTTTTTTCTTTTTGCCCTACAATGTAATGCTGTGGTGAATTTCTTGGGACTATTTACAGGTTTTCTATGGGCTTCTCCACTTTATTATCCTAACCATTAGGATAATAATGTTAATCATTATCCTAAAGTCAAACTTTGATGGTTGTGAATGAGGCCAAACTGGGAAAAGGTGGCTGTTTTGCCCAAAGCTGTTCTCGTGCTCAACAAAGATGATACCTTACCTAAAATGGTGCAGTATGAATATGCTCTATGTGACCATAAGACCAAAAAAAAAAAAAAAAAAAAGCACAAGCATGGGAATTATTGTGTATTTTCTCATTACAGATTTCAGATTCATATCCCCTTGACTTTTATAAAAAAAATCTACTATTTCCAAGCAAATAGTATCTGAACATCTCTGAGAAATTAATTACAGCAGTTTCTGCTCTGGACAGGATAGTCTTGCCTGTGGTAAGGTTATCAAATCCACAGCATGACTGGATCAGGAAAGCAAAATCTGCACAGCACTTTGGGCACTAGAGGTTTGGTGGCTGTGGACCTACACTTATAACTACTGTTGTGTGGGGTGGGATTTTGTGAGGAACTTATTAACCATGTGCCTATGGCATCTGGCTACTGAACAACATTATTAAATTGTGCAGAAAAGCCTTTCATGTTCTCTGTGGCTGCAGTAACGATTCTGAAATTTGGCCGTATCACAAGCAAGCAAATGTAATAGCAGATCTTCTTCTTAACAGGGTATGTGTAAAACATTATGCATCTCTGGTCAGCTTTTCTCCTAAGATCTTCATCAGTTTCTGACCCAACCTTTCAGACTTCCTTTTATGTTAAATTAGTGATATCTCAGTTGTTTGGAGCATGGTGTTTATAATGTGAAAGTCATGGGTTTGATCCCTATTTGGGTTATTCACTCAAGATTTTGACTCAATGATCGTTGTGCGTCCCTTCCAACTCAGAATATTCTCTGATGCTGTAATTTTGGTGATTTTTGTCCTATGAAAATTCCATGGGAGATATTCTTTGGAGCAGAACAGAGAGCCCAACTAGCAGTATCCATGACTCCTGCTCCCCTATTGTAGACTGTGACCACTGCAGTGCTGAGACAGGAAGAGCTACTGCTAAACAACTCACTGATTGAATGGCTTTAAATTTTCAGTGAAAACCACTGACATTTTAATTTTCTGCAGATGCTTATTTTGTTTAAGCTTTCATTTTCTGTAGATTGTCTTAGGGGAAAAAATGTTTTACATAATCTCTTTTTCAGCTTTTGGATGCTTGACCCTGTCTCTGGAGCAAATACAGGTAGGGAGAAGAAATTGTGGTGCAACTTTTAAATACATACATTTAAGAATCTACCACTGAGACTTCTTTTATAAGTTTTTGGATATCATCAAATGAGGCCATTAGTTTCTGAAAAGGATTAAAATGAAAAAATCTTTGAAGTCAGAAAACTGCCCTGGTGAGTTAGCCCTGTGAGAATGGAATGACTTGGGTTTTTCTTTTTTTTTTCCCCTCCTTACAAATAGGAAAATGATATGTTGTAACTTTAACCTGATCAGATCAGTGTCTGAAAACTCAGGGTGAAATATTATCCCTCTTAAAGTCAGTGTCAAAGTCCCTGCTGATTTCAGTAGAGTTATGATAAATCCTTGTGGAAAATGACACATCGCATTACAGTATTCTCAACTTCTTTTATTTCCCCTAAGTAATATATCTCGTGAGCCATATACCTGGTGCTTTCTCTCTTCTCCAAAAATACAGCTTTCCATGAGAAAACCAGATATGGTGATCCTTTATGTCTTGCACTTGAAAGTACTTCTGTAATTTTTAGTGTAACTACTACACAGTATGAGGTGTGGGAAGAATTTCCCCACTTCCATTTCAGAAATATGTTGGCATCAGGAATGTTTGTTCAAGTAATAATGATCAAAGGGCTGGTTATTCAGCAGGTATTCCTGTTGATGTTATTAAGTCCATTTCTGAGCTGGTGTTTTATTTCTTGCTGGATGGAGCAAATGAAGTTGCTGCTTCAGACTTAGAAAGGTCAGATGGAATAGTCCATAGATTTGGGTTAGAGGCACAAATGAGACAGGGTCACATTAGTGGTGACAGCCTTCAAGAGGAACTTTATTCTTTCCTATTAGCTCCAACACAAGCAAATTATGACTGCCTCTCTGCCTTCTGTGCAGGGTGATACTGTACCCAAAGGACAGAGGGGAAAAGATTAGTAGACTGCCATTTCAGAGGGTCTTCAGAGGAGCTCAGCATCAGTCACCAACATGAGCACCAGCAACTGTAAGGACCCAGTACTAAGATACACAAGCTTCAAAGTGGGGACTGAGTTCATTTAGGAACCCTTCTCTGACTCCTGTTTTGACCTGGTTTAGAAATGTCCCTTTAACTGCAAATTTTTTTGACTTGCACATTGAACTGATTATTTCAAGCCTGTAAATAGCTTCTGTGATGCAGCTCAGTTACATTACTTGTTCCAGGTTTCCATTTTGCTTCTATCTGAGTTTATTTTATTATAGGAAATTATATAGCCCAAAGGATTTTTCTTCATATCAATGTTGCCAGCATGTTCCTCATAAAATGCAGTCTATGATGGAAGAAGGCTCAGCCTATAAGGGAAATATTCTGAAGCAGTATCAGCATTACAAATCTCTCATTGGTCTGGAATTATGTAGGACCTAATGGTGAAAACATCCTCATGAATAGTTTACGCTGAATTTACCAAATTCTTCTCAATGTCAGTGAAGCTGTTGTAATGTAATATGCCTAAGAGTTCGCTGGATGGGATTTTAGGCTTTTATTTGGCATCGCACTTGAGCATGTGCTTAAAATTAGGACTAGGTTTGTGTTCAAGGTGAAGCATGTACCTTTTTTGCCAAACCACGGTGCTTTTCAGTTGCCATCCTGTTTCAGAGGCCTCTTTCCCAATTAAGGCCAGGTAGCTGGGCTTTTCTGCCTGCTGGAGCCTGCCTACATTTAATAAGGCTCCTGGCGAGTGGGGCTTTAAGATCAAGTTGTATAAACGTGAATCACAGCTTGGAATTTGCAAATAAGAACTGATGACAGTTATGAGAATGGAGTAAATAATCAGTGTGTTAACTTACTGTTGGCTTATTTCATCATTTTCAGATCACTTTGTGTGACAGTGCTAATGGTTGACTTTGACAAGCAGTATTTCTGGTCAGTGCCCAATGTGCTGCTTAAAATGGATTTTGCTTTTCCTCAACCTGTTAGTGGATTTGGGCTATTTGGGACCTTATTGTTAAAGATAATTTCTTTAAAATTCAGGGATTGGAAGAGTTGAATTAGCAGCCTGACCTGCCAGTCAGATACCCCACGCTTTTTGCAGACTATTCATGTATATGCACCCTTAACTCTCTTGCCTTTACTTGAAAATAAGGAGCTGGGGGTGCTAGTCTTGTAAAATGAAGTAATTTTGCCTTCTAAAGAAGCCAATAATGAGGGGAGGGAAAGTAATCATTGAGGGACTGCGAAGGCTTAATCTACAAAACATCCTGCTTCATTTTGATATCTTACCTGTTTTTAAAATGCTTAAATAATATCCCAAGTAATTTTCATACAGGAATTTTTAAGTTATAAAAAGTCAATTGCCTTGACCTACTGTTGCTCTTGTTCATTGCCAACAATTCTTAGAGGAACCTCACCTGGATTATTTTTTTAAATTGTTGCCAAGATGCCAAGAATTGAATATCTTGCTGAGTTATTTCATATCCTGATCATTTGCCCTGTTCTGATAACTTCTGGTTCAGAGCAACTATCTTATATTACATGTGAAGAGATGTGATTTTTTGTTCTGGTAGTGGCATGTGGGGATGGGCAGAGCTCCGATAGCTTTGCCCTGGAGGGAGCCATGCTGAGGAGTTAAGAAAGAATTTCGCAACTTCACCCAGAACCCCTAAGGTGACAAGCAAGCTCTCTTGTCACATCGACTTTTCTGAAGACCCACAAGTCCCCTCGGGATCTTATGTAGATCTGTTATAACCGATTGGCTTTGTACCCTTTCCCTCCCACCCTGGTGTCCCATAAAAAGCCCTGGGTTTCCCTGGTCTGGAGGGCACCTCGTCCCTGGACCCCTTCGCTGGTACTTTTGCAATAAAGGTACCTCATGTGGAAATCCCATATGAGACCCTCTCTCTCTCTCTCTCCTCACGGCCAGCTAAAAGGGGAGCAAACTCGCAAGGGCAGGAGCTGAAAACACTGTGCTGAAATCACTGAGCTGAAAAATCACTGCTCTGCCCTCTTGCTGAGACACTTATCTGCCAGCTGAGGAGCCCCCTGACCCCCCAAGAAGCTGTCTTTAATGAGACACCTTTTAGGGGTGGCTGTGGCTCTCTGGGTCCCAAGCAGCGGACCCCAGCACCAGCTGGAATAGTGGCAGACACTTTGGGTTATACAATCTTTTGAGGGAGGGGTGCAGAAACAGAAAGCACTTCCCTTGAGGGTTGGCTAGCAGATGGTTTCTCTCCAGCAGGCCTCTTTGTGGCCCATATGCTGGAATAAGATGCTGTCAGTAAACCAGCCTTGTTCTGTCACCTGTTTTTACTATGAGAGGTTGCAGCCTTCCATCAGATAATGCTCAGTGTGTCCCCCATTCTTGATCCCAATTTTTTATGACTGTATTTTTTTTTTAGAGCAGTTTAGTTATTTTTCTGGACTTGGTGCCTGACCCTTGTCCAGTGTGACAGCCAGAGGTGATCTGATGCACCCGGGAGAGGAAATGGAAATGGTGGGCTGGCCCTGTGCTTTGGATGGTGACCTTTCTGTGGGCCTGCTCTGCTCAGCCCATGTGAGTGAGAGCACATGGCAGCTTGCACAGACGCAGTGCAGCACCAGTGCCAGGATTTTGGGGCACCTAAAATATGGATGAGGGGAAGGCAGCCAGTGCAAGCTGGGTACCAGCCCACTGACTTACCTAGAAGGACTAACAGATGAAAAAAAATGCAAATCCTGATTGTAATCACTGACCTGATAAGTCATGTTTACTTAGTGGATAAGAAGAGGAGAAAATAGCACTAAGGACAACTGCAATATAGTCATTGAGTACTTCAGTTTGAGAGATTTTTCCAGTGGTAATTAACATATTTAACTTATTTCTAAAGATTTACAAACATTAAATGCCACTAAGCATTCCATGCCATGAATGTCAAAGAAGCTGATGTAACTTTGAGAGCATATATTTCATCCATCATAGCATTCCTGTCACTTAAATGGCACTCAATCCACTTAAAATTGCAGTGATTATGGAAGAACATCAAGTTTCATCAGCAGTGATTATGCTGTGATTATCACACACGTACTTCTCAGGGCTTCTTCTGCTCTTATGCAGCTGCCAGTTTGCAAATACATATTGGGGAAGGGTCTTTGAGGCTCTGTGGATAAACCTGGCGTTTCCATTCCATCAGTCAGTCTTTTCAGCATGTTAATTTGCACTTTGGGCAGAGAAATTTAACTCTAAAGAGTGATTTGGAACAGGAAAGAGGTTAAAGTCTCAGTAAAGACCTTCTCCACTTGCAGAGGAGTATACTGGTTAAACTAAATGTAGGGAGATTTTGATCAGCCACTTTGCCTGACTTTCTCTCATCAATCTACCGAGACCTTTTAGAGGTAGTGAACCACCTTTTCCAGGCAAGGGGATGGAGACCTAAGTAATCTTCTCTTTGTAGAAAACTAGAGGGAAATCTCGTCATTCCCTTGTTTGCAATTCTTATGCCTGACTTAAACCAAAAATTTTAGGCTGTGTATTTCCTCAGGAAGAAAATAGCAGAGATAGATGAAAATGGAAAGCCCAATCCAGATCCAAGTTACTGTCAGTGGAAAAATTTCTGCTGGTGCCACTGATTTTTAGATGTCAAGAGAAAGCATAGGAACTGAGGGAGAGGACAGGAAAAACAGTTCAATGTGGCCAAAATGTGTTTCCCATGAAGTCGGTAATAAAACACAGGAGAAAATATGCTGCTTTTATTATCTTTTTTAAATGTTACTGTAGCTTTAGGAGCCAAATTCCAAAAGGACTCAGCTTCCTGCAATGCCTCCTGAGAAGAGCAGTGAAGCTCTTTTGAAAGTATGAATTTCATACAACATTTGTGTCTGACATACTCCCTTCCATCTGCCCCTGTCTTCTTGTGTTTGCCTTCCATACTGTACCAAACTCCTTGAGTAGCAGGAATTCTCTCTCAAAGAGTGGGAAGTGAGCAAATGTAACACCACACTTGCAAAAAGAAAACCATTCACTTCTACATCCCACCACTGCACACAGAGCCCAGGAGTCAGGTACACAATATTTAGGCTGCTTGCTTACTAAGCCCTCCCTAGTTTTTGTCCTGTTATATTTGAGAAGCACAGGTCAGTTCTGTGATTTGCAGCCTAGTTGCCTGAAGGAGTACATTGGCAGCAGTCTGGGCTTTCTGAGCAGACTTTGCCACTTGGTCCAGCCCTGTAGGGGACAAGAGTCCGTGTCAGCTGTCAAATAAGTGAATTTATAAGGCAGAAATCCATGTGTGATGAGCACTGACTGATCTGCCTTGCTTTGATTATTTTTGCTATCCAACATCTCCAGCTGCTTTCAAACAAGCTGTGCACCCAAACTGAACCAATAAAGCCTTTAAAAATTTAAATCTATATGTATACACCTGCACATTACACTTAAGTAGAGCAGGCTAACTTTTCTAGAAAAGATATTTTCTGGGAAAGTATTTACTTGAACTGACACTTGATATATTGGGGGAAGACAAAAACAGGGATTTATTCTCTAGTTTGCTAATTCTACTGATCCTGAAAATACCACTGGTTGTATTCATTACTGTTTGTGTTTGCATGAAGTCGTAGATATTAATACCTGTTGTTCGCATATGTTCATATCTAGACTGTATCCTTTAAAGAAATGCATCTCCTTTTTTAACGGAAAGAAGAAAAAACTCTGGTCAGAGAGACGGATTTTCCAATACATTCTTTGACTGCTGCAGATGTATGCACTGAGGCAGGTAGTAAATCCCTCTTAGTATTGATCCTGGGTTTAACCGGTGAGTGACTGAGCAGCTTTGACCTTGAGAAATGGCATACATGGAAATGATGTGTCACAAAATCCTAACCTATGCCATGGAGAAAAGCGGATTTCTCCTAGCATCCCCAGGACTTAGCACTCCTAGGTAGCTCTGCCCTCTATATAGCAATGTAGTACCTATATGAACCTTCATGCTGGGTCACAGTATTTCCAACTAAGCCAGGAAATGGGGACTGTGTTGTAGCTAACACCCACATCTCCTGCTGCACTCTGAAATGAGCGTTATTAAAATGCATATGAGTGTGTATGCAGAAATGGAAGGAGAAATGGAAAGACTGGAGCCTTCCCTCTCTCCAGACAACCTGTGCTATCTTGTCTCCTTGAATTTTAGAGTTGGCCCCCCTCTCCTCTTTTTTCTGTGCCATTATTGAAATGAATAGGAATTCCTGGGTTTTTGTTTGTTTGTTTTGTTTTGCTGCTTACCTTTTAGCATGCCTTTTGAATACTTGGGAAATGGACACTGTAATAAGTGGGATTATTTAATTCTGAGCCTTCATAGTTTTTAATAGTGGAAATTTTGGAACGTTGCAAGTTACTAATAATTACTATTCCTCTTTTAAGCTTGAAAACACAAAGATGAGAGAGTGAAAACCTGTGCTGCCCCTTCTCCTCTTGGCATTCCTGATTCTATCCAGATTCAAGTCTATAAAAAGGAAACAACCCCAAATTTCTGATGTTGGTGGTATGTTTTTAGACATAAAATCTAGAATTTATTTAAAAGAGTTTTTAAATTAATAATCACAAAATCTGATCATTCTGTCAAAAGTGACTTTTTCTTGGATAGCAATGGATTTATTTATTTACTTATTTTGAAAGTCCATTTTTCATGAAGGAGGTTTGTTGAGTTGGAACATTTCTTTACAGCTTCTCTAAAGACTTGGTCATGAGGAAACTCACAAAATGTCTGGGGGAAATTTCATAAATAACAAGAAATGAAGCAACGCCTCTGCGATGAAGCAGGAAATGAATGCTGGCATCCAAAGTTTCTGCTGTGCTAGATATTCTAGGAGGATTATTACTGTTTTATCCCTGTAAGTTGGAAAGCAAAACAAACCTCTCCCAAGAGATCGAGTTCAAAACACTAGATTTAAGTTTTGTTGTTAGCTGTCTATCTTGTTAATGGTTTATTTTAAATTCTGTTTAGGCAGACAGTGCTAGAGGAGTTGCTGTGCTCTGCAATGGAAAGAAGCAATTTTTCCTGTGAAAGCCTACCCAAACCACCATAAAAATGGTGATTAGAACTTCAAAACTTTTCTGTTGAGTAGTTGTGCATTTTATTGAGGAATGAGGAAACTCCAATCATGTTCTCCATCTTTGGCAGGATGACTTTATGAGTTTTTCAATTTGCTTATCCCGACAGATTACCTTTTTCAGCCTGAAAGTCTTGTTGGCCATCCTTTCTGGTGGTCAAAGGGTGCTGGCAGAAAAAGCACCATCTTTTGTTAAACCAGCTAATATAGTTGAAAAATAATATTGTGTTTCAGGTAAGAGCTCTTTACACAGTTAGAGGAAAGGATTTCTGAAAGCTGAAAGAATTTGCTGGAAGTCCACTTAGATGTGTACCAGTTAAACTATGTTTGAAAGAAAATATTACACTATAGGCTGGTGTCTACAGCAAAGCAAGAGCATTAGCAAAGTGATAGACTGGCATCTTTATCTTCTGGAGAAAAACAAGTGGTTCTTTATAGCTTGTGAAACAAAACAAGGTTAGAAAGGGCAGGGATTATACTGTTTCATAAGACCCATACTGTATTGGGTTTTCCAGTTCTTGGTACAGCTCTCAGTCGTGTTCTCATGTTTTCTCTTGGATGGGATGTTGCATGGCTCCCAGGTGGCTCAGAACTGGATGAGCAGCAATGGAGTGATGTTTTTGTATGTCTTCCCCCATTAACAGTGTGTTCCTTATCTTTGAAGGATTATATAGTCCATTTCTAGTGCAGGTTGCCTCAGCCATAATTGTATCAAGGTAGTCATAATAGCATGAGGGAGTGCCTTCTTACCGATACTTTGTTTCTTGGCTTAAATATCCAAGTTTATATACAGGAGAAAGTATTTCTCTGTCTTGAAGAGCATTAGTTTTAAACTGGCAATTGTTTCTGGTTTTAAAAAAGTTTGGAGAAAATCATGTCACAACTTCACTGTATTTCAGTAATCTGAAGCAGTGCTGATGGTTCCAACATTTTAAAGAAAATGAGGTGCTGCAATAGGGAAAAGAAGATATATTTCTTGCTTTCCCAAGGTGCATATATTCCTTCCCCATTTACTCCTATTGTAAGCATCTGCTACCTCTCCTGTTTGTAATTATCATGCTTTCAGACTAAATTTATTTACTGTGGGGTCAGATCTAGCCATGCTTATGTTAACACTGGTTTAAGTTGCCCCCTTTGAATATTTCTGAGAAAGGAAAAGGAGCTGTGTGCCCTCTCAGCTTTTGTTTTGCAATGCAAAACATGGCAAGTTATTTCAGTTTCTTGTCCTAAATTGAGCTGACCACTAGCCTTATTTAAGTAGCCCTAATCCATATGTTATTCTGTCTCGGCTGCAAGAGATTGCAGTGGCACTTGAGCTCCATCCTGCTTCCTAGACTGTGCCCATCCCATGGGAGTCCTGCCAATCATTCACTGTCACCTCCGCAGGTTTGACTTTCTAACAGCACCTTCAGACACGTGATTTGAAATAATTTTATGATCTGCCTGTCCTCCCAAGGCTTCTTCTGCCATCATTTCAAACAGTGAAATCTCTGAAGGTGTTATCACCAGTGGTCCCAAATTACTGCCCAGAAACCTGCTCAGCTCCATCCCCTGGGCCTTTTCCCAGCTAATTTTGCCTGAAAAATGTGCCAGCTTAGCCATAGGATGGCAGTTCATTCCAACATCATATCATCAGCAAATCACATGGGTAAGCTTCAGAAGTCATGTAGAGGCTATTAATTTAAATAATAAAGAAAATTATTCCCCTGGCCAATTTTACCTTTCAGACTGGTTCACCCTTCCCCAGTGCAATCTGTTACCTCTTAGTTGGTTTCATAGCTGCTTTTAGTCCCTCTGATAATCCCCATTTTCTCAATTTTGAGTATTTCCCCTGTGATATTATAACTAATACTTTATTTGAAGTTTGAATAGTCTCCAATCTTGTGTGCCCTTTATCTAGAAAATGAGTTATCTTTTTAGGGTAAGGTACCAGCTAAGTCTTGTATGATTGCTCTTTGGTAAGCTCATGCTACACTTTCCCCCCTTTTTCTGTTTGTCTGCCTTAAATTGTTCTTTCCTTCAAAAGTTGTGCCTTTGCTGTCAAATTAATATTTTGTAATTGCCTCCAACTCACAATTTCCTCACTTCCATGCTCAGTAGATTGGTATTTTTCACTCTGTGACACTACTGTGTGTTGCCAGTTTTAATAAAAATCCTTTCTATCAGCTTAGTGTTCTTATGAGATTTGTTAAAAAAATAAAAAGGCAGTGAAGGTAGAGGGCAAGCTCATAGTGGAACAGGAGATAGAGCCAAAAGAGGTCAAGGAAGTGGATTTACACTTGCTGAGCTTAGAAAAAAAATCCCTCCCTTCTGTATCTATTACCATGTGAGGATATCTTCCTTGCTCTTTCAAAGTCCTCAGGTGAGGACCAGTTGATTCAGAATGTTCCCATTTTTGAGACTGAAAGGACATAGATTCACCAGGAATAGGTATGAAGTGTGTCCATTTCTGGGGGAGAAAAAACAGTACCTTCCTTGCCAAAAACGAAGGTGTCTCTGCACTATGGTTGGTCCTAATTGCACATCTGGGCAAGAACACCCTCAGGAGTGACAGCCAAGCTGTCCCCAGGCCAGCCCTGCCTTGCAGCTGGCCAAGTATCTTTTTTCACACTGGACAAGTGTGAACCCCTTGCAGCCAGGTTGGCAAGATTCAGGACACTGGCTTCTACACCCCAGATACTTCCTGCCCTTAAGGAGTACTTTGTGCTGGAAATTATGCTTTTGTGAACAGTCCTGGGATCTTTTCCTTTCCTGTCTGTTGATGCTCTGGGGGGGAGATGCTGGGCACCTCCTTGGGTTTTTTACCACTGTTTGGTTTTTTAGCACTCAGTGCTGTATAAACACATCAAAGTGATTCCTGCTCTGAGGAATGTCTTGTCTAAGGAGAGGTACTGGGAAAAAGGATTTATGGATAGTGCTCAGAAATGGAGTGTAGAAAGTATTTTGGAATAGTGACCCTGCACAGGGCAGAAGTGAAAACATAGCTCAGTAACCATGACTTCCAGTTCTGTACCTTGGTTTATCTATAGTGGAGCTTGTACTTTAATTTTGTATCCCTTTATCCCTTTTCTTTTTCAGATTGATGATTTAAAATCTCCATAAATTAGCATACATCAGTAAAAATTAATGTGACTTAATTATCTTCTCTGCTTTTGCAAATTGAGTTTGGCCTCTGTGACCATCTTTAAATGATCATTGTCTTTCTGACTTGTTCTGTGAGGAACCAGAGACCAGTGATATGAGGTCACATCCAAAAATGACAATGGACTTCTAATGTGGAGAAGGTTTTGAAAATCCATCGCAGTGAAAATTACTAGCTGGGAAGCAGAAAAATTCAAGTGTCTCTTGGTTAATGGCCTGCCTATTCTACAATGGACATGAAAAAGAAGAAAGCATCGGAAGATGAATTTGAGATATAGTGGAAAAGGTTATAATCAGAAAACTATATTGCATCTCCTCCATCAGCTGATCAACCATCCCTCTGAGACAGCCCCAGAATCAGCATTATTTTGCCAAGTAATTTTAGGATTTTTTTTTTTATTTTCTGCTCTCAAAAATAGAATATTTTTGCTTTGGCAAGTGTGGATTTTGTGCTAATATCCATAAAGGCATTTTGTTGCTTGGTTGAACAAAAAAACAAAACAAAACTTTTTTTATCAGCTAGCTTTTGCTATCCATGTTTAGATACAAGCTGTTGGGAAACTTTTCAGAATGGTTGCATTTTTTCTCTTCAAAGTAGTGATTTGTCAAAACAACTTTTTTACTGTAATGCACTGGTCTGATATAATGTTTTGTGCAAGATACTGCCTAGACATCAGATGAGATGAAATTGTGTGACCCTCATTATATCCCAGAGCAGTCACCAGCCCTGTGTTTGAGGCACACAGCATTCAGGCTGCCTGGCTGCTTGTGCTAAAACCCAGGCTGTCCTAGATTTCATCTGCCTCCTCCTCGCTACACTGCCATGTTTTGTTTCTGTTTTATCCTTTCCTCCCACCATGTCTCCCATAGCTCATGGTGGCCTAGGACATTGGCTCAAATTCTTCTCTAAATGATATGTTATCTATTGAATGGAAACAAGACTCTGGAACAGGCCATCTTTCCTAGTGGACAAAGAGGAAGCTGGTATCCAGTCATTTTTACTGAAAAGTCTGTTTTTTTGCAAAAGTTAGTAGGGCTCTTCATGAATCCTATGGATGAGGGGCTCTGAGAGTGCTGGGAATTTAAACCAGTAAGAGGAAAATAAAAGGCAGCATTGTGCTGTGTTGTATCTGCTTTATATACACTTCACTAGAGGGAAAGCTACCCTGTATAAGAAGGTTTTGATAGCCAGAAACTGTATAACAAGAGCCAGGAGCTGGAAGCTGAAACTGGAGAAATCCATCCTCAAAACAAGATATACCTTTAATAAAAGGTAAATAATGATAATAAAAAAATAATAAAAGAATCACAAAAACCCCACAAAAATCCAACAACCCCCTTGCCCTCCCCAAAAGTAAACCTAGACATTAATCATCATGACAGTTTCCCAGAAGATGTAGTGGATCTTTATGGATTTCAAATTTGAGACAACTTGTTACTTTGAAAATAATTGGTCTAGGTCTGTACAAGTTTTAGAGGAAATCGGGAGAACTGCTGTGTGACATCTTCTGCCCATGATAGGGATAAAACTAAGAGTTCATTCCTGAGTGCCACTTTATCCCTGAAGTTTCTCTATCTCGTGTTAGTGTTTAAGTACTGGTAATGAAGTTTTATTGATGCCTTTTAGATTTTATCAAGTGCATATTTATTCTGTGTGCTGTGCTGAAGAGTCTAAGCTCTCCGTATCTGCAAAAATTTCAGAATGCCGGAGAATTAATGTGTTTTGCATGGTCAATTTGCCTTAATTTGTTTGATTTTTTTTCTTTGCTTTTGTTTTGCTTGAATCTGATTTAAATGCCCAATGCTAGACATATAACTGAAACATTTTGTTCTCAAACTTAGGCAGTCATGTATTTTAACAGTCTCTGCTGCTCCCCGTATCTCCTTACTCACAGAGATGCTGCTTTCTTGTGTCACGTCACGCGATGTGGAACACACCCTGTGCTGTCACTATGGGGATGGAGCATAGCAGGGACTCCTCTCCAGGTCAGGAGAAACAGGTGTCCCTGCCCTTGGGAAACACTGACTTCCACCACAGCACCGGTGCTCAGACAGAAAATGCAGAGCTGGCTGTGAGCAGCCACGACAGGAGCCAGGGGGTGCACGAGTGCACTTCCCTTGCTGGTCACAAAGCTGTAACTTGGTACAGCAATGCCACTAATGCAGTCCCTGAAACCAGATGGCAGGTGGGCTTGAAAGATGGGGCTAAGCAGTAATAAATTGTATCATTACTGAAGATTTCTGCATAGAGGGGATGATGGTTTGCAAAGGGAGGTGTTGCAATGATCTTCCTTACACCGCAGTTCCGTGTTAGCAGTCAAAGAAAAGAACATACAGATCTGTTTTGTTTGTGTCTTCTTTGCATTTAGCATGGAGCCCATCCCTACCACAGTTTAGGAGGGAAAAAATCCCAGCCTTAAAAGACTGAACTAAAAATTGCATCTGTGTACAGGGAAAGCAAATTTGTATTACACATGAAGCTAGCACAGTGGTACAATCAACTTCATAAAGGACTTGGAAAGCTCCCCCCTCCACCTCCAGGGTTTGAAAAATACTTTTATTTCTATCTGAGGCATACTGGTAGAATAGGTTCACCCACAACCTATGTCATTGAAGCAAGTGGCATATGTGAGCTCTGGCTTTCCCCCTGACTTTGAGCTTCATGCCTCATTCATTTGTGATATGCCTCCTCCTCACTTGAGGCAACACAGTCACCCAGGACAATGAGGTTCTTGGCCTGTTCATGGTTTGTGGGTTGTAAATTTCAGGGGAGACGGTTTGAGTGAACCTCGATGCTGTTAGAAAGGCTGGCTGTGATTAACCCACTTTCATAAGATAATAAACACTCTTGCTTTGTGGCATCAGTTCAGCCTCCCTTTCCATCTCCCACTTGTTCTTCTCACCTTGACCTGAATCCAAACATTGCCAACTGCTCTTCAAGATGCCTTATGACTGTCAGCTCCCATGACTTCTCCAACAGGAGGGACTTGCAGGGAACCAGCTTTGCTGGGAAACTTCAGACACATCATTGTGTCATAGCCAGGCTGCTTTCCACCTAGCAGCCACTCAAGAGATGGGAGACAGCAGCAGACTCAGCACAAGCCTGGGCTTAGTATTAGGTGTACTGTGTGGGAAGACATGTGGAAGAGTAGTTTGCTGCTCCCTTGATGCTTTGGAGATCCCTAGAGGGTCCAATTTCAGTAGTGATGGACAGAGAATTGGAGCAGGAAGAAGAAAGGAATTTGCATAGCTAAAGTAGGAGGATTGGTGAAGACTATGAAATAATTTCACCTTTCATAAAGCTAAAATTCTGAGTTTCCTTAAATGTATAATCTTTGGAAAAAGAATTTTGACTAATTATTTCAAGAAAATTAAAGCCACCAATGGTAGCAATCTCCCTTCTGCACAGAGGAAATGCCAGGTATTGTTTGGTTTCTAATTTAAAAACAGAGTTATCCAAAACTAACTTTAACACTCTAAGGGCTGCTGCTAAATTCAGTGAGACTAAGATGATAATCTGCACTTTTGAATGTTAAATCAAACCACAGGGACAAGAGAAATTGGAAATTAGATGCATGCTATCAGCAAACTTGACTTTGAAGAGTTTGTCCTGTCTGCATGATATACAGTTTGTTGTTTGTTTTAATCAAGAAATTTGTAAGAATTTGTTACATGATGGCACAATATGGCTTTGATACCACAGTTCAGATTAAGTGTTCAGCTGAGTTATGTTAAATATGGAAGATATGGTAGAAACAAGATTTTCCCTAGTACATTTTTATTAATAGCTTCTGATGGAAGGATAAGTTCAGGCAAAGAGTAAAAGGGGAAAGGAGAAGCAATACAATATTGTTTGCACAAGCTATTGCAGTGGAAAGCCAGGATAGTGAGGAACTGTTGGAGAGAAGTTTAATGGTAGACTGGAACAACTTTTCTCCATTGTGCTGAGCTTATATTCCTTTGGGTTTACTTCTATGTATGTTGCAAGTCTTTACACGTTAAATATGAAAAAAAATTAAGGTTTTCTTATAGCTTGAACTAATTGTTTTGGTTTTGTTTTTGGTTTTTTTTTTATGCTATTGACAGCGTGTTGCTTTGAATGGGGTTAATACTTCTATTTATGTTTTAATATGATTGAAAGTGCCCCATATTTTGAAGATGAGGCAGCTTGTCATGATGCAAGGAAATCAGACTGCAGACTTAGATTTATGCCATTTCTGTGCTCTGTGTTTTTGCCATGTATCCACATGGGTCTCAGCCAGAGGATATGGGTCTGTGTTCAACTCTGCTGAAGTCAAGCTTTGCTTCACCCAGTCTGCTCAGTATTGGCTTTCTTGAATTTTGTATAGAACATCATACAGAAGAGACTGTTTAGGTAAGAGAACTCTTGGGGGCCGCTGCATAGCCAGAAACATGAACTAGTTGAGGAGATAATTTTGGTTAAGAACAGAGGAATTTTCACAAGGTTCTGATATGTTCTCGTTCTATATTTATCCTGTTAGTGTTTTCTGGGTATTTGCTCAGGGTCCCTGGTGGAGACAGGTTATAGGGTTAGATGGAACCTTGGACTATTTCCTGTTCCTACAGCAATCTCCTCATGTGAGCATGGGAGGGTTCAAGTCTACGTAGGGCTGTGCAATAGGTTTGTCTGGGCTCCACAGGTCATGGCCATCTGCTCCAGAGTGGTGATGCTGAGCCAAGAAAACTGGACCCAAGGAGGTTGCTGGGTGCTGCTGGTGGTGCCACCATGAAATGACCTTGCTCCCTGCCTGAGCAAGGCTCAGTTCAGCCCTGCCACACACACCAGCTCTGAGAGGGGCTTGTGCAGTGCAGGTGATACATGGGAAGGAAATGGGTGACCCCTGGGGATCCTGGGATGGCTCAGTTTGGTGGATTGGAATTAAATGGGATTCAAGAGAGCAGACATGAGTTCAGACACTGGTTTAATGAGCATCTCTTGGTTTCTGCTCAAAACATTTTGGTCTGAGATTTTATTTTCTTGCATACACTGAAAAACAGGGGTGTTTGAACATTCAGATGACTTGATTTACTGTATAAGACACTTGGCAAGTGAACTTGCCAAACACCATTTGGATTTGATTTTTATTTTAAAATGTCTGTTAAGTCACCACCATTGCCCAAAAAAAGAGGGCAGATTTTACTAACTATAAACCCTTTCTGTATTGTCTATGCCCAGAGAGGGAGAAGCTGTGACTATTTTCTCCAAAAATTCTGAATTTAGACTATGCATTTGTCACTTCTGTTCTACTGGATGTTAGTAGATTATTGCATTCTTTCCAATTATCTGAGCAGCCCTCAGGTTTTTTAAAATAAATAAGATGTCAGGGTTTGCTGACTCCATCAGGAAAGTTTGCCCATTTTTAGTTTTAACTATAAAATATGCACCGTAATCTTAAATATCATGTAAGTTGCCATTATTATCTCAGAGTCAATACTACCATTAAATTTTTCTCATCTTTCCAATGAGAAAATAGCTTAATTTTTCTCCTTGCTGTTTTGGTCTATATGGGAGTCACACAAGGCTGAGAAAATGTCCTCGCTTGAGTAATGTGTTCAGTGTGCAGAAGAGCTAAAGGGCTGGACCGTTATGGGAGCTCAGCTCCCACTAGCCACATTTCATCTCATTAAACACCTCAATGTGGTAAGAAACACTGTCCCATTTGATAAGACAGCTGTTAAAATACCTGAAATCAAAAGAAATTATCTGCCATGTCAGTCTCTATGGTATTGCATTCTTTTGGTATTTGTACATTGCATGTCTGGTTTGCACACAGAGACCCAAGTAGCTTCTGCACAATCTCCCTCTGAGCTAAATCTGAAATCTTCCCAGTTAGAGCTATCTTCTTTCCTTTTTCTGAAATGGACTTAGTTTTTCAGTCTGCCTTTTCTTGTTATGTAAAAGCTGACATGTTTTGAGGAGGTTTTATATCAGGACTAGCCAATCCTAACTTTATTAGGAAAGAGGAAAGAAATTAAATCAGACTGCCTGTCATGAAGAGGCCCTGGACAGAAATGGCCTTGGCACATCTGCTTTAGTAGAATCACTGTGGTGCTCTAAGCTGGCTCCAAAATCAGCCTCACTTTTTCATGGTGAAACATCACACATTTTTTCCTGTGCTCTTATAACATCACGATTACTTTACTCACTATAAATCTCAGAGAGACTTTTGGATTTTGAAAGAGAGAGATTTTCAAAAAGTGTCTGATTTCTTCTGATTGTGTGAGGTGAATGTCATACCATAAATTATCCTGCCTGATATATCAATGGCAAACATTGATTCCAACTGCAAGGGCATGTGCTGCTTATACAAATGTCTGACACTGGATGCAAGCCACCTTTTTACCATGTTAATTGAAGATGGATAGCGAGGACCTGAGATCAACAAATGGGCCTGTTTATCATGTTGTTAAAACTCAATCTGTCTGACACTGAAATGTTTTTCAGCTCCTTAAAATGAAAGGGAAACTGTCAGCCTGAAAATCACATGTCTAACAGAGCTGTCATCTTTTCCTTTTCACAATACTCCTCAAATAAGAGCTCAAACACTGTAGCTGGGGAAAAAGGCTAGAAAATGCAAACTTGCCATTTATGGAGATGTGAAAAATATTGTCCAGGTTGGATTGTAGTGGAACAGATCCATAAGTACTGACTTATGGATCTGTTCCAGGTTCCTATGCCAGGCACGGCAGTGCCTTTGGGAAGGGCAAAGGCTGAGTTTTGGGGAGGCTTGCAACAAGAGAGACAAGTGTGCACAGGGTTGTGAGCATTATCCCTCCAGAAGTCCCAGAAAAGTGCCTCAATTTTCATTAGGGTTGGTGGCACAGTGTCATTTCATGTGGATCTTTTGTTAGCAATGGTCCCAGGTACTGCTGCTTCCCAACATGAAAATTTTATTGTTAGATGCTACACAAATGTCTGTGAACTATGAATAGCTCTCTTCCTCCACAGGACCGATGCTGCATTCTGTGCTGTATTAAGATCTGGCATCTAGGTTGTTGGACTCTTGTTTCTCTGCTACCACAAGTAGCCCATTTATTTGTGTCACTATGAATGTTAAAAAGTCGTCTCTGAATTGCTTCTCCTTGCAATACTATGGAGGAAACTTGAGTTTTCAATTTATAAAGGCTTATGAATGAACTAAAAAATCTCTACAGTGAGTAGCCCAAGGGGATGCAAACTAATTGTTCACTAGCAGCTGATGGTGAGCTAGGTGAAATGCAATTATTTGGAAAATAATTTGTAAAACACTGACATTTGCTTCTTCCCACCCCCATTTCCATGGGTGTCCAAGGGGAAAAAAATCCCTTATGCTGTAAGTGCTGAGGAACGGATTTCTGCACAGTATTTGTCTTCTCTTGACTACTTACTCCTGCTTGGCATTGTCTCCCTTGAGAGGGTATATGAGCCCTTCACAGGCATGACTGTGTGTGCTCTCTGGGCTTCGTTTTTATCTAGACATGCAAAAATAGGATTACTTTTCTTAAGCTGATTTATCCCCCTCAAGCATAGTGTTTCTTTAAATCAAGTGAGCACATTTAGGAATATCTTAAATTGTGAGATTTTAATGTATGTGTTCATTAATTTTAATGCCATTTAGTCAAAGTCTGAGATGTTTCCAATTCCTGCCGGTGCTTCCCTCTTGCTGCATTACACTGAGATGTGAAGTGGTGGAAGAGATTCCAAGGGATGTGTATGGACGTGGATAAGTTGCTGTAGGTCTGGTAATTTGAGAAGGTGTCTGATTTACACAGGTCACAGGTCTGCCTTCACTTCCCATTTACATTAATGGGCATCTGGCTCCCTCGATATACCATGAGGAAAATTGGTCGTACAAAGATTAATACTAGGGTGATCATAATATCCACTGGTTGTTACAATAAATCTGTTTATCAATAGACTCTAGACACATTCAGTATTGGTGTGTTTCATAACAAATTACTGTAACTTGCTGTTCTGTTTTATTCCCTTATTGCATTTTCACAGCACATTATAGGAGTGATAAAATTCCATGAGCCATAACTCCTAATGGCAGCAATGATCAATTTGACTTCCAATTTGGGAAAAAAAAACCCTGTACACAGTATACACTCTGCCCTAGTGCAGAATAACAGTTCTGCTTGTCTTTCTGGCAATATTGGGACGTTAGCAGTAATGATTAGCAGTAATAGCTTTTAACAATAATTTATTTCTAGGTATGGCAATGTATTTGATTCATTGGTCTTGGAACTAATGCCAACAGTATTATACAAGCATATGAGAATGTACATATTTGAATACATCTATAATTCAGAGCATCCCTGACGTCTTTTTAAGGCACAAGATGTTGTGCACAAATGGATGAATTTTTGCCCACAGTTCTACCAGTGCCAGGTAACCCATGGCAGTCTGTGTGATTGGTACCTGCAAATCTCCTGCGGAAAGAAAGTTAATGACTTAATTTCAAATTTGAGCTTGCACTGCTCACAGCATCATCATAGTTGTGAATTTTTTTCTTTTTGATTTTTTCTTAAAAAGAATAAAAGAGGGATTTTTTTTCTTTTTTATTATTTCTTAACATTTTCATTGAGAAGTTGTTCGAAGGCTGATGGGCCACTACTGAGCTGGAAGCTCTCTGGAGCAAAGGTTAGGAGGGTTTGGATTCTTTCCTTTCTGCCAACTAAACAAAGCAAAAACTACACTGAAGCTTTCCAGTGAGTCCTCCATAGCACTAAAAAGTGCATCTCCCATTTGCAATCTATTGTCTATTCAAATCTATTTAATTTACAATTAACAAGACACCTCTTACTCTTTCAACTTAATTAAGGAGCTACTGACTCTTAGAAGGATTGAAATGCAATAGAGAAGATAACCTAGTTAGGGTATAATTAAGGAAATTTACATAAGTAATAAACATGGTATTGCTGCCTTCTAAAAAAAAATTACCCTGAACTTGTGTTAATTTCTAGAAAAGCTTATCTTAAAATAAGTGTTCAGACATTTAATTAGAATAAGGCAAGGTAGCTATTGTGAATTAATTATATATAATTTCCTTTAAGTAACCATTGAAAGCATAGCATACCAAATGGCCTCTGTGTGATCTGTCAGCAAGCCAGGGTTTTAACCTCTGTGTCTTGGATTAACCCCTACTGCACAGCTGCTGCTTTAAACTAAATCCTACAGGTGCCTACTTCATACTCTCCAAAGAGGAAAATTGAAAAGTGATTGGAAGTATGAAATAAAAATTATCTCCTCATTTAAACACTCACTTGACCTTGGGTTAAAAACGAGTTCATTTTCCAAGACTGCCTGGAGCAGGAAGTGAGGGACAAAGCATTGTTGCTGTGCATTGGTGGCTGGTACTCATTTTGCCCTGAGTGTTACAAGCCCAGTAAGCACAGCTGCAGGGGTTTATACTAAACCAGAAAATATTCTTATTAAGGAAGAGGATTTTGTTGCCAGTCCCAGCAGGGGTATCTGCCATGAGTTCCAAAATGAACCCTACTTTACTTCAGAAATTTTTCAGCTTTTTGAGTGGGGGAGAAAGAGTCCAAGCATTGGTAAGTGAATACTTGGTGCAGAGGTGAGCCTGCAATGCACTCGCTCATGCTGCAGGAGAGGGTGGCGGCTCCTTACGGACCACCACGGTTACAGCCCGTGTGGAACAAATCCCTAAAGCACCGCAGTTGGGTTTCTTGTAGCTCAGCTTCTCTTCGACCCAGTGAGTTTGCAGCTGTCTGCTTGGCCAGTGGAGTGTGAAAGTATGGTCCTGAAGCTGCTTCACCGCTGCCAGTGGTAATTGCTTCGCTCCCACGTGTGCCATGCTGGATGTAGGTACACACCGCTTATTGTGCACAGGGACTACAGAGAGGAAGGCTCCTTTTTTGGATTCCCACGCCTGTAGGCTGGGGATGAAGGTAGCACAGCTACACATTTAATGATGTGACTCTGGCAGTTAGAGCTATTAGTGCTGGTGACAGAATGGCAGATGCTTTCTGATTGAAAACAAAAAAAAAATCTCCCCCACAAATTACATTAAGCCTTTTTTTTGCATTTTGAAAGGCAATATGTGCTTTTGCACCTGCCATAACTGTCAGCTGGCATGTGCTGACTCTAACCAAGCTGACTTCTGCAAATTCATGATCTGGACTGGTGTTTCCACATACAGCCACATTTCTCCCATTTTTCTCTGAAAAGCTCTTGCCTTGTTTGCTGGTTGTGCTGCATGCAGGTTCAGTCTGAGGGGGAAATCAGGACTTTCCCAGGATGGTTCATGCTTTTCATCTGCTCTTAGGGACTGGTTTTAATTTTGGAGCTTTTTCATTTTTATTAAAGGGACTATTATAGCTACCTATATTTGAACTGAGTGTGTAATGTTTCTACTCTAAGCTACGATCAGAGTGTAATTCATCTGTTTCTGTGCATTGTCACCTAAAAAACCTCCTGAAGAATAAATGCTTCATTGCTGTATTTAAACTAATCTTGTCTGGACATCCCATTTTGATTGGTGGCTGAAGTGCCTTGAATCAAAACAGATATTTGGAGACCATCAGGTCAAGTCTTCTGTCAGTGCAGTGACACTGCTCTGTTAGATGTGGGACTCAGAATATATTTATATGCCTGGTAGCAATGTAACAAAAGATGACAGATTAATTACTGTTGGAGCCGGGCCAAATGGAGGACATGGTGCTCTAGCAGGTGCCCCATTCCCCATGTGATAGATCACGTTTGTTCAAGCACTCAGAAACTCATTAGGTTCAACCTGAGTTATTTGGTAGAAACTGTTATTTAGGTAATTGCTGCTGCATTGTTTGGGTGAGCTTGTGTTCACAAGACATTTGCAGGAAAGGTATTGGGATCTGGTGGGCTGTGGGGTGGCAAAAGTTTTTCAGTTGAAAGGGATTAATCCAACTGGAAGTGGAAGTTACAAAACCTGCTTGGAGAGGTGTCCTTGGCTCGAGTTTCTCTAAACAGCCATTTGGTTCTGTTACTGTTACAAACTTCCAAAGTGGAAAAGTTCGAGGGGTAACTTATTTAGGTTCATGTCTTTTAGAGAAAGAAAAAAAAGAAAACTAAGAAAAGATAAAGGAAGAACTTTCCTTGTCCCAGCGTCTTTGGAGCAGAAGAAGGAGCCCGAGTGGGAATGTGTTGGTATGGCATTTGGTCTGGAGCTGCCTTTGACAAAGAGACAGGAGCACCTTTCCTCCACGCTGTGGCATGAAGGACAAAAGCTGCAGGTTTTTTTAGTGGTATAAAGGAGTAGGAAGTGCTGCTGGGACCACCTTTCCCCTCTCTGCTATGCTCTTACAGGATCTCAATATTTCTTACTTGGGCTCAGATGGTTGTTCTGCTCTTTTACCTGCTTCACCTTTGTTGTGGTGCCTGTCCACTGCAATAGAAATTGTCACAGGTAGGAAATCTTTATGGGAAGGAGCAGAATAACTTATTACAAAAAAAAAAAAAAAAAAAAAAAAAAAAAAAAAGAGAGAGAGAGAACAGTGTTCCTTCAGTCAGATGTTTATTTAGTGTTTATTTAGTGTCTGCATATCAATTATCTGTTTGAACAGGTTTCATTACAGAAAGTGCAAAACCCCTGAGCACATTTTAAAATATGCTAATCCTTACTTAGGCAGGAAATGGAAAAGGCTCATTTACAGTTTAATTTCTAATCCATGTGGGTTGCCATGTTGTATTCTGGGACATAAATAGAAAAGTTGGAGAGGACAGCTCACTCACAATAAACAGGTGCTGTTGCTTTGCTTTTCTGCTTACTCACTCTAATCATGTGTCATAGCACAAGCCACAAAATGTTGGGCACAAACTCTGCCCATTCTGTTCTGTGCTTTTCCTTTTGAGGGATAGCATATGGGCAAGAATTTGTAAATCAATACTGGTGAGGAGGGAATGAACGGGTTGTTCAAATCATCTGATGTGATGACCTGCAGTAAGAACTGCTATAGCCCTTTCCTTTGGCTGGCCATATTAATAGAACAAGATCAGCACACAGCCCCACAGAACACCCAAAAAAAGCAAAGCCACACTTCCCACTCAGGTTCTTGCTGCTGCTGCAAATGTGCCAGGACAAAGAAAGTTCTTTCTCTTTTTTCTTGGTTTTCTTTCTCTAAAAAGTTGTTCTGCACTAATAAGCCCTCCCTCCAATTTTTCCCCTTTAGTAGTTTATAACATTAACAAAACCAACTAATCCCTCTGATAAAATATTTATTCAGGCAAGGCTACCAATTTTACTGTCAGGCCTCCCATATCAGTGTTTAATCAGTTGCCCAATGCTGTTGTTTTCCAGGTGACACAAATATTATCCCCTACCATTTCAGACCGAGGCTGTGGGCTCCTCCCCTTTGAGATTTCTGGAAAGAAGACAATATTGACAAACTTTCAAGTGTAAATCTTTCTTGAAATACCTGTCTCTGTAATTATTTGAAAATCAAGAGGGGAAGGCATGTTAGGAGCCTGGGAGGGAAAATCCAGCTGTAGCAGGAGATGCAGTGGCAGTCCTGGGACCAAGCAGTGAACCAAAAAGGGACATCCTTTTTACAGGACTGCTGCTAACACAGCCTTGGCAGGGCAGTGACAGATATTTGAAGTGATGGGACACAGGGTATATTTGATATAGAGCAGCAGAGTTTAATTATGGACAAGAATCAAATTGATATTCATAGGGTGATAAATAAATAATGTGTATGCACTCACACAGAAGGACAAGAACATTTTTCTCAAGCGAAAGAAATAAAATCAGCAAAACAGAAATTAAAAATGGATCTATTTAGCAGAGTTTCTGGTTATGTGATTAATGCATCAGTTGGTGGGCTCAATCCTTCTGTTTCTCAAGTATCCCCTCATATCTTGGCTAAAGGCTACGAAATGGTCTGGGGTCACATATCTCATTCTCTGATCTCTGCTCTGAGATTTGCAGCTAGCATTTTTTTCTCCTCAGGGGGTGAATTGAGCCTCAGGAGGCTTAGCAGCAGCGGAGAGCTAAAAGGACAAGAGGGAAAATGGAAGAGTTGATTTGATGGAGAGAGAAAGGAAAGTGGAACAGTATTCTCCCTGGTTGCCTGAGCCGAGGGTACAAGCACACACCTATTCAGTAGGAGGCTCCTTAATATGGGTTAGCCTGAAGTTCTACCTTTTCAAAAGGAGCTGAGCAGTTCACATAGGAGGATCAATGTATCAGTGCTACAGCTGCTATTTTATTTTCCTAACTTCAGGAAATATCTCTTAAACAGTTGGTGCTTCTGACTAAGTTTCTCTCTGAAACACACATAATTCTTCCAGATAAAGTCTCCACTTTCACACATAACCTGATGCTTCTTGTCCTTGCAGCTACGGACATAAGCTTAAAAATAGGAAAGGAATTATCTGAAATGAAATAATGAGTGAGAAAATCAGCATTTATGCTTTCAACAAAATTATTTAACTTTTACTCTTGGATTTGGGGAGTGGATTTGAGGCTTCACTTCATAATAATTTCAGTGTGTGGTGCTATCAATATTGTGTTTAAAAAATGAGGGAACTAACAAAGACTGACAGAAAATGGCAGCTTGGATGCATCAGGGATTTGGGTAACTTTCATTTGTCCACTGAGCACCTTTGCATGTTTCAAAAGGACTTCTTCCTGGCTATGCCTGAGTTGGGGCTTTGCTAAGGACCAAGCAGTGTTTATTTCTAGAGATAAGATAGGAGAAAGATTACACTAAAATGAGTATGTGTGTGTGTCCATATGTATGTATAAGCTTAAAGAAAAGATGTAAAGAGGGCCTTAGGTCAATGCTTATTGTAGCCATAGCTCCATGGGCCAAGGCAGCTTCTTGATGTTCCTTCGCTTCCCTCATCCCCTGCATTCATCAGCTGCCTGCCTCAGCATCTGGGGTGAAATCTGAGAAATGCTGCCTTGGCAGAGGAGAGCTTGACAAGCATAGAAGAATTAATTTTTAATTAATTTTCTTCTTGTTCAAAGAAGACACAGAGAATGTAACATGGAAGAACAAGATCTGAAACAAATTGCTAAATGTAGTAATAATAATTATTGTCTTGGTTATGAGTTTGTTTGTTTTTTTTTTAACCTTGGCTGATGGACCTACACAAACATCCTGTAGCAAGGATTAAAAGAGCAGGCAAAGGTGTAATAGAAGCACTGCCTTATTTTCAAGTGACCCAGGAGGTTTTTCAAAGTTTTCCAGGAGTTGTCAGCAGTACTTTAAACCTTTTGTTTTCTGTGATAGAGAGTTCTGACAAAGTTCTTTTTCTAAATTAAATAAAGGGAAGAATCTCATACTAAGGAAGTAGTAAATATCATCATCCAGTCCTGCCCCTGAAGAGATGGGTCCTTGCTGCTGGCTCAGGCTAGGTTTGCAAGCTTTTGAGCACTGCATGTTTTGGCAGAGCTTCTTACTACCAGACTCTTGGCTAGTGGGCTGTGTTGGCATTGTTTCCCTTCCTGTGTTCTCATAAGCATCAGCCCTGCAGCTGTCTCTGGAGATCTTCTTGTTAAGTCATGGGTCTTGGCAACTTCCAAGTCCTGCAGAACCTGAACTTTCATGACCATAAAGCAAATTTCGCACAGGTCCTGTGAGAAAAATCTTGAAATATATCACCGTGTGTGCATACATCAAAATGTAATTAAAATAATTTTAAAAACTATTTTTTTCTTTAAAAAAGAAACAACCAACCCTGGTTTTGGTATTGGAAGTACTGCTTTTTGGATGAGGGGAGAAACAGCTCTATTTATACTTCTTTCATTGTCCATAGCTGGCTTTCATAAGAGCTGTTAGGATAATCTGGTCCAGGTTCTCAGCTGGTGTAAGCTGGCAGAGCTCAGCTGGCTTCACAGAGGCTGAGCCAAGTTATACTGCTTTAGAAGCCAGGAAAATAATCATAACAACAGAGAGAACACTTTCCACCTGAGGATCAGAAAGGAGACAGGAAAGCGCATGGAACCTGTGAGGGAGAGCATTACTGGAAGTGGCACTCAGTTCAGCATTGTGCATCTTTTTGTGATAATAAAAAAAAAGGAGGGAGGATGTGCAGCCATAATCTGGTGCAACTGGGAACAAAAACTGTTGTGTTTTAAATTCTGCTGTTGGTCGATGCAGCAATGTTAGTGAGAGAAATAGGTGATTTTGCCAGTCTCAGTGTTTTCAATTTGTTTTTACATGGCTAATTAGTAAAGAAAAAGGGTAATCAGTGGAATAAAAACTTGACAGCATTTCATTTCAGGGTTTGCTGTGAGAAGGCCTTTAAAAAAAGCACAGGCATTGCACGGAGATAAGGCTTTTCTATTTCAAAAATCCAGCAGAGTCCAATAAAATCAGGCAGATTGACAGGCACAAAGAATTACAGTCAATTTACTTTTGAAAATGAGTACCATTGGGTGGATAGTGGGTAGATTCACTCACTAAGGTCTGCTTTGGGACTATTTGATCCAACTCTTCTATGTGATCATAGATATCATCTTAAAGTATCATCATACTGATGCATGATTTTTCACATTGCAATAATTAAGTGCTGAGACGCTCAATAAATGCTGGGGAGAGCTTGGGCTGTTCACAGCAAGTAGTGAGCTAAGAAAGCCACACTGCTGTGACGTGTTTTCTTAACCTCTTTTACGTGGTTCTGGCAGGATATTTTATGGAATGATCTTTTAAAATAGGTCAGTTGTGTAAATATAATCAAGACGTTCGCCCATGAGTTAAAGTGGCTTATTAAAAACAGCACTGCACTGTTCAAACCATTAGTGGCCAGCAGAATTAAGAGATGAAAAGAAGATAAATCTCTTGTATAGGATTGTGTGAGATGGAAGTTCCTCTGCAGAGTGTTTGCTTGAGTCTTACCCCATGCTAGGAGGTTTGGAAAAACAAGTTGCACCAGCCCAGAGCTCGTGGAGCCTAGCAAAGTCCAGCTCCCTCTCGTGTGGGTTTTGTTGTGCGTAATAAACTTGCTCTTGGTAGAGACACTGATAAGGTCTTTCCTGTCACCGCCAGCTTGCAGGAAACTTGTAGGAAGCACAAAACTGAAAAGGTAAACCAAAACTGGGCAATGGGCTCAATACATGATGACTGCACACACAGAAGCTTTGTTTTGCCAGAAACACAAATTCTTTAGGTGTCAACCTCTCAGCTGAGCTGTCTGAAAGGAGGAAGAGGAGAAGACAGTGAAGGATAAAACCCAATGTTAAGATGTACATTAACATAATGTTAATATGTTCATAAGGGCAACACAGTAACTGTGTGAGAGCAGAAGTGCAAGGCTAGGTTTTTGGGGAGATTGCAGGAATCCAGTCCCTTTGCATCATCCCTGCCTGGCCTTTAATCCTGCTTGACAATTGCACACTGTCATGCTTGGCTGGGGGTATCAGAGAAGAGATTATCTTTTTTTCCAATTTTTTCTTTTTACTTTTTTTTTCTCCCTTCTTCTGTTTTTTCCACCCCTTGCCCTGCTGGACCTCCTTTCTGGAGCATCTCTCTGCCTGCCTCATCCCCACTTGGCAGCAGTGCGCCTGCGTGCTGCAATGCCCTGAGCCATGCTTAACGTGTCCCCAGGAAACCTGGCACCACATCCACTGGGACCAAATTTCAAGGCATATCCCTATTAGCTTATTTTGATGTTTTTATCTTTCCGTGATCGGGAACCATTCTCTGCAGCCAAAACAGACACTTTCCCGATGGCATCGAGTGAATTTTTAGCTCTCCTCTGAGGAGAGGCCTTCAATAAAAGATGAGCCGCTTGCCACGCTGACTGGCTGGAGCTCTGTGGCGTCTCCGGCGGTTGCTGCCTTTTGCTGTAAGTTTACACTTGTATGAACATCGGCTCGGCTGCCCCGCGTTGCTGTAAGTGGAGGTTTGCACGCAAACATGGCCTCCACAAAAGCCACCTCAGGCGAAAGCACTTCCCGGTGCAGTGCTACCCGCGGTCTCCAGTGGGTAACTCTGCCAGTGGTTTGGCAGTGGGGCATGTTTTAGTCATGAGGGATGGGGGTCCCTTCCCTCCCTGCTCCCCCCTGACCGGGGAGCATGGCAGGTTTGCTCAAAGGCAGTTGAGAGCAGATTGCCAGTGATTTCTAAGGAGGGGCACATCACCGCAAGGAAGTTTGACTCAGCTGTGGGAGTGTTTGTTGAAGGTTTGATACACACAAACCTTGTGCTCTGAAGAAACACCATGGAAGCTCCATCCCCCTCCTTTAACTCCTGAGCTCCCAGCTTCAGTTCCTTCAGCAAATAAACCCACCAGTTTTCTTCTGCAGCCTGGGAGGTGAAGAAGGTCTGTGGGTCATTCAGCTTCCCTGAAAATCCATGGGAAATTCCAAAATGGAGGGGCATACGCACACAATAAATCAGGTTAGATTTTGCACCCGCTGAAGCCTCCTGGGTTTCTTTTCTTCATGAGGCTAATGCTTCTGTTTTGCTAATTACAGGTTGAGAAGCTCCTTGCAGCTTCAGAGTTACCCTTGCCCTGTAGGGGCACAGATTAGGTGCTGGAAATGTCCCTGGGGTGTAGCAGTTCCCACCAGCATATGGCTTTTTGCCCAGAGTCTGTAACACACAGGTCAAATGATGGGGATCCTACATGGCATAAACCCTAAAACTTTTGGTCCCACCCAGGTTGCATGTTTAATGGAAAGTGTGTGCAGAGGTGAGCAGGACCAAGTGAGGAGGCTCCACAGGAGGCTTGGGGCAGAGGCATGTTTGAAGAAGGCATGGAGAAGAGAAAAAACACTGTCCTGGCAAAGTTCTGTGAAGTTGGTAGAACTGTACTCTGAGCTATTTCAGTACTCTTGTACCCAAAATGCAATTAGATCTGTGTGCCACTTACTAGTTCTTAAGAGTTTCTACAACTGCTTTATGGGAATTTCAAAAGCAGGCTGAGACTGTCCTACATCCCAGGTGGAGAGAACTTGGCTGGATAATAATTTCCATGGGCTGTCCTGCTTGTTTCCCTGTGCCATGCAGCCATCTGCGTCCAAGTCCTGGGGGAGGCATATTTGAAAGTAATGCTGAACCAGGTTACCAAAGCAGAAATTCTGGAAGTTTTTAGGAGATGAGACCTGGGGCATTTTAGGAGGCTGCAGGGCAGGGTACCCACTGCAGGGGAGAGCGACACGCCGCAAAGACGCTGAAGCTACTTCGCTAAAGGGGAGATGATTTGCTTTGCAATATATTTGTAGGAGGACTGAATTTTTGGTCAAATATTTAATTTTTCCTTAGCAGCTTATCCTTCCACAGCTGTCAGCACTGCAGCAAAGCATGTGGGAAAATGCTGCCGCTGAAAATGGGAGTTGATAAGGGGAAACTTTCACGAGCAGGTGGCTCCTTGTGGTCTCAGGACCCACTGAGTTTCAGTCAAGTTTATTCAGTTACTCAGGAGATTTTGAAAAATTACGGGAAGTCTCCCCCCTCTCAATTTTACAGGCTCCCCAAAAGGTAGCTCAGGCTTCTATAATCCTTAAATCAAATATGACAGCTTCTCTCCTGTATTGGTTTTCATTTTTGCACCAACTTCAGGATGGATATTTCTCTTACTCCTTGTTGCCAGTGGACTGATGTTAACCATTTTAAAAGAAGCAACAAATATTATCTGTTTTTGTATTCAGGCATGCCAGCTAATGTCAGTTGCTACAGCTTTGGGTAATCCTGGAGATTAAAAAGGTAGTGCTGTAAAAGGAACGCCAGATCCTTGCTAAATGCAGTAGTATTATTTATGTCTGTGTTTGCTTTCTGTTTCCCAAAATCTCCTCTGTAAAGTCAACACCTGGCATTAAAATCTATCTTAAGATATCAGGCTGAAGTGTGTAAGGAAAAAACAATAACTCCAGTGGCACATTTTTATTACCCTGAAACTAAAAAAGTCCACTAAGAAATAGTGGAAGGTTTCCCTGAAGCCTTTTTTTTCACCTTTCCGTACATATTTTCTCAAGCAGTTTAATCAGGCAAAAGCTTACTTTATCATTTGACTTTTTTTTTTCTAATTTATTTTAATTTTTTTTATTCCTACAGTGGTTCCTGACCTTTTGGGAAACTGCTTATTTAAAATGTTGCAAAGAAAGTGCTGTCAGTTATTTATCAGGTTTTATGTTATGATTTGGGAAAACTGACCTTGATTTACTTGTGCCATTAGAGACTGCATGAAAGGAATAAACGAGCATTTTCAATAGCATTGCTAAGTAAAACCAGCAAAGTCTGTCAGTCAGTTTTTCCAGGTTGTGTACTTGAAAAAGTAGGCAAAAATATTAATTGGCTTCTTAATTATATTGATAGATCCAAAGCAACTTCAAATGCCTTGATCTGGTTAGTGAATATTTCCTCACTAAGACTATTATTTAAAATTCTTTCCTATATAGTCCAAACTGCATAACCAGAAATGGGAATGGAGAGGTGCTCAGAGCCCGGTTTTGTGGGCAGAGGTACAGTGGGGGATTGAAATGAAAAGGCAATTATTTCGTTTTTAAACCGTTCATTTAAATGAATGCGCAGCTCTGCAGGACGCAGTGAGAATCACCTTTCGGGGTCTGGGAGGGCAAGCACTGCCACCAAATATTTCTTTGCCCGGTTAATCCCTTTGGGAATTCTCATGTGCTTAAAATGAGGTGCCTGCTTGAGTACCTTCCCCAGTCAGAGCGGCGGCCAAGGAATAACAATAATGCCGATAGCAAATGCAGCAGGAAAAAAGTTGAAGATCAGGAGTGTTCAGCACCCTGTGGCTATCTGTGTTACTGGGCATTTGCACATAATTTTTAAGACTTTTTCCTGCTCCCTGCATTCTCCTTCCACACAAAAGCTTTGGGCAGAATCCTACTTTCCTTTCCCCTAAATAATTGTTCCAGCATATGTGGTAGGTTTTTTAAGTAGGAAAAAAACCCCTATAAATACATCTAGCACCCACTTCTCCATTGCTCCATCCATTCCTCATTGATTAGGAACTGGAGAGGCTCAAGAGGTGCTCACAAAGGACTGATTACAAAGTCAAGGAAAATGAGACATTCTCAAAAAGGGCTTCTCATCTGCTGCTGCCGTGCTTTTCCTCCAGCTCTGGACCATGCCTGTAATAGCTTTGCACCTTTTTCTCTTTTTCTTTTTCTTTTTCTTTTTCTTTTTCTTTTTCTTTTTCTTTTTCTTTTTCTTTTTCTTTTTCTTTTTCTTTTTCTTTTTCTTTTTCTTTTTCTTTTTCTTTTTCTTTTTCTTTTTCTTTTTTTTCTTTTTCTTTTTCCTGAAGAACTCACTGAACAGGTTGCTTATTCTGGGAAGCTCCTTTGAGAGGCTGGAGGTATTTTTTAAGAGTCATTCCCTACGTGTTTAACATGAGCAAATATTTTAGAGCTCCACTTTGACAGTTTTAGGTAAATATAACTCTGGTTTCACTGCACAGAAAAAATCTGGACGTTTCACCTGTAGAATAAAAGAAGTGGTTTTCTTCTAGGCATTTATAACCCATATCCTCTGTAAGCAAAGCCTCTGCATTTTGTATTTTAAAGAGAAATACAAGTGCTTACAAATTGCATCGTGTTCAGTCTGTGGTAGAATGTAGGCTGGCTGTATTTTATGGGCATGATAAATACAGCTTTTGATGAGAGTCTCGGCTGTAGATGTTAAGTGAAGCAGAACAATAACAGCAAAAACTTCAAATTTGTGTGCTTTCACCTTCCCTCCAGATTCTCACTTGAGAAAGAAAAATCAGCTCAAGAAGATCAGTAAGGGCACATAACAGGACTGTGTTTTGTAATAGCAGAATATAATGTGGGATCTTCTCATTCGGGCAAAAACAGGTTAAAAAATACCAGATTGTGGCATAATTACCAAATTACGACATCTAATTTGTAGGCTTAACTTGCTAATTATGTGTGATACATGGGTTGTGAAGGAAGAATACCAAACACTAGAAGCTTTCCTTTTGTCTTTGGGAATTTGTTTTGGTTAGGGGAAGGAAAAGGAAAAAATCTGTCTTTGCCACATGCAACTGAGCTTTATTCTCTTGTGCCAGGTGGAATAAAAAGTAACTATACAGAGTCGTGGGTGATGTGTTCGTTTTAAGAGAAATAGAGGCTGTGATAGGCATTTTGCGGGGTTTAGATGCCTCTAATGTATGTACATATACTTTTGTGAAAAAGAAATTCTTAGAGTGAAGACTAGCACCCTGAAGCTTTTATTGCTGGAGTGTGTTTCCAATGGCTGTCAGGAGTGCCGGTGTCGATATTTAAGATGAATTTGTGTGCAAGTGCCAGCCCTGTCTGCACAGACTGTTGCTCCACGTTTGGTTTTTTTTTTTTTTCTCTGCTTTGTCAGTATTTGCTAGCCAATATTAAGCAGGACTATTTACCTTGTCAAAAATGCATGCTTTTAAATTAATTCTGAAGTGGGGAATGTACCGTTCTCCCCTGCAGTTGATAGACAGGGTTAATACTCTTGCAGCTGAAATCTGGAGACTGGAGTAAAATGCAAATGGCCACGGAGGAGGCTTGAGCAAACGGCTGCGTGCGGACTTGACAGTGAGGGAAGCAAGGAGGAACAAAATGACCTACATTTGCTGGGACGAACCTGGTCGTTAATGAAAGAGAAGGGCATACAGGCATTTGTACTTTTATGTGTGTACATTCATAAGGCTCACGCTTGCAGTAAACCCGCAATCTGTCTTGAAATCATTCTGAGGTATTAAACAGCTCTCTGTACAGCAGATGCATTTGAGCTGAATCTTCTAGGACTGCAGCAGTTGACTTGAAAAACTCAGTCAATATTGGCAAAAATTGAAGCACTGCCTTTTTGTTCACAGACATGCAAACATTTTAGTTGTTAAAGGAGGTGCTTCTCTGCAGCTTTTAGCTGTGTTTTAGTTAAAACAAACTAACCCAAAACAAAATCCCAACCTTCTCCTGGAAACTTGTTTCCCTTTATTTCAATTTTAAGAACTTACACTCTTTTGGAGAGGGAGGGGGGAATGTTGCAGCACATGCTGATTAACCATTAGGAATAACACAATGCACTCAAACGAAACCCTCTTCAAATCAATAGCAATCCTAATGCATGACAGATTTAAATTCACCTGAGAACTGTATTTTACCTTGGAGATAAGGGAAGTGGTTGCACTGAGCTTAGTTGCATTAATAATAATAATTACATATCGAATTAAATACATTCTGCCCCACATACAGCAGATTTCAGCAGCAAAAACTTCATTAATAAGAGATGCAGAAATGTGTTGTATGGAAGAATGAGAACTGAACAGGGATTACAAATTCACTGTTTTGTTTGTAGGTTACCCACTTATGTTATTTTTTTCCTCCCATAAATTCAAACTCTTGACGAAAACTGATTGTGACGATGTTTATTGGTACTGGAAACAAGAGTTACAGACCATGTTGTTGTACCTTGGAAATATAACCAGCTCGGAGTTTAGAGCACATGTGGGAGGACCAGTAAAGTAATTAAGGGACATCTCAATCATTCACAGCAATCTTTATTTCAGGGAACTGTACCCATGCTCAAAAGCCTAAGAAATAAATATGTATAGTTTTAGAAAATAGGTGGCAAATGTGCATTCTGAAACAGAGGAAAGGCTGAAATTGAAATGTCATAACCAGACAGGCAGATGCAGTTTCCAGCGAGCTCTTGTAATTGCAGATGCGTTCTTGTGATAGCAGATCCACTTTCTCAGTCTTGCTTATTTTCTCTTTGGTCTGGTGTTTGGAGTCAGAAATACATCAGGTCTGTAATATTCTTACTGTCAAAAGAGCCCTGTGGCTGACTGCAGCTTGAAGGGGGTGTCCTTTCACAACAGAGGGGCATTGAACAAATATTTAAGGAAAAGGGGGAATAGAGAGCCTGGAGAAGCTATGCTGCAGGCAAATAATCTGCTGCTGTCTAAGGGAGCAAATGAGGCAGCCTGGGCCATTCCTGCCTTTCTCGGTTTCTCTATAGGCTGTGGATTTCAGGGGTGCAAATCTCCCTGGCTAAACACTTTCATTTGTTCATTTATATGCAATGTTCTCACAGTAGGGACAGCAGAATGTGACAGGCTTTTTAGTGTTTGAGTTGCACATGTAGATACCTTCATAGCTCCATTTTCCCTGGCTAATATTGATTTCCCTGCACAAGCCATATTTGCACAAGGAGGGTACACCTGTTAGGGACACCCCTCATGTCCTCCACAGAGAAAAGAGAACCATCTCCTGGACATTGTTGCTTTAATATAGGGAAAAGCTTACCTTCCAGCATATGTCATGATTTATCTGTTTTTTCCACAGCTTTACCTTGCATGGCTCAGCATGAGTGGAACGTGTTTGATTTGATCCTAATTATTTTTTTAATATATTTTAAATCTCAGATGTGGAGACAATTTACATTAATTAAACTTCAGTTGGCTCTAAAATTGTCATGTATCAATTTTAGCAGCATTTATAGAGAACAAGATAGAGGATTTAAATTACACACCATATGGGGCAATGCTAGGGACATTTGCTATTGTGTTAATTGCTTAGAGCTACATTTTCTATCCTCCTTCTGAGTGAGACATTTGCTCTCATTCTTGCTGAATTAGGTGAAGAGTTTCTTGCTTAAATGGAGTAAGCACAGATTTCTCCCCCTCCTGCTGGCTTTTGCTCTGCCGCAAGGATCAGCTTTTCGGAGTGGCTCTGCTGCCATTAGCACCAGCCTCACATCTGCCTTTGCTGGGAGGCAGAGGCAAAGGTGTCTGAGGGGTCCCTGGCTGACATACCAGGATCCCACAAATCGTCCTGGGGATAAAGAGCCTGCTAACTATGAAAATAAGCAGCCTTCTTCACTGCCAAGGTGGAGACAGGCATGCTCTGTGGGATCCTGAAGCGAGCCTGAATTTTTCAGATGCATTTCTGAGAGCTGTCATCACAGTTGTGTCTCAGCTTTGTTGGTACAACAGGGACAAGGCCAACAAGTGATCCCCAGCCTGCTTCTGCTGCAGGGGAATTAACATTTGCAAGGTGCAGATACCAGTTTGCAGGTCTGTGTTGAGTGTTGGCAAAGCAGTGCCAGGCATGCTGCTGGGAAAGGGGCTTCAGTAAAAACCAGGGGGCTCCTATGGATGAATTTGTACACATGGGGGTTATGGATGCCACAATGGGTCAGGGAGGAAAGGGCTTTCCAGGGGGAGCTACAAGGCAACATCACCCTTCTTCTAAAGTTTGCAAGGGATGTTTTGAGCAAGCCTAATGAATTGGAGTGTTTTCATTTGGGGGAAATCAAATTTAAATGCCTTAACAGCTCAAAGAATATAAACTAGTGAGTAGAATCCTCTTGAGAACTTTGGAATTAGGGATCCACTGCTTGGTGAAACATGTCACTTTTCCTTGTTTCTTTAAAAAGATCCATATTCTTCTAAAGTAAGAGACACAGAAGGAGTCAGATGGCTGGTGGAAAATTATTCAGTATGCTCAGCAAAGCTTTCCTTCTTGGAGACCTCTCCAGGTGAGCCCTCAAAACTGGAACAGGATGAAACCACAGGTCTTAGTCCCCATCTGAATCCCTGCCAGACAGAAACTTTTGCAAAAAACCCCTTCCAAATACCAGTGCAAATCAATTTTTGCCTTGCAAGAGCAGAAAGCACTTGAAAGTTTCCCCACAGCTGGCTTCAAAGAAGTGGAGAAATAAAACACAGAAAGATGTTAGGGAGGTGTTATGTACATCTGTATCTATCAGTTTGCAGAAACTTTCTGCTTCTGTCTGGTGCTTCCTGCCTGGCAATATTGTAATGGGATTCTCCCATATTAATATTTTAAATGAATAAATAAATATCTGATGAGATACTGCGGATCTCTGCAATCTTTTCATAAATTCTGTGGAAGGCAAAAAGAGAATTAAAGATGAGATTAAAACAGCCTGGGTGATGTATTTCTCTGGGATGTGGTAAAGTCTCTAGGTATTTATGCTGTGCTGTTGATGTTACAAGTTACATCTATATTAAAAAGCATGTGGGTCTCTCTCTCTCTCTCTCTCTCTCTCTCTCACAAGGCCATGCAGGCTGTCGTCAAAGAGGGTCCTGATTTCTACTAGAACTGTTGTGATAATCATGATAGCCTATAGCAGAATGCTGTTTTTAAAGCATCAGAAGTTCATATGTTCTCACTTAATTTTGGTCTGAGTCTGTTCTAGCAAATAAGTCAGCTGTATGAGGATCTTGTCTTCCTGATATTTGGGGAAATGTAAAGCATTTTTTTCCTCTCTGGCTCTGCATTACAGAGTCCAGTTCTGGTATGAAAGGATGCTGAGCCTTTGCCCACAGTTTGCGAGAAGCACGGGGTGAGAAAAGATGATGGAAAGAAACCACCCTATCTCCATTAATAGAAGTGGAATCTCCAGAAGCCTGCCAGAAATGCTGCTGTACTCCAGGACAAATACTAATATTAATTCCAACATTATAACTATGTCATTTAGCTGTTAATATAGATCACACCTGCTAGACTGAGTTTATTCACAAAATGAAGTCCCTGGTTTCTGCAGGACTGTGCAGGAGCCTCAGGAGTACCCTGCATTGGCCTGACTGCTCCTAAGTTAGGAGACCTTGCACAGACCTTGCCAGGGGCAGGCATTTAGATTGCTCCTTCCCCTCCATTCCAGATGTGCTGGAGATTAAAGATTTGGGGTTAAATTCTCCTCTGTCTCAGATGTGGACACTTCTGGAAGTCCAGGACCAGGAAGTCTGGAAGTTAAGTTCACTTTAGTGCTAGTATGAAGAGGATTAGTTATTACAGGTACAACCACTGCATCTTGAGACATTCTCCAAATGAAGTCAGGTGTGAACTAAAAAACCTTTTTTCATCTAGGAATGAAATGTACGTTTTTTCTTTTTTTTCTGGATGAGAAAATACATTTATCTTTCCCTGCTCTACAGCATCATATGAGTTTGTAGGGACTGAGGGAAAAGGATGGGTAACCCCCCAAAACTTGTTATTTATATCTGATATTTATCTCTGTCATGTCAGCTGTGACACAACATGACTGAGATTTCTCTGAGTAAATTCTGTATTTAGGTCCATTATTTGTTTCTGGTATCTAACATGGGGTTTTGTTCGATATTTCTAAATGGCAAACATTTTTCTTGATGCAAAATGTACAATTGACAAACTGCCGTTGGGAAAAGCAGTATTATTTTCACCAGGAAAACTCTTAATAGGAATAAACTATGACATTTAGTCATTTTTCAAAGTGTTTCTCACTGAAACTTTAATAACCTCCTGCTACATATCCTAAGTCATTGCTCAGCACCTACTGTGAGCCTTCCTACCAGGCAGCTGTGCTTTGCAGGCAGATGGAAAAGTCTCATCACATTTTGGCCAAGTTCTGCCTTTGACCTTCAGCTGCATGTGAACAGAAAGCTCCCAGCTCAATGCTGGAGCCCTGTGGTCTCCAGAGTCATCAGCTCCCCCGCAGCTGGAGTGAGGAGCCACGGGAGGGGATAATTGCTGTGCAGTTTCCAAAACATTTTTCTGCTATCTGCTTCCATGTTTGTGCACCGCATTTCTGGCTACCTGTATTCATCAAATTCACGCTTGGAATAGGCTATTGGCTGCACACTAATAACCCCTTGTTCTTTAATGTTCTCTTTCTAGTTAATTAATCTATTTATGATAATAGTATGTCTCATTTTGTGCTTTCACTCTAGAGGGTGTGTTTGTATTATCCTGCTGTATAGTGTTGACTGGTCCTATTATCATTTATCATTAAAGGCAGCAGCAACACTCTGGCCTGGCCTGCCAATACTTTTTCAATTAATTGCTTAGTGGTTGCTGTTTGCTTCCCTTTTGGTTTTTGCCAGTGAGTACAAGGTCTTTAAGCTTTCCATCAGACTTTTTCTTTTTTTAAACTTTGCAGCTTTTTGCAGGCTTTTTTTTATGCTGAGGTATCTGAAGCCTGTGGTGTGTGGAAAAGACACAGGAGGGTCAGGCAGGCAGAGTGGGCTGTGGGGGCAGCAGCGAGAAGGGCAGACAGGAAGGGCTGTGAGCCAGCAGTGCTCTGGGTTATACTCCGAGATCTGCCCTTTATTGGAACTGGGCCCGCCAAGGGCAGTCCAGCAAGTTGACTGCACCAAGCCTATGGCAGGTGGGACAGCCAGGCCTGGGGCTGGGGTAAATCATAAAAGTTCAAGGGATGGCTGCAGCCTTGGACATTGCCATGGAGTGGCTGAGAATAGAGTTTCTGAATGCAAGTCCCTGGGTTTTGCTTACAGCAATCCCCTGTGGAACAGGGCGGCAGTGACAAGCTGCAATAGGTTTTTATGTTTAAAGATTTGCTTTAACCTAGCTGTGGTCTGTCCCCCTTGCCATGGGGCAGTTGTTTGCATGTTGGGTTCCCATTAACATTGGACCCAGAGGGGCCATTTCTAATGTCTGCACCCACCCTGGAAAATTGCAGAATGTTAAATAAGGCCACACCCTTGCTACCAGCAGCATATTGCTCCCAACTTCCCCTCTGCCACCATGGCACACGCACTGCAAAGGAGCACAGCCATCACCAAATGCATCTGTGCCTTGGCTGGCCAGGCTGCTGGATTAATGCTTGCATTTGTCTACATTTCAGCCCTCTGGAGCCATCTCAGAAAGAATGACAGCACATGGGTTTAGAAAACAGGATAGCTGCAAGCCACTAAGTACATCTAATGAGGGGGTGTTAGTGAAATAATTAGAGCTGATGATTAGTAGAAATGTTTGGATTTTCTTTGTTTACAAGCACTTCATTATAGGCTTGACCTGCTTACCTTAAATTAATTTTGTTTCCAGCCACATGGCTACTTGTTTCCTTCCATTCTCCCAAGTGTTTTATTTTTAAGCAGATTCTCCTCTGGACTGTGTTCATGCCAAGTTTTGTCTTATGTTCTTTATCAGTACAACAATATGAAATATTTAAAAAGAAGTTATCACTGTGCCAATATGAAAGATTAAATAGGTTTGTCAGCCTCGGTTCCTGAAGGAGGAAACCTGGTAGGCAGAAAGAATCAGAAGAAACAGCATCAAATATACAGATGTAGAGTTGGATCAAAACACGGGAAGCTCTGCTTCATGCTCAACAGCTTCCCCCTTTGTCATGCCAAAGGCAGGGGGGAGGGAACAGATCTGTATTTGAATCTAAATTTGCTGTTTGAAACTAAATCGGCCTTGCCCTGCAGAAGAGGGGGCAGCATAGCAAGCCCTTGTGCACAGAAGCACTGCAAACACTTTGTCACCTTATCAGCACCTCTGTGCTTTTGTCCTGGTTCCTGTGTTACCCTCAGCCTTTATTTCTGCTTGGGAAATCAGCTGGCTTTTACCCACACTCCTCTGAGACCCTGCATAAGTCATTTAAGCCTCCTGATGTAATTTTTTTTCCTCCTGTTGTGCCAAAAGATACTCCCTCCTTCAAAAGATGCTGTCAGTGTGTGTATGGCAGCTTCCCGGCATGTCTGGTAGAGGCCTCTTGGGGAATTGATGGGCAGGAGATGGCTCAGGCAGCTTTGCACAGGCAAAATAATGGTTTGTCTAGACAGGAGAAATGCTGAAGCAACATTCCCGGCAACAGTGGTGATGCCAGATAGCAGAGCTTGCCCAACCCTGCCCGGTAGCAAAGGGCCTTTCTGTAAGTTGCTCACTCTGGTGCAGGCATCTGCCTTTCCCAGCAGTTTGTTTTGGCCAGGAAGGAGGCTCTGTGTTGGCCCGCCCCACTGAGGGAAGCTCTTTATTCCCAATGTGGCTCCTGCCGATGAGCTTGGTGTGTGCTGGCAGCAGTGCACACTTCCTGCGTGTGAAGGTTAGGAGGGGAGTGGCTTTTAAAAAAATGCAATGGTTTCAGTACCGTGTAGCTATAATTATGCTTTAATTCTTGTAAAATAACGCACATGACAGAGGTGGCCTCAGAGAGGACTGATAATGCATGCATAATATGCAATGCATGCATATGTTGGGGCCTTTTTCCTATTTTGCTATCTATATGACTCATAAAAAGACTGTAAAAACCATATCTAAATTTTCACATGCTTCAGTGTATGGCTTTTACTGTCAGTACCCTTTGATCATCCACGTAACTCTTACATTCTTGTTAGGATCTTTGATGTTTTCCTTTGTATACTAACAAACAAAAGCTGAAGTCTACTGATTGCATCACTGTGTTTTAAAAAGCATTGAACGAGTAAACGCTGTAAAGCTGTGACAATTTAAAGTTGCTATTGTGCAAGTTGGCTTTGTACATGCATTACACTAATGTGCATTTATTTTATATAGGTCAGCTCTGTCATTGTTGAAATGCATCCATGTCAGATTGCTGAGGCATCTCCCAGAACGTAAGAGAGCCCTATATATAAAATGTGTATAGAGCAGGTAGAGAGCCTAAGTAGTCAATGTTAGACATGCAGATTTAACCCTCATCTTCTGTAAGCCAAGCCAGCCAGTATTTGGAAAAAAGCAGCCACACCTTTGGGCACAAAAGGCTTCCTTTTTTGTAGTCTGCAGCAGGAGTAGTAAATTCTAAAGGAAAACGTAAGGTGAGTGGGAGCACTGATGAGCTCTGCGAGTAATCAAACATCTCTGCAGTAACAGGTAGCTGGTACCAGCAGTGTGGAGGGCACATTAGCAAGGCAATGCCATGACAAAGGAGCTGGCTCCTAAGGAGACAGGGTCTGTTCCTGGTCTGGAAATGCAGTAACAAGCAGCCTTCTGCATTTGACAGTGGCTAAAAGCAGATTGTTAGAAACAGAGGCAGCCCAGAGACACACCTCTGCTGCTTCCCTCCCCTGTTCTATTCAGTAGGGAGGCACACAGCTTTCACTTGTTTTTGAGAGAGGTAGGAGATCCCTTTTTGGCAATTCTAGGCTTGAGCAGGCAGTGCTGCAGTTGTTAGTAAGAAATACCAATTGGGGAGCAGCCATGCTACCAAGGACTGACGAGAAACAAAATTATTTGTAAATGGGGAGAATGAAAATTGCTGCATACTCTTTCTGGTTTTATTTCCTGTTGTTGTGCGTAGTGGTGCCTTTCTTTCTGTCACCCTGTCTGCCTATAGAGGTGGAGCAGGAGAAAATGAAAGTTGTGTACTAACTACTCAAAGGCTTAAAATGCAAAGATTAGGGAAGAAGCATTCGTGCTGACATGGCTTTCTGTAATGAGAAACCAAGGCTAGAGTAAGAGAACAGAGGTCATGCCCAAATGCTTGTGTGGTCATGGTGCTAGTGAAGCACTCAGTGCGGGAACATTAAATGGCACAGGAGGATCCTGGCTGCCACAGGACCCCTGGCTAAGGCAGCCAGTCAGTTCACAGCCAGGCTCTCTTACTCCCATGAGTGATCAGGGTGTATCACATGTCTGGAAGCTGCAGGGATGTTGTTTGCTGTGGATCTGGTCTGGGCAGTAAAGTGCCATGGTCACATGCTGCCTAGTGTCAGAGGCCATCTGCCCAGCTGCATTGTTTCTTCCTATGAAAAATCCATGGGAGGAGAAGTAAGGAATAGAGACTGGTTTGTTTCAAAGAGATTAGTTTCTATTTTGCATGAAAATTTTCGTATTTTTGAAAAAAACCCAAATCTCATTCCCCCTCCCCATTTCAAATCACCACCAGATTCTACTGCTTTAGAGGAAGTTAGCATTTTTAAAAATTCTGTACTTTGAAATTAACTTTATATTCAAATAACCCCTTCTTCACCCAGGAACTCCTGAATTTTTGAAAACTAAAGAGAACTCAAGGGTGTTGACAAGTGCATGTCTTCAAAATAGTCCCAATGGTGCTTTGGAATCATTTATGAGTTGTTTTGATAATCCTTCTGCTGAGCTACTTTATAACTTCAGGTTCCAAAATACTTACCTGACTCTGTCCCAAAAAAGAAATGTAGGCACTTAAATCATAAATCCTTAGCAGAAAAAATTCGCACTGGTAATGTAAAGTATCTCCCTTTTGAGAGTATGACTCCATGTCTTTGGCAGCAAGTCCATAGACCCACATGTCAGACAACAAAGCAGCTTTTGCTAACAAGAAAATCCCCTCAACTTTGAGAATTAAACTGCCGTGACACCCTCCAAGCCATGGGCTCTTTGCAGCAGCTTGTCATCAAAGCTCAACATCTTATTCAGGTCCCACGCTGGTAGAACAGATGCTTAGGCAAACCAGAAGCTGCTCAGGCACTCCTCCAGAAAGAGCAAAGTGTGACAAATTTCTTCTGTGTCCCATCTCATGCAACAAAATTGAGGAAGAGTTTAAGGCAGTACTCAGAAACACGCAAAAAATAATTGGTGTAGCAAAGTTAGATGACCTACCTAATTACACAGTAAACAGGGGAGAGGAGTTAAATACAGATCCTAACCTGGATTCTTCAACAGGAGAGCATGGATGTTTGGTTGGTTTCTGCAGGAAAAGGGGAAAACCACACAGTCAGGCAACTGCAAATGTGTCAGGTTGTAACTCTGAGTGTGCCCTGCACTAAGCCTGCATTTAGAAATAGTTTAGATGTTTGTTTTGCCTAGACCTGGATCTCTGCTGTTGCAGGGCTGGCAAACAGTGGGATAACCTCCAGGAGACATTGTTTTGGAGACACAGCCCAATGCTTGGCTATCCCCTACAGAACAGGGGAGACATTTCTACCCTCTGTCTGCAGCCTGCCTAAAGGTGAGTTGGAGCACCTCACCACATCACAGACTACAACACCTATGCAGAGTGTTATGATCATGTCCTTTTACCTGTGCATCCCTGTCTACTTTCCTATGTGCCACATGGTGGATGATCCTATGCAGCTTCCTTTTCTAGTAGTCCAGGAGCTTCTTTTACATACACATATTTTACCTCAAGGGTGAGAAGAAAAAAATAAAAAAGCATCAGTGGTCTGGTGTTTCTTCTGTATTTGTAATATGTGCTTGGCCTGGGGGCTTCTTCTTTTTCCAAACTTGATGCTGAGTGGATGACATACTTATATGTAATATAAAGCACGTAGTTACTGATTGAGGTGTGGGTTGGTTATGTAGCATTGATATTTACAGTGGATTCTTTTCCCCACAGTACTGACTACTCCCATTAAAGAGTCCCTGAAACAGTTTGCTCCGCAGAGCAGTCATGGAACAGCCTTAAAGAGAGTGTTTCAAAGTCTTATCTGTTCATCAGTTATATTCACTCTTGTTCTGTGTCATGGGTATTGCTGATCAAAACCACCGGTAATAATTTGTTTCAGGCAGCTTTGTAGCTTTCACATCCCCTCATCTCCTGTCATTTGCTTGTTCCTGGTGCACAGTATCAGATTTTTAACAATAATAGAATCATAGACTATTTTGTGTTCTAAAAGACTTTTAAAGACCATCTAGTCCACCCTCCCTGCAGTCATTAAGGACATCTTCAAATAGATCCAGTTGCTCAGAGCCCTGTCCAGTCTGACCTTGAATGCTTCCGGGGTGGGACACCTATCACCTCTCTAGGCAACCTGTGCTGGTATTCCATTACCCTTATTGTAAAAAATGTCTACTCTGAATCTTTCTAAAGTATTGAAAGGTCACAATAGAGTCTTCTTCAAGCCTTTTCCTCTCCAGGCTCAGCAAACCCAATTCTCTCAGCTGCTCCTCACGAGAGAGGTGTTCTAGCCTTTTGATCATTTCTGTGGCTTCCTCTAGACTTGCTTGTCACCAGTAGAGGGGCAGAATCACCTCCCTTGACCTGATGGCCACACTTCTTTTGATGCAACCCAGGGCACATGTGGCTTTTTGGCACATTTGGCTTTTTGAGCTGCAAGCATGCATTGTCACCTCATGTCCAGCCTCTCATCCACCACTGATGCACCCCTTGCTAAGTTCAGCCACGCTTTGCCCTTCCTGACCCAATCCCTACACAATCAGGTGGTGTCCCTATGTTCTTCCCAGGATACCTGTCTCTGCTTCCACTGCCTGAGCATTTCCTTCTTGTCCTTTAGTTTGACTAGCAGATCTCAACTGATCCATTCGGGTCTCTTGCCATCCTTTCTTGATTTCTTACACCTGGGCATTGCTAACTCTTGCACTCTGTGCAGCTCCCTGAGGCCAAGGGGACAGGCCTGCACAGAGTGGCTGCCAGGATGCTGCCTGATCCTGCCCAGTTCCTGCCACGTTGATGGGGCAAGGGGAAGTTCAGTTCCTGCTCTCTGCAGCACCAGGGGAACTCTTAAGATGGTTGTAAATAAATTGTTGTGATCACTTGATTTTAAGTATCACAGTTTAATATTGAGTATATGTTGAATAATCAACTTACAAGCATACAAGATAATAATGAATTACTAGTTTACAAATACTGGGTGATTATTAAGCACTTAATTATTAGTTAGTAAACAGAGAAAGTATTATTCAAGAGTAATATGTGAAATTGAAGATGCTTTTTTGACCAATTTCTTGCTGAAAAGTGCCTTCATTGCCAGGGAGGGAAGAACCAGTTCAGTCCCGGGTTCATCTGCAGAGAGTGAGGGCAACCAGGCCAGTGGTGCTGCCCCACAAATTGCTGAGCAGGAGCCACGCATGTGCTGGGACACATCACTGCTGCCCTTGAAAGGAGATGGAAAGAGACCTGCTCAAGGTTCACTTAATCCATGAGGAAGAAGCCAGCCTGCCTGTGCTGAGGATGAAGCTGCTGCCTGCTCTGCTCCTGGCTGGAGACAGCCCTGCCCATCCTTGTCAAATCCAAGCTAAATTGTAGCTTCTACTCATTAGAGCAGTGGGGGCTTTGACAAGATCGTAAGTCAATCACTGTTCTAAGAATATGAACTGTCATAGTTGTAGCTTGTTGAAATATGGACTAATGAGTTAATGGACTGTCTGATCCTTGTCTGGAGAAGCCACGTGGACACAACCTATGACAAGAGTTCACCAACTTGTTTTTGATCCTGGTGGTGAACACTTTTTTGTAAGTAAAACACCCTCTGGTTTTGCCTACTCTTGTTATTAATACAGTGGTTGTTATCGTGCATTTCTTATTATGATGCCTTGTGCTTTCAGGAAATTGTTATCTCAACACCATAGGCTTTGCTTTTCTCCCTCCCTTACCTAAAGGGGTGGAGTAAGAGGAGCGCCTTGGTTGGAGTTAAATTTCCTGCTGGCATTACATCACTACAGTGAGCAGAACCCAAAGGACCAGGAGTAACCTCAGTAGTTAGAAAAACAGTGAGTTTCAGATAGAGAAACATTTTTTATTATTTCCAGATCTTCTCTCATTCTGCTGCTCCTTCTGGGCTGTGGCAATAAGGACCAGTTTTATTTCTGGTATTCACAGTCAGGGAGCATTAGTGCAGAAAGGAGTATGAGCCATTTTTTGCAATGAGTATATACAGACACACAGGTTCAGAAATTGCTTTCACGATTTGCTCACCCTGCAGGCTGCTGTGCCACTTGGACCTAGTGGACCTTTTCAGCCCCACAGCTCTACTCCTGTGTTGCTGTTTGTGCTTAGTACAGAGCTGTTTTCTAACAGGCCTGCTTTTCTTAGCCGTTTTCCTGAAATAAAGGTGGTTTGGGATTTTTCTGCCATTCTTTAGCACACACAGCTGCAGCATTTAGTGTTTGTATGGGCTATGTAGGCTGCAGTCATGCCATGAAGTCCCACTCTAGACCCAGACCCTGGGCATCCACTAATCCTCTTACCAAAGTTAATATCCCCTGTGCTTCCATGATAAGCAAGAGTGAATAGAAATTCTCAGTCTGCTTTATATCTTGAAGTTCAGGACAGAAATTAACATACATGTATAATGAGCAATACTTATATAATAACAATATTGGTTTTAACTAGAAAAATGTTCATGCCATTTTCCTCCTATAATGGTATCTCCATTTAATTCTGCTTTTAACTTTCCATGGAGGCAGACATCCTTTGATGCTAATTCATGAACGCTCAGTGAATTCCCGTCACTCCTAATCCCTCAGCCTCTCATTCTTTATAAAATGTCTTAATGCCTTCAACAAGACCCATTAGCACTGGAAACATGGGTTTCCTTGGCCCCCAGCTGTATTAAAAGGAAGCAAAAGTGAGGGCCTGTTTATAGGATAATCTTGTCTGCCATCTAATCCTCTTTCATTTGGGTTTATTTCCTGTTGGGTTTTTTCACCTCTTAAATAATTGCATTCTGGCACCAGCCATTCAGAGCACATTTCTCTGGCTCAGCCCGACACCTTGTAATGCCACCCACTGGCTCGGTTCAGGCTTTCTAATCAGTACCCACCACTACTGCTGGTCCTCGTGCAGGCAAGTAGAAGCAGCTCCTCTCTGTTAGGGGAGGGAAGGCTGCTCATCTGCTCATCTGCCAAGTTTGGTTACTTCCAACACAAATGCAGCCCCTCTTCCCATTTCTTCCTGTACTTTCTCTTTGGTTTAGGCTTGTACAAGGGATTTTTAATTGCTGAAGTTCCTGTTACGTGCAGTTTATAAGCAGCTCTTATGTTCAAAGTAGGAATAAAATGATGCAGTGTTAACTTTTTTTTCAGCTGAACAAGGGAAAATTCAGCTACGACGCCAACTTAGATGCTACCAGTTAGAAACAAGTGGTTTCAAATGAAGTTTAGCAGTCAGAGCTGGCATGTAAAAATCAGCCTTTCCTTCTAGATATAGAGCAGAGTGAAGCCAGACTTTCAGACTTTGTGTACTAAGTATGTGGTTCTTATTCTGTAAAACATCATTACCTTCAGTCAAGACAGGAATTTATAAGTGCTTACAGTTGCAGTTGTGGACCCTCTTAAATGTCTAGTCTGGTGCTGATTAATCTGCACTGATTGCTCTTACTTCTAAGGAAAAAGCCCAACAACCTCTCTCGTCTGCTGAGAGTTGTGATAACTCATTGATTTCAAGGGCAGAATGGACTACTGAGTTGCTTATCCTATTCCATTAATCAAGGACCATTGTATTTTGCTAATTTCCTATTTTTCTCATGGTTTTGTTGAGTAGTTAATTATCCTTAGTTAAAAGAAAAGAAGACAACCAAAAGCAACAAACCAAACAAACCCACAATTACAAACAAACAAAACATAAATAAATATTTTAATAATAAGTATTCGTCATATTATGTAATAGATATTATCTGGCCTTGGCATCAAGATGTTTTTTCATATTACACCTTTTTTTACTGGTATCTAATCCTCTTGGTGAAGATTCATATGAGCCCATTCCCATTCTGTGTCAGGAGAATGTACAGCAGCCATTGTTCCATGACAGTCATTATACGAGTGGGATGTCATTTTGATTACGTTTGTCCTTTGTTAGAAAACCTTTGTTTTGGCACACGTTGGTCAGATATAGGTTCTCTGTGCTGCAAAACAGAATTATGTGCCTCCACATGGCTGGAGGATTATCCAGCACTAGAGTCACACTTGCCAAGGCAAAATTCTCTATGCTCTTCATCAAAAACCTTGGCTTCTAAAGCTGATGGAAGAAATCCTGGTCCTCCTAAGGTTGTGTCTCTAGGCAGAGGAAATCCAACTGGATTTTTAATCCATGCACCAAATTATCACAAAGTCTGAAGGTTGCCAGGCTTGCTGATGCAGCAGTAATACTCAGTTTTGATGTGTTTGAATGGAATGCAGAGAGCTTTGGGCTTTGAAATGCTTCCTAAATTTCAGTGGGTTTGCGTACTGAATTTTCTGATGGTCATTTGGAATGTAACAAATTATTACAAATTAATATCCACACATCATATAAGTATTTAATTGAGGGAATTAGCAATTGCTGTGTTGGAGTGTTTAAACATCTGATAAATCACGTGGGTTTCCAACTTCAAAACAGCACTTTTCTAGATTGACACTCATTAGCAAATATACACTGCCAATGGTTAGCACTTAATCAGTACCAGTCGTTAACACTACTTATTCAAACAATTAGTCTTTAACAATTTTATTCTAAATTAGTCATGAGTGTGAATGAGGCTGTGTAACTAACACTAATGCAGCTCTTGGTGCTTTCCATGCTGAAATCCTTGAGATTGGGTTCAAGAGTTCTTCCATAAGGGGAAGCTGGAAGAGAAGTTCATGATGTTCTTGTTCCCTGTTTTGCCTTATTATCCCTTCAATTTTTTATGCTTCTTAGCTCTCCCCAAAAAGTGAAAGGATAGGAAACTCACTTCCCAGCATTATTTATCCTATTTTTAGGATCCAAGTCCCCCTCTTTCCCCATTGTAGTTCCATGCAATTTAGACACTTCTGCTCAGCTGCATTAAGAAGTCTCACCATGCTGATGGTTTTACTGGTGGTGCTGTGGCAGGAAACACCTGCACACCGTGTAGGTCAGGCTGGTTCAGTGTGTTTATGTTTGGGTTGAAGGCAAACAAATATTGATTTTATTTTTCTTTGAATACTTGTAATTTACACTTCAAATAGGCCCTGTCTTTCCTACAAGCTCTTTTGGTGGAATTTGGATGGTCACGTTTTAGTTATTTAATATATGAGTGCACACTGGAATAGAAACTTCTCCCTCAATAACTAAGGTGGGGGAACTTGACATCTCCAGAAGGTGGGAAAATTTATCCCATTCATGTAAAAGCATAGATGGGGCAAGATGTATCTTGCACTAAACTCCTTTGAGAGTCTAGAGATACTGTTGATGTGGTGGTTTCATGTGAGTACAGCTCAGCAAGACTGGGAGTCTGCACTGATTTTTCCCAAGCTCACGCTGCCTGAAAGCTGAAATGAAGCTGTCACTGAAGGAGACCACCAGGTGAGGTGACTGCATATCCTCTCTCCTGAAGTATGACATGATTTAAAATCAAAGCTAATACTTTTGAAGGGTGCTGGATTTTGCCGACTCTGTGTCAGGCTGCAAACAGCTAACATTTTCACCTTTGTCACACTAGATTTAATGTATCTGGGAAAACAGGCAATCTGATAATGTATTGCTAGTATTGACTTAAAGGAAGGTGCAGGAGGCGTGCTCTCCTCACAGAGATCTCCTGGGGAACTCAGTATTTGACTACAAAAGCTGTGAGTTCTTTTATTCAGGCACACTTGATTTTAGAGGTGAAATGCAGAGCAGCAGCCTTGCTGTACATCTTGCCCTCAGTGAGTTTTACAACTCTGCTGTTCCATGCTTTGCTTGCCCAAATGAGACTGTTCCCTGCCTGAAGTAAGGCATCAGTAGCTGATGACTAAATTGCCCAAATGCCAAATTTTTCTCCTGTCCACCAAGTGTCCCCTTTGCAACACTACAAAACTGCATGTGTTCCTGTTGGAGCTTCGGACCAGCAGCTCTGTGGCTTCCTGTAGCTTCCTTGGCGTTACAGCCACTTAGGTACCAAGTGGATAACAACCTCTCTTGGCTCTGTAGATCAAAATGAGAATCTTGTAATTTGGTTTTTTACTGCAATAATATGTCTTTTTCTTATACGGTGATGGGTTTTTGTGAAACGAAGGGATGAATGGTAGTTGGTTTGGGTTTTTTTTTAGGATTCAAAGATTCAAAAGATTCAAACATTAATGGCCTGACATGAAACTTAATGACAAAAAGTATTAGTGTAAAACTGAAGTGATCTGAGCCTGCAAGCACCCTCTGGGTATTTTTTTTTAATGGAATACAATGCTGTTGTTCTCAGTCATGAAGCAGTAACATGTGGCAAGGGTTCTGTCAGTGTGGAAGGCCTTTGTAAGTGTTTCCCCGAGAGCTGTTATCTGAGGAAAAATTCTGAGCCAGCATGAATAAATAATGTGCTGATAAGTTTGTTCAGCAATACCCACTCTACAGTGAAGAAACCTTAGGTGATCAGCTGGATACCAGTGGTCTTTCAAGAGTGTGTTGATGCCCAGAGCAGAGTCATAATTGTTTCTTCCACTGCACTACTCTAAGTACGCAATGCTAAAACCACCAATAGTAAATCAGAATGAAACACAGTACAGACAGCATGAAAGTGTCAGACAAGTTCTCTTTCTGGTGCTAAAACCATCTGTATTGTAGTGCTGCTCCAATGAAAAGCACCACTGGCGAGATGAGTCTAGACAGAAGGGAGTGAGCTGTCCTGACATTAATGGCAGCCAGTGCAGAGCTGTGACCTGTAACACATCCTCTGGGTGTCAAAGTTGAATTTCTTTCCTAAAGTATGCTAGTGAGCTTTTAAACAGCCTTCTTCCCTTTGTGGCACGTGGGCATTTTTAGGGAAAGCTCTAACAACCCTGATGCTAGGATCTCTACCAGCTAAGGGGAAATACAGAAAGAGAAAGGTGTTGTGGAGTTTTTAAGAAATGTTATTAGTTTGTGCATTAGCTAGTGACAGCCTAGTTCTCTGGCTGGGGGCACTCTGGCAGCCAAGGGCTATTACTACCTTTGCCACTCACTAGTGATGAGGGCTGAGAAAGCTGGGTCCCCTCTCTGTGTTCTTGGTTCTTGAGCTTTATATCCATCAAGTCATTCCAGAACTCTTCACTGCTGACTCCCAGGAGTGAGCAGTCACGCTGTGTTTATGTCTTGTATAATGAGAGGCTGCAGTTGCTTGGACCTTTAGGCTCATAGCAAAGCTATTAATAAAATCCAAGTTCATCAGACTACTCTGGACTTCAGCTTTGTCATCATCATTTCTGAAATAGCAGTCAGGGGATCCCACTGACTGTTTCTTCCAAATTACTTGCTAATGCAAGGCAGTAGTTGAGCACATTTCCAATTAAATGCAGCTACTTTATAAAACAATGTTTAAGTTGCTGGCCTAAATTACTCCTTAATTAGGTCATTTTTTCCTAATTGATTAAAAATAGGATTTCAAATTAAAACAGAGAAATTGAGTAACATCACAGAAATTATATTATTCAAATCTGAAAGGAAAAAAAATCATGAAAAAGAAGAGAAGCATTATATTGAATTGCAGATCAGCTGTAGCTAGGACTTTTGGGATTGTCCTCTAGAAAATCTATTATTTTCCACCTTTGAAATTAGGGCAAGGATGCAATCAAATAAAAAAGTTTAAAGCCCAGAAGAAAAAAAAGCCATTACAAGGCAGCTGATCAAATATGAAATTATTATTATATAACATTTGTAGTATGATAGTAGCTAGAGACCCAGACTAAGGCCCCAGAGAATTTGCAATTAAAGTCAACAAGACAGAGGATGAGGTAAAAAAACAAGAGATCAAGAGTTTAGCATCCAAAACCTGTGAGAAAAGTTGGAGGTAGCTCAAGAAATAGAGCCTTGTGTCTGACAGGCCACAGCTTCATGCTGTTGTGTCTGCCAGAGTGCTACAGCACAGAAATCTGGTGATGGAAAGACTCCAAAATACTCACCCTAAACTATGCTCAGTACTCTAAAATAAAACACTATAGCCCAATCTCTAGTAACTTTAGCTCTTGTCAGTGTCATAAACAACCAAAGCCACAAAGAAAACTCTGTCTGTTTGAAATGTCTGATGAGGCTTTTCAGAGACAGTTTTCAGTGTGGTGATTGAGGGCTTTTTTTGGTGAAAGAAAAAAAACCCCACAGGCTGTCTGACCACAGGGATAGATAAAATTTAATACACCTACACTGATTTCTGTAACACTAGGCAATTCTGGTATATCAGTGTTAAAGTGTATTGACTTTGGTGAAGAGCTGTCAGAGAGCTGATTCTCTCTCTTTGCTACTGCCACCCTGATTTATTCAAGATGAGAAACTAGTCCCTGATTTAAGCTCAGCTCTAGCAGTTTGGCTGATGTTTCACAGCATCATTTCCTTAGCAGAGCAGATATGCTGTGTGCTCTTGATTTTCTTCTCTTCCAAAAAGCTCTCTCCTGGCTGTGTCTTCAGTCAGTATCCAGCAGAACTTATGTTGGCTGGTTGCTTTCATGGCCAGATTAACTCTCCATATCTGCTGTACTTATAATTTGGCTTCAACCTTAGTCTTGTGTGTCCATCAGTTCCTGTCCCCTTAAACTTATTATCTTTTACTATCTTCTGGCTTTTCACTTTTTCAACCTCCATGGTGTATGGAACCACACTAGGCAATTTTCTGCCATAATTTTTACCTGGTCATGCTATGTCCACGAATGCAGAGTAATGCTCTGGGAACTGTAGTGTGGAATATGTGCTGCAGAAGGACTTGGGCTCAGCTTGAGTAAACACACCCAAATGCCTCATCTGCCAAGGCACAAGCTTTTTTGGGTCAAACCAGAGGTCCCTTTCACACAAGTAGGCAACACCAAGACAAAGAGAGTAAGTGTACAACAATATCCTTGCAGCCTCTAGTGATCCACATCTTGGAGGTCTCCTGAGTTAGCTGTGACATCTTCCTTTCATAGGCTTGAGCTGTTGTCCTGCATGAGTTTTTATAATTACACTTTGCACCCATGTGAATTGATGGTGTACTGCGGAACATGCTGAGTTTTTTCAGCAGTGTGTGGCAAGTACAAGTAGTTCTTGGGTTCAAATATGCAGTGTATATAAAAATATCGGTCTGTTTATTTCTAAGCTGAATGCTGAACATGAAAAGTAGTAGCCTCTGGTTCTTGTATTCTGAGAAACACCAAATATTAACAATTTTATTCCTCTACTCTGCCAGCTGAGATCTTTTTCCTCATAAACCCCTCAGTCATCTCTTTACTATAGTACCAAAGCCTAGTCTATCATCACTCCTGGACAGGAAGCTGTCCAATTCCTTTGATTAGTCTTATAATCCATCTCTAGACTCCTTCCAGTTATTCTTTGATCCTTGCTGAGACCAGGATCAGAACTGCAGCTGGTATTTAGAGTGCAGGCACATATTAGAGTTATGCAACAGCATTGTTATGCAACAGTGTTGTCTCCTGTTATGTTCTTTTTGTCTTTTCTCTGATTTATTGACTTCTTAGACCAACACTGATGTGTGTCTGTTAAGTGATTTAGAGAGACCATTTCAGATACCACTGAGCATGCATGGCTACTACTTTTTCTTTTTCTTTGTGCTTTAGTTTGCATTTATTGAACCTAACCCTCATCTATGATTTCTATCTGGCAGTTTCTGATACATTTTTCTGCAAGTACTTAGAGTTAATTCTTTGTTTAAAAACTTTGAATAATTTAGGAACACAAGCAGACTAGTTGTGCACAATCTCTTACCAGTAAGGTGAACCAGTTCACCCCAAATAACTCTGACAGAAATCCAGCACTAAACTGTCTCTATTCATTCCCGCTTCTTTTGTCCATTACTTTAATCAGTGATCTATGAGAAGACCGTTTGTTTACTACAACCAAACATGGAACAGAAATAGAAACTATGAATGTCCTTGAGGCTGTTTAAGTTGTTCCATAGTCTTTCAACAATGTTAATGTCAGAGATCTTTGATTATTGTGTGTCTGTCAATTTAGATATTCTTGTGATTTGAACTCTGGGCACTCACTCAGTGAAGCTCAAATACCTATGCAGAAAGCTGACAATTTGCATGCAGAAATTTGCTAAGACTATAATTCAGAGAATGTGGGTATCTGGGAAGCAGAAAAGCACACCTCTCAGGCTGCAGCAGAAGAGGAACTTTCACCTGCCGAACTATTTTTGCCAACTTTAAGTATTTACAGTGCTATCTTGCATGTGTTTGCTGTAGAGCTGTTAGGATAGTGCAGTCTTCATAGCCATGAATATACACAGCTCGTGTTCTCATACCAGCAGCAGCTTCTCCATGTACCTGTTGTTGTCCAGACTGTTCTTTCACTGACACCTTTTATTTACAGCCCCCATCTTATCACAAATATGTATCATATGTGCCTTCTCTAGCACATATGAGCTTTCTGTTTTGAAAGAAAGAGTTGTCATGCACAATAGCTTCAACCATTTCCCCAGCAAGATATTTCTGTTATCTGGCCCCACCTGGCTAATCCCACAATAGACTAGAAAAATCTGAGCACACTTCTTGGAATGGATCTTGTCTGCCTTTTTTTTTTTTTTTCAGAGATAAAATTAATTTCACAGAACATGTTGAATGGCAAAAAAATCATAGGATATGATACACATAGGATAGTGTTCAAATAAGTCTATGTGTCATGATTTAATTTTTCCAGACAGTCCAAAAATAATTGATTAATATTTATACAATTCTTTTCATCACTAAGGATTTCATGTGCTTTCCAGAAAGCTGTATCTATTCCAGTCACCACTGAAATGCAACCTCTGCTTAACATCAATATTAGTTTACAGTATGAGGAAGAGGAAAAAAGACAATCTTACTTAAAATACAGCAATTTTCATTCAAAATTATGCCTTTTAGGAAAAAAAAAATCCATAACAATCTGCATGATTTTGGTGCATGAAATTGGGCCAATTATATGACATTTAAGGGGGTAGTAACATTTCTCATCCCAAGAGCTATAAATACTTTTTGAATTTTTCTTGTGGCATCTTTAATTCATCCTCATATCCTGAAATGTCTGTCATCTGAAACATACTGTAGTTATTGTAGGTATTAGGTTCTACAGTGACTTTTAAGGAAACTTTGCTGGTTTATCGCATCAGAAGCCTGGGTTGTGGGTAAATGTAACTTGATAGCACAGCTTAGGCTTTGTCACATTCTGTGTGCTGAATTGGTACCTGTGTGATCCACCTCTCTACCCTTTAAAGAAACAGCTGATTTTCAGTAGTAGGTGAAGTACTCCTAACTGTATGTCTTTTTTTTTAGATGTGGGTCAGAAATATAATTATTAGTTACTGTTGGGATTTTTAATAGACATTTATGTACATTTATGCTCAAAGTAAACTCAACACACATAACCGTTGGTGCCAGTGGGAAATACTGCCCTGAGCTCCTTTATGACAGTAACTCCCAGGGTGCTGACTTACACAACATTCTCATCCCTACTGTAAGAACCTGATGGGATGGCAAACTGAACAGCACACGTTTGATTTTATTTAGTTCTGGCTATCCCTCCAAATCTTCTCCTGCCTGCTTGATAATTGGATTTAAATGGGTTTTAATTACATTGTCTGAGGCTTTGTTAATATCAGCCCCTAAGTATTTGTACTATATTTTTGGGTGCCCACTTAAGATTCCATGAGGTGAGCGGGGCTGAAGGGCAAACTCCAGAAAGCTGCATCACTGCAGTCTCAGAGTCATTAATTTTGTGCAATGATAACTTTGTACTCAGAGAGCAATATTCATTATAAGCGGGAGGGGAAGCATGCGAGTCCTTAATTAACAGTAGGATATCATCAGCATAAAGTAATAGTTTAATGTTCTACAGAATCAGTGTTATAGCCTTTTAGACTGTTGGGTTTTCCATTTTAGACAATACCAATGCAGGACTGTAATTGACGGGATGCCATTACCTGGCTCTCATTATTACTCTCCAGGCACTACCCACAGCACCCCATTTCCTGTAAGTGACCCACAACTTCTGTTTAATGACCCAGAGAAATGTCCTGGTTTCCAAGAGACCTCCGTCTCCATTGTGCACATGAACAGCAACTGACTTTTTCCCAAAATCCAATCCAGCCTGCTGTTTTGCCTCTTTACTGGCTCACAGAGCGGGCAGATTTCTACACCAATGGACAGATTTGCAAAATGTTGTTTATTTCATCTGTAGGACATGCTGCATCAAAGGAGAGCCACCTTATCTTCCCTGCCTGGGTGAGAAGCTGAATTTCTGTCTCCTTACTAGTAGCATCACCCTGAAAACAGCTAAAAGAGCAACTTTCAGGGACCAGCAACTGCTCAAAGAGTTAGTTCCAGCACCAGTGTACTTGTACCAACCAGCAAGCTCTACAGCCTAAGTGAGCCTCCAAGACTCTGAGACACTGCATTTAAGAGCAGCATAAGGAGGCACTAGGCAGGCCCACTCTGTTAGAGCACTGTCAGGCTGTGACATCTGTGGGGACAAAAAAGCCCTGTGGATTTTTTGCCCCCATGCAATTCATCTCATATCTATATTCATAGTCTCTTGCATCCTTTTGCTTTGATTTTTTTTTTCCACAGACCAGAACTGAGGCATCTAGAAATTTTATGTGGCTGACACTACACAAAGAAAAAGTGCCTGTTCTACTGGCACAGGTTTGTGAAGAAAGAAAATAAGTAATAAACTTTCACTATTAAATAAAAGAAAATGTAATTAATACCTTACACAAGAGGGACAGTTTGAACCTGGCATTATTTCTCAGAGGAGACTGACCACTCTGTTTCTGTGTGTCCAGGGCTGGGCAGCAGAAGAGGCTCACTGGAATTTCTCTGTGGAAGCAAACAACAGTAACACTACCTTCTCTGCCTCACATATGAGGACTAGGACTCCTAGATTTATTTTCAGTGAAGCTTAGGAGAGACAGAAAGGTGTTTCAAGGTTAATATATTTGTTGCACATTTCAGGGAGTGAGGGAAGAAATTAATTCCCAGAAGACTAATTCTGCGTGAAGGGGAGCGCTAATTTTGGAAATGCCATACCTCTGCTCTGTGGGTGTAGCTAATACTTGTGGGTTCTTCACAGAGCTACATACTGTGCTTCAGCAGAGGACTGACATTGAAGCCATATCTTCCTCCTCCTCTCCCTCTTGAAAATGTAGTACTTTCAAATGCAGCTTTCATTGTTCCTGTGAACAAAAATTATCAGTATTAAAATGCATGCTTCCTGTTGTGTTTTGGGAATATTTAGAATAGCTGGAATGAATGTGTGTCAGACAAAGCCACATGTGCCTTGTCTGCTTCTATGCATGCCTTTTCAAGGTAAATTGACACCTTTTTTTTTTTTTTTTCCAGACTGAAAGATCTCTTAAGGAACACACGCTTATTTATTTGGCCATCAAGTAGCCTTTAGTTGTTATTTGCAGCACACTTAAAGCATGACTTGTTCTGTCAATGTTTTCTCTTTGTATGTCAGGTAGTGGACTAGGCCATAGGCAGTTGGTTAAAATAGAGGATTTATTCCTTTTTAAATCAAGACAGTCTGCTGTTGGTTCATTGTACTTCATACACACTCTTGTGAATGCTTTATTTCAACTATTTTTTTCTGAGTTCTCTGTCTTAACTAAATCCAGCTTGTTCTACTTTTTCTGAAATAAACTGCTAAAGTGCATTTAAAATAATGTAGTGTTGTTTTCAGTCCTTCATGACCTCTACACATAGAGAAGGCATATGAATATTAGAATGCATATTTATACCTAATTCTGGCCCAATAGTTTCCTTACACTTACTGTGTAATTAGAAGAGGAGAGAAAAAGCTAAATATTTGAGCTAGAATTAAAATACTGTGGAGTATTTATCCTAGCTCTTCAAATATACTGACATTTAAACATACAAATGCTGAGGTCACCTGTAGTGACTTACAGTTGATATCCTTGACTGAAAACAGGTTTATCCTCATGAAGATGGCTGCTTTGAAAATTTAGATACCTGAGTACAGAACCAAATATGAAAAAAAAGCAGAACTGCATCATTTACCTGTGTCCAGTGGCCTGGAGATCTGTGGGGACTACTGGATTTAGTCTCAGTGACAAACATTCTACACCCAGCAGACAATTGTAATTAATTTTCTGTTTAGTGATGTGCTCCAGGCCAATGACTTTGTCATGCAGGGAGAAGGTAAGAGCTAATTTGATCAGAAAAGGCATAATCCAGAAGCTGACTGAAATGGGTAAATAACTTTTGATTTTCTATAGTAAAATATAGCCTAGTCTGGCTAGGTCTGGGATGAACTCACGCCTCACATGGAGCTCACACTGCAGCGCTTTGTCCAAGACTTCACTGGACCACTTCTGCCAGTATGGCTTTTTAAATTTTTTTTCTTTAATTAGAAAAGCAACCAATAACCCAGACTAGAAATTTTTTGATGCATTGACTGTAGTACTTCTTCCATCAACTTGTTCTAAATGGCATTCTGATTTTTGGATTTGTTTTTGGGTTTTTTTTCCCAAACGTTTTGTCCGTTTGATTGATGTAGCTGGTCAGCACTTCACCACAATTAACTCAATTTAGTTACACCTGAGGAATTTATAACAATTAATTGACATGGTATTTAAACTGTACTTACTGAAGTAGCGTGCTGACACGGAAAACAGTGAAAATATCTCTGAATTCTGCCTTAACTTTTTTTAAAAAATTTAATTCCTATTTAAACCTACCTTGCATCAGCCCAAATTGCAGACCAGCTTCATTGAAAAAAACCAACAAAAACGAACTGTGTTTTTTCATAAGCCAGATGCTAAATGAATACACCTGTTTTTTTAGAATTCATATATTGGCAGAGATGGGAGTTGAATTTCCATCTGCAAAGGAGAACCAGTTTCAGAAAATATTTATACTTCCTTGTGTGATTCTTGCTATGCACCCAAACCCATGACACTTACTGAACAATACCAACATCCAAATGCAAATTGAATGACTTGCACTGCCTCCCTTTATGAAAAGAATGTTATTTTCTCTATATGAAATGGAGTTTTCTGTCTGTCATTCATGAATTATAATAGTAGAATATATTCTGACAATCAAATATTTACATCCACAGCTTAACAGGTCTTTCAGATACCTGTATTGATTTAATGGATACACCCACATGCTGACCTGGGTGTCTGTGGGCTCCAGTGCAGGCCAGAAGATCCAGCTTAAAAATACTGCTGAAGAAAAGCAATAGAGGCAGCAGAAGCTGCTGCACTGGGCAACTGCAGTCCCAAGCAGGGAATCTGGCCATTCTTATAAAGAATGCTCAGGCTGAGTCACTTCAGAGATGACAAGCGATTTCTGCCATCCCACTTACTTTGTCAGCCTAGAGGAACAGTCATTCTTCTAAAAATTCATCAGGAAACAAAGAGACACAGACTTGAAACTCCCTCCTACAAACAGACCTGGATGACAGCAGCATCCCTACAGTCACCAAAATATGTCTTCAAACACATCACCTCATCTGTGTGCCAGGCCAGTGCTCAGCCCTTGCCACAAAAACAGGGTGAACACATACAAATTTATTCTGCAAAGGACTACATCCATGGCTCACATCTGTCCAGCTCCTGCTAGCGCAACATCTTCATGTTGAAAGAACACATGAATAAATGAATCAAAAGATATTTTTAGGAAAATCAGGAAGTGAAGTTGCACAGCCAGTTTGAACTTGGTCAATACAGTAATGCCTCTGAAACAAGAAAGATATACTTTCTTTTTGGTGGTCTCAGTTTGTTCATGAAGCAACAGTATCTCAGGCATTCTGTGAATATTCTTATAACCACCATGATTAATATGTACAGCTGGATGCTGGTGAGGCACTAGACCAGAAATCAGGAGAAATGGCCTCTTTCCTGGTTTCCTCTAAAAAGGTTCAGCAACACATCTGTGATTTTCTGGAATAAATAACTTAGATTAGCCATCTTGAAAACTCTTCCCTGATCCCGAATTCTGAAAGGAATAGAGAACAGCTCTGTATAAGATGAGACACCAACAAGTAACCCAAAGTAACCCAAAACACCAGTCAGATTTAGCATACTTTCTCTTTACCAGCTTGCATCCTTATTTCCTGAATTTAACAATGCTTCCTTGCAAAACACTCTGAGACTGAAACACAGAAACAGCTATTAAAGCTATTACTATTTTTGTTTTGATTGTCATTTTCTATTTCTGCTGCTCTGGTATTTGATTACATTTGAGACATGGGAATATAGAAAAGAATGCCATTATAGCTGTTCATTCTTCACAAGGTTACTCTCAGGCGTGCTTGCTCACACATGCAGCCACACTCCCATTACTGGTAAAATTCCTAAGGCGAGGAGATATGCTGGTTTATGGACCATCTGTCAGGCAGCTCCAGGGCCCTGTATATTGATGCCATGTTTGTTGCTAGCCCTTGTTTGAAACAAAGTTCAGTTTAAAGCACTTCCAAGCACAGATAGGGGAGGAAAAAAGAGATATCAATGTGTTTAGGTTACATTGAAGTTTTAAGATTAACTAAAATAAAGGGAAAAACCAGTCTGCTAACGCATAGAGCTCAGTGAAGAGCATTATTTTATTACTTCTAATGCACATAAAGCATCTCCTATTAAAAAGGGATGGCAGTTTTACATCCTATTAAATATATCAAAGCTGTTCTTCAATTACAAATCCTTTTATATGCATGTTTTAACAAATATGTCTTTGATAATAGAGTGCAGCAGTAGTTTTTTATATGCTAAACAAGATCTCTACAATACAGCACAATGATAGAAAAGGAAAAATACCAGAAAAAGGTAGGTCTGTTTGGCAGGGCAGGGAGGGACTTATTTCAATATTTTCATTCCCTTTGTAGCTCACAAAACAGAGCTTTCACACCATTGCAATGTACATATTAAGACACTGATAAAATAGTACAACCTGCAAATGGTACACTGAAGGAGTTTGGCAAGATGCTATTGTTTTTCCACATCGTTATCTTTGAAAGCAAGCTGTGTGCTAATAATGCTAGGAACAACAAAAATAAAAGCAAGCCGTGCTTGGCTGCAACCTGCTTTGGAAAACATAAAATTTCATCCAGGCCTGAGAAAAGCATCTTCCCCAAAGAAAGGAGAAGGCAATGAGGTGTCAATGCACATGGTCCTGGCCCTATGGACTTACCCACAAACACCACTTCCACAAGCCACCAAAGTCCTGATGCTTCCCTGGGAAGCCCAGCATGTGAAATTGTGCAGTGGCCAGTTCTGGTCTGACCCAGGGGAAACAACAGCATTAGGATGATCAAAGAAAACCAGAGAGGGACACAGTGTGATCCTCAATTAAGTTATTAAGTCCCTCCTGCCTCTTCAAACAGTTGCTAGGGCTGGGCAGTGCACTGCAGATTTTCCTGAGCCCTCTTTGTGCAAAAAAACACAGCCTCTTGCATTGTCCTCCTATATAAGGGACTTTGGGAATGGAATACTGGCATTTCGGATTTCAGCCTCGGAGACACAGAGTTGAAATCCCTGTCTCTCACCATGCCCACCCCTGGCCTTACAATTATGCAAAACCCAAACTCCATTCCTACTTAGGAGAACTGGACTCACAACATTAATTAGACAGGGCAGCAGGCTGCCACAAACCGAGCTCCATTTGCACGGATCAGGTATTATTGACATCTGGCACAGGAATGAGCCCGTGCCTATGGAAGTATATGAACGCACAATTAGCTTTTTCAGGCTTCTGAGGAATTAATTGAATGGAAGTTCATGAATCTTAAAAAGAAGACAAAAGATATGATAATAATAAAGAGCAATAATAAATTCTGCTTAGCCTTTTGTCCCTCTGGTTTCTTGGTTATGGAGATACAGAAAGCTGGAGAGATTTAGTGACATGAAATCACTTAGCTAGAAAATAAAGATGAGCAACAGCACTGTAGTATCATAACTCTCATGCCCACAGAATGAGCACCAGGGCTGTCGCAGCACTCGCAGAGAGAGGTCTTGCCTTGCCTGTCCTCTGCTGCTGTTTATGCCTCCTTGTTGTACTTGGTTCTGCTGGGCTTCTCTGCACAATACATGAGATCTAACGCCCAGTCTGTCTCCTCAGCAAGGTAAAAGGGAAAAGGGAAATCTAGAGCCAGTTTAAGCCTCCTCTCTTCCCCCCAAAAAATGCTATATATATACATACAGCATATATATACTATATCTACAGCAGCAAACATGCCTGCAGAAATCTGCACAACGAGAGCCAGTACAATCGGAGAATTGGTCCCAGAATTGCTGTAAGATAGCACCAGCTGTGAGTAGAAGGACAGAACCAGAAGAAATTGGCTGTTGTCCCTGATTGCCATCCCCTGTCTAAGAAGGCTCCATAAAATGATAAAACTCTGTGGTACTCCATGAGCAATTCATGAGCCACTTCTAGGACAACCAGGTTGTGCAAGACAGATGCTGTCTGCCTTGGCTTGCAGAAAGATGTCACCCAAAGGAAACACTACCTCCCTTTGTCTCTGGGCCAAATCCTCTGTGTGATATAGATCAGTATCACACCATGGAAGTCAATATTACAGATTCCAGCTGGTTAAATTGGCTTCAATCCACCCAGTCAATGAATCAGATGCTCAGCAGGTGATATACAGTGTTTGACTTGCCTAAGCAATCATTACATCCAGAGACTCGGAGATATAGCCTGGAGTCTAAGCAAACAAGACAAAATGTGTTCCTCTTTTGGCCTCATATATATCATTTCACATTAAAAAGATTTCTTGGGTTGGAGGCATCAGCATTACTTCCAGCAGCTCCTGGTGCTAAAAACTGACAGTACTTATGGCTGTGATTATTTGTGCTGATTTTTTTCCTCTTTCCAGCTGCCTCTGTTAGCACAATGGCTAAATGCAAATTGAAATCACTGTGGTGATTAGCTGCAAATACTGCTTTTTGCAATAGGTTTGGTGTTGCAAGCAAACAAAGGGGCGTTCTCCAGTGCACTGCAGACAGTATGATTGTGTACTTCACAGATGTCATTGTGCAATCACTTTTTCATTACTGGCCTAAACATAACTTTTGATAGAGCTGAGAGAAAAGAGTGGCCTGCGATGGGAAGTGATAGTTTCCTTACCTGGGACACAGTATTTCTTCCCCTGCAGACATATTGATTACTGAAGGGCTGCTGAATGAATGAGGTCCTACTCAGCATGAGGATGGCTGGAACAAGCCCTGTATAATTAAAGAAAGGAACAAATGACCTGTCCAAAAACTTACAGTCACTATCCCACAGCATTGTAATTCATAGCCAGGTGCACTTGTTTCATTTTTTTCTCTGCTATAGCTGAAAAAAACACAGCTGAAGGGTAGCAAATATACAAAAAAGGAAGGAGCTGTTTCTAGAGTTAGGGGATACTGGGGAAAAAAACCCCAACACCTACTGTGTCCTACTGGCCTTAGCCAGGAGCTAAGGCATCTTTCTTCAAAGATGTGAAACCTGCCTTTGAGATCATTACAGCTGGGCTGTAATGCTACACAAGCTCCCCAAGAACAGCAAAAGCTCTGCAGAAATGGCAGAGCTGACCAAAGAACTTGCAGGATTGCAAAAGGCAGAAATGAAAAGCAGAGTCTGTTCTCTCTATGCACAGATCACATAGTCATGGCTGAGGAAGATTTAGAATAGACATGTTTTGAACGACAGAAAATTATCGCTGTGCTTCTACTATTTTTCAAAGGCTAGACATACATGGACAAGGAAAAGGTAGAAGTGTTCTCACCTTGAAGAATGAGAAGACACCGTATGATGTCTTAAAGTACTTTTTAATATTTTTTTATTATTATTATAATCTAGCATTGCATTGATAGGGCCTTAGGCCCTGGAAATCACAAAATTCCCATCCAGAGAGAAGAGGAATGTTGAGAAGGAAGCTGTGGATGTGCATCTGTGCTACTGCTCTGTTGACTTCCTCGTGAAGAAAGGTGTTTGTACAAATAGGAATAAAGGGGCATTGAGCAAGCACTCAGAACTTATTTAATCACATCAGTTAAAAATCTGTGATGCTTCACTACATTCTTATGTGCCTTGCTGGGATGTAGACGTGATTTTTAAGGCATGAAGTTGAAATAGTGGAAGAAGAAAGGCAGCCCTGCACAGAAAACAGGAACATTGCAGGATGTCAAGACAACCCAGTATAGGTTGTATCAGATAGACAACCCAGGCTGAGTAAATTAAAGGTAAGGAAGTATTTTTAAAAGCCAACACAATAGTAAGGAGATTTTAAAATTCATAGTCCTGGACTGTGACAGTATAGGAGAGGGAATAAGGCTGAAGGTAAATTTCTGTTCTGACATGCCATTGTTCTGGTAAATCAGCTTGTTTTTTTCAGCAAGGGGTGATGAGTAGACAGAGAATAAGGTGGTAGAGAAGAAAAGAGATATGGCAAGACAATCACACCCAGCCACACAACAGCATGTGCCACAATAACTGTAACCAAAATACATGAAAGCAGGAAAGATAAAAAATGTTTCAAAGGGATTCCCAACTGCTCCCAAGGCAGGGACTTGGAGCAGATCTCTAAGATAAATAACTGAGAAAGATACAGTCTATTCCTGATTTTCTCAGAAGCCTTCAGTGTGCAGTGCAAATCATTTCCTCTTTTTTGCCTCAGTTTCTCCATTACTTGTTTATATTCACTCTTTACAGAGCACCATGAGCAAATCAATAAATTAATGATCTGAACTGAGAGAGCACAGTACAGGAAAGCAGACCATCCTCTGCCTGAGACTTTCTCCAGAGAGGTGCTATGAAGGTCCTGCCCTTAATAAAATTTCTTAGTATTGATAAAATTCTGACAACCAAAGTGGGGCTTCATTATCAGAGAGAAAACTGTAGTTATGGTTAAGATTTCTCAAGGCTTCAAGGTTTAAGTAGTCTCCTAAACACCCTCTTTTTATTTTTTTTTTTAACTTCATCCCTTGCCTTGTAGCTCGGAACAGTGAGAAAGAAAAAAGGAAACGAAGTGATCAATAATTAAAGGGCTGGAAATGAACAAATGGAATTAATTGTTCCAAGAAGGGTGAGGAAAGGAACCTGAGAAATATCATCTATCTTTATCTCTCAATCTGGCAGGAAAATTTACAAAGTATCTTAAGAAAGAGAGAGTCTGAGGTTATATATTCCTCAGTTCAGGTTTCTGAGTGATACAAATTTAAAGGTTTTTTTCAGGTTGGGTTTTTTTATTTCTTTCTACATTATGCTTTCTCATTTTGTGACACTTCTCAGACTTGAATCATTCACAGCAGATGGCTCCATGAATACTGGATATTTCCATAAATAATGACAGATTTCCCTCCAGTCTCCCCACCCTCCTCCACTCCACATGCCCAAATCTTTTGTGCGTTATCTGCAAACACGCATTCAAATTCTGGTCAGCAAACAAGCCTATCTAGTACAATTGTCACTCCTGCAAGCCCAGTAGAATCAGTAAAACAATGAACTCATCATCCCATCTGATCCAAGAGCACTTTTTTTCCAAAAAATTCAAAACCAGAAATATCTAGTGGACACTTAATGGAATTCAACACCTCCACAGGTAACAGTAGAGGACCGCTGCAGAAAGCACCCTGGCAGTCACAGCACTGGTGAGACAGATTTCCTGCACATTGACTTTTCATTCTGGAGTGGACAGGAAATGTGCTCAGGTCCTCTGAATACCCTGGCCACAAAGCTCCAAGCATTATAGCAAGCGTGGAATTTGCCCTGAATTTAGCTATGGAAACTATTTGCACAGGTAGAATTTCTAAAAAATGGAGCCTCAGAAGCCAAAAGCAGCACAAAAATCCTTGATGCTGGGCCACAATATTTTTAATTGATATACATACAATAAATCATATGTGATAATACAGTCCTAGAAAAAAAAAAAAAAAAAAAAAAAAAAAAAAAAAAAAAAAAAAAGGTACCTTTTAGTTTGGGACATTAAGAGGAAAATAGGAAAAGATTCGTATCAGAGCAAAAATTTATGGTTAACTTATTGCTTCAAGTGCTCATAATCTGCCATCTACATACATTTCTATCAAATGACCCTCTAAATAATTAATAGATCTAATTCTGTCAGTGCTACCAGGGCAGGTTTCCCTGTAGAAGGTTAATGCTATGATTTAATTATTTATTTATGTTATTAGCAGCCCCAATCAGGCTGTTTTAATGAGGTCACAGGCAGCAGATTATCACAACCAACTGGCCTAGCAGGAACCTTCAGCACTCTGAGTGGTTCCACTGCACAGTCCAGATTCCCACAGGAAACTGCCAACAGGTATTAGGAAGCAGAGCCAGGTCCCTAGCCAGGCACCAAACACTATCCAACCCTTTCCAGGGAGTGGTACCAAACCACACTAGTCCAGAAAAAACAGGGATACACAGGAATTGCTGAAGTTCATCAGCTCCACAGTTTATCTGTGTAATTCTCTCGTTTCATAATGCCCAGAAAAGCACAGAAAAGAATATCACTATAAGAAGATGCAGGATAATTTTTTATAACAGCAATGCTCATCTGTAATAGTTAACATTTAGCCTCATCTGTAATAGTTAGCATTTGGATTCAATCCCAGTGATGATCCTCCCCATGTCAAAAGGGGTGCCTGGCAGTTATGAGATTCTTCACACTCAACACTAGGGAAGGAGCTGATAGAAGAGCAGCATTTTAAGACCTCATATATCTGCATTTCTGTGTACTCAAAAGATTTAAGCACACAAAGAAGGCAGAACCAGCGTGTCTTTCTTTTATTGCCTTGCTCTTTTTTTTCCATTTTTCGCCCAACGTGCTCCAGCTCTCTAGAGCTCTCTCCAGGCTGCTTAAGGTATTAACGGCCAAACCCAATATTCATTTTCATAAGGACACTGGAGACCAGGGCATTCACCTTGCACTCTAACCTCCCACCTAGCTGGTGTCCTCACTCCTTGGGAGAAGGGCTATCCAGGGACACTCTGCTCTCACCATTCTGGTTTTAATGGGCTGACAGTAATAAGGGAGCCCTGGAAAAGCACGGCCCTGGAAAGCATTTCCTGGATAGGAAATGGTGAGGTCTCTATACTTTGTTATTCAGTCTTCATTCAGGCTGGTTGAGAAGGGCAGGAGGAACAGCTCAGATGTGTCTTTTCCTTTTTCTACTTTCCCCTTTTCTCTGTCAGCAAAGGTGTCTTTCTACCTCTTTTACTGACCAGCCTTTTTGCTCTGTTTTGTTTTCTGCGGGGTTGGTTTTTATTGTTAGGTTTTTCTTTTTTTAATTATTGAATGTTGTTTCCCCAGCCAAACTGCCTTCAGCTCCTGTTCTGTTTATTATACTTGGCACAGAAAGGGATGAAAAGGAATGAATCTTGGAAGAGAAACCAAAGCCTGCAATAAGCTGTATTCTGAATTACCCTGTAGCATGCTGACTGGGAACAAGAAGACTTGCCATGCTGATACATACAGCTGAAAATTGGGTTTGCCATGTACGGTGGTGTTAAATGAAAGCCTTTCACTGCATCCCTCACAGACTGCCACTGTGCTGTGCCCTTCATGAACACTCCACTGCTTATTGGCACAGGTATAAAAATGTTCTTTGGATGACAGACAGCTCAGGTAAGCTCTAGAGAAATCAAAGTAGGAAAGCAGTTAAAAGGCTAGCAATATTTCTATCACTAACTCATGGATAGGTTTTTTTCTCTCTAACTATTTCCACCCTGGAAAGCTCCAGGTCACTAAATCAACACCCAGAACAATGAACAGAAGATATTGAAAAAGATCACATAAAATTCAGTGTTCTCACAGAAATGTAGAAGCTCCTTCTATTTCCATGTGTTGGCTAACCCCAGGCTTCCATCAGGTTGAGCACTTTTCTACCTCATTCACATACTGCCTCAGGTTTCTGTGCAAAATCCCACTGAAAAGAATGGAAACTCATTGTACAAGATAATTGCATTAATTTTATCAACAAATGGGACCATCCCAATCCTCTGATCAGATTCCCAGGAGGCTACAGACCAAAGATTCTCACTGAGGAATTTCTGTGCTATGCACAGGGAAAAAGGCCTGGTCTCCTATGGTCAGAGACTCAACATCACAATCCCTCACGGTTTAAGTTACCATTTAGGCTGCAAGTCCAGCAGCTGAGACACCACCAACCAAATCCCTCTACACAAACCCCAGCAGAGGGGCAGGGATGACAGCAGCAGTCACAGAGTATTTAAACTGTCCCAATAGGAGTGGGACAGCATAGGGGTCACTGTCCAATGATCTGGCTGCTGACCTGGCAACATTCCCACCAGGAATCCTCTGCAGGGCACAGTCCAGTGATGTAATTTGGATTTGGTATAACTAAGCAGGAGCAGGTGACGTAAAGCTACTTGATCACTGCATAATTTCCCTCACCCTTATCCTGGCAGGGAATGTTGGCCCCTTGTTTCAATGTGCAACTGCTTTCCATCATTTTAAAAGAAACCACAGAAGTAGTGGCAATATTTTCCCTCAACAGGCAAATAAAAGAGAAGAAAATGCTGAGCCCACCAGCACTGTCTACTCAGGCTGCAGATTATTGCAGGACTCAGGAGAATAGCTGTAGAGAGATTTCCTAAAGACCCAACTGAGGCGGTGTCACATCCAGAGCGATGTCCTCGTTATTCTCATGCAGCTGCAAACAGCTGCCGAGGCCTGGGGGACTGGGAGGGAGGGAGCAGAGCATCCAGGCTGCCTCTCACACATCCTCACCTGCAGCAGCTCCAGCAGTGGGCAGCAAGCCAGCCTGCACCAGAGCGGGGGGAGGCAAGTGCTGCCCTTCCCATTTGTGCTGGGTGCTTTCTGGGGTTTGGATTACATTCCTTTTTTAAGGAAGTGTTTATCTTCTGCCAGTTTTCTGCTTGTTTTCTTTACAAACAAAACCTGTGCTTAAGATCTATTACTCCCACAGATGTCCTTTGGTTTTCAGCTAAGGGAAGAATGAATCCTAAAGGAAGAGACTGATGAGAATTCCTTTTCCCATATCTGCCTGTAATTCAGAGGGCATGTTCCCCTTGATTCCTCATGTCTATAAAAGCATTGTTTGCAAAATGCTGTTTTCTCTGATAATATGTCTTTTAACATCTGGTTTTATCCCCTGTAGTTACCCCACTTCTATTTCACATCCTGTTTCTCTTAAAAACACATCCTAATCTCCAGGCAGCTCCAAATGATGATTATTTACAGTTCTGGGTCTTTTTTTTAAGTAAGGTATTCACTTCTGTGCCTGTCTTCAGATTGGGAGATACATCGATGCACTGCAGGACAGTTTGGAGATCAAAGCAAGCCCAACTCCTGGATCTGTGCCCAGGCTAACATGAGGAAAGGGGTAGGAGTGCTGCCCTGCCCATACATTCACTCCCCCAGTGCTACCCAACTGATTAGTAAATCATGACTTTTAATCTCAAAACCCTGTTGGGCTTTTTGCCACTATGATATTTATTGATGCTCCCATTCATTGTTATTATTCTGTTATTGTCTGAGCTCCTATCAACGTATTTATTATGGGATTCTCTCAGGAAACAGTTCAAAAAATTGTGTTACTCTGGTCCTTATCCTCTGGTACCAGAACTCAAGCTAGGGGATGATACAGTTACCACATGAACCATTTCATCCCTGACATCTGGTGGGAGAGGAATTCTTCTGTGGGAACTTCTCTGTGTTCCTTCACAGCAAAATCACAAAACTTTTAATTTTTCTGAACACTCTTTCTGCATGTTTATTGTTTTCTGACCCTACAGATGCCAGCAAGCTTCCTGCTTCACATGTTTGACCCAGGACTTTAGGGATTTTCTTGTAATTTCTGTAAGTTTCTCCAACTCCTCTGACCTTTCTTATTGCATTTTCCCCTATAAAATGCCTGGGTTTATGAGCCTATCTACTTTCCTCCTTTGTCAAGCTCCAGCTACTTGAAAAATGCCTTTTTGCTTCTAGTATGTTTTACCTGCAGTTCAGCCATTTCAGTTTCTTTGAGCTTTTTTTTGTTTGTTTGGTTTGGTTTTCTTTGTTTGTTTTCTCAAACCAATGGATAATTTAATCCTAACATAGCATTTTTCCTATGAAAGCCAAAAACTTATATCTGAGTTGCTGATGTGGCTACTTTAGGCATCTGATTTGGTTCCAAGCCTTCATGAACACAAAGCACCTCTTCTCCACCAGTACTTGACAGCACTTGACCAGTGCTCCTTGGCCCTCCCTCCTCCCTCTCTGAGGCTTGCAAGGCTGGTGTGTCAATACCCTGGCTTGAAGCTATTTCTTGGGCACCTACACAGAACCCTGTGATCTACTGCTTCTGCCTCCTACTTGTCTGCAAATGCCTTCAATGACAAAGTTAGCACTAAGTGTAGATAACCGTTTTTGATAGACCTCTGCTGATTCCTGCCCTGACCCTTCATTTAAGGATATGTAAGGATTTCACCTCTCAGGGAATGTAACGTCTCAGAGCACATGTGGTTTCTGGAAGGAACTGGTTTAGATTTAAATCCTTAGACATCCTTAGATGTTTTTCTGTGTCCTTCAGGCTTAGTCCAGTTTTACAAAGTTTGTGTCATAGTCCTTAGGGACATTTGGGGATAACTTCATCTTGTCCTGTATGCATTGTTTGTACAAATCACATCTATAAAATCTTCTCTCATCTCCTTTTTAAATGAGAAAGGGGCAAAGAGCAAAGATCTTACCAGACTGCTCAGTTCTTATCAAAGACCACTACATACACTTATATTCTCATGCACCCACTGATAATAAACTCGTATCACACAGACAGATCTAAAGGAACACTATGAAGTGACATTTAGGCTGTGAAGCCTTAATTTAGGCACCACAATGATTAGAGTGTTTTAATATCATAATAACTGATAAATAGACTATGTGTCAGACATTTCATTCCCTTTTAATCAAAACTCCTAGTCTGCTAAATTAATCACCCCCTTGGGGTACAGTAGCAGATTTCCAATTTAGTCATAGAGCATCATTAATAATGAAAAGTTCTGGAGGCAAATTCTGCTATTCATGTTTCTTTGTATGATCCTGAAGGTTTAAAGAGACAAGACAGAGAAGGTAGAAAGAATCAACACTTTGCAACAATCCAATAAACAAACATCATTTTGGATGTCAATCTTCTAGTGATTCTCCTCCTTGAATATTAAGGATATCACAAAAAACCCCAAAAATCAAAAAACCAGAAAAACAAACAACCAAAAGAGAAAGCAATCAGAAGAGTTTTAATCTCACCCAAAAGGTGTTACAAATATCAAAGCTAAAATGCATGAGGAATGGAGAGCCATGCTGCATTTTGAACAGCTCCTCTATTGTGGAGCTGTATATTTGGTCTCTTTAATTAGCTAGTTTCAGAATAAAGCTGTTTCTGAGCAAGTGTTCTTTATCTGGTATGTCTTGATTTTTATCACAAAAAGAAAAATCATTAAAGGCATATTTTCTTCTCTTTTGCTTAATTATAAACAAATACTTGTACAGAGAATAAATTTCTGCCCCACCCACTAATGGATATGCCTAATTTTCTGTTCAAGTGTTGTCCAACTACATTTAAAAAATTGTGACATATTTGATGATAGCAATATCTGGGGAGAATGAGTGGCACTGATTATGCCGAGATAATGGCAACACTAATTTTGCTGGGGTTTAGGAAGCATTTTCCCTTGCTTCTTCTACATACTTGCATCTTCTATTCATGCAGAATTTAAGGTTGACTCTGAGCCTTTTCAGGACACAGGTATAACTACATTTTAAAGTGTCCTATCTCTTATGTTACGGGCAGCAGTGGCACAAGAACTTGGGAGTAAGTTCATGTAGCCCCTCTTTGTCATTCCCAAAGTGCCAGGCCTTTTTCTCTCATCACTTCCAACAGAATAAACATAGGGAGAGCAGAGCTTTAGGTAGCCACCAGCTAGTCTAGATTTACAAGCTGATAGCCTCCAAACAGTTGCTTGCAGCATATTGGGCTATCACATTTAGTACCAAAAACCCAAACCATAATGCATACTCACACCTTGCTTGTCCTTGGATGTCAACCAAAGTGAACACATTCATTACTGGTTCAGAAATGGCTACAATTGTTATCTCTGAAAGAATCTCTGTACACCTGTACCTGTATCTGAGCTGTCTGTGGTGAGAGATCATTTAATCCTGAGGCACCGCTTGACTTTTTGCCCCATGAGGAGCAGGCAGGCCTGTGCTGCGTAAGCAGGAGAGCTGAGCTCTACCTACAGGAACAAATTGCTGATTAGAAGATTTCTTTCTGTTCCTGGGGCTTGGGGAGTTTCTCCAGGTGTATGAAGCTTTCCAATAAAACCCTCCTGCAAATCACTCTGGTGTGCTGACAGTGATACCACTCCTGTCCCTCCTCCACTGGGAGACCCATAAAAGTCCAAGGCCAGAGGCTGCTGCTGAACCAACAAGCAGGAAGGATTTACAGCCGACAGTGACATCTGACCTCATCAAACTCCACTCTGGGCAATTTATCACTTCTCCGTAGGAAAGCAAAAGCATTAGGATTGAGAAGGGATCAGTGGAGACAGAAGGAAGGGGGAGCAAATTGCAGTCACTTTAGCTCCACTAAAAGTTATAGAAAAATCACCAGCAATATAGACATGTGCCTAAATGCCCTTGAAAACCAGTGCCTTGGGGAAAAAAAAAAAAAAAAAACAACAAAACAACCAAAAACAATAACAACAACAACAAAAAAAAAAAAAACCAAACAAACCAACCAACCAAAAAAAAAAAAAAAAAAACAAAACAAAAAAAAAAAAAAACCCACACACCAAAAAACCCCTAGGCATTAGGTGAAATGGGATTAAAACAAATGCTGAAATTTATCAAATAGCTGAGCAACCCCTTGTCTCTAAAGCTACACAGCTCAGAAGAAGGATGCTTTGGACAGAAGTGAGAACATGTGCCATAGCAGGCAAGAGCATGTGAAAGAGACTGCCAAAAAGCCTTTCTGCTTTGAGTGTCTGTCACAGATAAGTTGACCAATGTGCCTTTGTCCTGGGGGACAGAGCAGGCAGAGCCTTGCAGATGCAGTCAGTACAGAAAAACCTGTCTGAACCCTGTCTCAGTCTCATTGTCATGGTGGTGGTGAGGACGCAGCAGAGACCCCAGTGAGGACTTATCTTGAACTACGGCGTTTCAGCATCTGACCTGCTGGCACATAACACATCCACTCAGCACACATGCAGCCAGGGAGGCTGGCTCTGGGTGGGCAGGAAACAACTGAGTGCCTGTGCTGGACAGATCACAGACTGGTGAAAGAAATAAATTGCAAGGGAAAACCAGTGGGACAGCTGGACTGTGTCCTGCAAGAGGCATAGGACAGAGAGATCGTAAAGGAACAGCTTGGAGGAAGCCTGATCACCTGAGCCTTTTAGTCAAATAAATGTTTTCCCAGAGGAACATATCTTGACATTTGCCCCATCTCAGATGCCCACACCTTGGCTGCTTTTCCTCTGCTGTGTATTCTTGAAAAGCATACACAAGGAGAGCTAATGAAAGGTTCTTTAAGGGTAAGAGCAGAAAATCTCTGTGTACAGGGAGCAATAAACGGAGAGCAAAGACTTAATTAAAAAACATTCACAATATTTTTTCAGTGTCTCCTTCCAAATTTCAAGCCCTCCTCTCATTGATGCATTTAGAGAGGTGCCTAAGAAGAAAGGCACTCCAATCCCCTACTGGTTTCTAAAAATCTCAGGTTTGGGTTTTATGAGGACAATGTGAATCTGAGATGCACCGTCATTTTGCCTGAAGGTAACTGCTGAGACGAGGATCGTGGGAGCACTTGCCAGCCCTCTGAACCACACGTATCAGCTTAATTAAGGCAGCTGGGACTCCAGTGGCCATTTATACAATCAGAAGAGAGAGCTGTTCTGCATCACAGCCACCCTGTTCTCATCATAGCATCAATTTCTGGCAAATCACCGTTGAACGTTAAGGTACAAACCCCCTGACATTAACAGTGAGATCACAAGTTCTCAAAGATTCCCAAAGGGCTGAGAATGGACAAAATTTCTATTTCACAGCTGATTCACTCAGTAATATGTAAATAAAAAATACTGACCTAACACAGTAAATTCATGCATGGCAGTAATAGGCAGGAAAGATGTAAAGATTATGTTTTGGGAGAGATAGCATGGAAATGAAACACAAATATAAACAATCAAGGACAAAGAGAATCCCCCCCCCCCAAGAAACACTCACAGAAAGTTACTGATTAGGAGAAAAACATATGTTTTATAAGCACAATAAATAGTTCTCAAAGAGAATCTCAACATCCGCAGATGGAAATCCTAACACAAGCTCAAGGATGAAGAATGGCACTCAAGCTACCAAATACCTCTTTTATTGTCTGAGATTTGACATCACTAGCAGATGTGCTTTAAAATCTTATTTTATCCTAATAAATCATAATATATATGGGGCACTGAGGCACTGGAGCTATTTCTGTTGACCTTCTGCACAGCAAACCTAACACTTTTCTTGCAATCCCAGTATCTTCTGTGTCTGTTATTTCTCAGTAACGTAAAAAATGCAATTGACTTAAGTTTTGGTTACTCATATTCACCTGTTCACCACACTACTACTTATGATTTTTTTCTCTTCTGTCACTGGCCTAAGACATCCAATGTTTTCCAGCAGTTTGTGGTTTTGGTTTTTGTTGTTGTTGTTGTTTTTGTTTTGTTTTGTTTTCATTTGTTTGTTTTTTTAATAAAGAATCATTTATTAATGAAAAAGTGTTTTATTTATCTTTGAGAAAAGTTTACTGGTGTATGCAAAGCAAATTTATTCTTAGAAAAACTGTCTCTAAAATTGAAAATTGCCTATTTAGAAACAGTAGTTTGAGAGGTGCAGTTTGTGTTTTTCACATATTGATTCTCCCCCATGGATCTGGTGAGCTCTGTCTCTGAAGAGGAAAAGCCCATTGGAATGCAAGGTCTGAGGATGGTGTAGCACAGTAAACACAGCCTGGCTTCTTGAGACCAATTTAGATTACAAAGAATGAGACTGAGACTTCAGAGCTGCAGCTTCCAGAAAGCACTATCATTAAAAAAGGCACACATACCCCGCAAAACAAACAAAAAAAACTCTAACAAACTCAAATGTCAACAAAAACCAAAACCACAACATGCCTCCCCCCAAGATTTCTGAAAAAAAAACCCCAACTCTTTCCCTAAAATATGTTATTTATTTAAAGGAGGAAAAGAAAGAAAGAAAAGAAAAAAAGAAAAAAAAAAGGTATTTACCATCAAAAGTCAGCACTGGCTGACTTTTCAGTAATCCTAGCACCAGACAAATTATAACATTCCTCACTACAGCTTTCCAACCCAGTAATCCTACAAAGAACTGTGCAATCAGAATTTTAAATGCCCTGGGAACTGAGTTAATACCAGATGGTATCCAGCTATATTCATCATTATAATTTCCTAATATTATATTAACAGTTACTAGTTTAGCACTTGAATCATGTAGCATGACACTGCTAAAATGTATGTCCTGAACTCAATATCACACAGAAAAGTTTTCCCTCTCTCTCTCCTTGGCTGTCATTTCTTCAAGTTTTTAATAATATTGGTTTTTCAACATTTTATGGCCTTATGAAAATGCAGACTTACACATATAATATGATCTTGTCTTTTCAGTTATGATAACCGTATTAGATCAATCTGCAGGTGCTTCTGCCATTTCAAGAGATCCCACATTTTTAATACTATCAAGATTAAAGAGTTGCTTTCTTTCAGACAACATAAAATAGGATGTATGAGTCAAGTGTGCATTTTCTGCCTGGGGGAATTATCAGAGCTGTGAATTTCCTTATGTTGTTCTTCCCAATACTGCATTAGAAAAGTACTGGAAATCTCCAATTGCATGACTCTTTCTTCTCCACATGCAAGTTTATGGCACTTAAGGTAAATACTTCTTATCCCAGCTTCACACACAGGCTAATTCAGTAAGTTATACTTGTCTGAAAGGCATTACAGTCATACACTCTTTTTACAAAGGAATTTGTTTTTTTTTTTTAATAGTTTCACATGCTTCCAAACTTCTTTGGTGAATGTTTTCCTTAGAACAGGTCTACGCCTTTTTTTTTTTTAGCATTCAGCTTTGTTTGGAGAGAAAAAGCATTTTTGTCTCCTACCCTTCCCACCTTGTGCCCCTGGTGTGTGGATATAATATATTCAAAGCTTGAAGAGCTGACTTAATCCCTGCTCTTCCACAAAATTAACCCTTTTCCAAAGCAGAAAAAGAAACAGCTCACCAAGCAGCATTTTCTTAGCTTTTACTTCACTGGCATAGTATTTTGAGCAGTTAAACCATTTCCTTTTCACTGTGGTATGAAAGAGCTTGTGATTAAACACTAAGGCACACATTCATTTAAGCTATAAGACAGTATATCTGTATATCTGACCAACATCTCTAGTGCAAGGCATACCTATATCACTGTACATACATGGGAAGTCTTCCATATAGTCTCTTCCAAAAATATCTATTCATTGTCACTAGCAAAGCAGTAATGGTGAGCATTTTCTACTTGAAATTATGCTCTTTAGGAGTAGTCCCTGTGAGCACACAATACTTGGTACCCCCTCTTTGCCCTCCCACTTTATTTACTCCTGCACAGCAACCTGCCTGGTCAGTGGAATTGTACTGAATGTGCATAATGTTAAGTCTTCTTCATGTGTTTCCTCATTTTTCTGCATACCAAGACTATCTGGATCTACCATCAACATCAGAAAACACTTTGAAACAATTACCCAGTGTTGTGCTCCAGGACATAAATTGTTCAATTACAGCTCAGCAGAAGACTTACTGTAGATGATCATGGGAATACATGATTATCATTGTTAGCTGTTTACAGCACAGGTCTTAACCTTCCACTGGTATTTCTGATTCTGCCCACTGCTGGAAACCAGCTGGGCTTTGGGTTTGATCCAATCTGGAGGTTCCTGGGAGTCTGTGTATTTGGATAAAGGGTGACCCAGCCCAGTTAGCCCAGTCAGAGCATAACAAGATTTGTATTCTCATTAGAAATGCCATTGTTCCTCCTTCAATTATCATTCTACCCTTTGACACTCTTATTCCCAGCATGAAACTAAGAGATACATAAGTGATACCACTGTGCACAAAACTGGCACGTGAAACAAATGTGGTCTCTGCCAGCCTGATAACCCACTGGTCAGCTCCTTTGCTGGGCTACACTGCTGTGCAGCTCGGGATGGCAATTTACTTGGGGGATGATGTGACTCTATACTGCCATCTCTGAAAGAAGATGCATAATTTAACCCCATAAAGATGATTTCAGGGCTAGACGAGACTCCTGTGATCACCTAGTCTGATGTCTTACAGATCATTTCACAGATCATTTGTGACTCCTAGATCATGGAGAAACAATGCACAAAAGGTGGCTTTGAAACCATGCAGCAGTTTCTAAAACATCATTCTCAAACCCAACATTAATTAAAACCAAAACTGATAAAAAAGCATGACATCAATTTTTTCTCTGAAGTAGGGGTATCAATAATGCATTATTTGTTTTAAGAGAATGGATGCAAAAGTACACAGTTAAATGGCTACAGTAATTTACTGTGCTTCCTTATTGCAAAGCAGGCTAAATCTGCTTTTTTTCATTTTTTTTTCCCTGCAAGCATGCATCTTTGCTATTGTGCCTACTATGCATTAACCTGGGAGTTTAGCTCAATCTCCCATGACATAAGGAAGTGCCTGCAGTATATACGCCTGCATTTTAAGGAGAATTTTGCCAGTTCCATGCTAACATCATGACTTATCAATGGCAGCGTTTTCAGCATGTCCATGCAGCTTTGGAGCCTAACTACCACTTCCAAAATTGAATTTGGTGGATAGGTGCTTCAAGATTGAAATAAAAAAATTGCAAAAGTGCCATCTTAGCTCGACTGCTGCTTGAAAGTACAGCAACAGGCGGACAGTCGGTAAACTCCACAGGAACCTGGGGTCTTAGATTTCCCCCAGATGCATCCAAGTAAGATGTCTGTGAGGATCTAACCTGGGGACAGCTCTAAAAAAGGCACACTTAGCATCCAAAGTTTCGTGGTAATTCCAGAAAAACTTTGTTCTAGAAACCACTGGACTTCAGACACTTCAGTCTGTAGCCTCATTGGCATGGGTAGCATTGAAAATAGCTGGATATGATATCATAGCCAAATTTTATTTCCCTTTTGCGTGCAATACATTTCTGGTCTGGTAAAATGAACAAAGAATTTATCAGAGCAAAAAGCATCCTTGTGAGGACAGACCATGTATATTAAGAGCGTACCAAATTTGCAGAGTCAATGCCTTCTGCATCTTCAATTTCACCTTCAAAAGACTTCTGAGATTCTCTACCTCTGAGTCAGGAACCTTTTCTCATTCAAATTCTATTAGGCACTCCCTGGAACAGCACTTAGCCCTGCACAACATTATTCTAGATTCCTAAATTCTAACTGGGCAAACATAAAATGTTACAGATTGTTAAAAATTAGCAGAAAAGAAAACTTGGTGGAAGCTGGTAGCAGACTTGCCCTGACAAAGGTAACGAATTCTCAATCAAGTTCCTGCATCAGGAGTCTGTCTGAAGAGTGGCAGGTACCTCCTTCAATAGAGCAAGGTTTTTTTTCTATTTCTCTTGCTGTCTCTCACTAGCATGAAAAAACCCCACCCCAGGCACTCATTTGGCTGGAGGACAACAAAAGAGCCAGCTGGATAACCTACTCTTGATGACACTCACTGATACACAAGACCAAGGTTTCAGTCCCTATTCTCCTGCACACCTGGTGAGCAACTTGAAGAGATCAGATAAGAGTAAAGGGATTAATTAAGAAATAGCAATTTGTAGTATATACCAGCATGATCTACAGTCCACTAAAATCAATGGAAAGGATCCCTGTAGTTAATTCAAATTAATTAACCCAACTCTGACTCTCGAGTGCAGTATGCAGCAAACTGGAAACAGTTATATTTTGCATCACTTTATCTGAGAGGTCAAAAAGCCTGAATAGTCAGTACATATGAAATAGTATTTTCTACATGTTCCTAGAGTCATGTGCCCCTTTGCATGCTAAATTTCAGCTGTAATCCGCCAAGCAATTAATAAAAGCCACTGTCTTTTGCAAATCAATTAAAAATATACGTGCCTCTTTTCTTTTAGAGATGAACACACTTCACTGGAAAAGATTCTCATTAAATATTGTCTGTAATAACAGGAATGGGAAAGCAGAACTTAAACTTGTCACTTTGAAAAAATATTTTCTGAATATGCAATTTCAAAATAGTGCAGAAGTATTTAAACATAAACCAGCCACAAGTGTAAATAGTGTGGCTCAAAATGTGCTTTCCCTGCTAACCAAAGAATCCTGATCTGTGCACTAAATTGTTGGAATGAGGCTTAAAATTCATAATCAAGTGATGAGAACTAATAGCATCATACTGAGTCTTGCTCTCAGCAAGGGCTCTCGGTCTGCTCTCATTCCACATCAGAGTTGCTTCTGATCACAGTTACTCCTACTGCTCATCCTTTCCCCTCAAAACCTCCGAGTCCTTCCACCCTGGGTGATCAAAACTTTATTCTCCACCAAAATAAAACTGCTACTGAAGAAAATACAAACTATACTGTTGCATCTTATAGAAAGGTGCATGAAATCAAAACTTATAGTTTAGAACTGCTGAGATGACAAGCGTGGGCACTGTTTGGGATTATCCACCAGATTTCCCAGCCTGTCAGAGACAGGATGTGTATCAGACTGGGGACAAGCCATGCATGTCCTGACTGTCAAAGCCAGCAGTCCTGCATCTCCCTTTTAACTCAGTGTTAATATTTATAAATTGGTAAATAGATCTTCCAAGGTATCGAGCAACAAACAACTTAAGGAGGTTTATCTTTAAACATCCAGAGCTGAAATTAACTCTTGAGAGGAAGATAGACACAATAAAAAGGATCTGGATATTCACTAAAACCAAAGTGATGGGTTGAAAAGATAGTTTTCATTAACTCAGCCTAGTAAAAAAACTTCCACCGAATCTGGCTCAGCACCCTGCTTTTTGTCAGGCTGACTACTTCAGAAACCAGAATTTTCATGTGTATGCAGCTTTTGAGTGCCCCTCTCCAAGGACCAGGAAATTCAAAGTCTCTGGGAGTTTCTAGAGGTCTGTGCAGTTAATAAACATACTACATCCCTACGTCTATGTCTTTTAAAGGAGATTGTGGAAGCAAGCTCTGGTTTTGTTTTGTTTTGTTTTTGTTTTGTTTTCCTTTAACAAATACCACACAGTGGGAAAAACACTATGGAGGATTTACATCCAAATCAATGAGCAGTTATTACCTCCCCAAGGTCGTTCTGACAGTTTTATTATCAGTGACACAGGAGCAAATGTTGCAAAAGCAATGTGGCAAAATCACCTACGTATTATGCTTCTGTGCATGGTCTGAAGCTAAATTACTTTGGGTATTGTGCCAGTGATAGTTCTGATAATACATTTTAAGACCAGACATGGGTCATGTCACATCCACGGATTATGTATGGAACTGTCAAAATTTCCAGAAAACCTTCTGCTGCTTTGTGTGCTCATCTGTGTGCTGGTAGCCAAGTCTGCAATATTATTTATAATTATAAAGCGCCAACAAGTGTAAACATGGGAAAACATTTAGGATTTATCTTGCACATATTGAAAAACAACATACATTGACTTCTAGCTGATCATGACAGACCTTAAAAATATGTACACTTTACATCTTGAAAAGCATAAAAAAGGGAAAGCAAAACCAAGAGGGACTGTATAATCTAGTACATACAGAGACAATGCAAAGTTCCTCCTAACAATGTATTTCCAATGAAAAGCACCATGATGTCCTGACAAAATTTTCTTGCTGCAGATCACAAAATGCTGCATAAGTTGGCTTTCCAGCCCTAGCCTGGCAATTCCTTCTGTGGATGATATGTTCCACTGTCATTATTGTATATATATGCACACAGACACTGCTTGGGCTTGCAAACACACCAACCCCAAGCTTTACAGAGGTTTCTTTTGAGAGGCATGCCCAAAGCAGATGAAAATATATCCAAGAGCACTAGAAGCAGTTTTATAGGGAAATATGCCACTGGAGTTGAGCTGGGTTGATCTCTGATGTTAAAGGCAGTAGGGGCTGTTTTTGCTCCTTTCAGCAAGTAGCAGGGATGTCTGATAGAGAGGAGATCCTGCTCTGGGATCAGCTGAAAAACATTGGGATTTTCTCTCAGCTCTTGCCTCCTTATAACTTCCTCTACATACTACTTTCTCCAAAGAACTTTGTTATGTTTCTCCAGCTGTGCTCTAGTGCCTAAAAGGCAGGAAACAACTAGAAAGGTGTTTTTAGTACACAGAAAAACATAAGCTTTGACAACTCCTGTCTTGAAAAACAATAGCTCCCTTCCTTTGCAAATTAATTTTAATAACTGTGGCTAGTTTGCTGTGAGTTGAGTAGTTTTGCATGAACACACACAATTAAATTAATATGCAAATGCTCCCATTCCTCTGAGAATACCGAAGCATTCTTTACAGAGTGTGAGACAAGGAGACGGAAAAGAAAAAAAAAATAGCAGGCCCCAAAAGAGTCTTGTTTAGGAGGATGGGATGTCTTTTCTTTAGCTAAGCCACTGAAAGGGAATTCAAGCCTGACTGAAACAATGCTTGTTGATGAAGCAGAAATAAAGAAGGAAGAAGAGCCTTTAGCAATAAAGGAAAGAGGAAAAACTGGAGCATCCCAAGTTGTTAAAAACTGACCTCAGCAAGTCTAAATCTTCACAAAAGTAGCATTTACTATGTTGGGCCTCACAAAGGTTCCCATTCTTCCCTTGCCTGTTGGGACCCCCTCCTTCTCCAGCCATGTTTGAGCAGGGGCCTCAGACAATTAGCACCGAGCCTGGCCCTTCACCCTTTGGCTGTCAATCACTTCCCAAGCAGATGGCAGCAGAACAAGGAAAGGTGGTTTCCAGGCGGCTCTGCCCGTCGGCTCATCTCCATGCGCCGTGCCCCTGGGAATGGCGGCCCGGCGGGAGGGACCCCCTGACAGAGACACCGCCGCTCCCCGGGACACTGCTGCCTCCAGCACGGCTCTTTGTGCAGCTGGAGCATGAGAGTGGCACCAAGGACAGGCTTCCCAGGAGTCTCCGTCCTCTGCCACAAAAGACCCTCTGGAAGCTGAGGGGCCAGAACAACTCAAGAGTCACTAAAAGTTGTTATGGAAAAAGCAACCCTTTCACTCCAGCTTGCTGGCTTTGTAGGCTTAGACAAAAACAGCCCCTATCCAGGCAGCAGCTACATCATAGGAGAGTGCATTTGTGACAGAAAGATAGATTAGAAAAGACTGGGAACATGGAGGCAAATAGATGTTTTTGGATCACCGGGGAAGGGAGGGAAAGAGATGGGACACAAAGGTGGCCCTGTGCTGCTGCTGCTGCTCTCAGCACGGAGCCTGTCTCCAACCTCTCGTACCAGGTTTAAGGGAGTGCAGGCCACTGGTTACACTGCACCGGGACCAGGTGTGAAACAAGACCAGGGAACCAGGAAGGAGAACACAACTCCCACTTCCTCTCCCACAGGCCTATCCCAGCCTGGGAACAAAAGAGAGGGAAGGACTGTGGCATGTGTAAAAACTCATGAGCAGCAGGGCAAATACAGCCTGGTAGGCAGGGAAGCACTTAAGCCTTATGTGAACAGCAAGCAGAGAAGGAAAAAAACCTGTTTTGGGATAGGATGAACCAGTATAAATCTGAGATTGACTGGGAATAGCATGGCTCTGATCTGAAACCCTTTTCAACTGACTGTTCAGCAGGTCCCAAAGGATAAATAGGATAAAATCTGCTCACCCTTCTTGGCTGTGAAGGGAAGCAAAGCAGATGGAAAGCCTCCATATTCAGTGGCCTGGCATTTTCTCCTTACACTCTCAACTTGCACAAGATTTGGAAGATCAGTGCTCTGAAACAAGCACAGACGTGTGACAAGAAGGGTGACACGCCCTTCACCCATCCAGCATGGCTCGGGCAGCGTGACACAAGGAGGGTGACATGCAGGGGTAATCACCACTGACGAGGAGCCATGACATTTAGCGCATTGTCACTTTGTCTATTTACTCTTCTATGTACTCTTCTATTTACACTGTCCTTTCAGGCATGAGAGTGACGGAAGGGAACTCAAATTCATCCAGGAGAATCTGACAGTCTAGGTCAGTAGTTGCAGAAAAAAGTGTTTTGCTAGAAACTGTACCCATTTGTTAAAATCTCATTAGCATAAATTCGGGGAGAGGAGGCAAATTATAAATGTCTTCTTCTTCGGTTCTCCTCATTCTGAGAAGTCCAACCCATCTGAGAATGAACATAAAAAGCTTCCCTCTCAACTTAAAATTCTACAACTGGTTAAAACCTACTTGAGATTTTAATAAGAAGGATCCAATTTGGGTTTTATTTACCTTCTGGTTTTAAGTCTTTAGAAACAAATTGGTATGCAGCTTTGCCAGCAAAAAAATTAAATCGTTACATAAATTAATCAACAAATAAAGTGAACAAAAATAAACAAATCCCTTAAAAAAAATCCTGTTACTTCCAAAATCCCCTGCTCCCAAGAGCTGGCATAGTAAAGAGTGCACCAGACTCTGCCATGCTCTGAGAAACAATAGCAAAATTTATTAAGACTTTATGTGTGTTGTTCCTTTTTGCTGTTATTACTGAGTCCATTCTACTTTCCTCCTTCCTTGCTGTTCACACATTGTCTACTACAGTACCAGGTAAACTGGAGGAGGGTAGCATTATTTGTAGCCACAGACTAAGGCTGCAGCACATACAAATTAAAAAGGTAATGACAGTCTATGCACTAGAAGGATCAGATATCAAAGAATAGGTGGGTAAGGAAACCTGCAGAAACAGTGAAACTATTCCTTGGCCTTGAGGGTCTAGGCTTTGATGGCAGAGGTGATGCCCTTAATTTTAATCTCTTTGAGGAACACAAAGGAAAGAAGGATTTATGACATAAATAAAGAAATTACTATGAATAAAATGTCTTCTGACCTACAGTGAAAAATGCCTGGCCCAGAGTTTTATTGTGTTTTTGTTTAACCTCCTCACACAAGGCAATAGGAAGGAACAGGGGAAGCCTCAGCCAACACCTCCATACCAGCAGCAGCAGTCAAACACAGGCCACAGGCATGAGCTCAGCTCTTATTTTGAGTGGGCTCTGGAGTCCCAAAGGGGTTTGCAGGCACAGACACAAGTTTTTTTTTAATATGGATCTGCAGGTACTAACAATATTACTTCATGGGCACTGACGTCCCAGCTGCCCAAGACCAAATATTCCACCAAACCACTGAGGTAAATTGCTGGGAAATGCACTGTTTTCTTCCTCTTCTCAAAGCCTACCTTCTGGGGAACTCTGGGCCAAGAGCTGAGAACCAAGAATCTAATTTAGGTATAACCCCCTTTGTTGAGGAGGAACTGCCTGGAGATGCAGCAGAGGTACAGCTCTCAGGGGTGCTCTGTCTTCTTGCACAAACATGTGAAACACAAGCTGTGGTGTGGGCTCTGCTCCCCAGTTCTATATCAGACATAGTAACTCACTACTTCATGTGTTTACAGTTAGCCACAAGCTTAAGTGCGCAATGAACTGAGGCAGAAGTTCCTGCTATTATTTAAATAATTTTTACATATATTTTAGCCCGTTTGCTCCCTCTTATGATCACTGACTGTTTTTCACTGGATACCCTCTAATTTATATGGCTGTTTCTGTACATCAATAACCTGCTGAGGAGCAGTTAGTCAGTTTGAGAAGCTTTAGACCTTTGTAATTCAGCCTGTTACTGAGCAAGATCTATTTTTCTGCTCTAAAAATGTGAATATCTTAGGAATTAAAAGCTTTGACCTGAGTGTGGTGATTTCACAGAGAAATAAGACCTGCAATAACAAACTGAGATATTCCTATAATGGCTTTCTAAAAGCAAACGCATCCTGTGGGGGCACTGGTAACAATCTGTAGTGGATAAAAGCACATTACTATTACACAAAGTTGTAGGTACTTATGACAAATCTCAAAGAGCAGGTGAGGATGAAGTCAATTGATTCAGAGCTCTTTGCATCCATACAACCTCCAGGTACTGACACCTTGACTTCCCACTGGCCTGGGGGAGTTGCTCATTCATCTTTATGAATGAAATAAGCATCAAGACAATGATACAGTGAGAAAGGACAGATGAGTATAGAATAACCATGGCTGTGAGGCACAGCAAAGAACGTAAGTACTACACAGGGAATAATCAAGGCAGGTTAATTCAGCAACATGGGGGATTTAGACTTGAATTTTCAGAATCCTGGTTGATTTAAACACAAATTTTCTGCTGTGTCTGAAGGGGAAGTGGGATCTGCTTGATAGCTGAGTCTTCTGTATTTCTTACAAAATGTCCTTTTGCAGCAGGTAGAGGCAACAAAGAGACAGCTAAATTACAGATATGTCAGGATCTCTTTGTACTCATTGTCTGACACTCAGAAAATGGAAAATGCCGAAAAACTCATAATACTTGAGCCATAACACTTGTGAGAAGAGATGGAGTCACTGTGCTTGTGAGCTTGCATGGCAAAGGGTACAAAGAAAAAATTACAGAAATGTGATAGGCATTGTACAGTCTCAGTTAATGTGCACAGAACAGGAGAAAGAAAGAAAGAAAGAAAGAAAGAAAGAAAGAAAGAAAGAAAGAAAGAAAGAAAGAAAGAAAGAAAGAAAGAAAGAAAGAAAGAAAGAAAGAAAGAAAGAAAGAAAGAAAGATTTGCTCTTCCTTTTCCTTGCCAATGCTGGCCTCAGCCACACCAAATCAGGTATCAGACAGCTTCCAGACCCCTCACACCCAGTCCAGTGGCTCAGCCAGGCCTTTGCCTGCATGGTTTCTTCCCCACAAAGTGAAGATGTCTGGGCAGAGCAGAGACCAGGGCAAGGCAAGAAAGCAGCTGGGAGGAGGATCCAGAAGTAACACACCTGGCTCAGTGTCTGTTCCTCAAGAGGCAGCATCAAGGGTGGTGATGCTGGAGACCTGCTGTGCCACAGCTCCACCCTTCTCATTGGATGGAGATGCTGATCCCCATGCAAGCCACAGGATACATGTTATGGTCTATAACCACCACTGAAGTTTCAAGACTGAGGCAACATTGCCTACATTATCTCTCTTGCCATGTGAATCTTACTCCATTTGTCTTTTCCCAAACCCTCTATCTCCAGCAATCATTCCTAAAATAAACTAAACCTGGAGACCTCCTGAGGTGAGGACACATTATGTAGGTCCTGAACACACAGTGTTCAGCAATCTTATTTCATTCCAAGAGGAAAGACAGAAGGCAGTCACAGTCTGCACCCACGGTGACCAACTATCAACAGATCTATGACAAGGGATTTCAACCCTATGTGAAGAGCAATGTTGGTTTAATGCATGGAAGAAGGTCAGCACAGGGAAGATGAGAGCAGTGACATCACCATGACTCAGCTAGGAAAGGCATATTTGGATTTTTATAGTAAGGGTATGCTCTTGTCTTAATCAGCAATCAAGGACAACCAACAAAAATATTAACATTTCAGGATGGGTTTTTCCCTCACAATATATAAAGTTAGAAATAATTGTTAGAATTGAAATCTCTCATGACAACTCTGTAGAAATCATGCAAATCTTTCATGAGTAGCAGGGACCAAAAACATGATAAAGCACACAAAGTCCTCTTTGAAGAGGCATTTTGGCATTTCATGAAACAAAGACAACTCGGTTGTTTTACAGTACAGACTATTTCTTTTACAGAAAGACTTCAGTTTTTCAAGGCAATTTTGAACGTCCCATCTCAGACACATGAAAAGCAAGACAGCTTGAGATGCACCTTAAAATTTGTATCTGACTGCAACTCCAGCCAGTGCTGTCTATAGCAATAAAATCATGTCCTCAAAAAACACACACTTTTCTAATGTGCTCAGAAATACCCAGAGGAGGCTCTGCTTTCTAGCCTCTCCCTGAGGGATTCATAAATGTCCAATTGTGCTATCACACTCCTCCAAGGCTGCATTCCTAATGAGAAACCTAGGTCCTGTCATTTTTGCATTTCCCTCAACTCCAGAAGCATCCGTGAGGAGAAGCCAGCAGGGACTGCCCTGCTGCCTAAGCACCCACAGTACCTTGAACTCTTCCAAGCAAAAGCTAACCCTGACTAGTCCAGCTGAGAACATGACAGGGAGATAGAAAAAAGAAACCCTGCTTTGTTCAAGATGGAGCAGGTCCCAGATGAGATTCTCATGAGACATGTTCTTCCCACAAAACCTTGGTCGTCTTTGTCCAACTTCAATGTGCTTGACTGCTCTGTCAAGCTTCAAGAGTGACTCACAGATGGAGAAACTCTCAGGTTCTCTCTAAAGCCTGAGCCCAGCTGAATCCCCCCACCATGCACCCCCAGTATATCCAGTCAGGGCTATGGCATCTGACTGTTGCCAGAGAAGTACAGATGCTGGAAAAGGCAGGAAACTTTGATATGAGATTAAATTGTTGATGTGTTATTAGCACAATATATCACATTTGTCAGAATAAGACAGAAGACAAGCCAAAAGGAAGAAGACTGATTTATAATCTAAGCAAAAAACCTGTTTGTTTTCACCAACTCAATACTCCCAAAGTTCTCATGGTGGAGGTTAGAGAATATCCGTATCACAAAACTGCTGGGTTGCTGCTCAACCAGGTGGAGCCGCGCAGCAATTAAACCAGATCTCCTGATAGCAACATGAGCCCCAGGTAATCACAAGAAATCTTTTTGATTGCCTATTCTCATTCATTTGGGAACAAAAAGGGATCTTTAATCCAACGATAAGACCTGGCAGAGCGGAAACCCTCAAAGCAGAAAATGCAACCCCTTCTCCCCTGAGTGGGGATCCATAGCAATGTTTGAAGGGAACACACCCACACTCCTGCCTGGGGAATGCCCAGCACAGTCTTAAGCTTGTTCTGTACCAGACAGTCCAGCTGCTACACGAGCCAGGCTCCATTTCAACACAAGAACAGCTCTTCTGGAAATGACAGATTGCCTTGATTTAAACACCGCTGTTCCCAGGTGCAATAAGCTTTATGTTGAAACCATTTAATGCTAAAATTACAGTGAATATGCAGGGCACTGCTGTGAATTATGGCAAAATAATATCTGATACATCACAAAAATAAATCCAAGAGTGCATGCTTTCCTTCTCATTTTTTAAAATTAGTTAAGGATTTTGCACACTTAAAATCTTAAATATATAATCTATGTGCATATATCTAAACTATACCTTTCTGCATATGATGTATAAAGACATGCAGGGATATAGATTTACTTATGTTAATGTACAAGATGTGGCATTTACATCTGCATGGAATTTCTACCTAATGTGCAGCTAAAATCACACACCTAGTCCTGTTGCTCTGTATTTGTACAGAAGCAAATGGAAAAAAAAAAGGCAGAAACTGTGGCTGCAAATAAAGACTCTCTATGTGGTAAAGGGATACATTGCTGAAACTGGAACAGGTACCTTTTTAAAAAATATAAAGAGGGTAGGTCTTAGAAAAAACTGTTGATATTATAGCAATATAATCTTTTCCAAAGCAAGTTTCAATTCCAAGTGCCCCTGATTAGATTTGATTGGCTGATACATAAGAAATCACCATGATCAATCTTTTAGTTAATCTCCATCGTCCTTCAAGCATCACAGTGACATGGCTGGGACATGCCAGCAGTGGCAGATGCTTCATTAAGCAGCTAATCGGCAGTGGCTGTAGGGGTAATTCAACATTTGCCAAAGAGTTCAAATAGCACTTTAGGGTAAAACATGCCCCTCCACTGATATCTTTCTGGGTTGTCGTGATTAAGCGTAATTAGGTTCACAATCTCTCTCTTCCAAATAACAATAACAATAATACATTGGAGGCTTCTGAATGCCAGTGGGGGCCTGGCACATCAAACCCATATTTTAACAGTAGATGTATGGGTTTTACAGCTGGACCAGTGGAATTTAGCAAGAGTGGTCTATCGTGTTTCTGTACTGAGAGCCCCACAGTGAATACTCTGTGTAAATAGTTCACTGGTAGTATGTAAAAGCAAACACAGATTTACTGAGCAAACTAAAAGTAGCCATGCTATAGTGTGCTTGGCTCAGATCAAATGCTTGTCTGGGGGAGAGTTCCTTTATTAACAGCAACAGAGACCTTTAGCACCTAGAGAGCACTTGGACTGTTATGCCTGGAAAAAGCATTGCTAACACCTACCAGAGACCAGCCAGCCACATACACACAACTGTCTGAGTGGCACCAACATTTCCACCAGTTACACTGTCCTCTCCCCTTGCTCAAGGTGTCAGTGAAGTTGGTCAACCACTTATCACACCATTGAACAGCACACAGTTTGCAAAGCAACCCCGATTTCTCAGAGAATACTCGTCCAGGTACAAGCCTGTATTTCAGAAATAAATTTGAAACCATGATGTGTGGTGATTGCCACTACTTGCTGTGCACTAGACACAGTCACTGGAGTACTTCATGACATAATATTCAAGGAGTGGTGTCTAAGAGCTCTGGACTTGGACCACCCTGTGGTCAATGCACAGAAGGATTGGTGTGACACACTAGTTTCCAAACCTCACATAGATCCCTCAGAGAAGGGAACACTGAGTTTCTTCAAGTATCTTAGTGGGAAGGATGGAACCAATAGTTTATGCTCTAAATCAAAGCAGCTTTTGGCCTTGCCAAGTTTTTTCATTAAATTGGTACTCACCTGATTCCCAGAACATTCAAAAATGAGAGCTCTCGAAGAGACACAGAAATTATTTCAGTGTTTCTATTTGTCAGAGCTTTCAGTCAAAATTAATTATATGCCAAAGATGTCATGCTGGCCAAGCTGAGTGGCACTCAAGGGCTGCCGTGGATACAAGCTCTGGTGTAAGCATCAGCAGCCATGCAGAAAGAGGACACGTTCAGCCCTCTTGCAACAGGCAGCTAGTGAAAAATACAGTGCTGGTCACTCATTCCCATCCTTTCCTGCTAAATCAACCTGCTGCCGTCAGCACCAGTGCTCTCTTTGCCCCTTTCCCTCCAGATAGAACAGTCTGATACATGGATTCATTGAATAAATAAAAAATGCTGGTCAGGGCACTGGGGTGCATTGCTGAGGAGAGTGGGAGGAGGAGGAGTTCATTCACCCTAACATAGTGATTAACAAGGCTGGAGGCTGGTTAGAGAGACCAGTATCTGCAATGAAATACTTATTATCAAAGCATAAAGGAAAATAGGCTCTCATGCTGTAAATCTTTCAATACAGTAAACAGCAAAGAAAAAAAAAAGCTATAAAAGTGAAACTTCAGGATTTGACAAAGATGCTCTTCTTCAAAGTGATAATACACTCCATGGAATTTAATGATTCTTATGGTCATGTCCACATTACAAATACACAGCAGGATTCTCTTTCAAGTGCATATTGTGCAAGTGCACTGAAAAAAAAAAAAAGAAAAAAGAAAAAAAAAAAAAAACCAACAAAAAACTCAGCTCTTAATATTCAGATCTATTAGGGTTTCACAGCTGATACAGGATTGAGCCATATATATAAATGTATGTGGAGACCATGGAGTCATTTGAAAGTGTAATTTCCAGACAATAAATAAAACTTATCAGTGACTTAAAAAATAAACCAAACCAACCAAACCAACAAACAGACTTAACAGAAGAGAACAAAATAGTTCAGAAGATGACCAGGTTTTACTGAAAAACTTCAGGAGAACTTGCACCACTTTCACAGAGGGCTGCAGATGAACATGCCCCCACCGTCAGCCTCTTTCTAAGGCGGCTCTTTCAGCCAAGTTAGAGACAGTGGGAGACAACAATACAAAGATTGCTCACAGAAGAGCTGACATCTGCTGGTTTATACTGCTTCATCCTCTTTGAAAGTACAGATCATCAATTTCAGCTGGACTTTGGGGATGCTTACAACTAAGTATTTGCTTAAAGGTTTGGAGATTCACATCCTTAGCATGCCATGTGTCAAAAGAACATAAATCCATTACTGGAAGTCTGAAAAACTTTGTGTGCTGTTTTCAGAACACAAGTCTTCTTTCCTTCAAGATATTTGACAGGCCTTTAATTTGAGCAATGAACTCTTAATTAAAGCTTGAAGGATTCTCTATTGCCTAAATACTGGATTGTGAAAGAGTTCTCATTTTTCACTTTGCTTGCACTTCAAGCAGTTTTTGAAGCTTCCCATATATTTTTAAAGCACAGATGCTCTCCCTTTTGACAGAATTATGGAGAATATATTTTTCCTTATCTTCTTTTACTACTTTCTCCCCTCCTACCATTTTGAGAATATACTCCAGCCTCTCATTTCACTTCATATGAACATTGTTTTTGACATTACAGAAAACACACACAACTTTATTTACAGTGAAATAATACAGGAATCAATTAAATTAAGACTATATGGAAAGTGCAGTGAATTGATCTTGTCCATTCAAAGCATTGCAATGGTACAGTGCAGTGATGGAACGTAGATGCAGTTTTATTCTTGTGTTTTACTGACAAAATCTATTCCCAACTTGAGCAATTTACAGGTTTGCACTAATCAAACCGTACTCAGCTTTTGTTTCACTCTCTCAGCCTTTGATTTTGTCCCTAACACTCTGTCTTGCCCACACAAAGCCCACTGGAGGAAGACAATACAGATGATTCAAAGGGGACTGATGAATAGAATGTGTTGCCTCTAAGGGAAGGCTTTGAAAACAAGTTTACTACTGAAGCTTGGACAGAAAAGCATAAAACTTGATGCAATAATCACAGGGTAAAATTCAATAGTCTGTACTACTCAAGAGGTCAGGCCCAATGATCTCAGTGCCTTGTAAGTATGAAAATTGAGAGATGCTTTAGGATTCGTGGACAGGTCAATAAAATTTACACTGTTTATGAAGTGCTCCTAGAAGACATAAAATTAAGTCTCTGCAGTTCCTTGCTCATTTCTGCCCCTTATAATTTCTTTTCCAATCCACAATCCTCCTGCTTGCGGGTTTGTTGCCGTGTCTGCTGATCACGCTCCCATCTGTGCTCAAGATGTCCTTCACCCTGCTCTGCTCCCTTACCCATTTGTTTACTCCCCCATCACCCTACATAACAGCAGACATGAATCTTGCTCTGCCACTCAGGTCTTCCATACATGCACTCTCCCTGCGTTTCATCACTGTCAACCTCCTCTTTATTTTTGCCTCAAGGGAGACACATCTGAGCAAAGACCTCTGGAGGACTGGCAGGGGGGGTTGACAGGGACTCTGTCATACAGCCACTGGATGCCAACACATTGAAAACTTGAGTTAAATAGCTTCTGTGTCCTTGCTTTCATGATTGGTCTCTTAGTTTTTTGCTAGGTTAACATCTGGATTTGATGATCTTAAATGTCTTTTCCAACCTGAACAATTCTGTGATTCTGAAATTAATTAATTGGCAATTTTGAAAGGAACCCAAAATTTTGGGACCACTGAACTGGAGGGACTTCCAAGATCATAAAACTGCCATCCCATAAGTGGAAGAAACTAAAAGAAATACGCTAAATACAAAATGCTCCATGCCAGCTTTGCCACGTGATAGTCACCACAAAACACTGCTAACACAGAGCAAACCAAATGCTCACAGCACAGGAAACCAAAATTTGCAGCCCTATAAACAAAATGAAACTCGAGCAGAGTGCTACAGCTTCTTACTCCAGCTGAGGAGTGCATCAGGTGAAAATTTGTCACACAGGCTTTCCTCAGATACATGGGTTTTGAGTATGGTAAAGAATGGTCTAACTTTCACAGCCAGAGGGTTCAGAGATGGGTTTCACAGCCACATGGAGTGGTCAGTATTCCTACTGTATCACAAAGCAACAAAGGAGAAGCACTCCCATGAGGAACAAACTGATGGGAGCACAGTTCAGAGCCTTCATCTGGAAAAAGCCAGGATTGCACAGGACCTGGCCTTACAAAGGGCCACCTTGCCAAGCGGCTCTGCTGACTGAAGATGATCTAAGTAAAGAGGAGTTTAATTTCCAGGGGGATCATATCAGCTCCCAGGCTCCCATTTGCCATGCCTATGGGTGGATATTCCACTGTACCCTTTGGCACTGAAAATTTCCCCAGTGTGTTTTAGCTCAGAGAGAACCTGAACAGTAACTGGAGCATGCCAGTGGATCGCTGATCAATCCCGAGCGACAGACTGCAGTTGGCAGCCACCACTTATTTATTTAATTTTAATGGCTTGTTTGTGATAAGATTTTTCAAGATTACAGATAGAAACTGTGTCAAATTACCATATAATTTAGTGTTTCAAATACTTTTTCCATTGCTATATCTGCCTCTCCCACTCCTCCAGTAAGTATTGAAATGAGACGATTACTTCTCAGGTTGACAAACACAAACCTGTAACATTTGTCTTCTACAGAAACCTATTCCCCTTTGTCTGGTTCCCCTCCCCTCATTTTGGGGGAAAGTACAATACACTTTTGATTTGTCAAAATAGTTTACCTAGTTGAAAATAGAAGCTTCTCCTCTATGGAAGAATGTGCTTTCTCCCTTGAAAAGTTAGACATGAACTGAAGAGAAATGTCATTCAGATAAGAGAACCTGAAATACTTCAAGGTTTTTCCAAAATTCTTATCAACCTTATCCTCCCTTGGCTGAAATTATTTGACCTAATTCATAAAATGCTTTTGGCTAATATGAACAAGGTATCACTGTCAGGGAAAAAAAAAGACACAAAAAAAGAAGTTTTGTTTGAATGTTTCCTTATTTCTAGCCAGAGGCAAAACTGTCACGGTGTTCACTGGAAGGAAAGCTGGCTTCTTGTGTCCTCTAATTCTCCTCCACGGCTAGCAAATTACCATTCACTTTTCCTTCTACGCTGGGGAACGCAGTGCTAAATTTCATTGGGAATTTTCATTGGTTTGTTTTTCTCCCCGACCGTTAATTGCAGTGGAGTACAATTTAAAAGATACCTGCATAAAATCCATGAAAATCTTTCCTAATGTAAGTACATTGGGTAGGGGTGCCAGCACTTCAGAAACCAGCAAACAGATAAATATATGGACAGCACCCATTTCCATATATTGTGTTAGGGCTAAGAAAAGAGCTACAGAAAGAAAGGAAGGGAATAAGCCTGCTGAAAGTAGAATTTGCATGAATAACATTTAGGGAGTAAGCTGCTGTAAGCAGTATCAGAGTGCTCAAAACAACAAAGACATTAAAAGAAGGTGGTAAAAATAGATAAGAAGCTTCAACATATCACTTGGAAAAAGCAAGGAATTGCTTTCTTTTGGATTGGATTTTTTTATTTTGGTAGCACTGCTTTGTGAAACTTGAACACAGGGAAGACAGGGACCTAAATCACAGAGATATAAATTTCTGGAGAAAAATATAAATATATAAGGAAGTCCAACCTCAAAGGGACAATCAAAATCCAACTGATCAGGGCAACTACTTTACCTTCATGTTCAACAGGCAGGGGAGAGCCAGAAAGGAGAGGGTTTTTTTAATCTGGATATTAATTCCGACTAGAAAGGACTGGTAAGCTCCTGCAAATTAGTTGTTTTGGGGGATGCTGGAAGGTGGTATCAGCTGCTAAAAATGATGTGTGTCCAAACATACATGTCCATGTTCCTCTGAGTACATTCTCTAATAAGAAAGTAAAGGTTGCACTTTTCCCTCCATCACATCCTGACTGCATGGAACTCCCACGTGTTCTGTGACTACACATCCTAAAGTGATTAAAATTTCCTGTGGGAAATTACAAATGCCTTTCATTTAAGGAAATTCACAACTTTTGTTTAGAAATTATCATTTTGATTTGTACCTTTAATAGAAGGGAATACTGTAAATGGATTTACATATTAGATTATAATTATGAAGGTAAAATTAATTACATTTAATGCTGTCTGGGTAGGCACTTAATGAAGGAAGTAGAAATTCAAATTTGTCACTTGGAACTCAGTAATTTCTTTTTAAATACGAGCTGTACCTGGAAGTGTTGAGTTGGATGCAACTGAATTTTGATCATCTGGCTCATTGACTTCTGTGCCATTGCCTTCAGTTTCTGATGGATGATTTCAGAAAGTACAGAGATTCTAATTATGCCATGACCATCTTCCTCCTCTCTAGCTGCCACTCACTCTATGTAACTACCAGATTTTTCTGTGCCCAAAAAGCTAGTCCTAATAACATTAGATACATAATACTTTATACATTGCTGACAAAAGGATCCTCTCAGTACAAAGAACTTTGAAATCTGTTTTCAGCTGAAGAAAGAATGGGAGCTCAATCCTTTAACAATCCAGCCATATACATTTTGGCTAGTGCATGTACTGGATTTAGCTTTTGTTTCATTATTGCAACTGAAAAACTGCAACACAATTCCCTGTGGGATGTTAAAAATGGGTAGGATAGGTCCTTCAGAAAATTCAAATGCCTAATTCTCACCCAGAAGCAAACTTTTATGACAGTTTTTAAAGCTTCTGAAAAACAGTTAGTTGCAGTGATTGGAGCTGAAGTGAGATTCACATCCATTTTCTAATGCCTTAAAAATAACAACAGGAATAATGGCCCTTACACAATAGAGTTGTTAAAATTAGAGGTTTCACCAAAAGAGTTATTTAGATGAGAAAATTATAGCTGCACGTTTGCACATCTGCACCTTGACAATCATATCCATGAGAATGTTGTAATTGCCATGAATTATGCAAAATGCTAATTAAGAACTCTAATTCACTAATCATCTCACAGGGTCATAACTAGAGCTGAATTTTATTAAGGACATACAATTCTGTGAAATGAATTTCTGCACTATACATCTCTTTCCAAAGGAAAGGAGGGAGGGCAATGCAGTCTTTGTGATTCAGTTGGAAGGGAGGAATTCAAGAGGAGGCTGTCTGGACAGCCCAGACCCTGACATCCTTTATGACTTCTGATGAAAATTTTTGATCCTCAGTTTCCCTCTGTAAAAGTTAGGAGACTATCCTCCTACCCACCCCAGGAATGTGTAAGGCTTAGTCTGCTCATGTTTATGATGTCACCTATGTAAGGTTGCATCTCTTCAAAACACTACTTGAGTTTGCTGACACCACTGCCAAAAAAACCATACAACAAAGAATTTTCTGCTCTTATGCAATTGGTATCTCTTGCAAGAGTCTGAGGCACAGGAAAAAAAAAAAAAAAAAAAAAAAAAAAGCAGTGCCAATCCTGCAGCAAGAAAGAAGAAACACACTGTAGTTCAGGTTACCATTTTGCTGATGAACAGGGATGATCACATGGAAAGATTACTCTAATTTGACATGATATATTTGCAAAACATTACTGACCCAGAGATGACAGAGCTAACCTTCAGAGATTCTCCTGAGGCAATATTTAACAATATAAAACTGTAAGACTGCCTGAGTGTCCTGGGTTGTGGAGCCAGGGTTTGTATATTCTATTTTCATTTGTTTTAAAGCAGTTGGGGAGATGCTTTTCTTTATCTCTGGTAACTCAAGGAGGGAGAGGCCTGATGCCTTTGAGTAATAGGCCATTAGCAGCTTCCCAGCCTGTACCTTCCCCCCCAGAGCAGTGCATCTGCCTTTTTATCACCCTGTTGTGAGATACATCTCATCCCCTAGCAGTGGGGTGGGGGGGACAGGCAGTTTTGCTGTCTGGATAAACGGAGACACAGAGACAGGAAAGCGACTAGTTTTTGACCCAATTTCCTGGGAGGAAGACTGGACCCCTCCTCACCACAACTGGACCCTTTCCTACCACCACTGGATCCCTTTTACCATCATTGGACCCGGTTCTTCTACAGGATCATCTCTACTCCAACAGAATCACGTCTGCCACTTCAGAAGGACTCACTTTTGGACTGTTTTCAACACCCTGAATCACAGGGTGTCAGGTTGTAGCTCTGACTCTGTCAGGGTTTTCCAAAATTGTTGTTTGTTTGTTTGCTTGTTTGGTTGGGTGGTTTTGTTTCCTCTTACATTTGTATTGTTAATATTCTACGTAAAGAACTGTTATTCCTACCCCCAAAATCTTTGCCTGAGAGCCCTTGTTTACAAAATTATAACTTGGCAGGGGGGGTGAGGGGTTTACATTCTCCATTCTAAGGAAAAACCCAGTTTCCCTGGCAGAAACCTGTCTTTCCAAACCAAGACACTGAGCTTAAGGAAGTTGCACCCATGTGGATGGACACAGTGAGGCGAATCTTCGGAGGAAAATGCAAAAATTCTAAAAAATTACACACACCAAAAAAAACCCCACCCCAAAACAGCAAAAAAACCCAAACCAACCAACAACAACAACAACAAAATACAAAAACAAAACAAAACAAAAACAAACAACAACAACAACAACAAAAAAAACCACAAAAAAAACAAACAAAAAATATACACACACACACAAACAAAAAAATAAAAGACTCATTCCCATTAAAGTAGCTGGGGGTTGAAGCTTTTGGATCCATTAGTTGGTGCTAAAGATCTCAGTTACAGAGGGCGGATATCACATCTTGGAAATACAGGAGGCAGGCAGGCAGATGATAGATACAGACACAGAAAATGAAACCAACTATCCTTTCCTGTCCTTGTGCTATCGAGTTTCTCAGCTATCCTGTAGTTACACATTGAGCACACGTGCTGAGAAGTATGGGACTGCTAATACAATTATATCAATGCCTGTCTGCACCAATCTTTCTCTCAGAGACAAATCTTTCTCTGCAGCGCTGATCAAGGCTTCCAAACATATATTTGACCTAACAAGAAATTCACACCGAAGTGTTCTGGCAGACTACAGAAATACACTTCAGATTAAGGATGGCATAAAGTATTCCTTGTAAAGGAAGCTGCTTTATGTCATCCATCCAGTGGATAAAGCGGGTGTGGAGATCTACATTTGCTGAGAGAACACATCAGGTCTGTTATAGCAGTAACAGGAACTGACACCAGCCTCACAGCTACCAGGGGGGATTCCCAAATTGGTTACAGTCAAACATTCATTTCCCTCTCTTTTTGGTCTGTCTGCTTCCATACCTTATGTTCTAAAATTCACAGCCACAATACAGCAGGAAGAAGAAGAAGTCTCAGGACTGGTCACAGTTTTATCATCCAAGAGTATGTTGGCACCTGGGGAGATCCAGCTGGATAGAGCACCTCTCCTACTGGAGCTAGGCAGGGCCCCAGGAGACAGGAAGGGAAGTGCAGCACCTAAGGCTGCCTGCCACCTGCTCAGCATCCTCTTCCCACTAACCAGGGGGATGCAGGAGAGAAGCAGATCTCAGGAAGGAAAATGAGCATTCCATGAGAAAATGTGAATCACATAGGGCACCCTTGTCATTTTCTATGTGCAGCCAGAAGCAGGAACAGGAAGCTGGAAGACAGGTTGAGGTGACACTAGGGGTTTCCTGTCACACATCCCACTGGAGCACCTCATCCCTGCCCGCAGAATGCCAGCTGGGGAAGACCAGGCAAAAGCCAGAAGTGCTTGCTGTGTTTTCTCCCCAAGACTGAGCTACCAGTGTTAATTACAGCTTGGTAAATCCTTCCTGGGAACCAGAGACTCACAGAAACATGCTACTTTTTACTGACACAAAGTGGGTTACATGGTTATAGGCCAAATCCTGACCTGGTGCAAAGCAAGCTCACCTAATACAAGGGATCTAGGTTGATATTTTCTTGGATAAATGTATCTACTTTTTAGCAGTGGCAAAGAGAGAGGAAATATATTAATTAACCACAAAAATAAATCTAATTAGAAAAAAAAAGGGGTAATTTTTTATTTCAATATTTTCTAATTTATATCTCTTATTTAAGTAAATTAAATTCAACTAAACTCATTTAAAAATATAATCAAATTCCAAGAGCTGTTTTGCAGCATCTACCAAGCAAACAAATAGATGATTCCACAGAAAAAAGACAGAACAAGTAATTTTTCCTTGAACTGACTGCTCTGATATTATTGTCAATTAACAGAAAGACACCCAGGGAACTCAGTTCTGGCAGCATTGCAAATGCAGCCTAGAACACGTTGTGATTCTCCTGGCTTGGCTAAAATTGTCAGTCTTCATTCTGACTCCTGTGCTGACGGGTGTGGACAGGTGAGCTTGTGGGTCATAATATGGGACTGAACTGAAAAAAAGGGATTCATTGTATGGCTCTGCAATGGACCTGCTGTGGGAGCCAAGGGAAGGTCATTTAATCAGGCTGTGAATCCAGGATATCATCTGTGATTTTTTCCACCCCTGCGCTCTAGTTTGTTGAGCTATGAGCAGTGTGACTGACAAGCTCCCACTGTGAGTCTGGATTCCACCTAATTCAATGAGCCTTCAACCCAGAAAAAAGCCTCTAGGACAGCAGGAGCCCCTCAAATGATGAAAACTCATTATCTTCTTGGTTTTACATCAAAAAAGATGAGCATTTGCCATTTCATGGAAAGGTTTCATGACTGTCAGTTGCTACATGCTTCCACTGTGTATTCTGTCTAATATTATGGTTAGTGTCAGTCATAGAAGGAGTGTGGATTTATGATAACACATAAGAGAGAGAAACTGCATAGATGCAAACTGGAAAATGAGCAGGTCAGAGAAAGGGAATAACCTAAAAAGCTCAAGATATGTTCAAGATATGTGGCCAGTGTCAGCATGGCAATAGCAGAAAATGGCTCTCCAGCTGCTGGAAGACAGGGCTGGATTACATGTCTTGCTTAAAGCAAATACCCACTCAGGCTCTCCTCCCCTCTGGCAGGAGTTCCACAGGCAGCCCTGCGTGCTGGTCCAGTGTCCTGCACACATCAGTAATTCAGTGATGAGAGGGTCGAACCTAAAATCTACCAGGTGAAGCACAGGGATCTCCTTGTTCTAATCAAAGCAACACGGAACATCTTAATTTGTTAAAATTAAATTCGTTAAAAGTGATGAACAGCAACAAAAAAAAAGAAAAAAAAGAAGGCTGAAAAAGGGGCTCTCTCTATGGAGAGGGTATGCCTGCTGATTCTTAGGGTGACCACAAAAAATCTTGAAGTGCACATCAGCTTGAGAAACCGTGCCCTGATCTTACAAGCATGGGAAGGTCACTGCTGAGCCAAACCTTTCCCTGGTGGGAAAATGCAATATTAAAAGCATTCCTTTCCTGCACCATTTGCAGTGGATCTGAATGAAGGAAGCAATCAGTTTGTTCTTTAGGAGGAATAATCACAAAGCAGCAAATGGCTAGAAGTCAATATTTATTAAACTGCAAGCCAGTTGTATTTTACAAGTGCCAAAAGTGAGAACATTATTATAAGATCTGATAAATCAAAGTGCTGAGAGTAAACACACTGTGTAAGCTACAATTATATGCCTCTGCAAGATCAATAATTCAAGAGGTTTCATCCACATTATGCATGATGGCCTATGGGAAGCTGGCCTCTGGAGAGTGCTTGCTTGGACTGAACAGATGCAGGGGCTTTTGAAGAATTTCTGTCTCCAAATTTCAAGCAGTTGACTATCCCACTTTCGGAGATGCAGAAGCAATAAAATTATCTGTAGTGGGTGGGAGGGCAGCCATTTCTCCAGTGCTAATAGCTAGTGCAGAAATCTCTGCAGGGATGGTTCACACACGCACACTCACAAGCTTTTCACAGAGTGCTTACCTCCTCAGGGAATGCTGTGCAGTCAGGATGTGCCTGGTGCTAATTAAGGGTATGTGAAGGACCACCCTTTTGGTGGTGATACTGAAGTGCCCTCCTAACAAAAGGAGCTTAGCAGAAGTGGCCCCCTGACTCTCTGACTCTTGCCACAGACTACTCCCAGCATGGCCTCTGACTGATCAATGCAAACTTTAAGCAGACCATCGTGCTGGTTTCTCTCTCACTCAATACGTGCAGACTCACTGTATCACATGGAGCAGAGGGGGAAGGGGAAGAACATCCCTTCTTTCTCTTCTAGGTAACACCATCTGCAGAGGCAATGGCAGATATCTCTAGCCAGCCAGCCCTACAGAGAAACATGGGGAGTTGTAGGAGAGAACTGATACTGTGAAGAACCATCAGACACATTGCTCCTCAGTTCTCCCGCTGTGCTATGAAACTCTCACTTTACTCATGTCAGCAGCAAAACCTGCCAGCATTTTGTTTTAAACAGGTTATTCTGGTGTCTATCTGTTGATGTAAATACTGCTGTGAAGCCCTACAAGTTGCTCTTGCATAGTGCATAATCAATATCATTCCTTCTTGCCCTCCCTGGGAGAGCAGTTTTATTTTTCTGAGGAATGCTTTCAAACACAGAGACTGCTTGACCTTTACCATCTATCCAAGGCCTGTTTATTTCTGAGCCTTCTTGTTTAGGAGGGTACCTGCCTTGCTGTGACTCACTTACAGTCTTCTGGAGTAGCCTCCATGCTGAGTCTACTGATTAGCCAAAGATTCATTTATCAGCAGATGAGGTTATGAGGTTGTCTTAGCTACACTCCCCAGCAACCTGCTTGATACTGATTTCATTTGCAGTAATAGTACCATAAAGTAAACGGCCTTGCCTTTGTTATTTGCTTTAAAGTAATCAATGCAGTGTGCAACTCATTCACTCTGAGGCTTAATCAAATTAACTATATTTGTTCCCCACTTATTGCTATGGATTTCAGTCCTAATTAAGCTCCTAATCCATGAAGCTGTTTTCTTTCTGGGATACTATGGGAAAGGCTGTTCCCACCTCCTCCCCACTCTCTCTCATACAGGGTTATGTCACTTGGAAAGCTGTTTCCTTAAAGAAGATGCAGTTAGTCCTGCTATCAAGTTGCCAAATCTCAATGCCATTGAGATTCCAATTAAAAATCTAAATAATTTGAAAAGGGCTAAATAAATAACTCCAGAAGGGTAATCAGCTAGTTGAGCTCGTCAGAAATATGTTGGCATATGCCAACACAGAATCTCACTTTCTAAGGATGGCTTAGTTTTTAGGGAAACTTCAGCAATGTGTTTATAAAACCAGATTGCTTCGAGAGGCAGTAAATCTCTCTAGTTGGGAATACTGTGCTTTCTTATAGAAACTAGAGGCATGCTCTCTTTGTTTTGGTCTAGTAATCCTCCAGCAAAACTTCCAAACTTTTTATTCTACTTAATTACATTTGACAGAAACATGGACACTTCGAAAATATTGTTTTCATGCAGTTGTTGGAAACAGCTGGACAGGGAGGTGAGAGACCCAAGTTAGTGCTCAAAGAGCAGGAAGCTGTATATTTATGAATTTAACTATATCCTTAGTAGACAGCAGAAAAGCTGCAGGGGACAGAGTTGTAAAGAGTCAGAAGGACCCACCAACTCTGCCATACTCATTCCTGCTACCAACACATAAAAATCTGCTTCCTGGAGACCCCTCCAAATCGATTCTCACAGTGGCACCACCCACAACCTCAGCCCTGCAAGGAACTGGACTCCTCTGCTGAGGACTGAAAGCTTTCAAAACTCAGTATTTTCTTTTTTTCTGTGGTTTTGCTGGATCAAATTATTTTGGACTCACCATGATTTAATGGGTAATTTTAGTCCTCTGATAGAAGCTTGTTTAATGCAAGAAGGGCTTTCTCTACAGAAAGAAATTTTCTGTAGTAGATAAGTTTAAGCTTGTGCTTAAGAGCAATAATTAATGTTTAAAACAATGACTACTCCTATTAATACAGTAATAAAACAACCCAAAGAGATAAACAGCGATTATGATTTGTTGTGAACAGCTGCTTCTTTTGAGAAATCCTAGCCATGAACACCTCATAAAATCACAGCATTTCAAGCCTGCTCAAGAAAAAGCAAATATCCTCATTTTTCAGGTTAATTTCCCAGGATTGATCAGATAAGCATAGCTGTTATCAACCATGGCTTGGCATTTTGTCTAAGAAAATGATATTAAAATGGTTTAAATAAAATACTGCAAAATTAAGATGAATAGGAACTAGGGATTATTAGGGTTTGTTTTGTTTTGTTTTTTAATCAGAGAGGATTTTTTTCCCCTGGTTTTCCCTAGCCATGTTTTTGAAAGGCAGAGGAACAGCACAACAGGGACATTATTCAATGTCACTTGTGAAAATTCTTCTTGAAATTATTTAGATATTATGCCTCCTACCCAGGAAATCCTTCTTAATTTATATTATGCATTTCTATATTAGTCAAAATCTTATGTACCTGTGCCAGTCAATGTAAATGCCACAAAAAGAGGTCTGAGTACATCTGCAGTCATCAAGGCATCAAAAGTGCGAACAAGAACTTGGGCAGTCATGCTGCTTGTAGGCTTTTCTGCTCATAGTTTAAGTAGGATTAAAATAGAAAGGACTTCTACTCTCAAAACTCAAGCATACAAGTACATATCTACATGCTTTCACTTCTAGGAGAACTGAACTGATGGAAGGAACTCCAGCACGGCCTCCCTGAGAACGTCTGGTTGAGCACACATCGAAAAGCTTTCCCGTATAGCGATCACAATGCATAAAGCCGGCCAAGCGGAGAGTATTAGGATGAGGGATTTTTGATTCAACAACCTCATTTGCCGTAAGTATAACTGCAGTTGTGATTCCCCAGAGGCAGCAGCATTCAGAGAGGCATCCTTGATTTTGGCACACTTTTCAAAGGCGCGAGCCAGGAGCGCGTTGCTGTCATAGCTCAGTTGTCATTATTGCTTTCCACGGTGATTATGGGTGAGCACCATCTGCAGCGTGCACACACATGGACAGTGCTGCCTTCCAGCCAGCACCCACCAGCCTGCCTGGGAGCAAAGGGATGGATCCTGATTGATTTTAAGCACTTCTAAGTATTGATACGAAACATTACTACCTCAAGTCTAACGTTTTAAAACTTGGATGCTTTAAACTGAGCTATTAAATCCATACTTAGTCAGTGCATAAGTGTCCTGAATTCCTGAACAGCTCTCTAAATCAAATCTTTCCCAGATCAAATCAATCATTTTAAGGTATTTTTTTTTTTTTAAGTCTCAGTAGGTGACTTTCCAGGGAAACCTGTGGAGCCACTGAGTTTGAATTGCCATTAGAAGACCTGTTTTGCTCTCAAAAGCTGTCAGGTTTAAGAGCAATCCTGCCTCAGTGAGAATCTGGAGTAAACAGGACTCAAGTCCCTGTTGCAGATCCACTCTCCTCCAGTCAGCAGAGTACTCCCCACGTACCCCATGCCAACTTCATTCGTGGCAGATATAGAATCTCTGCTACTTTTCAATGAATTTCCTAGAGCAAGAGCTATGATGTTTTCCTCTTCTTTGCCCTAATCATTACACACAGCCTGACAGTATTTCACGGTGGTGCAAGAATGAAATGGAGCATATTCTGTGAAGTGCTCCATTAAGCAACAGCAGAAAATTAAAAGGTACCACAAAGTGATCAGAAGTGACTCACTGCCTCCTCTTGGCTAGAAAAAATAGGTTTCGAGGGGAAAAGAGGAGAGGAATTATGAAGCAGGTACAATAATTGTGAAACTTAGCAAAGGAGAAAGGGCAAGGGATTCTTCAGACTTCATACAAAACCAGGCAATGGGATTGCAAATCATGTTAGAAAAGTCAAGAAATAAATTTTGTATGTTGAAGTAAAAAGTCTGAACCCCTCACTCATTTACCCCAATCTATGTTTATCCCCCCCAAAGGCCCGAGTTTGGCCTCTTGCATCTTGCTACTTCTGGTCTCCTTGTGTGCCTCATTGAGAGAGGTGACACTTCAATCCCAATGAAGGCATCTCAAGTTAACAGAGACAACCACCCTCCCCATTGCAAACATCCACAACTACATCCCCTCTGACAAAGGCATTCAGAGGGTTACTGATAGAGTAACTGATAGAGTAGGGCTGGCATCAATCAGATTTCCACTGAGAAATGGACAGCTCTGGAAATGCTACACGTGCTACAAGCGAAAAGACATGTTAATACACAGAATAGCATCAGAATAATAATAAAAAAAATCATCCCCAAACCACTGCAGAGCTTCCTGAATCTGAGCAAGGTAAGTATGGCTCAGGAGCTATTTCCCATGCCAAGGAGAGAGAACTTTCAGACACAAAACCAAGCCAGAAAAGAACTTTCAGACACAAGTGACCCTCAAAGCCAGCCCTCCTCTTCTACACTGCAGCTGATGCTGAACTACTCAGTCCCAACACCACCATGCAGGCACCACACCAGCACACAGACTGAGCTGTGTGGCACAGCCATCAGAAAGCTGTGCACTAAAGGGGCAGCCAGATCATCTGCGAGGCACAACCAAAGCACCTGGTCTTGGTTGCCTTTGCCCAAAACACTCTGTCTGCATAAAGCTTTGTTAGCACCTATTTGAGAGCTATACATTCCTAGCCAGGAAATCTACTTGGTAAAACCAGATCAGTGCATTTTTTTTAGGCACTGCAGATTAAATATAAGAAGTTGCATTTTTTTTTTGCTATTCCCAGGACTGACAGCACTGTGAAAACACAGCACTGTAGCTTTCCTACATAGGACTTTGAGCTCCTTTCTGCAGCAAGATCAGAGTGCTTTGGGTTGGAAGGGACCTTTAAAGATCATCTAAAGCAATCCCCTTGCAATGAGCAGGAACACCTTCAACTAAATCAGTTTGCTCAGAACTTCATCCAGTCTAGCCTTGAGCACTTCCAGGGATGGGGCATCCACCCCCTCTTTTGGCAACATATTCCAGTGCCTTACACCCCCTTCATTGTAAAAAATTTCTTCTTGATTTCCAGCCTGAATCTACCCTTTTTCAGTTTAAAGATGCTACCCCTTGTCTTATCACTATACAACTTTGTAAAAAGTTTGACAGCTTTCTTGTATGCTGCCTGTAGGTACTGGAAGGCTGCTCTAAGCTCTTCCTGGAACGTTCTCTTCTCCAGACTGAATAACCCCAACCCTTTCAGCCTTTCCTCATAGGAGAGGTGCTCCAGCTCTCTGATCATTTATGTGGCCCTCCTCTGGACTCAGTCCATAAGTGTCCATGTAATTCTTGTGTTGGTGACCCCAGAGCTGGATGCAGCTCTCCAGTGGGCTCTCACCAAAGCAAAGGAGCAGAATCCCTCCCTCACCCTGCTGGCCACACTGCTTTTGGTGCAGCCCAGGATATAATGGGCTTTCTGGGCTGGAAGTGCATGCTGTCGGATCACGTCCAGGCTTTCATCCCTCAGCACCTCCAGTTCCTTCTCAGCAGGGCAGCTCTGGATCTGTTCATCCCCCAGCCCACGTGGGTACTGAGGGTTGTCTCAGTCCCGGTGCCACACCCTGCACTTGGCCCTGTTCAACCCCATGAGGTGCACATGGGCCCATTTCTTGAGCTTGTTCAGGTCCCTCTGGATGGCATCCCAATCTGTAAAGATCCATAAAGCCACTCTGTTAGCCTGTTCCAACAATGTTTGTGGTGCTAACTCTTGCCTGCCCCAATGGGTCTGCAACCATTAAAGTCATGATGGCCTCTGCCAGCTCCTGAAGTTCACCCCTCATGGTTGTTACAGCATCAGAAGGAACGGGGATCAGGAGCACGACAGGGATGCTTTGAATTGAAATTCCTGCTATCCCTGCTGAGCATCTGCACATGCAAAGCTGCACGGACTCCCTGCCTTTTCCTGCACCTTTTTCTTCCTTTTTCATATCTGTCAGCTAAACCAAAGATCCAAATGTGAAATGGAGCACTTGGGAAAATTATGTGGGTTTGTGGTACTCCCTGGAGGGCTCTGGGTCTGTGAAGCAATGAATGGATTATAATGAGTCATAAATATAGTACTTTCATCAGTGACAGGATCCTATTCTGCTATTCATATAATGTAAAGGCAGACTGCCCATTTTCTCCAGATCAGTAATCTGAAATCTCAAAGAGAGAAAGAAAAATAAAAAGAAGGTATTTCTAGGTACAAATTAAGCAGACAAATATTCAAGACAACATACTTAGCTGTAGGTTTGTGAACTTCAAGTATGAGAACCAGGTGTGATTGTCTTTTAATTATTTTGAAATTTAATACCAGAACAGCTAGATCAGAACAGGAGCACCATATTCAGGAGGGGAAATGAGGATGAAGCTGTACTGATGATCACTCTTCATTTCTGTGACCCCTTCGGATCATTTCTGCTGTAATGCACATCCTCAAATGCTACTGCAGGTTTTACAAATTTAGAGCTATCTGCAAAAAATTACTGCCCACCCAGAAGAGGTGAGCCTTTCTTCCTCCACGTGAGTCACCTCACATTACAAATAGCTGAGCTCTGGCTTACCTGCTCAGCCACAACCTTCCCACTGCCTATTTGCCTGCTTCTGCTAATATCAGCTTCCATTACTTTGACAGCATGCTTAATACAGAGATCTTTTGTATCCAAGCTGGTAAGTAACCAGCTTCCAGCCTGTCTGCTGCACTGTGTGCCTGGAAAAAACTGTCAGTCATCCTTCTTTAAAGCAGCATTTGCATAAACCAGATGGACCATTCCTTCTCTGAAATCACACCCACGGATTTTATCCGTTGCACATGGCAAGTTTACATGGGTTAAATTGAATGACAGGAGACAGATTGCTGATTTCCAGTAATTACATGGGCCATCTTCCTGGGCTTTTCTGCATAAAAGAGGAACATACTTCTCGTATGTCAGGCTGAAAAAAGGTTGTCCTCACTGCAGCCTGATTCTGGTGATAAACCCCTCAATGTTCCTGCACTACACTGATGTCAAGAGTAAATAAAGAACAGGGTATCACATGCCTGCAAATGCAAACCACTGTTTGCAGCAATTCCCAAAAAAGGCCAAAGGACTTCTTCACTGCCCAGACCACACACAGGTAGCAGATATTTGAAATATTAAGCACAAAGACACTCTGAATCAGTTCAGTGCCTTTCTAAGAGGGACGTAGCATAGGAATTTAGGGGCATTGAAGAAAGAGGGTATAAGTAAAGACTTGCAAGATGACAGCAAGGACTAACTTTCCTGAGCTTTGGATTAGTACTGTAGCATGAACCTATGGAGACTTTTGGATTAAAATATGAACAAAGAATGTGGGGAAAGCATATATATTGAATCAGTGGAGTTTGCCTGCAGTCTAAGAGCACTAACAAGCACACAGCTCCAGCAGAGCACTGAGCAGAGATATGAATGCCAACACATTTCCAAGGCTGAGAAAGAAACATTCCTTCTTGATGTTCTTCCCAGCTGTTGCTAAGAAGTTTTGCTGGTTTTTTTTTTTCCTTGTATTTGCCAAGGGACCTTTCTAGCGAATTTGCATATGGATATTACCCACTTAAATTGGAAGAGAAGGAAGAGAAATCATGGCTCAAGTGAGAGGATTCTCTGGTACTAACATAACTAAAAGAAAGCAAGTGGCATCAATGAAAAGGAGTGGCTGAAGTTTTTTCCAAAGCACGTGGCTACAGTCACTTGTTTTCTCTTTAATGAAGACTGCTCAAAGCAGTGTCAAAAATCAGGTTACTTAGTTTGGTATTTCAGTCCATCCAAACAGGAATTGAAGACAGACTCTACCAAGCAAAAGAGAATCATGAATATTCCCATGTGCTTCATACTTTGGAATTGTCCCCCCACCTTGCAGTGTCTGTTTTCTTGTAAAATGTTTATACTCACAATAGAATAGCAAACCCAGAATTTCTTTTCTACTGAGAGTGCTTTTTTTTGATTTTTCACTTTCATTTCCAGTAAAATTTCCATTTCCAAAATAACTTAAGATTTTCCTCCCTTCCTTCTACAAACCATTTTTTTTTGCATGTGCTTATTTGTAATTTTAAACTGCAGTTCCAACAGCAACCCCCCGCTTCCTTGCAAGGACTTTCAAAAACCTTGAAAGAGTTATGCATCCAACTCCCAGGCATATAACTTGTTAAAGCATCGCTGAAAGTCCCAGCCCATATGGAAAGCAAAAACAGTTTTCCAGAAGCAGACTTGTGATCCATCAGAAGGCCAGTTTTCCACGATTTGCAGCCATCAGTGGCTGCCCGCTCTCTAACCAGCTCCACATGTGGGCATTCCCATCGGCTCCAAGAGGACTGCTCAGAGCTTGAAGTTAACAATAATTATGCAAATCTTACAGAGCATCTCCTTCCATCTCTGAGAGATATTATTAAGAAGGTCAATACTTTTATTGCTGTTGCACAGGTGAGGAAACGGAGGTGATATGACTGGGCCAACCTGAACGGCAGAGCCAGGATAGATGCCATTACAAGGAAAGGCTACTGGTTATTTTCCTGCTTGTAAAGTGTTTAATTACTGAAGCCTCATAAGAAAATATAGATGAAGAATCCATTTCCCTGTTCTCCCTCTTTCCTGAGCACTGATTCCAGCTAATCATCATTCATCCTTCGTGCCATCACATGAAAGTTAACTACAGAGAGAATAAAAAGAGTATTTATACAGCTAAAGGAGGATTTACATAGCTGGTTCCTTAGGAGCTTTTACCACGTACTGGATCAAAAATCAATTTTTAAAAAATTGTCTAAATAAATACATATTTGCCTTATAGACTGTAATAGCTCATTCAGAGCCCTGATGATGCAGTGAGTTAACAAACTTCACTCTTGGATATTACTACAGGAAAACCTGACTGATCCACAGGTGAGCAGGACCACTCACCTCAACCACCACCACTCTGGAGTTCCCACTGCAGAGGCTTTGCTTCTCATACCAGATGGACCATGCCAGGTCTTGTGACAATCTCAGACCTATCCAGAATACCCTGCTGTTTGCTACGCCTTTCCCAGCCCTTGGCAAGCCAAAAATCACATGTTGGTTTTCGCTTTAAGTAACAGGTGTGCATTGCATCTGTGCCACTGTAATCCAGAGGGCTTGCTCCTTGCTTTATATGTTCTTATTTGGGACAACTAGGCACCTAAACCACTAGAAATACACTAAGGGTCAGTGTTTTTATCAGCAGCAGAGGCTTCTTGCTGCCTGCCCTACAAGTCTGATAGTTAGAGTCCAACCTTCTGTAGCAGAAGGGCTTTATCTCTCCTAGATCTAGCTTGGCTTCCACATGACAAGAGTTAGTTTAATGTTAAAAATGATGTTGTTTCAGGCCTTCATGCTTTTGGGCTCTGAGAACAGAGTAGGCAGAGCTGTGAATATGTAATATTGGCATGATTTTCACTTTCCATTTCCTTTACTGGCCACTAGTGGGATATTACAACAAATATATTTCTGGCAGAAGCAATTCTGCAAGAGATTTTGATCTCCTTTTGCTTAATTATTTTTTGGCTTGGGCTTTCTGCTGATTATATTTAAATTAATTGTGATATGCGGGGAAGATTTCTTTGAGTCGTTTGGTCTCAAAAATATTGGAAATACTTTTTAAAATTCTGTCTTGTGCAGGCATATACGGAGTGCCCATGAGACAATTTATGAAATTTAGCCAAAAATTTCTCAGGTTTTTGATGCCTTGTAAATCTCATCATCATTCTCTTCCTATTTCCATGCCAGACTCAAGATTTTTGTTGCTTTAAACAAAGCACTGGCTTTCTTTTAAAGTCCATATTAGATGCATATCGCAGACCAGAGAGGCAATAACCTGTGTTCACCTGCTGGTTCAGGTATCAACACAATATTCAGTGCTCTGCACTAATACTGGACAGTGTTATTAATTCATGCAACACAGGCTTGGGGTTTTAACTAAATTACTCACAATCCTGGGCTGCTCCATACAGGAGTTCCCCCCAGAATTTAACTTCAAACAAAAATAAAATAAACGGAGTCTCTTTCAGCTTCTAGCCATTTTATTCCCTGGGGCAGCAAGAGTGTTTCCTGCTGTTGGTTCATTTTGTTCAATAGCTTTTTCCATGGACAACTTCCTCATAGCTGATAGCCCCCAAAGCTCCACAACTACCTATCACTAAATACTGCTGGCAGAGAACCTGGCACCTAATTTTATGCACCTGTGAAATGTGTGTGCAAAACAAACAAACAAACAAACAAACAACAAAAATTGATTTAGCTATTACAACAGCCAGAGAGCCAAAGCATTGCCTCTGCTCTTTTTGTATTCTGTTGACTACAGATGGAGCTGGAAAACCCAAATGAAGGGCTCATGCAATCTGAAACAGGAGGCATGTATTTAACATTTACAGCAAACACCAAATGCAAATAAATAGGATTTCCCACAGGCCCCTTCTCTTTTGCTGCCCAGTGAGTACTTTCTAACTAAAATGTTGGTTTTAGTATTGTATATCTGTGATACAATAAGCCTTACACAAATTGCTGCAGAAAGTCTATGGAAATGCACATTTAGATTATATGCTGTTACAAAACTGGTGTTTGGGGAACCATCTCATAAAAATGTAGTTTGCACCCTTGGGGCTTAGTTTATGGGGAGATCCAAGCAGCATTTTATCTGATTAGAATCAGGTTTCTGCCATGATTTTTGAGCTTACTATGTTGGCTTTGGTGTCTCTGACTAGACATTTTTCACTTCCTGCACATGCAATCATGCAATGTTTAGAAAGGCACCTTTCTCTCCATGAATTACTTGAAATAGCTTGAAAAGACATAGCAAGCAATTAGATTACAACATTTTATAAACACTAGCAATTCCTTATAGAGGAAAATATGCAAGGGGCTGATATGAAAAAAAAAATATTTTAAAAAATCCTACAAAATTATTTCATAAGAACACACTTTCATGTTTTACCATACATTTTCCCCAGCTTATGACTAATTTCACTTATCAGATATTATCTTTCTCCCTCAGGAATTACTTTCTTTACAGTTTGTTTTTTTTTTCCCCAAAGGCATAACGTCATAAATTATCTTCTGTGAAATGTGATGATTTTAGATAAACAATATTTCTCTCTTATGAGGGCCTCAATGCTTCTTAATCAAAACACTATTCATGTTAGAGAGGCATCTAACTCATCACGATGCTGGAATTTAGGGAAGGATTAACAGCCTCAGTGCACAGACATGGAGTCTGGTCTGGCTAAGAGGATGGGCAGAGTCATTTGGCCAGACACAAGTCACAGCTTCAGCCTCCACAAGACTTCTGCCAACAGACAAAGCACATGATGGACTTTGATACCAGCCAGTCACAATCCAAAATTCGAGAGAAAATTTCAAGAGGAACATATTCTCTCATCTTGCATGCACAGTATTTCTTTGTCCAAGTTAAATCCTTTATAGCAATTTGAGAGGGGAAGGTGAAGGGCAGACTGCTTTGGGATATATGGGTACATAGACCGTGGTGAGACACATCATCTGATCCAGCATCTTCCAGAATGACCTTTTCATGCTCCCCTCTCCCCACAAGGCTGATCTCACTCATTGATGGCCACTCTGGCCAAGTTGCTTGTGGCTTTCATTCTAGGGACACCCTGCACTGCTCTGTGCTGTTTGTGCAGTTAGCAGGTGTGTCGGCATTTGCTCACACAGAGAGAAGGAAATAAACTGAGAGTCGCAGGCGAGGCTTGCTATTGATTTAGTTAGCAGTAATTTATGGAAGAGGCTTGCATAAAGTTCATTGCTTGGTTTCTCTGACAAAGATTTGTCTATTAAAGAAAAGTGTTGCAGGTCCAGGGGTGCTGCAGCAAATGCAGATTAAGAGTCTTTCTCAGTTCCTGCAGTCCCAGAAATGGCCCCTGGAGGAGAGTGATCCTCAAGAGCACCCCGCCTCCTGCTAGCAGTAAGACAGCACAGGAGGACAAGAAGAGGGAACTGCTTCAAGCAGACAAAAGAACACTAAAGCAAATTAACCTTGACACAACTTCTGTAAGGCTTAAATTTTGTTTAAAAATTTAGACAAATTTAAGATATTCTCCAGGTGTCCATGGAGCCTTTACACTCTGGCTAATTTGATTTTCATCTGTGCTAGAGACACGGTGCCAACATTAACTGCATAGGTGCCCTGAAATCTGGGACAGTGCTGCATTGATCACATACAAACTCAGACAGGACCTGTGCACCAGTAACAGATAGCTCAGTCTTTGCCCAGCCATGACTCAATTGCCTCTTTAAAGCCTTCATACCACAGGAAAGAAATTTGGTATGGACTTCCAATCACTTTTCTTGAGATTAACATTTAACACACATGCTCACACTATCTCATTTTCTGCTCTTGAGTTAGGTGCCAAAATTATTTGATTGATGAGGCTGCTGGAGGGTGCCCCAGAAGACTCAGTCAGTCTGCCAGTTCCATGTCACCTCTGATGGAGAATTCCATTATGCCAGCTACAGTAGGAAGTGTGGATTATCTCTATAAAGTATCTCACCTCAGTCTTTCAACTAATTTTGTACTAGACACCTTGCACTTTATTCCCTAAGTAGCTCAGTGACTTAAAGGACTTGGAAATATTGTTAAGTCTGATTGTGCACCTGAAGTCCACAAGACTGCATCTGCTGTCAGGACATCAAGAAGCAGGACACAGAAGTCACTCCATCTCATTGCTCTGCTTCCTGCAGATTTACTGGGTAAGGGAGAGTCCCTGCTGTGAAAGCTTTACAGTCTGTGTAGAGAAGCCACACACCTGTTGCCCTGTTCTTCCCTGTTTTTTCTAAAGTTTTTCTAAAGTCCCTTCAGCCTTCTGAGGTTTCTCTTTTGAGATAAAGTTTCTCACACACTTTTCATGTAAATAACGATCGTTTTGCATTCCTTTCTGTAGGAGGATAGAATTGATGGACTGTTGGCTTGACCAGTGTGGTTGGAGAGGAAGATTTTCTTCCTCCAATCCATGGTCACTGTTGGAATTCTATAAATGTTGAGGTCTGTAAATAAACTGCCCCTTTTTCTGCCTTGGACATCTCAGTGAGTGAGAGTTGTTTCTTTTGTGTCATATTGTGACAGCCACCAACCCAAAGAAACCAGGTATAAGGACCTGTAGCACACTGGGAATAGTGTGGATATGGGTACTTGCAAGCCTTGAATTGGACGTCCAACTACAGCACCAGGACAAATGCCTCCAAAACAAATGAGCCAACTGCTGGATCTACTGTCTGCACTCAGGTGCTGAGCAACTCTCAGTGGGACTGTATAAACATTCTGCCCAGTGGACATGACATTATTGCACTACAGAGGAGCACTTTTATAGGGTCTGTCGCCTGGTACTTTCTGGAAAGCGTGAACAATTGATTCATATTGCCCCAAATGCTTATTAGAACCAACACCATTTTAAATGCCTGCATGGCAGCTGCACATGATTATCTGTCCAAGAAGCTGCTGCCACATTACTCAACATGTTTGAGCAACAAGGCCCCAAACTGAATTTGTCCCAAGCCCATGAGAAGGGGTGTGTGGGGGATGTGAGGAGTTGAAGAGAGAGTCAGTAAAAAAAAATTGTCACATGCATTTGAGTAAGTAATTGAGGAGGGGAGATTTTTGCAAGCTGAAACAGATTTGATTCCCTGAATAAATTATTCATTGAAAATTATTCACCCAACTTCAATAAATAGAGTCTCTCTTTGCTTTTTTGGGGAAAGAAACCCCATGATATTCCACAAAAGCCAAAAAGGAAATATTAGAGATATTATTTACACTCAAACAGAACGGATTATTCACAGGGTGCTGAAGGAAATCTTTCCAATTAAGTGATGCTTCGTACTGTCAAGAAGCCAGATTTTCAGAAGGGCTCAGCACCCAGCAACTCCTGCTGAGAGCAGTAGCCTATTGAAAATCTAGCCACTTTATGGGCATGCTTAAATAAGAGCTGGCAGGTTTGGAAACCTGCCCCAGCCTTCCTCTGCTCACCCACTGTGCACTCTGCCTTACACAGGCCAGTCCACACAGCCACATGTTCTCTCTTCAATCTATCTGCAAAGTGACAGTCTGCAACATCTTCAGATACAACGAGGGAGAGTATAAAGTGAAATCTCTGCACCCTTGCTACCCTTCCAGGTTTTTCCAATTCCCCAAAGGGGGCAATGCAGCCCGCTCTCTACAGTCTGAATGCTGGCAAGGAGAAAGTAGCAAGACCAGAAGAACAGACTCTCTAGTTATAATAAAGCTGTCAGGGTTGACATACAGTATCTACTGCTTTTCCATTCTCCATCTCAAGCAGGATGGAGGGATTATGCAGATGAGCCACTATATTGTGTCAGGCTCAGAAACACTGTCCTGTATGCTTGGCATAGCCTGAATTCGTTTCTATATCCCTGAATGCCCACAGCTATGAACTGTCTTGGTGGGATAAACACCTTAACAAAGCTGTTTAGCAGCTTTAGCAAATGGTTCTGGCAGGCAAAAACACTTCTAGTGAATGGGAGAACGTGCTCTCATCCCCCTTCCTCACTTTCAAGGCTTTGAAGTTTTATTTATGATGTATATAAAAAAATAAGACACTTAATCGGGGTTCATGGGCTCTTAAAGCTACGCTGCTTCTTTCACACAAGCACAGAAATGTCATCCCAGCTGTAAAACCTCTTCCATTCCTCAGCCACAGAACAAGCCACCACAAGCTTTTCACTGCTAGTTCATCCCTGCATACATCCACATTTTAGGAGGGATGACAAAAAAGAAGGGAAATTTTGGATGCAGCCACCCCATTCAGGTAAGGAGAAGCCAGGTGAGGCCCTTCATTTCCCTCTCCATAAAACACATGTTCTAGAAAGGAGGTAACACAAACCCTCAGCCACCTAAAGAGATGAGAAACCAAGAGCTCAAAAACCAAGGAGTTTATATGGATTCATCAGGACTGAGTCCTTACCTTAACACAACTGCTGGGAGCAAGTCCTATCACTGTTTCACTGCTGTTTGCCCTTGTGCTAAAGTTCAGGCCCAAGAAGGCATTTTTCATATAAAAATATATAACCAGTCCTGGTCACTTGGCCACCCAGAGCCACTGCAGCTTTCTCACCTAGTCTTTACATCTGCATTTCACTTCCACCACCACAACACATGGTCAGGAAAAACACTTTGTGCATGGTCTGACCTCACCCAAGGCTCCTCTACAAAATCTCACAATCAACAATAATGTGGAAGACCATACTTCTGTTCTTTAATATTATTTCAAAGTCAGATAAATTATACATTATTCCCAAGAAGAGTGAAAAATAACAAATCCTTAACTTGAAGCCTCTCAATGGAAGAACTGTACTAAAAAAGATTACACACTTTTGCCCACTACAGTACTATGACAAAACTGAAGCCATGAGAATTCATCCCCAACTGATCTGTTTAAGAGGGTTACAGCCTAGCACAACCTGAAATATTAACGAAGCAAAAGCTTGGGCCAGATGAAGCCTGAATACAGTAGAGGTGTTTTATCAAGTTATCTCAATTCCTTTCCTGCACCTGGAGCACCGGCAGTTGATTGCAGTGAATCATGACAGCACGGACTGCTAAAAAGCAAGCATTGTAATTTGATTGTTGATCTGGTATCTATTCTTTCTCTTTTGTGTCCCTCGTAGGAAGAAAAATAAGAGGTAATAGCAAATCAAAACAAAGAAAGCTTTAAATACCAGTCTAGCACATCACCTTGTCTTCCTTGTTTTGTTAGTATTTTAAGAAAGAATTGACAGATTTGACAAGATGGGTATCAGAAGAATTTGAAAGAATGCCAAAGCTACAGCATCTAATCAAGACAGACTGTACAGCCAGCTCCTGCAGAAGAAAGGGCTGCGTGCAGGTGGGCTGCATACTAAAACTCAGAAGGGCAGGCAATCACTGGAAGTTTCATCTCTGATTTTAAGGAAACAGAGATCAATGATCGATGTTGAGAATCCCTCCAAACAAACAAACTAAAAATGCTTCTCCTTGCGCCTTACCCTTCGTTGTTAGGCAACCCACCCACCCACCCACTCTTCCTTGTCCCCCGCAGCTGCTGATCTCCAGCAGCCCCGCACACAGGCAGGTCGGAGCTGTGGCCGAGGCAGGTCTTTGTCATGCCAAGCGTGCAGCTGCCGCCGCGCATCTGGAGAGCGGCAGGCTTCTTCACAGCACATCGCCTCGGGAGGCCAGGTCCACTAACAATACCATCCGAGATCACTTTTCATTTGCCTTCTATTTATGACTACTTCATTTAAGAAACTAATTTAGTTTACTGTGCAAACAAAACCACAAGTCTGGGAAGGTGAACAGATTTGTGAGATGGTTTCAGGAGAGGCCCTCTACCACAAAGCTGCACGAGAAACTAATGACTTGGACTGTGACTCTCTTAAATAATATCTCCATGAGTCTGCTTAAGTCTAGGCTTATTCTTCACACATTTCTTTCAGTGAAGGAAGGGTGGCAGACAAACAGTAAATAGATTTAGTAAATAGAGACAGTAAATAGAGAGAGATTAATAGTAAAGAGAATTTGATTAAGAGTAAATAGTGATAAATCCAGTTGTCCTACACTTTAGCAGCACCAGGACCCTGATTCAAGGAGGCACTTGGGCACAATTAAGTGCTCTTTCTCCAAATTTGTGTATTGTGTTAGCTAATTTCCTTACAGGATCTTTGTCATAACCACATTTCCCACCCAGTGAAGAGGAGGTGGTCTCAGGCAACTATATCTACTAGTTCAGCACTTCTTCTCTCCCCTGTTATCCTTTTTCTACAACAGCCTTTCACCACACACCCAGATTCACCTCTTCCTCATTAGTGCCTGCCCAGGCCATCTTATTCTAAGTAGTCCCTGCTCTGCACCAGGTTTGCTAACCAGAATCCCCTCTCACAGCTTTCTCCCCAGGCTCTGTACCTGATGACTGTTTTCTAGAGCCCTCTGTCTGTTCTCCAGGAGAAAAAAGTTACAGTAGCCTTCTTTGCTGGATGCCTGATGAGCAAAAAAGGTGCAGCAGCTGGGGAGGGACTTGGTGACACGGTCAGGGTTCATAAATGAAACAAGTAGGAGAAGAAAAGAGAGCAACAGCAGGGTCATATGCATTGGATCCAATGTTCTTCAGTAACCATGCCCAAGCAAGGACTAAGATTAAAACATCTCATACCCTATGTTCTGGAAGGACCCCAGATGAAAAACTGGGTCCCCATGGCATTCCTTGCAGAGACATGGGAAAAGTGGGAAAAAAGTGGAAAAGTTAAGCAAAATAGCAAATTCTCTCCAGGCATTTCTGTCCCTACAGCATGGCCCTTAAAATTGAAGTCAGCGTAGGTATCAAAACTTTCTTATTGGTCTGTGCAGGAGATGTTTCCCTGATATCCATGCAAATGTTCCATCCCTCCTCTTTTGATTTCAGGAAGATCCCTTGGAGCTTTTCTCTGAGCAATCACTTATTGCATGTCAACAGATACTTTAGGTTCACATCATCCATAAAGGAGTCCAAACATCAGAGGCCAAAGAAAGCTGCACCCCTTTGGTCTATAAACAATGGTGCTTAAGCAGTTCTCAAGCATTCTCAACAATTTGCATTCCTTTTTCGCAGAAACAGGGCAATTCCACCTGACAGATGGTAGAAGAGCAAAGAGTTTTCCAAAATCAAAAGGGAAAACTACAGGAAGGGATTTGGAGAAGCAAAGAAAACATTTCATAACCTCTTCAGACAGGAACCTATAGTAGCAAGTGAGAACTTCCATCTCACTTCTCATTCAAAGGACTTTTAAATGTTTCCATGTACTGTGAATATCTCCATCATGTTAGCCCCTTTAGCACTGCAGGTTTAACTACAGCAGGATTGTACATTACAGATACAAGCCATGGCTGATGAAATTCTGCTGAAGTACAGTACAGCAAAACAGAAAAATTCAGTGGAGTTTCTCAGGCTTGATGCTCCCCTAATTGAAACCTGATGTGAGAACAATTTCTTACTGTCACCCCCACACTCAACCATAGTGGTTTTTTTGCTTTATACAGTGTATACTTTCCATGTAGAAATACAGATCTCTAATCCTCACTTTAATGTTTCACATTTGACATTCTAATTTATGCCATGGCAAAACAGGTTTACTGCACTAGCAAATTAAAGTAGTTATTTTACCGTAGCTTAAAAGCATTCTTAAGAATGAACCAAGGAAGCTCCCAGTAACGAAATATTAGGTGTTCTGCATTTTGATGTTACTGTCTAAGCTGCAACCTCCAAACTTGACCTTACAGCATCTGAGGAGAGACAATTAACATAGCTCACTATGTAAATATTCCAAAGTCATCATCCTTTTCAAGCAACATATAAAATTAGGATTGCAGATGCAACTCAGAATTGTTATTTGCAAGAGCAAATTTGTGTATTTTATTATTTGCATTATCTGCATAGTTGCTGTTAGTACACTGACACCTGGGCAAGATCCCCACGTCACATCTTTTCTGAAATGATTTCTAGATCTGCCTTTAGATATAGTGCAGAGTTGGTTGGAATACTTATTGCTAAGACAAATATTTTTCCAGGAACTCTTTTCAAAATACACATCATATTCCAGATGCCTCCACATTTTTATTTTTTTTCTCTTTTTGACAAAGAAAGACCTCTCAGATCTAGGGTCACCTTTTCTCTTCTTATTAGGAAGACCTGTAAGTTGAAGGTACAGCTATTGCTGCTATGTAGTATCATGAAAACATTCAGAAGTTCCTGGTTTTCAAAACAAGCACAAATTCTCAAACTTTTTTTGAAACTCTGAAAGCTGTTGTGAAACCACTCTGCTCCACTGCAGGGATCTTTTCCAAATCTTGAACAAACCTTTTCTTTTCTTGTACATCCACAGTTGTACAGGGGGCAGAGGAGAGAAATGCACACCACCTCACTATTTTCATACCCAAAGCAAAACATTAGAACTTAAGTTAACTCTGAATTTTTCTACTGTAAAAGTGAAATAACACCCCTATAACCCCTGAGGACATTCCTGGCAAACCCATGTTCTTAAGAATGTTTGTTTTTTTTTTTATGTAGCAATGATGTATAAAGGAGTTGTCCAATATTGGGTGCTAAACACATGAGAGGATTTGATTATAGCTTCCAAGAGCATATCTGAATCTAATAAATTAAATTAATACTTAATGTCTGTGAACTTAGATTGTCACTTTGGAATGAATCAAAAAACTTTTGGCCTCCACTGATTATGCAGACAGACAATAAAAAATGGATATCAGTTGAGACTTGCTCTGTCCCTCCATATACTCTTTACTGGCAGAGATAGTAGAACATGTGGTACTTGAAATCCACTTTTTTTATTTTCCATATTAAACCACAACTGGTGTGAGGCAAATCCATAAATCTGCCAAATGAATCAATTCAGCATTTGCAGAATATAAAGCAAACCTGACAAATAAAGCTGGCAGAAGGAAAGCAGAGACATATTCAGAGCATGTGCAAAGCTCCTGCTGGTGAGAGCAGAGGAAGAACAAACCCAAGACTACCTGCAGAATTGATGCAAAGCAGAAAGTAACTTTTTAGGATGGGATTTTTCAAGGAATCTAAGATATCAGGCACCCCAATCCCACTTTAATTCAGCTTATCAGAAGGTTCAAGCTGTTCCCCAAACAGCTGGGGACCCAAAATTTCCATTACAGTTTTACGATTTGTTCCTGTTCCAGCAGCTCTAAACCTTCTCTGACACTGGCTGGAACTCACTGTATTACACTGTATGACAGCAGTGATACTAACAAGTATTTGCTAATACTTGCCAATATTTACTTTTACTGCTTTGTTAGCCTCCTTACTCTAAGCATATATTTTTGATTACTGCTGCCACACTTGGGCTGATGATTGAAATTAACAGTCTGCCCATCTTCACACAGATCTTGCAAAAAGAGCAGAGGTAAAGGCACAACTGTTCTGGTTGTCTGGAAAAAAATTCCAGGCATTATCACTAAGTTTAAAGAGATCTATCATTGAAAAATGCCAGTTACAAATTAATTTCCATGTTGTCCCATTCTGATGATTAGGCAGTGGTTTGGATTTATTCTGCTTGCTTGTCCCTCAAGCAACATTTCTCCCTGCCAAACACTGTCTTTTTCCCCACTTGGCCAACACTGGTTTGCTCACCACTGCATCTCCTTCTCTGCAAGAAGCTGACATGCAACTGCTTGGTTTTGATTTCTTCCTTGTTTTTGTTAGCATAGTCTATGGCAGCTCAGCTTTGGGAGCCTGGCTAAACTCCTTCCAATGACCTCTCCTCCTGACACCTCACTTGTCCAGCAGCAGCACAAAAGCTGTCCCATACACAGGCAGATTTTAAATGCCCATTCAGTGGAAGGTGGATATGGCTGAGCACAGTTCTGGTGGTAGTCAAGGCATTAACATTTTGGTTGAGAGGAGGGAACCTAGCAATTCAGAAGTTCATTTTTTGCTGCCATACTACAGCACTCTACCACAACACACTTTTTTCCTGGAGATACACTTGCCCACACCCTCAGCAACAACCTGGTGGGGCTATAGCTTCTGTTAGGAATACGTTTGATATGAGACAGTAAACTGCATCTTTTTCAATGCAATCAAGGATTGAGCCTCAGTCCTTCAGTTCCAAGAGCTGCCTTTGCTGTTGAAAGCAACAAAGATCAGAAATAGACTCTACCCTCACATCTTCAAATCCCAAAGGATTATGTCAGAAACAGCAGGTGATCTCCAGTCCTGCTCTATCCTCTGCACAGATAGAAAAGGACTTAAAAGAAAGAAACTGAAATTTCCTCCCTATGCCTTTTTTCCCTCCCTTCCCTTTTTTCCCCTGCTTTTCGGTTCTAAAAATGTGAATAAAATGAGATAGATAAGGGGATTTGACACCCTTCAAATCACAAAAACGTACAAAAAATAGGGAGAGGGGCTGGTTTACATAAAGAAACAAATGCATAACCACAAAACAACAAAACTGGCAAACAAGGAATTGATTTTGCCTTTTGGCTATTTTCTGATTTCATTTGAGGTATAATAGAGCACTGAAACAGCTTGCTCAGAGCAGGAATGTGCCCTTGGGCTGAAAAAAGTCCGAGCAACACGGTCTGAGTGTGCTGTTGGCCCTGCTCAGGGTGGGTGGCTGGGCTAAATAACCACCTGAGTACATCTGGTACACCTGCAATACTGCCACTGCTGTTGCACACTGTCATTTATTTATGCAAGATAACTTACAACAGTAAGTTATTTTTCGTCAGTATTTTTAAGCAGGAGTTTCACAAATATAAAGTAGGATCTCAAAGCAAGTCCTGAATCTCTCTCCTGGCTTGACCTCCACCCCCTTCAGAGCTAATGAGAAACCACCATAGGGAGCTGCATTACAGATGTACTACTTTAGCCACAGCATTCTGTACTGGCTGGACAACTCTCTTAATTCCTCAAGTATAAATCACTCTTCAAACTAATGGGCTAGAGAAATTATAGCAGGAGAATGTTATTACCTTGCAGTGTTAAGATATTACCCTTTAAGATATCTGAGCAACAGAAGACTGATTTCTGTGGAGAAACTGCCTGCACAAATGCTAGAAGAGGTGTATATTCATACAACTTTCAGAGTTCATATTTGCACCAGGGAGGGAAAAAAACCACTGAAGTATCCTGCAAGGAAGTCAATACATCACTGCAGACAACAAATACACCTTGACTGCAGTCTCCATCTCTCTGCCTTGTACTCAGTCAAAGAGTAGGATGCCCAGACACTGAAGATAGGCTGTGACAGTAAAGGAGCTGACAAGTCTCCCGAAAAACATACAAACCTCATTTACTAGGCCAGCACAATATTCATGGTTATCAAACACAGCACCAGAGAGGGTATTCTGTCCCCACCACATCTATATGGGGCACCCTTGGACTTGGAGAAGCATTATTCTTTCCCCTGGCTATATTCCCTGCTCTGTTTCCAACCCTTTTCAGATCAGGGTCAATACCTTTCTGCCTTTTCCTGATCTCACTACTTTAAAAGACATCCACATCCATCAGCTTCTTATCCACACTGTTTTTCCTCTCTTCTAATATGCAGAGGGAACAGCTCTAGATCTAAGAAGTATATTTCTGACCTTCTCTAGATCTCAGCCCTGCTCCCAGCCCTGTAAAACATGCCCATTGACAAAGGAAGCATTAATTCAGTGAATTGCTCTTTGCCATGTGACCCATTCTGTTCACTATTATCTTACCCTTACCTCAATTTATTCCCTCCACTGAGAACTCTTTTCCCAAGTCAAAATTAAGTTTTGTGGACCTTTTTGGTCCAGGCTTCTGAAAAGCTCTCAACACTCATTACTCTAAGCAGCATTTCAAATAGGTGTAAGTCACCTTTAACTGCATGTATGAAAAGCTGGAAGTTTTCAGATATGCCCAGCACAGCAAACAGAGGCAGGAACACATTTCAGCATTAGTGGCTAACCAGGACCTGCAGGAGCACACCTCTGAAAAAAAACCCTTCTCTTTGACACCATCCACATTTAAATGGCAATATTGATGCAATTGTCTCACTCTTCTCTGTAACTGAGTGGTCCATTTCTGGTCCTTTATTACCAGTTTCAAGAATAATCTTCTGCCTTATGTGGCAGGGGAAGGAGGGCAGGCAGAAATCAACGTTTCTATTGAATGGGAAATTCTAGTAATTCAATCTTTTTTTTCTTCTGTGGAAGAGAAAATAGAAGTGCTTACAAGAAAGCGTTAGCTTTGTGGGTTTTTTTCCCCCAGAATGAAAGAGCTCAGGAAAAAAAAAAAAAAGTTGTTTCATTTTTATTGAACAGTTTCTCAATGGAAATGATTTGTTTTACCTTGCTCCCTGAAGAAGTTGCACTCCCTTTTGCAGAGCCAAATACACACCAGTCATGTTAATCCTGTTCCACCAGGCCTGCCCAAGACATAGCAGACTCATTGCTCCCTGTTTCAGCAGGAGCACATGGAAATACCACATGCCACTTCAGATTCCACAGGACTGGGAGGATGCATCATCTCCTCATATGCCACACAGTTCTTGGTACAGAAAACTTCGAAATTACTTGGGAATGGGGCTGTACAGGAAACAGATTCACACTGACTGGTCACCTTAATCAGTACAAACCCCCTTCCATTTAAACCAAATTAAATACTGTGAACTTGTTTAACTCTGTTTCAAAACCTATTTATGTCTTTCATTCGCACATCACAACATAAATTGTTGTAAAATTACTTGCATCTTGGCTTTGTTACAAAAGCAGGTAGAGTAGCAAACTAAACATTCACATCTCCAAATCACAGGTATACCTCATTCCACACTGATGAGCCTCAGCAGAGCTGATCTTCAGCTGATATATCCCTTCTGGGTTCACATTTCCAAGTCTATCTGCCACACAGTAACAATGTCAAGTCACTCAGACCCTTGCAAAGCACTACACACAGCTCCCAGCACCCTGAATTTGATTTCACTGTCCTCAAGGACCTTAGCCTCTCCAGTTCATCATTTGCCTGTAGAAACATCTGAGATTGCAAAGCAAAACTTCTATTTTTGTGGAAAACTACCTCCTCAGTAAGCAAGCTGGGGGGGAAGGGGTGGGGGGTGGGGAAGAAGCCAAAATATATCTCTATCTTACATATCATTTTTGTCACCAAACATTTTAGACAAAACGTGAAATTGTGCGGCATTTTTAGCAGCTTATCAAAAACTGCGTTATCAAATACCCAGCAGTCATAGCATTGTCATGTTTTTTGTCAAGAAATCAACTGCCCTGAAGGGGCATGAAGCCATGCCATTGTTCTCTGCATTTATCCTGCTATGCCACAGGGCAGCTCCCAGCATTATCAATATGTGTGCCTGTGGAGTAGCCATTCCCCTGTTGAGACACGGAGGAACGTTGCTGTTTTTCTTCCCATCTCTGGGACTGTAGAGCCAATTGGAACCTCCCAGTCTGGAAAAACCATTGAGCTCCTGAAAGTGGAAACAGAAAATAAGGAGAAAGGCAACAATTGTTCTCCTCAGAGTTCTGGTACGAGCCCAAAACTTCTCTGTTTAGGGTTGGAGATAATGGAATGAATAAAGTCCTGCAAGGAAGAGTGTTCTCCCATTTTATATTCTTGCCCAGCTGCTTGCTTCTCTATCATTAAATAATGGCAAGAAATCAGACAGCTTTTTTTCCCTTTCCCTACGTGCACGTATCTTTTGGCATAGCATTCCAGCTCTACAAGCGTTTTCATGATCCATCTCCAGCCTGATTCCACAGTTAGTGGTGTTTGTACAATAAAGTTGCCAAAATGCAAACTTTGGAACACTTTAATCATACAGATACAAAGTTTTCCATCATCTGACAACTTCTATTAAGTCTTTCACAAAACTCATTTTCCTGACTCAGGGCAACCACAAACTATACTATTTAAATTGTAAATTACAGCCTTTTATACTATTTAAAAGCCCAAATCACCTAATTGCTAAAGAGATTAAGTATTTAAAAACAATTTTTCTCTCCAACCTTTCCCATTAGGATTAGCTGAAAATAAAGTAGCACCCAGTGGACGTATTTCCTCTATCATTAAAATGTGAGATCAATACAATGAAGATGAATATCAGTAGTACTGAGTCACCTTTTTTGTGTCTCCTGTTAAACTGCTCCAAGCACAGAAGGCAAATTTCCACTGCTTGCTACACAACTTTAACAACTTTGAAGCCCACCTGAATGCAGTATACGAAATTCACTTGAATACAGTACCAGCTCCTGCCTGGGTAAAATTGAGTGGCCCAGGGCAAACAAAATGGTGCAAAGCAAAGGTAATTATAACACCATGCAAGACCATGATTAAGGATAGAAAAATAGAACTCTTTTTCTCCTCCTCTTTCCATCCCTTTAAGCATTATTACTTTTTATGCTTTTTTAATTAGGAAAAAATAATACTGGGGGCAAGAAACAAAACCGTGATAAATTAAGACAGGTAACATGTTTTTCCCTTTTCACACTTTGAGATTTGGGGGAGAAAAATGGTTAACTTTTTCTAGCCTTTCCTTGTTAGTAATGATCCTGTAACTTGACTCACATTTGCACATGCTCTCTATCAAGCCTAGCAAGAAGAAATTGTTGACCTTGTAAAAGCATAACCTCTAAAAGCAGATTGTCAGAGACTTTTCTTTAGCTAGGCAGTCCCCTCTTAATACAAGTTTTACATGGTTAAGAACAGTAAAAAATATAGGAATACTTAGCAAGGACATGCCTACACCCATAGGTGCTCTTGTACAGATGCCATCTCCCACTGGCATCCTTTGACAAGCAGGTATGGTGTCTTCCTCGTGGTTTGTGGTTGACAGACAACTTCTGGTGGCCTCCAGGACTTTAAGCCAGATGTTGTGTTTTTTATGTATTTTGTATTTTCAATAAAGCTCAAGAATGCCCACCAAACACTGAAAGCTTTCCTCATCAATAAATGGCAACCACTATACCATGTGGCAATTGACACTGCAGAAAAATTTCAATGAAGAGCCACCTCCTCTTGCATTCAGCTGAGGTCTCTCTGCTTTCCCCAGAGATGCTGCCTGAGGTTGTGATTTAGCACTTAGGACTGGAATAGTGGGGAGCTGGGGTGAAACAGGCAGAAGAATGTGGGTGGCACCTGTACTTCAGCTTTGACATCAGTGTGTTACTGCATGATTTCTGCAAGTGTAAAATCACTGAGACACACATCGTGCTGCTGGTGTGAGTTGAGTGGTGAGATACATATTTTTTAGATGGGGGACTGGGATGCAGGCAGCACTCTAATTTGATCTCTTAGCCAATGGCAGCAGCAAGGAATTTAATACACATGGTAAAAGAGAGTGAAGATAAGTCTGGGAAGAAGGGAGGAGTGAGGGGGCAGATGTTTTAAGATTGAGTTTTTACTTATCGTAATCTTACTCTAATTTGATTGTTAGTAAGTTTTTCCGCAAGTCAAATTTGTCTTGCCTGTGACAGCAAGGCAAGGTGAGTTGATCCTTCCTGTGCTTATCCCAAGCCACAGGCCTTTCCTTGTTTTCTCTTATCTGTCCCAGTGAGGAGAGGAGCCACAAAGCAAGACTTTGGTGAGCACCCGGTGTCCAGACAGGGTCAACTCACCACACCATGGAACGAGCTGCAAGGTTAGCAATTATCTCAGCAGAGGTGAGCACACAGGATGCTACCTGAATGCTGCTGACCTGGGGGTGTTGGTGCCAGGAATATACCAACCCAGCTTTTGAGCTAGCAGGATTTTCTTGTTGCTCATTATGTTCAGGCTCCACAGAAATGTAATTTCCCAGGGGTCTGGCACCTCAGTCAAGACCATGTTTCTGAACAAAAGAATGACTTTAGCATAAGTACTTCCTTATAGCAGTGACCCTGCAGGAGATGAAAGCTGTGTTTCTGGTGTCACATCATTAATAGGAAGCCTTTAAGTCCAACTGTAGCTACTTGAATGGATTTCCCATAGATTTTTCACCAAGTGTTGGGATCGCAGCTGGAAACTTATTAGAAATAACCTCATCAGAGGGGAGAGAAAGGTGAGAAAAGGTGATAGATTCATGAAATCAATTTGGACATGCACAGCTGATATTTAGAGAGTGAATTTTCTTTACATGTTCCCTATTTTTAATAAGCCTCCTTCACAGTAGAAACTATTTTCTTCTGCCTTGCCTCCCAAGGTTTGTCTTTTAGGAGCTTGCCTCAAATTGCCTAAAAGTAAAGCAGTCACCTATTTTTTTGGTGAACCACTGACTTTTTTTCATACCACTCTGGTAATGAATGACTTCAAAATGGGAAGAGAGATCAAAGACTTCTGCTAGCCTCGGGGCAGGTGGGGTTTTGGAAGACTATCTCAAATATTCTTCTCTGTCTGTGTGCAGTAGGAGATACCCTGAAGAGTGATTAGCAGTGTGTTGTGTGCTGCCCCATCATTCCCCCCACTATCAACCTCAAGAGAGAGACAGGGCCACATTCCTTTTGTGCCTGGGAGATAATCACACTCTTGCTACCAATGGGAAAACACTTTCTCTTATGTGTAACAAAACCAGGTAATTCCATATTTCCACCAGCTCATCTTTAGCCATGATGGGTCTAGTATGCTGGGGAAGATCTTGTGATTGAGCTTTTGACTGTGTATTTTTGCACCTTCCCCCTGCACACTCTTCCAGGTGTTTGTCCATCTAGGTGTCCCAGCCCATGGCAGGGGGTTGGAACTAGAATATCTTTAAGGTCCCTTCCAGTCCAAACCATTCTGTGGTTCTATGATTCCATGATTGTGGCTCTTTCTTGTTTGTGTTGTGCTCATCTGTGTGGTCTCATCTGACTTTTACACTGAAGCTATACAGCAGCAAACAGTTTGCATGAAGACATTTAGGTCCCATTTTGTTCCCATTTGTTTTTAAAAAGCATCCTCCATGAAAGAAATATCCCAGCCTGTGAAATTTGCCCACAGCAATGTGTGGTAGCAGCTCTCAAAATCTTCTCTCTGAACTGACAGATCTGTCTAAATTGGTTACACAAAGAACTAGGAACTAGGGAACACTGAAGGAGACCTGCAGGTCTCAAGCAAGTTGTAGAGCTGGCAGTCCATTGGACTGAGTGCCCCCGAGTCCCAAACCTTCCTGCTAATAATGGCCCTTTCAGGGGCTTCCTGCTCCTGTGGGTGGTTGAGGGTACAAAGGTTGTTGCCTTTTTTAAGTGCAGACAGCTGCAACAACACAGACATCTAGTCACATACTTTTTATGCGATAACACTGTGTTATAAAATTCAGTACAATGTGCTCCCTAACCAAAGTGAACTGAATAAAATGTATTTTATTCGCACAAGGGACCGCTTTTCATCTCTCTCCCACTGCCATCTGCCCCAATGTTCTATCAAGGTTTTTTCAGAAATAATGTGTTTTTCTTTTTCACAACATCTCAGATTTCAGTGATTGTGCCATCATTTTAAAAGTACCCACCTTGGGAGAAGCGCTGCCTGCATCAGAAATGCAGGGCTGAGGTTCAGCAGAGATGATTTCTAATTCCAACCTTGCCATTGCTTTACAAATACAAGCAAGTCATAGAGACATGCTTGAAAAATTATTTCCCCTTTGCACACAGATAAAACTTTTAAAAAACCCGAATATCTCTTCGGTTGGAGGTCTTCAAAAGATTTGCTTTTTTTTCAATGGACCCATTGGTTCCAGATTTTAAAACTTGTATGCGTGTGAGTAGGGTGCAGAGGTGGAAGAGGGTGCCTTATGAAATAGAGGAAAACTACAATTTTAATCCAGTTTTCAAATGGAAAAGTGCCAGACTTGCATCAAAACTACTTTTTGAGTGGAAAAATGCAGTTTTCTTCTAAAACTTGCGTTTTTTGCATGTAAACATATCTTCAAACAGTTCTCATGCTGAATATATCAGTGGTTGAAAAGATACAGAGTGCAAGTAGCTTCTGTCCTGCAATAAATACTGCATTTACACTGTTGTAGGCTTCTATTTGGTAATAAATGAAGAGAAGTAGGTAGGACTAAGGCAGCGGACTTCATGCTGAGTACTTGATATCAAGCTGATAGACTATTATGATCATCTAAATAACTAAATATATTAAAGTCCTGTTACGTAACGCTAATGACAATGCCAGGGCGTATTTGCTAAATAGCCTCTGTCCTCTCAGACATCAGTACTCAGCAGATGACAGGAACAGAATTTCAATAATCACTCATTTTTCTTCTAGGCTTCTGCAACACACTACACTTATGAAAGACAAAATGCAATTTACTTTGGGCCAGTTCTCCCTCCCTCCCCACAGCACTGCAGTGGGCTTATTGGGGCCCTTCCCATATCTGTTCAATTGGAGATGATAACTGGAGGTATTAATCACACATTTAAAAAATTGTCCACAGTTGGAGACACCCCAAAAATTATGTGATCCAGTGTCCATCCACTTATTTATGTTGCTATGACTAGGATGTCCTGGCTATGAAAGAAAGATATAATCAAATGTAATCAATGGATTTTCACATTTAATGGGCTGGGCTTTCAGGCTGGCACAGTAACTTAGTTGCAACGACCCTCTCCTGACTTTCCTTTTTCCTTATTGATGTTGGAGAGAATGGGAGAAGTCATCCCCAGAATATTTAGGAGCAGGCTTACCAGTAAAATAAAAAACCCAGTAGAGCTGCTCTGAAGTCACACCATTCACCACCAGGTATGGTAAGCAATTTCAGGTGATGTGGTCTCATTCTTCCAAGTAAACCCCAACACTAGGGAACATATCTTTTCCTCGTATTGGATGAATTAGAAACTTGAAATTAGAAGATTGAGGTAGTCCACAATAGCTAGATAGCTGCCCAATGCTGGTGACCAAAGGTCAGGGAAAGTTTTAACTTGCAAATCTAGCCCTGGGTGCCAGAGGAGAGGCACAAGAGCCTAGAATATAATTTTGAAGGCAGTCTAAGAAGTTGAAATAACAGAATTGGGTGAAATAACAGAAACAGTTGCAAACTGAATATCCAGCTCTCTTAAGCTTCTTGTAAATAAGGATTGGGACACAAGACAAGGTATGTGATTCCAGTGCTGTAACAATGGAAAAACCTCACAGGAAAAACTTTTTCAGAGCTGTCCCCTGTTAATGACCTTTCTTAGTGCCCAGGTTTTTAAAACAATCCTTGTCAAAAACCCCAAGAATTTTCTGTGTTGCAGAGCCACAGACCAGGAGCACTCACAGAGACACGCTCATATGGGTCATTCAGCTGCTTCCATTTCCCCCTTGTACAGGTGACACCACTTTATTTTTCAGCCCCATAGAGCAACAAGTTACAGGTGAAGGCCAAGTCAGGGCCACTGCAGCTGAAGCTGAACAGACTTTTGGATTTCTGCAAGACTTCCCTCTTTACCCACAGAGGAAACAGACTCTCAAATCCTGCCATTGTCACAGGACTGCTCTTAGGGTTTGTACTTTTATGAACAACAAAATGCCCCCAGCCAGAGCAGAGGAGAAAGCATTTGATGGAAGTAAAGGGAGGGCAATGCATCAAATCCAATGCATTTAATGGAAAATGCCTGTTAGGACAGCTGAAATACTCTCAAGTTTATGTGGACACCTCACTGGTCTCCACCAGCTTGCCTGCTAAGACTTCAAGGAACTTTAAAAGTCACCTAGGGAGCCATGCCACAGGTGGCAACACTGACCCTACCTGGGTCTTTGAGCGTTGAGATGAAGGGCAAGCCTTGCCCCTACTTGAAGTGGAAGGGAAACAGAAGCCCCAACAACCCTGTATGTTGCCATGTATGTGTGCATGGCCATGCCCACAGTCTGTGGCCCATACATCTACCCTGACCCAGATGCTTTATAGCCCTAATCTTTCTCTTTATTAAAAAAAAACACAACAAACTCTGAGAAAAGAAATATCTAGCCCTCCCCAGGCCAGTGTTTTCACAGAACATTAAAGGAAAAAATGCTATTAATGAGTGCAGGAAGTGCTGAGATGGAATAGGGCAGATTCAGGAGGAAAGAAGGGGATACACAGAGACAGCAGGTTTTTCTCCTCCATTCCTTCTGTACACACCACACCAAGCTTCACATTGTGAAGCAGCTGTACCCTTCTACATGCACACCATGCTGCCTGGAGCTCTGCTTTCCAGATACACTAAAGGAAGACAGACGAGAGCCTCATCTGCTGCTGACAGGCTCTGCTGAAAAATACCTGTAGCAACAGGGGGCTCTCATGGCACTACATACATTAGCCCTCAGCTCTGCCTTGTGAAAGGTTCTCTGGAACAGCATTCAGCTTCTGTGGAGATGATCAGTTATGCCTCTGTTAATATATTTAGCAGCTTCATTTGCTATAGAACATAAAGGAAAGATTTACACAATACAAGCTTTTTCTTCAGAGAGAAAGGCACTGGAATCTCTCCTCTGTGCTGCTTCTACAGAACAAAGCCATTTTGATGAGCACTGAGCAGCAGCCAATGTGAATTCATGTTAGTTGATGAGCAGAAATAATCCTGAAAAAACAGACAGCAAAGAGGGGCAAAGTGTAAGAGAAGCCTGTGGAACTTGGGTTGAAAACCTTGGGAACTTACTGAAGTTTCTCTGCAAGGAGATGAGATCTTCCAGAGCCTCAGAGAAACTGTCCTTTATTCAGAAAGGCTCAGTCACAGATTGTCACCTGTCACAAAAGGCATTATGCACGCTGTACCAAACAGAAATTTACAGGGACTTACAAAAATGAACACATGCATCTGAAATTGAAGTTGTGCCCTAAATAATATCCCCACCACTAGGAGAGATATTTACACATGACAAGTAACTCTTGCCTTCACCTATGTCAAATCCACACTGAAATATGTCCACAATATTAACAAATTAACAAAAATCAGCCTCTCTTTCACCTTTTGTTTCTAAAAATCATCAGGAATTTGACTGAGATTCTCACAGTGGTTTCCATTTTGCTGAAGTCTCTTACCCTTGGATTCCTGTGGTTACAGTAAAAAAAATCCAATTGCAGCTATAAAAAAAGTACAAATTTACACAGGGACAGTGAAAACAGGTTTTTTTATATTAATAAAAAATCCACGCTCTTGCAACTTCCTCCTGAATATGTATAGGCAGGGAACAGCTGAGGTGTGAACACTGCCATGTGGCAAGGGAAAAGAACAGAGCTCTCAGCACTATCACACATGGCTCATTTAGACAAAGGTAGACTCACAACTAAGAAACCAGTCTCACAGCTGAGGTACATAGGAAGATAAAAGACCTTTCTCCCTTAGATTGCAAGGCATGTACTGAAGTCATCTAGAAAGTTATGAAAATCATTACCTCCAAATCTGTCCAAGCAAACCTGAGAGAAAAGTCAACCTAATGCATCCAAAAACATTTTTAAGCACTGTTTTACTACTATCCCAGTGATTAACATTTGCTGCTTATTTTTTGTCTCTCTTTCCTGGTCTTCTGATTTTTTCCTGTTTGCTAGTCTTTGTTCCTTGCAGATATATCTGTGCAGATGGCACAGAAGCAGAAAATTACCTCATCTCTGTGTGTAACTCAGAGGCTGCAGCCACAACCACTCAGGCTGGGAGGACAGCCAGAGCAGAGAGAGGTTAGCTGCTGTGACAGAGAGGGAACATCTACAGCTATTTCCAAGAGCATAACAACTGGAAAGTTAGGTTTTCCAAAATGGTTGGAAAGACCCTTTACTCTCGGCCAGGTTATTGCTGAACTAATATGTTGGTTTTATTTCTCCTGCTTGGTGACAGCAAGAGCCAACAGCAGTCACAGAATTCTGCTGGAAAAGAGCAAGGTCAATATACAGATTCACTCCATGGCAGCTCCCATTACCCTACAGCATGGTGACTTTGGTAGCCTCAAAAATAAATTCATTTTTGTCTCCAGTACTGCTACAAACAGAAATAACTAGGGAAACTGAGCTCTATAAGTATTATTTTATGGAAACCCAGTGTGATGCAGAGAATCTGTTTCCATTGGCTCTAACTTTAGTCAACACCACAGACTGACTGATCTCCTGTTAGATGACAAAATAAAAATTCTTCTAGCAACAGCACAATGTCTAAGAATCTACTTTTCATCAGAATTCTGTATCAGAACCCTTTTTACTATTAACTAAGTTTAATGTAGTTTCTGTCATACTAAGGTGTATGCAAATTTGTTAGAAGATGGATCTGTCAGAACAGAGGAAATTTATTTAAGGGTTTTCTAGCATCTGCAACTGATAGAAACCAGAAGTCACAACAACTAAGAACCGAGTAACAGAGCTGAATTCAAAAATTAACAATAACAACAAATCAGACTTAGGACAAGTATTCACATTTTGCTCAGAAGTAAACAAAATTCCAGTCTGGTGTTGGAAAAACATTTAATTAATCTATTAAATTAATATTTGCCATTTGCCAGTAAACTCAGTCACCTCTTTATATCAGTCTTTCCTAGACCAGAGTCTCAGGGAAAGCAAAAACTCAAGCAACACAGTCCCAGAGATGGTTTTCTTGAAACATAGCTTAGTCCTAACTGAGCAAAAAACCCTCCAGATTTTCATGGTAGAGAGATGCACATGGCTACATGGCCCTTGAGGCATCATAACCTCCTTAAACACAGGAACTGACTAAAAAAATAACCCAAGATGACAGCTACAGGTTGCGTGATAAGGGCTGGTCTGCACACAGCTGGTCTGCACACACATTAAACAGCGTGGTGGGTTCCCTTACGTGTCTTACAAAATGCAGACACCTGGGGACCACACAGGACTTAAAGGATGTTTATGAGAGGAGCTGAAAGCAGGGAAAAGGGTGGATCTAGGTGATTTGGAAAGGGAAATTTTGGGAAAATAGAGGGGGATAAGGGAATTAAAGGGAACAATCTAAGGTTAACGTTGCTCCATTACACTTCTCTGTGTAACAGCGCTACACCTCTCTGTCAACACCCTACTCCTGATTGCCACAATCTGTCTTATTTTCTATCAGATTCCAATTTTTTCTGTTTTTCTGGGTGAGGGATTCTTGTTTCTGTGTTTATGTGTGTATATGGGGGTCTGCAGTGCCAGCAACTAGAAAGACTGGGGTTAATGAACTGAGGTGTCAGCAACTGAGGTGGCACCTTCAGTCACAGGGATTCATGAGTCTTGGGTGCCAGTCTGGAGAGAGTGAGGGTCTAACACTGGTTCCAAAAGGCATCTCAATGCATGCTGAAGACCAACACTACCTTTGATTTCACTTGGTTGTCACAAAATACTATTTGGACCTACCCACAAGGAGATAAAAGGGAGTTGCACACTTTCATTTGTGTTTTGTTTCATTAGAGGCTTCAATTATTTGATTATTTTAAGGGAAAATGAGGATTTAAATATCAAAGGCAGATTTCATGTTACAGTTTTTCCCCTTATGAATCTTATGAACATGCAAGCAGAAGTTATCAGATGCTCAAGTTGTCTCTTTTGAGAATGATACAGTACATAGCCACATACAGCTTTTAAAATTTGAGCCTTTATGTGAAAATGTATAGCTAATTAATATTATGAAATATTCAAATCCAGCATGAAATTCTTAAACCCACCTATCTTTGCCATAATAGAACAGAAACCAATTAATATGCCTATAAGAAGAATCTAGCAATCTGACTTCTCACTGTTACGAAAAAATAACCAAAATGTAATATTCACATAAAATAATTTTGGTTTTCCATAGAGATGAGGGGGAAGCCATAAATGTTATTCAATCTAAGTAATTTTTTATTATTATTGTTATTTTCCATTTGGCAGTTGAACCTAAAAATCAATTACTTGTACACTCCTGGATGACAGTTGAAAAAGCCACTTCTAATCTTGTGTCAGTAAAGGCTGTTGCCATGAGCAGCAAGATCCTCTGACTGACATGTAACTAGTGGCTTTCAGAATAATTTGACAGCTATTTTTCTTTAAGTTCTTTTTTTCCCTCTAAGTTTTCTGTTTTGTTTTTCTAACAGGGAACTCTCTTATTATCATTTACACACAGCAATTCCTCTCTCCAATACATTAGCTGAAAATCTACTTGTTTAATTAAGCTTTAGGCTGTAAGCCTTCTGTTCCTTCACTATAATAGACTGAGAAATGGAAGCAGAGTCTCTGTAGGTTTTGCCTTATGTATCATCAGGTTGTTGACTTCTTAACCAGATTACAAGGCATTTTAGATACAAGGCCTGGCTGATACAAGTCACAGAATCACAGAATACCCTGAGTTGGAAGAGTCACACCAGGTGCCTGAGAGTGTTGTTCAAATGCTTCTTGAACCCTGTCAGCCTCGGTGCTGTGACCACTTCCCTGGAGAGTCTTCCAGTGCCCAACCACCCTCTGGGTGAAGAACCTTTTCCTGATATCCAACCTAAATCTCCCCTGACACAGCTTCAGGCCATTCTTTCAGGTCCTGTCATTGGTCACCACAGAGAAGAGATCAGTGTCTGCCCTTCCTCTTCCCCTCACCAGGAAGGAGTAGACTGCAATGAGGTCTTCCCTCAGTCTCCTCTTCTCCAGGCTGAACAGACCAAGTGACCTCAGCCACTCCTCACACAGCTTCCCCTCAAAGCCCTTCACCATCCTTGTTGCCCTCCTTTGGACACTGTAACAGCTCAACATCTTTTTTGTATTGTGGCACCCAGAACTGTGAGGCTGCTACAGTGCAGAGTGGAGCAAGAAGCACAATCAGCCTGCTTCTAGAGAATACAGGTAATAACATTATTCTCGGAAGGAAGGAGACCACTTACCCTGCACTTACCTAGTCAAAGAGAAGTAGATTTTGTCTACTTCCAATTAATAAAGAAATGAAGCAACTTTTTCTAAATTCCTAAATTATGCAGAAAATATGCCATTTTCTCTCTGTGTTTTTTACAGCAGTTACCCTCACTGAATGGCCCTATGGGAAGGGACACTGCTGCAGGACACAGAACAACGCTGGGCACTGAACACAGTGTAACAGCAAGAGAGAAAGATGGAGATTTTGAAGTGACCAAGTGTGGCCACTTTGGATGTTTCTGTTTTGTTTGACACATCTCACACAGCACCACCTTTCTGTGTAGATGACAGAGTGATGCTTTAGGATTAATTGAAGCAGTGCCATATAAAAAAAATTAAAGCAAAGTGGGAAGAATATTGCTGGGGAGAGGCTGGGGGGGATCGTCATGTAGTTTTGATTTGGTTTGTTCTTTTAAAGTTAAGACTCTTTTTACCTATATTGAATTATTTACAAAAAGTGCAGGGCACTTGCAATTTACCACCTATGCGGAAAATTTGCTAGACTTTCAAGAGTAACAAGTAACAGTCATGTGGTAGCCATAAGAGGAAGGAGGGGAAGGAATAGAATGATAAATGCACCAAACTATATCAACAAGGCACAGAAAAACATAATTATCATTATTACATGGCCTCTGAGTACCAACAAGGTCTTAACAAATCATGAACAACTGCAAGCCCCAGGGCTGCCAGATGGAATCAATGCCAGAGCTCCCCTGTACCCTCTCTTTTTCCCTTATTGTACACCAATACCTCCACTTGAAGATTTCATTGTGCCAGACCCTCATATGTGCCAGACATAGCAAGAGACAGTCTCTGCTTCAGCTATCACAACCATAAGAGAGCAAATGAGCCAGGAATGTGCCGGTAGGGGAGGGAAGGCAGAGGCTAAGACAGGACTGTAGCACAGCTTCTCCTCGTTAGCGCTGCCCAGCAGCATCGTGATGCTGATGCAGTTGCACTGCTCTCCCCACAGCCTCTTCTTCTACTCACGGTCCAGGGAGCAGCAACACATGACTAGAAACAAGAGCAGGCAAAACTATTTTTTTGTTTTGTTTGAGGCTCAAACCTCAGGAGCTTGACTGACATGTGAACTAGTTTTCTTTACAAAAAGCAAGGGTTCAGAAGAAACCCACCCCCTAAGTACTGTGCAGCTTCGAGACAAAATACTCAATCTTGAAAGAAATAAAGCAAAGGGAAAGGAAATTCATTTCATCCCTTCATAATCTGCATTCTGTTCTCTTTTCAGCAGTTTTCTCTCCTTAATTCAAACTCTTTGCAACCTTTTACCAATGCAGATGTAAAACAAGTGCAATTATTATGAGCATATTTTCATTCAGTACACTGCACATTGTAAGTGTTCTTCTATCACCCTCAATAAATCCCATTTTGAGTGAGCAGACATGTAAAGAATTTTCATCAAGATTTAGGCTATAACAAAACAAAATGATATTCAACAAATCATAACAGACAAGATAGACAAACACAGATAAGGCAGCCCATGGCAGACCAGTCAACATTGATTAGTAGGTTTGCCAAATATATGTGCAGAAGATGGCAAAACAGAGAGCAAAAATAAGTTGTATTAGTTGAAGCACTTTATGCTGTTCCATAATCTAAAATTTAGGCAATGTAGGAGGAATATGTTAGTATGCCATACATGCTTGCATCCAAGCACACAGAGTACAAATCTGGTGGGTTGTAGATACACTGTTAGAGACCAAATCCCTTAAAATCCCTTAAAAACACAGGCCAGCACAAGAGATCACAGAAATGTGAAGTACCACTTCTGCAACACCACAGCACAGGAAATCTTGATCTGTATCTGTAAGGAAAAGTGACCCAAGAACATCTGTGAGACCAACAGCCAAAGGCTGCTGCAAGAGCCTGCTGCAAAGCAATTACCTCCCTCCCTTATTGTAAGGGAAGAGATGAAGCCCTGGGAAGCAGCAGGATACCCATTTGCAATCAGCTCCTCAGGTGCCTGCCCTCATTTCTCATGTTCTTGTTGCAGTGCTTCACCAAATGAGCTTTTGGGTACTCAGCTTGCAGGATATGGAAATTGACCATCTCTGGTCTAATCTTTTATCTAGGCAATTTTCAGAAATCTGAATTTGCACTGATAGGGAACTGTAAATAAATATTTGGTGGTAATTAAGAAAGGACCTTCCATTTCTCTCCATTCAAAACATTCCCAAATATTCTTACACTAATAAAAAGAAAAAAAAAAAAAAAGAAAAAAAAAAAAAAAAAGAAGAAAAAAAAAAGGCAAAAAGGCAATCAAAGATAACAGAACAGCTTCCATCCAAAGGGTTCACAGCTAGACTAGGACTCTTCAGGCATGACAAAGGGGATGGGGTAATGGAGGGAAACAAGAGGAGGCTTGGAGAAAGCAATGAAGCTATATAAGGAAAAAAGGTTGTTTATAATCTCTCTCAAGAAAGTCACTAGGGGACATTGGGAAAATCCAGAGATGCTCAAATCAAAAGGAAATTAGAGGAATTGGTTCTACAGCTATGCACAACACTTCCTTGAAACTCCCCATCACCTTATCCTTGCACCTCATGCAGCAGCATCACCAGCCATCAGTGAGCCCCCACAGATTCCTGCTATGACTGCCTGCTCATAGGGCCTTCATGAAGCCAGCAGAGGCCAGGCCAGCCAGTAGCTGGGGCCAAGAGATGGGTTTTCACATAACTGACATTGTTGGACAGATGGCTGGCATCAGAAAAGCAATGTCCTGTGTAGGCAGGTAAAGACTGAGACAATCTCATCTCCCTGCCATACAGAACAGGCCTGCTAATTAAAGAACACCTTTTTCATAGAGATAGCTCATTTTACAATTTACCTGAAAACACACATGCTCCACTGGCCACAGAGTGCTTCTGCATGTAGACAGACCAGCAGCAGATACACTGCAGAATGACTGGCCATATTTCACTCCAACAGTCTTTTCGGTTTGGCCAGATAGACATCTCCTTGGTCATTCTTGTTGCTGAAGATTTTCCTCTAACAATGTCTATGATTGTAGACAAATGCATGCTTTTTATATTCTTTCCTTCCAGACACACAGACTAGGTTTTTTTCTTCCATCTTCTCTCCTTGTTTATAATCCCACTCATTCCCCTCTGCGTTGTTTTTTGCACTCTAAAAAGCATTCTCAGTCCTTTGGAATGGAGTAGCATCTGTGAAACTGAGTCAAGTTCTGTTTACTTCCTCTCAAGGGTTGTTAATGAAAGCTGAGAACACCTCATCCCTCAGCAGTCTCCTCCCTTCATCACACACTGGTCTTTGTAATTTACTGTCCTGACAGCCTTCACCAAATCTGAGTCCAAATTTATCAAAATTCATTTTCATAGTAGCATTTGGGAGAAGACTTCATTCCCCTCTACACATGTGACAGCATAGGTGGCCCCATGGCCAAACAGGTACGCCATAGAGGATAAGGATTATTTTGGATATCTTTTTCTCACCTGATGCAATTTTCCTTTAAAACAAAACAAGGAAATCATGCATACATATGAGGGACCCTACTCATCATACAGTTACAGTTCTCTTATACTTGTAATTATTTTTGGTGGGGGTTAAGCCCATTCTATTTATTTGTGGCGGCCCTTCAGTGGATGGAAGGGATTAGAATACAGATTTGTAAGGAGAAAGACAGATACTAATATATTCAAGTATATCAGTAGACCTTCATTCATACATTAGTAGTGCCTTTATTCAATGGGTACTACTAATGTATTCTGAAATGTTTTGCACCTCTCTGTGAAATTCCAAGAGGTACCTGGGCAAAGCCTAGGCTGATAAGCTTGACATTGATTTAAATGTAGTTGAAACTGGTATGAAAAAGCAAGATAAAAAATACAGTCATGTTGCTGATATTTTTCTATAGCCATTGAGGACTCCAGAATATTTGATTTAGCTTTACATGGCAATACAGAAAAATAAGTACCTTTACGACTCATAAGCCAAAAACTACTGCAGCAGTAGAGCACAGGAAAATAAAAAAATCAAGTGGTAAATGTTCAATGACACTGTGTCATTTCCCTTCAGATCATTATTAAATCCTTGCAAGTAGGATCCATGCAGTACTGAATCTGGAAGGCTTGTTAATAACAATGCGTCTGTTACATAAATGAATTTGATCTCAGAATAATATGATTCATTTGAATGGTAGGGATTGTTAAACAAACCAAATGCATGATAAAATATGTTGGTTGTAAGATAGGGAAAGTATATGAAATCCTAAAATGCAGTTCCATGGAGTGAATGACTAAGGACCACAAGACAGAAAGAGAACAAAAACTCCCCATTGTTACAGCAGACAGGTAAGTCAACCTGCCAGGTCTTCAAGAAGGAGATGCAAGGCAGGATTAAGAAACTGGCCAGAGAATTACCTGAAATGCTCTGTGTAGTCCCAGTGTCCTTACTTAAGAAGAGGGAAATACAAAGGGGTATACCATACCAGCAAAATTCTAGGGAAAAAAACCCACATAAATAAGCTAAGGTCTGGAAAAAAATCAAATAGGAAGTAAGAAACAGTCTCTCCTGTCTGCATAGAGAGATCACCGATAAGGGAAATCCTCACTGGAGAAACAAAGCTATAGAAACTGAAAGTGGAGAAATCCAGCTTAGAAATGAAAGAATGCAATTTAATTTTTGATCACTTACTATTTCAATAATTAATCCAAGACTCACAGGATGCTTCTGAAGTTGCACTTTTGCTCAGACCAGAAAGTACAAACATGATAAAGGGCCCCATAAGGAGACATAAAACCCTTGACCTCACAAAAGAATTGCAGAACTATTTGGGATCCATTTTCGATAGAATCAGGTTTCAAAAAGGAACTGCTTCACCACTAATAAGCTTTAAACTAAGACAATGCAGTGGTTTCGTTTATTTTAATTCATTTCATTTAAGTGTAATCCATCCCTGCTGGCAGCTTTGCACAACAGAACTGTCACCATAGCAATCTATCACGTCATTTGAAACTGAGAGGTCTATGCTAAGTTGGCACTCCAGTGAAAGCTACAGCAAGAGCACTGAAGGCTCTCCAAATCTGATGCTGAAAGGAATCTACTATGGAAGAGAAAGTCCCATACATCACTGCTGAAGCCAAGTCATCAAGATCAATGGTAAAAAAATAATACAGATTATCTCACATTTTATTGCGCTCAGTTGTAGCTGTGGCAACCCAATCCTGAAAAGCTTAGTGGGGATCTCATCAATGATGAAAAAATGAAGTCTCTGAAGGCTTCTGAGTCATTCCACACTATGATAAAAACCAGAGAATAAAATTTGTTTTGAAGCTTCCCAAGCTTCTCAAAAGTTTACTCTTTCCTTTTGCCTCAAGTGAACACAATGAAACACATCAGCTTCATACTCCAAACCCACCCCATGCTGGGCCCTCACTGCAGTTTCAAAGCCTCAATTACCCTGCTTGTCCTGGCTTTTCCTTTCTGTTACCATGCCCAGGCAGAGAACCTAAAGTATCTGCTACCACAGGTGCCAAAGAAGACATCTGATGAAAGATGACTTCCTTAAAGAAGGGAAATAAATTTCAAGAAAATTCTTCTGCCCTTCTAGATTAAGTGACTGATTTTGACATTTCAAGTGAAAATCCATGCTTAATTTATATCTTACAGACTGTTTTCACCAGTGAAGAATTCTAGTTGTGTATAACCAAGCTAAAATAATCCCATGTCAAGGATTCCCACTGGAGCTGTACATGGTGGGAAAAAGTAACACAGGCATTTTGAACATGATTCCCATCAAAAGATCAGAACTCAAGGAAATGTCAGACTAGAATTTCTCAAAAGAAAACCACTTGGCTTTTGCTCTTGTTCCAAGCTATCCCAAACTTCCCTAGTTGATCAGCTTCCCCCAAGTAGGGAATATTCAAACAATCTGCAAAAACATGACAACTACCAATAAGATTGATCAGTGTTATCTTGACTATCTTCCAATACCAAATGTTCACTTTGAGTGTTTTATTTTCACCTCTGTTACATTACACATTAATGTCTGATATTGAAAATACGATGAGCAAATGATGCCATGCTGCCAATTTTTATTTTGCATTCCCATTTGTGAACACAGTTTTTGACATTTTATCTTTCTAACCCAAGTGAAAACAAATTCCCTAACTGGGAAAATGCAAATTCAATTGTAACTTTTGTCAAATTAAGGGAAAAACAGGAACATGCATTTCTTAAGTATTTTCATGCAAATGTGAACTGCAAGACTGATTTTCTGGCTCAGTTAAAGACTCCAAACAACACTGAATACTGATTATATGCTGAGGCCAGAATGAGAGAATGTGTTTAGCTGCTTTACTAATAGAAATATAGTCTCTTTAGGAAAAGGTGAAGTCTTGAAAATTCTTCACTTAAAGATGGGATGTCAGACTCACGGAAAACTCACACATGTTCCTTATATACTGGGTATATCTCAGAATGGGCTGCCGCCTTATTTAAATTTTTTAGAGCATTTCAAAAAACTGGGGTCTAATTCCTGCACATCTCCCTTCAGTAATTTTGAAAACGTCAAGCAGATTGTAAGGTTCTGAAGCAGAAAGTCTACACAGTAGGTAGCATTATAGAACAAGGTCTATTACATGAGACTGTTCACAGTCACGTGATAAATCCTGAAACAACAAGAGCAAATGGAAGCCCAAACTTGTATTCAGCTAGCTTAACACTTTTTCTCACAGTGGATGCAAATAGAGCTTTTGCATGTTTGCATTTCCCAGCATTTTGAAAAACAAAATTCCTGGTTCCCAAGGTTGCAACCTAACCCACCAGCAAGGAGACTGACGTAAGCCCCATGGAAAAGCTCACCACGCTAACAGAAGCTTTCAAGGATGAGGACAGCAAAATCAGGGCATTTGCTTCAAAGGCAGGTAAAGTGGGCTTTGCAAGAGCTTTCAAAAAACAGCACTAAGAAATCAGAAAAGGAGCACAGCATTTCCCTGCACAGCTCAGACCCGGACAACATCTTCCCATTTGGGCTAGACTGTTGCAGTGCGTGCCTGTTCCGGCCTGGCTCAGTGTCCAGCCTGGCCTCCCCGGCAGCTCCCGGCACGCCACAGCCAGTCACTTTGTGGGGTTCGTGTCTCGCAACTGGGTTACGCTGTCAAGGCTGGATCCAAGAAAGAGGGGACTCTCTCTGAATTTTCCAGGGAACAGAGGCTTTATTCGGGGTGGGGGGAAAGGGGGTCAGAGTGATCCCCCCAGCCACCCCAGGCTGGTGCCTCTGGAGAGAGACCCCGAGCCTGGGGTGGTGGGCGGTTTAATACTACAATTCTGGGGTGGGTTCTAAGTTACAGATACCAATAAAACAATCTAAATACATCATGCCAAATTAAGTCATTTAGGTTCCAACAAATCCAGCACAAGTTCTGGGATGGGCCGAGGGCAGTCTTGCGAGGTCACTGGCTAGCTTTACTGTACTTCAAAGATAAGAATTATATGATGGACACGAAGGAAGTTATGCATGACAGAGGTAGTGAGGCAGGGGAGAACCAATAAGAAAGATTCTAAGCAGGGGCTAAAGTTGTCCTAGAAACCCTTATCGAAACTACAAGAAAGTTACATATTAAAACAAGCAATACATCTTAAGACAAAAGGGCATTCTAGCATTGTGCAAGCTATTCTAAACTTAACAATAAAACCCTTCATGCTGTATTCACAGCCAAGGCCTGCACATATTATTTTTTGCAGTGCCACACTAGACAAACTCCATCCAGGCACTGCCACTCTGACCCTGGACATGCCGACCTGAACAGCGCCGTCACAGACCTCCCCTGCTGCAGCAAAAGCGAGGTGCTGGTGAAGCCTGAGGAGCCTTCCTAAGAGGATCGGAGATGCTTGTGAATAACTAGTTTTTTTGTTATCTCCTGCTTTGTTTTGCACATTTCTTAGATGGAAAAGGACGTGCTCACTACTGAAGAACCAGCCCAGAAAGGCAGTGGCAACACCCCAGCAGCAAAAGCCTGCAGCTCAACCCCTGAGAGCAGCTGCCACAACAGGCTTAGAATCATGATTAGAAATGCCCTCTACCAATGCAGCAACCAAGACTGGCTGTGAAAGTATCCCTTTCCAACTTCTACATACTGGGAGGTTGGTTAGGGTTGTTCTGTCCAGGACAATTCTGTCAATTCTTGTAGGTTCCTTCCCACTGAGGATATTCTATAATTCTGTGCTATTGCTAAAATAGCACAACACAGATCAGCCTCACAGGACAGGGCCAGAACTATGTCACTGCCTGAGCTCAGCATGGGTCTGGTGAAGTCTCCTCCAGTCCTGCCAGCCAACCCTGACAGGAATCACAGCCAGGAGTCACAAATACAGCTCTGCAAAAGGCTGCAATTCAACCTTCTTAGCCTGTCCAAACAAAAATCACACAGTGCTGGGTGTCAACTACAGGTAGTTTTTAAAATGTCTCAGTTATGTTTTCATAGAAAGCACCTGTCCCTTGTGCTGAAGAGACCTAAATGAATATTTCTGCTTCCTTTAGCTCTTTCAGGGAAAAGGCAAGTAATCTGAAAGTCGGTTTGGGTGTTAAGAAAGTGACTAAAAAGAAGCAAGTATCACCTTTCATTGTAGTGAGAGGCCAGCATTTCAGCTACAGACATCAGATTGAATTCCAAAGGTATTCTTGGCTTTCACCAAAGGACATATATAAACAGTAATGTATGGGAGGTCTGATTGCACATAGGTGGCAAATTAAACAGTCCCATGAATGGTCCTACTAAAACATGCATAGATAGATGCATAAAATATGTGAATAGTCAGCAGAATTCAGAAATCCTTTCAGAGAAACAAAATGCAACAGAGGGACCCTGTACAGTAAAGAGTTTGGATTTATCTGCATAGAGTTTATTTCACTGCAGAAATACTTACATCATTTACTCCCCTGAAGGCTTTCTTACTCTCTTTTCCAATTGAAGATTGAAGAAAACCACTTTCCCACCCCAATTCCACCTGCTTTCCTGAACCTCTGCCATCATCTCCATGCAACAAAGTGGATTATAGTTTTCCTCCTCTCAGGGATACAGCACTTAAAAATTTTGATGTGTGTGAGCAGAGCATGGGTTTGTTCCACTCTAGTAAATGACCCATAAGCACCTGTTTAGAAAGCAGGTAATGCCACTACACGGTGTTTTTGCTGAGAAAGGAAAAGTTGTGTCTCTTGGGGCAGCAGTGAAGGAAGCTTGGCATGTGGTTCACTAAGTACTGTGTGAGTTCTGCTCAAGCTCCCCAATAGGCCAGCCAGCCCAAGGTAAGAGCACTACTGCACTGAGACCTCTCTCATTATGATCAAATCATCTTTGCAGTTAGAGCTAGTGCTCCTAAGGTATCAGAGCTAAGCTGACTGGCACTCTATGGTACCCTAGGGGGAGAACTCTGTGGTGAAGTTAACATCTCATTTAAGAGAAATGGGAACTATTTCAGGTAACTTTTATAAGCACAAGATCCCCATCCTGCTTCCTTTACTCATCAGAAGAGGGTTCTTTCTCTTCCTCTCTTCAACCCAAACCATACTGCATGAGATGCTTTGTGAGCAGCTTGTTGTTTATTGTGCTTAACATAAGCATGAATTTTCAGGATCATAAGTGGCACAGAGGATGAGGAGAGAAAATATGAATGCATTTTCTGACAGAAAGGGTACTATGTAGATTGAAGACTTTAAGGCAAGAACTGCTTTCAGTACTATTAGCCATACAGTATCAAGACCAGCAGTCTGCCCTCCAGCTCCATAGGAGAGAATGATTTACTAGTGTCCTACTGTAACACAGCTGTCTGGTGAAATGCTTTCACAGAGGAATTATGTGGGAAGCTGTATAGTACAAGTGCCGCGTTCTCTGAAAAGATTTGAAGCTACAGCAGTAGCCCCCATACCTCTGGCAGAGGCATTTATAGCAATCATGAAAAAGAAGAACAGCAGTCCTCAATTTCACACGTCCTTCTGTTTTCTGTGTTGAGGTCATCATTTTGATTTTTAAAGTCTTGCTTTACACAGATTCTTTTCTGCATCAGACCCACGACAACTGCCAATTTCTCTACCCAAGCAATTAGCACCACTACTGTCAGTGGGGCACTGCTGCCCAGTGTATAGTGGAGGCAATTATGTTCAGCTATAAAATGGATTTGCACAAACATGCCATTGTACATCCTTTGTTATATGCCTCACACTACATCTCAGTTGTTTCTAAAGACACTCAGCCCTTCCTTATGTGCTAAAGCACTGCATGGACACATTCAATTTTGTTCAACTCTTGGTCTGTGCATACTCAGAAAGCTTAGTTTCACACCTTATCATTCATTGATATTGCTTGAAGTGATGTATCACAAGAGAAGCAGCTTTATGCTGAAGAAGGTTATTCTAATCAGGCTGCAGTGTCTTTTATAAATTAAAAAATCCACACACTTTCTAATTTAAACCATTAGCATGGCCTGTGGTTAGATGACATTATGTTGCTAATGGATCCACTGTGGAATATGACACCAGTTGTGCTGTCCACTGGGATTTACAGGCATATAATACACATGTTTATTTCGACTCTTAAAAGGCTGTACTAATGGCTTCAGCACTTTTGTGTTAAGTAATCGACATTCTCCCCCTTTGGCAGTGAATGCATATGTAATGCAATCCATGTTTTCCTGGGATAATTGGCCCTTCTTTCCTCAATCAGAAGTACGATGAAATTCCAGACTAGATGTGTGTTAGAGACAAGTTAGGTTTGCCTGTAGGTTGTGACTAGTTTTCTTTGGTTTTCTATATTTTAAGAATGCCAGGTATTTTCAAAGTGCTTGCACTATTTACTGCTCCTCTCCTCCCTTCCTGTTTCACTTTAGGCTGGTGTTTATTAGGGCTAAAATGAAAACTAATTCACTAAGATTTTTGCAAAGATGATGCTACTTCTGCCAACATCTGAAATGGGCTGAACTGGTAAAGGAGCAGATTCAACAGCTTAGGGAAAGGTATTATTCGTAAGTAATTACGCTACACCATTTTCCACCTATGTAAAGCTTGCTTGTCTGCAAAGTGTTTCCCTTGGTTATCAGTATCCCAGCACTCAAATTTACATCTGCATTAACAGAGGTTGCTTGTCACCAATCAAGTTCTACCACCTCAAAAAAATGCTAGCACAAAAGGCCAAAAAGTAGCTAGCCCTTCCAGATCCTGCATTCAGTATTAGGTGGCCTAGCAAAAAAAAACAACACTTTGTGGTAGCAGTGATTAGAGTTTGCATGTGCAACAACTAATCAGCTGAGAAATGATCAACAGAGTCATGGGAGACCATATACTTTCTACCAGGTTTTATTTATTGTACTGCAATTATGCAGTGCTGTGGTTGCTGCCGTGGCTCCCAGGTGGTCTTGACTTCATTGCATAGAACATGATGCATTCCTTTCTGCCACACCACCTTAATGAAAGAACCCCAAAGGGCACATCCAAGTCTGAAACAGATCCAGAGAGTCACAGGCTTACTCCTAGCAGTCAGCTATAACAAATGAGTCACTAACTAAACCTCCAGCCAGTAGCAGCCAGAGACAGCAGCAGATTCTGGAGAAGAAAGGCCCTTCTTGCTGTTCACTTTTTCCTTAGTAATCTTTCTAGGTGGATCATGGTTCAGTTTTGATCATATACAGATACATATTCCAAAGCTAAGCTCTCCTAGAGCCTACCCAGACTGTTGTGCACTGTGCTTGCAATGAAAACACCCCCCACAGAAATTTGTCTGGTTGGCTGAGAAAGTCCTTTACAAACAAAAATCTCAACTGCCTGCACAGGCTAGAACTCTTTCAGACCTTATGGTGTGAGTTATCAGAAACTCAAACCAAAAGCTCATCTTCCTCTTTTCTTCCCTAAAATGCATGACCTCAGGTCAACCCCATTGCTTTGGTAGAGAACTTGATGATGAGCATGCTTTGTTTCAGACTCATTTTAAAATTCAGAACGAGAGAATTGAAATTCTGACCTTTCGTTGAATAGTTGTATCATGTTTTAAACCTTGAACCTTCCACTCTCTTTCTGAGCCAAAGCACAAACAGAGATAAATTCAGTAGGAAAATTTAGCTTCAGCTGAACACTACTAGATGCTTATTCTGCCTAAGGAACTTAAGACAACATAGCAAAGCATAATCCTGCAAACATATGGAACAGTATATATTTCACGAGGATCTGGAAATAGAAAACGAAAAAAATAAACCAGGTCTCTCCAATTTATATGCATGCCACATGTAGAGAATTAAAGCAAAGAACATCTAGAGAAACACTTCCCCAGGGTGCACTGATATTCCATTAGCCCCCTTTTTTCCCCTTACCCAAGGGAAAAAAACCTCTTTTCAATGCCTCATTGTGCAAGAGAAACTTCCTTAGAAGTGTTGCACGTCACAGTAAAGGGCAGATTGCTGGGTGTTTGGGATTTGCATATTCCTAGTCTGCCACAGCAGCATGTATGCCTACCAGGCAGCCACAGTCTGAAAGTCACCAAGTGACTATTAAATTTCACAAAGGAAGTATGACAGTAATGCTATACTACTATTAATTAGATTTCAACCAAGATAACAATTACCAGGGATTTGTCAGATTTGTCGAATTGTAACAAGTATAATTCCAGTGTTGTCTAGGGACCAGGTATAGACACCTCACATTACATTTAAGTTAACTAAACATAATTTATAAAAAGGTAAATCCTCAGTACAAAATGAAATTATTTCAATCAAAACCACACAATCTGATCAAATACAAGGGGAAGCTGCTCCTTCTAGCTTGCATTTAATGAAAGGTTTCTAATTTGCATAAGTTTTTACTAGGGAATGATTTAAATTTAAAGCTCTTGCATACTATTTTTCTCTTTCAAATACAAAGACTCTGCCACCTGCTTTGGAAGCATCCAGCTGGCCAATCTGTGTGGACAGTATCATTATTAAATTGTCTTCTGCCTCTTGCTGGCAGTGGACCTGACCCACTGCAGTGCTCGCTGCTTCCTCAAAAGCTCTCAGCAACCACAGCACCCACTCTGGGCAGACAAGTGTAAAGTGGCATCACTTCACAGACTTAAGTTACAGACATTCATTATGTGGCCCAACAGCTGTAAACAATATTCTCAGCCCTCTTTGGATCAGGTACATGCTGACAAGGTGACATTATAAAAGTGCAACACCTACAATCCACAATCTTACAACAAAAACTCTTACATCCAGAGTACTCCAGCAATTTTCAAGCACAACAAAAGCAGAATACAAATGATTCCAAACTTCCACCTGAATTAAGATGCCTCTATGAAGCAAATCTGCTTACTTGTTCTATATTTTTGTGCGCTTTCCAGGGTGTCAAGTGTCTGATGATGAAAGACAAAAAAAAAAAAAAAAAAAAAAAGGCAACATTAACAATTAAATGTCTTGATTGCACAATTATTGCAATACTATGGTTAACACGTACCTGAGATTTTTATACTTTCTGCTCAGTTCTTAGTGTAAAAAACTCCTGTGGCTTACCCTTAGATATCTCCACAGTAATTCCCACACCATTAGCTATTCACAAAACAGAATCACGGAATCACTAGGTTGGAAGATACCTTCAAGATCATTGAGTCCAAATCAGCCCTAACACCTCAACTAAACCGTGGCACCAAGTGCCACATCCAAGCTTTCTTTAAATACATCCAGGGATGTATCCCATATCCCTGGGTAAACCATTCCAAGGTTTTATCACCCTTTCTGTAAAAATCTTTTTCCTAATATCCAACCTAAATTTCCCTTGGTGCAGCTTAAGACTGTGTCCTCTCATTCTTCCAGTTGCTGCCTGGAGAAAGAGACCGAGCCCCACCTGGCTACAGCCACTTTTCAGGAAGTTGTAGGGAATGATAAGGTCACCTCTGAGTTTCCTTTTCTCCAGGTTAAACAACCCCAGCTCCCTCAGCCATTCCTTTTAGGGCTTGTGTTCCAAGCCCCTCACCAGTCTCATTGTCTCCTCTGGATGTGCTCAAGCATCTCAATGTTCTTCCTGAACTGAGGGGCCCAAAACTGGACACAAGGTGTGGCCTCACCAGTGCCGAGTACAGGGGAAGAATGACCTCCCTTCTCCTGCTGGCCACACCATTCCTGATACAGGCCAGGATGCCATTGGCCTTCTTGGCCACCAGGGCACAGTGCTGGCTCATGTTCAGCTGGCAGTCAACCAGAACACCGAGGTCCCTTTCTGCCTGGGCACTGTCCAGCCACACCCTCCCCAGCCTATAACGCTGCAGGGGGTTATTGTGGCCAAAGTGCAGGACTCAGCACTTGGACATATTAAACCTCATCTTACTGGACTCTGTCCATCCATCCAACTGTTCCAGGTCTCTCTGCAGAGCCCTCCTACCTTCCAGCAGATCAACACATGCTCCCAATCAGTGTTGTCTACAAATTTGCTAATGAAAGACTCAATATCCTCATCCATGTCATCAATAAAAATATTGAACAGAACTGGCCTCAGCACAGATCCTTGAGGGACACCACTGGTCACTGGCAGCCAGCTGGATGCAGCACTGTTCACCACCACTCTCTGGGCTCGGCCATCCAGCCAGTTCCTAACCCAGCAAAGAGTGCTCCTATCCAAGCCACAGGCTGCCAGCTTTCTGCTATCTATAAATGCACCTATTATGATACATGTGGATTTAGAAGCAATGAGTATTAAAATTCCTAATACATTTCCCTCAACAAATACAAGAATCAGGCAGAGAGAAAGCTATTTTTGGGAGGAGGGGTTATTCTCTTTTCAATATCATCATTAAGCCTACAGAAATAACCATCTCTAGAAAAGTACAAAGCTTTAATCAAAGACACTCAAGAAGCAGGGTGCAAGATTATAACACTAAAAACCATGTGCCAGTAGTTGGAATAGCATATGGGGGAAAAAATGCAGACTACATTCAAAACAAAGAACAAAAAAAGAAAAATCTTTTGAGAGTTATCTTTGTTGCATATTCATGCCCCAATAAATTGCTTTAATTAGCTAAAAGAATGAGGAGGCAACCATGAATGAATATGTTATGCTGAGTATGCACACTTAAAGAATGTCACTAATGTTTCAAAAACAGTATTCTGGTAGAAATCCACACCTACCCAAACATCTTTTCTCCTCTGTGTATGATTCAGTCACTGTTGACAAGAATGAGGAATTGTGCTTGAAGGATGAAACTACTTAGAAACACAGCTAAGTCAGTCTGTTAAAATGTCCACAATAGCCCTTGCCTCCCTCTCCCCCCCCATGAATAATCATACTTTAAAAACCACAGAAAAATATAACCCCATTTCCTCCTTAAGGTATATGTATTATGCTGCTGTGAAAACAGACAAGGGATGTCTGAGAACATAAATATCAAATGAGGCCAAAGGCATTGGTTCTTTTTACCACAAAGCCCTACCAACAGAGGCCACCTTGGACCACCTCAGAACTTCAGCACACAAGTATCATATACACCTAAAATGCGACACATTCATTTGTAGCTTTTCTTAAAGAGGTTGCCAGGATGAGAGTCAAAACTATTAGGGTATAAAAAGGAAGATAAACATCTTGGATATGCAAGGGCATTAGAGGATCCTCTCTTTAGGGGTTCAGCTGCTGTCAAAAATTAAAGACTACATTTTTGACAAATTCTATTACTTTAAATGTTTAGGTTAAATTCTGGCCCTCACCATTCCACATTGCTGGTTATGAACATCCACTTAAGGCAACAGCAACCCTGGTGTTTCATCACTATATGCTTCTCAACTTCAAAGAACACAGCACTATTTTTTCTTAACCTGCTCAGGTTGTAGCTCTCAATTTGCTCTTCTACCTCATGGGCAAACAACACTTTCAAGGAGAGCAGCACCCCTGAGTGTGGACTCCGCCACTCAGACTTTGGTGAGAAAAGGCAGCAAGGGCTAAAACTGACCCTTTTATTCCCATCCTATTACATGCTAGTCCTAGGAAGGCTTTCCCTTCCTCCTTTTAATTATAGGCTTTATTAACAAGCCACATGTGTTTTTCAGCACTTGTTGATGAGTTCAGATTAGACAGGGACAAGGCTATTTCCCTTCGGTAATGTCGTGAATAGCAAAGTAACAAGCTAGACCAAGCAACAATTTTCACCCAAACTTCTTCCTAATTACCATTCTCATTTAAAGACAATAAAAGGTGATTTCCCCTGGCAAATGAAACCATTTGCTGATATCCCTTTGAAGATCAGTTTAAATTAAATTCACGATATAATTCTAAATAACCCATCTACGCACACACACATCCACCTAATTTACTTAACCATCAAGAGATTCAAGAAGCTCACACTTGGTCTTCTTATAGCAGGTCAAAGTAGTGCTTTTATTACCCAGGACAAGTAGCAGGCAACAAGTCTGCCTTCCTTTCAATACTTTTATACTTCTTTATATTACTTGTTCTTTTGCAGACCCCTGGAGTGCAGTCCCGGCCCCAACGGAAAAAAAAACAAAAAGCAAACAAAAGCAAAAAACCCAAAACCAAACCAAACAAACAACAAAACACAACCCAAATAAACACAAACAAACACCCCCCAACACCCCCCCCCCAAAAAAAAAAAAAACCACAAAAACCCCCTTATGTCTTGGGGAGTCTACATTCCAAACTAATTTGATCTTTCTGAAAGTTGTAGTTGTTAGAACCTTTTGAGGTCACAGGTAATAGAGCATTCTTATTACTAAAAGCATAATGCTCATAGCACATCCATCCTTCTCATGCTGTGTTGCACTGAAGTTAACAGGCAATCACCAGTCTCACCCTTTTGCTTTGTGTGTGCAAACTGAGACATGTAAGTCACATCCTGAGCACTGGGCAGTGGGTAGGGATGGAAGTTTCTGGTGCTGCAGACCATTACATACCCTGAGAAACTCGTTTGTGGCAGTGATATTCCAAAGAACAGTCTCCTTATGCATATGTACTTCCACAAAGAATCCTGAAAATCCAATAATTTGGCTCTCAAATCTGCTGTTGCAGTTCTCTATAGCAGAATCACAGTTCAGAGGTTTGTTTGTAAAGCTTTTCAGCAAGCCAAGTACTCTTGTGAATGACTTTAGCTCCTCATTTTTCCTTAACCAAATTATTAAAGGCATTAACAGGTTACAGGCTATTGTTCTTTGAAAGCTAAAATATGAATTCATTTTTCATGCAGACAAGTAACCACTACATTCACACTCAGATGTAAACCCACAATCATCACTAGAAACAGAAAAAGAAATTCTGAACCCATGTGGTTTGGGTCATCATCTACCAAACACACTGTACTGTAGAGTACTACACCCCTCTAAAAAAAGTAGCTGAATCTTCCTTGAAATCTGTTACAAGGAGTAAGTAGTATTGCAGATGAAATTATGACCTAAATAGGCTTCTTTTACTTCAAGAATCAAAAAGTTAGTATCCCTAGAGTCTGAATATTATGTCCAGAAATAATCCCAGTATTTTACATAATAATGAAATTCACTGCTTGTCCACTTTTTAAATGCTGGTCTGGGACAAAAAGTGAATATAGGTAATGAAATTTGTGTGTTATTATTGAACTTGGAGGATTTCTGGTGCTAGCTAAATTTGTAGGACCCACAGTCAAATAAATGGGAACGGAAACAGGTGCACTGAATCTAAAAATTACATATACAATATCCTTGAAAATGTCAGAAGAGCCATGTACCTGGCTCTGAACATTAATCAGTATTACCCTAGCACAGAAGAGTCTATCACATTCCCTTATATCCCAAAACCTTTAGTGTCCTCAGTGGCAACAGAGAGTAGCAGAAGGTCATCAACTTGTATTGCTACTAGTACTTTACCAGAAAAACATACCTATAGTGGAAGCATCAACTGGCATTGTATTTCCCACATGTACATCCAGTAGAAAAAGCCCATCAGGACCAAAGAAGGAGAATTCACAGTCATACTCATATTTTCATAGAAAATCTATCTTTAGTGACTTTTGGCTACCAAACCTTAGCAGGTAGGAGGATATAAATGAGGCAGTCCTGTAACAGGTGCTCAGTGATAAAACTAAGAATTTAAAAGATATTTTTTTAAAAGTATCTATTTTAAATTACATTTCAGGTCAAAAAGCCAGCGAATTGTCATAGAATAGTTTTTGTCATAGCTGTCCTATTACTGCAGCCTCTCACAAAAAGCACTATTTGCACCCTTCAGATTTTAAAGTCAACAGCAATTGCTCCCCTTCAAGTCAAAGCAACACACCCAATTCTTTGAATTTGTCTGCACTGCCTGGAAGAATTCTGCTGCAGAAGGCACACACACAAAGAAGGGTGCCAGGCATGGAGCAGGAACAGAAACACCCTTCTGAAACATTGTCTTGGTTTCTCATCTACCACGGAGTTTTGAGGGATGCCGGGAAACCAAAGCTTTAGAATTCAGCTCACAGCCAGCTACTGCTATGAAGTGCCCAGTACAGGTGACCCTACAAGAGACCTGCTAAGTGCCCAAGCTGAGATCCAAGCCAGCCCAGGACCACCTAACAGCCAGGAAAGCTCTTTCAGACTCCAGGAGGCTGAACCACCCTGTGGAGGTGTGCATTATAAAGAGAATCAGGGTCCCTTTAGACCTGCATTGGGCAGTTTCTGGAGGAGCACTCCGAATAAGCCTGGGCTCTTGCTTCAGAGCTCATCTTTGCATTTGCATACTGCTGTTTCCTTGCTAACCTGTGTGACTTGGCTGGCAAAGCAAGAGATTTTCAATCCCAAAATTAGATTAGAACCCAAGAACTATGTTCCAAAAGACAAACAAATTTGTATTCTATTATTCTTTCACAGGGTAGGAACCATTTCAGAGGAAATGCTGGTTTGGCCCAGATATACAAAGAAATAAGTGCCTGACCACTGCTTACATTTTCACACCCTGATATCAACAGGTAACATTTGCAAAGTCTCCTACAAGTTATCCCTTTTTCAGACAAAACCAAGCTCAGGGGTACAGTTGACAAATCCCCTGAGGGACAGGATGCCATCCAGACATGATCATCCAGGGAGAACTTGCCACAGTCCTGTTCAGCGATCTGGAAGTTGTCAATAATTCCAGGAAGTTTTGAAGTGACATTTGATTCTGAGCAAAACCAGCAGGACACAGAGCTTTTGAGTCCAGAAATAATAAAGAGTAGAGTAAATTTACACTTCTCTCTTTCTCTCCTTACTTGTAAATGTCTCAAAGGACATTAATTATACTCTCCAGAGATTCACAAGCTCTGGGAGTTCGATGTCAAGGCTTATTTTCCAAGCACCTCACTGCTATAGATAAAAGCCAAGCATGAAGAGAAGTACAAACGCAGGATACTGAATCTCAAATGCTTTAAAGTTGGTCATGTGTGAGGTAATCTTTTTATCCTGCCCAACATACATAAGGTGAAAATGCTTAGAAATGGTACCATGCAGCTGTCGCTGTTTCAGACACACAGAGAAATTCAACATTTGCCATGACATAACATACAGTTACCATGGATATGTCCCTATTCCTAGCATACTGGGAAGGAAAAAAAAAAAAAAAAAGAAAAGGAAAAAAGATCCCAAAATCTCAATGCACAGTAAGCTTGAGCAAGTGTTGACTCTGCAGTGACAGCCACCATGCTGGCTAACAGAAAAATGAACTTTATTTTGCCCAAATTTTTGCAGATAAATAATCTATGCACTGTCTATGACTAGCTTTGCTTAGCTATATGCCACACAGCGATTGTCACAGGGCAATCAATAATAAGCAGGGGAGAGTGAAAGTCAGTTTGAGACCAAGGTGCCTCCTGACACCAGTAATTCAGAATGAGTCTTCAGTTTAGGATAAATTATTTAAAAGAAGAGCTACAAGTGAAGGCTCCTGGCATAAAGGAAATGGGAGTTTTAGGACTTCAGATGAGCATTGCTCCTAAAAAGAATGAAACATCCTCTTTAGCTTAATTCCAGGGGAGCATCCTGTGGAGAAAAAATGATATTAAATCCAAACAAATGATGGCCCAAAACCAAGCATGTTTTAGACCGACTATGAATTAGGAAATACTGAAGATGACAGAAAGTTCCAAAGAGACAACAAGCAGGTTGTGTAGCTTTTCAGTTGGACCAGCTGATAAAAGGAGCTAACATTTCTTATGTCACAATCTGTCAAATTTTCAGTTGGGCTTGTATGAAATTGCTTTCTATTACTGTTGGAATTATGTTCTGTGTTCTGGTCAAGCAAAGATGTTTCAAGGCATTGCAGTCCCCTTGAGCTGGAAAACTTCAAGCTAGTTCACTGTACTCTATTATTCTATTGTATTCTATTGTTAAAATACAAAACAAGCAAACAAAACAAAACAAACAAAAAAACACCACCAAACCACAACAGACAAAACACCTCAACAACTTGATTAAATCTAATTTACATCAAATTCACTTAGTGCAGGAGAGGTTCTAGTCACCTAAATCTCCATTTTTCAAGCCATTAAAGAAACAGAGAAGAAAACAATGTGATTTTTTTCTGCAGGTTTAGGACAAGCTGATGAGGGGTATCGGGAAAAAAAAATAAAGCCAAAATGTACTAATTTGACTGGAGGTAGCTGTGATATCTTGGCATTTCCCGGTTTCTCACCTGCCTTTTTTTTACCAGGATTCAGACTCGAGCTGTAGAGCTCATTTTATGCCACAGTCCCTCAATCACAACTCTACCAGGAGGACAGCCAGATCCTCCAGAGAATCTTTAAAGACTTTAGCATTTATAAGCAAATGTACGCTATTGTATATGAGCAAGTGACACTTAGGACATGTAACCCTGTCTCCTGCAGCATTTCCCCTGGGTGTCACTCCTCTGCATTAACCAGATGTTGTACTGCTCTGCCCTGCCATGCTGAGATGCTTTGATCCAGCAATGGTTTCTCCAAGGAACAAATACCTCCTGGGTCCTATCACAGTGTCAAAACAAGGCTCAAAAATCTATTTTTATTGAAGTGGAAATTTGATATCAGAAGACAGTATTGAAACAAAGTCTAAATTAAAAAGAAAAAGAAAAAAAAACAAACAACAACAACAAAAAACCCAAAACACTAACAAACAAACCAAAAAACGAATCTAGAAGTCCTTGCTGGAAGAAGTTCACACTGGAACAGATTGCCCAGAGAGGTTGTGGAGTCTTCCTTGCTATTCAAGAACCATCTGGACACAATCCTGTGCCAGGTGCTCTGGGATGACCCACCCTGCTTGAGCAGGGAGATTGGACCACATGAGCCACTGTGGTCTGTTCCAGCCTGGCCCATTTTTGTGATTCTAAGTGGCACCTTTTTTCCACCTCATTGAACAAAAATAGGAAAAAAATGTCGTTGCATCATTAGAATGGCTGTTGCTTTGGAAACCCAAACTGTGAATCAGTTTTTTCTGGTGACTTGGCAAAGAAGGGGCAGGGGGAGAAGGTACTTATATTAAAATGTTGTTCTCATGCTTTCTGTTCTGTGAAAGGTGCAGCCAGATTGCCACAGCAGTTCATTTATCTGGGCATAGCAATTTTCCAAGACTGCTTTCCACTCTTGGTCAGATCAAACAATCTCTGAAATGAAACACCTGTGTTTTGAACAATGACTCCCATAGGTAATGGAATCTGCCTTTGCAGTATCAAAGCTTCTAACAGCTTCAGAGCCAAACTCCCTAGCAGCAACTTTTGGAATACTCTAAAATACATACAGCATATCCATCCCCACATAGCATCCTGTTGTAATTATTCTATCAGGTGAGATAAGAAAATATTGAGTGAGCTGTGGCACAGAAAAATATTGGCACCTGCCCCATCTCACAGAACTCAAGAGAAGCACAGAAAATTATCGCTTGTCTTCCATGCCCTAGCACTGCACCAGCCTGCCTCTCCTTGACAGTTTCCAAAACTGTTGTGTTAAAAATAAAAGCTTTGAGTGTGTCTATGTACGTGTTTCACATTTAGCAGTAGAAGCTAAACATAACTTCAAATAAGAATCATCAAGGTTGGAAGAGATCTTCAGGATCATCCAGACCAACCATCAACCCAGCACCACCACAATCACCTCTAAACCATATCCCCAGGTACCACATCAGACACTGGATCTTAAACACTTCCTTCACCTGGAGAGAGAGATAGTGACCCCACCATCTTCCTGGGCAACTTATTCCAATACCTAACAAATCTTTCAGCTGATAATATGAATCCAAACAGTTGCCTTTGCAGTGCTCATAACAGCACCAAGCAGGATTAACCAAGCGAAAGCCCTGAGACATGATGGGACCAGGACCCATACACAGCAGGACATCCTGTCTTGCCTAGTTTTCTCTACAGGTTCATCAGGATCTCCAGGGTGTACAGACCACAACTCATGAACATCCTGCATATTCCACAAGACTAATTTTCCCCACTAGACTCAGCCCATGTCCAGGAAAAGACTTTGTAGTAAATGTGTGTTACTGTTCCCTCTTTACTCTTGCAAGACATATTACTGGGGTATCTGTACTACTTGATCACTATGAAATGTTGCCATAAATTATTTAAAGAACAATTGTCCAAATAAATGAGCAATACACTGCCTATTTGTGAATGCACATTTTCTTGCTAATTTGTAACAGCTAGTTTCCCACAGAAGGATTCAAGGCCATTACTGTGAGTTAGTGTAGTCCTACAATATGTTTTATTTTTATGGCTTACCATATCCCTGACAAATATAATAAAATCAGATTTTTTTAAAAATGTTTCATACTTCAAAGCAAATCCTGGGCAGATATCCAACCATATAAGAAACACCAGAATATATCAAGACACACAAACTTCAACAAAATAACTGTTTTGGACAGCAGCCTCTGCCATTATAAGGCATAAAGAATCAATGCACTGAAGTTGTGAACATCTAATCAAAGTAGGGGCTTCAGCAACTAATTAGGGGAATGCATTAAGGTTTCTAATGGTCAGACTCACTTGGAGTTAATGAAAGATTTTGCTAGCACAAAATATGTAATATTTTATTGCATTACTCATCATCATGTAATCACCAATATTAGACAAGCCTGTACCCACATCCACCAGGCAATACCATCTAGAATTGCCAGCTGCTGCAGAATTACCAAAAGCTCTGACATATCAATAAAGCTGAAATACCTCAGAGAAAGTGAGTGTTACATTCCCTCATTTTTTGTTTATTAAGCATAACAAGTTGTAAAAATAAACAGTGATGTAAATCCAGTTTTCCCATATGTCAGGAGAGTGCATCATCATTAAATGATAGTATGCCTTTAGGCAGAAGAAGATGTGACAAAATTCTCTCATTCTTTTTTCCCGAAATTGTGCTACTTCAAATGGCATAATGTGGACCAAATTACCCACAAATCAAACAGCATACCTGCATTTATGAAATAAATACCTTGAGCAGAGGGGTCACTGCATTCTAGATTACATTCCCAAATAACCCTGAAATATGAAAAAAGTAGAAATAGCTCTTGCAGAACAGCTAAAAAGCCTAGTTTCACCCACCCTAGCTGCTACTCTGGAAGATAGTCTTGCCCTCACTTGCACTCCACCAAATTCTTGCTCGCTTATGAGAAGTGGAAGAGGTTGAACAAAAACCAGTAAAAGCATCCTAAAATATTCTACAGATAGCCAAATATTTGCAAGTCCTGGGAAACAGTTGCTTTCAGAATCTCTCAGCCAGATGAGGGATTTGAATGTTTTCCACGTGCTGGATAAACAGGAAAAAGAAAAGATGCAAACCACTGAGGTAGCAAGTAAACACAGTTAGCCTCAGCATCATACAGGGACTTTAACTCCCTAGAAGTCAAAAGTTAAGTAATTTAGCACTCAGTATCGTAACACACAAACTTTCTGTCTATATTCAAGTTGATAAGTCTAAAAAAATTTCATATTTTTAATGAAAAACAAAAATGCAATTCTTCAGGCAAGTCTTAAAAGAGGTTCCTGGATAACTAAGTCTCATTTCAAGAAGCATCTTGGGCAGATAAAGATGTTTGAAAACAGGTTTAATAATCAATTCTTTGGGTTTTCCAAGGATAACTAAAGGAATCTTTGTAATCAATTCTATCTGCTTTTAAAATACCTGCTTCCACGTCCCTGCCCTCTTGTCTATTTATACTTTAAGTCTTTAGGACAGGGACTGCTGTTGACTGGAATGATACAGTCCTGAACTCACCTGAGCCTGCAGGCATTTCTTTGATGCAGACCATAATATATTTACAGAAAGGAAAAAAATCTATGTTCCTTAGCAGCTAGACCAAGTTTGAATAAACAGCCACCTCTTCCTGGCAGTAAATACACCAGAGAACAAGCACTACTGTCTTTGATCTATGCTCACCTAACAAAAAAGGACTGTTTTGACAGGTAATTTCTAATCAAGAGGATAACCTGGACAGGGCATTGCAGCTAACACGGGTGAACAACATTTTATTAAATTCATATACTGGTGAATTATCAGCTGTTATTTTAGCCTGTGTGTAGTGCAGCTTTCAGCATTATTGATCATGAAATTTTAATATAATGCTTGGAAGCATTCACTGGCATTTCAAAAGCACCATACGATTGATTTAGAACTTAGCTGCACTCAAGAGACAAGTCCTTATTGTCTGGTATCCTCCTCCTCTCCTTTTTCAGCTCAGCTTGTTACTGCATAAAAAGTTGCTTGAAATTTAAGTTTACTCAGAATCCACAGGCCATGCTGGCCTTTATGGTATTGCCCTTTACTGAAACTCTGCATTTCTCAACAGCTTTCTATTACTCTATAGATTTATTTCACTTTTACCTCATTTGATGCTGTTATGCTGGGCTGTCTTTTCCCCAGCTCCATACAACACTGAAAACCCAAACGTAATCAAGTTTTCTTACACGAAAATGCATTCCAATCTGAAGGTATGGTACCTTGTCACCCCATTGCCCTCATAGTTAATAGTCCATTTCCTTTTGTTTTCAATGGATTCACCTTTTGGATAAAACCTTGCCTTCAAAATCAATTTGGACTGTAACCCACGATATGGATTACCTGCAGAACTTAAAGGTTATTTAAAAAAACTCAATCAACATACAAAACAACAAAACCAAGAAGCCCACAATAAAAAGACACCAAAAAAAATTAAAAAGTGAAAAAAGCCATTCACTATTTCCCCTCTCCCTACCCCCACTACATTCTCCATCTCTTGAACATTACCTGACTTTGCTGACATTTGTTTCCCAATACTGAAATTCTGCCTCAGATATTGATTTTGCCCCATCCCCAGCAACCTGATTATTACAATTCCTTGTAGTTTGTCTCCCTTTAGCTACTCATCAAATGGACAGACTCAGCTCACACAGCCCTGCAGGAGACACCAAGTATCACCTGGTGCCATATCAAAAGACATCCTGAAATCATTCCAGAATAAATACAGTCCCACGCCACTCTTGTGAAATAACACCTGAGTCTGAATCCGGTCCTGAGGGCCAGTTTCATCCCAACAAGTTTCAGCCACTTAACTCATATATTCTAGGAAACCTGGAGAGAGAAAGAAATCTTGGCACATTCCCAAGACAGCCCACTGCTGCCAGACCATAGTCCTAAGAGAACTGAAACTTCCAAATGCCTAAGTATGGCCATTGTTTAATAACAATATAATTTTTGTTATTTGATGTGATTTTACTGAAAAAAAAATAAAATTCAAAGCCAGAAGAACCCCCACAAAATAGCCAACAACATCCCCCACAACAACCCTCACTGCACCTGCACCCCAAGGTAAGGGCATACCCAGTTGTACTGCTGGCATGTTTAAAGTCCAAAGTGAGGTGCCAGGCAAATTTAAGCATGAAGAAACAACTCCCCATTGTGCTACACATCCCAAAATCCATTAATAAATGACAGGAGGAAAAAAGAAGTCCTCATTTTGCAAGGAGAGCTCCAGCCAGCCAGCTCCCACACCTTGGCTCTGCCTTGCAGAAAGTCATTTAGCTCAGTCCTGCTGCCCTCACCCAGCGGAGGTTATGGAAAGGTGAATCTCTGCACCAGCCCAGTGTGCTGCTTGGAGCTGGGCTAGAGATAATTTTCTTCACAGCAGCTGTCAAGGGCCTGTATTTTGGATTATTTTTGGAAACAGTGGTGGTAACAGAGGGACGTTTTCCTTATTTCTTGCACAAACCCTGTGCAAGCAGGGCTTGCATATCATCAATGCTTTTTTGGCTTCTCACGCTGCCCCTGTGCTTGGTTCCGGGTGGCTGGCATAGTCAGGAGGAGTTTGCTCTATGCCTGGCTAAACCAGGAGCAGGCAAGCCCTCTCTCATGCCAGGAAAAGCAGCCTCTGTACTTGAGGGAGATGTCTGCACCCTGCTACACCCCTCAGCTGTGGAAAAGCCCTGCACAATGCCCAGACCCAGCATGTCCCCTCACAAGGGCCGGTCCCCTCACCCTCACCACGGAGGATTGGGAGGAAAAGCCAAAAGGGAAGGACAGGATATCTTCCCAGTAGAGCAAAGCTGTACAGAGACAACTATAATCCTCAGAACACCAGATCTCTTCATTTGTTGCCCCTCAATCTCCTTCAGAGACATTTTATTATTCAGCAATGATTTCTCAGCTGTGATAATTATCAACAATGACAGGCTATTGAAGGCTTAAAACTGACTGAGAGAAGCAATACAAATAAGATCTAAGCAGAGCATAGACTATATTCAGAATTAATAGCTATTTTCCTAGTCCTATCATTACCTTGGCTTCCTGCTGTCCTTGATATCACAGATACTCTAGCACTACGTCAATGGCTGAAGCCACAGCAAAACTATAGTCTCAGCAAGGCTGTGCAGAGGGAGAGCAAGAGGCATGATCCAAGGCCAAACCTCTGGCCTCACGAAGCAGAGCAGGGGCTGCTCTCAGCAATCCCCTTTACCGTAAGGATTTCCAGAACTGAAAGCACCAGCAGCGCTAACTCCCAGTAGGAAGATCACCTTTCATCTGGTCTCTGGCTAAAGAAACACTTCCCTACAGTATTGATACTCCAGCCTGGGGCTCTGTGTAATCCCTTGGAGGAAATTTAGTCCTACATATACATCCTTCTCTCAACACGTCATGTTTTATTGGCCTTAAATGTAGGCTTCGATTCAACAAGCTCATCTTTCATTCAAAGAGTTGGAAATCACTCTAGCAAATAAACTATGAAAATTGCTCTTGCTTCCAGTCAACAAGTCACAGAGTGCAATTACTTTGTACACAATTTGCTATTTCCCCCACCAAAACAGGACAAAGGGTTGGGCTAAAATATAGAATATACAACAACAAATTCCTTTTTCACCTACATCATCCTAGACAAGCAGCAGAACTGTTTAACACAAAGGAAAGAGATCAGAGCCCTTCAGTGGAGACAAGTCAATAGCAGCTGAATTATGTAAGCACTGTAAGCCACTGGATCACTCAGTGAGGCAGATCTGGTCCCAAAACCCTGTTCTTCCTGAAAACACTGCAAGTGTCCCCTCCTGGGAAGACAGGCCTCTGACTGCCAGGGGACAACATCAGCCAGCTAGTAGTAGTTTTTAACCTGCCCTAAATGTTACACTTTCCCCAAAAGATCATTAAATTAGGGAGGTATAAGGCACAGCCTTCTAAAATGAGAAGACATAAAATCATAGAATGACTGGAAAGGTTGCTAGATACATAAGGAGACTCCCACTGAAGCTTCCAGGACCACCTCTGCAGTCCCAGCACAGGCTGGAATATCAGCCACAACGACTAGATCTGACACAGGGCCTGACCTTTAAATGTGTGTTTGGAGCAGGAGCTTGTCTCACAGCTGCTAGGGACACTTTGCCATCTTTCCAGCAATTAAACACTCCAGAAAAATTAATTCTGTTGTCTTTCCACTTTCACAAACCCACATGGTCATTAAGAAAGTGGAATTGAAGTGTCATTCCCAAAGATTCTCAGGTGACTAAGTTAGCATGGCTAATGACTTTTTAGTATCTTTTTATACCTTCAGGAAAAGCTATATGAGTAATGTAGTATTTTGTTTTACAGTTCTATAAACCCATTTGTTTTTGTCTCATTTCAGAATCCCTCTTGGACCAGCTCTCCAATTGGGCTTATTTTGTATTTGTTGAAATTTATATCCATCTATTGTCCTAGTAACAGGGTTGAAAGCCAGGAAGCATATCATCTTTCTGTTTCTGAGAAGTCATTTCCTTCTGACTAACCTGGTCTCTCTGACCCAGAAGACACTGTATCATCATCAAATTAATTTTCCTCAAAAAAAAGAAAAATAAGCTTAAAATGAAATAAGCCACAAGGAGCTGTGTGGAATAGGAATAACAGCAGACCGATATGTTCATTTTATGTAACTACTTCTGCTCTTTTATGAGCCAAGTAAATTATTCTATTCTTCCAGTTCTTGTGGCTTATTAAACATTAGAGGTGTTATTATAGCTGCAGCTAGAAGAACCTTATTTCAGTACTATTTGAATATGTTTAGGGCTTTTTTAAAAGAAATGCATCTGTGCTTAGATAGAATTACTATTAAGAATAAAACAAAACCAGCCAAATATAAACTGCAGAAGAATTACAGTCAAATGAATTGCAGGAGGTAAATGTGTTTCATAGAAAGTAATACAAGTGCTATCATTCAGACCAGAGACTACATTAGAGGAATTAGAGACAGATTATTGCTCATTAGGATTTTATACTGAGACTCTTATGAACATTTAAGCAGGCCTGTTCTCCACATTTAAACATCCTCCTTAGACCAGTTCAGAAAGTAAATACTAGGACACAATTATCAAGCATGTTATTTTCAAGCTTAAGTTACAGGTGTCTTGCAACTTACTGCACTGAAAGAATAAAGCTGAAAATTGGTATCTATTTTATCACCCATTTAGAATGCTGAATTTGTCCCAACTGGACATATTTTTCTTACCCCTGTAGCAGAATCACACACTTATTCAGTGTCATGGGTCAATCCCAGAAAACAACTTATCCCCAAACAGCTGCTCCCTCACTCCCCTACCAGTGGGGTGGGGGAAGGAATCAGAAGGGTAAAAGTGAGAAAACTCACGAGTTGGGATAAGGACACTAAAGTAGGTAAAGCAAAAGTTGTGAACACAAGCAAACCAACACAAGGAATTCACCCACCATTTCCTATGGGCAGGCTCAGCCATCCCCAGGAAAGCAGAGCTCCTCCACGCAGAGTTTACTTGGGAGAGCAAATGCCATCATTCTCAAGGTATGTCGTTCCTTCTTCCTTCCCCAGCTTTATGTGCTGAGCTTGATGCCATATGGTATGGAACATCCCTTGGGTCAGCCAGGATCATCTGTCCCAGCAACATCCCCTCCCAGCTTCTCCCAGCCCCAGCCTCCTCACTGGTGGGCTGTGGTGAGAGGCAGAAAAAGCCTTTCAATAGCAGTCAGCACCACTGAAAACATCCCTGTGCTGTCAATGCTGTTTCCAGCACAAATCCCAAACAGAGCCCCATACAAGCTATTGTGAAAGAAAATTGACTCCAGTTAAGAGTTTATAGTGCCCCACAGGTCACTTCAAAGGGAAGCACTGTTGGACACATCAATCCAGAGACTATACAGCCCATATGGCTGTTATCAGGACTTGCAAGCATCTCTAACAGGCAAGTGAGACCTTCACTAGCAGAAGAGATACTAACTGAGGAAAAGTCACTCACATAGAGACAAACCTCTGAGTATTGCCATAAATTGGCAGCAGTGGGTGCCTCTGGCACCGACACAGGAGTAATCCATTAGTGTGCTGGCATTCTCCATGCCAGGGTTTTCCCACATAATTAATTACCTTTAGCTAGAAAAAATATGTTATTCTCATTCTCTGTTCACTTCAAACTCTGTCCTGCAATGTACCAGATGTTTGGATGCCACACTGATGTTTTGGCTGATGCTCAGTAGTACTTCCCCTAAGTTACTTAGTCACTTTCCCACGCTTTGTCAGTCAGGAACTGCTCATGAAGCAGGGATAGGAGCATGGGCAGGAAAGCTTTCCCAAACTGGCCAAAGGGATATTCCACACCACAGAACATCATGCTCAGTCTGTAAAACAGAGTGAATTGGCTGGGATGTACCAATCCATGCTTGGGGACTGGCTAGGCATTGGTCAGTGAGTAGTGAGCAGCTCTATTGAACAACTCTTGTTTTTTCTCAGATTTTATCTCTGTCTTTTCTTCATTACAATTCAGAGACTCATACAATAGTTTGAGTTGGTGGGAACCTTTTAAAGCTGTTATTACTACCACCATCATCATCATTATATTTTGTTTTCTTTCAATCAATAAACAGTTCTTATCTCAACCCACCAAGTTTACTTTTTTGTTTCGGATTCTCCTCCCCTGTGGAGGGCAGGGGAGAGGATGAGTGTCTGCGTGGTACTTCATTCCTGGCTGGGGTTAAACCAGGACACCTCCACGACAGTTCCTCTCTGAGAACTTGAGACTACAGACAGCCCTGGCTCTGGGATGCTCCCACCAGGCATTTCCAAGTTGCACGTGGGTCCAAACACAGTTAAGACTATGTCAGCAGAAGGAAAGTCGCACCTGTCTCAGATAGATTCTTTCAAGTAGTTTGTTCCTTCCTCTGTGTGAACATGTTGCTGACAGCCTGTCTCTCTTCCTCATCTTCAGCATCACAGGCAAAGGTGTTGTACTGCAAGCAGAAAGAGCCTGCTGACAGCTCAGGATTTCACTGGTGATGTGGAAGGTGTGGTGTTACTGATACCCTAGACAGAGGTAGTCCACATAACATCTCCTACTCCTTAGTCCCATTCTTCCTTCAAAAAATTACCTACCAGTCTGCAGACAAAAAAAACCAAAAACCAAAAACAAACAAACAAACAAACAAAAAAAAAAAAAACAAAAAACAAAAAACAAACAAAAAAAAACACACACAAAAAAACAACAACAACAACAACAACAACAACAAATCTCAGCATCCAGCTGACTGCTACTTAGGCCCTCTATAAGCAGAGACAAAATAAATGACTCCTGTTTCAAAGCTCACCCTCACAAAGTAAATGCTTATACCTTTCCTACCACCTGATTTCTCAATGGTCATTCCCACAGAGAGGAAATTATGGCCTTCCTCCCATCCTACTGTGCTAACTGATCCTGTCAAACTGAAAATGGTCTGCTAAATGCCCTTTCAGAACTAGCCAAAGTGGAGCAATCCGATTCCTCCTTCTACTTGTGCCATCTACACTTCTGCTGACCTATTGGGGGTTTAATGATGTGACTGCAGGGGATTCATAAATGTCCTATAGGAAAGTCACTTCAGCCCCCCTTGTCTGCTAATCTTCTCTAAGAAAAGTATCATGTTACGGTTTGTGAGCTAAACTTTGCCAGCTTTCACAAAAAAAAAGCTGTCAAAGCAGCATTTCCACGAAATCCTGGTCAACAGACCTTTTTTTATTATTTTTTAATCTTATGGTGACAAGTCAGAAAGCTTTATTCCAGAGGATTTATAAAGCTCTTACCTTCACTCGCCCTGTATGTTTGTCTGGCCTTAACATACATACAAATGGGGTTAAAAGCTGTTGTATCAACAGATCTTTATTACACTCCCTTATAAACCATCACACAGGAGACAAAGTAAAACAATGACAGATTCACATTCTGGAAAATTGTACTTCCCATTGGAAAGTTGGAATGCACCCTTGATCATTGTAGAAAATGTCAGCTGAAAGTACAATATTAGATTGTTTTGCATTTAAAATGTTTCACTTCAAGGGCACTGTACGTAGTTAACAAATATTTATTTGTTTCAGTGAATCTTCTGAGCAAGTACCCACAGTGTGGTTGTGCCACAGCTCTCTTCCATTTGACTCCAGACCTTGTTTTTATGGTGTGGTTGGCTCCTAAGTATACTTACCCTTAAACATGTTAAAGAAAGAAAGATCAATACAAATTAGATCACTCTGTATTAAAATACTCCCGCCTGCCCAAAAAAATCTCCTATATTCTAATCTTGTGATTCAGTGTAATTATGTAATGCTTGCTCAGTGATGAATACACTGACAGGTTGACATTAAAGCCAAGCTTGAGCTATTCTAGTCTGTAGCATAATGATCACATGTCCAGTAATAAAATTAAAGCAGCTTCTTGGAATTGTACCCTCAGATTCTGAGAGTGTTTCTCAGACCAACTCTGGTATAAAAAAGAAATGCCTCAAGAGAAAGAAGAAGAGCTGTAGCATTTCCAACTTTTTTTTTTTTTGCTGCCGTATGCCTTTCTGCCGTTTTTTTTCTTTCAAAATACTTCCATCTGCCTCCTGCAGAGCTTGCTACAGCATCCCTATGTGCAAATAGCATGCTCCTCTATAATTAGCTTCCTCCTCTGTGACTTAATCAGTGATATTGTAAACCAGACACTGTGATAATTTGATCAGCTCAGTGGCAGTGAATTGTACCATGACTAAAAAGTCCAGGCTGGCTGTAACTGTAGGAAAAGCATCTGCTTAAGGGGAAGGGTGATACAGTCCTTAGGTTAAGAGCACACGACTGCATTTAAATCCTACAGCTAATCCCAGTTCCTATTCCTCTCAGACAGTCCTACTCCCTAGAGTAAAGAGACCCACAAGCTTTCTCTCCCTGTGCAATATCCATTGATTCTTAGCTACTCCATGTAGTGCTTATGCAGAAGGAGAGGGATTGCTATATCCACTCCAAATGAGATCACTCTCCCATGATTAAATGCTTTCTAGTGAAGTAAATCTGGGTTTCAGAGCTCTTCACGTAGGAGAGGACAAAATCCTACATTTCTCCTAGCTGTGCACGTGCATCAGAAGGTATCGAGAGAAGCAAGTTTTTCTCTTGTCCTGGAAAAGAAAAAAAAAGAAGAAAAAAAAACAATGAAAAATTGCAGTAGTGCCACTGGATTTGGTTGGACACAGTGATCTGAAAGGTCTTTTCCAGGGTAAATGATGGTGCACACAAACTGCAAGCTTCACCCTGCACAACACACTCAAGGCAAGGTAGGCAAAGGGATGCCTTTGCTGTGAATAAGTGGTAATGCCTTCAAAGGACTCGCCTCCCAACAAATTTTTATCAGTGCAAAACTGGTAATGCAGTAGGTTACAGGGCATGCAGAAAGAAACACTGTATTTCTTTGATTTGGGAGAAGATTCATGTTCCAAGACACTCAGAAGCTATGTGGTTACTTTGGCCTCACCAGTTCCTCATTGAATCCACCACTACTAGTTTCAGGCAGTATGTTGCAATCTCCATGTAATCTTGAAACATTTGGATATTCATATATGTATAAATGAATTTGTTTAATCCTGTTTTCCCCCCTACATGGAAGACCTTTTAAAACCTCCAGCAGATCTCTACTTTGCAGGAGGTAGCTTTATGTCCTCTAGCTTTGAATCACCCATCATCATAAGAGACCCCAAACCTCAAAGTTTCCTTCTGCAGCGTTTTTGCTAGATCATTAGTTCATACAAATTGCACTCCCTGATCTGCCAGCAAGTTCTCATGGTGGATTGTGCACTTTCATAGCTGAGAGTTCCATAATTTGTCTTTCCAACCTCCTGGCCCTACATAAGACTGATTTTCTGTGCATGTTAGCTCTGGGTTTGCACGAGCAAGCTTGCTTTGCAGCACTTGGTGCCAAAGCTCTCCATCAATGCTCTCACTGAAGACCTGAGTTCACTCTTCCCTGTATGTCACCGGGGCATGAATTTCAGAGTATATGATAGAAGTGAAGAAGAAAAAGCTTTGCATTTCTTTCCAAGGAATACAACTGAGTCCATTCAGCAATGAAGTACCAAGATACTTCTGAGAGTAGCAAAGGGTGAGCTGGACAAGAAGAAAAGAACATGCACTGTGTACACTATGCATGAACAGATAAGCCAAGCCATGAAGGGAAGGTGGATTGTGTTACATGTCTGGGAAGTCAGGGGAGAGATTCCCTGTCTGCAGGGAAAGAAATATAATATACAGGAAAGAAATATAATATATTTCCTATATACATAGGCAACAGATTCAATGACACAGTGCTGTCCCAGCATGGGGTTGAAATCCATGGGGCAACATTCGCAGATCACCTGATAGAGAGATAAATGGAATATGAGGGATAAATTCAATTTTCCTCTTCAGAGGTCAAATTCTGCCCCCATGGATTCACGCAAAACAATTCTGGCTTCTTACTCTATCAACAAGCTGAACTGAAACCATATCCTGCCTCTGAAGTGGGCCATTTTGTCCAAGGATTTGTCTTCTCCCCCTGGCAGCAAAATAAACAGTGCCAGTTGGATTCAGACTGCTGGAAATGGCATCAATAGGCTGCTCCCAGTGCACTGGGAGTGGTGGAGGTGTTCACAGTCTGCTTTAAAGGCTTGAAAGAATAAATATTCAGTTTGCCTATGTGTGAGGGGGTAGGTAGGGATGTAAGTGTGCAAAATCACGTGTAGACCTTATTGTTTACCTAAGAAATGCCACTGCAAGGATGCAGGGCTGGAGACAATTTTTCCCTGAAAATTGCTGAAAAGGGTCTTCCCAGAGACCCCATCCTGTGGTCCCAATGCACAACCTAAACCAGTGTCCTAGAGATACTGTCAGGCAGACAGGAGCAGCAGAGAGTGGTAAAGCCTCTGTCTCAGCAAGCAGAACTGCAGCATGTCATGTAGTCCCCTGTGGCTTACACAACAGACTGGATAAATCAGAAGCTTTTCAAAACCCACAGTGTCTCTAGGAAGAGCCACATTGCCCAATATGACAGTATTTTTCTTTACTTGAGATTCTTGTCCTGAAAAATCTCTCCTAATTTCTGTGCTTGTTTTGTATAAAGGAAAGACAGCAAATTCTGTCTTGCTTTCAGTGCTTTGCTCCTATGCCATGATGGGAGTGTGTTGCTGCAGAGCTTTGAAAAAAGCACTGAAGGAAGTTAGAAGCAGAAATACCACTGAGAAATGGTGAGCTTGGCACTCCTAAATCCTTTGGCAGCCACTGGGAAAACTGCCCAGCATCAATGCAGACCCTGAATGCTCAAAGGACTTTGCCACTGAAAGAAGAATGTCTGCACTAGGATGTCATGCTGGTGCATCTCCATTGTATAAAACACCAGCCAAAATGACAACACAGCCCACCTCACTGAGGAAAGGGGAAAAAGGAAAACTCAGCCTGTGCAAAGTTGTCTTTTCCTGTGTTAACTTCAGCAAAAAAATTGGAGCCTATGCAGCATATTTATGCATTGGGATTTCTAAAGAGGGTAAGGCTTTTCCTTGTAGTAATTCAGTCACAACAACAGCACCCCACCAAGTGAGCTTGCATATGGGCTAAGTACTGTTCCAGGCAAGTACTTCTACTTAAGGGATGTTACGTGGGAGCACTTAGGAGCTGTCACCAGTAGAAGGATCCAATTTGGGGTCCTTAAAGGATTCTCAAAATGTGTTCTACATATGCTTTTGCCTTACACTATTTGCCACAAAGCTTCTGCATAACTCTGCACCTTGCAAATGAAGAGCAGTGTTTGCTAGGAAATGTCTGACACCACCACTAAAATACTACAGGCAGCCATTTTCATATTTCAGAAAAGATACTGGAAAGCTGGAGAGGAAGCAGAATTTTGCATTTTGAGGAAGGAAAAATATCTTGTATCAATAGGCTTAATTAGTGTACTCTACTTAAATTAACCAAAGATCAAAAGTTCACTTAAGAATGGAATAGTTGAGTGTGGATAAAGTTCTGGGTCTTGAAGATACATTTAACTACTGAAGAAAGATGTAATAAGACAGTAGCTGAGAGAAGAAGGGAGACATTTAAATGATGGAGGCCACCGCTTTTAACAGTCAAGGAATTTAACTACTGCAACAAAATATCAGGGCAATGGCAGTGTCACATCCTTGGATAAGTTCAGATCCAACTCACATCTCTTTCTGACGAATTGTATCTATTTCCCAGGGATTTCTGTTTGCAGTACAGGAGGACTACATACTGTTTTAAGGTTTTATGATACACTGGGGTGCAGACCAAATAACCTATAAATGTGTTCTGAAAGCAAAATGTTTGCACTGAGGAGCCTTGCTAGACTCCACAAGACCCCCAGATCCCATGACTTAAATCCTCCTAGAATGTTTAAGTCATTAAGTATCCTGTCCTTCAGTTGCCTGGAATCTCATCTCCATCACATAGCCACCTTGAACACCAGGTAGGGAGGGGTTCTCACTAGAGAGGCAGTTTTCAACTGACAGAACAAAACCCCCTGTCAGCAGCTGTGATAAGAGTCACATAGAAAGCTGGGTTTCAGCTGAAATAATTGCTTCATTTTCTTGGGACAATACCTGAAATCGTTTTCTCACACCACAAATAAAACCTTTCCTTTGGTTTGGAGTCGCAGGTTTTGGAGCCTCAGATTCCTTCAGCAAACACTAGCCTGAGAGGTGGGAGTCCATTGACCAGGCCAGTCCCTCAGCAAACCTTGAAACTGGGCTCCTTGTCTGGCAGGTCACTTGTCACACTCACATCTTTCTATAGTGGCCATAACTTTTGCTGCATGGCAGGGGGTCTGTTTCCTTTCAGTGCACAAAGGTAGTAAATTTTGGCAGATAATCCTTGCTCTTCGCTGTCTAAATTCCAACATGTCATGACTCCAGTGTGAGATGAACATAAGCAAAACAACCAGGTGCTGTTCAGCAGCTATTGCACCACATTATGAATTCACCATATTCATTTAAGCAGTGCATTCACGTGCAGTATGGGATGCAAGTGCTTTACATATCACACCACACTTTTATCACATACCACTCAGTCTAATTCACTATCAGCAAACCAAACCTTTTACAATATTTTCCCCTGCATCTATTTGGATATTGAATTTGGACAAACGGGAAGAGCTCCCTAAAGATGATCTCTAAAGGATTGCAGCAGAAAGCATAATTAGGTTCATCTTTTGGAGTAGCATGAAATCATCTGCATTTACTTACTACTTCAGCAAAGTTTAAACACTTTGCTGGATAAAGATTGATACATGAGTCAGATCTGCAATGAATCTGTCTTTCAGATTGCTACACCCTTGACACATCAGCACTCTGGTCCCAGTCTGTACCTGCTGGCTCTATTCAAGTGCTAGATCTCTTTTCCACTGCCTCTGTAAGACAAAGCCAGGGAGGGTAAGTCCTGTTGGCTGATTTTAGTATAATAGAAGCTATTGAGTAGAGTTCCATCACAAACAAATACTTGAAAGAAGTTTGGCATCCCCCCCAAATATATATGTATATATATATATATATATATAAAATTCTGGAGGCTGATTGCAGCATTCTGATAGATATCCAAGATACTTCCAAGTAATAAGCAGTATAGGACAAATATTTGCACATCAGTCCAAGTAATGGTATATGCAGATGTGGCTGAAATTTGACTCTATTAAATTGGTCAAGCAAAAGTTTGACAGCCATTCCATAGCCACGCCATTTTTAAAGATATTATCCTCCCCTCCAGCCCTGCTTGCTACAGAAAATGTAGCAAATTTCTTCTATTCCAATTTTTCCCTGAAGGCTTGCAACAAATAAACCAAGATAAACCTTATCCTATGATCACAGGAAAATTCTGTTTGGAAAGTATTTGAAGAGGCCATTTACTTCTCATGATTCCCCTGTAAGATTTCACTGCAGTAGCAAAGAAAGACGTGTGACCTATTTGTCTGAACAAACCTAGGTCAAATCTTGGTTTTGCTAGGATCTAGCAGAACGGCCTTGAACTGGGCACCAAGAGACTGCTGCTTCAGGATTCAATACTGCTGCTGTGCAGCTTTGTGCAACCCTATCTTCTTTCTATCCTTTTTGTGTCTTGATTGCACAGGAAAGTCTTGGAAGAGGCTCTTTTCCAGGGTATTTGTGTTGTGCTGTAGCATGATATGGCTCCAGTTTCAGTCAGGGTTTGTAGATCGAAAGATAAACTTAGCACAGGAGTGGAGTGATAGCAGCATCACATGGAGTCTGCAGCAGATACTGGAACTGAAACCTGATTTCCTGAAGCTTAGTGTCTGTCTAATCAATAATGTCATCTCCTGTGGAATTTGCCTATTTTCATCAATAAAATACCAAGATTTTCACAACAGTTCACTCATTACTCACTCTCTCTTTTTATAAAACTCATAGCAGGTGTCTGAGTTGACTGAATCATTTAAAGATTCTGGTTATTATTTTTTCTAAAACCTAATTTCTTTTTGCCTGCATTGAAAAGTTGAAAGGCATCAATTTAAGTCTCTGCAATGAACCACTCCAAATTATTTTTTTGAAGCATCATCTCACGATGGGACCCATCTTACTATTGAGGATTTTTTTTAACAGCAGCACGTTAATGATTTACTGAGTTATTTAGAAAAAACCCCATTGATTTGGCAAGGCAGTGAGCTCTACAACTAATGCTCATACTATCTTTTCTCCCTCCCAGGGTGTCATCAAAATGTTTAAAGCTGCAAGCCAGATCCAGAGTCTGTGAACTAGTGTTTTCTAACAACTTAGGCCAGATACTCACCTGCCTTGTACCATGATAGAGCCACTCAGACATCCAGAAGATCTCTCCACTTCAAGAACAGTTTTCAATGGAGTCAGATTAGGCATTTTGCAAGAACAGTTTTTTATTATGCTAATGGCCATCATGCCTCATCCTGGGGAGAGTGTGGATTACTTAGCCCAGATTAAAAAAAAAAAAAAAAAAAAAAAAAAAAAAAAAAAAAAAAGAAGTAAGATTAAATGACAATTATTGTGCCTTCTGGCCTCAGTTAATTTTAAAAAAAAATCCTGGTACATATGATTTCACTTTGAGTTTATAAAAAGTATGATTTAGTATGCAGACACAAGCCAGCTCTCTCAAATGGAAAGAAGGAACTTTAGTCTAATACATTATAATTTAGTAACTTAAATTGTTACATATTTTTCCACTTATTCTATTAGAAGTAGTAGTACTCAGGAGAGGTGAAAGGGAAAAGACATCTAAAAACAATAATTGTACTATTACTTCTAAAGAGCTTGCCTTTTTTTTTTTCCAGTGCAGTTAGATCATAGAATCATTTAGGTTGGAAAAGACCCTTAAGATCAAGATGCACAGTTCAAAAATGTTGATTTAGTTGCCAACAAAAAAAGGTATGGGACCAAGTTGTCATGGTCTGTGAATATACTATTCTGCTATTTCTGCTAACCATCTGGCTGTCTTCAGTGCTTCTGCCACTCAAGGAAAATGTCATTTACAATCAATTTCAACAAATACCATATGCATTGAGGTTGGAGAACAAATGATATTTCAATATTACTCTTGGTAGAAGAGCTTCAAGTTCACCAGACCTTTCAAGTTCAGTTTGTGGTGTTCTGGTTTTTTGGTTTGGTTTCTCTCAGATTGTCTGCAGCCCAGCAGCTTGGTACTGTACCTGTGAGTACTTGCTCAGCTGCTTAGGGTGAGAGATGCAGAGAGACTGAGGGGTCCCTGCCAGGACTTGTGAGACCACCTCACACCCATCAAGTGTAGAGCACTAGCCACAGCCTGGGGCTGAGAGCCAATTTCCTGCTCAGAGCACAGACAAGGGTAAGGACCAGGAGGATTTATATCAATCAACACCAGGGCTGCTAACCTTAGCTTCAGGAGCTACTTTGCACTTAGATTTAGTGTAAAAACACAGGCTCCTATAACACTTAACTCCCTGAGGTTCCTTACACAAGTATTCAGATATTCAGGCATGGGGGGAAGTTCTTCATAGCTACTCAGGTTCTTTAAGGGGAGGTATTGAGATTTTGATAACGATTGGTCCAAGAGGTTTATTTTTCAGTTAGAAAAGTATAGATTTTATTTCTACAAAAACAACTCTGAAAAACCAGTAGAATCTCATTAATCTTTTCATTTGTTTGAAAGTTCAGATTGTAAATATTTGAATAGTGCTTCTAATTAGTTAACACAGTCATCTAGTCTTGCAAGTAGAACATATGGAAAATTTCTACTGAAGTTGAATGTTAATGGATGGAACTTTACAAGCAATCATCATCTAATCCTCCTTCTATTTGACTAAACTGGAGTTTTACCACTTGCATCAGAAAGAACAGATCTGGGCCAATTTTAAAATTCCTTGGCTATTAAGTACATAATAAGTACCAGATTTGGACAAAGTTGCTGTCTCATTTTCAAGATGGCATGATAGGTATTGATATTTTTAAATACTAATTACAGTCACTCCCCTCTAACATTTTATAATAGGCACATTAAGCAGGATTGAATTGCTATTCAAACCGCTAAAAGATGTTACAATTTGATCTTTTGAACCTCAGCTCAGTAGATATGTGAATGGCATTGAAAAAGTACACAGAATAAGATCAGGAAGCACCTCAGAAATATGACTTCACAACCTTTAGATTACAAATGCAGGTTCCTCAGTGAAAGTATATGAACTTTACAGGTAAAATATTATCAGCCTGACATCAGCAACTTCATTTACATTAGCAACTTCATTTTTTCTGCATGTTTGGACCCTTATGTATTGCAAAATGTTCTAAGAACTGAAAAGACATTTTCAGACAAGACATACAAATCACTTCCTCAATCAAGAGACCTTCTTCTCAAAAAACTAATAGAACATAATATTCCTCAGCATTCATAAAATGACATATACTCATTTCTACTAATGAGGGAATTGATTCTTCTGCGCTGCTTATGAGCAATGTTCTTGGCAAGTTACAAACAGCACATTATCTGTAGATTTAATTTTACATGGAAGGGTGTAATCAGCACTCCTCTTAAAGTGTGTTTTTTCAATGGAAAGTGCTCCAAGCACAGTTAGGCATTTTGCCTCCAGATAGGAAGGATATGATTGTTAGAGCACCTGCAATGTCCTCAGCAGATTAACTATTAGCTGCATCTCATTTGTTCTAGCAACCATAAATATTAACTCATTACAAAAATGAAGAAGTTTGAAAGAGCTGTGCATTTTTTTGAACTGGTCTGTTACGTGTGCTGTGCCTTGGACAGGGCTGACTGGACCCACTGCAATTCTTTTCAATGAAAGCTGTAAGGTGTCAGAAGAGGTTATTATTGAATAGTGTCTATAGGGACCTGTCCTGCAGCAGTTAGCACCAGCCTGAAATAGCTCTGCTATAGGTGTTAATATGGCATAATAGTTGGGTTTCAGGTTTTCAGAGATTAGGCAAAACCTGGGAACCAGAGCCTTCCCCAAGACCCTTCTAGAGGAGTGGTCTTTCTAGTGCTTCTTTTGTAAGCAAACCCCCTCCCCCATGACCTGTGGCTGTAAACACAAGCTCAGTGAGATAAAGGTGGTCATTCTCAAAGTCAGCTTTGTGACTGCTTCAGCTTGCTCCTCAGCCTCCTGGGGGACACACTGCCAGCACCTCACAGAACTGACTGCCATGCTCCTAACAACTGCTCAGTGCTTTGCACAGCAAGAGAAAGGCACAGCTACAGTTAGGACAGGGCTACCTCTGAGCACATCTCCATACTCACAGATCTCAGACATCATTTGGGTCAGGTCTTTTAAAAACCCAGGACCCTCCACCCCATATTACCTTCTGGTTCTGGTGGAAAACTCTGAGTACTTCTCTCCCTACTGTAATCCACTTTCAATCTCCCTAATCCAGGTATTTTAAGGCTGTGGGTTTATTTTCTCAGCTTCTGGGAATACAGACACTCATTCTCTGACTTTTTTTACCCTGTTAAGTGCTATTTCAAACACAGGAATCTCATCATGGGTGTCCTACTCACCTCTCCACACTAAGCCCCAAAGACCTCTTGTTGAAGAATGCTTTTTAGCCTCTACATGCATTTCTTTCTTGTGTTGCCATGTGCATCTATCCATCCTCCTAAACATGTCTATTAACTGACAGGTTGCTCTTACAGGAACATCCCTTGGCTACATACATAGAAATCCATAGTCTGGATATGGGACTGAAGTGTGGACAGCATCACCTGGAAGTCTTGACAGCTGCCACCAGCTTCTTTTGTACAGCTGCTGGGCACAGCACTTTATTTCAGAGTATTATCATTAGCATTAGTGTTTTATTGCACAATACAAAACAAGCTGGTTTTGTTTGCTTATCCACACTGCCTAGTGGTCAAAATGATTGTGTTTCTTTTTTTCTTTTCTAGCCACATCAGTGTTCATCAAAGCAGAAATAGGGATTAATTTAGTGAAAGCACAACTTTAAATAAGCTTGTCTGGTGAGTAGACATCACACACTGAAATACGGGGAGCACAGAATTAAAACTAACACAAAACTCATACAACCCATTTCACTTACCAGCAATGCAGCTTTCAAAGAGTATTCTTGGCTTTCAGAGACCTAAGAAGCAGATTCTGATGCATAGATGAACACCAAGAAAGCAGAGGAAACTCTACTGTACTGCCAAGGTTAGCTGATAAAGAGCACTACTGGTGAACACTCCTGCTTAAAGTGTTTCAGCATTGGATTTACAGTGGAGCTTTTAAAAGGTAACTACCAGCAAAATGCTGGTAGAATAATCTGATAATAAATGTGAATTCAGAACTCTTTGCAACTGCATCTCAAATCCCATCACTTAATTACAACTCTGGATCGTGGGTCATTTCCACCTGTAGCACTCAGATTTTCTTTATGTCTCTGAAAAATAGAAACACCTTTTACTTAATAATGAAGTACTTAAAATACTTGCCCCTGCTTTTTTAGCCCCTTCAGTTTTGGCAGTCTGAATCATGAACTATAATACCCATAATTTCATACATGGCAGGTGCTAAGCCTGATCCATAGGCACTTTCCATTTGGAGTAAATTAAAAATAGCAGTGCCAGTACAGTTACTGCAGTGTGTGGCTTCTGAAATATAAGATTATCTTCTGTCTTTGGAAGTTGAAGTCTAAACTGAGTGCAGTTTCCAAAGTTCTACCTGTATTATACAGTTTATAAATATAAATATGTAATTCTAAAGTAAGTGTTCATACAAAAAAAAAAAAAAACCAAAAAACCATCAACAAAACTCCAGAGATCTGATAAACACAAATTTAAGAAAATGTGCCAGAGAAGAAATGTTTGTTGTGAACATTTCAGCTATATATATAAAAAAATGCGGTATTTTAAAAACAGCTACAGAGAGGATAACTCTAAACCAGCTCCTCTGAGATTTATTGTTCAAATTGTGAATAAGACTAGGGGCCCATGTGAAAAGGAGAAATGCTAGATGGAGAACTGATAAAACACTTTCCCCATTACTAATCTGCAGCGCTCTACCGTGAGATGCCTGCGGAAGATACCACAGAAGCATTCAAAACAGCAGCATTTGTTTTTATACACAACATTATCAGTGCTTAGGGAATAGGTTAGGTAAATGAAGTTACTTTAGAAGATAAGTCAACAGCTATTAAGACATAGAAGGAAAACTTTCCTTATAGACAACTTGCTCTTATGATGCTTACATCTCCCCCTGAAGCATCCAGAGCTGACTACCACTGCAGATACTGAAGACTTAGTTAGGACCTTGACTTTATCCAGTCCAAAGCTGACACTCCTGAAGTCACATGCAGCTGTTGCATTCAACAAAAGCATCAGACTTCATTAAACTTTTGTTTGTAACAGAAAATCTAAGAACCTGTCTTTGATAATTTAGAATAAACTGTTACAGGTTTGTTTTTAAAAAACCCATCTTTGTGTTGCACCTATATTTGTCCTTGATTTAGTCCTATTCATACAGGGCACCCAAGATTAGAGATCTTGTTTCTTTATGCTCTCCTCCATGAAAGCAGAAGGTAGTAACTGACCTGGCCACATACTGAAAACACATTAAGATAGCTTTAAATTTTTTCCTTGCAAAAGAGAAGTTGCCTGAAAAATCAAGTGCTAGTCTAGGTGGCAATCCCATAACTGCTGAGAACAGGGAAAAGAACAAGGCACACCAGTGCCTTGTAACTGCCAGTTACAGCTGTGACAATGCTTTGCATTTTGGATTACAGCTGTGAAAGTGTGGAGGTGTATGCTTGCTCCTCCCCGCTTTAAAGGCATACTGCAGATGCACTGAGCTTTGCAGAAATGTCTCTACAAAGTCAAGAGCCAAATGCCTGGCAAAGCAGGGACCACACAGTTTTCAGGGTACAGATCAAGGGAAGGGTTTCCCCAGACACTTACTTTTTACTCAGCTGATGCTCAAGATGACACCAAGAATCCAACCAGGTATTGAGTGAGAAGCAGACATCAGTGTTGAGCAATTGCTGAAAACAGATTACACTTGAAATCCAGACAACTTCAATTCAGGTTTTACTTCCAGCTGCAAAGCCCTGGCAGGGAGACACAGCTAGAGCTGAGCCTCAACCAACTTGGCTGGGGATGCTGGACACATTAAACGGGGTGGACACACAACACATGCAAGCAGGCAGCCCCTGGCCTCAACCCAGTGACAAGGATCCATGCAAAACTGAAGGGAATGGAAGAAGGGGGCATGAAATGAGACATCAGGGGCAAACCCTGCCTTCCTAGGGTACCACATGGGCATTGGTAGCCCACAGGATCAACCTTAAAAGAGTGAAATCCTATTGCTCCTTGTTCTCAGAACAGCACCAGTGCTCCTGACCTAATCTACTGTTAATTCTCTAATCACCCCTCCTCAATCAGTGAAAGGAATTAGGAGCTACCCTTGAAAATGAGACATTTATAAGAAGAGAAAGCATTTTCTACAACAGATTTATACTTGAGATTTAGAAGAAGCTTCTCCTCCCATCACACTTCAACCTCTCTAAAGTAAAACGTTACCAGGTGAAGTCTCTTTCAGCTGCCAAATAGGTTCTCAAAATATCATGCTGAATTGCAGATGGAAAACTCTTGCTGAAGAAGAAACTGCTGCAGTTGTCGTTCTTTGTGCTATATTTTATTCATTTTCAGGCCTATTAGCACCCCTCATCTTTCACTACCGTTCCTTCTTTTCACCTTGTTACAGTACTTCTGCTTTGTTAAGTGTCTGTGAATGAAAAGCAAATCTACTAGTCAGAATCAGAAGACAGATTCAGACCCTTGTGAGCAAAAATGGGTAGTTTAAGCAACTGTTTGCCTTTGTCATTTGTTTTTTGGGCATTGACAGCTTTTTCCCCTTATCCTGGGCAAAAGATTGGACTAAAGGGACCCAGCTCAGCCAGTTTTATTTGTCCATCTGGGAAGGATTTGGGGCACCCTGGCCTCCAGGGGATGCCTTTTCACAGGAACTGTTCAGCCCACAACAGCGCCCACTGTCTGAGAGACGTTCCTATCCTTGATGTCTCACACCAGATGCTCACAGTGAATATGCCAAGATTTTCTCCTCAGTCCCTCTGTGTCATCCCTACAAGTTAGCTGTCTCCTTTGCTCTCCTTTACTAGTTTGCCAGAAAAGTAGCTTTCAGCTTCTGTAGCCTTTAGAAAATGAAATCTTCACAGATTTCCTATCCAGCGACCTGAAGAGTTTTAGGGAGCAAAAACAAAACTCCTAAAGAGAAAGTCCTAAAAAAAAAAAAAAAAAAAAAAAAAAAAAAAAAAAAAACAACCCAAAAAAAATCCCCTCTCTAGCTTAAAAGTAGGAAGATTTTACTTACAAGTGTTTGCTAATGAGTAAACAAAAGCAGAGGGGAAAGCAAGAGAAATTTAAAAGAACATCCTATAGGATTTAAAGGCCAAATGTCTATCTTGCTACCATCATTTTCCCCCTTCTCCACAAGATCATCTTGGCTCAATCAAACTAACCAGTTTGCAAATCTAATTTGAATTCTTGAAAGCAACTCTAATCTATCATGATCCTCTCTGAGGTCAAATCTATTCTGTATTATTTTTCAGAGTTTTCCAGCATGGTAAGTACTGTAGCTGCATAATAAAAGGAACACAATTCTTACTTTATGGAAAATTTCCTTGAAAAAGGAAACAGCTCTGCATTGCTGTAATTATTATGAATTTCAGCTTTTATAATGCCCATTGGTGTGTTCATCAGTTTTCACAAGAGCCTTGTACTCCTTGCAAGTGGCAGACATTCCTTTGTGTATATGAGCACAAACACACACATATATATATGCAATGCTCAGAGAAGATGAATCAATTCAAAAGATGCCAAAGTGCAGCAAACTTGAGAATTATGTCTTCTTAATACCAGTGCTTTGCTAAAACCTATCTTTAAGTAGAACAGTAGTTGATGGACTTTGCAGGACTATAGGACAGCTCAGGCATCTTAATTTCTAAACATCAGTATTAGTTTCAAGTATGGCTGCTACACTGCTAAAAAAAATACTGGAAAGCCCAGAAAACACAGCCAAAGTAATGACAGATGAGTTGAATGCATTTAGCTATACACAGGAAGCACAAATTTCAAATTGCAGATCTAGTTCTGTAAGGATGCCCTAACTCCCAAAGGATGGAGAATTCCCTGCAGACACAGAAATTACATGCTATGGAGCAGCTTCACATCTCAGATGCTGGCTGCAATCTTCTGAAAAGCCTGAGTGAGGCAATTCTAAATACCACTGAAATTACATACACACAGATAATATAATTTTCTTGAATAAGCAGTTGTGCAGAGCCACAGAATGGTTAAGGTTGGTGCCAACCACTGGAAGTTACGTAGTCCAACCTCTTCACTCAAGCAGGATTCCCTAGAGCATGTTGTTCAGGATTGTGTCCAGACAACTTTTTATTGTCTTCAGAGAAGGCAACTCCACAAAATCAAGTCAGTAGTGCTAAAACCTTGATACCATTTTGTTCCACAGTAAACACTTGGTTTCATTGGGGAGTTACTCCTATTTTTTTCATTGGTCCGTTTTTAAACTTTTGACATAAAATGAACTCTGGGGACTTAGAGAACTCAAAAAAGGGACTTACAGAACTCAAGAAGAGGAAAAATAAGACAAATTCATTTCAATCACAATCTGCTGTTACAGATCACTGTAACAGCACTGCAGGATGTTGCAGGAAGAAAGATAGTGCTTTGTTCTAATAGACATAACAGTAGTTGCTTCCCAATGGCAGAGGGAGTCTACTACTCTTTCTAAGCATATGGGATGTTATTACACCCATCTTCATGCCACTGTACATCACCCACTCAAGGTCTTAGACCACAGCTATTTTGAAATCAAATTAGATTTGAGTTTGGTGACTGGATCTAAGCAGCACAGCAAAATTTTACTTTGCCAGGCAAGATGCTACTCTTCAAACAGATTTTATCTTGCAGTATTTAAAGCTGCTTGCAATGTTAGACTGAATCCTGAGGGAGGCAGGCCACCAAGGAAAACACTGGCATTTTATATTGCTTAAATATAAAACTCTGCACAACAACGCAGCCCACAGCCTACAACTGGTCTCACCTGTATTCAAAATAGCACCAGCACTGCCAGAGCCTGGTGCTTGACAAATCTCATTTCACTGTAGGGATGAGCATGCACCTGTAGGTATCTTTTGCATCTGGCTTAAGAACTAGGCTGTGACCATCCAGCTCCCATATGCACGTACACTGAGTTTCAGTCAAATATCTACCCACCAAGCCCAGTTTGGTAGACTAACCACTGATATGGCAACTTCCATTTCTGGAGACTTTGGAAAACCTGGAGCTGATTTATTCTCTGAGACATTGGGTGACTACAGGGCAGGGAAGCAGAAAGGTCTTAGTGCCTAAGGCACAAGACTTGCTCTCTGTGGTGCCTCATGGCAAACTCAGTCCAGACGTTAATGGATGAAGGACAGCTAATGAAGCCCTGCATCAGTCTGTATACTTGCTCTCAGGCTTTTGAGTTTGGCAGCCCTTTGTGGTTATGCTTTTTCCCAACCTTTGAAAAAGTTGGGAGCACTTCAAATTTCTTCAACAGTGAAATGCGGAGCTCGAGGAAAAGAAATCCAACTGCAGCCCTCATTCTAACAGCCTGTAAGGGACATGCTGAAAGCCCTCCAGGCACAGTTTCCACACTATGTCCCAGAACTCAGCTGTCAAAATCCAGGCTAGCTCACACAGACAGGTTTCCCTGTTGGCAAACAGGATGCTGAGGAAAGGGGGATGGTTTCCTAGCCAACAGTATTCACTAAGCCAATGTTTACCTGGTGTCTTTAGGACAATGCCATAGTCAGAGACAAACACAGATGAGCTCTGTTCTCAAGATTTTCCCCAGTTTATTCAGTATACCCAAGACAACATATTCCACAAAAATGGAAACAGTCCATCCTCCCCAAAACTTACACCTCCCCCACCCCTCCCTCAAGGAAACCATCAGAAAAGTGCCTTGAGTTAGGAAACCATTCCTGTCAGTGCTTGCCTTGCTCCTTGCTTGGGAGAATGGACACAGGCATCCACTGAAACAGGGACAGCTTCTTTCAACCAGGTGCCTCACCCTGCTGCTTTCTTCATCATTGCCTTTGTTTTGTGTCTTTTCAGTTTGGACTAATAGTTCACTCAGACAGGCAGATTTTCCACATCAGATGAAAACAGGGTCTCCCACATCAGGGATCCAAACTTGCTGCACAACCAGAATACAACAGGAAACTGAAACACAGAATAAAACCTTAAGACCATTTTTGAGACAACATTGTGGAACAAGTGATTCTAATCCTCTCCCCCAGTAATGAGAATGATGACTTATGTAACAAAATTATGAATCATTGATATCTTCTTGTTGTACCACTGTATAATTATTCCTCAAAGCATCTCCCTGCATCTGATCATGGATATTTGGATACTTTTTGACACATCTAAAGGCAAATATATACCAAGAGATGATACCAAGAGATAAGCCTGTCTAATAAAATACTGCTTTTTACAGTAGCCACGACAAGGGAATTATAGGCTGTTATTTTGTATTTGTTGACCAGAATGTCTTTTAACTACTTATTGTTTATTTAAAAAACAATGATCCTCAATTTTAGAGATTCACAGAGGAAATAAGATGACTTGTTTTTCTGAAAAGAAAATTGCCCTGCAGATGTAGATGGTCATGCAACCAGTCTGGGGTGACAGCTGGTATTTAAATGGAAAATTAATTCTTCTCAGTCTGTCAAAGCAGGGACCTCATCTTCCAAAGGAAGTGTGAGATTGCTTAAGACCCTGCATACCATGAAGTCCCTGACAGGAAGAAGAAATGAGCGAGGTGAAACTAGAAATCATCTTTCCCTACGAAAGCTGCAGCTCCCTTGCAAGCCCTGCTCCCACATGCTCTGGGGTGGGGGGTGTATGCTCTGCAGGTTAGCAGAGGAGTATCATTCATGTAACAATGGTGACAGTCCAACAAATCCTAGGCAGACAGAGTCTAACTGACAAGGAGGGCTCTCACTTGGCTCCTGCTCACACTCACCCCAGAGTGTACTTTCATAGCCTGCTTTTAAGCCCTGAGACATATCTGCAAAGATGAGAGAATGAGGCTGGTCAGAATCATGATTGCTCCCCTCTGCATGAGTACCAGTAAGTTACTTCACTCCAGAGCACTGCTAATCCTCTGCTACATCCCCCAGCTTGCTGTCAGGGGAGCTGCTCAGTCACTGGGTGCTCCTGCTGGGTGCCTAAGGAAACCAAAACCATTGTGCACTCTTCTGTGCATCTCGTGTTCAGTTTCACTATCTTTCTCTGCCTGCTCCTGGCCAACAAGGACTACCTTATCCACAGTCACTGCACAGCATAGCAGGACACCCCAGATCTAAATTCCTGATAGCATTTGGAGAGGTTATTCAAGCTGTATGTACCAAAGAAAGATGGTCTATATGGAATTTCTTTTAATTCTTGGACCATATGTATTTGTGATACTATGCTCAGTTTCCCATTGAGGAATGTTTTGACAGCCAAGTAAGTTTGTTTTGTTTCAGAAAGAATTCAAAGCAGAAATATCTTAAAAGATAATAAAGATAAGTGTTGGGACAGCCTCAGCCAAAATACACCAGTTTGTTCCATGTATTTCCAGGCAGAGTTCCATGTATTTTAAGAGCTTGTAAAAGAGGTATATGATCATCTTCAAATCATGGGCCTTTTAATTTCTGTAGGCCAGATAAACCCCCACTACTGTAGTACCTGATGTTGCCCCCATCCTTCCACAGCCCACAATATCAAAAAGCACTACCAACCAATTTAGAGATGAACATAAGGAAATGTTCAAAGGAGATGAACAAAGGAAATCAAGGCAACCCCTTATGGCTGGACTGCAGCCAGCCTGAGACAAGCCATACCAGAAGCACCTAGCAGAGCTGGGAAGCAAGCATTAGGCACACATAGGTGTGCTAACACTATATTGCACCACTCCTCCCCTTTAGTGAAATATTCCATTTACTTTGTCTTCAGGCTCTGTTCTTTGCCATAGGGGGATTTTCACCAGGAAAGGGGTCTGTGAGCATATACACACACACACCCTGACAATTTTAAAAGCACACTAGGCAGCACATAGCTTTAACTTGTCAAAAGTCCACCACAGACCATGCTTCATGTTCCTGCCAAAATGATGATCTGGATGCAGATCAGGGGCTCTGACTGCGGATGTTGGGAGTGCACCATTCCTAACAGATGCATAATCTGATTAAATATGAAATGCAGTGATACTGTCAAAATCCATTAATCACTCTTTCAAGACACATTAACATAGGCCTAATTGACAGCTGTGATGATTTTAGTGTCTCTACAGGTACGGTTGCCCATCAAAGTTACCCATTGGGTCTCAAAGAAGAAAAGGCATTCAGTGTGCAGAATATTCTTCAGTGAACAATACCAATTTTGCTTTTATGAAAAGTGTTGGTATTACTTATATTCCTGCATCTTTCTGTAGATTATTATCTGATTTCTACATCCTACTCCTAATCTGCACCTTGTGCAAAAACAGTGATAACTTGTCAAAAGTACATGGAAATTAGAAACAAGCAGCAAGCATGGCAGGTCCATAAGAGAGGAGCACAGCAGTAAGAAGAATTCATAGGGCTGCTGTGTCAACTGAGATAGCCTCTCCTTTAGCAGAGGCACCTAAATATCTAGCCTTTTGGCCTGGGAATGAAGTATGGGTGCACTCCCTTATTTTATCTCAGTGGATCCAAAAGAGACAGGCCATCTCAATCCATGCAAAGTTCCTTTATTCTGGCCTTCCAAGCCTGTGATGCATCTATGCTGTATGTGGTAGCACTATAAACCATCCATTGCCAAAGTTACCTGCACATTTATGCACAATTAGAATTTATATCTACACCTGCTTTCAGCCTTGTTTTTGCTTCGTTTGTTTCCAGCCTTGTTATAGGACTTTCTAGACCTTTGAAGTAGTTACAATGAATTCAGTGTAGGAGAAACAGCACCTCCCTGGACCCACAGACATTAGGAATGTCAACAGGAGATAGCATTTGGAAATAGCTGAGGGATCAGGTCCAACTGACTGGCACAGTAGGGGCATGCCCATTTACTTTAAAAGTTTGGCCATGACAAGCTGCCCAAGAGCAGTGTCTCATTTTTACAGAAATAACCAACTGTGTGTTGAGGAAAGGGCAATAAAGGCCAGTGTTTGTTCACAAAGCAAAACATTTTGGCAAATTTAGTAGTAATAAAGTCTAGTGGCTATCATTACATTAGCATACCAGACTTTCCCAAGAAGATGGTGACAAATAAAAAAGTACAGAACGATAATACTAAGATGTGTCATCTCACAGAAAGGACTAGTGTTCCATGACAAGCAGTGGCTACACATGGATATCTGCAGACATAAGGGGCTGAAACTGGAGAGCAACATTGCTACTTTCTGGCCCACTGGAAATCTGTTTCCCAATCCTGTGCCAGAGGAAACATCTCTGTTTAATCTCCTGCAGTGTCTTTTTATTGCATTAATTTGTCCAGTGACACTTTGAGCCCATAGAAGCTTTCTGCATGACCAGTATCCTGCAGCAAGTACATCAACAGATTATCTACCTGTTGCATAACAAATTATTATCTCCTTTAACTCTCCCTTAGCTTTTACCTATTTTTGTACTAGGTTACCAAAATGCCTTGAAGCTCTAATGCTAGAAGATGCAACATCCCACCCTTATTTTCATTCACTGTGTAATTCATTACTATGTACCTCTCAGCTCTCCAGTCATTTTAAAAATGTTTAGCCATTGCTCAGTTACAAAAACTTTTACACCATTTTTGTTTCTCTTATTTCCACTGTACTTCTCTACTTCCTCCCACCTCAGCCATCTTGTCAATCTTGGCCTCCATTCTGCAATTTACTGGATAAAATAGAGGATAAATTAGAGGCCTCAGAGTTTCAGAGGGGACCACGGTCAGCACAGCAGTCCACCCTGTACTGTTGATCAAAGGAATACAGTTTATATTGAAACTCTTCAAAGCAGGGATTTTTACTATGTATTTACACAGTATTTGTCTCAGTGGGACCTTGCCTTATCTAGGACTCAGGGGTGTTGTTCAAAGAAATAATTAATAAATAGCTCAAATACGTAAAACGGTGCAAGATAGGCATTTAAGGAGAATAAACACTTGTAGTTGTGGGCTTTCAGGTATGCTAAAACAAACATTAAGGCAGTGATAAGTGAAGGAAAGGACACAAGCATATTTCAGAAAGTGGCATGGAAATGGCTTCTGTCATTGAGATGTTTCAGGTCAGCTGCACTTAAATACATATACACACAACTGGCATACATATAGACAGCAGTATTTTGTACCACATAGGTTGGACAAAAGTCCTTATAAAAAGCCCATCTTCCTGCACTACCTCTTAATGCAAGACTTTAAAGGCTTGAGAGGCAGTGTTAGAAACAGGCTAAAGAGGCTTTTCTTAGCTTGACACTGATGCATTGACAAGTTAATGGGGACCAAGAACATCCACATTAGCCTTACAGATTTATGAGAGGATCACTAATGTGAAAACTAACAAACCCTGCTGTACAAAAGCTTAGCAATATTCTCTTTATACTTAACTCATTGTAATCTAAGATTCTGTTTGCCTACATGATCCAGAAAACCATCTTGGACTGTGGTTCAAAACCACTACAGAAACTGTCACCTGACTCACCACAGCCTGAGGAATTCCCAACAACCACCTCCTCAGTAAACACCTCTAATGGTGTTCCATGAAAACAGAACAGAAATCCATGTGACAGAGCAGCTAGAAGCATAATGAAGTCACTGAATATGAAAAAAATATAATAGAAATATAGCATTCTAGAAAAATTGGGAGTTTATGTTTTTTTCTCAGAAAGGATCCATTAGGAAATACTTACAGAGGTCTTCCTTCTAGTCTACAATCTCAGCCACGGCCATGCTTCATTGGAACTGCTCTTGTACAGCTTTGTTTTACAAGTTGGAATGGGCAAGATGGAACTCTCCTGAACAAGTGCTTGTAGAAACTCACAGTAATTTCTCTTACTTCTAAGCAGAGGTTGATATCCTCAAAGGCACTGTGCATGAAGTTTTTATAAGAAATGCTGGCCCACAGGTGGAACTGAGAATGAGTTGTCTATGTGTAGACTGTTGCTTAAATAATACATTTTAGTACCCATAAGTCTTCTTCTCCAGACCCTTCCCCATCCTTGTTGCGCTCCTCTGGACACTGTAACAGCTCAACATCTTTTTTATATTGTGGCACCCAGAACTGCCCCCAGTGCTCGAGGTGAGGCCGCCCCAGTGCAGAGCAGAGTGGGACAATCCCCTCCCTTCCCTGGCTGTGCCTGATGCCCCCCAGGACAGGGTTGGCCCTCCTGGCTACCAGGGCTCAGTGACTCACATTCAACTTGCCATGGACCAGGACCCCCAGCTCCCTTTCTGTGGGACTGCATCCAAGTTATTAATGAAGGCATGGAAGAGAACTGGGATGAGGATGCCCTGTGGAACCCAACTAGTGACCAGTCAGCAGCCTGGTGTTATCCTTTTCACTCTAACCCTTTGTGCCCAACTATTATAAGCCATCTGTTACAACCAGTACAGTTAGTACAGGAATTTGGGGCTTTCTGATCTCCATCTCAAACCAAAAGTCACTGTAATGGTAAAAGACTTGCACTCTTTCAGACTCTGGATCATGTACTGAAAATGCCATTTATTTGCATTTTTATTCAAAGCAGCTTTCAATGATGGTTCAATATCAAGGAGCACTCAAATGTATTCTCCCTCTCTATCTTCATGTTTCTTAAGAGCACAAAACCCTTCCACTGCGGAAAGTAGGAACATGAACGTAGGATATTACAATACTGACTTTGTCCTTCATCAGGCCACTGTAGTCTTGTAAAGGACTAGAAGAAAAATCTTGCCTTGCTGCCACCTCTGTGCAGAGATCACTAGAAATAATATTTTATTGCAAAGTAAGGCATAACCCTATTACGGCTCAGGATCATGGCACTGTGAATAGCACAGCTTGAGAATGAGCCAAAGCATACTCAGAGACTGCCAGTCCTGTCTTAAGCATCTTCAACAGCTCAGATGTCTGAAGAAGATCATGGTAAAGAAAACATATTGGAAAGCCAGTGATAACACCATTTCCCACTATTCCCTGTCATGGAAGAGTCATTCCATTATGCTAGCAGCTCCTGAGTCATTCTCCAAGACTGGAACCTGTGGAAGGTTTTTCTTCTTCTTCCATGCATTTACACACACAGTTCTGTGAACTGACACATGACCATAATTCTTTCACATGGAGAAATATCCAGACTCCCAGTGTCCTTTGCAAAAAAAACAGTTTCTAAGAGGTTCAGCCTGTGAACTGTAGCACTGGTATTCTGGCAGAGACCATCTCCTCATGGTACAGTAGTTAGCACCCAGTTGTGGTATGACTCAAACACTCACTGATTTTGGGTGACTCACCCAGTCAGGAGGTGACTCATTCCATGAAGGCAGTGATGTAACTCTCTCTTGGACCTCAAAATCTAAAGCAAGGCTTTAGCTGCCGTATCCATCCTGAACACAACTCACAAGCTGAAAAAAATTCAGCAGCATGGGTACTTTCATTCACGCTCCTGGAACTACTCAAACATCAAGGATCAAGGAATCCAAGGCATACATCAGTAAGCTTGTTTCCTTTTAGAGACAGCAAGTTCCCAAATCAAAAAACAGAAGCTCCATGGAAGTGAAAAGTTTTATGCACTTGCTAACATTTATGATGCTATAGCACAGGGAAAAAAGGGCTGGCAGAAGAGCAAGAAGCAATGTTACACTTAACAGATCAGTACTGGTTTGCACCTCAGCGGAAAACCTCTTCCACAGCAGGAGGCTGCTAAAAACTTCAGCAAGTTCAAGACAGAGCAATGAAAACAAGGTGATACTTTCTTCCCACCAAGAGAAATACTGACTGGATCAAAGCATTATGAAAACCTCTGCATCTTGGAGGGGAAAACAAGAAAATCCAGGAACAGTTTGAAGCTAACCTGTTCATGCAGAGAATCCCACTGGAAGTGTTTTTCTGGCCACTTTAAACTATACACCTGCTCTGGGATCAACTTGCAACAAGTTGAAGAGGAGAGAAGGTGCTGCTACTGTCAGCAGAACAGCTACTGAGTGCAGAACAGCTATTTCTCCATTGTGCCTTACTGAATCAGATTTTGAGATCTCACATTGACTGCCCATCAAATCTGAAGATTTAAGCTAACTTTTATGAAAGCAATTTATTGGCTGGATTTGGACATACCTAAAAACATTTCAGGGAATCTGTGTGATTGATGCACAGCATGAGAAAATTATTCTATTCTTATTCATCCCATATCAAGATGAATGCATGTAAGGTTTGTAACAGGACCTATCTTTCAAATATCAAATTTAACACATAACTGTCACAGAAAAACAAATAGCCCACACAGCATAATCTACTGTGATAGCTAAAATCTGCTTAAGAGCAGGGCAAGAGTTGGAACAAAATCTGTGCCAATTGTTGGCATTGGCAGAGTACAGTTCCTGGAATAACATTGCATAAGCAGGAGAATTACTCATAGAAGATAACATGGTCTGAATTTTTATTATTCTGGAATTTGCTGAAACACACAGCTTGGAGACGAGAAGCCAGGCTGTTGATGTGTGTGACAATAGTTGGGAACATTGTCTGTATTTCAGAGACAACATGCTGTCCCTTTCAATAGCATCGGCTCCATATTTCCATATAATCACTCTAGTTTAAAATTAGAACAGGAGCCTGTGGCCAGAGAGTTTTAAGACTTCTGCAGCACTTAAACAGTCAACATTTGGAAGAAAAAAATGAATCAGGTGATCCATAGTGCATGCACTTTGCTAGCTGTCAGGAGGTTAATGGTGTGCCTCAAGCACAAGGCTAAATTAGGATGTGAACACCTTAATCTACAGTTGCAAATGCTGACAGCAATGGCACTTCATCAACTATTTTTGCAGTCTTATTTGCTGCATATCTCCCTGATTTCTCAAGCCTGTGCCACCAACCCTCCCTCATCTCCACATAAATTAGTTAAATGACCTCTTGTAGCCTGCTTGAAATGAAAATTGTCATCTGAAGGAGAAAATAGCTGTTCTAAATGTTTGCAGAGAATGGAGAGGGTGTTGAGGACTGCAAGCTTTTCTGCGATACAAAACCTTCAAAAAGTCATGTGCCAGAAATTAGTCTTATCTGATATTCAGAGCCAAGTAATGAATAATTTTCCAAAAAATAATAAAAAAATAGGCAGATGCCTTCTTTATATTTGAATTTAACATTTTCAGGTCTGCAACACATTAAAAACCTATGGATATTGCTTAAGAAAAAATATTTTTGTAGCGAAGCTGAAATTTACATGTTTATTACATGTGCTTTATAACACAGACTGCGCCATACTTCTAAAACTGATGGATAAGGGGTGTCTGAGGAGCCACCACAAATGCATTGATAGTATGCTCTAAAAGCTTTATTTCAGGAATGCATTAAACAAAGCTGAATGATAAAGACACAGCTTCAATCTTATGCTGGCACTGTTTGAGGGGGAAGAGAAAAATGGAAATCACAAAATAGAAATTAATATATTGGCCACAAGAATAATCTTAGCAATTCTACAATTTGTTACATGCAGCCCTGAAAAGGCTAATTTAAGGGCAGCAACAGAAACAAGTCACAGTGAATCCATCTGGAGGTGAGTTTTCTCCTCCAGGATAGCTGCCTCTAAAGACATGACATGAAGAAGCTTTACCTAAACAGGAAAATTCCTGATAATCTTATCACAGGTCCTATGGCCCATTAGGTAGGAGAGGGGGATATCATCTCACTTCACCTGCTCTTACACAGTGACAGCAGAGAAATAGAGAGAAGGCTCTCAGTCAGGGTGCAAGAAATATAACACCAATTGTGAGGAGGATTATGATAAGACTTATGGCTAATACAGTACCTAAATATTGCCAATTCAGTATATAATATTCTAAAGGGTTCTATTATAAGCAGGTTTGGCTAGAAATGTACAGATTTGCAGTCTTTGGCCCTGCAGAAGTCATAGTAACAAGGCAGCTGTGGAGCTACTTTAGAATTTGATCTCTGCGAGTGATCGATCTTAGATCGATCTTGCTTTTACTCACCCATCCAAAAGTGAGTGTTCCTCATCTTCGTGAGTATTACCCATCTTCAACCTGGATGTACCCTGCAAGCATCACTGTCAGGGTGGGGAATACACCTGCAATCTTGGAAGGCCAGTTTGCACAGTTAGCCCAGTCTCCAAGAGCATTTTATACCTTTTTGGAAGGCTGATGTCTACCAAAGTCAATTGCAATCCCCACAGCCTCACCATCTCTGCAATGCATTTATTATCTGAGCATCCAGACAGCTCCTCCTGCAATTCCCACCTGGTGTTCTTAGGACAATTACCACCTGGTATTCTTGTCCTGGGACAATTCATACTGCCCATCAGGGACAGGAAAGGGAGAGGGGGATGTGAATATGTGGAGCAGGATACAAGAGAAGACCTGACCACCTTTCAGTGCCTGCAGTCACAACAGCTCAAGATGCCAGTGGCCTTCTCCACTTCTAGGGCACACAACTCCTCTCCACACCCAGTTCCCCAATAACTCTACCAAAAATTTAGAACCCCAGGAAACTGCAAAACCCATTTGCTCCAGCAAGTTGCAGTATCTCCTTCTCGCTTATGCCTGCTTCCTCAGGAGGAAGGAAGGCTACAGAGCAGGCAGCATGGGCAATGGAGAAATATAAAGGAACATGATTGCCTTGAAAATTCTCATATTCAACTTGCCGTTGACCAGGACCCCCAGGTCCCTTTCCACAGTACTGCTCTCCATTATCTCATTCCCCAGTCTGTACACACATCCAGAGCTGCTCCATGCCAGTGCAGAATCCAGCACTTGCCCTTGTTAAATTTACTTATGTATTGTTGAGTGTCCCTGCAATGCACTTATGCAATTCTATGCAAACTGTGTTAAATTTCATCCCTAGCTGAGCCATAAAACCAGAGACAACGGGAAAAAAATACTTATGTACTCAGGGTCACTTTTGTTCAGAAAGACCATTAATACAAGGTTGCTAAGCAAGTACTTACAGTTATGCCTGAAGAGTCCCTTCAAATAATGATTTTCTAGATTGAAATCAAATCAAAAAAGAAGAAACAGTATTCTTGTCCTGAGATTCTAAGTAGAGCAAGATCCAGCAAAGATTCAAGCGTCCTACAAGGGAAAACTTTCTAGTGTAAATTTAGAGTACTTCCTCCAAATACAATGCACTGCTAAGATGTTGTTCTTTCTTTGCACGCTTGCCACAGCGCTATTGCTAACACCTTTTGCACTGAGATCCTTGGACTCATAGCGACTCAGTTCAGGTAGCCCTGGCCTCAGTATTCACTTGTTTTCAGTAAGGCTTCATCGGTCAGAGAGGCAGTGTTCCCAGATCCAATGGAAGCTTTGAAAGGGACTGTTCTGCACAGCCATCAAATCTGTTCTCTAATTTTTGCACACACCTCAGAGGGACCCCATGGTATGAAAGAATACAGACAATGATCCCAGTGGTTTTCATCACTGTCCCAGAGCCTGGGGAGATACCCCCAGAATCACTAACATCCCCCTAATTTCACAGAAATGCAGCAAAAGAGAGGTTTCAGGGAAGTAAAAGATTCATGTCAGCCTAAGCAGCAGAGAGTGCTTCATCCCGATATTTCAGTGTAATGGTGAGGGGGTTATTTACATTAGTTATTCAGAGCAGTAACCACTGGCAAACATCCCACAGCAGGTTTGCCGAGTATTTTGCTGCCAGGGAAATTTTCATCTCTTTGGTGATTCCAGACCAGCAAGCAGAGATGTAAGAAGATAACTTTCATTATTACAATAGAATGTTTTTTCATAGCAGTTGTTACCCCATTTGGAAAATACTGCTTGATATCCTGTAATCCCTCTGTATCTGTCATTTCAGTTTATTAGTTTCTCAAGTATATTCAAAGCTGTAAATGGAGAAACTGAGCTGTCCGTGTTTCAAATTGAAGATGGGAGACAACTGACAAAATACCATGTAGCTGTTCCAGTTTAATAATCCCACATGGACAGACGATGCATCTCCTATTCCTTTAGAAGATTATTTCCCAAACTCAGTTATCATGCAGATGGTAAAATCTATTCTTTGAGGGTCAGGATTAAAGCTAACCGAAAGTACCATGTAATTCTTTGAGGAAAAATAGCTATTACTGCTACCTGGAAGGTAATATCTATTTCCAATACAAAACACCCTACATTTTATGACAGCTAGCATTTTCCCAAACCTTCCTAAGCAGCTAAACTTTAAAAAATAATCTAATTTCAGACACTGCACAGGAGCAGCAAACAAGTAAAGGTCAATATAACCACAAATGCTTTCCATGCTATATAATCCAAATAAACAGATGCCCTTACACAAAGGGCATTGCCTCTCCTTTAAATCTCAAGTGCCTCAATACCCAAAGCAGGACTCAGACACCCAATCTGCCAAAACTCAAAAGTGAATGAAGAACTTCTGCACATGCCAAAGCTTTTCCAGCACAAGAAACCAAACACTTTCCTTGCCCAGCCAAGGAGAAGGACTCAGCACAGGGGGAGTCCTGCATATATCCTGTGAAGGGTCCTGGCATCCTTAGTCTAACCAGAGAAGAGGACATATTCCCCAGAGCTTGCTGACATGATGCATCACTCAAGCAATGAAACTGATCTAACAGCTGCACTAGATAAAAATGCAGACCCCTCTATGGCATCTCTCCAGCATGCCAGAGCATATGTAAAAATTGGCTAATGGTCTAAAACCAGGAAAATATTATCCCAGTGTGTCTTAGAATAAGTTCATAATATTTATTACTTTGGAAATTACTAATTCATATAGATGGTGTTCTTTCATTTTTACTGGGGAAAAAAAGGCGTTTCTTTTAACCCTATCATTAAAATACACTTGTTAAATGCAGCAGCAGTGCATTGTTAAGGACAAATGAATTTAAACATGAGGCTGACTCTATAAAACACCAGAATCACCCTTCCAAAGCAAAAAATGCTTTAAGGACATTTAAGTCTTTAAAACCAAAATTAGTCAGTGACTTAAAACATCTTCTCTTTGTCACAAAAAAATGCAGTTCTCTAGCTCAGCTGTATTTCCACTATATATATACCTGCAAAACAGGCAGAGGCCAAAGTTCCACTTTTTATTATTCCCCTCATCTACAGAACTGGCTAACACTCAGTTTTACCTGAAGGAATTTGCAGACTTAAGAAGGTATGACCTACTCGCCTGCTCGTGGAAGCAAACTGCGATTATCAAAGGGATATCCATGGGGCATTCACCATTAAAAACTGAATTAACAAGGCATTCTGCATTTCCTCTGTAGAACTTTCTTTGAGGGAGGATTTAAGGGGTGTTCTGAACGCAGTAGCTCAATAAATACATTGCAGTGTCATGGCAAACCTCCCAAAGCACATCCCTGACCCACACATTGGCACGGTACCACACCAAGGCAGGCACGTAGCACTTGCTAGCAAGGAACAGTACAATGCAAGACAAGGTCCTAAAGTTCCTCAAAATCGAGATCTGGGCCAATCCGTCCGGATAAAACAAACATGGTTTTGAGTAACAGACAAGGGGGATCCCCCACACAGAAAACCATCAGGTATATTTGCCTCCTATCTTGTCCCAAGAAGCTCAGTTTGGACCACAGTCCAGTACCTTGTCAGGTCTCAGCAGGGAGAGCTGGAAGCATTAATGAGGGGTTTCCCTGACATCACAGCCAGAATACTCATTTCTACTGTCAGGGAAAGTTTAGTCTGCTGGGGGGGTGGTGGGGGAGATTGGTGGGGATTTTTGTACAACACAGCTTTTACCCCAAAGTTAATGCACTTCACATAGACCTTTTTGACTAGAAGGTATCATGTTTTAAATCTAAACTCCCTGTAGAGAGAGACACACTACCAATATCTTTGAGCAACTCACCATTGCAGACATCAGGGAATTCTGCTCAGAAAAGAAATCAATGGCGTAACCAAGCCTTTGGTTGTTGGGACTGTTTTATATATATTGCTTTATAGCTTTTAAATGAATCCTGACATTGAACCTCGGAAAAAAATAATGAAAAATTAAATGAAAAGGAGAAAAAGATGACAAAATACTGCAGTCAAAAGGCTGGTAAGGCCAAAGACAATAACATATTGTACTGCTGGAATATTAAATGTAGAATCCTGAAAGTATCATAAAATAACTTTGTTGGAAGCCCGGCAGGTGTTTGTGGGATCTGTCTGCATACTTTAATTATTTATTGTAGAAACAGTCTTAAAAAACAGAGTAGGGCTACCACTATCAGAAGTGAAGGACTACAGAAAGCTAGCCAAAGGGAAGACACTCGACACGTGAAATCCTTCAAAAACCTCTCCACTGCTAAAAGGAAAGGAACCAGATTTCCTAAATCCTTCAAGTATATGAACAGTCTTACCTATTCAGTGCAAAAAAAACTAGCCAAGCACAAAAGCTTTGCCAACATGCCAGTCCTAGAAGCTACAAAAAGAAAATCCAATTTTACTGGCTAAGAAGCTACCCCTACCTCTCCAACCTTTAATGGAGTAGTGATTAATTGCACCAAAGTGGATCTGCCCCAGTCCTTTCAATGCAACACTATTGATTTACTCCTGCAGTACAAGTAGCCCACCAGATTTTGACATTGAAATATGATCTCCTTTAATGATGCCCTCTCTTAGTAATATCTTCCAGCCTTCTCTGTTATTCATTCTGGGATTTAGATTTAATTTGGATGCTGTTATGTTGCATATACTTTTATTGTGCTCTGTTTACAAAATGATTCTTACAATTAATTACAGTAATGAGATCATGGCTAAAAGACTCGCAGAATGCTGATTAGATAATTAATGATTGGTTGTTTTTTGTAGCATTTTATTGAATATATACTCCAGGTTGGTCTCTCCCCTTTCCTTTTTTGGTCTTTTCTTGCCTGAGTTCTAATAGGTAATTGAATAAATGATTAGTGGGAAAGTAGATTACATGAATCATATTTAACCCCTTGGCACTTAGACAGGAATCCAGAGTAATATAAGGTGAGGAATATAAGAAATCAATTTCTTTGGTATTTTCATTGTAGTAATTACAGGCTGAAAATAGTTTTAAATCAGACATTAGTTCAAAATTGTCAAATAGGCTGGACTTGACATAAGGAGTCTCTCTGTAAAAGCAAGTGATGTTAAAATAGTTGCTTGCCAGCAAGAACAGGGCTGATCATCCTGAAAAGGGGCTGGCCAGGACACAGCAGAGTTTGACCACTCAAACTAGTGTGGCCAAGTTTACAGCCAAATGGCTGACCATGGGAAAAAACATTTTTTTCTGGGCCTGGAACAGAAAGAAAAGATAAGGTCACCCTTCCCCTACTCTCAGTAACCTCCTGTGAAACCTTCAGCCATGCCAAAGGCCCATCGCTCCTCAGGGCCAAGACATACCACAGGCAATAACAGTACTGCCATGAACTGGACAATGAACTGGTGCAGTCAAATTCCAGACTGATCAAAGCCACACATCCAAACGCCATTGACTCAGTCTGGTTTGCTTTCAAAAGACTAGATTGACTAAAGGCACAAAAGTGAGCATTCACTCTGTGCATATATTATGATACCGTCTAATTAAGATAACTCCCATTGACTTCAACCTCAACACGAGAGTCAGACACATAGATCTCCAGTAGGAATATAGAATATGAGGAACCTGTATCCAGGCCAGCAAAGTAAAAGTACTCTCAGCTGTCTTCCCTTGATCAAGCCCAAGAGAGAGTCCACTTTGTATCTTGGTACACACCAGACCTCATAGCAAAATCCAGCCTGTATAGAGATAATTGGGCAAATTTCATTTGCAAAAATTAGCCAAAGGAAAGGGGCTGGGAAGCCTTAATTACTATCTTCTTGAAAAGGCAAAGCACGCTTTCCTGGTCATTTGGCTTGTTTCTTTTTTCAAGTCTCAAATTTTTAATTAAAAAGGGTTTTTTCAGAGTTTTGTTGAAGTGTCTAGGTTTTCTTGAATAGTGGAAAAGAATGAGCAAGAAAAGCTATCACAGTTTACTTTCAGCTTCTAATGTTGCCAACCAGATGAAATACAGAATAAGTCATCATGAGAGAGTTATAAGCTACATTTATTCATGAGGACAAAGGTCTAAAATAAAAGTTATCTTGTCAGAGAAGGAATTGTGGTAGCTCCTGAATATTCTGTAGAAAAAAACATCAAGTCATGATTAATTTCTATTTGTCCCACAATGATTTCCATGTGACTTTTAATGCCAATAAGCTCACAAAACATTCCCAGCAAAACACAAGACCAGACACAACATTTGAACAAGGCCCTGCAATTGCAGAGAGTCTCAACAAGCCCAGGTGCCTGGTCCTGCCCTTTGGCCACAACTACCCTATTGCTACAGGCTTGGCAAGAGTGGCTGAAAAGCTGCCCAGCAGAAAAGGACCTGGGGTCAACAGCAGCTGAACATGAGCCAGTGTGTGACCAGGTGGCCAAGAAAGCCAGTGGTATCCTGGCCTGGATCAGCAATAGTGTGGCCAGCAGGAGCAGGGCAGGGATTGTCCCCTGTTCTTTAGCACTGGTGAAGCCACACCTTGAGTCCGGCGTTCAGTTCTGGGCTCCTCCCAACAAGAAGGACATTGAGGTGTGGCACCTATCCAGAGAAGAGCAACAGAGCCCAGGAAGGCTCTGATGAGGAGCAGCTGAGAGACCTGGGGTTATTCAGCCTGGAGAAAAGAAGGTTCAGGGGAGAGTTTCTCATTCTCTACAACTATCTGAAAGCAGCTTGTAGCAAGGTATAGTCAGGCTCTTCTCACCAGGAAACAGTCTCAAGTTGCACCAGTAAAGGTTTAGATTGGATATTAGGGAAAACTTCTTCAAGGAAAGGGTGGTCGGGCATTGGAACAGGCTGACATTGGAAGCAGCAAAATCACAATCTCTAGCCAGAGAAGTGTGGATATGGCACTTAGGGACAAGGTTTACTGGTGGACTCAGCAGTGCTAATGTTAATGATTGGACTCTATTTTAAATAGAGGTCTTTTCCAGATGTAACAATTCTGTGATTATTCCACTACTGAATCCAACCACTCAGATCACAGCATATGCCATGACAACCTATTTTGAATACATTCTCACACTGATTTAATGAACAAAGGTGAATTATCCTGTCTCCATATACTACCAAAGACATGGGCCTCCACAGATAAATTCCTACCAGACAGACCTATTCACTCATGGACGAACAGATTAAGCTATCAAATGCCCAAAGCATATAACTTTCTTATCATCCTCCTGTATTTCTTCAGTTGCCAGCTCAGTAGCTTTCCAATGAAACACAGATGTCTTACAATTCATTTTCAGAAGAGAAATAAACTAGTAGGAGAAAAGTCAGCAAGATTCCTTTCCAGCCAGCATCAAAAAGAAACATTACCAAGTGGCTAGGAGAGGCATACATTTGAGGGAAGTTACATATTGCACACAATTTTTTTTCTACACAGCATGATTATAGATAATTAGCATACATGATTGCTAAGAACACAATTATAAGTCCCTGGATGGAACTGGACTTTGCAAGAATCCAACTCAAATCAGGGGGTATGAGGGTCACAATCTGTTCTGATTATATCATATGTTATAGATGTTTCCAATATGTTTTAAGATGAGGAACAGGATCACTACTAATACAACACAAGATTTTTCATGAACTACAGAAGCTGGATATCTTGGAGTAAAATCAAAGCCTAGCAACATTGCTGTTTTAGAGAATAGTTAACAACAAAGTTGCTCAAGATGCTTTTTATTAACCCACATACAGAACCTGATGAGTCATTGCCTTAAGATATTAAGGGATTAACATCTACCTTGAATGAGAAAAAACATACAAAAGATTTGATTTATAACTGTCCTGCAGTTACACAACAGTCTGTGGCAGGCTGCTGGCAGCTTGCCTGCACTCTAACCACATTTATCTTGTACCCCTGCAAAGTAGTTTCTTGCATACAAGATTTGAATGTCTTCTCCAGTTCCCAGCTAAGTGCTAGACCCTTGCACTCACCTTAACGCACCTTCTATGACCAAGGTCTGAATGAATTGCACAGCAAGTCAGAATTACATTTAAGGTTTTTTGAAGTTTCTGGATACTCTGGAGACTGCTTTTGTAGAATACCTGCTTGCAAACTACCAGAGAAGCTACATACTCGGTGTCTGGCCCTTCATTCATACCATGACATTCAAAGAGGTCCACTGCTCCAGCATGGGTCCCTTCAGTGGGATGCAATTCTTCAACAACAGGCTGCTCTGGCATGACTCTTCTGCAGGGTCACCAGTCCTGAAGCAAACCTGCTCCAGTATGGGGTCCTCTCTCCACGGAGCCACAGGTCCTTCTAAGGAGGCTGCTCCAGCAACACCTTCCAAAAGGGTAACACTCTCCTTTGGGCATTCACCTGCTCCCCTGTGGGCCTCCAGGGGCACAGCTGCCTCAACAATGTCTTCCCTATGGGCTGCAGGGGAATCCAGTGCCCAGAGCACCTCCTGCCTCTCCTTCTTCATTGACCTGTGTGTCTGCAGGGCTGTTCCTCTCGTGTTCTCACTGCTCTCTGGCTGCATTTGCTGTTGCATAGCTATTTCCCCCCATTCTTAACTCTGTTATCCCAGAGGTGCTATCATTGGCACTGATGGGCTCTGTCTTGGTGAGCAGCGAGTCCATCTTGGAGCCAGTTGGCATTGGCTCTATCTATGGGGGAAGCTGATAGCCCCTTATCACAGAAGCCATCCCTGTGGCCCACTCTACTACACAACCCAAGCCACCTCCCACCTCTGAAATGGCCTGCTGGCTAAACCAAAGGCCAGTCACTTGCTCTAATTATAAACCCAGTTTCCTGCACTCTGGATGTCCCTGAACTGCCTAACCACAGCACACATGATCCAGTCTTCCTGTTGTGAGTAAAGCTCAAAATAACTTATACCTCACCATATCTAAAATTCCAAATAGACAAAAAAGAAGCCCATTTAATTTAACCAGGAAGAAGATATGCTTGCTTTGGTTTAAGTCATGTATTTCACTACAAGCAGTTTCAGTCAGTCTCCATTTTGGAAAATCCCATGGGTGTTTGGGTCAACCATCAACCAATTAGAGTAAGAGTGTCAGTCCAATGACTTGCCAAACTAATGTTTATGTCAGGCAAACCTCCTAAGCCAAGGCCAACCTCTCCACTTCACTGAGAAGTATATTGTACAGTTAACCACTAGCACTGCAATTTCCCTCAAGTTGGAGTATATAGTTTGGGGAAAACCCATGAGCATTCTCACCATCTGAGATGAAAGTTACTGAATATTTTGCCCTGAAGCCAGACTGCACAGTGCTATAGAAGCAAGAGAAAAATCAGAAACTTGACAGGAGAAAATACTTGCAGCTAGTTCTTTTAAAAAGAGCCCTGCACATCACAGACACCATGATAAGAGCTTCTGTTCTTCTTAGTCATAAAACAGGGAAGCCAATACTACCTAAATATTCATCCCACTTCCACAAAGCAGTTGAAAAAACCTATCATAGCTAGACATATACACCAACCTCAATCACACTATTGCTTAACTACCTGCTCCCTCCCTAGCTGCAGTCACGCCACTTCGGTCCCTCGAAGAACAGTTAAGTATAACATAAAAGCAGAGGAAGTAGATCCAAAGAGTCATATTAAACTGAAAGGCAGAACTTCAGTTGAAGGATGCAATTTCCCATCCACATCTGCCAAGTGGATGCACTGAATTCACTTGATAAATATCACCTGATGATTTTTTTTTATTTACTAGACATCTGAGATGGAAATCTTGCTCCTCTGCCCTTTTATACACTCAGGTCTAAATAGAAGATATTGACTTAAGTAGTCATTTACATTAGGACTCAGACTTCACATTCATAGGCTATGAGGCATTTCCATGGTCTGTGCCATGCCTGATTTGATGAGCTAACTCCCAAATTAGTATTTCTTACTTTGATTAATAAGACACAAAGTGGACCTTAGCATCACACCACAGGAATTAAATGCTTATTTTTTTAATTATTTGCCTGTTGACAGACCACATTTATACTAGTAGATACAACATTAGCATGAGGAAGAAAAAAAACTTGAATCCCTAGGACCAGTAGAAAATGGTGAGACTATAAAAATCAACTGGCCATTACAGCTATATGCTAAACGAATATTATTCAGTCAATTTTTTCATTAGAGTAGCTTCTATGAAAGAGATTTTTTTCAGATATTAATTACTAATTTAAGAAATACTATGGAAACACTACCAACAAGGAAAGTAAAATTGTTAAAGGAAAACCCAGGCATGAGTTCAGTTTCTTGAATTTAAACCTGTGAAGGAGGTGAGTTTTATAGTATGAACAAGCACTTCTAGTGAAGTGAAACTTTCCTCAGATGCTGCACATTACACAGAAAAAGGCACTAAAAATCACTTTTAAGATGTCCAATGTAGCTTCTATATGCTACCTTTTTAAATTCTTCAGGTAGATCCATGCTTGTCTTTTGCAAGTTTCAGAGAAGTTTCCCATTTGGGAGGTCTTAATTTCAATTCTTGACTCAACAGCTAAAGAGACAATAACTCTTCAGAAGTGCATGACAGTTGCTTTCCATGCCATTTGGTCTCATATGAATAGTTAAGCAGAAGGAGTCCATCCTTACTATCCTACAACCCACATATACCCTATCTACCACCAGTGAGACAAATAGATTCACAACCCACATTTGCTAAGAAAAAGTTTTCCCTGCTGGGAGATTATGAGCCCTGTCCTTCCCACATACACACCACTCACCCTCCTCATCCAGGAGCATATAACTCATGGAGAAGTTTAAAGCACTTACCAATTATTGTTAGCACAGCACAAGTCCTTAGGGATCCTGGCAAGAAAGCACCTTATCACACACACCACATAAAGGGAGCAAGGAATCAATCACCAGAGGCATCATCAAATGCCTCTATACACATCTAGATGGAGAACTTGGCACAAACAGATCAAAACCAGAGTGAAATTAAATGAAAGGGTTAAGTGCTATTGAACAGGCTTACAAAAATAGCACACTAGTAGCAAAAGGAAAGCCATTCAGTTCTGTGCAACTGTACCTGTGAGAAGCCATTTCAACAATTTTGTTTAGGAAAGAGCATATATGAAGTCTTGGTGGCAGCCCCTGCTTTACACATAATAAACCCCAGGAAAGTGAAAGTTGATATATGGACCATAAAAGATTTAAACAGTCCTTTCAGGCTCATAGGTATGACTACATGCATCTTAAGACTGTTTAGTTCTGCTGTAAAACACCAGCTCACAAACAGAGCGTGAATGAAGTCCCTAGGTCAAATCATAACATGATAAACGGTCTGAATCACATCTCTGGAACTTTACAGGAGCAAAAATATACATCAATTAAGTTTATCCAATCAAGCATTATCAACAGGCCACATCACTTCTGCACTCACCAAGAACTAAGTCTCTTTCTTCTGGTTTCTTGCATATGCTTCAGTTTATGCACCTCAACCAGCACCAATACAGCTATAAAATTCTCCTCAGCATGAAGTTCTGCATATGCTTAAGCAGAAAAACAAACCTTGATCAATATATTAGCAGCTCTGGATAGAAGCTCCCTGCATTGAGCAGGCACATAGCTTTCACCTGGATCTAGCAGGCAAAGCTTAACTAACATTTGGGCAGGTAACAGACTGCCCAAGGAAGACACAAGGTTTTCACAAGGTTTTAACTAATTTTCTAAAATAGCAGTTGTTGCAGGGGGTCCCAGCAGCCACCCTCTCCCCCTCTACTGTCCCAGAAAAAAAAAAAAAAAAGCCTGTTACTTATTAGAAAAACACATATATAGGATAAAGAGGGCCTTAAGAAGAAAAAGCTACTCTGCTATTTCTCAAAAACAAATGAATAGAGAAAAAACATCTCTACTTACTAGAACATGAAAAAAAAAAAGTTTCTTCAGCTCCCAAAGCTGAGAATCCTTATTCTCCACTTTATGTTTTAAACATGCTCTAGTATCAGAGCTCACCTACACAGGTGAGAAGCCCCAAGCTACTCATGAATAACAGCTACTTATGCAGAAAACCCAATTATTTTCTTGACAAAAAAAAAAAAAAAAAGCCAAAGGGCTTATTAACACCATTGCCACCAACCACAGACCTCTTGTAAAGATCTCCCTACTGCCTAAAACCATAAAACAGATAAGACACCATCTACTGTTTATTGCTTGGGTGCATGCTGGAGGCTCTTGCTTACTCCTTGCAAGAAAGTAGTGGAGTAGAAGGTGATTTGTTGCTGGGTTTTTTTTTTTTATTTAATGTTGGGGTAGGTTGCATTTCTCAGCTTTTTCAGTGTACAGAAGAAAAGTGCTGGTTTCAATTCAAGCCTTTAAATTCTGTTGACAACAGGATTTCAGCACTTTGATTTTATTCCTTTTGTTTCATCTATCTTGTATTAGTCCGTAAGGCAGAAGACTGAAGCTGTTGACTGTTTCTTGTGGAAAAAGTGTTGCAGGCATATGGTTCATCTAGTACTGTAGTTTCATGGATGCATCCCAAAGGTATGTCATTAACTAATAACAACTTTTGATTATGGAGGAAAAGAAGCTACTTTTAATTATGGGTTACACATAATATGTTTTATTCTTCTGGAGGTTTTACTTACCTTTTTTTAACTTCTTGCTTATACCTCCAACAGGCTTACAGAAGTCATTAATAGCTTATTAAACATTCATAGTGAATTTTTTTTAAGAGGACTGAGTGTTTGCTTAAAATGAAAGTAAAAGCTGTCAAAACTTGTTCTCAAACTTAATCTCTGAAATATCTCTGTTGCTTTAACATTTCCTTTTATAATTCTAGTTTTCTAATTAAGAGTATTACAGAATGTATTAATTGAAATTTTAATGAAGGTTGATATTTTCCAATGTAGGAAATCAATGGACAGGAAAAAAATGTTCTAAAACTTGGCTTTATTCTCCAGACTGCTACTTTTAAAAACATAATTTTAGTAATTTTCTTGAGGGTCTTGATTTTATTTTAGTCTAGATTCTAGTCTCAATGGTATTTTAAATTAGTCAGAAGAATTAATGATAATTAACTGGTGAAAAATTTTAGTATTATTTTAACATTCTGAAAGGATCAGTCTGAGTATCTCCAGATCCAGGCAAGATGCAGACAACAATCTTGTATAAAAATCAGGACATTTTTTATTATATTTGTGATTGCAAAGAGTACTAGAGGAGGTTTAAGTTCAACTAACAGCTTCCTGGTCTACAAAACATTTGCAGTGCACATGTCACTAAATTCCAGGTTTGACCAGAGTCATAGTGATGCAAAGATGATTTTTGCCTTTTATTTTATGTCCTTTTTATATATGTATTCTCAGTACTTCTAACATGCATACTTTTAATTCCTTAAGTCTCATAACTTGGCATAGTCTTAGTATTCTTTTAGGCCAGGAGACCAAACATCCCAGAGGCTTTGAAGCTGGAGGCTGGAAAATCCTACGCTATCTTGGGAGACCAAGGTCCTCTCTAGAACACATGCTGTTAACTAGAGAGTTGGCCCATCCAGGGGGGAATTCCTCGGGATGGGAGGATATCATGCTGTTCATTCAAGCCTCTCATTGGGGCATCCTTGTTAGTTATGCTAATTAGTAAGCTCTATAAATGGTATACGTGATCTATCGTGTGAGTGCCCTTCAGCACATCCTGCCTTGGCGAAACGGTGCGCCGTAGGGATCCTTACTAAAATATCACAGTGAGAACCCCTTATCCCTTAACCCTGTCTGGCTCTTAATTTTTAAGACCAGGAAAAGGCATCAATAGACCACAAAAAGTTTTCAACAGCTAGTGATGCTTGTGCCTTTCTATTTACAATATTTCTGGCTCTTTGATGTTTTATCACTAAATAGGACTTTGTTTTGAATGCAGAAGGGAGGACTGAAACTGTTTGGCAGCTCGTGGTTGACTCCCTTGTACTTGAATGAGACTCACACTTCTGCTAGCCTAAAAATTGTGATGCTTTTCCACATTCTGTAACTTTAACCTGGTATGCCTGTGCAATGTGCTTTCCAGTTTGCTGGCAGCCCATCTTGCTCAGAGTAGTTGTAAACAGTGATGCTGGCATTTTTATTGGCTAATTTTACAAGCTGGCATCTGCTGTCAGCAGCTTCATGTAAACACACTCCTGCCACAGCATCTGTTCTGCTGCATATTGCCCTTACCTTAGCGCTTGCATGGAGCTGGGGAGGGAGTGATAAAGCTCTCCTCTGAAAGGAGGTATGTGGTGGGAAACAGGAGCTGAGTAAGACTTTCTCCTGGGATAGCATTTCTAGAAACAGACTACTTGAGTCAAATCAAGGACACTGTTTTCTAAATGGCTTTGAAACCTCCACTTAGAGTCCAGCCCTGCTCAGCATGTGAGCAAGCACACGCTTTCCTAGCATGAGGCCAGGAAATATGACAGCTATCAGAACAGTGGATTTCTGTACTGAATGGAAGATGAAGCTTTTTTGTGAATAAAACTTCACTGAGATGACATGACTGAATTGCTAGCTGAATGCAATTAAGCTAAGACTGATCTTGTGGAACCCAGCTATAACCTAGTGGGTATGAGTATCGGGGGGCCCAGTGAAAGCAGGGATTCTTGTGCAAGCAGCTGGATATATACATAGAGACAAACCTTTGTTTTCAATGGAATCAATAAAAGATAACTGTGACCTGCAGTTTCCCAATAGATTCTCAAGCTATCTAGTTATAGCAATGTAGATTCTAAGACCAAGAAAAATGAGTGGCAATGCCACAGAAAGTCCAGCTTGCTTTGGTCTCAGGACAAAGCAGAGACTGAGGTAAAAGCTAAATAGCTGTATGCAATACTGTATGTAATGACATAGTACCATGTTAAGTGGCCTCAGGCATCTTTTACTGTTTTTCTAGTGTAAACACAGTTCCTTTGAGTGTCTTAGATTTTTAATTTTTTTTTTGTGCTTGTCACTGTTAGCTTTTTTCCCAGAAGAGAACTAAGGGATTATTCAGATTCAGGTGCTAGAGAAAGAAACTAAGGAAACAAAAAATTGGATTTTTTTTTTTTTGGAGGTGTTGAGGGCTTTTGGGTCTAGAAGTTCATGTAAGGCCTTGAATCAGTCCTAGGAAAAAGGTCAGTTGCAGAATGGAGAGAGCTGTACTGATGTATAAATGCAGCCTGGGAAGTAGGAGTCTTTTCTCCCCTGTTCAACAGTGCCCCAGTGAGATCCTATGGCTGGTATAGCTCTCCTGCTCCACTCAGTGTGTTTGTCTGCCTCCAGGGTTTGTGGAGTGGTAAAACCCAAACACTGAAAAAGTAGCTACTAATCTAAAAATAAACTAAGCCTGTTCCATTCTCCTGGAGGTGTAGGTATACCTGCAGCAGCCTCTTCTCCGTGTATGTGACAGAATGTGAAAGTGCTCCCACCTTCTGGATTGGGGGCTAGCTCAGACACAGAGTAGGTACCAAACACAGACATGCCCAGTTCCTGGGGTGATGGCTGTGAAAAGAGTTAATGGGATGGAGTTTGCTGTAAACAAAATGGGGAGAGCCTGATAGAGAGGAAATTAATATGCAAAACCCACCAGCAGCAAAGCAGAAGAGGACAGAGGTTTAGCTGCTGCACTGTGCACAGAATTTTAGTATATACTCAGCCTTTGTGCAGATGCTTGTGCTGGCCAGGGGATAATGACTAGTGCAGATCCCTGTAGTTCAGAGATGCTCCTATTTTCTGTATAATTGTCATTTGGTTAGGGGGACTTGACCAGAAAGGAGGGGCTGTGGATTTGATGCTTCCCTCAAAACACAGAAAAACCTTATTTAGTATTGAAATGTTTGTTTGGAATAATTCCATTTGAATTGGTTCAGAAATATGAAATATAAATGATCAACTAGTTAGGCTAACAAGACAGAGAAGTAGATTTGCATCTCCTCCTGACTGGACTCTTCTCTTTCCCATAAATGCTTATTTATCTTTCTGTTCTGTGGACAGAGTCACATTTGTCACTTGAAATATGACAAGCTAACTTGTCATACTTACACACAACTTGCTCGTTAGTGTTGAAGTGTTTCGGAGCAGAAGCAGCAAGAAGCCCCCAAAGATATGATGTTACTTTTTTTAATTTAATGTTATATTGAGATATGTAAAGGGGTCTGGACACTGTGAATAAAAATGGAGGTGGATATACTGGTTCTTAATTTAACTTCTTCAAATACACTGATCCTGCAAAGGAAAACGTGTGTCTTAGATGGGATATGTTGTGAGATGGCTTTTGCTCAGTGAGTAGCTCTTGGATATGGCTAAGGCATTGACCTCTCTAAGGGTGAGTTCTCAGTAAATCTTTATGTAAATGGCCTGATACTGTCTTCTGCTCACTTCCCTACGTCTAAAGACTTCACTGTCTAAGGGAGCTATGCAATCAATGCATCTGTAATTGTTTTATTAAAGTTTAAGTGTTTATACCAGGCCCAGTATTTCCTGAAGTAAATGTCTTTGGGTGAGTATGGCACTCTGGGTAAAATGTTTATTAAGTGCCCTAGACCAGAGACGCGTTATAAATTCACATTACGAAGTATTGTGCTCTAGGCTATAGCTGTAATCTGATTGCCACTCCTTTCTCAGCTTGCTGTGCATGTGTCCCATCTCCTTCACCTCCTGATTGAATGAAATTGTAATCACCTAATCTTCTGTTTAGCTGGGGGCAGAATTAGAGGCAGAAAATGGAGGCAGCCAGAAGTGTCTGGGACCACAGAGAAGCTCTGGAGATTGAGCAAAGGTGCCACAACCCAGATCTCACAAGAGACAGAAAGGGAAGTAATGTTTAGAGAGCAAGGAGAAGTGGCTATAAAAGAGAAATAACAGGAAATAAACTGCCAGTTCTCATTTATAGGCATGTCATGATGCATGGTGTATTTACACCTCAGTACTGTCCAGTAATACTTCAGTGAAACCTGTGAGGAATACAAACATTGTCTGAGCATGCAGAGATGATGTGAGAAAAGCCAGTGTCCTACTGGAATTGGATCTAGCAAGGGATATCAGAGGTCATGAGAAGGGCTGGCTTCTATGAGGAGCTGGGTGACAAGTAGGGATGGACAGCAGTTATCTTGAAAGGCAGGAAAAGGGTGTGTTGCAAGGAAAGGGTGTACTCAGAAGAATAGGGAGGTGAATTGAGGCACACCAGTGATGGCAAGCATTGGATTTGGCTTGTCAGGATACTGCTTAGAATTATAGAGTGTCCTGAGTTGGAAGGGGCCACAAGGGTCATTCAAGTCCAACTCCTGGCCTTTATTCAAGAATACTTTTGGTCCAGGAAGCTTAGTTGATAAGCTGCAGTGCCAGCTGCAGATTGAGCTCAGGGTGGGCAGGAGCCCCAGGCAAGAGGCCCTGAGCTGGTGCCAACCCTTTGCATAACAAAAGGCACAGGGACCTGTGGCTCACCAGGTGACTGGACACTCAGAGACACAGCAGGAGCTGATGTCCGAGGAGGAAGAGCAGAGACTGTGAAGTTATAAAAGCCCAGGGGTTCTACTGTTGGGGGTCCTTCTTGGAGACACCAGCTCCAGGTGTTTCTGTGTTACTGTGCCATGAGTAAATGGCTTTAGGGAATGAGACATCTGAGACTCTGCTATGGGAAACCTGGTCTGTGTGAGTGGGGTGTGCAGGGAGTCACGTGGGGCACCTCTTGGGTCACTGGAGCCAAAAACTGTGAAGGGGCTTTGGTCCCAGCACTCAAAACATCTGGCAGTGGGAGTGTGACTGCCAGAGTCCCATGAATAGTCAGACAGGAAAGTTTCCTTAACAGCCTGCACAGGACAATCCCAAGAGTCACACCATGTGCCTGACAGAGTTGTCTAGGCTTGGTGCTGTGACCACATCTTTGGAGAGATGTTCCAGTGCCCAACCACCCTCTGGGCAAAGAACGTTTGCTTAACACCCAACCTAAATCTCCCCTGGCACTTCTTTTAATAGGGTATTATTTGCATCTTGAGACCATGTCACGAGTCATGAGTGTTGAGATAAGTATTGTTCTCAGCTGAGAAATAGCTTCCCTGGGATCACAGAGGGTGTCTGTGTTGGAAGCAAAACTTATTATCAATGCACCTGAGTCTTGTAGCTTGATTGCAGTACCACCTAATTGCTCCCGCTCTTCTGGTGTGGACACTTTATCTTGTAATGAGAAGAAGTCTGTCTGGAAAATTTGGTCCTTTATGGTAGGTAAACCGTCAGTTTAGAAAGTTTATGTCTGAAAGTTGATGGCTGGATTTCTTCCTTTTCTTTCCATTTTTGAAAATCTAGCACAGGTAAGCTCTTTTCAACAGTATTTTGTTCGTGATTCTTGAGTGGGATAAGGAAAGAAACACTGAAAGCCAAGAGTGACAGTAGGAAACACATGGTATGTCACTGTGCAATACTTGTGTCAGAATTTGTCACATGAAGCAGTCTGTCCTAGAAAGGTGGCATTGATCCTACTTTATCATTCTGTTGTTTAAAAACTACTTTACAGAGAACATGCCAGAAAATTATTTATACTTACTGAAGTAGTTCTCTCAGCAGACACTGGAGTTTTGCAAGTGAAGTGTTTCTGAGTTTGGAATGTAAGACTTACCCAAAGGCACAACTTGAGCACTGCAAAGGAAGGAGAGAAATAAATATGCTCCTGCATTTCACAAACAGTTGCAATTAACTGATGGAAAGGACTCAAAGACGATAGCTGTGATTCAGATGGCATCTCTGAAGAACATAAATTAGTGTGTTGGCAGCTGAAATTGCTAAGCATTTGCAAGTATTTGAGATATGATGTGATTGACAATGATGTGATTTATTTAGGAAATCATTAGGGTTAGATTGAAATAAAGAAATCAGTATCAAACAGTTCTGCTTGGAGGAGCGAGGTGAGATGAAAAGGATTTGCTTTCCTCAAACAAGAGGAAAATAGATATAGTTGGCCTCAATGTGGAATGCATGGCAGTAGCTCAAGCTATTGAAACTAGTCTGCCTATAATCAAAGAAATTCAGGGTAGCCATCCAGCCTGCTCTTAGAAATTAAAGAAGGCATTATTGACCTTATGAAACACAGTTCAGAAAGGAACTGAGTTCTGGACAGTACCGTATGTAGGAGATTAATGCAGTTCACTATTAAATGATATACTGGATTTCATCATTATATCCATTATTGTATTTGTACCTTGAAAAAATGTGCATTTAATGAGTGAAGTGCTGAATGTGAATCCTACAGTAATGTCTACATTTGATAGCATAGATCCTGATCAAAAATGACATGCTGGAAAAGGAAAAGTGAGAATGAAAAGCAAATGGATGCTCTAATAGCTTTTCAACTTGATTCAGGTCTGCCACACACCTTCTGTGTGACCTTGAGCAAGTTACTCAAGGGATAGACTTTCACAGAGCACTTTGGTACTTGCAAATGCACCCAAGTCACTGGCACAAGCTTGTGCAGTGTCTGCTATAGCTCGACCGAGTGTCCTGAGGAGATAAGCCAGTTCCTTTTAATATCTGCTGATTCTTATTCTGATAGAAGAAAAAGATAATTTCATCAGTATTTGGAGAACATTGTTCCAGATCTAGAGAAGCCATAATCAATTCAGTAATGTTTATCTGAATCTTTAACATCTCCTTTGTTTCTGTCTATCTGCGCAGGAGTAAAAATGCTACTCTTCCTCACAGGGGTGGGTAGGGAAGACTGGCTCAGGAGTGTAAGGTGCAGAGCTACTGCAGTTAGTGGATGCATGTAAATAGGTTATGATGAGAAATGTGGAAGCAAGTCCATTATTAAATTTATACAGGGCTAACAGTGTAATCAAATTAGCCTTTGCACTTTCTCCTGTGCTCCACTTTCTGCATTAGAAAATCTCCATAAATCTCTGCAAAGCCATTTCATTTGTTCCCTTTAATGCTCTCCTCTGGTGTGATGCAAAGAAACACCTCAATACTTGCTAAGTAGTGAGCGGGCTGCAACTAGTGCCAGCTGTGTCTGCTCCTCTTGGTGCTCACAAGTGTGCACTTCCATATCTGACCTGGATTATTTTGCTGATCAGTCTAATCCACATTGGCATGTGAAGTGATATACACTGTCCCCTCCAGGACAGGGAACATTGCTCTCCCTGCAGTGGTCTGGGATCAGGCTCCATGGGGTCACTGTAAGGCAGTGAGAGGGAAGCACTGAGACAGCATTTGCAAAGGAGTGTGGGCTTTTGGAAGAATTCTTACCAAGACCGAAGGCTGGTGATAAAGCTCTCCAAAAGAAAATGCCAGGCTGAAATTTCATGCTTTCTCCAAGACTTTTCTGACTGAAACAAATATTCACGTGTTTTTTCCATGTATTTTCACTGGTTTGGATCTAATTTCAGGCTGTAAATGAAGTGAGCAGATTTTCCTTAGTGCACAGTTACCAATAGCTATTGTGTCTTGTGGGGGTGGCAAAAGATAAATTGGTGCTGAGACCATACAAGTGACTGGGTTGTGAACTTGCACAGGAAATGCTTTATTGACCACTTGCTCATTTTTCTTCACGCAGATTAGCAGTTCGTTGGTGAACATCTTTCTCCGCACTGCAGTGTGAAGATTTCAGCAGGCAGAGGGACACGGACATACCTCCTCTGGCCAAGCGGTGGCCCACCTGCACTGGCTCTGTAACACTCCTGTCCCTGCTGGCTCCTGGCACTGATTTGTCTGTTGTCCACTGGGGCTCTGACTGTTGCTTTCTGCAGCCTGAAAAGGCTGCTGCGGTGCGTGTTGAACAACAGCCATTTTGTGTTCAAATTGTAGTTGCAGTCATGGTACTAATCCAAATATATCTACTATGCAAAGCTGCTTAGCTGCTCCTGGATTGCTTTTTCTTTTAATATGCATCTAGTTTTTGAACAGAAGGTAATTCTTCTGTTTTGAAGGGCTTGTGGGGAAAAACAAAAAAACAAACAAACAAAAACCCCAAAAAATTACTGTATTTCATTAGGGTATTCCTTAAAGGTGTCATCTTCTCTGACTCTTGAAAGAAAAGGACTTTTCAAAGGAAAATGGAAATGCTTATTCCCCTAACTAATTAAACAGTTTGCCACATTACGGTGAGTCTTCTATTCCATTATTGCAATGAAGACTTGGCTTTAGTGAGATTTGTTTATACTTAAATTTAAAGTATGAAATTGAATCTTTTCTCAACTGAAGGCCCTGTTGAATATGGAGATGCAATAAGTATTTCGCCCTTACACTTCAGTAAAGGATAATGATATAGGGAATAGATTTGGCTGGCAGTTTTTGGTTGCTGAAATAATCTGAAGGATAGACTCATTTATTTTTCAAGTGTATCCAGTTGATGATAGGATAAACAGCACATTAATGAAATGAATTGGCAATGCAGAATTAGAAGCCAGTCAGAACACAGAAATTATATGAAGGAATCTACCTACGCAGAAGAGAAATTAAACTTAGAAAAATAAGCTTTTGCATATCTTAGTGAAATAATCGGAAATGCACTAACTCCAAAGATGTCTGATTTAATAAATAGTTTAAAATACATGTAATAGCTGACAGCAAATTAGATATGAAGTGGCAAGTTACACAGAGCAAAGCTGTCATTTCTGTTTTAGACACTATATTTAAAAGCATTTTATAGACAGTTGTTTATTATGGCACTAGTATGATTACACTTCTGAGCAAAATGTTATGATGGTGATGTTGGAAAAACTGGAGGGACTTTGTAGTATAACAGCATTGCTATCACTCTACAGGAATGACTCATGAGAAAAAGATATAAGGGATGAAATATAGATCTTAAGTGAGTGATGATTAAGAGGGAAATGCTGTTTGCATAGGTGAAAAGACACAAATGCAAGCAGCAGGAAAAAGCTAATGAGATGCAGAAAGAAAAATTTGAAACTAAGACAAAATATACACTGGATATGGGGAGAAATGGCATGATTTTGAGATGGTTTAGGTTCCTCAATACTTTGCCAGATGACCAACCCCTTGTGATTTCTACAGTGAATTTGCTCAAAGCAATAGAAGATACACTCTTTGACGGGAAATAGGAAGGGATTCCATCAGATTGTCCAGCCTCTCTCTGATTAGCCATCAAAGCTACCTGGGATGCTGCAGCACTCTGCTACAATTTCTGTCCTCTCTTTAGGAGCCTGCTGGGTGCACTGATGAGGCAAAATCCAGGGGGGAGTTGCCTGCTGCAGATTACTAATAAGATTGGTGGCAAAACCAGGAAGAGAGTTTTAGAAGACTGAGACTCCAGCAGATAGGATTCATTATAAGGTGCATAAAATATCCTGCATTTGGGAACAAGGCAATACCCCCCTTGTAAGGCAGCATTTCTTTTTTTATCGGTACTCAATGATGTCCAGTGAGATGAGGTAGGATACTCTTGCTGTGTCACAGCCAGGGTGGGGAACAAAACAAATGTCATGGACTAGGAGCTTGTTTCCTGTAGGAAAAAAAGAGGCAGCTAGAATGAAGCCTAGAGCATGGTGGCTATTCTTAAATAGCTTATGAATCATACGAAGCTCATCTCAGTGTTTCCTAGAAAATTAAGATGTCACTAACATATCATCTGAAATGCCTCTAAATTATAAGTCTGGCAGTCCAAACAGCAGTTAGTGACTGTCAAACAGCATTGAAAATCGGGAGCACACAGCAATTTGACATGAGATTCTGTTAAGACACTTGTCTAGCTACAGCAGCCTTGCCCCTTGGCCAGCAGAGGTGGCCATCCAGCTTGCCATTTTACTTGTTCCTTGCCATCTGATCCTTTTTATTATGCTAGCAAGGTGTTGCTTCTGATGTCTTTTGTTTGGTTGTTTTTTTTTTTTTTCTCTCCTTCATTGCCCCAATTTCTGAATGGCAAAATTTACCATTGCTTTTACAGATGGGAAATCCCTAGAAATTACTATACCCCATGGTGCTGCTCCCCTCCTTAATCTGATGCAGGGCTGGGGTCAGACATTCTCAGCTGTGATTTATTCCAGCTGAGGATCCAGTCATGTGCCATTTAGAGGGCTGATGTGATAGCAAACCTCCTTTTGAACTTCAGACTGGGAGGGTATTCAAATAGTGAAGATCTGAAGCAGCACTGTAAAGAGATGCACGCCACACTTTACATCTGGCTGGCAACTCTACTGCTGTGCTTCATGTAAAGTAACAGTCCTTGCCTTGTCCTCCTGGTGGCAGTAAAAATGCCGAATAGCTTGAGGTAGAAAATCCTCTCGCAACAGGAGCCAACGCTTTTGAAAATAATATACATGAACAGCTTAGGACAATGTTTATGGAAGTAGAAGAGGTGTATATATGGTGTAAAGACACAGAGAAACCCACCGTCTGGCTAATAAGGAACAAAAGATGAGTAATGCCAGTGTAGAGAGCTAGGTTATCTGAAGTTTCCCTGTTGAAAACTACTTGACCTCTTCAAACCGGCTTTGGGGGTTGTGTATTTTTAATTGCAACTTGGTTGGAACCCTAGTCCTGAACGTTGCACCTTGGAGAGAGAGAGAGAGAGCCTTTTGCAGGTGCTCAAACTTTGGTTAACTTTTTTATAATATAAATCAACAGGGGTGAAATGGAGGAGGCAGCATGAGGTGAGCAGGGCTCTGGTTAACCTTGACTTACTGCTTATGCACCTGCAAGGCTGGGTTTGGTCTTTATTGGCTCATCTGGAAGAAGTTTCCTCAAGTGAGGAACCAATGTGAGTGAATAAACCTCCTAGAATTAATTTCTTTTGCGGATTATTATTTTTTTGGGGAGATGGTCTGGGTGATACTTGGGGTTCTGAGAGGTAAAAATATCTCAGTGTAGAAGTGTTTGAACAATACTCTCGGGCACACAGTGTGATTCTCGGGAATGGTCCTGTGCGGGGCTGCGAGTTGGACTTGATTATCCGTGCGGGTCTCTTCCAATTCAGCATATTCTGTGATTCTCTAATACTAGCTGTAGTGGATTCAAAGCTGTGCTCTGGTGGTGACTTGGGGTAAAATACACGTGAAACTCATCTTTCTATCGCTTCCATTACGGAGTTTGTGGCATTTTTGCTTACCTGGCCGGGTGGGAGGGGGGTGAGCCTTCCTCTCAGGCTTGACAGCCCTGTGAGATCGTGGCTTTCCCGGCTCTGGGCTGGGATGTGCGTGTGCAGGTTTTGGCACCGTGTCCCGCGGCTGCTGCGGGGAGATCTGGCGTTCCCCGTCCCCCCAGAGCGGGCTCGAGGGGCGGCTGGCAGGGGCAGCGCTGCCCCCCGCTCCCTCGCACGGCCATCGCGGGGCTGCCGGGGGTTTCCCTCAGGGCGGACACCGGCGGTGCGGTGCCCGCTGCTCCCCGGGCTCCGGGAGGCGCGGTACCCCCGTCCCCGTACACGGCGGCGACAGCGGCAGGTCCGCCCCGTCGGGGGCGTCTCCGCGGCGGCGCGGGGCCACCTCCCCATCCCCGCCCCCTGCCTCCCCAGTCGCGTCGGCGGCTGGACGGGAGCGGAGGGGAGCGAGCGCGTCCGCGCTGCCAGCCTGCCCCGTCCCGTCCCGTCCTGAGCCGACCCGAGCGGGCAGCGCTGGGGGGGAGCCGCCGCCCCATGCGCTGAGCGGCGGCGGGATGGGGCCGCGGGGCACCGGCGGCTGGGCCGGCCGCGCCGGGGCGCCGGCTCCCGGTCGGACGTGCCTCCTGCCGCTGCTGCTGTGCGCCGCGCTCCGGAGCCTGCGGGCCAGCCCCGGCAGCGAGGGTGAGCGGGGACGGGGCGGCCGGGCCGTCGGGGCAGCGCCCACCCGAGAGGGTGGCCGCCCGGCTGTGCGCGGCTTCAGACTCGGCGGATTCAATTTTGGGACATTTGGGGGGAAGCGGAGAGGGGCTCTGCCCGCGGGGAGGCGGGTGCCGCGGCGGGGATGCGGGCGGCGCTGCCGATGGGGCAGGGGGCTCCCGGCGCAGGGAGGCGGCGGTGGCGCGGGCGGGCCGGCACGGCTGGGTGGGTGGGTGGGTGTGCACAGATGCCTTGGCACGGGCGCGTTTGGCAGCGGGTGTTCCCTTTCTGCGGGGGGGATGGATGTGTGCGGGGCGGGTGCCTCAGCGCGGCCGGGGGCGCACGGCGGTGCCTGCCCGCGGTGTGCCCCGGCAGTCGCACAGGTGCACCGGGGCGGGGCGGCGGCGGGGCTGCGACGGGGCAGTCCGCACGGCAGGGCTCCCAGTCCGGGGCAGGGCTCCGGCGGGACCGGCCGGCACTCGGCGGGGCAGGGGAGGCTCCCGGTGGGGAGCCCTGCAAGCGCTGGCCGCAGTGCGCTTACTTCGTGGCTTAAAATACACGTATAAAAAGGAGAGAGGAAGCCGCGGCGGTGGCGGTGTGTAACCCGCAGCGGAGCGCGGCCGCTGGGGACGGATTTTTTTTATACCTTTGATCTGTGAGGCTAATGGCCAGAAACGCGTCCAGGCTTCTTGTCTAGCAGGATGCTTCCAGTCTTTGAAATTGTACTGGGATTTTTACTCCGTGCGTGGTGTGGGCGCTGCTTGGGGCTTTCTAATATTTTTGGATCTGCGGACAGGCTATAATGTGAAAGCAATGGGTGGAGGAAGTTCAGCATCTGCAGGGGATGCCAGCTGCTCGAAGCAGGCTGGCGTCGTGATGCGCCGTAATTATTTGTGAAACTCCTTTAGAAGGAGGAGGAGGTATGCAGGGGTTGGTAAAGGAAGACCGTACCAGAATTTCAAAGATGTGGCCTGAGGTAACCAGCTAGCTGTAATTTATTTTCGAGAGCGAGAATAATGTGAATTGCAGTTTTCTTTAAAAAAAAAAAAAAAAAAAAAAAAAAAAAAAAGTGCAGAGGAAGGGAGAAATACTGTTCCTCTGTGTACAAAGATACCAAATGTTCAGGAAGTGCATTGGTTTGGGAGATGATTGAAGTGGTTTGGCTTTGCCTTGGTGAGATAACAGTGGGCCCAATCCTTCTGCCCCCGTGCAATTTCAGATGATTTCACCCATGGGAGCTGTTGAGATGGCGTGTCGGATTTAGGAGGGTTTTCCCTGTTATTCACCTTCCTTTTAGGAAGCATGCTGTCCTGTGTGAGCCAGTCTGCCATGATACCGTGCTGAGAGACCAACAGATGCTCCGAGCCCCGTCTCAGTCATCCTTGCCAGGTCTCGGAAAAGCTGGGTATTACTGACTGAGTCAATGGGACCGATTGCCGAGCACAGAGGTGTCTCTGCGTGAACAGGCAGCTGCAGAATAGGACTTTTACACGATAGGAACTACTGGGAAGGATTAATGAAGCTGCCTAGCAAATGGGTTTAGTGGCATCTTTACAGGGAGGTTGCAGGGGAATATTACAGTAATGATGAGCAGTGTGAGCACTTGCATCACGGTGTCTGTGCTGCTACTTTTCTGACTGCTGCTCTCTAATTTCCATCTCTTCAGCAAATGCAAAGCTCAAAGGCTGCTGCTAGAAGGGTCTGACTGTGGACCTGAACTTTATTCAGTCGAGTGCTGTCCTTCGCTGTGAGGAGATTTATTTGTAAACAAGCGTTATTTGACAAGTGTTTCTCGCAGCATGTCTCCTTTGCCATTTGCTACGGAACAGCTCCGTGCCTGGGAATGGCTCACCCTGCAGTGTGTGGAGCCCAGTGCGTGAGAAACCTGGGCTGCTGAAGCCCTCCTGCCCGGCTGCGTGCGAGTTGGCACTTGTCACCAGTTTGGGTTTGAAAAGTTCATGTGGCTGCTTCTGGGCTCTGATGAGAGAGCTTCTCCCCTGGGGTTGGTTCTCCGGCTGGTTGGGAACTTTACTTTTGCTGAGGTGGAGGTAGCCATCTTAGAGCGGTGAATAATGTTCTCAAAAGTTGGTGGTATTGGGTTTTCTGGGTTTATTTTTTATTTGTTACCACTCATCCTACTCAGCGTGGTTAAACAACTAGCCTGTTCCCTGTGCTGTGTAGGCATGGAGCACATAAGTAGTTGCATAGATAATGACAAATCAGCAGAATCATTTTTTTCTTTACCCCTGCATCATGTTTTTTTGTTGCTCTAAATCTTACTGTAACCCACAATGACTTCATGGGATAAAATGCATGCAGTTAACAATTCACAGTACGTGACGTTCTATTTTACCCTCTAGTGGAGGGAACTTAGGGGAAAATGCTTTAAAATTCTAGGTTATGATTCAGAGAGGGAAAAATATAAATTCATTGTTTTAGTTCCATTTCATGGAAGAAGCTTTTTGCATGGGCAGCTGAGAAGCTCCTGCCATTTTTATGGAGAAGTACTGAGTGCCCAACCTCTATCACAAATCTGGTCACCTTCATAGATATCTCCAAAAATGGATGGAGGGCTATACATTGGGAAAAATGAATTAATTTTTCTCCAGTCATTCCCGTAATAGTGAAATAAGACAGATTTTTGTTTTAATCACCTTTCCTCCGTTTATATGTTAAAAACATGTAGGGAAAGATGAAGGCTCAATACTATTTCATGCATTTTCAAGTGTTGTTTAGCCATTATTTTTAACTCTTTAGCAGTGGTCACTGCTAAAGCCAGATACTTGCTTTTTCTTTGAGCAATCTTAAAAATTCAAAAATCAGTCCCGATGAAAATATTCCAAAATTGCCCTGAAGGTATTGCACAATTTTGTGAAGTGCTGGTATTCCAGAAGTGCATTATTGCTTTAAAACGCATTCCCTATGATAATAGGGTCCAAGAACCAGCCCTGCAATATGTAACTGGGCTTCCTGCACTGCCTTTGGTTTAAAAATGCATGTGTTTTAAATCTTTCTGTTGTAAGTACTAGGGTTTGGGAAGTGGCTTGTATAAATTATTTATGTGAAACACAACAAATGACAGATATGGTTGAAGACTCCCCCCTTCACCCTAAATTATATGATTTGTTACGCATCGCCTGTGGATTTGAAGAGGTTTGCAGATCACATTTGGTCGTCACTTAGATGACCTTAGAAAGTGTCATGTGGACAAATTATTAAAGTAATGGAATGCGTTATATCTGATTGCTTGTAACAAAGTAATTCCACAAGATATTTACATAATTGTAATTAAACACAAAGTATATTTCAGTTCAGGGCTTTTCAGCAGAAGTGCTGATGAGGCAGTGCTTAACAATAAAGTGTACTGTTAAGCAAATCAAAAGAAATGTAGTTTGAAAGAATGACATTGACTTAAATAGACAAAGGTGAGAAAGACAAAATGGATCTTTGGAGTGTGTTGTATTTATTTTAAGACTAGAAGGATATTATTATTTTTTATGAATTCCTGCTTTGGTCCTTTTGCTCTTAAGTCTTTCAGGATTTTTTGAAACTTGCTTTATCTCAACGTATCATTTTTGTTTTGAATGAATAAATAAATGAGTACAATTAAAGGGGTGGGTCTGGTGCTGGCAAAAATAAAGGAAGGTTGTAATTTGCAAATTATTCGTGCCAGAGCCTGAAATGAGCTTACCTGTTCTCAGTGTGTTGACTTGTGTGTGTATGTGTTGTCTCATAGTGGTATATAATTTCTGTGTCACAGCACACTGGATAAATGCATATTCAGCTATAATACCACAATGTTTATCTTTAATTAGTGAATGAAGCCTTTTTCAGGAAGTGTTTTTTGTATAGTAAAAGCAGGTGGGAAAATAGTCTTAATTTTCATATCAATGCATTTAAATTAGTCTAATGCTTCAGGTAAAAATACACACTGTCAGAATGTTCTGCTTATTAGGTTGCACTTAGCTTGGCTTAGTGTGCCATGCATTCACACAATTCTACCATTTTGTGTAATTCTGTAGGTGTTGAGCGTGCATATGCCTTGTGTATGCAGAACAGGTAAGTCTGGACACATTTCAGTGTGCTCACAGTGCCTTAAGGAGGCTTTAAGGAGTTACCAGTTCTGTATTTAGTGTATTGAAATGGTTCCCTGTGTGCTTTCCATGAGAGCAGAGCATAGCCTCAGTGCCATGTGTTTATTTTACTCACTGGAGTAGTCCCATTAACTTTTAAATTTACTGCAGTGGAATTACTGGTATGAGGAAGGACAGCTCATGTCTAATGGTCTTTTTGGGATCTGTCTGATGTGTGATTTATGGCTTTTCAAGAGGTTTAGAATGACTCAGTCACGGCTTTAAAATGGAACTACTATCCTTTTGACAGTAAAACAACATTTGAAACTCAGCACTTTTAAGTATATGACTAAAAGCATTGCTGCCTAATGACACATTTTAAAAAGGGAAATAAACAATAGCAAAGATTGACTCCAAGATAGTGCCTGTTTCCTTTTGAAGGTTATCTTAAAAATTGTGATAAATAGTAGAAAACAGGCAAGCTGTCTCAAACAGTAACTGACTGCTTATAAGTGGTAAATGTTGATGCTATAATTCGATGCATAAAGCAGCTATTTGCACATCAATATACAGAGGGATTAACTGTCAGCTACCATGGAAGGAAGGAAAGTTAGTGGGCTTGTGTGACAGGTTCTTCCCCCTCCACTGTTAATTCTCTCACCATTGCCTCACTTTTTACCTCCAGTATACAGTCCAGTTCCATGTCTGCTGTTCTGTTCCTGCTAAATAAGAAAACAGAATCTTGCCCACAGTGAAATGTTTACTCTTTGCACTAAAAAATACAAAGCTTTTTTGCAGAAGGCTTGAGGGAAGCACGGATAGTGAGGTAAGAGCAGGATTTCATAAAATCTGACAGAAGTTGAAAAGGTGGGACAACTTATGACGTGGTGCCCTCTGCTCTGTTCTTGCTGGTTTTATGCTTTATGGTTCAAAGGATTTCCATGCTGCTTCTGCAGGAATCCTGGTGTCCAGCGTGTGCTGAGCAAGCTCAGAGCCCTTGACCTGGGAAAGTCCACCTGAATTAGCTGAGCTTAGTGATGGTGTTGGACCCTGTTGGCTTTAGGGTCTTGAGCAGACGTGGGTCTGTTAGATCCCCCCAGTCTTTCTGACTTGCAGCTACATTTCTAGTGGTCCATTGCTATAGGTGTGAAAGTATGCATATACTTGAGTAGACATGATCTTTAAACATTGCTCAGGGATGTCAGGGAAATAAGGCCCTGCCCCAAAATAAAAAGAAAACAAACTCTTTCTGCAATTAAAAAAAAAATTCTCACTTCCTCTTTAGGAATAAATTGAAATCTGTATATGGAATAAGGATGAAATGAGAGAAACCCCAGAGGCACACAGATTGGTCACTTTGTAGAAGCACTGAATTTCTTAGTAAAGTGCTTGCTTCTATGGAGGAAAGAGTATTCACTCAGCTCTTCAGTAGGTACTCAACCTACTACTGTCCATTAAAATGATTAAAAAAGAATGTTGTTCTTATTGTAAAACATGTAAACAGAGAATTAAAATCTGTCACAAGTGCTCCTCAGTGACTGTAAGTGCTGCTGAGAGATGAGGCCTCATTTCAAGCAGGATGGACTTGAACTGGGTATTTTTCTTTACTCAGAGAATGTTGCAGAAATAGTGTTAATTATTTCATTGGAATGAACATTTTTTTTAACTTTCTCTTCACTAAACTGTTTTTCTTTGATCTCAGCTAGAAAAATTGCTCTGTATTTCAAAAGCTTGTAGAAAATTCTTTTTTTTCCTTTGAAAATATATTTTATTCTTAAGATGTGCCAGTTTTTTGGCACAGGCAGAACGGAGAGCTGGATTGTCCTTTGTGTTCACATTGTGCCTGTCCCTCACTCTGCTCTGACTAGCTGGACATTGAGGTGACAGGTGAAAGCATTTGCTGCCCCAGTTGCTTTCCCAGCCAGCTGTATTGGCAAACCTGAGCGCTGGCCTTCAGTAGCTTAGTTCTCTCTAGGGATTTGTTACCCTTTGAGTTGTCTCTTTGACCTGTTCTATCTCTTACAGTCTCAGTTTTGGTATTTGCTGTGGCTTTGGTCAGTGCATTATCTGAACCTCTCCGAAAGGTTTAATGCGCTTATCCTCTTGGAGGTGGAAAGCAATTATCCCTGTCTCCTGCACAGGAGCTGCTCCAGAGAGGAAAGTCAGGAGGAGGTGTAAGCACTGCCATTCACAGCACCTGACTGCTGCTGGCAGTGGTAGGTGGTGGCTGGGTGGCTGTTTGCAGAGATGCAGGGCATATTGCCTGCTGTGGACAAGGGTGCTGGGAGCTGCAGGCTGCCCTGGGCTGTGTGAATGAGCACAGCCTTGCTGCCTCTGCCTTGCAGAGAGGGCTGAAGATGCCTTGGGCCAGAATAATTGCCATGGGAACATTCAGTGCATGCTGTTTCGCCGGGGGTGGTGTCGGTAGGAAAACATGCTCCTTATCTCTCCCTCTTCCCTGGTATTTGAGTAGTGCAGCAGGAATATTAGGAGGACTCTGACCAAGTAGAGCTGCTCAGGTGACCACTGGCTAGAAGGATGAGTGATGCCTCCTGGAGAAGGTGATACAGCATGTACTGTGACAGCCAATCTGGGAATACCCCTGTGAGCTGATCTGGCATCCCTGAGGATGAAGGGGATTCCTGCCCCTTGTCTTCCTGCTAGCAAACTGTGCCTTGGGGATGTGCATGGAGAACAAACAGTACCCTCAGAAGCTGAGAGCTCCCAGGTTTAGGTGGCTGTGTAGCAGGTATTGAACCTGTAGGAGAGAGGATAGAACCCTGAGCTTGCAGGCTTTCATGTCATTTTGGTGCAAGGGCCAGTATTGAAGTTTTTTGCCAAGATGCAGGGCATGTTGCCTGCTGTGGACAAGGGTGCTGGGAGCTGCAGGCTGCCCTGGGCTGTGTGAATGAGCACAGAACCACTGGGTTCTCTAGCCTGGATCACTTCATGTTAGAAAGAGATCATAACACCAGTCTGAATTTTGTAATTCCCAGAGGGGATGGAGGAACACCTGAGAGAAAATTAATTATTCAGCATCAGTAATGAGCATTTCTTGATGCTTCTGAATGGACTTTTATCACTTTTTAAGCTGTTTTGCATGTCCCGAAACAGTGAAACTACTTGGGGAAATTATCTGCATACTTGCTTTTGTAAGATAATTTCTGAAAAAAAAATCCAGTCATTTTGGCTTATCCATCATTGCTCTACTAATATTCAAAAGCAGTTCCTTACTAAAATGTGTTGATAATATGCTGTTCCCACTAGCAACCTCCACCCTCTTCCCTCAACAGAAATAGAAGGTATAAACTGTCAACCCCCTTGCAAAGCCAATAGATAATTTTAAACATTTTTTTTAACCTAAATGCTTGCTAAGCATTATGTCAGTTCCTTTTACTTTCTACTTGAATGAATTCAGTGGCAGCAGAATAGTCATTATTGTCAACAGGAAGGCTTTATTGGTGGTGGACAGTGAGGGCTTGCAAGTCTCCTGGTAGTGAAAGCTGACAGCCTTGCCAAGTCTGGATGTATCTGTACCAAGTTTCTTCAGTTTAGTTATATGCATAACAGAATTTGATCTCCATGTCTTTTAGGATGACTTTTAGGAACAGAGACCATAGAGACCCTATTGCTTTTAGTTGTTAATTTAGGGGAGAAGGTGAGATTTCATCTCAGCCTTTCCAGCAGGTGTTTTGATTGCACTGAGAAACTGTTGGGGTGCTAGCATTGGGCTTGACCATGTGTGCTTGATAAGGTGCTAGCTTTAAGCAGGGTCTTGAAGAAACTGCCTCCTTCAATGGCTTGCAGATGCCTTGGCAGTGGTTGGAGGCCCTGATCTGCAGGACAGCACTGGCATTTTGTTTCTCCATGCAGGCTGGTTGTCAGGTTGCAGGTGCTGGTTGCATGTTGCATTCAGTAGAAGCTTCTTTTTCTTTCTTACTGGTAGAGTGATACTTGCCCAGATGGTTACTCAAAAAAGTGGTGCTGCAGCCAGCTCAGAAAACTGCTGTGGTGTTGGTACACTGTTGTTTCCAGTGAATTTTATGAGTAAAAATGGAAGCATTTTCCTGGCTTTCTTTGCAGTGAATAAACCCTTTTCAGTTAAATGGTGATATTGGTGGGAATAGGAGTGTTTACCATTAAAGAGAAGCAAACCATTACTGGAGTTTTTAAGTTTCCAGGCATTTTGGTGTCAGGCTAATCCAACCACTTTCTTCCTTTAGGTGATGTATGGTGGGAAGAAGAAATGACTGCCTCTTGCTTTGACTGGAAATTTTTGTAAGGAAAAAAATCAGCATTTTTCTGGTTGTTTAGTGAGTCTGGTTATTGAAGTGAGCTTTGGGCCTGTCTCCCTGGTGCTACAGCTGGTTCTGTGCCTGTGGGGAAAAAATGCAGCCAACCTGAAGAACTTTGTCAAAGGGCAATATCATTCCCTTGTAAACAGTGTGTTCAAGCAAATTACAGATGTAATGCAGAAATTACTGGATTAAATTCTCTAGTTGATGTTATGATTGCAATTGTCCATCTGGCCTTAAAAACCTATGAATCTGTGATGCAGATTCGAGCATTTTGGCTCCTGCTATAAAAGGGAATCGTGATAACTTGGATCAGAATGAAGCCAACATAATAAAATATAAATCTGCAGTTAATATTAGTTTGCAAGTTCATTAAGTAGTGTATACTTTCTTCCTCAGTGGGCTATAAATAATAGGTTCTGCTACAGCTTACACTCTGATGTAGTTTGTTTCCACTGATGGAAATATTTCAGAGGTTCTTGCCTCTGTGTGTTTTGTCCCTACTCAATGTAGCTAATTAATTCAAGGCATCTACTCCCTGATGACCTTGATTTCTTTCGAGAGTGTGATTTTTTCATTTGGTTTTGCTTTCTTGGGTTATTTTTGGTTTTCACTTGTTGGGGTACCTTGGATATATACTTTCTAGAGAAACACTTGGCACAAGAGGGAAAACTGTTGGAAAATGAATGAACTGCAATAAAATCAGTGAAGATTTATGAAGCAGGAAAACTTTGACTCACTATGATGATGATGGTGAAGATTCCTCTGCTGTCCATGTGTCTTGGTAGTGCTGTGACCCCTGGAAGTACTGGAGGAAGGATGGGGATGTATGCATTGCAAGGAGAAACCAGCTCTGTTAATGATGATGTGTTGGCAGCTATGCCCCCTCCTGTGGGTAGAGGAGAGTAAATCTTGGTGGAAAGTCTGTGATGCTATTCAGGAGACCTTCTGACGAAGTGCAAAGCACTGCTGTCACATCTTGTCCTGCACCTTGACCCCCATCCAGGAGAGCGTTTCACCTTGTGCTAATTGTCAGTGAGTGTTCCTGTGAGAGGTTTCTCCCAAGTTCTTTAAATGTAGTTGTTCCCCCCAGCTGTGAGTGTTGGGTCAGAGCTGACTGGGGCTGACTTGACCACCCATGGAAAGGCTGGAGCTACATCGTGTCCAGCAGTGTGTGTCCCAGGAGGGCCAGGAGCTCAGGAGGAGCCTGGAGGAGGATGTAGGAGCACGACTGCACTTTCTTTCATAACAGACTTCCGCTTCAAAAATAACGCTCAGATTCCTGTTCAGTTTGTAGCAAGTTTATTTTAAAAGGGTTTTCCTTCGGTTATTAAAAACCAAACATTTTTATTTAAGTGTTGTTGCTTAGAAATGTGCTACTTTAGAAATCATGTGATGTTTTGAAATATTTATGCAGGCTTTAAGGAAGGTTTCTTTACTCCTGTTTATTTTGTGATGGAAGGTGGTTTTTAGGGTCAAAGAGGATTTTCTTTCTCTCCTGTTTTAGGTATATTTCAGTGAAATAAAAAGAGAATCTTATGGCTTTGCATATGGCTTTATCATTATATATTCATCAGCTTTTGCTATTGAAACCATTTTGGCTATTCTAGAGCTCTTAGTTAGGGTATACTTTGGTAGAGGATGCCTTGTGGTAAACCTTAGCTTGCAAATGGTGCTACTGAAGAGCAGGATTACTCTAGTGTAGGATTCATTGGAAATCAGCTCAAAGACCTCAGCAGCTCTGAAGAATTCGGTTTCTGTATGCCTACAGAGACTTTGCCCTGGTGTAAGCAATGAAGGATTTCCTGGAAGATCTTTAGATATTGAAATGGCAGGAGGAAGTGTAGCTGATAGGATCAGAAGTACTCAGTGTTCTAGACTGTTGGTGGGGCATTTTTGATTTTTAGCTTCTTTTTTTTCCCCCAGTTGATTTTGGAGTGAAGAAAAACGATGCCCCGGTTGATCCTGTTCCAGCCCAGAGCCAGAGGAGCCATCTCACTTCAGTGGTGTAATCAAAACAATCCATGAATTGGTGGCTTCTGCTTCAGGCATTGTACCATCATGACAGGCCTGTCCTGCTTTCTCCTGGGCAAGCTACTGCTGCCACATGTTTTAGGTGGCTGTGCCATGTGGAGTGTGGGTTTAGGTCAGTGTGGAATGCCATCAGCCCTGGCATTTCGTGTGCTTCCCCCCAGCCACGGTCCCTGTGTAGCCATGGTTAAGCTGCTAAATGCCAGTTGTATGACCATGGCAAGGACATTTGAGTAAAAAGCTATATCCAGGCTTCCTGACAGAGATTCCCAAGTGACAAACCACTATTAATTCACCAGCTAGAGTTCAGGGCAAAGGTTTAGATCACGTCTGTTTTTACTCTAACTTGATTGCTCACCTGTAGTAAGCAGCCTGTCTGAGAACAAGAGTGTATGCAAACTCCCCAGGCTATTATTCTGTATTAAAAAAAAAAAAAAAAAAAAAGGGGCTGTGGTATGACTTTAGACTTAATCATCATTTATCCTACCCTGAAGGCATGGAAGTTAATGATGATATAGATCTGTGTGGTTTTGTGTTCCCCTTGACTGAGCATTAGAAATAATTAGGGCTTGTGGGATGGATGCACTGATGGTGGAGATGAGCAAAAAATATTATATATTATCTTCCAAGTTCGCTGGCAAAGATACAGGTGCTAAGTGTGTGCTTATGGAGTCTGAGGTTTCTTGCTTTTTTGTTCAGATAAAGCTAGCTGGTGCTGAGGAGAAAGGAAGTGGGTATAAATGAGTTTGGTTATTTTGGAGCCTTTTAAGATTATGGGCCAAGCAGAGTTGCTAATTTCTGGAGAGATTTTTTTTTTTTTTTTCAGTGGAGTTAGTCCACTAAATATACACTTGCAGTATCCCAGGTGCTCCTGAGTACAGCTCTGGGTTATGCCTGTGGAGTGAGCAGTGCTGGGGTGAGTCCAGGAGTCACCAGCTACACAGGAGCTGGCACTAGACCTGTTCAAGTATGGAAGCCTTGCACACATAGCCAGAGGTGTTCCTGAATTACCTCCTTTGGTGTCCTGAGTATTTGGATTGCTTGGTTATTAAACAGCCACAGCCAAATACATGCTGATAGTCATCACGGATTGAATAGGGAAGAACTGGTTTTGTTCCTGTTTTCCTCTGTTTCAGGTGTCTGTTTTACCTGCTGCTTGCTCACTGATTCTTCCCCAGCCTGGCCATTTGACTTCTTTTTCTTTTTCTTTTTCTTTTTCTTTTTCTTTTTCTTTTTCTTTTTCTTTTTCTTTTTCTTTTTCTTTTTCTTTTTCTTTTTCTTTTTCTTTTTCTTTTTCTTTTTCTTTTTCTTTTTCTTTTTCTTTTTCTTTTTCTTTTTCTTTTTCTTTTTCTTTTTCTTTTTCTTTTTCTTTTTCTTTTTCTTTTTCTTTTTCTTTTTCTTTTTTCATAAAAAAGCATTTCAGCAAAAATAATGTTCCTGCAGGCTGGAGAATGGTGGGAAGAGAGGTGGTGCTGAGCCTGTCTGGGCTGGTGCAGCGGGACCAGGGTGTGTTCCAGTGCCCTCTCTGGCAGTGCAGGACGGGAAGGCTGCCCGAGAGAGCATCCCCAAAGTATGTGCAGCACCACAGGGACCTCCTGCACCTGGGCTGTTGGGGGAGACACCCCCCTCCCTTGCAGTGGGGGATGCTGGGGCCCTGTTTTGAGGTTGCATTGGGGTGGGGCAGTGACCTGGAAATGATGCAAGTAAAGGACAGACATACTGGAAGTGACTGGGGAGGGTGCTGGTGGGAAAAATGCAGACACCTTATATCTCGATGGAGCAAGAGATAATTTGTGTTTATATACTAGAATTTTGGGGCTTCTCAAAGCAAAGCATGTCTGTCCTTGGAGGTGGTTTAGGTTACTGGCTGAATTTATTCATCAGAGCAGATCGATGCAGTGCAGTGATTCAGATGGTTCTGTGTGAAAGCAGCCCTGAGCAGATGCTTATGGGGCAGTCTGTGTCTGCTGTGCCTTCACAGCCCCTCAGAGCTGTCTGAGCTGTGCTGGGAGCCCCTCTGGTTTCCACAGCAGCCCAGACCCAGAGACAGCTTCAAGTCACTTGTCACTTTTGCCTTCCTGGCACATGAGTTTTGAGCTACTGCATGGTGCCTGTCAAAAGGTGTATTCCGTCCTATTTATTTTGCTCTATGCAGAATGTGAGAGGATACAAGAGGAATTGAGTCTTTTCTAGCTGGGGATTTAGTATTCATCTCTGCTAGCTGACTCACTAGTCGGAAGATTCCCACTGACTTGACTTAGAGTTGAATGGGCTGTATTATCTTTTCATATACAGAAAATTATTTTGAATTTGAAGTTAATAACAGCAATTTAAAAATTGTCATTGATAGAAAGATAATACAATGTTTAGTTGTATCATGTTCTTTTTATGATCTGATGTTTGAATAAAGCACTTTTTCTGCTTTTTCCTTAATTAGCATGTCATGAAGAAGCTTGTGACATCAAACACAGCATCTAATTACATTCATTAGTAGCATCTCCAGGACAACTTTTAATTAAGTTGTACAATGTAGATCAATACTTGTTTTGCATCCATTGCAACTTAACGACAGGAATATACTGTTCTGCACAGTTTAATTACAGTGATTGTAATGGAGGGAATTTGAGTAAACCTGCCATTTTAGCAACTCTACCGCTGTCTCCTGCTTTTTAAAATAGTACACAGTTATAATGTGGGACGTGTTATTTATGTGTGTCTTATTTTGAGGAATATTTTAGCATCATTCTTTTTATCCCAAGAAAATGCAGTGTAGTCCAGGAGCACTTGGATGGCAGTGCTTGGCTTCAGCAGAAGCAGGAGAAATTAATGACCATTTTACCTGAAGACTTCATAAGGGAAAAGACTAGGCATAACACAGATATGGGTGACAGATCTAGTGGTTGGTGATAGCAATACTTCTGTTTTGCATGGACTCAGGGGTGGAAAGCCACCTGATGGTATGTTTACTTACTGTGAATGTAGCCCAGTGTAGTCTCTGAGTATTGCTTGCACCACATGTCCTGTAGTTTTGGTAGCATTGACAGCTTCCAACTGTTTCCTCTTTTGGCAGGAGAAAGCAATCCAGAAATGAAAACCCTGAGCCATTAAATGTGTTTTGCTCAACATCACAAAAATATATTTGACCAGGCAGAACATATATGCCTTGTGATAGTGTCCTGCATTAATATTTGCATTTATTGTGAAAATATCTGGATAGACAAATCACTTTTAAGATAAGTGTTTGCCAGATCTGAGAACTCTGTGTTATATTTTTTGTGTTTTGGCTTGGTTTTGTGTACAAGGGACTACAGCAGTCAGCCTTCAGTGCAGTGCAATGATAAAGACCAAACTAATTTAGAGAACTTTGGGTTTTTTTCAAACAAGACCAGTGGCTTAGTCTTAATTTGTTTTTAAATATTCCTTAATATTTTAAGGGAGCAAGCTTTGCAGTATAGTGTACTTCTGCATTTTCTTATTATGCCTCTGTAAATGGTGTAACCCTGAGGATTAGTTACAATACATGCCTTCTTCAAATTTGTGCATGCAACCTGTTTGTTTTTCTTCTGTAGAAATCTTTAGGTACCCACATCGTTGCAATTCTAAAGGAAAGAGCACAAAGTCTCAGGACCCATTTCTTGTTCTTGGTCTAGATAATCATGTGCTAGATAGTCTTGAAAGTCCAGTTACCAAAACTTCCAGTGAGATTTTTAAAGAGCACAGAGGGTGGAGGTCAGGAATTGAAGACCCAGGGAAGTCACTTTCTTTTCAGGAAGGATGTGAGTACAAAAACTGAGGTCTTTTGCAGACAAATATACTGAGAGAAGTGAGTGTTGTAATCTTACGAAGTGTGCTATTAAGGTAGATGAAAGTTGTTCCTAAATTGAGATTTTGGACAACAAGATGATTCAGAGACAATCTTCTGCCTTGGAGATTTAGCGCCCTGGGTGCAGGAGGTGAAAGTTCAGGACCAGAAGCTGCTACAGTTTTTCTTAGCTGAGTTAAGTTTGTGTGGATTTAGTCACTTCTCACTTTTTATCCATTATTTCAGGTAATAAGAAAGGAAAAACAATGTTACAGGCTTGGTAATAGTTTTTTGGCTGTTTAACGTAAATTGCTGGTTGCTTGTGTGACTTAAAACTACTCATGAATTTTTGTGTGTAGAAGAAAAAAGATCCTTGGCATAACTTATAATGAAGATGTCAAAGGCTTGGAGAAAAATGTGGAAGAGGAAGAAAAGAATAGATTCCTGATAAGATTAATACTTGCACATATAATACTTCAAAAATTAAATTCTTGTTTCATTTTTGTGCCCAAAAATACATGCCACCTTAGAAGACATGTGTGTATAAACATGCATAGATGTTTGTGAGTGTACAGTTATACCTGTATACTGTATGTCTTATGCATACATGTAAATAAACAGCCTGCACAATGTACTTATTGCCCCCAGGAGATCAAGGTCCTAAGAATGTGAAGGATCTGTATTTTACAGAAGTTCAGTGCATTTGCCACTTGGTTTCTGTGGCAACTTGGTTTCTTTTTTTTCATCTGCCACAAAGGAATAAGCTAATGCATACATAGAATTGTTTTCATTGTATGACCTCATTGCTAGAGGAGCTATTGCATTGTTATTCTGCTTTACAGAAATCCAACTTCCTTGGTTAATCATAAACAATATGTTTACCAGAGCCATCCATACCTTGAAATATCTGCTGAAGTTTGTAATCTGTCCATCCTCTTTAACAGTTTTTTCTTTTATTTTCAGTGAACTTACTGGACTCCCGTACAGTAATGGGGGATCTAGGATGGATAGCCTACCCAAAAAATGGGGTAAGTCTCTGCTGTTGTTTGCTTTCTCTCTTACAGATTGTACTAATCTTTTCCATTCGGAAAGTAGACTACTGGGTTTAAAAACTCTCTAGAGTGATTTGTCAGCAATGGAGGGAAAAAAATAAATAAAACAACAAGCTGTGACTGAAGAAATAGAGCTGTATGGCTAGGGGATTGATTTATTTATGCAGCAGAGCCAGCCACAAGTATTAGAAAAATAATCATGAGTCAGCCTCCTCACTCCTCTCCCCTCACCAAGGAAATCCATGAGGTTATTTAAATTTCTCTTAAATTATAAATTCTTGGGTTTTTTCTTGAGCCTTTGTGGTAAATGTGGAACAGCAATTTTTGGAAGTTAGCTTCTGAAAAGCGAGATCTGGAAGATGACTGTTAGCTTTAAATGGACAAGGCTGTTCACAAATCCATCTCAGATTCATGGTAAAGTTCTGGGACCTGATAACACTGAAACGGAAGCTGAGTTCTAAACACCTTGAGAAGCCTCTGTCCCTTACCATTACCTGTACTAAGAAGTGTTCAGCCTCAAGAAAAGGCATCTGAAACAATGTCTGTGAGTGAAGGGAGGGTGCCAAGAGGATGGAGCCAGGCTCTGCTCAGTGGAGCTGAGCAATAGGACAAGAGGCAATGGGCAGAAACTGATGGACAGGAAGCTTCACCTGAACATGAGGAAGAACTTTGTTATTGTATGGGTGGTCTTGAGTTATTTTGTGGGTAACAGGGTGCCCAGAGAGGTTGTCTAGTCTCCCTCACTGGAGATATTCAAGAACCCTCTGAACACAATCCTGTGCAGTGTGCCCTGGGATGACCCTGCTTGAGCAGAGATGTTGGACCAGGTAAGCCCTCTGTGTTCCCTTCCAGCCTGACCCATTCTTGTGATTATGTAGCTGAAAGAACCTGGCCTCCTAATTTTATACTTGAAATAAATAGTGAAATAGTAATGAAATAAATAAATGGAGTTTAGATGCATTAATAGCCTCCAGTGTATCTGCTTGACCGGACTGCATCATGCCAGCAATCTTGGCTGTGATTTTTGGTCTTTGGTTTGGGGCATCCGCAGTGCCTGTGCTGTGACAGAGATTTGGTGCAGTCTTGAAAGGTTGATTTCTGCACCGTGCTGGGTATTCCTGTCAGTTCCTGAAAGCCATGAGCACTGTGTGAGGTGAGAAAGCATCCTAAGATGGAAATGCTGCATGACTGAGCCCTCCAACAGGGCAAGTCTCAGCAATGTGTTATTCCAGAGTTTTAGTCACCAGATGAAACAGACTGCATAATTGTCTTGGACTTCAGTTGGATTGTTATATAGATGGTGTTTATATAAAATTCAGCCAACCTTGAGAAAAAGAAAGGAAAAAATATATATATTAGACAGTAAATTAAAGTCTGGTTTTCTGTATATTCTGTGTGGATGAAAGGTTGTAGAAACGGCAGCCTCAGACAAGCTACATGTTTACAGGCACTGGTTACAGCAGGGATGTGAAAGCTACAGGGTTCTGATTTTATTTTCAGTTCGTTCCAAGATCTAATCCTGTTACAGTTAGTCTATAACCTTTTTTTTTTTTTAATCTATTGGTTTAAAGCTGAGAATAAAACTTACTCCACTTGCTTGTGTAGGCATCAGAATAATCGGTGCCAGGTATGCTGGCAGAGCAATATTTTGGTGCTGTGGCACACCATAAATATCCCAAAATCCAGTTCTTAAAAGATGATTTTATTTTTTTTTTTAACTTTCTGAACATATCCTGCTATTTTTCCTATGGTATAAAGCACAGTTCCAGTATAGCCCAATGCTGTTAAAAGAATATCAGTAGAAAAACAGGACTGAGAAGTTCAGAACATTTCTGGGTCTGTATGTATAGATGAATAAATCAAAAGCTAACTATCCTACACATAAGCTGCAGTTGAATCTTCTCATTATTTGGGGAAACCTTTATGTATTTACAAGCTCAGTTTCCAAAGAGGACACAGAAGTACACTCAGGAATGCCAAATTAAAGGTTACTGACTCAATAGGGAGATTTTTTTTTCCTTAATTAACTTCTGCTTTGTATTTAAAAGTGAAATAGGTAGTTGCTTTTCAAATTTCCAGAAACCTCATCTTAATCTTCCTGGTTTTCATGGGACATCATAAAAATCCAGGAGGTTAGCCCAACTGTCTTTTTTTTTTTTTGACTAATATATTTGCAGTATTTTATAAGCACTAAAAAAGGTCTTCTCAGAGTTAGTTCTCTGACTTCTATATCTACTCTGCAATCAGCTACACATACTCTTTGCTTAATTTTTTTAAAGATCTACCTAATACAAGTATTTAAAGTCATTCTTACTTCAGGGTTTGAATTTGGAAGAGGAGGATGCTTTAATTGACATTAGAGACAGGCATTATCATGTGTTTTGAGGCATTCTCATACAAATTTGTTAGCTCAGGATGTTCTCCTAGGGAAAATTTTCAAGGTCCCCATATCTGTCTGCACACGTCCCCCATGAAGGAAAGGAGCAAAAATGTCAGGATGTGTCACACTTTGCAACACCAGAGTGTCTAGATACAAACCACGTTCTGCAATAAGCTTTTTGATGCATGGTGTTTTATTATTGCTGTGAACAGTATCCTGTGGTGTGCAATCATTTTCCAACAGTGGTGCAGTTCCAACTGAAGATACATTGGTACTCTTCCAGTGTTGCTGCTTCTCCACTTGAGTTTTTTATTATAATCTTAATGGAACTTAAATGCTTTTCTTAGAAAACTGCTAGAAGTAGGAGACTGTACCAGGGCACAGTTGCTGTTAAAGAAAGCAAGCGTTTAGTGTTTGGCATTGTATGGGAGTGCTTGGGAGAAATTATCTTCATATCACAAAGACTCAAGCTGGTAGGATTTGAAAACAGATTTCCACATGTAAAACAAACAAAACCCCACAAAAAGCCCCTACAAAGACGATTGGGGTAAGAGGTCCAGGCAAGCCAAATGAACTTGCTTTTGGCAGATCCTTTGAAGATATCATAATCTAAACTTCTATTACAGCTGTGTGCTGTGTTAATTTTTGAGTATTGAATCTTTAAAGCATTCCATGCTCCAGAAAGGTCCCGCTGCCCTTGTTCAGTCTTTTGTTCACCTCATTTTTGCTGAACACAATGGGAAAATGTGTTCTAAAGTGGGAAATGAAAGCAGCATTGTATGGGAAGGAGACTGGCTCTCCAGCCTGGAAACAGATGAGGCGTAGAGGTAGACCTGTTTTGTGCTTGCCATTTTGAATGAGGAAGCACTGCAGTCGCTTACATCCCCACAAGATCAGACCTTGATCCACTGCTGAGCAGTGTGTGCTGGCTCATCTTGTGAGTCGTGGGTTTTATGGGAAGGGAGACAAGCACTTCAGTCAAGGCTGTCCTCTGAAGCGCTTTGTCTGGCAAGGCACTTGTTTGGTACTGGTTTGGGTGGTGGCTTTATCCTTGCAGCCTGGTTGGCCTTCATACTCCCCATTCACACAGAAGGTAAGGAAGGTAAGAAAAATCCCCCTCTTCCTTCATCTGGAGTACTGAGGGATGCATGGGAATGAGATGACTGAAATATGCTATGGCCAAGTTGGGTTTTGAAACAATGCCTCCTGGTGTGAAGAACCAGTTGTTGAGCAGGAGAAAGGGCTTTCTTATTTCTGCTGCTTTTCCCTGAAGGTTTAGTAAATGGCAGTAGTGTGGCTTCCTGGCTGCCCTGTGTGGGTTCAGCAGCTTGCAGTGATAGTGCAGTCAGCTCTTAAACCTGCATTTTATCTGTTAAAGCATGAGCAGAATTCCTGTGACATCCTCATGGCTATGGAGCTCAGAAAAGGGACTTTCTCCCTGACAAAAGAGCATGGTCAGCATGGCAAACGTCCTTTTTGCACTCGAGTTAGGAATTGATCCTGTTATTACATGCCAAAGGGACAATTTTGACTTTTTTTTGCAGCTCTTGTAAGTTTGTTTTAGCTTGAAGGAGGTTACTGTAATTACCAGAGGCTATATCAGGAAAGTCTGGCACCTTTTGTGTAGTAGGGAGCCCTCCAAGCACAAGAACAAAACCAGTCAGTTTTCTATTGAAGGCTTGTAGAGCAGGTCTGCAAAATCCTTTACCTCTGGACTGATTCCTGGGGCACTGCTTAGGATTGCCCAAAGTGGGCACATCAGAGGTTTGTGTGTGCATTGTGCATGGCTGTGACCCTGGACAGCTCTGACCTGCAGAAACCGCCTGTACTTCTCTGTGATAAATATACATTTGTATCATATGGAAGCTCGCAGAGGTAGGAACAAGAGTAAGTGCTGTGACAGAAATAGTCAGGTGAGGTCTGGCAGTGTTTGTAGGCTGTATTGCATCCTCTTCCTCCCTTCATTCGGCAGGAGGCTGTGTCATGCATTTCAACTTGCTGCAAAGCCACAGCAGGGGCAGAAGCTACAGAGCACCCTGCAAACCCATGCTGTGCAGTTTTACTTGGCCAAGTGAAAACAAAGTTGCTGATTGAAATAAAATCTTTCTTTAGCTGGTTTAATTTATTCAGCAGTTATGTCTGATTTTTGTTCCAGTGTCTGTTATATGGCTGATATACCTGTTTCAGACCCTCCCTTCTTTCACTGTTACTTTAAAACTTTTCTTTACAGATTAGAAGTACTCTTTTTCTGTCCAAATCAGAGTGCCACACACCTCCTGTGCTTTTGCATAAAGGGTTCTGTTCCATCTCCTCCATCTTGCATTGATTTCCCTGAACTTCCTGTAGCTCAGAACAGGAAAGTCTCTGTGGTCCTTGGGGTATTGGTTCTGTGCTGTGGCTCATTGCACAGCTCCATGTGATGGCTTTTCTTTTTTTTTTCTTTAGGCTCAGACTGGAAAATAAACATGTACTGAAGAACCTAGTCCTGTGGAGATGCTCATTTTCTGCAATGAATAGAGAATTGTGAGGGAGCTAGATGATTTCTTGCATGTGAAGAGCAAGAAGGAAAGCAATTGCCCCTCCTTTGGGTGGTTAGTAAGGCCAAATACTGGGGGGGTAAATTCAGCTAGACTGATTCTACAAGTTGCTTCTCATTTATGCGGGATATTGGTGGTCTTGAATTTTTGTTCGGTTGGTTTGGGGTGGTTGGTTTGGTTGGGGTTGGTTTTTTTTTTTCCAAGCAGCATTTCTGGCACCTTTTTTTTTATTTTTTTTTTTGAAGACAGGCACCCTAGGGTGCCTCTTTAAAGTTAAAAATAACAGCAGTTTTAGATTACTCAGCATGATTTGGGAATAGAATCTTGTTGCTCTCTGTCAATCCTAGTTCACATAGAGATTTAACACAGGAATCCTGGATTGGAGGCAGTGCTTGCCCTCAGGGATAGAAATAAAATAAAGGGGGAGGGATAGGGGGTAGTGAAGGGAGAAGGAGGATTCTTGGCACCATTGAGCTGTGTCATGTAGTTATGATTATAATTGGCATTTTCAGGGCAGTACTTTTGGCAGCCTGTGGGTTTTTTTCCTGCAAATGCTGCTGCTTGTCTGTGACCAGTGTAGAAAAGGAATTCAGAGGGATCTGCTCTGTGGTTTAACCCCAGCCAGCAGCTAAGCCCCACACAGCTGCTTGCTCCTGCCCCTCTCCCCAGTGGGATGGGGGAGAGAATCAGAAGGGTAAAAGTGGGAAAACTCATGGGCTGAGATAAATGCAGTTTAATCAGTAAAGCAAAAGCCACGTGCACAAATCGAAACAAGGAGCTCCTTCCCCACTTCCCAAGGGCCGGCAGGTGTTTGTCATCTCCAGGAAAGCAGGGCTCCCTCACCTGCAACTGTTACTTGGGAACTCAAATGCCATCACTCCGAATGTGATCACTACTCCTTTCTCTCCTGTCCCAGCTGTGTCCCCTCCTAACTCCTTGTGCACCCTCAGCCTTCTTGCTGCTGGGGTGGGGTGCGAGCCACAAAAGGCCTTGACTCTGTGTAACCTCAGTAAGGAAAACATCCCTGAATTATCAACAGTTTCCAGCACAAATCCAAAACAGCCCACACCAGCTACCATGAAGAAAATTAACTCTATCCCAACCAAAACCAACACATGAGCTAACAAGCAAGAATGCAATTTATACGTTAGCAGGAAGCATGATGGAAATAAGTAATACCGAGTAGCTGAAAAAATGTTAATGGCCCCCTAAAAGCCTGCAGTTTGGCTGCTTTGTTTATATGTAGACATTTTTGTACATGCACGGTTTAGTAAGAAACAATACTGCACGTCTAAGGGTTTGAAGTAAACTCTGTAATCCAAACCCAAGCAGTAGTATTTAGTGTTTTCTGTTATATACAGAATAAAGGAATTTTACATGAACCATGTGTGGGATGATGTTGAGCTCAAGAGTTGAAACATATGGGGTGTTGTTTCCCCACTAGGATTTATTAAGGTAATATGCAGTATCTGTATATATGTAAACTTTTGTCCTCTGTGACTCTTTCTGGTTCTTCATGTCCTTGGTCATTTTTACTCATCCCACGGGGCCATGATCATGTGTTTTCTTTTGGTTATGCTGCCTGCTTAGTGTGCCAGAATCATGCATGCTTGTTTTGTGTAGCATAACTCCAACAAAAGAGCTTAAGCTTTGGGTTGGAAAAGACACCAGAGGTTAATAATGCAGTTGTATGAGGCCCTTGTGGTATTTAACCGAGCTGTGTTTTAAAGCAGAGCTGACTTATGTTTCCAACTCTGAAAGCCCCAGAGTGAGAATGAAGATGCTGGAGTTCAGTGGGAGTAGAGCACTGCCATGAGAGGTGAATTTGGCCAACAGATTGCCATCCAAATTAGTGGATTTCCCTGGGGAGTTGGAGGTGCTCCTAGAGCTGCGTTTGTTTCACAAAGCTTTATTACATCAATGTGAATCTAAAGAGATCAGCTTTGCCATGGGGAAATGTGTCTTGTGTGAGAAGGCTGGTGGAGCTGGGTGTAGCTCATGGTCTTGGACTGGCCCACAGGCACCAGAGAGGAAGGGAAAAAACTTTCATCCAGATTTGGGTAGGAAAAGAGAAACAATGGGTAGGACAAGAGAAACAGAATTTGTTTCATCTAAACTGGTTCAGGTTAAATTTGATGGAGCGTGGCTTCTAATGGTTAGTCTGTGGGGCAGATGTGGGCTGTCACTCTGACAGCAGGTCGGACTTTCTCTGCTACTCTGGTCAAGCAGAGTTCATCTCTTCTGGAGGAACACATGAGGTGCTCTCTTCTGACCTATTGCAGCCCTAAGTCTGAAGCCCTTCTGTCTGAAAGCTTGCCCTGACTCTGTCTAGGGTGAGATCTCTTTCTGTTTCCCTCTGAAATTTGGTGTGTGTTTTTTGGGTTTTTCGGGTTGTTTTTTGTTTGTTTGTTTTTGTTTGTTTTTGTGGTTGGGGGTTTTTGGGGGTTTTTTGTTTGTTTGGGGGGGGGTTAATTTTTTTTTTTTTTTTTTTTTTTTTTTTTTTTTGCCTGACTAAAATCAGGTTACTGTTACTCATTCAGCAACTCAGGTTGCTGAATGAGTAACAGTATTTATGAGTTAAATAACCACTTAAGATCCAGTCTTGATACCTGCAGCATATTAGCTGCAGTATGTGTCTGCTTTTAAAGCAGAGCCCCCCTGCTAGATGAGAGTTCTCATTGTATAGCCTTACCATTTTATTCATGTCCTTTCTCAAATCTCCTTTCGTATCTGAAGTTTAATTCTTTCACTCCATTTGAGACTGCTCTTGTTGTCCTGTCCTCTCAGCTGGCTGCCCTTTGGTTTGTGTGCTGTTGACATAAATCAGCATTTATTTGGGAGCAGCATCTGGTGAGATGTAGGTCTTATTAAAGGAGATCTAAAATGCCTAGAGTACTCTAAGGTACTGTAAAATAAATTAATACTAGTGAGATTAAGAATAAAGCAAATCTTTATCTTGGCTAGAACTGTATTACTGGAATAATATATTCTACACAGGAAAAAATAAAGGTTGATCCTTCAGTATATCATTTTGTAAATACTGTTGTCAGCATTAGTTTCCTCCACACAGGCTCATTGGGCAAACAATAATCTCCTTTCATGCAAAATGTCTTTTTTTTTTTCTCTAGTGTCTAGGAATTACATTGGGGGATAAAAGAGCTTTGAAGAGCTTTATCTTCTAAAACCATTGTTTTCTTTGTTACTTTTGTGCTAATTTCAAAAATGTTGGTATCCAACAGTTACTAACCATACAATTAAAATGTATTAATATAGTGCTGTCATGGAAAATCTGAAACTATACAGAAGAAAATATTACCATTACAGAATACATATGCAACAGCCCATGATTTTTAAAACATGCATTGGGATTTTATAGCTTATGTTTATGAATTTTTGAAGTATATTTCTTACTGGCTCATGTACCAAATATATGTATCAGTGGGTTACTTATCACTTAACTGCATAATCCTTTTATAAGACTTCAAATGCACTGGCCCCATTTGACAGCATATATTTTTCCTCAGGTTAATGGCTTTTTTTTTTTTTTTTTTTTTGATAACTAAATTCAAGAGTTCAGTCTTGTTTGATTTTTTTTAATGTTACTCATTCAGGAAAGCCAGCCCAAAAAAGAGAAAAAAATGAATGCTAACTTGAAAAGGTAAACACACAGTAGATGTGTCCAGAAAGAGAACATTTAAAATGCAAAATTCCTGAAAACAGTGTTAAGGTGGAAGCTGCTCTTTTGTCTTTGTGGCAAACTGTTGCCTTGTGTGTACACAGTGAATGAAGACAATAAAAATTAGATGGCTTTCTTGAAGAATCTTCACCTAGCTTGACACCTGAAAGGAGAGCTTTCTGATTGACTGCTGTTTTCCTGCATCGTCCTGATAGGTAATTATACTACTATTAAGAAACAGTTCAGCAGCTGAACATCTAGGATTGTTAGAACAAACTTTCATCCACTTTTCAAGTTATTAATGAGAGTCATTCAGGATTTTCTGTTTGCTTGTCCTGATCAGAAAAACAGGATGTTTTTCAGTTGCTGAAGGCTACATCCATATATGAAAGTGAAAGGTGGGACTGAGTTCTTGGCTATTGAAAGGAAATGCCAGTGTTTTATTTGAAAGCTCTTCTTGTCCCAATGTATTTGGGTTGATGATCTTAATTTATCTTTAGACATTTTCATTTTGAGGGCAAAAGCATACTGAACTATATGATTTAGTGTGTGCAACTAAAACAGCAACCATGAGGTCTGTTGGTTTAATACTGAAAATAGTGTAGCAAAACAGATTGGAGATTAAGTATGAGCAGTACACATGGGTGCAAATCATGCTTTGGAGGCTTTTGTGTTAGTTCTCCTCCAAAGAAAAGTGGTAGCTCCTCTCACCAGCCTTTAGGCTCTTCAGCATGAGTGATGAAGCACTGTTGAGGAGAATGTGGGTGACACCTGGCTATCAGTCATCCCTGTGATACCACTGTGATATTGTGTGCTGTCAGGCCACTGTGATTGATTGTCTGCACCCCATGGGATGAACAGCGAGTAGAAAAAAATTGCAGAACACGGTTTGGCTGCTGCTTCCTCTGCCAGGACAGAGGAATTGGGGGGAAAAGAAAACCCTACCAAAATTGTCTCAAAAAAAAAAATAAAGACTCTGCCGTCCTGAGGAGACATGTGAGTATTTAGGGTGGAGAGCAATTATTTCTTTCATGTGATTTTTAATTCTATTTCAAGATGATTTACTGAAGACACTTCTGTGATGCAGTAGTGATTTATAGTTAGGAGTGAATGAAACTTGCATGTTAGTTTGATCTTCACCTACCCCTGTATGATTTTAGTGGTCTTAGTAAGGAATATTCCATGGGTGAGTTGCCAGTTAGCTGCAGGGAGAGGAGGCAGAATTGGGCCCTGGAGTTGGTAAGGATGCAAGCTCCCCTGAGAAGAGGGGGGACTGTGGATCAGCATCGTGTGATGGAAGAGGAAGAGAAGAAATTGCCTACTGAGCTGGGCATCCCTGGGACACCTCAGGTAGCTTTCTAAAGGCTTGATCTGTCAGATCTGGCTGAAACCTCCATACAGTCCTTTATTTGCTTCCTTTTGCTGTTTTCCAAGAAGCTTTTGGTTCTTGCCAAAATGCTTTCATAAGCATTTAGCTTATGCATTATTTCTCTTTGTCATCATTATTCAAGCAAGTGCCAGACAACTCTATATTTAATTCTTGACTATACAAAATGAGGAGTCAAAAAAATTGAATTCAAAAAAACATGTCAAAAAAGTAGATGTATTTAAATTGTTAGAGAAGTTCCCCATTACTAAAGCCTGGATCTTACTGTTTTCCATGTATATGAACTAACTATATATTGAAGCATATCGTGTCCCATAGAGCTGTTACTGTTGCTGCAATAAGATAAACCAGAATCATGTAAAGAGGTGTGTTTTCTGTCAATAATTGCTGTCCTTGGGATGCTTGCAAAGATCAGAACTTCTGGCTCTGAAGTGGGAGGAGGGCTGAACTTTCATGCTGCAGAAATTTGCATTTGGCTTCAGGAAAAATGTTTTGGGACAAGTAACCTGATCCGTATCTTCAGAGATCTTCCAATAATCCCAATGATTCTTCCCATGATATTGACAATATTGAATGTGGTACAGAAGATGCAGTTATCAGGAGAAGATGGCACTGGGTATTTCTTGCTATGATTTGAGATACCCTTATCCTTAATTGATTTTCAGTTTTGTCTCGGTTGTCAGAAAGAGCTGCTAGGTGTTCCTCTAGTGTAAGTCAGCCCCTCATCTGCCTCACTTAGGCTGCGAGCTAGACCAAGAACTGGTGAGTGAGGGCAGGGTGGGAGAGGAGGTGATGACAGGACTTCTTAAAATATTTATTTATTGGAAGTGCTCTTTAGAATTAATTGATTTTTTTAGGTGTTTGAGTTTTTTTGATGCACAGGTGCCACTCCTTCTGGGATGATAACCCCAAGACTTAATTGTACTCAGCAGATACCAAGTGGGAGAGGGAAATTGTTTGTTTTTGAAAAGGAGGATTTAAGAATTTTTGTTTTTATTTCCTTCAGCTGTTCAGGGAAAAACTAGCACCTTCTGTCTGTGTTGGCTGCCTCTTTCGTTGGGACCTGATATTTTAATTTGGGGGAGTGGGGATGTGGGACAAGGGCAGTGGGATTGTTTTAGCATATTCAGCCTGCAGACTCCAGGTACAGCATTGATGTAGTTCTCCTGGTTTCCTGCTGGAGCCTGGAGGTCCGTCTTAAAGTTTGTCACTTAAAGCTAAGGGTCATCAAAGTAACTTGTGCTCTATATGATGTCTGCTCAGCATGGCTTGCTCCCAGTTCAGTCAACAGTAAAGGATGGCAAAAATATGACCTTTGGTCTTCTGTTCAGAAGCCTTGGGGATGTTGAAGTTTGTTTTATTTTAGCTTTATTTGCTTCAGAAAGTGAAAGATACACTTGGGAGCTTTGCCTTGGTTTCAGACTTCCAAACTGGGGGGCTGTTGGGGCTCCTTGCAAGACATAATTTTAAGTGGTTAGAACTGTAGGGCACGTACTGACTTTCTCAGTTGATTGTAGTGCAAATGTAAAGTCAGCCCATAAATCGTAGCCAGTGTTGTGATTACAAATCATTACAATAATGTGAGATTATTCAGTTTGTCACAAATCCTTCTAGACTACACAAATAAAGTCATAGCCACAAGTATAATACTGTAAAGTTACTTCATTACACAATCTCTGTCTGATTTACAGTTTGCTTTTTATTTTGATGGCAGATTAAATAACTGATTTTTTCTGTGTAGTTAACTTAAGTGGCAACACACATACTTTTAATATTGTTGCCAATTCTGGAGTTAATTTTGCATTCTTAAAGTTATTGATTGATATAGTAATTGGGCAAAGCCTTGATTTTCACTCCAGTGGTGGGAAAATCAACTTTAAAATTATGAAGTTTTAGAAAAGAATTGCTAGTTATGTCCATTACTAGAGCTGTCTTTTTACATGATCAGGAAGTAAATGAGTTATGACCACTGGTACATAGTTGGGTAGGTGACTGGAAGGAGGTTGGTGTTTTCCTGCAAAAGCGGTGGCTGCTGTCAGTCTGCAGAATTACAGTGAGGCAGAGGACAGCTGCTGAACAGGAACAAAATGAATAGTTCACTTGGGAATGGATTTCAGACCAACTCAAAACTTAATGTACAGTTTCAGATAGCCATCTCATTTCTGGTGTGGTACTCGTCTGTTCCTGCCATTGGATGTCCTGATGCACCCAGTGCAAAGGAAACTCCAGTGGGCTCAGGAGGGACTTGTGCCTGTCAGCCAGAGCCCAGTGACTCAGTGTGTCAGAGTAACTCTGATAAATACCCAGACTGAGATAATCAAAACCCATCCAGGGATTTGGTTGTTGGCCTACTTATTAATTTTAATGATAATTGAATATCCATGCCGATTACTCAAGTTGTAAGCTCAGCTTCCCGAGTCCTGTGTATTCAATTTCAAAGCACTGCTTTTTCAGAGTCTGCTGTATTTAAGTCAGAGGGGTGGTCTCAATGTGGACACACAGCACAGATAGGCAGGAGCTACTGTGTCCTTTGGAGTCACAGTAAGTCAGTCTGGCAGAGCCTGTTTCTCAGAGCCGTGTAAGTCTATTGACCTGGCAAATGTCTTTAACCCCTGGGGGATTTGGTTATAATGCTGCCTGTGTAGTATTTGTAAAAGGCTTTTGCTGTAAAGGTGTTGAAGAGAAAGCAGGGAATCTAAAGCAGCCCTTGCTCAGTGTTTGCAAATCTTTGTTTGATGCCAATAGCCCAGGTAAACCTCTTCTTGGACTTCTCTGTGCTCTGCCCCTTTTGAGTACAGCACTATTGAGAGATTTTTTTGCTTGCAGGGCTATCTCCTCCAGTGCTAACTTGGGGTGTTTCTCAGCATTGTGGTTTGCAGAGGCTGACCTTGCTGAAGCTGGATATGCAGAAGTCCCTGTGCATCTCTCCAGGTGTTGCAGTGGGTCTTTGTCAGAGGCCAGAACCTATGTTGAGCTTTTTTGTATGAGGGGAGTTTTTCCTGAATGAGTTTGTTCCCTGGTGCTTCTGACCCTGCTGGAAGACTCCACAGTGTCTCCACTGATCAAGCATAAAGCAATTAAAATCCAAAATAGGGGCTAATGCCGTAGGTGTCTTGTGTTTTCTTGAACTGGGAATGACCCAAGTTAGCAAAGTCTTGATTACTGCCTTCAAAAAACAGGTTGTCCCCTTCCCTTTTTTCAACCTTTGTTTTGTTTGTTCAAAAACAAGGCAGCAAAGAGACAAAATAGAGTGCAAACCGTTTTTTTCACACACAGTGCTGTGACCAAAGATATTACTTGGCATATTTCCTTCCTTCTTTGCTCTGCAGAGTTTTAAAAACTGTGAACTGTTTTTTTTCTTGCTTTACAGTAAATACATAAGGAATCAAAATGATATTAAGGAAAAAAATTGGGCAACACCCTGCTGTTCAAATATGTTGATTGCAAATCACTGACATTCTAGACATGCTATTTCTGTTTGTTAGTGAGTTAGCTTCAATGTTAGCTTCAATGCTGGTGGAGTGAAACAATTGGTTGGGAAAAAGCATAAGATTATAGCATTTTCTAGTCCTTACTATTTCAAAAGAAGAGCAGATCTGTGAGTGTGTGAGCTGAAGGTAATGGTGGTGTACCTTCATAGGATTTAAGACCACTGGTGACACTGTTCAAGATCACAACACATACTCCGAACTTTTCAGAAGGCTGAAATGACTCCAAATCAATCTTTATTCCCCGGGAATTCCTTCCCTTTATACTATTTTACAAAGAACCACCCAAAGGGGTGGAAGAAAGACAAACTTCTTCAGCTACATTGGTCAAGTCATAGAGACATCAAGAAGTCCCTCCTAGGGAAAAGAATGTAAACATAGGTTACGGTTAGGAAAACATGTCTTATTGACAGAACAGTGTCGGGGAAAAAGTTTCAGAGAAACTAAAACATCACAGCACGAACCACGGCTACACACTGGCTCTGTAAACATGATGTAGTGGAATCGCTTGTGACACGTATGATGTAGAAACTTTTTCAGGGGTCCTTGCAGCAGGTCTTGCTGCAAGGACAAACCTTGATTTGTCCCACAGTGGATCTTTGGGAGAGAGATTTCTTTGATTGAGTCATCCTGTTGTGCAAAGTCCATATCCCTTTGTAGCTTGTGCCAACATCTGTCTGTCCTTATTGTAAGACAAATTAATCTTTCTAGCTCAAATTGGTCAAACTTCTGTTCTCAGTCAATGGGTCTTTCCATGCCTTCTCGTGCTAACTTTTCAGGTACATACTACTCATCTCTCTCTTCTCCTCCCAACAACCCTTTTCAGGCAAACAGAGGCCACAGGCAAGTTAGCTACCTCTCAGCCTTCTCTAATTTTTAATGTTTTTTTGTGCTATAAAGTAGGGCTTTGATCTCTTGAGTAGCTGTGGATTCTCTTGTGGGATCTTTGCAAATTATCCTAGCTGAAGTGAAGCCATTTGAAAAGAAAATGGCTCTCTGAAAGTGATACTAGTAAATTGTTGCATTATCTTATTTGCTCTTTGAGGCAAATGGATCACAATGAGAAGAAAATCATCCTTGTGATGGAAGCCAGGTAAAAGTGAAGAGGGAATCTTAGTGGCTGCTCAGCTGGTTGCTGTGGCAGGTAGGAGTTGCAGAACAGTGCAGGATGTTCTATGACATGAAAATGGGGCTAGAGCTGTGCTGAAGACTGTCATCAGGGAACCTGTGGGATGGTTATGTGGCAAGGGGAGTCCATAGGAGGTGGATGTACTAATACATAAGTGCACCATGTACACAGGTTTTGGTGGGAAGACAGGTTCCTGTTACAGTGGAAGATAAACTCAGAGCCTCTTAAGCCCTATGAAAGGTAGGATTCAGTCCTGGCTCAGCACCAGCTTCTGTGCAACTAAAGCTGGTATGCCTGCAAAGCCAGATACTTTGCAGCATCTCAGGTCTGTGCATCTCTGAGCAGAGAAGACAGAACCAAAATCACCTGTGTGTTTGAATGGCCTGTCTGATTGCTTCAGCTGACACAAATATGAAAATTCCCCTTTTGTGTGTATGAGTGGTAGAGTTCTTTTGGGCCTGGTCCAATGTCACTTGCTCACAAGGCAAGAGGAAGCTATTGAGAAGCAATAAGAGGGTTTTGTGTCCTTCCCCTAAATGGCTAATCCCTTTACTTGGTTCAAAATTTCTTTCACTGCTTACTGTTTTAAGTTTCTTTGTGCACAATAATTTATGGATGAGAGCAAACATTATTAGAAAGCTTTATGTGTTGTGCACTATGAGGGCAATGTTTCAGCATCAGAGTACCATTTCTTCAGCACTCTTCAGTGAGTATGTGTTTTGGTAGGAAGAATGATGTCAATTAACCACATAACCTGTAGAAGTGCTGTTTCCTATGCTAATTAGCTCTTCCTCTGAGAACTGTACTTTTAATTTATTTTTCAAAGTGCATTCACTCATCCCTTTCCTTTCAAACTTCAACACTTCGTGAAATATGCATCCAGGTTTGCTGAAAGCCTCTGAAGCTGACGAGACAAAAATTGAAAGGGGATTGATTTAATGGTTTAATTGCCAAATAATGATGAAACCGTGGTTGTAATTTGATGTTAGTGTGAAATGGCCAATCAGTCCATTTTGTAGAGTGAAAGCAAGGCCTAGGATAGGACTGGATAAATAATCATCTGTAGTTTCTGTGCCAAGTGGTGCCTTTCAGGGAGTCCTGAAGATTATGTAAAGCATTTTTTTTACCAGAAATTCAGACTCCAGACAAGAATTATATTGCCTGGCAGCAAAATGCTGTTGCTGCAATTTAACTGAGTTCTGTCCATAGGCTGCACAAAATTGAGAGAAGGTTTCATTCAAGGATGACTCTACTGTGAGAATGTCTTCTTTGATAAGCAAGTCCTTTGCCTGTGGGTTTCTGACTGGCCTGCTGGGCTGGTAGGGGAGAATAAGCACTGAAAGGAAACACCAAAGCCTGGAGCTATGTGGGATGACAAATCAGAATGTTCAAGGTGGCCAAAATCCAGCAGCTCCATTGCCACCTGGCATCAACAAACTGCAATCTCCCACCTTAACCCAAACCTGCTGGAGGAAGGGTTGGTTGATGGCAATCTCTTTTCTCATAAGGAAATGTAGCCCCTTCCCATGTGCATGTTTACTTCCTCTTTCTGCTCTGCCTCTCCAGCTTCTAACCCACTGTTAATCCCAGTGCACCCTGGGCAGAAAATAGCAGTATTAAGAGCTTGTAGCTTAAGTGACCAATTAGTACATTTTCTATTTAAACTATTTTTGATAGTTTGTTCTTTGAGGAACTGCATGTCTTCAGCATTTCTGTGTTCTTCACCTATGTGCCTTTGGAACTTGGGTCTGGAAAAGACTCTTACCAGTGAGGGCAATATACAAGAAAATTATTTATGTACCACTCTCTACTCCCACATGGCATAGGCATGTTGGTGCCAACTTTAACCCACCTTACTTACATGACAAATATATATGGCTCTCATGGGCTTGGCTACCTGATCAGATACTTCCTTCTGAGACTTCCTTGGATCTCCCTTAAAAGTTCTGAATGATGGATTGACTCCCATGGCAAGTTCTCACTGTGGCTGATTATTCCCTGCCCCTCAATAACAAAGTTATCTTCCCTTCTCTTCAAAAGCATTCAATTTAAATTCCAGGATCTTTTGTTGGTTAGGCAAAAGCAAGATAATTACAGAATTTTTTTCTCTGTGTATGTGTTGCAGTATTACCATCAGGTTAAGCCATGGTTTACCTACCTCTTAAGGGAACAATTGTTAAGAGAACAATTTGAGTTTTTTCAGTTTCTTCTGAAAACCTCGGCAGCTTTCCTGGGCTTTGCATTATCACAGCTGATTGCCGAAACAGCATTTATTTTTGCATTGCAGACATCTCAGCTGAGGATTTAGTACGATTGTATTTGCTTTCCTAGCCATGGCATGTTGATGTTCAAGTGGTTCTTCAGTGGTTGTCAGGTACCAGGAGAGTGTGGAGGTTCCAGGTATGAAACATATTCTTTGTGAAATGGTTGGGATATAGGACATCCATCACAAACAGTTGAGCACATCTGTGTTTCTTCAGTTCCAGATTAAAAGAAACATTGAGGTCCGGGTTGCATCTTTGTCCAGCAGATTTACATCCATGTAATTCTGTTGCCTTATTTAAATGGTAGCAGACTTGACACAATGGGAATTAAATCCCATAGAATAAAAAGTGACTAAAAGTTTCATTATGTTGTGGAATAAGCATACCAGGCATCCACATGTATAATTTATTACGTATAGTGGGGTAAGTACTTAACAACAATTATAATAAACCCATTCTGTTCATTCATTTTTAGATCTTAGCATACTGATTCAGACCTTAACTGAAAGTGAATATACAATCAATGTCAGGCTTTTTATGCAGGTTTAATAATGTAGGCCTGCCGAGGTTCTTTAATTAAATAATTGTTCATTGTTCAATCAGAATAGATTTTTTCACTAGAAGGATTGCTGGCAAGTACATGCAAAATCCACCCTGAACTGATCATGTTTTAGCTGCTTACTGTAATCCTGAGTGATAATCTTTGTCACACAAAAAAAAAACAGGGAAAAAAGTTGCAGTCAGATATTAAAAATGTAATGCCTAATTCTGAGATGATCAAAGAAAAGCACGCTAAGGTGCAGTTTGGTGGTGCTGCCAACAAAATTAGAGCTGTCTGGTAAGTGGGAAAAGTGGGTTTTGTAAATGGTTCAGATTGAACAGAACTGTCACCAAACCCAGAGTAAGCATGTGGGGGGAATCAGGAAATCTGGGTTTGGATATTTCACTGACAGGGCCCGGTATTCAAGAGGTGGCAAAGGGAGCCTTTAAGGGGAGGTGCAATAAATTTCACGTTGTGTGTGTCTGCTGCACACGCCAGTTCCCGTAGGAGGGTCTGCACAGGCAGAGCAGCCTTCCCATTTCTTCTGAGAGCATTGGAAATGCAGAAAATCTGTTTGGCAAGGGGGCTGCTGCTTGTAGCATCACACAAGGCTGGCTTCAGATGGCCCCTGCTGCCACGGCATGTCATTAATGCAGCTCACAGCAGCTGGACTGAGAGGACTTCAGTGTTTATTAGGGGAATATAATCATTTAAGCCTGAATAAGCTTCAAAGCTCTAATGTGGCTGTTTGGCCAACAGAAATGAGATGTAAATTTGTGCTGAATAGCCACTGATTACAGAAAGATGATTAATGTGAGGTTTAAAATTGATTTATGGGTGCAGTTGTCAAGGCCTAAGCCATGAATGTAATATTATCTCTGTGAAAAGCTTTGGGTAGATTAGAGACCAGGGAGCAGTGGCAAAATAATGCATTTTCTGGAGGGTCTGATACAGTGTATGGGTCGTCTGTAATCTAGTCAAATTTGGTATATGCCTGAGAGGTTAGGCTTTGCCAGTGCAGCACGTGGATAATTGTATCACTTTGCCTGAAACACTAGAAAACCAAGAAGTTTATTCTGTTTTATTTTCCTTGAATCCACTCTTAGATCAAGTATTTTTTCTCTTTTACTGGAAACTCATAAATGTGTACTCACTTGCAAGAAATTATATAAAGCCAATTACAATGACAAAGATTAAGAATTTAGTTTAGGTTTTGCAAATTCTTGCTGTTCTGTGCATTAAAAATAAAACAAATGCTTTGTGTTATTTCAATAGTTGTAAACAGTTGGAATCCCTACATAGATTTTGATTTATTTAAATATTAGAACAACATCAAAGTAACAAGGAAAACTTCCTTTCTTCCTGCTTTTCAAAGTTGTTCTGTGAACCTCTTGGTATCATGAGGTGATGAGTAACAGGAATAATATCCCAAAAGCTTTGAAAATCCAAGCATTTGGTTATAAACCTAAAATATATGTCCTGCTCTGTGTCCTTCTGAAAATCTGGCTCTGTCAGCCTTCCAGTGTTAAACCATGTGGTGTCAATAGTGTTTGTTCTGGCCTTTGTTAAATTGCTCTGCAATGAGTGTAACATTAAGCAGTGAAAAATGATTTAATGGTATTGTGTTTCTTCATTGCTTCTTTCACGCTCATCTCCATTGTCTTTCCCTCAATTCTGGACTGTGGTTTGAAATGGATGTTTTAATTCAGATGTACAGAGAATTTCCAACCTTTAAAAAAATAAACCTGTGGGAGGGAAGGTGGGGTTTCCAGATAGCACATTGCTTTGTTCTGGGAAGGGGGTCGGTGCAGTCCCTCATTAGGCATGCTGGAGAGGGCTGGTGCTCCTTTTCATTTCAGTTCCACGAGCCTCCAGCTGGGTGTTCATTCCATTTGGATTCTGGTGCTGACATCTTTCATTGATCATGCAAATTATCAAAGTCTGAGCTAAACTTCAGTCCTGTTTTCATTTTTTTCCCCATGTATCTTGGTGTGCAGACTGAAAAGACTAGGTGACTTTGTCCTAATGTTTCTCCATTTTTCGACAGCTTGAATTGTGCAGGTCTCTGAACAGATAACACATTTCATCATAAGCATGTACTGAAAGTAATTTTTAAGGTTTTAATTGTTCATTTTTACCCATTTGCTGGGGTGGTACTTTATGTAGCAAATTGCTCCTTGTGTTTTGAGATGCTGTTGCAGCTTTCCAGAAATCTGCATTGTTTCTCAGCTAGTTAGTGGTGCAGAGCAATCCAGGAATTGTCAACACTTTTGCCTTATAGAGAGTTCCACTGAGAAGTCTCCTGCACAGCCTGCTGCAGAAATGGAAGGTGTGGCAGCAAACCTTACCTTACCATGTACACTACAAATAAAAAAAGAATATTGAAAAATTGTTCGAGTAGCAAATTCAAATGTTTACACAAGAGGAGTTGATGATTATGAGGTTCCTTGTGTAACTTTAGGTGACTGATAATGTCTTCACACGTAGCTCTTCTTGAGAGGAGCAGTCATGCTTTGTCTCATAGTTTCAGCGTGAGGCTCTCCTCTTCGGTGCTTTCCCTCAGCTCTGGGCAGTGTGAGAACCTTTCTTGGCATTACTTCATGAAGGAGGAGGATTTCTAGCAGTCCTGATTGCACACAGGATAATGAAAGGTTGACCTGGGTGGAATTAAAAATATCCTAAACACTGTAAGATACCAAAATATCCACCCAGATGCTTAAGCTCTCGGATGTAAAAATTGCATTTTTTTTAAGCTAATGTCTGCTGATGAGCTGTTCTGAGTATTGGAATGTGCAGTTGGCAGCAGTGGAATTAGGATGGAGCGTGATGGTGCTGTGAACATTCACTCAGCTCATTTTCAGTGTAGTTTTTTTATAGTGGAGATGAAACATCAATTATCTCCCCATCTTTGCTATTCCCTCTCCTGCCCTTTGTCAGAGTGCAAAGCCAAATGTGAAACCTTGGCACCAAGTGAAATTGAGTCTTATTAACTCTTGATGCAATGGGGAGTAGCCTTTAACATGAAGCAAGGCCCTTTTTCTCCTCTTAGCATTTTTGCTGCCCACACATTGCAAGGGGTCATTCAGAAGCACCTCTGGCAGCTCCTGTAACTCTGCTGAGGTGAGAATCTGCCCTTTTAGTAGGAGGTGGTTGGAGGGGGTGGTAATGGAAGTGACTTTCTAAGTTTGCTTTCTGTTAGGCAAGTATCACAAGTGGGCTAAGGAATATGTGTTTGGCTAATGCAGAAATGGAGAAAAAAATCACTGGTCTGATGTGGCACATCTCCAAATCATGCTTTAAATTTCCAGTTCGTACCTCTGTGCTATTTGCTTCCCCCACTTAAGCTTTAGCGTATGAAAAATGATCCTTAGCTTCTTGCTGGGAATCTGCAGTGATGAGTGAGGAAACTCATATTTACTTCAGCTAATTACCCTCAGGATGTTCTGAAGCTGTGTGTTAACCGGGCTGTGCAGCTTAGTGACCGGAGTGGCATTGTAAGAAACAGCAGGACACTGCAATCCAGTAGTAAAACAAGATGAGTAGCCCAAAAGTTATACTATTCTTACTTTTGTTTTATTTTCCTGGTTGGAAAAATGGGGAATGTGCCAAGCCACCAGAAAACGTTTCTTCTTCAGAAACGCGGCTTTGATTAGGCCAGATTTCCGGCTGAGTAGGGAGATTAATCAGATGCTTTCTGTCCTCTGTTATCCATTATGTTTTGTGCTTGACTAGTAACTGCTGTCAGTAATAATATATATCTGTATGTATAAATGTCTCAGTTGTAAAATTGCCATCCAAATGAGGTTTGAGCCTTGGGTGGGGGTACTATCAGATGTATGGAAATAGTAAGATCCCAGGCAGTTGCAACTGCTTCTGGTATTTAAAGGCTTTAGTAAACTCTTGCCAAATGTTGTTTGCATTGAACTCACTGCAGTTTCTTTTTGACACTGGCTCCTGCCTTGAAAATGAGCTCCAAAGCCCCTAAAACCAGGTTGAGAATGTGTAAAAATAGCTTCACCTTTTGCATTATAAAAGTGGATGTTGGTATTGGAAAAGTTTGTACAAGTAATAATTTTTTTGTTGCTTGGTAGCTGAAATTTAAAACAGTGTGTTTGAGGCTGAAAGAAGTAGTTTGTATTACTCCAGAACAGCTTTTTCATACTTTTTTTACCTGCCCTCTATTTTGTTTAAACTCAAGAGAAGATGGTAAAGACGTGGTTTATGAGGCTCTCAAAATAACTGGTTTCTCTTTTACTGATTTTTTTTGTTCCCTCCCCTTCTTTCCTAACTTGATCCAAGTATGTGAATTGCTTTTTTTCGTGATTATTTGTATTTCAATTTTGTGATTTACTGGAAAAAGTCATGTGGCTCTAGTTGGTATCCTTCCACTGGTTGGTGCAGGGCAGGAGGGGAGAAGCAGCTGAGCTGTCCCAGTGAGCAGGCACCCTGCCCCAAAGCAGAATTTGAGTTTTAAACCTGTGTGGTTACCCTGGCACAAATGCTTACAAATTGCTGCCCAAGAGTGCTGTTTTAAGCAGAGTCCAGTGACCTGGTACTGATGGAAAAAGCTGGACAAAGCAATTTTGATGTCTCTGCTCTGCTCCTCAGAGTGCTGACCCATTGGAAGGAGCAGGGTTGCAAACAAACGTGTGGTACTGTTCCAGGTTACTGCATTTTTCTACTGCTTGAGGGTGGTTTGGATCATTGTCCTTGCTGTGAGGGGGAGCCAGGCTCTTCAAGTGCCCCATTCAGGTGCTGGTGGACTCTGCCATGATCAGTCATACAGGTCATGCATACCCCTCTTGCCAATGCCAGTGTTCAAGACAAAGCTCTTTGGCTCCTGCCAGTCCTGAGGTTGGCATTGGTGTAAAGGAGGCTAACAGTTAACATGAATTTTTGGGTGCTTTGTGTTTTGTGTTCTTGTTCTTTGAGCAAGCAAAACCCATTTAATGAAGACTGAAACACCTCCAGCAAGATCGGGCTCTTGCTTAATCATCTGGCTCCCGAGCTGCAAATCTGAGCAATGCCACATATCACAGCTTCTGTTGATAACACTGGCAATATTTGGTGGCAGGATTTGAAGTCCTTGAAACAGGGACTGGCCTGTTTGTAAGCGCTGTTTTATAATAGGCAAGATAGTGACAAAGTCAGCCTTATTTTACAACCAGCACAGCCCTGCAAAACCTTCTGCAGTGCAGAAGAAAAGATGTGTGATGCTCTGCCTGGCTTCACTAGAGATTTAGCCTTATGTGACCTCACTGAAGTCACTGAAACTGTGCAGAGGAGAGCCTGCTGCTTGTTTGCTTTAACTGTGTAATACGACAGCAAGTGGAAACCAGCAGGCAGCTGAAAAAAAAACCAAACCCACAAGTTTTTGGGTTTTGTGATGGGAGGGAAGAAGCAGGTTGCAAGATAAAGTTGAGTAGCAGGAGGGAACATTTGTGAGGGAGCTAAGCTGGAGGCTGTTGATTGGCAGCCAGGTCTTAACATCAGCTGCATAAAAGGAAATCGAAGAGTCTGCTCAAATATTACCAGGGTGAAAGGCAGGATGAATGGTACTGAACCGAGCACCAGGCTGGTTTGCCCTTCTGCAAGGGCGTCAGGTGTCCCCTTTCCACTTGGCATAGGGATTGCATAGTGCCATGCCACGCTGTCCTCTGCACCAGTATGTGCTCGTGGTGGCCTTGACAGCAGTATTTTGAGGTAAAATTGCCTTTCTGTGGGCAAAGCACATAGAGTATCTCTGATGCTTTCACACATTCAAAGCCTGAGATCAGAGTGCCAGGCTTGATTTTTTCCAAAGGAGAAAAAGGTAAAATACATAAATCCTTTTCTAATTTTACATCATTGTGCCAGCAGATACCTGAGTTAACATGCATATGTTGCAGAGCTCTGTGTGGTGGGGTGGAAAAATTAAATAGGATAGGATGAGGCTTCTCATACCATGGAGCCTGTGAAATATGTAGTGGGAAGAGAGGCAGATTCACAGCCCTTGGAGTGAGGGAGTCCTGCTGGGAAGGTTTCAGGTAAGTCTTAGGAACACCTTTGTTTAATGTTCTTAAGCTTCCTTTCCCTCTTAAGATACCTAGGAATTTGCTAAATGCCTAATTTCTTTTTCAGCAGTGCAAGGATGTGTGGAATTAGGAACAAGGCTTGAAATGTCTATATTGCCTTTAGTGAATGCTAAAGAAAGTGAATGAGTTAGTGAAGAACAGTAACAAAAACTCATACTACAACCCACCCCCCCCATCCCCTCAAAACCAAATTTTCATCCCTGCTGTCAGTATTTGGTTTTGGGGCAGCAGCCTTTCACTGTGCTGTGGTAGCAAATTGCACTCCTGGAATCTCTGAGATTAGAAACAAGCCTGAGTAGCAGACAGCTGGTGAATGTGTTTTAAAATTGTCCATTTAACCCAAGGCTGCTCTGCTGAATGCTTTTTTAACTCTTATATCTTTAGTTAGATGTGTGATATCTTTGGCCTTTCTATAGACAGACAGCCTGTGTGAACTGTGTGCTTCCTGTTGATGGAGCTGCATTTTTACTCACCAGCAGTAGTCTGCTGGAAATCTCTGATTCAGAAATAGGTCTTCTATAAATGATTTAACATCAGGCCATTGAAATGCATTTGTGTTTTCCTTCTTAGGGCTATTAAAGATGTAGAGAAAACATTTACCACCAAATTAATGGTTGCATTTTTGTTTTAATCCTGCAGATGGGGTTGATTTATATCTCAAAAAATATGTGCTGCAGAGAGGAATTATAACATTACACAATTTTTCAGTTGTACTTAATTCTTTCTTCGTGCCAATAATTTTCATCTAGATGCTGTCTCTTTAATGTGGTGGGGGTTCTTTCTCATTAAGTGAAAGGCACTGCATTTCATCCTCTGGTTTGTATTTCGTTGTTGGCTGAAATACTTGTCTGAGGTCTATGGTGACTAGGAAGCTGGGACCAGGCAGAGGGTGCAGGGGCTCCTACTGCCATCCCCATCTCATGGAGGGATGTAAAAGCAGAAAGGTGGCAGCTTGCCTGCAGTCTCTGGGGGGAGGCAGATCCAGCTGAAGAGAAAGAAATGGTGTAGTCCTACATGCAGATAGGAGAGAAGAAGATTAAATGACAGAGCAGAGATTTTGCCAAATACTGGCTGCTCTGATAAAATCTGGTTGACTTTCCCTTGAGGATTATACAGAGATAAGCAGCCTCAGCTCATTAGCACCTGCCCTTTCTCATGCTCTGATGATTGCTTTAGGTTTGATGGCAGGTGGTGATGACAGGATTTGCTCTGATCTGGGGAGCAGTACTGGAAGTGCAGCACATCCTGAAGCCTGAGATGTTAGGCTGTGTGCCATTTCTTGCAGCTGAGATTAGGCTCTAGCTCAGTTCATTGATGTATTTGTGCTTGGACGTTTCTCCTCATGGTGTTTAGTGCTCTCAGTGCATGAAAGCAACCATTAGAATCACTCCACTTAGTTTTTCAACAAATGAACTTTGTGCTCACTACCAAAAGCACAACTCCTGAAGCAGCAGTGGAGATGAGCTTAACTGTGTAACTCTGGGGAGCATCACGGTTGGGTCCTGGAAAATTGACCTGGCAAGTATGAAAAAAGTCAAGTGATGCTTTTCAGCATGCCTTCGTGTTAGGTCACTAATGATATTACTGCAACATCACAGTCACTGTAAATGAAAGAAGTTCACATTAATTCTCTTTAGAAGTTCAGATTATTCTCTGTAGAAGTTCTATGAAAGAAGTACACATTAATGCTCTTTAGATGGTGTACAGAGTTATACTGTGTACCTTGTGGCATCTCCATGTGATAAAGCTGGTCTGAGCAATTTTCAGTCCTGAAATGCTTTGCACCACTTCCTGCTGGAAGTTAACACTTCTTCATATTTGCTCATTGATGTGAGCAGTTGTTCAAGTCATCCTCTGACCTTCAGCCAGAATAAAAGCAAAGTTAAAGTCATTATGTCTTTCCTGGACTATATTGGGATATGCTCATCTGTCCCCTGGGCAGATTTGGCAGGGATCTCCATATGGGCTGGGGGAAGTAGAGGGTTACTCTCCCTTTTCATCAAATAGAGAATCACCACCATCTTTATAAATTTATATAGTGTTGTGTTTTAACCCCAGCCAGCAGCTAAGCACCTCACAGCCCCTCTCTCACTCCCCACTGGCAAGCGAGGAGATCAGAAGGGTAAAAGTGAGAACTCATGACTTGAGATAAAGGTACTAAAATAGGTAAAGCAAAAGCTGCATGCACAAGCAAAGCGAATCAAGGAATTAATTTACCACTGCCATGGGCTGGCTGGTGTTCAGCCATTTCCAGGTAAGCAGGGTGGTGTTTTCATTACAGTCCCTATCCATGGGCCCTTTGGAGCAGACAATTTGGTTTAATGTTGCCACGAACTCCTCTCCTTGCCCCTGTTCCCTTTTGGACTTAGCCACAGACTTCAGTCCCTTAGGATTTTACCTGCTCAAAGTGGAGCCTTTTCTATGTGCCACAGTCTCTTCAGGGGTGTACCTGCTGCAACACTGACATAACCACAGGCACAGATGCTTTGAGATGCACCTGCTCCAGCATGAATGTATCCACAGCTGCTTAGGGCTGTTCTCCCATGTGGACTAATCCCCAGGTCACATTCCTGTCAACTTGAGTTCACACTGCAGTTCCAGCATGTCCAGTGTGTCATCACAGAAATGTCAGTGGTGGCCTGGGCAGTTGCCAGAATGCCACTGCTGACATCAAGATGTTCCCAGGCCCAGCAGAGTGGGATGGTCAGCAGTTCAGCAAGGAGCAGCCATGAACAGGCACCAAGCTTTAGTGTGCAGTGAGGCAGTCAGACCCCATGGCAAGCCCAGGAGCCACTCAATGAATAGCTGAACAACAATAACAGCTATAAATTCGATCTAGCACATTGGAATCAAACCTGTCATTACCTCAGACCCTTCCAGCCTCACACTGGCCATCAGAAAGGACTGTTGTGGTTTAACCCCAGCTAGCAGCTAAGCACCACACAGTTCACTTCCCCTGCAGTGAATGAGTGAGAAATCAGAAGGGTAAAAGTGAGAAAACTCATGGGTTGAGGTAAAGACACTAAAATAGGTAAAGCAAAAGCAGCACACACAAGCAAAGTAATCCAAGAAATTCCTTGGAACACCACTTCCCATGGGCAGGCAGGTGTTCAGCTATTCCTATAAAAGTAGGGCTTCCTCACATGAAATGGTGACTTGTGAAAGCAAATCCCATGTCACTGAAACATCTCTGTATCATCAACAGTGTTTCTAGCAGAATTCCACAGGTAGCCCCATATGAGCTACTGTGAAGAGGGTTAACTCTATCCTAGCTGAAACTAGTATAGTGTTAGACAAATTCACTTGGAAGTATATATGTACAGTATATTTATCACTTAAATTAACCACCCTAGTTGAAGAATGGTGGTTTTCTGCTTTTAATTTCATATATCAAAACCTCCCTATTTACTGGAACATAGTAAATCTAGCTGCTGAATTATTCTGTGTTGCACACTTTTCCTGTACCTTTCCTCAGTGACTCTCCTGGTAATGGTTAGTTGCCTCTCCTAAAATTAGGCATGAATCCTGCACAGATCTGCCTGGCTTTCGCTGCAGACATATCTTTGTCCAGTTCTGTGGTGCTCCCAGTGACAAGTACATCTTAATCACAGTAGAGTTGTAGCCTGTTTAAGCCCAGAGACACAAAAAAGGGTTAGAAATGAAAGTGCTGCTTTGCCATGTCAAAAATGTCTTTGGGTTAGGTTTGTTACTTGGAGGACTGGTGGTAGATATGAACTCTTCTCATCACAGTGGGTGTGTCTTCCTGCACAAGTCCCCACTTTCACATCCCAGGTGAGAGAGGAGGAGAAATGTTTTTCTGATGGTGGTATTTATAATTCATTTTGGAGTGTGCCATCAGGTTATGTTCTCATGTTACTTCTTGCTGCTCTTTTAATTTAAAATGTAGGAACAACGTTCTGTTTAAAAAAATCTTCATTGTTGTATTGACTCTGAGGGTGTTCTATCTCAGCTCTGCAGTAATGACATCTAGGCAGAGAACACTCTCAACTTCATCTCAGGCTGTAAAGAAAAAAAATTGGCCTTTGGCCCTTCGAAGATATGCAGTTTGAAACAGGAGTACCTTTGAATTATGCTCTGTGCATTTCCTTCGTGCTGCATCCGCAGCTGTGACCAGGTGTGTGCAGCAATGCTGCGCAGGGGAGGGAGGAGGCGTTGGGAATTAAGCCCTTGCAGATGAGTGGGTTAAAAGTAGAAGGGAACAAAACTGAAACCAACACTGGCTCTTCTTGGTTCTTTGCTGTACTTACATTGTTAATCTAGTCAGAAGCAGAGAGGAAACGCTATTGTGTATCTGTTGTAGGCACAGTTGTGGTGCTACTGACTCCATGCTGCATCAGGAAAAAGCATTTCTTCCAAGTGATGCCCTTCAGAGCATGGCTAAAATAAAATGAACAAACTGTTCTTACAGTTCCTACAAAGAGCTACAAAAAGTTGCCTGGAGCTCTGCTTAAAAACCTGCATAGCACATAAACAGCTCAAGATTTGCAGATCCCTGCAACCTGTATTAGAAATAATTTTCTCTTTGCATGAGCAAGAACTACTCTGACTGGCATGCTTGGGGAGAGCAAAAGCCCATTTATTTCATGTATCACTCCACTGATTTTCTGGCATGCTGTCTGGTGGGGGAGAATAGCTTGTAGAAGTGTGGTTTTCCTTATGTGGGGCAGTGATTTGAGGATGTGGTAGAAAGGAGCCTGGGGGCATGGGGACAGAGGAACTGTAAATAGCTTTTTTTCTCCTGTGTGGATGCACTGGAAATGCCCACAGAAACAGCCCCATCTGCTTTTGTTTTGTTTCCTAACTGAATACTAGTGGACAAAGCCAGCAATATGTTTTCCCACTTTTGAACTGTCCAAAACAAAGGGTTTTAACTAGCATCCTTTTCTATTTATAAGGGATCATTTATCTGACTCTATCGGGAATGTATAATTTGTAGCTCTAGGACAAAAATCTTGGCAGTTAAAACATTTTTCCCCCAAAAGTCCTGAGTTCTGAAGCCCGAGATACTCCTAGGTGGGAAAGCTAAGAGTTTATGTGAGTTGTGACTCTTAAAAAATACTTTTCCTTTTTATACAGTGGGAAGAAATTGGTGAGGTGGATGAAAACTACGCTCCGATACACACATACCAAGTATGCAAGGTAATGGAACAGAATCAGAACAACTGGCTTCTGACCAGCTGGATCTCTAATGAAGGGGCATCCCGCATCTTCATTGAGCTCAAATTCACCCTGAGGGACTGTAACAGCCTTCCAGGAGGACTTGGGACATGCAAGGAGACTTTTAACATGTATTACTTCGAATCAGACGACGAAGATGGGAGGAACATCAAAGAAAACCAGTACATCAAGATCGATACCATTGCTGCCGATGAGAGCTTCACGGAGTTAGACCTTGGTGACAGAGTAATGAAGCTCAACACAGAGGTCAGAGACGTTGGGCCCCTAACCAAAAAGGGATTTTACCTGGCTTTCCAGGACGTGGGTGCCTGCATTGCCCTGGTCTCCGTGCGCGTCTACTACAAGAAGTGCCCATCAGTAATCCGCAACCTGGCCCGCTTCCCGGACACCATCACGGGCGCGGACTCCTCGCAGCTCCTGGAGGTGTCAGGTGTCTGCATCAACCACTCCGTGACCGAGGAGGCACCCAAGATGCACTGCAGCGCAGAGGGGGAATGGCTGGTGCCCATCGGGAAGTGCTTGTGCAAGGCAGGCTATGAGGAGAAGAACAACACCTGCCAAGGTAAGGGTTTGCTGTGCTGAGCTTCCATGGTGATGTGCAGTCTGGGCTTTCTTCTCTTTCATGTTTTTTGTGCCTGGGTGAGTTGACAGTGGTGGGTCAAGTTCTCACTTCCATTGAGGTCCTTTGAGTAAGTGTTACAGCAGGAAGACAGAGGCCTGGGCTGGATGTCGTGGCACTTGACACCTCTGTGCAGGTGCTTCTGGCGCTTGCAGAGCTGCCAACAAGGAGAATCTGGCATTCTACTATTACCTCTGGAGCACTGTACTATTGGGTCCATGAGGCAATTGTAGTCTTATCTGTTATTTAGAGATTTATGTTATTTTTCCTCAGTATCAGGGTTTCCTTACGAGTATTGGAAGCCTGCTTTCTTTTTTTCTGGACTGTACCAGGGAATGTTTGACGTTAATCTCTCTATAGAAGATGCATTTTGTTTTTGTATTTGAAGGAGTGTGTTTTTCTGTCTTTATCACTCTATGGGGGGCTGGGTATTTGATGTGGTGCGAGTTGATTGATTTTCCTCTCTGGTAAATAATTTAATACAAAGCTGCTCAGCTGTTCAGAGTTAAACTTAAAGCCTCACTGATAAAAATGCTTCCATATGTGCTGAAGTTTTCCCACAAGTAGCTGGCTGAGGTTCCCAAGTTGCTGGTCAGCACAGGTCTCCTGAATCATCAGGCCTTTTGCAAGAGATCTAGGGCATCTAAAACTCAATACCTTAAAAAGAATACTTGCAAAGAACAACAATTTACTCCAAATGTAAAGTCTTTTTTTATGGTTTGCTGTATTACATGCTCGTTTATAAAACTTGCCGTTCTGTTGTAAATACGTAACAGATAGCCTAAAACAAAATTGCTTGTAAAAGAGAAGGGTAAACAAATAAAGATTTCAATACAGCTTGCTTTTGGCAAAATTACTATATATTGGTTATCAGTCCCATCCTAATTGGCTTTTCTTTGCAGCCACCTAATAACAGATAGTAATAGATACTGTGGGGAAGGCAGAGGAATTCCACTTCATCTGGAGTCTGTGTTGCATTTTCTCTTCACCTCACTCCAGACACACATTATTGGTGTTTGTAGTGTGGTACAAAGAATAGATCAGTGCACATCCATAGCAAACTGTGGCCTTGATCCATTAGTGCTTGGTCACATGCTTGTGACCCCGAAGGTAGTTCAGATCTCTTCAAAGGTTGACAGGGAGAGAAAATGTAATGTTTGAGAGGAATGTTTGTGTTGGAGAAACCTCTACTAAACAGCGTGTGGAGTGGGGTTTTCTGTCGTTAGTCATCTTTCAAGTCCTGTCCTCTGATGCTGCATTTCTTGCATTTCTCAAAGCACTCTTAGAGTGCTCACCAAAAAGAACCAAAAACACACACACGAAACAAACAAACAAAAAACCACAATAAACACACAACCCCCCCCCCCACTATTAAAAAAACCCACTATGAACCAAACCATCAAACCCAAAGAACTACAGATTTAAACCAGAAACCTGAGACTATTATTGAAGAATCTGCACTGCATGTAGAGAGGGTGTATCTCTGGCAGTGTTGAGATTGCAGTCTGGGGTGTGCTTTCAGAAAACCTCAGTGATTAAAGGTTGTGCTTTCTGGTTTTGCGTGTAGGTTGGGGTTTTTTAAAATTTGTTTTTCTTAATCAAGAGGCAGTATGTGGCCTCTCAATTTATGACTGTGTTGGGTAGACCTGTGATCATAATTAGGAAGGGTAAAGATGCTTTGTGGTTGTTTATCCCTGTCCTGTTCCTAAGGTATGTCCACATAAACTGCTCTTTACCTCACCTACCGCCTCTACCCTCGACAGGATTTTTATCACTTTCTCGCTCTAGAGGTGTTAAAACCAGTAATTCTTTTTTGTGGGATAGCCCTAAATTCCATCAGCAAATCACTGGGACTTGAGTGCCTATGGCAGGTTCTGTTTGAGAGCCCCATTTGGATGTCCTGTGTTTAACCCAGGTCACTGTGCCAAGCGTTCCCTGCTGGCTGGCTCCAAGATGCTCTGTTGATCAGAGGCATTCAGCCTTAGGCAGTTCAGGAGGTCTGTGTGCAGCATGTACAGGAGCTCATGTCAATATTGCCCCCTGAGTAAAATGGTTACTGTTATATTCACAGAGACCAGATTGTCTTCTAGGACAGTGAAGTTAAACTTTGCATGCCTAGGCAGAGTAAGTAATATCAAGAAAGGTCGTATGTATTTGTAAATGCAGAACTTTTTTTTTTTTTTTTTTTTTTTTTTTTTTCACAGCCTGATTGATGCTAAGGAAATGCACTCCATGCTGACATAATGATGGTCTTGGCACTCTGCTGTGTAGCTTTCACAAACACCTAAATTACTTCTGACCTTTGGTTTGTAAATCACTTGGGTGCATCTTACAAGTGGTCTCCCAGTTTGCTTTCACTTAGTAAGCTGGTTTTTCGTGACCATGCTTTGGGAAACATTTTCAACCCAGAAGAGCCTGGCTTTGTTTATTAAAATTTCTACTGCAAAGATGACATTTTCCAATCTCTAGTGTCACATCTGGACAGAGCAGACTACACTCTTTTATTAGTGGTGATGTAAATCCCAGTCATCCTCACAAACATATGGGAACTATTGAAATCCCTTCTGCCTACAAATCATTAATTGGCAACGATGTTCTGAATTCATCATCTTGTCAGCAGGGTTCCTGTTTGAAGAAGGCACTGACAGTAACAGCTGAGAGATTTCTCTCACTGGGGACTCTGAGGTTGTAAATATGACATGGTCTAATCTCCTTATATAATGTGCTCACTCTCTCAATGAATACAGACAGCTAGGTAGTAGTTACAGTAAAAAACCCAAACTACTTGGATTTTTACGCCTCTTTTGGCAACATGGCACATTTATCAGCAACTGCTAGGAACAGCTAGAGGTAAATTGTGACTGTGTTAGGACATGGTTGTAAAGGACCAGTGTTGAGGTTCATTATTCAGAAGAATATATTGCTGTACTAGTCAATAAGATAAATTAAAGCAGTTGCTCTGTGAATTTCCATGGTGGTTTCCAGAGTGGTGGTTTGGTACCACTAAAGGACTGATGGTTATTGGCTTTGCCTCAGTTCAGCTAGTGCTTTCTGAATAGAACCTTGAGAAATGCCCACTTTCAAGTCTGCTTGGCCTGTTTCAAGTCTCTGCCCTAGCAGGCAGTACTCAACCAAAGCTGAGGGACAGATCCTAAAATGCTGTAAAAATTGGTGTAGTGCCACTGACATTTCTGCCTTTACCCATTTATGGATTTGACCAAAAAAATTATCTGCCCAGTCTCTGCTTTCCTTCTTTCTGCACTGGCATAGGTGAGTTTTATTGTAACTTCAGTTTTAGTTGCTTACTGTAAATAGCAGTGCTCACCACTGGGGTTTGTGTAGGAAATTAATACCATGACAAGAGCACCTTCTGGCACTTCTCTTTGAATTCATCTTCACCTTCAGCCCGATATGTTTTCAGTGGGCAACAAGAAGTACTTATCTTTATGCCTTTAAAGACAGCTGGGCCCATGCAACTGGAAGAGAGGGGATGTTAAGCTAATGAGAGCCAAATCCTGCTAGTGTCCAGTGGGCTGCAGACTAGTAACTCCAAATGTAATTGATTTTGCAGAGCCTGATCTTTTTTTCAGGTGACTTTAGAGCTGAAGCACAAATTAATTAAATATTTGAGTAAAGAAAAAAATGGAAGAAAGGAAAACCTGCACAGAAGGAGAGCCGTAGTGAAAAGGTGGGTAATGAGTTGAGGAGGTCATGGCACTCTGCTTTGCAAGAACCGGTACATGCTGCCACTTGAAGAGAGATCAAAAGCAGCACAGTTGGTTTTAGCTAGCTAGAACATATAGACAAGGTTACAGATGTTAGAGGTGGACAAAATAATGGAAAACTCAATGATATCTTTCTTCACCCTTGGTGTCTTCTGAGGAAGAACATCAAAACTGAGGGCTGGAGGGAAAGATGGGTTGGGGTATAGTTTGTGGTTTTAGAAAGGAGCTGTTACCAGAAAAAACACCTGGATTTTTTTTTTTTTGTCAAACACCTCTAGAAAGTTAAAGCTCTTCTGTTTTCTTAAATATTGATGTTTGTTTGATTGTTTTTCCCTTAATCAACTTTGCTGAACATACCTCAATGCATTTACAAAACCATATTTATTTTTGCTGATTGTTCATTACTTGTGTTGTGATTCAGCTGAGCTCTTGCCAAGAGAAATGAGTTTCTTACAGAAAACAAGGGCTGCAGAAAAACCTTGTGTTCACAGGTCCTTTGTTTTGTACTTAATTAAAACTAATTGACATCTAGCTTATGTAGCTTATAAGTTTACCTGCTGAATCAGTTGTTGAATGATTTTGTTGCTGGCTGATTGGGGTGAAGCAGAGCTCCTCGACTTCCTCCAAAAGCGAAGCAATCAGTGCAGACTGTTTGAAAGCACTTTCCCAGAGCAGTGATTGCCATCCTGTTGATCAGGCACTAGAAGGATATTCAGAGGCAATTGTTTATTTACAGCTGTGCAGGAGCCAGCAGGCAGAGGTAGTGACCCTTGGCTGGCGAGGAGCAGAAGGCACCATCTGTGGAGGGTCGGGATGCAACTGAGGACTTACAAATGTAGTGATGGCAGAGCCATGCTTCACCTGTCCTGTGCTTCTGAGTCTGCACAGCAGCTATCCCAAAGACCTGACTGGTGAATAACACAGATAGCTGATACCACAATAAAGAAAACTCTGTGTATTTGCATATTATGTGTGGTTTTCTCAGGTGGACCTCAGCCATTGCCTTCCCTATTTCCTTATTTCTAGAAATGGAAATAGGCTGCTGCACAACCTTATTTGGAAATTTAGTCTTTTGCTCCAGAGCAGTTTTACACCTGATATAGCTGCACTAGGGGGACGACTCTTCAGTCCATTCCACAACTTGCCTGCCTCTCTGCCTCATGTTGGCTGAATTCTCTCTTTCTCTTCCTCTCTCTTTTCCTTGTTACCTATGCTAGAAAGGCAGTGTACTGCTAAATCCTGCCTGTCTTTTGGGAGCCTTCCCAGCTGAGACTCAGGTGGATAAGGCAAGTGTGCTTTTACCTTCCTAGTGCAGTGGAAAGCAAGCAAAGTCCAGGGATAAAAAAAAAAATCTTTTTAATTGTTCTACTGGGAGGTGATTACATGGCAAGAAAAACATTGATGGAAATATTTGGTGTATGGAGAATACTGAATTTGGAAATACAGTTGCCCCTCCAGGGAGTTCTTTGCCCATCATTCATACTTCTTGTGCGTTTTTCTGATTAAAACCAAATTGGCTGGGAGTATAGCATGCTAGGTGTTTATATAATTACGAGCTGAAGTACCTAGTTAATTTTAATTAGTCACAAACCCAGCCAGTCAGAATAGCTGAATTTTTGGCCACACAGTGTGTATTCTCTTTTTAAATGTAAAGAAAGTCACTTGAATGCAAAATGCAGTTGTCACTAGAGAGGGAATGGGTTTTATTCTCCAGGGAGGCGTGTGTGTATGTATATATTTAGGTGTTTTGCTCTGCAGCTGAAATAATTAACAAGAGCAGGGAAACGTTTTGCACAGATAAAAATTGTATTGCAGCAGGACTGATTAAATATTACTCTGTTTTGTTTTTTGTGTTTATTTGCCCTCCTTTTTAAAGGAGGCACAGTGTCCATCTCTGTGCTTTATGCTTTACTAATGAGCTGTAACTTTCTGCACTACCTTGTACACTCATAACCTCAGTGACTGAAGCTCTTTTCCTTGTTCTGCAGTGATGCTTTTAGGCTGCTGCTTTGACCAACGTAACCTTCCTGTTCTTTGCAGTCTGGCTGCTGTGCACTCACCTTTCAGAAGGACAGTTAAGAAGTACTTTATTCCTTTCACAAAGTATAGATTGAACAGTGCAAATAAAATAAGGTTTGGAAATGGCTTCAGAGGTGTAAACTGTGAAGGTCATGTTTGCTTCTTAGCCACAAGATATTTTGGGACAGATCTTAGGGTATGCTTTTTAGTCTGGTCCTAGATAACTAAATGATATTTACTGGAGTAGTGCCATTGTTTGGTTTTATCATTCTTGAAGATACTGTATCCATTGGTAGATTAGGGAATTTGTTAAATTATGGGATGGCAGACGTGTTACAGCACAAAAGGAGTGCTGGCCATGGTGTGGTTAGATTCCTTTGATTGCTACCTTTGACTTTGAATGGCTTGGAAACAGCTCACTTGTTAATTGTGGTTTTTAGAAACAATTAAGGACTCTGGAGAAACACTAAGGATAAAGTGCATGAATGCTTGTTGGCAATGTAGTGAATTTAATTGCCTTGATTTAAGATATGGCTGTCTCCAGCTGCCCACTCTGCCCCAGTGCTGGAAGCTGCTGCTGGCTCTGTAAAACTGGATAGTTAGCCCATGACTGATGTGATCAATGGAGTGCTTGTCTTGATGTCCTGGCCTGGTGGCACTCTCCCTGGATGCTGATCTGTAGCAGAAGGGTGGCTGAAACCACTTGAGCTGCCAAGGGTCTGCTAGAGCTTGTTTGTCAGAACCCTCATTCTGTTCAGTGAGAATTCTCACTGTTTTGCTCATAAAATTTGGGTTTTCAGTTTTGTATTTCCCATTTAGAAACACTTAGCAGTAGTTAATGATGTGTTGACATTTCAATAATAAGCTTTCCTCTCTGCATGCTTTACATCTTGACCATTTTCACTTGCTCTGGGTTAAAATTGAGGTTGATATCCAGGCTCCACAAAAGCAGGCTACAATTGTGCCTTGTATGGACAGATTCACAGCTTCCATTTTATTTTATTTCTTTAGTGGAATAAACTTGTATCCTTTACAAGGTAAGTGTTCAATAGAATGAATTAAGAGGAAAGAGACTGTGATACATATGTCTGTAGGAAGAGTTGAATCTGCTTTTCTTGATAAAAGAGATACCCATTTATTTTGCTGGAAGATTGCTCCTTTTCTGTCACAGAAGAAGTTAATCTAGAATAGACAGAATTGTATGTATGACCAACACAGGGGTAAGATTGTATTGAGCATGGTTCTGATGAGCTTCCATTTTTGATTTCCCCCAGGGTGGTTAAAAGGTTTTTAATATTGGAGCAAACTCAGAGAGGTGGGTATTATATAAAACCCAAAATGTATGTGCAAAACAGATTAGAGAGAGAAAAAACAAACCCCAAGACAAAAAAGGCAATTCCAGGCTTGTGGATGTCCCTTATTACTTTCATACACCTGTCTTTATAAATTTATGTCCTTAAAAAAACCCAACTGAACTTTGAAGAACTGGGATTTAGGATGACAACTTTCTTCTCACTGTAAATGACAGTCAATCAATTTAATGCCAAGAAAAATTCTACTGCCCTTCTCCTGAAAATTCAGGCTTTTAGAGCTGCAGATAAGTGGCAGTATCGGGACAAACCCCCTGGCTGGGAGAGTGAAACAAGACTATCCCTGCCTGCATTCCTCCTCATGCCACCCACAGTTACATTCCTGGAAGCAGGGTGGGTGGGAGAGGATACCCATCAGCAGAGCATCTTCTTCTCCATCTTCATGGTCCTCATAGAGCCCGCTGTGGTACTGATGGTGGAGCCTCCCTGACAGGTTTGCCTGACCATTGTGGCCCTGGAGGCAGTGCTGACTTGAGATGTGACCCGTTCTTGCAGTGACACTTGGAGGGATGTCCTGAGCCAAGTCCATGGTAGGCTTTGACTAGCTTATGAGTAGTTTTGCTGCCTCTTGAGAAGTGAGTGTTTCAGTGTGAGGAAAGAAATGATTAATGCAGACTATTAAAAGCACTTCCAGGTCACGTGAAGGGCTTTCCTCTGTTGGATCTTGAACTACCCACTTTATGAAGTCGGTCAGCATCACTATTCCTGGTTTTACAAACTACAGTGCCACTCAGAGACTAGAACCTGAACCAGGATTTTGGGTGTCAGTGCTGCACTTGATCTCATATGCTCTTTTTATGCTCTTAGACTAACCTAAAACCCTTTTAAGGTCATTCATCTCCAGGTGGATTCATTGGGAAATAACAATGAAATTAACATTCCTTTAGAGATGGAATTTGAACAGAAATTGTCATTTCAAAAGGCTTGCTTTTCTACCTCAGTTAGATGCTTTCTTTCAAAAAACCACTTGGCCTGGAGTCACATTTTCTGAGCAGGACTCTCACATCAACTAGAGGCTCTGCCTAGTGTGGCAGCTGTGCCAGGAAATCCATCTATGCCCAAGTGTCCATTTCACTGCCAAAACCTCAGCATTATCGAGTACCAGACCCTCTGCATATATATAAAAAAGCATCCCCTGCTCCAGCAGACTGTCCAGTCCCTCTGCATGTGTGTGACTGGTATGACTTGAATAAAGTGAGCCTGTTTAGGGAGCCATCATGACCTTTGTTGAGTATGGTTGCCACCCAAGTGAAATGACTGTCCCCTGCATGGGCTGAAGAGTCGCTCTGGTACAGAGCTAATTCCACAAATAATGCATTAGAGGGCTTACACTGAGTTGGACAGTCTGTCATCCCATTGCAGTGGTGACAGAGGTCACAGTGCTGTCTTTGAAAGCTGCCTGGAAAGGAAGCTTTTTAATTACTGCAGAGCGTGGGGAATGTGCTAATTTGTAATTTGGCAGAAGCAACCTGCAGGCTGCAGCTTCCCAGCTCCAAACTGCTTCTCAGATAGCTTGCAACCCAGGCAGTAATGGAGCTAAAGCTGTGGACTTCATTACTGCTGGGGCTCTGCGCAGGCCCACGAAGCAACAGCAATGTTGGAATCTTGGGACAGAAGCCAGTGTTTTATTAGTATAAATCCAAGGCAATTGGGCATGTTAATTACTGGAAGAAATTCACAGCAGGGAGGAAGAGGTCCAGGATGATGGGGAGATGCCATGGATAATTGCCAAGGTCCACAGATGCCCTGTGACCCTGTGCTTCTGGGATTTCCTGCATTGCAATGGTTGACTTGCAGCAGACTGAATGTTGTCATTGCAGGCTGCAATGTCTAGAGCAAAGTGCCTGCAGAGGGAATCTGAGGCAAAAGTAGCTTAAGGCTCACAGAGTACTGTGGCAAAAACAATCATGGGACTCTCCAGTACCAAGTGGGATGTTGGTTAGGGCATTTGTAGGCACATGAGTGTGCTGGTAAGGGATGAGCAGACAGGTGATGGGATTTTACTTTTCCTATTCTACCTGATTTTGGGTCTGCTTTTTCTCAAGCACTTGATGCTCTTTCAGTGCCAGAGCAGATGATCAGCAGGAGACTCTTTCTAGAAGTGAAATGCATGGAAATGGCTACAAACCTATGAAGAAAAAAGCAGGTGTCTGTCTTGCAAAATAATCTTTCCCTCTCTGCCTACCCAAAGTCCTCATTCTGGCTCACATAAAAGCTTTCCTCCCCTCCCTGGGTAAAAGACTGGCCCATATTATTTATTTATTTGTAAAGATTTCTTTTTAATTTTTTTTTTAGAAGAGCTTTTACATTATTTTTCTTTGCTTTCACAGTTCAAGCATGATTTAACGTGTCAAAACTAGTTTGCTTGGCTGGCCTTGATTGTCTTGCATACTTCCACTAAAACAGGGCAGTCATCCTTCCAGGCATTGCTGCTGCCCAGACAAATGAAGTGTCACGGCAGCTAGGACCTGCTCCTGTGTTGTGACAGCAGTAGCATCCTTCAACAAAGCCATCAGCAGGGAATTGAGACAGGGGTAATGCCTACAGATATGGCTTGGGTCAGGGCAGCGTGGGCCCACACAGGCAGATGTGGAGACAAGCTTATGCTCAAGAGACTTAATTGATCATTCATGTGCAAAGGCATTTTGGTCCAGATTGAGAGTCTAGCTAGTACTAGAGAGAGAAGGAAGCCATCCTGTTGGTGCCTGGACTAGTGAGCTTAGCAGAAGTAACCCTGAGAGACCTTGCTGCAGGGTAGTGCTGCCAGACTGATACAGGTTTCTGATCTGGTCGCAGGTTTCCTGCAGAAATGAGTTGCAGTGTGATCTTTTGCATTCTGTAGTCAGCGGGGATTTTGTCATTGATTTTGGTGGGAGGGAGATGGTAATCCTTTATGATATATTAACTAAATTATTTCCTGGCCTAGGTCTTTGTTAAGTGTTGTGCTGACTGCCAGCAGAACACAGCCTATAGGAAAGAAATTTAGTTCACGATAACTGGTGTAACTCTGACCTATTTGTCAGCAAGTGGTCTGATCCTGATTTCATCCAAGCTTTCTAGATATCAGTTTCTGGCATTTTATGGTTGTCTTTTTCTCATGTAACGCAGGGGGACTCAGGCTAAAGTGCTGTTTTTGCACTCCTCTCCATTGAAGAGAGTAAGGAAGAAATTTTGGGTCACTTCTTGCGATGGCGCGGACAGGAACGGGACGGGTCTGCTGTGGTAGCTATACTCTTTAATGAAGCATCAGTCTCGTCACAGAAGTCAAGGCAAAAGCAGCAGCTCACAGCACCCACGCAGCAGCCAGCAGCAGCCACAAATTTTTCTGTTACAGAGTATCTTAAGAACTTCTCAGCCAATAGTATATTACTAAAACTTACAGACAGTTGTTTTAACCAATCAATTATAGCACACGTACACCTATTTCAAACAATAGTAGTTTGTATGCTTCTCTATTAACAATACACAATACCCTCATTAAGCTTAAGACCTTCTGCTATCTTGTCAGGCATATATTTTCTGCAGTGTTATGATTTATTCAAGCCAAACCTAAAAACTTGGCCTTTGTTTTCCATGTCCTTGTTCGCTATATTATATATTACTGTATCTTTTTTAGTTCCAAACTTTTCTCAGTTGCTGCAGATTCTGAGATCTCAGCTTTTTCTGTTTGAGGCCTGCTTTTTAAGCTCCTAAAGATCCTTCTTGCTTTTAGTGTTTCCCACAACTTCTCACTCTAATGAGTTTAAAATGGCATAGCAGCCCTTGAGCCTGGCTGCAGGACATGGTGCATCGTAGGAAGCCTTCCCTAAGGTGCTGCTGTATGCTCAGCTGAGCAAGAGCTCTGCACTTGGCATCCTCATCACTGATGTCTTCAGGCTCTTGTCTCCTGGATGCATCAGTAACACAGTACTCAGTAGTCAGGTCAGATATCTCCTGGTGTGTTTTTTTCTGGGGCATGTGGGATGGCTGCCAGCTGAAAATCTGGTGCTCGGGGACAAGTGAAATGGTTGTGTGAGTCTGTTATTGACTGAGCTCTGAGCGTGGCTAATGGCATTGACGAGTTGTGTCATCCTGATGGTGAAGGCATTGGGTCATGCACTGGCTCTGAAATGTAGCATGTTAAGTACACTTGTAGGTTAGGGGAAGTGCCCTCTGCCTAATCCTGCCCTTCCAAAATATTGTGGGACTGTTTGATTCAATGGCTTCTTCTTTTCTCCTTTTTGTTTGTTTGTTTGGGGTTTTTTTGTTATAGCTTTAGTTTGTTGTTGGCTTTTTTCCCAGTAAAGGACTATGCTAGATGAGACCTTGGCGTGTAAAACACTGGCCAGTGTTGTCTGGAAACTTGATTCCATGACTTACAAACTGACACAAAAAGTGTCCATCAAGACACCTGTGCATGACTCCTTCTGTGTCTTCAGTCATTCAGGTATGTGCAAGTCATTTTGCTGTACTTTGTGGGCACTGTGCACACAGCTAAAACCATGATGCCTCTAATGTGGCATCTGTGTTTAATACCATGTGTAGCTCTGGGCTAAGAAGAACATGAGTATTTTACAAGAAAAGGAAAACCAGCCCAAACTAGAATGAATGTTTTCAGACGGAGACATTTGCTCTTAGGTTGGAGGCATAAAAGCACCAGCTTAAAGTTGTAGTGTTCATTTTCAGTGAGCTTACTGTAAAGCATTTTGCCACTCTGGTTGGGAAGAAGCACAGGCAGCACAACAGTCACACTGCAGTTCTGTCTGTAGGACTGAGTGTGTGTTGTGGGATTTAGTGGGAGGCACCGTGTTATTGCTGGGGTGCTGCTGGCAGCTGGATGAGGGCCCATGAAAAGCTGAGCTAGAACATTCATGGTCACGGTGTCACCTTCAGGGTTTCGCGCTGCGTACGTGCATGAAAACAGCGTGGGCTGTGAAGGCAGGGAAACAAAAATACTCCTGGAAGTTTATTGAGCAAAGGCTTCTGGTTTGACAAATTCAAATTTTACTTCTTTCAAAGACTGATTTCTCGATGCCATTGAGAAGAGCATCAGGCCACATTCAGATTAGCCTTATTGTTCCATAATATCTTACTGGAGTACAAGGTTAATTAGTACCATAGGCAATATGCATTATTCATCACAGCAATCAGGCTTTTCTTCTGTTCATCCGTTGTATGCTGCAAATGTTTTCCCTTCCAATAACAAATCCTTGATATATCATTTTCAAATTTAATCCTGCCAAATCATATTTGTGATATATAAATTATCTGGGCACTCTGATACTGATGGAGAATATTTCAGGTGTCAAAAGTACTATAATTTTAATGTTTAACTCCTGGCTTGCTTGGGCATAGACCAGAAGGACCATGGGAGATACAAGATGATTTTATTAATGCACATCTTCAACCTGCCCCAAACTGGGAATACCACTAGTGACACGAGTAGTGCAGTTGTTTAATAGCAGTAAAGTTCTAATTATCAGCAGTATTTCATTGCAGGCATGAAGTGCTGAAGTTGTGTTGCTGCTATGGTACTGTGGCTGCTTGCAATACCCCAGCACAGATCTCAAGCATCTCAATTCCCACCCTGACATTTGTGGCAGGGAAGGCTCTTTGTAGCAGGGCTCCTTCAAACAGAAGGGCTAAAAGAGGTGCTCTTGGCTATTTTGAAGTGCCAGGGTCTCCACCCTGCTCCAGGATACCATGTGGGCTGCAGCTGTCAGCACTGGCTGACAGGTTTGCAGAAGGTCTAGCAAGCTGTGGCTTTCATTTGCAAGGTGTGTTTGTGGTGCAGAGGCTTTGGCCTTTCTTTCTCAGTACAAGAAACCAGCAGTACCTCATCCTGAGCTGGTGGTGTGTCCACTTAGAGGAGAGTCATGCAGGAGCAGGAGTTACACAGTGAAGTGATTCAGCTGATCCTTGCTCATTTTCGCCCCTGGGGTCCTGCTGCCTTCTTTGTCCAGCACTCAGGAGTCTGGGTCAGTCCTGAGATTACTGTGTTGAAGGTGCCTGGCATAGCTTCCAGAGCAGTGCTTGGAAAACGTGGTGATCCGTCTCTGCTGCCACACCTACTTAAAGAATAATTATTAGTCTGAAAGATCTCTGAGGCATGTTTTGCTGCTGCCTTCAAGCTCTGATGTTTCACCCTGGCTGCCTTCTGGAAGAGTTTTCCAGCCTTCTGTCAGCTGTACACACGTGTTTTAAAGTGTGAGGAGAGGTGTTAGGGGGGACAGCTGAGGCACAAAACTGGGTGACTTGCCGAAGGTCCTACAAACCAGTTCTGATGGAGCTAGGAGGCTTAGGCTCCCTGCTTCTGCCATCCTTGCTCCAAGATCATTAGCAATTTCTCTCATCTCTCTTGCTGTCCTGAAGAGGATTTCGGCATGAACTTCCTTTCTAAGGTAAGATGAGGTAGCCTCCTTGCACAGCTGGGCATGTCTTGCAAAGTGATGTTGTGCTGTCAGGGCCCCGGGGGAGTAACTTGGACTGACATGGCTGCAGGATAAATATGGCAGATTTCTACCTTAAATAGCCTGCAGCAACAAATCCACTGCACAGGCAAGGGATGCCTGAGATTCCTTTGTGTTCAAATCTGCAAGTAAGTATTTTCCGGCAACCCTGACTCACTTCCCTTCTGCCCCTCTTGCTTTGTATGTGCATTGTTCTCCCCTCCTGACTTTCTCTTCAGGAGGAACCAGCTTCTGTGACTGCTTTTCTGCTTGCCTCCTCCTGACTGGCATGGAGGGGAATTCCAAGGGCACGATTTTCACAGTGGAATGCAGAACACAATGTTTGGTTTGTGTCAGATAACAGAAGAGGAACACAGCTTTGAAAGCGAGTACCCCTGGTGTGTCCAGGGCTTTCTGGGGCAGTTTGGAAACAGCTTTTTAGCAAGAACAGGCAGGTGGATAAGTGCCCAAATTACACTTATCTGTCAAACAACTAGCATATGTCTGTGGTCTTTGATTTAGATGCTGTTGTGATATAAAGAAGTGAGCAGCCACAGGACTGTAAAGAGGTGATGATGAGTATTATTCTTTTCTCCTGATTATTACCCACTGCTTTGAAACAAGTAGTTGAGATTCTTGTCAAGAGACCTCTGATCTTGTGTAAAACTGCATTTGTGGAGCAATTCTGTTTGCTTCCAAGTTAAAAAGGAATACACACAATGTTTCCTTAAAAGTTGGTTGTAGGCAACAGAATAATAAATAAAATGTACGTAAAGTATAATTATGTAAATCACCAAAAGTGGAATGGCTTTATCAGCTTAGTCTTTAAGAGTCACATCAATAACTTATGAGCTTTGATAAATGTGCAGTGTATATATCCTACGTTGTAGTACACTGTTACCACATGAAGGCAAAGAAATCTAATTTTTCAAATAATTTCTGAGGACAAACCCAAAAATTCACAGCATTCAGTGGTGTGTAAATTTAATGTTGTGTTGTAAATATCCTGGTTGAAAGTATTAATGAGAGAAAATCTTCTGCAGATGCTGCATTCATAGATCTGTGAAATAGCTTGTGGGGGCAAACACTAGACTCTGTGGCTGATAAATAATAGAGGAGCTTCACTCCCTCTCCTCCTCTCCCTTTTCTTAGGTTTACATGACATGAGCACTGCTTGGAAAAAGTAGAATGGTGTTCAGTCTGTACCAGAATGTAAGAAAAGCCACAGTTTTTCCAGAAAAAAAAAAGTTGTATTTCTGTTTTGGAGCAGTTGGTCTATATGTGTGTGTCTGAAGGCAAGAAAAATCTATTTATTGCCACAACTGTCTGATGCCATGAGTAAAGAAAGACCCATGAAATCAGAGAATATGCATGGGAAAGGAGAATACCCATCATCTTTGCTTCAGCCACACAGATAAAACCAGCCACTTGAGAATCTGCCTCTGTTTCAGATGTCCTTAAACATGCAAACAACACATATACCTGAGAATGTGCCCAAAGGAGGGGAGGTCTGTCCCACCAAGCAGCTGCAGGTTTGGGACATGGCACACCCACCAACCTACTGATGTGGCACTTGGCAGATGTTGTGGATACTCTGTTATATCTTTTCTTTGTATTTATGTGTAATAAATGTTTTACATCTTCTTGTTAAAGAAGGATGTGGTGATGGTGCTAGGTGGGACTGACCTGTGATTTCCTGAAAATAACCCCACAAACTCAGGTTTATCATCTTTCTTTTTGTTTTGGATTCTGCTTTGATAGTTTATTTTTTAATGGCATCAAGAAATTAAAGTCTCCTAGATGCTTTTAAAGTGACCATGTTTGAAATTATTTTGAATCTTCATTTCTTAAGGAAAAAGTATCAGGTCCTGCTGTAAATAGCTTGTTTGTGTTTTGTAAAAGGCAATAAGGAAATGTAGGATTTCTTGGGCTTTAAAACAGCAACCACATAAATGTTAGTATCACTAACACGTGGCTTCTTCAAACACAAGGGAGTTTCACGGGTGATGATGAAGAAAAAAGAACTGAGTAGTCAGTCTCATTTATGCTTCTTGTATACTTGCCTTTCTGGGATGGAATTTACAGGGATTTTGTCACCAGATCAGATATCTGTTGTACCTTGGGGATGCCATTATCTTCATTTGGTAATGGGGAGCAAAACAAAGAAAGGAATTGCCAAAATCATGTATCACTCAGTGGAAAATCAGGCTTCCCAATCTTGTACTGTACTTTCTAAACTGCACGCCTGTGCAGATACATGACTGCTATTTCTTTTCATTAGTGAGTGTAGGCATGTGTCTTCTGTATTTTAGCTGATCTTAAGTGACTCGCTTTCCTGGCAATAGCTTCAGTGATGTGATTTGTCATTTACAGTTGAGGGGGTTTTTTCCATGTATGTAGGCCAGGATTTCAACTGTAGTTCAGTCACACACTTGATTACATTTTCTATTAGATGTTCTTACAGTCAACAGGATATTCCCAGCTAGGTTAGGAAAGCTATAGGCAGGACAACATCATCATAGTATGAGTATTTAATTTGTTATGTCTTAGGCTATTGGAGAAATAAGAGATCTTTAAAATGTAGAAATTCCACTACAGAGTACATGGTATTACTGAGCTATCTGTATCTTCTCTCCTGGATGAGGCTGGATTAAATATTTTGCTCTTTGCTGACGTACTGTAAAGGGTAATTTGCGACCTTTTCTCTTTTGCTGAAGCACCAGATCTGAATACATGTTCCAGTGTTTGCTTTAAAATAGCATGCCACTGTGCATGGCGTTCCTACATATTTAATTGTCTCTTGAAAAGAGAGTGAAAGTGGATCCATGCCTTACAAAGCAATATGTGACAACAGGACTAGATCTCTTCCCCTCAAGTAGAAATGAACACAAAAGCTCTTCCTGACTTAGTGCAAAACTGGCAATCTACTGTTTAGGCAAAACCTCTCAGACTTGCAGTTTCTGCAGCCAAAACATACAAGCACAAAGTCTCCAATAAGTGATAATTAATTAGCGTGTAGAAGTGAATCCTGCTGTGAGCCTTCGGTCCCTCCAGTTAAACTGTTTTATAATGTAATGCTATCAAGATATTTCATTGTACACAGAACGGAAAAAAAATCAAAAAATATAAGTTCTCAAATTCCCATGTGAGGGTGAGTTCCTTTCATTTATCAGGCTTGCTGGTGTGCCTCCAGAAATTTTCTCCAAAATGATGACTAGTTCTTTAATTACACTTAGATAGAGCTGTGTTTGTTGGTGGTGTTTGAAACTACAGATTGAATTTAGTACTGTAAGTGTCATTAATCTGGTGAAATAAAAATACCATGTTTTTAATAAGGTCTCAGTGTTTTTAAAAGCTCTGAAGAGATTTAATGCTAAAACAGCCGATATAAATCTGCTTGGCTCCTCTGTAATTGTCTCTCTCAAGCATGTACCTCTCTTCAAGGGAACTTGGCTCACACTAATTTCAAAGCTGTTTACTGCCTGCATGAATTTGATGGACTCTCACTTTTATTGTTAAAAGTTGTTAACATCGGAGGTGACTAGGAAACTGATGTGGCAGAGTCTATACACGGTATTAATTGCCCTGTGTTTTCTGTAGGACTGCAGAAAAACCCCAGCCTTTCTTTTGTGCTCTAGATGTCTACAGCCTGTCTGAAAGAGTTCATAGATTTGAGTCTTACTCTCTTTTAAGCCTTGCCTGTGAGTTTTTGGCACCTGTTTTGGTGGACTTGGCTATGTAACAGGCTGAGCCTTGCTTTTTGATCTTGTCAACATGGATGTATCAGTGCCACTACTTGATATTGCTGGTTGCAAGGAGTAGGGAGATGGAGCTTTGTAACGCATCTGCCTGGCACATAGAGGTATCACACAGTGCTAAATGGAGTAGAAATATGCCATTGTTTTCATGATTACAAATGTTTATTCCTAAGTAAATTCCAGTCTTTTTTTTTTTTTTTTTCCTGTGGTATTTTAGTTTTCCCTCTTTTTAGCCAAAGGTAGTTTTTACAGCAAGTAATCAAACTGATAGATTTCAAATGAGGAAGGGAGAACATTGCTTCATAGGTGTTCTAATTTGTATCTATGAAACATGCATGGAAATCTTGGTGACTTCTTTATTAAACTTCACTCATTCGACTTTTGTGGACCTGTCATCATTTATACTCGGTGCACACTGGGTCCATCTTCTTTCTCCCTTCCTTGCTAAACCTCCTGGTATGGGAGAGCTGAGGGGACCTTGCCCCTGGAGTCAGGATGGAGCTGCCTGCATGTCAGTGAGTGTATTTAGCCATCCTAATAGTAAATATTGTAGTTGAGAGGCAGTGGTATTCACAGGGGAGCTGTATCACTGCAGTCGCTTCAGAGCAACAAAGAGCGGAAACTGCACCAGCCTTGAAGATGAATCAGTGCTGCGGTGATTAAAAAGATATACATTTCCCATGCTCCACGTAGGAGTCGGCATTGTTTTCCCCAGGGATTGTCGTCAGTCTGTAAATAAAAGATGCTGACAGTTTCCTTGGGGAGCAGCTTAAGGACTGAGAACATCGTTTGCCATTAGATACTCCTCATTAGTCAGTGGCGGACACAGGGAGAGCTGGGTGGGGTGCTGAGCTTTGGCATTTTTCCTTTCCCTGGCATTACCACCCCTTCCTTTTCAGGGTTTGGCCCTGCCATCCGGCTGAGATGAGGGAATACCTGTGGATCCTAAGTTGTTTCAGGGGGTGGAGGTGAGAAGTTTTCTTGAGGACTCAGTGCTGTGTGAAGTTAGAGAAGTGCAAACAAATGCTGTGTCTCTCAGCAAGGAGCAGGGAGCCTGTGTACTTGCAAGCATGGGGCTGGCAGGGCAGGGATGCTCCTGAGTACCACGATGCAGTTAATGAGCGCTGCTGCTTTTCTTCCATCGATGTGAGCAGCTTGGCAAGCAGGCCAGGGAGGATGAGGGGCAGCTCACAAGCCCAGTTACTGTCCTGCTCTTTAATTATTACTGTTTTCAAATCCCTTTCAGTATTCACAGCTCAATTTATGTGCTAATTGGCCCTTTTAATAATCAAAAGACAGAGACTGCAAAAGTCGGTGTGTGCGTTCTCTCAGCAGTGCCACTGTGTAGCTGTGATAAATTATCTGTGGCAAATGTTCTGCTGCTTTGTGGTGCTTGGCCTCTGTCAACCAGCACGTTTTCTGCTGGTTCTGGTGACCTCCTCTATAAAAAAATCTGGTCTGGGAAGAAAAAAAAAAACAGAGGGGAGAGTGGCTACCAGGTGCTGTGGTGCTGCTGGAGCAGAGCAATGCTGAGGCATGAGAGAGGAGATGATGCTTCCAGGAGGTTTTCTGCTTTGGGGATGGTGATAGAGGAGTGGAGACCATGCAGCTCCTCCCCCAGAGGATGTGTGAAGAGCTCTGCACCGAGTGCATGTTGAAGTGAATTACCCATAGCTCCTCTTAAGGTACAAAAATAGGATTCTTCATTTTCACCTCCTCCCTTGGCTTCCTGTGTCCGCCTCCTGCCCCCGTCCCCCTTGAGATCCGAGGTGGAACAAAACCCGGCTTCCTCAGCGCCTCTGGCTCTTCTCTCTGCTGTCGCACACACCACAGCATTTTGCTGGAGCTGCTCAAAATGCAGCTATAATTGTCGAGTACAAGTCTGCTCTCATTCCCTCCCACTCACCCTCTGGTACCTTGCGCCGGGCTCTGCTTTTCCTTGAAACCCCCGCACTCATTCCTAGCATTTCCACTGCCCCTCTCCCTCCTCCCTGATGCACCAGGGTGTGGATTAAACCCCCTTCTGAACATCAGAGCCCTTCCTATGCACTCCTGAGCCCCCACCAGTGGGAATTTTTTCTGTGTTAACCACATCAGAAAGAGCTAATGGGCTGGGATGCAGATTGCCTTTTGCCTTGGGATCAGGTTTACAGTGTCACCAGGGTCCCTTGCAAGTAGAATCAATGTCCTTTTTGGTTTTTGGGGTTTTTTTTGCAACAGGCAGTTTTGTTTTGTGTGTGCAGGAAGAAAGGGGATGTAACATCCTTCCTGCTCCTAGCAGCAGCCCAGGCAGCTCAGATGAGTGGAGTGGCAGGACCCAGCATCTGGGCTCCCTCCCGTAAGCAGCTGAGTGAGTGGGACTGGAGAAGACTCTAGTCTGCCAGCTGCTGAGGAGCAGGTGCATAATGATATGAGCCTCAGAGGGTGATGGAGGGAAGGGACAGCTTGAGTTGGATGAGGGATGGATTATATTATAAAGCATGTGAGTTTGTTTTTTCAGAGCTTTTTTGCAGGTACATGTGAGAGTGAGGAGTGTGGGTGTGGTCTGGGCCCTCCAGGATGCCCTGCCCTCTGCTTTTTTACAGAAGATGTTGCTTGTAATTTTTCTTGGAGTTGAGAAAGTATCCATTTGTACCTTTGGGAAAGTCAGTCTTTTTGGAGGAAGCTATTTTTGTTGGTGCCTGGGCTTTGGGAAATATTACCACATTGTTTGCAAGATTGTAAGAAGCTTTTTTACTTACTGGTGTTCACGTTCCAGTGCTAACCGGTCAGTCTCTGAGACCAACCCTTTTGGAGAGAAATCAAACGTATCCTGTGCATTAATTTATTTTTAATCAGTTCTTTCATGTCATCAGCAAGAGACATTCACCTTGAAAGAAATACACAAACCTTCTTTTCACTCTTCACAGCAATAGAATTGATAAAACAGCCTTGAAGTAGAAACTATTTTCCTTATTTCTTGTTAAGTTTGTGGAAAGGAAAGGGAAGGTTGTCTGATTTGTTAACAGGGCTTGGAAAACTCCCTTGGGAGATGTTGCTATCCATTATGACTGTGAGTCTGTGCAAAAAGAAGAGTCTGCAAAAATAACCAGATGCACCTAGTGCATTGGAAACAACAGTCATGATACTGCTTTGAATAATACACTACTGTGGGGTCTTGCTGGAGGTAAAATAAGATACAACATGGGAGAATCAAGAGTGAGTGTTGAAAACCAGGAGGTTGCTAGGTGGAGTGTATAATTATTTTAAAAATCTTTTAGTTTATCTTCTCTGAAGGCTTTGATTGATCAGATATTTATGGTCTGTTTTCAAAAGCAGTAATTTTCTTTCTTCTTTGTTTTCATGGAAAATAATGAACTGAATACAGGCTGATTTGTTTCAAGAAAGCCTACCTTATTAGCTAGGGACATAAAGAATTCATGCTGAAAATGTAATAAGCCTGAGTTGCATATAGCTTGCAGTTTTTGCGTTAACCCATGCTCTGGATTATCTTTCTTCTGGTCGAAGGGATGTTGGCAGGAGGGGAATATGTTCCCTAAAATATGTGTGGTGCTTAGTAGAACAAACCTGATGAATTATTCAACAAGAAGTATTTGTCGAAAGTGGTCAGTAAACACATAGTTCAGTGGTTTTTCCCAGTCTCCCTGGAGGAAGGTAGATGTAGAGACTGGGGAAGGGTTGGTGTATGGGTCAACCAGCCAAAAGGGAGACAGCAACATCCATGCTTGGTGAGATATATGACTCCAGACATGGGCTTAGACGTGTTAAATATAGGTTCATCTTGGAAAAGAATAAGTTTCAGACTACATATTCCTTCAGTTTGTGGAAAAAATTGTGGGGAAATCCTTGGGATTTAGCAACTTGGGAGGCTTTCCCTCGCCTAACCTTTTCATGTTGGTGGTTTCACAGAATGCCAAGCATATGAAATGGTATGGGTTTAGGGGGTTGATATTCACTTCCAGTTGATAGATCCCAGTTTGTCTCAAGCCAAGAGTGACCAGATGTAATTACCATATGATGGCTGTATGTAGATTTGGGAGTGTGGGAAAAGGAGAGATGAGAAAATGTGTAGAGTATTGGCTGTGTGTTGTTGGTACTTGCAGTTATCAGCATCACAGTATTGCAAATGTATGCATGCAGAAATTGTGTGGTTTGCTTGAAAATCATGAATTTTAAATCTTACTTATTTGTTGAATTCTTTGATTTGCCACAGATTTTGCACCTTTAGTTTTCATTTTAAAGCTTTGCTTGGCAAATGTGAAGCCTGCAAACCTAATTAGAATAAGAAGGATGCAGATTGTGATTTGGATGGGTCATTTAATGTAAAATACAAAATAGGATGAAGAGGAGAGTCCTGTCAAGAGTGGCAGTAAAATATAAACAAAGCTTTTGCAGCTGATACCAGTTGCTCAGTGCTCTGAGGAGGTGGCTCCAGGAATAACTGGGTTAGGTTTTCTGACTTGAATTTGCTACTAGCTGAGGTGAGATTAGTATAATGAAACCCATTTGCCTTTAACATCTCAGTGCTTTGAGTCTAATGTCTTTTTCATCAGAGGGGCAAACAGCCATACCCATCTGAAGATCAGTCTTGCTGTCTGTATCAGAGGCTATCATGTAAATAGTCTCTGAGAAGACTTGAAATAATAGAGGTGAGTTTTGGGAATACATGCTGCTTTTATCTAGACTAAATGAATTCTCTATTGGAAAAACAGAAAACCAAAAAAACAAATGTTAGTCCCCAGCGCTGCCATTCTGTCACTTCTCTTTCCCAGCAAATTAAGATATTACCCATGGTGTAGTAAATTATTTAAGATCAATACACTTGGCAAGTTCTTATCTTGTCCAATAGGCTGAAGATGAAAAATTGTGCTGCATGTTTCCAAACAAAGTGTTTCATACATGATAAATAGTCATTAAATTGTGCCTCACAGATGACATCATACCTAATAATACATTAGGGGTCTTTGTATCTATGCAGCTCTCAGGAGTCAATTATTTTGTCAGCTAGTGCTGCCTTATGAAAATAGCAGATTTTTTTACCAGGGCCAGGCATCTAGTCGTGAAGGAGTAACTAAAGCAGATGTGGTAGTGGAAAATGTGGCATTGCAAAGCTAGTGTAGGCAAAGTGAATACTTTGAAGCTGTAGAAGACCTTGAGGCTGATGCATTTTTTTTCTGTTTACCTTATTGAGAGTATCTAATGACCAAAGTGCAGAAGCAAATGTTCAGCTTTAAAAACAGTAGGGAGCAACTGAAAATGGGAACATGCACCTCTAAGCTGAGCACAGGCCTTAATGCCTGTGGAATGATGTGCCTAGAAGGAAATTTTAGGAGTTTTGTTATCTATTATATTAGTTATTATATTTAGTTATATTTGTTATTATATGTCTGCATGAAACTCCAAACTCAGTCCAGGTTAGAACCTGCTCATGAGAAGCTGGAAGCTGCCTCCTAGTTGTAGTACTATTATTTATGTGCTGAGGTACACTTCATATATTTCAATGTTTGCATTACTCTGCAAGCAGTCAGTATACCAATTTGTATCATATATGGCATGTATCATACATATATGCCTTAACTGGTTTATCTTTGGCTTAGAAGTGTTTTTCTGTTTCATACTATTATTCCCATGAATAATTATATGAAACATCTCATTATTTTAGGGAGTGATGAGCATGTGTGAATTATAACAATCCTGTATGGCCTTTCTTTGGAGCAGATGCAAGTCCTGACACAACTGGTAGTATTTCTTTACAGATGTACCTCTTCCCTGAGCTCTGATATATAAATGTTTGACCACTTTCTCTCCTCCCTTATTGAAAATTCCAGCTTTAAGATTTTATACTGGGGCAGAGGTGGTCTCTGACCTCTGTTCTCAAAGCTCACCTATGCCAAACCCTGGAGATGCTGACTGTTCAGAGGTCTGCAGCACAGTCTCTCCTGCACCATCTGCATGATGGTGCACTGCAGCTGATGGGGAGCTGCAGGCATTTCATCAGCTTGAAACCCTGTCTCTTATCAGACTTTTGTTTGGTGGGAGTTGTTTGCAAAGTTTTCTCCAAAAGATCTACCTAAGGTTGTTTCTGCTTTTCGTGTTTTCTTGAGCATGGTAGTTAGGATGGTTGCATCCAGTGGATATTGAGAGAATTATGTTCTTTACTTTAAATAGATTCAGAACTTACTTGAAATCCTGAAGAAACTGTTGATGGCTGGATCTCATACTGAGCTGGCATGGGTGAAATCATGGAATAAATATGAGCAAAGGGTTTGACGCTGTTGCATCCTGATTTGCTCCCAAAACAATCTATTTGTATGTATCCAAAAGCCCTTCAGGCAGTAGGGTATGGCCAGCAAATGTCTGTGTAAATAACACTTTAAAATGGGAACTTCTTATGATAAAGAAACACTTTTCTTGATTTAAGCAAAAATACTAGTTAAAAGCATTTGTGACTTCAATGACCTAATCTCCACATTCATTTTACTGTCTAGAGTGTTTCAAATGCCTAAATCCTTCAAGTCTTTCACAACAATGGATGCTGGATGCCTCAGTGATCTTGGAGGCTACCCAAATTGGTCTTAGACTGTTTTGAGGCAGGTTGTGATATGAGCTAGAGAGATCCTCTGCAGTGAATTATCTTTCTAAGAGGAACCCAGCAGGTTATGCTGAAGCATCCTGCTGGGATGAAGGAGAATGAGAAGCATGCAGTGCTCAGTGATGCTCAGGAGGACCATAAGGTGAAGAGGAACCATGCTTGTGGCACGAGCAGCATAGGGCAATGTGGTGTTTGTGGGAGTGGGCCTGACTAGCCAGCAGATGCTTCTGGCCATTTCTGTGCCATGGTCTTTCCTAGTTGCTCCTGCACTGCTGTGAATTAATTTGGAGCAGCGTTGTGCTGTCTGTCTGATTTTGCTCAAAAGAACAGACTGATAATTGTGTTAAACTGATCTTGCAAACAGTGGGTAATGATGGCTTCTGTTTTTCATCTTCTCACCTTCACCATACCAAGACTTGTGTTTCTGTGAGGACTTCCTTAAGCCCTGAGGGCTGCCACCCAAGCTCAGTGAATTATGGTTTTAACAGTTCTTCCTTAGTGCTGAGAAGGGCCTTCATCCTGATGGCTCTGCCTTTAGATGCTCTGTCAGCAGTCAGCTCCACGTTCTGGCGATGAAGCCATCCAAGGAGGTGATATGCTCATGAGGGGATTTTTTGTTTCCTATGGGCTTGTAGGACAAAGGCCAACCTTGGAAGGGAAGGACCATCTGAGACTGTCCCCAGCCTCTTCCTTCCAGTTAACACTTGATGTTTTTATGGTGAAAGCACTTGGGAGTTGGTGTGTTGGAAGTGCATGGTGGTTGTGTTGCTGGACATCAGCAATCACCTTATCCATTTGTTCTGTACTTAACCTTACTATGTGTGAATGTAAAAGCTGATCTATAGAGTCTTCTTTGCTTTAGCTGTCTGATTCAGTCATACTTAGAAAACACTGTTAGTCTTATTCCAGCAACAGGCTTTTGCTCTCTCTATCTCTCTGTGTTTTTGAGCTCTCTGTGCAGAAGAAAGGGCAAAAAGAGGAGAAGGGGAGAGTGTGGGAGCTGAACCATGATGGCAAGACAAATGGAAGTACATTCTGAGGAGGAAATTTTAGGACAAGAGGTGGGGAAAGTCTCAAGTGACCTTAAGAAACCAGTAGAGAAGGTAGCTACCTTTTAGGTATTTTTGGTTGAAATTTCAGGAGTGTTAGGGAAAAAGCATGAGAAGTAGTGGCTGGTATGGTGGGAGTTAAGAAAGTTTTTTAAGGGAGTTTTTATAAAACAAAATAAACTCACTACCTAAGAATAAAGCTAGAATGCCATTTTACCTGTTAAAACATTTTGAGTACCCATGGCTGGATTTAGTTCACTCCAGTAGTGTTTTTAAGCCTATAAGAGTACAGTGTTATAGGAATGTTACGGCTATCACTGAGTTTAGATAGGGCATCTGCTTTCTTGCAGTATTGCTGATAGTAATAGAAACAGTGTTTTCATCGTGTGTAAACCCCATGATTTTTCTGGGTTAGTGTGGAAATTGTTTCCATTGCTTCACTGCTAGCAATACAACTATAAATTGTGTTCAGAAAAATATGTCCTTGAAATACCCTTTGTTCTACCTCCTCTTTTCATGCTCAGTGTGCTCTACTACTCTTTCTTTTCCCAAAAACCTGCTTTAGGGAAATTATGTATAAGGCTCAAGAGCACAGATATCACCATATTCTTCTTTTCCCTGTGTGCTTATTTTCTATTGCAATGCCCAAAGCGTGTTAGGATATTATATTATTTTTCATGTTGTAATTAGTTTCTTCCTGGATGGATGTGGGTTGGGGTTTTTTTTGCTCTTAGATGTAATAATCCTCTTTGTTCTGAAAGTGTAGTGCAACAATTTGTAGTGTTTTGAGAAGTTTTTATATCTGTTCATATATTTGAACTTCATGCTCTGTGTTTTGAGAGAAATCACAGTGGACCCAAACTTTTGAGAGCTCTTCAGGATCCCAGCTGGAGGGTTCTTCCACATGACCCAGTCCCCTAATGCAAGTGGAATCCCCATAATCAGAAAATTGGAACTGTTCTCAGGTCCTTATGCTGGCCTCTAAAAGACATACCTACCAGTTTCTGCAGATCTTGCTTCTCTTCCAATTCAGCCCATAAAATGTTCTTTTCTGGCTAGAAATTACCTATACCAGGTTGTTCCCTCTCTCCACACACAAAGGAATCTAAGGGTAATTCAAAATCACAAACCAGGTGTTAGGAACTTTTCAGTATTTTGTAATGCTCATGGAGCTGAAGAGCTCATTTCAGGATTAGGCCTTTGGAGATAACTTCAGTGTGCTGCAGGGAGCTCTTTGAATACCTGGGTAGAGGTTTATATTGTCTGTACTTAGTAATTTTTGTGCTTTGGAAACACAGTCTGGGCAGAGATGTGGCTCCTCTGGCTGTACTCGGATGCTTTGTCTGTCTGAACAGCTAAAGCCTGTGCTGGGTATTCAGAGGGCCTCATCTTGTTCAGTAAATTTGGTAAAAGTGGAGGTGTTCTCTGTTTTCACCAAAGGGAACCTAAGCCACCGTGTTCCCTGCCAGGCTGGTTAGGGAACAGGGAATGATTATGTGAATAAGAAGAGAGGAAGGAGGCAGATTATCATATGGTTACTTACGCGTTGTTTCCGTATGCTGAAAGGCAGTTAGTTATCAAAGAAAATTTAAGTAGTGCTGTTTTGGACAAAGGAAAACTCTCACCTGCGTGACAAGCAACTGGAAAAATAGCTGAAGTATTCACAAAAAGCCTGATCACCACCAGTGCAAAATACTGAACAGTAGTTTCTCTGAGAGATCTATATCCATGTTTCAGTTCCTGTACAGTTGCCCTGACAGTCAGACTTGGTGCTGAAGTGAGTAGAAGTTGAGGGAGCACAAGGGCTTTTTCTACTTGGATGACTTATGTAGGTGCCCAAGTAAGCATTGAGAAGACTAATTTCAAGTGAGTCTTGCAAAAGGCAGCACTGGGGACAAAATTGCATCTCCTTCTGAAAGTTCAGGCTTGTTCTGGAGACTTATGGCTCAAATGTGTTGTTGAAAGTGCATTTTTAGGAAGATGCACAGCCTGATTTCTGAGGACTAAATAGGAGATGCACAGGATTTATGTAAATCTGAGGCAGGCATTGCAATGTCCTGTGAACATATCCATCTCTGCACAAAGAGTAGGAGCTGGGATATTTAAAGCGGTGCTTCTGACCTTGGGCAAGTCTTTTTTTTCTTCGTCTCCCACTTTCTTGTCAGTTCAGCCAGATTTTATTATCTTTTGGGGTAAAGTATCCTAAATGGCACAGAGATTTATCTGGGGCCTACCAGCACTACTATATTACACATAATAGTATGCTTGGCACTTGGTTTTTGCATACCCATCTGTTTGCCCTTACTAATGGCAGCTATCAGCTGCGAGTCCAAGAGCATTTCTGCAGCATCCTGGATGTTTATATCCATGAAAGAATTAGTGATGAGAAGGGAAAGGGGAATGAGCTGTTGGAAAACAAGGTTTGCAATTAGTAGGTAAACCTGGAATTTGCTGAAACTCCTAGGAGATGGTCTGACCTGCACTCAGGCACGTGCTCTCCGTGCAGCAGCACACAAACATGTGCAGCATGGACAGCCTGGGTGGCTAATATTTATTGAAAATGAACAGCCTGTGAAATCACTCTGGAAACACTGCATTGTGGAAGGGCTGTGGAGAGACCCAAGGGCAGCTGTTGGGACGATACATCACAGATGCTCCTTTGGAAATGGGTGATTTGCTGCTGAAGAGCTGCCTGGCTTGTTTGTGGAGCATGCCCTCAGTGCTGCCCAGCCAGGACCATCCACCATGCTGGATGCAGGATAGCCAGGACAATCCACCTGCTGCATCCTGCAGCAGGGTGGTGCTGACAAGGTAATGTTTCCCCTTGGAGTTCTTACAGCAGGACCTCCAGGTGCTGCCCAATGCCAAATTGGTGAATTGATAGTTCTGCTTAACTGCATTATGGAAAGACACAACGACCTGAATTTATTTGCTTCTTATCTGTCCTCAGTGCTGAATTTTACAATATTTATAGATCAAAACTTGGGGGAAAGGAATGATTTGAACTTCCTCAGAATTTAGCGCAGTCCAAAAATTTGCTTTGCTTCAGTAATTTAAAAAAGGTATAACAGACAAAAAAGCAATACTTTGCAACTGGGCATTTTATGAATTGTTAATAAAGCCTTAGCTGAACTGGAAATCAAACAATTTTTTCCTAATCCTCTTGAGATACTTGAGTTTGAGAGTTTGTAAGCCACAGCAGGTAGCTGTGCTGACCTGAGCTATGATCACCAGCCTGATTGCCAGCCTGTGGTGCAGGTGCATTCTGGAGTCTGTCAGCAGATGGGATCAAATAAAAAACTGGATATCACCATCTACAAAGGACTTGGATTTCAGCCCTAGAAGACTATCCCCTATTCCCCACGCTTTGTCCATGTGGCACTGTCATACTCTGAAAGTACCAGACCTTGTTAGGTACCTCTGACTTAAACTGGTGGGAGAATGGAAGTGCTGTTTTGGGAGCACAGTCGAAGGAACTTGGGTTCTCTAATTATATTTCTCTCCTTAATGTGTTGGGATTTCTTATATGTATAAAAATTATATATTTTGAAATGGATACTTTTTAATCTTCTGTTAGATTTGTCCCAAAAAAGGCTTCCTCTCCTGTACTGTCTAAATATAGCAAGTCACTCTAAATTGTAGGACTGTGGGAATTTCTAGAACTCTAGATAGTTATAATATCTTTTAAAAATCTTCTGCTTTACCAATCCTGGGTTTTTTCCTCTTTTGATTATTTTGATACAAAATTTTTTTTTTCTGGAAATGTTTGGCTCCTTTTGGCCATCTTGTAACTGTAACTGCACAGGAAGCGTTGACATTTCCTGCATTTTTGCCTGTCCTTGGAAAAAGTCTGCATCAGTAAGAAAGCACATTGCAGGTAACTAATACCTTTGCACGTTTGCAGTCAATGAGTGCCATAGAAAGTCTGCAGCTGAGCTACTGGATGAAAGAATAGCTTGCTTAAAAAATGAAGAAAAAAAAAAATGAAGCATTTTACCTTTTATGGAACTGTGATTCTCATTTATTTAGGTCATCTGTTACAGGGAGTGGGGGAACTATTACTCCTGCTATCTTCATGCTGCTTGTGATTTATTTTCAACTTAAGTATCATGCTGGCATCACACAGGACATTTACAGTTTTGAACTGAGATGCCTCTCTCCCTGCCTGGTGGTAATGCCCTATCAATTCCAAATGGCAATTAATGCTGTTTCCCCAAAATGACTTCTGCAGAAATAAAGTGTAATTGGAAAGTAGTTGCCCATTACAGTGATTTATCTTGTCAGTGACTGATTTGTTATTTAACTCTAAAACATTTTATTGATGTCTTTGGAAAGTGACTACGTGACCTAAGTAAAAATGTTAAACTTATTAATCATGGTAAGTTTTCTCTGCTGGGTTTACCATATACATAAATTATGTAGCTTGTAAAATAGGCTGTTTGTTATGCTAAGAAAATACAGTGCTGTACCACAGGCAGCACATAGTTTTAGTTTTATTAGCTTTTAAAATAAAAAGTTCAGTAGATAAAAAGGTTAAGTACAAGTTACTTGGTTCATTTTTTATGGAGTGTCTTTAAAGGTAAAGATAGTGGGTCCATGGTGAGTAGTATTGTAATTCATTTCCAAAACCTGAAGTTCTTATTAAGTTGCAGCTGAGAGGAGGATCACCTCTTGGCCCTGAAAGCCCTAGGCATGATGGATTGCAACAATTCACACACTTCTGAGCCCTACAGATTCCAAAATTTTTACAAACATCTTTAGTGTAAGAAAATGCCCTTTGTTATCCGTTGGATTCATTTACATGAATGGTGGAGAGCAATATGACTAATAACGCTAACTCCCCTCTTTGCTGCCAGACTAATAACAGTGAGGGTTGGTTTTGAAAGCATAAAGCCTTGACTGAGTTGTGGCATTTCTCACAGAAGTAGGGGGAAGAAAAAGATCTGGAATGTTTCTGTAGAAAGAAAAGTAAGCAAAGGAGAAGGAATATAGCTCTGCTTGTGATGAATCCCTTGAGATGCCAGAAATTACCAAAAGGACATAGTAGATCCCAGGAGGATCAGTGCCTGTGTTGTGGAGGAAGACCTGAAGGGAAGGGTCTTCCTCGTGTCTCTGCTCGCCAAGACAGTGTTAAGCTGTGAGCAAAGAGGAGTCATCTCAATTTTAAATCAATATTCCCCTCAACTGTAGCATTTCTAGATCTAAGAGGGAAAGATGAGCTCAAACAAATTCATTTTGTACATAGCAGTCATTTGTGCAAATCTCTCCTTTGCAATTCATCCTCCTCATGATAGAAATACTGAATCTTTCTTTTTAGCAGAAATTCTGTCACTAAAAAACCAGAGCAAAGTTCTTGATTAAAAGCAAACCCCATGGTGACAAAATCACTGCGTCTTTCCATGCTGTAAGAGTTGCTCTCAACACTTCTCTTGCTGCATCCTGCAAATAGGAATGAACATCACGCCATACCAGAGTAAGATTTCTTTGATTTCCATGTCTGATCTGAGAATAGGCAGAAACTTGGGCTATATCAAATTGGTAATTATTACCTGTTTATATTTTCCATTGCTGGAGGAGCTGAACAGTTTATTTACAACACTGTCCACATCCTCTTTCTCCTGCAAGTCCCCTGTGTCACTGCAAGTGATAAAAAGATGCTCTGATTTAGGTCTTGAAGACGCATGTGTGTGTTAATATCCTGTTGAATAAAAATGCAGCTCTATAGAACTCCTTCTAATTTCCTTCTATGTGCAATGCCCAAGATATTCATTATATGATCTCATTTCATTTTATTACCTTACTCGTTTTAATTTTTATTTTATTCATAACAAAAACATAGGATAAGCAGAAAAGATGAAGATCAAATACAAGACTGCCAACAGATAAAGAATTTTGTCACATTAGATAGGAAATTTCATGCTATTAATATTCAATCACACAGGAAGCAGGTAGGGTGAGTCGGTCAGTGAGAGACAAGTCAAAAAATGTGAGCACCAGGCTTGGAAAAGATTCTTCTTCCTGGAAGGAGAGTCTGAATCATGTGATTGTCCTTTAAGCAGCAAAATAGCTGGGAATGATGAAATTTACTGACATTTATCTTTAGTATGGAAATCCTTTATCCTGTTTATTAACTGGGATAACAGTCGAATAAACCTTTAAATTTTAGGAAACAAATGCCTGAGGAATTTAGTCTCCTGGCTTCCTGCTGCAGATCTGGGAGAGTGGGGAGTTGGCTGGACAAGGTTCACAAACTGCCCTGTCTCATTCCTTGCCCATAAATTATGTTCCATAAGGGGTGTCCTCTGAGCAAGGGGTGCATATGAAACTGCCAGCTCATATTTTGTCCAAACAAGTGCCAGTCTGTGATATAAGTGGGGAAGCCAAGCTGTATCCCAGCTTGAACATCAGCACTGGGATGGGCTTGGAGCATGGCTGGTTTTTGTCTGAGGGAAAGCTGTCAATGTCTAATGAGAAAGTAAATTGTTACGGTTTTGCAATCACATAGAGCTTTTGTGAGCTGGACAGCAATGATGTGAAACAAATATCCAAATTCATGCTTCTCTCTGAGTTGTGATAAGATCCTGGAGCACAAAATTCATGGAGAAATGGTAGTGACAAGAGAGACTAAACCATATTATTACTCACATATCTGCATTTTGTGACACTAGCAGAGAATTTTGACAGGATGCCCTTAAGCTTTAATCCCCAAGTCTACATTTTATGCAGTAACCACTAAAACAAAGGGATTTCAGTTTTTTTAAGTAGCATTGGCTTATTTATTGAATTCAGAATTGTTGCTTAAGATGTTGGAAGGGGTTACTGATGGCTGTTGTGGTTTCTGGTATTTCATATTGGCAGATCATGGCTGAGGAAGTCTTTTCTTGTTGTCTGTCTGTGATGTGTTTGTGAGGTTTTGCCTCTCCAGGGTGTCTCCAGAACTGATGTTCCCCGTTCCGTGGGGTTCCTTACAGTCACCTTGTCAGCAGTGGGTGGTCCTGGCCTGATTGACAGATTTGAAGGAACTCTTGCCTGTGTGCCTGCTTTGGTAAGACCTAAGACTGAAGTCAAAGTCAAGCAGTAGTTGCAAGGCAGGGTGGCAGTGAAAGACTGAAGGACATTGAGATGGTTGCTTTTCGCAGACTATTTGACATGTTGTACTTTAGTACTTTAGTAGTTCATTTCATTAGCTTGGCACTCCCTGTCTAAATATAAAAAATGCATGCTGAAAAATCGATTACTGTCACTTGTCAGTGTGCCTCATTTACCCTGCCTCAAGTGCCTGGGGATAATTGGCACCAGTGGAAAAGTTTAGCAGCCTCCAACTGTCAGCAAGGTTGCAAAGGCACAAAACAAGCATTCCTATCATGACATTGGCACGTCAGCTTTGTGGGGGTTTTGAAGGTGGATTTGGAGGGACTGTTCCCGTTGCAAGCTAATTCTTACTCAAAGCCTCCCCTCAATTCCCCTGAATTGCTCTCTGGGACAGACCATCCCTTTTTCCCAGCTCTACAAACCTGTCTTAAACAGCTTTCTGTGAAAGTCAGCTCAAAGAGCTGGAAGTGCTACTTAGGGAAAAAGTCTTCTTGGGGCTTAAAGCTCTGAAATAAATCTGTATGTGTAAGTTTTCCAAATGGTTCCTCAGTTTACACTTGGACTAAAGTTTGAATGGAGTCCCAGGAAGTTTTCCTGAGGGGAGGTAAACCCTGTGAGCCTGTGGTTCTTGGGGGTACTTGAATCTTACTACAGCCTTTCTAGTTGAAGATGTGGCTTTCAGAATAACTTCTGGCAAATATTACAATCTCTCTAGAGTGCCTTGTATTTTAATCCTTCTAATCTATAATATTTTCAGCCTCTGCATATTGATTGATTTCTTTTTTTCTTTGGGGATGTTAAGAATGATAGCCAAAATGAAAATCCTAGTACAGGGCATCTCTGCTGAATTGATATGGGTTTTTATTCCTAGTTAATCAGCAGTAAGTCTCAGGATGTCAGTGGGTGGTCCTGCAGCATCAATAATCATCAGTTATTACAGCTCTGTGGACCAACCATTGAAGTCCTGCAGTTTAAAGTATATTACTTGATGGAGCAGCTGAGCTTTTGCCCTGTCATTTTGAATGATATTCCATAATTGTATTTAATGTGATGTTAACTTTCAACAGGAGCATGACTAAACACTAGAAATGAATTTTTTTGACATTTGTCTGTTGTTCATTATGGTTGATGTGCAGTTTGTCATCATTTTTAAGTAACACTGCATCTAGCACAGATAACGTGCTTGGAACATAATGAGCTGTCAAAAGATTATAGCTACAGAAAGGTCAAATAATCACTTAAACATGGTTAAAAATAATTCTTAAAAATGCTGTTGGGCTGCTTCTTCATTGCATTTAGTTAAAATATTTAAAGAAAGCCCCTAACTCCCATAGTTCTGTTTTCCTGAGATAAATATAACAGACACAGATAACACAGAGAAAGAAGAAAACCTCTGACGTTTTAGCGCCGTTTTAGAGAAAACGAACTAAGCACTCTGACTTGACAGGGAAGCACTATCTGAACATATTTTGCAAGTGTGTTTGTCTCTCAGTGCAAATTAATTACTAATTGCCTGTTATGTGACGGGTTGAAATTAGCTCTTTCTTTCTTATCGTAGCTTGAGACATCTTTGCCTCCTACTTCTTAAGGAGGTCAGGGCTTCAGCCTCCTCTGGAATCCCAAATGAGATTTGTCAGTCAGGCGTAGCAAAATCTAATCTCATCCAGAGAAAAAGAAAAAAAACAGACCAGAAAATGATCTGATTTTCCGATTTCATGGCCAAGGTTACCCCGGAAAGTGGCATTTAAAGCCCGTAACTAAGGTGGCATGCCAAACTAAGCACTAATAACAGAGCAACCGTGTGGAAAGATATCGCTTTAACAATTTTACAGTTGCTAAGTGTGAAAATTGTAGTGTGGGCAAGCTCCTGGAATCTGTGGCAATTGGTTCAAAGAGCTGGAATTGATGCTCAGCGAGAAAACACTCTCAGCCCCTGTAACTCTTAAACACTGATGAGGTCGGCTCCTGCTTTTGCTGTTCAAACATAAGGCTGAACAGCTTCATTAAAGAGATTTTTTTTTCCTCTGAGAATAAAAAAAATAGCAACAACACTGCCTAGTGTTTGTTGGTGACTTGATAAGATGGTGTTATCAATGTGATCTTGTGCCTTACAGACCTGAAAGAAAAAAGATTAGGTGGCTGCACTTAAAAGATGATGTATTTTTTCTTGTTCTAAGTGCTGTTCTGTTTTTGCTTCTCAGACACGTGCATGGGTGTATGCCCCTCTTCCTGAGCTATGCCTGTGCACAGCCTTATTCTCTGAAAATACCTTGCTGATGCAGTACATGAGGCACTATCCATACATGTCCCTGGGATGGGAACTGTGAGGTGATGTGTATCAGGAAGCGTTGAAGGAGCAGATTGAAAGGAAGCGTATGTTCATGTTCTGACATTATCTCTGGGCTGATTTGCACTAGAGGTAGAAAGACACCTTGGAGCAATAATCTGTTGAATGAGTTTGTACATCAAAGGCTGACTATTATCTAGCCAGATATTAAATGAGCCAAAGGCCGCTGCATGTCTTCTGTAAATCATCAGCCAGCCTTCCAATCCCAGCACAATGAAGCACTCATACCATGGACTGGATGTAGCGAGGGCTCCAGTGCCCCCTGTAAAGCTCTGTTGTCACATCTCCCTTCTCTGGAAACAGAGGTGGCACTTGCCATTTTACACAGCAAATGCACGGGGACCATCCCAGGCACCTGTGCAATGACAGACCCACCCCACCAGAGATGGCCAGGCAGCCAAGGTGCTGCAGCAGCAGCAGCAGGCTTTGCTGGGACTGCAGGAGCTTTGCAGAGCTCATGACAGCCCTTCAGAGAAACACGCCTGGAAGGAGAATTGTCTACAGCATGAGGAGATTTCTCACCTCCAGTGGCTCCAGGGCATGCCTGAACTTGGGTGAAGGCAGTTTGGGACAAACTGCAGCTGTGCTGTTGATTGATGTGCTGTCTCTAAAAAGTTCTGGGCAGAAATTGCCATCAATGTTAGGCAGGTGCCCAGAAGTTCTGATTACAGTAGTCCTTTCTGTGAGCACAGGAGGTCTGAGATGATGCCTCCTCCTGGATGTGCAGTACCAGCACCTTTGCAGCTGAGGTCATTTGAGCACCGAAGTGAGGCTGCAGGGATCAGGCTCTAGGTAGCTGTTAGTTAAGGTTGTGACTCTTAATCAGCTGGCATTAGTGAGGCTTGGGAAATTACCCCAGTTGCTCTTGAGTTGGGGGTGGGAATGTTAAGCTTTATCTATTTGAAAGCATGTTTATAACCTGCTGTTGAAGAGTTTGTCCTGGCCCGTGTGAAGCACACCTAGGGACCTCTTCAGGACTGGTGTATGTTTTGTGAAGACTTTGTCATTGTGTTTTCTCCCCTCTGTAATTCCACCATTGTAAGCCTCAAGGTTCTGTGTGTCCTTTTCTCTTAGCTGGTTTTAACTCTTGCCTTTTAAAAGTGGAGATACGTGATAGGACTGGAGAGGCAAAACGTGTTGGGGGTTGGCTGGGCTGCAGTAAGCTATTTTTGCACAAAATTCTTGTCTCTCTTCATGTTGTTGTCAACATGTCATGTTTCCAGAAGCTAAAGTCTAAAGCAGCTTATATTTAACACTCTCCAGAGAGAGACTGGAGCCTGGCCTGCTCATGTGGAGTTATGAGCTCTGGTCTTTCAAGGACAACCCATTTGTGCCACAGGCTGCCTGATGCAGGCAAAGAGCATTTGGGTGGGTGAAATCCTCACTTGCTGAATGGGAGTGAACAAATGCTCCAGCACAGGCTTCCGCCTTGGCAGCAGAGCCTGGCAGCAAGGGCCAGGAGATGGCTGGCTTGTCCTAAAGGTTATGGGTTAGTATTTCTCTTCTGGTTTGAGCAAGAAAGCTTAGAAAGCAGAGGACTGAAGAGCGGAGAGGACTTCCACTGTTGTCGTGCTAGTCCTTGTCTGCCAGAAGCACTAAGTCATATAATCCTGTCCATAAACTCATTTTAGCATTTTTATTGCACCACCTGCTCCAGATAAACCGGAGGTATGGTTTAAACTCATTTGGAAACAAAAAGCTGAAGTTTAGACTTTCTCCATATGGAGACTCCTCGTGAAATGAAGGAAAATCAAGGCAAATGCTGATTCAGCTCTTTCTGTAAATCCCTGTATCACCAGCCTCTCCATTTTGGAAGAATTATGAACCATAATTGTGAACCATGAATTCATAACTATGAACTTCTGCCAGCATGCCAAAACGAGAAGATTTTTACAGAGAAATTGTGCACATGCAGAACTTAAGCCGCTGCTCTTGGGGGCCATGTCACCTGCTTGTAATGGGAAAAAGAAAGCAGTCTCACTGTGTATCTTTGCAGCCCATCCCTACCAGCTCCTCCAGACATGCTGAGGCTTTCTAAAGAGACTGGGGAAGACAGAGAAACTCTCTCCTTTTGGGGAGCAGCCTGAGCAGCTTCTGAGCTTCTGATATTAGGAGTCAGCATCCTGCTGCCAGTAACCATGATGTAGCAAGGCATTATGCCATGGCTGGGATTTTCTGGGGTTCAGTATGGGATGGGGGGGGGTGGCTTTGGGGTTCTTTATTTCTTTTTCTTTTTTTCTTTTTTTTTTATTTTTTTTTTAACCCAACACATGGTTATTGATCGTATTTGCAATGAGGCGATATTGTAGGTGTAATCTATGACAACATTGGATATAGATTTGTCAGATCCTCCATATTTATCTTCTTAAACATAAAAACTGTTTAGAGTTGGCTTAGCCTAAAGATGCTACAAAGGCTGTTGATGATTCAATCCATTTCACAAGTAGGTTGTCTGACTGCATTCTTAAAACTATATCCACCAGCATGTACTGCAAGCTTTTTTCTGGTGCTTAGATTGCACTATATGTATTTACCAACGTAACTCTGGTTTATAAAGCATTTTATAAACTTTAACCCTTCATTCACGTGGTGTACTGCATCACCCATGTTTCTTGCAGCCAGAGAAATTTGGACTCCTGCCTGTCTGGTTCCTAAATGAATACATGTGACCTCATACATTTAAAGTGAGACATGGGAAATATTTCTGGGATTATCAGTAATAGAGTGCAAGAATTGCTTACATTTCTGCCTGACCTGTTTGGGTCAGGGGGAGGAATGTTGGGGATAGGTATCACCATACTCAGTGATTCAATCTGTCACGTGCCTGAGTCTGAGATGTCACTGCTGGCTGACTGCTGGTATCTCTGTGGGTGGCAAGGCAGCTGTTAAAGGCAGTGGGTTTATATCTCTCTTCACCTTCCAAACCATAAAGAAAGGGTGAAATGGGAAGTAAATGACTGGAGCAGAAAAAGTCTCTAGTCTTGGAAGAAGTCAGGAGTCCATTGGATTCAGCCATTACATGATTGGAGAAGGGGGGGAGGAAATGATGCTATTTCTGGAAGACATTATTTTACTGTCAATAGGTTTTGAAAAAAGGAAGGTGCCCAGGCTGCTGACTTCCTTCTCCAGCACAGCCCCCTCTAAGGTCTGGACTTTGGTTTCCAGTCAGGCAAGGTAGTTCCTCCAGGTTGTCTCCTCTTCTGAACTGATGGCTAATCTACTAAATAACGAGCCTCTCTTTTTTTTAGAAACCTTCAAATGATGAAGCATTAGCTCCTAAACAACCTAGGGAAGCAGCATCTGGTGTGTCTATTAAGCCATATGCACTCAAATTCAATATAGCAACAGAAAAAGACAGGGTGAACATTAATTAAGAAGTCCACTGATAATAAGAACTGACTCCTGTAGAGATGATCTGTAGTTGAAATGCAGTTTGGCTTTAAAAAAAAAAAAAAAGAGGAGATAAAAAAACGAATTGGCAGAAGCTGAACTTGGAATATCCTTGAAAAAACCCCACCGAAGCAGCCCACAAAAATATCCCTAAAAAAATATCCCAGCACATTTGGGCTGTGGATGGATGTGTGTTTAGGTATGTGCATGTCTGTGAAGCTATCTGGTATACATTTAAGATATGACCTCTGAGAAATGTTTCATAACTAGGCAAGGAGATGAAGCTCTAAATACAGGTACCTGGTTGGTAAACAGGTATTGTGCAGTGGTGCTCTCCAGGTCTGCTGTGGATTTAGTCCTGTGGATAGGAGAGAGGGATTTCTCTTCACCCCAGACCTGAGGTCAAGACCTGATGGGTTCCTGTCTTGGGGTACAGTCTGTTCTCTTGGCCATTTCTGCAGGCAGAAAACTTCTCTGGACTAAGGGAGAAAAACCAACCTGTCTCAGTTTAGTCACCTTGGATAACAAAGGGAGTGAACTTCATTAACAGGTTTGCACAAAAATAAAAAATCATTACTTTGCCCTAGTATCTGCTGCAATTTGATGGCCAGTTGTAGCAGAGTCAGTTGGAGGATGTTGTGCTTTTTGTGAAGAAAAAAAGATTAATTTATGCCTTGTAAGCTAGTCTTATGATCTGGCTTTGTTTCAGTCCTTGTCTCATTCTCCCTTCTGATCTGTTCCCCAGAGGAATTTTGACCAAAACTCCCAGATGCTGCCATAAATTAGCCTAAAGAGCAGCCATGTTGCTGTATGGGAAGAATGTAACTAAATGTTTTGAGGGTATATGAGGTACATGCATCATCAGCAAGGCTTAATGCTGCAGACATAATTATTACAGCAACTACTAAGTGTTTTCCATGAATGTTTCTGAATGGAATTAGAACCTTTTAAAATTCTTTTCGTAACTTTGACTAAGATAACCTTTAGCAGAATGAAAATACCTCAGCTTTGGACAAGAAGTGGAAATTATTTAAACAGGTTAATTATCTAGCAATTCTTAGAGGAAAGATCATTTAGAAAAAAAATAGCTTCCAGTGTAAAGTTTTTAGCAACCATAATTAGAGGTTCATCAGGCTGCTTTGCTGTAAAGGAATCCAGATGATGAGTAACTGGATTGTGTCCAAGTTCCCCCAGTGCCCATTGTTTCTCTTGGCAAAATAAACTCATGGGTTCTAGTAACTATTTAATAAAGGTCTAGCAATTTTACAGATATGTTGGAGACCATTTATGCCTGCCTTTTCCACATGTGGAAAGCCTTTCTGTGCTAAGCAGGTCCTTTTTTCCATGTGTTGCATCATGAAGAATTTCTGATCTGAGTTTCTTGTTGCAGCAAAACCAGGAACGAAAAGCAGGAAACAAAACCTTCTCCTCTCCCAGCACAGTGAGATACAGAAAGATGTTACCAACATCTCGAATGGGAAAGGAGTGGTATCTGTTGCATATTTTTTAACATGTGCATTTGTGTGGGTATTCTGATTTTCAAAGGGAGGAATCCTGAAGATGAAATGAACACTGGAAAAAAAAAATAGGACAGGGTTCTTTAGAGCTTTTTTCTCTTCCGTTGGACTAGTTGAGTCTGTCTTAAGATAAATCTGCCTTATGAGGCTTCAAGTTTGAAAGTGATGCTTTTGCTTCATTTTGCAGCATAGTGCACCAGACTACTCCAATCTAAACTCAAAGAAAAACAAAGCAGAGAGAAAATATTTTTCTATTATTTCTATTTATTATTATTTCTATTCTAATATTTTTCTAAACATATTTTTAAATAGTCCCTGCATAAAAATGCTTCAGCAGCTCTCCCTTGGATACCAAAGATACCAGGATGCATATTTCTGGTGCCAAAGGGGGCAGTTTTTCCATCCCATGGCAGAGAGCAATTGCTGCTCTCATGTTCATGGGGATAGTTACTCACATCTTCCCACATGTGAACAGCATCAAAAGAGTTTGTGATAGTAAGTGAAATCACCAGTAAGTCTGAGTTCTGATGCTTGGAGATGTGCAGGGTGCATGTGAACTGCAGCTTGCCTCAAGATGCAGGCATGTCTGCCTGTTCCTGAAAGGTAAATGTATTTGTTTCAAAGACAGAGTTGTCCTGTAAAGCAGAGTACACTAAACCTAAACCTAAAACTGCTGATCTACTCAGCAGGACCCAGTTCAATGCAAGTGTGATTCAGATATATATTGGCATTCAGACTGGGAGCAGAACTACATGGGCTCAAGGGACTAAGCCAGCCTTTCTGACTGCATTGCACTCATGGGAGCTGGCCAAAAACTGATGTCTTGAATTTGTTTGCTTTGGTTTATTGTCTCTGTCTTACCTCTCCCTGGTGAGCAGCTGTTAAAAAAAAAGCCCTTCCAGGTCCTACCATGGAAAAGTCAGGAGGAACCTGCAGGTGGTGTTTCAGACTGACATGGCTGCAGCAGAGCCATGCAGTGGACCCAGAATGACTCGTGCTTAGCTGTGGCTGCTGCCTCGCCAGACTTGGTAGCATTGCCCCATGATGTGAGCCACCGAGTTACAGACTGCTGATTGTCATTGCTGTCATCATTCATCTTATTTCAGATCTTGTGATTTCCATTGCCACAAGTGTCCCTTGTCATTTCACTCGCAGAAATTAATGGAATAGGTAGTTTTGGAAGGGTTTTGTCCTTGCTTCCAGTAATAGGCTCAAATACACAAAAATAGTCCTTTTGCGTTGTAGAGAAACACACTCCTAGCACTGTGCTGGAGCTGCCAAGGATAAATCTCTGCATGACTTTTCCCAGCCCAGAAGGCTTACTTATTAGTCAAGTAAGTGGATTTGCCTTGAAAACGTCCAGCAAATTCAACTGTTGATGGTTTTAAACTCCACGAAGCATCCATGCATCTACAAGAGGACTCTCCTGCTTCATTCACCTGGAAGCAAGGTTGAAAGATTAAAAAGGGTCAGAAATGTATTTGACATCTGTGGCACAAACACGCTCAAATCTTCATCTTGAGGGAGAGAGGGCCTCTAGGTAATGGGATTTGGGAAGTTTCTGTCCTCTTTAAGACCTTGTTAGGTGATGTGATTGCCTTGCCACCTAGTAGCACGCCAATAATGAGACTTTTGATGGCTGTCACTCAGCAGGGAAGTGAATGAAGTTAGATGATGGTGATAAATTGCTTGCCATGTTGGCTGCAGAAGAGGTTAGGACAGGGCAATTGTCTGCCTGAAGCAATGTGGAGCAGGTGCACTCACACCTTCACTCAGTAATGGGAAGTGCATTATATTAGACCTAATCTGTGCATGCATGTGAGAGCGAGTGCTGCAAGGTAGTGTGGGGTTATTATTGTAATAGAATCCTTAAAAAGCAGGGGAAAAAGCTAGGTAGTAAGCAGAAATATCTTAATTTGTCTGACAAGGCCAGTAGAGTTCTAGAGAGCAGCACTGCCAGCAAGTTCCTGGCCCTACATTCTTTTTCTTCTCTGCTTAATTTTTTTCTGTAGTTTTCTCTGCGGAAAGTTTTTTTGGCTCTCTCCAGCAAAAGCTTCACACCTTTTCATCATGACTTTTATTCTCTCTCACTGTGGATTTTTTTTTTTTTTCCTGTCTCCTTGCCTGTGAGTATCATAGCTGAATTTTGCCCTGGTGACTTTGAGGGTAGGCAGTGCTGAGCATTGTTGCTCAGGATGGGATGATGCTCCAGGGTAAAACATCAAGAAAAGGGTATTCCCCTAAGAATGTAAAGTACAATCCTCATACTCTTAAGGATGTAAAGGGGATTAATGCACATAATGGAGAAAAACTTACCAGGGATGGTTCAGATGCAACTATGTAAAGAAAATACATCCAGACCTTTTCAATGGGAATTATTCTTGGGGCTGGAGTTGGAGGACCAGCTAAACTTTTCCTGACTGAATCTCTCTTATTCGTAGGATTTTGTTTACTTCCCCACTTTTCATTGCTGGACAAATTAAGGAACAGGCTATTTCCCATGTGGCTGAGATACCACACACAAGTGGGGCCTTTGAGCTACATCCACACCACACTCAGGATGAGTACTCCTTGCTTTGTGTGTTGGCTGTAGCACAAAGTACATAAGTATTCATTTGTTTTCAATTCAGTTTTGAGCAGAATTAATCCTGAGTCAATCAAAATTGTAGTGCAAGCCTATTACTATTTGCCTATTACTCTTTGCTTTAAACTAGCAAATCACCTTCCAGGCTTTCTTGCTGACTCCTTAGAAGTAAGTAGCCACTCAGCTGTCTGTATTGCTGTACAGCTACTCATGTCTGACTAATTTTGTTTTCCTCATTAGGCCCTTGTTGATTTTTTTTAAATTTTGGAGTTAGATTTCCAAGAGAAGCAAATTAAAATTAGGTTTCTAAACCTATATCCGGGCACATAAATGAAAGATGTGGAGTTGTCTTGGTTTGGAAAGACAGGTATCTGCCAGGCAAAGCTGGAGTTTCCCTTAGAATGCAGAATGTAAACCCCTCACCCCCGCCAAATTATAGTTTTGCAATTAAGGGCTTTCAGGCAAAGATTTGGGCATAGGAATAACAGTTCTTTACTAGGAATACTTACAATACAAATGTAGTAGAAAAACAAAATCACCGAACCAAACCAGCAAACAAACAACGATTTTGGAAAACCCTTGACAGAGTCAGAGCTACAACCTGACACCCTGTTGGTCAGGGTGCTGGAAGCAGTCCAAAAGTGAGTCCTCCTGGAGTGGCAGAGGTGGTTCTGGTGGAGTAGAGATGATCCTGTAGAACAAGGGTCCAGGTAGTGATGAGAAGGGGCCCAGTGGTGGTGAGACGGGGTCCAGTCTTCCTCCAGGAATCAGGTGAAGTTGGATACTTTCTGTGTTCCTGTGTCTCAGTTTTATCCAGGTAGGAATGGTTGGCTCCCTCCACTGGGTGGAGCATCTCACAATAGGATGATGCAATGTGGATAGTCTGTTTTGGGGATGTGTGGTTTTAAGAGTGTTTTAATGGTCCATTAGCAGAAAATATTTCCCGGGTGATGAAAGAGATAAGAAACACTGCTCTACCTGGTTTTAACAGTTGGCCCATTATCAAAAGGCACCTGCCCCCCTCCTCCCAGAGTAAAGAACAATTCTCCAACTACTTTCAGCAGATGAAATAGAATACACATTTTTGGTTCCATAACCCAAGACAGGAGTAAAACCTCTATCTCACTGAAGCTGATGGTGAGGCTTTAATCATTCTTGGTTTTCCAAGAGCATTTATTAAGTCCCCAGGAAATACTGGGCACTTACTGCACTAGACAAAACCCCATACACATTTCTTGCTTAAGTGTAGGACTTTTCAAAACAGTTAGTGGTACTGGGAGTGATTTGGACGTGGCTCACCAAATCGTTAAAGATTGGGCTTTTATGAGTGTACACACAGGACTTTTGAAAACCCAATTCTGGCTTCAAAGTTTTTTACCTAGCATCTCCCTGGAGTAGATTATTGTTTGCAAAGGATGCTAAGTATTTGCTAAATTGGAAACTCTTTTAGTTTTAGAGGCCAAACGTCTTTTTCTGGGTAGCAGGGAATGAGCTCTGGTAGCAGCTCAATAACATCCCCTCACTGAATCAAAAGTGATCCAGAGAAATTTGCTGGATTTGGTTATGAAAAATAAAAATCCTGCTTAAGCAGTATTCTTGATTAAATTTGAATTTGTTGTATGGGATAAAAAAATGTTTCTCTTCATAAAGGGGATACTTGATGAAGCAATTCTTTGTGCTGGTGGTTGATAGAGGCTTTATACAGAGTATATGCTTGGGAATTTAGTTTGGGCACAAACACAGCTGCAAAAATTCTGCCCAGCAGCAGAAATTTACCCGTGTCTATCTTTCATGAAATCATTGCAGAACATATGTGTCCCCTCATATCTCAACAGCAAATCTTTTCATATAAAGGAGTGACAGACAATTCTTCCTCCCAGGTTGCTTTAAAGAAATATTAATTCCTCCTAAAGCTAGAGGCAAGTAATGGAGGGTGAAAAGGGAAGGGAAGAGGCTAGGAGGGAGTCTGAGTTCCAAATGTGGTGTTGAGCTGAAGGCACTCCTAAGAAAGAAACCCACAGGTAAACAACGTGTCCTAATTACAGATATTGCCACCACGCAACAAAAACAAAAGGATTTTGTATGTATGTCTGGCTAGGATCCTCGCTTGCTTGCAGCCCCTCAATTTATCAGTTCCTCTGGGTGCCAGTGGGTTGGATCCTGGTTTTGGGGCTCACCCAGGGGCTGTGGGGTGCCAGCACTCAGTCACAGAACCTGGTTTGCAGTTAGCACTGTGTATCTCTTGAGATGTACCTCCTGGTAGTAAGTAGATCCAGTAACACAAGCAGTCAGGATTTTAAAAATACCTTGATTTCTGAATTAGAAATTGTATTTAATTTTTCTTTAAAGCATGTGTTTTTATTGTGTGAGAAGATGTAGCTGGAGCAGCAACACAAAATCTTCCTGTGCTTGTAGACCAGCACGATTTCCCATGCATATGGATGAAAAGAGAGGAACTATTTGTATTTTCCCCAGAAGACTCTACCAATGTCTGACATGTTACTGCAGGTCTTCCAGCAGAATAACAAAGAAAACAATAGTTTTCCTCTGTGGTCTCATCGACTCTCTTTAAGAGTTCTGTCTTGGTATTAACAAGTAAACAATGTTTGCTTCTGCTAGATTGCCTTATGCTACAGAGATAAAATAAAATTACCAGGAAGGGAAGGTTTTATAAATGAGTTACTGGGGTTTTTTTCCCTTTCTGAAAACAACCCAAACCAAATGCTGCCGACTGAAAGGAACAAGGGGAGAAGTCACTGAAGGAGGAGGTGATTAGATATATATTTATTGCATTTGTAGGAGTACATTATTGCTGATTCAATGAAATAAGAAAATTGTTTAGGCTTGCCTGAATGAGCATTACTTTATCTAATCAACCTTTTCTAAATTGGTCTTAATGTACTTCTATAAATACATTATTTCCAAACCCCAGGTTGTGTGGGCAGTATCAATTCTGCTCTGGCACTGAAATATGCCTGCCCTTTAGTTCCATGTTGGAAACATTATACTTTTCCTCACACACACAGGTTTGGAAATTGGTTGGAAGGATAATGGAGTGTGGAGTGTGTGTGGCAGAGAAGAATGGGTTATTTAGTGGTGGGATGCCAGCTTATCTGTAGGCAGGCTGTTGAGCACAAGCCTGGGCTGCTGTATGTGTAGGGCTGATTTTGGTAACCTTCTGGTAGCTTTCTTGCATTCTTCAGACCAAGAGGACTTGGCATGCTTGTGCCCACAAGGTCTCTGGAGTAAATTCCTTTTCCTGGGGCATGAGAAGCCAAAACGCTTTGGCATTTAAGTCCTGGGAAAACTCTGGGGCTTTGGGACTCAATCGCTGTCAGGCTCAATTTGGGGCCTTTTAGAAGATAACCTCCAAAATGTGACCCAGAAGGCTGATTTCATGAGGAAAAAGAAGGATGTTCTGCCAGAGTTTAGCATAACATTGGGAGGAGGAGCTGTGGTGGTATTGATTTGGGTGTGAGAAAAGGAAGAGCTGCAGTCAAACCCTGGAAGGAGCCGTGTGGACTTTGCCCTGAGGAGATGTGATCAGGGACTAAGCTCTCATCCCAGTGCTGGTGGGCAGGGAAGTTTCTGGATAAGCAGCTAAAGGAAGGTTTGAGCACAGGCTGATGGTTTTTGCCTTGCTAGCAGAGCATGCTTCTACCGGAAATTAAGCTGGGACTGTTCCCTTAAACACACTAAGTGGTTGTAATTGTGTTGTTATTAATCCAAGGTGATATATCTAAATGCCTTCATGCATGGATCATGAAAAAGCTAAGTAGCGTTACGGGGCTAGGAAGTAATAAACCATGGATTCATGAAAAAAAAAAAAAAATAAAACCCAAACCAACAACCCTTGTCAGTTTTGCCTTTGATAAGCAGTTAATTTATCTCAGAACTGGCAGAATTCCCTGTAGTTTGTGTAGGGAATTTCTAAGTTGTGCTGTGAATATCAGAGTAATATTTTGTTATCTGAGTCAACTGACAAGTGTTGGAGCATGACAGCTATTGGGAAAGCAAATTCCAAAGACAGGTTGAGTCTGAATATATAATAAAGGCTGCTATAGGTGTGTATTATGGCAGAACAAAAGGCACGATTGCTTTAGTTAATGATAGCAGAGACTCTTTCTACATTAGCAGGTGGGATGATGTCTTGGGAATGGATTCATAGGCTGAAGCAGAGTGCTATGAATCTTTCAAGGCCACTGTTTTGTGCTGGCTGTAGCTTGGCCCCTTGGAAAAACCTAGAGCAGGCACTGTGAGCAACAGTGCACTCCCAGGACACATCTTGGGGTCGAGTTTTATCCCCTGACAAACCTGTGGGTTGTGTTCTAGGTTATCGGTCCGTGTGATGCTCAGTGTTAGAGAGCAGTCCCAGGTAAAACTGTCAGGGGACAAGGTATCGTGGCACACAAGAACAGCTCATGCTGCTGAGGGAGCTGACAAGCAACACAAAATTACATCTTTGACTTGGAAACTACAGCTGAGGAGTTTCTGACTGTTTAGGTGTTAAAATGCCTCTGGGGTTGGGAATCAGAAGGAGGGGTGCTGCAGGGATGGCAATGTGAGGTCTCTCAGGTGTGCAGGGCAGTGGTAGCTGTTGCACTGGGTGGTGTGGCAGAAGAGCAAGTTTAGGAAATCTGACAACAAACAGACTCTATTTGATCCCTGCAAGGCAATATGAGAAGTTTAATTCATGGCCTTCTGCAAAAGTAAAAACATTATCGCTTGTAACCTTTCAAGCAGCAGTCTCATTGAAGGGAAATAACAGATAGCAATCTGGGTTTTTTATTTATTTGACATACTTTAGAATAAAGATGAGAGCTAGTTTCTACATTTGTTCATCGTTGGAATGACATACAGTGCTCTGAGTAAGCCACACATAAGTTTCACAGACTGTGATGGTCTGTTTTAGTTTTTTTAAGAGCTATCAAGGAAATCCAGAGACGAGCAGATAATATACTCAGCTTGAAAATGACAAGTATGGAGATATGAAAGACATCCCTTTCTGTGCTGTTGAAATGGAAAGATTAGTGAAAATGTCATGGCTTAGAATTCATAAAGCAATGTTTCCCTAATCAAGTATCAGAATAAATTGCCAGAGTACAGTATATTTCTTTTGCATGAGAAGACTCTGTCTGAAGGCATGCTGAAACAGGTGCTATAAATATATGTAGAAACCCTTATACATAATGTTCTGCATTACAAGGCTTACCTCCTAATTGTGTTATGCCTGTGATTAGCTGCTATAAAACAGCTCAGCATACAATTTCATAAATACTTGCCATAACAGGCTCTGCAGGAGGGGCCTGCCCAGGCATGGTGCTGCCCATTTATCTTGGCTGAGGCGATGGCCCATGGGTGTCTGGTGGTGCTGCATCCTTTGACTCTGGAGCAAGGAGGGCCTAAAGGCTTGCTTTTTCTTCAGAAGAGGCCTTGGCAGTGTCTGCAAGTGATTTGATGCTTTCAGATGGTGAGTGGCCATACCCACATTGCTGCTGCCATTCTTGGGAGATGTGGAAAATGCCAGATTTAGGAAGAACGGGAGACAGAATTTGCATAACCATGTCCTATACATATAAACATAAAAATATGTGTACACACACACATGCCCTGCTGCTCCTGAGCTGAAGGTTTCTACCCCATCAGGTCTGGACACTAAATAGAATGAGTGACTTCTCAAAAACCTTAAAAATTATTTAAATTAATGAGCTTGCTTCACTGAAGCAAGTGAGGGAGAGATCACTCCAAGTGCTCTGCTGACAGATCTTCTCTCCAGGAGCACAAAGGGGGCAGATAAACTCCTACCCCATTAGAACCAAGTACAGGAAAGGAAACAGGTGCCCCGAGCACTTCCCGGGATGGTGTGATCTTTGTGCTTCCCTGTTCTGCAGAGGGAGCAGACTGGAAAATAGCTCTGCTTTCTTCTGAAGATGCTGTGTGAGCGGAGAGAGGAGGCTGCTCCCTGGTAAAGAGAGGTCTCGAGGTAAGTAGGAGATAAGGGACATAAAGCAGGAGAAGCACAAAGCCTGATGGAACAACATAGGATAACTCCCTACTTATTGACCTTGTAATGCGAACCCCATGGGCCCAGTAAGTGTGCCAAAAAATATTGCATGCTATTTTGAGGTTATATTACCTTTTTTTATCCAGCATGGACAAAATTCACTGTCTCTGGTCCGGGCTGAGATTTATAGCAGTGGAGGATATTAGTACTTTTCCGATTACAGCGCTCTGGCAGAAGGATACTTCCATGCATCCCTCTTGCTGCTAGGAGGCTGACAGCCTGTGCTTATGCCTGCATGTGTATTATCAAGGGTTATTCATTTCTTTTGGATGCAAAACTAAAATTAGTGTCCCTTGGCTTTTTCCTAACTGCAAATGGCTTTTTAAATATGTAAGAATAAGAAATAATTTTTTTGATACCTGGGTCCTTTCCTGAGTCTATCATTCACATGATCATTTGTCATTAGGCACAGTGGGCAGGAGGTTAATTGTAATTGCACGGTCATCTGGACCATTGTGTGATTTGAAGCAGAGTTTCTCTGCTGTGTCAGGTCCAACAGTATATTATCTGAAAGCATTAGTGCCAGGTTGCTCTTTAAATCTGCCAGGGGGAACTGAGGAAGAAGTGATTTAAGCCTTCGATTTAGTGCTCTCCTCTTGCTGTCCGCTTCAGGCCACTTTACTAGCGATTGCAGAATGTGAGCAGAATTAAAATACAGAATTTTTAAATAAAATCAAATCCAGTGTAGCAACTGAGAAGGTGGAACCCTTCATCATGGTAACTTAATACCATGTATCTTTGTTGACAGCTCTATATGTAAATCACTAATTATTCTAAACTATTCAGTTCCCCTCCAGGAAATCTAGACTTCTACATTAAAGGCTGGCTATAAGGAATGAAAGCCGTGTGCCAATTCCCCCCAGGTTTTATTAAGCTGCGGAGAAAACCCAAGGTTTTTTTGCATCCTAAGTAACAGTGATAGAGAGGTCAGCAATTTACCTACATCAGTAGAGATTACTGGGTTTGCAGCCATAATTGTAAGCGCTTTTTGGCTTCACTAAGACATATTTTCTACCTCGGTGGAGCAGCAAGGTAAGGAGGACATGACTGGCTCTGCTCAGCTGAGATCTCCTTTCATCACTTTATGCCAGAGGTGGTATACAGGAGTGCTGTGAAGGTGCAAACTGCTCAGGGATGCCTGTCATAAGTTCTTTTTGACACAAACTTATTTCAAGCCTTCCCTTTTGGGGGGATGGCAGGTCATTTGTGGACATGCCTGATGTCTGGGACCAGGTTTGGTGGCTTTGGAGGTGTCTGGCCCAGCTGTGGGTGCTGTGGTTTGGTCCTGCTCCCAGGAGCTGTAGGTGGATGTGTGTGTGGTGGTATGGTTGTGCCCTCCCGTAGCCATGGGATGACCAACTCTCCTGTCCATCAGACAGCACCAGCTGTGAGCTGGAGAGTGGCTGGCTGCTGGACTCCTCCTGTGATTTCTCATTTGTGTTGGGCCATGAAAACTGGGTGTTCAGCTGCATGGCCTTGGGAGGAGAGGGCAAGAGGAAGATGCCTTCAGCCTGGTGTAGATGTGGTGGGAGCAGCTGTCGTGCATGCTGGAGGAGGAAGAGGCAAGCCCTTGCCTGGTCCTACTGCCTGTAGGCAGCACTGGTGTGGCTGATGCTGTGTAAAGGCATATTTTGAAAAGTAAGCTATGGTTAAACCCCACTAATTAATACTTTTTTTTCCTGAATTTTAACTAGAGTTGTGTATTCAGTTTTGCTTTTAAAGCATGCTTGCAGAGATACAGGAATCACCAGACTATCACCAGACTAAGAATCCCTTTCTTATCTTTATACACCAGCCAGTAACCATAAATCTCTAAACTCTGGTTACTGTCTTGTTTAATGCTGCATTCATTTTCTCTTGTTTCATCTTTGTAGCTATTTTGTACTCTGTTTATTGTAAATCATTCGCTTGCTTCTGGTCCAAAGTTCTTTGCAGGGAGGGAGAAACAAGCTGAAGGCTTCTAAATTCCTACCTTATCCCTGGAAGAGACAGCTTCATCACCTTCTGCTTCTTTCCTCGGGCTGGAAAAAGGCAGCCTTGGAAAGCAAAACTTCCTATTTAGATTTATTCTTAAATCTAATTTCTCTCGAGCAATGAAAGCACCCTTTTTTTAATCTCTCTTCTTAAAAAATAATTAAGACTTGACAAAAATCTTTCTGTGGATCAGTGTACAGTGATCCTTTGCTTTCTCCAGCTCTTGTTCTTTTGTCTTCTTTCTCCTCTACCATCAATTTATATTATTCTTGGCCACCTTTCTTGAAGGAGCTATTGATTAAAGGATGCAAACTGTCTCAGATCCTGCATATCAAGCTGCTCTTTTTTTTTTTAGTTGCTTGGTATGTGAGAAGCATCCGTTTTTGCACTGCAGTGCAGCTTTACCCAGATACCTGGACTCTCCATCTCTTTTTTTTTCCTTTGCTCTCCCATCCTGCTAAATGGACATCTTGTCAAATCCTGTTTGTACAGACTGACAGCTATAGAGGTCTTGGAGAAAAAGCCAGATCCCTGCACATACACTCTAACAAATAGAATCAAAATGTCAAGGCACAAATGAAATATATCACTGTGCTTCCCTGTCAGATTTTACTAATATCACCTGGCTAAACTGATGGAGGAACACCTGCAGCAAGTTAACCTGGTTTTATCAGCAGTTGTTTCACATATTTATATTTGGTTATGAATGCAGGGACTGCTGGGGAGAAAGCTTTCAGTTTTTTCTTCACAGGATGAAATACCCCCTGTTCTCCATGCAAAATACAGTCAGGGCAATGAAGTCACTTTCAAATAGCACAGCAATTAATAAAGAAAGAAAAAATAATTTCACAGTCTGTTGTTAAATTAGAAATTCTTTAGAGTGTCTGGAGTTTCTGGCAGAATTAATATGCACTCGGAAGCCTTGGGCAGCCTTGGTGCATATCATTTACCCAACAGCTGTAAGAGCCAAATGCAGAGACAAGGAATGGTGCTTGATTGCAAGGGAAATACTGGAATTATCTGTCTAGTAATCATTTTGCAACCCTGTTCACAAATAATCAAGAAACATTTGGATTTGGATTACATCCCTCATTCTTTCCAGACAAATGTAGGAGAAACAGTGGCTGGAAAATGATGCGTTAAGTAACACGGGTGAAAAAAAGGAAGGGAGCAACATACATTTGAGCAGGGAGAAGAAAATATACCATAAAAGTGCAATACATTTCCCATGGATTGAAGGGGAGTATTTTTATAGCAGCTTTCTGCAAATTGAATGCATCTACATAAATAATGTAGCGACACATTTAATTGCAACTATTTATTTTTAAATTTGGCTGGATGATGAGAGAATTTCTGCGCGGAATAATGAACCTTGTATTTTTACCACTTGCACAAATTTGAAAAAAATAAATTGTAAATGGTATTTGGGCTAAGTGTCAAGAGCCACAGAAGTTTCTGGCTGCTCTCTAGTGCATCTGAAAAGAAACCAACATCCAAAAGTGCATCCATATGGAATGGATGCTAGATGTTGGGGAGGCCAAGAGATGACAGGGAGGAAAATATTGCCAGTCCATGCTGGGAACTCACATTTGATCTCTCAGCGCAAAGTGTACCTCTTCAAATAAAAAAATTAATACTGAACGGTTTACATTTGCCTTCTGCTGGCTTTGCTGGTGGTATTCTCATTTTCAGGCTTTGTTCTCAAAAAGACTAGTAACCTCTTTTTCCCTCTTGGATTTTTTCCTTCTCTTCCTCATGCCAAGACTGATTCTTCGTATTCTCCTGCAGTCTCTACATTTCAGGGCTGCTGAGAGAACAGGCAGCATCTTCCTGTGCCACCCTCACCTGCTGGGTATCACAGGACAGATGCCACAGCACTTGACAAGGCTTTGAAAACAAGGTGTGGAATTGGAGCTGTCAGTGAGGAGTGGCAGGCTGCTGAGGGTGTTTGTGTGTGAGAGATAAGACAAGCAGGTTGCAATCTTTTTTTCTTGCAAGGCATAGGTATGCCAAACCAAGGGTTCAATGCCCTTGTGCCTGTGCCAGCTGCTCCCTTTTCTCCTCTTTTGGTGTCTTCCAGTCTTCCCTTGAAGAAATCCAATATGAATGGTTTCTGTAAAGCAAAAGGTTTGGTTTGGGGTTTTTTTCCCAATCTGCCTTAGAAAGACTGTTCGAGTTGATGCAATGCAAGGGTGCAGAGATGCAGCAAAAATTACAAATAAAGGCAGTGATGGGTTTCCAGGGCAAACAAGCTCATAAAGGCAATGCTTATTTCTTTAGATATAGCTGGAGAGTCATGTGAGCTACATGTGAGCAACGGTATTCCTTTATAATAGTTTGAGAATTAAATCTCCATAAATCAAGCTTTGGCAGCTAACAAACTTAAATAAAGAGCCTGTGAGAATGCCAGCATTGCTGCTGCAAAGTGTGCTCCAGGCTAGTGCTTTATGGTGTGGGGAAATAGGTTTGGCAGGAAGAACATCATGGTAAGACTTCATGTAGCAAGAGGGAAAGTGTTTGCTTTGCTTTACTTTTTGCTTTGTATGTGAATTTCTGGAACAGTTGCATATATCAAACAGCCATTTTTGGGGCAAGAACAAAGCCTTTGAGAAGAGGCGGTAGATGAGGTTGTTAGCAGGATGTCTCTTCCCAGTGGATGCTTTTGTCTCAGAAAAGTACTGTTTACGTGCAAAGAAATGTTTATGTTGTACGGAAAGTAATGTTTATATGTCTCATAAGTCATCTTCTTGGGATATAATTGCATTTTTTTTTTCCTCTGGGCTTTTGGGTTTTTTCTGACTGATCTGGAATCATGGCAGTTCTAGCTAGTTCAAGGTAAGGATGACCCAACTCCAGCATCCAAAAGCCACGAGGCTTCCTGCCCAAGTAGTATTGAGATTGGCTTCAAAACCAGGAGATTTAAAGTGTCAAGTTACATTGTTTTATCTTGTGTTTGAGCATTTTTTATATGCAGCAAGTTTTCCTCCAGAAACAGGAGACATAGTACAGAAATAAATTCTCTGACGGATTGCAACACAGAAGAAAATCTTCCAATATTGTCAGGCTGGCATGCGAAAAGCCAGCAATGCCTCAGGTTGCCCTTTGTTGAACTTGTTCCTAAAGAGGAGCTGTTTGGTGGAGATACTTGGCAAGGTAGATGAGCTGGAAAGTGTTGCAGTGTTCATCTGACCCAAAGGGGTAGTTTAGTCAACTTAACAAATAAACTCAGTATTTTTATTTTAAACTGCTCTTGGTTGTGTGTTTAGAGGTTGCTTAGCTTTCCTGGTTAAATTTCTCAGGGTGTTAATATTCGCCATGTCTTCCTTGCACACACTCCTTGATTTGTGGCCTTCTAACAAGCCTGACCATCTCGTGGTATGCATATCAGGGCGGAGTTTAGCTCAGTGAGACCTCCTTCTGTAACTCCAACCAGTGTGCTCAAGTGCAAGAACCCACCAACTTCTGTGGAAGGAGGCGTGACTGAAGGGAGGTGTTCCCCAAGAGATATGTCTGTGTTTCTTTCTGTGCACCTCTCAGCTGCCTGCCCACAGCAAAATTGGCCATCATCACCTGTATCTTAAATTTTTAATGACAACAAAATACCCCAACAAACACCACACACCAAGAAACATCACTTCCCCAGAGTCATTGTTCTGGGCATAAACCCATTTAGCACACTTAGTTCTGCCAACCCTGGATAAACCCTTCCTTTTTTTGGTCAGGACTGTAAACTCAGTTGCCCTCCAAAGGAATTTGAATAGATGTGTCTGGAGTGACATATGTTCAGCCATAAATTACTGAGGAACAATTTTAAAATAAATTGTCTACAGCCAGTCCTGCCGAATTTACCTCCTGAGACAGATGATCGTAAAGCTAGAAGCAAACAAGCCCTTAAACGTTTGACGCCAGCTTTGAAAGGATCCTTTTGAGTAGGTGTTACCATCACTGTAGATTGGTGGGATGCTGCCTGTTTTAGACCAAATAGTTCAGCAGTGGAAAGGCTGATTTTATACCAGCAAGAAATCTTGTTCACACAAGTGAAGTTAAGCAAGGTAGAGCCAATTGGAGGGAAATATTTTAAGAATTTTTAATTCTCTTTACTGTCTGCGTATGTACAGTTTATTAGTTCAGGCTGAAGCCTTAAAATGTCGGTAGAATAAACACACATGGCATAAATCATCAAAATAAATCCTCCCAATCATCGTATTTCTTAACCACAATGGCTTGCAGTTGTCCAAACCACAATATAATTAAAGAATGTTTCTTTCTTTGCCGGTTGGGCTCCAGATCCCTATGGCAGAGTGAACCAAAAGACTAAAACCCTTTCATTGAAGTATTGTGCCAGCACACATGTAGCTTTGAAGAGCCCTATTTTCCAGGAGATTTTGCCAACTGATCTTTGCATTACTGCCTGTAATAGGTGTATACAGATGGACACAGGGGGGTTTTGGCTGCATCATTTTCAAGTTTGATCCTGTCCCCCAGCTGCCATTAGGGACGATGCTTGTTATTGCTATTCAGTCATTGCTGCTGTCGAACTCGAGGGAGTTCTGTGCCTTGTCCATCAATCCTCCTCTGCTTAGCAGGACAATGCAGCTTGAATGTTTAAGTCGCCATTCGCATAACAAAGGATAAGCCGGGTGCGTGTCTTTGTGTGCAGAAACCCCCAAAATAGATTCCTGTGCCTCTTGGATTATGTGTGGAGCCGGGCATTTTAAGTTATGTTTACGAGCGCGCGGAAACAAATGTGTCTCTGCTGCCTTCTGTGTCTTAAATTGTATTTTTCCTTTAGGGGCAGCATTGTAAATCATGGCTTCCTCTGTTTAAGGGAGTAAAATGGTTTCAGTTTGCCTTCATTAAAAAAACAAAGACAGTAATTAAGGAGTAATTTAAGTGCGTCTTTGTCCCACACCTCAGAGAACAAAGTGAAGGTACACAGATTTTTATAGACACGGAGATTTGTGAAGATACATAATTTATAAATGTAATAGGCAGAAAAGCTGTAGCAAGAGGGTGTGGACTTCCTTTTCTTTTATTGTAAGCCAGATAGTTGAGGTTCAGTGAGATCAACCTGGATCTGTCCCTTGTAGCCAGAAAGCAAGGAAGGCTGCAGGTGCTGCCTATGCTGAGAGCTGAAGGAGCCCTTGTACATGCTTGCAAGGGCATGCAGCTGCTGGTCACTGAAACTTTGGGTTTGCTAGGAAATGACATTTCACCTTAAGTGCTTTCTCCAGAAATGTACCCATTTCTTTCAGGGGTTTTTTGGACAGGAAAATTTGGCAAAAAGGAAGACCCCACAAAGCCAAAGCACAGCCATCTAACCCTGCAGCTGACACAGCCTGAGGGAGCAAGCCTGTGCAGTGCTTTTGAAAAATCTTCTGTTTCCCCTTAGAGCATTTATTTTCCATAGCTTGTTTTCCTTCTGTGAAATCAAACCCAAATGATAGTGTGGGTTTGCATATATGCCAGGATAAATCTCTCCTCCATCACACTGCTGAGAGTTTAGGCTCGACTCAGGTTTTGCCTCATTGATTGCTTTAAAATCTTCTTTAGAGCGAAGTCAGAATGTGCAGAAATATAGCCCATTAAGATACTAATGTAAGCATGAGCATTTTCAAATGTGTTGTGTTCTAGGTATTTTTATGTCTTTAAAATGTAGTTTACTTGGGAATTTGATGAATTTTTCAGAGTGATGCCATGTGATGAAGTTTTATACCATTTAGAAGAAAGATATTAATGTCATTAGTGGCAGTTAATTCTTAGTTTTCTAGCAACTACAGTTATGTCATAAATTGTTGTGTCACAATTTAGTGAGCCATGAGATAGAAAAAAGTGGTATTTCAGAGGAAGGAACTGAAAGTACTGATTTATTTATATTCTCGTTTTTAAGGTTGTTTTTGTGTTCAGCGCTAGAGCTGATTTCAATGCAGAGTGGAAATAATTCAGCCTGAGTTAGTGTGGGGTTGGGCAGGACAGCATCAAAAGACAATGTTTTCTTAGAACAAAAGAAAAAAAGCTTAAAAGAATATTTCCCATTTGTGATGCATGAATTGGTTTAAATCCAAGCTAGGGGCTGGGTCTCTTTTTTCAATGTGCAGAGCCTGTAGATGCCTCACTTGTCCAGCAAGCTCCAGGACATCATTTAAAAGGACCTTTAGCAGGTCTTGGACTGCAGCATTGGGTGTTGGACTTCCTGAGAGATGCTGGCAAGTCTACTGGATTGGAGCAAACCAGCAGCTTCAAATTACAGTGTTTTATTAGTGGGTATTTATTTAATTCCCTTCAAATCCCCAAGGCATGCTACAGGAAGCAACATAGCACTATTGCAGATAGAAGAGGCCAAGCCTAAAAGAGATATAATCAGGGCATTTTAGACATTTTTCTGTGGCTTTGTAGCGTTGGCAGCAATTTCAGTGTCAGCCTACAGTTCAGAAAAGCTTATAAGGAGGGCTGGATTAGCTCTTGGGAGCCTGCTTGTAAATTCTGCAGAAGGATGCTCTGTGGTGGGTTGCTGTAGTTCTTGAAATACTTTTTAGGAAAGCTTGGCATTCATATGTTTATGCTTGTTGGGAGACACGAAGACAGTCCGTTGTGGTTTTCTGTTTTGTTTTTTCTTGTAAGTAAAAGAGCGTGTCAGGAGCACAAGCTGAGGCTTGGAGCCTCTCAGCATTTTAATTGATTCCACATTGTAAAGACTGTACCTCACTAAACCCTTTTATAGGTTTTGGACACATCTAAGAGGCAGCAGCACCCTCTTCTCAGCGCTAGCACTTCAAGGCATGGCAGCTCCGGAGAACAGGGGTTGATTTATTTGTAGCTTGTTTTCGCTCAGATCCTTCAACTCTCAAGGCATATTCCCTGCACCAGAGCAATGTGCTAATGAAAGCAGAGTTGATGAGCTACAGAGCTGAAAACACACACATTCACACACGTACATCTCTCCAATATCCTGCTTGTGTTTCAGCTGAGAGCTGCCTCGTTATGGACTCTGGGTCTGTCCATGGGGCAGAGAGTTTTACGCTCTGGTTACTTTTAAAACCTGTGACAATTTGAGCTGTGTGTCCCTGTCTGAAGAAGCTGGCAGTCTAGAAAGGTAAATGGGGCTGAGGATGGGAAAGAGAAGCAAAGGGGGTTTCCAGGCTGGGGAGGAAACCTCAGGTTCAGCCAGATAACCGGTGCTCCATCTAGGGTAAGCATCCTTATCCTCATTAATTTTTGTTAGATTTAGTCCTTTAGCTTTATTTATGGATTAGTGGCACTACCTTATGAATAATACTTGTGGTTTCTGATTACTGTAGAGACTAATTTGATGCTCTGCAAGAGAGACAGTGTAATTCCTGTTTGAGTTTTATGTTCTGGGATATATGAAAGGTCACTTTACTGATCCTAAGCACTTAAGTACTGTGAGCTTATCCTCCCAGCATCAAGAGAGTGTGAAGAGAGTAATAAGTTGGTCCTTTTTTATATCTCCTGGGGTTTCAAGGCTTTTAGGGTCATGTTTCCTGGCCTCTCTCTCTAAAAGGACAAAACTGGAATTCCCACTAATACTGAGATAGAGACTGATAGAGTATTCCAGAAGCAGCTGGCTGACATTTCACATTATCTCTTGTTCTTGTGGGACACTTTAACTTCCTGGATGTCTGCTAGAAACTCAGCACAATGGAGGTTCAGACTGTCTAGGAGGTTCCTGTGTGTGGAATATTAACTTCCTGGCACACCTGGTGAGTGAGCCTACCAGGGGCAATGCCCTGCTAGACCTGCTGCTTGTGAAGAAAGTAGGGCTGGTGGGAGATGTGGTGCTCGAGGGCAGCCTTGGGCATTGTGACTGAGGAATCATAAAGTTTTCGATTCTTGGTGAGGTAAGGAAAGGGGTCTACAAAACCTACCTTGGACTTCCAGAGGGCAGACTTTGGCCTGTTCAGGACACTTGTTCAGATGCAGTCCTTAATAGCAAAAGGGTCCAGGAGGGCTGGACATACTTTAGGACGGAAATCTCCCTGACAGCTGGTGACAGGAGGAGGGGAAATGACCTCAAGCTGCAGCAGGCAAGATTTAGTTTGGACATCAGGAATAATTTCTTCACTGAAATGAAGGGTTGAAAAAAAGGGTTGTCAAGCATTAAAACAGGCTTCCCAGGAAAGTGATGGAGTCACCATTCCTAGGAGTGCTGAAGAAATGACTGGATGTGGCACTTGGTTCTATGGTTTAGTTGACATGGTGGTGTCAGTAAAAGGTTGGACTCAATGATCTTGGAGGTCTTTTCCAGACTTAATGATTCTGTGATTCTGTGATAATTGAGTGGTTTTACTGACATGGTCACATGAGTATGGAAAGCCTTGGATGTGATCCTTTCTTCCAGCATGTGTTGCCTTGGGTCAGTGTGCTGCGAAGGCATGGGGCAGCTGGGGAGGAGAGTAGCCCTGCCTATTGACTGCAGTCTTCAGCCAGAGCTCAGGGAAGGGATGGTTGCAGGGATGCAGCCACAAATCATTTGATGTTAAGGCTAGCAGAAAATAATCTGGCAAGTAGTCCCAGCTGGCTGGTGTTACTGGCTTGTTCTCTCTTTTTGCTTTGTCTCCTCGCTGGTATTCACTGTCTTTACTACTGGTGTAGCACATTCAGCATGTTGTTGGCAGAGGCCAGTTTTCATTTTAAGAGGACCAGTGGTTCTACCTCCATCCACCCACATTCCTTCCAGGAGCCAGTGTCTTTCAGCATTGCTCTTGTGGGCTCCCTTCTGCAAGGTACAAAGACAGTTTCTAATCCAGTTGCTGTTGGTTTAAGGGATCAGCTCATGCCACTGCAATCCCAAGAAGCTCTTGCTGCCATCCTTCACCATGGCCATCTCTCTCTGGCCCCTTCAAAATGTGCAGCAGAGGCTGCACAGATGCTAATGCTCTGTGCATGCCACATTTTGTGGTTGCTATTAAAAATAAAAAGAGTGAAATTGATTTGCTAATAATGGATGTGCTGCTAACAGAAACACATCCCACTTGTACCTAACACTAGCAGGTTGTTTATGGCTTATTTGCTGTCTCTAAAAATAATAATTTTTTTCTAGCGACCAATTTAATTTAAGGACTATTTTCACACATCGCTGGCTGTTAATCAGTTAAAGAGTTTTAATATTAAGAAGAAAGAAGCAGATCTCATCAACAGCTTCAAACTTGATTTCATTTCTTTTCAGCTGTCTTGCAGCAGATTATAGGGAGTCTTAAGCTCATTTTATTCCTCCTGCTTTCCTATCCCCTTTAAAAGAGAGATAGTACCATTATCTGTATGACTGTGCTGTGCTAGCTCTGTGTATCCTTTCAATAGCTGGTGAATTGGAAATACTGAGATAAAAATATAAAAAACTAAAATGAGATTTAATTAGGAATTAAACACCAGACACCCATTTAATTTTAAATAAAGTCATGTGTACTCCATGAAGAGATTATAAGATTGACTGTCAGAAGAGGAATGGTAAGACAAGAGACCAAAACCCAAGATATATGCAAGGTAAGTTGGTTTTGGCCCTGTTCTGCTCTGAAACAAATTTACAAAATGTCTTGAGACATTGCCACCACTGGCAGAAAACGGACAGGGTACCAGCTCCTGCTTTTGGCTGTTTGGCTCAGCCAAGACCGTGCTCATCCACCTCCTGTGATACTTGCTCTGCAGTGTGGAGGTGTAGGGTGCCCCTGGGTCAGCGTTCATCTAAACAGCGTCCATTTCATCACAGCATCTCTCTCTGTTAAACAATTGCTGCTTGAACCATCTCACAGGCTGTCCTCTCCTTTGTGCTGTGTACAAAACAAACACAGGAAAGGAAACAGAGGGAAGTGTTTTAATAGATACAAGCTGTGCCTGAGACACCCATGCAGCTACAGCTGCTTCTGTTCTTGAGCGTGGTAGTGCAAGCGGTTTCCATCAGGAGCTGCTGGTCATGAGAGCCTGGAAGACTGTGCTGGGGGAACCCTGCAAATCCCCCTCTTTTCCCAAAGCATCTGCTGCAGGTGTGTGGATTCAGCCAACACCATTCATTGTGGCACTTCTTGCATTTATTTTGATTTTCTATACTCCCCTTTTTGTATAACCCGTCTCCTATCCCTGAATTCTTTCTTTCTAACTGACACAGAAATATTTCACCTTGGTCCTGCAGGATGCTGCTCTGCTGCCTGTTTGTTTTGTGGACTCCTGCTGATATCTTCAGTGTAACTTAATGCTCTTGAGTATTCCTTCTAATACTTTTTTAATAGAAATGGGACTTACCTGACCCATGAGAGCCCACAGTTGATACAAAAATTAGTCTAGTTCAGTTCTATTTCACATCTCTCATTAAAACATGGGTTATTTGCCTTGTGCATCTCTTGGCTCCATACTTATTTATGAAAACCACACATTCCCTTTGAGCTGAGCTATGTATCGTGCCATCATCAGCAAGCTGCACCTCGTTTAAAATCTGTCAAGGAAAACTGACTTATTTTGCATTTGCTGCTTTGCACAAAATAGAAGCACAGTAAACTCTTGTGCTGTAATGATTTTCTGTCTGTCTTGATAGAACATAATGAGATAAATTCAGGTCCTTTTTTGAGGGCTAATTACATTGAGTACACACTAGATGTGCGCTGCTGTCATTAAATGTTGCACATTTTCATGCTTTCATTTCCCCATTTCTGTTGTCTGCGTGTGCAAGGGTGTTTGATTTGGCTTTGAAATATAAATTGTGGGCTGGAGAGGAAGCATTTGGTGGTCTGCTCCCTCAGAAGACTCTCCAGAGACTCTGTAATAGTCCTTGTTGTAGGTAGGGCAGCATTTGAAGGTGATTGTAAAGTAAATAAAAGAACTTAAGTATGTGCTGAAAACCGAGGGATGTGCTATAAAGCGTGAGGGCAGCTTGTGGTAAGTCTGCTAAAAGCCATCAAGAACAGATTCAGCCCTAAATCTGTTCACTGCTCCTGTTGTCTGGGCGCAAAGCAGAACAACTGCACCCTGCAGATGGATACCACAGCCTAGGAATGGAACACTAGTTGGATGAGGAGCAATTTTGGGAAATGGGTTTTTAAAACCTATAAATCCTTCCAGAACCAGTTGTTCTCTGCCTGTCTTGTGGGAAGAAAGGAAATCTGTAGAATAGTCTGGGAGGGTGCTGGGTTTGGGGAGGTCAGAAGGGAGATGATCACCCCCTGCAGCAGGGGGGAGAGGCTGCAGATCCATGATGGTGACCTGGCAGTGTGTGCTGGGCTTGGGACCTGCTTCAGGGCTGCGTGGTGCCTGCTGTGAGAGGCACATAGTCTGGGCAAGGTTGTGGAGGTGGGGCCTGGGGGAGGTCTGTTGGATGCTCTTGAATCACACATTTGATGCATGAGTGATCTTCATCACCAAAGACTTCCTGCTCAGCTCTGGGAGTTGGGAATTGATGCGCCTCACCTTTGGTGAATAAACTACTGACGTAAAAGGGAAGATGTCAAGGGAGTTTCTCTGGTACTGCAGGAAGCAGAGCCAACTTTAGAAGTGGTTGTCCTAGTTGGTCCATCAGAGGAAAGGGATCACTAGTAAAAACTTATACTTTACCTACAGTGAAGATGGATTCTGTCATCACTTGCTGAGTTTTAGCACATGCTGTGATTGTCTGGGACATTCCTGATGGGATAATATTAGTGCTTTTGCTGTGAACTCATTTTCTTTGCAAGCTAATTACAACTGGGAGAGTTTGAATGCAGATGGAAAGGCTCTGGGATTTCTAGGTAACTTCTTCAAGTCTGATAGCAGATCTATGCATCATTAATATCATACTGGGCAGAAATATTTTAAAGCTACTCAGAAGGAAGAAAGGTAACAGCATTTTAGAGCTCCTTTAACATGTCTCCGTGTCCCTGCTTCTTGAGACAAACAGAAAATCAACATTTCCTGCTTTTGCTAACAGTGCATTTGTAGTTCTGTGTATATAATGGTATGATACAGAGCCAGCTGGGTTTTTTCCTAAAAAAAAACACTTGAAAACCTGTGGCTGTCATTGCTTCTGGCTGAGTGTGCACACACAGGTGAAGTGCAGAGAGCTTTGCATAGGTGAAAATGCACTTGTTTTGGGAAGATGGAAACAAGATATTACTGTATTAATTTCAAACTACTTAAAAAAATCCCAAGCCACCCATTAGCCATGGATTTGTAAGAAAAAAAATAGCTCTCAGATCAAGTCCTTGTGCCTTGTCATGCATATGTATTGGAGCTGGAAGAAATATCATGTATGGTGAGCATGCCTGGTTCAGGTTATACCCAGAATAGCCTGTCATATGGAGCACTTTAAAATTCATCACAGGCTTGCAAGGGGAAAGACTCTAGGGAAGTAGCCTTATCACAATGTCTTAAAGATGTCCATCTTGAGATCCCCTCCACCGCTGTGTTGTTATTTGTTTGCTGAGACATTGATTTCTGGGTGTGGAACATCTTAAACAAAAAACATGAAATGTATTTTACCTCTTCTCCTAAGACTAAACAAAAAAAAAAAAAAAAAGTCACTATAATGTTTTCTAAAGCAGAGCCCAGATAATGTTACCTCTAATGCATTCAACAAGGAAAATAAATACTCAGCAATGGCAGATTCTAGGGGAAAGAAATGATCAACAAATTCACATTATCTTTTCATGCAGATATTTAAGTATGCACTATCTGTTAGTGGCATAGACTGTTTTAAAATATGCAAACTAAATAGCTCATGAGTATTTGTGTGTTTTATAGCTGAAGATGTGGGGGTTTTTTAAAAGGAAATGTGAAGAGACTAATTTTATGATGGGAGAGCTTAGCCTGTGGTTCTTCTTTTCACAGTATGCAGACCTGGGTTCTTCAAAGCTTCACCCCACAGTCCATCCTGCAGCAAATGTCCCCCTCACAGCTACACACTTGATGAAGCATCCACATCTTGCCTGTGTGAAGAGCACTATTTTAGGAAGGAATCAGACCCACCTACAATGGCCTGTACAAGTAAGCATGTGCTTATAGGGTTGTTTTTAATCCTTTCAAGCTGTTCCTGTTCTGTGACTAGACATTATGATACTAACTAATGTGCTTTTTCAGGCTCTGCACTGGAGTCTGAACTAGTCTTGACACACTTGCAATGCCACTGTCTTTGTCCACCATCCTTCCAGTTGCATGAGAAGAGACTTTTCAGTGCTTTTTGCTTTGAAAGCTGGCATCCAAGCCAGGAAGAGTTTTTGTAAGGAGCAAATGCTCTGTCTGTCCCCCTGCACTCGTGGCTGGACTCAGCCAGCAGCCTGGCATCAGACACCCGAGTGAGTGTGTGTGCGTGGGCAGCAGCGTGGGGCACGCACGCAGAATAAACAGCGGGTAGTCCTTGCCAGCAATAGGGATGGATGGAACCTCCATGGACCTGCCTGGTGTCACCTGTAGTTCATTTTCAGTGGACAAGCCAGGAGAGAGCCCTGTCTTTCCAATCTGCCTGGAGATGGTCACTCTTCTCAAAACTCTGTGATGGAAACTGCTTCTCTGAGTGTAGAACTTACCCCCTGGGTGTAGAGGGCAGGCAGTATAACAGGCACATTGGGGTACTGGGAGTGCAGGGTAGAGTTGGTGTAATCAGAATCACTAATTTTACCCTTCTCCTGCCATCCATGAGCTGTCTTGTCAGCTGTACCTTGAAAGTCCTGTGTTCAGTTTGTTTCAGATACTTAAGGCCACAATTTCCATGCCCCCAGCTAGTCCTGCTGAGTATAGCACAGATCTGAGCTGAGACTGTCATGTAATGTCAAAAATGTAATTTTTGTGGTGTAGAAGTGGTTGAAAATTACTGAAATGGAGTTGAACTACTGGTGCAGGAGCAGTTGGAGCTTCTAAGAAACTTAAGCAATGGAGGAAAAAGTAGGTTTATGACTCCATACATGCTCAGAGCCACTGGACCATGATGCAGTGGTGACTTCCATACTGTAGGGAAGTACTTTACATCATGTAGGGATGGTAGCAGCTTTTGTGCGTTTCCCAGTGAATACAGATGTCCTTCCTAGCTTCCCAAGTTTGCATTTCAATAAGAGAAAGAAAAAGTCTGTTCCTGTTGGAGACACACTCTCTCAAAGAAAATTGCCCTTGGCAGCTCTCTGCTTGCCCACGGGAGGCACTTGGAGCAGAATTGGGCCCCTTGAACTCTGCCTTTGATTTTCACCTGGCAAAGGAGCATGGCTGTTGGAAGCTGTGCTGCAGGGAAGGGGAAGGCAGCCTTAGGCAGCATTGGAGTCACTGGTGCTGTCAGATCAAAGAGGTCTGGGGGGTGAGTCATGCAAGCACTTCCCAGTATATTAAATGGATATGCCAGAGTCTTTTGGAGCCATAGCCAGGGTGAGTTATAGCATGAAAAACGTGATACCAGCATTTCTTGATGTTCATTTTGCCCCTTGGCCTGACTTAAAAAACTCAGATAAATGTGGTCCAGCATGGTATTGGGAAACACACTGAGCTCTGGGAACTCTCATAAAGTAGGCTTTGCTGTGCAGACAGAACCAAAGCCAGCAACTGAGAGAGAGTTATGCCAGACTCTGGTGTCCACTGTGCCTCCTGCCCACCATCAGTGGTGTTGCTCTCTGCCCTTCTCAGAATGGAGAGTACACATCCAGTCTGTCCTGCTGGTGCAATAGCACAGGGAAGGAGCTGCCATCCCAGAGGAAGATGTTTATGTGTGCCTATGGCCTGAGCAGCATCGTCAGGGTTCGGAGAGGCACAAGCAAGTTAGGTGAACAACTCTTGTTAAGAAGGAAAGAAGTTCAAGAGCCTGTGTCTCCCTAGGTTTCTAGTGCAGTTCAAACCCTGTAGATGAAGGCTATAATTTCCTACTCTGCATATGCCATGGGATTTTCTTTTCATGTTTGTTTGGCGGCTTTGTGCTTATTTATTGGTGGTGTCTAAGTTTGTTGGCTTTTACAGTTTGGGTGGTTTTCTTTCAGGGTGGGTTTTGCTTTTGTTTTGAGAGCTTACTGTAAGCTAGTTTAAAGCCCAGGCATGGTGCCTGAAGCTGTGTTAGGATATGGCTTGGCAGGGTAGCAAGTCCTTCTGGGGCAGATGAGAAGTTCAATACCGATCAAGGCACAGCTCAGCTTCCCACTGCAAACCCCAGAGCCACAGTTGAGGACGTTGCAGCACCTCTGCTGGCATTCACACCTACCACCCCGAAAGCAGGGTGGAATATCTGAGCCTTCTCCATGTGAATATGTCACCTTCAATTTCCCCATGCATCTTTTCTTAGGATTTTGTCCTAATACTGCTGCATTTGTGCTGGAGCTGATGAGGAGGGCCCCGTGTGCTGTGCCAGCTCAGCAGCAGGGGTAGAAGATTTTGGCAGGGGCAGTAAAGAGTAGGTAGCGACAGTGGTGTTTTAAACCAGCCCAGTTATATCTGGAAGGCAACAGCTCATCATGACCTAAAACACAAGTGAGAGAGACTTGAGTTGTGACTTGTAGGAAAATATTGCAAGGGGTTTCTTAATGTTTTTATTATTTATTGCCACAGAAGTTAATAATATTCATAGAATTCCTTCAATAAGAAATGCAGTTAATTTTAGAGAATACATCAATGTCTGTTTTCAGGTCTACACCTGCAAAGTCCCCTTGCCGCTCAGTATAGCTGTAAAATCACATTTTCCTAATTTAAAGCTAGTGTTTTTCAGTTCCAAGCTGCATGAGCCTCCCCACCACCACCACCACCACCACCAGCATCATTAAAGAAAACTAGCTGCTGTATCACTGTCATTTGCTCAGTTAAGTACAGGGCAAGGGAGGAATATATTTTTGTTCAGTTTTTCGAGTTTCTTAAGTATGTTTTAAGTAATTTGTTTTATAAGTAATGATTGGTAATTTTAAAACGAATAGTGCTGTGATGCAGTCTGAAATAATTAATGCTCTCAGAAAAAAAGGAAAAAATGTTGGTCCTGATGGACATTTGAGAATTCTCTTAATATTATTATGTATCTTCCAGGAAGTAATTGAATTTTATTTCTTCTTAACTAGCTTCAGTTCCTTGCACAACATCTCTTTAAAACCAAAACAGTTGCACCCTTTTAGTTTCTCCTCATGTCTCTAACAAGTTGTTGTTCAGAGCGTGCTGGGGAAATATCTGTAGTATTTTGACACATGGGATAAATCGAAGACTTTATTTTATTTACTCTCATAGTCTACTTGCAAAAAGTTTACAGTTAACTTTGAGTGTTTACATACATATTTTTCTATCTTGAGAGTAATTTCTCTCTTAGGTTATATTTTTAAAATATGTGCATCAGTAAACGACAGGTTCGCTGTCCATCAAGAAAAATACCAATGTCTTTGTTTTCAGAAAGTATTTGCCTCTTGTCAGAAAATTGTGGTGCGAAAAGGGTGAATCTTAGAGTATAAAGTAGCAAATTCAAAGATTATATATATCTTTTTAAAAGTCAGTAGACTAATACCTGTGCCCTTGACAACAGGAGTTTGGAAATTAAAGCAGACCACCTTGGCAGATCTAGGGCCCCCCTATTCTGAAGGTAAAACACCTTTTCGTTCTCCCAACTTGGGTTTAGCCAAGTTTTATTCAGGTACAGTTTCAGGATTCTTCCAGTAGGTCTTGTTAGATATCTGTAGACTGCTAAAGAACTTTCTCTGAGGCCCTGTGAGAACGCTAATTTTATAGGTTATGAAGTCCCACCAGTTTTAAAGCATTTCCACTGAAGCTGATGTTTTTAAGTCTTCAAGAAGAGTAGCTGACTTTTCTGTACAAAGCAAGTAAAAACCTCTGGTGACTTTACAAAAGTAATAATTTATCCCCTTTTAAAGACATATTGTCCAGTAAGTGTTTCTTGTATCTGAGTTCTTTATTTTTTCGTAGAGTGCTGGCGTCAACAAAAGGACATTCATCCAGTGGAAGGAAAAATAGGGCAATTTAACCAGTAAAAAACATATAAAAAATCCTCAAGTGCAACACATATAACCCCATACAGCTCTAGTGATGAATTCCATAGTTTCCATTACATCAGTACAAGTATGACACTGGGGAAAATAGTCCTGACTTGGGCTGTATGTTGATTTTCATTAGCTAAATAGTGCTGGATCCCTGGGGTGCAGCTTGGGAGTGGATTGCTCCATGTTCATAGGGATCTGAAGGGATCACAGAACAAAACAAAGATGATCTGTCGTTTCCTAAGCTAACTTAGCTTTTTTCTTCAACTGCTTTTCCTCTGGAAAAAAAAAAAAAAAAAAAAAAAAAAAAAAAAAAAAAAAAAAAAAAATCAAGATTATTTCTTTCCTCTGGCAGCAAGTTTCTCATTGAATCAGAACAGCTTGAGTCAAAATCATGACAGTGTTTCAGTTAATCAGAGTTACAAATTTTATAGACTCAGAGAGGGGAATAGAAAAAGGAAATGGAGGAGAATGCTTCTGGTTTATAAGGTGATTTCATATATGCAACACTGCCTGTTTTAAATAATGAATCGAGTTTAATTATCACAACAAAACAAGAAGATGACAGCCTAAGTCAGTCTGTTAGATTAGTATAGATGTCTAGCTAGTGAAGCTACTTGTTGGACTCTTTTCAAGGAACTGCTCATGGATTTTGACAACTTCATTCAAACTGAAGAGAAGTGTGTTGTGTTGCCTTCCCTCGCAAAAATCCCAGCCTTTGCTCTATAATGTCTGGTGGTGCTGTGACTAAAATCCATCCTGGCTTACTTTGATAAATCTCCTCTTTCTTCCTCATTCATAAGCATTCCCTGAGTACTTACCATGAGGATATCTTGCGTGAGACTCCTGCTTGTCCTTTCACATTGTCTTCAGGGTGTATCTGCAGCTTGCCCTTCATCTGCAACATAAGCCTGTTAAAAACAAAAGCCTTGCAGCACCTTCTGCGTGGAAGCAAATCTTGGAAGGTGCCTCCAGGTGGGCTTTGCTTGCCCAGCCGTGGCCTTTCCCACCAGGATGAAGAGAAGCAGCCCACTTTTTGCAGGTGCTCTGGTCCCTCTGCAGCAGCTGTTCCTCCTTGGATAGCCTTGCCAGTGCCATGCTGGCATCCTGAGCAGGGAGGCTTGGCAAAGTAAGCAAGCGCGGCGCGGGTAACCAGCCGTGCCGCAGCCAGGCGGGGAGCAGGAGGGCTGCCATGGAGTGGCTGGATACAGCCCTGTTTCCAGTGGCCCGTGTAGATCACCATCTGCTTTGGGCTACATCGAGCGTCTCGCTTAAGTGCCATTTGGACACCTAAGCTTTGGCTTCGTTGCTGCCAAACGGCTGATGGGAAGAGGCAGGTGCCTACGGAGGAAAGATTTGGCATCTGAGTTGAGTACCTGGGTGGTGTGAAAACCCACCGCTTTTTTTTAGGACCTAGGGGTAGTGATACAGGGGCAGCGGGGTGAGGAGGAGGAGGAGGAGGAGGAATCTTGCCCCTGGTGAAGCCAGCAGTGACTTGGACAACAGGGCAAAGACTTTCTAATCCCTTCCCAGGAAAAGCAAGGAGAGCAGGCACAGTGCCCCAGGGTGCAGTGCTCCTCCTCTTGGGTTTGAGCCACCCTGTGTCCTGTCCTCCCACACAGATGACTGCATCCCAACACAGATCTCTTGAGCAAGGGGAGAGTGCTCAAAACAACTCCCTGTTTTCCCAGTTCGTCAGGTGTTGTTGCAGATGGTCCCCGTGTACTTTCTGACACGCGAGCTCTTTTCAGCCTAGAGAGTAGTAGCGAGCAGGATGACTGATGATACTGATTCTACCATGTGTTTTTCTCACTTTACAAACCAGGACCCCCCTCTGCTCCTCGGAGTGCCATCTCAAATGTTAACGAGACTAGTGTCTTTCTGGAATGGATTCCCCCTGCTGATACTGGTGGAAGGAAAGATGTGTCTTATTATATTGCATGCAAGAAGTGCAGCTCACACTCGGGTCTGTGTGAGGCGTGTGGCGGTCATGTCAGGTACCTCCCCCAGCAAACCGGCCTGACAAACACCTCTGTCATGATGGTGGACCTGCTTGCTCATACAAACTATACCTTTGAAATTGAGGCAGTGAACGGAGTGTCCGACCAGAACCCCGGAGCCCGGCAGTTTGTGTCTGTAAATGTAACCACAAACCAGGCAGGTAAGTGGATCTTCAACCTGGGGGAATGTCTGGGGTGGGAGCCTGAGCCAGTCAGACCCAGTGCAGACCTCCCTTTGGAATGGGTGGAAGTCTCCAGCATGGAGGGCTGGACTATGGCCTCTTCAGATATAGGGGATGGGAGGTGGGCAGTGCTTGTCTCATAGGTTATAATTACTGCAGTCTTCAGTATGTTTCCTTTCAGCAGGACACATTTTTAGGATTTGTGACTTTTTCCTTTTACACTAAGCTATTTGGAGATACCTCCACTTCTTTGCATCTTGTTGTATCCATCCACTAAACCAGGAAAAAAAAAAGAAAAGGCTGTCTTTACTGTTGGGAAAGGGAAATTTCTAAGAGTCCATTTTGATGAAAAATGGCTAAAACATCTTAACTTTACAGTTACCCTAAGAAAAAGAAAAATTAGTGACTGCAGGCAATTTAATCCCACTTCTACACTGTGATGCTAAAGTGACTGGGCTCAGGCTGATGAGGTGTGGTACATTGTCACTTCTCTAACAAGATAGGGCTAGGATTTTACTCATACTGTGTTTTTCTTGGTTTTGGACTGTACAGACAGAGATCATGTAGACTGGTTTATTCCTTTGTCCAGGGCTCTGATCTGTCTGCCCTTCCTTTGCTCAGAAGTTGAAATTACCTGTCACTTTGGACACAGGCATGGAGTTGCCGTTGTCCCCTGTCAGTTGGAGATATGATGGGAGGCAAGAATATGATTACATCTCCTTCCATGTGCATCAACACACCAGGCACATCACACAGCTTCTGTAAAGCCCCAGACACTTACCTGTCCTTCTCTTGTCTCTAGGGTCTCTCCCTTTTCCTGTTTGGCTTACTTCCTACCATTTTAATTCAGGGCTCCCCAGTGGCATTTTTCCATCGTGAAGCCCTTCCAGGACCGTTAACAGGTGGCATTTGAGACTGTGAGGACTGTGCTGCCAGATCACTGGAGCCATCCCCTGCCTTCTCCAGACAAGATTCAGCCAGGAAACCCGGTGGGCAATTCAGTGTGGCAGCTGGATGTAGATTGGCAGATCCTCACTGTGGAACAGAAAAATACTATCTGGAGCAGGGCTGCATCTCATTCCTGCTACCCAGGTGTATGTGCACAGGCTTGGCAACCAGCAGCAAGGAAGTGCAGATACCTGTCCTGGTAATTAAACTGGATTGTTGAAGTGTTGGACAGATCATTCATATGTTTCTTGAGGAGACGAAATGAAGGCTTGCTGGGAATGCTGCTGATAGATGTGGCATGGAACCTGCTGGAGGAATATTAGAGGATGGCAGAATGGCACCCGTTGAAGGCACCTGTTTAGTGCAGATCAGTGGGTGTCACAGTCCTAATGCTGTTTACTGTTTTCCTGCTGTGAAGGCTGCTGCCAGTAACTCTGCTCTTGGAAGAAGTAGTAAACTGACTGCTGTTAGTCAGTTTGCAGTCCATCACTGCCACTGGATTTTCCCTGATGTGTGGTGTTAAATCCACATAAATCTCAGTAAATGTAGCTGTGCATGAGGAGATGATACCTCGCTGATCATTGCAGACGGTGAGGAAAAGATCCTGGTTTGTGACTTATGTCCCAAACTCTCCATAGCTGCAGCAGAATTTATCCACATAGCTGCCTCCCTGTGCATCAGGCCAAGAATAACCCTTTTGCACAATTATATCACTTGCAGCTTTGTGTTGGAAGGTCTCTTACAGGAAATGGGAAACCTGTGACAAATGTGTCTCGTTCTAAGGACAAGTGGGGAAGTGTAGCTTCTGGTTAAGTCTCCCTGTTTATCTTAGTAGAGCCACAATCACAGGAGATACTAGTGGATTAAGCCATGGGTGTTCAGTACACTGTGTGGTGTTGGAATTGTGTCTGTATGCTCCTGTGGTTGATTCAACTGGAGGTTCAATCAAAGTGCTGTGTAAAGGAAGCAGTGGTGACAGTGTTTTGTTGTCTCTCTGGCTGGTCCCACCACGCATTTGTGAGGTGAGCCAGGCCTGTCTGCTGGAGCTTTAGCATCAAATGGGCTTCCCAGTAATGTGCTCTTTCAGGACTCCCCTGGGCCATCATCGGTTTGCCCATGCCAGAAGTAAAGCAGATGGGAAGAGGGACTTTGCAAATCAGACTAACTGCCAAGCATGGAAAGTGATTATCTGGGTTTTTTAAGGTGCTTCCAAAAAATGTCTTTTGAGGCAAGTAATGGAGTGGACCATGCCCAGTGATTCTGGATACAAAGATTCACTTCAACAGTCCTTTCTCAAGTAAAAGTAAGCAGGGCACGTGTGGCTTCAGGGAGTCTCAGGCCATCCACCTTCCCCATGGAATTACCTCCAAGAGGTGCAGCTCTGGTGTCTCATCTTTTCCCTTGCACAGATTTTGTGATGATGATTACATTTTCACAGAGGCTGGTTAATGAAGTTCAATCAGTGACACAAGGCCAACTGCAGCAGTAGGAGAAATCCTGCTACAAGATCTGTTGGCTGCCGGAAATTGAAAAATTGCATGCCATGGGATAGGTCTGGCTGCTGGAGTCCCGCTGGCACATATTCAGTAACCCAGCACTGCAGAGAAATGCCAGGGTCTGTTTTGTTGGTTTGGCTTTTGTCCATCCCAAGAAGACCATGTTCATTTCAGAACTGCAAAGAATGTACAGGCAGTGAGTCTTCATGTGCACCACCTCTTCTGGGCATGGCAGCTTTTGGCAGCAGAAACTACCTCTGGGTTAGACTCTCAAAGGGATTACTTCCTGAAAAAAAAAGAGGTTCTCTCCAAAATAATTTGTCCCTCTTCCTCTCTCCCCTATTTAAATAATGAGTAAAAGAATTGGTGCTCGCAATCCATCTGCCATTTTCAGACTGATGTAATTTTCTTCAGATTCCAGATTTGGAAATACAGAGAGGCAGCAGTAAACCTTTGTGCAGAGGAATAGGCTGGTTGCTAGTCTCCATTGGTGACCCCAGCATTCTGCTGTTCCCCCAGTCCTTGGAGACCTGACAATACTTGGGATGGGGTTGATCCATGGAGGATGCAGTGGCCTTAGGCTCCAAACCCAGGACTAGTTTTCCTGTAATCCTCTTGCAATCTGCAAACCTCTGTTGTTTCTGTGGGATTTTGCTGCTGTTTTTCTGCTGGAAAACGTGTCTAGAGAGGGTGAGCAATGCCACAAATCATGAGAGGTAGAAATTGTGCTGGCCTTGATTGTGGCTACCCTAGAGCTGCTGCAGGCAGACAGAGGACCTTCTTCCCTTTGCTGGCACAGGAGTTGGTCCAAGCATGGTTTTTCCCTATGGCATTGCTGCAAAATACGTGTCCAAGGGACTTCCCAGCACAGATGGCAGGGAGCCATCTGTAATGCAGTCTCGCAGTGTGTTAAAAAATGTGCCTCATGCACGTGGGCTGGAGCACAGTGAATAATTCATAAATGGCAATGATAGGACTGAGTTAGCCATCCTTCCTTTTTTTATGGTTTTGCTCAAGTGCTCATATTTTTGAAACCACCACCTATTTAAACAGTTTCCAGAGAGCAGTCTGTGTGTACTGCTAATATTGAAGTTTGCTTTTCAAGTGACAACTGCAGACTTTTTGTTTTTTTCTCAGTGCTTCCATCAAGCTGGATGATTAAGGTACACTGTCACTCTGGACAGAGATGTGCATCTCCCTTGAGGGCTTTCATCTTATCTGCCCTGTATACAGAAAGCACCTACCATGACGTCTTGGCCAGAGATGTGTCTCATAATGGGTCCATAGAGAGCAAGCAGTTCTGATTCATGGTTGCCTACATGCCCGTTGTATCATTGCAGGAGCACTGGAAAGATGCAATGTTTAAAACCTTCTAGGCTTAAAACCTGCCAGGAGTATTCACTTTAAGCCAGCCAAGCAATTTTCTTTGCTTTTGATGTCAGCAAGTCCCATGCTGGGTATGGCTTCAGGCACGGAGCTGGCCTGGAGGTGGGGGGTATGAGAGTGGGGCAGTTCTCCTGCCAGCATCCCAAATGCCACAGACTGCTTTGCACCTAAAGACCTTCTGTGTGTGTTTTTTTAGATAAACCCCCCACCTGTTTTCTGTTTGAAAAGTCAGAAGCCAGTGATCAATCCCCTTCTGTGACCTGTATGATACTTTTGAGCCTTCTGGGCAAGGAGGAGAAGGAAGATACAGATGTGCTTGCTAACAGAGGAGGAGTAAATGTGTCTAATGCCTCAAGGAGTCTGTGTGCCTGAGGCCAAACCAGAGATAGAAGTTGCATCCTGTGGAGCAGTGGTGCTTTTTTAGCAAAGGTGCTGGAGGACAGAACCTGGCAACCTGTAGTGCTGTCTGGGAGGCATGGCTAGGTTCTTACTTGACCAAAAACTACTAGATGCTTGGAGCAGATAGAAGGCTCTTGGAGCAGGGAACTGTGCTAAAAACCATGGTCCTCACTCTAATTGTGCAGGCTGGGATGCTGCAGTGGAGGGGAGCAAGGGAGAAGATGTTGTCCTTAGCAGTCAGGATGTGTACAGTCTTTGAAAAGCAGCCAAGGGCAATTTGGAAAGGGAGACCTGAAACTTAGAGCTTCCTGCAATCTTACATCAGTAGCTGCATGCTCTCGAAGCCAAGAGACTGCAACCATGCACGGTCTGGGAAGAAGGCATCAGAAAATGAGGCAAGAGATGGGAACCACATTTTCAGAGATTGCCTTTGGGAACTGATGGGTTCAAGTCCTGTAACATTCAGGGTCTGATTCGTCCAACATTGAAGTCTTCACAGGTTTGGTTTGGCATGGGGTGGAAGCAGTTTACTTATTTTCTTCAGGAATAACAGAAAATTTCCAAGGGGATCCTCCAGCAGAGGCAGCACGTTCCATCATCTCACACAAGAAGCAAGACTGGTCTTTCAGCTCTTTTCAGCCAAATCTGCTGGCCCAGGGTCAGCAAAAGCTTAAGCAGATGCTTAAGCAAGTAAGCCAAAAGTAAGCCTTTCCGCAGCCAGCATGCTACACAGAGCTTGCCTTTAAACACCCATTGTAACCATGCTTGATCCAGTGGGCTGCATCACCTTCCTAGAGTGGTCACTGGTGGATACCATAGAAGGGCTAACAGCAGGAAGCAGACACGTACCAGTGCTTCCTCAGAGCGCTCCCCAACCTCCAGGGAACACCTCTTTGTGCTTTATAGCTCTTAATGGATTTTTCTCGCATGAATTTGTCTAATCATTTTATGAACTCTGAGAAAATTCTAATGGCTGCAGGCAGCCCTTTATGAATTTGGTATGTCTGGCAGTTTAAACTCTGCTTTAGATTCACGCTGGCCAGAGAGGAGCTATTAGTGGCATAAATAGAGGTTTTAAGGTTTGCAGTTGCCCATCTCTGTGGAAAGCACCACCACTTAGAGATGCAGAACTGGCTTCCAGTATGTTAACCCAGGTATTGCAGCATTTAACCTAGAACAATATACTCTTTAAAGCAAAGAATGTCTTCCATACCAGGATAGGTGAATACAGGGGTATTTTAATATGCACAGGTAAACTGTACTGCCTCAAAGACCATAGTCTCTATTTAAAGCTGAGTGCACCCTGCACTGCCCCTTGCAGCAGGATCTTTCTGCTGGCTGTGAACACCATTCATGTCCAGGGAGATGTGAAAATTACTGTTGAGCTGCCAGTGAAGGTTCAGCCAGAAAGAGCATAATTTCATTTGTAAAGTTCCATGCATATGCTGATAATCAGCTTCAAGAAGTATTTTGGTATATTTTTAGAAGCATGGTCTCGTGCAATCAGAGCATGCAGTCACAAGTTGTAAAAAGCAAACACACTGGCAAAGTAAAACCTGAAAGCCAGTGTTGTACAAAAGGTTTATTGTTAGAATTTTTTGTTGTTTTTTGGTGCTGGCTGCATTTATACTGAATACAAAATCTTCATCCAGTGTCCTATTCCAGAGTCATGAGTTCACCCCAGCCCAGATGGCTGGGTGTCTGCTACCAAATGAATTATGGATCAGATTAATATTTTACAGTTTTATTTATAACTCCCCTATCGACAATTGCTACTTTTTCATAGTTTGTTATAAGTCTTTTTGTTATAATTCACATAATAGAAATACACACTTGAATATTAAGGCAGGTCTTTGGAATATGAAAAAAAGAATTCCCCAAATTACAATATGACTTTTAGTTAGAGGTCATTTTTTTTTCTGGAAGTATGTGAGACAACTTCATGGTTGATATATAAGGACATTAAAAGATGAAATAAAACCCATTTTCCTGCATCTACAGACAGACATTCAATTTGACATGAAATTAGAACAACTTATTTATAGATGAAAATAAAAACAATAAGAAATAGTTATTCTGTCCACCCTCCTTCTGAAAAAGGGAAGAAAAAAAAAGATGCTGAAGATCTCATGATGAGATTCAGCTGATGACAACCATTGTGTGTTGTGCAGTAGGGTGCAGGTTTTATTGTCTCCCAGTGGCAGTGCGACAAACATCCTTGTGGTGAAGCAATTACTCTTCCTTAAAGTGTGCTACTCATGAGGTATGAGGTACAAAAAGCAAATACTGGGTTGTACCTGGGGAAAATGAACCCATGGACTGCACCCACATGGTGCCATGCAGATGGGTGTGAGGGAGAAAGAGCTGCCCAAATATTTGGCTTGAGGTGCTGCGACCAGCAGGAGTGACACAGCTCTGTAACATCCCTGAGCCATCAGAATCCCCACCAGCAACATTGCCTCAGGCTTGGGGTAAAGTAGCAGATACTGGCCAATCTGAGTCCAGGTTTTTAGAGGTGTATGAGTAGCAAATACTGGGGTTTTTTTCCAAAAAGCGTAGAGCAGGCAATGCTGCAATCAGGTGTATTAAGAGCTTCACGAGGTCAGAGCTTTAAGAAACTTGTGTTTTTGCAGGGCATTACTCATGTTACATTACAAGAGTGATAGAGCTGGTTTAAAATCGTATTTCCCATTTTGTTGGCATATTTTTAAAGGATTGCCAAGTAATCTTATACTAATCTAATTCTAATCCCCTTAAAACACAGTCTTCAAGGCCAAGGAGTTCTCTTTGTATTGTGCTGAGCACAGTACCTGGCAGAGGGCAAAAGTAAAGCATCTGAAATGGTTTCACTGCCCAGATGACATCAATTTATAGATTTTTTTTTTTTCCCCCATGAATGTTGCTGTTGAATTTCACTGCTGATAAAGTCCCATTCAGCTCTTTAATCTCAGTCTGCAAGCTGATAATTCTGTTGTCTGATGTTATTTCTCTGATTTTAACATTAAAAGTAGTTTTACATTTTTAACAGTCTGCATAAATGATACTTCTGAGAGTATTCTTTAAGACCTCAGGACTTGAAAATAGCCCAAAAAGAATGTAAAAACACTTTCAGTGCTGTTAGAGAAATAGCAGTGGACTTGCAGGCATTTCATAAACAGCCCATTTGTTCTCTGGCTGAAGTTTCTTTACCAAACTGAGTAACCTCTTTATAGTAATCTCCCTCAAAAGTTACATATAACAGTGGAGGAAACAGAGGAGTTTGAACATTTGCATTTCAGTAGTTGTGCATTGAGAGAGCTGTGCTAAAAGAGCACTGCCCAGGCTATAGCAGCTTCACAGGGCATTTCTCCTTTCCCGTGCACCCACCACACTGACAAAATGAGTTTGTAGGAGTGTGAAGGTGTACGTACATACATGGCAGCCTGTGTGCCAGGTTTAGCTGAGGTTGTCATGGTTTAGTTGAGGTTGTCATGGTTTAGCTGAGGTTGCCATGGTTTAGCTGAGGTTGTCATGGTTTAGTTGAGCTGTTAGGGCATGGGTTGGACTCGGTGGTCTTGAAGGTCTCTTCCAACCTTTTGATTCTGTGTGCATTTGTGTGTGAATGAACACGCAGGAACACGTGCTGGACGGAACACAGAGGTTACCTACCCACCCTTGTTTTATGTGGATATCTTTGCCAGCTTGGTAAAGCTCAGACAATTCAGGTGCCTTTCACTCTTCCTGTCCTTGTGCCAAATTGCTGCCTTACTGGGCCGACATTTGAAGAGGGTGGCTCTCTGTGCTGCAAGGCCACCCAGCAGTTCTCTGGTCCCTTTCTCCTTCTGTTTCCTTTTGCTGTGAGCATGACCCTTCTTTAATAAGCAGTTTGTAATATTTATTGATTCATATGGCCAGATTTTTTCCCCTTGGTTGCTGTTGTGCCTGGTGTCTGCACCCACACAGCAGGCTGGCTTCTGTATCCCAGGGAGTATTTTGCTGTGTCAGAACTGAGCTCCAGCTCTCAATGTGCATGAATTACAGGTTCCCAGCCAGTATTGTACAGTATCAGGCTGAAATGCTTTTCTCCCCTGGATTGCTTCTCTTTGGAGAGGTGTTGTTTCAGTGAGGCTTGGAATGTTTTTCCACATTTTCTGTTGTGGTTGCTGTTACAATGTATTTCAACAGCAAACCCCTTGCTCATTCCTTGAAAGCTTTCCAAAATGTTACTTCTGGCACTTGTATTTCTTGCAAAGGGCTAATGTAATAGAAGTAGTAGGGCTGGCTAATACTTTTTCCCAGCTTACTGCCCTTTCTTCCCCACTGTGGGACGGACATGGGGACAGGGTGGGGAGAGCTCTATCTGAAGAGCCAAGAGTAGTAGCACTAAGGTGACAGACAACCCAGCAATAAATGATATTTCTTCCACAGCAGCTGGGCCAAAGTTCAGCTACATGCAAATACTACAAAAAACTCAAGAGTTGGAAGGTTTTAATTAAAACACACTTCAGATGTGCTCTTTTGCCAGCGTGATGGAATGCTTACTACATCTCCTAGTCCTGGAGGGCAAGTAACTAATGGGATTTCTGGCTAGATCAGTACAGTGGAAATCACCAGAAGGAAGGTGTTATTATTTGGTTATTTTCCTGTTTCTTCGAGCTTGACAATGTCTAAGAATACAGGCTCTGATCAAAAAGGTCCTGTATGAGTTGGTGTGGAGCTCCACTGGCTGTGCTGGTGCTGGGTGAGGGTTTTTCTGCTGCAGTGCAGCAAACTGGGGCCAGTCACTGCTCTTTGTGCAGAGGGGCCAACCACGCTGGACTGATCCTCTAAGTGCTTTGGCTAGCCTTGGAGAGAGCACTGCTCTGGGGAGATGGGTGGAAAAAATAGCAAATTCTCATATTCATTTGACAAAATCTGCCCTGTGGGTTTTGGATAGGGGTTGGGAGTGTGCCAAGTGGTGCAAGGGGCCTTTTGCATCTGGCCCCTGGGCTCTGCAGAGGGAGAATGATGCCTCAAAAGCAAATTTGGAGAATTAGGTGGAAAATGCCAGTGAAGGGCACTAGCACTGCTCTCTGCCTTCTCAGGAATACACAGCACAATTGCCCACCATGCTTCTGCATCCTGCTGTGCAAAACTTGTGCATCTGTGCTCTCTGCCCCTACATGAGATAAAAGGAAGCAAAGCTGAGTCAGGTAAAAGCAGAAAACTGGGTTTGCCCTCCCTCCTTCGGTTTGCAAGCGTTTATGGGACCGTGTGCCGCTTCTTCCTATCTTCTTTCCAACTTTCTGCAGTCTGCCTCACTGTAAGGAGAGAAAGTGCTGCTCACCCAAGTAGATTTTTAATTATTCTATTTCCTGAGTTTCCTTCCACAGTTCAGCATTAGAGTGGCTTATTACAGGGGGCTGATCTGCCCCACACCATTATCCTGTCATCTCCAGGGCACTTCCTCCCCCACAATGGGCTCCTGCCTTGGATCATTAAGCCATGAAGCTCCATGGTTCTGCCTTGTTCTCCTGAGGGGTGGCACCAAGAGCATGAAATTGTTTGCTGACCTTGCTGGAGACTTATGATCTGAGCCTTTAAACACCTGGCCATGCAAGGACAGTTTCCACAGAGAGGTGCTCTCACCCAGTTCAGTAAACTGGAAGACTGTCACCGTAGAAATGATTGGGTTATTTAATTTATTGTACATCACTCTGTCCCAGGTGCAACTCAGCCTCTGCAAGGACATGGAAAGGAACTGGAGGGTGACTGGGTAAGGATGCACATGAGGGCACAGACCCATCTCCACCTTTTCCAAAACTGCAGACAGCAACTAGCAAGCCTGGGTGTGCATGAAGGACAAAATGCCTGCTGCCTTCCACAGAGGTGATGCACCAAACCCTCTGCTACATGTTGGCTGAAGTTTCAACAGGGACTTCTGCCAGAGTCAAATAGTCCAGAAGGCTTTGAGTGCTATTTGCAACCTGCAGAACATCTCCATAAAGCAAAACAAATCCCCCGTAAAGTAGTCTGTTGGTAATATTGTTTGTGATCTAGTAAAAATTGTGCATCTGTTGTGGCCTTACACTCTTCCTCTATCTTCTGATATTGGTCAGTGAATGAGAACTGCTATTTTAAGTGCAGTTTGTACAGTGTCCCATTCTTCATTTAGGACAAAATCAGGAAGTTAAATACATGGTTGTTATGCAGAGAAATGCAAGTTGGCTCAGCTTTCTTGTATGCAGACCTGATGGATACAGCATCATTGGAAGGGATACCTAATTTCAGTAAATTGCTATTTCAATGCCTAGGACTTTATGCATTGCCTTCATCAGGGAAGTTTTTCAAGCATTGGGTTCCTTGATGGGGGAACTGAGGCATAGAGTGTGGTATGACAGGCTAGAGGACGCACACCAGGACTGGGACTCTTCTTGCTGCTCCTTGCCCCTGCTGAACCCCTCCCATAGGGCTGGAGCCCTAAGATAAGTCGGAAATGTTTCCTAACCTGTTTGCCAAACTAACTTAAGTTTAGGGAGGCTGGCCAGAGTCCACTGGAGATAGGCTGTTTGGTTTGGGGTTGCTTTTTCTGAATTGGTTTCAGTATTATTGGGGTTTCAGTTTAACTGCAGCATTAAAGATGGAAAAGTCAGTCAACAGTGTATTTTTCCAAAGCATTTAGTGAGCTAAAGTGTGCTGAATAGCTTGGGGAGAAGTGTGACAGGTGACAGGGGGCCCATTTGCTCCAAATCTTAATTGCTTGCAATAGTGAAAATTTCCTCCTTTCCTCTTTTGCACCTTCTGTCAGGAGAGACAATCTTTGATCCAAGTCCAGCTGAGTACAAGGTGTTGCCTTCAATACATCTGGTTGGTGAAATGTGCTTTGTCTGCTAGAAAGGGAGCTGTTAATAATGTGACAGTGTCCATTCCAAGCTGTTACAAATTCCAGTGCCCAGGCAATTAAAAATCCGATCGTTTTGATTTGGTATCTAGCAAGAGAGCAATTTCTACCTGTTCAGTAAATACAGTTGAGTTTTATTTGGCCTCTGACAGTAATAGTATTTAGAGTGGCTTGGCAACTGTTCACTGATGAGGGTCCAAAAAAAGCACTTAACAAAATCAAGTGATAGCAGTAATAAACTGCTAAAGACACTGGCACTGTTTATCCACTTGAGCACTTTAGCAAAGATTTCAGGGGCTCCTCCCAATTTCTCTGCCTCTCCTCAACTTTATAACCTGGATCACGAGCCCATCTCCCAGGGACTGGTGAGGTGGCTGCCTCCCAGCCAGGGGCATCACTGCACAGGGTTGTGTCAGGCTCTGGGGTCACACAGCCCTCTGATCCCTGGTCCCCATGGCTGAGCCCCAAACAGGTGCCCAAGGGGCTGTGCCAGGGGTTGGATGGGAGAACATCCAAATATCTGAAGTATGGAACTATCAGGTCTGCTGCCTCCCTGTCTCCATCTCCAGCTACACTGCCTCACAGAAGTAATGATTCTGGGGGTGAGGCACGTACATGGCTCATGAACCATGTGGATCATGGAAGTTCTGTGCACTTTGCCCTAGCAGGGGGAGAGCTTTGGCACGCACAGCAGCCGCCTTTTCCCTTTGCCATGAGGGTGCTTGAAAACTTTACAGATGCCGCAAGTCAGACGATTTTACAGCTGCTGTTTGGCTGAGTCTAGGAGTGTTTTCCTCTCCAAGAGAAGCAGCAGCTATTTTTTCACAGAGCAAATGAAGCCACCTGTTGGGTTAACTGGGCTTTATTCAGTCCCCAGGCTGCCTTGCACAACCTTTAGGGCCCATAGGAGTCTTTGAAGTACCATTGAATTTCATTGTTAATGTCACAGTCATTTACTGTGAATGGAAAAGGGTATTTTTTTTCACTCCCAGCCATGAATAAACTCTGTAGATTGCAGGAAATAATCCCTCTTAAAGGAGAGCTGAAAGTGCTGTCTTTTAATATAAGAAAACTGGTACTGAGCTGATGCCTAGGACTATGCCAGGTTTTCTCAAAAGTACTGGATTTTGCTCAGTGATTAGAAACAGAATGAATTAGATGAAAGAAAAGCAGCTGATGACAGGGTAATACATGTGTCAGAGAAGGGGAGGGAGTGGTGAAGGAAAAGTACGTAATGTGGATGACTTTAATTATGTGGAAGGTGGGAAGACTGACTTCCCCATCCTGAGTGAGGTGTGTGAGAAGATACATTAGTCTGTATTCTCTCAGAGGTTGATGAGGTCTCCTCCAAGATGTTAGTAGTTACTTGGATGAGAAAGGGTGCACTTGCTGGCAGTATTTATGAGAGCTTTAATTACATTTCACAGACTGAGTTCCAATTAGAAGGGAAAGTAGGGGTGAGAAGATGAACGAAAAGATGTACAGCATGTGTTAAGAGCACGGTGATAAATCTATGGCTAAGGATTATGGTAAACAAGATGGTCGTACATCATGGCATCATTTGCACACTTTTATTTGTAGATGCTTACTCCAAGTTCCCTTCCACCTCCCCCTGTCACAAACAAAATGTATATAAAGAGGTCAAACACAGGCCTCTGTTACTCCTCTTCCAAGATGGAAGGCAAAGATCATTTGCAATTGCTGCAATACAGGACTGTTGCTTTTTTTTTTTTTTTGCTAATTCATTAACTGTGTCATAAAATGGCACTCCAGAAAAGGCAGACAGAGACTGATCACAGCATTTGTCTCCATGCTGCATGAGTAGTGGAAAAATATTGCTGTCATCAGTGCATCCTTTCACATTGCTGCGAATTCTCACGTTTAGAATCACAGAATGGTGTGGACTGGTCTGCATTATCCTTGCTATAATCTCACCTAACCAGCTTCTTATGCAGATGACTGTGATGCCCATTTATTTTTATGTCAGGATGTAACTGAAAGGGGAGATGTATCAATTGCTCAGCACTGGCTTAATTCCCTCTGCACTGTAGTAAACCAGGGACTTTGCCACTGACTTCACTGCAAGGACAGTGCCTCCATGTCTGAGTGGCATTTGCACAAGTCTCTCATTACATCCCTCTCATGTGCTTCAGAAAGAAGCTTCTCTGTACTCTTTACTTGTAGTGTAAGCTGTTTGCCAGTATCTCCACAGGTGATGCAGGTAAGAGGTTTTGTCTAACAACACCAGCGTCAGGCAAACGGGCAGTACTTTGGGTCGTGTGGTATTGGTAATTAAACTAAAGGTAAGTCTGCAGACAGTTCATAACAAACACTGGAATTCTGGCTGGAGAATGCGGATTAGCTAGTGAGATTGCTTTTGTAACATTGTTCCTCCCCTTGATTACTTGAAGGCTTAACAGTGTTTCTTGAACAGCAGTGAAATGGCTTCAGTGAAGCAGTGGCAGTACTTCAGCAAATGGAAATTTTTTTCTCTTCTTTAATTCCATGATCACACTTGGTAATCTAGAACAAAGCAAAGGAGAAAACTCCTTTTTCTTTGGTGATGTTGAAAACAAATCCTTGTTTATTTAAAAGTAGCTATGTCAGGAGGAAGGTATAATGGAGTATAATTGCCAAATTCTTATTTGGTAATTAGTATCTTGCAGCCATCTCAATGCTGTTAAGATACAGGCATAATTGCACATAGGATGCATATATTTATCATGGAAGTTGGCACTTCAGACCATTAGGAAGTGTCTGTAGCTTTGCTGTATGCTGCATGTAGATTAATCTAGTTTAGGAGACTTAAGAGCCTGTCAGATGCTCTCATCATCCAAGCATTTGTAACATCAGGTGGTAGGAGAGCACTTGGAGAGGCACCAGGTGGTTTCTATAGTCCTGCTGCAATAATTTTGTGGGTTCCTGATATTCGTGCGTTTCCAGAGGTTTACCTGTTGCTGGCTGCAATATTGACCTCTGCCTGTTTTATTTACACACATTACAAAGAAAAAAAATAGAGTGGTGAGGTCCAGAAGGGAGGAGTAGTTCCATTTCTGCTCTGTTGTGCAGGATATTTCCGCATGCCAGCACTGGAGGAGAGAAACCTTGACTTTTGGGAGCCTCTGAGAAAAGGCCTGTGAAGTAACCCCAGATACATGCCACAGGCACAGGGCTCTGCCACCTTGAATGAGAAAAAATTGTTGCTGGAAATTAAACATGTTCCCTTGTCAGCCCATCAAATAAAGTATAGGTAGAAGCAGCATGTTGCAGAAATAAGCAAGTCTAGAAGTCATGTCTAGGAGTAAACTTTTTAAAAAAAAAAAGTTTTAAAAAAAACCTTTTAAAAATAAACAACTTGCCAAGGAAGATGATTTTCAGAAAAAGATCATAGCTAGAAACTCATCACTTAGGAGCTTTTAATTAAATGTCTTTGGGAAGGGATGGACAAATAAAATCTCAGGGAAGAGATTGTTTCAGCCACAGGCCTAAGTCAACTACCAAAGATGAGGGCCTATGTGCTGCAGAAGAAGATGTTAACTATGAACCTCGTAGTGCTCTGGGAGCAGCAGGAGTGTCCCTCCTGCACATTTGTAGGCTGCAGAAGAGAACAAAGTGATTCTTCCCAAGGTCACCCAACAGTTCATAAGTAGGGCCAGGAGGAGACCAAAAGTCACCAGGGTCTAGTGGCACTGTGCTTCGCTGAAGTCAAGGTGGAGCCATAAAGGTAACTTCCTTATTTGTGCCCTTCCTTTATTCCCCATGTTTCTTGACTGCTTTTTAGAGCACTACACAGGAATACAGAGTTAGGGATTGAATCTTGGTGTACATCTGAGTCCTTCCTGATGAAGGACTGAAGTGCAAGACCATAAATAGGATATCTTCCAAAATGGAAGGGCAGATTTTCTATGTTAACCTGCAGCTGACTGTAGGTCCAAGTAGTCTTCTGTTTCATTCATTACTTTGACTAATTCAATACCTGAAGGGATATATTATATTTTACCTTCCCATAGTGGATCAAATTCTTGTCTTGCTTGTATGGAAGCTACTTTTGATGAAGTCGGTGAGTAGCCTCTCACGCAGACAAATGCAAGGAAAGGCCTGCTGTCTCAGGTAGGTTTGATCCATCTTTTTTCTCCAGGTATCTTCACAGCTGCTCTTGTATTTCTGTTTGGGCTTTAGAAATTCTGGCTCTAAATGTAATTTTTTTCCCCAGGGTATTGAGGAAGCAAGATTATCTTGTGCATGGAGGTAGCATCATTTTGAGTTTTGTTTTTTTATCAATACAGTGTCTTCCCCACATTCTGAAAATCCTTTTGCCCAGGTCATTCCGTATATAGTTGTAGTATATGATTTGACATGCTTTTCTGAGGAAAAGATGAAGCAGAGAGCACCAGATTTTTTTTAATTGGGTCACTGATTTGAGTTCCTGGAGCTTTATCATAGTGGCCATCCTGGGTCTTGTTAGTAAAGAGATGATCTCGAGAATTAGATCACTGAGATCATAATACACTGCTGTGTTAGACAAGATTCATGGTTGAGACAGGATATGGCATTTACTGGGTCCTTTAAATGTCACATCCAGACTTTAAAGGCCATAGGCTTAGAATAAACAAAAGAGAATGCAGCTAGCTCAAGCAGCTTTAAAATGAGCAGCATCCTGGTGATCCAGAGGGAACCTGTGGCCCATTTTTATGCAGCAGATACAACACTAAGCAGCCACTGGAAACCATGCAAGGATGATAACAGTGCCTTTCTTGAGATACAAGGTAAGATGTGCCTGTGTGGTCAGCATTCCTTTCCTTTAGCAGCAGAAGGAAGGAAGGAAGTAATATGAAGTTCTTATCAGAGTTACGCACAAGAAGTTAGACCGGCATTAATGACTTGAGTCATTTTGGTTGGAGTGCAGTAAATGAAGTGGTTGAATACCACACAAAGTAATACATCTCTGCAAGCAGTTGCTTGGCAGTTGAATGACTGGATGGACTTTTTTTTTCTCTTTTCTTAGCTATGTGATAGTTCAAATGGATGATAACACTGGGCAAAATTTATTTTTTCCTCAGATGCATTCTTCACTGATAGAAACAGGCCCATAGGAGGGTAATCCACAGAGCTGGATTCTGTACACTGCAGTGCTATACAGCATAAAAATGCATGTGGACAGTTCCCACTGATCAGATGTGATAGTTCAGTATCTGCAGGTCTTCTAAAATTGGGCTTTTTTGTAATTTTTATGAACTGATAAATGTTACCAAATTGCTTGGAAATTCACTGGCAGTCTTCAAGGGAAATTCAGCTTTAAAAACACACTTGAAGCATCCTTTCTTCAGGCTCTTCTTGATTTTTTTTCTGTGTGGCTTATGGAAGTGTGCATATGTGTATATCTATATTTAAAAGTGTCCTTTTCTCTTTTGTTTTTCATGCTCTCAGACAGTAACTGTTGTATTGATTTTCTTAACTCTTTTTTTCTTCAGTACTAATTTCTAGAACAAAGTTCAGTTATCTCTTAAAATGTTTTATTTTTTTAACCAAGTGGTACGATGGGGCAGCAAGTCACTGCGTGGTGAAGTTTGGTAATCTGCCCTCAGGAGTGAATTGTTATTGATTTAAAGGAAGATGAAAAGTCAGTGGTGTTTTGTGGGAGGGCTGAATGATCTCTTTTGGCCTTAAGATCTAGGTATATTGATTTAAAATTATCTTGCTTTACCTACTGCCTATAAATTTACAAATTCAAGTTAAATGAACACAAAGCACATTCTGTTTGAGTCCCTGTATTTGTATAGGGTTTTAGCAAAACCATTTAAAATGTTGTTCTTTTTATTAATTCTGTTTAGCTGTGTATATAGCTCTCTTAGAGTACTCCTCCTTTTGGGGGGGCAGCCTAGCAACATTTGTATACTTCACTGTAATTGAATCCTGATGCAAATCCAAGTCTTTGTTATTCTTGCATTCACTGCAGTGACCTTGATAATGTGAATGTTTCACCTTTGCTGCTCCTTGGAAGGCAGTCCTGTGAAACGGGATCAATTACGTGCATTGCTAGGATCCCATTTTCAATACCACTGAATTAAAAACAGTTAGAGCTAGTTAATGGGCTTCCCCCTTGTGTGAGGGAGGGGCAGGGGGAATGAACAAAGGAGAATAGAAGCTGAATTGTTTGAGAGGAGGTAATCTCTGTTTTGTTTCTGCTATAGATTAGGAAGTATCAATTATCATGTCAGAAGGCAGAGAAGCTAATATGCCCCAGAATCTACACATAGTTATTTAATCATCCTGCCTGATGCATAGCATTCATCATTCACGTTTTTAATGCCACTTACTGTTATAATCTCACATTTATGCAGGGAACATTTAGGGAGAGTCATGGTAATAGGCAACAACCTAGGGAACAGAATAGTGGAGAACCCATATGGTTTGATTTCTGTCTCTTCAGTCTAAGCAGCCTGAGCCCTGAACCCCTGCAAACTGTTGTAGGTGTCTGATCTTGAGATGATACCCCTGTGGATGACTCAAGGCATAGTCTGAAGGAAAACCTTCATGAGCTCCCATCTGTACTGGGTGGGTAGTTCTCAGTGGTGCTGTATGCTGCTTTTTTCCAAGAGCAAGTGGGAGCTAACATCATCACCTGTGAAGGATACAGGCAAATGGCTGTGAGCAGCTGGTATGTGTGCTGTGAGCTCTAGTAGCCATGCCATCCTGTCATCTGCTGTTTGGACTACTTTCAGACATCTTCAAGGCACAATTTCAGCAAGCCACTGGATGCAATGAGCGTTTGCAGCATGAAGGTTGGTCAAAGGAGAGTCACAAATGTGCAGGGTGATACCACACAGGGAAGTGCTTTATGTATTGCATCTATGAAGACATACATATATGTATTTTAATTCCTCAGTAAAGTTTTTGGTGGTCTAGTCCACACACTGAATAAAGATGAAGATGAGAGAGTTGGAAGGACTAGGGCACTTCCTTAGATCTGTCAAAGTCTTGGTCCAAGGTGGAGAAAAGAGCCAAGAAACCCCTCAGAAGGAGGAACCCACAGTGGCTGATGTTGAAATGCCCTTTTCTCTTCAGTCACAAAGCTGAGGGGAAGCGAGTGATCACTATAAGGAGAACTTGCCAAAACCAAATCTGTGGTCCTGTCACAGTGGTTGTGAAGCAAGAGAAGAACCTGGATGCAATGAAACTTCTCTTCCCTCCATCTTTTTGTAATGTCATGGGAGTGCTGAGTGAGACAATATCACCAAAGCCTCAGGGTACATTAGAGAGTGGAGCTGCACAAATGCCTACTCTGAAGCAGTTAAGTTGCCTGATTCCTATAAGCCTCTTCCTAGCAATATCTAGGAGTAGTGAAGCTTTCGTTTTGCAGGCAGGAGGTAGATGGATCTAAAATTTGAATTTGTGGCATATTCTTTTTCCCCTGATGTTTCAGAGAGTGGCACTATCAGAAATGAAAGCCAAAAAGGCTGAAAATTCCCACTCTGCTATCCTGTGTGCATAAATCTTGCCTAATTTTTCATGAGTCATACCCACAAAGCAGTGAAAAATACTGGGATGACCAGCCACCAACCAGTGTAGATTGGGATGAGCGTCATGTTGCAGAAAGCAAACTGTTTGACCAGAGTTCTGATGAAGAGGAAGAGCTAAAGACATGTCCATTTACACATCTCAGCTGCTGCTACCATTTGAAACATCTGAAATCTCTGTTGGGACCATTTAGCTTCTGGATGGCAATCCCACCCTCAGATGTTCAGGCTGTTCTCCTGCTACCATTGCATTGCCCTGACCTCCAGAGCCTGTGGTGACCCAGTTAAGTAGACAAGGGCTTAGGGCATATGCTGTCAGCAGTAAGGGGAAAAATTGGACTAGAGAGTCCCTGTACAGTCCATAAATGGGGTTTTCATGTTAGAAATGTTCTGGCATATTCTTTAGTTTGTCTCTAAATCCTTATCAACACCTTCAGAAACTAACTGGACTGAAAAAGCCTGCCATATTTTGTCAGAAGAGTCTGTATTTGCTTCCTGCAGAAAATGATGCCCCTGCAGTGTGAGAGAGTCAAAAGCCATGCTTTCCTATGCAGCTGCATTTATCCCATTTGAAAGGTTGGTGTTCCTCCTAAGCTTGTGTTGCTCGGTCGTGATCTCTGCAGTTTCGCCTCAGCAAAGCAATTTTGCACAGTGCTTCTTGTCTTTAAGCACAAAACTAGTGCTTCTACTTGGGAACAGAAGTTGGAGAGAGTTATTAAATTACGAAAACCAGCCTTTGCTACAAATTTTCCCACAGTTTTCCTCTTTCACGTCATTCACGTAGGGGTTTCGTTCCATGTTTGAGCTCAAACACAAGTTGCTTGTGATTTAAATAGAAGAAGCCAACTGTCAGGAGTAATGCTTGCAGGTATTCCTTCTTTTCTTTATTTGCCTTACAGCAGTGCCTGCAGGCCAAAGCAAAGATTGTGCTGGCAGCACCTGAATAGTTAGTTCCTGCCCCTCAAGTCTATAGAGAGGAAGGAATTATTGTCATCTTCATTGCACAAATAACATGGAAAGATGAAGTGACTTGCCCATGGTCATGCTGGGGAGTCTCTGGCAGAGCCAGAAAACAGAGTATTGTTTCCTCTAGTCTGATGCTTTTATCCCAGTGCTTTTATTCTTTTGTGTGACTAGCCACTTTCAGTAATTTAGATTTTTCCGTAACGTCTCTTGGCACAAATGAGCCAGCTGGTAAATGGCACTAAATATATGTCTCTTGGATCTCTGCCTTTCAAGATCCTTTTTATTTTTTATCACTTAGCTTGTGATGGCCAGGTGTCTATGTAGAGCCTTGTGTCTAGAAGGGTCTCAGGATGTGCTCATCTAACCTGCTTTAAAACCTCCACACATGCCACAGGTTCACTGGGTGATTTTTTTTTCCAGTGCTTCATTATTTTTGTTCTTAGAAAGCTGCTCCTAAATTTAAAACTGTGTTTGTCTTGCTCCAGAGACAGCAGCCTTTTACTTATTTGGAGACTCATATTCCCTTTCAGTACTCTTTTCCCCAGGACAGAAGAGTCTCTATTCATAGCTTTCTTAACTTGTGGGTTTTCTCCAAGTCCCTCTTGGGTTCTGTAAAAATGCACTGTGCTTTTCCTGACATTCAGAATGGGGCACAGCATGGAGCTCCTTCATGCGATTCCTCCTTCTCCCCAAGGACCTGATAAATCACTTTGCCTAGTGGGAAGCCACGGGTTGAGGACTTGCTGGAGCAAGCAGCCCAGAGATGGTGCACTCCATAGCAAAGCAGGGCATCAAGACGTACAGGAAGGTTTACTGACCCAGGGACACCCCCAAGGACTGCCACGACCCACCAAAAGCCCACAGCTTGTACAGGAGCAGCTGATGAGTTGGTGGGGCCAGGAGTAGCCACTGCCAAAGAGAGCAGCCCCAGGGAGAGCTGCAAGTGACCAGGAGGGGAAACAGGGCATGGCATGACAGTTTGTGTGGGAGGGTGCACAGGGAGGTCACAGTCTGCTGACTTGAAGGGGAGAAGAATTCAGCTCATCTCATTCCTACCAGTTTGATGGAGCCAGCAAGAGAAGACCTCTCAGAAGACCTTACTGCACTGTCAGGTGCCCAAAGGGGGCCTACAAGAAAGCTAGAGAGGGACTTTTACAAAGGCCTGTAAGGATAGGGATAATGACTTTAGACTATAAGAGGGTAGCTTCAGACTAGATATAAGGATTTTTCTTTCTTTTCTTTTTTTTTACAATGAGTGTGTTGAGGCACTGGCACAGAGAAGTTGTGGTTGTGACCTTCCTAGAAGTGTTCAAGGCTTGGCTGGATGAGGCTCTAGGTAACCTGGTCTAGTGGAAGATGTCCCTGCTCACGGCATCAGGGTTGGAACTAGATGGTTTTTAAGGTCTCTTCCAACTCAGACCATTTTATTATTCTGTGAAGCTGCATCTCCTTCCTTCCTTCCTTCCTTCCTTCCTTCCTTCCTTCCTTCCTTCCTTCCTTCCTTCCTTCCTTCCTTCCTTCCTCCCTTCCTTCCCTTCCTTCCCTTCCTTCCCTTCCTTCCCTTCCTTCCCTTCCTTCCCTTCCTTTCCTTCCTTTCCTTCCTTCCTTCCTTCCTTCCTTCCTTCCTTCCTTCCATCCATCCATCCATCCATCCATCCATCCATCCATCCATCCTGGCAGTGCATGCTCCCATGTTCCACACTGCAGAGGTTACCTATAACTGATTATGGCGCCGAGGGAACGAGACAGGGAGTGCATCAGTGAAGGCTGCGTGGTGCTCTGCAAGCAAGAGACCACACCTTTATTTCTGACTCCTTTTTGTACATTTTACAAGTTGCCCACCCCAGAGGTGGGACCCTTGGGAACCACTGGTCATTTTCCAGAGACCATCACCGAAGCCCCTCCTCTGGGAACAGATGTGGGAGCTTCAGTTGTTTACTGAACATGACCTTGTGCTTCAACACTGTGCCTGGGAATAGAATTCCCAAAAACCAAAACAAGCAGGCACGAAAGCATGGCAACAGTTACCCTTTAGGAAGCTTTAGGAAGGTACACAAATCTCCCTTGCTAGTACCAAGAGATGTTTTTCCAAGCACCTGTAGTAAAACTTTGATCTGTGCTGGCTTTTTGGTAGTTAGCTTCATCTCAGTGTTTGGAACCTGAGATTTTAGGACTAACAGTGGCCATTGTCACACTTAAGTGCCAAAAAGACTGGGCAGGATATCTGAGTTGGCAGCAAGGATGAGATCTGTTAGATTTTTTTTATTTTTCTGCCATTTCCCTTAAAAATAGCAGGAGCCTGGGCAACAATTGCTCTGATCCAGAAAAGCCACTGTAAGTCTCAAACCAAGGGTTTTATATAATCACAGGTACATAAAATTTTCCATTTCAGCTCTAGTAATTTTGAGGTTTTACTGATATAGGGGTTTCATCCAGTATTGCCTGTTTGACACATTTTTATTTGTTTTTAAGTATTTTATTTCAAGCCTTCCGATCTTCATTGGGGAACTCACTTATGGAAGAGGTCTGGATTGTAGTTCTGCAAAGCTGTGACCAGCTCAGGGTCCTGTGCCAAGTGGTGGGCTCATGCTTTTCTCCCATTTCTGAGTGAGAGGTGAGATAAGAACAGTGGTGGTATTCAGAGGGACCGAATAACACAGGAAATCCAAAACAAGCTACAGTGCAAGTTAAGAGCTTTGTCTATTCTTCCCTCTGACCTGATGCACCTCTTCAGTAGCTGTTCTTCAAGTGGAAATGTAAGGAATTTATTTGCCTGCCCCTGATTTCACTGGAGTGTTTGGTAATTTGGCTTTAATGTTAGAATTCATCAGCAAGACTGATTGCTGTATCATACGGAGTGGCAGGCTTGGCAAAGAAAGAAATTTCCCACACAGTTTAAAAATGGTCCATGAATTTGCCAGGTTTAGAGTTTGATAACAGCTAGAAAAAGGATGCATCAAGTCTTGTGTGAAGAAAGGAGCCGATTTAGGAATTAAGAAGGTTAGATGGTAGGGAGCAGGAACTGTGCACATTTTACATTTTATTCAGTGGCTGTGGTTTGGCTTTGTTTTGTTCTTAATGGCATGTGGTTTTTATAAGGAAGTTTTTGCTTAAATGCAAATCAGATATTAGGTTACTAAAAGATAGGGAAGGCACTCCTTGGTATGTGTGGTGGAAGCTAGTCTGATAAATGTACTCAATAATGAGAATTCTATGGCAAAATGCTGAGCCCTGTGGCTACGAGCCAGCAAAATGCTGACAGCAGTGGTAGCACTCATGCACCTAAAATTAAGCATTTTCCAAAAATGCTTTGATGGATCAGAGCTGGAATCTTTATCACCTTGCTAGAAGTGAATTTATGAGAGTCTTGTAAGTCAATAGTATTTATTCTTAGGCTTCACAACTAAACCACTAATGGAATATAGGGAAATTACAGCTTTTCTGTGGTGTGAAGAAATCTGGCTCTGGTCTTAACCACAAACTGTTCCCTAGCTTTCAGAAAAGCTTACTATCTTGATTTCCAGAGGCTCTATAAGAACAAAATCAGGTATTGGAATTTCCTGTGGATCTGCGCCCTGTAGGAGGATGTTTCTTCATGCTTCTCTTTCCTGCTCCAACAAATATTTGTCTCAGATGCACACTGGCCTTGAGTGCAAGTATCTGCTAGGGACATCAGGGGTGCCTCTTTTTCCTGAGCCCAGGCAACCTGTGATGCCCTAATGTCACCCTCTCCCTTCTGAGATAAATTGCAGCTTAATAAGAACTGGCTGTGCAGGACACAGGGTTGATGCTTTTCTAAATACAAATGAATATGTTAGGCCTGGCAATTGAAAAAAAGTTTCTCAGTGAGCTATGGTCAGGGCCAGTCTTGCCAGGCCAATTTTTTAAATTATTTTTTCCAGACAGCTTATAGCTGTATGAAAGGGACTTTGCACCCTGCAAAATACAGGTGAGTGTTTGCAAGCCTTCAGGTTTCAAGAGAAAAAAATTACTTTGATTGATGTTGCAGATCATGGTAGCCTTCATTATACAGAGTCCTTAAAATTCCTTAAAACTGTTGTGTGCCTATATTCCTGGTAAGGCACTGAATGTGTTTGTTGATGAACAAAGCTGGAGGTAATACTTCCCCTCCCTGGAGATGAGTACGCTCAATATTACACAATTTTCTCCTGTGATATCTGGTCATGTTTTCCTTAGGCCTGTGAGTTTTGTGGGTCTGCAGGCAGCTTCCATTCTGTACGAGTCCACGTCCCTCATCCGTGATTGGCAGGAGCCGAGAGCGTGTCTGTGCAACTCTGTAAACAGAAGGCAAATGCCAAGAATCCAATTTATTTTTTGAAACCGTGTGCTTTTAGGAGCCTTGCCAAAGGTTATGTATTTCTTTGAGATGGCAGTGATATACGATAGGTATCATTAAATATTCTGGCTCTGTTCTAAATGGGGTGATGTGCACATGAGGAATGACAAGGCAGCCTTACCCCAAAGGCTTTATAGCTTAGTGCCTAGATTTTGTGGTGTCTTTAGGCTCTGCTTGTAATCCTGTTGCAGTTTTAATATATAACAGCCCTGACACAAAGCAACTTCCTATGGTGGATATTTTAGGAATTATTTGCTTGCTTTGTGGCGTTAAGCGGTGAATTTTGCAAACTTTCATGCAGTCTGCAAGAGGGCATAGAGAAAGGAGTGCCAGAGGTGAGATGTTGCTACACTCTACTGGGTTGCCTCCACAAAGGTAGGCACTTCAGTGAATCTTAGCAATATTTTGTCAAGGCAAAATATTTTGTGAATATTAGCAGTTTGTGAATCTTAGCAATGTTTTGTTTGGCAAAACTTTCAGTGGTTGCATCCACTGTCCTTCGAGGAGTATATGTTGAGTCCTGCTGCTACAATTGACAACATAATTTGATTAAGAGGAAAAGACTACATGCAAACATATAAAGTTATGCATTTGTTTTCATTATTTATCCATAAATAATCAGTACTTGGTTTTAATAACAAAGAACATTTTACAGGTTCATTTTTATAACACACATTACTGCGGGGAGGATTTCAGTAGTGATTTTTCACATGTAGCAAGGCATTTGTTGCTATTTTTTCTTTTTAATACCATTTTACAGGAGAAGCAAAATATCATTGAGTGTTCATCTAAAGATTTACCATAAGAAGCAATAGGTCCTTACAGGTGGGTCAGTTGATGTTAGCTTATTGCTGTGGTTTCCTCTGTTTTCTCTCTTTGCTGATTCTCTTGCAAGTTCCTTTAGGAGATACTCAGAGAAAAGAAAGCCTTGAATTATGTGAATTCAGAGCACACACACCTCTCCTTCCTCTAAACACACTTGAATTACTGCCAGAACAGAGAGTATTGGGGCACAGTAAATCTTGAGGCCTTAGATCATATTGGTGCATAGCCAGGCAGATCTCCTGAGCTGTAACAGAGATCAAAAGTAAGAGATGAACCATCATCCCTGTGCTAATGCAAATTGCATGCAGATCACTTCTGTTATTTCTCTAATGTGAGTATGAATTTGAGGTGTTTTTTTCTGGTTTGTGTCTACCAACACAGGAGCACTTCTCTGTAGTGGAAGTGCTGGTAATTAAAAGCATTGGGTTAATAGCGTCCACAAAAGCACAACATCCATACTGCTCTCTTTGCCTTTAGCCAAGGTACTTTTCTCATATCTTAGGTCCAAGGATTAGAAGCCTAGAGAGAAGTTATCCTAGGAAAGCTCTGTCAAAGAAAGAACAGGCTCTTCAACACAAGTAGGCACTAACTGGGGTTTCACTTTTCACAAACCCAACCTTCTGTCCAGCTGGGAGGCAGCAAGGCCTTGTCCATGACCAGCTTGGGTGTCAAGTCATGCCCTGGTGTTGAGCTTAAGGAGCTGTGTTGAATCTTCTAGGATCCAGGATCTGAAAGATCACTCCTTTTCAAATGAGATAGATCTGATTGCTTGGGTTAGTTATGGACTCATATTACAAAAACAGGGCCCTGCCTTCTGTCAGGGCCATGGAGTGCTTCTGTGGGGTTCCTCTCTGTTGTTTCACCTGTTTTGTTTCAAGGTACAGATCAGGGCACCTCAGTTTTCAGAGGCATTCAAAATATCCATTCTGACTGCAAAGAGATCTAGGACCTGGCACTTCAGGGGTTCATCTTGGGATGTAGAAGTTCTGAAGAAATATTATATATTCATTGCCAAAGCAATTTGAAGATGGTGTTCTCATTTTGGTATTTGATGAATGTAAAAGACTAACATGAAGTCCCCATCTACACAAGAGATGCCTTGAAGAATCATTCAAAAGAAGATGATCTCCATATATGAACAATGTTTTAGGATTTGGCTCCTACTTGGCAAGTTGTTTGGATTTAATCTAATCCTGGGGCTAAAATTTACCTCTTTGCCTTATTTAGGGCCTATGCAGGATTGAAATCCCACAAAAGATCTCAGATAGAATAGAAATGTCATTTAATGCTTCTTAGTACCAGGACCTTTCATTCCCTGGACTCAGTTTTCAAAAACATTTGCAAGCACCTGCAAACTTGGGGCCCGGCCTGTTTGCCTGACTAGCTAGGCATGGTTTGCAACTCTTTATTCTCAAGGGACAAGGAGTTTCAAAATCCATTATCAGACAAATTTGAGTACACTTTGGGATATGAAAAATTGCAGCACAAAAGTCAAGTTATGACTTAAATCCTAAGTTATGACCCAGGTGTAATATTCACAGTAGAAGTACCCTTAAGAGAGCCACTGGGTGTTAACCTAGAAGTTCCTATGTAGAAGTGCAAAGAGATAATACAGTGAAAGCATTGTTTTTCCTTCCCCATGAGTGTTTCTATTTTAACTAACACATCTATATTTTTTAATTAACCTACTGCTTGGAGCCACCTGCAATTTCACAATGCCTTTAGTGTGACTTGGTGAATAAGGCAAGTCTTGCTACAAACTCTGAAGTCACCAAAGGCCTGAGAAAAAAAAAATGAGAAACTGAGTGAAAAATTACAATATATCACACTTCTGAAGTGAAACCAGAGTTACTTGTCTTGTGGTTATTCTTCTAATGTAGGTTTTATTTTCTTCAATTATACCTGGTTTTATTAAGTGCATTAATTATAACATAATTGTTTGGTTATATAATAACAGGTAAAGGTTATGGCTTTGGGACTGGGTGAGATGGGGAGCCATTAGCTGTTGTTTCTGCCAGAATGAAAAATACCAAGGCAAAAGTAATTGGCCTGGAGAGAGCATTAGATAGACCATGAAAAGTAGAAACTGGATTATTTGTTTTGTCTTGGTACAATGGTTGTTCACCTGATAACATTAGTTTCTCTTAAAATATAATTAGCATTTTATTCCACTAAGCATTATTGTATGTTAGGTATTAGTGGGACACAGCACAGTATGTTGTAAATATGGCCTTTGGTGCCTAGATGGCTAATTCAGTGCTAATGTCATTATCAAAGGTTGCAGAGGAACAATGTCCTAAAATGTCTGTTCCTCATGAAATAATTTTCTGTAGTTATTCAGATGTGACTAATGATGCGTCTTCTGCAGAAACTTTAATTTATTTATTTGAAATGTCCCCTTACTCTTCTTAAGAAATGTTAGAAACAGAACAAAATAAAAAGGAAGAATCAGTTTTCTATGCTTTTCTTTGCTTCCTGATTAATTTTTGGTCTCAGGAGAGCAAAAATGTACATTGGCAATTTCACACCTTGTTACATCTTCTGTTTGCTTTCATCGCATGCATGGTTGTTTTCATAAATGGCAAACATAAACATAAATGATGTAATATCCCTCTTTGATCTTGACTATGTGGCTGAGAAATTAATGCATATGTGCAGAACATGAACAATTCACAATGTACATCCACCTTTTGTTGTGTCAAGGCAGGGATTTGAACAAGACTTCTGTCTGTTCAAATAAAAAAACATGAGATATTACAGCTTTATGTATCTTGACTCTTACGTGAATTTATTTTTTACGTGTTGTACTCCAAATGGAAGGACTCTGTGGTTTGACTTTTTTCTATTAAGAGGATGCTGCCCTTGCAGAAGCAGTGACCTTTGAAAGGCAAGTCTTAAGTAATCCTTTTATTTTTCTGAGATCATATAGCACAGTATCCAGTTGCAGGCTTTTAAGATGGAATGATTGGAGACTTTGTCTACTTGCCTGGATTGGATTACATTTTGTTTGACAAAGAAAACTCTAAAATACTTATACCTTCCTTCCTTCACTTCAGAGCATCGTAATCTCTGTGCATTGAGGATGCAGAGTAGTTGCTGTATCATGCCAGCACCGCTGGGATTTATTGAATTTACTTAATTGGCCTTTATCTCACGGTTACACTTTAACACTTCTTTTGAAGGAGATTCAAAAAGGATACGGTTACTCCTAATTTACTTTGAGAGTTGGGTTACTCATTTTCTTATCTTCCATCCACTTCCCGGTAGAGCAGAGCATTCTGTGAGCCACAATTGAACATTTTAGAGACTTGCACACCCAGAGATTTAAGTCCACAAAGCTGCTCACTAGCCAAGCTTTTTGCACACTCATTTTAGGGAGAATGCTCTGTTTTAGGAGTGTAGGAAGTTTGATGGGTGTGTTTGGGTGGCTGGTGGTGCATTTTGTGTTGTACTATGCAGGTGCACGTAAAGGAGAGCTAAACTGCCCTGAACCTCCTAGGGAAAGTTCTTGCAGTGTGGGTTGGGAGCACTCACATTGTTTTCTTAGCTGTGAAGCACTTGTGAGCCTCAGTCCTATAAACACTTCAGGAAACCTCGATAAAGTGGATGAAAAATCCACTGTTTGATCAGACAATTTTGATACTGGGAATTGCATGATTTTCACCTTCCTGACAGGCATTCAAGACCAGGAAGGGCTGAGGTTTCCCCTCACTTCTTTTCTCAAGTTTACTTTTGCTAATAGGAGTTTAAAATGGTTTAATGCTCAGCACTGGTACTCTCTATCCTGCCAGACCTCTGCTGCCAGCTCTGTAAGCATGGTATAGATGTTGCAGGGATTTGGGGGCATTGGAGATCAGTCCCAGAGGGCATAGGTCCGTTTTTTGAGTACTTTGGTGGCTCCTCCCTGTACATGGTAGCATCTAAGTGACTCCTGATAAGTGATCAGTATCATCTATTTAACGAGGATTGTACCATCTCCTTTTACTTGTCACCACCACCAACTTGTTATCCAACGCCCCTGAAAACTGTGTAGCTCCCTTGCATGCATGAATGAAGGGGCTTCCTTCTGTTTTAATGGAGCTCACTACTTGCTCTAAGTCTTTTGAGCTAACACATCTGGCCACACACGTGTGCAGGATCTCGTATCTCATATGCACAGTTCAGCTTGCTGTGCACATGTATGCACAGCTCATGTTTAGGCACCTGGGTTGATCACAGAAATTCATTTACCAGTTTAGCAGTTTGTATTTAGGTTGTTATTTGCCTTCACATAGCCCAAAAACTTGTAGAGGACATCAGTCACGGAGGGGTAAGGTGACTTTTGCAGATGAAAAATTGTTGGTGATCACCATGCAGTGCCTGCGTAAATAATATGATCATCATTCAAATCAAGGTGGCTTTTACTCGCTCAGTGGAGCAGTTGTGAGCACAGTGGTGGATGCACAGTTAAAAAGCAAGCATTGTCTGTACAGCTTGATGCCAGCTCTCCAGCAGAAAACAGTATGGAAATAGCCAACACCTTTCAGGATCCTTCAAGAGACAAGTGAGGAAAGTAAACAGGAGTGTAAAAAACTAGGGCTGAAGCAAGACTGAGATGTGGGAACTTGCTATAGCAGAGAAGTCTTGCTGCTAGCCTTCAGTCCAAGAATAATTGTCTGGACCTCTTCCCTTACTTTTTGGCTTCAAATCACACCTGGAAAATTAATGTATTTGTGGTCTTTATTTTACTTAATGGGCTGGAATTTTTTATAGTGTTAAGATAATTAGGTAGTCCTGTATATAGAAGAATATTTTTTTTATAGCTCCAGATACATTTTGGAAGATGAAACGTGGTTGCTTGTTGCTGCTCTTTGCATTTCATTCCCCATATGGCCATAAAAGTCTTTGCTATGAGTCTCCTCAGGCTCCCTATCATCCTTGCAGGAGCTGGCCTGTGTGGAGGGTGAGTTAAAGTCCCTCATCCAGGCATGGCCTATTTTTATCTCTGGAGAAGCTGCTCTTGGCCCTACAAATAGGTGACTATGAATTTCTCCTGTCCCCTTTTCTTTTCACTCAGTGTTGTTTCCTAATCGCTGGCATGAAATACCTGGGGTGTTAGGGTTGCATTGCCCATAGCAACTTTTGCTGGAGAGCTGGCAGGGGTGGCAGCAACCACAACTTAAAAAGTCTCTGCAGACATCGGGCTGAATACAAAGGATCAAGCCTGTTTCTGATGCACATGTGTGCTGCGAAGGGCAGATAACCTTTCAGGGCTGCATCTTAAAATAATGAGCAGAGCTGGTATGGCTGCTCTCATGCTGTGGCTTCCCCAAGCACACTGCGAACTTCCAAACTGTGATTGCCATTAAAATCTTTTGCCATTTGCAAGGAATTAGCATCACTATGTGAGCTGTAACACCCCAGTGATATTTATGGAGAGCAATTGAATTACAAAGGTTGTAATATTCCTTGCTTCTGGAAGGAAGGGGCTGAAAGATGCCTAGGCTTAAACTACTTTAAACCTAAAAATAATTAAAGAGCCCATGTATTCTAAGGTCTTCTGAAAAATATATGTCTTGAATGCAGGCAAAAGCAAGCAAAACATAATCAATATGTAACTCTGGTAACTTAGACCCCTGACACTGAAAAAAGAAGGTGTGGGGTTGACGTGTTTGAAAATTGCTTGAAAAGACGGGGTTGATGTGTAAGCTGAGATAGTAGTTCATGTTATTACTATGCCACGGTGGTCATGCTACTGCAAATCTGTGCAAGTCCAGCTGTTAAAAATGGGCAAATAGCACCAAAGTAAAAACAGACCCCACTGATCTGCAGTAGCTAAGGATTGTCTTGCATTTGAGGATGCACTGATGAGTGATTTTGGCTGAGGCAGACCGTCTTACTAACAATGGTTTTCGTCTGTTCTGTTTTTCTCCTGTCTTGCAGCACCTTCTCCAGTCAGTACTGTGAAAAAAGGGAAGATAACTAAAAATAGCATCTCCCTTTCCTGGCAGGAGCCAGATCGACCCAATGGCATCATCCTGGAATATGAAATCAAATATTTTGAAAAGGTGTGATGGACTGATTGCTGAGCTTCCCAAGTACCTTCTCTTTATTGTTTTCTTCTTTTAGTTATTATCATTTGAGTCCTGGAAGGGAATGGAGAGATTTTATGCGTAAATCAATGTCAGATTGATTTTGCAGTAAATGATTAGGAAGACCTGAAATGAGGGTGTTGTTTTCCATTAGTGTGCCACTTCTCTCGAACAAATACATTAAATCCACATGCCAGATTCCTCTCCAGCCTTATCACATTAAGATAGAGCCTGCTCATTTGTTAAAAATAGAAGGGGTTGGGGACTGAGCATCTGCCTCCTCCCAGAAACATCAGGCAAGACCTTGCCTTTGGTATTTCAATTTCTTATTTGATTTTCCATCCACTGTGAAATGAGAGGAGAAGGGGGTTGTAGAGACAGATTGTATGTCCTCTGACATGAAGAAGGGCATCTTGGCTTAAAAACTTGCCTGGGTTTTCCACCTCTTTCAATTTAAGGGGAAGCAGTCTCCCCACAAAACTTGCCTCTCCTGGTCTTCATTTCAAATGATGACTTGTTCTCTTCCTGCAAAATTAATGTCATCTAGATAAAAAATGCTTACAAATGCACTTTATCAAAGTAATGTATTTTGAGTGATATGGCCTTAAATCTCTGGAAATCTTAGATTTCCAAAAATCAGGTTTTCAGGATTTGACTGAATAGCAATTGTTTTGCCTTAGCTGGAGTTGTAAGGTGTTCTTTTTTCCTCAGAAACATCCAGGCATTCTACATGAAAACAAGAGGAAAATAATGAAATTGAGTCACAATTCACCTTTTTAGGGGTATTGAATTTCTGTTTTAAGGAGGAAATTCCATTAGCTCTATCTGTGATCCAGGTGAAATCACTCAGCATAGACCAGGACTAGATCCTTACTCCTTCTATCTCCTTTCTCTGACCATGGGAAGGACCTGCTCAAGCAGTCCATGCAAACAAGGGAAAGAATTTAATAAATCTTCTCCATCAAAATAAAATCAACATTATTTTTGCAGATGAGGGAGGTTGTGAAATAGATATGTGAGTGACTTAAATAGGGCTGAAGATTAAAGTACACAGCAAGAATCAGGTTATTTTGTTGCTGGAAATAATCCATTACTAATTATTTTATTAACTTGTTTGAATGACTGTTTGGGTACATTGAATCCTTACCGTGGAATGGCTTGGAAAAAAAAGCTTTTAGAAACCAAAAAAGGTAAAGCAAATAATTAAAGTGAAAAAAATAGTGTATTTCTTCATTTTCCTTAGTTTGTTTTCAAACAAATTGGCAGGAGAGGGGGCTTAAAATGTGATGTTTGTAGTCAAGAACTAGTCTGAAATAGCTTCAGCAAATGGTTCTTCCTTTGTGGAGAGGTAGCTCCAGCCAGTCCAAGTTTATGCCGTCTTGATTTATTTTCTTCAGGTTGAGAGTGAAGTTTATTGTTTTCCATAGAAAAGCTCAAGAGTCCAAGTGTTTGCAGAAGCCAACAGTGTATTGAAAAGTTAATTGGCTGACATACAAGCAGAGATGTGACCTACTCATCTCAAGCAGAGATGTCACTTACTGCTTTTTAACCCATAGTTGAGATAGGTTGGGGATATTGTCTTAAATCCTTTTTCTTTGTTGCTACTATAATTTATATTCTCTCCATTTTCAGCCTTTCATAAGGGTAAATTCATATTCATTTCCAAGGGACAAGAATTATTTATATTAAATGTTGGGAAAACTGAGTTTTGTCAGACTGCAGTCCTGTAAGAGGGAATCATCCTTAATAAGAAAAAATGGGAACGTATATATATGTGTCTGTGTGTCTGTACACATTTCACCAAAACAGGCTTCAGTTGAGAAATTTTGTAATCTTATATTTAAGAAATTCCCAGCACCTTAGCCTGGCATATTGCTGTCTATGGGAAGCTAGCCATTTAATTAAAAAATAAAAATGATCTCATATTCTAAGAGCTATCCAGAAATCTTTGTAAGGGACTGCTAAAACCTCTGGTTTAACTCATAATAATTTGGATCTGAGAGGATATGGTGAATAAACAGCAGTTTCCAAATTTGTAGACCTTAATTTATGAGCTCTCATCTAGATTATGTGTTACAGTAAATAATTCCAAGAGTAATTACTTAGCATTTCAACAAAATTTTAATCAAAGAACTGGAACTGTTTCACGTTAGAAACTGATGTAGATGAAGATTTATTTCAGCAATTTTTCTTCAAGTTCATTGCTTCAGAAGAACAATGCAAAAATTGGGTATTTTCCTAATACCTGATAGGAGCTTTGGTTTATTATTCCCTTCCCAAGATCTAGTTGGTGGTTCTAGAAATGCAGGCATAAATTTGTACAATGTGTAATATATTATTCTCTTTTAGGCCTACTTACATTACTGGGAAGCCGTTTTGGTGTAAATCAAAATCCCTTTTTAAGGAGATGGGACTTGTTTTATCTTTCCTGTGCCTTGGGATTGATCTTTGTATGATAAAACTCTCCATTGCCCCAGGCCATGTACACCCTGAGCAGTGGAAAGCTGCTTCTACTGCAGATGCCAGTTGCATGCCTGCTAGAACCATTGAATGTAAAAGAGAAAATCAGATCTCACACTTTGTATTGCAGAAAGGACCTTCAGAGAGGGGGTTTTGAGGAAGAAATCTTCAAAAATGCGTACTGCGGTCATCTTTTGTAATGTTCTCTGGGGGTTGTTAAGAGTCTGTCTTCTCTGAGAGCCACTCTTTGTGTGTTTGAACTCTGTGGTTTTTGTGGGGGGTGTTGGGAAAAGGACCAGGAGACGAGCTACACCATCATCAAGTCCAAAGAGACGACGATTACGGCGGATGGCTTGAAGCCAGGCTCAGCGTACGTCTTCCAGATCCGAGCCCGGACAGCTGCCGGCTACGGGGGCTTCAGCCGAAGGTTCGAGTTCGAAACCAGCCCAGTGTGTAAGTCTCTTGAATTACTGCCAGCCCCTGTCTCTGCAGCGCTCACCAGAAACAAGTCAGGGGATCGGTACCTTTGCAGGGAGCGCTTCCTTTTACTGGCTTCATGCCTTGGCTTTGGAAACGTCGGGCACATCCCGACTCTGCGCTTGATGTATCTGTCCTCTGCTTCCTCATGGTGAGGTGGGAAATCTTCAGGCTTTGCAAGTTCATGGCATTCCATGCTTAGAAAAATCCTGTATTTACAGGAGCCTGGTGTAAGAGTCTTTCCTCTCGGGAGGGACAGAGGACATAGGACCTGCTCCTTGAAGGCTGTCTGTAGAGGGTGTTGAACTCTCTTAAATATCTACATCTAGGGGGGGAAAGCCTGAAATGGTGCCTCTCTGCAAGGGGAAGAGTTGAACTAGCATTAGTGTCTTTTGTGTATTTTGGGGAATGTTCCTGTCAAGTTAAAATATTGATTCTGTTGACTGCCAATGCCACAGCCTCAAGAAAAGGAGGTTGACTTGTAATCAGAAACGAAAAAAAATGTGTACTGCAGGTGCATGACTTCTTGGCCTTACATTTGTAGGGGTTTTTTTAATTTTCTTTAATTTATTTTTTTTTAAATAATCTGATAATCCAGGGCTGGGTTCTGGAACAGATTCTGTGGCAGAGTGAACTCCTGAGGCACACAGAGGCTTAGCTGCTCTTTCTTCTATGTTCAGGCACAGCTGTGGGGAAATTCTTTTTGTCCCAAATACAGAATTTTGCCAAGGTGCCAAATACAATTTTGTCCACCAGAAAATACGTCTTCTCTCTTTTAGTTTGTACAGCTGTCATTTATTAATATTTGTACTTTGTGCATGGAAGAGGAATTTTATGGTGCAAATACTCTGATCATTCCTGTGGGAAATGCACACTTACTTTCTGTGTTTTCCTTGGAAATTTAAATTCATCAATACTTTGATTACTGTTACTCTAGTTTATTTAAAATTCTTCATCTTTGAGAAGAAGATGCCAAGTTGTCTTTTCAGTGCATGCTACTTTGAAGTCATAATAGATTTTCAAGGACTCATTATACATGTGCAAATGTAGCTGTGGAGCCAGTGATTAAGCTAATACAGTGAAAATTGCATCACAATGCAAACATTAATGCAGTAAGGACAGTCTATTTAATGTATTTCTTACTGTATTAATGATTAATTGTTCCCTGTAAGTAGCAACCAAATCATGTTATGTCAAAAAATTATTCTGTATAATTTTTCTCAGTTGGAAAGTTTGTAGCTTAGAGTTGTTTGGGTAATAGTGTTCTGGTCTATTAATGAGTAACACATGAAATACATGCACATTTGATCTATGGCCTATGATCCTGGTCCAAAAATTATGGCATTTTTGTAAAGCCCATCATGTAAGTATCTGTGTTAATCAGGACTTTAGGAGAACATCACATGGAAATATTTTTAAACACTATAAATTCTGTGGGTCATTTAGTCATACCCACATCCCAGTCTTCTTCACATTTTAAAAGCAAAGGAATAGATACTTCTCTGATATTAAGGAGTTGCTGGAGTAGTCAGAGGAATATCTACTACATGGTCCCCATTTTGGGAACTGGGAATTGTTCATCTGTTGGACACAAGCTCTGGCTGAGACCAGACTTAACCAGATATTTTAACACTTGATGGCATTGAAATACAATGTAAGCCTCAGTTTGCATCTTGCAAAATGCAACTCTGTTTGACATTTAAAAGCTTATAAAAAAGATTTTTTCCCCAAAGCCCTGTATAAAGTCAATATTAGTGTCAGGAGTGTGACCAGACTCCCACTGCTTTCCTGCACATCCTGGAGATTTTGAAAGCAAGCACAGATCAAAATCTCACTGCTACATCAGAGTACAGATCTGAACTTCTTGTTAGAGCCAAAGCAAATGATTTTTATTCAAGCACAGATGAAAACCTTTCAGTGGCTGTTCTGAGAAACAAAAACACTCTCCAAGTCATTTGGACTGAACAATAGGTTTTGTTTCCAGTTCACAAGTTTTCTGTAGTTATCTTTAATACATTTGGAGGAATTATACAACAACAGCATGAGAAGTGCAATGGAGGAAAGCTATAAGGTGTTTTGGACTTCCTGCTTTTTCCAGATTTTGGGAATTTTTGCATACTTCTCCCTGCTTGTGCAATTCTGCACAATTTAAGCAGCCAGGGCTTCAATTTTCAGCTAAACTTTTTTATTTGAGTGGAAGTTTTATTTGCTGGGTGTATCCACTTGTTGCTTCATCCAAATGCCACCAAGCTCATCTAGCTCCAAATATTAACCTTGCCAAGAGCTGGATTTTGGCTGGATTTGTGAGCTAATCTAGCTGGTCTGCTGGATGGGAGTAGGAACATGTCACCAGGCTGAGAAGGGGTAATGCAGGTGTGTGTGTGTGTCTCTGACTTTGAATGGCAGCAAGTCCCAGCTTGGCTTACGAATTCAGGCTTTTCATCTGCCATAGATCACAACAGAATTTATCTCATTTCCCCATCCCTTGAGCTGTGCAAAGAAGACACCAATCGCTGCTTAATGTTCTCCTTTAAATGTTTTTTCTTTTTAATTATTTTGTCAAGAAAGCAATAAAACACCATCTTAAGGAGCCCTCATAACTCTGTGAGGCTAATAAAACTCTGGATGATGGCAGGGGTTTGGAGCAGTTAACATCAAATATTTAATGTATCAGGACCAGTCCTTCTGAAATCACGCTGCTGTAGCAGGTCCACCCCACTCGCAGTTAAGCACCAGAGTTCCCATATGAAGAGCTATTGAAGCCCAGTGCAGATCAATGTTTAATGCCATACCTTTCTGTCTTTCTTTTCCTTTAACAATTAATATGGGACTATATTCAGTTATTTTATAGCCTTCATAAAGTTAATCCTGTGCTAAGGACCCTTTTTTAGTTCAATCATTTAGTTAAAGGCTTCTTCAGTACACAATCAATTCCTGCTGCTCTCTGGGGTGGATGAAGCTTCATCCTGGGCTGGCACAAGGTTAAGAGCTATAATGAGGTTTTCCCCCACAGAGCAGTGGTGCCTGTGCCAGGGAGCTGGTTTTGCAAGGAGGATGTGAGGTTTGTACCCTGGGGTGGTTGTATATGTGTAGATAAATAAGCTGGCAGCAAAGAGGGCAAGGTGAAGAGACTTTGGTTTCTGCTTGGGGAACCCCCCATACCAACCTCTGGGGGGAAATAGGCTCCTTCCTGTGGCTGCCATGCAGGGCAGATAAACAAGATACAAGTAGTATTAGCATTTCCATTTTACAGTCTACAGGAGCTTGCTCACCTGCTCTTACTTGACTCGTGTCAAAACTCAGTTCTCAATCAGCTCTCCTGACCTTTCTGTTGGCATCTTTAGTCCCCTGCCTTTTGGCAGAAGGGCCCCTTACAAGGCACAGACTGGAAGAGTTTTGCTTCCCCAAGTTTTGGCCAATAAAAAGACCAGCCAGTGTATGTGTCTTAGTAAATTCCTGTTTTACAGAGGGCACCTTATGGCCATGTGATAGAGATGCTACGAGCAGTTAGTTTGTAATTGTTCATAGCTTCTTGAAGTGCAGGTAACTCTTTTTATCTTGTAGAGTTTGCTTATGTCTGTTAACAATAGCATTTCATAAATGTTCTCTCTGACTGTTGGGTTTTCATCCAAATGAGAGCCTGTTGGGTTTTCATCTTTGATTTCTAATGCAGCTAACTCAGGGAGAAAAACTTGAGTTCACAAACTCAAAGGCTGCATTCTGCAACACTTTTGTTTCTGAATTCAGCAATGAGATGCAATCTAGTTGGTTTTCAAGCTTAGTGTTGCACATAATTTTGTTTCCTTTCCACCCATATCCTTTCCAAACTAGAAACAGACAGCAAAAGGGGGAAAACAAACCGTAAAAGAAGGAATGAACTGGTAAGACTTGAAACCTCGCTGTCAGCCTCACTGGAAAGACTTGTATGAGTGCTGACTGTCATTTTAACCCTAATCTCCATTTTCTGTTTCTCATCTCAGCAGTAGCTGCATCCAGCGACCAGAGCCAGATTCCTATAATTGTTGTGTCTGTAACAGTGGGAGTCATTCTGCTGGCTGTTGTTATCGGTTTCCTTCTCAGCGGAAGGTAAGAGAAGAAGCTGTGTATTTACACTTCTTCAACTTCTGTAATAACTTTTATCTGACCAGCCGATTGGTGTGATTTGGGCAAAAGCAGCATGTGAACAAAGCTGTCAAGTGGCAGCACTGTAAAACAGCAGAAGGGTGAACTGATTGATCTGTTTGGACAAGCAGGAATGACAAAGGCACTCTCACAGATGTAGTTCACTTACCAATGATTTTCATCTGTGTATAGGCTGGCCCTGATTATTTGACTTGATTTTCACAGGAGTGTTTTCACATTCCTTTAAGAATAAGCAGAACATGTTATTACAGGTAAAATATCTTCACCCCCATATGTTTGCACTCAGAGCTTGCAATGGACTTTGCTCACGGAGAAAACTTGATTTCAGGAAAACACTTTCGAAGAAAATGAGAATAAACCCACTGAAATGGCCAAATGCCCCACATCTTGGTCAGATCTGGATTTCATTTCTCATGTGTAGAATACTAATGTGTTCTCCAAGTGTTAGTAAATCATAGAGAGAGTTTCCCTCAGCGTAGGGAGACACTGCTTCAAACCATCCCATTGACTTCTCATGTGCTTAAACATAGGCAAGTGATGAAAGCCTGGGCTATACCATCTTTGACAGCTCTAATGGAAGTTGATGGAATTTTTTGATGAACAAGAGATTGTGGTACTGGGGCAAAATCTGGCTTGTATCAGGATAAGTTTGTACTGCAACATTAAACTTGTTTGGCAGCCAGCATGGAAGGCACTTTTTTCATATTCTACACGTATATTAGTAATTTTTATAGTGGCAGTAGTCAAACAATGCAACATCCTTAATATGTGAAGTACACCAAGCAATGTGAAGTACTCCACAAAACAATGTGAAGTACATCTACTGATAAGGCTGAATTGGTTTTCAGTGCAAAATAAACATTTATGCTTCTAAGGTACCCATCAGCTCACAGTTGCTTTTATCATATGGGTGTGTCTCACGCTCAGGTCTAGCAAGGTGGCTGTCAATTACAGGATATTGTAAGCATTGAGAGGCATTAAAGATGCAGGGGAACTGCATTGAATTTGTTGGTTGAGAGTCTTATTTCCTAGAGGAGGTAAGGTATCAATTCTGCAAATGCAGAGCAGTGGAATCCTGCCAGGCTGAGCAACTCTGTCCCCAGGCATAAGGCGTCCATGGAAGGACACGGACACAGTTATTTCCTGTCTTGAAAGGTAAGTGTGCTGCCAGACTCATCTCCAGTCAAGGTCAGAGACTGACAGTGTCTTCCAGTTCAGCTGTTCAAGCTCCTGTTGTCTGCTTTGAATGACTTGTTGGGCTTAAAAAGGGAAAAGTGTATGCTCCTGTGTGCATGAGAAGCATGCAGCGGCAGAGAGGAGTGGGCAGGGTGAGTCAATGGCTACAGGCAATTCACACCAGGGCCTACAGGAAAGCTGTAGTCAAACAGCTTGGCTCTGAACACTCTAGACAGGATTCAAGTCACTCCTTAAAGAGTAGAGTTTATGATTGAAATTCCTCTTCAGTCAGAGCAGGTGGATATGAACCTTGGCTTCCCCCCTCCCAGATGTGTGCTTGTATTGGTGCAAACAGGAGAATGCATGTGTGACTGTAGGGAAACTATGGATGTAACCTGGCACCTCTGTGAGGAAGAGTCTGGGGGTGAATGACAGGTGGGGGAGTGTATATCCCTCTGTGGCCATAGGGAATCACAACTGTGTGGCTGCCAGTAGCTCCTCTTCTTTCCACAGTTGCTGGCAAAGGCACAGTACCCGTCTGAGGATGATGTACCCTTGCAGGTCTCCTTTTCACTGCTACTCTCTCTAGTTTCAGCAAACAGTTCCAAATCCCAGGACATTTGTCAGCAATTCTCATTAGTTACATATTTCTGTCCTCTTGCCTAATGTGCTTTCCAGGATGTGCCTTCTCTTAGCTCTTTATCTCTTGGCATGCTTATAAAAAGCCCTTGTCTTCTTTGGCTAGAGTTTTATTGCTGCCTCTGCTGCTGCCTTAATCCTCCTACCTTGTACTTACACTTCCCTCTGTGGACCCCAGGGCAGCTGCAGGTTTCTGGGACCTCCATGGTGACACGCTGGATGTCTGGGAAGGGCAGGCACAGGGAGCTGAGCTCTTAATCCATTTTTATCTTTTCAACAATTCCCCTAACTGAAAAGACCACAGTCCTTCATTTGGAGCTGGTGGAGAAGCCTCCCACACAAAGGTTTGGTCCATTATTAGAAAATTGACTTCAGAACCACAGGGCTTCTCCACTGATTTGAGTTCCCATGAATTTTAAAGTTTGTCTAGTACATTGAGTGACTCGTGAGAACAGCAGAATAAACCTCAAAAATCCAGAAAGATGACAGAGAATTTGAAATTAAACAAAGCAAAACAAAGAAATTGCTCTGGTTTGGAAGAAAGCAGAGATGCCAGGGAGAAGTGTTACTCATGCTGCTTTGCCTTGGATGTGGATTCAAGACAATTTGTGGAGTAACTCTCCTGCTGTGACAGCAGGGACAATAAACTGTTCCAAGTCATGGGATCATCCCTTTCTGAAGCAGTTAACCTGTTTCTGGAAGACGTTTTCCTATTAAACCTATGGAGTGGTTATGTTGTTCCAGTGCCTGCTTCCAGAGGGTTGCATTTTCTTTCCTAACTCTTCCCTGTATTTGCTGTCAGGAAAACATCTATTTTGAACTCCAGCTGGAGTCACTACTGCTTGCCACACCACACAAGCTGTGCCCACAAAGCCCAGGCTCTGTCTTTTCTGTTGATGTAAGAGAGCAGGAGAAGAAGAAAAACCATCTTGCTCTGTCACACTGAGGATGTAGCCTGGCCAGCTCTTGCAAATAGGCTTCTTTGTGCTGGCTTCAGGGTGCTCCCAGGTCCCTGGATGCCTCAGGATATTCCTCCCTAGGATGCTGTATGGCACCTCTTTGCACCTATCCTCCCAAGTCCCAGGCTGCAGCAAGCAGAGGCTTGAGAGCAGTTCTGCAGTGCAAAGTGAATGTTGTCCTGCTCTTGGCAGCTCTGAAAGGAGTTTCCAGTCATATGGCTGAGGAGTTTGCTGGAGTCTGCAGGCTTATTATTTTTCCTAGGTTCTCAAAGGCAGGACCACACCTCTTCCCCTTTTTTTGCTTTCAAGTCTCTGCAGTTTTCTCACTTCTTTTGAATGAATATAAGTAACAGCTTGGCATTTCCTGTTGGCAGCTGGCCCTAAACCAAAGGTCAGTTGAACAGTCGTGGTGGCATTTCCACATGTCAGCATCCATCTGTGGAAATGCACTTTGCGTCTGAAGCTGGAGATTCCTGGGAATTTGAAACTAAATGTGCTTTGCCCTAAACAATTAAGCTGCATTTCAGAGCTGATTTACTTGCAGATGCTCCAGAAAACTTCCTGTAACTAACACGTCCTCTGACCAAGGTCATAAATGCCAAGCCAAATAGCTGATCACTTTTTTAAGTTATCCTGCTCCTTGCATCAAGGGCATATTAATAATATAACAATCGGGATTACAAATCAAAGAGATTCACTAAATCAGACTGTAGTTGTCTCAGGATAAAAAAAAAAAAAAAAAAAAAAAGAAGTGGATTGAAAATCTATTATTAAACCAGCTACAAGTATTGAATTAAAGAACACAGAGTTGTTATTATCTTTGTTTTGTTAGGATTATGTGTTCTCAAAAGCGCAGTGCATTTTACAGATAGAGCAAAGCTATAAATTTTGCTTTCCTAGGAACACGTGAATTAGATGTCTGTCACTGTTATTGCTCCTGACTGAAGTATGTATTAATCTAAAATCATAACTGACTTCTGTTTTAAAGTCTGTGTTGGACAGTCCAGTGACAAAGATCTTTGCACTCCATCTCACAGGGAGCAGTAAAGTGCCTCAGTTGTTGTTGTGTGGCATCAGTCTCTTTCTCCCTACAAACTGAGGTGAGGAGCCAGATTTTCAGCAGTCTGGGGAGGAGGAGGAGACCAACTTCTCCAGAGCAGTACCCCTCTTTTGCCCTTCAAACCCAGCCCTCTTCACAAAACAGACAAGGTCTTGGGGTCAGTGTTAAGAGAATGCTGGTCCCTCCAATCCCCCAAGCTTTCAAACTTCGTAGCACTAAACAAAAGCATGAGCTTTTACAGAGTAAAGTGGGCAAGATATTAGGTCAATGCTGTGCATCTTTGCAAAAGCTGTTCAAAACAGCCAAGTCAACTGTGCATCTGCATTTATAGCCAACTACCCATTATGGATGACCTTTCCATCTCAAGTCATCTTTCAAAGAACCAGAAGGAGCTTTTCATAGAACTTAGGGGGAAAAAAAAATTGAAGCAACAAAAAGCTGCCACTTGCCCTGTGTCATGCATATATAGAAAGTCTCCTTCTGGCAAGGAACTAGCCTCTGAAAGACAGAGCAAAGACAAATCTTGCCACCTGGGTATTGGCAATTAGAGGCTCTTACACCAGCGTATCCATCCTTGACCTTAGCTGATTTAGACTTTTAAATATCCGTGCCTGTGGTGGCAGAGGGCTGCTTTCTGGACACAAATATGTGCATCTTGTTAAAAAGTGACTTTCAGGGATAGAGAGGGTGGAAGACTGTGGTGTATATCCTAGGTCCTGACACAGTGTTTACAACCTTCTGTGTTGTAGAAGGTCAAAATGGATGAATTTTTCCACAGCCTACCCCATCCTATTTTCCAAGTTGTGTCAGGGCTTAAAATAGTTTGCTTTTTCAATATTTCCGTAGGAAATGGGAGACAGTTTATAGATAATGGTTTTCATAGAGAATTTTTCCAGCATGAGTCACAATTTTTGTTAGTTGGGACTTTTTAAAGGATTTTTATCTCTACGTTCTTGCCTGCTCTTCCTTCTTCCTGCAGGACATTGTCTCCTGTGATTTATAGCCACTTCATTATACTGCCTACTGCCAAATATTCCCCACGATTCACCTGACAAGAGGAAGGATTTTGTTGAGGAAGCTACTGCTCTGCCAAGTCAAAATTCCCATCCACCAGGAGCAGGCGGGGTCTGGTCCTGCTTCTGTTGGGGTCAAGGTTTTTACTGCTTCTATCCTATTAACAGCCTCTTTGCTGGTACATTTTTCCAGAGAGGAGCAGCACTGGTGTGCAGTACTGCTCTCTGAAGGGAGAGTGCTCCAGTGCACCCTTCTGCACAGAGTCATACTTTCCTAGGGCCCATGTGGAAATCTGCTGCCCGTAGCACCCATCTCTAACATCCTGTGAAGATCAGCTTGTCCAATTTGGCTGCTCCAACACCTCATTCTTCTTCTCTTCTGAACACTTTTTGCCTTAGTGCAAACTCAGTGGGCTCCACAAGGCAGTCTGCTCTGCAGTTTTGAGACGGATTTAAGGACCCAGGCTAATCTGCCTTCAGATGACTTTGGCCCAGACAGAAGGTGAGAGTTGACCAAATCTGTAATTAAGCTTTGAGTTATTTCTGAGATCCTCTGGCAGTGGCCAAGGGAATGGGCTGGGAGGACTGTGATGAACAGATAAGTGACCAGCATCAGCTTTGTCTGAGCAGGGAAAATGGGGGGTAGTACAGCAGTAAGTGATGATGAAACCTCCTCGCCTTCTTGCAAGTGATTTCTTTGATGGCGTTGTGCAAGTCCTATTTCCACTTGGAGAAGGGAACTGGGCTGCCCTTCAAGCTGGAATTTGTAGCAGCTTGAGGCTCCTGCTGAGCACCCCTTGTGTATGTAGTCTTTGAAAGCAAGATTTTACAGTATTGTCTCTAGACCGTGGAGTGGGTAGAGAATGAAGAAGGAAGTCAGACTCTTGTCCCTCTGCACTTCTGAATGTGTGGATGTTTCACCTTGCTTTGAAATCAGAAGCGTGACCTCTCCTGGGGCTTCGCCGTGTAGCGGCACTTGGCCTCTTATCTAGAAAAAAAGGTTATCTCTGCTTTCTTACGTCTTAGACATAGAAAAGTATAATGCCAGAGGTCTTTCCAAGTGCAGTTCCTTTCCCTGAAGACGTTGCTTTCCTTCCCCATAGTGACTGCATAGCTATCATCTGCTTGGCCTTCTGCATTCTCAGTTTTTCTCAAACAGTGCAGAGACACGCTTTAATGCATGAACCAGGATAGCTCAGCAGGAAGAGCAGGTGACTCCTTAAGCATTCCTTAAGTATGTTTTGGGACAAAGTGGGAATATATTCCTAGCAGCTCACAGTGTGTAATGCTACTTCTTTGATGTTAGAGCAAGCATATTGATTCAGGAATGGCTAGGTGTAGCACTGGCCTCCTGACCTGGAGATGCAGGAAGCAAACATTACCATCACTCAAGGCAGTATGAAGGATTAGAAGAATCTTCCCAGGCACCCTCAAGTATTTCAGTCTCTAATTGCAAGGCTCTGAAGAACATCCCATTAGAACAGCTTATTAAAAGCAACAAACGAGACTTTCATTTATCATGATTCCAAGACTTCAGCTTAAAACTCTTAAAAGCCACATCTATATATGGCAGAGCCTCTCTGAATTCTATCTAGACATTAAAAATGTAGTTTAATTCCAAATGCTCTCTGGGTCATCTTCAGACTTGTGGTAAATTAATTACATTAATTGCAGGCACAGTTGCTGGGGCCCATGATATATATACATTTCATTAACCAAGCCCAGGGTTTGAAACAATGCCAAGGGTGTTGATAAGTGCTCCTCACGCAGGTTTATTAAAGTTTGCTCTCTGGACAGTTGGGTTTGCAAGGCACATAAGCTTTGTGGGGGTCACCTTAGCTAGAACTGGAGGAGCGTTGTCTCTCTGTGCCTGAGATAACTGAAAGCAGCAGAGCTGGGCTGGCCAAGGAGCAGGGCAGTGCCAGCAGGCCTCAGAGGTCCTGGAGGTGTCACTGCAGCTGCAGGCTCCTCTACATTTTTTTCCCTGTCTGCAGCCTTTTCCTTGAAGCCAGGGCTAGAAGCAGGTGTCACACCTTGTTTCAAGCAAGCTTGGCTTTTGGAGATGGTGTCGCCTCAGAGCCTGTTCTTTCCCAGCAAAGGGGATTTAACACTGCAGGTATTTCCTCAATAACTTCTGCTGTTACATGGGCATGTCATCTGTTATCCTGCAGAGGGGCTCCTGACCAGTAGCAGCCCCCACTACCTCTCCTCATAGTTTGCTGGTTGATTCAGTGAGGCTGGAGGAGAGTTTGCAGATAAAATTGATGTATGCAGTGCTTGGATCAACTCTGCTCTCCAATATAGGTCAGCTTGCTGGCTAAAGATCTTAAAACCCTGGAGAGTACCCATGGCTGTATTTCATTAAACAGGATTTTAAGCTTATCCATAGCATTTGATCTTGTCTGGAAGGCTTTTGCTTTCAGTTTCTACACTAAGAGAGCCCTGCAGGAAATGAGGAGGTGGGAACTGGGCCCCTCATAGAAGCCATCAGGCACCCAAATCTGATGGTCACAAGATGCATGATGGCTTGGCTTGAGTTTAACATTGCTTTTATTTGCCTCAGGATTTTCATATTTTGAAGTTTATCTGCCAAATCAAGCCATCCTTTTAACACAAGTAGTAATAAATCTTCCTTTGTCCTGACTGTTCAGACCAATTAGTAAGTTCACTTACCTATCCAAGTGCTCCTTGGACCGGAAAGTGAATTTTATTGTCTGCTGATCCAGTTTAGTTTGTTTCCAAGCACTTTAGATTTCCCCTAATGCTAAACCTCAGAGCATTTTTACCATAAGTGCACAGCTGATGGGTTTGTCGGAGCAAGGCTACACTGAAGTACATTTCTCTTGCACCTGAACATTTTTTTTTACTCCATATAAAGAGAGTGACATCTGAAGTGCTCTGGAATCAGTGCAGGGAACTGATTTCGTCTCAGAGCAGCCCTGTTGCTGATGAGGTCTTGAAGAGTTTTTCTTTGTTCAGGGAAACATTGAGCTCTTTTCATTTTAAGGAAGTGGTTGCTTTTCAGGTTAATTGAACAACTGTTTGGAAATCTTGGACTTTGCACGCTGGCTGGTGTGGAGGTGTGGGAAGGTCTGGTGGCAGCAACCATTAGAAAATGCCTGGGGGAAAGGGGCCTGAAACATAAAGCTGAAACATAAGCCAAGCTGATCTTTCGGAGATGCACCAGTTCCCTGCACTCAAATCCTGCAAGGTTAAAAGAAGAAAATGGCACAATTGGCTCAAGATATATAGTGCTTGTGTTCCCTTTGTGTGCCTTTGAGTTTTGGATCTCTGGTGTTAACTTGGTGTTAACTTGGATCTGCAGAGCAGTTTAGTGGAGGCTGATCTGCTCCCATATTAGTATGACTGAACAAGCTGGGGCATTATGAAAATAGAAAATATTGTTAATTATAGTTAGAGATATTGGCATTGCTGTTTAGAAAATGTTAGCAAGTTGTTTTGCTGATGCAAAAGGAGCTTAGAAGACATTCTTCACCAGTTTTAATTTAAGTAAGCACATAATCCAGTGTATAATTCTGTAAATCATTGCATGCCTGAAGTTATTTTGTATCATAATTTAAGGCAATGCAGTTGCAGAATGTTAATTTTGTCTAAATAAACTATATTGATGTATTTAGGCATTGTAAGTGATACTGTATAAAAATCTGACGTGCACAGGATGTTTTTCAATAATGACTTGTTGTGATGACTGAGGAGAAATGAAGAGATCTTCTGCTGACATTAACTGGAGTATACCTGCACCTCTGGGCTCCTGCTTGTACTGAAGCCCTTCCTGTTGTTTCTTCTGCACTATGTTCTTTTCCAGGCTGAACTATCTTAATAGGTTTGATAACAGAAAAATTGCCTGTGCAAGTTCTCTGGCAAGGATAAAGGGCAATTACTGAGGTGCAGCCAGCATTGGGTTGAGAGCTGATGCCAGGCAAACCCATTGTCTGTTAAAGTAATGGCTGAGCAGCCTTCAGAGGCAAGCTGTGGGTGCATGGAGCATCTTTCAGCTCACCGTGTTTTGAGTTTATTGAGACTCTCACAAGGTCCTGCTTCTGCCGACACCTAATGTGTGCAAAGCTTCACTGATAAAAGGAGGTGCAGAAAGGGCTCTGTGAGTGCATGCATAAGGATCTGCAAAAGCAGGGCTTGTATTCATCCAGTGCTTTTCCTTTTTTAAAGGCAACTGTAATTGTACCACATGCACGCTTGTGGAAAAAAGTCACTTTGCCTGCTTCAAGGCAGGTGCTTAAGTTTAAGCACATGGGTGGCCCCACTAATCCTGATGGTGCTACTTCAGTACAGGAAGCACATGGTTAATTGCTTCGCAGCACCAGGATCTAGACAGTCTCCCCAAGGCACATTTCACCAACAATGGCATATGCTCTGAAATTTTTTGCAGCCCAGGGTGTTCAGGTCCAAATAATAATTGCAATAAGAAGGAGGAAATACGTATAAAAATGTTGTGAATGTATTTGCACCTTGCCAGGACGGTGGGATTATTCCTTATCCTGGGCCTTTTTGTTTGCTTTTCAGTTGCTGCGATCATGGCTGTGGGTGGGCTTCTTCTCTGCGTGCTGTTGCCTATCCGAGCCTAACATGGTCAGTGTTCCCACCCGTGCTGGCTCCTACTTCGTGTCCTCCGTCCGTGTTTTCTGTGCACAGTCTGCCTCTCCCTTCCTTTCTTGTATTGGCCTGGAAATCACTTTCTCATCTGATCTCTCTACCTGGCTTGTCTATCTCCACAACTGGAAATAGCGTGACCTGAAGCAGAGCGTATCTTCAGCAGGAGCAGGGATCTCAGGGGCAAAAACCCGCTGTGCTATGCCATGGTCAATCCAGACACTGCAGCAGGTGTCTAATAAACACCATGTATGCTGGACACCCATCAAGTTCTGCTTCTTGTCATCAAAGGGGCCGGGGGGAGGTAATGTGCCCCCAGAGGAGGCAGGGGGTAGGCGGGAGCAGAAGGGTATCTAGTGGCATGTGACATGCATGTCAGTGGAATGAAGCGTATGTCGTGGACATACATGTCAGTGTCTGACATACACAGCTATGACATGCTGCTGCTTTGCCCACGATATGCTCCAGCAGCATTGGACATATCTCTGAGGTGCGTGTCCATGCTGCATGCTGTCCTGTTCTGCCACCATCTGGGCTGCCTCACCACTCTCTGCTCTCTTGTACTCTCCCCTCTTTTCTAGCTAGTCAAAGGAGGGGTGATTTTAATTTCTGTTGGTTTGACTGGATGCAAGTTAGGTTGCTTCACAGAGAAGAATCAACTGTAATATTTGTGTGGGCAGAGGTCTTCCTAAGCCTCCTAAGAGATGCATGTAATCACCATCCCCATCAGATAGCTGCTTGAGACCACAGAACTTCTGAGACATCCCACGTGCATTGTTAAGCTGGGAAGTTTTCTTGGCATAGCTGGTGAGAGGTGTGGCACTCTTCTGCTGTGTATTCTGGGGGATGCTGAGGCTTTGCATGGTGGTAGCTGGGTCATGGTGCAGTCCCTTGCTGTGGGGTGCACCAGATACTAAGATGGACCATTTTTGGGTCCTCAGGTGCTGTATTTTTATTTTGATAGAGGAGGAGTTTGGGTTTTGGTTTTGGTTTTTCTTACTGGTGGAGTATTTTTTTTTACATGGTTTTTTGTGCTTAAGAGCAGATTTAGCAAGCAAGGATACTCAGCTCAACTGTGTGCCTGTAAAACGTTGTTCTGATATGTGGACCAATGTTTTGGCAATGATTGCTCTGAAAGAAAACCTTACAGTACTTCTATTGTCTGTCGTGCCTGTGGCACCCATGCACGAGCAGTCCCTCGCTGCAAGTTCACGCTTCAAATGTCCTCAGCAAGGCCCCCAACTGGAGCATGACAGCCATGGAAAACAGTTCTCAGAGAAGACCAGGATTGGACTGGATGGCTATGAAGAAGAGAGACACACAAGGAAAATTTGGCTGACCTGGAAAACACCCTCTGCAGGTTTCCTCCTGAGGTGCAGGGAGACTAATTTGGCAGCAGGCTGGGAGGGGGAAATGGGAAAAGTTACTTCAAGGCACAGATGCCATTGGCTATGCTATGGGAAGGCATGACAACCTCTTTAGAGAGATTTATGGAAATCACTTCAGAGGAGCTTCCTGCAAGAGGGGAAAACAGTATCTTGTTTAAATTATTTTTAATTGTTCTGGCAGTGATTTAGGAAAGCAGGGAGTCATTCAGTGCAAAGGCAGGGAAAGACTAAAGGCTAAAAATACCACTCCTGGAGTTGTGAAGCTTCCTTTGTAAGGCATCCAAGTTAATCAGAGGTCAAAGACAGGGTCACACAGTGTAGAGAAGGGGACAGCAGTGCTGGGAAATCAGCTGAGAAGACTGTGAGCCTGCAGCCCCTTGGAAGGGAGTCTACCCTGTTCCTCTCAGGCCAGCCATCTCCTGCATCTCCTCAACTGAGCTAAAGGCCTTTGCTTGTTATCACCAGACCTTTCACTGTTCTTTTGATCTTGTGCAAGAGGAAAGTGAACAGAAAAACAGAAAGCAACTTGCAGTATAGAAGCTGTTCAGTTTACACCAGGCCCTTGAGTATTCCCTGGTTTTTTGATAGTGAATTTACCCTAGGATTGCAAGCAGCAAAGGCAAATGCTGAACACAGAATAACATCACAAGTGGTAGGCTTTTGCCTCTGGCTCTCAGTATCAGTGTTGTTTATCAAGGAAAAAGCTATTTACTGAACAAGTTATTGTCTCCACACGTGAGCTGAGGCGACAGGATCTTGGCCAGATGGAGAGATCCATGTTTGTTTGTTCCTCTGCATGGAACACGATCCTGCCCTGCAACACGTATGCTGCTTTATTGCTTTAACATCTTGGAACAAATAGTCTGAAATAAGCACTAACCCCTTGTAAACAACAACCTTGCAGTCCTTGCAAACCTCCTGTAAAGTGACAGCTTGAGATGGGTTGGAAGCATTCCTGTAAGTTGATTTATTGTAAAAGACAGGCTTCTGAGTGAAGGTCTCACCCCTGAAAAAAAAAAGTGTTTTGTCTCTGTTTCAGAGAAGTGTGTATGCTTCATTTATCTCATATTTGAGAGATTAAATACATGTATAAGTCTCTGCAAGACTGGGATGGGAGATTGCATGCTGTTTCAGGGCACAACCTGTTCGATGGTATTGACTGCACCTGGCAAGGTGAAGTCCCTTTCCTCATCAGGGATGTCTCAATACTGTCCCCACCTGCATTTCCAGTAATGCCTTGGCTGTGTGCTGAAATGCTTTGGCCTATGCCTGTAAAAATAGTATGTTAAGATTCTTCCACATCAGCATCTAGGACTTGACATCCAAGGTCCAGGTTCACAGTCCCCTGGCTGTGTCTTGCCTGGGTTGTGACCAGAGTGGTGGCCCTAGCTGGGAAGATGAAAGCTTTCCCTCAGGCATTCTATGGTTCTCAGGGGAATGCCTCGAGTGGCCAAAGAGCTACACACAACCCAGCAGGGGTGTCCAGAAGCACAGGGCAGAAACAAAAGAATCTCCACCAGTCCAGGGAGAGCAAGCATCTTTCTGCCTCACTTCGTGAAGGATTTTTCTCTGTGAATTGGCTTCTGTCATGCAAGGTAGTGGGCATTGGTTTCCCAGCTGGATTCTTCATCTTTCTACCTGTCCGTTTTATATTTTATAAACCTATATAAGGATCATTTTACAACTTCACTTTTATAATCTGCTCCATAAATATTTTACGAGCTGCCTGCCAATCTGCAAGTAGTTTTTAAATAAGACATGATGCCTTAAGAATATTTAAAGTCTCACTTTTCTTTTTACCTCTGATACTTTTATTGAAAAACAGAGCTGTGCAAGGAAGACATCTGCTTTCCACATAGAGAAACTGGGACAAACCCACAACACGAGTAAATGAATTGAGATTCAGGTGTGCTGCTGAATTACGTTAACTCTTTGGCTGAGTGTTTCCAGCTCGGTGGGAGATGAAGCGAGTGTCAGGATCTTTATGCTTTTGCTGTGCATGATACAGAAAAGATATAGGAAATCTATGGTTTGTACAGTGGTAATAAACTAGAGAATGAGTCTTCCATCAGAGCTTTTGACTCACAGCTTAGCCAATAAATACTAAGAGCAAATGCACATGCAGAAATGGATTATTTCACAAACAATTGAGAGCTTCTTTTCCTCCCAAAATATATTGCAAAGCCACAATATTTAGTTACTTTGATCTTCCAGTAAGATTCACGAAGTGACTCTGGATTGTTAACCCAAAATTTCAGATTTCTGTGGGATTTAGTTGGGTAAGAAAGGAGAAAAAAAATGCTTGTGTGTGTTATTTAAAGCATCTGAAGGTCAAAAATGGAAGAAGCGTGGTTTGGCCCCAGTCAGCGTGGACTCTGGGTAGTTTGAGAAAGTGTGCGAAGGGCACAAGTGATGGCAGGTTTTGCAGCAAGCTTTATTAGTGACACCCAACTGTTGCTTGACAGTCACAGTCCACTAGCTGTCATTTCACTTTGATGTGTCTTGTCAGGGCTTGTTTTAACGATGCTTCAGGCGTCCCAGAGCCTGATTTCCTATGCTAATGTGATGTGCTGCTGTATGTGTTACCCAGCTCGAGAGAAAGGGGCAGCTGCAGCCAACTGGTTTGCATTGGCCCTTGGAGTGCATCCTGGGCAGTAAGACAGGGACTGTTGTGCATCAAGGTGTGCTTGGATCAGTGTATGCAGGGGATGGCGTCTTTCTGTCTCCTCTGTATTTATGGTCAAGGGATCAGGAGATGCAGGTCATAGAAGGGATGATGTTAGAAAAGCGTTTTTACAGGCAAAGTGCTCCAAACCTGAAGAAGAGATAAGGGCATTTGCTTCAAAAGGCAAAACAGAGGAAGTATTGGATACATGCATTTGATAGAAGGATGAATTGACATATTTGTGTATTTTTAAAAAATTTAAAAATTGAGTCATATGCCTCCATCCAGAAAAATTAGTTCTGCAGAAAACTCATGTAACTTTGGAAACTTGCAGCAGAAAAAATTGGGGTTGCCAGAAGTGAGACTTGATACTGAGACTCATCTCTTTATTTAAAGGGGAGGTCATATGATGAAGAAGAAGAATCCACTCTCACCAAGGGCTTGTGAACACCAGCATGTGCTTTGAAATGACCCTTACACCCAGGGTCTCCATGTACACCTAGTGCTTAGGTTTTGAGTTAATTATGCAGATCCCCACCCCAGGAAATGGTGCTGCTGCTTTTAGAGCAAGGCAATGAGCACCAACATCCCAACTGAGCCACAGCTCGGGGCACCTCTGTGCTGCTCTTGTGGGGTTTGCATTCAAAGTGTTATGATTTCAGCTTGGTTGTTGCTGCTGAAATCATGTCCTGCATGTATAGCCTGGCTGTTTATTAAGTGCAACCTGTTTATCTCCCTGCCTGCATCCCCAGACTGCCTGCCAGCCTTCCTTTGTCTTCTTGATCTGTTCCCCTGCACTTGCACAACTTTGGCAATCTCTTTTTCCTTCATCTCCCTGTGGCACAGGTCTCCCTTTGTCCCCAAGGTAAGCTCCCTCTTCTCCAGAATAGCCCCAGAAGCTCATGTTGCCTTTCCCCTCCTCAACTGTCGAGCATCCAGCTCTGCTGAGTCCAGCTCAGTGGTGGGGTCTCATCATGTCCAGGCTTTTGTCTGTATTGTGATCATTTCACAAACCCAGTGCCAGAATCCTATAGCCAAAAGGCTGCTTGGCCCCTTGCATCCAGGCAGACAGCAGTTCCCTGTAATAGGACTTCATGCTGAGGGCATGTTTCATGCAGATGCCTGTTACTGCCTTCTCCTAATTGCAGTTTTGTTCCTGCTAATCATATGCTCCTCCTTGCTGTGAGTGATGCTGGAGTGCTCACATGCCCCTAGCTCAAAAATCACAGAAGCAATGGAAGAGAGGTTTCTCAGCTTTAAGTGGCTTCTAAGTGGCCTGAGGCTTTCTTTGAGGTGTGCCAGCTAGTGATTCCACTGCATGCTGGCTGGCTTGCAGGTGTCTGTTCCAGGTTTTTCATTCTACCAAGCAATGTCCTTCAGTCTCATGTTCATGTGGTTTGCTGTAAGGATGATCCAGTTCCCCTATCCAGTTATGTTATCAGGTCCTTGGAAAGACAGGTATATATATGTGCATCCTATGTACCTCATCCCGTATTTTTAAATGTGTGTGTGTGTATAGCAATTTTGCTTGCCTATGCAGTTATCCTGGGGCTTCCATGTGGTTGTCTAAGTGAAGCAGATCTCAGAAATGCCACCAAAGCAGATAGTTAATGGTAATGCAAAACTATCACCTAGAAAACCAATGAGAAGAATGAAGAGCCAGGGAAGAGCAGCCAAAAACCAACAGGAGATGCCCTGAGGGAGATGCAGCTGCCATATGACTGTGGTTGCAGCTCCATGGTAGTATTCAGCACTGTCCTTGCATTGTCTGGCACTAAGGTGGGAGCAGGATAGGTCAGGCTGCTTGGCTTTTTTCCAACACTTTTCTGCTGGGCAGAGGGGTTCCATGAATGGCAGCTCCCCTGTGGAAAGAGGGGGGATGTGCATGAAATGCTGTACAGAGCCAGCAATATGGCTGTACAGAGACACCTGAGGGCAGTGAGGCAACGAGTTTGCTTTTGTTTTAAGCCATTATTTTGCATGTGTATAAGATGTTAATGTTCACACAAGGCCACTTTCTAAAATACCATAATTTAAAGTTCTGTGCAAATGCACAGATGGAGAGGAGCATGCAAGACATACAACACAGTGCCTGCAAAAGCTTTGCAGTCCAGGAGATTTTGTTTCTGCAATTCTAATGTTTCATCCCATTCCCCTTTCATTGTCCTTCCTGTTCCTGCTTTCTTTTCTTCTTAATAATAGCTGTATTAAATGTCAGGTAGAGTGGAGTTGTTCAGAAGCATCTATGGGATTTGGAAACACAAGTCCAATTGAAAATCCATGGGCCTTGAGCCCTGAATCCCATTTGGGAAATTGCAACTAGTTTGATGAGCTAAAACTGGGGCAGCAGCAATAGAGCCACTAGAGAGGTTGGGCTCATCACTGCTCTGGGGTTTTTTTTTTGCATTGTATGATTCAAAGTAAAGAATGGAGTTCTCCCATACCAGAGACAAAAATACTCTTCTGTTGTGTTTTTAATTTTTTCCAGGCGATGTGGCTATAGCAAGGCTAAGCAAGATCCAGAAGAAGAAAAGATGCATTTTCATAATGGCCACAGTGAGTAAAGATCAAACATATATATGTGGTTTTTGCTTTCTGTGGTAATAAGAAACTAACTGAGAGGTGGTTTTCTGAAAAAAAAAATTGTTTTGCTGTTAATTCACAAAATAATTGTTTGTACAGTAGGTACAACCTGCCCCTGTTGTGGGCCCCACAGAGAACTGAAGATTTGAACAGTCTTTATATGTGCTGAGCTATTCTCACCTGTATGTTTGCACCATATCTTTCTAGTGAGCCATTTTGGCTTGTTCCTCTGTCTTTGCTGTGTGAACCAAGATGTTATTAATTTTTTTTCTGCTCAGCACATAACAACTCAACATTTTTGTGGTGTGGATGCATCAGTCCAAAGTACCTGTTTGAAACCTTTGCTTCACCCCCACCAGCTGTGAGGACCAAGCCCACTGCTACTCTTCAGCTTGCATGCCACTGCAGAGATGTGAGGAGTAACACCTATTTCCTGCACCTAGGAAGCTTTCAGAAATGCTGTGTTAATGCCCTTCTATGGAAAACCCCTCTGCAGTGGTGCTGGAAAGTAAATCTCGTGGTTGCTATCAGTCCTTCCTTCATCAAGAAGAGCTGAGGGATCTGGGGATGGGTAACAGTGAGGTGCCTTTTGGGGTGGAAAAGGCGAACACGTTTTAAGTGAAAGTCAGATTTCTATTAGTGCTATGTAATGAAGGCAGCAGGAAGCAAATCAATTAAGAGCCACAGTGTAATGTCGCTGTCTCATTAGAACTGATGAGCAGTTCTTCATGTGAGTAGCCTTAATGATTGTCAAAACAAACTTATAATATGGATAATGAAAATACTTCTTTGCCTCTCAAGTCCTGGAGAAAAAGCCTGCTATTGATTATATTTATACTGATACAACCCACGGGCTTTGTACTGCAAATATGCAATTCTTTCAAATCTCAGTAACTCTGTCTGAAATAACGTGGGCGATTGATTACCTGATGTGTGACTGGTAGGGCATAATTTATTTCAGCTCTCCATCAACCCCCATCCATCCAGCTTGCTTTGCAAGTTACTCCTGTAATATTTTGCTGTTTGTACTTTTCCTCCTGGTGTTCCTCTCTGGTTCCAGAAAGGGATTCTTTTCTACCAGACGCCGGACTAACCCATTATGCAGCACCAAAAGGGATTTTTAGCTGCACTTCATTCCAGCTGAGCACTGTTGTACTTTTCTAAATATGCTGAAGTTGCACATATGTCACCTATAAACTAAATGTCATTTTTCAGGAATGATACTCATTTTCACCATAGAAATAAATTTCCAGGGGAGCAGAGTGCAAGGGACAGGAGTGCAATGCCCATTTTCCGTGATGTCATGTGCCATTAAATGTGCTTAATTTGTGTTTGCAGTTAAGCTGCCTGGAGTGAGGACCTATGTTGACCCCCACACCTACGAGGACCCTAATCAAGCTGTCCACGAGTTTGCTAAGGAAATTGAAGCTTCATGCATAACCATTGAAAGAGTTATTGGAGCTGGTATGGAAATGCATTCCGTGACCCTTAGCAGCATGAAGGGTTGGCTTCCTTAACAGGAGTGATCTGGGAAGGGCTGTGAAAACTTTGAGCTGTTAGGTACCCTGCAAGTGAAGCTGAGCACATTCCAGATGAAGTTTGGGACAGACCTGTCATTGTCTGCAGTTTTGAAATTCAGGAGCTGAACTGAAAATGTCAGAAAATGGTCACAAATGGTCAGTTGAGCTATTTCAATGGATGCTAAGAGAACGGAGTCACTGAATTTTTGCATTCTTTTTACCATTTGAACCTTTTTATCCCCCAACATATAAGGTCAGTCTTGAAGCAAAAATGAAAATAAGGTGTCACCTGGGACATTAAAAAAGCACAAGATAAAGTCCAGAGCTTTAAACTTCCTTGGTTAAAAGAAGAAGCTCCCATTTTGTTTCCAGTAAAGCTGTTTGTTTAGACTTGCATCCAACATTAGGAGTATTTTCTGTCCTCTAAAATTGTGAGTTTGGATGTAATTTAGTGTTCATCAGAAAAAAATCCATTTAGATTACTTTTTGGGAAAGGTAGTTAATAAAATTGTGAAGAGTTTATAGTCTATAAAAATATATGTTACTGTGAAAGGCTGACAGCTTTCCATCGATGTAACTTAGCGAAGGAAGGTTAAGAAGCAAGTGGTTTGAGTTTTACAGCTATCCACACAGGACAGTGATATAGGATATGACAGGTCTCTTTCATGTAGTAGACAAAAATATGAAATGAGAAAAAATCCCAGTGGAATATAAAGAAAGCATAGCTCTTTAAATATAGGAAAATTACCTTTTTATTCAAAGTTTTCTTGTGCTTATGAATTACTGGGTTTGTGATACAGTGGCTGTTTGAGGTAGTCATTGCTGCAATGTTCAGCAGTCTATATCCATGGATGCAGGGCAGCCCTTTGTGCCTTTCACCAGCCAAGGCTGTGCTGCTTCCTGTAGGACAGAGGCACATCAGGTGTTCCCTTGATGTGGTGTGATCCCGTTCTTCCTCGTTTTCTTCTGAAGGTGAATTTGGGGAAGTCTGCAGTGGGAGGCTGAAGCTGCAGGGAAAGCGTGAGTTTCCAGTGGCTATCAAAACCCTGAAGGTGGGCTACACAGAGAAACAGAGAAGAGATTTCTTGGGAGAAGCAAGCATCATGGGGCAGTTTGACCACCCCAACATCATCCACCTGGAAGGTGTCGTCACAAAAAGTAGGTACAGCTTGCTGTGGACTGCTCTCTGTGAGCTTTCTGTGAATTGTGCGTGTGATCTCTAGCTCTGGCTGTTGGGAGAGCTGGTTAGGGGAGAAAGACCTGGGTGATGCCTCTTCGGAATGCACTTTTCGTAACTTCTCCAAAAAAAGTTTTCCTTTCCAGAAGCAGGGAAAAGAGCGGAACTGCAGGTGACAATGACAGGAATGTATAAAACCACAACTAAAGCAAGTTCCCTCTGGGATCTGCTAGAGATGCACCTGATAATAGTTGCCCGTGGTGCTGGCCTATGGGAGGGATTGAGGGCATCCCAGCACGAGAGTTACTGAGGTCTGACTGCTCAGCTAGCAAAACAGCCCTCTGTAACTTTTCCAGCCCAGTTCTTCCCCAAATTACTGTGTGCACTAAAGGGCAGGGAAAGGGACAGCACATCCAAATGTGCCCAAGGCAGGACTGTTGATGCTGTGCTGAGGCTGTGGAAATGTGTAGAGCTGTTGTTATTCATCCATTTTAGAGCCTTGGAGGATCTACTTTGTGTCAAGGACTGTTTTGCTGAAAAGAGCTCCTTCTTTATTTTAAGATGTGTTTTAAGTGAAGAAGCACCACTGCCTCACAGGTGTGAATGGCTGTCTCCCCTCTTGTCTTCATGTTTGGCAATGTCAGAGTTTGCTGAGCTGCTGCTGTTGAGATGGTGGCATTCAGGGCCATGTAGCTGCTCTCAGTACCATTTGTCATTCCTCAGAGGAAGTGTCTCCAACATCAGTTCATTCTCAGAGCTACAGTAGACATACAGAGGCTCTAGCTGTGTGTCCTTGTAACTTCCACAAAATCAATGATGTTTTGTAATCAACAGCCTTTTCTTGCATTTTTCCTTGAAATTGCATTTCCTAAAACTTATAAGAAAAAAAATAACCAAAAATGGATTTCTCCCAAAATTTTAAAATAATTTTAAATACCAAAATCTCTTGGGGACACCCTGTGTAAGAGCTCCAATTTCTAACCCTGCAGAGATGTGCAATATTGGGCAGGGAGTGAGTGGTGATTATACATCCATGAAAGCTGCTACTGCCATGGGCCTGAGTCTTTCTTGCTGCTAGGGCCTCGGGGGATGGTTTGAAATCCCACTTTTAGTGAGAATGTGCCTCCCTAGCACGCTGCCTTTTATATAAAGTGGCTGTCTGCTCCAAAGCTATGGAAACACAGGGAGCTCTGCTTCTAAACTGGACTTGGAGCAACTGGAGTTTGGATTCAGGGGGATATATGCACCCAGAGCTTCTCATTAGCTCAGTATATTTTTGTTTACTGTGCTCAAAATTTTTTTCCAGCAGACATCTGGAGCATCTTCATAGGATTTTCCTTTTCTTTTCCATGGACCAAAATAACCTTTATGATTCGCTAAGTATTCTGCTCTCCCAAAGTACTTGACTTCTTTTACTCTTCAGTATCTCAGTCATTGGCCTTTTGTAGAATCAGATCTATAGGGTAAAAAAATGTCTTTGCTGCATCATGATTTACTTTGGAAGTAAGTTAAATTGAATCAGGCCATTTTTAATTCTGAATGAGAATATTTAACTAATATAGTTCAAATGCACACCTTAGTTAATGTGGACTAATCATTGTCCCTTTGCAGACCAACCCTCAGCTATTTCTGCTTTACAAAGGTAGTGACAGTTTTCATTTGCATCCCATTTGGTTGCACTGATGGTGTGCACATTGCATTAATATGCACACCATTGACATGAATGCCATCCACATATATTTTATGACCATGTAATGCCAGCAGGAGGAACCCCTGGTGACACAGAGAATCAGCCCAGCACTTTGGAAGGACTGATGTTTACTTTTAATTTACTTTGTTGAAAGTTATCTATTTGTGTCCTTATTTCCATGCTCTTGGATATGGGGTTAATTTATTCCACAATTGCTGCCAACCTGCAGCAGTCAGATAATGAAACAGAAGTGCCAGAAATCTTTCTTTTTTTTCCCTCTGATGGCATCCAAAGGCAGGAGTCTGGAGGAGGTCCCCCAGGGCAGTGGCATAACAAGACACCATGCAACACTGCCTTGAAGTGTCAGAGATAAGGGACCCCATGCTACAGTTGGGTGTTTCGCTTTTAAAAACAAAGCAAAACAAAATTAAGATTTTTTTTTTTGAGATATCCCTGGAGTTTTCTTCCATGCAAAGACACTGACATGTTTGCTATCCAATAGAATGGCCCTGGAGATCTCTCCTCTCTCCCTACATCCAGCCCGTGTTGTGCGTAGACAGAAGACTATCATCCTTAAAGATGGGCCCCATCGTTTCATTTGGGGTTCAGCAACATTCTTCATGGTCCCAAGGTGCATTTCTCATATCAAAAGTAATATCTGGGGCAAGTTTCAAGCTTGGGCAACAGCTGGAAGAGTAACTTAAAAGAATTGAAGCAACACAGGTTCTTTATGCTGCAAAGGTAGTGTTTGCACAGCAATGAGTATTTTGATTGACAAGTTCACAATTACCTTTGTTATGTACATAATTAAGCAGTAAATTAGGCAAAATAGTTAAGGTAATCAAAAACGGGAAAATAAAGATCTATCTAAATGGTAGGACATGTGCTGATTTTCAGTATTTACCTTCATGTGCATGTTATGACACACAGCAGCTTTCGTTGATCATTTCTATAAAAGACATTTATAATGCACTTTACAAATAACTGACAGCTCCTCTTTTGTCTGTGCTTTGTGCTAGCTAATGGAAATTGATTTAAATAAAAAATAATTTACATGTTCTTATAAGATTTCATTGAATTTACAAGGGCTGGAGCACACCACATTAATTATTGCTACGCCATTGTGGCAAGCTAGCGAGAAATTAGATATAAAAACTGAGCAAAAACTATATATAATTACCATTAAAATGACTCAGGCATGAAAATTAATCAAACAGATTTGGAAAAACATTATTATTCCTGTCAACAATAGGAGACCAGGTCTTTTGTTAAGAACTTTTACTTTGATTTCCGCTTGCACTCATTCCACACTTAACGAGCTTTTGTTCTGCAGTGTAAATATTCCTTTTCTTACTTCCAGATGTGTTTACAAGGGTAAACACAAAGAATTACTTGAATTACAAGGAATGCAATCCCATCCTTTCCTGGTCTTGGTTTTGGTGGCTACCAAGATCAAGCTCCAGATCATCCCTGTTGCTCTTGTTGGGCTCCCATTGTTACTGCAGGGTGTTGAGGCCTGCAGGAAGGGTCCAGAGAAGTTGCTGTGTGCAGTCTGATCTCTGCAAGCTTTCAGCTTGTTGGTGGAGACAAGAACGAGGCTGCCTGGGTTCAGCTTGCAACGTCCTCCTCAGTCATCATCTAAACTTCCTAGGGCTTGGTACTCCACCCATTATATGGTATTACTTTTTCATCCCCTCCTCCTCTATTTCCCTGCTTCTGTATATATCCTGGGAACAACTCTTGTCGTCCTGCTGGGACAGCAGTGTCTTGGTGTGGATTTACTGTTGCATGACTGTATATCCAGATGCAGACACACTATTAAAAGACTTTTTTATTGCTCATGTTTTTTAGATAAATTCCTAACAAACTCATGCACTTTTTTTTTTCCAGGCAAACCAGTAATGATAGTGACTGAATACATGGAGAATGGCTCTCTGGATACATTTTTAAAGGTATTACTTAGATCCTTTTTCCAGGGGGATCTGGGGACTTGGTTAAGGTTTGGGTTCTTTGTGGATGGTTAATGTCAGTGAAAATGTTTTCTGGGTGTTGGTGCTGTCTGGAGGCAGGAGTAGCTCAGTTGTCTCTTTGATCTGCATTTACACAGCATTATGAAGGACCTGGTGCATGCAATGATAGAAACAGCTGAGAATAAATTGGAGGATATTACTTTATTTCAGAAGGCAGTTGGCTGTGTGGAGGGTATTAACTTATCCTGCAAAATGTCATGTGGTTCAACAGCAGATCCATACTGCAGCATAGCAAATCCCAGGCTTGTCAGAGTATCTCCATGAAATGTAAGAGCTAGGGAAGGGAGAGTGGGGAAAGTGGTTAGAAATGTAATGTGGCAACATGGGGAAGAGCCCCTACCCCCTCAAGTATTCATGAACCCCTACAGGTAGGATTTCCATGCAACTTGGTGCCGTTCAGTTGCCTGACCGAGACACAGCCCAGCCTGCTGCCCTTCTACACGTGTTCACTCCCAGTCACAGTCTCTTTATCAGTCACAGTAGAAGCAGCTCACTCCTTGATCTCAAGTTAAAAGAACTACATTTTCTTAGCTTTGTCTCTAGAGATCCTAATCTAAACAGTGAAACTTAGAAAAGCTTCATGGTCAGAGCATGAGAGTAATGAATTATTAATTCTTCTGGTTTCCTTCCTTGGAGACATGCCTTTGCGTTTTTATTCGTGCACATACAATGCTGAGGGTGCAGAGGCTCTCAACTCATCAAATGTCTCCTTCCTTCTGCAGAAGAATGATGGGCAGTTCACAGTCATCCAGCTGGTGGGGATGCTGCGAGGCATCGCATCAGGAATGAAGTACCTGTCCGACATGGGTTACGTGCACAGAGATCTGGCTGCCAGGAATATCCTGATCAACAGCAACTTGGTCTGCAAAGTGTCAGACTTCGGCCTCTCCAGAGTCCTAGAAGATGACCCTGAAGCAGCATACACAACCAGGGTGAGTTGCAGGGATACCCAACTGGTTGAGCTCAAGAGAAACGTATTTCTTGCCACATTTTGGTGTTCAGGCTCTCCAGCAAAGAGGTTTCTACGAACCCAGAGCCTCTAAACTGTGCAAGAGGGTTTGATCAGGTGATAATAGTTAATTGTCACCAGATTAATTTTGCAAATACCTTTGATTTATAGTGGGAACAGCCAAATAATGCAGAGCTTAAGTAATAACCCTTAAGTTTAAGTTGGGTACACGAGTCAAATAGCAAACTTTGCAAAGTTGCCATGCCATGCTTCCAAGCTCTGTTCTGTCTTTTTGGTGAATACCAAAGGGAAGAAAGAGCAATTGCTTTGCTCAGGCACCCATCCTGTGATGTAAGCCATGATCTTCTGAACCATTTGACCCTTTTAAAACATTGGTAAGTGTGTAATGAATGCCCATTGCAAATAATGCACATTGCCCTCAGCATTTCCCAGTTGAGAGTAATTTCTCCCAACCCAAGAAAGATCTTCTCCAATGTCAGTGCTCTGCCACTGCTCTATCCACCTGACACTAGAGAGAGGGGGTGGGCAGGACCCAGCCTCAGCAGCACAGACTTGGAGAGAGCCTCCAGTATTAATGGCACTAATTGGCACACCTTTGACATGTCTTATTACTGTTTTTCCAAGGGTATTGTTTGGTGGGTGGTGGGAGCTGTCTGGAGTCACGTTCCCAGTCCCTGTGGACATCTTGGAAAGGCCTTTGAGCTTTTGTCAGTCATGGCCCTGTGATGGGACTCAGTGCACAGCTGGACCTGCACTTCCCTGCAGGCTGAAGGGCTCTTGGCCAGCCCTGCTGCGGCTCCCATGGGCTGCCATGAGCTAATTGGCACTGCTGAGAATCTGGCCCTTCACTTAAGGCATGCACTGCTGAGCTTGTGAATAAGTAATTATGGGAAGAAGAGACTTTTTAAAAGTTGCTTTGAAAATGTGTTCCAAATCCTGTCTTTTTCCAATAACCAGCACTGTTGGGGGCATGCAGGGAGATCTTCCAATATTTAGCTCAACATGAGGAGGAAGGGACTTCACAGTATATTTTTTTATATAAATCAAGGGAGACAACTCTTTAAACCCGATGAGAGAAGTATTCCTTAATCCAGATTCTCCTTTCCCTCCCCTTTCCCTTCTCAGAGCTGATCTGAAGTTTGATTTCTGAAATGATAGAAAAGAGAAAAGGAAACAGCAAAGCACATTTGACAGCTGTGGCAGGCATCATTTTCAGTCCCACAGCAGAGGCCAAGCAGGCTGGTCTTTGCACACACAGATTTCTGTGCCTGATACACAGATCTCTCTGCAGGATCAGGACTGCATTAAAAAAAAAAAAAAGGAAAAAGAAAAAAATGGGAATTACTTCTGCAGCAATTTGCATGAAGCTCTTATTAGATCAAAGTCTTCCTCAGCTTCAGAACTGTCTGTTCCTCCCCAGCTCGCTCTCAGAAATGGAGGAACTGTATTCCCTTACCGACCCGTGCAACATAATTGAGATGTTGATCCTATACATGTCCCAGCATTCAAACAACAAACCTTCAGGACAGCCAATTAGTAGGCAGCCTACGAATGCTTATGGGCTGAGATAATGTGGAAAGGGGCCCCATGCTGTCAAACAGATTTACTTTAAAATTCGATGTCTCTTTCCAGAGAGAAAATAACATCCCTTGGTGCTCTGAGAAGAGCTGTTTCTACTTTTTTCGCATGTTCTCTGCCCTCCTCTGCAATCTGTTTTTTGGGGTTTTTCTCCATTTCTTTTCCATTTAGGGAGGGAAGATCCCCATTCGATGGACAGCCCCTGAAGCGATTGCCTTCCGCAAATTCACGTCTGCCAGCGACGTCTGGAGCTACGGCATTGTCATGTGGGAGGTGATGTCCTACGGCGAGAGGCCTTACTGGGAAATGACAAACCAAGATGTAAGCACGTGCCAGAGCTGCTGTGTGATGGGGCTTTGAGGGCTCAGCATTCGTTCTGCAATCAGAGAGGCAGAATGGGGACAAGAGGAGGAGAGCTGCTGTAAAAATGGCTTTGCTCCCCCATGCCAGACAGAAATGAGCCTCCCGTTTGATGCTCTTCTTTTTTTACAGCAACCCGGAACAGGCTGTGCACGGAGGCAAGCCTGCTTCCCCCAGCAGACCACTGAAGCTTCACTAATGCTGTTAGAGCTGGTGCCTGTCCCTCCTCTGCTTAATGACAAAGGCCTGCCAGGGGACAGATGCTGATAAACTGGCAGCATTTTAGCTGTGTGTTCAAACCCCTGCTGCCACATAAAGCAGAAACTCAGGAGAGTCATGGTAAGGGCTTTGTTTCCCGGCAGAAAAGCTGGGTGATTTGATCTAGTGGCAGCAGTCCACAGAGCTACATCTTGGTTGTTCTTGCATTGCTGATCTCAAGAGAATAGTTTTACTCCGGTTGTGAACATCTTGTAAGTCTGCTTGCAGAAGCTCTCACTCATTTGTACAGTGCCCTTCGAGTTGTGTCCCCTTGCTCCTGGGTTCCAGTGCCCCCTTGAGCCTCTGACCTCAAGGCCACCCTCCGAAGCATCTCCAAACAGTGAGATGCCTGGGAATATTCTCTCCCACCTGACTGCAGCTCCAGTCTCAGCCTGGGTAAGAATCTCTTGATCCTGCTGCAGGACTGCATTCTACCCTGATCTCACCATCAACATCTGTCCTTGTCTAAGGCTAAAAAAATTTAAGCCTGGGGTAGCCAGATTTACTAGGTCAGTCCATTCTCTTCACAACTCTGAGAATTATGATTTGCAAAGGTCTCTGAGAATAACAGCTAGTCGTGAGGTCAGATTCACCATGGCGCACGTGGGGCAGCCCTGCTACCTGTGAAAATCTTACTGCTGGATAGGTTTCCTCTGGACACAGCACTTGGTGTTTCATCCTTTCTGCTTTTTTGAGCAACATTCATATTCCAATGACTTTTCTGCCATTTCACTGGCAGCAAGGGCTCTGGCTGAGCGTTCTGCTCTTCCTGAGTTTTGTTAGCGAGCCTTTGCCATCAGTGGATGTTACTACCTGTCATGCTGAGCTCCTGTCTCATCTGACTCTGAGTCCAGGCATGGAAACGAGCGGTACCTTTGGGATGGTCACGCCATGCTTCTTGCCAGAGACCTGAGCACGCTGTTTGGCATGAATGCCCCACTGCTCCTGCATTGCTGAGGCTGTCACATTTGCAGGAAGTTCAGTAAAGCAGCATGTACCTACACAGGGATTTATCTTAATCAAATACAGAGACTTGCTTCCACAGTCTGTGCAGAGAATCCAGCAGTTGAGAGCCAAGCTTTCTCGTTCACACTGAGCACTGTAACTATCTTTAATGCTGATGTGCTGGCATAGCACAGATGTTGTTCAGTAAATGCCAGGCCAAGACTGAGGCTGGTGCCAGTGAAGTAATGTTCTGTGGCCAGGGGAGTCCCTTGTCTGAATCATAACACTGTGAGTGTCCACACTTTACAGAACTGTTTAAAAAATCCCAAATGCCTCCATGTTCTGTGGGGCACAGATTGACCTGGAGTGAAAGCAGAAAAGAAAAGAGTAGTGAGATGTTTATGAGCATCAGTTCCTGCTTAGGCTTTGCTTGTGTAACCTCTGTGTTACTTGCCTCTGCCCTTTGTGCAGATGGTAAGTGCCTGGATGGTGGTGACATAGGAACTTAATCCACTGCTGTGGCATATTTCTCATGCAATTCTTCCTCCTTCAGCTCCTTTAGGCCTCCTCTTCTTTCCCCCTCTGCTTGTGTTGACAGAAGAGTCAGTGGTGTTAGATACAGCATTGGGTTTTGTGCAGAGGAAAAAGGGTCACATAAATTTTGGACTCTATTGCACAAGAGTTTCTTGTTGCATGGCTTGTAATAAAAGCACGTCGTTTTCAAGCACAGCTGATGATGAGCAAAAATTATTCTCACCATGTTACAGATGGCTTGCTTTAAAGGAGGTGAAGTGCAATAGGGCAGGAAATGTTTTAAGGCTACAAATCACATTTTAAAATCATGCTGATTTCTTGATGGCCCTCTAAAAATATGCTTTGGCTTGACTACAGGATAAGGCTTTGATGCAGGAATTATTGAGAGGAATATTGTCACCTGTGCTGCATAGGTTGATAAGCTAGATAATCATGGTGGTTGATGTTTAGTGTTCAGACTGGTGAATCTGTGAAAACACACTCTTGCTTTGGTTTACTGGAATAGACCATCCCATTTAGGTTCTCTCCTAAACATCTAGTTCTGTCACCCCAGTCCATAACTGAATAGTGCTTGTCCAGAAGAGAAAGAGAAACAGAAGTGCCTTAGGTGCAAATTCTAAATCTTCAAGTCTTACAAAGCAGTACACACCAAGGAATGGAGCAGCAAATGTCCCATTTTCTTATTTTCCAATCACTGTGGTGGCTACAAGTGACTCAGTCTTTGTTTCAGTTTTTTGCTTCTCTGACTGCTAGACGCCTGAAGGCACCTTCAGATGCAAGAGTGTATTTCAGCATCCTAGCTTCTTGCAGTATTTTGATACCATTTACATTGTATCACCAGGACGAATGACATCCTGTAAATTGAGTTAACGCTATTGATTGTGATGTTACTGCCAGGAATATCCAGCACGCATAACCCCACTGCAGATATAGTTCAGATATTCTGATCTGGTGCCAGATGGTCTGCTCCCTGTCTTGCTACTATTTTCTTTCTGCTACAGCTGGAGGATGACCCATTACTGTTATAAATACAGACATGGACACAGCAAATAGCATTCTCATGGCTGTGCCACACCGAAGCTTTTTCTTTATAGGGCAGCTGCAAATTTGGACTCGGGGACCAGCTGAAAAGCATGGTGTGAGGAAGAGAGAGTATAAATAGCACAGGATGGTGGTGGTGGAGCTGGGAGCAGCAGCCAGGCCATAGAAGAGATTACCTTGCAAGTGCAGGTTGGGTGAAAGAGTGGTGCAACTGCTCCAGTGACAGACAAAATCTCAGACGGGCAGAATAGGGCTGCACATGTTGTGGCCCAGATCTTCTGATGTTACCCTTGGAGGAGATGGTAAAAACCTCACCTAACTGCTTCTCTGCTGTGTACATCCTCAGAGAGTTTGAGGTTCCCACTGCTGCTGCTCATTCCTGCAACTCTTACACTTAACAAAAAGCTCTGTGATGGAGGGCAATTTAAAAACAATCCATGCAGTCCTGAATTTTGAAACCTTCTGAAAGGTTTAGTACAGCTCATCCTGTACTAAATCCTGCAGCTCATCTAGCAACTAAAAACCAAGACAACAACTTCCATGCTAACCACAGAGCCTTCTTGTTCAACACAGGATGTTTTCCAATTGTGAGTCAGTGCCTAGAATGAATGGCATTTGAGGTAGTCTTTGGAGTGGACAGTAAAGCACATGTGGTTTTCATGTGGAGGTAGCAAATATCTGCTTCCACCTCCTTTTCATCAAGGAGTCTTGGGAGTGGAGGGTGTGAAGATGGGCTGCCATGACTCCCTTGGCACAGACACAGAAACTTGTGGATTGAAACATGAGCTGCATTCTCCTGAAAATTGTAATGGTTCAAAATGGGAACTGCTGGGCTTAAAGCCCTGCCACAAATCTGCCCCAAACTGGGGAAAACAAGTCGCCTTCTTCAGTTCTGCCCTTATTTATGCATTTCTGCCTTTCAAGAGGGCAGGCAACACATATGCATACCACTTGTTTTAGATATAAAACCATAGATGGTTTGTATTTGAAATCAGTGCAGCAACTCCCCTGGTTTTAATTTACATACTCTTGGGCTGACATTCTAAATTCCTGGCAGAAATGAGGCCACACTAAGAAACTACTAGACCCAGACAGTATTGAATGATATACGAGATGGTTGTTCTGCCTCTGCCTTGAATCCATCCATCAATTAGCATTCAAAGTCTCTTTTGAAATACAGTCAGACTTTTATTACTGTAATACAAATTTGTGGTCTAGCACATGCCTTTTCATTTAAAAAGAAGCCAACATCTGAATAAACAAAATCACTGCACTCCAAGAAGATGCCAGAAAGCCCTGTAGGCTCTTTTTCATGGATTTAGCCTGGGTTCTGGGAGTTTCCTGGTGTATAACGTAGAGACCACAACTGAGCTTTGAACAAGTGCAACCAGGCAATCTGACCCCCTGGTTGCAGCAATGCATTGGCCTTCTAGATTCATTTTGCAGTGACTAAAACTGAAGTTATTCAACCCATCCCCATAGAATATACGAAAGATAGAGGGGCTTACTGAGTTTGCCTCTCGTGCAGAGTTGGGGGGTGGCAGGATTTTTTGAGAGCGTATTGCCGATCCCAAAAATCAAACTGACTATGTTAAAGTCAATTTGCATTTGGGAAAAAGATGAGGGGAAGAAAAGCCTTGTGTTTTGTGTCCTGTAGGTGATTAAAGCCGTGGAGGAAGGCTATCGCCTGCCAAGTCCCATGGACTGCCCTGCTGCTCTCTACCAACTAATGCTCGACTGCTGGCAGAAGGACCGCAACAGCAGGCCCAAGTTTGACGAAATTGTCAGCATGTTGGACAAGCTCATCCGTAACCCCAGCAGCTTGAAGACTTTGGTTAATGCATCAAGCAGGTACAGACTCAGCCCAGAACCATTTCTCAGAGCAAGCTCCTTGTCCAAGTACCCACCCCTAGAGTTGGATTCCCTCTGATTATTTAGCCGGCGTGTGTTCTTGGGTGAATGTTGCTTCAGCTTTTTTGTGTCCAGGGGGGTTGACTCATATCAACCTTCTCTGTTGCAGTCAGCAGCCAAGTGAGCAATTCACTCACTCTAAATGCAGTGCTGCTACCACAAAGAAAATTACCGTGGTCTTTCTTTCAGAAACAGGAGTTTTGGCAGTATTTTGTCTGTGACAAAACTACCTGTGCTCTACTGCAAGGTTAGAGAAGGCAAGACTTGAGTGCATGAGTTAGATAGTAAATACTGCTCCTATTATCTGCCTGTTGACTTTATCTTGGTAATACAAACAAAGAGTGTCTCTTGGGGAAACTCTGAGGATGTGCAAAGGTCATGGATGTCCAGGTACATCCTTCCACAGCTATTCCCAGGCATGTTAGCCACCACTACAAGTCGTGACAGTCTTGGTAATTGCAAGAGGAGGTCTCTGGTTCCCAAAGTGCTGTACACAAACCCTTTGCTAAAATCACATTAAGTGAATAGAACAGCCAGTTTGTATTTAAACATGAATCTGAATATCTACACAGCTACAAGTAAGGTAAACACAATCAAGAAATAAAGCTGCACTTGGGGAGAAGGAGCTAAATAGTCTTGGAGAGGCTTTTTCTATTTTCACTGTAAGCACACATTTACTTCTGAGCCATCAGTGTTGCTAATCATGCAGCCTCTTGCAAGGTCATAAAGAAGTTTTATATATATAGTTGTATATATGTGTGTGTATATATACATATATATGTATATATGTGTATTATTGCTGCTTCACTGGTGGCAATGGAGTTCCCCAGATTAACAATGGAAAAGGCCCTTCAGAAAAGTTTATCCTCAGAGGAGTGACAAAAAAAGGTGTATTGTTTTCTTTAAACAGAAGTGAGGGAGGTAAGATTAGGTTAGACTGGTGGTATGGGCCAAAACAGATATACTGCTGTGAGCTTACAGTCATTTGTCCCCACACCTTCCAAGTGAGCCTTGCACAGCTGCATGTGACACATCTCACCTGCTGCAGCTGGACATCCCTATGGGGGCGTGTCCCTGTGCATGGCATTTCGTGCACTGGAAGAGAAGAACCTGAAATTTCTGTTAATTTTTAAATACGAGATAGATTTGCTTCCTCGGGCTATTTTACATGTACCATTTGCCATCTGAAGAAGAAATTATTCTTATTAGCAATTAGATGTAACATCAGTGCCAGCAAACCTGCAGGAAAAGGTTTATGACAGCATAAAATATAGTGAGGTTTCTCTTTTATTTTCAGCTCAGAGAAGTTATTTTCCAGGCCTGTTACATGGTGTTTCTTGCACTCTTTTATACCAAACTGTTATGCCAGATGAGGAAAATAGGCAGGAAGCCATTTCCTAGAGCTGCTAAGCACCTTGCTGGTGTTTTATTCCATGAGTGGGTCCATGCAATTCCAAACCTCTCCTTTTCAGAGCTGCTGTGGCTATTTTCGATATAGATGGAGCACCTGAACAGTCAGGCTTTGGGGCTGTGTTTCTATTCTCGTAGATTGCTGTGCCCAGACCATAGTAATTCCAAATGAATCATAATTTCAATATAGAGCAGCTGTAAAGGATTTTTTTATATATGTAATGTGTTCTTTATGGAAATTCTCATTAATGCAAATAAGGGAGGAAGTCACTCTCTACATTACAGCGTGTGCTATGATATCACTAGGTACCTCCTGACATTAGTGATGAAAATCCACTTCTCGTTATGATTACTTAGGAGTTTTGAATTTCTCATGTGTATAAAATGTTATGGGAAGCCATTATGTTCTTGGTACAGCAAGTATTCACATTTTATTAGACCCTTCAGCATTGCTATTAAATAAACAAATAATACTAATGTGCTCATAAAATATATGAAGATTCCTGAAGTGCTATAATAATATAATATCCCAGCTCTCCTTCCAGTTGAAAGTCTTTTAAGTGTAATAGCCACCATCAGAGGCTGACCCAGAAAATTTTGGGTTTTTTTACCTGTGGGTAATGATCTTTACACAGGGCTCGTGTTAGCTGTGTCCCATTTTACAAAGCAGGGAACAGGTCTGGTTTCTTTCCTGGCTGACCTTGGACAAGCCCTCTTTGCTCTCTGCACATCATTAGTGGGGTGGTGGACCCTGCCTGTGCCAGGTACTGTGTCGGTGGTGAAGGGTCATTATTTGCCTGAATTGCTTCCATGCCTGGCACAGCTGAGCAGGGAGCAGCTGCCTGGCAGGGTCTGGAGTGAGGGAGTGTACCTCACTGGCAGGGCTGGAGCGTGGCTGGAGCATTGCTGCTCTCTGCAGGCTCCTCGGATGCTGTCGGCATCCGAAACCCCCCCGTGACTGCAGGAGCAGCCCCTGCACTGTTAATGCTCCCCGGGACTGCTAACAGCTGCCTGCCGGCCATTGATGGCCGCTGCTGGGAAATGTAATTTGGGTTTCAGCTTCCAGGCTCTGCGCTGTCTTAAGTTAATTATGAGCTTTAAAGGTGGAGGAGGAGAGCAAAGCAGGAGTCATCAAAGCGAAGACTTTGAAGTAGGAGTGACTGGGGGAGCCTACTCGTGGCCAAGCGGTAACTGGGATGGATGCCACTCCTCTCCTCCTCTTTCTGCTTGTGGTGAGAACTGGAAATGGCAGGAGCTAACTCCAGAATGGGTGAGGTTGCAGGTGAAGTGCTGTGTTTGATACATTGCGTATCAAACCTGCTAGAGGATTTAGGCTGCAGCAATCACTGAAAATGGAACAAAAGAATCATCTTCACCATTAAAAAATGCAAGCAATATGAGTCATGTTGTGTATATCTCAGTACTGATTCTGTCTGCTTCTCTGTTTTTGCCTATCTTTAGAGTGTCAAATCTGTTGGTAGAGCACAGTCCAGTCGGGAGTGGTGCCTACAGGTCCGTGGGTGAGTGGCTGGAAGCCATCAAAATGGGCCGATACACAGAGATCTTCATGGAGAATGGATACAGTTCAATGGATGCAGTGGCTCAGGTGACCCTAGAGTGAGTAATGCCCAGATCATTTTCACCTCATTTCTTGGAATTGCAATGGGAGGAGGGAGGAGAAAGACCAACCATTCAAAAATACACAAGGATGAGGCTGCAGAAAGGGAAAACCTTATCCTGTGTTTGCAGTCAGCAGTTTCCCTTACAGCACCTCTATTGATAACAAGTGTAGGCAAGATGAAAATTTACAATCACTACGTTGGCAGCCAGTACTTTGTCTCCTTTCCTCACAGAAATTAATGCATGGGTTTCTGTAATTGCCAGGCCATCCTCTTGACACAATAGCAGTTGATTATTTGGGGTTAGCAACAAAAGAAACCCTCTACCCTACTAGTAAATATATAGGTGCTAGAGTTCCTACTGAGCCATCCTGGCTTCACAGCAGATGAGCAGATGTGGTTTCACGGCTGATCTGGATATAACCAAGTGAACAGTGAAGCCCAGTAAGGTGTGGAAATGGTAATCAGCCTTAACAGAAATAAGTAAGAGCTGATGCCAGTGCAAGAGCCTCAGCAACCCACAGCTCTAGAGGACAGGCTTCCTGAATGAGACCCTTTCTTCTGAATGTGCCCGTGGTGTTTGCACGTGAGTGTGACTGCAGTTGAGGCAACAGCCTTCAAATGATTTGGTAAATGCCTCAAGGCTGCTGATTTACTATGCTCCACCTCTAATTGCCTGCCTTGCTTGTGTAATTGTGTCAGTACTTTCCTGCTGCTGCCTGCCCTGTCTCAAACTCTTCTCAAAGCTTGCCTTTCTAGCTGGGTTAATTCGAGCTTAGTTTACTGCAGGCATTAAGGCAGAATGGGAAGAATTGTACTCTGCTGCTTTGGAGAAGGTTGTGTCTCCTCTGACCACATGCAGATTGCCACTGCACATACAGAATTGCTTCTGAGGATTAAGAATAAACCAAGAAAAATCCCCCCACCCCAAAGAGCTGCAGCATTTCCACCTGTCTGCCACAGTGCTGGCTATGGAACTCACCATACAGCACAGGAGTGTGATGCAGGTTGGTGACATCTCCATGGAGTTCAGTTTTCCATGACATACATGGAGGGAGTGCAGGAGCGTATCTGCTCTAACTCTGATTTTATTTGCTCCACTCACACCATCAAATATTTGCCCCTTAAACCTGGACTCATCCAGTCTTTTTTCAGCCAATCACATGAAAACCCTGAGCTAGGGATGAAGTCCTCTCCAACAACTGTCTGGGAAATCAGGGTGCATGGATTCTTAACAAGATCCTCTTTTGAGTTCCTGAGACCCTTACATGTTGTTTCCCAGCCTTGTCCTGCAATTATGTCATGTTACTTGGGCTTTTGAGGACTCCATAGTTTAGACTGATAATCTACAAACATTGACCAAGGAAGAGGCATCCATCCCCCCCAGGCTGATCAGAGTTTACACAGCAGAAATAGCTAGCCAGAGGCTGACAACCAGAGCAACTTCTGGTAGAAAATGCAGGTTGTCTAAAATCCATCACAGATTTATTGCTGTTTGGCTTAATTAGTCATATCAAAGAAGAAAATTAGGCTTCTAGCTTGTTCCTCTTTAGAGTTTTCTGCAGTTTCAAGAGCTCTACACAAAATGCTCAGAAGTAAAATGCTTTTGTTTGGGTCACAGAAAATGTTGGCTTGAAACCCAAATTAGTGGGTGTTTTCAACAGCAAATTAGAAGTTTACTTACTTGTGAAACTTTAAACAATCCTACTATCCCTCCTAAACCGTCCTAGCATCCCATGCTGCTGACAAAAGTATTCCTAACCTCCAAATTCTTAAATTGCAACACTTCAGATTATGAAACAAGATCCTTAATTTTATTTTAAAATTTAACTATTTCCCTATATTTACTCTTTGGTAATCCAGAAATTTCAAAAATGCCCCCCAAAATCTTTTCAAGCAACGTAAGAAGTGCTTTAAAATGTTTTTTCTGATTGGCAATGAACCAAGAAACCCATTACCTGCACAGTTCTAGCCAGAAAGGGAAGTTGGTTTGAAAGTCTTTAAATAAGATTATAGCTGCCGGAGATGCTCTGACTCTCACCAGCTACAAACCTCCTCGATGGCCCCCTCACCAGGTCCCAGGATATCCTCTGTGGCACAAATGTCATCCTACTGGTCCCAGTGGAGAAAACATGTCTGAGCTGCTCAGCTTCAGCTGTCTCCTGAGCTTATAGAAGAGCAGAGCAGTGCAAAGGAGCTGATGCCTGGCAGCCTGGGGGAGCTTTTGGGTTGCTTTTTTTAAACAGGAAGGAGGCATTTCATGGATCCATCTTCCATTTCAGTTGAAGCTGAAAAAAAGGTTGAAACCTATTCCAGCTAGTTAACCATGTCAGCAAATAAATTCCCCCTCCCCACCCCAGCTGCCTGTGGACAGAGATTCTTGCAGAGGTGCCTGCTTGGTTCTTCTCTGTCAGCCCACACACCTTTGCATTGCAGAGGTGGCTTGGCAAGAAGGCTTGACCCCACTCAGGTCTATTTTTGGAAAACCTGTGGAAGATTTATCAAGAGGCCAAGTACCCATCCAAATCAAAAATTCTCTCTCAGAAACAGTAAAAAAAAAAAAAAAAAAAAAAAAGGAAAAAAACCAGCAGATTCTCAGCTGTTGAAAAAAGACAAACCATCATAGCAGCTTAAGAGGAAAAGTGTCATGTATTGAAGTCCTGAACTCAGGCTGATGTAAACTGGCAGATTGCCCTTAAAAAATAAAGTAAGGGAGAAAAATGGCTCCTGGTGGGCTCAGCTAAGACTCTCATGGGTTCTCCAGAATATAAACACCAGAACAAGCAAAGTTCTTTAAAGGTTGATATAGTTGATATACTGAGAGGGGTTGGTTTTCTGGAGGTTTTCATTTTTTTTTCCTCCCTGTGAAAGGGAGCAACAAAACATTTTGTACTCTGCAAAGGAGAATTCAGGTAAAATGTTCCTTGTCATTTTTAATAGAGGCAACTGTTCTGTATATTCCAGAGCTGGGACTTGGGGGGATCGGGTGAAAAGATGATCTGAACATCTGAAAGTAGCTTGCTTTCCCCAAATGACATCAGTAAAACAGTCTTTACAGTTTAAGAGGTTGCCTTCAAATACCATCCAAAAGGATCTTCACCAAATTCTAACGGTGCAGGAGACAGATGTAGAAATTAGGTGGGTAACTGCTGCCAGAAAAAGCAGGAAAAAAAACATATGATAAATTTAAAGAATTTCTAAAATCTACCAAAAAAAAAACACAACCTACTACTGCTATAGGAAGAGTTGGCCATAGCACTGACAGGACTGGTAATTGTGGGTGCCCAGCTTGTGGCTTCTTTACAGGACCTGGTTGAGATAGTTGATGTTCAGCATTTTTTTAAAAACCTCCCTCCCCTGCCATGAAAAGCAAAATCCTGATTATCATTCTGATTCTTTCAAACTGATGGCTTGATGCATTTGTTCCAGAAAAGAGTAGTATTAGTGACAAATTTCTGAAAGCAAAAGATTAAAAATCTAAGATCGATGAATATCACCCCAAGTCCTAAGCTCTGCCTACTTAAGCAAAGACCTGAAAATGTATGTGTTCAAGCAAAGAGTGATTTCTACATTTAGCTCTAATTCTTGCAAAGGGATGAATCACCTTGTGAAAAGTGGAGCCTCACCCTCCACCCTCTCTTTCCAACTGGATATCAGACTTGAAGGGAACCTTTCCAGTGGACCAGACCTGCTCTTTAAACTTGTGGACCACCTAGTGACTTTGAGTGTGTCTGGAGCTCTTTCAATCCACTGCAAGAATAACTTTACCAGGACAATACTCAAGAATAGATAGATCCATGACATGAGTTTCAGTCTGACCCTTGACTGGACCAATTACTAACCATGTGGACTACATATTTTCACCTTTTGAAAGATCTGTACTCACTGAATCTCAGGACACCCTGTTGTTTGTTATTAGATGAAGAGCTCTGAATATTTGTAATAATATGTGTTGTGTTGCTTTGCATTGTATATATTTTTCTTCTAAAATAAAATAAATTATTTATTAAAAGTTATACTGGGTGAAGAACATTTAAGAGTTCACCTGCTCTAGATGCTTATTCTTAATCTGAAATCTCAGTCCTGGGATTGTGATGCCATGTCTACTTCTGAATAAATTCTCATCTTGTAATCAAGTAGAATGGGAATTATCAGTAAGAGCAGATGAACTCTTAAAACAAAAATTTTTAAGTCCTCATTTCATGCAAATGTCCCTAGCAAGTGGATTCCTCTCTCTTTAGCATCGTCTGAAGGTCTTTGAGGTTCTTCTTGTTTCCCCTCATTCAAACTGACGACTAACTAACTCCATGAGTAGTCCCAGTCTGCATGGGCAGCTGTAGTTACACCACGTGCAGAAGAGTGGTGAGATCTGCCCTGGATGGGAGATGAAATACCAATTATCTGTGGTAGGCTTCTGACCACAGAGACCTTTCAGGACTGTGGCCCTTCTGCTTGCATGACTAAACTGGCTGGTGAGGGGGTTGTATTTTATGTGGCAATCCAGTCCTAGTCCACACTGTGTTTGGCAAACTGGTCCATGGTGTATAAGTAGTTCTATTTGTAAATAAAATGTTTTAAATCTATTTCTTACAACATGGAGACTGTGAATTCAACCCTTGCAAGTGGAGGCTGTTGCAGGGAAGGGGATACCATGTTGTCGCTGGCATGTTGCAGCTGGGCTTCCGTGCAAGGCAGTGGAAAGAGAGCAGCTGGCATGCAGCTGTGTGCAGGCTGCTTGGGATGAGCTGACACCAATTTTCCCCTTTATTTCCTTGGCTTTTTGGTCAACTTAGGTAATCAACTTATTAATACCTCATTGACAAGTGATTCAAATTCTTGCCTGCTTTCATTTCCAGCCCTACATGAATGAAACAAGTGAAAAGACAAACTTCCTCCCTAAAATAAAGAATAAAATAGAATAAATAGAATAAAAGTTGTCTCATGGCTGGGGAGGCCAAGCATATTGAAGCAGGGAGACCACCCAGCACGTGGGTGCACGGATCTCCACTGCAGAGGCAAACACAAAACCCAACACCAGGGGTCAGGTCACTTCCACAGCAAGGAGCAGCCTGGGTCCTGACCGCAGGTGTTGTTTGCCCGCGGGTCTCAGTTGTGCCTCTTCCTGCAGGGAATGCACATTTTTATTGTAAAGCCCCAGTGGATGTCTGCACATATCTCCTCTGCAGAGCTGAGCCCAGTGAAATTTCCACTTGGCTGCAGTAACATGAGCCAGCCAGCTCTGGACTGGTGCTTAAAGGCAGTTGTTTTTGCAGCCCATCAGCACAGAAGTTGTTGGGTTTTTTTGTCGCCAAACCAGCTGGTTTGTGCACCCAATTCTGTTCAAAATTGTGTTTTGCCTTACACTGCTTTAAGTCCTTCAGCACTGGATGCATGGGAGCATGCAACGTGCTGTAAGTCGTGCTTGAAACATCAGAATTAAAGCTCCTACATGCTCTAAGCAGTTTTTAGAAAGTTTTGTTGTTGTCTTTGCTATGTGCAAGGTGGCTTTTGAATAAAGCTGCTGATTTTTATACTGGGCAGGCATCTGGTTCAGGAGCTGTGTCTTCTGGTTCATCTTTGCTGATGTGAAAGACCCCACAGTAGTGTTTTTCCCCTCTCTGAGGAGTCCCCCATGCTTTTGGCTGGTGGCTTCACATTTGAGAGGGTTTGATATTCAAAAAAAAAAAAAAAGGCTGGATCCCCTGGTGAGCAGTTAATGTATTAAAACCAGAAACTTTTTTCTTCTTTCTCTCTTGTAAATCAGTGAGATGCTCCTCAAGGATATCAAGTTAAGGGGATACTATATGGGGGAAAAAAGGCTGTGTAGTGAACTGGGTGGGGGGTTTATTGGACTGATGGGGCTGTGTGTAAAAGGCCAAGACATGCATGCTTCTCTCCGAGTTTCAGGCTGCTTTTTTCCGACATAACATGCGAGAGTGTCAGAAATTATACACCTGTGAAATGCGTGGTACTGGATTTTCAAAAGAGCTCAGCTTGCACTTTAGATACCTGGAAAAAAAAAAGCTGATTTTTCAAAAAGTGCCAGCAGAGCAGGACTCAGCAGGGGGAAGATGGATGTTGTCTCTTTTAAGAATCAGGTCCTGTACTGTGTTGGTTTTGGGGGTTGGTTTGGATTTTTTCGGTTTTTTGGGTGGTTTTTTGTTTGTTTGGTTTTTGTTGTTTTTTTTTTAATATCTCCCGTGTGAACTTCCAACTGTGCTGTGTACATAAAATAAATTGCATGTAACAATAGCATTACTTCATTTTCCTTCATTATTAAGATGGCTTGCTGAACTAGTTTCACAATTCAGTGGAGGCAGAAATGAAAGCATGTCCCCCTGAGAAGGTAGACACCTTTTGCAGGTGCTGCAGCCTTTTCTCTGCCAGGTAAGGAGCACTGCCGATGTGTCTTCTTGACCTCCTTTGCTCTGTGCCCCTGATGTTATGATTTCCCTTTGCATCATCAAGAAGCATTGCTAAAAAAGGGTACAATAATGAAATTATGTGTTTAGCCCGAAGCAAAAAAACTGGTATTTTCCAAATCAAAAAGCAGAAAACATGACAGTCCTTGGAGAAGTACAGATCTAGCTTTTGGCTTCAACTAGTTTATGTGTTAATAAATTAGCCTTCACTCAAGACTGCTTTTTATTCAAAGCAGCGTTCATCTGTGTAATGTTTGGACATGGATGGTTGGTTGTACTTGCACAGGAGTTTCTGTCCAGAATGTGAAGCTGCTGCGAGAGGCACACCTCCATGGGTAGCTCGTGTGAAAATGTTTTGGTGTTCCTTGCACGTGCTCACCTGCAGTCCAGCACACAGCCCTGCTGTGAACTGTAGGCCAGGTTTGCAATTATGTCTCAGGTGATGGTTGAGCTCCCAGGTATTGCTGGGGATTCCCAGCCCTTGCACGAATGCAGCAGCATTGTCTCCAAAAAGCAGCTGTATGTTCAAGGTCACATCTCAGTGGCTTTTGGTGAAGAACTTTCTCCTAAAAGACTTGCACACAGGGTGTCAGCAGCTTGGGGATTCACAAGTGTATCAGCAGGACCATAAGGCACAACTTAGAAACATCCCTAATTCATTCCAGTCTGGAGGTAGAAAGTGAGTGATTGATATTTTTCTAGTGGAAGTCTTCAGATAAAACATCACATCTCTTATAGTCAACCTGCTTCTCTAACAGCGTCTGTGTCTTGTGCTGGAAACATATATGCAACTATCTTGGTGTTTCTGCTGAGCTTTTATTTCTACAGTTTCTTTGTTAACACTTTTCTGCCCAGTAAGAAAACTCTACAATTACACTCTTCCATAACTGATGATCTTACCTGTGTTTAGAGGTGTCACTGACTCTGATAACCCAAGGTCCTGCTGTGGTATCTCCAGGAGATGATTTGTCCCACTCCTGTCTTTGGATGGGATTAATTGTACCCTGGAGGTGCCTCTTTTATGCCATTCATGTGAATCATGTGAAAGTGATTACCTTCATCTATACACCTGAATTTTGGAGGATGGAGTTGAAGACAAGCAATCTTTCCTCCTGATCCTGCATTTTACATTAACTGTCTTATTTTACAGCTTTCCTGTAACAGTAGCCCAGTAGGCAGAGTCAACACAAATGCCCTTGGCTTCTATAGAATTCACCTCCCCAAAGCAAAACCAAATGTGGGTTTATGGGAAGATTTGCAAAGACCCAAAGGGAATCTGCTTTGCTAATTCTTGTTGACTTTAAGGAGTCATCAGGATGGTGGCCATGCTCGAGGCTTTTGCCATTTGTATTTCTTTGGCTTTCCCTCATCTGAAGAGGAAGAAAGCACAGATTGACCTCACTCCTCACTGCTCATATCCAAGATCAAATACCAGCCTCTCCCATGAGAAGAGGAAACAGCAACGTGGGCTTTCTTACATGGCTTTTCTCTTGGAAGTAGGACTTTTCATGTCTAGCAGAATCCTTGGCCAAAGATGATGCTGGCACTTTGCTGTCTGGCCTTTCTCCTTGGCCACCGAGGTGTTCTCATTCAAATCACATCACCTCTCTGAGATGCTGTCAGCCATTAAAAAAAAAAAGAAAAACTTTACAAATGGGGAAAATAAAACCTGCCAACTAAACTTGGCTCTGGGAGCTGCCAGTGATAGCAGGTAGGCACTGGCAGCAGCAGCAGCGCGTGCGGCGCGTGGTGTGCGCGGCGACATGTGCCTAAGAAGTCCATGGAACCAACGTCTGCTTTCTCCCACAGGGATTTGAGACGTCTGGGAGTGACACTTGTTGGTCACCAGAAGAAGATAATGAACAGCCTTCAAGAGATGAAGGTCCAGTTGGTGAATGGGATGGTGCCGTTGTAACACGGTTTTTAAAGTTGCTTCCTCAAGTGGGTCGGTCCTGCACTTTGTACTCTAGCCCTGAGATTTATTTTGACTAAAAAAAAAAAAACAAGAAAAGATAAAAAGGGAAATTCAGTAGTTTCTATAACTGAAGGACGTTGGCCTCTGCTGCAACATTCCTAAAGCAGTGTTTGACTAAAGTTTTGCTTTTCTTCCTATTTGTGTCCACATTTTCATGAAGTCAATGTAAGATGCATGGAACGTGAAAACGAATCTGCTGTACATGAGGTTAACCAGTCTCTTAAGCTTCAGCGGTGATGACAAGCCTTCCACCACGTGTTGTCTGTACATGGGAGGTACATATATATATATAGCACCTTTATATACTGAATTACAGCAGCACATAGTAAAGGATTGACTTGAATGGAGGATTTTTGTGGCCATTCGTGGACTCCCAATAGCTGCAGTTTGCTGAAGTATAACTTCGAGTCTTACTTGTCTACAGAAGTGTATTGAAGAGCAATATGATTAGATTATTTCTCGATAGATATTTTGTTTTGTAAATTTAAAGAAAAGGAAAAAATGCTGTTACACAGCATTAAGTTATAGAGACTAGCATATAAACATGTCGCTTGTTCCATGGCACATACAATACAGGGTGTATATTTTGTTTTCCTCCTTCTGTGTTACCAGGTTCTTTTTATTTGCTCTTTGGGGAGGATAATACATGATGAAGATGTATATATTGTACAGTTTGCTACGCATCAGGTACAAGATTGGGGCTCTTTCCTTGGTTTGTTCCTTCTTTCCTCCCTCTTTTACTCACTCTCCCTTTTGTGTTACCCCTATGCATTGTATTTTTGCTGCAGTTTGGTTTGATCAGCACATAAAGCCTTCAGGAGTTTTGATTATGTATATAAGGTAGAAGGAGTTTACGTAAATAAAATATGTTGCCCCCCTCTTCCTTGACACCATGGGTTGAGGATATCCAGAAGAAGAGGACTAAAACATCTGGTTCTTGATGACTTCAAGCAACAACCTGGCATCGATTTTTCTGTGGTGGCCAAAGATAGCGTGGGATTGCCTCTGCACAGGTGCTTTAGCCCAGCAGCCGGCACCCAGTGCAGCCATCGCCTCTGTTCCCGGAGCCCAGGAGAGAAAGCACAAGGTGGTTTTAGCTGGAAGGAAGGAATTTCGTTTTTCCTTTTCTGATGATGTGGGTTAAGTCCTCCACAGTGGTGGGAGAAAGATTATTTTTGGAACTGCACTGCCCCAAGCTGTCTCTCAGCGTTCTGTGTTTGCTGTGGACTTGGCCAGTTTGTGACAGAGCACAGAGGGGAGGGGAGAGCAGAGTAGCCCAACATGGTCACAGCAATGGCATCCTGAGGACAAGGAGATGCCATTCATCTGGGGCTAGCACAGCTCAGATCAGGACTTGGTTGTAGCTGGGGTTCTATGTATCCATTAAAGCCCATGGCTGGTATTTTCAGAGGGACTGGAGGGCAACCCAATACCCTGGAAATCACACCAAGAAATACTTTGCGGTTGTCCTCCTCCTTTTATACATAGGATTAAACTGCACAGTTAATTTGGTATTCATAGGTTGGGCTTTTATTTTGTGAAGACTTTGATAAGGATTTTAAAACAGCTCAGTGGATTGCAAGGGTTTGGTGTTTCTGTAAACGTATTTCTTCCTTAGAGTTTGGATAGCATCTTGTGGCATCCTTCCTTAGCAATAACATCAATATACGGAGTTGCTATAGCTCCCTTCATCCCCAGTGCTGCAGAGCCAAGCCCAAAGAGCTCAAACAGCCAAAAGGAGGCCTGTGTCCTTTTATGTCTTACAGAAACAGGTGTTGCAAGGCACCTGAAGCTGTTTCAAAGTCTTTCTTTCATTTTCCCCAGCCTTTGGATGAGATTTGATACACGGAATGTTTTTTGTAAAGAAGGGAAGCATGTAGGAGAAGAGGATGAGTGGTTTTTTCCTTAGCAGCAGGGCTTTGTTTGCTTACAGCAGGGCTTCTTCGGGCAGTATTTGCCTGTTCTGAAATGGCCCGTTCCACCTCTGCAAGCAACTGCTGAGTTCCTCAGGAATCGGGAGAAATAGCAGGGAAAGGAGCCACAGCGAGGTCTAACAAATGTTGATAGTGTCATTTCTCATCCCGTTGTTTCATTTTGGCAGCCACCGGACCACAAAAGAGGAAGAGGGTATCAAGACATAACAATTTCGGCACGGAAAAGAGATTTGTCATGTAATAAATAAGATTATTAGAGCTGTCAGCAGAACAGTCTTCAGATTATTTGTGCCTCCCTGTCTACAATGCTTGGGAAAATAACATGTAGGAAGACAGAAACAACTCATTTCGTCAGGAGGAATCGTTTGTTTGCCTGCATCCATTGGTGAGATGCTATGAGCAAATACGTAGCACTTTCTGCCCATCATCTCCACTCATTCTTTTCCTGTTGGCTCTGTGGGAGGAGTTGAACTCAGTCTTTTTTTTCCTGGGCTCTTAAAAGCAAAAGTCCCCTTTTCATCGTTTGTATTGTTGGGATACCTACCAGATGCCGGAATAACCTTCAAAATGATAAACCAGTGGAAAACAAAACTGTTCTTAAGCCAGACTGCATTTGTAAATAGGGCACCTCTTCTCGCTTCCTCTAATAAATAAATAAATAACCTTTTCTATTTATTTCAAGAGCTGTTCTTGCTACAGATTTCTGTATTAATGGACTTCGTATTGGGTCTAAAAGTTAAATGCTGTTTTAATGTGTAGGGTCTAAAGGTTACAGCTTCTATGTCCATGAGCAAGTTCCAGAGACAAAGGAGGTTTTCCATTCCCATCCAAGAACTGCAAGTACTTCATGTGTTGGGCATGATTATATGTATTGGAGTGCAGCAGAACAAGAGGACAGCAACTTTTTTTGGCAGGTTATGTTCTTGGAAAGGGCTGTAGGTAAATTTCCTGCCTGTGGTAAGTCCAAGCCCTTTGCTTTTCCAGCTCACTACTACTGCAGCTGAGCCAACAGATTCTGTGTGTATTTTGCTGTATAATTGAGAGGGAGGTATTTCAAAGGATCCAAAGGGTGGAAAGGCTTTTTTTTTATACCTTTTTTCGTTTTGGGAGAAGGAAGTGTCCCCAAGAATGGCTTGTGTAGACTGACGCTCTTTCATTGTTGGAAAAACTACTTGAGCATTAAAAAGGAAGACTGATATAAAAGCGAAAAAATCAGTTTAAAATTTTATTTATTCCTCCTATATGTTAATAGTGAGAAGAATAAAATATGAAGGTCAAATTTTTTTTTGTCTATTCAGTGTTGAATATAATGTAGAAAGTCCCAGTGCTCAAGAAATTGTGACTCCTTGGACTGCTGTGGACTTGAAATTAGATGTTAAGGCAGATGTAAAATACATCAGTAGCAGTCTTAAAATTAACACTTAGTTGTCAATCCTTTATTGTAATTCCTTAGAGCAGGTAGGGCAGGAGCTGGTGCATCCAGCGCTGCCAGAGCTGCAGCATCTGTCTCAGCTCCTTGCATCAATGTTTTAACTCACAGGAGACTGTAGAATTGCTGTATTTATTCCTCCCATTTCCCCCTCTTTGGATGCTCTCTGTGCATTTTGTTTGTGTACATGGGTTTTTTTGTAGTGTAAGATACAAAACTTTCTATTTTTTCATAAAAATAAAAACCTTTGACTAACAGCAACATCCAGTTGTGGATCACACATGTGCTCGACCCCTTGCCTTTCCACAAAGCATCAGGATTTTCCCCCTTGGAAGAGAAATAAATTCTCTGTATTTTTTTCCTCTCCTAAATGCAGATTTGGTGCTACGTTTGTGGTCCCTGAGGGAAAGAGAGGCCTTTGGGATGAGTGAGACATGTAGACCCACATGAATGCATCTGGCCCTGTTACAGGCTGTTCCCACTTTTTTCTGGTTTGGGGGGGAAAATAGGCTTTTTTAGTCTAGTTTCTGGGGCAAAGGGCCTGCCAAAACAACCAAGCCCAAGGTCAGTCCCTCACCACATATCCCTCAGAAATACCATTTTTTTGTGTATGACTTTTTTTTTTTTCCCCTCCCAAGATGTGATTTTCTCTGAATTTTTTTGGGAGGGACCCCAGCAAACCCATGACCAGCTGGAGCAGCCACCACCAAATCCCCTGCTCCATGGATTTGGAGACTACCACATGCTACAGAGGGGCATGGGCCAGACTTAAAGAGAGGTGAGAAAAGCCATAGGTGGGAAAGGCCAAGGGCCAAGGGGGGAAAAGACTGACCTGGGGAAGGTCTTAATGGAGGTGGTGGTGGGCAGCCACCATCTTCTTGTCCACTGCTAGAGGACAAAGGGAAGAGATGCAGCTAGGGATGCTGTTTCTCCTGGCATGACAGGAGGCTGTGGCAGATGATGAGTAGTGGTACACTCACATGGTGGCCAGGAAAGGCATGATAGGCTGGGACAGCAGGGGAATGCTGCCTTCTATATTAAAGGGAGCACAAGGTCAATTGGGTTAGCAAATTGAGGCTGTCAGCAGCTTGGATGAAATCTCTCTGGACTGATGTGCCAGTCCCCACGCAGTGTTTTCTTGTGCAGCTTGAGGTTCTCCGCTGCTGGCCACAATGGCAGCAGATGCTCTGAGGGAATCAGAGGGGCTCTGAGGACAGAGGGAAGAACTGCTAATGTGCCCATATAGACAGCATCCTTGATAGCTTCGTGGAGGCAGAGAGCCTGCTAAAGGGAAAATACAAACATGGGGAAACTTCCATTAAAAATCAGAGTTGGCTGCGAACTCCTTCCACAGTGTTCCATCTTAGGTGAGAACTAAGGAATTAGGCAATTTCTGTGAGCCTGTGTGCACAGATTGGCTTGGGACCAGCTCTTAAACAAATCTCAGATCAGTGTTTGCCTATTATTTTCCTCTGCTGTTCTCAGAGTGAGAAAAAGCACTTGTATTTCATGTGCACCAGCTAGTAAATTTACCTGCACTGAAAGGAAAGGTCCCTTTACCTTCAAAGTGGGTCCTTAAGCACATGCCTGACTTGGTTTTTTGGGTGGTTCTTTTGCACAGCCTCTGTCTGGTCCCTGAATAAATGCACAGCTGCATCTCGAGTTGCAAACACCAGCTCTTGTGAATGCTTAACAAGCTGTGCTCAGGGTAACATTCTGTGCATTGCTCTTGTTTTCAGTAAAACTGAAGCAAACTGCAAGGCAAGATGATGGCTGTGCTGGAGACATTGCAGGGCAGCTAAACACTAACTTGGACTTTTTTTTCCCTATCCAGTCATATAAAAATGGGGCTGAGGGGGCTGTAAACCTCTGCACTCCTCTGCCAACCTGGAAGGGTTCAAGCCTGTAGTGCCAGAATCCCCAGAGGATGCTGTGGCCCCAGGGCAGGAGCAGCGGGGAGGCTGCTCCCCATCACCCCATGAAGCCGAGCTGCCATGCAGAAAGCAATGCAAGATTTATGAAGCTGTGGGGAGAAAGAGCGAGGGACTCTTCATGTATTTTTCATGGGCTGAACTGCATAAATAGCATGCAATGCATAAACTGTGACTGGATACTTAAAAAAAAAAAAAAAAAAAAAAAAAAAAAAAAAAAAAAGAGACCTGCAAGCAGAAGAAGAGATGAAAGAATAGATTTATTCAAGTCAACAGGGCTGGCTCAAAGTCACCCTCAGGTGCATTAAGAAGCAGCCAAAGCAGCACAGCGTCATCCCAGAACAATACATCTCTACTGACATGTGGAGGGACATGGACCTCGAGGACTGGAGAGAGGGCACATGTCACTCTGCTTGGTAAAATGGCTGGGTGGCAGGAGAGAAACCTTATCCATGGTGCCTCGGATGCAGTGTGGGACTTAGGGAGATGTCAGGACAAACTATTGCACCAGCAGATAGGTCAGTGTAGAAAGTGAATGACACAGAGAAGCAGCTCAGAGTGAGGTAAATTCGGGGAAAAGAGGATGCCACTGGAAAACTCAGTGGAGGGGTGAGTGCTGAAAACGTGGTGTTCCCTGTTGCAGTTCCCTCAGCAGGCACATGTGTGCTTCCGAGTGTGCAATTTTAATAATGCATCTGCTGACAGAGCTTAAATGTCATGTACATCACAACAGGTATCAGAACAGTCCCAGGCTGAGATTGGGTAGGAAATGGGAGCCAGAGCAGCATGGTGGCCAACAAAAAGCTTCGCTCATTTTGCAGCCATGGTAGCAGACCAGGGTGTGTTTGCAGTTATTGCATGCCATGGGGTTTCCAGGGGAAAAAAGCCTTGGAGAAACAGGTGTGAAGTGTGTGATGCTCACTGAACACACCCATTGTCTCTATAATATGACTGCCAGTGGGAGCATCTGGTGCAATTCCTTTGGGAGCCACTGGATATTGATGGCCACAGGCCCCAACAGTGACCTTTGACAACCCATTAACATGTGGCTCATTATTTCCTCCCAGAAAGTCTTATGAGCCAGCCATGGAGGAGAACAAGGCACCCTTGTAGGTGATTTTCTTACCCCTTCATTTCCTCACCTCTAGCTGGGGTCAGCTCAATTACTCATAGCTATAGTAATAGCATAGCATCAGCTATAGTAATATTCAGCAAATTGAGTGTAAGAAAAGAAGACGCTTTCTTACACTGGTGTGCTGCTTTCATAACCCATTAACAGCTCTACCCAAGTCTTTTTGACCCCAGAGCTCTTCAAGTTCTGCTTTAAATGGCCAGCGGATGCATTTGTGCTGGTGAAGATGACTTATTTCTCTCAAAGCTTATTTTTTAACTACTAAACCAAAAGAAAAATCTTCCAAGCTGAAAAAAAAAAAGGCAGAAAAACTGTGAGATAGGCTGCCTGCCGTTTTCTTGGTTTGCTCCCAGTAAAGATCATATTTATTACAAGAAAATAGAAATCCTATGGATTTCTCTTCTGAGGTCTGTGTTTCAAGCTTGACATTTAAACATGAAACTCCAGGCTCTAAAATTTAATCATTTACTCCTCAAGAAATACGGTGTGTGGAGCCGCTGAGAAAAAGGGCATGCAAGGTAAAAAGATTTCTTTGGGAGAAAAAAAAGGAAGGTAGGGAAATTATATGTTCATTTAAAAAAAAAAAAAAAAAAAAAAAAAAAAAAAAAAAAAACACAAGATAGGAAGCAGCCTCTCCCATCTGATGGGCAAAATGCTGTCAAAATGGCATCCTGTGGTCCCTTTCCATGAGATGTGTAGGAGCTCAGGACTTCCTCAGGGCTTGCTAATATCTTCCAAATGGCATAAGACTCATGGCTGGACCCAGTTATTGGAGGAGGAGGGGGAGAAAGGAGGCATATATGTATGTATGGAGATAAATATAGAGAGAAGCACTGTGTGATCATCTCTTAATTAAGACAAGAATTAGGGCATGGCTAATAAATGGTGAACAGCAGCAAATAGTCCAGGAGTGAGACTGGATTGGGGGGCTGGAAAGTGTTTTCAGCCAGGCAGAGGGGGTAGATGCAGATCATCAAGGTGTAGCACTGGGAAGGATTTGGCCTTCATTAGTGTTCCTGTCCCAGGATGAATTAATGACCCGGCCAGGAGAGGAGGGAGGCAGTGCTAGGGTGCTGCAAAAGGGATGGGTGCTCTCACCAGTGCTAAAATCCCCCAAGTTCCATCCCACTGGGCAGTCACCAGCCATCAGAGCAGGGAAGGGCAGATGGAACAGACTGGATTAAGTGGCTGGGAACATTCATTCAGCAAGAAATGAGGAGAAATTAGATGGAGGGGAGCCACAGGCATGGCTTTCATCCTGGCTTGGCCATTGCTTTTGGCTTGAAAGTCACTCACAGACCCAAAGGTCAATCCATGGTGCCCAGATGGGAAAGGAATATGTTTATTTGGCTTGGAAACAATGGCCCTTTTGAGGGGTTTTGGTATTTTGGAGTGGAGAACCAGGGTTTCACAGCCAGAGTTTGTGAGCAGCTGAGTGCACACTGAGCTCTACACAGGGACTGGCTTGCTCAGCAGCTGCTAAAGCCTGGGTTTGGGTGACTTAAGGTCTTGAACATTCCCATGTGAGTCTTTCCCTTGGCCCAGCAAGGGGAAAGGGAAGCGTGAGTGGTCCCTTCATCCCTTTGAAACCCAGGGTTTGGAGAACAGGGCTGTACAGCCAAAATCTTTTTGTAGCAACAACTACACGTATCCCAAAGAAAACAACCAAATAAAATGAGCAGATAAAATAATTGTGGATATTCTGTGTAGGGAAAAGTTGTTGGATCTGGCAGAGGCAAAGTTGGGCTGTCCCTTGGGAGGGGAGTACTAGAGGTGCAGAGTCCTAAATCAACACCAGTAGTTACTTCAGGGCACAGAAATCGGTTCTGCAAAAACTTCATCCCTCTCCCAACCCCTCAAGCTGTGCTTCATTGCCTCCCGTTTTATGCAGCAGCCAGAGACTCTGAATCCTTGGCCCCTGCATTTGCATCCCCTGCAGCCAGGGTCAAAACCCTCTTGTACTATCCATCCCTCCCTAGAACCCTGAATTTGTGTGATTGCTTCATCAGGGAAGGCAATTAGCATTCAAGTGCTGCTGTTAGCATAATCAGAAAGACAAAAGGCTGACAGCAATAGCTGCAAAGCCAGAGCCCTGGTCAGAAATTTAATGGAGAAATAAATTATGGGAAGAGAGCGCATTCAGATCCAGACTTGGGCTGCAGAGGGTACAGGGGCAGGAAAGAGCCCTGCCTCCTGCTGGTTTATCATCCACGCTCCAGAGACCCTCATGGCTGGAACCGATAAGCAGCCGATAACCAGCTCAGCTTCTTCAGGAACAGAAGCATTCCTGTAATGAGTGGCTGAGACCCCCAGGTACCAGCCAGGGATGCTGTGAGTCCTCTTGGCATCACATCCTAGTTCTTTAAAGCCAGACCTTCCCCTTGAAAAACTCAGCTTATTTCAAGGGGCTCTTATTTATGTCTTTGTGATAGAGGGGATTTAAGTGCCCCAGGGTTTGGCAAGTGACAGTTTAGGGACAGTCACACCCCAATACTGCTGAAAAGGGCGGGGGGGACAAAAACAGACAAAACCTGATCACTGGAAGCAGGCTTGGATGAAAAAATAAGATTTAAAAAAGCCAGATAAATATCCTGGTGATCCATGTAAATTTGGAAAGCCCGAGTACAGCTTGGGAAGGGAAGTACCCAGTTTTGGCTCTTTCTATGCAGCCACGTCAGGCTCCCCATGAGCCAAAAGAAAAAGAAAGAAGCAAACAGACAAACAAAAACAGGAAAAAAGGGAAAGGAACCAGCAAGGTGAAATGCCTCCATCAGTGATGGCATTGTATGGGTGGCATCTGGTCCCCAAAGATGGCACTGTTACCTCACTGTAAGATTTTTTTTCCATTATTATTCACCTATTCATGGAGAGGAGAGATCTTACTGTCTAAAAGAGAGATGAAAACAAAGGTTGCTGTGCTCCAGGTTATTTTTTACACCACAGAAACATCCCACTGATGAAGCAGTGACTTTATTGGAGCTGATAAATCTGGAGTCAAATGAAAGAATGGGGGTTTTTTGTTTCCTCAGCCCTGTGATTTGATTTAATTTGATTGGAATTACCTGCATTAGAATCTGACTTGTGGCAAAGCCCTTTTACATTCACCAGAAGGTTTACCACAGGGCAGTGCAAATTTCCCAGCTTTGAGAATGTGGAGGTTATAAAAATATATGAGAATATTTTTAAAAAATATATAAAATATATGCGTAATAAAAACTAAAAAATGTAAAAGCCTTTATCAAACCAAATTTAATGCTCCAGGAATATGATTTTGTGCTTCCTCCAGACAAAAGAAAGCTATAGAATCACTCCAGATGGGGCACATTGAGGACTTGTATTTGTGTGTGTGTCTGAGGGATGCAGAAAGGGAACCAAACTTGTGCTAATAAGCAGCTACTCAATATGCCTTGATGACTGAATGTATTCAAAGTCTATAGAGAGTAAAGTGTGCTGCAGTGAGAATGGGAGATGATTCCCCTCATATGAATTTGCCTAAGTACAGAATAAACATCTATTTTTCTCCTGCTTTCCCCGTTTTTCTAAAGCCCAGCTGTCTGTTAATGCATATAATGATGGTCCCTCCAGGGACCAAGCCTGAATTCCCATTCATATGCAAAAATCGTAAGTGAGAAACTTTAGGTTTGGCCCAAACAACAGCGTGCACTTCTCCCAGTGAAGGAAACTCCAGCTTGCCATATTTTTCCTGCTCAGTGCATGCCAGATGTCTAACAGAAAAAGGGGGATGGTTATTCCTGTGTGTGGAGCCAGAGCTGGCAACAAGGAAAGGATGTTTTTGGCACATCCATGACATGCTGCCTCCACGTGGGAGCACGGAGCAAGGCAGAGCCGGGGGGGAAATCGTCTTGCTCCCATGGCCACGTTTGTGCCGAGCACCAAACCTCTGCTGAGGGTGCTGTGCTGATCCCCTGAAAGGCAATGGCTGTGTCCAAACAGGGTGCATTTAGGGAGAGAGAGGGGGAAAACAAATGTCTGAATATGACCTCAGCAAAGGGGCTGAGGCAACTGGGAAGAACGGGTATTTGTGCAAAACCAGCTCCTGAGTACTCTTTTTCAGGGGGATCACTCAGTGCTTGCATGCTGCTCAGCGCTGCCTTCCTAAAGCCCTGCCTTATGCTGCCCTCCAAGAGCCTGCCAAATGTTCATTCTGTGGAAAACAGAGGCTTAGAAAGCTGCTTTTAGGCTTCACCAAAGCATTTTGCTTTTAAAGGAGGCCTATGGCATGGCAAAAGAGACCACGCTGAGCAGAAAGAGCAGAAATGCTTTGCAATGCAGTTTTGCTGGAGGCAAAGCATTAGAGCAAGTGCTGAGGCTCATCCCTGGGTGATGGGGATGGGGAATGATCTCATTTTGGGGAGAAATAGCTGGATTGTTAGGGGCAAACAAAAACCTCAGAATATTCCTCCTTTGGGAAGCTCAGGCATCACTGTGGGATTATTCTGGGGGGCTGTGTGGGTCATGTGTGACAGGCAAGTCATTTTTCATGCTGGATGCCTGCCCTGGGATCATGTGCTTTAGAGAGAGGAACTGATCTAGGAGGAAGGTAGTCAAATTGATGGGTTTTTTTCTCTTTACCCAGTAAAAAGAAAGGGTCAGCAGAATATTCCTTTCCCACTGTCTCAAGATGAATCGTGGCTTCGTGGAGGTGAGGCAGTGGTGGTCTGTTAAGAGCCTGGAGGGTTAGGGCTGGCAGGGGGGCTGTGCTGAGCCTCACAGCTGGTGCAGGTGCATTTCCAGCCATAAGAAGTAGTAACAGTCCCAGTGGAAACATTCAGCTGCAGTAAGAGTCGACAGAAATCTATTATCCTTGTGAATGCAATGTCAATATTTACAGAGGGAGGTCAAAGAAGAGAGCTCTGCTCAGGAAATGTCAGCTCTGGAGAAGGAGGAGGCATTAGCAGCATTTGCATTTGTGCCGGAGCAATCCCTGCAAAACTGAGGAATATTCAGGAGGTTTTTGACTTCCAGCCCTATTCACCCCATCTTCTTGTAGCATTGCATCACCTACTGCAACAGTTTTGGGCACATCTGCAATGCCTGGGAGCAATGCTGGGTGCTGCCTCCTCCATGGGGGTTACCAGCAGGAGTGTGAGTGGTGATCCAGTCACGGTGGCTGCAGACAGCTTTCCTCATCTGCCATTAGAAGGCTCCTTTAGAGAGAGGCAAAAACAAGAGGAACAGAAAAATGGCACAGAGCAAAGAACACAGGGTCCAAAAAAATCATTCAGACTGATCCAGATTGGTACCTGCAGCTCAGAACCCACCAGGTAAGACAGGATTATGGATTTACATAAAGGAGCTCAGAATATTTTTCTGCAAGCTTTTTGATTACAGTGGAAAATGCTAAAAATGGGTTTGATCCCTCTTGCTCAGTATTATGAGCACAGGAGTGCTACTGGTGTTGCTGGTAACAGAGGGGTTCCTGGGCTTCTTTAAATGAAGCCCAAAGGGGCTTTGTGTGAGCATTGAAGGGGCAGGCAGAAGAAGCACAGGCAAGAACACAGCCTCAAAAGTAGCTTTTTGCCAGCATATGCAGTTGCTGCCCACAGATGTGGCCCATGGGAATGACAGGATCTCCAGGTGATGCTTCCAGGTGTGGGAGGACAGGGGAGCATTACCACCCCACAGAGCAGGTATCCAGCCTTGTGGCTGCTGGGGGGATTGGGTGTTTCCCCATAAAAGCTTTTTTTCCATTAGGGAAGGAGGCTTGAGATAGCCCAGAAAAGTTGAAAACTCCCATGTATTTCCCAAGTGGAAAAATGCCTCTTGCCAAAGACTTGAATTCTTTCCTCCATCTTTGGGCTGAGATTTTGTCTGTAACTCTCTTTATGCTCAATGAGAACTTCAGAGCCTGTGAGGATGTGGGATGTGCCAAGTTCTGGTTTTCACTGGTATTAAAGTGTACACGGCCAAACAGATGGGAAACCACCGGGTGAGACAGAGCCAGTGATGTAAATAAACATCAGAAACCTCTCACTGCTTGCTTAGGCACTGGTTGCTTTGCCCACATTGGGCTGGGCTCAGAGGCAGGAGATCTGGGGAGCTAAGGAGGTGGAAAGTGGGAGTTTCCCTGCCACAGCACTGACTTCAGGAAACAGGGCAGCCCTGTGGGGTGCAGAGCATCTCCTATCTCTGTTCCATGTGCCTGGGATGGCAAAGGAAAACTCTGTAGCATGGAGAAAGCAATTTTGGGCTTTCCAGCTCCCTTCAGATTAAATGTTACTGCATTTGGGTGGGATATTTTGGAGCTGTTTCTCTGCTGGCCGTTTCACTCCAAACAGTTTAATTAAAAATCCAAAAATCCTGGCAGGTTTATGCTGCTTGGTATTTAAAGCCAGATGATACAGATTTATTCTGCGTAGGATCCTGAGATTTGCTCTGTCTGCAGTGTCAGACAGCTGTAATTGAGTTGATATTAATACTGATGAGGAAGAATAACGCTGTGTTCCTGCCACCTGAGCACGGGGAAGGACATCCCCTTGGGCCAACCCTGCAGCCAACAAAGTACCCAGAGCCCCCCCTGCGGAAATGAAGCCCCCCTAGCAGCGCCCCTCGTTCCTAGGCAGTCTGGGCTGTGTCCCAGCTTGCCTCAGCGCCCTGGAAAAAGCAAAGTTCCTTTGGGTACGGTCATTCCATCTCCCGCTGGAGATGCCCTGCCCGCCCGCTCCCGGAGCTCCCGCTGCCGCTCACAGGCGGGGCCGGCCCCGGCAAACCGGGACAAACCGGGACAAACCGGGACAAACCGGGACAAAAGGGGGCCGTCTCTTCCCTTCTCCTCCCGCTGTGCCCGCCGGGGTTCTCAGGACTGCTGGTCTTCAGTGGGTGCTGCCCCTGCAGCCTGGCGCCGTGGGTGGATGTTCAGGCACAGCCTGGCTCTCCTGGGGAGAAATAGGACTTCTCTCTGTCCCATCTCTGTCCTCTCCCGCCCCTCCTGCATGTGGATGGATGTACGGCAGGAGGGAGGTGCTGCCAGAAGCACTGGTGAGGGGCGAGGAAGAGCTGTCCGTGCTCGGGAGCAGGGGGGTGTGGAGGGGCTCTTTGCACTGTGCTGTGCCTCAGGGAGCTCTGGCAAGCAAATACAGAGAATAAAGTAGGCAATGACGGTTCATATTAGTCCATTAATCACTAGAGGGCCTTGCCCGTGCCTACTGACAGCCGAGGTCTCCCATCCTTTTCTTCCAGTTGAGAAGTCCAAACCTCTGGGGCTGTAGAGGTTTTGAGCTGGTTGTGATGGGTCCACCCGTGTTCAGCTGCCCTGGCTGCCATCCCTGGGTCCTAGTTGGATGTTATCAACAGCAAAGCCCAAAGGCAGCATCTGTGCTAACTGTCTTCCTGTTCAAGCCCAAATAACCTCAAGTATCCCCTTCCAGGGACACCAATGACCTCAAGTCGGCCCAAATGATCTCAGGTGACCCCACAAGACCTCAAGTAACCCCTACAAGGGGCTCAATGACCTCAAGTAACCCCACATGACCTCAAGTAGCTCCTACTAGGGGCTCAATGACCTCAAATCATCTCCAACTACCTCAGGTAACCCCTGTGACCTCAAGCACTCCCTGATGTTCTGCACCCTCAGCTCTCAGGGGGGAGTAGCCTGCAGCACCCCACGTCAGCTCATCACAGCCAGGCTGGCAGGGGCAGGAACACAAAGCAGACTCTCCCACAACTTCCCTCCCAGCCTGATCCCTCCATTCATCTTCTCCAGGAGCTGGCTCCTCAGCAGCAGGATCTGAGCAAGCCAGAGAACCCACCTGGCTCATGGTAGCCCTTCAACTTTGCTGCACACAGTCAGTACAGAGGTTAAACTGGGTTAATAAAAACCAAAAATGATGACTATGGTTACACAGAGAAAAATTATAAAAGAACTCAGTGGACACAAGCCAACTTACCATTCATTTCTCATTCTTCCTGGCCTCTCACAACCTGTACAAGGTGTTTGAAGGGAATGGGCAGAGGCAGCTATGAAGATAACACACAGTGGTAATTCACATACACACACACACATTCACCAATGGTGGTTGAAAAAAATGCACCTGCTCATCTTTCCAACTTATCAAAAGAACATTTGAACAGTTGCTCCCCCTTTGGCATAAAATTCAAATCAGACAGAGAAGTTCCCGTGTCTGCTAGGAAACACACTTCTTGGTTCAACAAGGGCTCCAATGGGGTGTGCCCCCAGTAAAACAGCAGATCCTGACACCCTTAAGAATCTGTTTCTAATGTTCCTTTTTACAAATGGCACATTAATTCCTTCCCCATTGCTGTCCTGGTGGCTGCCCCCGTCCCTTTAGTCCTGGGGCTCCCTGCACTTTTTCCCATCAGGGGTTGTAAAAACTGTGCCATTATCCTTACCTTTAACTTTCCTTTATCCCTTTTTTCATATCTTTTATATACCTCTCATGGAAGCTGGGAATACAAGAGACTTGCATTCACTCCCTTTCAACCAATCCTTTCCCAAACTAACCCCATATTGCCTGCTCTGGGTGTGGGTTCCCAAGACCCTTTCTCGGTGCCTCTTATTGCCCCCTCTGGGCACCCATGTCCTTAACTACCTCTGGGAGAATGTTAACCATCTCAACATTCTCCAAAAGGACCCTTCTGAAGTATTTTGGGATCATCATCCCTGGTGTTGAGACCCTTTTTCACTTCTCTTTGTTGCCCACCCTGCCCATCGTGCCATGTTTTACTCCTCAAAGTTGTCCTCACTGGTGGCATTTGCCAAGACCCTTTTTGACTTTCCCTTACCACTGCCTCTGGGCATCCATATCCTGTGGACTCTTCATGGGCTTTTCAGACTCTTCTGTCTCCTGGACAGTCTCGGGAACCCAGTCAATCACCCAGTGCTGGCCAGTGCCAAAGGGAGCTGCTCACCAAGACTGGGTCAGGTGCACCTCCAGCTCTCTTGGAGGAGAGAGCTCCATGTGCTGGACCTGGATGGTGGAAAGATCCTGGACGAGGCCCCAGTTGACAGGAAAATCCACAAATGCCAGAAGTTTATGTCCCAAAAGGAGCCAGAGGAGTCCTGCAACTTTATTCAAGTAAAGGGAGAAAGTCCACTGGAGCCCACACCCACAGGATTTTCTCTTTCGAGGTTTCGGAGGGCGCAGCCTCTACCCTAAACTCCCAGCCGCCAAGCCTTCCCTTCCTGCCTACCACACTTTAACCCCCACCTTGTACCTACTATTTTACCCCAAAGTCCAGAAGTTCAGGCTTGTGCAGACCAACTTGTTTGTTTCAGGAGCCAAGCTGTCTGGTCTCTGCAACAAACCTGCTGCCCAAAGTTAGTACAGACACTAAGACCTGTAATAAATTACCATCAGTAATTGTTCACTAAACCATGCTACAGAGAAAACCTTGTTATCTCATCAAGACTATTCCTTCAGACATCCGGCAAAGTAAACAAAAGATAAGCAGAAGCTGACCAACCAGTTTTTGCAGGGATGGGACCTCATTCTCACAACCACTGGGAAGACCCCTCTGCAACACTTCACAAACACAAAAGAAACAGAAACGTGTCACAGGAAGCTGCAAAGTATAAAGAGCAGAGACTTTTGGTGGTATAGTGCGAGCTGTGGTGGGACAGGAGATCCCCCGGCCGCCCAGCGCTGTTTTGCTTACTGTTGCTTGCTTAATAAATTCCAATATTATTTTAATTGGGCTTGTGTCCAGTCAATTATTGGGATACACTTATAACAAGACCCATTTCAAAGACGTTAACACCAATACTGTCACCCATCAAATTGTTTGTAAAGACATTAGCTTTCCTCTCATTCCCATTGCTAGAGCTCGGAAAACTGAAATGTCCATGATTTGGGTTGAGCACTACTGAGCAACAACTAAAACAGTCTATGTTATGTTATCTACATTATTCCCATATGGAATCCAAAACACAGCACTTCACCAGCTACTAGGAAGCTGAAACCAGGACAGATATGTCTCAGAAGACAGGGTGAAAGCTGCAGACACAAAAAGCTCCTTTAACACATAACTAGCTTCACTAAGAGTTAAGATAGAAACAAGACACATTATTCTGCACAATACTGAAGATTTATTTCCCAGACACAGGCAGAGGAATTGACTAAACCTGATGGCTGACTCCTCTGCTTGGGAGCCAAGATGAACATTCCTGTGGCCACCAGCTTGGATTTGGATTTAGGATCTCCCTTCATCTGGCTCTATCTCTCCATTGTGACAGACCTTCAGAGCCAGGAGGGCTTTTGTTTTTATCAACCGGCATTGGCCTTGGGAAGGCCAAATAGAATAGAATAGAATCATAGAATCATAGAATCATAGAATCATAGAATCATAGAATCATAGAATCATAGAATCATAGAATAAGAGAAGGTTGGAAGGGACCTTGAAGATCACCAGCCTCCCTACCAGAGGTAGGGACACCTTCTACTTGACCCCATCCAGCCAGGCCTTGAATACTTCCAGGGATGGAACATTCAGCCTTAGGTTGATAAGTCTGAGAAAGACTTGAGTCTTAGAAAACCAAAGAGAGAATTTTTCTGTAATTTCTTTTCTCTGGGTAAATAAAGCATATTTCCCAAGGTTCTCTATAGATCATGATCATCTCTCACATAGCACAGCAGGTTAAAAAGGTTAGCCACCTTTAAATAAGCCCTAATTGACACCTACTTCCCAAAATGAGGGTTATCAAAACTTAAGGTACAGTTCCCAAGGCAGCCAGTGATCTAATTCTAAACATCATAAAACTGTTTCACTGAAAAATAGCATTGGCATCTCAAAATTCCCCCTACCTTAAGGGTTGTTGCTGCCACTCTTCTGGAGGTTGCCCCTGTTGGACTCCTTTGCCAGGAGCTCATGTCATTTCCCACCACCACTCCTCAGATGATGTTGATGTTCAGCATTTGGCTTGTTCCACCACTTGTTCTGACCCACTGTATCCTGTGGCGGGGAGCTCAACTCCTTCTCACTTTGCTGCAGGTCAGCTAAAACTTATTCAGCTCCCTTTTGCACTGCTCCACCTGTCTAAAATGGTTGGCAATTTCTCACTCAGGGTGTGGGTTTGAGAAGCTCCTGCTCTGCTCTGGCATGTGCAGGGAATGTTTAGGCTCAGGTAAGATATGTGGGCAGTGACTCACTTGACCACAGGCTGCACAAAGGACACTTACTCACAAGCCCTTTCTTTGGCACTTGGCTCCTCTTTTCTCTCATCCTCTCCATTATCCTGGGATGGTGCAGAACAGCTGTTTTGGGTTCATGTCTGAGTCAGCCTCTGAGTTCATGTCTGAGCAGACCTGCCCAGGGTGCTGCCCAAGCTTAAAAGCTGTAGTGACCCTCCTGCCCCAGCCCTGCATGAGTCTCCTCTGCAAGCTGATACAGCAAAAACTCAGACCCTAGCATAGCCAATAAGTGACTTTCTAGCTGGTAGCAACATCCCCTCAGTTCAGTCTCCCCAGGGATTGTCATCCCAGATGTTACTGCACAGACATCCTTGACTAGATCCACTTAGCAAAGATCAATAGTCTAAAACACTTCACTAGTAAAGGAAAATAACAAATAAAGTAATATTTTCAGATAGGAGAAAGTTGGTTAAAATATTTTCTACTGTCTCAAAATAAGTTTGCATAATATAGTTGCAATCTCTTCTGTGGTACAACACTGGTTCTGTTCAAGCTGACACCATGGGGATGGGAGGAGAAAGTGCTGTCTTTCTGAGCCAGCATCTCACCTGCTCTGTCACTGCCCCAAGGAAACCTGCTTGAGCAGTGTCTGGAAAGAAAAAAAAAAAAAAATCCACCCAGAGGTGGTAGGGCTACCTCTGCCCTCAGGATCTCTGGCAGCTTGGGTGAGACCAAAAATTTGTAAATGGCTCAAAAAAAAAAATCAGATTGCTGAGGAAAACCATTTTTCTTATTCAATTCATGTGATTTGAGCTAAAGGTGTGCTGTTATGGCAGCTCCCAAATTTGCTGCTGCCCCAGGCATCACTTCCCCTGGCTCAAGGCAGAAGCTGGAGCAAGGCAGGTCCAGCAACACACCACCTGAGACCCTGGAAAGGCAGCAGCATTGCCTTTGCATTCCCTGGCAGGAAATACCTTTATGTGAAAAGGTCTGCCACAGCCCAACTACAGCATGAGTGGGGGGAAAAGAAGGTACTAACAGGTGAGATACTGAGTGGTGTTTTTCCTGTATAAATTGCTTTATTCTGAGTCATTCCAGTAAAACAAATGGAGAAAGAGAGCAGTTTCTCAATGTACAGACATGGCTGGAATGTGCTTTTTGGGTGTATTTTAGAAATGAACTCTGGCAAAGAAAGATGGAATTGAGTGACGTGGGAATAACAGTAGGGGACTTGGGAAGAGGATCTTTATTATTTTTTTCTCACTTGGATAGCCTTGCTAATTAATATTAATGTAAGAGTTGTAACTTGGCAGTGTACTTTGTATGACTAAGAGCAGTGTTTTCTACAATACAATCTGAAACATTAAAGCAAATCGTTAGCAAACAGTTTATCCAAGACTGAGGGAAAAATAAAAAAAGAAAGAAAAAGAAACTAAATAGGAACATGAAATATGTCTTCTAGCAGGTCCTGAAACAGGTCTTTCAGGCCACAGTGCAGATATTTCAAATGTGTCAAGAGTAGGCTGACACTTCTTTAAGTCAAAAGGAGAAAGAAATGGCTATCATGGGAATCGAGCTGCACCACTTGCCTCTTCATCACCCTGATGTACAGCAGAGGGCTGAGCCTTGTTTACGGGAAGTTTGAACTGAAACTGCTACCGAGTGTGTGCCTCATTGGCGCTTGGCTTCTCCCGCAGCAGGGAGAATGCCGACTGACTGCCCCAGCACCCCTGCTACGGGCATCACTGCCTGAAAGGGAAGGGAGGCCTGCAGCAGACCTCCCGCTGCTGTTGTATCCCTCTGGCATTGGTCTCCCCCGTGAAACCCTACCTGTCCCTTGACTCTGACCTATGGCCTTTGGCCAGGTAACCCCGCCCCCCACCCCGAGAGAGGTAAAAACCCCCTTCCCTCCAGCCGGCCGGGGGGTTGGAGGGGAGGAGAAAACTTCACCCTATTGCAGGCTGTTATGCTGATAAATAGTATTGATAGCAATCCTTGGAAAAGGATCTTTATAGATACTCCTCTGCCTGTTTTTACCAGACCTAGATTAATACACAGCTCCAGCCATTCATCATTGATGGTGAACATCTTGACACAGAGAATCTCAATTTTGCCCTGATACATCACACCTCATTTATGCAGCCAGGCAGAGAACACATTCACTACTCTTGGACTATTAGGATCCAAATTAGTGCACAGACCTGCAACTCCTGCTGAAATGTGGGAAATCAGTTACAACTGAGTTTAGGCACAACCATTTTTTCCCATGTTTTAACAAGGGTGGTGGTGTATGCTGCTGTGCTTGCCCAGGACTCTCTGAGAAGTGTAAGGGGAGTTCAAAGTCCTGCTGTGCCGTCACAAATAGGGCAGTACCTGATATACCTATAGTATATGATGTTAGACTGAAGGTGAGGATTCATAAAGAACACCATTTAAGAAACAAAGATGTGTTAGTGTGGGGCAAAATGCACTCCTTGTGCTGGTGTTTTGGCTAAAAAGAGACCAACAGGAACATTGCCTTCCAAACCAGAAATGCTCCTAGTTTGTCAGCTAGTTTTCCCAGCAACTACTTGAAGATTTACAATATGCTTAATTTCAGTCTTTCATTCTAGCAGCAGAGAAGAAGCTGAATCCATGTTTTTTCCCAGGGCCCAGTCGAAGTGATCTGTTTGTGCCAGCAGAGCTCTTCTCACCCACAGAACCTGGCACTCCAGAGCCATCCTAGGACACAAGAGCTCTTGCCCATCAAAAAGAGACACGCTGGCTCTCTTGTCTCCTGCACCTTCTTAAAAAACTTTCAAGACCTGTGTGAAAATCTTTCATTACTGTGAGCACAAATATGCTCCATACTCATAAGTCTAAACTGGTGTACATTTTTAAATCATCTTAATGTGGACCTTCCTTCAGAAGAAAAAGGTGTAAACTGAAAAAAGAACTACAATTCTTCAGTTCTTAAGGCAGCATACCAAATGTAACATGGATTGCACAACAACTGTACGTGTAATTAATATTGCAAATTTGCAAGTTTAATTCTAGGAACAGAAGGATTGCAATATTTCCTGGCTTTAGTTTTCAGCTTGCCTCTGATCATTCCTAAACAAAAGTATTGTAATAATTCTGGCTAATTCTGTAGATACTACATGAAGTGAAAAGATTAAAAGACAAAATATACACAATAAGATAGGTTCCTAATTGTACAGTATACCTTAATGAAATAATTATTATTCATAAATTTAATCAGCCTGTGAAGTAGTTTGCCTGCAGGGCACCCAATTAAAATAATGGCAATGAAAAAGACTCCCTGGTGCATGTGCCCAGCACCTCTGACAATCTGGCCACCTCAGCTAAGGACAACAGTACCAAGCTGTGAAATGAGCCCCAAGTGGGCTTTTACTGCAATCATTTGGTTTAGGTATTCAGCAGTTGAAGCCAGCTGTGCTGTGGTTTTTTTAAGGAAAATATTCTTCCCAGAGGGGCCACAGGCTGCTGTCCTGTTATTGGATGGACCCAGTAACAGCTTTGGGAAGAGGGAGACACAGCAGCAGTGAGGTCTGCTCGAAGGGGGACAGGCTTGCAGTGCAGGGAACCAAGAGCCATCTGTTCTTTTGAGATTGGACATCACTGCTTTCTCTCATTCCTCACTTCGTGCTGAGCACAAAAAAGGTTTACACCTCAAGAGGACTTTAGTGGACCTCAGCCATCTGCAGGAAGCTTTATTTTTTTTTCAGAAAGTTCCTACACTTTTGCTCATTTGTATGTGTCCTCAGCCTGGGATATCCCAAGGGTGGTGACTGGTTTACATTTCTGAGCCTTGCTGAAGACAACAGGGTGCCCCAAGCACTGATCTAGGAGAGGCAGCCTCTGCATGCACTGCTGCCATAGAAGGGGCTTGTGGAGAAAACACTATTTGGAGCTAAACTTATTTAGCTCGAGTAAGAACTATGCCATAAGCAATTTTCACAATTCCTGCAACATGTCTTACCTACTGACCTTCCAAAACATAAATGTTGCAGGAGAAGGTAACTCCCTGCCCTTATTTTCTTGATCACTTTTTTCCATTTTCAGACCCAGAATATTTTTTTATCCTTGTGTAGCCCTAAATTTATCTTCTACAATAAGACATCAAAAATAACAGATAAGGATGGCTAACGATTCTTTTTAATTTTTTCTTTCAAATGTGAGGCAAGTCACACTCTCTGCTGCTGAATCCTGCAAAGCAGGACTAAATACTCCGTCTGAGCTTTCAGAAGGAGTGAAAGGAAGATTAGGCTGGCTAAAGAGACAGCTTTCTCTTAGTCTTTAGGGAAAAGTTAAGCCATACCTCTGTATTTCAAGGCACAAGCAGATGGAAGAGCTCCAGTTGAGTCACTGCTTCTCTAGAAAGGCTCAGAAACAAGGTATTGGATCTCCAGCTGCACGAAGTCATCTCTGAGGGTAAACCTGACCTGGTAACACCTGGCCATGCTCTGGTGCTGCAGGATTTGGCTGAACACCAAGAACCCAACTACTCAAAACTCTGTGTCGAATTCTCATCCCAGCTGAGACACCTCATGCTCTCAAGTTCCTTGATGCTGATATCACCCACCATTTGATTTACAAATAAACCAGAAATGCCTATAAATTCTTACCCACCTTATTTTCCAAACAAGGCTAAGGTGGGTTTTTTTCCTTCTTAACTTCTTGTATGCTACCATAGAAGGATCACCCAGAGCCTTCAGTCCCTTCCAGACTAAGGAAGAACTTTCCTTGAAGTCTGGGGATGCTTTTCTTTTTCTCTTTATTTTAGGCATCTATATAATACAGGGAGATTTTATGACTCACATGTGCACCAGTTTTTAACAATACCCTGTGACATTCAGGAGAGAGGTTCCTTTGAGAAAGACTCACAGCTGCTGCTTTAGCTTTTTCAATGGTATTTTTGCAACCAAAGGCTCCCATCTGCAAAATGAAATGCCCACAAATCAGCAAGATAAATACTGCAGTCTGTCCAGTTCTCATTGGCAGGATACTTACAGAGACAGCCAACTGCTCTAAGAGCTTTCCTGGTAAAAGTGCACTCATGGAACACTCTGCCAGAGCTCAACAGGCAAACCCCAACATTTAATCATTTTAGGAGAGTGGCTGGCTGGGCTGCTGTGAAGTGAAATTAAAAACTTACAGTTTGAACACCACACCACCCGACAGCCAACACCCTCCAGTAGTGGTGCTGGTAGAAAGCTGAAAAAATGGGTCTGCCCCACAGCCCTTTGCTAGCTGGAGAGCAGCTGGGCACAGCTGGAAGTGCACATCATTCTTCCATGCTGCTGGCATCTTCTGAGACAGAGGAACTCAAATGCTAACTGTAGTGTGGGATCAAATCACATGACTGCCCTGATTATGTTTTGATAGTACTTTCGATGGTTTGGAAAAGTCTGCTGCAATAGCTGATAAAGTTCTCATTTCTGAAATTCAATACTCAGAATTCTCGATTTCCCCACTGTATTTAATAGGGAAGATACTATTCCACAACAGATCTCTAAATCGATATTTCCTTTTGTACCAGTGAATTGCCAAAGGCAGCGGAAACAACCAGAACAGGAGGTTAGACTGCAGGCTAAAAGCATGGTCCTTTACAATGGCCATGTCCCCCTGTCTTGACTTTCATCTTCATGGATGAAGAAACCGTAAAGATCCATCATGCAGCTCTTCTCCATCTCTCTAGTGTTCACCTGCTGGCCATGGCTTTGCATTTAAAGTGGTCTGAACTCAAGATCAAGTTTGTGAAGTTTTGACCACCTGCAGGCAAAAAAATAGAAAAACGTTCTTGTTCCTGAAATATTCATCAGAGGTTTGAAACTCAGGATAAAATTCTTGTCTCTCATACAGAATCCCAATGGATGGCTGGGCAAACCAACTCAGCTCTGGGTCCTGGAGCTGGACTCCTTTTCCTTGTATAAACCCTGCCAGGTTTCAGGCCTTCTGTATGTATCTCCCAAACAAACAATAAATCATGATCTTGCACACCCTGAATTTTCCCTTAAAGCATTGTCTCCTGACTCTCCTTAAAGCATTGTCTAGTGCTTAACTCTGTGAAATACAACAGCATCCAAGTCCTAAGGTAGCACAGCTGCTGCTCTAAAACACATTGGTGGAGGCACTCTGACCTCTGAAAATGTGGCTGAAAGAATGAGATGTAAAGCACTGGTGTCAGGTTTATACCAGAACACACAGTTATTGTCCAGAAAAGGCTGATGGGAATCTGATTATATTTCTCTATTAGGCCTCTATATTTTCCCTTGGCTTTAGCTGTTTGTCTATTAAGCAACCTCCTCAAGCAGATGACTTCTTCCTGCCTTCTCCCATCCATCTCCACTGTATTCCAGCAACAAGACACATGAGCTACTGGTGAGGGTCCAATATCAGTTGCTGTCTTTCCCCACACTACCTTTATGCATCACTTCCATTCTCCACTTGTCATTCACTTCAGTGCAATGCTTTCAGTCAAAGGCTGTCCAAGGCCAAATGGGGAGTGAAGGGAATTGATGTTCTTGACATGGAGCCTCCTGTTTTGATGCATTTTTTTCAATTTACCATTAATATGTTGGAAATTGCTCTCTTGGACAATCCATTTGTTTTCTTTGCCAGCAGAATGGAGAAGCAGCCTTTCATATCATGTTCAGATAGGGAGAAAAACCAGGCAAAGCTTAAAGTCACTTCAATCTTTTTCTTTTCCAGATATGTGTCAGATTTGTGCTGAATAACTAATCTGATTTTCCATCCACAAGTCACAGAAGAAATTTCCAAAGCCATATCATGTTTGTTACCTATAGCTATTCTCCTACGTCTAATTATATTAGCAGGGCATTAGCAGGTGCATTTTACATAGTGAAGCTGAAAAGAGAGTCAAATCCTGAAGATGCACAACCTTTCAATATTTACGTATCTCTTCATGTATTTGCCTATTATGGTTTTGCTCCATTACATATCTACTGATGTTGTGACAGTACATTCATCCTGACACTGTAGTCACCCACGTATTTCACAGGTACCTTCTAACTATGGAGGCACAGAAGTGAAGCAGAAACCCTGTAGAGTAACCACAGGATAAATCTGTCGAGGTGTCTTGTGCTGTTTTGCATATACCCTGAATGTCATGATTAATGAGGAAAAGGACAAGGTCCCTGACAAGCTGAGCTCTATTTCTTCCTTTTTCACAGAAGTTCCACTTTCTTTGCAGCACTGGTAAATCACTCCCATTTCCTTCTCCACACCCCTAACATCATCACTGGCTCTTGAGACAGGGCATTTTTATGGGATTTCCTGACACTCTCCATTGGCAGTGCCTCGTGCAAGAATCTACCAAAGTGACAGGAGCCTCTAGACCCCAAAGTCATAAAAATAATGATCTCTGAGCAGCACTGCATGCCCTGCATCAGTCTTGCCCAGGAGATGTATAACCAGCATCTTCAGTTTGCCAGCCCTGCTTGCTGTTGGTTTTTTAACAGGAGAAGCCAGGTGTTTGTTGGAAAGAAACAAAAGCCAGGAGTCAAGGGTGACCACAGCACAGGCAGAGCAGTAACCTCACCAACCAGGGAGCAGCCCCACAGCACCCAAATGGGGTAGGCAGAGCAGGGATCTGGCAACAGGTTTCTCTAGCAGGCAAAGTCACAAATCAGCCCTATGGACCTTTCAGGGGATCAAGACAGGAGCAGCAGAAGATAAATCCAAAGACAAGACTAAAGAAAAGTATACTCCCAGCGTGAGTCAGGAATGGGATACATGCCCTGAGCTGAAATGGAGTTCCTGGAGCCATGGAAAATAGGCAGTGGGTAAGAGTCCCAGGACTAGTTGTTCAAGACAATTAAGATCTATCAGTGCCAGCAGGGCTGCCCACTGCCCATCTACTCCTAATTTAAACAGGCAATATATACAGCTTGTACACTGGACTAAAGGAGGTTTATATGGAGACAGCAAAGCCTGGGATGCAGCTGTTTTTCCCATGAGAGCAGCACTCATGTTACGGCCCACCCTTCAAGGCAAGGTAAATGAGTCTCTTGTTAATAGACCCCCTTGGGGCAGATTAGAGTGAAATGTTACTGAATGACTGATGTTTATATATGTGTGTGTGTGTGTGTGTGTGTGTGTGTAGGGTTTATTTTAGAGCAATTTGGTTGCACAAATCCAGAGCTGCTCTGCACAACAAAATCATCTCCAGGGATGGATGTCAGCCCCTGAGCAGAGAGGAGCAGTGCACAAGCTGCTGTGGCAGTGAGTACCAGCACAGTGCCTCTGCTCTCCAGGCATTATGTATTTAAGGATGACCTAACAAGCTACCCAGCTGGTGTGAAGTGGTGGTTTCCTTTTTGTTAAAGAGTAACAGATATCTAAGTGGATCTTTATAGGCTGCATTTTAGACGCAGTGAGTAAATACCTGAAACACTCCTAATTATATCTGGGAGCTTCTGACAGATCCTATTGCCAAAGCAATTCCTCTTGTCCTTACAATTGGTATATGACAGCTTTATTTCTGATACATAGTGCTCTGGTGCTCCTCTCTTAGCACTGTACTGTAAGCTGGTTCTCATACTAAACTAACTGCAGAAGTATGTGATATGAGCTTGCACAGCTCAAATGAGAGGTGGATCTGTGATCAGGGACATGCAGAAATGGGGATTCCATTTGGCCTAGGGAGGCTTTCAGGTCCTAGCAAGAACCAGAAGCTGTTTAGTTCTTCTCAGTAGAACCTAGGTCATATACAGAAGAGGAAAGTTTATTTAATTTTGCCTTTGAGGAAGATTTCATGAACCTAACCATGCCAGGTAGATTTTTAAAAATCATTTCAGCTAAAGCTTCATTAAACAAAAAATTCTTTGTTTTTAAGAAAATCAGGCACGTTTCCACACACACATTTCCTCAGCAAATACTAGGAAATAGTTGCAGCAGCCCTGTTTTGCCTCTGGTAGTCAAATCCTGGTCTAGCATGGAAAACCTGCAAGATTCCACCTCCAGGGAAAACAAAAAGTCTGATGTTGGAGATGAGAGTCTGGGGAGAGCCTGGGCTCGGGGATCTGTGGAGGCTGTTTCTCAGGCAGTAGATGTCTGTACATAATATTTTGCCAACACGTGGGCTCAGAGCTGACAGCAGGGTATTGAGATAACAAGCCTGGATGAGAGGGAGAGCACGCAAGCTGGGAAGCAGAAGCCCACTGGGGCCATGTGAACATTGTTCTTGGAGCTTCATATCAGTTTGGAGCAAGTGACAGAGTGACTCGCATCTGTTTGTAGTATATTTTGTAGACACATCCCCAGAGAGCTTGGAGAGGCAGCTTCAACCAGTACCATAGGGACACATTTTCAAGAACACCTCTGCTGAAAGTAAGTTCCTACAGCTCTAATTGTGGCATACCTGGCTGGACATGCAATGAAAGCCACTGTGAGAAAAACAAGAACAAATCTCCCCTATTTTGGACCATGTTTTTAAAACTCCATTGCATTTAGCCATGGCTCCTAAAATGATACCTACTGTGTGCTGAGGACCTTTGCTGACCTGCCTGTTAATAACAACAGTAGAAAGTTAATCTTCCTGAAACCTCACTCCAGTTGGAAGTGCATTTCAGAAAAACTGCATTTATGTGCATACTAATCAAAAATATCAACCTGCCCTTAGTTTTATTCCAAAAGCAGGGATCACAATGGACTGCTCAATTATACCACTGCCCAAATTAGTAATTTTTCCATAAAACAGCCTGGACTTTTATACATGGAAGACTACAAGTGGAGTTGTTCACTAGTTTGCTGATGATCTCCTTATTTTATTGTTTCAACCATCAGCCAAACCTGGGAGGCTTTGAAGTATCAGCTGTGATAAGCTGTTTGACACTGCTGTCAGTGTCATTCCCAAGATGTCATTCATCATTCCCAATGAAAAGTGACAGTCTTGAGATTAAACTACTGTTTCCTTATAAAGATGAGGAGTCACATTTACTTATAATTAATATGCAGGCTTTGACAGGCCAGACATTTGTAGCAAAATTTCAAATTATCAGCACAAAAAAAAAAAAAAAAGACTTATTAACTGCAAATTAATATTTATGAGGTGGGTGAGTAGTTAAAAATTGTGGGAAATTGTTCTCTAAAGGAATAGCTGTCCTCTGTCATGGGAGAATTGTTCAAAACAAAACCTGTGAATACACACATGGGGTTTTTCTGGGTCTGTTATGCTTGTTCAAATGCAGGAGGAAATCACACACTGTCAGAAAGAGAGCTTTGGAAGCTGCTTTCCACAAGTTTATTTCCCACTAAATTGGTTAAACTCAGCACAGAGAAATCTCAATCCAGAAATTAAGAGTCTGAGCAAGTGTGGGAGGCTGACTGGGCTTCCCACAGCAGACAGGAGCTGGTGAGAGCAGTCACAAGAGGAAGAGCTAATCCGAGAGCTGGGCTCAGCTCCCAGCCTCTGAGCGGCTGCCAGTGTGGCAGTGATGCTGTTTGCAGCCTGTTTGCACTGCAGAAGCCATTCCTGTGGGAAGCAGGAGGCTCCCCATGCTGTGGAGGTGCAGCTGGCCACTCTGCAGAGTGTTTCATGGCACACTCCTGTTCCCCCTCGGGCCCTGTGGCATGCAAAGGGATGCCGAGACACTGCTGCACAAAAGGAAACACCAGTGACCGTAGTCCCTGGGAAAGGCACAGAGAATCACCAGAGGTAAACGTTGGGACTGAAGTTTCTGAGCCTCATGCCTGCACTTGAGCCTTTAAGCCAAGCAGGCACAACCTGAATACATTCAAGGACGCTTCTTTCCCCTTTAAACACAGCTGCAGTTTGAGAACAGACAGGGAATGAACAGGGTAATCATTCTGCCATGCACTATCAGCTGTTATTGCCAGTAAGTCTTTGCTAACCACTCTAATTCCTGAAATAACTGCAAGAAAATGGGGTCACTAAAGTAGCAATTGTTCATTTAAATTGCAGGGATGGAATCCAGACTGTAACAATATTTGCAGAAACAAGCTTCAAAGGAACACAGGTAGCAATAATTAATTCCCAATTTCCGCCTTTTGTGCAGACTGACCTGGATGAAGAAAAAATAATGAAACATGAAAGAACAAAAAATTGTTTCTTCAAAAGCACCTCTGATGAGGTAGACCGGACCAGGAGAAGGAAGCAATTCTGCTTGTTCTGCCCACACATGAGAAGCTCATTTTTTGCTTCATTTGTCTGAATCACATCCAGCTTGGATAATACTGAAGGAGTGTTTACTGGAGGAAGGCTGTTGTGCCTACACACAACTCTTCCAAGGATGAAATAGAAATTAGAAACTGAAAGCAAACAAAGAGGCCTTTGTTGAGATGACACATCTGTACACGGGAAAGACTGGAAGATTCACCAAGCTATGTGGCAATACCATTCTTTTTTATTTGCTCATTCATGCAACTAGAGCTATGATATTTAATTCATCACTTAAAATTCTTTTACCTCACACAAGTGATTTTCAGATAGTGGCAGCTAATTCATTCCGTGCTGGATAGCTTCATCACTGAGATTTACTGCAAGTTACATGATTTCTTACCATGTTCTCAGGAAAGTGCATCAAAATTGTGCAGTTAGAAGTAAAGAAGCATCTCAAGGACTCTTCAGTCTGCCAGCTACAGCAGTGGTTTGGAATCTTTACTCACTGAGAGCCAACAGGAGATATCCTGAAGATGACTATACAGAAGCTTTTTGGAATTGGTGGGATAACTCACTACATGTGGAGAAAACTTGGACAACTCTGCAAATACTTCTATGACAGAAGCAGTTATTCTGTGCTGAAAAAGAGAATTATCAACTCTTACATGACCCACAGAACACTCATAACAGTAGTAAGTGACTTACAGAAGTAAAGGGCCAAAACATTTTGTTTTCCCCCATGACTGCACCTCCTGAAAATGCTACAATTGAAAAAGCAGTGGTCAGTATGCAAGTGCCAAAGAGGCAAGAGCTACTGAACATTCAGTTCATTTAGAAGTCCTTTGTTGTGCCTCCCACTTTAGACTAATTTAATGTAGAAGTCTCATCAGTAACTGTGCCAGCATCGAAACTCTCGGGGGCTGAGGCTCTACAAGGAGTCATTCCATCATGTCAGACTTTGTTCTCTCTGGAAACTCTGTCTGCTAATTACCCTCAACATTTCTGACAATGGACCATAGCTCACCAAGGTCCTTTCCAAGTGCCTGTTTTCTCAGAGTTAGTGTATTTCCAAGGATTAAAAGAAAAGTGACTCCTTTAACAGATTCTCCATCTTGGCAGCAGTTTTCTTATTTTGCACTAGCTGTATTTTATCAGGCATATGGTACAGTAAAGATTGGTATTAAAGAGATGATGGTGATGTTTAGGTCAGTACTTAATCTTGGAAACATTTTCTGTCAATTAGGGAGGTTAGCACATACTCTTGGACAGATTTTCAGTTGCACTACATCATAAAGTAGCATAACTGTAACTGATTACTTCAACTGAGATCATGTCTTTCAGCAACAGTAAGCTGATTTGCACTGGCAGAGAGTAGGTCTTATGTTAAAAAAAATTGCTAATACTCCTGTGTGCTCTAGAATTCACTAGGGTGCCAGGTACTTCATCCTCTTGTAATTCAGATCAGCATTCCCATCAATGTCATACATTCTGAAAAGGGCACTGCCATGCTCAGTCTGGCCAAACCTAACATTTTAATGTCTGCCTCCCCTTCTCCAGTGGAATACCATCTTTTCCTAGCATCCTTTGCTCCTGGTCTCATAGGGGGGTGCTGTGCAACTCTAATGCAGTTGGAAATCATTCCCTTAGATAGTGAGTCTTCTTGACCTCTAGAAAGAAGTTTTTAAACCACACAAATGTTAAAAGAGTTACATATCCATCTCAAAACATGATCCCCTTTAAAGGTTATTTTGAAATAATCGGTCCTTCAAAAGATGTCTGGTTTTGACCAATATTAAGAATCTGCTCAGGAGATATGGATCCTTCTTTTCACAGAAGCTCTTCATTCTAGTGTGTAAGTTACATTCACATTAGTGGCACTTCCTATTTATTGAACCTAAGAGTTCTCCATTATCACTGCTTACAAACGGTTGCAGTCAGGCACTTAGAGAAATTTAACGCTTCATTCAAAAAATGAACCACCTTCTTCTCTGAAATGCCAAAATCATTGCTAAAAGACACTTTAATTCTTCCTTTAATCAAGGCAGAGAGATTCTCTCATGTTTTGTACTAACCACTCCCCTCAGGATTACTCCAGTAAAAAACGCTTACCAGAGAACTGCAAGATTTGAGTGACCTCACAAGGGAAGGCAAACTGGGAGCTGAGGTTGGCCACGACACAAGCAGGGCAGTGACCTGGGTGACTGGGCATGGCCCTGGCATGTCTGAGCTGAGCAGCCCAGGCAGAACAGCTTCTATCAGCAGTCCAGAAACCAAAAGGGAAAGTAACAAGTCATGTCCGCTGTCAACCAGGAAACCTGAGCAACAATCTGGGAGCAGAACCGAAACAGGTACACCTGCAACTTTGATCAGACCAAGACTGAAGGTCTGTGCTTGAGATTGCATGGAGCTGCTGGACAGTGAGCAGCCGGTGAGGATGGAGGAACCTGGTGAAGTCTTTTGTCAAGGGAGGGGATTGTCCTGCTCTGCTCTGCCCTGCCCTGGGGCGGCCTCACCTCGAGTGCTATGTGCAGTTCTGTATTCCACAATATAAGAAAGACACTGAAACTATTAGAGACTGTCAAAAGAGGGCAACAAAGATGGTGAAGGGCCTTGAGGGGAAGCAGTATGAGCAGTGGCTGAGGTCACTTGGTCTGTTCAGTGTGGAGGAGAGGAGGCTGAGGGCAGACCTCACTGCAGTCACAACTTCCTCACAATGGGAAGAGGGGGGGCAGGCACTGCTCTCTTCTCTGGGTGAGCAGTAACAGGACCTGAGGGAATGGCCTGAAGCTGTGTCAGGGGAGGTTTATATTGAACATCAGAAAAAGGTTCTTTCCCCAGAGGGTGGTTGGGTACTGGAACAGGCTCCCCAGGGAAGTGGTCACAGCACCAAGGCTGACAGAGTTCAAGAAGCTTTTGCACAATGCTCTCAGGGACATGATGTGACTCTTGGGGATGGTTCTGTGCATATTCTGTGATTCTGTAATTATGTAATTAGAGATCATTGGCATACTTTGGACTCTAACAAAATGTGAAAGAATACAGTTCTTAATTACAGCATGACCAATCACACAGTATGAACAACAGATTCAAATAAAACTTAGCAATTATTTCTGTAGGCTGAAATATAGCTGAATAAAATGCCTGCTTAATAATTTAGAAAGATGGAAAAAAATAGTCTTGTTTGCAAACTGAAGAGCACAAAAGCTTAAAGGGGTTAAATTAATCAAATAAATTATTAATTACAATTAGCTCATCCATTAGAGTGGTGTATCTAAATGCACCAGCAAGCATCAGGGTCCTTTACATTGGTCCCAAAAGAGACATTTCAAAGTACAAACACTGTCCTGTAGGGACTAGAAGAGAGGACCTCCTTCAATTGAATGTCTCACCACCAGTTTTCCAAGATCAAACTCCCCTTCTCCTTACCTGGCCTAGTAAATCATTGTTTTCTACAAGTGAGAATATCCTTCAGTAAGAGTGACAGTGAATCTTGCTTAGCAATACCCTGCAACCCTGAGTTTAGGCACATTCTGGAACGTGGAGGGTGGTGGATGAGGGGAAGAACATTTTGGGCAAGATCTAAAGTGAACCAAGACCATTTGCTTCTTCTGTAGAGAACTTAAGACTGAAAAGAAGCACTAGCAGGGTAGGACATGTGGATTGCTTTTTGCCCTGAATATTCTCTTTCAGAAGAGAAGGAACAAGCATTTCTTTTTCAAACACTGAATATGGGGAGTGGTAAGATGTTCCCCAGAAGCAGTAAGCCACCCAAGCCCTATGAAGGCTGGATTCATAGGTCAATGGTTATCACCCCCTTCCCTGCCCCTGTGTGTCCAGTATATGCAGGTGTGTGGTGGGACTGTACCTTGTGTCCCTGGAAAGAGAGAGCACAGATCTCAAAGTGAGCATTATGGGACTCAGCCTGGAAAAACTTCAGTCAGCAACTTAGAGTTTCAATGACAGAGCAAGGACCAGAGTGTAGGTCCCACAAGTCACAATCCAGTGCCTGATTCACTGGACCACAACCCAGATTGCTTTAGAAAAGTTCTTAAAATATATGTAGCATGAAGATTTTACATGTTACTCTATCAGGATCAATAGGACAATTCTGCAGAACTGTGTTCTACTAAAACTCAAAAGACTGATTAGAACAAAAGTTTCAATAGTATATTTTTGTGATACCATTTATTATCCTGCACGGTTTGACATAGTGTAGTATATTGCACCTATAAATCAGTTGCAGCAAATTATTTAATGATGCATTAACTGTGGAATTTCACATATATTACAGTTCTTTAGCCAATGTTGAATGCTTTTTCAACAGCTTAATCCATCCCTGAAGTACTAAGCAGGCATATTCATTCATCATCAGGGTGCACATAGTCTTCTCTTTGCTCTTTTTATTTTATTAAAGCCCTTGATCTACAAGCATGACATTAAATAATTCCCCAGAGCCTTTTCTTCACAACATTCCCACCACCATCCTCACACTTTTATTGGAAAAAAAAAAACAACAAACAAAAACCTCTTTTCATTCACTGTTAGGTTCTTGTTGTCCTTTGGCACAGGTTAAGCCTGGCATTGATTTGGACAACACTGTGGAGAACTCATAGATGACTCACTGGTGCCCAGGTGACAAAAGATAAGAGAAGGTGGAGTTACTGAATGGCTTCTTTGCTTCAGTTTTTGCTGCCAAGGCCAGCCCTCAGGAATCCCAAACCCTAGAGGCAAGAGGGAAAGTCTGCAGAAGAGAAGAGCTGCCCTTTGTCAAGGAGGATTGGGCTAGAGATCGTGTAGAAAAACTGGATACCCACAAACTCAGGGGTCCTCAACAAGTTCCTCCATGCAGGAGAAATCCTTACAACCTTTGGCTGTTGGAATCACCTTTCCAAGCACCCTTCATTTCCTCCAGGTCCTGCATAAAACTGCTTCAAATCCTGGGGAGCGATGTGGAGAGTGATGATTGATCTTCCTTCTGCCACTTGTCACTGCTAGCACAGGAAGAGAGAATAACTCGCTTGTGGCTGTTCTTCTTGGCAATTGTCTTTCCTCTCCATTCACCTACAGAGATAAATCCTGCCATGGCAGAAGGTAGCCTTAAGGAAACTCTTCTGCACAGTATGGAATGTTAACATTGTATTTCATTATATAACATTGGTTTTTAAAGGTCCTCCCCTTCGGTTGGTACCTCTTTTACTACAACATCAGTTCTGAATTTGCTGTGTGCTTTTTCTTCTGCCTATGCTTTATGTCCTCACTCTGGTGGTAATTTGTGCAGATCCTGCCAGTTCAATCTTAGTTATGCAGAGTAACAATGGCACGAGGACAGCAAGTTGGACCGTGTTGCTTTCTTTTTCTACTTTAGAAATGGAACACAAATGTCTGAGGCATTATTCCTGGGCCTGGATACCCTTCTTAGGAAAAGCCTCAGGATACTGTTTGATAAATGGGAGCATTTTGAGAAATCAGTGTGCTTTCTAGGAGGGAAAATTGGGCTAGAACTCTAGAGAAAATAAGGAAAGCAAAAGCTTGTAATTCAACAGGGAGAGAAGGTCACCCCAGCTGCCTCCCTAACAACCACAGTAGAAAGAAGGCAGAGGGGACAAGGCCTGATTTCTTGAAACACAAAGCCCCCCTTTTCAGTGGAGACAGGAGGATGTCTCCAGCCAGTGCATTATCCTGGCAGGATGTCTCCAGCCAGCATACTGACCTAGCACAGGAGTTACAGCTGCAGACTTCTCATCTGTGCAGCACAGGCAGACACAAACACCTCTGTAAAAGGTAGGGAGAAATGTTGTAGCTTTGTAGCAACAATGTGAGAAGGGTCAGAAAGAGACTTTACAGGAAGGGAAGGTGACTCACATGGGCTCCCTAATGCCACAAACTCACAAGTACCAAGATGTGTGCATGCAAACAGGCTTTTAAGCAGTCAGGCACTAAGAGACTGAGAGACATGAGAGGTCATCATTCTGACAGAGAATGAGGAACAATGGCTGTCCAGTCCACCTTAACATCTTAGGGTGATGACCACTGGGTGGATTTTGATAGGCTTTTATTTTACCCTGCAGGAGCTGGCAGTGATTCCACCATTAGGACATCTCACCTTTTATGGTCATATAAGCAGTCAAGAAAATTTCCAAAGACAAAATATTTCTGAAGGAAATAGTTACCCTCTTATAACCATTTCTCCCAGATGCACTTACTTTAATGAGTAATATCCAAGGGATCAGAGCTTTGTGTTGAAAACAAAGCAAGTGACAGCATCCTCCCAAATCCTCCTGATACTCAGGTACTTTCTTAAAGGTCAACAGAAAATAATTCAAGGATCACAGTTTAGAATCAGTCAAAACTATTAGCTGAAGTACTTTTAGGTAAATTATTCCTCCTGCCTCATGAGGGATTATGTTTTGCACCTTTCCAGGTCTTATCCAATGGAGTAATCTCTAACCTGACAATTTAGGTATTCATCTCAGCCAAGCATATTTTCCAATGTGTCACTGAAGTGGTAATCCATCTCCTCCTTTCCTTATCACCGAATATGAAACATTTAATAATTGACACTTTATACAGTCAGTATTAAATCATGTTGGCAGAACTCTTCATTTATTGGTCTCGAGACAATCCTTTTCTCTCCCTCCCCGTGGAAGGGGTAGAGGAGTAAGGAGAGAGAAGCCAATCTCTGCCCCTGAGAGTATGTGATTTTCCAGTGAGAGGGTGGAAGAAAGGGGGAAAGCTGTTCTAGTCTTGGATAGAGCCTCAAAAAACAAGTGGTAGTGAACCCCTGGTCCAGCCTCAGTAAGCACAAGGCACCACTTGCATCTAGTTCAGTGCTACAACTTACTTTCTCTATCCAAGGGTCAGCAAATTCAGAGCTGACTCAGACCTTTCCCTGATGTGCACAGATCCACAAAGACTTTGTGCACAGGCAACGAGATAAAGAGCAGAGCTGAGCAGGAAAGAATAGTATACAAGAGATGAAATTGGGGTCTTGGCCAATTTTCTATACTTCCTGCTCACAGGCTGTGGTGTGCCAGGCCAAGGAGTTCCAGCTCATGTCACAGGATGGAAGGGACTGCAGCAGGTCATCTGCTCCAACTTCCCTGCTCAAGAAGGGTCATCCCAGAGCACATTGCACAGGACTGTGTCCCTCCACCACTCTGCCTGCTCTGTCCCTGCTCAGGACCAGGGACATCCCTTCCCTCCTGTGCTGGCAGGAGCACTGGCTCACATCTCATTAGCTGAATAAGGTCAGTTGCCTTCTCCCCAGTTACAGTTGTGCAGACTGCCTAGCTATTTCTGTTCTTGTCTCACACCTCTTCATCCCTCTGTAATCTCTCTGGGCTGAGAAGTAAATTATTTTCACTGCCCACAGAAGTTCTCCCTTCCCAATTCTCCCTTTCCCTCAGAAGCCTGTGTTCCCCTTGTGTTTGGTGTTGAGTAAATATCTTCTAGGCAGACTGGCATCATAGCCTGCATCATACCCAAAGCATCTCCTCTCTCCTGCCTGGGCAGCAGGTGCCCAAACCATGCAGTTCCTGTCTCTCTACAAGCACAAGCTCATCATCACTTTCCAAATGGAGACGTTCATGGAACAGTTCTAAAAATGGCACTGTGTCTAAAAGCAGAAGTTGTTGGGCACCCGTCTGGCATTAACACCTGGTTACCTCTGGAAGTCAGTTTTGAATGTTCCCTAGTGGATCATTCCCTTTTTATGTTCTCTGTTTGCTGAAAGCCACTGAGATTATTATTGGGAAATTTACCATTTGAGTCATCTCCTTCCCTGACAAAATTGGCTTTATAGTTTCTCAAACAGGAAGATTTATTTTCCCTCAAAATAAATATTGATAAACTTACTTCAGTCAATATTTACTATTTGGTTATGGGAAGCAGCAAAAAAGTCTAGCCCAAAGTTTAATAGAGTTTGATGTCTGTTTTTTATCTACACTACAAACACAATATCATACTGCTATCTCGGCAGAAGAAGGAAAATTAGTTTTTATTCATATTACTGAAATGCTATGGGGCACTTTGTAGTAGGAGAACGATAGGAGCCTGAGGCTTGTGCACCAGTCACATTTTTTACAGCCAGCAGCTTTGTGTTGGTTTCAGTTATTTGGGGGGAACACTGAGGTGTGAGTTAAATGTGACCTGTCACTTCTGTTCTAAAAAGCTGCATCCCTGTAACATCTCCATAACACAGAGGCTCTCCTCTTATTCCAGAAGTAGATGTTTCACAAGCATCCTAAACACCACAGTGCTCACTTATGGAGCTCTTCACTGTGCTGTGTGAAAACATGTGCACTAATTTGACCTGGCATAAATTCATAATTCCTGACACCTAGAAAATGAATATATTACCTTATTAAATGCTGCTCACTCACAAATGCACAGACCAGCTGTTTCTTCCCTCCATTATTGAACTGTAGCAAGCACTTTCTGGAGGAAAATTAAAAGTAATGATTACAATCAATTAAAAAAATTCAATTTAAATTCTGCTACGTGGGGAACCACAACATATTTTTTTAGTGTTGTCTTGTATTCTTTTTAAAGTTCCTACGTGTTACATGCAGGTTTGTTTACTTTGGAGAATGTGCATACATCTAAGCAGAAATAGAGAACCTGACTGAAGAAATATGGGGCACCATGTGAGTGAAACAAAAGATATTCTGGTCTTTGGGGTGTGTGTGTGTGTCACACTCATGCACACACCCTCCCTTTCCTGTCCCTGAGGGGCAATGTCATTTGTCCTAAGATAAGAACACCAGGTGTGTATTAATTATGTTCACATAATTAATGTTTCCAGAGACAGGGGAGTCGAGATGTTTGTAATTGACTTGGGTGCACATTGGCCTACAAAAGGGTATAAAAACCTGATGGGCCAATGGGATAAAGTGCTCTCTCCAGGCTGCATATAAAAGCATTAAGAGCTGGTCAGATACAGAGATGAAATCCTAAAATAGCTCCCTAGCTGCTTTGCTGCTTTTTAATTGGGATTTCTGCAAGGCCAAAGACTGTAAATTGTAATAGATTAGTTGTTATTTAGATGCTGTATTATCAATATTTAGATACTGTATTAGCAATACATCTTTTCCTAATGATCCATGTAATCACTGTGTCCTGCTTGTCCCACCTGGCTGAGCCCCTTCTCCTGGCTACTCTGCTACACAACTTCTCTTCCTAAAATAACCTGAAACTGTGGTGAAATACAAAACCAACCATTTCCTCAGCAGAGGATGATGACTAAACTCACCACAAGATGGCTGAAATTCAGCCATCCCATACACCTATTTCAGGGATCTGATCAAGTCATAAGAGAATTTGAAATACTCAAACAGTTTCAACCAATATTGAGAAATTACACTCCCTTGCCAGTTCCAGTAATTTTTCACAGTTCAACATGGAATACTTCCTGCACATGAAATACTTTACCTATGACTTGCACTGAATTGCACCCAAAGAACACTTTCAGTGCAAGTGAGGGATAAAAATTACTGCTTTGCAGGGTTATTGATGCAGGCAGGCAGCAGGTGTCAATCCTGCCCACACACCCCCTGCTTTTCCTTCTTGCTTTGTAAAGTATGGATTTTTAATGGGTACTTTTCCTTTGCATTTTAGCAACTTTGACTGTAGAAAGCAAAAACCATGTCCTGATAAATATGCATTCTGCAAGAGCGCTTTACCTGGCAGAACAAATCACTAGCACTGGAGCCAGCATGCAAATCTTGATTTACAACCACCATCAGTGCTTGCCAAGTGGCAGTTCTGATGAAGACAGCCGGAACTACCTCTGTTTGTTGTTCTCATTTCAACACATCCTTCCTTCTCCTTTGCAGCTTTCCTTCTGCTCAGGTGTATTTGTCAATGTACTTTCACTAAGACTTGTGTTCCAGTTACTTACTCGGTTTCTATCACACAGTGATTGCTGCTGGTCCAAAAGTGACATCTTTTTCTGGGTGCTGCTCTCCCACTCGCCTGGCTTTAGGTGACCTTGGCTTCATTGGTATTCAGTCAGTGTCAGAGATGGGCTTGCTTCAGCTGCCTGGGCCTCGGTGAGCAGGTGGAGAAATGACCGGTTGAAAATGAGTTGTTAAGACCAGTACAGCAAAAAGATTGATGCAATTAATTTTTCATTACCTACAGTGTCTGTGGATTGTAATCAGCTTGGATTGTTCTTCCTCTGAGGCACAAATAAAATGCAAATGGTTTTTGAATGAAAGGAAACGTTCTTTATGAGGCACTGTGCTATTCAGAGCTGCAAAATGGCTTGAAATAAATGGGGATTATGAGGAATGTTTTATGAATCCACCTAGGAGAACTTAATATTAGGTTTCATATGGGAAAACCACAGGTGAGTTTCCCATCAGATGAACATATTACTGCTCAAGCAACTGGAAACAAGAAAGAGCCAAAGGCTTTAAGCCTTATTTAATACTTCTTATACCTAGCTCTTTCCAGGAGATGTCAATGCTCTTCACAGCAAAAGTACTTGTCTTACAGATGGGTTAAAATTAAGTATCTTTCCCAAGTCCCGTTCTCATCCCTATAGCAAGGAGCAGAAGGTATGTGTGCTGTGCCCTGTCAAGTGCTTTACCCCCTGGTGACACTTTTGATCAGCAGCAACCAGTGCAGCTCTGAACCAGCCCGTTCACACTGCAAAGCGTTCAGGTGCACAGAACTCCTGTATCATGAAGTTCTTCAGAAGCTTGGCCACAGAGTCTTAACAGGAGCATGCTCTAGGGAATAGGATGGTAGATCTAGAAACAAAATAATAATCAATAAAAATCAATTCTGCATTTCCCCCAAAACAGAGTGAGAGAGACATCTTGGTAGGAGAAATGGATCATTTCCTCACAAGCACATGCAGGATGAAGAGGAAGGAAGTGGGAGGAAATACAATGAGATTTTAGTGCCTGCAAAACATGAATGGCTTTGTTGTCAAAGGAATTGCCAGTAATGCCAAGGCAAGGGTTTTGCTAGATTTCCACTGTATTTTGTGCAGTCAGTCCATCCTTCTGGGTACTGCTATAACATAAGAACATTTTAAGACTTTAAAGGCTTCATAAACTACTGAATAAAAGGTTGAAGGACCACCACCTATGGCAGTCAGTAGAGCAGAGCATTTCTGATCCTCTGGAGTAGGAAGTCCTAACACTGCCACTCTCTCTTCAGAAGAAGTGACTGGCTCCCATAAATTCTGCACAGGCACGCCTGTTTAAAATCATCGATCAAATCCCGGTGATACCAGTGAACCACACAACTTCATTCACAGCTTAGGGACAGTGTTCTTCTTCTGTTGCTTTCTAAGAACTAAGTTAGACTGTCAGGCTAGGAGATGAAGACTCTGACAGCTACATGCACCAACAACTCCTTCTGGAGGAGCCCAAGTTGTGTGTGCCATTGCTCAGGTCAGCAGGGGCTGTCACTGTTGGGCACTAATGGAGAGGTCTGCTCCACTGAAGTCGGTGTTAATTCTGTTGACATGATTCACAGAAAGGCCACACCAAAGATGACTGACTTGGGGAAATCCCAGCACAGTTTTTCCCCTTACTTTCATTTTAAGGCACTGCTGGTTTGGTTTCACAGTGCATATTAGTTTAGATCTGATTAATTTCAGATGATTGTGGCAGAGGCTAACCATGTATCCAAAACTGATGTTTGTGTTTCTGAACAAAAGAAGAAACCTTTAAATCCATGAGTAAGATCCAATACTTTCTTTATTTGCGTTCTCAAATTACAAAAATGAGTGGATATCAGCTGATACCAATAAGCACAATTCCATGAGACATTAATGCTGCTTTTGAAAGATCTGACTCACCAGATTTATCTGGGCTCAGTGTCAGTTTTACACAGCTCTTGCTAAAGTTTAAACACCACCCAGTAACTGAATTATATCAGGGACATTTTAGTCCAATGAAGACCTCTTCTGGCTTGGAACCTTTGCAAGTCAACACAGCACAACGCAGATTAAAACACCTTAAAATTTGTGACTATCTAAGCACAATGTTTTCAGATTTCATTTGGCTTATACAGTACACTTTTTTTAACACTCTGAGGAACATCATACTCAACAGCTACAAACTGTTTAACATCCTGCAAAAAATGTGCATGCCAAAGTCAGTTCTCTGCTAAAAAGGATGCACTTATTGTGCAGATTAGAAATGGAAATGAACAATCAGAATCTGGATTTCTAGGTGTTTTAAAACAAAATGGAACACAGACTTTTTTATTATACCATTGCAGGATTTGTGGCATTTTTCTAAATAGGAAGAAATGAACACTCAGAAGAGAATAGAGGCAGTAGGAACCAAATTAAAACCCAAGTGGTTGGGAAATTTGAAAGAAATAATGTCAATGTCAGTCAGCCTGGGTCATGTCAGGGCTGTGAAGTGTAACATAGCTCCACCTCTGCCCCACAAAACCATCAGTCTATCAGCAAGGCCACTGACCTCTTTTTTTCTTTTTTCCTTTTTTTTTTTTTTTTCCCAAAAAATCTCTAGCCTCATCTGAACTCTTTCCCTTCACTCTCCGCATTTGCTTTTCAGCTCTCACTTTGTCCTCCAAAATCTCATTTAATTAGTTTCTGGCCTTAGCTGGAGAGACTTGGAATAGTTTTCTTCTTGATCTACATTTTCATGATAGACTTCTTAGAAATAAGACTCTTTTGTCACAGTCTTTCTTTGCTTGATATCAACCCAGAGCAAACATGTCAACATACATGAGAGTCAGATCGGAAGAGCTAAACAGTTATAGGCTAGAAGCCTTTTAGAACAGGGAGAACATTTTGAGTGGAATTTCCTGCAGATCAGAAAATCCTTGTGCCATTGCAACATTTTTTGGTTTCACAAGATATAAAGCAAATATTTCATATTCATATGTGTTTGATTTTAAAGGAAACAGCACATTGAAAGAAATAAACCATCCTGGGCCTGCCACTTGTCAATTTTTGCAGCTTAAATGGAAACTTCCTGATTGACTGTATGTAAAATGATGATAAATGATGAGTGTTTGTTTCATTTTAAGGATCTAACTGCAAAAGAAGCATCTGTGAAAATTATTCCTTTCCATAATGCAAAAAACTCTCCTTATTTTGGGCGTTTTTTTGGAGAGTGGCCAGTAGCAGAAGTACAAGGATAAGACCAAAGCAAGATCAAAGTAGTATTTCCCAGGTACATTAAAGCTTACAGTAATCCAAGACATAAGGCCCCTTGAATGGGATGTGGTGATGCGATTAGCACTCTCCAGTGGTTTTTCTATTTTTTTTTAATTTATTCAGCCACTTTCTGAACCATTGCAAGCTCTTAGCACCCACACCATCCAACAGCAACAAGTTTTAGAGATTAGGTGCCTGTTGTATTAGAAAGCATTTGCCTTTATTTCCTTCAAACCCGCTCATCCATTACATCGCTCCTCTTACAGAACCCGTTCTGTTCCGCTGATCAGACTGGAGCCCTTTTCCTGCATACCAGATTTCAGAGGCTGGTATACCATCACCAAAAAACCACAAGCTTCAAGTCAGTGCTGAGCTCCTGCTACAAGCCTGGGCTCTTGATATAAGCTCGTATTACAGGCATTTCTGATGGGGGTTGGCAAATTTGTTCTCAGATGACAATTTGCCAACAGATGTTCCTGAAACACACAGAATACATTTAAGTGTCTTAACCTGATCTGAATGTGTCTGCAGCATAAAGCACAAAGAGAAATTATGCTGTCTGTGTGACAGCCAATTGCTGGCAGCTTTAACAGTGAACATTAATATTTCTACTTTACTGCTTTGTGTGTATTTGTGGCCCTCAAAAGCAATAAAAGGAAAATTAAGCCCTCAATGTCACAACCCATAAACTAATTTTGCTAACAAAGAACAGAAAAGGAGGGGTTCAAAAGGAACAGAATCTCTCTTTCAATTCCTAGGAAGCAGCCAAGCAGCCACGTGGTATTACCCTGACCTTTCCTTAGCCATTTGTTCCTCTCTGCTTCTCCCTTGGATGTGTTTCTGTGTCACTTAGCAGTTGCATAAATAATGTCAAGAGGTTTCTTGTGATGGAAAGCTGCAGTGAGCCATGAGACATTCCAGCTTTAATTAGGTACACAAACTAAACCCTGCAGTAATATGTCTGGGGTACCATGAATGTCACAAGCACAAGTCCTTTCTTGGTGAGGGCAAAGCATTGTTAGAAGGCATAACAAAAGCCACTGTTTATTACAGAAGCAACTTTTGCTTTCAGGTGTTCTGTTTCAATTGGCAGATATCCATTCTGTTCAACAAAGACCTCAGAGACCTCAAAGGCCCTCAGAAGGCATTCCTCTCTTCATCCTGCCTTTGCTCACCTGCCAGTTTTTAAGGCTGGGTTTTTCTGGGAGGATATGGTGAGCAATGGTCACAACCAGCAGAGGTACTGTCTTGAGGCAAACATAACCCTCTAAGCAGCTCAGGCAGCATACTTTGGAAGAGTTTCTGGATTCCTGAATAATTAAGAGCCGGTCCGAGGTTCTTTGAAGCTTGAGGATATTTCAGGCTATGCTGTAAAGTGCTCAGCTGGGCCCTGCTCTGCTCTCAATGAAACAGTGAGCTCGATTCATCCTGTTCAGCTATTGCTGCTTTTGAAATCATGGCTCTATGGCATGGCTTCTAAAGAAGCACATCTTTAAAAGAGCAGGGATTAGGGGTACAAAAAACAATTTTGACTCTCATGTGCTTGGCAGGCCAGAGGCCAAACTGTTCTGAAGACAATCTATCAGAAGGCAATGATGCAAGTGAGGACAATCCAAATGCTTTCACAAAATATCCAGTTCTTTAAGGAGTGCCTGTAAAAAAAAAATATTTCATAGGTATGTCTAATACTAGCACAAATCTAATTGTCCCCAGTAGAAGCAGCTGAAAAACAATTTCCCTAAGCACTTTCATAACCACTGATAACCACTGAATTTGTAAGCTACAATATTTTAGAGCTAGTTAAAGGCGCAGCATTTGTGGCTTCTATGAAAGGCTTTTTTTTTTTTTTTTTAACTTGAAAAACACTGGTTATATCAGTGTTTATTACAGCTGTTTAAATATCCTGACAGCTTTAAGTGAATTGAATTGAGACCTCATGACTCACTTTAAATAAACTAATGTTTCTTATCAGCCAGGTTTAATTTAAATTTATCTTTTGTGGTTTAACCAGTCATTCATTCCTACAGTTGGGATAGGCAGGTAAAGTTATAATTTTTTTCCCCTTCATTTTCCTGGCCAATTTGTCTCAGTTGTGTGTACCAGCTAAGTTTTCTGTACAAGTTTCCTATACAGAGTTATGTCTATCCAGGTCTGTTCCTCTGGAACTTGTCAAAGTATTTAGTGCTGCAGAAAAAGGATGCAGGAGGGCCAAGTGCATAAGGTAGGGAAGGAGAATCTACAACTTTCACTGTGGTGTGAGTCAGGCCACAAGAGGCTAGGTTATAAAATGTATTTTTCAGAGCAGAAGTTTAGAAATAATCTAAACAGTACAGCTGCACATACCAGTGGGTTTCAGTGAAACAGGCAGCTTAAGATACTCCTGTTGAAATAATTTGGAGGAGGGAAGGCAAAGGTTTTTTTGACAGATGACAAAAGCACTACATGGATTGATTATTCAGTATTTGGAAAGCAATCATCTTTTAATAAAGTATCAGAATGTAAGCACTTCTTGTTTTCTTCCTTTGCAGAAAGCTCAAAAATTTAATCTAATTTTGGAATTTTCTCTGAGCTCACTGAACAGATACACAGCATAATAACTTAGCTGTGCCTTCTGTGTCAAAGTATTATTTTTTACTGTACAGTGCAGTCTCAAAAGCTGACCATATCTTACCCAGTTCTAGCAAACTTCCTACCTCTTCCATATTTTATATTAAAGGATATTGTGGTGTAGCAAGTCAATTCAAACATGTACAACTAAGGATATGCTAAACATTAAGCATTTATCTAAGTCCAGTACTATGAGTGCTATACTTGGGTTTCAGAGTATAATCAAAATCTCTGATTTGACTAGAAAAAAAAATAGTCTGTCCTTTAACAGGACTTCTTTAGTATAAGATTGTTGTATCCCTCTGGGGATGGTTTACCCCAAAAGGAGCCCCAAAGCTGTAACTGTGTGGTGTGACTCTACCTTCCCCTGCTATCTCTGACCAATTGGCTCAGTGCCAGCGATCTGTCCTCGGACAGAGGGTCTACATAAACCCATGTTCTTCCTTGTTCATTCTCTTTGCTCCTGGAATCCCTTCAAGAATAAAGCCTTGGAACAATCCTAGGTAAGGAGCCTCTTTTGGGTCTCTTCCCCTTTCCTGTAGTGATCCTAGCCCAAAGCCCTCCAGAATCTGAGCTAGCAGTCGGGGCATAGGAGGAGGGCGGAGGGCCGGGGATTTATAACATAAGATCTGCTTGAAAATGAATATGGATTTGTACACAACCGAGTAACAGGGCCTGCATCCTAATCTCAGTGAGACAACAGCGTTTGGGCTAAAGGCATGCTGAGGGAATTTGCGTGTGGTACCCGAGGTCTGAGCTGCCTGTCTCAGCTTTGGCTGTGGCAAAGCTGCACTCTAGTGGAACCGAGGCAGAAACGCTCTGGGTCACACCTCCTCAGCCCCTTGGCTTCCCCACAGCCCTGCCCAGGGGGTTCGTGTCTGCGGAGGTCCCTGATGAAATACCCCAGCCTGAGCCCATCCCCAGTGGCAGGGCTGACCCGGAGAGAAGCTTGTGCTCCGTCTGTACCGTGTGTGGCTGCTCAGCTCAGTGAGTCACAGAAGAAATGCCCTCACAGCTTCGCTGTGCAGCCCCTGCGGGGTGCAACTCCATTAAACCTCCAGAACATCTGGGGTTCTCAAGGTTATGGACAGGTTATTTTCCCAAAGTATTTCATCTCTGCAGACCCCGCTGGTTTTAGTGACCACCAGCGTCACGCTATTTAAAATTTTCAGAGATTTTAAGTGCCTTAATAGGACATCAGTTCCTTATAATATGTCCCAAGAGCACCAGACCTTCAGGCTGCTTAAATCAGTGCTGATACACAAAAGTCAAGCAGTAGAGTCAAAGCTGGAGTTACTGCCAGTAAGTGAGTTAAAGTGAGGCTAAGATCAGTCCCTGTTGTTTGAAGAATAGAAGATGTGCCTTGGAAAATGTCCAAACCTCATCTGACAGGAAAATAGATTAGAACTACAGGGCTTTTGGTTGCTACATAGCAGTCAGTAGCAACCAGAAGGAACCCTTTGTGTTGTATTAATTTCACTTGTGTGAACTCTATGTTCTGAACTAAAGTCGTAGGTAAAAAAAAAAAAAAAAAAAAAAAAAGGTAAGAAAAACTAATTCAGCCACACAAACGACACAGGAATTAGTGCAGAGTTATTAAAAAATACAGGAGGGAACATATTTGGTGGGTGGATATTATACACATTGAAATCAGTTTGGCTTTACAAGCACAGATATCACTGTAGGTTTTGCTGCCACCTTCTGTTACAGGGCCAGAGTGGGCATGGCCAGTAGGTCTGGACCCTGGGCTGCTGTGCCACAGGGAAGAGGTGAGGATGCCAAAGAATCTGCTGCTCACAGATTAAAGAGGCGTTTGTGGACACTTCTACTCAGCGGAAATTAACTCTGCTTCTTCTTCCAAAACAAATGCAAAACTTCAGTAGGATTTGCCAAATATTCTTGGCATGAGAAACAGAATTGAGGAAACATTTCTTTTTTGTGTTTTTAAAATAAGGTACTTAAATACTTTCTGAGGTAAATTTTGGGCTACCCATGATCCTAATTTCATTTCTGAAGACTGAAAAAAATAATCAGGACAAAATATGTGAATCAGAAATGGATTGTGTGACCACTTACTCTCTAGGGGTACTCATTCTAAAGGCTTTGGAGTTTGTGGTCTATGCCATGTCTCTGTTGCTGGTGGACCCTCCTCACCTCTTAGATGAAAGGTGCATCAGGCAGGTCATGATCACATCTCAGATATGCCCTTGCTGTGAGCACAGCAGAAAGCTTTTGAATCTTTCCTGCTATCTGTGTGTGCAGCACAGTGAACCTGGTTTGATGATCTAGAATTCACACTAGTACTGACAACAACAAAGAAACATTCTCTGTCTGAATATCAAGTCCACATTTTGTGCTGAACATTTTAGCCTGCACACTGAATTGCAGATTTTGTGATAGAGGCAGCACTTCAAGATGCTAGTTTCAAAAATACAAAGATAGTTTAAAAGCTGTTCACAGCTGATTTAGGAAAAAAAAGAGATGCACAAGGGACTTTATTTCCATGATAGCTGTGCCTTCATCTCAACTGTCAGCAATGTGATTCTGTCACAGGCTTTCTTTGCAAAACATCAAAATATCTCCCTTTGCAGGGGTAATGTTAGCTATCTCCTTTTGAAACGGCATCAAGGGAATGTGCTTTTCTAACTTCAGTTTCCAAAATGAGAAGCTAAGGTTTGAGATCTTCTTCTTGCACCAAAGAACCCAAGTGATTTAATATCATCTGTTTCAGAGAACACTCTCCTTTTGTGCTTAATATACCACGGTCTCCATCATTACCATTTAAAAAAAAATGTAAAAAAAAATCAACAAAACAAACAAAAAAAGAAAACCCCAAAAGACGCAACAAATTTCTTTTTTTCCAGTCATCATAAAGCTGTAGCCCATACATCATCAGTCAGGTGCATGAATAAAACATTATGAAGCAATTCTTCTTCTGCCTTGTGCTGTTTCAGTCCCTATTCAAGTCGTTGGCTTCAGGCAATAATTTGTCAATGCAGGTGTGCCATGTTTTCTTGTGACTGCAGAAGCTGGAAAAGTGACTTGGAATAAAGGAGGGTGGAAATTCTAAGGCTGTAACAGCACCAGGCCTAAAGGTAGGGCTGTGGACTGACAGGGACCATCATCTTACAGCCATGCCCATAGAAAGAGATTTTTGCCTTCAGAGAATAGAGCTATTTCAGAAACTGATTGAAACACACAAATGTATTCAGTAAAGGCAATTAAGGTTAAGGATGTGTTTCATCCTTGTCTGTCTTCTGCTCCTCTAAACGTGGGCAATTCCACAACACTCTCACACTCCTGTCCCATGGTTAGGCAGTGAGGCAGAGCAAGGGCTGGACCTGGCACTATGAAAGCAACAGCCTATTCAAATCAATTTGTCTTAACAAGGCCATAAAATCACAGTCCAAAATAGAATGCTGTCCACCTTCCCTGAGGTTTCTGGAAGAAACCTCAAGATGAATATCAATGGTTCTCCAGGTGCTGGCACTCCTAAATCTCCCCATTGTTCATTTGCTTTAAAATCAGGCATCAGCACACTTCGAATCAGGCTCTAAAATTCTGCTTTAATGCTTTTGTTGTCAGCTTTGAGCAGGAGATGTTGCCTCTTGCAGGAAGGAAAATGTTGAAATAAAATAGAAGGAGGAATAGAGGGAGAATATAAAAAGACATTCAGATTTAAATAAAGCCTCTTTTGCAGATGCTAGGGTTAAGGTGCTCAACAATCAATACAGCTGATGTTTTACTCTAATTGTCATCCTTGTTGCTCTTTTCTATCAAGCCCACATGCTATGAGAAGCAGTGAAGAGACAATTTCATATCTACTAATTATTATCATGATGTTATTAATTTAGACTAAGGATAATAATAAGATTGGATGTGTGTAGAAAGAATTCATTATGAAATTAATTGCACTGATTAGGGTCAACACATAAGATAAGGTTTATAAAGCATTTTAGAAACAATTAGTTTTGATGGCTATTTGGCATCCTAAGACATGTAAATCTAGAGCACGCATTTTACATTTCTCCCCCCTCCCCATTCATATGCTAAGTCCTCTGATAAATGCAGCTTGTTCAAAAGAAAATTGAAATCAGTGGATTGAAGCAAAGCTGGATAATGAGGTATTATTGATATATTCTATAAATGCTTCAATTATTCCTGCCTTCGGGTTTGAAATTATTTCAAAGAAACAAAGAAACATATTAAAAATGGCTTTTTACAAAGTCAGTTTTAATGTCTCCATTGCATTTGTAGTTGTTGTCTTTTCCCCTTAATAGATATAGAAAGGGCTTGATTATAGTTATCTTTCTGAATATACTGTTGCTTTTTGCAATTCCTTTCTCTTGACTCTCAAGGGCCCTCTCACAGAATGGTGGCCCTCAGTTATGTGAAGCACCTGTTCCCAATTCATCTCTGTAAATGAAACTTAACACGGCTTTGTCTCCCTGCATCCTAAATGCCCTTTCTTCTTTTCTTTCCTTCTCCTGAATTCTTAAAGAAAACAACTGACAGAAGGAGCTAGCAGAAACATTCTTTAAATCAAAGAGTGATTGTGCATTCAGGATGCTCTTTACCATAAAGGTCTGCAGTAATCTACATTCCTCCCTAATGCAGTTGATTTTTGGCACTTGATTTCAGTGTGGCCGTACTTGGTCAATCCTGACAGCCTTCATCATAGATCTCATCCTAAATACAGGCTGTTCATGCCAAAGAGACAGTTTAGCTAAACTTAACTGCTTCTGACCCAAGAGAGCTCTGATCCTTGCTGCCACGACAGGTGGGCTCTCAGAGGTTCATCAGTGTAGCTGCCCTGAAAGCAGACATATCCATTTGGATGGTGCTCATCTCCCTCTCTCACTGCCCAGTCACTCAGACTGACCATGGAAGCTCCCAGCTCCTCTATACAATAAATGAGAACTCCTCAGGCATATTTATTTTTTTTTTTAAAGAAGCAACTGTCATTATCCATATCTTTGCCCTTGGGGAAACTGAGGCCCTGAGGTGCATGACTAATGTACCCAGAAGACCAAAGTGCTGCTGGCATCCAGCCTGTTTCTCCGGAGCCCTGGCACAGAAAGGGCATTAGGGAGCTGTGGGTACACAAGCACAGCATATACAGCTTCCTGGATTCAAATCCCTGAGAAACACAGGGGATGGTGCCATTAGGAACGGAACCAGAGCTTACTGAAGTCAGTGGAGATCTTTCCAATTATTTCAACAGGTATCTGGCACCAGCCCCTGATGAATCCTCTGGGGCTGCCTGTTGCCTGCTCTGCCTGGCTCATTAACAACAAAACTCATGGTGAGCATGCAACTCCTCAACTGGCAGGCTTGCAGGTATCTGTGCTTATCTTCCCATTGCAAGCAGCAGCTAACAGAGACAGGATGGGGAAAAGAGTGTAAAAGGGGAGAGATAAGCCATAGCAAGTCACAAGAGGAAGCAGCTTACAGGAGTGGCAGGACCCCTTGTTCACTTTTGCCTGTCCCCCAGGAGCTTGGCAGAAAGCTGACAGCTCTGTGGCAGTCAGCAGAGCAAACACCGTTTCTAAGCTTATATTCTATTGCAAAAGTAACTTGATACTGTGATTGATCAATGCTCCAGGAGAGTCAGTACTCAGATCTCATGCAGTAAATCCCACGAGCAACAGCAAAACTGCAGTGAGTGACTATGTCTCAGCACGCTGCCAAGTTCTCCTTCCCCTCCCACACCAGAAACCCACCAAGCTGATGGAGCTGGTGTGAGTGACATCAGCACACCAGAAGCTAGAGGTTGGCTCCTTTCAGTCTCAGACACATCATCACTCGACATATAGCTCCAAGGGAATGGTCTAGAAAAAGGAGCACATTCTTTAAAAGAGAATATAACAGACAGGAATTCTGGAGAGCTGCAGTGATGCAGTACAATACCCCAGGTGATATGCCACTCAAACAATGCCCTGCATCAGGGCAAGCTAGACTATGTCATTAGTCTAGTAGAAGAAGAAGAACAACAACAACAACAACAAAAAGACAAAAAAAAGAAAATAAAAAAAGTAAATAAAAACCCACCAGATTACACAACAGCAGGCAGCCCTGCCACTCAATACCAAGTAATAAAAATCAATTGGATGATCAATAGGCTTTTCTGACCACAGGGCTTTGAAGATTCTGCTGCCATGCTCTCTGCTATAATTAGCACTTGATGAACTTAAAATGTTTGACGACTGTGAAATTGCATTCCTATAGAGACAAGGCACATCTGGAATCACAGCATTCAATTCAGGGGTCTATGGAGTCTCACATCATTAAACACAGAACTTTAAATAGAGTTTTTACTGTGAAAATGGGGCAGCCTCTTTTGACATGCTAACATCAGCTCTGGTCCACTTGCTCCTCAAATCACTGGTGTAGACAATCTTCAAAAAGCTCGGGATACCCTTTTAAGCAACTACAAAGTCTGCTTGTTTAGGAATGGACACACTCTCCCAGCAGAAGAGGAAGAGACCCTTACTTCAGTTTTACCTTCACAGTCAGAATGAAGGCAGATTGGGGTATATCCCTCTATATACCAATAGAAGTAGGGACAGAGAAAGACTCATCAACAAATTAACTTGTTCTAGCTCCAGTACAAAATAAACTGCTTTGCGATATAGATTAGAAAACAGAATGTTTTGTTGGAAAAAAAAAAAGAGAAAATGCATTGCAAACATGATTGACTCCAACTCACAGTTTTTCAGGGCTGAGAATGCAATGGAGATGTAGAGGAGAGTGTGTGTTTTCTTCTCCAGAACAAGTATTTTTCACTGTAAGCATTTCTGCCTTGCACACTAAATGAAAACAGCCCTCTCTTTCCTGGGCTGGGAACACACACCTGAAAAGGAAAGCTGAACTGGCAAAGACAAGGCAAAGGGCAAGGAGAGGCTGCTGTTTTCATTCCCAAGAGCAGCAGAAACTTGGCCACACCCTCAGTTTAGAACAGACCCCTTCATAGGATCAGGATAACCTGCACTACTATTTCCACCTGTGCTAGTCATTACTCATCCTGGCAGCTAAAACCCCCCAAAGAGAAGGCCCATTGTCTCAGACAGCTCTTTCCATAGGGTGGACACACAAGACAGATCAGGTGGTGTCACCAACCCTGCTTTAAGGGCTGATGCCAATGGAGTGTGAATGTGACCTTCAGAAGCATTGGGTGAGAAGCTGGCCCTCTCAGAATGAGGGCCCACAACATGGGAGCACTGTGTGGCAGCTCAGACTGCCCTAAGCTGCCTTTCACTCTACATGAAAGCCTAAAACCAAAAAAATAAAAAATGAAGGCCTGCAAATGGATCTTGTCCTTACAGAGGTGTGGTCAGGGCCAGTGTTCAGAACCAGGACACTGATGTGTACTATCATACTGGGCAGATATTAAAAGAAGCTGAAGCAGAGTCCCCATCAGAATTACCTCTTTTGGTCCTGCCTCCTCAGTCACGGAAAAAAACTCTCCTCTCTCTCTACATGTCCCACCATTGACCCCAAAGTTAAAGGAAACAAATGTAAGCCTAAATATTCATAAATATTTTCATGGTTTCACTCTGACTCCATGTGTTTCTGCACAGAATTTCAACATGGATTGCTGCTTTAAATCTCATTCTTGATCTCTTCAGTTTTTAAGTCTGCTATGGAAAGCTTGTCATGAATAGTGGAATATGCTGAATTGCAAGGGGCACACAGGATCATTGAATCTAACTCCTGGCCTTGCACAGGAACCCCAAGAATCACACCATGTCCCTGAGAGCATTGTCCAAGCACTTTTGCAACTTTGTCAGGCTTGATGCTGGAATTCTTCCCTGGGGAGCCTGAATTTTTTGTGAAGAACAAAAAGTAAAATTGTTAGCACTTTCCTAGCATTCATTATGTGCCAAGGTACCAATGCATGGTAAGGTTTGAGGGCTGGGTTTGAATCTATAGGGCTGATTTCAGACTTCACTTTTTGAAGCTTTGTCCATGCTAACACTGCTAGAATTTTCCAAGTCATTCCCATTTCTGATCTGTAAGGTCTGAAAGCTAACAGTTCTCTGCACATAAAAATACAACGAAGATAACGCATTGCTGAAGCAGAGCAGCATCTCATGTTTAAAGACACCTGCAAAGAAAGTGTGAATATGGATCAAAAACCAACAAAAAAATTCCCTTCATATATGACATGAGAAGTACCAGTGTGTATTTTCTGTCTGCTTTTATAAGGTGCCTATAGAACATTTTAAAGGTAGGGGTTAAACATTCAACCTTTACTTTGAGCTTTCCTGCCCCTGAAGTGTTTCCATAGATACTTAAAATATAAGACAACCTGACCTTTGAAGGATGCTCTATTGAGTTTTCAGATATTATCTGATCGTAACACTTTACCCCTAACCTATTCTGGGCTTCTGCTTTGTGTTTTCATGAATCTCTAGTTTGTACCCATAGGGGCAAGGTCTTAGGGTTTTTTCTTCAAACTTTAGTAGCACAGCACTGGGAGCAGCTTTTGCTTCACCAATTCTTTGATCACAACAGAACTGCAGCAAAACCATGAAGACTAGAAAAGCTTTGTTAATTCAAGTCCCTACTGCTCTTCAACTCCCCCCTGTCCCCCTCTCTATTTTTTTTTCCAGAAAGTGTAGGTGTAATTAGCTGATATTTGCCACTTCAGCCCTGACGGGTAGCAAGACAACCTGAAGATATGGCACACCTTTGCTTGGCTATTTTGCAACTTGTTAAGTGGGTGGCAAAGGCTGTGCCAAATTCCTGTGTTGTCCTAAGGGCATATCCCAGCAGGCAGCCTGGAACATCAGTTACTGATCTAATGCACCTGCCTCGTCATACTCACCTAAACTGACCAGACCGTGGTTGATATTTAGGGAAATACCCCAGGTTATGAGAGCTGGAGGAGCTGGGACACTGATCTCACTGAAGACATGATAATTTACATCAGCCAGAGAAGCAGCTTTGTGGAACTTTAAATCCGTGGAGGACTTCCCCTACTGTCCCTGGAAATGTTCCACAAAAATGCAGTGTTCCTTCCAGTCTCTGTTGTCACTGTCTTAAGCCATTACTGCTCTATATTCCCAAGGAAAGTGTGTGGCAGTATATATTTTAATCTCAAGGTGACTTACTGCCTGTTTTTCCATAACGAAAGATGGGTGCTTTACTTCAATAGCTTTTATTAGTGGTGAAAAAAGAAAAGGCAGTGATCAGATTTGGTAATTGAATAGAGAAGGTAATTTGCACTCCAGTCTTCTTGGAAATGAGGCTTTTTATTAGAAAAAGGAAAAGGTCTGAAAGGAATAACTGTCTTTCATGCATTGTGGCACATAAGAAAAAGGCTGGAGAATAGTGGGGGCTGTCCCTTTCTTCCAATGTGGAGCTTTTTCCTGGAGAGAAAACCAGAGCTAAATCTTAGCCAGATCTCTGTGGCACTGAGCAGTTAGTTGGCTCTCAGGGCTCCTGAACGTGGGCATCCCTTGTAAGTAAAGCCTTGTCTTGCACTGATGACACAAGACACAATACAGATAAAAAGAGGGATTGGGTTTTGGAAGAGTGTGTGAAGACAGTGTGGAAACCTGTGTCATATTCCAGGCTGTACCTAAGGAGACTTTCTCTCCTGCCACCAGGCCACAGGAGCCAGCGCTGCAGAAACTATAGAAATAGACAGTAAATAGATCCTTCATTGCTGACATATTTGAGGTAGGGGTACTGCTCTTGCAAAATCAGATGTTGTGAAAAATGAGCATTGTGTACTTCAAAGAAGTAGAAAGCCTCAATTTTAAATAAAAGACTTGAAATTAAAAATGGTGTCAATAATTTAATGAATGAGACTGAAATCAGTGGCTCAGAGAGTTATGATTCCACATTAGTAGTCTGGAACACAGTTATGTTTTACACAATATAAAGTAACATTTTTGACAATCTTTGGTTAAGTTTTTAGGTAAAGCAAAAAAGCCTGCTTACAAGTTGAATTTACATTTCCATTTCATCATGAAATAGCAAGTTCTTTTTTTTGCATTTGCTCATTAAAATCCAGCATGAAACACAAAGAGAAGGTGAAAATGGTACCTTTACTTTGGAATTCTTCAAGAAAGAGAAATTAATAGCCAAACTGCAGAAGCAGTTGATGATAAGGACTCCACTGTCAGAAGAAAAAGAAAAAAGAAAAAAAAAAAAAAAAAAAAAAACAAAAACAAAAAAACACCCACACCACCACACACCACAAACACAAACACACCTGCTCATATCCTGATTAAGGAACAAAAGTAAGAACGGTGATGTTTTTCATAGACTTAAAAAAATCCTAAACTAACTGAAATACTGTTTCCTCATTCTAAACGATGGAATGGACTTTCTCACTGTTTTCATCTGAGACTTTTCTCTGTCTGCAGGCTATTTCCCCATGCCGGCAAAAACCAGAAAATGATGCTGATACATAAGTAAAGAGGAACTCACTGGAGCAGAGAGGTGTGAACGGTTGAGTCAGCCTTGACAGGAGCTCAAAAGAAGATTATTTGTTGCTCAGAGGGGCACTAGATGGTTGTGTAAGATGGACATGGCAAGATCAGCTGTGATTACAGAGTCTGTCCTGAGACTGGAACACTCAACTGTATCACCACAGTAGAGGAAAAGAAACATAAACAAAATTTTGCCATTTAGAAACATTGAGTAACATCCTATACCAAGACAATCAGCTTCTCAAGACAAACAGAGCCCAGGATCGGGCCATCTGCACTTTCTGTTCATGTTTTCAGAGCATGGGAAATACAGCAACAACCACCACCATCATCAGGTGCAGCTGAAGAAGAACATTTTAAGCACCATATATGAAGTCTCATAGTTCAAAATTACTTGAGGGATCTTCCAGATGGAACACAAATATGAACTGTAGATTTTAATAAAGTGGTGGGGTTTTGGTTGCTGCCTCTACCTTATTTGGTTGCTGAGTACATGACACGAATAAATGAAGAGAGACAACCAAGGGGGGAAAACTACATTGCAAACACAGTTCAGCCAAGCTTTATTTTTCAATTGGCTAAAGAGGGAAGCTTCTTACACTTAGTATGACCTAGAAACTGCACATTCCCCAGCAGCCCTAATTAGTTGAAGAAACTAAGCGTTTTACCACATAACCTTCAAATAATCTCTTTGAATTCACTGGTTTCCCAAGTGTTTCTTCCTTGTCCCATTTCATACAGTTAATGAAACATCTCAATCAAGGAGCAGGTTTTTATATGTGAGCAGTTTCTGTCTGCATTCCAAAGGGCTGAGATTTGAAATAAATTACCACTCTTTGTTTTGTTCCTTAGGGTAAAATGAGTGTCAGCACCATACCCTCTTTCTGACCCAGAAATGATTCCTCAGGTACTTCTCCTCCCTTTTCACTCTCTGAAGAATACTTTCATATCTCCGGAGGAGGAGGCTGTAGGCATGGGAATCCAAAATGCTTTGTTTCTCATGTACAGCTGCTAATCAGAACATCCAGCCCCTCTCCAACTTTACCTCTGAGGTGGGGTATTTCACTCTGTGCCCTGAGAAAGTCCTTGTGAACAGAACACACTTTGTACTTGTCAAGGCTCTGACCTTGCCATGCCTGGCACATTTGTATGTAAATAAAATTTTATCTGGGGCAGAGGGTGACAGGGGCATCCTGTTCATGGAAGGCTTCTTTTCTTTTTTTTTCATCCAGCAGTGGTTCAGAAATTGCTTTTCAGTGACCTTTGGCCCAACCTTCCGGGAACAGATCTCTAACCTAAGACACCTAACCTAAAATGACCAAAGTAGTGTCATCCCATTCCAAAGTCTGGGAATTTAACCCACACAGAGAGTCTTGAATGTGTGCAGCATTTCTAGAGCTTCTTCTGCCTTTCTCTTTGTTTGCCTTCACTCACTTATTTCCACTATGACTAAGTAGGACAAATACATTGAAATTCCTGTTGGAATTATTCCTATTGGCAAATCCTCTACTAAGGGGAAAATCTGTTGGAGTTTAATCTATATGAAATATCAAACCACATAATTCAGGTGGTTAAAGTAATGTTCATGTAATACAGGTACTTCAAATTTTGGGGACTGGTTGGCTCAGTGAGCTACCCCAGAATCCTCAACATGGTCACTGTTTGCCTCTCTCTCTCACTTTGCACTTAGTTAAAAACTTAGTCAAGAGATTTTTAAGCTTATCAGCTTTGAGGACAGCTGGTAAGCAATAGAATATGAAGTCAACTAATCTGTAAAATAATTGTTAAGACTGTTTTTTTTCTGAAAATATTAAACTAAAAGATCATTTAAAATATGAGAAATTATTACTGTATTTTCACTAGAATTCCAAATTCTATTTGTGCTGAAATTGTGGGGGTTTAGAATAACTGAAGAACATTGTGTGTGTGAAAGTGTTCCCATGAAAACATTTGGCCAGCCCCAGCAGACTCCTAGAAAACTCCTTCTTTTGTCTTACTGTTACAAATGTGGGGGTAAGTATATAATGGAGTAAAGAAATTAGTTATTGACCAAGGCTTTTATCTGTTCACTTTCTGAAATAAACACACATTGTGGTTTTGAAGGCTATAAAAACTGCAATGCAAATGCAAGCTCATGATCTGCAGCATTTTAACCCATTAATGACTAGGCACAAGGAAGAGAGCAAAGGCCAGAAGGGAAGAGATGAAAAAAAGCAGGGCATACAAATCTAACCTCAAGAACCAGCTGGAAATTATCCAACAGAGGAAGGTTCCCTAATGGGAAACAACTTCAGCAAAAATGCAAATTGTATTTTTTACAGTAATTATTTCAAGTCCACAGTGGGAAAAATTGCAATGAAATTATGTTATTTCAACAGTTTTCAACATTTTCAAATTCTATTTCAAGTCACAGAGAAATGCTGAAAGCTTGAAATACCCCTTAGGAGGAGGGGGGAAAAAAAAAAAAAAGTTGTCCACCAGACTTGCTTGTCCGCTTGGATATATCTGAGTAAGATTTACTTTAGACAACTAAATTCTCATCAGGTGGAAGGAAACCCAATGGGTCAGAACCAACTGAGTTATTATTTGGCTCACAGCTTTGACAGCCTCTGTTTCCTGGATGTTCTTGGAAGAATGCTGTTCAGAGGAAGTGTTTGCTTCTGGTTCCAGATGCATTTCCTTTTCAGAGTGTCTGGGGACACACAGAAACCAACACCATCAGTGTTCTGTGCCATGCTCTGGCTTCTCTCAGTGGGGTAACAGAGAAGGTTAGTATGGGTTCGGTGTCACACAAACCTGCCCTACACCTGTTCTGTTACTCCTTCCCTAAGAACTGCTCCTTTTCTTCATGTCTGAAATTTTACAGCTGCTTGAAAACGTGATCATATTTCTGGCACTATTTTTGCCTAGAAGCGATTCACTAACTAGGAACCTTGTGAAAAAAAAAAAAAAAAAGAAAAAGAAAAAGAAAAAAAAAAATTGCAGTTGATTCTTGTTTTCAGCTTGGGAAAAATAAAGCGGGCTTGTCCTCAGGCGAGGTGTGCAGCGCCCAGGCGGGAGCTCAGCTGGTGTTCCCGCAGGCTGGAGGAGCAGCGCTGGAGCTGGCGGAGTGCTGGCACCATCTAGTGATGCCTGCGGGCTTGCACAGCTCCTTCCTGCCTGAAGCACGGGGGAATCCTGGCTCAGGATGCCAGAGATCTCTGGAAGGACAAGGAGGGGGAAAACAACACTTAAAACTATAAATACTGCTACAAGGACTAGAGTTCTGTCCTTGGCATCACCATTTTAAAGCGGCTTTTCCTCTGACACGCCATGTAACACCGAGCTAGGTACATCTGCATCATTTGTGTGGGTATCTAATGAACTACAGAGGGTCCAAAGGGCACAACAGTGGTACTTACTGGAGAAAGCAGGACACAATGGGAAGGGTAAGCACATTTCCACAGAGATTTTTCTGTAAACGCAAAGTTTTCAGTTAAAAAAAAAAATCTAGACAAACGCCCAGGCTTTTTCTCTCCTCGCTGGAGTTATCAGCTCTCAGTCTCTGCTCCTATGTCAACAAGGAGAATTTCCATTAGTCCTCTTTTAGAACCTTTTGAAGGACCTCCAGTGGGGACACTAGTCCTTCTCTCGGTCTCCTCACCAGCTGTGAGACTAAGGTGGAAGGTGCTGCCACCTGTCACCCACCACGAAGGTGGGCTGCAGCAGAGAGGAGGCCTGTGTTGATTTCCCACCTTACTAACAAGTCACTCCATTGTGAATTTGACTGTACATTCCTTGTCTCACCCCAATCAGGTCCCTGAGTGGTCCCTTGCCTTTCCTGCTTCTCTTCTGATCCATACTGGCACAAACCAGAGGGGAAACAGTGCCATGCTCAGCCCTTCAAGGACTGGTATCGCCTGTAAAGCTGGACACATCATTTCTTTTTTGCTGTCCATCTTCAGGAGGAGATGGTTTTGGTCAACCAAAGGCTTGTGTGACTCTGTTCCTTTTTTTTGGTCTGTTGTATTTTTTTTTCCTTTAGAGGAAAGTTAATCAAGGTATCCAAGGCCATTTTAGGCTCTATAGTATCAAAATCAGGCCAAAAAAATTCCAGGGGAGTTGAAAGCCAGCTGTAGTTTAAAAATCTTCTTTCTTTATAAGACAATTCAGAACTGTCACCAAATTACAGGCTCAGAGTTGAAACCAAGTATTGAGTCTGACCAGGGATTTGTTCCCCATTGTTTTCATCCACTGGCAGATACAGGAAGTCAAACCCAGATTACTTTAAAAAGAAAACATTTTCTTTCCTCTGTGCTCCTTCTTCTTAACCAGTGATCTGAGTTTTGGTCATCTCTTCAGTGCCACATCAGTAATAACAGCACTGAGAGACACACTAAAGACCATAGAAAAGGTAGAAGATGACAGAGAAGATCATGAGGTTGGAGAGACCCAAGGACCAAAGCAGGCCACTTTGCCTGAAGAGAGCTGGTTGGAGAGAGAGGTGTCCATTTCCAAATGAGGTCAGCTCGTGCCCAGCAGGAGTTGAGTCACACCCATGGAGTGCAGAGCAAGGTGACCCCTAGAAAGAGGTTTGCTTAGCTCCAGCTGGCCCAGGGCCATTTCACTGGAGTTCAGCCCTTACCAGGGAAGGAAACACCCTGCAAGCTCATGCTGAGGCAAGAGACCTGGCCTGGGCATACAGGTTATATCAGGGAACCAAGAGGAGACCCCCAGCCCTTGGAGTGGTGCTTGGAGGACGGGCCCAGGAATGCATACACTTTGTAGGGACCAGCACTGCTTAGAAAAGACAGGGTTTGGTGGTTGGTTGGTTGGTTGGTTGTTTATAACTGGCGACGGCGCTCTCAGGAACGAGGCAGGAGTGCATCAAAGAGGCTGCGTGGAGCTCTTGCAAGCAAGAGACCCCTCCTTTATTTTCCTGACTCCTTTTGTACATTTTACAAATTGCCCACCCCAGAGGTGGGACCCTTGGGAACCACTGGTCATTTTCCAGAGACCATCACCGAAGCCCCTCCTCTGGGAACAGATGTGGGAACTTCGGTAGTTTACAGAACATGACCTTGTGCCTCAAGACCGTGCCTGGGAATAGAGTTCCCAAAAACCAAAACAAGCAGGCACGGGCATGGCAACAGTTGTTTTTAAATTAGAAGTGGTAAATAGTCACAAGTCTCAGGATCTGTGCTGGAAGTTCCTAAGCTCTTAGTTTAACTTCAGTTACACTGCCTGCCTCCATAGACGGTTGTGTGAAATAGGGACAATTCTTGCCTGAATTGTCTGAGCATTTCCAGGGTTTGCTGGCTGATGCTTGAAAAAAGGCATACAAACCTTTGAATGAAAATTCTGTGACAAAGAATTCAGGAGAATAGAATTAAAACAGAGTGAAAGAGCAGATTTGTGCAAAAAAACTCCAAACGTGTCTCTAGTTCTGCCATGGGGAGCAGTGAAGCTATTCACCTAAAAATTAACTTAAAGGCTATGGTGACTTCATGAGGGTTTTAATTTTTTTCTCTTGAATTTGAGGGCATAGAGGATGGGAAGGTATGAGAGCAGAAGTGAGGTGCTCTCCATTTTTCCTGCTACTGTGCTAAAACTTTGGTTGACATTGTGTTCCCAGAGATTAAGCCCCTACTCACACTCCAATCTTTTATTAAAATTATCCAAAGAGGATATCTCACCTGAAGAGTTAAGTTGCTGAGTGACATCTATATATGAGCTGATGCACTCTGCAGTGACTCAGGGCACTGTCAACATCCCTGTCCCTGGCATCCCCACCAAGGGACCAGTCACTATCCTTCCACTCAACTTTTTGCCATAACTCTCCTTTGGCTGTTTTTAATGGAAACAAACCCAGCAATAAACCTCATCTGTCCCTCACCTGCAGCACAGCCTCTGCTGCAGGTGACAGCAGCTTGAGCACTCTGACCTGTACAGGGCTAAAGGAGACCAAGAAGGCTCCTGTGACCAGCCCATGGGCAAGGGACAGGTTCAGCTGCCTCGTTTGAGCCAGGGTGCATTGCTGCAGGTCTGGTGCTTCCAGCCAAGGAGGAGATGCAGAGCTCAATTTACTAAGGTTAAAAATACAACCTGGGCAAGGGAAGGATCTATCCTTTTAGATCTACCTTTTCCTGCATATAGCTTATATTATACATATATGCACTTATATACAAGAACAGTGTTAAAGGAATTCATGTCAGCATGGCTAAGCTTTAAAAACAAAAGACAACCACCAAACCAAAATTGGGAACCTAGCATTTCAGCTCCTTCAGAGCATTAGCAAAGCCTGAACAAGGCAGCTGAATGAGCTTGCTCTGTCCCTGTAGCAATGTGGAATTTTGATGGTGTTGCTGCTACCTATTCCCAGTGAGCATCTCCTATGGAAAGGCTGCTTGGTAGGCACTCAGGCAAAGCAGTCAGTAAAAAGAGGCAAGAAGGGCCTTTTGCATGATAAATTCCACTGAAGGTTTATTCCAACACGCCAAAAGGACCAGGGTCAAAAGCCCAGGATCAAAGCTGGGCACAGGGTTTAAGTATGGGGTCAGGAACCAATGGCCTGAGGGTACAGGGGCGGTACAAAGGGCAGGGCAAAGGGCAGTGCCCTATAGGGGACATGGGGCAGGCCACCAGGGATACCACAACCAACGGGGAAACAGGGAAAGGAGAAACCATGAGAAACAGGGACATATGGGGAAAGTAAAACTGGGACAGATCACATAGTGTTGCAAGGCACCATGGGGGATGTCTTTTCTTTAAGCCTAGGTGGGGAGACTCTAGGGTATAGTCTTCCAGGGGAAAGCCCTGAGGATTCCCCTGAGGGGTTCAAAAGTCTCCACAACTCCTATTTTTCTTTACTTTAAAGACTTCCCCAATGGATTTCTGCACTTAACCAAACAGGGAAACATAATTAGAATGATAAAAACAGTAATTACAACCCACAAAATCCCTTTAACAAAAGATGAAACCCATCCTGTTAACCTCCATTGTCCGAAAAGTTCATTGATCCAATGTGAGTTGTCCCCTACAGGCCATCAGGAAGCTAAAAGCCATCCCTCACACAAGCCAACTCACCTTTGGGCAGCTCACTGTGTGGGCAGGATCTCCTGAGGGCCTGCAAGGTACTGCAGAGCCATGCACTTCTGCTTGGCTACCTGGTTCTGTGAAAAAACAACTTAGCACAAAGCAGATTCTTACCATGTTTTCAGCCTAGCAGGTTTTATCCTGGTTTCCTACTGAGGAAAAAACAGCAGGTTTTCTGCCAAGGGTGCAAGGAACTAGTCAAAGAGACTGTAGGTATAAGAAAAAATGATTTCTCTGGTTGCCAACCCACTTGGGTTCTTTAGGTTAGCCAGCTTGTCCCAGGAACACCTTCCTGAGGGTGGGGGGCAACACTAGCTGGTGGTACAAAGGGCTAGTATTCCATTGATCCAGTCTGAAATCATTAACTCAGCACAGGCAAAAGGAACTCAGGTACCCAGCCCCTGCCACCTCTGTGCCACACTCTGACATCTCCCTTGCAGTCTGTGGGCAGGCTCAGGCACCACTACTGAGCCCTGTTCCCTGTCCATACCATAAACTGCTCACATGCAGCCTACAAAACTTCAGGAGGAGCAACCCAAGACTGCCCCTTGTCTGGGCACTGACAGCCCCTGCCACACTGCAGCCCCCAAGGCTATGTCCTGTGGCAGCACTGCACCCTGCTCTGTGCTGCTTGAGTAAAAACTGCACGGCTCACAAACCCACATTTCCACTGTCACCTGCATTACCTCTGAAACTCAAATTTAAATTCCACAGCTTCCATCAAGCAGCACTTCTCTGGTGGCAGAGGACATTGCCCTTCATGCCCACTGGGCCCATCCTTCCCAATCACAGCATTGCATCTGAACCTTGTCCGCGTGCACGCAGCCCCCACCTCGCGCCCTGTCCTTACTGAAGTGGGCAGGGAAATGAAAACAATACATTGAAAAGGAAAAGCAGGATATTTCTGGAGCCACTGTCCCTGTCTGCAGTCAAGTCTGGCGTCTCTGTACTGACTCCCCCAGGCCCACCTGCCTGGCATGAGGTCTTCAGGAGCTCTGTCAATGACACTGGCACTGCTCCCGCTTTTAATTACAAATGGCTTCCACAGCCATTAATAAGTGGTAGAAGCTGCAGGTTCCTTAATAAAGTTTATTTAATCATAACTATGCTTAGGAAAATACACTTGTAAAGGTTAATATAATGCAATTTAGTTTAACTTTATACTACATTTTGAACAAAAGACTTCTTATACATGATTTAGGTAAAAACAGGAAGTATGATCTGGCTCGTTTTACATCTATTACAAATGCAGAAAAGACTGTCATGCACTACAGTAGAGAGCATGAAAAAAATTACCTTTGGTTTAATTCAGAGAATACAAGTATTGCACTGTAAAAGCATCAAACATGGTGCAACTAAACATCATAAACATGTTTCCATGCCAGCTTACAAAAGTTTGTTAGCTAGTGTAATTTTAGAGGGGGGAAAAATATATGTACACATAGAACAATTTCTTTAGCTATTTGGATTCTGTTAATATCATATGCACGCCACATATCTACACAACTGACATTCAAGAAAACTCTTGAATTTAATACCTTTCAGCTACATTAATTCTGTTGAAATCAATGACATTACTGTATCTTAACTGGCCTGTCAGGTGTTAAACATTCTTCTTTAAATGACTAAAGTTCCAGCCTAGATCATCAAAATCCAGAAACAATTGCAATACCATGGATTTTAAGTGCCTAGCTAGCCATTTCTTGACCATTTTTCAGGGCAGTTAGTTTGAGTGTATAGATTCATACAGAAAAAGCCCAAAACACATGACTCAACCAAGGGCTGGCAGTGTAGGGGTATATCAGCATGCTAATCCTTCCAGCTACGTATTGGAGGTTGAACACAAATACAAGTATTATTGCCAAAAAACAAACATGCTAGCATCGGCAAAATCAACACAAAATAATTTAACAATATTGAAAAAGACCAAAAAAAAAAAAAAAGAAAGGCATTGTTTAAAGGGAGACACAGCAATGTAAGACCACCATACATGGTGGGCTATGTGACCCGCACTCCCCCTGAAATACTCATATTAGCAGTGCCTAACATTTGAGATAAACATAATGCATTACATCCTTGCCTTTTTCCTGTAACATAATCCCAAACCTTGCAGAGAAGAATTCCAATACAGTTTTGCACCAAGATTAGCTAGTTCAGGACGTTGTTGATGGGTCTCAGAAAAAAATCAACTTTTCTTCTTTTCTCAATATGCTAATAATTTATTTTCAGTTTCTCATCTCGTGGTAGGAAACTCCGCCAGAGGAGCCAACTGTTGTCTTTGAAGAGTTCTTGTCAGATCAAGCATTGAAACCTTGACCACTTCACAGAAATGTGCAGCACAGTATTTCAGAAAACCAACTTTGCTTTTGTCTCACAAAGAGAACTTTGAAGTCAGTCAACAGCATCGTTTTCATTAAAAAACAAACAGGAAAAAATTATCAGGCCAGTCCATGAGTTTACTTGAACATAGCTAAAGTCCTTGAAGTCTCTCACAAAAAGGCAAAGGCTCTTTGCAAGGATAGGAAGGGAGCTTTAAACCTCTACACAGTACTGGAATTCCCAGCATCTGCTCACATCACACACAAACGGTGGCAACATTTATATATAAAGAAACACTACTATGAAGAAAAAAAAATACATCTAAAACTACTACAACTGGTCATTTAGGAAAACAATTCAACTAGGTTTGTTCTCTTAATGTTTAACATAAATATAGTTGCAACTTGATCTTGAGTTGACAATGATTGTCACAGCCAAGGTAAGGATTGAACACTATCTATGCAAACAAAAACTCACTATACTTTATACAACTTATTTCTGCCATGAGGGATGCCTTCCCTCTCAAATCTTTGGCCTCCTATAACCAATCTCTTCCAAAAGCAGAAGCAATGTAGCATTGTTGCTCTCAATTAATTCACAGCAGTGGGTTTGTCTGGAGGGGAAGATGCTGTGTGGACAACACCATGAAGAATGGGGTTTATTACTCAGCTTACACAGAGAGAGTTACTTGCAATAAAGTGCTCTGACAAATGCTGTCTGAGCTCTTCAACTCCACTCCCCACTCCTCCACTCCACACCTGGCTCCAAATTTGCTTCTTTGGAGCTGTCTCCAACTGCTCCCACTGGAAAAGCAGCTAATGACAGTCAGAAGAGTGCACAGATGGGACTTGGAGGATTTTGCTTCTTCCCTGCTGGTTTGGATTTTATTTACATTTTGCCACTGAATGGCTACAAGCAGTTAGGTATGCAATCTCTCTTGCATTTGTGTGTGCTAGAAATGAAATTTGTTTACAATTAAAAACTCCTGGCATGACATATAGACCTGAGATGACAATCTGATAACTTACATGTTTCTCTCTGCATGGAAGCAGGATGGTTTTATTAAATGCAACTTGAGCTCATAAGGAGCAGAAATTTCTACAGTTTTTTAATGCCAGGTTTGTTGCTTACCAGTTGATCTAGCTTTATTTGTTTGGGTTTCTGTGTATGAGATGTTAGATTATATCACTGCTACTATTTTTTTTAAAGCTCATTAAGTTTGACTGCTGTCCACCACAAAAATGAAAATGGAAGGAGGGAAAAAAAAAATCATCAAGACTTGCAGAATCTGCAGACTGTTTCCACTGAGATTGATTATTTTCCTGTCTGGTGATCCCAAATTATAAATCAGAATTTATTACTCTGCATGTGTATTCAAAGTATCAGAAGTGGCATTTACATGACAGTATAAATTCTGTAAAGTGTTTTGGAACTGCAGTGGTATCATTTTGCTCAAGGACTGTACAGTTCTAAACCCAGTTAAAAATGCAGAGCCAAGCAGTTCATAACTTCAGCAACTTCATGCACAGTTAATCACAACCCCAGGAAAAGAAGAAAAATCTGCAGTAAGGAGCACAACAGAAAACTGCCACAGAAAACTGTCCCACGGTAAGCAACAAGTCTGAACGTTTCCAAATAAAAAAAACCCTCACACATATAAAACCAAACATGCATATATAAAGTGTACATATACTGCACAAGCACTATTCCTAGAAGATTAAACTGCATAGGTAAAAATCAAAAACAAGTGCAACATTTTAAGCCCTTAAAGCACAATCAAAAAACAAGAAGCAGAAATTAAAAATAACGAACTTGCTCCCCCACAACGAAGCCAATTACAGATCAGTGATTAAGATATTAATCAAGACAGAGGTTCTCCAATCAAAAGTTGGAAGGACTACTCTCAAATTTTGGCTCATCATTCATGCTTAGGGGATCTGAAATGTACGTTCATAATTGTAATTAGCTTAAACAGTTATGTTCATCACTAGCCAACTTTGATTTCTTTTACAAAGTGCTCTTTATGTAATAGAAGCTATCTTCCTGGTAGAAAAACCATCAAGTAGTTTAACACTTTGAACATCAAGATACATTGAAAAGAACTTAAAAAAATGGGAAAGGGAAAAAGGGAGAGAAAGAGTTGGCTGCTAGAACAAAAAGCAACTTATGCCAGTGGCTCTATAAACATCCAACTTGTATATTGTTAGCTCCAGTCTTGTTCCTAAAACTCAGTTTATAAAAGACCTGCATAAGCTAATAGACTAGAAGCTTACAGTGACTTTATAGTACACAACCTCATACACCCTACCTGCTTCTCTAATTAAGAGATCCAATAGTTAATGAGTTCACCATGACACATAAAGTTGTCAAAAATATTTTCAACTTAAAAAAAAAAACTAAGCCAAAAAAGAAACCAATGCAGACACTAAAGCAAACCGTGCTTAAAAAAATCTACAGTATTTTTACATAAGCTGTGTAAGATCTTACAAAAGAAGATTCCCCAAACCACAGCTGTTTCTACTCCTGCCCTTTTGCTGCCTTCTCAAGATAATACACATTAACTAAGTGCCTGTTGAGGTGCTTGCTGTATTCACCTTCCTTCTTAAATGAGCGGTCACAAAAAATGCACACATAGTTCTCCCTGGCCACCGTGGTGTCCGGAGCTCCTTGTGACATCTTTGGACTGGTCTCCTCTTGCACAGAGCGAGCACCATTTAACCCCGAGTCGTCACTTCCTTCTGATATGTTGTCACTGATGTCACTGCCCTCATGGCTGTGGATGCCCTCATCCTCATCCATTTCCTGAGATTCATTCACGGCTGTGTTATCCCGAGGTAAGGACAGAGGCACTTTAGGGCTTTGTGTACAGCCTTCCGCGGGCACAGGCGCTGGCGCAGCGTCTCCTGTTGACTCTGTCGCTGGCAGGCATGTCTTGGTCAGGTCCGTCAGGTTTGAGTTAGTCTCAGTTTCTGCCACAGTTTCCTCTGGCTCCTTCTCAGGTGCCAGATCTGGTACCACATCCATGAGTACATCCAAGCTTTTTTCAGAAGACGCTGCATGGGAAGATTCCTCAGAGCAAGTGTCTTCCCCTTTGTCCGCCTGTCTCTCCTCCTCTTTTGCACCAGTGTCTTCACTCTCCCCTGCTGCCGCAGGCATTTCTTGGTCCTCTATCTCACCTTCTGTGTTTGCATCCTGAGCTGGCAGACAAAGCTGCCCTGGACTTTGGATGCAGTTTCCTTTGGGATCAGTGCTCTCCCCGCTGAGAGCATGACCACCATTGTTGTTCAATGCCACTGTGTCAGTGGGATCTTGCTCCTTCTGGTCACTGCCCTCGGTGTCCGGTTTCCCACCTCCATCTTCTTCTGTGATAGGATACTCATCTGGCATCTCCTCTTCCTCAATCTTCTGATCAAGTTTACTGCTCTTTTTACTGTGCTTAATTTTCACAGCTTTCTTTTTTCTGTTTTTCTTGAGGCAAAAATTTTGCTTTTTAGGCTCTTCCTCTGGTGCAACATCACTTTTTTGAGCTTCCTGGCAGTCTCTGGGTTTAACTTCCACTTTCTTTTTCTTTTTTGTTGCTACTGAGGTATCAATTGCAGGCTCTTGCTTTGAGGAAGTTGCCTCAGTCTCTGCCTTTCTTTTGACCTTCTTTGTTTTACATGTTTTCTCTGTACTTTTCTCAGTTTTAATATCCACCTCCTTGTTTTCTGAAGCAGATTTCCGACTTCTGGTTGTCACCTGGCCTGCAGAAACATTGCTTGCCGACTTCTTTTCCTTTGCCGAATTATCTTTTTTCTCCACCTTCACAATTTTCTCCGTTTTCTTTGCAGCTGAATCCCCTTTCGTTGGCTCCTTCTCCGCTTTGTCATTACCGCCCTCAGAAAAGTCGGCTTCGCTCTTTTTAGTCCGTAGCTTCACCTTTGAGACATCCATGGTGATGTCAGAACAGTCGGGATGCCTGGACTTGATGTGATACTGCAGGTTACATTTTTTAGACGCTGCATAATCACAGACAGGGCAGAGAAACTGGCGCGGGTTGATGTGGAGCTCAACGTGCTTTTTGAAATTGCTGCGGTCGGCGGTTTTGTAGTTACAGTGCGGGCAGATCAGAGGCTTGGGCCCGTTGTGCACTTGCCTCGCATGACGAGTCACTTCGTGCTGGTTTGAGGCCACGTAGCTGCACTGGTCACACTTGAATGGCTTCTCACCTACGGAAGGAAGGATGGAAGGGAACAGAGGTGATTATTAAGCACGGTGGTTGCGGGGCAGTCGCTTCCCGCTAATACAGATACAGAAATATGGAACTTGAAAAGGATTAAAAAAAAATTATCCATGCGCCTTTAAAATTAAGCAAAGTCAACATAAGAAATCCACGAGTCACAAACACATTCACAAGACACCAAGAACAGAATACAAAAAAAAAAAAAAAAAAGAGAGAAGGGGTGAGGGCTGGGAGGAAGGGGATCCAAAACCAAACAAGCAGTAACAACGTCACAGGTTCTGGCTAGGTATACATACCGGCAGAGATCTCTCTACAGTAATATTAGCAAATGGAATCCATACCCAACTGGTCCATTGAATGCATTGTAGAAAAATGGAAATGTAACATTTGATGAATAGCAGTTTCACACAAACGTTTCAAAAAGTCCAACTTTACACAGATTTAGCATACTTCATGTTTGCATTGAAAAGGAAATGCGGGAAAAGAAGCTAGCAAAAAGGCAAGAACATTAAAGGGGTGCCCAGATGATCTTTACCTCTGAAAAAATTCAGTTCACTGTTTTGGTGCCTCAAACACATAGTGCTCTGGCTGCAGGCTACTCTTGGCAAGCCAACCAAATGCAGTCCACAGCCATCATGTTACTATTAAAACCTGCATTTACATTAGTGTAATGACTCCTACAGAAATGTTCCTGAAATGTTCTGCTTAGTGCATGCCACTGCAGCAGAAGTAGCTTTCCCCTTACACATCAAAGCAAATAGGAAAAACACTTCTGCAACAACTCAAGTCCAGAAATACTTTGGGAGCATCTGTGCACATACCAATTTAGCCAAGGAATTTGGGATGCTCCTGAGCTCTGAACCAGCATCTCAAAACTGATCTGCAGAACTAATGCATGCCACTTTTACAGTATGTTGGAAACCACTCCAGTCCCTTTTACTTGTGATACAATAGTGCTTCTCCCACTCCTGCAAGCTACTGCCCATACTCAAGCATGCTCTGTAGCATGACTCAGGAGACCAGCCAGCCTGCACTGAGGATGTGGTGCCTGTTTGTGTGTTAACCACATGATCTGCAACAGCCTCACAAACTCTAGAAAAGGCTGGGCTGCCTCCCTGGCAGGAAGCAGGGGGACAATTGTTTAGGAGTCCAGATCATCTCATGTCTGTCTGCAGCATCTATTTCTTATTTAAAGAAGAGCTACTTTGATTCCCACCCTCTCCACTTTACTTCCTTCTTTTTTCCTCCCACTTCCTGGTGACATTTTCTACAAGTTTAAGCTTGATGTGTTTATTGCTCATCCTTCCTCCAAGCATAGAGCCTTTATCACCTACACTTCAAAGAACAGTTCTGTGCTGCACTGTGGGAGAACAAGAACAGCCTCTCTTACATACACATGAACAAGCTGTTCTAAGTGCACGGAGTGCTCAGAGGCAGCTGCAACCAGGTAACTCAAAGACAGCATGTGAAGAGTTTGTGTCCATCATCTCTACTAAATCCTGGGGTTTTACTGCACAAGGAAAAAGGATATGCACCAAGATGGCTAAAAAAACAGCTGCCAATTAGGCTCTAAACCACTGTCATTTGCTGTCTGACATGGGAAGAAAGCTACAGCACCCGTGGGCCCCTAAACAGCCAGCCTGTCAACTGCAGGAGTCCGGAAACAGCCATAGAAAAGGTGCAGCTGCCTGGGCATTGCAACAAAACATACAATAGAATTTAGGAGAGCTATTAATACAAAACCCCTGACAGCAAAACTCATGCCTTCCCTCAGAGACCTTTGAGGCAGGGGCCACAGGCAGATCCCACTCCTTACCTCCTTCGGAGCTGAGACTTCCCTGTACAGAACAAGGGCAGAGCAATATGTTTGTGAAATGGTTTCCAGGTTCGGTATTGACCAAACCATTTGCAAATTTGGTGGTTCATTTGCAAACCAGAGGTTCAACCAAGCATTATTTTTGTTTCTAAAAGCAGAATACTACATTCACAAAATTCCCACACCAAAATACTGACATGTTATTTTAAAGCAGGCTATTTTTAATGGGCCCATGCCTCCCTCTACTACAGTTAAAATTGCCTGTCTCTGGTTTCAATTAAAAGCCTCATCAATTGAAATTGAGAGAATTAGTGCTCAGGAGACTTCAACTCCTGTTTGCCAGCATTAGGAATTCACCTAGGGCTGGTCAATTCAGATTTTACAAAAACAAATCAAAAGCACAGGCTCAGGTCTACCTGAACTCCCTCCTGAGAGTCATAAAGGACAACTATGCTTGTGTCTAAGGCGTTACAACTCCTAAAAATGCTGTTAATTCATTCAAAAAGAGATTCACAAGAGGGCGAGAGCAAACATTTGTAACACCACAGCTCACGGACAGTAACGGGAAATAAAAACTAGTGAAAATTCCTGATTTGGCTTTTAGTGCCACAAGACTGAGTCACTTGTGAACATCCTCTGAGTTTGCTTTTTCTCCTGCGTCTCTTTGCCATAAGCAGACACTAATTTACATCACTGTGTCATACTAAACAAAAGTTAAGGGTTCCCTCAGAACCCCTGGATGAGACTCAATCCCAGGCATCACAGAGGAGATTCTCAGCTACTCAAAATGTTCCCAGCTTCACTGATTTGAACTCAGCTATGACAGCAGACAGTGTACAAGAATTTGTTCCTATATCACCACAATGTCGCATTTATTACTAGATTACTATGAATACTGGAGCAGCCCTATGAATATCAGAATAGATCCTGAAAAGCAAAAAGATATATTCCCATTATCAGTTTTATTCATGACATTTAGCATTCCTAGCAAGACAACCTTTCCCCTTAAAAAAGGAGCTAAATCTCAGCCCATACTGGCTAAGATGGCAGCTCACAGAGAATTGGGCAGACAGCTTTAGGTGGCCCTTCTGGAGCCAGGGTCTGGCCCAGATGACCTCCAGAGGTCCCTTCCGACGGCAGCCAAGCTGTGATACTGTGACCCACCCCCTTTTCCAGTCAGGCTGCTGCCACTCCGTACCAACCTGAGTGGGTGCGCATGTGCCTGGTTAAATGGGTCTTCTGAGAGCTGGAATAAGGACACATCGCGCATTGGTAGGGTCGCTCCCCTGCAAAAACAAACAGAAAAAGAGTTACTAAACACAGCAGATTCCCAAACCTGCTTACCAAGCCACACAGGGGAGGCTGTCACAGGTCCTCACACTGTATTTGAGGGCATGTTATCTCTCAGCAAAGGGGCAGTGAGAAGCATATGCCCGAGCTGGACCACGGCAACATGTCATGCCTTATGAACAAGGGGAGTAAAAAGGCAGGATATGACAGAGGCACATCCTAATGTCCACCTGGGGTCAATAGGAACCTCAGCCAAAAGATGATGAGGACAGACAACTTTAGGAAGCCTTAAGCCACCAGACCTGACTTCCCTACAGCATTTTCTCCCAACACTCAGAAGATGCACAAAAGAGCCTGTAAGAAACTACAGGTTTCTTATATACTAAGGTATGTTCTTGCTTTGCTTAACACCTTATCTGAACCCTCCATATTTAATTTAGATTAAGATGGGATATGACCATCCATTCTACATGGACTTGCATTTGCCAGAATACAAGTGCAGATAGAGCAGGTCTTTGCTTCCAAAGTTTTACTGGCAGAGTGAAAATAGGTTGCAGCATGGAAAAAGCATGATGCCCTGATCAGTGAAATTATGCTGCTAGCAAAAGCTTAAGTGTAGCAAAAATATTTATTTCAAAGATTCAAAACCCCATGCCTGAAGAGTTACTGGTTCTGGAAAACTAATGGAAACTAACCTGTCATAAATTACATCTCCACTGAGGACAGTCAGCTTGTAATTGTAGCTAAAAATTGTATCAGTACAATGATACTTGAAAATCTCTTTCAAGTGAAGACAAGCTCCAAACAAAGGCAGACAGTTTTATAATTAACATTTTAGGCATGTCCAGATAAGCACCAGGGGTGTTTGCCCCAGACTGCTCGCACACTATCTTCACTACAAACACTTTTTAGTCTTGGGTAGATACCCACAAGAAAAGAGAGGAGTGAAGCTGAAAAAGGAAAAAGAAGTTACTCAGTACTTATTCAAATCATAGCCAGAATAACACTACAGGATTTTGATAAATTTGCTACATGTGAAGCATACGACCAAGGTGCTCTCCAAATCACAGAGACCTGGACATCAGCAAAAGCCTTGCACACAGGCTATGTGTTCACTTTCAGAGACACAGCTCTATCTGCAGCAGCAAAGATCTGCATCTGCCAGTGTGTGTGATGTGAGGCTCCACTGCTGGCCTGTGCCAAAACAGCAGTAGAAGGGGCCTTTGTAATGCAGATTAATTCCACATTTCTTCCTTCCATCAAACATTTAGACTATCGTTCTTGATTAGATCAGCAGTTTAGAGGTAAATTCGCCCTAACAACCACAACTCACCTCCCTTTCCAATTAAAACAAGGTAGGAGATTGGCAAAATACACACAATAAAATTAAGTCATGTTCAAGGGAGGGGTAGTCCTTTTGTTACAAAGAAATAGTTTTGGTTTTAAATTACTTCTTACAATTAAAAAATACGTGGCCAAAGGTCCAGGAATATTCAGTCATATCTTCTTCCCATTACCTGAAATTTCATACCTGTACAGTTACCTACAACATTAAGAATGTGAAATAGGCTTTCTCTCATGGCCTTTTTTAAATAGGGCACGGCCACAAAACACACTAGATTTAAGTACAATGAACACAAGTAATTTAAAATGTGTTACTACCACTTGAGAATTAAATGCATTGTACAGGCTGTTTGGTAAAATACTAGTCCCCAAAGGATTTGTATTGTAATTTTACAAGCTGGTTCATTATATGCAAACAAGCCATCAAAAAAACCTCTCCAGAAGACACTTACAGAATAAGCCCCAATCTAGCAAAAGCTCAAGCAGGCACTTAACTCTATGCAAATGAACAGGCAGACAAACATCGGCATACAAGTTTAAGACCATCTTGTTAAGGAAAGTTCCCAGTCTGACCATTCAGGAGACTCTCAGAGTCACACTCCCAAAGGCCAGACTGCTGGGACTGAAGCCCTTTCACAGCAGGCAGGCTCCAGTGCCCCACTTGACTCCCCGCACACCCCACTCACACACAGTCAGACCAGGTTCCATTACCAGTTTGACCTCAGGTTTCCCATAGCAGAGTCTCAGATGTCTTGTTCCCTAAAGCCATTTACTCATGGCACAGTAACACAGAAACACCTGGAGCTGGTGCCTCCCAAGAGGACCCAAGAGTGGAACCCCTGAACTTTTACACCCTCACAATCTACCTGCACACGAAGTCTCACTCTTCCTTCCCAGTCTTCTACTCCTGCTGCTGACCCTCTCTATGTCCAACTACCTTGCTGGCCTCCCCAGTCTTCATCTGCTTTGTAGTCCAAAAGGCTGGCATGGCAAAGACACGTGGCTCCCACTGTGTCTCTCAGTGCCCATTCACCTGGCTGGCATCACTGGTATAGGGCTGGCAATTCATGGCCTCTCTGCAACTCACCCTGAGCAAAACCTGATCTTGAACTGCAGCTTGCACACTGAGCTATCTGTCTGAGCAAAGGTATTCCTCAACAATCTCTTGATAAAGCCTTTTTTTATAATGCTATTAGAAGTCCCACCTGCTTGAAACAAATCTGCTTCCATCAAACTTCCAACACAATGGCAAGCAAGAAAGATCCCCTCTCACAACCTAAATAAAAAAAAAAATACAAACCAAACCAAAACTAGACACAGAATATTATGATTGACTGAAGCAGATGTCTGAGTTATTTAGCCCTTCATATTATTTTCAAAGAAGTTTTCTAGAAATTTCTTGTCACAAGTGAAATAGAGAAAAAAGAAAGAGAACAATGCTGCACTGTCTTGCACATAGTACAGCTCCAGAATCAGCAGGTAAATCAAGTCAAAACTTGGTCTAAAAGGTCTAATGAGCACAAATGAGCCCAGGCAGATCTGCCCCTGACACAAAGAGTCCTTTCTGCCCAAGCAGCAGAGGAACAGATTGTGGTGAACACCTCCACCCAGCCCCTCCTGGGCAGCAGACTGGCTCTTCCAGATGTAGCTTTCCCAGGTGACAAGCCTATGACCATCTGTTGAAACACCCCTCTGCCCAAGGTCCCCCCCATTTGTCAGCAGCCTCTCCCACAAGCACTGCCACAAGCTGCAAGATCTCTTCAGTACAGGGCGGGTTCTGGAACACCTGCTTTTCAACACAAATGCAAGCAACAACAGGCAGGCAGATAACCTCTGCCTGCCTTCCTGTGGTCTCTAAACATGTAGAGGATAGGTATTTTTCCCAAGCATGCAAGGTACTAGCATGCAGCCCCCTCCCCTGCTCCTGGCCATGTGCTCTGCTATTTGCACGCGTCATTAGTAAGGCAACGAAGTTCACTAATCAGCAGAAAACCAACGTGGGGAAGAGGAAAGGAGTATTTTTGCTCTTTTACTCCATTTTAGTGAGCTGAATCAGCTAGTCCCAGGATACAGGTAGGAAACTGAGACTGCCTTTCTCCAGCAGCAGCAGCAGCAGATTTATCCTGTGAAACTCCACTCTGTACAGTCAGTGTTTCAGAAAATTGTATGGGTCTAACACAACAGAATCAAATAACCTGTCTTAAAGAGGCATTTCCCCACCTCCCAAAAAAATCTGATGAAGAACAAAAAAAAGGAGAGAAAGAAAAGTATCTACCCAAAATTAGTTAACCTATTAGCAATCAGGAAACCAAAGAAACATTTCCAACTTTCTTCTTTAATACCCTGAACCCATAAAATGAAAAGAAAATGATGGATGGATGTATCCTATTCATTTTTCCCAGCAAATGTTTCTTTACATTTTTTATTTAAAATTTTTAAATTAAAACTACAATCCAAAGCTATTTTAGTATCATTTAGGAAGTTTTTACTAAATACAATACTTTTATGTAAACAAATGTACTGCAAATATTTTTGACTATAAAATAGCTGTAGGGTTTTTTTCAGGGGTTTATTGGGTGAGGGTTGTTTGGGGGGATTTTTTGTGCGTTCTGGTTTTGTTTGTGTTCTTAAAGGCAATTTATTACACATTAGTATTGGCAGGGACTTTTAGGCTGGTGTATAAAATATACCTGGCAGAAGCTTATTCATTCTTGTAATACTCTAGCTTTAACACTCTCCTCCACAAAATCAATGTTATTGGAAACAAGGCACATTTCTAAATCATTCTACTAACATAACTGGAAGTTTTTTATCAAGTAATAACTGCCTGAAAGAACTTAACTATGTAGTTATGAAGTAGCAAAGAAACACCTACAAGGATAAACTAAAACATCCTGAAATCACAATCATTCATTCCAGCTTAATTACAGTAATGAAAAGAACCAGAAACACTGACTGCACCATTGTCTTCAAAGGAGAAAAAGGGGATCTGGGTATGCTTGACTTCTTAGAAAGTTTAATACAGTCAATCAGTAAATTGGTCAAATGCACTGATAACAAAGCACCTCCTCAGCAAACATGCTTTCATGATTAGCTCCTGTAAAACTCAACAAGTGCTTTCAAAAATCAGAAAGGGGGACCTAATGTCATCTACAAACACAAGCACAGATGAATCTAAAGTTGAGACAAATGTAAACTAGACAGGAACCAAAGCACTGGCTCACATTTGGCCATGAGTTCCTCACATGATTAATTTAGGCTTTTTCCTACTATTCTGCCATTTTTACCTGCTCTCTTTCCTGTTATCTCCTACAAATTACACAACGAGGATAAACGACACCATTTTCCTAATACCTCTCACAATAAACTTCGTTTACTTGTTTAGAAAAAAAATATTTAGACAGGACTCAGTTTGAAACTGATGGTATCCTCTGAACAACAGCTGTTCTTAGGAGAACAGTATGTCTTAAAGTACTAAAATTCCCAGCAGACCCTCCCAGCCCCAGCAAAGCAGACACTAAAGTGAGCTGACATACACAAACTCCTGCACACTTAAACTCAAGCCCAGCCCTGGAGTGCCCACCCCTTCCAGACAGCTGCAGACAACTGAACTGAAACCTCCAAACCCTTTGTGCCACTGCTGTGACAAAACATGACTTTAAAGGAGAAATTCCCCAGTGTTTTGCTCAGCCAGCACAGTCTACAGTAAAAGGGAACCAAGTCAGGTGAGCATGCTAGATGCATGAAGATTGTTAGCAAGGGGGCCCTCTCCACAGAAAAGCCCTGACATGGTGGAAATAAAAGCTTCTAAGAAGCAGCAAGGAAGCTCTGAATTGCCCTCTCACTTCCACAAAAGGGATCAGGAGGCAAAGTAACTGAAGCCCATAGCCCAGAGAGGTGAGATGGCTACAATAACCCCCCATCAAAAAGAGTTTTGGTTCATCAGAACTCCCCACGTGAGTCCCAGCTCACAGGAGAGCAGCAACACTGCAGTCCTCTGATTCCACTTGGTATACACCAGGGAAAAAAGGGGCCTCACACTGTCCCTTCCAATTACAAACCAAGGTTAGAAGTCAGGAAATCAGGCCAGACTCCTTCAAAGGCTTCCTATAGGGCAAGAGAAGTATGTGTCTACTTCTGGCTGCTGCAGTGATGCACACCCTAGAAAAAACTAAGCCTCTGAGCATCAAAAGGAATTAATTCACTGTTCAACTCTTACTCTGACTTTGTGGATGCTGGAGGACTCCTCTGCGTGTATATATTAGCTCTTTCTCCTCTGTAATTCCATCACAGTCAAGTTTCAGCTCAGTCTAAAGGTACCATTTTCAAAACTACCTATGGGATTCAGGCAGCTTTTGTCAACCTGCTTGTTTTGGTTTTAGAATACATCATGTTTTGGTGTTATGGATTCTGACAATTATCACAGGCACACTTTGTCATGCCCTCTTCAAAAAAAATTGCTTAGGATTACTACACAGGGTGCCCTTCATCTCCTCTTGGCATCTGACATTTTCTCCGTCCTCTAGCACTGTAGACTGGATTTCAAACCAAATTCCACTAGGCTATAACCTGGTAGCACCAAGAGAACAGAACAAACTTTGCAAAAAGACTCTGCTTGCTTCATTCATCACAGATTCTCAGTAGTCTTACTGCACTTCAGTCAAAAAAAGATTAAAAACTTACCTGTGTGAGTTCGAATATGTTGAATATAATTGTTCTTCCTGTCTGAAAAATAGGAGCACTCTGAGCAGGTATACACTTTCCTGGGAAAATGATTTCTTAGGTGTTTTTTCCAGTGATATTCACTGACAGTAGTGTAAGTGCATATGGTACACTTGTAGACTCTCTCATTTTCCCCTGCTTTGTTGTGGTGCTTCAAGTGAGCCAGATAGTGATCATATCTGTTAGTGTTATAGCCACAGCGATCACAACGGATTGGGCCCTTGGAGAAATCCACCTCTTCTGCAGTGCAGGAATCAGACTCCTTCACCTGTGCTTGCTTTTCTGCATTTTCTTCCACGAAGAATTTCTTAGCACTGTGAACCCTGATATGATGCACAAACTCCTCCTCAGACTCTGCCTCGTACTGGCAAGGCTTACAACGAAATGGTTTGCTCTTCAAGCTTTTACACTTGTCCTCTGTGCTTTCTGGAGTACCCGGTGCTTCCACTGAGACATCTTTCTCCACACTGGGAGTCTTAGGAGCGGAACAAGCAGCTGGACCTTGAGTTTCCACACTAGGAACCTCAAGGGAGCTTAATTCCACACTTTCAGGTGCCTCACGGTCACTCTCTGCAGCCTGGGTATCTTCCATACCCTCTCCATCACTATCTGAGAAGTTGCTGTCCCCCACTGTTGTCAGTTCTGCCATCTGTCTCTCTTCTCCAACCAGGTAATCACAGCAGTTGCCACTAACTTCTCCCGTCAAGGCCACATTTGCCAACATAATAAGCTGAGGAGCTGCCAGCTCAGCTTTAGAAAGGTCCTGTAAGTCATACATGTCATTGGACAATGCCATGCCAATATTGGAACTACCGGGAAAGAGGCTGTTCCCACCAGACTGCCCCAGCACTTGAGTTGCCATGGCAGTAATTCTGTTGGAAGAGAAAAGGAACACCTGTAAGCACCCGAGTGTGGAAGAGTCTCCTCTGCTGTGTACTGTCAAAGCAGCCCTCCAGGGAACATCAGAAAACTAAAGCTCTTTGCTGAGGTGCTGGGGCAGCAGCGGCAGGCAGAACGCGAAGCTGGGGGGGTCTCGTTCCTCAGCCGAAGGGGTGGTTGGGCTCTTCCCTACGTGTGGTGCAGGATCCCACCGTGTGGAGGACGGCTGGGAGGCGCTGACAACGGGGTCCCAGGGCCCAGGCGGGGCCCAGGACAGGCGAGTGACCCCGGGCCGGGCCCCGCGGCTCCCGCCGCGCCAGACACCGGGGGCGGCGCAGGGCTCGCCGGTGGGTGCTGCGGCCGGGCTCCGCCGAGCGCTCCCGTCCGGCCGCCGCCCGCCCCAAGGGCCCCGCCGGGCCCAAGGCCGCCAACAAAGGGGGGCGGCCCGGCCCTGCGGCGACCTTCCCGCGGCCCGGCGCACATCCGCAGGGGGAGCCGGGCCGGGCCGTGCCCCCGCCACCCTCCCTCCTTCCCTCCCTCCCTGCCTGACAGGCATGCGGCCATTTTCTGCCTACCCACACAAAGCGCCCTCCCCGCGCCGCCCCCGGCCCGCCCGCTGCCGCCGGCCGGTGGGGACGCCCGGCTTCCTCCTCCCCCCGCGGCGGGCAGGGCAGGGCAGCGGCGCCGGTGCGGGGGCGCGGGGCGGAGGAAGCGCCTCGGTACCGGCAAGGTCACGGCGGCCGCGCCCACCCGATGCCCGTCCGCGGGAGGGGGAGCCAGCGGCTCCCCGGGCCTGCTCCTGGGCCCGGGGCCTGCGGCTGCGCCCGGCCCGGCCCGGCCGGCGACGGCTTCGCCTTCCGGCGGCGGCGCGGCCCGGCGAGCGCCCCCGCGGCCGGCGCGGCTCCTTAGCCGTGGTGCTGATCGCCCCGCGGCCGGCCCGCCCGGCCGCCCCCGCCCGCCCGCCGGCCGCAGATCAGCCCTGGACAGCGCCTCTCGCCCGGCTCCCGGCCCCCCCTCCCCGGCCCCGCCGGGCCCCGCCGCACTCACTCACCCACCGGCGGCGCGGGGCCGCCCGGCCGCGCGGCTGCTGCGGGGCGGGGCGGGCGGGCGGGAGGCGCTGCTGGCGGCGGCGGCGGGCGGAGGCGCCCCCGCATTCCAGCACACAGCGCGCAGCGGCGGCGCCGCCCCGCCCGCCCCCGGCAGGAGGGGCCGGGCCCAGCGGGGTCAGCCGGCAGCGCAGGGGGCACGGGGCGGGCGGCGTGCGAGGGGGAAGGGGCGCCCGCCCGAGGGGAGGGTTCGTGCCCAGGGGTAAGAGCGGGCGGCTCTGGGATCTGTCCGTGCCCGGCCCCGCTGCCGTGAGCTCCTTTGTCCCGTTCAGGGATGGTAGCGCTGATCTGAGCAGCTTCGAGGCGGTACCCACGGCATCGCCTTCACGAGGCCAGTCCGGTGAAGGGTTTGGAGCACAAGTCTAGTGAGGAGCAGCTGAGAGAACTGGGTGTTTAGCCTGGCGAAAAGAAGGCTCGGGGTGACTTTATCACTCTACAAGAAAGTGGAAGGAGGTTTTAGCCAGATGGGGATCGGTCTCTTCCCCCGGGCAGCTAGTGTGGAGAGTTAAGCTGCACCAGAGGAGGCTTAGGTTAGATATTTGTCACAGAAAGAGTGGTTAGACATTGGAATGGGCTGCCCCGGGAGGTGGTCATCGTCTCAGGAGGTGTTTAAGGAAAGACTCGATGTGGCACTTCTTGCCATGGTCTAGCCGACACGGTGGTGTTCAGTCAAAGGTCGGAGTCAATGGCCCCAGAGGTCTTTTCCAACCTAACTGATTCTGTGACTCACCCTGCTCCATCATGGCATGGAACCACTAAACTAGGCCACTAAACTACTCAAATTGCTCTCAAAACATAAAATGCCTTATGCAATTATAGGACTCAAAACGTCCGAAGTTTGTCCTCATTGTTCCAGAACCAGGGAAAACCCCAAAAGTTGTTTTTTGTGGAGCACAGCCATGCATTCACTGGCTGCAGCAGAGAGCTTAATAACAGAATCCAGTCCTGTTTAGGTGACAATCCCAATCCTAAATGAGGAACCCAAATTTCTTAGTGGTTCTTTCTTCTCTTGGGCACTTGTGTGGCTCTTCACCATGAATATCTGAAAATTTTCCTTGGCCCTGAAATTCCTCAGGTTGAGCTGATTTATAAATCTCAAAACTTTCAGCAGGAGCCAAGTACCTGCTGAGCTGACATCACTGGGAGGCTGCAAAAACCCCTCATTCCATGTCATCTGGCCAACCTCAAAGTGAGCTGTGCTGCATTGCCTGGCAGTGGGTGCAGAGACAGGGCCAACCACCCTGGCTGGCAAAGCAGAAACATCTCTGAAACTGGGGAAAGAAATGGGTTTTTTTCCTAGGTACAAAACCAACTGTGAATGCAAACTACATCAGGAATTGTTGAAGGACTGTAAAGATACTTTGTGTAGATATTTAAACTGAGAATGTAAAAAGTATCCCTGATCTGTTCCTGTGAGTAACACCTTCCTGGCCTGGACAGCAGAGATGTGGTGTATGTTCTAGCCAATCTCGCCACCCTGCCCAGCCTTAGCTACTTCTGTTTCCCAAGGGCAAGCTCCTTTCTCCAGCTTCCATATCTGCCTGTCTGTCATTTTTATAATCCGGAAGAGAAACTCTGTAATACATGTATGTTTTATTATTAATTTATATATTTTTTATATATTATGTTATGAATTTATTTGAGAGAGGTTGCCTTAAAACCTTGACCCAAGGTCCCTTGCCTAGGCACCACATCCTTGCAAACTCCATGGGTCTTTCCTGCATCTCCACTGCTCTCAGGATACACAGAGTTTGGAGCACAGTGCTTGGACCACAGCTGTGCTCTGGTATTAATGCAGGCTACAGCTTTGAGCAGCTACCCTGGCAGAGGAATTTGAGCAGGTCGGGGGACAGACTCACATCAAAGCTTTGCCCTTATGAAATGCATGGATGCTACTGGCTCAGACTACTTGGCTCCAAAAAATCTAACCCAACTTCAGTCCAGTTTCTGCAAGTAGTTTTGACATTGCCACTGCCCACACCTCTTCCTGCAGAACTTGCCTTATTTGCAGACAGCTCCTTTGCTCAACACTCTCCTTATGCCAGGCAAACACAAAAGATGTATTCCCCAGTGAAAAGCTCCTTTGAGCTCTATGTCAAGTCTGAGACATTCCCAAACCCCCTTAATTCTAGGGCTGCCCCATCAGATTTATGGGTTAAAACCCAAGTTACAGCACTCCTAAGCTATGTCAGCAGTCAAGTGCATTTAGTTCTCCAGTGCCTTCCAAAAAAAATCCCACGTGCGCACCCCAAGAAATCTTAGCAGCACATGGAAGTGGCTACACCAATTATTTCGTGGTCAGGATGCTTTCAAGCAGCTTGAATGTAGATAGTCGTGCAGTGAATATGTATCATGAAAGAAATGTTCCACATCAAGGCCTGTAATGTCTGCAAAAAATGCAATTGTAAATAAAAACTTCTGCCAAAACAAGAAACTTGACATTAACAGTCAGATGTATTGTTTCCATCCTGCATCAGCTGGAGAGAAGGGAGCTGAAACTGTTTCTAATAGAAAGCATACTTCAATATTAACATCCATCTGTTATAAAAATAAAGGCACTGCATCCAGGATTGTTAAAACATTTTAGATTACTTGAGGTTCCTATGGGAGCTTTGGTTCTTTCCTTTGTGCATCATTTCACAACTGGATTTGACATAAGTGCCCTTTTAGGTTCATTGCCTGGAAGCAGGTTTTTTGCACTGTCTGGTTTTCCTCTTTTTTTTTTTTTTTTGTTTCTGGTGACCAGATTGCTTATGCTTCTCTGAAAGCACCACTATTAATGTTATCTTAATAGTATTTTAATGTTTATCACTTCACCAGAGATCTCTTTCACCTTTCAAAAACCAGTCTGACCAGATTTCTCAACTTTTGTACTCTGCAAGTATGCCAATGTGCCGTAACTGTCTATGTTAATGTTTTAAAATGTGTTTCTGGTTCCAGTGTTCTAAAAAAATCAAATATTAAATGCTTCACTGCCAGTAACAGATCCTACAAGCAATTACTTTAACAATACAAACACTGTTCAGAGCCTCACACCATATATACACTTTACAGTATTGCACTCTGAGAGGAATCTCTTTTGGTGCTAATGGAGAAAAAGCTTTGCTGGCTGGGTTAAAAAAGGTCTCCATTTGGTTTGTTTAGCCTCGTTTGCTACTTACAACATGTCATGTCTGAAGGTCAGAATGGGCCAAAATTTCAAGCTCTATACACCATCACTTACATCTCTTGCCTTAATCCTTTTGAACAAGCTCGTTCTACAGCTTTCAGTAGACACAGGTCTCATGATGAGAGGAATCTACTAATTTTTTTTTTCTTAAGAGTCAGTAAAATTCTCTGACTCAGAGCCAGTGTGGCACCTCCTCCCTCCTTCCAGCATGAAGGTTTCCACATCTGTGTGGTGAGCAGGATCAGTAGAACAACACATATGAAAACTACTTCTCCGAAAAGCTCCTCGTCAGTGACCAGCGCTGGTTTGTCCTACCTTACAAGGTCAGTGAAAATGCCATGTTCTCACTTCTGCCTAGAAGTGGGTGTAATAGGGGTCAGTTTGAGGGAGTACGAGTTTCCAGAAGGTTATCCACACTTAGCTACTTGCTCTTGGCTCTTTCAGAAAAGCACACCAAATAGATTGCATTTGTTAAGGTTTTGCTGCCTTCTTGGACAGCAGTTGATACTCTGAAGGGGCAAACTTCAGCAAAGCCATCATTTCATACAGTACAAATATCACGTGCAAAGAAGGCTAAGACTCTTCAAAACAGTATTTACTGAAAGTTGCCCTTTTACTCACAGGGTATTTCTCTACAAGCAATCAGTCTTAATATTTGTACCTGTTTTAACATAGCCTTTTCAAAACATCTTTAGGTTCTAACATATGACTATTTCCAACTGCTGTGGCTGGGATTTTACTGAGCAGTAAACCCAGTGTTCAGGCTGCCACTGCCAGACCTAATCCACCACAGCCATCTGACTCAAATCACAGACCTGGCACAAAACACATCCTGTCAAGTCCTGTTTGTTTCAAGATGCTCTGAACAGTTAATTTTGTGCCATCAGACTTTACACATTTCCCATTTATGTGGTTGGTACTACATGATTTCAGTCCATGGAAGGGAGAGGCAGTAGGTAACAAGTGCTGTGGAAAACAAGATCTCAAGTTTGCAGCTGAAAGCTGTGCAGCTGGGTGTCAGGGCTAGGCACACAGCACCTAATCCTCTGCAGCAATTCCTGGCTTCTAAAACTAAAGTTGCCTGAGTAACTGTTTGGAAGGGGAGGGTAAAGTTGTGCCTGAAATTACAGTGCCACAGCCTAAACAGACGTCCAGCTGCAACAACTCGTAAAACTGTTTTTAAAAGCCTTTCTCGTATGAGAGCTCTGGTGTAACTGGATTTGGACATGTACATTTTTTGTCTTGGGTGATGACAGGATAGGGAATGGTGTGCCTGGTGTTCGATAACAGTTCCCTGGATGAGCAACTCTTTCTTAAGCAACAGCCCTCTGCGCTTTGCCTCTGGCTAATTGACAACAACAGGGATTATGTGGGGAGGAGAGAGGATGTAATGTACAATTGCTGGGTGAGAGGAAGAGCAAGGGAGGAGGAAGGCCCCCTTTAGAAGGAACATGAGGTTGTGTGGTGGGGCTCAGCTGACCACAGTCTTGTGCCTTTTTTTCCAGCAAGTCAAACTCCATGCTGCATGTCCACACTCAGTAAACCCTGCTAGGAAGAGTCTGTCTTATTCACCTCAGGTTCAGAAATTCCACCTAAGTTTCCTAAACACCTCTGCATTTTAGCCACAGTCCTCTTGCTCCTGCTTCTCACCAGGCTTCCTATGCCCACTGGCTTGGTCATTCAGCCAAACCCATGTGGGATTGTCACCCCTTTTTTAATTGGCCCTTTTTTCCTCTGTGTTTCCTCCTTCACTGAGTCCTTGCCCATCTTTCCCGGAACAGCAGCCTGTTGTCCTTCCTGCTGCAAGCACCAGCTCACCCTCTGACAACCAGGCAATATTTAGTTTAGTTTGACTCTCTGGAAGAACTGTACCTCTCCAGTACCAGGGACTGGAAAAGGAGCTCAGGACTGTACAGTAGCAAGAGAAGGGTACTTTAAATCATGTGATAAGACTAAAAAAAACTACTTTCAAAACTTCCAGCATTCTCTCCAGCCCAGCTCTCCAACCATTTCTGTTTGCACCAGTGCAACTGTTCTGAGGGGAAAAGTTGAAAACATTGCTAAATAAACATATAAATGTTTTCACTTTGCCTCCAGTAATTGTTCAGTCAACAGAAACATAGTTTCACTAGCCTGAAATAATCCCTAAGAATCAGTGAAGTGTATGAGCATTTTCCCGAGCACACTCTCTGTGCACTCCCCTGCAACTCTATGGGCTTTTTCAAATGCTCAGCACTTGGCCATGCTGTGGCTTTCCATGCTAGGAAAGCTGCACTGTGCAGGACACCCAATTATTGTCTCAAAAATGCACCTAAGGGTGTTTCTTGCCCTTCTGTTCTCAGGGTAAGTTATGGGGTTGCAGCACAGTTTCAAGAGAGCTTTCACTGGTGCAGTCACATCACTCAGTACAACACTGACTAAAGCTCAGGTTTAAGCAAGGCCAAACATTTCCTCTAAATATGGAAAATGCAATGTTCTACAGAGAGAAAATGACTTTTCTATTGTCCCCATTCTTTTCTTAACGGGAAGCCAGAAAAAAACCCAAACAAACAAAACAAAAGTTGTCATTAAGAGCTGCCCTTCACCTTTGACATACAAGAAAGTCTGTCTCAACCCCCCCTTATTAATGCCTCCCTTTTCACTCTTTTCCTTCAAGTATCTGCAGCTCATCTTAAGCTATAAACCTCTGCACACAAGGTAAGAAAGGAACCAGAAAACCCACCTCCCATCCATCCTTGCAGACTGATCCTTGCCCCTAGTCTTTTGTCTGGGGGACTTGCAGGAAGGGGATTATGTCTTACTGAGGGTGAAGCACTGCCCAGTATGATCCATCCTTTTCCTCTTCCAGCCTGGGCAAAGCGTCTTTCAGTTGGCTTTTCCTTTCTGTGCTAGGAGGCTGCACCTAGGATAAGTAGATCCTTATCCTCATAGATAATGATGTAAGAGCTGTTATACTGCCTTGGAGGAAAGCTTTGCCTATCCCAGTGCCCCGACTCTGATGGAGACCGTTAACATCTTCTTCTTCCGGAATTCAAGTTTTAGGGATTTTTCAGCAAGAAGTCACATAGTGGCTCAGAAGCTGATGTATTGTTTTTACATAAAATCACCCAATCCTTTCCTTCTCATCTTTAGCTTTGGCCTTTAGACTGTGCTGTGGTACAAAGTTTCATAAACCAGATTGCCGTGTTTCAAGGTGCACGTGATCTCTGAGCTGGCAAGACTGTGGAAATGTAGGGTTAGGGTGTGCATTTGGAGGGAGAGCAAGAGAGCAGCCAGCACTGCTCCAGCAGCTGAACCAATACAGTCTTCATGAGCCACATGCAGACCACGGGATGCAGCTGCTCCAGCCTGCTGCAGCCACCGAGTACAGGAACACCCCCAGTGTGCCGACTGGCTCCACCAGAGCATTCTACATCTCTTTTTAAAGGTCTCTGCTGCTGTCTGTTCAATACCCGTTATTTATTTGTCATTCCAGGGCATGAAGCATTCCTGTAGCTCAGCTGTCTTCCTGGGCCTCTCCTGACATGCTGTCCAAAGGTCATCACATACAATCTTCCCTCACCCACAGCCTCTTGGCTTGGAAGTATGCCAAGCTGAGGCTAAGTGGTAGCACTCGTGGCTCCGTGAGGCCTCTCAGGTGCTTAAGCAAACAAAGACTGGAGAGGAACAGATGCCTCGGTAGCAGGTTCAGGCTAGAAACGCTCACTGGTTTCTGTGTGGGACTTCCTGTTCTCCCCTCCTTTTCTCAGGCTGAATTCCTTTGGAGGATGGTTCACGCTGTGTTTCTCTCTCAGCTGCTGCAGAAAGTTGTTTCTCAGTCATGTCCAAAGCAGCTTTGCAATTTAAGAGTCAGTATCTGCCCAAACCCTAACTTTTCTTTAGCAGCTGCATCAGCTGGGCTAAAGAGAATGTATTAGAATCTGAGGTAAAACTGGATTACCCAAGTCAAGTACAGTCTTCCTCTCATCACTTGTATTTGCACTGTTTCAGCTCTATACACATTCACTTAGTTACAGCCTAATCCCCAGCTCCTTGTTAAAAAAGAAATAAATCCTTCCACCTGTTAAGGTAGAATTAACCACCCAAGCCTGACAATTCAGAGTCATGTTTCACTGTGACCCAGGGGGCCTGGCTGATTTTCTAATAGTCAGAATGAGGACAGAGGGTTTGCCTACCTAAGGGAAAGAGGATTTCAGTGCTGACAGTAGTTATAAGCAGCAGATAACAATTTGTGCAAACAGGATCTCAGCTCAAAGCAAAGACAGGGGAACAATCTTGTGAGCTGCTATGGACTGATTTGAGCTTTTTTTTAACCTCAGTTTCAGGAACAGCACAGATCAGTTTGTTTCTGTCTATGCTGAAGCCACATTAATTTCTATGCTGATCTAACCTCACTTTTTACTGCTACCTTTGCAAGCCATGCAACAAACTACAAGGAGCCCCAGACAGGTCTGACTTTGTTGAACACCAAACCTGTTAGAGTTCTAAGTCTTGCAGTTCAGAGGACACTGATGGCATTATTTAAATCCACATCAGTAAAGTACTCATCCAACTCCTGCAGAAGAATGTTGATAAAGTAACCCCATGATGAAGGTTAGCTCTGCAAAATTGTTCCAACTCATTTTATCTACATTCATTGCACTTTTTTTTCTCTTTTCTTTTTCCTCCCAACTGTAACTGTTGTCTGTCCATTAAAGCAGATGTGATATGTTTACAGCTGCCAAATGACATGAAAATGACCACAGGAGCTGACTGGGAGATGAATAACTCCCATCAGGCAGCAGCAAAATTATTCTGGATTGCTGGTAATTCTAGTGCTGCCTCAATAACGACATCCCCCCATGCTGATTACAAGGACACAGGAGGCATGGAGAAGAAGGCTTACAGGAACAATGATCTCAGGGCTGTGATCTCAAGGTCAAGTCTCAGAGGATCCTGCACAATGACATCTAAATAAAGTTGCACAACAAGGACTGCGTAAGTCTTGATGCCAGGGAAGTCAAGGCAAATGCAGTAAAGGAGGAAAAGTTCCCTATGCAATACTTCAGAGACTCTGGTCTTTAAGCAGGCAGTGATTTGTCTCCTCCAAATTTCACAGTGGGTAGTCTGAGGTCTGAATTATGGAATGGCTCAGATGGCCCTCAGAGCAAAAGGTTTCAATCTATATTACTGGTAATTGTCTGTAGGACTTAACTTTAGGGATGAGGAAAACCCAGTAAAAGAATCCTGATACAACAGCTATTAGAACTGCCTACTGTTTCCTGCTCTTGTGTGAGAAGGGTGAGCAGGCAGGACATACTAGGACACAGACTCCACCTGCAAGCTTTGCTTTGGCCTACTTGCTACCCTTTGTCGTAGTTGCTTGCTGCTCTTTCCATGTTTGGTCTTCTCTGTTCATTCTAAGTCATGCTGCAGAAGGAAAGAAACATGTATACAGGGCCAAGTCACCTTTCTTCTGCTTGGCATTTTCAGAAGCACCTGGTATCTTTAAGCATACATCTACCTACAGGATCTGCAACGGCATGACTGTGGAGTGGCTGAGCTAGCACATCCTAGGCCAGCTTCCTGGTGCTACAAGTCTTATTCATTCCTAGGTTAGGATGGAGAGAATGTTTTCAGGTCTTCTCCTTGCTGCCAGTTTACCAGCCCTTAATCTGCTCCAATCCCCAGGTGCCATACTGTACCTTTGACAAAAATGCTTCTCTGACAGAAAGCTAAAAAAATGTATTTCCACAGACATACTGTTCACAAAGGTCAACTCACAGCCTGACAGTTGGCTCCCTTGACTTCATCACTATCTACTCCATCCATTCCCAGCTCAATGCACTTTTTACAGCTGCTCATCCTGTCCTTGCTGAAGAGACATTGACCCCCAGCCAAACAGAGGGAACTACAAGATGGAAGACAGCAGGAGATAAAATATAGAGGCCACATAAAGGGAGTCTGCTGATTATTTTCATTAACATCGGCAAATCACAGCTGCAATAGAAAAAGAGGTGCCCAAAAGTGAAGACTACTGCAGCTACACACAATATTAGGAAAGCAAAAGAACCGGCTGCAGAGGAAGGCTCCAGCAAAACATGCCGAGTGATAAGGAGCCTCTCCCACACAGCACTCAACCCCGAGCTGCCCCAATAGGTATGGAAGGAGAAGGAGGGACCTGACATTATGTTTCAATAGACACAACAGCATTGTCTGCGGGTAGAGATTGCATTACTGTGAGATTATAATATTTTTGTGGGTTTGCTCATATAGCTTATTCACAGGCAGCTGGGCTATTTCTGTACCACAATCACTGGTTGTTAGGACTTCTGAAAATATTAAGAACACAAATTTGCTTTAGTAAGAAAGAAAAAAAAAAACACAGCACTTAATTGGTGCTAAGAGGACAACAGTCTATGTGCAAGTGATGCATTTTCAGCTTTTAGACAGCTGTGCTACTTTACTTCAGTAATTTCTCTGTGCAACAACTCCTAGTGCTGGAAATTGTACCACATGGCTTAATTCCCTGTTTGGAACTTAGTGATGTAAAGTGATGACTATGGACAAATTTTATTTTTAAAACAAATCACCTACTATCTTGCCTTGGTGCTAAGTCAGACACACACATGGCACCCAGGGAAAAGAGCAAGGTGCACAGCATGAAAGTCTGCAGAGCTAGCCAAGATCTGACCTGGCAGCTGAGTCACAAGACAGAGCAGCACAGAGAAAGCTTATCTCTGTCCATCTTTTTTTTTTTTTTTTTTTCTTTCATCACATGCTTCATGGGAAGTCAGCTGTAAAACCAGGAGTTTCGTTTCTGTAATGAGTTTCAGTTTTGTGTGAGGATGTAAGCCTTGTCAGAGTACAAGCAGTTCTGGTCCCAGGTTCCAAATAGAATTGCAACTATCTACAACAGCATTTAGCAGTTTAAGCATTTACATATGCCTTTCAACTATGAAGTTGCTGTGAAGATGCTGCCAAAACCCTGCCCAAGAGCAGAAGGGAGACTAGGACCTTCCAGATCTGATGTTCAGGAAGGAAGCTCAAAGTCTCTCACAAGTATGAGCTCTAAACTGCCTTCCACATGTGCTTTTCACTCAGGAGCATCAGCAACATTTGATGAAGGAAACACTGATAGCAGAATTTGCAGGCCTCCATTTAACCCCAGTTTACAACTGCCAAGATGTTGAACTCTGTGTAGATCACGTCTCTGTTCAGCAGTGACACATCCTCTGTCTAATAAGCCAATGCATCAGCTTATGCTATTCCTGTGTAGAGTTCTGCTCTGTGCACAACCAGGAACCGCAGCAGTGATCATAAATTTTTTGAAGGGTTCAGCTCACTACCTTGTAAAACCAGGAACTCGCTGACATAACAGAGCTTTTCTGCAGACTCAGATCCCAAACCTCGATTTACAAGGAAGCCTTCAATTCCTTATAGGGTTCAGTATCTTGTTACTGAAAACTTAATCAATACAGTAACTCTATTCCCAATATTGTTTTATTTTATTGAAACAACATACAGCTTACCCACTCTGCACCTGGGGGTAAAGGATGATATTATTTACCCAGGAAGTGGATGTTGAGACAGAGAACTCTGAGAAAATAAACAATGCCATCCCTGGAAGTCTCAAGATAGTGATTTAAAGACAAAAACACTCCTTATTCACTTATTTCATTCCTTTATCAGAGGGAAGGGCAAACATATTTGAACAGATCCAGAAGCTATGGAAGACTTGTGTATCAGATTTATTTATCAAATTACACTTCATGCAGCAACTATAAATACATAAATACAAATGAAAACACTGTCTAAAACATTTCACAGCATACTGTAATTTAAGAGCAAACTTCAACTTTAAATTACCCAGTTAGAAAAAAATCCAGTTTCATTGTTATGCAATTAGTTGGCAAAGCAAATATTGACCGTGACAAGCTTAACCTCAATACACTTAGAAATAAGTAAGAACTCCATATTTAAAATATGTTCTTTTGCTACACTTTGTCATAAAGATAAGAGATTTACTATGGACTACTTCTCATAGAAAGTAGAGCTTTCTGGGAGGCCATCAGTAAAGTCTTTGTCATTTCCCTTTTTACGTTCATAGTGCAGGCTATTAATGCAGTTATTTTCCCCCAACCCTCAGGTAGCTCTGAGAAACAAACCACCACTTCACCCTCAAGTTATCAATTTCATTTGATACTTTCAAAATAACACTTCTAGTACAAGCACTTTTTCATAAAGCACTTTTTCTCACTGTTGACTCCATAAAGACTTCTGGGATTTGCTGGTTTAGGTTGCTTGTATATTTTTTTTTCTTCTCTTTTCTGCTTTTCTCTCTTTTGGTTGCTTAAGCCATACACTGAACTTAGGTGTTACCATATGAGGCAATTCCTTCTGTACTCATGAATGGACATGGTTGCTTTTCCCAGAGCAGCATCTCCTACAGAAAGCTGAAGTCACTCTCTTGGACTAACCAGACCTACCTAATCTCCTTGTGGAGGTGCAATCTGTATCAGCTGAACAGTGCTTTGCTTTTGCTCTAAGAGCTGATACCAATTCCCAGACACAGTATTTTCACAAGGCTGAAAGACAACGCTTCTCTGGCTGCTGCCAGCATACACAAGCTGTGCCCACACAAACACTTCTACCTCTCTTAGGATGGGCTCTGGAGAAGAGCTGGTGATCAAGCAGCCTATTTTTCACTGTTCCCCTCTCCCCACAATCCTGAGGAGCTTCTCTGCTTTTTATTCAGCAATGCCTCTTCCAGGAGAGAATAAGTCACCCAAAAACTGTATGACTTGAATTGTATCACCCAAGAATTGTATCACAGAGGCCCCAAAATCTCATCATAGAACAAAACAAGGCCTCTGCTTCCCTCTCTTCAACAGCACTTTGTTTTTAAAAAGCCCATTTTGGGAAGTTTACATCCCGTTAGATATTCAATTTCCTTTCTCTGCTTAATGTCAAGGCCTGCTGTGTCCCAGAGATTCTATCACCTTTGCATTAAGAACATTCCCTTCCCTTTTGCAATGAGCACCTTTGGTTTACTGTGCCCTGGACAGGTGATCTAGCAGGACAGACCATACACATCACAAGTTTTCACAGCATTGCCAACATCCACCATTAAAAGGAAAATCTGTGGCCTCAATGCAGGCAAAATGTCTGTAATCATCTGAATTTAAATTACCTCAATCTTCCAGAAAAAGGTCCAGATTTGCAGGTTACTTATTTATTTACCCCCAATAACTTAAAGACAAAGTCCCTCAAGCTTGTGCAGTCACCTTGGATAAACTCTGTAACATGGAGAATCCATGAATCTGCACATTTTTGCTTCAACAGTCACATAGCACAGATACAAACGTACTAATGTTAGTCTCTTTATACACATTTTTGCTCCTGTCCACTGAGGAAGAACTCCAGCACTTATCTGAGTAGCTGACTGCACTTACTGTAAAGTTGACATGAATTCTGTAAAGGCAAACAAAAGTAGCTTCAAAGAACAGCATTCCTTACGTATCAGGTAGATGCTGGACTACCATGAAAAAGGAAAAAAATTATCAGAAATTCTGGATCAAATGAAATTAAGCCCAGAAAATGAGTAGTAAGATACATGCTTTGAAAATCTGGTAATGCTATAAAACCTCAAGTACAGACAGATACATGGTCACTGTAATGTCATTCTTCTTAAGTTGGATGAGCTTTTTCTGTAGGAGATGCTGCTAATTTGAAATAGTGGATGATCCAGCACTTGTGATACCCCAAATAACAGTGACAGTCCACAGAGAAAGGGAGGAATTGTTTGCCTAGTCCTTCACACCTCATATCCACCTCTGAAGAACACTACTACTAAAAGAAGTACAAGTACACAACAAGATTTAGTTCAATCGCTTTGATGTAATGATGTCAAGGATTTCATCTTCGCTTTGTGCCCCCAAAGCCTGCAAAATAATAATAAAAGAAAAAAGTCAGCTCCACCATGGCCCTTCCATTGAACTTGCTAATTCTAAAAGGCTAAAGGTGGCACGGGAGATGAGGTAAACATCTTCACATGAAGCAGAACAGCAAGCACTGCGGGCTGACTGGCCTGGAAGCTATTCTGCTCTTGCAGATTAGACAACCCGCATTCTACAGAGAACATGTCTGTGCATGTTTGCTAGAGAAGGGCATGCCTTAAATTAATGTACCTTGCCAGTGAAGACAAGCCTGATGCTGATGGTGCCATGCCCACCACAGGCCTGTGGGGAACTTCATGCCCCACAGTGCTGCCCTACTTCCATAGGGAATGGAAGGAAGGGACATCAAAGGGACAATCTATCTATACCAACTGGTAAAACAAAACAAGGGTGCTCGTCGAACCGCAACTAACATCTGCGTGTTTTTGATAGGTCAAATCTCTTGAGCTTCAGGAAATTAAAAGGTGTTTTGCCTTACCAGAAGCAGTTCTTGTCCCTGAACTGCTGACTTCCGTGAAATTCCTTGAGTGCCCATGCGTAGGAGGTACAGCTGTGGGATCTGTCCACATACTGTGATACGAGGAACGTGGCTGTGCTCTGGCATGAAACAGAGTAGAAGGAAGGCTGCATTAGTGGCCTTTGGAAAAATTAAGAAGATACCATTCCAAACAAGAGAACTGCACCTCCAAGGGAAAACTGTAAGCAGTTATTTCAAAGCTGGAAATATTCCTATTTAATGTATTTAATACATTGAGAGCAAGGACATTCAATGCTGTGATATCATAATCTGTAGACTTTCAAAAGAAGATTAAGCCTTATTCTTTAGAATAAGGAATTCTAACAATTGCAAATGAGGAAAATTTGTTCTCTGAAATTTTGACCTTAGATTCTGTCAGACAAGAAAGAATTTTGAAATCTGAAGTTTAAATGCATTTTGGCATCACCTACATCCCAGGCATGTTTGGCAAGAGAAAACACCCTTCTGTTAATTATCTTGAAAAGGTCATATCAGTAACACTAACATATCATGGTCTTTGACTCATTCACTTAAAATGACTTGCTTCCATGGATATGGAATTTCCTGCTGTTGAAATTTACAAACAGCTCTCTCACACTTCCTGGCACCAGCTTTGAGGCACATAATTTCAAAAGCCTAAGAAACCAAATTTAATAATACTGAACCAAAGACCATTTTAAACAAAAAGAAGCTCAAGTTAGGAAGTTTGTTTATGTATTTGGACTTACTCAGATCTCTGATCTTGACCAATAATTTGTGGCTACTGAAACAGGGGTATGTACAGAAATCAGGGAACTAACCTGTATGTAGATACTACATAAATATAATGCCTCAAAACAAGAGTCATGTATTTAAGCCTTAAGAAATACCAGGTCAATAAAAACTTTAACACATTATACCTTAGAAAAATTCTTAGCAGAATTAATATAAGGCTTCTGTTATTAAAAATAGCCCACAACTTTACAACGCAGATGCTTAGCACACTCTTGTCTATATATCTTAATCCCTAATCTGTTACATTTCTACAGGAATAGACTTGATAGATAGGCAAGTTATTTGATAAATAGAGAAAACTGCTTAGGCTCTGAAGATTCCCTACAGGAATCTCGTATTTTCTCCAGTAAAGTCTAAAATGGCAGTAACTGCTCTCTTTAAACTGTTAATCTAAAAATGATGCATTCTCAATGTCTAAAAGTCTATACCAAATATGGCCATCCAGACTTATTTTAGGAAAGCTGACACTGACACAAGAGATCCATAAACAGATGATTATGTGCTTAATATGACTATGTGTGTTTTAAGGCATTCTGCAGATAATCGTTTAAATGCTCAATTTACATCTGCAGGCCATCATGCCATCAGGTCAGAGGAAGCAGAATGAAGTACCTCAGTCCCCCCAATTCTGCCTCAGAATCATGTTTGAAATGTCTCTGGTTATGGAGCTACAAACAGCTGCTCAAAATTCTTCTAGTGGGAGGATTTTATAACTTGAATGACACAGGCCTGAAACCTTAGAAACAATGTCAATATAGTATATGGCATACCCCCGAAAGCTTAAATGCTTAAAATCTGATAGTGTGCATATTTTACCTGTGACTGCCTGCCAAGTAACCTAGCAAGCCTCCTGCTCCTAATCCAGTCCAAAATCCTGGTCCTGAATTGGTTCCATGATGGGAATGAGTTCCAAAGCTGTTGTCATCTTAAACAAAATGAAAATAGGAAGTGTAAGTTAGTAACAGACTAATCCTCAGGCCAGCTGTTGCAACAAAATTCTCTCCTGTTAAAGATAACAGAAAATTAGACAACAAACTGCTCCTAATTTCAGCAGATTTTTGATCAAGCTTAACTTGAAAGGCTGTACATTTCAGAAAGCAGGAAATCCCACATAAACTAACAGTACTATAAAGAGTTTTATGTTAAAAATCTGCTTCCACTTCATCTCACAACCCTGACGTTTGCAAAACATGGAAAGAGTCCCTGCCCGCTGATCTATAAACAGACAAGTTAGATTAAAAATAGAAAAGGAAAGGAAGAAAGAATAATCTGCTGAAGGTCACCGAGCAGGCCAGAAGCAGATGCAGGGATACAAATCAAGTAGGTAACACTGCACAGTGAGCAAACCACAAAGACACAGAGCTCCTAATCTCACTGAGCACAGCTGCACAGTTTGAGTCACAGTGGCTCAGTGTAACGCTAACATTACTGGTATTGTTCCTGGTAATCCTAGTCTGGCACTTGTTATCAAAAGCCAAGCTAACTGCAATCACATTGCAAAGTTTTCATTATGCATGAGTCACCAAGCTTGACAAATACCTTGATGAAACTGCAAGCATATCAAGTAGGTTGTGGGGGAAGGAGAGTTACAAATTTTTTGACGTGTGATCTGTGTAACATGAATTTCTGAGTCAGAATGAATGTCTTCCATTTAGAAAGAAAAAGAGAAAATACAAACCCAAAGTAGAATAATTTTCGGGTCTAGCAAAAATCATGGATGCAAGAATAAGCTCAGACATGGGCTTAACACATAAGGAAGTAAAAAAGGACTGAAGACAACATTAGGGTCTCCCTGAAACATGCCCACCTGAACAAGTGGGCCAGAGATGACGTAGGTAAAAATTAGAGGGCCTGGTTTGTCTTCAAACTGATATGGGTTGTTTAAGTCACAGAAGATAAAACAATAATGAAATCATCAGTTTCAGTCTAGACTGGATTCCATGCTGAATTTAATTTTGAATGTGTGGGGAGAAATATAAACTCTCATTGGGATGATATACCATTAAATTATGCTAATTTGGAACAACAACAAAAAATTACTTAATTTGCTGAGAAAACAATGTTAATCAGAGATGAACCAACTCATTTGTTCAAAAGCACCATGACTGAACACTGACTCAGAAAACTGAGTAATTTTTTGTTGAAATACCTAGAGTAAACATTAAGAATCGTGTCAAACAACTAACTGAGAGAAAGCAGAATTTAGTTAAGATAATCTAGCTAAACAAGTTTCACAGGACACATTCTGCAAGTTAAGGGGGTTTAAAATGAGGCAAATTAAATATTAACAGCAATATGTAAACAACATTGCTTTTCATTACTGTCCAGGTTTCCAAAGACTAATACATTCCTGGAACACATGGACATACACAGAGATGTGCTTTTGCTCTGCTCCCACAATGTAAGGCAGACACTAAATGCATGAAGTAGCCTAACAGTATTTTTAATCTGGCTCCACATTTCAGTTTTCCTCCTTACTTTGCCTGAAATCCAAAGACAAATCATTGACATGCCTTATCAAAAACATCACAAGTTAACCACTATATGGCTCCCAATGCATATTTTAAGTGTCTCAATTTTCAGCAATCCTCAAGAAAACATTCTCAAGGCCCTGCCTTTGCTAGATTCAAGACTCCTGCAAAGAAAAATGCATTGGGGCAATTAACTGACACGGAACTGAACAGAAAAAAATGAGAATAACCCTTCATTGTTTTGCCTGTGCCCAGTGTGACAGAGCTGTTTTTCACGGCCAGGGCTCTTGCTGACCACCACAGTACAGACAGAGCCATGCCCACACCTGGCCACTGGTGCCCACACAGCACAGACAGACAGTCTGATGTAACTACATGCAAACCAATTTGCGAAGCCAACAGAAGTAGATTCCCTTTAATTTTCTGGTGCAGGTACAGCTGAAAGTTTCTGCTGTGCACGCCCTGCACAAGGCCATGCAAAAGAATTACACTGCACCCTCTGTTGGCAGAGCTCCTTGAACAAAACTTGGAGAAAGCATAAATAAGCATTACTAAAATATAAACTTTTGACTAAGTAAATCTAATATTTGCTATGTATTTTCTTGCCAAAACCCCTTCTCTATTAAAAAAAAAATAGAAATCATGTGACCCGTGAGAATGTAATTTAAGTTCCAGTTCCAGTCCTGTGAGCAGCTTGCACGTTTACAGGGTTAAATGAGTTAGTCAGATGCCAGATGAGTAATGTTTATTTCCATGAGACACTATGACGTGGCGTAAGGAAGAACATTTATTATGTGACAGAAGTCACCAGTTTTCTGGGAAAAGAAAAGCTGCCTCTTTTCCTGGCAGCAGCCTTGTCACTGCTTTTGTAATTTTCAACTTCAGATGAAAAGCCCTACATGAAATTCAGATGCTGTACCCTCTCATGACAGTTCACAGACACTGTTCTCTGCTCTGGGAACCAAATCTTTCAGCTGCTGGGACTACACTGAAGCCCTGTTAAACAGAGGACTGTACATGATATTCAACTCCATCAACTGCTTTGTGAATGAAATCAGGGCTGAAAGGCCATTCTGTAAAGTTTCAGTGCTCCTCTGGCATGGTTTTTTTCTAGCTGTGTAAGAACATTCTCTTTTCAAGCTCACCTAAGACAATTATTCTCCCTGTCACAATCCTGCTATTTCACAGGTGATGAAAAGAATGCTTGCAGCACATGGGGAGGTGGCTTTTCAAAGGTTCAAAGGGCACCCTGCCCTGAATGCCTGTGGAAAACCAAGCCCTTATTTCCTCTTTTGAACAAAGCGCAGAATACAAAGCTGGCAGTAGGCTCTGCAGCCAATTTTGCAGCTGCCTGCAAATGCTGTGGTTTTAACTTTATCCCACCTTCCCTTACCACAGACAAAACAGGACAATCCTGCTTGCTCTTTTGAATACTGTAAATGGTTCAGAGCCCTACCTGTGAAGGTGGACTTAAAACCAGGAGGAGGTGCCTGCTGACTCTGCCAGAAGGGCTGAGAGAAGCCATCACTGTGCCCATCACTCTGCTGAGACTGCTGGTTGCTGAGGAAGAACTTGTATACTCCAAAAGCAAGAATGAGAAGAACAATTACAACAACTGCTCCAGAACCAGAATCAGAATAATCTTTCCTTGACTGGTAATAGCTAGAGCCAAAGCTTCCAGAGTTCTTCACTTTCCTTTCACCTTCCTCAGTCAGCTCTAGCCTGAACAGCAAGCTACAGGAGCCTCTTAGTATGTAGGGATCATCCGGGTAATCGTAGCCTTCACAGCTCACTTCCATTTTTCCAAAACGGTAGGCATGTTCCAAGTCTGCTTGGCACTGCCACTGAAAAAATAAACCCAATACAAAGTAAAACACACTGCCCCAAAGATGAGAACACCCATCTGCTTCCCCACATATGCCCTGAAATAAAGCTGTAATTGCTAACAAATCATCTACGGGCCATAGGTAAATTCCCATGTGCTCCTATTTTGAAAAGGAGTAGGTATTTGATGTTCAAATGTATTTTAAATCCTAAAACTTAGGAAAGATCTTATCTTTCAGAACGCTGAAATTTTACAACTCCAGAAGATTTTGTTTTTCTTCACTGAACACATTTTTCAAATATCCTTTCTTGAGATAGAACAATACTTCTAAAAAGTGCTGTACCCTGTGTAACAGCTACTTAATAAATGCCTGTCCTGTGCAAACTCGATGGCAGCTACACAAATGCAACATGTGAGCCTGAAACATGAAATCCAGTGCACCATTGTGTCCATTTGTGTCTGTGCAGAAATCAAAAGAAACTGGGGCAGACATCATTAGGCATCCACATGCAACACTTAACACTTATATTGGGGATTCTCTGGTTGAACACAGGTGGATCCTCAGTCTCACCTTCCCTTGAGGTACCCCAACACAGGGATGTCTAATGGCACGTGACATGTATTTTCAAGGGGAAACAAAAAGGTAGTTGTTTCTAAATTAGTAATTCAGTACAGCAGTACCAACTACCAATTGATGTTTGACTGTTCTTTAACAATACTGTATCAGTCTTAGCACTTACTTTCAGCCTTAATTCCTTGTTACCTATTGACAGGGGCCTCAGTAACAGCTGAAAGTCAAGACTGTTTACTGACTAGCACTCACATCCTAAGGTGCAAGTGAAAGTCAGGCAAGTCTGAAATTTAGTTTTTAAAAGGTAGAGTTGAAGTGAAGCAAATGTTTAGAAGCCCTTTCCACATTAATAAAAAATGGAAATTCACACAGCAATAATAATTCAAAATCATCCTCTGGGGTTTGAGCACCATTTTATTTAAAACCAACAAAGTTTTGCTATGCCGTGCTTTTACATTAGCTCCTTCAAAGATATTTCAAACATATACCTACAGTAGTTCTGGAAAATCCAAACCTGAAAGTATTTAAGTTAAGTTTTAGCTGCAAGAGTTCATCTAACAAAAAGCACCTGAACTAACAACCTAGCTCACTACTCTTCGCTCCTTCAAAACTTACCAACTTGGGGGAAAGCGATTTCATAAACGGTTTAACAAGTTTTAAACAGTTACCTGTACATCGTAGCCATCCCATCCTTTGTTGTAACACTGAACAACCTCAGGGACACGGGAACACCCGGCAGAGCCCCCTGTGCACTGCAGCTGAGGGACCGCAGCTGTCCGCCTGGATGTCGTGTATTGCCCTCTGTGGAGAGTGAGCACCTCAACATCCCGCAGCAGAACCTTCCCTGAAACAGGCAGCACAAAGAACCACAGAATCCATTAGGCTGGGAAAGACCTCTGCGATCACTGGGTCCAACCTCGATAAAAGAACCCCACCATGGCACTGAGTGCCACGTCCAGTGTTTCCCTGAACACCTCCTGGGCCGATGACTCCACCACCATCCTGGGCAGCCCATTCCAGTACTTGATGACCTTTCCCGTGAAAAAACTCTTCCTATTGCTTATCAGCGCTTGTGCAGGTGCACTCCTCTTGGCTACAAGGGCCTCCTCTCAGGAAAAGGCTGGCGATACCGAGGCCGAAGCGGTGAGCCTGCATCTTTACGAGATGAAGCTCTAGGAACCATCAGACGCAGAGAAGGAGACACGGCAGAGATCCCCGCTTCCTTCCGAAGCTACCCCCAGCAGGCAGACAGCCGCCACTAACGCAGTGCGGGCTCACTGCTGCGACACGAGCCCCTTCAGAGGGAGCCCAAAGCCAAATGCTTTCCTGGCGCGGAGCCCGGCACCAGCCCTTCCTCCCCCGTGCCGGCCGCACTAAACCGGCAGCACTGCGCAATGCCGGCCCGCGGGGAGCCGCCAACGAGCCGGGAGAAGCGGCAGGGGGGGATGAGGCCGCGCTGAGCCCCCCTTATCTCCACGGGTCTCACCCGATCGGTCCCAGCCCAGCGCGGGTCCCGCGGCGGCACAGAGCAGGAGCAGCAGGCCTAGATCGAGCCCCGTCATGGCAGCCCCGGGAATTGTCACCGTTTGTCCCGAGGGCGGGGCCGCGCCGGAAACCGCGAGGCGGGGAGAAGCCCCGCCCCCAACGTGCCGTGGGACCAATGGGCGGTGACGGCGCGGCGCTTCCCGCGCTCGCGACGGGGCGGGGCTGCCGCCGCGAGGCCTGTGCGCGCGCCACGTATGAGCGTCACGTATGAGACCGGCCCGGAAAAGGCGGGGCATGGCCCACCCCTTGCCGGAAAGCGGCTTCCGCTTCCGTGCAGCACTTCCGGTTCCCAGCGCGCGCCTCTCCGGTGCCGCGCGGCTGGCGGGACGGGCGGCGCCATGGCGGGAATCAAAGGTGCGCGCGGGGCGGCGCGGGGCGGCGGGTACCGGCGGGCGCGCGCGCCGGGAGGGGCCGGGAGCTGCCGCGGGAGCCCGCGTGGCCCCGCTCCGCCGGGCGGCCAGGGCTGCGCCGAGCCCGCCTTCGTCTGCGGGCGGCGGTGGGCGTTTGGCACGGTGTGGTGCAGCCTTCATGTTGGTTCGATTTGTTCTCGTTGTAGCGCTGATCAGCCTGTCCTTCGGGGGAGCGGTCGGACTGATGTTCCTGATGCTCGGATGTGCCCTGCCCCAATACAAGTATCGTGCACTCTCCTTCTATTCTTCCGTTTCTTCTTACTCCTCTTGTAACTTCAGAGGAGCCCGGCTTCCACAATGCTGTATTGATAAATCCTCTCTATGTAGGAGGGACCTCAGGGGTTTTGGGTGGGATTTGGGGTTTTTTTGGGTTTGGTTTTTTTTTTTTTTTGGTTGGTTGGGCTTTTTTGGCTTTTGCTTCAAAAGGTTGGGGTGGGGGGAGGGAAAAAGAGACCATCCAGGATTTAATTAATCCTAGAAAGTAATGGCAGCAAAAGTTAAACTACCAGGCCTGGCTGCAAACTGTGAAAGGATGCATTGCCCTGAGTGTCCCGACTGGTGTCCCGCTGTGGCTGGCCATCAGACAGCAGCATCTTCCGAGGTGGGCAGCAGGTGTGTGTTATCCAGGGATGCATTTGCATTTTCTGTGGCTGCCTCGGGGTAGCTGGGCAGTCGGTGATTATCAGCTGGATCCTTGACTGTGTCCCACACTTGGAAGGTAGCATCTCCGGTAATTGCAGCTGCTGTCTGTACTTTCCCGACATCAATTCCTATCTCCTGGTTTTCGGGAGATACAAAGTAGCAGACTAAGTGATCAGAGAGTAAGGCCTATGGCAAGTGAATGTTGACTTTACAGAAAATATTTTAAATTGACTTATTCACTGTTGAATAAATACCAAATATTGTGTCGCTATACCTGTTCTTGGTTGTGAATTGCAGTTTCTACATATATGACTAAAATTCCTAGGCCAGCTTTCTTTCATTATAAAACCAGTGCTAGTGACCCTTGGGAAGGAGACCCTTAGGCAATTGCCCTTCAAACAATGCAGTGAAGTTTTATTGAAACAATGTGCACCTGCATCTTTGTGCCTGAGAAATCTAGTCTGGGGCGCTGCAGGGGTGTGTCTTAAGTACAGCTGACAGGAGAAACTTGGAGTCAAGCTCACCTTGTGAGGTTGCATTAGATTTAGGCTTGCTTAGTGAAATCTTCCTTTATGAATATCCTGTTAGTGAGCTCTGCTGCCGTTGAGGTCAGCTGAAGCCACTCACGCACATGGTCTGTTGGATAAATGTCAGCTCGTTCCAAAGCAAAGGATTTGCCTTTGCTGGGCTTGTTTGTCTTTCCTAAATGGGGCTGCTGGATGGGGAAAATGCCTTGCACTGTTTTAGGAGGAGCAGGAAGGAAATCCAGATAACTAAAACTTTTCTTCTCCTTTCTTTTCCAGCCAGTACTGGCCATTGTTTGTTCTGTTTTTTTACATCCTTTCTCCTATCCCATACTGCATAGCAAGAAGATTGGTAGATGACACAGATGCTACAAGTAATGCCTGCAAGGAGCTGGCAATATTCCTTACAACAGGCATTGTGGTCTCAGCGTTTGGGCTGCCCATAGTGTTTGCAAGAGCAGAACTGGTTAGTAATATTTCAACCTAATACTGTCTTTTTTTCCTAGAAAACTTTGTTCTTTGTGTCTGTTTGTTTATTGACGGTAAAGCTTTCATGCACTAAATAACTCATAATTACGTACTTTGGAGCCGGAATAAGATTTTTTTTTTGGCAAGAAAAATCAATACAGAAATGGGAGCATGGCAGAACATTGTGATTGCCAATTACGTCACGTGGTCATGGAATAAAGCCTAACAATGCAATGCAGAGAAAATGAGACAGAAAATAGTGCAAAAACTTAACAGGGAAGTAACCAAATATAGAGGTGTAAAGAATACTTCAAAGACAATTTGTGGAATAGTGGGGCTATAGCAGCATGACTAAACAACCAAAATAGCATCTTTGTACTCACTGGTACATTACAATTGATGTAATTTTCTTAAACTTCCAAGTTCTCATTACATATTTCCTAGTATACAGCTTTTCACTAAAATACTTTAAAAATTCACTTAGTATGAATGTCAGAAAGCACTTCTAAGTCAAAAACACGGAGTGCACTTTCATAAATGTCTGTAGGCAAGAATAGCTCAGATGGGCAGTTTGAATGCCTCACACCCTTTGAGTAATCGACTTACTCTCCTATGAAAACATCCACCTCCCTTTTTGTTACTGGGATATCTGCTGGCGTTTTGAAGACCTTAAATACCTGTTTTAAAAAGTCTTACAGCATAGCTGGGCTGCAGATGTGTTTGATGCTCTTGTCTAGCCTTCCTTTACATACCAAACCAGTTGTGCCTGCTAGCCAATGCTTTGAGTACAGCTAGAAGAAACTTGCAGTGCTGCTTGGCAGGCTGTGAATTTGTCAAGTAATTTTGGGTAAACCCAGCCTGCTTGGTGTAACCACAGATAGTTATACCTCTTGCATCATGGACGTATTACTGAACTTTGTCAAGAATGGGACAGGAAGATGTTGCCTGTTGTCTGTGTTCAGCTCCAGATGTGTCTAACTGAACTCTCCCTGTTCGCAGATCTACTGGGGCGCGTGTGCGCTCGTTCTCACCGGGAATACAGTCATCTTTGCCACCATCCTAGGATTCTTCTTGGTCTTCGGCAGCAACGATGACTTCAGCTGGCAGCAGTGGTGAAAGGAAGATAAGAACTATCCACAGGCATCTTGTCATGCAGTGGCCATCCATACAAATGAGAGAATGGGCAATAAAGAGAAGTAGCATAGCAAGCCTCTTGAGTATTCTAGATGCTCCTTTTGACGTTGTTCGTTCTGAGTGTACTACTGTTGCTGACAGGGTTTCTACGTTTTTATGAAGTGGAGAGATGATTGATTTCATTTTTACCTATGGTATGTTTTTAGGTGCTCTCTTGGTTTAAAATTGTCATTCTTTTGTCCAATGTTTTATGTGAAGCTTTAAACCAGGAACAACATTTAAACATAGTTTCAAAGATTTAAACATAGTTTCAAAGATTTAAAGCTGGGGGTTTTGGTGGGGTTTTACTTTGTTGGTGGGGTATTTTTTTTTCAGTTAAGCATTAATACTATGTTTCAATTTTTTTTTTAATACCAGGATTAAATTATATACAAGCTGAATGGAGGTAAGAGATTGTCCACCACCATTGCCAATTACCAGACCAATAGATTGTTGCTATACTTCAGCAGAGGCAAGGTGGGTTAGAGAGTACCAGTTGCAGATTTTCTTCTGCCCATACCTCAGACTGGGTGATGAATGTTGATAGCCTTCATTTCAGGAGAAGGCTGAGAAGCAGGTAGAGTTTTTTGGGAGAAATGTCCTAAATTTTAACACCATTAGCTCTTTTACCTGCTTTGTTACAGATTCTGTGGATGTGATATTCAAATACTCTGTAAATGTATTGATGCTGACATACAAAACTGAAGTGTATTGTAGGGGAAGAGAAAATGATGTTTAAATTCCATTTTTTAAAAAAAGTATCTTTTGAACTCTTTCTATTTATAAGTATTCTATGGTTTTGAACTTTTATGTCAACTTTTTACCACAAAGATGGTAAAACATTCATTTATGGAAGTACTGGTCTGTGTTAATTTGAAGCATTTACAAAGCTATTTCCTCCTCCCCCTTTTTAATTTATTTTATACATAGCATATATATACAGATATATAATAAGACAGCTTTTGAAAGATAGATTAAAACTGCGTGTGAAACTTGCCTAAGAATGGGTTTCCCCCCCTTTTTCTTTTTTCCCCCCCTCAATGCAGCTGAGGCACGACTTTTTTGGAAGTCACTGGCTGAACTGATTTCACTGACTGTTTTTAAGTTCTTATGCACTATTGGTTAATAAGATTTACTGTTATGTCTGTAACTGTAGCTTGTGTTCTGTAAGATTGCACATGTAGCTTCAAGTATTTAAGACAAGTTTTCTGCATACCTCTCAATTGTCCGGATTTTTCATTTGAAGAAATCTGCCATTGGACATTCTATCACAACACAGTTGCTGAGTACCACTTAACCAGGTTTGCCTTTACCTCATGCAGTGATGACCTTGACCAAACTTACTTCTAAAGTGTATTCTTCAATTCTTTAAAAGTAAGCTTATGAAACTTAACCATGTGTAATTGAAAACTGACAGTTGCTTAGGTTTTGCTCAACAGTATGAAAAGGCACAGAACTGCAGGTCTTGACTGTAGTATTTGCGAGTGGATGCAAACAAGGTATAAAGTTTGCATATGTATACATGTATATGTACGTTCATAAACGTATATGAATATATACAAAGTCTGATAGCAGTGGGGTACACTCCAGGAACTGGTACTGGCAGGTGTGGGCACCTCCACAGATTACTTTGTTGATGTCCTGTGTGTGGAGCAGAGGAATAAGCAGGTGCCAAGGCTCCAGTGCAGAAGCCAGTCCACAGCAGGTGTATTTCAGGCATAAGCAAGTGCTTCACCAGGCTGCTGCGATGGTGGCGTTTGGAGCTGCACGAGGGCTGTAGGATCACCTGTTTCTTTCCCTTTTTTGGCAAGATTTCTGCCCATGCCCCCAGTGCCACGGAGGCTTCAGAAAAATCTTCCAAACCAGTGGCTGAAGTTACAGTCCTCTGCAGTCCTTACAAAGGAGGAATGCCTAGGACTCTTAGAAATATGAGTCTGTTACCTATTACTTTGTCATGGTCAAGAACTGTTTTCTTCATTCCTGAAGCCACGTGATGCTACTCACTGGATCACTGGTTGTGGAGCTGACTGTGTATGTATTGGTGGTGTATTTTTTGTTTGTTAATTGCATTACAGCACTCCCTCCTTGCTTACACATCAAGTACATGCAGTATTGCTCTGATTAATGAGTGGGACACTTGAGAGGTATGATCCTTCCATATAATATGCACTGAGATTGTGTTACCATCCTTCTAGAGGGAAGAACTTTGAGCGATACAAATTTTAAATAGCAATCTTGAGTTCTGTATGTTTAATCAGAAATACTCTAATAAAAAGAGTATTTTGTTTAAAGTATTAATTGTTCTTTTTCCTTTCTTTAATGTGGTTGTTACTCCTGTGGAAGAGATGACACCAGACTGCTCACTAGTCCTTCAGAGCAAGTATTTGTCCCAGTTAACCTGGGACTGCTTTATAAAGAGAGGCTCCAGTGTCCAAGTTGCACTGAGTTGTTGGTCATATCTCACATTGCAGTTTTTTCTTCAGTTTCTGTTTGAAAGCCAAACCCTGGTATGTTGGTGGTGTTATAGAAAGTGATGGCCACCTTAACCCTCTGACATATTTATAACTCTACAATTTTTATTTTAAAAAACCACACAGCCTTTCTGATATTTGTAGTCATAACATTTCTGAAATTTGAAAATTGATGACTGCTGCTAGTCTTTTAGCAGAAGAAAGTAATGGGAGTTGGTGGGAAATCCTTCAGGGAAGATTAATCACCACTTCCCTCTCCACACTCACTTTGGTCAAAACATTGGAAGGGAGTGGAGTTATTTGGCAATAACTAAGGTGTGACACCTGCTGATTTTTTCATGAAAGCAAATTAAATCAGTAGAATCAATGAATATGCTGAGCTGGAAGAGACCCATCAGGATGACTGAGTCCAGCTCCAGTCCCTGTGCAGGACCATCCCCAGAATCACACCATGTGCCTGACAGCATTGTCCAAAAGCTGCTTGAATTCTGTCAGGCTTGGTCCCCCTTCCCTGGGTAACTTGTTCCAGTGCCTAACCACCCTCTGAATGAAGAACTTTTTCCTGTTATGTAGCCTAGACTTTCCCTGACTGAGCTCCATTCCGTTTCCTTGAGTCCTGTCACTTATCACCCGAGTGAAGAGGTCGATATTTGCCCCTCCTCTTCCTCTCATGAGGACGTTGAAGGTCACAATGAGGTCTCCCTTCTCTGCTCCAGGCTGAACAATCCAAGTGGCCTCCAATGCTCTTCACAGGGTTTCCTCTCAAGGCCCTTCACCGTTCTTGGGACACTAATAGCTCAATGTCATTTTTATATTGTGGCTCCCAGAACTGCCCCCAGCGCTCGAGGTGAGGCCGCCCCAGTGCAGGGCAGAGTGGGACAATCCCCTCCCTTCCCTGGCTGTGCCTGATGCCCCCCAGGACAGGGTTGGCCCTCCTGGCTGCCAGGGCTCAGTGACTCACATTCAGCTTGCCATGGACAAGCACTCCCCTGTCTGCAGCGCTGCTCTGCAGCCTCTCGTTCCCAGTCTGTACACACTGGGGTTGCCCAGGTGCAGAGCCCGCGCTGCCCCTGTTACAGCGCACACCCGCAGCGCTGCCCGCAGTGGGCAGTCACTCACCGAGCACGGACGCTCCCAGCGCCCGGCCCGGGAGCGGCTCCGGGCGGGGCGGGGCTGCCCCAGGGCCGCGCTCGGCACTTCCGCTTCCGGCGGAGCGCCGCCCCCGCGACGTGTGTCTGCTGCCGGGGCCGAGATGGCGGCGGCGGCGGGGGCGGCGGCGGCCGCGGGGCTGTGGAGCGAGGTGAACCGCTGCGGCCAGAACGGCGACTTCGCCCGCGCACTCAAGTCCGTCAATAAGAGTGAGTGCGGCGACAGTGCCCGCCCCCGCCCCGCGGGTCTGTGGTCTCTGCCGGGGCGCGGTGGCCTTGTGGCGGGGCGCTGCGGTGTGGCGGGGAGCGGGTGGCGTTTGTCCGTAGGTTTCGTGCCCGGAGCGGGGCTGCGGGCAAAGGCTCCGGGGATCTTATTGTGTTGGGGTAGAGGGAAGAGGGGCAGCGGGTGCCCAGGCTCCGCTGCTGTACCACGACCATTGGGTGCTTGTGTTGCATCACGCATCGCTTGCTGTGGGTCAGACCTTCGGAGTTACTTGTGAGTTTTCCTTCCGTGTTGATCGTGGGAGGAAGGAGGGCTTTTCCTCCGGGAACTGGAGGAGTGGTGGTGTGCATATGGATAACTGACTTGGGAGCAATAACTTGCTCGAAACGGAGAGCTCATGTTGAGATGCGTTGTTTTGGTGGTTTGGCATCCAAAGCGGGATTGCAGTGTAAGGCACGTTGTGGTTAAAAGTTCTGTCTTTGCTGCTGGTAGGCAGTAGGGATTCATCTCCTAGCCTGGAAAAGCTGGCATCCATGAAAAAAATCGAATAGCAAAACCCATGCCTCTCTTCTAGTTCTCCCTCACTGTCATCCACTGGCAGAAGGTTTTAGTGTGCAAAGTGACAAGAGGCACACTGTTTTTCTGTAGCAGCTGTTTTCCTTCCTGAATGTCCTTACGTGGCACTGGGGCCTTGGCAGTGTGTTCTCTGCCTGGAAGTGAAATGGCAAGGAAAGGTTTGGCCAGGTGTGTATAGCCCCTTTGGTGCAGCTCTCTTCCAGACATGTTAGCACAGTGCATGCTTCTGGTAAGTTCAGGATTTATGCTGGATGCTTTTACCCTGTTGGGGTTTATTTCATGATCTGAGCCAAAGTAAGCCATGCCAGGATGCTTTAAGGTGACGTGACCACTGTCTGGGATGGGTTTTTGCAGCTCTAATAATATGAGTCTCTTACAAAGCCCAAGTGTGTTTGAGTTGGATCATTGTGCTGAAACCGATTTCTCCTCCAGTACTGCAGATCAACAAAGACGATGTGACTGCACTTCAGTGCAAAGTAGTGTGTCTTATCCAGAATGCGAACTTCAAGGAAGCCCTTGGTGTAATCAATACCCACACTAAACTGTTAACCAGGTGAGTTGTGTCTTGCTGTGCTCCACAAAATATGAAACTCCTGAGTCCTTGAGAAGCTGCTGCAGCTTCAGTGGAAGGGACTAAGAAAGCAGCAAAATAAAGACCAGGATATGCTCAGAGACATTGGGATTGGTCTTCTCAGTGGCACACTTATTTATGGGAGGGGGTGAGACAGGGTCTTGTTGAGTTTGAGACAGTCTAACATCTTGCTGTTACTGCTGAAGGGATTGTCCTCAACTGTGTTTTCAGCCACCTTCACGTGCTGATTCTGCTTGTAGATGTGGCTGGGTAGCATGCCTGGTACAAGGGGAGGGGACAGATCTCTCCAGGAGAGAAAGGAGAAGCCTTTGTTGGTGGCAGCAATCTCTTGGCTTTGCTTGGCTGTCTCACCATACGGCTCCTTGGGCTCCTTTGCTTTGCCAGCCTGAAGGAACTGCCTCAGCTTTTGGGGTGATGCAAGCCCTTTGTGCATCCTTTCAAAACCAGGACCTTGGAGACAAATTGTGTTTGAGAACAAGTCAAGCTTCCCATTTGTGTCCTTAAGATTCTAATTTTGTTCCTCATAAGCATGCTCTTTGTGCAGCGACAAGGATAAAAAGTGCTACCCAAGAATTGGCTGGCAGCAAAATTTTTGTATTTCAGATACTGTTCTTACTAAGGAACTTCTCAGAAAGGTGTCTTGAAGTTATCAGTGTGATGAAACATACCTTTGTTTTTGTTCACATCTGAATAACGTGTAATTACCCTGTTTATCAATTCCTTCTTTCCTGGGACAAAAGGGATTTAATTCAAGTTTTTTAGCTTATTATTTTATTATATGGTATGGAGGAGGAATTTTTTTTTTTTTTTTTTGTATTCTACTGGTTTCAGAGTTCTTCCTGTAACTTCTTTCGGCTCCTTCTACTGTGTGTCTGTCTGAGAGCAAGGAAAGTGGTGGTTCTTTGTCTGTCTTGAAGTTTTCCTATCCTGCACTGAGGCTGCTTTGCTTTAATTCTAAATGCCATTAATTTTTAAACTTCCTTAATACTCAGTGGAATCGAGATCATTTTAAATAGGCAAAGTAAAGCTGATAATAAGTGGCCCCAGGCATGAACTAAAGGAATTGGTGATTAATTTTCCTTTGGCCTAAGTGGTAACTCAGGGGGCAGGTGGAACATAGCATTCAAGGCTCTGCTTTGAGAATGCTTCCCTGCTGGTGTGAGCTTGCTTTGAAGCCAATTTTATGTTGGCAAAAGCAAACTCTCTTGCTGCAGTTCTGCTGCGATGATCTTTCAAAACAGGTTAATGTTACCTTTGTCTTGGTACCAGCCTGTAAGCGGGACGGTGTTTTGTACATCTTCCTCTCTCCTCTGTCTGTAAATCAATTGTCTAAACCTTTGCTGTAACAATAGTTCATTGCAATATAATGCCTTCTTAATGAAGTTTGCTGTTGCCTTACCTTTTAAGCATTTGATTAGCATAATTAGCAGGTGTTCTGGAGCAGAGAGGATTTGTAATACCATGTGTGTGGAAATGCCATTAAAAAGGAACCTTTTTTTTGGATGAAGTTTTGATATGCTTTCTCCGTTGAACACCAAGTAGATAGAAAATACTTTCAGTGCTCAAGAGATCAATAATTCAGTAACCTGAGCTCACGTGTTTGGGTTTTTGGTTATGTAGCAGTCTGTGACTAATTAGGGCTGGTTATATGTGAGTGAATGCTGATGAATGGAAACTCTGGTGCATGCTGTCAGCCTTTGTCTTGTCCTTGCAGTGATGTTATTGCCTTTGAGAAGGCCTACTGTGAGTACAGGTTGAACCGTATTGAAAGTGCTCTCAAGACCATTCAGAGTGCCAGTGAGCAGACAGACAAACTGAAGGAGCTTTACGGACAAGTGGTAATTACAAGCTTTTCTTCTTGGTGGGAGTTTCATATGCTGGTTGCCTTGTCCCTCCTCTAATGGGGGCAAGTATGGGGACAGAGTTTCCTTCTCTGGCTTGAAGGTAAGGACAGGTATGGTTCCAAATGCTCAAACTTCTGTGGAGCTTCAGTTGCCTGTTTGTGGTGGCAGAGTCATCATCTTACTCCCACAGAACCAAAGCAGTATATTTGTGACTTCTGCTCCCTTCTTGGGTCTGGCCTGGTGTTAGCCTTTTGATTAAGGAAGGAAGAGACCTGGTAGGATTTGTTCATGGTTCAGCCATCTCTTTGCATTAGATACCAGTTCAGGAATGGTTTGTGGGACCTGATGTCTCAGGCACTAAAAGTGATGCAGAAAAGAAGTTATACTTTTTCCTGTCATTTTTTCCTGGTTGATCAGAACAGTTTTGTGAAGAATTGGCTGTCTTCTCTCAGCTGCATGAAAGACCATTCATTTAATTTCTTTCTTAGAGAGGCGTTCTAATTTGGAAGAAGGCTGTTTGAGGACAAAACTGAGTAAACTGCTGCTTTTAAAGAAGCTGGTTTACGAGTAAGAGCTGTGTCATTTTTGTGCAGGTATCTGGTTGTCATTGCTTGAGTGCTTGAAAGTGTAGTCTATATAGTTTGCCCTTAAGGGTAGATGCAAATGTCAGTAATGTTCAACTTAAAACATATGATGCTCTGCTGCTCCCAGTCCATGGGGAGGGAGGAAGGAGGCTGTAGTTCCCAGCATGCACAGAATACTACTGTTCTGAGGGCTAATCCCTTTCCTTTCTCAGTTGTACAGACTGGAGCGTTATGACGATTGTCTGGCTGCGTACAGGGATCTCATCCGCAACTCCCAGGATGAGTATGAGGAGGAGAGAAAAACCAACCTCTCTGCTGTTGTGGCAGCACAAAGCACGTGGGAGAAGGTGGTGCCAGTAAGTGAGTATGTGTGTCTATGGGTGTAAGAGTGAGAGCTGAGGAATGAAGGATACAAATTGTATTGGAATTGTAGATACTGAACAGGACAGAAATGTATTCCTGTCTGTAAAGACTTCTGAGTGTCAAAGATCATGTAGTGGTTTTCCCTGTATGGAGGAATAAATGCTGATATTGTTCATGAATTATACTTCGCCTTTGATTTCTTGAGAGCTTGTACTGTTAGATGTCACAGCAGAGCAGGACATAGATCTTTCTGAACCTGCATTAGCAGAACACTTCTGGTGACTAGCACTTTCCTCTGTCATTACCCTCTTGCCCAGGGTTAAAGCTAGTTGCTCTGATCGCCCAGCCATGCTTGGGAATATTTTTGTTAATGAACACTGCAGATTGTCATGTTTACATTTGGTTAGAAATCCTTGTCCTTGAAGGTGTGCACGGCATGCTCAGCTTTCTCTTCAGTGCTGTGCATCCACTTTCTAATCCTCTAGAGCAGCAATTCTTACTTGCCCTCTTGCACCAGCCTAAGTAGTCCCCAGGTTCAGGCTGAAGTTTCCTTGCTGCCTTGTCTGTTGCCTCTGACTTTGTGTAGTGTGAGGGAGGATCCTTTGTGCTGCAACTTACTTGCGAGATGTGTGCCCTATTAAATTTGCTTTTTAAAATTATTTTTCAAGGATTAGTTTGAATGTACAGGAAAACTAGGGTTTGTCTCTGTTGCCTGTCAAATCTGTACAGATCAGTTGGTGTTTATGCAATGTTATATTTGTTTTTCATGCTAGGAGGATTTAGGCCTTCGAGAAGCTACCTACGAGCTCTGTTATAACAGTGCATGTGCATTGATTGGGCAAGGAAAGCTGAATGAAGCAATGAAAAAACTACAAAAAGCAGAAGGTAAAAGCCTGGTGAGGTGAGAGGGAAGCTTTGTGTGGTAGAAGTAGTTATTTGCTCTCTGTAGACAAAAATCAGAGGAAAAGAGGTTTTGAGAATTTAAAAACTGACCAGCAGCAGGATTTGTTGCAAAGCTGGTGTTTTTGGAGAATTGTTCCTCTGCAACTCTTTTCCAGAGTCATGGAGCATGTACCATCTCCTGGCTTTCCTACAGACCCCTGATTTGTATTCAATAACTCTGTGCATTTTTTTGAAGCAGGAAGTAGATGCGAGTGCAATCTTATAAACATGAGATGTCTCATCTATTTTAACTCCCGATTTTGTTAGTATGAGTATGTATTTAAAAGAATGCTATGAGAGTTCAAAATACTTCATGGTATCAATTAGTATAAGCCAGTAAATGAGATTTTTAGCAAAGAGGATTTTTTTTCTATGGGGTAAAAGGGGGATTTTGTGTGTTTAAAAAAAAATCTGGGGAGAGAACCAGGCAGGACTAGTTTCTGTCTGATCTAATTGCTGTTGCAGATAAATAGGTCAGTTCTGTCCCAGTTTTGATGAAGAATAACAACTGTCCCTTACAACTGATAAGCATGTGCAATTTGAGCCTATGTCCTTTGATAGTAGTCCTTTGGAGAGCAAACAAGTGATATTCTGGTGAAGGATGAGAAAGTGAAGAAGTGACTGGTATGGGCACTGAAAGCTAACAGAACTGCTGCCCCATAAAGGGTGATGTAAGCTGAATATCACAAGCTTGCAGCGCTTAACTCACAAGACGGGTGAGCAGTTGCAGCTGAGTGATCCCTATCATAAAGATCAGGAGCTAGGTCTAAGGAAGTTTGCTGAGGAGAGAAAATGAGTGTCTGTGAGGGACAGTATCTTCTGTGCCTTTGATAGTTCTTCTGCATCATGTAGTCTTCTCGCTCATGCTTAGTCTCATCCATCATCAGGCTGGTAGTCTGCTGTGCCCGTGTAGTGCTGCAGAAAGTTTCAGGGATACATGAAAATGTTCTGTGTTCCCCCATGCTTCTTGCCTGTTTTTTCCCCCCTAAAGCCTTTTAAATTGTGTTTTTCTATTTGTTTTTCCTTGTAGAGCTGTGCCGTCAGTCGCTGTCCGAAGACTCTGTAAGTTCCTGATGTTGTTCTGGAGAGTGTTTGCTTTGCAGCAGCGGGGCCAAGGGTGCAGTCACAAAGTGCAGAGCCAGAGAAGAGTCAGGGCTGCTCTGCTGGTACCAGCTTGTGAGGCTGGGGCAGCCATCGTGGCTGTTGCAGGAGGGCAGCTGACACTGCAAGCTGTTTGCTGCTGTACTCCTTGCATAGTTGCCTGTTCTGATGCAGGTAGAAGGGTACAGGTTGTCTGAAACCTCCCTGTGACCTACACCTGCTAGGGCTGAACATGCTGAGTGAGTGGTGACAAACAGGGAATTTGTAACCAATCATTGCAGAGGGGCAGATTGAATGTTAAGGTAATCTTCAGATTCTCACTGAAGATTTCAGTAGTGAAGGGGTAGGTGAAGCTTTCTTTTCTCACACTTTATCTCAGATATGCTTCTATTTATGCTGTGGCTACAACCTTCACCTGTGGTAGCTGGGGTACTTTGCCACTAATACTGCCCAGAAATGCTCACAGACGTTTGCCAGCAGAATGGTGAAGCCAGGGGAAGAGAGGTGAGATAGCAGCTTTTTACTTTTTGCTTTGATTTTCCTTCAGGATGTGACAGAGGAAGACATTGAGGCTGAACTGGCTATTATTCATGGTCAGATGGCTTATATCATGCAACTGCAGGGCCGTACAGAGGATGCTCTACGGCTCTACAATCAAATAATCAAGTTGAAGTAAGAGGTTTTTTCAAAACAAATCTCAGCCTTACATCTGTTGGAGACTGTTTGTTCAGTAACAGTATGCTTTCTGCTTTTCTTATCTGCAGGCCAACAGATGTAGGACTCCTTGCTGTCATTGCAAACAATATCATCACAATTAACAAGGTATAGAATTACCTTGTAGCTTTTATTGTGGTTACTCAGTTTGCTTCTCTCCTTCTGAGTAGGGAGGGGAGATAATCAGTAAAGATGTTTTCTTAAACATTAGTTAAATTGCAGACCCAGGGACCTTTTCTTCTTCAAGGACTGTATTGAAATCTTCTCAAAATGTGCAATTTCCCCAGGACCAAAATGTCTTTGATTCAAAGAAAAAGGTGAAGCTGACCAATGCAGAAGGTGTTGAGCATAAACTCTCTAAGAAGCAGCTCCAGGCGATTGAATTCAACAAAGCTTTGCTTGCAATGTACACTAACCAGGTAGGGAAAACTGACCTGCAGTAAGTAGCTATGGATTAAATTCATGGGAATTGGACTGGGCAAAAATGGAGATGCAGCTGTTTTATGTCAGAAGATAAGACCATTCAGTTTAGGCACATAAGTGAGCAGAAAAACAAAGTCATCCCTAAAAGCACAGCTATCTATTTAGTGACTTGGGTATTGCTGTAGGGAGGATGGTGTGGAGATAACTAGAAGACAAAAGGGATGTGGAGGTTCTTAGATGTAACTGAAGTGCCACTAAGAGGACTTCTTGGTTCTGTGTACTCATTTCAGATACTGTTGGTTTCTTAGCCCTGTGTAAGGTGCTCACAGAGGTTGAGAAAAGTGTGTTCTCTCTTTCCACTCCAGGCAGATCAGTGCCGCAAGCTGTCAGCAAGTCTGCAGTCCCAGAGCCCTGAGCACCTGCTCCCTGTGCTTATCCAGGCAGCCCAGCTGTGTCGTGAGAAGCAGCATGCAAAGGCTGTAGGGCTTCTGCAGGTAACTTAAGAGAAAGTTGGCCAAGTGCCACTTAAACTCATGCTTTGTGTTCTCCTGTGCTGTTTTCTTTATTTTTTTGTGTTTGGTTTAAATTTCATGGGGTATCTGACCCCTTGTTTTGGTTTGGTGTAATGGTGCTGGAAAGCCTTCACACCCAATTGAAATATTCTGCTTTTAAAGGGAAATAGTTCCCTTACACCTCTGATTTTTATGCTTAGGAAGCTGTAATAGACTTGTAGGGTAAGCAGTAGGCTTTGCTGCTCTGCTTACAAGCAGTTGGCAACACCCTTCTTTGGAGGGAGTGAGTGGCCTGGGACAGAAATCTGAAAGGACACTCTTGGGGTCCTTCTGTGCTGTGTGCTGAAGCCTGCCTGGGCTGGAAAGCTTCCTTTGGCTGTTGCCAGCTTGCTGTTACTGAGCGTGACATATGATTCACCAAAGCAGCAGCCTGGTGCCCACACACAAGTTGAATTGTTGTTTCTTCTGACTCTCAGGACTTTGCAGATCAGCACCCTGCCAATGCAGCGGAGATCAAGCTGACGATGGCCCAGCTAAAAATTGCTCAAGGTATCTAGTGTCCTCCTTTGTTGGGAAGTGTCTGCACATGATAATGTTACAGGGGGTAAGAAAACCAGACTTCAGGGCAATCTTTGCTGCAGTCACTGTTGTGACAGGGTTGCAGAGCAGAGATACTTTCAGTCAGGTGATTCATATATTTAGCTACCATACGATAATGCTGATAGCCCAATGTCTGGATACACAGGCTCCACAGATTGCTGGCAGAAATGCCCACAGTCTATGTGAATAATAGGGTTGAATCTCTTCTGGGGCAGGATAATTTTGGGAGCAATGTGAGGCTCCATAATGGTACCACTCCTCTATGCAGTCAGGCAGCACAGACTTGAGCCTGAAGGGCGCCCTGGTAGCCAAAGCTTGCTCCTCCTGAACCCTTGCAGGATGTGGCAAGAGCAGAAAGGTCCATTGTATGGAGGCCTGTCCTTAACTCCTGGAATGGGGGAGATGATGTGAGAAGGGGAATTGCTCTGTCCCCATTGTTTTCTTTTGGCTTGAAGTTCACTGGTGGGACCAGTGTTGTGATGCCATTCAGAGTGTGTTCTTCTTTGTCTCTCTTCTAGGCAGTGTCACCAAAGCCTGCATGATACTGAGGAGCATAGAAGAACTGCAGCACAAGCCTGGTATGGTAAGCAAAACTCTGTTTGAGCTGTGTAAGGTTTTTCTCTTGTAGGAGAGCTTTGCACTGCCTGCTCCTTTTTGCCTCTTCCCCGTGGTTTCCACTTGACCTGAGTGTCTGCAGGGATTCTGAGCCCATCTTCCTTGTCTTGGACAAAGGTGGTATTATAACTTGCTTCAGGTAGCCTGAATGTAGCCATAGTTCTCTGCCTGTCAGAGGGATGCTCTGCGTCTATGTTCCACTACCTGGTAATCTCTCAGTCCTGCGTGTTGCCTGGATTTATTTGCATAACATGACTGGAGCAACTGCTGGTTGCTGGTATGTACTCCTGGGACATTTTAGAAGCAGCTTTAGGACAGCAGGCCTTAGGGGGATAGTGCCATGTTCCATCCCTGCAGCATCACTCTGGTCTGCCTGCTTATCCACCTGGTATTCAGAAAAGCTTGATGGCCTTGTAAATGCTCACATGTTCAGCATAAGCATCTTGAACAGAGGCTGATAGTTGTGGATCTGTTTCAACTGTAAGTGTGAATGATAAAAATAATTTATAGAGGCAGTTAACAGTAACAGCTCCTTGCCCTGGGTCACCTCTGCTTGTGACTGGGATGTCAGCAAATGGATGGTATTGTTATAAACTCTTCAGTGCTGATTTAGAGAATGGGGGATGAAAAAGGTTTTCTAATGAAACTGAGTCCTGTGATAAGCAAATAAAGTGCCAGGACAGGAAGGCTCCTTCTGTGAATGCAACCTGAGGCTTGTGCCATAGGAAAAAGATGACGGGGATGTTCCTTTGGGAGTGACTTGGGTAGGAAGATCTGGCCTGAGTATCCTGCCTGTTAGCACAGCTGTTTTTTAGGGACAGAGCAGAAAGCTCACACTGACTCTGCTTTTGGGAAATCCCATCATTTAACTGCTGAGATTCTGGCTGTAGACAATCTGCATGAAAATCTGCTATATACTGCTCTTGAATGTTTGCAGGTGTCTGCGTTGGTGACAATGTACAGTCATGAAGAGGATATCGACAGTGCAATTGAAGTCTTCACACAGGCTATCCAGTGGTATCAGCAATACCAGGCAAGTCCAACCAGAGGAGCTAATGTGCAAGAATCTGTCTTGGATTTTCTAGCTAGTCCAATTCAGCTTTTCCTGTTGATGTGTAGCCCCAGCAGTTATCCAGCTGGGGGTTTGGAGACACATGAGCTCATGTTTTGTGAGCATTTATCAATAATACATTATTTTAGATGTGTTACAAATAAGGAAGCAGCAGCTCCTGTCAGATTAGGAGAGTGGCATCAGTGAATGCTTAAATGTAGCGATCAGGACTTCTCCGTGATGGGAAAACATGGTGGAGCAGCAAGCTGCCTTGTCCCCTGCAGTTCTGCAGAGTGCAGAGGTGGTCTGCTTTCTGCAGACAGTATGTTAACTCTGTTCTCCTTGGCCAAGCCTCAGGGGCATTAAAGCCAGCTAGAGCTGGGCTCCACGCTGTGATAATAAGGAACTAATCACGGCTGCTGTGTCTTTCAGCCAAAGTCTCCTGTCCATTTGTCACTGATAAGGGAAGCTGCCAACTTCAAACTAAAGCACGGCAGGAAGAAGGAAGCAATCAGCGACTTGGAGGAGCTCTGGAAGTGAGTTGGGTGGTTACTGAGCAGCAGGTCTCACCCAGAGTCCTCTGCAAGCTCTCTGGTGGCAGGCAGTGTCTGACAATTTTGATTGACTTATCTGTCTTTCAGAGTTGCTTTTGCACAGGGGCTTCAATGCAAGGCTGTATTTTGGAAGAAGGGGAGATAATTAATTTGATCTATAGTTGATGTTCACGTGAAAACCTGGTAGACTTATCCCAGAAGCCTCTTGTGTGCAGTGAACATTGCTTTGGGGACTGGAATGCAGTTTTTTTCTAGTGTTACATAAACGTGGATGTCTAGGTTTTAGTTTCTGTTGTGTACTTAATGGGATCTTTTATTGGGGGGAGTGTTAACTTGCCTTTGCTACTGGGTTTTTCCTCTTATATTGCCTGCTCCATGATACTGTGAAGTTGTCTGCACCTCCCTTTATCCACACCAGTGATGTTTGGTGGTATGCTCTGGAGGAGACCACATACTAACATGCCTGTCCTCATAGATAGCAACTGTGCTGCAGCAGCAAGTGCTGTGTGGTGTTACCAGTCTTTGGGATGAGTAACATTGGTAACTTGGTCCTTTTCTGTTTTGTTTTTTTCCTCTACAAAGGCAAAACCCAAAAGATGTGCATACTCTGGCACAGCTCATCTCTGCCTATTCCCTGGTTGACCCTGAGAAAGCTAAAGTGTATCCTTTTAATGGTGGTGAAAGAGCTGTTTGGGTATTGCTTCCTTAGATTTTCAGCTGTGTGGGACTTCAGACCCGGTCTTACCTGAAGAAAGGCAAGGAACCTCTCTGGAACAGCTACATATCTAGGTCAAGTTGTCTGGAGCTACATTATGTCTCTAATTGGCTTCATTAGTGTGATATCTCAGAATGCTTTTATCTTTGGCCCTCTCTTTGAGAATTAGTAAGACAAGGTGGAACCAAAAATAAGAGCACCTCCATCTTTTCTGTCAGAATCTTAAATCTGTGATAGTAGTGCAGGACAGATATAATATGGCTAAGTTCTTGCTTACCCAAAATCTCGTTCACATACTGCTTTTGTCACCTGAGCTGCTTTCACAGGAAGTTGTTCCCTGTGTCCCTGTATTAAAGAGGGAAAAATGAGGCAGAAGGCGATGAAGCAGCTCATCCCAACTTGTGTAAGAAGGTAGTGAGAGAGATGGAAATAGCCCCATAGGCCTGTCTGGTAACAGACAGAATTTATTCAAGCTGAGGTTGCCTCTTGGTGTCTGGAAGAACATGGGTGTTTATGTTCACTGGTTTGCATCCCTGAACTCCTGCCTTGCAGTCTTAGCAAACACTTGCCTTCCTCGGACACCATGTCACTGAAAGTAGATGTTGATGCGCTGGAGAACTCCCATGGAGCAACCTATGTTCGGAAGAAAGCTGGGAAGCTCACTGGAGACAACCAGCAGAAGGAGCAAGGGTAAGGCAGGCTGCTATCTATTTTATTATTTTATTTTATTTTATTTTATTTTATTTTATTTTATTTTATTTTATTTTATTTTATTTTATTTTATTATTTATTTCATTTCATTTCATTTCATTTTATTGCTATAGCTCTGGTGAATCCTTCTTTGGTGTGGTTCAAGAGTCACACCTGGTGTGGTGAAGGCAGTGCTGTAGAAGGCAGGCTGGTTGGAAAGGGAGCCTGTTTAACTGCAAGGAGCAAGGAGCTTTCTGTAGTAGCAGACCAAGTTCTTAGATGGGAATGGTTTAGCTTCTTCTAGGGCTAGTTTTTAGTTGATTTGTCTGCTCTGTCTCTGCTATGTCACAGTGTCTTGTTTTCCTTTCAGGCAAGGAGAAGTGAAGAAAAAGAAGAAAAAAAAGAAGGGTAAGTTGTATTTCCTAGCTGTTGACACAGCACAACTCCAGAGAACTCTCCAAATTATTTCTTCAAATAGCCAGCCTCCAGGTCCCTAGGAGCTGGAGTCCTTTGCTGGACTGGGAACCTGGATCATCATGATAGCTTGTTTGGTTGGGGTATTTTTCCTGAGAAATGAGAGCAACACCCTGATAGGATGATGTAGTTGCTGGTCTCTTTGTGCTGCCCAGCTACTGACATCCCATGCATGTCCCTTGGTGATGCCTCTGTTGTGTTGACCCCGGTCTCACTTGCTGGCACTGGATGTTCTGCAGGAAAGCTGCCGAAGAACTACGACCCCAAGGTGACTCCCGACCCTGAGCGGTGGCTTCCAATGCGAGAGCGGTCCTACTACCGTGGACGGAAGAAGGGCAAGAAGAAGGATCAGGTTGGCAAGGGGACTCAGGGTTCGACCACAACTGGCTCCTCTGAACTGTAAGTACCCGTTTTGCAGGGATTGATGCAGGGATTTACTCCTGGGCAGCTGGGAGGGCTGTGTTTGTGCTGCTTTGCCGCAGCTCTGTCACCACACCGACTGGGTAGCACAAGTGACATTGTACTTTGCTGCTTGAACCTGCTATCAGCTGCTCTCCCTGGAGATCCCTATAGGTTTCTGAAAACCAGTGTGATAGGATAGACATGCTTGAAGGTGCCAAGGTGCAGATAAAATTCTCAGTCTTTTAATGCACTTTTCCTTTGGCAATGAGATAATTTTGCATGCTTCCTCTTGAGCAATTTGCTTTGAAGTCTTTTGGCAGCTGCAGAACCATTACCCCTGATTTGAAAAAAACACTGTACTTTCTTCTAAGTTGACACTAATTATTTGAGCTGGAATCAAGAATTACCTTTATGTATGAAGCCTGACAGCAAGATGGTGTCTTACTAGCATCTGAGAGGAAGGATGCTGGGTTTGCACTGCCTAGGAGTGGGACCTGAAAGGCTTCTTTTGTGTTGCATGAGCTGTCACGCGTCTGTTCAAAAGTTAGCCTTGCTTTCATTGTCAGGGACTTAGAGCATCTAGTGAACACCAGTTAGAAGGTGATTGCTGCCCTTTGAGACATGTTCCCATTCTCTGCCAGCTCCTTCTGTATGTTGAAGCCTATTTAAGATCTTGCATGAGTGCCCTGTCATATATAATGCTTGCTACCTAATGGGGCAGCTGCTGCTTTTCACTGCCAGCTCCTTGCATTAGTACTCATCTTGCAGGTGGTTGTGAGCCCACAGTGTCATTTTCTCTTGTTCTCCTGCAGGGATGCCAGTAGAACTGCCAGCAGCCCACCTACCTCCCCTCGGCCCGGCAGCGGGGCAGCGGTGTCGGCTACAAGTAACGTCATCCCTCCCAGGCACCAAAAACCTGCGGGTGCTCCAGCCACCAAGAAGAAACAGCAGCAGAAAAAGAAGAAAGGGGCTAAAGGAGGGTGGTAAAAAGCAGGATGTGTAGCCTCCCTCCCTCAATACCTGATGCTGGTTGCAGAATAAAGGTCAAAAACAAGTGGTGGTAAAAGATTCTTGGTATCTGGATATCTGTCCTGCCTGTCAGTGGTCTGGGGAGAGATGGGCTGGTATAGATGCCATGATGTGTCTGCTCACCAATTCCCTTCCTCACATTTGCTCCCACTGTGACTTGGGTTGTTGCCATCAAAGTCAAACATAGCTCCTAAGAAAAAATCTGTTTCTGTGTGGCCAGACATTTAAGAGATATGGGATAATCAAGAATTTCTTGAAATGTAGTTTCATGCTGCTCTTGCATACGTCAGTTCAGGCCTTTAGCAGATTTATTTATGCTGCAAGCACTGTCTTTTATGGCAGTCCGTCATTGACCACCAAAGAGCAAAGGCACAGAGCATCTTAGAAAACAATATCTAGGCTTTATAATACAGGATAAGATAAGATGAAGGGGCATAACAACACTGTTAGGAGAAAGCTTGGTGAAGTGTATGGCAGCAGATTCAGTGTCCCATTTTCTGCAAGCAAGCTGCCTTACTCTAAAGGGCTTGGCAAAACAAAGGTGAGCAGAATGTGTGTGGTTGTCTCAAGTGCACTTCCTCCTCCACTGGCCTTCAGCCTATGTTTCTACAAGTCTTAGGTGTTTGGTTTATGAAAATAAAGAATGGTACAGCAGCAGGTCAGCTTAAGCTTCATGACTCAAGAAGGACCCAGAACAAAAGAAATCCCCAAGAAATGATACCCTTGAGACTGTAAGTGGCCACCCTGCATGCACCTTGCACATGCCTCTTGGCCCAATGGTTATTTTTGGTCTGGATCTTTGACACCTTACTGAGGTGTTTCTCTGTGTCCATGCAGGCAGGCTGTTAATGGTTCTTGTGAAGTTTTGCTGAAGTTTTGTCCTTAACTTCTGGTGCACCTGCTCACTGGCAGAAACTAAAAAAGCCCAAGGATTAGGATAAATACATTTATCAACAACAAAAACAACAGTTGTGTTATCAATAAACTTCTGTACTAAAGACAAAACAGCACTAACCAGCTTCTAGGAGAATGACTAAAAACTGATTTCAGCTATGGAGGTGTAAGTTCATGGTTTGCAGCTTGAGGCTTCAGCAAATCCAGCTACTCATCCTGAGCAAGTAAAACTGAGAAAACATCATACTAAATCATACAGAATTATAACTATGTATCTCATTCTGCTGAAAACTTATTCATGCTAAACTGCTATCTCTCAAAACGTTTTGAAACTTCTTGTTTCATCTGAATGTAGCCAAAACATTTTTTCCAGACATGGACTGTCAGTGGGTAGAAATGGCACCTTGGAGAGGGTTGTCAGGTGTCAGCCAAAAAGGCAAAGGCTTCTGTCTCTGAAAGAGTTTAAAGCAAAGGCCTTAAAAGGCAGGGACCAAGGGACGTGATACTATGGCTTAAGAAAAAAACAACTCCTGAGTCTCCAGAGAATAAAAATCTACTATGCAGAATCCATTTTTTTAACCTTGCCTTAACCTGTACAGTGTATCTGAGAAGAGGGCTCAAAGTGTCTTGTCTGAGAGAGACAAAGGAACAGAGCATAGAGAAAGGAAACAGCTTTCTGAATGGCTTGCAGACACTTGATGCCAGCTGAGTGCTGAACAAAGAGTGTTGTTTTAAATTACTTCCCTGGGCGATGTGCCTCCGCTGGTGACTACAGGAGAGAGAGCACTGTCCCGCAGCAGTCCCGTGTTTGAAGAGGACATACTGGAGGAGAACGGAGCTCTGTTCTTCAGGCGTCTTCTCTGGTGAAACCTAGCACAAGCTCTGGCTGACTCGTGACACTGCTGGAGCCCTGTCCCGGGTACCTGGACAGTGTCCTGAGTGCTGCGCCGGAGCTGGGCGCGCAGGCAGAGGCAAGCTGGGAACAGATCCCGCGGGGCTGGGAGCGGGGGGGCGCAGCAGCAGCAGGTGTGCGGACACCGCGGCCTGCCTGTCCCAGCGAGCAGCCGCCCGCGGCAGGGCTGGCTCTGTGTTTCACTGCCGCTCTCCTGTTCCCGGCCTGGCGCTGGAGCCCAGCTGGCGGCAGGGGCTGCGGGGGGCGCTCTCCGTGCGCGGTGCGGGTGCGCCGTGTCCGGTGTCCGGTGCCCGCGGCCGGAGCGGCGATGGGCTCCCGCCTGCGGCTCGCCGCGTTCTGCGGGGCGGCGCTGGCCCTGGCGGGCGGCACGGTCGTGGTGCTCCGGGCCTGGGCCCGCCTGCGGAGCCCCATCGCGCTGCCCGCCGGCTCTGCGGCCGCCGCTGCTGCCGCCGCCGATCAGGTACCGGGGCCGGGTCGGGGCGGCGGGCGAGGCCGCGGGGTCGGGGAACGCCCGCGGGGCCGCTCGGCGGGGCAGCGCCGCCTCGCCCCGCCCGCCTCGGGCCGCCGCCACCCCGGCTCCGGCGCTCCCCGGCAGCCCCGGCGGCGCCCTGGGCCGCGGCGCGGCGGTGGCCGGGCCGGGGCCCTCTCCCCGCTTTCCTGCCCCGCGGTGCTCGGGGCCGGCTGATGTGCCAGGGATCCTCCATCGCTGCGGCCGTGCGCCTGTGCCGCAGGAGCTCCGCGGGCATCTTCAGCTTCTTCACCGCCAAGGGGCTTGTGCGTGCCCTCCAGGCCCCTTGTTCAGCCTCCTTCTTTCCCCCAGCCCTGCTAAGCTTTGCTCTTGCCCCGGCTGCCCGGGTAAATGCGCTGCCCCTCGCTTTACAGGGTAAAGGACACGGTAAGCAGATCCTGGTGCTGGGCCTGGATGGGGCTGGGAAGACCAGCATTCTCTACTCCCTGGCAACTAACCACGTCAAGCGCAGCATGGCTCCCACCGAGGGCTTCAATGCCATCTGCATCAACACCGAAGAGTCCCAGATGGAGTTTCTGGAGAGTGAGTGAACCGGTTTTAGTATTGAACATAAAATAAGTCCTTGTCTTGTGCCTTAGGGATCAGATACATATTTTAAAAGCTCAGTGTCCCCACATGCCTGCTTTGATAATGTGAAGCTGTGATTATTTTCTCCTTGGCAATTCTGCTTTCCTGCCCAGCCTCTTTGAAGAAGACACAGTGGTGTTAGAGATCAGTTTTCATTCAGCCCTGACGCCCTGGGAATTCTACTCCCAGAGGGAGACGGGTAATAAGCCTGATTGGGTGAAACCAGCAGAGGTTTCCCCAATAAGCCCTGTGTTGTGGTCCATAGCTGTTCTACTGCTTCTCCTTGGTTCTCATGCCTGGCAAAGGGCAAGAGCTACAGAGGAATAAATAGTAAGTGAAAGAAGAGAGGGGGAAGAGAAAAACTTCGTACCCTTTCTGTTCAAAAGCCTCAAAAAAGGTGTTTTCTAGTCTTTAACAGTCTTTTGAATGTCTGTAGCATTTAGTTAAAATTTCTGTACTGTCCTTAGCTCTGATTTTTGGGTATTGCCCGTGCCTACAGAGGGCATCTCCTGTGATACCTGTGGTGTGTCACAGCTGTTGAAGGTGCAGCTAGCTGATGGGAAAGGTGGAGGCCCTGGGGTCAGGTCACTCCCTGGTACAGAGAGGCTGACATCCCAGCCTCATCAATGCCTACCTTCTGTGGAGGCAGGAGCTGCTCATTGCTTCCTGCTGTTTCTGCACTGTGCTGTACCAGTGCTCGACTGGCTAAGCTGGCAGCTAGCCCATAGATGCCTCTGTACCTTTAGCAGGTCTAAAGGAGTTGTACTGTTCCCAGGTAAGTTTTTGCAGTGTGGGAATGAGGTAGCTTAGGCAGTTTCATTCCCAGTCTTACTCCCTTAGGAGTCTCTGCAATGGACTGGGGAAATCATCTTCAGAGAGAAGTTTATAGTCTGTGCCTGTCGCCTGGTAGGTAAGAGGGTGTCTCCCACTGGGATGTGCTTTGCCTGTGTGAGCCCAGAGAACCCCACAGTGTCTCTTCTCCTGCCTGGGGGTGGTCTGGGCCCAGCACTGTGCACACCACAGCAGAACTTGTTGTTTCTGAGTCATCCTTCCCTCTCTGGTCCAGGTTGGTAGTGACTGAGATGTGATGGCTGCGATCTGACCCATGGGAAATGCAATGTCTCAGGCCAGTTTCAGCCAGGTAAATCCGTGCATGGCTCTCTAATCTGGTTACTTATCCAGTCTGTACCATCGCCTAGTCCAGGGGTTAGCAGCCTATCCTGTGATCACATGGCACGAGGTGATCAGCAAACAGCAGGGGTTTTATTTTCCTGGTTTAGACAGGTGGAAAACTGTTCTTTTTCTTTGTACCAGCATACAGATAACTGGGTGGTATCTCTTCCTCTGCAGGGGGTAGGAGCTCCTGGCTTCTGCTGAGTTCCTACAAGCTTGGGGAAAAAAAATGTTCTCTGTGAGGTTTGCTGACCCCTGGGTTATGCTATGCATGAATACACTTAACAAAGGGATCAGTGCTGAGCCCCTGCAGTATCACAGTACAGAATCGGGCTTCTGTCCCAAACATTACATGTCAGTCACAGCCCTTTGGCCCCTTTCCACAGCGGCAGACTGCAGTTCTGCCTCCAGGTACGCTGGGCCACTTGAAGAGGCAGGCATGCTCTAGTGGGAAAGGTTACTTCCCTTTCCGTATTCTTGAAACTACTGAACCCCTTTGACTTAAGTGAAAGCAAAATTGCTTTGACACAGAACAGTCAAAGTGGGCAATAAAAGATGGCTGTATAGTCAGACAATTTTGAAAAGAGCTCCTGTGTAAGACAGGAGACAGTGATAGGGAACCCCAGATACATTGCTTTGAAAACTTGCTACTTTTGAGATACTCACACATGCCTTTTGAGCACCTCAGTACTCTTTGAGTGAGTGGTCCTGCAGTGTGCCCAGAGAAGACCTAGAGACCTGAAAACAAATCTGAAATAATAATATACTGATACTTATTCCTTCTGCTATTAAACTCAGCAAACTACTGAATTCTTTGTCCCCAGATGGGAACAACAGTCTCAAACAACTTGCTGTCTGTGGTTTCACCAGAGAATTATTTTAAGACCTAGTTTTGAAGGTGAACAGCTTTTCTCTGTATCCAGCAGAGCAGAGCTCATGGAGAAATGTATGCTGTGCAAAGATTACTCCAAAGGTTGCCTGAATAGTCTGCTGGAACTTGATTTTTCTCACTTCCTTAAGCCCCTCTGGTTATTGACAAAACTGTGGGAGTTTTCAGCCAGTTCTTAGTGTCATACAAATACAATGAGAGCCTTCCACACCTCAGAGCTAAATTTCTCCTCTGGAAATTGTGGACCTGCTTTGTCTTAAAATGAGATGGGCATTTGGAGATAGGTTATATGGGGACATTTGGTGTTCGTGGAATTGGAATTGTTTTCTACTCTCTTTACTTGCCTGAGAGCAAGAACCAACTAGGCAGAAAGCAACTGTAAAGAAAGTGGACCCAGAATCCTCTCAAAATAAGAGCTTAAAATGGAAAGATTTGTTTTTCCTCTCAGAGCACACACATATGTCTTCATGGGACCTGACTGTGGAAAATAAGGCTGTTTTCAGTCTCATGCGCAGTACCTCAAATACTTTGATGTTTTGGTAATCCAAATACCTTGGGCTTTCGGCCCAGGGCCTGCACCTCTGGGAGCAGTGCTGCTTGAATGACTTGGTGAATCCTGTGCTGCTGTCTTCTCTTCCAGTCGGGGGCAGTGAATCTCTGCGTTCATACTGGAAGATGTACTTGCCCAAGGTGCTGTTGCTGGTCTATGTCGTGGACTCGGCTGATCATGCCCGACTGCCTGTGGCGAAACAGCTGCTTCATCAACTCATCCAGAACAACTCCACCCTGCCTGTGGTGGTTCTGGCCAACAAGCAGGTAAGAGTTCCCTGCTGCTGGCACAGCTTGGGCTGGCAGCAGCTTTGGAAACAGCAACAAAGCTTTTCAAAAGAGGCTTCGTGCCTTTAAGGAGGGCACACGGCTGGGAGTCTTTCTGACACACCTGTTGGCCACAAAACAGAATAATCTGAGGTTGTTTTGGATCTGCAAGACGCAGGTCCTATGCTTGGTGAAGATGCAATCAGAGCTGTGGGTGGAAACTGCTGTACAGTTGCAGGTTTGGGAGCTTCAAGGGAGACCACAGTTAGATGTGAAGTTAGGTTTCTGTTCTGAGTATCTGCCTGGAAGTACCACTCCACCTAGCAGCAGCTAAAAAGTGAAGCACTGTTGTTTGCCTTCAGATTGTCGGTTGGTTGCTCATAAGGCTGCTTCTGAAACCTAAGAGAAAGAGCAGCTTTCCTCACAAGGCAGTGCTTCCTCCTAAGATCTTTGTGAAAGTCTCCACGATTGGTGCTGTACCTGGAAAAGAATTGGGTCTCTGGTACAATCAGATGACAGAAGAGCCCAAGGGTTTTAATCACAGATTTTCTTTTATCGAGGTTGTGTGCTCAGTTTGCTCCACATTGTTACCTCCTAAATTTCTAGTAACTGAGGCCCGTTACTAGTAATCATTTATGTTACTGTTGAGCACAAGCGCAGGCTTGGGCTTCATCAGACTCAAACGCATCAGAAACATTGGTGGCTGAGAAGGCAGGCAGGGCATGACTGTTGCATATTTGCCATTTCTTGTAACTCTTTGCTGGGCATCTGGGGTCTTGGGCCAGCAGCGCTTCTGTCTGCCTAGTGTAGATGGTCTCATGTAGTTACCAGAAACAGTGGAATTAGTGTAGAAATAGAAACAGCTGTACTCATATTTCTTCGGGAAGAAATTAGGTTAGAGATTAACTCTTTTCCCCAAGGCATTTTAGGACATGGGAAGTGACCTCATAGAAGGTACGTAAGAGTGGTGCCCCTTAGTCGTTGAGACTCTTTCCCTCCCTGGACAAAAGCAGTGGCTCAAAGTAGGAATGGTGCCACCACCTCTTGCAACTAACAGAGTTGTTTTCTTTTTGTGTAACAGGACCTCGAAGGTGCATATTGCATCACTGATATTCACGATGCTCTCGCTCTGTCTGATATTGGGGACAAGAGGAAGATGTTCCTGATTGGTACCCATGTGGCAGAAGATGGCTCTGAGATCTCCTCCAGCATGAAGGATGCCAAGGAGCTGATAGGGCAGCTGGTTTTGGAAACACAGTGACAGCTCTTTTCTTACAACATGTTGTTTGCAGCTGAGGGAGAGCAGGTGTTAGTATAGGGTCAGTTTGTGGTGTGGCAGCTGAAATGTACAGATACGCTTTCCTGGTGGGTGTGGAATTCCTCTGAAAGTGGTATCTAGTTGGTAAGAAAATCCTAATTTATAATGGTTTGAAAATACATTTGAGAAGTAGTCTATTTTTAGCACATTTGTAGGAGAAAAATAGTCTGTCTCTCAGGCAGCAGATTTAGGGGGAAATATAGCTTAGATGGGCTAGATAGCTTAATGTCAGGTGGGAATCAAGCACTGACTTCTGTGGAAGAAAGTTGCATCCAGTTAATTTAACGTGGCTTGATGTCTCAGGTTAAAGTAAAATTTGTTTACTTTACAGATTTTACAGAACCCTTTTAACAGTGGTGTTCTGTTAAAAATGAGACCTCACTTCTTGACAGTGTCAGAAATTTAAAGTGCTGCAACTAGTATTTTTGACAGTGACAATTCTTGTTGCTGTGTTGGATCCAGTTGTTATGGGAGTGGCAAATGGGTAATCTCTGAAAATTGGTTTGGTTACTGCTTCTTTAGTGGGTAAGAACAAGAAAATGAAAGCAGTAATATATTAAGTGTTTCTTTGCCTATAGGCAAAAAACCAAAATGGTGTAATTTGAAGTAGCGACTGGATGCTTTTAAGTTAAATTGGCACCAAAGGTGGGAGACTCGTCCATCAGGTTGAGCAGCTTATTTAAGCTTAGTCCGAGATGTCCTCGAGCAAGCAGTCTTACTTGTGAAAACCCTGTTATTTTTTTACAGTGGTTTCTGTTAGCACAGCAGGTGAGGAAGGTGACAAGCTGCCGAGGAGTGTCACTCTCCCAATTGCCTCCTAATTATACTCAAAGGACATGACCCAGGAGCAATCCAGTAAAGGACGTGTTTTGCACCCGCATCTATTGTACGAGGCTTTTCTAGTTTTGTCCTTTGTAACAGATGCATAAAGCAGAAAATTCCACCCTAACCACCGGTCCGGGCTGCTCTCTTCTCTTCCGGTTGGGGAACAAGACGTTCGGATGCGGGGGGCTCCCGAGGCCTCTCCGGGACGGCCAGCCTGACAGGGCTCCCGGTCCCCGCGGGCCGAGGCCGGGGCTGTGCGGGGCGGGCGGAGCCGTTAGGCGGGGCGGGGCCGGGCCATGGCGGCGGCCGGGCCGTTCTACGGTGCGTGGGGCCGGGGCGGCCGGGCCGCAGCGGCGCCGGGACCCTCGGGCGGGAGCGGCCCCTCAGCCCGGCCCCGGCCCCTCAGCCCGGCCCCGGCGCCGGCCGCGGTGGGCTCGGGCTGGGAGGGCTCCTGGGCACGGTGGGCTGGCTGGCGCCGGCAGGCCCCGGGCACTGCGGCTGCGGGATGGCGGCCCCGTTTCATGGCCGTCGCTGCCCTCAGGGCAGGCGGCTGCACGCCGCTGGTTTCCCTGTCATCCCGTATCCCCCAGCCCCCGGTTATTTTGTGCTGGCACCGAGTCCCTGCTTAACGTAGCTGCTGAGCCCCGAGGCTCTGCAAACCTCCCCTGGAAGCTGCTGAAAGCAGTCGTAAGGGGTGGCTACACTGAGTCAGGTGGGAGCCTGCAGGCCGGTCACCACTGGTGCTTGTGCAGGAGGAGATGTGGTGCTGGGGGTGCTCTGTCCTGCAGCCTCGGGGGCTGCCAGCATCCCCCCGTGAGGAACAACCACTGGAGAGGAAGGTACCAGGGAAACGCAATACAAACATCTGCTGAGCAACTATCCTGAGGAGATGCACGAACTTCATCTGCTATATGATTATTGCATGCTAAACACAGGCAGCCCAAGTTCCAGGTGTTATCAAGCTTTTAAATTCACCTATTCTTTTCTTTGCAGTGTCACCTTATATACCTTACACATGTTGTCTATGCCCAGGCAACAGGTAAGAAGCCCTCCCCTCCTGGCTGGGTGTTCAGGTTAGTGCCCCATGTCTCTTGAGGGGGCTCAGTCAGGGATTTACACCAAGCAGTGAGTCAATATATCGGATGACCCTGTGATAAACACTTGAGAGGAAATTATGCCCGGTTTTGCCCTTGCCTCAGCTTCTGAAAAACGTCCGACCATCCTGCCCCTTCAAAACAGAAGCTGTGGCTCTTTGCTTTACAAGGAATTGATCTCAAAAGGAGTTGCTCTCCCTTAAGCAATGAGTCTGTAAATGTTCTGACAGTGGAGGGGAAGTGTTTCTGTGTCTGGCTGAAGCAATGCCTCATTCTCTTTGCTGGGAAGCATGAGCAGGCCCTAACAGCAAAGGCTCCACCAGGGCTGTCTTGTCAGTGAGGTGGTTTAACCCCTTCAATTTGCAGAGATGCTGTAGGTACATCCTGAGGAGGATGCCTGTGTGTCTAGAGCTTTCGCCATGATAAATGTAATCTTTCTTTTTGTAATTGGGAAAAGAAAAAAAAAAAAGATGGTCAAGTGAGTTGAGAGACATGATCTGAATGTATATGTGCCTCGTTCCTTGGCTGGATCATGATGCAGGCTTTGCACAGCAGTGTGGGGCACTTAGGGCCATGTGCACGTTGTGCTAGATTTGGCTGTGGCTCTGTGCTGGGTCGGTGCCAGCGGCTGAGGAAAAGCAATGAGCCTGCTTGCAGAGATAGTGGCAGCTCTGCAACACAGCTAGGCTCAGGGGGACCTCTGTGTGCTAATCCTTCACCCCCGTGCACCTTTGCAAGGAAAACCCTCTGGGGGCCCGCTTAGGAATAAAGAACATAAACAGGGTTTTGGCTCCTGAAATGACGTCTGCCTTCCTGACTGTGTCCTGTCTTGAACCGGTGGCAGGGGGCCAAAGTCCTACAGGCAGTTGCCTCTGTGGGATCTCAGCAGGAGCCGTGCTTGCAGTGCTGTGGCCCAAGTTAGGCGTGACAGGCATCTGGTGTAGTGATGATGCTCTAACAGCAGCCTGCCATTTCAGGGATCTCTGTGGTGCTGAGCTCTCTGACAAGTATTTGCCAGGGCTTGGCATCTTACTAGCAGTATTAGCCCCATCAGAGAAACCACAGGTGTGTCCCCAAAGCACGGATTGTTTTCTGTTGGCAAGTGTGTCTCTCTGCTGGTGTCCTAGCTCTTCTCAAGGGCCACGCTGCCGCATTGCCAGCTGATACGGAGCAGGGAAGCAATGCCCCAGGCTTCCACCTTCTGTGCATTTTTCATGGTGGGGCACTTCCAGAGCTGCCTGCACAGTGTGGTTATTCACCAGCTGGCTGTGGGTAGGCACCTGTAGCCCCAGTGGGTGGGTATGGGCTTGGTCTGTGACATCAAGGAGTTGTGCAATATACTTGTGGCACTGGATCATCTTGTTCTTCTCTCTGTGCCAAGGCTCATAAAGTTCAGACACTTCCCAGTCACTGGGGTTTCAGGCCTCAGCAGTGATACCTGATCTTCATGGTAGGTTTTGATCTGTTGTATATTCAGTAAAAACATCTCCAGAGCTGCTCCTAGGGCAGAGACCATGCATGTTCCTGTGTCTCTATAGAATCTAGGACCTCTGTGCTAAATGGACTGAAATAAAATGTGCTCCTAAAGCCATGTGGGAACACAGTACAGTCCCCATGGTGCCTTTTAGTAAACCATGACAGTGGTGATAACAGGTGTTTGTTCATCTGGGTTCCTATCAGTTAGGAGATCATCCTTCTACCTTTTTCATGGTCTGTTATTGACCAGAAAAGTTCCTTCCTTCTCTCTTAGCCATCAGTGGAGGAAGAATTGCAAATTTGTGTCTTTGCAGTCCAAGGGAAAACATAAAAATTCATGGCTGGTGAGTTTGCCAGATTAAATGAATGGAAAGTACTTGAAGAGAGAGGTCCTTAAACACACTCTCTCAAGGGAATGGAGGCAAAAGCACAGGGGTTTGAGAGTGTTTATATGGCTTTGAGCACAGCAATAGCTTCTTTATGCTTTGTTGTTTTAACTGTATGGTTAATGGCATGTTTGTCCTTTTCTCAATTTTGGCAGGATCGATGAACTTGCAGAACCCAAGCAAGTATATTTTGAAAGCAGTCCCACGTAAGTAGGTGCTCAAACAGCGCTTGCTCAAGGGCTGGGGACTGACGGGGCTCAGCCAGAGCAGACCCTTGGCTGTTGTCTTGCTATTCCTTTCCCCACTGTCCTTAGAAAAGCAGACTGAGGTGTTCCATGCTTGAAGGGCTCCCTTCAATTTGCTCATTAAAGTTCTCAATCAATAAGCTGGGCTTGACCCGAGCCTTGCCTTTGTTGCCCCATCTGATCTGAGCTGGCCAACTAAGATGTTGTGGGCTAGGGTGGTGTGTGGTGCAAGGTGACCGGACCATGGGAGCCAGGCTGCTCTGTCCTGGAGGATACAGCCCTTTAGGAACAGAGTTGCTGTCTGTGGGATCTGATCAAACTACAGCTTGACAAGCCAGGGCAACAGTCTCTTGATAACATCTCTTCTCCGTTATCTGTATGGGTCTTGGAAAAGGCTCCACAAACCCATTGCCCTGTCCTGACTACCCTGGTACCCTCTCCCACCATGGCCTCTCAGTGAGGGATGAGCAATGCCAAATTTGCCCTGGGCAGAGGAGAGTAACCACTAACCTGCTGTAAAACCTCACCCACTTTCCATGGCACACCCTGACTGTAACATTATTACTATTTTTACTGTCATACCTGTGGTGTAGTTAGGTGGTAATGGTGGGGCAAAAGAAATGTAATGATGAAACTCCCCAAGGGGTTTCATATGTAATGAAATGACCCTTTCTGAGCATCCACTGGTAACTAAAACCAGACCTATCACTTTAAGACTCTTTTCTTTTTTAGTTGACAACCACCAACAGGAGAGTGTTGGGAAATTTGATGCCACAGAAGGTGGATGCTCAGGGGGTGGTACTGGCACTTTGCAGGTGTGGGGAACCATAGGGTATATATGTGTGTGTGTGTGTGTGTGTGTGTGTGTTGCATCCTAGGCAGGGAAGGATAGCCCCAGCAAACACATTTCACACTTGTGCATGTTACTAAAATTTCACAACCTTGCTCTTCCTGCTAGGCTTGTATGGGGAAACCAAGAGCCAATATGGACCCTCTCAGGGGGTGCTATGACAGCTCGACCATCTGCAAGAGTATTGTACCTGTCCAAGCCCAAGAAAGATTTTAGCAAGTACCAGCACAGGTCAGTGACGTGGTAGCACCTCCTGGGGAAGGAGGCAGCTCAGAGTGTGTTCTCCAGGGGGGCATACTGGCTGCCAGGGAAAGGGGAGATGCCATCTCCTCTCTGAAAAGGCTGCCCTGCATGTAGCTCCATGGCACTGAAACTCACCAGGCTGTTTTGTGCTTGGGACCGGGGCTGTCTGAAGCAGGGAAGAGAATGCTATGGGAACATAGTCACCCTGAGTACTTGACTTCCAGAGTGGGGAGGAACTGGGGAGTGCTTAATTTTGGTGCCCTTTTATTTCCTCATACCCAGTTCCCAGCTGTGAGAAGGACTTCTGCAACACATAGTTGCTGGTCTGATTGGAGCTCTGGGTTCCCATCAGCTGCCCTAGGAGCTTGTCTTGATCTCAGTCTCCAAGCACAAGGGAGCATGTTCCTCTGCTATAACAAAAATACCCATCCAACAGCTCTACTTTGGTTTGAAGTAGACATAATGTGCATGCATGCATTCCTTGATGAAATGTGTGTGGTCCACCTGTGAGTAGAGAGGAACCCTCTCTAGGGTGTTCCCTGTCCCATTGGGGCTAATGCAGCCCAGCCAGGCACCTGGACACAGTTAATGATCCCCTGCATCCTCTTGGAGTCTGACCTAAACCTTTAAGATAAGGTTAGGAACAGAGAAATGTTGCAGTGTTCTGCTTCTGGAAGGAATTTGGGTCTCTTGCCTTGAGTTAAACCTCTGCTGTTACTGCATGGTGAAAAACAAGACCATATTTTGGAATTAGAATGAAAAATGGTGTCAAAAGTATAAATGACAGTGGTGCTGTATTACTTGAAGCAAGTCATCTGTAGCTCTGCTGGAGGAGATGAAGCTCTTTTGGAGTCAGAATGGTGGTTGCTAGTCTGTTAGAAGTCCTAGCAGGAGAACGGAGATGAAACTGTGTTGCACTCTTGGCTTTCCTCTACCTGGAGGGATGTCAAGACATGCATGTCTGTAGTTTTCTCCCCTTTGCCACTACCACCAGATATGGGCTCTCGTCTTCCTCAGACCTTCTGCCTCTTGCTAAAGGTGTCCATATGACAGCCCATCCTGCCTTTCTCCTTCCCTGGTGATGACAGGCATATTCCAACAGTTATGCTTGATTGAAAGCTGGATGAACAAGGCACTAGGGGAGACACCAAGATGAAAGGAGCTACAGGGGCACAAGGTGCTATCAAGCCATTGTAACAAAGAGGTGTCTAAATTGGCAGAGATGACCAACATAAATGCTTCTGGATGTTGTGGGGCAGCTTCTTTTATTTGTGTAATAAATAAAATGGTCCAGGAAAAGCCTGGACTTTGAAAGCAATGCACTGAAGGTTCTTAAAAGAGCAGATGAAAACAGCATTTAAAGTGAGGAAATCTCAGATGTAAATGCCTGTTCCTTCATGGCTTTTCCTGGGCACCAGTGCCAGCTTTTGTACATGCAGCAGGCACGGATGTTTAACCTTAGCTTACTATCTGCTGGGATCATGTTCTCTGTCAGTTGCCTTTTGCTAGCTCTTCTGTGCTGTTCCTCAGAATACTTTTTTCTGTACATGTGCAGACCAGTAATCGGTGGGCGTGTCGTGCTAACAAAATTTGGCTACCCTTCTGAACGGCTGCTGAGGTTGGCTGAACCTAAAAAATACCTGCCTGCTTTCCTGGAGAAAAGGTGAGAGGTTAGAAAGCCTATAGGGTGCTATAGGTAGAGCCTTGGGCCTTGTAGCATCAGTGCATCTTCAAAGTAATCAATGCAGGAACAGAGGATGGGTTAACAGAGGATAAAATGCAGAGCAGGGTCTCTGCTGGGATTAGAACTTCTGGATTCTCTCATGGGATGAATTCTACTTTGGAAATGGCCACAAGACAAAGCTGCCTTCTACTGCAGCAAATGTGAGGCTTAGACATCTCAGCTGCAGGCAGAGTGGGGAACATCTGGGATTGGCAGTGCCGTGACTCTCTGCTTCCAGACCCCGTGAGTCCCACGAGTGGCATGTGTCCCTGGCTGCACAGAACTATACTCCCTCCAAGCGGATACTGGAGCTTGCCCGGCCAAAGGGGCTGCACCCAGACTTCGTGCCACCCAGAGAGGTGAGGAGGAAGTTGAGTGAGATTTGGAGGGTACAGCAATGCAGCAAACTGTCCTGAGTTTTTAGACCCCGTATCCCACCCCTGGGTGTGCCCAGTGTGTGTGGGGGGAGAAGCTGTCTGGTTCTGCTGGGGTTTATGACACTGGGAGAAACTGCCTTTTCAGAGAAGAATGTTGTCTTTGCAGATCTCCTGCTGGGAGACAAAAACCAGCCAGGTTGGAGCAGCCTAGTATAGCAGGAGAGCCAAGGGAGACATCTGGGCTGCATCCTCTGATAAAGCAGCCTGGGAAAGTGGAGAAACCTGATGGAAATGGCACGTTTAACTCTTAGGGAGTAGTCATGTTTGTAGTTGGGCAGCTGTGCTCCTATCTGAGTACACAGGGGGCATGAGATTGCAAATACTGTGTGTATTTTAACTACATTTTACCAGTAGCCTAATTTATATTTCTGAGCTTGTTCCTTTTAGGTGGATCATTGCTTTGGCAAGGATGAAAGGCTTGGAGCAATCTCAGATTACACTCATTTCCATGGCAAAGGCTGGGTTTTCTGGATGCAGCCTCTGGGGCTGGGAAATGGGAGGCTGGGCTGAAGCAGGACTGGGCAACAGTAACCCTGTGAAAAATTTTGGAAGAAGTCCCCTACTGGAGTAGTCACATTTTCTGTAGGAATGCAGTTAACTGTACCAGCAAATTTACCCTGAAATCTGAGTGTCTCTCCTTAGCAGTGAAGTTATTTGATTCAGCCAGGAAGATGAATATGAAAAATATGGAAGAAATTTCTCTGCACTTTTACCTGGCTACACAGGCTCTCATTACAGGAGCTCCCCTCCAGGCTCTGAGTGGGCAATAACTAGGGAATCCTGTAGCACCAAAATTATGTAATAGTTCAGGTGAAAGAAAAAAAAATGGATTCTGGAAAATTAAGAGTGACAATGCCCGCAGAGGAAGGGCGCTTGGATGCTCATCCTTTTGGAGAGGGATCGTGACCCTTTGGGCTGCTGTACAAGCTCTGCACATCCCTCCCCCATTCTGGACCCATGCAGGTGCCAACAAAGGTTTCCAGCTTGGCAACCTCGGCCAAAGCATCGGCACGCGTCCAGAAACTCGCAGAGCCCTTGATCAAGGAGCTGACCTGCTGCTCTAGGCACAACCAACCTGGTTTTGTCATTCCTATGGTAAGGCAGCATCACCTGGGACCCTACATGGATGGGACTCTTGGCAGAGGAGAGGGCACAGGTGCTCAGTTGCTTGTGGCTCTCTTCATCCAGCCCGGGATGTGCTGCTGTCCATGAGGCTGGCATAGCTGCTTCCTGAGCTGGAAAGCAGGACTTGCGCTCCATTCAGAGCATGACCTGACTCCCAGTACATATCTGCAGAGAACGGCAGAGCTGTGCCTAGCCTGCACTTGTGGGGACGGGGAAAGGTGGACAGGTGCCCAACTGGGATCTCCAGTGCTGGGGATGGGTTGGACAAAGGGCTGTGAGTAATAGGAGGCTGGAGGGCAGGTTGTGGGACTGGCCAGGCAGTGATTTCTCCTTCTACAGTTTGCCTGGTGCCAAACACAGCTGAGGACAGGACTGTGTCCCATCTGCATGTGGTCAGTGACTGTGAACCTGGTAACACTGAGTTGGTTGCAGGCTGAGCACCCTTGAATGCCAGGAGCACCTCTGAGGACCTTGCTCCCCATTCTTCCCCAGGTTTCCCCGACAACTCTGAAGGCAGTTGCGAGCCCTCGGACCATTGAGCTGGCTAAGCCAAAACAACTCCCCTCTAACTTCAAGCACCCGCGGGATCCTGAGTGGCCCGTGACAAAGGCTGCCAAGCGTGCAGTGGCTACACCAAGGATTCTGGAACTGGCCCAACCTACCTCAAGGTAGGTATTGCTTCCCTGTCACGGGGAAACGATCAGCTGCCAGCCCATTTTGTGTGGCTCACGGCACCTTGTTCATTTGTGTTTGGCCAGAGAGATTAGGTCAAGACCAGGAAGTGTTCTTCCACTTCCAAAATGCATGGATTTTGTGTGTCTGGATGTGTTAATACTACATGGATTGTGGTTTAAAAAGCCCTTTTGAAGTAGAAGGAGAGTCAGAAGAGAAGAAACAGGAACTCTCTAATTCCAGCAGGAATTACTGGTTGGGACTTATTATTAATTCCAATTATAAAAAGCAACCAGCTGGCAAAGGGCAGCATGTAATACATTCGTGTTGCCCAGCATGTTGCAGCTGACCTCAGCCCAGTCTGCAGAAAGTGCTGGGGAGGATGTTTCACAGAGGGTGAGGCTGGCTGTAGGGGCTGTGAGAGATATCCCTCCTCTGACAACAGCAGTGGAGGTATGATGCCTTTTGTCCTCCCTTGACAGGGAAGGGCAGGCTTAGGTGGAGGTGTGGGAGCTGGCAGGCAGCTGACAGCTGGCCTTGCTGCAGTCAGGATAGACCATCCCTACCCTCTCTCCTCCAGACCTCGTATGGGCTTGACTGCATTCAACCCAGATGCATTCAGAGTGAAGAAGGCTGCTTTGAAGGCTGTTTGTTCTCAGCGGCTCAACGAACTAGCTCAACCAGCCCGGCGCTAAGCTCTCTCAGAAATGCTCCTGCCACCTGCCCACATCACCCCTTGGAACATCACTCTCTCTGAGCTGTGCTGTGCCTGGAAAATCTTGAACACAGCGCAGAGGCAGCTCTCAGCAAGAACGCTTTCTGGGAGTTCAAATAAAATCATCATTCCTTAATAGTCATCAGGGGAAATTAATAGAATTCAGTCTAATGTGGGAAGACTCTCTCCCTAGGATGGGTTATGTCTGGAGTTTCTCTCTTGATTGTTTTGCCATAATAGTTTAAGAAGTAGTGTAACAACTGCTGGGGAAGGCAGCACAGGAACTGTCCTTTCACACAGGGAAGTGTGACAAACCAAACCCAAGAGCACGCAGTAAGTTGATGCAACACAACTCCTAAATTAGGGTTTAAATATTTCTGCTAAAATTTAAACATCTTACTGACACTCAAAAGTTTTGTGCTTATGACAGAAATAGAAATACAAAAGGCTACAGTGTATTTTGAGTTGCTTGGATTTGGGGCCTGTTTTCTCAAAGGCCTGGAGAACAGGCAGATCCAGTTACATAGGTGGGTTAAAACTATGCGGTTCAGATACTCAGTTGTGTGACCCTAGGCAAAATAAGGGAGTTCTGCACTGGGATTTTTGGAGCCTAACTCAAAAAAGCAGAGTTCCCCTCAGTGTAAGAGAGAAGGCAAGTTGCAACGGCTAACAGAAAACAAGTATTGATGCCAGAGTCTGCAGAGCAAATTCTGAGCTCCAGTCGGGTCTGTGGGTGAGTCAAGTTTGGCAGCTGGATTGCAAGGGAACAACACAGCCTGTGAGGGGCATGACATAAGGGAGAATGCTTTTATCTGCTTCCTGCAAGGTCACTATGTTTTCACTGGCTGCCCAACCACTGGCGACAGGCTGGAGATACTGAGGCAAGCGAGATGCTCACCAGTAAGGGACAAAAGCCACAAATGAAAGCATATGGCAGTTTCAGAGCCAATGTATTTTAATCTTCCCTGTGTTAAGCTGATTCTCCTTCCAAAGGAGTAAATGCAGGTGACCACAAACCAGAAGGGGATTAATCAGAGGATCCATTAATTGATTCAGTAATCCACTAAGCAGAGGACTTTTGAAGCCTTTTGAACAAGGTAAGGTCACTGGGCAATGGTGCTAGTTATTTTTAGACCAGGCATTGTCTTGTGCCAGGATGCATGAGAGTTTGGACTTCGTGCAAGAGCCCCACTGCAACTGCATTCCTCAGGCCTGAGAATGGCCAGGAGGAGACTGGGGCCTCTCCCTAAAGCCCCCATGCTGTGGGGGAACCCCAGCACCACCAGCTTCTGCCACCCTGGGAATTAGGAGGTGTGTGGGGCTGTGTGGGCTGCCATGCATGGACCCACGGGTGCCCTAGGAGATGAGGCTGCCCATGGCTGTCCCTGTGGCAAAGGGAAAACCCACTGTGCCCACTAAGGCTGCCTGGGAGAAATTTTACCCTTCCAGAGGAAGAAGTCTGCCTCCTGTCATGGGGGCAGAGAGCACAAGCAGGGACATAACACAGCTCCTGTCATCAAAAAACATTGGGGTTTTATTACTGCTCTGGGAAAAAGCCCAGAACAACCCACGAGTTCTTTCTCTTTGGTGATCTCTAACAGAAAGGTAAAAAAGGCATTCAAGGGGTGCTTGGTTTGGTCTGATAATGGTGTAGGCACTGTATCCAGAGCTGATTCAGGCATGTTGAGCCAAACCAAGTCACCTGAGCAACACGCCTGGATTTCCAGATGCCCTGCTCTCTGGATGATCTGTACCTTAAAGCTAGCACACATACTTTGCCTCTGGGGATTGTAAGGAAAAGGAATCTTTATTTCTTTTTTCTATATTTGAACATATATCATGGCAAATTTTCTGCAAGCCTGGGACAAGGGCATGAAATTGCCTTTTCTTGTGTGGCTGCTGTTAAGGGGTTGGAATCACTAGATAGGTTATCAGCCATCAAAAGTTGCATACGCACCCATGTATATATATATAATTTTTTCTTCTGGTTATGTACATGTTAAATAAAATTTATGTTAAATAGCAGAGTATTACTTTGTATCGCAAAACCTACTGCAACAGAAGAACCCCAAGGAAACCCACTCCGAAGAGCTTCACCATCCTTTACAAGATGGGGATTGGAGCAGCATCCTCTAGTCCCTGACAGACCCGCTTTCTGAGGGCAGCCCTTCAGACTTCCTCCACTCCGCCAGGCGCTGCTTGAACCATTTCTGGAGAGAAAGAACAAAGCAGAGGCTGAGTGCACTGGGCTGAGCCAAGCCTCCAAATAACTTTGCTGAAGACGCAGATGTCAGCATGTGGGACGAGGTGAGGGGAACTCAGGGTGCTGCTGCCTTGCTGGCAGTACAGGCAGCCAGGATGGTCGCTCCTGACTGAACCTACGTGTAACCTACGTGTGCATCTCTTTCCAACTCATTCCTCTAGCTCACTTCAGACCTTGACAGCATGGGTGAGTCTTTTTTTATTGCTGTGAGTCCAGGTTTTTCTTGCAAACAGAGTAAGAGTTCGGCTAAGGAGCTGGATGATGTCTGTTTAAATGACTGGAGAAGTGAAACAATCACTTGCAGGTCCAAAACTGACAGGAATCAAAAGCTCACCTGTTTCAGAAAGCATGAGAGGTACAGCACATTGACTCTCAACAAATTTAAGAACAAATCTATTTTTAAAATTGTTTAAAAATTGTCTTAGTGTTCAGGCAATATGCACATCTGTGTTAGCAGTAACTTAGCACTATGTCTGTTGTAACTTAGCGTCTGGAAGCTCATTCCAAGAGCTGCTGATGCCCCTTTAAGGAAGACACAATTTAAAATATTAGGTAAAATGTATCTGGTTAAAGCTACACTACCTAGGAAGAAAAGAAGTATAACTCATGTGCCGGAAGCACAGCTCAGCCTTTTGTTTGGCAATGTGCCTGTGATTCCTTTTGTTGCAGCTCATTTTGTTGCTATATTTGTTCATGGTTATTTCTGAAGCTATTATGGTCCGTAATGATACAACCGCCGTGCTCTCTACAAGTGCCTCTCACACTCACACTGCCTTCGACCACATCCAGTCATATGATTGACAGCCTAGCCTCCTCTCAAAAATTTCCTTTCTGTCCTAAATCATCATGTCCTCTTTTTATCTTATTGTTACTGAATTTTTTATTAAAATGGCTGCTATTTCTAGATGATAAAGCACTCCAGATGTCAGGGGCAATGATTCCTGTGTTCTACGCAATGCAGGCACTTTGCAGCTCACCACCCCAGTCTTGATCCTGTCCCTAACATGACCTTCATCTCCAGATCTCTAGGAGCACTCTAGATTAGTGGAAAAAAGACAGCTATCAGGGAATATTTTAAGACATCTACAGAGGTGCCCTGGGCATATATGTCCCTGTGTTTACAAGTTGCTTTAGGGAAAAAAAAAAAGAACAGTGTCATTTCTATGGAAAAAAGGGTATTTTAGGGGTACTGCCTCCTTGCTACCTCAAACAAGCCGTGATTGATACCTGCCTGTCACCAAAGCAATGGATGCTGTTCCAGCATCTTTTCCTGGGACAGACTAAATGCTGACATTGCCAGCTCGGCTTTTATACCTCTTTGGCTTTTCTGAGGGAGAGCCAGGCTTGCCAGCTCTCTGCAAATTGCTGCTAACTTTCCACTAGCTTAGATTTCTTTTCTATGCCCTTAAATGCTGCTCTGGGTCTAGCAAACACCTGCACTGCCACCTGAAGGAACTGGGAAGAAGCTGTTTGCTTCTGAAGCCCACGGTAGCCCACAGGTAGCCAGTTGGAGCACAGTGCTTGGTGGAATTCCCAGACAGTGGCAGCCTGTCCCTGTGGAGGGATATTTGGAGGCCTCTATGTCTCCTGGAGAGGCTGACAGACTTGCCTGACATCTGGGCTTGAGGATGCTGAGGCACAGGGTGCACAGCCTGAGCATGTCCCACAGCACATCCTGCAGGAATTGCATCTGTTTTAAAATGACAGTAGTTTTGCCAGACCTTAAAACCAACAGTAGTTTGTGCATCCAAGACTGTCAGAAATGGTTTGGAAGAACAGCATGCACGGGTTGTACATTCAGGGGCAGAAACACGTGGAGTGCAGGAAGGATGTGGGGTACAGGGAGGTGCTGTGTTGCATTAGAGCTCTGCGGGTGCAGTCAGGGGTGCGCTGGAGGTTGCAGAGGTGCAGAGGGGAGTTGTGGGTGCAGTGAGGAGGGTGCACGGTGGTGCAGGGAGTGCAAGCAGAGAGCACACGGGGCACAGAGGAGCGCAGTCGGTGTGGGAGGAGCATGAGAAGAGCGGGGGCTGCTGTAAAAGCTCTGCGGGGGACAGATGGGTGCAGGTGTACGATAGAGAGACCAGGACAGGACAGGCAGGAGATGTGGGGCACAGAGGCATGCAGGGGAGTGGGGCTGGTGTCAGGGCCGGGATGAGGGGCATACACTCACCAGAGTCTGCTCCTCGGAGAGCCCGGTCTCAGCAGCGATGAGACACAGTGTGGTGGGGTCAGGATGCTTATTCACCTTGCAGAAGTGGTACTCCAGGATCTCCAGCTGCTCCTCAGTGGGAATGACTGGCTTTTCCATGGCCATCTCCTCCTGGGGCAAGGCTATGGGGCCAGGCACTGCGGAGAGGGGCTGGTGTCATTGCTCAAGCTGGGAGTGGCCAGTGGGGCCACACTTGCTGAGCCCTAGATTTGCCATCTGTGTCCCCACCAACCTCCTCCCCCGCCCTGGCTGTGGCCTCTGGCTGCAGCAGAGCTCAACTCCCTTCCCAAAGACATGCCACGGAGCCCAGCTGGGAGCACTAGCCCTTCAGCAGCTCCTGTCTCAGTTTCCTCACTGCAGCGAGCACACGCCAGCAGTGCCCAGCACTGAGCTGTCTCACCATCCTCAGCTGGCAGGAAGCTGCAGGCTGCTCAGCGCTCCCCTGGTGCTGTATTTATAGCCAGTGTGACTCCCATGGGAACGATTCCTGTTTACAGCCGTATTTAGGCCTGGGCGTCACTTAGGAGTGATGTCACAGCAATGGGCATGTTCAGGGGGTTAATTTAAAGATATTAGCTAAAAATTAGCTAAAATTTATCCTCTGGGTGAAGGGACAATATCTGCCCTCTAACCTAGTGGGTTGTTGGGTTTTTTTCCCTACTTCCCAGTGATCAGGCAAGTTTGTGCAAAGGAATGATAGAGCATACAAGATCTTCTGGGAGCATGGTCTTTGACCCAGCAATCACTCTATTTCCCCTCCTCAGGATCAGTGTCCTGGTCCTTCTCTTAGCAGTGTGGCCGGACATCACACAATGCTGGCCATGAGAAGGTGAGCTGCATTGTTTTAAGTAATATTTAATGTTATCACACGTGGGCATAAACAGTCCTATTGTTCCCGAGCATCACTGAACTGGTTGGTTGGGTTTTGGTGTATAAGTGTTCAAATCCTCGAGGACTGTACCCAGTGTATGTCTGTTGCTCAAGCACTTGCTGCCTCTGTCTGTGGTCAGTCCTAGGTGCTCCCAGCAATGGCAGCACCAAGAAGCCCACGTTTCCCTCCAGAGTAACATTTGCCCCACTTGTGCTTTGCATAGTGTCTGGAAGATTTGGCCCAAAAGAACAAGCAAAACAAGTGCTTGGCTAAGCTCCTCACCGCTCTTCTGCTGGGCTCCAGGTTTGCTTCTACATGGCAGAGGGTTGAGCTTGCTAATTCAGTCAGCTAAAACACGAGGCACTGCCCCCACACAGCATGCACAAGTCCCTTGATGCTGAATCACTGTGGTGTTTTTGAAACCAGGCTGTGGGGTATTGGCAGGGGAGGAGCTGGTTGCAAAAATGTGGCCTTTCTTGATCTGCTCTCCTGCTGTCCCAGTTGCCTGGCCCATCTCTGCCAGGTTGGCTGGTTGGTGTTGCTGGCTCTCCAGTGCTGCCAGGAGTCCTTGGCTCTTCTTGGGACTCCTGTGGGCCATCTGCTGCAGACCTGCCCTGTCTCCACACTGCAGTCCAGCTTTTCCTTCCCTTTGGCTCTGGGGTATGATCCTGGAACATCCATCATGCTGCACTCCTACTGCATAGGTTTAAACCCAACTGCTTTCTTGGTTGAGTGATAACTCACCTTTAGGCACCCTGGGGTATGGAATGCCCCAGGGCTTTCACTTGCTGACAGAACTGCTAGGATGGAGCTCAGCTTCAAAACTGTCTTGCAGCTTGAGAGGAGCCAGGCACAGTGAGAGGCTGGAGACATCCTCTTCTTTGAACTTTACCTCATAAAGCAAAGATCCCCCTGAGCCTCCTCTGCAGAAAGTGCTTTGACTAATAAAAGAATCCTTTGGCATTTGAGTAGGGGCTTATAAATAGACTAGGGCTGGTTGTGAAACAGCCCACACTGCCTGAGTCCCTTGGTAAGTACCGATTGTAACACAGTGGTTGCGTAACATTGAAGCACCTCTGAGCAGGACGGAGTGCTGGTAGCCAGTGTCACCCACCAGCCCTGAATGGGCTGAGGAAAGACCATCTTTAAACCCAGGCACTGCAAGCCAAGAGGCCTTGTCTGAGGAGCGTTGTAGCTGCCTGGGTTTTCCTGGGGTCAGCTCAGTTCAGAAGCAACCATATAGGAAGGGGACAGTCATAATTCAGTTCCTCACTCATGTGAGGTTGTAGGAGTCTGCTGAATGCTGCTCACCTACCTTAGCTGTTTGTAGACCTCTGGAAAAGATGCAGGGATAAGAAGGAGGTCCCCTTGACTTACGATGCTGCTCTCCAGCACCGTGGCTGCCAGGCTCTCCATGAGGTCAAAATGCAGATGAGGACAAGCTCAGGCCACAAGTCCTGCCTCTCCTTTTTTCAGCACATCACTGAGACACCTGCCCTTCTCATAGAAAGCCCAGCCACAAAGGAATCCCTCATCACCTCCAGATCATGCATCTAGCCCAGGCCACCAGCAGCAACATGCCTTGGCAGTTCATAAATCATTGTTTGCAGCCTGCCGCGTTAATGTGCATTGATGTGTGTGCATGGATTTGCATAGGGAACACAGGCTTCGTGTTTCACCTGCACAGCTATTCCTGCTCCTGATTATCTCCAGGCTCCTGAGGCGTTTCCCCGTAGGACACAGTATCTTCTACCTGCTGGCAGCTCAGGGTGCCCCAGCATGTGGGATGTGATGCCTGATGGCTTTTCTTTGTGTCCCCTCTACTCCTGCTCTGAAAGGAGAACAGTTTTTACCTCTCAAGGTTGTGAGATGCGTTTCAGGAAAAGGCAAGAACCCTGGGGCTCCTGGAGGGCTATGCAGGTCTCCCCACATCATTCCATTACATCCTTGAGGCTTTCAGGAGCCATGTGACCCCTGTGCAGCATACGGCCTCTAGCACTTGGCACCTCCTGCATGCTAAAAACTGGGGTTATATGACATGACTTGAGGGCACCAGGAGTGCCTAAATGCCCTGACGCCCTTTGAGACCACTAATCACCTGCCTACTACTTAAATGGAGCCTCATTTAAGCCCAGGCATGCAGCCTGGCCTTCAGGCTGTCCACCATCTCTCCCCTGTACAGGAAAGGTGATTGTCTCACATTTCTTTAAGCCCAGGAGAAATATGGAGACTCACAGCTGTTTGGCTCAGCTGCTGAAAAGCACCACTTCTCACTGTTCTTTTCCTCTTAAATTTTTGAAAACATTGAAAAAAATGGCTTTTTCAGTGCAAGGAATATTAGCCATTCAGAAGGACTGTGGGGCTGCAGTTGTAATTCAGCTGGGGTTTACTCACGCAGACAGAAATGACAATGCCAGATGCACTGTCACAGGAAAATCACTACACCTGCTCTGTCCTAAGTGTCAAGCTAAAGGTCCCTGGGGAATTCACGCTTGGCTCTGACTCTCTTGGTTTTAGATAGAGCAATGTGAGAGCAGAAGCTTGCAAATGGTTCAGTGGTTGCCTGGGCTGTGGGCAGCTCCAGCCAGCATTACTATTTACATGACAGCACCTGGTGCTCTTAGTGTGGCTGATAGGGCATTGAAATGCACCTCCAGGGCCATTTTGGAGTGAGCAGACAAAAGGTAATGACTGATGGACACAAGCTGCAGCAAGAGAAAGTCTTTTGATAAATATATAGTACTCTGGCCATGTCCTGTGGCTGCACCCAGCTCCCAAGAAACACCCTAGGGTTACTAGCAGGACTACTAGCTCTGGCCTGAAATTGGAGAGAACATCTTTCTGTCTCCCACCATGCTTGCCCAGCATTGCTAGTACAGTCAGCATTTACTATCCTGGCAGAAATCTGCCAATTTTCCAGAAAAGACACGATCTCTGTTTGCTCAGCTTTGCTTTTTTGAACAGTAGTCACAATAGCTGGCTGGCTGTGCAGCTTTCTCATGATTTACCCAAAGCCCCTAGAAATCTCTCTGAGCAGTAGCTCCTGCCAAGCTGATGGGGCTCCACAGCCTCTGCTGGGCTTCTTGACTCCTTTCCCAGTGCTCCCACTCTCAGGGCTGGGATGTGACTGGAGGCATCTGCATCTAGTTTTGGCTTACAGCTATTTCCTGCCACCGCAGGGATCAAAATAGCAGTTCTCAATGCAAACGAGCCCTCTTACCCTCCCTTGCTCTGCTGCAGAGCCATGTCCTGTCCTGAGCTTTGCTCAGCCTCCTGCTGTGGGGTGGCTGTGGATAACATCAGCCAGCATGGCGCACAGGATAAGGTGGGACAGAGGCTTTAAAAATAAACCAGGCCCTGCCATAAATAAGGAAAAAACACCTGTCATGCATCCTGTAAACTACCCGTCCAGTCTTTTAGAAGATAATATCGGATGGGAACAAAGCAAACAGGAGCACAGCAGCTGCTGCAGCAGAGGCAGGGCCCCGTGCTGGCCCCTGCCTGGGGTCTCTCCTGCCTGGGTGCCCTTCTGCCTGCCCCGGGCATAAGCGTGGGGCAGCCCCGACCTCCTCAGCATCATTACTCAGAGCAGCTCCTCCCTCCATCCCCCCCATCCCCAACTGCAATCCCCCCCCAGCGCCCCCAGCTCGAAGCCTGCGCTTACCTGGAGCTGGCAGGGACCAGAAGCGCGTAAAACAAGAACCCCGCAGGTCCTTGGGTGACTGCTTAAGTATCTGCGTGTGTGTTTGACAGGCGGGGACCTGAAAAACCTGCCGCAAATCACAGCAGCTCCCGGGATCCACAGGCGCTCTCTGGGCTGGTAATTCAGGTTTGGCTCCCGCTCCCTTTGGCAGGGCTCCGCGCCTGGCTGTGCGCGCCGCGGGCTCTCGGTGGCCCGGCAGCCGTCGGGGCGCGTCCCGCCGCCCCCGGGGCCCCAGGACACGGGGCTGCTTCCTGCGGGGCTACAGGAAAGGTGCCGGCGGGGTGCGGCGGAAACCGAGCTTCGTACAGCCGAGCTCCAGCCCAGCCCGCCCGTCCCTCCCGGCCGGGCCGCATCCCGCAGCTCCGCTGTGAGGAACCCCGCTCCCGCCTTTGCGGATGGAGCCCGGCAGCGCTCGCTGCTCTGCAGGGTTGGGTTCTCATCTCGCTTTAGTGTCTTGCAAGGGATGTGTCCAGGTTTAACATTCCGGAGTCGGCTGTCACTGTAGTCAGCCCTGTGATCCCGCCAGGCTGGGTATAAGGGCAGGACGGGGTCCTGGATCTGTCCGGCTGCTGCAGCCCAAGTGCCGCCAGAGGCACAGCCTGGCTGGGGCTGGGGAGGAGAGCAGGGCGTCCTTCTCTGCCAAAGACCTCTCCTCCATTAAAGTGCCCAGGAGCCTGCAGTTCCCATTGGGGTGGTCTGGAAGCATTAGACGGCAGCTTCAAAAGAGGCATCTAGTGGGGTGGAGTGCAGTGGGGAGGGGCTGATTTTTCTCTCAGTTTATAGACATCTGGAAGGGGATGCTGGAAAATCAGGGAGGCTGAAGAAAGGACTCATGAAAAATTGAGTACAGCTTGCAGTGGCTGAGATTATCTGCCTGAGCAAAACCCAAACTGGCACAGAATGCAAAAGCTGTGGAGCTGGCTGGAGCTAGAGGCAGGGAGCCCTGACCCTGGGGAGAAGTGGCTGGACAAATCCATGCAAGAAACCTCCCCTGTGTTTAGCAGTGAGCCAAGAGTGTCCTGAAGAGGTTTTGTAATGTTGGGGTAAATGTGGGCCAAGGCAAGGGGATTGCAAAGATATCTGTGCCAAAGGAGAGCCAGACCTGTGCCAGTTTTCCTAGCAGGATGACATTGATCCAGCAAGATCAGGGGATAGCTTCACTGCCTGATAAACCAAATGGTGCTTTTCAGTGGCTGCCAGAGAGGTTTTAGGGGGAAGACTTGATCCTGCATGCCTTGGGCAGGCACCTGGCCAAAGGGATATGTCCTGTTTATCACTGGTGCTAAGCAACAGGAGCACAGGTAGCAATTGGACGAGCAGAGCAGAGAATTGGATGATGTGTCGGAGGGATGGCTCCAGTAGCCGTGGCTGGGGGCATCAGGGTGCATTCAAGGAGGCTGGAGCAGGCCCCTGCAGCAGGACTCAGCCTTGGATTTCAGCCCAAGTGTGGGAAAGTCCAGGCAGAGATCCTGAACTGCAAACTGACATGTCCTTGGGGGAGCTCTCTTGGGTATTGCTTACTTATCTGCCCCATGTCTGTGCTCTGCTCTGGCATCTGTTCTTGGCCAGCCTTGGTGACAGGACAGATGGGAAAATCTTCTGTTCCAGAAAGATTTTCCTATGTTTGTATGCTGTCTTTTTTTTTTTTTTCCTTCCGTGCATGTGCCCCAAGCACTGCAAAATGTGAGGAACCTGGCCCACAGGAACAGGATAGGCTCCTCTCTTCCCTTGTTTATTACTGTCAATGTAGAAAAAGCCTTTAATGTGGAAAAACCCTTTTCTTTTAGCCTGTGAACTCAGCCCAGACTTGCACTGGGAGCACTGGCAGTGACCTATATGAGGCTGAGACACCCCATTGAAATCGTTTCAGAGGTGTCCTGCAGTGACAGTGTGAAAGTCATGTCACAAATCTGTGACAAATCTGTTCACATCTGGCTGGCACATGTTAATGCTTTTCCGACCTTTTTTGAAATCTTTTAGGCCCCATTTCTCCTTCTGAGAGAGGGTCGAAGTACTGCTGGAATTTATGCCTCACCTGATATGAAGAGATCCTCTCCCCAGAGGATGTCATTTGTCAGCAAAATTAGATTACATAGAAACAAAATGAAGGGTGCATCCAGGCCCATCACAGAGACTTTTTTCCAGCTGGGAAGAAGTACAGCTGTTGTGATGTACGTTTGACAATTTAGCATAATACCATAGCATTGCAGGGAGGGGTTGGCAGCTGCAGCACCCCCCTCCTCTGGACCCCTCTTGCAGAGGCTTGATTATCATCCATATTGCTCCATGGCAAGATATTGGCTGTAGTCACTTTTGGGGGGGAGGTGGGGTGGGCATTCGACACACAGCTCATGCCCATCCTGGCCCAGTTGTTGTTCCTTTCACACTGCATGGGACAGAATGGGAAACAACATGGAAAAGAGAAGGGGGAAGCAACTTGTCAAGGATAGAATGGGATGTAACATAGCTTGTTATATCTGACTTGCTCATATTTGCTCCTTTTCATGCTTGTGTCTCTCTTGAATTTTGCCATGTTTTCGTTCCTGAAACTGAGGCTTAGCACCAGCACCCCTTGTCTGGGGATTAAGCAGAGATATTTTTTTTTCCTTTTTCTGAGTATGTGAATTAAAAAATATGCTCTTTCCAGACTCCACCCCAACCCAAGTGTCAGAGAGAGCACAAAAGGTTTCTTTCTCCCTCTGAACACCCCAATGCAAAGGAAAACCTCAAAAGCTGTCTTCTGTTTTGTTTACCCATGGGTTTTTGGTTGGGTTTTTTTTGGTTGTTTTTTTTTTTTTTTTTTTTTTCCCTGATATGCTAGGGTTTTCTGGCTGCTAATCCAAAAAAAATGTGGCTTGAAACAAGGCTTTACAGAATATTTTGGCTTCCATTCAGTTAGAGAAGAGTTTTCTAACTAGCCAGTACTGACTCAGGGGACAACTCTTGCAGCTAGCCAGATGAGACTTCCACCTCCATGCCCCAAAACAGCATAAGAGATTGGTTGTTCTTCAGGGTGCAGTTGGCAATTGCCTTTGTTGGACATCCCAATACACAAGAACTTGACTGAGTCATTGTTCTTTTGACCAGTTTTTTTCCCTAGGAGGGCAGCAACAGTGGTTGCACCCCAAGAGCCAGCAGCACACAGTGCCTACCCAGACCATGCCCTGGGCAGGGGGAAGAGGAGGTGGGCACAGGTGGCTCCTTGCTGGCCTGGGCTCAGAACTGCCTCTTCTGCTCTCTCCTTCATGCATTTTCCTTTGTTTTTAGTGGGCAGGGTTCAGCCTGTCTCTCTTCAGCAGCAGAACGGATCCAGGCCAGACAGATACTAATCAGATGTGACTTCCAGTAAGATCCCTGCCTTTACTTTCTCCGTGGGATACAGTTGTGTGGATGGAAACTGCAGTCTTTTATTATTCCTCCCGTTGTTCCAGTACTTCTCAGAGAACAGTGTCATCTCATTGGTATTTCCATGTGCAATCTCTGCCTGGGGTACAGTCTTCCTCCCTACTCTCACTCTTACTAACCAGATTGTTTTGAAGTGACTAAACCGGGAGTCGATACGTGCAGTTCCTTGCCGGGAGGATGTTCAGCAGCGCTGCCATGGCTTGTGGGCAGAACGTGCTGCAGCACGCAGAGACAGCTGGCGGGGCATCATCCCACGTGGGAGCTGCTGCCCTGCCCAGCCCAGGAAAACACAGGCTCCGGCACCGGTGAGAGGCAGGGAGGGAGGACACAGCAGACCTGCAGATCCTCTCTCTGCCCTGGGAGTGCCAGGGGTATGTGCAGGGGAGTGAGTGCCCTTCCAGACTTGGATGGCTGTGCATTTTCTAGGGAGCAAGTCAGGGAGATGGGAGGCTGGAAAACGTCTGCTGAAATCTGTTCTGTTGTGAATTTTTAGGCTGAAGCTGCCTGGATTTGGAGGTCCTGACTCAGATACTTCAGTGATCCAATACTTCAAGTCAAATACTTCAAGGTCAATGAAGGGACTTTATCCCTCCCCAGGGGAGGGATGAGCTCTGTTAAAACGCTTGCCACCAACATGACCCTCTCAACTGCAGCAGGAGTGCTATCCTGATGACCTACTTTGAGGGTCTTAGCAGGGTGAGCACGGGTGCTGACCATCCCATGACTTTCCTCAGCCCTCACCACGAGGGACAAGGACCACATTTTCCCCTGTGCCATCCCACACCAGGGAGCCCACAGGTGCCTGGCCCTTGTGCCTACCTCATGGCAGCAGTGCCTTGCAGCTGGCAGCCTGTGGTTTCTGTTGGACCAGTTTGGGCAGGCACCTGTGGAGAGGTGGCTCTGGTGCCACCAGCTGCTGGGGTATTGCCATAGGCGAGGAGCAGGATGGGTCATCTCTGTGTGACCCACACAACAGCCCCTGTGGCACCTGTGGTGCCCTGTGACACTGGCAGACAAAATGACTTACAGAGTGACCGTGAACAGGGGAGTGAACAGCAGACTCTGCTCCACCTGCTGGGTGTCAGGGAGTGCCTTCAAGGGCCCTATGCAATTAACTTCGAAAATTTTGTTCCCTTTAGCAACCTGGTTGCTAAAGAGGGCTCCTGAGAAGCTGGCACTGACAAAGGATGCTAGCTGCCCACAGTCTTCTCTACACAGCTGACCATGGGGAAAGCTGAGTGAGCACAATAGAAGCACTCACAGATGCCTTCCTCATTGCTCTGACAGCCTCATCACCCCAGGGAGTGGTCTTTAGTGGGACATCCCCTGCTCCTGGGATCTTCCTGCTGCTCCAGCTCTGGGGGCTCAGGCAGTCCACTGACAGAAGGCTGATTGTGTCCAGTGTGCCTGGCAGAGAGGCTCCAGGATGGAGAAGGGTGTCTTTGCCATGTCTTGCAGGGTATGGTGACTGGGCTGGTGCATGGGGGTGCTTTCCAGGGAAGGAGTATGGGAGCAGGGTGCAGTGCTGCACAAGCAAGCAGCTGAGAGTGCTCAACCCATGGGAGAGCCCAGCAGGCTCAAACAAGCACAAACAGCCTAAGAAACCTGAGCTAACAAAGCCATCCTGCACCACTGCTTAGGGAAGTCACACTCTTGTCACAGCACGTCTTTTAGCACCTTGTCCTGCTGGAGGGAAGTGGTTTGGGGGACACCCAAGGCTGGGGACCAGTTCCCATCAGTGGTGAGGGCAGGTTCTAGAGGCTCACTGCCAATCTGAGGCTGTTTGAAGCAGAAGGAAGGCTTCTGGCACTGGTGTGGGATTGCTCTCATGTTGCTCCAAGTGCCTATGTGCCCGTCTCTTGGCTGGTGCTACACACAGCCAGTCTGTCTGGCTTCTCTGGGTGGGTTTTTGTCCCTTCTTCAAAGCCTGTTTCTCATCCTAGGCCTAGATCTGCCTAGTAAGATCTTCTCCAGGGAGGGCTTTATGTTGGACCATGTCTCCTGTTGCTTAGGTCTCTGGCCTGGCTGCAGAAATCCCTGCTCTGTGGGGTGGGCACAGCAGGGCTCAGCTCAGGGAGCCCACTGGAGAGCTGTGTCCCCTGTGCTCCTCCTGCTGTCCAGCACAGGCCTGTCTGCCTGGCAAGGAAACAATGTCAGGGGTTTCCAGAGCTTGCTTCTCTTGAAATATACTTCACTTAGCAGATATTATTTCAGCAAGACATTAATTCTAACCTCTGCTGCCCATTCACCTGTTCTGAGCATAGAAACGGATTTGCTGACTTGTGTGCCTCACCATGGCAAATATGAGCCATGGGGAAAATACACCACAAGGGGCCAGCTCTGCTCTCTGTGCCCAGCCTGCTGCTGCATTGGAAATGTTGGTGACTTGGGAGCAGGGACACACAGGAGACCCATGGTGTGTAACTGCTCACAGCCTGCTGATCTCTGCCAGATGTTTTTTAGTCCTGTCATTTCTGAAGACCTGGAGGCCTTCCTGAGTCTCTGGAAGTGTTTTATCTGTTCTTAATAAAGTACTCTTATCACTCTCTAATGGCAGAGTGTTGACCCTAAACACTCATTTCACGACGTTTTCACCCAAGGAAATTGAATGCAAGAGATGGGAAGTCAGGCAGAAGGCTCAGAGGCATTTTTCTGCTGTACACCTACATGCAGCACTCCAGATAACTGAGGTGCTTTCTCATAAGTAGTCAGACCTGTCGGGGTGGTTCTGGTGGCTCTGATAACACCTGACTTTGGGCAGCACAGGTTCTGGTTGCAAATGCACCAGCCTGTTGCTCTTTCAAACTGCAGCATAAGTAGGGTGGAAATGACCTCTCCAGGTCTCTAGTCCAACCTCCTGCTCCAAGCAGGGCCCTCTAGATCAGATGACTTAGGACTGTGAGCAGCAGAATTGTGAACATCTTGAAGAATGTTGTTCCTAAAACCTCCAAGTGCTTCTGTTCTAGTATTCCTCATGGGAAATAAAGTTTTTCTGGTATTTAACAGAATTTTTGCATGCATATAAGATCTCTGTTCTAGCCCATTATTACTTAAATGTGGGGTTTTTTGCCTTACTGGTGCATGGCAGAATACAAAGGCAATGTTTGTCAGGGGACAACAAATGTTTTTTTCCCTTCTCATGAGCCCAAACAGTTTTCTTTTCAGAGTTAAAAATCTCCTTTTCCTCTTCTTATGACTTTTTAAAAGGATATTCTTCTTTGTCTGAGTAGGAGTGGAAGAAGTCCCCAGAATATGCAGGTTTTTTCTCTTTTTGGACTCAGTCACATAGCAACAGGTGGCACTAGGAGTTTACAGGCCCTTCTGCCCAGAGTTTAGGAAATCTTTACTGTGGTTGATTCATGGAGATGACTTGCTTATTGCCTTGTCCTATTTGATTCTGACATGAATACTATCTAGCTCTCAATAGATAGTCAAGTTTTAAACTTTGATTATGGTTGCAGATCCCTAAGTTCTCCAGGAGAAACTGGCTGGTCATGGCATGGATGAGTGCACTGTTTGCCCTGTAAAAAACTCTGGGTGGCAGGACCCAGAGAGTGTTGGTGAGTGCAGCTACATCCAGCTGGTGGATGGACACTAGTGGGGTTCCACAGACCTCAGTGCTGAGGCCAGCCCTATTTAATCTCTTTATCAGTGATCTGGCCAAGGAGATTGAGTGCATCCTCTGGGCAGAGGGCAAGCTGATAGTCAGAGAAAGCCCCAGGGGCACAATTTGCATTTTGCTTGATTGTCAGGATTTATGTTTAGTAACACAGCTTAGTGGGACTTGGCCGTGTCAGGTTTACAGTTGATGATCTTAAAAGTTTTTTCTAACCTACATGATCCTGTAATTCTTAGCAGATAGATTTAATCATTGATGTGACCTTCCATTCACAACCTCACATTTAATTCCAGCTTTGTGCATCCAGCTGTACTTAAATCTCCTACCATAAGGAAGACAGAAACATTGTGGGGCAAGAAAAGCCATGTAAATGCAAAGCTGGTTTTTAAAAATTCGGAGAGAAGCAAGCTACTTGGAGTTTCCCAAAGCTTACCAGAAGGCAAGAGTGTCCATGCAGATAGCTACAGTACAACAGCCCCAAAGCCTCCTACAGAGGCCACTCCTCTTTGACAGACGCTCTTCAAACAAAGAGAGAGGGTTCATTTCAAGTGTTCATTTGCAGACATCTGCAAACTGCTGGATATCCAAAATATTTGAAGGGGACTGGCAGATAAGAAAGGACTTCCAGAAAACCCAGGCCCTTCCAGTGCAGCAGTTTGGGGCTTGCTGCAATATCCCACAGAATCTACAGTGACACCAGATATTACTAGACAAGTTAAAGACCTCAGTCCCAGCCCTAGAGTGCATCACAGTAGGATTTGTCACTGAGGAAGCTGGAATAGACTAGCTTATGTAGGAACAGCTTTAGGTCAACCCTAAACACTTTGGCACCTAATGTCAGGTAGAAATATTCAGAACTGCTGAAAAGGTAAAATTAAACACATGTAGCAGATTCTTGCATAATTTCTCACCAAATGACTGAAGAAGCACTTAAAAGGGGTAATTTTTCCTCAATGTAAAGATGAGGCACTTTCACAGAGAAAAGCTGGGGTTCTTTCCTGAGGTCATCTAGATAAGAATTCCCTGTCCAGAAACCTGTGCTACCTTCTATAAATGCTTAGAGTTTAGAAAATGAAGCAGTTGCTACGTGACCACCTCGAAAATCACAAAGCTAAGATAGAAGCCAGTGCAATCCTACACACGGCAATGAATGCCACAGCTTCATCTGTGAGTCATCCCCCCAAAGAAGAACGTTTCTACCAAACTGTGTACCACGGAGCCTCCTCCAAAAAAACATACTCGGATTCAATGACCAGGAAAAAGCAAGTTAACTTTGCCAAGTAAATGAGATTGACCGTGTATCAATGACACTAATAATAATAATACAGTTGAAAACAAACAGCTTCTAACAGAATGTTTATGCACTGAAACGATAATGATGAATAAAAAGCCTTCCCGCACCCCCGACTGAGAACACAAAATGAGCTTTAAAAGAAAACAAATGCTGCCGCCTAGAGAGCAAGTCGGAAATCCACGAATCCAAGCTCTTCCTTCTGTCTCCCACAGGATTCAGACATGGCTTTCCCTTCTGCCCTTGCCCATGATCCTGTGTCACCCAGGAAAAGGCTTCTTTTTTCCTCTAGATACCAGTGTTACTAACCAGTTACACCTCTGGTGGAGAAAGCCTGCATACCCTTCAAAGGGCGCCTGAAGCAAGGGGCTGAGCACTTCCAAACTACCCACAGCTAAGCTGGGAGTTGGAGCCCAGCTCTCCCAGGGATCACACACACTGTGCTTGCTGAGCAACAGTACATGGAGTTCAGGGAACTTCTAAAAACATGCTTCCTTGGCAAATTTAAAAAACAATTAAAACTCCACAGGAGGGAGAGTTGGGAATTTAATCAGTTAAAAAAAGCTCTTGTAACACAACCAGGGGAAAAAAAAAAAGCCATTCATCTCCACATTTCATTAGCAGGAGCCAGTAGGACATCTTCTGACCTTCCTTTGATCTATATGGATGGTTGCACATTCTCCTCCCAGTGAGATCAGGACTGTGCTGATCCTGTCAAGCTAGAAAATAATATAAAATCCTGATCAATCAAAATATTGCTCAACCACCTGAGCTCAGACAGAAAAAAAAAATCCTTCCTTGATTCACAACCATGTCATTCAGCTAGCTTAACTCCTTCTTAGCCTCACACATGTGCAATAAGCTAATGGGGATCCTTGCCATAAGGTTGTTGATGTCTAAAGATCACAGTAACATTCTTCTATGACACTGTATTAATGAATTATGCAGTTTATCTGTTATTCTTATGCTAATATTATAAGTTATGTTGTGAAGCTGTGTTAGGGGAGGTTTAGGTTGGTTGCTAGGTTAGGTTCACACAGAGGGCAGTTGGGCACTGAAACGGGTTCCCCAGTAAGCACCAAGACTGAGTTCAAGAAGTGATTGGATAATGCTCTCAACATGGTCCTAAATGTAATGTACAGTTTTAACTTAAAAAATTAAACCCATCATACTGAAATTCACTTTTTTTTTGAGCTATAAAGCTTTATAAACACCCAGCTGGGGTACACTACTGTTTCGAGGGGTTTTTTGGCTTCCAGCCCTCCAGTTGTGCCACACGTGACATTCCTCCATCAGTGATTAGTCTTTGCTCAAAGAAAATGAATGCAGGTGTGTACTGGAAGGTTAAGGATAGTGCTGACCCTTTAAAGGAACTGTAAGGCAAAAACATTATTGTTTTTCAAGCCCAAAGTCACTGACCTGAGAACGTTCCTCAGACATGAAAGGCGCTGTACATCTCTGCCTGCACTGCTGCTGCCCAGCAAAGCCTGACAAAGCCATTGTCTGGGCCCAGGGGGAGAACAGGTGCTGCTTGGCTGAGATCAAAAGTAGAAGCCATCTGTGTATTACCAAGCACCCAGGACAACCCAAACACAGTTAATTTCAGTCAACATGCAAAAAACCCAGGCGTTCAGTGGAACAGAAAGGAACAAACCTAAGATGTGTGCCCATATCCATGACAAGTACAAGGAGAGGACCAAACCCCAGCTCTTGCACACCCTCCCTGTGGGAGGGCCCACCAGAGCCACTCTGGAGTGCACAGAGTGCATTCTCCTCACGGGAGTCTTGAGCTTTCCAATTTTGCTTTCATGTTTGTCACAGGAAGTGGCTCTTGGGTGCCAGCCAGGCCGGTGACAGCACAGCCCCAGGGAGCAGCACCCAGAGGGATGGGGACCTGGAGGGCAGTGCATGCCCCCTGCCCATGCCTCCAGCATTCCAAAACAACCCTTACTTGTAGCAAGAGCAGAGGGGGCTCAGGTCACTGCCCACCACCATCAGGACCTGCAGGTAGGGAGCCAGGGGCAAAGGCTTGGTACGTGTCAGGTCACCGTCACCACTTTGGTACCTGCCACAGGAAACCCCTCCAGTGGCTCTCCAGGGATCACTGGCACCTGTGGCCTCAAAATATACCAGAACCAAAGAGCACTGCCTTTGACAGAGATGCTGGGGCCTCCTTGATCCCAGGTGGGACTGTGGGAATGACACTTGGTACCCATTCACTTCCTTCCACGGTGCACTCAATCCCTCCTCTGGACAACTGACCTACTGGTAGAGTCAGGACATCTCTTTCTTGTGATCCATCTTTACTAAGAAAATAAATCAGGGTTCAGGCTGTAACTGTACTATGGATATGTTTACAACCACCAGTTTTAATACAGTAAACATACTTTAAATATGCAAGTTTGTTTATTAAGACGGGCTACAGAGAAGGTACACTAAAGGCATTGTTTCCATTTGGATTATCTATGAACCTCTTTTTTTCTTGAAAAGTGGCAATCTGTCCTATCAGCAATGTCCCTTATGGAGAATTTGTACATGCGTGTGATCTTCCCTGCAAACAGAAAAAATATATATTAGAAGAGGAACACTACTTGAATTTTACAGACACATCTTATAAAGTGGACTCTCTCACGTCTTTCTGTGTGTTCAGTTAAATGCAGTGATGCATTAATTGCATCACTTAGTGAAAGCATTACCACAAAGTAACCATGATGCAAAAATTTATGAATCACATACACAACTTACCACTGGCTTTGTTACCTATAAAAACCTGGTAAAACCATCCGCAAATCTGAGAACTGTCAAACCACGTGACAAATTGCACCATGAGGACTAACATGTCCATTACAAAACTTCACAGCCTCTAGGGTGAAAACCAGTTCTAATGCTTACAATATCTCCCCCATTTACATGGGAATTCAGTGGGAAGGGTGTGCATCCTGATGCACCTCTGCATCTGAGGCTTCACTAAATTTTGAATGTGTGCTTCTCTGAATGCTGAAATCCTCTTTAAGGAAATTTTAGCCAAGTATCCCTTGGTTTGGGAACACTGGTTTGGTTTTTTTGCTAGTATTTTGGGCTGCTCCATTTACAAATCTCAAATTACCAGGCAAGTGCAGACAGAAAAAGAATGTTATAGAAGGCAAGTTGTCCCAAATCATCAGTTTGTTTCCTTATCTTAATATAATCAAGCCGGTTTACTCCTCATGAAATTCAAGAGACTTATGTTTATCCAAAAGCAGGGTTAATCTGTACTAATAGTTTTATCAGGGATCCTTTAACCAGAAGGTAGTAGAGCAGATCAGGAATATGAAAGGCAAAATCAAGGTCAGGGATGTAAAGGACCAGTAAGGATGTAAGGAGTAGTTCTGGCTGAAGGACAGCCCTTACACTAAATCCTGCAGAGGCACCTCAAGCTGCTGCATCTGTTTCCAGAGAGCATGTACTGCTGTTGGACTAGGTTTAAACTAAGATCAGATGTTGTCATTGCTACTGAATATTGAGTGTGGAAGAGACCTGGGATTTGCATCTGAGTACCCACTTAAAAACAGATAAAATTTAAGCTTAAAAAAAAAAAAAAAAGTAGGGAGGAAAACCAACTTTGGTTTTACAGTTAAGGGGCTTCACTGAAGAGCCAGGATGGGGAGGGTTTTGTGCTGCATCTTTGCTCCAGGCGTCCCATGGTATCACGGACCAACTGCAGCAACTCTTCTGCAGCACTCAATTCACACAGGGCTCTCCAGGTGCCCACACAATCCTTCATGGCTAAAAGAGCTCATGGACAGTACTGTCTTGGCCATCAGGAAGTACAGTTCTCTCCAAGTCCCTACATGGGGTTAAATATGGGCAGGAACAAACCTGCAAGATGGCAATTGAGAATGACTCCAAGTTAATTGAGAAGTGACTGCTTTGTAATTTAGTACTGGATGTGTCCCTACATCTGTTTCTGTATCACCATATCACACTGTTTCAGCCACTGGTCATGCAGCTTGCTAAATAGAGCAGAAAAATCTCTTTGTTCTGTCCTCCTAAGACGTGTGACAGACTGTACCTCTAGATTACTTGGAGTGGAATGATCATTGCTCATGACTATGGACTGTTTTTCAAAGCTGAAATTCCTCTGATAAAGCAAAATGTTTTATCCGTGTTGCATTCATGCCAAGTCAAACACTTTAGAACAACAACTCCAGTCTGAACTAGAAGGCCCCCAAATATGCCAACTACTGAACTATAAAAGAAAAACCATCAGGAGAGTATCTGACCACCCTGTGTCCTGTCAGACCAGAATACATGTTTCTGAGCATGTAAGAAGACAGCAAAAAAAGACCGTTAAGACAAAATTCTATCTTGTGTGTATAACTGGATTTAATCTCATGTATCAAACCATGTACTTACATCTTATACTAAAAAGACATAAGCCACATCACTAATTACTTAAGGAACTACTTAAGGAGTTGAAATAAGCAGCAGATTTGACTGGAGAACCCTTTGTTCTGTGTGCAATGCTGTATTCAGCAATTGAACTCAATCATGGAATCTGCCATGCATCCATCTGGAACTGAGGGATCATGCCTAAAAAAATTAAGCATCCTAGAAATCTAAGGCTGGATCTCAAAGCCTATCCTTCTGAAAGGATCAAAGATACTGTTTAGGTCGTGAGATGCTCTCCTGTCTGTATCTCCACAATATGGATTTGCACTCTCTATGAGCAATACTCAGCATTTCTCTTTGTCTTTTACTGTACTAATTTCACTCCACTTCTCCAGATGCCTGGGAATTTTTATAACATCCTGCACAGTTCACTGTATCCATGCCATTTTGCAATTTTTATTATATAAAATATAACAGCGCTTTCAAACGCAAAATGCTGATCACTGCTTTTGAACCACAGCATTTCAAACTTCTGTGACTTCATCCTTTAACAATTTCAGCTGAATAACTATTTTTCTGCTTATGTGAATGTCAAGTGGAGATAACGTAAACTGCCTTATTAATGTAATGCACCAATACTTCTACTTCCTCCTACACTGTTTGGCCAGTTATCATGCCAAAAAATGAAATCTCATGGATTTGATCAGATTATTTCTGACAAATCTGCATCTGCTTTGCTTACATTCCTCTCTACCTCTGGCTATGTACAAAGCTAAGCACTTAATAACTTACCTCCAACATCACTCGAGGCAGGAAAGATGGGTAGGCTCTTAATATGTAATATGCCAGAACCTCTTTTCTTCCCTTTTAACAGATTCTACTGTGTGAATTTTGGTTACTTTTCCTTTTATCTAACTGCAGGTTTACCAATTCTCTTTGCACTGTGTCGATTGCTTGGGTTATTTGTACTGTGCCCAGGTGAAAGTGTTACCAAATTCTGCAGATCTGCATGACGTGCTTCAGCACTTTCTTTACAATATTACCTTGAGTGTTCTTTGCTACCTTTACCACTTTCCTTATTTTGGCTTATGTTCCTTTTATCTTGATCATTTGAATTTTGTAGACTGTCTGGTCAGAATTATCTTTCCTCTGCCCCAAAGTTAGAAACACATTTCAGCCTTCCCTTTCCTGAGATCTGTCTGTTCACAATTTTGTAAGTTCCTCTCACTGCTATTCTGCTACTCTCACTTATACCTTCTACTGGAAACAGAAGATCTTTCATTTCATTAATATAAATTGCCTCTTACCATCAAAATTCTATTCACAACAGTTCGTCCCAGTTTGTACTGAGAGACTTCTCTATAAAGGTTTCCAGTCAATTGTAGTGGGGAGTAATAATGCTCATTAGATACTGATCCTCTGTGTTTTCAATTTGTTTTAAAAAAATATTAAATTATTAAATAATAAAATACCCTCTCTCAAGTATCAGGGAATCTTTTTCTTGATTTTTAGACAACCTGAAGGCAAAATAGTGTTTTCTCCTAAGATTTGGTATTCTTACTCTTCTTGAGTAAGGAGATTGGATCTTGAACATAAATATTTTATATATAAAGCTGCATTTTGGGTGGGATCTTTCATGTTTTCTGATGGAAAGTGTGGAAGGGTCTGGCATTATATTTACTGGTAGTATGGCTTTGTCTGAACATGACAGGCAACCTCCTCTAAGATGCTCCTTCTCCGGAATTACTAATACAAATATTCAGTACATCCAGCTGACTGAATCCAGTCGAACCCATTTACAGGTATCACAATAAAATCTGTTGTAAGGGATTCACAGCTGAGAGAATACTGCTGAAACTGCAGTGCAAATGATCCAAAGCCAGTACATTTTCTATCAGTTATCTGGAATGTCAGGGTGCATGTTCTGCTGGCATAAAGGGAAGGGAAGGACAGAATTAAGTGACTACCTGTTAGCAAGGCAGAGCACACACTCATTGCCGTAGGTCTCTCCATCAGTGCCACAAACTGGATGGTAGTCCCTCGGACACATGTACTTATACTGACTGCAGTCAGGCTAGGGAAAACAGGTACAAAAGATGCCAAAGTTACACCATTTCAAACAGGCTTCTGCTCAGCTTCTGAGGAATTCTGGCATGCACAGAAAAAAAAAGGTGTCCAACAGGAGCTGGCACAGCATTTTGAGGTGTCACATTATCTTTCATGCTCTTATGGGAATCTATCACTTGAGGCTTGGATCCTACTGCCTGGCACGGCTTAGCTGTGCTGTCAGGGCATATGCGCGCCCCATAGGGCAGCCCTTCCGACCTCTGAGCATCAGCGGGGCACACGGACAGCGAGTCCCCAAACAGGGCAATGCAGACGGAGATGGCAAGAGATGGGCATCGCCAGGACTTGTGTGCCGCGGAGCCAGCAGCCTCCTGGGCGCCTCAGCCGTGGGGAGAGACCCCTGCTCCTTGCCGGGGCTCCGGAGCCAGGGCCCGCGGCTGTGGGGAAGGGGCCGGGGGCAGCGGGAGGCCTGGCTGGGGGCAGGGAGGGCAGCACTCACCGGGTAGCTGGCCATGGCGCCGGGACACCAGAGCAGCCCTGTGGAGAGAGAGCGGCGTTAACGGCGCCCGGTCCGGCACGGACCGCCCGGCTCCGCGGGACCAGCCCGGCTGTTACCGGCAGGAGGCTGCCCCGTCCCGGCACCCCCGACCAGCCGCTGTCCGACCCCAGCATCCCCCGACCAGCCGCTGTCCCGGTCCCAGCCCCGACCAGCCGCTGTCCCGGTCCCAGCCCCGACCAGCCGCTGTCCCGGTCCCGGCCCCGACCAGCCGCTGTCCGACCCCAGCATCCCCCGACCAGCCGCTGTCCCGGTCCCGGCCCCGACCAGCCGCTGTCCGACCCCAGCATCCCCCGACCAGCCGCTGTCCCGGTCCTGGCCCTGACCAGCTGCCGCCCGGCACCCTCCTGCGCCGGTTCCCCGCCCTGCCTCCGGACCGCTGCTGCCCACCCCCGGCTTCGATTCCGCCGCCGCGCCCCGGAGCCAGCCGGGGCACGGCACCGCCTCAGCCTTCCCCTTTCCTGGGGCGGCTCTGGCCGGGGCACGGTGCCAGCCCGTTCCCCACTTCCCCGGCTCCCTCCCCTCCCCGGGCCGCCGGTGGCCCGGCGCGGTGCGGGCGGTACCGGCGAGCAGCACGGGGAGCAGCAGCAGCAGGAGCGCCGGCGGCCGCGCCATGTCACCAACTGAGCGGCGAGGGCGGCTCGGGCACAACGGCGGCGGCCAACGGCGGGCACGGGGCGGCGCGGGGACACGCACCGCTGCCACTGCCGCTGCCACTGCCACGGCGGGGACACACCCGCGAGAGCGCTCACGGGGATGGACAGCTCTCCCGTCAGAGCAGTGAGGGGGGCGCCGGCTGTGATTTCGGCGTTCACGAGGCTTCCCCGCCTGACCTCAGCTCGTCGGGGTTGTGCTTGGATTGCGGAGTGCCTTGGGCAGTGCCAGGGAGGCTGGAAGTACGCACGCAGTACCGCTAAGAGTGGTTAGCTTTGCAGAGCCCAGGGGTTGGCTTTGCACAGGGTCTGGCTCTGCAAATGTTTTTATGCAGTTTCCTAAACTCTAGGCTTTGAAGTTCTTGCAAAATGACCTGTGCTTCTGTGTACGAGCTGGGGTTAGACCTGTCAGGTGTTTTGATATGTCCCACATAGGTGTATACACAGGCATCACACACACCTTTCTTGTCTGTGTGTCAGCCTCTGAATCCTTTCAAGTATGGCTTTTTTTCTTCTTTTTTTTTTCCTTTTTTTTTTTCCTTTTTTTTTTTTTTTCCTTTTTTTTTCCCTTTCAGACAGTGTGCCCTGCCTACATGGCATCACAGAGAGGTTATTTTGTTATCTGCTTAATATGTTCTTATTCCTCCAGGTAGCCTCTGCAAGCTGATTGCCGTTTCAGATTTTCATTCCGTGCCCACCTTTGTGATTATTACCCAACACAAGCCATGTTTCATGCAGAGGCCTCTGGCTTGGCTGTTTTAAGCAAGATGCCTAATCAGAATGTTTTGTGGCTGGTGAAGCACACAGGGGGTTATTTCTCTCTGCCTGATCTCCTTCTGTAGCTTTCCCAACTTTCTGCCCCAGCTTTGCCTGTTAAGCCGTTTGAGATGAGGGTGTCTTTCTGTCACCTTGTTATTGGTGGGATGGATGCTGGATTTGCCATCCTGAGGGGGAGGATGGTAAGGGGCTTAAATACTGGAGAGTTGTGCTGGGGTGGTTTCTTGAAGGTGTGATTTTTCAAAGGCAAAGGTGCCAGCTGAAAGTCAAGAATTAAAACCAAGGGCAGAAGTTATCTCTTAGGTTGGGAATCTTGCCAGTTCCTCTGAACAGTTAGATGCAAAGCTTTTGCTCAGGAAAAAAAAAAAAAAAAAAAAAAAGCCTGAACCACATGAACCAAGTAAGAGCTCAGTGTTCCACCTGTTGGTAGCCCAGACCAGCTTTCTCCTGAACAACTCCCTCACAACAAGCACTAAATGTGTGTGTACTGTCATCACATCACCTAGGAGAATAGCTGCCCCCTAAAAAGGGTTCTCTACACTGATGTATTTTCCAGCATATTTAATGTTAATTCCATGATCATCAATGCATTACACTTGATCCCAAATACCTGGTGTGAATGGAACCATCTGGGTAAACATCCACTTCAGTTTTCTTTCTGTGACAATAATATGAATTCAGTCACAGCCATGTGTTCTATCCTGGAGAAAATAGGGAAAAGTAAAATAAAAGTGCTCTACTGACTCTCAATGTGACAATCATATTTGAAACTGGTGACAATCTCCTCAATTCTGAAAGCATTTTGTTTCACTTACTTATATTTTTCTACCGAGAGTATTTAATTTTCCCTTATTTAAGTAAAATTTTAGAGGCAAGTCTTTAGAGAAGGGAAAATTGTAGAAATAAGATTTTAAACAGAAGAAAAGATAACTTACGAATTTTTTCTTCTGGCAAGATTGAGTGTCTATTACAAGACACTAATTTTCTTTCATAAGTTATTAAGAACTGGAGGCAGGGAAGAGTATAATTATGCAGAGAGCTTCTTAATAGCTTTTGTATTCTGTTAACACATTTCTGATACGAATGCTGAGTCATTGGAAAGGAAAATTGCAGAATTATTTGCATATCTCCCAGAAGTTATCTTGTTAAAATCAGGTAGCAGATTAACAAACACGGAAGAAAATAATGAATCTAGCATATAGGCTGCAGGGAACAATGCATAATTAGAAGTTACGTCCCTACAGAGCAGGTCTGTTTCTGCCTCATGCTTAGTGGAATAACCCTCAGTGCTTGGAAGGTAGAGTTTTTTTGAACTTCAGTCAGACTCTTGTGGTGCTCGACGGCCTTGCTGCTGCCCCAGTGAGAGCTGGCCAGGTGTTTCTGAGATGTGCCTGCTGCAAAGATTGGCACTGATCATGACCACCTCCAGGTGGGGTCTTGTGAGAGTGGAGTAGAGGGGGGAAATCACCTCCCTCGACCTGCTGGCCATTTCTCTTTTGATGTAGCTCAGGATATGGTTGGCTTCTGGGCTGTAAGAGCACACTGACAAGACATGTCCAGCTTTTCAACCACCAGCACCCCAAGTCCTTCTCCATGGGGTGTACTTCATATCCATTCAGCCCTAAGTGATGTTCATTTTTAAGTAACTGAGTCTATTTGTGAAAATCAGAGCTTTCCCCATACTCTTGGTGTTGCTTGGAAAGAAAACATATTGAAGACTTGTGACATCTTAATCTTTGGGGATTTTCAGTACTCAGCTAGACTGATTATAATTTTATCGATCCACTTACTTATTGATTTATAAAAGATTATAATTTTGTTGATCTACTGTTGCTAGTAGTCCTGTTCCAAGTGTGACGGGGGTAGAGACCCAAGGGTCCCTTTCAGCCACCCTTCCCAGGGTTTAGGTGGCAGGGCAGGTTGGAAATGAGCTATGAGACAGCAGATCTCAGCATGAAATTAAATCACAACCTCAAAAAAACCCAAAAAAACAAAACAAAACAAAACAAAAAAAACCCCCAACAAAACCACAAACAAACAAAACCAAAAACAAAACCAAAAACAACAAAAAAAAAACCACAACAACAACAAAAAAGCAACCTCCCCCCAAAAAAACCAACCACTATCTATCACCTCACCTGCTTAAAACAGATACAGGAAGAAGTCCAGGTACCAGAAGGATTGGGACTAAGGAACTGGATTGCCTCCTACCTTTAGGATTCAGCAGCGTGTCATGAAATATCCTCTTTGCCACAGGTTGTGGTGGATGCTAAAGGTTTAGACTTGGAAGAAAAAAAATAGAGTTGCTAGGTAAGAAACCATAGGTGGCCTTAAGAGCATGAAAATTCCCACTTGAACAGGTTCCTGCAGGCTGCTGCAGGCAGGCTGGTGACACATGGGAAGTCTGGGTATGCATTTGGTCCAGTTTTCTCTTGGCCATTGTTGATGGCCTCTTGGAGAGCAGAGGCTGGTGAGAGGGAAGCTGTGGTCACACATAACCTGCAGTTAATGTCCTCTTGCAGCCCCCAGTCATCTGGGGGAGGATGTTAAATCCACTGTAGCAGCAGGACAGTGCAGCTGATGGGGCTGTGCTGCTGCAGCTGGTCTGGAAGGGCACAAGTGCTTGGGCACAATGCTGGGGCACATCCCAGCTGCACTTGTGCCATAGGCATGTGCGTCTCCTGCCATAAGTACAGGAGCTTGTCTTTCCACCTGATTAATTGCAGGGGTAAAATCAAGCAACATAGCATAGGACAAACAAAAAGGCTTCTGAGCTGCTTTTTGGCACGCCAGTCTGGGGTGGCACTGCAGAAAGCCTCTTTCCTAAGGCACAGGGTCCTAAGGCACAGGGGGGCTCCTGCCTCATGTGGGACTGGAATGCCCAAGAAATGGTTTGACACTTGCTTACTGATGATTCTGCCAATTTGAACCTGCACAGCAGCAGGGCACAGATAGACAGAAGGAGAAAGCTGATTTTTCTAACATTTTGGTCTCCCTGACAAAGATTCCTGGAGGGAAGAAGTCAGCAACACTGAGCAGACAGATAGGCTTTTGGTGTAAGTCTGGGTTTGTTTTGTGTAGGGAATTGGCTCCAGTTGACAAGCTGCCTCCCTGACCAGGTCCTGAGTGCTGAGCTGTGGCATCACCTCAAATTTTGGTAGACTCCTCCAGGCTGTTTCCATAGAGGCTGGGTTCAAAGGTTCATAGAAAGATGTGGAGGAAGGTTCTCATCTCATACACTCCCTCACCATCCTGTCAAGTGGCATTCCCACCTCCACACCACTAGGAGATTGCTCTGGGGGTCCTATCTGTCACACACAGCCCATGAATCATTCCCTTCAGTTGTTCTCCTACGTTTGCAATCCCACGTAGTCCCAAAGACAGGATCCAGGCCTCAGGGATTCAATTATTTACACTCCACTCAGTCTTTCCATCCTTGATCCTTCTGTGTCCATTCATTTGCTCCATCATGTGCTGTTCTCCACTGTATCAGTCACAGATGGGCAATTTATCCTCTCCTGCTTCCCACATGAATCCCATCTATCACCTGCCTGTCTTTCAAATGAATTTCCTGGCTGGCCAGCTGCCCACTTTGTGTCCAAGGCTGCTTCCCATCCATGTGTCACATGGGGGGTGCCCACTGAAAGGGGGTGGCTGTAGATGCTGCACAGTTCTGTGCCCTGAGGGGCACTGCTGACCCGTGGGCAGTGCTCTGGGATGGGACTGCTCCATGGGCTGTGGGACAGGGGGGGAAGGGCTGCCAGGAGGTACCCAGGCATTCCTGCATCTGCTCATGCTGTCAGTCACCTCACAGCACAAAGCAGCAGCCTGCTGCCTGGCAGAGAGGTGTGTGTGTACTGCTGCCGTGCTCAGGCTTGGACAAGGGCTTTGGCAGTCCCTGGAGCCTCCAGAAAGCTCCTGAAGGGTGTCCCAATGGGCAGAAATCAACATAGTTTTCTTTTTTCTCTCTCCTCCAGAAGTTCTTTCCTGCTGTTTTTTTCAGCTCAATTAAGCACATCTGTCTAGTTGATCTGTCATGGACAGGTTTACATGTTCTGGCTTTGACTTCCACTGTCTGTGTGCTACTTCAAATGGCTCATGGCAGAGCTGGGCCACCATCCTGCTGAAGGGGACACACACTTTGTCCTAGTGATCTGCCCAGGATCATAACCCCTTTGGAGGGAGGTGGTTGGTCCCAGTGGCATTTCTTATGTCAAAAGATTTCTCAAAGAGCAGAGACTTTCAAGACAGGCTGTAAAAGCTTCTAGCTGCTGCTTAAGCTGTTAAAGGGGACAAGGTTAAGGGAACCTACCCAGGAGGCTGCTCACCTTTTTCCTGGTGTTAAGGCTAAACCCAAGCTCCACAGATGACGTGCAGCTATAGAGGAACAACCCAGCTGGAGGGTCAGCAGAAACCTTTTTCAGCTGTGAAAGGGCAGAGAGTGTCCCGGGGAGCAAAGCTGCTACTGCCTCAGTACAGTGCTTGAAAGTGAATTGGTCCAGCAGTACTTGTCTTACTTCCATATGAGGAGACACTTGGAAAAGCCAAAGGCATCTTCTTTAATGCCCACCTATTTATCATAGAGTGTTTTCAGCCAGGGCAGTTCCTAAGCAGATCTGCTTTCAGAGACAGCCTCACACACCCTCTTCACCCTCCAGGAAAAAGCTCTGAATGGTGTGATCACTTAAGAAATGTGGTCCCCATCTCTATTCCAGCAGAGCTTCTGTCCAACTTCTAGTGCCCTTGGGCTGGGTTTGTAGGATGAAAACGTTTTACCTGATCCATGCTGGGGGAAAGGGATAGACAGTAGCTATGAACAGGGCAGAGGGAGGGCAGGTGGAAGGGAGAAGGGGGAGTATGTTCAACATCTCCATTTTCCCAGGGCCTTGTTTATGCAGTGCTATGCCCTGAGCATGTTTCATGGCATTGTGTGCTCTCTCTGACCCCATAAAGAGAAGTATTCTTATCTTGAAGAACCCACTCAACTCGCTTCAACCCATGAACTCACTTCATGGTCTGCAGGGGTGAGGATGAACTGCAAATGAGGATTTCACAGTCAGCTGGTTTATCTCAGTCAGGCTTTGATGCTTGCCCACCTGATGGATTGCCTGGTAAAATGGAGGATAAAAAGACCTTTATTCACCAGGGAAGATGATGATGGCTTGGAAATGGAGATGAGTTTGCTGCAAAGATGGCAGGCACCATCCCCATGAAAGCTCAGTGCTGCTGAGCACTTCTCTGGGAAGGCCAGTGACAGAGGCACCACTTTGCCATGTCTGGTTGTGTCTCACTGTCTGAACCACTGCAGCCACCACTTCGGGGTCTGTACTTTCATTAGAAACCTGCCATCAGTCAGATGAGAGGAGAACAGCAAAAAGGAGGAGGGGGTGACAAAGCCTGGGACTTGTTGGAGGCACCATTTCTGTGTGGTTCTGCTGGATGGAAGATGTTCAAAAGTCCAGAATCCCCAAAACACTGCCTGGGCTTGAGGATGATGGAGGCAGGTAAATCTCAGCTTTGTTTCCCTGTCATCCTTCTGTGGCCTGACCTGGCCTGTACTCCTCCAACACAAAGCTGTGATTTCTCTTCTCTCTCTACATTTGTGTTTTAGTTCTGTTACTGCAGAGCAGAACCAGAGTTACCTGAACTGCTCTGTAGTTCCACACGAGAGGCCAAGGCTGCCCAGGCTCTATTGGAAGTGTCATATTTTTGCATTAGTTCCATGCTGCAAGCAATGGGAGCAAAAGCTTGGTAGATTTTTGTCTGTCAGTGTTCTCAGGCTCTGCTGAGCCCACACGTTTCTAGTCTGTGGGGCACTGTTAAACTGATTTTGTTCAATTCAGATTTTCCATAGTGAGAACAGCCAGATCTCATCCGTGTCTTAGGAATCTCTATTTTACAAGATTCAGGTGGTTTCTTCACAAGAGGTTTTAGTGACTTAGAGTGGATGGAAGGGTGCAAGAGGAACCTGAACAAAGTAATTGATCCAGCTGAGACATCAGGATTTGGCCATAGCTGGTTGTGAGGCAAGGGCTGGTTGGAGGTGTGAGGATAATTTTCCTCTCTCCTGCTCCGGCTCAAGGAGTCTACAGGCTTGTCCTTGTACCATGTGGTGGCAGCCTTGCACATGGTAAGTGTTCTGCCTTCCCTGCTTGCATGACCGGTTTTGTTTGCAGCATTTTTTTAGGGTGAAAAGCTCAATGGTCCGTTTACACTGTCAGCTGGATAATAAGGTACTGTAATGTAGTGGTCTCGTCCTCACAGCAGCAGCAGTGCAGAACTGCTTCTTTTCCTCGCTGTGCTGGAGACACCTTTAATTCAGTGTAAAAGTGCCCGTTCTGTCGGGCTCGGGGCTTCACCACCCATTGTCAGCGCCGCAGGAGTGACAGGGCTGTGCAGGAATGAGGGCGTGAGCGTGTCTGGGCCATGTGAGATCTCACCCAGCCATCCAGATCCCTGCCTGACAATCCCAGCGGTTTCCAGGAGCTGTGACCAAGCAGGTAGAAAGAGCCATTCCTAGCTGACTCTCTTCCTCTTTCCTCTGCTAATTCACATAGGATTTTTCTGTCTGTACTGTGTCTCACTCTGAGCCCCATTTGGGAGGGCTGGCATCTCTTCTGCTCACAAGTGTGTCTGTGCTGGTTCTCGAGGGGAAGGAGGGGACAGGTGGTATTTATCTTGATTGAGCTGCAGGGTTGTCTTTGGCAGGGCTTTCCAGCAGCAATGGCTGAGCAGGTTGTGGGCATACTCAGGAGTGAGTCACCAAGTAATAATGACAGTAGGAAGCAGAGAAGAGAAATGCTTCAGGAGTTGTTCAGCTTTTCCTGCTGGGAGCCAAGCACAGGGGCAAGGTTTACTTGGAGTGGCAGAGAACATCTAAACTGAAAGGTCAGCTGAGGTAATCTGGGGACATGGCTCAGCTGTGGTCTCTGTCTCGAATCCTCTTGTGTCCCTGTCACCAGGTGATGTGGAGACCTCCTGGCAGACGCATATGATGTTTACAGGAGAGCTTCCTACCTGTCAGCTTCTCTAGCCACCACCAATCTCATCAAACTGATGTGGCTGTCCTAAGGGACATTTGCTTCACTGTAAGCTGGCTGTTCTAGAAGTGATCCAAACACCTCCTGTTTAAACAGCAGGTACTGCTGTAATAAAAGCACCTGCATGGAGATGACAGACTGTTGAAACTGGTTTACACCTCACTGAGCTCCAGCAGAAAGGAGGTGTGAGATTTGCAACACTGGGGGGTTTACCATTAATTTTGGCTTTCACTGCCATTTCTGATCAGAGATGAATGTATGGGACAGTAATTAGTTAGGAAAAAATTTCCTAGGCTGCATTCTGAGGAATACAGGGCTACTGCTGTGTTTTCCCTCTGCAATATATGCTGGCCAGGTCGCAGACTGAGGGAGCTCTGCTCCCTGCACGTTTGCTGTGGCTGTGATATATGTGCCATACTGAGGCCCAGTACCCTTTGGGCACATGCCAGTACTGTGGGATCCTGCAAATCCCAATTTTCCTACATTTGGAGACCCTTTTGCTTGCAGGTGCTGACCCCATGATAATGACCATATTAGAAAAATCTACTGGTGAGTTTCCTTTTTGGTTTATCACACAGAGGGGACCCTTTGCAGCAGATCTAATTTTGCTTTAGGCTTTGAGTGGAGGGCTTGGAGCTATGGCATGAGTTTGTTGTAGGAACCAAGTGTGGTAGCTAATGACAGGGTAACACCACTGGGGAGCTTGGGAACGAACTGCAATTGCTAATGGCAGAGTTTTCGAGTGCAAAGAACCAAGAAGCTGTGGCCTCCTACTCGTGCATTTGCTATTACTTTAGCATGGAGCTATTCCTGCTGGTAAGTGCCAACTGAGCAAGCCCCTTACCCTGTGGTGTTGGTCCAGGATGGGATGCTTCCTCTTTTAGCTGTGATTCCCGTTAGTTCCTTGCACATTACCAGGTTTATCTACCAGACTGGAAGAAAACTGGTGATTAATGCTGAGGTTGTCTCTGAGAACTGTGGTTACAGCACCTGCAGGAGAGGCAGGGAGTGACCTGGCATGTGGAGCAGCCCACCTGGGTGCATCCAGCATGTGGGAAGCCTTCTTTCTGTGAGCAGGTGTATGGAGAAGTGCAGAGCTGAAGCCAAGGCTAGATGACACCATTCCTCAGCTATAATGCTCTGACCCATTAAAAAGCCATTTTACTTTGGGTCAGGCCTGCCATGTTGGTGTGGCTGGGGTTAGAGACGTTCTACCAGAGCCCTGTGCTAGAGAAGTTTTGGGAATGGTGGTGTTAGCAGAACATGGTTTAGGGGTACCTCTAAATGTGGCTTTGAAAAAGGGCCATGGATATATCCTAACAACACAACTCTGGTTGCTCTTTTGGTTACTCCCAGTTCTGAGTCTGAGCAGGTGGTGACCAGAGGGTGTTCCACATGGAACAACATAAGAAGGGCTGGAGAGAAGTCCCACATTCCACTGTAGTTCCGGAAGAGTTTGGGGAAGAAAGGCCTCTTGTCTGTGCCTCTCAGAGTAACCTTTGTGGGAGATTTCAGTCACAGCCACCAGGGCAGAGAGGACAGGCTGAGCTTGCGAACCCCCTGTGGGCATCCCTCAAAACCTATCACAACCAGGAGCCAAAGAAGTTGCCTTGGAAACTGTGATGAAGCTGAATTTGCAGGGAGCTCCTGCCAGACTAACTGGAATTGCAATGTAAATATAGATCCCACTGCTGGCATCAGGCAGAGCTCACCATGCTGGGGATGCTCATTCCAAGCCACATTCTAGGCAGATTTTCAGTTTCAGGTCTGCACACCTTTGGGAACTTGAAGAGAGGCAGAGTTCATATCAAAATACTTTCTCCCCAGGATAAAAGTGAGGTCAGTCAGCTGTGCCTGTTCCTTGGTTATGTTATCCTTTGAGAAAGATGAATGAGCCAAGCAGGTACATTTGCATTTGCAGCAGTGAAGGAAAGGAATTCTAGATGGAGTGGGAAAGGAGATGGACTGGAAGACCAAGCAGCTGATAAATTGCCTTAGGGACAAAGAGAAGTTACTCAATTATTTTTTTTTTCACACTCGCCATGGGCTAATTAAGGAATCTATGTAAGGCTGGAAACCTTTGAATGTTTAATGGAAAAGCAGCTAATTAATTAACATTACAAATCATAACCATTAAGGAATTAATCTTTCATGAACTTAATTAGGAATGGTGAGTGAATGGGTACATGGGAGGATGACTTTTGGAATATGAATTATGGTTGTTTCTTTTCTAATCACTTCTAGTTAATGAAGACACACAGCAATATTGCTGAGCAAACAATGCAGAAGGGAACAAGGCTGTGTAATGATCCCAGCTAGAAGTGATAATTGATTCATTTGTGGGGAAGGCTCACAAACTGGAAATGCTATTTGGCACAATCACTCTGTTGCTAGAGGGTTTTTTTTGACCATTTGCTTATAGCAATAAATGGCTAAATTGTCATTGCATAATTTTGCCTGGAAGGCAAAACTCCTGACTGGCTGAGCCTTTGTGTCCAGTTCCCAGGGCTGGTTGTGGACACTGCCCAGGGACCTCAGGAGTTCTCTCATCACAAGGTGGTATGATGTAGATGAGAAGTGCAGATTTTGAAAGAAGGAGAAGGCTGCAGTGCTTTGTGAGGGCCATACAGAAAGAGATCAGAAGGTCTGAGAGGACTGCAGTGGTCTGGATCATGAGACTTCCCTATGTGGCATTTCTCTGAGGGTATGTGCTGCTCAGTCTGGATTCAAAAGCTCCAAGTGATGGTTCCCAGGCTGTTCAGATCCACCTGGGAATTTCAGACTATTAAAAATATGTCTCTCATTTTGTGCCTATATTGGGGATCAGCTTCCCCTTGTCTGCCTCCCTTCTGCTAGAGAGAGATCCTCCCTACACCAGGGTGGTGTGACTGTGTTGGGCGTGGTGCCAGTGGTGCCAGGCAGAGCCCTAAGTGAGCAAAAAAACTTCAAATGAGGTTTGGAGAATTTTCTGCCTTAGTTAATCAGCCCTGTTTCCTGTTGAGTGCTCATTTGGGGATCATTCTGCTAATAATTGTTCTTCAGCTTGGCAGTCAGACAGAGTGAGGCTGAAGACTCATTTTGGAGGGGGGAAGAGACAGATCCTATAGGGAGACCTAGAGAGCACATGCCAGTGGAGTTAAACTAATAGCAAAAGCAAGGAACACTGGCCCTCTATTTTTATCTCTGGTATGGGCTTCTGACATAAGGTTCCTTCAGGCACTAGACAACAACAAAAAAATGGAACAAAAGCTAATAGGCACCCTTTTTTCTTAAAATACAATTTAAACTACATGGTTTAACTCTTCTGGAAGTGCTTGATAAATTTATTTTTCATTAAAGAAGCTCCTTAGGAACATTGTTCTCCCCTCATATATATATTTTTAATGTATTTAGGATGGTTGTTCTGGACAGTGAAAATAACCTGTATCAGAGGCTGACATGATGAAAGAATAAAGAATGGTTGTGAACACCACTCTTCACTGAACATTCCTTTCTGGTGCTGTGCACCTGGAGCTGGGTTGCATGTCTGCACAGGCATGTTTGCACTCTCCCCTTCCTGCAGAGTAGGAAGTGTGTTTTTCAGGTGGAAATGGAAAGGGGCACAGGACATTTTCAGGGTTTTGATGTTCCAGGCTCCCTCTGAAGGTCCCCAGCCTTTGGAATTCAGGGACATGGTGTGTAGTACTTGTGCAGTGCAGTAAGATATCTGGAAAGAGGTAGTGAAATCAAATTCTTTCCAGATATCTGGAAAGAGGTGTTGGAACCTTTGGGTTCCTCTGAGTGTTGAAGTGGAAAGAAGACAAGCTGGTCATGGACCCTGCTTAGCAGAATTCACTCTGATTTAGTGCAGAAAGTCCAGCATAGACAAAAAGGGGTGGCCTCTTATCTACTGGGAATTGGAGACCATTTGGTCATTTTGGTTTGTTCTGATAAAATTCAGACTTAGTTCTGGCACGAGTGCTGGGACTGTTTCCCTGCAGAACTCGCCCCTCTCCTAGAGCAGCCTGTGGCTGTGGGGATCAGGCAGCAGCCCTTGGCACTGCTGTCTGTGTGCTGGCTGGGAGCCAGCCAGTGCCAACACAACTGACAGACAGGCAGGAGTCCTGTGTGGAATGAGGCAGCACTATTTGTTCATGCTGGGCTCACTGGCCCTACAGTGAGAGAGGGCTTTGCACTGTTGCAGGAAAGGCTGCAATAGACTGTGATTTGTTCAGATAAATAATGAAATAAATGAATGAGAGCGAGTTTTCAGGTGGAAATGGAAAGGGGCACAGGACATTTTCAGCGTTTTGATGTTCCAGGCTCCCTCTGAAGGTCCCCAGCCTTTGGAATTCAGGGACATGGTGTGTAGTACTTGTGCAGTGCAGTAAGATATCTGGCGTTTAGGGTCCTACAACTGCTTTGTGAATTTGGGCTTTAGATATCAGGCAGAATTGGATGTGCATATGGCATCAAGGGATAGACCAGCCCCAGGTACTCTTTATGGATTTTACTAAAAGGAAAGAGGTGAGCAGGTATATGCTTATCAAGCACATTATTAGGCTAATTTACTGCAGTTCCATGAAACTAATTAAAGAAGAACAAGACAAGGATGAAAATAAGGTCACAATTAAGACTGAATCGATAAATCACTGTATTCAGCAATTTAATACAGCAAGTAATTTAACTGAATTATGAGTTTGGCATAAAAAATAATTACTTTTTGTGTAAATCCTGTTCAGGGGTAGGTAAAGGAGACTCAGCCTTCTTTGAACCAAAGCATACAATTCATTTGCTCTCGTGGATTGGCTTTGCTTGTGAGAACTTGAGAGCTTGATCCATTGTGGGCAGAAGCCTGTAGGATCTGGGCAGCAGATCTGCTTTTAGCCCCCCTAGCCCCTCACCTGGGGGTGTTGCTCAGTGCAGATGCTCTCTGCCCAAAAAAACCACCAAAGGGAAGGAACCAACATGACTGTCCAGAGCAGTTCCATCCATGACATTCAACACACTGTCCTTGAGTATCTCTGTGCTTATGTGGTTTTATTTTGGTCCTTATTTTCCTCTTCCAAGTCTATGCAAATACAAAAGGGCCCGTTCACACCTTCCTACAAAGGCAATGACAAAATCAATTTGAGCAGCAGTTTTAAGCAGTGGTCTTTTTTGATAACTTACACATACTGATAAACTGGAAGATGCACATACTTAAGAAGAAGAAAATGGACCTGCCAGAGTCCTTTTTTGCAAAGGAAAAGTGCAGGAATATTGAGAGATTCCTTGATGGCTTCAAGTGTTGTCACAGAAACCAAGAGATCATTTTGAGATACAAATTTTTTTCTGAAAACTTAGGAAATGTTAATTGCTTCACAGTTAGAAGCAGGATTTTAAAAACTCTTGTGTGTTCTATGATGAAATTAACTGTACTGAATGCATGTAGATTTATATTCCGTTAAAGACTCAACAACATATTCCAAAATTGCCAAACTGACAGGGGGAAAAAAGCAGATTAATACAAACAATTCTGTCATAAATAAATTGACAACTGCTAAAAAAAACCAACAAAAAACAACAAAAAACCAAGAAAAAACAACCAAACAAACCTTTCTGTGTTGAACATCCTTCTACTTCGAATTCCAGAAGTTTAGGAATGGAAAACACCCTAAAGTGAAATGAATATATCTTCCAAGGCTGATATATAATCTCTCAAGATCTTCTTTGCTGTGTTTCTACTGGACTGTTTCGGAATATTAACTCTCAAAGTAAGGAACATTGCTTGTGAGATTTTAACTGTTTTAAAAATAGGTTAAATTATCTTAAGGTATTTGACTGTCTCATGGCATTACCTTCTATCAGCAGCCCCAGTCCAGTACAAGTCTGGGATGACTGGTGGGGCTTACTTGCCTTTTGACATTTCAGGATTTCCTGCTGCTTGTGACACTCTTTCTTCTCTTATTGCATTAATTAAACATTATGTGTGAAAGATAATATGTTAACAGTAATAAAGCCCTGATGGACTGGTCAATTCCCCTAGCAGCCAAGTATTAATTTTAAGTGTTTCTCTTCATTAAGAGGTCTTCAAGAATTACAGCATTGTAGATTATTTTTCCAGAACACTTGAGATTATGCCCTTACAGCACATTTCACACAAAAAATGAGTGGAAATTATATGAACCAGCAAATTTTCAATAATTATACCCTATCCTAGTGACTGCCTACAGCTCTGGCTTCATCTTTCCCAGACAGACACTGCAGTGGAAGATTCTGATTGACCTGTATGTTGGAAATAGAACTGAGAGTACAGGAATGTGTGTGGTGAAGCACAGGCAGAATGTAAAAACAAACCAAGTCTGAACAGTAGCTGATGTTGTGAGAAGGAGCTGGAAACCCAGGGGTTTTTCTCAGCCAGCACTGTTCAGCAGCAGGGCCTCTTTGCAGCTGATCCACCTTAAAATGTGATCCCTCACTGAGAGGCTGGGTTTGCCTTCTCCCGTTTCATTCCTTTGGCTTCTACCCCGGGAATATCATTCACTTGGTGGTGTTCACCCACATATAACTACAATTCCCCTGACAGGCAGGCAGCTACATATTGTTCAGGGCAGCTCTTGCCATCCCTTGCCATCTTGTGGGTGAGGAGCCCTTCACTTTTACCCTCCAGAGTGTCTTCCTGGGCATGGAAGGGGTGAATGTGGGCAATGGGTTTCTGACAGCAGCTGGGTGCAGCAAGGTCTTTTGAAGGTCATGCTGCTACAGCAGGAAAGACACAAACATGTGAGTGAAATGAAGGAAATAACAGGTTTTAACCTCACATGTCTCCTTTTGTCACCCTAGTAAGGTTACCAAAACTAAAGCTTCATATCAGTGCCAGTGTGTGATTTTTAATGGAACCCTGACCTCTCAGATAAAAGGAATTTAAAATCAATTGATTTTCAAGGCAGGATCTGGTGAGGGACAAAGAATGGCTTTGGGGTTTTCTTGGACCCAGTATACTGAAAAAAAGAATTTTGAAGCATCGTCATCAGCTTTGTTAAATTGCCAGGCTGCCCAAGGTATCTGATATTGATGCCCCTGCTTCTAACAATATTACTCTCAAGAGGTCAGCAGTGGTGATTTATTGACTTGCAGCGACTCAGAGGTTTAGTCTGGCTGAATTCCTAACTCAAGTACACTTTCAGAGAGGTGGAATCACCTGGGAAAATGTGAAATTATCTAAAATAATTTGTTGTTAATTCTCTTTTAACCCTGGAGTGTGTCAAACTTCTTTCCTAGCTCAATGGGATTGAAATGAAAAAAAAAAAAAAAAGAGGAAAACAAAAGGACAGATTAAGGCTCTACGATGTGATGCTTTAATAAAAATTACATTCCTGGGTGAAATTGCAACTGTCAAGGAGCAATGGACTCTGTAACTGGTATTGCATTAGGTGTATTCTGACCTGAGCACCAGCTCCTTTGATGTCAGCAATCTTTGAAGATTGTTCTAGTTATAAATGAGATCAGAGAAGCTTTAATGTTTGTCACTCATGTATCTTATTAGTAGGAGGCAGGTCTCTGAAATAACGAGGCCCAGAAGACGAAATATCCAATTGTTTGTTCCCATTTCTTCTTCCTCTGCAAGCAAATGTATTAATAAGACAGAAATGAGTGCAGTGACTGAACTACAGGTAAGTGCCACGTTACTGTGCCAGAAGAGAGGACTTGCTCCCGTGTCCAGGTTTATGGAGAACAAAAACAGCTGCAAATCAGTCTGTTGGTCAAATTCATTTTAGGTAGGAAATGCCTGTGAATTTTTCAGGAGGTTCACACAAGGTTCAGTTGGTCTTGAAGCCTCAGTTTCTGGAAAGCTGTGATTATGCCAGGCTCGCACCTTGCATTAGTTGAAAAAAGGTGAGTTTGGTTTCAAAAGGGAAAGCTGAACATGGGGAGGTGTAAGAAGTCTTTCAGGATGTTAATGAACAGTTTCTCAGTGTGTTGCCTGATGGGAAATCCTTAGCAGAACTAAGAAGTGTCAAAGAGCATGAAATCGGTAACATTGTAGAAAATTCCAAAATATGGGTGCACTTTAGATTTTGTGATTCTTGCAACGGTAAGAACAGACACGATTTTTTAACAACTCCTCTTTCTCTGCTGGCCACTCATCTAGTGTAGGCCAGGGCACAGTTTGCTCTGTTTTGAGCTCTGCTAGCTCCTTCAGCTTTGTATCCAGCTGTCCTGCCCAGGGCTTCTCCACCCAGCCTGTGCTCTGAGGGCTCAGCTTCTGCGTGGAGTGAAATCTGGTTCCCTTCTCTCACCTCTGCCCTGGGCACCACTGCCCCTTGCTTGCAGCCACGCCAGGAGCCCTCTGCCTGCTGGCATGGTCTCAGCTCAGCAGCTCTCACAGCAAGTACCAGCCATGGCCAAGCCCTGCCCTGTGGGAATCACTGCCAGGGTCAGAGAGACGAGGGAGAGTACACCAACAAAGGAAACAAAGCTCATGCTTGACGTGCAGGCAAGGTGCTGGGCTTGAGCTGATCTGTGTGTGTGCTGACAGATGGTCTGACTTGAAATACTCTCTCCAAATTCCATTAAGCCCTGGGAAGGCAGCGGGCAGCTCGCAGCCGTGAGGAAGCAAGTGGTTTCTTATTAACCAGCCCCCAAGCTTCCCAACCCCTGCTAACAGCAGCTGGTGGAGTGTCTTTTCTGGATGTCAGTTATCTCTGTCCATCTGGCAGGTACTTCCAAGTCTGCCAGGAGGAGTATAAATAGAAGGGCTTTTAGGGAAGAAATGGCAGACCTCCATTGCAGACCCTGTGTGTGCTGCGTTTTGAGGGGTCCTGGTGGCTTTTGCTTCAAAGCAGTGCTTTAACGTGGATGTTTTAGTATTGGCACGGATGAGAGAGTTTTCTTTAAAAAGAAAATAATTACTTTCTTCAAGAGGAATTTTTGAGGCTGTTGTCTTGCCTCATTTTCAAATGTTGTAAAGAATGATTCTCAAAGCTAGATGAAAGGTTTCATCTGATTTTATTTTTTTAACTAGAGAAATAAAGACTGAGGCAGTGGTTCCAGATTAGGATCAGAGGGACTGAGATTTTTTTTCATTTAGGGCCCCAAAATGAAGTTTAAAGGAAACTGAATTGACATTTTGTGGGATTTGAGCAATGTTGCAACCAGCCTCTTGTATAAGCACCAGCAATGTGCATTATTAACAGGAGAGAGGCACCATGGTAGAGACACTTTTAATGCTCTTCTCTGCCCACAACTTTCAGGACATCATGTAGAAGAAGAACACCTTGTTTTCGAGTGTAGATCTGGTCTTGAACAGACCATGCTCCGATTTGGCAGCAGCAGTCCGTGAGGCTGAGTGTTGGCAGGTAAGTTAAATGTCAGTGGGTTGAGAAGGATGCTGGCTAGAGATCTTGGGTTCTAAGCGTGGGTGTAGGCACTTCATTTCCACCCAAGCATCGCAATGCCCACGTACATCCATTGCTCAGTGTAACCATCTGTGGATGTTAGCATTACTTTGCTCAGATCGAGGTATCTCCGATACTGTCCTCTATCCCTGAGCTAGTGGTCTGAATTCCTCCTAAAGACTGTGGAGAGATGAGCACTTTGTCTGGTTCTGACATGGGCTGCTAAAGTCAGGTGAGATAACTCCCCTCTTGTATCCAGTCCCTAACTCACAGGGGAGACATGACTTACAGATGTTACAGCAATGGAAATTCAGGTTCTTATGGTGGAAAGGCAACATGAACTACCTTGTGAGCACTGGTGTTTTCTATGTGGCTTTAAAAATGGATATTCTCTATAATAATGAAAACTGGGAATTCATTAGTACCGATTTCCATGGATGATAAAGCACAGGGAAACAGCTGAGTTTTGCCTTTTGGGCCAAAAGCTGTGTTGGCTTTTCCTGGTTCAAGTGGGCAAATAGTGATGGGAAAAGTTGGGAAAGCCATGAGAAAAAGCAGGAGGGAACTGGAAGACGCAGCTTAACAAGATGAAGACAGACCCCACTCGAATGAGTGGCAAAAACTAACCCTTCTTCATCTGACTGAGTTGACTGCCCAGGCAGTCAGCGCTGGGTCCCCTTCATTGGAGAGCATGCTGTCCCAACCATTTTGTGTCAGCCAGCAGATAATTGCTGTGTGCTCATATATTGTGTATTTCTTTACTGTGTATGGTAATTCTTATAGTGGTGACAGTTCCAGGGTGCAAAGCTAATCCTGAGGGCTGAGATTTAGGTGAATGGGATGCATATCCTTGTGATTTCTCTCAGTTACCATGAAAATATTTGACAGAATAATTTGTGTTTTCTAAAGTGGACAAAGTGGGTTTGTTGACAGCAAATGCTAAAACAGGGTGTGCCCTGCGGCAAGAGTTTGTACACTTCCTCATCTTTCAATCAAATATGACTCTAAGGTGTCCTCTCCTTATGATCAGTGTCAACCATATGCGTGTCCCACAAAGCCTGAGGACCTTTGTGGAGCAGGTAACACCACAGGGTAGCGGTGAGATGTGTTTCAGCACTTGCAGCCATGTGGAACATTGTCCTGGGTTGTGGAGCCGGGTTTTGTGTATTCTATTTCCATTTGTTTGAAGGCCTGACGCCTCATCTTAATAGACCATTAGCACCTTTCCCAGCACCTTTCCCAGCCTGTACCTTCCCCCCAGAGCGGTGCACCTGCATTTCTATACATCTCATGCCCTGGCAGTAGGGGGGAGAGGAGCAGGCAGTTTTGGCTGGATAAACGGAGACTCACAGGAGAGCTGCCAGTTCTTCATCCGATTTCTCCTGGGAGGAAGACCGGACTTCATTTCTCACCAGATTCCACCCCACCGTCCCCGGACCCCCTCCTCATCATCATCACCAGATTCCCCTCCTCACCACCCCTGGATCTGCTTTTCCACAGAATCATCTCTGCTCCAACAGAATCACGTCTGCCACTTCAGAAGGACTTACTTTTGGACTGCTTCCAACACCCTGAATCACAGGGTCAGGTTGTGGCTCTGACTCTGTCAGGGTTTTCCAAAATTGTTGTTTATTTGCTTATTTGCTTGGTTGGTTGGGTGGTTTTGTTTCCTATTACATTTGTATTGTTAATATTCCCTAGTAAAGAACTGTTATTCCTATCCCCAAAATCTTTGCCTGAGAGCCCTTGATTACAAAATTATAATTTGGCGGGGTGTGAGGGGTTTGCATTCTCCATTCTAGGGGAACCCCAGTTTCCTTGGCAGAAACCTGTCTTTCCAAACCAAGACAAGCATCTTCTTGTCTCATGAGAACAGGTGAATTAGCTGACCTCATGCCCACCTTTAGCAGTGTCTTTTGCTTTAAATATCTTGGTGTGGTGTTTTATTTATCCTCCCTCTGTATGAAATATTCCTTGTCTCCTTAGAGTCCCTGGTACATATATGCCTGTCAAAGCTCCACTGTGTTTGTCAGGAGCTCTTCTTTCACTTGGGATACCAGTGCAGCTGTTACGCTGCTGTCTGCTGGGTGAAAAGAGAGTTCCTCCAGCCAGAGAAGGCAAATCACCAGCTTATTTGTTTATTTTCAGTATCGTCTTCTGGAGGCTGAAGGCATGGCGGGGGGAGCAGCGGTGCAGGCTGCTTGCTCTGCAGGCTGCTTGCTTGTGAGTGCTGCCCGTGTCGGTGGCAGGAGGCCGGGCGGGTTGCCCTTTGGCAGTGTGCGAGTGCGAGATGGATTGGATGGCATGTGGTCTCCGTGCTGGCGTGCCCGGGGAGCTGGCTGGGAGCGGCGCTGGAGCACGCTCCCGGGCACGCGTTCCCTTCCATTGATTCAGCAGGCTGCTCGCTCCCGTCTGTCACAGCTTCTCTGGGCTGCCTGCGCAGCCCCTGCCAGCACGGCATGAATGAAACTCGGGTAATTACTACAGCATGACTTCACTGGAACCATATTGCTAGGGTTCATCACCGGCTCATTAATTAAATAGTTGCCATGGTGACGGTTGCCTTGGTAGCATGAAATCCTTTCTCCTCCTTTCCCCCTCCTCCTCTCCGCTTCACGGGGTTTCTCATTCATATCCTTGTTTTTTACATGAATGAAACCAGAGGGAATCACGGGGCTAGGCAGAGAGGTACTTGAGGAAAGATAATGCCTGTTTTCCACCACGCCTGTCACCTCGTGGGCGTGAACGATCACTCAGCCCTGTGCCCATCTTTTGCTTTCCTTGTGTACATAAAGTCTGCCTCATAGCCATCCTGCTTTTTTTCATTTGTTGCTTTTAGGTCAAATCCTGATTATCCTGAGCACCTGTGTTATTCTGGGGCCCTAGGAGCAGCTCCTCCCATTTTCAGTGCTACAAGGGAAGGACTGGGCACTTCATTTGCAGTCCAACTGCAGGGTCTTGGCAGTCTTCCAGAGCTGAGCTTTTGCCCGTGTGGGTTTTCTGTGCTTGATTAAATCACAATATTTCCTCTGGCTCTGAAGTCAGAAAGGACCATTAACTCTTCAAGGCTGGCCACCTGCGTAGTCCAAATCAGGGACTCCCTTCCAATGGCTTCTGCTTTGTGCCTGAAAGCTTCTGGTGGAGCTGTGATTTCCTTGTCAGAAGATGTCTCATCTTTATATAAATGTTACTAGTGATGGTGGGCATTTATGCTGTGGTAGTCTTTGCAGGTGTTTAAGCACCCCTTATTGTTAAGAATCTGCTTCCCCAACATTCTTGGTGAATCTTTTTTGGCATTACTTCTCTCTTTCATAGTCTTTGATTGCCTGTGGGTACTTTCTTATGGCATCCAGCAGCTCTCTTCTTCACATAGAGTTTGGATCCTTCCTAGTCCCCATGGACACAGATGGATGGGTGATGATTTGCCCTGAGGTCACCATTCTGCCCACATCTCACTGTAGATATTTAGAAAAAAAATAATCCTCAGTGGATAGCAAGACATGTCTGTATTCATTTTGTAAGAACGTTCTGCTAGTTCAAAGTGTTCAAAGTAATAATATGGACGTGTTTCAACATCCAAAAGAGATGTTTTCACAGCACAAAATTGAGAGCATGTGGCTTGTAGGAAGCCTGTGAGTACTGTGAGGAAGTACAGGCTGTTGGGACAGGGTCAGAGGAGCATACAGGGTCCCAGAGCCTGAAGTGACCTTGCCCATATAGATGTTGGGAGTGGGCACAGGTGGGTGCTGTCCTTTGAGCTATTGGGAACAACCCAGTTGGTATGGGCCAAAATCACACCTGTAGTGTAAGAATGGTTAGGTTGTTTGGGTGCTGGGGACTCTGGAGTCCATCTTTCTCCCTGACTCTGGTTTATATAAAAGTCTAGACATGGCATTAGAAGTGGGGTTAGAATTCACCCATGGGATGTGTTATCCCTTGTCTCTTTACTACCAGGCTTTAGCTAATTTTTTCTAAAGGCCTTGGCAGTGGCAGTGCTCTGAAGGAGGTCTCTCAAGCAGACCTCAAGGAGCTAGGGGCTGAGCAAAATTGAAAATCCATGTGTTTTTGACTTGGCCCTACCCAGAAATGTGAAAAATTGCCAGGGCTGTGCATCAGCTGTGCTTTTTCCAGCCAAAATGTGCTCTCTCTGACTGCATGTCCTTTCAGAGATGCATAAAACTTTCCTGAAAGTCCCATAACAACAGGGACACCAGGCAAAGGACAGGACCTGCCAGTCTGGTAGCTCACAGCTGTCACACATGGCTGTGCTGGTTTTGACATAAGGCTTATTGAGCACAGATACGAGGACAAGCAGAGCCAGACCATGTCTCTAGTGTGTTTGGCTGCCAAAATGCTTTCAGCCCATCTGAGGGTAAAAGAAGGACCCTGTTTGTCTCACTGGCTGTAAGTTACTGTCTGAATGACTAGGAAATGCTTGGCTCAGTCTGGAAAAATGTCCTGTACTAGAGAGGGGGAAAATAACATGGTTCTGGCCTGTCCCTCTTTTTCTCACTGTGGTTTTCCTTCCCCTTCAGTTTTCTGCACTAATTTTGTAATAACAGTTAGTGCTGGATTTCATAACACAGACATACAACATGCAATTAGAAATTGCTTTGTGTGAAATAAAGTAGCTGTGAGTCATATCCAGACAAGTGAATTATCTGTGATTATTCAGCCAAGAAGGGAGACAGTGGTAAGCAGAGGAATGTGCACACCAAGGGCTACACATTATTATTAGCATTTCCATACTATTAGGAAGCATAAGGAGGAAAGCAATACCATATACTACGGCAGGGCTTATTGGGATGTCTGTGTGTAAACATCCACATGATCAAGTCCTCATGGGGAGGAACAGGTAATTTTCTTCTGATCCTGAGACTTGTGCATCCAAAGGTTGGGCCAGTGACATTGCTAGGTCTTTCTCTGTTTCTAAAATAATAATAATAATAATAATAATAATAATAATATATTGGGTAGGGAAAGATACATATGTATCTTTTAGAGTTCTAAATTTATGTGAAGCAAATCTTGTATATGAAGACTTAGCCGAATGGGGAACTAAGATTTCTTTGAAGGGAGATGGAAGAAAATAGATTTCCAGCACAGCCCTGGTTTGATGTATCTATTGGACCTGCTTCTTTTTGTCCTCTGGGAATGAAAGGCTCTATTAAGAGAGGGTCTTGGCTGTGCAGAAACAGCTGGGAAACCTTTTGGAGTGAGGACTTGCTGGCTTTGTGAAACAAGGTGGCTTTTTCCGTGGTCTCCCAGTGTGTTTGTTATTTCTTGCCAGGTAGGCAGCCTAGGGACTGCAGTCAGGGGCGCAGGCAGGGGGGCAGTTTGCATTTCCTGAGTGCCGGGGAGAGGGACAGCGACAGCAGGGACAAGGCGGGCAGGGAGCGTGCCGTGCCGGCTGCCGGCTCCGCACAGCTGCACGCTTCCCTGGGAGGGGTGATTCCTTCTGAAGGTGCACACTGAAACTGCAGGTCTTCCTGCCGGCACGGGAAGGGACTGACAGCACTTGCCAAAGAGCATCTTCACAGTCCTTGGTGCGCTGCTTTGACTGTCCAAAGAAGTTTGTTTTCCCCCCCTTGCAGAGAATCCGCTGACCCCTCCTCAGCCAGTCACAAATGCCTCCATCTGTAAAATGACAGTGAGAAATGCTTAATCTTCCAAGATGAATCTAACAGATGCTTCTCCCAGGAAATGAACTAAAGGTTGCAGCTTTGCTTGAGCGATTGTGAGTCAGGTATGAGTCATTTCTCCCTTGAAGGGCATCTGGATGTGCTTTGCTGATAAACACACAAAGAGCACAAAGCCTGGGGTGAAAGGTTATCCCAGGAAGGAGAAACTAGAAAAAAAACCAAAACCCACAAAAAAACCTCAGAGATATACCCATGTACCCAGAACCTTCCTCCGTGGCCCACAGGATGCATTAGCTGTGGGTTTTAACAACATTGTTTCTCAACTTCCATTGCATACTAACTTGGAAAAAGCTGAGAGGTGCCTTCTGTTATAATGGATTTTGGATATTAGCATTATATCTATTGTTTCTGTGGCTTCTGATTGCTGCAGGTGCCTTGAGCCCAGGGAAGTGGGAATTGTGAAAAAAGTACACCTTCAGCTGTTTTTCCACACCAAAGCAAGGTGATCTGAGTACAGATTAGGGTCAAAGAGTGATACTGCAGAGTATCTGACACCTCAGTAACTGATCTGTAGGAAAAAATAGTCATTTACAGGAAATAATGTGGTACTGGCTGGCTTTCCAAAGCAATCCTAAATTAATAAAGTTGGTGTAGAAATTGATGGCCAAAGTTATCTGACCTTGTGCTATGCAAATCAGAACAAGGGATCACAGTATTTCTGCTTAGTTATAAAAAGATCACAGAAAGGAGCACCGGACTGTAAAGAACTGGGTGTTATCTTGTTTCCGAGGAGCAAGCCACAACTGGATTTAGATGGTCCTGTTAGCTCAGTGGTAATCCCTGCTCCCACAGAACATCAGAGGTAGGAAAGCTGGCTGCAGCAGCAACTAATTAGCATTAATTGTGCTTCATCTGATGGAGCTAATCCTAGCCAAGTGCAGCCAGACACCGATTTTCATACGTTGCCGTTCTGACCGTTTTACCATCGAGCTGTTCCTTAGTGACGTACATTTATTTATGGCACAGGGCCTACAGAAGGAGCCCAGTATCCTGCTTTAGGGAGCCACTGGAGCATGGTCTGTAGGAAGAGCTCCTATCTTTTACCAGGCTGACAGGTACATCGGGGAGGGGCCAGACAGGCTTGCCAGCACACAGGTCCATTTTCAGGTCAGGCGTGGAAGATGCTTCTTCCAAGTAGAGGCAGGTCAGGAGCAACTACTGTGAGTTCAACTTAATTATGCTGATCAGTCAAGCAATTAGGGGGATAAGGGTGCTGACTTGTGGGGACAAAGAAGTAGCTAGCCTTTTTGGGCTAGTAATCAGCTGAATTTGGGCTGGGAGTAGAGCTGGTGGGGAAGATTGATATAAAAATCTCTGATTGTGTCTATGGCTTTAGATGTTGTGGAGGTTATGATTTTTGGATTTTAGACTAATCCAGAGGTCATACTTTGCCATGTGGCAGAATAGGTATACTGATGGAGATGCAATTTCTTCACTGCTGCCTGCTTCAAGCCAGTGCTGGAAGATGCATGGAGGATCAGAGTTCCTTCTTTATTTGTGTTACAGGAGATCCCTGCCCTCTCCCCACACTGACTGAGAAAGCTCTAGCTCATCCCTGGGACCATTTCACATTTGTCATCATGACAGCCAGGGGACTGGATCACGTTTGGATCATCTCATAGCCAAACTGTCGTGCATATCCCTGACCTGAGCAAGCACATTAGCTTCTGCATCAGCTACTCACAAACTTTTACCTGTGGATTTGTGCCTGGCACAGTCACAGGTTCAAAATCATCAGGAGAATGACAGGCCAAAATGTGACCAAGACTGAGAGATTTGCCCTTGTAGCCCTGTGCCATGGTGCAGATGAGAAATGCCAAACCTTTGAGGGGCGTACATGTGCATAGCCAGGATGAAGGAATAGCACAGAGGAGAGTCTGTTTAGTCTAAAGCATCTCTTCCAAAAGTGTTCTTAACTTGAAGAGCTGAAGAATTTACTGTGTCCCTTGAAAGTCATTTTATCTACGTCAGTTACCTTGACTGGAAAAACACAAGTTTTCTTAAAGCAATAGGTATCACCCAATAAAGGACACATTTTTTATCCTTCCTCAGGCCTGAAACAGAAACAGCAGACTTGAAGGTTAAACCCAAGCTACTCAGTGTTGCATTAGGTGTGTACTAGTGAGGTCAACTCTGTGAGAAAAGGTGTCTGATACCTGTGAAATAGAGGAGGGAAGGGGATGTCTCTGAAGGGAGACAGATATCAGTGTGTCCTGATGAAGAAGGTTGTGATGGCTGCAGCTTTCCTTGCCTAGACGTGAAAAGCACTTCAGGCCAAGCTTGCAGGGATAACATGTTAGCCTGCTCTGTTTTCTCCTCCAGACCTTGCTGTCACATACAGGCTTTGACAAAGCAGAGGCAAGGCAGGCTGGAAAACTTCCTCAGAAATAGAAAAGTCAAGAAGTATTCTACTCAGAAAAAGGCTTCCCAAGGCTGGTGACGTACTTCAAGATAGTGAGTGATCGACCTCAACAGGAGAAGGGAAAAAAACAACAAAACTATCTGTTCTTCCCTCTGGCAGGCTCCAGTGCCTTGGGAGACGGCTCTGCTGACTCATTCAGAAAGCAGTTTTCAAAACACGACTCCTCTTGCATCTAGACAGCTATTTTCCCTGGGAACAGCAGCCTACCTGCCCCAATCAGCAAAGGCAGGCTGGGAAACCTGCCCTCCTCCTGCTTTTGACTGGCCTCTGGCTCAGGTTCCTTGGCACAGACACCCTCCACTCCTTGGACTGCACTTCATTCTCTAAAGCCCAGTTGCATAAAAAGCTGGGGTTTGATGTTTGGAAGTTGCTCCAATGTGTTGCTCATCTCCTGTGCTCTATGGTAGCAAGCCATGAAAAACAGTAAATAAATAGATATTAAAAAAAGCAAGCAACATGAAACAAAAGAGATTGCTGGTTCGGTTTTCTTCCTGTTAAACAACTGGTTTCTTCTATATGAAGACAGGAGCCTGGTGCAAGGTAAATATAACTGCCTGCTTTAAACATGTAAATTCTGTCCCCAGATAGCTCTAAGGTAGCTGGCAAGATGTGCCAAGGACAAAGTGGGTCTGTGCTTGTCCCACTGCAGGCTCTGTACACACAGATGTACTCGTGCTGCTGTGGGAGGCAGGGTGCTGACAGCGTGGCATGTTGGATGACCCTTTTTGTGTGAACAAATCAGGAATCCTTTATCTAGTTCCTAGCCAGAGGACATCACTATGTCTATTTTGTAGGTGCTAAGGAGTTGTTTTTTTGCTTGTGGGCAGATCAGGGAAAGTTACTGGGTCAATCAGAGTATGAAGATGGCTGCGTAGGAGGACAGCCCAAAGAAGGCCACATTTCCTCAGAGACCTGTCTTTGGTACAAGAACTCCTTCCACAGGGAACTTTTAGTGCTGGCACCACTGCAGCCTTCCCCCAAGCTGTGGTTGTGGTGGCTGTGTGGGGAGAAAGTAGAATTTTACTCTCATAGCTCTTGGCAGGGCTCACTCAGTCCTGAAGAAGAGGTCTGTGCTGGAGAAAGGAGCAAACTCCTCAAGGTTTTCCCCACAAATTGCCGTGACTTTGACTTAGCTGGAATCAAGCTAGCATCAGTAGCATCATTCCCTGAGCAACCTCACTGCAGTGGAACTGATAGGAGAGCTCCCTGTGGGAGCTGGTGGTGGCAGCTTGGGTGAAAGGGAGGATACACAGTAGTTTCCTCATCTAAGTGGCACAAGCAGGCTCTTGGACCTCACTTCTCAGTGTGAGCAGATGTACGAAGCACTTTATCCCTAGTCTGCTTCCCAGGAAGTCAATTATTCTTCCCCACTTTGCAGGGGGCAGGCAGCACATGCAGTTTCTGTAGACAAACAAGGGGCTGGTGAGCAAGGAGGACCTGGGGCCTGGGCATCTGTTTCACAGGAGATTGGATCAGATCTGAGGGCTGTGACTGGCTCATCTGCCTTCCTGGCTGGTGACAGCTGACAGCTGTGGAAGACAGAGGGAGAGAGGGAGGCTTGATGCGAAAAGAAAGGGAGCTGGAATTGCAAAAACACACTGATGATGGTTTTGCTAGTAGAATTCCAATTCCAAATCTACATGTGATGAATTAAAACCTGAAATGGTGTTTAGCAAACGCTGCTTGCCAGGCCAAATTACCAGCCTCATTTGTTGCCAGTGGCAGCTCTTTAAAACTACTAAAGATGGGCTCCTTTTAAAATGTGGCATAAATAGGATGTTTTCTCAACAGTGGCATTTCCTCACTTGAGCATCTCAGTAATTTTTGTCCCCTTTGGTCTCCCACAGCTGGTATACCAAAAGAAAACGCCAGCATAAAACCCAGCCAAGCTCCTTGGAAATGTAAATAGACCGGAACCACTGGTGTCCTCTTAACACAGCATCAATCACTGCTGGGTGCTGGAAGTGGCAACACGTTTGCTGCAGTCCAGGCAGACATCGTGGGCAGCAGATGGAGAAGGTTTTAAGACCTTGTAACACTGTTTTGGAGTTTCTCCACAGAAAATGGAGCACAGATGGGGTTTGCTTTGACCTGCTCACTCAGTAGCTGCAAAATCCTTGTATTTTCGGACCAGCTCTGTATTTATCTCTGGGCATCTCTGTTTATCTCTGTGGCATGGCTTGGAAACCCTCCACATGGAAACTCACTAATCATGCTAGTCTTTGTTGGCTGTTAGCTGAGCTTCCTATGGATTTGAGGTGAATTAGCAGACAGTAAACGAAGGCGAGTCTTTATCTGCTGTTGAGCTCTTCTCAGGAAAAATTAACCCATTTACTTTCTCCCAGCAGACTGTGTTTCCAAAAATGGTAGTTTTTGGAGACAATTGCTGCAGGGGAACTGCAGCTGGTGATCAGCACCACTCCATCAGCCAAAAGAACAGAAACAGATCCATCCATTACAGAGGATTCCCATGCCACAGAGACTTCTGACAGAAGACAGGGGAACCTTAGAAAGCAGTGAATGATGGGCTCTCCCTTGGAATGGTGGTGTTACAAGAGGCTTTGACCTGGGGATGAAGTGTAGGGAGGCTTTTAGCTAGAGTATGTTCTGAGCAGTAAATACTGGCTTTACCAAACAAAGAATAAGAGGAAGTCTGCTGAGAATTTTAGGGCAAAGGGAGGAACTATTTTAAGGAGAAAGGAGTGTAGTAAACACTGTGTTGTGCTCTGGTTTGCCTTGCAGAATGGTTGCCATTAGGAAGTAAGTGCAGATGTGATTTCTTGGGTGTGCCACATTTGTGGTGAGCAGGCAACAGTCACAACAGTGGATGGAGCTTCACCTGGCCTGTTTCAGATTTCTCTTGGCCAGGTCCACATGGCACACATCTGACTGCACACCTAATGATCAACTTGCTCTGTTGATCATTGGGAAGGTAGTAAGTGATCCTGATGAACACAGGAGGTTAGAAGATTACAGTTTTGGAGGTTATACCAGAAAAACTGCTTTCAGAGCTTGTTTTATTAGTTTTATTTGCTTTATTTTTAGGAATGAATTTTGGGCTGTGTGGAGCAGGATAACAGAACTGTTATATTTTCCTAAGCACCTCATGTAGGAGCATGCCAGTTGCTGGATGTCCTTGTGGGATGTTTGTTTCCCAGCCTATTTGTGTTTCAAAGCTTGCATTTTCCAAGAACACCAGGTGGCTGTGCGAGTCATTGCTTTTCAGGTTACTCTTTTTCATGCCAGGGAGCAGCAAGGGGTGCACGACGCAGCTGCCTACAGGAAATGCTGAGGATTTGCAGTCACCGAGGCTGGCACGTACTAGAGGGGATGATGGTTGTGCTGATGGTAATGGGACTGATGGATCAATCCAGCCCCTGCAGAACCACAACTCAGAGCAGGGAATGATTTCTTGCCACTGTGGGAGGATGTTCACACCACCTCTTTCTTTTAAGATGTTTATCATATGTTGCCTCCAGGGAGGATGGTTGTGAGCCAGAGCTCCCAGCCTGGGAGCTGTTACACATCCTTTTCTCCTCCTCTAACTACAGGTGGAGCTGAGGGGCCACTTTCTAACCTAGGAAATAGTTTGACAAGTCTTGCTGCCTGAAGTAGCATAGATTTCCTTTTTCCCTGAGTATGTCCTCCTGCTTCCCTCATCTCCCTTTACCAAACCATAGTTTGGGAAGCTGGTTGCACACACATGCACACAAACCTACACACAGAGCAATATCACCTCCCTGATTCTGCTCCCAGCTTCCCACAAACTTCAGGATTAGTGCAATGAGAATGGGGGGCAGGAATTGACATCTCAGGGCAGTGGCATGTCAAAAAAAGCCATGAACTGGACCAGGCCTTGAATCTGAAGGCCCATCTTTGGGGTTCTGACCTTGAAGGACCAGCCTAGAGCTTCCTGGAGCTGGCAGAAGATCATATTGCTATTGAACTTGGGAGATACTCTGAGGTAAACAAAAATCACAGCGATGCTTGGGGAGCACAGCTTAGCTCCAAAGAGCTGCAAGGTAGTGTTGATACCTGACTGTTGATACTTGACTGTTGATACCTGAGCTGCTCCTTGCCCATCTGTGACAAAAGTGCACTTTGATGTAGAGCAAACCCCACTGGTGTTTGCTAAACATGCAGAAAACCTCAGTCTCTGGTGCATCACTCAGAGCTATGTCAGATTTCCCTGCCACAGGAGCAAATCCATTCTTCTGCACACCTGCCTGACGCCCTTCAGGGATTAACAACCTGGCCCTGTCCCTGACTGCTGCAGCTGGGCAGCTGCTGGCCCACAGGGCAGGTGCCCCCCTCGAAGCTTCTCTTTTGGAGACTGGATAGCTCTCCCAGATGCAGCAGAGGGGAGCCAGGGAGGGCTTGGTGTAGATACAATTGGTTGTAAAGGATGTAAACCAAGCAGCACTGTTTACTTTCTGCCCAGAATGGACAATACACCTTCACCTTCCCACGCAGCACCGCAGCCAGGGCTATTGTGTTTGTTATTATTATTATTTTCCACCCCATGGTTGGAAGACACGATTTCATTGTTGTTATTTTTGATCTGCCGGTTCCGGAGCTTTAGGGATGCTACCTGCCTGCCCTCTGTTTTGATTCAAATCATACCTTTCTCCTGGTGTCTTTCCTGTCACACTGACAAGCCCGCTCCTGGAAACAACAATGGTGCATTATTCAGACTCTGACTTTGCAGCTGATGGGAGATAAAATTATAAAAAGGGGTAGGTGAATCATCTGCTCTGAAGCGCTGATGAATACACACGAGACGCTCAGATCCCAGCTCTGTGTGTTACAAGGAACAAGTGGAGAAAGGGGAACAAGGAGAGGTTCAGACAAATGCAGGGAAGCAAAATGACCATACCTGCTGGTAGGAGGGCATTTTGTCCACTCACATGCTGGACTCTCCTGGCAGAGCTGGAGCATTGTGATAGGATTATCACCCCTTTCATTTTTTTTTTTTTTTTTCACTCCTGCCTGGTAGTGGATTCAGTGAGAAAAGGGGGATGCTGTGGCATAAAGATGGGGACCCTTCTTCCACTGTGTGGTCCCTGTCACCCACACCATGCACCTCAGAGTGTGTGAATGCCTAGAGAGTAAAGGGTGGCTCAATAGAGAACTTTGAGAAGAAGCTCCTGAGTACACCAAGACACATACAGCTTGGGGGATGGACCAAAGTAACAGAGCTTCATGTTCCTTTTTAAAAATCCATAAAATTCTTTCCCCTACATGCTAAAGAGATAGAGAACATATTCTCTTTTTCTCTACCAACTCTTTCTTTTGCTTCTCTCACCTCAAAAACAGGAAAATGTGCTTGCTTCTGGTCTTTTATGTCTGAAAAACTGAGAGGGTGGAAAGTTCTCTTGTTCTTTATTTTGCTTCACTTGGACAACCTGGAAAACACAAAAGTACTTCTTTGAATATTTGTTTTTATTCTGTTACTGTCCTTCAAGATGTGTCCTTCAAGCTTATGAACAAGCTTTTTGAATTTTTATGGAGGAACCAGAGGATTCAGAAAATAAATCTACTGGCACTTTTGTAAGTGCCAGATAATATCTCCAAGTCATGAATCCTGCCATAGTATCAGGAACTTCTTTAGCACAGACCAGTGCCAAATGTGACCAGTTAGGTGAGGTGTCCAGAAGGTGACCTGAACATGGTGTCTCCATGCACTGTAGGAGATACTACATGCCAGAGGGCTCCTTCAGCTTGTAGGGTCAGGTCCAATAAAAAATTAGAAATAGCTATGGCAAATAAAGCTTGTGTACTATAGGTGGGTGGGTGAACCATTGGCATGAAAAGTGAAGGAGACATCTTTCTGGTCAAAGTCAGCTCACCTAAGCTTTCCAAAATTTCTATTACACAGGATGAAGCAGGCTATTTTTAAGGAGAGAAGGAAGGACCATTGACTTCATGCTGACATCTCATTTCACTGCATTGTGGATGAAGCATGTGCTGTGGTAGAAAGGTCTGCAAACCAATATCGAGACTAAAATGCTTGTTTGTATGTATAAAACACTGTGAAGGAGATGGATGTGTCAGTTCCTCTGTCATTTGCAATGTCATTTGCAATAATGGTAAAGACAACAGACATAAGAGATCTTCCTCCAGATGTAAAAGAGGAATGAAAAGCATGAGGGTTTTCTCCTCTCCATAGAAATAAACCCCAGGGCAACTGATAGAGTTTCCTTTGGAGCAGTTGTAGAGCCTGGGCAGCCAGGCTGTACAGAGAGCTCTGTTTCTGCAGGGTCACAGGGGCTCTTGGTACCCTTCTCTGTAGCACTGGCTCTCTGTAGTCATTGAATAACTCACATTTATTGCAAAACTACTATTCGTGTTCCATTAGGCTGGGGGAGGGGCAGGCTGTGTGCAGCAGTAGCAATGTACATTGTCATGGTTCACAAACTCATGGCACTTGACAAGTGAGAGGAAATTGCATTTTTCCCCACTGTAAAGCAGCCTCAGCGATGGAAGGTATGAAATTAGTCAGTCTTCACATGCATTAATCAAGGAAAGGAACTTGAAGATGCCCTTGGAGAAAGACAGACTGAGAGGCTGGGCCTAGAGCCTGTTTTTGCTGGTGGCACATGCCAGAGACAGCTCTGGTCAATGGCAGCAGATGGCTGGGTACAGGCAACGGGTGAGAGACAGCTCAGTAGCCAGTCTGGAGAGATCATGCTATCATGGGAACAGCTGAGACCCAGAGGCTGATGAGCATTTCAGCACTGGGAGCAAGAAGCAGGGGAAATTTGGAAACAGCAAGTCTAAGGGAAGCTCTCCTTGGCCACCTGGGATGTCAGTGTCTTTGGGTTGTTCCCAGTGAGAGATGTCCCAAGGCAGGCATTCATCTGGCTCTGCAGCTTCTCTGCCCCAATGCTGTCCCTGCAGGTGTGGCAGGTGATGGATCTGCACAATGTGTGCGTTCCCTGCTTGTGTGGATCTGCAGGTGCTGGCTGCTGGCAAGCCTGCTCTGCACAGGACAGCTCTGCATCCTTCTCCCTGCCAGCACTGCTTCTCCTGGGTGGCTGTGACACCGAGGCACGGACACGTTCTGCTGACATCGCTGGGGTGGAGGAAAAAATACCTGGAGAGAGAAGCTTGTGTCCCCGTTCCCCAGGGAAACTGGCTGGAAAATCCCAAGCTGGCCTGAGGTTTAGTGCCTCTGGAGTGCTAGGAATGGTGTTGGAAGTACAAGTAGACAAGACAATCTCAAACCAGCACAGTGATTATCACTGTCCTCCATGCATAGCCAGGAAAGTGCTCTTCCCTCCAACACTGCCTGCAGAATCACTGAGAGCTCACAAAAAAAGCCAGCTTCATCCCTGCAGCTTCTTTTATTCAGTGTGTTTATTCACCCTCCCTCTTTGGCTTACAGTTGTGCTTGTTTTCTGCTGTGTTCTAAGGCTGTGTGTTTGAGATCTCTGGGTGGACAATGATTGGGTTTGGTGCTGAATACACCTGCTTTTTGGGGTTGATGCAAGGCTGATTCTATTCATGAAACTTGAGGTGACTTCTTAGCTCTAGAAATATGAAATGGGAGTACAGCTCACCTTGCAGATGGTTGACTAAAATATTAAACAGTGATTCACCATTACTCACTGTCGCATCAGCTCATAAATTTAAAACAACTCTCTTTCCTATCTTTTTTTTTATTTAAGGAAAAATAAAAGAAGTGAAGCTTTATCATGCATAACTATGCTGAATTGGTTCTCCAGAGAGGTTAGCTAATAAACTTTTCACTGGATTCTGCCTCTTTACATTAGTTGGGAACTGAAGAAATGAGGGGGGAAGAAATCTTGCTTTTCTATGTTAATAGAAAAAAAAAACCCAAAACAATAGTGGTGACATCTCTGGCAAAAAAACCAAACCAAAACAAAACAAAAACCCAACCCAGCAAACCAAAGAGTGCAAATGTGAATGCAATTGTCCATTATACTACTTAGAAGGATGAAAACAACAGCAGAACTCTGTGATTACAGGCCACAGGAAATAAGAAGGTGCTGTGAGTTGTTTTTGGGGTCCCTATTAGCTGTCATTAGCCATTGTCCAGGAAACAATTTGTATCCACTGAAATCCTCATTAAAGGATTCTCACGGATTTCTTCCTCTAAACGAGGCAGGTTCTTCTTTCCTTCAGCAAGCCTCTGACCCCTAGGCTGAGCAGTTACTGCTGCTGGGCATTAGGGGAGCTCTGGCACGTATTTCCCTATTTGTTTTCAATTTACAGTAGGTTTAGTGTTTCGGTGTTCAGAGTGCTATGGGGAGTAAAAATGCTGAGTGGGAAGCAGTCCCTGCCCAAAGATTGTGCAGCCAGAGAAGAGATTTCAAGAAGAGACCAAGACCACCATGGTGAGTGACAAAACTAGAAATTTGAGCCCCTGGTTCTCAAGCCAGGACTCCTTATGCATACACCAGGCTACTTAATTTGACTTCCCTTGAAAGGGGGGTAAGGCCCCTCTCCACTGATTGCAGCTGCTCTGAGAGCTGTAATAGTTCATTTTGCTCTTGGTACAAGCCACCTCCCATTCACAGCCATGGCATGTGACTTGCCAGTCCTTGTGCCTTCTGAGACTCATCTAGAGGTCTCCTATGGTTGAAGGAGTGCCTGCATGAGAAAGAAAAGTTGATGAGGGACATGCAGGAGAATGGAGCCAGGCTGTTCCCAGTGGTGCTGAGCCGTAGGACAAGAGACAACAGGCAGAAAATGATGCACAGGAATTTCCACAGAAACATGAGGAAGAACCTGTGAAGGTAAAGCATTGCCCAAGAGAGGTGGTGGAAACTTCCTTGCTGGAGAACCCTCTGGACACAATCCTGTGCAATGTGCTCTAGGATGACCCTGCTTGAGCAGGGAGGTTGGACCAGGTGACACACTGTGGTCCCTTCTAACCCGACCCATTCTGTGATTTGCAACATCTCTGCTAACTAATACCAAAATTCAATGATTTTGCTATCTTGTGTCATCTCTCATCAGCCTCCAGTGGTTGTAGCACTTACTTTTTAATGTCAAGTAGAAAGTAAGCCCCATTTTTAGCGATTATTCTGCTTCTGTGAGTGAAGGCTAGTGGGACCATAAGCATCTCTAGGCTGCCAGAATGTTGTTTACTCTTTCTTTCAGCCAAATAAAAGCAGAGAGAGTCAGCCTAATAAAACAACATGTCATGAGCCCTTGTCAGTGATCAGCAAACACTGCTGAAAAGGAAGGATGGCAGAAAAGCGCTGGCACTGGTTCGTTTGGAAGAGGCAGCATTGCCGTGGGCTCCCAGAGAAGTTGCCATGCTGTTGTGCTCACATCAGCTGCATCTCTCCTGGTGGTGCCTTTCCCTGTTTCTGGGGCTGGTCACGTGCAAGCTGTCCTGGAACACTGAGCTCTTGCAGCCAGGGACTTCAGGTGCTGACCAGTGTGAGTGGAAGGGGTCTGGCAGTGCTTGTGCAATGTTGCCCACTTGCACCAGCATTCACGCTGCCCATATGATGCCGAGGGTGGGAGTTTGAGAGCTGTTGTAGATGTTATTTGAGGGAAAACTGCCTGGAGATTGGCATATTTGTACTTAGATGTTGGGTATGACAGGAAAAGGACATGGTTCTTCCCTTCCTTGTACTCTCTGCCCTTAGACACCAAGGCAGCCTGGGAACAGCCAGGATTTATTTTGGTGTCTCAGCCTCTGTTGTCCTGGTGAAGGGTGATCCTATTCAACCTTTCTGTCCCTTCAGGGTTCCTGTGAAGATTTCCTGCTTTATTCCATAAAGGGGGCAAAAAATGCTTAAGGAAATGGCAGTTTCTGAGGCAACCACACTTAACAATTTCATCAATTAATCAGGAGGAAACTAAGGAAGAGAATGGGAAGCAGATGCTCAGAGCAGGACAAGGGTATGAATGATTGATGCCATCTAAGAGACAAGGCAGAGTTTACTCCAGGAGAGACTTCAGCCTGGGGCTGAGACAACTTCCTATGCAAGAGTTCATTACTGCAAAATGATGGCAGAGAGCCAGGAATGGCTTCCTAGGTGAATGTCCAGTCCAGTACTTAGAAGATTATGAGCTACACTGCAGAAATACAGGCTGGCTCAGAAAGGCACATGAAGACTCAAGGAGAGATGGAACAGAAGTCATATACTAATTTTCCCTACCACATGTGACAGTTCTGTTGCGACTAATAAAAACTGGATTTTTGATGTTCTCCAGTCAAAGTTACAAGTAAAGGTGATCTCTTCAAGATGTTAATGTCCTGGTGCATTTGGAGTCCTTGTGTGTTAGCTGACCTGTTTGCTGCAGTCCAGGCAGATGCATCCAACACCCAGGACTGCCCTGAAACACTGCCTACGTGCAAGGCAGCTGAGGGAGAGGTTGGATTTCTTCTGGGTGGCCATGGTGGGAATAAAGGCTGTAGAGGTCTTTAACCAAAGATATCAGTGCTCTTGTTCAAACCCTGCTGAGAGCAGCAATGACAAGGGGAGGAAATCAGGCAGTTATTCTCCAGGTTATGGTGAACCTTTGCTCTTCTCTTGCAACTCAATTGGAATGATAATTAAAAGGTCTTAAAGATGAGACAAGGAAGTGAAAAATGTCATGATGAGATAGAAGTTTGCTAGAGTAACTTTGAATCCTATTCTTTTTTCTTTGCTTTTAAAACATATTTTATACTATTTTTTTCTTCATGGCATTTTTTAGTATTGTTCCTTTGATTTCCCTCCATATTTAACAATCCAACTTTTTTTTTTTTTCTGGTAGAAGCAACTAACTGAACCAAACTGTGAAAACAGCATTGTTAACATCCCTTCTACATGCAGCACAGCTTTTGTCTGTATGAATTCATGTGACACTGTATTCTTTCCTTAACACTTTCATTTAAGTGAGTGCCAGAACAGACCTTTTGCATAAATCAGCAAGAGAAAACAAACCATCTCTTGCTATAACCATTTGTTCCTTTTACCTCAGTAATAAATCCCTCCTGGGAATAAGGAGTCCATGTAATTTATCATTGATCCTTGTAATGCACATTGTGGTAGTACTGTATTTCACATGCCTGGAGTGCATCTTTTGATTAGAGCAGACATCAGCTTTCTGCTTGTAAAAGCAAATGAAAAGATGCTCTCAATGGCAAAGTTGAAATGAGTATTAATTGCATTAAATAATCAGTAAGTAAAAGGGCAAGATTCCAATAATCAAAGTGTTCATAAGGAGAAAAGCTAATCAGAAATGTTAGAACCAGATTAAATTTGTTGTCTTTCCTAGGATGGATTTATTGTCTTTAATGGCATCAGCCCTGTGGCTTTTCCTTTTCTAATACATTCAAAAACCATTAAGTACACATGCCAGCTTGCATTATGGGTACCTGAGATATAAGACATTTCAGCCTTTGATTTCTTTAAGTTAATTCATTTTAGGCCTTTTCTTTGGTAAGGAGTTTCATACAAAACAAACAGGATTAAGCAGCTTTTCCAAAGCAAGGGAGCCCTTGGGTCCTTCCAGATGCAGTTTTCTGCCAGGTTCAGGGATGAGCAGGGACATGCATCTTTCTGCATGTATCAGATTGGGCTGGTGGTCCATGATGGTTCAACACTGCATGTATGTCAAGTCTGTGTCAGGAAGAGGAACGAAATGTCAGGGCCTCAGCCAGGACAATTTTCACAAACAATGCCCTCTGGCAGTCTCACTCTCCCCAGGTGCTTCCCAGTGGCCCAGAAGGTCTTTTCTCAGGAAGTCTTTTCCAGGTGGCAACTCAAGCTTTCAGTCAGAAAGGGATGGTGTGAGGAGCAAATAAATAGGCTCAGGGGTGTTCCTTAGACGTGAGAGGTTGGGAAATTGCTTGCCTGAGTTATGGGCATGGCCCTTTGTACTGTGGGAGCTCTGCACTTCAGTTACCTTCCCTTGTCTCTCCTTATAGTGTCTTCCACCTGGCAAGCAAGTAAAGAGGAAAGGAAGAAGATCAGAGACACCAAAAAATGCCATCAGGCAGATCTTCAACCATCCTGCTCAGCTGCTGTCTAAACCTTGGGAAAGACAAACTGGGCAAAGGGTTGGTTCTTCCCCTAGCCAGTGTTCCCTTACCTGTGGGCCAGAATTGAGTGATGGCCATTTCCTAGGATGACTGGGGAAGACATTCCATGGATAAAATGACAATCCTGAAGGAAGTCTTACACCAGACTGTGAGAGGCACCTAGAGGTCATCAGCCCTCCCTGCCATGATGTCTTGGGTGACAGCGAAAAGGTTTTGATTTCTTTCCACCCTCCTCACTTTCTAACATCCTGCTGAGAAGCCAAACACATGACTTCTGTGTTGGTCTGCTGAAATGAGAAATGGCATGGGGTAAGTGAATTTGACATCAGACTGAGAGAAGGAAGGGCAGTTAGTTATGTGATCCAATCCATAAATAGTTTCCAGAAGCCTGACTGCAATCAGACACAACTTTATTAGTTGGACTGTGCTAATTATAAACCACTGCAGTGGGAGAGTAAGGAGAAGGAGTGATGTGCTCTCTTGGGCACTGAGAGCCTTGTGGGGGGCCTTGGTTACCATTCAGCAGCAAACCTTTGTGTCACAGTCTCAGACCACAGAAGCTGAAAGTTCTTTGTGCACAGGGGAAAATGCTAAGGGTCAGCTGTGGTTAACCTGCAGATTACAGTAACAAAAGCAAGTATATGTCCATCTGAATAGACTGCAGAGTCAATTAGATCCATGATGAAGGCTTGGCTCATGCTCAAAACCAGGGTGTCACAAGAAGGGGTGACAAACACACTGCAGAAAGTTGATGTGCTTTGTTCTGCTGTATGCTGCTTATGTGATGACAAGGTTCTCAGAGGAAACTCTTGTAATCACAGCATCAGTTTGAAGCCCCTCCTGGCCAGCAATGGACAAACTTGGATTAACCCTGGCATAACCAAGGCCAGAAACAAATCAGAGGAATGCACTTGTGTGCACGTGTACCCACCACCAGTATAACCAGGAATACTGCTCCAAAATTGCTGAATTAAATAAACTTCAGGAAACTCTCTGATTTCCTAAGAAAAGTGATCTCTCTGTATTTCAAGTTGGTTTGGGGTTTTTTTGTTGTTACTCAGCAGCACCTTAAAAATATTGATCCATTTGTTGTGATCAGACACTAAATGGATTTTTTAATTAAAGATCAGTGGCACTGGACAGGTGCTCTTTATAAATCAGAGGACCCAGTCTTTGAGATATGTTAGATGTTACTCACTTCTGAAAAGTCAGGAAAAACAAGCATGACAGAGCAATTAGAATGTCTGCCTGCATGGATGTGGACTGCCAGCTGGGAAAGCCTTTAGCTGTGGTTCTGCACAGAGTAATGAACTGGACAGCAGTTTGATTTCTTTCCCCAAAAGAGCTACACTGGTCTGATTGCAGAAAGGGGCACAGGTACTTCCTTGATATTTCCATTTAAAAGATGGGGTTGATCTCAGGAATACATTATTCACTCAAGCAGCAATGTCCTTGGTGCCTGCCTGGCCCAGGCTTGATGTACTTGCAAAATTGCAGCTTGGATGAGTTGCTTCTTTCCCAGAGCAAGGTGATGCAAAATGATGGATTAAAAAAATTCTGACATCTTCAGGACTCCTTCTGCTTTCAAACAGAATGTGATATTTGGTAGAAAAAAGTCAGCTCAGGGTCATGCTTTCCTAGCTTTAGCCAGGGGTTGCATTGATCAAAGTTATCTTTTTTTTTTTTTTTTTTTTTTTTAAATCAAAATCTCCTGCTGTAAAATATCAAGCATAGAGATAGAGTCTGAGAGCAGGTAAGTCTGCTCAGCTCAGACCACAGGTGTCTTACTGTTTTGGAGGAGGCAAAGAGCATCTTGATCCTGAATGTTTTGGGCAGAGCAATTTCGGATTGGAAGGGTCTGAAGGAACTGTAGGTGGTCATGGACACTTATCTCAATACTGCTGTAACTAATTCAAGAAGAAATTTTCTCTTGGCTCTTGCTGAAGGGAAGTGATGGCTGGGGCAGATATTACCTCAGTCATGGTCTCCAGTTTGCAAAAAAAGGACACTTAAATAGATGAGTATCCAGGAACCAGAGAACTCCTCAGCTCCGTTACCCATAAGACTGACCTCTGCTGACCTTTTACAACCTGTCAGGGGAACTGACACTGCTGTGTTTCAGATGGTGAGGAAAGCAAGGGAAACCAACTGTGTTCCTGTAAGAGATGAGGATGTAGTTGCATCCTCTGGGGATCCCCTGTCTTTGCTGCAGGTGAGCCTGCCCTAGACAGGGGAACTGAGTACCAGCCTATCTGGTGAGCAGGCTGGGAAGAGATCCCACTGCTCCTGGTGATGTGGAGGTGATGTGGGATAAGACCACTCTCTGGGATTGTCCATCTCTATGTTTGATCATACTTTGCCTTATTTTATCCTATCATCTAATATACACTTACAAACTCAGAGAGTCCATGTGATAATATTCTCTGAGCTATATTGCTGGACAAAAGGATAAATGCACAGAACATGAGAAAAACAGGAAGGGGTAATGGGGGTCTGCTCTCTCCTTCTAGCAGATAGTGTCTGCTCATCTCTTTTGCAAATTTTCTCCTCTTTCCCAAGGAAAAGCCTCCCATTCAGCTGTGCTTTCAGAAAGTAGAGCAGTGGAATGATGTTGTCTGAAGACAAGATGCTTGTTAGCAGGGCCATTGGTGCTAACAAGTGTCAGACCAGCTTAGGAAAGGTAAATACAAGTGCTCAATACTTGGTTTCCCTAATTAGAACTGGACTGTGAGTTTAGCTGTGACCCCATCCACATCTCTGTCTCAGCTCTGACTGTCCCAGCTTGCAGTACTGCCTGGCTGTGGTTCAGGTGAAGCAACAGTCAGGGAGTACTCCCTGGATGGATAGACAGAGAAAAGAGTTTAGTTGTATGGATGTAAATACTGCTGTGCTGCTCCAGGCCAGAGAGGGAACCTTGGCCCATGTTATTTCCCAGCCCAGAGAAAGGTACTCAGATTTCAGCCCATGGTCAAGACCTATTGAAGCAGTGATGCCTTTGAGTCACACTACAGAGTCAGCAGAGCATCACCTCCGCTGCTGGAGAGATAAGCAGCAGCACTTCCAGCATGCTGCAGTCTCAAGGGAGGGAACTTTGGCAGCTGAGACATGGAGAGCTGCAAGTGCTGGTGCAGGGTCCCTTGTGCCATCTCTGGAGGCCCACCTTGGTATTTGAGTCAGAATGACTCTTCTTTCCCTTTCTGAGTCACTGCCACAGTCTATTTCTGGCTTGTGGTTTAGGAAGAGTGGGTTGATGAGAATGAGATAAAGCGGTCAGAGCTGGTACCAAGGGGTACATACCAAAATGTTTGCCATAATTAGATTAATCCAGTTGGGCTATACATTGTGACTCTGTTGTATATACTTCTGGGAAGTAGATTGAGGCAGAAGTCCAGCACCGCTTGGGTTCACTGAGGGCGAAGGATTGGGATGGGTTTGAGATTACCTCCAGTAGTGGAGATATTTTGGGTGCCCTGGTGCCCTGCCTGTGAAAATCATGTCCCTGACATAGTCCCAGATACCAGCCTTAGCCAGGAGAAGACCTGGGAGAACCCAAGAAGAGTTCATCCTTTACTCTCTGGCCAGAAGATGACTCTGGAAAGAGGGGACTCACTACTGTTGGAGGAGATGGCTAAAAGCAGGTAGGAAGGCTCCCCATCACCCTGGTGAATAAATTGGCAGTCCATTTGCACGGAAGGTTTTGGAAAAGAGGAGGACAGGTTTCTGGGATCCAGCTTTTTGGGAAGCAGGCTACAGACTCTCTGTGTAAGAAGTGTTACTGGCAGCGTTTGGACCTGAGCTGATGGCTGCGTGAATGCCGTGGCTGAGCACAGACCACATTAAAAATGGCATTGAGAATAACCTCCAAGCAGTGGAAGATCTTTGTCTTCACTTCAATCTCACTTCTCTGAGAGATTGTTCTGATAAAGATAGACCTTAATGTGGAGGCCAACACAGCCTTCAAAGTGGTGGTCACTGGGACTTCTACTTTGCTCTTTTGGGAAGAGCAGAGTGGAAGTGAGAGACATTAAAACGATCTATCATTTTAAAATTAAGTGATGTCTCCTCAGTTCACAGGGGAGCTTGGAAAGTAATTCACCACCAATAAAAATAACAGAAACCAGCCCTGAGAGAGGCAAACCTCTGAATGGGCTCTGCTAATGCTCTCCAGCTGTGTATGCCATGGCCTCAGTGTTCGGTGTCAGCGGAGTCCTCTCAGGGTGTCACTACTCTGTATTCACTCCAGAACAACCATTTTATCTCTGAGTATTCATTAGCACAAGCCAGATGAAGAAGCTGTGTACATGAGCTGCCCCCTCAACAAAGAGGACTGAAATGGTTGTTAATTAGTCTATAACAGTAATGAAAGAAAGTGACTGAACAGTTTGAAAGGCAGAGGAGGCAGAGCTGAAAAATGTCAGGCAAGGCACAAGGTGAGATCACTGATACGTCATGGCTAAATTGAAGCCAAAACAACCCCTAACACGCACAGGGTAAGGTCCTGCAAAAGACACCCTTAATTTATTAATCTACCAGAAATTATTCTTTCTAATTTTAGCTCAGCTGTGCTGGCTGCACGTGATGAATGTTCCTGTGTGGGAGTGCACTGGAACATGGGGAAGCAGATGCTTGCTGGAGGGGTAGCTTTCAGTCAGTGGCTGTGACCCAGCAAGCAGTATTCCTGGGCTTCCCATCAGGGCTCCACACCTCAGCAGGCTTCACTGTCCCCCTTCTGCTCTGTTCTGAAGCTGGCTTTGGGAACAGCATGAGCCTTCCTGTCAGGAAACAAAGGGACAAGGGGGTCTGAGAGTCTCAAGATGGATTCCCCATCACATTAAGGGAATACACTGGGACTTGTGCTCTCACAGGACCAGTCAGGCGTTGGTTTTATTGGAATAAGAATTGATGTTAGGAAGGAGGAAAAACATTTATGTTCCGTGTCAAAAGTGTGCAATAGAAGCACAGCATGCCAAGACAAGAGCCCTGTCCCCAGTGCAACATACATCTCCTCTTAATTAAATCTCCTGCAGCCAGCAAGCTCCATTCAGTCCCAGCAGTGAGCTGCGGATGATGTATGAGATAAGCCTTTCCAACCCACCCACTCTACACATCTCTTCTTGCTCTGTGCTGGTGGGCTGCTTGGAAAAATAGCAAAGCCAGATCAGGAAGAAAGTCCCTCCACTGGTAAATAAATTATTTACAATTTTTTTTTTTGTTTTTTTTTTTAGATCTACTCCTTCCCTGCCCTCTTGGAAATATTGCGCATGAAGGATTTTAAACAATTAGGAGGTTTGGGAATGACTCCTACTGCATCTCTATGGCTGTATCATCCACAGACTGTGGGAGAATGTGTGTTCCACAACTGGTTCCAAAAAAGGAGAGCCAGCTTATGTGCTGTGGGTCTGTAAGGGGTCTCTGAGCCAGCCAGTTACCTTCCCTGGAGCTTCACTGTCAGTCAGAAGCTAAGGTCTTCACCTGCCTGTTACCTTACCCTTTAGAGTACCAAGTGCACACCAACTCACATATAAGGCCAGAAAGTCTGGCCTTTTTGAAGCACCAGTGTGTTTTAGAAATCATCCCTTCCATTTGATGATGAGCAATGTTGTTCTGAGGTGGGCAGAGCTTCGTGTCTCCTGGAAGAGAAGTCAGGAAACAGCTGAAAAACAGCTCTCTTTTTGCCAGTACTGCAACCAAGCAAGTAAATTTCTCTTTTTCAGGGGTCAAGTCAAATACAGCAATGGCTCTAGTCCTTCACTGTCTTCTCTGGCTGCTTATGCAGTTTCTCCTGCCTCAATCACACACAGAGCCTTTCTTATAAACCCTGTGAAGCCCTCTGTGCCACGCTGGTCATGCATTTCAATGAGCTCACAGAGATCCAGGTTTTGCATGAAGGCTCAAGTGTGCACCTGTCAGTGTGCACCATGTTGTCTCTGGTCCTCCTGTTCTTGCTGGAACTTTCCTAGATGAAGTCCAGGAACACTTTCCAGTGTTAGATCATCTCCCTGCAATAATAGTAAGGATAATTAGTCTTTTTATCATTCCCATTTGCTGCCATTCTTGGGATCAAAGCTCCTGTAAGCACCTGAAAGCTGTATGACCCTGACTTTCAGCCTGTGTGGGCAGATGCATTTTGCAGGGTGGTTTCAGCAGGACTAGGCTAAAGATCTTTTGGTTGCCAAAATCTGTGGGTGAGTCTTCGCCGATTTTCATCCATCTTCTTTACTCTGTTTCTAATGGAAGTCTGCATCTCACAGGGTGTAAACAGCATGCCAGATGTTTCTGCAAAGTTAAGGTAATTAATTGAACCAACCACTCCTGCTGCCCAAGCAATTTAAGGCAGTTCTTTGCTTTTGCTATTGTTTCCTTGGTCAAGAAAAAAGATTGTTGTTCTCCAAGGGAATGAACAAAGAGACACTCAGAGAAAGGCTTGGGGAAAGAAGATTAAAAAAGAAGTTTAAAAAGTTACCCTGGTCCTTCTTTTTGGATGACTCCACTGGAATTTGACTCTTTCCTTCCAGAGAGGTTTTTTTTCCCATTTATGTTAGCATTAAAATCTGATCTGTTCAAATTTTTGAGTGGCAGAAGGAAGGCAGTGCAGCACATGTACATCTCCCTGATGTAAGATCTCAAATCTAAATTTTATGAGATTTGTTGCAATGAGGCATTACTGTTTTCATGCTTGATTGCTTCTTTTAAGCAGGTGCTGGAATAGGACAAAACACCATTTTTGAAGGTTGTGATAGGACTGTAAAGACTGTAAAGATCTGCAGAGAATGAATCATCCACACAGCTTATACATCCATCCTGGGATGAGATGAAGCCCACCTGGAAATAGGGGCAGGGGCTTTGCAAACCCAGAGCCTGGTTCTGTACTCCAGCACCCAGGCAAGGCAAGCCTCCATGAAGGCCAGGTTCAGCCAGGAGTGAAGATCATCAGGCAAGCTCCTGATGACAGGACATGTGCTAGACCAACTCAGGAGGCCAGCCTGCAGGTGAGAGCCCAGACCCACAGGTCTGTGGCCAGGAACGAGCATAGCTGTGGCTGAGCAAAACCACAGCTCAGCTTGAACAGGAAAGGAAAATCCAGGGCTGGGCATAAATGGAAGTCATTGGGTGTGACTATGTTAATATGCAGTCAGGGCCTTCACAAGTCAGGAAACCTGCTCACAGCCCTCTTCTTGGGCAGCTGGACCATGCTGTTGTGTTCATAAACCAGGAAAATTGAAAATCAAGTGCACTGAATTCCCATATTTATTGACTTGAAATATTCAAGTTGGATCTTCTCTGTAGATCCCTGGGAATCCCTGTGCAGCTGGATGGCTGCAAAGCCAGTTGAGTCATTCTGGTGTAAAAATGATCCTTCTATGAGTTTAGCTGAAGGACAAGAGAAACTGTTATTGATTTTTTGCTTGCCCAGTAATTGTGGAAAGTGCAAAGCATTCAAAAGGTGCTAATGAGCAGTGATAGAAGCCATGGTGCATTTGCATTTTTCTTTGGAGAGGAGAGTATGCTTCCTGAAAGGCCTGTGCTGGCTGTTAGTGGCTAAAGAGCCCTGTGCTAAAAAAAGAGATATGCAGATTTGGAGGAATTGTGCTTTTCCATTCATGTGGTTTCCAGCAGGAAAGATCACAGCATCGTAATGCAATTTAGGTGGAACAGAATTTCTGGAGATTTGCCTCCAAAACCTGCATCAAGCAGGCCCACCCTAACTGCTACATCATTTTGTTCAGAGCAATTAGAAGTGGAGAAGCTCATCTCCTCCGTCCTCTGGACTTACAGAATGTCTCTGCAAGTTAGAACTCAGAAAGGAGCTGTGTCCAAAATGCCAACAGGAGCAGGCCTGGTTTCACCATGCATTTTGTTTATTTATTTTTCTGAAGAAACAATTAAATTGCTTTTTCACAATGCAGCTTAACACACAAGTCTGGGCCAGTCTTGTTTGTGGTGTGTTGTTCTCAGGAAAACCCTTTTCCCTTTCTCTTCTTTCACTGATCTGCATGACATGAAATGAGGGATGCAGCCTTCTCTCACATGCCTGCCTTGTGCCCTAGGAGGGTTCTGCAGTCAGCACTAGACTACAGGCAGCTTTGGACCTTACCTGCCTTGCTGTGCCTGCCTGGCACATGAGCTTATGCCTGCTCTGTGGTCTGTGCATTCCTTCACTGGCCTTCTGGGATCTGAGTCACTGTGCCCTCTCTGAGGTGTAGAGTAATAGCAAAACCAGTGATGAATAATCGGAGTTAATAATAATGCTTGCCTAAGGTACTTGGTGCACTTTGCTCCCAAGTAACTGTTGAACGAGAACACCCTGACTGCTGGGGACATGCCGTGGCCGTGCAGCACTGTGAGATTTAACAACATCTGACAACAGCCAGCCCCCCTGGCAAGCTGTAGTTTTCAGCCAGCCATTGCTGAGCCCCTTTTTTTTTTCCATGGAAGTGCTGAAAGTCAGCTCAGTAACGCTCTTCCAGTGAATTAATTCCCCCAGCGGCGTGCAGACCAGAGTGGATCCATTCCCTGGGTGCTCACCCAGGAAGTCATTAGCAGCTTGCAGGCAGAGGTCGATCCCATTACCATGGTTTTGTAATGCTTTGCTGAAAAAAAATAAGCCAATGCCTTAGGACTGAAGCTGACCTTGAATGAAGAAGAAGCAAAATCCATCATGTCTGGAGATTGTCTCTGTGGGCTGAAATGCGCTTCTGTTGGGATGCTAATTTTGGGAAAAGCAATTTAGGGAAAAAAGGAAAGGTGGGAGCAATTGTTTCCTCAATGGAACAATTTTGGACGTGGAACAATTGTTTCGACGTCTGCTCCTAAAGAAGAGCATTTTGTTGTCTCCCTGTGTCCTCTGCAGTATGACTGAAAGACAGCTCTAAAAGGAACTGACTGGCTCCTCACTCATTGGTGCAGTGATCTCTGTGCAGATGTTCTGGCTGTGAGTGTGTAGCAGTCAATTGAACACATGGACAGAATTCATTTCCCTGCTGGCAAATAGTACTCATTTCTCTTTAGAACTAGGGTGAGTCTTTTCCATGAATGGGGAGTAGATTCTTTCAACCAGTAGGTCCTGGGTGGATGGCAAGTACCCAGACAAAAACAGAATCCAAAAGAAGTCAGGTAGGGTATCCAGCTACATGACTCACACATTAGTCCATGTTCTTTCTCAGCTGGATTTTCTGCTTTCTGCAGTTTTAGTTTTCAGAGTACAAGTGCTAGGCACTGGAGGTGGTTATGGAGAGGGGGAAGGCTGATATGTCTCTTGCTGAGGGGCCATTTGCCTTTTCTGTGGTTTGGCTGAATCAGGGGGAGCTCCAGTCCAGATAGCTACATGATGTGCAAGGGGACTGGAAGAGAGAAATGTGCTGTGGTTGATACTTGCACAGCTTTAGAGATGTCTCCTGGTGTCACTAGATGCTTTCTCAGCCAGATCTGGACTTCCTCTTTTCTGCCTAGCAGGCTCTTCTCTGTGATGGCCTCCTTTAGATGAGTCAAAGCATACCATTCACTTCGATGCAGTAATACAAGTATAAGCTTCTCTCTGCCTAATGTGGGTCCATTTGCTTCTATTTATGATGAATTAATTTTTTTTCCTGTGGTATGAATGGTAGCACTAAGCGTACAGCAGGTATGCTGCTAATTTTGTCAGCAAAGCTGGCTAGGGAAGGAGATAAGAGGGGAGAGAATGAATCACTGAAGGGAATAGCTGGCTCAGGCACTGCCATGTTATCATCACGACTGCACAGCAGTTTCTGTGCCTACTCACCCGCCCAGCATGAGGCCCATTTGGACCTGCAGAGACACACTGTGACATGAAACTGTGTTCCCTTTGAGCTTCCCGGAAAGCTCTGGGCACAAATGAGCTGGCAAAGAGGTAGCTCAGTCATGGTCTCCAACCACTGGGAACCTGCAGAGCATTCCTGACTGCCAAGTGCTGCTTGATCCAGTAGGCAGGGGCAACTGTAGTGACTGCATCCAGATGTGGGATAGTCAAGGAAAAGGCAGAAGGTACTGAGCTTTATTGCCTGGGAAGTAGATTAAATCCTGAGACAGTTCATGTGGTAGATTCTTTAAAGTCCTTGAGCTGAGAACAGGTATCCCTTTCTATGTAATGCCATCAGATGAAATTTTCTGAAGGGACACACTGTTAAGAGTGATGGGAGAATGTGTTTGAGCAACTGGCATAAATGGGATGAAAATCAAACACTACTTGGTAATACCAGATCACCAAAGACCTCCGTAATACAAAGGTGAATAAGTTGTAGTAGAGTTCTTACCATCTCCCTATAGCATTTCCTGATGCTGCTACTGTTGGGTCCTCCTGGCTCCTCAAATTGATGTATTAGACATTCCAGATTTCATAGTGGTGCCCACCCACACATTGCCATGGTTTTAACTGTGTAAAATTGTTTTTGGCAGAAAAGAAAGGATTTGTTCCAGGACAAACAAACCCTTCAGCTCAATCAGAACAGCTTAGAGATAATCACACAACTTTGCTCTTGTATACGACAGCAGATACCGTGTGATACCAACCCAGGTCCAAGTCCAACACCTCTCAAGTTCATCTGCAAATCACCTTTAATTGCTGGAGAAGTGCAAAGTGTTGTTTGTTTCTGAGAAACAGCAGAGAAAGTCTCCCTCTTCTTCATTTTATTTCCTCCTCCTCATCCACAAGTTAAAAACCAAGGAGGATAAAAAGAGCATCCTAAGGGGGAGAGTTACCACATGCTGCTGCCAGTGTTAGGAAAACAGTACTGAGTCACACAAATAATTTTAGATGCTTCTAAATACACTGTGCTCTCAGCAGGCAGCCTTTCCAGCTATAATCTTGCCGGCTGTCCCTAATTCTGAGCGCACAGTATACTCTGCTTCCTTCCTGGTTGCAAATGAGTCAGAATTTCTCTCTGTCACTCACCTGAGCCAGAAGGAGTTCACCAGCTCAGTACTTGAACACTAATACACAATTGCAGGGTGTATTCCCTCACCCTGTAAAAACCCACCCTCTCACAATCCCAAAGGAAAAATGCAGGGTACTGTTTGGATTCGCTACTGAAATGCAATAGCTGGGGAACAGCTTTGTCTGTGTCGGTGTGGTAGGCTGGGAGAGTTGTCTGGGCAGCCTGCTTCAATTTTACTTGCTGTTTGAGGAGATACCAGCTCTCAGTGGCAAGGGGGTTGCCCAGGGGAGTGGACAGCATGGACACTGGAGCCCCAAGAGACTCAAGTCATATAGCTCTCACTAGCTCCATTTGAAAAAGCTATGAGCAGGCCTCTGAAGAAAAAAAAAAAAATAGTGGGAAAAGGAAAGGGTCAGTCCAGGAACCAGGATGAGTTTGGAAATCTCGTGAGACTAGTTCTTGTTTGTATACTGCTATCATTCATGGAGAATATCTAAGCTGGTTTTGGTTGGTTTGTTAATGGGCTGGGGTTTGTTTGTCTGTTTGGTTTTTAAGTAAATAATATTTTTAAGGAAATTTGGAAATTTCTGTCAACCCCAATGTGGAAAAAAAAGGGAGAGGCAAAGTTCAGTCTTAGATGAAGTGATGTATTTGCCCAATTCTATTTTTTTATCAGATTAGAAGAACTTTGCTTTTTTTTTTTTTCCTGTAGAAATTGGCTAAGTGAAAACACTCCTAGATTCTGCTTTCATTTGCTCTTGTTCTCTCTTTCTCTGTATCACCTTAGATACAGTTTTGTCCACCTCATCCCTTAACTTAACTTAGATGAGTTTTTAAGTTTATCCATATTTATTCCTTTCTGTGTTCAGTATACACAATTACTTTTTATTCTATCTAACAAAACCAGTAAAAAGTTGATTAGGGAAAAAACCTTATCTAGAAAGCTGTAATAGGTTTTATTATCTTTGTTTCTGAAGGGTAAAAGAAAGGGGAGTGCCAGAAGTAAAGATGTGAAATATCAAGGAATGAAATTGAGAACACACACACACACACACACACACACAAAAGAATGCAAATGAGAAAAGAGTAATGCTAAGAGGAAAAATAATCCTGGGTAGTAGTAAGCACTCTCTAGAAGAATAATAGGATCATGACTCAGGATGATGACTTGTTCTGGCGTCATATGTGGACCAATGAAATGGCAAAAGTGTACATTAAGACGTGGTAATGCACAGAAAGAGCAAGAGGTCACCAAAGGAGATGTAAGTGCCTCTGAGGGATACCAAGAGCAATTTATTATCGAAAGATCTTCAACTTACTTAAAAAAAACCAACAGTAAATGAAACACTGTCCAAGTGTTCTCAGGGGAAGGAGAAGGACAGATGGCAAACAGACCCAATAGCTCCCTGGAAAGGCTGGAAATTGCTCATGGAGAAGGCAATGACGAAAGAGCAGGTGATGAAAAAGTGGTGAGTCTGAAGACAGACTGAGCCTCATGAGCAGATGGGGCATTGGGTACCCGCTGGCAGAGACTGAAGGCACATTTTCAGCAACTGTTTCCCAAGTAAAGTGGATCAGTTCTTGCCCATATTGTGCAAAAAAAGCACAGGGAATGTCCCAGTGGTGCCTACACCACTGTTATGTGATCCTGTGAGGCTGCCATGAACCCCAAATGCAATGTGGGGGTCATGAGGCCAGCCTTTAATCACTGAGAGTTGAACTGTCTTTTAAATTCCTTCTCACTAAATCCCCACTTTGGAAAAATAGAGAACAAGTTACTAGAATAATATTTTTGTATCTTTTCAAAGAAAATGATACCAGCAGCTCCACAGAGAGTGTATTTGGTTTTTAAGGTCAGGTTTTGGTAGTGACATGGGGCTACAGAGGTGGCTTCTGTAAGAAGCTGCCAGAAACTTCCCCCATGTCTGACAGAGCCAATGCATCCAGTTCCAGGATGGATGCATGGCTGCCCAAGGGTGGGCCATCAGTGATACTGGTAGTCACTCTGACATTTAAGAACAGGGAAAAAAACTTCTGCAGAGCAGCAGCAGAGAGAGAAGTGAGGATACATGAGAGGAGAAGCTCTGCTGACACCCAGGGCAGCGCAGAGGGAGGGGCAGGTGCTGGAGCTGAAGTTCCATTGCAGCCTGTGGTAATGACCATGCTGAAGGAGCTGTCTCCCTGCAGCCCCTGGAGGTGCACAAAGGAGCAGAGATCCACTTGCAGCTCCTGGAGAACCCCTTGCTGGAAAAAGTGGATGTCCAAAGGAGGCTGTGATCCTGTAGGAAACCCACACTGGAGCAGGTTTTTGTCAGGACTTGTGACCCCTTAGGGAAAAATCTGTCTTTCCTCAGCTAAAAAGCAAATTAAAAACTTCCAAAGTTTTTGCTGCAATTTGCAGTTTCTAAGGAAAGTGGTGAAAAAAACACCCCAAAATTGATGGACATATAAACTTCTGGGAGAGCTCCCTGCTTAAGTGCTCAGAACAACATTCTTCTCCTAGTCCCCATGTAGATCTGGCTGGCAAATGTTCAAATGTCTTCAGTAACAGCACGAGCTGGGCCAGAAGGAGTGAAAGAATAACCAGTTAGGTGAAATTTGCAGAAGAGAGTTTGGAGTGTTTTAACACTGGCCAATAGCTGAATTTGTTACTGGCCTTGGCTTTGTTATTGCAAACATCTGAAACAGTTGTCATAAAGGTTTTAAAATATGTGGGTAACTGGCAGAGAAAATGGCAACTTGACATCTGGAAAAGCTCTAAGCAGCTTCTTCCTTCTTCTCTGAAAATTTGGCATCAGATTGAATCAAATTGGAATTACTGTCTTTTTAGTTATCTGCATGCTAACAGCTTCCCAAGCCTCCCTGAATCTAGCAGAAAATGGAAAAATCTAATTCATAGAACAGGACTAGAAACCACTTCCCCTCATGCTCTAATTATATCGTAAAAATGGGAAACATATTTTATTTTTATTTTCTAAGAAGTGCTTCTCAGCGCAATCGATGCCTCTGTCTTGGAGTGGTTTTGTGCATTATGAGGGCAGTATCACTCACTAACAGATGGAAAGCATGGGAATTATTTCCATCTGTTACGGGAAAGGGAAATCATTTGGTCTTTAAATGGTGCAGCATGGGAAAATAACCAAGCTTACATTTTTTTTTTCAGGTGTATTTTCTTGGTGGATTTTGATGTGAGGTTGAAGAATGTTGGGATGAGAAGCACTGTGCTCATTGCTGGCCTGCAACGACCACAGATGTTGTACAGGAGAGCTGTGCACCTTTCTGTGGGGACATTCTTGTTGGCAGCCTCTGAGATGGGGAGTGAGAACAAGTGGATGTCACATGGGCAACCAAATGCATAACGTGTTTTTCTCTGGCTCTGTCCTAGCATTTAATGCACCTTTAGAATGGACATGGTCAAAATCCAAGACTATGCTTCCACCAAAGCATTCACTGAAAATCAGTCTGACGATCAAAAGCCATCAACAGCAAATGCTGCATGAAACCAAAATTCTGCGGAAACATTTCAGTGCTGCCAATAAATTTGTGGCTAGTTGGGGAGATTGTATCTAGTTAACCAAACTTTCTTCTGTAGTAGGTCAGCTGCCCTTTAAATCAGGGCACGTCATAAGTGTGATACGCCTTGACAGAAGATGTTTTGATGCTGCCCCAGGTGACAGACTCAGGATCAACTCAGGAATGATAGCACAGGTTAGACTATTGATAAAAAATACAGAATAGCATAGAATAAAATGGAATAGAACAGAACAGACTAGTTCAGTTTGAAGGGACCTACAATGATCATCTGGGCCAACTGTCTGACTACTTCAGGTCTGACTGAAAGCTAAAACATGTTGTTAAGGTCATTGTCCAAATGCCTCTTAACCACTGACAGGCTTGGAACATTGACCACCTCTTGTTTGGCTGCTGGCTTGGTAAGGAAATGCTTCCTAACATCCAGTCTGAATCTCCCTGGTGCAGCATTGAACCATTCCCACATTTCCTGTCATTGGGTACTAGGCAAAAGAGCTGAGCACCTCCCTTTCCACTTCCCCTCCTCAGGAAGCTGTAGAGAGCAATGAGGTCATTCTCCAGCCTCCTTTTCTCTAAACTAGACAAACCTAAAGCCACTCCTTACTGGATATGCCTTCTTTATGTGTCTTTATTAGAAAAATAAAATAAAAAGAGCAGTTACCAGTACTTTGCTGGTGACTGTCAAACTGGAAGGGCTTTAGAGATCCGTCTTCAAGGATCCATCTTCACAATTGTCTAATCACAATTTCAAATTTCTATTGATAAATTGGACATGTTAAATAGCAAGTGGCATGCTATTTAATTTGTAGGGCCAAATTACAGGAACTTTGACAGCAATGATTTTGGCAAGATCTCTTGAAGCGGAGAGAAGATCTGAAATTAGTGAGATAAAGTTTGATAAAAGATTGGTGAACACTTTGCACTTCAGAAGTTGAATTCCCAATGCCATGCTACCTGGATGGAATTAAAAATTATGTGAACATGTGAGCTATGGTCTTTATATGAATGGAAAATAACTGTCTGAGCAGTACTTCAGAAAACATGTGGGGGTTGTAGAAGAGCACAGACTGAGTGTGAGCTGTCAGTGTGATCCTGGTGTAAAAACAAGGCAGAACTCAGAGATGCTTTAACAGCATCATTGTCTGTCTTCTACCTAGTGTTTCTGAAGAGGCAAAGGAAAGAGAAACTATCATTCAGGAGGAAGAACATAATACGTTGCTTGGAAAATTTATCCTCTTTTTTCCATTAAATGAAAAATTTCCCTCTTCCCAAGATCAGATGATGATGATGAGATTTCTTTGGCTTACAGAAGTTGGACTCAATAAACTAAGGATGTCTTCACATCTCTCCAATCCTGCAATATAAAATCAAAAAAATCCTATTAAAAAGTCATGTGCACATCAAAAATAAATGCAAACCTGCATCTTTAAGAGCACATATATTTAAATAGTCACAGGAGAACCACATCAATACAAGACACTTTGAAGGACACTTTGTCCTGTAGACTTTCTGAGTCAAGACCAAACAGAATTTATCTTTGGCTCCAGCTGAAGATTCTGGTCTTGCTGCAGTGGGGATTTCTTCAGAACCAAGCGCAAGGATAACAGCTTGTGCTGTGTGTACCTTTCCTGGCAGATCAAACTGTTCTGTGGACAAAAATGGCAGGTTTGTGGTACTTCAGCTGTGAGGGTACTTTTTGATCACATCCATTTTTTTCTGGACCACTGTGCTAAGGATGTTTTTCTTGGTTGGCATTACATCGATATAATAGTGAGGCAGAGCAGGAATTCAATGTCATTCCTCAGGACACTGACATTTTGTGTTTTGGGGCAAAAGGTGTGTTGTAAGTCCACTGCTTTCTGCTTAAATTGCCTAGCAATGGGGAATTTGCCTCTTTTGACAGCAGTGATAAACCTTAAAAAATCCCACAGCCACTTTAGAGTAAGCTGCAGAAAAGTAGGATGCAGACCTGTGTCTTGAGGTGGGGAAGAGCTATGAACCTTCCTGGAGAACCAGACCTGCGAGGCTCCAAGACATAGAGCAGGAGCAATGGGATGCTCTCAGTAGCATCACCTGTGCCTCTGTATGATATTGCTCTGGCACCAGCTCCAGGAGCTGATGTCGGTGTCTTGGATCTGCTTTTCTACAGTATGCCACATCTCAGTCTGTAGAATGGATCTGGATGAAAATCTGGGATGTAGTTTAGGTTACTCACTGGCTGGAGTAAACTTTGAGTCCTGGTTGGCTGTGCTGACACGTAAGTCAAGCTGGAAATACAAACAATCCATATTTAGTGGATGAGGCATTTCTCTTAAAATTTATGAGCCTCTTTAAGCTCCCAACCCATTCAAAATTACTGGATTGCTTCACCTTTTCTAATGTGAAGCCATGAAAAGACATTGGCAGTATCATCTAGAACATCTTCCCTGTCAAACCAAGAAAGGGACAGCAACAGAGACTCAGAACAGACTGTTTTGGGTCTTGCATCAGCCGGCCTGTGCTGTAAACACTTCTGCTCCAGCCAAGCAAAAAGATGTCTGCTGAGGTCAGCTCTGAGTTCAGCCCTTGGTGTGCCACTTGTAGGGCACCTCCCAAAATACTCTTGTTTTGCAGGGAGGCAAGGGCCTTTCCTTGGCTCTCCCTCATTGCCACAAGAGGGCTCTGGGAAGTCAACAAGCAGATGTGCCCTTCTAGTTTGGCCCTTAAAAGCTGCACTATACAATTGCAGAATCTGTAGAAAGGCAGTCAAGACTAGGTTGGCTTGGAGCAATATACTGGCAAAGGTGTGGAATAATCCACCAGTATTAAACCTGCTGGGTGTCTACACAGCTGTTGCGTGGCAGGACAGTAGAAGAATCAGAGTGGCTTGAGTCAGACAGGGGAATCAGAGTGCCACAAACAGGGCTGCACGCAGGAAGTTTAGAAGAAATCATCCAGGGTGAGGATCCTGCTGTTTGTTCTGCAGTGGGTTGGCTGCAGTTCTCCCTTTCCACACCTGAGCCATGGCTCAGAATTTTTATATTCACAGCCCAGACAGCAAGGCCACATCTGTCCTGGTGCCTTTTCTTCTGGAGGCTGGTTTGACAGAGCAGCCAAGGCACAGGTGGATGTCTGGCCGGACTGGGCTTCCCCACCGTGGCAGAGCAGTGTGCTGAAGGATGACTTACACACCCATGGAGAGGAGGCTTGCACCTGGTGACAGGAGAATGGTCTAGGGCAGGAGGGAGTGTGCACCAAGTGCCATTTTAGCAGTGCAAGTCTGGGAGGGGAAAATAGATCTTTTCTTTCCCAACCTTCCCACTCTAAAAGTAGCAGAAAGTTTGATTAGGTAAGTGATTAAAGAGTATGCATGTCGCCCTCCTTCCTGTTTCTTGAACACAGCAGAAGATGTAATGAGGTAGTAAATTTGGCACTTAGGTGGAGTATTGAAATCAAAGACAACAAGGCCTTTTTCTCAATTCTCTGCATTGTAATTTAGTTTAGTTCACTTATTCTATAGTAATTTAAGTAAATGACTGGGAAATTATGAGCTCTTTGCTGCACACCATGTTCGGATGATGAATTCATTCAGCTTTTTCTTAAATGTCACAGATGGTTACAAATGAAAGCCCAGAATGAGGTGGACTCACTCACTAGGGACAGGCTGTAGGGGAGAGGAGGAATTCCCCTCATTTTAGTATTTCCTCTTCACTCAGTAGACAAACTATTCTCAAACCCTCTAAGCAGATGTTTTGAGGGTAAATACCAACCAAATAGGATGACGTTGTCAAAGATGGCCGTGGATGAGGAATTGTTTAAGAAAGGCTCTCCTGTAATGTCCCAAACTAGTATCATGAATAAAGCCATGGGATGGAGGCAGGAGGGAGAAGCAGGGAGTCTTACACACAAGATATGTTGTTATCTAGATTTGGATCTTAAGACATCAGAAGGTGTTTGAAGCAGCAAAGGGACAGATCATATCTCAGCAGTGTGACATCTCAGGAAGATCAGCAGTAGGATGAGGCCTCTTTCAATTGCCATGGAAGTTAGTGGGAAGATTTCCCACTGAGCAATGCTGCTTGTTTGTGTCATTTACAGTATAAAACCTGTAAGGTTGGAAGGAAGCCATTCTCATGACTTGGAAAACTAACCACAGAATCACTATCTGCACTGGAGTAGGGATGGTCTTTGGGACACCTTGTTATGGAGCAGCTTGGTGAGAAGAAGGGACAGGTTAACTCTTCAGCACTTGTGCATCCTGTGTCATTCTGAGTGCTGTGTTAAATTGCTCCCTTCTCCCTTCTCTGAGGTTTTCCTGTGGCTAATTAATTACAGAGAGAATTCAGAACCCTTTGTGGGTAGTTTGTCAACTTTGAGCCATGAGTCAAGAGGAGTGCACCTCAACAAGTTCTGGAATGTGGGTTGGGTTCCATGAGGCATTCCCAAATTTGGTAGTTTATCTGGATTTGTCTGGGACACTTTGAGCCCTCTCTGTGTGGGAAATCCATCTTGCTTTCAAGGCAGCACACAACATGGAACATGCAGCAAGCAAAGAGGGTGGTGGCAGCCATCACGGAGTCCCAGGGACACTGAGTTGTTCCTGAATTCACCAAATTGATGCAATTTGGGGAATGCCTTTCCTCCAGCTTGCCATTGATGTCAAAAACAGCAGCAAGGAATAGAGAAAATCAGCATGAAATCCTTCCTTTCCTCTTTTATATATAATAGTAATGGTGACAAGAATATGAAAATCTAGACAACATAAATATTCTCCTTCCTTCTTAATAACCAAGAGACTGAAGAGATAGCTAAGTATAAATATACCTTTGACCTCCAGACTTCACAGTTAAGCCCAAAATCACACAAAATATTAGCCCAGAAAAAGCCATGTCCTTCCAAACAACAGGCACACTTTTGGGCATGATATGGGTTCATCTCCTTACCATCTCTTCAGAGGCCACTTCTCCAGGAAGGGTTTCCTCCTGCTTCTGTATAATCTTGTGGCTCAGGATCATGGCATTACCGCTGTGGAAATTCAAAATACTCAGTGTTCAGCTTGCAGGGGTTTGGTCATAGCTTACCAAGTATCCCCTGAGGAGAGGCTGTCTTATTTGAAAAACCTCAGGTCTGTGGGCAAGCTCAGGTTGTTTCAGCAGGAACTGCTCTTATTTGTGGTTTATTACTATGCAGTGAGCTGGAAGAAATTATGAAACTACTTCAGTGACCAATCATACAGCTCAATAACAAATGCACTGGCACTCAGATGAAATTGAGGGTCCACTGGCAGACACACATCCAGCAGACACTGGGCGGAAGAAAAAGATAGTTTCCTAGATAATTCACAAACAGTAAATGTGTGAAATTACTCTGGAAGGAATTCAGCAAGCCCCATTCCTTTTCTTCCTGATTACTTTAACAGAGCAGTCCATGTTTCATGTGTTTGCCTTCTGCCCTGCTTACAGCATTGCGTAAATCCACCTATGTGAAACTGTCTTGAAAAAGACATGGGAAAGATTCCTAAGAAATTCGAATTAAATAGCTGGTGTGTGAAGGAAAGAACAATGTTTAAAGATCAGTATAAGGGCCTCAGGAGTATTTGTCATTCGAGGCCTTCTGTAATTTTGGTGCAGTATATAGCAGTATTTTCTTAGTGATCTTTTTGGATGTTCCCACATTAAAATTGTGTGTTAAATCTTGGACTTCAAAATCACAAACAAGAGAGAGAGAGGTGATAATGGGAGGACCTTAGTAACCAGAGGCTTAAAACAAGGAAGAAATTTTGTTTGTTTGTACCAGCTGTCAGCTTCCAGGCTATCAATAGTAGGATTCAGCCAAACCTTGGCTAACCCTGACCAGCTCTCTGAGCAGACTTCAGTTGACAGTCACAGCTGGTTTGGGCTAGTTATGGCTGTTCTGCTTGCCCACAGGGCTGGAGTAAAAGTCCAGTCTCTATCCTCTTGACTGCCCTTTCTCCATGACTGAGCCTTCTCACAGGAAGGCAGGACCTTTCCATCTTTTCCAGACTTGTTTCGTGGTAGGATCCTGGAGTCTGCAAGACAGATCCCTGGGGCTTCTCACTTGAGAATACAAGTGTGACAATTACTGGGAAACAAGAGCACAAGACTTGGGCTAAAACACCAGCAAGAGATGTTGATGCTGGTGTACATGGAATGGTGGTAGTTAGTGGAATGTACAAGTGCAGAAACTCATACCTGAATCTTGAACCTAGCTTCCTGTTTCCTTTCCTTTTCAAAAGCCTTTGAATTAAATGGCATCGTCAGTGGTCTTATATTCAGCTTCTGCTTTTCCTAAGCTATCAAGAAGATCGGATGGGAACTTGAGTATGTAAACAATCCATATGCTAGGAGAAGACTGTGAACATGTGTTGGGTTTACTTTCCTGGTGCATAATTATTACAGACACTTAAGTACCAGAGAGGTTGTGCAATACCTTAATTACTGTGTTTAGATGCAGCCTGTTCAACGTAGGAGTCATACTCTCTGGCTCTACTTTCTCTTCAAGGTGTAATTTGAACAGTCATTGCTGAGATACATGGGTGTCCAGCATGCACTGAAGTGTTCAATACGGCTCATACAGATCAAAATACTTCTCGTCCTGCTTTTCAAGGTGCAGCACCTTGTGAGCTGGTGGCCTGCTGTGTAAAAGTTGCCAGTCCTTTGAAGTAGAAAGAGGGGAGATTCATATCCATGTGCGATGGCGATTCAGTGATTCCTCTTACAGGCACATTTTGGTTGTTTCCTCTTAGTATCTGAAACATATGTGCTTCTCCACATACTTGTACTACCAAATCTGATTGGTATCTAGATTGTCAGGGGAGTAGAAGGAAATTTTCAGATGAATCTGAGCAAGATTCTAGGATGGTGCACTACAAACATATTTGGTACCTGGTGGTACACCTGAGTTGACTCATTTTCCTTTGAAAGCTTGAATGAAATTAAAACAAAACAAGAGACAGGAGATGGATTCAGTTTCACATAAATCTCATGCTGAAGGTCCAGGAAAGGGGAGTCATCCTACCTGGCTTCAGGGGTCTGCAATCTAAGGTTGCTGCTTGGTGCCAACATAACTATTGGTGAGAAGGGGGCATCATAGGATGTGGTGTCTGTAAACTCACATCTTTTCAGGGACTTGGTTCACCCCAACAGCAAATCTGTGGTAGGTGAAGAATTTACTGTCCTTGTCCTTTCTCACCCCTGTCCTCAGTAAAATTAAATGTATAAGCCAAAGAACCTCATTCCTGTTTCAATCCTCTAACTCATCACTAGGGCTGCAGAAGCATCTGAGGATGTTGAAAGAGGATATATCTCAGATAGTTTCTCACTTCCCAGCCTTGGAGAGCAACTGGTCAGAGCCAAGTCTAAGGAATTTAGGCAGAGGGATCAGTAGACAAAACAGAATGCAAATAGAGCTGTGGCAAACAATTCCTAATAGAGGTAGCCATGAATGGAGTACCTGTGTTGGACCTTGAGGACTTATTCCAGCTTCTCTCAGTCATGCCAATGCTCTCAGCCACAAGTAGATTCAGCCATCCCTTAGGCTCATTCAGAGGAACTTAACACCTGCAGTTTTGTTGCTCTCTTGGAGACAGTCCATGCTCAGGATCCCAAAGTGGGCCACTTCTTAGACCACAGATAGGTTAATTAGCACTGATTTCCTTTGGGGCCCTTTACTAGGAACACTCTTCTAGACCCTACTGCACAGCATAGGCCTAAACAAAACATTGGTGTCTCAGCTCATCTAATGCTGTTTGCTTAGCTGGCTCTTCCCTCAGCTATTTTTTTTTCCTAGCTGGATGAATAAACAAAGCCACCCAGTTTAAATATCTGTGTTACAATTTTTATCTGAGCAAGAGAACATTTCCCAGTAGCTACAGCCACGTGCACAACACTAAGGACCTGTGGCAATTAGCAAGTGTAGGGAGTGAATATTGGGTCATGTTGAGGCAGGTTTTTCAGTAATTGTATAGGGACAACAATTAGAAGAGGCAGGAGACTCATTAGGTACTCTAATCCCCCAGAGTAGGCAGTGGATTGCAGAACAGCCTTCCAGTCCAACTGATTGCTCATAGCTCATGGTGTGCCTGAAGTACAGTGAAAAAAACCTCACCGTCTTCTGAAAGGCAACTTGTGTGGGTGCACATCAGTGAAGGGGCTGGAGGAAGCAGTGTGGGTTCTCTGACTCTTTTAGTCATAACTCACAGCTTCTACAAAGCAAAGGGATACTGGTGCAAGACTGCCATCAGCCTTCTTTGATGATTTCATTTTTTCCTCTTCCCCTTGTACCCTAGTCCCCAGCTCTTTGCCTTGTGGATACATTCACCAACTCAGGGCTGGCAGCTCTCACAAGCAGGGCAGGTGAAGTCAGCTGGGATATGAGAAGAAGCAGATGATGTATAAGGAGGTGCTGAGGGAGCTGGGTGTGCTCAGCCTGGAGAAGAGAACCGTGTGTGTAGGGGAGGGATCTAGCTGCGGTCTGTGTCTGCTTAATGGGGGATTGCAAGAAAGACAGAGTCAGATTCTTCTCCCTGCGTAACAAGGACAAGTGTCTCAGCTCTTCAGCTTCTCTCCTCCTACGGCATGTGCTCCAGGCCCTGACCATCTTGGTGGCCTCTGCCAGACTTGCTCCAGTTTATTCAAACTTCTCTTGAGTTTCAATAAACTGGAGCACTCAAGAGGCTCAGATCTTGACACAGCATTTCAGATGCACCTTTATAAGTAAGTGCAAAGCAGAGAGGAATAATAATTTCTCTCAGTCTGCTGGCTGTGCTTTAGCTAATGTTAACTAGGGAGCAGCTGGGCTTCATCATTGTGGAAGCACACACTGCTGACTCACATTCAACTTCATGTTTGTCAGGACCCTCAGGCCCTTTTCTGCAGAGCTGCTTCCCAGTCATCCAGCCCCCAGCCTGTCCTGGTACAAAAGGTCACTTCATCCCAGGTAGAGGAGTCTGCCCTTGCCTTGGTTAAACTTTGTGAGCTCCTTCTGGCACGGTGTTCCAGCCCACTGCAATCCCCCTGAATCACAGCCCTGCATTCCTGCCACTGCCAGCTGCTTCCCCCAATTTGGAGTCATCCTTGAAACTGGAGAGAGTATGCTCAGTCTCATAAATCCAGCTGATGAACAAGATGGCTTATGTATTACTATCCCCTAAAAATTCAGATCTAAAAGAGGTAACAATTGCCTTCAGAACAAACTCAACGGTTTTTGTTTTTTGGTTTTTTTTTTTCATGAAGTGGGAAGAAATATCTATCTTCTGGACATATTTTAAGTAAAGTATTGAGATTTTTTAGAGCCACAGGATCCTGAGGCCTCAGGGTTTCAGATGTTGTAGGAAATACCATGAGACCTCACTACATGTTAACAATTAAGCTTATAGTTTAACTACATGCCTTTTGCTATTTTCTGCTTTTATAGTCATCTGCTCTTTGTAGGATTACTATATATCCCAAATACATTGCACATGGGCTACAGTGATGTGCAGTAGGGTCACAGGAAGGTGAAAGCTGTTTACTATGCCTTTGTCCTGACCAGAACTGGTTCCTGTGATTTTCAGGACATTTGTTCTTCATGGTCATTTTTTTTCTCCATGGAAGAACTTTCTGGGGAGTGTCAGTGCTGCTGTTTTGAAGCTCCAGTTCCTAGGAATCTTTGGTCTCTTTTTTTTTCTGAAAGAGTTTAGTGTCACCAATGGACTTGTTCATACCGCTCTGCAAAAGTGAGATGCTTGTTCATCATGAAGTTAATGAGGGGTGCACTACCAAGGACACTCCAAAAGGAATTGTGTTTGCAGGTCCTGAGATACTCTTTGTCAGTGTCTGAGGCACTGGCCATAATTAGGACTGCCACAGGAAAAAGGCCAGCAGAGCTTGTGCTGGAAAGAAAGATGTGAAACACACATTGCTTGAACATTGGAAGTTGACCACAGCTAAGTATGGAGGGTGATGATGCATCTATGGATGCTAGCAGGTTTCCCAAGTGTCCAGCTGGTGTGTCTTGAGTAGAGTTAAGCAGACGATCATATGTGGCATCAGGAAGGAATTTGAAGTAAAACTGGATAGCAAAAGCAGGGTTGGGTTAGTTGTTGTTTTGCTTTCTGTTACAGAGATGTGGTCTGCTTACTAGGCACCCATGGGAGTTCCACTTAGCAAATTTCTCTCCCTTGCAGGCACTGAGGACATTGACAAAAACCTTCATCTTGCTGTCTTCCTGGAGGAGAGGTTTTTGCTGCTTTTGGGGTGGGTCCATTAGGTAGAAAATCTTAAGCCTGCTTAAGAGCATCAGAATTGCTCTGTAGCCACCTGCTATAAATTCTACATCAAACAAAGCAGTGCATATCAGACTCTCATAATGAACAAGTGCAGCTCTTTTGAATCAAGTTCCATCAGAAAAAATCATGTTTTGGGGCATCCCCAAGACCAAGCTACCAAGATCCACTGACCAATCCTTGCTGAGTTGCTGCAGCAGGAACAAGAGGTACTGTTTGCTCTCTCATTACACACATATAACCTATGAGCAAAGTTCTGTCCTGGGCTCTAGACCATTTCACAGCTATCTGCTGACCTGACTGGAATGAAAATTTTAATGGCTTCTAGAACAGATCTTCTCACAGATTTGGTGCAGATGGAGTGAAAAATATGTTGGAACATGTGCAAGCCCCTGTATATCAGAAGAGAAACAGGTATGCCACGAAGTTTCCAGGCGGACAGCTGGCGGGCTCCCTGCACCTCCGCCTTGCCACCAAAGAAAGGCTCCTATGCTTCTTTGAAAGGCAAACAGGTATATGGCAGACTCCATCTTGTGTAACACCTAATAGAAAGTCTGAGCCACCTCCCAAAAGATGAGTGTCATGTCTCCCCACCTTTGATAAAACATTGTTGACAAATAGCAGGTTTGCCATAATTAGAAGCCTAATAACTAGGAAGTGCAGCTCAGAACCAATTCAGGCATCTAACTCTCTCCAGCTGCTATTAAAGCTGATGTCTCAGGCAATCAACTGCAAATGGGTATTATTTGCTAATTGAATCCACATCTCCCTACATGTGAGATGTGAATGAATGAGGTAAACACACGTGCAGCCAGCAAGTCTCACAGCTCGCTGTCACCCCTTCAGTGTCACTAACATGGTCCTCACACATCCCAAAAGCTGTAGGGATTTCACTACGGTTTTGCAGAGGCCTCAGGGTCCAACACTGTTAGCCAGGGAAATTACATCTGCTTTGCTTAGGATGTTTTGAATAAGGACCTTCTTAAAGCTGCATGGATATTCTGCAGGCACAGGGAGCTTTGAAACACACACCCACGGTGAATATCTGCACGCCATGCAAAAGGACTGAGCTAGGAACTATGAAATAGCTATTCCAGCTTGATAAATCACTCCACCTGCTTTATCTGGTCTTGGCTCCAGCCTTTGTTCTGGTGGAGACTGTCCTGTCTTGCCAAAACCCTGTCAGAAAGGAACTTGCAAGAGATGCTACAGTGCTGAAGTCCCAGACTGAGCACTGTGTGAACAGTAGCAGCACCAGACTGGCCTGTCCCTGTTGGAGTGCCACAGACACACCCCACAAGAAGTCTGCCAGTCTGTTCTGTACACGTGAATGGACACAGGTGTTTTTCTTCTTCACTCCTGGTAGAGCTGTGGTGCCTGTGTGGATGGAGGACTGTAGGGTTTGTGTGAGTCCTGCAAGTGCCTCATCCCTTCTGGGAGTGGTTTAGAGCACAGGAACCATGTCTCTGGTAAAACAGCAGTGTTTGACCAGAACACAAGGAAGGAAGAAGATTTAATTAGAGTTACATGGCAGGGCAGCTTCTGAGATTTCATATGTTGTGTACCTTTCTCCCTTCTTTCAGCCTGCATTTGTCCATTTTCTGTGTCCAACCTCTAGACTCTGTTTTGTGTTTGCCTATAAAATTATGAATCTCAAATGTCAGAAACCTTCCTTCGATATGGAGGCATCATAGAGGTGTGTGGTCTCTTTCCAAGCTAAATAGATGAGCCTCATACACCTCCCATTGGGAGAGAGTCTATCCAGCCTGCATCCTACCATTCTTGCCACTTTCCACCTCAATGCTTTCTGTGAGTCAGCAAGCAGTGTGTGACTCAGTGAAAATAAACATAGGGCAAAACAGCCATGAACTAAATTCAGTGCTTGCTAAAGAACGTGCAGGTGTTATTCTGGGGATCAACAAACCTTCTAATGATGATACTGGGTGGATTCTGGCCAGAAAGGTGTGCTGTGCTGAAGGAAGGTGGGAGGAGAGCCTGGAAGCAATGCAGCAGAATTTGGAAAGAAGAGTTGGCCTCACAGAGGGACAGCTTGTCAGGATTCACAGCACAACACAGCACAGCAACAAGATCTATTGGAGGACTAAGTCTGTGGTACCCCTGAGTGGGAGAGCTGCATGTTGTGGAGGCAAGTACAGTAACTTGTTCCCTTGGAGTTGCCCTCTCCAGATCAGCTGTAAGGTGCTCCCATTGCTCTGAAATGTCAGAAATACCTAGAGACCAGCTCCCATGGTACCATGGTGCCTGGAAGGCTTGTTAAAGTCAAAACACAAAGGTACCCTGTAAGCAGAGAGCAGAGCTTGAAAAATCCGCCGGAAAACCTGCCTCATTTTAAGACAATGAAGTCAAGATAGAGAAAGACATACAGAAATGGCTGCTTTGGTGAGGTCCTGATGTGAAAGACCTGATGCAATCACCTCAGCAGAGTTCCTGTTCCTCCTGGCTTGTGTGAGTGCTTCCTCAATGCATGAGACATACATTCAGAGGGCAACACCACTCCCTCCTCTACCCTTCCCATGCCCAGGAGCGCTTCTGACCGTGAGAAAGTTCTGACATGCAATGAAGACTCCTGTAACAACGCCTTGCTTGCTGTCAGCTGAAAGCAAGTGACACCCTCTCTAATGACTAGTTTCAGAAAGAAAGCAAATACACAAGGATGCGCTCACCTGTCCCAGGTGATCACTGCTGTCTCCCACGGGTGAAATTGCTGGGGCTTTTCAACACAGGTGTTGCTGGCTGTATCATCAAGGCAAGGTCACATCCTAGCTGGGGGATCAGAGGGGCAGGAGAGACCTTCATCCTGGCAGATGCTGCTCTGAACATTGTGCATCTGGACGCTGCTGTGTCCCGTAGTGCAGGGATATTTCCCAACAACTTCCCAGTTCTTTGGCAGGAGGGTACAAAATCCCTTAAAGATCCATCAGTGAGGAATGGAGCAAAAAGTAGCTCCAAGTCTTTCTTTTTCTGTGTTTTTTGAAGTGGCTGCCCCACAGACTAGAGCTGATACTGAAGACCCTAATGCCACCTTTGCTCTCTGCTCCTTCCATGCTTGGCAAATTGCCCATGGGAGCCTCTGGCTGGCACAAGCAGAGAGAGCCACGTTGCACATGGGAGGGTGGTTTGGTAGCCTGGCCTGTAGCATCCACAGGGAGTGTCTGCCTCTGCGGATAGCATTTCCAAAGAAAGGAGCCAAATCCACCCACATGGGTCACGGAGACTGTCTTTCTGCCACACGCCTTCCCTGCCGCCCAGCCCTGCCAGGGCCCTGCTGCTCCTCACGTGTTGCCCTGCGTGCAGAGGAGACCCGCCGATGCCTGCCAACATCCGTGCCCCGTGGATCTGCTCTCAGGTCCAAAATACCTGTCCAATCCAGGAATTCCGGGGGATAGGACTGGGATTTAGTCTTTGATTTGGTTTGATGGGAGGAGTGAGGACTGTTAAGTCTATCCGAAACCTGTAGATGCCAAAAATGGGATTGAGAGGGTACATTAAAAAAAAAAATAATATGTAGGATTGTGGCTCATGGAAAATACAAAATAGAAGGGGGCTTTCTTGTCAAATTTTGTGGGGTTTTTTTTCTATTCTTTAGACTTCCCATGTTTGTTTTCCCCATGGCTCTGTAAGTCTCTGCAGAAGTAAAACTTCATCATTTCAGCAACCCCTCCAGACATGTCAGCCTATGCTCCATCCTCAGGGGCTGGTAGGCACTTAGAAAACACAGAGGGAGCCCAGAGTGAATGCCAAAGAGCTGACTTCCTATGTTTATTCATCTCAGAACCCGAGGCTTTTAAGCAGATTTTCCTTCAGCTCTTCCGGAGATCCCCATGTGGCTTTTCTTGCTTTGGGTGTGAGCTCAAAACTCTTCTTTTAGGCAGGGTGTATATGCTTTGAAGCTAAACCAATAATTACCTTAAAGGTTTAAAGTGCTGCTCTTATTTCTGCAGAGGGGGCCACACATATGTACAGGAGCAGTCAGGAGTGTGGGTCAGAACAGAGACTGTAGAAGTGGGCAGGAGAAGCAGTGGGATCATTTACAGCAGCAATATCTCTCACTCCCTTAGACCCAGATCCAGTAATGTCCTTAACAATGAGTTTAAATTCAGTCCTCTGGGTCAACTAAAGACAAACCCGTGCTCTAAAGAGCTGCAAACTCTGTCCCAGCAGAGCTTGGAGTGGCATGTCACATCACTCTCTGCTTTCCAGAGAAAGCAGCACACAGGACAAGAAAATCCTCAGTATCAGAGGTCAAAACTGTGTAAGATCTCAGCAGCCCTGGTTTTTAGTGTAATTTGGTTGAGGAAATACCAGTGAAGAGGTGAGGAACTGCTGAGCATGACATCCAGGGTCTGTCCACTGCTTCCCACACCTTTGGTGTACCAGCTATCATAGCAATTGGGAGCATTTCCTCAAGACTGGAAGAAAGCAAGTGCCACTCCTGTGCTCAGGAAGATATGGCAAACTACAGCCCAGCCAGCCTCACCTCAGCTAATCCTGGAAATTATTTCCAGGCTCATGAAGGACAAGAAAGTGGTCAGGAGAAATCAGCACAGACTTAAAAGAGGGAAATGGTGCTTAACTGACCCAACACCATTCTGCAATGAAGTGCAGGACAGAGCAAGGCACTGTACCAGATGTGAGCTGGGTCATGTCACTTGTTAGCATGATTTATGTATCTTTGTGTGGCAGAGGATGCAGTGCTTGGACCAGCCAGTGATAGATCCCAAGGGATGAAATCTGAGAAACTGGGATTGTTGGGGAGCTGCTTGCAAAGGTCTGGGCCTTCCCCTCACTCACAGTGAACATTAATGGGTCAGAAGAAATTTCATCTCCACTTTGCCTCCCCAACACTTCATTCCTGGGGCTGGAGCATGGCTGCTGCTCTCACCTGTGCTCCAGCAGTGGCAGCAGCTCACCATGGGAAGTGGGGCAGTTCTTGGGGGTGCTTCCAGACAGGTGGATTTCAGGAGACCAGACTGGTAGGCACATTCTAAGAGGATTTCTAAGATGCCTACATACTTATCAGTCAGCTCCCATGTGGCTGTTTGTCTACATGAAAAACAAGCCAGCTTCTGTATCTCAGTGGGTTTGGTGCTGCCATGGCAGTCTCTTCTTTCAAACACCTCATCTCCATTCAGTGGCTTTCCTGAAAAGATGACAGGTTTCCCAGCATTGGGTTGAGGTGGGGGGAGAGAGAGAGAGTGAGAGAGAGCAAGAAACTGACCCTGGGTCTCCTCTGCCAGCCCCTTCCAGGTTGTGCAGGAGACCCAAGAAATGCACACAGCACAGACTGACACCAGCTCAGCTTCTTTGGTGAGAAAGAAGAGAACCATCAAACCAGGCAGGGTTTAGCCTTCTCACTGGGCACAGAAGAACCACTCCTGAAGGTGAAGGAGTGATTTTCTTTCTGTCCATTTGCAGCCTTCAAAACTTAGAAGCCTTCCTGTTACTCCACATTAGGTAAACCCTCCTGGTTTTGTTTTGAGAGGTCCTTTCTTTTCAGGTATCCAGTCCTTGCAGAGCCATTATCTGGGCATCCTGCACTTTAGTTGATTTCCTAAATATTTTGGGGCTAATTTATGGGTTCTGTGCTGCCCTGCCAGCAGCACAGTGGCACTGAACGGTGTTTGCCTGCAAATCATAGGGACTTGGATGGCATTTACTTTATTTTTCACTTTTCTGGCTATCAGTTGCATGAGTCTAGTCAGGACAAGGATGCTGTTACCTATCCTGAGCTGGCTGCACAGACCTGATATTTCTCTGCTTCCTCTAGAGAACGTGATCTGGCAGTGGTGGTGCTTAAAGCACATCAGCCAGAGAGAAGACAGCACAAGAGACAGTTTTTGTAAAGCAGCCTGTGACCCACATTGCAGCCTGCTACAGAGATGGAAGGTGTCCAGCCTCACCACAGCAGGATCACCTTTCTGTCTGTTCTTTCACAGGTACACTAGTGCACACACAGAAGTTTGTTAAACAGGAAACAGTGTCCCTGGCGTTGTCAGGCTTGTCCCATCACCAAATGACAGCACACATGACCCACACGCTCAAACACATGCGTGCAAGTCCAAAAAAAATCCTGAATATTTTCAGTGGGAAGGAAATGCTGATGAGACAGCTCAAAGGCCAGAGATATTTTGGACAGAAATAAGGGTGTTTCAGAGCTGGATAGGATTATTCCATGGAAAAGTCATCCATTTTGACATTACCCTCATGTTCCTAATTCTGAGAAAAAAAAAAAAAAAAGACAACGAAGGCCACATTGAACAATGTAGTCAGCTGGTCCCACATTTCTCATCAGGCATCATTCTTTTCAATCTTGGACTTCATTTTGAAGAGCTCTAGAAGGTGGAAACATGCTGCAAATGACACCCCTGGGTTAAATAAAGAGGTGGCAGTACACCCCAGCATAGGTGGTCACTCCAGAGATAAGTGCCCTGCAAAAAGGCAGTGGAAAGAAAGCACATCTAATGCTGTGCAGTGGATAGTCTAGCTTTAAGGGGGTAGTCTAGCTTTAAGGTGGGCTTAGAGATAAAATCCAAAGTCAGTGCTGGACTTGGAAAAGATCTGCAAGTAAATTGGCCCTGACTTCTTTTAATTTGCTTTTACCCAGCATGGGGGCAGTCACTGGTGTTGTCTCCTAGGGATTCATGAGGTACAAACCTGTCCATGACTGCTTTTTCAGCTGCACTCAATCAGGCAAAAATAAAGATATGGGGTTCAGCCAGACTCCCTTTAAAAATATCTGTCCCCCTTCAGTCAAGCATCCCTGCTCTCTGTTGTCCACTGATGAGCATCAACCAATCTTCCTTCCCCAGCACTGATTTTCTCTACATTGACCAAACTGTGCAAAACTTTGAGTCAAGTTTGTCTGTTGTTACTCAGGTCATCCCTGACCACTTTTGAGTTGAATCCTGGTTTTGAGCACGTTACTTCTAAGTCAACCCAGCTGTTGTCCAGGTGCTCGATGAACTGAAATGTCTTAACCAAAATGAAAAACAACTTGCTCACTAAGAAGACATGCCATATTTTGCTTAACACTTTCATGTAGCACCAAGATTTATTGCTGGAAATCACCAGCCCACCATATTCATCTTTGTTGTCTCATTTTACGTGTCAGGATCTTGAATCTTATCAGGAGGGCAATTTGTGACAAAAATCTCAAGAGAGAGGTGGCAGAGCATATGGCTGGAGTCTTTCTGTAAAAATACAGCAAGGCTTCATGTTCAGGGGAAACATCATTTTTTCTGACAGTTGGCTTTGGTATGAATCACAGCAAGCCCTTTTTCTAATTCCCCCTAAATTTTTGATTTTTCTATTCAACTGTCCCATGCCTTCCTTGCAGGATTTATTTTATACATGTCCTCCAAAAGCAGAGATCTAGCAGTGACTGCCAAGGTTTTCAATCATGTGCTAACCCAGTTTTGGATTTAGTGAAACTCTTGTGAACCAGGAACATTTCAGATTTCTTAGTAAATTCCCATTTTTCAATGAAGCTGAGCAGCTCTCTACATATACCTGAGGTGTCATCAGCACACACAAACACACCCATGCACACTGATAATGCACAGGTACTCACACAGTAATTAAAGAGAGCTATTTTCAGATGCACAGAGGTTTATTATGAACAGTGAAAAATAAAATAAACAACTATTAAGAGCAACCCAGTAGAGCTCTATTAACTCTGCAGGAAATATTTGTCCATTCTGACAGAGTGATAGGCTTATACTAATGCTCAAGCCAGTCTGCTAATACAATCATTTTGTTTCCACAGCTCACTTCCATGATAATTTTAGGGCCAAAGTTTTGCTTCCCAGGTTCATTTTCTGGTGCATTCAACCCCATTCCTTGGGGTAGATGTTCACAGGTTTGTAAAATTACAGAGGGTTTAGGTGGGAAGGGAGGTCTGGGGGTCTCTCTGCACCTTCTCTCCCTCACAGCCAGGTCAGGTCTGATGGTGGATGGTCCCCAAGGATGGAGATGCCACCATGTCTCCAGATCCCAATCCAGGACTGTCCTGCTCTCCTGCAGCAGATTTATTTCCTCCTACCTTGTCAGTGTTTGCCTTACTTCATGTTTTAGCCCTGATCTCAGCTGGCCTCTCAAGCATATGCTAACAACTCTGGCTGGGATGCCTTTCACCTCCTTTCTCTTAACTTTGGGGAGAGGAGCTATGAAACTGTTGTAGCACGAGGTAGATTGTAGTCCACATCTATTGGAAAAAGCAGAAGAAAGGAATGGCAGAAAGACCACCACCAAAATCTGGTCAGTGGTGTGAAGATCTGAACCCAGGATGCATTTCACTTTCCAATTCTATCTGGGCAACCTAAATTTTCCCATTTGGACAGCTCTGCATATAGCCTGATTTTTCTATAATATGAATCATCTAGGTACGCTTGTTAAAAATGAGGTCATTTAATTGAAATGCTAAATACGGCCTAGGATTCGATTTCTATTTTTACCACATCTCTGTTTAGGACAAATAACATTTTTCTTTCCTTTGATGGTGAGCAAAAGGTTGCTCAGGACATATTGTGGAGTTTTTCTATCACTTACCAGATACCAATGTGAACTGTAGCAGTGACAGAAAATTCACCGCTCTGGTTTTTTGTAAGCTCTCCATTTCTGTGCTGTTTTTTCAATACTTCAAGTCCAGGTTTCACTTTTGACTGTAAAAGAAACCAAAATGTATTATAAAAAAAAAAAAAAAGAAACAGAAAAAAGAGCACTTCAAGCAGCTTACAGTTGTGTACACTCAGACCTTCCTGCTTGACTGAGCAGACCAAATCTGGCAAATGGTGGCCAAGGAGTCTGTGAAACCTGTGCTGGGAAAGGAAGTTGTGACTGTATTTGTATGACTCCTTTCTTGCTCACTCACTGAAAACACAACATCTTCTTGGCACAGAAGAGCTGCCTTGGTGTGCAAAGCAAGGATGGCTCGTGTTGTACAGGTGGGCCCTGTGCCCAAGGAGTGAGGACAGGGCGGGGAGCAGCTCAGCCTGTGCCAGACACACTTGCTGGCTGCATGGACAATTGCCTGCTGACTCTCAAGAAAGAACAAACAAAATATCAGTAAAAGCTACAGACATCTAACCTAGTGCCCTAGATGCACGGGGAGAGGGGGGCATCATCAAATTCAACATTTCCAGCCCAGATCCTCAGCATTTTTCTGAGACCTTTCATATCTGGCTAGATCACTGGCAGGACCAGGACTTGCACCTTAGCAGCTACCAATCAGGAATTAACAAAAGTACCCTCAAGGAGGAGACGGCCAACAGGGTCTTGATGTCCTCAGATGTGGACAGATTTTTGGGTTCAACAACAAAAGTGTCTTAAATTTAGGCCAAATGCAGACAGCTTGCCTGGACAATGGTATTGGAGGAATCACAAGCCATATGCTGAAGAGGGGTTTGCATAAAACTTAGTGTCTGGAGCATATGCAACAGCTGAATATTCTGAAATCAAACAAAGCTCTGGAACTCAAATAAAACCTGAGCATCTCATCTACTTGCTGGATGGACAATGGAGAGAGATGAGAAGACACGGACTTCTGTCCTGCCTAGAATTACAGAGTTACTCCCTTTTATCCAGGCCAGTTTTCTCTGCCCCTCTCAAGAAGGTTCTCTCAGTAAAGGTGATTAGGACAAGATGCTAAGTAAAAAAACCTGCTGGAATAGCTAGAAAGAACAAAAGACCAAAGTGTTGGAGATTGCTTCCGAGGCTCTAGAAGTGGTGTGTGGACACCCAGGTTCCTCATGACAAACCTGATCTCCTGTGCAGGAGTGATGATGAACCCTCTTTCTTGGAAAGAAGAGCCACTAAAACCATGGATCGTGATGCATTTCTTCCCATTCTCTTCTGCTCCATGCATATTTTCCCCCGTCAATATACCCTGCATATTACTCCTGCTGTTGTGATCACAGGCATCTGCAAATGTGCAGATGCAGATGAACAGCAAATCCAACCCTCCTGCAGGTAACAGGAATTTCCACCCCAGCAACAGCAGCTTTATTAATTCACCAAATCACATTGGCTCGGGATTAATTACGCAAGCTATGATAGCACGCATGGACTCTGCAAGCTTGTTAATGATTCATGTGCCTTTTAGCCTCCGGGAAGAAAAAATCAACAGAGGTAAGGGTGGTACCTTCAAATCAGAGGGGCAGTTCAGCCAAAATGGCATAGCTCTCTGCCTCCTCCCATTAGCAATAGATCTTGCTCCGGGAGACTTCCATAGAGCTCACAGATACACTCCAGGAAAACAAGGGGTGGTGGTTTGTTTGTTGTTGTTGTTGTTGTTGTTGTTGTGTTGTTTTGTTTTTGTTCTTGTTCTTTTGTGTGTTTTTTGTTGTTGTTGTTGGTGGTGGTGGTGGTTTTGTTTGGTTTGTTTGTGGTTTTTTTCCCCCCTGTGCAGTTTTGTTAGTAGTCTTACGATATTGCTACCTTTTTTCTTTACAGGCAGAAAGTCCTATGTAGGTATGTGGTATTCCCAGGCCAATACCTCACAGCCACACATTGGCATGAGAGCAGCACTCCTCAGTCTATCCATCCGCTCTCTACTAAGGGCTGGAAAGCAAATGTCTAGCAAGAAGTAAAAGCTGGCATGGGGTTAGCATGTTTTTGTACTCTCCCAGGGTACTGTCCTGGCCTCTAGGTGTGCGCGGCTGAGGGAAGAAGCCTCTGTCCTGAAGCAGAGGCTCTGTCTTTGCAATTAATAGCCCTCAATGGATTTTTCTGTCATGAATTTGTCTAATTGCTCTTTGAACCTGTGTGAGCTTTCAGCATGCACAACATCCTGTGGTTCAGTGTGTCCACGCTCTAACTATGCACTGTGCAAAGATGTCCCTTCTTTGGGAGCTGTCAGCTGGTGTCATTTGCTGCTCCGACCCCTGCACCATCCGGCTCATCAACATCTGAGCCAAGGAGCACAGGCCCAGGCCTGCTCCTCCCTGTGGCACTCCTCCTGCCTGCCCTCCTTCAAGGCATCAGCCACAAGCACACACACAAGAGGCTCTGCTGCATCCAAGAAAAATTTTATATGGCAGGGAAAGCCGATTTAAGACAACAGGTCAGTTTTGCCAGCTTTGGAGTTGGACATCACTGTGGTTGTGATTCAGTCAAGTGCTAAGATTGAGCATAGCTCTGAGAATAAAATTTTTCCTCTTACTGGTTTTACTGCCTAAGTCAGCTTTTGCAACAGCAATCAGTTTGTGGAATGAGCTTGTCAAGGACAGGATCACCAGAATATTTATAGGTACTAGAAGAGGCAATCTTTGAGCCATGAAGGAAATTGAATTGCAATGGAACATTTTATTAAGAACACTCCCTTCTGAAGGAAGCCCTGCTCCTGGGCCATGTCTGGGACCATACAGAGACTCCTCGTAGGTCGCTGCACTTACAGATTCCATAGCTGTAGCTACAACATGAGTCAGAGTTGTCACATCCATGGCTTGCTGATGGCAGATTGAAAAGGTACATGGTAGGTGATTTGAAATCATTGATAAGGATAATGATTATGATTATGGCTTAATCCTCTTTTTGCAGACTAAACCTCACACGTTATTGGTGCCATCAGCTACAAGCAACCCCTGTACACTACCTGCAACACACTGTGCACCAATTGCACAGCTGAGCTGCTGCAATACCCTGTCCTGTTCTCATCAAGAGCAGGATCAGGCAAAGGGGAAGACCTGCCTAAGAAGGAGGTTTCTCAAAAAGCCTAAATATCCATTCTCTTTGGAAAAGCTAGTTTTTCAATGTAGTTAAAAGGATCAGCCTGGCATTCACATGTAGCCTTTATTAAATACATTGATGTCCTCCATGTCCCTGGCTTCCTCTGCAGACAGCTCCTCTGCCCTTTCATTATCCTATAAATTATTGCATGGTTTTACAGAAAATTTACTGTAAATCCTAATCCATTTGCACAATTCAGCAGCCTTTACCATGTCACTGAAGATGATTCATTGACCAAGTGGGCTTTTCAGGGCTTTGTGGGGACACCTTCAAGGATCAGGCCTTGTTTACCTGCATTTTTTTATTTCTCTTAGTTGCAGAGGAAAGAGTGGATCCATACTTCTGAACGTACTATCTCCCATGATTAATGTCCTGAAATGGCAAGAAACTTCTGTGAGGTGTTGTAACTGGTTGCATTATGTATGTATCACCTGCTCTGCATTTTCACAGAACCACAGAAATGGGTCAGATGGAAAGGGGTCACAGTGGCTCATCTGGTCCCACCTCCCTGCTCAAGCAGGGCCATCCTAAAGCACATGGCACAGGACTGTGTCCAGACAGTTCTTGAATATCTCCAGTGAGGAAGGCTCCACAACCTCTCTGAACAACTTGTTCCACTGTATGGTCATCTGCACAATAACTAAGAATTTTTTTTTATTTATTTAACAATGGCATTAGCTGTGAGAACAGTGATGGTGGGGTGTTGTTGGGTTTTTTTTTCCGTTTTAAATGCCTAAACAGATTGTTTTTCTCCACAGGCATGGCTGATCTTAGATGCCTGTTAAATCTGATGGGCACAAGGCCCTTCACCAGAGCCTGAGAGAGCTGTGCAAGGATAACTGCATTTTTTGGGCTTCAGTTTTGGGGATTTTAGGTTCTCTTTTTTATGATTCAGTTGTTTTTCCAATAGATTTGTGAATGCTATGCTGACTAAAGAGTGTCACAGATGGGATGAGCTATAGCAGGGAGAACAAGAGATGTTCAATTTGGGGATTTCCTTTTCCTGTACCCTGGCGAGGCTGATGTGCCCAGCTTGCACCTCAAGGAGAGTCCTGCCCCCCTGAGCTCCTGCCTAACTCCCACTGAAGTTTAAAACCAGTGTTTGGAAGTTTTTTCTTGCTAAGGGCAGGTCAAAAGACAATCCTCATGTGAGAACAACCCTCAGCCTCTGTGCAGTTCTGAAGTTGGAGCAGGAGCCCTTATTGGACAGATGGGGAAAGTCTGGTAAAGACTCAGCTTATGACTTACCTGGAAACACTCAGCAAGCCATACTGCTGCCCTCAAACAAGCCAAGACTTCTAATTTCAGCCAACTCTGTCTATTTATATTGTTATCTAACCCAAAGCGACACAGACCAGCGGTAGAGATACCCCAGCTTAATTGCATTAATAATAATCTTTCAAAGAAGGCTTGCATGGAAAGCAAAGTGTTGATTAAGAGAATGAATTTTCTTCTGGTCTGAAGGATGCTGCATTAGCCACCTCTTCCTGGCCCACCTTCCCTGGCAGGTCAACGTGGCTTGTAACTTGAGTAACACCTCCAGCCTAGGTCTCATCCACTATGCAGCCCTCTTTCACTGAAGACTGGTGGTGCTTAACTGGGATATGCTAAAGACAAACCTTCAGCTAAGCTGTTTTAGCATCACAAACCCTCTGTCCCAGCCCAGGGTTCAACATCCTTATGCTGGTGTGAAGGCCTGTGGGGAAGGTCAGGTTTCAGTAGCTCCTCAGAGTGTTAGTAAATCTAGACTTGATCTTGCTAAAGGTCTCACATAAGATGGGTAATACCAAAGAGCCAATGTCTCAAAGCAGGACAGCTGAAGTCCTGTTGTGGTTGATGCAGAGGAGCAGATATCTGCATCAGATGATTCATCTGAACAGTCTTAGGATGAGTCACTGCCTGGCAGTGGCTGGGTCTCTTTCTCTTGCCTGTGAGATGACATGTGACGTGGCCTTCAGTGTCCCCCATGTCCACTGATGGAGCTTTGCTGGTTTCCTGAGACACAGGCTGAACTACCTGTGCTTTGCTGACCTGGAAGATAACAGCAGCCTAGAGGTACCAGCCATCACAAATTTCTGGTTACTGCCTTGAGATCTCTTCCCATGCTGTGTTTTCCATCCTAGGGTACAGAGGGATAGCACACCAGAGGGTTTGAAGGGAATGAAGCATAAAATTGGAGATGAATTGACTCCTACACCAACAGTTCACAGGACTAACAGGGCTCTCTGTTTTGCAGGGCCTTTACCAGTGCCTGCACATCTCTAGACACGGCTAAGCATTTTATTTTCTTTAATTAAGTGAGCAGTAATTCTCCAGTGACTTTTTTCAGAGGTCTGAATTAATTACCTGCATATGTATAAAAAGAGTATCCTTCCTGAGTCTGATGACTGGCTGGGTGCAGGACAGCATTTGCAGGAGCCCTGTCCCTTCACTTGTTCATCTTTGAGTCAATGCTGTGGCAGTGACTGACTCTGCCTGTGGATGGCCCAAGTTGAAATCAGCTGATTTCATTTTTCTTCATCACCTTCTCTTTCTTTTCTCTTCTTCTGTCTTTCTTTCAGTTTCACAGCTGCTCTGTCAGGAACCATGTGTGGCTGTGTGGCTCCATGTGTGGCTCCATGCTGCATAAGGAGCTGGCAGGTACAATCCCGGTTCATTTGGCCCATTATCTTGTTGCAGGATTCTTTTATGGTCATTACTTCATCCAGCCCACAGAGCATCATCCCAATGAGACTATTCCAGTGGCTGTCACAGCAGTGGTGTCTCTCACTACAAGTATTTTCCTTTGGGCAGGAGGAGCCGTGGCAGCAAGGAGCCCTGCGAGCTCTGTTTTGTCCCTGTGCACACATTTCTGTGCACATCTTACTGGGTCACACAGGCACACCAGAACCTGGTCTGCTGCAGGTAGACCTGGTGCCAGCATGTTCAAGGAATGCCTTGTGAAGGTATGACTGCAGTCAGCAACTCTGGTGGCTTAGACAACCTATGCTGGGAGGTCTTGGTGCTGCTGGAGGCTAGGATGTGGCAAAAATCAAAGGAAAATTAAACTTTGATATCATCCAGAGAGGCAGGGAGATGGAGCACGTGGAAAAAGAGGGTGTCCTAGCACACTTCAGAGTGCATCCCAAGATGGTGACAGCAAACAGGCTGAATACCATGACACCTGGAAAATAGTACTTATTTTGTATTTTAAGTGATTCTTGAATAACATTACCAATGCATCATTGCAAAGAAAACTAAAACCCACATCCCAGAAATTATGTACCTTTGTACTGTCTCATAACAGCAGCGCAGAGCAGACATGAGCACTCTGTAAGCCCAGGTTCCCTCCAGCTTTCTCTTGGTTCATCTCCAACCTGCTGCTATGGTGCCTTGAGGTGCTTTGTTTTGAAATACAACTTAGCTTGCAGTGTTTTTCTGCATTCAAAAATCTCACCTGTCTCCCTGGGTTAGGACAGACCCTTGCATGTTGATGATCAATGTGTCAAGGTTACGAAGAGATCTCGTGTTCCAAGACAAGACGGGGCAGGTTGTCTCTGCCTGGCTTTGAAGTGGGGGTTACTGCTAAAGGGAAGTGGTACATGGGAAGGGTGCAGTACACCAGGACACAACAAGAGCAGGAGCACCATTTAGTTCCTCTCAATGCTCCCCTGTTCCCAGAACTTTAAATCAGTTGCATGTATCAATTAAGTACAGCTCACACACCCTATGAGGCAACTAAGTGCTATTTTACTTATTTTATTGCAGATGGGGAAACAAACGTGTAGAAAGACCTGCTGACACGTGGCTTCAAATCCTCTGGCAGAACTCTGACTTCGCCCATCTCTGCTGCATTCCCTGGGTCGCCCCCCTCCCCTGTTGTTCCTCTGGGTGAGAAAGGCTCTCCCCAGCCCCTCCTCAGTGCAAAAGTGCCTGTCTCCAAAGCATGCTCTAGGTCCTCCCCTCCTGCTGGTGGCTGAAATGAGGCTGAGCCCTGCAGGGTCTGACTCTGCTTTTCTCGGGCAGAGAGGCAGCACCCGCTGACCAGGCAGCCTGTGTGTGGTCTGTGCCTGATATGAGGGGTCCTGGTGAGCACTGGTGTCACTGGCAGAGGCAGGATAAGTGGTTGTACTGATTAATTCTGTGCCTATTGGGGGTCACATATTAACAATAAACTGGAAATGCCAACTAGGCTGCGTTCGTTCTTGATTGATATGGCACGATTTAATTAACCCAGGCTTATATTTGAGCACAGTCCATTAGCATCTGGTATTAAATACTCTCTGAACTGCCTGAGCTTAGCAGCTAGCTTAAGGAAGTCATTTGACATCTATTCAGGAGATTTAATTGTGCCATTATGTGCCCATGTATGGTACTGAGTGCCATTTAACCATTGCCCCCACCAGCTGATTCATTACTAGGCCCAGGTGAATGAGTGTGGGGGCTCACTACCTGGCTCTCCTTGGCAGAAGCAGAGACAACACTGCGAGCAAGATGAATGCCAACCTGTTTGTGTGGCATGCAATGGGTAAGCTGGAATCTGCAGGCAAAACCTGTTTGTTTTACTGGAGAGGCAGAAGGTATTAGGAACTGGCATGAGCCAGAGAGGAGCAGTGCATGAGGTAACTCAGGAAGATTTCCAGCTCCAGGGCTTTTTTGGAGAAAGAGGCCAGCATTTAAAATAGCTAACACAAATGAATTTCAACAGCAACAGACTATCCCCATGGAGGAGGAACATTTTAAGTGATATATTATGGACTCCTTTGGGCCCAGAGTACCAGTATGTCTCTTTTCCCTTTGCTTTCTAGTCCATGGCTCTCAGGGCAAATGAGATGGGTTGGTCATTGGCAACCACGGGAATTGAAGATGCTGTGATGCACATCTCACTTGTGGAGTCAGGCAGAGATCAGCAAGCAGGGGCATGGTAGTGGGGCCCTCCAGCCTGCCAGCTGAGGCTGTTATTCCTGCAGGCAGCCCCACTCCTTGTGTTTCAGCCATAAGCAATGCACCTGTAGGAGTCTGTCAAGGCACTGGCCTTGGAAGGTCACCACTGACACCCACTGTGGGGCAGAACCAGCTCCAAACATCCCTGCCAAACATGAGTGGGTCCTGCCCTAGGCATGTGGAGCAGCCCAGGCGGCTGCATGGGCTGTGGGAGATGGATGGGAGTGGGGTGCAGCACCTTGGGGCTGGGGCCAGCCCTGGAGGTGTACTCATACCTCCCATTTTGGCCACCTGACCCAGCAGCTAGTGAAGAAGCACAGCTGGCTTGTGTATGAGGAAAGGTTGAAATTCAGCAGGCTCCTGCAAAAGCAGGTACACACACACTTATTTCTGCTGGGCTGGACACCTTCTTCCCATGTGCGTTCCACTTTTCTCCTCAGATAACGTTACCCTTCCTTTAATTTTGTTGGAAGGAAGCAGACAGCTATTTGGCAGGTCACAGGAGAGCTCAGCATCTCCCTGAGCCTTCAACAGCCCATTTCCGGCTGTGGTTTGATCAGGTTTCTATATTCATCACTGTGTTTCCTGTGGGGGCATTTCTGATAAGCTCTGCTCTTCACATCCTGTGGTCTCCCCCTCGCCTCTGGCACTCACAGGATGTTCGCTGCACTACGAGCAGCCAGGGGCTGCTAAATTACTTGCCAAAAATGAGTAATAGCTGGGGGTTGCAGGCATCATCCCAAGGATGGGGTGAGTGGAGTGAGCTGAGACACTGGCAGGCAGGGTGCACCCCAGGGTCTGGGGGCTGTGTGAAGGAAGTGCTGGGTATTCAACAGCTACACCCGATGCACTGAGGAGAGCCCCAGCAGTTGACTTCAGCCCCACTTTTGCTGAGTCCCCCTCGTGGGTGTCCCTTTGACTTGTCTCTGTGTAGACACCCCACTCCTGCTGCAGGGGAGGGAGTTGAGCTGAGCTGAGGGTTTCAGCCTGGCCTACTAATGTACAAAGGGAGAAGCAGGAAAAGTGCAGGAAGCGGGGAAGTAATGCAAAGAGAAGAATTACGACCACATTTTCAGATGAACCCCATTCTCTTCTGTCAGGTCCATATATCAGTGAATTCCTCTGATTTCTTCTCCTTGCAGTTCCAGTAATATTATTTAACAGTAGAGCTAAAAGTCATTTCCAAAGGGAGATTTAGTGAATTGATGTGATTCCCAAATTGAAGCCTGGAGAAAAGCATATGACTTGCTTACTTAATTGACTTTCAGTACACTTTTACATTTCTCACCACTGAAAAACCATCATCTTCCTTTGAAACCTATAATATTTATGTGGGATTTCCTTTCTTTCTTTCTTTTTTAATCAAAGCCTAAATTTTGCTCTGCTGTGCCAGTGTAAATCCAGGCCAGCTTTATTTAATGCTCCCAGACTTGGCTGAGTGCAGTGGCTTGTATGTCGGTGACCCTAGGTACATCTGCACCTCCTGCAAACACTTTGCTATGCCCTTTGAGATCCTGAAACAAGGAGTGGAGTTTATCCTTGCAAGTCACCTGGGAAGGAGTTCCCAGATGTGGGCATCAGCAGTGGGGCACAGTGTTAGGCTGTGGCTGGGAAGGAAACATGGTCAGCAGTCTGTGTGACCTGCTCTGGAGTGGAAAGAAACTTGCTAGAATGGATGTGATCGGACTCTAGGGCAAGGTGATCTTGGGGGCAGAGGGAAAGGCATGAAAAGGACCTGGTTCTTTTTGTTTTAGGAGGCTGCAAGTAAATGCAGTTTATCATAGGTTGAGAAATCTGACATTTGGGAAATGCCACGTCAGAAGTTGTAGTTCCCATTAAAAAAAAAAAGGAGGAAAAGCCTCATGAAGCAGCTTCTTATTTGTCAGAGATGATCATGGGAAGAGTTGAATAAACAGTCCCTGATTTCCAAACAAATGCAGTCTCCCACTTTTCCAGGGTGTAACGAATAGCTGTCACACCACCCAAAATCTTGGCACAGAGAGTCAGGGACTTAGCCAGTGCCAAATATTGTAAGCATTTGTGGAGGAGTGTACCTTGGCCAAGGGAGCCACCTCTTCAGATGGGAGCCAAGGTGCAGCCAACTCCGGCACGGGTTTAGCCACAGCCCTGCCTTGATCAGCACGTTTCCAGCACAGGCAAACTCCTGGCACCCCAAATCCTTCCAGAATCTGGGAGACGGGGCCTGACAAGACTTTCAGGGTGGCTCTGGGTGGTTTCATGCTGGGCAGCATGGCTTTTCTGCAGGGGATGGTGGACATGACCAGGGCCCAGGCAGAGGCTGGATGCCTTGCACACGTAGAGCACGGGCACCTCACCACCCTGCCGGACCCTGCCAGGGCTGGGTCCCACACACCCGGCAGGTGTGCCCAGCCTCACCTCCTGGCCTGCCCGCAGAGCATGGATTAGAGCACAGACACCAGTAATTAGTGCCATGTGCACTGAAAACATAAACAGGCCATTTCATCAGCACCCGGCCCCCAGCCCTCGCTGTGGTCAGATGCCTGGGAAGCCGCTCGCTGAGATGTGTGGGCTCCTTCTCCCACGTTTTACAGCCTGAGGGCAGGAACAGCTTTTTTTTTTTGCTGGCTCCATTGCTCTTGGGGTTTGCCAGGGTGGGGGGCAGCCAAAAGGAGGTGCCACTTTATGGCTGCCCTGCAGTACTGGGGCTGTGAGCATCTTTGGGGTACACAACAGACAGTGCACGCACATGGTCCTCCTTCAGCTGCCAGCAGCTAGCTAAGGAAGGTTTTTTCTGTCTAACACTAAATGTCCTCCATTCAGAACAGGTGCAGCTAGAATTGGGTCTGGGATAACCTGGATGTTGCCATGTGCAGGATAGGTACTGAGTCAAATGGGGCTTTTGTGGCCTTAAGGTAGAAGAACTATTCCAGGTACCTTTAGCAGCCAAACAAGTACAACCTTCCCCTTCGCTGCCTCTCTTCGTGGATTTTTCCTGTGATCCCACCATGTCCTGTGGGTAGGCTTGGACTTCTCTGCTGCCCTGCACCTGAGCCATGAGGGCCATAGCCATTGGCTAGAGGACACTTAGCTAAATCTGGGATCCTAAAATGCTGCAACAAAGCATGGTGAGAGGCAAGTAAGCCAGGGACTGGTTGCAGGTACCAGAGGCTGGGCAGGGACCCTTTCAAGCAGCCAAAGAAGTTCTGAAGCAGGAGCCAGAGAGAGACAGGCACACAAATATAGTTCAGGACAGAGGAACAAGCCATCCTTTTGGCCAGCAAAGGGAGGTGAAAGCAAGACACGATCTGGTTGCAAGGCAAGTCCCCTGCAACATCCTTCAAGATGTGAAGGCTGAGGAAGTACAATGAGTTGGACATGGAAAATTGGGATGGACATTTCACCCCTGGAAATTTCCCTTGGGTGGTGGAAAAAAATGATACCACCATGCACAAAAGGGAGCAAGCATCTATTTATACTGCTGCCCAGGGCTATTCCTGTGCCTGGAATGCCATTTCTGCTTTCTGCCACTAATCTGTGTTTCTCATCTCTCCAATTCAGCTGTGGTTTGACACAGTGCTGCTCCTGGTTTTGGAAAAGGAGAGATCCATGCCAGGCACAGCACTGAGGAGGCAAACAGCGACCTGGTGGGCACAGTTACCTGAGCACCTCTGAGGTGCTTTTATTTTTGGGCTGTGTGAGTGTCCTGACTCATCATAGTACCTTTTCACAGACAGGAGCATGGAAATCGGGAACAGCCTACTGGAACCCATTAGCAGGCAAGCAGAACAAGCTGTCCCATCTGCTGTTTATTCCTTTCAGCTTTTCCCAGAGGGAAACCTAACTATGGGATAACGGCTTCACAGCGCCGGACCCCCAGGCTCAGCTTGGAGCTGCCGGGATCAAAGCTCCCTGCAGAGCTCAGGCAAAGCCCCCAGGACCTTTCTAGCTGTGCCTGGATGATGGTGGCCTGGGGTGGATGTAATTTTGTGCCTTCAAGGGAAGCCCAGGGCTGAAAACCTTCCCTGCTTCCCGGTTATTTCACAGGAGAAGCCCAAAGCATCACAGTTCCATGGCTGTGCATATGTGCATCCCAGAAACAAAAGCTCTGCAGTCAGCCCTGACAAGCCAAAAGTGGGTCAGGTGGAAATGCGGGAGACCAGTGACTCATCTTGTGGTTGGCTGGGCAATTTTGGGAGGAGAAAAAAAGCAGCAGTCTCTAGGAAATGGAGCACGTTTCCAACCCTTTCTTTCCCCTGCCCCTAATCCTAACATCTCTTCCGTCAACAAAATGATAATGCTGGAGTCAGCCCTTAATGACAAAGAGCACTGTCCCTCAGAGGGAGCATCTATGGCCTAAATATGCCAGCAAGGCTGAATATCTCTTTGAGTTGAAGGGTTTGGCCCCTTCACCCCCACCCCACACTTGAATGAGAGGGGCATTCAATTGGCCTGGGCGGGTGGGTGTCTGGGCACAAACAGACGCATCCTCACACCATCACACGCTGGCCCAGAGGCTGCAGCGCCAAGGGAGGGTGGGAAGTGGCTACTGGCTGGTGTAGTTCCAGAGAACATCTCTGCTGATCCCGGGGGGGAAGCACACAGGGTGTCTAGGGGGGACATCTCTTCTCTGACACCCTAACATCACCTCTGTGTGTGGAGCAGGGGGGAGAGCACACAAAGCCAGGAGATTACAGCTGCTTGTTAACAGTATTTGCTCATTACATCGAGCAAGCAGCGGTCATTCATGAGCCTGGCCAGCCTTCCCTGCTGGGACTTTGTGTCTCATAGCCACAGCAGCTACACAACCTCCCTGCCAGTGCCTGCAGTCACGCCAGAAAACTTCCCACTGAGCAAGGAACAATGCAGGATGGCATAGCTTCTGGGGGAGAAAGGGACAAAGAGGATATTTTCCCTGCCAGGGATTTCATACTAAGGAAGAGATGCTGGGGGCGGGGAGGAGGGGGGCAGGTCTGCAGCCAGCACTGCTGGGCAGTGAGAAGGAATCTGTGCTGCTGTGACGGTCAGATGAGGATGAAGAGGGTGTGTGGCAGACAGGGCTGACCCTTGGCTGTGTGATGGCAGGTTAAAAGCTGAGTCTGAGATGCTTTGAGTGGATGCCATGAGGAATTGGGCCCCCTGCGCTCCCTCCACTCCGGCCCGGGCCCCCTGCACCAGGGATGGCCTTCAAGGAAGGGGATGTGGCCACCACCCACTTCTTCCTTTCCAAGTGGATAGGAAACAACACTAATGCAAGACAAATTTCTCCTGTGTCAGGGAAAAGGAAATGGACTAATGCAAAACCAATCCATGCAGGCTACGTGTGCCTTTGCTCCCCATGCAACAGGCGCCGGTGGTGCCTAAGCATGTGTGTGCCCCAAAGCAGCACTAAGTTGGTAAGACTGGGGCAAAAAGTTGTGTGAACAATTAAAACTGCTCGTTCATCCCAGCCCCTTTCCCCATGAGACCCCGACACAAGGGGCACGTGTGTGTCAGTGCTTGCTGCATGCCCCAGCTGCACTTTGCTGGGGAGAAGGATGCTCTGCCCACATGGTTTTGGTGTTTCCAAACTCTTCAGAGTCCCTAATGCTTTGGCACAGCTGTTTTTCTTCCAACATGCTCAATCAAGGGAGTTCAGCAAAAAAGAACAAGTGGTATAAGAAATGTCCTGACCAACAGCATAGGGCAGCAAAGCTGATAGGGACGTGTAACTCAGGGAGGAAAAGGTGAAAATTACCACAACAGATTTGATGAGAATTAGAAAGCTCAGCTTTGTCCTGAGACCTTTGCAGATTTTCTGAGCACACAGAAAGAGGGAGGCCAGCCCTCATGTAAGGATGTACAACCATATCCCTGCTAATTTGCTCTCCAAATACAGGGAAGGGAAGCCAGGCAGGTTTTCCCTTGGCCCAGGAGGCCGGAAGGAGAGATGCCATTGTGGCCCTCAAAGCTTTTCTTCAAGGTAGTTCTGTGACCACGTTTGCAGAAACTTTCCTTGCAGATAAAAGTGAGTTTTTAAAAGGCCAAACAAACACAAGGGACAGCTCTGAAAAACCCTCGTGTTGGAAATGTTCCTTTCCTCTTCTGGCTTACATGACACAGAAGGAGTTTGGGTGGAACTGAAACCAAGACATGGTGCAAGGGGGCTGCATGGACTGCCATGGGTTGCAATTGCACCTCTGGATTTACCTCAGCAGGAGACCCCAGGCACTAATCCTGACTAATGAGGTTCCCTTAATGTGGTGGTAACCTTGTTGAGGTCCTTGCTTCTGGGAAAATTGTCTCAGTTTCCCATCTTCAAAGCTTCCTGGTGGCATCATCACTGGTGCTGACAGAAGGGTGCATCCCTCCATCACAAAAATTTCTATTTCCATTGGGATAGTCTCAAGGCTACATCTCTTAAAAAGTTTCTGGCCATCTTTTTATGGCAACATTTGAAATTATAATTCAGATTAACTTCTCCAAGCAGTGCATTCAGACCTGGGCCAGGCCCAGCTGGTTGTTCCTCTATCCAGGAGAGCCCCAAGGATGCTCAGAAGATTGTGGGATGCTGCAAAGGCAGCAGCTGGAGCTGTGTCTCCCAGGGGTGCCAGGTCCTTTCTCTGTGTGAGGAAGCCTAGCAAATATTGGGAAGGAGGGGGCCAGATGGAGGGGTGATTACAGACCACCCCTCTCCCCTTGCAGCAAGGCACGTGGGATCAACACCAGCCAAAGGGGGTTTCAGGTTTGTGGTACTACAAGGTCAGTGTCTCTCCAGAAGTCTTCCAGAGGTGGCACAGTACTGGAGCAGGCAGCTCTGACACCCGTAGCCACCAGCTTGCCACACATTGCTGCGTAACTCACTTTGGGGACTTTGTCTTGCTTATCTTCCCCAGAGGATGCCCAGTGGGGGGCTGGCAGTTCCCCATTTTTTCTTTTGCTTCCTCTTTTGTGCACTTTGTCACCATTGCTCTGCCTTTTGGAGAGCCTGTGGGGCCACACTGTCTGCACCCCTTCCTTCTCCACACTTCATTTCCTATGTCAGTCTTTCCTCATGCCCAGTACCATTACTCACCACACACTCTCAGCCACTGAGCAATTCTCACACCAGGGATTCTGGAAGAGAGAGAGAGAGAGAGAGAGGGGGGAAAACCCTTCATTTTTCAAAAGCAAATTTTTAAAACCCCAAAGAAACAGAGAAAGTTCAACCAGGGCAAACAGCTCTGGCTTCTCCCTGCTAAAATGCAAGGGTGAAAAGAAATGTTGCTGGGAACCTCCTCTGTCCCAGAATCCTGCTGCCTTGGAGCACAAGAGATGTGGTGGGAAGCTGGGAGAACCTGGTGCCATGGTGCCCACACGTGCCATGCCTTTGGCTGGGGCAGCAGGTGGCTTTCATCTGACATGGCTGAAATTGCTTTTCTTAGCAAGTTTGACTCCAGAGGAGGCAGATTATTCATAGTGGTCTCTGCTAGCTGCCAGCTGTCATGGCAAAACAGATGGCCTTGTCTCTGGAGCTGTGTATTGAAGGCTCTCAGCAGTGATGCTGAACACAGGCGAGAACAACCCCCAGACCTGACATATCCATTTGTGTATGCTCATGACTTGTCACAGCCTTATATTTTGCCCCTATCCAAAGCTTGCTAGAGCCTATCTTCTCATTCATCTTTGCCTTCAGAGGGGCTTGTTTGACCACGTCTCCCTTTATTATCAGCCACTGGTGAGGTGTGCTGGCAGCACAGACCAGCACAACTGTGCATGGGCTTCCATGTCATGCCACGCTCCACAAAAACACAACTTTCTCTCTGCTAATCATGTTACACCCCACGAGCTCACTGAGCTGGAGCTCAGAGCCCAGGATGACAGGGCTTGAATAACCAGCAACCTGGCAAGCCCTCACTGCCATAAATCCTTTCCATCCCCTGAGAAGAGCGTGGTGCTCTACACTGTCAGCCTCGAAGATGATCTCCTGACACAATCATGTAGCAAGTCTTGATGGAGAAGAGCAGTCTACAAATGCTGAGTTGAAACATCCTTTGTGTGACAAAGCGAGTTGCCCTGCAAAAAGAGCAGTATTTCTCAATCTGTTGGGCAGAATTAGGCTTTGATTTTATTAGGTAATTCAGTGCAATACTGTTATGTCCCCAAATAGGGCAGCAAGATGCCATTTCTTCTGCTCCCATAGCTGAGAGGAGATGGGTTTAGATGACCATATCTTTCAGGAAAGAAATGCTGGAGGAGCAGTGAAACAAGGGGGTATCAGGTTCAAAGCAAGCCCAAGGAAATGGCTCTGGCATAATGAAGCAGTGGAACTCCTCACTGCAGGATGCTGTGGATGCTGAACATTTGCATGAGTTCAAAAAGCACCCAGGCCTATTCATGGAGGAAATACCTATTAGGGGTTATTAGGGGCACAGATCCCAGCGCTGGCTCAGGAAGTCCCCCAGGCACATTGCACAGGATGGGAAGAGTCACCTGGGAAGCACTGGCTCACTTGCCCAGGTTCATGCTGTTTCCAAGTTGCCTGAAGCAGGCTAGCTGCCCTTGCCGCCAGGTCATTGATCCAGCTGGACTTTTTACATCTCTTTATTATGGCTGGAGTATGAACATCCCTTGAGTGCTCCCCAAGTTATTGCACTGGATGGGACATCTACTACTGAGCACATAGTTTTACTGGTTTTGCTGTTCCTGCTGTTGAACTACTGACTGTCTTTACTGGTTGTTTTCTGTATTTCTGCTGCTTGTGCTTGACAACACTCCTGGAGTGCCTTAAGCCCTTTGCAAGGATTGCTCAGAGAGTCACCAGGTCAGTGATGGGCTCTGGCTGGAAAGTAGTCTGTCAGAGTATTTCCTATTCTGCTGGGGTTTTCTCCTCCCTTTTTTTTTTTTGAACCCATTGGGCCAAACCAAGTGCAGAGAAAGTGAGCTTCTGGGAGAGATTTTCAAGGGCATAAACCCTTGCCAGCGAGGCTGTGGCATGTGCCTATCTGTCTGCATGCCAGCTGCTGCAGAAGGTGATTTCAGCCCTGAGAGCATATGTTTGGCAGCAGCCTGAGAGCTTGAGGTCTCTGCTGCTTCCCTCTGTCCCTGATGGAGCTACCAAGGCAAGGGCAGCAGGATCAGGCCTTTCTCAGATAAGGTCTTATTTTTTTTAACAAGAGAGACCTCACATTGGCACAGGAAACCACTGAGAAGTGAATTGAAGGAGGCTGGGACAGCTGTCCAGCCTCATTGCACGTTCCTCCAGAGGCACAGATCATCGCCAGGAAAGGTCTCCCATCTGTTCCACCTCTCCAAGAAGGCCCAGCTTTAAAGTTCAGTGGGGATGCCTGGGGCAGAGTCCATGAAGACCTTCACGGACACACTGATCTGACGTAGCTGTGGGTGTGAGTCAATGCCTGATGCACCAAGGCACGAGGTGAATCAGTCACAGGGCTCTGCTGGGGGTGTCTAGGGAAAAAGCACAGCAGCTGTGGTCACTTCTGATCCCCTGGGCCATCCACACTTGACCCCATGGCTGCCTCATCTCCGGCAGGGGACAGCAGGACATGACAAGCCAGGGCCACGTGTCCCTGGAAGATTTGTGTGATCAGGTCGCAGCGGGAGCTGAGATCATCTGCGGAGCAGAGAAGGGAGATTAACTGGAGGCACAAAGAAACCCCACAGGGATTTCAGACTTTCTCCTCTTGCCACAGCCTCCTGTGGATGTCTGTGATGCTCAGGTCTCTGGGGTCCAGGGCTGCTGGCACAGGGCCCATGAGAGGGATGTGGGATTGTTTGCTGCGCTGAGACAGCGCTTAAGGCATAGCCCAGTCTGGGAGGCAATGGAGAAGGAAAAAGCCTGTCTTTAAACATGAAGGTGATTTGGGGTTTGGTCTTGTCACAATTACGATGGCTGACTGTCTGTGCCTCAGGAGTAATTTCTGGGTATAGATCTTCTTTTGATTTTTTTATATACAGTTGCCATTGTCTTGGTCCCAGGCAGACATCAGGCCATGCCAACCAAGTTAGACACACAGCTGAGGCTGCATTGGCCTACGTGAGGCCACGTTGGCTCTAACCACTCTGCTCAGCAACTTTACACTGAGCAGCACCTGTAGGAGGGACAGACACACAGAAATAGCACAAGTGTGTGCCAGAAGGAGTTCAGCTACCCTTCTGGCCTCTGAACAGTTCCAGCTCAGCAATTTCCCTGTGTTTAGTAACTACCCATGTGCTTTACTTCCAGGAATTTCTCCTTTTACTTTGGATGCTCTGTAAACCCAGAGCACGCACAGGGCCTGCAGCAGGGTGTTTCCCTGGTTAACACCTCGTGAGAGCTGGCATTCCTTTTGTGGGTTTGACCTTGCCAGACAACACTTTTGGTTCCCATGTCCTGCCACCTGGGTGAACCCTCAGCATCTCCATGCCTCACAACAGGGCACAGTCCTGCTGAAAGAGCTTCTGAGAAGCCCAGCTCCCACCCAGCCCACTGCTTGGGGGACAAGAGACCGAGTTTATCTCAGGAAAAGCAGCAGGTTTCCATTCCCCTGGTGCCTGCCACTTGGGCCTTGGGATCAGGAGTGGGTACAAGGGAGCTGTCCAAAGCCAACTGCACCCTGGGTGTCTGTAAAAGAAGAAGCGACAGACACAAGTCATCCCTCCCTCAGTGTAACTTGGAGGGGTGTCCCAGTTACTGCTGGCACAGAACAACCTGCATTTCCACTGCTGTTCAAAACTCATACAGGTACCACTGCTACATTCATAAAAATTAGTGGGAGATTTGTCATTCATAGCCTGAATGTATGAGTCTGACACTGTGTATAAATAGGTTATAGTCACACTTACATAACACTGCCTTATTTATGATCTTAAGCCCAAGGGAGAAATGTCTCTTCCCCAGCCCTTTCTTCCTGGCAAAAAACGTCATTCAAAGCTCAGCTTCAATCCTATCACTGAGGCCGGATGCTTAACCAAACACTGGGAAATTCAAGCAAGGCATTTCTCTTTCAACTAGCAAACAGTGATGCCCCCAAAGAAGGCAGCTGCTAGGATCTCTATGCCCATGATTAAATACTGCACCAAGGCTGGAGAGCTTCCAGGAGTGATCCCTGGCTTTACAGCCATGGGGGATATAATGTGTGTTAAAGGCAAAATGTCGCAGGCTACATTAAAGGTTAAAATGCCACATCCCTTACCGGCTTCAGTCCAGTTCCCAAAGCAGATCCCTTACACTGCATTTGTCTTACAGCAAACTGAGAGGAGGGGATCAACTTTCTTTCACAGATTCGCTTCTCTGGCTCTGCTGCATCCCCAAATCCTGCAGCCAAAGATATAAGACTAATCCCCATGACACTTAAAATTCTGGGATTAAGAGACCCTTGTGCCTTTTTTATCCATCTCACATACATCTGCTTTATAATCCTTCATTGTAATAACATGACCACAGACCATGAGTGTCCTGACACCTGGAATGGGGAAAGCTTCAGTTTTTGTGCAAGGCAGGAGATGGAAGGGGATGGGCAGAGGATGCTGATGGGGTCTGACAGCAGGCATGGCACCATATTTATATTAAAAAAAATGACAAAATGTTAAACATTGCTCATGCAGATTCTTATGTCAGGAAGAAGCTTCCCAGTGTGGTTACCCTGGTGCACCAAGGCTGCAGAAACATTCAGCAATCACCCTGCATCCAGCCAACCACCACCCAGTCTGAATCACGTGCTGGAAGATGCAGTGCCCAGGGCACAACGAGGCTGGCTCTTCACCTGCCAGGACCTGAATCCAGGCTGGTCTCTGCGTCCTGGTGCTATCGAGGGGTGAGATTGAGAGGCAAGCCTGCCACATCTGTGGGAACATTGAGCTCCTAAGTCCTTCAGAGCAGGAGTGATGGATGCATCAGTTCTGTGTGCCCTTACCTGCCATCCAATCCTCAGGAGTCCCAGCAGCAGCGAACCCCCAAACCCTGCAGCTGGTGTCCCCTGACACTTCCCGCCAAAATCAGGCAGGTCAAAAAAAAACAGCATGGGATTTTGGAAGGCTCCCTGTTTCTGCAGGCAGCATCAGACCTGTTGCACAACAACCCTTCCCTAGCAGAAACCAAGATCTCCTTAAAAACTTGCTCCCATTCACTGATCATGCTGGATCAGACCTCACGTTTCTCACCCAGAGTAACTGGAGCTGCACTGACTTTTACAAGCAGAGATGAAGCAGTGGCAAAAAGCAGGGAGTTGAGAGAGAGAACAGGAGAGAGGAAACCAAATCTGCAGCAGAAAATCTGCAGGCCACTTTGTATCCTGCTAATTTGAGTGGATCCTGCCCTGATCTCATTTACATGGGCATAAACCATTTGTAGCTCTTGAGGTGCATGGAGCACCCATCGCTGCTCTGAAGAAGTGCTCCTTTGCTTTCAGGAATAAAGGATGCTTTTTCCATCTTCCAATCTAAATCAGATCAGAGGCCCAGTAATTAGTCTCCTATCTAGTGATTTATAGCTCTATCTGATATTGCAGGGCAAAGGCAACAGATTATTTGTTCTTCTTGAGATAAAATCTGTAGGGCAGTTTGCTGGCGTGGGGATTACACACTGAGGCCTCAGCAGCAAGCAGGGAAAGCAGACCTGGCAAAGCTCCTGGCATTTTTCATGTGCTGCCAAAGGCTTTTGGGCTGGCATGCACACAGCTTTGGGGCTTGAGGCACCAAAGATTGTGGCAGTTTCAAGCAGCCTGGTGTGAAGGAGCAGGGATGGGATAGGGAAGCACTTCAGCCCAGCCTGGGACAAACCTACTTCCTTACTGCCTCTTGCTCCAAGCACACATGGTGTTGTTGAACAGCCCTTAGAGATTGTCTGCTGAAAACTAGTTGTGGGTGCTGCTCTTGTGATTGCCCACCTAGAGCTGCATTTTCTCTGAATGCCTTGGAGGATGGCGTGATGCTTGCTGAAATATGCTGTTGTGACCCTGGGCTTAAAATAACATCTGGAACACTGTGAAGCTTAGCTCTGAGAAGCCAGTGCAGGAGGGATGCAGGTAGGTCCAGATAGCTGCCAGCCCTCTGGTTCTGTGTTCACTCCTGGGTGTCCCGTGCCAGACAAGGCACAGCCCTGGAGCCTAGGCTGGTCACATGCTTTTGCAGCTGAGGGGTTGGAAAGCAATGAAAATGAACATTTTCCCCTCCTCCATCTTCTCAGCCAACCTTGCATAATTTCCCCTTTAGCCTCCCTAGACAGGTTCATTACAATTCCCCTCCATTAATATGTAAATATGCCCTAGAGGAAAAGAGAGTCTGGATTTATTAACATGAATCTTTTAACTCTTTCACTGCTGCACTTCCCTTTGTGGACAGGAGGGTGCATTCCCCAGCCTGGAAAGCTGTGAGGAGGGGAGACTGCATGAAAGGAAAATGGTAAGGTGCTGCCAGAGGACAGAATGGAACCATGCCTCTGTGGCACTCCAGGAGGGATGGGTTTTGTCGGTAAGTGCAGACTTGCAAGTTGCTGAGACCTTGATTCTGCCTTTCATTTCTGCCAAAGGCTTTCTGCACGTGCCAGGGCAAACCATTCAACCCTTTGGCCAACTGCTGGGAGCAGACAGGGAAAGGTGGCAGCATCTCTAGGCTGCAACTTCTGTCACGTGCCAAGAGAATTGAGGATGCACCTCTGTGCTTTGTCCGTCGAGCTGCACTGGCTGACCGGGAGTATGGGAAAGCTCTTGGAAAAACTCCAGCATAACAAAATCCTGGCCAGTGCTCCTGCTCAGTGGCACAGAGGCAGGCACATCTGCCAGGTAGCTGAGACCTGCAGTGTGATACAGCACACCAGGACTCCAGAGTGCACACTGGGGCCGGGAGCCAGGGGAGCAGAGCCAGGAAAGCCTGGAGGAGCCCAGAGGCCTCGCAGAGCTCAGCAACTTAGAGCTGCCCACAGCAGCTACTGCCCACCCAGGGGAACTTATGCTTCATCATTTCTCTGGGCAGAAAAAGGCTTTAGGTAGCCAAAAAGCTGGTATCTATTGGCTGGCAAATTTACAGTCTGACTCTAATTTGGTTTTCACTGCCACAGTGGGATGAGGTGCAAATTCCTTTTTCTTAATTCAAGGTACATATTGACATTTAATCATCCAAATATGTGCCTCCTTTGACAATTCATTTCCCTTCAGCCTCTTTCAACAATTGCCTTTTCTGGCCAGGGCCCTATAAAAGATGATTCCTTGACTCTGCTGCAAAGGAAATGAATGTCTCTTGTGCTCTCTCTCTCTCTTTGCTTTTGGTTGCTTGTTTTCCAGCAGGATATATTTCAGTTTGCACCACATGGATGCTGTTTGACAGAAATATTAGCTTTCACACTTCTCTGGGTTTACAAAGTCAGGACATGGAGCCATGTGGTCTTCTTCAATACCCACCCCCTTTCCCAAGTCCTTTCCATATGCCCTGCACCTCCACCCCACGTAACTGTGCTATTTCTTTTGACTTGTGGCTTCTGCCTTGCAAGTATTTTTGGTGATTCCCATCTTAATACCTCTATAAATACAGTTAATTAGATCTCCTCTTGAGCTAACTGCAGTGAGGGAGATCCCTCTTCTCCTCCAGAGCTGTATCCTGGGTGGGTGGCCTTGACTTGATTCATTTTGGGCACTCTCACCTTTGGGTTCATTTCTCCACGTGTCTGTGAGCCACCACCCCCAGCACAGCACCAGCAACAGATGTGACCAGCCAGGAGCACAGCTGTGACAATGCCCAGTGTGGGTGCACAGGGGGATTCCCAGCAGCCTGGCTGGGTGCAGTTTATTTTCCTGGAAGAAAGAGCCAAGAATCTGCCACATCTAGATAGGCAGCAGGAAGGGATGAAGAGTGGGGAAAGGGTTCAGGCACATGGAAATACTTGAAAATCTCCACCAGACGCACATGCACACACATCCTTCCACACTCCACCCTGAAATAATGTCCTCCATCAGTTCTCTTACAAACATGCAAGGACATCAGCCCAAATGCCCCTTCCTGTGCCCATGACAGTATCGCCCTCCTCTCCCACCTCAGGTCAGTTCGTCCCAGTCACATGCTGGATGAGAGAGGAAAAAATTAGGATGATAGGCCTGCCTCCAAGGACATACACTTTGTGCCCTTGGTTATCCAATTTTAGTGTAAAATCTGGATTGAATAGTGCAGAAGGCATTGGATACACCAGGCTAGCTCATCCTGTGGTGCTGGCCAACATCTGCCCAAGAGGAACAAAGAAAACAACATATTTTGGCATCAGGTCTCACACAAAACTTACTAAGATGTTTTAATGATCCAGCTTAAGTATTGTTGGTATGAGAGCGTCATTTTCCATTGGTTTCTAATCAAATTTTCAGTTTGAGTGTTTTGTCTCTGAGAGCTTTCTCTAGAGGAAGAAAGAATGGTATGGCACTGGCCACCCAGAGTCTGCTTTACTTCAGCAGAAACAGGGTTTTGCTGTTGTGTTTGGTGCAGGTTGGAATGGGAGACGATTAGCTTTCCCCCCCTGTTGTACCAGGCAACAGGCTCTAATGCATTCCTGGAGTGGGGGATAGTACACAAATGGCAGCTGTGCTTCCCCCACGGCTCCTCTGATTTGACTTGGCTGGCGAAGGGTTGGCACGGCACACAAAAGCCACAGGTGCAAAGATCGGGCTGGCTCAGGCCGAGGGGAGAATCCAACAGCGGTCAGAGAGCAGAGTGTAAGGGAGAGGCAGCAGCGGGATGCAGGAGTGCCACCAGCTGTAGGTCCTGAACGTGCCTGGTAGGCTGGATTCCTCCCAGGCAGGCACACACAGCAAGGTGCTGCCCTGGAATGCCCAGGTAAACAGCGACCGGGCACGCAGGGGAGGGGGAGTCAAGCTGCCTCTCCAAGTGCTGCCCTCTGTCAATAGCAGACGGGCTTGAACAACCATCGGGCCCCTAACCTTACACCCACCACATCCAGGCCCGCATCGGGACAGGTGAACACCTTCACCTGGGCCTGGCACTGGCCGGCATGTGTTTGCAGGGAATGCTCTGAGCACAGCTGCTGGCATTGTTGTTTGCGATGCTGTTTGAAAACAGTCCAAAAGGGGATTTTGAGGTGAAATGGTAGCTCATTGTTTGAGTGGTGGTTATGGGGAGACCCTCCTGGGACATTTCAGGGCTGTGCATTTATTCCTTAGGCTTTCAGCCAAAAATAGAGTTCCTCTATGCAAGAAATGAAGCCGAAGAGCCCCCTCCACCATTCGCATCACAGGCAGGGTGCTGTAATGTTTTTAGGGCTCTGCAGCTAATGAGATGCCATTTTCTGACAGGGGAAGCGTGGCCGTGAAAGATACGCAGTCAGAAGGAGCCGGAGGGACCTGCTTAGCGCCCCAAGCAGCGGCAAGCAGTCCAAACAGAACAGCAGCAAGGGGACAAAGGAAGAGGAATGTGCGCAGCGTGTGCCCGGCCTGTGCGCGTGTCTGTGTGTGTCCGTGTGCCTGAGTCTGTGTGTCTGTGTGTGTCCGTGTGCGTGTGCCTGAGTCTGTGTGTCTGTGTATTTATGTGCGTGTGCCTGAGCGTGTGCGTGCGTCTGTGTGCCCGAATGTCTGCGTGTGTGCCTGTGTGTGTGTGTCTGTCTGTGTCTGTCTGTGTGTGTGTGTGTGTGCCTGTGTGTGTGTGTGTGTGTGTGTGTCTGTGTGTGTCTGTGTGTGTGTGCAGACGGGCGCGTGTCCCGGAGCGTGTGCGGCCCGGAGGGGTCCCGGGGGGGTGACAGGGCGCAGCCCGGCGGTGACAAAAGCGCGGCGCGGCCGCCGCTCTGCCCCATTGACGGCGCGCGGCCGGCGGGCGGCGCGGCCGGGTTTTCTTTTTTTGTGAATGGAGGCGGTGACGTCGCCGCACCCGCGCGCCGCCTCCCCTCCATTCATGCGGCCCCCGCGCGCCGTGAATGGGCGGGGCGGGGCGGGGCGGGGGCGCGCGCCGGCCGCCGCCGGGTAGTAAAGGCTGCGCGCGGCGCGCGCGGGGGTGCGCGAGCGGCGCGGGCGGCGGGCGCGGGGCCCGGCGGGCGCTCCCCCCGCCATGGTGGCCACCGAGGGGCTGCGCGAGATGGAGGGCAGCGCGCTGCGGCGGCTCGTGGGCCGCGACGAGGCCGGGGCCGGCGGCGCCGCGCGGTGCCTGGTGCTGGACTGCCGCCCCTTCCTGGCGCACAGCGCCGGGCACATCCGCGGGGCGCTCAACGTGCGCTGCAACACGATCGTGCGGCGGCGGGCCAAGGGCGCCGTGAGCCTGGAGCAGATCCTGCCGGCCGAGGGCGAGGTGCGGGCGCGGCTGCGGGCCGGGCTCTACGCCGCCGTCGTGGTGTACGACGAGCGCAGCCCGCGCGCGGAGGCCCTGCGCGAGGACAGCACCGTGGCGCTGGTGGTGCGCGCGCTCCGTCGCGACACGGCGCGCGCCGACATCCGCCTCCTGGCAGGTACCGCCGGGGGGAGCGGGCGGCGGGGACACCGGGGTGGCGGGGGGGAACCGGCCGCGAACGGCTGCCCCCGCCCGGGAACGGCGGGGACCGGCCTCGCCGCGCCCCGGGCAGGGCGCTGCCTTCTCCCGCCTCCGGCTGTCCTGCCAGAAGTTGGGAGCCGGCAGGAGGGCCCGGGGGCCGCGGGCACCGGCGCCGCGCTGCCCCGGAGCTGGGCTCCCGGGACGGTCCGGGCCGTCGGCCCCGCGCCTGGGAGCCCGGGCGGGCTGAGCCGCCTCAGGGGCATCGAGTGGGCCCCGTGGCCCTGCCTGGGACCTGAGGGAAGTGAGTGTGTGGGGGGAAATCCCCCCACGCTTTGTTTGGGTTGGTCCCCAGCCCCACGGTGCGGAGAAGGTGTTTGCGCAGGGTCCAATACCCGCTGTCAGGGCCACGTCCCCTTGCAGCGGGCAGAAAACGCGGGGGTACCTCTGGGCTGCTTTAGCGACTACAGCAGGGATCAGGGCTTCCCCCGCTCTGCCGTGTATTAAATGAGAAGCTGAGCACATTTGGAGCTGCTGGTCCTGAGAATTGCCGTGAGAGGATTTACGGGTGGGGGATGCTCAGCTGGGGTTCCTGGATGAGCTCTGTGGGGCTTTTTCTTTTTTGTTTACAGCCTGAGAGTCAATTTATTCCTTGGCTTACTTACAGCAGGGGTGAGGATGTGTATGTAGAGTAGCAAATCCATTAAGAGGCTTGATAGATGGAGGAACTAGCACTTGAGTTGTACTAGATACAGTAAAAGCAGCGGGAGCTGTTCCAAGGATGCGATACGATGTGCTGCTGCGGGAGTGCCTGCACAGCAAGGGCTCGCTCAGGAGCAGGCTCCTTCACCATGAGCCAGCGTGGTGCTGGAGCCACGCATGTGGCAGGAAATGCTGCTCTGCTTCAAGGGTGGCCTTTGTCAGCTGAGAGCTGCTGGTGCCTCTGTGGTTCTCGTGGGAGGCTGGTTGGAATGGGAGCCCTTTTAAGGAACGGGCTCCAAGAGACTCAGTCTCAGCACTACAGTCTTCTTTTGCCTACCACAGAGCTACTAAAATGATCCTGCTCTGATTCCATGAGAGCTACACTAACCCAGAGCTGTGCACGCCCAAGTGCACATCTGTTGGGTGCACGTCATGATGAAGATCCAGATGTGTTTTGTGCAGGTCAGGCTGCTGCCAGGTTCCCTGTCAAACAGCCTGGGCGGGTGTTGCTTGGCCGTGGGCACCTGCTCTGCCTGGCTCCTGCACCGGGCAGGGCTGGCGTGCACAGCCAGGAGCTGCTGGATCAATGAATCTGATGAGATTCATTGAAGAGAAACATTTGAAAAGGTCTCTTTTTCTTTCCAAGAAGTTTCTGCCCATCACCCTGGGCAGCTTTTGCCTCTCATGGTGCTATGACCACTGGAGTGTGATGTAGTAGATCCAGGGATTTTAGGATCCCTGGAAGTTGTTGAACAAGGGCTCTTAGTTTTGGATGCTCTTTCAAATCAAAGCAGTTGGACTGTAAAGGGATGTCAGGCCAGGGAAATGAAGCCTCTGCAAGCTGTCCTGGCTGTGTGGGAGGGACAATGCAAATACAGTGATGCATCTGCACGGTTCTGCTTTAAGGTACTAGGGCCCTTCCTTTTTCAGGGGGAGGAAACCACGAAAGACACTGGGATGCTGGCAGTATCAGGCTCTAGCTGCCTAGGGATTCCTGGGCTGCTTGAGACTTGAGACACTTGCATCCATTGTGTTGAATATCCAGCCTTCTTCAGGGCAGTCAGAGCTAAGGCTGGGTAAGAAAGATGTGTCTCGCTGTGTGCTCTGGTAAGCTGAAAATCTGCAGGCATAGGTCCTGGAGTTGGTTTGAGTCTTCAAGAACCATCCTGGGAGTCAGGGCTTGATCTAGCTGGAGTCCTGTGGTGATAGTAAAATTTTCACTGATTTTGAGGCTCAAAGCCAGACCCTATGAGGATGTCAGGGTTGTTGATTTGATTTCCATGAGAGAAGGAAATCTCACCAGAAGTGTTTATTGGCAAGTAAACACTGCAGCTTCCCTGTCCTGGGAGCTCAGTGGGGTTTGTTCTCGTTTCACCTGCCATGATGAAGCCCTGATGTCCCCTGTGCTTATCCCCCTGGCAGCAGGTCAGAGGAACAAGCTGCTCCATGTGTCCTTGCATGTCAGCTTACACCTGTGTCCATGGGAGGCAACAGACACCTCTCTCTGAGGGCAGCTTGGCTGTGGGGTCAGCTTGGCTATACCTGCCCAGAGCCAGGGCTTTCCTGGTCTGTTGTTCCAGTAGCTCTGAGCTGGAGGGTCAAGCTGGGAACAGGAGACCTGCCTGTCTTTTGTGACAATATGATGTGTCAAGGGAAGATGAGAACTGAACAGTCTTTGGCCTTGGAGCGGCTTTTCCCATTTAAGTCTGAGTGTGCTGGAAGTAAATCCTCTCTTCATTGTCTCAGGGAGCAGCCTTGGCCTCAGCCTGGGGTTTTGGCCGGCAGTATGCAGGAGGCCGAACCCTGGACCAGAGACTTTGGGTGCCCAAGGTCATTGCTCTTGGTGGGTGCTCTTGCTCCAAGGGAATGGTGGGGCCTCAGGGATTCCCCCCTTCCTGCTGAGAGCATGACTGCTCCTCCTGGGGCAGGAGGCCACTCTCCATCGCTGTAGCATCATCTAGTGGCCAAGGGCAACCCCAGCTGTGCCGTTCTGCAGTTCTGTGAACACAGTCTGGGATAATAACACTTTGTGCCTCTCTCCTTGCAGGGGGCTATGAGCGCTTTTCCTCGGAGTACCCTGAATTCTGTGCAAAAACCAAGTCCCTGAGCAATGTGTCACCCCCCACCAGCGCTGAGCCCCTGGATTTGGGCTGCAGTTCCTGTGGGACCCCCTTTCATGACCAGGTATGTCTAAAATCCCAGAGCTTAGCTATTTTGACTGCCCTTCCAGCATTGCAACCTGCTCCAATGGGAGTCTCTCTGCTCTCCCTTAGCTGGGGCTTGCAGAGCCCTGCTCCCTTTCCTGTCATGGGAAAGCATGTTGGTCCTCCTAATCCTAGGGTATTTGTGTGCCGTAAAGAGTGGACAAGCCCAAAAACCCTGTTAGCTCACACCTGCCTGTTTCTGAACAGGACAGAGAGAGGGAGAGGAAGGGCTGAGATAGGTTTAGCATCTCAGGAAGGCAGACTCTGCTCCCTCCCCTGAGGGCCCTGGATTAGGTGCCAGGTTGCTGCACAGCTCAATGTTTCTAAGCCATCTGGATCTGTGTCCTGCCTGCCACTGCCCCCTGGTCAACCCCCTGTCTGTTGTTTTTCTCTGTAACAGGGTGGGCCTGTGGAAATCCTTCCCTTCCTCTACCTTGGCAGCGCCTACCACGCGGCGCGGCGGGACATGCTGGATGCACTGGGCATCACAGCCCTGCTGAACGTCTCCTCAGACTGCCCCAACCACTTTGAGGGGCACTACCAGTACAAGTGTATCCCTGTGGAGGATAACCACAAAGCCGACATCAGCTCCTGGTTCATGGAGGCAATTGAGTACATTGGTGAGTGTCTGTGCAGAGATGTTGTGCTCATTGGTGGCACTGGTGGGAGGGTCAGCCACCACCTGCAGGTTTGGTGAGGGGCTTGGGCCGTGGTGGCAGAGTGTGGGTCTCATGTCTCGCCCCTGTTGCCCTCCAGACTCGGTGAAGGAGTGCTGTGGCCGGGTCCTGGTGCACTGCCAGGCTGGCATCTCCCGCTCAGCCACCATCTGTTTGGCATACCTGATGATGAAGAAGCGTGTCAAGCTGGAGGAGGCCTTCGAGTTTGTCAAGCAGCGCCGGAGCATCATCTCCCCCAACTTCAGCTTCATGGGGCAGCTGCTGCAGTTCGAGTCGCAGGTGTTGGCCACTTCATACGCAGTGGAGGCCGTCAGCCCCTCGGGGACGCTGCGGGAGCGGGGCAAGGCCACCTCCACCCCCACCTCGCAGTTTGTCTTCAGCTTCCCCGTGTCTGTCGGTGTCCATGCCACCCCCAGCAGCCTCCCCTACCTGCACAGCCCCATCACCACGTCGCCCAGCTGTTAGCTCAGGGCCCAGGCCAGCCAGGCAGGCAGTGCCAGGCGTGCAGGGGGCGTGGAGGGAGCCCTGTGATGTTAAGCAATAGTGCCGGACACTGCCGTTCACCCTGGACTCGACATCTTTTTCGTAGAGAAATTTCTTACCTCATCTTGGTTTGTTTGCTTTTTATTGTCATGTTTTGAAAGCACGAAGTTGTAAAAGCCACAAACCTTGACATTGTCCAGGCTCTTTGGGGGAGGAAAAAAATAGTATACTGGGTTTCCTCAAGTGCCTGGTCTTCATGTGTTTCCACCCCTATTTTAATGTCTTGTTTTTTTTACACTTCCCCTTCTCCCCATGTATCTGCCCCCAGCTCACCTAGGTTGACAAGGGAGCACACCCTGGTTTTATTGTGCAGCAGCCTTCCCCCTAGCAGAGAGACCTGTGTGTGTGTGGTGGATGCTGCTTACCTGAGCCAGGTATGCTTTGGACAAGCAGAGCTGCAGGCAGGAGTGGTGGCACAGGGCTGCCTGCCCTCAACCCTGCCAGTGGCTGGAGAGAGGAGGCAGGAGCTGGCAGTCACCTGCCAAGTCACCAACTGAGCCTATTCCAGGGGGGGGAGAGCAATCTCTGTGGTTGGGAAGTGGTCTGGAGGGAGAGATGTAGTCTGAAATGCCTCTTTTCTTGCCTCTGTGGATTATTGGTTTCTACAAAACTTAGGTCCAATCTCCTGTGGTTTTAAGATGAGAAAGAAGGGGTGGGGCAGCAGTCTGGGCTGCTTTTGATTACTCTGTTCAGTTTCCTCTTCACCGGTCCCCCTGCTGTTCTTCCAAAAGAAGCAGGATGGGACATGGGTGGGCTATAATGGAAGGGAGAAGCTGTGGAGTGGAGGACAGGCTGGCCCAGAGGTGTCATTCATCCAGCATTTTCAAGCTTCTCCCACCTCATGACCAGCCCTTTTCCTGTGCTCAGTCCTGTTGACCTGTGCAACATTTCTGCAGCTATTGGTCCAAGCCTTGAAAATGCCTCATCTTCAACCCACCTGGAGCCTTATTTCCTACCCTACCTCTGTCCTTCCTCCAGTCCAGTCCAACACACAAGATGCCTGTGTGGCTGATGTACATATGTATGGTTTTGTTTTTGTTTTCTAGAAATTAACTTTTTATTTATTGCCGGAGGGAGGGAGAAAACATTGTTTGGAGAAAATAAAAATAAAACTGTTTTCAACAGTTCGGCTTGAGCAAATTTGTTTTAAGACCGAGACAGAATAGCAGGTTGTGCACACACACATTCCATTTTCACAGAGCAACTGTTAAAAATGTATTTATTGACTTTTAAACTATTACAAGTATTGCAGATCAGACATTTAGCCAAGCACATTTATAGATCAAACTCAGTTGTTACAGAGATGTTACCTAAAGTCCACCATGTAGGTAGGCTGAGAAACTGCCCATCGTCTTCAACTTTGAGAGAGAAGGTAAAAGAAGAAATAAATAAATGATATCCCAGCTCCAGGTAACTGGCAACCAAGAGAGGACATATACAGGGCTAGTTATGAAAAAAAGTTACACAAAAAAAGGTCTAGAAATTCAACCCCCAGCTACATTGCCATCTGGGTTGCCAGAGAAAGCAATTAGGAATGACAAAGCACAAGCTCATGGGACTGCAGCACAGAAAATCCCCATTTCAATTTCCAAAGCTGAAGCAAGTTCTGCAGATGTTAAGAAAGTGTCAAAATCATCCTGTAATAACAGAGATTCTAATAATCTACATTAGTAATTAATGGGACCAGCACTAAAACTTGCCACCAACAGGTTCAGCGAGACCGATACGTCAAAACCAGTCAGGTAATGTGACTTGACAGGCATATGTGTCAGTGTAATGGAAATGCATCTGCTTCCCATGTCCCCTACAGATTGCCTAGCTCATTCACCTTGCTTCAGAGATTTTAACACACATACAGTGTTCCCCAGTCCCCTGGGTTTCACATCTACTCTGTGTTCAGAGAGGTGGGAACACTGCCACTCCCTGTCTGCACATCTGTCCTGCCACTCTCGGAAAGACCAGGAGAACATGCTCTGAACTCTGCCAAGCCACCACCTCTGATCACCAATGGATTCAAGCTGTGGAGGTTCACAAGCCACTTGCTACATGAGGCATGAGATGTGGATGTGCTTTCCCAGGTCTTCCCTATCCGGGCTGCAGCATAGCTTACAATGCTGCACAAATATACAGCTTAACATAACTGAAGCATGCATCAGATGTACATCCTTTTAGATTTCTGAGCTAGACTTTCTGTGGCAAAGAAATGGAAAGCATGGAAATCCAAAGCATGGAAACAGAGAAATCCCACTGAAAATAAATTCACACATTTCCTGACATTCAACTTCTGAGAATGATTAGCAATGTTCAAACTAATCTGTTGTGTGGCTGGACCCTTCCTTTTACCCATGTTGAAAAATCCTGTTCAGGGCAATTGCTATTAACAGTCCCATAGGGAAATTGCAGGTACTGCATGAACTGTGCAGAAATTCTGATGTCACTGCAGGGATGCAGGAGGCTTTTCTGAGATTTGCCACAGTCTTAAGTAGCTCTCACTGGCCATGCACTGGTACAACATGTTTGCACCCCTCAGTACCTCACACATTCACAGGGAGCAGACACCTCCTCCAACCTTCAACAAACAGTAGGAACAGCTGGTTTCCAGAGCCAAGAAAGTGCCCTTCTCCAGGAGCTACTCCCTCCCATATACCACATGCCTTTTCTGTGTCTGCTGCCCACCAAAGCCAACAATGCAGAACATCTGGCAGGGTTTTCTCTTTGCTTCAGCGTAGAATTTTCTTTTGGGGTATTCCCATAACAAATAAGCAAAGTTTAAGTTTGCAGGCAAAATAAATTCCTGCTACATAATGCAGTGGGATTCAATTGCATCACATGCAAACACTCAAAACAGAGGTTAGAAAACCAATACTGACTGCAACATCGTAGAACTAGTATAAGAAGTTTGTAACAGTCTGTGGAGCTGGGATCAAACACAACTGGTAGATAAAAATAAGAATGATAAAATAAAATATACCTTATTAAGGTACTGTACTGTCTGCTTTTAATCCTAACAAAAGTTTTGTTGACAGCAATCAGACTGCAGTGTCACTCTGCACCAGGTATCTAAGTCGTCAGTCTCATGGAAACAGTTTCAGCAATGGAGAGCAGAACCCTCCCTCCTTTTTTATATGGTGACTTTTCTTTCTGTTTTGCTTATTAAGGTCCTGTCACAAAACCAGAAAGAAGTTTCAAAGGGACACTGACAAAAATCAACAGGGCTGAGAGACACACTGTCCCTTGTGCCAGCAGACACCAAGTTCTATCCCTGGTCTCTCAAGCCTATGAGGGTCTAGCCCAGTGTTTTTACATCCTCAGCTCCTACTGTGTCTCCACTGGTGATCCTATGCTGCAAATGAGCATCCCAGTATGCAGGGGACTGCTCTTCTCAGGAGGTCAAAAACTTCATTTCTCAGGAGGCAGCAGCTGCCTGGTTACGGGGTCATGGCATTTTTAAGGTTCCATGGTAGTTAACTCCCCCAGCTAAAGCAGCAGCATCTGTACCGTTAACAGCCTGCCAAATGCAGCTCTACCACCACAACCACAACTGGGTTTTTCACAGGTAACTTTGATATTGATGGGCAGATCCCCACTTTGTTTTGAACTGTAAGAGGAGCTATGACAACATACGCTACTCCGGCACAGCTGTCTACAACACACAGATGCATCATCAGGCCTGGGTATTCCTCTGTGTCTGGCCACAAACGGATATGAGATCACGTCATTACGAGACAAAAACCACTGCAAAATGATTTCCTCACACAGCACCTTTACTCTGCACACAACACCAGAAACATTAACATTGGCAGTTCAAAGATACTGGAAAGTAGAATCACAGAATATGCTGAGTTGTAAGGGACCCGTCAGGATCTTTGAGTCCAACTCCTGGCTCTGCACAGGACAGCCCCAAGAGTCACACCAGATGCCTGACAGTGTCGTCCAAATGCTTCTTGAACTCTGTCAGGCTTGGTGCTGTGACCACTTCCCTGGGGAGCCTGTTCCAGTGCCCAGCCACCCTCTGGCTGAAGATCCTTTCTCCTAATATCTAACCTAAATCTCCCCTGACTCAGCTTCATGCTGTTTCCTCCAGTCTTGTTACTGGTCACGGGAGTGAAGATATTGGTACCTGCCTCTCCACTTCCTCTCGAGAGGATGTTGAAGACCCCAATGAGGTCTCAGTCTCCTCCAGGCTATTTTTATCCTCTAGAAGTTTCAGGCTGCAAAAGGAATCCAGACTAGCCATTAGTTCAACCAGCACATAGGAAAAAACAAGCAAGAACAGCATCTGGTGTGGGCCTGGTGGGGTTTTTCTTTTTATACTTGTTCTTGTTTTTGAAAGATGTAAAGCTTTTAACTTTTGCACCCACATTAACCATTTTGCTTACCTAAGCAGCACAGCTGTTTCACCATTTAAAACTATGTCTAAATGGGGATGGAGAGCAGCACTCGCTCTCGTGGCTATCTGAAACCCTAGTGCAGATAGGCACACCCCCTCGCTCCATTATTAACTAAATGAAAAACAAACCCCAAACTTAAATGGTGAATATAAAGCTTCAAAGCCTAGTGGTGATCTTTGTAATCCTAACACTATGAAACAAGTAGCCAAAATACAAGCACCCAATTTTATCAATGAAACTTGTTTAAAAGGACAACTAGGCTAGAGCCTGGCTGGGACTTCAAAGCTACATATTTAATCAGGTCACAAAATGAAGCGAGAACCATATATCCACTGTCAGCTCAAGAAAATTAAAACTCATAGTTCAAGTTCCATTGGAGTATTGCTATTTCTAAGGTTTTCTTTAGAGATATTACAAACAGATGACTTTCAGGTAGCCATATTCATCAAATGACTGATTTTACAGTGGGTGATATTTCTTATGAGGATGACTTGCTTTACCATTAATGCCTTAAGTTGAAAATAAAAACGTTCTGTCTTAATGCTGAACGTGAAACGCTCTTCAGGATTAGATCTGATTTATACAAACATGTCAGCAAAATCCCACTTGTAGGGAGCACATACATTTTTATGAACTAAGAGCACACTATTCTGTTGCTTTCTTGCTTTAAGGGGGATAAAACCTGAATGCATGAACTGGATCATCAGATACTAAATAGTGCTGGTCAATAGGGTAATGTACAACATGTTGTGTCCAAAGGAAAATTTTTTCCCTCCAGTTACATGGTCAACACTGAAGCACATCTCCTGGTACTGGCTGTTAGGAAAAAAATTAACATGTCTTGATTTTCAACCTTCTCTGAAAACGTAAAACACCATTAAAAAGAAACAGTCTCTACTTGTTAAATCCATATCCACCATGAGAGGGACTTTTGAAACTGTTTGATGCTGTGCTATGCAATGCTTAAAAATAACTTTCTCCTACCCAGCAAAATAAACCTGGGAATTTGGGAAGAAGGGTATTAAGTGAATAAATCCTAACTTTGTTCTCTGGTACACCTGCAAACAAATCCGCTTGCCAACTGATACTTTAAAATTTTGTTCTCATCAAAATGTAAAATCGATATTTAAAAAAATTATTACTTTTGTAAATCCCTTAAGTTCTTCAACTGTGATGTCACACACAAAGATGTGACAGGAAACTGCTGTAATACACTCTCCCTTTACCAGCCTGAAACCCATTTACTGGGTCTCGTCTTACAGAGGGACATGAACCAGATACACCCTCCTGTATGAAATCTTATGACTTTTCATCTGCTTCTCCCAGCAAAACCATACACTGCTGTAACTGGAGAACATTTCACAAGCTGCATGTAAGTATCAGGAGCCTTATAAAATGTTCTTTTAGAGATGCCAGCAGAGGGCATGGATCTGTTCCATGAAGTTCTTCTAAGCACAAGAGCTGGTTTTACCCTTGCAAACACTTCCCAGGGCTTCCCCCAGAAAACTCACACAGCCAAGGCAGCAAACTGACATCATTTGCTTCCACTCTAAAGTTACACTCACTCATGTTATCGTTTGCTCAGAGGTGCGCAAAAAACGCCTTCTATTGAAGAACCTGACCTAGCGCCTCCTCAGATGAAAGTTATATTGCATTGTTAACGATTTCAGTCGACTTGACTTTGTGCAAAATATCTCCAAGAAGGTTCCGGCTCAACTTCAGAATACAAAAGGAAAATAAATAGGATCTCTTGAAAACAGGAAATGAATGGTGTATGCTGAAAAGAAAATGATGGGCTTAATGCAATTTATCTGCAAATGAAATTACTAGAAAAGTAGTGTCTGAAATTTTAACATGTGAGATGGCACCAATAAAGATTTCCATTTGCACAATAATGTTCCCAAGGTCTAGATCAAAACAATATTATTTTACACATGGTAACTGCAGAGACTAGGAGCCTGAGATATGTTATTAAAAGGCAGTCCCTTGTAAACTTTCCTCAAGAGGAACAGTAGCAGTTGAGTATGCAAGAGTTACTCGTATCATATTCATCAAGACAGCAATACTTTATAAAAGACAATAAAAGCTTATTTCCACGTTGTTAAGAATTTTATGTGATACTGATTTTCTGCAACATGTATCCATCCAGTCCAAGATTGAACTCACATCCTTCTCCACTGCTCTGAATCTACTAGGTCTTTTGTTCTGCTGCTGTTGCTGTCTGTGAGGGAGCTTCTGGTTTCACAATCTGGTATGTAATGAGATATTCTGGGTATGCCTGAAAGTAAAATAAGAAAAAAAGCCCTGGTTTATGCAAGGGTAACTCAGCAAGTTCCAGTTTTTGCATTTCACTAAACAGTGACCAGGAAGGACAGCACAGGAATCAGCTCTGTGCTCACAGCATGCAATAAAAGTGGATTTCAAACCCAGCCAGCACTATGTGGATCTGCTGAATGTACTTACCACCTTGGTTAATACACAAATAGAAAGAAAGATGTTTCTTCCACACAGTCACTGCCAGAAGCTGTGTGCAACAGGAATTCAGAGTTACTCTCCTTGTTAGCTAATCTTACGAATCAGTCAGTGCCTGTTAACTTGCTCAAAAAGCTCGGATGATTGATAAAGTCTGACCTCAAAAGGATCAATAACTTGCGATGTAACCTGCAAATGCCTTTACTGGCAGTAAAATACTTGCCCCACCCAAAGCACATGACTCAGTCAGTCATCTGTCCATCATGTCCAGTGTTTCCTGGAGACAGCTGGTAGCCAGTTCACTCCCAGAACAAAGCTAAAGTTGATGGAGGGCAGGGCCCCATTCAGAGGAACCTCGACAGATGAGAGAAGACTGGGCCTACAGAAGCCTCATGTAATCCAGCAAAGGCACCTGAGATGAATTCCTTGTCACACTGAAGAATAAGAAGCCACTCAGCTGAAAAAGGGGTCCTTGGGAGAGAGCAAGCTAAAACAGAATCAATAGTGTGTCCTGGCAGCAATAAAGGCTATGAGCATCCTGTGGTAAATCCCCAGCTGTAGCAGCGACTGCTGTTCATTCAGTACTCACTTGACCACATCTAGAAAACCCCACACAACTTTTACGTTCTCCAATACAAGAAAAATGTCAACAAGCTGGAGCCAAGTTCAGCAAAGGACCAATAAGATAGTCAGGGGGAGAGAGAGACAGGATTAAGAAGAAGATGCTGAGAGAGATGGGCTTGTTTGATTTGGAAAAGAGAAGGCCTTGTGGGACCATCATTGTCACTCTATCATAGAAAGTCACCTAGCTGGTCAGACACAATCTGTGCTTACTGAAGCTGTGCTGGCTGCATTGAATCATCCCCTGGTATTGCACGTGCCTTCCATGAGGATCTGTTCCATGATCTTCCCAGGCACAGAGCTCACCTATCTGTAGCTCCCTTGTGTCTACTTTACTCCCCTTTTAAAAAATACAAGTGATGGCTCCCTTTTTCCATTCATTGGGGTCCTTGCCTGACTGCAATGACTTTTCAAACATCACAGAACCACAGAATATTCTGAGTTGGACGGGACCTGCAGGGATACCATCAAGTCCAACTCTTAAGTGAATGGCCCATACAAGGATCAAACCCATGATCTTGGTATTATTAGCAGCATGCTCCAAACAACTGAGATATTTGCAGGGTATGATGGAGCATGGCTTGGCAACACCATCAGCCAGCTCCCTCAGGACCTGGGATGTTTGTCATCAGGCTCCACAGATTTCTGGTTATTCAGTTTCATCAGGTGATCTGGGAGCCACCCATGGTAGTAAGCAAAAACATTTTTCTAGAGTCATGGTCTAGCTGAGTTATTCAGAGTAAAAGTCAACTTTTGAAGACTCCTGTGCCATTTAAGAGTAGACTCTGTCACTGCTGTGAATCTACAGGTAAAAAGCCCAGAATCCTCAAGATGTACTAGAGCCCCAGAAATGCATGTGACCTTGATACTGCAGTAATGCCAGTAAAATGCAATGGGAGAAAGACAGCTTACTGAGAGAAGCTACAATTCTCAATAGACTCCATCAGTGCTGCAAGGTGAAATTAGGCAATTCTGTACGGTATAAATCAGAACAGATCAGTGGACAGGAGTAGCATTTGCTGTCTAGATACAGTTCACTGTTTATTTCCCCATTTAAATGAAAAAAAAAAAACCCAACAACCTAATCAGCAGAGTTATCACAGCACACACGGTCTGGAAAGCAGCCACACCCCACCTCCAGCTCCCAGCTCTGTTCTTCTATAAAGCCTGTCCTTGCTAACCCACCTACCTGTTCTCCTCTGTAGATAACATACTCAGCGTAAGCAAGTCCATTCACGCTTGGCCTGCCGATAACAGAATGGTGCCCGGGAGGGGCATGAGCCATTTTCATTGTGCTGAACTGAAGGAAGGATTTTCCAAGGGTCACTCTACAGAAGAGCATTTGTCTAAAACGAAAAAAGAGAGTATCATTTTCAAATATCTTACTAGCAGTTGTATGCTTCCAGAATTACTTCAGTCTTTTGAGTTTATCTCATTACAATTATTTTCTCAAGGCTTTTTAGAGAAACACTTTCAGAAACCAGTTCTAGACCATATAAAACTTGTCACAAAGAATCTTTCATGACATACAGAAGAGAAAACACACTGTTTGTTTAGCCCTCACATGGAAGCCTGTTCTACTTTGTTTTATATAAAGCTGCTGAAAGAAGCTGAAACTCTGTGTTCCTACCAGCAGGGAATGGACAGGTGTCAAAGTGTGAGAAACACACTGATCTACTCCAGGACAAAAAAAACCCGTGATTAAATCCTGTTCCAAAATTATCTACCTCCAAAATTATCTGATCCACAGTACAACACTGTACTGCTGACCACCACTTTGCACTGCAGTTTGTCCTGAGAGTGCCTGGAGTTTAATTGCTATTTTCCCCTGACTCTTCATTTTCAAACTTGCTGTTTCAAGCCTCTTTCCTGAGCCACAGCTCACTTTGATTTATACTCACTGCATGCTTAGATGTAATTTTTGTGTCTCTTCCTGGGGGACTTGCTGCATTTATACTTGTTTTTGTTCAGCCTTGACAAATGGAAAACTGCATTTTCCCTGCCATGACCAAGCTCAAGTGGCCATTCTTTGCCTGCAGGTCACCCTTTGCCTATGCCAGGATCACAAAAACCAGGACAGCCAGAATTGTGAGTGGGGAACTCTGCTGGACTCCTACCTGTGGCAGATGTAACAGGATCTGTCTTTGTGTGTGGGACAGCCGGTTCCTCCCCCTATTCCATACACATATTGGTTGCTTTTTGAGGAGTTCTCAGCGAAGTAAATTCCAGCTCCAAACATTCCTCCAATGTATGCATGCCTTTCATCAAATCCTTTGTGAATGATAGCATTAATAAAAGGAGACCCTAAAACAGTGGCACAAAAAGACACATACTTGTTAAGTTGTATAGTAATACAAGACTCAATGTCAAGAGGAGTTTATCTGCCTCAAATAGACCATTAAAAAACCAGGAAGTGTGCTCAGTCAGCTGGAAGGGGGCGATACCCAGCAGGATGCAGTGATGTGTGGGATTTATCATTATATACCAAAATCCCACGTGTGACTCATTTCTTACTCATTTCACAGATCTCATTAAATGGCTTTCCCCCCACTCACATTTCAGTGCAATTTATCTTGTCAATGCACACTCTCTCCAGGAGTCAGCACTGGTTAAGGTGGGGCAAGGTGTCAGGACAATCATACCCAAAACCAATTTCCTATACAGAATCACAGAAGAATCTAGGGCAGAAGGACCTTCAGGCAGTTGTCATTTGCAGGCATTTCTAGAGAAATCTTGCTGAAACTCATGGTTGGTTTTGATTCCTTTCCCTGACGCTTGCCTGAAGCACCAGGGTAAAACACTTTTATTGTGTGCTGCTCCCCTCATTTAGAAGACACCATGTCTTTCTCACAGCAATGTAACATCATCTCAGCAGCTTTACTGGAAGTGACTAAGGTACGGCTTAGCAAAAAGCCTTCCTCTTTCTTAAAAAACCGTAACATACTAAAAGTATTTCTTATCTAGTGTAGCTTTTTTGGATTGCAGTAACCACACGGAGTACCTCCACAACTCCCACAAGCCCAAGGCACCCCCTGTATTTCTAGTGTAGAAACACAATTAGTTGCATAGGATGGTGACACAGCAACAATAACATTTCCTGTGGGTCCTTCCAAGGTTTGGGGTTTTTTTGTTAAATACCAATACATACAAAGAGACGCTACTTCCTTACCGTGAAACAACATGCGCTCGTTGTGATGATTATGATTCTCCTCCGAGACCTCCTTCTGTCTGTGACAGAACCTCTCCCGCAACTTCTTGTTCACTACCTTTTGAATCTGCAGTAGAACAACAGATCCAACCATGCTGTTACCATAACATTTCAATCTCTCACAGGTATTTGAATTGTAATTGAAATGAAATATAGCTTCATGAAGTTCACATTAATTTGACAGGGAAACTGACAGCAAGACATGTGAACGCTATGGCTGCTCTGCATGCAAGGCTGAAGCAAACAGCTCTGCAGCACACACCTACAAATGGTGAAAACTACTGTGAAATTGAAGCCTAAGTACTCAGGTTTAAGGACAACACAGGCTTCTTCTTACAAAGCCTGCAATACTACAAAGAACTACAAACTGTCTGAAAGTCCTTCCCTCTCTGCTTTGAGCTCTGTTGACTGATCTCATCTAGCTCTTTGAAACCTACTGTCTAGTTAGGTTTACCTTTTGCGAAAAGAACCAACTTTTGGTTCTCTAATACTACTATGGTTTCTGTAAAGGACTTCACCGTTCGTTGGGAGAACAGAATCAGAATTTACTTCAGAGTTTACTTGATCTATTGGATCAAGTTGCAAAGGCTGGCAAAGGCTTACTTCTCAAAGAGATAGGCAGCACAGGTTTGCTGGAGCTCAGAAACCAAGTTCTGCTCTGATTCCCTCTATTTCCTTCTCCCCAGAAAAAGAAAGCAGAAAGTGTACTTCCCCTCAGAAATCCAACACTATTTTCTGGAATACCGTGGCTTGGAAAATGCATTTTTCTAGTTGGCAAGGGCAAAGGAGGTGGTGTCAAGCTGGAAACTTGCATAGAGAGACAAACTTCTTATTAGAGATCATGATCATCCTTTCACACACACACCCCAAATCTCCTTTAAAATGGCAAGAAAAGACTACACTAAGAAAAAAATAATTATCTGTGTTGCAAGGGTCAAACACAGAAGTTATAGGCCTCTGAAATTCAATCAGGTTCTCCACCACCTCTGTCTTCAACACCAGTGCTTCAGACTCCTTTAGGAGCCCAAGTGGACACCTCTCCCTCATTCCTTGTGCAGAGCACACGTTCATTTTAGCAGTTGTGTTAATTCTGCTCCTAAATTATCATTTCAATAAAGAATTTTAAATATAAAAGGTGTTAACTCTGCTCCTAAAGATCACTTCAAGAAAGAACTTTAAATACAAAAGGGCAAACCTGATTGTGCCTGCTGGTGTAAGCAGTAACATACTTTACCATATAAAACTGAGAGGTTTTGAAACTTACCCTGATGACATTGTACCTGTTGAAGATCCCACCAGCATTTCCACCATCCCGATGCTCCCGGATTGTACTTTGCATCTACATAAAAAACCAAAACTGAATGTTCAGCACATAAGCCTTCCTGTTAAGGCAAAGTATCCATGCAATGTCTCAGTGTATCACTGGCAATAACAGACAATCTTGATGGAAAATTAATTAAAAGGTGTAAAAAAAAGCCCCCAAATCTCTCAATTTTAAATTGAGGCATACCCTAATTTCTCAAGCACCCAACACATTATGCTGTTCCACAACAGGGAAGCTGGATGATGCAATTATCCAACCTTGTAATAAAAATCCACGTAAGAAAAAGGAGAATAGTGAGAATAATGGTACTTGCTATCAAAATGATATACAGCTAGAAAACGTTCTTTAAATTAGAAAAAAAAATTGAAAATTAATATACAAAAAGATTACTTTGTAGTAATAACAAATGTGATTTTAATGAGTTTAGTTTGCATTTCTTAGTATTAGGGAAATACCTGCACTGTAAATTCTCCTATGTTATTAGAAGAGCATTTCTGATTCCCTCAGAAATAGTTTCATTGTGTTTTTTATAGAAGTATTTATAGGTACAGCAACAATATTTTGTAACAGTTCAAATAAATATTCCAATTTACTACGGCAGACTAGTGATCCTTTATTTCAGTTAAAGTTTATAAAAAAGATCTGCACAAACTCCGGTTTATGAAGCTACTAATAAAAAATATGCCCATCTAAGCTGGCAGCAATCCTGATTATCTAGACTTTTTAAAAGACTACAAACACTTCTGTGCTATAGTGTAGGAACACGACACAAATAGCAAATGCACTGTAAAATGGAGTTTCTACCAAACACGACTCTTCAGGAAGTCTCTTTTCTGTTATGATTTTTGCTTTCAAAATGGCATGTGCCTGTAGTTTACTTAAATAAAAGAGCATGTGTGTGTGTGGGAGGCAAAATTACAGTCAATTCTCAATTATCCAAGAGCTGTTTATCTGGGTTACAGATTAACTAAGCCACTGAGACAAGAGAAAAGCTGGTTCACAGAAAATGCCTAGAGAATTGCAAGGCCTTGATGCCTCGGTTTCACACACAGCTTTTAATTTTCACAGATCCATCTACAGAAAGCTGCACAAACCCTCCCTATGAGACAAAATCAAGATCTGAAACACAATAAAATAAAACTGGGATAAAACTAAGTGAGCAGAGACCACTTATTAAAAAAATTGGCAGGATATAGCAAAATAATTTCTATCATTGTTCTATATGAAAAGACAAATAAAGAACCATAAACTTCATGTCAGATCTATGCAATTCATACACCAAAGCCTATTTTAACACTTTCAACACGTATTGCACACTTTGGCTCTGACAGGTTATCAGTGGAAAGAAAAATATATGGCCCCTGAAGCATTAAGAAATGGACTTGGATTACCTCCTCTTCTACGGACTGATACTCCTTATCATCAGGAGCAAGGTCAAGGAGAATGGTCCCCTGACTCACACAGTGGAAAGTCAAATAAGGATTGGTACCTGCAAAGAGAAGAAATGAAAAGGAGCAAAAATCAACAGGAAAAACCAATACCAGCTCTATTTGTATCCATCATCATCACTGCTCTTCTTACACAATCCCAGTACAGCAGGAAATGCAAAATAAACACAAGGCAGAAGCACAGCCTCAAAAAGATGAAAGTGCTTTCATTACAGCAGAGGCTTTACAAGAGAGAAGAAAAATGTCTGTGGGACATAATTGCCCTTTATTGCTTCCTCTTTCCATAGAAACATCTCAGAAGCATGGGGCAGCTAAAACCCTATCAGGCTATCCCTCAGGTTATAACTGGCCTGTGGGTAGGTATTAGGGCAAATCAATCCAAAAGCTCTTCTCTGGGTGAAACATGGTCTTGAGAAAAGGGCACAGCTTTCAGAGCTGCTTCTGGGGTATCCATTTTCTGAAAAAGCAAGTGATCACTTTGTCTGGTATCTCCTTAATACAGTCTTTAGCTATCACAACCCACTCAGCCACCATGTCTGCAGCAAATACACTTTCCTGACATTCAGATTCTTTCAAGTCCTGATGACAATGCCTACATTTAGATAAAGTGACTTGTGTGCTACACTTAGACTAGCCAGTAGAAGTGTCATATTTACCTTGCTGACCTCCTAGAAGTCTCTCCACACCCTTTATTAATTTGTGGCGGTGTCCATACGCATTGATCCCAATTTCTTTAAGCTCCTCATGCCCCATGTCAGCCAACACATCCAGGGTTATCTGGAAAGGTAAAGATCACAAAAATCACTTACCAAACTTGGCCTGACTTTCAAGGCTGGAGACCTACCACTTCAGAAAATGCAAAGCATTCATGGTGCAACCAAGACCATAAATGCAGATAACGTTTTGCTTCACTTCTACTTGCTGCCACCTTCTGGCAAACCTCTCCCTATCACAAGACCATACCCAGCTGCTACAGCATGAAGTTGTGCAAAACTTTTACTTCTCTCACACCAATTAACAACAGCTGGTTCTCACAAACATTTTTACTTAGGTAGAAGGGGGATGCATTGAAATGCTGGCACAAATATGGGAGTGCTTTTGAAGCATTCAATGTTTCACAGCATTGTACAATTCATTATTTTCACTACAGAAACAGAAATTAATATTCTACAAGCTTACTAATAACAAGTCAAGGTGAAAATTGCACGTGAAGGTAGTGCTTGGAAAAACCAGCTTAAAAGAATAAGCTTAAAGAAGATGAGCTTGTTTTTCTACAAACAAACTTACAGGAAGAGCGAGATGATTTCAAAATGATGAATAGATTGAATCCAATTTGCTGAATCAGATTGCTAAGTTTTATTAGCAGGGAAGATCTTAACAGGTTAGAAGTTAAGGAAGCAAAAGTAGAACAAGACCAGCTAGGCAACAGGAAGGTGTGAAAAATAATAAGAAAACTTGAGAAGTGTATAGGCTGGTTTGAGGCTGGTTTCCTTCTGAAGAGAAACATTTCCAAATTAAAGAAGAGCTTATGCTTCACGTATCAGAAGGGAAAAAAGTTCTATGGTATTTTATCTTTGAAGAGGTACCTCCTAAAACATTTAACAGAAACAGCTGCAATTGTAAACAACACATTACATTTCAAACCTTTGTTTCCTGATTCCTCAATAAAAGATTGGCAGCAGAGGCCAGAGGAAAAAATAATCATCAAATCCAGTCTCTTGCACTTGTACCTTTCACTTTCTTACATGTACATCCACCTCAGTCATGTAAACAGATCTATTTAACTGCAACATGTTAAATCTAAGAAACGGTACATAAAAGGAATCTACAAATACATTACAGGTACTTCTGCTGTAAAACGTAATGTAAGCTTGAGAAACTTACATTAGTTGTACTCTTTTCATATATTGTGAATTATTGATAAATCTGCAGGTTTTACTACCCTATTTCTCAATGACATTTGAAAGTTAGCCCAGCAAAACCTATGCTATGGTCCTAACCTAACAGGAAATGTAGCTTCTGCATTCTGTACTGTGACTACTCCCATGCTAGGTTTTCATTTCAGCATATAGTCAAACTGGAGGGTTTCCCAGATCTAACCAAAGTATCACATGTAGCACTACAGGTTGGTGAAAGGCTTGTTTGGCTGTGAAGACTACTGAAGGACAAATGCAGGTGACATTTGAACCTAACTTTGTTATAGTCATCATGTTCAAAGTTCACAAGGTCCAAAACAACTCTCAGAATACAAGCCAAGTTGGCAGTCACAGCGTACGTGTAAGTGAAAGCTACTTGACACCTGATTCCAACAACAAAAGGTATTTTCATAGATTTTGCAACTTCACCATACTGTATTGCATTTCTGCAATCATTTGCAGAAAACTGAAAGAAAACTTGAACACACTTGTTTTTCTGTAAATGTGAATGAAGTCTGGGTTTTTTCCTTCCCTTTTTCAATTAGAAAATGAAAATGTCACTCCAATTTATTAGGTTAGTTTATCTCCTAAACACATAAATAGAGATGAGGCTTGACACTTACCTGTTCTGTCTCAAAGATGTCCCGAAGGTGTTCAAGACCCAGGCTTTTTAGGAACTGGGTAATGTTCATGTCAAGACCAGAAACTACAAGAGAAGAAACAAGTCTTTATATCCTATACATCTGAAGTAACGAAAACCAAACCAACCACCCTAAAAAAAAAATTAAGCAATACCACTGATTCTCTCAAAATTCCAAACTCTGATTCTTTTTACAATCAATTTGTCTGTTTGTAATAAACAATCTACTTCTATTGTGTCAAAGCTCTGTGCAAAGCTCATCACCGTTCCCTCTTCAGAATCAACTATTAAAAGCACACACTATCTGTGACAAATACAGGCTCATACCGCAAAGGAAAGGAAAAGAAGGGTGGGTATATTTTTTCTGTGTGACCCCCTTAGATTCTGACCGAAAGCATGGACTCCAAATACTAATCAAAGTGTTTAACAAGCCTTGGCAAAATCCCCCAGCTGTCACAATCATAACTCCTTCATCAAAATAATTCTCATTGGATTTTCCTTACAAAGTCAATTAACATCTGGATGCCTAATCAGATCTGCATTTGTAGTCAGACCTAATAACTGACAGCAAACACAGATGAACAGTTAACAGTGAAGTTAACAAGCATCAGACACTTTAAAACACAGACAACAATTCAAACTGCATAGCACTTTTCATATAAACCAAGGCCTATTTTGATACTAAACTACTGTACTTCTGGCAATGTAAACTTGTCCAGCAGCAAATGCACCTTCTCCTTCTTTCCTGTCAGTTCCTGCTGCTCCATCCCCAGCATTTGATGCCCCTCCTACAGCCAGTTCTGCCAGTGGCCCCGTGAGGTTATCTATGCTGCTGGCAGCAGAGAGGCAGGACGGTGTAGATGCTGGCGAGATCACAGAGGCACTAACAACAGTCGCTTGAGGCTTGAAGCACGTTGGCAAAGCTTCTGGAGGCATCGCGTCTATCAGCAAAGCTCGGATATCATCAGCCTGAAAAACAGAAAGAACATCCAACATGAGGTCCCACTATCACAAGTCACTGATCTCTGGAAATGATTTTTAATTGTTTTATTTGATTGTTCTCTTCCCCATTAGAAAGAACACTGCCAGCTTCTGTTACAGGGAAATTCATGTATGCAAGAACATTTTGATTCACCACTCAAGACATAGGTCAATCAGGTTCTCACCATTTCTAACAGTATGTAAGAAGCTACACCTAGGTTTTTTTCTGGCACAATGACTTCATACGTGCTAAAGCCAGGCAGAACAATGCAGCAACTTGAAAGTATTTGAAATCCTTCAGAACCTAGGACAGGAAATTCTGCCACTTCTAATTTCTTTGTCAGGCTCAACTTCAGGTGCACTGGAAAAAGGTTCCAGTGGAAAGACTACCACTGCCTTTGCTATAATCACATCTCTTGGGTTAGAATAGAAAAAAAAGGACAGGAATTCAGGAGAAGTATGATATTAGCTAACAGTTGGATTTAGCCATTATTGACTAAATTAAGCAACAGGCTCATCTTCAAGAATTTCCTCCTTAGAAGTTCTTGTAGAACTTCTTTAATTAAGACATCCTTATTTTCCCCCAGAGAAATCAAGTAATTTTTATATCCTTCATCACAAAGCAAGTTTTCTAGAGCTCAGATTACTCTGGAGGGTATTTCTTGAACTCTCCATAAATAAATCAATAACCCTAAAAGATACTTGCACTGAGATCAGACACAGCATCCAATTTGGTTGCATTATCTATTCCAGCAAGATTGTTTAAGCATACATGTTCATACCACTTTATTAGGCTTTTAAAAGTTTAGAAAAAGTTTGATAGCCACCTATAAATTTTGGAAGTAAAATGAATTCTTTGGAATTAATGTTTTGGAGTTAATTAAAAAAAAAGGAACTGAGATCATATGGAGGCACTGAGCGTAATAATCCACTACATGTTCCCGTTTCTCTAAATGCCAATCTGGTGTTCCTCCTAGGTTCAAAGAAATGATCACCAACAGCACACAGACTGACCATCATCAGAGAGTTTTATTTCTGGGAATGAGGAGATTGATCCCAGGAGGAGATTGATCCTTGAGGAGAAGCAAACCCTAAATCACAAGCCATGCCAAGATTTCAGCCAAAGGGAAATGCCTGGTCCCATGGATAAAAAGCCACAAAGAGGTGGACTCAGGAGATGCCCTTCTCTCTCCACCTCAGCACAACGTAAGCTGAGGACTGCTGATGCCATGGAGGCACAGTAATGAATGTAATACGCAGACTGCATCCTCCAGAGCAACCTGTGGTTGGCTAATGTGAACTTACTGTTGCCAGGTCTAGTGGCGTCTGACCCTCTTGGTTCTTCATGGTTGGATCTGCCCCATGAGCTAACAGCAGAGCACAGAGCTGTGTCCTTCCTTTTTGTGCAGCTTCATGCAAAGGTGTGAACGCCCATTTGTCTGTTGCATTTACACATGTATTATATTTGATCAACAGTGCTGCTATATCCACATGCTGGAAAACACAAGAACATCTTAATCAACATGACACTGATAAAACATACATTCCTTTTTCATGCTAGAGGTAATGGTGCCTAGAGACTCTTGTGGTTTCTCTTTCCTGTAACTCATTTTGCCTCCTGTGTCACAGGAGCAGCACACTTCTCCAGATACCAATTTACACTGCAGCTCCACAGCCATCTTTTTCTGTGCACTACCAGATCATTCACCAGCACATGAAGAACTGGGATTAGGCACAGAAGCAGATTTCTGTCAAATCACCCCAAGTACATAGCATGGAGTTTGTGCCAGCTGCAGGAGCAGACATGATACTTAACCCTGCATAAAAAATTATTTGTGGACAAATTTGAACTGGTAAATTTAGTGGGTTGCAACTTTTGTGACACAACACTAGAAGCTCTGAAGATGTGTTGTGCTACTAAGCCACTCCTGTGTGTACAGAAATCTTTGTTGTACTTTCTTTCTTGCAAGACTTTGAACTCATCTGTGGCAGCACTGATCTGTTCTATCTTCAATCATATTTTATGAGAGCTGTATTTGATAAAATGTATTATGACTGTCACAAGGAACAGCTGTTTTACATGGGTTATAAAAGTAATGAACTTAAAACCCCACGCTTCCATCAATATACTGCCCTTGAAGTCTCCCATGTAAAAAGAGAAAACTGACAAATTAAATTTTGCCTGCCTCTAACCAGTAGATCTTTCTTGCGCAAGAGAGCAAAGAAAAAAAAAGGCAGGTAGTCAAAATGAATGGGTAGGAGCATGAAACACAAATTGTAAGCAGAAGCACAAAAAATTGCCAATGGATTTCCTTTTTCCCCTCAATGGCAATTAAGTGACTCTTTGCAGCTCTCATAAAACAGCATGGTCTCTGAACAAGAGTGGTTTGAAAATACTGCCAACTTTATTTTCCCTCTCTGCCAAACTTTTAAAGTAATTGCTGTTCCTGTGATTTTTCTGCCACAGAAAGCCCTACTGAGGGACACGCAGCATGAAGTGCTGGGTGGGAGAACTGAAGAAACTTTGTGAGGAAAGGCAGAGCCTGTGAAATTTGCCAGCTATGAACTTGTGAAACCAGTACTCATCTCCTCTCTACCTCCCATCACAGAGATCTGAACAGGCTGATCACAGCTCAGAGAAAAGTGTGGGATGCCAGGAAAGGTATGCCATAACTCTTAACTAAATAAGCTGATGGAAAAGAATCAAACACTGCCTTTTTAATGTTTCCTAGAGGAAGCAAGGCAACCAGGTTAGATTGGCATTATGATTTTTAGAAACTATAATCGGCTAAAACCAATCTCTGACATTTCTCTGTGCTAATAAGAAATGTTTTGGGTTTGTGTAAAATGTGTGTTTTGTTTTCTCATGCCAAAGAAAAGAACATGGTACTTCCACCAGAATTTATCTCTAGATCTTAGCAACATCCTGGGAATTAATGCTTATGGCAGATGCTGATGAACAGTATTACTTGGCATTAGGACCCTGTAACATAAAATAATTCTGTGCTGCATTTCTAATCTTTCATCAGGATTTGGGGCTTTTTGCTCTTTGGGACACTGGGATCCCAGAGTAACATAAAGAACCAATACAAATGGTGTAGATTGGGTTCCATTGATGCTCTTTTTAAAAACAAGGTGAACACCGCACTTTTTATTTCATTTTCTCTCAAGCAAAAGCAATCACAGTTCTGTTATGGTCACATCTCCCAGATTTTGCTGTACATGTGCCAGGGCCAGGTAAGTAACAGACAAAGCATATATGAGACCATCAAACCCATTACTTCCTGAGCTTCAGATCCTCTCTCTGACTGTAAGCACAGTGCTTGGAGCTTCTCAAACACTGTCTCTGTACAATTATTTACAAGAGACTTCTTTCTCAGCCAATCCACAACAATTGCTTATAAGCAATCTATTAGGCATCTGTGCAACTAGGACACAGATGCTTACTCCTATGTGGAGGAAAGAGAGCCTGCCTCATTCAAAATGGTTTGGATCTGTCCCTGCACCCCCCCTGCAGCAGATGCCTTGCCCTGGAGGACAACCACATTACAAATGAAGTAGTCACTCAAATCCAGCAATAGATTTGCACCAAACACCAGCTGTAAAACACCTCCACTCCCTTGTCATCATCTGCACATGATCCCCTGGTATTTTTCTCTTCTTTCCATCCCAAATCTTTCAGAGACAACTTGAAGTCTTTTCTGTTTCAAGTATCACCCCAAACTGTTCTATCCTGTGCATCTGCATGCCTGCATAAAAGCTACATTGCAGTGATCTTTCCAAACTGCAGCATTTAACTGCTACAGTGCACCTGAATCTATGTCCTATTTAATGAGTAGGATAGCAAATAGGACTCACAACAGCAACTTAGCCCAACAAATACTTAATGAAAACCTGAACTGCGTTCACAGCAAAACATCTGCAAAATAACTGGCTTTGGATACGACTTCAAGGAGTCCCGTGCTGTTCCACTCATGTCAAGACTGCCTCCACCTACCCCATAGGATGCTGCATTGTGTAGGGGAATTAATCCTCCTTTGTCCTGGGCATTAACATCAGCACCATGCTCAAGAAGGTATTCAGCTACTTCCAAATTGTTGTAACCAGCTGTAGAAAAAGAACAGGAAAATACATTAGGTACTAGGAGAGCTAAACTAAAGAAAAATATTAGACAGAAAAGATAAGGTAATTTTTCAACTGCAGAAGTTCCTCTTCCCTAGTAATTGTATTACCTCCTGAAATACAGATGCTATAGTTAACCCTTTGTACAGGACACTTCTCTGTGAAACACTTCCTATACCAATCCTGATTTTGGCAAATTACATCTGCAGACCTACCACAAATATACATGTCTTGAAAACCTGGCATATTACCCACCTGCAAGATGCAGTGGTGTTGAATTTCTTCCCTGGGTGTCTCTGCAATTGATATTTTCTTGAGTACACAGCTTCTGCACTCGTGCCAGGCACCCCTTCTTGGCAGCATCTAGCAAGGCAGCATCTCCTCGCAGTAAGTCCTGGATATCTGTGTCTCCCTCTTTCACCAAATCTAGAGGAGTGTTTCCATCTCGATTCTTTTTTGTTGGATCAGCTCCATGCTGCAAAGAGCAAATGGAATGCTAGTGTCACAATCGTGCAGAGCAGTGTGCGTAAGTGCATCACTGTTTTGAAAAACAAGATTATTTTGCAGACCTACCAAACTGAAGTAATTGTATAGATTAGTAGGCACATGAAAAAAATTCAGAAGGCTGAGGCCTAAAAGCACTAGTCTGAAACACAGCAGTGTGAATCTCAATTCCACAGGCAAGAATGGCAGCCCTCTGCAAGAGCTGTCCCTGCTCTACATGCAACTGAAGAATGTTCAGGAGCCATTTCCTGCATGTAGCCATTTCTTACTGTCACAGCAGTGTGAAAGGAAAGCCAACTGCAAGTGTCATGCTGCCAGTCCTCCCCTTCTCCTGAAAACTGGCAGGAAACAAATGGCTGGCAGAGGTATCTCCTGAGCACAACTTTCCGAACTAGCAAAGCCAGGCTCTGAGTTTTACTAAATGTAAAGTGTAAAACACCCTGATGTTGAAAAGCACTCGTTTCAGAAGGGAACTAGGAAAATAATCTTCTCTACACTTTCCGATAGATAACAACACCATCTCAAACAGTTTACAGGTCTTTGGAAGAAGTGAAAAAAAAAATTTTGGTGGACAAGGGAAGTTGGATGATTGCTGGAGTGTATCTGTGGTGGTAAAACATGCAGATCAGGCAGTGATAAGAACACAGTACTGGAGCACAGGGGGATGAGAAGGGGAACATACAACTACATAGAGCATATGGTGTGAGTCACGTCCACATTTAGTTTTGTGGGAGGACAGCTCCTTCCCTATATTCACTCTCAGCAGCAGTGGGAAAAAACAAAGACAGACAAAGCAGAGGCAGCTGGTGGTGCTATAGTTCTCTGGCTGACCTCTTCAGAACAGTCAAACACAGTGGCCCAATCCCAGCCAGCAAGTCTACCCTGCCATTTCCCACTGGACTGGGAATGGGAGAACAGCAATGGGAGAACAGAGGGAATTAATTGCTTTGTATTTGGAAGCAGTACAACTGTGCTCATGGTGTAAAGGACAAAGAGCAAGGGACAGAAAGGGACAGAGTATTGTTTACACAGAACTAGTGGTTCTTTTAGGAAGAGAGTACTCTTCATGCAAAGCTTTTTAGACTGCAATGACTTCTCTAAGATATGACCTGAAATCCCTTAATTTAAAACACATCAAAATTGGAACTATTCAAATATGCCCCAAAACAGATATCTGAATGAAGAGGCATTGTCTTCTGAGACCCCTTCCAAGACACAGAAACAAATGAAGGTGGTAATTTCAAAGAAAGCTGATTTAAAAATACATTGTCTCAAAAATGCCTGTTTATTTTTGTTTCCTTCTTCAAGCAGACCAGGAGACAAGGAGCACAAGTCAGGAGGAGTCAAGCTTAACATCCACAACTCAGCAAAACTGACAACACTGCCAGCTGGCACAGGAGACATAGCAGGAGAAATCCTGAGTAAACTGCAGTGTGAGCACATATCCACAGACACCCAGAGATTTTACATCTGTGTCATCTTAAGAGCATATTTAGCTCTTATGTTGTGAAAGAGTGATTAAAAAAAATAAATTTTAGCACTTTTCTATTTCCTGTTCTACATCCATTCAGGATCCTCTGAAGACAAAATATGGGTTAATTCCCTGCAGAAATTAGAAAAGGCCAGAGATCTCCAGTGTCTGTAATGCAACACTGTGCTTGAGAGATTACAAGTGTTCCTATAGCTTGAGCTAACATCTCTATTAGGGTGTTACTTTCAGGCCACCACCAAGCCTACTCCACAGTCATCTCTTAATATCTCCTGTTTTCTGCTGTAGATATGCTTCAAACTATCATTCTTCTCTCCCTGACTGTTTTTTTGGTAATCAAATAAAATAATTAATGATGTAGGATGGAAATAGTGGGGCTTTGCAGCAACAAATCAAAAGTGGCTGGGAAAGATCCTCATTATTTTAAGACTATCCATATTCTGATTTTCTCCTATTTTAAATGTTGTGCTTCAGAGGGACTTAAGCAGGCAAGGCTGTAAGAGGAAATAAGATTGGCAAGAAATTCTACTCTAGCTCCCCCTTTCACTTTCGCCCTCCCAGGGCACGATCTGACCTTATGTTAAGAAGTTTCTCAAACTCATGTTTCTCACTGGAAACTTCTTTGCATTACCTCGTGCTTTTGACAGGTTCTTCCTCTAAGTATAATGAATATTTATGCCACAGTAAATTAACATGCATTTCCTCCAAGGGCTTGATAAATTATACATAAACATAACAGTTTTAAATTTCTCTCATACCCAACAGCATTCAGGACCCACCTTCTGCTATTGCTCTGTAACATACTCTTGTGTATTAACAAAATTTACTTAAATGCAGTAACTATTTCAGAAAGAGATGGATAGGACAAGGAAGGGAGTTCTCATTTTTACACTAATTCAGCTGATTTTTCCACTGTCAGAGTCTTATCCTACTTGGCTAAGTATTAACACATATGCTGGAAATAGTATGTGTACTGATGATTCTTTTTAAGTCAGTGATACTACACAAGAAACCATATGACAATTGCAAGATGAAAATTGATTCAAAGATACCACAAAGAATTCATTGAATGCAATTAGCTTTGCATTAATTAATAATAAAAAAAAGGCATTTTAAGACACATCTGAGGTTTCCAGCACATACTTTTAAAAGCAGTTTGCAGATTTCGTATTTTCCTTTGGCTGCTGCTTCATGTAGAGGAGTGAATTTCCACAGGTCTGCCACGTTGACAGAAGCACCATGCCTCACTAAGAGTTCAGCCACTTCGTAGTGTCCGTAAGAACAGGCATTGTGCAGGGGTACTAAGCCACTAATCAAAAAGAAAGCATTAATAGCTAGAGAATAAAATTCTATATGCAATCAGTAGATAAAACTCCCATTTTCACCAGACATTATTGTTATCTTTCAGTCTTTCCAGTTTTCTTGGTTTTATTTCCCTATTTAAAAATCAATTAAAACTTAATTATCCTCTTTCAGTTCTCATCCACAAGACTTCTGAACACTTAGCAAGCCCCAGTGTTACAGCTTCCACAAGCAAGTTCACTGCTGTTAATAACAGATAAAACTAAATTGCAAGATTCACTGTTGTTCTGAGTTTGGATATTTGAGTAAATTTCAAGACAGACATAACACTATATAATGTGTTTGAAGTGCAGTTATTAGTAAGTACTACACATCTGATAGATACAGAAAGATACCTAAACACTTCTTCCAGGGTAAGCCTGAAAATCTAGTATTGGAAATGTATTAAGCCCCACCCTGAACTAAGATATGGAGTAAAAGAGTGAACATAACCGTGCTGCTTCACAATTAATGCAAAAAACCTGTAAATGGTTCATATAATTTAACTGATAATTAACTGTAAAAATAACTAACTTAATAATAAAGGCTAACAGAATTAGAAAAATGACCAGACATAACACTGGTATTTTACCCCATTTAATTCAAAACTAGTTTTAGATCACCTAAAACAAGTTAAAGGCTCCTTTTAAGCAAAACAAAGTCTCCAAAATGGACCAAAAGGAGAGGAGAAGCATCATGTATTACAGTGCCAGGTATGTACTTGACAATGGCTTTTCCAGAAAGCAAATTATGCTGTAATGGTCTATAAATCTCCCTACAGCACAGGAACAACGCAGAACAAGAAGAAAAGGGAAAAACACAACGGTCACTAAGATTTGAAGCAAAATGAATAGGTGGGATATAAGTCTCACACCAACAGAGAACAGCAGAACATATCATGGATTGAAATGTACCCTTTATCTTTGGCATGCACATCTGCTCCATGGTGCAAGAGATACTCCACCACTGATACGCGGTTATATCCTGCAGCAAAGTGCAGTGGTGTTGAATGACGGCCTTCCAGGTCTCTGCAATTCACATTCTGAGGGCTGCAAAGTTGCTGTGAAGACAGAAGAACCCAAAATCTAGTATAGAACTAAAACTAACAAATAAGGAACTCCCCAAAACCAAACAGCAACAACAAAACATGAAACAAACAAACCTGAAAGAAAATAACTAAACTCTCACTTCAAAGACCCCAAAATCGATCCACTTACATTATACAAATTTTTTGAAGTATCAGGAAATTTCTTTCCACTTGTGCAAAGATAAAAAAATAGCACCTCTAAATTTACAGCTGAAAGTACTTCTATAACAAACAAGACTTTAATGATGGAAGCAATGTGAAGATGTTCCTAATGTATAAGAAAGGGTGAACATCTACATCATCAAGTACCAGGTTCAAGGCCACGTAACTCTCTCCAGATATATTATTACCATTTCTGGCCTATACTGCCCTCAGAAAACCAGGAATATTTAGCTTAGCAGTCAAAGGAGCTGCCAGTGCACAAAACTGCTGCTGTTTGAATATTAATGTGTCTCATGCTGAAGTTCAAGGTGGAAAAGTATGCACAACAGTCCATCTGCAGGCTGTTTTGTTCACAGATCACGTATCAAAAACATGGTCAAACCTTCCTGAGATGCTGGGATTCCATGGCCTGACCCTTCACCTTCAGAATAAGGATGGTTTAAAATATGAAGTCTGCTCCCTATTAACAGTATTTGCTTGCCATCTGATTGAATCATGCATCAGAGGGCTTGTTTCTATTAAACTGTGATTCTAGGAATCACAGGATCTACATCGAAGGATCATGGCTACATCTGAGTCCATCAAAGACATGACTGTGTGAAGGACTGGCAGAATGAACAAGCAGAAACTCAAGAGAAACACACCTCAGTACATCTTAATGTACTACTTTCTAGAAGAAAAAAAAAAGAAAGATCCATGACTTCCCATTTTTATGATTTACCATCCACTGGGCACTGCTTCCACAACCCATGTAGCAGAGGCTTCCACAAGCCTTGCATAGCAATGCAAAGTAGAAAATTCACACGAACTGTTCAAACCTACCTTCACAGTTTCCAAGTCTCCAGCTTTGGACGCTTCTAACAACCGATAATCCACATCGGATGTGCGCACAGGTGTACTTTCTACATCAAGAAAAAGATGGTTTAGGATTACTTCGGATACTTAAGTTGTATTAACTTGTGCTCAACATATTTTCTTAAGTTGGGGGGTGAAGTTGGTCTGTTGTCACTTGTGAAAATGCAGCTGGGGTTGCAATGTTCAAGTTCATACTTTCAAAATGTCTGAATAAGGAGTTTTAGTTTTAGAGCAAATCAGTCAGACTTTGACTCTAAAGCTGACGTTATTCTGCCAACATTCTCCTCTCTCAATCCACATACATACATTCATGTGCACATTTTAACAGGTAATGCTACCCCTTAACCAGCCACATCTCAGGAGTGGGTACACTTCAAAACAGTCCTTCCTTGCACTGCTGTAAAATGCTTTTTCCTTGTTATGTCCTGCTTTAAGGCAATATTGTGGAAAACACTAGAGGAAATGGGAGTTTCTATCTACCACGGGTCTTCTCATCTACCTGGATATCTGCCTTTGTTTGACCACCTGCACATCTCACTGTAAGATGAGTTACTTGCTCTGTAGTAGCTATTGATGCAATTATTCTTCTCTGTACTTGCAAAAAATTCAAATTTAACGTGGGTAAGAGGATGCAAACCCTTAAGCACTTACATGAAAACTAGTGGCACCCTCTTCAAACATCAATTCATCTTTTTAATGCAAGATATAAAAAAATTGTAACTAAGCACTACCCAGAACACTCTCACAATAAAATCTCTACTGGACAAGCAAGAGATTTGAAGTAAAAGTTCAGATTAGCAACTATCAGTGTTTTTCTGCCAGTAACACTCTGCTTGTGGCTGCTGAACTATGGAGTCCCTAACAGGCTGGCTGATGCAGGGAAGAAGGTTTCTTACATGCTCAGCAATATTCCAGTTGCTTTGGAATTTGCTACCAAAGGAATCCCAAAACTTCCTACATGTGCCCTCCTACAATCTCCTTGTACAGCAGCATGTTCTAGATCTCGAAGATGGTTATTTTCTTCTCGATTTTCATAAAATCACTGAACTGAGCAGAGCTATCTATTTTCTGACAAAAGTCACACAATTCATACTGTAGTTGTGTGCACTTGATGGCAGAGAGATGAGAAAACTACTGCAAGTCTCTTGTATTGAGAAAGAAACAACATTCAAAGCTGTAACGGGAAAAGCTGAAGTTCAAATGCACAAGCCTTTACTTTTACCCACCACTTAAGATCTGTTGCACTGCTTCATTTCCCATCTGTGCTGCTGTGAAGCCTTGCAAAGAGATGATGGAGGGATCAGAGCCGTAACTCAGCAAGAGCCGGCAGGTTTGCAAGTGCCCTGCTAACGCAGCCCTGTGCAATGCTGTTTGACCGAGTGTGTCCAGTGCATTCATCTGAAAAAACAGCAGCAATATAAAATTAAACACTGTTGTAATTAAAAGGCTGCACCTGTCCCTGTCCTTAATAAGAAGCGCAATAAGAATTTTCTGGCGTACAAATTTATCTATCAATTCTTCTGCACTGCAATTAAACAAAACCAAACAACAAAACAGGCAAATGCTCCAAAGGAAAATTGATTTACCACAAGTGTTTTCCTGCCTTTAACAACACAGGTTTTTTGTTTGCGTGGCTAACAGACAACATAGGATCCCCAAAACCATACTTTAAATAGTGATCCAACTTTTGACAAATTTAATGAAGACCAACCTTGTGCAAGAAAAGAAAAACTATCACAGGAGGAGAAAGAGGTAAATTTTTTCCAAACAATTCAAAGACCTTACGGCTTTAAGGAAATTATCATCTGTCATTGTCTGAAGGAGAATAACTCACATTACCCATTACCAAGAATTAATGCAAAATGAAGAGGTCAAATTAAGAATGCCATGAAGGAGTGGGGGGAAAGACAAGTTGGATACAAACATTTCCTCCTCACTTTTTGTGCCTTTTCATGAATGTTAAGTATAACTGGATATAATTCTTTTCAATACAAGGCTGCATAAACAGGCAAAATGGAGTATCATTTTCATAGAGTACGATATAATGGAAACACATCCGTCTGTCAAGATCTAACAGAGCAGCTAAATAACTAGAAGCATCTCTCCCAGTGCATTATCAAAAAAGGAAGAGAATAATAGAGAGCTTTAAAAAGCGGAAAAACACCCCCATGAAAATAACCTTTCAAGAAGATACTCTGTACCTAGCAGCGATTCATGACAAATTTAAATGCAAATGCCCAACAGCTTTTTTACCACTTTATGAAACACAGAAATACTCTATATTCTCTGCAAGCAACTCAGAACCTCTTATCTGTTTCCAAGCCTACAGATTGCAGGCTGTGAACTGCATGCATAATAAAATTTGTTACTGTATAAAACCCACCTTTTTACCTTCTCAAAATCTTGGTGGTGACAGCAAACAAAGGTTTTGCTTGCTCTTTCTCACCTAAAATGTAGCATGCAAACTCTACTACCCTTCCATGAAACCAGTAAAAAAGCATTTTGTTGAAAACTCACAATTCTATAATTGAATGAAATTTAACTAAAACTAAATGAAATTAACTACGCAAAGATCTACTACCAGAAAGCATTAAAAAATCAAGTAAAATACCTGCAATAGTGCAATATCAAGTCACAAAAAAGAACAAAGAACAACCAAAAAAATAAAGAGGAGTGTGATTTGATATTGTCTGAAATTATTTTACAGACTGATAGAGCAGGAACTTCTCAGATCACAAACCTCTCTTGCAGCAAGACGGACAGGAGAACAGGTCTGCTTTCTTCTAACCACGCTCAACTCATGCCAGTGTAATGGGATTGCCCTAAAAGCTTTGTTTCAAATAAAAAACTTAACTGCTATCATAAATATTAACTAGATGCTGATTGTCTCAAATCCATCATTTTGTTCAGATGATGATCCTCATCTGTTTCAGGACACCGGATACCTTTCACCACTGATAAGGGCACAGAGGTAAGTAGAACTCTGAGGCTATATGTTTAGTGATAGTAAAGACAGAATGAAATGAAATTTGTGGATTCTCAAAGTAGCTGATAACACTCTGCTCATCAAAAAAAAAACCCCAAAAAGCATAAGTAATGTATTCTTCAATACTGAATTCCTGTGTTAAAAAGACTTGTACTGAACAAACTGTAGAAACAATAGCAGCAAGGCATTCACTGTGCACAATTCGATACTGACTACATCCCTGGAAAAATGTTAATATTCATTTGAAAAGAACACTGTCAGAGTCATCAGAGCCATCATCTCATATGTCTTATCCTGGTCTCCTTTCACCTCTAAACCATTATCATTCCCTACAATCAATTCCTCTGGCAGAAGAACATCAGCCATTTGAAGAAATGCCTGCTTACTTCTGAGACAAAAAGGGCAGCAGCTGAGAGGAAGGCATGCACCAAATGCAGCTGCTCTTTATCTCAGGAGCAGAGTTAAGTTTTGCAGGACAATTTCATTGGGAATATGTTCACTTTGGGGCAGATCTCCTCTCACCAATAATGCACCACTTCTCTAAAACCAACCAAAGAATATACTCCAATAAGGCTTAACGCAAGAGGACTTACTTCTAAATAAAAATCAACTTAAGCACTAGAAATTGAAATAGAAAACTAAGATTTAAGTTTAAGAAAGTCTTATAAAAATCAGACCTGGGTAAGACATATGCTAGGGATAAACAATGTTCAATACCAGGTCCAAAACAATGTGCCTTTTCAAATTCAAAGCTGAAGTCTAAACCCTGTTTGACAAAATGTGAAATATGTAAGGTGTACTGCTTTACCTGTGCCTTGAGTAGCCAGATTGTTCCAGCTGTACTTATTAAAAAAAGATAAATATTAATTTGGTCCCCTTTATAAGCAGTCTGAAATTGGAAGGCTGTAGATCTGAATTAACTTACAAGTTTTCTGCAAGGAGTTAAAAATGACAGGTTTGACAGCTTTTATTACACAGTGCACTGGCTCTGGATCCAACTTCTTCACCTTTTAGCATGAAAGCAATCACTCCACTGCTCAAAACGCAATGTAAAAGCAGAATACAGTTATCAAGTGAAAAGAGTTTTTAAATAAGGGTTTTCAGAGAAAGATATTGTCCTATTCAGTATTTCCCACTGCAGACTTCCTTCTGTTCTTTCCTCTGTCTCCCATAATTTCTTTTCCTCAATCCTGAACAGAGACAGTAGAGAAATGGAAATGGTCACATACCATCAGACTACTGAGAATTGCCCTTCCCTCACTGCTGCTCTCTTGGAGCAGTGTACACAGTCACAGTAGTATTTCCTTGGCTGCCAGGCACTCGTGGCAGCACAACAGGTCAGATCGACTCAGGAAACATTTTTTTTGCAAGACTTCATAATCATATTGGCTTTCTATCAAGATCAAATGCCCTGAACATCCCTCCTGCTCCTTGACACTACAAACAGCAGCACAAAAAGCAACAGCACTGCAATTTTTCTCTGTGAAATCTTTCTAAAAGATGTACATTCTAAAAATCACATGTGAAACTTGTGCTCTGCAGCAGCTCCGTATCACAGTATCCTTCCCTGCAATGCAAGTGTTCTAACTGCTCTCCTCCTGCATTAATTCTGAAGACAAGCTTGCAGTATGTCTTGTGTCTTGCTGTCTAACAATAAACATAGGAGTGAAGAAGCATTGGTGACAATTTCAAGCTCGGTCAGCAGAAAAAAGCAGGAAAAAAAGGGGTCAGTTTCACTCTGAAAGCTCCTATAGGATCCAGTCAGATGTTCTGCAATTACCTCTTCTGCGTAAAAGCTTAAGACTGAAATCAGGATGTTTGGATGTCTAAGCAGTAAGAGAAGCTGAACCAGTCAATCACAGCAGACCATACAGTTCTTTATGTTGTTAACCATCATAGTCTAGAATCTGCTACATTTCTCAAAGGCAATTTAACTTTTCAATTCTTACTGTTCCCTGAGAAAATCATACCTCTCCCTGAAATGTTGGAAGTGAATGTGCTACACAACAAGGTTTTTCAAAAACATTTCAGTTTGTTCTGTGCGTCTAGATAGAAGGTGAACATTTGCAAATCCATGATCACGAAAGGCTTGCAACATGCTACTCCAATGCACAGAAAGAACTGTATTATGAAAAGATGCATAAAGCAAGATCCTCCCAGCAGAGCAGAATGAATTAATTTCTGCTACCATCACAAACAGGGACACTCTCTCTCTGACATGACCTTATAAAGGCTCATTTTCTCTTGCAGAAGAATAGCTTCAACAGTATCCTTTAGAGGCATATTGTAATTAAAGAGCATTCATGATATCTCTGCACTTGCCCAAGATACCAGTGAACTTGCATGCTTGAAGGTCTTTCTTTCCAAAATCCTTCTAGTTCAGAAAATACTCTAATCCTTTACTTATGCACTGCTGGAAAGCTGAGTGTCTTTCTGAACACATTAATTTCCCACGTGTCTACAAATTTGGCCAAGAACTTAGTCACATGAAATATTCAACTATCTAGAAATACAACAAAACAGGATGAAACTCACTTTTTCACTAGTTCACCACCTTCGAATTATTTTTTAAATTAAAGATTTTGATCATCTTCAAAGATAAAATAATGGCATTTGAAGATTTGATCACAGGTCTAATAAAATTGTTTACATTTGAGGATTCTTTGAAGATGCTCTGCTTTTGTTTTTCATATGGTACTTTGAGAATATTAAACATCAAATAAGCAGTGGTGTGAAATGCTGTCTTACAAACAGGGCAGGCAAACAATGAAAAACTGGCATTTAAAACCACAAACATTTATGATCAACATTTTTGAAGACAATTCTAAGAAATCCCAATGTTTCTCACCTGTTCTTTAAATTAACAGTCAACTTCTGCAAACTCAAGTATCAAGCTAATAAAAACATCTTCCACAGAATGAGTGTTGCTTAGACATAACACGCTGATGTGCAACTAACTTCTTTGCAGCTCAAGTTAGGAACCTAGTCTGTACTATCAGTAAGTGTCAGCAAGACACACCAAAATAAGCAATTTATGGTTAATTGCTTGCCAGTCGGTTAATTCTTGCCAATACAAATCACAGAATCCCAGAATATCCTGAGTTGGAAGGGACCCATCAGGACCATCGATGGCTCCTGTTTGTACAGGACACCCCAAGAATCACACCATGTGCCCGAGAGCACTGTCCGAACACTTATCCAACTCTGTCAGCCTTGGTGCTGTGACCACTTCCCTATGAAGCCTGTTCCAGTGCCCAACCACCCTCTGGGTGAAGAACCTTTTCCTGATATCCAACCTAAATCTCCCCTGACACAACTTCATGCTATTTCCTCAGGTCCTGTCACTGGTCACCAGAGTGAAGAGATCGATGTTCTCAGATGTTCTTTCTGTAAAATAGGTCTCGATCAAGCACAAGTTATTCAAGCAGTACTTCACTGTTTATTATCATCTAACATACTTCAAATAGCAAATTTACACAGTGATAACATTATGGATAATTAAATCCAGCTCCAAGACCACAGACCATCCCTTGCTCAAACCAAACTCCCAAAAGCAGCCTTTATCATGCTTTAGCCCTTTCCACAGAACAAGAGAAGGCTGGACATACATACTTCACTGTATGTGAACTCACTTTTGCTGTCTGACACAGCTGCTCCTCATGAAAACAGAAGAATTTCCTATAAAATGCTAAAACAATAACAAATTATTTTCTATCTACAGAACTTCATATGACTTTGTTTCCTAAAGCTATTATTGTTGGTTATTTTGTGGATCTATTGTCTGCCTTTAGTCATAGAATTTCAGAAGAAGAAAGTTCTACTTTCTTTGAAGACCTAATTACACACATTTTTCAAATTGTTACTCTCTCAGTAATCAATAGAGCTTTCCAGAAGGGAGATTAAAGCTGACTTTAACAGTACCTCTCTTTTGACAGAAGAAATGGCTGCAAAGTAAAAAAACCCTACATGGTAGGTGTCGTCCATACACACTTCAGTAAGCATTTTATATGAGATTACAGTGGAATTTTTTATTTTATTTTATATTGAAAGAAGAGAGTTTGATGGAAGAATTGAACATTTTGAAATGGGAAAGGCTGCTTGGTGGCTGGTTGTGGGATAATTCTGTTTTACTATCTGCATTAATGTTCTTGGCACAGGAGAATTGTGCACAAATTGGGCACAAATATGAAATATTAGCAAAATCAAGATTCTCTGTGCACTGCAAGATTACAGAAAGGATCTGAGTAATACTGTCTCATGTCTATTTAAAAAGGCAAATATGATCCCAGTATGCATCAGTCAGGCACTTACAATAGAGGTACGGAAGTGTCATCATAGAAGGTGGGCGGGGGGGGAATGAATTCTATTCTTGTTGCCTGCCCTCCAAGGTTTCCTCTGGTGCAAGCAAAGAGAAGGGTTTATAAGGATGAATAGGAAAATGCAACGTTCCCTTATGAAGGAAGATTAAGTGTTTGAGGTTTTTAGCCTACCAAAACAAAGGCTAAGAAGAATCAGTTTGTTCACTGCAAATACCTCGCTGAAAGAAGCATCAAGTAAGAAGAGAGGTATTTAAAAAGCAGGAGGATGCAGTTCAAAGAACAAATGGATTTTCACTGGGAGGCTGCTATTGCAGGGACACTAGATTCACCAGCTCATGAGAACCCTCTCTTGTGAAAAATACAACCAGACATGATCAAAGAGCTTAATATATGATTACATCTTATGAAGTAACTAAAATTCAAGAGACAAAAAGAGAAAACATGAAGGAAAAACTTCCAAACACATAACAAAAGAAAAACATCAAAACCTGCATCATGCTTCAGGAACGAAACAGTCACATGTCACAACAGTGGGAAACAAAGAAATACCAAGGTCAAGAGTATCCGATAAACCGAAAGCCTACAGTCAAAGCATGAGCAAGAGGTCAAATGATAACATACAAGCAAGACAAACATTTTAGAGTGATTAAATATGCCTAGTTAACTAACTAATACTCTTGAGCATATCCCATCTGAGAACTTCAAAGTGCCTCATAAAGCCTTAATAATCTACCTCTCATTAAAAATTATGAGTGCGTTATTTACTGTTTTACAGCTAAGAAACTTCGGACACTGATCCACTGCAGCATGGAAATATGCACTTAATATTAACTTTGATTAGTCTCCTGCCATGCACTTAAGTGCTTTGCTAGATCATAAATGTGAATGGCCTATCTGCAGAATAACATAGGATATGTGGTACGAATGAAGAGTGAGTTTTAATGATCACTACATATACTGTTGAAGGAATAAACCACAGAACACACCAGTCAGTGTCATTCTCTAGATAACTGTGTACCACTCAGCACCATTAGTCAGTCCATAAGTGACTCATGGATCACATTTAGGAATCCCTGCTTCAGGAGATAGAAGAATTATGAGCTATCATCAGAACATGCTACAGACAAACAAAATGAGTCCATTCTAGTAAGGATGCCATCTTTGAGGTTACCCCTAACCTGATTACAACTGAGATAGATTTTCAAGGGAGCACTAACTTAAATAACAAGAATACAGGAGCAGCATACAGAAGCTCCTTGTATTTCAAAGCAGGTAGTACTTTGGTATCAGTACATCTGAAACTCCAGCACATCCACTTCAGTGCCTACCGAAGTACCATCAGTACTGCATTCCTCTGCAAAAGCAGATCCTCTTAAAAGTAATGAGGTCTCTATTCCTATGGCAAAATGGATTTTTTTTACTTTCAGTGCATAGGTATGCACCTAAGAGTGAATCTGGGAAAATAATAACCAGTAGTTTTAATGACTATAATCAAGAACTTTGACCCTGCTTTCCGCCTTAGGCAAAACTTAGTAGTCACCAGTGCATTAGGACTCTCAAATACGATCAGCTCTGCCGTGGTACTGTTGTTAAGGTATTTTATGATGCTATTAAAGTACTATGGAAGTGAATCAGAAATCTTGCAGTGAGCTCTCATACAGGCTTATAAATTAAAATTTATTGCTTCAAAACAAAAACACTTAACTGTGCATACAACTACATTGCTCATACCTCCTATCACAACAAGAGTGACACTCGATCGTTACTACAGGCAATAACATAATACAACAGGTAATAATTCATAACAATGAATTCTTCATTTCTAGCTCCCTGAATGAAGAGGAAGAGTTAAAAAGAGTAATCTTAGCCCCATTCAAAGCAAAAAAACAAGATCTTTTATATTCTAGCCAATACAAAAAAGTATCCATCGAGAAGAGTTTCTGAGAAAATTAAGTAGCGATGTATATCATCACCATGAATATTAAGTTTGCTGCTAAAACTTGTAGAAAGATCATTCCGAAAGACTTCTGAAAGATGGTTAAGCAACATTCTAAATAAAGTTATTTATACCTTCCTCTGCCTTTAATAACTTGCTGAACAATGTGTTTCTAAGCAAGCTTGACCACAAGCTCACAAATTACTTAGTTCAGCACCTATTAATAGCTAAAGGACACAGCAAAACAATCTGACCACGAGAATAAGAAGCAAGCAAGGGCTAAGGAATACTCAGCATTAGAATACTAAATTCAGTGTCAGTACCCTCAGCTATTGGATATTTTCAAGCCAACAAGATAGAGCAACACAAGGTACCTAGGTAACCACATTTATTAGAAATTATATCAAGGTTCATTAAAAACAAGTAAAGTAGACTCCTAAAGCCTGTATTCAGCTACCTGGAGAGAAGTAATTTTCAAATGGGATTCCTGAGGATCCTGTACTTATTTCAGATAAAACACACTTCAAGGTTAACACAAGAATCACGAGAAATACATAGTATCATATCTATCATATGATATTACATAACTATCATAAAAACTTCCGTGGTACATAATCAACATAACCTTTCTTCCTGCCCTTTGTCTTAAATAAAATACATGCAAGTATATTTACCTTTGCTCCATGTTTATGCAGAACTTCCATGACATCATTATGAGCTTTTTCAGCTGCAACATGTAAAGGTGTCATGAAACTAGAGGGGGGGAAAAGGAAGTGATTACTTTTACATTCCTAGTATGACAGAGGTCTTTGAAAAACTCAAATATTTCAGAAACCTACTCTTTGTTTTTCTCGTTTACATTAGCTCCTTTCCTGAGCAATAATTCTGTAACTTGTTTCCTCTTCGGATGCACAGCAGCCACAGCACAGTGCTGCAAAAAAAAAGTAAATATAAAGCATATTTCAACTACACAGACCATAAAGAACTTTAAAGATACATTACTTCATCCCTTAATTATTCTGCTAAAACCAGACTACAAAATTTACACACAGAATTCACCACACTGAACAAAATACAGGTTAGTGATCAATGCTAAATTACTCAGAAAAACAGTTTTAATTTTAAAGTTATTTGTCACTTCAAAAAGAAGCAGTATGGCCCCAACTACATTAACCAGCTATCAGGACAAAGCTGACATATAATGAAAAAAGGAGGGAAAGACAAAGAGTTTGAAACAGCCTAACTTTTTACAGAGGGTCTCCAAAGTGTTCTGTAAGGATTCTGCTGCAGTTGTCAAACTGACAGGACTCAAACCTCAGTTTGTTTCTTCTTCTGTTCCAATGTGTACTGACCTTGCTAATGGCCACATGTGTCAGGCACCCAACTACAGATTATGTAATAAGCAAACAAGCAAAGCATTCTCTTAGAGCATCTTTTTTCCCGTGCTATGAGAAAGACACACCCTTCACAACAAAGGGCTTCTCAATGCTCATGCCTGCCCCTGTGGGACCACACATCCCTTTGCTAGGTGTGACTATTCTCCCAAATGTGGCTGGCATCTGTTGGTTTCTCAACAGTGGTCCTATCAATGCATTCCTGAAGCCTGGAATTACCAGCATGGTTCCAAGGAAGATTGAATACCCAGCTTGAAAATCAAGTCCAGAAATGCTTATTCGAAGTTTGGACATCTCAAGGTGGCAGACTATAAGAAATAGGAGAAACTTTTGCATTTTTCTGTTTATATCTTTACCCACGGTTTAAACCAGTAACCCATAAAAGGTAGAAAGTCTCCTGGAAGAGTTCTCTTGACTTTCCAAGAGCAAAATGATAGCCTTTACAGTTAGATCCCAAGCCCGGTGCTATTAGGTATCACTAGTACCAATAATCATCTTTGGTCCACTTTCAGCCTTCATTATGAAGTAACTTTCACTCAAACTCCCACACTGCTGTTAATCGGCAGGGCACATCTGAATTTTGCAAAGGCAAGCTTTGTAAATAAACATCAAGATCAACTTTTTTCTGAGGAGTGGCACCGTTTTTAAGGCTTTGCAGATAACATCGTGTCTCTACTTCCTGCCTATATGATAAACAAGCCCTAGAACACACAAATGCTGAAGTACCGCCAAACCTCAAAGCAACACTAAAACCTACGTCAGGTGCTTGCTTTGGCCTTTTCAGCTAATACAGCTGAGACCTCAGTGGCCCATGGAAAATATTACCATGCTTAGGGTAGGAATAGCTCAGTTATATTACACATAAACTCATTTGATCCTGGAAGCAAAGTCCTTTAATTTGGACTGGAGACAATTTGGAAATCTCATGTATAGCAGCCAAAAACTGAAAAAAATCACAGTCAAGCACTTAGTGAACAGTGAACCAAATACATCAATAGAGCTAAAATATCCCATTTGGTCCAGCTGTCTCTGCAGAATCAGCAGGGGGAAAAGAGCAAAGAACATCACAGGACTATGAAGTGATCATTACACAGCTAAAGAGATGCCACATAGCAGCAGCTGATACACTCAGAAAGAAAAGGATAACATCATCCCAAATTTCAAAGTGTCTTCACATTCAGCCTATAAACCTCTTTCCCTATCTTGCTTTTAACTTCAGGTGAGGATGCAGAGTCCTCCATGGAGGAAACAGCATTTGGATGCTTGGTACCCAACACGCAATGTTCTGATCACAATCACAATGTTTCCAACACTAAATATGCAGCTGCATGCCTGCAGCTGAGACCTGCCAACAGGAAGAAAATGTTCCATTGGAATAAAGTATCATAACTATTGTGGTTTTAATAATACCATCGGTCTCACCTTCAAAGTCTTCACTACATCTAGGATACTGGCTGTGTTCCTTGCTTCCACTGTTTCTTTAAACAATTAAATAAGAGCAGGAAAGTCTCAAAAAATCGTTTCTACAGCTAATGTGGTATTGCCAGTACTATTCCAAACGTGTAAGACTCTACACCTATTTTCACTACAATTTTACATATACTACAAAGCAAATTTGTAATCCAAGTTTACTCACATAAAACATTAAGGAAACTGGGCTACAGAAATAAAATGTAACCCCACAAAAAACCACAGCAACAGACCAACAAAGAAAGAGATTTATAGAAAAAAATGAAAGAAAAGTGAAAAAATAAGAAGGTGAGGGTGACTGGAGAGCTTCTGTAATCTACCAGAAGGAAGGAAAAAAAAGTGATAAAACAGATTATATGATGTTTTTTCTGTAATGGTGACTTTATTCTGGTACAGAAAGTGTTTAATGGCAGATTCTCAATCTCAGATGATGAATGTATTTTCATAGTGTAGAAATAAAACTCCTTGACTCCAGACTACCAGCACATTCATCATGAAACAAATGGATTGACTGTATAATCTCACCAGTGCAGTCTCATGCGACTGTGGCTGCTTAAAATTAATGATCTCCAAAGCAAGTGTCTTTTTCACTTTGGCTAGGTCTGCCTCTCTGGCTGCTTGCAGCAAAGAGTGTCCTTTGAATTCATCTGTTAGAGGAAAAAGACACATTTAATATTCAGCAAGATATCACATTTATAAATGTTATTGCAGAAAGACAGCTATACTCAATTAAGAGGAAAGAGGAGTGCTTTTGCACATCTTCTGGTGGCAGCTGACCTGCCACACAGAACATGAAAGAAGCTTTGCTGAAACCAAAGGGACACACTAAAGGAGAGGGGAAGTTATTCCTTGAGTTAAATCCTTATAGCTTTTCCCCCTTTTATCATCCACCTACTTGACATTAAATGCATACGTGACCTGTACATTACTGACATCTGTGTTCAAATGAGCACAATGCTATGAGATATCCTTAAGAAAATAAAGCATTACAGCTGCTTGTCAAAAACTTTATTGCATTTGCATGCCAAATAATTCACTGTAAAGCCTAAGTATATACAATTCCTATAAAATTATAAATAACAACAATAACAACAAAACCAACAATAATACATATATAAAATTTAAATATAAAATACTAAACCATTGGTCATAAAGAAAGCTAACTAGCTAAGCATTTGAAGCCAGTCTGCTCCAAAGATAAAACAAGTTTTGATAGCAGGTATATCTTTGCAAGTACAGACTGCTAAATTTGCTATTTCCAGATCCTTTTAGCTCAGGAACTAGTTGATTTTGGTTTCAAATAACTTTGAATTTGAAAAGAAGTGTTTCTCTTAAAATGCACAGAAAAAAGGCAGGTTAGCAAAAATTACATCTGGCTTAGGGAACTAGAAAAAAATATCTCAATTTTAGTAAAAATACAAATATTTTTGTTTCATAAGCAAACTTGAAATCCTTAGTTTGTTGACGAGGGGCTTTCTTCTCCCACCTTTGTTTGTCTGGTTTAAATTTCTTTGTAAGCAAAACATTACTCAGACCACAAGTGCAAATAAATCTTGACATAACAAACATAATGTAACTGTATTCCCAAAGCATAAGACCAAACAACTCAAGAACATAAAAACCACGGTATTTTGGGACACAAATACAAGCTATCCCATCAAGATACTGTCAAATTTGACATAACGCTCACATTTGTTTACAAATTTCAGTAGATATTAATGGACATGAATCTTCCTTCACTCTAAATTTAGGGGAACTCTAAATACAGAAATAAACCAAAGTTTAGATTGTTTTTTTTTTTTTGTTAATTTAAACACATGCTAAATTAACCTTCCTCAGAGACAGAAGCTTTAGCCCAGGACTCAGAGTAGAGAAGTACCTAAAAGATACTAATGCCCTCCTCTTTTCTTCTACACCATTCTGCTGCATATGATCTCATCATCTTCCCCTGCAAAGAATAGTGATTAGACCAAAACCTGACTAGCTGTGATTGTGAATAGTGCAGGATAACATTATTAGTGTCTGGGGGCTTCTGCTATACTGGAAAGGTGAGAGACAAAACCAAAAACTTATTTATAACTGAGAATCTAATTCTCAGTAAGTTTTCTGTAATTCTGTAATGCTCTCTTTCCATACATGTCTCATTTAATTATCTTTTAGATTTTATAAGACTGAGGAAACAAATCCCCCAAAAAGGGAAAGCAAAGGCATACAAATTAAAATTAGAGTTGAAATATTGGTTTGTAAACAGCGTAAGGATTGCAAAGACTACAAAAGGAGGTGATGGAATTTCCATCTCCCACCTTCTATAAGTTTCAAAATGAAATACAGAGCCTCAATATAGAGGGTCCTGTGTGACTCAACTAGACTTTAAACATAAAAGACCCCAAAGTCACTGATTCAGCAGTGCCTTAATAATTCTCAACTTCAGAAAACCAGGCAATATGACAAACGATGTATCAGAGATAGCTGTGCACTTCAAAGCGTGTGGCACAGCTGCAGCTACTCTGCTGCTTTGCATCCACTTCTGAAGCTCGAGGAAGGTGGCCTGGAAGGAAAGCATCCCTTTCCAGCCACCAACAAGTGTTTTCAGTCTGGAAACACTTACAGGTCAGTCTCTCCCTGAGCTCAGGCGTTGGAGCCATGTCAACCGCACTCTTGCCGTGGCAGTTGACCAAGGTGGGATCGGCGCCGTGGCTCAGCAGGAGGGAGCAGACCTCCACACGGTTCTTGGAAGCAGCCTCGTGCAATGGGGTGAATTGCCAGAGGTCCATGGCATTCACACAGGCACCATGCTAGCACAGCAAAAAAAGCCTTGGATTAGTAAGAAATCACCTTCAACAATTAAAATGCTTACAATTTTTCATTTTATTATAAAAATTGGTTCAAATCACTCAAGTATGAACACACATACATAAAAAAATTAATTAAAAATACCAGCATACACAAAAATACTGTTGAATCTGTGAAAAAAATTGGAATTTCTGTGTGAGCTAATTTTTGAACAGAAAGATTCCACTCTACTATCAGCCCAAAGAAATTAGATAAAGAACAAGCCACATACACTGTTTCAACAAAGACCTAAAGTTGTAGGCTTCTGAAATGACAATATGATGTTTGAAACCTGTTACTAGTAGGAAAAAAAAAATCTTACTTTTCAACTCTGATATAAACAGTTCATATCTCATCTAACACATCTAAATCAAAGTAATTACTTTCCATCCTTCTGCTTACCTTAAGCAGCAGCTCTGTAACCTCATAGTGTCCATAAGAACATGCATTATGAAGAGGCACAAGACCACTGCATGAAAGAAGGCAAATGACAAATTTTCTTAAAGCAGCATTTTTACAGGAAAATGTTACAATTTTCTCCCTACTGAGATGAAAAGATCAAATTAAAGTTAAAATATTTAAGTAGTTAAGTATTTAAAAATTAGTATTTACAAACTAATGGGAAAATCTGACTTCCCCAAATAACGCATTATTTAAGACTGGCATTAACACTTGGGGGTTTCTTCCTTGGTTTTTGGAGGGTTTTTTTGTTGTGGGTTTTTTTTTGCCTTAACAGGCCACAGATGTTTAATCTACCATTAAGACTAGCATTAACTGGCTTTGACGTAATCTTTCTTGAAGCTATTAAGGAGGGGGAAAAGTCCCACTCCACATTCAATTTCCTCAACAGTGTTCTGCTTCTGCCTAAATAGGAACTCATGTTTAAAATGCTGTGTGAAAGGCAAAACTCCCCAGATAACACTAACATAACTCCTGGGTATTTTATGAAGATGTACAAATATCCATGGAAAGCAGACTCTAGACTGTGGAATGACCTGATTTCCCTTCATTTTTTACAGTACAACCTATTTAACTGTTCAAGATACTTCTAAGAGAATCCCTGTAATTTTTGTAGAGCTGTATTACTGCAGGCCATACTTAAAAATGACACTAGCAAAATAAATAACAGGGATTTAGTCACAAGCACAAGATGTAATAAAAGTCATGCATTGAAAAGGAGATGCAAGATGGGCAATTACTGCAGAGGCCAAAATGAGTTTAATTCAAGCCAAGCATGACAGGCTAGTTATGGCTCAACAGACCAGTACACATAATACATGAAAACCATAATTAACCCCGTAATACCTATGAAAAATACAGGGGATAATTTCCAGGACTGCAGAACTGACTTAAGAGAGAATTACGACAGCAAGCAGTAGACAGAAATTAAATAAACTTAATTTTAAGGTGGATGGTCTCAGAAGCAGCTACACATTCGTCACAGGAGAGGAAAATATGTTTGGGGGAAATTTTTTAGACTGTTTTTTCCATCATTACTTTTCTTAATTAAAACTTATGGGTGCACGTGTGAGACAGAGAGAGGCTATCCATTCTGCAGAGCATTAAAAAAACCTGCCCCCTTCCAAAATGATTGTCATCTCAGAGGACTGAGGCCCTCAAGGCCTGTCAGCAAAGACAATCACTGCAGCAATGCACCTGGCCACTTCTGCAGCATCCCCTCCCCTTCCCTCATCCAGCACAACGGCTCTAAGGGAAAGGAAAGACCAGTGGAGAAAGAGCTGCTTCCTCGGCTGGGCTTCTCTTCGGGAGTAACTAGAAGTGCTGGCCATTTTGGAAATACAGAACAATTCCTAAGCACTTTCTCTGAATTGACTCCACTGAAAAGAACCAAAGAGGTCTATAGAATCAATGTAGCCTAATTTAGCTACTTGAATGAAAAGCAACAGTTATTTATAGCCTATCTACTTATAAATTATGTATAAATAAGAAACAGCAAGGTAAAACAAAACACCACACTGATTCTAAATGTGTGATGCCACTAAAAAAACCTGGGAGCTTACTAGGATGTTAGATGTTTCCAAGTATGTTCGGGTTGTTTTAAAGTTCAGTACAGAGTAAGTATTGAAAGGTTTTCCTTTTTTTGTTTGCCTTCCTTCTCCTCCTGCTCCAGCCCCAAGTTCAACTTCACTACTTTTCACACATTCCAAGCAAATTGTTCAAAACTCATTACAGCATCTAGACTGGAATTTTCTACCATCTGATGCTGAAATTTTGTAGAGGTGCAAAATACCTTCAAACTTGCTTAAATAATGCTGGATACACCTGAATAGGTATTATATGGAGCTTTACTGTAGGACTTTTGTGGTTTATTTTTTGTAGGGATTTTAGGGGGGGTGGAGGGGGAAGGTATTTTGTTGTGTTTTCTGTGTTGGTGGGGGTTATTGTGGTATGATTTTGTTTTTTGAGGTTTTTGTGGGCATTTTGGGGTGTATTTTTGGTTTTGACTTGCATAATATGTCACTATGCATTTAACAACAATACTGTTAAAAAGCCATTGGGGTAAATGGACAGACAAAAGAGCTACAATTAGTCAAACTTTAAGAGTTTAAGTACACTTAGGACCGTTTTGGAGAGAAACAAAAGAAAGAAGCTAAGAAAATTTAAAATCTCTTCTAACACTGGACTGGACTAGGCTGGACTCAACAGAAAATGAAAACACAGTAAGTGCCTCAAGTTTGCTGCTGAAGACAGCACACACACGTATCTTACTTCTATGGATTCTGAATACAAAATATATGCCTTTAACTAAGGGCCCAATTTCTACAATGCTGAGACTAAGCCTTCCAATCTAAACATCATGAAAATCATCATCTTAGCAATCAGAAATGTATGGATGAGAACAACGCACAGCACGTTATCATCTTCGATTTCTGACTGCTGTGCACTTCTCTGATATCTTACATAACTACCACCCTTAATGCAAAAATGGTATAGTTTAGCCTCTGCTGTATCTTGATTTTTGCTGTCAGCTTCAATGAAGATACGTCTACAAGGACCACTAGTTATGAGCACATGAGCATTACTGATGTTACTTGGAATTACATCCATATATATGAAACAGGATAATGAGACCATAGATAAGTTTTTTCAATGGGCATCTTTCACTAAGCCCTTGTATCTTCTCCCCATTGCCTTTCCAAAAATAATACCGTTAGTCTGTAATTCCAAAGGGTAGTCTGTGAATGGAAGTAAAGATCAAAGTTTTTTGAAAAAATTTCAAGGGTGTAAAAGAAGACTTAAAACAAGTGCAATCACAACTAATCTGAAGCACATTTAGATTTTGGAAGCAAATCGCATTCTCAGAAAACTGTTTAAGATTATGTTGCAACATGAACCAAAGAAATAATTCTTTATCTTGACTAATACGAAACCACTGCTGCAAACAGGTAATAAATCGATTCATTTTACATACCCTTTGTCCTTGGCGTGTACATCTGCACCATGCTGAAGCAGAAGCTGGACTATCCGAACTCTGTTGTAGCCAGCTGCTAGGTGTAAAGGAGTGGACTGCAAAACAAAAGATGAAGAATGGGAGCCACATCAATCTGAAGTCCTGTTCTTCCTGCCATTGAAATACTGTTAGTTTCTCTTATAACCAAGATTAGTTGAAGTACCCTTCTGTGATTAGCTGAATTAACAAATACACAGCACATGCAGGCCCCTCCTGTTGTCAAACCAAAGAAAATATGCCTTAAGGTGGGTAAGAATATAGACACTCCTAAGGCAATAACAGCCTCTTAATTTAAAGCTAATTTTAAAAAACCATTATCTTTATCATCATCTGTGCACCAAAAAAGTATCCATGTGCGTTCTGAACTGTGCTGTGGTAAGACAAAGAGCAAATTGTATGCAGACTGCAGTTTCCTGCAGAATACAGGTCTTCAGCAGTAATGCACCTTGCTGCGTAATAAAAGAGTAATAACACCTTTCTCCATGGCTAACTCATATGAATTTTAACTGAAAGCTTTTGAGTTTGCAAAAGTAATTCCCCTAGAAGTTTATTTTTAAAAGCTTTTTTATTATGAAACAAATTTTGTATGCTGTCTCAGCCTGAGGGGACTGATTTCTTACAGAAATGGATGATGCTGTTTCCTCCTTCCCAAGGCTGAGAAGCAGAGGATTTTAAAGAGATCTTTGTTGCAATTTATTTTGTGGCATGCAGCCAAACGATACCATTTTCTTGCAGTAAACCCCACACATAAAGCAGCCCGAAACATGGGAAAACTTACATATCTCACTCTATTATGCCAAGTATAGATTTACTGTCAGCATTAAAACATCGTTATACAGTATTACAAGGGGAGATGTCACATTTCACTATTATCAAGAGGTTAAAAAACAAAAAAATCAAGACAAATGGTCTCATCTGCAGTAAACTGAGGCAAGTACTATATATTCATGAACAGTATGGATTTCCAGGAACACAGATTTTATATGTCCATAATTTGGGAGCAGTCCGTATTATATTTTACTCAAGTCTCAACATTTTGCTACTTTGCTTCAGAAAGAGTAACCACTTTGACAACTACCAAGTGTCCTGTGTATCATTTTGAGGATACAGGATGCACTATCAGAAATGACAGCACAGGGTATCTCTTAGAAAAACACCTGGGAAACTCAGTAAATTTAGGGAAGCAGTTATGCAAGTTTCCATAAGACCTGTCTTCACAATTATCTGCACTCTAGATAAGAACCTCTAACATTCCTAACATGAAGATCCCCAGAGTGCTTCCAAGATAAAAAATACCAGTAACAACAAACATGTCCAACCTTTTAGCTGTTTGAACACGCAAATTACTAGGCTCTATTACTCTGTTTAAGGCTTCTACTATTGAAGATTTAGAAGGTAATATATTCTTTTTATATCTGCCCCTATTATAACTGTCTTCTGCTTATCATAAACACTGATGAAAATGTGGATAAGGATGATGCTGCTACTGACATGAGCAAAATACTTCAGCACTGTTTATTCTGACAGTTGCCTTGGTTTGGTTACTAAATCTAGTTCTATCAATTGAATTAGTAACTCAGAAAACCTAAAATTAATTTGAAATGGACTACAGAAAAGTCTGTCTATTCAAAGGTCTAGACTCCAGAGAAACTGCAGCCAAGCATTAAATGTTTGGAACACTGCAGGATCCTTTAACCTCACTACAATTAAACTACATCCATTCTTGTCTGCACACCACTTCTGAAACAGTGATGGCAGACTTCCAAAATGATGCTTTACTCATAGGAAACATTATTAACAGGGATATTCTCAATAAAGACACATAACCCCAGAGTCTTGCTCACTCCTTAGAATTAAAACTATTATGACTCAGGCTGGGACTGTGCACTTTGTATTTCTAGGGTTAATAGACCTGCATTTGCCAAATAACTTCATCAGAGAAGAAACCCAAAACTTTTCAAGTTTATAGCTGCACAAGAAATAGCATAAATTAAGCAAATCAGTGTTAACGTAAATCCTCAGACAACTTACATCCCTGTCTTTCAGAAACGGTGAGTTACTTCCTTCTCCTCTCGAGCAAGGGCATACAGACACCCCAGTCCCATGACTGAAATTTAGAGTATCTTGTCCTGCCCAGCACACCAGAAATTATTTATCTGCAGCCAGGCACCTGACATTGGGTGTGCTTGCCTTGTGGCCCACAGCAGCCTCAGCAAAGCTGTGTGCCATGCTGCAGTCGCCTCTCCAAGGAGGATGCTCCCTACACCCACCCCTGGAGACAGGGCTGAGATCTCCAGCGGGCAGCATGCTTCAACTCTGCAACTACAAACACCCAGTGCTGGAGAGGCAGGGAGTTAGAGGGCCAGAGAGACCCTCTGATGGGCAAGGACAAGTGAAAACACACACGTGCAGGAACAGACAAACTGGAGTGCTGATTCCCCTATATCCATAAGCCAGTATTCCCAGCTGCTCATTAGTTTGGCTAAAAGGTTCTTACAAATGCTGTGCTTACATATGCTTCAGGAAGGAGAGAGCAGGAAGATCCTGTCTCCATGATTTTTAAAAATCTTCTTTTCCTTTCTCATGAGAAACAGCATTCATTAATACCATAGATTTAATAGGTAGAAATACTAATCTGGAGTTACAACTTTGTATGCTAATTACAGAATCTAGGTACTAAAATATAATATTGTGCTACATGAACTACTCATTAGATGACACTATGAGCCTCAAAAAAAAAAAATGAATGATGGCAGTAGAGAGTGATTCTTAAAATTAACATGCTTATTTATATAGCATCAGAGAAGGAAAAACTACCATTGACAGCAACATCTACTGCATCTGAAAGATATATCAAATTAATTACTTAATATTAAGAAAACAGATTTAATAAAGCTATCAATTAACTCCTCCTCCCATATCTTGCAAAACTTGGCAAGACTTGCTAACAAAAATCCTTAGAGGGCACTTACCTTACAAGAATGTGAGTCTTGTTACCAGGCCAATCACACTGTCTTACTTGCTAGTGTAATTAAAAAGAGTATAACTCTGTTTTTATTAAGTAAAGTAGACCATGATGGTAGCTGTAACTGAGCCAAAGCAGGTACTGAGCACTTTAAGGAACATCACTGTACACAAGATGGCAATCGCTGTCAACCTAATATACCTACTATTTATAGTAAGGTAGGTGTTTTTGCCTGCAGTCTTTTTGATAATGTGTTGCCTGGGAATAGAAGAAATGCATTTTTTAGATTTGATACTGCTCTCAGTGAGCCTTAGGTATTTTTGCACTGCTTCATTACCAACAGCTGATTTGGTGACCCCTGTTCAAGGTCAGCCGTCTTGGACTTGCCATCCCCCGTTCACCTGCATCAAACAAAAGGGGCCCTGAGGGATCTCCAGCACTGCAGGCTCTGAGCAGCTACTGCTAAAATCTGAAAAATTGTTTCAACAAACTGTCCACAGGCAACGTGGGAATGCTAGCTCCAACCTCCATCCGTTTCCCTTCCTACCTTGCTAAAGATTCTTCAGGAGCTCTCAGACAGTAATGCTGCCACTGCTTCAGAAGAAAGTTTCATTTCAGATTCAAATTGCACATTTTAAGGACAACTTTAAACTTTGAGGGATCTTATGTAACCATCTTATATTATGCATTATCTGCATGATTAATAACAGCTGCAGGAACTGTTTTAAAAACTAATATCTCCTTTCTTGTTCTTGTTTCCTACTGCCAAAATCTTTATATAATGCTATCCCATAAAAATCTTAATCTATGCATTTCTCTCATTCTCAACTTGCCATCCTGAAGGCTATTAAAATCAACAATCTTACTACAGAAATTAATGTCTCATCATACATCCTGTTTACATCACCATAGAGTGACTTAGAATTATCACCAGTTCATTTAATTGTTTACAGGAAGGGCATTCTCATAATAAAGAGGCAACACTGATTTTTGACAGCCAGCTCTGGCCTTGACATATGGCTATTCTCATGCCCAGGTCTCAACAGGGATACGCACCAGTAAGGGTGGCTCTTGCACAGATGGGGAAACAAGTAAAGCTTGGCAAAAAATACTCAATGATACTTGTATGCTTAGTGTTAACTCTGCTACAACACCCTGCTGACAGAGAACACACACACACACACACACACAACCCGAAAAAAAAAAACCAAAACAAAACAAAAAAAGAAAAGGAGAGGAAGAAGGATTTTAAAATGTTTCATGCAAACTTCAATATTTGTAACTTTTATATCATGTCTGTAATTATCTTCAGGTTTAGTAGATTTGGAAATTGCAGGTATGCAGCAAATTCCCATTTAACAAATGTAGTTCAAAAAAACCCTTTATTCTATTCATATTATACTGCCCTTAGAAAACAGCAATAGAAATACCTTAAAACTCTTTCAGTTTGTCATACAAACTCCCTTCAGAGAAGTGTTTCGCCTCCTTTGAATTAAGGGACAAGCACAGGGGTTTCCAACAGCAGAAGGGACTTTTATTCCATAGTTTTGCATAAAACTGTTCTGAAAGATGTCCTAAATCCTGGCAAAGCAAACAACTTTCTCTTTACTGTGTTAGAATTTATGACAGAATCTTTCCTTCCAATTGCAGTAGTCTGTACTTGATGCTGCTCTCTTGCAGACATCTCTAAAATGAACCACATCAATCATGAGGGTACATCAGGAAGACGTTCCGGATGCAAGTAGAGTACCTCCTGTCACCACTTTATCATTCTGATTAATGGGGTAAGGAAACAACTTGCAACAACACCACAATCTGGCAGACACATTCCTAAACTTTTCCACTGGAGAAATGATCAGGCTTTTCCTTTGCTGCTCAGATACCAAGTTGTATTCTAATTTTAAACAGTGCACCCATCTTACACCTTCATTTTAAATTAATTTGGAAGCTTTCTTGGGAAAACAGCTCATTAACATTTGTTTGTATTGTGCCAAGACTGGACTTCTATACAAAGTATTTCCTTCTATAAACATGTATTTCAAATAACTGAAAATAATTATTTTATATTCATGCTATAATGCTCTTACACATTTGGTATTACAGAAATAAAGTTCCCTAACCCTGACTGAAGAATTATGCTTTTAATGAGCAGGAAAGGGGCTGTGCTTCTGTTCACTAGCCACATGACTTGTCACCCTAAACATGCAGCTCCCTTGGTCATTTTATAGCAGTACTGAGTTATTTAAATTTGTGGTAGACAATTATGCTTTAGGTACAAACTTATACATGCTGCTTCAGGAAAACAAGTAATGTCAGACTGCTGACTGTAGATGAGCTAGCTACAACTCTGGAGATAAGCACAGGGATGAAGAGCTTAAACCACTTTTCTTATGTAAAAAACATAATAAACAAGAAACAAAAAAAAACACCTCTACAAACATACAAAATTCCTAAAGACAAGAATTACAAAATGCTTAAGGAAGACATTTCTCACCCCACTGTTTCTAGTGGTAATTTAACTGCTTCATCTTCAGAACACAGCCAGTAGTAATTAATTAGTAGCAAAATTCCGAAAAACATCATGTCACAGATTTCACATGCTGCTTTCTAACAGCTAATGGCAGGGAAAATGAACTGAACAGCTCACCAATTCAGAATTTGCAAGTCACACAGTTATCTTAAATTAGAGGTCTGGTACATCAGATGATCCTTGGCAGGTGAGGGTGGGGGTGGGGGTGGTGGTGGTGAGGAACCAATTGTTTTGAGCTGCAAGCCAGCAAAGACAAAACCAGCTTGATTTCATAGACACAGCAATGCTAGGGCGGAGCATCAATAGGCAAAAATGTTCATAAACTCGAGGAAAAGAGTGGAAAAACACAGAAAGACTAAAAATACCGCAGATACACTGAGAGTAAGGCCTCATTTGGAAGAGGTTTACTTGGGTAACAGACCAGCTCCTCATATCCAGTAAGTATTTAAATCTACTCCTTTTTAGGGGGCTGTACTGTCCAAACTACTGACTACTGAATGCTTCTCTAGTAGACCTGACCTTTGAGAGACAACACAATTTTCTGACTGTATGTCTGAACCTCTGAGACCACATGAGAAGGGTTGGCATCAGTTCCACACATTAACGTAGTGACCCTATTGTACTGTAACTTGGGCTAAGTGTTGACAAATAAGGGGGCAAGAGATTTATGAGGGAAAAGCTTTTATAATCACCTACGTGCTTAGTATAGGGAAGGACCGATAGGATTACAAGTGTGGCCCTGCACAGGGGTAGACAAGGAAATAACTGGAGCGTCTCCATTTCAAGGATGAGAGAAGATAGGAAAGGAAACCACAGAATCAACTAGGTTGGAAAAGACCTTTGAGATTGAGTCCAACCTATGACTGAACACCACCTTGTCAACTAGACCATGCCACTGAGGGCCACATCCAGTTTCTTCTTAAACACCTCCAGGGATGGTGATTCCACCAGCTCCCTAGGCAGCCCATTCCAATGACCAATCACTCTTTATGCGAAGAAATTCTTCCTAATGTTCAGTCTAAACCTCCCCTGATGTAGCTTAAGGCTTTGTCCTCTTGTCCTGTTGCTGGTTGATGACCCTCGCCTGGCTATGCCCTTCTTTCAAGCGGTTGTACAGTGATACGGTCTCTTCTGAGCCTCCTTTCCTCCAGGCTAAACAACCCCAGCTCCCTCAGCTGCTCCTCACTGGACTTGTGCTCCAGGCCCTCCACCAGCCTTGTTACCCTACTCTGGACATGCTATAGCATCTCCATGTCCTTCCTAAACTGAGGGGCTCAGAACTGGACACAGCACTGAAGGTGCAGCCTCACCAGTTCCAAGTACAGGGGAAGAATGACCTCCCTGCTCCTGCTGACCACACTATTCCTGATCCAGGCCAGGATGCCACTGGCCTTCTTGGTCACCTGAGTTCTCTACTGGCTCACATTCATCTCTCAACCAGCACCTCCAGGTCCCTTTCTGCCTGGCCACTGTTCAGCCACTCTGTCCCTAGCTTGTAGCACTGCAGGGGGTTGTCATTACTTTCAGAGACAAACCTAGAAACATAGACTAAGGGGGAAAAGGTAAAGGGCTGGAAGAGACACTTAGACCTTTAAACTGGAACACCATTGATCTCTGAAGGATTTTACGAACAGCAGATCCCGTAAATGGGGCACTAGTAATCTCTGATCTCTTCCTAAACAAGAATTAAAATGCAACACCTCTTCCCTTCCCCAAAACTCTTTTGTACATGCATGTATCTCAAACACCATTTGGCAAAACAGTTCCACAGAGGATGTGTCAGAAAAACTGAGTAACACTCCTCATAAAACGATAGTATTTTCAGAAAACTGATCTTTACAAGACTCTCTTCCATTTCTAGAAGCATATGATGAAGGTGCAGATGGGGATGGAACTGTAGTATGAAAAAGAAATTCTGGGGCTTTCACTATGAAGCAGCATTTGTAGTTTTCCCAGATTCAGAAGGACAGAATACATCTCTGGCAGCACTGGATTATCAAAGCAGAGGAGTACACACTGTTTCTTTGGTGATAGATGCTGACAGCTGAGGGAATAGTGGCTTGCTGAGCTACATGAAGAAAAAATTACAGTAAAGATCCACTCTCTTCTCCTAAGGGAATGCGGCTGATGTTACTTAACACTGAAAGGAGATTTATGCTGGCTTGAACGATATGGCAGAACACCACACAGAACTACTTAAAAGTATCATTGTGTCCAGTACAGTCATTTTTGCCAATCTGAAGATGCACCCTGAATCACCAAGAACCAAAACTGCTGGGTTTTTTTGCTTACATTCTCTTCTTTTAGCACTTGCTACCAAAATCTTCATAGAGTCACAGACTATACTGAGTTACAAGGGGCCCATCAGGATCACTGAGTCCAACTCCTGGCCCTTCATAGGACACCCCAAGAGTCACACCAGGTGCCTGGGAGTGTTTTTTATATTGTGGCACCCAGAACTGCCCCCAGCACTCGAGGTGAGGCCGCCCCAGTGCAGAGCCGACTGGGACAATCCCCTCCCTTCCCTGGCTGTGCCTGATGCCCCTCAGGACAGGGCTGGCCTTCCTGGCTACCAGGGCTCAGTGACTCACATTCAACTTGCCATGGACCAGGACCCTCAGCTCCCTTTCTGCAGTGCTGCTCTCCAGCATCTCATTCCCCAGTCTGTATTTTGCCCAGTCTCTCTTTCCTACTACAGTCAACTAACAATCTTTTACTTCCCTTTTCTTTTAATCTATCTTATTATTTATACTACTTCTCCTATTCATCTCTATGTATTTACTTTGCTTTGCCACCTTCCCCTTCCAAATAGAAACTTTTCAGGTTTCAGTTCATAGTATTTTCATATTATTAAGAAGGAATAAATTAATTTGACCATTCTCTCTGTTAATATGACTTCAAATCACTTCACTCATTTTATTGAAACTGGGGTCAGAATAAACTATTACGAGCAACACTTGCATATTGACTGCATTTCAGCTCCAGTGCTGAGTATGAAATAAATATTTATACCTTAAGTTTCAGAATTTAATTAAAACATGAAATATAAAATAATTAATACAATTAAATACACAAAATGATCTTTTTGCATTACAGTGGTAATTTGCAAATTTTAGAATTAAATTACTTTATAATCCAATCAAATAGCCTTCGCTATTCCTTTGAAGAGCCGCCTTGCAAAATACAGGGAAAATGGCAGAGAATTTATCTTGTAATTCCAACTGAAAAGCAATGGTTATTAGAATATGAATATTCTAAAGAATTTCATCTATAAGAAATAAGTTTCTTTTATAAGTAATCACATGTAACTTGGAAAAGAGTAATCAAATCACCTCAATTTTCTTGTTCATCAATGATACATCCATCATCAATTACAATGCCTTATTTTGGCACTTTCCTCCCCTTTTATCCTTCATCTGCTGCCTGCTCAGTCAACTTAAACAATACTTTTAGAAATGGTTATGTAAACACATCTCTCCTTGCACATAAGTATTTGCAATTCTTTTCATTTAGAACTAAATTGATCACTCTAAATTATCCCTACAACCACTGAAGTCAATGATGGGGTTGTATGAGCAAGTGACAACTGATGTGCTGGGAGAAATCAGAGAGGCAGCAAGGGCAGAAAACACAAGGGCTTTGGGTGACCTAAGAGGTGAAATGTTTGAATGTTATCAGTGACTCTTCTACAGAGAAAGTGGCTATAAAGGCCACAAGGGTAAATGCAACTAGTGGGATGGTATCAAGTGATGCCTGAAGCAAAACCATTCAGTAGAAGTTGTCTTTAATAGCAGCTATAACACACTCAGATTCAACTCATCTACAGGGGAAATGCTTGCTGAAATAATCCAACATGAGGCACCAACCAACATAAAGTGGAGCTATGAAAAAAAAATAGCATGTTTTTAAAGATAAGCTAGAATTACTAGGTAAGAAAATTATGTCCTTACAGACAGCATAAAAACTACTAACAAAGATCATACTGGAGAGATGCTTTGCTAATGCATACCTTCTATTGGGAAGGGCTTGATATAGTGAAAGAAGCCAGTATGACCAACAGCAAGCTAAAGGAGTTCACTAGAATTAAGAGGACATTAAAAAAGCTGAATTTACAAGCTGGAGAAAAACACAAGGACCACAAACTCCAGTAGTTTAGAGGTAAAAATGCAGGTAGACAGGAAAAAACAGTTTAAGTAGTAACTGGTGAAATTAATTCAAACCAGACAACTTCTTGTAGGCCACTAGGAGCACAAAGTACACCAGTCAGTTCACTGGGGCAAGGTCATGCTAGCAAGGTCTTACAGGCAGGAAGGCACAGTGAAGAACTAAAGGAACTTTTTGTATAGTATACATCTTAGAAGAAACAGTATGTCTTGTTCCAGGATCCTGGTGAGTGAGCATGTGCATATTTGGGAGTATGGAGAAGCTTGGCAAAGGATCTGTCTGAAACTAAGCATAGAAGAGGTAGTCATCCCCATAACCAAAATGAATTGCCAGGACTAAACTGGATCCACTCTAGAGAGCACAGGAGAATGAAACAGGTGAATTACTAGTTGTACATGACCTTCATTTAATATTATTCTGGTATGTGAAGACATGGAAGTTACAAACCAATCATTTTGCACATTTTGGGGAACTACAGGCCTGTAATCTTGAAGTCTCTACATGCAAAAATACAATATAATAACAGGTAGAATTAGTGAACACCTGCATAAACACAATCTGCTTGTGTTTATGGAAGAGTATGGACTTGGAAGAGTCAAACAGCACTAAAAGAAGTTCCACATTTAAAACTTGGGTTTTCTGAAGCAGTCAACAAGCACATGCATAAGGATAAGCCAACTGATAGAGGTTACAATGGGGGTACTTAATGAGATTTTTAACTAAATCCTCACCAATGGGTTTATTAGGAAGATAATGTTGGGTCCTCAGGTGGTTGCACAACAGCATGCACAGATGGGAAACAGTGTACAACTAAAGGATAGATGTCACAACAGAGGGAGGCCACAAAGGACACTAATACCACATTCAAAAGCAAAAAGCAAGCAGATCAGTTTACTTCTCAGTACTTCTTATGCTCACATGCAGGGATTTTGAGAGGAAAGTGACACCAAGCATGGAAATATCACCTACAGTATATTCACTATAGTTAATCACGTACAAAAGTCAAATGCACTCAGTCCATGGATTGTGCTGCTCCATTTTAATTCAAAACCATCTCGGCAAACTCTGTGAAGGAAAGAGCTCCACTCTTGAGATCATAGGATGAAATATTATCATTACTTGGCTTCTAGATGCTCTGAGCTGCTAGAGCCAAATCCAGAACACAGTTTTTAGTTAATGTGCATAAAATATTACATGGCAGCTCTGCCCAAATCTGCCAGTTTGACTTGTTTTCTCTTGACAAGAGATGGATAATAGCTTAATGCTGGAAGTCATATCCTGTGTGAAGCTAATCATCAAGGGGAAAACAGTTCAGGTATAAAAACACCCCATGCCTTCAACACATTTGAGGCTTCCTGAAGAGCATATTAATTAAGATCTAACAAATGAGATTCTCTGAATTTTAGAGAACAATACAAAGAGAATGATGACAGAGTAAACAAATTCTTTCTAGCCCTTTGGTGCACAATTTCTATTTGTGGACGTGACAGAGTACACTTCAAATAACAGGTGAAATACTCACTAAAATGTTTTAGGGAAAACATTTAATATCTCATTACAGAAACTTAAAGGTAAGTAAATCAGTTTTACATTTTATTCAAAAAGTATCATCCTTGGATACAAAAGGTTTCATTTGACACCAGGGATAGAAATTAAGCCAAGTCATCCATACCATACCAAGTCTGCAGAGGGATTCTTGTGTTACCCACTTCGACCATGCTTGCCAGACAAAGTAAGATAGGATCACAGCATAAGAAAGTGTGTAACCTGTCACTTTTTCTAACATGCATGAAGCCGGGGAACTATCTTTTTATAACAAATAAAATAGTGTTTTAAAGGCAAAACACAGTTGTGACCATTTTTCAACGTTCTTTGTATGTATATGGCATTGGACACTTCTGCCCAAGGCACAATACAAACCTTATGACACTTGCGTTGTAATCTTCTTGTAATGTTGGAAATGTAATCTCTTTTTTTACAGTACACCATTAACTAAATCCAGAAAAGACCTTCACTTTTGCATGCAGGTTTTGATATAAAGTATTTGACTCAAATATGTGACCTGGTCTAGTGAAAGGTGTCCCTGCCCATGGCAGGGAGACTGGAACTAGATGATCTTTAAGACCCCATCCATGCCAGGACCTTCTGTGTTTCTATTTACCAACCTACCAGCTCACAGCCCTGGATACAACCTTGATACACACGTGTTTCATGAAACACATACAAGATCAGTGCTAACAAAGACTGCAGGGTCTAGAAGCCACCAGCCAGAGCCAGGTTAGCACTAGCCAACATCAGCTAACAGCCTGCATGGTTGTCACTTATTTTGATAACTGCAGTTCCACAGTGCTGTAATCACACATCAGGAAACTTCTGGCAAACCTTTGCAGCACCACAAATGCAAAACCCAAAATCTGCACTTTCCCCACCCACAAAACTGAGTCTATAGCACTTCATCAAAACCAGACTGACATTTATGCTAGTAAGCAGCAACTGAGCAAATTTAGCAAGAGCTTGTCTATCCAGTTATTCTGAAATAAGTATTTTGGATTTGTGGAGCTGTCTTTTTTTCTGAAACAAAATTACATTTCATTACACAATTTTTAATCTTTCCATTTTATTAGATTAACGAAGGAGAAGGCACTCTTTCTGAACCAAGAACAATGAACAGTTAATTGTTATTCTGTATGATTCCATTGCTCCCCTCCTTCGCAGTAGTTTTTTTTTTTTGTTGTTGTAGATAAGCCTTAAGAATAGAGACTGTATTTACAAGCCACCCAAAAAAACCAATGTATATCAGCGGAAGAGTTCATAAAACTTTGAGAAAGATGAAATGCAAATTGTGAAACTAGGTAAGATATTACATGTGACAAAAAACTCCAAATATGTAAAGTCCACACTGACATTCAGATATACCCTTAGGCATGACAAGGCCTTTCACTGGCTATCTGTTCACAAGTCTTTTGCTCAAATAAACAGCTTTTGTCTGTAGAAAAGTAGATTTTCCCAATACTCAAACAACTTATTTTATTGTATGTGAAATAGTTTCTTCCAAAACATATTCCACACCCATCTGAATATAATCTCTATGGCATAGATTTACAGAACAAACAGACTTATGGATTTATGTCCTATTAGTTTTGGTTTTTATTCCATAGCACAAGAAAAATGCACACAATTGTGACAGCTTACAGTTTCACTAGCATACGATGTGTTCACATCTTGCAGTACGTGGCATTTTCCTTCAACCCCCAGCTCCTAGAGCCAAGAATATTACAAGGGAATTTAAACCTCTACCCAAGTGTGCAGGCTTAATAACTGTAAAGGGAAAGCTTGTGAAAATGTGGATCGATTGTTTCATACAGACTCAGAAATTGGAAGGTATACCAATTTTGTTTCCAATTGCAGGATTTTCCTTGAAAATGGCTGCAAACAATCAGAGTTCTGGAACAGGGGTTGGCAAATTCATTTACCAGCAGCAAATTGGAGACTCCCTGGTAAGAGAAGACATAACTCACCTGATCTTGTTAGAATTTAATTTCTCTTTACCAGCCCTTTGTTTACAGGCTGATCGCTCAATAGTGAGAAAGAAGCAGTGGAATAACAGAAAGGATCTGCAATTTCATCCAATGGAATGCTACTTGGTATCAGGGATGTCCCATAGCAAAAGCTGAGGGGCATTTGGCTCTCAAGATTTTTTACTATGGTTACTTCAGTCCAAGGCTGCTGCTACTCAGCACTGCATTGCAGACCCTCTCAGACTTGGATTTCTTACATCTGAACCCTGTGCCAATGAACCGGAACGATGCCACGCACGAGAAAATCCAACATCCCTATGGCAGGAAAGAACAGGCCGAAGCAACAGCCTCAGTTAAACCCAAGAGGCAGGTATGTCTCCTATGACTTACAAAGTTTAATGAAAAGGTCTATTACTGGTATTTTGGATCCAGGGTTGTCTACAGCTCGTTTGCAAAGGTGTAACAACAAAGACATTGCAGAAGCAAAATACCAAAGACTGGGACTGGGAGCTCTTAAGGACTGAAAACTGGGAATAAACAAAGAAAGGGACACAACAAGTAAGAAGGCAACAGTGCAAATAAGTGAGGCAGGACCATGTGCATGATAGAAATGGCCTTTTAATTAGATACCTATCTTTTTTTTTCCCATGGGATCACTACATTAACCACAGTATTGGATGGTTCCATGCAAGGAAAAACTGAGGTGCATTGTTTACAGGATCCCTGATTCACCTGTTGCAGAAATAACATTTCTAGTTTCCAAGGAAGGAAGCAGGAAGGGAAGGTGCAGGACAGAAAACAATGTACCTGAGTATTTTAGTGCCGACATGACCTGAGAATGTACAATGCAGCACAGGAGCAAGATATTATGTACAACCAAAAATCCAACTTTAAAAATCCAACTTCCTATTGCTAATAGCTAGCATGTCAGCTGGATGCAGATGACTTTGGAAAGCTATGATTAGTCATGTGGGAAGTGTAGAAAAGAGTTCTTATCTGAATTGCTGAAACCAATGCTTTCTTATCAGCTCAGATACTTCTGCATTCTTAAAATGGAGGCAACATCAATTTCTTCCTTAAACAGCTTCCAAGTGTTCACAACAGCTTTCTGAAGGAAATGAGTGCACTAAGAGCTCCCACTCAACCTGCAATCATTATACATACGATTTTAAATCTGTCTCTAGCCACTGATTTAGGTAAGCAGTGACTGTCGTAACAAGTCAGAATTCCAGCTCCCATGACAAAGTAATACAGCATTAATTTCCAGGAGCAGAAAACTGGTGATTTAAAATAGTCAAAAAACATTTTTTGAGAATTTCTCATAACTAAGTCCTGCAAAAGACTACCCCAGAGGAAAATATTTGAGGCAAAATAACAGGGGCTCTAAAGCCTACGTACCTTTACGTACACCGACACATAAATAGATGCCTTGGCTTCTTAACAGTGTGAAATTCAGTACCATCTAACACCAACACCACAGGCTTGTCTTCTAGAAGTCATTACTTCTATAGATCATGTGAAGACCAAGGAGACCAGCAGAACTCACAGGTAGGATGCAAGGAAATTTCAGACCCACTGCAATACGCAGGTGATGTGTCTAAGTTCTGTTCTGACACAGCAAATATTTTGTGAAGCAACGTGAACAAAAGTGATGCACTATATACATGCTGCCTTACACACACCACCACATCCTAACAATTGTGCAAATTTTCACTCTCCTGTTAAAAAAAAACAACAACAACATCAAAGCAGGAGACTCAAGCATTGCTTTTTAAAAAGTAAACAAGTAAGACAGTTTTTAAAAAACAGGCTTTGTGAAATTTACACCCTTGTGTAATACTCATTTGCTTACACAGTACCATATAGCTCTACACTATACAGCTCATTATTTTTGCCCTCATATACACTCAATAGGCACATAAGCCTGTACTTGCACAAAAATCAATTATTATCTAGCTCAATGAAATCCTAGCTTCTGAGATATTACTGCCTGATTTTCTTTGGTCATCAAAACCCAAAAAAACTACCATGATCCTTGGTATACAGGAATGCTTTAGCTGATGTATAAAATTGCTCTTGGTTTTGCACGCTCCTTCATTTTTCAATACAAAAAATAATGGCAAGAGTAGCCACGTCGAATATATTCCCTCTTCAGACAACAGCTCAAAAACTTCAGTAAAGTGAACATTTCTACAATTACCATAACCTACCTAAACTGTGACTTTGGAGGGGAAGAAGGAAGTTCAGTTTTCATTCCTATTTGTCTTGACCTCTACCCTAAATAAACAGATGAAGCAATGGTTATCAGCACCAGATGTAACTGTCTTAGAATCATGGAATCCTGTCCAGTAGGAATCAGACTCTGGCTGTCAATATTTTTCAAAAACGCTACAAGCAGCACCCAGAATGCAATAAATCTTTTCTATTCCAACCTCAGCTGGTTTCAAACCAGCAAGATACTGTCAGTGTTTTCCACGCCTTTTACCCTTTCTATAAAGCACAACTTCACAACACACGTGGTGTTTGAGAAATCCAGAACCCCAGATATTTATATGCATGAGACACAGAAAAGTCCCCAGAGGGTGTAATAGTTAACTGCATACAGTTGCACCCCAAAGTATGGGAAAAAAAATACCACTATGTGCTAATACAGAAACAGCAATTACCCATTCAGTACTGGAACTGAATTTCTTCACCCACACAGCTAAGTGTTCCCTTATCACTAGACTAGAGCTGGACATCTCAGAAGATCAAGGAACGCACCAACTGAAGAAACAGTTTGTGGGTCCAGCTGTACTGCAGAGTAAGTGTGATGCTGAGAATCTCGGGCCAATCCGCAGAGTCTGCATTCCTGGCCCTGAGAGCTGCATTAAAACTGCGGCCTTACACTGTCCTAAGTTTGAGGCTTGACTGCTCAGAAGATCTGCAAAAAATAATTACTAAAAGCATCAAGGAATGCAAAAAGCAACTTCCAAAATGGACAAATTCTCAGCTAGTGTAAATCATCACAGATCAACCAGAAGCAGCTACACCAGTGGAGACTTCCATTTACAAGCTCACTTAATTTGTAGCACAGCTTAAAATTATCAAATCCCAAGTGATCTTGCACTAGTACAGAACCTGAAAGCTTTGCTTTACAAATTAAATACTTAACAGTTCTATAGCATGCTTACTACAAAGCATTAGTAAACCTTCCACAGCTTGTACATATGTGGTGGTAGAAAAAATATATCTGGTAGACATCATTTTAAAAAAGGTAATTAATATCAATGGCAAGGCATCTTAAAAGGAGTTTCAAAAACCAGCGCACTTACCAACTACCAACAAAACATATTTTCAAAGTGTCCACACACAGGAGCTTTAACTGCAATATACTTTCCAAGTCTTGGGCATAAATTTTCTAACTAATTCAGAGGCTGCAATAATACATAAACACTTTCTGCTATCTCAATATGAATTTTAAAAGCTTTGTAATTTTATTTTTTTTTTACTTTGAAGTGGAAAATGTTCAAGAAAACATCTGCAAGGGCTTATTCCTTGCCCTGCTGACAGAAAACATAATTCTGCATTTGGCCTTAGATCAACAGTGATGGGTGCTCAAGAATGCACTGCTGTACACCACCTCATTTAAATGCAACACAGGGCATTATTAATACCTAAATACACCTTTACTTGAACAGCAAAGTCTTAAAAAAAGAAAAAAATTCAAGAAATATGGGCAATACGTTTAATCTTAAAATGTAGGGAGAGTTTCATCAGTTTCAACACTGCTGAATTAAATAAAGCCCTTGTTCAATTGCCTGTCCTCAGCTCATAAAATCAATTGTTTTCAAAACCTGGAAGATGCACCAACTTTCAATCAGTGATAAATGTAAATGAGCAAAAATTGGCTGGATTTTCTGTCACATAGTATGTATGGTAGACATCACAACTGAGAAACATTTTAAAATGTATATAAAAACCAGGCATTTTTGTGGAGCTATATTTTTATATTCCGTAACAACATACCTTTTAATCAAAAGTAAGTGTAAACTGGCCTATCTTTACTGATTTCAGTGGAACTGGGCTGTTCCAACAGGTCCAGGATGGGCTGCAGCTTATACTAGGCTCCAACACACTCCATCAAAAATAAAAATAAAAAAATACATAAAAGAAAACAATCCCAAGCTTTTCTCTCCAGAAATGAGATGTAATGTTACAGGTGAAAGACTTTAATAGATGCATATTAAAAACATTCTAATACACAGTTAAAAAATATCAAACAAATCAACCAACAATCAAACTGAAAAAAACCCCAACATTTGTAAATCAACAGTCTAGACAGACTATCATCTTGAAGTCTAAAACATCAAAAATCATAGGATCTACTTCTCACTCCGTATGTTCCTCCCTCCTCCAGTTTCAGCTAATTCTTAATTTAACTCATTCAAACATCTCTGCCAGAGAAAGTCAAAACAATAATGTCAAATTTAAGAAAATGCAGAAGGTGTTAAACATAGCAATACAGTGCCAGTCTACGTGGCAGTGTATTAGGAGCTAAGCTGAATACCAAGCACCTCACCCAGACAATGTTCAAATACAAATAATAACTTTCTTCCATTATTTTATCCATCTGCGACAGTACATTCTGTTTTTCTTACAAAAGCTCCTGAAGTTTCTTTTACCTGTAAGACCAGGGTATGACATTTAAAAAACACATACAAAACCCACGTCTGCCGACTTAATCTGTCAAAACTGCCAGTGTCAAGTATAACAGCATTTAATTTTATGGTGAAAAGGCATCATAGGTTCCCCCCCCCTCCACATACATTCTCTTGGTTTATACATCTATGCTTACCAGTATGCTTAAATTGGCCTTTCTTAAGTAATTGAAATATAAAGCAGGTATTACCTTACGCCCATCACTTGCATGGCAGTTCACATTTAAAGGCGTCAATAAAGCCATCAGCTTTTCTTCATTACCGCTCCTGTAAATGAGGAGAAGATTATGGAAAGGGTGGGAAAAAGGGCAGAGTTCTTTGATATCCATCTCCTTAGCAAGTCTTTTGCAAAGTATCGTCTATTGAAATCTGCACTGTGGCAGGGAGAATGTTGGATGGCTAAAGAATCTTCTGAACATTTCGAAACCAAGGGTAAATACAGAAAAGAATTTGCAGTTAAATGGGTTGCAAAAGATCATACAAAAACACCTGAATTTCTCTCCTTAACCTCATATTTCCTTTTTCTAATTTTACAGAAAGCCATCTGTCGAAATAAATGTTCTGAATTTAACATATTTTCATAGCATATGGCCCATAACATTTGAAACAACTATATATCAATGCCCCCCAAAAAATTTAGAAGGTTAACGGTCTATATAAAATGGTCTTGTGCAGTCAGAAGGAATGAAAAGCACCTTTGCAATATACAATTGAACTTTACACCTTTTGTATAGGCTACCTTATGCTCTGCTCTGATAAAACCTATTTTCAAAAAACATCCTATGGTAGCAGTAAAAACCCAAAGAAAAGAAAGATTCCAATATTTAAACTGCCCCTAAAAAGAACAGTCACAAAACAATAAAGAGGATTTAAGCAGCTTAAAGCAAAAACTCAATATTAACCTTATAACCACCATACTGGGGGATTTCAATTACATAAACAGGCTTTTACATTTGTACCAGACTAAAGTCTGAAGAGATTTATGCTAATTAAATGGTTTGCTTGCAGCATTTCATGGAAAGGCAATGACAAAACAGTACTATTTTAAAACCCCCTTTTCCTTGCCTGCTTCCACCCCCAAAATATGTTTTATATTCTAAGCAGCACTCACCTAGCAGCTTCCAGGAGTTCGTCCTTCTTGTATTCACCTAAATGATTGCAAAATATCATGCTGTTAGCATTTGGCAGAAGACAGATTAAGAAATGCAGTAGGAAGCAAATACAGAATTAAAACAGAGAAGAGGAGAAAAAAGCCCACACCCCGCTGGGTGATGGAGCTGTGACGTTAGCCAGCTTGTGGAGGCAGCATCACCAGTACCTTGGAGACGGGCAGCAAATTGACGCATCTTCTTGTCCAATCCTCAGATGGAAAGGCTTTCTTCGGACAACCAATGACTGCGAAATCTTGTGTCCAGAAACACAGTCCCGCTGATAACAGCATGTCAGCTGAAGACAATGTCCCCACCCCCTGCCCTATTCAGTATGTCACATTATACTTGGGAAGCATAATAAATTCCAAGACAAAGCAAGGCAGTGCGGCTTTTGAAAAGGTACAAATTACCAGTCTCCAAGGCTCTCACCTGCCTATTTGAATGGTAATATTACACTTCACTAAGTTCTTTAGAAGAACAGGGATTATTTTAAAAAAAATCCAGGTATTATACCATCATCCACTTTCCAACAAAATACACGTTTGAAATAAAAAATACAGACAAAAGAGGATGAACTCTGCAACAGATTTTGCTTCGAGACTCTGAGATTAGAGATAAGCATGAGTAATGTTAAAGCAACATTTACATCTGAAGTCCTGAGTTAAAACAGACAACTCACGAGGGTTGCTGCAGCACAGGATGAAAACTGCATGTTAGTATTTTAAAAAGAGCATGGAACAAGATAACCTACGGAAGTAAGACAGTATTCTACAAAGCTGAATCATGATGACATTGTGCAATATAAATGGAATGGGATTTCAATTCAGAAATTAGAAAAATAGCTTTTTAGCAGCTTTATGCAGTCACAGAACAGAGCGTATCCTAGACCCAAAAGGCAGAGGGTTTGAAAAACATACTGTATATCATCTGCCAGAAATTTAAAGCCTCTAATCACAATGCTATAAGAAAAATAGGAAGAAGAAGCTGTCATGAAAGAAGAAAAAAAACCTTTTGTGCCGCCTCTTATGTGTAATTGTAATAAGCCTCCAGTGAAACTCTCATTACAGGTGAGGAAAGACACTGGGCCATGGAAAATGCTGGATCAGACAGCAGGTAAGATGGAAGGTTCATCTGAAAACACCCCTTAACAAACAGCTGTAAGGTGCAGGAGGAGGGTTGGAGTCCTCATCCATCACAAAGAGCTTGGTCCTCCCCCCACAAAGGCTGCTCCAGCTAACAGCAGAGCGTGACAGGAACCACAACAAAACCAGCCCTCTCCTTAAGGAGTCCCCTTTATTTCAGCATCCTGCCCTCAGACAAGGGTAAGGAGGTGGAGGGTGAGTACACACAGCCATGCACTTCCTGCCCAATCCCTTGGATGTAGACAGGGAATTTTCAAAAGCAGAATCTACATCTCATCCTACTGGTGATTTTTCACTGGTGCATTTAATTGCTTTCTGAATGACATTCAGCTTTGGGAATTCACAACAACCTGCAGCAAGGAGTTCCATCATGCCACTCATATGATGAGTCTCCTAACAGAGCTGCTCTTTGTTGCTGAACCCCAGCAATGGAGCAGATAAGTTCAAAGCAAAGGTGAAAATGGTTATTTCAAATACAGGCCAGGAAGGTTAATCTAGCTTTTGAAAGAATTTATGTCTATGCTAAGGAAAGCTTCATCATGAGACAAATCAAATGACACAAAAATATGACTGTCTTTGACTTACTACCACTATCCAGCTTCATCAGAAGGGGGGCCTGTCCACCACAGGCAACAGCCTTTTCTAAGCCATGGCACACGTTTCTCTTTTTTTATTTTAATGAAGATAAAATACTAGGCACAGTTGTGAGTGTTTCAAATTGGTGGTAAGTAAAAAGCTCTGGCCAGCATGTAAGGAAGAAAAAAAGACTCTTTATTACTATTGCATTGTTTGTGCAACAATCTCAAACAGCTGGATTTCCTGCAGTAGAGTTATTGGCCTGTATTGTATCAACACTTTAGAGACCTAACCAGATTAAAATACCACTTTGCACATTCTGTTTTGGCAATGCATTTAGCAGTCCTAACCAGGCTTTTGAACACACTAGGTTAGAGAAGTGCAATAGCACTTTTCCTTTGTGCTCAGTAAGTTGGTATTTTATCACACAAAAGCTGTTTCCTGTAATACTTTGATTAGCAGAAGCATTACTGTCCAATGAAAAAGGAAAGCTGTGGCTCTTGATTTAGAAATACCCACCCTGTATGCCTAATTAGATCAGTTAGTTTTACTAAGCAGTACTTTTTTTAAAAAGCTGTTTACAGACAGGGTTGGAATTCATACATTCAATTCTTAAAATTCATCATGGTTCTCCCACACTGATTAGGATTAAGAAAATATTATCTTGTAATTGGCTAACTTCATTAGTCTCAAAGAGCCCCTGTATTTTGCAAATCAAAACCTAAAATCATACAAGCACTTACAGCACACCACCAGGTTTTCTAAAAAAATAAAGGTCAAGTGAGCTTCACAGGCTCTGTGGGATGAAGAGAAACCCCTTGGCCACTCGAGCAACCAGCTGGTGGGATACCACAGGGCCCACAGGGGTCTGGCTGATGGCATTTGGGAGAAGCGGGTGGCACTGGCTGCAGGACCAACTGCTGCTGGCACAGGCTGGGCTCCCACCAGAGGGCTCTGCCAACACAGCTAACGCCGCTTGGCTACGCAGCTTATCAAAGGCCATCCTGCAGCAATTGGCCACAGCTACCTAATAAAATATTCATTTGCAAGCATTTGAAAACAAACCATGCGTGCATGGGCAGTGATGAATTTCAAGCTCTAAGCAGAAGTACAGGAATACAGACCATCAACCTCACATAATACTTCTGTTCAAAGAACGTCAAACTGACTTTAACTAAGCTAATAACATCTCTTAAAGAGCTCCTCTGGGCAAGTTAGAATTTATAGTTTTGCAAAAGGGCATCTGCCTGCCAGGTAGCCCAGAGACAGCCGGCTTGGGGATTTCTTAAGGCAAAGACAAGGTGTGAAACAGGGAGCACCATAGAGAAGTTGGCAAGTAAGCAGAAACCACTCGGTATTCACTGCCTCTGATCAAGTTCATTGTCTACAGCTTGCTCAGCATTCTTTAAATGAAGTTCTCTACTTGATCCCAGCTCCAGATCACACCACTGCTGCTCCATTTATGTTGGAGCTAGAAAGTCACCACTGTTAACCACAGATAATCAGTGCCTCAGATTACAGCTACCATCAGGCAACTAACCAGCTCTATTTCTGTTCCCCTCCCAGGAGAAAACCAGTTACCTCCAAGACTTCTCTGATCAGCTGCTGCTACATTGTCACTGCTGTGTCTGGCCCTGCATTCTGCAGCAGCTGATTAGCAGCAAATGCTTATTAACTATCAGACACCAGCGGCTGCTTGCACCTGGTGGTTGAGCGGATCAGTAGTTGGAAGCTGGGAAAAAATAACGTAATGTATCTATCTTTACAGACAAATAACCTTATTTCACTCTCTCCTAAAAGTCTTGAAATTGCAACTGAATACTGAAAACTGAAAAACCTATCTGAATGCATGGCATAAATCAACAGTGCTTTTTCAATGCATCTACGCTCAAAACCAAGGTGAATTCCTTTCCCATCCCTCCATTGCCATCTGCTAATACAGTCAGAACTAAAATGTCAAGCTGGACAAAGCAGCTTTTGCTTTACCATAGTATCACGTCAGCTTTCCACAATGAAGACAATTTCCTAAAAAATAACATCACACAAATTAAACCAAGCCATTATTATCCAATGGCAACATATAATGGGAACAAAATGGATTAACATATTCTCAACCAAACTGAAAAACTAAGGAAGTTTTTCCATGTTAAGTTGTACATCATATGGAAGCCCCAGAATACTTTGAAACACTGAAATTTTTTATGCTAGCCAATGGTACCCTGCTTCTGACATGTGACAAAAAAAACCACATGAGCCTGATGAATGTGCAACCATGGCCACAGGTGGGGATGGAAAAGTTCATGAGTATTGCAGAATGACAGAATGTTTGAGATGGAAGGGACCTCTAGAGGTCTCTCATCCAACCCTTCTACTCAAGCAGGGTCATCTGCTCAGGACTGTGTCCAGCTGGCTTTTACATCTCTCCAAGGATGGAGAGTTCTGTGCCAATGTTTGGTCCCATTGAGCTCAACGCCTTAAGTTTCACAGTAATCTCAGGTAATCTCTTCAGGACCTCCTGTTCTCTCCTGGCAGCTCAGGTCTAGCAGTACTGGAAGTAGGAGTAAAATCTTGCTCCATTAGAAAACATGGCAGCTCTACATTTGACTTTTGACCATGTGCAGACCTGACATTTGTTACTGGTTGCCTTCCCTGAAAACCTGCACTTCCATTCTACAAAATATACACCCCACGAGAAGATTGACAAGATCTTTGTGAACAGTCCAGCAGATTTTTTTTTTTCCAAACAGGTATTCATGATTACCCAGCAACATGGAGGACATAGGCTCTCCACCAAAGTAGTAGAGACAGCAGGTTTCCAAATCTCCCATCATTCCTCATTTAGAAGTGTTTCTGGTGCCTTTCCAACCACATACTCTGACAGCACGGGAATGCATGGGGCTGTTGGGAAAACAACAAGGTCCTCATGCATTTGGGAGGGTTGAGAACTTATTTTTTCCATCAGATCTGTTACTTCATCCAGCTCAGTCCATGGCCAGGGACCCGAACAGAATCCCTTGAACAAGGATGGTGCTGCAACAAGAAGTAGGGGAATGGAAACTCTACATTTGGACTGCCATTTCTCCAAAGAAAGCAACCCAGAGTTTAGCATAGAAATTATCTCCATAGAAATAAATTAAAATACACCTTTTCCCTGACACTCCAGGACTGCACAGACCTATAAGTGATCAATGATACACATCCACATACACCATCCTTTTTAATCCTCTGAGGCTTCAGAGTAATAATTAAGTATTTAAATAAATATTCAAATTATAATCAGAGCACAAGGCTTTTTGTGCTTCTGACAGACTACTAGGGTTACTGGGAGGGGATGAGGTTTTTTGGGTTTGTGGATTTTTTAGATTTCAAATTTTTTTTAGCAAACTCAGATTTTACTTTCAACACGGTTGCTTTTGGAAGGGTCTAATCATACCATTAAAATACTCATCAATTCCTTCTTCTCCAAGTAACTTTTATTATATGTAAAACAGCAGGTGAAACTAAAATTTGGATTTAAATCAGAGCACGAAGGTTTTTAACCATCCAAACAGCACAAGGCTGAAGGAATAACTGCCCAAAAAAAGTCAACAAAAACCCAAAGATAGGTTGAAATAATATTGTTTGGGAAAAGGCATTTATAATTAAGTACTCTGAGAAACACATGAGAATGAAGAGGAGCAAAAAATAACAATTTCATGTTTTATTAATAATTATATTATACTTTACTTCCCACTTGTTTAGGGTTAATTTATTTATACCTCTTGCACTTCTCCACTCAGCAGTCTCTCACAAGTAAATGGGCTGATTTTATAAGCTCTATAATAGGTTCAAGCAGGAACACAGCAAGATCCTAATTTTAAGCTCTTGTCACAGATGAAAAACACCAAAGCAACAATAGTATGTGCAAGTGACAGAAAAGCAACTCAGAAGATAATGCCTTCAAGAACAAGTTCCAGCAAGGAGCAAGGTTTGGCACCTTAACTCTGCCTCTTCTATGAGATGAGTCAGGCACTGTGCATGACTGACTGGTAGGTAAGCAGAAACCACTCGGTATTCACTGCCTCTGATCAAGTTCAATGACTCAAATTAGACATTTCTAACTGAAATTTAAAAATTGAAAATTACTTAGCTAATAGTGAAGTCTTTCAGGGATATGTTTTAAGATGGGGTGTGGAAGTTAAAGAAAGAAGCAAATATCATTTGGTTTTGACTACAACTCTACCAAACCACTGAGCTAGCAGCATCCTACCTGGAACATCTTTCAGTTAAGCAGACAGAGCTCAAATGCAGAGCATTCCTGATTTACTGCTCTAGAGAAAAAAAGCTTCTTCTAAGGCCTGGCAGAAAGCACTACACCAAAAAATTTGCAGCTTTATATAGTGTAGATTGGCAAAACCTCTGCCAGGTTTTAACTGATAGAAGGTATTCTTGTCTAGTAAGCCATCAGTTCAGAGCACATCTATTACATAAGCATAAACAAGATACTGCAGTTAGCAAATGCTGTCTTCATATCAAGGCATAAATTATACACATTGCACATTAGAGGTTTGGTCACTAAGAAGGATTAGGTGGTGTATCAAAATGGGTCTTCAGTGCATGTGCAGTTATAGCATCAGTAAGTTCACATTTGACACATAATAATTCTGTTTCTCAGAATGCCTTTTTTCAGTGGTGCTGATATTTGTTAAAACAATGCTACCAGATTTCCTATATAGTAGCCAGATAAGGAAAAAAAGTCACTTTGTCAGAGGATTTCAAGTGTCTTAACTCTTAAATCATCAGATAGAAGGATGAAGCCAAACCCAAAAAAAACCCCTATAACCACCCATTATGTGGTAACCTATATAAATCATTTTACTTTCAACAATGCTACCAAGGCTACAAAATAGTTTCTTCTGAAATAATAAATCTGACAAACATTCTAGAATCTCTCCTCTTTAGTGGACCTGTACAAGTAGTTTCAGTGCATGCTACTCATATAAACACCACGCACACATCTATTTTTATTCTTAGTGTGAAAAAATTAGTATTTTCACTACAATTGCACTATTTTAGGATGCTGTACTTATCCTGAAGACACCACCATTCTCATCTGTCATGCTTTCAGACTGAGATTGAAAAAGTTAAAAAGATTGCAGAACATCACATCAAGTGACTGGGAAGAAAACCCAAACCTTCAGCAATTCAAAACATACTGGTGCAATGGAAAAATTGAAGGGGTTGAGGCTCATCTTTTCACTCAAGTTCAATACTCACATTCAATATTCAATATATTCAATACTCTTGACATCTTTGTGAAATTATATATGAAAAAGAAATCCGGCAGGTTTTTTCCAGAGCCTTCCCCATTACCCATCACTTCATGCCTACAGCAAAAGCAACATTCCCATGGCTCTCCCCTTCATTTCTTATATTAATTCCCACTATCAGAAAAAACAATCATCCACTGTAATTCCCACTACTTTGGCCATGCTCAATATTAATAACTAATAAACTGTTCCATTTTTCAGCTACAATTACTTTCTTATTTCTGTAACATGCCTGCACATGCATATTCTCTACAGGATTTCTAGGAAAACTTTCTGGAGGAAGACAAAGGACTAAGAAACTCTCTTTGTCAAAGACTTGAGTACAGTAGAGGTGGAAAGATAGCCAAGCTCCTCTCATATTACTGCATCTTTTTCAAAAGCCAGCTCCCTACCCTCTCTTTCCAAACAATATCCACAAACAAATCACTCAATTCCCCAGAATATTCTCTAAGGAGAAACCACAGAAATACCTGTTATAACTGGCATAAAGCATGGAAGAAAACTAGCAAGAAAAATATAAAATGTAACCCTCAGGAAAGCCATACTGTATAAAGGCAAGCCCCAAAATTATGCTTCATCATATCATCTTTCTCTGAAAAGAACCCCAGAGTAAATACAGGCAAACTAAATTTTGCAGTCTCACCAATTTCCCCATTGTAGATAAAACATGCTAGCAAGCTGGGGACAGTGTGCCTGAAAATCCATAGCTGGATTTAAAATGGAAGCATTTATTTTAACCAAAAAATCTGTATTCTCTTAGCTACAGCAAACTGACAGATTTTGTACTAACAAATTGTACAGATTTAAAGAATTGGGGGTTTTTAATGTTTGCTAGAAAATGAACAGGAGACAAAATGTACATATGTGCCAATTATTTTTTTTACTGAACAGTACAATCCTTCCTCTGTACATCTGAAGCTGCCCAGTGTATCTAAAGTTACCCTACAAGCTTGAGAAAACACAGGCTGCCACCTCATAAAAAATGCACGTGTGTTGCCATGCTTGCCCTGCAGCACACATCCTGGAAGGAACTCAAATCCAGTTAAATTACTCCTCCAGCTCCTAGACAAAAATACAAAACATTTCCTTTGCCTGCTGGGCCCCAGAGTAGTGAGCAGAAGGGAGGAACTCCTTTATATCTGGAGGAAATGGGGCAAACCTGTCAAACACACAGCAATGAAAGAGCCAACATATATTTATGCAACACTTACGCAAAGTACAGCAAGTAAGTCCTTAATAAAAGAATAACAAAACAGAGGTAATAGATTTTGTTATAATGAACCATTTTGTCATGCCAAACACAAAATTGATCTGTCAACAGCTCAGTTTAAACATTTTGAAAAACATGCATTTCTGCACAACAAAAAGACTGTAACAGAATAACTCCCCAAAAGTAACCCATTTGCCTTCCTGCTGTGGGCAAATTTTTCCCTCCTCATGGATTTTTATTTGCTAGCTAGGAGTCAAAAGACAGTTGGAAAATAAGGGAAAGTTTGGTACAAATCAGAGGAAGAAAGGAGACAATTCCCTGATTGGAAACAGGATATGTGGACTGATATGAAAGACCAGTGCTGGTATTCCAAAGTAAAGAGCAGCTGCTTAACTTGGAACATTCTTCTCCTACCTTACATCTCCATCAGATTTTATATAGATATAAAATATATATAGATATTATTTACTTAAATAAAATAGTTCCATTTGTTTTGTCTCATTTTTAAAAGTTATCTTTTAACACCTTTTCTGAACACTTTGCAGTAGCAGTGCTCAGTCACAGTAACTCTACTCGAGCTTCTCATGATCTGAGCCATGGTAGGGTCTCTGCATATTCGAATGCAAAGAGCAGCTCTGTGCCCTAATGTGACTAAGAGCACATTCTAAGACAAAAGAAAGCTGTAACTTACAGAAAATTACTGAAATCTAAAACTGCTATCTTCATTAAAAATAACTATTAAAACACCAGACGGGGAAAAAATGAATTTTTATTTTCACTCGGGCACTTTCTACTATTCCTGTTGGAATAGCATTCCACAAGATGGAAATACAGCAATAACAGTCTCTACTGCCAATGTCCTGGAGGTCTGAAAGGGATTACATTATTTACCAGCAATGAAAGAATAATTATATACTACACAACTCAAGTTCTGTAAACAGTTTCAGTCCCCCCATTATTTTAAATGCTTTAATGGTTAAATGTGTAATAGAACAAACTATTTCAGTTTGAAGGGACCTATAGTGATCTTGTAGTTCAACTATCTGACCACTTCAGGCCTGACCAAAAGCTTGTTGTTAGAAGCATTGTCCAAATGCCTCCTATGCAGTGATAGGCTTGGGGCATTGACCATGTCTTGTAGAAGCCTATTCCAGTGTATGACCACCCTCTCAGTGAAGAAATGCTAACATGCAGTCTAAAAACTTCCCCTAGGACACCTTTGAACTATTCCTATGCTTCCTGTCACAGGCTTCCAGGGAGAAGAGCTCAGAGCCTCCCTGTGTACCTCCCCTTCTCAGGACTCGAGAGAACAGTGAGGGCATCCCTCAGTCCCCTTTTCTTCAAACTATAAAAACCCAAATTCCTTAGCTGCTCCTCAGAGGTAACAGGATTACATATATTATTTCTTCAAAAGAATAATTTATTGCCCTAAATGACAATATAGTTCATTATAAAGACTGGAAACTAAATAGCACCACAGGAAAAAAGAAGTCTGAGAGAAAGAAAGAGATATTAACTTGTTAATTAAAGAGCTTTAGTTTACCAGACTGCTGTCATTATAAGGAGAGCATTCCTTCTTCAATTTTTATTCATGCCCAGCAGGTTTCATCAGATACAGTACAGGGCTGCCTGCTCAAGACATACCCTATACAAGGTGACTATGGACACCAATTATCAGTCCTGACCAAACAGAAACCGCTGATACACCATGCACACTTTACTGCTACTAAGTGCAAGAACTGTCACAGGTATATCCATAAATAAAGTATCTTCCAAAAGAGGTGCTCCCTCTGTTGCTGGACAGAAAGGAAATACATAATCTGCATGTATCCTCAGCATGACAAGTCTGCAGGCTTCTGTGTAAACCTGCAGTAAAAGACAGCTTTATTGTATTCTGCATGAAGTAGGAAAAAAATACTGCTTCCTCACTCACTTTCAGAAATCTCACTAGATTTAAAGCCTCTGCTTGCCTCAAATAATTCAAAATATAATTGGACAGAAAGTATTCCTACGTTCCTCATTCATCACAACCATTAATGAACTTAACAACACTAAAGAAAATATGTTTAAGTGATCTTCTTATTAGGTAATGTGATTACCAGCAGCTCCTAAACCAATCTATTTTTCCAATGGCTTTATTTCCAAGTTATTCTAAGATATAGTTTATTGTTATCTTCAGAAAAGTAGTATTTTAAATCTCCATTTAACCTAAAAGCAAAGACTACACAAGAGTTAACACAGGTTCTCTCTACTGAGCCTTACGTGTGTTAGTTCAGCATGAGCTAACTCAGTATTACCACTCCTCCCAGGGACTACATACCATCAAGGAGAAATCATACTGTACCTTCCCCAACACCAGTTTAGGATTGCTGCTTATCCCTTTCTATAAAAGTCCAGTTACTGATGCAGGAAATGGTGAGATTATTACTGAGAGAACTTGCTTCCTGATGCTGACTCTCCTTTTTGCCATCCTCTGAGCATCCCTTAGCAGAGCAAAGACAGGTTATAGGAGAACTGGGTCTGTCTTCAGAGAGCAGCACAACGAAAACTGCAGGGAGGAAGAACAAACGTCCAGAGAAAGGACAGCTCTTGCTGGATCCCACTGTGCTATTAAAACAGTCCTGGCCATAACATCCTTTACTGCAATCAAAATGGTTTTGGATTTAGATAAAGGACACAAGGAAAGGAACAGGCAAGGAAATATTCAAAGAGAGGGAGTACCAAAACTTTCTGGATTCTCTTTTTCTGTTCAACAGTCACACCAGCAGCCCTGACCCTTGGCAATGGGCTCTCTAGGAGTCCAACAGTGTAAGATGTCAGTCTGCCTCTGTTTTTTGTCAGACCATTTTTATAGTTACCATTTTGGTCCAAACAGAAGTTTATGCTTAGATACAGAAACCCACATAATTCCTGAGCATACAGATGGTGCTTCACAAGAAAATTTCCCTCGGTGGTGTCCTTCAGCAACTCAAATCACACTTGGAAGCATGATACTTTAAGATTTTGGGCAAGGGATTCCTAGCCAGCAGCTAAGAAGGGTCTCAACAGTCACATTCCTCTTCTCCTTCCCCTTTTTCTTACCTTCTCCATGATGCTGCTCCCAGCATTAGCAAAGACAGAATATCCTACATAGAAATTACAGCCACATATGGTAAGAAGCCACAATGCACTCAAGTCATAAATTATTTTCCTTCTGATCTGCGAGCTGTTCAGGAGAAAAACACCTACCATCTTGCAGTGGTGCAGACAGAGAAAAGCAGGCAGATTCTGGAGATGGAGCTACATTTGCCCTGCCAATGAGCAGGAACAGGTTTCCCTGCATAGCTTGACATGATTTCAAGAGAAGAGAAATTAATGAAAGGAAAATTTACTGGATAATTAGACCAACAATTTCTAGAACTCTGATCAGAGTTCTCATCTAGCTCCCTGAGGATAATGCACCATTTGAAAAGGTACCACTTAAAATACTTATCTTTTAGATTTGTGGGGAAGATCAGCAATGAAAACACAAAAATGTTATTCTCTCCATTCTTAGACAAGTATATTTATACTTACATACAATGCTGGTTTGCGTTTCTGCTCTTTCCATCCCTCTAATTTTATAATCAATTCTTTTTTCTTGTGCATATATGAAAGAAATCGTCTTTCTCTATTGGAAAGGCTGCTCACAAAAGATTTTTAGCTATGACTGCTATAAAGTAAATAGAATCTGCACAGCTCCTTTCAATGGAAAGGTTATTTTTGTCTGTTCTTCTAAGTAGAATAAATCCTTCACTTCCAGGGCAAGAGATGACAAGAGACTAACCATCAGAGTCACATATGAAACAGTACATTACCAACAAAATAATGTCTCTTCACACAGGTCCGCCTTGCCCACATTTTAAGGCACAAGAACTTCCTTAACAAGAACAAAAGACTAAGTTTGCTTACAATTGCAAAAAAACTGTTTACAAAATGGACACCAAGGGGTTTGGGTGATTCTGTCAACTGGCAGCACTCAGCATCAGATTATCTGTTTAATTTCAGCACAAAATTGCCTTTAACATGTGAGATTTACCTTGCAGGCAAAGGTAGCTGAAATGTAAACTCCCCGCATTCATTCCTGCAACAGGCCTGGCCACAGCAGGAAGTCTGTCTTGAAGAAGGTTAATTCAGAATGACCATACATTGAAGTGAGCTCTTGACTGCCCAGTTTAACAGTGGATGTAAGTCAAGATGCCAGTGCAGCCTATGCCCTGCCTCACTCCTGAGCAGAGTACTGAGAGCCTACCACTCCAGGAAGTGGAGCAGGGAAGCCCACAGCAGGAGATCAGGCAGGAGCAGAACACACACCAACCTGCCTTATGACTTTGGGCAAGTCAGTGACTGCAAAAGAGTATTTAGCTACAGAAGTCGTGGTACTTAATCCTTTAAGTAGAGTCATTAATATAATGAAGTAGCAAGAATAATATTATCATCTAAAATTACTTATAAAAATATTAGTAAAGGCTAGATTTTATTAACCAAAAAAATAGATTCTCAGTTCTCAGCTCTTCAGAAGGAAGATTCGCAAGGCTCTGCCTTCCTTTTTCACTGTTTGTAGGAACAGAGCTTGTAAAGGCAAGGTGCACGTTTTATTGAGTCCAGCTCCCTACATGAATCTATTCAAAAGCTTTTTAGAAATGAATACCCCAATTTCCCTGGATTTGATGACACCACATGTTTGGTTTTTGATACTTATGCCCCCTCCCATATGCTACTTTCCTGAAAGTAAAAGCAGACTGCATACAGAAAATGAAGGGATTCTGTACAGAATCAGTAATTTGTCCTGAGAAGCTGCTACTTTAGGTCTGACAGTGATAGATTTGAGGATCTGAGAGGTATTCAAAGGTACTGATATGCATTATAGGAGTTTTAATTTTTAGATAGAGACAAGCTCCTCTAGCAAGTCTATTAGGTTTATTCCTGAGAACAGCTGGCAGCCTTGTCAGTCACTTGTATCAGCTGGGTTGGCCATGCCAGACACATATGCATAGCAAGAGGTAATGACTTTGTTGAAGGTGGCAGTGAGATGAAAGTTACCATGGGTTTGCTACTTGCGTAAGGACAGAGCTGTTTGCCTGCCCAGATTGAAAGAACAAACTGAATTCTGAATTTATGCCAGAATGTTCTTGCCATAATGCAAAATAAACATAATCAGACAAGTACAACATTGTATTCCTAAAAGGCATGCAAAAACAAATTTGCAGCACACAGAAGGATATGGACCATGATGTTCTATGGCCAATAAATAATCAAATTAAGTCGTGAACTGAAAATGCTACTAAAACAGCAGAAAATACAGAAGGTTTAATTTCAAAACACATGAAAATGCCTTCAAAAGAGTAAAGTGCTTACTTTTAAGGTGACCAAAGGAAAATACAGAACTAAGGAGAAATGAAACATGCCATTCTGAAGTCTGTACCCTACAGAACAGGCAGCTATTTAAAATATGTTCTGAGGACAACATTTCAAAATAAATGCTTGAAAACGTTAGAGCGTCAGTCCTCTTATCTCAATGCAGTGTGCAGTGCAGTATTGCACAGAATGAAGCTTCTATTCAAAGAATAGATACTTGACAAAAAAGAACATTATCTATGAACAACAGTCTCCTGGAGATATCTTTGAGAACTTTTTTGTGTTTGTAAATTATTTGAAATAGTCCTTATATACAGAGACATTTATATAACCCATCTCCCTCCCTGCATTCTCCAAAAAGCCTCAAATCATTGCTTGTACTCTTTGCAGAGTAAAATTCCATGCCTTTATTTTCCCAATCCCTGAAAAATTATGATGTTCTCTCTGGAACATAACACTTTGCTCTTCTACCAAAAAGGCAGCCATCAACCACCGGTCAGTTTTTCAGCTTCCTGTGGCTCATTCACTGATTCTAGACTGGTACCATTTTGCTCTTCGAAGATGCTTCACCTGTGAAGCTCTACAGACATTTCATTGCTACAGAAAACTAGCTGCAATTTATGGATAGAAAAGATATACTCCTTCATGAAGAAATAAAGTGATTTTAATGTTTTACTCATTCTTGCCTTGAATGCTATCTGAAGAGAGAACATCCTTCTTCTCTGCTTTGTAGCACTGGCTTTCTTCACACCAGCTTTGCCTTGGTTTTTAATCAGGATGGCAATACAGAATGCAGAAACAAAAGAAAAACAGTATTATGAAGAAATGGAAACTGCACAACATCACAGAAGTAAAAGAGAGTTGAACATGACCTGCCTATCTGTGCAGCCCCCAAGAACACTGAAGAAACCAGTACATCATTTTTATTGAAGACGTGGCAAGAAAATGCCATAAATTCACCATGACAGGTGACATTGCCAGTTCAGTGCCTCCTTTTAAGGGGAGGAGAGCAATTTAATCACCTGCAGATCCTCATGCTTGACCTCAAGAGCAAGTACACAGGTCAAAAACAATTCTCAAGGAACGATGACAGATGCAGTAAGTGACAGCACCAGAAAGGTAAATTACCCCAAACAAATCTTTGATGCAATGGTTAAAAGGAAAACACAAGATACTTTATCCATGCAGATAACTGGGGAATTACTAGTTCAGATGGGGATTGGTACAGGTATTTTAAGAACAACAAAGAACCTGAATGGCAGACAAATCATGTTATCCTTGGAGAAAAAAAAAAAAAGCAACCCACTGAGCTCAAAAGTAGGGGGCAGACTACTGTGTGGTTCAAAATACTTATTCCCAGCAACTTCAATTCAGTGCCAGTTCATGCAGTGCTCTGGCAAGGCTGATCACTACAATAGTCACAGCAATATCAAAGCTGCCATTAAACTGAATTACAACAGCAAGGTACAAAAAAAAATCATTGTGAATGCTATCAAATCCATAAAGTTATCATGTGACAAAGGAGAGACAGGTAATCAAGAGCCACCAACAACCACACTGTCTGTGCCTACGGAAGGAACTCAACCAGGCCAGACAAGATTAGGGAATTCTGCCCCAGGGATACAACTACAACATCACTTCATCCATTCAATTTTTCTTCAAACATGCAGAAGGCCAGGGAGCCTTTTGTACATCACAATTCTTATTGCTCCTCGCATCTTTTGCATATTTATACTGAAGTGCCATCATCTTCTTCCTTCCTGGAAAAAAAAATCTTTGCTCTGGCAGTGTAGAAGAATAGTCAAGGTCAGATTTGTGATCCCTTAGGCCATCAAAGTAGTAACAAGATGATTTAAAACAAATTAAAAATCAATTCACTCTGCATTTACTTGCACCCTTTACCTTCAGTCTTTCAAGCCTAATTCAGCTCTTTACCTTTTCATCTGAACTTTTTAAGTTTTTTTTATATCTTTCCACTGCTGAGAAGCTTAGATGATAAAATTACTATACCAGGTCCCCAAAATAATATGGTTAGAACACTCTAAAGCATGCTTAACTTTAAGCATGCATGTGAGCACACCTACTGACCTTGATAGTCTCACGTCTAATGCACTTTGTTGAACTGCAGGTACAAAGATGAGCTATCATGTTTCTTTACCACAAAAAAAAAAAAAAAAGAAGTGCCTTACTCTTCAGCTCAAGCACACAATCAATTACTCTGTCTGGTGCCATTATCATAGCCAGCCTTCCTTCCTCGAAAGTTTTACATTGCATTGTATAGTGGTGGAGCAGCACAATAACAGTAATAGAGTTATCAGTCTATCTAAAGCACTCAGTAGTCTATGGGAACAATAAGCAACTCTGAGCTCTGAATTGTGAAAACTTGGACTCTTTCTGCATTTGCATTTGGAGTACCAAATCCTTTTCTAACAAGCTAGGAAAAGCACTTCTTTAAACTTCTACCTGATACAGACTCAGTTCATTCAGGCAGCTTCATTTCAAACCTCTCTAACCTCTCCTTGATTGCCAAGCAGGGGGAGGTATACTTCAACCCTCTGGAGACCACTAGGGGAAGAGGAAAACAAGGGAAAAAAATAAGGACTTGTTTCAGACATGACTTTCTCAAAGCACACAGGTACTTAGAAACATAGAAAGAAGCTGTTCTAGAGATTATGACAGTCAGGGAGAAGAAACAGGAAAAAGACAGAGCTGGTCCTGGACAACAGAAAGAAGAGTTACAGACAGGAACTATTCTAATATCAAGAGAGACATTAAGAATCCTTCAGGTGAATTACAGTGCATAAATATTTCCTTGGTGCATAGCACACTTCACTGGATATCATGAGCATACATACAGACAGAAGAAGTATTAAAAATAGGGATTTTTCATCCAAATCCATTCCAAATGTTTAAGACACCCTGAAGTAGTCATAAAACACTGACCACTGACATATTGCCTTGTTACAGATACAGGTCTCCAAACTACCTTCACCAGTAGTAGGGCCCTGCTCAAGGCAGTCTTTCTTTTACAAGACTGTACTGAGAAGCAGGGCTTTTAAAACATATCCACCTCACAGCTATGATACATGCAAACGAGATGGTACGGTGAATATATTCAGGACCTTCCTCTAAGTCTTCACCCCCCAAAACAATAGCAAGATTCATCACACCTCCATACTCCATTTGCTTAGCAAACACCTGCAAAGACTGAAGGAATAAGAGCAACAGCACCACTGCAACCTGCAGCATAGAGCTGTGCTTATGCAATGCACAAAGGCCAGCAAATTCATACTGATGTCATTCTTCAATTTGTTAAAAAAGCTTTGACTGCCTCAATAACAAAGAATAGCATTAAACACAGCATGGCAGGATAAAATGAATTAGGGACAATAAATCTGGCATTAACAGCATGAAAAGCAAAGTGACTGAAAAAACCTAATCTTCTAAGAAGAAAGTATCTTTGGCCACACATAGAAACACCTCCCCTTATTTCTGCCAAAGGCAATGCCAATCCATACAATTAATGTAAAAGTCTGGGTTAGTCCAATGACCTAGAAGAGTTTAACCAGAGGGCTCTAACAAGGCTGACGAAGGTGTCTCCAATAATTCTGAACTCTGGTGTATCTACGCAAGCATTTTACTCTACATCTGGAGAGGGCTTTCGAATCCTAACTTGCTGCAGTTTTGTGCACATGCTATAGCAGTCCTGGAGGGCACCAGACAGATGCTTCAGGAAGTTCTCAGAAGAATGTACTGCACACCCTTATTTAGTAATTGCTACTGTGTGCCAAGTCCACAGGACTGAGCCAGACCAGAGTTACTCTACACTGAAAAAAACCCCACACAAAATCCAAAATACCTTAATGAGTTGTTGACAGGAGAGATAGCAAAGGCCTCTAAGATTTTTTATTTTCAAAGCAGGGACCTGAACCTGACTGTCGTTATGCCCAGCAACACCCAATTTCAGTATCTTAAAAACTAACTTAAAAAAAATATATATATACAGCAGAGGAGGAAATAGAAAGAAGATAAAGGATGAAAGAACATGAATTGGGGAAAAAGAAAAGAAAATTGCTTCAAGGCACATTAATATGTGAAAAAATTACCATGTCTTCACAATGACAGAGCTGACATTTTAAATTTTCATGCAAGACAGCAATAAAAGACAGGAGTTTTTAGTGTTTTATATAAACTCACCCTGTAATAGAAACTGGAAGTAGAGAGGAGGCTAAAACTCGACTTCACCAGTATATACCGAGGGATGGTATTGCCTGCTTAAAGCCAGCTCTTCTGACACACTCAAGAAGGCCAACAGCACAGTATGCTATGGGACTGTTTCAAAGCTGTCTCCCAGTACTAGGAAACTTAACCTTTATCCCACACTCTCTCATAGTATGCTTCCACTCAGCTTATGAGAGTGAGAAGTCTGGCAATATTTAGCTGCCTTTCCCTGCCTATCCTAATACAGTTCAATAAGCTTCCTGGAGCAAGGATTGGGAAGAAATCTGACACTTCTGAATGCCTAAAATCAGCATTTGTAAACAAAATGCCTGGGACAAAACCAGGAGCCTTGACATTGTAATAGCTTTTGTCAATACTATATTTATAAAGACCGGCTACTTAAAAAAAGAGGTGATGCCTCCCACCATAGCTCTTACTTCAGCTATGTCTTAAATCAAAGTGAAAATCCTACAACTTACCATTCAGCACTTGATTTATACTCTAGGCACAAGTCCTTCTACCTTAACTAAGATCTGGAACTATCAGCATATAAGGAGCCCCATTACTGGCTAGGACAGAAAAAACCACCAGGACCTGGACCCAAGTTACCCGTGCAACTTCAGTTCTGACATTTCTGAGTATGTTCACGTCTGACTCCCAGCCTTAAGATATTTCTGCAATTTTCCTACCTCCCCCCATTCCTATACCCACTTCACTAAGTTTGCATTTGGTTCATTAAAGCAAAGTTACAGACAAACTTTTAATCATGTAGTTTCCCACCAGCAGATTACACGTTTTCTAGAGCAGAGGTATAACAACAAGAAGCAGCAGTCTGGAGAAGCATTACTAAATGCTGTGACTGACCAACTGTCATCTACAACATTTGGTGTTTTTTATTTGGTAAGTGGAAGAATCAGGAAATCGCAGAAATGTAACTTACACAGCTTATTTTTTTTTTCTCCGAGAGAAGATCCTAGCTGTTATCAGGAAAGAAATGCAAAGTAAATGCAACTAAAACCCAGTTTGAGTTTACACAGCACCTACTACAGCATACTAATTGCTTCATGTTAATTGCTTCCTTAATTTGAAATGAATATGCCTCTGACAACAGCAATTTTTCAAAAATCATCCTTGTTAACTGCTTTGTCACTTTGCTAAGTGCTCAAAGCATTTCACTAACAACTACCTAACTATATACACCCCATTTACATTGAATGACTGCATAATTTGAACAGGTCTTTAACAACTCATGGTCAAGCTTGCTGGTGTGTATTTCCATTGTTTCCTCAATTTCCCACCATTTCAATACCTGCTACCATATTCTGGAGCATAGCAGATACCTTCAGGAAGTCAACAGTTACAAGTATTTCCAGGAGCAATAAAGTATTCACCTTTTGGCCTGTCCTGAGTTAGAGAAAACAAAAATGTGTATTCTATTTTCATCTCCTGAAAGCACTGTTCTTCTTTACTCTGGGAAGAGTAGGGCGGGTGCCTTTAGTCGACGGACCAACTGTAGGGTTTTGTTTCTTATCTGTTTCATCACAGGTCTTCCCTCCAGGGGGATAGTTGTCTGCTAATGGGCCACTAACACCTCCCCAAACTAACACATCCCCAAACTATACCCTCCCCAAAGCAGTACATCCACATTACATCATCCTACTGTGAGATGCTCCACCCAGTGGGGGGAGCCAACCATTTCTACCTGGATAAAACTGGGCCACAGGAACGAGAAGGCATCCAGCTTCACCCAATTCCTGGAGAAAGACTGGACCCCTTCTCATCACTACCTGGACCCTTGTTCTACAGGACCATTCTCTACTCCACCAGAACCACCTCTGCCACTCCAGGAGGACTCATTTTTGGACTGACCAACAGGGTGTCAGGTTGTAGCTCTGACTCTGTCAAGGATTTTCCAAAATTGTTATTTGTTTGCTGGTGTGGTTGGGTGGTTTTGTCTTTCTACTACATTTGTATTGTAAGTATTCCTAGTAAAGAACTGTTATTCCTATTCCCAAATCTTTGCCTGAAAGCCCTTAATTGTAAAACTATAATTTGGTGGGGGTGAGGGGTTTACATTCCCCATTCTAAGGGAAACTCCAGCTTTCCCTGTCAGATACCTGTCTTTCCAAACCAAGACATAGCCATAACCTGATAATAAGTTCTTTGGAGGTTTTGCAAATGAAAATTTTCAGAAACTTACAGTCACTCAAGCTGAGGTGGACTTCCAGTTGGGCAGCTAAAGGCACAGCTCTGAATCCAGCACAGACACCCACCAAATTTGCAGTTTCTGCACCAATCATGGATATATTAAAACAATTCAACAGAAATATTTGATTTCAGACACTGAGAAAACAAACTAAACCTTTTTTACTTTTTTTTTCAACTTCAAGAATGATCAAATGCTAGATTAGGCTCCCAAGAGAACCTGCAGAGTCTCCATCCTTGGAGTCTTCAAAACCTGACCAGACATGGTCCTAAACTGCTCCAGTCAACCCTGCTTTAGGCAGATGGGTTGGACTAGATTGTTTTCAGAGGTCCCTTCCAGCCTGAGTGCTTCTGCAATTCTGACCAGACCAGATTTTAGATCCCAGATATTCAAACTATACAGTACAAAAAGGGTATAAACCCATTAACTTTAATAGTAGGCTTAAATGAAACAGCAATAAATTAATCTGAGGTATTTCTGGCTCCCAGAAAGTTTAATATCTCTGTTAAACCAAAGGGCAAATGACAACTAAGAAGGAAGAAATGAGATCAAGCAGAATTGTTGAACTAAATCAGTGTTTGAATTTAAGCTGACTTTTCTGAACAGACCTATAGCAAATGTCAATTTAACCTGCACAGCCTGACAACACTTCCTTGCTTTTCCTATCAAATATGGGAAACCAGGACAAGCATTTATGAGATCAACAATCAGAAACAGGAAGAACATTAAAATCAAGAAGGCCCGAACTAAGAAGACGTTTTTCAGCAGCCTTTCAAAAATGTACCTCTGTAGATCATGTAGCATGCTGGCATGAATACAGTGCAGCAGTGTCATGCCAAATCATGTCTTTGACATGCCCATGATGTTCTCAGAAGGACCACCCTGGGTAAGAGTTACATTCAAATTTACTGATTTGTGCACATGGCCTGCAGCAAGACTAAACTACCTACAGCAAAGGGAGGCAAAAAAACCTCCTCTGTACAAATCTTCCTAGACTTAACACTTCTGAATATCTTTGAAGCAAATTTACCAGACCTAACACACGATATATAGAACACCATAACCCAGGGCCAAGGAGTAACCTGGTAAAGTATGCCACTACAGAAAGAAACACAAGATACCCTGGCACAAAGGAAAAACACAAGTGGCAGCACCACGTTAAGCCCTGGTAACTAAACCTCAGAAAAACCCTTCACTTTCAGCACTTGTAATGATAATCTGAAGTATTCAGACAACAGTTTGCTCCTCAGGTTAGCATTTCTTTTGGCATGTAGGTATATATATTTTAAGAGATCCCACCTTCACTGCAACACACTGGTCTCTAGTCTCTTCTTGCACCTGGAAACACCACAGGTGGATACCTCTGTGCTTTCTCCATCACAGTATATACCCATTATGAATGGCTCTATACATACTACTCCTGAAAAACAGAATGGATGTGGAAACATCACAACAGACAGGGAACTATGCACTTCCTAGTGATAGCCCTTGGAGAAAGGGACATGAGGGACATTTTAGAAGCACATTTGTGAACTTGTAAGTGATTATTCCGGATGTGATAACAAAATCCAAAAACTATTAGCTGAAGTACTAGCTGTGAAGCCTCTGGAAAGTGTTAAGAGACTTACTGGGACAGGATGAATACCAGGAAATAAACTTCTGGTAAGTAGCCACACAGCATGACATTTTCCTTACCCACTAAATGCAATACTTAATATCCTCAGCTTTATTTATATTTGCTCTATACGGAGGAAAAATGCTTTCTTTAGAATAGAAAGTGTTATCCTAATTAGCATAAAATTCTGCTTTTAACATTATAGATGGTCTTTCTTACATAAGTACCAAGAACCATCACTACAGCAATGCCAAATGAAATCTAGATATATTTTTTAAACTATTACCAGACTGTAAAGCATAATGCAAGAGAAATTACTAAAATTCACAGTAGTCAAAATGTGTACGTGCTGAATGCTAAATGTAAAATTATAACTCCTCTTCATGTACACTGACAAATTACTATTACATTCTACATCAACATCATTTTTGAGGAGCTGAAAGATCATGCTATATAACGACATCAACTGTCTTTAATTACAGCTAAAACTCTCAAGAAAATCTCATGAATTATTGCAGAAAGGATCTATTTAATTTTTTTAGAGTAATATATGTTTCTTCCAAGGAGAGATACAGCTTGAGTAAATAGTATCATTACTGGCATTTAGAATTCATTCTTTTGAAAGCTCAAATCACAGAAATTTAAATAATATTTCATGTCTTACTTCTGCAGAGGCAAAGTATTTTCCAGAACAGTTAAGAATGTAAAATGGAAAGTCCAAAATTCATGTTGTAAAAATGTTACCAAAAGACTACATGTTAAATGTAAAAAGGCAAATCACAGTTTGGGGTCAGTGGAGATCTACCCATTTTTGCACTATCTCCAATTATTGTAAGTTTTAATATGAAGATAGCCATTTGCAAATTTAGGCTATTTTACTGTGAAAAAGAAGAGATGAGAACCTTTCTTCACATAAATATATTGTTGGGGTTTTTTTAATGACAAATAAATTGCAGTAGAATCACATTCTGAATAGAAGCAGAATGACTGACACATTCAGACCATGGAGCCAAGGGCCTTTCTGGAATGGGCAGTATTAAATAACAGGTTAAACTCCAGATGGCTGTATTTCAAATTAGCCTGACAGCGATGTATACATGGTACACAGCAGATGTCAATCACTACAACAGAGGCTCATTTGGGGAGCTGAAGTTAACAGTGCTTTTAACAAGCCTGAGTCTGAATGTGGTCAATAGGAGACCTTGTCTACCTAGCTTCCAGCCTGCACAGTGTACAGGTGTCCAGGTGTGAGCAGCAGGAGGTGCCGCTCGGGTGGCCCTTCTCAGAAAGGATATGGGGTTGTCCTGTGCTGGACACAGCCACTCAGAGCTGGCTCTGACAGACCCAAAGCTGAGCCTACCAGTGGCACTGGTGGTGCCTCTTCGCTGATGTATTTAAGAAAGGGTAAAAAAAACTGCACAGCAGCTGTAAAATAGGAGTGAGAACACGTGAAAGAAACTGTTCTGCAGACACACAGGTCAGAGAAAACGAAGAGAGAGAAGATGTTGCAGGTGCCAGAGGAAAGATTCCCCCCACAGTGACAGAGCAGATATCCATCCACACTGCAGTCCATTGAGAACATCCTTGAGAAACAAGGTGTATCAAATAGAAAAGTGAAGAGAATAACAAGAAGGGATGAAGGGAATACCCTCAGGGCCCTCTTGCAATTTCTAACCAAGTGAAAGCTGTAAAAACCATTAAGGTACTGTAGGGAACTGAGGAAGGTGCAGGGGGAGAGACACGGTGACATGAACTTTGCTGTCAGTTTTCTTCCTTCCAAGGTCTGGACTTCATTAGGATGATCAGTGATTGCAAGTTTAATTACTATGGGTGCAATTTTTTACTGACAAGGAAGTTATTGACAAGAAAAGCTTTACAGTAACTGCTTTAGAATAACTGTATAAAAGATAATTGACCTGAAGTTTTAGTAAGGGAAGATGCAGTTGCTTAGCAGGGACTGATCGTTACATTTATGGGTCAATTAAATACCAGTGCTATTTTATTTTGACTTCTAAAAGCTTTGTCCAGACGTAACACAAGCATCATGACCCCATGTTCTGCCTAGGGTACCGCTCCCAACATCCAGGTTGTCCTAACTCTTACAGACACAGCTATATAAATTGCCATTTCCAAAGGAATAAGCTTGGGGATATGGTAACAATTTCCCAATGAAGCGCTAAAAGGAGAGAGCTAAAAACAGCTTGCTCATTGACACAGTGCTGTTCAGCCAACAATTATACATGCACAGAAGCATGGGTAATCTGAGGAAAGACTTAACTCACAGGTTCTCTTCCCTGTTCTCAAAGAGCAAGGGGAAAGTATTTTATCTACTGGATAAGTGTGAGGGAGCTGATTTTATGCTTTATTTTATAAAGCAGTTCTTGTTCACTGAGATAGCTTGCATTTCTCACTTCTGATCTAGAGTCTAACTCTGCAACTTTTGTCTTGTGATCAGCCCTCAAAGATCAAATTTATCTGACCTAATCCCAGAATTTCTGTTACTAAAAATTCATTTCTCAAGCTGTTTAAAAGACTAATACATGCAACAATGAAAAATACATGAGCCACCTATGGTCTAATAAGTGCTTAACATTATGGAAACACTTATCACCCAAAGTAGTAGGATCCATGGAGTCTGAAACAAAGCAGCAGAGAAATAAGCTTATTATCCATAAAGAGGGAAGCCTAATCTTAAAATGTTTCAGACTAATAAAATATCAGACACAACCCACATTTGTTATAGAATGGAAATTATTAAGCTACAAGAACTGCAACACAGGATAAAACCTCTTTTGTCCAAGTTTTGGGCCTGTAAGCTGTTGTAAGGAAAAGTAAAATGCCTTCAATGTCTGTAAATGGTATCTATAACACCTGTAACAAATCTCAGGACCCTGTCTCTAATTCAGCATTGGAAACTACTATTCTACTCCAAACAAAAGTGTAACTGTCTTTGTGGGAAAGGAAAAAGCATTGTGGAAAACAAAGGTTTCAGACACCTACTAATTATTTAGGAGAGATAATCAATAGCGTAGCACGCATACTTTATGGTCTACTGTTTTCTCATTCTAGTTCTGTAAGAGTTGCAACAAAACAGAATATGATTTATCAATGCATTTCCAAAACAAAAGGGTTTTGCTTAGCTTACAATATAGCTTGCCAGATGCATGAAAGATTTCCATTAATAATGTGGTACCAATTCAAAATTTTGTGTCTTCGTGCAAGACTGACAATAGATTAACTGTTATGTTAAAATTAGTAACTGTTCAATGCTTCCAAGCAAGTAAAGCACTTGATCACATAGTTCTTTTAAGCACAAGAACAGTTGCATAGCACTACAGGGGGAAGGTAAGAAGCATATGATTAAATGTAACTAAATTGGATACAAATCACAAAAAAATGTAATTCTGAAACGTCTCTAAAGCACACTTGAAATAAACAGGCTTGTGAAACAGGAAACACAGTCTCTTTTTTTGCCAGAGTTTGTCTTTCACGTATGGAAGATACAAAGGAAGACCACAGCTGTTGCATTTTCAAAGGCTGAGATGACTTCTTACTTCCCAGTGAGGTCAAGCTTTTAAAAATCACCTCAAAAATATTACATAGAGGTTCAGCATAAAACCTGATAATAAGTTAATTTTTGCTATATTATGAACTTTGAACCTTCATGCAAGTCTGATAAGCAGCCATGTGCAAATGCCAAATTCAGTCTAATTTCAGGGAAAACTCCTATAGCTCAGAAAGCATCTTCATCCTACATCCACAAGAGACTGACAATAACCCCCTACCCAGTAAAACCCTTCCCTACCTTTGGAAAAGCAGCAAAGAATAAAAACAAATGAACAAAAAACCAAACCAACAAAACCTCCACAAAACCTAACAAACAAAAGAATAAACAAAAACCCAAAGAAACAAAAAAGCAGCAATTAGTCTCATCAAGTAGGCAAGGATGAACAGTAACTATGAGAAGAAACTGCATCCACGACCTAGATATAACAACTCTAGTCATGAGATAAGAAAATAATAAATTTAAAAAAAGAACTCTTGAACTTTGAAAAGAAAAAGCAGCAATGTTCATTTCTACAAAAAGAGACTAAAGTTATGGTGAGGAAAAAAAGCTATTGTTCCATGTCCCCCCTTGTGCTGCTTGGAGTGAGGAGAAATAAACACAGGAAGATTTTCAAGGCTTTTGGTATGCCCTTGAATTACAAGAGGTTCCTGCCAATGTTACCACAAAGAATCACATGCCCAAAGTGGAAGACTGCACTACAGTGACTGCAGGAGGCTGTGGGAGAAAGCTAAAGAGGAAAGAGATCGTATGTTAATTCCCAGATTTGACATGTGAGACCCCATTTCCACAGGGAGCACCAAGCCAAACACCTTGCAGCTAAGAAGTATGTTGGAGAGACACAAAAAAGAAGCTGACTCACATTAACACATATGGTTTGAAGGGTAAGTTTTACCTTTTCATATCTTAACACAATACTTCCATAAACAACCATCATGGATAATGCTCAAAGTTAGTTAAAATCTCAACTACACTCTCTACAGCTCAAAAATTTAACCTCAATTTTTAAAGAAAAAACCCACCATGTTTCTTTGTTCATGAAACAATAAATATAGAAAATGCAAAATAATGGATCTGCATGCTCATTACTCTGATGGGAAACACTGCATTGACCTGCATTATTCCTTTATACCCACATATCATACTTCTAAATAACTGTATGCAGAAAAAATACTTTTTACATGTAAACTTGCTGCATTTTATAAAATCTGGAACAAGGCTTTGTCTACTCACAAGATGCAGACTACAGCTACTGCCTTCATGTCACCCACCCTACTCCAGAGGAGAACAGCACCCAGAGACCTTTATCGGAATGGTCTCCATCTGAATTCCTGATACGGTGAGCGTTGTGGCCGTGCTTCAGTATGTAGCATTTAAACATCTGAATAAACCCCAGCTTAAACCCAGATCTTTCTTGGACCATAGCTAGAATGGCTCAGCATCTGGCAGGATTGAGACCTAAGGACATGCAAGAAGAAATTAGCAATTTCCATTTAAATGCTAATGCTTATTCTTTCCAGTGAAAATTGAAGTGTAACAAGTGATCTCTCATCACACAGAAAGAGCCTTGATTGTTATTTAATGATCACAACGAATAGTTAGAAAGCATGAAATGAAGCTAATAAATCTTCTGTTGAGCCTGACATTTTCAACAAACGGAAGTACTCAAAGTTTTCAAAAACAGTTCCATCCAATTTTCTTCATTTTAGACCAAATTTTCCATGTTCTTCAGTTACAGATCCACATATTGGTACCACACAAACTAAAGTGGAACACCCAGCTACTTGAACAATTCTTTTAAAGATTTCTTTCTAGTGCTACCTATACAACATAACATACATTGTATTCCACAAGGTTCAAGTTCATGCATCAGCACTATCCACCACAGCATCTATTTGCCTTTCAGTGATAAATTAGGAAATTAGACAAATACTACAGAAGTAGGGTTTTTTTTTTCCTTCTCTATTGCAGCCTCCTAGATGGATATAAATACAGTTTGGTTTATTTAGGTTTCAGCATTTTTAAGCTACATTCTAGTCTAAGTATAGGTAAGCTGGGGATGATTTTTATTTGACAATTAAATAATTTTAACAAATAATTAAACAATTTAATGATTTTTAAAGAATACTCGGTCATCAAGACTGCTTTTTCTTTCACCCCTGTAAAAGGGAAAGGTAAAACAAACCACAGACTCCAAACCCTGTGACTTCAAACTTAGTCAATACCTACATTATTTGTGATAGCTTGAATGAATCAGTCAGTGAAATGGCTCCCTAGTTTAATAGAAACTACTCAGTTTATTCATAAACTTGTAACACTAAAATACCCATCCAGAGAGAAGCATATTTCTAGAAGCCTTTTCATGCACCAATGAAAAACAACACTTGTGATTTCAACTACATAAAAACAATACTGTCATTACCTAACCCCAGAAGTGCCTCATTTTTGTTGATAATATAAACACACACGCACATATGTGTGTGCACATGAGAATTACAACACTCCCACACACTACAGCCCCAGTATAAAACAGCATAAACTCTATCCAGAGTTAAAAGCATATGTAAAATACAACAGAAGCAATGCAGTTCTATTTCAGTTTTCTAAGGGGGACACTCTTTAAATACAGATATATGTATCAAAATTCCACATTAACACTCCATATGATGCCACAGTCAACTGTAGAGGGGTATCTGGAATATTTCTAGAAAATGGAGTCACTCACAGGTTCCAAATATTCTCTGCAATCTGTCCAATAAGGAAGAGGCTACAGCCATTTGCTTTAGATTACCTTCCTGCCCCTTACATTGTCTCCTCCATGTACTGTCCCTTCAACAGAACAAGTTTGCTTGGATGGCCTCAAGAGTTTGGACACCAGGCTTCTGTCATGGCACAAAAGATGCACATCAGACCTGTGGTGCTTGGCCTGTGTGACAGTGTAAGTAACATGACACTCAGTGTATAAGCTTCTCGTACCTCCTCCACCTCTGGGAAGTTTTGTATATCAAAGGGCAAACTAACCCATGGCCGTATGAAATGTAAACTGCCTCTGAGCCTGCTGAATCACATCACCTCATCAAATATGTCAGGGCTATTTCATTTCCATTACATATTTCTACAATTATAAAAGTTCTCGATGCCAATTAATTTTAAAAGTCTTCAAGGTAGGTGGTCTAAGCACACCACATGAAAGCAAAACAAGCTTCATGCAAGAAATGACTCCTTACAATAAATAAATTGTAGACAGAGCTGGTAGCATTTGTGATAGCTGCTAGGAAACTAAAGGTTACTTAACAACTATGATTTAAACACTAGTTCTCAATCATAATTCTGCCAACTTTGAATCCTTCAGGCTGAAATTCTTCTTGCTTATCTCAATCTAGTTTTTTTTAAAAAAAATTATAAATTCACCACATCTGTAAGACAAAGTGTTTGTGCTGTCCACAAAGTTCATCTATAATGTTTTATGTATCTGAATACAATATAGACCTCTCTACTCTCTTTAAGAAGAAACTTTAATATCTGGATATTTTAGAAGAGAGACTTTGATGACCCAGAAATTCTGCCACATTTCAAACTTAGAAGAAATGCCTAGTATGGCCAACCTGATTAATCCAACGTATAAACTGTTGAAGACTACAGCTAGGATTACCCAGATTCAGGGAAAAGTGAATAGATACCTACATAAATAAGGCACAGGAATAAAGGAGAGTGCTGGAGAAAGTCTAAAAGGTGATGCTGCAGGAGTCTATATGAAAACACATTCCCCTCCAATATTTGGTTAACTTTTCATGAATGCTAAACTTAACCTGCATGTATGTGCATTCCACTATGACCATACCACTTTCACAGGATCCCTGACTGACTCTCTGCAGTCAGTATCATGAATAAGGACAGCACAACAAACTAAATCTTATCTGCAGGACAACTGCTTTATCTATAAATGGGAAACCACAGAGAGAACCTGCTGGAAGGAGCAACTTAGCAGTAGAATCCAATGCACATCACCAATCAGTTTATGACAGAGCATCCTAAGATGAAATGGGATACCCAAGACAAATACACATGGTGTGCTTCAAGCCTAGCAAAAGAGCAGTACAAAACCTGGGGCATGGAAGTTGCAAAGAGCTTCAAACAAACCTACAGAGCACTGTTAGAGTCTTAGGTATAAATTGTCTGATCTACAAGAGAACTTTTGAGTCCCTTTAAATTTTAAGAGTCTTGACTCCTTGGCAAAGCCATATACTTGCACTTAAATTACATCAAGCACATGTGTACTAAAGTTAAAGAGGAAACCAAGTTTCTGACCCAACAAGGTGCCCTATGCTGCAGAGAACTTGAACTGCATTCTGTGCTCATTATTCATCAGGCAGGAGCACTTCTCAGGTGGCAGGAACACACCCACACTCACCACAACAAATTTGGTGCAGCAGCTCTGTACAGAAAGTGCCCAGCACAGCCACAACTGTGCATTCTTGATTCCTCCCCAAAGCATAGTCATCCATCCTGTTGAATGAGGCAGTGGGGAACAGTAAGCAGTCTCATAAGCAGGCTGTGTCCTAACACATGCATAAAATGGCAAAATTGAGATTGTCTGCCTCTCCCATTTCCTAGTCAATATATTTTCCTTATACAACATTAACATTCTTTTAGATTCATCTGTTAAACCTGGAAAAACATAATCTTAAATGTTCTGTCCATGAATTCACAGACTCCACAGATTTCAGCTGTGACTGGCTCATCACTTTCAATATTTAAACGAAGAAAACAACTATCAAAGACTGCTCTAGAAGCTAGAGTACGAGATATAAAAGCAATGGGAGCTTTTGTATGCAGGAATTTTCCTGCTAGCTAAAAATTCCTTCCTAAGAGTTCTGTGCTTGCTTACATAAATAACATATTAGAATGCATACACAAAAAGTACATTAAAACAGTTAAAACTGCAGCATGGCTATCATCCTACTTAGAAACAGAACCAAATAAATGAAAAGTTACATGATATAACATTCTCCATCCACTCAATTCTTACCATTGCACCTGGCTTATTATCACACGCAGTATACAGTGTGAAAAGGCCATTTTGGTACAATAATCCAGAACGTTATCCATGGACAATGGAAAAATGCAGTAGGGATCAAAACTGTATTTGGTCTTAAAACTGGCAGAAATCGATACGAAGATCAGAAATGTACAACACTGAATATAAAAAAAAATCAACAAACAAAGCCTAAACTTAACAATTAACTAAATTACCTAATCAACATTTAGAGAAGAAAAAAAAACCAATAAAGTGTAAGATAGGTCAGTGCTCAAGGCAGAGCAACAAAAAGAAGATGAGTGCTCTGATGCACTACGGAAACAGGATTCTTACACATTTCTGCAATTAATTTTCCTAGAGTAGCATGAAAAATATATTTTGTATTCTTTATTTACAAGCTACAGACATCTTGTTATTCTGTCTATATGAATAACAACAAACCCTGGGAAGAAATGCTTTTTTTTCAGTTTGACGTTGTAAAATTTCAGTGTGAACTATAGGCTAAATAAATTTGTGTACATCAGGTTTCTGAAAGCTTTCAAAGCATCCACAACTCTATATAACAGCAGAACTGAGAAACAGAAAACCAAAACACTGGATTTAGGTGTTCTGTGAAAATTTTGAAAAGATAATTTGTTGCTTTGGCTACTTAAGAGTTTGATTCCATTTGAAGAGAAAATACTACTGAACTGTTATAACAGTAAAAAGAAAAAAGGAGTGAAAATCCTTGCCAGGGGGATGGTATAAATCAAAACCATGCTTTTCATAAAAGCACCAATCCTAAACCCCACAGTGCCTCTTCTTACTTGACTATCTACACAACAGACTACAGAGTTTTAACTCCTTGCCTAAATTGAGGTTACAAAAAAGAATGAAAAGTTGCTTGATCTAGGCTGACACCCACACTCTAATAAAGCCACTTCAAGATAAACATCTAAGTGCAAACAAAAGATAATGATAAGAGCACTTAACTCTAAAATATGGAGCAGGAGGAAAGAGAGAAGCTCTCATTATCCTAAAATTAAGCCCCATGAAATGAGCATCCAGAGCTGAAGTTACAATACAGAGAAATCTAAGCACATTTAAGGCATGGAAATGGACTTTGGGCAGCAAAACATACACTCCAGCTCACAGAAATCTTTGCACAAGTCCCTCAGTAAGAGATTAAAGAAATCATGCAGTTACGGAGTCAGAACCAAAATACTTCAGACACTTAAAAGCTGGAATAACTTGTTTCCTTTAAGATAAAATACACTGCAACTTGTGTTAAATAATCTACCACACTGAAGGAAATATTTAAATTATTTAATTTCCTGAGAAAAAACAGCAGAAGCTAGAAGGACCTAAAAGAAACCAAAGGAAAAGGCAACAAAATGGAGTACTGACAAAGCAATAAACACTGCATGCATAATATAAATCACCTAGAATTATACTGGAATATAAACCACAAAACTTCAGAATTAGGAATTGCTTTAGAGACTCCCATAAACCATTTAGCTCTTCTGCATTCAGAGAGGTAATAAAAAAACAAACTTAGCCTGAATAAAACCTGGAATAAAAAAATGCCATGAAAGCTATTAAATCATCACTCCAGAAGTCAATTGGATGCTTTACCAGAGTGCAGTGCTCAAATCAAGATACATTATCTTGAAATAGTAACGCAGTGCTGGAAAGCAGAAAGAGAATCAGCACTTCCAGCAGTACTGCCAAAGTGCAACTTCTTTTCCACTGAGGTGAAATTTTGTATGTCCACATTCTAAAGGTCAAGAACTGCTCTTCTTGAAGAAGAAATACAGCAGCAGTGCACACCAAGTATGGCACAACATCTAGAACAAAGAAAGGACTGTTTCTTCCACTTTCCTCTAAAGGAGAAAAAAAGGAAATGTGAAATAGAACTGAAATGTGACCATGCCAGAACTGAGAGGAGATGGCATTTAACTCCTGGCTTGCTAAGCAACCTATGCACTTTCTTCAAAGAGGAAAGTGGGAACTAGACCACACACTAAATGAGATTCTTAAAAACCATACATTTACAAATACATCAATATAGCTATCATTATAACATTCTCTAAAAAACATAAGATGAGATTTAAAATCCATAGAACTAGAGCTTCTAGACGTGGGCCACCAAAACGGCAGACTTTATGTTCCAGTCTGTGCCACAAGGACCTTTCTCTCATATCTTTCCAAAGACTGGAAGAGCAGTGGCCCCAGTATTCCCAAAAGAAAGCTGGTATTTCTCACAATGCTCCAGGAAGTAAACGTAACAGATCACCACGGACTCCAAATGCAAAAGCATCACATGGCATTCATACCAGTGAACTAGAGCTTATGGTTTATTTCCTCCTCTTACGTCTTGGTAAAAAGTAAGAGTAAATATACCTGAATGCTAAACAAGTAACAAACAATCACAAAAACATACATTCAAAGCTCAAACAAGTTCTGGAAAAGGCAGACCTCTTGCTTCAAGATGTGTATCAACAGCTTATAGGAAATAAGGTAAATGTTTTCTGCAGGTCAAGTATATTCCTCATCTGTGGGATTTCTTGCTCTTTTCTGTAAGGCAGCAGATCCAGTATTACTGTCAGAAAGGACAACGACCTAGACAAGTGGGTGGCCCAAACCATTCTAGCAGCACCTTACCATTTCCTTACCATGAAACCACTTTTCCTTTTCTACTGTTGTTTACTATACTGTTTGGTAAAGACAGAAGCTAAATCTTGTCCAAATGACCTGATCTAGCACACACTGTGTAAGAATTAGATCAATTAAATGAAAGGGGGAGAAGGTGAGCACCTCCCAAAATGTAGTCTATCTGGAAGACCTTCAGTATCCTAAGAGTACCTGGAAGGAAATAACACCAACCCAGAAGGAAATAGTTTAGTATTTGAGACAGTCAAGTTGTAAAGGTGCCACAGGAAAAACAAAATTAACAAGCTAAATTTTCTTCTCTTACTTATGTTTTTAAAATGGGAAAGTTGTATCTAAAATCCATTTTCCATTCTCTGAAGTTACTCTGAAGTAAACTTATTGTAGTGAAATATCAGATTTTTCTCTTCCTTGCAGGCAAATTATGCATAAACAGGAGTTCACTTCAAAAAGAATTGTGCAAATATATTTCAATATACGAACTATGCTCCCTGTTTAAATTAAAAAGTTGACATGACAAATAGATGAAAACATGAATCCTCATTAACACCTCTAGTAACCTTAGCCCAGATATACTTTCACTCATCAAGCTGTCCTTCGCAACCAAAAAACTCAATGAGAAATGCTCAATAGGACCTAAAGCACTTTGTTTGTAAAAGACATTATTTCCATAGTAAACAGGAAGATCAGAGTCTTGTTTAACTTTGAAAATTGATTCTATTAACAAACAAGACATTATTTCATACCTAAGAAATCTTCCTTTAATCTAGAGATGCAGCTGATTTCAGACTTTTTTCATTTTGATCTGTTTCAAGGGAGTAATCCTTGAAACCAACAAAAACCGACCCCACAAAACACTGGCATGAAGCAGACAAAAATATGTTATCCAACAAAAATGTCTTCAGCTCCTGCTAACAGCTCCTTTGGAAACTGCTCAAGTACACAGAACAACTATTCACATAAAGAAAGCATTTCTGAACAGCAGATAATATGGGGAATAAGTGGCAAGAAAGCATCACTGTGTGAAAAAAAAAACCACAACAAAAATATCATTCACATAAACGATTAACAATATTGTTGGCTCATCATATACTGTACAGGGAAGATATTAAAGGATGTTAATCTTTAAAGAGGCAATAATCAGGGTAAGAAAATAATGAAGACTAACATGACTAGCAGTGCAAAAGCTCCCAAAGGCCCTGTTCTAGATGGGAGTGCCACAGTGCTATGTATGGCAACAAAGATGAGTCCCCATCTCAGAAACCACAAACCCCAAAGACAATTAAACTAAACTAAAATAAACTAGGATATTAATCTGGTGTGTTTAACAGCTCTTAGGCATTCTTAGATATGATATGTTTTTGAAGCCTGTAGTACCACTTCAGCCTACAGAAAAAGAGGACCTTTTTCTGACAGTATGATTCAGGAACAGTATGCTAAGTAAGAAGAAACAAAATATTCACCCTCTCAAACATGAAATGCTTGGTTCATACAAATGCTGCATATCCTGCAAAAGGAGAAAAATAGGCTGCTTTCTAGATAGTAAAAAGCAGATTCCTCAATTATGTATCTTCTTTTTTTTTAAGAAGATGGTACTGGGTGTTTAATTTCTACAAAATTCCCTTTATTCTACAAAGAAATTTTCCAAGTCCATTTCCATCAAAATATTAGCCTTTCATCTGCATTATGTATCCTTATAAAACACATATTTTAAGAGGATGTTGCAGGAAAATGGCTGGAAGTCATGCCAGAAACTACTGCATTACATATCCTTTCTGCAATCCAGGAGAAAAGGAGAGTATACATTATTCTAGACTGGAAGACAAAAAAGAACAAGTCATTGTGGATTCAGCATTTGCTGCCAAAACAGCAGAAATGCTTTTTATGCAGCAGGAACTTCCCTTTTAAAATACATAGAGAATTCTTTGTCAAACTGAAAAGGTTTAATCAATTACCAACAAATTTACTTGTTTGCTTTTGCTGCATTGGAGGTCAAAGGGACACTGTAATCACAGTTCATTCACAAAGCAATTAACACAGATGTACAAACCTATGCAAATACTTGGTCAAAAGAAGTTTTAAGAGGAATCTGTGTTCTTCAACAATCAATGCAGCAGTAACGTGGAAAAGTCTGTTGTGGTCATACAGTCTATCATGCTTCCCATGTGGAAAAGTTTAGAGAACTGGAACAGTTCAGCCTGGAGAAGAGAAGGCTTTGGGGTGACTTAATTGTGGACTTCCAGTACCTGAAGGGAGCCTACAAGCAAGATGGTGAGAGATTTCTTACAAGAGAGTGTAAGGATAGGACAAAGGGAAATGGAATTAAAGTGAAAGAGGGTAGGTTTAAGTTCAACCGTTAAGAAGAAATTCTTTATTGTGAAACTGGAACGAGTTGCCCAGAGAAGTTGTGGATGCCCCATTCCTGGAAGTGTTTAAGGCCAAGTTGGATGGAGCTCTGAGCAACCTAGTTTAGTGAAAGGTGCCTTCTGTCCACAGCAAGGGGGTTGGAACTAGATGATCTTTAAGGTCCTTTCCAACCGAGGACATTCTATGACAGACACAGAGAGAGAAAGGAGTCAAAAATAAATGAGAGCAGCCTTGACATGTATGCTGCTTAAAGATGCAAATACAGTAACAAATTATGGACTGTGCTCTGCTTCCAAAAGCTCTAAATATGAGCATTCCTAAAATCCGACAATTCAATACTAAATACTGAAAATTAAGTTAATATATCCTACTCATCCTTAATCCAGTAATACCTTTAAGTTCTGATGCACCTAATTGCAAAGCATTGCTGTAGCTAAAGATTATCCCCAGTCAGATAGATCCTAAGAAATCCCTTAAGCCTCCTTCTTCCAGAGAGATGAAGCAAGACCTGAAGGTAACAACATATGGAAAATGCATGAGAAATAGCAGCCTAACAGGGATACTATAAAACAGGGCAACATCCAAAAAAATACAGTTCTTAATAGCTAGATTCCATTTAAATGACATCTCCAGTGTTAGGTTTTTCAGTTATTGTGCATCACATGGCAGCTACAGCCTGAGTCCAGCCCTGTTTGCACAGCCTGGAACTCAGGTACACAGCACAGAGCCCTACGTAGCCAAGAGCCACCTTGAGGACAAAGCTGATAAAACAAAAGCTGATTTTCTTGCTGGGAAACACATACAAAAATTATGCCTTTTTATGAACTGGACACATATATAGCACCATGTGTGCCTACATGCACCACTTGGTAACACTCACTGGATGCAGACAGCTTCAGTCACTGATGTTGTGCATGAGGCATTAGGGGCGAGCCCAAAGAGGGGCGCTGGCTGCATTTCACAGGATGTCCTCAGAGAGCTGCTTCGAATCCATCTCCACTTGTCTGCTATGACACATTGCCCTCTCCCCTACCTAAAGCACAAGGTGATCTAGTGCCCAGAGAAATCCGTGGAGCAGACATGAGGTCACAGACTTTCCTAATCTTCTACTATCCTCTGCAGTTGCATAGCCTGAAGAGCAGCTCGGGGCTTTGTAACCTCCACACTGTAGGTTGATGTCAAGTTCCCCACAAGTAAATGGCATATACCCTTTAACACTTCCAAGGTACACTCACTCCCTGTTGCCCTCTCTATCTTCAGCATCTGTACAACTGTACCCATTAACAGCCAAAGTCAGACTAACCTGCTTAGCACAGCTAACATTAGTGTTAACACTGTAGGAACGTGTTTAAATTTGACACAGAGTAATTAAAGTAAATCATATGTATTTAAAGTACACTGTTCCAAAGGCACTCTCAAATCACTGCAGCGCTGTAGATAATTATGTATAGTGCTCAGTGCACTGAAAGAAGAAGATGAGGAAATGTTCTTGACAAAGTGAAGGGAGCTGATGTGCTCTGAACATAATCTGAAGAAAGAATACGGGTGTCTCATAGCACATAACCTATAAATTAAGCTGTCAATAAAAAGAGAGAGAGAATAGGGGAAATAAAGGCAAAAGAAAAACAGCTATTCCTTCAAATGATCAGCTGCGAAATCCCTTTCTATAAATCTAATTGTATATATTTTAAAGTCCAATATTACTTTGTTTTAAACATTATTTCCTAGATGTCAAAATCAGCACAGAGGACCGTGTATTTCTTGATACCAATTTGGCAGGCTACTATATATTATACTTTTCATGCTCACTGGTATGCCACAACAGTTAATTTATAAAATAAACAAAGCTCTGTAAAAACAGAGTTATATCTGTAGGATACTTTCATGAAACATTGTTTTGCAGCTAATAGCCCCTAAAAAAGAAAATACTGGTAGATGAGAAAATGTTCAACCTAAAATGACTAACGAGGAAAAGGAAGGAAAGAGCAGCATTTGAATCTGCAGCAAAGTCTAACGTTAAGTATTGATCTCTGCAATCGGTAGCAGGTTGTCTTTCAGATCACAGGTACTTTTATAGTTATACAAACGTCCTTGCTTGCCTAACAGTGAAGGTCTTAAAACAATTGACCTGCTTTTTTCCCTATTTTTTTTTCAGGGGCTAAGGGATCCTGTTCAATCTGTATATTGCGTATCAATTAAAAAGGAAAAAACCCAGAAAAATGCAGTAAATAAGTTATATTATAGCAGAAAAATACAGCAGTAGCATAAGTAGAATAAGCAAACCTATAGCAGCATAGCAGACTAACAACAATTACATCAAGATGAAATCTGGTAAAAGACAGTTTTAAAATGCTCTTACACAACAGAAAATCTGGAAAGGCAAAAGGCTCTTCTGATGCTGAACTTACACACACAAAATAAACTCAGGTTACACTGCTGAGAGATGTATGCATCTTACCCGTGAGTACAGCTTTTGCTGAAGGGTCTGCCAGATCCAGTGCAGATTTCCCATCGGTGTTCCGAATGTTTGGATCAGCTCCGTGCTGCAGCAGCACTGTGCAGGGAAAGCAGAAACAGTATCTTACCTCAGGTATACACAGGTTATTTACTGCTAAGTGTCTCCTCGGCATGATGAAGGCATAAACAAACATTGCACAGTTTTCTTTATTTTTTCCTTCTGCTTTTTCTCCTTTTTTTTTTTTTTTTTTTTTTTTTTTTTTTTTTTTTGTTAAGCACTGCAGCAAAGAATCTTCTCTGGACTAAGGCTAAGTTGGCAAGTTAAGATGTAGTAAGACCACATGACTTTGCATGATAAACATGAACCCTGACTCTCTTGCAATAGTCAGGTTTGGGCTCCTCCTGACAGCTAGCTGGTATGCTGTGCATTCACTGACTCACACTGGGAATCTGCTGTGGAACCTGCTTCTGCCTTTACTACCACTACTGCTGCTTGTTACCACTCCCGTTCCTTTTCAGCTGAATATCCCAAGTTACCCCGCCTCTGTAAATCAGCAATACTCCTGTCAGTGGTTCATCACTTGCATAGGAAATCTTAACCATGGCATATCAGCTCACCTTCAAGAAGTGTAACAAATAGGGTAAGATTTGTAACCTGGTACCCTGCAGACTGGATGCTCAGAGGCTGTTATATTCACTGGTATTTCTTTTCCCTACTAAGCCTATAAATACATGAAAATTCAAGTACATAAAAACACTTAGAATACAATATACAGCCATAAGGCTAGGAAGGCATTGATACAGTAAACTATCAACAAGAAAAGTTCATTAAAAAATCCCAGTTTCACCTGTGAACCCTTTTGATCAGAAACAACATAATGCAATACAGATCACCATCTCTCAATATCATGACATTTTGTACAGACCTGGAAAACAAAGGCCACAGTAACATTAGAGGCCTGATAAAAAGGCCCCAAATGTCATGCAAAATAAACACAACATATTACAAATTCAGAGCAACACACCTACTTTGTACAAGTGCGAATGACAGGACAGTATACAGAGACTCAAGGTCAAGGAGATGAGTAATAAAAACCAGCAGACATTTATGGTTGCTCACCTAACATCTGTTGAGATACAGCTGGACTGAAGAAGTCAAGACAAAGAAAAAGTTGCAAACAGTTTTTGTAACTAAGGGTATAAAAATATTTCACAGGCAGAATTGTCCAGAAAAAACATAATCCAATTCAGAACAAAACTAATTACTGATACTGTGTGTATATATATATACACACACATATATATTAAAAAAAAACTTAACCAGCAAAACAGAAAACCTTTCTTTCTAAATTAAAAATTTAACTGGTAGTATTGTTTTTATTCAAACCTCTTTTCTTATACATTTCTGACTTCAAATTCTTTAAACATTGCCAAATTTTATATATTTTAGCTTACAGGGTGCAATGCTTTCCCCATAGCTAAATTTTTGCAGAAGTCTGGTGCTTCAGTGAAGTAAATTGATTTATTTTACACTTCGACAAGAAGGCACAATTGCCTGGTATTTTTGAAAGAAGACTCAAGCAGGAAGCCTAGGAAAAACCTAAGCTTTTTTGTTTGGTGGTGGGGTTTTTTTCCCCCTGTGTCAAGACAAAAACACCAAAATGGGGGGGAGGGAGAGAAAAAAACCAGCTCACACGTGCTCACTGAATCTTGCTAGGATCTAGCACCTACGTTTCTGAAGATACCATCTGTACCATACATGCTACCACCCACTGAGAGATCTTACTCACGGACAGGTTTGAGACTGAGCCAGCCTCTCAAGCCACTGAGGCACACTCCAGTAGGAAAAGGCAAACAAGACCTATTGCAGATTTTTTAAACACAATAGGCAGTATAGGAACTGAGTATGGAGAGACAGATTCTGTATGTCCCCTCTCTCTTCTCTTGGACTCTGTTAGCGACTCTATATACCTGGGAAGAGAGAACCCATTTGTCCTAAGAGGCACCAGTGTAAGAATAGTAGCCTGAAAGACATTACCAGCAACTAACTGCCTACAACAACAAAGCAGGCAGTAAAAAATGATGAAACACAGCACTGACAGGACCAGAAGGCAACGAAGGATTCACATGGCAAAAAGCCTCAGACAAAGAGCTAGGGGAGAAAACTGAAAAAGAAGTTATGGCAGGGGAAAAGATAATAGCCCAGAAAAAAAAGTCCATGAAGAAGAAGAGAGAGGAATGATTGGAGGTTTGGACTAGCATGTGACGCCAAGTTGAGGCAGGTTAGCGGCAGAAAGGTGACTTTAAGAAATTCAAGGTAACAGATGTAGACCTCTCAATGGCATCTGCAACTGCCTGAGCTTGGTGTTAAAACAGAAGCACATTTTCAAGTCTCTTGATTCTTCCACCGTATGCAAAACAATCAAGAGTGCTTCCCTGCTACTTCTGCTGGCACACACAGATGACGACACACACAGTACTGCTTCCAGCTCCTCTCCTGGCTAAAATGACAAAGGATTATGCAGTGTATCTAACCTGTTCAGTCATGCTAATGAACCATGAAGGATTTGGCCAAGGCTTACAACATAAAATTTGTGTGTCCAGTTTCTCGGCTTTTTAGAAACCCAGGCAAATACATTAAAAATTTACTAACAAGGCTTAAGCTGGTTGTCTGCAAACCCCAGAATTATTGACTGCCTGTGGAACACAACATTTAAAGTGGCCAAACGAGGTTCAGAAAAATAACCTATCAGAACTGAATTGCTGTAACCATGAGATTCATCCTTCTTGTCTCTGCAATCATTCATCCCACTCATCTTCCAGTTTCTCCAAGAGGCAGGGGGTATGGTCCCACAGATAACACCCTTATTCAGTTCTAGAAACACATCTATACCATGAAATGAAGACAATGGCTTCTTGGAAAAAGAAACCAATTATATAAATAGAAACCAATTATATAAATAAAGACTGCATTAGAATGTATATGAATAAAGGAAGCAAATGGGTCACAAAGACCATCTTATTCTTATATTTCCTCTACTGACTGACTCTAATGCCTCCATACTTGTTTAAGTACATTATCTCACAAAAAAAAAAATCCTAGTGAGCAATGTTGTCATCAACAGGAATTAACAAGAGAAATCGAACATTTGATGTTTAGTCTATCAGTGTAACACAGCTGTACTTCAATACCTGGCAAACCCCAGGTAGCTTCTAATTGAATGTTCTCCGGCATGTTCAAAACCTTTAACACTTTAGTCCAAGATAAAGTCTCTTCTAACGACAGGGCATTTGAGTTTTAGACACAGTGTGTCACTCTGAATTTCCTTTTCAATACGCCAGTGATGTATAAAAATTTCAAGATAGATCTCCTGTGTAGGGAAAAAACATTCTCTCTATAAAGAAAAACAGAACAAGCCATTCTAGCTAATTGTAGCTATTTTGGATTTCAAACACTGCACACTGGTTTTAGAGGATGGTTTCTGACTAGCCTGAAAAGTGAATGTGGAAATAGTTTCTATCAAGAAATTTCAGTTCCAGTTCTGTACACTTAACAGGCAATTATAAGGATGTTGTGCACAAAAATTAACTCCTGAAACTTTGTTAATTAGCATACTTGGATATGTTGGTTTATTTCCTCTGGAAAATATGGACATTGGTGTATATTATGTTTCTGTAATGGAGGCAGTGCCCTTAATAATCTAGCAATACCATTAACAGACTATCCCTGTCTTTTCTACAGACCATACTGTACAAACAGTATAAAGAAGCTTTTCTTTTTACTGAATCTTCATATTGCATATGGACAATAAAATCCTGGAACCTTAACTATAGTACAAATATAGACTGATCTGGAGTTATATTTTCTTACCCTCACTGCAACTGCTAAAATACTTCAGATTCTGATTTTCATACACTATCTGAAATGCCTTATTTAATTACACTGCTATTATACCAGATCTGTACTAGAGACAAGGAAGGCCGTAAGTCTTACTATATTTTTTAAAAAGCTACTGTATTTCACAGAGCATATACTACAACCACTAATCATTTCAGATTACTGCCAGCTGACTACAGCAGGATAAATCCTAAAATTAATCACCCAGGATGGCCCACATCCTCCTGGCATAGGTTTTTTGAACTGTGAAGTTAATCAACACAACCTCACTTGGCTGTCAAGAACAAACATTTTTACTTTTGCAAGTTTCAACCTTCACATTTGCAGCAACAAGGTATGTCAAAAACTTTTCTGGTATCTATTAACAAGCAACAAGTGTGTTTTTACTGGGATGGGGGCAAGTAAGTTTTTCTACATAGAAACTAGCACCCAAATACTTAGTCCTTCTTGCTTCATACTGCCACAGTTGAAAGTGCACCAAATGAAAACACTTTTGATTGAATGCCATAAATACAATGGAAATAGAATAGGGATAAAAATACATTTGTTTGTTCATATTAGCAAAGATCAGAATAGTTCAGTTATGACTTCTCTAGGCCCAAAACCCACAGCTTCCTGACTAGCTCTACAGGAACACTGACGGAAAAGTTCACATCTGGTTTCATATCAGACGAATACAAATACAAAAAAAAGGACACATCCAAATTTTTGACTGTTGAGTTAAAAATGCAAGAACAACAGGCAGACCTTCCGAAAGTATCTACTTGAAGCTGCCTACTGCTTTTAATTATATTTCCAGAGTTGCTCACAGCTCTACCATTGCCTACTCTATCCCCACCAGTTTTTCATCACTCTGTCCCACTGCCTTGTGCTTGGAGTCCCTTACAGCTACCCCAGCTTTAGTATATATTCTTTCTTCCCCTTTTCAAATTCAACTTCTGGAGATGATCTCCAAAAGTTCTTTTCAGACTTTATCACTTTAGCTTTATCTACTTACTTGTGAAGAATCAAGGTGCAGAGGATATAGCCTAAGAAAAAGGTCTGGTTTCAATTTATAACACAGGCATTATCTTCCATTTCTCTAAATGACACCTCTAGAGCTGGTCTGTCTCTTGCTAACTTTACGTCCCAGGAACACTCACATCTCTCAGTCTAAGTCTCCTGTAGGATATGTTTCCAAGCTGACAAGAAAGATAATGTGCATTTACCTCCACATCCTGAAAACATCTAGACAACACACTGGAATCCAAAATATTAACTTTTCTCAGCCAATGCTAAATGTGTCTTCTCCCCTAACTACCAGTACATGTAAACTAAACCACTAAAGTTTTGAAGCTTTCCTCATGTTACAAGAACACCAGTTTCTTGCCTAGATATTATACTTCTGTGATTTAGAGCCAATAATTCCATTTTGGCAAGTTATCAGATGATTAAGCCTTTTTGCAAAATGACCATATATAACAAAAGTTGTAGCACCCTACTCTTAGCTTTATAAAATTGAATATTAAGATATGGCTAATAACATTAACCACCACTATATCACTGATTAACTTCCATTTCTGTGAGCAACCCCAGTCTTGTCTCTGTCATGGAGAAATAGGCTGTACTCATCAACCATTGGAACTGCAATTAGAAAACATGAGAGAGACAGTATCTCTACAGAGGCTGCACAGAACTCTAAGGATTTAAGGATCACTACTGGACCTGAAGACATCTATGGCCTTGAACACCACTGCCAGCTCAGTCAAGGGGAGCTGGGAAAAAAATGAGAGACAGGTCCTATGCTATTGACTGCCCCACAATAGTGAATGCCATCAAAGTTGAATGAAGAGAGGATTGTAGAGCAGAAAGGCTAAGCACACCAGAGCACATAGTTCAGACTAAGGATAGGATACAGGCAATAACCAGACATATCTGGGAGCACTGCAGGTAGATCATTGCCAAGAAGACATGATAACCCGGTGGCAGATCAGGGACAGGAGTGTCCAGAAGACACTCTCTCCAGAGAAGGAGACTTCACAACCACTCTGGGCAACCTGTTTCACCTAGAGCACACTGGCACAACTGCCATACCTGTGCTGCCCACCCTGCTGCGGCTGGGGTGCCTGGGGCCTGCGGCTGCAAACATTTGGTCAGGCAACAAGGCAGATTAGAGAAGCAATCACTTGCCCAGTCCTCATGCCATGACATGCTCTGGTTGGCACAAGAAAGGACAGCATAGGGACATGTGCCAGTGACAGGAGTTGAAAAGAGTAATTTTGTGTTTCTAGTTTAGAGTATATCTAACATTACCAGCCAAAGTCCTGCTGGGCCAGTGTGAGCTGCTTAGGACTACCCATCATTTTGCCTTCTCTACTTCCCTTGTTCTGGGCATTCCAGCTTCCCATTATCCCAGACACGAGTTTGCTCCCAATGAACCAGCATGTTGGTTTTGTTCTTTGTTGGGGCCAGACAGAGCAAGGGACAAATACATCGACTACAGTAATATGAAGCACAAGTTTACAAAAGCAACGTTAGGCTCCACTATGCTGAAACAAAAAATTTTAAAAGAAATTAGGTGGTGTTCCCCAATAGCCTAGACAGAAACTAGTTCTGACAGCAGGAGGGAGCAGCAGAGAAGAAGTGATAGAGTTCTGGGCAACAGAGAAACGTCAGGGACTGGTGATATACTAGGAACCAAGAGGAAAACACCCGTGAAATGCCTCAAAGGAATTATGGGATGGTCCTCTAAGAAGGTGACAAGGTCAGTGACACAGCTGAAGTGCCTCTGTACCAATGCACACAGTAAGGGTAGGGAACAGGAGGAGCTGGAAGCCATTTGGCAGCTAGAAAGCTACAATCTAATCCCTATCAGTAAAACATGTGCGAAGGACCACACAACTGGAATGCTGCAATAGACAACCAGAAACTTTTCAGAAGGCCTAGGGAAGAAGAAAAAGCAAGCAAGTGCCTGCCCTCCAAGAAAAAAAAAAAAAAAAAAAACTGCATTGACTCTAGAGAGCTGCCTTGGAAAGAGCAATGAAAACATTGAGAGCTTATGGTAAAAATTAGGGGCTAAGCCAACAAAGGAAACCTCATGGCTGGTGTTTACTACAGTCTACCTCATCAAGGGAAGCTTATTGATAATGAGTTCTTCCTTCAGCTACAGGAGGTGTCATGTTTGCATTCTCTGATCCTGCTGGGGGACTTCAATCACCCTGACATCTGCTGTAAAAGCAGCACAGTAAACTGTAAGCAGTCCAGGAGACCCTTGCAGTCCAGGAGTGCAATGGGGATAATTTCTTAATCCATGTGACAGACAGCACAACTAGAGAGGAAGCATTATTAGACCTGCTGCCTACCAACATAGATGAACTAATCAGGTATGTCAAGCTTAGTGGCAGGCTGAGCTGCTGCAGGTCATGCATGCCCTGCTGGAATTCACTATCATGATGGATATAGACCAGGTGCAGAACAGAGTAAGGACCTCAAGTCTTAAGAGCACCCTTTCAGCTGCTGAATGAATTAATGGATGGGACCCCCCAAGAAATGCCCTCAGGGACAAAGGACTTGTACATCACTGGCAGCCCTTTAAGGACATTTTTCATAGAGCCCGGGAGCTCTCAATTACCATGTGTAAGAAAATAGGCAAGGGAAGCAAGAGACAAATATGACTAACTAAGGACCTCCTGATCAAACTGAAGGGTAAGAGAGAAATGCACAGTTCCACAGGAACACTGGTTAGAAAAAGGAAGATTAAAGTAAACATACCTGCCCTTGATGAATAAGATGTGAGAACTAGTGAAAACTGATATGGAGAAGGCTGAGCTATTCGACAGTTTTTCACCAGAGCTTTCAATATGAATCTCTCTTCCCACATCTCTCAGTTCCCTGAACCACAAGGCTGAGACTGCAGACAGCAGTTCTCTCTAAGTGAAGCTCAGTTTCAAGACCACCTGAGACACCTTTACATCAGTCCATAGGACCCAGTGAGATGTATCCCAGGGCTCTGAAGGAATAAACTGATGTTGAAAATGGCCAAGCAATTCTCAATCATAGCCAAGAAGTCTTAGCAGTAAGGCAAATCCCCAGACTGGAAAAAGGAAAACGTTAGAACCATTTTGGAAAAAGGTAAAAAGGAAGATCTTGGGAACTACCAACCAGGCAGCGTCACTACAGATCCAGTAAAATCATGGAATGTTCTCCTGGAAGACACATCAAAACATGTGGAAGACAGGGAGCTGCTTAAGAGACAGAAAGAGCAGATCATGCTTGATCTGCTACCTAATTTGGTAGCCTTCCACAATGAAATGATTGCATCAGTTTACAGAGGAAAAGCTACAGATGTCATCAACCTGAATTTCTTGCAAAGCTGGAACAGGTTATCCAGAGAAGCTATGGATACCCACCACTGGGACTGTTTAAGGTCAAGTTGCCCAGGGCTTTGAACAACCTGATCTGGTGAATACTATCCCTTCCCGTGGCAGGGGATGTGGACTACATTTAAAGGTCCCTTGCAACCCAAATCATTCTATGACTGCAGTCCTGCAGGCCAGTTCCTGGAGATCCACAGTTTTAAAATTTATGCAGATAGATGGTGTCAAATGGTCATTTACAAGTAAAAAAAGCTACCTCTAGTTTAAAAATTATACTCTGACCAAATGTGACATGATCTGGATAAATACAGCACCTGCTTGCAGGTTTCTGTTACCTTCTAATTAGATAAACAATTGCAGCAACTGCTGGGGGCATCAGTAGGTGAGAGACAGCTTGGAATATGGCTCCCAGCAGAGGCATTTCTTGCTTTATAGCCAAAATGACCATTTGGTCCATCAGGCTCAGAGGACAGCCATATCAAGTATCTCCCTTTATTGACATAGATCTGATCTTGGAAAGGCAGGTTCCCATTAATCAATATACTGTGGGAGCTGCAGTAGTTCCTGCAGTAACAGGATGCAATACCAAACTGAGCAGAGACCCAGTAAAAGATTAAGTGGAAACAACACTTGGAGATCAGGTTCCTTCAGCTCACTTGAGCAATTCACAGAAACAGGCTTCAAGGCAGCAGTAGGAAAACAAAGAAGCATTGTGAACAAGGTTGCCCAGTACCACCTTTTTACTTGTTTATTTTGAAGAGAAAAAAGGATCTAGAAAAAAAATTACAAAGCATCACTTTGAAAGAACCTTAATTTAACTCTTAATTTTTCAGAAAGACACTTCCGTCTCAATTATTGCTCACCCCAGAAGTACTTTCACACTTTGCTCAATGAAATTTCAACATCTCAGCACGACAACCTGACTTCCTGTCTATATCTATATACCACAGACATCACTTCTCAATGTACTACAAGACTTCAATGCATTCTAGACTTAAGCTGACACTAGCTGTTCCAGAGATCAGATTTATCTAATCAAAGCAAGGTAACGGGAAGGGATCTGAACCAGACAACCAAGACCCCAAGTACCACTGCCACAACAAGAGCTCTTCCAGAAGGAGAAGAAGATACTTTATCAAAAGGCTCCCTCCTCCCTCTGTGATTGCCTTCAAGTCTTACATGTAACTAAGTGCATCCTGAGTTACACAATCCTGAGTAACACACTCTAGGGAATCCTGCTTGAGTAGGGAAGTTGGACTGGATCACCTCCAATGGTCCTTTCCAACTTCACTAATTCTGTGATTTTAACTATGATTAGTTTTCTGTATGTTCAAAGCACTATAAAATTGCTCCCTGGTACACCAAGTCTGCCTACCTGTGATTAAATATGAACAGAAAGAAAGAACATGCAGAAGGTTCCAGAGCCCATAGGCAGCACAGCAGAGGCTGGTAATATCCTTCTGTCCTCAAAGAAAGAGCCAGAGTAGATTGCTCAGCCTACATAAACAGCAGTTCAAAGCCTTAATCTTGCCTGGACTTAATGAAGTAAATATCCCTGTTTAATTTTTTTGATATAACAGTTTTCAAGCTAAAATTTTCTATTTCAGTTAAGAGTGAGAACAAAAGTATATGCAGGTCATGCAGAAGGCAGTCTTCTAAAAAGCCACCTCAAATCTAAGTGCAATTGCCATTCTTTTGTTTGTGGTGTTTTTACATCATGCAAGAGACAATGCAGTCATTCCAAAACACTTCCCCCAAGAACACTATTTGCACAAAAAGCTGTGTACTGTAAAGGAAGTTTTGGGAGTTCCACAATGAACCTGCAAAATGCAAGAACTATAGAAGCTTCAGTTAGAAGGAAAAAGAACACAACAAAACAAAACAAAACACCACCAAGGAAATAAAAAAGAAAAAAAGAACAAAACCAAACAAGTTTTGACCAAGCTCAATGCTTAGTCCTTTAATTAAAAGCAATGAAAGACAGTACACTAAGCAATTATTTAATACCTTTTATTTGCAGCCATGCACATGCAGTCATTTAACACTGAATTACAGTGAATCATGGAACAGTCGTGGTCAAAGGGACCTCTGTAGAATATCCTCCCTGCTGCAACTGAATCACCTATACTCAGTTGCCCAGGACTCTGTTCAAATGACTTTTCAGTATCTCCAAGGAAGAAAACTCCACAACTTCTCCGGGCAACCAGCAATTACTTGTCCTGTTGGCAAAAAGCATTTCCTGGTGTTCAGAAGGAACCTCCCAGATTTTGATTTGTGGCATTTCACAAAGGGGCTTAAGAATCACATACATCTCAGTGTGTTTGTGTTGTCATCTGGAACACATATACTGTTAATTGTGGAAAATGGAATAGAAGACCCTTTCATCAAAAGAGGTCCAAAAAACCTAACAAAAACCATTTATCCCATTTGTGGATGGTACGAATTGAGGACTCACTATGCAACAACTAAATCCCAACCCCTTTCCTTGCAAGCCGCAATTCTGCAACTACTTAAGCTTCAAGCAATTGGTTTAATGTACTATACTGAACACCTAGAAATCTTAACTGCTGCCCTGCTGTCTGAGCAATTTATGTTTTCACCTATATCCAATGCTGAAAGCTGCTTTAACGAGGTCTTCATTGCTTGCTCCCAATTTAACTTTTCTCTGAACGAATTCACCTTTCCAGTTCAAGTTTTATTCAAATAAATGTCAGCTATAATCCAGTCATCCCACTTGATAGATAAAGAGCCCTGCTTTCAGAGTCCTTGAAAAGCAAAAGCAGTCACTGAGGCAAATTAGGTCAACAAAGAACATCCTAAGAAGAAAAGGAATTGAGGAGAGTTAAGAGAAACCAAAGATGAATTCCAACCTCCTGCATAAGCTAACCATTTCTTCCTGGTGAAGTTTGAGGGAAAAGAAGTCCTGATGGAAGACAAGTTCTAGACTGCATGTGGAATTAGCTGTGTGGCTAACAGAAGGCACTATTTGCCCGTCAACTAAAATCTAACACCTGAGAACCAACATGAACAAAGAGATCTGAAAAGTTTGCAAGAATCTGTCCTGGATCTACCATTTTTCCAAAACAGAAAAGCATCTGAAAAAACATTAATTAAAAGGACTTCAATCCTAGCAGCAGCTCTCATCCCACCATTCCGCGAGGCAAGCACAAGATGGGGAAAAAAAAACAACCACCAAACCTCAGAACAACTGTCACATTCCACGAGCACATTCCTCCTTTTCCAGAGGTGAATTTCAGTGCCTACTAGCTTTCAACAGTAAACAGATGGTGTCTTAGTCACACACCCTATGGCACAAACAGAGTGACATTTTGATGTGATTAAGACCTGAAACTCTTTAGATTAAAGAAGCCCCAAAATGTAAAATAACTTTTGGATATTTTGCATCAACTTGAACCTTACGTCAATTTTGTAAACTCACCATTAGTCCACAACATAGCTACTAACTATTTAAGAGACACAAGTAGCACATGAAATCTTAGGAATAACAGTTGTTCAGTCCATGAAGATGTGGTTAAAGCTATGGGTTCACCAGATGATACAAGTATTCTCAAAAATTCTGTTTATGAAGTAAAATGAGGAAGCTAAGAATATACTAAGTTCAAACAGACCTAGAGCTCTACTAACAACTGACTACATGTATCAGTCTTGTAAACTTTCCCCAGCAACTACCTTAGATCACACTATTAAGTAAAACAGTAACACTGCTCTCAATTTTTGAGGTACAGCGATAGAGCCACTTTTTTTCCTGCAGCCCTAGAACTGCTCACCACCACGGCCTATTGATACAGAGCAGTGCAAGTCTCAGCATATTTTCCATTAGGTCTTGACAAGCAAATATCCTACAATGCAAAAATCCCCATCTGTCAGGTGAGATATCGTCAATGCTATAGGTCTCACGCACGTTACACCAGTCTGAGTGGGTTCTTTTCCTGGGTCATCCATGTCCTGTGCCATTTCCTGTATCACCCCAAACAGGAATATAAAAACAAATTGTTCTTCTTGCATCCCTCATCACATACATTCAGTACCTAATACTATAGTTAGGTCAAGAGTACTGTGTCCAACCAAGGCAGTGCTCAGTATTGCTTGCTTAGACAAGACATCAGCAAACACACAAAGACTGTACAGAAGCATGAAGAGCAGGATTGACATCAGACACCTCAGCCTTGCTGCTGCATGTTGTATTTGTATGAACACGTTGAAACAATTAATTACAGAAGACTATGTTTATCAATCACAAGTTCTAGCTGCACAAATAGCTGAAGTGAAGACCACCTAGAACAAGAGGCAAAAGCTCAGTATTTTCAGTAGGCTTCAAGCACCCACAGTTTATTTTGCACACTTGCTTTACATAAAAACCAAACCATTAAAAAGAGATACTTTCCTTTATTCATTATATGACAAAGATTGATTTGCCTACACATTTTTAAAAGCAAGACTTTTATATCCTGTAGTAATACTTTAATCAATGTTTTCCATTAGTCTAAGAAAACATCTGAGACCTCTGCTGGAATTTGCTCCACTCATTTATGCCTTTGACATCTACACATATATCTACAGATTGTTTTTAAACCACATATGAACTGCATTAAGGACCACAAGGTTCCGCTGAGAAGCTAAAAGTGGATATTGCTACAGTAATCGGAAGTGTTGTCCCATAACGTTAATTATTTCTGCAAGATATTTGGAAAGCCACTCCTAACTCATACTGGACATCTGAAAGCAGTTTCAGTGTCTGCAAGAGAACCATCTGTGCCATTATTCTGTTCTGAATGATATGCAACTTCTCAATTTGCAACAGCTAACATAAGTACTTTTGAAGACCTTAACTTCCCAGAAGGACCCTATAGCAAATTTTCCAGTAGTGTTTGCATATTATCATACCACCTCCTTCACTGCAAAAAATCAGATTCTGATTAGACAACAACTTGTAAAGAAACATCATAAAATAAAATACTCTTTTCTTTGACTTCCACAGATCCTCCTGTGCTAAGCAAGCAAAAAAGGAAAAAAAAGTTGTTTTCTTGACACCTGAATTTTGAAAAAGAAACGAGACTCTAAACCTAGATAAAACTCTAGGGAAAACTCTAAAACCTAGACAGGCCACAAGATATTAACTGTCAATACAATTCAAACCTAACAGAAAGACAGCTTTCAAATTACACATTGCATTAAATCCCATTGCAAGGCACCTGATTTGTACAAAGCATCATCCTCTCTGCTATAAAGTTTACTGTTGATTTTGTTTCTGAAGAGGATTAACCTGAGGATTAATCCAGCTCAATGCCTGGTCCTCGTAAAAAAATGCTGTGGTTCAGCACTTCCACCTTGCATCAACGATCCACTTGTGTTACGGTTCCTTGCACTCCAAGACCTTTCTTTGTTGGGCACATATGTGTGACTGACAGTGCTCAGAGAGATTTCTTCCAGAAGCGTCTACTACAGGTACACGTGCACAGGTACCAGCATACAGTAACTCCTGGAGACTACACTCCATAACAGACCCGTCTTCACACAGATGTTACACGCTGAAAAGGTATCCTCCTCATTCAGGAATTCCCTCATGTCTTTCTGCCCAAGTCCACCAGGGAGCACTGCAGTTGTATATGCCATGGCAGAATGCCCCAAACCATTTTCTGTTGTCACTTTTGACAAAAGCCCTGTTGTCTCACACTCCAGTCCATTGTTACTATGACAACAGTATTACAATGCCTCCCAATTACCAATGTATTCTTTCAGTCGTGGGTTCCTCCACCCCCAACAGCTCAGCTCATAGAGAAGGCAGCCTTATTCTCAGGTCTCTTTCAATAGGGCAAGTCCGAACTACAGACTACTGAACTACATTGTAGATGAAAAAAATGTGAGACTTAGCCTTCGAGGCTTTCATTTCTGTGATGCATATTAACATTTAAAAGCTAACATAGCTTAAACAAGTGGTTAGAGGACATGACACTTTAAAACCAGAACAAGTACTTAATTGAGACAGCAAAAGTATTCTTTCACTCAAGCTAAAGCATGGAATTTCCATCCTGCATCTGCTATCATGCAAGGTTGCTTTGAGAAAGACCCCATGAAGAAACAGGATAAGAAGACAAGCATATTAGGTGTTTGAGTCACTGGGTATGCATCAATTTAAAACCACTTGGCTACTCAAAGATGCATGGTTCCAAACAAATGCTGTAACTTACAGAGCAGAAACAGACCAAAATAACTCCTAACCCGTACAGTCTGATGAGCCTGCTTCTACAACAACTGATTTGGCTTTGATCAGTATCTGAATAATAAATATTATTATGAATAGTTAGAATTTTTATTTTGCATACTGGGACATCTAAGAGATAGATGCTATTCACAAGACCGCTTGTGGCCAAGCTTATCAAATGACCAAGTATCTTTCCTCTCATACCAGTATTAACTGCAGTTAACAGACAGGAAAGCTCCACACTGTAGGGATTAATTCATGTCCTCCTAATGGAACAACACAATTCTGGTACGCAAGAACAGTCTAAGGCTCTTTAAATTTTTCTGCAACTTAAAAAAAGTTCAAATACAAGTCACTATTTCCCCACAACACACTGTGAACAGTCACTAACAATAGCACTCCAATTCAGTAGTTAAAAGTAAAAGCAGGAGGAGTAACAATATTAAGAATCTTCTGATATAAACAGCAACAGCTAAACATTTTACACAAAGCATTTGAAAGTACTTACTTGAGAGTATTTTGCAATGATTTTACAAGCCTCTGATCATCAGATATCCAGAATGCCTCTTTGAATCTAAGCTTGCTCCTAGAACACCAGTTCTCCAACAGAGTCTTCAGGAATCCAGTACATCTCTCCTACAAACAACATGCATAACCAGATCCCAATGGACCTCAATTACCAATATCCCCTCTAATTCCTATTAAGAAACTACTAGTCTTCTTACAGGCTTCTGTCTATACAGGAGATAAATCTAAGTCAGTATAATTATTATTCAGCTAAGACACCAAATCTTCTCCCTGTCACTCCACCTCCAAAAAGAACTGGCTATTATACAGTTTTGCTCCTGGATAACACTTATTATTATTATTTTTCAAGTAGTAAAATCAGACACTGCTTTAACTTTTACAGTAATACAGGTCCTCTGCTTGGAAACACTGAGCATTCTAAAATATCTTAGGACAAAATTACCACAAACTGCAATAATTTCACTATTTGCTGTACAGGCCTTCTTTGCAAGGGGACCAAACAAAGGAGTAGTTCAAAGATTTTAGTAATTCAATGATTTTACCATTTCTACAATTCCTTCAATGTTTACTGTGGGCTGCTTCTGCTCATAAACTATCTTTCATAGATTTTTTTTTAAATCCTAAGAGAAGGTTTATATGCCCTGCAGAAAGGGGTCACATAATACTCCTTCCACATCTTTCAGTCAAAACATGCATACTAGCAGAAGGTAATAACTAATTAATTCTTCTCCTTCCTCAGTTCTGAGAAAGCATAGCAGGGTGAGGAATGTTTTGACATGCTTACAAAGCAGCATTTAAACAATAGTGATCCCTATATTAAGGGCACCTATACATCAGAAAAGCTGTTAGCTTAAAAAAGTTTGAGCTTGCTTGCTTGTTGTATCTTTCAAGTGCAAAAAGGGTAAAGAAAAAAAAAACCAAGTTACACAGAAGTTCTCTGGTCAAAAAAAGACAAATGCACTTTGACAGTACCATTAGAGGTCACTTCATAGCACTGGAACAGTAAATTCATCATGCCACAGGATCTTTGCAGTAGATTTTATAACTAGCCTGAGGAAGCCAGTAAAAACACTAGTCTCAAGTCACATTAAGTAATTCTGTATGGATCCTTTTAGCACTGCATGGGCTAAAAGTGATTTTTAAAAATGTTTACAGCTTTGTACAGTGATGAAGGGAGCTTTTCAGTAGACAGAATTTACTTTCCTAAAATTACTACAGTACTCTGTATGTTCAGATCCGTAAATCATGGCATCATCACACAAGATGCTTGTGTTTGCATATTTTGAAGGATGCCCTTAAAAACTAAGCAGGTGTACGATGCCTGAGATAATATTTAGCCTAGCAGTCCTATAGATATCAACATTTAACTGGAAATCCACATAGAAAGAGAAAAAAATCTCTGCAAGAACAGCTACAGCTTCTGCAGAAACAAAGGCACTGGAGGGCAAAGCAAACCCGGACAAACTGCACAAGCACAGCTTCTGTAACGTTATTTTTAGCCTAGTTGTTGGGTTTAAAAAAAAAACAAACAACCAAAAAAAACCAACTGTGCTACAGAAATAGTTTTAAAGGAGCTGTTAGCACAGAGGAACTACCCTGAACTACTCCCATGCAGTGCACAGCAACCAGAAAACCAAACCAGAAAGACAATTAGGGTACCCTATACATCTACTTCATCCATTTTTGGTGTCCATATCCCTCAAAGCAACCACTCACCCTTAAAAGAAATGGCTGGGGGTGGAGGAAGGCAGGAGGCAGAAATACGAGAATATTCAACAGGATGAATTAAGAGAAGACTGTGTTTCTCAGGTTGGAAAAGAGACATTTGATAGAAGAAAAGAAGAGAGGTATTTATAAAATCACAAGGGACATGCAAACTGCAAACAGAAATGACTTCTCACTAATTCTCATGAAAGTCCTGAACAGCTTGCAATAAAAGTTATCAAGAAATCACAAATAATTTCCTTTTCAAAAAAAGGAAGGGTTGTTTTCTTTCAGCAAGACTATCAAACTGTAAAATTCTCTTGCCACAGAACACCTTCAAAGCCAGAAGTAAGAAAGCATTTAGGAAGTGAATTAGAGCTTTCAGAAATTTTGTACACAACTTGCTATGCAACAGAGTTCAAGTGCAGCCTCTTTATCAAACCCCTAAATTGCTGATTGCCATGAGAAAGAAGGATACATTCAAGGCTTTTACAGTCTCTGAGCATCATGAGCTACATCTCATTGCTGGAAAAAATCAGCTATGTGGATCTTCATCTCAAAGTCCATACTGCAGTCAGACTGAAGAAATGCGTATTTCTTTCTCCACAGCCCAATATGCAGAACAGTCACTACCCTGATACCACAGCATTCTTCCAAGTGGACATTGCAGAGTTCACCACTCATCCCCTACTCCAGGAAAAAATATACCACTGAGAAACAAAACCACTTTACATCAGCTCTAGAAGCAGCTCACAGACACTGAAAATGCATCTCCCTGACAGATAAAGCAATCCTAGAAGACATAAATACTGGAGGACACTAATGATTGGTTCCAATGCTTCAATAAATTTAGTCCAAAAACTGATTACATAAAGCAAACAATATTTTCAAGCGTAATTACTTGGCAACTATCCAGATCTGCAGTGACTGAATACATTGCAAGAGACAGTCAGCAAATCAGATGAGTACTTGTTACCAAGACCTTCCCTTCCAGACCTGGAACACAAAAGCAGCTGCCACCTAGGAAAGCCAATACTCCTCCCAAACTCAGCACCTCTCCCTACACTGACCTATGACTGCAATATGCAATCAGTAAAGCAGAAGAAAAAGAACTCACATCAGCAATTTGCTGTCTTAAAGTTTCCTGGGTACATAGTCTGGTGAGTTTTCATCAGTTCATGTATACTTCTTATTTCTACACAAGCTTCCCTTAGTGCCAGGGTTTGTCACTCTAACTCTAAACACAGCACAAAAGCTGAGCGCCCACAGTACCTTCAGCACAAATACAGCAACTCCATTCCAGCACCTGTGCTAGACACAAGAGCATTCAACTGCTGGAGTCACTACCTGTCTTGCTGGTCTTCCTACCATGCCTCAGTATCTCGAATTTTTCTCTGAAAAATCATTATTCATCAATGTGCTGCATCTCCACACTCTGTTCAATTATCACTTTTTCAGTTTTTGACATGTAAAGTGACCAAAAAAAGTGTTTTATGCTAGATATGATACAGAAAATAAGCAGGCATGGTGGCACACAAGAAGAAAATGAGAGAAGATGAAGTGGAAAATTTTCACTCATTGTATCATGCGGAAGAAGATGCCAAGTGTAGGTAGCCAAAACTGAGGTTAGACGACTAATTTCTACACAGTCTATCACTTTTCAGATATCCAAATTCAGCAAAAAGTTCTAGGTTACATTAGGATTTCCTGTGCTTCAAACAATGCTTTTTCAAAAGCATTTAAAAGCATTTTTAAGCTTACTTAAAAAGAAGTGCTGCAAGGATGTGTTCTTTGAATTTTCTTTTAACAGACCAGTTTCTTCCATCATATCAGTTGCAATAGCATACACTTAAGGTGTAAAGAGCAGTACTGTACAATGTATTCCAAAAAAGCTATTGAAATACTCCTAGTCAGAATTCATGCTCTAAAAACATTGCTGCGTTTTCCTTGTGGATAACATGTTCCTTCAAAAGACTTCAAAATTAAAGCTGAAGACTTAAAATGTAAGTTTTATAGAAAACTGCTAGAAAGAAACAGGAATTTTGCCAAGTACAGCAAAACATGCTTACCCACTAGATATAAATTGCAAAATCACTGCAAACATGAAAGAATACACTTCTTTGTCTAGACTCATGTCCTGTCAGTTTTATAGAATCAAGTAAATCCCAAAGTAGCATCATACTACAGTACATAATAATGTGGTGACTGGTGATGCTGCCTTTAGTAGGAACTCTCACCCTAACAAATTAAACATCTGACTGAAGTACAATATACATGGATAACTGTAACTAAACTGAGCACAACAGCATCATGCTTGCTTGTTTAAAATAAATCCTAAAAAAATGTCCCAAAATTCCTCCAGAACTACCTGCAGGCAGATTGGAGAACTGTGTGTAGTGCTACAAGCCCGCTCACTGCTTCCAAGGAACCCTAAAACTGCTCCAGACAGCAAAACAGCCTCAGGATTTGATCAGTAAGTACTACATGCTGAACATCTACATAAACATGGATCATACCCTAGAGTCTAACACCAATATTTAGTCACAGATCTAATCTGTGCACAGAATATAGAATGAAGCTCTGCGTAATACAAGCCATAAATTTAATCCTGTACTTCCTTTCATTAAATCCACAACTTCTTGATAAATTAAGAGTGAACTTAAAAGGTACCATCAGTTCTTTGATTATAGAAATTAGATCTAAATAATCTTAAATTATTATCAGCATTGTACATCAAAAGGGATGTACCACATAATCTGCCTCTTTAGCTGACCCAACTCCTTCAGAGTATCAAAGTCTTTAGACAAACCAACCAAACAGCACTACAGATGCTCTCCTGCCCTGCCAAATTCTAAAACCTGTCACAACCATCTTTCATCTTATCTATAAACACAAAAGTGTGCTGCTGCACCCTCTGCTGCTCTAATACAAGGTTTCAAAAACTGAAAAAGACAAATCTTTTCTGAAGCAAAAGATCAATTTTCTATTCAGCCTCTTACTGTCAAACTTTCTCTTCCACTTAATTTGGATTTTCAGTCAGCAGTTCCCAAAATCACAAAAGAGACCAAAGTAATTACTTCCTTTAAGTCCTAGACTGGAGTACTAGACTCCAGTTACTGACTGGAATTAAACTTACTTTTCCACCCAACACTGTCATAGTAGACTGTTACTGGAATCTACTAAATGAGTGGATTTCCTCCCACATACTGCTGCATAATCAATTATATTCAATTTCTATAGAACATTCTCCATGCTTTACTTTGCATACAGAGATGAAATGGATCCATCAGACTGCTTGTAAAAAGAAGACACAGACTGAAAAATTATATTCTGGTGTTTCCTCCAATTTCCTTTCACTCAATTTCTGGTGTTTATTTTTACATAATGACTTAAATACTGCAATAAAGCTAATGCAAGATTTCATTCTATAAGTTTTGTAGCTTTCTCTGAAGGAATTCGATGTAATAAAACTTTCAGGAAAAAAAAAGACAGTATCTGAAAGTCTGATAATTGTGTCTTGTCATCTGAATAACACATAGAACATAGAGCTCATAATCTTAACTGAAGTGCCTAAAAGTCAGGCTTTCCTTTACACGTTTGATTAAAAAGAAATGTTGAGCAGACAATTTTATTCAAGTTAGTAGATGTTAAAAGAGTTTAAGTTCAACTGCTATAAGAAACTGCTCTGAGTGTAAAAAAATAAAAATCGAAGCTCCTATTTAGAAACAAAGTACTACTAAGTACAGGAAAAAAAACCCACAGAAGTTAAAGACATCCTGACTGAAAAGCTCTTTGTATGTTCTCAACAAATTTTAAACAGTTGAAGTGTTTGATTTTATTTGAAATTGCTTTGGCTCCAGGCTACAAAACACATACTGAAGATAGATCACCACTGAACAATGCTGTCCTGTAAATTGTACTGGAAAGCTCCAAAGGATGGAGTTGTTTCTCCATACCGCATGGAATAAAAGGTTTACCATCTTCCTAACCACTACTACAACATATAGAGCAGCCAAAAGAACGAAGACTTTATCTAGTAAAGCTAGTTTTCTTGACAGCAACCAAGAAAGACAAACCTACACATTTAGATTTTAAATACTGTGATTTATCAAACAAGAAGACCTCATCCAATCTCTCCAGGATATTTTTTCTGATGTAAGTTCCACAAACCTTATATTACAGACAAAGTTCAATTACTATCACTGTACCTACCTGCTAGATTAAAAGTAGTTCACTTTTAAAACAAGCAGTATCTTTCATCCCAAGTTCAGCACATAAAGAATTACAGCTTCACAAAACATAATTAGGTAAAATTGCAACCTAACAAGTGACAGGCACTTACCAATACACACATCTATTTTCCCCTTGATAGCAGCCTCATGCAAAGGAGTGTAGTTCCAGTTGTCCCTAGCATTTGGGTCTGCCCCCTGACACAGCAGCAGACTGACCACTTCTGCGTGACCAAAGGAGCAGGCGTTGTGCAGGGGTATCAGTCCTCCGTCATCACGAGCATGAACATTGGCTCCTGTCTGCAGCAAGTGCTCTACAACATCTTTCCTTCCAAAACCTGCAAGAAAACATATTTCTGTTCATATGTCTGCCAAAACAACATGATTTAGTGCCTAAAACTGTTCACTCTTGGTTTGGTGTGCATTATTCATGTCCCTCATCTACTTCTTAGTTCATTTCCCCATAAAGTCAGACTGTTCACCTGCTCAAACAACAGCTGGACAATTCACTTACAGTCACGACAGATCTGAACTGTGTTGTATCACAGCCTGCCTGGCTGCCACTCTACCTCATTAAGACGTTCTACAAAGGCTGAGCATGCTGAATGATGAGAGAGGGTTGCAAGGAGAGTAACAGAAGCATCAGTTGTACCCTCTGTTACATATGCCCATTAGGGTTTCCACCTTAAACTTCCCTTCAGTTAGTCAAAAAGCTTTCAAATGGTAATAGTTTACAGATAACCTAATTACTAATATTCACAAAAGACACATAATTCTTTGCCAGATTTTCAGAAAGTTTGGTAAAAAACCAACTGACTTCCCTGTAGAACTGGAAGAATGATTTCCCTGTGAGTACAATACATCAAGTAGTCAGTTTGATCAGCTGAACTGTTTCACCCATTGCCCAATTAATGACACTTTATCACAAAATAGCAAGAACTCCTCCAAATGCCAATTCCAATCACTGCAATGCTGCTACGTGCAGTTTGACTTATGACATGGAAGACTTACGATTCTCATTAGGTGTTTTTCCTGCTCCTTTCACCTCCTTGATTTAAGAACAAGACTGCAAAAGGAGTCAAATTTTACAGAAGTTATAAACACTGGTTAAGCACACCTGTAGGTATCACTGGGACATTAAGCAAAGCTGGAAATATGCTCTCATTAAATGTAATCTCCTTTGTTAGAGCACTAAACACAGTTTAGATGGGAATACAAGCCCTTGAGGTAGAGGAGCACTCTCAGACACATGATCTTCTCAGATTGGTTTTATGCTATAAGCGAAGGGTGAAAGAAGTCCAAGCTAAGTCATTGTGTGTCACTACATTGTGACATTGCAACTGTGCATTACTACAGCACGCGCTGGGATCAGACTTTTCCCTAAGACTTTCCCAAGCACTTCTCGCACTTCACTCAACAGAAAACAAACTGAGTGATTTAACTACGTAAACTGAAAAGTCTTCAAGCTGAGAGAAAGTGCACCTGGCTCAGTATTACTGAAGGTCTAAGATTTTATTCTCTTGTAAATTCCTTCCAAAAATTTTAAATGGGAAGGAGACACATTGCACAAAGTATTAGAAGATAATTCAAGAAAGCAAGTTACTAGTCACAACAAAAAGCAAGCTGGAACTCTCTACTAAATAATACATTCGTGACACTCACAGAGTTCAAGAATCACAAATGCTACCAAAAACATTAAATAAAAAATTTCAAAGTCAAGGCCAGTAATTTGTCAATTCGTCTTTTTTTTTTTTTTTTTACATGAAAAAGTGTGCATTTTGCAGGCTCTGAGGCTCTAAGACTGCCAGGATGTTTCCTAATTGACTACACAATTTGCAGTCTTCATTGTATCCATATGAATCCAGCTGAAAATCATTAACCCCATTTTAAGCTGCACAAAACAGAATTAAACAGTGACTTGGCTTTAAAAACACCTGTGTGAGGTCAGACCTCTTCTATGACAAGGACATAGGGGACACCTGCAACAAGTGGAGTCAGAGCAGTTTAAGAATGATGTCCCAAGCAAAGCTTTCCCCAGCAACGCAATCTAATTTGCTCTACATTGCAGCACAGGTGGAGTGGTCAGTTCGGGTATCTCTGCACGAGTGGATGTCACAACTTACCAACTACCTCTTGCCATTTCCTGCCTCTCCCTCAAGAACACTCAGTAGCTACTGAGATCAGCTCTGCCTCTGCAGTTGCTTATCTCACTCATATATTGTGGGAACTGACAGTGGTCAGAAAACAGATTTTTAGGCTCCAGGCAGTGGCTTGAAGTCTGTGAGAAAGCTAAGCACATAACTCTCTCACACCAGCCTGAGAAAGTGGCCTGAGAAATTGTAAGGAGGAATCCAAAACAAGCCCTGTAGATAGTCTCTTCCTGACACCTGGTGTTTTCCAACTTGTTTACTGTTAAAGATGTTTAGAAGAAGATGTTATTTTGAATGAACTATCCTACTCATTGTACCGTAACACTGTATAAAAGGTCTTTCTCTCAAAGTTTTTTGCCATGACACTCTCCAAAGAAATTGGAGTTCTATGTGTTGTTACATGAGCCATCCCGAATCATAACGATAATGTATGTCGAAGCAGCTTGTATTTTATGATTAACAGCTTGCTGGCTGATAAACCAACTTGATCAGCTCTCTTAAACTCTGACCACTGACTGCTTCCCAACCCAAGTGAGATCCCTTTGCCTTCAGGTTTAAATATTTTCTAGAGCATAGTTATTTATGATGGCCTTCACAAGGTGATTAGACTTCCAACAGTTACAACTAGTGACATCAAAGGCACGTTTAGAACAAAACTGCTTTCTCCCAACAGCTTTTTACCATTACTACACACATAAGCAGAAAGAAAACACGCTGTATCACTGATGCTCTAACAAGTCAACTTAAATCAGGTTTCTCCAAGCCTGAGCTTTTGTGAGACCAAGAACACTGTGATCCCAGTTCCGTAACTTCCAAAAGCCACTCCTGGAACCTTCTACCTCTTCTTGGTACTGAAGTGGGCATTAAGCCACGGTTCAGCAATTATTATGAGTACTCTCTATATCCCTGGGTAAAACACTAGAAAGAGAACACTTGTAAAGCTAAAAGAATGTGTCACACAAGAACTAGGGGCTAACTTCATGATCAAAAAAAAGTTTAACTTCCCATTAAATGGGTGTGGAACTGGACAAGCTTATGACTATGGCTACATGAAGAAATTGAGCAGGACTCAGCTCATTTCTACCAGGTCCATCCACCTAGTCACTTCTGAAAGAGGTGCTATTATTAATGATTTACCAGCAAGGATGAGGTCTAAAAGCATATGAACCAAGGTGTCAGCAGGAAACACATATATATCCTTTTGTAGGGCTCAACCTTGTTCCAGAAGGGAAAAAGCAAGTATGTTACCAAGCTGGCTCCAGGAAAAAGCTGGGATTTCAGACAAACACTCACAGGAGTTCTCTCCATCCAGGCGTATTAATGGTAGAAAAATCACAGAAATGGTAGAAAAGTCACAGAAAATCAACCTGTGTATGTGAGTGCTCTGCATGGAGGATGATACACACCATGAATGCATCACTGTCAACCTGCTTCAAACACAATGGACCAGTACAGGCATTTCCACTCACAAACCACATGACGTGCAGGATATATCTTAGGCTGAGAGGAAAGTCACACCATATCCCATACAAATTATACCTAAAATGTGACACCTCATCACACAGACTAAAATCATTCAACTATTAAAAAAAGTCAATAACATTCCCAACAGGAAAAAAATCTACCTCTAATGTACACACAGAATAACTAAATCATTTGGTTATGCTGGCAAAAAAGGTTTTTTATCAACTATGTGTCAACAACACCATCAAATGCAGAATTGTCGGGCCAGTTTACAAGAACAGAAAACACTGGCATAACAAGTATTTTCAGCTACCGAGGGGCATATAGTACAGTAAAGATGTTCTTATTCTGGTGAAATAAACAATGACAGTTAAGATCTTTCTCAAGGAAAAGAGGTAGATCAAAAGAATGTAGCAGAAAGACAAGTGAGTGAAATATTTTGTCTCATTCAACCCAGTTTGAAGAACAGAATCCTTAAGCAGAACACAGAATATTCCAGTGAAGAGGGTGCAAAGTACAAGAGAAAACAAGTTACTTCTAACACAAGTCAAATTATTTAATGAACTCCTTAGCACAGGATGACCTTCTAATAACATTTAATAACTGAGTTTTGTTCAAACAATTGCTGAGCAACAAACTGCAAGAAGAGTACTCAGAGAAGTAAGAAGATGGTAAGTGTATAACTCTTCCCTAGGTATCTGCTTTTGGCCACCAGTATGGACAAAAAGTTACGCCAAACATAACTTTGTCCCTGCTTAGCACAGTTGCTTTTTAATTGTTTTTTTAGCAAGCTAGTTTTTATTGAAATAAACTGAATGTAAAACTATGCATACATTAATATCTCCCCTTAATTTCCCTTTCTTGTACATGTTTTAAAGTCACTCAATCACTTTCAAGTCTTTAGAACCTGCTTTTGGGGTGCTGCTGGACAATATCCAAAGCCTGCATTGGTACCAGAGACCCAAATATCCTGCAATCCACACAAAAGTTGAGACAGTACTGAGTTTTCCCCTTTCCAAGCAAGGAGCATGAAAAGAAAATTATGCTTTGCTCAACCTCTTCCTGCTTGCAAGAAAGGACTCTATAATCGTGTATTGCCTCAGTATTAATTTCTCCCTTATTAGTAGCTCACTAAAGCAGGTCAGATTTATTCCCCACACTACCTGACACTTCAACACAGAGCTGAAGAACCAATTCCTCTTTATTCAGTTCAACTGGCAGTTCAGGTATCCCAAACAGAGAAAATGCGGATAAAACTGTTGCTCAAATTTGATGCCTCCATGCACAATTTTTCTGGAAGTGAATAATGGACAGGTGACTCCAACTTCTAGAAACAGATTAAGACCTATCCCCAGGTTTTTAAATAATTGGTAACAGATTTCAGCTCTTGTCTTACCTCCAGCTTACATATTTGCCAAGGATTCTGAGTGCTCAGAAGTCCCTCTTTTTATAGTTCTGCCACAAGAAAGGATGTAAAGGTGATTTTTAAATTAGAAACCTTACAAAGCTTAAAAAAACACAAACTTAGTGCTTTTTACAAGGAACTATAACTGGAGAAGTTATCCTTCCCTATTAAAGCAAAAGAACTGAACTGCCTGGCATTACTGCCAAGGCAGACATCTGAAAAAGCAGATTGAGCTGGGGAGAAGTCGAGTACTCTGTGGGAGGGGGAAGGAAAAAAAAGTAAAATCCAGTCCCAAAAACGGGAAATGAAGAAGAAATTAGAAGGAGAATTCCTCTTTCACAAATCACAACATCAGAAGTGAAACTCTATTCATCTAAGAGTTTAGCTTCAAGAAGTTTGAAAAAAAAACAGTTTAAAACACGACATCCTGCACTCTCATCCACCCATTCCCCTACTGAAGGCCACACAATTCGCACTTAGGTATGGCTCATAAACATGGGCTATTATCCAAAACACAGTCTCCTACATTCAGCAGACTACTATGTTCTTCGGCAAACAAGTTTCATTTTACCTTTGGCCCACAAAGGAGATGGAATCAGGTATACATACACTCCTTAAGATCAGCTGCATTCAAACAATATGCTTGCTTATATGCCTTTCCAAAATGCAGGATCTCAAGATCTTTGTAATAAGAAATCTGCCTAATGCTCTTACATGTCTAATCCACTGGCACCAGACATGCAGCAATCTGAGATAAAATAGGTATGGTATCTAAGGAAAGTTTAAATCTAGAAAGATAGATATGGGAATTTGTTAGATTTATCGAAACAAGAACTTCATCTCCTATTTTCCTCATGCCACACTGAATCACCTTCCACTGCTATTAAAGTAACATCTTAATAACATTATCAACTTTCAAAATCTCTACCCCCTTCAAGTAAGTTTTGTCCATTTCTTCTCTAATCAGAGCAGATATTACCTACTGCAGCTTCAGCACTACGGTTTGTACAGGCACTGAAGTTACAACCTGAGATCTCAGAGTTTTAGAGGAAGCAGTAAAATCTAACTTTAAGTCTGAATCCAAAATTAGCAGAGCAGACTCAAGCCTTCCAAAACATTAAGAACTTCATAAGCACACTTGCAGCTGGTATCAGCATTATGTTCCAGGGTTCAACAAAATTAAGTCCATCTCCATTCCCCAGAAGTTTGCTGTGTTTTAAACTCCACTTGGGTAAGCCCCGTTTCAGTAGTAGTGCTCAGGGATCAAAGAAGAAAGAAAACACCTCAGGACCAAAAGTCCCCTTAGGGGAACTGTCAAATGCCTCTTGTACTTAGAAAATGAAAACAAACCCATACAATCTCAGGGTGTGTTATCTAACTGATAAACTGTAGAGCACTATTCAGTGTGCCCGGCAACATTGAGCCATAAAACGTTCATCTTGCTACTGATTTCAACTGTAATTTAGAGACATACACCAGCATTTAAACACTGACTACTCAATAAAGACTTGTTAATTATCTTAATTTACATGTACCAATGCACCACAAAGCTCAAACAAGATCTGTGCGCTACATAAGACCCAGTTCTGTAACACTGTGGCTCACCTCAGAGAGCTCTCGGACTGACCACAGACCCAGCAATTGTACAAGCCCTGAGTTAGGAGTAATGATTTAAAAGACCTTCTTAATTTTAATTTTATCATGAATTTTGTGTGCCTTGTGCTCCGAGTGAAGAATACACCCTGTAAAAATATTCTTTTTATGAACTGCAGTAATCTGTTACAGCTCTTTGCCAAAACGTAGTATTCACTTCCAGTTAGTCTACATTGTTAGTCTTTACTGCTAAATTGCTTTTATAACATTAATTCTGGTCACAATGACATCTCTTCCCTGCACGAAGAGGTGTATTCTTTCCTGGACACATCTGTAACTTCTACAGCTCAGCTGTTACACTTGACCCTTTTCCCCAGCCTACTCAGACCACAAGAAATGCAGACATCAAACAGCAACCATGCCGAAATGAAAGAAGTCACAAACTACAAGGCATCAAAACTGATTCCCATGAAGTGCATGTGCATCACAGGAGCTGTTACAACACACGTGAAACCCTTACTTCAAGTCAACTCTGTCCTGAATTTCAGTTTCTTGCTTCCTAAGTCCACTGCACAAGTTTGCAGCAGCTCATGGATCTCAAACACAGAGATCACTGTCCAAACTTTCAGATCTTACACTCTCTTTACGCTTCCAGGATCTCCTCTCCCACTCGTCTCACCCAGAGGAAGGGGATTAACAGCCATCTCCCAACAGGCTGCAGCGAAACGCCTGTGCTCACACTCTTCCTCCCAGCTTAGGCTTGCCCACTCCCGAATCACCGAGGCGCTGGAGGCCCCCTGCCCGAAGTTATTCCAGGGGAGCCCTCCTTGTCGCGCTGGCTGTCACTGCCCTGGCCGGGCACGGGGGGCCCCGGTACCCACCGGCGGCGAAGTGGAGCGGCGTGGACTTGCGCCCCGCCATGTCCTTGGCGTTCACGTTGCCCGTGTCCACCAGGCGCTTCACGCGCGTCACGTCCCCATTCCTGCAGGCCTCCAGCAGCTCGCGGAACGCCCCGCTCGCCGCGCCCGGGCCCGCCGCCTCGGGACTCTCCGCTGCCGGGCTCGACGCCGCCGATGAGGACGCGGACGAGGAGGACGAGGAAGAGCCGCTGGAGCTGCTGCCCGAGCCCGGCGGCGGGGCCGGCGCGGCGGCGCCCGAACCCTCCGCGCACTCCGCGGCCGGGGGCCGGTCCGCGTCGGGGGGCGCCTCGCCCTCGGGGCCGGCCAGGCTGTGGCGCTGCGCGGCCGGCGCCAGGCTGGGGCTGCGCGGCGGCGAGGCGGCGGCGGGCGGCGGGGAGGCCGGGCCGGGCGGCGGGTGGTGGTGGTGATGGTGGTGCTGGGAGCGACGCGGCGGCACCGCCGCCATCTTCGCGCCGCTCCGCCCCTCCCGGCCCCGTCACTGCGGCAACGGCGCCGCCCCGCCCGCGCTTCCGCCCGCCCGCCAACCCCGAGCGCCGCGCACGGACGTGACGCCCGCGCGGGGCTCGCGGGGCGCGGCCGCACCGGCACCGGCACCGCCCCGGGCGGGGCGCGCCTGCCCCCTGCCGGCAGCGGCGGGCGGGCCGGGGCGGAGCCACGGGCGGGGCCGAGCCCGGGTGGGGCCGGCGGAGCGCCGGGAACCGCGTCTCTTCCGCGGCTGCCGGTGCCGGGAGGCGGCTGGGACGGCAACTCCTCAGGCGTGACCTCGGGGGCGAGAGCGAGGGGCGGTGTTCCCCTGCGGAGCCCGCTGTAGGGGCGAGGCAGCCTTCTTCCGCCGCCGCGGCACCAGAATTTGGGCAGCTGCTTCTTCACAGCCGCCGTTCGTGTCAAAACTCCAGAAGGACTTTGCAAGCTAATTGCAACACCCCATTGTCAGATCCAAACTTTGCGAGATATTTAAGAGGTATCGGTATGAACTTGTTCAGCTCACCACCCGCTTTCCACAGTTTATGTTTCACCTTCCAGATGCTTTTGTGGCATCAGTGACAAACGTGTCACGTTCCTTTACTGGTCACGGCAGAGGTGAGTGAGTTACAAGGCTCCGTGGGTAGGTAGCCAGCCTCTGGGCCTGGGCTCACCTCCCTTCCCCTGCAGGCAATCCAGCCGGCAGCGTGGCTTCATAGAATCACAGAATCATAGAATGTTGTGGGCTTGGAATGGACCTTAAAGATCATCTAGTCCTGACATCCCCTGCCATAGGCAGGGAACACCTCCTTCTAGGCCAGGCCATTCAATGCTTTATCCAACCTGGCTTTGAACACTACTTCATTCCGGTACAGCTCCTTTCCCAAGGCCAGGAAATGATGGAGTGAGACCGGGAGAGAAAGATGATGGAGAAACCTAAGTGGAGCCTGGCAGTTCTTTAAAAGTTTATTAGCTAAGCTGAAAGGCCACTTCTTCACTAATTCCAGGGAGGAAAGCAGCACTGGCATATAGCCTGTTGGCCAGAGCAAGGCAGTCACTAAAAAGCCACATGGAGCAAACGGCAGAGAGAGGCCAAGCAGGGAACACTCCATCTGCTCAGAAACAACAGTGTGGAGAGGTGGAACAGGAAGCTAGGGGCAGCCAGGCAGAAGGTGGCTGCCAGTGCTAAAAGGTAAGTAAGAGAAATCTAGGGATATCAGGGACCAAAATGTGCCCTTAAGGCCCTCTGTAGAATGAACAGATCTGAACAATATGGGCAAAAGCAGAAGCATTTAAATAAGGATTTTGGTTTGGATTTGGAAAGCAGAAGAAAGCTGAGATCACAGTTCTCCTGACTTTCTGATATCTAGGGAAGATATAAACACCAATTACAGTTTAAGTCAGAAAGCTCCAATAGCTGTTACTAAGAGATTACTTAGCTTTAATCTGTAACAAAAGGGAGATTCCATTGACAGGAATAATATCAACAGCAACAATTTTTGGAAAATTCTCAGTACACCTGGTGGGGTAGCAGCCACAGGTTAGAGAATGGGGAGAGTGATGAGGAATTCCTGTTACAAGGAGTGAATATGGCTAAGGCAAGCCAGCCTTGTCCTAGCAAACACATCTGCCTTAGCTGCTTGGTAGCAAAAGGGCTTTAGGTTTGCATAGCACCATGTGATGTGCTGAAGAAGCACAGACCAGGTCTAGTGCTGGCAGCACAGAAAATCAGAAAATAGGAATTCAGGAGAAATTAGGATCTAGTCTAGTGCTAGTAAGTACCTTTCTGCTGGTGATGAGAAAGAAGGCATGAAATCAATCCCCATGACTAGTGGAGAAGTAAATGAAGATACATTTGAATGTGCCCAGCTCAGTTCTTGTTCATGCCATGACTTAGAAGGCATTGGCCTTGACCAGGCAGTGATAGAGCTCAGCAAGACGTCCCTGGCACCTGAATCTGGACAGCTGCTGCTTCATGGCTGCTTTTCATTTCAAAATTCCAAAAGGACTTTGCAAGCTGATTGCAACATTCCCCTTCATCAGAACTAAGCCTTGTAAGATATTTAAGAGGCCAGAGCATCAGTATTCACTTGTTCAGCTCACCACTGGCTTCCCATAGTTTATATGTCACCCTCCAGTTGCTTTTCTGGCATCAGTGGCAAAAAAAATCCTATTCCTTTACTCTCTCTGAATTTCCCTTAAACCAAGGCTATAGATAGCATCACTTCTAGGAAATGTATTGGTATGCAAACACTTGTTCTACTTCCTGAAAGAATTTTAAAAATACAAGTAATATTTTTTTTTTAAATTGGGGATCCATGGTGGCCTTGAAATTTGTTTTTGTAGGATTGAGCAAGAAATGCTATACTCTGGGCCAACCTTCATAAGAAGGCCAGAGAGGTATTGGTGGATGAAAAACTGGACATGGGCCAGCAATGTGCACTCACAGCCTAAAAAGCCAGCTGTGTACTGGGCTGCATAAAATGAAGCATTGCCAGCAGGTCAAGGGAGATTCTCCCCCTCTAATCCTCTCCTGTGAGACTGCACCTGGAGTACTATATCCAGCTCTGGGCTCCTCTACACCTGTTGAAGCAGGTCCAGACAAGGGCTACAAAGATGATCAGAGGGCTGAAGCACCTCTCCTATTAAGACAGACTGAGGGAGCTGGGTTGTTCAGCCTGGAGATGAGAAGCCCACAGGGAGGCCTCATTGTAGCCTTCCAGTACTTAAAGCGGGCTTATAAGTAAAAGGGGAGGAAGACTTTTACACAGGCAGGTAGTGACAGAACAAGGAGGAACAGTTTTAAACTAAAAGAGGAGAGATTTAGATTAGATGTTAGGAAGAAATTCTTTACCATGAGGGTGGTGAGGCGCTGAAACAGGTTGCCCAAAGGAGGTATGGATGCCTTGCCTCCAGAACTGTTCAAGGCCAGGTGAGATGGGGCTTTAAGCAACCTGATATTGTTGATGATGTCCCTGCCCAAAGCAAGGGCATTGGATCTGATCATCTTTAAAGGTTCCTTCCAACACAAACCTTCCTGTGATTCTATGAAAGGAATTCCTGTGCCTAGGAAGAAACAAGCAAAGCAATTAGGATTCACAGTATGAGACCTACCTATGGGGGCATGGGGTCTGATCGTGGTAGGGGCTAAAACGAGGTGTACCTCCTCTTCAGACTTCAGACACCATTTGGGTGGGGGTCCCTATCCTATTGCATTCCCAAATTTCTCCTTAGTCTTCCTGCCCCACGTGTACAGCCCCACTGCTCCCCTACAGAGGGTTGAGGCAAACAGCAGTGCTGTTCACCCCATCTCTTTCTCCTGCCCAAAGCATGTCCAGGATCTCTTCAAGTGCTGCCATCACCATTTGCATATGGTTTGGTAAGCCTTGGGGTAGATTCATAGCACTCCTGCAGAAATGGTGGGCAAAATAGCGTGGAGAATGCAGTTCTGGGCAAAATTTCATCCTCATGGGATTTCTACTTAAGACTGAGGAGAAACATGTGGAGGATCTTTGAAAGCAGTCAGTCAATCCATTGCTTGTTTCCCAGCCAGCCACTGAGCCCTTGGAAACAGGACTTCTTGAATTGGTTCCAAAGCAGGACCCCGGGGTTTTTAACAACTGGGTTGTGTGTGTCTGGTGGTGTAGAGGGCAAGCAGTCTCCCAAGGCCCTGCCAGCCTCCCTTGCTACTGGTGCCAGAGCCTGTGAGCTTTGCACTGGCCCACAGCACACCCTGCATCTGCGTGCCACAGCAGCTTGGTGCTTCTGTTGAGCTGATTTAAGTTCATGTCCTGTCACAAGCAGCTGGTTACATTTGTACCTCTTGTCCTGCAAGTGCCAGAGTCAGGCTCTAAAATACTGTTGATTACTCAGTGCCTTTGCCTGACCCAGGAGGAAGGTACTTTACATAGAAATCTTATTAATGATGCAGGTGCAGGGCTCAGTAAAGTGGAAGCACTTCAGATTTCATCTGAATAATTAAAATCCATCAATAGGACTTCGCAGGACTACTATTTAAAATTAATAACTGCAAATGCAATTCTGACATATAATGGAACCCATTGAAATGTGATTTTTTATTTTTTAATAAAATGCTTTATAGCTTTCCTGGCAATTTTACAGCCACCTGGCTGTAAGTTCCAGCTGATCCTGAGCAGCAAGAGAGGGGTTTGGTGTAGTTTCTTAATATTTTTAACCTCCAAAAATTAGGAAATGGCTCCAAAACCAGCATCCAGCATGCTGATGCTCATGTTTAATGGACCTCTAGTAAGCTGATGAGTAAATTAAGAGGAAATGAGGAAGTCATGTTTGGAAAAATATGTCTCCTCTGCCTAAGAAGATGGGAAGATAAGGGGTCATCTAGGTCTGTACCAAAAGCCACATTTTCTGAGAAATAAAATCTTCCTTTCCCCCAGAAACTACCTATCTCATTCCCTATTGACAGCTTTAATTGTGATGAATGTGTTGAAAAAACCAAGAGAAACCATCCCTGGCTGACACCATCACAGATTTGCACACTCATGCAGGCATGGTGGGTTAAAGTGTAAGGTTCATTGGGAAGCACCAGAGCTTTCCTCTTTGGACAACCTTCAAGCAGCATTGGGGATGTCTTTGTGTCAGCATACTGTTCATCTTGTTTCTTCTGCCTTAGCTTCATTCATCACCTATAGGAGCTTATCAAAGTTTGAATAGTGCTGCATGACTTCCCCCTCTCTTCACTATGATGGGGAGGCATTCAGCTCCTGCTGCTTTGCATATTTTGATAGGAAGGTTGACAGTCAAAACTTTCCCTGCTTAGTGAAAAAACTTGCCCTGTCTGTCCTTGCATGCTGCCAGAAGATATGTTTAATACAGGCTATGACCTCTAATAGCAGGCAGATGGAGATAAGCACTTCTCTCCCTGGTGTTTTTCAGCTGGCTGAGCCAAGCAGCTGCTTGCAGCATCCCCAGTGGAGGAGCTCCTCCAGTTTTCCCATGGGAAACAAGAGGATTATGCAGTGCCAGCCTTTTGAGTTACACTTGCTGCAGGTCATATAGCAACTGGAAGCCTGCCCTGGCCTCAGAGAGGTTCTGCAGTGCCCACAGGAATCGTGGGGTGGGTGGCCCTCAATAATAATGCTGCTTTTGCTGTCTAACCTGCACAAGGCATTGGAAAGAAGAAAATTTACTGCAAACTTGAAGCCAGAGTCAATATTCCCTGCAGAGATCTTCTGTTTCTCGAAACACCCTCTTGTTTTAAAAATGTGATTTTGATAGCAACAGGTTGGGTGGTTTTGCATGTAGAGGGCTGGAAATGAAACCATCAGCCGGATTTCATTTCAACAAGAGCTATTGGGCAAGAGGGTAGGAGAAGAGAATGACTCTTTCCCCGGTAGGAATTAAATGTGCCACTTTAGAAATGGGGAAGGAGAGTGCTCCTTTTGGAGCACAGAGAAGGGCTACTACCCACGTGACCTTCAGAAAAGCAGACACAAAAACCAGGTTAGCCCAAATGAAAGATGTACTGACCTACTGCAGGGATGCTCTGAAAATAAATGAGTACAAGCTTGAAAACTAGTTCTAGATGGGCACAATTTAGCAAGAGGCCACAAAGTATTTCTGTTTCCCAGAGCCAGGATCTAGAAGAATTTTACCCCCAGGTTTAAGCCCTCCCAGCAGACCCTCATGGATCATGAGTATCCCTGCATACCTGTTCTCTAGCAGAAGTAGAGCAGTGGCCCTAGAGCCAAAACATGAGCCCAGCCCCCAGGTCTGCCTCTGCTGGCTTTGAGCAGCTCCTGAATTCTTACTTGGAGATGAGTTTTACTTCATACAGCCACGCTTTCTCTCAGCATGGACTTTCCTCCCCTTTGTGTCCTTTGTCTGGCTTTATCAGCCAACACAGAAAGATTTTTCCCTACATAGGGTGGTGTCATTCTTAGGCATTTATCAGAAACCTGGTGAAGGTTTGCTAGACCTCAGAGGGCCTGAAAAATTATTTTATCCCTGCTTGTCTGCTAATGGTGGGAAAGACAGAAACTGAATCTGAGCCTTTGTAATCTTTTAGTTGTAGTAATTTGTAAATTTAATAATTTAGTGCAGTGACTATGGCTCCACACGAAGTTGGTTCAGCTCTCTCCTCTCCAGACACAGTTAGATCCACAGGGCCACCCAAAACGAAAGGTGTCATTCTTGTGAGGGCTTTCCACAATAAGGAAGACAATAAAGGCTGTGGACCTCATTGCCCTGTGGACTACTTTTCATTTCAAATCCTTTCTTTTTTCTTTTCATGGGTCTGAAGTAATAGCTTATAGCATGCTTTAATGGTAGCTGTTACAACAAGGGGAAAGGTTGTTTCCACGGTGAAAGGAAGCCCCCAAGGCACGCTGGAGTGTCCAGTGAACAAAGACAATGGTTTTAAAATCTGTGAACCTTTGCGCGGTGCATCACTGACGATTTGTATGGATAAGGTCACACATCTTGGGAAAGCTGAGGGCCCACAGCCTCCGTCAGCCTGATTCACAGCTCCGCTGTAAAGGGGCTCTATACCCTCTCGGTAGCAGAGGTGGAAATTTCCACTCCTATTTCTCCAACCCCCTGGAGCAAAGCTTGACTGAGGAACCTGAACAAGGCAGTGTTGAGGGTCTGGCCAGATGGATGCAGCACAGGAAACAAAGCACGGCAGGAAGGTGGCAGAGTTGCTCCGATTAACCAGAGGGTAGCAGGCTTTCACACTCTCTCAACACGGAAGAACATTTACTGAATGGGAAGAAAGATTACCATGGGTTTCTTGCAGGGCTGGATGAAAAATCAGCCTAGAGAAAGAAAATGACACGGGGCAACACAACAGCTTTTGCCGTAAGTCCGTGGTGAGTCGGGCGGCTCGTAAAGCTCTCAGCGAGCCCAGGCGCAGGGCGAGACCCGGGGCGGCGGCTGTCACACACCGGGCTCCCGGCGAAGCGCCGGCACCGCCACCGCCGCTGCCCCACCGCCACCAGGGCCAGGCGAGCTCACCCCACCGGGGCACCCGAAGGGCAGCTCTCTCGGGCGTTGCCGGCGGTGGGAGCCGCAGGCCGAGAGTCTCAGGCCAGCACACGGACCCTTCCTGCCCGGGGAGAAGAGGCCGGTGCCCGGCAGGCAGGGGCGGGGTGTCCCCCCAGAGGCAGAGCCGGTTCTCCCCGGCGCGGGGGCGGCGCGGCGCTGCCGGGGCCGGGCCGTGGCCGCGTCCCGCCCCCGGCGGGGCGGTGGCAGCGGCGGCGGCGGTACGTGCGCGGGGCGGCGCGGCGGCAGTGCCGGCGCGGAGCCGTGGGGAGCCCCGAGCCCGTCGCGGCGGCGGCGGCGCGCAGCGCGGCCGCGCCCATGGCGAGCAGCGGCGGCGGCGGCGGCAGGTAGGGTCGGGCGGGGCGGGGGCCCGCTCCCCCGGCCATGGCTCAGACGGAGCCCCCGAAGGCGGTGCGGCTGTGGCGCGATGCCGCCCTGCGCGCACGGAAGCTGCGGGGCGGCCCCGGCGAGCCGGAGCCCGAGCCCGAGCCGGACGCGGGGCCGCCGGGGGGGCCGCCGCCGCCCCCCGGTGCCGCCGCTCCTTGCCGCCCGTCCCTGGCGGCGGCGGCGCTGGGGGAGCTGGAGGCGCTGAACCTGAGCGGGCGGGGGCTGGAGGAGCTGCCCGAGGAGGTGGGCGCCGCCCTGAGCGGGCTGCGGGTGCTCAGCCTGCGGCGTAACCGGCTGGGCCGCCTGCCCGCCGCCGCCCTGCGCCACCTGGGCCGCCTGGCCGAGCTCGACCTCAGCCACAACCGGCTGCGGGGCCTGGGGGACGGCGGGGCGCTGGCGGGGCTGCGGGGCCTGCGCAAGCTCAGCCTCAGCCACAACGAACTGGGCGCCGAGGGCCCGGGGATGCCCTCCCGCCTCGCCGAGCTGGGCTGCCTCGAGGAGCTCGACCTCAGCTTCAACCGCCTGCGCCGCCTGCCCGAGGGCCTGGGCCGTCTGCGGCACCTCCGCACCCTCGACGTCGACCACAACCTGCTTCCCTCCTTCCCTGCCCCGCTGCTGGAGCTGGCCGCCCTGGAGGAGCTCGACTGTTCCGGCAACCGCCACCTCGGGGCCCTGCCCGAGGGCATCGCTGCCCTGCGCCGCCTTAAGATCCTCTGGCTCAGCGGCACCGGGCTGGCATCCCTGCCTGAGGGTCTCTGCCAGCTGAGTGCCCTCGAGAGCCTCATGCTGGACGGCAATCGGCTGCAGGCGCTGCCCGCTGGCTTCGGAAGACTACAGCGGCTCAAGATGCTGAACCTCTCATCCAACCTGCTGAGTGAGTTCCCCTCTGCCATCTTGGTGCTGCCCAGTCTGGAGGAGCTCTACCTGAGCCGCAACCAGCTCACCGTGCTGCCCCCTCACCTCTGTCAGCTCCAGCAGCTCCGCACTCTCTGGCTGGACAACAACTGCATCCGCTACCTGCCTGACTCCATCGTGCTCCTCCACAGCCTAGAGGAGCTGGTCCTGCAAGGCAACCAGATCGCCATCCTGCCTGAGGGCTTTGGGCAGCTTTCCCGCGTCACCCTGTGGAAGATCAAAGACAACCCCCTCATCCAGCCTCCCTATGAGGTATGCATGAAAGGCATCCCCTACATCGCAGCTTACCAGCAGGAGCTGGCCCACTCCCAGCCTGCCCTCAAACCCCGCCTCAAACTAGTTCTCATGGGCCTAAAGGATGCAGGCAAGACCCTGCTGAGACGGTGCCTCATGGAGGAAAATGAGCAGAAAGAGGATATGGGAAGCCTGGAGGCAGGGAACACCCAGCACAGAGAGTTTCCTGGGCAACAGCAGGACATTGGGAGGGTGACAGTTGGGTGTTGCCCCTTTCCAGAGCCTCAAGACAATTCCTCAGCTCGGGTACCTGTCATGCAGCAGGTGAAACGTCTCCCTGTTGAGCGGCAGGATATTCCTTCTCGTGTGCCCTCTCACCGAGCAAAAGGGGACACAACATCCCCTGCACTGTCACTGCCACCCAATGCCCCACGAGTACCACTGGGACTAGGACTATCAGGAGGCAGTAAGGGCATCGAGGTGATGGACTGGACAGCTGATGCGGAGAGGGGCCTGACATTCATTGTATATGAGCTGGCGGGGGACCCGAGCTATGATGTGATCCAGTCTTTCTTCCTCTCCCCTGGAGCCTTGTATGTGCTGGTGGTGAATTTGAGTGCCTATGTCCCTCAGCACTTCTACCCCTCTGTGGGCTATTTCTTACACTGGCTCAGTTCCAAGGTGCCCCATGCTGTAGTGTGCATGGTGGGAACCCATGCTGACCTCTGTGCAGAGCGGGAGTTGGAAGAGAAGTGCCTGGACATCCATCATCAGATCGCTCAGCAGGAGAAGAGGGATGCTGAGGGACTCCAGAGCTTAGTCCGGCAGGTGGATGAGGCTCTGGGACAGGACTTTGACCTGCGCTGCTCCAGCCCGCATGCTGCCTTTTATGGGGTCTCAGACAAGAACCTGCGGCGAAAGAAAGCCCAGTTTCAGTATCTTCTCAACCACCGCCCACAGATCCTCTCTCCAGTGCTGCCTTTCAGCTGCCAGGATCGCTGCCAGGTGCGTCGCCTGCGGGACAAGCTCCTCTCGGTGGCTGAGCACCGGGATATCTTCCCAAACCTGCACCGGGTGTTGCCCAAGTCCTGGCAAGTGCTGGAGGAGCTGCACTTCCAGCCTCAAGCTCAGCAGTTGTGGCTTAGCTGGTGGGACTCTGCCCGGTTGGGCTTGCAGGCAGGCCTGACAGAGGATCGGCTCCAGAGTGCCCTGTCCTACCTGCACGAGAGTGGAAAGCTGCTCTACTTTGAGGAGCATCTCACCCTGCGGGAGTATGTGTTCCACAACCTGCCGCGGCTCATAGACATCCTCAATGTCTTTTGCCAGCGGGATGCCACCGTGCTGCTCCAGAAACTGCTCAGCGACACCCAGGTTGATGAACTGAGGACCACTCAGCTCCATCATTATGTGGAGGGCTTCTTGCTGCATGGCCTCCTTCCTGCCCACGTTATACGTCTCCTTCTTAAGCCCCACATCCAGAGTCGGGAGGATCTGCAGCTCATTCTGGAGCTGCTGGAGAAGATGGGGCTGTGTTACTGTGTCAACAAACCCAAATGCAAGCCCTTAAATGGGGCAGCTGCTTGGTACAAGTTTCCCTGCTACGTGAAAAACGAGGTGCCCCATGCAGAGGCATGGATCAACGGCACCAATCTGAGCGGACAGTCCTTTGTGGTCGAGCAGCTGCAGATTGAATATAGCTTTCCATTCATTTTCCCACCCGGCTTGTTTGCACGCTACAGTGTCCAGATTAACAGCCACGTGGTTCAGCGGTCGGATGGCAAATACCAGATTTATGCCTACCGGGGAAAGGTGCCTGTGGTGGTGAGTTACCGGCCTGCCAGGGGAGCTCTGCAGCCAGACACTCTGTCTATCGCTAGTCATGCGTCCCTACCAAATATCTGGACAGCTTGGCAAGCTATTACGCCTTTAGTGGAAGAACTGAATGTCCTGCTCCAGGAATGGCCGGGCCTGTACTACACTGTGCATGTCCTCTGTTCAAAGTGCCTTAAAAGAGGGTCGCCCAACCCACACACTTTTCCAGGTAAGGCACAGTTCAGCTTGTCTTTCATCTCTTCTGGAGCTTTGCCCCTTCTAGAAAGGTGTCTTATGAGGTCAGCCCTAGCTCTGTTTCCTTTTTTCTTTTTTTTTTTTTTTTTCTTTTTTCTTCTCTGCTCTAACTCCTTTCTCTGGTGGTTTGAGTCATGAGAGAAAATATTAGGGTAGCTCCAAGGAGACAGGCTTAAAATAACCCTATTCTGAGAGGAGGGGGGTGTTACATCCCCCTTTGTCTGCACCTTTTCTCTCAGCTTTTTGGGTTTTGGCCCTGAGGGTTGTTGTTGAAAAATCTCTGACCTGTCCTCCTTGTTGTGATTCCTTTGAATGGGCTGTAGTGTTGGGGTTTTTTTTCCCCCTAATTCCTTTTGTCCTGCAGCTCCCACTTCCTTGGAGCTATTTGTAAACACGAGATGCCTAAAACATTGCAGGTGTCCCCCTTCAACATTCCAGCCCCAAAACCTGGCCTATGCTGCAGTCTCTCTGAATGCAGGAAAGCTCCTCCTGGTAGACAATGGGTGTGTTGGTCTCCATAGCCCTGTGTAAAAAGAGCTTTCTCTGAGCCCTGTCTCTAGCAGGAAGCATTCCTCCCTGAAGAGAGAAGAATACTCCATCTTCTTTGTTTAAGTGTCTCACCTAAGAAGTGATTCCCAGACTGTGCCTTTTGGAGCTGTTCTCAAGAGCGTTTTATTTTCCTTCCTCTCCCTTAGTCAAATGAAAAAAGCATTGCCTCTCTCCTCTGGAACGTGACTGGTCGTGGTGCTTTTTAAAGCTGTCACCTCTAAAGCTGTGATTCTTATCGGTGATGTTTTCCAGCAGCATCTGTTTTACTTTGTGTGTGCAGGTACTGCCTCCTAACTAGTGTTGTCCCTGCTCTGCTTGCGTTTGCTCTGCGGCTTGCAGGGTGCCATGGGAAAGGTGCTTTGATGTGTAAATCTGCATGAAATCAAAACACACTCTGGACTGTGAGCAATGCTCCAGAAATCTGCATTTTAACAACCATGTTGGAGGTGTGTTGGAACATTATTTAGAGGTAGCCTGAAATTGTGCAGGGAATTGTAGCATGATTTGACTTAAAGCAAGTAGTGGTGCTGAATTTGTTCGTAAGCAAATGTGATTAATAAGGTGCGGGGTTTGGGGGTTGTTTTGGGGTTTGTTTTTTTGTTTTTTTGTTGGGCTTCTTCTCCTCTGGACATTTAGAATAAGGAGATGCAGTTTTCTCCTCAGCCTGAGTCCTGGCTCCATCAGCTGTATCTCCCTCTAACTGCTCACTTATGTAAGAGCCATGGGACTGGGGGGGGGTGAACCCATGCTGTGAGACATGCTGAGTGGGATCTTGTTGCTGACATGGTGCATTGGGCAATGTGATCTGCTTTCCGAAAAAAAAAACAAAAACAAACAAAAAAACCCCCTGGAAACTAAAAAAAGCCAAACCTGCCACAGAACCCTGGAAAAAAACCCCAACAACCCTCCCCAGAAACCCACCAAAATTAGTCAAGACAGCAGACACGTGGATGTGCAGTGTGGTGGGCACCTTTTGAAGATTTAGCTTGTGAATTCCAGTCTCCAGTCCCACATCTCCTTTATTTATTTTTAACTGGTGAATGCTTGTGGCTGTCCCTTTTCTCCCTGAGTAGATCATGCTTTAAAAAGGAAATTTGAAGAGGAGTCAGACTGTCTGCAGGCAGTTGGTGTTTTTGCTAACCCCAGTGATGGTCAGAGTGGGTTGAGAAGCATGAGAGGGGCATTGAAGGGTCTTTTCCTTTCAACTTGGCTGTGCCATGTATGTTTCCTTAGAGGTGGGAAAGGTTTGCTCTCAGCTGGGAGCCAGGCCAGGTGTGCTGGGAAGGGAAGGCACAGGTAAGCAGTGTGCTGAGCACAGGAGGAGCTGGGGCTTGTGTGCCAGGTCTCTGAATGGCACCTGGGTGATGCTGCCTGTGGAAAGGAGGTTGCAGCATTTTTGAGGCACTCCAGAAGGGAATTCAGGCTTTGCTGTCAGGGGCATAGGTGTGACCCTGCCTTGAGGCAGGGAAGGAGTCTTTTAAACGTGAATACTGTGTGACTTTAGCTGGGAGAATAGCAGACAAGCATGTTTAAAATACAAGGCTGATCTGTGGCAATGCTGAAGCATGATTAAATTAATTTCTTGAGAAATCTACTTTTTGTCATGGATGATGCTTAAATCTAGCCCAGGTTTGATCTGGACTGTATGAAAAATGTGAACTGTCATTTGACTTGGAAGGCCTGTATGTCTGCACTTAATCTAAAATATTCCTTGCCGTGTATCTGCTCTACGAATAAAAGATTGTTTAGGAGCCCCTAAATGGCAACTGTGAAGCTCAAGACATTTTTTTCTCTCAATTTTGTTGATCAGGAGGCGTGCATATTTAAGTCATGCTGCCAAGCTTGCTGCCATGCAAGTGATTCATGGTTGGTGTCATTTTTGACAAGGTGTAGGAAAGAGAGGGGTCTAATGTTACGAAAATACGTAGTGAGGGAGATGTCTGTGTTTCTTTCCAAGCTCTTTTAGTGGAAATCCCTGGCAATTACAGTGCTCCTAATACTTAAATAGGTCTGTGGGCTTTTTAGGGCTGCACTGAAGAAGTGCTTTGCGGCCAGTTGACCTTAATAAGGGAAATATTTCTGTGTAGACACTGCCAAATTTGTGCTCAAAAATGGAAGTGCAGTCTGGCTCTCTGCATGGTTGTGCAATCTGTGTCGTCATTCATGAAACTGATGGTGCATTCTTTGGTCATCCAAAATTTTTATTAGAATCCTCTTCAAAAAGGGAGTTCACGAGTTGAGGATTAATCTTTGCTTTTCCTCTCCTTCCCTTTCCTCTCTGTCCTGTACACCATAGCTTCCACTGATAATAGACACAGAAATACTCTAGGAACAGGGCTACTGTGCGTAGAAATGGTTAATAAAAATTGAGATTCTGGATTTAGTTTTCTGAGGGTTTATTGCAAACAGTGAATGAAAGTCATATAAAAATGCGTTGTTAGGGTCCTTTTAAGGAAGTTTTTGTGTTTGAAACAGTTTTGTAGCTGGGTGAAATAGTAACTGAATTGGCATCTGAGCTGGAATCTCAGTGTGCTTTGAGGCTGCAGTCATCCACTTGGCTGATAACAACTCAGTGTGTTAAATTGGTGTTTTTCTTTTACATTTGCACTATATATAAATAAAAGTGTCCCTACCAGGCTAAGAAAGTCATATCTTCCTTGAGTGGCCAACAGGAATGCTTCACCTCTCCAAGTCAGTAAGTCCTCAGTTCAGTCATCACAGGCATTGTGAAATGCTCTCATTGTGTATGATATTCTTTTAGCCCCTGGACTGAAGAGCTTTTAGGTTATTCTTGTCCTGTAAGCTATTAAGTGACTTGGCATCGGGGAGTGGAGGTGGTTTGCTGTCTGTCTGATAGTAGACACATGTGCTTTGGACAAATGTGGCCGAATTTTCCAAGCTTGCATTCATATGCACCTGCCAACTGCCCTGCTGCTGTTTCCCCTTGCCTGTGCTAGGCTGGGTCTGGGTCACCAGGGCCTCTTCCAGACTGTCTTTTTGTACAGGTGTCCTGATGTCCTTATGCATGATTCTTCTGCTGTTTGGGCTGGGAGGGATTATGTTTAACTGCTGGCTTTCCTTTATTCCTGCCTTGTGAAGGGGCTGTATGAGTGTAGACATAAGAAAGCCAGGATCCGTGTCCATTGCAGAAGACAGACAAAATGCTGTCAACAAGTAAAATAAGGTGATGTGGGTTTTCACAGAGTAAAAACATGACAACAAGTAGAAAGCCATGGACAAAGATACTGTGTGAGCCTAGCAGCCCCTGTCCAAAAGGATGCTCCAGAGGAGCGTGGGGGAGCTTTGAAAGATTCTGGAGGACTAGCAAGAGGTCTCATGTGGAGAGAGAGTGCACATCTGCCACTTGCCTTGCTATCCCCTTCCTGAGGTGTTAGAGCAGGGAGGAGATCACAAGCCTCTACTCTGCCTGTCTCCCACATTGAGGGTGAGCAGAAGCAGGGTTTATACTGCCAGTCACCTTAAGGGGTACAGATGGAGGTATCATAGTGTAGTTCCCCTGTGAGTCTCTCTGTCATGGCTAGAGCAGGGCTAACTAGGCCACCTTATGCATGATTCAAAGTGAACTATGCTCACCAGCCCTGTGTTGAAGTCAGAAGCTGCCATGACCTCCCTTGGTGGCTGGGATGGAGTCAAGAGGCAGAGAGGTGGAAGATCCCATGGTGTGTCATGCTGTCGAGTCACCCATGGAAGGTGAGCCAAGAGCAGGTGAGACTGGTTTTGTCAGAAGGGCTCAGAAGTTGCTTCAAAATCTGAGCTGCTGCTCAGTGAAAAGCTCATGTGAGGTATCTAATTCCACTTTGTAGCTTTAACTAGCTGGGGTTCTTTTCACAGACAATTGCAGTAGAGCAACACCTGCTTGTTACAGAGCCAGACACTAGTGTTAGGCAGCCTTCTATTTTCCCTGTTTGCAGGTGGAGTCTTTTTTGCTTGACTTTCAGTTTGGGGCTGTTGTCACACTATCCTACAGGCTGTGGCGTCAGCAGAGTACTGTGGCATAATTGGAGACAGTGGGACAGGACGTCAGTACCATGTGAGGTTTGGACATGGATGATGTGGGTGGCACGGTGAAGCTGAACAGGACCCTGTGGTTCAGGAAAAGAAGAGCATAGATTGGTTGTGGGACTTGGGGAAGCTACTGTCTTTCTGTGGCTCTAGTGTAGATAATTTAATTTACTATCTAGAGCTGATTTCTGTGCTGTTGAAGAGACAGCCTTGGCTGGTGTGACTTGATGTAGGTAACACTAGAGTAGAAACACAGTAGTAGCTTATGTGCCACCATGGATTTTTAGAGATTTCCTTCATATTAACCTGTGTTGCAAGATCAGTGTTTGAAGTCCTCTTGTTTGGTGGCTGTGGCATCCTCTAATTTAAACAGCATGATGAAAGGAACAACAAATGTTTCTGTGGTCTTGGAGGAAGCTCAGAAATTGCCAGAGGAAGAGTGTGGTATGCAGCCTGGATGGCTGCCATGGGACTATCCTTGGTGGGATAAAGATGTGGGAATCGGTCTTTGGAGAGAACTGAAGTAGTCAGTGCAAACCTGGGTTTGTGCCTGACAATCTGGCTTGGGAGGATGTGGGAACGGGAGGGATTGTGGATGCTGGAAGAAAGGCTGAGGTTTTTCAGTTGCCTTCTTAAAGCTGTCCTGCAGTGTCTGGCTACCTTGTATTGTGTGTGTTTGGGAGCTTTTATTTTAAAGCTCTTAATATAGAACTTGCCAAAATTATTTGAAATTAGAATGGCAACATGCACACTTAACACTGCTTGAAGAAATCCTCTTTTTTTGCTTGAAGGAAGCCTCTTCCTTACACAAAAAGTTCCTATGCATATGTTATGATAAAAGAAAGCTTTTCTGGTATGTCAGCTCTAGTACAGGGAAGCTCTTCTGGTTTGTCCCTTAACAACTTGTCTTGTCCTGACCTGTTCCCCATGGGAGTCATCTCTGGGCATTGAGCCTCTGGACTTTGATCTGCCACCACTGAGCCAGGGAGATGCTAGATTTGGTTGAGTGGATCTTTTTGGTTTGGTTAGTGAAGCAAAGCAGAGTTCTTAGCCTTCAGTGCATTACTTTTTTTTGGTTTGTGTTTTTTATTACAGTTGCTGAAATTTGTCTCTGCAGGAAATGACCTATAAAAGAGTTGCTAGGTACCAAATGATTCTTTGTTTCATTGTGTGAGATCTGTTTAGAAGCTACTGACTGTGAGGGTGAGGTAAGCTGTTGATGGAGGTTTTCCCCTCTAGGCGATTGATTACGTGAGGACTGATTTGTGTGCTGCTTCAGCATGCTGTGGACACAGGTGTCATGAAACACACTTTTCATTGTCTTCTGTGCTCACACATATGGTGATATGATACTTGCTTCTACAAACACTGAAGTGAGGAAAGTTTTCACATGTAAGTTTAATTGAGATTTAGCACGTGAATGATCCACGTGCAGGTGGATTACAGGGGCCTACCCCTTATGCATCTCAGGAGAGGATGGTGGAAAATCACCAACAGTGCTGAATCACTGTCATTTGGGGATGTGAACATCTTATTTGACATTGGGATAGAGATGTGAAAAAACACTATCAGTTTACAAACAAAATAAGAGTGCATCTGGTAGGTAATTCTCCTGTATGCTGTAGTGTTCATTGCTTTTGCAGTATTAAGCAGGCAACTGTGGTAGCCTCGCATGCTCTCCAATTAATAATTTGTTAGTAATAGTGCGGGCTTCTTGTTTGGCTCTTGAAAGCAATTTACCAGGGAAGAAGAGGAAAAAATTATTTAGTGGAAAGTCCTGTGTGGGCTTTGAATTCTTGGAAGTCATCAGTATACAATTTTCTTTTCTACCTCCCCCCCTGCCCCCATAGTGAGTAGAGGAAGAATAACCTCTGTAGATATGTAAAGAAAATTATGTTCTGGGGGTTGAGTACAAGATAATCAGTTATGTCCTTTTATCTCCCTCTCCTTATTTGTGGTACCTGTGAGAGTAAACAGGCTGGTGCCAAATAAGATCACCTCTTCTCAGGTGCTTTGACGCTTGTGGGATGCCTGTTTCTAGGAGCTCCTTGTAGGGACCAGGAGTGGGAAGGGAGTGCTTAAACTACAGTGTGAATTATAACTACTAAATTCCTCTGCTGCTAAGAATATGTGTCAGTGCTTTTGACTAGCTAAGAACTTACCTGTGTCTGAGAAAGTAATGCAGTTGGGTTACAGGAGTCTCAGCCTGCCTCCATGGTTTGTTATATGGTGTTCTTGCCTACATCAGGAGAGCTGATGGGATTCTGGTGACCACAGTGTGAAGGAGCTGTCTTATACAGAGGATGAGGAGACTGTGGTGTTTTCAGAAGATGGTGCATAGCTGAAGGTTACAGTCTTGGATGGCAAGGTCACCTGTGTGAATGTGGCTATTGTTCCAGCTAGACCAGCTGGGAGAGTTTTGTACTCTAGCAATTTCTTTTTGGGGAACCAGATGTAAAACTGAGATTGGGGGGTGCAAGACCCGTGAAAAAAAATGGCTAGTTGGCTTTGTTAGAAATTTAATTTGGGATGTTCAGATGGACTGAACATTCCCACTTTTGAGCTGCCTCAGGAGGCTGCTGGAGGCTGAAGATATACTGCACTTGTGGTATTTTCCTGGCTAAACCTTGGTGGTAACACTGATCAGGTTGCCAGCATGGTCAGTGGCACTGTGGTTTCAGACTTGTGGGTTCTGTGGTTAGGGGTGACTTGTCTGTGGCCAGTGGATGGAGGCTGTGCTCAGACTGAGCTGTGACTGCTGGAGTGGTTGCCTGCTGGAGTTGGTTGTGGTTTAAAGCAAGACCTTCATTTCAGATTTGCTTGGGGTTTGTTGTTTTTTTTTTTTTTCCCCCAATGGTCATTTTCAAGAACTCTGAGCTTTACCTGAAGGTGTACTGAATATACTCCTTACTGGTTTTAGTTGTCAATTCGTGGGGGATGAGTGTGAAAACAGCCTAGGACCTACAGACTTTACAAGGTAGCATTAATTTTGAATTGGCAGTTGGACATGGCAAGCTCTGCATGAACCGAACAAGAGCTTTGAGATGAGCAAGATGCTTCAATTGGGAAGTCCATTAAACTGAGTGCTTTGTGAAGATCAGACTACACTGAAGTCTGAGGGCAAGTAACCTTCAGCACAAAATAAAGTTCCATCTCAAATCCTGTTCAGATTTGCCTTGTATTGCCAAGTGCTGACTCAGATTTGGTGCTTGAACACTCCAGGAAGCAGCTGTATTGTTGTTGATCTAGGATACATTGAACTGTGCTGATAAGATGATGGGAGACTTCTGCTGGGCTTTTATTGGCAGGATTTTGCAAACTTGTCTAAGTGCACTTCTGCAAGACTCTTTATGAAGCAATACCAGGATATCTCTTTTACCCAGTTTTAGGGTGATGTTTGTCAAGAGTCCAGTTCAGAGAAGCATTTTTATTTGTGTTATCTGAGGGAACCTATACTATTCTGGGAAAGCTCCTTCCTCCTTCATTTGTGGTACCCATCACTTTCTGTAGAGTTTCCATTCTCTTCCTGTCACAATGCACCAGGAACAAAACAAAGGTACAACTGTGGTAGGACAAGCATTTATGTGCCTCATGTCCACAAATGACTGGTGATAAAATTAATATTGTAGGCTTTTGTCCTAACAGAATACAAGACTATGGCACACTTCACTCAAGACTTGTTTCTTGAATGATCTGTACATAGTAACTTTCCAGTCTGTGTGCTGAATTCCTCTTGGAGCATGTTCTTTACATTTTTAGCAGGTGTTTTTCTCTCCAGCAATACCCAGTGAGCAACGGTATCTGATAAGGGACAGATCCTGCCATGCAGCAGGGTAGGGTTGTGTATGAACTTCCTGAAAAATTAATTGGCCGTGGTTTCCACAGCATCAGAATCTGCAGGGTTTGATTTGAGACGGGTGCTTGACTTAATTTGCTTCCAATGCATCTAGTAGTTTCTGCCCTGTGAAACCACACAGTGAAAAAATATTGAAGGTGTACAGTGATTTGGCTTTGCTTGACTTTGAGAGACATGTGCAGTGCATTTGGTTCTTCTGTATCAGTGCAAGGTTGGCAGCAGAGGACTGCTAAAAGGGCTGATTTGTCTCAAAGCTATCCCAAAACAAGTGTTTTCACATTTAAGAAGACCCCCTCCTTGCTACATGGACAACATACAGAGAGTGAGCTTCTTGCAGCAGAAGAAAAAGGCATCTTTATCATGCTGTTTCTGAAAGTGTGTGATGGACACAGCAGAACTGCAAAATTGTCCTGCAGTACAGACCATGAGTCTGCATGATGCAGCAGCTCCGTGCTGCATCTCAGGCTGTTGTTGTGGAACTCTGTTGCTGGCTATTTAGTACCTCTCTCCACTCCCCGTGGCCTCTTTCCTAAAAGCAGCAGTCAGGTATGGATGGCAAGTAGCTTTTCTCTGAACAGGTAGTGTTAGAAAGCAAGAACTTAGCAGTGTGCAGAGCTGAAATGCACAGGCTGTACAGTGTTGAGGATAGAAAGGCAGGGACCCTAAGGCCTGACATCAGTCTTGTACTCTAAATATTCCTGATGCCCATGTCTGAACAGCTGCATTTTCATCTCTTATTAAAATTCTTATATAAATTCATATCAGTAAAGAATGAAGTACCAAAAGGTGGGGTAATGGCTGGTGATAAGCAGTCATGTAATATTGACCTTCCTTACACTTGAATTTTTATCTTTCCACCCTCTTTCTATATTTATATCGTGTCTAACTCACCAGTTTGTACACATGTTCTCTTTTACTACATTATGAGGAAAATAGCATGATTGTCTGACAAATTGCTGATCTTTGCATTTTCAGGATTACATCCTCAATGTATAATAATATGCAGCTGTATTTATTGTGATGTGTGATAGGGAATAGTTCAAGTTGTTTATGTAGAATTCTTTTTTTCCCCAAAAAGAGCTTAACAGCTGGGACCTTGTGTATATTGGGACCAAAGCGAAACTTGGGACAGCTACATAACTTAGTTGTCCCCTTACTTTTGTAATTCTTCATCTGTGAAGCTGTGAGTGGCTCACAGGAGCAATGACCTTCCTTAGCAGGGGGATGTAGTCGTGATGGGACACACAGGAGCTAGAGCAGAAGTGACAGTAGGGTGGCAGCTGGGCTGCTCTGCATACCTTTGAGAGATCTGCTCTATGGACTCTTGCAAATTGCAGACACGCCCGGGAGTAGCCAAAGGGCATGGGAAATTGCAGATCCAGACAAACTGGTGTCTGACTGAGCAACAGCTGTGTGGTGCCAAACTCTCACTTAACGATTGGGAGCTGTTTCTGGGTCTAAAATGTTGAAGTGTGCTGTAGGTTGAGAGAATAGCTGCTGGCTTGGCCTCCACTGCCTTAATGTGGGTTTGAGCCAGCCAGCCTCTGTTCCACTGTTGAACATCATGAATCACTCCATCTTGCACGACTGTATTGCTGAGCAGCCCAACTAGGAACAAGCAGTGAGAGCTGGAATAATCAGTTCTGGCTCAAAGTATTCTCTGGGTAGTCCTTTGGATGGGTTGGCTTTCTTGGGGAAGCTTCACCTGGACTGTATCTTCAAGAAGCCAGCATTGAACACAATGCTGTGTTCAGAGAGAAACAAGCAGGTGGACCTCTCCATATTTCCAGGACATTCCAGGCAGGCGAAGATGGACAAACGTAACCTTTCTATATGTCTGTGCTATTGCAATGAGGGGAAGAGATGGAGGATTTTGTGTTTCCTTTCCTGGTCTGCGTGGTGCTTCTGTGTGTGGCTGTATTTTTGCATTGGGTTTGCATGGAAAGGTTTTAGTAGCAGGAGTGGTGCCCTACAGAGTTTGCTCCTGTGGGAAGCTGTAGGAACCTTCCCATCTCTCTGACAGAGCCAGTGCCAGATGGCTCCAAGATGGACTCACCACTGGCCAAAGCCAAACCCGTCAACAATGGTGGTAGTACCTTTGGGATGACATATAAGGAGGGGAAAAAAACCAAAACTCCTTGCAGCAGCAATTGGAGCACGTAAATGCCCAAAGGAGGCTGTGGATCCTGTGAGAAGCCTGTGCTGGTGCAGACTCCAGATAGGACCTGTGGACCCATGGAGAGAGGAGCCCACACTAGAGTACGTTTGCTGGCAGGAGTTACGACCCCATGGGGGACCCCAGTCCATGAAGAACCGCAGTCTGTGGGAGGGGTCCCACACTGGAGCAGGGGAAAAGTGTGAGTCCTTCCTTTAGAAGGAAGGAGCAGCAGAGGCAATCTATGATCAACTGACTGCAGACCCCGTTCCTGACCCTCTGTGGCACTGGAGAGGGAGGAGGTAGACAAAGTTAGGAGGAAAAAAGTCAGGAGTGAAGTTGAGCCCAGGAAGAAGGACGGGGTAGGGCAGAGGTGTTTTAAGATTTGCGTTTATTTCTCATTATCCTTTTCTGATTTGATTGGTAAAAAAATAAAAATAATTTTCCAAAGTCGAGTCTATTTTGCCCATGGCGACAACTGGTGAGGGATCTCTCCGTGCTCTTATCTCAATGAGCCTTTCACTGTATTTTTTCTCCCCTGTCCCATTGAGGAAGGGAGTGATAGCGGCTTTGGTGGGCATGTGGCATCCAGCCAGGGTTAACCCACCACAGCTTTATAGGCAGAACTGCTGGATGGGGTTGAATGTGCTGAAGCAGAGGGTGCTTGGTGGCAGGTTTCCAAACCAGGGAGTCGGCAGCAAGCACCAGGCCTACTTACACTCGTTGCATAATCAGATGAGTTTTCAGCTCCCTGTGCATTTCTCTAAATCTTCCTTTTGAACAGCCTCTTTCTTTGTCCGAGATTTTCGTGGTCTTATTTCAGACAGTGATGCATGCACTAGATTTGGAAAATTCTCATATCCATATGACTCTGGTATATCAAAGTGGCTAAATTTAGAAAATCTAGCAAAAAAGAGCTTCCCCTTCCTGTGATCTGACATAATGTTTCTTGGTCGCTGTTATTTTTACTACGGAACAGCTTAAATCTATTTTGGTTGGGCACTAAGTGATGGCTACAGTGTGAAAGAAGAAATTTGTTTCTGTGAAGTCAGGCGATCGTTCTGCAGCTTCAGGGCTCTGAGGGCAGCCTGCTCATGCTGAGCATATGCCAGTGCTGTGTTGGGGCCCCCTTACAGCCCTGCTCAGCTCTCTGAAGCCCTGCCTGCTCAGAAGAGGATCTCTGGGGCTCAGAGCTTTGATGGCTCTAAACTTCTTCAACATCTTGTAGGTATAGTGAGTGGCAGTGGTGATGGATTTTAACACACACACCCCCGAGTACTTCACTTATCCTCCAAATTCAAGGAGGACAGTATAGGAAAGGTGTTTGACTGGCAGCAAAGTAGTAGACATAATGGGAGTTTACATGGGAACTGGTCGTGCATCTGGTTTCACAGGTCTCTGTAATACATGGATCTTTCACTCTACGCTGTTAGGACCAGGACTGAGCCATCCCTGCCTGGAAAATGCACTGGTGAAATCATGCCCTGCTAAGCACCTTTAGCTCTTGGTGTTAGGAATATGTAATTCAAGCTTTCAAACTTTCTTATTCATTTTGGTTTGTGGTTTTTATTTGTTTGGATTGTTTGGGTGTTTTTTAAGCCATCTTTTGTTTGTTACTTAAAACTTTTGTTTTGTTTGTTTGTTAAAACTTTATGGCGGTTCAAGCTCATATTTTATTATAGCTAACTGCTCTGCTTCAGCAGCCTTCTGACTTGTTTCTGAACATCCCACACCTGCTTTCATATTGAGATGGAGTGAAGGAAGACAACTGGGATGTTGGGAAGAGATGCCTTTTTTTTGTTGATCTCAATATCCCAGAAATCTGCTGAGCAAGAGTGTATTTCTTACTTTATCATCATTTAAGCTTCTGGTGGACAATTGTGTAGAAATATTCAGTGGGTGAAAATGGAGGCAATATGAGCCTCACTCTGGAACTTTGATCATCTCCAAGGGCTTTTGTTCAGGTTCATGATGGTGCCAGAGGGCTCTGTAGGGAGTGAAACTCTGGTGTGCTTTGTCCTCACTAAAAGGTCCAGCCAGATCTGCATACCTGAACCTGTCAGGAGTTTTGGGCAGGGAGTCTTGCTCATGATGTCATGTGAAGGATCGTGCTGTGATCCAGCACTGGTGACATTTTCATGGCAGCTTGAGTAAGCAAGAAGTTTGTAGTTTCTCAGAGGAGCATGTGTGTGCCCAGAGGGAGCCCTACAGGCTCTGAGGTGATCATTACTGGATTTTGGCAAGATCTTAACTGATGCTTGCATAGGTAAATAATTCAGCTCAGCAAGTGGCTGCTGTGGTCAGCTTGGAGCCTTCCTAGGGTGAGGTGCTGAAATAAACAATCAAGAGTGAGTCTTGTGTGCGTCTTTTCCTAAGCAATGTGTTTGTGCCTCAAAGGCTCAGCCAAACTAAAGACTTCCTTGGATGAAAGAAAAGTTCAGGAACATTCCTCTGGGATCAGAAAAAAAAATTACCTTTCTCTGTGTCTTTTGTAATGGAAAGCTATCACAAAGCTTTTGAAGGTGCCTGTTAGTTTAAACTTGTTCCTTGTCCTTCTTTGAAATAAATCACATCTTACTTCTCTAACAAAAGAGTGTTTAGCATGTTATTTACGTACAGACATGCACATTTTTGAGTGCCTACAGTGAAGTTTAACACAATGTTAAGAAAATGTTGCCAAACATGACAAGATCATGTTTGGTTTAGTGATTCAGACAGGGATCTGATTAAAAAAAAAAAAAAAAAAAAAAGTTGAAATAAAGAAGCACCCCCCCAATCAGCTATTGGGCTGAAGAGGGTGTGATGAGGAGATGCTAAGTGGGCCATTTTGGGAAGTGCAGTAGGTTGGCTCTGAATGTGTAACTTGGACTTCTGGCCCAGCACTTTGCAGATGCTAAAACTGTGCTTCCCATTAAAAGCTGACAGCTGTACAAGTGTGGTCAAGTGTCTGGCTAGGGAAATCTGAGCACTGTTCACTTACTGCATGGCTCCTCCTGCCCCTGGGCACCAGGGTGGATGCTGGCAGCATGGTCTTTGTACTGAGGTTGGGCAGCTTGAAGGCAGTTCTTGACCAGCCTCTGGTTTATTGCCAGTAGGGGATCACAAGTTGTCATGTTTTATGGCAGATCCATGCCCAGGCTTCAGGTCAGAGTTTATTACTCTTAGCTGTGCTTCCTGAAGCACTTAGTGTCAGTATTTTCCTGAAATAGCACCTTTGGTTGAAAGCCATGTCACAAAACAGCCTCTGCTCTGCAGCTGCCGCGTCATATAAGTTTTGTGCATGAATCTGCTTCTCTGGCATGCAGCAAGTGCACCCAATCTCACCTGAATCTTTCAGGCGAGCATTGGAACTGAGAACTGCCCAGAAAGTTATGGTTCTGCTGGAGACAGCGCTTTTACCCCTTGCTCTGTGCTGCTTTATTCTCAGTTGCGTAATGCAGCGTGATGCGGATAATCCGGTCATCATTACAAAAGGATTTAAAACCCCTTTTTAATCAGGAGTCATTTTTAATAAAGCTTTGCCTTGCTTGGAGGGCTGTTCTCCTGGCTTGAGTGTTTAAGAACAAAATGCAGGAGACTGAAGGAGGTGGGAAGGAACCAGCTCAGGGAGGAGGAAGACAGGTGCCTCTCTCTGGATTCCAGGCAGTTGCTGGTGAAGTCCAGAACTGTGGGACGCATTTTCACTAGCACCAAGCATGCAAAATCCTTATGTGCACAGATAGAAGCAGCTCACAGATCTGTGCTTTCTTGGAGTTTTTACTCACAGAGCAAACTTCTGGGGGTGGAGAGAAGGAAAGGCTAGTCCAGTCTGGGTTCTACTCCCTCTTTGAACCCTCTCTGTCCAAAACACTGGTAGTCCTCTAGGGCCTGCTGCATCTCAGAGCAAACTGTGGTCCTGGACAAAGTGCAGCATTTACTTCTCTTGTAATGGCAATGGCATACAGTGTGTGTGATTGACCTTATTTCTTTGGCTGTTGCTCTGCCATTGTATTGTGGAAAGTGCACTGACTAAAACAGCATGTGAACTCTTTATGTAGCTCTGAAATGTATCCTCTTCTCCTCCAGTATGCCAGCATTTTCCCCACTTTTCTGGCAGTAGCCACCTCTTGAGCTGCTACACCTGCTTCACCTCCCCTCAGAGCAAGCCTGATTGGGGACCTGAACTCTGGCACTTGGCATTTTAGAATGTTTGAACAGAATGGCATTTGAGAGGAAGCATCCCGCTGCTTCCTGGTTTTTTTCAATCCCAGTAGTCCTCACTCTTGGGATACCTACGGTGTGTGTTTAAGATGTCCCTGAGTCTCCTCTTTGACCAGTGTAAGTTGATGACTGGGAAGTTTTAAGGTGGTTTCTCCCCAAGACAGACCCCATCCAGGGATGAGAGCAGGTAAGGTTGCAGTTCAGGTGAGTTGATAAAACATCTGAAGGGGAGGGGTCAGGGCTGTGTTACAATGACGCTGCTGAGTACCCCAGAGTTACCTATGTGGTGGAAACCCAGAAATAATACTGGTTTACAGCTCAAATAGAGGACCAGGAGAGAGCTCAACTCTAGGACAGAATTCCCTGTGAGGGAAGGGTGCAGGGGTGTAGAGGAAATGGTGGAGGGGTAAATGTTCTCATGGCAGCACTGCTGCCTCCCTGGGAGGCTAAGGAGTTCTTTCTGGGCCCCAGAGCTCCTTCTTGTTTCAGTAACAAACATGACTGCCATAGAAGTGATTTTTAAACAGCAAAGGTGGGTGCTGCAGTTGACTTTTGGGCACTGAGAACCCAGACCAGATGGCATTTAGCAGGCAATGAACTCTGTGGGAGTTAAGTAGCAAAGCTATTGCTACTGTATTTGCATGACTCCTCCCTGGGAGGTATTCCAGTGGTAGAATAAAAAGCAATAAGCATTGGTCTGAGCAGAGATAGTAAAACAATCTCTAATATTAAGTTCATAAATAAGCACTTTTCATTGGGAAAAAGGTATTTGTAAGAGAAAGCTAGCTGTTGCATTGATTTACAGCAATTAGTTGTCTGTCTTCTGTTTGGATATTAGGGGATGAGATGGTTCAGAAAAGAGTAGTTAAATTATTGGAAATGCTGAGGAATCACAAATCAACACAAAAAGGAAAGTTAAAAGATTAGTTCTCATCCCCTCTGGAAAAGGGAACAAGTAAAAGCTGTTAACAGTAAAAGGATAGATGGAGCTTTATTCTATCATTGAGCAAGAGAGAGCCAGCAGGTCACTCAAATTTAAAATATAGTAATTTTGGTAATAACAAAAGCTACTTTAAGCCAAACAAATAGAGCAGGTTTAAAACAACCACTGTTGGCATAGGAAGACTCAGGCTCTGAGGAGTGCTGCTTGGGCACTTCCATGTGCACCAGCAATGCTTTTATAGTGGCCTTATGCATGAGACCAAGAGGAAAATTGCCCACTGGTCTCGGTGCTCTGCTCCCTCTGATTTTAGCCATATAGCTTGATGCAAATCTACATCACACTCTGTTTCACAAGGAAGAAACACTTGACTAAGGATGTACATAACAAACTAGAGTGTCAGTGATCAAGTATGCACAAACAAGGAAGTTATATGTGATGTCCTTGTAATTAAGGAAACTTCTCTGATCCTGCAGCTTCCTGGTCAGCTAAAGCCATACCTGTGGACAGCAGGTATTGTGGGGTTAGTTATTACTAGGTAGAAAGTGGATAGCTTTGAAGAAAAATGCCAAGAAGGCATTTTGTTCTGATTAAGCATGAGCCTAGAATAAATTCTGTGATGTACGTGCATAGACCAAATTCCCCAGTAAAGTGACTTTAATACAAAGTCATGTTGATAGATTAGAACAGGGTGTTGGGGGTTAGATTTGCTACTTTTTTACTTACAGATTTTTTCCTATAAGTTGCTGGGAAATTAACTGCTGGGTACTTGTAAGTACTTAAGCAGAGCAAAGGGACCAAAGGAGAGGAGTTGTAGCACCTGGCTACACTTCCTTGGGTCTCTGGGAATTTCTCTCTGAGGGGTGAGTTTTGGGGCAGGTAAAGGGCAGGGCCAGGGGCAGCTTCTCTCTTGCTCTCAGCATGGAAGAGAGGACTGGAGGCTGCTGCTTGCTGCGGGAGGAGTTCACTGTCACCACCAAGTCCGGTCCTGGGAAACCTACCATCATCTGCTCTTCTTTCCCGGAACTCTGAGCTGCCTCCTCCTGCCCTGCTGGGCCAACCCTGTCCCACTGCCGCTGCTCCTTCAGCCCTGCTTGGAGGCTTTTTGCTGCTCTGTGGCCCCGCAGTGCCCGGCCCTGCCGGGACATCCCCGCCGTTCCGGCCACCACCGGCGGAGCTTCTGATGGCATCCGCCGGCCCGGGATTTTCCATCGTTCCCATCAGAGCCCCGCAGGGGCACCGAGCTCAGACTGCCCCGGGCTTTGTCAAACAAAGCCCCTCAAGGTTCCTGCTTCTGTGTATTATTAATGCTGTAGTTTTTGTTCTTTGTTTGCCTTGTTATACTAGTATAGAGTAAAGAATTGTTATTCCTATCCCCATACCTCTGCCTGAAAGCCCCTTTAATTTTCTAAATTATAATCATTTGGAGGGAGGGGATTTGAATTCTCCATTCCGAGGGAGGCTCTGCCCCCCCGCCCCTCGCAGACACCTGTCTTTCAAACCAAGATACAGGGATAAGTTCAAGTTGGTTCAATAACCAAGTAAAACACTTGATTTAATGCTTGAATGTGAGCAGGACCTTTGGTGTCAAGGCTTTTCTCCTTAGACTAGTCGATGTTGAAAGGTAAAAAAAATGTTCCTGCGTTTAAGTGGGCTCTGTGGTTGTCCTGATGAACAAGTGGTTTAGGGTGACCGAAATAGCTTTACAGAGGAATATTGTGCATACATCTCATCTTAAGTGATATGGGAGAGAGTACTTACCACCAGAGGTTTGAAAATACAGCTCCTTCCAGTTCAGTTTGCAAAACACACTGAAACCTTGGAATGGCCCTAAGGCAACAGCAACTCATGGAGTCAAGTTACTTTTACCAAGAAAGGTGGTTACTTAATCTCAGAAAATTGTTGGGCAGAACACATAGATGCAAGTCTTGCATGTGTATTTTGGTTTGTTCTCATTTTTCTTGGCTAGAAAAAGGCACGTAAAGGAAGAGAAAAAAAAAAAAAAGGTTACTACAAGGGAAAATTCCAGATTTTTCACTGCCTAGCTGGACACCTGTCAGCTTCTAGAAGAGGGCCTTCATAGCTAGAATCCTACCTTAAACCATGGCATGCATGGACATCTTGGGAGGAAAGGAGTAAGCCAACAGGGGACAAAACAAATGCTCTCCCAGCCTTAGTCTGTCATCAGCAGATGACATCAGCACATGGATTTGTCTCTTTAGTAATGCTTAAGGACACTTTGCCAGTTAATGGTCTGGTCTGCTTGTGAACTCTTGTGTTGCAGCAGTCTGCTTCAGGTGCTTCCATTTGCTTTTCCTCAAGTGCACCATGTAGTACCTGCATTGAGGCTTTCTAGTTTTTGTGTTGGAGCAGGCAGAAAACAGTCAGCCAGTTCTGGGTGCAGTATTAGTAGCTATAGTGTTGTGAGGAAAAATGTCTCACAGACTAATTCTCTGAATTTAGCAAAAGGGCAGGCAGAGGTTTGGCTCTGTCTCATCAGTTGCATAAGGCTGGAAGTTAGTGGGACTGCATCTTGTACGACCTGCTCTGGGGGCTGGCTTTTTACATGGCCACCTATTAATGTGTTGTGACCTAAACACAGAGAGACAGAGGTAACAGGATGGTGACCAGTCCTGGTACTCCCTGTAGACTTCAGTGGACCCTGCCTCTTAACTGTTTATCATAGCAATGGCTTTGAGAACTCCTTTAAAATGCTTTTTTCTGATTTAGTTGGACCTGCAGTGTGCTGATCATTTGGATGAAAAAAGGGTCAGCATCTCCTCTGTGATGGAGGAGTAATAGCTTTGAAATTACTGTTTGGAAAGATGGGCTGAGGCTGGTGGGAATTGTTGCTGTGTGGACTGTCTTGCAGCCAGTGGTGTCTAGTGTTCAGGTGGATGCTCTGTCTGCAGTTGTCCCTTGCTGTTACTGGGTGAGAACAGACAGGTTGGGGCTGGCTGCAGCTTTCTCTCCAGCTGGTGCCTTGCCTTGTCATACTGAAAAAGTGCTTATGGCAGATACGGCTAAAGGGGTGGAATTAAAAATAACCAAAAGGTAGATTCTGGGCTTGGTTACTCAGTGACAGGCCTGTTTCTATTCTGGGATGAGGATAATTCACACTGAGCTCATTACACCATGACTCTCCCTTAAAATGCCTTGACAGTCAATTTCGTTCCAGCTAATAAGGTCCTAAAATGTTAATGAAGCAAATCAATTTTTCATGGCTTTGTATTGCAGTTGTCAGAAAGTGCTGTGTTGCAGCCTGCCAATTCAAAAACCTTTTCAGATATTAGAAGGACAGCAAAACATTCAGCAATTTGAAGGATGTTTTATTTTCTCAATCTTTCCCCAGTGCCCCCTCTCATTTTTCTAAGACTTTATGCTGTGCAGTTTGCTTGTTCTCTTTGGTCACGTCCTTTCTCCATTGTCTGCCCTGGTCATTAATGGGAAGAGCTGGCTTGTTCCTACCTTCCCTACTGCACAGGGAGAAGAAAGATGGAGTCCCCAACAGAATAGGTGGAGATGAAGCTGGACAAGGGAGGCCACTCATGCTGAAATACTATTTGAAATATATGGAGTTTGATGGAACAGAGAGAAATGGCATCTTGTTCATCCCTTTTCCTCATCTTTTTGGAAGGAGCAGTAGTGTCAGAAGTCACAGCCCTCTCTCCTCATGGCAATTTGTGAGATGTCAGTGTTACCTGGCATACATGCTGTCTGTACTCAGTATTTCATGGATTGCAGGAGGAGAGAGAAGTTGCATTTGTTGTGCAGCCACATTGATGGTCGATCACCCAGACTGGCTTAGGAATAGGTTAGATGGCAACCATCTTTTATTTCTCAGAACTGCTTATTTAGCACTGCCAGCAGGAGACACAAGGCTCAAACTTTCACAACTGCTCCTAGAGTTATTTTGATGAAGCTGTTTTGATCATTTACTGCTCTCTGCATTTGTGTTTGTGAGTCTGCAGATGGGAAGTATTAAATTGTGTGGTTTGAGGAATGTAAGAGGGTTTTTTAATTTGCTTTTAATTCCATTTTAAACTATAGTTAGTTTCTATGTGCCTGAGTAAAATATAATTAGCTAGTGTTTTGGAAAAACATAGAGTTTTCCAAGTTTTGTACTTGAAAGCCTTGTACTGTCACACTAGTAAGGGATGATCTCAAATAACTCATGAGGGGAAAACTAGCGTATGAGATATAATTTGGTATTTTGAATTTGAATAATTAACCACCTGTAGCTGTTGAGTTGAACATCCAGAACACTTTCTACTCAAGTTCTCCACCCAGGGATGTGCTCGGTCCAGTGCCAAAGGCTTCCCCAAAGCTTTTGCAAATGCTCAGGTGTGTCAATGTCCTCTTCTGCTGTGACAGTGATGCATTAAGAGCTAACTGACCCTATAATGACTTGGGGAAGAGTTAAAGTATTTAGCCTTGTTAAGCCTTTCAGACCATAGCTGGTGTTTGTGTGACTCTCCCATTCCCTGAGTGGCAGAAAATAAGAGTTAGTGATTGCCAGGACACCATCTGTCTGCCTGTGTCTCCTGGACAGGCCTTGCAGAGCACCTTAGCCTTTGGCACAGCCCTGGGCTTCCTGCCAGGGTAATTAGCCTGGTAGCTCTTAGGTAGGAGGTAAAGTGCAGGGTGATCTCAGCTGCTGGGGGAAAAGCTGTCTAGGCTTGAGCTGAGCAGAGCCCAGCTTCTACAGCATCTCTGGGGTTCCTGGCCTGGAGAACTGCAGCTCTGGATTCTCAAGCTTGACTTGTCAGCTCCAAGCTGAAAAGCACTGGGGTCTGCTTCCAGAAATTGTTTTGTTTCACCTTACATGACTTAAGAGCCTTGAGAAAACAATTTCCTGTGCAGCCATCTGGGGGAAGTATGCAAGGTGAGCCATATATATGTCCACAGTCAGAGCTGTGAGGCCTAGAGATGAGGTGCTGGCTGGAGAGACAGCTGATGCTGTGCATGCAGGAGCTGGAAAGTTGTCCAATGCTTGGATCAGCCAGCAGCCCCAAGGCTGAGGCTGCCCCTCTAGCAGTTGTGATGCTCTGGATTGGAGCTGGGCAGCCACAGGACTGCTCTCTGCTCAAGGAAGCTGTTGGTGTTTTTGGTCTTGAACCCTTCAAAGGAGAAATCAGTTCCTGTTGCATGTTTTGGGAAGCTTTGACCCTTGCTCTCAGCACCCTTTTCTCTGTGCTATCAGCTTCTGGTCTTGGGGACTCACCTCTGTAGGCTTGTCCTTTGCCTTGCAACTGGCTGCCTTTCCTGCTCCACATCTCCAGAGCAAGCTTTATTTTTTGTTTTCAAGCCTTCCCTTTCTGTTTTAACTATATCAAATCCCAGGCTCAGCACAAATGTGCTCATTTGTTCCTGGGCATGTGCTCTACCTGATGGGTGGTTCCTCTTTCCAGCCTGCTGCTGTGATAGTTACTTAACCAACAGTGTTTTTCTTCTCTGTTACCTTTTTTGCACAGCAGTCTCTCCCAGTTGGGCTCTTGGAGTTTTGTTGTTGTTTTTGTTTGCTAGTTCTAAGCTCTGACTGGGGACTGCAACCTGAGGTTTATGATACTTTTGTTCATAATGTGCATTTCATCCTGCTCTGCTCCCTTTTGTGATGTCTCTGCTTTCAGCTTTTTTTTTTTTTTTTTTGCCTGTATTTGTAGCCAGGAAAATGACCTTCAGTGAGAAAAAAATTCAATCCTAACTTGGAGGTCTCTATCCAGCCCTCTGCCTCAAGGAGGCTGGGTAGATCAGGTCGCTCAGGATTCCAGAAATAAATCAAGTGCAGTGCTCTATCTTTCTGGGGAATATTTTTGTGCGTGACATGCAGGCAGTGCTGCAAGGAGCATATTAAAAATTCATACCAGTTCAGAGCAGTGATTTCTGTGCACAGTGCTTGAGAATAAGCTTGTGTGTCATGCACAGCAACATTTGTATGAAGCAAGTAATTAGTTTCATCTAAGCAGACAGTGGCAGAGAAGATTTAAATGGTGTGGAGTAGAAGCAGGCTTGTTGTGAGACACCATCTCCTTCCTTTTCCTTCTTCCAAGACTCCTGGAAGATTTCTTGTAGAGCTGGCTGCGGAGTCCCAGTGTGTGAGGGCGTTTCCTGCGCTTAAAGCAGGAGGGGAAATCTGTGCACATGGGTATTCATCTCACCCTGCCTCTGTGACAGCTTTGATGTAATTGTGTAAGTGTTCCAGCTGCTGAACCTTAAAACAACAAACAGCCGGGCACAGAAACTGTAGCTTCTCCAACCCCAATTTCTTTGCAGTTGTATGGATGAAGGGGGATGGGACTGCATACAACACAGAGAGAGGTGTTCTGAGACTGGGGAGTCTCATGTGTGCCCTGTTTTCCAGCTGCTGTTGGAAGCCAAGCATAGGGCACGTGCTTTGGGTATGCAGGCAGTGTTGAAGTGTTCTATTCTCTAGTCTTCTGAAAGCATGACTGCTGAGTGCTATGCTGAGAGATGTCAAAAGCAAAGATTAGTGAAAGGAGGTTTGACAGAGAAGCAGTTGAGGCTGAGATGTAAAGCCTATCTCCAGTCAACCCCACTTGCAGTGGTTTGTGTTGGAAGGCCTTCAGAGAGGAGGAAGAGTGAGAAGGGATTTAGGGTAAGAGAACATATGAGCACTGAGGCTGTGAAAACCAGTGGGTCCATGGTTGGAGAAGCTCTAGGATATATGATGGAGTAAGTGGATCAGTGCTGAAGCAGGGCAAGATGTGGAGTAGCTTGGTTTTGGCTCTCATGCCCCTGTTGTAAAGCATGAGCAATATATCCTTGAGGTCCCTGGCAGACTGAAGAGAGAGAAGCAACATCACAGAGCTGGGGGCAGGTCCTGCTCATCCACTGCTGGCTGTTCGTCCAAGTGGGGCTCAGATCCTGACAGCAGGAATGACAGGATGAAAATGATAAACATCATCAGGCTGATACTGTGCAAACGTGTTGTCGTGGGAGTTCTGGGGGAGAAGAGATGGCATGACAGGCCAGAGTAGAGTATCTCATCCCTATGCCCTTGCAGCAGATTCTTGATACCTGAATGGGGAACCTTGGGCTGCTTAGCACAGCGACTGCAGTGGGAACTGCATGAAGGCAAGTGATCTAGGTGGGGCTTTCTTCCTGCAGGCAAAACCTTCCTCTATGTTAGGCAGCCAAGGAGGCTTACAGCTGGCATTGTCTGGCTGCCAGCATGGAGTAACCAAACACTCCTACAAGTACTCGCTTTTCTTGCTGTCAGCCTCTCTCCTAGCTCTCTGATTTGTCACGGGTATCTGGCATTTCACGGGTATTTTCTAAAGGCCAGTGAAGTGTGCTTTGCAGCATGCATGGGTTTGATCACTGGCATGAGCTTTGAGTGAGCCTGTGCCTGTGTCTATTCTGGGATAAAACAGTGGCAGTGAAGAATATCTTGCTGACATAGAAGTAACTGCTTCAGGTGAACTGGCTAATGCTGAAAGGTGACAGGCCTTTCTGACAGGGTGCTGGGAAAGGGCAAAGGTTTGTTCCTGCCTTTCCCTGGGACTGCCCATGTGTAGAACATTTCTTTTAAATGGTGTGGGCAGCATGACTCGCTTAGCCCATCTGTCTGGGGGAGTTTACAAACCAACTTATGGCAGCAGCCAAGCTGACCATGTTAGTTTAATGACAGGGACTTGGTTTGTGTCTCAACCTTAACTTGCTGTGCAGCACATTTTACCAAGTTGTGGAAACCAATTTCTGTGCCAAAACACCAGGAGGGTGACCATGGGACAGATAAAACTTTTCTGCACCATTTGTGCCATTGCAAATGAGAGGCAGCAAAGGGGCATCTTCTCAAGCATTTGCTTAACCAGGCTTGGCGGTTGCCTCTCTACTATCAACTGATCTGGGATTTAGATGCATCTAAACATCAGGCCTTGGTCATCAAGTACCCAGCATTAAAGTACAGCCCTTTAAAAACAGGGCTCATGCTCTAAATCAGATTAATAATCTTAGTCATGTAGATTTATCCACTGAAAAATGAAGTTGTTCTTCACACACTTGACTGTTGTAGTCCTTAGCCTTAAGACAAAGTAGTTGGAGTTTGGTTAAAACCTTATTGGCTTCTGTGGAAGTTAACATTAAAACTAAGTCCATGTTGAGACCAGGATAAGCTTCATGTTTGCACATGTCCTATTGCAGGCAACCTTTCAAAGAGGGCAGGCAGAACTGAGGTTTCCAGTAAAATTTGTGACATGCTTTCAGAGGAATGTGCAAAATACAGCCTGTATGTAGGGGCAGAACAAGGACTGCAGACACAAGGTGCTACATTTAAACCATTAAAGCAAGCAAACACCTCCCCATGCCAGGCACTTAGCTTTTCCTTTTGTATCAATCAGTCCAATACCTCATTGGATCGTCTCTTTCCCATCCTGCTGTGGCCCTGAAGACTTTTATTGCTAATTTTCTTCAGTTTGAATAATTTTTCGATAGAAATGTGAGGTTTCTGAAACCTCCAAGAGATTCTGGGCCTGAAGAGTTGTATCCAAGCACAGTGTCTCAATGCTAGTTTGTTGTAGCATACATTACATTGCACATTGCAATGGGATTTGCACTGGCTTTTATGCAGTAGTGAAATGAAGTGTAATTTAAATAGTTACACCTAGTTTAGTATTGTGATGAGTTTGTGCAACAAAGATGACCAGTTTGCAATGAGAAGGGGATGAGAACAGTATAGTAAAGGAGCAGGACATCTTTTAGCTGAAAGGGGGAAGAATAGTAAGAATGCATAGATGACCTTCTGTCCACTTAGTGCATAATACATCTTACGGAGAAATTGTAAGAAAAGTCTTTCTTCGGGGGAGCAGCATGTATGTCAGCAGGAAACAGGAGTGGGGCTGGAAGAGATTTGGTTGGGGCTGGGTACAGGGTAGGATGAGCTTTATCCGAGAGAGCCTAGAGGGGAGGGTAAAGCCATGAAAAAAATGAGTGTGACTGAAGAGCTGTGGCAAGAGTTTTGCCTGCAAATCAGACATCTATTTTACCCTACAGCAATCTCCTCTGTGTGAGAAATCACCACCTAAGTATTTCTGAAGTGGGAAGATGGAAATAGGAGTGAAGGCTCAAGCAGACAGACCAGTCTTATTGCACTCCTCTGGTTTAAGATCTAATGGATATTAGCCCCGTCTTTAAAGTGCATAATGGTGCACTGATTTTGTGACTCATCTTTCAGAGGTGGTGTTTTCAGTACAGTTATCAATACTGCAGTTTGGAAGTCAGCCTGGGGTTGGAAACCTGAGAATTATAGGGAGATGGAGCCCTGTGATATACACAGTTGATGGGGTACAATGCTGCTTTCAAAGTATGACAGCTCATGTAATTGAAGACGCTGCCTTGCAGACTTAACTTTGAATTGCAAATGCCATCACATTTCTTCTGGTTTGGAAGACGCATCTTCCTCACTTAAAAGCTGCTCTGCCAGTTCAAGTTTGAGTGTAGGTGTGAGGTGAGGGGAGATACTCAAACCAAATGTGAATTCAGTCTGCAGACCATGGGAGCAAACTGGAATTGCTGGCCCTACAAGTGGGGTATCTCTCAAGGGGAACTGTGCATATTCCTTGCCAAGCCCTCTCCTCTGTTTTCACAATGTGAAATGACGTGCTGTTTCCTAAAAATGAGAAGAGAAGCAGTGTGAGAAGAGGACAGAAGTAACATTTGTAGGGCTTCATGCCCCATGATGGGATTGCCTGTTGTGCTATTGCTGCACAGGCTGAGCAGTACTTTGAAGTGTGATTTCTTTTCTGTTTTTCCTGGGGTGCCCGGCAATAGTCACTAGACGGAAGGAGACATTTCTGATGTTCTTTAACAGTAGAGGAATTTATTGCAAGTGCATTTAAAAATAGAGGAGTCCAAGGACCATCTGTCTTGAGTGTTTTAGTGGAAGTAGGGACAGCTCGCAGTGGCTGCTTGATTGATGGATCCAGAGATTTTTGCGTGGACCTGTGGCTGCAGCCCACTTACAGCTGGCTGGTCTCTGTAAAGAAAGTCACTGATCAAGCCAGTTGTGACCTGGTACTTCTGCCTTGGGTAGGTCTGTTTGGCACCCTTGCAAGCGCACTCAGAAGAATTGAGCCCTTGCTGGTCATCCCATATTGCCTTTGAGAGCAGACCCTACCTCCCAGACAGGTATCAAGAGTGTTTCTGGTGCTGTTGGGTGTCTAAGCTGTAGCTGGACTACTCTAAGGAGATGGCACATTGATGGCTGGGGTATCTGGCTTGCTGGGGCCAGTCATGTGTGGAATGGAGCCAGAAGGAAATTTGATTTGCTGTGAGCAAGCTGTTGGGGAAGTGTTCCCCAGGGCTGGGCACAACTCAGCAACTGGCTTTCCCCATGTCACTGTGCTGACCTGTGTCTTGCCCTGAACTACATTCTGCAAGGGTGCCAGCAGTGAGGAGCTGCCAACTTGGCACTTGAACAGCGGAGCTGACGCAACTCATTTCACAGAGGGATACCAGGCGGTGTGAGAGCCCCCCGCTGCTACTGACTCAATACAGAGCTGGTATTGCTTCCATTATGGAAGAACTGACAGCTGGGAGCTGGGATTTGCATGCTCAGCAGAGTATAGCATAGCCAAGGGTCCTGACAGGATGCAGCAGCAGTCCCATGGCAGTTGTGGCAAATGCGCCCAGGGAGAGAGGCATTAGGGAGTCTTCCATCTAGATGCTCTGAATCCCTAAGGAGCTCTCAAGGCTGTGTGCAGTGATTCAAAGCAGAGACTGGAAACATGGCAGATGTTCTGTGTGTGGGGAGCAGCATGTCTCCAAACTGTACCGAGGACGCTCACCATGGTTACGTGTATGGGACCTGCTCGCACTGCAGGACCAGTAAGCCCTCTTGCAGTGCTCACCTGTGTCACTCATGGGTGCTTATCTGGTATGGGGGAGAGGAAGGGCATGCTAAAAGCAAAAATTTATTTGCTGATGCTTAAAAGTTTTCATTGTTTTCCTTTATTCACAGGAGAACTGCTGAGTCAGCCGAGACCAGAGGGCCTGACGGAGATCATCTGTCCCAAGAACGGCAGCGAGCGAGTTAATGTTGCCTTGGTTTACCCCCCCACTCCTACTGTGATCAGCCCTTGTTCCAAGTGAGACCAGAATGCAGACCTATTTCCCTGTCAGTAGACACCAGAAAGCCTACATAAAGCATGCCCTCACTAAGCACTTCTTTCTGGAAGGTAGCAGTCCCACAGCCTGGGGACTGTTCTAATTATTTGTGACTATAGACAGCCCACTCAGAGGATTAGAAGTACAGTGAAATGGGCTAAGGTGTTCTCTGAGCTGTGTTGTGGCAGATGCAAGACACACATTGGGCAGGCAGATCAGGAGATAATGAAGTCATAGATGTGTTTTGGTAGGTTGGGACCCCACGAGATTTCTGTACACTCCCTTCTCAAGCAGGACCACTCTCACAGACAGGTCAGGTTCCTTGGGACCTTGTATAGGTGAGGGTGTGATCCTTGGATGACAAGGATGGAGGTGCTGCCACCTCTCCAGACTTTATTCTGGGGCAGAACTTCTTTCCTTTTGTTTCATCTGAGTATTTTATTTTATTTTGTTTTGGTTTTTGTTGCCATAAGATGCATTACTGGCTTGTGTTCAACATGTTCTCCACCAGATCCCAAGCCAGCAGGACTCCAGGCTGTGGTGGTACATGGGGTTCTCCTGTTGTAGGAGTAGAGTGATACACTTGTCCTTGTTGAATTTTACAGCACTGTTGTTGGTCTAGTCCTCCAACATGGTGAGGGTCCCCCTGGACAGGAGTCCTGCCTTCTTGTGTATCTATAGGCTATATGTACTTCACAGAGTGGGAATGTGTACAGAGCTGTATTGTGGTGGGAAAAAATGTGGAACAACACTCACAAAAGCAGCCAATGCCTTGGTTTTTTGATGCATGGATTTTCTGAAAAAAAACAGAAACTCAGCTGTGGTCTGTTCTAATTGGAGTGGCACAAGGGAATTTGGTAGGGAACTTAGAGGAGCAGATGAGTGTCTTGCTGGTGTCTGCTGCTGTGCTGTGTGTGAATGCCTGTACTTTCACTTCAGTGTCTTTACAGTAGCTTTAGATCAGTACCCTCCCATTCCAAAATACCACTCATGGTAGAGAATAGCTTCAGTGATGGGTGGTTGTTGAGCTGTGTGTGAAGGTGAGGTTGAAGTGCTCACCTGGGGCAGAAAACAAAGCTGCTCTGATAGTGAGCCACAGGTCACTACTGCCTGTTCATTTGGTTCTCCTGTGTGTGTGTACTTGGCACAGCATGTTTCTAACCTGCAGCTGCCATTTTTGTTGTACTGTGCTGTCAGGCTGTGCCTCCTATCCTCCTTGTCCTCTAGCCTGCCTTTCCACAATGTCTGTTAACTGTGTCCCAGTTTCACAGTCACTCTGCTGGCAGGAAACTGGTGTTCTCAAAAAAACCTGTGTTGCTTTTACTTTACTTCACACTCTCTATTTAGAAGCCTAGAGAAAATCGTGTGTCTTAGGTTATTCATCTCAAGCACTGTGAACTCTGCTATATTACTTTTTTTTATTCTTTCCTCTTCCAGATAAACTGTCACTGCTGGTGCCAAAGGTTTTCCACCAGACAGAACATGGCTGATGCTCTGCAGTGCTCCCATCTTTCCAGTTGTGGAATTGATGCTGACGGGGATCAATGGGACTTTGGACTTTGGACCCTGAAAGAAATGCTGTGGGGCAGGGGCAGCTCCCAGGTGGGGGCCTCATGGCTGGAGTGGATGAAGTCATCTGGAGGTTGGGAATGACAAGGCATGAAGGAAAATGATGGCTGCAGATGGCAGGGCCGCTGGCCGGAGGGAAAGCACTGGGGATAGGTTTCCGTGGACCCACTGATCGCGTGTTGAAAACCCATTTGGATCTCATGATGAATGTAAAAATGTTCTTGGTATACCATTTAATTCAGACCTGCTTGGAGGAAAGTCTCTTGAAATGAGCTGTAGCGGGATTCCCTGGATTTGTTCCTGCACAAGTGAGTTTTGTGGCAGTTGGCCAAGGCTTTGCCGGGGAGTGGGTTGGTACTGTGAAACCTTTAAAATTGCTCCACCACAAAACAGTTGGCTGTGTCCCATGCAGCAGTTTTGAGCGGAGGCTGGCAGAGAAGCAGGCTGGGAAATGTTTCCTGCCCTGTGCGTTCATATGTGTTGTGCCATGAAGTGGTGAGGATGTGCTGTGATCATGCAGGGACAAAAGCAGGGCAATAAGTGTGCCTCTGGCACATGCTGTTTCTTACCTCTGGTGTTACTGTTATCCTTGAACAGCTGCTGCTCTGCCATGTTTGGATGCTCTGTAACTGCCATTGTGGTACTCTCCATGCACTGTGTCCACAAGAGCACCAAAAATCTAGATCTTGGTCATCCTCCTAGAAAAGCCACCTAGGCATCTTTGTGCAGAGATCTGATGAAGCAGTGTGTGTCTTTGTGGTACAAACTGATCCTGATCCCCTTGGGCTGACCCTGGCAGCCATGCTTCATGAGCAGCCATTTTCCCTTTCCAGATGTGGGAAAGGCCAGGCTGAGCACTGGTACCAAAGTTCTGGTTTCTCCCCTAGCTATGTGGCTTTGAGGACTTCTAAGATGTTGCTATTAGTTTGTGCCCTGCAGCTGAGCCCTGGTAACTGTGCTGTGTGAGTCCTGCTCCATTCAAATGTTTATTTAGTGTAAATCAGTAAGAGATAGGCATTTCCAGAGCCAAGGTCCTTTCTTCAGATGCTGGGGGAAGTCTGAGAGATGAGGGACTTAGAATACTTGTACAGCTCTTAAATCTTCGGGCTGTGATGGCAGACCTGGGATGGGTGGTACAAGTCAGCAGGCAGTGCCCACCAGGATGTGACCTGGCCAGACCTGCAACCACTGCAGGACAGTGATGTGTCCTGCTGGGACCTGCTGCTGTTGCACAGATGATATTCCCCTGGTTTCTGATCCTTCAAATGCCAGCCTCATGTGCAAGGCTGTAAATCTTCCCATTGGCAAGAACTTAATGCTGGGAAAGCAGGCAGAATCCACTCCAGGAGGAGATCCAGAGGCCAGGTAGAAGAAATCAAGCCATGTACCTTACTTCAGAGGGAAAAGCTGCCAAGTAAAACTGGCAGCTCAGTCAGCTTCCTGTCTCTTCAGGGTATCATTCCAGCTTGGGAAGGTAGCTTGGGCTCAGATTTCATGTGTTGACCTGCTACCTCTGGCAATGAACCTTCTTACATCAGTGAGAATCATTAATTGATTGCGCTTCTGTGTTGCTGTGGATAAACTGGAGACTCAGAATTGCCTGTGGTGGCTGGAGGAGGTGAAAAGGAAGGGAGATCTTTGAATGGTGCTCAGGAATAATGCTAGGAAACTCCCTTGTCCTGAGTCTTGCTGCCCATGAAACATGCCTGGTACAGGCAGAACTTGTGTTAGAGCATTCCCTACTGTCGCCTCCCGTGCTGGGCAGCCGCCTTCTCCTGTTTTGCTGCTACTCACCTCTCTTTCCATTCTCCATAGGAAGGAACTAGCGATTTGTTGCTGTGAAGTTGCGTGGAAACCACATTGTAAAGAAACCACAAACTGGAATCCTTTTCCAGCCGGAGGCCTGTTTCCCAGTGTGCCCATCTGGTCTGGGATGCGTGAGCATTGAAGGAGTGAGAGGACAGAGCAGACGTCTTACAGCCTGCTCCTTGGGACCACAGCCCCCCTGCTGGGGTGTGCCACCTCCGTGGGAGCATTCCTTGGCCTTTGCAGGCACTCAGGCTGCTGCTGTGCACTGAAGCCGTGATGCCAGGAGTGTGGCAGTATGGAGATCAATCTAGTTGGGTCTATTAAATACGAAACAGTGATTGCTCATCCACCCACTGTTTAGTAACTGGTGTAACTGTGTTTTCATCCACATTTTTTTAATATGCAAAAGCCATTTAATTTTCTATGCAGTTCAGAAACATCTCCCCTTCACAGTTGCCAGGTGGGAGATCCATGCAGGAGAACCAAACCAAGCAGCTCATAGTACTTTTGATTTTGCTGTCACTGTCTTTTAAGGATACACCCTGGGATCCTCAGTGTGCATTTGCTGAGCTTGTGCCTCAGACCCCACTTAATGTCCCTGAGCCCCAGGGATGAGGGCCCTGTATTTTTGAAGGATCTGTCATTTTTCATGAATCAAGCCACAGGGAAAGAGGGCTTGAATGCAGTGCCCTAACAGCAGATACCTGAGTTCAGAGTATGTATTGTGTTCCTGTTCTTGTCCCTGCTCCGAGAGTTACCAAACTGTTAGAAATGACTAAGGCCTCTGTGGAGCTCTCTGCCTCGTTTACTGAAGAAGTATTATAAAGAGGTCAGAAAGCACTGAGGCATCAGCTGTCTCCCTGTGGAGCTGACAATGAATTTAACTCCTTTGGAATAGGAGGAGAATCTCCTGGCAATCTCCTAGATGCCTACTGTACTCAGACGATTGTACTGGCTTTGCCTATTGGTTTGCAGACCCTTGCTTGACCGAGTTATGATTTCCTGTTGAAACTGGTTCAGACAGGTTTGGAAAGCAGAGCTAATGAGCTGCTTTGCACTCCAGGACTTTCAGCAGCTGGAAGATGTCCTGGAGTACCTTGTGTTACGCTCTGAAGCAAAACCTGGGATCCAAACCTGCATCCGTCCAAGTGAAACTCCCAGGATAGCAGCTTTGCCTTCTTCTGGGTCTGTGTAATGTGAAGAATTGCATCTCCCTAAGCAGCATACAAATACTTAGAGTGAGAGTGAGCCAAAGGGTGATGCTGCACATCTAGGTCATTTTAGGGCTTACAGGAGTACTTGGAGACTTCTGGCAGCTGCAAAGGGTCCTGAATGATGGGACACTTCTGTTTTAACTGTGATATACGCATATAGGTCAGAGAAGTAAGATGGTTTCCAGTCTGCCACAAGGCCAGGATGCCCTTGACTAGGCTCCTTTCAGGGCAGTGCTGTTCTTTCTGCATTGTCTCTGCTCTGAGCTTGGGCGATTCAGCTTTAAAAAGTTAAACTGAAATCGAGCCTAGTTTGGGATTTGCCCTACCTTATGGTTTCTCAGATAAGATGGAAGAGACTGGGGGCTGCAGAGGCATGGGTCTTTTCCCTTGCAGCATCCCCCATGCAGTCTCTTGGTGGCTGTAAAAACTCAGTAGTGCATTTGGGTGCTGCTTTCCCAGAAACTCAAGATGTGCTTGGCTGTGCTGTAGCACTGGAGCTTACATGGGGTCCCTGTTCTCTTCCCCATTGTACCTCTGAGGCAGTTAAAGTTTGAGGCAGTTAAAGCCTCAAAGCAATTGAGGCTCCTCCCAGTGAGGAGTAGGATACAGTTGTGTCAAAGGGAACTGCAAATGTTATTTAGGAGCTCACTAAGTGAGATCAAAATCCACTGGCTCACTCTTGCAGAGCCAGATCCTGGAGCTCAGTTCCTCTCACGTCCTTTGGATGGGATCTTGGGCTGGCATCCTTGGAACAGCAGTGCCAGGAGGTGGAGATGCTGCACTGCAGTAAGCACAAGAAGAGGCAAGCAAGTGGGCCTCAGTGTAGCACTCATCACACGCTTCATGGCTCAGTTCATGGACTGTAACTGCAGGTATTCATATAATCTACATCACTGGGCAGGACTCTGCGCACACACACATGCATGCCCAGACATACATGCACTACACCCACACTTGCCCACATATCCTCGCCAAAATGATTGAAAATAAAAGTGTTCTCAATCTCCAGGAGAGTCCTGGCTGTGTGATTTGTTTTTCCTCTTGCTGTGCCTCCTTGGGCTCTAGCTCTGGAAGGGTCTGCACCCAGTTGCAGATCTGTGCTGTAGCAAAGTCACAAAGAGGCTTGCCATTGAGTGAATCTGAGCATGGAGCCCCTTATTTAGTATCTGTGAACCACTGCCCACTCCAGCAAGGCAGGTGATTTCTGGAGAACAGCTTTTTTCCCCACTACCATTTAAGTTATTTTATGGGTTTCTGAGGCCAGCTTAGTGGTTCTTATTGGTACTATGTTGTTTGCATTTGTGGAAAGCTTCGTTCCCTGCTCATGGTCAGAGCAGGTTTTGGAGGCAGAGTAGTAAGGCAGGCGGTGCTCTGCTTGGCAACAGGGGCATTTGTGGCAGCACCAGAAGGGTGAATTAAAAATGGGAGTAAATCCCTTCCCACTGCTGCAGTTTAACCCCTGCTGACAAGTAAGCATCATCACAACTGCTCACTCACCACCACCTCCTGGTGGGAAGGAAAATAAGAAAAAAATTAAAACCTATGGGTTAAGAGCAGTTTAATAATGGAAGCAAAGTAAATATGTTAATGCTAATGATAGTAATTGCAATGAAAGAGAGAGGAATAAAACCCAAGAAAGATGAGTGATGCACAATACAGTTGCTCACCACTCGCTGGCTGATGCCCAGCCTGTCCCCCAGGAGCATCGGCAGCTCCCAGTCAACTCCTCCTCCCCTCCATTTATATACTAGGCACAATGTTCCATGGTATGGAATATCCCTTTGGCCAGTTCAGGTCAGCTGTCCTGACTCTGCTTCCTCCCAGCTTGTGCACCTTTTCACTGGCAGAGCATGAGAAAGGCCTTGACTTACAATGAGCACTACTGAGCAACAACTAAATCATCAGTGTATTATCTGCAGTATTCTCATACTAAATCCAAAGAACACAGCACTGCAGCAGCCTCTAAGAAAGTTAACTATCCCAGACAAAATCAGGACGTGCATGTAGCCCCAAGCACTTGTGTGTGATCTCACTTTTGTCATCACTCAGTGTGGAGAAGATGAGATGGACCTCTGTGGCACACCCACCAAAGATGACAAATGCTGCACAGCAGGTCTCAGAGGGGGAATCTCAGCATCTGCAAGGAGATGCTGGTGTGCCAGAGTGAGACAGGAGGCCTGACTGAGGGTGGGTGCTGGGGCCCCAGCCACAACAGGGCAGACAGAAGATTCTGGGCTGTTTAGTGGCTGGCAGATGTGGAGGTGTTGGCATGGTTGTGTTGGTTGGGTGCCAGTACACATCGGCCTCCATCACTGAGGGATACTGGACTGCATTCCAGGACTCTGGGAAGCACCAGCAGAGAACAAACTGACCTGTGATGTACAGAGGGGCTTCACCACTTTGCCTTCACCTCCTGGCCAAGAAGATCTAGAGTGCTTTACAGCGATGCTACCCCACCTCACCCTGCTTGTTGGCTGTGGATTAAGGGATATGGGGAACAGCAGGCACGGGAGATTCCTGGCAGGAAGAGGTTAGGGGTCAACTCCATCCTTCTGGTGATTGTAACCTGGCACCCAACACGCTACGGGTGTCCGGATCCGTGTTTCGCGGGCTCTGTGCAAAGTCAGTGCCATGAGAAGGAGGACGGAGGCATAAATGAGGTGTCTGTCCAGTGTGTGTTTCCCGTAACACAGCGAGAGCTTCCAGAGAGCTGCCGTGACCGCAAACCCCCGGGGGGCTGCTGGGCCGAAGCCCAGGAGGGCTGTGGCCGGCGCAGGAGGCGGCAGTGCTGCGGCAGAGGGGCAGGGCCGAGGGCTGGCGGGGCAGCCGGGGGAGAGGCGGCCCGGGCAGGGGTGGCCCATGCCCACCACCGTGTTTGATGCCAGCGGGGAACGCCGGGAGCCGCAGCCGCTGGCGTCTCACGGAGCCGCAGGAGCGCGGCGGGCCGCTGCTCCGCCCAGGGGCGGGCTCGGCGCTCTCCCGCCCCCGACGGGCCGCCGTTCCCGCCGCGGTTCCCGCCGCCGCCGCCATGGAGGAGCAGAAAGAGAACCGCCCGCAGGCCGCCCGGGACGAGGCGGCTGCTGCTCCCGCAGCCTGCCCGCCGGTGAGTGCGGGGGGCGGCGGGGGCGGGGCGGCCAGGCGGTGCTGGCCCGAGGCCGCGGCTCGGCTGCCCGCCCGCCTCGGGCCTCGGCCCGGCCGGCCCTGCCCCGGCTGCCCGCGGCTCGCCCCGCCCGGGGCCGCCCCGTGTGCGCGCCTCACGAAGGCCGCGAGCAGCGGTCGGGAGGCGAAGTGCCCGTAGTTTTTCCGCTTGGTCTATTGCTTTGTTTATCTTGCACGTACTGGGCAGCGGCCCGCGTGTCCCAGGCAGCGTGGATTCTGGCTAATTCGGTCGTGGAGGGAAATCTCGCTGCTCGTGAAGGCTTTGCCCGTTTGCACCAGAGAACTCTTCCTGTTGAGATTAGGATGCGTGTTCAAGTTTTGTCTCTAAGAGCTGCTGGCGCAAGACACATGCATTAGTGTCCCTTTATTCTGTTTGTTTCTGTTTAGGATAACAGTGTTTCAGAGCAGGCTTCAGTATTGATTCTGTCACCTATCTATAAGCTAGTCCGCTCTGTTTGATAAAAGTGTAACAGTGTGATGCTTTTACTTCGTTCTGGTGCAAAAACGAACTGTGAAATGCTCAAGCATCTTGTTTTGACCTTCTTAAATAACTTCCTGGTTTCTCTTTCTTCTAGGGTAGGCAGCGTTGTAGGATCAGTGATGAAGAAACCAATGGCAAAACCTCAGCTGCCAGTTCAAACGACTTCAGTGATCCGATTTACAAAGAAATTGCTATAACCAATGGTTATATCAACAGAATGACCAGAGAAGAGCTCAGAAGTAAACTCGCAGAGTTCAAGCTTGAAACCAGGTTATTATAACATGTTGATTTATCTTTGAGAGCAGTAGAGTCATGAGGGGTGATTATTTTAAAGTTTAAAAACTCAGCACAAAATGAAAAGCAGACACGGCACCAGACACCAATTGTTTTATGTGCAATCTTGCTGCAGCTTTTGTTGTAGGATTAATGCGTACTGCTTAATGTGTGCCGTCTCAACTGGCAACCCAAAGAAATGAAAAAATACATAACTCTAAGGTACTTCTCATCACTTTTTGGTCAAGGGGGAAAGAAGACCTTCAGTGGTTCTCAGGTGTAACAATGTGTCTTTCTTGGAATGTTCCTTTAATGGTACAAGGGACTCCACACTCAGGTAGTGCTGCAGACCTTCATTGTATAGCAACTTGCTTCTGAACATCCATATTTTTATTTTCTGTACCAGTACAGATCTGATACTTGCTGCAAACTCTCAGGGCTCAGGGTTTAGTCAATGCAGTGGACAAGTATCTTTACATGGACAGTTTGCTATTCTGAATACATGTGCTAGAAAAATGTGAAAAAATTAAAATTATAAGGTGGATTTGTGCTCACTGGGGTGGAGGCAAGGAAGTATAGTGTAGTTCCTGCTGTACTGGAAATGGCCTGCAAGACTCTAATAATTCTGTGGCCAGACAAACTTGAGATATTGTGAAGAAGGTCAGTTGAGAAAAATAAAAGTGTGTTGTTTCTGTAGGCAGAAGGAAGGAGGAAGTAGTGGTAGGGAGTTGGTTAAATTTAGTGCCGCTTGACGAAAAAATGTTATCATTACTTGAGAAAATTTTTGGTAAAACACATCAGATTTCTGTAGCTGTTTGGCAGTTGCTCTGATTTAAAATTGAAAGCAGAATTCAAATAGTGTATGATGTGTTTGTGGCCTTCTCTTAGGTTATAAGTTTTCTATATGCATTTTTTAATTTAGTTGCAAATGTTGAAAGCTTAAAATTTCTTTTTTACCCAAGCTAGGCTTCTTTTGTCATATTCAAGTCAAGTCAGAATATGTCTTATCTGTAAACAAATAGTGCATCAGTTCTAATGTAGAGAATTGAGCAGATTACCACACACCGTCTTTTTCTGTGAGGTTATTGTGATAGTCAGTCGTTTCCTATTTTCAACTTTTTTTTTAAGTTTAGTGAAGAAAGAGGTGATTTCCCCCTCCCATACTGTCTCAGTTTTTAATGAATTGGTCATTGACTTAAACTAGATCAATAAAACAGAGTGAAGAGTAATCTCTGCAGAAGCAGCTGATGTTCTCAAATGCATGTTTCCTAGTTTGATTTCAGTTCTTCTTCGTGGATCAGTAGGCTGCTTTTCTGATGGTACCACTTGCTACACGTATCTCTTACAGCTTCTGTGATTTCATTTGCAATCACATTTGAATAATTTTGAAAATAACTTCCTTGGAAGGGTAAATTGTCCTCATTTTTTTAGCTCTGGTTTGGTACATAGCAGTTGTGGCATTTGCACTCATATTAAAATGTTTGTATTAAAAGGACACAGTAAATAACTTTAATCCCTTGCCATATGAATTTATTTATAGTCACAAACCTCCTGAAAAGCAGGATCTTGACCAGGAGTTTTTCTGACAGCTGAAATCTCAAAATACTTTAATTGAGTTATTCAAGTTCAATTTTAAATTTAATTTGAGAAAAATGTAAAATGTGGATGTTTGAGATGGATTCTGCATTATCTGTACCAGTGATGCAGAAGGGCCTCAGTCATGAATCACTTCAGATAGAGGGCACAGGGGAAAACAGGTGAAACAGTACTTCTTCCAGGGCCAGAGGTCAGCCAGCAGTAATCGACAAGGACTTGAGCTTTGGAAAGGCTTTGGATACTGAGTCTTGCTGAAGTAGAGGTGACTGCAGAGTGTGTCTGTGCCCTGCTTCCCAGTCGGTCCCTGGTATTGTGTTGTGGGTGGGTATCACAGCCTCTGCCTTATCCCAGGAAATGGGATATAATGTTGCCTAGGTAATGGGCATAGTGCTCCTCTGTGATAAAGTGGAATTCAGACTTCACAAGTGCTGGTGTTCAAAAGGAGGTTAACAAGTGTTCAACTTTCAAATGTTAAATATAGCTTATACTAAATATAGTATAGTTTTACAACAAGGAAATAATTGAACAAGAGTGTGATCTCTGTAACTTTCCCTATTTCTTTAGAGGAGTGAAAGATGTACTGAAAAAGAGATTGAAAAACTATTACAAAAAACAGAAGCTAATGCAGAAGGAACACATTAGTGGAGAGAGCTGCTATGACTACATCTGTGTTGTTGATTTTGAAGCAACATGTGAAGAAGGAAACCCACCTGAATTTGTGCATGAAATAATTGAATTTCCTGTTGTCTTGGTAAACACACGTACCCTGGAAATAGTAAGTGATCTAATGGCTGTGTTATGCTATTCTTTGAAGTAACTTGTTTGCATCAGAAAGTCTGTGTTAGTTTTTAAGTAGATGTTGACCTTCATTAAAGATAGAATAACTTTTTTTTTCCTAAGGGCTTATCCTCTGTGCCTTTTAGGTACAAACAGGAGTCTCTCTTCTGAAAGCATTTTCCAAATGATCATCCAAGTGGCTCATTCCCCTGCTGTCAACACCCTCTATTGATATAAGTTTCTCAGTTGTCCATGTATGTTCCCACCTGCCTTTTCTTTCCCTGCTTTAAGGCCCACAAATCTATTTCTAGGCTCAAGGGATTCACCATAATCAAAAATGATCATTTTCTGTGGTCCTGTGTGAGGCAATCTAGAAGGCACTAATGCAGAGGTCTAGAAAGGGAGGTTGAGTGAACTCCACTTCTTGTCAGGCTCAGCTGTTTCCACATTGTACCCAGCAGCCTGACAGCTGTGTAACCTGATTTTAAACACACTTAGCAGGCATTCGGTAGCCTTGAGTGCTCTGTTCCAGTACAGCTTTCTTTTAGGATAAACTACCTGCTGCTTAACTGAAATTGAGTGACCCAGTGAAACAGAGGATGTGCACACACCTCTGACTAATGGTTCATTTATGAAGAACTCTTAGTGGGAAGAGGATTTCCAATAATCATTGTGACACTACAATAAAGTATAGCTGCATGTATGACTTGACTGCAGAAAAAGGATTGTGCAGATTACCAGGATTGTTTTTATTGCTCTTGGAGTGGGGTTTTTTTTTTGTCTATCTAAAAAGTTTTGTATAACAGCAGGGTTTTGGGGATTTCTTTTTTCCATGAAGTTTGCATTCAGTCTTCACTCTTGTATTGCTCAGCTTCCTAGAGTGAAATTTTGTTTGGCTGGCTGGCATCCAGAGGTATAGGACTTGCTTGAAGCTTCTGAGGTGTGTGGCTGGTTGCTTCCCTTGAATTGCAGGCGAACCTTTAGAGATACCACCTAAAAAACATAAGGCTTTGCTCTTGCCTCTCACTTCTTTTTTCCTTACTCTCACTCTTCTTTTCCCACATCCTCTGCTTTTTTGCAGTCTGTCCTTTTTCCCTCTTAAATCCACATTCCCACTCTTTGGTGCCTGCTGGCTGAGAGGAAGGCCATGTTCTGGTTGGAAAGCTGTCTGTCCCATTAGGAATCTGATGATGGCCAGTAGGAGGCTCGTACTGGCTCGGGAGGTGCACACTCCTTTTTGCCTGCAGCAGGACAAGTAGCTGCTGTTGCAGGCGAGCCAGGGAAGTTGCTTTCAAGTGGGCTGCATAGTGTGCTGCAGCTGAGTGATTGATTCTCCTCTTACAGGAGGATACCTTTCAGCAATATGTGAAGCCAGAGATTAATCCCAAGCTTTCAGACTTCTGCATCAGTCTGACAGGAATAACCCAGGTAATTTGCACTTTTGTTTCTTGAGGAAGAAATGGGAAAAGAAGGGATGTGGTGTTGATGTTTTCAGATTAGTAACCTTAAATGGTAGTCTTTCATGGTTATTTTTCTGTAAGGCCTATTCTCTTAATCCTTGTTTTTTCCCCACTCCCAATTAACACAGAGCTGATTTCACCAAATTGGTCATTTTGTGGGAAAAGTATTCTCATTTTAATTCATGTAGAGAAATTTAATCTTTAGTAGAGCCAAGCATCTTTTGAATTGCATCAGTTCCTCTCCTACGATTTTTATTCTGAAGAGTTTAGAGTCTTAGGATAGCAATGGCTTGTGATAAGTGACTTAAGAAGGAGCCTGGGAAAGGTTCTCAGGGTTTTAATCCAAGTTCAGCTGCTGACTAACCTTGTTACCTTTACAGAAGCTTTTTGAAGGTTGGCTCTTGTAGCAGTGCTTTTGTGGTGCTATTTTCTCAGTTTAGAAAAACCTGTCCAGTCATCTGTTAATGTGTAATCTGATTTTGTAAAGATTTTGATGAAGCCGATTTTTTAATTGCCCATATACCAATACAGTTTATACTTAAGGCTGAGGGGGGTTTTTTGAAAAAATGTTTCTTACTTTGTTGGTTTTTGTTTTTGTTTCGTTTTGTTTTTTGTTTTGTTTTGTTTTGTTTTTTTTTTCCCTAAGGACATTGTTGATAAAGCTGATATTTTTCCTCAAGTTCTGCAGAATGTCGTAGAGTGGATGAGACAACGAGAACTGGGAACAAAGTACAGCTATTCCATGCTGACCGACGGGTATGTCCTTGTGCAGCCTTCAGCACAATCTAAAACTGCAAAACCGTGTTTAATATTTGTGAGAGCATTGCTAAAGGTGGATCAGGACACTGCCATTTTGCTGGTTTTATTTTCATTGGAGCTTTTGCAAAAATGGGTAACGCTGAACTGAACTATGCAAAACGAAGCTTCAATCCATCAGATGGCGCTGTTTCTTTCCTAGTGGTCTGTGTGCAACGGAGTGATGCTGAGCACTTTGTACTTCGTTGTTGCTGTAATTCTCCGTTTATATCTAGCACTTAATACCTGAAAATAACACTCTGCAATTTTTAATTTTTAACCTGTAATTACATTTCTATCCTTGGAAGCAACAGTGAATTAAAGAAAGAAAATGCTAAAGCAAAGCTGATGCAAGACTGGTTATATTACTGGGCCTAAATGTCTCTGGAATTCCCTTCCAGAGGAATCACCTCAGTGAAATTCCTTAAGGAAAATAGGTGCATTGAAATCTCTGTTGCATAGATGAGATTACATAGACAGCTAGAAGAGATGGGGAAAAAAGTTTTACTTTAGCTTGCAGCTTACAAACTTGTTGAGGTGGTTCCTTTCAGGAATGCAGTCTGCTAAATAAATAGGATTATAATTTCTTCATATTTTCATAGAGATCTGGTTTCTCATAAAACTAGGTGCAGTCTAGTTTCAATAGCCTACCTGAAGTAGAGAAATAAATGCATATCCAAATAATCAGGAAGATTTAAGGTGTCACTTGCTTCCCTAAGCATCTAATTTATTGGCAGTTTTCAGTGTTGATGTGGTAGGTGTGGCTGGTGTGCTATTTTTTGTCTTAACCATTGTGGACCTGAAACCGTCCTGGTGAAAGTCTTGCTCCTGCCATCGTTTTTTGCCCCAAAAATTCAAATTCATATCAAAAAATTCTTTACCGTGACTATAGCAAAGGAGCTTTTACTTCCTTTTTTTCCTGTTTTCCTCCTACTGATCACCAGGGACAAGACACCTTTTAGTTCTACAGCTGTGCAATATGTAGAACATAGGATTATATATGACTAATGTTTTCCTCTTTTGACTTTCCAAGATCTTGGGATATGAGTAAATTTTTGAACATCCAGTGCCGTATTAGCCGTATCAAATACCCTTCTTTTGCCAAAAAGTGGATCAACATTCGCAAATCTTATGGGAACTTCTACAAGGTTTGTACAAATTGCTGTTTCTCTTACGGGAAAATTTGGTTTAAAAGTCTAGAATGTCCTGTTGTGCTTGTCATCTCTACTTGTGTAGTATAAAGTTACAGTACTTAAACCAGTTGCCTGGTGCCTGATTTTCAAATGAGTTTCATGTGCAGATCTCAATTCACTAATTGAAGATTGTATAATCTACTGCATCTTGTTTTTAATCTTGTTTTTAAGAGTCAAGTTGTGCTTCTTAAGGGATTGTCTAAAAATGTTATACCGGTCCTCTTAGATCAAGTGTATCTTGAAGTTCAGCTGAAAAGACTGTCTTGATTTTTCAGTTATTTTTTATAAAAAATATAAAATATGTGTAAAAGACACATACTGTTTTCATGCAATACACTGCAAAAGTAATTTGCACCACTGTCCTCCTATAATCTTGACTACTGACATTGTGATGGGGACAGAGGTAGATTAGGATGTATCTACAATGGAATCAAATTGTCAAGAGGAAAGAAATACTGACTTCAGTGCTGGGCCTTATTGCTGCTTTCTGTCAGACTACCATAAAATTGGAGTTATTGGAGATTCTAGCAAATTCCCAATCAGCCTACACTAAAATACTTTTTTTGAAAGGGATTTCAGCCTAGCTACTGGTCTTATTTTGAAGGGCTTTTTCATACTAAATGTAACCTCTAGATAAAAGAGAGATTGATATTTAATAAGAGAAGAGCTTTACTTTGGGCTGGTCAAGTATTACAGGATTGCTGTAGGTGTTGCTGATCAGATCCTGTGAAGATTGAAGGCGTTCAGGAGCTTGATTTCATTGAGAATCAGGAGCCTGGTCCTTCTTTAATCACTTAGAATTTCAAAGGAGAACCAAACTCGGAATTCCCTCGGCAATGCCACTGTGGATGATAATTTGTCTTTTTTTAAAAATGGTTAAATTTATCTAGGCCATGGCTTCCACCTTTACCAGCACAAGTGTGTCTTGAGCTGCTGCTGGTAAGAGGCCCTTGACATGATCCCAGGTCTAGACAAATTCCTGTTGACTGTGTCTCCTCTGTGAAAATGAGAGTGTCTGTCTCACCAAGGTACTTTGAAGTTAATGGTTAGGGATCTGACAGAAGGCAACATGAAAGCAATATGTGACTTAAGTAGGTTTAAAATCTGCATGTGTTTCTACTGCCCTGTGTTAGATTTAAAAGACTTGATACTGAATCTAATCCTTGAATGTTACTCACTTTCTCCATCAGGTTCCTAGGAACCAGACCAAGCTGACAATCATGCTTGAAAATCTGGGCATGAATTATGAAGGGAGACCTCACAGTGGACTTGATGACTCTAAAAACATTGCAAGGATAGCCATAAGGATGCTGCAGGATGGCTGTGACCTGCGGGTGAATGAGAGAATTCACGGTGGACAGCTGATGACAGTCTCCTCCTCAGTCCCCTTAGAGGGAGCCCCTGCTCCACAGATGCCCCGCTGCAGAACCTAGCAGGTCAGGGTTCTGCCGTGGGAGCTGCCCTCAGATACCCGCTAAAGACTCCAGAGCTTATTAAATGGCCACCTCTGTCAGCTTGTCTGCTGTGCAGAATCCTAAAGCACCTTAACTAATCATCTCTGTTGAAATAAAGAGGAGCGTGGAAGCTGTTTGTTCTTTGAAGCCTATTACAGCAATTTCTTTTTGTACTGATGACTTCTGTTGTTGTTTCCAGCTTTGCTAGCAGTGAGGTTGATATCTGGAATCCAGACAAGGTGTTAAGCTTTTAAGAACGTGTAATTTGAACACCTGCTAAGAGGGATTGGGCCTGTGTGCTGCTGTTCCACCCCAGCCTGTGGGCAGTATTTGTTCACTGTGATGTACTCCAGTGATATCTAGCATCTGCTTATTCATTGCACACACATAAGCCATTCCTGGAAGAACTGAAAAGGCAGTGGTTGGGCTGGCCATCCTGATGAGGCACTCTGCTAAAGGTTCCTACCAATTTTTTGTTTTTTAACAAAGTCTAGGAGAAATGGGAGTGCATTCATCAGTTCTAAAGCAGCAGAAGAATACTCTGTTGTTTGGGGTTCTTCTTTAGGGGTATATTTTTGTCTGCTTCCCCATCAAATGGAAGAGCTGGGTGTAGAATAAAAATTTAATTATTGTAGTATGATGGTATTTTTCTAACCTGTGTTTCAAAATAGAAGGTTTTTCAGATTTTCACTTTAAGGATCCCATCTCCTATTCCTGCATAGCTGCCTTTCATTTAATGTTGGTTTTAGACACCATCAGCCATTTGGTCTTAAAAGTGAGCAAACTAAAAGTAAGTTCAAAACATGCCAGGTTGTCAAAATTTCATGCTCTGTGATTAATACATAAAACAGGAAGCTTCTCATTCATGGGTAAAGACATATTCAGCTATTTTTGGTATTTTCCTGTGCTTCTGCTACCATGAAGCTATGCCTTTATTACAAAATCTAACATTGGAAGATTAATATAATCTTATTATTAAAGGCCATAGCTAATTACTAGCAACTTCTGCTTTCTCCTCAGGCCTCATATAAGACGATATTCAAAAGAGGCCAAAGTATTAATTTGCTTTGTCTCCATGGGCAGTTACAAAGTGCAATGTGATCAACTTTGCATTAGAATGGCTTGTTCTGAAAAGTGGAATGATGTATTTCAGTTGCTCTTAGTTTAAAAAAAAAAAAAAGAGAAATTTGCTATTCCTGTATTACAATTTACCCTTTTTACCACCTGCATTCAGGACACAAAATAACCAATTAATAAACTTTGTTAAGACCACTGACTGTTTGACTAATCAAACTACTCCCAGCCCTGCTTTGCTCTTCTGACTGTTAAACCACATCAATGGAACTGTGAAAACTTCCATTTTAAATTCATGCAGGAGGGAGAAGTATTAGTCAATTCTCAGTTGCTTCATATGATTTCTTTCCTGAGTCACAGATTTGGATAGTCATAACTGCCTCAGAATGTTTTTGGGGGTTTTGGTTGGTTGGTTGGTTGGTTTTCCCCCCTGAAAGCAGATAGTGTTTTGTTGAACTTTACAGTTGTTTTTCCTTTTGTAGTCACACTTGATGGATTTTCATAAGGTAAAATACAAATCTCTGATATGGTTTCTCCTAAAATACCATTTATCTGTCAGCTCATATTTTGTACAAAACCTTATATGTGTGCTTTTCACTGTAGTGACTGCAGTATCCTCTTTTTCTGAAGTACCATGGTAATTTACTTTTTTTGTGTCTGAGTTACTGTTGTGCAAGTTTCTGTGACAAAATTGAGTCTAGTTCAGCAGATCTCCCCTGGACATGGTGGCAGCCAGAGACTTTATCACTCGTCTTTATTTAAAGGTCTGGAAGCAGGCTCACAGTCAAATGAGAAACTTTTATTTGTTACAGATTATACTACAGGTTGCATAAGAGCTGTTGTAATTGAACATCATTTATTTTAAGTACAGAGTTGTTTATTTTTGCTAAATAACTTCAAAAAGATATTTTGAGATAAGGGTTAAATAGTAATTGTTTTCTGTTTACTGCTTAAGTAGGTTGGGATTTTTTTTTTTATCAGTGAGCTGCAGAAATCAGTAGAATCATTCCAGATACTAATTTATCTGTTTTATTAATGTCAAACTGTAAGATGTAAGTATTTTCACAGAATATTTGATTCTGTGATTTTGAGATGAATTTTAACAATGCTTGCTGATTTGTTTGAAATGTAAACAAACTTATTAAAATAATTTCATATTTTTAAACATGTCAGGTACTGAATTCGGTCTGTAAAGCATGAGATGATTTCAGCAGTCTTGGGGATCTTGGCATCAGCTCAGCTCATGGTTTGTCTTCTGTAGTGGACCAGTAGCATTTCTATGGCTGGGTGGCTTAGATCCCATGCATGTGACTAGTTCACAACACTCAGTAATGAGGTAAATTTTCCTGGATACTTCATACCACAGGGGAAGGAGGCACTTGAGGAAAAAAAATGGTTTGGTGATTTAACTAGTGATGCTCATGTTCAGCCAAACAGTTGGGTTGATCTCATTTGTTGATCCAAAGAAGCTTGCCAAGAGCATCTGCTGTAGTGAATATTTTAATTTATTAGAGGAGCCTTCCCATGCTGGAAGAATTAATTGACAACTATGTGAAAAACAATCCAGTCTCTTTTTTATGCAGAAAAAAAGCATGCAGACATTGATTGCCTTGTTGATCAAGTTAGAGGCTTTGTTCTGTTGTTGCTTTTTATTTCACATTTCGGGAGCTGTACTTGAGCAAGTCTACTCCTACTGCAGACAGCATTTGTGGAACAGTAGCAACTTTAAACAAAGGGATTGCAGACTAATTTCAACATGAGTGCTTTCAAGTAGATTTCTTAACATATATTTATATGAACGTGAGAGGGATTCACAGAATCTTGGGGTTGTGTTAGGAAAAAAGGTTTCTCAGGTTAGAGCAGTAGCCTCTCTGTCTCAGTGAGCAAATGCCTGAGCAAATGAGAAAGAGAGGGTCCAACACTTCGTAGCCTGCTGTTAATTCCTTGTGAGCGTGGCTACAGAGGCTACTCCCAGCAGGTCAAGTGTCCACAGAAACTGCTTTGCCTGGGCTTGTCCGATAGTAAGGTAACTGTTTAATAATGTGGTCTAACAGGGGAGTTGTTATTTCCATATTTTGTTGGAAATTAACATTGCAATGAGGAGGGGGCTGTTCTCAGCAGTGTAACTAAGTAAAAACCTCATTTCACCTTACATTCTCATGCCCTTGGAGAGCTCTCAGCATTTCACTGCAGGCCTTGACTGCTCTTCAGTGACCTTGAGAAAGCAGTGTTTTTTCACTCATTTCTCTCACCCTACACTTCCCATGGCTGTTTTTAATTCCTGCTTTTCCCTTTATCTTCCACGAATGAACGTTTGTCTTTTCTGGAAAGAAGTTTGTGCCAGGTAAGATCTGTGTATGTTTTTTCTAATAACAACTGACAGGCCCTTTATAAAGAAATTGGAAGTCTTATTTGTGGAAGGGTAGAGGAGACCCACTTTCTGACTAGGCTTTTGAAATGGGCTAAATGTATAGAACATCATTCTGCTGCAACCAAGGCCATTCCAGCCTTCTTTCAAGGACTTCATGTTTGGCAGCCCCAAGGGGAGGGAGTGCCAGCTCCCCAGGAGGATTCCCCAGGTGCAGATACAGGAGGTAGCCGGGTGTGGTCAGTTCACACTTCTGCTCTGCCTTGTGCTCAGCTCTGGCCTCAGCTGAAGAGCCGTGGTTGGGAGCAGGTGAACACTTTGTTCTACAACACCTTCCTCCAACAGAAAATGGAGTGCTGATCTGCAAGCAGGAATTGCTGACAAGGCTTTGGTGGTTGAGCAGTTGCTTCTCTCTTGGGTTACTTCTAGTTCAGTCCTTTCACATTCACAGCCTCCAGCGCTGACTGGCTTTTGCCCTTTTTAAACTGGGGGACTGGATGTTGTGGGAGGAAAACCTGAAGCAGCTTAAGGGATGTGCTCTTTAAACTAAAGGAGTGTGACTGCTTTGTACTAAAGTGGCCCCATATGGAAAAAAAAGTATTTTTCTAGTGAAAGACAAAAGCCTTAAACATCTCTTTTTGGCAGAGGTGACCTCTTGGTGTGCTCTGATTAGGGATGTGATTCCATGGCTCAGGCTTCTGTCTCCTCTGTGGCCAGGAGTGCCCATGGGTAGCAGCATGTCCTGCTCCTGTGATCTTAACTTGTGTGGTCATGACTGCACATCCTAATTGTAAATTTTGTGACGCTGCTTGCAGATATATCATGGCAGGGTTTTTGCCTACTTTCCTGGCTAAATTAGTGCTAAATATGAGGCTTTGCTGTTTGAAGTTAATGGTAGTAGTGGTCTTGCATTGGCAAAGTACTTGCAGGTGATTCTGACCTCTGTTTGTGTGCCCTGTTTCAGCAATGTTAGTTTTTAAAGAGCACATGTAGCCAAATGGATCTCTATAAGCCAAGGATGTCCCAATGAGCAGGAATTGCTTCATTGTGGTCAGGCTTGGAGTGACATGCAGGACCTGGGCTGTGAAGCATGACACACCTTCCCAGAGAGTCCCATGCTGAGCTAAGTTTCTTTGATATTAATTCCTAGCTTGAATTGATAAGTAGTTGAATACTTATGCTCTGTGCAGCATGAAAGTGCGTTATATGTAATTTAGAGGCAGGTGTAGCAGCCAGCTGTGAGACTCAGCGTGTCCTCCTTTGCTCACCTGAAAACACTCCCATGTTTTCCAATGCATTTCCATTCACACCTATAGGGATGATGACAGAGGACTAAAAAGAAGGGAGAAGTGACATTTTACTAGTTGATCAGGCCTTGTCTAGGCCAGATATTACCTGTCCATATAGTCTGTTTGATACAGCTGAACTTTGACAACAGGCTCTTTAGGATGCCAAGCACCATGTCCACAGAGGGTGACTGACTGCTGTTGTGCTGAGCTTGGCTGTATTTAAGCACAATCTGGGTCACCACTGTCGGCAGACTTCAGTAAACAGACAGAGCTGAAGATAAGGAGCATTTATTTGAGCCGAGAAGTCTGGGAGGGGCACAGCTGAAACAGAAATCAGGCTTCCTGCATCGGAGGGAATTGTGGTGGTGCCTGCAAAACCTCTCTGTTGGTGTGCTGCAGATCTCTGGGAGCCATTTTCTTCAGCTATGCTGATGCTTTGGCTTTCCCCTTGTTGATCTGGACATGTTTCTTCTTTGGACCCTTCTTAAAAACTTCACAGTTGCTGGTTTTGGGGGCTAACTTCTCTGAAATTTGCTGGTTCACTCCTTGTTCTTGCTTGTTTTGCATACATGAAATTGTCTTTCTCTGACCCTGCCTGTACTGATTTTCTAACAAGCCATATCTGGAAGCAGCTGTACTCTCTGCTGTAATCCTGTCTGCACTGCTGGCCTCTCTGTTATGAGCAGGTCTTACAGAAACCTTATCAGAACAGGTCTTACAGAAACCTTATCAGATCAGGGACTGCTGTGGAGTGGAGTGCTGTGTTGTGGAGTGTGGGGTTGGGGTTCCTGAATGCTGCTGCAGCCATTTAGCAGACACCAACAGTAGGGAAGACAGTAAAGGTAAATGGAGAATCTGTTGCCTTCCTTCATAGCAAACAGCTTGTGGCAAATTCTCATGGTTTAATGGTGCTTTCATTCATGCATGCTATCATATGCACATCCCTGGAGGTGCTGCCACCGTTAGAGATTAAAAATCATGGGAAGGACAGGGTCATTTTGAAACTAAATGACAATTAAATTAGCTGTGTGATGAGTATTTGTCTGATTGGTATTTGTTTCCACACTAGAGCTGCACTGGATTCCACGTAGCATCATGTGGAGGAGGTAGCATGACGCCTTACTAGATTCTGCAAGTAAACCTGTTCAAATGCCTTTGATTTTTCTGGTAGACTGTCATTAGTCTTTAAGCATGGAAAACTTTGTGTTGGCCTTGAAAGAGGAAAATAGCATTTTTTAAACTTATAAAGATCTTTAAAATTCTGTATTTGAGGGACTGGGAAGATGAAGAGGTCTACATATGATTTTAACATAGCAGGAGGAAATTTTCTTCCACTCGAGTCTGAGAGATGGTGATGTGCCTGCAAGTGTTGGGTCAAGGCTTCCAAAATGAATGATCCCCAGACAATGCTCTTTCACTATGAAGACATAATCATTGTAAAAGCCTATGATTTAGCTCCCTTTCAGGCAGAAAAAAGAAATTCTGCCATGCTGTCCTCTAGCCAAGAGGCCTGCCCCACCTTGGTGCATACTGACTGACATAGACACGGGAGTTTTTGTTGTTTAGTGACATGGTTTGGCAGAGAGTGAATAAACTCCTCTGTGCTTGGCACATTCAGTCCGTGGATGAAACATTTCCGTAGATGTCGTAGCAGATGTGTCATACTGGATGAAACTTCTGTCTTGAATCAAGGTAGTCATGCTCAAGACTGTAGAGCTGCTTTTCTGAGTCAAGAGGCCACAGACCCTCTTGGTAGCTGTGGCAATGAGCAAAATACTCTGAGGTGGAAACATCAGCTTTTGTATCAAGAGGTGAAGAGCATGGATCTTGGCTGTGTGCCACTGGGTATAAAGGAAGCTTGTCCCACTGTGTTCAAACTGGATATGAAAAGTCTTCACATCTTAAAAACTGAGCTGGTGGCTGCAGCCACATGGCCATTGCTGTGGGGAGCTTTCCATCTGTTCCTCCTCTTCTGCCATCTGCAGAATATTTTTTAATTGTGCAAAATCTCCTTGAGCACATCCAGCCAGTTCCTTGTGCTCTGGAGCCATATAGGCAGTTGTGATCTTTAAAGTGCTCCCCCCACCCCTAATCTTTGAGTTTTGGAGCATGTGTAGAATGGACTGAATTGTCTTCATGCACTCAAGCTGACCTCTGTTCCTCTATTCACACCATCTAACTTTCAGCCTGGCAGACAACCACTGCTCTGTTCACTTACAGGTTTTTTTGGCAGGTTGTGTCTATAATATACATACCTTGAAGTACAGCTCTCTGCTTTCTGTCCCCCTTTTGCTTTTCTAGTCAAGCTTTCCACTCTGTCCTGCACCAGCTGTGCTCTACATGTCTGGGATACAGCTTCCCTTTTGTTTTACCTCTTTCTTCCTCTGCTTCGCTAGATTGTGGTCCTGACCATGGCATCTTACCATAGTTAAGCAGCTCCTCTCTGTCAGACATATAATCTCCCAAAGCATGTGCTCAGCACTGTGGTTGCTGTAAGGAAACAGACAAGTGTAGTGACTTTTTGACACTGACTGTGGTTTACAGGAAAGTTACTAGCCCTGTTCTAAAGAGGAAATCCAGGCATAGAATTAAATTGCTGTTCAAGTTTATGCAATGACTAAGGAAAATGCTAGACATGGAAACCAGCTGCCTTGTCTCCCCAGCTGCTGTCTTCCCTAAACCCTCTACTGTTTCTTTACTGTAGACAACATTTTAGTGTAGGTTGCCACCAGAGGAAGAAGCTGTGCCACTACTGTTGTAATTTTGGCTGAGCTCTTGAGGACAGGCCCTTGTCCGAGGGAATTCCGCACAAGCTCCTGGTCCCCAAAGCAGCTGGCTCTGCATGTCCTCTCTGGAGAGGCAGGATGTGTCTTCTGCAAATGCTTTCCTGAGCAATGGGGCATTGCAGTCTGCCCTGGCTCTAGCAGTGAGGCTTCCAAGAGCTCTGAGTGCATGCAGTCACTGACATGACTTATGAGCCGACAGCATAAAACCCTCTGGACTGTGTGATGACTGCAAAGAATATCAGCAATTGCTCTTCAACTCTCTTATGCTGCCAGGGTTGTAAAGATTAGTGAAAGATACATTGACCTGAATGAAAAAGAAAAGTCTAGAAGCATCAGAAAGAAATAATTAGAGGTGTCTGAGAATGACAGGCGCTGATGGCACATGTGTTAGCAGGTCATCAAAATTAGCACACCTACAGCTCATAGAATCCTAGAATTGTTTGGATTGGAACGGGCCTTAAAGATCATCTAGTTTCAGCTCTTCTGCCATGGACAGGGATACCTTCCACTAGATCAGGTTGCTCAAAGACCCATCCAGTCTGGCCTTGAACACTTCCAGGAATACCTATATGGAATGAACAACAGACAGCCTAAACCCTGACAAGACAAATCTGAAATCTCAAGGCATAAAAATATTCTGGTTGGATAATAAAGGAATGGGATTGGCACAATTAATTGTTGAGATAAAGAGACAAAAGACAGTGAGTATACCCTAATGATTCACAGAGCTAGGACAAGATAATCCTAGGATTATAGTTTTGCCAGGATCCTCTACCGATCTATGTTGATTTATTTTGGCTTCATGAGAGCATGAAAATTGGTCTTGGGAACATATATGCGGGCAAATCCTCAGCTTGCAGGGTGTCTGTGGACCATTTAAGACACTGCAAAGGCACTGATGACTTACTGGATTGTATGGATCCCACACAGCACAGCAGGAAATCTGGCTGTGCTTGGAGCCATCCTTCCAGAATCTACCATTACGAGAGAAAAGTCAAAAGATGGCAGGGGACTGTAGTGTCCTACTACAAAACAGCTTTGTTGATCCACTCTGAAGTGTACAACCTAAAATTACATGGTTTGGAATGGAAAAGGAGTCTGTGAGTCTTTCCAGATATTGTGTCCAAAAGTATGATGGAGCATGCATTTTCAGCAGTTTAATAGTAAATGGAGAATGTAAATGCAGCTATGAAGCTGTTTTCTCAAGAAGACATAAGGATGCCTGTTGATTAGAAATGGTTGTCACTGGCTGGATTTGCCATAGAGTTATAGCTTTCAATCTAGTCCAGTTCCAATTCCACTTTATTTTTTCCTGTCTCAGAACAGCTTGGCACAAACAACATGTAAGTCCCTCTATCTTAAGCTCTTTAAGAATTAGACCTGTAGGGCCTGCTAGGGAAAAGATTGAGCGACCTAAACATAGGTGTCTGGTGCCCTCTGGTATCTGAGCTGTCTGCACAAAGCATGTGGGACCTGCAGGACCTCCTGTCTTCTGAAGCAGCAGCTGGAGGCCAGCCTGGAGGCCTGAGACATTTCCAGTAGCATTGCTGCTCATCCCTGTGTGTGGGCACTGGAATGGCATCCCTGGAGCAATCCCACAGCCCAGTCAGCTTAACAGGAACAGGCAGGTCCTGCCAGAGGATGAACTGTCCCATTGGTCTTTGACTCTTTATGTGACTTAGCTGGGAGGTGGAAACTGTGCTGCTGCTGCTGCTGCTGCTGTGCAGCATCCAAGCTTCCACGGAACTTTCTCTAGAGAGATGGGGATTTCTCTAGGTAGCCGGGAGAGGGAATGCAGTTGTGAGGCCCAGACATGATCTCCCAGACATCAAAGGCTTTGGGAAATGGGGATGTGTTTCTCTTCAGCTCACTCACTAGCCTTCCCAAAAAGCATGGGAGGAAGACAGCTAGATCTGGATTTAGGTGTTTTGTTTCTGTACTTCAATGAAAATTAATAGTGACAACTGCTCTTCATTTGCTAAGGTTGGGATTGTGTTTTACTATACTTTGCACTTTGCACAGGGGTGGTGGAGGAGCTGATCTGGAAGTCAATTACTTGCCAAAGTCCTCAGTTGCAGGTCAGGGTGTTTAGCCTTTGGCCTTCAGAAAGTCTTGAACTGATTCAAAGTTGGGAAGAGTCTGAAGCACTTGCTGAGGTGAGGAAAGTGTGGTGTTCATTTTTTTTTTGATAGTGGTTTGGTGCTAATGTTTAAGCTGGGATGAAGAGATTTCAGCTTTTCAGATTCTTAGGTTGAAGATTCTTCTTCAATCCCATTTGGGATGTCTGGTCTTTGTACTTTCAGGGTTAAGTGTCACTCCCTCTCAGGGCAACTTTTGCCTGCCAAAGTACCTCTGTGGTTGTCTGCACACACCACAAAGGCTGGGGCTATTGTCTCTCGTGGTGGAACATGAAAAGGTACATCCTGCATGGGCAGGACAGAGCTAATTTATGAGCAACTGCATGAAAACAAGTGAAGCAAACCAGAGTGCTGGGCAGTGAACCCAGTCTTGCAAGACACTGAGACACAGCTGATTATAGGTGAAAGGGATTGTCCAGAGAATTGTCCTTCCCCTGAAAATGGAATGCCCCCCAAAAAGTTGAAGGAAAAAAAAGTATTTGTGAAATTTATTTTTCGTTTTGTAATCTTGGAGCAGACAGTCATTCTGGGCTGCCTTCAGCTCCATCCATCATTCTTCTCAAAAAGCAGTTTTTCTGCACTAGAGACTGTTCCTGGTAACAGAGTCCTGCCTCTGGAAAAGGTAGTGCAAGGCCTCAAAGGGATGTGCATGCCACACTGGTAGCACAGCACTAGCCTCTCCCACAAGCATGGCAGTGCCATGTTTTAATTATTTAGCCAAGAGAACTGGAAGCGACTGTGAGACTGTTGGAGGCAGAAAGGGACAGAGGCCTGGCTGCAAATAGAGGGACAGCAGTAAGAGAAGTGCATCTAATGATGAACTCTCTGCACTGTCATCAGTCTGCTCCCTCAGACAGGCAGAAAATCCCCACCAGAGAAAGAGGATGGTCTCACAGAGGAGAATGAGAAAGAATGCAAAGTGGATACAAGCAAATACCTGCATAAGGATCTGCAAAAACGGTGGTCAAACCTAGCCATGTGCTTTTACAGGCAGAATCCTGATCCTCCCTATGGGCTGTAACCCTCTTCTGCCCACAGGTAGGATTTACAGGTACTGGAGGGAGCAGGGATACCACCCTTGGCACAACCCATGGGGCAGGGAGTTAAAGAAGTAAAGGACTGGCAGACAGCTCCCAGGCTGAAATGGGTTTTGCATGAAGAGTTTGTACTGTTCTGTGTAACAGACATCTGTAAACAGACCTGTGAACAGGTAGCAAGGCTTAAGTTTGCCAGAGAGTTTGCTTGCAATGAATAATTCAACCAGTCCTGCTACCCTAAATTTAGATAATAGTGCTGCAGTCAAAGGCTTTCCAAATTTGGCAGCTAATGCTATTACGGACTTGCCTCCATGTTTGGCCTGGGGCCTGCACTGTTTCACAGGTGGCTTTGACCTTGTGTGACAGCATCACTGCAAACTGGTTCCCTTTTTACCTGGCAAATCAGGCACAAATTCTTTCACCACATTGCTAATACCAAACTAGTAAAGCAGCTGATGTTGTTTTAGAGGAGACTGGAGGTGGGGGGATGGATGCTGGCTGCAGGTGAGCATCTGAAACACCTTCCTGGAGTTCAGCAATTTTTCTTGCCAATGCTGTCTTGCCACTGGTGGTGGTATTCGCTCAGGGTCCCCTGAGATCTTACTTCTCGGACTCTCAATCACCTCAAGGTTTCTCCAGGTGGCACCTCCTTTCTCTTTGCCTTTTTCTGATGACTGTAGGACACCCTCTGTGTATAACACTATAGGATTCATTCCAGTTCATCTTAAGTCCAAAACCAGCAGGCTCAATACAAAAAGGAGTCTTCAGCAAATGCTAAGGGACTCAGAAAACAAAACTGCACAAGATGGAAAAGAAAAGGATTTCTGAATAAATGGTATGCAAATGTAACTGTAGCATAAACCTTAAACCCAGATGTATATCTGCCAGTGACTAACATTGCCTTTCCTGCAGTCCATGTTACATGGATTCAGTGAACACAAGTACACCCTCTCTCCCAGCTGCTGCCCTGTTTTCTGCAGAGCTTGTCACACCTCTAAGTACAATTCCTGGTGGTGCTTATCCAGCTTCACTCTGGTTTTTGGACAGGACAGAAAGTATCCTTGACATTCCAGAGCTACATGTTATTTGCCTTCAGGGGTGATTTCTCCCATGAGCTCCCACCCACTTGACAGGAGCAAAGGAGATGGTTGGTCTCCATCTGCTTGGTATTTGTAGCTTTGTTTCAGAAGAACAGTGTCCAATTTGAAAAAATATGTCAATAAACTGGAGTGATCTGAGCAGTCATTATATGTAAACAGTCTCCAAAAATACAGCTTGGCAGAAAACCACAGTCCTCACTGGTAAGGCAGGAACAGTCCTTGGACAAGGTGGTTTCTGTTGTAAGTGGTGCATGTGTGATGGAGAGACATGCCTTTCTTCTGAGCCATGACTACGGGGAGAGGCAGGGTGTGGGGAAATAATGCTGCTCTCATCTTTTACTCCATGTACTTCTGAGCTCATGACACTGGGGAAGTGCCCTGTCAGGCAGGAAGGGTCTGAATGTGCTCAGAGAGAGGCAGGATTGAGGAAGGAGTTAAGGCATGACATAGAACTTCATAGTTTTGTTCACTGCCTATATCTGTCCCTTTCTTAGGTGTCCAAGATGACTCCAAGTGTATTTCCAAGGTCAATCAACAAGGACTTGGAGGTGAGCAGGACCAGTGGCTTCCAAGTCATGGAAGTGCTAGTAGCCAATTCTCCAGAAAGAGCAGGAAGGCCCATGTTGCCATGAGCATTACTCAAAGTCCTCATGCCAAATTCAAGTTTTAGCATTTCTTGAAATTCCTAAAAAAGCACCAGCACTTTTTCCAGGTCGCTAGTGCTTTTTTTCCCTAGGTTCTTTTTCAAACTTGCTAATGTTAGATACCACAGCTTCTTGAGCTTTCTGTGGACTGCTACAACAGAGAATTCTTGCTTTATTAATGTACAAGAAATCTTTTGGTCTCTAGTAAGGAAAATATCAGAAAGTATTGAAATCATGTTCACCTTGCACTTTATTTCAATTTTCAGATATTTGCAGTCCCCTAGGATGTAGCAATTTTGTAGCAGCATTGTGTTCTGGCTTGTTTAATTTGTAAGAATCAGCTGAAGATAAATTCATGCATTTTGTATTGCTCAAGATGTCAAATAACTGGAAATGTTATCACTGGGGCAATGAGGGTCTCACCTTGAGAAAGGTCATTGCTTATTCAGGTGTTCTTTATTCCAGATCTAACTGGGGCAAAACGTTGGCCAAGTAAGTTCAGGCAGTCTTTCACAGAGAGGCAAGCACAACTAGCAGTGGGAGATGAAAAGCACTGCTGTATCTGAAGTCAGTAAATAGATCCCACTCCAGAAAATAGATCCCACTGGATGCTTGTGCCACTGTAGGCATTTTCACCATGCTGGCAATCGCTTAAGCCAGCTGCAATAGTTTCTGCTTGTACTTTTGAAAAGTCTTGTTTAAGGATTGTGCATAACAGAAAACAACATCTGAGAAGGAAGCTTTGAGTTTCAGAGTTGTTAAGAAATTCAGGGCCAGTCCCTTGTCTGTGTTTGTCCAGTAGCAAATCTTCTCTTTGGAATGTCTTTTCTTGGTGTTGCCACACAAGGCTGATATTTTTGAACGCTTTTGAGAGCCTTTTTCTGCTTGAGAAGTCCTTCCAGTTGCTGACAAGCTGTGCTGAATTCTGCTTTACATGGTCAGCTCATAGCCATGTGTTTGTCTGTCCTTAGCTCGCCCTCAGAGCAACATAGAAAAGGTCTCTAAGTGGGGAAATACAGCGAGGTCTCCTTGCTCAAGAGCTCTGAGCTGAGTGGAGAACACTTATTCTGCCAGAGGCAAGTCATTGGTTTTACAGCTTGGACACACTGTCACCTGCACGGTGGCTCCTTCTCGGGGGTCTCCTGTGCAAGCCTGGCGCCTTGTGATGGACAAGGACCTGACCAGAGCCGCCCAGCTGTGTCCCACATTGCTGTGCTTGCCTGAGGAGTTGATAGCCAGTTCTCACCTCTAGTCGCTGTGGGGCTCTGGCACCTGGTCATGTCATCTCAGATATGGTACTGAGACTTCCTCCCCTGCCCTCTTCCTGGGAAAGGGCTGAAAACTGTTGTAATGGGCCATCAGATTTGCAAGTGTTTGTGTTTGGAGCAACACAAACGTCTTTGATCTCTGTACTTCCACTCTGGCTTTTCTGCTCTCAGGAGCCAGAGCAACTGGGAATCTCTCACCATCAGTGGTCCTGCAATGAGTCTTACGGAGTGTGATGTCCCTGGAGGAGAATTCCCACTACTGGTATGCTCACCCTTGATTTTTACTTGGAGAAGTTTCATAGGTGTTTTCTGCTACAGCAGACTGACAGCCTACTGCAGCAGTTCTCACCTTCCTGCAGACTTCTGACCTTCCCAGGAGCAATGTTGGGCCAAGGCAGATCTGACTGACACAAAGGCTACAGACAGGTACTGGAGGGTTGAACAAACCATCTCACAGCATTGTGGACTAAAAAACTACCCAGACCCGATGTCCCTGTGCTGCTGGAGGGAGAAGGGAAGGAGAGCTCAGCACCAGCGACCTTGCTGCATGCTTTTCTCTTCTCTGTTTTGCTTGTGTATCAGTTCATGGGAGGCCGTGCTCTGCGGAAGGAGTGACTGTGGGTTTTTTCCTCATTAACTTTGCAAAAGCTGGCCCTGTTCCCATGTTTGCATACTTCTGTCAGTCTCCTAAAGTGCACGTAAGCCAAACATAGAGGGACACAATTAAACACAGACTGCTGGCTTTTGCTCTTTTGCACAGCAAAGATGTTTTTGAAGGAAATGTATTGTGCTTATTTAAAAACATATTAAAAAAAGCGCAAATATGTCAGACTTCAGCTAGCTTGGTACTAGTCTACTTAGCAACTCTGAGGAATTAATAATTAAAAAGCATTTGTCTCCTTTGGCAGACGCTAGTTGAGAAGGCAACAAAAATGAAGAGGGAGTAGTTTTGCTGCCATTTTTACCATTCCTGAGGTGACTGGCTTTCTGATTCCAGTTTTACAGTCTTTCAGTGTACACAATTCAAACAAACTGCTTTGGATAGCAACAGTTCATATGGCTTTCAACAAGGGAATCTGAACTCAGAAACATGTTGTTTTTAAAAAGGAATTAGAAACACAGGGGCAGGGGAGCAAGAGAGTGTCACGAGGTTTGATTCCCTATATGGAAGATGGTGAGATTGTCACTCCAGCACATGCTCACTAGGTGACTTCATGGGGACAATGCCAAATCTGAAAACGCTGCCAACAGGCTTAAAATGTGGTGATGATCACCAAAATGTTGACCACAGCCTTCATGTCTTATGAATGCCTTTGCTTCGCAGCATTCCTCTGTGGTCACATTCAGGTCCTTCGGCGTGAGCAGGGCTGGGAGACTGTCACACATCTCTTGCTGCAAGAGCAAACCCAGAGAAGCAGTGTGGGGCCTTAGAGCTTTGTAGGGCTGATCTTTCCCAGTCAGACTGCTCCTCAGTGGCCCTGGGCAGGTGTCCAGGCTTCCCTCTTCTCTGTCTCCTGTCTGACCTTCGTTCTGTCTGCATTGAACCATTTGTGCAAAGGCTGAGCTGCACTGACCCCTCGATCCACCTGCCACAGGTCATGGCAGGCAGCTGAAGTCCCAGGTGACTGGAAAAGGGGAACATTGCACCCATCTTTAGAAAGGGTAGAAAGGAGGACCCTGGGAATAACTGACCTGCCAGCCTCGCCCCTGTGCCTGGGAAGGTCATGGAACAGATCCTCCACACCAAGGCCCAGCACTGTGTGTCCTTGCCTGTCTTTGCAGGCTGCCATCTCAGCCTCAGGAACTCACTGAAGAAAGATGCCATTTCTTCCTTGCCCCTTGGGAAACCTCACCTCCCTTACCTTTCCAGACTTCTCCCATCTCTGGATCTTGGTGCTGATCACTGCCAGACTTGTTGGGATCAGTTCTTATAGTGAGGGCCTGTGAATCTCTGTTAGTCACTTCCATGCAAGACAGTGGTTCCAGTGCTTTAACAGCATGATCTGACACAGCTGGAGGCAGGAGAATGGTGGGATGGCTGGCTCATGCATTCTGTGTCTGCAACGGGCTCTGCCCATTTCATCTCAGAGAGAGGAATACTGGCACATGCTCATGTTACCATGTGCCATGGAGGCAGTGAGAAGGAGGGCTGTCTTCTCCCCATCTACCTGAGGGGGATTCACACTGAGGGAGAGGACAGCTATCCTGTGAGTCCACAGCTGTCTCTGGTGTGAGGGTTAACTGAGGAAAGGAAACTTGCAGCAGCTGGGGAAAATATGACTGCTCTCACCAGGGAAAAGGTTTGGAGCCAACAGGCAGTAATAACCCTGCCCTGGGTAAGAAGCAGCAGGCTCAGAGCCTGGCAGGGAGTCTTTCCAGACAGCAGGGCCTGAGTTCCAATGGGATTTTAAAGCCTCCAAGGCATGGGTCCAACTTTGAAGTCCAGGGTTTGCTCTGCCAACACTATGAGTCAAGGAAGATGCAGACTCCAATGCCATACCCACAGAAACATTTTTTCCATGCTAATCCTCCTTTTTGGTTAAAAAACTCCCTGAAGAGGGAAGGAAAAGCTTAAGTTGAGTGCCTGGGTTTGTTTCAGTGGGAAGAAAGCCATAGCTGTGCCATAGGCAGACACTGCTCCTGCAAGCCTTCAGGCCTCTCTCGTCGTGAATTCAAACACTCTTGTAGGGAGGGGTTTGCCTGTGCTATGAAAATGGAAATGTTTTTATTCTTCCCTCACCCCAAACCAGGATGGAGGGTCAAAGAGAATGTGAATCAAGACTCAGGGGATACTTTGGGTTGGATTTCTCCATGTTTCATCATGCAGTTTTCAAACACTTGATATTTGGCCTTTTAAATTTCTTATTTTTCCTTTTAACCAACCCATTCCTTGGCCCAGATTGTTTTCATGAAAACCCTGGTCCTAAGTAACTTAATACTAGTTCATGGGGAGAATTTTTGCCTCCAAAAAGGCAAAAGCTGGCTCCAGCAAAACCACAGCGGATTCTGCTATCCTGTGCTTAGATGGCTTTTCATGGCCACCTAAGAAAAGACTTTTTGACCTGCCCTAAAAGCAACTCTGGGGACACTTTACATCTCTCACTGGGTGTTTCCCATTGGCCTTCTGACTTAGAGTTGCATATGCTTTACTAAAATAATTCTGGCGCAACAGGGTTTGGCTCAGCTAAGCCCCAGGGTCACTTTGCAGTTCTATGACAGCTGGTGTGACTGAGAGCTGCTGGCTGGCCTCTGGTCAGGGGGTGACACACATTTTTCTCCTCCTTTCCTTGGGGGAATCTGATGGACAGTGCTGCTTGCTGATTAAGAAATGTGCAGCTTGGCTCACCTTGAGGCATCCTTGCCTGTGGTTGCTGCTGTGTCTTGGGGAGAGGAGTGACCTCTCCCTAGTTCCTCACTCTCCTCTAATGTGGAGCACTGTGGTGGAGTAGAACAGCCTTGGTGAGCCTGGGGAACTCTGCTGTCCTTCCTCAGACTTGTGAAGGCACACAATGGAAACAGAAAAGGCCTCTCACTGCCATTTCCTTCAGCCTTAGTCTCCCATAATTCCCATTCCATGGTGCTGGGGCATCTCTACTTGCCTTCTTGGCCTTGGGGCTCCTTTTCCAGGTCCCTCCTTCCTCCACCAGCCCACAAGAACACCCTCTCACCAACCCACCACTGCTGTCCTGATGGTTGTCTATGGGAGGTGGTATGAGGGGAGAGCAAAGCCACCAAGGAGAATCCTTTCCTTATCAGCCTTCTCTGGCCTCTCCTAGGCTGTCTTTTCTGTCCCTCAGCATGACTGCCAGTCCCTCCCAGATCACTGGCATTCCTTTCCTGGTCATGGTGAAATCTGGGAAGAAGGATAGTTTGCAAACACTGTGAAATAATTTCACTTTTTTAGTAACACAATGAAATTAAGAAATCTGTTTTCACTGCTATAAAGTGGGAGCCAGCGTAGTGCTGGCAGTAAAGGGAGACACTTGAACTCCATGGGGGAACAATTTGAGAGGAATGGTACAATATCACCAGAGACATGTGAGGTGCTGGATAGCAGATCCCATGGAAAGAAAGCTGTGGTCTGTGTGCAAAAGTGAGGGTTGTGTAAAGGGGAGTTTGAGGTGGCATATCTCAATGGCAAGTGAGCACACTCAAGTAACTTCTTAGGATTTTGAACACGGTGTGAAATAATAATCCAAGTTGCCTGGAAAAATTAGGAAGCTGGCCAGAAAGCAGGGAAAGGAAAATTCTTGAGGTGACACAAATCAATGCAGTATATTCTGGGGGAAAAGCACCTGGATCTGCAGTCCTGAAGATAGAGGGACTTCCCCGACTGTTAACGGATACAGGGGTCAGGCAGTCTGGCTGCCAGCCTAACAACATCACAAAGCAGCAGGATATTCAGTGTAAAGGTTGAGTAGGTGCAGGTCCACAGGAGTGACCTCTCCATGAAGGCACTTTGAGTTGCACATCCCACACGATGGCCTCACCACGCAGCCCTGTGACATGTGGCCTGCAGGTTGTGTCTTGCCTGTTATTAATAACCCTGTCCTGATGTCTCTCCGTGATACTCTTGCAAACTATTTTTTCTCCTTCTTCAAGCCAATTATTGGGTGAGAAGCCAGGCCCTTGAGCAGCATGGCTGTCACGTTTCTCACGTCAGGGCATGGTTTACTGCTCAGCCTGCATGGCAGCAGGAGCACCCAGATGTTTGGGTACCACTTAGCTGTGGACATCTCGGGAACAACCTAGGGCCTGGCTTGCCCCAATAGCAGTGAGAGGGGTATGATGTGTTCCTCCAGCAGCAGCGGGTTTCCAGAGAGAAACCAAGGCAGGGAGAGCAGACCGGGAGTGGAATGGAAGAGCTGAAATTTCTATCAGGGAGATTGCTGCAGGAGAGCAGGACATGGAGGAGATAGTATGAGAGAGTGGCCTGGAAAAGGCAGAGACAACCCTGAGTTACTGCCTGGCCAGGAAAGGATTTATCTTTACTTTGTAAACATGTCCCTGCCTGAGTGTCCTTTAAGCATTCAAATTCTTTTTAGGTGTGTACATTTTCAGTGCAAACTACACCAATAGAAAATGGAACCGCCCTCTCTGCCTCCCCTCCAGCCTGTTCTCTTCCAACAGACACAGAGCAATGACCTTCTTCCCCTCATTCTACTCTTCATGGAAGGGCAGTAAGCCACCTCATGCTTGACAGTGTAAAAGTGTAAGTAAGGCTAAGGTATTCGGGGGAATTATAAAATTTAGGTTGGGCAAGGGATAGCGAACCTGCCCTTGGAAGTAAATTCTTCCAGCGTCCCAGTGATAAGGCATTGGGTGGAACTCTGTTAATAATTGACACAGTAGACATTAAATAGTGGTATCAGGTTACATTAGAAAGTCTGCCGGCTTTTTGTTGCTAAACTAATGGACTTTGGCTCCAGCGCAAACTAAGCATTGCCTTCTCAAATACCTTGGAACAAAATGGTTGTGGCCATCCCTTCCTCCTGCCAGACCAATTTGCTGAAAACCCATGGTTGTCTTGGCAGAGAGAGGCTCTGGTTACATTTTTGGCTGCTAATCAGCATGAGCTGGGTCAGAACCTGTGCTGGGCTCCAAAACTCATGCTTGGAATTTCTTTTTCACCGCTTGTTTATCAAAAAGTTTCTCAGGTCCAGCCAAGTCATGCTCTACCAATGCTGACCTTGTGGCTAGACGCTGTGGTTTGCACGTGAACAGCTGATATAGTAATTAAAAAAACACCAGACTAAAACACCTGCTCCCTTTGCTGGACTGGTTCTTCCTGGGTTTAGAGGAGTAACAGGCAATAAACCCCTGTGAGAGCCACTAACCTCAGCAGATCTGGCTTAGATCTCACACAGAGAACAAATTTAAAACGTAAGCAAATAGTTTCACAAAGTCATTTGTTAGAGCAGAGCTTTAACATCGAACTGCTTTAGCTTTAAACTGGTAGAACAGCAGTTTAAGATCAGGGAATAGAGAGAGAAGGGAAGGGGAGGCTATGGCATAAACTTATTTCAAATGATTTGCATAGCTTTGAAAGATAAACAATAGATAAAATTTATGTTGGCATTGCAGAAAATAGCACGGTTAACTTGCATTGGGTGGGTCAGAGTTTGTACTGCTGCGTGAAGGTATTGCGAAGAGGCAGGCACTCATTTCTGGTTCAGGGTCAACAAGTCTCTGATGAGAAGACAGGAAGACTAAAGAGGTTCATCTCCAAAACATTTTGTCTTGGGTGAATTTCTGTCCTCAAAGAGAGTGCCACTCAAAAATATGCTTTAATCTCAGTGAGTTTGGCCTTGGGTGTTAAGGAAAGTTCCCAGTCTGACCATTCAGGAGACTCTCAGAGTCACACTCCCAAAGGCCAGACTGCTGGGACTGAAGCCCTTTCAGCAGGCAGCTCCAGTGACCCAAGAGGTGCCCCACTTGACTCCCTGCACACCCAACTCACACACAGTCAGACCAGGTTTCCTTAGCAGTTTGACCTCAGGTTTCCCATAGCAGAGTCTCAGATGTCTTGTTCCTTAAAGCCATTTACTCATGGCACAGTAACACAGAAACACCTGGAGCTGGTGCCTCCAAAGAGGACCCAAGAGTGGAACCCCTGCACTTTTATACCCTCACAATCTACCTGCACACGAAGTCTCACTCCTCCTCTGGAGCCCCTGCTCCTAGCCCCTCTCTGCTGGCATCACCTCTCTTCATCTCCTTTGTTATCAAAAAGGTCAGCAATTCCCGGCTCCTGCTGTGTCTCTCAAGTGTCCATTCACCTGGCTGCCACCACCCGTCTTTGTGCCTTTGGTTATGCCAAAGATTGGCAGTTTGTGGCCTCTCCCTGGGCTTCCACCCAGAGCTCAATTTGCATCTCGAACTGCAGTTTACAAACTGAGCTACCTGGACCAGATGTATTGGGTTCAAAGCCAGAGGTACAAACTTCCTTCCTCAGATACCCTCCTTCAGCACATTGGTCAGCCAGGAAGATCTGGTGTGTGCATGTTTGCCTCTGGCTTCGTAATCCCAGATGGGCTGCCAGCACCTCTGCCCCTGCCTGCCAGCTGCTGGGTGGGCAGTGCAGGAGAAGGGACAGGAACAGTCTGTGAACATGGCAGGGAAGATGCCCACCACAGGGCCGTGCTCAGTGGTTGTCTCCAGCACACCAGCGTTTGGAGGGGAAACCACAGGCAGAGACATCCTTGGGTCCTGTTTGCCATGTGGACTGTTGATATCTCAACTCCAGTCCTTCATGCTATGCATCTTTCCCTTGACTCTTCCTCCCTTGTTTTTCACAGAGTGGATGCGGAGGCTGTTTTCCAGCATTCCAAGAGAGGAGTAATAATTTCCATGTAGGCCACCATGCCCTGAGTACGTGCTTAGTGCTGGCTTAGTGCATCCATTTCTTCTGGGAATGCTCTAGGCTGGCTGCACAGAACATGCTAAGAAAGTGATTCCAAGGAGAATCAGAGTCATCACTAGAGGAAGGTACTCACAAAACTGCATCTTGGCAAACTAAGTGAAGCAGGGAGGGCTGCCTGGCAGGTTGGCCATGCAGTTCTAAGAAGAGAGCTGCAGTCAGGCCAACTCTACAACTCAAGGGACCAGGAGTGGTCAAACAATGGAGCTGTTGCAAATTCTGTGGTGTGGGGCTTGTGGCACCAAGTTGGGAGAGCTCTGTGAGCCACAATGCAGAAAACAGAAACGGTCCCAAATCTGCTGAATAGGGAAATGCCATCCCAACCATTCAGAAAAGAAACTGGAAGTCCTTTCAAAGTAGCACAATGCCAGAGAAAGCCAGTCCGAAAAGGTCCCAGAGATCTAATTATAGTCTGCAATCAATGCTGCTCTTATCCGTGCTGCTAATGAACATACATGAAGTGAGTGGTTTTGCTGCTCCAGGGCTTCTTGCAGTAGAAATAGCAGCTTAGTAATAACTAGCTGCCTTGCCTTATTCGGGCTCACTTTGACTTCTCCCAGATTCCCAGCCATTGGTGCATGCCCTTTGGAAATGTGGGTGCTGTAGCCAAGGTTGTTCATGGAGGGGTAACCGGGTCAAAGCACTGGGGAAGCTCTGGCACACGCCCATGTGGCTGCGTTAATGGCACACTGAGAGCTGCATGATGAGGGACAGGCCCCCCAAGAGGGGCAAAATGCCCCTTTCAGAATGTGAAAGAACCCCAAATTCCCAACTGCACAGTGAAAAAAACCCTTTCAGATGCCAAGTTATATCCAACAGCTTCCTCATGGAAAGAAAAAGTAATGATCACCCTGCTTCTTCAGGGAATGAAGCACAGAGAGCAGAGGCCAGCACCTCTGAGTTATCAGATCAGCTGTTGAAGTACAAGGCTGTGTCACACAACCACCTCTCCTTTGCATACTCAACAGAAGATAGATCCTGTACCTATGGCTCTGGTCCAGACAACACCTGCCAAGTGGAAGAAGAGGCTGTTGCTGCTGTGGAGGAGTTGCCCTCATGCACAGATGGGAGATGCCAGAGGCAGTTCACAGGCATCTGGTTTTTTCTGGCTTTTTTTTTTTTTTCCCAAACAAACAAAACACAAGCTCTGTTTTGGCCTTGAAGGACTTGCAGCCTTTCACTAGGTAGTGCAGAAAAATAGATACTGGCTGCAGTGAAAATAATGACCAGAGTCAAGAGATAGTCCCTGGCACCACAAGAGGAGGGACTGCTCTGCTGGGGTCTGACCTGGGAACCAGCCCTGAAGTCACTCTTGCTTTGTCAAGGATCCTCCTTTCAAAAAACATCCTAGAAGCATATGGTCTCAATTTTCACATGGCTAGTGACATTTCTTCCCTCTATTGCCTGAAGAAAGTTATTTGGATGATTCATCCCCACAGTTCAAAAACTGCACCAATTTGGAGTGGTCTGGTTCCCTGGGGCTCTGTTTACAGCTTGGTCTGCTGGGCTGCAGAACTGCTCCATACCAAACAGAGAAGAGATCATTCTCTCCAATCAGTGGAAAAGTTTGAGTTATGGAGATGTCTCCAGGATTCAAAATTTTCTGTTCTCAGGGTCTATGCTGCAACTGGGAACCTGCCTTGGTGACTGGACACCTATTCCTCTTACTGAGTCACCTGCACCTTGGAAAGATCTGGCTACTGATTCAAGTTCAGATCAGTTTGATGATTCTAGTTGTTCTCAGTGCTCCTTTGGTGCAAGACACTATAAACTGCATCTGATCTTTTCCTGTAAGACCATATCCAAATTTCTTCCTTCTTTGTTAAGGTTTTGTCAAGGAAACAAAGGTAACCCACCTCTGGAATTTGGAAAGGAGGAAGCAGCCAAGCACAAACACAAGCAGCAGAGCTGAAAAGCAACATCAGAGCTGAAAATACAGCTGCAGGTTAGCTGATGACCTCCTGTATATTTCAGAAGAAAAGAGCATTTGCTTTTGTTTGGCTGGAGATAGAGCTGGGAGGACTCTTACTTAGACCAAGTTGTACAGAACTGGCTCACAAGTCTCTCTGCCTGTGGCTGACTTTAGGAGGGTATTCCCTCAAACGGGCAGATTGAGTGTCAGAAATGCAGATTCCCTGAAGGTGGAGCTGCGAGATCCTGCCAGATGGGTGCTTTTTCCAGACTCTGGCAGATCTCTCAGTTTGTTAATTGTCTTTCTCCCTTGCTCTTTCCAACCAGGATGGGGGAAGATGCTTGTCATCACTGGGGGGCTTTGCTGAAGGGAGCTGCTGATGGCAAGAAGAGATGAAAAACTGCATGTGGTGCACTAGAACGCCAGCATGACTCTACTCAGCAAAGGGATCACTGAGACACAGAAGACCAAGGGGATCGGTCAGGAGTGACCTGCAGCCAATTCTGAGCCCCATGAAAAGCATGGCTCAAGTTGACAGGTGGCTTAGAGGTGTTCAAAGGAGCTGCACCGGCTCCAGTGTGGCCCTGCAGCTGCAAAGTCTGGGGATCTGAGCAGTGCTTTAATGCTGAGTGTGACCTTAATTGTATAAAGAAAGACAGAAGAAACCTGAGAGCTTCTGCTGGCTCAGCTTGGCATGATGTGCAAGCATGCTGGCACTCTTTCATCCCAGACATTCAAACGTGTTGCAGGATTTTCCCAAGCTGTCTCCAGCTGCAGCTTTGATAGATTTAGCCCTTCCAGCACACAGATAGCAAGAGCAGTGAGTGTTTCTGATGCCAGGTTGTGTAACCCAGCCTGAGGAGCTTGTCCCAGGCCCTACATTTTGAGACCATATTTTCCACTCCAGGAGAGGCCTGCAGCCTGGATCATTCACCTGCAGATGTCCACCAGACCAGGCATTATTTCTGTGTGTTTGTTGTAACTTGCCTTGCTGCTGCATTGCTGTCCTGTAAAAAAAAAAGGAAAAATTACTAAAATGCTCAGTCATTCTGCTGTTAACCCCCAGGAGTGCATCCCTGCTGGCTTTATGGCTCACTTTATCAGCACTGGGCTGTTACTGCAGGGCACTTAGAAGCATTGAAAGATTTGTGTGTAGATTCATTGGTTGTCTAGGAGATCTTGTTGACCATCAACTTAAAAGTTAGTGTGTGTCTGCCATGATTGCCTGCATGGCTATAAAGCATTCAAGAGATAATTGTTCTGGTCTCTGAAGTGAAAATCTTCTCCTGCCAAAGCTACTGTGAAGCAGCAGAAGGTTTGGTAGATTTATTTGGTTTTAGTTTGCCTCCTTTTGTGACTTGATCAGCTTCTTGGAGAAAAGAAAGCTGGACGGTGAGAGTCCTCAGCCCAGGAGGGAGACCTGTTGCAATGTCTCCCAGACACCAAGTGTGCTGTTGCACGAGGGGTGGGAGGTGCCACATCACCTATAGCTCCCTGAACCCTGGCCTGCAGCACCACCAAGAACACATTCTGCCAAGCTCATGGATAAAGAAACACTGCATTTCTGATGGCCACTCAGATGCCAATGAATCACAGCAAGGAGGAAAATGCAGGAGAAGCAACACCTGCCAGCTGTCCAAGGGAACACCATATGGAAGGGGAAAGGTTGTAAAACCCTCAGTGGACTAGAGTGGGCTATTATATTTCTTCCTATGAAAGTGATTGTCTCCATAGCACTGGAGTGTCACCACACAAACACTGAGGAATTACATTCCTGCTGATAATGCTCCTGTTTTGTTCTGGCAGGGGCCATAATGATGGAAAGCAGGCGTGGGAGATCATGAGTTCCCAGTTGTTAAAATTGAGTGTTGGGAGGGAAACTGGGTTCTGTTTTGCTCAGATTGGAAGGTGGGCTGTAGGTCAACTTAGGCCTTTGACTCTTGACATCAGGGCTTTCCAGCAACTGTATGGGAAATATGGCTCTACCTTTTACTGCAAGATGCCTTGGAGGATGACAAGTACCTTGCTGCTATAGCAGCTGTTCCCTTGCTCCAAACTTATTAGATATTAGACTTGTCAGCCCTGAAATATTTTTGTCCTGTGGCTGCTTACCTTGTACCTCCACATCTGTATGTCCTGAATCTGGCCAGGAGCTGGAAGAAACCAGGTTTTGTCAGGACAACAACATTGTGCAGAGTCCTTGGATTCCTGAGGATCATGTCTTTTCCCCTGGGAGAGCAGTGCAGCCCTGGGACAGAGCACAGAGATGTGGTGGCATCTCCACCATTGGATGAGGCCTTGAGTGACCGTAGTTTGCTGTGAGAGTGGTTTTGCTTGGAGCAGACAGCTTAGAGACCTCCACCCACTCGAGCCTGTCAAGGAGTCATTAGGTGGAAGACACCACCATGGTCTCAACTAGACTCCCACATCAGAAATAGTGGAAGCTATAAAAGCATTTATGATGTTTCACCCTCTTCTTACACCTTTTAAAAATATTTCTCCTGAGTTAGGGAACTTGAGCCTTCCCTCCTCCTGAGACTGCATAGCAGCATCAGAGTGGAGATCTGTGACTAATGCATTGGCTGGAAGGGCTGTCCATATCCCATTCCAGGAGCCAAAGTACTTAAACTGGTGACTGGTCTGACTTATCTGTGCCAACGGAACACGCCAGCTGCAATTATTTTTCCACAAAGACACCCTTTTTCTTTCTTTAAGCCTTGTGTAAATGTCAATAACCAGTCTTTAAAGACAGCTAACTGTTTGGCAGGGTACCCCTCCAAGGGGGAGGATAAAGACAGGCTAGGCAGCTTCTCTGGCTGCAGAGCAGCAGAACCTTGCTGGGCCAGAGCAGCTGGTTTGAAGCTTAGATCCATAAAAAAAACCCCAAGGACATAAATATGGTTTATTGCAATAGTTTAGAGCCAGCTTAACTGCCCAGTAGGAACAAGTCTGTGGTAACACCAGGGGAGTTTGGGAGCATCACAACCTAGCCCCATGCTGCTGGCTTTTTGGCAAAGCTCTGTGCTGTTCCTAGGAGTACAGGGTGCTCTTGGTGCTGCTGAGAGCTGTGTCCTCAGAACAGCCTCCTCCCACTACACACAAGTGCCCTTCCCTCCCCTGTGACCACACACAAGCTTGTGGAAGACATTGTGAAATCAAACTGATGTTTGAGTCTGGTGATGGTTACACTGGAAGCAGCATCATGGTGTGTAAGGGAGAAAAGGGCAGTGCCCAAGCAAGGGAGACACTACAGAGCAACAGGGAACTCCATGGGATATACTGAAACAGAAGCCCCGTTTATCCCCTGCCTTGTGTCAAGAGACCTTCCCCCAAAGACCCAGTCCCTTGGACAGGCTCATTTGCTGCTGCTTTTGTGGAGAAGAAACTGAAGAGGAACAGTTCCCTGCTGTTGGGAAATGACACGCTCTAGCTTTCTCCCCTCTTATGCTGTCCTCCAGTTGCAAGGCAGACACATTTTCCATAGGTCACTCTCCACTGCAAGTGCCTATAAGAGCTACGTTTGAAGAAAAAGTTTGGTCCAGCAGCAAAGAACTATCTGGACACATTACACTCCCATAATTTGCAAGAGACACATCCCTCTGCGTATGATCTCCTTCTGGGCAGTTTTTCCCTAGAGCATCTCCCACATGGGTCCCCCAGCAAACATCTGAAGAAAGAATGTGCGGTGCTCATACAGCATTTTGGACCCTGCTCTGCCAGGATGTGGGTGCAGGGAGCCTACATCCTGCCCTTGTCACTGTACCCAGGACCTGCAATCCAGTGTACTCCAGAGCTGCTGTGACAGCAGTGGTTCAGCAGAGCTGCTCCCCTGGAGGACAGCATCCCCAGACCAAAGTGAGATTGGCAAAGGGAGGTGAATGTGGAGCAGGGGAGTACTTGCTCTTCTCTCCATTATCAAACTGTTCGCGGAACACAGACTTTGGAAACCTGAACCTCCAAACACATCCAACATCATGATACCACAGCTTAGTTATCTATAGCCAGAGGTGGCACCGAAATCCCTCAGGATACAGAGGCTTGGGAACTTCAGAGAAAAGTGGTTGGGGGAAGGGGTGCAATGGCATGAGCATTCTAAGAAATCTTTGTATATTAACTAGCAAGTACACAATCACATCTGCCACCAAGGTTCATGAATGCAGCAATTGCAGTATCTGTATCATCTGGCATATAACACCTGGGCATTAGGTGAGAAACTGCAGATCTGGGCTCTCTTGGCCCTTCTAATGTTGCACCATCTCCTCAGCTGCTCTAGATGGCTTGGACTTCCCTTATGTCCTAAACTGAAACTGTCCTCACATGGGGGTTTCAGCCACAAAGCTGTTACAGGAAATATCTGGCTGCAGTTTTCTCATTCATAAGTTTGGGCCAGCATTCAGATGTGGAAACAGCCCTGGCTAAGCCACCCCAATCACCTGAGGCAGGGGCACAAATGCCTTGTAATATTTTTTTTTCCATGCAGCCAGAAAAACAATCCAATTACCTTTTGAAAGAGACTTTTGTTGTACACTTGATCAAAAGAGCCACAGTGGTTAAAAAAGTCATTTTATGGCAGCAGGAGACTTGGAAAGAGCCACAATCAGAAGGTGCTCAGTTTTATCACTGTATAGAGCAAAGGCCAAGCGCACTCTGCAAGGCTTTGCAGGAAGATGGGAAGCACTGCCTACAGACCTGCTCAAACCAGCACACACCAAGACAAACATATCTTCCCTTCCCCCACAGCTTTCCATCTTACTTTATCTGTAAGCAGCAAATCCCACCCAACTCAGCAGTTGATTGTTTGCAATACAACACCTTCAGAGCATCACCGAGGCTCAATCTTTGTGGTGAAAGCCAGGTCAAATGCCAAAACTGGCCCAGGCTGGCATTTACACCAGCTGTTTCTTTTCTGCAAAGGGGCATGTTTCCTGCTAGTGCTTCTTATTGTAGTGATAATTACTTGGACGTAAAGAAGGGTCTAACTTACATTTGTTCCTGGTATTAGAAAAGAGCCTGCCCCCCCTTCTGCAACACCTCTCCCAGCACTCACCACACCCCATGTCACAGAGCAAAGCACTGATCCCAGACCAAGCCGGCATGGGGGAAGGGGAGAAGAGGGAGAACGAGGATTAACTCAACAAAAAAGGCTGTTCCTAGCAGTGCAAGCAGGGGGAGAGTGCTTCAGGAACACAGTGATTAGTGGGGAAACCTAGGAGCACAGAGAAAAGGGGCTCCTCTCATCCCAGGGCTGCAGAGGCAATGGAAGCATTTGTGTTGGCAGGAAGGCAGCAGGAACAGGAGCAGGAATAGGCAGCTCTTTCCTGTTTCAGGCAGCAGAATTCAGAGTGGATGTGTGCTCCTCCCTGCCAAGGGCCTCTTGCAGGAAGCTGGACCCGTGTCCAAATCGCCTCCCCAGCCCCATGGGTGCTTAAAAAAGATACACAGCCAAGATTTTGTTCCACCTTTATTTTAACAATCAGATAAAAACAGAGCCATATTTTTAAAAGAGTCATTACATGGCAATTATAAAGTGCATTTTCCACTTGAATGTTGTGTACAAAAATATCTTTTAAAAACAAACATGCAAAACATCCTACAAGGCACTTCCAGGCATAGAGCAAGGAGAGCAACCCCCTCACTTCTACGTTCACATTGGCAGTGGAAAAAGGGAAAAGGGGAAAGGCCACAAGTAGTGTTTTTAAACTGCTATTGATCAAATAGTCAGTTCCCAACCTAGCTTTTACTTATGGCACTGCTCTTCTAGCTTATCTTCCATGTTCCTCCCTAAGCACACCCAATGCACAGCCCAAAAACAAGCCTGTAAGGAGATACCCCCATCCACAGCACCCCAGACCCACATGCCTTGCTTTGGCTCACAAACAGCTCTCCATAGGCACAAGAAGGTGCCAGGAGAACACGACTTTTCTACAGTCAGTGTCTTACAACATCATCACTATACACTAAATAAATAAAAAGTATCAGTGTCACTCAAACTTGCCTTAAGCTTAAAACCAAGCCAAGCTAGGCAACAGTCCCTTCCAGAGAGACCAGATGCAGGCTCTAAGGGCTGACGTGGGAAGCTGTTTGAACAGAGGAACCAAACCTGATGAGCTCTGGGCTAGCAAGTAGATTCACCACCTCAACTAAGTGATCAGGCACAGTGAAGACACATACTGATTCTGTATTTTGAAAACGCAGCAGTTGAAGGCCAGCTATTCTTCCTGCAAGCTCCTGTCCTTTTTGATATCCAACAGTGATCCCAGTATCCCTTCTAGTCTAGAGTAAAACAGCTTCTAAGTATTCGTACAGTAGTCTCCAGAATTAAAAGCTATGTTAACAGAGTTAAGTAGTCTAGCCTGTTGCTCCTCTCCAGCACATCCACAGGCTACTAGAGGCACACAAAATTATATAAAGCTTATGCATTAGAAAAAGTAGTATTCCCTTGACCTCTATTTCTACAAACTGTTCCACACTCTCTCTTTGAGCTGAGGGATTAAGTTATTCTGCTCAGTTAGCACCCAGGAAGCTGTGTGAGGCTGTTCGGCACTGCCAAGCTCACCACCTCAGCACACATCCAGGACAAGCCACCTCTTTAATCACAAGGATGGCTCACATCTGTGATTTGTCTCACATGCAGGGGTGCTGTCAGGATAACCCCACATCTCACTCTCCTCACGGCTAGTTTTTTGCATAGGTGGGGTGAGCCACTTTTTATGGTCAGAGATGCAAAGTCTGGGCATTTGCAGGTCAAACTGGCAGATACTGCTCCAGCAGCGAGGGAAGCCTAGCACATTCATCCAGGACAGCCACAGCACCCTCACATGCAAGCAGTGCTATGCCTTTACCTGCCAAGCAGTCCATGGCACAGAGTAACAAACCATTACCAGATCTTAAAAGCAACATCAGTTCCAAAGCCTGTTCATCCCAAAGCATTGCCGGGATTGCACACACCACCCCTTTCTCAGTCAAGGCACTTCCATCACAGTAGGTACACAACAGTCACCTTCCTGTACAGGACACACCATAGACAGCCTGGGGTCTGTATTTCGCTCCTGTAACACCTCAGCAGAGTCTCCTGCATGGGACCCTGAGCCTCAGCTGGACAAAACTCTGGTTTACAGTCCACAGGAGAATGAAATGCTTTTTCAGGGTCCAACACAGCCAACTTCAGATGTCCATCAAGGAGAAAAAACATCATTGATCACTTGTGGTTAAAGAAACAGGAAGGTTTTGAAGAAGTCAGTCAAGGATGTCAACCCACAGCTGTTGTTATAAGCACCACACAGCTACAGCTAATCTCTATTTTTGGTAACACCAATGGTATGAGAGATTTTCAAGATCATCTGATATAACAACCAGTGACTAAGCATACCAGATCCTCTCCCACAGGCACATCTCCTAATACGGCAGGCTGTAGGGCCACACTTCCTGTCATCACATTGCATTTTCACTTCCAAAACATGCTTTCTGCCTCCAGTAGGAAGGGCCTCACTACAAGGACATGTGCAAAGAAAGGACCCCATCCCTGGCAATCTAACAGCACTGCTTCCTGACAGACAGAGGCTAGCTTTGCAAGGAGAACCCTGCAGCTGTAGTAGAGCCCACTAACAATATAATGCTATGACATATTTTGACAGAGCCTTTTAATATTAGGCAGGCAATACAAAGCAGCCACCACTACACAGCTTGAACAGGCAATATAAGCACTGTAGTGTTTCTCTGGACACTGGCATCTTTACTGAAGAGGAAGAAGAAGTGTTGAAGAGATATGAGTGGTCCCTGGTCCTCTGATCATCTGGAGAGCCAGATTTGCTTCTCTGACTATAAGCCCCCTGCCAGCAGAGCACTGCACATCTGGTTTTGCTGGGAGGCTTATGCTAAGCTACACAGAGCCATACTTCTTCCACCTATTCATACACCTGTGTTCAGACCAGCCCCAAGGCCTGCAGACACACCAGCAACAGTTAGTCAGCCTGGCCTTTGTCCTTGGGTCAATAGTAGGGCCCGAGCTTCTCATAGCCTGAATAACTGGGCCACTCAGGAAAGAGGCCATAGGAGCACCGAGGGCTCCCAAACCGGTCAAATGCACTGCCGAAGTCAGGAGCCTGTGGGGGACGGACAGCTTCCTGGGCAGACTTCAGTTCTGACCGTATGATCCTGTAATTTGAGCCCCTGTTGTTGTCCCAGTACACCTTCCCATTGCACTCAAAGGAAATGGCAAACTCAACTCTTTCATGCGATTGAATTCCCTCAGGCAAGCTGATGTCAAAGGAAAATGTGTCCTGATCTGACCCTCCATACGTATCCTTGACATACTGGCACGGGTGATCTACAAAGCTTTTCCACGTGTCAAACGTCATCCGGATCTTCACCGTCTTTTCAAAAGCGAGGTTCTTCACCTTCACTGTTCCCACAATAGACTTCTCCTTCAGCATACAGTTTTCCAGACAGACACAGTCTGTCTGGAGGCGGTTTCTGAAGTCCAGGTAGTCTGCAGAGGGCTGAACAAAATCCAGGACAAAGCTGTCCTTCTCCCCTGTTGTCAGACCCACGATGTTGTCTATCAGCTCTGTGATGTTGAAAGAAATATCTAGTGGATCCTCAAACTCTGAGAACACCTTCACCATTGTCAGAGCGAAGCCTCTGCTGTCTGCAAACGACACCCTCTTCTTTGCTTTGTTGTGTGTGAAGGAGTTTGCTGCCTCTTCTGGTCCATTCAGTGCAGTCTTGCTGCTCAGCTGGATGCAGGGCCGCAGCGGCTTGCTTGGCTTTGGAGCAATTTTGCAGGCACACTTCTCTCTTCGCAAGGGTGAAGAGCACAAGTACAGCTGCATCGCGACGTCCACAGCCATTGCTTGCTTGTGAGGGAAATAGTCTAATACTCTAGAAGATGAGAAGAAGGGACAGTTGATGCCAGAAAAGCACTTAATTATGAATTTCGTCAGACAGTTGATATATCGCTTCCCCCCAGCCATCCCAAATAAGCTTGCTTCTTAATTAAAGGCAGGTACTTGTATGGTGTGATTTACAGACAGTGATAAACACACTACAGCAGAATTGGCAGGACCAGAGCCTGTTGTGCCCTTCAACAGCTCTTCCAACTGCTACAGGGACAGAGTTGCCCTTTGAAGGCACACACACAGGCACTGTCCTACTAGGCTGGCAGTAGGCTCCAGTGCATTTGCAATCCAAAGCAAAGCCCATGGCTCTGTCCTGCCAATGCTCACAACACCCCCAAAAGCCCCAGATTATCAAATTTCAATGCAACATAAAGCATAAAGTATTCCTGCTGTGCTTTCCTTCCCTCCAGGAGAGATTCTCCCCAGGGCTTCACAAGCTTTTTTAGGAGTAGGATCTCAGTTTGTCACAAGCTGCCATACACAGCCTGACTTCACCTCTCACAGAACTCCAGATGTCAGCCAAAAAGCACTCATTCAGTTGAACTACACACTTTGCTAATCACTGTCCCTCAGAACTGCTCCATCCAAAGTGCCTCCAAGTAGTATTGCGAAGATAGCAACAGTCTGACACAGCAGCAGGGCACAGGCTTAGCCAACACTGCTCTGGAGCTTTCTTCCCCCTACTCCACTTTAAAATAAACATCAGCTCAGAAGACACATCAGCCAGTTTTACCTCCAGCACAGAGTCTGCACCTCAAGCCTCCACAGCCTGTGCTAAGCCCCTGGAAAACATCCATACAGGGCTCTGCCAAACACAACTCACCTACTGGAGGTTCACTGAGGCTTTGGAAGCAAGTCCTTCTCCCAGAAGGCACAAGCTGTGTGCCTCTCCACTACAGTCTCTCCTTGAGCACCCTGCCCATTCCTTCAGGGATGCAGCACTCTCTCTCTCTCTCCCATGCATCCACTGTAGGGCACTTTGCCAGATGTGTATCCCTGGAGCTGCCTCTGCAGCCAGGCAGCTCCCGAAACACTGCACCTATCGCTCCTGCCTTTACACTGAGGTTCAGATGGATGCTTTTGGCAGGCTCTCTTTGGCTTGGCTCTGGATAAACTGCTGGATGGATTTATCATACACATCCCCCTTAAGTCAACTGTATTGCAGCTGACTTTAAACACAGAGTATTCCCTTAATAAAAATCCTGCTTGGCTGCAGGCCAGGCTCCAAAGCAGCTCCCACCACACAGAGAGGGATGAGGCAGCAACAGTAGCAGTGATCACTGGCCTTGTGATGCAGCCGAGTTCTGGCTGCCAAAGCCCTGCACAGCCAGCTCTAGTACTTGATTGCTGCTCCCGTGCCAAGAAAAAGCAAGAGCCACACTCTCCAATTCAGTGCTTTAACTCCCCACCCTGTAACACCAACACAGCAGCTCTGAGCAGGCTTTCACAGCATCCGCTTAGCAAGGGCACCTGTTTATTCATTATTATGTGCCAAGGCTTGCATCCCAACACACCCACCAGCCAACTCCTTCTGCAGTGCCTCCTTTCAGCTCAAGGGCAGCTGCACAAGACAGACATCTCAGATCCACCTGTCTGCTAACACTATTCTGCTCATCTCTACCTGGCTTTGCCAAGATTTTCTTCATACACACTTTATATAGGTCATTTCCTCCTTTAAATTAATGCAGCTTCTAACCCTTCTTCTCTTACTTGGGTCAGTTTCAGCTGCATTGCATTTTTCCCAGGGAAATTTATTCAGTGGAATTCTTGTAACTTCTGAGAAGTCAGGTTTCATAGTAAGTCTTGGCTATTCACAGTTTTAGAATGAAGAGGCATTAAATACCCAGCTCAGCTGCATAACTTGGAGCTTTTTTCCAAGCTAAAAACTGTAGCAAGAGCTTTTCATCACCAACTATGAGCGTGAGCCCTGTGCTTTTATAACTGCCACTTCATTTGATATCCCAGACAACTTTTTCTGCACTGGAGAGTCTGCTGATGCTCAGCTCTCAGCCAGAGCCAGGTTTCCTCTTTTGGGGCTGAGGAGGGTTGAACTTGCACTTCAGATGCTTTGAAGGTGAGAGCAGGAATATAGCTTTGAGAGCTCATTCAGAAAATAAAGCTCCAGGAAGCAAAAAGTGCAAGTCCAGCCCTATGCAGGTACAGGGCCAACTCCTCACCCTCAAAAGGAGAACAAACTTGACTCTGCCTCCAGACTCCTTCCTGCAGCTTTACCCTCGCCAGAAAAGGATGCCTGTCGCCACTCATTCCTCCCTCTTGTCATTCTACGGAGGAGAATTAAGCCAGAGCCAAGGAATTACTTACAACTCCATTATCGAACCCCTTCGGTTGCCTCCGCTCTGTTTCCCCCGCTACCCGGGGCCAGGTGACCCCGCACAGGGCTGGGCGTGCAGCACTCGCCGAGCCAAGGTCCGCAGCCGAGACACGGCTGAAGCAGCGCCCGGACGCTCCGCACCCCGCACCTCCTCCACCCCGATCCAGGGCAGGCCGGGCCGCCCCGCGGGCACAGCCCGCTTCCCACAGGCGTCTGTCGGGGCGGTGCTCCCTCGCTACAGCCCGCCCCCTCCGCAGCTGCAGCCAAGCCGCGCCGCCCGGACCGGGGAGAGGCAGCAGAACAGAGCCCCGCCGGCCCGGGGGGCTGCAGGAGCCAAGCCGCAGGATGCCGTTTTCCCCGAGGAACAGCACCGCGCTGGGCAGCGCCAGAACCGCTCCCGCACACACTGAGAACCCGAGCAGGAGGCAGCCGCGGAGAGCAAAGGGGAGGAGCAGCGTCAGCGCCGGGGGCGGCGCGCCCGTACCTGGTGCAGTGCATGGGGCCGGCCCGGCAGCACCACTTCGCGCCGCGCGGGCCCCCGCGCCGGCCTCTTAAGGGCGCCCGGCCCCGCCCCGCTGAGCGGGAGCCACTCAGAGCGCTCCGAGCGCGGGGCCCGGCACGCGAGGGGGCGGGGCCGGGCCGGTGGGCGGGGCCGCGGTGGCCAGCGGGCCCTGAGGGGCCGCGCGGGGCGGGGATCGGGGGAGCTCCTGAGCGGCGCCGGGGCTCCCGTGTGGGGGAAGCTCTCCGAGCAGCCCCGCCGCTCCCGCCGCGGCAGGGCAAGATCGTTGAGGTAGAAATTATAAGCTCTGTGTCAGGCGTCGGCTGGCCCCAGTCCCTCACTATCTGTCGGTTTCTGCGCCAGGCTGCTGCCCCTGTGTGTCCAGAATCACCGATTCAATTTGGCTGGAAAAGACCTCTTGAGATCATTGAGTCCAACCTATGACCGAACACCACAATGTCAACTAAACCATAGCACTAAATGCCAGGTCCAGTCTTTCCTTAAACACCTTGGGGAGGGTAACACCATCAACTCCCTGAGCAGCCCATTCTGATGTCTAACCACCCTTTCTGTGAAGAAATTCCTTCTAATGTCCAATCTAAACCTCTTCTGCTGCAGCTGAAGACTATGTCTTCTTGTCCTGTCACTGGTTACCTGGGAGAAGAGGCTCCTTTCAGGTACTTGTAGACAGTGATTAAGATCTCCCCTGAGCCTTCTTTTCTCTGGACAACACTCCCAGCTCCCTCAGCCACTCCTCAAAGAACTTGTGTTCCAGACCTTGTTGCCCTTCTCCGGACCCACTTCAGCATCTCAGTGCCCTTCCTGAATTGAGGGGCCAAAACTGAGAAGGGCAGAGTAGGCTTACCAGGTGTCACAAGTAAGCAGCTAAACCCACAGGAATGTGCTTTTGAAACAGGAAAGCCTTTTTGGGGCACCACTCCTGCTGTGTGAGCTGGCCCAGGGTGTCTGGGTGCTCAGGGCCAGGTGGGGAGGAGGGTAACTCTCACACTCATATCTTGTGGCCACAGCGCCAGGGCTGTGCTGGCCCTGGGTAGAAATCTCCAAAGGATACTCAAAAATCTGCTTTCCAGACAATATTTATGATGTGCAGTGGAAAAAAATGAGGAAAAAACCAGCAGGGCCTGGCTGGCAAAGATATCAGCTCCATGGTAATCTCTATCCAGCATGTGTGCAGAGCTGGAAAGGTGTTTCCAACATCCTGAAAACATCTGCCAGGTGAGTTGATGCTCTGTCATGGACCCCACTCTTTGTAGGGCCAGCTGGGCCAAGGGGTCTTCCCAAGTGTCCTCCTGCCTCCAGTTCCCATTTCTGCTCCTTTGGGCTGCTTCCGAGTCCATGTCAGCACAGAGCCCAGTGTTCTCAGTAATTTGGAAAGTGTGCATGGAGCTGGCCTCCCGGTCAGGGGAGTGGCTCTGTGGACAAATGCCGCCTCCATGGGAAAGCAGCAGAGGCTGCAAAGCTTGCTGGAAGGTTGTTGGAGAGGATGAAGTAGCTAGGCCCTGCCGAGATGATTTATTAGTAAAAGATTCTGAGAGTATGAAACCTACAAGAGGAATAGAATTGAAAGCAAAATTTGAACTGTAAGATGCTGGGCAGGAAGAGGGTGATTAGGTTAGCTGAAAAGACTGAGCTGGGTGAGTCAGTGACACCCTTGCCAGGACAAAAGGATGAATAAAGGGTTGGACCTTCTCAGGTATCAGGGATAAGGTGGTTTTTCAGGATTTTGGTATGCAGAGTAGTATTGTAATGTTATAGTTCCCATAGGCTATATGTAGATTCTGTAGGTTTTGTATCTTGAGGTGATTGGTTGATGCTCATTAGAATATTCACGATAGAAAGGGTTAAAATGGAATGTAACAGCAAAATCTCTCTCTTGCTCTGGTGGAACCCTGTCTCCTTAGACTTATGGACTCTTCCCCAGTTAGGCTGCCTTCCCACGACCAATAAACCACATGTCCCAAAAAGTATCCTGGTCTTCAGATCATCTCTCTCATCGGACACCACCAGCGTGTTTTCTAATAGAAGGTAGGGATGGTGCATTTACCTTCTCCCCATGGAAGCAGTGGGGATACCTTTTGTGCCACATCTGGCCTCTAACTGCACAGCTGCAAACAATGCTGCTCTCTCTCACCTTCCTTACAAAACAGAAAAGCAAGATTGAAGTGTCAACATTTGTTTTCCATTAACTTGTGGAAACACAGACAGCTATTGTTAAAGCTGTAGACTTCCTGCTGGAAGCTGCCATTTAATAAACTTATTACTCTGCAAGGCAAAAGAGTGTTGTTGGGAAAAAAAAAAAAAAAGCTTTTTTGTTTCATAAATTCTTTTCTGATAAAAGCAATGGTAGTATTTAAAGTTGGGGAGAAAGAGCTAAAAGATGTACCCATTTCATGTGCTGAGGGTATGGTGGGACTTTAGCATGTGTTACGTAAATGACAGGGCTTACAGCAGAAATGAAGGGATCCATGTCCAGATTTCCCCAGGAGAGAGACATGGGATAAAGTGGTCATGGCCCATGGACCCCACCCAGTGCTGCTTCCCTTTCTCCAGGCAGAGCCACTGCACCCTGGCTCAGCATCACTGGTGCAGAGAGGTTTGGGTGGAAGTGGTGGACTTAATGAGTCCCAAAACTGGTGGAAGGCCAACCTGACTCACACTGGTCACTCTGGTCCACCAGAAGTTTCTCCTGTGTGCTGTTGGCAGCTGGGCACCATGGAGGTGCCAAGGGAGATGCAGTGTTGTGCGGGCTTTGCCCAGCCAGCCCGCAGCGCCAGGTACAGAATGCATGTGAGGTGGCTCAGGGTGCATTTCTGCCCCTGTTTGCCGTGAGTGGGGCAGGCTGTTGCACAACTGTGGCTCGGTGTTTGCCCCTGAAGCAAAGGTAGGTAGAAGTCTGGGCAGGGCATTGTGGCAGACTGTGGACACAGGCTCTTATCTCTGGGAAGCTGAGATAGTGACTATATTTAGCTCAGCGCTATGGCCTTGCGCAGTGATCTTTGTGATTTCCCCACAGCTTTCCCCATACCCCTCCTGCTTTGCAGAGGGATGAGATGGAATTGCTCCCTGGCATGAGGAAGAGGCTGCACGTGTCTTGTCTCTGGGGGAGTGTTGCAGAACTAGTCCCACCCACGATAGCTCTGGAAGGAGGGTCCCACTTCCCCAATCATGTCTCACTTGGCTTTTCTTCCTTATTCAATGGCATATCCTAGTACAGGACATGGTGGCTCCTGCACCTCTTGGTGCAGGATGTAGCCCTGCTAGTTTGCTGCCTGAGGGGAGGCTGAGCTTCTCCAACCCTACAGAAGGGCCCTCCTTCTCCTGCCATGCTCCCTCAAGAGCCACTCTACCAGCAGGTTTGAGTAGGTCCTCGGGGACCCTTCCTGGTCCTGCCACCTCCTCAGTGCCCTGCTGGAGACATGGGTGCATGAAGCATCTTCTCCTCCATGTTGGGAATCTGCAGGCTGCTGCAACTGCTCAACTTCCCAGCAGCCGGCCAGTGGGCAGCTCCGGCAGGAAAGGGGAGAGGGGCCAAGAGTGTTGTGCAATGTGTCCACACCAGGCCGCAGGGCCAAGGCTCAAGGGCACGGGCTGTAAACCACTGGAGTTGTTGTAATAGGGAGCTGTGCAGGGGCTGCTGCCATGGAGCACTCCATCCCATATCTCATGTTCTCTCCCAAATCAGCAGTCCCTTCCCATCCCTTTTAGGTTTCATGAGAGTCAACAACTGATGGGGAGAGACTCATTGAGCATCCTTGCTCACCAAAAACAGAGCAGGGCTTGGCTGCAGAGGCCAACTGGCCAGCAGCCACTGATCAATGTCTGCCCTTGCTGGCCAGCCAGAGCTGATAGCCTCTTGGCCAGCTATGGCTAACGTGACAGAAAGCTGTGGGAAGCATGGATTCCCTCACCATCAATTTGGTTACTGCAGTCAACTTGGTAACTCTCACCATCATCTCAAACTGTGTGCTGAAGCCTGATATGTTGCTTGCGAACTCCTTGGCTTCTTTAGTGTCGTAGCAAGCACAGCTTCACCAAAGGACAGACTTGAAAAGTCCTGTTGGGTGATGGGATTCCCCTTTTTTTTTCATAGGTCTTAAGCTCTTGTGTCTGTCCCAGGCAATTAAGCAAAGAGCGCTCGATGTGCCCCAGTATCAAAGGAAGTCCGACTCTTGGCTAAGGCTCTTGACTGTGCTTTGGGGAGCTGTGCTCCAGGGCAGAGGTCCCACTGCTTCTCCTGTCCAGAAACGGGGAGTTGCTTCAATATACTGGCTGGAGGCCTGAGATGAGTTATTTATCTTGGCATGGCTCCCTTTGGATCTCGTGTGCACCCCGGGTCAAACACCCCAAGGAATGTGTACTCTGTCCATGGAAGACCATGGCACCTGCCCTTCCAGGCCAACACGCACAGCAGAGATGGTGTGGGGCCAGATACAAAGCCTGGCCTCACATCGTATGCTGTAGAGAAAGACTGGGTATTACAAAACTGTGTCTTTAATATCAAAAATGCCCAACAAGAGAGACCTTTAAAATCATTGCAAAGAAGGAGAAATTATGGAGGAATTAAGGAAGGCAAATTAGACACAACAAATGCTGTAAGGAAAACTGCTGCTTATAAAAAAAAGGGGAAATGGGCTTTTAGCAAAGGAAGAGCTTGAAGTGCAGCACAAGGAGACAAATGACAGTAGAGAAACCAAATGACAGGCAGGCAGGAACAACAAAGAGGAGTCCTTGGCCTGGCATACAATGTGCTTGTTGAAAATGTTGTATCAGTGCTAAGGTGAGGCTGGGGACCAAGTTAAAAAAATCTTTTCTCCAGAGACTGGGACCCAAGAGGAGGTGAGTCCCTGCAGGAAGAGAATGGTATGTCCTGCTTTTTCAACATACATAATGTTCTTTTCAGAGAGCTGCTCAAGGACCTTGCCTTCCTGCAGTCTATGGAATTCATTCCCATCAGCAAGGTTCTGGAAAAATCATAGCAATAGAAAGGAGGTTGGTTGTCTGTCCCAAGATTGCATAAAGCGGTGCAACAACTGTGTACCCTTCCTTACTTTTTTTTCTTGAGACCCTCCATTCCTCTAGCAAACATGCACTGTGGAAATGTCTGACTTGACCTCCCAGAAACTTTTCTTTGGTATACTTCAGCTGTTGCAGAGAAACATGCTGGTTTTCCATCCCTTCTGCTGTTTGTTTGAACCCAGTGGTACCTGGTTGTGCAGATACCATGTGTGGAAAAAAAAAGGTTGTAAACTGGAAGGAAGAAAGGAACATGAAGCCACAGCTTGGACTAAAACCTGCTCCTGCAGGAGAGAGACAGCAAGGGCTGAGCTGGAGTGGCAAGAGTATGAAAACGAATTTGGGCTGTTTCTGTGGATACACTGGTGTGATTGCAAATCCAGAGGGATGCTCAGCTCCTCTTAGGCAGGCTAAATCAGCCCAGCTGCATTGATAGTTTGCCTTTTTTACACCATACAGGTATCCAACTGGCTGAACTTGAACCTGCCCTAGATGCATAAGTTATGGTGAAGCAATATATGTTTTAACTTTGGTGCCCTACCAAGTTTGCAAACCTTATTTGGTGGAGCAGTTGTCTTGGGAACTTGTATGTATCCAGGCTTAGGGACTCATGGGGCTTATCTTTGTGCAAGAGGCTGAGCCTTGCCTGAAAGCCACTTGTATGCTGATGAAGGCTGGGAGAGAAAAAGCCAGACTGACAAGTGCATGTAGTTCTTGATGATAAATATGATCCTAAGTTCCTTTCAGGGGTTCATACCCTTCAGCTGAGGCTTTCTGAGTGTCCAGGCTCTCTGCTGGTCCATCGCTCCATGAAGCATTTTGTCTTATCTGAAGATTAGTGTCAATGAAAGATGAGATCATTTGCTTTCTGGACTTTTGTGCATTTACTATAGAGAGAATCTGACAATCAGCAGGTACAAGACGCTTGACTTTTAAGCAGTATCCTGAGCAAGTGCCAAAGGCAATGTCAGTGGTAAAGGCAAAAGTTTAGGGTGCTGGGTAAGGTCAGCTGAAGCTACTCATCAGCCTTTGCATTTCTTGAAAATGTTTTTCAAGTGTAATCTGGCCTTTTTATTTGGAAGTTTTAATTTAATCCCATGAGGGCAGAAGTTATTCAAGTATTTTTACCCAATTAACCAGAATCTTGAAGTTTCCTTCTTGCAGAAATTAACTGCTAGCAAAAATTACCCCTCTCTGGGTATCATGAACTTCTGAAGTTGCACATTAAATGCTACTAAGTAGGTCACTTGAGATCCCACCTTTGGAGCATTCAAATGCCTCCAATGTCTGCAGGTACCTTGGCATTGCCTCATCTCCTGAGTATTTAGGATCCTGCAGAGACAGCTCTCTCCCTCCCTGATCTCACAAGATCCAGCTAATCTCATCTCCACCTCACAGGATTATGCACAGCGACTTCGCACCACAGCAAGGACTTCTAAACTGGGATTGGATGAAGCAGAATTTAGGAAATGTGCCTGCAGACAAGAGCCACACCCAGGGCAGGAATAACTCTAACGGGATCTGGAAAGCAGGCTAGCTATTCATAGGAAGGCTGCCTCTGTCTCGGGTTGGGGAGGAGGGAGTCAGGCCATTGAATGGTACCATAAGCAGTGTTCCAGTGCTGACAGCTGGGAATAGCTCATGTCCCAAGCCCACAGAGCCTGCAAGCATTTTTATCTGCCTCTTTCAGCTCTCCTCCTCCTCTAGTCTTTGCTCATCTCATATTACTGATCTACCCAACTTCCCTTCATCAGCAGCTACTGGGACACTACCGTGGCTGAAAACCAGAGTAAAGAAAATGCAACCTCCTCCCAAAAGTAAGGCAAACTGTGGGGTGTCCCTCAAGTTTCCCTGAATGCTATTGATTCCTGAGCAGAAATGCTGGAAAGCAAGTCAAGATGGTGTAGACACAGCAGGTAGTCAATGAGAAGGTCTTTGGCTATGTAAATAGGAGACCAGCTTATAGTGATTTGAATCCAGTGGCACCAGCAAAACTAAAAAATAGCAATAGCTGGGGGCTGCAGGAAAATCTCAAAGTTGAAATAAATATTATGGTTCCGAAAGTCACCACAAATAGGCTGGGAATTGAATTTACTGACTTATCTACTCCTAATAAAGAGAAAGAAATCTAGAAGAGGTGAAATGGTGCATAGCGGCTAAACACCTTGGGTTTTGATTTCTTTTTCACCTCCAAAACTGCAGTGACAACCTAGGTGTTTTTGCGCGAAAGCCAAATGCCACAAGAGGCCATCTTCCCTAATTTTTCAAAAATGCTTTGATGCCCACTGCATTAGTCCAATTTTGTGCAGTACCATTCCATCAAAACTTATAGTGCAGTGCTGAAAAACTGCGGACACTACCAAATACTCTGCACTAATTATTTCCATTCATCTACTGGTTACTTCAGAATACAAATACTGTGATATTCAGGCTCCCAGTAAGGCAACAACCCAGAAAACACCAAACACTATTTTCTGAGGCTGGTTGCTGTAACCTTATCATCTGAGACTCACAGAGCACTTTGGATCTGCTCAAGAGCACGTCCCTGAGACAGGAAGTTGCTGCCACATCCTGGAGATGGGCTATATATCTAAGCTGGCTGACCCACAGAGCAATGACCCACCTCAAACCCTGCCAACTTTCTCAGCTCTCTTTGATTGCTTAGTGTGGAAATTATTCAAGTCCAGTCTTCTGATTTTGCCTCCCACAAGGTCTGATTGGTTCCCCTTCCTCTGTTGGATTGTCCTTGGCAGTCTTTACAATGGCTAATGCACCTCAGGGTGTAGCTGATGTGAGCTGGTTTTGACAGTTGTTTGACAGCTTTGGGGCAACCTTTAAAGCCCTTGGTCCCACAGCTTCTAGAGTTGTGCCTTTGGTGGGGTTTGCTCAAGTTAGGAATTTGCTTAGGTCCTCCAGAAGGTAGGCAGAGTTAGCTCAATCAAATTAAATAACCAAGTGCTGTTTGATTAACAGCTTAGCCCAAACTGCTTGTGGCTTCCCTGGCAGCCAGGGCTGATCCAGCCTTTGCAACAGCAACGACTGGGGCTTTGGACTGTTGCTGTCCAGGGAACCATGTGCGGGATGGAGCTACTCTGGCTCCAACCTGCCTCCAAGATTTTTAAAGCCTCTGCTTAAACAGGCGCTAGAGCAGCTATAAATAGCAACCAGTGACCCCTGGTTAACCCAAGGGCTTTGATCATGGAACTGGCTCAGTGTGTGAGTGATTCGCTGCCCACAACCTCAGCTCTCACATTGACTGGGGGCCAAGTTCATCAGTACTCCTGGTTTATTGCTGCCTTGTAGTCTGGGTAATGGAAGGGTGGGAATACGTTCCATTTGATACCTCCAAATCTATCTATTATATGGCAATAAAAAGGCTTGTACATAATTACAATATACAATTCATAATTGAAAATATGAAACATAATTTTCAAATTAAGATTTAAGTGCAAAGCAATCTGTAATTTTTAAGCTGAACAATATAATTACAATTAATCTCTTGATAAAGGGTTGGAAGCAGCTGCCTTGGGGAGGGGAGGACACTTGACACCAACATTGCAAAGCCAGCAATGTACCCATCTGGTATGGATGCTGCAGTGCATAATCTATCACGGGTTTGACCACTGCCTACCACAGTGCTGCTGGCCCCCAGCATTTCTTATCTGCATGAGCACACATCCTATTCATTGAGCGGACTTCCTTTGTTTTGCAGCTCACTCTCCCTCATGAGTGTGTTATTGTCTTATGATCAGACATCATGGTTGGAATATGCACAGCACTCCAGGTTTAATTGCTTTCTCCATGTCATTCTGAAGTGTGAATCTCTTAAATTATTGTCAGGGCTGTGTTCTCTGCTGCCAGGCACTGCCAAGGCTGTATGTGGAGCTCTGTGCCCAGTTTGTGTCCCCAGTGTGAGATAAATGGTGACAGACTTCAGTCCAGTGGCTGTCACCACTCTGGAGCATGTGGTGTGTAAGGAGACATCAAAGGAGAGGGGCTTCTTCAGCTCAGAGGAGAAACAACAAATAGTGCTCCAGGTGCATCTTCCACTGTGTGAGAGATAGACTGAATGCAGAGACAAACCTTCTCAGAGGTGCCCAGTGAAAGGACAAGAGCCACTTGTACTTCTGCAACACAGGGACCTCTGACAAGACAGGTGGAAAACACTGCTCCAGAACAATGGGATGGCTGTACATGGCCCAGAGAGGTGGTGGCACCTCCATCCTTGGGAACCAATCTTGCCTTGGCCCAAACATCCTGAGCTGATTGAGTGTCCCTCACAAAAGGGGTGAGAATGGGACAGATGCCCCCAGAGCATCATTCCACACATATCCATTCATGATTGTATGATTATATTTCCCCATTTTAAACTGTTGCCTCCTGAAAGCATTGATGGCTACTGAGTCCCCTGATGCAGTCTGTGGTGGTTCACAGACCCATGTCAGTGGACCTGCTCTCACAGGAGCAGGCAAGACCTCACAGTGCTTAAAATGTGCCACAGTGAGCAAATACAGAATGATGAGAGGCAGACAAGACATAGAGAACTCATGTTTCAGTGTGGCATTTAATGTCCAGCAAGATGTCACATTTAATATCCAGTGTAGTTTAATATCCAGCAAGATATCCTAGTCTAAGGTAAACACATGCATCCCTTACTAATACAGAGATATCTTATTCTGCATGAAGCAATTAAGCCTCTCTGCAGGCTGTGCACAGGTGAAGTGGCTCACAGACCTTTGCCCACAGCAAAAATGTGACTCTTGCACCTCTGAGGATTCCTGCCTGCCTTAGCTCCCGCTGCAGACCAGATGGCCTCGTCCTGGAGAGTTCCCCACAACATGTTCATCTGCCATCTGCACTGCAGTCTTAAGTAAGTTTGGCTGGTTTGTTTCACTACTCACTCTGAATGAAGTGAATTCTACATGAATGAAGATCATATCAGGGATCCTGTCAACCGACCAGCTGCTTTCAAAAGACCACTCTTATTTTTTCCACTTGTAAAGGAGGTGTATGTAAAACATGCCACTCCCTGTCACAGGACACTTTTTGGATACTAAAAACTGATGAGAGTTCAAAAAGGGACCAGATACGTTCACAGAATCAAATATGCCACTGTCGCCTGCAAAGACACTCCCACCTTTCCAGGAAATCCTTGATCTGCAAATCAACCTGGCTGGGAAAGTAATGAGAAGAGAAATCACTACAGGCTTGCTCAACATTTCTTTTCCTCAGGCATCTGCCATAGCTCTCTTGCAGCCAGGGTGAGGGGAGAGATTTTTTGTGCACTTGAGCTTAAGGTTTTACAAAAAAGTGAAACTCAGTGTCATAGGTATATTGGAATTTCTCCCTAGAAATCTTCACTGAAGGCAAAATTCTATGGGGAGAGAGGGACAGATGCAGAGCAAAGAGCAAGATAGCCCAACTCCTCCCTACCTGAGAGCTCCTGTGTAGAATTATGGAATTGTTGAGGTTGGAAAAGATCTTTAAGATTGTCAAGTTCCAACCCTTAAGCCAGCAGTGCCAAATCCAGCACTACACCATATTCCTAAGCACCACATCTACATGTCTTTTAATATTTTCTAGATGTTATACTCAGCAGGTGAAAGCCATGTTCTCTGATTTTGGTGGTCAGATGATCACGAACAAGACCATTTGGTGTTAAAGTACCAAGGCTGCTAGGGAGCCAATAAATTAAGAGCATCATTCTGGTAAGTTTATTCTGGCCATATGCTGAACTGGCAGTTTTTCAGTGAACCCTCGAGGTTTTCAAATAGCTTGAAATTGCCTGTGGAGACAAGTAGTGACAACCATCCTGATGTTCCCCCACCTACATGCTTCAGCTGGGGAGCCCAGGAAGCTCTGGTAACTCCAACCACCCTGTACTGGGAGAGCTGGGGCAAGCAGAAAAGACATTGGTGAGGACCACTGGCATAAAACTCAAAGATGAGGCACCTGTGGCAGGTGGAATGAGCCTCTGCTTGATAATACACAGGACCATGAGAAGTAACAGCCAAAGAGTCTGTGATTTCTGTGATTCTCTGAGCAAAAAACCAAATTATCATCGCAAAGCCACCCTTTTGTCAACACTGGCACCCCAACTTCTGTGCAGCTGGCTCAGTGCCTGGACAGGGAAGGGCCCAGATGTGGGCTAGTGGCATTTGAGCTTGAGGTCTCACGTGTCTAGAAAAAGCCTGATAAGAGCCAGGAATGCAAGTGGTCCTGAAATAGGGATAAGGGCAGCTGGGGAATGCCTCATATGGATACATGGGCTGGGGCAGTGGGGCTTGGTATGCAAGGAGATGACACCTGCCCCACACACTCAGTGTCACATTTCACTCCCCAGGAGACTCACATGGGGTGAATGACATGTGCTGGGTCTCAAAAGCACTGTGGAGACTGCCCTTGGCCTGCCCTACACAGAGCTGCAGGAGCAGGGGGGTCATTTTCCCCAGCAGTTCCCAGAGCTTGAGCAGGCCTCTGTGGAGCTTTGAGCGATGAAGATTGGCCCTGCCTGCCCAGCCATGCACACCACACAGCCTTTCGAATTGTGTGGCATGTGCCCCATGTGTCAAATGCAAAAACATTGCTGTCAGTGCCATCTAAGAGGTCCCCAAGCCTGGCCACCATGGTAGGGCCTGAGAAGGTGCACAGCCCTCCCTGCTGCCCTCTGGGATGTCCCAGGACTGTGATGAGGCACAGCTCTTCCTCCTGCCCTTCCAAGTTCCCCAGCCTCAGTCTTTGCCTCCTTGGGTGAGGTTTTGGAGATACATCCAGCCATAGCATTCTCATCATGAGTTGCTATTCTGTTGGCCTAGTTCAGGGAACATCACAGGGAGAGTGGAAAAGTGGGTTTTCCTACAATTCTGTCTCACAGGTCTGTGAAGTGGTGTTTATAATCCTCCTGTCCACAGGCAATCTGGAATTTGGGCTGAAGTGTCTGACCCATAGCCAGTCCAGACATTGCCATCAGAGCAAGGTGTGAATTCAGGGGCAGATCAAAGACAGATTTTAGCTCCAACACATGGAACAGTGCCTGGAGGCTCCCTCATGGTTTGCCTTTCCTATGCTGGATAGGTTTTGCTTTTACCAGAAGTTGTGACCCAGTTTCTCTTTCAGTGACCAGGTCTGACAATGACGAAAGATCACCCAAAAAGAAGCTCCTGGGCTTTCCTGAGTTCTTTTACTTGGAATAAGTTAGCTGAGATATCTTGATTCATGGGTCCCAGCACAAGGCAAGGCAAACTCCTTTCTCAGGCAAGCTAGAGACCACAAGGGACAGGCATGGGCTGGCATCCGGGAGCAACATGCTAGATAAACCCAGCACCAAACAACGTGGCAGCCAGCTACTGTGTGCCATGTGAGTATTGGAGACTATTATTTAACCTATAAGTAAACATCCTTATCTTGCTCTTCCTTTCATCTTGTGGAAAAGGATATTCAAGCTCTTTCTAATTTATTTTTAGTTGTTTAATGCCTTTCAGTCTCAGCCTGGACTCAGCTTGGAGAAAAAAGCAAGTGGGTGCTCACGTTGAGCAGTTGTAGCCAACAAAGATGTGTGCTCCATGGGCATTGTTGCCAAGTCCCCTGTGCTGGTGGTAGGTGATCTTTGGGGTGCACAGGGCTCATTAGTGAGCTGCTTAGTTCAGTCTTAGCTTCAGGCTTCAAACAAACATGGTGAGGAAATGCCTTCCAGAAGGTGCCTCCAGCAAGAAGCACTGTGGCATCCCTGTCATCCTTCTGGGGACCGCAAGATTTCCTCTTCCCTGGCTGTCTCGACTTCCTGGGAGGTGGCTGCTGATCCACCTCAGGCACAAGCAGCTGTACCTTAAGCAAGTGCCTCTGTGCAGCCCTTTCCTTAGGCTCTCTGTCACTACAGAGTTTAGTCTAACCCAGACTTTTCCTCTAGGTAGGCCTGGAGGATGGCAGCAGCAACACGTATTTCCCTTCTTGCAAATGCAAGAGGAACATGGGAGCCCCAGCTCATCAGAGGTTCAAAGGCTGGCAAAGAGTCCAACTGAGTAAACTGCCTGTTTCATATCCAATATAAACATGCCAAAAATTCTCTGCCATCAATCCTATCCACAAACTCAAATTTTTGGGAAACCAACTGCAAACAGTATCCCAGCATATATATCTGCTCCTGGCCTGTTTTGCTTCCATTCTCTCTTCCCCATGTAGTGGTGTTCAAGAGCAAAGTGAAACAACAGATGAATGAAGCAGTAGAAAGCTTTGCTACCTCCACAGAAGTGCAGGAAACTGAGTGTGGTCAAAAGCCGGAAATGAAGCATTAAGGAATTTCAGACTAAATCACCTTAACTCTGCGCAGTGCTGAGCTGATGGGACAAGTTCCTCTGCTTTGCCCGATGGTAGAATTGAGATGGTGAAACAGGGGATCTGCAGAAGGGGCTTGAGGTTCCTTTGTGGTAGGTGGTACAGGACCCAGTGGGGCCTTTCCCTGCCTGATTTGGAGCATCCCCTTCCCTCACTGCATGAGGAGCAGGAAGTCTGTGCTGGCTACTGATATCATAAAGATGGTGAGCATGTGACTGTGCTTTTTAGCAGCTCCAGCCCCATGTGGCTGGTATTTCTTTCCAGAATTTACTATTCTCTTGTATTCTCTAATGTTCAGTGATAATTTTCACTTGATTTTAAAGTATTGAATTGTTAGGCAGTACATTAAACTTTCAATGTTGCCACTAATTCCAACACTCACAGAAATACTGTGTATTACAATGTTCTAATCCAGTCCATACTGCACTGATGAGGTAAGTCATTTGCCAAAGTTTTGAAGTCAAGCAGAGTGATTGGTAAGAGCCTCTACTCTTTCCAAGTTCATATCTAGGCCTCAGATGGAAACAAGTACCAGATTTATGCTGAGCAGGGCTGCTGAAGAGTATGGTGAGCTTTGTGCCCATGCCTGTGCAGCCCTGGAGCACAAAGTGAGCACAGACCCCTACCAGACTTTCAGCTGCAGCTGGAGAGAGGAGCCACCAGGATCCCATGTCCCTCTCAGGTAGCTGGGGTCAGATTACCCTCTGTAAAGAAGTTTTTCCCTGGCATCCTGCTGGAATGGGGCCAGATCTTGGCAGGTGCTTGGTTGTCTTTCAGGTACCCTCAGGATGAAATGTTTGTGCTCTTCTAGGCTGGTATGGCTCATCAGCAGCTACATAACACCAAAGTCCAGGTGAGACTGAGCATCTTACTTCATCCCTTCCTCCAGAGGTAGGCAGATACACTCAAGGAAATATCTGGCAGCTGGTTTCATGGTAGTCCTGTGAGACCAAAGTCTCACTCCTGCTGTTTTACTTTTTGCTGCCAGGCTGGGGCTGTTTTAATAAGTCACGGTTCTTTACCATGGCCTCTGGAACTGCTGCTGGGCTGTGCCGTGCTCTCCCCTGGAGGCTGCCTGGGTTTGGGGCTCTCACTGAGGCTGGGAGGTGCTGGCAGGCCCAGACAGACTGAGCTCCTGAGTGTGTAACCCCAGGGTTATCTCTGAAAGACCAAAGAGTCTGGCAGGTTGTATGCAAGTGCAGCTAATAGAGGGAAAGTTTCACAGCCCTTGAGCTTTCCCTGATTTCTTTCTGCCTCCTTTATTGCTTTTATCATCTTCCTAAAAGCCTGGGAATGCCTTAATTGGAGATGGGGGCCCTGATGGTGGGTGCAAGGTTAAATATGTGTTTTTTCTTCATGAATAAGGCAATTTATATCCTGGCGTAGAATCACAGAGTCATAGAATATACTGAGATGGAAGGCAATGACAAAGGATTATCCAGTCCATCTCCTTGCCCTGCAGGGACAGCCCCAAGAATCACATCATGTGCCTGAGAGCGTTGTGCAAATGCGTCCAGAACTCCATCAGGCTTGGTGCTGTCACCACTTCCCTGGGGAGCCTGTTCTAGTGCCCAGCCACCTTCTGGGTGAAGAACCTTTTCCTGATATCCAACCTAAATCTCTCTTGACACAACTTCCCTCAGATGTTCCCTCAGATTCTGTCCACTGGTCACTACAGAGAAGAGATCAGTGCCAGCTCCTTCTCTTTCCCATGTGAGGAAGCTGTAGACTGTGATGAGGAATACATTAGATACATGGACAGCTCACACATGCTGAAATTTTGGGCTGCCCTCTCTTTATCCCGATACACCCCTACAACACACCCTGCTCAGGACAGATTCTCACCCCAGCCATGAGGGACCAATGACAATCACACCCAGCATCTCCTGTATGAGAGCATCCCATGTGCCGTCTCCCTCCTAACCAGCTCAGGCAGTGGTGTTTGCCTGTGGTGGTGTCGTCTGCCCCTTGGTATTTCCCAAAAAGCCACAAGGCCATAGGGAACATATTTGGCTGGGTCAGGACAGCCACACCCCTATGAAGCTAGAGCCCGATAGTCATAGTCCTAAGGCTCACACATTTTTGTTTCCCAGAAAAAAAATGTAGCTGGGCCATGTATTTTTGCTAGATGCTGCAATCTGGGGCTGCCCAGAGCTCTAGTTTGCAGTAGATATATTACTACAGGCAACCACACAGCTTTCCAAAGGGACTGGCAGCATCCACCCACTGCAGGAGAGGCATGCTGAAGGTCACAAGCCTACTGTTTTCTGCAAAGCTCTTCCTTTGCAATGGCAAGAGCACATCCCAAGGCTGCTCAGGGCAAGAGAACACGTGGTCCCCTGGAAAGCAGAGCCAGCAACCCATTACCTTGATGCTCCATGTCTTTGATAGCACTGCAGAGATGAGGTGAAGTCCTGCTAGGAGGCCTGCTGCCTCTACTGGGCTTGATCTTCCTCAAACCAGGATATTTTGGAGACCCTGTGTTTGGGTCTAATTCTGGCTTGTGGCTGGCTGTTGACTTGTGGGTTTAAAAGATTTTCAGAAAGGGACTCACAGACTGACTGACCAGTATCAAACAACCCCTGCTTGTAGGAAAAGGGGTTAAACCAGAGTGAGCTGGGCAGAAGGGAAGATGGTGCCACCTTGAAAGGAGAAAATGAGTGCAGTGCTTTATGTCCCAGGATTTAGCAGTACAGTGCCTGCAAGGTACAACCAAATGTTCAATGCTGACACTCCTACATTGCTCTGAAGGAAAAATGCAGAGACAGACCACTTCCAAAAAGGTGGCTGTACGCTAGAGGGTGGATGTCAGCACTTCCCCAAGCGTTTGGGCACCTCCTGGGAGAGACTGCCAGTCTCTGAGAAAAGCCTTGCACACTTTAAAAATCAGGACCTTGGTAGCTTCTGGGAATCCCACTGGAGCAGACAGGCCAGATTACAGATTTAAAAATCTTCCCTCAGGTTTTCCAGGGAAAGCTGATGGGGCATCTTACCAACAGCCACCTGAGACAAGGTTAAGTTACAGAGAGCAGTAGTGTAGGCAAAAACCTTTTGCATTTATTCATTAAAAGTTGATTAAATTAAAATTCTGTCAGTTAAATGAAAGAAAGACTACATCTTGGAAATGAAAACCCTGCCCTTGGATGGGGAATTAGCCTCTAAAGCAGAAAGCCCATTTGAATACTTCTTAAGAGAAAATTGAGGCAGTGTCAGAGTCATGGCTGTAGGGCTCTCTCCTCCACTTGTTTTCCAGTCTCATCCCAGTGAATTTGACATGGCAGCAGCAGAGTTGTCCCAGATGTTAAGCTCTGGAGACTTTAGGATTGTTTTAAATAAAGTGGGTTGCTTGATTAGCTGAACCAACCTCTCTGCCAACACACTTGCTATGTATGGCAAACACACTCCATTTTTGGCTTCAAGCACACTTTCCATGTCATCAATGCAAAAAAAATTAAGTGGGCGCAGTATGTCATAAAGGTAAGAAGATAATCCAAACCTCCTACCTCCCCCCCCAAACACAAAAGAAGCCCCTAATTTATTTAGCATTACAGGAAAGAAACAATTTAATCTACCAGCCACAAAGATAACACTAATTTAACTTTGTTGCTGTGAGCACTAGGAACTTGATACAGCAAGCTCCTCTGTGAGAAGGCAATTGTTTCTATTTTTGCAGGGACTGGTGTTCATGAGATTAAGCAAGATGCTCTGGACGCAGCCCCAGCTCCCTGGGTGCCTGTTTTTGGGCAGTACTGCAGCAGCAGTGTTTTTCATGGGGCTAAAAGCCGAGTCAGTCTGAAGCTGTGTGTGGTGCAGTTTGATCTGGCAGAGAGCAAAGCTGCCATAAATCATGAAATAAAGCCAAAATGCCCACCCTGAATGAGACTTTCGGAATCTTGTTAAAAGGATTTATGCAGTGTTTTTCCAGGGAGGAATACAAACCCTGTCTATTTGTGTCTCTTGCTGCCATCAAATTTTCATGGAGAGCTCCTCCCCTTTGCATGAACATTGGGATTTCTCTGCTGGTTTCAGGCTCAAGGCAAACAGACACCTAACAATAAAGACTAAATGCAGCACATATCAAAGCCCATCACAAAATGTCAACCCTACATTAGCAAACAGCTTTAGTTTCTTGTTCCAACTCCCCAACTTCCTGCCATCTGCTAGGTAAGAGGAATACACAGGTAGAGATGAAAATAATACTCCTACACATGAAATCCTCACATCTGGGATTTGCACTGAGCTTTGGCTCAGGCTGAGAAGCATCACTTCTGGCTGAAGAGTGAGGGTTGGCCACACCATGTCCCAGCACGATGTCTGCAGGAAGCTGTGCAAGTATGTGCCAGCTGCAGCAGGGATGCCCTATTTCACAGGTACCTGGCTGCTAGCTGCAGCTCTTGGGATGTCAAGGCATGGATTAACCCCTGTCCTGTCTGAGACAGGCCTTTGGAATATCTAGAAAAGGGACAAAATGGAAATGCTGCAATTTATCTGCAGCCAGGTTGTGCCCATGTCTCAGATGCTGTACACAGCAATGGTCTCCCCAGAGCCAAAGAGCACCGAGGATTTTTAAGTCTGGGATGGTTTCTACACTATGAACAGGGTAGGTATGTTCAGCCTTGAGAGGGCAGATGTGAGCAGGCAAGAAGGAACTGTCTTTCACCCAGTTAAATTCTTGGGTGCCCTCTTAGAAGGAAGCAAGGGGAGCTGGTTTCTTTCCACAGTGCAGAACTGAGAGAAGGAAGTCTCCACTGCGGGATATTGAGGTTTGCAAGAGTTCAAAAAAGAATACCTTGAAGAAAAAACCATCAAGGACTATTAGATGGAGACACCATGTCTGGCTCAAGAAATGCTGATCACTGAAACCTGGGTGAGGTTTCAGAGAGAACTGCACCTTTCACCAGTTCTCTCTTCCTTAAGCATAATTTCTTCTTCATTGTGGCTTTTTTTTTCTCCCTTAATTTTGTTCAAAGCTCCTAGGGGAACAAGAAAGGGGATAATATGTGGAGCACAGGCTGTCCCAGGGTTATAATGCTTTACTGCTCTCTGGCAGTCAGATCGATCGATCACCTGTGATAGCCTGAGAGGAGGGCAGATTGGCCTGTTTTATGGCTTCCTTTGTGTCCCTGCAGTTCTTCTCAGTACTGCTCAGTCATTAAAGAAGTGACCCTGTAAAGTGTTGGCTGAGGATGAGGTTTGCTGTTGCTTCCTGCACGAGTGGCTTTAGCATGTGCTTCGCATCACTGTCACCCCAGGCCTGGAGCAATCAAAGTAGGTGAGGCTTTGATGCAAACACTGAGGAAGGGATCAGTGGCTCCAGGGCAACATAGTGACACAAGGGGGACATCCTGGTCCAGGACACCAACTCCTGGGAGAGAGGATCAAGTGCACCTAGATCCCAGCCTGCACCATGGTGTTCATGGAGGGAATATGCACAGCTGGGTTGGATGAGAAGCCATGAGATACTTGCTACCTGCTCCAGCTGAACCTTGTGTCAGTGGCCAAGTGCAGATGCAGCCTTCATTATACAGAGAATGAGGAAAAATCTGCAGGCAGGTGGAAATCAGAAAGCCAAACTCACTTCTAAAAACACATGAAGAAATCTGATCAAAGGTGGGTGGGGAGGAACTGTTCTGGGAGTGTGTTAAAGCCAGGCTAGTTTTCCAAGCAATGATGAATCAGATGTTTTCTTGTGAAGTTATATGCATCTAGAGAGATATGACAAAGACAATCATTTTTCTTAGTATGCCTTACTAAGCAGCTAAAAACAGAGATGTGATGCTAACGGGGATCTGTGATTACAAAGCAATTTTGGGTTGGCTGCTTCTGGAAGAGGAAGGCCTTTTCTCATTATTTGAGGTTTTTACTCTGATAGATAATGAGGTCAGTTAGTGGATACAGTGAGAAAGCATCTTTACCTGGGCTGTTCGCTCTTCTGTTGAAGGAAGCTGTGCAGAACCAGAGACAGGGTATGGACAAGGAAGAACTTGGACTTACTAAATAGAGGATGGAAAACGAAGCAGGAAGGAAAAGTGCTGCTGCTTTTTTTGTTTGTTTTATTTTGTTTATTTTCTTTTGTTTCTGGAGAGTTTTACGTACTTTAGATTAGAACAAGGTGGGCCCAGCTGTTTGTTTCCTTGGAAAAAGGAAAAAACTGCCAGATCGTGGTCACAAAAGTTAGAAACACATCGGTCCAAGGTGTCATCTTGCCTGAAAGCAGGACTGCTCATGATAGCTGACAAGGCTTCCACAATGATGAATTCAATCCCAGTCATTATAAAAAGCAGTGAATGCTGCCCTTTTCCCAGCCACAGGCTCATCGCAGGCAATCTCTCCCATCTGTACAGGGGACACGCAAATTCTCAGGGATGGGTTGCTCACCTTCCCACTCTCTTGGCCGTGCCCTGCAGCAGTGGGGAACAGCAGCACTTCACACAGCTCTGAATATCATGTCCAGGATACACTGACTTCATGGATCTTCCTGGCAGGAGACACCTCAGTGAAGCAGGGTATCAAAGGACTGGAAACAGTCCTTCAACATCCATGTAGGTGTGTGTGAATCTGTATAGGCATCTGTCTAAATATGTATGTGTGTATACACAGAGATGAATGTGTGTGTTACCAAGTGGCAGGTCCCTCATGTCCTATTAGCACAGCTATCTCCTGGATGCCCACAGTCCTGGGGAGATGCTTCTGTCTTGTTGGTGTGGTCTGGCAGTGATTTTTCCTTTCTGCTTCCAGTGTGGAAGGATCAGAACCCCAGAGCCAGGTCAGAGCTACCCAGGCAAGGAGACTTGCCCCCCACCACCTTGCTCTTGGTAAACCTGGGCTTGGTCTTCTTGTAGCAACCTTGTTCCACCTCCCCAGCAAAGGTGCAAGGAAGCTTTGAGCAGGGTTTGGTGACAAGCTGTGAGGCTGAAAGTTGGGATGTGCGACAGGGCTGCTGTTAGGCTGAGCATGGGCTGTGGCACCTGCAGGTGGGGAGGTCCTGAATTCCTTCTTTGTTCCCTCCAGGACGCAGGAAAGCTCGCAGAGCCTGGGAGAGCAGAACCTTCCTGCAGCTTTCTGCTGCACCCCAGTGGCGGCGTGGAGAGGCACAACAGGCGGATGCTGAATGGTAAAGCCGGGACGGGAGACGGTGAGGGAACTGTCGCATCTCTAAGTGGAGGTCGTGATTTCTTTCCTCATCTTCCCCAGATCTCACAGTTAATTCTCAGCGAGCTGGGGAACAGTAGGGTAACAAGGATGTGGGGGAGATCTATTCACAAGCCTAGAGTATTTTGAAAAGAAGCAAACACTTTTGAAACCTTTCAGGGGAGTAGACAGTACCTTGTGGGTTTATTTCCCCAAATCAATGAAAGCTCAAATCTGTCTCAATTTCCTTATCCTGATAATTCACTTGCTTCTTAAAAAAGATCTTCCTCCCCAATTGTGTTCTGAAATAAAAAGCATGAAGGCAAGCACATCAAATTTCCAGCCTGCCTAGGGTGTTGGAAGCAGTGTAGCTCTTCTTAGTGCAGAGAACAAGAAATTGTTTCCTTATTGCATTCATAAAATTAGTCCTCCAAATTGCTTGAATGTTGTTCCTTTCAAACCGCTTTTAATTAAGGGAAATAATACTGTGGTAAGCAACACTGTTTCTTTAAGTATCTTGCCAGGCTGTATCACAGCAGGTGCTAATATTTTTCAGTTCTTCACAGTGGTGTCTTAAGTTTGTAAACCTGAATTTTTCAAGGCTGTTTGGCCTTTGGGATGTGGGAGGATTTACCCACACACAGATCTCAGTTTTGGTGCTCCTCCTGCCTATGCTGAGGCTCTTGGAGGTGCCACTTGTGAGACCACTCTGCTGCTCATTACAATGCCCCCGAGGCAGGTGCTGCCACCACCCCTATTTGCTTTTGCCGGGCACTGAGCTGGCCATGAGGGTGTTGGTTCGAGGGACATGTAAGCAAAAGAAAGACAGTGCTGCTAAGGGAGCAAAGTAGAAAAATAGCAAATGAAAGACAATGTCTCCAGACATTTTCTATCCCTCTAGCAGAGCATCTGTCACCCACTTTGCAAGGCTGTCCTGGGACTGAGTTACTGAGATTACCTGATATGTCAGGGAGTCTGGGCACCAGACCAGGGCACCAGTCTGTGAGTCTCATGGAAGTATTGCTCTCAGTGTGGCTGTGGGCCAGACCCTGAAATAGGAGTGGAATTCTTGGGGGCACAGGATTGAAAAAGGGGTTTTGTTACCTGGAAAAAGCTTCAGTTTTTAAAAAATAGTTTGCAATGCTCTCCATTTTTATTTTCTTTTAATTTAAGCACTTAATAAGATGATTTCTTAGGAAGAAATAGGTATTTCATGAAATCCAGTTTTCCCACTGGCATAAATTTTAGTCAACAGCTTGCAGGCAGTTTAATTTTGAGCGGAGTCAGGCCACACAGCACAGAGGCAAGTACAGCTGTCCTTTCTTTATGGAAACAAGATTGCAGAAGCTTGATATGAGGCAGTGTCCCACAGAGGTTTTTTTTTTGTTTGTTTTTAATAGCATGATGCCTTTATCTTTAGGAAAAGGGTGTTTAAAAATAACTGGAAAGGAATAAGAATAACCAATAACAAGAAGAGAATGTAATCAATCATATAGCAGAAAGGACACATGTAATTTTCTATGAACAATGTAAAATCAATCATACTATTTAATGTGAAACTGCCTTTGAATGTTTGAAAAAGAAATTTTTGCTATACTTGGAGTAGTTAAAGGTGTTATTGGGACATGGTGCTGGACTTTTGTATAGCATTTTTCATGCTTCTGCTCATGTAAGCACAGATTTGCTCCCTCTCATTTTGGTGCCAACCTTCTCCTATCATCAAGCCCCCCTTAGATTTTGGAGGCAGAGGAGGGAGAATCTAAAAGAAGAGAAAAGGAGACTTCCCTTCTAATGCAACTGTAAAGAAAAAACAGCAGATATCCAAAAAATCTCTTCAGAAGTCAAGGAAAAAAATAACCAGTACCTCATAGAGAAGAAGTCACCATAGGTATATATAAATATAATTATGTACAGTGTATGTATAGGCTATTGTCTATACATACATATAACCTGTATGTTATTTTATCTATACAGGTGTTTAAAATCCTTTGACTTTAAATGATGTTTCTAAAAAATCTCCTGCATTTTAAGAGACTGGCCACACCAGGTGTCCTCTCCCTCACTGCTGCCCCAGCTATCCAAGCTAATACTCAAGTGCACTGGGCATTTCTACTGTACCAACTTCACAGCCCCTCTGCTGCCACTTGCCCTTCCCAGCCAGCCAGTGTGAGGAGTTACTGCTTTGGTGGCGTGGGTACACTGTGGGGTAGCAGAGCTGGGGTACAGGGCAGATCCCCAGGGACCTAACACAAATCTCAGCATCGGCCTGCGGGTGAGAGGAGGCCATGGGAGCTTTCTGGATAGTCTTGGGATTGCCTGGATACAGCTCTGCCCTTTCTACTCTCTCCCCTGACCACTAGGACACCTTGCCTGGTGTTCCTGCCACAAGGATGCTCATCATCCCTGGGATCTGAACACTTTTTTTTTTTTTCCCCTGGGGAGTGCCTGCAGAAGTAAATTGCCCAGAGCTACTGGGATGCTGCCCAGAGAGAGTGGATAGCTGGGGGTAGGCACCACACCTCAGAACAAATGTCATGCCATTGGCCTGGGGTATTTCCCTTGTGCCAGCGCTCTGGGTCAGGGGGCCCAGAGCTGTGCAACACCCTGGTCTTTCCATCTGCCTCAGGGTGTTGTTGCCCTGAGCTTCCAGCTCAGTTGGCTATGTCAGAGCCCTTCCTGTGTGTTTTGGTTTAGAGAGTCACGCTAAGACACTGTGCCAGCCCTGTGGCTGGTACCATCTCTTCTGTAGCATGCAGAAGATTATCCTGGAGCTTTCCCTTTCTGAGCAAGCCAGAAAATGTGTACATGCCAGAACTGTCTCACAGAAGACAGTGGTGTCTGTGTGTACCCACTGCAGTAGCTTTCTAGACTCAGCTCTCATGCAGGGAGATTTGATGGGAGGCTGGAGAGGATGAGTGCACAGCACCCACAGGCCATGGATGTGCTTGGAGTACAGACCAGTCTTGAAGGTGGATAGACACTCATGCCACCACACACATCTGGCCGGGAGACAAAGCCAACACGGATGGAAGGGCATCACACCGGCAGTTTCCCGCGGTGTGTAGCGACAGGTCTGCAAACTCCCGTGCCCCGGGGCCATCTCCGCGATTTGGGAGATTCCCCCGCTTTCCCTGGTGGACTCCTTTCCCAGGCAGTGGCAGGTGCCTTATCCTCTTGCCGGGCTGTTTTCCTCCCCCTCGCTGCTCTCCCTCTCCATGTTGTGCTCCAGCGCTCAAGGTCGAGGCCGGCCGGCTGGGGGGTGCGCGCAGACCCCTGTTGTCGGGGGCTGCCCCCTCGTTCAAGGCTGCCGCTGCCTTCCCACGCGCGGCGCAGGTGCTGCGGGCCCGGTTCTCACGGCTGGCTCTCACAACCCCCTCTCGGCGGGGGCCAGGAGTCCCCCCGTGCCCCTCGGCTCTTGGCGGGCGGTGGGTCCCAAGAGCGCCCGGCCCGGGACCGCAGCTGCCCCGCCCGAGGCGGCGACCCCCGTGTCCCGGCCGGGGGCTCCCCGGGGCAGCGCAGCGCAGCCCCCTGGGCGGCGGGGCGGGCGGGGGTCTCTGCGGGCGGCGGGCGGTACCCGCGGTGCCCAATGACCGCCCGCGCCCGGACATAAAAGCGGCGGCCGCGGCTCCGCGCTCCCTCCGCCGGCCGGGCCCCCCGGAGCCGCCCCTCCCCGCCGCCGCCGCCACCATGGGCCGCCCCCGGCCGCCGCCCCGCCGGGTGCTCATCTTCCTCAGCATCCTTCTGTCGTCGCTGCTGCCGCTGGCCGGGAGCGCCGCCGGCGCCGGGACACGCCGCGCCCGTGAGCCAGGACGGGGAGGGGGGGCGGCGGGCCCGTGGGGGGGAAATCCCTGCTGCATCCCGAGAGGCTGCGGTGGACGCCCGCCGCATCAGGGAAGCTTGCTCATCCCCCCGCGATGGGCAGTGGTGGGGTCCCCTGTTGCTGAGGAAGTCCCCGTTCTACTCATCTCCCGGTGGTGTGTCCTTAACGCCTGTGGCATACTTGTCACCCTGACAGCATGGGGACCCCCGCGTCCCGAGGGGCCCTGTACCGCTGCTTTGCGGGCTTGGGAGGTCTCTGCCTTCCCTGAGCGGAGACGAGAGGTGCAGTTCTCCCTCTAGCCCCAGAGGAGACCCAGAGGTGCCCCTGGATGGGACCTGTCCCTCCCCGCACTGGGCTATGCCGGAGCCCCCAGGCGGGGAGCTGCAGGGGCGCCGTGCAGGTGGATGCCCGGTGCGACCGCCCCGCCTGATCCCGGGCCCGGCTCCCTCTTGCCCGCAGCGGCCGCCAGCCCCACTTGTGCAGCCTCACGCCAGGTTGCCTGCGTTTTCGGCTGCATCCCCGTTCCCTGGCTCTGCGATGGCGAGCAGCAGTGTCCTGACGGCACGGACGAGCAGTGCGGTGAGTGGCACCCGCCCGGTGTCATGGGGTGCCCTGGGGAGCTGTGCTGCACAGGCATCAAGGGGCCCTGGTGCTCTGGGGAGTCGTGGGCCAGGACAAGCCAGAGGAAACTCAGTCTTTGCTGGCTCTGCCTGTGTAGCATCCTGCAAGGACATACGTGCCCCAGAGATCCTTGGGAATATCTGTGGAATGAGAACACATCCTGGAACCTATGCTCCTTGGGCACTGCCAGCACCTGTCCTGTGGCAGGATGAAGTGAACCCTTATTGTTCTGCCATCCCAGTGACTGTGTGTTGTCCCTGCAGATGTTGCCTGTGGCGGGGACCCCCATGTCTGGCAGTGTGATGATGGCCGGTGTGTTTCTAGCAGCTGGCGCTGCGATGGTGCTGCTGACTGCCTGGATGGCTCTGATGAGCACGACTGTGGTATGGACTCTCTGCTGGGGGGCTGAGTGGGGGTGGCTGGGGATGCAGGGCAGGCTGGTGAGTGCTGCGCTCTTTCCTCAGTGTGCGGGACAAAGAAGGTGCAGTGTCCCGGCACCCACCACTGCATCCCGCACTGGGAGCTGTGCGATCGGCACCAAGACTGTGAGGATGGCTGGGATGAGGAGGGGTGTCCCCAGCAGCCCTGTCTACCCGGGCAGTGGCAGTGCAGGAACAGGGTGTGCATCATGGCTGAGTGGAAGTGCAATGGGATTGACGACTGTGGTGATTCCTCAGATGAAGATGTCTGCGGTAAGCAAGAACACTGGATGCTCCTCAGTGGGGTGAGACCTGTCTGGGACATGTGTGAATTAGGAGTACTTTGTTTTCCTGGGCCCCAGCTTCCTTTGGGATGGTGGCAAGCTTCCCAGTAAGCTGTTGATGCTTTGCGGGGCCTTTGCATGAGTCTGGGACCCACGGTTTTCCCTGTGCCCAGGGTATTGGTCTGCCCTGCTGACATGAGCTGTGTGTGCCATAGCCCCCTGTACGCCTGGCATGGTGCGGTGCGATGAGGGCAAGTGTATCCTGGAGTCCCTGATGTGCGATGACAAGGATGACTGCCTGGATGGCACGGATGAGCCCAGCACATGTGGTAAGTTACACACAGCTGCTGGCTGCTGCCCATCTGGATGGGGCCAGGGGTAGGGGAGCCAGAGAGCTGCCCTGCCTCATGTCACACTTTGCTGCATCCCCACAGGTCGGAGCTGCTTTGTACGCAACGGGGGCTGTGCAGAGACGTGTACTGACACACACTGGGGAGTGCAGTGCTCCTGCGGGGCGGGCTGGGTGCTGCAGGCAGATGGGCAAAGCTGTGCTGGTAAGGGGAAGTCAGGATGCATGTGCTTCCGTCATGTGTGGCCTTGGCCACTGACAGCAGTGCCTCCACAGAGCACCTGCCTCTGCCGTTTTCCTGCCTCTGTGTCATACGTGGTCCCATAAAGATTGTGTCTAAATCATGTCCCAGCAGCAGCTGGTGCATTTTGGGGCTTAGGGCCATGTTCTGGTTTCTAGAGAGCTTGTCTGTAGTCCCAGGGGAGCAGTGGCAATGCTGTCTAGGGCAGCTCCGTGGCAGGCTGCTGCCCTCACCTATCCTTGCAGATGTGGACGAGTGCTCCCTGGAGTACAGCCCCTGCAGCCAGTTGTGCACCAACACCCCGGGTACTTTCAGCTGCGCCTGTCTCCAGGGCTACACCCTGCGGCACGGCACTGCCTGTGAGGTGGCAGGTAGGAAGAGGAGGAGAGCCCAGGCAGGCTGAGGGCTGGGCAGTGCCCCCAGCTAGTTGTCCTTGGTCAATGACTGACTTTCCTCTCACCCTGGCAGACAATGCAACACAGATCCTGGTGGCCGTGGGGCAGGACCTGGCCCTTCTGGATGTACGGACCCAGGCCTACCGGCCCCTGCTCTCCACTGAGACCGAACCCCGCGCCCTGGTGTATGACTTGCTCCGAGAAACCTACTACTGGCTGACAGAGGATGGAGAGCTCCGTGTTCACCACCCAGGGAAAGGCACACAACCTCTCTATGCAGGTGAGGAGGACCAAGTGTGCCAGGTGCTGTAACAGGGCTGAGATGGATGCTGAGAGCTGGCTTGCCACCCCAGTAATGCTTTCCTGTATAGAGGAAGGGCCAGCCTGAGTTTGCCACACAGCCTGGAGCAGGTGTGCCTTAAAACTGCTCTGTCTCTACAGATGCCAGAGAGGTGAACAGCATCTCCATGGACTGGTTCACAGGGCAACTGTACTGGGCCAGCAGCCATCCTCCAGCCATCTGTGCAGGGCTGGGTGATGGCCGAGGTTACGTGAGAGTGCTGGGGAAGGACATTGCACCAGAGCAGCTGACAGTACATCCAGCTGCAAGGTGAGCAGTGAATGAGCCAGGGTTGGCCCAGGCTTCTGGGATTGCAGTGCTGGTGCTCACCATGCGATGCCTGCTGTGGGGCTATGGTAGCACTGGTATTATGCTGTCAAGTGGGTGCTGCCTGCCCCCAGGTCCCTGTACTGGGTCAACCGTGGACAGAGGGGCCGGACAGTCATTGCTGCGGCTGGCATGGATGGCTCGAACCGGCAGGAGCTCACAGTTGTGTCCATGGAGGAGCCTGTGGGGCTGAGCCTGGACCATGTGGCTGGCAGGTTGTACTGGATCAGCGAGTACAAGGAGGTAGGGATGAGAAGGGCAGCAGGGCTCTCTCCTGCCCAGGGAGACAATGAGGTGGGAGTGGGGAGGGTGGCCCTAGTTTCCCTCTGTCCATGGCCAAAGCATGGCAGGGAGCAGGGAGTAGTGCCTAGGTCTGGTATACATGCTTGGGCTGTGAGGAAAAGGGCCAGGGTGTGGGGATACCACATGGCCACCATGCCTTGCCTTGTCCCCAGTCCATCGAGACGCTGCGGGTGGATGGCGGCGGGCGCCACTCCTTCCACGCTGCTTTGCGGAGCCACACAGAGCCACTGGGCCTGGCCGTGTTTGAGAGCCGGTTCTTCTGGACTGATGGCACAGAGCTGGTGTCAGCCACCTGGGCCTCTCCCCAGGAGCATGCAGTGCTGCTCCGTGCCTCTATCTCAGCTTTCACTGTGCTGCATGCACTGCAGCAGCCTCCCAGTGAGTACCCTGTAGGTGCTTCACTGCTGCAGGGCTGGCAGCATGGCAGCAACCCTCACTACATCCCTGGGTGCTAGGGCAGGCTCAATGGGTCCTGCAGCTCACCAGGTTCTACCCAATGGGATGCCTGGTCCCATGATGAGGGGTTGTGGGGTTGGTACAGAGGGGACCTATAAAACTGTAAGGAAAGCTGCCAAGGCCCATGGCTTTGGGTAGACCTGAGCTCCTTCAACACATATGACAATGCTAACCTGCCTCCAGCCCCTATCCAGCCCCAGGACAGTCTGTGGTTTTTGAGGATTGGGAGAGACATTGGGATCATGACTGCCTGAGCTTTTAACATCCTCTTGTTCCCAGGGAACACTGCTGCATGTGCTCTGGGCCTGTGCAGTCACCTTTGCCTCCTGTCCCCTGTGCACCCTCGGGGCTACAAGTGTGCATGTCCAGAGGGCCTCTTCCTCCTGCCCTCAGGAAAGTGTGCAGGTGAGCAGGGTCTGGCTCTCTGGGGTGGTATACATCCATGTGGGAGTTGGAGGAGGGCCATAAGGGGCTGTGGCTTTGGTGGGATGAGGTTCCCAGCACACACCAGTGTTGTGACATTTCTGTCTTGGTTCATTCTGGTGACCCTGTCCAGTGTCCCTGGGGCTGTGCTCACACACTGCCCTTATGCCCTGCAGAGCTGTCCATTGTGTATGCATCAGGAAAGGCCATCTCCCTGGTGCATGTGGGCCCTGGAGCACACACGAGACAGGTTCAGGAGTGGCAGAAGCCCCTCCACCTGCAAGATGTGGACTGGCAGAGGTCAGTGCTCTATGGAACAGATGACCGTGGGACTCTGCTGCGTGTTGTGGGCCACCCTGGCAGGAGAGAGGCCATTGTGACTGGGCTGCCAGGTGAGACCCTATAGGGTGATAGTACACTCTCCTTCCTGATTCTCCCTGAGGCCTGAGGATCTCCTGGGTGCAGAGCACAGTGGTCTGGTGGTGCCTACAGTGAGGCCATGTCAAGGCAGTGGGCAGCTGTGCCCTGGGTGTAGAGTCTAGGGGCACTCAGGCAGAGGTACAGGGTCATGGGACAGCCTCATAACTGCTTGCCTGCCTGCTCTTGCCAAGTCTGCTCTGCCCGCGTGGACATCCGCTCGGGGAACCTGTACTGGCTCGCATGTAACCGGAGGGACATCGGGGTGATCCAGACATCTGACATGTCCCCGCGCATCCTGCACCGTGCTCGCAGCAGCATCCAGCACTTCTTCTTGGACTGGCAGCGTGGTGCTCTCTACTGGCTGGCCCCTGGGCAGCCTCTGCAGGCACTGAGCCTGGAGGGAGGTGCTCCGTGGGATGCCTGGAATGAGACGTGGCCTGGAGACCTGCCTGCGGTCATGGACAGCAGAGCCTTCAGCATTCTCTGGAGCTCAGCCCTGGGTGAGCCCTGGTGGTATCTGGAGCAGGGAGTGGAGGTGGTGGATGTAGGCAGGAGGGATCATCCATGCCCTACATGCAGCACATCCCTGCCTGGGCAGTGGGATGCTCATGAGGCAAACTCCGCCCTGTGGCTGACTTCCTGGCCTCAGCCATGAGGTTCCTGCCATAGCTGTGGGTTGTGGGGTGCAGAGTGAGTCATGAGGGGTGCGGGCAGGCTCCAGGTCCTGCCATGCTTCTACCTCGCAGGCCTGCATGCGCTGAGTCTGACCAAGCGGCAAGCCGTCACCCTGGCACCAAGCTGGTCCCATGGCCTCGTGGCAGCCTTTGAGCCGTACCTGGTATCAGCAAATGGGACAGCTCTGCTGCTGTGGGACCGGAGGACACTGGCCCTCGTGCTGTCCATACCAGCAACAGGCGTGCAGGGAGTCGTGGCCTTCGTGGGCTCAGAGCTGCAGGCTGGTAAGAGTGGACATGGCTTTGGGCCTGGTGCTGCTGCTCTGCCTGATGGGGCTGGGAGGCCCGTGCTACTGTGAGCTGTGGCAGAGTGCCTGGCTACTGGTGGTCATGTGGGGTGCTCTGGGAGGTGCCTGGAGTGTGGGGAGGGCACAGCCCCAACAAATCCTAAATCCTCCGCCAGTGCCACCAAGCAAAGAGTCTGCTGTGCCACTTCCTCCACCTGTGACCACCACTATAAGGACAACCACAAGCACCACTGCTGCTCAGCCTACCACCTCCACCACAACACCACCGCCAAGCCAGACCACCACCACATTCACCACTACTCCTGCACCAACCAGCAAGGCTACCGCATCACAAACCACCACCAGACAGTCCACATCAAAGAAGACCACCCCTGCACCAACCACTGCCCAGAACACACTGACCAAGACGACTACCACTGTGCAGCCAGCCACTAGCACCACTCAATCTTTTACAACTAAGATCACTGCCCCACAGCCAACCACTACCACCTCACACTCAAGCAGTTCAGCACGGGTAGTGACACCTACCCCACCCCTCTGGTCCGGCCCTGCACACCCCCTGACCCCAGTTCTCCATCTGTCCTGCTCTCGCACGCATGTGCCCTGCCGCGATGGCACTGGGTGTGTGGCCCAGGAGTACCTGTGTGATGGAGAGAAGGACTGTGCAGATGGCTCTGATGAGGATGGGTGCGCCCAGCTCTGCAATGTACCAGGTAGGAGCCATTCTTCTGTCCCCTGTGCAGCTGGGTCGCCCTGTTCCAGGGCTTCAGGCTGCTTCCTAGTGGGGTTTTTGGGACAGGATCCTGGTAAAGTCTGTGTCCTGGGCTCTGATGCTTGTGATGTGACATACTGGTTCCTTTTAAACTTGGCACTGAGCTTGAAGTGCTGTTGGAGAAGGATCAAGTTGATTTCACTGCTCTTAGTGGCCTAGATGTGGCTGAATTGAGACTGCCGCAATTGGCTTGCTCAGGACCTAGGCTGCTGGAGATGCACTGTTTAGGAGGGACCAAGCCTTGTCCCTTTTGGGACCTTTCTAGGTCACTGGAGGGCTAGCAGAGGGTCTGGGCACCCCGTCTGCCTTCTGCAGGCAGTGCAAAGCCCCTTGTCTCCCCAGGGGCCTTCCACTGTGTGAGCGGAGCCGTGTGTGTTGGGGCAGGAGAGCGCTGCGATGGGGTGCCACAGTGCCCCGATGGCTCGGATGAGACGGGCTGCTGGACACCCACGCAGGAGTGTGCCCTGCGCTGCGATGCTGCCACCCGCTGCATCCCCAGGAGCTGGCTGTGTGATGGCCATGCCGACTGCCTGGACCACACCGATGAGCAGGGCTGTGGTAAGACCCTGGGGCTGGATTGGATGGAGTGCTGGGGTTGCCTGCCCCACAGGTGGATGCACCAGGTTTTTTGTGGGTCCAGGAGCAGGCACTGCCCAAGGCAACCAGAAGGATGGGGACAGTGCCTCTGCTCAGCCTTGGCCTTTGCCCACAGTGCTGAAGGAGTGTGGTCCAGCTGAGTTTTCCTGTCGGAGTGGGCAGTGCGTGGCCCTGGCCCTGCGCTGCGATGGTGACCACGACTGCCAGGACGGCTCAGATGAGGAGGGCTGTGCCGTGCCCCGGCCACTGCTCTGCCGTGAGGGGGAGGTGACATGTTCCCACAGCAGGGAGTGTGTGCCGGAGGCCTGGCGCTGTGACGGTGCTGCTGACTGTGGAGATGGCTCAGACGAGCAGGTGAGTGGAGCAGTGGGGACACAGCCTGTCCCCACTCATGCTCAGGAGGGCAGATAAGCCTTTTTAATTCTCTGCCCTGCAGGACTGCCCTGCAGAGGAAGGACTGTGTGAGGACCAGCAGTGGGGCTGCTCCCATGGCCATGAGTGCATCCCCGATGTCTGGCACTGTGATGGAGAGACTGACTGCACAGATGGCAGTGATGAGGCGGGCTGTGAGCAACACCCTTATTTTATTCCCTGTTTCACCCAGGGAGTGGGTGGTGGGTGCCCAGCACAGAGGGAGATGGTTATGTGTTTGTGCTGAGGTGAAGGGCCCCATATGCTGGCTGCCTATTCCTAGCAGCAGTGATGACTCCAAGTCCTGAGTAGCTGTTCTCCCTGCAGGGGCCAGTGGCCTGTAGATTAATATAGCCTGAAGCCAGGCGACTGACACAGCTCTGGATGTGGCTGCAGTGAACTTTGGGCAGCCTCTGGAAGCAGCTAAATCTGCTCCAAATAAGCAAAAGGAGCTGGTGGACGAGGCTCAGGGCAGCCTTCTTCACATGTCCCTGCAGGCCATCCTGCTCCTTGTCAGAGTCACGAGTATCCCTGTGGGCCGGGGTCCTGCCTGAATGCATCCCTGGTGTGCAACAGCCAGCAGGACTGCGCAGATGGTTCAGATGAGGGGGGGAACTGCTCTGTGACCTGCCAGCGGTCCTGCTCTCATCTCTGCTACCCCTCGCCCCAGGGCCCTGTGAGTGCCAGCAGCCCTGGGGCAGGGGCTTTTCATGCCATGATGCCCTGCTCCAGCTGCAGAAGGGAGCCTCGTGTGTCCAGGGTGGGCAGCTGATGGTCCCTTTCCCCACAGCGGTGCTGGTGTGGCCCAGGCTATCGGCTTGCTGAGGATGGTCTGTCCTGCAAGGACATAGATGAGTGCACGGAGTGGGGCACGGGAGCCTGCAGCCAGACGTGCCTCAATGCCCCAGGGTCCTACAGCTGTGGCTGTCTCCCTGGCTACCTGCTGGAGCCTGATGGCCACATCTGCAAACTGACTGGTAAGTCCTGGGGTGACCAAACAGTGCTGAGGATCTCTGGCCCTCTAAGATACAGCAGGGACTGGTGGATAGTTGTCCCCCTGTCTGCTGCCTATGGAAAACCTCATAGTCCTGTGAATGGCTGGTCAGAAGCTCTGTCTGCAATATCTGAGAACATCCTGTGTGATAGAGCTGAGTCCCAGCAAGCTCCAATGCCTGTAAGTGCTGTGTTCCTTGCCTGTATGTGCTGGGACCATGGGACCACTAGTGCTGAGCAGGGTCTGTGTGGCTCTGTGTTCCCCAGGACCAGAGCCCAAGCTGCTGGTGGCCGTGCAGTCCGAGGTGTTGTCCTATGGCCTGCGGAGTGGACATGAGGAGGTGGTGCTGGCCACTGACAAGGATCGCGTTGTCTTCTCACTTGACTATGACTTGGTGGAGAGGAAAGCCTTCTGGATGGACCTGGCCACAGAGAGCATCCGATGGCAGGACCTCAACTCAGGAAAGAAAGGCACACTGGTGAAAGGTGGGCTGTGATAACACCGGGTTAGCAGGGCTGGCCTCTGTCACTGTGCAGTCTCCAGGTTGCAGTGGGATTCCAAGCTGTGATCCCTTATGTAGAGAAGTGCTAATGGGAGAAAGGTTGGGAGGAGCCAGAGCTCCTGGGATGGAGGGACCTGGGCTGGGAGCATTATTCCAAAGGGCCATGCAGCTGTCACCCCACACAGGCGCTGCCTTTTGGATGCATTTCAGGTGTGAGATCAGATTGTATAGCAGTGGATTGGCTTGGGAGAAATCTGTACTGGACCGATGGGGTAGCAGGGCAGGTGCTGGCCACTCGCTTGGGGGCTGCCTGGCACGGGATACCAGAGTACACTGTGGTGATGGATGGAGACCTGGACCAGCCCCACTCTCTGGTGCTCCAGCCTCTGGCAGGGTAAGTCTGGGACAAGAGGACATGGGGACCTCCTTTCCATCCCTGCCCTGCCCCATTTTCCTCCATGGAAGCAGGCAAGATGCTGGAGAAGAGGTGGGATGGCCTCACCTTGATGCTGTGGGGACTGTGTGACAGGAGGAGAAAGAGCCCAGACACCTACCCCTGCCCATGGAGCTCTCAATACATCCATGATGAGATGGGAAGCTCCAGGCTGCCCTTCTCTGGGCTGCCTTGGTACTGGGTCAATGCTGCATCAGGTCCATAGGCCTGCACCTCTCTTCCCACTAGGCTGATGTACTGGTCAGAGGTGGGGAGCCACTCACGGCTGATGGAGGCCAGTATGGATGGGAGTTGGCGGCATGTGCTGCTGGCCCAGGGACTGGGCTGGCCCACAGCACTGGCCCTTGACCTCCCCACCCAGAGGATCTTCTGGCTGGATGAGAAGCTGGGCAGTGTCGGTTCTGCACATCTGGATGGCAGCAGTGTGAAGGTGTAGTGAGGCACTGGTGATGGGGCCCTGATGGGGACCAGGGTGGGCACTGACAACCTCTCTGACAGGTCCTGAAGCTGCCCTGGGTCCGGAGCCCCTTTGCGGCAGCTGTGTGCGAGGGGCAGCTCTACTGGTCAGAGAGGAAGACATGGTCCGTGCAGCAGGTGGACAAGGCCAGCGGCAAGAACAGGACTGTGCTGCTCAAACGGCACGGGCAGCCCCATGGCCTCCAGGTACCTTCTTGGGGAGCCTCAAACCCTGCTGTGCCAGCTCTGCTGATCTCCCATCCTGCACAGCCCTGTTGTCCTCTGAGTGGTGAGGAGGCACTGTGAGCTGTACCCCCATCCCTTGGGCAGCAGTCTCTGTGGCCAAGTGTCTCTGGTCCTCTTGGAGCATCTCTGCCTCACCCTCCTGCTCCGAGCTGGGCTGTGTGTGGGCCTTGGGAGCATGGTGTGGTGTCAGTCGTGCTCAGCTCCGCCAGCGGGTGCGGGTGGGGCTGAGGGTGCTGACAGCTGCGCTGCTGTCCCACAGGTGATGCACCCAGCCCTGCGCCCTGCAGCTCCCAACCCGTGTGAGACGCGCGGCTGCTCCCACCTGTGCCTGCTGAGCGCCAGGCACACTGGGCAGTGCCGCTGCCCCGCTGGGCTGATGCTGGCTGCCAATGAGACCACCTGCCTGCCCATCCGTGATTCAGCCTTTGCCCTTCTGGTGTCACCGGCAGCTGTGGCACAGGTACCATCCTCTGGAGCAACCCCTGGGGGCTGCTGTTCTTGCCATTGTCAGGGAAGAGGGTTTCCCATCCTAGTGCTGCCTCCTTCCTCCAGGTCTACCTGAAGGACCTGCCTGCATCAGCTGGATCCCAAGGGCTTCCCCCGCACCGGGCCCTGCCTTTGGCCAAGGTGAGCCGCCTGACAGCCATCGACTACGCAGTGAAAGACAAGAGTTTGTACTTCGCAGAAGTGGGAGGCAATTCCATTGGACGGCTGCGTCTGAAGGACTGGGGACGGCTGTCCTGGAAAAAGGCAGTAGCTGTGGAGGGCACCGTGACATCCCTGGCCTTGGACTGGCTGAGTGGGAACCTTTACTGGATTGGGGGGCAGCCGCCCAGCATTCATGTGGCAGCTCCCAGGGGGCGGTGGGCCCTGGCACTACTCAGCGAGGGGCTGCAGAGCGCTGCCTGGCTGGCACTATGTCCTCGTGCTTCCACCATGTGCTTTGTCACAGCAGCTGGCAACCATGGGCGTGGCGCTGTGGTGGAGTGTGCAGCCATGGACGGCACCGGCCGCAGAGCGATCTGGAGGAGAGCCCGGGCTCCCACTGGCCTTGCCTTTGGGGGTGCTGGCACCAGGCTGTACTGGGCAGACCATGGTGAGTGAGGACTGAGCCGGGGCACTATGGAGGGTAGCAGTGGTGCAGCTGCTCAGTCTGCCAAGCACAGCCTGGCACAGCTCTGAGGGGCAGACTGAAGCCCTCTGTTGCCACACTGAAACCTCTCCATCTGTGCCTTGCAGAGAGAGGTACCATCAGCAGTGTTGAGCTGGATGGATCCCGCTTCCAGCTGGTGCGGGAAGGGCTGCATGGTCTCTCACTCTTTGCCATAGGAGAAGGCTTTCTGCTCTGGAGCACAACCTCAACCAATGGTAGGTCTGTTTGCTGTGCTTTTCCCAGCTCATCCTACTGCACTAGGACACTGGGGTTCTGCCAGTCCCTGTGAGGTGCAGGCATGCCCCTCTGTGGGGTCAAGGGCAAGCTAGGGGACCCCCCACCTCCCATCTCAGGCACCCTTGTGGGAGGAGGTGGAGCAGTGCTGACCCACCATGTGTCTCCAGGCTCCAGCAAGATCTGGCACAGCCGTCTGGAGCAGGCTGAGAACTGGTGGTTCCCGATGGAGCAGGAGCTAGTAGCCATGAGGATTTACAGCCAGTTCTCACAGGAAGGTGGGTCTGGGACTGCCCCAGCCCAGGGCATCTGCAGGGTTCAGCTGTGCCTTGTGGTGGCCGTGCTAACCAGTGCTGTTTTGGCAGGGACCAATGGCTGTGCGAAGAGCAATGGGGGCTGTGCCCAGCTCTGCCTGCCCAATCCTGCAGGGCGGCAGTGCCGCTGCTCTCCCGGATACCAGCTGGTGCATGGGGCAGCGTGTGCGCTGGCACCGCCTTGCCCCGCCCAGCTCCAGGCCTGCCCCGACCTCCAGAGCTGCATTTCCAGAGAGCAGGTCTGTGATGGGCGCCCCGACTGTGCCGACGGCTCCGATGAGTCTGACTGTGAGTTCCTGCCCACAGCCAGGAGTGCTGGGGTCCTGGGCACAGGGCAGCCTGCCCCATCTCCCCCAGTCTGGGAAGGGGGTCTTACCTGAGTCTCTGCTGATCTATGCCCATCCCTTCAGGCACCTCAGTAAAGGTGGGGACGCAGGTCCCTGCACCGGCACCATCAGGAATATCCCGTGTAGGACAGAAACCAGTCTCATCCGTTTCTGCACCCCAGCCTCGGCAGCCCCACCCCAGCCTATCTGCAGCCCCTGGCCCCCAGGAGCACAGAGAGCCCTTTGTGGTACCCCCCAGCACGGAGGAGGTGCTGGGGGCTGTGCCCTGCAGCAGCGAGACATGCAACCTGCGCGGGGACTGTGCCATCGAGGCTGGCCGAGTGACATGCCACTGCGCCCTGGGCTATCGTGGTCACTACTGCGAGGAGGCCGAGGTGCAGCCCCTGGCAGGACCCATCACCCTGGGGGTGGCCGTGCTCCTGCTGCTCGCTGCTGCTGCTGTGGGGGCCCTGGCCTACATGCGCAGGCGGGACAGGCGCAGGAGGTGAGCTCTAGGACTGGGCTGGGCCCGGTACAACTGGGAGTAAGAGAGGGGCAGGGTCTCATTGCCCAGGGACAGCGTGGAGTCCCAATGCACTCCTGGGTTACATGGAACACTCCAATCACCCCAGCAGGCTATCACCAGGGGTTGCAACAGGACTTTGAGATCTGCCCCATCTCTAGGAGCTGGGACAGATCTCAAATGTCATACCATTCTTGATGTACATTTTTACTTCTCCAGGACCTCGAGCACTGCTTCCACTCGGGTGCTGACCTTGTACCACCGTGAAAGTGATCCAGAGGAAGAGGATGAGGAGGAGGAGGAAGATCTTCCCCCCAAGAGTGATACATTTGTGAATGAAGCTTATGAAGGGAAAGAGGTGAGTGGCATCTGAAGCAGGCCCTGCTAGGGACCCCTCTGCCACACTGCCAGTGCCCCAGGGCCCAGTGCCGGCATCCTCATCTTCCTGAGGCAAGTTCTGCCCTCCTGCTGAAGGAAGGGCAAGACCAGGGGTGCCTAGAGTCTGACAGGGCTGTCCACTCTGCCTGTAGCTGGACCCCTGTGCTAAGGTGTGGGCTTAGAGAGGCTGGGTCAGAGTCATCCCTGATACACCCATCTGTGATTTCTGCAGGAGCTGCCAGCCCTGCTGAGGAAAGGACCATCTCACACCAATACCGTATTTTCATAAAGGAACATTGTGCGGCATCTCTTGTGCCATTGTGGTTTGTGTGTGGGCCAGGGCGGGGAGGTTGGTTTGCTCTAGGGACCATAAGAATATAGACAAAAAATGTTTGTGAGGTTTATCAGGAAGTCTCCAATCCCAACACACTCTCTGAGACTGTCCCTCTGCAGCAAGGCTTAGCTTGCTGACCAGGGTGCTTTGGGCTCACTGGTATAGGAATCTGGCCAAATAACTCTGCAAGGAAACTGGCTTGGCTCTTACCTTGTTATGCAGGGGGCTGAAAAGGATTTTATAGTGCAGTTCTGACCTCCTGAGTGTCCCTTACAAACCAGTGAGACCAGTTTTACCACTTCACACCAAGCTAATTTTGAAAGGGGAAATAAATGCTATTTTTTTCTCTGTGATCTTCCTCCCCCCACCCTCCCCACTCCACCCTGAAGTGGCTGTGCTCAAGGAAGGAGAAATCTCTTCTAGAGCTGATTTTAACCTTGGGGGGAAAGTCCTTTGGGAAAGTTCTATAAAAGCTAGCTGTGCCCTTTTACAGACATTTCCTCCCTGCTTCAGACAAAACACAGGGAAGTTGGGTGAGCCATACCCACTGGCTCTCAGCCCAACCTGCCTGGCAGAAAGCCCATAACCATCCCACAGCACAAATCCATTGCTTTGCATGTATTTTGTTGTTGCACAGTCCTGAGCTGAGCAGAGACATGAGACAGGTGCTCCCCTCCCCTATTGCCAGCTCTGAAGGTTACACGCTTCTGACCTGTATGTTGCTTACATGGGAACGAACACCAAAGCTGTCTCTGCCCAAACTGCTGTGCGTGGTACAGGAAGATGAGGTAAAAGCGGCATGGAGGGACTGAAGCCACCTCTGGTCCTCAATCCAGCATGGCTTTGGCACAGTTGTAGATCCTGGAGTACAGTAGGCTTTTGAGGAAGTTACAAATATTCAAAACAGGTCCTTGGTCCTGTTTCCAGCCTGTTCAGAGGGGCCCCAGGAGAAGGGCATGGCTTGTAGGGGCAGGGGCCAGAACTGCTCGTGATGCCAGGGAAATGACTGCTGTCCCAGTGCTGGGGCTACAAGTCAGAGTCACAAGGTGGGCTGCTCCCCCAGTGCTGTCCATCTTGTTCATCCTCCAGCACGTCCCAGGGATTGTTGTAAGCTCTACTGGAGCACGACCCAACCTCTGTCACAGGGGTGGGGGGCAATTTGGGGCCCCCGCGCTCCTTGCAGCAGTGATGGAAGCTGAGGGCAAGGGCCAGCCCGCCCAGGATCTCCAGACAGCTTCCCAAATAGCTCAGTACCAAGCTGTAGCCTACAGTCAGCGTGCTGCCAGGCAGTGCAGGCAGTGCCCACAGCTCCTGGGTGTACCAGGAGCTGGGCACGAGGCTCATCAGTCCAGAGAGGAGCAGCACCAGCCCTGCCACACCGGCCACCAGGGGCCGGGGCTCTGGCTGCCAGCAGCGAACACCCAGGGCAGCCACCACCAAGCCCACCAGGGTGACCACCAGCGAGGAGGGCATCAGCCCTTGGGCCACCCGCACGGGCACCTGCTCAAAGTAGCCCAGCTCGTCAGCCTGCCCGCAGAGGCGGTCATGGGTGCTCTGCTGCTCCCTGCATATGTCCCAGATGCCCTGCTCCCAGACGACGTCCCTGGGCTGGTCAGGTACGAGGCTCACCTGCCTCCAGCTGGGTGCCAGCGTGCCCGTGAGTGTCAGCAGGAGCCCGCAGGGGCACAGCACCAGCCCCACGATCATCTCCGTCGGCGTCCGCATGCTGGGGAGGTGGGTGAAGAGGGCTCCAGAGGGCTCCCGCTTATCCGAGGAACGCGGGAGCTCCGAGGCTTGCTGGACAGGAGCTGTGGCACCGGTGCAGGCAGGGCGGGGGCTCCCGCGGCGGTCCCGGAGCCCCTCAGGCGGCCCCGGAGCCCCTCAGACGGTCCCGGAGCCCTCAGGCGGCCCCGGAGCCCTCAGGCGGCCCCGGAGCCCCTCAGACGGTCCCGGAGCCCTCAGGCGGCCCCGGAGCCCCTCAGACGGTCCCGGAGCCCTCGGGCGGGCAGCCCGCGGAGCCGCCCCAGCCCGGGCCGGACCTGGGGAGGTGCGGGCAAGAGGCGGCGCCGGCAGGCGGAGCCCGGCTCGGGCAGGGCTGACCGGCACCTGCGGCGGGGACAGCGCCTTCCAGGGCCGCGGGAGCCCGCGGGGGGCGCCGGAGCTCCGGCCCCCGCTGTCCCCTCGCCGGTGGCGGCATATGGGCCGTGCCCGGGCTGCTGCGGCGGCATAAGACCCTGTTACAGCTCCCTTAATTTACTGGATGCGAGCTTAATTTGCTACCAAATTAATTAACTAATTCATGAAAGTAATTAAGATGAAGTGCTGGCAGATCTCACATTTGGTAACTGGCCCAAGAGACCTCCCCATCTCCCTGTCCTCCAGGGAGAGCTCCTGAGCTTGGCCCTGCTCCTCCCGTTCCAGGCTGCCCTCAGAGGGCACCGGCAGACACAGCAGCCTGGCTCTCGGCGGGAGGAGTTCCTGGGACAGGTACCACTGAGACAGGTACGGGAAATCACGACATTTGAGAACCCCAGTGTGGGATTTTGAGCCCCAAAAAGCACTCATCTTGGGCCTCACCACATTTCCCTGAATTTTTGCCATTCACGCTGAGCCCAGGAGAGGGCAGCATCCTCTGTGGATCAATTTGGGATGAGCAACGCCGGCTGAGCTGGAAGGGTGGCTGCCTGTTTGGCCCACGGCATCTTTGCACTGCTGCTTCCTGGCCGTCTAGAGGGTTGGGTGGGTCTGTGCTGGACCAGCTGCTCCCGGCTCCCTTCCCCACTCCTCCGTCCCACAGTTATTTCCCGAAGCCCTGAAGGCCTTCAGCTCTCTGGGTGCCAAGATCATTTTGGGGAGGGATTCTGAAGTTGTTGAACACTGGATCTTAGTCCAGCTGGAAGGCAGGGGTGGGTTGGATTCAGCCAAAGGCTCGTGTCCCCAACCACGTCTGCAGAGCAGTCAGATGAACATAGCTCCAGAACAGGGACACCTGGCTTTGTTGTACACAGCCAGTAGCTTGCTAAAACTTGGCACTCCTCATCTGGGAAACTAAGCTAGGGGTTGCTGATTCCTTTCCTGTCCAATTAACTTCTGTGACTTTTACCCTACTCCAGCCACTGACTCTGTTCCGAGACACTCACTACTGCCCTGGGACCTGTGGGTCCAACCAACACACCAGATGCTGCCGGCCCAATGTGTTTCCCGAGTCTGCCTTCTGCCGTGGGATCCCTGCACAGGAACAGGTGCTGCAAGCCTGAAACCTTATAGACCTGACTCTCTTGTGAGGCTGCATCTGGACACCTTTCCATCTGGACACCAAGCAGAGGTTGGCTGTGAGATGTACTGCTCCTGGGGGAGAGGGGGACAGAGGGAAAGGGCTGGTAGCAAGCTGGATGGCACAGTGCCATGGATGAGGGCCTATCAGTGCCCTTTGCCTCCTCTCAGCTCAGGAGGTGACAAAGGTGACAAAACACAGCTTGGTGGCTGTGCTGTCAGGTATAGCAGTGGTTGCCATGGACCAGCCAAGCCAAGCTGTGAGCAGGTGATAGCAAGCTCTGAGTCCTGCATGGCTGGCCAGGGCTTTTCTCCCCATTCCAGATGTGTGGGTGGGGTGTGTGCCAGCCCTGACAGAAAGGGAGAAATTCTCCATTTTGTTGGATTTGCCCAGATTTTACCCAGAAAGGCTAAGAAACCTAGAGGGTAATGCCCACCCTGGGCTTTGCAGTGCCTGCCCTAGGATCCCTCTCTCTGCAGTACTTTCCCTTTTCTCTCATCTGTTCCTCCAGCAGTTCTGCGCCCCTCTTGCCCTTGCTCATGCAGGCTTGAGTCTGGGAGGTGATCACTCCTTGGATCTGCAGCTGCAGTAGGAGCTGGGTGTCAGGAGTATTACAATTATGCACATGGGCAGGTTTAAAAACCTGGGCCTTTCCAATTTATTAATAATGCCCAGGGGGATACATCTGCCCTTTGGGCTGGTACCCAAGCTCCTGACTGTGGGACAATGATAAGCAGATTAGGTGATGTGGCCCTGATGCTGGATGACCTGTCCTGAGTAAGCTCAGGGAAGGAAATGGGATTAACAGAGCTGTTTCCCCTTGCCACAAAGTTATAGATTGTTCCTTTCTTCCCTTTTACTTTCTAATGAAGTGGTAGGAAAAGCAATTCAAAGAAATGCCTGGCCCTTTCCAAGCTCTGGGGAAGCATTTAAATCCATCTGGCCTCAGAGATAAAATGGTCTGGCTGAAACTGCCTTCCTTCCTACATTGCCCTAGCTACTGAGTGGGAAAAGCAACCTTACTTGGTGTTTCCTACTTCTCCAAGGCTGTGACTTAGTTTTTCCTACATTGTCACAGTCATCTCTTTAAGAATGTGATGGAAACTTTATCCAGGCCTGGTTGAGTTGGCTTGCATTTTATTACTATTTTTTAACACCCCATTGTAAATTGGAGGAGCAGCAGAAGGCCTTGAGCTAACTGGACCTGGAAAAGATCTAGGGCAGGATAGTCAGAACTTGAGACTGATTCCAAGGAAGAATTAAAAGAAAAAAAAAAAAAAAACCACAATGAGGTATTTAGGATTGAGTTGCTTCTTTGAGCCTTAGATACCCTGCATCACTGAAGGCTGGGAATGAATTTAGGGCAATTCAACCTGTGTTCAACCTGCTCCCTGCCTCTCCAGCTGTCTGCTCCCAGCCACTGGTGGTGATGGCACCCTAGACTGGACAAGTACTAGTGTCTCTTAGGTGACACTAGTGCGAGGTGAGTATGGATGGGACGAGTAGCTTTTGGGTTACCCCATTGTCACACCAGCTGAGCAGAGTTTGCCTGATGCCAGCAATGGCCAAAGAACACATGCACACAACAATCTCCATAGCTTCCTATGTGATCCATAGTCTGATCAGATTTCTAGGCCCAGCTGAGCTTTCAAAATGTGGTTCTGGAGAGAAGAGCTTCCCTGCACAAAGGTAGCTCTGCCTCTCCATTGTTGGCTGAGATCACGGCACTGAGACTTGGGGGCAGGGAGGTCCTTTTCAAGGAGACTACTCAGACTCCCTTCCCTTCACAGCTGTGGGAGCAGGCTCCTCAGCAGCAGCAGGATCTCTCAGCATCCTGTTTGCTGTATAGGGAACAGTTGGGGCCAGGGCTGTTTAGCAGGAGCCTGCAGCTGGTAATTCCTGTTTACATCCCACTGACCCTGAGGCTTTGCCTGTGTTGCATATAGCAAGATGCGCCCATACCACCACAGTGCCTGCACGTCCTGCAAGTTACACTGTACCTGATTCCTTCTTGGGTTCAAAGTAGACTCAGCCCATGCTGGACACCAAGCAACAAGGCTGCCAGGTCTGTGGACATGGCAAATGGCAGCACATGTGCTGTGCCACCCTGGGTTGCCCTGTGACTGGCAGGTAGCCAGGCACAATACTTGACCCTGGCTGTATCTCATTCATTCTCTCTCTCACCTGAGGAGAATTTGCTTTGCAGAGTGTGACAGTTCCCTATGTCTTGCCTGATGTAGGAGATGGGAACTGGCTGAGAACAGTGCCCATGCAGGCAGGACCTGCACTTAGTGGGCTGCAATTTCCTCTGGTCTGGACACTTACGTAGCTCCACTATCCATCTGTGTTTACCTTTCAGTTGAAACCCTAAATCTCTGCAGGCTGGGAGCAAAGCACAATGGCTCAAATAGCCCATGCTGTGCTTTTCAGCATTAGAACCTGGCTGTCTAGGCCTCTCCTTAGTCTCCACCCCAAAGGAAAACTTCCTTAGCCAGGTGTCCATATTGAATGATTTTGTTCTGACCATTCCATTTTGCTGCTTTTTCTTCTAGTATTTAGCAGGGGTCAATTTCTAAGAGTGCAAGCTGAGGGTGCTCCTTGCTCTCAAGCCATGGCCCCTGCAACGTGTGAGTGCAACTGCTCTGCATTGTGCAAACAGCTGCAGTTGCAATGGGCTTCTCCCAGCCCAGCTCCCAGCTTCCTCCCTGGCCACACACACTGCTGCTTTTGTGCCTGCTGGGAGGCCAAGGATGAGTCCCAGGCAAGACAGGGTCTGTGATCCCCCTGGCTGGTTGAATGTGGAACAGAGATCTGTGTGTGCTCCCCAGAGCACAGATAGCCGTGGTCAGCACCCAGCAGGCAGCTCCATGCCCCAGCTATCCAGCCTTTGTGGTGTCACTTCCATGAGCAGATTTATTAGCCTTCCACTTGCCCATTGACATGCCCCCCTTCCAGGCTGACCATGGTGGTAACAGCAGCCCTGAGGATGCACTCTAGAGGGGTTATCAGAGAGCAGGGATGTGTTGGGCATTAAAGGGCTTGCAAGCAGGGCTCACTCTAGGGCTGCGACCCAACAGTGGCTTAACATACCCAGGACTGTGGCAATTGCAGTTTTGGCTGTTCCCCCTGCTCAAAATTCAGTGTGAGGGAGCTGAAATTTGGGGTCAGCACTCTGTAATACCTGCAGGGAACAGTAAATCCATCAGTGAGCACTGAGGCTGTTCCTGCTTTCTTTCTGCAGCCCAGCTGTGAGTCTGAACACTATTCAGACTGGATCCTGGGAATGAGTTGTTGAAAGCCTTATTAGATGCCCCCCAGGTGTTCACTCATCCGTTAACCTCCCTCACTTTCTAAACTGCTGCACTTGGACTTGCCAGATTGCCCAGTGCTGCTTTCAGTTCCGAGAAGGATACAAAAAGCATTTTTGCAGCTATAACTATTTTTGTCTGACTCAGTCCTGAAATGGCTGAGAGTAGTTTGGACATGAAGCTCTTATCCTGGGTTTTGGAGGTGCAGCCCTTTTCACACAGGAATAAGAGTGCAGTTAAAGTTGTGCCTGGTTGTGGAAACTTCATGTTTGTCCAGTTCCTGGGCCACAGATCTTGCAAGCTAAAGGGCAAAGCTAATGCCCGTGGGTGCACAGCATGTTGCAACTGGCAAGGCAAAAGCAGTGCTTCATGATGGAGGTTCAGCTCGTTACACTGTAAATGTGACTCATCTGCGTGGACTTTGATCTCTCATTGGGCTGAAGCACCTGAAACCAAAAGCAGATGGCTTATGCATGTGCCTTTATGTATTTGCTGGGAGTTTGGTCAGCTTTGTGGGCCAAACCACTGGACATATGCCCAAGGCCACAGTAGAAAAGACTTGCTTAAACCTTTTGCCTTGAGAAAGCCCTGGGTGGAAGACAGCTGTGCCCTGTACCTGTTCTGGAGTCTCAGAAATTGTGAAACTTCTAGTCTATGGGAATTTATTCTAATAGTTGTGTATGGAAAGGTAGCTGCATCTTGCTCCCATGTTATTTCATTGAATTACGGAATGTTTTGTGTTGGAAAAAACCTTAAAGATCATCTATTTCAATCTCCCCCACCATGGGCAGGGACCTTTTACACTAGACCAGGTTGCCCCAAACCCCATCTAATCTAGCCTTCAACACTTTGAGGGATGAGACATTCACAAATTCTCTGGGCAAACTGCTCCAGTTACTCACCACCCTCAGAGTATAAAATCATAGAATATCCTGAGCTGAAAGGCAACTACAAGGATTATCCAGTTCAGCTACTGCCCCTGCTCAAGACAACCCCAAGAATCACACCATGTGCCTGAGAGCATGTTGTCCAAACATTTCTTGAACTCTGGCAGGCTTGGTGCTGTGACCCCTTCCCTGTAAAGAATTTCTTCCTAATATCTAATCTAAACCTGCACTCTTTCAGTGTAAAATCATTAACTCTTGTTCTACCACTACATTCTCTTGTAAGATATTCCTCTCCAGCTCTCTTGTAGGCCCCTTTAGATACTGGAAGCTGCTGTAAAGTCTCCCCAGAGTCTTCTCCAGGCTGAACAACCCCAGCTCTCTTAATCTGTCTTGATAAGAGAGATGATAAACCATAAGGTCAGCCCTCTGATCATCTTTGTGACCCTCTTCTGGACTTGTTCCAACAGGTCAATATCCCTCTCATGCTGGAGGTCCCAGAGCTGGATGCAGAACTCCAGGTAGGATCTCACCAAAGCAGAGTAAAGGCACAGAATCCCCTCCTTTGCCCCGCTGGGAGGCACACTGCTTCAAATGCAGCCCAGGACAAGTTGGCACATTGAAGATCATGTTCAGCTTTTTGTCCACCAAAATCCCCAAGCCCTTCTCTTCTGTGCTGCACTCAATCTATTCTTTACCCAGCCTGTATTTGTGGTTGGGATTGCCCCAACCCAACTGCAGGATCTTGCACTCAGCCTTGTTAAACATCTCAAGCCTGCCCAGATCTCTTTGGATGGCATCCTTGCCCTCCAGCATGTTGACCACACCACACAGCTTGTTGCCATCAGCAAACTGATGAGAATGCACCTGATCCCCTGTCCCTGTCACTGACAAAGATATTAAACAGCTCTGGTCCCAGCTGAGACCACTTAACACCATGCATCACTGGTCTCCACTTGGACATTGAACAGATGACCACAGCTCTTTTATTGCCACCATCCAGCCAATTCCTTGTCCATTGAGTTGTCCATCTGCCAAATCCACATTTTTCCAGTTCAGAGACAATTATGTTTTGTGGGACAGCATCAAATGCTTTGCACAAGTCTGAGCAGACAATCAGTCACTCTTCCCTTAGCCACCAGTGCTGTAATCCTCTCATAGAAGACCATCAATTTGTCAGGCACAATTTGCCCTTACTGAAGCCATGTTGATTGTCACCAACCACCTAATTATTTTCAATGTGCCCTAGCATAATTTCCAGGGGGTTCTGCTTCATGAGCTTGCCAGGCACCAAGGTGACACTGAGAGGCTTGTCTTTCTTATTTCCTTTTTTAAAAAAATGCTTCCCCATTCCCAGTGAGTGGGTGCTTCACCACACTGTCATGACTTCTCATATATGATGGATAGAGGCTTAGCCACTTCTTCTGCCAGTTCCCTCTGGACCCGCAGATGTATCTCATCAGGTCCTATTGACTTGTGCAACTTCAGGTTTCTGAGATAGATGGTCTCAAACCATTTCTCCTACAGCAAGTAGTTCTTCTCCCAATCCCTGCCTTTGCCTTTTTCAAGTTGATTGGTGTGGCTGGAGCACTTAGCAGTGAAGACTGAGGCAAAAAAATCATTGAGTACCTCAGCCTTCTTTATGTCCTGGGTAATCAAGTCTCCCATTCTCCCTTTTATTACTGATATACAATACAAGCTCTTCTTGTTGCCCTTGACACCCTGGACAGGTTTAATTCTGCCAGGGTGGGCAGTTTCTAACCTGATCCCTGGCTCCAGTTTATCTGTATTCCTCCCAGGCCTTGCTTGCCACCCTCTGTAGCCTCACTGCCAGGAGGGTTTGAGTTTGTGTTTGTCCAGGAGCTCCTTATTCAGTCACATGGGCCTCCTGGCATTTTTGCCAGTCTTACTCTTCACTGGGATGGATTGCTCTAGAACTTGAAGGTTATCCTTGAATACTAACCATCTTTCTGCCCCTCTTCCATTCAGGCTTCTACAAAGCAGATCCCTGAAGAGGCCCAAGTTTGTTCTGGCCAAAATGTAGGACTCAGTATTTGGCCTTGTCATACCTCAGCCCCTCAATCCAGAGTGTTCCTACCAGCAGATTCCACATCCCATTCTCTCCTTGAGGTGGATTGACCCAATTTCGAAGTGTTTTATACCTGACTTGAATTGAATTTCATCTGAATGATGTCAAATCCTGTTTGTACCAGGTCTTTAAGGTCATCTGATGGATCTGCTTTCTGGCATTCCTCTAGCTTTGTTTCCTTTGACATTATCCACAATATTTCTAAGACAGTGTATCATGACTTCTAACCCACAGTATGGAGGCAGTGAATAGTGTGAAAGCCAGGACCATTTTTCCTGCGGTTCCTTTCTATGTCTTATGCCTTGTATACGTCTTTCTAGTCTGACTGTAAGCCAGGAATAGCTCTTGTCACCACATCAAGGTGTTTTATTTGCTCTAATTTTACATCCATCTTTTATCTAGATGGTATTTCCCTTTCTGACAAGAAGTCTGAATGGGATAACACAAAGTCCTTTATGGAGGTCAAAATTTTCAAATCTGCTTCTTACCCTTTATCTGCCAGATCTTTGAGAGAGAGAATTTAAATGGTTTTGTATAAAATAGTTCTCAAGAAATTGCAGTTATTCACTTCTCAGTCCTCATACTAGCCCCTTGGTGCCTCTGAACTAATCCTTTGTGCAGGTCAATTTTCTAGACACTGAATTATGGATCTATAACTTGACTTCAAGCCTTCTAAACAGGATGCTGTGCTCATTCTGCACCATTTCCTTGTTTCCACTCCAACAGGTCTTGGAGAATGTGTCTTGGGAACTGGAGACAGCTCCTCCTCTGACAATGAGTGTTGCTGTACCTGGCTGAAAGTTCATGAACCTCTTCTTTCACAATCTTGGCTCATTTCCTGACCCCTTTCTGTTCATCATTAAGGCTGAATTCTGGGCCAAGGGTTTGGTTGTAGGTGCCTACGAGAGAGACTGCAGTCATAATTTTATCTTGGTGGTGGTTTGTGGAGGGTAATGGATCTCTTCAGTGAGATATTCACCTCTAGATTCAACTTTTATGTGGAAGCTAAATGCAACAAAAGGCAGCAGAACCATCAGTTTCTTCCATGTGCTTTCCTCAAATGAATAAGAGTGATGTTCTTACCCACCTCTTGGTCCTTCCTCTTCACTCTCCCAATGTTGCTTCTCATGTCCATCACTGTCTTTCCATCACATAAGCTGTCTCCTCACTGGAAGCCAACACTGGGTACAGAGCTAACTGGTTCAGTCTAAGGCTACCTGCAAATGTTTGAGCTTTGCTAATTCTCAGATCTTTCCTCTGCTCTGTTTTTCCCATCTCCCTCCCTTGTATAAAAAGCTGGTTGCAAGGAATTACTACTGCAGCACTGGGATTTTAGGGAAAAAATCTCCCCAGAGAGGCAACCCTGGGACAGCTCCTCCAAGCAGAGGTGCCCTGTCACCTTTGGGGGTTTGGTAGTGTTGGATAAACAAAACCACCTGGCTTGCACCAGCATTGGCAACAGTCTTGCTCCCAGAGACTGTGGAGGGCTCTTCCAGACAATGCTGCCACAGGTCTGCGAAAGAGAATATTCAGTCCATACCAAAGCTGGGTTATTCTCTCACATACGGAGCACATCTGCACTGCACTTCGAGACAGCAGCCCTCTCTTTCTGCAAGGTGGCCTCATGTTACTCAGAGGTATGATGGCAACACAGCACATGCAGGAGAGCTGACCTTGCATTCCTCCCTCGGGCCTGTCACTGCATTTGGAATAGCCTTACTGAGATGTCTGAACTTGCAAGCTTGTTGCTGAGCTTCCTGAGCACCAGAATTTGGGATTTAATAGTAGGGCTGGGAATGCTTTCATCTTTTCCCATGGCCTGGACTGCCTGGATTTCCTGGGAGCTGGTGCCTGTTTCATTGTTTTACTGTCTTTGCTACTGCAGCAGTAATTAGGATAAGGTATAATTACAAAGTTTGCTCTGGGACACATGCAAGGCCATTGAGCTGCATTGCAAAGTCCTCTGTTTTCTGCTCCTTTTAGTTCTGTGACAAATGCAGACCCTCTAGTTTAAAATGGGAAGCTAGTGGCAGTGTAGGTATGAGCTGGCACTAAATTCCATGCTCCCTTCTTCATCCTACAGACCCGTCATCTGTCCTCTCCAAAGTAGCCTGTAGGTACTCAAGATGTCAAATGTGGCAGTTGTAGATGCAAACAAATTACTGTAGTTTAAGTGCCTTGTGAGAAATCATGGCCAAAAAATCTGGAGATGTGTCCTGGAGGTCAGCAAGAGATTAAGGAAAAGGTACTCCCATCTTTTGGAGACACCCAGGATCATTCAGGCAGCACCAGTGCTACCTGGCACAGAGGACTCACGGGACATGTTTTTCGAGGGTGGGCAGAAGGAGCCAAAGATGGCTCAGCTTTGTCTCTTCTAGCCTTTCACACCAGTGCCTGCCTTTGGAGGATGGAGTAATGGCCTTGCTCCCAAGGCACACCCCAAATATGACAGCAAAGGAGACCTGTTTTTTTTTCCCAGGAAGTTCACTGCAGACCTTGGAAAATATGGCAGTTTACAGCTTAGTTTCTGAATAAACTTGGGCACGTTTTTGCTAACTACCACCAGTACTCTTCCTGCGGCCCTCTGATTCACCCAGACCTACCTTGTTTTCACATACCAGCAATGCCACCAGAGCTGGGCAGTTATCAGAAGACAATGAATCACCTAAAACATCTGCTAACTCATTCTGTAGGAGCTCGCCTTACTCATAGCACAAATTCCAACTCTCAGCTGCTATGAAATTTTTTTACCCACAACATATGCAGCCACTCCCGCTCACATTTTTGTCATCTCAGTAAGGGACACAGGCCCACATAGCTAGAGGACAAGGTCAGCAGCTGCAAATCTCACAGGGGGACCAAGGATTGCCCTTCCACTCAGGAAGAGACTGGTACCCATCCTTGATGCTTGTTTTCAGAATTTGGTTTTTTTTCAGTGGTAGAGGTTCCCTTTGGTTCTGAGTTTTTTTGCTATAACACCAGACAGAGAATTCCACTTGGTGGCTGGTAACTCTAGTGCAATAATATGCCAGCAGGCTTGTCTTAGCGGGCTGACCTTTCAGAGAGATGTTCAACTTGATGTCAGCTACAGCTGCAAAGCCAAACAGCATCCAGTTCTCATCCTGCTTTTTTTTTTTTTTTTCTGCCTTGGCTGGATTGGCTTCTAAACTGCTCCATAAATCATTGTCCAGTGATAAAATACCAAGGGGGGCTGGACTTGTCTGATGCTACTCTTGAGAAGTCAGATTTTATCTTTGTAAATACAGCCCCTGGGACCTGATGATCTTAAAGGTCTTTTTCAACCTAAACAATTCTATGATTCTATTGCCTTTGTGCACCTTGGGTGTTCATAGGTAGGAATGTTATTGTGGGCTCTGGATAAAGCACAGCAGTACTATCAAATGGTTCTGTTCCAAGAGATAGGAAGATTTCATCTTGGTTTGTAGCATAAACATTTAGGAATCCTGTGTGGGGGAAGATCTGTTCAGCATTGCAGTACCTTCTTGTACCTCTGTGTTCTTTTGGACTGTATCCTTAGCCATCACACCCTCTATGCCAGAAAGCCTGTAAGGTGTTACAGACCTCAGGTCTCAAGTGGCGTTTTTATAGGTGGACAATATTCGACCAGTTCACTCTGTCACCTCACATGGGGTACTGTCCCTCCCCTCTGTGGCTGTCCAGCAGCATCAACTGGCTCAGCACAGTCCCGTGGCATAAGTGTGTCCCCTTGTGAAGGGTTATTGCTTCACTCCATCACAGAATGGCTGGGGTTGGAAGGGACCTCTGGAGGTCATCTAGTCCATTTGCCCTTGTCAAGCACAGCCACCTAGAGTAGGCTGTCCAGGGTAATGTCCAGTAAGTTTTGGAATACCTTCAAGGATGGAGATTCCACAGCCTGTCTCTGGATAATTGTGCCAGTGCTCAGTCACCCTTATGACAAAGCTGTCTTCCAGATGGTCAGCCCCCATCATGTATGAGAATTTAGATGGAGATTGTGCAACTTCTCTGGGCAATCTGTGCTAGTGATTATTCATTCTCACATTAAAGTATTTCCGGATTTCAGAGGGAACCTCCTCAGTCTGGGCTCATGGCCTCCACTCCTGTCACTGGGCACCACTGAAAGGAGCCTGGCTTTACCTTCTTTGCCCCCTCCCTTCAGGTATTTATGTAGATGAATAAGACCCCATATGAGTCTCCCCTTCTCCAGTCTGAACAACCCCATCTTTCATAGTCTTTCCTCACAAGGAAGATGTTCCAGTCCCTTCACCATCTTCATGGCCATGTCTCTTGTACTGAGGAGCCCAGAGCAGAAACAATACACCCAGAGTGGCCTCACCAGTGCTGAGCAGCATGAAGGATTACCTCCCTCTACTTGCTGGCAGCATTCCTCCCAGTGCAGCCCAGGACACTGTTAGCCTTTTCTGCAAGGGTGCACTGCTGGCTCATGATCAACTCAGTGTCCACCAGGTCCCTGAGGCCCTTTTCTGACAAGCTGGCTTCCAAATGGGTGGTCCACAGGGTGTACTGGTGTCTGGCATTGTTTCCTTTGAGGTGCATTTACTTTCCACTTTTTTTTTTGTTGAACTTCACAAAGTCATTGAAGTTCATCTGCTGTCATCCCATTTCCCCAGCCTGTCCCTCTGAACAGCAGCCATTCCTTCTAGTTTCATGTCACCAGTAAACTTGCAGAGGACACAGTCTGCCACATCATCCATATCGTCAATGAAGATATTGGACAGGATCAGACCCAGATTTGACTCTGGGGTACACTAGTACTGAATGGTATCCAACAAGACTTCCTACCCTCAACTGACACATTCTGGGTCAGGCCATTCACCCCATTTTCAATCCACCTCACCCTCTGGAGTTAGGAAGGCTAAAATCCAGTTGGAATTGAATTTGGACAGGGATGCTCAAACAATGTTCCCATATTCCCCTCAGGTTTCCACCCTCCATGGGCTCCCTTTCTGTATCTGGGTTTGGCCATGAGCTCCTTATTCATCTACATGGGCCTCCTGGCAATTTTACCAGGCTGTACATTTGTTGGAATGGAGGACTTATGAATTTGGAAAATTAACCAGATTTTTTACCTGCCCTTCCTCTCACATCCCAACCTCTTCCATCCAGGCCCTTATCTCCTGGGACTCTTGCAAGCAGATCTTTGAAGAGGGCAAAGTCTATTCTCCCGAAGCTTGCATCTCACCCTCCTCCCTCCCCTTGGGATCCTCAACTCCACTGTCTTATGGTCACTGAAGCAAAGGCTGCTTTTGAACTTCACTTCTGAGCCCCTCCTTGTTGATGAGTTTGAGGTTCAGCACAACAACTCTCCTTGTTGCCTCTTTTGTCACTTGGAAGAGGAATTTGTGATAGGTGCACTCTGGGAACCTCCTGGATTTCTTGTGTCCTGCTATGTTGTCTCTCCAGCATATATCAGGGTGGTTGAAGTCCCCGATAAGGACACCAGGACCTGTGAACATGACACTGTCATTACTCCATTCTGTATAGGGCTTCATCCAGTTGTTTCTCCCGGTCAGGTGGTCCCTAGCAGACACCCATTGTGATAACATCACCTTTGCCCATCCTTCCTATAGCCCTAGTCCATAAAGTCTTGGCTGTCTCCTTATGCATCCCCAGGCAGAGCTCCATGCATCCAGCTGCTCATGCATATGAAGAACAACTCCACATTCTCATCTGCCCATTCTGTCCTTCCTAAAAACCTGTATCCCTCTGTTGCCATGCTAGTCATGGGATTTATCCTACCACAAGACTGCAGCCCTGCAGCTGCACACAAATCTCTGATTCCCTGTCCTGCACGCACGAGTGTACAGGTGTGTTTGAGAGTTCCTGGAGAGGCTTGGGGGGACTTCTCCACAGTGGTGCCACAGTTCCTTGCTTAAACCCGGTGGGTGATTTTGTAATCCCCTCCTGTCACACCACCCTTTGCTCAGCCACTCCCTCCCAGGGCTGCTGACTACTTTCTCTCAGTCCTTCCCAGTTCAGACGGTGGCTTTGAGCACACAGACACGCTGACGTTTCCTTGCAGCCGCACCCCATGCCCATGGGCGTGTCAGCCGACACTCAGTGTGTCCATTAGCTAATTGAGCTAATTGAGTTTCTCTGTTTGCTTAAATTGCACTGAAAACAGTTGCATTCCATTGTCTCCATTCTCCTGTGAAGTACTACTGACTGCAACCTTTAAGGAGCAGCGGACTTCCAGAAAGCAGATAGATCTCTGTCTTGCGTCTTCCTGCAGCTGTGAGACACAAACTGGGCATAAGAAGATTCATCCTCAGCCCAGGCACTTTGCTGATGTGTTTCTAGGGCTGGCCCAGTCCTGCTGAAGGCTAAGTGGTTGATGACTGCATTAATCTCACCTGCTGCAGGTGAGATGGTGCCTCTGTTCACTCCCAGAGCAAACTCTGGTCAAAGGTTGATAGAGTTGATACACATGCCTTAGTCACTTCCCAGTTGACTTGGGGAGCTCCATTTTGAAAATGTCCTAGGAGGCATGTCTGACAAATCTCTGGCAAATACAGTTTAGCTCTGAAATCCACTGATCTTCCTTTTAAAAAGCTCCCTTTGGGGATTTCCCAGGCTAGGTACAGCCTAGGGTGGGATGTTCCCTGCACTTGCTCCCTGACAGCCAGGCCAAGTGCTTCAGCTGCTCTTCTCCCAGTAACCACAAATACTCAGGATGTGTCAGCACAGATGCAGCCCCAGATAACATGTACTACTGGGGCCAGCTTGTCAAGTACATGGGAATGGATGGTCTGGGAAGGAGCTGTGAGAGCTCTTCAGTATCAGCACAGATCCCCCCTACTTGGGACAAGATGATTTTGGTTGATGTTCTGCTTGTGGTGTGGAGGCAGAGACAATTCAAGATCACCAGGAGCTGCTAGCTGGACACCAGCTGGCAGGACACTTGGAGATGTGGAGCTCAGCCTCTTTCTTTGGCCTTGGTGTCCCCAGGCTGAGTATGACAGTCTCCAGAGCCAGACCATTTCCTTACAGGAGAACATTACTTGGCTGTTTGCAGGTCTGGAGAGGCCCAGGGACTCAAGGAACACTGAACAACAGCAAAGCTGAGAGATGCTTGCTGCCTCATGGAAGTTTCCAAAGCCTCTCCTGGGAATTACCCTCCTCTGCCTTTGCTCTTGCCTTGTGTTCACTCATGTCTTATTCCTACTTTTTGGCACACTGGTTTTGTTTCCCTTTTGTTTACTGGCTGTAGAGAAGTCCTTGGGTATTATCAACATCTCTTTCTGTTTGGACTCATCCCTGTGTTTTGCTTTATTTTCATATTTTTCCTATCATCACACATACCCAGGGGCATGGAGAAATCTCTGCTGCTTTCCAATCCTTGTAGTCACAGCTGGGGGCAGACCATTGTTCCCAGGGCTATTAGCATGCATTAAAACCTATGGTCAGGGAAATTTCTCCCACGGCAGTCTGGGGAGATGGGGACATGGGCACAGTACTCAGTGGGCGTCCTATAGGTACACGCAGCTCTGGTCCTCCCAGCCATGGTCCAGCTGGGCCAACCCCCAGCAGGGAGGGATGGTGAGAGCCTGCCTGTTCTTCTGTGGGTGCTCATCCTTTGAGGGAAGTGTGTTAGAAGGCTTCCTGCCTTCTCTGAGTCATGTCAAAATCAGTCCCAAATATTCTCTTTGAAGCTCTTCACACAGCGCTGAAGCGATCTTGCCTTCAAAGCAGTTGCTGGAAACAGGCAGGCTGCTTAAAAGGCACTTGAGCGCTCTCACATCACGTTCAGGCTGTATTAAAATTTTACCGTGCTGTTTCGCACCTCAGATGAATCACAGCCTCTCCTGAAAAGCATCGGGGGCTAGAGGGGGAGGGTGGGATGTGTGCAAGGAAGGGGCTTTTGAAAGGGATTATTAATGCACAGAGATGTTTTGGTGTCTGAGAAAGGCCCTGAATGGCAGCTCTGTGCTTTCTTTCTCTGTGCTCATTATCAGTGAAGGGTGTAGTTGCTGAAGAGCTGAACAGAGCGAGGGGAGGACATGGCTGCTGCTCAGGCGGGGATGAGCAGGGGAGGAGACGTGGGAACAGAGGGAGGTGGGTGCTGGCTGTCTCCCTGAGAGGCAGTTTCAGGTTACGAGTTCAATGCCTGCCTCCCTTTGGGAGGCTGCAATACGGCAAGTCGTTTCTTGATGTGCAAACAATTAAAAAGAGGGTGTGTGAGTGTGGAAGATGGAGAAAGCAAACACCTCCTCTGGGATCTGGCTGTCTCTGCAGCTGCTCACCTAAGGCACCTCGAGGGAGTTTCACACAAGAAAAATAGCTGAGGGCATCAGTTTACTTTCAGGATGGAGTTTGAAAGACTAAGAGGTCTGCCTTGGACCTCAGGGTATAAAGGGTATTCCTCACTCTTTTACACGGGCATAGAGTGGGTCTCTTGGGTAGTATCAGGGTTTACAGTTGTCCTTTTGGTGTTCCCCAGGGTTGCCCTGTAATAGTAGAGAGAGGGCTGTGTGGGGAGGCAAGAGGGCAGGGTGCCTTTATTCCCCTCCCAGCAGCATCCTTGGGCACAGGGAGCACATTTCCTGCAGTGACGGCCTGCCCTGGGGGAGCAATCAGGACTACCTGAGGGCTTTGTTTTCTTCAGGTTCGACATGGTCTCCTGAGTTCTGCAGATGGCTGCTGGGTCCTTCAGCCTTATTTTCTGGAGAAGGACTGTTCCAGTCCCAAAGGCAAGGAAGTGTGTGTCTTTGCCTCTTCCTCTTACTTGAAAATTCCCTGACTCCCTGCATCATCCCAGCCTCATTGCAAATAGGCTGCCTGAAGCCACCTGCCCTCCTGCAGACTTACATAGCCAGGCCTCCTGGGCAGGTGGAGAGGCCAGGAGAGGAGTCAGACATTCGCTGGTGGGGTGGGAAGTGCCTCCTTCCTGCTCTCTGGAGGCTGAGGTGCTGGCAAGGAGTGAGCAGCTGGAGTGTTTCCATCCCAGCCCTCTGGAGATTTTGGCACACAGGGCTGACAGCACTTGCTGCCTGTGTGTGTCAGGTGCTGGCACAGGGTCTGCCTTCACTGGGCAGATACATCATATGGCAGCTGGATCAAGGATGGGAGAAACCCTGGTCCTGCTCCTGATGGGGTAGGATCCTTTTGTATTTCTGCTCACTATCTATTCACTCCAGATCTAGGAAGCAGAGGGGGAAGTCTCAAAATATTTTTTTTTCAATGCTAATTTTCCATTCTTCTTTGCTTACCTCAGTGAGCCAAACATCAAACCAAGGGCTCTATATATCCCCTGGGAGTGAAATGCCCATCAAAATAAGTCCTATTTCTCTCTGCTGAAGAATGTGCTGTCTCCCTTATGTAAAAGCAGGGGGAAGAAGATGCACATGGGCCTAGTTCAGCCTGCTGCCACTCCCTCTCTCCTGGTTTATTTGCCACTGCCCCTTGTCATACTGATGCCTGTCACTCTGCTGACAGCATGAGAGACGAACACCAGTTTGCCTTGGCCAGAAAACTTGTCTTGCAAAGAAAAAAAGCCAGCTCAGGGCTTTTCACTTGGAGAGAAAGAGAGTGAGAAGAATAGACTTGAAAGCAAATTCCCATGATTTTTTGCTTCGGGTGAGAGCTTTTCCCACGCTCCATTGGAAGGAGTGCAAGGAGCAAATGTTTCCCAGTGCCTGCAAACACCAAACACTGCTGAGGAGCAAGGAAAAAAGCTAGTCTCATTGGAGAGAGGCAGAAATCAGCAGTGTGTGCTCCCACAGTGCCTCATGTCTGTGTGTCTGCTCCTTCCATGCCCATGGCTTTTCCAGGCCTAGCTATGTTTTCTGGCTGTGGTGGGAGTGTCAGACCCTGGAGTACTCTGACATGAGGACAGGTGGTGTTTGCTGTCTCCCACAAAGCTGCTCCATGATGCCAGAGGCTGCTGCTTCTTCTATGAGAGTCCCAGATACTGAACTGGGAAGAGACTGCTGGGTTTGTTTCCCAAACTGACACCTGTTTGACTTTTTTTTTTTGTGTCTGCCTGGCACTGGTCAAGGACTATTACCTTACTCTGTGAGACATTTGCTACTCTATCCAAGGAAGACTGGGAAAGCAAGCCTGGTTCGCTCCATCTCCCAGGTCAGTTGCTTTGCCTGGCTCAAGCCCTGTCCCTCACCACCCTTCTTTGGTCTGATTCCTGAGTCCTGTCTGCAGAGTCAAGAATTGACTGAAAACTGATCTTAAAAATCAACTAACATCTTGTCCTTTGCCATTCATCAGCCCAGTCTTCAGAAACAACCTTTCCCAGAGCACCAAGTGCTTTGGGGCCTCCCCCCATCTTTTCCAAGTCCATGTGATTTCCACAGAAAGCCAGTGTTTAGCAGCCAGTCTCTAGCAGGGCTGTGCAAAACCCATCCATGCGTGGGAGAGCATGCCTGGGAACCAGTTCACCAGCTCTGCAAGCAGAGGCCTGTCTGGTGACGGAGTCTGTGTCTCGGCTCTTGAGGAGCCATGTGTCTTTAAAACACCCCAAGGATGAGAGATTTGAGGACAGCTTTTGGAAATGAGGAACCAGCTGAGGCTGGGGATGCTCAGCAGGCATCCATGGGGATTTGTTTCAGCTTTTCAAGGAGACTTTTCTCAGGGGAAGTCTGGAAGCTGGTGCTCACTAGGCTCTTTAGAGATGTGGGCCCTGCTTCATCCCAAGGTGCTCAGGAGTGCTTGGAAGTCTGTCCTAATAAATGCCCCAGTAGCCTAGTGAGCCTGCTGCTTTTTCCAGCTTTTCCAGCTTTTCCAGCTTTCCAGTTTTCCAGCTGGCCAACTAAAGAGCATTTCTGACAACAAAAGCCCTGTCCAAGGATCCCAGTTTTAAGCACGGCACTGGTGTCCGATTGCTGGTGCATCTCGGCACCTTCCCATCAACGAGAAACTGTCTCCTTTGCCCCCTCCCCTTGCCTTTGGCCTTGCTCATAGAAAGCCGTGAGTTTATCCTGCAAGCGCCTGTATCTGCTCCTGCGATCTCCCTTTGTTTGGCTGCCAGCTCTCTGCACCTGCGTGCATGCCTGCTCTCCCTCCCCACTGCGGTTAGTCCTTCCCTCTCCCAGCCCATGGGCAGGAAAGCGGGTTTTAGCCGGGTCCAAGGGCTAAGGGAGCATTTGGCAATGGCAAGCATTCCCGCTCCAACGGCAGCCCAGCCGGAGGTGGGATGGCAGACGCAGGCAGCTTGGTTATTTGTGAATGAAGCAAGAGCTGCTCTGTGATTAACCCTCTGGAGGGATCCTGCCCAGATCTGTCCCAATGGGAGCTGGAATCTCCATGTTTCCTTTGCTAATTGAGCCTGAATTTTATTAGCTAATCCCATCCCCAAATCCCCCAGCTGTCCAAAGTTTACTAAGAGCAGCCACACACGCAGGCTGGGAATTTGTGCTTGTCTCCTGTTGGGACAGGGGTAACTGTAACAAAGTGTGTGTAGTTTTCGCGTTTTGGAGTGGGGTTTTTCAGCCTTTTTTTTTTTTTTTTTGGGGGGGGGGGTAGGGAGGAGGGCTGGGGGAGGAGGGAGTTGGTTTTGCTTGGCAATCTGTAGCCAACGTCCATAATCACTATCTCCCATTCCACAGAGAATATGCATCATAAGATAAAAGACACTGTCATAAAGTGATGACAGGTGATGTAAAACCAAGGACAGACAGAGTTAATGTCAGTCAAATGCTGTGTGGTCCACCCTCTGTCCTGGTGCCACCCCCAAGTTTGTTCCTTTTCTTGCATGGATCACTGGGACAGGCTAATTTGGAGGCAATGACCTTCCCTGCCCTTTTCTCAAGAGGGGGCTCCAGGTTACCATCTGGAGACTCTACATCAGCATCACCAAGACCCTTCTAGGGATGGCAAGAAGCAGATGAGGCCCCTGGCCAGCATGGGCTCCAAGTATTCATCAGCTACACAGGGAAAGGGAATGAGCTGGACGGACCTACTTGAGGGCATTCCCTGTCCAGGAGGAACCACAGCAGACAGACCACCAGCCCAGAGAAGCCTCTCCTCTAGAGACCTTGCTTGAATGGAAGGAGGAGGTGCTCTGCTACAGTTTCGTCTTTTAAGGAAAAGCAGGGACTGAGTCATTAAAATCTTATCTATGTCATCCTCGTTTGCTTGAGCTTTTGTAGCCTCTTCTCCCACCCAAACCACCTCAAGAGAGAGTGGAGACTGGAGCAGCTGTGGGAGTCCCTGGCTACAGCATACAAAGCCCACTTGTTATCAGCACTGTCATATGCCTCTCTGCCCCCTCCCCCTTGCCAGCTCCACCACAACCGCTGCATCCCAACAGCGCGAGCCGAGCATCCATCAAAAGGGCTATTATCCCACGATTTCTTAACAGGCACTGTTGCTCTTGGGTATGGAGAACCAAGTTCCCCCTTTGACACAGTGCCCCAAGCTAAGGAATAGCGGTGCCTGTCGCTGGTTGGCATTCTGACCTGCAGATTGTCACGGCAGCCGGGGTGGGATGTGGGGCTGCTGTCTGCACATGGGGTTGTGTTAGCAATTTAGGCTTTCCCTCCAGTCCTACAAGGTAGACAGGTCCTACAGAGTTCATACTTTTGGCCTCCAGATGTTAGCAGTGAGGGTAACTCCCGTGGAGGGTGGTTAAGAGACCACATCCTTCATTCTTTATGGCTGATGCTTTTAATCTGCTCTTCCTGGACTGAAGGAGAAAAAAGGCACAGAAACAAAGCCACCAACCTCTGGATTAGGCAAAGGGTATGTAGTGCATGGAGAGGCAGCTTCCAGAGATGTGCATGTTGACTCAAGCAACTGCTGAGTGGCACCAGGTGCTGATATCCCCAGGAGCCTGCTGGAGGGTGCCCCTTTGCCCTTGCACCCCACAGGCAGTAGGTGCTGGCACTGGTTGCCCTGGCTCCATCACAGGTGCATTTTTCTTGTTGCATATGAACAGGCAAACTGGTGGCAGCACAGACAGGGCCACCTCACTTCCACACACAAGATCTACCAGCTGTGACACCATGGGCAAGGCTGGAGTCCTGGCAGGGATCACCCCAGCACATCAGGGACAGGGGCCAGGAGATCTGTGCACCAAAAGTGGAAACTCTGATTTGCTCAACCACACGGTGTGGACCATAACTGATAAAAGGTATCAGAATTTTCCTGTTGCTGGGTATTTTTAAGTCTCTTGGAGTATAAAGCACTATTGACACCAGCAATCTTGGTAACTGGGCAACTTTGCTGGTCATGAATGATGCTGAACCCATCTACAGAGAGCTTTGCTTCTTTTGTCTGCCTACAGAGACAACTCACTGTGGGGTTTTGCCTGTTTGTCTGCCTGTTCCCAAGGGGTTACTCTTACAGATGACACTTTGAAAACAAGTCTCAGTGATGGTCTTCCTTCTGCCAATGAGGGATGGTGCTTGAAGCTCCAGTCATACTAAAGTTTCCCTTTGTGCTTTCAGGGTTGCTCCGAGCCATGTGCCTCATTGCTGTGACAGTGTTCTGGAGAACAATACATTGGGAGACGTATGGCTGGCTAGGATGTGTAGTCATGTCTTCACAGGCATTGTGTACTGCTTTCCACTTGAGAGGGCTTCTTTTCTTGCCAGTTTTCTTGGACATTGAGAAAATACCAAAACTGGACAATGATGAATACTGTACTGGGAAAACCACAGGATTTTACAGACATGTAAAATCCATCATGCTTGGTGTCAGACCTTACGGAATAACTGGTTAATAAAAACTAGATGTTGTTCAATTTTCTATTGAAATCTCTGGGCATTAACAGGCTGACTTCATTAGAAAAAAGAAACTTTAATTATCTTGTAATCCCAAAGCCTCTGGCATGGGAAAAGTTTTCCTACTTGGGGTAACCATCTCAAGAGAATTAACTCAGTTCAGTGCTGTTCCAGTGTGAACACAACATGAATTTTAAATCTAGTTTTTCTTCTCAAAGCTGTCCTTGATTCTTCACTAAGAAGGCTTGCTGAGAAAATTTCAGTGCTCTTGCTGAAAATAGCGGCAGTCCTTTTTAAAGTTTCAGGTATGAAATTCAGATACTTGAATTTGAAGAAGTTTACCACCCTCTAGGATTAGCCAGCCATGCAGCCACTACTTTATCTGGGCTTGTTGGAGCTGGGTTCCTTCCTTTAAACATTCTAAAATAGAGAAAATGTCATAAATTTGGGCCACTTGGTTTTCCAGCTCATTTTCCCCTCCCAGATGAGCTGATCTGTGCTAGGAGAGAGGTTTCTGTCATGGTGAAGGCATTTCTGGGAGATAATTTACTTGTATGACTGGGTACGCTGATCCCGCATACAAAAAGACGCAGCAAATTGATAGTGAGTGGTTTTCTTGAAAGAAGAAGCAGGAGGCTGTTAAGCAGATATCTTCATGGCAATACAGCAAGTTAAGTGGAGGAGTTCTGGGGTCTCTGGACTGCTTTAATAACTGATCAAAAAAGAAGAGAGAACATGAGCAGACAGACACAACTGCAAAAGACCAGCCAGCTGGGATGTTTGCAAACTGCGCTACTGCCAAAATTCCCTGAAGGGGAAGAATTTACTGGGATGATTTGTTCCTGAGAAAGATTTTTTTTTTCTTTAAGTGCTCTGCGTATCTCCAGTTTCTGTTTTGTTATTTGGGGCTTGGATTCTTCATTATGCAAGCCCATTCGCCTTTTTAATCCACTATTATGTATGAGGCTAGGAATGGTTTGTTGCACTAAAGGAGTCGTGACTTAAGCAAGGAACTGAACTAAGGCCCTGACCGGGGCAGGGGGAGAACTGTTTTGGTTTTTCCTAGTTTCAAAGAATTTAGATGCTCAAAACTATACATCACAGCACAAGTACCAGGATAAGTGAAGAATACTCCTTTTCCAGCCTGCCCTAAAGCTTAGCTCAGACACTACAGTGAACAAAATCTCAACCTGTTCCCTTTCAATGAAGCCCAGCCTCCCACACCAGCAGAGGTTTGAGATTTTCCTGAGATGCTGTCTGCAGTTTTTGCACAATGGGGTCAAAGCCTGATTTCAGTTGTGGCAAACTTCTCTCCCTTCCACAGCATCCCTTCGAGATGAACTTCACCATGTCGTTGTCTGGCCAGGTCGACGAAGATGACTGAACCCTCTGCCTCCCAGTGCCTTCCAGCTGGATCACTACCGTCTTCAATCGAGGTTGGTGTCGAGGTGCGGAGTGGGTTCCTGCGTAGGATCCCATGGGATCTGTGCGGGGCTGCTGGCTATGCGAGTGTCTGCATGCCCCGGGGCTTGATGCCCGCCGGGATGTCCCTGAGACAGAGCCTGTCCGCCTGAGCGCTGCTGGGGCGGGGGTGCTGCGAGGATGCGGCTGCCAGCCGCGTACGCCTCGCAGGGCGCGGGGAGAGCGCTTTGTGCGGAGCGGGGACGCGCGGGGGGCGCCGCTCCCGCCCGGGCCGTGCCCACGCCGTGCCCGAGGGGCGGGACCGGGGCGGGACGGGGCGGGGCGGCCGCTGCCCCCCGGCCCACGCGGGGCCCCGCTCGCCACTCGCCCGGTGGCGGCGGCGGCCGTGGCGGGCGCAGCGCGGAGCCGAGCGGAGCCCGCCGCCGCCGCGGGAGCCTGGTGAGCGGGGAGCTGCTGCCGGGGCGGGGACCGGGCCTCCGCCTCCCGGGACAAAGCCGGGCTGGGAGGGACCCCGGCGCCGCCGCTGGGGGCCGGGGCGGCGGGGCTGTGCCGCTGCCCACCGAGCATGCGGGCGGAGGGCCGGGGCGAGGGTCTGTAGCCGGCTCGGGGCGCCCTCCGGCCCCGACCGGCAGCGCCGCCCGCCCCGGGAACCCCGGCGGGCTCTGCCCGGTAAACTTTTCCCGGTGCTGGTGGGCGCCCGGCGCCCCGGGGGGACGGTGGTCTGGCAGCCAGAGGTGCTTGGGTTGCGGGTTTGGGGCATTTCTTTGCCCCGGAGCATCCTTGCGCCGCAGCCTGGAATCTCCGTCCTAAGGAACAGGTAGCCGTCACATCGGGTGCCCCGGGAGTCGCGGGGGCTCCGGGAATGCCTCAGACCCAGGTCCTGGCTTTCGGCTTGCCCGGAGACAGACCCAGGTCCTGGTTTTCGGTCCCTTATCCCCCGCTGATCCCGGCCTGTTTCCCCGCGCGGCGCCGCGTGGGTTGGTGCGGGTGGGTCCCGGGTGCAGCCGGCGTGCGGACACGGGCCCCACCCGAGATCTGGGCAGCGAGAAATGACGGCTGGAGACAGGGAAACCCTGGTCTTTAACAGGCATTTGGCAGCGCCGAACATTAAACCAGAAGTGAAGCGTTTTTTCTGGCTCCGGTGCCTGCTTCCCTCCCTTTGATTTTTCTTTTTAATTTGCTGGCTCTCACATCAGGACACTTGTTCAACTTTGGGTGATGCTGGGCACTGCATGCTAGATCTAAAAGGAAACAAAGGATAAAATATTTTTAAAGCTGTTTTCCCTGCAAATACTCTTAGCCTCATTGAAGGTGTTGGAATATGCTGCCCTTTGGTTAATTCAGACTCTATAAAGTCCATGGAAAAGCCTGTGTAAAACAGTGTCTTCCCTAAAAAGAGAGACACAGCAATCTGGTGAATCCCACCGATATTCCCCCTTTTTCCTACTTTTTAAAGAGATGGATCTTAATTTATTAGCCTGACAGATAGAAGGAGTCTGCAGGTGCTAATGGTTTAGCCGATCAAAGACACTCTTCCCATAGGTGGCACTTGAATTCGGTGATGCTTGTGGGTCAGTGGCTCTCTTCCCTTTCACTTTGTCCCACCCAGACTCTTATTAGTTGTCTTTCTTTGTGCCATGCAGCATGGGTGGCTGTTGGAGGGGCTGGCCAGGGCATCTCTGAGTCCAGAGGCAAGAATCTTTACTGCAGTTCAAGTCGGTTTAGGGGTGCATGCAATTGCAAAAGTGTCCATACCTCCGGTGGTGTTTCAGTATGCCTGCGTGGAGGAAGTGCTTAAGGATCGGGCTGGTAAATTTTGCTCGTGTGCCTCCAGGACTGGAGTGTAAAAGAGCCTGTTCACTTGGAGACCCTTAGGAAAGGAGCCTCAGTTAGGCTGGGAATCAGCTAGCCAGGGAATGATGACCCAAACTCGGTTAGATGAGGAAGGACTCGGTGGAGCCACGTGGGGCAATTGTGCGCCCTGACACCTATAGCAGCCGGCTGCATTCTCTGTCTGATCTTCTTTCCTAATCCACTGAGCTTTGTAGGAGTCTTCCTCCGAGGTATCTCCAAAGTTGTTAGTTCCAGGTATCTAGCTACTGGCTAGAATGCAATCAGACCTGGCCAGGAGGGGGGTGATGGGGATGGGACACAGGAATGCAGGAATGTCTTGTTCCTGGGGCATTTGCCTTCTGGGGAAGGAAGATGGGAAGGAATCCTTGTCTGTAAGTAATCCAAGAGCAAACCGTTTCTCCCCTTGCAGACAATGAATCGTTTCAGCGAGCTGACACTGTTATTTGTGGCTCTTGGCAAACCAGATAAGAGCATTCTGCCAGACACTTGCTCAAATCAGTGCCAGCCTCAGCCTTGCTGATTGCCTTTCACTGGGTGGGAGAGAAGTCTTTGTGTACCACGGCAGTAATCACAGTGGTGCTTCTGGGTGAAGGAAGGTTGTTGCTGGTCCCCTTGGTTACACAGGCTCTAATTCTGGTCCTTGTGTCTCCAGGCCTTTTTATTTTCCAGATAGAGGATGCCACTTTCGAGAAGAAATTTTTCCTTCCTGGCTCTGCTTGTGGGGCTGTGAACAGCTATTTCCAAGACCCCTTTTCTTTACCCTTGATCTAAACCTTGCATGAGGCTGGTTGTACATGCTGATTAAGCAGGGAATTAAATCACATAGGAATGCTGCTCTCTTGATGTCTTCTCTATTACAGAGCTATGCTTAGAAGTTGAGGCTTTTCAAGTGATTGTGTGGGCTTTAGCTAAGACGTGAAAAAAGCCTTGTAAACAATATGCCTTTGTGATGAAGGCAGAGTAAGTGTAATTATTACCTGTCCTATTAAAAATCTCCTCATCTGGGGGCATAATCAAGCTAATCAGACAGTGTTGTGCTTTTCCAGATGACTAGGTGATCCTTTCGAGTGGCTCGGGAGCAGATGCAAAATGAGCAGTGGAGGGCAGTGCAGAAGACGCAGTGGGCTCTCAGTCTGACCCAGGAGGATTTGAAGATGTCTGCGTGCAGCGACTTTGTGGAACACGTTTGGAAGCCCGGCTCCTGCAAAAACTGCTTCAACCCAAAGAGTTCCCACCGGCTGCAAACACCCCCAAACGTGGGAGCTTGTGGCGTGCTCCCGGATGGAGCTAGGACCAAGACCAAGAGCCTCGTGTTGGAAGACGAAGGTGTAAATACTTCCCCCTTCTCCAAGCCAACAATTGCTGTGAAGCCAACAATGATAAACTCGGATGCTTCTGACGCGTGGGCGGATGTGAATATGAATGCAGATCTGTCACAGGTAATGATTAATCCAGTCAAAGCATGACTTCCCGTTACTTACCTATCCTCGGAGTGCTAGGAAAATCTGTTACAAATGTTTCCTTCCCTTTGTTTTTCCCTTCTGGTCTTGACTGAGGTTTTTAAGCCATATATTGGTTTCTCAGTGTATCTTTGGGTGAAGCTGAACGAGCTGTTGCTCACAAGCCATGTGCAGAGGAGCTTAAAAATACATTGTTTGTTTAGGAACGTCCGGTTTTTAAATGAGGATGCCGGTTATTTTCCTGGGAAGTTTTACTGAAAAGATGTCTTGTCTGGTTGCAGTCAGTGCTGACTGGATGAGTCTTTGTGGGTGAGGAAGAAAAGTGCTCTGCCTTCCTACTCCTTCCTCCCAATCTTTGCCAGAGCAGTCATGCCCTGTGGGTGTAGCTCCTCGCCCTGACCAGTTGATACCAGCAGTGCCTCAGCAGAGTGACGCACAGGCTAATGCCCCACTGCCTGTGGCATACGTGTGCTCCTGCTTCCCCGTGGCCCAGAGGAGAGTCAGGGCTCGCCAGCTCTCTTAGCCTCCTACTGCTGTCCCTTTCTTTTCTTCTAAGGAGTGAAGGGCACACGAGTGCAAGCTGCCATTGTTGGTGGCATTTGATCTGTGTGTGCAGATTTGGCATGCCTGCTCCCAATCCCTACTTCTGCGCATGGCCAAGCTGCTATCCCAGGATAATCCATGATAGTCTCTGTCTGTTCTGGAGTCACACGCTCTGGAACAGTGTGAAATGAAATGAAAATAAGCAGAGAGAGGTGCAAATATTCCTTCGCTCTCTGAATCTGTAATTGCACAGTGATTCACAGACAGGATGACAGGCTGGACATGTTTCTGGCAGCAAACCCGTAGGAGGAGAAAGGAGAATGTCTTATTCCAGTGCATTGCCATTGTTACTAATTCAAGGATTAAAAATGATCCATGAAATACAACAAGTGTAGTTTAACCAGGAAAGGTTTGTGGTGGGATGAGCACAGCAACATATATGGTGAATTCCAGAGTACTGTTCTGAAGAGCTGGGCTTTTGTTTTTGCAGTTTGTGGGTTTGTTTAAATTTTATTTGTCTTTCATTTTACATATGCATGTTCTGACGGGGCATTTGTCTCTTTGACCCATGCAGGTCAGTTGGGGTGTGATTTCTAGCAAGCAACTCCTCCTGAAATCAGGAGATGCACAGCGCATCTGCCTTGACAATTTTGGCAATGGTGGTGTGAGAAAGCCTTTCGTTCACAACCAGCCCAGCGACTGCTTGTCTTGCTGTCCTCCCAGCTACTCCATGGTGGGTCTGCGTGGCCTGGAGAGTCGAGTGGAGAGAAACATCTCCATCCACAGCCTGGTACTTGTGGATGAGATGGGCAAGCAGGAGGACAGAGTTAAAGACAGCTTTGCCCTGCCTCATCAAGTCCCCTGCTCTAATCCATCTGCCTTGGGGGACAGAAGGATCACTAACTCCAGCAGAAACACTTCTTCCCAAGCCAGAGAAGGAGCAGCACACCCTTCAGGGGGTAACAGTGGTCACATCTCCTCCATCTTGGAAAGTGAAGGGGGTGAGTACTGTTCAATAACGAACTGCCACAAAGAGCACCCCGTCCCATGGGAGCCGTGTTGCACAGAGGAAAAGGCTGCAGAGCGTGAGAAGGAGAGTCACACTCCCAGCGGATGGAGGCAGCGGGATGCTCCCGAGATTCCAAGGCCAAGTGGCCGAGCAGTCAAGTTCAGTGAAGAGGAGTGCAGAGCTGTGAACGTGGCCTTCTGCATCACAAAAGACCAGGGTGATCCTCTTCCCTATACCCTGTGTTCAGACAGGAAAAACCTGGCTCTCCACACTGAGCCTGCCACCCTCCCTGAGAGCACGGGGAGCTGCAAGGCAGCTGCCCCTGCTCTGTCCCGGGAGGATGAGGACTTACCTCTCCCTGGGGAGCCCTCTGTCACTGGGGGCCTCTGCACTGAGGGTTCAAGAACCCCTCAGCAGGCTCTGGTGGAGCCTCAGCGCCCTCGTCTCACCGAGCCAGCTCGTGGTGATCCCATCTATGCCGAGAGCACCAAGAGGAGGAAGGCACAGCTGAAGGCTGTTGGCAGCCAGGCAAAAGCAGAGAAGCTGGCCCACGGCACTGCCAAGGAGAAAACCGATGGGCTGTGGAGGGATGGTGGCTGGGCTTTGGGAGGTGAGAAGGAACACCAGGACTCCACTGGCCAGGTGGCAGCAAAGATAACTATAATGACAGCACACACTGAGGATGATCACAAGACAATATTCCTCAGCAGCCCTGACTCAGCAGTAGGAGTTCAGTGGCCATGTATCAGCCCCACTTCCCACCCTGATTTTGGGACTTCATCACCTGCTATTGAGTCTGGACAGGTTTTTCAAGCATCTGGATGTGAAAACAACACAAGATTTCATGTGACAGCTCCTGTCAAGACCTCACTTACTGAGAGTCCAGCCATCCCCCCAAAGATGTCCAAAAACAGCCAGCCAGGCAGTGAGGGGAGCCGTGTGCCCCCAGTCAGCTCCCATGTGGGAAGGTTTGGTGATGACAACAGCCATGATGGAGCTGGTGCTCAGCTGCAGCTGAGGAGCTGTACTGATACAGGTGCCTTGGGGGTGAGCCCTTCTCCCTGCACTCATGTGAATGGGGTCTCTGTGGAGGAGTCCAGTAGAGGCCTGGGAGGCTCATCCTATGACAGGAGGCAGAAATACTATAACCCAACGTGGACCAAGCAGGGCCGAATAGAGGAGGAGGAGGAGCAGGAGGAGGAACAGGAGATCTTAAACCAGCCATGGACAGTAGGAGCTGAGAGTGGAAGAGCTGGTGCTGACTTCGTGGATGATGGCCCGATACTGGAGAGCCAGACTGGGATGACCAAATCTTCTTCTTTCTCCTTTGATTTCCCTAAAGACAAGAGCAATGGTGTGGAGTTTACACCACCACCACCACCACCGAAAAAGCAGTCTAGGTACAGTCCTGTGAGTGTGTGCATGGTTGTCTATTAACCCTTTGCAATTGGGATGGTTGCTGCAGGAGTTCATTGACTAGGAGGAGATGCTTCCCATTCTTTTTTCCTCCTTTTCTGTCCAAAGGTGGGCTTTCAGGAGCATGGGAGGTAACTGCACAGCTGAAAAGCTATTTGTATTTTTACTCTGAAAAGCTGTCTGATCTTTGCAAGTCTTGGTTTGAATGTCACGTGCACCTGTAAAAGCCCTTCAGGGCTGCAAGATATGGCCTTAAGCCCCAATACTCAAGTGATAAAAAGGTCCATGCCCAGGATGGCTGGTGTTTCTCGGGTCAACTTCATTCTCTCTTGGCAGTTCCTTGATGTTGAATAGCATAGAAAACCTGGGGTTGCAATCTTCTCTTGTAGGTGGAACTAGGCAGCTTTTCTTGATGGTAATAACAAGGGCCTCCAAAATTAACATTTTCAGTTTGGCTCTAATGACTTTCTGCTTTCAAGGTAAACTCTCAAAGCTGCAATTTCCCAGGGAGGGCTCCTTGCCTGCAAACAGGTAATTGGAGCTTGCCCAATGTGGGCTTGTTGTGTGTGGGAGCCACCTAGCTTCAGGCAGCCTTCTGCTCTCCATTTTCCTGCAGGTCAGGTTTGCAGGCAGGGCAACTGCAGGCCCCAGAAAAAAAAGTGAGGTAGGGGGAACTGTCCATCTGGGAAGGAAATAGCCCTGCTAAGCAATTAAAAAAAACCTTAGGCTTACAATACTTTGTGTGCATTTAGTATCTGCAGCTGTGTGCATCACTAAAAAAAAAAAAAAAAAAAAAGGGAAAACAAAGGAAAAAAGAAATAAAGTTAAGGTCAAATAGGGGAAGAAAATTTGTTTTTCTCTCCATTAATTATGTTGTCCGAACATAGTGGGGAAGGATACTTTCGCCTTTTGTCCCGTATTTGCTTTATTGTGTGTGGCAGTTTTGCTGCCTGAAACTGTGCATTGCACAACAGATTTGACTCCAGCTCCTTGATTTAAAAATCAAGAGAAGAAGGGATGGATGTTTGGAGGAGAACTTGGCCTTGGGGTCTCTGGTCAAGCTTATGTGTAGGCATCACTGACCTCTCCAGTTGAGACTGAATTTTCAGTGTGTCTCAGGATTGGCTAGCTAGGGAATTAGTGTTTTAAATTGGCCAAGAGATGAATAAATGAGGTTTCTCAAGGGAAGGGAAGAGATGTACAAGTGGCTTTAGTTGTTCTTTATGCTGGGCTTCCAGCTGTGACGCCACATGCCTGCTGTGGTCAGAGGAAACAAAAGGTCCACAAGGAAATGAGCACACAGATGTATTTGCCCTTGTCCTCCGTGTGGTGTTATGACAGCAGAGGAGTGTGGAGCATTTTCTGCCTCTTTGAGAGGCTGCTTCGTGCTCCTGGTGCCATTGGGCTATGCCAGTTCTAACAGTTGATTTTGAGTCATCCTGGTGAAAGCATCTGTGTGCTAAAAAGCCTATATGAAAGCAGGCAGGGAAACTGAGGTCAGGGAACACGTGGCATCCATGGCTGGGATCTCTGGCAGAGCTGTAAATCCTGCCAGGTGGTTGAGGTAGGTGTTGGTTACCCCCTGTGGCTGCAGGACATGTTGTGCTACAGGTATTTGTCTCCCAAGGGCTTGATGTCTGCAGCTGAACTATGGGGCACCTTACTCAAAAGAGTTCAACCCTGCCTCCAGCTACTGAAGCCAAAGCCCAGCCGGCTGAGGAGCAGTAAGGAGTGATCTGATCAGACTCAGGTTTTGCAAGCCCTGCTTTGTTTCTTTGCTTTGAGGGTGCTTTTGTTTTTTGTCTCAAGCAAAGCTGTGGCTGCTCCGAGCAAGCTGTCAATGCAGGAACCAGGGCGGTGGGAGGGATGGCTGCATGCACAGCTGATAAAATCACCATAGTTGCATTGTGTCATCCTGAGCAGTTGTTGCAGCTTTGGGCCATGGCCTGGTGCTGGAGGAACATTTCCTCTGTTCATCCTGGGCTGCAGCCAAATACCTGAAGAAGCAGAATTACAAAGAGGACTCTGAGGCAATCCATACTCTCCTGGTGCCAGGCAGCCTGTGGTCATGTGCTTGTCCCTGATGGAAGAACCACTGATCCTTCTGTTTGGCTTATGTACTCCTCTCACAGAGTGCCTCAGCCCAGGGATGTCCCTGGTGGGTCAGCTGCAAAAGGCTCCTTGGGTGGATGGAGGTAAAGCCAATGTAGACCTGGTTGTGGCACAGGCTTGCAGCTGGGGGCTTAGCAGATCAGGGTTCATCTCAGCTGCAGGAAAGGCATGTAACCATTCCTTTTCCTTCTAGATCTCAAGCTGCAGCAAGGCATTTGATTTCATGCTGGAAAATTAAGTTTGCCTGTTTGACTTTCTTAAAGAAATTTAATTGTTTATTTTAAGGAGAACTTGAATGTGTATTTGAATAGTTATAAAGCAGAGAAAGTTAGTCTGTAGATTTTGTTTTGTTCCTCTTGGCTTTAATAATTAAAAGGAAAAAAATGTTTTACAGGGTAAATTCCTTCCAGAGACTGAGGGAAACTTTGGTTTGGAAGTAAGCTGTCTCTTAGGATGGCAGAAGGAGCGATTTCAGAGGACTTTAAAGTTGTCACAAAAAAAGGAAAATAATGAATTTGTGCCTGTTTTGTCCTATATAATGCTATTCTGGATCTCTTGAAACTGTTTCTTCATACAATCCTCTTTCTTTGCTTGTTTGAAAGATTACAGATATTTGATGTTTGCTTGATCTGAAGCAGAATGGCAAATAAGTATAATTACAAGGGGAAAAAGGCTGGAAAGGGAAGATGGTGGCTGGTCTTCTTCCAAAAGCTGGGAAGGTAGCTGGCTAGGGAAGGAGCTCACTAGGGAAACTAGGATCCCTAGGACATGTATGTGCAATGATGATTTAAAGGCTCTTTGGTGTAAAACTCTAGCATGGCCTTCAGTTTCTTGGCACGAGGAATGAATCTTTGCTGAAATTTATGTCTCTCTTATGCAGAGGATCAGGTTTAAATGGTCCTCATGGTTTGTTCTAGCTTCCAAAACCTTGATGGCAAATTTATTTTGTATGCCCCTTAAAGACAGAAGACAGTGATGCTGTTTTGCATTTTGAGCTGTTTTCATCACAATTAGTGCCACCTTCAAAAGGCAGTGCCGAAAAAAGCTTCAGAAATTTGCTGAGTGCGCTGCCGTGGGGTAGCAAAGGTGCAGCACAGCACTTCCCCACACCTGTCACTGCTCAGCACAGCCAGGGAGAAAGAGCCTGAGGAGTGCCAAGATTTCCTGTTCCAGTGCTGCTGGAGGACACAGAGCACAGGAGTGTTACAGAAAAACTCCAATGCTGGGAATGGGATTGCCAGGAAAGGAGCCAGGTTTGTTCCTCGCTGGGGAGGTGGGGCTGGCTGGTGGTGCTGTGCTGTGTGTTCCTTGCCAGGAATCAGTCTGTGACGGAGCAGCAACTGTACCTGAGGCAGAATAGTCCTCTTTTCTTACCACTCCTGAGGCATCCGTTTCTCCTTGGAGCTCAGTGTTAGGCTTACCCCAGTGACAAAACACACTGGCTTAAAAGGTTGTGATCTATCAGCTTATCTTTTAGGAGGGTTTGTCTCTTTTAAAATTAAAGTCATTCACTTTTCTGTGCGTTTCCTGTCTTACCACTTAAAAAAGCACAGAGTTGAAAATTGAAATGAGATTTTTTACCTTCCTCACCACATTAGAGTATGCAGTGATTTAATTTTTGACCCACCTACCATCTTAACTCTGTACCCTATCTGAATTTTCCAGTGCATCTCCAGACTCCAGATCCTTGTTTCAACTTAACCCATGCTACATAAAACCCTTCTAGTACAGGGAGGAGCAGTGTATCCCTCTGAACAAAGCTAGGAGTTTGTCAAAATCCTTTCTTTCTCTTACCTCAGTTTTGGTTTCCCCATATTTGCCAGCTGATAGCAGAAGGATAAGTACAAATTGAAGCTTCAAATGTTGTGAGCTCCTGTATGCTGGGTTTTAATTTCCCTCTGCAACCAGGGGAAGAAACAGCGAGTGGCAAGAGGAGGAAGATACAATTATTCACGTTTCATGATAGACAAGCATATGGTACAGTGGTGCTTCCTCTTGTGTAATAATTATGCCTAGCCATATGTTATGTTTGATGCTGTAATGCAGTCTGGCTTTTCTCTCTTCTGTGCATTACTTCCATTATTTTATACTGGGAGGGGGTGTCTTGTTGACATAATCACCAAACACCTCCTGATGTGCAGTTTGCTGTGTTGTGATTTGTGTGTGTTCTCTGTTCTCCTCTCCCCGTTCCTCTGTCACATGGTTTACAAAGCTCAGCATCTCTGTTATCTCTTCAGTCCTGTCATCTGTGCTGAGTAGGAGTGTCCTCCTCCTGCTGGCACAGCAAGGCTGGGAGACTCCCGTGACGGCACTGCAGGATGACCAGGGCTCTGTGCGGAGCAGAGGTGCCTTGCACATCCTCCAGTGCTGCCAACAGGCTGCCCACGGCATGGCTGCGGGAAAGGAGCGAGTGGGAGCCTGGCAGCCTTTTTGTCTGAGGGGCCTCCTGCTCTCCAAATCTCCCCCTTCCATTTGTGGAAAGTAACCAGATCTCCGTGTCAAATCTCAGACAGGACATTCAAGCTAAAGGTATGTCCAGAGTCCAGGGATTCCTGGGCAGTATCCCAAGGCATGCGTGTCTTCTGCAGCTAGCGGAGCCAAACTTTGGTGCCCATCGCCACTGTCTCTCTCAGAAGTGCAGAGCATGCAGTTGGTGATGCTGGAGTCCTACGGCAGCATTAGGTGGGACCCTATCTGTGAAGAAATGTGAAATTATTGGCTAACACGTGGCTACTGGTCAAATTGAGACACAGGAAAGATGAAGCAGGCCCTGGCCAGAGATGCAACCTGAGACCAGGGAAATGAGCTGGGTCCCTTTTCAATGTTAAGAGAACTCCAAACTGTGGGTTTGGGCGGGGGATTGTTTTGTTTTGGTGTGCTTTTTACAGGACCACTCTTCCCAATCTTGACTTGTTTTAGGCAGGACTGTGAGAATCATGTGGAAAGTCAGCTGGATGAAATTGTTTATAATGAGAGAACTTGGAAATAGGGAACTGGAAGGGTTGCCTGGACATGCCAGACTGTTGCATGGAGGATGTTGAGTAATTGAAGTGTATTTAAAGCTATCAGAATAGTTGGAGAGCTGAAAATCTGTGAAATCCTGTGGGTTTAGGTTATTAGATTGGGAGAGCTGACTCTGGTGACCTGTTCTTTATGCACAGGCACATGATGAAGGCTCTGGTGTTGCCCTTGAAGTTTCTGGTTATATTTTAGGTCCTGAGCAGGTATTTTTAAATTGATGTAAATTAACTACTGTTACGTATTTCTGAAGAGGAGTGTAGCCCACAGATATTTACAAATCAGTGGTGCAGGGCACAAACCCTGTTTTCTTTGGGTTTAAGATGGGTTGTACTCTTTATTTCCAAAACCTTTTGGTGATTTCCAGTATCCTTTGGTGAAAAGGGCAAGACAGAAAACAGCCACCTGTGCCCTTGCACTCAGGTGAGGTGGAAGGAACACTAGCAAAGCAGGGGATGTTTGGGTTAGCTGTAAATCAGGGTCCCACAGGCTGTTGCAGCAATGAACTGTTCAGCTCTTGGGGTGGAATTTTACTGAAATGGGAGAGTTTGACCCTAGCAAGTTTTCAGTGGTAATTCTTTGGTAGAGTGGGCGGTATTTTGATCTGTGCAGGCTGCACCCCGGGCTTCAAGCAGCTCATAGGAAAAGAGGGAGATGTGAGGCAGAGGTATTTCCAGGAGGGATTAGCTGGCCCGGCTATAACATCTGAAACAAGAGCAGGATGTCGTTTAAGCGGCAAACAATTTCTATTTCGGTGCGCCTATTCAGGAACTGCGCTTTACATCAGTCACGGCGGTGCAGGGAGGAAACGGGGCTCTCTCTGCATCTGACTTCACCAAGGCTGAGCACAGCCAGGGCAGCAGCCAGCACGGCTCTGGCCGGCGCCGCGCTGCGCCCAGGTTGCTTGGAGGGATAGGTGTGGCTGTGCGCGACGAACCTTGCACCGCGCCGAGCAAAGTCTCATCTCTCTCTGAGTGCGGGAATGGTAAGGCAGCTCCGTGAGTTTGTGTCGAGTGATGGGAAAGGAACAAGAAATGCACCGAGTTTTTTAGGGCGGGGGGGGGCTAGGGGAAGGAATGTGTTAGAAAACATCTCATCTGTGTGAATCAAGACCGGATATCTTGCTAAATCTTCTTTTCTGATGGATTCAAATGTTTTTTTTGATTCTTGCCTGGTCAGAAGGTGTACTGGCATGGGTGTGCACCCTTGTGTTTTTTCCACCTGAATTACTAAATGTCAAACATCTGAAAAAGTTGTAGGGCAAACTTATATCTTTATAGTAAAGAAAAATATTTTAGTGCAGCCGGTTGCTTTCAACAGCATTAGTCATAACAGACCTAAATCCCTCAAATTCTCTGTTTGTCTCTTTCTCCCTCTCTCATTTTTTAAACTGTGACTTGTGTGGTGCATTGTGAAGTTTTATAAATTGTCCCCAAGAGGCTTGCTATGATAAATTCATCACTGATGGAAGGCCAGTGTCTCTGCTGAAGTATACCTGAACTGGCTTTTATAGCCTTATTTTCATCAGCCCTTGAGTATTTTTAGACCAAGGCTGCTCAGGCAAATGAGGAAGTCTGGCAGAAGTTTCTTCCGGGCTTCTCATACATTCTGCTCTCCATGTGGTGGTGTGGACACAAGAGTAAGTGCTTTGTCTGGATTGGGAATGAAACATTTCTCAATCTTCAAATAAAAATCTGTGTCGGCTCTGCTTGGGAGTTTTGGATGAGGAGGGGTCCTGTGCATGTGACCGGGGTGCCACAAGAAAATGGTCCTGAATGTCTTTTGTTTGTCTTTCTCAGCAGCCATTCAGCCATTTGATTAGGAAATGACAGATACCTTCCAGAAAGATAGGTGGTGGAATTTGTTTTACTTCTCTACAAGTCTGCCACTAACCCTTTTACATTCTTAACCAATATGTTGAATTTTATCAGCAGATTGGCAGTTTTACTTAAAAAATGTGGACTGATAACCTTGGTTTTCTGGCCAGCAGAGTGGGAACTGTAGCAATGGTAGTAGTGTTTATGCTCTTCTGTGCTGCCTGATTTCAACATTTTCTGTTGTTTTCCAAGGCAGAAGCATAAAGGAAATACAGAGGAAATTCTTATCTTAGCAAAAAACCCTGCTTGCCTAAACTGGTCAATTAAATCATTACCTAGCAGGTTATAAGCCCAGTTTATGGTTGGTTTATTTATTTTTTTAAGTGGAAGCTGCATGGAAAACTCTAGGTCTTACATTAAAAACTGAGTGGTAGGTCCTGAGTTTGGCAGACTCATGTTTTCTGCAGAGATGCTTCTTCTTTTGTAAGGTATTGGTTGTTACTGTGATGCACAGTTGGAGATGATGGACTCTTCTCCGTGATGGATGGATGGATGATGGACTGTACCTATGCTTCTGTCATGAAAGAATGGGATTCACACACCCAGCCTCGACCTGCCTTCTGTAAAATGGGAGAAGTGATGCTACTTCCTTCCTTTGAGAACTTTTTTGAAGGCAAACACTGGTGGGTCCCCACTTCCGAGTGACAGTGGCCAAAATGGGAATTGGTCCAGGACCTCACATGTTCTAGGCAAAGGAGATGCAGACTGGGGCAGAATGCTCTTGGCTCACCATCTTCCTTCCCCACTCTGCTCAAGCACAGCTAGTTTGGCATGGGGACTGCAAGCCTATAACCTGCTCAGAGTCCGTGGGTGCAATTCCCCAGGTACTGGAGAAGGAAGAAAAGTGCACAGGAATGAGGTAGTCTGGTGTCCTAAGAGACTGTGCAGTGTATGGATAGGTAGAGAGCAAACTTAAGGCTGCTCTCAGCTTGAGTCTCCGTGCAAAAGCGCATGCAGGGTATCCTTTTGCCATCTGTCTCCTAACTTCTCTTTCACTCTCTCTAGGCACGCTCTGAAAATGAACCCAAGTAACACTGAGTTGGAGAGAGTCAGCAACAGCTCTGCAGAGAGCCTCAGCCCACCCTTCAGGAGTGCCCACGTCAGCTTCACGGCTGGCTCCAGTGACAGCCTTGACTCGGACACACAGACTGGCAGCGATGGCAGTAAGTGACCACCACCTGTGGGAGAGGTAGCATTGTACCTCAGGCCTGCTGCTGGGACAGCATTCTCGGAGCAGGGATCACGAGAGTCCAGTCCCCAGCTCCCTTCATCTTTCCACTTCTCCTACCCTTCTGCCTCTTGATGAACTTCAGATGAATGTGGCAGAGTCAGACCAACAGCACAGAATTTTCCTCTTTCATCCAGCACATGCCAAGATCATTCACCCTGTAGATCTCCTCTGGTCTGGATAAAACCTCCATATAAAAACAGTCCTGCTTGTGCTTCACGCATTTCATGATGTCACAAGTAGCCCTGCTATAGGAGTTCCTACATAGATTTGAGGAGTATCAGGAGGAGTTTTGTACTAGAGGTGATCTCTCCCTCTCATTGTGTTCCCAGTTATTTCTTAAGGGGAAAAATTCTGCCTGCACTCGTTGAACTGAGATTAAAAAATACTTACTATGAAGTCACTTGTTTTCATCAGTGCGTTACTTAGACATGCACTAACGTGTTCAGCAGCTCAGAAATTATTTGCTTAGCAAGAGCAACCTTCATGTCGTGGAAGTTCTGTCTTTCCAAAAGCAACAATGTGCAGCAATAAAATTAAGAGCCAGACCTCTGGAAACTCCATTTTTCCACCACTAACTTGGAGTCTGAGAGTGAGACCTTGCCAGGAAATTGTGCAGGGGTAAGAAAAACTCACATCTGTTGGGTCTTTACTTGCTAGGCACAGAAGCAATTTGCTGTCAAAAATGAGAGGGACAAGAGGATTTCTCTGCCTTCACTAACAGAGGAGCAACTGTTTAAACTCATCATGGGAAAGACGAGTTTTTAAACGAACACTCAAATGCAGTTTGTCTTGCTGATGCAAGCAAGAAGCTGCAGTCAGCCACTGAGTGAGGTGAGCTCAAATTAATTGGCTATGCTGTCAGATGTTAAAATATGAAATGGAAGGGAGCTTTTAAGCCCTTGACACGCAGAAGGACCCCATGCTGAAGGTGCAGAGCACTTTTAGGACAGTTGTGAAAGAGTTTAATTCATTACCCTCTGCTTGGGGCAGAGCCCAGGAGCATAAAAAAAACTTAAGAGCAGTTTGGCATTTGTGGGCTAGGCATGTGGACGGGTTGCCAAAGATTCCAGTGCTGATGTTTGTTTCCTAAGACTCTCTCAAGTAAATCTTGTCTCTTGAAACAGGGATTCAGCTGCATGTCCTGGCAGAGATGCCTCTGGTGAGATACTCGTGGACTGCACACTGAAGGATTTCTCTTGGCTCTATCCTTTGTCAAACCCTGTGGATGGAAATGGCAAGAGGTGTCATGCTGAATGATCCCTGCCTGTGGCTTTTGACAGGGTTTTAATGGAGAGAATCTTCCTGTGCACCCATTAGAGTATGACACTGATGTCTGGGTTTTCCTTAAAGCTTGGGGCATGAATCTCAATTGTTAAGGCAGATATTTCTCAGCTGAAACTGGACAGCAGTCACTTGCTGGGCAACTGGGTGTACAATACAGGCACACACCTGGGGCAAGGGTCCAACAGGAGTCAGATGGCTCAGCACTCAAGCACTGGGGCAAAAGAGACGTGTGCTGATTTACATTTCCTACAGAGATGTTGCTGAGCATATTCTCAGAAATGGGCTGCTGAAACAGCCTTGCATGGGAGACAAACCTGCAGAAACCAAAATCTGTGCTGCTCATTCCTGAGATACCTCTCGGTGCTGTTGGTGTGATGGGATAGATTACGGGAGGTGCATACAGAGAGCCTTGGCAGTGGAGGAGACAAATGAAAATTGACCAGTGCTACCAAAATCTGGTGAGGAAGGAGAGGGCTGGATGGTGCCAGCATCCACTCTGGTGTCTGAGAACCAGGGGATCTGCCCTCACCTCATGTGGTCTCAGCTGGAGGAACAGCTAACAAGGATTGCTGCTCTGGCACAGCTGGTGCAAACCTGCAAGTGACATGCCACAACTGGCTGGGAGCTCAGGGAGCTGAGCCCCTGCACTTGGAGGTTGTAGGTGATTGCTGGTGAGTCACTTGGGCTTTGAGGAGACAAGTGCCTTCTTTGGGCTGACATGGAAACTGCCCCAGGACATTTCTCAGGAGCAGGCAGGAAGCTGCTGGGAGGAAGTGCCTGCTGGCAGCTGAACCCTCAGCAGCAGCTTTGTGAGGAGGAAGGATTGTTTGCTACCACTCTGCAGCTTTGGATTTAAAGAAAGGAATAGACCCTGCTATCTGCTAAACTATTTGCTATTTGCTTGGAGCAAAACCCCACCGTTTCACCTTTTGAGGTTTACACTTGCATGCGAGTTGTTAGCAGAGTCCCATTTGTCATTCAAGTGGCATAGATAAATTCCCTTAAATTATTGTCTCTCTTCCTTTAATTATCCTTCCACTCCTCACTTGTTCTGTCTCTATGACCTGAAATTATTGCTCTTTATTTCAATGTCAGATCACCTTTTTCTCCTTTGTTTTAATGTCCCTCTTCTTTCATGGCACTTCTTTCATGGTAAGGGTATTACCCATCTGCAGTCTGGCCCGGGTAGGAAAGCAGCTGCTATGTCTGCCCAGAATGAGCCAGCCATCCCAACCCAATCCAAGTGCAGTTGGCATGTGGAGCTGCTTGGGGTTTAGTGGTATGTAGTGGGACCAGCCTGCCCTTGGAGCAAAGAAGTCTGGCAATAAGCTGGGAAACAGGCAGTGGGGGGAAGGCCAGATTTTTTTCAGCAAGATGGAAATTGCCAAAATCCCAGGCATGCTCAGCGACCCTTCCCCAGCATGAAGCAGAGACAAAGGTTCCATATACTTGGAGTGCTCTAGTACAGCCAGAGGGCTGGAGCTGTGTGCCAGGAGTCACTCTCTCCTTATCATGCCCTGCTGCTGAAGCACTGGGTGGCAGCTGCCAGGTGAGAGAGGCTGTGTTTAAGAGATTGTCCCTTGTATCAAGTGCTTCATTCTTACCTCCCTGTAGATGACATCACAGCTTAAATATTTACCCTCTACTACCTTTTTACTACTGTATATGCAGTTCATAGGAAAGTGGTTTCAAGGGTGGGGAAGTGCATTTCTCTGGAAGTCTGGTTGCAGCCTGCTTTGCAAACCTGCTCTATTAAACTGGATTAAATCCCTAACCCTTCCAGTAAAACTTTGCAGTTGTGAATAGCTGAAGACTGTTCACTGGGTTCAGATGTAAGTCGGCTTGCTGCTTTCTTCCAGCCAGGGCCCTGGGGGTGGCAGGGATATGGAGAAGGACCTGTGCTCTGAGCCTGCAAGGGCCACTCATGGCATCTTCTTGTCTGTTGCTCTCTCCTAGGACACTCATCCGAGCTGAACCACTCGCCCCCTCCGGCTGAGAGCCAAGTGTTTCCCCCTGTTCCTTTCCTTCCTGTCTCCACTGAGGATGGTCCCTCCTCTGCCCCCAGCTGCCCGCCCCCTCTGCCCCAGAAGAAGACAGTGATCAGAACGGTGTCTTCTCCAGATGGCTTTTTTGGAGGACAGGCATCTTCAGCCAAAGCAGCTGGTGCTGCCAGCCCCAGGCTGAATGTCAGCCATTCTGAGAGCAATATGTGCCTCCGAGAGGAGCTTTCCTTCATCCACCCAGCCAGCCTGGGGGGCCGCCCTGGTGCCTTCTCCTCCTCTGAGTCCCTGGAGAAAAGCTCCAAAGGAAACAGCTACTGGGGCTCAAGCACTGCTAAGAGCACAGCGGCTTGCGGCCCCAGCAGAAACCTCCAGCCCCTCTCCTCCTCACAGCTCAGCGTGTCCAGCCAGGTGTCCTCGGCCTCCAGCCTCCACAACCTGCTGAGCAACATGGACAGCAAGGAGGGGCTGTACAGCAAGCTGGGGGCCCTGTACGCCGAGTCCCTGCGCCGCCTGGTCGCCAAGTGCGAGGAATGCTTCATGCGCGAGCAGAAGAACGAGCTGCACTTCAGCGAGAACAACTGGTCGCTCTTCAAGCTGACGTGCAACAGGCCCTGCTGTGACTCAGGGGACGCGATTTATTACTGTGCCACGTGCTCCAAGGACCCTTCTACCACCTATGCTGTGAAGGTAACAGGCCACCAGGTATCCAGGCTTATCTCCCTCTTCTAGGTGGAGATGTGTGCGCTATAGCAGCACGCGGTGTCTCACACAATGTCTTGTTTTCTCTGCTTGTATTTCTCACAACTAAAGTTAGGCAAGCAAAACCTCCTCTCAAAACTGCCACTTTCCCACTGCTGCTTGGGAAGGGTAATTTGGAGAAGGAGTTTTCGTTATAACAAATGCCAGTCAGATTTAGCTTAATTGCTGAAGGGGTCTGAAATCCAACCATTTTCCCTCTCTGAAAACATCTTTGTGCAAATACTCTGTTGTAAACTCAGAGGTATTTGCCTCTGATGACACAAGCTGATGAAAGGCTGCTCAAAAGACAGCATTTTTGCCTCTGCCTGCCTTTTAAGTGGAAGCTCTGACCCAGATACTGAGTGCTTATATGATCTTGAAACTACAGGTAATAAGATATTGCAGATTCCAATTAAACAATGCGAGGCTGACCCAGACATGCTGTGTAAGGTCAGGTGTGAAATATTTTCCTGTACCTCCATGGAATACATGTTTTGAAATGGAAACTTGAGGTGCAATAGTTCAGCTCTTTGAAACCAGGATAAGTAAGATCATCCAGCCGGTTCCATGGACATCCTGTGGATTTGGGGTTCTTGAGCAACGTTATTACTTGAATACAGAGATCTTCATTTCCCTTCTGACTTAACACTGGGGACATCTCACTGCTGCTTGTTCCTCAGGTTGTTTTCAAAGCCTAAAATAATTCCCAAAAAAGCACGGTCAGAGATGCATTAAGGAAGGGAAAAAAAAGAAAAAAAATCTCTGCTGAATCGTTTCCATTATTATGAGCTGTTCTAGGATGTTTTAAAACATCCCTAAGGGATGTTCTAGTTAAGTGGTAGCTTAAAAGCCAGTTCATATCCTAAAGGAAATACAGTCAACCCAACAGGGGGGCTGTAGGTAACCGGATTCAAATTAGATGAGGTCTTGCACTAATACCCTTAGTCCAGCACTCAGAGTCGAAGCTTTTCTTGTGTGTTATACCTAACTCCATCACAACTCTCTTCCTGAAGCCTAAGAACCATGTAGTTAACTGTTGTGCTCCTTTTCAATCTGCAGTTGCCTGTGGCACACCCACACCTTTGCTTTTGCCTGCTGTGTTAGGGGAGGTTCAGTAGCTCACCTCAGTGACTGTAGTGCATGAATTCTTGCCAAGGCAGAAACAGCACACTTTAGCCTCTTGACAGGGCTGCCCTTGTGTCCCTGTGAGTGAAGTGGGCTTACTCTGTGCTCTAGGTACACTGCAGAGTGTCTTAACAAAGTCCAAGCCAGTGCAACAAGGCTGGACTCTGTGCCAGCATAGTCGTGTTGTGTATGTGTTTATCCATGTACATGGATACGATTCCTGTGTGCCACCATCCCTTTGGCAGCCAACGTAGGGAATGAATAATTGGGAAACATTACAATTGGCTGATCCCTAGCTGCCCCTCCTGGCTTCTGGTCTAGATTTTTTAACATGAAAGAGATCACAGACCTGTAGTTAAAATTAGACTTCGAGAGCTCAAAATGGGCAGAGGATCAGACTTGAGCCAAGGAGCCTATTAAGAAGCAGGAGCCAGAGTCTGAGCTGTGCACAGACAGACATTGCTGTGTATAAAACAGTTTGGAAATGGCTTTAGAGGCATTCAGCCAAGATATGCTCCATGCCTTGGCTTCTTTCTCCACTAGAGGTGTGTGACTAAGCCAGCCCAGATCCAACATAAACCAAACAGACGATTGGGGATACAGTGTAACGTCAACCCAGGACACTAAGCCAGCCCAGGCTCCTACTTGGAACTTTCAGCAGGGAGGATGCCTCTGGTGCAGCCAAAGTCAAGAAGAATGGCTGGATGGGGAAGATTTCCCTGTACTCGTCTGCCTGTAGTTGTTCTTCCAGAGACTTCTCTCTTGCCAGGAATTCCTTCCCTTTTCCTATGCCTTACATGTCTTTCCTTTGGGAGGAGGAATGAGCAGGTTTGTGAGCCAGAGGGCTGGAAGGTCTGCTCTGCATTTGGGGACCTCCTGCATCATCCTGGGTTCCACTGCATTCATCTGCATTCTGCCTAGCTCTCCAAAGCTTGTCTTCCCACAAATAAGCCAGGGCAGGGTATTTTTGTTCAGAAAAGAGAGGACAATAGGGATTTGAAATGCCCCATCTCCACAGGATTGTCTCATCTGAGTGAATTATCTGCAAATGCCTACATTCAAACCCTTACTAGAGGAATACAAAAGCAGCCTCTTCAGCTCCTCTCTATTCTTGTGTATATTTTAACTCAGAGGCAAAATTGATTTCTCCTACGATTTTGCACGCAGGCTGTGACTGGCACTGGCACGCTCCAGGCTTTGAAACCTTTTATGCTGAGTTTCAGCCTGTTGCTTACTCCTGTGGATGACATATAAACACATCGCTAAATAAAGGGGAAAATAATATAATAGAAATGCCAGAAGGCCCCATAAGCTAATGGATACTCCTATAATAAACCTGAGTTTGAGTCTCTAATGCAGTATAAAGCTAAACTACAGAAGAAAATGAAGATAGAAGTCATGTAGGTTAAAGAGAGTCCAGATTATGAAATGCATTTTTCTCCTTAGAGTTTGCTGCACTCTCACTTCTTTCTAGGCCTCTTGTAAGCTCCCATTTTCTCTTGAGTGTTTTTCTTTTCTTGCCTGTGCTGAGGACTACAGCTTGTTGCTCATTTCCCTTAGCCATTGATCAGAGAGTAGTTGCTGACACAAAGAAGTGGAATGGTTGAGGAGGATGTGAAAGTGGCTCCAGGGCTTGGGACCAGAGAAGGATCAGGTGGGAGGAAATGCTGGAGGCCTCCTCCACCACTCACCTCAAACAGGACTATTGCTCCCAATCACCTCACATTGCATGGGGCCTCATCCAAGGGTGTTAACTCTCTGCAGAGATGGAGACAGCATGTCTACTGCCACAAGCTTTGCTTTTCTCCCTCCAGAAAAGTCTCTTGGGTTGCAGGAGTTTATCTCAATGATATCTGTGATGTAAAAACTGTGTTTCTTTTGTTGGCAGTGAAACAAAATCTTCAGAAGTGATTCACGCTCGGACTACTGTCCTCCTTTCTTTCAATTACTGGCCATTGCCTGGCAATGGAAGCGTGCCCAGAAATCCAACCCAGACATCTGGTGGCTAAGGTTGGGATGCTGCAGGACAAAAACAATCCTCAAGCCAGGGACCAATGCACATGCTGCTTCTGTTGTTGTCTTCCAGAGCATCTCTAAATCACGGCTTATCATCCCACCTCTCAGCTTCTGGTCTCTGACCTGTCTCTGTCACTGGCTGATGAGACTTCTCTTTTGGTCTCTCTTCACAGATTTGTAAAACCCAGGAGTCCAAGGTAGCTGCTTTGTACTGCAGCCCTGCAGTGCCAGTTCACTTCAACATCCAGCAGGACTGTGGGCATTTTGTGGCCTCCGTCCCCTCCAGCATGCTGCTGGCCTCAGATGTTGGGAAAAGCATGCCTGGAGATGGCTTCCACCCCTCCCGCACTGCCAGTGAGCACAGCTGTGTGGTGGTCATCACCCGTGAGGTCCCGAGCCAGACCACTGCCGACTTTGTGAGGGACTCGGTGATGCTCCACCAAGCCAAGCCGGAGCTGTACGAGCGTCGCGTTTGCTTCCTGCTCCTCCAGCTCTGCAACGGCTTGGAGCATCTCAAAGAGCACGGCATCATCCATCGTGACCTGTGCCTGGAGAACCTCCTGCTTGTGCCCTGCAAGCCCCCCATGAGCTGTGGGAAAGCCAAAGATGACAAACACTTACCCCGCCTCATCATCAGCAATTTTTTGAAAGCTAAACAGAAGACTGGAACCGGAGACTCCAAGCTGAAGAAGAGTCAGGCCCGGCTGGCCCCGGAGATTGTGTCAGCTTCTCAGTACAAAAAGTTTGATGAGTTTCAGACTGGTATTCTCATCTATGAACTGCTGCACCAGCCCAACCCCTTTGAGGAGAAGGTGTACCTCAGGGAGCAGGAATACAGCCCTGAGGACCTCCCTGCTCTACCCAGCCTGTCCATCTACTCCCGGGGACTCCAGCAGCTGGCCCAGCTACTACTGGAAGCAGATCCCATCAAGCGTGTGCGGATCACCGAGGCCAAGCGGATGCTGCAGTGTCTGCTTTGGGGGCCCAGAAAAGACCTCGTGGAGCAGCCCCTCAGCCATGAGGAAACCCTGCACCAGGTGCTGCAGAACTGGGTGGACATGAAGCGTGCCCTGCTCATGATGAAGTTTGCAGAGAGGGCCGTGGACACGGAGCGGAGCGTTGAACTGGAGGACTGGCTGTGCTGCCAGTACTTAGCATCTGCTGAGCCAGCCTCCCTCTTGCACACATTAAAACTGCTGCAGCTGCTCTGACCTTGGATGTGTCTCGGAGGCAGCTGAGGGCTCCTGACTGCCTTGCAGCTAAAGGTTCACAGCCCTTTCAGATGGGAGAGGTTTGAATCTCAGCTGCGATGCACGTTCAGCTCCTGCCCCGCAGTCCAGTCAGAGTGCTCAAGGCATGTTTGGTATCCTCATCACTGTTAGTTTGCAGGCAGGCAAAACAGGGAACCTACCCCCATTTGGGGGGATTTTTGTTTTTTGGTATGGTAAATGTGGACTAATAAACACCTGCCTGCCTGTGTGCATGTTTCTAATGAACTCACTGTACTGAGCTGATTTCTGTGCCTATGGGACAGTCCTCTGATCCCCACCTCTCCCAAAGCATCAGAGCCTTTTTGCCTGGGAACACCGCACTCTAGTGGGAAGGATGGCTGGTTCTTTTCAGGAGCCAGGGCATTTCACAAAATGCTCCTTTGCAAGGGACAACCTGGAGCTTTGAAATTCACATCTTTTGTGAGTTTTGGCATCCATTTTGCTTCTCCCTTTCAAAACAAAAATTACTGCTTGTTTCTGTGTATCAGTTCTTTTTTTCCCTGTGGGCAGTTCAATATCAGCTGCCTGTTACCTTTGATACTAATACAGCCTGGCTCTCTAGTGGTCTAGTGCTGCAGCTGTAGTGGAGAACTACTGTTGGATGTGAAGGGGTGAGAGAGACCTCAGGGTGGGTCTGTTCATGAGAATGATGCTGGGAATTACCCCTTGTAAAGCTAATGCAGTGGAAAATCCCCAAATTCACCTCCAAGGCCTTGGCAGGAAAGTCAAGGCCAGGTTGCTTTGCTTTCCCCATCTCTCCCCATCCCTCCCTTCACCTGGTAATTCACCTGTCCCTTGTGTCTCACATTTATTGAACTCTTTTATCGAGAGATCAGCTGGGATGTTAAAGGCTGGGACCACTGCAGGCCAGCAGGGTCTCATTGCTGCTGGTGTTTGAATTAGAAATGCACAGGGCTGGGTGTGCTGCAAACACGTTTCTCCAACAGATGGGATGCAGGAGCAGAACAATGAATGGTGGAGAAACTGGCTTGGCTCCCTTTAGTCCCTTTCTCTCCATCCAGACATAGAGCAGCCACTCAGACTGGGAGAGAGGCAGTGTTGCTGAAGAAAAAAAGAAGATTTTTCAAAGCTTGCAGGCTTCTTTTACTCTTCCACCCCAACATGAAGCAGAGATGAGCTGCCTGGTCCTGACATCAGTTCTGCAGCCCTTGGAGAAGCAGTAAGTTTGGGACATTTGGAGAGAGCCCAGCATCAGCTTATCTGAGACAGGATGTCACTAGCTGAGCAACCCTCCTCCCAGCTCTAACAGGGAGAAATTCATGAGCACCTTCCTCCAGCCTTGATTCACCCCCAGACACAGCCTGGTCTTTTGGGGAATTTAATTCCCCAGGTTTTCTTGATACTTTGTGTACTTTCTGTGAATCTTTTCCAGGCTTCTCTCCTGGATTTTTCTTTTTTAAAATCTGTTTGGCTATGGTTGCTGCTGCTGGGAGGGGATAGTTCCTTAGCTGGGCACCCATTTGCGATGAATTTCCCCTGATCCCCTTAGGGAGGAGGCTGTGCACATCCTTGCCTGCTGGAGGAATGTGGGATGGCTCCAACTGCGACTGCTGGGAATTTTTTATACACTGGCTTTCTTGCATCTGACTTTTGGGTCCACTTCCCTCTTGTACCAATAGCAGGAGCTTTCTGGCTTGGGAACCACTGTCCATCCCATGGATCATCCTGGACACAACACTCTGGAAGGTCTGGCTTTGAGTTGCTGTATATGGTCTCACATGTGCCAGCAGAGTAATGAAAGAGATGGAGAACCTGCCTGAAGGAGCCCAGCATGTTTTTCTGAGATAAGATGAAGAGATGACTCAGTTTCTGAGCATGAAAGTAGGGAAGAGGCTGTGGCATCTTTGCAGGAGAGCAGTGAAGGAGACGGGGATTGGCCATGACAGATCCATGTTGTGCTGGCAAGGGGGAGATAATTTGCAAGGTAAATGGCTCGCAAAGCTGTAGTTGGGTACTCAGTGGGACTCAAGAGGTAGCCAAACATTCAACCAGCCCACAAAAACACGAGACTAGATCCATTTTGCATGCTGAATTTCAATTTAGTGACAAACACTGTTACAGGTCTTGGCACACGGCCTGCATGGTGTGGGATGTTAACTTGATCAAAACTCTGTCCCTTGAGTTTGGGCACTTGAGTCTGGTTCTGGCGTTGGTCTTGGCAAATTGCAGCAGCATTCCCAGCAGACCAGAGGCCAACAATAGTCTTTTTCAGCCATATTTTTTTAGATTGGGTGGGTGGCCTCTTGGTCTCATAGAAACAGAAATTCTTAGCTCACAGGTTTCCCGGTACTTTCCCCTATGGTAGCTCATGCTTCTTCTCCAGCCTGAACAGTCCCAGGTTTTAGGTCTTAGGGTTGATGCTTGAACAGGAGAAGTGCATTAGGATTTCTGATGGGTAGCTGTTGTGGGGAAAGTGACACCTAAGCCTCAGCTGAGTGCCACAGCTGAGTTTGAGGACTTTGCTGGCTTATGTCTCCTCTGTCTTTGCTATCCCCACCATGCCATGAGCAGCAGCTCCCCTTTTCCTAGCAGGCATTCTTGTCCCCATGCCCAGGAACCTCTGCAGGAATGGTGCAGGGGATGGATCATTCCCTGTGTGGCAGGGGACTCAGATGACCCTGCACCCTGGGGACCAAGTGTGTCACCCGTTCAGGGGGAAGGAGGATTGCAGGATATGTCTGGGAACACAGCTTGAGGGCCGTGTGCCATAGGGACAGTGCTGAGGAGCAGTGCCTGCAGGAGCACCGCAGACCCCAGGAGCTCAGAGGTACTGTGGAGGGGGAAAGGGGTGTTTTCTTATCTCGTGCTGCCCCCAGGCAGCCTGGCAGCCCCTTTCCCAGTGGTCCAAGCACAGAAGAAAGGTGGATGTGCACAGAAAGGTGGATCTGCACAGAAATTGTCTTGTATTTTGCTGTATTTCTGCAGGGTGTGTTTCCAGAGAAAGCGATACACTGGAAAGAAGCTTTTCCTTGTCAATTCTGGCATGCATGGCATGCAGCAACACCCTGGTTTCACAGGACTTGTTCTGCCAAACCCATGGACCTGATATTTGACTTTTCTGAGGAAATATTTCTGAAGGTCTGTGCAGTGCCTGCTCAAGCAATTCTCTGCTATGGTTCTGAAAGAAATGCCCTTGCTTTTCAAGGAGCAGGAACAAAGTTCCAAAGTAGCACTGGAAATATTGACACACTGCTCATGTCTCTCATTTTATACCATCAAAGGCTGGGAGTGGAAGCTTGTGAGCCATAAGGAAGCATGTGAGTCAGCATTATTTGTTTTGTTTCCCTGTGCTAAACAAGTAACCGCCAGTTTCTGGTGAAGGAATTGATTGTTTGACAATAGAGTGAGTGAGCAGTGCAGGCTGACCAGTGTCAAAGCAAACTCTGGGCATGAAAGCAGATATGACTCATTGACAAGTTTTAGGCATACAGTGCTCGGAACTTTTTTTTTTTTTTGCATCTTTTTCTTTTCTTCATAAAAAGAAAGCAGATAAATGGGAAGGGAGACTATTAAATAAGGCTGAAGAGGTCTGAACTGCGCTCCTGTCTCAGACTTTTCTGTGACCTTAGGAAATCTGCTTAACTCCCACCCACAAAGCAGAGATGATCAGTTTCTGTCTGAGTTACAAAGCAGAGTCAGCCACAAACGTGGAAGTTTAGATTTGACTGTGTTAGGCAAGACATGAAAGTACCTAAAGGAGGAAGAAATTAAGAAATAAATGCAGTGATTTATTAAAACATAATAGTGCAAAGTTCCTTCCTTTATTCTCAGGCACCAGTCGCTCCCTGGCTTTTTGCTGCTTGCTGCAGTTACAAATTTGCTGACCACTGCCTGTAAATGGCCCACTGCTGCTTGGAGCAAAGGCCACAACAGCCTCTGGATGATTCTGATTCCTTTGGGGCTATTTTTTCCCTTTAGCCTTCACAAAGAACAGACACAAACATATGCTGAAGAAACAGAGCTGCTGTTAGGGGAAAACACAGGAGAGGAGTGAACCAACAGTGCAGTAGTGGGATGGGATGTGCTGAAGTGGTGGAGCTGCCCTGCCACCAAATGGGAGGTGCCAGGAATCATCCAGACTTCCCAGCAGACTCAGGTAGCTGCAGCATGCTGGGCATTCCAGAAATAGCTTTACTGCTCTTGGACTGCAGCTCAGAGCTGTCTCCCCAGGATGGATGCCACCTCTCCCATGCACTTCAGAGCCTGTAGTGCAAATCTTGTGGGGTAAATCACAGTGAGGATATCTTTCTCTGTCACTGCCAGGATGATCTCAGCTACCAGAGAACAAGTGGAGAGGTGGAATCCTCCCCCAAGCCCTGAAGAACCAAGGTAGCAAGAAGCAGAGATCAAACCCTTGTACTTGCAGAAACCCTGGAGTCCCTCCTGAGCCAGTCAGCTCCTCCCATAGCCAAGAGTGAGCAGGGTGGAGAAGTGAGTCTGCTGTAAGTTGCTGGTCCAGAAATGCCCCAAATACCTTTGAAATACCCCAGTTCCTTCCCAGTGCACAGAGTAGTGCTTCCCTCTCTGGGCCAGTGCTCAGAGGTGGAGTTCACCAGTCCATGGATGGCCCTCAAAATGCCTTTCATCTGAATTTTAGAAAAGGAGCACCTGAGTTACTTGAGGCACATAAGCAAGAGTATCTTGGGGAAAGAGGAAAAAAATTGGGGAGACCATTTTCTGCACTCCTATTCCTCCTCAGTTACACTTTCTGGATGCATTTGGGCAGTCTTTTTGCAGCAGCACAGCACCTGGATGTCAGCAGCCCCATGGGACTTCTCAGGGCTCCCATATAAATAGGACCAGAGCCAAGGGGTCCCCCAGCCCAGTGGGCTGCATTAGGCAGAGTGCTGCCAGCACATGCAGGGAGGTGACCCTGCTCCTCTGCTCAGCACCACTGAGACAGATCTGGAGTGCTGGATCCAGTGGTGGACTCCCCAGTACATGAGAGACATGGACATACTGGAGCAAGTCTCTCTCCAGTATGCACACAGTGTGTATGTGCTGGTATGTGTGCCCTGTGTGTGCTACTGCTGTGTGCGGTGCTAGGAGCAGGGGTGTGAGCATTGAATGCTTTGTGTTGTGAGTGTGGCTGCACGTTGTGTGCACAGTGCAGGACTGGTGAGCATTGTGTGTGTGTCTGTTGTGTTCAGTGTGTGTGGGAAGGTGGCTCAGGGCTCTCTGTGTGGCCCCAGCTGGGGCTTGGTCCTGTGGGGGCCCCAAGGGGACCCCAGAGAGGTCACAGATGGGGTCAGAGGCATGTGGGAGAAGGGACATCTGACAGTTTATGGGATAGGCATGGGACAATTTGGGGGAAACCAGGGGGGTTATAAGGCATGTGGGAGGTTGGGAAACCCTGTGAGAATTATGGGCTATCCAGGAAAGCAAAGTGACACCCAAAAGATCAAGACACTGGAGAGAAGGCTGGGTGCACATCCAGGAGACTGGAGGGCCTTGGGCTGGGAGGGTGGTGGTGGTGGTGGTGGGGCACCCATGGGAGTTGTGGGACACCCAAGAAAGGGGAGAGGGCAGAGGAGAAGGCAGAGACACCCCAGGGAGCTATGGGACACCCAGGAGGCTGGGAAACCCCAGGGATTTATAAGGCACATGGGGGCCAAATACAGGTTGGACAGGGTTGGGGTCACCCAAGGAGCTCAGGGGGCACCCAGGGAGGGGTGTGATTGCAGGGTCCCCCCAGAAACTGATGCTGCAGTCCAGGCTTCTGACACCTCCTTTATTGCCGGCATTAACAGAGCCCCTGATGGGAGAGAGAATTCGCCCTTGTGCTGGGGGGCCGTGGCCCCGCCGTGCCAGGCCTCACTATCGGCGGATGTCCTCCAGGTGCACGGGCAGCCCGTTTATGCAGCCCACGAACACGCGGCGCCACAGCTGCTGTTCAGTGTAGGAGCAGGGCGGCCGCATGTTCCTCCTGCGCAGTTTGCAAAAGGTGACGTGCATGGCCCTCGAGGTGCTGTGGATGTTCTTTTTGTTGATGTTCGTGTTGGGTTCGGGCGCCCGGGAGCAGGCGGCCTTCACGTCGTCAACGGGGGCGTGCACGAAGGTGTTTTTATCCTTGCAGGGCCCGCCCGGGGTCAACACCCGCTGCCTCATCATGGTGTCACAGTAGCTTTGCCCAATGTTCCTCCGGGGGTTGTCCACGTGCTGCCGCTGGAACTTCTCGTAGCGGGTCTCACCCAGCACCCCTGCCAGTGCTGCCAGCACCAGGATCATGCACAGCACCCAGCCTGCCATGGACACCTGGGGAAGGTGGGATTAGGGCCATCTGGACCTCTGGGCCCCCAACTGGAAATCCCATCCTGGGTGCTTGGTTGTTCTACAAATTCCCCTCCCAAATCACTGGGTCACATACAAATCCCTTCCCAATGCGTGGAAGCCCATGTCTGGACAGCTGGGCTATCTGTGGATCTTGCCTGGATGCACAGGACCCCTAACGTTAGGCACTCCCCAGAAGCCTCAGTCCCCCATGGAACACCCCTCACCTGCTCTCAGACCCCCGGCTCCCCTACAGATCCACCGCGTGCCCTGACACCCGGATGCCATACACGGCCTTCCTTCCCCTCTGGATGCCTGAGCTCCTCACAGACCCCTCCCACAGACATTCTGGTCCCCTGTGCACCCCTCACCCGCACATGCGAGCGCATCTCCGTGTTCCTTATGGCCTCAGGATCTCCAGGATACCTCCCAGTCCTCTGCACCTCTTTTATACTGGCCCCAGCCGTGCCCAATGGGCAGGGATCCAGGAGGAGGGGCAGAGTAAAGAGCAAGGTCCAGTAGATGTCTGGGAGAGCCAGGTGCCCAGGAGGCCCTGCTCACCCTCATGGCCCCCGAGGTCATTAGGCAATCAGTAATGAACCACGTGACTTTCCGTATGTGTCTGCTTGGGTGGCCCCTGCCAGCTCTGGCCTTGGCCACCTGTCCCATCAAAGGATACCTGGGCCCTTTTGGGTGGCAGGGTTCCCTGGTGGGGGGCAGGATGTCACCATCACCTCTGGGGCAGCTTGCAGGTGTTCCTACAACTCTTGAAAGATGTGACACATCCGTGACTCTTCTGCAGTGCTAAGGGACCTATGTGCTCCTTTTCCTGGTGTCCCCTTGCAGGCAAATCCATATGCCTGGGAAGTGCCAGGATGCATTTTTCCTCACTGCTACCTCCCATGCTTTCAGCTGCTCCATTCATGCAGAGACAAGCAAAGAGCCAGGAGCCAGCCTGAGTCCATCAAATACTCCTTCCCCGTCTTAATGGAGCTCCAAGGAAAGCATGTCCCCTCCAGAGGGAGAGGCATGCAGTGCCCAGGAGAGGCTGTCATGAGTGGGTGCAAGTGGTCTCCATCCTCCCCGTCTAAGGCATCAGTGAGACTCTGATGGGAAGTGGCAGAGAATGAGGTCCTGGGCAGCACCTTTCCCGAAAGAGCTGGAACTCTTCCAAGATTGGCCACAGTGAAGGTGCAGAGGTGTTGGGGAGGATGAAGTAGCTAGGCCTTGTAGAGATAATTTAATAGTAAAAGATTCTAAAACTATGAAACCCACAAGAGGGATAGAATTAAAAGCAAAGTTTGAGCTTTAAGCATGGACAGGAAGAAGGTGATTAAGCAGCTGAAAGGCCTTGGCTGGGTGGGTCAGTGACACCCCTGACAAGACAAAAGGATGAATGAAAGGCTGCGCCTTCTCAGGTATCAGAGATAAGGTGGGTTTCACAGGTTTTGGTATGTAGAGTAGTATTATAATGTTGTAGCTCCCATAGGCTGTATGTAGATTCTGTAGGTTTTGTATCTAGAGGTGATTGGTTAATGTTCATTAGCATATTCACGATAGAAGGGGTTAAAATAGAATGTAACAGAGAGTTCGCCCTCTTTGCGTGCCTTCCCTTGGACTCTGCACTGGATCCCTGGACCCTCTTCCCTAGTCAGGCTGCATTTCCACGACCAATAAACCACGTGTTCTAGAGGATCCTGATCTTCAGGTCATCTCTCTCGCCGGGCTATAAGCGTCTTTTCTAATACAGAGGGTCTTGCCCCGGGCTCTGGCAGCATTTCCACAGCCTCTGACAAAATCCTCCTCAAAGGTGCACAGTCCCTACAGTGCAAACAGCTCGGGTACCCGGCCAAAACCTCACAGACGTGGAAGGTCAGCACAGCCCCCTTGCTCCTGGGCATGGAAAGAGGATGGGGACTCTCATCATGACCCTTTGGACACACTCTGCTTTCCACTGTCCTGGTGTGGGTGCAAAAGGGATGGCGTCCACAGGAGGAGGAACAAACCCAGATCCTTGGCAACGGACTGTCTCTAGCTGGCATGGTGCAGGTACCTGTGCTGGATCCCATCCTACCTGGCAGAGCCTCAGGCATATCCTTGCCAGAGGCTGCTGTGAGGCTCATTGGTGAACCACAGCCTGTGGTCACCTCTTGTCCTGGAGGAGTTCCAAGTGCCTGGCGCTGTTCTGGGCACCGCTTCTCCACCTCCCATCCCTGCCCGTGCAGGGGGGCTGAGCGGAGCCTCCTCCTGCCCTGTGCGGTGGGGAGAGGTGCCATGGGCAGAGGCATTTGGGGCAGCCCAGACCACCAGCTTCTGGTTGTCCCCTGGGCACCCCAAGGCCTGGGAAAGCTGCCGATATTAGGAGCTCTCTAGACACAGAATCTAGTTCAGAAAGGCAATGTTGTTTATTCTCTGCAGGATGCAAGGTGGAGGTTTGACAAACCAAACACACCATGGGGTAAAACGATAGATCTTTTCTACAGTAAAATTTACATGAGCCCGCCTGTCTAATGCATATTCATATTTCGATGCATATTTATTTGTATGACGTACTCTTTCTTTATGCTTGAAATACAATCTTCTTCATTAAGCAACTTCCATTGTAGAAAATACCAGACGACATCCGTTACGTTTACAAAAGATGACAAAAGATTCAGCCTGGGGACAGATAATTCAGCTCGAAGGCATCAGAACGGGCAGGAGGTGGCAGCTGCCCTTCGCCCGGGCACAGTCGGTGCAGCGAACCCCGTCCCTGTGGCTCTGCCCGCCCGCACAGCGGCCTCACTCGGCCATCCCCATTTCCGGCACTCGGTGCGCTCCGGCCGAGAGTCCCGGGCCGGGCGCTCCGCAGGGATCGGGAATCCCGGGCCGGGCGCTCCGCAGGGATCGGGAGTCCCGGGCCGGGCGCTCCGTAGGGATTGCGAGTCCCGGGCCGGGCGCTCCGCAGGGATCGCGAGTCCCGGGCCGGGCGCTCCGCAGGGCTCCAGGCGGGGGCGCTCACGGGCACGGGCTGTGTCGAGGCTCCCCCCGCCCCCCCTGTGCCGTTGGTTCCGTCCCGCCGTGGTACGTCCCGGGCGGGCCGCCCCCGCTCCCGGCGCTGGAGGCCGCCCCGTTCTCGCAGGTCTCGCGCGAGCGTCGGTCTCGTATAACCTCGCGGGAGCGCGCGCGCCCCGCCCTTTCCGCGGTGCGGGCCGGACGATGGCGAACGGGAAGAACAAGCGCCTCACCAAAGGCGGCAAGAAGGGCGCCAAGAAGAAAGTGTGAGGGCCGGCGGGGCACGGGAGGGCGGTGCCCGGGGGCGGGATGCCGCGGATGCGGTGCGGATGGCGGCGGCGGCCCGGCCGGAGCAGGGCCGATGCCGTCATGGCGTCAGCGGGCGTGGGCCCGGCGGGGCGGGAGCAGCGGCGGGCATTCGGAGAGGAAGATCTTATTGCAGCCCGGCCTGAGAAAGTTGGTTAAAAAAGTCTTCTTCATTTGATTTAAGGGTCGACCCTTTCTCCAAGGAGGACTGGTACGATGTCAAAGCTCCGGCGATGTTCAATATCCGAAACATCGGGAAGACGCTTGTCACCAGGACTCAAGGAACTAGTGAGTAGTTGGGGTTAGGTGGAGTACAGGGCATCGTGTTTGCTCCGTGTGCTGGCTCCAAGCGGATAAAGAACTTCTTAGATAAAAATACTGCTGAAAAGTGGGTATTGCTTGTACTGTTACGAACTTGGAAGCTGAGAAAGTTGGATGATTTGAGTGGATTTTATTTTTTTTAGTTGACGGAGTTGTTTGAATAAATGAGTTTAGCTGCAGGGAAGTTCGTACACTGGGCCCTTGGTTGTACAAGAATGCCAACCCATGGCAAGGAGGGCCTGAGGTTTCTAATGAGCTCCTCTTGTGGTAACCTGGCGAGTTGGGAAAAGTCCAAGAAGTAAGCAGTAGTTCCCAGAGGGAGATGTGGGACAGTGCCGCAGGAGACCTTAGTCCTAATAGGATCATAAGCACCAGACTCTGAAATCTCTGAAATTCAAAGGTTTTGGGTAAAGATTAGAGCCAGCATTGCTACTTAATGTGAGCACCGATGTATCACTGGTGGGTAAGTTCGGTTTTATATGATCTGGCACACCTTAGAGGAGACCTCTGTTAGGAATGCAGGGTGTCTGGACAGAGGTAATAACCGTGTTTTTGGAAGCTTAGCAATGCAGAATGGCTAAGTAGCTTTATGGTACTCTGCTGGTTGTACTCAAAGTTAGGATGATGATTGTTTCTTTGAACTGTAACATGTAAAACAAATAAAATGAGAGTCACTGCCAAACGGAGTGTGAACCAGCCAGTGTTGTTAAAATGGTTCCTTGTGAGGAGGAGCTGTGAAATGATTGTACTGAGCTGTTTGTCTCCTTCATCATCTCTGCTGAGCACTTGTGGCTATTTATGTTCGGTTTTTTCATTGCTGTTTGTTATTTCCAAGTACTCTGTAACCCCTTTATGCTTGAAACAAACCAGATTATTACACGTGGTGGAATCTGCTGTGTGCTGCTGTTCACATCCCACACCTGATACTATTACCTAAAAAAGATTCCTCCCAGAGGGAGACATTTCCAACCTTGCTGGCTCTGTGATCACCATTAGAAAACATCAGAGAACGGGATTGCAGCGGGGATTCAGTATCTGATTAGAAGGATGTGCTTCTGATGGTGATCTAAGGTGTTTGATCCTGTTCCATCACACAGAAATTGCCTCTGATGGGCTGAAGGGCCGCGTGTTTGAAGTGAGCCTGGCTGATCTGCAGAATGATGAGGTTGCCTTCCGCAAATTTAAACTGATCACTGAGGACGTTCAGGGCAAAAATTGTCTGACCAACTTCCATGGGATGGACCTCACACAGGACAAGATGTGCTCCATGGTCAAAAAATGACAGGTGTGTGAGAAGCAAGGTCTGTGCTGCTGCCGGTGCCTGCAGGGAGGGAGGGGAGCTCTGGCAGAGCCGTGTTTGAAGTGGCTCAGATGGCATTGGGCGTGTGGGGCTGGGCAGCCTGTCTGCTGTGGGTGGTAAAGGCTCAGTGCTTCCTCTTCCAGACAATGATTGAGGCCCACGTGGATGTCAAAACTACGGATGGGTGGGTACCTGCTGCGCCTCTTCTGCGTGGGCTTCACCAAGAAGCGCAATAACCAAATCCGCAAGACCTCCTATGCCCAGCACCAGCAGGTCCGGCAGATCCGCAAGAAAATGATGGAAATCATGACCCGGGAGGTGCAGACCAATGACCTGAAGGAAGTTGTCAATAAGCTGTAAGCTTTGGCAGTGTTCTCTTTTTCTCCCCTATAGTTGAAATGGTTCTTTGGGGGTTGGTTGTGGCTGAGTGCCTGGGGAGTGCTGGTGCATCCTGAACTGTTTGTCAGAGACCAGGCAAGGAGCCCCTCATGTGCAAAAGCCAGTCGCCCTTTTCTGCAAATGGCTTCTCTTAGTCTCTGCATCCTGTCTGACCTGAACCTGCTGTCAGGTCTGCATAAATGTAAAATCATTCTCCAGAAGAGTTTTGGTTCACATTTCTACAGACTAAAGTTGTAACTCTGATCCATGGGGGCTGTGAATGATAGAACCTGACAGAAACTCTCTCTTGTGACGGAATGTGCTGATTGCTTCCAAATGTTTGCAGATCTGCTCCCAAAATGAGCACACTTGCACTATGTCCCTTCTAACATTGCAAGGGAGGTGTCTTAGAATCTAAATGTACTTGAAGAAAATTGTCAAAGCGATGATGTAAACTTTTGTGGAGTTATTTTGTATTCTTAAGGATTTTTTTAAGCCTGTGTTGCTGCTGCAGAAGCAGGCAGAGTTTTTAGCATTGTGGTGCTCTGATTTCTCAGGATCCCAGACAGCATTGGCAAGGACATCGAGAAGGCCTGTCAGTCCATTTACCCTCTGCACGATGTCTATGTCCGCAAGGTGAAGATGCTCAAGAAGCCCAAGTTCGAATGTAAGCCTGTTACTGCAGACATTTGGAGGAGGGTGTGGAGAGGAGTTACTTTAAATGTGTTTGCTTTTGGATGAAGATGTTACAGCAGGGTTAATGAGCTGAAGTAGTTGTAGAAAGGAAGCAGTGTGTCCTTATCTCCATATGTGGCTTCCAGGATTGAAAGCCAAGCAGAGAGTGTTCAGTTTGGAGCTTCTTGAATTCTGACCTGGAAGTGCTGCTGAATGTTTAAAAGCTTTGCTTTGGGAATGAATGATGGCAAAATGTTTCGGTCCCAGATGATGGGGAATGATTCCATGTCGCCTTTTTCTGACATTCCCGTGTAATGCAGCAGGAGGCTCCCGAGTCCAGGTCCTCTTAGAAAAAGGTGTAGCTTGTAGTTTCACTGCATAGCCTTATTTCCCTGCTTGTTTCTGACTGCCACTGCAGCAGCATCTCTGTGCATGAGCTGTCTGCAGTGGACTTAGTCCTACCTACAGAAAGTGTTCTGGTGGTTTCATTTGTATATGAGTAGTTGAGTAATTTAGAACTGTTTAAACAGATCCATCTCTCACTGTTCCTGTCACTGCTTCTTTTTAGTGGGCAAGCTGATGGAGCTGCACGGTGAAGGTGGTGGTGCTGGAAAGCCCTCTGGGGATGAGGCAGGCACTAAGGTAGAGCGAGTTGATGGGTATGAGCCGCCCGTGCAAAAGTCTGTGTGAAACTAAAAATTGGTGGAAAATAAAAGGTTTTAATATACAGAACTAATGCTTGGTTGCCTGCATTGCTACTGGACAATATTGGTACTGGATGTGTGGATGAGTTTACAGTAAGATAAACCTACGGCCTTGGTTTATAAAAAAAACTAAAGAAGCACTCATGTACTCCTCCAGCTGTGCTGTGGAGATGGGTGGAAGAAGGTGGGTTGTACATTTTGTGGATTCGCTATGTAGGTTTTACTCAGTAATTTTAGTCCTCACCAAAAAAACCTTGTGTATGTGTGCAGAGGTTGAATTGGTGAGAGGTGCCTCAAAGAGTACAAGGCAGAAATTGCACAGGAAAACCTGTGTCAGAATTTGGTATTATTGGGAAATCTTACAGTTTTATCCAGATTACTTGCTTCAGAAAATGTGCCAATGTTTAAATTTCCTGGTACTTTAATACAGCCTCTCATGGCATAAGTGTGTTCTCTGGTGGTCAGAAGGTGTTTAAAGGTGTTAAAAGTTGTAATTATGCTGATGGAAGCAGCATTAATTTTGAGCACTGCAGAAATCCAGAATGCTGCTGGAGCAGTGGAGTTCTGTGTTTGATTTTATCCTGTCAGAACTGAGGGTGACTGTAACGGAGAACCTGTGGAACTTCAGGGGGGAAAAAATTCTGTAAAAAGGCAATGGTCTGTGTTCTGAAAACAAAGCATTTAGAAGTTCTGCGGAGTGATTTTCAGACTGTTTTCCATTATCTAACAGCCTTTTTGCTTCTTCAACTTAGGTTGGCTTAAAAATGGAAGACTTTTGTTCTGGCTAAAACGAGTTTCGTGTGCTACCAGTGTGATTTGTTTAGAATAGGACAACAAACCTAAAGTCTTACTAAATTGTTGGTAAGTTAGTGATTTAAAACCTGAGAGCAGAATGCAGAGTTCACTGAGACTGGTGGTTCTTGCAATTGGTTGTCACAGAGCTTAGGACAAAAATAAAGAAAAATAGGGAAAATGTTACTGTTCCAACAAAGCTACTGGGGAAAAAGGGAGGGGCCTTGCTCCCCATGAAGGCTGCACTGTTCCCTGTCAGGGATTTTCACATTTTCTTAGTTGATAATTCTGGTGTGGACCAAGTAATATGCAAAATGAGAAGAATGGTATTGAACTTACTTCAGAATGCTGCAGGTGATGTGATTCTGTCTTGTGATTCCAAGTTACAGTTTTAATGTTCTGGTTTTTCCACTTTGTGTACTGGAAGGAAGAGTAGTGAGTGCTCAACGCTCAGAACCTTGGAACAGGGGGAAGGAATCATGTTGCTTTGTTCTTCCCATCTGTACGCTGAGGCATGTGTCACCTGCCTCCAGGAATGCCAGGCAGCCACATTTTTGAAGCTTTAAGGTTTTATTTGTTACTTGCTTATCTGAGTACTGTATGTTGCCAGAAGGTTAGTCCAAGAGGATTTGGGGAAAGCAGAAGAATTCGGGTTTTTTTCAGGCTTTTAAATGTATTGTTTTGAACAGTGGCATTGCCACGTTGGAGGTCTAGGTAAATGTAGGCTTTGTAATGTGATTTGGGGTGGGGGAAAAGCAGGAAGGAAAATACTCTGCATCCTCTGTATTCTCTCAACAAAAACAACAGCTGAAAAATCATGGAGTATGAAAGCAGCAATCAGCAGAGCACACCTCAATTACGTGCAGGACCAGCCCATGTCTTCCTCACAGTGTTGTCACAGTGAGAACCACAGTGTGTGTGTGTGTGATACCCTGTGTGTGATACCCTGTGGTGACAGCTGCTTGCTGCAGGTAGCAAAATGCTGTAGGTTCTGTAGGTGGTGAGTGTGAGGCAGACCCAAGTCCAAAGGCTTGAATAACCTGCTAAAGTCATCCAGGTTCTCTGAGGTGTTTGGACGACTTGGCTGGGAGTGGGGTGTTACTTTGCAGCTGGGCTAAATTTATAAGCAGAATGAGATCTCACACTGTCAGCTGGAAAGCTCCTCTTTCCACAGCCTAAGACAATTAAAATTCTCTCATGATTTAATTATCAAAGTTTTATTGGTTAAATACATTCTTAATTTACAGAGGTACCATAACAAACCTTACTGTACTTAACAAAGGTTTATTCAGGACACTGTTCATTGTACACAGAACAAAAGACATCTTCCTGAAGATATTTCCAGAGGATGGGTCAAACAAAGTATTTTGGTAAGTGAGGCTTTTATTCTAATGCATGGAGATCTAGCTGGATTTCAAGGTTACAGCTGAAATTTGCTACTACATTGCAGTTAAGATTTGCACTCCACCTCATTCTTGGCTTTTCTGCACACCTTAGGAACTTTATGTTGTGATCTGTATGGGGTCTCACGGTGGTGTTGGGCATTGTCTTAGGAAAATCCTGTGCTGTAAAAGCTGAGCCTCTCCCTCGCTTCAGTGTTCACACAGACGCTGTTCAGCTGCCTGCAGCCATGTGGGCAGCCCTTAGATGGCACTGGGTGCTCTGAGTAAAAGGCATTGCTGCTACTCCTGCCCTGCCCCACAGGGAGGAGGAGATTACATACAGCAGTGGTCTTGTCAATGAACAGGCACTGACTTTAAACATTCAGTGAAGTTACAAAAACAACCAGTCAAGACACAGTTATGAAAATGGGAAAGAGGAAATTGAAAAAGAAATATAAAAAATCAGTTCTCCTTTTGAGACTTTTATCAAAACTTTAGAAAACTGCTAGACAAACAGTAAGTGAACATCATACACTTCAGCCTCATCTACCACCACACTGGTGTGGTATGTCTTTGAAGGACCTGGCTATTCCTTGGATTTCTCTAGGCGATGACTGGTTTTTTGGAATAAAAACCCTTTAGAATCTCCTAGCAGGAAAAGCTGGAGGAGTGGGAAGGATTGTCCTTGGCTGTGGACTTCCCCGTGATTGAGTTCCAGACAGCCTTGCTGGGGTCCTTAGAACTGAGTAACAGCTGTAGCCGTTTTGTGTTTCCAACCTTCCAGAAGCAGCACATCATTCAGCATTTTGTTTCTCATGTTAATCCCTAATGGAAGTAGACGTTCAGTTCCTCAGCTCATGAAAACTTTGTGTGGTCCTCATCCCCTGGTTGTGTGAATGGTACTGGTGTAGCTTAAACACACCCCACCACAAAGCAGGGGGGCTGTGTCTGTCCTCCCCAGTCCTGTGGCCCAGCAGTGACTGCTGAGTGAATGGTGCTGAGGTCGTGTCTGCACTGCAGGTCCCTCAGGCTTGCTTCAGGTGAGCTCCAGACTCCACTGGGACTGGATGCCCATTCCTTGCTGGGGGAGGCCTGCAGTTCTGGCTGTGCCTATTCCTGCCTGCTGTGATGGCCACCAGAGCACAGTGCACAGGGAGGGCAGGGCCACCCTCCCCAGCCTGCTTAGGCCCCAGTTCAGGTGCACCCATCTCTCACAGCAGCACGTTGTTGTTGTTGTGTTGGTGCTCAGAGGTCACACCAGTGAAGCTGTCAGCAGGGATGTCACCAAGTCAAAACTATCTGAAAGTCCATCACAATGATTCTGGTTCCCAGTTTCCATCCACTTCCAACTGCTGGCCCCTCTGCAACCTGAACTGCCAAGCCCATGAGGGAAAGTCTTGCTGAAGGTATCTCAGTACCCAGTGACCTGCAGCTCTGGAGCAGCCACTCATCAGCTACTGGTTCCTTTTTCTGATACAGTGCAGAAGGGGTGGAATACTGGCAGCAATCAAAGAACCAACTGCAGCATAATTTCTATTCCAGTCTGATGGAATTAGCAGTTAATCAGGATTCTATTTAATTATTTTGTTAGAAGCAAAGTGATACAGAAAGGAATCGACTACTACAAGTTCCTATAATGTGAAATACCTCAATCACATCCACCTTAGTTGGTCAGTCAAGTTACACTGCTACTTTTTACCAAGTGCCTTGGTTAGAGCTGCTTGGAGTAACCTCTTGCCAGGCCTGTTTTCCTTAGGGCCTCGACAGACCATTTATGAGGATGCTCAGTGTATCTGGTATGTGGCAACAAACTGGAAACTAAGCCCACGTCTGCTGAAAACTAAACCCAAGGCTGTAAAATATCCTTCATGTTAAGGACAGGAATAGTGCTACTGAAGTATGTTCCAGTGCTTGAGTGACAAATAAAATGCAGACTGAGTGAACGCTGGCTTCCCACTTCCATGAGGGGAATGGAGGGGCAAATAGTTGGAATAGTGCAGCTACTCCATGGTTGGGATCTGAGAAAGCTCAATAAACACTGTCTGTGGCTAACCTCAGCTGGGAAAGAATGGTGCTCAAAGAACAGTGGGCAGTAGGAAAAAAAACAAATTTGTATTTCCAAATATTTTGGGAAAAGTGAGGAAGGTCTAAGATGATTCATACAAATTCAAACAGAATTCATTAAGAGGCTTACTTAAAGAAAAAAATTACTTATGTCATCTTGCTGTATGACCAGCTTGGGCTAAGAATGGAAGGATGCTACAGAAGGATTTACTTCTCCATTTCCCCTCTTACCAGTATTAGATTTGATACTTTCTACTACAAAATACCAGATATTTTTCTTATCCTCTAAGTCATAAAACAAGTGGATTCTACTGCTAACATGGAACTCAAGCAGTAATGAAACCTGAGTACCAAACTTCATGTGCATACTGAGTGCTGTAATTATATATTAAAACAATTTTTAAAGTTTGGATCTCAAGAAGGTCAAAGGAGGCCAAAGCAGCTTATGTTACACAGACTTTGTGCATCATAAATGTAATACCAGAGAGTAAACATACTAGAATGCTATATCAGTTAAAATGGTGTTGCACCACAGTATTTCCCTAGTTAGAAATGGCTAAAAAGCCTGCTTGTTTTGCTTTCTGAGCATTCATGAAACATGACTACATACAGTGTCACAAAAGACTCAAATTTCCTTATCTGACTTCAAGATACTAGTATGACTGTCTAGAAATAGTAGTGCAAAACACTGATAATCAACACTTGTTGATGTCTTTGCTGTGCCTTTAGGGTAGAAAACATTCTCTCCCACACGCAGGGAGTAGCACAAAGGCAACACTTCATGGTGTCTTTAAAATCTGAACAAAGTTCTTGGGAAATATCCCAGATTTTCCTCGTGTCTCTCCACTCATCCAGTCCTTGTCTACAGCTTCCAGCTCTGTTATCATGTCACCTGCCTGTAGGAGAAGGAGTAATGTGAGTCAGGACATGAGCAATGTTAATGCATGCAGAGCTGATTCTATTTAGAAGCAATATCAATATTAAAGACAAGAGGAGTAAGATGTGGCTTCTGCTGGTTACGTCTCCTGAAGATTGTTTGCTAAAACCGGCTAAAACTTGCTAAATTAGGTGAAATACTTGTCTATGCTGAAAAATCCCCTTTGGAGGGACAGAAGAGCAGTGCTGGGTACCTGCTCACACTGCTTTGGCTCTCCAGGTATATGTTAAGAGCTGGCTGGCTCATGAGCCCCCTGCTTTACTGTTTTATTTGTCTGTGTTTCCAGGGTTTGTTTTATTAACACAGTGCAAAGATTTTTTTTTTATAAATTTAGTCCCAGTATTTTCTAGCACTTGGAAACTTTCCCAAGAAAAGGAAAAGCAATCTAAGCTTATTATGGCCATTTAAATTGCAGCTCCTGTGTTTGGTCCTGGCTCTTGTTCTCACTGTCTCATGCCACATTCTTCATCTGAAGTACTGGCCTTTCTTTCAGTACCTCTATTCCCCTCTTCTGCTTTAAAGAATCATCTATCCTTGCAGTATTGCAACCTGCTAAGGCTGAAACTATTTTGCTAGTTTTAGAAAGGAAAATACTGAGTTTCAGCTCCTGTGAAATTCTAGTGTTTCTCAGAAATTTGCTTTTGAGGACATGGTTACCTCAATCGTGACTTTGAATATCAAGGGCACTCTGTTTCTTGTTCATGCTCAATATGATCTGAGCATCCAGCATGTATTTAATTTTTCCCTTTATTCCCATGGCAACTCTGTATTGTGTTGCCAGTTCAAGATTTTGCTGCAGTTAGGTTTCCCTGAGAGGCCTGGCTCTGTAGCACTGGCACTCTCACCATTACCTCCTACTCAGAGTTTTCTTTCTAGTCCAAAGAGAGGCTCCCTTGACCCTATCAACCAGTCAGGAACTGAATGTACTGCAAAATAAGGTTTGTTTATCTTGCCATGTTGACTAGATCAGAGAAGTCCAGAATTCTGCAACTCCTGACCTCTTTTCAATGTCTTTAACAAAGATTTTTGCTGATAGGAAACAGGAGTGGTAAGGGAAAAAATGTTTTTTAGAGAAATCACTTATCAAATGTGTTAATATCTATGCATATTAATATCTATGTTAATATCCATGTGCTTCATCCTTCTTGTCTAAAGCCTGTTGTCACCGTGGATGAACTTTATTTTTTAGCACTTCTTAGGAGCAGGAGACCTCTTGGAAATTGGTCTAAGAGAGGTATTTACTTTGAAGGAAAGCTCATCTTCATTTTCTGCATGAAAATCATAAAGAGTTTTGGCTTTTCCTTTCTTCCCTCCTCCAGGCTGTGACAGCTCTACCCTGGCTACAGAACACGGATAAGAGAAGTTACTTGCATTGGAATGAAATAAATCTCTGTTTCTGGAGAAGTTTCCTGTCATTCTCCCCGCTATTGTACTACAGGTTGTCCAAATGTTACTGCTACTGCTGTAACAAATCCAGTGTCCTACTGGAATAAAAAACTCTACTGTCACCAGTTCATTTTATAGTATTAAACAGTCTCACAGTTCTGCTTCTAAGCAGACTAAATTTAAAATTCACTTAACTTGAACTTCCCAATGGTGATACATAATAAATGCTGACTATCCCTCCTTCTGCTCTAAGATGAGGCAGCATCAATACTCCTGGAATTATTCCTAAAGGTGGCTCAATGGCCCTGTTTTGCCTGTCCCCAAGCCACACTGGAAAACATCCCAGACTCTGTCACCTTGCAGATGACTCGCTGACTAGAACATTATTATTGCCATTATTAGAGAAGTTGGTTCAAAACTGAAATATAGCTTTAGAATACTCAAGACACTGGTGGGGTGTGACTTGTGGATGCAGTTGATGCCGTTGTGTTCTCCCACAGCTGTCATGACTGGCACAACCCAAGGAATAATGAATTGCTATCTCGTAGGAGCACTGTACCTGAGCAGGTCTGAACAAAAACTGCTGGGAAAATCCCTTCCTCTCCATTCAGTCTTCCTCTATACCACTCCAAATCTACTTGTTCCAGTATTTGGATGTAGTCTCCCTTTTTGAAGGATAAATCATCTTTGGTTTCTGCTGTGAAATCATGATGCGCTTCACACCAGTCTACTGAGTGTCTGTTATTCTATTCAAGTTAACAGAAGAGATGCATTAATTTCAGAAGTGTGAAGGGAGCCCAAAAAGTGATGGATGCTGCTGAAAGCAGCTGTACAGCACATGGGTGCCCTGACACCCTCCCAATACAACAGTGCTGCTGCAGATGTAGACTAGAATGGCATTTCAGCAATTGCCACCACAGAATTTCATCTGGGCTCAGCCACATTCCTTTTTATCTCTGGTGGCAGGGGAAAGGATTAATGAATTCAAAATTAGATCCCTACAGCAATATTTAAAATAGAGCAAACAAGAACTTGCTTCAGCACGAAGGCTAAAAATTCACCCATGTTAATTTGTCAGCAGCTCTGAATTCAATCAGCTTAGGCCAAGTGTCAGAAATGAGGCTGTGACAATGCAGCATTGTGTGCTGTGAGAGTGGTATTGGGTTCTGCAGTTACTCCCACATTACAATACAATCTCTGTAAATCTATACATAAATTCTGGCCCTCACCTATAAAGTTTTATTACCTGAGGAAGGGAAGACGAAACCTCCACCTTATTCTTCACTGCTGTTTCTGTACCTACATAAGTAAAGCACAATTTAGGAATAGGAGCAGTTTCTATTCAGGATACTACTAATGCCAGAGATTTTAGGTATTTGAAGTCATTATTAAGAATAGCTGCTTAAAAAGTTCTACTGTTAATTTTGAGGGGTTTTTTAATTGGTCTTCCCTCTCTTTTGACTTTCTTTCTGCAATCATTGTCCTTTTGGAATTTTCGTCTGTATGCTGCCTATTTGTATTAAGTACAAAACCATGCTCTTGAAGATGTTTGCAAACATATTCATACCTGTTCCAGGCAGATCTTCAATTACTTCCACAAAGTTCAAGGGGAGAATTCCAGACGTGCCTCTGAGCTCTCCTTCGGCCCACTCTTCATTTACATATTCTTTCAGGATAATAGTTTCACCTTCTGAAAAACTGAGCTCATCTTTCTGATCTCCAATGTATTCAAATCGTGCTACACATCTTGGACCTCTGCACAAACAAAAGAGAAAGTTACTTTGCTTCTTTATTATTACTGTCCAATTCATAATAAGACAGCATTGTATGCAATATATGGATTGATATTTTAATTAAAATGATAAAAAAAAATGCACTGAAGATAGAACAGGTGGAAAATGGGGGGCCAGCCCTGGTTCTCATCTCTGCTTTCTGAGAAGGATGAGTAGAGAGTCTGGAGGAGCCAAATGCAATTTCTGCATCCCAATTGCTGGCTGTTACAGTATTTTGCAAAAGACCCTATTTCCCTTCCAAATAATAATAAACCTTTACCCTTGTTTCTGGGACACCTGTCCAATTTCATGTCTTTGCCTGTATCCAAGCAAGTGTCCTGATACACTTCTGTTAAGAGTTTGGTAATTTTTTTAGCTATCATCCCATTTAAATGCAATCCAACGTGGGTGGGGGTTGAGTGTTGTACATTTGTCCCAAATACGTGGAGATTTCATAGGAAGAAGCTTATTTTAATCTACTTTAAAATACTTTATCCTGTAAAATCCATCCCCATAATCTTATAGGGCAAAAAGCTTACCTATCAAAGAAAGAAACACCAATGCATCTGATAAATTTTATACACTTTGGTACAGTACTGAAAAAACCCTAATTATTTCTCCCCTGACTTAAACTGATTTCATTATTTAAGAATCTAATAAATTAAATTTAAAGAAATTAACCTAAGAAAAGTTTTGTTAATCGGAAACACCATGCTGACAAAAAGCAGTAATAGGCTTTAATTCCTTCTATATATTCATAGCATACAAACAAAAGTAGGAAGCTTGATTCACACCCCTGTCCCCCACTCAGTATCTTTGCAAAGATGTGTCTTTCAGGACAGAGCTAGAACTTTCTGTCTCTTTCTTAGCTGCACAAGCAGCTTTTATAGATAAAGTTTTGTTCCTGACAAACCAAGCTTAATCTAAGGAACAATGGAATGATCCCACTGACACTAGTGGCTCCTGCCTCTGCCTGAATTTGCTTTAATTCCTGGAATGAATGATTACAAAATCCCGTAAATGTCACTGAGAAATATATAGCATGAAAAATCATTTCTTGCCCACAAATATTAGCACAAGTTGTTTGAAAATCAGAAATGAAAGTGCTGGCAATTCATTTGATAATTTGGGGGGAACTTCAGATTTACCCCTACAGCTGCACACCTCAAGGACAGACAGATTTCTCTGCTCACAGTTCCTCTATGTTCTGTCCCATTGTATCTTGTTCTTTCACATGAGTAGGAGCCCTACCATGTTCCATCTTGTGGAGACACTGGAAGAAAGCAGCAAGGCCAGGAGCAAAGGGAGGGGTGCAGAGTGCTGCTGAAGTTAATTAGATTGGTTCATGGTTTCTGGAACCAGTTTTCATGAAAGGATGTGTTCAGGCTCTTTTTACCTAAATATGACTCTTAATAAAACATCATAAACATTCCGATTTTTAAAACATATAATTTAATTTTTACAATATATTTTGGTGAATAAAATGCTAACCCTATTAACCTCAGTGCAGAGAGCCCCGCTTCAAAGTTAATATTTCTTTTTCATTCCTCATAAATCAACATGAGAAAGCAAATAAGATTCATCTGACTCACTTGACAGATTGTGATGATGAGGGTATTTTTTTCCTGTTGGCTTCTTCTGGAACATCAATCTAATAAGACAATAAAATAAATTACATCTTCCATTACAAGCTCATGGCAACTAACCACAATAAACTTGAAACTGGTTAAAATAATCTGGTTTTCAGATGTGTTACACTCTGTTATCATTGGCATGCTCTGATATATGACCACATTAATGTAAATTTATGCCTGTTTTCTCATTTTTTAATCTTATGCAAACAAGGAACAATATTTAATGTTTTGTTTTATGAAGCTGGTTTATTGTTTCTCCTTGTGGCATGACTGATTGACAGAATATGTGACTCGATGCTACTACATGTTGTTGAATTTAGATCCCAATTCTCAACTGGTAATTGCTCTAATTTATTTACTAGCACAGTATACCACAATAGACAAAACTACTGTTTACACTTATCCCTTCTGTGCTTGTTAGCCAACTGCTCTCCCAAGAAAAACACATCTCACAAATCTCACATGAACTGGAGAAGTACACCTTAAAAATCAATACACAGATATATCAAACAGACAACATTCAAGTCCTTTATCACAGGAGCATTTCAATTGTATTTTTGGTGTGACATGAAGGATGTACAGGAGATGTACAGGACTACGAGCTGAGAGGCCCTGGTGAGGAGCTTTGGGTTACAGCTCACTGTTATATCAGTCAGGTCTCATAAAATCAACAGGAATGTTTCATTAGCTTGTGTGAAGCACTGGAGGAAATCACAATGCCTTTTAGGACAAATAATCTCTGCACTGCTCTTGCTGGTATCTGTGGTGCTCTGAAGGTTCTATGGGAAGTCATAACTATGTGTCACTGTTAGGTGTTCAGATCCAAGCTGCTACCCAGCTCAATATTGTAAAACACATTGGAATGCATTGTATGGAGACCTTGTATCAAGATGAAATCTGACATGAATTAATACGTGAATTCACTCAAGTGAATTAGCCTCATGTACTGCACTCTTTTTTACTTTAAAAAACCCCCAAATTCTGAAACAAAATATTTTTGCCCTCAAAAGGTAATCATCTTTTATAACTAAAACAGAAATGCATCTTCCCTAGCTTTTATGAAGTTGTATCTGCCTGTATCAATGCTGAATTTGACCCCAAATACCCACTCCACTGCTTTAACATCAAATCTTTTTTTCATTAGTTATCAGTAGAAGCAAGAGTTTTTAAATGGAATTGTTGGTCTGTGTAGAGGCAGCCAATCAATTTAACTAACAAATCTTTCTTGTGAAAGTGAATCGAGCATGGTTCCATTATTACTATGAGTTTTATTCTTCAGCACTTTTCAGATCCTAAAATTTTTTTCCAATGCCACCGTTAGCAACTAAACAGACACCCCACCCTCTCTGATGTCTACCAAATCCTTGGTATTGCCCATGCAGCAGCAAGGCTCTGCGAGCTGTGCTGGCCCAGTAAGTGTTGCCACAGATACTTCCTGTCTTTAGTGCAAAGCCATGCACCTTCCCAGCATCCTGGTGTCACTCTGGTATTCTTCCATGTCCACGTGGCTGGTGTGGACAGCCCAAGGCCATTTCCATTGTCACAAAATGGACTTCAGTCTCAGACTCAGGCTTGACCCAGCATTTGACTGCAGGGAACTGTTGTATTCCTCTAGGAATGGTCTTTCCCTCGAAACCCCCCTCAGAGACTGTAACTCTTAGTCGGACCCTACCTTTCCCTTATCTCTAGCCTATGGCTCTGCGCCAGGTATCCCATCCCAGACAGAGACTAGATAAAAACCCTGCTCCTCCATGTTCTCTCTTTTTGCCCCAGGACTCCTTCGTGAATAAAGCCTTGGAATATTCCCTTGAGGTAAGTAGCCTCTTTTGGATCTTTTTCCCTATCCTTGAAGTTTACTCCCCCAAAGCTCCCCGAAATCTGAGCTAGCATAGTGGCCAGGGGGGTGGGCAGCAGGGTAGTACTTCCGTTGGCGTCCAATCGTGGTCATAAAAACCCACGCAAGAAGCTTGAGTCCTTTATCCACGGACCTCAAAATCTTTTTGGGCCGTTCAACTACTCCTCCACAGATTCAGCCGTTTTTTGCGCGGCTGGCAGTGTGTGGAGACAAATCAGTAGCCTGTCCCACACCAAACAGGTCGATTTATGATAGGGGCTTCTGACACAAGCACGGCTCCCCAAAAATCATGGGATCCCTCCTCGTTTGCTACCTAGTTGGGGGAGGGCTGCGCCTGTGACTCAGGAAAAACTCTGCCGTGGAGGGGACTCTAGGACCCTGCGCCGCAGCCAGCGTGGCGTGGCAGAGGTTGTGCAATCACGGGGTTTTTTTTTTTTCCTTTCTCGGGACGCTTGGCGCCAGTGGTCCCGGGAAATCTGCGTTTTGTGGGTGTTGCACGCATTGGGGGAGACCCCCAGACAGCAGAGAGACCCTCCCCACAGCCCCCAGAGCTGGGGAAGAATGGCAGACTGCCATCTCTGCCGGCCCCAAGTGCACCCCCCGTCCCATCTCGAGTTTTGGGAGAAAGCGCGACGGGAGAAAGCCGTGCCTGTTTTATTTCACACAGAAGTTTAGATTTTGAACAGATTGCACTCTAAAACATCAGAAACATGGGCGTAAAATTATCTGTTTGCCTAAAGAGCTTATTAAAACAGCTTAAACATGTTTTAAATTACCTTAAAATTCCTAATAAATTACTAAAGAACTTTGTCCGCTGGCTGTCAGTTGAGTTTCCGGATTCTAACTTGCACAATATAAATTCGGTCTCATTTTGGGATGAAATTGGGCAATTACTACTAACCTTAAAAGTTTAAAATGGTGATCAAAAAGCTTCACAGTTTATTCCAATATTCCTAAAAGCATGCAAGCATCTCTTAGAATTGGAACGCAACAGGCAGCCACAAAAACCCCCTCTAAACAATCCTTTCCTCCCCTCTCAGTCCTCTGTTTCTGACCGAGACAGGCTCCAAGCAGCTGCCCCAGTACAGCAGTGCGGCAGACGACCAATATGGTGAACGCCATGTGCTCCAGCCTCCTACTTCCCACAACCCATTTCTCTCCCAAATCTCTTCCCCCCATCCATACCTTTGCCCAATCCCCCAGCCTTCCCTCCGCCCCAAGTGACCACGGCACCAGCAGGAGGGGCGTGCCCTTCACCAGCCCCTGTCCCAGCACAGAGTAAGGGGGGAGGGGAGGAGAAGGGGCGCAGCTTCCAGCCGGCAGCAGTGGCGAACCCGCGCTGGCCGGCCATGGCGGCAAACCCGCGCTGGGTGGCGGCAGCAGCGGCGGGGCTGTGCTCCTGCCCCGCGGCAGCAGAGGAGGGGCGGGGCCCCCGCCTCACAGCGGTAATGGGGGGGTGATTCCCTCACAGCTCAGGACCAGGAGCAGTCTATCAAGGGAGCCCCAGGGAGGGGGAGGGAACTGCCTGTTACTGGAACCAGAGTAGGGGGAGTACAATGCTCTCTACCTCTCTGGACGATACAACAACAGCAGAACTTTTAGAAACGCAAACTGAACCTAATGAAAGCATATCCTTTGTGGCCCCCATTGTATATCTTCGCAGGAAGAATGGCAGGAGGGATTGTAAGCCATTTTCCTATCAAGATAAAAAGGAGATTTGCAAAATACAGAGAGAATATGGGAGATCCAGTGAAATTTTTAAAAGTATGATAACAGTCATGTTTAGTTCAAATGAATTGGTACCAACTGACATTAAAGATCTATTCAGATGTTTATTAACACCCTCAGAGTATGACTTATGGGAATGCATGTGGAAAAGAACCTTGAAGAACAGTATTACAGGAGATTCAACAAACTCCTGAAGCAGCACAGGACAGTGATGACAGTGATATAACACTAGATCATCTGTGTGGTGAGGGTGAATTCCATTGTCCTGAAAAGCAAACTCGAGTACTATCAAAGCAAATTTTAGATAAAATATGTATTGCTGCAGAAAAAAATATTTAACCAGTTACCAACAAGTGAAAGTAGGGGTAGTTACATTGATATTAAACAGCTTCCTTCAGAGAATTCTTTTCAGTTTGTCGACTGTCTGAGAACACAGGTGGAAAGACAAGTGCAACAACCATCCAACGAGCTAATCAAGGAGATAGCTCAGAGGAATGCTAATGAGACCTGTCATAGAATTATCCTTATCCTCCCCCTAGACCTATCGCCAACCTTAGCTCAGATGATTGAAGCCTGTACCAGGAAAGCAGAGCTGTTCAGTGCACCTGAAAGAAATCCAGGACTGCCACACCCCAGGGCTGCAGCACCTGTGCGGCCAGAACCAAGGAGGCAACCGGTATCACCAAATCGCCTGCAGCACATCATCTGCCACCTCTGCAAAAATCATGGACACTTTGCAAGAGCCTGCCCTCAGAACCAAAAACCAGAAAAAGAAGTCCAACAAACAAAAAAACTAAATTCTCAGCGCGTCCCTGTTGTTAATGCAGTTGCGTGCAAACACAAATATATGGGGTCCCTCACCAGTTGATACCTCCCTCTTAACAAAACAGGGGGAGGGGGTGGGGGTGCAAGAAAATGAAAATGTCAAATGTTAAATTAACAAGGTTTGGCAGCCACGAGGCTGATACAAGCTCATGACTACCAAAGGTTTTCATTTCAGATCTACTGCTTGGACAGTCATTACAGTGGACCTGTCAAACATCCCACAGGACCTGACGGTTAACCACATGGAACTGGACAGTGAGTATTTTGTTACTGGGAACACAGCACACACACCAGAGGAGATTGAAATAGCCCCCATGACCATTAAGGAAAAGATAACATGCCTCATGCTGTTGGCACGCTGCAAACACCCACCATTCTACCTGGCAGAGGGGCAAATTCTCGCCCAGGCCATTCCCGATCCGGCAGAGATAGTAGCAGATGGAAAATCACTGGAAGTCTACTGGGCAGAGGTGGTGGGAGAGGACAAACCTTCCATGGCATGCAATTTGGCACATGGGTCAGAGTGCCTCCATGTGGAAGGAGTTTTGGATACAGGTGTGGACGTGACAATTTTGCCAGAGAGCAAGTGGCCATCACACTGGGAATTGCAACCTGTGGCAGGCAAACTTCAGGGCATAGGAGGAATCACATTGGCAAAAATTTCAAAGAACATTGTGCAAATTGAGGGACCTGACAGAAAATTGGCAAGTGTCCGTCCATTACTTGCAAACTATAAAGCCCCCTTTTCAGGGAGAGACACCACATCCCAGTAGGGAGTCCAATTGGTCATTCCTAAGACACCCCAGGATTTTTAGAAATAGCCGCTGTGACACGCCCTACCCAAAGGTAACGTGATTAGATAACAATCCAAAATGGGTAGCACAGTGGCCATTGAGCAAAGAGGAGCTTGAGGTGCTTGAGGAGTTTGTGGAGGAACAAGTGGCTCAAGGCCACCTAGAGGAAACAACAAGCCCTTGGAATTTCCCCGTCTTTGTAATAAAGAAACCGGGAAAGGACAAATGGAGGTTGCTCCATGATCTCAGGGAAATAAACAAAATTATAGAGGACGTGGGACCACTCCAACCAGGGATGTCTTCTCCAACAATGCTCCCTCGATATTAGCAATTGGCTGTGTTAGATATCAAAGATTGTTTCTTCCAAATTCCACTACACCCAGAAGATGCCCCAAGGTTCGCATTCTCAGTTCCCACCATCAATCGCCAAGCCCCGATGAAAGATATCACTGGAAAGTTTTGCCACAGGGTCTAATATCATCTCCTTTCATATGCCAACAGTATGTAGCATCATTACTGTCACCTGTACGTGCTGAGAGAGAGGACGCCATCATCCTTTACTTCATGGATAATGTGCTTGTGTGTGCCCCCAATGACTCTATACTCCAACACACACTTGTCCTAGTGGTTAAGGTTTTAACCTCTTCTGGATTTCAATTACAGGAAGATAAAGTTCAAAGGATGCCACCTTGGAAGTACCTGGGCTTGCAAATTTCAGGGAGGACTGTTGTTCCTCAGAAATTGGAAATTTTGTGTAATCCTAAAACCCTAGCAGATCTCCACTCCCTGTGTGGGTCTTTGAATTGGGTGAGACCCTGGCTAGGCCTCACAAATGAGGATCTAGACCCTCTTTTCAATTTATTGAAAGGGGAGAGGGAGCTGGTCTCCCCCAGAGAACTGACCCCAGAGGCAAAGACAGCAGTTGAAAAGGTACAGAAGGCCTTGTCAGAGAGGCAAGCTCACAGATACGAACCAAGCTTACCTTTCCATTTCATTGTGCTAGGAAAGCTGCCACACTTGCATGGGTTGATTTATCAATGGATCGAAGGGCAGAGAGATTCACTCTTAATCATAGAGTGGGTCTTCCTCTCTCACCAAAGATCCAAGACCATCACTGAGCCACAAGAGTTGATAGCTCAATTGATTTGGAAGGCCAGGATGAGGTTGTGTGAACTGGCTGGTTGTGACTTTGCATGTATTCACCTCCCGGTCAAACTCTCAGAGGAGGGAAAGAACTCTCCAAAGAGACTGACCAAAGAGATGTTTGAGCATTTGCTCCAGAGCAATGCCAGTCTCCAACTATCTCTGGACAGCTACAGGGGACAAATATCAGTCCATGCCCCATCCCACAAGCTGTTCAATGAGGAATTCCACCTCATTCCTCATGAGAAAAGGAGTCGGAGACCACTCAAGGCTCTCACAGTGTTCACAGATGCATCTGGGGCTTCCCACAAGTCAGTGATGACTTGGAGAAATCCTCAGACTCAGCACTGGGAAGCTGATGTTGAGTTTGTGGAGGGATCCCCCCAGGTGGCTGAACTGGCTGCAGTGGTAAGAGCTTTTGAGAAGTTCTCAGAGCCAACTAACTTGGTGACCGATTCTGCATAAGTGGCTGGGCTGGTGTCCAGAGCAGAGCAGGCTGTGCTCAAAGAAATCGAGAAGGAGCATCTCTTCAGATTGCTTTCAAAGCTGATTTATTTGGTTTCTCATCGAGAACATCTGTTCTTTGTGATGCATGTACGGTCGCACACAGATTTGCCAGGAGAAATTGCAGAGGGGAAACGTCAGGCAGACTCCCTTGCTGCACCAGTAGAAAAAGCACATCTCCCTGACATCTTCCAACAGGCAAAACTGAGTCACCAACAATATCATCAAAATGTGCCAGGCCTGATCCGTCAGTTCCAGCTAACACAGAGTCAGGCTCGAGCTATCATGGCCACCTGTCCCAACTGCCAGCTCCAGGCCATGCCATCCATGGGTATGAAGGTTAATCCCCGAGGCCTTGGCAGTTGTGAGGTGTGGCAGACAGACATCACACACATTCCTAGTTTTGGTCGCCTCAAATGTGTTCATGTAAGTATTGACACACATTCAGGCACACATCTAGTGCAAGCTTTTTTGGTTTTGGGGATTCCGAAAGAAATTAAAACTGACAATGGCCCAGTGTACGTGTCCAAGGAGTTCCTGGAATTCATCCAGCAGTGGGGAGTGGAACATAAAACTGGTATCCCCCACTCCCCCACAGGCCAAGCTGTGGTTGAGCGTGCACATCAGATGCTCAAACAGGTCTTAGCTAAACAGAGCAGCACAACTGTGTGGATTTCTCCACAGCAGAAGCTCTGCAAAGCCATGTTTACCATCAGTTTCCTGAACTGATCATTTGAAAACATGAGTCCACCTGTAGTTCATCATTTTAACAGTGGCAACCAGTTCAAGCCATCTCAACGTCCACCGGTCCTGATTAGGGATCCGGAAACTTGGGAAACCAAGGGTCCCTATGAGCTTGTGACCTGGGGCCGTGGTTACATGTGTGTAGCTATGCCCTCAGGCCCTTGGTGGATCCCCCAGAAGTGGGTGCAACCTTTTGTCCCCAAAAATCCAGCTCCAGCAGAAGGGGATGGAAGGCAAATAGCCACTGCCTCCAAGAGAAGACACCATCGGATGGAGGAAAAAGAATCTTCCTAGGCGAGGACTCCTTCCGGCAGTAACAGAAACTTTTAACATGTTTTAAAATCTTTGTTTTTCCTTCTAGAAAAAACCTACCTCCCACTCAACCCTGTGATGAACCCCATCCAAGTTGTCATCTTGTTAATGCTGAACAGTCTGGCAGCTGCATGGATCATCCCTCAGTCATGTCAAAACGTCTGGGTGACCTTGGCACAGACACTTCTGCAGGAAAACATATGTTTGTCTACTGCTTCAGCAAAGTATCCTATGTCCACCTGTCTGGTAGGAATTCCATTGCAGGCCGGAGAATTTCCAGCGGGATTGGACACACATAGGTCCAATGAAATTCCAAAGTCACCTCCACTCCAACCACACAAAGATCATCAGCAGAAAGCTGTGGTAACCGCAAACCCCTTAGTGGAGTGGTTGCCAAACTTGCCCGAGATGGCTCAGTAACCCCAAGAGTTAGAGCTATAGGGTTCCTCCCCTGCATCATACTGCGTACATTTTTCTGTCTATCCAAAACCTCCTAGCATTGATGAGTACCACAGTGTAAAACAATATCGTGGGGAGTTTACTGCAAAAAGGTGGTGTCCTAACCTTAGCCAGATTTCAGCAGACAACCCATCTCACTCAAGCCCCAAAAGCCTCCCTAAGGGATTGTTCTTGATTTGTGGGGATCGAGCATGGGCAGGAATTCCATCTCGGCTTTTAGGAGGACCATGTACTGTAGGGCGGTTGTCCGTATTGACACCCAACAAAACTCTAATTGGTGAATGGACTCACAAAAACAATTCGGCAAACAAAATTCATAAGAGAAGTGCTGACAAATTGGACCCAAATTGTAATTCAGACATTTTTCATTGGGCAAAGTCAAAAAGAGTTGCTGTGTCCCTGTTTCTTCTGTGGGTCGCAGCAGCCAAAGCTCTAGGTGAATTGGGCCACCTAGAGTGCTGGGTGGTCAAACAGGCAAATTTAACATCAACCACCATCAGCTCCCTCCTAGAGGATGAGGAAATTACCAGACAGGCCACGCTACAAAACTGCGCAGCGATCGACTTTCTCCTGTTACTTCATGGACATGAATGCCAGGAATTTGAAGGACTCTGCTGCATGAACCTGACGTCAAAAGCACCAAACGTCCACGCTGCCCTTCAGAGCATGAACCACCTGATTGGAGAAGTGAAGCAAGAATCTGAGGACTGGCTCAAAGAACTGTTCAAGGGCTGGGGATTCACAGGATGGTGGATTTCTGTATTTAAAACAATCTTCTTATTTCTTGTTATCCTTTTCCTTGTAACCATAGCGTTCGGGATCCTACGCCATTTCGTTTTCAAAGCTATCAATGGTCTCATACCTTCTACCTCAGAAGTCAACCATGTAGAGTTGGCAAATCTAAAGCAAACTGATTTCCCCACCAATTGTAAGTGGTGGGAAAGAGAAAATCCACACTCCATGTAACCCAATGTTTTTCCTCTAACTTGCTTAAACAAAAAAGGGTGAGATGTTATATTCCTCTGGAATGGTCTTTCCCTCGAAACCCCCCTCAGAGACTGTAACCCTTAGTCGGACCCTACCTTTCCCTTATCTCTAGCCTATGGCTCTGCGCCAGGTATCCCATCCCAGACAGAGACTAGATAAAAACCCTGCTCCTCCATGTTCTCTCTTTTTGCCCTGGGACTCCTTCGTGAATAAAGCCTTGGAACATTCCCTTGAGGTAAGTAGCCTCTTTTGGATCTTTTTCCCTATCCTTGAAGTTTACTCCCCCAAAGCTCCCTGAAATCTGAGCTAGCATAGTGGCCAGGGGGGCAGGAAGAGGGGTAGTACTTCAGGGAACCATACTGTATCCCTTTTAAATGAATTATCATTGGGCTCCAAAAGAGCACCTGTCTCTTGCCTTTCGCTCACTGTCAAGTGTCACATTCAGGAACAGGATTGCTTTAAGCTGCTCATTTGCAACAACACAATCTCCTTGCATTGTGCCAGCACAACCATTTGTGCAGCCACTTAGAAAAACACTTAAGCAAATTGAACCTGTTGGAAAAAAACAATATTCTTGGAAGAAAAAAAAAAAACCAACATGTTTTTTGGGCTAAATTGCTACTCTGACCTAGTTCACTACATGGCTAAAACAGTGGTGCTTCCAGCAAAGTTCAATGGATGAGAAAATGACAGAAGATGGGGAGTTGTGGGGCAGCAAAAAAATCAACCATCTTTTACCAAGTGTTGATTCTGACATGCAGCTGTCAAAAAATCATCTGCTTTGAGGACCATGAGAAACTATGCATGTCTCCAAAGAGAATCTGATAAGGGCAATGATTTTCTCACTTGGCTTTAAATTGATAGCAAATTATTCCCCATAACACAAGCTGGTTGTGCCAAATCAAGCATCTTTCTAATACCACACAAACAAGTTGATGAGTTTTCTGTGCTGCCAGTGGGATAAGAAATTATCTAAACACATAATGGAGTTAAACACACAGGAAGCTTAGTAAAATAGAACCAGAAAACAAGTGCAAGAGGATCTTATGTAGCAATGCATACAAAGCCTACATACAACCACTTTAACAAAGCTGGCAGGAAATATCCCTGTGCGATTCCCACATTTTCCTCTGTACCACTCGGTATCAATTTTCTCCAAAAGACAAACAGTGTCTCCAGAATGAAGGTCCAAGTCATCAGCATGCTCTGTAAAACAACATCATTTCACTTAACAGTACTTGTCACACTCACTGATTTTCTCTAAGTAAAACCTTCTTAATACAAATACCAGAGAAAAAAACCAGAAGCCGTTTTTAAAAAGCCTTAATTTTATCTGATAGATCAAACAGCTTTAACTGGAAGACTGACCCATCCACAGCTAAACCCACTGATTTGAACAACTCTATGTGCAGACCTTGCAGACTGAGCTTCCACACCATTTTTACGCTCTGATTTCTAAGAAAAAAATTCTATTTGAAAGTCTTGGAGTAAAACATGCTTCCAAAATATTCACATTTACTTACCTGCAGGAAAATCATGCAGGACTACAGCATGAGGTGCACTTGTTTCAGAAACTTTTGGAGGGTGGTTTGAATCCTGACAACAACAAATAAAGGCAAGTAGTTTATTAATCATGGAAGATACTAACAGATTTTCTGTTACCTACTCCTTAATTAATTTTCTGACTTTGGACACAGAGTTTTTCTGGTATTGCAGAAGAAAATGGTTATTGGTCACACAACTATGGGTCTGAATTCTGTATGCCTTTTGCCATTGTAAACAAGAATACATTTCACCAAAATCATTCTTTTGAGCCAGTGAAAGGAAGGGAATGCATGCAACCTTTCCAAGTATAGAAAAAGCCTCAGCTATCTCTGTGGGCCAGAAATCTGTAGCACTGATAACAACATTCATTGCAAGGGCTGTGGACAAATTTTGCACTGGTGCTTGGTACTGTGTGCCACCAGTCACTCTTTCTTGCCCGAGAGAACACCCAATCCAACTCTCGCCCAGCACACCCAGCAGGGACAGCATATATACCAACAAACATTCCAAGAGAAGCAAGGAAGCCACTATGCCTTTGCTTACACTGAGGGGAGCTGACAGTTTTGTTGTGGCATCTTCATAAAGAGAAATTATATTCAAAATGCTGAGCCACCTTCTCTGTCCCACTCACTAAGAATTTTTAACTGCACCGATGACAATGATGGTGTAGAAAAAAACCAAACCAAACCAAAAAACAAACAACAACAACAACAAACCAAACAAACCCCCCCAAAACAAAACACTCAACAACAACCAAAAAAGCCCAACGTAGACAAAGGTAAGACCAGAGTAATATGAGTTACAACAGACAACAACATACTGCATAGAAATCTATTTCAGCTATGTAGGCCTCTGATAACAGTCAAAAAGGCTGCTCATTGCTATAATTTCCACTAGCTATTTAATATTAGTAGGGTCATGCCCTAAAACCAAGTCAGGATCTGTAGAAGCAGAGAGAAGAAAATACTTTCAATTGCGTCTGTCAAAGCCAATTCGCTGATGTATCATGTACAGCACTTCGTAAAGTACTCGCTTCTCTTTTGCTCAATTCTCAGATACTCGGCCTAGGGAGTGATTATTTTCCTATGAGATGGAGAAACTTCACCAGTTTCCTCTCCCTTCTGGCACTAATTACTCTTGCTCTGTTCCATAAGCTGAATGTCCCTGTGCTACGAGGCAAATCACCATTATTGGGTTTTGTTTGGGCAGTTGTTTTGTTTTGATTAGAGAAACACAAGGATTTAATAAATCACTATTACATTTCGTAGTGTAACCTCTGAAGACTAAAACATTTGATACTTCACAGTTACAGGAGTCTTGTTCATTGAATATTCAAGCCAGCAGAAAAAAGCACCTTACCTTACAGGACAGTTCTCCAGTGTTTCTGGGAAGACAATCTTCCTTGGCAACTCCATGAGGCACAGGTAGCTTGAAGAGAAACAGGCAAATGGAAAAGTTTTTTTTTTCCACTTTTAAGGACCTCAAATGTTGACTGCAAGTGATAATAGTCAGATGATGGAACTATTCAAACCACCCACCATGGGTAATTAGGAGTCCAGGAGAGGAGGACAGGTTCCTTTGGAAGGCATTCAGCACAGACTGCTGGTGATATGAACTGCCACTCTGAGAAACTCAAGTGGTGTCACCCCCTTTGAAAGTGTCCTAGACACCTAACTGGTATCACACCATACAGTACAAGATACTCAGAAAGACACTCTGATTCAGACACATATTAATTTGTCATGGAGGGCTGTAGAAAAACACCCTGAGAGGAAATTTTCATTGACAGTAAGACTTAGGGGGAGGGAACTACTACTGACCTTCTACAGAAAAAAACCTCATACAAAAAACTCTAAATACAAAACTGAAAGATCAAAAAGGTGGCAACAGAAAGTTTCCACTTCATGCTGATGGAATGTTGATGCTGTTCATGCTATAGCTGCATGGCTGCTTTTTTTGACAAGAGCACTAATTCAAGCAGCCACCAGCTCTATCAGTGACCAGTTTCAAGTTGTTGAGGAAAGAGCTGCTTGTTTTTATTTGCAGTGTTGATCCACTTGTATTTAAAATTCTCCAATAACACATACAATACCAAAACCATTTCTATAATGAAAAGGGATGGCATCAACAGGATGAAAAAGCACGATTAGCAATGTTACATTCCTCACTCTTTGCAAGCTTGATTAAGTAAGGTCAACTACTTTATAAGTTCCAGTGCTCCCCCAATTTCCCTAAGCATTTTGATATCTTAGGGTAAACCAATATACAAATGCAATTATTCAGCATCATTTTACTGAAAGAGAATTCAGAACCAGTGACTGGAAAAAGAACCCATAAACCCCAAGAGCTATGCATTAGAGATACATATAATTACATATATACACAAACATACATCACATAGATCTATACTTTACATGATTTATCGCTTTCTCAGTATTGCCTTATAGGACTTACTATTTATCTACTAGCATTTTTCTAGGGAAGATTATGCTGATAGATGCACTTTGAAAGCCACATAATACTAACTTACTTTAGTGCTTTAACTACCTTTTTCTCTACTATTTTAACCAGCACTGTTTTATAAAAACAATGTACTTAGAATATTTCAACTCTCACCATGTATTTATTGTAGAGGGGATGACCTGGTTTAGGTCTAGGAGGTAACGCTGGATCTGGATTTCTAAAGACTGCACTTCTTGCTCTCTTGGGTCCCAACCTGAGCTTGTTGTTTTTTTTATCAGAAGCGATGTCAGAACTAGATCGCGAAAGAACATCTTTCTGGGAGGAGGTCTTGGCTGCAGAGAATTTTGGTGGAGGTGGCCTTCCAGGAACACTTTTAGGTGGGGGAGGTCGAGCAGGTACAATTTTTCCATCCACAGGCCTAAAAATTGTGCAAACCATCAGAGAAATATACATATTAATAAGCCTGCCACCTCATCCTAGATACAAAGTGTTCAGTAAGGAAATAAGATTTGTGATGACCTGGTCTATACAGTGTGTAGTATTTGAAACTTTCCAGGAATACGTGAACTCTTCAGGTACTGACAGGGACCAGATGATCAAGTCCTTAGACAGATCCTTCGACTACATCTTTCCAACAGCCTGCCAGCTTTCTGGGGAGCCCACTAAATAAGCAGGATTTGTTTCAGCAATCCACCTCTAGAAAGAGCTTTCTTTTTAGCTGCTGCAGGAAGTTCTGCTATTGGAGAGCTTTTGTGAAAGTTGGTCTTCAGGAATCAACCTAGCCCATCCCTTGGGATGTCACTTACCTGAAGTGACTCTGGTGAAACTCATGACATATCACACTTTGCACATTCCCATCTCTTGGGGTCTCTGCTTCCCGAGAATGAGGGTGGTTTTGGCCCTTTGCCCTTCCGGAGAGCCCCGAGCTGCTCGCAGAAACGACGATGAGCCTTAGATGTTCTTTTTCAAGGTTTCTCTCCTTGTTTATTTTATCTTATCTCTATACTTTTCTCTGAGCTCTGCCAAGGTCTGGACAGCACGGGCAACAGGTGACGACTGCCTGCCTGCCCCCAGCGTGTCATCTTATATACAGATAATTACGTGCACATTATTTACTATTGTGAACCAATACATGCACTTGACACTAGACAGATGTCTTCTACTTTGACCCAATCCCTCTAAATCTACTTCATGTCATCACCACTGCACAAAATGGAGACGAAGAAGAAGGAGAAGACTCTAGGGTAACGCCCAGAATTCTCCATCTTGTCTCTGGTCATCCCTATCCTAAAATCCCAAGTGTACAAATATTATTACTTCCCACTACCTTTGAGGGTTTGCAATTCCTCCCATAATGTTGGCAATCTTTCCCATGGACTATAGTGTCGCTGCTGGACACAATAAATGGAGGCAGGGAGTGATTCAGAAGGCTGCAGTGGACTCCTCAGGGAGGAGCCACTGGTTTATTTCTCGGGCTTCTTTTATGCTTTTACAGATGTGCCCACCTTAGAGGTGGGACCTTTGGGAACCATTGGTCAGTTCCAGAGACCATCACGTGAAATCCCTCCTCTGGCAAAGTATGTGCAAAACAAGGTAGTTTACAATATGTGACCTTGTGTACCAGAAGAGTGCCTGGGAACAGAATTTCCCAAAACGAAAACATGGTAGGCACGAAGCGTGGCAACACTATAGTCGAATCCCTTGTCTGTCTGGGGCCCATGCCAGGGTCTGCAACCTCCCTGTACAAATCCCAGACCCCCCTGTACAGGTTTTAAACCCCCCTGTACAGGTTCTTGTTCAGGTTTCTTTTGGCCAGGATGTCCAGAGGGAATACCCTGGACTCCTACACCCATCAAGGGCAGAATTTACCATTTTTATGCAACAGATTTCTACCACAGAAAGAAAACTGGTGCAAATACTCAGGTTCTCTGGCAATGCTGGAGATCTCACACTCTTATTAATGGACCAGCAGTTTAGAAACCAAAATCAGAGACTAGCAAATAACAGTAGTAATATTTAGTAGCAATTAATATTACTAGTGATATTCCAAAACTACAGTACCATTTGATCATTATTGGGATATCTTCAACCAGTTACTGAAAGTTTCTGCTACACTGTTTCCCCAACAAAGGTTCATCGGTGGATCTTTGCAGTATCATTCTAACACATTTTGTGAGTGTCACCCATCACTTGAGAAGATACTAGTGCTCTACTAACGCTGCTGATAAGACTTCTCTATTATATTTGAGTGTGGAACAATTTTTAAATTTCAAAAAATTTTCCACTTCTCTTCATCATCCGTCTCTCCTCATCTTAAAACTAAGCCCTTTTAATATTGACAAAAGGCAATATTCCAAGTTAAACTGCTTTAAATCTGTAAACAGACCAACGCACACATTTTTAAAGCAACTCAACTGAACAAGAAGACCCTAACAAGCAATTCAGTGAATTATTACTGCTTACTTAAAAAATCCATTTGAGCAGAAGAGTGAAAGGACAAAATATTTACTGCAGTCCCAGGGACCCTCATAAGAATCAGGAATGTTATGTTAAACTGAATGTGGGGAAGGAACAGGCCAGTCAGGAGCAATAGTGAAGTGTATCCTTGTGGCACATACACATTCTTTCCTGTTAATTAATACTTATTATTCTTGATAGACTCATTTCAATAACAGAAAGATCTCTTGTCCTAACACAACAGAGCAAACTCTTGTGTTTAAACTCACAGATTTAGAATGCAAACACTGAGATACCCACAGTGGGCTGGCTAGTCAATGCCAGATGTCCATCCACTGGGTCTCTGGCACTGATGGACATGAGTTAAAGGCTGGTCCAGCAACTTCTGCCCTTGCAGATTTTCTTTCTTTTTGGTCCACAAGAATAAAAAAACCTCAAGGTTATCAGTGATCCTCCACCTGCATTTTAGGTCTGAAGTGTATAAATCAGCCAGTGCTTCTGGGAAGCTTCTGGCCCAGCATCTGCCCTTGTCAGGGTGCCATCATCTGCTACCTCCATTCCTTCACCACCCAAAGCCCACCACAAGTGCAAGTGCTGTGGGTGAAAAGGTTAAATATTAAGAAAGGAATGACTGTCAGTAGCCACTGTACATTAGCTGAAAAGTCAAACAGCTGCTCTCCTATCATCTCCTTGCTCATACCATAATGTATAAACAAGTACCAAACAGCTACCAACCTGGTCCTATTTATTAAGTGAGCATAGTGCCCAGCCAAGACTACTGAGCTATGGCTGGAGTCATTAGTGTCTACACTGAGACTAACTACGCAAATTAATTCAGAAACACCACTTTTAAGGGCTTGTGAAGAACCACACTCACCTTGGGGGCAGTAGAGGTTCTAGCTGAGGCACGCCAGCCTGTTCTGGGTGATCCAATTCCTACAACCATTCAAAAGAAAAAAGACATTTCTTTAAGCCTGAGGAAAATAAAAAATCTTGTTTAAATGATATCATTCTTATATTAAATTATATCCTATGGACATGAAAGAGAAGAGTTTCTGGAGGTATGGGAGTAAAGTAGTAAATTATAGTGTGAGTCCGCCATTTTAAAGTGTTGTTGAACAAGGAGGGAAATATGGAGGGTAAATAACCTGATTTACTACCCGAAACACAGCTTAAATTGTGCATTAAGAATGACCCAGCCCCTCCTTTCCTACTACATGGCAGTAAGGATTTAGGAGCCAATTTCAGGAGTCACACAAATGCACACTTACACTGCCCACAGGAATTGGCATTATCAACGTTGATTTAACTTTTGACACATGGAACACTGTGAATAGTCTTACAGTAGAAAACATGACATTAATGCAACTTGCACAGGACAGTGTCTGTTGCAAGTAACATTAGCTCCTGTCTTGGTTTGGAAAGACAGGTATCTGCCAGGGAAACTGGGGTTCCCCTAGAATGGAGAATGCCAACCCCTCACACCCCGACGAATTATAATTTTGCAATCAAGGGCTCTTAGGCAAAGATGTTGGGAATAGGAATAACAGTTCTTTACTAGGAGATAGTAACAATACAAATGTGATAGGAAACAAAACCACCCAACCAACCAAACAAATAAACAAATAAACAATAATTTTGGAAGAAAACCCTGACAGAGTTAGAGTTTCAATCTGACCCTGTGATTCAGGATGTTGAAAACAGTCCAAACGTAAACAGTCCAAACACTTCTGGAGTGGCAGACGTGATCCTGTTGGAGCCGAGATGATTCTGCGAAGAAGCCGGTTCAGGGGCGGCGAGGAGGGAGGCAGGATGGCGAGCACAGGAGACAAAGAAGCTCTTGCCACACCGCAGCGAAGGAAGCACCGAGCACCCAGCTCCTGCAGGAGGGCAGAACCACCAACCCCCGGCCACCTCCCCTCCCCCCCACCCCCCACCGCCAGGGCATGAGATGTATAGAAATGCAAATGCACCACACAGGCTGGGGAAGGTAACAATGGCCTATCAAGATGGGTCATCAGGCCCCAAAACAGATGTAAATAGAATATACAAAACCCGGCTCCACAACCCAGGACATTATCCACCCCTTATTCTATTATCATCTGTATTATACCTAAATTAATAAACTCCACTACACAGAATGAACCCTCACACTCAGTTTTCACTTAGGATTAGGTTTTCCTGTGGTACACAACTGGTTTTCCCATCTTTCTGCATCACCCACCAAGTGTTACCAGGTCCTTGAGCAAAAACAATCCCACGGGTGGGTTCACCTTTGCCCAAGGTGGGGTTTACCCAAACAGTCTTTCCTAAGATACCTCTCATATGTACCACAGGGACTTTATCTCCATCCACTGTGTGCAAAGGGGTAGACTGGGCAGGACCCGCTCGATTAATAGAGCCTCGGGTGTTGATCATCCAGGTGGCCTTTGCTGAGTTCACTTCCCAATTTTTGAAGGTCCCCCCGCCAAGTGCCTTCAGGGTGGTCTTAAGCAGTCCATTGCACCGTTCAACTTTCCCGGCAGCTGGTGCATGATAAGGGATGTGATATATCCATTCAATGCTGTGTTCCTTAGCCCAGGTGTTTATGAGGCTGTTCTTGAAATGAGTCCCATTGTCCGACTCAATTCTCTCAGGGGTGCCATGTCTCCACAGGACTTGTTTTTCCAGGCCCAGGATGGTGTTCCGGGCGGTGACATGAGGCACAGGATAGGTCTCCAGCCACCCAGTGGTGGCTTCCACCATGGTCAGCACGTAGCGCTTGCCTTGGCGGGTTTGGGGCAGAGTGATGTAATCAATCTGCCAGGCCTCCCCATACTTGTACTTGGACCACCGTCCACCGTACCAGAGGGGCTTCACCCGCTTGGCTTGCTTGATGGCAGCACACGTCTCACAGTCATGGATGACCTGTGAAATACTGTCCGTGGTTAGATCCACCCCTCGGTCTCGTGCCCACTTATAGGTGGCATCTCTGCCCTGATGACCTGAAGCATCATGGGCCCACCGAGCTAGGAACAACTCTCCCTTGTGCTGCCAATCCAAGTCTACCTTGGATACCTTTATCCTCGCAGCTTGATCTACTTGCTCGTTGTTCCAGTGCTCCTCATTAGCCCGACTCTTGGGGACATGGGCACATGGCGGACTTTCACAGGTAGTTTCCCTACCCTGATGGCAATGTCCTTCCACTCATCAGCAGCCCAGATTGGTTTTCCCCTACACTGCCAGTTGGCTTTTTTCCACCTTTCCAGCCAGCCCCACAGAGCATTAGCTACCATCCACGAATCAGTGTAGAGGTAGAGCTTCGGCCACTTCTCTCGTTCAGCAAGGTCCAGGGCCAATTGAACAGCTTTGAGTTCAGCAAACTGGCTTGACACACCTTCTCCTTCAGTGGCTTGTGCAACCTGTCGTGTGGGGCTCCATACGGCTGCTTTCCACTTCCGGTTCATCCCTACGATGCGACAGGAACCGTCAGTGAAAAGAGCGTAGCGTGTTTCTTCTGCTGGCAGTTGATTGTATGGTGGAGCTTCTTCAGCCCGGGTTACTTGCTCTTGTTCTTCTTCATCAGTGAGACTGAAGTTCTCAGCTTCTGGCCAGTTGGTGATTACTTCCAAAATCCCAGGGCGATTCGGGTTACCAATACGGGCGCGCTGAGTGATGAGGGCGATCCATTTGCTCCATGTGGCATCGGTGGCATGGTGGGTGGAGGGAACCTTTCCTTTAAACATCCACCCCAACACCTGTAGTCGGGGTGCCAGGAGGAGTTGTGCTTCAGTGCCAATCACCTCTGAGGCAGCTTGAACTCCTTCGTAGGCGGCCAAGATCTCCTTCTCTGTGGGAGTGTAATTGGCTTCAGACCCTCTGTAGCTTCGGCTCCAGAATCCCAGTGGCCGGCCTCGAGTCTCACCAGGCACCTTCTGCCACAGGCTCCAGGACAGACCATGGCTCCCGGCTGCAGAGTAGAGCACATTCTTTACCTCTGGTCCTGTCCTGACTGGGCCAAGGGCTACTGCATGTGCGATTTCCTGCTTGATCTGGGCAAATGCGTGTTGCTGTTCTGGGCCCCAGTGGAAATCGTTCTTCTTGCGGGTAACCAGGTAGAGAGGGCTCACAATCTGACTGTACTCAGGGATGTGCATCCTCCAAAAGCCAATGGCCCCTAGGAAAGCTTGTGTTTCCTTCTTGTTGGTCGGTGGGGACATGGCGGTGATCTTATTGATGACCTCAGACGGAATCTGACGCCGTCCATCTTGCCACTTCACTCCCAGGAACTGGATCTCTTGGGCAGGTCCCTTGACTTTGCTCTTCTTGATGGCAAAACCGGCTTCCAGGAGAATTTGGATGATCTTCTCTCCTTTCTCAAAGACTTCCATTGCCGTGTTCCCCCACACAATGATGTCATCTATGTACTGTAGATGGTCCGGAGCCTCACCCTTTTCCAGTGCATCCTGGATCAGTCCATGGCAGATGGTGGGACTGTGCTTCCACCCCTGGGGCAGCCGATTCCAGGTATACTGCACACCCCTCCAGGTGAAAGCAAACTGGGGCCTGCACTCTGCTGCCACAGGAATGGAGAAGAAGGCATTGGCAATGTCGATGGTCGCGTACCACTTTGCTGCCTTGGACTCCAGCTCATACTGCAACTCCAACATGTCTGGCACAGCAGCGCTCAGTGGTGGCGTGACCTCATTCAGACCACGATAATCTACAGTCAGTCTCCATTCCCCACTGGGCTTACGCACAGGCCAGATGGGGCTGTTAAAAGGTGAATGAGCCTTACTGACCACCCCTTGGCTCTCCAGTTTACGAATCATCTCATGGATCGGGGTCGCAGAGTCTCTGTCAGTGCGGTATTGCCGACGGTGCACTGTTGCTGTGGCAATTGGTACTTGTTGTTCTTCAACTCTTAGCAGTCCCACAGCAGAAGGGTCATCTGAGAGACCAGGCAAGGTATTCAGTTGTTTGATCTCTTCTGTCTCTACAGCAGCTACTCCAAAAGCCCAACAATATCCTTTTGGGTCTTTGAAATATCCATTTCTGAGAAAATCTATGCCAAGGATGCATGGGGCCTCTGGGCCAGTCACAATGGGGTATTTTTGCCACCCATTCCCAGTTAAACTCACTTCGGCCTCCACTACAGTCAGCTGCTGGGACCCTCCTGTCACTCCAGAAATAGAAATGGGTTCTGTTCCTACATACCCTGATGGCATTAGGGTACATTGGGCACCAGTGTCAACCAAAGCCGTGTATTTTTGTGGGTCAGATGTGCCAGGCCATCGGATCCACACAGTCCAATAGATCCGATTATCCCTTTCCTCTACCTGGCTAGAGGCAGGGCCCCTCTAGCACTGGTTATCCCCTTCCTGAGCATACATACTAGAGGTTCCTTCAAGGGGATTCAACACAGCATTGGCAGCTTGGTTATAGGAGGCTGAGGCTACTTTCATTTTTGTAGGTCTCCCTTGGCGATTGTTCCTCTCCTTGAGCTCACGCACCCGTGCTGCCAGGACAGAAGTGGGTTTCCCATCCCACATTCCCATGTCTTCCCCATGGTCACGCAGATAAAACCACAGGTCAGCTCTTGGGGTGTACCCTCTCTCTCGAGCTGGGGGTCGTTGGGCTCTAACTCTGGGGCCTGTGACTCGCACTGGTGCCACATTGGAACTGTTTGTCCTCATCTCCTCCCTCACCCCCCTTATCTCTTCTTGGAGTTCTTTAACCACAGCAGAGATATGAGCCTGCATCGGGCCATTGATCATACTTTCATAATTCCTAAGCTTATTGGCAACAGACCCCACTGTCTCTCGATTGTCCTCAGCATTAATTGTTGCAATAAAGGTGGTGTACTGAGATGGCCCTAGATTTGCCAGATTCCACAACATCTGCCCTGTGCATTTAACCTTGTCAGGGTCATTATCATGCTGTCCACTCCTCCCAAAAAGTACCTCCAGCACCGCCACTTCCCTCAGCTGTTGGATCCCTTCCTCCAGAGTTTTCCAGCGCATTCTATGGTGGTGCTCCTGCATTCTTTCTTTGTGGATAAATCTCTCTCTCACACTCATTAAAAGCCGCTCCCAAAGGGAAAGGGGTCCTGGCTCTCTTACAAATACCTGATTTATACCTGAGTCCTGGGTCAAGGGTCCCAAATTCCTTGCCTCACCACTGTCTAATTGCACACCAGTACCCATGAGGTCCCAAACCCGAAGTAGCCAGGCTGTGTAAGCCTCACGCCCCCGCCGTACAATATCTTTTTGCAGGTTACGGAGACTTTCATATGACAGGGACTCGGTGATGATCTGAACATGTGATTCCCCTGCAGGTTGTGAGGGCCCTCCTTTCTTATTATCTGGGTTTGCTGTTTTTACTTTAGATTTCTTTGTTTCCACAGGGGCAACTGCTGCTGGCTGTGACTGCCCCTGTGGTTCAGCTGGGACCTGAGCAGTGTAATCTCTGTGGGTTTCATTGCTGCACCATCAGACTCTCTTTTGTCAGGGCAGGGGGAGGATTTTCCACTAGCTGGGGAAATGTACTCCCTCAGCATCTGGCCCATCTTCTCCTGCATCTCCTTAATCAGAGCCCCCACCCAAACCGGGTGGTTTATCTCTGAGGCAGGCTGTGGGGCAGGAGCGGACTCTTGGGCTGCATTCTTATTCTCTGGGGTACTTATTAAGGTGCTTACCCAGGCCAATTTTCCCTTGTCTCTGAATGCCAAACAGAACAGGCATACCAGCAACACCAGCCACTGTATGATATCATTAGCACTCAGAGATTTCAACCCTTCAAAAACTGGTGGGGTGGACCCAAAAAGCTGTGTGAAGGGCTGGGAGAAAATTTCCCCCGGTGCCATTTCCTCACAATAGGTACCATTGTTAAAGTAACCCCAGAAGCACAGAGTTAGCCTATGATAGCTATGAATCCATGTGCTTGCTTTCCAGAGGAAGTTAAAAATCCATTAATTTCTCACCTTATTAATCCACAAAATAAACTGGATGCCAGCCACAGTAGCCTTAGTCATAGGACCCATATTTACATAAGGAGTAGCAAATGGCAGAAATACAGCCACCACCACGTGCCACCCAAACCAGGGAAAGCTAGACCACATTATTCTGGCCAGTGGGCTTTTATCTAGTACGCAAGAACTGTTATTCCTCTCTCTCAATGCCCTCGTGCCCCACTCGTTGGGCGCCAAAATCTGTCTTGGTTTGGAAAGACAGGTATCTGCCAGGGAAACTGAGGCTCCCCTAGGTGGAGAATGCCAACCCCTCACACCCCGACGAATTATAATTTTGCAATCAAGGGCTCTCAGGCAAAGATGTTGGGAATAGGAATAACAGTTCTTTACTAGGAGATAGTAACAATACAAATGTGATAGGAAACAAAACCACCCAACCAAACAAACAAATAAACAAATAAACAATAATTTTGGAAGAAAACCCTGACAGAGTCAGAGTTTCAATCTGACCCTGTGATTCAGGATGTTGAAAACAATCCAAATGTAAACAGTCCAAACACTTCTGGAGTGGCAGACGTGATCCTGTTGGAGCCGAGATGATTCTGCGAAGAAGCCGGTTCAGGGGCGGCGAGGAGGGAGGCAGGATGGCGAGCACAGGAGACAAAGAAGCTCTTGCCACACCGCAGCGAAGGAAGCGCCGAGCACCCAGCTCCTGCAGGAGGGCAGAACCACCAACCCCCGGCCACCTCCCCTCCCCCCCACCCCCCACCGCCAGGGCATGAGATGTATAGAAATGCAAATGCACCCCACAGGCTGGGGAAGGTAACAATGGCCTATCAAGATGGGTCATCAGGCCCCAAAACAGATGTAAATAGAATATACAAAACCCGGCTCCACAACCCAGGACAGCTTCCATTAAAGAAGGAATCTAAACATGTTTGCTAGAGATCTAACAGAGAAATCCCAGTGAATCTTGCTTTGGTAGATTAAGGCATCACTCCTCCCAGCTGCCCATGCTGGCCCTGCCAGAGATTCCCACTGTACAGCAGTCAGAGAGGAGGACATGTGCCATGTCTGAAGGGCTTGGACCACAGTGATGGATGAACAAGTGACCATGCTTACTGCCTCCTGCTGTTTGTTTTCATCCCAGTGCCAGAAAGTTCTGCCAGCTCTGTGGAACAAGCACAGCTGCTTCTGGAACAGCATCATAAATCAGAATGCTGAATCTGGGTTCAAAAGAACCCTTTCTGAACCAGTACTTCTAAATAGGTCTGAACAGCCCTGTTTACTTAATTAGGTGCTCGAATGTGCTTGAAACTCATAAAAAATTTCTGTGATCTTTCCCACCCAGAAAACACCCACAAATACATTGTGACAAAATCTGACCCTTGATTGAGTTCCCAAATTAATGTTCCGAATAAATGACCCTTATTAGAAAGAAAACAACCTGCTACTTTCAGATGAGGATGCTATCCTCATATCAAAAATTTTCCTCTTCTGTGTGAAAAGGAAGGCATCTGTTCCAACTGCTGCTTATGGTCAACAATTTTTGCTGTTGCTGTTTAATCACTTCCACTGACAAACAACACTAGTTTTAGAAGCACAGTTATTACCTTTCCAAAGATAGGATTTCAGTGTTCCAGTGGATTCAATACAATCTTTTTTAAAAAAACATCCTCTGAAGCTTATACATGCCTGTCACAATAACCTGGATGACATTGTAAAAGTTTTGGAGTTCCACTACATGAAATGTCATTCATGTCTTGTTTCGATTTTTTTTTTCCCAGCATTATCCAGAAAAGGTGGGACCTCTCTGAACAGCCTTTTCAATCACAATGTTTTGATACCCCTTATCTTAATAGCAGAGGTAGCTATATGGGCATTTGTTGGCAGTGTCCATATTGTAAGAGCTTTTAATTTGATTTAAAAGCCTTTTTACTGCCTGTGGCTTTCACAAGATTCTCTGCCATTCTTGCCATCAGAAAACTCAATATTTGGAAATTTTACTGCCATTTTCTAGTTTATATTAATTCCCTTTTGAAAATCTGTGTCAAAATGTCATTTAGCTACAATGCCTACCATTACTATGTACGTGCTCTGGAGCAAGGAGCAGAGCCTTACTTCCCAAAATAGGCGGTTCTACTCAGCAGAAACATTTAGAAGGAAAGGGCTGAAAAAAAGCAAGCTTCATTTTTCTACAGAAAAGTTTCCTCTGCCTGCAAATTAGCACAGACACCAAGAGGAATGTGTGCACGAAGGTAAAAAAATACATTTCTAAAGCACTTTGACAACATTTCACCATGTAAATCCCACTGGACTTTGAGCCACTTTGCAATGCTTTTGACACCAAGTTGTAGCATATCCTGATTCCAGATAATGAATACAGAAAACTGAAGACAGTTGTGATCAAAGTTCAGTAAAATCATCAGAGTGCTTTTCAAAACTGACAGCAGTCTAAATTACCTAATTAGAGAACAGAATAAAAGAAAAAAAGCTTCATATTTTTGAGTAGTTGTTTTCATCTTCTGGTTCTTCAAAGAATTTACTTTACAAATGCTTGAGGATCACAAGAGATCTTTCAACCAAAGCAAACAAAGCTGTAATCCAGGAAAACAGTTCTAACTTACCCCTTTTTTCACTAGGTCACCACTGCTGGGTTTTCCCACTGTGATATTGGATGTGTTCCCAACAGGCTTTTCAGCAGGAAGTGGCGGAGGGCTACGTGGGATGTCATTTAAAGCTGTAAAAACCCAAAAAATTCCCAAATTAAAGTCTAATTAATACCCTCCTTATGTGGATCAACAACAGGTAAAGGAATCCACCTTGGTCTAGTGTTTTCTGTGAATGCAACTTCCTTCCTCAAAGCCAGAACAGCCAAAAGGAAGAAACACTTAAAAAACAGTGAAGAGAAAAGGGACATGAGGGGAACACTGTAACTCTGAAGTTGAACTCAGGAGTACTTCCCATCCTGCATAATGGATCTTCACTTTAGTCTCAGGACACCAGCAAGTCATTTCAGAGTTTCAGCTGCAATATTTGGTGATGCAATATTAGATGAGTAGAAGAGTTTCTACCCCTTGGAATGCCAGATTCATTACTGCATACCCTGAAACGCCATCACCACATTTCTAAACTGGCTCACTTTTTTTTTTTTTCAGCTGTCAGCTCCTGGAATATCCTTCAGGCTGGAAAACAGCTGAGGGTTATTTCAAGTAACCCTGAAAGATCAGGAGATTTGGATGGAAGAATCTCTAGAAAGGTAAAGGCCTTTTATTGCCTGCTACAAAACTCAGGATGACAGAAAACACAGACGGAAGTTCCCAGGTAGTCTTTAAGGTGCAAAGCAAGTTTAGGACATGGAAGAAGAAGCACTACAGATCTTACTAGGGAAGAGTGATGATGTCCTCATGCTCAATAAAGAATGGAAAACCCTTCTAAATATATGGCATTTGCTTTCAGTGTTTCTGCCATTGAAACCTGGGAAGCACTTGGACAGGTTTTGCCAGCATATTTACCAAACATTTTGTCTTTATAGACTGGAACCATGTCATCTATTTTGCAATCTGTTTGTATATCAAGAAAATTAATTTCACAGAAAGAACTACAGACACTTAAGCCCTTCTGACTTCCAGCTGAACTTGGAGTTACATAAAAACATATATGTAGACAGCCTGGACATTTATAGACTGATGACAAATATAAAAAAAAGAGGAGAGATGCTATCCAAAACAAAACCTTCAGTTGCTCATTTCATGAAAATTACTCTCAACAAAGAAACAATGCATAGGAAGAAGTGTTGTTTATTTTCAACACCTTTGTTGCATTACTATTATGTAAAACACTGCTGTTACGTTTAAAAATGGATCAGTTCAATTCTCAGGAGAAACTCACAGCTACTGTGTGACCAGGCATGGGGGAAAAAAGTTGGGAAGTTCATCACTTTTTTTAGGTACTGGGATGGATGAAAAGTGAAAACAATACCTGGCAGTAATTCCAAAAGAATTTTTCTCTTATCATGTCTTAGTGGTATAAAAAGTACGAGACATTTATTTACCACTTCAAATCTTGCTATATACACAGACGGCCTAATTTCCTCTTCCTTACTCTTTTTAAGGTCAGAATTAAAGGAACTAGAGGAAAAAAAGAAGTTCCAAGAACTAGAAGGCAGGTGTTATTTTCAGTGATTTCTAATAGAATAACTGAAGTGGAATTTTAATGCTTCCTTTCCAACCACATCTCAACAAAAATGCTAATCCTAACTGAAAACCTCACTGGAGTTCAAATTCTTAAGCAGTTCTGTCCCCTTTTTGGTAGTGTTGGGTGGGCTGATTTTAGGAGAGGGTTTAAAATTTTGTGTTATTTTGTTTTGTTTGTTTATTGGGGTTTTTCTTCTCAGTTTTTGGTGGTTCCTGACAGAATTTATCTCCTCCATAAACAACATGGCAAAAGACTCCCCTGTACAGAGATTATGTGGCCCCCTTTACAATGTAAATCCTACTATATCCATTTATACCGTGGCCCAGTTGTACTATTCTTCTCTTTTAACAGGTTACATTTCTGCAGCAGCTCCTACTTGACAAAAGGCTACTCTGCTTTCTCAGAATCTGCTTCTGTTCCTCCATATCTCATTAATCTTCCAACCACTGATTCCCATAAGGCAGGCAGTCCTTCACAACCTCCTGCTGTTTGTATCCAAGTACAGGACTGCCATTCCTTTGTGGAAATTTCAATTACCACTAGAGAGCAGCAAAGGACCAGTTATCTACAAGTTCAAAAGGGAATCCATCTCAGAAAAAAAAAAAGAAAAAAAAAAGAAAAAAAAAAGAAAGAAATGTCAGGTAGGTAGTTGGGTTTTTGTTTAATTTTATTTTTAATTGTAATTTAAATTTCCTTTATAGAGAAGATTTATGTCACAGTTTCTTTACAGTAGTTCATAAACATATTCCTCCAATTGAAAAAACCTTTTCTTTTTAATCAGGTATTAATAGAAAGACTTTTCCTCACAGCTTTATCTTCAATCTTCCCTGCATTTTTAATCATTTCCACTGCATTTCTCACATATGCAGGGGAAAAGAAAATTTAGTATTTTAACAGTGGGTTGGTGATGGGGGGAGATTGGAAGTAATGAGTGAAACTCTTAGGAGAAATACCAGGACATACTGTTACTACAAACTGACTATACACCTACTAAATGTGACAAAACATGATCTTAAACCTTAGTTTTAAGAGCTACCTTTTGACATTTTTCCCTAAGCTCTGAGGATCAAAGATAAGGCCAAACAGAATTCTGCAATACACACTCCAGCATACAAAGACCAACAAAAAGACCTTGTGGCTCTCTGATAAATTTCCACTCTGAGAGACTGTCAGTGTCATTTGTAAAGCTGTAAAGGCTTAGAGGTGGCAGGCTTTAGGAATATAGTAGCTCTCAGAAAACTATAGTCAAGACCCTGACATAAAATTGAACACATAGGTTTTTGCATCCCAGTTCTCACTTTTATTCCCTCTAACTGCTACCTAAACATTCTTGCTTAAACGGCCACAGATTTCAAACCTAGCAAGGATCAAAGGAACTTTTTGATTTAAACTATGAAACCTATGCTCAACATCCCAACCAAGCTGTATTTGAAGGAAAGTTTAACGCACCAATGTTTTTCCTTTGACAAGGAAGCTTGGGAGCAGCACTAAACCTCAGGTATGGTCAGGACCAAAGTCACTTTGGCCAAAGGTTCAGCTCCAGAATATGGTTTAGCAGACAAAACAAGCTTGCTTCTGCTGCAAGGGTCTCCTCCAAGTCTTTCTTTCCAGCCTCTAGATCTGCCCCTTACAGTTTCACCTCTGACACGCATCAGCTCCATCAGGTTTGAGAGACATCAGACTCAAGGGAGGGAGCCCAGTGAGGCAGCTGGATGGTAGGGAGAGTGGAACATGACGCTCATCTACCTCTCCCTCCCACCACAGCCCTAAGCAATGTTCACAATGTAACAAATGTGCAATCTCATCTCTGCCCACAGGTGTCAATCCCTGTGGTTTGTCCAGCTGTGAAGTGTGGCAATCAGACGTCACGCACTTCGCCCCTTTTGGAAAGCAGAAGTACAGGCATGTCTCTGTCGACACGTTCTCAGGAGCTGTTTTTGCATCTGCCCACACAGGAGAGAAAGCTGGAGATGCTATCAAGCATTTTATCCAGGCTTTCGCTGTTTTAGGCATCCCAAAGTCCTTGAAAACAGATAATGCTCCAGCATACACATCTAAAGAATTCAGCAACTTTTTACAGCAATGGGGAGTGGAACACAAAACAGGGATTCCCCACTCTCCGACAGGTCAAGCAATTGTGGAGAGGACTCCTCTTAACTTCAAAAGAGTCCTCAGTCAGCAGCAACCAATCCTCAAAATTGAACCACCATCTGTGAGATTAGCCCGTGCTCTGTTCACTTTGAATTTTCTTAACTGTTCCTTTGAGACCATGAACCCGCCGGTGACAAGGCACTTTCGAGGGAGCTCTCTGTTAGAACCCCATGAAAGGCCAAAGGTCCTTGTCAAAGATCCAGAAACTTTGAGGATACAGGGTCCTCATGATTTAGTCACCTGGGGGCGCGGGTACGCCTGTGTCTCCACTCCCACCGGCTTGCAGTGGATTCCCTCCCGATGTGTGAGACCCTATGTCCCCAAAACTTCAGAAGCAAAAGTGCCCCAAGCAGCCGTGGCCTCCTGGAGAAGGAGAAAAAAGGATGAAGAACAAGAAGGTTCAGAGACAGAGCCTTCTTGCCCAGTTACTATTCCCTCCTGGATGTTTTGGCAAGAGGAAGAAGCAGAGGAGCTGCTTCCTCTTGCTGAGTGTTTTCAGTGTTTGTTTAACTGAATTCTTTTCTTTTAAGTTACAGAACTACAGGCCTGGTGGTCAGCATGGAAATTCGTAGTTCAAGAGTGTTTGCATTTGTGATGCTGCTCAGTTTGCCAACCCTGGCTTTCTTCTGGATTGTCCCGCAGCCACAAACCAATGTGTGGAGAACCCTCGCACGGAGTCTAGGCCAAGATCACATTTGTCTAGCCTCAGCCTCAGCCCAAAATCCCATGTCTGCCTACCTGGTAGGAATCCCTGTGAAAGAAGAAGAGTATCCTCAACCACTCCTCCGTTGGCGTCAAAGTTTTAATCAGAAACCTATCACAGTTAGGGACTTTCAAGAAATAAATGAGCCCCCTTCCACTGTTGTTAAAAATCCCCTTGCTTTTTGGAAACAATGGTCGCAGACTCTCGGCCGTGCCCACTTAGAGCCCCAGGAATTAGAACTCCTTGGGTCCTCCAAAGCTCCTTTTTGTGTTCAATTTATGTACACTCCTCCTAAAGAGCAAGAAAAGTTGTTTTACAATTTGAGGCAAGCTGAAATTTCTTATATGGCAACAAATTGGTGTGCAAAAATTGTACATGTCCTTACACCTTCTGCTAGCAATTCCCTTTCCCTTCCCAAAGGTTTTTTCCTTGTTTGTGGTGACAGAGCTTTCACTGGCATTCCTGCTCGCCTGATAGGAGGTCCGTGCACTCTGGGTAAGCTGAGCCTCTTTACCCCTAATATGACTCAGATTCTCAATTGGCACAAGAAAAATTTCTCTCTTCAAGTTCAGAAGAGAGACCTGACAAGTCTTAATTCGGATTGCAATTCAGAAATTATCCATTGGTCCAGGGCAAAGGCAGCAGCCCTGTCAGTTTTCTTACCTTGGGTGCCAATTGCAAAGTCTGCGGGAGAATTAGGCCGATTAGAATATTGGGTAGCTAAACAAACAAATTTAACATCTCGTGCTGTAAGTGATCTCTTATCAGACGAGCAGATAACGAGACGGGCAACACTCCAAAATAGAGCTGCCATTGATTACTTGCTTTTATTGAATCAACATTCGTGCAAGGAGTTCGAAGGACTCTGCTGCTTCAATCTATCATCCAAAGCAGAAGACATCAGAAAATCTGTCCACCAGCTGCGAGGGATGGTCAATTCCATCAAAGAAGAAACAGGGGACTGGTTTGACAACATCTTTTCAGGTGTTGGACTTTCTAAAGTTGCCAGCTCATGGATCAAAACAGGACTGTTAGTGTTGTTCATTGTGTTAGTTGTAGCCTTTGCTTTTGGTTTGGTAAAAAGTTTGATCATGCGTGCAGTTTTTTCCACTTCCACCCCCTCTGTGAATTCAGTGCATTCAGTGGAGCCAGCCAATGAATTTCCACTGGACGAAGTTACCAGCAGCGAAAATAGCTCAGAGATTTACACACCAGATCAGTAACAAATTAAAAAAAAAAAGGGGAAATGTGACTCTGCAAAAAATAATATGTGCAGGCCTTGGCTGTGAATACAGCATGAAGGGTTTTATTGTTAAGTATTAGCATAGCTTGCACAACTCCAGAAAGCCCTTTTGTTTTAGGATGTATTTCTTGTGTTAGTATGTAACTTTCTTGTAGTTCGATAAGGGTTTCTAGGACAGCTTTAGCCCCTGCTTAGAATCCTTCTTTTATTGGTTCTCCCCTGTCTCACCCCCTCTGTCATGCATAATTTCCTTCTTGTCCATCTTAGCGTCCTTATCTTTGAAGTACAGTAATATTAGCCACTAACTTTGCTAGACTGCCCTCGGCCCATCCCAGAACCTGTGTTGGATTTGTTAGAACTTAAGTGACTTAGTTTGGTATGATGCATTTGGATTGTTTTATTGGTATCTGTAACTTAGAACCCACCCCAGAATTGTAGTATTAAACCGCCCACCACCCCAGGCTCGGGGTCTCTCTCCAGAGGCACCAGCCTGGTGGCTGGGGGGATTTCCCTGACCCCCTTTCCCACCCTGAATAAAGCCTCTATTCCCTGGAAACTACGAGAGAGAGTCCCCTCTTTCTTCGATCCAGCCTTACAGCGTTATCCGTCTGTGCGAGCCGAACCCCCACAAAGTGACTTGTTGAGGTGTGCAGGGAGCTGCCGGGAAGCCCAGGCTGACCATCGGGCCGGGGCCAGGGCAAGCATGCACTGCAACACAGGATGTCCTGGCAGCTTGGGGGATGCGGATCGGGACGGATTTTTAAAGGGGGCCACTGTGTCAAAGGGCACACCGTGTCTTATGCCTCCTTTATGGTGGCTGACAGACAAACCCATCTGGGAATGCCAGTGGCCCCTTCCAAAAGAGAAATTAGTTGCCCTTCGACAATTGGTCCAGGAGCAACTGGACCAGGGCCACCTTGAGTTTTCCACTAGTCTGTGGAACACTCCAGTTTTCTGTATCAAGAAGAAATCTGGGAAATGGAGGTTGTTACAAGACCTCCGCAAAGTCAATGCTGTAATGGAAGGCATGGGGACGCTGTAACCTGGTATGCCATCACCCACCATGCTTCCTGCAGATTGGCCGGTTCTTATCATCGATCTGAAGGATTGTTTCTTTACGATCCCTTTGCATCCTGATGATAAACCGAAATTTGCCTTCACGGTGCCAGCAATTAACAATGCTGAGCCTGCACAGAGATATCAATGGACAGTTTTGCCGCAAGGTATGGGCAACAGTCCGGTCATATGCCAATGGTATGTGGCCCACGCCTTGTCTGGAGTTCGTAAACAGTTCCCTGATGCCCATTTCTATCACTATATGGATGATATCCTGGTGGCAGCATCCACTCAGGAGGAGCTGCTGAGGATATGCCCTCAGCTGCTCAATGCCTTGCATTCTCACAGGCTTCAGGTGGCTCCAGGAAAGGTTCAACAACAACCTCCTTGGAAATATCTGGGGGTCAAAATTTTGGAATGAACAGTTTGACATCAAGAGGTGCAATTTGTGCATTGTACTCTGAAGCAGGTTCTTCAAAAACAAAAACGGGGAATGCGGGGTGAATCCCCGCAGAGTCGGTTGGCAAAGGCCTTGTACACCATCAATCGCCTTACGGTGCCGCAGAACTCAAATAATCCAGTCTTCTTGAATCATGACCTTTCGATACTGGGTCCAGACGGGACGCATTGGCCTCAAGCAAAAGTTCAGGTGAAGAACCTGATCACTAACCAGTGGGAAGGCCCATTCGAGCTTTTGCAGTGGGGTCGTAGTCACATTTGTAGTGACAGATACTGGGGAACAAGGGGTACCAGCAAAGTGTGTTCGTCCTGATCTGCAATCGCAAAGGCAGAACTGGGCCAACAGGCAACCTGGAGACCGTGACCGGAGTGAAAGTCAGCAAGCAGAGGAACCTCTGAGTGATGACTCAGATGCAGATGATGCGAGTGATCACTTGGATGACCCCTCCACAAGCAGACATTGAAATCTGCTTTTTTCTTTTTCCTTTTCTCTTTTTAAAAACAAAAAGGGTGAAATGTAGTCATGTTTGGGTTTTTCTCATGTTCTTTCCCAGGGACCTAAACTGGTAAACAAGGTCACACTTTGTAAACTCTCTTGTTTTTCACATTTCTCTCCTAAGGAGGGAATTTGCTTGTTGACCCTTGGTATGACCAATGGTTCAAAGGATCCCACCTCTTAGGTGGGCATATTGTAAAAAGGTATAAAAATAGGTTCTGAGAATAAACCAGCCCTTTTTTGGAGCATCAGCCTTCTGAATCACGAGTCTGTGTCTTTCGTGTCCAACAGCGACAGTGAGATGGACAGATCACCCCAGTATGTTTGAGGTTCTGTCCTAGGTTACAATGTAAAATTGTGCCCAAGGTATGTATTGTATCCCCATGAGCCGTTGGAGCCAAGGTGGGGCAGTGTTTTCCTTATCTTCTGTTAACGAGCCCAACAATGCCTTCCTGAAAGACATTATCTCTGTTTAATGGGCCATCAAGGACCCATTGCATGACTCATAGGATTAAATCATTCCATTGTGAGATGCTCTGCCCAGGGGGAGGAGCCAAGCATTCCCACCTGGATATAATCCAGGGTTTGAGACCTCATGAGCAGCTTCTATCCACTGAACTCTCAGAGGAGACAAGAGCTACCAGACGTTTCTACAGGAATCACTGCTTTGACAAGAATATCTCATCTGGATTCCTGGAGGAAGACTAGACCCTTCTCAGCATCACCGGACCCTTCTCTCTCAGGATCATCTCTGCTCCTCCTGTGGAACAACATCTGCTACTACAGGAGGACTTCCGGACTGCTTCAAACACCCTGACCAACAGGGTGTTAGGTTGTATTATTCCATTTATTTCACCTTTTTTCCTCTCTTCTTCTATTAAATTGTATCTCTGACTGGGAGTCTCACTGGTTTTGCTTCAAACCAGCACATCTTTTGGCACCCAACGTGGGGCACGAGGTATTGAGAAAAGTCAGAATTACAATTTTGTATTGGGGAAAAGAACACCTGTTCGCTATGATGCTCAGCATGCTTACATTTGTCTTGTACCTAGCTCTCTATATCTTTCCGCACATGGGGCACTATCTGCAGATCTTAATACTTTGGTGTAAACCAGGGTACAGCACTAAAATTGCTTTATTGGTCTACTATGTCTATTGCATGCTAACCTGTAAGGCAATGAGCATAATTTGGAGTATGTACTCAACTTTGTTTGCTTGTCCCGGTCTAGGATGTTTTGTTTGGGCCCTCAACAATCTCACCCAACCGCTGTGGGGAGGGGTAAAGAATAATTTTTTCCAGTCTTTCAGGCCTGATACAGCAGTTTTTGAAAATACTGAATTTTCTCTGGATACCAAGGACAGCATAATGTTGTTGTTAGTGCTGCTTTCTTTTCTCTGCACAGCCTGCACCATGCTCAGAAACAAAACACCACATGATGTACATGATGTAGTGCAGCGTCTTCTTGAGGGAGAAGAGAAAAGAAGGCAACAGTGTCCGAGTCTACGCAGACGGTCTCAGAGGAAACGGAAGTCAAAAAACCAGACAACAGTGTCCAAGTCTATGCAGACTGTTGCAGAGGAAACAGAAGCCAAAAGCAAGCCAACAGTGTCCGCATCTACACAGACTGTCACAGAGGAGAAAGGAACCAAAATCAAGGCAACAGTGCCCACGTCTACGCAGACTGCCACAGAAGAGAAAGAAGCACCAATCAAAGCCACAACGTCTGTGTCTGTGCAGGTTGTCACAGAGGAGAAAGAAGCCAAAAATTCCAGCATTTCCACACAAACCATCACTGAACTGGAACAGCCTAAACCGGTAGCAGTTGCCCCTGTTCAGAAGAAGAAAGCAAAGAGCAAGTCAGTCCACATAGTGACTGACGAGGATGCAGCAGGACCTTCGCACCCAGCAGAGGAGACAGAGCCAGAGATCATCACTCGCTCTCTGTCCCTGGGTGAGCTGCGTGACCTGCGGAGGGAATTCACCCGCCAGACAAATGAATCTGTCCTGACCTGGCTGCTCCGTATCTGGGACGCTGCAGCCAATGACACCATTCTGGATGGAAGTGAGGCCAGGCAACTGGGATCGCTGTCCTGGGATGTGGTCATTGACCAAGGGATCGGGAGAACCCAAGAAACTCTCAGCCTCTGGCAACGGCTGCTAACAAGTGTGAGGGACAGATACCTTTGTAAAGAAGATCTCCAGGTGCACCAAGGAAAGTGGAGCACAATGGAAGAAGGTATCCGATGCCTGAGGGAATTGGCTGTGCTGGAGATCATTTTCTCAGAGGACAAGAGATTTCCTAAAAGCCCAGATGAAGTTCAGTGCACATCACAGATGTGGTTGAGATTCGCACGGCTTGGACCAGAGATGTACTCCCGTTACCTGGCAACGCTGCAATGGAGGGCAGGTGAGGACAGGGTGGGCGTCTTGGTCAACAAACTAAGAATTTATGAGGACACTGTCACTTCCCCGTTTTGTACCCATGTCTCATCCGTGGAAACAAGGCTGGCTGAGCAAGTCCAAAGCTTGATTGAAGAGGGCCATCAGAAACTGAAAAAAGAACTTAAGGAAGAAGTTTACCACGTCTCGCCAGAACCAACAAGAGTCTCTGCCATTAGGAGCAGGCGTCCCCCAGCCAGAGAGAGAACATACACTCCATGAGGCAACCTCTGGTCTTTTCTTCGGGAGCATGGAGAAGACATGAGGAAGTGGGATGGCAAACCCACCTCTGCCTTAGCAGCCCGGGTACGTGAACTGAAAAGAGGGACACCTGCCACGAGGAGCTCATCTAGAGTCAATGCTGCTCCAGTCTCTCGAGCACGGAACTCCAGACAGTATAGGAATGATGATGTGACTGATCCTCTCGAAGGGACCTCAGGAACGTATTTACAGGAAGATAGCAACATGCATCGTGAGCAGGAATAGAGGGGCCCTGCCTCTAGCCAGGTAGAGGAAAGGGATAATCGGATCTATTGGACTGTGTGGATCCGATGGCCTGGCACATCTGACCCACAAGAATATATGGCTTTGATTGACACTGGCTCTCAATATACCCTGATGCCATCAAGGTATGTAGGAACAGAATCTGTTTCTATTTCTGGAGTGACAGGAGGGTCCCAGCAGCTGACTGTAGTGGAGGCCGAAGTGAGTTTAACTGGGAACGGGTGGCAAAAATACCCCATTGTGACTGGCCCAGAGGCCCCATGCATCCTTGGCATAGATTTTCTCAGAAATGGATATTTCAAAGACCCAAAAGGATATTGTTGGGCTTTTGGGATAGCTGCTGTAGAGAAAGAAGGCATCAGACAACTGAATACCTTGCCTGGTCTCTCAGATGACCCCTTTGCTGTGGGGCTGCTGAGAGTTGAAGAACAACAAGTACCAATCGCCACAGCAACAGTGCACAGTCGACAATATCGCACCGACAGAGACTCTGTGACCCCAATCCATGAGATGATTCGTAAACTGGAGAGCCAAGGGGTGGTCAGCAAGGCTCGTTCACCCTTCAACAGCCCCATCTGGCCTGTGCGTAAGTCCAGTGGGGAATGGAGACTGACTGTAGATTACCGTGGTCTGAATGAAGTCACGCCACCACTGAGTGCTGCTGTGCCAGACATGTTGGAGCTTCAGTACGAGCTGGAGTCCAAGGCAGCAAAGTGGTACGCGACCATAAACATTGCCAATGCTTTCTTCTCCATTCCTTTGGCAGCAGAGTGCAGGCCCCAGTTTGCTTTCACCTGGAGGGGTGTGCAGTATACCTGGAACCGACTGCCCCAGGGGTGGAAGCACAGTCCCACCATCTGCCATGGACTAATCCAGACTGCACTGGAAAAAGGCGAGGCTCCTGAACATCTCCAGTATATTGATGACATCATTGTGTGGGGGAACACAGAAGTGGAAGTTTTCAAGAAAGGAGAGAAGATTATCCAGATTCTACTGAAAGCTGGTTTTGCCATTAAGCAAAGTAAGGTTAAGGGACCGGCTCGAGAAATCCAGTTCCTGGGAGTCAAGTGGCAAGACGGACGTCGCCAGATACCCACAGAAGTAATCAACAAGATCACCGCAATGTCTCCACTGACCAGCAAGAAGGAAACACAAGCTTTCCTAGGTGCCATAGGCTTTTGGAGAATGCACATTCCTGAGTATAGCCAGATTGTGAGTCCTCTCTACCTGGTTACCCGCAAGAAGAACGATTTCCACTGGGGCCCTGAACAGCAGCAAGCCTTTGCCCAGATCAAGCAGGAGATCGTTCATGTGGTAGCCCTTGGCCCAGTGAGGACAGGACCAGAGGTAAAGAATGTCCTCTACTCAGCAGCCGGGAACAATGGCCTGTCCTGGAGCCTTTGGCAGAAGGTGCCTGGTGAGACTCGGGGTCGACCACTGGGATTCTGGAGTTGAAGCTACAGAGGGTCCGAAGACAACTACACTCCCACAGAGAAGGAAATCTTGGCCGCCTATGAAGGAGTTCAAGCCGCTTCAGAAGTAATTGGCACTGAAACGCAGCTGCTTCTGGCACCCCGACTGCCGGTGCTGGGGTGGATGTTCAAGGGAAAGGTTCCTTCCACGCATCATGCCACTGACACTACTTGGAGCAAATGGATTGCCCTCATTACACAGTGCGCCCGTATTGGAAACCCAAATCGCCCTGGGATTCTGGAAGTTATAATGAACTGGCCTGAAGGTGAGACTTTTGGATTATCCTCTGAAGAGGAAGAGGAGCAAGTGACACGTGCTGAGGAGGCCCCACCATATAATGAGCTACCGGAGACTGAAAAACGATATGCCCTCTTCACTGATGGTTCCTGCCGAATTATAGGCACTGACAGGAAATGGAAAGCTGCAGTATGGAGCCCCACACGACGAGTTGCGCAAGCTACCGAGGGACAAGGTGGATCAAGTCAGATGGCAGAGCTTAAAGCTGTCCAGCTAGCTTTGGATATTGCTGAACGAGAGAAGTGGCCGAGGATCTATCTCTACACGGACTCATGGATGGTAGCTAATGCCCTGTGGGGATGGCTGAATCGCTGGAAAAAGGCCAACTGGCAGCGCAGAGGGAAACCCATCTGGGCTGCTGAGATTTGGCAGGACATTGCTACCCGAGTTGAGAAGCTAACCATGAAAGTTCAACACGTGGATGCGCATGTACCCAAGAGTCGGGCTAATGAGGAGCATCGCAACAATGAGCAGGTAGACAAAGCTGCCAAGGTGAAAGTATCACAGGTGGATCTAGACTGGCAGCACAAGGGAGAATTATTCCTAGCTCGTTGGGCCCATGATGCCTCTGGTCATCAGGGAAGAGATGCAACATACCGATGGGCCCGTGACCGAGGGGTGGACCTTACTATGGACAGCACCTCACAGGTCATCCATGACTGTGAGACCTGCGCTGCAATCAAACAGGCCAAGCGGGTGAAGCCTCTGTGGTATGGTGGACGATGGTTGAAGTACAGGTATGGGGAAGCCTGGCAAATTGACTACATCACCCTTCCCCAGACCCGCCAAAGCAGGCGCTATGTGCTGACCATGGTAGAAGCAACCACAGGATGGCTGGAGACCTATCCTGTGCCTCATGCCACTGCATGGAACACCATTCTGGGCCTGGAAAAACAAGTCCTATGGAGACACGGCACCCCGGAGAGGATCGAGTCAGACAACGGGACACATTTTAAGAATAGCCTTATAAACACCTGGGCCAAAGAACATGGTATTGAATGGATATACCACATCCCTTATCATGCACCAGCCGCCGGGAAAGCTGAACGGTGCAATGGACTATTAAAGACTACCCTGAAGGCACTTGGCGGAGGAACCTTCAAGAATTGGGACATAAACTTAGCCAAAGCCACCTGGATGGTAAACACCCGAGGCTCCATCAATCGAGCTGGTCCGGCCCAGTCTGAACCCTTGCACACAGTGGATGGAGATAAAGTCCCTGTGGTACACCTGAAAGGGATTTTAGGAAAGACTGTTTGGATTAATCCCACCTCAGGCAAAGGCAGACCCATCCGTGGGACTGTTTTTGCTCAAGGACCTGGTTACACTTGGTGGGTAATGCAAAAAGATAGAGAAACCCGTTGTGTCCCACAAGGAGACTTAATTTTGAGTGAGAACTAAAATTAGTGTGTAGGGTTTCATTCTGTGTATATATGTATAATGTATGTATAATGTATGTATCTGTGAGAGTGTATGATGTAGATAGTGATAGAATAAGGGGTGGATTATGTCCTAGGTTATAATGTAAATTGTGCCCAAGGATGTATTCTATCCCCATGAGCTGTTGGAGCCAAGGTGGGGCAGTGTTTTCCTTATCTTCTGTTAATGAGCCCAACAATGCCTTCCGGAAAGACATTATCTCTGTTTAATGGGCCATCAAGGACCCATTGCATGACTCATAGGATGAAATCATCCCATTGTGAGATGCTCTGCCCAGAGGGAGGAGCCAAGCATTCCCACCTGGATATAATCCAGGGTTTGAGACCTCACAAGCAGCTTCTATCCACTGAACTCTCAGAGGAGACAAGAGCTACCAGACGTTTCTACAGGAATCACTGCTTTGACAAGAACATCTCATCTGGATTCCTGGAGGAAGACTGGACCCTTCTCATCATCACCGGACCCTTCTCTCTCAGGATCATCTCTGCTCCAGCGGAACCATATCTGCCACTCCAGGAGGATTTCCAGACTGCTTCAAACACCCTGACCAACAGGGTGTTAGGTTGTATTATTCCATTTATTTCACCTTTTTTCCTCTCTTCTTCTATTAAATTGTATCTCTGACTGGGAGTCTCACTGGTTTTGCTTTCAAACCAGCACACAGAGGCATAGGTACAGTCCATCATCCATCCATCCATCACGGAGAAGAGTCCATCATCTCCAACTGTGCATCACAGTAACAACCAACACCTTACAAAAGAAGAAGCATCTCTGCAGAAAATATGAGTCTGCCAAACTCAGGACCTATCACACAGTTTTTAATGTAAGACCTACAGGTTTCCATGCAGCTTCCACTTAAAAAAAATAAATAAACCAACCATAAACTGGGTTTTTCTTTTTTCCTCTTCCCTCTCCCTTATTTTTATCCTGAACTAAAGCACTATTCATTTCAGCTAAAGGGAGCAGAAGCTTCCAAAGCATTAATACAAAACATTAAATACACTGTGTTTTGAGTGGAGAAGTTGTAACAAATGTTAAACTTGGAGTAATTTTACTTGGTCTTAGGCAGTCTAGTCCGGGGTGGGAAAACAGTTTTAGAACAGAATCAGCTTTTGGTTTTGCTAGTCATATAGTTTCACTGTTCTCTTAAGACTTCTGTACTAGTATTGCTAAAGAACATCCAGTGTTCTTCTGTGCTGATATTATGCCTCCTTTCTCACAGATCGCTCAGAAAGAAATAAACCGGACTGCTGCTCTTCAGGGTAAGAACTGTATTTCTCTATTTATTCTTCCCTTCACTTTCCTTTTTTTTTTTTTCTTTTTCCTTTTATTGGGTGAACTAGGAAATTGGCCAGAAATATAAAAATTTCATTCTTCTGCTTCTCTGTTTTGGTAACACTAATGCAATACCAAAATAATTTTGTGTTAAAAATAATTGGTTTATATTCCTTACGGGCAATTTTTTTCCCCCAAGAAATTAATAGGACTTGCTGCATTGTAATTGTGTACACTTAAACTCCAGATGTTTGTTTATGTATCATGGACAGGGTTGTTTGGTAAAACTGTGGTTTAAAACAAGAGGCCCCTCATGACTTTTGCTACTTTGAACTGTTAGCTTCTATAGCAAGGAAAATAATTCTTGGTTCAGTCAAAAATAGCAACTCTTTATTATTTATTCCGTTAACTCTGATGCCATCATACCTAAGGTTTCACAAGAAGCAAATGGAAGTGTTTTAAACAAAACACGCACACACCAACATGTTGTGTTTATTTAGAATTGCCATCAGGACTTTCATGTTCTTCTAGTTTATTGATTTGCAATAAACTTCTGAATATTCTGTAATTTTTCTTATCCGCTGATTTTTAAATAATCTCTTTCTCTCTTGCCTCATTTTCAAGCTCTCTCTCTTTCAATTCTCCACTGGGGAGTAGGATTTTGTTCATGTCATGTGGTAGATAGTGGAATTTTAATGGACTAAAGTGATTGAGTAGACCAGTGAACACCAGCTCTCCCATTCCTTTGTGAAAAGTCTTTCCAAAAAATGCCCCTGGTGTCCAGGCTTTTGACATGACCTGACCTTTTCATTTGATTTTTACAGTCTACATATTTTCCTCTTTGGTACATTTTTACAGTAGAGTGGGCTAGCATTTATAGCTGGAAGAACAGTGTAGCATTTTCTTACAGCACACTTGGTGTGTTGTATCTGTTGTGTGATGTGATGGGGGAGGATGTTTTTCCCTGCCCTCCCCTGTCTGTCAGAGCACTGTGGCTGATTCCAGCAGCGTGTTTAAGTTGTGTTGCCTTTGTCTTTGAGTACTTTTATCTGCTTAAAAGCTCAATCACTGTATGTGCTGATTTCCTTCAATACTTAAAAATACTAAACTTTTTTCTTTTCTTAAAATGGTGTGGTTACAGTCTAAATGGTAGAACTTTCATCAGATCATGTCATAGGACAATAACGTCAAATAAATCCAAATCATTATCAAAAGAAAATCTAATTTTATCAAAATGTGTAGTTTAAGGTTGAAACACCTTCAATCTCTTCCCCTTTCTTCTCTCTAGTTGTTCTCACCAGTACCTTTTTGCTCTGGAGTGTGCTTTAGAAGTTTGAATTTGGACCAAAAGCAAAATAAAACTTTGTGTTTTTTCCCATGGAATTGGAAAGTCAAATGTGGACCCACCTTGGCAATAAAACACTGCCCTAAGTTGCCTGGACTACAGTCTCCAAATTCTCATGTGGAAAGCACAGAGTAATTAACAGTATAATGTAGATTGCTCATAATATTGAGAGAAATGCAGCTTTCAGTAGTCTTCCATTCCTGTCAGTAGTGCATGTGCTTTCTGACCATATCTGTGTATCTGCTACCCCCTTCTCAGTCTCACTGGCCATTGTGTCATGAGCTGCAAGGAAGAAAAGCCACCATTTAAAGGGTAGTGTTTTGTGCATGTCTCACTGCTGTTTCTAGACTGGAACAGGAAGAGCCTGCCTTACTTAAATGATGTACTCTGCTAATTGATAGTGCTACACTCAGTGGTTATCTCTCATTATAACTGGAAGCATTATTCTGTGGTGACAGATTGCTGGATGAGATTCTTATCCCGAGTCTGGCCATGTCATGCCCAGGAAAAGAGCTGCAGTTGCATGAAGGCCAGAGCCCCTTGATAGAAGACCTGAGGGAAAACTAAATCATGAAGTATGCAAGACTAAAATTGAAGTGCAAAGCACACTTCTCATATAACATGGGCAGCGTTTCCAAGCTATTTGAATTCTGCTGGGAACAGTTTTATGCCATTTTATGAGGAGCTACTGCACTTAGGACATTGTCCTCTCTGGGAGCAGTTCATGACAAAGGAAGAAGAAAATACAGTGCTTCAGAGGCATCTTGGCTACTTATTCCTTAAACTGCATGTTGAGGGATGCATATTTGAAGAACACAATATACTATCCCTCTCATGATCTCAAGTGGAACAAAAATGACACTGCAGGTCTTGAACTCAAGGTCTAGAAACAAGAGTTTCTGCACTAGAATTCCTATGAAATATTGGAGGTGGACATGAGGAGACCAGCTGACAAGATGAAGGAATAAGCAGTGAAAGGTTAAGAAAGGTAGATAACCTAAGATTAAATAGCAAATGTAGATGTTTCCAAAAGAGAGCCAGAGAAGTAGTTTATTGTTTCATACAAAACTCTGGTGAGATCTTGCCCAGAAGTCTGTCAAGTCTAAGTACAAACAAGGAACACTGGGGTAAGAAGAGACCAGAAAAAAGGCCCAGATATTCATCATCAACATTCATGCATTGTAAGGTTAGGTTTCTTGAACAATATCATTGTAATAAAAAAGTCACATAACAATATTTCATGTGATTTTAAGGGTCTAAAGCTTACCCTTTCCAACCTCCTGTTCTTATATTATTTCTTTGCCTGTGTATTTCTAGATGTAGAGCCTATAACCTGCTCAGAGTCCGTGGGTGCAATTCCCCAGGTACTGGAGAAGGAAGAAAAGTGCACAGGAATGAGGTAGTCTGGTGTCCTAAGAGACTGTGCAGTGTATGGATAGGTAGAGAGCAAACTTAAGGCTGCTCTCAGCTTGAGTCTCCGTGCAAAAGCGCATGCAGGGTATCCTTTTGCCATCTGTCTCCTAACTTCTCTTTCACTCTCTCTAGGCACGCTCTGAAAATGAACCCAAGTAACACTGAGTTGGAGAGAGTCAGCAACAGCTCTGCAGAGAGCCTCAGCCCACCCTTCAGGAGTGCCCACGTCAGCTTCACGGCTGGCTCCAGTGACAGCCTTGACTCGGACACACAGACTGGCAGCGATGGCAGTAAGTGACCACCACCTGTGGGAGAGGTAGCATTGTACCTCAGGCCTGCTGCTGGGACAGCATTCTCGGAGCAGGGATCACGAGAGTCCAGTCCCCAGCTCCCTTCATCTTTCCACTTCTCCTACCCTTCTGCCTCTCGATGAACTTCAGATGAATGTGGCAGAGTCAGACCAACAGCACAGAATTTTCCTCTTTTATCCAGCACATGCCAAGATCATTCACCCTGTAGATCTCCTCCGGTCTGGATAAAACCTCCATATAAAAACAGTCCTGCTTGTGCTTCACGCATTTCATGATGTCACAAGTAGCCCTGCTATAGGAGTTCCTACATAGATTTGAGGAGTACCAGAAGGAGTTTTGTACTAGAGGTGATCTCTCCCTCTCATTGTGTTCCCAGTTATTTCTTAAGGGGAAAAATTCTGCCTGCACTCGTTGAACTGAGATTAAAAAATACTTACTATGAAGTCACTTGTTTTCATCAGTGCGTTACTTAGACATGCACTAACGTGTTCAGCAGCTCAGAAATTATTTGCTTAGCAAGAGCAACCTTCATGTAGTGGAAGTTCTGTCTCTCCAAAAGCAACAACATGCAGCAATAAAACTAAGAGCCAGATCTCTGGAAACTCCATTTTTCCACCGCTAACTTGGAGTCTGAGAGTGAGACCTTGCCAGGAAATTGTGCAGGGGGAAGAAAAACTCACATCTGTTGGATCTTTACTTGCTAGGCACAGAAGCAATTTGCTGTCAAAAATGTGTCTTGGTTTGGAAAGACAGATATCTGCCAGGGAAAGCTGGAGTTTCCCTTAGAATGTGGAATGTAAACCCCACACCTCTGCCAAATTATAATTTTGCAAATAAGGGCTTTCAGGCAAAGATTTGGGAATAGGAATAACAGTTTTCTACTAGGAATATTAACAATACAAATGTAGTAGAAAAAACAAAACCACCCAACCAAATCACCAAACAAACAACAATTTTGGAAAACCCTGACAGAGTCAGAGCTACAACCTGTTGGTCAGGGTGTTGGAAGCAGTCCAAAAGCGAGTCCTCCTGGAGTGGCAGATGTGGTTCTGGTGGAGTAGAGATGATCCTGTAGAACAAGGGTCCAGGTAGTGATGCGAAGGGGTCCAGTGGTGGTGAGACGGGGTCCAGTCTTCCTCCAGGAATCAGGTGAAGTTGGATACTTTCTGTGTTCCTGTGTCTCAGTTTTATCCAGGTAGAAATGGTTGGCTCCCCCCACTGGGTGGGGCATCTCACAATAGGATGATGCAATGTGGATAGTCTATTTTGGGGATGTGTGCTTTTAAGAGTGTCTTAATGGTCCATTAGCAGAAAATATTCCCCTGGAGGGAGGACTGGCAGTGAAAGAGATAAGAAACACTGCCCTACCTGGTTTTAACAGTTGGCCCATTATCAAAAGGCACCTGCCCCCCTTCTCCCAGAGTAAAGAAGAACAATTCTCCAACTGCTTTCCGCAAATGAAATAGAACACACATTTTTGGTTCCATAACCCAAGACAAATGATAGGGACAAGAGGATTTCTCTGCCTTCACTAACAGAGGAGAAACTGTTTAAACTCATCATGGGAGAGACGAGTTTTTAAATGAACACTCAAATGCAGTTTGCCTTGCTGATGCAAGCAAGAAGCTGCAGTCAGCCATTGAGTGAGGTGAGATCAAATTAATTTGCTATGCTGTCAGATGTTAAAATATGAAGTGCAAGGGAGCTTTTAAGCCCCTGACACGCAGAAGGACTCTATGCTGAAGGTGCAGAGCACTTTTAGGACAGTTGTGAAAGAGTTTAATTCATTACCCTCTGCTTGGGGCAGAGCCCAGGAGCATAAAAAAAACTTAAGAGCAGTTTGGCATTTTTGGGCTAGGCATGAGGACGGGTTGCCAAAGATTCCAGTGCTGATGTTTGTTCCCTAAGACTCTCTCAAGTAAATCTTGTCTCTTGAAACAAGGATTCAGCTGCATGTCCTGGCAGAGATGCCTCTGGTGTGGTACTTGTGGACTGCACACTGAAGGATTTCTCTTGGCTCTATCCTTTGTCAAACCCTGTGGATGGAAATGGCAAGAGGTTGCCATGCTGAATGATCCCTGCCTGTGGCTTTTGACAGGGTTTTAATGGAGAGAATCTTTCTGTGCACCCATTCGAGTATGATGCTGATGTCTGGGTTTTCCTTAAAGCTTGGGGCATGAATCTCAATTGTTAAGGCAGATATTTCTCAGCTGAAACTGGACAGCAGTCACTTGCTGGGCAACTGGGTGTACAATACAGGCACACACCTGGGGCAAGGGTCCAACAGGAGTCAGATGGCTCAGCACTCAAGCACTGGGGCAAAAGAGACGTGCGCTGCTTCACATTTCCTACCGAGCTGTTACTGAGCATATTCTCAGAAATGGGCTGCTGAAACAGCCTTGCATGGGAGACAAACCTGCAGAAACCAAAATCTGTGCTGCTCATTCCTGAGGTACCTCTCGGTGCTGTTGGTGTGATGGGATAGATTACGGGAGGTGCATGCAGAGAGCCTTGGCAGTGGAGGAGACAAATGAAAATTGACCAGTGCTACCAAAATCTGGTGAGGAAGGACAGGGCTGGATGGTGCCAGCATCCACTCTGGTGTCTGAGAACCAGGGGATCTGCCTTCACCTCATGTGGTCTCAGGTGGTGGAGCAGCTAACAGGGATTGCTGCTCTGGCACAGCTGGTGCAAACCTGCAAGTGACATGCCACAACAGACTGGGAGCTCAGGGAGCTGAGCCCCTGCACTTGGAGGTTGTAGGTGATTGCTGGTGAGTCACTTGGGCTTTGAGGAGACAAGTGCCTTCTTCGGGCTGACATGGAAACTGCCCCAGGGCATTTCTCAGGAGCAGGCAGGAAGCTGCTGGGAGGAAGTGCCTGCTGGCAGCTGAACCCTCAGCAGCAGCTTTGTGAGGAGGAAGGATTGTTTGCTACCACTCTGCAGCTTTGGAAAATAGATTTAATGAACGCAATAGACCCTGCTATCTGCTAAACTATTTGTTATTTGCTTGGAGCAAAACCCCACCGTTTCACCTTTTGAGGTTTACACTTCCATGCGAGTTGTTAGCAGAGTCCCATTTGTCATTCAAGTGGCATAGATAAATTCCCTTAAATTATTGTCTCTCTTCTTTTAATTTCCCCTCCACTCCTCACTTGGTCTGTCTCTATGACCTGAAATTATTGCTCTTTATTTCAATGTCAGATCACCTTTTTCTCCTTTTTTTAATATCCCACTTCTTTCATGGCACTTCTTTCATGGTAAGTGTATTACCCATCTCCAGTCTGGCCCGGGTAGGAAAGCAGCTGCTATGTCTGCCCAGAATGAGCCAGCCATCCCAACCCAATCCATGTGCAGTTGGCATGTGGAGCTGCTTGGGGTTTAGTGGTATGTAGTGGGGCCAGCCTGGCCTCAGAGTAAAGAAGTCTGGCAATAAGCTGGGAAACAGGCAGTGGGGGGAAGGCCAGATTTCTTTTCAGCAGGATGGAAATTGCCAAAATCCCAGGCATGCTCAGCGACCTTTCCCCAGTGTGAAGCAGAGACAAAGGTTCCATATACTTGGAGTGCTCTAGTACAGCCAGAGGGCTGGAGCTGTGTGCCAGGAGTCACTCTCTCCTTATCATGCCCTGCTGCTGAAGCACTGGGTGGCAGCTGCCAGGTGAGAGAGGCTGTGTTTAAAAGATTGTCCCTTCTATCAAGTGCTTCATTCTTACCTCCCTGTAGATAACATCACAGCTTAAATATTTACCCTCTACTACCTTTTTACTACTGTAGATGCAGTTCATAGGAAAGTGGTTTCAAGGGTGCAGAAGTGCATTTCTCTGGAAGTCTGGTTGCAGCCTGCTTTGCAAACCTGCTCTGTTAAACTGGATTAAATCCCTAACCCTTCCAGTAAAACTTTGCAGCTGTGAATAGCTGAAGACTGTTCACTGGGTTCAGATGTAAGTCGGCTTGCTGCTTTCTTCCAGCCAGGGCCCTGGGGGTGGCAGGGATATGGAGAAGGACCTGTGCTCTGAGCCTGCAAAGGCCACTCATGGCATCTTCTTGTGTGTTGCTGTCTCCTAGGACACTCATCCGAGCTGAACCACTCACCCCCTCCGGCTGAGAGCCAGGTGTTTCCCCCTGTTCCTTTCCTTCCTGTCTCCACTGAGGATGGTCCCTCCTCTACCCCCAGCTGCCTGCCCCCTCTGCCCCAGAAGAAGACAGTGATCAGAACGGTGTCTTCCCCAGATGGCTTTTTTGGGGGACAGGCATCTTCAGCCAAAGCAGCTGGTGCTGCCAGCCCCAGGCTGAATGTCAGCCATTCTGAGAGCAATATGTGCCTCCGAGAGGAGCTTCCCTTCATCCACCCAGCCAGCCTGGGGGGCCACCCTAGTGCCTTCTCCTCCTCTGAGTCCCTGGAGAAAAGCTCCAAAGGAAACAGCTACTGGGGCTCAAGCACTGCTAAGAGCACAGCGGCTTGCGGCCCCAGCAGAAACCTCCAGCCCCTCTCCTCCTCACAGCTCAGCGTGTCCAGCCAGGTGTCCTCGGCCTCCAGCCTCCACAACCTGCTGAGCAACATGGACAGCAAGGAGGGGCTGTACAGCAAGCTGGGGGCCCTGTACGCCGAGTCCCTGCGCCGCCTGGTCGCCAAGTGCGAGGAATGCTTCATGCGCGAGCAGAAGAACGAGCTGCACTTCAGCGAGAACAACTGGTCGCTCTTCAAGCTGAGGTGCAACAGGCCCTGCTGTGACTCGGGGGATGCGATTTATTACTGTGCCACGTGCTCCAAGGACCCTTCTACCACCTATGCTGTGAAGGTAACAGGCCACCAGGTATCCAGGCTTATCTCCCTCTTCTAGGTGGAGATGTGTGCGCTATAGCAGCACATGGTGCCTCATACAATGTCTGGTTTTCTCTGCTTGCATTTCTCACAGCTGAAGTTGGGCAAGCAAAACCCCCTCTCAAAACTGCCACCTACCCACTGCTGCTTAGGAAGGTTAATTTGGAGAAGGAGTTTTCATTGTAACAAATGCCAGTCAGATTTAGCTTAATTGCTGAAGGGGTCTGAAATCCAACCATTTTCCCTCTCTGAAAACATCTTTGTGCAAATACTCTGTTGTAAACTCAGAGGTATTTGCCTCTGATGACACAAGCTGATGAAAGGCTGCTCAAAAGACAGCATTTTTGCCTCTGCCTGCCTTTGAAGTGGAATCTCTGACCCAGATACTGAGTGCCTATATGATCTTGAAACTAGAGGTAATAAGATATTGCACATCCCAATTAAACAATGCGAAGCTGACCCAGACATGCTGTGTAAGGTCAGGTCTGAAATATTTTCCTGTACCTCCATGGAATACATATTTTGAAATGGAAACTTGAGGTGCAATAGTTCAGCTCTTTGAAACCAGGATAAGTAAATTTATCCAATTGGTTCCGTGGACATCCAGTTGATTTGGGGTTCTTGATAGACGTTATTACTTGAATACAGAGGTTTTCATTTCCCTTCTGACATAACTCTGGGGACATCTCACTGCTGATTATTCCTCAGGTTGTTTTCAAAGCCTAAAGTAATTCACAAAAAAGCACTGTCAGAGATGCATTAAGGAATGGGGGGAAAAAAGAAAAAAATCTCTGCTGAATCGTTTCCACCATTATGAACTCTAAGAGCTGTTCTAGGATGCTTTAAAACATCCCTAAGGGATGTTCTAGTTAAGTGGTAGCTTAAAAGCCAGTTCATATCTTAAAGGAAATACAGTCAACCCAACAGGGGGGCTGTAAATAACCAGATTCAAATTAGATGAGATCTTGCACTAATACCCTTAGTCCAGCACTCAGAGTCGAAGCTCTTCTTGTGTGTTATACCTAAATACACCCCAACTCTCTTCCTGAAGCCTAAGAACCATGTAGTGAGCTGTTGTGCTCCTTTTCAATCTGCAGTTGCCTGTGGCACACCCACACCTTTGCTTTTGCCTGCTGTGTTAGGGGAGGTTCAGTAGCTCAGCTCTGTGACTGTAGTGCATGAATTCTTGCCAAGGCAGAAACAGCACATTTTGGCCTCTTGACAGGACTGCCCTTGTGTCTCTGTGTGTGAAGTGGGCTTACTCTGTGCCCTAGGTACACTGCAGAGTGTCTTAACAAAGTCCAAGCCAGTGCAACAAGGCTGGACTCTGTGCCAGCATAGTCATGTTGTGTATGTGTTTATCCATGTGCATGGATACGATTCCTGTGTGCCACCATCCCTTTGGCGGCCAAAGTAGGGAATGAATAATTGGGAAACATTACAATTGGCTGATCCGTAGCTGCCCCTCCTGGCTTCTGGTCTAGATTTTTTAACATGAAAGAGATCACAGACCTGTAGTTAAAATTAGACTTGGAGAGCTGTCTTGGTTTGAAAGACAGGTATCTACCAGGGAAAGCTGGGTGAGGGAATGTAAACTCCTCACCCCCTCCAAATTGTAATTTTGCAATTAAGGGCTTTCAGGCAAAGATTTTGGAATAGGAATAACAGTTTTTTACTAGGAATGTTAACAATACAAATGTAGTAGAAAACAAAACTAACTAAACAAACAAGCAAACAAACAAACAATCTTGGAAAATCTCTGACAGAGTCAGAGCTACAACCTGACACCCTGTTGGTCAGGGTGTTGGAAGCAGTCTAGAAGTAAGTACTGCTGGAGTGGCAGATGTGGCCTCTGGGCCAGTCACGATGGGGTGTTTCTGCCACCCATTCCCAGTTAAACTCACTTCGGCCTCTAATACAGTCAGCTGCTGGGACCCTCCTGTCATCCCAGAAATAGAAACAGATTCTGCTCCTACATACCCCGAAGGCATCAGGGTACATTGGGCACCAGTGTCAACCAAAGCTGTATATTTTTGTGGGTCAGATGTGCCAGGCCATCAGATCCACACAGTCCAATAGATCCGATTATCCCTTTCCTCTACCTGGCTAGAGGCAGGGCCCCTCTAGCACTGGTTATTCCCTCCTTGAGTATACATACTAGAAGTTTCAGCATCTTGACTTCTGGCAGCTTGGTCCTGGGAGGTTGAGGCTACTTTCATTTTAGTGGAACCCCCTTGGTGAGTGTTCCTCTCCTTAAGCTCACGCACCCATGCTGCCAGGACAGAAGTGGGTTTCCCATCCCACGCTCCCATGTCTTTTCTGTGGTCATGCAGGTAAAACCACAGCTCAGCTCTTGGGGTGTACCCTCTCTCTCAAGCTGGGGGTCCTTGGGCTCTAACTCTGGGGCCTGTAACATGCATGGGTGCTGCACTAATCTTCCTCATCTCCTCCCTCATTTCCTCTTTGAATTGCAGAGATATGAGCCTGCATCGAGCCATTGATCATACTCTTGTAATTCTTAAGCTTATTGGCAACAGACCCCACTGGCTCTCGATTGTCCTCAGCATTAATTGTTGCAATAAAGGTGGTGTACTGAGATGGCCCTAGATTTGCCAGATTCCACAACATCTGCCCTGTGCATTTAACCTTGTCAGGGTCATTATCATGCTGTCCACTCCTCCCAAAAAGTACCTCCAGCACTGCCACTCCCCTCAGCTGTTGGATCCCTTCCTCCAGAGTTTTCCAGCGCATTCTATGGTGGTGCTCCTGCATTCTTTCTCTGTGGACAAATCTCTCTCTCATACTCATTAAAAGCCGCCCCCAAAGGGAAAAGGGCCCTGGCTCCCTTACAAATACCTGATTTATACCTGAGTCCTGGGTCAAGGGTCCTAAATTCCTTGCCTCACCACTATCTAGTTGCATACTTGTACTCATAAGGTCCCAGACCTGAAGTAGCCAGGCTGTGTAAGCCTCACGTCCCCGCCGTACAATATCTTTTTTCAGATTATGGAGACTTTCATACGACAGGGACTCGGTGATGAGCTGAACGTGTGATTCCCCTGCAGGTTGTGAGGGCCCTCTTTTCTTATCCTTTTTATCTGGGTTTGCTGTTTTTACTTTAGATTTCTTTGTTTCCACAGGGGCAACTGCTGCTGGCTGTGACTGCCCCTGTGGTTCAGCTGGGACCTGGACAGCTGTAATGTCTGTGGGTTCTATATCAGACTCTCTTTTGTCAGGGCAGGGGGAGGGTTTCCCACCAGCTGGGGAAATGTACTGCCTCAACATCTGGCCCATCTTGTGTATCTTTTTCACCAGAGCCCCCACCCAAACCAGGTGGTTTATCTCTGAGGCAGGCTGTGGGGCAGGGGTAGGCTCTTGGGCAGCATCTTTATTTTCTGGGATAGGTATCAGGCTGTTTACCCAGGTCAATCTCCCCTTGAATGCCAAACAGAACAGGCATACCAGCAACACCAGCCACTGTATGATATCATTAGCATTCAGAGGAGATTTGAACCCTTCAAAAACTGGTGGGGTAGACCCAAAGAGCTGGGTGAAGGGTTGGGAGAAAAATTCCCCAAGTGCCATTTCCTCACACTATGTACTATTGTTAAAGTAACCCCAGAAACACAGAGCTGGTGTATGATAGCTCTGAATCCATGTGCTTGCTTTCCAGAGGAAGTTAAAAATCCATGAATTCCTCACCTTGTTAACCCACAAAATAAACTGGATGCCAGCCACAGTAGCCTTAGTTATAGGGCCCATGTTTAGATAAGGACTAGCAAATGGCAGAAATACAGCCATGACCACGTGCCACCCAAACCAGGGAAAGCTAGACCACATGATTCTGACCAGTGGGATTCTATCTAATACATAAGAACTGTTATTCCTTTCTCTCAATGCCATCATGCCTCACGTTGGGTGCCAAAATGTGTCTTGGTTTGGAAAGACAGGTATCAGCCAGGGAAAGCTGGAGCTTTTCTTAGAAGGGAGAATGTAAACCCCTCACCCCCTCTAAATTGTAATTTTGCAATTAAGGGCTTTCAGGCAAAGATTTGGGAATAGGAATAACAGTTTTTTACTAGGAATATTAACAATACAAATGTAATAGAAAACAAAACTAACCAAACAAACAAGCAAAAAAACAAACAAACAACAATCTTGGAAAAACCCTGACAGAGTCAGAGCTACAACCTGACACCCTGTTGGTCAGGGTGTTGGAAGCAGTCTAGAAGTAAGTACTGCTGGAGTGGCAGATGTGGTTTTGTTGGAGTAGAGTTGATCCTGTAGAAAGGGGTCTAGTGATGGTGAGAAGAGTCCAGTCTTCCTCCTGGAATTGGGTGAAGCCAGATACTTATGTTCTTACGTCTCAGTTTTTATCCAGGTAGGAATGGTTGCCCCCCTCCCCCCACTCCCCGCCCACTCGGTGGAGCATCTTACAATGGGATGTATGCTGTGGGGATGTCTGCTTTGGGATGACTGCTTGGGGATGTGTTAATGGCCTATTAGAAGAAAAATATTCCCCTGGAGGGAGGACAGGTGGTGAAAGAGATAAGAAACACTGCTCTACCTGGTTTTAATAGTTGCCTCATTATCAGAAGGCATCTGCCTTGCCCCACCGCTCCTCCCACAGTTACAAGAGATAAAGAAAAAACATCTCCCCAACTGCTTTCAACAAATGAAATAGAATACACATTTTTAGTTCTACAACTCAAGACAAGAGCTCAAAATGGGCAGAGAATCAGACTTGAGCCAAGGAGCCTATTAAGAAGCAGGAGCCAGAGTCTGAGCTGTGCACAGACAGACATTGCTATGTATAAAACAGTTTGGAAATGGCTTTAGAGACATTCAGCCAAGATATGCTCCATGCCTTGGCTTCTTTCTCCACTAGAGGTGTGTGACTAAGCCAGCCCAGGCTCCTACTTGGAGCTTTCAGCAGGGAGGATGCCTCTGGTGCAGCCAAAGTCAAGAAGAATGGCTGGATGGGGAAGATTTCCCTGTACTCGTCTGCCTGTAGTTGTTCTTCCAGAGACTTCTCTCTTGCCAGGAATTCCTTCCCTTTTCCTATGCCTTACATGTCATTCCTTTGGGAGGAGGAATGAGCAGGTTTGTTAGCCAGAGGGCTGGAAGGTCTGCTCTGCATTTGGGGACCTCCTGGATCACCCTGGGTCCCACTGCATTCATCTGCATTCTGCCTAGCTCTCCAAAGCTTGTCTTCCCACAAATAAGCCAGGGCAGGGTATTTTTGTTCAGAAAAAAGAGGACAATAGGGATTTGAAATGCCCCATCTCCACAGGATTGTCTCATCTGAGTGAATTATCTGCAAATGCCTACATTCAAACCCTTGCTAGAGGAATACAAAAGCAGCCCTCTTCAGCTCCTCTCTATTCTTGTGTATATTTTAACTCAGAGGCAAAATTGATTTCTCCTACGATTTTGCACGCAGGCTGTGACTGGCACTGGCACGCTCCAGGCTTTGAAACCTTTTATGCTGAGTTTCAGCCTGTTGCTTACTCCTGTGGATGACATATAAACACATCACTAAATAAAGGGGAAAATAGTATAATAGAAATGCCAGAAGGCCCCATAAGCTAATGGATACTCCTATAATAAACCTGAGTTTGAGTCTCTAATGCAGTATAAAGCTAAACTACAGAAGAAAATGAAGATAGAAGTCATGTAGGTTAAAGAGAGTCCAGATTATAAAATGCATTTTTCTCCCTAGAGTTTGCTGCACTCTCACTTCTTTCTAGGCCTCTTGTAAGCTCCCATTTTCTCTTGAGTGTTTTTCTTTTCTTGCCTGTGCTGAGGAGTACAGCTTGTTGCTCATTTCCCTTAGCCATTGATCAGAGAGTAGTTGCTGACACAAAGAAGTGGAATGGTTGAGGAGGATGTGAAAGTGGCTCCAGGGCTTGGGACCAGAGAAGGATCAGGTGGGAAGAAAGTGCTGGAGGCCTCCTCCACCACTCACCTCAAACAGGACTATTGCTCCCAATCACCTCACATTGCATGGGGCCTCATCCAAGGGTGTTAACTCTCTGCAGAGATGGAGACAGCATGTCTACTGCCACAAGTTTTGCTTTTCTCCCTCCAGAAAAGTCTCTTGGGTTGCAGGAGTTCATCTCAATGATATCTGTGATGTAAAAACTGTGTTACTTCTGTTGGCAGTGAAACAAAATCTTCAGAAGTGATTCACGCTCGGACTGCTGTCCTCCTTTCCTTCAGTTACTGGCCATTGCCTGGCAATGGAAGCGTGCCCAGAAATCCAACCCAGACATCTGGTGGCTAAGGTTGGGATGCTGCAGGACAAAAACAATCCTCAAGCCAGAGACCAATGCACATGCTGCTTCTGCTGTTGTCTTTCAGAGCATCTGCAAATCATGGCTTAGCATCCCACCTCTCAGCTTCTGGTCTCTGACCTGTCTCTGTCACTGGCTGATGAGACTTCTCTTTTGGTCTCTCTTCACAGATTTGTAAAACCCAGGAGTCCAAGGTAGCTGCTTCGTACTGCAGCCCTGCAGTGCCAGTTCACTTCAACATCCAGCAGGACTGTGGGCATTTTGTGGCCTCCGTCCCCTCCAGCATGCTGCTGGCCTCAGATGTTGGGAAAAGCATGCCTGGAGATGGCTTCCATCCCTCCCGCACTGCCAGTGAGCACAGCTGTGTGGTGGTCATCACCCATGAGGTGCCGAGCCAGACCACTGCCGACTTTGTGAGGGACTCGGTGATGCTGCACCAAGCCAAGCCGGAGCTGTACGAGCGTCGCGTTTGCTTCCTGCTCCTCCAGCTCTGCAACGGCTTGGAGCATCTCAAAGAGCACGGCATCATCCATCGTGACCTGTGCCTGGAGAACCTCCTGCTTGTGCCCTGCAAGCCCCCCATGAGCTGTGGGAAAGCCAAAGATGACAAACACTTACCCTGCCTCATCATCAGCAATTTTTTGAAAGCTAAACAGAAGACTGGAACCGGAGACTCCAAGCTGAAGAAGAGTCAGGCCCGCCTGGCCCCGGAGATTGTGTCGGCTTCTCAGTACAAAAAGTTTGATGAGTTCAGACTGGTATTCTCATCTATGAACTGCTGCACCAGCCCAACCCCTTTGAGGAGAAGGTGCACCTCAGGGAGCAGGAATACAGCCCTGAGGACCTCCCTGCTCTACCCAGCCTCTCCATCTACTCCTGAGGACTCCAGCACCTGGCCCAGCTACTACTGGAAGCAGATCCCATCAAGCGTGTGCGGATCACCGAGGCCAAGCGGATGCTGCAGTGTCTGCTTTGGGGGCCCAGAAAAGACCTCGTGGAGCAGCCCCTCAGCCATGAGGAAACCCTGCACCAGGTGCTGCAGACAATGCTGGCTGGACATGAAGCGTGCCCTGCTCATGATGAAGTTTGCAGAGTGGGCCGTGGACACGGAGCGGAGCGTTGAACTGGAGGACTGGCTGTGCTGCCAGTACTTAGCATCTGCTGAGCCAGCCTCCCTCTTGCACACATTAAAACTGCTGCAGCTGCTCTGACCTTGGACGTGTCTCGGAGGCAGCTGAGGGCTCCTGACTGCCTTGCAGCTAAAGGTTCACAGCCCTTTCAGATGGGAGAGGTTTGAATCTCAGCTGCAATGCACGTTCAGCTCCTGCCCCGCACTCCAGTCAGAGTGCTCAAGGCATGTTTGGTATCCTCAGCACTTTTAGTTTTTGAGCAGGCATTTTGAGTGGGCATTTTGTGGCCTCCGTCCCCCCATTTGGGGGGATTTTTGTTTTTTGGTATGGTAAATGTGGACTAATAAACACCTGCCTGCCTGTGTGCATGTTTCTAATGAACACACTGTACTGAGCTGATTTCTGTGCCTATGGGACAGTCCTCCAATCCCCACCTCTCCCAAAGCATCAGAGACTTTTTCCCTGGGAACAACACCATGCTCTAGAGCGGGAAGCAGGGATGAATGGGTGGCTGGTTCTTTTCAGGAGCAAGGGAATTTCACATAATGCTCCTTTGCAAGGGACAACCTGGAGCTTTGAAATTCACATCTTTTGTGAGTTTTGGCATCCGTTTTGCTTCTCCCTTTCAAAACAAAAATTACTGCTTGTTTCTGTGTTATCAGTTCTTTTTTTCCCTGTGGGCAGTTCAATATCAGCTGCCTGTTACCTTTGATACTAATACAGCCTGGCTCTCCTGTCTAGTGGTGCAGCTGTAGTGGAGAACTACTGTTGGATGTGAAGGGGTGAGAGAGAGCTCAGGGGGGGTCTGTTCATGAGAATGATGCTGGGAATTACCCCTTGTAAAGCTAATGCAATGGAAAATCCCCAATTTACCTCCAAGGCCTTGGCAGGAAAGTCAAGGCCAGGTTGCTTTGCTTTCCCCATCTCTCCCCATCCCTCCCTTCGCCTGGTAATTCACCTGTCCCTTGTGTCTCACATTTATTGAACTCCTTTATTGAGAGATCAGCTGGGATGTAAAAGGCTGGGACCACTGCAGGCCAGCAGGGTCTCGTTGCTGCTGGTGTTTGAATTAGAAATGCACAGGGCTGGGTGCGCTGCAAACACGTTTCTCCAACAGTGTTGGAGATGCAGGAGCAGAACAATGAATGGTGGAGAAACTGGCCTGGCTCCCTTTAGCCCCTTTGCCTCCATCCAGACATAGAGCAGCCACTCAGATTGGGATAGAGGCAGTACTGCTGAGGAAAAAAAAAGATTTTTCAAAGGTTGCAGGCTTCTTTTACTCTTCCACCCCAACATGAAGCAGAGATGGACTGCCCTGGTCCTGACATCAGTTCTGCAGCCCTTGGAGAAGCGGTAAGTTTGGGCATTTGGAGAGAGCCCAGCATCAGCTTATCTGAGACAGGATGTCACTAGCTGAGCAACCCTCCTCCCAGCTCTAACAGGGAGAAATTCATGAGCACCTTCCTCCAGCCTTGATTCACCTCCAGACACAGCCTGGTCTTTTGGGGAATTTAATTCCCCAGGTTTTCTTGATACTTTGTGTACTTTCTGTGAATCTTTTCCCAGCTTCCCACCTGGATTTTTCTTTTTTAAAACCTGTTTGGCGATGGTTGCTGCTGCTGGGAGGGGATAGTTCCTTAGCTGGGCACCCATTTGCGATGAATTTCCCCTGATCCCCTTAGGGAGGAGGCTGTGCACATCCTTGCCTGCTGGAAGGATGTGGGATGGCTCCAACTGCGACTGCTGGGAATTTTTTATACACTGGCTTTCTTGCATCTGACTTTTGGGTCCACTTCCCTCTTGTACCAGTAGCAGGAGCTTTCTGGCTTGGGAACCACTGTCCATCCCATGGATCATCCTGAACACAACACTCTGGAAGGTCTGGCTTTGAGTTGCTGTATATGGTCTCACATGTGCCAGCAGAGTAATGAAAGAGATGGAGAACCTGTCTGAAGGAGCCCAGCAGGTTTTTCTGAGATAAGATGAAGAGATGACTCAGTTTCTGAGCATGAAAGTAGGGAAGAGGCTGTGGCAGCTTTGCAGGAGAGCAGTGAAGGAGACGGGGATTGGTCATGACAGATCCATGTTGTGCTGGCAAGGGGGAGATAATTTGCAAGGCAAGTGGCTCGCAAAGCTGTAGTTGGGTACTCAGTGGGACTCAAGAGGTAGCTAAAAATTCAACCAGCCCACAAAAACACGAGACTAGATCCATTTTGCATGCTGAATTTCAATTTAGTGACAAACACTGTTACAGGTCTTGGCACAGGGCCTGCATGGTGTGGGATGTTAACTTGATCAAAACTCTGTCCCTTGAGTTTGGGCAGTTGAGTCTGGTTCTGGTGTTGGTATTGGCAAATTGCAGCAGCATTCCCAGCAGACCAGAGGCCAACAATAGTCTTTTTCAGCCATATTTTTTTAGATTGGGTGGGTGGCCTCTTGGTCTCATAGAAACAGAAATTCTTAGCTCACGGGTTTCCCGGTACTTTCCCCTATGGTAGCTCATGCTTCTTCTCCAGCCTGAACAGTCCCAGGTTTTATGTCTTAGGGTTGATGCTTGAACAGGAGAAGTGCATTAGGATTTCTGATGGGTAGCTGTTGTGGGGAAAGTGACACCTAAGCCTCAGCTGAGTGCCACAGCTGAGTTTGCGGACTTTGCTGGCTTATGTCTCCTCTGTCTTTGCTACTCCCACCATGCCATGAGCAGCAGCTCCCCTTTTCCTAGCAGGCATTCTTGTCCCCATGCCCAGGAACCTCTGCAAGAATGGTGCAGGGGATGGATCATTCCCTGTGTGGCAGGGGACACAGATGACCTGCACCCTGGGGACCAAGTGTGTCACCCGTTCAGGGGGAAGGAGGATTGCAGGATATGTCTGGGAACACAGCTCGAGGTCCATGTGCCACAGGGACAGTGCTGAGGAGCAGTGCCTGCAGGAGCACCGCAGACCCCAGGAGCTCAGAGGTACTGTGGAGGGGGAAAGGGGTGTTTTCTTGTCTCGTGCTGCCCCCAGGCAGCCTGGCAGCCCCTTTCCCAGTGGTCCAAGCACACAAGAAAGGTGGATGTGAACAGAAAGGTGGATCTGCACAGAAACTGTCTTGTATTTTGCTGTATTTCTGCAGGGTGTGTTTCTAGAGAAAGTGATACACTGGAAAGAAGCTTTTCCTTGTCAGATTTGGCATGCATGGCATGCAGCAACACCCTGCTTTCACAGAATTTGTTCTGCCAAGCCCATGGACCTGATATTTGACTTTTCTGAGGAAATATTTCTGAAGGTCTGTGCAGTGCCTGCTCAAGCAATTCTCTGCTATGCTTCTGAAAGACATGCCCTTGCTTTTCAAGGAGCAGGAACAAATTTCCACAGTAGCACTGGAAATATTGACACACTGCTCATGTCTCTCATTTTATACCGTCAAAGGCTGGGAGTGGAAGCTTGTGAGCCATAAGGAAGCATGTGAGTCAGCATTATTTGTTTTGTTTCCCTGTGCTAAACAAGTAAGAGCCAGTTTCTGGTGAAGGAATTGATTGTTTGACAATAGAGTGAGTAAGCAGAGCAGGCTGACCACTGTCAAAGCAAACTCTGGGCATGAAAGCAGATATGACTCATTGACAAGTTTTAGGCATACAGTGCTCGGAACTTTTTTTTTTTTGCATCTTTTTCTTTTCTTCAGAAAAAGAAAGCACATAAATGGGAAGGGAGACTATTAAATAAGGCTGAAGAGGTCTGAACTGAGCTCCTGTCTCAGACTTTTCTGTGACCTTAGGAAATCTGCTTCACTCCCACCCACAAAGCAGAGATGATCAGTTTCTGTCTGAGTTACAAAGCAGAGTCAGCCACAAACCTGCAAGTTTACATTTGACTGTGTTAGACAAGACATGAAAGTACCTAAAGGAGGAAGAAATTAAGAAATAAATGCAGTGATTTATTAAAACATAATATTGCAAAATTCCTTCCTTTTTTCTCAGGCACCAGTCGCTCCCTGGCTTTTTGCTGCTTGCTGCAGTTACAAATTTGCTGACCACTGCCTGTAAATGGCCCACTGCTGCTTGGAGCAAAGGCCACAACACCCTCTGGATGATTCTGATTCCTTTGGGGCTATTTTTTCCCTTTAGCCTTCACAAAGAGCAGACACAAACATATGCTGAAGAAGCAGAGCTGCGTCTTAGGGGAAAACACAGGAGAGGAGTGAACCAACAGTGCAATAATGGCATGGGATGTGCTGAAGTGGTGGAGCTGCCCTGCCACCAAATGGGAGGTGCCAGGAATCATCCAGACTTCCCAGCAGACTCAGGTAGCTGCAGCATGCTGGGCATCCCAGAAGTGGCTTTGCTGCTCTGGGACTGCAGCTCAGAGCTGTCTCCCCAGGATGGATGCCACCTCTCCCATGCTCTTCAGAGCCTGTAGTGTAAAGCTTGTGGGGTAAATCACAGTGAGGATATCTTTCTCTGTCACTGCCAGGATGATCTCAGCCACCAGAGAACAAGTGGAGAGGTGGAATCCTCCCCCAAGCCCTGAAGAACCAAGGTAGCAAGAAGCAGAGATAAAACCCTTGTACTTGCAGAAACCCTGGAGTCCCTCCTGAGCCAGTCAGCTCCTCCCATGGCCAAGAGTGAGCAGGGTGGAGAAGTGAGTCTGCTGTAAGTTGCTGGTCCAGAAATGCCCCAAATACCTTTGAAATACCCCAATTCCTTCCCAGTGCACAGAGTAGTGCTTCCCTCACTGGGCCAGTGCTCAGAGGTGGTGTTCCCCAGTCCATGGATGGCCCTCAAAATGCCTTTCATCTGAATTTTAGAAAAGGAGCACCTGAGTTACTTGAGGCACATAAGAGTATCTTGGGGAAAGAGGAAAAAAATTGGGGAGACAATTTTCTGCACCCCTATTCCTCCTCAGTTACACTTTCTGGATGCATTTGGGCAGTCTTTTTGCAGCAGCACAGCACCTGGATGTCAGCAGCCCCATGGGACTTCTCAGGACTCCCATATAAATAGGACCAGAGCCAAGGGGTCCCCCAGCCCAGTGGGCTGCATTAGGCAGAGTGCTGCCAGCACATGCAGGGAGGTGATCCTGCTCCTCTGCTCAGCACCACTGAGACACATCTGGAGTGCTGGATCCAGTGGTGGACTCCCCAGTACATGAGAGACATGGACATACTGGAGAGAGTCCAGCAAGGGATTGATGATGAGGAAGGGACTGGAGCATGTCTGATCAGAAAAGAAGCTGCGAGAGCAGGGACTGTTCAGCCTGGGGAAGAGCAGGCTCAGACAGGGGGAGCTTGTAAGCATACTGGTAAGTACTGATGAGGAGAATGAAGGACAAGAGGTGATGAACACAGACTGGAACTGTGAAATCCCACGGAGACTCAGGAACACAACTTCTGTGTGTGTGTGCACACAGTGTGTATGTGCTGGTATGTGTGCCCTGTGTGTGCTACTGCTGTGTGCAGTGCTAGGAGCAGGGGTGTGAGCGTTGAATGCTTTGTGTTGTGAGTGTGGCTGCACGTTGTGTGCACAGTGCAGGACTGGTGAGCATTGTGTGTGTGTCTGTTGTGTTCAGTGTGTGTGGGATGGTGGCTCAGGGCTCTCTGTGTGGCCCCAGCTGGGGTTTGGTCCTGTGGGGGCCCCAAGGGGACCCCAGAGAGGTCACAGATGGGGTCAGAGGCATGTGGGAGAAGGGACATCTGACAGTTTATGGGATAGGCATGGGGCAATTTGGGGGTACCCAGGGGAGTTATAAGGCATGTGGGAGGTTGGGAAACCCTGTGAGAGTTATGGGCTATCCAGAAAAGCAAAGTGACACCCAAAAGGTCAAGACACTGGAGAGAAGGCTGGGTGCACATCCAGGAGACTGGAGGGCCTTGGGCTCGGAGGGTGGTGGTGGTGGTGATGGGGCACCCATGGGAGTTGTGGGACACCCAAGAAAGGGGAGAGGGCAGAGACACCCCAGGGGGCTATGGGACACCCAGGAGGCTGGGAAACCCCAGGGATTTATAAGGCACATGGGGGCCAAATACATCTTGGACAGGTTTGGGGTCACCCAAGTGGCTCAGGGGGCACCCAGGGAGGGGTGTGATTGCAGGGTCCCCCCAGAAACTGATGCTGGAGCCCAGGCTTCTGACACCTCCTTTATTGCCGGCATTAGCAGAGCCCCTGATGGGAGAGAGAATTCGCCCTTGTGCTGGGGGGCCGTGGCCCCGCCGTGCCAGGCCTCACTATCGGCGGATGTCCTCCAGGTGCACGGGCAGCCCGTTTATGCAGGCCACGAGCACGCGGCGCCACAGCTGCTCTTCAGTGTAGGAGCAGGGCGGCTGCATGTTCCTCCTGTGCAGTTTGCAATAGGTGACGTGCATGGCCCTCGAGGTGCTGTAAATGTTCTTTCTCCCGCTCTTCGGGTTGGGTTCGGGCGCCCGGTAGCAGGCGGCCACCAGGTCTGCGGCTGGGGCGTGCACGAAGGTGTTGGTCTCCTTGCAGGGCCCGCCTGGGGTCAACACCCGCCGTGTCATCATGGTGTCACAGTAGCTTTGCCCAATGTTCCTCCGGGGGTGGTCCACATGCTGCCGCTGGAACTTCTCGTAGCGGGTCTCACCCAGCACCCCTGCCAGTGCTGCCAGCACCAGGATCATGCACAGCACCCAGCCCGCCATGGACACCTGGGGAAGGTGGGGTTAGGGCCATCTGGGCCTCTGGGCCCCCAGATGGATATCCCACCCTGGGTGCTTGGTTGTTCTACAAATTCCCCTCCCAAATCCCTGCATCCCATACAAATCCCCTCCCAATGTGTGGAAGCCCATCTCTGGACAGCTGGGCTATCTGTGGATCTTGCCTGGATGCACAGGACCCCTAACGTTAGGCACTCCCCAGAAGCCTCAGTCCCCCATGGAACACCCCTCACCTGCTCTCAGACCCCCGGCTCCCCTACAGATCCACCGTGTGCCCCGACACCCGGATGCCATACACGGCCTTCCTTCCCCTCTGGATGCCTGAGCTCCTCACAGACCCCTCCCACAGACATTCTGGTCCCCTGTGCACCCCTCACCCGCACATGCGAGCGCATCTCCGTGTTCCTTATGGCCTCAGGGTCTCCAGGATCCCTCCCACTCCTCTGCACCTCTTTTATACTGGCCCCGGCCATGCCCAATGGGCAAGGATCCAGGAGGAGGGGCAGAGTAAAGAGCAAAGTCATGTAGATATCTGGGAGAGCCAGGTGCCCAGGAGGCCCTGCTCACCCTCATGGCCCCCAAGGTCATTAGGCAATCATTAATGAACCATGTGACTTTCCGCATGCATCTGCTTGGGTGGCCCCTGCCAGCTCTGGCCTTGGCCACCTGTCCCATCAAAGGATACCTGGGCCCTTTTGGGTGGCAGGGTTCCCGGGTGGGGGGCAGGATGTCACCATCACCTCTGGGGCAGCTTGCAGGTGTTCCTACAACTCTTGAAAGATGTGACACATCCGTGACTCTTCTGCTGTGCTAAGGGACCTATGTGCTCCTTTTCCTGGTGTCCTCTTGCAGGCAAATTCACACACCCGGGAAGTGCCAGGATGCATTTTTCCTCACTGCTACCTCCCATGCTCCCAGCTGCTCCACTCATGCAGAGACAAGCAAAGAGCCAGGAGCCAGCCTGAGTCCATCAAATACTCCTTTCCCATCATAATGGAGCTCTAAAGAAAGCATGTCCCCTCCAGAGGGAGAGGCATGCAATGCCCAGGAGAGGCTGTCATGAGTGGGTGCAAGTGGTCTCCATCCTCCCTGTCTAAGGCATCAGAGGCTCTGATGGGAAGTGGTAGAGAATGAGGTCCTGAGCAGCACCTTTCCCAAAAGAGCTGGAACTCGTCCAAGATTGGCCACAGTGAAGGTGCAGAGGGTCTTGCCCTGGGCTCTGGCGGCATTTCTACAGCTTCTGATAAAATCCTACTCAAAGGTGCACAGTCCCTACAGTGCAAACAGCTCGGGTACCTGGCCAAAACCTCACAGAAGGTCAGCACAGCCCCCTTGCTGGCTTCCATACCCTGCTCCTGGGCATGGAAAGAGGATGGGGACTCTCATCATGACCCCTTGGACACACTCTGCTTTCCACTGTCCTGGTGTGGGTGCAAAAGGGATGGCATCCACAGGAGGAGGAACAAACCCAGATGCTTGGCAACGGACTGTCTCTAGCTGGCATGGTGCAGGTACCTGTGCTGGATCCCATCCTACCTGGCAGAGCCTCAGGCATATCCTTGCCAGAGGCTGCTGTGAGGCTCATTGGTGAACCACAGCCTGTGGTCACCTCTTGTCCTGGAGGAGTTCCAAGTGCCTGGCGCTGTTCTGGGCACCGCTTCTCCACCTCCCATCCCTGCCCATGCAGGGGGGCTGAGCGGAGCCTCCTCCTGCCCTGTGCGGCGGGGAGAGGAGCCATGGGCAGAGGCATTTGGGGCAGCCCAGACCACCAGCTTCTGGTTGTCCCCTGGGCACCCCAAGACCTGGGAAAGCTGCCGATATTAGGAGCTCTCTAAACACAGAGTCTAGTTCAGAAAGGCAATGTTGTTTATTCTCTGCAGGATGCAAGGTGGAGGTTTGACAAACCAAACACACCATGGGGTAAAACGATAGATCTTTTCTACAGTAAAATTTACATGAGCCCGCCTGTCTAATGCATATTCATATTTCGAGGAATATTCATTTGTATGACGTACTCTTTCTTTATGCTTGAAATACAAACTTCTTCATTAAGCAACTTCCATTGTAGAAAATACCAGACATCCATTACGTTTACAAAAGGTGACAAAAGATTCAGCCTGGGGACAGATAATTCAGCTCGAAGGCATCAGAACGGGCAGGAGGTGGCAGCTGCCCTTCGCCCGGGCACAGTCGGTGCAGCGAACCCCGTCCCTGTGGCTCTGCCCGCCCGCACAGCGGCCTCACTCGGCCATCCCCATTTCCGGCACTCGGTGCGCTCCGGCCGAGAGTCCCGGGCCGGGCGCTCCGCAGGGATCGGGAATCCCGGGCCGGGCGCTCCGTAGGGATGGGGAGTCCCGGGCCGGGCACTCCACAGGGATCGCGAGTCTCGGGCCGGGCGCTCCGCAGGGATCGGGAATCCCGGGCCGGGCGCTTCGCAGGGATCGCGAGTCCCGGGCCGGGCGCTCCGCAGGGCTCCAGGCGGGGGCGCTCACGGGCACGGGCTGTGTCGAGGCTCCCCCCGCCCCCCCATGCCGTTGGTTCCGTCCCGCCGTGGTACGTCCCGGGCGGGCCGCCCCCGCTCCCGGCGCTGGAGGCCGCCCCGTTCTCGCAGGTCTCGCACGAGCGTCGGTCTCGTATAATCTCGCGGGAGCGCGCGCGTCCCGCCCTTTCCGCGGTGCGGGCCGGACGATGGCGGTCGGGAAGAACAAGCGCCTCACCAAAGGCGGCAAGAAGGGCGCCAAGAAGAAAGTGTGAGGGCCAGCGGGGCACGGGAGGGCGGTGCCCGGGGGCGGGATGCCGCGGATGCGGTGCGGATGGCGGCGGCGGCCCGGCCGGAGCAGGGCCGATGCCGTCATGGCGTCAGCGGGCGTGGGCCCGGCGGGGCGGGAGCAGCGGCGGGCATTCGGAGAGGAAGATCTTATTGCAGCCCGGCCTGAGAAAGTCGGTTAAAAAAGTCTTTTTCATTTGATTTAAGGGTCGACTCTTTCTCCAAGGAGGACTGGTACGATGTCAAAGCTCCGGCGATGTTCAATATCCGAAACATCGGGAAGACGCTTGTCACCAGGACTCAAGGAACTAGTGAGTAGTTGGGGTTAGGTGGAGTACAGGGCATCGTGTTTGCTCCGTGTGCTGGCTCCAAGCGGATAAAGAACTTCTTAGATAAAAATACTGCTGAAAAGTGGGTATTGCTTGTACTGTTACGAACTTGGAAGCTGAGAAAGTTGGATGATTTGAGTGGATTTTATTTTTTTTAGTTGACGGAGTTGTTTGAATAAATGAGTTTAGCTGCAGGGAAGTTCGTACACTGGGCCCTTGGTTGTACAAGAATGCCAACCCATGGCAAGGAGGGCCTGAGGTTTCTAATGAGCTCCTCTTGTGGTAACCTGGCGAGTTGGGAAAAGTCCAAGAAGTAAGCAGTAGTTCCCAGAGGGAGATGTGGGACAGTGCCGCAGGAGACCTTAGTCCTAATAGGATCATAAGCACCAGACTCTGAAATCTCTGAAATTCAAAGGTTTTGGGTAAAGATTAGAGCCGGCATTGCTACTTAATGTGAGCACCGATGTATCACTGGAGGGTAAGTTCGGTTTTATATGATCTGGCACACCTTAGAGGAGACCCCTGTTAGGAATGCAGGGTGTCTGGACAGAGGTAATAACCGTGTTTTTGGAGGCTTAGCAATGCAGAATGCCTAAGTAGCTTTATGGTACTCTGCTGGTTGTACTCAAAGTTAGGATGATGACTGTTTCTTTGAACTGTAACATGTGAAACAAATAAAATGAGAGTCACTGCCAAACGGAGTGTGAACCAGCCAGTGTTGTTAAAATGGTTCCTTGTGAGGAGGAGCTGTGAAATGATTGTACTGAGCTGTTTGTCTCCTTCATCATCTCTGCTGAGCACTTGTGGCTATTTATGTTCGGTTTTTTCATTGCTGTTTGTTATTTCCAAGTACTCTGTAACCCCTTTATGCTTGAAACAAACCAGATTATTACACGTGGTGGAATCTGCTGTGTGCTGCTGTTCACATCCCACACCTGATACTATTACCTAAAAAAGATTCCTCCCAGAGGGAGACATTTCCAACCTTGCTGGCTCTGTGATCACCATTAGAAAACATCACAGAACGGGATTGCAGCGGGGATTCAGTATCTGATTAGAAGGATGTGCTTCTGATGTTGATCTAAGGTGTTTGATCCTGTTCCATCACACAGAAATTGCCTCTGATGGGCTGAAGGGCCGCGTGTTTGAAGTGAGCCTGGCTGATCTGCAGAATGATGAGGTTGCCTTCCGCAAATTTAAACTGATCACTGAGGACGTTCAGGGCAAAAATTGTCTGACCAACTTCCATGGGATGGACCTCACACAGGACAAGATGTGCTCCATGGTCAAAAAATGGCAGGTGTGTGAGAAGCAAGGTCTGTGCTGCTGCCGGTGCCTGCAGGGAGGGAGGGGAGCTCTGGCAGAGCCGTGTTTGAAGTGGCTCAGACGGCATTGGGCGTGTGGGGCTGGGCAGCCTGTCTGCTGTGGGTGGTAAAGGCTCAGTGCTTCCTCTTCCAGACAATGATTGAGGCCCACGTGGATGTCAAAACTACGGATGGGTGGGTACCTGCTGCGCCTCTTCTGCGTGGGCTTCACCAAGAAGCGCAATAACCAAATCCGCAAGACCTCCTATGCCCAGCACCAGCAGGTCCGGCAGATCCGCAAGAAAATGATGGAAATCATGACCCGGGAGGTGCAGACCAATGACCTGAAGGAAGTTGTCAATAAGCTGTAAGCTTTGGCAGTGTTCTCTTTTTCTCCCCTATAGTTGAAATGGTTCTTTGGGGGTTGGTTGTGGCTGAGTGCCTGGGGAGTGCTGGTGCATCCTGAGCTGTTTGTCAGAGACCAGGCAAGGAGCCCCTCGTGTGCAAAAGCCAGTCGCCCTTTTCTGCAAATGGCTTCTCTTAGTCTCTGCATCCTGTCTGACCTGAACCTGCTGTCAGGTCTGCATAAATGTAAAATCATTCTCCAGAAGAGTTTTGGTTCACATTTCTACAGACTAAAGTTGTAACTCTGATCCGTGGGGGCTGTGAATGATAGAACCTGGCAGAACCTCTCTCTTCTGATGAAGTTGTTCAGAGTGTGCTGATTGCTTCCAAAAGTTTGCAGATCTTCTCTCAAAATGAGCACACTTGCACTTGTACCTTGCAACTTGCACCTTGTAACATTGCAATGGAGGTGTCTTAGAATCTAAATGTATTTGAAGAAAATTGTCAAAGTGATGGTGTAAACTTTTGTGGAGTTTTTTTGTATTCTTAAGGATTTTTTTAAGCCTGTGTTGCTGCTGCAGAAGCAGGCAGAGTTTGTAGCATTGTGGTGCTCTGATTTCTCAGGATCCCAGACAGCATTGGCAAGGACATCGAGAAGGCCTGTCAGTCCATTTACCCTCTGCACGATGTCTATGTCCGCAAGGTGAAGATGCTCAAGAAGCCCAAGTTCGAATGTAAGCCTGTTACTGCAGACATTTGGAGGAGGGTGTGGAGAGGAGTTACTTTAAATGTGTTTGCTTTTGGATGAAGATGTTACAGCAGGGTTAATGAGCTAAAGTAGTCGTAGAAGAGAAACAGTGTGTCCTTATCTCCATATGTGGCTTCCAGGATTGAAAGCCAAGCAGAGAGTGTTCACTTTGGAGCTTCTTGAATTCTTGCCTGGAAGTGCTGCTGAATGTTTAAAAGCTTTGCTTTGGGAATGAATGATGACAAAATGTTTCGGTCCCAGATGATGGGGAATGATTTCATTTCGCCTTTTTCTGACATTCCCGTGTAATGCAGCAGGGGGCTCTTGAGTCCAGGTCCTCTTAGAAAAAGGTGTAGCTTGTAGTTTCACTGCATAGCCTTATTTCCCTGCTTGTTTCTGACTGCCACTGCAGCAGCATCTCTGTGCATGAGCTGTCTGCAGTGGACTTAGTCCTACCTACAGAAAGTGTTCTGGTGGTTTCATTTGTATATGAGTACTTGAGTAATTTAGAACTGTTTAAACAGGTCCATCTCTCAGTTTGTGTCACTGCTTCTTTTTAGTGGGCAAGCTGATGGAGCTGCACGGTGAAGGTGGTGGTGCTGGAAAGCCCTCTGGGGATGAGGCAGGCACTAAGGTAGAGCGAGTTGATGGGTATGAGCCGCCCGTGCAAGAGTCTGTGTGAAACTAAAAATTGGTGGAAAATAAAAGGTTTTAATATACAGAACTAATGCCTGGTTGCCTGCATTGCTACTGGACAATATTGGTACTGGATGTGTGGATGAGTTTACAGTAAGATACACCTACGGCCTTGGTTTATAAAAAAAACTAAAGAAGCACTCATGTACTCCTCCAGCTGTGCTGTGGAGATGGGTGGAAGAAGGTGGGTTGTACATTTTGTGGATTCTGTATGTAGGTTTTACCCAGTAATTTCAGTCCTCACCAAAAAAACCTTATGTATGTGTGCAGAGGTTGAATTGGTGAGAGGTGCCTCAAAGAGTACAAGGCAGAAATTGCACAGGAAAACCTGTGTCAGAATTTGGTATTATTGGGAAATCTTACAGTTTTATCCAGATTACTTGCTTCAGAAAATGTGCCAATGTTTAAATTTCCTGGTACTTTAATACAGCCTCTCATGGCATAAGTGTGTTCTCTGGTGGTCAGAAGGTGTTTAAAGGTGTTAAAAGTTGTAATTATGCTGATGGAAGCAGCATTAATTTTGAGCACTGCAGAAATCCAGAATGCTGCTGGAGCAGTGGAGTTCTGTGTTTGATTTTATCCTGTCAGAACTGAGGGTGACTGTAATGGAGAACCTGTGGAACTTCAGGGGGGAAAAAATTCTGTAAAAAGGCAATGGTCTGTGTTCTGAAAACAAAGCATTTAGAAGTTCTGCGGAGTGATTTTCAGACTGTTTTCCATTATCTAACAGCCTTTTTGCTTCTTCAACTTAGGTTGGCTTAAAAATGGAAGACTTCTGTTCTAGCTAAAATGAGTTTCTTGTGCCACCAGTGTGTTTTGTTTAGAATAGGACAACAAACCTAAAGTCTTACTAAATTGTTGGTAAGTTAGTGAGTTAAAACCTGAGAGCAGAATGCAGAGTTCACTGAGACTGGTGGTTCTTGCAATTGGTTGTCACAGAGCTTAGGACAAAAATAAAGAAAAATAGGGAAAATGTTACTGTTCCAACAAAGCTACTGGGGAAAAAGAGAGAGGCCTTGCTACCCATGAAGGCTGCACTGTTCCCTGTCAGGGATTTTCACATTTTCTTAGTTGATAATTCTGGTGTGGACCAAGTAATATGCAAAATGAGAAGAATGGTATTGAACTTACTTCAGAATGCTGCAGGTGATGTGATTCTGTCTTGTGATTCCAAGTTACAGTTTTAATGTTCTGGTTTTTCCACTTTGTGTACTGGAAGGAAGAGAAGTGAGTGCTCAACGCTCAGAACCTTGGAACAGGGGGAAGGAATCATGTTGCTTTGTTCTTCCCATCTGTACGCTGAGGCATGTGTCACCTGCCTCCAGGAATGCCAGGCAGCCACATTTTTGAAGCTTTAAGGTTTTATTTGTTACTTGCTTATCTGAGTACTGTATGTTGCCAGAAGGTTAGTCCAAGAGGATTTGGGGAAAGCAGAAGAATTCGGGTTTTTTTCAGGCTTTTAAATGTATTGTTTTGAACAGTGGCATTGCCACGTTGGAGGTCTAGGTAAATGTAGGCTTTGTAATGTGATTTGGGGTGGGGGAAAAGCAGGAAGGAAAATACTCTGCATCCTCTGTATTCTCTCAACAAAAACAACAGCTGAAAAATCATGGAGTATGAAAGCAGCAATCAGCAGAGCACACCTCAATTACGTGCAGGACCAGCCCATGTCTTCCTCACAGTGTTGTCACAGTGAGAACCACAGTGTGTGTGTGTTTGTGTGTGATACCCTGTGGTGACAGCTGCTTGCTGCAGGTAGCAAAATGCTGTAGGTTCTGTAGGTGGTGAGTGTGAGGCAGACCCAAGTCCAAAGGCTTGAATAACCTGCTAAAGTCATCCAGGTTCTCTGAGGTGTTTGGACGACTTGTCTGGGAGTGGGGTGTTACTTTGCAGCTGGGCTAAATTTATAAGCAGAATGAGATCTCACACTGTCAGCTGGAAAGCTCCTCTTTCCACAGCCTAAGACAATTAAAATTCTCTCATGATTTAATTATCAAAGTTTTATTGGTTAAATACATTCTTAATTTACAGAGGTACCATAACAAATCTTACTGTACTTAACAAAGGTTTATTCAGGACACTGTTCATTGTACACAGAACAAAAGACATCTTCCTGAAGATATTTCCAGAGGATGGGTCAAACAAAGTATTTTGGTAAGTGAGGCTTTTATTCTAATGCATGGAGATCTAGCTGGATTTCAAGGTTACAGCTGAAATTTGCTACTACATTGCAGTTAAGATTTGCACTCCACCTCATTCTCGGCTTTTCTGCACACCTTAGGAACTTTATGTTGTGATCTGTATGTGGTCTCACGGTGGTGTTGGGCATTGTCTTAGGAAAATCCTGTGCTGTAAAAGCTGAGCCTCTCCCTCGCTTCAGTGTTCACACAGACGCTGTTCAGCTGCCTGCAGCCATGTGAGCAGCCCTTAGATGGCACTGGGTGCTCTGAGTAAAAGGCATTGCTGCTACTCCTGCCCTGCCCCACAGGGAGGAGGAGATTACATACAGCAGAGTGGTCTTGTCAATGAACAGGCACTGACTTTAAACATTCAGTGAAGTTACAAAAACAACTGGTCAAGACACAGTTATGAAAATGGGAAAGAGGAAATTGAAAAAGAAATAATAAAAAAATCAGTTCTACTTTTGAGACTTTTATCAAAACTTTAGAAAACTGCTAGACAAACAGTAAGTGAACATCATACACTTCAGCCTCATCTACCACCACACCAGTGTGGTATGTCTTTGAAGGACCTGGCTATTCCTTGGATTTCTCTAGGCGATGACTGGTTTTTTGGAATAAAAACCCTTTAGAATCTCCTAGCAGGAAAAGCTGGAGGAGTGGGAAGGATTGTCCTTGGCTGTGGACTTCCCCGTGATTGAGTTCCAGACAGCCTTGCTGGGGTCCCTAGAGCTGAGTAACAGCTGTAGCCGTTTTGTGTTTCCAACCTTCCAGAAGCACCACATCATTCAGCATTTTGTTTCTCACATTAATCCCTAATGGAAGTAGACGTTACGTTCCTCAGCTCATGGAAACTTTGTGTGGTCCTCATCCCCTGGTTGTGTGAATGGTACTGGTGTAGCTTAAACACACCCCACCACAAAGCAGGGGGGCTGTGTCTGTCCTCCCCAGTCCTGTGGCCCAGCAGTGACTGCTGAGTGAATGGTGCTGAGGTCGTGTCTGCACTGCAGGTCCCTCAGGCTTGCTTCAGGTGAGCTCCAGACTCCAATCGGACTGGATGCCCATTCCTTGCTGGGGGAGGCCTGCAGTTCTGGCTGTGCCTATTCCTGCCTGCTGTGATGGCCACCAGAGCACAGTGCACAGGGAGGGCAGGGCCACCCTCCCCAGCCTGCTTAGGCCCCAGTTCAGGTGCACCCATCTCTCACAGCAGCACGTTGTTGTTGTTGTGTTGGTGCTCAGAGGTCACACCAGTGAAGGTGTCAGCAGGGATGTCACCAAGTCAAAACTATCTGAAAGTCCATCACAATGATTCTGGTTCCCAGTTTCCATCCACTTCCAACTGCTGGTCCCTCTGCAACCTGAATTGCCAAGCCCATGAGGGAAAGTCTTGCTGAAGGTATCTCAGTACTCAGTGACCTGCAGCTCTGGAGTAGCCACTCATCAGCTACTGGTTCCTTTTTCTGATACAGTGCAGAAGGGGTGGAATACTGGCAGCAGTCAAAGAACCAACTGCAGCATAATTTCTATTCCAGTCTGATGGAATTAGCAGTTAATCAGGATTCTATTTAATTATTTTGTTAGAAGCAAAGTGATACAGAAAGGAATCGACTACTACAAGTTCCTATAATGTGAAATACCTCAATCACATCCACCTTAGTTGGTCAGTCAAGCTACACTGCTACTTTTTACCAAGTGCCTGAGTTAGAGCTGCTTGGAGTAATCTCTTGCCAGGCATGTTTTCCTCAAAGCCTCAACAGACCATTTATGAGGATGCTCAGTGTATGTGGTATGTGGCAACAAACTGGAAACTAACCCCACGTCTGCTGAAAACTAAATCCAAGGCTGTAAAATATCCTTCATGTTAAGGACAGGAATAGTGCTACTGAAGTATGTTCCAGTGCTTGAGTGACAAATAAAATGCAGACTGAGTGAACGCTGGCTTCCCACTTCCATGAGGGGAGTGGAGGGGCAAATAGTTGGAATAGTGCAGCTACTCATTGGTTGGGATCTGAGAAAGCTCAATAAACACTGTCTGTGGCTAACCTCAGCTGGGAAAGAATGGTGCTCAAAGAACAGTGGGCAGTAGGAAAAAAACAAATTTGTATTTCCAAATATTTTGGGAAAAGCGAGGAAGGTCTAAGATGATTCATACCAATTCAAACAGAATTCATTAAGAGGCTTACTTAAAGAAAAAAATTACTTATGTCATCTTGCTGTATGACCAGCTTGGGCTAAGAATGGAAGGATGCTACAGAAGGATTTACTTCTCCATTTCCCTCTTACCAGTATTAGATTTGATACTTTCTACTACAAAATACCAGATATTTTTATTATCCTCTAAGTCATAAAACAAGTGGATTCTACTGCTAACGTGGAACTCAAGCAGTAATGAAACCTGAATATCAAACTTCATGTGCATACTGAGTGCTGTAATTATATATTAAAACAATTTTTAAAGTTTGGATCTCAAGAAGGTCAAAGGAGGCCAAAGCAGCTTATGTTACGCAGACTTTGTGCATGATAAATGTAATACCAGAGAGTAAACATACTAGAATGCTATATCAGTTAAAATGGTGTTGCACCACAGTATTTCCCTAGTTGGAAATGGCTAAAAAGCCTGCTTGTTTTGCTTTCTGAGCATTCATGAAACATGACTACATACACTGTCACAAAAGACTCAAATTTCCTTATCTGACTTCAAGATACTACTATGACTGTCTAGAAATAGTAGTGTAAAACATTGATAATCAACACTTGTTGATGTCTTTGCTGTGCCTTTAGGGTAGAAAACATTCTCTCCCACACGCAGGGAGTAGCACAAAGGCAACACTTCATGGTGTCTTTAAAATCTGAACAAAGTTCTTGGGAAATATCCCAGATTTTCCTCGTGTCTCTCCACTCATCCAGTCCTAGTCTGCAGATTCCAGCTCTGTTATCATGTCACCTGCCTGTAGGAGAAGGAGTAATGTGAGTCAGGGCATGAGCAATGTTAATGCATGCAGAGCTGATCCTATTTAGAAGCAATATCAATCAAAGACAAGAGGAGTAAGATGTGGCTTCTGCTGGTTACGTCTCCAGAAGATTGTTTGCTAAAACCGGCTGAAGTTTCTCTCAGGCTAAATACTTGTCTATGCTGAAAAATCCCCTTTGGAGGGACAGAAGAGCAGTGCTGGGTACCTGCTCACACTGCTTTGGCTCTCCAGGTATATGTTAAGAGCTGGCTGGCTCATGAGCCCCCTGCTTTACTGTTTTATTTGTCTGTGTTTCCAGGGTTTGTTTTATTAACACAGTGCAAAGATTTTTTTTTTATAAATTTAGTCCCAGTATTTTCTAGCACTTGGAAACTTGCCCAAGAAAAGGAAAAGCAATCTAAGCTTATTATGGCCATTTAAATTGCAGCTCCTGTGTTTGGTCCTGGCTCTTGTTCTCACTGTCTCATGCCACATTCTTCATCTGAAGTACTGGCCTTTCTTTCAGTACCTCTATTCCCCTCTTCTGCTTTAAAGAATCATCTATCCTTACAGTATTGCAAACTGCTAAGGCTGAAACTATTTTGCTAGTTTTAGAAAGGAAAATACTAAGAGTTTCAGCTCCTGTGAAATTCTAGTGTTTCTCAGAAATTTGCTTTTGAGGACATGGTTACCTCAATCGTGACTTTGAATATCAAGGGCACTCTGTTTCTTGTTCATGCTCAATATGATCTGAGCATCCAGCATGTATTTAATTTTTCCCTTTATTCCCATGGCAACTCTGTATTGTGTTGCCAGTTCAAGATTTTGCTGCAGTTAGGTTTCCCTGAGAGGCCTGGCTCTGTAGCACTGGCACTCTCACCATTACCTCCTACACAGAGTTTTCTTTCTAGTCCAAAGAGAGGCTCCCTTGACCATATCAAGCAGACAGGAACTGAATGTACTGCAAAATAAGGTTTGTTTATCTTGCCATGTTGACTAGATCAGAGAAGTCCAGAATTCTGCAACTCCTGACCTCTTTTCAATGTCTTTAACAAAGATTTTTGCTGATAGGAAAGAGGAGTGGTAAGGGAAAAAAATGTTTTTTAGAGAAATCACTTATCAAATGTGTTAATATCTATGCTAATTAATATCTATGTTAATATCCATGTGCTTCATCCTTCTTGTCTAAAGCCTGTTGTCACCGTGGATGAACCTTATTTTTTAGCACTTCTTAGGAGCAGGAGACCTCTTGGGAATTGGTCTAAGAGAGGTACTTACTTTGAAGGAAAGCTCATCTTCATTTTCTGCATGAAAATCATAAAGAGCTTTGGCTTTTCCTTTCTTCCCTCCTCCAGGCTGTGACAGCTCTACCCTGACTACAGAACACGGATAAGAGAAGTTACTTGCATTGGAGTGAAATAAATCTCTGTTTCTGGAGAAGTTTCCTGTCATTCTCCCCGCTATTGTACTACAGGTTGTCCAAATGTTACTGCTACTGCTGTAACAAATCCAGTGTCCTACTGGAATAAAAAACTCTACTGTCACCAGTTCATTTTATAGTATTAAATAGTCTCACAGTTCTGCTTCTAAGCAGACTAAATTTAAAATTCACTTAACTTGAACTTCCCAATGGTGATACATAATAAATGCTGACTATCCCTCCTTCTGCTCTAAGATGAGGCAGCATCAATACTCCTGGAATTATTCCTAAAGGTGGCTCAATGGCCCTGTTTTGCCTGTCCCCAAGCCACACTGGAAAACATCCCAGACTCTGTCACCTTGCAGATGACTCGCTGACTAGAACATTATTATTGCCATTATTAGAGAAGTTGGTTCAAAACTGAAATATAGCTTTAGAATACTCAAGACACTGGTGGGGTGTGACTTGTGGATGCAGTTGATGCCATTGTGTTCTCCCACAGCTGTCATGACTGGCACAACCCAAGGAATAATGAATTGCTATCTGGTAGGAGAACTGTACCTGAGCAGGTCTGAACAAAAACTGCTGGGAAAATCCCTTCCTCTCCATTCAGTCTTCCTCTATACCACTCCAAATCTACTTGTTCCAGTATTTGGATGTAGTCTCCCTTTTTGAAGGATAAATCATCTTTGGTTTCTGCTGTGAAATCATGAAGCGCTTCACACCACTCTACTGAGCGTCTGTTATTCTATTCAAGTTAACAGAAGAGATGCATTAATTTCAGAAGTGTGAAGGGAGCCCAAAAAGTGATGGATGCTGCTGAAAGCAGCTGTACAGCACATGGGTGTCCTGATACCCTCCCAATACAACAGCGCTGCTGCAGATGTAGACTAGAATGGCATTTCAGCAATTGCCACCACAGAATTTCATCTGGGCTCAGCCACATTCCTTTTTTTTTCTCTGGTGGCAGGGAAAAGGATTAATAAATTCAAAATTAGATCCCTACAGCAATATTTAAAATAGAGCAAACAAGAACTTGCTTCAGCACGAAGGCTAAAAATTCACCCATGTTAATTTGTCAGCAGCTCTGAATTCAATCAGCTTAGGCCAAGTGTCAGAACTGAGGCTGTGACAATGCAGCATTGTGTGCTGTGGGAGTGGTGTTGGGTTCTGCAGTTACTCCCACATTATAATACAATCTCTGTAAATCTATACATAAATTCTGGCCCTCACCTATAAAGTTTTATTACCTGAGGAAGGGAAGACGAAACCTCCACCTTATTCTTCACTGCTGTTTCTGTACCTACATAAGTAAAGCACAATTTAGGAATAGGAGCAGTGTCTATTCAGGATACTACTAATGCCAGAGATTTTAGGTATTTGAAGTCATTATTAAGAATAGCTGCTTAAAAAGTCCTACTGTTAATTTTGAGGGGTTTTTTAATTGGTCTTCCCTCTCTTTTGACTTTCTTTCTGCAATCATTGTCCTTTTGGAATTTTCGTCTGTATGCTGCCTATTTGCATTAAGTACAAAACCATGCTCTTGAAGATGTTTGCAAACATATTCATACCTGTTCCAGGCAGATCTTCAATTACTTCCACAAAGTTCAAGGGGAAAATTCCAGACGTGCCTCTGAGCTCTCCTTCGGCCCACTCTTCATTTACATATTCTTTCAGGATAATAGTTTCACCTTCTGAAAAACTGAGCTCATCTTTCTGATCTCCAATGTATTCAAATCGTGCTACACATCTTGGACCTCTGCACAAACAAAAGAGAAAGTTACTTTGCTTCTTTATTATTACTGTCCAATTAATAATAAGACAGCATTGAATGCAATATATGGATTGATATTTTATTTAAAATGATAAAAAAAAATGCACTGAAGATAGAACAGGTGGAAAATTGGGGGCCAGCCCTGGTTCTCATCTCTGCTTTCTGAGGAGGATGAGTAGATAGTCTGGAGGAGCCAGATGCAATTTCTGCATCCCAATTGCTGGCTGTTACATTATTTTGCAAAAGACCCTATTTCCCTTCCAAATAATAATAAACCTTTACCCTTGTTTCTGGGACACCTGTCCAATTTCATGTCTTTGCCTGTATCCAAGCAAGTGTCCTGATACACTTCTGTTAAGAGGTTAGTAATATTTTGAGCTATCATCCCATGTAAATGCAATCCAACATGGGTGGGGGTTGAGTGTTGTACATTTGTCCCAAATACGTGGAGATTTCATAGGAAGAAGCTCATTTTAATCTACTTTAAAATACTTTATCCTGTAAAATCCATCCCCATAATCTTATAGGGCAAAAAGCTTATCTATCAAAGAAAGAAACACCAATGCATCTGATAAATTTTATATACTTTGGTACAGTACTGAAAAAACCCTAATTATTTCTCCCCTGACTTAAACTGATATCATTATTTAAGAATCTAATAAATTAAATTTAAAGAAATTAACCTAAGAAAAGTTTTGTTAATCGGAAACACCATGCTGACAAAAAGGAGTAATAGGCTTTAATTCCTTCTATATATTCATAGCATACAAACAAAAGTAGGAAGCTTGATTCACACCCCTGTCCCCCACTCAGTATCTTTGCAAAGATGTGTCTTTCAGGACAGAGCTAGAACTTTCTGTCTCTTTCTTAGCTGCACAAGCAGCTTTTTAAAATAATGTTTTGTTCCTGACAAACCAAGCTTAATCTAAGGAACAATGGAATGATCCCACTGACACTAGTGGCTCCTGCCTCTGCCTGAATTTGCTTTAATTCCTGGAATGAATGATTACAAAATCCCGTAAATGTCATTGAGAAATAAATAGCATGAAAAATCATTTCTTGCCCACAAATATTAGCACAAGTTGTTTGAAAATCAGAAATGAAAGTGCTGGCAATGCATTTGATAATTTGGGGGGAACTTCAGATTTACCCCTACAGCTGCACACCTCAAGGACAGACAGATTTCTCTGCTCACAGTTCCTCTATGTTCTGTCCCATTGTATCTTGTTCTTTCACATGAGTAGGAGCCCTACCATGTTCCACCTTGTGGAGAAACTGGAAGAAAGCAGCAAGGCCAGGAGCAAAGGGAGGGGTGTACAGGGCTGCTGAAGTTAATTAGATTGGTTCATGGTTTCTGGAACCAGTTTTCATGAAAATATGTGTTCAGGCTTTTTTTACCTAAATATGACTCTTAATAAAACATCATAAACATTACGATTTTTAAAACATATAATTTAATTTTTACAATATATTTTGGTGAATAAAATGCTAACCCTATTAACCTCAGTGCAGAGAGCCCCGCTTCAAAGTTAATATTTCTTTTTTATTCCTCATAAATCAACATGAGAAAGCAAATAAGATTCATCTGACTCACTTGACAGATTGTGATGATGAGGGTATTTTTTTCCTGTTGGCTTCTTCTGGAACATCAATCTAATAAGACAATAAAATAAATTACATCTTCCATTACAAGCTCATGGCAACTAACCACAATAAACTTGAAACTGGTTAAAATAATCTGGTTTTCAGATGTGTTACACTCTGTTATCATTGGCATGCTCTGATATATGACCACATTAATGTAAATTTATGCCTGTTTTCTCATTTTTTAATCTTATGCAAACAAGGAACAATATTTAATGTTTTGTTTTATGAAGCTGGTTTATTGTTTCTCCTTGTGGCATGACTGATTGACAGAATATGTGACTCGATGCTACTACATGTTGTTGAATTTAGATCCCAATTCTCAACTGGTAATTGCTCTAATTTATTTACTAGCACAGTATACCACAATAGACAAAACTACTGTTTACACTTATCCCTTCTGTGCTTGTTAGCCAACTGCTCTCCCAAGAAAAACACATCTCACAAATCTCACATGAACTGGAGAAGTACACCTTAAAAATCAATACACAGATATATCAAACAGACAACATTCAAGTCCTTTATCACAGGAGCATTTCAATTGTATTTTTGGTGTGACATGAAGGATGTACAGGAGATGTACAGGACTACGAGCTGAGAGGCCCTGGTGAGGAGCTTTGGGTTACAGCTCACTGTTATATCAGTCAGGTCTCATAAAATCAACAGGAATGTTTCATTAGCTTGTGTGAAGCACTGGAGGAAATCACAATGCCTTTTAGGACAAATAATCTCTGCACTGCTCTTGCTGGTATCTGTGGTGCTCTGAAGGTTCTATGGGAAGTCATAACTATGTGTCACTGTTAGGTGTTCAGATCCAAGCTGCTACCCAGCTCAATATTGTAAAACACATTGGAATGCATTGTATGGAGACCTTGTATCAAGATGAAATCTGACATGAATTAATACGTGAATTCACTCAAGTAAATTAGCCTCATGTACTGCACTCTTTTTTACTTTAAAAAACCCCCAAATTCTGAAACAAAATATTTTTGCCCTCAAAAGGTAATCATCTTTTATAACTAAAACAGAAATGCATCTTCCCTAGCTTTTATGAAGTTGTATCTGTCTGTATCAATGCTGAATTTGACCCCAAATACCCACTCCACTGCTTTAACATCAAATCTTTTTTTCATTAGTTATCAGTAGAAGCAAGAGCTTTTAAATGGAATTGTTGGTCTGTGTAGAGGCAGCCAATCAATTTAACTAACAAATCTTTCTTGTGAAAGTGAATCGAGCATGGTTCCATTATTACTATGAGTTTTATTCTTCAGCACTTTTCAGATCCTAAATTTTTTTTCCAATGCCACCGTTAGCAACTAAACAGACACCCCACCCTCTCTGATGTCTACCAAATCCTTGGTATTGCCCATGCAGCAGCAAGGCTCTGCGAGCTGTGCTGGCCCAGTAAGTGTTGCCACAGATACTTCCTGTCTTTAGTGCAAAGCCATGCACCTTCCCAGCATCCTGGTGTCACTCTGGTATTCTTCCATGTCCACATGGCTGGTGTGGACAGCCCAAGGCCATTTCCATTGTCACAAAATGGACTTCAGTCTCAGACTCAGGCTTGACCCAGCATTTGACTGCAGGGAACTGTTGTATTCCTCTAGGAATGGTCTTTCCCTCGAAACCCCCCTCAGAGACTGTAACCCTTAGTCGGACCCTACCTTTCCCTTATCTCTAGCCTATGGCTCTGCGCCAGGTATCCCATCCCAGACAGAGACTAGATAAAAACCCTGCTCCTCCATGTTCTCTCTTTTTGCCCCAGGACTCCTTCGTGAATAAAGCCTTGGAATATTCCCTTGAGGTAAGTAGCCTCTTTCGGATCTTTTTCCCTATCCTTGAAGTTTACTCCCCCAAAGCTCCCCGAAATCTGAGCTAGCATAGTGGCCAGGGGGGTGGGCAGCAGGGTAGTACTTCCGTTGGCGTCCAATCGTGGTCATAAAAACCCACGCAAGAAGCTTGAGTCCTTTATCCACGGACCTCAAAATCTTTTTGGGCCGTTCAACTACTCCTCCACAGATTCAGCCGTTTTTTGCGCGGCTGGCAGTGTGCGGAGACAAATCAGTAGCCTGTCCCACACCAAAAAGGTCGATTTACGATAGGGGCTTCTGACACAAGCACGGCTCCCCAAAAATCATGGGATCCCTCCTCGTTTGCTACCTAGTTGGGGGAGGGCTGCGCCTGTGACTCAGGAAAAACTCTGCCGCGGAGGGGACTCTAGGACCCTGCGCTGCAGCCAGCGTGGCGTGGCAGAGGTTTTGCAATCACGGGGGTTTTTTTTTTCCTTTCTTGGGACGCTTGGCGCCAGTGGTCCCGGGAAATCTGCGTTTTGTGGGTGTTGCACGCATTGGGGGAGACCCCCAGACAGCAGAGAGACCCTCCCCACAGCCCCCAGAGCTGGGGAAGAATGGCAGACTGCCATCTCTGCCGGCCCCAAGTGCACCCCCCGTCCCATCTCGAGTTTTGGGAGAAAGCGCGACGGGAGAAAACCGTGCCTGTTTTATTTCACACAGAAGTTTAGATTTTGAACATCTGAGTGCATTTAGATTGCACTCTAAAACATCAGAAACATGGGCGTAAAATTATCTGTTTGCCTAAAGAGCTTATTAAAACAGCTTAAACATGTTTTAAATTACCTTAAAATTCCTAATAAATTACTAAAGAACTTTGTCCGCTGGCTGTCAGTTGAGTTTCCGGATTCTAACTTGCACAATATAAATTTGGTCTCATTTTGCGATGAAATTGGGCAATTACTACTAACCTTAAAAGTTGAAAATGGTGATCAAAAAGCTTCACAGTTTATTCCAATATTCCTAAAAGCACGCAAGCATCTCTTAGAATTGGAACGCAACAGGCAGCCACAAAAACCCCCTCTAAACAATCCTTTCCTCCCCTCTCAGTCCTCTGTTTCTGACCGAGACAGGCTCCAAGCAGCTGCCCCAGTACAGCAGTGCGGCAGACGACCAATATGGTGAACGCCATGTGCTCCAGCCTCCTACTTCCCACAACCCATTTCTCTCCCAAATCTCTTCCCCCCATCCATACCTTTGCCCAATCCCCCAGCCTTCCCTCCGCCCCAAGTGACCACGGCACCAGCAGGAGGGGCGTGCCCTTCACCAGCCCCTGTCCCAGCACAGAGTGGGGGGGGAGGGGAGGAGAAGGGGCGCAGCTTCCAGCCGGCAGCAGTGGCGAACCCGCGCTGGCCGGCCATGGCGGCAAACCCGCGCTGGGTGGCGGCAGCAGCGGCGGGGCTGTGCTCCTGCCCCGCGGCAGCAGAGGAGGGGTGGGGCCCCCACCTCACGGCGGCAATGGGGGGGTGATTCCCTCACAGCTCAGGACCAGGAGCAGTCTATCAAGGGAGCCCCAGGGAGGGGGAGGGAACTGCCTGTTACTGGAACCAGAGTAGGGGGAGTACAATGCTCTCTACCTCTCTGGACGATACAACAACAGCAGAACTTTTAGAAACGCAAACTGAACCTAATGAAAGCATATCCTTTGTGGCCCCCATTGTATATCTTCGCAGGAAGAATGGCAGGAGGGATTGTAAGCCATTTTCCTATCAAGATAAAAAGGAGATTTGCAAAATACAGAGAGAATATGGGAGATCCAGTGAAATTTTTAAAAGTATGGTAACAGTCATGTTTAGTTCAAATGAATTGGTACCAACTGACATTAAAGATCTATTCAGATGTTTATTAACACCCTCAGAGTATGACTTATGGGAATGCATGTGGAAAAGAACCTTGAAGAACAGTATTACAGGAGATTCAACAAACTCCTGAAGCAGCACAGGACAGTGATGACAGTGATATAACACTAGATCATCTGTGTGGTGAGGGTGAATTCCATTGTCCTGAAAAGCAAACTCGAGTACTATCAAAGCAAATTTTAGATAAAATATGTATTGCTGCAGAAAAAAATATTTAACCAGTTACCAACAAGTGAAAGTAGGGGTAGTTACATTGATATTAAACAGCTTCCTTCAGAGAATTCTTTTCAGTTTGTCGACTGTCTGAGAACATAGGTGGAAAGACAAGTGCAACAACCATCCAACGAGCTAATCAAGGAGATGGCTCAGAGGAATGCTAATGAGACCTGTCATAGAATTATCCTTATCCTCCCCCTAGACCTATCGCCAACCTTAGCTCAGATGATTGAAGCCTGTACCAGGAAAGCAGAGCTGTTCAGTGCACCTGAAAGAAATCCAGGACTGCCACACCCCAGGGCTGCAGCATCTGTGCGACCAGAACCAAGGAGGCAACCGGTATCACCAAATCGCCTGCAGCACATCATCTGCCACCTCTGCAAAAATCATGGACACTTTGCAAGAGCCTGCCCTCAGAACCAAAAACCAGAAAAAGAAGTCCAACAAACAAAAAAACTAAATTCTCAGCGCGTCCCTGTTGTTAATGCAGTTGCGCGCAAACACAAATATATGGGGTCCCTCACCAGTTGATACCTCCCTCTTAACAAAACAGGGGGAGGGGGTGGGGGTGCAAGAAAACGAAAATGTCAAATGTTAAATTAACAAGGTTTGGCAGCCACGAGGCTGATACAAGCTCATGACTACCAAAGGTTTTCATTTCAGATCTACTGCTTGGACAGTCATTACAGTGGACCTGTCAAACATCCCACAGGACCTGACGGTTAACCACATGGAACTGGACAGTGAGTATTTTGTTACTGGGAACACAGCACACACACCAGAGGAGATTGAAATAGCCCCCATGACCATTAAGGGAAAGATAACATGCCTCATGCTGTTGGCATGCTGCAAACACCCACCATTCTACCTGGCAGAGGGGCAAATTCTCGCCCAGGCCATTCCCGATCCGGCAGAGATAGTAGCAGATGAAAAATCACTGGAAGTCTACTGGGCAGAGGTGGTGGGAGAGGACAAACCTTCCATGGCATGCAATTTGGCACATGGGTCAGAGTGCCTCCATGTGGAAGGAGTTTTGGATACAGGTGTGGACGTGACAATTTTGCCAGAGAGCAAGTGGCCATCACACTGGGAATTGCAACCTGTGGCAGGCAAACTTCAGGGCATAGGAGGAATCACATTGGCAAAAAATTCAAAGAACATTGTGCAAATTGAGGGACCTGACAGAAAATTGGCAAGTGTCCGTCCATTACTTGCAAACTATAAAGCCCCCTTTTCAGGGAGAGACACCACATCCCAGTAGGGAGTCCAATTGGTCATTCCTAAGACACCCCAGGATTTTTAGAAATAGCCGCTGTGACACGCCCTACCCAAAGGTAACGTGATTAGATAACAATCCAAAATGGGTAGCACAGTGGCCATTGAGCAAAGAGGAGCTTGAGGTGCTTGAGGAGCTTGTGGAGGAACAAGTGGCTCAAGGCCACCTAGAGGAAACAACAAGCCCTTGGAATTTCCCCGTCTTTGTAATAAAGAAACCGGGAAAGGACAAATGGAGGTTGCTCCATGATCTCAGGGAAATAAACAAAATTATAGAGGACGTGGGACCACTCCAACCAGGGATGTCTTCTCCAACAATGCTCCCTCGATATTAGCAATTGGCTGTGTTAGATATCAAAGATTGTTTCTTCCAAATTCCACTACACCCAGAAGATGCCCCAAGGTTCGCATTCTCAGTTCCCACCATCAATCGCCAAGCCCCGATGAAAGATATCACTGGAAAGTTTTGCCACAGGGTCTAATATCATCTCCTTTCATATGCCAACAGTATGTAGCATCATTACTGTCACCTGTACGTGCTGAGAGAGAGGACGCCATCATCCTTTACTTCATGGATAATGTGCTTGTGTGTGCCCCCAATGACTCTATACTCCAACACACACTTGTCCTAGTGGTTAAGGTTTTAACCTCTTCTGTATTTCAATTACAGGAAGACAAAGTTCAAAGGATGCCACCTTGGAAGTACCTGGGCTTGCAAATTTCAGGGAGGACTGTTGTTCCTCAGAAATTGGAAATTTTGTGTAATCCTAAAACCCTAGCAGATCTCCACTCCCTGTGTGGGTCTTTGAATTGGGTGAGACCCTGGCTAGGCCTCACAAATGAGGATCTAGACCCTCTTTTCAATTTATTGAAAGGGGAGAGGGAGCTGGTCTCCCCCAGAGAACTGACCCCAGAGGCAAAGACAGCAGTTGAAAAGGTACAGAAGGCCTTGTCAGAGAGGCAGGCTCACAGGTATGAACCAAGCCTGCCTTTCCATTTCATTGTGCTAGGAAAGCTGCCACACTTGCATGGGTTGATTTATCAATGGATCAAAGGGCAGAGAGATTCACTCTTAATCATAGAGTGGGTCTTCCTCTCTCACCAAAGATCCAAGACCATCACTGAGCCACAAGAGTTGATAGCTCAATTGATTTGGAAGGCCAGGATGAGGTTGTGTGAACTGGCTGGTTGTGACTTTGCATGTATTCACCTCCCGGTCAAACTTTCAGAGGAGGGAAAGAACTCTCCAAAGAGACTGACCAAAAAGATGTTTGAGCATTTGCTCCAGAGCAATGCCAGTCTCCAACTATCTCTGGACAGCTACAGGGGACAAATATCAGTCCATGCCCCATCCCACAAGCTGTTCAATGAGGAATTCCACCTCATTCCTCATGAGAAAAGGAGTCGGAGACCACTCAAGGCTCTCACAGTGTTCACAGATGCATCTGGGGCTTCCCACAAGTCAGTGATGACTTGGAGAAATCCTCAGACTCAGCACTGGGAAGCTGATGTTGAGTTTGTGGAGGGATCCCCCCAGGTGGCTGAACTGGCTGCAGTGGTAAGAGCTTTTGAGAAGTTCTCAGAGCCAACTAACTTGGTGACCGATTCTGCATATGTGGCTGGGCTGGTGTCCAGAGCAGAGCAGGCTGTGCTCAAAGAAATCGAGAAGGAGCATCTCTTCAGATTGCTTTCAAAGCTGATTTATTTGGTTTCTCATCGAGAACATCTGTTCTTTGTGATGCATGTACGGTCGCACACAGATTTGCCAGGTGAAATTGCAGAGGGGAAACGTCAGGCAGACTCCCTTGCTGCACCAGTGGAAAAAGCACATCTCCCTGACATCTTCCAACAGGCAAAACTGAGTCACCAACAATATCATCAAAATGTGCCAGGTCTGATCCGTCAGTTCCAGCTAACACGGAGTCAGGCTCGAGCTATCGTGGCCACCTATCCCAACTGCCAGCTCCAGGCCATGCCATCCATGGGTATGAAGGTTAATCCCCGAGGCCTTGGCAGTTGTGAGGTGTGGCAGACAGACATCACACACATTCCTAGTTTTGGTCGCCTCAAATGTGTTCATGTAAGTATTGACACACATTCAGGCACACATCTAGTGCAAGCTTTTTCGGTTTTGGGGATTCCGAAAGAAATTAAAACTGACAATGGCCCAGCATACGTGTCCAAGGAGTTCCTGGAATTCGTCCAGCAGTGGGGAGTGGAACATAAAACTGGTATCCCCCACTCCCCCACAGGCCAAGCTGTGGTTGAGCGTGCACATCAGATGCTCAAACAGGTCTTAGCTAAACAGAGCAGCACAACTGTGTGGATTTCTCCACAGCAGAAGCTCTGCAAAGCCATGTTTACCATCAGTTTCCTGAACTGTTCATTTGAAAACATGAGTCCACCTGTAGTTCATCATTTTAACAGTGGCAACCAGTTCAAGCCATCTCAACGTCCACCGGTCCTGATTAGGGATCCGGAAACTTGGGAAACCAAGGGTCCCTATGAGCTTGTGACCTGGGGCCGTGGTTACATGTGTGTAGCTATGCCCTCAGGCCCTTGGTGGATCCCCCAGAAGTGGGTGCAACCTTTTGTCCCCAAAAATCCAGCTCCAGCAGAAGGGGATGGAAGGCAAATAGCCACTGCCTCCAAGAGAAGACACCATCGGATGGAGGAAAAAGAATCTTCCTAGGCGAGGACTCCTTCCGGCAGTAACAGAAACTTTTAACATGTTTTAAAATCTTTGTTTTTCCTTCTAGAAAAAACCTACCTCCCACTCAACCCTGTGATGAACGCCATCCAAGTTGTCATCTTGTTAATGCTGAACAGTCTGGCAGCTGCATGGATCATCCCTCAGTCATGTCAAAACGTCTGGGTGACCTTGGCACAGACACTTCTGCAGGAAAACATATGTTTGTCTACTGCTTCAGCAAAGTATCCTATGTCCACCTGTCTGGTAGGAATTCCATTGCAGGCCGGAGAATTTCCAGCGGGATTGGACACACATAGGTCCAATGAAATTCCAAAGTCACCTCCACTCCAACCACACAAAGATCATCAGCAGAAAGCTGTGGTAACCGCAAACCCCTTAGTGGAGTGGTTGCCAAACTTGCCCGAGATGGCTCAGTAACCCCAAGAGTTAGAGCTATAGGGTTCCTCCCCTGCATCATACTGCGTACATTTTTCTGTCTATCCAAAACCTCCTAGCATTGATGAGTACCACAGTGTAAAACAATATCGTGGGGAGTTTACTGCAAAAAGGTGGTGTCCTAACCTTAGCCAGATTTCAGCAGACAACCCATCTCACTCAAGCCCCAAAAGCCTCCCTAAGGGATTGTTCTTGATTTGTGGGGATCGAGCATGGGCAGGAATTCCATCTCGGCTTTTAGGAGGACCATGTACTGTAGGGCGGTTGTCCGTATTGACACCCAACAAAACTCTAATTGGTGAATGGACTCACAAAAACAATTCGGCAAACAAAATTCATAAGAGAAGTGCTGACAAATTGGACCCAAATTGTAATTCAGACATTTTTCATTGGGCAAAGTCAAAAAGAGTTGCTGTGTCCCTGTTTCTTCCGTGGGTCGCAGCAGCCAAAGCTCTAGGTGAATTGGGCCACCTAGAGTGCTGGGTGGTCAAACAGGCAAATTTAACATCAACCATCATCAGCTCCCTCCTAGAGGATGAGGAAATTACCAGACAGGCCACGCTACAAAACTGCGCAGTGATCGACTTTCTCCTGTCACTTCATGGACATGAATGCCAGGAATTTGAAGGACTCTGCTGCATGAACCTGACGTCGAAAGCACCAAACGTCCATGCTGCCCTTCGGAGCATGAACCACCTGATTGGAGAAGTGAAGCAAGAATCTGAGGACTGGCTCAAAAGAACTGTTCAAGGGCTGGGGATTCACAGGATGGTGGATTTCTGTATTTAAAACAATCTTCTTATTTCTTGTTATCCTTTTCCTTGTAACCATAGCGTTCGGGATCCTACGCCATTTCGTTTTCAAAGCTATCAATGGTCTCATACCTTCTACCTCAGAAGTCAACCATGTACAGTTGGCAAATCTAAAGCAAACTGATTTCCCCACCAATTGTAAGTGGTGGGAAAGAGAAAATCCACACTCCATGTAACCCAATGTTTTTCCTCTAACTTGCTTAAACAAAAAAGGGTGAGATGTTATATTCCTCTGGAATGGTCTTTCCCTCGAAACCCCCCTCAGAGACTGTAACCCTTAGTCGGACCCTACCTTTCCCTTATCTCTAGCCTATGGCTCTGCGCCAGGTATCCCATCCCAGACAGAGACTAGATAAAAACCCTGCTCCTCCATGTTCTCTCTTTTTGCCCTGGGACTCCTTCGTGAATAAAGCCTTGGAACATTCCCTTGAGGTAAGTAGCCTCTTTTGGATCTTTTTCCCTATCCTTGAAGTTTACTCCCCCAAAGCTCCCCGAAATCTGAGCTAGCATAGTGGCCAGGGGGGCAGGAAGAGGGGTAGTACTTCAGGGAACCATACTGTATCCCTTTTAAATGAATTATCATTGGGCTCCAAAAGAGCACCTGTCTCTTGCCTTTCGCTCACTGTCAAGTGTCACATTCAGGAACAGGATTGCTTTAAGCTGCTCATTTGCAACAACACAATCTCCTTGCATTGTGCCAGCACAACCATTTGTGCAGCCACTTAGAAAAACACTTAAGCAAATTGAACCTGTTGGAAAAAAAACAATATTCTTGGAAGAAAAAAAAAAAACCAACATGTTTTTTGGGCTAAATTGCTACTCTGACCTAGTTCACTACATGGCTAAAACAGTGGTGATTCCAGCATCACCAGCTGGTTCAATGGATGAGAAAATGACAGAAGATGGGGGGGAGTTGTGGGGCAGCAAAAAAATCAACCATCTTTTACCAAGTGTTGATTCTGACATGCAGCTGTCAAAAAACCATCTGCTTTGAGGACCATGAGAAACTATGCATGTTTCCAAAGAGAATCTGATAAGGGCAATGATTTTCTCACTTGGCTTTAAATTGATAGCAAATTATTCCCCATAACACAAGCTGGTTGTGCCAAATCAAGCATCTTTCTAATACCACACAAACAAGTTGATGAGTTTTCTGTGCTGCCAGTGGGATAAGAAATTATCTAAACACATAATGGAGTTAAACACACAGGAAGCTTAGTAAAATAGAACCATAAAACAAGTGCAAGAGGATCTTATGTAGCAATGCATACAAAGCCTACATACAACCACTTTAACAAAGCTGGCAGGAAATATCCCTGTGTGATTCCCACATTTTCCTCTGTACCACTCAGTATCAATTTTCTCCAAAAGACAAACAGTGTCTCCAGAATGAAGGTCCAAGTCATCAGCATGCTCTGTAAAACAACATCATTTCACTTAACAGTACTTGTCACACTCACTGATTTTCTCTAAGTAAAACCTTCTTAATACAAATACCAGAGAAAAAAAACAGAAGCCGTTTTTAAAAAGCCTTAATTTTATCTGATAGATCAAACAGCTTTAACTGGAAGACTGACCCATCCACAGCTAAACCCACTGATTTGAACAACTCTATGTGCAGACCTTGCAGACTGAGCTTCCACACCATTTTTACGCTCTGATTTCTAAGAAAAAAATTCTATTTGAAAATCTTGGAGTAAAACATGCTTCCAAAATATTCACATTTACTTACCTGCAGGAAAATCATGCAGGACTACAGCATGAGGTGCACTTGTGTCAGAAACTTTTTGGAGGGTGGTTTGAATCCTGACAACAACAAATAAAGGCAAGTAGTTTATTAATCATGGAAGATACTAACAGATTTTCTGTTACCTACTCCTTAATTAATTTTCTGACTTTGGACACAGAGTTTTTCTGGTATTGCAGAAGAAAATGGTTATTGGTCACACAACTATGGGTCTGAATTCTGTATGCCTGTTGCCAATGTAAACAAGAATACATTTCACCAAAATCATTCTTTTGAGCCAGTGAAAGGAAGGGAATGCATGCAACCTTTCCAAGTATAGAAAAAGCCTCAGCTATCTCTGTGGGCCAGAAATCTGTAGCACTGATAACAACATTCATTGCAAGGGCTGTGGACAAATTTTGCACTGGTGCTTGGTACTGTGTGCCACCAGTCACTCTTCCTTGCCCGAGAGAACACCCAATCCAACTCTCGCCCAGCACACCCAGCAGGGACAGCATATATACCAACAAACATTCCAAGAGAAGCAAGGAAGCCACTATGCCTTTGCTTACACTGAGGGGAGCTGACAGTTTTGTTGTGGCATCTTCATAAAGAGAAATTATATTCAAAATGCTGAGCCACCTTCTCTGTCCCACTCACTAAGAATTTTTAACTGCACTGATGACAATGATGGTGTAGAAAAAAACCAAACCAAACCAAAAAACAAACAACAACAACAACAAACCAAACAAACCCCCCCAAAACAAAACACTCAACAACAACCAAAAAAGCCCAATGTAGACAAAGGTAAGACCAGAGTAATATGAGTTATAACAGACAACAACATACTGCATAGAAATCTATTTCAGCTATGTAGGCCTCTGATAACAGTCAAAAAGGCTGCTCATTGCTACAATTTCCACTAGCTATTTAATATTAGTAGGTTCATGCCCTAAAACCAAGTCAGGATCTGTAGAAGCAGAGAGAAGAAAATACTTTCAATTGCGTCTGTCAAAGCCAATTCGCTGATGTATCATGTACAGCACTTCGTAAAGTACTCGCTTCTCTTTTGCTCAATTCTCAGATACTCAGCCTAGGGAGTGATTATTTTCCTATGAGATGGAGAAACTTCACCAGTTTCCTCTCCCTTCTGGCACTAATTACTCTTGCTCTGTTCCATAAGCTGAATGTCCCTGTGCTACGAGGCAAATCACCATTATTGGGTTTTGTTTGGGCAGTTGTTTTGTTTTGATTAGAGAAACACAAGGATTTAATAAATCATTATTACATTTCTCAGTGTAACCTCTGAAGACTAAAACATTTGATACTTCACAGTTACAGGAGTCTTGTTCATTGAATATTCAAGCCAGCAGAAAAAAGCACCTTACCTTACAGGACAGTTCTCCAGTGTTTCTGGGAAGACAATCTTCCTTGGCAACTCCATGAGGCACAGGTAGCTTGAAGAGAAACAGGCAAATGGAAAAGTTTTTTTTTTCCACTTTTAAGGACCTCAAATGTTGACTGCAAGTGATAATAGTCAGATGATGGAACTATTCAAACCACCCACCATGGGTAATTAGGAGTCCAGGAGAGGAGGACAGGTTCCTTTGGAAGGCATTCAGCACAGACTGCTGGTGATATGAACTGCCACTCTGAGAAACTCAAGTGGTGTCACCCCCTTTGAAAGTGTCCTAGACACCTAACTGGTATCACACCATACAGTACAAGATACTCAGAAAGACACTCTGATTCAGACACATACTAATTTGTCATGGAGGGCTGTAGAAAAACACCCTGAGAGGAAATTTTCATTGACAGTAAGACTTAGGGGGAGGGAACTACTACTGACCTTCTACAGAAAAAAACCTCATACAAAAAACTCTAAATACAAAACTGAAAGATCAAAAAGGTGGCAACAGAAAGTTTCCACTTCATGCTGATGGAATGTTGATGCTGTTCATGCTATAGCTGCATGGCTGCTTTTTTTGACAAGAGCACTAATTCAAGCAGCCACCAGCTCTATCAGTGACCAGTTTCAAGTTGTTGAGGAAAGACCTGCTTATTTTTATTTGCAGTGTTGATCCACTTGTATTTAAAATTCTCCAATAACACATACAATACCAAAACCATTTCTATAATGAAAAGGGATGGCATCAACAGGATGAAAAAGTAAGATTAGCAATGTTACATTCCTCACTCTTTGCAAGCTTGATTAAGTAAGGTCAACTACTTTATAAGTTCCAGTGCTCCCCCAATTTCCCTAAGCATTTTGATATCTATGGGTAAACCAATATACAAATGCAATTATTCAGCATCATTTTACTGAAAGACAATTCAGAACCAGTGACTGGAAAAAGAACCCATAAACCCCAAGAGCTATGCATTAGGGATACATATAATTACATATATACACAAACACGCATCACATAGATCTATACATGATTTATCGCTTTCTCAGTATTGCCTTATAGGACTTACTATTTATCTACTAGCATTTTCTAGGGAAGATTATGCTGATAGATGCACTTTGAAAGCCACATAATACTAACTTACTTTAGTGCTTTAACTACCTTTTTCTCTACTATTTTAACTAGCACTGTTTTATAAAAACAATGTACTTAGAATATTTCAACTCTCACCATGTATTTATTGTAGAGGGGATGACGTGGTTTAGGTCTAGGAGGTAACGCTGGATCTGGATTTCTAAAGACTGCACTTTTTGCTCTCTTGGGTCCCAACCTGAGCTTGTTGTTTTTTTTATCAGAAGCGATGTCAGAACTAGATCGCGAAAGAACATCTTTCTGGGAGGAGGTCTTGGCTGCAGAGAATTTTGGTGGAGGTGGCCTTCCAGGAACACTTTTAGGAAGGGGGAGGTCGAGCAGGTACAATTTTTCCATCCACAGGCCTAAAAATTGTGCAAACCATCAGAGAAATACACATATTAATAAGCCTGCCACCTCATCCTAGATACTAAGTGTTCAGGAAGGAAATAAGATTTGTGATGACCTGGTCTATACAGTGTGTAGTATTTGAAACTTTCCAGGAATACATGAACTCTTCAGGTACTGACAGGGACCAGATGATCAAGTCCTTAGACAGATCCTTCGACTACATCTTTCCAACAGCCTGCCAGCTTTCTGGGGAGCCCACTAAATAAGCAGGATTTGTTTCAGCAATCCACCTCTAGAAAGAGCTTTCTTTTTAGCTGCTGCAGGAAGTTCTGCTATTGGAGAGCTTTTGTGAAAGTTGGTCTTCAGGAATCAACCTAGCCCATCCCTTGGGATGTCACTTACCTGAAGTGACTCTGGTGAAACTCATGACATATCACACTTTGCACATTCCCATCTCTTGGGGTCTCTGCTTCCCGAGAATGAGGGTGGTTTTGGCCCTTTGCCCTTCCGGAGAGCCCCGAGCTGCTCGCAGAAGCGACGATGAGCCTTAGATGTTCTTTTTCAAGGTTTCTCTCCTTGTTTATTTTATCTTATCTCTATACTTTTCTCTGAGCTCTGCCAAGGTCTGGACAGCACGGGCAACAGGTGACGACTGCCTGCCTGCCCCCAGCGTGTCATCTTATATACAGATAATTACGTGCACATTATTTACTATTGTGAACCAATACATATACTTGACACTAGACAGATGTCTTCTACTTTGACCCAATCCCTCTAAATCTACTTCATGTCATCACCACTGCACAAAATGGAGACGAAGAAGAAGGAGAAGACTCTAGGGTAACGCCCAGAATTCTCCATCTTGTCTCTGGTCATCCCTATCCTAAAATCCCAAGTGTACAAATATTATTACTTCCCACTACCTTTGAGGGTTTGCAATTCCTCCCATAATGTTGGCAATCTTTCCCATGGACTATAGTGTCGCTGCTGGACACAATAAATGGAGGCAGGGAGTGATTCAGAAGGCTGCAGTGGACTCCTCAGGGAGGAGCCACTGGTTTCTTTCTCGGGCTTCTTTTATGCTTTTACAGATGTGCCCACCTTAGAGGTGGGACCTTTGGGAACCATTGGTCAGTTCCAGAGACCATCACGTGAAATCCCTCCTCTGGCAAAGTATGTGCAAAACAAGGTAGTTTACAATATGTGACCTTGTGTACCAGAAGAGTGCCTGGGAACAGAATTTCCCAAAACGAAAACATGGTAGGCACGAAGCGTGGCAACACTATAGTCGAATCCCTTGTCTGTCTGGGGCCCATGCCAGGGTCTGCAACCTCCCTGTACAAATCCCAGACCCCCCTGTACAGGTTTTAAACCCCCCTGTACAGGTTCTTGTTCAGGCTTCTTTTGGCCAGGATGTCCAGAGGGAATACCCTGGACTCCTACACCCATCAAGGGCAGAATTTACCATTTTTATGCAACAGATTTCTACCACAGAAAGAAAACTGGTGCAAATACTCAGGTTCTATGGCAATGCTGGAGATCTCACACTCTTATTAATGGACCAGCAGTTTAGAAACCAAAATCAGAGACTAGCAAGTAACAGTAGTAATATTTAGTAGCAATTAATATTACTAGTGATATTCCAAAACTACAGTACCATTTGATCATTATTGGGATATCTTCAACCACTTACTGAAAGTTTCTGCTACACTGTTTCCCCAACAAAGGTTCATCGGTGGATCTTTGCAGTATCATTCTAACACATTTTGTGAGTGTCACCCATCACTTGAGAAGATACTAGTGCTCTACTAACGCTGCTGATAAGACTTCTCTATTATATTTGAGTGTGGAACAATTTTTAAATTTCAAAAAATTTTCCACTTCTCTTCATCATCCGTCTCTCCTCATCTTAAAACTAAGCCCTTTTAATATTGACAAAAGGCAATATTCCAAGTTAAACTGCTTTAAATCTGTAAACAGACCAACGCACACATTTTTAAAGCAACTCAACTGAACAAGAAGACCCTAACAAGCAATTCAGTGAATTATTACTGCTTACTTAAAAAATCCATTTGAGCAGAAGAGTGAAAGGACAAAATATTTACTGCAGTCCCAGAGACCCTCATAAGAATCAGGAATGTTATGTTAAACTGAATGTGGGGAAGGAACAGGCCAGTCAGGAGCAATAGTGAAGTGTATCCTTGTGGCACATACACATTCTTTCCTGTTAATTAATACTTATTATTCTTGATAGACTCATTTCAATAACAGAAAGATCTCTTGTCCTAACACAACAGAGCAAACTCTTGTGTTTAAACTCACAGATTTAGAATGCAAACACTGAGATACCCACAGTGGGCTGGCTAGTCAATGCCAGATGTCCATCCACTGGGTCTCTGGCACTGATGGACATGAGTTAAAGGCTGGTCCAGCAACTTCTGCCCTTGCAGATTTTCTTTCTTTTTGGTTCACAAGAATAAAAAAACTCAAGGTTATCAGTGATCCTCCACCTGCATTTTAGGTCTGAAGTGTATAAATCAGCCAGTGCTTCTGGGAAGCTTCTGGCCCAGCATCTGCCCTTGTCAGGGTGCCATCATCTGCTACCTCCATTCCTTCACCACCCAAAGCCCACCACAAGTGCAAGTGCTGTGGGTGAAAAGGTTAAATATTAAGAAAGGAATGACTGTCAGTAGCCACTGTACATTAGCTGAAAAGTCAAACAGCTGCTCTCCTATCATCTCCTTGCTCATACCATAATGTATAAACAAGTACCGAACAGCTACCAACCTGGTCCTATTTATTAAGTGAGCATAGTGCCCAGCCAAGACTACTGAGCTATGGCTGGAGTCATTAGTGTCTACACTGAGACTAACTACGCAAATTAATTCAGAAACACCACTTTTAAGGGCTTGTGAAGAACCACACTCACCTTGGGGGCAGTAGAGGTTCTAGCTGAGGCACGCCAGCCTGTTCTGGGTGATCCAATTCCTACAACCATTCAAAAGAAAAAAGACATTTCTTTAAGCCTGAGGAAAATAAAAAATCTTGTTTAAATGATATAATTCTTATAATAAATTATATCCTATGGACATGAAAGAGAAGAGTTTCTGGAGGTATGGGAGTAAAGTAGTAAATTATGGTGTGATTCCGCCATTTTAAAGTGTTGTTGAACAAGGAGGGAAATATGGAGGGTAAATAACCTGATTTACTACCCGAAACACAGCTTAAATTGTGCATTAAGAATGACCCAGCCCCTCCTTTCCTACTACATGGCAGTAAGGATTTAGGAGCCAATTTCAGGAGTCACACAAATGCACACTTACACTGCCCACAGGAATTGGCATTATCAACGTTGATTTAACTTTTGACACATGGAACACTGTGAATAGTCTTACAGTAGAAAACATGACATTAATGCAACTTGCACAGGACAGTGTCTGTTGCAAGTAACATTAGCTCCCATTAAAGAAGAAATCTAAATATGTTTGCTAGAGATCTAACAGAGAAATCCCAGTGAATCTTGCTTTGGTAGATTAAGGCATCACTCCTCCCAGCTGCCCATGCTGGCCCTGCCAGAGATTCCCACTGTACAGCAGTCAGAGAGGATGACATGTGCCATGTCTGAAGGGCTTGGACCACAGTGATGGATGAACAAGTGACCATGCTTACTGCCTCCTGCTGTTTGTTTTCATCCCAGTGCCAGAAAGTTCTGCCAGCTCTGTGGAACAAGCACAGCTGCTTCTGGAACAGCATCATAAATCAGAATGCTGAATCTGGGTTCAAAAGAATCCTTTCTGAACCAGTACTTCTAAATAGGTCTGAACAGCCTTGTTTACTTAATTAGGTGCTCGAATGTGCTTGAAACTCATAAACAATTTCTGTGGTCTTTCCCACCCAGAAAACACCCACAAATACATTGTGACAAAATCTGACCCTTGATTGAGTTCCCAAATTAATGTTCCGAATAAATGACCCTTATTAGAAAGAAAACAACCTGCCACTTTCAGATGAGGATGCTATCCTCATATCAAAAATTTTCCTCTTCTGTGTGAAAAGGAAGGCATCTGTGCCAACTGCTGCTTATGGTCAACAATTTTTGCTGTTGCTGTTTAATCATTTCCACTGACAAACAACACTAGTTTTAGAAGCACAGTTATTACCTTTCCAAAGATAGGATTTCAGTGTTCCAGTGGATTCAATACAATCTTTTTTAAAAAAAAAATCCTCTGAAGCTTATACATGCCTGTCACAATAACCTGGATGACATTGTAAAAGTTTTGGAGTTCCACTACATAAAATGTCATTCATGTCTTGTTTCGATTTCTTTTTTCCCCAGCATTATCCAGAAAAGGTGGGACCTCTCTGAACAGCCTTTTCAATCACAATGTTTTAATACCCTTCATCTTAATGGCAGAGGTAGCTATTTCTAGAGCTAGAGGTAGCAGAGGTAGCTATATGGGCATTTGTTGGCAGCATCCATATAGTAAGGGCTTTTAATTTGATTTGACCTTTTTACTGCCTGTGGCTTTCACAAGATTCTCTGCCATTCTTGCCATCAGAAAACTCAATATTTGGAAATTTTACTGCCATTTTCTAGTTTATATTAATTCCCTTTTGAAAATCTGTGTCAAAATGTCATTTAGCTACAATGCCTACCATTACTATGTATGTGCTCTGGAGCAAGGAGCAGAGCCTTACTTCCCAAAATAGGCGGTTCTACTCAGCAGAAACATTTAGAAGGAAAGAGCTGAAAAAAAAGCAAGCTTCATTTTCCTACAGAAAAGTTTCCTCTGCCTGCAAATTAGCACAGACACCAAGAGGAATGTGTGCACGAAAGTAAAAAAATACATTTCTAAAGCACTTTGACAACATTTCACCATGTAAATCCCACTGGACTTTGAGCCACTTTGCAATGCTTTTGACACCAAGTTGTAGAATATCCTGATTCCAGATAATGAATACAGAAAACTGAAGACAGTTGTGATCAAAGTTCAGTAAAATCATCAGAGTGCTTTTCAAAACTGACAGCAGTCTAAATTACCTAATTAGAGAACAGAATAAAAGAAAAAAGCTTCATATTTTTGAGTAGTTGTTTTCATCTTCTGGTTCTTCAAAGAATTTACTTTACAAATGCTTGAGGATCACAAGAGATCTTTCAACCAAAGCAAACAAAGCTGTAATCCAGGAAAACAGTTCTAACTTACCCCTTTTTTCACTAGGTCACCACTGCTGGGTTTTCCCACTGTGATATTGGATGTGTTCCCAACAGGCTTTTCAGCAGGAAGTGGCGGAGGGCTACGTGGGATGTCATTTAAAGCTGTAAAAACCCAAAAAATTCCCAAATTAAAGTCTAATTAATACCCTCCTTATGTGGATCAACAACAGGTAAAGGAATCCACCTTGGTCTAGTGTTTTCTGTGAATGCAACTTCCTTCCTCAAAGCCAGAACAGCCAAAAGGAAGAAACACTTAAAAAACAGTGAAGAGAAAAGAGACATGAGGGGAACACTGTAATTCTGAAGTTGAACTCAGGAGTACTTCCCATCCTGCATAATGGATCTTCACTTTAGTCTCAGGACACCAGCAAGTCATTTCAGAGTTTCAGCTGCAATATTTGGCAATATAATTAGAAGAGTTTCTACCCCTTGGAATGCCAGATTCATTACTGCATACCCTGAAACGCCATCACCACATTTCTAAACTGGCTCACTTTTTTTTTCAGCTGTCAGCTCCTGGAATATCCTTCAGGCTGGAAAACAGCTGAGGGTTATTTCAAGTAACCCTGAAAGATCAGGAGATTTGGATGGAAGAATCTCTAGAAAGGCCTTTTATTGCCTGCTACAAAACTCAGGATGACAGAAAACACAGACGGAAGTTCCCAGGTAGTCTTTAAGGTGCAAAGCAAGTTTAGGACATGGAAGAAGAAGCACTACAGATCTTACTAGGGAAGAGTGATGATGTCCTCATGCTCAATAAAGAATGGAAAACCCTTCTAAATATATGGCATTTGCTTTCAGTGTTTCTGCCATTGAAACCTGGGAAGCACTTGGACAGGTTTTGCCAGCATATTTACCAAACATTTTGTCTTTATAGACTGGAACCATGTCATCTATTTTGCAATCTGTTTGTATATCAAGAAAATTAATTTCACAGAAAGAACTACAGACACTTAAGCCCTTCTGACTTCCAGCTGAACTTGGAGTTACATAAAAACATATATGTAGACAGCCTGGACATTTATAGACTGATGACAAATATAAAAAAAAGAGGAGAGATGCTATCCAAAACAAAACCTTCAGTTGCTCATTTCATGAAAATTACTCTCAACAAAGAAACAATGCATAGGAAGAAGTGTTGTTTATTTTCAACACCTTTGTTGCATTACTATTATGTAAAACACTGCTGTTACGTTTAAAAATGGATCAGTTCAATTCTCAGGAGAAACTCACAGCTACTGTGTGACCAGGCATGGGGGAAAAAAGTTGGGAAGTTCATCACTTTTTTAAGGTAATGGGATGGATGAAAAGTGAAAACAATACCTGGCAGTAATTCCAAAAGAAATTTTCTCTTATCATGTCTTAGTGGTATAAAAAGTACGAGACATTTATTTACCACTTCAAATCTTGCTATATACACAGACTGCCTAATTTCCTCTTCCTTACTCTTTTTAAGGTCAGAATTAAAGGAACTAGAGGAAAAAAAGAAGTTCCAAGAACTAGAAGGCAGGTGTTATTTTCAGTGATTTCTAATAGAATAACGGAAGTGGAATTTTAATGTTTCCTTTCCAACCACATCTCAACAAAAATGCTAATCCTAACTGAAAACCTCACTGGAGTTCAAATTCTTAAGCAGTTCTGTCCCCTTTTTGGCAGTGTTGGGTGGGCTGATTTTAGGAGGGGGTTTAAAATTTTGTGTTATTTTGTTTTGTTTGTTTATTGGGGTTTTTCTTCTCAGTTTTTGGTGGTTCCTGACAGAATTTATCTCCTCCATAAACAACATGGCAAAAGACTCTCCTGTACAGAGATTATGTGGCCCCCTTTACAATGTAAATCCTACTATATCCATTTATACCGTGGCCCAGTTGTACTATTCTTCTCTTTTAACTTTTAATAGGTTACATTTCTGCAGCAGCTCCTACTAGACAAAAGGCTACTCTGCTTTCTCAGAATCTGCTTCTGTTCCTCCGTATCTCATTAATCTTCCAACCACTGATTCCCATAAGGCAGGCAGTCCTTCACAACCTCCTGCTGTTTGTATCCAAGTACAGGACTGGCATTCCTTTGTGGAAATTTCAATTACCACTAGAGAGCAGCAAAGGACCAGTTAGCTACAAGTTCAAAAGGGAATCCATCTCAGAAAAAAGAAAAAGAAAAAAAAAAAAAAAAAAAAAAGAAAGAAATGTCAGGTAGGTAGTTGCGTTTTTGTTTAATTTTATTTTTAATTGTAATTTAAATTTCCTTTATAGAGAAGATTTATGTCACAGTTTCTTTACAGTAGTTCATAAACATATTCCTCTAATTGAAAAAACCTTTTCTTTTTAATCAGGTATTAATAGAAAGACTTTTCCTCACAGCTTTATCTTCAATCTTCCCTGCATTTTTAATCATTTCCACTGCATTTCTCACATATGCAGGGGAAAAGAAAATTTAGTATTTTAACAGTGGGTTGGTGATGGGGGGAGATTGGAAGTAATGAGTGAAACTCTTAGGAGAAATACCAGGACATACCTTTACTACAAACTGACTATACACCTACTAAATGTGACAAAACATGATCTTAAACCTTAGTTTTAAGAGCTACCTTTTGATATTTTTCCCTAAGCTCTGAGGATCAAAGATAAGGCCAAACAGAATTCTGCAAGTACACACTCCAGCATACAAAGACCAACAAAAAGACCTTGTGGCTCTCTGATAAATTTCCACTCTGAGAGACTGTCAGTGTCATTTGTAAAGCTGTAAAGGCTTAGAGGTGGCAGGCTTTAGGAATATAGTAGCTCTCAGAAAACTATAGTCAAGACCCTGACATAAAATTGAACACATAGGTTTTTGCATCCCAGTTCTCACTTTTATTCCCTCTAACTGCTACCTAAACGTTCTTGCTTAAACGGCCACAGATTTCAAACCTAGCAAGGATCAAAGGAACTTTTTGATTTAAACTATGAAACCTATGCTCAACATCCCAACCAAGCTGTATTTGAAGGAAAGTTTAACGCACCAATGTTTTTCCTTTGACAAGGAAGCTTGGGAGCAGCACTAAACCTCAGGTATGGTCAGGACCAAAGTCACTTTGGCCAAAGATTCAGCTCCAGAATATGGTTTAGCAGACAAAACAAGCTTGCTTCTGCTGCAAGGGTCTCCTCCAAGTCTTTCTTTCCAGCCTCTAGATCTGCCCCTTACATACAGTTTCACCTCTGACACGCATCAGCTCCATCAGGTTTGAGAGACATCAGACTCAAGGGAGGGAGCCCAGTGAGGCAGCTGGATGGTAGGGAGAGTGGAACATGACGCTCATCTACCTCTCGACCCACCACAGCCCTTAGCTTGGCTCCTCTGTCTTGTCAAACCATACCATGGGATTCCTTTGGCAGCTGACATTAGCTACTAAACAGCAAATCAATTACTAAATGTTAAGTCCCAAGTGAAATGGTTTTCTGACACATTTCTCAGACATTTGGGAGAAGAACTTACATTTCTCGGGTTTTGCTGGGATTCGGATCACAGTGGGTTTTCGAGCTAATGCTGGTTGAGCTGTCTGTTGCTTGGCAGGTTCATTTTTGGGAAGGAACTGAAATGGATCTAAAAGGAGGAAAACCCCACCATCTTTAATACTTATTTGTTGAACACAAATCTTACTAAGTATTGCTTTCATTATTAAGGATATTTATATTTCCCACCCAATACAGTAATAAAGAAAGATAGCTCAGGCTGATGCAGTTAGCATACCCAGCTCTTTGTAAGTAACAGGTCTTCTTTGTACATGTGCTTTCATAGCTGATTTAACATAAACATGCTTCAGACACCTTCTGGGATTATATGAGCTACTGAACATTGCTTGGTAATAGGGACCTGAAATCAGAATAGCTTTAGGGAAATTGTTTTAATCCCATCCCTCCGCCCTCCTGGCCCCGACTGCTAGCTCAGATTCTGGAGGGCTTTGGGCTAGGATCACTACAGGAAAGGGGAAGAGACCCAAAAGAGGCTCCTTACCTAGGATTGTTCCAAGGCTTTATTCTTGAAGAGATTCCAGGGGCAAAGAGAACGAACAAGGAAGAACATGGGTTTATGCAGACCCTCTGTCCGAGGACAGATAGCTGGCACTGAGCCAATTGGTCAGAGATAGCAGGGGAAGGTAGAGTCACACCACACAGTACAGCTTTGGGGCTCCTTTTGGGGTAAACCTTCCCCAGAGGGATACAACATCTCACCCTTTTTTGTTTAAGAAAGTTAAAGGAAAAGTATTAGGTTACACATAATGTGGAGCTTCTCTCTCCCACCAGTTACAATTGGTGGGGAAATCAGTTTGCCTTAGGTTTGCCAACTCCATGTGGTTGACTTCTGAGGTAGGAGGTATGAGACCATTGATAGCTTTGAAAACTAAACGACACAGGATCCCGAATGCTAAGGTTACAAGGAAAAGGATAACAAGGAATAACAAAATTGTTTTAACTATAGAAATCCACCATCCTGTGACTCCCCAGCCCTTGAACAGTTCTTTGAACCAGTCCTCAGATTCTTGCTTATGTTTTCCTGCTGAAGTGTCTGTGCCAGGGTCACCCAGACATTTTGACGTGGCTGAGGGACGATCCATGCAGCTGCCAGACTGTTCAGCATTAACAAGATGACAATTTGGCTGAGGTCCATCACAGGGATGAATGGGAGGAAGGTTTTCTCTAAAAGGGAAAAACAAACATTTCAAAACATGTTAAAAGTTTCTGTCACTGCCGGAAGGAGTCCACACCTAGGAAGATTCTCTTTCCTCCATCCGACGGCGTCTTCTCTTGGAGGCAGTGGTTACTTGCTTTTCATCCCCTTCTGCTGGAGCTGGATTTTTGGGGACAAAAGGTTTTACCCACTCCTGGGGGATCCACCAAGGGCCTGAGGGCATCGCCACGCATGCGTAGCCACAACCCCAGGTTACGAGCTCATAGGGACCCTTGGTTTCCCAAGTTTCTGGATCCCTAATCAGGACCGGTGGACGATGGGACAGTTTGAATTGATTGCCACTGTTAAAATGACAAACCACAGGTGGACTCATGTTTTCAAATGAACAGTTCAGAAAATTGATGGTAAACATGTCTTTACAGAGCTTCTGCTGTGGAGTCATCCACACAGTTGTACTGCTCTGTTTAGCCAGAACCTGTTTGAGTGTCTGATGTGCACGCTCAACCACAGCTTGGCCTGTGGGGGAGTGAGGGATGCCAGTTTTATGTTCCACTCCCCACTGCTGGACGAATTCCAGGAACTCCTTGGACACGTACACTGGGCCATTGTCCGTTTTAATTTCTTTTGGGATCCCCAAAACCGAGAAAGCTTGCACTAGATGCTGTTTGGCATGTACAGCTTTTTCTCCTGCATGGGCAGAGGCATACATTGCACCTGAATGTGTGTCAATACTTACATGAACATATTTGAGGCGACCAAAGCTAGGAATGTGTGTGATGTCTGTCTGCCACACCTCACAACTGCCAAGGCCTCGGGGATTAACCCCCATACCCATGGATGGCATGGCCTGGAGCTGGCAATATGGACAGGTGGCCACGATAGCTCGAGCCTGACTCTGTGTTAGCTGGAACTGACGGATCAGGCCTGGCATATTTTGATGATACTGTTGGCGACTCAGTTTTGCCTGTTGAAAGATGTCAGGGAGATGTGCTTTTTCTACTGGTGTAACAAGGGAGTCTGCTCGACGATTCCCCTCTGCAATTTCACCTGGCAAATCGGTGTGTGACCTTACATGCATCACGAGAAATGGATATTCTCGATTAGAAACCAAATAAATCAGCCTTGAAAGCAACCTAAATAGGTGCTCATTCTCGATCTCTTTGAGCACAGCCTGCTCCGCTCCGGACACTACCCCAGCCACATATGAAGAGTCGGTCACCAAGTTAATTGGCTCTGAGAACTTCTCAAAAGCTCTTACCACTGCAGCCAGTTCAGCTACCTGAGGCGATCCCTCCACAAACTCAACATCAGCTTCCCAATGCTGAGTCTGAGGATTTCTCCAAGTCATCACCGACTTGTGGGAAGCCCCGGAAGCGTCTGTGAACACTGTGAGAGCCTTGAGTGGTCTCCGACTCCTTTTTTCACGAGGAATGAGGTGGAATTCCTCATTGAACAGCTTGTGGGATGTGGCATGGACTGATATTTGTCCCCTGTATCTGTCCAGAGATAGTTGGAGACTGGCATTGCTCTGGAGCAAATGCTCAAACATCTCTTTGGTCAGTTTCTTTGGAGAGTTCTTTCCCTCCTCTGAGAGTTTGACCGGGAGGTGAATACATGCAAAGTCACAACCAGCCAGTTCACACAACCTCATCCTGGCCTTCCAAATCAATTGAGCTATCAATTCTTGTGGCTCAGTGATGGTCTTGGATCTTTGGTGCGAGAGGAAGACCCACTCTATGATTAAGAGTGAATCTCTCTGACCTTCGATCCATTGGTAAATCAAACCATGCAAGTGTGGCAGCTTTCCTAGCACAATGAAATGGAAAGGTAGGCTTGGTTCATACCTGTGAGCTTGCCTCTCTGACAAGGCCTTCTGTACCTTTTCAACTGCTGTCTTTGTCTCTGGGGTCAGCTCCTGGGGGAGGCCAGCTCCCTCTCCCCTTTCAATAAATTGAAAAGAGGGTCTAGATCCTCATTTGTGAGGCCTAGCCAGGGTCTCACCCAATTCAATGATCCACACAGGGAGTGGAGATCTGCTAGGGTTTTGGGATTACACTTGATTTCCAAATTCTGAGGAATAACGGTCCTCGCTGAAATTTGCAAGCCCAGGTACTTCCAAGGTGGCATCCTTTGAACTTTGTCTTCCTGTAATTGAAATCCAGAAGAGGTTAAAACCTTAACCACTAGGTCAAGCGTGTGTTGGAGTATAGAGTCATTGGGGGCACACACCAGCACATCATCCATGTAGTGAAGGATGATGGCATCCTGTCTCTCAGCACGTACAGGTGACAGTAACAATGCTACGTACTGTTGACATATGAAAGGAGCTGATTTCAGACCTTGGGGAAGGGATTTCCAGTGATATCTTTTCATTGGAGCCTGGCGATTCAGGGTAGGAACTGAGAATGCAAACCTTGGGGCATCTTCTGGGTGTAGAGGAATTTGGAAGAAACAATCTTTGATATCTAACACAGCCAATTGCCAATCTTTCGGGAGCATTGTTGGAGAAGGCATTCCTGGTTGAAGTGGTCCCATGTCCTCTATCATTTTGTTTATCTCCCTGAGGTCATGGAGCAACCTGCACTTGTCCTTTCCCGGTTTCTTTATTACAAAGACTGGGAAATTCCAAGGACTTGTTTTTCCTCTAGGTGTCCTTGAGCCACCTGTTCCTCCACAAGCTCCTCAAGTGCCTTGAGCTTTTCTTTGCTCAATGGCCACTGTGCTACCCATTTTGGGGTGTTATCTAACCATGTTAATTTGTGGGCAGGGCGCGTCACAGTGGCTATTTCTAAAAATCCTAGGGTGTCTTAGGAATGATCAATTGGACTCCCCACTGGGTCATGGTGTCCCTCCCCCACAAGGGGGCTTTGTATTTTGCAACAAATGGACGGACACTTGCCAATTTTCTGTCAGGTCCTTCAATTTGTACAATGTTCTTTGAATTTTTTGCCAGTGTGATTCCTCCTATGCCCTGAAGTTTGCCTGCGACAGGTTGCAATTCCCAGTGTGATGGCCACTTGCTCTCTGGTAGAACAGTCACACTCGCCCCTGTATCTAAAACTCCCTCCACCTGGAGGCGTTCTAGCCCATTTGCTACATTGCATGCCATGGAAGGTTTGTCCTCTCCCACCACCTCTGCCCAGTAGACTTCCGGCGTAGATTTCCCATCTGCTATTACCTCTGCCGTATCGGGAATGGCCTGGGCGACAATTTGTCCCTCTGCCAGTTAGAATGGTGGGTGTTTGCAGCGTGCTAACAGCATGAGGCCTGTTATCTTTCCCTTAATGGACATTGGAAATACCTCAATCTCCTCTGGTGTGTGTGCAGTATCCCCAATAACAAAACACTCACTAGCCATTTCCGTGTGGTTAGCTGTCAGATCCTGTGAGATGTCTGATAGATGCACTGTAATGACTGTCCACTCAGCAGATCTGAAATGAAAACCTTTGGTAGTCACGAGCCGAAGTCGGCCACGCGGCTGCCAAACCTTGTTAATTAAACATTTATTATTTTCATTTTTCTTCCCCTCCACCCCCTCCCCCTTTGTTGTTAAGAGAGAGGTATCAACTGGTGGGGGACCCCTCATATTTGTTTTTGTGCGCGTGACAGTATTGACAATGGGGACGCGCTGAGAAGCTAGTTTTTTTGTTTGTTGGGCTTCTTCTTCTGGTTCTGGTTCTGATTCTTATTGCAGACCCGAGCAAAATGTCCTGGCTGGTTGCAGAGGTGGCAGATGATGTGCTGTAGGCGATTTTGTGATATTGGTTGCCGCCTTGGTTCGGGTCGCACAGGTGCTGCTGTCCTGGGATGTGGCAGTCCAGGATTTCTTTCAGGCGCGCTGAACAGCTCTGCTTTCCTGGTACAGGCGTCAATCATCTGAGCTAGGGTTGGTTCTAATGGAAGACTAAGGATGATCCTACGACAGGTTTCATTAGCATTCCTCTGAGCTATCTCTTTAATCAGCTCGTTGTGTATAGATGGTTGTTGCACTTGTCTTTCCACCTGAGTTCGCAGACGGTCCACAAACTGAAAAAAATTCTCTGAAGGAAATTGTTTAATACCTGTATAACTGCCCTTAGTTTCAGTTGTTGGTAATTGGTAAAAAGATTTTTCTGCAGCACTACAAATTTTATCCAAAATTTGCTTTGATAATAATCGGGTTTGTTTTTCAGGGCAGTGTAATTCACCTGCACCACAAAGATGGTCTAATGTTATATCATTACCATCATTATCCTGTGCTGTTTCAGGAGTTTGTTGAATCTCCTGTAATACTATGTTTAAAGTTTTTTTCCACATGCATTCCCATAATTCATATTCTGAGGGTGTTAATAAACATCTGAATAAATCTTTAATATCAGTTGGTATCAATTCATTTGAGTTGAAAGTAGCAATCATCAAGCTTTTAAAAATTTCTCTAGATCTTCCAAATTCTCTCTGAATTTTGCATATCTCTTTTTTATCTTGGTAAGAGAAAAGCTTATATTGTTTCCTTCCATTTCTCTTACCAAGGTGTTCTACAGGGGCAACAAAAGGGATATTTTCATCAGATTCAGTTTGGGTTTGTGAAAGAAAAGGTACATTCTCCCCCTCCCTGCAAGGTTCAGTAGCATGCAGTTCTCTGCCTGATCTCGGGGACCCCGATGTAGATTGCCCCGGGTCCGCAGCTGTGAGCGAACCTCCCCCCCACCCGCGGCTGGGGGGAGGCGGGTGCCCCGCTCTCCCCCCGCCACTGCCGGGAGAGGCACCGCTGCTGCCGCGCGGGGTGGGGCCGGGGCCGCCCGCGCTGGGACCACGCGCGCCGGCCGCTGCTTCCCCACCGCGCCCGCGCTGCGCCGCTCCTCCCCCACCCCCACCCAAGTCCGGGCTGGGGCCGGAGAGGGGCGTGCGGCGATCGCGGTCATCAGGGTAACCAGGGGCGGAGGGAAGGCAGGGGAAGGAGTAGGAGTGAGGGGCAGGGTTTGGGGAGAGAAAGGGGTTGTGGGAAGAAGGTAAGAAGACCGCATGGTGGCCGCCATTGTTGTGGCATGGAATTACAGTCTCTGGTGTATAATCAGGCGGCTGGGTTGATTTTCCTAGCTGGCTACTGCATTCGGATTCCCGGAAATACTTGCGTGCTTTCAAAAATATCGGTATGAATTTTGGAGCGGTTTTATCATTGTCCTCTGCTTTTAAAGTTAGTCTATGCCCGATATCATCCCAAAATGACACTGATGTAACATTAAACAAGTTAATATCTGGGAATTCGGCCGCTAACCATGAGATAAAGTTTCTTTGCAGCTTATTAGAAATTTTTAGATCTTTGAAAACTGGTGTAAGGTGTTCTATTAAACTCTTTGGGGGACAGACTGAAGAAGATGCTAATCCCATGTTTCTGATGTTGTTAGGGTGCAGTCTTGTCCAATCTCTATAAACTTCTGAGCGAAATATAACAGACAAGCAGGACTTCCCCCCCCCGCCCCCCCCGCTATCCGAGAGTCCCGGGGAGGGGGTGGGGGTGCTCCAGGGGGGAACCGATGCCCTGCCGGACTCCCTGGCTCCGAGGGCTATGGGGGGGTCCCTCCGCTGCCGGGGGAACCCTTACCAAAGCTTGCAACCCCCAAAAACGTGGAGTTTTCGGGACGCCAGCGCCTGACGTACCTGAAAAAGTTTCAAAAAGCCCGCGGTACACAACCTTTACCACATGCCGCGCTGAGTCCTAGTGTCCACCCACAGCCCAAGGTGTTCCTACCGCCGTGGGGAAAGGTACCCTCCCCCCTCAACCAAGGTACAGGGGGGTTCTAGCGCTAGCGAGGTGCCCTGCTCTTGTGCTACAGAAGTCCCCTTATCCAAACCGACCCGTATCAGCAAATACAGGCTGCCGATTTATCCTCAACACCTCCAGCCACGCAAAAAGCGACTGAACAAGTGTTCAGGTAGTTGAACAGTCCAAAAAGCTTTTGAGATCTCAGAAATGAGATTCCAGCTCCGTTCGTGTTTTCGATAGACCACGATTGGACGCCAACTGTTTTAATCCCATCCCTCCGCCCTCCTGGCCCCGACTGCTAGCTCAAATTCTGGAGGGCTTTGGGCTAGGATCACTACAGGAAAGGGGAAGAGACCCAAAAGAGGCTCCTTACCTAGGATTGTTCCAAGGCTTTATTCTTGAAGGGATTCCAGGAGCAAAGAGAATGAACAAGGAAGAACATGGGTTTATGTAGACCCTCTGTCCAAGGACAGATCGCTGGCACTGAGCCAATTGGTCAGAGATAGCAGGGGAAGGTAGAGTCAAACCACACAGTTACAGCTTTGGGGCTCCTTTTGGGGTAAACCATCCCCAGAGGGATAGAACAGGAAATGTGTACAAAGCACTTGATCTAATGCACTGACAGAGCTGTGAACACATTCACTGAAAAGTTTTCATCAATACAATCTCGCCAAAGCTAAATAATCAGCACTGCAGCAGATAAAATACCTACTGAAACCTACAAAACATTTCAATACTACTGATTACAAAAGGTCCTTGCTGTAGAACAGCTAATACTTTTGAAGATTCTGCATCATTTTGTTGGTTATAAACCTGGTGACATGGAGGGAACTGGTTTACACCAAGGTCTGGGAGTTGTGCCTGAGCTCTGCCTCTGCCTATATCACTCACTCCTCTACAAGCCTGCCCAAGCATTCCACTGCTAAGACAGGAGCAATGTTTCCCATACTTCATTACCTTAAACACTGTTCTCTTATTAACAGGCATGGGAACATAGGCACGTGTAGAAGGCAGCTGTAAAAATACTAGTACATAAATAAAGACCAAATTAATGTGTTCTTTCTCAAGTACACCTTCATGTCAAAGAGCAATACTTCTCTCTTCTTAACAACTGCTACTTCCTTCCCTGCCATTATCAAATTCTGCAGTAAAATGGCAATGATTAACAGTATCATAAAAAGCTACAGTAGAAACTGGAGATGGACTCTGGGTGATAAATCTGACACATATTCATAGCCACAACAACCAAGTCTGATCTCTTCTGGCCTTTTCACATGTGTAGCTCAATGAGATGTTATTTATGGAGTGTCATAGTCTAAGAGAGCAAGTATGCAGGGCATCTCTTTGAATTCCTCATGACTTTAATAAAACCATACCCTTTCCCAAAATTACTGCCACACTTCCTGACAAAGTTGGAAAAATCTGTGTTTGATAAAATTTTATCTTCAACACATAGAAAAAAGAATTATGTTATATGAAGTCATGGTTTCTTATTGACAATTGGAACAATCCAATCCAATCCAATCCAATCCAATCCAATCCAATCCAATCCAAGCAAGACACAATATATCTGTGCCTGGCAATTCACGTAAGATTTAAGGGAGTCCAGAAATGCAGTCTTTATTTATGAACAACCTCATCCCCTTCCACATGCACTCGACTCGGTGGCCACAGCTCCCCCTTGCCAGTGCATGTGCCATCAGCCCCCTCTGGCAGTGCCCCCAGCTCCTGCTGCCAGAGTGCAGCTGTCACAAACAGCAGGGACAACATGCCACAGGGCCCATGCATGTTCACACTGCTCAGATGCCCACCTCCCACCAGCTCCTTGCTTAAGGCTTTCTTCACAGGCAGATCCATCTCAGAAAGGTGTGCTGTGTGGATTTGTGCCACGGCCTCCCTTAAAGCCAGCCTGCCTACAGGTTCCCCAGAAACCCACCTGGTACCTTCAGATCACATTTTATTCAGCAATCAAGTAAATAAATTCCTTATGTCAGGTTGCTTGTACAACACCTGTGAGTGTACACTTCAGGTACAAAGGATCATGGCAGGTCAACAATCTGTCTACAGATAAAGGTATACAGGATACAGTTAAAAATAAACTCTGTTACCATCTAAACAAAAGATGGCTCCATCACATCGTGCCCAAAGATTGCCAGTGCATCTCGAAATTAGGTAGGCAACCCACAAAGCTTTAGAATATAAGGGTGAAACAATATTTTGTTCAAGTTATGAATTAGCACATGAGTCTTTGGAAGAGGACTTGAAAACACAGACCACAAGTGGGGTGGAAGCATTCTGGAAGTACAGCCATTACAAGAAATCAAAATCCCACCATTGGAGCAAGCCTGTAATATTCTTTTACTCTTTTATACCTCCATCTGCTAGATACAAAGCTAACACTTGAATTGCATTAAAAAAACCTGAAGATTTATCAAACCTTAACTTCTGTGCTGGTGTTCAGAGTTACTTTAAATATAGCTGAAAAAAAAACCACCCCGAAATTGGGCTTTGTTCTCTTAGCTCTCCGGTAGCCCTTCATCAGACTTGAGGAGTGACCCTGGTGAGGCAGCAAGGCCTCAAAGCTGTGTTTGCCCATTGGGAACACAACACGAGCAGAGGAAAGGTGAGCAGGGCTAAGTCATGGACTCCTTGACACAGCATGACCATAAGGAACACTCTGGCACACAGAGCACCTCTCAGGGTAAGGTTCTGCACAAGAGAAAGAAGTTCTGCATGAAAAGTAAGGAAACAATTTTACAAAGCCTCCATCTAATGTAAATATAGACACTGAGAGACCAAGTGGAAATGCTCTAAATACGCCAAATATTCACAGTTCTGCAGTCCTGTAAATTTAAAGGAGATGTAAAATTATAAAAAGTTGCTTTTTATAACAGTTTGTCAGCTGTTAATCACTGCTAGGCATAGAAATAGTTTTCTTGACCATTGAGCAGTTGGCAGAGGTCTCTACATCAGTACATCTGACAATTTTCAAGGCTGAGAAAAGCAATTTCTAAGGCTGAGAAAACCATTTGATGAATGTTAGTTTTCCACTCATTATCTTATGTTCAATTATCCTGTTGTCACCTCATAATTAGTTTAAAACTCATTACCTTGTTTGTGTTATTCCATTCCCCAGTGCTGGGCTTGCAGCAGAAATTGGCTGAGAAAATGTCTGTGCTGCTTTGTGCAACAGGACTGACAACATATCAAATTTTTATGTTGTTTAACAACAATTGGGCATCACATGAGCATAATTCATGGAGGTGTGAAAACAGAATTGTTAATGTACTCATTTAAAGCTTCTCAGCCCAAGGAAATTAATCTGCAAGTAATTTTTTATAAGACACAGCAACAGACTTCTAGTGATTTTTTTTATTAAAGTTTTACAACAATGCCTAAAGTCTGTGGCTTCCTTAGTCTCATTTTTCTAGAGCTTCTGTTTTAAAGAGTTACATGATAACATGTATTACTGTGCTTGTTTGCAGGAAAGACAGGTGCAAGCCATGTATTCAAATAAATCATACATAATCTCCTTTCTTTTAACAGGTTTGGAGAAACAACCTTTTACCCCCCACTGACACACACCACTCTTGTTTAAAATTAAAAATGAGGTTACCGAAGAAGCAGTAGGTTTTGCCCATGCAAGAAGGACAGACAGGTATCTTCCTGAAATATTTATTGGTAGTCCTTAAGCAGGAGGTAGTAAGATGGCAACAGATACCTCAGCAGCAATAAGGGGAATCTCCAAACAAATAGTAGGTGGAAAGCTAGAAGCCCAGATAGTACTATCTGTTGTGAAGATGCTCAGTCCTGCGAGAAGTGTCCACTTTCAAGGTTTAATTTGAAGACCTGTATCAGCTGTTAAAGGCAAAACTTCCACATTGCCTTCACACAGAACAGTATTGTTACCAGAGTCTTCCAGGAACAGAGAACAGGAACAGACCTCAACAAAAGATTTTATTAAAACCTAGCCCCGTGAAAACACTCTGGTATTTATGGAAGCTCAACCCATACTTGGGGGAAGATTTTCAACAACAGACCCCTCCTAGAAATACAGCCAGAGATTCAATGGAAACCTGACAGGTAACACCTCAAAGAATGGGGTTCATGCTCAAGAAACACTGTGAAATGTCACAATCAAATGTGTTATGTTCACTCAGACATTTTAAATCTCAACCTATTTACAACATTAGTAATTCTACCAATCTGCTTTCCACAGAATTTTTCATCAAGAATATTAACAGTTCACTGTTTTCAGAAATGGATTTCTGACATAGAGAGAATAAGATGGACTACACTACCTTTCCCAATACATGCAATTTGCAGCTCCCTCTGCACGGAACATTGGCATATATGGTCATGACTGTAACTTTTAAGAGACTGGGAAATTAAAAAAAGAAAAAAGAAAAAAGAAAGAGAGAGAGACACAATGGGACGCAGGTTCTTTCAGCGTCTGATCTGTACAGAACCTGAAAGTAAGTTCAGGTGACACTCAGGGTTCTTGGTATTCTTTTAACACTAGGCTACTAGACCAGCTCATTCAAATAAAAGGAATTGATTTCCAAGTCTTTGTAAAAATGGGTAAGTGAGAATTAAGCCCACCTGACAGAGTACCAAAACTACTTGTGCCAGAAACTGCACAAGTCCCTGTTATCAGCCATGAAAGAAATGCAGAAGTAATCCAGATGATCCAAAATATCCCAACTATCATCAAAGCATTAGAAGCAAAAGGTGTAGAGTCCCAAACAGATAGATGCCTTCACATTCTGAATGACTGACCTTTAAACGGAAGTAATTTCATTAGGACACAAATGGCTCTGAACATTAGCTTTTGAGTCCAAAATTATGGCACTTGAAACTGTTTTGGCTGATAACAAAGCAGTTCTACAGATTTGTCTTTCCTGACTTCTCTTTTCTGGCACTTCCACTGGGCCAGCATCATGAGCTGGCTGCAAGATTCTGTCACAATTCACCTCTGAATTTTGCAGCTTTCCAAAGCTCCCACAGACTTCACTCTCTGAGTGGATGCTGAAAGCTTTAAAAGAAATCTCAGTATTTAGCATCTCTATTTGCACTAGAATGATTCCCCTCTTCACACAGGTTGGACAAGGATAAAATTATTCATGTTTGGATAAGGGTAAATTCACTCAACTAACAGCTGTGCTGCTAGAGATGCTGTCAAACACTGACAAAACTCACAGGACTGCTTGAGGTAAACTTGAATCATTCAGCTAGTTTTTGTAGTTGAACTGCCAGTTAAACACTGGCATTTAGACTGGTGAAACTGAACTGGTTTGTTGCCAGCACTGTTGATCTTAGCACACATACAGTACTCAGATATCTTTCACTTACTGTGGAGGTGGTAGCCTTCTGTTAGAGGAAGCTGATGTCTTACATAGTCAACTAAATTGCTGTGGAGACTGAACTTTGTTTCACCTACTTCACCTTTTCATTCATATGCTCACTTCAACTTCTGCCTTCTGTGCCCTCCTCATCATGAATCCACTGAACACTTCCCCTTCCTCCTTTCATGGCAGGAGCCAACAGCAGCAGGGATTGATCCCTCCAGTTCTGTTTACATTGGCCTAACTGTGCTGTGCCAGACAAAATGAAGTTCTGGTAACACGGCAATATGCGATGTAATGCTGCTCTCTGACAAACAAGATGTTGGTGCTTGGTTTCCAACCCCACTGCACAAAAGCCTTCTTCCTTTCCTAGGGTTGCCATAACAACAAGCAGAGCATGGCATTTTGCTAAGCAATGACAATGACAAATAAGCAAGAAATGCAAAGGTCTGGGGAACTGGGAGCAAGATTAGAGCTTCTCTTCCTGCCTTCACAAAACATTTTACCATGGATTCATCTTGCAAATCCTAAGCTGTTCCTATGGGAACGTGAGAAATAGCTAGTGCTACTGTTCTGTGTTGCCTCATTTTCAGAGAGCCAGTGTTGTTCTTGTGGATGCTCTGTCAAGACTTTGCACAGTATTAGTTATCCAGGGTATGGGATATGATCTTGAGCTCAAAAATGCCAGCAAAAATTAGTCCTAACTTTACAGTATAATAAAGTGGTAATGCTGCCATGCCTTTTTCTCTTTAGTAGGCAAGAAGTTGATTGCAGCGCAGATGAAGTTTTATTGAATGAATAAAATCACGGGCAGGTGACTTAAGAAGTCAGGAAACTATTATATGAATAATTCCTCTGTTAACCATGAGGATGGAAAGTATTTTCTTCTTAATTAAATGAAGAATAACACCTAGGGCACCAACCAGAAAGTGTAAGAATGACACTCTTACCACTTCATCATGAAAGCTGTTTGTCTCAGGTGATTTTCATTTGTGATCACTCAACCTCTGATTTAATGGAAGAATTAATGTTATATATTTTTTCTAGGCTGGGGACAAGTCTGTCTTTTAGTGTACATAGCTAAAACATGATTTTCCTTTTTATGCATATTCAAAATGTAAATATTCTTTTATCTTGCCTACTACTTTGAACAGGTACATTCTCCTTCTATTTCTTACATCCATTAATCAAAATAAGATGACTGAAACTACAAAAGTTTTACCCTAAATGGCTTTTCTTCTAAAACCATCCACATGTACAGTGTCTATTCCATGACTCCAGTCTCCAGACACAATCATCATGCCTCTGTTCCCACCCAGACACCATCAGCCATATATTTCCTTGACATAAGTACAAAAGACTCTTCAGTCACCCTGTACTCCTGCCTCCTTGCAGTTTTGGTGACATTTTTGCAGTGTTCTTGGAATCTGTCAGCCCAAGAAAAAATGGACTTGTATCCATGTTGAAGTAATCACCTCTCCTGCAGGATCTTTTGTTGCCTTATTTTTGTTGCTTTCAGAAGCTCTCCTGAGAACTGTATGTTTGTACAGTTTGTACATACATAAACTGTATGTTTAACAATTTAAAACTTTAAGGGAACTTTCTACATCTGCCTTGGGGCTTTTATGACAGAGGAAAAACAATAACAAATTGGAACTTCATCTGACAACATACTTCACGAATTGTGAAGAAATTGCATTTGTTAACAATCATTAATATTGATTTACCATGACAACTACACAGCAGCTACACTTCTCTTTCATGAACGTTAAGACAATAAATGATGTAGGGTGGGTTAACACTGGCTGGATGTCAGGTGCCCCCCAGAGCTACTCTATCACTCCACTCCTCCAATGAACAGGCAGAGAAAATGTAACAAAATGCTCTTGGGTCAAGATAAGAGCAGGGAGAGATCCCTCACCAGCTGCCATCATGGCAAAACAAATTTGACTTGGGGAAACATTACTTGACTTTATTACCAGTCAAATCAGAGAAGGGCAATGAGAAATAAATCCAAATCTTAACAACACACACTCCCACCCCTCCCTTCTTTCCAGTCTCAACTCCACTTGCAATTTTCTCACCTCCTCCCTGAAGCAGCACCGGGGGATGAAAATGGGGGCTGTGGCCAGTTCATCACACATTGTCTCTGCTGCTCCTTCCTCTTCAGGGGAGGAATTTCCAAACTCTTCCCCTACTTCAGCATGGGATCCCCCCCCACCCTGTTTGGACATGGGGGAAGCTTCTGGCAGCTTCTCAGAAAAGCCACCCCTGTTAGCCCTCCCAAAACCAAACTCTGGTCACACAAACCCAATAGATGAGGCAAAAAAAAATACTGAAAGTCACGGCCAGTTCCTTAAACGAGCATTTTGCATGACACACCCTCTGCTTTATAACAGAAGTCTCTCTGGATTGCAATGGGGCTGGTGAACTAAACCAGGCATCTTGAACATTAAGAGGGAAAAACCTATTATTATAAAATGGAATGACAGCCCAACACCCACCTGTGTCTTAAACTACCTAAAACAGCACTAAAAAAACCGACCCCAAGTGCCTAACAATATCAAACAAGTTTTATGAAAGTAATGTAGTTCTAGTAAGTGATCTGTCCACATGGAATAATTATTTTCATTTGTTAAAAAAACCCTGAAGCTGAACCTGTGTTACAAGAATGCAGTCACATGACAAGACAAGACAGAAAGGATAGAGAAAATAAGTAGGCATTGGTGAGATGGACAGATCACCCCAGTATGTTTGAGGTTCCTATATGCCACAAACACTGCTCCTTCTTCAGATGACTACATTTCCACTACAGACTTAAGGCACTCAAATAAATTAGTCACATTAGATGGTGAGAGATAAGCTGGCCCAAGTTCCCCAGAGAGAACTGTGGCACATTCTGGAGGTGACATCTAGCATATAAGAACAAGTCTTCTATCATTGTTTTAGTAATTACACAATATATCCAGCAGACAAGTTCTGAGATTTATATAGCCTTGAAACCTCCTGAGTCTCAAAATCCATGTCATTTCATAATGATCTTGACATAACAGAAAACCAAAAGTTTCTTACACACAAACCTCAACAAGGCAGGTAGATGTAACTCACAGAGTATATACCTTCAAAGAATAACCACAGTGACAGTTTAAATAAATGTTCTTCTTACCTGTTGCTGCTGCTTCAGAACTGATGCCATCTTTAACTACACAAGCTGGACTTAGGGGCAAAACATCATCATCAAAACTGATCAGATCTCCCTCCACATCTAGTTTATTTTGCAAAGCAGGTGCTGAGGAGTTGGCTGTAGGGGACAATTCCCCCAGAGACTTTAAAACCTTTTCTTGAGCAGAGACAGAAGGCCGTGGAGGAGCAGCAACTGGTTTTAGTGAGGCCAAAGAAAGGGCAGGATTTTCTGAGTAACAAGACTTTTTAGGAACAAGAGGCCTTGGAGCAGGAACAGGAAATCTCTTTTGTCCATCACTGTATTCTGCCACTGATCCACTCCTTGCATCAAGAAAATCACTACTGCTACTTTTAACAAGGCCAGGTTTTGGCTTCTTTGGCAATTCAGGTTTGGTGACAACATTGCTCCCAACTATTTCAGGCTGAGGCTGCAGTTCCTTGGAAGGTGTTGATTTGCTTTCCGTCCATGCATCCCACTCTTCTGAAATTCTGCCCACCCCTGGCTTTGGAGCAATCACTGGCTTCTTTGTAGTAACAGATCTTGGGACAAATGAACGAGGGGCAATTTCTGGCTTTTTTGATAATCCTGAGGTATCATTAGTGCCTTGGGATTCAAAAGCTTTGATTCTTGAAACAATACTATTTTGGCTCCTTTCTGTACTCATGCTGTCCATCATCAAGTGATTGTCTAGTAAGCTGTCTTCATCTAGAAGAGGTGACTGCTGAATTGGAGGTTGCTGCTGTTTTGCAGTAGAGTGGTTCACTTCTTCTCCACTGTCTATCTTACTTTCAGTACTTTTGACCACAGGTCTGAGATTGCTCCTTGATCTTGGCTTTGGCACAGGACATATCACAGCATTGGGATTTTCTTGGCACCTCTGACCTTCAGGCTTTTTGAAGACTATTAAAGGATTCTCATTTTCTGCAGGAGACTTACTCAGAAGAGATTCAGGAGGCCTAGGAGGTTTAAGAGGACTCTGCCCTGCTAACAGAAAATAAAAGGTTTTCACTTATTTATGCCAGAACATTTGTGTTTTAACTTGTGTTATTTTTTGACATCCATCAGGATGGTAAACATGATGGCTTTCATTGAGATCAGCTCTACCGATGCTTGTAAAAATACAGTTCTGTTCCTGAAAAGATGAATGGAAAAATACACAAACTTTAGGAATGAGCTGAAGATTGCTGAAATGCATGGTATCTACAAGCTGAGTTCAAAACCTCCTGTTAACTTGCAGCATCGAGGAGCATGCAAACAAAATCCAGACCAAAGAAGAATACAGCACCAAGCTTCCCCAGCTTGGTTTGTACGCATTTCCATCTGAATGTATGAAGTGCTGCTATTTTGATAAGATATCTGAGCTTCTCTGGTCCCAAAGTTCTGACTGTCATTTTGGCTGAATTGAACAAAACTTTCAAGATTTGATGATACTCTGAATGCAACAGTAGCTTTTCAGAAGAAAGGATTTTTACAGAAATTTACAGCAGTAATAATTCACAGAAATTTAACTGTTATTCATATTAAATGCTGCACAGACCAACAATAAAGTGCATCTTCAGGAGACAGAGTAAGGTTTTCATCACAGAGAAATCCAAAACAGCCTCACCTCGACAGCCTGCAGATTCCCAGCGTGGAGGCACACTAGTTTTTACATTACTTCCTGGCAAATGGCTGATTAGTTCCTCTGGAAAGTCAGTTTGTGTTGCAGAAGTAGTAGTATGTCTAGGAGCAGCAGCATTATTGTTATTTGTTGTATTGACTTGCACTTGATTGATTTCTTTTATCACCTGCTCGTACGATGGTGGAAGCTACAAAATAGAGAGAAAAATATTAAGGTACATCCAGATACAATATTTTTCTAAAAAAATTGGCATATGAATTAAAAAAAAATACTAAATTAATATGTACAGAGGAAAAGAACACTGTCACAGTCTTCTGTTCAATGTAATGAAAGTCTGAGCTAGCAAAAACTGTTCCTCTCTAATTTAATGAGCTTTTTACCTTTGTAAATCAAACAATGTCTCATGTAAATTCATGCTCACCTCAGCAGGAAGATGCTCATTTCTCCTCCAGTGAGCATGAGATGAAGCAGAAGGGAATCCTAATCCTTGAGGAGTGACAGGACTTGCACCTGGAAACCAGGAGGATGGCCGGAGGGGTTCAGCAGCGACTATTGTAATTTCAGGACGCCTAGGAAGGAAGGCAAAGCGGAATAATGCCTAAAACATTTACAAATGGCTCTTTTAGTATAACAGTCCAAGAAATGGGAAATAAAAATAGCTCAGGTCTTTTTGATTTAAGTTAAGGTGTCTTTCCATGATTTCAAAGCAACTTACCTGATCTTCCTAACAAACACTTTGGCTTCCATTCAAAGCACTAATTAAATGCCTTAGCCAAAAAGTAGGTTTATTGGCTTCAGTGAAATAATTTAACTGCTTAAAGTACTTAAACCCAAGGGTAACTCAATTAGATGGCAGAAGTCTTAGTCTTCACAGGATAATGAGAACTAATCTTGCCTTTGCCCTTAGCCTGCTACAGTCTGAAAACAGTAGGGCAGTTAAAACTGCTTCTTGGCTGGATACCTAAAAACTTGTGTATCCTCAGACCCCAAAGGAAACCTTCCAGGGTGTTAAAGTGGGGCAGAGCAAGCCCCACAAGGCCTTTGGGACAGGGCCTATTTGCTTCCATCACCCAGTACCACAGAGACTTTCATGACAGTGAAGGACCCACAGGTAGCATCCCTGGTTTATCACTGTACCAGCTCTTTCAGAGCATCAGCTGCAGGAGTGGCCTGTGCTCCCAGGCCATGGTCTCTGCAGCACCACTGATCCATCCAGAATCTCCCAAAACTTTCACTTTGAAAAGGGACTTTTGTGAGTAGATAAAGTGTCTGCTTACAGAAGCTTCTGTCTGCTGACAGAAATAAAGCTGCAGAAGCACAGCTTCTAAAATTATTTTAAAAACAATTTAAAAAAAAGAAGGGTACAGTTCCTTCACATCTAAAATAATGGCAGACTCAGTTCACCAGCCATCCAGGTTGGTGACCTCCTTTCTCAATACCCTTTGAGAAACTGAAAGGAGGCTTGAAAGTGTGCTTATTTTCATTGTGAAGTGATCCCATACATAGATGTCAGGAAAAGAAAACAGTTGCAGAGGTTTGATGATTGATTGCATTCCCTTTTTGAGAACACATACAAAAGTTGATGAGAAAATTCCTCAAACTCTTAACCTATCATGCTTAAAAATAAAGTATTTTTATTTTTTCCAAGTCTATTCTAAACATACTAAGGATAGAGAGAAGGAAAAAAATAAACTAGAGGAGAAAGCCATAAAAAAGTAATACTGTGACACAATCTAACAAGTTTTACAGTAATACCTAATAGCAATATAAGTAACAGCATCATACCTTCTATCCCTCTGTTGATCACTATGGCTAGAGGTCCAAGAAGCTATTTAAAGAAAAGAAACAAAAATTTTGAAGAGGTTAAAATGGACTGTCACATCAATATGAGGATAATAGCAGAGCCCTTACTCTACCACTATCAATGAAATGCAGAACATGGAGCATCTGATCCTAAATCCCAGATTTTAAGACTGGCCAAGTTTTGTTGTTTTTTTTTTAAATTGTGTTAAATATGAGGAGTTTTTAGAATATTCAGAGTGTATCATTACCATTTGGAACAGTGGTAGTAACAACACATAAAAAACTTTGGTTTCTTCAGAGACATTATAGCAAAGGTTTATTGAAAGACAGACTCTTTTATGCAGTGTTTTGGTACAATGAATATTAGTGGTCATTCAGAACAACACCTTCCTGTAAACATCTTTACCAGTAAACAAGTTGGAAAAACACCAGGTGTCAGGAAGAGGAGGTCTACAAGGATTGTTTGGGTTCCTCCCCATGACTTCCCAGGCCAGAGTGGGAGAGCCATGCACTTGGCTTTTCCTATGGGCTTCAAGTTACTGCCCAAAGCCCAAAACTCTGTTTTCTGCCACTGTCAGTTCCCACAAGAGTGGAGTTTCATAATCATTTTAAATCTCTCTATGTCGAAGTTACCACCAAGAGAGTTGGTCCTGTCCTGTCTTCTTCATTCCCACACCTTCCTATATTCTGCATTGTGGGGACCCTAGAGCTGAAACTTCTTTTCCTTTCATTAAATGTGTGAATTAAACAAAAAGAAGTGTTAAACATATCAGGCTTTTCCTTTTGATGGATAATTTCTGAAATATGCTCTTTAATCTTATTTAATGCCTCTGTTTGTTTTATAGAAAAGTACAAAGGCACAGAACCTAGAAAGACATTTCACCCTCCTTCATGTAAAAAGAAAATATGAAATGTTACCAGCTAGATATTTGCCAAAGTTTAAATCACTTGTGGGTTAAGAGTCAGAAACTTTGTTTTTCAAATCACGTCTTTTGAGTTACGTAAGATAAGCAAATCCCGACCTCTTAATTTTTCTGATTTTGCCATATTTATATTAAAATAATTCTTTTCAATGGCTCCATTGAATTTTCATTTGGGTTTCTTTAGAGAGGACAACAAATTATTCAAGGGAATTTTTTTTGCATAGCAAGTGCAATTTAAGGAAGTGGTAGCATCTTATTGTGCAACATCACAGCATCATTAGCCAAAATCAGCAAAGCATACTTGATTGAAGGGTTGCAGAGTGTTGTGTCAGACATACCTCTTCGACAGGGCATTTTGGATGTGCACTATTCATGAGTGCTAGAGGAAAAAAAGAAGGGGTTACAGAAGACAAAGAGGAGGTGAAAGAGAACAAACCAAGGCTTCAGTGCCAGAAGCCATGATCAAACGGGTTAGTCATGCAAGGATAGTGCATGTGCCAGTGCTGTAAGGAGATAACTGTAATGTCTATTCACAACATAGTGTCCTAAAAAACAAAGAAAAAGGTATTACATTTTATTTCTAGTCGCATTCTAACTTTAACAGTGGCTGCTTAGAAGTTTTCCTTGCAATAAACGAACCATGAAGAATATAACTGAACATGGAAATGTACAGCCACTGTATGGCTCAACAAAGAAACACAGTGGGAATGATGAGAGGGAAATCAAATCTTTATCTGGTTTATTTGGGTGTGCTGGTTTGAAAGCAAAACCAGTGAGACTCTCAGTCAGAGATACAATTTAATAGAAGAAGAGAGGAAAAAAGGGGAAATAAATGGAATGATACAACTTAACACCCTGTTGGTCAGGGTGTTTGAAGCAGTCCGGAAATCTTCCTGGAGTGGCAGATGTGGTTCCGCTGGAGCAGAGATGATTTTGAGAGAGAAGGGTTCAGTGGTGATGAGAAGGGTCTAGTCTTTTTCTAGGAATCTAGATGAGATGTTCTTGTCAAAGCAGTGATTCTTGTAGAAACATCTGGTAGTTCTTGTCTCTTCTGAGAGTTCAGTGGATAGAAGAAGCTTGTGAGGTCTCAAACCCTGGATTATATCTAGGTGGGAATGCTTGGCTCTTCCCCTTGGGCGGAGCATCTCACAATGGGATGATTTCATCCTATCAGTCATGCAATGGGTCTTTGATGGCTCATTAAACAGAGATAACTTCTTCTGGGAAGGCATTGTTGGGCTCATTAACAGAAGATAAGGAAAACACTGCCCCACCTTGGCTCCAACAGCTCATGGGGATAGAATACATCCTTGGGCACAATTTACATTATAACCTAGGACATTGGGTCTGCCTTTTCTCCCTTCCAAAAATAATAATTTACACTGAGAACTTGATACAGGTGCAAAGAAGTTGGGATCCCATAATTTATACTCTCCACCTACCACAGAGATATGGGCAGGCAGGTGTTGCTGTTGGACATGAAAGAAAGATGTGAGGTTGTGAGCAGAAGGCTGATGACTCCAAAGAGGAGTCCCAGTTTATTTTCAAAACCTATTTTTATAGCTTTCTACAATGCGCCCACCTTAGAGGTGGGACCCTTGGACCCATTGGTTACATCAAAGGACCATCAAGCAAAGTCCCTCCTTGAGAAGTGTTGTATCTCTCTGGCATCCCCTCCCCATGAAACCCTACCTGCCCCTTGACTCTGACCTATGGCCTTTGGCCATAGGTAACCCCGCCCCCTACCCTGAAATGCATAAAACCCCCTTTCCCTCCGGGGTTGGGTCTCTTTTGCCATGGGATCCCCTTCTTGGAAATAAACCTTGGAACACATCTCAGGGTAAGAGCCTCTTTTGGTTTTATGTCCCTATCCTGAAGATTCCCCTCACCCTAACCTCCCTAAATCTGAGCTAGCAGCTGGCCTCGGGGGGCTGAGGGAAGGGGAACACTTCAGTTGGCGTCCACGTGGCCTGAAAACCACGCAAAGGCTGGAGTCTTTTTATCTTGAGATCTCAAAAGCTTTTGAATTGTTCAACTCTTCTCCACTGATCCAGCTGCTTTTTGTGCAGTTGGGGGGGGTAGAAGAAGAATCGGCAGCCTGTGTACCCAGACAGGTCGATTCGGTAGGGACTTTTTATAGGAAAAGAGCAGGGCACCCCAAAAGCACGAGATCCTCCCCTCAGAAAAAAAAGGAGGGAGGGCAGTCTCGGTGCGGCTGGGAAAAAGAAAGATCTTTTGCTGTGGGTGGGCATTGTGTCCATAGCCACGCGGTGAAGCCTTTAGAACCCAGTACAACATCTCAGAAGTTGTGTTTGTGATTCACCTCTGGGAAGCCAGGCGCTGGCTACCCCGGAGATCCACGGCGTCTCGGGGTGTTGCGGGCTTTGAGGAGAACCCCGGACAACGGGGCGACCCCCTTACAGCCCCTGGAGCTGGGGAAGCTCGGCATGGTGCCGATTCCCCACCCTGGAGTACACCCACCCTGTCCCGGAGTTCTCGGAAATGAGACTGGGACTGGGACAGAGCTGTGTGTGTGTGTGCTTTTTTTCTTCTCTTTTTAACGCTTTAACATCACAAATATGGGTTCTAACTTTTCCACTAACCAAAGGAGCCTTTTAAAACAGCTTAAACCTGTTTTGAAAGATCTTAAAATCCCTAATAGTTTATTAAAGAATTTTATCCGTTGGTTGTTTGCTGAGTTTCCAGATTTTAACCTGCATAATGTTTATTCCGTGGCATTTTGGGATGATATTGGGCAATTACTCACCTTAAAAATTGAAAAATGAAGACACAAAAGCTTCAAAATGTATCCAAATTTTCTTAAAAGCACGCAAGCATCTATTGGAATTAGAACGCAGCAAACAACCACAAAAACCCCCTCATCCTCCTCTTTCCCCTCCCAGCCCCCTATTGCCTACGAGAACACCCCCCAACCACCGCAGTATACTGTAGCGTGGGGGGGGAGGACAATAGCGGAGACCACGTGCTCGGGTCTGCTTCCCACAGCCCATTCCTCCCCCACAGCTCCGACTCTCTCCCATACCCTGTGCCTTGCCACCCCGCCCCCTGCCTTCCCTCCGCCCCCTGCTACCCTGGCAACGAGTGCAGCGTCCTTTTCCCCAGCCCCCAGCCCGGCACAGGATATGGGGGGGGGGGGAGGGGGGGGGGTGGTGGCGCAGACCCCGCGCAGCGCGCGCGGCGGCGGCGAGCGAGCCCGGTGCCGGGGCGAGCGGTGGCACGGGCGGCCCCGTGCCGGCGGACCGTGGCACGCTCTGTGCGAGCGGTGCACGTGGTGCGGGCGGCGCGGCACACGGCCCCGTGCCAGCGGGCGGCAGCGCGAGCGGCGCACGTGGCAGCGGCAGCGTGAGCGGCGAGGCAGGCGCGGCCGGCGTGCGTGGTGCCGGTGCACGCGGCGGCATGGGCAGCACGGCCAGCGCCGCTGGCGCAGCGAGCGGCGGCACGGGCGGCTTCGCGCCGGCGGCAGGGGGCAAGCCCCGTGACGCGGATGCCGGCAGCACGTGTGGCTGCTGCATGGCGGCGCGCGGCGGTCCTGCGGCCACCCACGGCAGCGGCACAGCAGGCGCCCAAGGCGCGGCGGAGGGGCTTGCCCCCCCGCCTGAAAGCGGCGGCGGTCCCGCCCCCCCTCTCGAGAGCAGAGGTGGGGGGGGGCGGGACCCCCGCCTCCCCACAGCCACGATGGGGACAGCAGCTCCCTCACAGCTCCAACCCAGGACCAGTCCAGCACGGGAATCCCGGGTGGGAGGGGGGGACTGCCTGCCATTGTAGCCCAAAGGGGAGAAAGCACAATGCCTTCTACCTCTCAGCTTCATACAACAGCAATAGAACTTTCCCAAATCCAGACTAATTCTAATGAAAGCATTCCCCATGTTGCACCTGTAGTGTATCTTGGCAGGAAAAATGGTAGAAGAGATTATAAGCCATTTTCTTACCAAGACAAAAAAGAACTTTGTAAAATACAAAGAGAATTCAGCAGATCCAGTGAAATTTTTAAAAGCATGATAACAGCTACATTCAGTTCAAATGAATTAGTACCAACTGATATTAAAGATTTGTTCAGATGTTTACTAACACCTTCAGAATATGAATTGTGGGAGTGCATGTGGAAAAAAACTTTAAAAACAGTATTGCATGACATTCAACAAACCCCTGAAACAGCACAAGATAATGATGATAATGAGGTAACATTAGACCACCTGTGTGGGGAGGATGAAATGCATTGTCCTGAAAAACAAACCAGATTACTATCAAAGCAAATTTTAGATAAGATTTGTATTGCCGCAGAAAAGACGTTTTATCAATTACCAACTACTGAAAGTCAATGCAGTTTTATGGATGTTAAACAGTTTCCTTCAGAAAGTTTTTTGCAGTTTGTTGATCGATTGAGGACACAGGTGGAAAGACAAGTGCCTGAACCTTCCATACAGAGCACAATGATCAAAGAGATGGCTCGGAGAAATGCTAATGAAGCTTGTCGCAGAATCATCCTTAGCCTTCCCCTGGATCCACCACCATCCTTAACTCACATGATCAAAGCTTGTGCCATGAAAGCAGAGATGTTCAGCGAACCTGAAAGAAATCCAGGACCAGCACACCCCAGGACTGCAGCACCTGTGCTATCAGAACCAAGAAGGCAACCACTACCACCAGACCGCCTACAGCATATCATCTGCCACCTCTGCAAACAGCCCGGACATTTTGCAGTTTCCTGCCCTCGAAACTGGAACCGGAACCAGAACCAGAACCAGCAAAGGAAGCCCAACAAACAAAAAAACTAATTTCTCAGCGTGCCCCTATTGTCAATGCGATCATGTGCGAGAACATAAATATGCGGGGTCCTCCACCAGTTGATACCTCTCTCTTAACAAAAAAGGGGGAGGGGGTGGGGGTAAAAGAAGGTGAAAATGTCAAAAGCTCAATTAACAAGGTTTGGCAGCCGCGAGGCCGGTATAAGCTCGTGACTACCAAAGGTTTTCATTTCAGATCGACTGACTGGACATTAATTACAGTGCATCTGCCAGACATCTCACAAGAACTGACGGGTAACCACATGGAACAAGAGAGTGAGTGTTTTGTTATTGGGGATACTGCACACACACCAGAGGAAACTGAGGTAGTTCCCATGACCATTAAGGGAAAGATAACATGCCTCAAGCTGTTGGCACGCTGCGAACACCCACCATTCTACCTGGCAGAGGGACAAATCCTTGCCCAGGCCATTCACATTCCGGCAGAGATAGTAGCAGATGGAAAATCACCGGAAGTCTACTGGGCAGAGGTGGTGGGAGAGGACAAACCTTCCATGGCATGCAATATAGCAAATGGGCTAGAGCGCCTCCATGTGGAGGGGGTCCTAGATACAGGGGCGTGACCGTTCTACCAGAGAACAAGTGGCCATCACACTGGGAATTGCAACCTGTCGCAGGCAAACTTCAGGGCATAGGAGGAATCACATTGGCAAAAATTTCAAAAAATATCAGACAAATTGAAGGACCTGACAGAAAATTGGCAAGTGTCTGTCCATTCGTTCCAAACTACAAAACCCCCTTGTGGGGGAGAGACACCATGTTCCAAAGGGGAGTCCAATTGATCATTCCTAAGACACCCCAGGATTTTTAGAAATACCACTGTGACGCGCCCTACCCACAAGTTAACATGGTTAGATAACACCCCAAAATGGGTAGCACAGTAGCCATTGAGCAAAGAAAAGCTCAAGGCGCTTGAGGAGCTTGTGGAGGAACAGGTGGCTCAAGGACACCTAGAGGAAAAACAAGTCCTTGGAATTTCCCAGTCTTTGTAATAAAGAAACCGGGAAAAGACAAGTGGAGGCTCCTCCATGATCTCAGGGAGATAAACAAAATGATAGAGTACATGGGACCACTTCAACCAGGGATGCCTTCTCCAACAATGCTCCCTCGAAACTGGCAATTGGCTGTGTTAGATATCAAAGATTGTTTCTTTCAAATTCCTCTACACCCAGAAGATGCCCCAAGGTTTGCATTCTCAGTTCCTACCCTGAATCGCCAGGCTCCAATGAAAAGATATCACTGGAAATCCCTTCCCCAAGGTCTAAAATCATCGCCTTTCATATGCCAACAGTACGTAGCATTGTTACTGTCACCTGTTCGTGCTGAGAGACAGGATGCCATCATCCTTCACTACACGGATGATGTGCTGGTGTGTGCCCCCAATGACTCTATACTCCAACACACGCTTGACCTAGTGGTTAAAGTTTTAACCTCTTCTGGATTTCAATTGCAGGAAGACAAAGTTCAAAGGATGCCACCTTGGAAATACCTGGGCTTGCAAATTTCAGTGAGGATCGTTGTTCCTCAGAAATTGGAAATTTTGTGTAATCCTAAAACCCTAGCAGATCTCCACTCCCTGTGTGGGTCACTGAACTGGGTGAGACCCTGGCTAGGCCTCACAAATGAGGATCTAGACCCTCTTTTCAATTTATTGAAAGGGGAGAGGGAGCTGGTCTCCCCCAGGGAGCTGACCCCAGAGGCAAAGACAGCAATCGAAAAGGTACAGAAGGCCTTGTCAGACAGACAAGCTCACAGGTATGAACCAAGCCTACCTTTCCATTTCATTGTGCTAGGAAAGCTGCCACACTTGCATGGGTTGATTTACCAATGGATCGAAGGTCAGAGAGATTCACTCTTAATCATGGAGTGGGTCTTCCTCTCTCACCAAAGATCCAAGACCATCACTGAGCCACAAGAGTTGATAGCTCAATTGATTCAGAAGGCCAGGATGAGGTTATGTGAACTGGCTGGTTGTGACTTTGCATGTATTCACCTCCCGGTCAAACTTTCAGAGGAGGGAAAGAACTCTCCAAAGAAACTGACCAAAGAGATGTTCGAGCATTTGCTCCAGAGCAATGCCAGTCTCCAATTATCTCTGGACAGCTACAGGGGACAAATATCAGTCCATGCCCCATCCCACAAGCTGTTCAATGAGGAATTCCACCTCATTCCTCGTGAGAAAAGGAGTCGGAGACCACTCAAGGCTCTCACAGTGTTCACAGATGCATCTGGAGCTTCCCACAAGTCGGTGATGACTTGGAGAAATCCTCAGACTCAGCATTGGGAAGCTGATGTTGAGTTTGTGGAGGGATCCCCCCAGGTGGCTGAACTGGCTGCAGTGGTGAGAGCTTTTGAGAAGTTCTCAGAGCCAATTAACTTGGTGACTGACTCTTCATACGTAGCTGGGGTAGTGTCCAGAGCGGAGCAGGCTGTGCTCAAAGAGATCGAGAATGAGCACCTATTTAGGTTGCTTTCAAGGCTGATTTATTTGGTCTCTAATCGGGAATATCTGTTCTTTGTGATGCATGTACGGTCACACACCGATTTGCCAGGTGAAATTGCAGAGGGGAATCGTCGAGCAGACTCCCTTGCTGCACCAGTAGAAAAAGCACGTCTCCCTGACATCTTCCAACAGGCAAAACTGAGTCACCAACAGTATCATCAAAATGTGCCAGGCCTGATCCGTCAGTTCCAGCTAACACGGAGTCAGGCTCGAGCTGTCGTGGCCACCTATCCCAACTGCCAGCTCCAGGCCATGCCATCCATGGGTATGGGGGTTAATCCCCGAGGCCTTGGCAGTTGTGAGGTGTGGCAGACAGACATCACACACATTCCTAGCTTTGGTCGCCTCAAATATGTTCATGTAAGCATTGACACACATTCAGGCACAGTGTATGCCTCTGCCCACACAGGAGAGAAGGCTGTGCATGCCAAACAACATCTAGTGCAAGCTTTTTCAGTGTTGGGGATTCCGAAAGAAATTAAAACTGACAATGGCCCAGCATACGTGTCCAAGGATTTCCTGGAATTTGTCCAGCAGTGGGGAGTGGAACATAAAACTGGCATCCCCCACTCCCCCACAGGCCAAGCTGTGGTTGAGCGTGCACATCAGATGCTCAAACAGGTCTTAGCTAAGCAGAGCAGCACTACTGCGTGGATGTCTCCACAGCAGAAGCTCTGCAAAGCCATTTTTACCATCAATTTTCTGAACTGTTCATTTGAAAACATGAGTCCACCTGTGGTTTGTCATTTTAACAGTGGCAACCAGTTCAAGCCATCTCAACGTCCACCGGTCCTGATTAGGGATCCGTAAACTTGGGAAACCAAGGGTCCCTATGAGCTCGTGACCTGGGGTCGTGGCTATGCGTGCGTAGCTACTCCCTCAGGCCCTTGGTGGATCCCCCAGAAGTGGGTAAAACCTTTTGTCCCCAAGAATCCAGCTCCAGCCGAAGAAGATGAAAAGCAAGTAACCACTGCCTCCAAGAGAAGACGCTGTCGGAGGGAGGAAAGAGAAGCTTCCCAAGTGTAAACTCCTTCCGGCAGAAGCACAGACTTTTAACATGTTTTAAAAATGTTTGTTTTTCCTTTAACTTTGTTAAACAAAAAAGGGTGAGATGTTGTATATCTCTGGCATCCCCTCCCTGTGAAACCCTACCTGCCCCTTGACTCTGACCTATGGCCTTTGGCCATAGGTAACCCCGCCCCCTACCCTGAAATGCATAAAACCCCCTTTCCCTCCGGGGTTGGGCCTCTTTCGCCCTGGGATCCCTTCTTGGAAATAAACCTTGGAACACATCTCAGGGTAAGATCCTCTTTTGGTTTTATGTCCCTATCCTGAAGATTCCCCTCACCCTAACCTCCCTAAATCTGAGCTAGCAGCTGGCCTCGGGGGGCTGAAGGAAGGGGAACACTTCAGAGAAGGGAATGTGAAAAACAGAATAGTTTATAAAACATGCCCTTGTTTACCAGTTTTGTCTCTGGGAAAAGAATTTCCTGAAATCAAAACATGGCAGGCACAAACCCATGGCTTACAGGCAGGTTGATCCCAGCAAGAGGCATAACTCAAATGATTTCACATCTAAATGAGTTGTGAAAAAATTTGTTTGACTAAGTAAATAAACACTCTGCCTTCAGTTTCATCTTCCGAGATCTCAACACAGCTCTGATCTAACACACACGTTATAGAAAAAAACCCCAAACTCACTCAGACCACTCAAATCCAAGATTACCTTTGCAAAGATGATGGAAGAAAGCGTTCTTTTGGTAAATGTACTTAATACAACTGCTTGAGTTACAGCCCAATTTCAGTGATAAAGGCAGGAGAAATGAAAGCTAATTAATGAGCAATGTAAAACTAAACTGATAAACCTGTCACCTTATTTCACTATTTCTTAATTCCAGGAAAAATTCTACAAGCTCTTTCTTCCTGTGAGACTCTAAATGAGCTTTTATCTATCAAAGCTATTAAACAGGAAAAACCTATAAAAAGCCTGAAACACCTTTCTCCTTTCTTAATATAGGCAAAAAAAAAAAAAAAAAATCCAGTGAGGTACCTATGTAATCCATCAAGCTCCAAAATTCAAGTAAACAAATAAACTCTCTTGAAAACAACACATTTAAAATATTTATATAAAAATAACTTTACTAGCAGATATATATAAGCATGTCTCCTTAAAAGGACTAATACCCAAGCCATCAGGTAGATTTTCAGAATGTACTCATTTTTCTGGAAAAAAAAAAGTCTCTCAAGCATTAATGGAATCAAGTTACTTCCATGTGTATAAACATTTAATATTAACATTTATTTTTTAATGACACTGGCAAATGTCTTCCCTTCTTCTTTCAACATCTCCTCTACTTTTGCTGTCACATTATTTTACAACCACACTTTTAGAAAATAATTTGTTCTGGAAGCTCTTAAGAGGACTCAAATCCACAGTAGAAACAGAGGTGAAGGCTGCTGCATCTTCTGCTCTCAGGTATTCCACAAATGCTACAGAAAACACAAACTTTCTAAATAATCCTTGTCCCCAGACTTGCACAGCTTTTATTCCTTCACTACATCAAAGAAGTGAATTTAAATTAAAAAGTGCATGAAAGAAGACATGAATTGTTAAAATACAGTACACATCTGACTTAAAAAAAGGGCTTGTAGTCTTTTGATCCTTTAAGTCCATTCTTCTTTCCCTTTGTGGATTGTCTTGAAAAAGCATACTATTATTTTTCCCTCAGATATCAAATTATGACAGTTTTAAGATTTAAAAAACCTCTCTTCCATCAGGGGAGTCAATGGAAATGTATTTCAGTGCTGATTTATACAATGACAACTGAAAACAGTTGATTTCTCAACTTCAACCGTAAGAAATGCTCAGAGTGAGAACCACTAACACTTCCAGAAGCTTGTGCTTAGGGGTATTTAAGTAAAACAAGCAAAGTAGCTTCAGAAGGGGGAGGAGAAGAAAAATCTCAATGCATAAAAACCTCACTTTTTCATCTTATAATTTTATTGGTCTTGTGGGGGGGGTGGGAATATCAAATCAACTCAAACCATTATAATTATTTATTTCTGTTAGTGTCAATGAGGCATCTAAATGTGTTTAACCTTGTATAGCATAAAGGATTAATGGTAATACTGTAAATAGAGGGCAGATCAGTGACTTATAGATTCCTCTTTTGTACTTATTTCTTAGAAGAACTATTTAGTGGGCTTTTTCCAATTATTTTTAAATGTATGGAGGCAAAGGGTATTCCATTTGTGCTGCATACTTATGTTTCAAATTTTGTCCTCTACTGTTTCTTCTCATGGTCCTACTTTTCAAATGTGCTTAATATGTCATTTGTATTTGAAACACATACAGATTATGGTGCAGGGGGTATTTTAAGTTACGGGATCAAAATGCCTGTAGAAGTACAACCACCATTATCCACAAACCCATAAAATTGGATGCTGCAGACAAGCTGGTGGCAACAGAAGTCTGACATGCAGATTTGAGCCTTTGGAAGGGAGCTGGGCTAGAAATCACAGTCTTTCAGGCAACCTTTTTAAGGCAATACAAAGACAACTGAAGTTATCATGGATCTCCTCAGAGATAAGGTTCTGTTGTGGGCACTGAGCACTTCCACAATGTATACACTCCCTAACAATATTTGTGTGCTTCCAGTAGCAAATTTGTATGAAATACTGAAAAGTTTTGTCATTGCACTGTGTTTTAAAAGCAAGTTTGATTTTGCATTAAAGATTGGAAAGATAGCTTCAAATAGGCCAAGCCTTTCTACAAGGACATGTGCTAATATTTAAAAGCACACCTTCTTTCAACACTTTGTAAAAACAGGCTAGACATTTCTTCCAAACCTATGAAATATGGAGACTATTAGACTAAGAAGTTATTTGTTTCACTATATAGATGCCTAGGAATAAAGGTTATTCATTACAGTATCTCAAGGAAAGCCTCAAGGGTGGGCAAACCTACAACGTAATGCAGTTTGAAGAACTGACAGAACGTTCCCACAAAAGAGGTCACGCTTGCGGTCTCTGAAATATCAAAGGTGTTACATGACTGCAGTGATCCTTCTTCAGAGAACACTAAAACAATCAGATAATCCTCAAGCCAACACCAGAAAAAAGAGCCTTGATTTCAGCCAACACCTGACTAGACTATTTCTGTATAGAAAGGTTGTGAAGAAAAGATGTGAAAGTTCAAACTAATTGGAATTTTTCATGCAATTCTGCAATAAGAGAGTTTTCTCCCAAACTGTTTCTTGGCACAAGGGGGAGGTCTTGCTCCTTCTCTGGTTCTGTTTCCAGGCACCTCAGGGAAATACCAGATTGTCTGACACTACAGCTGGGCTGATTTATGCCTGAATGTAGCTTAAGAGATGGTGATGCTCAATTCCCCTTCCAAACATGGATTTTTGATTCCCCTTGAATGAACGTTAGCACTCATGTGACACCACAGTGAGTTCACAGTGATAAAACAGTAACCATTGTCTGTACCGTTTTTGTCTCACTTTACCTCCCTGAACCTGCTCACCTTGGGCTCAGACCAGCAGCAGCGAAGGGGAAGGAACATGCCACCCCCCCAACAGCAGTCTCTTTCCTGCCTCTGTTTCCTGGCTCCAGTTCTTTGTTCAACTTCAGGGAGGGAAGTGATAAAAAAATAACTCAGGGAGGGTAACAGGGATTCCCCTTCTCACCCTCAGGATAGTCCTCTATAACCTTTTCACAGCTGATCTAACTGTTAGGTACCATAGAGCCTGGCACTGCTGCTGAATAAAATCTTCATAACTACACCCTTAGAGCAAGCCTGTAGTTTCACTCAAATTTGACGTATCATGATTTATGAAAGCCCTTCGCTCCTTCCTCCACCTTTCCTTGGGCTGTATGTTCCTGCTTCTGCACCACTCCCTGCATTAGGCCAGCCCAAATGTTTGTGCAGATGGGGAAGAGAATGAGGTCATGGAATTGATCTGGTTGTGAAAAAATGGGAGCCAAAAGAACTTAGGAAGCCCCCAAGTAAAACAAACAAAACCCATAGCCAAAAATGGCTGTAAAACTGCCAAATGGAAAGCCACAGCCTCAGAGTGCATACAAGCTGTTACACATCCTTCATTCAGCCATGTATTTTCTTAGGACAGAACGAGAATAGAACAAGCCCACAGGCTCTTCCAACACTTTAGGATAAGAGACTTGCTTCTGCAGCCCTGCTTCCTAACAACACCCTGGTCAGAAAGAGCAGAGAAGCGAGTGAAAGCACTGTTCCACTTTTGTCTCACTGCTGCAGCATTTGGCTTGCCACTTTCTACTTTCTTTGGCATTCTTGTGCATGTTGCTGTGCTGGCATCAATGGAAATAGTTTCACTGATTTCAGTGGGAGTTGGGTAAGAGTGGTGCGTCCAGGCCTGAGACCATTGTTAAAGATCCTGGGTTAACTTTAAGAGTTGAGATCAAAGGATTATTCCTGAGCAGATCTCACATTCACATGCTTGCTTCCTTCAAAGTTACATTGGGCTCACTTGTCTGAACCCTATGGAGCAGTCAAAGAACTGAAAATGACAACATCTTTCTATCTGGAGTTGTGATCAGGGTGCCAAAGGAAAATAAACTCTCTTTCTCTCTGGTCACAAGAAATGGCGAGACTTATCAAAACAAAGTGATATACAGCATTTTCCACAAGTGGGTAAGTTGAAACCCTGTATGTATTTATCATGTTTCTTGAAAATTTGAGAGTAAGAGCCCAAAGAATCAAGGATTACGAAAGACAGATTTCTAACTCTGTTAGAGAAATACACTTGTCCAGAGAATACCGTACTTTTTCCAGATAAATGGCAAGAGGAGTTAGGAATTATTGGATGTCCATTGTAATACAGGTCCATCCTAACAGCACTGGATACTGGCATACAAAAAATTACAGTTTCATATACAAGGCCTTGCTATGTAACACTGATATTATTTTGCTAGCTTATTATCTGAGTAATTTGTATGGTACTTATAAATACCACAGCTTCTTGACTGGATTTTTATGTGATTATGCCTCAAAAAACTAAAGAATAACTTGCTACTACATTTTCAAAAATATAGATATCAAATACTTAATGATCTCTTAGATGATTTCTCAGTTTGACAAGGTACTGCGGCTTAGGTGGTCTGAATCAATTTTTGACTCCACAGCAAAAGGCCCTCTGTGATTTGGTGCTCTCTCTTTTCCAGTTTCCACCTGTGGCAGCAACAGCACAAATAAAGTGTTGCATTTAAATGACAGCACCATGCAGACTCGCTCTGAGAAAAGCTTTCATGGTGCCCTTTCACTACCTCCAATCTAATCCACACTAATGAGTCCCTGACTAATAGGTCCAGGAGAAACAAATCAGTGCTAAAATACACTAATTTCTTTTTCCCCACAGCAGAATCCTGAGGGCTGTTTCATTAACATGAAATTAAAGTCATGGACAGAAAGGAAATAAAACTGAAAAGGGGAAGAAAGTAACAGCATAAAACACTCTGAAAAATACATCAAAAGAAACTCTTGACCTGGAAACATCATGAGCAGGGAAAGGGGAAAAGGACTTAAATGCTGAAATCAGGGTAGAGGAGTTTGGACTTTCATTCAAGATTTATAAACAATCTTTGATTTTCCAAAACAAGACAAGTACATGAGCCTAATTCTATCCCCAGTGCAGTGAATAAGCAGTTGCTACAAATTTTGACTAAAATAAAACAATGTTCTATTTTGTCAAATGAACTAAAAATTGGGCACATCTAACCCAAGCTCTTCAGAGGCAGATCAAATCTGTGCACAGATGTGTTACTGCATAAATAAGAAAATGTTAGCAACTGGAAAGAAGGAACAAAAAGTTGGTTTAAAAAGAAAGAGAAAGAAACTACAGCCCCTCAGCTTACTGCTTACTTACAGCTACTTTGTTTTGGCATACCAAGATAAACAGTTACTACAAATAAAGATGTAGTAATCTTACAACATTATAGTTCTCAAAAAGGAAAAGTAAACTTACATCTCTTGATTGCTGCTCTTATGGATGACAAGGGTCCTTGGCTTATTGAAGGGAAAAAAAAGCATTAAAACATGGTTAATGTCTCAAAGAGAAAACAATTAAGTAACATTATGCAAAACTTCCCCATGTACTGTAAAGGCTTTGCTAAGCCTGTTTTTCCCCTACACTGTTCTTACAGAAATTTGTACAAAACTCCTGGACTGTACAACCATACTCAACTGTTTTTAATGAAAACCAGGTTACAGCTTGGCTTCAAGACCTGCAAAGATAGAAAGCCAATTATTAAATCCATTATTTCTCTCAATTCTGTCTTGAAGTTCATGTTCTGTCTCACGTGGGCGTGCATATTCACAGATTATAAGCATTTAATGACTTAACAGTCTCATAAATAAATAAAACTTATACGGTGAAGTAAAAAACTACAACCCTTTTGCTAAATATTTTTAACAATGACTTAACAACAACTTGTCTTCCCCTCCAGTTAAGATAACATTTTTCAGTAATATCTTCGTGGGTGGGGTTAGGAAGACAACATGACCAAATATTTGTTGATACACAAGGACAGAAAAATGTTTCCTTTTGCCAACTCATCTATTTTCTTAGTAAGACTAAGCTTTCTGATGCCTCTCCTCTGAATGTCCTGTTTAACAGATACACCAGTCCCTACTATTTCTGCAGGTAAAAATCAAATCTAATTTGGGATTATCAGTTTCAGAAATGTTGCAATTTGAAGAACATGGTATTAATATTCTTTCACTTTGTGCTAAGCTACAGAGGAATTAAAACAACACAAACCAACCAACCAGTTCAGAAAATAAGGTTTTTTCTCTTTTTTCTCTTTTAAACACAAGAAATAAAGAATATTTATTGGTGAGAAGCCTTTGGAAGTGCTGAATTGACTTTTTAAAGGCTGAAAATAAATGGACTGTATCTGGTTCAAATTAATACAGTATCTTAACAACAAAACAAAGGTATACTAATCAAGCCTTTTCCAGAAACCTTCCAGTACCAGGCTGTCTTGGTTTAGAAAGACAGGTATCTGCCAGGGAAACTGGGGTTCCCCTAGAATGGAGAATGCCAACCCCTCACCCCCTGACGAATTATAATTTTGCAATCAAGGGCTCTCAGGCAAAAGATGTTGGGGATAGGAATAACAGTTCTTTACTAGGGAATATTAACAATACAAATGTGATAGGAAACAAAACCACCCAACCAAACAAACAAATAAACAAATAAACAAATAAACAAATAAACAACAATTTTGGAAAAAAACCCTGACAGAGTCAGAGCCACCACCTGACCCTGTGATTCAGGATGTTGAAAGCAGTCCAAAAGTAAAGTCCTTCTGAAGTGGCAGACGTGATTCTGTTGGAGCAGAGATGATTCTGTGGAAAAGCAGGTCCAGGGGTGGTGAGGAGGGGGATCCGGGACTGGTGAGATGGAGTCTGGTGAGACGAAAATCCGGTCTTCCTCCCGACATAAAATCGGGTGGAAAAACTGGCTGCTCCCCGGTCTTGTCAGGGAGGGATGAAGAGGACAATCTTCCTGAGAAGCCCTGGCTCTGGATTAGGGTGGAGAAGGGAAGCAGGATGGCGAGCACAGGAGGCGAAGAAATTCTTGCCACACCGCAGGGGAGGAAACGCAGAGCACTCCGCTCTTGCAGCAGCACAGCACCGGCGCGGCCGAGCCTTCCCTCCCGGCCGCCTCCCCTCCCCCCACCCCCCACCGCCAGGGCATGAGATGTATAGAAATGCAAATGCACCACACAGGCTGGGGAAAGGTAACAATGGCCTATCAAGGTGGGACATCAGGCGCCCAAACAAATGTAAATAGAATATACAAAACCCGGCTCCACAACCCAGGACACAGGCTTCATCAGCAGGAATGTTAGTACAGGGAGTGCATTAGCATTTTAAGTCTGCTCTTGCTCTGCTGGAGTGCAGCACACCAACTCTGTCAGGGCTCAGCTTAGCTCCACATGCACATGATGGCTGCAATCACTCCAGTGCAATGAAGAGTGGGGGGATTTGGAGGAGAGAAGAAAGAGACAGTCGAAAAGGATGTGGATGAAAAATGTCCTCCCTCTACAGTCATTCTTGGAAACTAATTAAGACTAGAAATGAATGTTGCTCTGATGGAACTGTTTTCTGAAACAGTCTGGCTAGTCTAGGATAAACAATGCCTATTTGTTTGGTTTCAGAACAGTTCAAATGTGGCTTGGCCCCAATCCACACTGCTTGCAAAGCTGCTTTAGAAAACATTTCTATCAGTCATATTTCACTGTGCATTTTTAGCAGAAAAGGGTTCTAATTTTCCTTCAAAGTGTCCCATTATAATACAGCCTTATCTTTAAGAAAAACTTTTAGTTGTGTGTTCCTCACAGATGTATCCCAGACTTCTTTCTTAGTTCCTCATATCTCAAGTCTCTTTCTTTTGGATGTTTATTTTTGAAGTTCTTTTGCTTAAATTTCTCTGCATAACTACAATCTTTAGGGTTTTAATTGTATTTATTATCAGACAGGAAGGAGACCGAAGCCTAATAACATGAATCTGAAATCTTCTGGAGCAGCAATAACTTTCTATCCTAAGAATTCAGGATTTACTGAAGTTTTATAGGCAGAAATTTAGGAAATCTATTAAATATGCACATTCACGTATCAGTAAGAACAAAAAGGAACAAGCTCTTTCTTCCACTGGCAAAAGCCCTTTGACCCATTGCAATTTGCCTCAGAATCTGATAAACACTTTTATACAAAAGCAAGTGCTTTTGGCTGGAAATCACAGGAGTCGTCATGCAGACACAAATGGAAGCTTTCTGTACAGCATGAGGACCAAACGATACATAGAAAACATATTTAAATCAAAATGCAAAGAGCAAAGAAGTAAAACCTCTCATGAAACCAACTTAGTGAACTTGAAGAACAGATATATCCCAGGCAACAAGGCAGCTCAAATATGCAACTATCTGTAATGTGGAACCCAGGATAACATGGTTCTACTACAAAATTTATGAGCTCACAAGCAAAACAAACTGTTAGAAGACAGTTTTTCTTTTCCAATTTCCATTAACAGGTCACTCATCAACAACCTTTTGGCAAAGCACAACATTTCCTACCCCTAGGAGAGTTTGATTCACATCTACCTTACAATTATTTAAGCCCTTTAAAAACATGGAAATGACAGTAGAAGCGTTATTTTCTTTTCTCCATGAAACCCTGTAAAGAAACTGTAAACTTCATAACTTCGTTATATACTAAACCAGTAATTTAAATAAAAGGCTGATCTTGGGGTAGCTGGTGATTTTACTCATACCTTATGCTGAGCCTACCTGTCCCTGCTCCATAGGAAGCAATTCCTGGTCTCTTATTCTGTGTTGCAAAGAGAGAAGTGATAAGGTTACTAATAGTCTCCTCTGCTCCACAGTTAATGATGTGTTTTCTCTCAAGCCATCCAAATAATTAACATAACCAAATCAAATTTAATTCTCCTATTTGATGAGGTAGGAGCTGCAGCAATTACTGTACTGCAGGGCCTTTGCCTCTTTCCCACCTCCTCCTCCTGTTCATAAGGCACAGCAATGAACCAGAAGGCAGGGAAAAAACTCCTCCCAAATGCACATGCCAAGGAAAAATGAATCCATCCAAAAGGCGACTCCCCCCTAAATTACATGAGAACACCCAAGGGGACAGCAAGGGGACAGTGTGACAATAACTAGCTGTGGGGATGGGAGACAGCAGCATCTGTGCTGCCCTGCAATGCACACAGGCAAAGTCCAAACTCATATTGCTGGAAGAAAACCATGCAGACAGCAGGAAGTTTCAAAGTGCTAAAGCATCTTATAAACATTAGCAACACCACCAGAGTCAAATCTAATATGGAGTAAGCAAAGATGCAAACTAGTTATCCACCTCCCACCTCCCCCCACTCATTTTTAGCATGCAGGAGTGGACAACCAGAGCAACTCCTCTGACGTCTGCACATTTATCCTAGACCTTTCTAACTGTTAATTTAAATCACAAACTTTGTTTCATTTCCAGCTTTGATGAGCTTCTCCTGCCAGCTCCTCAAAACCCACTTTCCACCCAGAAAAACCCACTAAGTTCAGAGGGGATCTGTAAGTTGCTGTGCCTGCTAATGCTGAAAGCAGTTGGCTATTTCAAGTCAGCAGCAATATGAAAAGGGTCCCCTGGGTCACCATTTCTGAAAGACAAAGAACCTGGAGTGGTGTGTTTCAAGTTGTTAAACACCTACTCACTCTTTCTGGTTTTCTAAATATAAATACTTGGGGAAAATTCTTCAAAAGCATATTTCAGATCTGTGCATTTGGAAAACAAAATTGCCACAAGGTAGACCGGGCAAAGAGCTGTAAACTGTTCAGTGCAGTAAGTGCACTTACTGTGCATAATCCATGGTTTCTCCCTCATCAGGGGCTCTGCTTTGACACTTCCTTGACTGAGCACTGTCTCTCTTCAAACACAGTTTCAGTGTAGCTACCAGGTAGCTCAAAAGGCTGCTCCTGCAGGGTGACCCCTGACCCAAACTGTGTGAGCATCACTCACCTCGGCAGTGCCCCCAGAGCAGAGAAGGGGAGGTGCTGCTTAAGTGGAATAAAGCTCAAGTCACACAGCCAACTCTAAGGGAGCAGGCAGGGAGTTGTGTCTGTCCAGAGCAGGACAGCTACCTGAGCCAAAAGGAGGTTCTGGGCTGTCTTTTCAACCGGTCCTTTACCTGGTTCAGGAGCAGTGGAGTCTCCAGCCCAGTGGAGGGCACCTCACGGGCACGTTCCCACAAGCTAGCTGATGGTGAGGCAGCTTGGCTGTTGAGTGCAAAGAGGCAGAGGATGGATGGATTTTACTTGCCTCTGGAGACCACAGGCAGGACTGCCTTGTGACTGTCCCCTTCCTGCCTGTGAGCCTACCCATAGCCACCTAGGAGGGTCTCCCCCGGCTATCTACAGTCTTCTTCTGCTCTACGGGTTGTCATACTGCTTGGGATACAAAAGACATCCCAAGCTACTAGCCTGTCTCAGCATCTCTTTGTCACCTACTTCCACACCCTCCTATTGGCTTGCATGGGATTCCCAGCAGGAATTGAGCAGCCCTTCACATTGCCCGCTCCCTTTATCAGAACCAGGACCTTTAGTTTATTTATCTAAACTGACATAACAATGAATATTCTACAGGAAAACTGACTGCACTTTTTTCATACATCACTCTAGACATACATAAAAGCCTGAAGAGGAAAAAAGCCAACAAAAATAATGAAGAAGAATGATCACTTGTTCTAAAAAATTAATATTCTGAAGCATCTATTCCAAGGTCTCAAAATTAATGCTTTATGTCAAGTTATGTGAAGCTTTTCATAAGCTATCAGTCCTTAGGTTCACATACCCATGTAAAAGTTAAACTTATGTCTAATTGTGATGGTTATTGACCCTGCTTTATACTCACAAAAGAATTAAAATGTTGCTATTTTTAATGTCTTGTGACTTCCTGGAATGTGAGCCAAGAATTTTAAAATAGCTCATGCTAAAATTACTGTAAGGCAAAACACTAGTTTAATAAAAAGCATCATATATTCCTCTCAGTTACCTTAGAAATCATGCCATCTTTATAAGAGCCAGTGTACTACAGTGCAACATTCTAAAAACTTATTAGAAGACATTATTCCAAGCACAAAATGTTATAAATGTCACCTAAATTATTTCACTGCAGACTGAATTACATAAAGGTGGTAGTAACTTTACAGCTAAATTAGCTGTGGTGCAAAAGATGAAATTTACCACCACCTGCAGGCCAAAGACAGACTTACTAGTTCTACCAAAAAGCTCCTAAGGCTAAAAGAGAAGACTCACAGCTATCCCAAACTCATGACGTGGGTGCAGTAGACAGAATTGTATTAATCCTGTGGCAGTCAATTTATACTGCAAATGCACCCACAGTGGTCAGCCGCTCCAATGCCTCCACTGCTGAGGAGCCCCAGTCCTCCAGCTGACAGTGTAAATGAGCTGAGGCACACGGAGTCCAGGTGCACTTTGCCCACCAGTGTCAGAGAAGCAGACAGCACACAGCCAGTACTCCTGCTTCCCCACGCTCACCATTTCCAGCAGCTCACTTCTGCTGGTGCCAGCATGGTCACAAGCCTGCTGGATCAGCCACGTGATTTTGTTAACAACAACGAATCCCATTCCAAATATCCTGATTAGTTTTCAGCCAGACAGGCCAACTGCTCCAGCTGGCTGCAGAGCCACACGAGCATTAGGGTGGCACCGGAGAAGCAATGGGAGCCGATGGGGAGGCCAGCAGCAGTCCTTGTGGTAAGCAGCTCAGCCTCCACTGACAAAACTAACCTTAAGTCCATGACTCTGCCACTAATCTGACAGTAAATCACCAAATGCTGGCTATACCTCATGTCAGCTGTTCTCATCCTTCAGTATCAGCTGATCCATTCTTTACATTTTTTTCCTATTAGGGCTGATGCACCCATATTGGCTTACTAGGAGATCAGACAAGCACCAGAAAGAACATGGTTGGCACCAGCCTGTCTCCACAGTCGTTCTGTAAAATGAACACTTGCATGTTCTCTGCTAGATCATGGGGTATTGTCCTGGTCCTGCAGGTACAGCAGGCTAAAGAAGATCCAGTCACCTAAGAAATCACATGCACAATAGTATAGATAGGTCATCTAGAAATTAAGACTTATCCCCACACAACTTTACATCTCTTGGGTTCAGTCCCAAAAGCAAGAAATCCTGAACCAGTAATTAAGTCCAGTGACAATTCAATCCTCATCAATATGCTGAGGATGTCTGCTTCTGCATCACTAAATGAATGCCACATCTGTGACTTCCCACTGTCTGGACAAGTGAGGATGTAGTTAAGCAGCAGCTAAAATCCAGCTGCTCTGCTAATTAAAACAGCTCACGTTGATCAGCATAGGGAAATCCTTTCAGGAATTGCTCTCTAGCTGTTTCTTCAACCACTTATTACATATTCATGTGCTTGTCACTGTCATACTTTGGGATCGCATTTTAGCAACCAAACCTTCAATTTTAAGGCAGAACACAGGCAGGAAGTCAAAGCAAATCATGGCAGCAGATGATAACATTTCACACTTCAATTCTCACAGCAGCCTACAAGCCATGAGGTTACAATGGCTTCCACATGTAATAATGTCCAGCTTAGATCCTGAAGCTGAAAGACCACCCAAATTTCTGGTGAATTTGCGTCACCTGGCTTGTGTGCACCCTGAACTAACTCCTTCCTGATCCTGAGCTACAGACATTCTTAGATAGATGCCCTACAGCATTTTCTTTCAGTCAATAACCTGAGCTGAACTGCCCCTAACCCCAAGATGACTGTATAAACACAGCCATTCCAGAAAGGCAAATCCTTAGAGCTTGATTCAAGTCAGTCTTCATTGCATATTGACTGATTTCAGCTCCCACTAAAATTCATGCTACAAAAAGACTTTGGCCCTCTTGTAACAGCTAAAAAGGCTCCCCACTATGCCATCTATCAACATATCACACTCACTGTTACAATAAGCCTGCCAGTATGTTTTGATTAAAATCAGTAAATAGTATTTAGGATTAGTGGCAATTTAATCTTGGTAGTAAATAATTCTAGGAATAGAAATCACCTGTAATTTTAATAATAGCATAATAGCAATGTAGTACCATAAATGTAAATGAAGGTATCACTGAATTGTTACAGCGATAGGGACAGGGTATTTGAGCTCAGCTAGTATTATACTCAGACATGAAGATAACAGTTAAAAAACAGAAGGGAAGAACCAGCACTTTCAAATAGAACAATTTAGCTGCAAAGTGCAGCTTCTGCTGATGGAAATACTTTAACATTAAAGTGTCTACAGAATTTCTGCATTTGCACATGGGGAAAGACGACAGTGCCCTACTTTTACAGTTAAAGAGTACAAAACAAAGCCTATTTCTGAAGAATGGTTTTTTGAGTCAACTATGTGCAGTTGCATTTCAGTCAGTAAATCAATGCCTTCTCTAGCCACTGACAGGACATTCTGCTTGCTTCATACATCTTTGTACATCAAATATAACCTGGTGGCTAAATGAGCTCCAGAACCTTTGTCATTGACATCGCAGATGAATAAAACCTGGTTTAATCATGAAGGATGAGCAGGACAAAGGCATAAAGCAAACCAGTAAATCTGGATCCACAGGATTCAAGATGTCTTTACAGGGCTTTAACTGTTATAAAGTATGAATATTAGATTTTCTTCAAATAGTTTCTATATTTCATAGAATATATGAGTATAGTGTTAAGATCATCTTTAAAGTATTGTAAAGGTAAAAAGTGGTATGTCAATGTTCTCATCTGACTAGAAACATTAATGACTGTAACAAAATGGATAACACTACTTTTATAGCAGTGAGTATCTTAAATCCTTACTAAATCACTTATCTGCAGATCAGCAAAGAGAAAACAACAGGGAATGGGTGGGGAAATCACCCAAAGAAATTAGAAGATGGGTATATTTCAGCTGGATTTTGACAACAGAGAAGCTTCAGAATAGAAACACAAAAGAGCATTGCTCCAGAGAAGAGCAAGCAAGAACAAAAGGGTGTTGACTGCAAGGGCAAAAGCTCAGCAGGACCTGGATGATGCATATACTGGAGGTGAGGAATCCAGTGGAGAAAGCTCAGGTGCTTGCAAGCATACAGACTTCAAAGACATCACAGCAGTAATCAGACCAAGGCAACAAGGTATAGGTGTTTCTTATTTTGCCTAGATATGTTTGTTTCCTGTGTAAAAATCTGTAAAATATATGCCCATTTGCTTCAATTACTGTGCATCCATTGAGAGGAAACTGGAGTAATAAGGAAGGAGTTTCTGAGGAATCTTGAGGCAACTGAGACTTCCAACAGGTGAATTATTGAATCTCACTTCCCAGGAACACTACTAAAGAGGTTCTACACTCAGCAGTTGAAATAATATCTGGATCTTGCATAGTCAAAGATTAGCAGCACAATCCCAGCACTGTACCACAAAAGACAGATGTTTGGGATCCAAAACATAAAGTTCAACCTAACCCACAGAACTGGGATTACGAGAAGTGTTTAGTACGGGTGTGACCTCAGTGCCAAAAAATCAGTTAAGCGCCTTTGATCATTTCAAAGTACAACTGCCAATGCTAAGTTCTTTGACAAGTCCCATGCCATAGGATTTCTGTGCTCCTTCAGCCTAATTCAACTTCTTTACAGACCAGCTGAGTCAAACAAGCAGCATGAAATGTGCTGGAGTTTAACCTTTAGCTGAGTGAGAAAACAAAGGGAATTTCCTCATTGTTTAAATTATAGATGTGTGTTGAGAGAAAAGGCATTTGTTGTGAAGGGACAGCCCACATGACAGAAATATTAATACATAAGCACCAAACACAGTGAAGCTTTAACTGAGTGCTTAAAAACGAGAAACAAAAAAACCAAAACCTCTTCTACAACACAAATGTGAACCAACAGCCAAAATATGTGTTTAAGAAAACTATAAGGTCATCCATATAAATATACTGGTTTCAAACAGGCCATTTGTACTTACAAACAAATAATTTAACAAGCAGCAGAAACACTGATTTCAGGTCCCACTGTTTTCAACCCTCTTACATTAAAACCTCACAAAAGTAAAACTATCTTCATGCATGATCACATCTTGTTGCAATGTACTGCTGATTCACCCAGTTACACCCCCCTACACTATGTGAGATCTGTGAACTTGTAACAGTGGCCCTTACAGAATGCACAGTGCACAGAATTTGTCAAACAAAATCTCATCACCACACCCTTCATTGGACCTGTCTTTCCAGAAGGCACCCTGCATGCAGCTCAGTCAGAGAAATGGCATGTTCTCCTGAACACTTCTCCCTTGCCCTTCTTGAAATGCTTCCTTTTCTTCTACACCACAGATATTGACAAAGCTTTTGGTTACAAAATACCAAAAATGATTCACCAGAAATTTGCACTACACAACAACAAACCATACATTCACATATCTCTAGGTCTGCAATGTTTACCTCTGAGTTTAAACATGACCTTAAACTTCAGTCCTTTTTTATACATTCATAGTGATTGAGCAACTCTGAGATTAAGGTCGACCACTCCAAAGAGATATGCATCAAAGATGATTTTTCACATCTTCTAATTCTGATTCTACAAGAATGTTGGTAAGGTATAGTGTATAGGTAAAGTTAACACCTTTGCTTGCCCAGGCTGGGGAAAAGCATTCAAGTTTACACATACTCAAATTCTTTTCCAAGAGTGAAATAGAAGCATCGACCCACAGAGCCAAAGAAATGTTTTAAATCATTCCAATGCCTACAAAACCTGCATCCATCCCACTGCAAAATCCTGATAGGCAGGAATAGCACTGAATTTGCTGTAAGAACAAAATACCTACCTTAATAACCGAGAGAAGGCCTTTAACCTCCAGGGACATTTCTCCAGAGATCTCATCTTTGAGCAAGTGACCATGCAAACATATTACAAGACAAAAGGAACTTCCTCCACTCTCAATCATATATCCTGGCTGTCTTACAACATCATGGACCTCAAATTATATGGCAAGTCAGTAAATAACTGCACTCTCTAATGGATGATTAAACTTGGAAGAAATAATCACTATCATTTTCTGCCACTCAACTAAATCTAGCTTCAGAAACAAACACCTAGTAGAACAGATTGAACCAGACCTTGTCAGAGCAGCAGCTGTAAGAAATACCACTCCAAAACCTTTCACAGCCACAGATATCAGTGCCCTTCCCTCGCCTGTAAGTATCCCCCAAACACATAGTTCTATCACATGCTCCTCCATGCACTTCAATCAGTGTACCACATGTCATCAGGAAAATTAGGCAGAGGAAATTAAAAAGAGCCACAAAGTATCGGTTTACTCCACAACTGAAAAAAAAACCAGGAAGACCAGGGACCAGTGGAGTTACCCTTCTCTTTTAACAACCACTTCATCTCTGACCTCTAACCCTTGATCCATAATTTTTACAGGGACAGGCGTAGAAAATAAATATTACTTTTTTCCAATCTCCAGGGCAACTTAAAGGCTCTGGATTCAGATAACATAAGCAGGTAATGTCCACTCTCAGTTGATGCCCTTAATTCCAAAGGCAGTCGATCATTCCCATCCTTTTTCTCATATCAGTCAACCTTCTTGCCTCTTGCTAAAATGCCTCTTGGCCTCCAAAAGTAATAGTGACCTTTTCTTTAAGACTACCTAATCGATTGTCACGATTTATTTAAAAGCAGAACAATACCATTTTAACTTTCTCAAGAAGCAGCAAAGCTGCAGGGAATGACAGCTCAAGTCTTCTCTTACACTACAGAACACAAATTGCATTATATAAAGCTAGCAGACTCCAAGCTCAAAAGAGCCAAAGAGACTTTTCAACATGCAACGTGAGGTTAAGCTTTGGCACTGCCTGCCACAACACACTGTAGGTGCTGAAAGTGTGTATAACCCTAATGAACATCCACTGTTGCCTAATAAATATGACATATCACTTCTCTCAGAGAGCACTGCCAGCAGGGCAAGGGAGGTGATCCTGCTCCTCTACTCAGCCGTGGTGAGGCACATCTGGAGTGCTGTGTCCAGTTCTAGGCTCCTCAGTGCAAGAGAGACATGGAGCAGGTCAAGAGGAGGACAACAAAGATGGTGATAAGACTGGAGCATCTCTCTTAAAATAACAGGCTGAGAGAGTTGGGCCTCTTCAGCTTCAAGAAGACTGAGAGGGGACCTCATCAATATCTCAGTATCTGCAGGGAGGGTGAGCCAGGCTCTGCTTGGTGGTGCCAAGCAAAAGGACAAGAGGGAAGGGACAGAAACTGATGCACAGGAAGTTCCAACTGAACATGGGACTTTTACTGTGCAGGTGCCAAATTGTCCAGAGAGGTTCTGGAGTCTCCCTCACTGGAGATACTCAAGAACTATCTGGACACAATCCCTGCAATGTGTTCTAGCATGACCCTGCTTGAGCAAGGTCCTTCACCTGGGTCACAACAACCCCAGGCACTGCTACAGGCTGAGGGAAGAGTGGTTGGAAACCTGCCAGGTGGAAAAGGGCCTGGAGATGCTGGTTGATGGTGTCTGAACATGAGCCAGCATATGTCCAGGTGGCCTTCCAGGCTTGTATCAGAAACAGTGAGGCCAGCAGGACCAGCACAGTCATTGTCCCTATGTACTCAGCACTACTGAGGCCATCCCTTGAATTGTGTGTTTAGTTTTGGACCCCTCACTACAGGATGGACACCAAGGTGGTGGGAGTGTCCAGGGAAGGGCAACAAAACTGGTGAAGGGTCTGGAGTACAAATCTTGTGACAGGCAGCCCAAGGGAGTTGAGGATGTTTACCCTGAAGAAAAAGAGGCTCATGAGAGACCTTACTGCCCTCAACAACCACATGAAAATAGGTTGTATCAAGATGAGGGTCTGTCTCTTCTGCCAAATAACAAGCAAAAGGACAAGAGGAAATGGCCTCAAGTTGCACCAGAGAACTGTGTTGTCGTTTCAGATCTGTCTTTGATGGAAAAAATAAATTTTGTTATTAACAGAAAGCATTTCTCGTCAGTTCACACTGTAAAGATTTCATTTAAAAGAACTCATTTCCTTGTCAACAGTCTCAGAAGGAAGAAGACAGATTGAATAATAAAGTAAATAATCTTTTGTCCTATACACCAATAAGGTGTGGTGAGAAAGCCTCTCCTGCAGCTGTCACTAATGTACTTGTCCCTATACTGTTCTCTTTCTTTCTAGTTGTCCAGCCTTCACCTGTCAGGAGCACTACATGCTTGTCGCTGTGGGGCACAGTGAACGAGGCAGGGAGCAATTCAGAGGAGCTGCGTGGTCCCCTTGCAGGGAAGCGACCACCGTTTATTTTTCTGACTCCTTTTGTACATTTTCAGATGTGCCCACCTTAGAGGTGGGACCTTTGGGAACCATTGGTCCGTTCCAGAGACCACCACCAAAGTCCCTCCTCTGGGAACAGATGTGGGAACACACGGTAGTTTACATTGTGTGACCTTGTGTACCAAGACCGTGCCTGGGAATGTAATTTCCCAAAACCAAAACATGGTAGGCACGAAGCGTGGCAACACATGCTTTTAGCTATTCATGGACCTATTATTTTAGAAGGGGCTGTGGAAACAAGGCAATAAAACAACACAATGATTTTAAACACAGTTGTCCAAAGAAACTGCTTTTGGGAGAGGATTGTGATTGACCTGGTCCAATCACAAAACAATATAAAGACTGATACAGTTTATTAGTTTGAACTAATTATATTAGTTTGAACTAATACTATATTTATAGAATCATAAAATCATCAAGATTGAAAGAGACCTTTAAGATCATCAAGTTTCACTGTCAACTCAGCACTACCATTGTAACCCCTGAACCACTAAACCATTAAACTGTATAATCCAGCACCAGATCCAGGCATCTCTTGACCACCTCCAGGGATGGTCACTCAACTCCCTGAGCAACCTACTCCAATGCCTGACTACTATAGTAGTGAATTTTATTTTTTTTTTTAATATCTAATCTGAATCTCCCCTGTCTCAGCTTAAGGCCATTTCCTCTAGTCCTCTCACTTCCACAACCTCCTTTCAGGTTCTAATACTAGATACCAGACACTGGTGTGCAAGGGGATGGGGAAGCAGAAATCAAAGGACATGGAACAGAAGAATTATAATAGTAAAACCAAAACTGTTTCTTTTTATTAAACATTTATTCCAAGCAAAAGTATTGCCTAATAAAAATGTGGTATCACTGAGGTACTTCTTTTGCTTCAACCAGGTATTATGCTGTAGATCAAAAGAGAGATTTAACAAAGTAATTACTGCTTGTGGTTGGAACACCCTAATTAGATTTGGACATTCTCTTTTATTAGAAGTCAACCTTTGCCTCAAGCCTCAGGAGATGGTGATGTCCACCACAGTCAGATGACAAGCTGCTGGTAACAATGCTCCCAAGATTAAGATGCAGCTATGCATACTTATAAAGACCATAACTCTTTACTTTCCACATTTTGGGTTGCATGGTCTAACTTCAGTCCTCTGTAGCAGGGGACCCTCCAGTGGCATGAGAGCTGCTGGTGACCTGCCTTGGTTGTAAGCCTCCAAGGCAACAGGCAACATGACTTTTTGTATCACTGGATCTTGGTTCTCTTCTTGAAGCTGAAGCAGCTGGAACAGATGAAAAAGCAGCTCATCTTTGTCTATACTAGGGGCTAATACTAGCCCAGTTGAGCCTGTAATTTGTCACAGATGGCCAAAACTAGGACAAACTCAGTATGCAAACATGGCTTAAATTCAAATGGTGATGTCTGCATTGAGCAAAATACCACTTTTGAGCAGAGAACTTTTGTAGCAAAATCAGAAATGCAATCTCTCACAAACGACATGATCAGAGTCTAAAGTACAGCTGTGCAAACTGCATTTTATACTGTACATTATACTAAAATACATTTAAGAGGAAGAAATTATCAATGTGACAGGCCTCACTAGGAATACTTTACCCCCCTGATGCAGTAAGAATGCAACTGTAACATGCTTTAAAAGAGTACTTGATCAATCATTTCAATGTTCAACCTGCCAAATCAGATGCTGCTACTTAAGGTAACTGATTCTCTATACTAGAATAAAGAACAAAGACACAAAAAAAAAAATGTACAATGGAATTACCAAGTAGGTGAACTGCACAGAAAAAGAGGAGAACAAAAGAAAAGAGAACAAAATAACAATCTCTTCTCATTTGTGCACATCAGAGTGAGCGGCCATGGAAACGAATACAATATAACTGCAAACTGAGCTCTCCCACTCAAATTCCAGAGGCAAAGGAAAATGTAGATACTGAGCCTAGACAGAAACCATCATAAATCCTTAGGAAAACAAACAAAAGCTCCAACACCCTTAAAATACCAACACGAAATTCTTTGAGAGACAACCTAACAATTACTACTTCTGCGTTGTAAGTTTACAATCTGCTGAGTCTGCCTCCTCAGCCCTGACACATATCCTATAGGCTTCCCTTAGCAGCCCCTCCTCCTTTTCTGTTTTCTTTGAGAATATTACAAATACCTTTGGAAAGAATTCTCTCCCAGCCCTCCTTCCCAGCTACCACATCAATTTCATTTGCTCTTCATCACTGAGATGTCTTGGGGAGAAAAAAAGAATTATAAAGAAGCAGAATTATAACCATGACTAATTACTGCGGCTTAAAAAATGTAAAATTGTGTCCTTCCTGAAACCACCTTTTTTAGAACTAATGTCTATCATGGTTGTTCATGCCCCAGATAATTCTCCTAATGCACAAGGAGCAGGGTCATGTGTCTGGATGGTCCTCAGTACTTCCAACAGGAGCCTATTCTGAAAGATGATGGGATGATGAAACTTGCTCATGTACGCAAGATGCCCAAAGAAGCAGTGAAATTCTTTCAGTGAAGACAGAGGGTAAGCCTTTTTGTTTTATTCTTTCAACAACCATCTCATTTGCAGCATTATTTTCCAATATGAATTTGAACAAGCACTGGAGAACAGCCCAGACAACAGAAGGAGTTGTTCAGAGCACCAGAGCAAACAGTCCTTCAGAATTCCCTTTGCAGAAACCAGAAACAGAGCACTCTTGTTATCACAACAAAACCCTCTTCTCTGTTTAGGAATAAGGGATCTAGGAGGCTGGCTAGGATACACCCTTCACAATAAATTTTACTGCTATCTGTGAGATGAATAGCCAAAAATCCCCAGCACAACAGTGATGAATTGGCAACATTAAAACAAACACCCCCAGGCTCAGGCTCTAGATACTCTTGTCATCCCTAACTGCCAAAAACTGTGCTGAACCCATTTGCCATTTATTCCTCAGCTCTACCTGTGATTCTTTTTCTCCTCATTTATACATAAGTATAAACTGAGCAGAGTATTAATTAACATTGCAACTGCTCTGTTATGAAAGCACGTGCTGATGAGAAACCCATGATTAACAAAAGGAAGACACATAAGTAGATTCCAATCTCAAACTGCACCAGTTTAAATCTATATTTAACCAGTGGGATTGCACTGAGTGAGTCCAAAATTTATCTCTTAGAATGAAAAAAAGGAGCCACATGACCCTGCTTTTAAGATAACAACAAGAAAAGTCACAACTCGGAGCCCTTGCTTCCAGTTCTGCCATTGATTGATTGTGGAACTTGCAGGAAATCACTCTGCCCCCCTATGCTGAACCTGCTTTATCTGTGGAGACACAGCTGGTTTTTTCCCCTGGAGATCAGCCTTCTGATCCAACTAATCACATGAGCACTGACAGCAGCCCAAAGGAGAGAACCAGGCCTTTCCTTCTTGGAGCAACACAGGCTTAGCTCAGCTCAGGTCAATTGTGAAACTGCATCCCAAGGATTTGGAAAGGAGACTAGACACTTTTTAGAACTATCCCAACTTCTGACCTACTGGGAGGGTACAAAAGCAGGGCATTTCTATTTTCATAGCCTAAAAGCATGCTTAGACCAAGAGTAACCTGATACTCCCTAGCCTTAAAAATTGCAAAAGCTAAACGTAACGAATAAGAGTATCACAGTAAAATATCCCCCAACATTCATTCTTTCTTCTACACACAACCCTTCCCATTCAGAAGGTGTGCAGCAAGGTTCAAAGTCTCAAACTTCAGACCTTTATCACAGTCTATAACACCAGCTGGATGGGCAAAAGCCTGAAATTCTCCTGTGTAAAACAGCAGCATTGACAAGGCTGAGACATTGCTAGTAGACAACACAAGGGTTTGAAACAAGTGATGAAAAACTGTACTTCATGATGTGTGTGTGAATGAATTCGGTCCTCCTGGATATTAAGCAGTCCAGTATTTAAACTGTTCCTTTTGGTAGTGTATTCCAAAGCACCATCATTTGGAAATAAAGATAGCAAATGACAGACAAGCAACCTCTGAGTGGGCTGAAAGTAAGTAGGCTCAATCTCTCACCTGTGGGAGATTTTCAAATCTTGGCTATAAAAAACACCATGGCCTGATCTAGCATCTAGTAGGAAAAGGTTCTTCACCTAGAGGGTGGTTGGGCACTGAACAGGCTCCTGAGGGAAATGGTCACAGCACCAAGCCTGACAGAGCTCAAGAATCATTTGGACAATGCTCTCAAGCCCACAGTGTGACTCTTGGGGTTGGTTCTGTGCAGGGCCAGGAGTTGGATTTCAATGATTCCTGTGGGTGCTTTCCAACTCAGGATATTCTATGACCCTGTGAAACTATTAAATGACTGACTGTAATGGCTACAACATAGAAAAACCTGTTACTGTCTGTTTTCTCAAGACTTCAGATGCATATTGATTTGTAAAACCATCTCATTTATCTATAAAGTGGAGACAGTTCTACCACGTTCTCAAGCCAGTGCCTTAAGATTCCCCTTCATGCTCTGTTAAACACTTAAGATCTTCATTACAGAGTGTCTTTTCAGGCTTTACAGATGATCTGGGAAAACATATTCTTAAGATATAGTCAGACTGTTACTGCAGTATTTCTTAAACACAATTTCACAAAATCAACATTATACAGCAGAGGAAATAGAAATGCAGAGCAGCTTTCACTAATGGAATTCTGCTACATTAAAATACCCAAACAACTAAAACCGAAGTCAGATACAAAATACCATTCATAAAAATGATCACTTGATTTACCAGAGCTTCACTAAAGGGATCAGTAGTCCCTTTGATCAGCTACTACAAGTGCTTGTTTATAAAGGAACAAAAGACGACTTTTGTCTATTTGTATTGTTGACTTGATGCATTTTAAATAAAAAAGCTCAATTTACTGCAATCAAATGAAGGCAACCAGCTGTAAAAGAACTTAAGCACATCACAGTCAACAAGCAGACTATATGCAGTAAAACCTAGGATCTGTTTATAGAAATGAACTAACTCTTTTCATCCCTCTCCCCATTTTTCACTGATATTATAAAAATCAAAATTCCTTACTTGACTTCAAGTGATTGATACCCTACTAAATCTCTCAATAAATTGCTGCAAAAGCAAAAAGCTACCTTCATCCTCTCATCTCCAAGGTCAAGGCAACTACAATGAATTATATCAAATTACAGGACTGTGTTTCAGGATTTTTGATCCATAATCCTTAACCAAAATAAGAATAAAACAAATCCAGCTCCTTCTACAAGCTCTACTCATGTTCAGGGATTAACTGCAAATATGTAGATGCCTGAAATCTTCTATTCTACTACTATAATATAATTTTCAGTTTGAAAACATTTAGAGGAATAAAGATCTACTTCTTTTGACCTAATTGACCTGTGTTACAGCAGTGCATGACCTGAAAGCTATCAGAGACAACAGTACAAGCATGACCTGACAGCAAAATCAAGAATTAGAATTGCAGACCACTGTTACCCGTAGAGACATTTTAATAGTGTCGGAAATGTAACAATTGAAGGATGGCTATTAGGTCATGAAACTAATGTCTCTTGATAAAAATTTAACATAGCAATAGGTATTATTTGGATTCAGCGAGCATTTGTTTGATATTACTAATGTACTATATTTAACAAAAAAAGAATCAGCACAGAGCAACTGCTTGCTGTATCTAAACTCTCCCGAGTGTCAGATAGTTGCTAATTACCAAAAGAGGCAGAAGATAATATAACAACGGACATTTTATAAATGTTACCTAATATCTGTTTCCCTCCCTTTAAATCATTATCTATGGTCTTTGGTTGATCCAGATTTCTTCCCCATGCTGTGCTAGATCCCTGTATTACCCTCGGAATGTTCCCTCTTTCTGTAGCATTTCTCCCATGCTAAACATTTGATAGGTTAATAACAAAATCAGAATATTTATCACAGTTCCTGACACTGCTGTAAAAATTCCTCTAAGTGGCATCACCCTATAATAAAGTAGCTATATTAATGACCATTTATATACTGTTCTACCTAGAACAGTTTTTTTAATATCTTTCATTGCAAATGAACTATGTCCAAGGTATGTTTTAAAATGGATCCTGTCTCATTGTATATCAACTCTTCATCCCTAATACTGCTCAAGACTCAAGTCCTCATGCCAAACTAGCTGTGCTTGAGCAGAGTGGGGAAGGAAGCTGGTGAGCCAAGAGCATTCTGCCCCAGTCTGCATCTCCTTTGCCTAGAACATGTGAGGTCCTGGACCACTTCCCATTTTGGCCACTCTCACTCGGAAGTGGGGACCCACCAGTGCTTGCCTTCAAAAAAGTTCTCAAAGGAAGGAAGTAGCATCACTTCTCCCATTTTACAGAAGACAGGTGGAGGCTGGGTGTGTGAACCCCGTTCTTTCATGACAGAAGCATAGGTACAGTCCATCATCCATCCATCCATCCATCACGGAGAAGAGTCCATCATCTCCAACTGTGCATCACAATAACAACCAACACCTTACAAAAGAAGAAGCATCTCTGCAGAAAACATGAGTCTGCCAAACTCAGGACCTACCACACAGTTTTTAATGTAAGACCTACAGGTTTCCATGCAGCTTCCACTTAAAAAAATAAATAAACCAACCATAAACTGGGTTTTTCTTTTTCCCTCTTCTCTCTCCCTTATTTTTATCCTGAACTAAAGCACTATTCATTTCAGCTAAAGGGAGCAGAAGCTTCCAAAGCATTAATACAAAACATTAAATACACTGTGTTTTGAGTGGAGAAGTTGTAACAAATGTTAAACTTGGAGTAATTTTACTTGGTCTTCGGCAGTCTAGTCCGGTGTGGGAAAACAGTTTTAGAACAGAATCAGCTTTTGGTTTTGCTAGTCATATGGTTTCACTGTTCTCTTAAGACTTCTGTACTAGTATTGCTAAAGAACATCCAGTGTTCTTCTGTGCTGATATTATGCCTCCTTTCTCACAGATCGCTCAGAAAGAAATAAACCGGACTGCCGCTCTTCAGGGTAAGAACTGTATTTCTCTATTTATTCTTCCCTTCACTTTCCTTTTTTTTTTTTTTTTCTTTTTCCTTTTATTGGGTGAACTAGGAAATTGGCCAGAAATATAAAAATGTCATTCTTCTGCTTCTCTGTTTTGGTAACACTAATGCAATACCAAAATAATTTTGTGTTAAAAATAATTGGTTTATATTCCTTATGGGCAATTTTTTTTTCCAAGAAATTAATAGGACTTGCTGCATTGTAATTGTGTACACTTAAACTCCAAATGCTTGTTTATGTATCATGGACAGGGTTGTTTGGTAAAACTGTGGTTTAAAACAAGAGGCCCCTCATGACTTTTGCTACTTTGAACTGTTAGCTTCTATAGCAAGGAAAATAATTCTTGGTTCAGTCAAAAATAGCAACTCTTTATTATTTATTCCGTTAACTCTGATGCCATCATACCTAAGGTTTCACAAGAAGCAAATGGAAGTGTTTTAAACAAAACACGCACACACCAACATGTTGTGTTTATTTAGAATTGCCATCAGGACTTTCATGTTCTTCTAGGCTATTGATTTGCAATAAACTTCTGAATATTTTGTAGTTTTTCTTATCATCTGATTTTTAAATAATCTCTTTCTCTCTTGCCTCATTTTCAAGCTCTCTCTCTTTCAATTCTCCACTGGGGAGTAGGATTTTGTTCATGTCATGTGGTAGATAGTGGAATTTTAATGGACTAAAGTGATAGAGTAGACCAGCGAACACCAGCTCTCCCATTCCTTTGTGAAAAGTCTTTCCAAAAAATGCCCCTGGTGTCCAGGCTTTTGACATGACCTGACCTTTTCATTTGATTTTTACAGTCTACATATTTTCCTCTTTGGTACATTTTTACAGTAGAGTGGGCCAGCATTTATAGCTGGAAGAACAGTGTAGCATTTTCTTACAGCACACTTGGTGTGTTGTATCTGTTGTGTGATGTGATGGGGGAGGATGTTTTTCCCTTCCCTCCCCCGTCTGTCAGAGCACTGTGGCTGATTCCAGCAGCGTGTTTAAGTTGTGTTGCCTTTGTCTTTGAGTACTTTTATCTGCTTAAAAGCTCAATCACTGTATGTGCTGATTTCCTTCAATACTTAAAAATACTAAACTTTTTTCTTTTCTTAAAATGGTGTGGTTACAGTCTAAATGGTAGAACTTTCATCAGATCATGTCATAGGACAATAATGTCAAATAAGTCCAAATCATTATCAAAAGAAAATCTAATTTTATCAAAATGTGTAGTTTAAGGTTGAAACACCTTCAATCTCTTCCCCTTTCTTCTCTCTAGTTGTTCTCACCAGTACCTTTTTGCTCTGGAGTGTGCTTTAGAAGTTTGAATTTGGACCAAAAGCAAAATAAAACTTTGTGTTTTTTCCCATGGAATTGGAAAGTCAAATGTGGACCCACCTTGGCAATAAAACACTGCCCTAAGTTGCCTGGACTACAGTCTCCAAATTCTCATGTGGAAAGCACAGAGTAATTAACAGTATAATGTAGATTGCTCATAATGTTGAGAGAAATGCAGCTTTCAGTAGTCTTCCATTCCTGTCAGTAGTGCATGTGCTTTCTGACCATATCTGTGTATCTGCTACCCCCTTCTCAGTCTCACTGGCCATTGTGTCATGAGCTGCAAGGAAGAAAAGCCACCATTTAAAGGGTAGTGTTTTGTGCATGTCTCACTGCTGTTTCTAGACTGGAACAGGAAGAGCCTGCCTTACTTAAATGATGTACTCTGCTAATTGATAGTGCTACACTCAGTGGTTATCTCTCATTATAACTGGAAGCATTATTCTGTGGTGACAGATTGCTGGATGAGATTCTTATCCCGAGTCTGGCCATGTCATGCCCAGGAAAAGAGCTGCAGTTGCATGAAGGCCAGAGCCCCTTGATAGAAGACCTGAGGGAAAACCAAATCATGAAGTATGCAAGGCTAAAATTGAAGTGCAAAGCACACTTCTCATATAACATGGGCAGCGTTTCTGAGCTATTTGAATTCTGCTGGGAACAGTTTTATGCCATTTTATGAGGAGCTACTGCACTTAGGACATTGTCCTCTCTGGGAGCAGTTCATGACAAAGGAAGAAGAAAATACAGTGCTTCAGAGGCATCTTGGCTACTTATTTCTTAAACTGCATGTTGAGGGATGCATATTTGAAAAACACAATATACTATCCCTCTCATGATCTCAAGTGGAACAAAAATGACACTGCAGGTCTTGAACTCAAGGTCTAGAAACAAGAGTTTCTGCACTAGAATTCCTATGAAATATTGGAGGTGGACATGAGGAGACCAGCTGACAAGATGAAGGAATAAGCAGTGAAAGGTTAAGAAAGGTAGATAACCTAAGATTAAATAGCAAATGTAGATGTTTCCAAAAGAGAGCCAGAGAAGTAGTTTATTGTTTCATACAAAACTCTGGTGAGATCTTGCCCAGAAGTCTGTCAAGTCTAAGTACAAACAAGGAACACTGGGGTAAGAAGAGACCAGAAAAAAGGCCCAGATATTCACCATCAACATTCATGCATTGTAAGGTTAGGTGTCTTGAACAATATCATTGTAATAAAAAAGTCACATAACAATATTTCATGTGATTTTAAGGGTCTAAAGCTTACCCTTTCCAACCTCCTGATCTTATATTATTTCTTTGCCTGTGTATTTCTAGATGTAGAGCCTATAACCTGCTCAGAGTCCATGGGTGCAATTCCCCAGGTACTGGAGAAGAAAGAAAAGTGCACAGGAATGAGGTAGTCTGGTGTCCTAAGAGACTGTGCAGTGTATGGATAGGTAGAGAGCAAACTTAAGGCTGCTCTCAGCTTGAGTCTCCGTGCAAAAGCGCATGCAGGGTATCCTTTTGCCATCTGTCTCCTAACTTCTCTTTCACTCTCTCTAGGCACGCTCTGAAAATGAACCCAAGTAACACTGAGTTGGAGAGAGTCAGCAACAGCTCTGCAGAGAGCCTCAGCCCACCCTTCAGGAGTGCCCACGTCAGCTTCACGGCTGGCTCCAGTGACAGCCTTGACTCGGACACACAGACTGGCAGCGATGGCAGTAAGTGACCACCACCTGTGGGAGAGGTAGCATTGTACCTCAGGCCTGCTGCTGGGACAGCATTCTCGGAGCAGGGATCACGAGAGTCCAGTCCCCAGCTCCCTTCATCTTTCCACTTCTCCTACCCTTCTGCCTCTCGATGAACTTCAGATGAATGTGGCAGAGTCAGACCAACAGCACAGAATTTTCCTCTTTTATCCAGCACATGCCAAGATCATTCACCCTGTAGATCTCCTCCGGTCTGGATAAAACCTCCATATAAAAACAGTCCTGCTTGTGCTTCACGCATTTCATGATGTCACAAGTAGCCCTGCTATAGGAGTTCCTACATAGATTTGAGGAGTACCAGAAGGAGTTTTGTACTAGAGGTGATCTCTCCCTCTCATTGTGTTCCCAGTTATTTCTTAAGGGGAAAAATTCTGCCTGCACTCGTTGAACTGAGATTAAAAAATACTTACTATGAAGTCACTTGTTTTCATCAGTGCGTTACTTAGACATGCACTAACGTGTTCAGCAGCTCAAAAATTATTTGCTTAGCAAGAGCAATCTTCATGTAGTGGAAGTTCTGTCTCTCCAAAAGCAACAACATGCAGCAATAAAATTAAGATCCAGACCTCTGGAAATTCCATTTTTCCACCGCTAACTTGGAGTCTGAGAGTGAGACCTTGCCAGGAAATTGTGCAGGGGGAAGAAAAATTCACATCTGTTGGATCTTTACTTGCTAGGCACAGAAGCAATTTGCTGTCAAAAATGTGTCTTGGTTTGGAAAGACAGATATCTGCCAGGGAAAGCTGGAGTTTCCCTTAGAATGTGGAATGTAAACCCCTCACCTTTGCCAAATTATAATTTTGCAAATAAGGGCTTTCAGGCAAAGATTTGGGAATAGGAATAACAGTTTTCTACTAGGAATATTAACAATACAAATGTAGTAGAAAAAACAAAACCACCCAACCAAATCACCAAACAAACAACAATTTTGGAAAACCCTGACAGAGTCAGAGCTACAACCTGTTGGTCAGGGTGTTGGAAGCAGTCCAAAAGTGAGTCCTCCTGGAGTGGCAGAAGTGGTTCTGGTGGAGTAGAGATGATCCTGTAGAACAAGGGTCCAGGTAGTGATGAGAAGGGGTCCAGTGGTGGTGAGACGGGGTCCAGTCTTCCTCCAGGAATCAGGTGAAGTTGGATACTTTCTGTGTTCCTGTGTCTCAGTTTTATCCAGGTAGGAATGGCTGGCTCCCCCCACTGGGTGGAGCATCTCACAATAGGATGATGCAATGTGGATAGTCTGTTTTGGGGATGTGTGCTTTTAAGAGTGTCTTAATGGTCCATTAGCAGAAAATATTCCCCTGGATGGAGGACTGGCAGTGAAAGAGATAAGAAACACTGCCCTACCTGGTTTTAACAGTTGGCCCATTATCAAAAGGCACCTGCCCCCCTCCTCCCAGAGTAAAGAAGAACAATTCTCCAACTGCTTTCCGCAAATGAAATAGAATACACATTTTTGGTTCTATAACCCAAGACAAATGATAGGGACAAGAGGATTTCTCTGCCTTCACTAACAGAGGAGAAACTGTTTAAACTCATCATGAGAGAGATGAGTTTTTAAATGAACATTCAAATGCAGTTTGTCTTGCTGATGCAAGCAAGAAGCTGTGCAGTCAGCCATTGAGTGAGGTGAGATCAAATTAATTTGCTATGCTGTCAGATGTTAAAATATGAAGTAGAAGGGAGCTTTTAAGCCCCTGACACGCAGAAGGACTCCATGCTGAAGGTGCAGAGCACTTTTAGGACAGTTGTGAAGGGTTGTTCTGCTTGGGGCAGAACCCAGGAGCATAAAAAAAACTTAAGAGCAGTTTGGCATTTGTGGGCTAGGCATGTGGACGGGTTGCCAAAGATTCCAGTGCTGATGTTTGTTCCCTAAGACTCTCTCAAGTAAATCTTGTCTCTTGAAACAGGGATTCAGCTGCATGTCCTGGCAGAGATGCCTCTGGTGAGATACTCGTGGACTATACACTGAAGAATTTCTCTTGGCTCTATCCTTTGTCAAACCCCGTGGATGGAAGTGGCAAGAGGTGCCATGCTGAATGATCCCTGCCTGTGGCTTTTGACAGGGTTTTAATGGAGAGAATCTTTCTGTGCACCCATTAGAGTATGACACTGATGTCTGGGTTTTCCTTAAAGCTTGGGGCATGAATCTCAATTGTTAAGGCAGATATTTCTCAGCTGAAACTGGACAGCAGTCACTTGCTGGGCAACTGGGTGTACAACACAGGCACACACCTGGGGCAAGGGTCCAAGAGGAGTCAGATGGCTCAGCACCCAAGCACTGGGGCAAAAGAGACGTGTGCTGATTTACATTTCCTACAGAGCTGTTACTGAGCATATTCTCAGAAATGGGCTGCTGAAACAGCCTTGCATGGGAGACAAATCTGCAGAAGCCAAAATCTGTGCTCCTCATTCCTGAGGTACCTCTCGGTGCTGTTGGTGTGATGCAATAGATTACGGGAGGTGCATGCAGAGAGCCTTGGCAGTGGAGGAGACAAATGAAAATTGACCAGTGCTACCAAAATCTGGTGAGGAAGGACAGGGCTGGATGGTGCCAGCATCCACTCTGGTGTTTGAGAACCAGGGGATCTGCCCTCACCTCATGTGGTCTCAGGTGGTGGAGAAGCTAACAGGGATTGCTGCTCTGGCACAGCTGGTGCAAACCTGCAAGTGATATGCCACAACAGACTGGGAGCTCAGGGAGCTGAGCCCCTGCACTTGGAGGTTGTAGGTGTTTGCTGGTCACTTGGGCTTTGAGGAGACAAGTGCCTTCTTTGGGCTGACATGGAAACTGCCCCAGGACATTTCTCAGGAGCAGGCAGGAAGCTGCTGGGAGGAAGTGCCTGCTGGCAGCTGAACCCTCAGCAGCAGCTTTGTGAGGAGGAAGGATTGTTTGCTACCACTCTGCAGCTTTGGAAAATAGATTTAAAGAAAGCAATAGATCCTGCTATCTGCTAAACTATTTGTTATTTCCTTGGAGCAAAACCCCACCGTTTCACCTTTTGAGGTTTACACTTGCATGCAAGTTGTTAGCAGCGTCCCATTTGTCATTCAAGTGGCATAGATAAATTCCCTTAAATTATTGTCTCTCTTCTTTTAATTTCCCCTCCACTCCTCACTTGTTCTGTCTCTATGACCCAAAAACATTGCTCTTTATTTCAATGTCAAATCACCTTTTTCTCCTTTTTTTAATATCCCTCTTCTTTCATGGCACTTCTTTCATGGTAAGTGTATTACCCATCTCCAGTCTGGCTCGGGTAGGAAAGCAGCTGCTATGTCTGCCCAGAATGAGCCAGCCATCCCAACCCAATCCATGTGCAGTTGGCATGTGGAGCTGCTTGGGGTTTAGTGGTATGTAGTGGGGCCAGCCTGGCCTCAGAGTAAAGAAGTCTGGCAATAAGCTGGGAAACAGGCAGTGGGGGGAAGGCCAGATTTCTTTTCAGCAGGATGGAAATTGCCAAAATCCCAGGCATGCTCAGCGACCCTTCCCCAGTGTGAAGCAGAGACAAAGGTTCCATATACTTGGAGTGCTCTAGTACAGCCAGAGGGCTGGAGCTGTGTGCCAGGAGTCACTCTCTCCTTATCATGCCCTGCTGCTGAAGCACTGGGTGGCAGCTGCCAGGTGAGAGAGGCTGTGTTTAAAAGATTGTCCCTTGTATCAAGTGCTTCATTCTTACCTCCCTGTAGATAACATCAAAGCTTAAATATTTACCCTCTACTACCTTTTTACTACTGTATATGCAGTTCATAGGAAAGTGGTTTCAAGGGTGGGGAAGTGCATTTCTCTGGAAGTCTGGTTGCAGCCTGCTTTGCAAACCTGCTCTGTTAAACTGGATTAAATCCCTAACCCTTCCAGTAAGACTTTGCAGTTGTGAATAGCTGAAGACTGTTCACTGGGTTCAGATGTAAGTCGGCTTGCTGCTTTCTTCCAGCCAGGGCCCTGGGGGTGGCAGGGATATGGAGAAGAACCTGTGCTCTGAGCCTGCAAGGGCCACTCATGGCATCTTCTTGTGTGTTGCTGTCTCCTAGGACACTCATCCGAGCTGAACCACTCACCCCCTCCGGCTGAGAGCCAGGTGTTTCCCCCTGTTCCTTTCCTTCCTGTCTCCACTGAGGATAGTCCCTCCTCTGCCCCCAGCTGCCCGCCCCCTCTGCCCCAGAAGAAGACAGTGATCAGAACGGTGTCTTCTCCAGATGGCTTTTTTGAGGGACAGGCATCTTCAGCCAAAGCAGCTGGTGCTGGCAGCCCCAGGCTGAATGTCAGCCATTCTGAGAGCAATATGTGCCTCCGAGAGGAGCTTCCCTTCATCCACCCAGCCAGCCTGGGGGGCTGCCCTGGTGCCTTCTCCTCCTCTGAGTCCCTGGAGAAAAGCTCCAAAGGAAACAGCTACTGGGGCTCAAGCACTGCTAAGAGCACAGCGGCTTGCGGCCCCAGCAGAAACCTCCAGCCCCTCTCCTCCTCATAGCTCAGCGTGTCTAGCCAGGTGTCCTCGGCCTCCAGCCTCCACAACCTGCTGAGCAACATGGACAGCAAGGAGGGGCTGTACAGCAAGCTGGGGGCCCTGTACGCCGAGTCCCTGCGCCGCCTGGTCGCCAAGTGCGAGGAATGCTTCATGCGCGAGCAGAAGAACGAGCTGCACTTCAGCGAGAACAACTGGTCGCTCTTCAAGCTGACGTGCAACAGGCCCTGCTGTGACTCAGGGGACGCGATTTATTACTGTGCCACGTGCTCCAAGGGCCCTTCTACCACCTATGCTGTGAGGGTAACAGGCCACCAGGTATCCAGGCTTATCTCCCTCTTCTAGGTGGAGATGTGTGCGCTATAGCAGCGCGCGGTGTCTCATACAATGTCTTGTTTTCTCTGCTTGTATTTCTCACAGGTGAAGTTGGGCAAGCAAAACCCCCTCCCAAAACTGCCACCTTCCCACTGCTGCTTAGGAAGGTTAATTTGGAGAAGGAGTTTTCATTGTAACAAATGCCAGTCAGATTTAGCTTAATTGCTGAAGGGGTCTGAAATCCAACCATTTTCCCTCTCTGAAAACATCTTTGTGCAAATACTCTGTTGTAAACTCAGTGGTATTTGCCTCTGATGACACAAGCTGATGAAAGGCTGCTCAAAAGACAGCATTTTTGCCTCTGCCTGCCTTTTAAGTGGAATCTCTGACCCAGATACTGAGTGCCTATATGATCTTGAAACTAGAGGTAATAAGATATTGCACATCCCAATTAAACAATGCGAGGCTGACCCAGACATGCTGTGTAAGGTCAGGTCTGAAATATTTTCCTGTACCTCCATGGAATACATGTTTTGAAAGGGAAACTTGAGGTGCAATAGTTCCGCTCTTTGAAACCCAGATAAGTAAATTTATCCAATTGGTTCCATGGACATCCAGTTGATTTGGGGTTCTTGATAGACGTTATTACTTGAATACAGAGGTTTTCATTTCCCTTCTGACATAACTCTGGGGACATCTCACTGCTGATTATTCCTCAGGTTGTTTTCAAAGCCTAAAGTAATTCACAAAAAAGCACTGTCAGAGATGCATTAAGGAAGGGGGGGAAAAAAGAAAAAAATCTCTGCTGAATCGTTTCCACCATTATGAACTCTAAGAGCTGTTCTAGGATGCTTTAAAACATCCCTAAGGGATGTTCTAGTTAAGTGGTAGCTTAAAAGCCAGTTCATATCTTAAAGGAAATACAGTCAACCCAACAGGGGGGCTGTAAATAACCAGATTCAAATTATATGAGATCTTGCACTATTACCCTTAGTCCAGCACTCAGAGTCGAAGCTTTTCTTGTGTGTTATACCTAAATACATCCCAACTCTCTTCCTGAAGCCTAAGAACCATGTAGTGAACTGTTGTGCTCCTTTTCAATCTGCAGTTGCCTGTGGCACACCCACACCTTTGCTTTTGCCTGCTGTGTTAGGGGAGGTTCAGTAGCTAAGCTCTGTGACTGTAGTGCATGAATTCTTGCCAAGGCAGAAACAGCACATTTTGGCCTCTTGACAGGGCTGCCCTTGTGTCCCTGTGTGTGAAGTGGGCTTACTCTGTGCCCTAGGTACACTGCAGAGTGTCTTAACAAAGTCCAAGCCAGTGCAACAAGGCTGGACTCTGTGCCAGCATAGTCATGTTGTGTATGTGTTTATCCATGTGCATGGATACGATTCCTGTGTGCCACCATCCCTTTGGCAGCCAAAGTAGGGAATGAATAATTGGGAAGCATTACAATTGGCTGATCCCTAGCTGCCCCTCCTGGCTTCTGGTCTAGATTTTTTGACATGAAAGAGATCACAGACCTGTAGTTAAAATTAGACTTGGAGAGCTGTCTTGGTTTGAAAGACAGGTATCTACCAGGGAAAGCTGGGTGAGGGAATGTAAACTCCTCACCCCCTCCAAATTGTAATTTTGCAATTAAGGGCTTTCAGGCAAAGATTTTGGAATAGGAATAACAGTTTTTTACTAGGAATGTTAACAATACAAATGTAGTAGAAAACAAAACTAACTAAACAAACAAGCAAACAAACAAACAATCTTGGAAAATCTCTGACAGAGTCAGAGCTACAACCTGACACCCTGTTGGTCAGGGTGTTGGAAACAGTCTAGAAGTAAGTACTGCTGGAGTGGCAGATGTGGCCTCTGGGCCAGTCACGATGGGGTGTTTCTGCCACCCATTCCCAGTTAAACTCACTTCGGCCTCTAATACAGTCAGCTGCTGGGACCCTCCTGTCATCCCAGAAATAGAAACAGATTCTGCTCCTACATACCCCGAAGGCATCAGGGTACATTGGGCACCAGTGTCAACCAAAGCTGTATATTTTTGTGGGTCAGATGTGCCAGGCCATCAGATCCACACAGTCCAATAGATCCGGTTATCCCTTTCCTCTACCTGGCTAGAGGCAGGGCCCCTCTAGCACTGGTTATTCCCTCCCTGAGCATACATACTAGAAGTTTCAGCATCTTGACTTCTGGCAGCTTGGTCCTGGGAGGTTGAGGCTACTTTCATTTTAGTGGAACCCCCTTGGTGAGTGTTCCTCTCCTTAAGCTCACGCACCCATGCTGCCAGGACAGAAGTGGGTTTCCCATCCCACGCTCCCATGTCTTTTCTGTGTCACGCAGGTAAAACCACAGCTCAGCTCTTGGGGTGTACCCTCTCTCTCAAGCTGGGGGTCCTTGGGCTCTATCTCTGGGGCCTGTAACATGCATGGGTGCTGCACTAATCTTCCTCATCTCCTCCCTCATTTCCTCTTTGAATTGCAGAGATATGAGCCTGCATCGAGCCATTGATCATACTCTTGTAATTCTTAAGCTTATTGGCAACAGACCCCACTGGCTCTCGATTGTCCTCAGCATTAATTGCTGCAATGAAGGTTAGTGTGCTGAGATGGCCCTAGATTTGCCAGATTCCACAACATCTGCCCTGTGCATTTAACCTTGTCAGGGTCATTATCATGCTGTCCACTCCTCCCAAAAAGTACCTCCAGCACTGCCACTCCCCTCAGCTGTTGGATCCCTTCCTCCAGAGTTTTCCAGCGCATTCTATGGTGGTGCTCCTGCATTCTTTCTCTGTGGACAAATCTCTCTCTCATACTCATTAAAAGCCGCTCCCAAAGGGAAAAGGGCCCTGGCTCCCTTACAAATACCTGATTTATACCTGAGTCCTGGGTCAAGGGTCCTAAATTCCTTGCCTCACCACTATCTAGTTGCATACTTGTACTCATAAGGTCCCAGACCTGAAGTAGCCAGGCTGTGTAAGCCTCACGTCCCCGCCGTACAATATCTTTTTTCAGATTATGGAGACTTTCATACGACAGGGACTCGGTGATGAGCTGAACGTGTGATTCCCCTGCAGGTTGTGAGGGCCCTCTTTTCTTATCCTTTTTATCTGGGTTTGCTGTTTTTACTTTAGATTTCTTTGTTTCCACAGGGGCAACTGCTGCTGGCTGTGACTGCCCCTGTGGTTCAGCTGGGACCTGGACAGCTGTAATGTCTGTGGGTTCTATATCAGACTCTCTTTTGTCAGGGCAGGGGGAGGGTTTCCCACCAGCTGGGGAAATGTACTGCCTCAACATCTGGCCCATCTTGTGTATCTTTTTCACCAGAGCCCCCACCCAAACCAGGTGGTTTATCTCTGAGGCAGGCTGTGGGGCAGGGGTAGGCTCTTGGGCAGCATCTTTATTCTCTGGGATAGGTATCAGGGTGTTTACCCAGGTCAATCTCCTCTTGAATGCCAAACAGAACAGGCATACCAGCAACACCAGCCACTGTATGATATCATTAGCATTCAGAGGAGATTTGAACCCTTCAAAAACTGGTGGGGTAGACCCAAAGAGCTGGGTGAAGGGTTGGGAGAAAAATTCCCCAGGTGCCATTTCCTCACACTATGTACTATTGTTAAAGTAACCCCAGAAACACAGAGCTGGTGTATGATAGCTCTGAATCCATGTGCTTGCTTTCCAGAGGAAGTTAAAAATCCATGAATTCCTCACCTTGTTAACCCACAAAATAAACTGGATGCCAGCCACAGTAGCCTTAGTTATAGGGCCCATGTTTAGATAAGGACTAGCAAATGGCAGAAATACAGCCATGACCACGTGCTACTCAAACCAGGGAAAGCTAGACCACATGATTCTGACCAGTGGGCTTTTATCTAATACAGAAGAACTGTTATTCCTTTCTCTCAATGCCATCATGCCTCACGTTGGGTGCCAAAATGTGTCTTGGTTTGGAAAGACAGGTATCAGCCAGGGAAAGCTGGAGCTTTTCTTAGAAGGGAGAATGTAAACCCCTCACCCCCTCTAAATTGTAATTTTGCAATTAAGGGCTTTCAGGCAAAGATTTGGGAATAGGAATAACAGTTTTTTACTAGGAATATTAACAATACAAATGTAATAGAAAACAAAACTAACCAAACAAACAAGCAAAAAAACAAACAAAAAACAATCTTGGAAAAACCCTGACAGAGTCAGAGCTACAACTTGACACCCTGTTGGTCAGGGTGTTGGAAGCAGTCTAGAAGTAAGTACTGCTGGAGTGGCAGATGTGGTTTTGTTGGAGTAGAGTTGATCCTGTAGAAAGGGGTCTAGTGATGGTGAGAAGAGTCCAGTCTTCCTCCTGGAATCGGGTGAAGCCAGATACTTATGTTCTTACGTCTCAGTTTTTATCCAGGTAGGAATGGTTGCCCCCCTCCCCGCCCACTGGGTGGAGCATCTTACAATGGGATGTATGCTGTGGGGATGTCTGCTTTGGGATGACTGCTTGGGGATGTGTTAATGGCCTATTAGAAGAAAAATATTCCCCTGGAGGGAGGACAGGTGGTGAAAGAGATAAGAAACACTGCTCTACCTGGTTTTAACAGTTGCCTCATTATCAGAAGGCATCTGCCTTGCCCCACCGCTCCTCCCACAGTTACAAGAGATAAAGAAAAAACATCTCCCCAACTGCTTTCAACAAATGAAATAGAATACACATTTTTAGTTCTACAACTCAAGACAAGAGCTCAAAATGGGCAGAGGATCAGACTTGAGCCAAGGGGCCTATTAAGAAGCAGGAGCCAGAGTCTGAGCTGTGCACAGACAGACATTGCTATGTATAAAACAGTTTGGAAATGGCTTTAGAGGCATTCAGCCAAGATATGCTCCATGCCTTGGCTTCTTTCTCCACTAGAGGTGTGTGACTAAGCCAGCCCAGGCTCCTACTTGGAGCTTTCAGCAGGGAGGATGCCTCTGGTGCAGCCAAAGTCAAGAAGAATGGCTGGATGGGGAAGATTTCCCTGTACTCATCTGGCTGTAGTTGTTCTTCCAGAGACTTCTCTCTGGCCAGGAATTCCTTCCCTTTTCCTATGCCTTACATGTCATTCCTTTGGGAGGAGGAATGAGCAGGTTTGTTAGCCAGAGGACTGGAAGGTCTGCTCTGCATTTGGGGACCTCCTACATCATCCTGAGTTCCTCTGCATTCATCTGCATTCTGCCTAGCTCTCCAAAGCTTGTCTTCCCACAAATAAGCCAGGGCAGGGTATTTTTGTTCAGAAAAGAGAGGACAATAGGGATTTGAAACACCCCATCTCCACACGATGGTCTCATCTGAGTGAATTATCTGCAAATGCCTACATTCAAACCCTTGCTAGAGGAATACAAAAGCAGCCCTCTTCAGCTCCTCTCTATTCTTGTGTATATTTTAACTCAGAGGCAAAATTGATTTCTCCTACGATTTTGCACGCAGGCTGTGACTGGCACTGGCACGCTCCAGGCTTTGAAACCTTTTATGCTGAGTTTCAGCCTGTTGCTTACTCATGTGGATGACATATAAACACATCACTAAATAAAGGGGAAAATAGTATAATAGAAATGCCAGAAGGCCCCATCAGGTAATGGATACTCCTAAATTAAACTTGGGTTTGAGTCTCTAATGCAGTATAAAGCTAAACTACAGAAGAAAATGAAGATAGAAGTCATGTAGGTTAAAGAGAGACCCAATTATAAAATGCATTTTTCTCCCTAGAGTTTGCTGCACTCTCACTTCTTTCTAGGCCTCTTGTTAGCCCCCGTTTTCTCTTGAGTGTTTTCTTTTTTTGCCTGTGCTGAGGAGTACAGCTTGTTGCTCATTTCCCTTAGCCATTGATCAGGGGCTTGAGAGTAGTTGCTGACACAAAGAAGTGGAATGGTTGAGGAGGATGTGAAAGTGGCTCCAGGGCTTGGGACCAGAGAAGGATCAGGTGGGAATAAAGTGCTGGAGGCCTCTTCCACCCCTCACCACAAACAGCACTATTGCTCACTGATGTGGGTTGAACTCCATGACTCCTAGTTGTATGTTGAGTGTTCTGTAGATGGTTGCTTTAAGAGTGTTAAAGACTCCTAATAATAAATTGGATGTTCTGTTAATGGTAATGGATATTGTTATCTTTGATGGTTTGTACCCAGTTTGTAATCCAAGTCCCAATTTTGTATGCCCTTATCTCTTGTGGAGTTTCTGCTGCTCCCTGCCTGCTCTCTGCTCTTCCTGCTTCCTGTTTCCTGCTTCCTGCCGGCTCCCTACCCGCTCATCAAGCTGAAATCGACGCCTATTATGGAAATCGCAGAGACCCCCATGAAGCCTAGCCAGAATGTTTAGTACAATTAACACCAAAAACCCCTAGCAACAACGAGTCAGCACATAATCCAGACCCACAAAGGACGCCACCCAGCTGACAAGACATCAAGCTATCTGTGGAGGCTTTTCACCCACTCACCATAGCTTGAAAGGCACTCGGAAAGAAAGACACCCCTGGACTAAAATGAGCCCAATGACTTCCTGGGAATTTCCATGAGGACGAAATCCTGGCTCTGCAGTGTGAGCAGCAGAATTGACTCAGGCCTTCTCCTCGGCATTGCTTGAGGGAGCAGCAGCAGCAGCAGAGGTGCAGGCAATCCCTCAAGCTTTCCCCTTTTAATAAAGGCATTTAAGGAGTTAATAATCATCTCCTGCCCTGTTTATTTATAGCACTCACAATCACCTCACATTGCATGGGGCCTCATCCAGGGGTGTTAACTATCTGCAGAGATGGATAAGGCATGTCTACTGCCACAGGCTTTGCTTTTCTCCCTCCAGAAAAGTCTCTTGGGTTGCAGGAGTTCATCTCAATGATATCTGTGATGTAAAAACTGTGTTGCTTCTGTTGGCAGTGAAACAAAATCTTCAGAAGTGATTCACGCTAGGACTACTGTCCTCCTTTCTTTCAATTACTGGGCATTGCCTGGCGATGGAAGCGTGCCCAGAAATCCAACCCAGACATCTGGTGGCTAAGGTTAGGATGCTGCAGGACAAAAACAATCCTCAAGCCAGGGACCAATGCACATGCTGCTTCTGCTGTTGTCTTCCAGAGCATCTGCAAATCACGGCTTAGCATCCCACCTCTCAGCTTCTGGTCTCTGACCTGTCTCTGTCACTGGCTGATGAGACTTCTCTTTTGGTCTCTCTTCACAGATTTGTAAAACCCAGGAGTCCTGCTGCTTCGTACTGCAGCCCTGCAGTGCCAGTTCACTTCAACATCCAGCAGGACTGTGGGCATTTTGTGGCCTCCGTCCCCTCCAGCATGCTGCTGGCCTCAGATGTTGGGAAAAGCATGCCTGGAGATGGCTTCCATCCCTCCCGCACTGCCAGTGAGCACAGCTGTGTGGTGGTCATCACCCGCGAGGTGCCGAGCCAGACCACTGCCGACTTCGTGAGGGACTCGGTGATGCTCCACCAAGCCAAGCCGGAGCTGTACGAGCGTCGCGTTTGCTTCCTGCTCCTCCAGCTCTGCAACGGCTTGGAGCATCTCAAAGAGCATGGCATCATCCATCGTGACCTGTGCCTGGAGAACCTCCTGCTTGTGCCCTGCAAGACCCCCATGAGCTGTGGGAAAGCCAAAGATGATAAACACTTACCCTGCCTCATCATCAGCAATTTTTTGAAAGCTAAACAGAAGACTGGAACCGGAGACTCCAAGCTGAAGAAGAGTCAGGCCTGGCTGGCCCCGGAGATTGTGTCGACTCCTCAGTACAAAAAGTTTGATGAGTTTCAGACTGGTATTCTCATCTATGAGCTGCTGTACCAGCCCAACCCCTTCGAGGAGAAGGTGCACCTCAGAGAGCAGGAATACAGCCCTGAGGACCTCCCTGCTCTACCCAGCCTGTCCATCTGCTCCCGGGGACTCCAGCAGCTGGCCCACCTACTACTGGAAGCAGATCCCATCAAGCGTGTGCGGATCACCAAGGCCAAGCAGATGCTGCAGTGTCTGCTTTGGTGGCCCAGAAAAGACCTCGTGGAGCAGCCCCTCAGCCATGAGGAAACCCTGCACCAGGTGCTGCAGACAATGCTGGCTGGACATGAAGCGTGCCCTGCTCATGATGAAGTTTGCAGAGAGGGCCGTGGACACGGAGCAGAGCGTTGAACTGGAGGACTGGCTGTGCTGCCAGTACTTAGCATCTGCTGAGCCAGCCTCCCTCTTGCACACATTAAAACTGCTGCAGCTGCTCTGACCTTGTGTCTTGGAGGCAGCTGAGGGCTCCTGACTGCCTTGCTGCTAAAGGTACACAGCCCTTTCAGATGGGAGAGGTTTGAATCTCAGCTGCGATGCATGTTCAGCTCCTGCCCCGCACTCCAGTCAGAGTGCTCAAGGCATGTTTGGTATCCTCAGCACTTCTAGGTTTTGAGCAGGCAGAACAGGGAACCTACCCCCATTTGGGGGGATTTTTGTTTTTTGGTATGGTAAATGTGGACTAATAAACACCTGCCTGCCTGTGTGCATGTTTCTAATGAACTCACTGTACTGAGCTGATTTCTGTGCCTATGGGACAGTCCTCTGATCCCCACCTCTCCCAAAGCATCAGAGCCTTTTTGCCTGGGAACAACACCATACTCTAGAGCGGGAAGCAGGGATGAATGGGTGGCTGCTTCTTTTCAGGAGCAAGGGCATTTCACAAAATGCTCCTTTGCAAGGGACAACCTGGAGCTTTGAAATTCAAATCTTATGTGAATTTTGGTATCCGTTTTGCTTCTCCCTTTTGCTTTCCCCATCCCTCCACCTCCCTCCCTTCGCCTGTAATTCACCTGTCCCTTGTGTCTCACATTTATTGAACTCCTTTATCGAGAGATCAGCTGGGATGTGAAAGGCTGGGACCACTGCAGGCCAGCAGGGTCTCATTGCTGCTGGTGTTTGAATTAGAAACGCACAGGGCTGGGTGCGCTGCAAACACGTTTCTCCAACAGATGGGATGCAGGAGCAGAACAATGAATGGTGGAGAAACTGGCCTGGCTCCCTTTAGCCCCTTTGCCTCCATCCAGACATAGAGCAGCCACTCAGATTGGGAGAGAGGCAGTGCTGCTGAGGAAAAAAAATGTTTTTCAAAGCCTGCAGGCTTCTTTTACTCTTCCACCCCAACATGAGGCTGAGATGAGCTGCCCTAGTCCTGACATCAGTTCTGCAGCTCTTGGAGAAGCGGTAAGTTTGGGACATTTGGAGAGAGCCCAGCATCAGCTTAGCTGAGACAGGATGTCACTAGCTGAGCAACCCTCCTCCCAGCTCTAACGGGGAGAAATGCATGAGCACCTTCCTCCAGTCTTGATTCACCCCCAGACACAGCCTGGACTTTTTGGGGATTTTAATTCCCCAGGTTTTCTTGATACTTTGGGTACTTCCTATGAATCTTTCCCAGGCTTCTTAACTAGATTTTTCTTTTTTAAAATCTATTTGGCTATGGTTGCTGCTGATGGGAGGGGATAGTAGTTCCTTGGCTGGGCACCCATTTGCGATGAATTTCCCCTGATCCCCTTAGGGAGGAGGCTGTGCATGTCCTTGCCTGCTGGATGGCCATGACAGAGCCATGTTGTGCTGGCAAGGGGGAGATAATTTGCAAGGCAAGTGGCTCGCAAAGCTGTACTTGGGTACTCAGTGGGACTCAAGAGGTAGCCAAACATTCAACCAGCTCACAAAAACACAAGACTAGATCCATTTTGCATGCTGAATTTCAATTTAGTGACAAACACTGTTACAGGTCTTGGCACACGGCCTGCATGGTGTGGGATGTTAACTTGATCAAAACTCTTTCCCTTGAGTTTGGGCACTTGAGTCTGGTTCTGGTGTTGGTATTGGCAAATTGCAGCAGCATTCCCAGCAGACAAGAGGCCAACAATAGTATTTTTCAGCCATATTTTTCTTAGATTGGGTAGGTGGCCTCCTGGTCTCATAGAAACAGAAATTCTTAGCTCACGGGTTTCCCGGTACTTTCCCCTATGGTAGCTCATGCTTCTTCTCCAGCCTGAACAGTCTCAGGTTTTATGTCTTAGGGTTGATGCTTGAACAGGAGAAGTGCATTAGGATTTCTGAGGGGTAGCTCTTGTGGGGAAAGTGACACCTAAGCCTCAGCTGAGTGCCACAGCTGAGTTTGAGGACTTTGCTGTCTTATGTCTCCTCTGTCTTTGCTATCCCCACCATGCCATGAGCAGCAGCTCCCCTTTTCCTAGCAGGCATTCTTGTCCCCATGCCCAGGAACCTCTGCAACAATGGTGATGGGGATGGATCATTCCCTGTGTGGCAGGGGACACAGATGACCCTGCACCCTGGGGACCAAGTGTGTCACCCGTTCAGGGGGAAGGAGGATTGCAGGATATTTCTGGGAACACAGCTTGAGGTCCGTGTGCCATAGGGACAGTGCTGAGGAGCAGTGCCTGGAGGAGCACCGCAGACCCCAGGAGCTCAGAGGTACTGTGGAGGGGGAAAGGGGTGTTTTCTTGTCTCGTGCTGCCCCCAGGCAGCCTGGCAGCTCCTTTCCTCTCGGGGTCTCTGCTGCCTGAGAATGAGGGATGGGCACTGCCCTTGGTCTTTCAGGAAGCCCCGAGCCGCCCACAGAAAAGACGAGGAGTCTTCAGATGTTCTTTTACCAGGTTTTCCTCCTTGTTTATTTTATCTTATCTCTACACTTTTCTCTGAGCTCTGCCAAGGTCTGGACAGCACAGGCAACAGGTGACAACTGCCTGCCTGCCCACAGCTTGTCATCTTATATACAGATAATTGCGTGTACATTATTTAGAATTGTGACCCAATGCATGCACTTGACACTAAACAGGTGTTTTCTTCTTTGACCCAATACCTCTAAATCTACTTCATGTCATGACCACTGTGCAAAATGGAGACAAAGAAGAAGGAGAAGACTCTAGGGTAACGCCCAGAATCCTCCATCTTGTCTATGGTCCTTCTTATCTCAAAACCCCTAATGTGAAAATATTATTACTTTCTACTACCTTCAAGGTCTTGCAATTCTTCCCATAGTGTTGGTAATTTTTCCCATGGACTATAATCGAGATCCTTGCCTGTCTGGGGCCCATGCCAGGGTCTGCAACCCTCCTGTACATATCTCAGACCCCCCTGTAGAGGTTTTAAACCCCTGTACAGGTTTCTGTTCGTCCAGGGTTTCCAAAGGAACACCCTGGACTCCTACACTTTCCCAGTGGTCCAAGCACACAAGAAAGGTGGATGTGCACAGAAAGGTGGATCTGCACAGAAACTGTCTTGTATTTTGCTGTATTTCTGCAGGGTGTGTTTCCAGAGAAAGCGATACACTGGAAAGAAGCTTTTCCTTGTCAGTTTTGGCATGCATGGCATGCAGCAACACCCTGGTTTCACAGGACTTGTTCTGCCAAATCCATGGACCTGATATTTGACTTTTCTGAGTAAATATTTCTGAAAGGCCTGTGCAGTGCCTGCTTAAGCAATTCTCTGCTATGGTTCTGAAAGAAATGCCCTTGCTTTTCAAGGAGCAGGAACAAATTTCCACAGTAGCACTGGAAATATTGACACACTGCTCATATCTCTCGTTTTATACCATCAAAGGCTGGAAGTGGAAGCTTGTGAGCCATAAGGAAGCATGTGAGCCAGCATTATTTGTTTTGTTTCCCTGTGCTAAACAAGTAACAGCCAGTTTCTGGTGAAGGAATTGATTGTTTGACAATAGATTGAGTGAGCAGAGCAGGCTGACCAGTGTCAAAGCAAACTCTGGGCATGAAAGCAGATATGACTCAGACGCAAGTTTTAGGAATACAGTACTCTTCTTGGAAGCATATTTTGTTGCATCTATTTCTTTTCTTCAGAAAAAGAAAGCAGATAAATGGGAAGGGAGACTATTAAATAAGGCTGAAGAGGTCTGAACTGAGCTCCTGTCTCAGACTTTTCTGTGACCTTAGGAAATCTGCTTCACTCCCACCCACAAAGCAGAGATGATCAGTTTCTGTCTGAGTTACAAAGCAGAGTCAGCCACAAACGTGCAAGTTTAGATTTGACTGTGTTAGGCAAGACATGAAAGTACCTAAAGGAGGAAGAAATTAAGAAATAAATGCAGTGATTCATTAAAACATAATAGTGCAAAATTCCTTCCTTTATTCTCAGGCACCAGTCCCTCTCTGGCTTTTTGCTGCTTGCTGCTGTTACAAATTTGCTGACCACTGCCTGTAAATGGCCCACTGCTGCTTGGGGCAAAGGCCACAATGCCCTCTGGATGATTCTGATTCCTTTGGGGCTATTTTTTCCCTTTAGCCTTCACAAAGAACAGACACAAACATATGCTGAAGAAACAGAGCTGCTGTTAGGGGAAAACACAGGAGAGGAGTGAACCAACAGTGCAATAATGGCATGGGATGTGCTGAAGTGGTGGAGCTGCCCTGCCACCAAATGGGAGATGCCAGGAATCATCCAGACTTCCCAGCAGACTCAGGTAGCTGAAGCATGCTGGGCATCCCAGAAATAGCCTTGCTGCTCTGGGACTGCAGCTCAGAGCTGTCTCCCCAGGATGGATGCCACCTCTCCCATGCTCTTCAGAGCCTGTAGTGCAAAGCTTGTGGGTAAATCACAGTGAGGATATCTTTCTCTGTCACTGCCAGGATGATCTCAGCTACCAGAGAACAAGTGGAGAGGTGGAATCCTCCCCCAAGCTCTGAAGAACCAAGGTAGCAAGAAGCAGAGATCAAACCCTTGTACTTGCAGAAACCCTGGAGTCCCTCCTGAGCCAGTCAGCTCCTCCCATGGCCAAGAGTGAGCAGGGTGGAGAAGTGAGTCTGCTGTAAGTTGCTGGTCCAGAAATGCCCCAAATACCTTTGAAATACCCCAATTTCTTTCCCAGTGCACAGAGTAGTGCTTCCCTCACTGGGCCAGTGCTGAGAGGTGGAGTTCACCAGTCCATGGATGACACTCAAAATGCCTTTCATCTGAATTGTGGAAAAGGAGCGCCTGAGTTACTTGAGGCACATAAGCAAGAGTATCTTGGGGAAAGAGGAAAAGAATTGGGAAGACCATTTTCTGCCCTCCTATTCCGCCTCAGTTACACTTTCTGGATGCATTTGGGCAGTCTTTTTGCAGCAGCACAGCACCTGGATGTCAGCAGCCCCATGGGACTTCTCAGGGCTCCCATATAAATAGGACCAGAGCAAAGGGGTCCCCCAGCCCTGTGGGCTGCATTAGGCAGAGTGCTGCCAGCACATGCAGGGAGGTGATCCTGCTGCTCTGCTCACCACCACTGAGACACATCTGGAGTGCTGGATCCAGTGGTGGACTCCCCAGTACATGAGAGACATGGACATACTGGAGAGAGTCCAGCAAGGGATTGATGATGAGGAAGGGACTGGAGCATGTCTGATCAGAAAAGAAGCTGAGAGAGCAGGGACTGTTCAGCCTGGAGAAGAGCAGGCTCAGACAGGGGGAGCTTGTAAGTGTGCTGGTAAGTACTGACGAGGAGAATGAAGGACAAGAGGTGATGAACCCAGGCTGGAACTGTGAAATCCCACGGAGACTCAGGAACACAACTTCTGTATGTGTGTGCACACAGTATGTATGTGCTGGTATGTGTGCCCTGTGTGTGCTACTGCTGTGTGCGGTGCTAGGAGCAGGGGTGTGAGCATTGAATGCTTTGTGTTGTGAGTGTGGCTGCACGTTGTGTGCACAGTGCAGGACTGGTGAGCATTGTGTGTGTGTGTGTTGTGTTCAGTGTGTGTGGGATGGTGGCTCAGGGCTCTCTGTGTGGCCCCAGCCGAGGCTTTGTCCTGTGGGGACCCCAAGGGGACCCCAGAGAGGTCACAGATGGGGTCAGAGGCATGTGGGAGAAGGGATGTCTGCCAGTTTACGGGGTAGACATAGGGCAAGAGTGGGGTACCCAGGGGGGTTACAAGGCATGTGGGAGGTTGGGAAACCCTGTGAGAGTTATGGGCTCTCCAGGAAAGCAAAGTGACACCCAAAAGGTCAAGACACAGGGGAGAAGGCTGGGTGCACATCCAGGAGACTGGAGGGCCTTGGGCTGGGAGGGTGGTGGTGATGGTGATGGGGCACTCATGGGAGTTGTGGGACACCCAAGAAAGGGGAGAGAGCAGAGAAGAGGGCAGAGACACCCCAGGGGGCTATGGAACACCCAGGAGGCTGGGAAACCCCAGGGATTTATAAGGCACATGGGGGCCAAATACAGCTTGGACAGGGTTGGGGTCCCCCAAGCGGCTCAGGGGGCACCCAGGGAGGGGTGTGATCGCAGGGTCCTCCCAGAAACTGATGCTGGAGCCCAGGCTTCTGACATCTCCTTTATTGCCAGCATTAACAGAGCCCCTGACAGGAGAGAGAATCCGCGCCCACGCTGGGGGGCCGTGGCCCCGCCGTGCCAGGCCTCACTATGGGAAGGTTGTTTGCAGGTGCACGGGCAGCCCGTTTATGCAGCCCACGACCACGTAGTGCTGCTGCTGCTGGTCAGTGTAGTGGCAGGGTGGCCGTGTGTTCCCACCACGCAGGCGGCAGGTGGTGATGCTCAGGGCTGTCGAGGTGGTGTGTAAGTTGGTGTTGGGTTGGGGCGCCTGGGAGCAGGCAGCCACCAGGTCCACGGGTGGGGCGTGCACGAAGGTGTTTTGGGTCTTGCAGAGTCCACTTGGGGCCAATATCTGCCGCTGCCTCATCATGGTGTCGCAGTAGCGATTCGCAATGGGCGTCCGGGGGTTGTCCACGTGCTGCCGCAGGAACTTGCCATAGCGGGTCTGGGGCTGGGCCCCTGCCAGTGCTGCCAGCACCAGGATCATGCACAGCACCCAGCCTGCCATGGACACCTGGGGAAGGTGGGGTTAGGGCCATCTGGACCTCTGGGCCCCCAACTGGAAATCCCACCCTGGGTGCTTGCTTGTTCTACAAATTCCCCTCCCAGATCCCTGCGTCCCATAGAAATCCCCTCCCAATGTGTGGAAGCCCATCTCTGGACAGCTGGGCTATCTGTGGATCCTGCCTGGATGCACAGGACCCCTAAAATTATGCACTCCCCAGAAGCCTCAGTCCCCCATGGAACACCCCTCACCTGCTCTCAGACCCCCGGCTCCCCTACAGATCCACCGCGTGCCCCGACACCCGGATGCCATAGACGGCCTTCCTTCCCCTCTGGATGCCTGAGCTCCTCACAGACCCCTCCCACAGACATTCTGGTCCCCTGTGCAGCCCTCACCCGCACCTGTGTGTGCATCTCCGTGTTCCTTATGGCCTCAGGACCTCCAGGATACCTCCCACTCCTCTGCACCTCTTTTATATTGGCCTCAGCCGTGCCCAATGGGCAAGGATCCAGGAGGAGTGGCAGAGTAAAGAGCAAGATCCAGCGGATATCCGCATCCGGGAGAGCCAGGTGTCCAGGAAGCCCCACTCACCCTCATGGCCCCCAAGGTCATTAGGCAATCATTAACAAACCACATGACTGCATGTGTCTGCTTGGGTGGCCCCTGTCCCATCTGGTGGGGGGCAGGATGTCACCATCACCTCTGGGGCAGCTGGCAGGTGTTCCTACAACTCTTGAAAGATGTGACACATCCGTGACTCTTCTGCAGTGCTAAGGGACCTATGTGCTCCTTTTCCTGGTGTCCTCTTGCAGGCAAATCCATATGCCTGGGAAGTGCCAGGATGCATTTTTCCTCACTTCTACCTCCCATCCTCCCAGCTGCTCCATTCATGCAGAGACAAGCTAAGAGCCAGGAGCCAGCCTGAGTCCATCAAATACTCCTTCCCCATCTTAATGGAGCTCCAAGGAAAGCATGTCGCCTCCAGAGGGAGAGGCAAGCAGTGCCCAGGAGAGGCTGTCATGAGTGGGTGCAAGTGGTCTCCATCCTCCCCGTCTAAGGCATCAGAGAGACTCTGATGGGAAGTGGCAGAGAATGAGGTCCTGGGCAGCACCTTTCCCGAAAGAGCTGGAACTCTTCCAAGATTGGCCACAGTGAAGGTGCAGAGGGTCTTGCCCCGGGCTCTGGCAGCATTTCTACAGCCTCTGATAAAATCCTCCTCAAACGTGCACAGTCCCTACAGTGCAAACAGCTCGGGTACCTGGCCAAAACCTCACAGACGTGGAAGGTCAGCACAGCCCCCTTGCTGGCTCTCAATACCCTGCTCCTGGGCATGGAAAGAGGATGGGGACTCTCATCATGACCCCTTGGACACACTCTGCTTTCCACTGTCCTGGTGTGGGTGCAAAAGGGATGGCGTCCACAGGAGGAGGAACAAACCCAGATCCTTGGCAACGGACTGTCTCTAGCTGGCATGGTGCAGGTACCTGTGCTGGATCCCATCCTACCTGGCAGAGCCTCAGGCATATCCTTGCCAGAGGCTGCTGTGAGGCTCATTGGTGAACCACAGCCTGTGGTCACCTCTTGTCCTGGAGGAGTTCCAAGTGCCTGGCGCTGTTCTGGGCACCGCTTCTCCACCTCCCATCCCTGCCCGTGCATGGGGGCTGAGCGGAGCCTCCTCCTGCCCTGTGCGGTGGGGAGAGGTGCCATGGGCAGAGGCATTTGGGGCAGCCCAGACCACCAGCTTCTGGTTGTCCCCTGGACACCCCAAGGCCTGGGAAAGCTGCCGATATTAGGAGCTCTCTAAACACAGAATCCAGTTCAGAAAGGAGACGTTGTTTATTCTCCGTAGGATGCAAGGTGGAGGTTTGACAAACCAAACACACCATGGGGTAAAACGATAGATGTTTTCTACAGTAAAATTTACATGAGCCCGCCTGTCTAATGCATATTCATAGTTCGAGGCATATTCATTTGTATGACGTACTCTTTCTTTATGCTGGAAATACAAACTTCTTCATTAAGCAACTTCCATTGTAGAAAATACCAGACGACATACGTTACGTTTACAAAAGATGACAAAAGATTCAGCCTGGGGACAGATAATTCAGCTCGAAGGCATCAGAACGGGCAGGAGGTGGCAGCTGCCCTTCGCCCGGGCACAGTCGGTGCAGCGAACCCCGTCCCTGTGGCTCTGCCCGCCCGCACAGCGGCCTCACTCGGCCATCCCCATTTCCGGCACTCGGTGCGCTCCGGCCGAGAGTCCCGGGCCGGGCGCTCCGCAGGGATCGGGAATCGCGGGCCGGGCGCTCCGCAGGGATCGGGAATCCCGGGCCGGGCGCTCCGCAGGGATCGGGAGTCCCGGGCCGGGCGCTCCGCAGGGATCGGGAGTCCCGGGCCGGGCACTCCGCAGGGATCGGGAGTCCCGGGCCGGGCGCTTCGCAGGGATCGGGAGTCCCGGGCCGGGCGCTCCGCAGGGATCGGGAGTCCCGGGCCGGGCGCTCCGCAGGGATCGCGAGTCCCGGGCCGGGCGCTCCGCAGGGATCGGGAGTCCCGGGCCGGGCGCTCCGTAGGGATTGCGAGTCCCGGGCCGGGCGCTCCACAGGACTCCAGGCGGGGGCGCTCACGGGCACGGGCTGTGTCGAGGCTCCCCCCGCCCCCCCTGTGCCGTTGGTTCCGTCCCGCCGTGGTACATCCCGGGCGGGCCGCCCCCGCTCCCGGCGCTGGAGGCCGCCCCGTTCTCGCAGGTCTCGCACGAGCGTCGGTCTCGTATAATCTCGCGGGAGCGCGCGCGCCCCGCCCTTTCCGCGGTGCGGGCCGGACGATGGCGGTCGGGAAGAACAAGCGCCTCACCAAAGGCGGCAAGAAGGGCACCAAGAAGAAAGTGTGAGGGCCGGCGGGGCACGGGAGGGCGGTGCCCGGGGGCGGGATGCCGCGGATGCGGGGCGGATGGCGGCCGTGGCCCGGCCGGAGCAGCGCCGATGCTGTCATGGCGTCAGCGGGCGCGGGCCCGGCGGGGCGGGAGCAGCGGCGGGCATTCGGAGAGGAAGATCTTATTGCAGCCCGGCCTGAGAAAGTCGGTTAAAAAAGTCTTCTTCATTTGATTTAAGGGTCGACCCTTTCTCCAAGAAGGACTGGTACGATGTCAAAGCTGCGGCGATGTTCAATATCCGAAACATCGGGAAGACGCTTGTCACCAGGACTCAAGGAACTAGTGAGTAGTTGGGGTTAGGTGGAGTACAGGGCATCGTTTGCTTCGTGTGCTGGCTCCAAGCGGATAAAGAACTTCTTAGATAAAAATACTGCTGAAAAGTGGGTATTGCTTGTACTGTTACGAACTTGGAAGCTGAGAAAGTTGGATGATTTGAGTGGATATTTTTTTAGTTGACGGAGTTGTTTGAATAAATGAGTTTAGCTGCAGGGAAGTTCGTACACTGAGCCCTTGGTTGTACAAGAATGCCAACCCATGGCAAGGAGGGCCTGAAGTTTCTAATGAGCTCCTCTTGTGGTAACCTGGCGAGTTGGGAAAAGTCCAAGAAGTAAGCAGTAGTTCCCAGAGGGAGATGTGGGACAGTGCCGCAGGAGACCTTAGTCCTAATAGGATCATAAGCACCAGACTCTGAAATCTCTGAAATTCAAAGGTTTTGGGTAAAGATTAGAGCCGGCATTGCTACTTAATGTGAGCACCGATGTATCACTGGAGGGTAAGTTCGGTTTTATATGATCTGGCACACCTTAGAGGAGACCCCTGTTAGGAATGCAGGGTGTCTGAACAGAGGTAATAACCGTGTTTTTGGAAGCTTAGCAATGCAGAATGGCTAAGTACCTTTATGGTACTCTGCTGGTTGTACTCAAAGTTAGGATGATGACTGTTTCTTTGAACTGTAACATGTGAAACAAATAAAATGAGGGTCACTGCCAAACGGAGTGTGGACCAGCCAGTGTTGTTAAAATGGTTCCTTGTGAGGAGGAGCTGTGAAATGATTGTACTGAGCTGTTTGTCTCCTTCATCATCTCTGCTGAGCACTTGTGGCTATTTATGTTCGGTTTTTTCATTGCTGTTTGTTATTTCCAAGTACTCTGTAACCCCTTTATGCTTGAAACAAACCAGATTATTACACGTGGTGGAATCTGCTGTGTGCTGCTGTTCACATCCCACACCTGATACTATTACCTAAAAAAGATTCCTCCCAGAGGGAGACATTTCCAACCTTGCTGGCTCTGTGATCACCATTAGAAAACATCACAGAACGGGATTGCAGCGGGAATTCAGTATCTGATTAGAAGGATGTGCTTCTGATGTTGATCTAAGGTGTTTGATCCTGTTCCATCACACAGAAATTGCCTCTGACGGGCTGAAGGGCCGCGTGTTTGAAGTGAGCCTGGCTGATCTGCAGAATGATGAGGTTGCCTTCCGCAAATTTAAACTGATCACTGAGGACGTTCAGGGCAAAAATTGTCTGACCAATTCCATGGGATGGACCTCACACGGGACAAGATGTGCTCCATGGTCAAAAAATGGCAGGTGTGTGAGAAGCAAGGTCTGTGCTGCTGCCGGTGCCTGCAGGGAGGGAGGGGAGCTCTGGCAGAGCCGTGTTTGAAGTGGCTCAGACGGCATTGGGCGTGTGGGGCTGGGCAGCCTGTCTGCTGTGGGTGGTAAAGGCTCAGTGCTTCCTCTTCCAGACAATGATTGAGGCCCACGTGGATGTCAAAACTACGGACGGGTGGGTACCTGCTGCGCCTCTTCTGCGTGGGCTTCACCAAGAAGCGCAATAACCAAATCCGCAAGACCTCCTATGCCCAGCACCAGCAGGTCCGGCAGATCCGCAAGAAAATGATGGAAATCATGACCCGGGAGGTGCAGACCAATGACCTGAAGGAAGTTGTCAGTAAGCTGTAAGCTTTGGCAGTGTTCTCTTTTTCTCCCCTATAGTTGAAATGGTTCTTTGGGGGTTGGTTGTGGCTGAGTGCCTGGGGAGTGCTGGTGCATCCTGAGCTGTTTGTCAGAGACCAGGCAAGGAGCCCCTCGTGTGCAAAAGCCAGTCGCCCTTTTCTGCAAATGGCTTCTCTTAGTCTCTGCATCCTGTCTGACCTGAACCTGCTGTCAGGTCTGCATAAATGTAAAATCATTCTCCAGAAGAGTTTTGGTTCACATTTCTACAGACTAAAGTTGTAACTCTGATCCCTGGGTGCTGTGAATGATAGAACCTGACAAAAACTCTCTCTTGTGATGGAATGTGCTGATTGCTTCCAAATGTTTGCAGATCTGCTCCCAAAATGAGCACACTTGCACTATGTCCCTTCTAACATTGCAAGGGAGGTGTCTTAGAATCTAAATGTACTTGAAGAAAATTGTCAAAGTGATGATGTAAACTTTTGTGGAGTTATTTTGTATTCTTAAGGTTTTTTTTAAGCCTGTGTTGCTGCTGCAGAAGCAGGCAGAGTTTTTAGCATTGTGGTGCTCTGATTTCTCAGGATCCCAGACAGCATTGGCAAGGACATCGAGAAGGCCTGTCAGTCCATTTACCCTCTGCACGATGTCTATGTCCGCAAGGTGAAGATGCTCAAGAAGCCCAAGTTCGAATGTAAGCCTGTTAGTGCAGACATTTGGAGGAGGGTGTGGAGAGGAGTTACTTTAAATGTGTTTGCTTTTGGATGAAGATGTTACAGCAGGGTTAATGAGCTAAAGTAGTCGTAGAAGAGAAACAGTGTGTCCTTATCCCCATATGTGGCTTCCAGGATTGAAAGCCAAGCAGAGAGTGTTCAGTTTGGAGCTTCTTGAATTCTTGCCTGGAAGTGCTGCTGAATGTTTAAAAGCTTTGCTTTGGGAATGAATGATGGCAAAATGTTTCGGTCCCAGATGATGGGGAATGATTCCATTTCGTCTTTTTCTGACATTCCCGTGTAATGCAGCAGGGGGCTCTTGAGTCCAGGTCCTCTTAGAAAAAGGTGTAGCTTGTAGTTTCACTGCATAGCCTTATTTCCCTGCTTGTTTCTGACTGCCACTGCAGCAGCATCTCTGTGCATGAGCTGTCTGCAGTGGACTTAGTCCTACCTACAGAAAGTGTTCTGGTGGTTTCATTTGTATATGAGTACTTGAGTAATTTAGAACTGTTTAAACAGGTCCATCTCTCACTGTTCCTGTCACTGCTTCTTTTTAGTGGGCAAGCTGATGGAGCTGCACGGTGAAGGTGGTGGTGCTGGAAAGCCCTCTGGGGATGAGGCAGGCACTAAGGTAGAGCGAGCTGATGGGTATGAGCCGCCCGTGCAAGAGTCTGTGTGAAACTAAAAATTGGTGGAAAATAAAAGGTTTTAATATACAGAACTAATGCTTGGTTGCCTGCATTGCTACTGGACAATATTGGTACTGGATGTGTGGATGAGTTTACAGTAAGATAAACCTACGGCCTTGGTTTAAAATAAAAAAAAACTAAAGAAGTACTCATGTACTCCTCCAGCTGTGCTGTGGAGATGGGTGGAAGAAGGTGGCTTGTACGTTTTGTGGATTCGCTATGTAGGTTTTACCCAGTAATTTCAGTCCTCACCAAAAAAAACCTTGTGTATGTGTGCAGAGGTTGAATTGGTGAGAAGTGCCTCAAAGAGTACAAGGAAGGCAGAAATTGCACAGGGAAACCTGTGTCAGAATTTGGTATTATTGGGAATACCAGTTCTATCCAGATTGCTTGCTTCAGAAAATGTGCCAATGATTCAATTTCCTGGTAGTTTAATACAATCTCTCATGGGATAGGTGTGTTCTCTGGTGGTCAGAAGGTGTTTAAAGATGTTAAAAGTGGTAATTATGCAGATGGAAGCAGCATTAATTTTGAGCACTGCAGAAAACCAGAATGCTGCTGGAGCAGTGGAGTTTGGTGTTGGATTAGTCAGAACTGAGGGTGACTGTAATGGAGAAGCTGTGGAACTTCAAAGGGGAAAAATTTCTGTAAAAAGGCAATGGTCTGTGTTCTGAAAACAAAGCACTTAGAAGTTCTGTGGAGTGATTTTCAGACTGTTTTCCATTATCTAACAGCCTTTTTGCTTCTTCAACTTAGGTTGGCTTAGAAATGGAAGACTTTTGTTCTGGCTAAAACGAGTTTCGTGTGCTACCAGTGTGTTTTGTTTAGAATAGGACAACAAACCTAAAGTCTTACTAAATTGTTGGTAAGTTAGTGATTTAAAACCTGAGAGCAGAATGCAGAGTTCACTGAGACTGGTGGCTCTTGCAATTGGTTGTCACAGAGCTTAGGACAAAAATAAAGAAAAATAGGGAAAATGTTACTGTTCCAACAAAGCTACTGGGGAAAAAGGGAGGGGCCTTGCTCCCCATGAAGGCTGCACTGTTCCCTGTCAGGGATTTTCTCATTTTCTTAGTTGATAATTCTGGTGTGGACCAAGTAATATGCAAAATGAGAAGAATGGTATTGAACTTACTTCAGAATGCTGCAGGTGATGTGATTCTGTCTTGTGATTCCAAGTTACAGTTTTAATGTTCTGGTTTTTCCACTTTGTGTACTGGAAGGAAGAGAAGTGAGTGCTCAACGCTCAGAACCTTGGAACAGGGGGAAGGAATCATGTTGCTTTGTTCTTCCCATCTGTACTGCTGAGGCAGGTGTCACCTGCCTCCAGGAATCCCAGGCAGCCACATTTTTGAAGCTGTGAGGTTTTATTTGTTACTTGCTTATCTGAGTACTGTATGTTGCCAGAAGGTTAGTCCAAGAGGATTTGGGGAAAGCAGAAGAATTCGGGGTTTTTTCAGGCTTTTAAATGTATTGTTTGGAACAGTGGCATTGCCACTAGGAGCTCTAGGTAAATGCAGGCTTTGTAATGTGATTTGGGGTCGGGGAAAAACAGGAAGGAAAATACTGTGCATCCTCTGTATTCTCTCAACTAAAACAACAGCTGAAAAATCATGGAGTATGAAAGCAGCAATCCGCAGAGCACACCTCAATTACGTGCAGGACCAGCCCATGTCTTCCCCACAGTGTTGTCACAGTGAGAACCACAGTGTGTGTGTGTTTGTGTGTGATACCCTGTGGTGACAGCTGCTTGCTGCAGGTAGCAAAAGGCTGTAGGTTCTGTACGTGGTGAGTGTGAGGCAGACCCAAGTCCAAAGGCTTGAATAACCTGCTAAAGTCATCCAGGTTCTCTGAGGCGTTTGGACAACTTGTCTGGGAGTGGGGTGTTACTTTGCAGCTGGGCTAAATTTATAAGCAGAATAAGATCTCACACTGTCAGCTGGAAAGCTCCTCTTTCCACAGCCTAAGACAATTAAAATTCTCTCATGATTTACTTATCAAAGTTTTATTGGTTAAATACATTCTTAATTTACAGAGGTACCATAACAAACCTTACTGTACTTAACAAAGGTTTATTCAGGACACTGTTCATTGTACACAGAACAAAAGACATCTTCCTGAAGATATTTCCAGAGGATGGGTCAAACAAAGTATTTTGGTAAGTGAGGCTTTTATTCTAATGCATGGAGATCTAGCTGGATTTCAAGGTTACAGCTGAAATTTGCTACTACATTGCAGTTAAGATTTGCACTTCACCTCATTCTCGGCTTTTCTGCACACCTTAGGAACTTTATGTTGTGATCGGTATGTGGTCTCACGGTGGTGTTGGGCATTGTCTTAGGAAAATCCTGTGCTGTAAAAGCCGAGCCTCTCCCTCGCTTCAGCCTTCACACAGACGCTGTTCAGCTGCCTGCAGCCATGTGAGCAGCCCTTAGATGGCACTGGGTGCTCTGAGTAAAAGGCATTGCTGCTACTCCTGCCCTGCCCCACAGGGAGGAGGAGATTACATACAGCAGAGTGGTCTTGTCAATGAACAGGCACTGACTTTAAACATTCAGTGAAGTTACAAAAACAACCGGTCAAGACACAGTTATGAAAATGGGAAAGAGGAAATTGAAAAAGAAATATAAAAAAATCAGTTCTACTTTTGAGACTTTTATCAAAACCTTAGAAAACTGCCAGACAAACAGTAAGTGAACATCATACACTTCAGCCTCATCTACCGCCACACTGGTGTGGTATGTCTTTGAAGGACCTGGCTATTCCTTGGATTTCTCTAGGCGATGACGGTTTTTTTGGAATAAAACCCTTTAGAATCTTCTAGCAGGAAAAGCTGGAGGAGTGGGAAGGATTGTCCTTGGCTGTGGACTTCCCCGTGATTGAGTTCCAGACAGCCTTGCTGGGGTCCTTAGAACTGAGTAACAGCTGTAGCCATTTTGTGTTTCCAACCTTCCAGAAGCAGCACATCATTCAGCATTTTGTTTCTCATGTTAATCCCTAATGGAAGTAGACGTTCAGTTCCTCAGCTCATGATAACTTTGTGTGGTCCTCATCCCCTGGTTGTGTGAATGGTACTGGTGTAGCTTAAACACACACCACCACAAAGCAGGGGGGCTGTGTCTGTCCTCCCCAGTCCTGTGGCCCAGCAGTGACTGCTGAGTGAATGGTGCTGAGGTCGTGTCTGCACTGCAGGTCCCTCAGGCTTGCTTCAGGTGAGCTCCAGACTCCACTGGGACTGGATGCCCATTCCTTGCTGTGGGAGGCCTGCAGTTCTGGCTGTGCCTATTCCTGCCTGCTGTGATGGCCACCAGAGCACAGTGCACAGGGAGGGCAGGGCCACCCTCCCCAGCCTGCTTAGGCCCCAGTTCAGGTGCACCCTTCTCTCACAGCAGCACGTTGTTGTTGTTGTGTTGGTGCTCAGAGGTCACACCAGTGAAGGTGTCAGCAGGGATGTCACCAAGTCAAAACTATCTGAAAGTCCATCACAATGATTCTGGTTCCCAGTCTCCATCCACTTCCAACTGCTGGTCCCTCTGCAACCTGAACTGCCAAGCCCATGAGGGAAAGTCTTGCTGAAGGTATCTCAGTGCCCAGTGACCTGCAGCTCTGGAGCAGCCACTCATCAGCTACTGGTTCCTTTTTCTGATACAGTGCAGAAGGGGTGGAATACTGGCAGCAATCAAAGAACCAACTGCAGCATAATTTCTATTCCAGTCTGATGGAATTAGCAGTTAATCAGGATTCTATTAAATTATTTTGTGAGAAGCAAAGTGATACAGAAAGGAATCGACTACTACAAGTTCCTACAATGTGAAACTAACTCAAACATGTGCATCTTAGTTGGTCAGTCAAGTTACACTGCTACTTTTTACCAAGTGCCTTGGTTAGAGCTGCTTGCAGTAACCTCTTGCCAGGCATGTTTTCCTCAAGGCCTCAACAGACCATTTATGAGGATGCTCAGTGTATCTGGTATGTGGCAACCAACTGGAAACTAACCCCACGTCTCCTGAAAACTAAACCCAAGGCTGTAAAATATCCTTCATGTTAAGGACAGGAATAGTGTTACTGAAGTATGTTCCAGTGCTTGAGTGACAAATAAAATGCAGACTGAGTGAACACTGGCTTCCCACTTCCATGAGGGGAATGGAGGGGCAAATAGTTGGAATAGTGCAGCTACTCCATGGTTGGGATCTGAGAAAGCTCAATAAACACTGTGGCTAACCTCAGCTGGGAAAGAAGGGTACAGTGGTGCTCAAAGAACAGTGGGCAGTAGGAAAAAACTAAATCTGTATTTGCAAATATTTTGGGGAAAGCAAGGAAGGTGTAAGATGATTCATACCAATTCAAACAATTCATTTAGAGGCTTACTTAAAAAAAAAAAAATTACTTATGTGATCTTGCTGTATGACCAGCTTGGGCTAAGAATGGAAGGATTTACTTCTCCATTTCCCCTCTTACCAGTATTAGATTTGATACTTTCTACTACAAAATACCAGATATTTTTCTTATCCTCTAAGTCATAAAACAAGTTGATTCTACTGCTAACGTGGAACTCAAGCAGCAATGAAACCTGAGTACCAAACTTCATCTGCATAATGAGTGCTGTAATTATATATTAAAACAATTTTTAAAGTTTGGCTCTCAAGAAGGTCAAAGGAGGCCAAAGCAGCTTATGTTACGCAGACTTTGTGCATGATAAATGTAATACCAGAGAGTAAACATACTAGAATGCTATATCAGTTAAAATGGTGTTGCACCATTGTATTTCCCTAGTTGGAAATGGCTAAAAAGCCTGCTTGTTTTGCTCTCTGAGCATTCATGAAACATGACTACGTACACTGTCACAAAAGACTCAGATTTCCTTATCTGACTTCAAGATACTACCATGACTGTCTAGAAAAAGTAGTGTAAAACATTGATAATCAACACTTGTTGATGTCTTTGCTGTGCCTTTAGGGTAGAAAACATTCTCTCCCACACGCAGGGAGTAGCACAAAGGCAACACTTCATGGTGTCTTTAAAATCTGAACAAAGTTCTTGGGAAATATCCCAGATTTTCCTCCTATCTCTGCACTCATCCAGTCCTTGTCTACAGATTCCAGCTCTGTTATCATGTCACCTGCCTGTAGGAGAAGGAGTAATGTGAGTCAGGTCATGAGCAATGTTAATGCATGCAGAGCTGATCCTATTTAGAAGCAATATCAATCAAAGACAAGAGGAGTAAGATGTGGCTTCTGCTGGTTACGTCTCCAGAAGATTGTTTGCTAAAACCGGATAAAACTTGCTAAATTAGGCGAAATACTTGTTTATGCTGAAAAATCCCCTTTGGAGGGACAGAAGAGCAGTGCTGGGTAACTGCTCACACTGCTTTGGCTCTCCAGGTATATGTTAAGAGCTGGCTGGCTCATGAGCCCCCTGCTTTACTGTTTTATTTGTCTGTGTTTCCAGGGTTTGTTTTCTTAACACCCTGGAAGGATTTTTTTTTTTTTAATTTAGTCCCAGTATTTTCAAGCACTTGGAAACTTTCCCAAGAAAAGGAAAAGAAACTTTCCCAAGAAAAGAAATAATCTAAGCTTATTATGGCCATTTAAATTGCAGCTCCTCTGTTTGGTCCTGGCTCTTGTTCTCACTGTCTCATGCCTCATCCTTCATCTGAAGTACTGGCCTTTCTTTCAGTACCTCTATTCCCCTCTTCTACTTTAAAGAATCATCTATCCTTGCAGTATTGCAACCTGCTAATGCTGAAACTATTTTGCTAGCTTTAGCAAGGAAAAGACTATGAGTTTCAGCTCCTGTGAAATTCTAGTGTTTCTCAGAAATTTGTATTTGAGGACATGGTTACCTCAATCAGGACTTTGAATATCAAGGGCACTCTGTTTCTTGTTCATGCTCAATATGATCTGAGCATCCAGCATGTATTTAATTTTTCCCTTTGTTCCCATGGCAACTCTGTATTATGTTGCCAGTTCAAGATTTTGCTGCAGTTAGGTTTCCCTTAGAGGCCTGGCTCTGTAGCACTGGCACTCTCACCATTACCTCCTACTCAGAGTTTTCTTTCTAGTCCAAAGAGAGGCTCCCTTGACCATATCAAGCAGTCAGGAACTGAATGTACTGCAAAATAAGGTTTGTTTATCTTGCCATGTTGACTAGATCAGAGAAGTCCAGAATTCTGCAACTCCTGACCTCTTTTCAATGTCTTTAACAAAGATTTTTGCTGATAGGAAACAGGAGTGGTAAGGGAAAAAATGCTTTTTAGAGAAATCACTTATCAAATGTGTTAATATCTATGCATATTAATATCTATGTTAATATCCATGTGCTTCATCCTTCTTGTCTAAAGCCTGTTGTCACCGTGGATGAACCTTATTTTTTAGCACTTCTTAGGAGCAGGAAATTGGAAATTGGTCTAAGAGAGGTACTTACTTTGAAGGAAAGCTCATCTTCATTTTCTGCATGAAAATCATAAAGAGTTTTGGCTTTTCCTTTCTTCCCTCCTCCAGGCTGTGACAGCTCTACCCTGGCTACAGAACACAGATAAGAGAAGTTACTTGCATTGGAGTGAAATAAATCTCTGTTTCTGGAGAAGTTTCCTGTCATTCTCCCCGCTATTGTACTACAGGTTGTCCAAATGTTACTGCTACTGCAGTAGCAAATCCAGTGTCCTACTGGAATAAAAAACTCTACTGTCACCAGTTCATTTTATAGTATTAAATAGTCTCACAGTTCTGCTTCTAAGCAGACTAAATTTAAAACTCACTTAATTTGAATTTCCCAATGGTGATACATAATAAATGCTGACTATCCCTCCTTCTGCTCTAAGATGAGGCAGCATCAATACTCCTGAATTATTCCTAAAGGTGGCTCAATGGCCCTGTTTTGCCTGTCCCCAAGCCACACTGGAAAACATCCCAGACTCTGTCACCTTGCAGATGACTCGCTGACTAGAACATTATTATTGCCATTATTAGAGAAGTTGGTTCAAAACTGAAATATAGCTTTAGAATACTCAAGACACTGGTGGGGTGTGACTTGTGGATGCAGTTGATGCCGTTGTGCTCTCCCACGGCTGTCATGACTGGCACAACCCAAGGAATAATGAAGAATTGCTATCTCGTAGGAGCACTGTACCTGAGCAGGTCTGAACAAAAACTGCTGGGAAAATCCCTTCCTCTCCATTCAGTCTTCCTCTATACCACTCCAAATCTACTTGTTCCAGTATTTGGATGTAGTCTCCCTTTTTGAAGGATAAATCATCTTTGGTTTCTGCTGTGAAATCATGAAGCGCTTCACACCACTCTACTGAGCGTCTGTTATTCTATTCAAGTTAACAGAAGAGATGCATTAATTTCAGAAGTGTGAAGGGAGCCCAAAAGTGATGGATGCTGCTGAAAGCAGCTGTACAGCACATGGGTGCCCTGACACCCTCCCAATACAACAGTGCTGCTGCAGATGCAGACTAGAATGGCATTTCAGCAATTGCCACCACAGAATTTCATCTGGGCTCAGCCACATTCCTTTTTATCTCTGGTGGCAGGGGAAAGGATTAATGAATTCAAAATTAGATCCCTACAGCAATATTTAAAATAGAGCTAGCAAGAACTTGCTTCAGCACAAAGGCTGACAAGTTACCAGTGTTAATTTGTCAGCAGCTCTGAATTCAATCAGCTTAGGCCAAGTGTCAGAACTGAGGCTGTGACAATGCAGCATTGTGTGCTGTGGGAGTGGTGTTGGGTTCTGCAGTTACTCCCACATTACAATACAGTCTCTGTAAATCTATACATAAATTCTGGCCCTTAAAATAAAGTTTTATTACCTGAGGAAGGGAAGACGAAACCTCCACCTTATTCTTCACCGCTGTTTCTGTACCTACATAAGTAAAGCACAACTTAGGAATAGGAGCAGTGTTTATTCAGAATACTACTAATGCCAGAGATTTTAGGTATTTGAAGTCATTATTAAGAATATCTGCTCAAAAAGTCCTACTGTTAATTTTGAGGGTTTTTTTAATTGGTCTTCCCTCTCTTTTGACTTTCTTTCTGCAATCATTGTCCTTTTGGAATTTTCTCCTATATGCTGCCTATTTTCATTAAATACAAAACCACGCTCTTGAAGATGTTTGCAAACATATTCATACCTGTTCCAGGCAGATCTTCAATTCCTTCCACAAAGTTCAAGGGGAAAATTCCAGACGTGCCTCTAAGCTCTCCTTTGGCCCACTCTTCATTTACATATTCTTTCAGGATAATAGTTTCACCTTCTGAAAAACTGAGCTCATCTTTCTGATCTCCAATGTATTCAAATCGTGCTACACATCTTGGACCTCTGCACAAACAAAAGAGAAAGTTACTTTGCTTCTTTATTATTACTGTCCAATTCATAATAAGACAGCATTGTATGCAATATATGGATTGATATTTTTATTAAAATGATAAAAAAAATGCACTGAAGATAGAACAGGTGGAAAATGGGGGGCCAGCCCTGGTTCTCATCTCTGCTTTCTGAGGAGAATGAGTAGAGAGTCTGGAGGAGCCAGATGCAATTTCTGCATCCCAATTGCTGGCTGTTACATTATTTTGCAAAAGACCATATTTCTTTTCCAAACAACAATAAACCTTTACCCTTGTTTCTGGGACACCTGTCCAATTTAATGTCTTTGCCTGTATCCAAGCAAGTTTCCTGATACACTTTTGTTAAGAGTTTGGTAATTTTTTGAGCTATCATCCCATGTAAATGCAATCCAACATGGGTGGGGGTTGAGTGTTGTACATTTGTCCCAAATACGTGGAGATTTCATAGGAAGAAGCTCATTTTAATCTACTTCAAAATACTTTATCCTGTAAAATCCATCCCCATAATCTTATAGGGCAAAAAGCTTATCTGTCAAAGAAAGAAACACCAATGCATCTGATACATTTTATACACTTTGGTACACTACTGAGAAAACCCAATTTTTTTTTTCCCCTGACTTAAATTGATTTCCTTATTTAAGAATCTAATAAATTAAATTTAAGGAAATTAACCTAAGAAAAGTTTTGTTAATCAGAAATGCCATGCTGAAAAAAAAAGCAGTAATAGGCTTTAATTCCTTCTATATATTCATAGCATACAAACAAAAGTAGGAAGCTTGATTCACACCCCTGTCCCCCACTCAGTATCTTTGCAAAGATGTGTCTTTCAGGACAGAGCTAGAACTTTCTGTCTCTTTCTTAGCTGCACAAGCAGCTTTTTAAAATAATGTTTTGTTCCTGACAAACCAAGCTTAATCTAAGGAACAATGGAATGATCCCACTGACACTAGTGGCTCCTGCCTCTGCCTGAATTTACTTTAATTCCTGGAATGAATGATTACAAAATCCCGTAAACATCACTGAGAAATAAATATCATGAAAAATCATTTCTTGCCCACAAATATTAGCACAAGTTGTTTGAAAATCAGAAATGAAAGTGCTGGCAATGCATTTGATAATTTGGGGGGAACTTCAGATTTACCCCTACAGCTGCACACCTCAAGGACAGACAGATTTCTCTGCTTACAGTTCCTATATGTTCTGTCCCATTGTATCTTGTTCTTTCACATGAGTAGGAGTCCTACCATGTTCCATCTTGTGGAGACACTGGAAGAAAGCAGCAAGGCCAGGAGCAAAGGGAGGGGTGTACAGGGTTGCTGAAGTTAATTAGATTGGTTCATGGTTTCTGGAACCAGTTTTCATGAAAGTATGTGTTTAGGCTTTTTTTACCTAAATATGAGTCTTAAACAAACATCATAAACATTCCGATTTTTAAAACATGTAATTTAATTTTTACAATATATTTTGGTGAATAAAATGTTAACCCTATTAACCTCAGTGCAGAGAGCCCTGCTTCAAAGTTAGTATTTCTTTCTATCTGCCCAGAATGAGCCAGCCACCCCAAACCAATCCATGTGCAGTTGGCATGTGGAGCTGCTTGGGGTTTAGTGGTATGCAGTGGGACCAGCCTGCCCTTGGAGCAAAGAAGTCTGGCAATAAACTGAGAAACAGGCAGTGGGGGGAAGGCCAGATTTCTTTTCAGCAAGATGGAAATTGCCAAAATCCCAGGCATGCTCAGCGACCCTTCCCCAGTGAGAGAAAGGTTCCATATACTTGGAGTGCTCTAGTACAGCCAGAGGGCTGGAGCTGTGTGCCAGGAGTCACTCTCCTTATCATGCCCTGCTGCTGAAGCACTGGGTGGCAGCTGCCAGGTGAGAGAGGCTGTGTTTAAAAGATTGTCCTTGTATCAAGTGCTTCATTCTTGCCTCTCTGTAGATAACATCACAGCTTAAATATTTACCCTCTACTACCTTTTTACTACTGTAGATGCAGTTCATAGGAAAGTGGTTTCAAGGGTGGGGAAGTGCATTTCTTTGGAAGTCTGGTTGCAGCCTGCTTTGCAAACCTGCTCTGTTAAACTGGATTAAATCCCTAACCCTTCCAGTAAAACTTTGCAGTTGTGAATAGCTGAAGACTGTTCACTGGGTTCAGATGTAAGTCGGCTTGCTGCTTTCTTCCAGCCAGGGCCCTGGGGGTGGCAGGGATATGGAGAAGGACCTGTGCTCTGAGCCTGCAAGGGCCACTCATGGCATCTTCTTGTGTGTTGCTGTCTCCTAGGACACTCATCCGAGTTGAACTACTCGCCCCCTCGGGCTGAGAGCCAAGTGTTTCCCCCTGTTCCTTTCCTTCCTGTCTCCACTGAGGATGGTCCCTCCTCTGCCCCCAGCTGCCCGCCCCCTCTGCCCCAGAAGAAGACAGTGATCAGAACGGTGTCTTCTCCAGATGGCTTTTTTGGGGGACAGGCATCTTCAGCCAAAGCAGCTGGTGCTGGCAGCCCCAGGCTGAATGTCAGCCATTCTGAGAGCACTATGTGCCTCCAAGAGGAGCTTCGCTTGATCCACCCAGCCAGCCTGGGGGGCCACCCTGGTGCCTTCTCCTCCTCTGAGTCCCTGGAGAAAAGCCCGAAAGGAAACAGCTACTGGGGCTCAAGCACTGCTAAGAGCACAGCGGCTTGCGGCCCCAGCAGAAACCTCCAGCCCCTCTCCTCCTCACAGCTCAGCGTGTCCAGCCAGGTGTCCTCGGCCTCCAGCCTCCACAACCTGCTGAGCAACATGGACAGCAAGGAGGGGCTGTACAGCAAGCTGGGGGCCCTGTACGCTGAGTCCCTGCGCCGCCTGGTCGCCAAGTGCGAGGAATGCTTCATGCGCGAGCAGAAGAACGAGCTGCACTTCAGCGAGAACAACTGGTCGCTCTTCAAGCTGATGTGCAACAGGCCCTGCTGTGACTCGGTGGACGCGATTTATTACTGTGCCACGTGCTCCAAGGGCCCTTCTACCACCTATGCTGTGAGGGTAACAGGCCACCAGGTATCCAGGCTTATCTCCCTCTTCTAGGTGGAGATGTGTGCGCTATAGCAGCACACGGTGTCTCATACAATGTCTTGTTTTCTCTGCTTGTATTTCTCACAGCTGAAGTTGGGCAAGCAAAATCCCTTCCCAAAACTGCCACCTTCCCACTGTTGCTTAGGAAGGTTAATTTGGAGAAGGAGTTTTCATTGTAACAAATTCCAGTCAGATTTAGCTCAATTGCTGAAGGGGTCTGAAATCCAACCATTTTCCCTCTCTGAAAACATCTTTGTGCAAATACTCTGTTGTAAACTCAGAGGTATTTGCCTCTGATGACACAAGCTGATGAAAGGCTGCTCAAAAGACAGCATTTTTGCCTCTGCCTGCCTTTGAAGTGGAAGCTCTGACCCAGATACTGACTGCTTATATGACCTTGCTTCCTGGGTTGTGGAGCCGGGTTTTGTGTATTCTATTTACATTTGTTTGGGGGCCTTATGTCCTACCTTGATGTTATAGATTGGCCAGGAGACCAGCTCCTTTGAAAAAGCCTTTATTAGAAATCAGCTCTGGGTAGGGGGCCCGAGGGGCTGCGCACGCCGCCGCTGCTCCCAGTAGACACCACGGAGGAGGAGGTGCAGTCGAATCTGCTGCTGCTGGTGCTGCTGCAGAGTCGGGATTCCTTCCTCACGGGGGTTCCCATAGAATCACTTTGGCTCGTGTGGTCCAGGGGCGTCACCTCTCTCCAGTTCCTTTCAGGTCATGGCGAGAAAGTAACAAAAGAATGCCTGCTGCCTGCAGGTAGCTAGACGTGTGCCTCGCACAGTTTTGTCCTTCTTAGGTCCAGTTTCTGTGTCGGCTCGCTGTCTCAGGGGCTTTTCTAGCTCCAACTGGACTCTCGGTCGCGGCCAGGCACCATGGGAGCCCTTCATCTCCATATTGGGCGGGGCCCACGGCTCGACGGCAGGCAGGCAGGGAGCAGCAGGAAGCAGCGGGAAGCAGCAGGGGGCAGCAGGAAGTGGCAGGGGGGAGCGACAAGGCGGCGGCGTGCGGGCTTTAGTCGTGGAGAGGGGAAAGCCCAGGATTTAGGGAGAAAGGGTACAGAACTTGGACATAACGAACAGAAATTCAGGGTACAGATTCAACATGAACAGTTTAAAACAGGCAAGTAACAGTGCAACTTTAATTTTACAGCAAAACAGTGTAACAGTACAACTCGGGAGTGCATAACCTGGGGCTAATTTCTTTCAATCCCCCCTCTATTTCTTTGATCGGGCTTTAGCCCGCATCAATTGGCCATGTCTGATTCAAGGGAATAAATCTGTTTTAATTCTTGGTATTGGTCATAAATTCTTTTTGCTGTGCTCAGTTCTTCTTGGGGTTCTAATCTAATTGTATTTGTAGGTTTCTGAATCTTTACTTTAGGGATTTGGAGACTAGCTGGAACAGTAGTGGCTACAGTTCGAATTAGACAGGGAAGTATGCAGGGGAGAAGTAGGAGACTGACAAAGGCACTTATTGCAATGAACACTACTTTTTCCCACCAGGTCCCTTCAAAGGACCAGAAGTTGTCCCACCAGTCTATATTAATTAAGGGCTTCCATTCTTGGGTACTTACATATGCAATTTTTTGTATTCCTTTGGAAATATTTTTTATTACCTTACTTTCATAATCGACTGCTAGTTTGATTTGATAAACTACTGCTCTTGTCTGCGCCAATTGGTTACTGATATGATCAAGGGCAAGGGCTGTTTTGTTTGATAATCTGATAATTTTATTCAAAATGTAAATTGGAGTTCGGCACCTCCATGATCTATCTTGTGTCCAAGTTGCTGGCCTATATGTTTTTACTATTCTTTTTGGTGTCTGTATTTTACTTTTCCATGTTTGTGTGCTGCCCCTCCTCCCCTTTTGGTATTTTCTTTTTAAATTTTCATATAAGGGTATGCCTAAATGGTTTCTTGATTCTCGTGGGAGGAGGGAGGAGGCTGGTTTGATGATTCCTATGGTGCAGCTACCCGCCCAATCTCCTGGGAGATGGGTGTAGGTTTTGTCACTACAAATCCAAAAGAGGTGTTTTGGGGCTTTCCAGGATGTGTTTTGTGTGTCATAGGGGTGTTCCCAATATTTTGAAATTTCTTTGATTCCCCAAAAAAGATTGGTCCCTTTATCAGTGCACTCATGTAGACCATAACTTTTATTACAGACGTACCCTGATTCTTTTTTCCCAATAGACCAATATTTTTCCGGTTCCCTGGGGATCCATTTTTGTTTTAACTCTTTGATCAGTGAGTACCTTTTACAAGCCATTCTTCCTAGGAAGGTTTTATACTTTTTCCCCGTTATTAACTTCCATCTCAGGATGTCTAAGGGTGATAAGCTTGTCTCTTCCCGGGGCCATACATCAGACATTTGTGTGCTTTTACATATCCAGCAGTTTGTTATATTTAGTTTATGGCTGATTCCCTCTACCAGATCGACAAATAGACTTTTCCCAAGGGGTTCATCTATTTCATTCTTTTTCACCAGTGGTTTTTCTTTTATCAGATCTGCTACTCCCTCTGTATTTCTTAACTTTTTAAAACAGAACCACTCTCTGATAGGGCACTCCCCAGTCAGGCACTGCTTAAATGTGGCAGCTTTTTTTGCAATCCAATATTGTTTTTCCTCTTTTTGACAGGTGGATAATTGGATCATGTCAAAACATGTGGGATTCACATGGGTGTGAACTCTCATAAGTGATTGTAGATTCTCCCCATCACAAACTGAATGACAGCACTCGGAGCAAGCCCCATCTGTAAACTTGCTTATCAATAGGACTACTATCAGTCCCTCCAAGAGTCCAGTATGAACCATTCTATTTGTGGATCCTTTGGTCTCACCTGGCCTTGCCTCTTGGGTCGGGGAGTTCTTTCTCCTCATCATATCAATAGGACTACTATTAGTCCCTCCAAGAGTCCAGTATGAACCTGCCCCCATCTCGCTCTGAGGGTTCTCTTTGGTCTCACCTGGTCTTGCCTCTTGGGTCGGGGAGTTTTTAGGCTGGATTTGTGGAGTTCTCCCTTGTTTATTCCCACCTTCCACCTTTTTCTTAGTTTTAGTTAGCTCCCTTTGGGTGTGCCCTATGAGAGATTTAATTTTTAATTTAAGAATTACTGTTACTTATTACTTTTACATTAACACATTGTGACTCATTATAACAAGTTATAACATCGGATTTAACCATTATTTTACACTTTTATATTAACACTTTTTAACCTCTTGTAACAATGTGGATTTTTAACAATGGTAACGACAGCTTGTAATAACTGTTATTGTCCCTTATTGGCTTTAACTGGTTTTTGGTTGTTTCCTGAGAGTTACTTTGAGGGTGTCTGGATCTCGAGTGGCAGTCCACTCAGAGGGAACCCTTGTTGGGGTTGCTGGGTCAGAGGGATCTGACCCCTTGTTGCAGTCAGAGGGATCACTCGGGGGTGGTAATGGTCCTTTCACTCTAGTGATGTGGGTCCAGCCCTTTTCCTGGGTTCGCACTGCAGTATGGGTAGTGAGCAGAACTTGGAACGGGCCTTCGAATTTAGGGGTTAGTGGGGTGGTATTCCAGGATTTAATTAAAACCCAGTCTCCTGGTTTTATTTGATGCATGTCAGTGTCCAAGGGAGAGGTTTGAGGAAGATACCCTCTTCTTTTAAGATCTGCCAATGTCTTTCCAATTGTTTTTACATATTCTTGGGTAGCGGCCTCTCCTTCTAAATAATCCCCAGTGCTATAGGGGGTCAGTAAGAAGGGGAGTCCAAACATCATCTCATATGGTGAAGCCCCTATGTCAGATCTAGGTCGGACCCGGATTCACAGAAGGGCCAGGGGCAGACACTTGAGCCAATTCATTCCTGTTTCGGTTATCAATTTAGTTAATACATTTTTGAGGGTTTTATTCATCCTCTCAACTCTCCCTGAACTTTGGGGATGCCAGAGTGTATGCAACCGCCACCTGATTCTTAAGGCTTTATTGACATCATGTAGAATTTTGGCTACAAAATGAGGACCTCGGTCTGAATCAATATTATTCACTAGCCCATACTGGGGGATGATGTGTTCTAATAATACCTTTATTACCACTTGTGCCGTCTCCTCCCCAGCAGGAAAGGCTTCCACCCAATGGGCCAAACAATCAACCATAACAAGTAGATACCTGCAACCCTGTACTGAAGGCACCTCAGCAAAATCCACCTGTACATTTTGAAAGAGTCCCAATGCCATCCGTCTTCCTCCTGGGGCACTCCCCCCCATCGTTTTCTGATTTACCTTTTGGCATATAAGGCATCCTTCAGTTACTGCTTTGGCCAGACCATGTACCCCAATACATAAATATTCTCTTAAAAAAAATGATCACATAACCCTTGGGTGCCCCAGTGGGTCAGGCTCTGTATTCCTGTTAGCATTTTTCAAGCTAGGGCTTTATTTAAAAACTTTTATCTATCTGGGGTTAACCATTCCCCTTGCTTCCCTTGGTACAACCCTAACTTCTTTATTTCTCTCAACTCATGTTCATCACGTATTGGTTCTCTTCTTTTGTCAGCTGGCAGGATGTTGGATGGCAGTCCACTTGGGGAGACTCGTGGGGGATTTTTCTGGTTTTTGTCCATAGTTAGGAGGAGGCGATACTGGTCTTTTTACACGGGAAACGTCAGTCCACTCTTTTTCTTGGGTCCAAACAGCAGCATGGGTTACTAATTTCTCGCTTTTTCCTGATATCAGGCCAGGATCCAGCAAGGAACTGCACCTCTAACAGCACTTGGCCCTCAGGACTGTCGGGATCCACGTAACCAAAAATCTCCTCCCCTGCTTAACTAGGTGGCTGGGGTCCCATTCCCCCTGGGTCTTATCAAAGGCCAGCCTGGTGCTGCCACCCCAGGGAACAGACCCTCCAATGCCCCTCACCACCAGGGTTCCACAGTCTCCCACATTCTGCCCTTCCCCTTTTCCACCTGGATCCCACCCTGGATCCGCCCGCGGGAGCCCGTCCCCTGCCCGGGGCCCAAACCTGCTCCCCTGTTCCCAGACTTGCATCCCCGCGACATGGACCATGGCCATCTCCTTGGGGCTGAACAAGGCACCCAAAATAGAGTTCATCTCACTCCAGGTGCAAACATTAGGATTCAGGAACCAATCCACCCAGCCAGCCACCCCCACCAGGTCCCCAACCAGGCCTCCCAGCTCTTTCTTAAAGCCCCCAACTTCTGAAGCTGTCAGAGGTGCATCCCCAGTTGCCCCACTTATCGGGACTTCCCTTAGGGGGAAGAGCTTTGTTCTTGACCTGGTGCCACAGTAGGGTCCTTTTGGGGTTTCTATATTATTGGCTGGCAAGTCCAGCTCCCAGTTGTGTGGGAGTACAGGAACAGTAGATGGTGAAGGGGAGTGGCCTCGGCCAGTGCTAGGAGAGGTCGAGGATAGAGTTGAAGAGTAGAAGGGGTTAGTACTCAAGACAGTCGGGTTAGACTGAGGTGGTAGAGAGGGTGGAGCTGTAGGGGGTAATCCTGTTGGGGAGCAAGCTGAAGAAGGAATAGGGATAATGGTTTGGAGAGATGGGGAGGGGTTCACAGGTAAAGCTGGAGGGTTAGCAGGGACAGTTTGGGGTATCCCAGGGTAAACAGGAGGAGCAGGCAAATAATCAAGAGGGTCCCAATGGTGACTGCTTTCCTCCTTTTTCTCTTTTTCATTTTTCCTCTTTCCCTCTTGTAGCTTACAAATCTTAACTGTTTCACTTTCAGTTCTGTGTCTCTGCCAGCAGGCAGCATAAAGGATCTGCTCAGTATCTGAGTCCCCTCGGGATTTCAGATACTGGTTTAATTGCGAGCACATCCAGGGGTCCTTAGTTCCACACCATGGCCATTTTCCAGGTAAATTTAAAGTGGGCCAAACCTCAATACAATAATGGATCATTTTAACCTTGCTCAAATTTTTAGTGGCCTCATCAGTATCCCATAGTTCCAACATTTGTCTTAATGGACTATCTGGGGGAATGTTCTTTATCTTCCCCTTTTCCTCCTCAGGTGGTTTTTGCTTATTTATGTATCCTCCCATTCTCACTAGGTAATCTTCGCTCACTCTACGAACACCCGTCAGTGGCCCCAGTGGCACCACTCCTGCCAGTGCTCAGAGTGCCCTGTCGGTAGCCTGATATCTCGCCCTTAGAGATTCAGTCACTACCCCAGCCAGCACCCCTTCCTCACTCACTCCACGAACACCCGTTAGTGGCTCCAGTTACCCGCCCTCAGGGTCTGGCCACCACTCCTGCCAGTGCTCAGAGTGCCCTGTCGGTAGCCTGATATCTCGCCCTTAGAGATTCAGTCACTACCCCAGCCAGCACCCCTCTTCCTCTCCTGTATATCTATCGAGTTTCCATAAGTGGCCGGTCAACCTGGGCCCAGAGTTCCAGTCACCACTTACAGCCAGGACTCGGACATACAGTGTGCGACTCACTCACTCTCCCTATCGTTAAATCCCTCGCACCTTGGGACTTCCCTAACTTTCATTCATCCTACACCCAGGTGGTATACTCAAAAGACCCCCGGCCCTGTAGGCTCTCCGCACCTGGAACGCATACCTCTCACTTCTAGGTACCCCCAACCAGTGCGCCCACTCCTGTACCCCGGTAGTTACCCCAGCCGGTGTCCCAAGCCAGTAGTGGTTGCAGTTACCCGCCCTCAGGGTCTGACCACCACTCCTGCCAGTGCTCAGAGTGCCCTGTCGGTAGCCTGATATCTCGCCCTTAGATATTCAGTCACTACCCCAGCCAGCACCCCTTCCTCGCCTGGACACCCCGGGCCGTAACTCGGCCAGTACCCTCTCTCACTCCCCACACCCCGCCAGCTACCCCAGCCAGTATCCCAACCCGTGGATACCCCGGGCCGTAACCTCAGCCAGTGTGGTGCGTGCTACACTCACAGCTCCAGGCTTTCCGCACGCTTGGATCAGCCTGAGCAGCCTGCCTCCGTAGATTCTAGAATGGGGCGGGCCTATCCTACAATCACACACCCTGTGACGTGCCACTCACCCTCTAAATTACCTCCGCACGCCCGGAGGGGGGCGCCTATGCCCCTGGAGACGCCTCTTTCACACCGTTCTCCTTTCACTTCCCTCTGTTCCCGGCCAGGTCCCTCGCGGGAGACTGGAACCGCGGTATTAAGAGGTCCACACTCGCTCCAAAGATCCGAGCTACCGGTCTTTGTCTCACTCACACACCACTCGCTCGTCTCCACTCCCGCCACCGGCTATACTTTACCGGCGCTCCTCCGCGCTGTCCGATCCCAGGCTGTCTTCTTGGGTCCGGTGTAACCAGCTGTCCTGGAGATCCAAAGGGCGGTCGGCCGTCCCGTCCTCGGTCCTCTTCAGCCGTGGTCACATCCCGGACGAGCCCCCAATTTGTTATAAATTGGCCAGGAGACCAGCTCCTTCGAAAAAGCCTTTATTAGAAATCAGCTCTGGGTAGGGGCTCGAGGGGCTGCGCACGCCGCCGCTGCTCCCAGTAGACACCACGGAGGAGGAGGTGCAGTCGAATCTGCTGCTGCTGGTGCTGCTGCAGAGTCGGGATTCCTTCCTCACGGGGGTTCCCATAGAATCACTTTGGCTCGTGTGGTCCAGGGGCGTCACCTCTCTCCAGTTCCTTTCAGGTCATGGCGAGAAAAGTAACAAAAGAATACCTGCTGCCTGCAGGTAGCTAGACATGTGCCTCGCACAGTTTTGTCCTTCTTAGGTCCAGTTTCTGTGTCGGCTCGCTGTCCCAGGGGCTTTTCTAGCTCCAACTGGACTCCCGGTCGCAGCCAGGCACCATGGGAGTTCCTTGATCTTCATATTGGGCGGGGCCCACAGCTCGATGGCAGACGGCAGGGAGCAGCCGGAAGCAGCAGGGAGGGACTACTAGGCAGCGGCGTGCGGACTTTCGATGGAGAGGGGAAAGCCCAGGATTCAGGGAGAAAGGGTACAGAACTTGGACATAACGAGCAGAAATTTAGGGTACAGATTCAACATGAACGGTTTAAAACAGGCAAGTAACAGTGCAACTTTAATTTTACAGCAAAACAGTGTAACAGTACAACTCGGGAGTGCATAACCTGGGGCTAATTTCTTTCATTAACTATCTGCAGAGATGGATAAGGCATGTCTACTGCCACAGGCTTTGCTTTTCTCCCTCCAGAAAAGTCTCTTGGGTTGCAGGAGTTCATCTCAATGATATCTGTGATGTAAAAGCTATGTTGCTTCTGTTGGCAGTGAAACAAAATCTTCAGAAGTGATTCACGCTAGGACTACTGTCCTCCTTTCTTTCAATTACTGGGCATTGTCTGGCGATGGAAGCGTGCCCAGAAATCCAACCCAGACATCTGGTGGCTAAGGTTGGGATGCTGCAGGACAAAAACAATCCTCAAGCCAGGGACCAATGCACATGCTGCTTCTGCTGTTGTCTTCCAGAGCATCTGCAAATCACGGCTTAGCATCCCACCTCTCAGCTTCTGGTCTCTGACCTGTCTCTGTCACTGGCTGATGAGACTTTTCTCTTGGTCTCTCTTCGCAGATTTGTAAAACCCATGAGTCCTGCTGCTTCGTACTGCAGCCCTGCAGTGCCAGTTCACTTCAACATCCAGCAGGACTGTGGGCATTTTGTGGCCTCCGTCCCCTCCAGCATGCTGCTGGCCTCAGATGTTGGGAAAAGCATGCCTGGAGATGGCTTCCACCCCTCCCGCACTGCCAGTGAGCACAGCTGTGTGGTGGTCATCACCCGTGAGGTGCCGAGCCAGACCACTGCCGACTTTGTGAGGGACTCGGTGATGCTCCACCAAGCCAAGCCGGAGCTGTACGAGCGTCGCGTTTGCTTCCTGCTCCTCCAGCTCTGCAATGGCTTGGAGCATCTCAAAGAGCACGGCATCATCCATCGTGACCTGTGCCTGGAGAACCTCCTGCTTGTGCCCTGCAAGCCCCCCATGAGCTGTGGGAAAGCCAAAGATGATAAACACTTACCCTGCCTCATCATCAGCAATTTTTTGAAAGCTAAACAGAAGACTGGAACCAGAGACTCCAAGCTGAAGAAGAGTCAGGCCCGGCTGGCCCCGGTGATTGTGTCGACTCCTCAGTACAAAAAGTTTGATGAGTTTCAGACTGGTATTCTCATCTATGAGCTGCTGCACCAGCCCAACCCCTTTGAGGAGAAGGTGCACCTCAGGGAGCAGGAGGACAGCCCTGAGGACCTCCCTGCTCTACCCAGCCTGTCCATCTGCTCCCAAGGACTCCAGCAGCTGGCCCACCTACTACTGGAAGCAGATCCCATCAAGCGTGTGCGGATCACCAAGGCCAAGCGGATGCTGCAGTGTCTGCTTTGGTGGCCCAGAAAAGACCTCATGGAGCAGCCCCTCAGCCATGAGGAAACCCTGCACCAGGTGCTGCAGACAATGCTGGCTGGACATGAAGCGTGCCCTGCTCATGATGAAGTTTGCAGAGAGGGCCGTGGACACGGAGCAGAGCGTTGAACTGGAGGACTGGCTGTGCTGCCAGTACTTAGCATCTGCTGAGCCAGCCTCCCTCTTGCACACATTAAAACTGCTGCAGCTGCTCTGACCTCGGACGTCTCTTGGAGGCAGCTGAGGGCTCCTGACTGCCTTGCTGCTAAAGGTTCACAGCCCTTTCAGATGGGAGAGGTTTGAATCTCAGCTGCGATGCACGTTCAGCTCCTGCCCCGCAGTCCAGTCAGAGTGCTCAAGGCATGTTTGGTATCCTCAGCACTTCTAGGTTTTGAGCAGGCAGAACAGGGAACCTACCCCCATTTGGGGGGATTTTTGTTTTTTTGGTATGGTAAATATGGACTAATAAACACCTGCCTGCCTGTGTGCATATTTCTAATGAACTCACTGTACTGAGCTGATTTCTGTGCCTATGGGACAGTCCTCTGATCCCCACCTCTCCCAAAGCATCAGAGCCTTTTTGCCTGGGAACAACACCATACTCTAGAGCGGGAAGCAGGGATGAATGGGTGGCTGCTTCTTTTCAGGAGCAAGGGCATTTCACAAAATGCTCCTTTGCAAGGGACAACCTGGAGCTTTGAAATTCACATCTTATGTGAATTTTGGCATCCGTTTTGCTTCTCCCTTTTGCTTTCCCCATCCCTCCACCTCCCTCCCTTCGCCTGTAATTCACCTGTCTCTTGTGTCTCACATTTATTGAACTCCTTTACTGAGAGATCAGCTGGGATGTGAAAGGCTGGGACCACTGCAGGCCAGCAGGGTCTCATTGCTGCTGGTGTTTGAATTAGAAATGCACAGGGCTGGGTGCGCTGCAAACACGTTTCTCCAACAGATGGGCTGCAGGAGCAGAACAATGAATGGTGGAGAAACTGGCTGGCTCCCTTTAGCCCCTTTCCCTCCATCCAGACATAGAGCAGCCACTCAGATTGGGAGAGAGGCAGTGTTGCTGGGGAAAAAAAATGTTTTTCAAAGCCTGCAGGCTTCTTTTACTCTTCCACCCCAATATGAGGCTGAGATGAGCTGCCCTAGTCCTGACATCAGTTCTGCAGCCCTTGGAGAAGCGGTAAGTTTGGGACATTTGGAGAGAGCCCAGCATCAGCTTAGCTGAGACAGGATGTCACTTGCTGAGCAACCCTCCTCCCAGCTCTAACAGGGAGAAATTCATGAGCACCTTCCTCCAGTCTTGATTCACCCCCAGACACAGCCTGGACTTTTTGGGGATTTTAATTCCCCAGGTTTTCTTGATACTTTGGGTACTTTCTATGAATCTTTCCCAGGCTTCTTAACTAGATTTTTCTTTTTTAAAATCTATTTGGCTATGGTTGCTGCTGATGGGAGGGGATAGTAGTTCCTTGGCTGGGCACCCATTTGCGATGAATTTCCCCTGATCCCCTTAGGGAGGAGGCTGTGCACGTCCTTGCCTGCTAGATGGCCATGACAGAGCCATGTTGTGCTGGCAAGGGGGAGATAATTTGCAAGGCAAGTGGCTCGCAAAGCTGTAGTTGGGTACTCAGTGGGACTCAAGAGGTAGCCAAACATTCAACCAGCCCACAAAAACACGAGACTAGATCCATTTTGCATGCTGAATTTCAATTTACTGACAAACACTGTTACAGGTCTTGGCACACGGCCTGCATGGTGTGGGATGTTAACTTGATCAAAACTCTGTCCCTTGAGTTTGGGCACTTGAGTCTGGTTCTGGTGTTGGTATTGGCAAATTGCAGCAGCATTCCCAGCAGACCAGAGGCCAACAATAGTCTTTTTCAGCCATATTTTTCTTAGATTGGGTGGGTGGCCTCTTGGTCTCATAGAAACAGAAATTCTTAGCTCACGGGTTTCCCGGTACTTTCCCCTATGGTAGCTCATGCTTCTTCTCCAGCCTGAACAGTCTCAGGTTTTATGTCTTAGGGTTGATGCTTGAACAGGAGAAGTGCATTAGGATTTCTGAGGGGTAGCTCTTGTGGGGAAAGTGACACCTAAGCCTCAGCTGAGTGCCACAGCTGAGTTTGAGGACTTTGCTGGCTTATGCCTCCTCTGTCTTTGCTATCCCCACCATGCCATGAGCAGCAGCTCCCCTTTTCCTAGCAGGCATTCTTGTCCCCATGCCCAGGAACCTCTGCAGGAATGGTGGAGGGGATGGATCATTCCCTGTGTGGCAGGGGACACAGATGACCCTGCACCCTGGGGACCAAGTGTGTCACCTGTTCAGGGGGAAGGAGGATTGCAGGATATGTCTGGGAACACAGCTTGAGGTCCGTGTGCCATAGGGACAGTGCTGAGGAGCAGTGCCTGCAGGAGCACCGCAGACCCCAGGGGCTCAGAGGTACTGTGGAGGGGGAAAGGGGTGTTTTCTTGTCTCGTGCTGCCCCCAGGCAGCCTGGCAGCTCCTTTCCTCTCGGGGTCTCTGCTGCCTGAGAATGAGGGATGGGCACTGCCCTTGGTCTTTCAGGAAGCCCCGAGCTGCCCACAGAAAAGACGAGGAGTCTTCAGATGTTCTTTTTCCAGGTTTTCCTCCTTGTTTATTTTATCTTATCTCTACACTTTTCTCTGAGCTCTGCCAAGGTCTGGACAGCACAGGCAACAGGTGACAACTGCCTGCCTGCCCACAGCTTGTCATCTTATATACAGATAATTGCGTGTACATTATTTAGAATTGTGACCCAATGCATGCACTTGACACTAAACAGGTGTTTTCTTCTTTGACCCAATACCTCTAAATCTACTTCATGTCATGACCACTGTGCAAAATGGAGACAAAGAAGAAGGAGAAGACTCTAGGGTAACGCCCAGAATCCTCCATCTTGTCTATGGTCCTTCTTATCTCAAAACCCCTAATGTGAAAATATTATTACTTTCTACTACCTTCAAGGTCTTGCAATTCTTCCCATAGTGTTGGTAATTTTTCCCATGGACTATAATCGAGATCCTTGCCTGTCTGGGGCCCATGCCAGGGTCTGCAACCCCCCTGTACATATCTCAGACCCCCCTGTAGAGGTTTTAAACCCCTGTACAGGTTTCTGTTCGTCCAGGGTTTCCAAAGGAACACCCTGGACTCCTACACTTTCCCAGTGGTCCAAGCACACAAGAAAGGTGGATGTGCACAGAAAGGTGGATCTGCACAGAAACTGTCTTGTATTTTGCTGTATTTCTGCAGGGTGTGTTTCCAGAGAAAGCGATACACTGGAAAGAAGTTTTTCCTTGTCAGTTTTGGCATGCATGGCATGCAGCAACACCCTGGTTTCACAGGACTTGTTCTGCCAAATCCATGGACCTGATATTTGACTTTTCTGAGTAAATATTTCTGAAAGGCCTGTGCAGTGCCTGCTTAAGCAATTCTCTGCTATGGTTCTGAAAGAAATGCCCTTGCTTTTCAAGGAGCAGGAACAAATTTCCACAGTAGCACTGGAAATATTGACACACTGCTCATGTCTCTCTTTTTATACCATCAAAGGCTGGGAGTGGAAGCTTGTGAGCCATAAGGAAGCATGTGAGCCAGCATTATTTGTTTTGTTTCCCTGTGCTAAACAAGTAACAGCCAGTTTCTGGTGAAGGAATTGATTGTTTGACAATAGAGTGAGTGAGCAGAGCAGGCTGACCACTGTCAAAGCAAACTCTGGGCATGAAAGCAGATATGACTCAGACGCAAGTTTTAGGCATACAGTGCTCTTCTTGGAACAATTTTTGTTGCATCTTTTTCTTTTCTTCAGAGAAAGAAAGCAGATAAATGGGAAGGGAGACTATTAAATAAGGCTGAAGAGGTCTGAACTGAGCTCCTGTCTCAGACTTTTCTGTGACCTTAGGAAATCTGCTTCACTCCCACCCACAAAGTAGAGATGATCAGTTTCTGTCTGTGTTAAAAGCAGAGTCAGCCACAAACGTGCAAGTTTAGATTTGACTGTGTTAGGCAAGACATGAAAGTACCTAAAGGAGGAAGAAATTAAGAAATAAATGCAGTGATTCATTAAAACATAATAGTGCAAAATTCCTTCCTTTATTCTCAGGCAGCAGTCGCTCCCTGGCTTTTTGCTGCTTGCTGCCGTTACAAATTTGCTGACCACTGCCTGTAAATGGCCCACTGCTGCTTGGAGCAAAGGCCACAACACCCTCTGGATGATTCTGATTCCTTTGGGGCTATTTTTTCCCTTTAGCCTTCACAAAGAACAGACACAAACATATGCTGAAGAAACAGAGCTGCGTCTTAGGGGAAAACACAGGAGAGGAGTGAACCAACAGTGCAATAATGGCATGGGATGTGCTGAAGTGGTGGAGCTGCCCTGCCACCAAATGGGAGATGCCAGGAATCATCCAGACTTCCCAGCAGACTCAGGTAGCTGCAGCATGCTGGGCATCCCAGAAATAGCTTTGCTGCTCTGGGACTGCAGCTCAGAGCTGTCTCCCCAGGATGGATGCCACCTCTCCCATGCTCTTCAGAGCCTGTAGTGTAAAGCTTGTGGGGTAAATCACAGTGAGGATATCTTTCTCTGTCACTGCCAGGATGATCTCAGCCACCAGAGAACAAGTGGAGAGGTGGAATCCTCCCCCAAGCCCTGAAGAACCAAAGTAGCAAGAAGCAGAGATAAAACCCTTGTACTTGCAGAAACCCTGGAGTCCCTCCTGAGCCAGTCAGCTCCTCCCATGGCCAAGAGTGAGCAGAGTGGAGAAGTGAGTCTGCTGTAAGTTGCTGGTCCAGAAATGCCCCAAATACCTTTGAAATACCCCAATTTCTTTCCCAGTGCACAGAGTAGTGCTTCCCTCACTGGGCCAGTGCTGAGAGGTGGAGTTCACCAGTCCATGGATGACACTCAAAATGCCTTTCATCTGAATTGTGGAAAAGGAGCGCCTGAGTTACTTGAGGCACATAAGAGTATCTTGGGGAAAGAGGAAAAGAATTGGGAAGACCATTTTCTGCACTCCTATTCCTCCTCAGTTACATTTTCTGGATGCAGCACAGCACCTGGATGTCAGCAGCCCCATGGGACTTCTCAGGGCTCCCATATAAATAGGACCAGAGCAAAGGGGTCCCCCAGCCCTGTGGGCTGCATTAGGCAGAGTGCTGCCAGCACATGCAGGGAGGTGACCCTGCTCCTCTGCTCAGCACCACTGAGACACATCTGGAGTGCTGGATCCAGTGGTGGACTCCCCAGTACATGAGAGACATGGACATACTGGAGCAAGTCTCTCTCCAGTATGCACACAGTGTGTATGTGCTGGTATGTGTGCCCTGTGTGTGCTACTGCTGTGTGCAGTGCTAGGAGCAGGGGTGTGAGCGTTGAATGCTTTGTGTTGTGAGTGTGGCTGCACGTTGTGTGCACAGTGCAGGACTGGTGAGCATTGCGTGTGTGTCTGTTGTGTTCAGTGTGTGTGGGATGGTGGCTCAGGGCTCTTTGTGTGGCCCCAGCTGGGGCTTGGTCCTGTGGGGCCCCAAGAGGGCCCCAGAGAGGTCACAGATGGGGTCAGAGGCATGTGGGAGATGGGACATCTGACAGTTTATGGGGTAGGCATGGGGCAATGTGGGGGTACCCAGGGGGGTTATAAGGCATGTGGGTGGTTGGGAAACCCTGTGAGAGTTACGGGCTATCCAGGAAAGCAAAGTGACACCCAAAAGGTCAAGACACTGGGGAGAAGGCTGGGTGCACATCCAGGAGACTGGAGGGCCTTGGGCTGGGAGGGTGGTGGTGGTGGTGATGGGGCACCCATGGGAGTTGTAGGACACCCAAGAAAGGGGAGAGGGCAAAGGAGAGCGCAGAGACACCCCAGGGGGCTATGGGACACCCGGGAGGCTGGGAAACCCCAGGGATTTATAAGGCACATGGGGGCCAAATACAGCTTGGACAGGGTTGGGGTCCCCCAAGCGGCTCAGGGGGCACCCAGGGACAGGTGTGATCGCAGGGTCCCCCCAGAAACTGATGCTGGAGCCCAGGCTTCTGACACCTCCTTTATTGCCGGCATTAACAGAGCCCCTGACAGGAGAGAGAATCCGTGCCCGCGCTGGGAGGTCATGGCCCCGCCGTGCCAGGCCTCACTATGGGAAGGTTCTTTGCAGGTGCACGGGCAGCCCGTTTATGCAGCCCACGACCACGTAGTGCTGCTGCTGCTGGTCAGTGTAGTGGCAGGGTGGCCGTGTGTTCCCACCACGCAGGCGGCAGGTGGTGATGCTCAGGGCTGTCGAGGTGGTGTGTAAGTTGGTGTTGGGTTGGGGCGCCCGGGAACAGGCAGCCACCAGGGCCGCGGGTGGGGCGTGCACGAAGGTGTTTCGGGTCTTGCAGAGTCCACTTGGGGCCAATATCTGCCGCTGCCTCATCATGGTGTCGCAGTAGCGATTCGCAATGGGCGTCCGGGGGTTGTCCACGTGCTGCCGCAGGAACTTGGCATAGCGGGTCTGGGGCTGGGCCCCTGCCAGTGCTGCCAGCACCAGGATCATGCACAGCACCCAGCCTGCCATGGACACCTGGGGAAGGTGGGGTTAGGGCCATCTGGACCTCTGGGCCCCCAGATGGATATCCCACACTGGGTGCTTGGTTGTTCTACAAATTCCCCTCCCAGATCCCTGCGTCCCATACAAATCCCCTCCCAATGTGTGGAAGCCCATCTCTGGACAGCTGGGCTATCTGTGGATCTTGCCTGGATGCACAGGAACCCTAAAGTTATGCACTCCACAGAAGCCTCAGTCCCCCATGGAACACCCCTTACCTGCTCTCAGACCCCTGGCTCCCCTACAGATCCACCGCGTGCCCCGACACCCGGATGCCATAGATGGCCTTCCTTCCCCTCTGGATGCCTGAGCTCCTCACAGACCTCTCCCACAGACATTCTGGTCCCCTGTGCACCCCTCACCCGCACCTGTGTGTGCATCTCCGTGTTCCTTATGGCCTCAGGACCTCCAGGATACCTCCCAGTCCTCTGCACCTCTTTTATACTGGCACAACATCCCAGCCGTGCCCAATGGGCAGGGATCCAGGAGGAGTGGCAGAGTAAAGAGCAAGATCCAGCGGATATCCGCATCCGGGAGAGCCAGGTGTCCAGGAAGCCCCACTCACCCTCATGGCCCCCAAGGTCATTAGGCAATCATTAACAAACCACATGACTGTCTGCATGTGTCTGCTTGGGTGGCCCCTGTCCCATCTGGTGGGGGGCAGGATGTCACCATCACCTCTGGGGCAGCTGGCAGGTGTTCCTACAACTCTTGAAAGATGTGACACATCCGTGACTCTTCTGCAGTGATGAGGGACCTATGTGCTCCTTTTCCTGGTGTCCCCTTGCAGGCAAATCCATATGCCCGGGAAGTGCCAGGATGCATTTTTCCTCACTTCCACCTCCCATGCTCCCAGCTGCTCAATTGATGCAGGGACAAGGTAAGAGCCAGGAGCCAGCCTGAGTCCATCAAATACTCCTTTCCCATCATAATGGAGCTCCAAGGAAAGCATGTCCCCTCCAGAGGGAGAGGCAAGCAGTGCCCAGGAGAGGCTGTCATGAGTGGGTGCAAGAGGTCTCCATCCTCCCCGTCAAAGGCATCAGAAAGACTCTGATGGGAAGTGGCAGAGAATGAGGTCCTGGGCAGCACCTTTCCCAAAAGAGCTGGAACTCTTCCAAGATTGGCCACAGTGAAGGTGCAGAGGGTCTTGCCCTGGGCTCTGGCAGCATTTCTAAAGCCTCTGACAAAATCCTCCTCAAACGTGCACAGTCCCTACAGTGCAAACAGCTCGGGTACCTGGCCAAAACCTCACAGACGTGGAAGGTCAGCACAGCCCCCTTGCTGGCTCTCAATACCCTGCTCCTGGGCATGGAAAGAGGATGGGGACTCTCATCATGACCCCTTGGACACACTCTGCTTTCCACTGTCCTGGTGTGGGTGCAAAAGGGATGGCGTCCACAGGAGGAGGAACAAACCCAGATCCTTGGCAACGGACTGTCTCTAGCTGGCATGGTGCAGGTACCTGTGCTGGATCCCATCCTACCTGGCAGAGCCTCAGGCATATCCTTGCCAGAGGCTGCTGTGAGGCTCATTGGTGAACCACAGCCTGTGGTCACCTCTTGTCCTGGAGGAGTTCCAAGTGCCTGGCGCTGTTCTGGGCACCGCTTCTCCACCTCCCATCCCTGCCCGTGCAGGAGGGCTGAGCGGAGCCTCCTCCTGCCCTGTGCGGTGGGGAGAGGTGCCATGGGCAGAGGCATTTGGGGCAGCCCAGACCACCAGCTTCTGGTTGTCCCCTGGACACCCCAAGGCCTGGGAAAGCTGCCGATATTAGGAGCTCTCTAAACACAGAATCCAGTTCAGAAAGGAGACGTTGTTTATTCTCCGTAGGATGCAAGGTGGAGGTTTGACAAACCAAACACACCATGGGGTAAAACGATAGATGTTTTCTACAGTAAAATTTACATGAGCCTGCCTGTCTAATGCATATTCATATTTCGATGCATATTTATTTGTATGACGTACTCCTTCTTTATGCTTGAAATACAAACTTCTTCATTAAGCAACTTCCATTGTAGAAAATACCAGACGACATCCGTTACGTTTACAAAAGGTGACAAAAGATTCAGCCTGGGGACAGATAATTCAGCTCGAAGGCATCAGAACGGGCAGGAGGTGGCAGCTGCCCTTCGCCCGGGCACAGTCGGTGCAGCGAACCCCGTCCCTGTGGCTCTGCCCGCCCGCACAGCGGCCTCACTCGGCCATCCCCATTTCCGGCACTCGGTGCGCTCCGGCCGAGAGTCCCGGGCCGGGCGCTCCGCAGGGATCGGGAGTCCCGGGCCGGGCGCTCCGCAGGGATCGGGAATCCCGGGCCGGGCGCTCCGCAGGGATCGGGAGTCCCGGGCCGGGCGCTCCGCAGGGATCGGGAGTCCCGGGCCGGGCGCTCCGCAGGGATTGGGAATCCCGGGTCGGGCGCTCCGCAGGGATTGGGAGTCCCGGGCCGGGCGCTCCGTAGGGATTGCGAGTCCCGGGCCGGGCGCTCCGCAGGGATTGGGAATCCCGGGCCGGGCGCTCCGTAGGGATTGCGAGTCCCGGGCCGGGCGCTCCGCAGGGATCGCGAGTCCCGGGCCGGGCGCTCCACAGGGCTCCAGGCGGGGGCGCTCACGGGCACGGGCTGTGTCGAGGCTCCCCCCGCCCCCCCTGTGCCGTTGGTTCCGTCCCGCCGTGGTACGTCCCGGGCGGGCCGCCCCCGCTCCCGGCGCTGGAGGCCGCCCCGTTCTCGCAGGTCTCGCGCGAGCGTCGGTCTCGTATAACCTCGCGGGAGCGCGCGCGCCCCGCCCTTTCCGCGGTGCGGGCCGGACGATGGCGGTCGGGAAGAACAAGCGCCTCACCAAAGGCGGCAAGAAGGGCGCCAAGAAGAAAGTGTGAGGGCCGGCGGGGCACGGGAGGGCGGTGCCCGGGGGCGCCGGGCGGATGGCGGATAGCGGCGGTGGCCCGGCCAGAGCAGGGCCGATGCTGTCATGGCGTCAGCGGGCGCGGGCCCGGCGGGGCGGGAGCAGCGGCGGGCATTCGGAGAGGAAGATCTTATTGCAGCCCGGCCTGAGAAAGTCGGTTAAAAAAGTCTTCTTCTTTTGATTTAAGGGTCGACCCTTTCTCCAAGAAGGACTGGTACGATGTCAAAGCTCCGGCGATGTTCAATATCCGAAACATCGGGAAGACGCTTGTCACCAGGACTCAAGGAACTAGTGAGTAGTTGGGGTTTGGTGGAGTACAGGGCATCGTGTTTGCTCCGTGTGCTGGCTCCAAGCGGATAAAGAACTTCTTAGATAAAAATACTGCTGAAAAGTGGGTATTGCTTGTACTGTTACGAACTTGGAAGCTGAGAAAGTTGGATGATTTGAGTGGATTTTTTTTAGTTGACCGAGTTGTTTGAATAAATGAGTTTAGCTACAGGGAAGTTCGTACACTGAGCCCTTGGTTGTACAAGAATGCCAACCCATGGCAAGGAGGGCCTGAAGTTTCTAATGAGCTCCTCTTGTGGTAACCTGGCGAGTTGGGAAAAGTCCAAGAAGTAAGCAGTAGTTCCCAGAGGGAGATGTGGGACAGTGCCGCAGGAGACCTTAGTCCTAATAGGATCATAGGCACCAGACTCTGAAATCTCTGAAATTCAAAGGTTTTGGGTAAAGATTAGAGCCAGCATTGCTACTTAATGTGAGCACCGATGTATCACTGGAGGGTAAGTTCGGTTTTATATGATCTGGCACACCTTAGAGGAGACCCCTGTTAGGAATGCAGGGTGTCTGAACAGAGGTAATAACCGTGTTTTTGGAAGCTTAGCAATGCAGAATGGCTAAGTACCTTTATGGTACTCTGCTGGTTGTACTCAAAGTTAGGATGATGACTGTTTCTTTGAACTGTAACATGTGAAACAAATAAAATGAGGGTCACTGCCAAACGGAGTGTGAACCAGCCAGTGTTGTTAAAATGGTTCCTTGTGAGGAGGAGCTGTGAAATGATTGTACTGAGCTGTTTGTCTCCTTCATCATCTCTGCTGAGCACTTGTGGCTATTTATGTTCGGTTTTTTCATTGCTGTTTGTTATTTCCAAGTACTCTGTAACCCCTTTATGCTTGAAACAAACCAGATTATTACACGTGGTGGAATCTGCTGTGTGCTGCTGTTCACATCCCACACCTGATACTATTACCTAAAAAAGATTCCTCCCATAGGGAGACATTTCCAACCTTGCTGGCTCTGTGATCACCATTAGAAAACATCACAGAACGGGATTGCAGCAGGGATTCAGTATCTGATTAGAAGGATGTGCTTCTGATGTTGATCTAAGGTGTTTGATCCTGTTCCATCACACAGAAATTGCCTCTGACGGGCTGAAGGGCCGCGTGTTTGAAGTGAGCCTGGCTGATCTGCAGAATGATGAGGTTGCCTTCCGCAAATTTAAACTGATCACTGAGGACGTTCAGGGCAAAAATTGTCTGACCAATTCCATGGGATGGACCTCACACGGGACAAGATGTGCTCCATGGTCAAAAAATGGCAGGTGTGTGAGAAGCAAGGTCTGTGCTGCTGCCGGTGCCTGCAGGGAGGGAGGGGAGCTCTGGCAGAGCCGTGTTTGAAGTGGCTCAGACGGCATTGGGCGTGTGGGGCTGGGCAGCCTGTCTGCTGTGGGTGGTAAAGGCTCAGTGCTTCCTCTTCCAGACAATGATTGAGGCCCACGTGGATGTCAACACTACGGACGGGTGGGTACCTGCTGCGCCTCTTCTGCGTGGGCTTCACCAAGAAGCGCAATAACCAAATCCGCAAGACCTCCTATGCCCAGCACCAGCAGGTCCGGCAGATCCGCAAGAAAATGATGGAAATCATGACCTGGGAGGTGCAGACCAATGACCTGAAGGAAGTTGTCAATAAGCTGTAAGCTTTGGCAGTGTTCTCTTTTTCTCCCCTATTGCTAAAATGGTTCTTTGGGGGTTGGTTGTGGCTGAGTGCCTGGGGAGTGCTGGTGCATCCTGAGCTGTTTGTCAGAGACCAGGCAAGGAGCCCCTCGTGTGCAAAAGCCAGTCGCCCTTTTCTGCAAATGGCTTCTCTTAGTCTCTGCATCCTGTCTGACCTGAACCTGCTGTCAGGTCTGCATAAATGTAAAATCATTCTCCAGAAGAGTTTTGGTTCACATTTCTACAGACTAAAGTTGTAACTCTGATCCCTGGGTGCTGTGAATGATAGAACCTGACAAAAACTCTCTCTTGTGATGGAATGTGCTGATTGCTTCCAAATGTTTGCAGATCTGCTCCCAAAATGAGCACACATGCACTATGTCCCTTCTAACATTGCAAAGGAGGTGTCTTAGAATCTAAATGTACTTGAAGAAAATTGTCAAAGTGATGATGTAAACTTTTGTGGAGTTATTTTGTATTCTTAAGGTTTTTTTTAAGCCTGTGTTGCTGCTGCAGAAGCAGGCAGAGTTTTTAGCATTGTGGTGCTCTGATTTCTCAGGATCCCAGACAGCATTGGCAAGGACATCGAGAAGGCCTGTCAGTCCATTTACCCTCTGCACGATGTCTATGTCCGCAAGGTGAAGATGCTCAAGAAGCCCAAGTTCGAATGTAAGCCTGTTACTGCAGACATTTGGAGGAGGGTGTGGAGAGGAGTTACTTTAAATGTGTTTGCTTTTGGATGAAGATGTTACAGCAGGGTTAATGAGCTAAAGTAGTCGTAGAAGAGAAACAGTGTGTCCTTATCCCCATATGTGGCTTCCAGGATTGAAAGCCAAGCAGAGAGTGTTCAGTTTGGAGCTTCTTGAATTCTTGCCTGGAAGTGCTGCTGAATGTTTAAAAGCTTGGCTTTGGGAATGAATGATGGCAAAATGTTTCGGTCCCAGATGATGGGGAATGATTCCATTTCGCCTTTTTCTGACATTCCCGTGTAATGCAGCAGGAGGCTCCCGAGTCCAGGTCCTCTTAGAAAAAGGTGTAGCTTGTAGTTTCACTGCATAGCCTTATTTCCCTGCTTGTTTCTGACTGCCACTGCAGCAGCATCTCTGTGCATGAGCTGTCTGCAGTGGACTTAGTCCTACCTACAGAAAGTGTTCTGGTGGTTTCATTTGTATATGAGTACTTGAGTAATTTAGAACTGTTTAAACAGGTCCATCTCTCACTGTTCCTGTCACTGCTTCTTTTTAGTGGGCAAGCTGATGGAGCTGCACGGTGAAGGTGGTGGTGCTGGAAAGCCCTCTGGGGATGAGGCAGGCACTAAGGTAGAGCGAGCTGATGGGTATGAGCCGCCCGTGCAAGAGTCTGTGTGAAACTAAAAATTGGTGGAAAATAAAAGGTTTTAATATACAGAACTAATGCTTGGTTGCCTGCATTGCTACTGGACAATATTGGTACTGGATGTGTGGATGAGTTTACAGTAAGATAAACCTACGGCCTTGGTTTAAAAAAAAACAAAACTAAAGAAGCACTCATGTACTCCTCCAGCTGTGCTGTGGAGATGGGTGGAAGAAGGTGGGTTGTACGTTTTGTGGATTCGCTATGTAGGTTTTACCCAGTAATTTCAGTCCTCACCAAAAAAACCTTGTGTATGTGTGCAGAGGTTGAATTGGTGAGAGGTGCCTCAAAGAGTACAAGGAAGGCAGAAATTGCACAGGGAAACCTGTGTCAGAATTTGGTATTATTGGGAATACCAGTTCTATCCAGATTGCTTGCTTCAGAAAATGTGCCAATGATTCAATTTCCTGGTAGTTTAATACAATCTCTCATGGGATATAGGTGTGTTCTCTGGTGGTCAGAAGGTGTTTAAAGATGTTAAAAGTGGTAATTATGCAGATGGAAGCAGCATTAATTTTGAGCACTGCAGAAAACCAGAATGCTGCTGGAGCAGTGGAGTTTGGTGTTGGATTAGTCAGAACTGAGGGTGACTGTAATGGAGAAGCTGTGGAATTTCAAAGGGGAAAAATTTCTGTAAAAAGGCAATGGTCTGTGTTCTGAAAACAAAGCACTTAGAAGTTCTGCGGAGTGATTTTCAGACTGTTTTCCATTATCTAACAGCCTTTTTGCTTCTTCAACTTAGGTTGGCTTAGAAATGGAAGACTTTTGTTCTGGCTAAAACGAGTTTCGTGTGCTACCAGTGTGTTTTGTTTAGAATAGGACAACAAACCTAAAGTCTTACTAAATTGTTGGTAAGTTAGTGATTTAAAACCTGAGAGCAGAATGCAGAGTTCACTGAGACTGGTGGCTCTTGCAATTGGTTGTCACAGAGCTTAGGACAAAAATAAAGAAAAATAGGGAAAATGTTACTGTTCCAACAAAGCTACTGGGAAAAAAGGGAAGGGCCTTGCTACCCATGAAGGCTGCACTGTTCCCTGTCAGGGATTTTCACATTTTCTTAGTTGATAATTCTGGTGTGGACCAAGTAATATGCAAAATGAGAAGAATGGTATTGAACTTACTTCAGAATGCTGCAGGTGATGTGATTCTGTCTTGTGATTCCAAGTTACAGTTTTAATGTTCTGGTTTTTCCACTTTGTGTACTGGAAGGAAGAGAAGTGAGTGCTCAACGCTCAGAACCTTGGAACAGGGGGAAGGAATCATGTTGCTTTGTTCTTCCCATCTGTACGCTGAGGCATGTGTCACCTGCCTCCAGGAATCCCAGGCAGCCACATTTTTGAAGCTGTGAGGTTTTATTTGTTACTTGCTTATCTGAGTACTGTATGTTGCCAGAAGGTTAGTCCAAGAGGATTTGGGGAAAGCAGAAGAATTCGGGGTTTTTTCAGGCTTTTAAATGTATTGTTTGGAACAGTGGCATTGCCACTAGGAGCTCTAGGTAAATGCAGGCTTTGTAATGTGATTTGGGGTGGGGGAAAAACAGGAAGGAAAATACTCTGCATCCTCTGTATTCTCTCAACTAAAACAACAGCTGAAAAATCATGGAGTATGAAAGCAGCAATCCGCAGAGCACACCTCAATTACGTGCAGGACCAGTCCATGTCTTCCTCACAGTGTTGTCACAGTGAGAACCACAGTGTGTGTGTGTTTGTGTGTGATACCCTGTGGTGACAGCTGCTTGCTGCAGGTAGCAAAATGCTGTAGGTTCTGTAGGTGGTGAGTGTGAGGCAGACCCAAGTCCAAAGGCTTGAATAACCTGCTAAAGTCATCCAGGTTCTCTGAGGCGTTTGGACAACTTGTCTGGGAGTGGGGTGTTACTTTTCAGCTGGGCTAAATTTATAAGCAGAATGAGATCTCACACTGTCAGCTGGAAAGCTCCTCTTTCCACAGCCTAAGACAATTAAAATTCTCTCATGATTTACTTATCAAAGTTTTATTGGTTAAATACATTCTTAATTTACAGAGGTACCATAACAAACCTTACTGTAGTTAACAAAGGTTTATTTAGGACACTGTTCATTGTACACAGAACAAAAGACATCTTCCTGAAGATATTTCCAGAGGATGGGTCAAACAAAGTATTTTGGTAAGTGAGGCTTTTATTCTAATGCATGGAGATCTAGCTGGATTTCAAGGTTACAGCTGAAATTTGCTACTACATTGCAGTTAAGATTTGCACTTCACCTCATTCTCGGCTTTTCTGCACACCTTAGGAACTTTATGTTGTGATCGGTATGTGGTCTCACGGTGGTGTTGGGCATTGTCTTAGGAAAATCCTGTGCTGTAAAAGCTGAGCCTCTCCCTCGCTTCAGCGTTCACACAGACGCTGTTCAGCTGCCTGCAGCCATGTGAGCAGCCCTTAGATGGCACTGGGTGCTCTGAGTAAAAGGCATTGCTGCTACTCCTGCCCTGCCCCACAGGGAGGAGGAGATTACATACAGCAGAGTGGTCTTGTCAATGAACAGGCACTGACTTTAAACATTCAGTGAAGTTACAAAAACAACCGGTCAAGACACAGTTATAAAAATGGGAAAGAGGCAATTGAAAAAGAAATATAAAAAAATCAGTTCTACTTTTGAGACTTTTATCAAAACCTTAGAAAACTGCCAGACAAACAGTAAGTGAACATCATACACTTCAGCCTCATCTACCGCCACACTGGTGTGGTATGTCTTTGAAGGACCTGGCTATTCCTTGGATTTCTCTAGGCGATGACTGGTTTTTTTGGAATAAAAACCTTTAGAATCTCCTAGCAGGAAAACCTGGAGGAGTGGGAAGGATTGTCCTTGGCTGTGGACTTCCCCGTGATTGAGTTCCAGACAGCCTTGCTGGGGTCCTTAGAACTGAGTAACAGCTGTAGCCATTTTGTGTTTCCAACCTTCCAGAAGCAGCACATCATTCAGCATTTTGTTTCTCACGTTAATCCCTAATGGAAGTAGACGTTCAGTTCCTCAGCTCATGAAAACTTTGTGTGGTCCTCATCCCCTGGTTGTGTGAATGGTACTGTTGTAGCTTAAACACACCCCACCACAAAGCAGGGGGGCTGTGTCTGTCCTCCCCAGTCCTGTGGCCCAGCAGTGACTGCTGAGTGAATGGTGCTGAGGTCGTGTCTGCACTGCAGGTCCCTCAGGCTTGCTTCAGGTGAGCTCCAGACTCCACTGGGAGTGGATGCCCATTCCTTGCTGGGGGAGGCCTGTAGTTCTGGCTGTGCCTATTCCTGCCTGCTGTGATGGCCACCAGAGCACAGTGCACAGGGAGGGCAGGGCCACCCTCCCCAGCCTGCTTAGGCCCCAGTTCAGGTGCACCCTTCTCTCACAGCAGCACGTTGTTGTTGTTGTATTGGTGCTCAGAGGTCACACCAGTGAAGGTGTCAGCAGGGATGTCACCAAGTCAAAACTATCTGAAAGTCCATCACAATGATTCTGGTTCCCAGTCTCCATCCACTTCCAACTGCTGGTCCCTCTGCAACCTGAACTGCCAAGCCCATGAGGGAAAGTCTTGCTGAAGGTATCTCAGTGCCCAGTGACCTGCAGCTCTGGAGCAGCCACTCATCAGCTACTGGTTCCTTTTTCTGATACAGTGCAGAAGGGGTGGAATACTGGCAGCAGTCAAAGAACCAACTGCAGCATAATTTCTATTCCAGTCTGATGGAATTAGCAGTTAATCAGGATTCTATTAAATTATTTTGTGAGAAGCAAAGTGATACAGAAAGGAATCGACTACTACAAGTTCCTACAATGTGAAACTAACTCAAACATGTGCATCTTAGTTGGTCAGTCAAGTTACACTGCTACTTTTTACCAAGTGCCTTGGTTAGAGCTGCTTGCAGTAACCTCTTGCCAGGCATGTTTTCCTCAAGGCCTCAACAGACCATTTATGAGGATGCTCAGTGTATCTGGTATGTGGCAACCAACTGGAAACTAACCCCACGTCTGCTGAAAACTAAACCCAAGGCTGTAAAATATCCTTCATGTTAAGGACAGGAATAGTGTTACTGAAGTATGTTCCAGTGTTTGAGTGACAAAATGCAGACTGAGTGAACACTGGCTTCCCACTTCCATGAGGGGAGTGGAGGGGTAAATAGTTGGAATAGTGCAGCTACTCCATGGTTGGGATCTGAGAAAGCTCAATAAACACTGTCTGTGGCTAACCTCAGCTGGGAAAGAAGGGTACAGTGGTGCTCAAAGAACAGTGGGCAGTAGGAAAAAACTAAATCTGTATTTGCAAATATTTTGGGGAAAGCAAGGAAGGTGTAAGATGATTCATACCAATTCAAACAATTCATTAAGAGGCTTACTTAAAAAAAAAATTTACTTATGTGATCTTGCTGTATGACCAGCTTGGGCTAAGAATGGAAGGATTTACTTCTCCATTTCCCCTCTTACCAGTATTAGATTTGATACTTTCTACTACAAAATACCAGATATTTTTCTTATCCTCTAAGTCATAAAACAAGTTGATTCTACTGCTAACGTGGAACTCAAGCAGCAATGAAACCTGAGTACCAAACTAAATCTGCATAATGAGTGCTGTAATTATATATTAAAACAATTTTTAAAGTTTGGCTCTCAAGAAGGTCAAAGGAGGCCAAAGCAGCTTATGTTACACAGACTTTGTGCATGATAAATGTAATACCAGAGAGTAAACATAGTAGAATGCTATATCAGTTAAAATGGTGTTGCACCACAGTATTTCCCTAGTTGGAAATGGCTAAAAAGCCTGCTTGTTTTGCTCTCTGAGCATTCATGAAACATGACTACATACACTGTCACAAAAGACTCAGATTTCCTTATCTGACTTCAAGATACTACCATGACTGTCTAGAAATAGTAGTGCAAAACATTGATAATCAACACTTGTTGATGTCTTTGCTGTGCCTTTAGGGTAGAAAACATTCTCTCCCACACGCAGGGAGTAGCACAAAGGCAACACTTCATGGTGTCTTTAAAATCTGAACAAAGTTCTTGGGAAATATCCCAGATTTTCCTCCTATCTCTGCACTCATCCAGTCCTTGTCTACAGATTCCAGCTCTGTTATCATGTCACCTGCCTGTAGGAGAAGGAGTAATGTGAGTCAGGGCATGAGCAATGTTAATGCATGCAGAGCTGATCCTATTTAGAAACAATATCAATCAAAGACAAGAGGAGTAAGATGTGGCTTCTGCTGGTTACGTCTCCAGAAGATTGTTTGCTAAAACCGGATAAAACTTGCTAAATTAGGCGAAATACTTGTTTATGCTGAAAAATCCCCTTTGGAGGGACAGAAGAGCAGTGCTGGGTAATTTCTCACACTGCTTTGGCTCTCCAGGTATATGTTAAGAGCTGGCTGGCTCATGAGCCCCCTGCTTTACTGTTTTATTTGTGTGTGTTTCCAGGGTTTCTTTTCTTAACACCCCGGAAGGATTTTTTTTTTTTAAATTTAGTCCCAGTATTTTCTAGCACTTGGAAACTTTCCCAAGAAAAGGAAAAGCAATCTAAGCTTATTACGGCCATTTAAATTGCAGCTCCTGTGTTTGGTCCTGGCTCTTGTTCTCACTGTCTCATGCCACATTCTTCATCTGAAGTACTGGCCTTTCTTTCAGTACCTCTATTCCCCTCTTCTGCTTTAAAGAATCATCTATCCTTGCAGTATTGCAACCTGCTAATGCTGAAACTATTTTGCTAGCTTTAGCAAGGAAAAGACTATGAGTTTCAGCTCCTGTGAAATTCTAGTGTTTCTCAGAAATTTGTTTTTGAGGACATGGTTACCTCAATCATGACTTTGAATATCAAGGGCACTCTGTTTCTTGTTCATGCTCAATATGATCTGAGCATCCAGCATGTATTTAATTTTTCCCTTTGTTCCCATGGCAACTCTGTATTGTGTTGCCAGTTCAAGATTTTGCTGCAGTTAGGTTTCCCTGAGAGGCCTGGCTCTGTAGCACTGGCACTCTCACCATTACCTCCTACTCAGAGTTTTCTTTCTAGTCCAAAGAGAGGCTCCCTTGACTATATCAAGCAGTCAGGAACTGAATGTACTGCAAAATAAGGTTTGTTTATCTTGCCATGTTGACTAGATCAGAGAAGTCCAGAATTCTGCAACTCCTGACCTCTTTTCAAAGTCTTTAACAAAGATTTTTGCTAATAGGAAACAGGAGTGGTAAGGGAAAAAAATGTTTTTTAGAGAAATCACTTATCAAATGTGTTAATATCTATGCATATTAATATCTATGTTAATATCCATGTGCTTCATCCTTTTTGTCTAAAGCCTGTTGTCACCGTGGATGAACCTTATTTTTTAGCACTTCTTAGGAGCAGGAGACCTCTTGGGAATTGGTCTAAGAGAGGTACTTACTTTGAAGGAAAGCTCATCTTCATTTTCTGCATGAAAATCATAAAGAGCTTTGGCTTTTCCTTTCTTCCCTCCTCCAGGCTGTGACAGCTCTACCCTGGCTACAGAACACAGATAAGAGAAGTTACTTGCATTGGAGTGAAATAAATCTCTGTTTCTGGAGAAGTTTCCTGTCATTCTCCCCGCTATTGTACTACAGGTTGTCCAAATGTTACTGCTACTGCTGTAACAAATCCAAGTAACAAATCCAGTGTCCTACTGGAATAAAAAACTCTACTGTCACTAGTTCATTTTATAGTATTAAATAGTCTCACAGTTCTGCTTCTAAGCAGACTAAATTTAAAACTCACTTAACTTGAACTTCCCAAAGGAGATACATAATAAATGCTGACTTTCCTTCCTTCTACTCTAAGATGAAGCAGCATCAATACTCCTGAATTATTCCTAAAGGTGGCTCAATGGCCCTGTTTTGCCTGTCCCCAAGCCACACTGGGAAACATTCCAGACTCTGTCACCTTGCAGATGACTCGCTGACTAGAACATTATTATTGCCATTATTAGAGAAGTTGGTTCAAAACTGAAATATAGCTTTAGAATACTCAAGACACTGGTGGGGTGTGACTTGTGGATGCAGTTGATGCCGTTGTGTTCTCCCACAGCTGTCATGACTGGCACAACCCAAGGAATAATGAAGAATTGCTATCTCGTAGGAGCACTGTACCTGAGCAGGTCTGAACAAAAACTGCTGGGAAAATCCCTTCCTCTCCATTCAGTCTTCCTCTATACCACTCCAAATCTACTTGTTCCAGTATTTGGATGTAGTCTCCCTTTTTGAAGGATAAATCATCTTTGGTTTCTGCTGTGAAATCATGAAGCGCTTCACACCACTCTACTGAGTGTCTGTTATTCTATTCAAGTTAACAGAAGAGATGCATTAATTTTAGAAGTATGAAGGGAGCCCAAAAAGTGATGGATGCTGCTGAAAGCAGCTGTACAGCACATGGGTGCCCTGACACCCTCCCAATACAACAGCGCTGCTGCAGATGTAGACTAGAATGGCATTTCAGCAATTGCCACCACAGAATTTCATCTGGGCTCAGCCACATTCCTTTTTATCTCTGGTGGCAGGGGAAAAGATTAATAAATTCAAAATTAGATCCCTACAGCAATATTTAAAATAGAGCAAACAAGAACTTGCTTCAGCACAAAGGCTAACAAGTTACCAATGTTAATTTGTCAGCAGCTCTGTATTCAATCAGTTTAGGCCAAGTGTCAGAAATGAGGCTGTGACAATGCAGCATTGTGTGCTGTGGGAGTGGTGTTGGGTTCTGCAGTTACTCCCACATTACAATACAGTCTCTGTAAATCTATACATAAATTCTGGCCCTTAAAATAAAGTTTTATTACCTGAGGAAGGGAAGACGAAACCTCCACCTTATTCTTCACTGCTGTTTCTGTACCTACATAAGTAAAGCACAACTTAGGAATAGGAGCAGTGTTTATTCAGAATACTACTAATGCCAGAGATTTTAGGTATTTGAAGTCATTGTTAAGAATATCTGCTCAAAATGTCCTACTGTTAATTTTGAGGGTTTTTTTAATTGGTCTTCCCTCTCTTTTGACTTTCTTTCTGCAATCATTGTCCTTTTGGAATTTTCGTCTGTATGCTGCCTATTTTCATTAAATACAAAACCACGCTCTTGAAGATGTTTGCAAACATATTCATACCTGTTCCAGGCAGATCTTCAATTCCTTCCACAAAGTTCAAGGGGAAAATTCCAGACGTGCCTCTGAGCTCTCCTTTGGCCCACTCTTCATTTACATATTCTTTCAGGATAATAGTTTCACCTTCTGAAAAACTGAGCTCATCTTTCTGATCTCCAATGTATTCAAATCGTGCTACACATCTTGGACCTCTGCACAAACAAAAGAGAAAGTAACTTTGCTTCTTTATTATTACTGTCCAATTCATAATAAGACAGCATTGTATGCAATATATGGATTGATATTTTAATTAAAATGATAAAAAAAATGCACTGAAGATAGAACAGGTGGAAAATGGGGGGCCAGCCCTGGTTCTCATCTCTGCTTTCTGAGGAGAATGAGTAGAGAGTCTGGAGGAGCCAGATGCAATTTCTGCATCCCAATTGCTGGCTGTTACATTATTTTGCAAAAGACCCTATTTCCCTTCCAAACAACAATAAACCTTTACCCTTGTTTCTGGGACACCTGTCCAATTTAATGTCTTTGCCTGTATCCAAGCAAGTTTCCTGATACACTTTTGTTAAGAGTTTGGTAATTTTTTGAGCTATCATCCCATGTAAATGCAATCCAACATGGGTGGGGGTTGAGTGTTGTACATTTGTCCCAAATACGTGGAGATTTCATAGGAAGAAGCTCATTTTAATCTACTTCAAAATACTTTATCCTGTAAAATCCATCCCCATAATCTTATAGGGCAAAAAGCTTATCTATCAAAGAAAGAAACACCAATGCATCTGATACATTTTATACACTTTGGTACACTACTGAAAAAACCCAATTTTTTTTTCCCCTGACTTAAATTGATTTCCTTATTTAAGAATCTAATAAATTAAATTTAAAGAAATTAACCTAAGAAAAGTTTTGTTAATCAGAAATGCCATGCTGAAAAAAAAGCAGTAATAGGCTTTAATTCCTTCTATATATTCATAGCATACAAACAAAAGTAGGAAGCTTGATTCACACCCCTGTCCCCCACTCAATATCTTTGCAAAGATGTGTCTTTCAGGACAGAGGTAGAACTTTCTGTCTCTTTCTTAGCTGCACAAGCAGCTTTTTAAAATAATGTTTTGTTCCTGACAAACCAAGCTCAATCTAAGGAACAATGGAATGATCCCACTGACACTAGTGGCTCCTGCCTCTGCCTGAATTTGCTTTAATTCCTGGAATGAATGATTACAAAATCCCGTAAACATCACTGAGAAATAAATATCATGAAAAATCATTTCTTGCCCACAAATATTAGCACAAGTTGTTTGAAAATCAGAAATGAAAGTGCTGGCAATGCATTTGATAATTTGGGGGGAACTTCAGATTTACCCCTACAGCTGCACACCTCAAGGACAGACAGATTTCTCTGCTTACAGTACCTCTGTGTTCTGTCCCATTGTATCTTGTTCTTTCACATGAGTAGGAGCCCTACCATGTTCCATCTTGTGGAGACACTGGAAGAAAGCAGCAAGGCCAGGAGCAAAGGGAGGGGTGTACAGGGTTGCTGAAGTTAATTAGATTGGTTCATGGTTTCTGGAACCAGTTTTCATGAAAGTATGTGTTTAGGCTTTTTTTACCTAAATATGAGTCTTAATAAAACATCATAAACATTCCGATTTTCAAAACATGTAATTTAATTTTTACAATATATTTTGGTGAATAAAATGTTAACCCTATTAACCTCAGTGCAGAGAGCCCTGCTTCAAAGTTAGTATTTCTTTCTGTCTGCCCAGAATGAGCCAGCCATCCCAACCCAATCCATGTGCAGATGGCATGTGGAGCTGCTTGGGGTTTAGTGGTATGCAGTGGGACCAGCCTGCCCTTGGAGCAAAGAAGTCTGGCAATAAGCTGGGAAACAGGCAGTGGGGGGAAGGCCAGATTTCTTTTCAGCAAGATGGAAATTGCCAAAATCCCAGGCATGCTCAGCGACCCTTCCCCAGTGAGAGAAAGGTTCCATATACTTGGAGTGCTCTAGTACAGCCAGAGGGCTGGAGCTGTGTGCCAGGAGTCACTCTCTCCTTATCATGCCCTGCTGCTGAAGCACTGGGTGGCAGCTGCCAGGTGAGAGAGGCTGTGTTTAAAAGATTGTCCTTGTATCAAGTGCTTCATTCTTGCCTCTCTGTAGATAACATCACAGCTTAAATATTTACCCTCTACTACCTTTTTACTACTGTATATGCAGTTCATAGGAAAGTGGTTTCAAGGGTGGGGAAGTGCATTTCTTTGGAAGTCTGGTTGCAGCCTGCTTTGCAAACCTGCTCTGTTAAACTGGATTAAATCCCTAACCCTTCCAGTAAAACTTTGCAGTTGTGAATAGCTGAAGACTGTTCACTGGGTTCAGATGTAAGTCGGCTTGCTGCTTTCTTCCAACCAGGGCCCTGGGGGTGGCAGGGATATGGAGAAGGACCTGTGCTCTGAGCCTGCAAGGGCCACTCATGGCATCTTCTTGTGTGTTGCTGTCTCCTAGGACACTCACCCGAGCTGAACCACTCTCCCCCTCCGGCTGAGAGCCAAGTGTTTCCCCCTGTTCCTTTCCTTCCTGTCTCCACTGAGAATGGTCCCTCCTCTGCCCCCAGCTGCCCGCCCCCTCTGCCCCAGAAGAAGACAGTGATCAGAATGGTGTCTTCCCTAGATGGCTTTTTTGGGGGACAGGCATCTTCAGCCAAAGCAGCTGGTGCTGGCAGCCCCAGGCTGAATGTCAGCCATTCTGAGAGCAATATGTGCCTCCGAGAGGAGCTTCCCTTGATCCACCCAGCCAGTCTGGGGGGCCGCCCTGGTGCCTTCTCCTCCTCTGAGTCCCTGGAGAAAAGCCCGAAAGGAAACAGCTACTGGGGCTCAAGCACTGCTAAGAGCACAGCGGCTTGCGGCCCCAGCAGAAACCTCCAGCCCCTCTCCTCCTCACAGCTCAGCGTGTCTAGCCAGGTGTCCTCGGCCTCCAGCCTCCACAACCTGCTGAGCAACATGGACAGCAAGGAGGGGCTGTACAGCAAGCTGGGGGCCCTGTACGCCGAGTCCCTGCGCCGCCTGGTCGCCAAGTGCGAGGAATGCTTCATGCGCGAGCAGAAGAACGAGCTGCACTTCAGCGAGAACAACTGGTCGCTCTTCAAGCTGATGTGCAACAGGCCCTGCTGTGACTCGGGGGACGCGATTTATTACTGTGCCACGTGCTCCAAGGGCCCTTCTACCACCTATGCTGTGAAGGTAACAGGCCACCAGGTATCCAGGCTTATCTCCCTCTTCTAGGTGGAGATGTGTGCGCTATAGCAGCGCGCGGTGTCTCATACAATGTCTTGTTTTCTCTGCTTGTATTTCTCACAGCTGAAGTTGGGCAAGCAAAACCCCCTCCCAAAACTGCCACTTTCCCACTGCTGCTTGGGAAGGGTAATTTGGAGAAGGAGTTTTCATTGTAACAAATTCCAGTCAGATTTAGCTTAATTGCTGAAGGGGCCTGAAATCCAACCATTTTCCCTCTCTGAAAACATCTTTGTGCAAATACTCTGTTGTAAACTCAGAGGTATTTGCCTCTGATGACACAAGCTGATGAAAGGCTGCTCAAAAGACAGCATTTTTGCCTCTGCCTGCCTTTTAAGTGGAAGCTCTGACCCAGATACTGAGTGCTTATATGATCTTTTAACTGCAGGCAATAAGATATTGCAGATCCCAATTAAACAATGCGAGGCTGACTCAGACATGCTGTGTAAGGTCAGGTCTGAAATATTTTCCTGTACCTCCATGGAATACATGTTTTGAAACGGAAACTTGAGGTGCAATAGTTCAGCTCTTTGAAACCCGGATAAGTAAGCTTATCCAGCCGGTTCCGTGGACATCCTGTGGATTTGGGGTTCTTCATTGACGTTATTACTTGCATACAGAGATCTTCATTTTCCTTCTGACTTAACACTGGGGACATCTCACTGCTGCTTATTCCTCAGGTTGTTTTCAAAGCCTAAAGTAATTCCCAAAGAAGCACTGTCAGAGATGCATTAAGGAGGGGAAAAAAATGAAGAAAATCTCTGCTGAATCGTTTCCACTGTTGCCTGAAGTTTTGGGTTTTCGGTGTTTCATTCTAATGAGCAGGCTGCCTGCTCGTCACAGGGTGTGGGGGCAGGATAATTTGGGTTTCGGTGGGATTCACATCTTCAAGGACACTCTTCCTCAGCTCCGGGCCCCAAAGACAAACAACGTAGAAGGATAAAACATCGTCATCCTCATCTGGAGTGGTTGATTGGATAACGAGTGGGGCATATGCAAATAGACTGGAATCTAGAAAAAGGGGGAGGTTCGAGGACTTGGCCTCCTTTTGACATGTATGTCGGAGCGACCCCAGGCAGCTGTGGCAGCTGCCGGGGCTGGCCGTGAGGGCCAGGAATAAAATTTATTGCAGCCTTACCCTAACCCGGCCTCTGCCTCTGTTGTCTCAGGCAACACCACCATCATGAACTCTAAGAGCTGTTCTAGGATGTTTTAAAACATCCCTAAGGGATGTTCTAGTTACTGGTAGCTTAAAAGCCATTTCATATCCTAAAGGAAATACAGTCAACCCAACAGGGGGGCTGTAAATAACCAGGTTCAAATTAGATGAGATCTTGCACTAATACCCTTAGTGCAGCACTCAGAGTCGAAGCTTTTCTTGTGTGTTATAGCTAAATACATCCCAACTCTCTTCCTGAAGCCTAAGAACCATGTAGTTAACTGTTGTGCTCCTTTTCAATTTGCAGTTGCCTGTAGCACACCCACACCTCTGCTTTTGCCTGCTGTATTAGGGGAGGTTCAGTAGCTCAGCTCTGTGGCTGTAGTGCATGAATTCTTGCCAAGGCAGAAACAGCACATTTTGGCCTCTTGACAGGGCTGCCCTTGTGTCCCTGTGAGTGAAGTGGGCTTACTCTGTGCCCTAGGTACACTGCAGAGTGTCTTAACAAAGTCCAAGCCAGTGCAACAAGGCTGGACTCTGTGCCAGCATAGTCATGTTGTGTATGTGTTTATCCATGTGCATGGATATGATTCCTGTGTGCCACCATCCCTTTGGCAGCCAACGTAGGGAATGAATAATTGGGAAACATTACAATTGGCTGATCCCTAGCTGCCCCTCCTGGCTTCTGGTCTAGATTTTTTGACATGAAAGAGATCACAGACCTGTAGTTAAAATTAGACTTGGAGAGCTCAAAATGGGCAGAGGATCAGACTTGAGCCAAGGAGCCTATTAAGAAGCAGGAGCCAGAGTCTGAGCTGTGCACAGACAGACATTGCTGTGTATAAAACAGTTTGGAAATGGCTTTAGAGGCATTCAGCCAAGATATGCTCCATGCCTTGGCTTCTTTCTCCACTAAGAAAGAGGTGTGTGACTAAGTGTGATGGTTTAAGGCCAGTTTGGGAGGACAACCTTTATGGAAACCCTCCTCCCCACTCAGTTCGGGAGAAAAAACTCCTCAGAGAGTGAATGGAAAGAAACCTGTTTGTTAGACCAGCAAAGCACTCCCCCAGCACAATAAATTGAACAATACTGGATGATGAATTAGGGAAGAACAAAGACCCTCCTGTAGGTGGTTTTTGCTCTCAATTCTTTCAAGTGCTGGTGGACGTTGCTGCACTGGATCGGTCCCGGTGGGTCCTGGTGCCAGCTCCCCCGGCGCCCCCCCCGATCTACAGTCTGGGGTGGGGGGGAGGTTTCAACAGTTCCAAAAAAAACAGGCAGGAAAAAATGGAGAAAAAAAAAAAAAAAGGGAAAAAAAGGGAAAAAAAAAAGCCAAAGCTTCTCAGCCCTAACTAAGCTAAACTAGCTACAAGCAAAAGCAAAGCAAAAGTGAGTGCGGCAAGGAAAGAAAAAAACCTGCCTCTCGGTGCCAGTGACTCAGTTCTCAAGGCCAGTCTGGAGATTCCTGAAAACAAAATGTGCACTTTCTCCCCATTTACTCTCAGATCCAACATAAACCAAACAGACGATTGGGGATACAGTGTAACGTCAACCCAGGACACTAAGCCAGCCCAGGCTCCTACTTGGAGCTTTCAGCACGGAGGATGCCTCTGGTGCAGCCAAAGTCAAGAAGAATGGCTGGATGGGGAAGATTTCCCTGTACTCATCTGGCTGTAGTTGTTCTTCCAGAGACTTCTCTCTGGCCAGGAATTCCTTCCCTTTTACTATGCCTTACATGTCTTTCCTTTGGGAGGAGGAATGAGCAGGTTTGTTAGCCAGAGGGCTGGAAGGTCTGCTCTGCATTTGGGGACCTCCTGCGTCATCCTGGGTCCCTCTGCATTCATCTGCATTCTGCCTAGCTCTCCAAAGCTTGTCTTCCCACAAAAAAGCCAGAGCAGGGTATTTTTGTTCAGAAAAAAAGAGGACAATAGGGATTTGAAATGCCCCATCTCCACAGGATTGTCTCATCTGAGTGAATTATCTGCAAATGCCTACATTCAAACCCTTGCTAGAGGAATACAAAAGCAGCCCTCTTCAGCTCCTCTCTATTCTTGTGTATATTTTAACTCAGAGGCAAAACTGATTTCTCCTACGATTTTGCACGCAGGCTGTGACTGGCACTGGCACGCTCCAGGCTTTGAAACCTTTCATGCGGAGTTTCAGCCTGTTGCTTACTCCTGTGGATGACATATAAACACATCACTAAATAAAGGGGAAAATAATATAATAGAAATGCCAGAAGGCCCCATCCACTAATGGATACTCCTATAACAAACCTGGGTTTGAGTCTCTAATGCAGTATAAAGCTAAACTACAGAAGAAAATGAAGATAGAAGTCATGTAGGTTAAAGAGAGTCCAGATTATAAAATGCATTTTTCTCCTTAGAGTTTGCTGCACTCTGAGTTCTTTTTAGGCCTGTTCTAGTCCTCCCATTTTCTCTTTGGTGGTTTTGTTTTCCCTGTACTGTAGACTACAGCTTGTTGCTCATTTCCCTTAGCCATTCATCAAGAGCTTGAGAGTAGTTGCTGACACAAAGAAGAGGAATGGTTGAGGAGGATGTGAAAGTGGCTCCAGGGCTTGGGACCAGAGAAGGATCAGGTGGGAGGAAAGTGCTGGAGGCTGCTTCCACCACACACCACAAACAGGACTATTGCTCACAATCACCTCACTTTGCATGAGGCCTCATCCAGGGGTGTTAACTCTCTGCAGAGATGGAGACAGCATGTCTACTGCCACAGGCTTTGCTTTTCTCCCTCCAGAAAAGTCTCTTGGGTTGTAGGAGTTTATCTCAATGATATCTGTGATGTAAAAACTGTGTTGCATCTGTTGGCAGTGAAACAAAATCTTCAGAAGTGATTCACGCTAGGACTACTGTCCTCCTTTCTTTCAATTACTGGGCATTGCCTGGCAATGGAAGCGTGCCCAGAAATCCAACCCAGACATCTGGTGGCTAAGGTTGGGATGCTGCAGACCAAAACAATCCTCAAGCCAGGGACCAATGCACATCCTGCTTCTGCTGTTGTCTTTAAGAGCATCTGCAAAGCATGGCTTAGCATCCCGCCTCTCAGCTTCTGGTCTCTGACCTGTCTCTGTCACTGGCTGATGAGACTTCTCTTTTAGTCTCTCTTCACAGATTTGTAAAACCCAGGAGTCCAAGGTAGCTGCTTCGTACTGCAGCCCTGCAGTGCCAGTTCACTTCAACATCTGGCAGGGCTGTGGGCATTTTGTGGCCTCCGTCCCCTCCAGCATGCTGCTGGCCTCAGATGTTGGGAAAAGCATGCCTGGAGATGGCTTCCATCCCTCCCGCACTGCCAGTGAGCACAGCTGTGTGGTGGTCATCACCCGTGAGGTGCCAAGCCAGACCACTGCCGACTTTGTGAGGGACTCGGTGATGCTCCACCAAGCCAAGCCGGAGCTGTACGAGCGTCGCGTTTGCTTCCTGCTCCTCCAGCTCTGCAACGGCTTGGAGCATCTCAAAGAGCACGGCATCATCCATCGTGACCTGTGCCTGGAGAACCTCCTGCTTGTGCCCTGCAAGCCCCCCATGAGCTGTGGGAAAGCCAAAGATGACAAACACTTACCCTGCCTCATCATCAGCAATTTTTTGAAAGCTAAACAGAAGACTGGAAGCGGCGACTCCAAGCTGAAGAAGAGTCAGGCCCGGCTGGCCCCGGAGATTGTGTCAGCTTCTCAGTACAAAAAGTTTGATGAGTTTCAGACTGGTATTCTCATCTATGAGCTGCTGCACCAGCCCAACCCCTTTGAGGAGAAGGTGCACCTCAGGGAGCAGGAGGACAGCCCTGAGGACCTCCCTGCTCTACCCAGCCTGTCCATCTGCTCCCGGGGACTCCAGCAGCTGGCCCACCTACTACTGGAAGCAGATCCCATCAAGCGTGTGCGGATCACCGAGGCCAAGCGGATGCTGCAGTGTCTGCTTTGGGGGCCCAGAAAAGACCTCGTGGAGCAGCCCCTCAGCCATGAGGAAACCCTGCACCAGGTGCTGCAGACAATGCTGGCTGGACATGAAGCGTGCCCTGCTCATGATGAAGTTTGCAGAGAGGGCCGTGGACACGGAGCAGAGCGTTGAACTGGAGGACTGGCTGTGCTGCCAGTACTTAGCATCTGCTGAGCCAGCCTCCCTCTTGCACACATTAAAACTGCTGCAGCTGCTCTGACCTTGGACGTGTCTCGAAGGCAGCTGAGGGCTCCTGACTGCCTTGCAGCTAAAGGTTCACAGCCCTTTCAGATGGGAGAGGTTTGAATCTCAGCTGCAATGCACATTCAGCTCCTGCCCCGCACTCCAGTCAGAGTGCTCAAGGCATGTTTGGTATCCTCATCACTGTTACTTTGCAGGCAGGCAAAACAGGGAACCTACCCCCATTTGGGGGAATTTTTGTTTTTTGGTATGGTAAATGTGGACTAATAAACACCTGCCTGCCTGTGTGCATGTTTCTAATGAACTCACTGTACTGAGATGATTTCTGTGCCTATGGGACGGTCCTCTGATCCCCACCTCTCCCAAAGCATCAAAGCCTTTTTGCCTGGGAACAACACCACACTCTAGAGTGGGAAGCAGGGATAAACGGGCAGCTGGATCTTTTCAGGAGCAAGGGCATTTCACAAAATGCTCCTTTGCAAGGGATAACCTGGAGCTTTGAAATTCACATCTTTTGTGAGTTTTGGCATCCGTTTTGCTTTTCCCTTTGCTTTCCCCTGGTAATTCCCCTGTCCCTTGTGTCTCACATTTATTGAACTCCTTTATCGAGAGATCAACTTGGATGTGAAAGGCTGGGACCATTGCAGGCCAGCAGGGTCTCATTGCTGCTGGTGTTTGAATTAGAAACACACAGGGCTGGGTGTGCTGCAAACACGTTTCTCCAACAGATGGGATGCAGGAGCAGAACAATGAACGGTGGAAAAAGTGGCCTGGCTCCCTTTAGCCCCTTTCCTCCATCCAGACATAGAGGAGCCACTCAGATTGGGAGAGAGGCAGTGTTGCTGAGGAAAAAAAAAGATTTTTCAAAGCTTGCAGGCTTCTTTTACTCTTCCACCCCAACATGAGGCAGAGAGATGAGCTGCCCTGGTCCTGACATCAGTTCTGCAGCCCTTGGAGAAGCAGTAAGTTTGGGACATTTGGAGAGAGCCCAGCATCAGCTTAGTTGAGACAGGATGTCACTTGCTGAGCAACCCTCCTCCCAGCTCTAACAGGGAGAAATTCATGAACACCTTCCTCCAGCCTTGATTCACCCCCAGACACAGCCTGGTCTTTTGGGGAATTTAATTCCCCAGGTTTTCTTGATACTTTGTGTACTTTCTGTGAATTTTTTCCCAGCTTCTCACCTGGATTTTTGTTTTTTTAAATCTGTTTGGCTATGGTTGCTGCTGATGGGAAGGGATAGTAGTTCCTTGGCTGGGCACACATTTGCGATGAATTTCCCCTGATCCCCTTAGGGAGGAGGCTGTGCGTGTCCTTGCTTGCTGGATGGCCACGACAGATCCATGTTGTGCTGGCAAGGGGGAGATAATCTGCAAGGCAAGTGGCTCGCAAAGCTGTAGTTGGGTACTCAGTGGGACTCGAGAGGTAGCCAAACATTCAACCAGCCCACAAAAACATGAGACTAGATCCATTTTGCATGCTGAATTTCAATTTAGTGACAAACACTGTTACAGGTCTTGGCACAGGGCCTGCATGGTGTGGGATGTTAACTTGATCAAAACTCTGTCCCTTCAGTTTGGGCACTTGAGTCTGGTTCTGATGTTGGTATTGGCAAGTTGCAGCAGTATTCTCAGCAGACCAGAGGCCAACAATAGTCTTTTTCAGCCATATTTTTTTAGATTGGGTGGGTGGCCTCTTGGTCTCATAGAAACAGAAATTCTTAGCTCACAGGTTTCCCGGTACTTTCCCCTATGGTAGCTCATGCTTCTTCTCCAGCCTGAACAGTCCCAGGTTTTAGGTCTTAGGGTTCATGCTTGAACAGGAGAAGTGCATTAGGATTTCTGATGGGTAGCTCTTGTGGGGAAAGTGACACCTAAGCCTCAGCTGAGTGCCACAGCTGAGTTTGAGGACTTTGCTGGCTTATGCCTCCTCTGTCTTTGCTACTCCCACCATGCCATGAGCAGCAGCTCCCCTTTTCCTAGCAGGCATTCTTGTCCCCATGCCCAGGAACCTCTGCAGGAATGGTGGAGGGGATGGATCATTCCCTGTGTTGCAAGGGACACAGATGACCCTGCACCCTGGGGTCCAAGTATGTCACCCGTTCAGGGGGAAGGAGGATTGCAGGATATGTCTGGGAACACAGCTTGAGGGCCGTGTGCCACAGGGACAGTGCTGAGGAGCAGTGCCTGCAGGAGCACCGCAGACCCCAGGAGCTCAGAGGTACTGTGGAGGGGGAAAGGGGTGTTTTCTTGTCTCGTGCTGCCCCCAGGCAGCCTGGCAGCCCCTTTCCCAGTGGTCCAAGCACAGAAGAAAGGTGGATGTGCACAGAAAGGTGGATCTGCACAGAAATTGTCTTGTATTTTGCTGTATTTCTGCAGGGTGTGTTTCCAGAGAAAGCGATACACTGGAAAGAAGTTTTTCCTTCTCAATTTTGGCATTCATGGCATGCAGCAACAGCCTGGTTTCACAGGACTTGTTCTGCCAATGGACCTGATATTTGACATTTCTAAGCAAATATTTCTGAAAGGCCTGTGCAGTGCCTGCTTAAGCAATTCTCTGCTATGGTTCTGAAAGAAATGTCCTTGCTTTTCAAGGAGCAGGAACAAATTTCCACAGTAGCACTGGAAATATTGACACACTGCTCATGTCTCTCCTTTATACCATCAAAGGCTGGGAGTGGAAGCTTGTGAGCCATAAGGAAGCATGTGAGTCAGCATTATTTGTTTTGTTTCCCTGTGCTAAACAAGTAACAGCCAGTTTCTGGTGAAGGATTGATTGTTTGACAATAGAGTGAGTGAGCAGAGCAGGCTGACCACTGTCAAAGCAAACTCTGGGCATGAAAGCAGATATGACTCATTGACAAGTTTTAGGCATACAGTGCTCTTCTTGGAACAATTTTTGTTGCATCTTTTTCTTTTCTTCAGATAAAGAAAGCAGATAAATGGGAAGGGAGACTATTAAATAAAGCTAAAGAGGTCTGAACTGCGCTCCTGTCTCAGACTTTTCTGTGACCTTAGGAAATCTGCTTCACTCCCACCCACAAAGCAGAGATGATCAGCTTCTGTCTGAGGTACAAAGCAGAGTCAGCCACAAACCTTGCAAGTTAACGTTTGACTGTGTTAGTCAAGACATGAAAGTACCTAAAGGAGGACGAAATTAAGAAATAAATACAGTGATTTATTAAAACATAATAGTGCAAAATTCCTTCCTTTATTTTCAGGCACCAGTCGCTCCCTGGCTTTTTGCTGCTTGCTGCCATTACAAATTTGCTGACCACTGCCTGTAAATGGCCCACTGCTGCTTGGAGCAAAGGCCACAACACCCTCTGGATGATTCTGATTCCTTTGGGGCTATTTTTTCCCTTTAGCCTTCACAAAGAGCAGACACAAACATATGCTGAAGAAACAGAGCTGCGTCTTAGGGGTGTACTGGTTTAAAAGCAAAACCAGTAAAACTCTCAGTCAGAGATACATTTTAATAGAAGAAGAGAGAGACAAAAGGTCAAATAAATGGAATAATACAACCTAACACCCTGTTGGTCAGGGTGTTTGAAGCAGACCGGAAGTCCTCCTGTAGTAGCAGATGTGGTTCCACTGGAGCAGAGATGATCCTGAGAGAGAAGGGTCCGGTGATGATGAGAAGGGTCCAGTCTTCCTCCAGGAATCCAGATGAGATGTTCTTGTCAAAGCAGTGATTTCTGTAGAAACGTCTGGTAGCTCTTGTCTCCTCTGGGAGTCTAGTGGATGAAAAGCTGCCTGTGATGTCTCAAACCCTGGATTATATCCAGGTGGAAATGCTTGGCTTCTTCCCCTGGGTGGAGAATCTCAGAATGGGATGATCTCATTCTATGAGTCATACAGTGGGTCCTTGATGGCCCATTAAACAGAGATAACTCCCAGAGGAAATTATCTATGAGTCATGTGACAAGCCATTGTTAGGCTCATTAACAGAAGATAAGGAAAACACTGCCCTACCTTGGCTCCAATGGCTCATGTAGATAGAATACATACCTTGGGCAAAATTTTACACTGTAACCCAGGACAAGGGGAAAACACAGGAGAGGAGTGAACCAACAGTACAGTAGTGGGATGGGATGTGCTGAAGTGGTAGAGCTGCCCTGCCACCAAATGGGAGATGCCAGGAATCATCCAGACTTCCCAGCAGACTCAGGTAGCTGAAGCATGCTGGGCATCCCAGAAATAGCTTTGCTGCTCTGGGGCTGCAGCTCAGAGCTGTCTCCCCAGGATGGATGCCACCTCTCCCATGCCCTTCAGAGCCTGTAGTGTAAAGCTTGTGGGGTAAATCACAGTGAGGATATCTTTCTCTGTCACTGCCAGGATGATCTCAGCTACCAGAGAACAAGTGGAGAGGTGGAATCCTCCCCCAAGCCCTGAAGAACCAAAGTAGCAAGAAGCAGAGATAAAACCCTTGTACTTGCAGAAACCCTGGAGTCCCTCCTGAGCCAGTCAGCTCCTCCCATGGCCAAGAGTGAGCAGGGTGGAGAAGTGAGTCTGCTGTAAGTTGCTGGTCCAGAAATGCCCCAAACACCTTTGAAATACCCCAGTTCCTTCCCAGTGCACAGAGTAGTGCTTCCCTCACTGGGCCAGTGCCCAGAGGTAGAGTTCACCAGTCCATGGATGACCCTTAAAATGCCTTTTATCTGAATTTTGGAAAAGGAGCACCTGAGTTACTTGAGGCACATAAGCAAGAGTATCTTGGGGAAAGAGGAAAAGAATTGGGAAGACCTTTTTCTGCCCTCCTATTCCTCCTCAGTTACACTTTCTGGATGCATTTGGGCAGTCTTTTTGCAGCAGCACAGCACCTGGATGTCAGAAGTCCCATGGGACTTCTCAGGGCTCCCATATAAATAGGACCAGAGCCAAGGGGGCCCCCAGCCCTGTGGGCTGCATTAGGCAGAGTGCTGCCAGCACATGCAGGGAGGTGATCCTGCTCCTCTGCTCAGCACCACTGAGACACATCTGGAGTGCTGGATCCAGTGGTGGACTCCCCAGTACATGAGAGACATGGACATACTGGAGCAAGTCTCTCTCCAGTATGCACACAGTGTGTATGTGCGGGTATGTGTGCCCTGTGTGTGCTACTGCTGTGTGCGGTGCTAGGAGCAGGGGTGTGAGCGTTGAATGCTTTGTGTTGTGAGTGTGGCTGCACGTTGTGTGCACAGTGCAGGACTGGTGAGCATTGTGTGTGTGTCTGTTGTGTTCAGTGTGTGTGGGATGGTGGCTCAGGGCTCTCTGTGTGGCCCCAGCTGGGGTTTGGTCCTGTGGGACCCCAAGGGGGCCGCAGAGAGGTCACAGATGGGGTCAGAGGCATGTGGGAGAGGGGACATCTGACAGTTTATGGGGTAGACATGGGGCAAGTTGGGGGTACCCAGGGGGGTTATAAGGCATGTGGGAGGTTGGGAAACCCTGTGAGAGTTATGGGCTATCCAGGAAAGCAAAGTGACACCCAAAAGGTCAAGACACTGGAGAGACGTCTGGGTGCACATCCAGGAGACTGGAGGGCCTTGGGCTGGGAGGGTGGTGGTGGTGGTGATGGGGCACCCATGGGAGTTGTGGGACACCCAAGAAAGGGGAGAGGGCAGAGACACTCCAGGGCGCTATGGGACACCCAGGAGGCTAGGAAACCCCAGGGATTTATAAGGCACATGGGGGCCAAATACAGTTTGGACAGGGTTGGGGTCACCCAAGGAGCTCAGGGGGCACCCAGGGAGGGGTGATCGCAGGGTCCCCCCAGAAACTGATGCTGCAGCCCAGGCTTCTGACACCTCCTTTATTGCCGGCATTAACAGAGCCCCTGACAGGAGAGAGAATTTGCCCTTGTGCTGGGAGGTCGTGGCCTCGCCGTGCCAGGCCTCACTACGGGAAGGTGTCCTCCAGGTGCACGGGCCGCCTGTTTTGGCAGGCCACGAGCACGCGGTGCTGCAGCCGGCGGGCAGTGTAGTAGCAGGGCGGCCGTGTGTTCCCACCACGCACGCGGCAGTGGGTGATGTGCATGGCGATCGAGGTGCTGTAGAAGTTCGTGTTGGGGATGGGCGCCCGGTAGCAGGCAGCCACCAGGTCTGCGGCTGGGGCGTGCACGAAGGTGTTTTCATACTTGCAGGGCCCGCCCGGGGTCAACATCCCCCGCCGCGCCAGCATGGTCTCGCAGTAGCGATGCCCAATGGGCGTCCGGGGGTTGTCCACGTGCTGCCGCTGGAACCTCTGGTAGCGGGTCTCGGGCTGCGCCTCTGCCAGTGCTGCCAGCACCAGGATCATGCACAGCACCCAGCCCGCCATGGACACCTGGGGAAGGTGGGGTTAGGGCCATCTGGACCTCTGGGCCCCCAGCTAGAAATCCCACCCTGGGTGCTTGGTTGTTCTACAAATTCCCCTCCCAAATCCCTGCATCCCATACAAATCCCCTCCCAATGCGTGGAAGCCCATTCTGGACAGCTGGGCTATCTGTGGATCCTGCCTGGATGCACAGGCCCCCTCATGTTATGCACTCCCCAGAAGCCTCAGTCCCCCATGGAACACCCCTCACCTGCTCTCAGACCCCCGGCTCCCCTACAGATCCACCGCGTGCCCCGACACCCGGATGCCATACACGGCCTTCCTTCCCCTCTGGATGCCTGAGCTCCTCACAGACCCCTCCCACAGACATTCTGGTCCCCTGTGCACCCCTCACCCGCACATGCGAGCGCATCTCCGTGTTCCTTATGGCCTCAGGGTCTCCAGGATACCTCTCAATCCTCTGCACCTCTTTTATACTGGCCCCAGCCGTGCCCAATGGGCAGGGATCCAGGAGGAGGGGCAGAGTAAAGAGCAAGGTCCAGTAGATGTCTGGGAGAGCCAGGTGCCCAGGAGGCCCTGCTCACCCTCATGGCCCCCAAGGTCATTAGGCAATCAGTAATGAACCACGTGACTTTCCGCATGCATCTGCTTGGGTGGCCCCTGCCAGCTCTGGCCTTGGCCACCTGTCCCATCAAAGGATACCTGGGCCCTTTTGGGTGGCAGGGTTCCCTAGTGGGGGGCAGGATGTCACCATCACCTCTGGGGCAGCTTGCAGGTGTTCCTACAACTCTTGAAAGATGTGACACATCCGTGACTCCTCTGCTGTGCTAAGGGACCTATGTGCTCCTTTTCCTGGTGTCCTCTTGCAGGCAAATCCATATGCCTGGGAAGTGCCAGGATGCATTTTTCCTCACTGCTACCTCCCATGCTCCCAGCTGCTCCATTCATGCAGAGACAAGCAAAGAGCCACGAGCCAGCCTGAGTCCATCAAATACTCCTTTCCCATCTTAATGGAGCTCCAAGGGAAGCAGGTCCCCTCCAGAGGTAGAGGCATGCAATGCCCAGGAGAGGCTGTCATGAGTGGGTGCAAGAGGTCTCCATCCTCCCCGTCTAAGGCATCAGAGAGACTCTGATGGGAAGTGGCAGAGAATGAGGTCCTGGGCAGCACCTTTCCCAAAAGAGCTGGAACTCTTCCAAGATTGGCCACAGTGAAGGTGCAGAGGGTCTTGCCCTGGGCTCTGGCGGCATTTCCACAGCCTCTGATAAAATCCTCCTCAAAGGTGCACAGTCCCTACAGTGCAAACAGCTCGGGTACCTGGCCAAAACCTCACAGACGTGGAAGGTCAGCACAGCCCCCTTGCTGGCTCTCAGTACCCTGCTCCTGGGCATGGAAAGAGGATGGGGACTCTCATCATGACCCCTTGGACACACTCTGCTTTCCACTGTCCTGGTGTGGGTGCAAAAGGGATGGCGTCCACAGGAGGAGGAACAAACCCAGATGTTTGGCAACGGACTGTCTCTAGCTGGCATGCTGCAGGTACCTGTGCTGGATCCCATCCTACCTGGCAGAGCCTCAGGCATATCCTTGCCAGAGGCTGCTGTGAGGCTCATTGGTGAACCACAGCCTGTGGTCACCTCTTGTCCTGGAGGAGTTCCAAGTGCCTGGCGCTGTTCTGGGCACCGCTTCTCCACCTCCCATCCCTGCCCGTGCAGGGGGGCTGAGCGGAGCCTCCTCCTGCCCTGTGCGGTGGGGAGAGGTGCCATGGGCAGAGGCATTTGGGGCAGCCCAGACCACCAGCTTCTGGTTGTCCCCTGGGCACCCCAAGACCTGGGAAAGCTGCCGATATTAGGAGCTCTCTAAACACAGAGTCTAGTTCAGAAAGGAGACGTTGTTTATTCTCCGTAGGATGCAAGGTGGAGGTTTGACAGACCAAACACATCATGGGGTAAAACGATAGATCTTTTCTACAGTAAAATTTACATGAGTCCGCCTGTCTAATGCATATTCATATTTCGAGGAATATTCATTTGTATGATGTACTCTTCCTTTATGCTTGAAATACAAACTTCTTCATTAAGCAACTTCCATTGTAGAAAATACCAGACGACATACGTTACGTTTACAAAAGGTGACAAAAGATTCAGCCTGGGGACAGATAATTCAGCTCGAAGGCATCAGAACGGGCAGGAGGTGGCAGCTGCCCTTCGCCCGGGCACAGTCGGTGCAGCGAACCCCGTCCCTGTGGCTCTGCCCGCCCGCACAGCGGCCTCACTCGGCCATCCCCATTTCCGGCACTCGGTGCGCTCCGGCCGAGAGTCCCGGGCCGGGCGCTCCGCAGGGATCGGGAGTCCCGGGCCGGGCGCTCCGCAGGGATCGGGAATCCCGGGCCGGGCGCTCCGCAGGGATCGGGAATCCCGGGCCGGGCGCTTCGCAGGGACCGCGAGTCCCGGGCCGGGCGCTCCGCAGGGATCGGGAGTCCCGGGCCGGGCGCTCCGCAGGGATCGAGAGTCCCGGGCCGGGCGCTCCGCAGGGATCGGGAATCCCGGGCCGGGCGCTCCGCAGGGATCGGGAGTCCCGGGCCGGGCGCTCCGCAGGGATCGGGAATCCCGGACCGGGCACTCCACAGGGATCCAGGCGGGGGCGCTCACGGGCACGGGCTGTGTCGAGTCTCCCCCCGCCCCCCCTGTGCCGTTGGTTCCGTCCCGCCGTGGTACGTCCCGGGCGGGCCGCCCCCGCTCCCGGCGCTGGAGGCCGCCCCGTTCTCGCAGGTCTCGCACGAGCGTCGGTCTCGTATAATCTCGCGGGAGCGCGCGCGCCCCGCCCTTTCCGCGGTGCGGGCCGGACGATGGCGGTCGGGAAGAACAAGCGCCTCACCAAAGGCGGCAAGAAGGGCGCCAAGAAGAAAGTGTGAGGGCCGGCGGGGCACGGGAGGGCGGTGCCCGGGGGCGGGATGCCGCGGATGCGGGGCGGATGGCGGCGGCGGCCCGGCCGGAGCAGCGCCGATGCTGTCATGGCGTCAGCGGGCGCGGGCCCGGCGGGGCGGGAGCAGCTGCGGGCATTCGGAGAGGAAGATCTTATTGCAGCCCGGCCTGAGAAAGTCGGTTAAAAAAGTCTTCTTCATTTGATTTAAGGGTCGACCCTTTCTCCAAGAAGGACTGGTACGATGTCAAAGCTGCGGCGATGTTCAATATCCGAAACATCGGGAAGACGCTTGTCACCAGGACTCAAGGAACTAGTGAGTAGTTGGGGTTTGGTGGAGTACAGGGCATCGTGTTTGCTCCGTGTGCTGGCTCCAAGCGGATAAAGAACTTCTTAGATAAAAATACTGCTGGAAAGTGGGTATTGCTTGTACTGTTACGAACTTGGAAGCTGAGAAAGTTGGATGATTTGAGTGGATTTTTTTTAGTTGACGGAGTTGTTTGAATAAATGAGTTTAGCTGCAGGGAAATTCGTGCACTGGGCCCTTGGTTGTACAAGAATGCCAACCCATGGCAAGGAGGGCCTGAGGTTTCTAATGAGCTCCTCTTGTGGTAACCTGGCGAGTTGGGAAAAGTCCAAGAAGTAAGCAGTAGTTCCCAGAGGGAGATGTGGGACAGTGCCGCAGGAGACCTTAGTCCTAATAGGATCATAGGCACCAGACTCTGAAATCTCTGAAATTCAAAGGTTTTGGGTAAAGATTAGATCCGGCATTGCTACTTAATGTGAGCACCGATGTATCACTGGAGGGTAAGTTCGGTTTTATATGATCTGGCACACCTTAGAGGAGACCCCTGTTAGGAATGCAGGGTGTCTGGACAGAGGTAATAACCGTGTTTTTGGAGGCTTAGCAATGCAGAATGCCTAAGTAGCTTTATGGTACTCTGCTGGTTGTACTCAAAGTTAGGATGATGACTGTTTCTTTGAACTGTAACATGTGAAACAAATAAAATGAGGGTCACTGCCAAACGGAGTGTGGACCAGCCAGTGTTGTTAAAATGGTTTCTTGTGAGGAGGAGCTGTGAAATGATTGTACTGAGCTGTTTGTCTCCTTCATCATCTCTGCTGAGCACTTGTGGCTATTTATGTTCGGTTTTTTCATTGCTGTTTGTTTTTTCCAAGTACTCTGTAACCCCTTTATGCTTGAAACAAACCAGATTATTACACGTGGTGGAATCTGCTGTGTGCTGCTGTTCACATCCCACACCTGATACTATTACCTAAAAAAGATTCCTCCCAGAGGGAGACATTTCCAACCTTGCTGGCTCTGTGATCACCATTAGAAAACATCACAGAACGGGATTGCAGCAGGGATTCAGTATCTGATTAGAAGGATGTGCTTCTGATGTTGATCTAAGGTGTTTGATCCTGTTCCATCACACAGAAATTGCCTCTGATGGGCTGAAGGGCCGCGTGTTTGAAGTGAGCCTGGCTGATCTGCAGAATGATGAGGTTGCCTTCCGCAAATTTAAACTGATCACTGAGGACGTTCAGGGCAAAAATTGTCTGACCAATTCCATGGGATGGACCTCACACGGGACAAGATGTGCTCCATGGTCAAAAAATGGCAGGTGTGTGAGAAGCAAGGTCTGTGCTGCTGCCGGTGCCTGCAGGGAGGGAGGGGAGCTCTGGCAGAGCCGTGTTTGAAGTGGCTCAGACGGCATTGGGCGTGTGGGGCTGGGCAGCCTGTCTGCTGTGGGTGGTAAAGGCTCAGTGCTTCCTCTTCCAGACAATGATTGAGGCCCACGTGGATGTCAACACTACGGACGGGTGGGTACCTGCTGCGCCTCTTCTGCGTGGGCTTCACCAAGAAGCGCAATAACCAAATCGGCAAGACCTCCTATGCCCAGCACCAGCAGGTCCGGCAGATCCGCAAGAAAATGATGGAAATCATGACCCGGGAGGTGCAGACCAATGACCTGAAGGAAGTTGTCAATAAGCTGTAAGCTTTGGCAGTGTTCTCTTTTTCTCCCCTATTGCTAAAAGGGTTCTTTGGGGGTTGGTTGTGGCTGAGTGCCTGGGGAGTGCTGGTGCATCCTGAGCTGTTTGTCAGAGACCAGGCAAGGAGCCCCTCGTGTGCAAAAGCCAGTCGCCCTTTTCTGCAAATGGCTTCTCTTAGTCTCTGCATCCTGTCTGACCTGAACCTGCTGTCAGGTCTGCATAAATGTAAAATCATTCTCCAGAAGAGTTTTGGTTCACATTTCTACAGACTAAAGTTGTAACTCTGATCCGTGGGGGCTGTGAATGATAGAACCTGACAGAACCTCTCTCTTCTGATAGAGGTTCTTCTGAGTGTGCTGGTTGCTTCCAAAAGTTTGCAGATCTGCTCTCAAGGTGAGCACACTTGCACTATGTCCCTTCTAACATTGCAAGGGAGGTGTCTTAGAATCTAAATGTACTTGAAGAAAATTGTCAAAGTGATGATGTAAACTTTTGTGGAGTTATTTTGTATTCTTAAGGTTTTTTTTAAGCCTGTGTTGCTGCTGCAGAAGCAGGCAGAGTTTGTAGCATTGTGGTGCTCTGATTTCTCAGGATCCCAGACAGCATTGGCAAGGACATCGAGAAGGCCTGTCAGTCCATTTACCCTCTGCACGATGTCTATGTCCGCAAGGTGAAGATGCTCAAGAAGCCCAAGTTCGAATGTAAGCCTGTTACTGCAGACATTTGGAGGAGGGTGTGGAGAGGAGTTACTTTAAATGTGTTTGCTTTTGGATGAAGATGTTACAGCAGGGTTAATGAGCTAAAGTAGTCGTAGAAGAGAAACAGTGTGTCCTTATCCCCATATGTGGCTTCCAGGATTGAAAGCCAAGCAGTGAGTGTTCAGTTTGGAGCTTCTTGAATTCTTGCCTGGAAGTGCTGCTGAATGTTTAAAAGCTTTGCTTTGGGAATGAATGATGGCAAAATGTTTCGGTCCCAGATGATGGGGAATGATTCCATTTCGTCTTTTTCTGACATTCCCGTGTAATGCAGCAGGGGGCTCTTGAGTCCAGGTCCTCTTAGAAAAAGGTGTAGCTTGTAGTTTCACTGCATAGCCTTATTTCCCTGCTTGTTTCTGACTGCCACTGCAGCAGCATCTCTGTGCATGAGCTGTCTGCAGTGGACTTAGTCCTACCTACAGAAAGTGTTCTGGTGGTTTCATTTGTATATGAGTACTTGAGTAATTTAGAACTGTTTAAACAGGTCCATCTCTCACTGTTCCTGTCACTGCTTCTTTTTAGTGGGCAAGCTGATGGAGCTGCACGGTGAAGGTGGTGGTGCTGGAAAGCCCTCTGGGGATGAGGCAGGCACTAAGGTAGAGCGAGCTGATGGGTATGAGCCGCCCGTGCAAGAGTCTGTGTGAAACTAAAAATTGGTGGAAAATAAAAGGTTTTAATATACAGAACTAATGCTTGGTTGCCTGCATTGCTACTGGACAATATTGGTACTGGATGTGTGGATGAGTTTACAGTAAGATAAACCTACGGCCTTGGTTTAAAATAAAAAAAAACTAAAGAAGTACTCATGTACTCCTCCAGCTGTGCTGTGGAGATGGGTGGAAGAAGGTGGCTTGTACGTTTTGTGGATTCGCTATGTAGGTTTTACTCAGTAATTTCAGTCCTCACCAAAAAAAACCTTGTGTATGTGTGCAGAGGTTGAATTGGTGAGAGGTGCCTCAAAGAGTACAAGGAAGGCAGAAATTGCACAGGGAAACCTGTGTCAGAATTTGGTATTATTGGGAATACCAGTTCTATCCAGATTGCTTGCTTCAGAAAATGTGCCAATGATTCAATTTCCTGGTAGTTTAATACAATCTCTCATGGGATAGGTGTGTTCTCTGGTGGTCAGAAGGTGTTTAAAGATGTTAAAAGTGGTAATTATGCTGATGGAAGCAGCATTAATTTTGAGCACTGCAGAAAACCAGAATGCTGCTGGAGCAGTGGAGTTTGGTGTTGGATTTTATCCTGTCAGAACTGAGGGTGACTGTAATGGAGAAGCTGTGGAACTTCAAAGGGGAAAAATTTCTGTAAAAAGGCAATGGTCTGTGTTCTGAAAACAAAGCACTTAGAAGTTCTGCGGAGTGATTTTCAGACTGTTTTCCATTATCTAACAGCCTTTTTGCTTCTTCAACTTAGGTTGGCTTAAAAATGGAAGACTTTTGTTCTGGCTAAAACGAGTTTCGTGTGCTACCAGTGTGTTTTGTTTAGAATAGGACAACAAACCTAAAGTCTTACTAAATTGTTGGTAAGTTAGTGATTTAAAACCTGAGAGCAGAATGCAGAGTTCACTGAGACTGGTGGCTCTTGCAATTGGTTGTCACAGAGCTTAGGACAAAAATAAAGAAAAATAGGGAAAATGTTACTGTTCCAACAAAGCTACTGGGGAAAAAAGGGAAGGGCCTTGCTACCCATGAAGGCTGCACTGTTCCCTGTCAGGGATTTTCACATTTTCTTAGTTGATAATTCTGGTGTGGACCAAGTAATATGCAAAATGAGAAGAATGGTATTGAACTTACTTCAGAATGCTGCAGGTGATGTGATTCTGTCTTGTGATTCCAAGTTACAGTTTTAATGTTCTGGTTTTTCCACTTTGTGTACTGGAAGGAAGAGAAGTGAGTGCTCAACGCTCAGAACCTTGGAACAGGGGGAAGGAATCATGTTGCTTTGTTCTTCCCATCTGTACGCTGAGGCATGTGTCACCTGTCTCCAGGAATCCCAGGCAGCCACATTTTTGAAGCTGTGAGGTTTTATTTGTTACTTGCTTATCTGAGTACTGTATGTTGCCAGAAGGTTAGTCGAAGAAGATTTGGGGAAAGCAGAAGAATTCAGGGTTTTTTCAGGCTTTTAAATGTATTGTTTTGAACAGTGGCATTGCCACGTTGGAGGTCTAGGTAAATGCAGGCTTTGTAATGTGTCTTGGGGTGGGGGAAAAACAGGAAGGAAAATACTCTGCATCCTCTGTATTCTCTCAACAAAAACAACAGCTGAAAAATCATGGAGTATGAAAGCAGCAATCAGCAGAGCACACCTCAATTACGTGCAGGACCAGCCCATGTCTTCCTCACAGTGTTGTCACAGTGAGAACCACAGTGTGTGTGTGTTTGTGTGTGATACCCTGTGGTGACAGCTGCTTGCTGCAGGTAGCAAAATGCTGTAGGTTCTGTAGGTGGTGAGTGTGAGGCAGACCCAAGTCCAAAGGCTTGAATAACCTGCTAAAGTCATCCAGGTTCTCTGAGGTGTTTGGACGACTTGTCTGGGTGGGGGGTGTTACTTTACAGCTGGGCTAAATTTATAAGCAGAATGAGATCTCACACTGTCAGCTGGAAAGCTCCTCTTTCCACAGCCTAAGACAATTAAAATTCTCTCATGATTTAATTATAAAAGTTTTATTGGTTAAATACATTCTTAATTTACAGAGGTACCATAACAAACCTTACTGTAGTTAACACAGGTTTATTTAGGACACTGTTCATTGTACACAGAACAAAAGACATCTTCCTGAAGATATTTCCAGAGGATGGGTCAAACAAAGTATTTTGGTAAGTGAGGCTTTTATTCTAATGCATGGAGATCTAGCTGGATTTCAAGGTTACAGCTGAAATTTGCTACTACATTGCAGTTAAGATTTGCACTCCACCTCATTCTTGGCTTTTCTGCACACCTTAGGAACTTTATGTTGTGATCGGTATGTGGTCTCACGGTGGTGTTGGGCATCGTCTTAGGAAAATCCTGTGCTGTAAAAGCCGAGCCTCTCCCTCGCTTCAGCGTTCACACAGACGCTGTTCAGCTGCCTGCAGCCATGTGAGCAGCCCTTAGATGGCACTGGGTGCTCTGAGTAAAAGGCCTTGCTGCTACTCCTGCCCTGCCCCACAGGGAGGAGGAGATTACATACAGCAGAGTGGTCTTGTCAATGAACAGGCACTGACTTTAAACATTCAGTGAAGTTACAAAAACAACCAGTCAAGACACAGTTATGAAAATGGGAAAGAGGAAATTGAAAAAGAAATATAAAAAAATCAGTTCTAATTTGAGATTTTATCAAAACCTTAGAAAACTGCCAGACAAACAGTAAGTGAACATCATACACTTCAGCCTCATCTACCGCCACACTGGTGTGGTATGTCTTTGAAGGACCTGGCTATTCCTTGGATTTCTCTAGGCGATGACTGGTTTTTTGGAATAAAACCCTTTAGAATCTCCTAGCAGGAAAACCTGGAGGAGTGGGAAGGATTGTCCTTGGCTGTGGACTTCCCCGTGATTGAGTTCCAGACAGCCTTGCTGGGGTCCTTAGAACTGAGTAACAGCTGTAGCCATTTTGTGTTTCCAACCTTGCAGAAGCAGCACATCATTCAGCATTTTGTTTCTCACATTAATCCCTAATGGAAGTAGACATTCAGTTCCTCAGCTCATGATAACTTTGTGTGGTCCTCATCCCCTGGTTGTGTGAATGGTACTGGTGTAGCTTAAACACACCCCACCACAAAGCAGGGGGGCTGTGTCTGTCCTCCCCAGTCCTGTGGCCCAGCAGTGACTGCTGAGTGAATGGTGCTGAGGTCGTGTCTGCACTGCAGGTCCCTCAGGCTTGCTTCAGGTGAGCTGCAGTCTCCACTGGGACTGGATGCCCATTCCTTGCTAGGGGAGGCCTGCAGTTCTGGCTGTGCCTATTCCTGCCTGCTGTGATGGCCACCAGAGCACAGTGCACAGGGAGGGCAGGGCCACCCTCCCCAGCCTGCTTAGGCCCCAGTTCAGGTGCACCCATCTCTCACAGCAGCACGTTGTTCTTGTTGTATTGGTGCTCAGAGGTCACACCAGTTAAGGTGTCAGCAGGGATGTCACCAAGTCAAAACTATCTGAAAGTCCATCACAATGATTCTGGTTCCCAGTCTCCATCCACTTCCAACTGCTGGCCCCTCTGCAACCTGAACTGCCAAGCCCATGAGGGAAAGTCTTGCTGAAGGTATCTCAGTACCCAGTGACCTGCAGCTCTGGAGCAGCCACTCATCAGCTACTGGTTCCTTTTTCTGATACAGTGCGGAAGGGGTGGAATACTGGCAGCAATCAAAGAACCAACTGCAGCATAATTTCTATTCCTGTCTGATGGAATTAGCAGTTAATCAGGATTCTATTTAATTATTTTGTGAGAAGCAAAGTGATACAGAAAGGAATTGACTACTACAAGTTCCTATAATGTGAAATACCTCAATCACATCCACCTTAGTTGGTCAGTCAAGCTACACTGCTACTTTTTACCAAGTGCCTTGGTTAGAGCTGCTTGGAGTAATCTCTTGCCAGGCATGTTTTCCTCAAGGCCTCAACAGACCATTTATGAGGATGCCCAGTGTATGTGGTATGTGGCAACAAACTGGAAACTAAGCCCACGTCTGCTGAAAACTAAACCCAAGGCTGTAAAATACCCTTCATGTTAAGGACAGGAATAGTGTTACTGAAGAATGTTCCAGTGCTTGAGTGACAAATAAAATGCAGACTGAGTGAACGCTGGCTTCCCACTTCCATGAGGGGAATGGAGGGGTAAATAGTTGGAATAGTGCAGCTACTCCATGGTTGGGATCTGAGAAAGCTCAATAAACACTGTCTGTGGCTAACCTCAGCTGGGAAAGAAGGGTACAATGGTGCTCAAAGAACAGTGGGCAGTAGGAAAAAACTAAATTTATATTTGCAAATATTTTCGGGAAAGCTAGGAAGGTCTAAGATGATTCATACCAATTCAAACAGAATTCATTAAGAGGCTTACTTAAAAAAATTTACTTATGTGATCTTGCTGTATGAGCAGCTTGGGCTAAGAATGGAAGGATGCTACAGAAGGATTTACTTCTCCATTTCTCCTCTTACCATTATTAGATTTGATACTTTCTACTACAAAATACCAGATATTTTTCTTACCCTCTAAGTCATAAAACAAGTGGATTCTACTGTTAATGTGGAACTCAAGCAGTAATGAAACCTGAGTACCAAACTTCACATGCACACTGAGTGCTGTAATTATATATTAAAACAATTTTTAAAGTTTGGATCTCAAGAAGGTCAGAAAAGGCCAAAGCAGCTTATGTTACGCAGACTTTGTGCATGATAAATGTAATACCAGAGAGTAAACATAGTAGAATGCTATATCAGTTAAAATGGTGTTGCACCACAGTATTTCCCTAGTTGGAAATGGCTAAAAAGCCTGCTTGTTTTGCTTTCTGAGCATTCATGAAACATGACTACATACACTGTCATAAAAGACTCAAATTTCCTTATCTGACTTCAAGATACTACCATGACTGTCTAGAAATAGTAGTGTAAAACATTGATAATCAACACTTGTTGATGTCTTTGCTGTGCCTTTAGGGTAGAAAACATTCTCTCCCACACCCAGGGAGTAGCACAAAGGCAACACTTCATGGTGTCTTTAAAATCTGAACAAAGTTCTTGGGAAATATCCCAGATTTTCCTCGTATCTCTGCACTCATCCAGTCCTTGTCTACAGCTTCCAGCTCTGTTATCATGTCACCTGCCTGTAGGAGAAGGAGTAATGTGAGTCAGGGCATGAGCAATGTTAATGCATGCAGAGCTGATCCTATTTAGAAGCAATATCAATCAAAGACAAGAGGAGTAAGATGTGGCTTCTGCTGGTTACGTCTCCTGAAGATTGTTTGCTAAAACCGGCTGAAGTTTCTCTCAGGCTAAATACTTGTCTATGCTGAAAAATCCCCTTTGGAGGGACAGAAGAGCAGTGCTGGGTAACTGCTCACACTGCTTTGGCTCTCCAGGTATATGTTAAGAGCTGGCTGGCTCATGAGCCCCCTGCTTTACTGTTTTATTTGTCTGTGTTTCCAGGGTTTGTTTTCTTAACACCCTGGAAGGATTTTTTTTTTTTTTTAATTTAGTCCCAGTGTTTTCTAGCACTTGGAAACTTTCCCAAGAAAAGGAAAAGCAATCTAAGCTTATTATGGCCATTTAAATTGCAGCTCCTGTGTTTGGTCCTGGCTCTTGTTCTCACTGTCTCATGCCACATTCTTCATCTGAAGTACTGGCCTTTCTTTCAGTACCTCTATTCCCCTCTTCTGCTTTAAAGAATCATCTATCCTTGCAGTATTGCAACCTGCTAATGCTGAAACTATTTTGCTAGTTTTAGGAAGGAAAAAACTATGAGTTTCAGCTCCTGTGAAATTCTAGTGTTTCTCAGAAATTTGCTTTTGAGGACACGGTTACCTCAATCGTGACTTTGAATATCAAGGGCACTCTGTTTCTTGTTCATGCTCAATATGATCTGAGCATCCAGCATGTATTTAATTTTTCCCTTTGTTCCCATGGCAACTCTGTATTGTGTTGCCAGTTCAAGATTTTGCTGCAGTTAGGTTTCCCTGAGAGGCCTGGCTCTGTAGCACTGGCACTCTCACCATTACCTCCTACTCAGAGTTTTCTTTCTAGTCCAAAGAGAGGCTCCCTTGACCATATCAAGCAGTCAGGAACTGAATGTACTGCAAAATAAGGTTTGTTTATCTTGCCATGTTGACTAGATCAGAGAAGTCCAGAATTCTGCAACTCCTGACCTCTTTTCAAAGTCTTTAATAAAGATTTTTGCTGATAAGAAACAGGAGTGGTAAGGGGAAAAATGTTTTTTAGAGAAATCACTTATCAAATGTGTTAATATCTATGCATATTAATATCTATGTTAATATCCATGTGCTTCATCCTTTTTGTCTAAAGCCTGTTGTCACCGTGGATGAACCTTATTTTTTAGCACTTCTTAGGAGCAGGAGACCTCTTGGAAATTGGTCTAAGAGAGGTATTTACTTTGAAGGAAAGCTCATCTTCATTTTCTGCATGAAAATCATAAAGAGCTTTGGCTTTTCCTTTCTTCCCTCCTCCAGGCTGTGACAGCTCTACCCTGGCTACAGAACACGGATAAGAGAAGTTACTTGCATTGGAGTGAAATAAATCTCTGTTTCTGGAGAAGTTTCCTGTCATTCTCCCCGCTATTGTACTACAGGTTGTCCAAATGTTACTGCTACTGCAGTAGCAAATCCAGTGTCCTACTGGAATAAAAAACTCTACTGTCACCAGTTCATTTTATAGTATTAAATAATCTCACAGTTCTGCTTCTAAGCAGACTAAATTTAAAACTCACTTAACTTGAACTTCCCAGTGGTGATACATAATAAATGCTGACTTTCCCTCCTTCTGCTCTAAGATGAAGCAGCATCAATACTCCTGAATTATTCCTGAAGGTGGCTCAATGGCCCTGTTTTGCCTGTCCCCAAGCCACACTGGGAAACATTCCAGACTCTGTCACCTTGCAGATGACTCGCTGACTAGAACATTATTATTGCCATTATTAGAGAAGTTGGTTCAAAACTGAAATATAGCTTTAGAATACTCAAGACACTGGTGGCGTGTGACTTGTGGATGCAGTTGATGCCGTTGTGTTCTCCCACAGCTGTCATGACTGGCACAACCCAAGGAATAATGAATTGCTATCTCGTAGGAGCACTGTACCTGAGCAGGTCTGAACAAAAACTGCTGGGAAAATCCCTTCCTCTCCATTCAGTCTTCCTCTATACCACTCCAAATCTACTTGTTCCAGTATTTGGATGTAGTCTCCCTTTTTGAAGGATAAATCATCTTTGGTTTCTGCTGTGAAATCATGAAGCGCTTCACACCACTCTACTGAGCGTCTGTTATTCTATTCAAGTTAACAGAAGAGATGCATTAATTTTAGAAGTATGAAGGGAGCCCAAAAAGTGATGGATGCTGCTGAAAGCAGCTGTACAGCACATGGGTGCCCTGACACCCTCCCAATACAACAGTGCTGCTGCAGATGTAGACTAGAATGGCATTTCAGCAATTGCCACCACAGAATTTCATCTGGGCTCAGCCACATTCCTTTTTATCTCTAGTGGCAGGGGAAAGGATTAATGAATTCAAAATTAGATCCCTACAGCAATATTTAAAATAGAGCTAGCAAGAACTTGCTTCAGCACAAAGGCTGACAAGTTACCAGTGTTAATTTGTCAGCAGCTCTGAATTCAATCAGCTTAGGCCAAGTGTCAGAACTGAGGCTGTGACAATGCAGCATTGTGTGCTGTGGGAGTGGTGTTGGGTTCTGCAGTTACTCCCACATTATAATACAATCTCTGTAAATCTATACATAAATTCTGGCCCTCACCTATAAAGTTTTATTACGTGAGGAAGGGAAGACGAAACCTCCACATCATTCTTCACTGCTGTTTCTGTACCTACATAAGTAAAGCACAACTTAGGAATAGGAGCTGTTTCTATTCAGAACACTACTAATGCCAGAGATTTTAGGTATTTGAAGTCATTATTAAGAATAGCTGCTCAAAAAGTCCTGCTGTTAATTTTGAGGGGTTTTTTAATCGGTCTTCCCTCTCTTTTGACTTTCTGCAACCATTATCCTTTTGGAATTTTCTCCTATATGCTGCCTATTTGCATTAAGTACAAAACCATGCTCTTGAAGATGTTTGCAAACATATTCATACCTGTTCCAGGCAGATCTTCAATTACTTCCACAAAGTTCAAGGGGAAAATTCCATACGTGCCTCTGAGCTCTCCTTCGGCCCACTCTTCATTTACATATTCTTTCAGGATAATAGTTTCACCTTCTGAAAAACTGAGCTCATCTTTCTGATCTCCAATGTATTCAAATCGTGCTACACATCTTGGACCTCTGCACAAACAAAAGAGAAAATTACTTTGCTTCTTTATTATTACTGTCCAATTCATAATAAGACAGCATTGTATGCAATATATGGATTGATATTTTAATTAAAATGATTAAAAAAATGCACTGAAGATAGAAAAGGCTGAAAATGGGGGGCCAGCCCTGGTTCTCATCTCTGCTTTCTGAGGAGGATGAGTAGAGAGCCTGGAGGAGCCAAATGCAATTTCTGCATCCCAATTGCTGGCTGTTACAGTATTTTGCGAAAGACCCTATTTCCTTTCCAAATAATAATAAACCTTTACCCTTGTTTCTGGGACACCTGTCCAATTTCATGTCTTTGCCGGTATCCAAGAAGTGTCCTGATACACTTTTGTTAAGAGTTTGGTAATTTTTTGAGTTAGCATCTTATTTAAATACAATCCAACATGGGTGGGGGTGAGTGTCGTATATTTGTCCCAAATACGTGGAGATTTCATAGGAAGAAGCTCATTTTAATCTACTTTAAAATACTTTATCCTGTAAAATCTATCCCCATAATCTTATAGGGCAAAAAGCTCATCTATCAAAGACAGAAACACCAATGCATCTGATAAATTTTATACACTTTGGTAAACTACTGAAAAAACCCGATTTTTTTCCCCCTGACTTAAATTGATTTCCTTATTTAAGAATCTAATAAATTAAATTTAAAGAAATTAACCTAAGAAAAGTTTTGTTAATCAGAAATGCCATGCTGAAAAAAAAGCAGTAATAGGCTTTAATTCCTTCTATATATTCATAGCACACAAACAAAAGTAAGAAGCTTGATTCACACCCCTGTCCCCCACTCAGTATCTTTGCAAAGATGTGTCTTTCAGGACAGAGCTAGAACTTTGTGTTTCTTTCTTAGCTGCACAAGCAGCTTTTAAAGATAAAGTTTTGCTCCTGACAAACCAAGCTCAATCTAAGGAACAACGGAATGATCCCACTGACACTAGTGGCTCCTGCCTCTGCCTGAATTTGCTTTAATTCCTGGAATGAATGATTACAAAATCCCATAAATGTCACTGAGAAATAAATATCATGAAAAATCATTTCTTGCCCACAAATATTAGCACAAGTTGTTTGAAAATCAGAAATGAAAGTGCTGGCAATGCATTTGATAATTTGGGGGGAACTTCAGATTTACCCCTACAGCTGCACACCTCAAGGACAGACAGATTTCTCTGCTTACAGTACCTCTATGTTCTGTCCCATTGTATCTTGTTCTTTCACATGAGTAGGAGCCCTACCATGTTCCACCTTGTGGAGACACTGGAAGAAAGCAGCAAGGCCAGGAGCAAAGGGAGGGGTGTACAGGGCTGCTGAAGTTAATTAGATTGGTTCATGGTTTCTGGAACCAGTTTTCATGAAAGTATGTGTTCAGGCTTTTTTTTACCTAAATATGACTCTTAATAAAACATCATAAGCATTCCGATTTTTAAAACATATAATTTAATTTTTACAATATATTTTGGAGACTAAAATGTTAACCCTATTAACCTCAGTGCAGAGAGCTCTGCTTCAAAGTTAGTATTTCTTTCTGTCTGCCCAGAATGAGCCAGTCACCCTAGCCCAATACATGTGCAGTTGGCATGTGGAGCTGATTGGGGTTTAGTGGTATGCAGTGGGACCAGCCTGCCCTTGGAGCAAAGAAGTCTGGCAATAAGCTGGGAAACAGGCAGTGGGGGGAAGGCCAGATTTCTTTTCAGCAAGATGGAAATTGCCAAAATCCCAGGCATGCTCAGTGACCCTTCCCCAGTGTGAAGCAGAGACAAAGGTTCCATATACTTGGAGTGCTCTAGTACAGCCAGAGGGCTGGAGCTGTGTGCCAGGAGTCACTCTCTCCTTATCATGCCCTGCTGCTGAAGCACTGGGTGGCAGCTGCCAGGTGAGAGAGGCTGTGTTTAAAAGATTGTCCTTGTATCAAGTGCTTCATTCTTACCTCCCTGTAGATAACATCACAGCTTAAATATTTACCCTCTACTACCTTTTTACTACTGTATATGCAGTTCATAGGAAAGTGGTTTCAAGGGTGGAGAAGTGCGTTTCTCTGGAAGTCTGGTTGCAGCCTGCTTTGCAAACCTGCTCTATTAAACTGGATTAAATCCCTAACCCTTCCAGTAAAACTTTGCAGTTGTGAATAGCTGAAGACTGTTCACTGGGTTCAGATGTAAGTCGGCTTGCTGCTTTCTTCCAGCCAGGGCCCTGGGGGTGGCAGGGATATGGAGAAGGACCTGTGCTCTGAGCCTGCAAGGGCCACTCATGGCATCTTCTTGTCTGTTGCTGTCTCCTAGGACACTCATCCAAGCTGAACCACTCGCCCCCTCCGGCTGAGAGCCAAGTGTATCCCCCTGTTCCTTTCCTTCCTGTCTCCACTGAGGATGGTCCCTCCTCTGCCCCCAGCTGCCCGCCCCCTCTGCCCCAGAAGAAGACAGTGATCAGAACGGTGTCTTCTCCAGATGGCTTTTTTGGGGGACAGGCATCTTCAGCCAAAGCAGCTGGTGCTGGCAGCCCCAGGCTGAATGTCAGCCATTCTGAGAGCAATATGTGCCTCCGAGAGGAGCTTCCCTTGATCCACCCAGCCAGCCTGGGGGGCCGCCCTGGTGCCTTCTCCTCCTCTGAGTCCCTGGAGAAAAGCTCCAAAGGAAACAGCTACTGGGGCTCAAGCACTGCTAAGAGCACAGCGGCTTGCGGCCCCAGCAGAAACCTCCAGCCCCTCTCCTCCTCACAGCTCAGCGTGTCCAGCCAGGTGTCCTCGGCCTCCAGCCTCCACAACCTGCTGAGCAACATGGACAGCAAGGAGGGGCTGTACAGCAAGCTGGGGGCCCTGTACGCCGAGTCCCTGCGCCGCCTGGTCGCCAAGTGCGAGGAATGCTTCATGCGCGAGCAGAAGAACGAGCTGCACTTCAGCGAGAACAACTGGTCGCTCTTCAAGCTGACGTGCAACAGGCCCTGCTGTGACTCAGGGGACGCGATTTATTACTGTGCCACGTGCTCCAAGGACCCTTCTACCACCTATGCTGTGAAGGTAACAGGCCACCAGGTATCCAGGCTTATCTCCCTCTTCTGGGTGGAGATGTGTGCGCTATAGCAGCACACGGTGTCTCACACAATGTCTTGTTTTCTCTGCTTGTATTTCTCACAGGTGAAGTTGGGCAAGCAAAACCCCCTCCCAAAACTGCCACTTTCCCACTGCTGCTTGGGAATGTTAATTTGGAGAGGGAGTTTTCGTTATAACAAATGCCAGTCAGATTTAGCTTAATTGCTGAAGGGGTCTGAAATCCAACCATTTTCTCTCTCTGATAACATCTTTGTGCAAATACTCTGTGGTAACCTCAGAGGTATTTGCCTCTGATGACACACAGCGGATGAAAGGCTGCTCAAAAGACAGCATTTTTGCCTCTGCCTGCCTTTGAAGTGGAAGCTCTGACCCAGATACTGAGTGCTTATATGATCTTGAAACTACAGACAATAAGATATTGCAGATCCCAATTAAACAATGTGTCCTGGGTTATGGAAAACAAAAATGTGTATTCTATTTTCATCTCCTGAAAGCACTGTTCTTCTTTACTCTGGGAGGAATAGGGAGGGTGCCTTTTGTCAACGGACCAACTGTAGGGCATAGTTTCTATTTGTTTCATCATAGGTCTTCCCTCCAGGGGGATAGTTGTCTGCTAATGGGCCACTAACACCTCCCTAAACTAACACATCCCCAAACTATACCCTCCCCAAAGCAGTACATTCCACATTACATCATCCTACTGTGAGATGCTCCACCCAGTGGGGGGAGCCAACCATTTCTACCTGGATAAAACTGGGCCACAGGAACGAGAAGGCATCCAGCTTCACCCGATTCCTGGAGTAAGACTGGACCCCTTCTCATCACTACCTGGACCCTTGTTCTACAGGACCATTTTCTACTCCACCAGAACCACCTCTGCCACTCCAGGAGGACTCACTTTTGGACTGCTTCCAGCACCCTGACCAACAGGGTGTCAGGTTATAGCTCTGACTCTGTCAAGGATTTTCCAAAACTGTTGTTTGTTTGCTGGTTTGGTTGGGTGGTTTTGTTTCTTTTTCCTACTTCATTTTTATTGTTAGTATTCCTAGTAAAGAACTGTTATTCCAATGCCCAAATCTTTTCCTAAAAGCCCTTAATTGTAAAATTATAATTCGGCGGGGGTGAGGGGTTTACATTCCTCATTCTAAGGGAAACTCCAACTTTCCCTGTCAGATACCTGTCTTTCCAAACCAAGACGCAATGCGAGGCTGATCCAGACATGCTGTGTAAGGTCAGGTCTGAAATATTTTCCCGTACCTCCATGGAATACATGTTTTGACATGGAAACTTGAGGTACAATAGTTCAGCTCTTTGAAACGTGGATAAGTAAGCTTATCCAACTGGTTCCGTGGACATCCTGTGGATTTGGGGTTCTTGATCAACGTTATTACTTAAATACAGAGGTTTTCATTTCCCTTTTGACTTAACACTGGGGACATCTCATTGCTGCTTATTCCTTAGGTTGTTTTCAAAGCCTAAAGTAATTCCAAAAAAAGCACTGTCAGAGATGCATTAAGGAAGGGGAAAAAAAAGAAAAAAAAAATCTCTGCTGAGTCGTTTCCACCATTATGAACTCTAAGAGCTGTTCTAGGATGTTTTAAAACATCCCTAAGGGATGTTCTAGTTAAGTAGTAACTTAAAAGCCAGTTCATATCCTAAAGGAAATACAGTCAACCCAACCGGGGGACTGTAAATAACCAGATTCAAATTAGATGAGATCTTGCACTAATACCCTTAGTCCAGCACTCAGAGTCCAAGCTTTTCTTGTGTGTTACACCTAAATCCATCCCAACTCTCTTCCTAAAGCCTAAGAACCATGTAGTGAACTGTTGTGCTCCTTTTCAATCTGCAGTTGCCTGTGGCACACCCACACCTTTGCTTTTGCTTGCTGTGTTAGGTGAGGTTCAGTAGCTCAGCTCTGTGGCTGTGCATGAATTCTTGCCAAGGCAGAAACAGCACATTTTGGCCTCTTGACAGGGCTGCCCTTGTGTCCCTGTGTGTGAAGTGGGCTTACTCTGTGCCCTAGGTACACTGCAGAGAGTCTTAACAAAGTCCAAGCCAGTGCAACAAGGCTGGACTCTGTGCCAGCATAGTCATGTTGTGTATGTGTTTATCCATGTGCATGGATACGACTCCTGTGTGCCACCATCCCTTTGGCAGCCAACGTAGGGAATGAATAATTGGGAAACATTACAATTGGCTGATCCCTAGCTGCCCCTCCTGGCTTCTGGTCTAGATTTTTTGACATGAAAGAGATCACAGACCTGTAGTTAAAATTAGACTCGGAGAGCTCAAAATGGGCAGAGGATCAGACTTGAGCCAAGGAGCATGTTAAGAAGCAGGAGCCAGAGTCTGAGCTGTGCACAGACAGACATTGCTATGTATAAAACAGTTTGGAAATGGCTTTAGAGGCATTCAGCCAAGATATGCTCCATGCCTTGGCTTCTTTCTCCACTAGAGGTGTGTGACTAAGCCAGCCCAGGCTCCTACTTGGAGCTTTCAGCAGGGAGGATGCCTCTGGTGCAGCCAAAGTCAAGAAGAATGGCTGGATGGGGAAGATTTCCCTGTACTCGTCTGCCTGTAATTGTTCTTCCAGAGACTTCTCTCTTGCCAGGAATTGTCGCTGTTGGACACAATAAATGGAGGCAGGGAGTGATTCGGAAGGCTGCGTGGACCACTCATAGGGACGAGACCCCGGTTTATTTCTCGGGCTTCTTTTATGCTTTTACAGATGTGCCCACCTTGGAGGTGGGACCTTTGGGAACCATTGGTCAGTTCCAGAGACTAACACACGAAAATCCCTCCTCTGGGAAAATATGTGGTAAGCAAGGTAGTTTACAATATGTGACCTTGTTTACCAGAAGAGTGCCTGGGAACAGAATTTCCCAAAACCAAAACATGGCAGGCACAAAGTGTGGCAACAAGGAATTCCTTCCCTTTTACTATGCCTTACATGTCTTTCCTTTGGGAGGAGGAATGAGCAGGTTTGTTAGCCAGAGGGCTGGATGGTCTGCTCTGCATTTGGGGACCTCCTGCGTCATCCTGGGTCCCTCTGCATTCTTCTACATTCTGCCTAGCTCTCCAAAGCTTGTCTTCCCACAAAAAAGCCAGGGCAGGGTATTTTTGTTCAGAAAAGAGAGGACAATAGGGATTTGAAAAGCCCCATCTCCACAGGATGGTCTCATCTGAGTGAATTATCTGCAAATGCCTACATTCAAACCCTTGCTAGAGGAATACAAAACCAGCCCTCTTCAGCTCCTCTCTATTCTTGTGTATATTTTAACTCAGAGGCAAAATTGATTTCTCCTACGATTTTGCAGGCATGCTGTGACTGGCACTGGCACGCTCCAGGCTTTGAAACCTTTCATGCTGAGTTTCAGCCTGTTGCTTACTCCTGTAGATGACATATAAACACATCACTAAATAAAGGGGAAAATAGTATAATAGAAATGCCAGAAAGCCCCATCCACTAATGGATACTCCTATAATAAACCTGGGTTTGAGTCTCTAATGCAGTATAAAGCTAAACTACAGAAGAAAATGAAGATAGAAGTCATGTAGTTTAAAGAGAGTCCAGATTATAAAATGCATTTTTCTCCCTAGAGTTTGCTGCACTCTCACTTCTTTCTAGGACTCTTGTAAGCTCCCATTTTCTCTTTGGTGTTTTGGGGTTTTTTTTTGGCCTGTGCTGAGGAGTACAGCTTGTTGCGCATTTACCTTAGCCATTGATCAGGGGCTTGAGAGTAGTTGCTGACACAAAGAAGTGGAATGGTTGAGGAGGATGTGAAAGTGGCTCCAGGGCTTGGGACCAGAGAAGGATCAGGTGGGAAGAAATTGCTGGAGGCCTCTTCCACCCCTCACCACAAACAGCACTATTGCTCACTGATGTGGGTGGAACTCCATGACTCCTAGTTGTATGTTGAATGTTCTGTAGATGGTTACTTTAAGAGTGGTAAAGACTCCTAATAATACATTGGATCTTCTGTTACTGGTTATGGATATTGTTATCTTGGATGCTTTGTACCCAGTTTATAACCCAAGTCCTAATTTTGTATGCCCTTATCTCTTGTGGAGTTTCTGCTGCTCCCTGCCTGCTCTCTGCTCTTGCTGCTTCCTGCTTTCTGCTTCCTGCTTCCTGTTTCCTGCTGGCTCCCTACCCGCTCTTCAAACTGAAATCGACGCCTATTATGGAAATCGCAGAGACCCCCATGAAGCCTTGCCTGAATGTTTAGTACAATTAAGACCAAAAACCCCTAGCAACAACGAGTCAGCACATAATCCAGACCCACTGGATGGCAAGACATCTGTGATGTGTGGAGGCTTTTCACCCGCTCACCATAACTTGAAAGACACTTGGAAAGAAAGACATCCATGGACTAAAACGAGCCCAATGAGTTCCTGGGAACTTCTGTGAAGACCAACTCCAGGCTCTGCAGCGCGAGCAGCAGAATCGACTCAGGCCTTCTCCTCGGCAGTGCTTGAGGGTGCAGCAGCAGAAGGGGGGGGGCAATCCCTTGAGCTTTCCCCTTTTAATAAAGGCATTTAAGGAGTTAATAATCATCTCCTGCCCTGTTTATTTATAGCACTCACAATCACCTCACATTGCATGGGGCCTCATCCAGGGGTGTTAACTATCTCCAGAGATGGATAAGGCATGTCTACTGCCACAGGCTTTGCTTTTCTCCCTCCAGAAAAGTCTCTTGGGTTGCAGGAGTTCATCTCAATGATATCTGTGATGTAAAAACTGTTGCATCTGTTGGCAGTGAAACAAAATCTTCAGAAGTGATTCACGCTAGGACTACTGTCCTCCTTTCTTTCAATTACTGGGCATTGCGTGGCGATGGAAGCGTGCCCAGAAATCCAACCCAGACATCTGGTGGCTAAGGTTGGGATGCTGCAGACCAAAACAATCCTCAAGCCAGGGACCAATGCACATGCTGCTTCTTCTGTTGTCTTCCAGAGCATCTGCAAATCATGGCTTAGCATCCCACCTCTCAGCTTCTGGTCTCTGACCTGTCTCTGTCACTGGCTGATGAGACTTCTCTTTTGGTCTCTCTTCACAGATTTGTAAAACCCAGGAGTCCAAGGTAGCTGCTTCGTACTGCAGCCCTGCAGTGCCAGTTCACTTCAACATCCAGCAGGACTGTGGGCATTTTGTGGCCTCCGTCCCCTCCAGCATGCTGCTGGCCTCAGATGTTGGGAAAAGCATGCCTGGAGATGGCTTCCATCCCTCCCGCACTGCCAGTGAGCACAGCTGTGTGGTGGTCATCACCCGTGAGGTGCCGAGCCAGACCACTGCCGACTTTGTGAGGGACTCGGTGATGCTCCACCAAGCCAAGCCGGAGCTGTACGAGCGTCGCGTTTGCTTCCTGCTCCTCCAGCTCTGCAACGGCTTGGAGCATCTCAAAGAGCACGGCATCATCCATCGTGACCTGTGCCTGGAGAACCTCCTGCTTGTGCCCTGCAAGCCCCCCATGAGCTGTGGGAAAGCCAAAGATGACAAACACTTACCCTGCCTCATCATCAGCAATTTTTTGAAAGCTAAACAGAAGACTGGAACCGGAGACTCCAAGCTGAAGAAGAGTCAGGCCCGGCTGGCCCCGGAGATTGTGTCGGCTTCTCAGTACAAAAAGTTTGATGAGTTTCAGACTGGTATTCTCATCTATGAACTGCTGCACCAGCCCAGCCCCTTTGAGGAGAAGGTGCACCTCAGGGAGCAGGAGTACAGCCCTGAGGACCTCCCTGCTCTACCCAGCCTCTCCATCTGCTCCCGAGGACTCCAGCAGCTGGCACAGCTACTACTGGAAGCAGATCCCATCAAGCGTGTGCGGATCACCGAGGCCAAGCAGATGCTGCAGTGTCTGCTTTGGGGGCCCAGAAAAGACCTCGTGGAGCAGCCCCTCAGCCATGAGGAAACCCTGCACCAGGTGCTGCAGACAATGCTGGCTGGACATGAAGCGTGCCCTGCTCATGATGAAGTTTGCAGAGAGGGCCGTGGACACGGAGCAGAGCGTTGAACTGGAGGACTGGCTGTGCTGCCAGTACTTAGCATCTGCTGAGCCAGCCTCCCTCTTGCACACATTAAAACTGCTGCAGCTGCTCTGACCTTGGATGTGTCTCGGAGGCAGCTGAGGGCTCCTGACTGCCTTGCAGCTAAAGGTTCACAGCCCTTTCAGATGGGAGAGGTTTGAATCTCAGCTGCGATGCACGTTCAGCTCCTGCCCCGCACTCCAGTCAGAGTGCTCAAGGCATGTTTGATATCCTCAGCACTGTTAGTTTGCAGGCAGGCTAAACAGGGAACCTACCCCCATTTGGGGGATTTTTGTTTTTTGGTATGGTAAATGTGGACTAATAAACACCTGCCTGCCTGTGTGCATATTTCTAATGAACTCACTGTACTGAGATGATTTCTGTACCTATGGGACTGTCCTCTGATCCCCACCTCTCCCAAAGCATCAAAGCCTTTTTGCCTGGGAACAACACCATACTCTAGAGTGGGAAGCAGGGATGAAGGAGCAGCTGGATCTTTTCAGGAGCAAGGGCATTTCACAAAATGCTCCTTTGCAAGAGACAACCTGGAGCTTTGAAATTCACATCTTTTGTGAGTTTTGACATCCATTTTTCTTCTCCCTTTCCTTTCACCGGGTAATTCACCTGTCCCTTGTGTCTCACATTTATTGAACTCCTTTACTGAGAGATCAGCTGGGATGTGAAAGGCTGGGACCACTGCAGGCCAGCAGGGTCTCATTGCTGCTGGTGTTTGAATTAGAAATGCACAGGGCTGGGTGCGCTGCAAACACGTTTCTCCAACAGATGGGATGCAGGAGCAGAACAATGAATGGTGGAGAAACTGGCCTGGCTCCCTTTAGCCCCTTTCCCTCCATCCAGACATAGAGCAGCCACTCAGATTGGGAGAGAGGCAGTGCTGCTGAGGAAAAAAAAAAAAGATTTTTCAAAGCTTGCAGGCTTCTTTTACTCTTTCACCCCAACATGAGGCAGAGAGATGAGCTGCCCTGGTCCTGACATCAGTTCTGCAGCCCTTGAGGAAGCAGTAAGTTTGGGACATTTGGAGAGAGCCCAGCATCAGCTTAGCTGAGACAGGATGTCACTTGCTGAGCAACCCTCCTCCCAGCTCTAACAGGGAGAAATTCATGAGCACCTTCCTCCAGCCTTGATTCACCTCCAGACACAGCCGGGTCTTTTGGGGAATTTAATTCCCCAGGTTTTCTTGATACTTTGTGTACTTTCTGTGAATTTTTTCCCAGCTTCTCACCTGGATTTTTCTTTTAAAAATCTGTTTGGCTATGGTGGCTGCAGATGGGAGGGGAAAGTAGTTCCTTGGCTGGGCATCCATTTGCGATGAATTTCCCCTGATCCCCTTAGGGAGGAGGCTGTGCGTGTCCTTGCTTCCTGGATGGCCATGACAGAGCCATGTTGTGCTGGCAAGGGGGAGATAATTTCCAAGGCAAGTGGCTCGCAAAGCTGTAGTTGGGTACTCAGTGGGACTCGAGAGGTAGCCAAACATTCAACCAGCCCACAAAAACACGAGACTAGATCCATTTTGCATGCTGAATTTCAATTTACTGACAAACACTGTTACAGTTCTTGGCACGTGATGTGCAATTTTCACTTGATCAAAACTCTGTCCCTTGAGTTTGGGCACTTGGGTCTGCTTCTGGTGTTGGTATTGGCTAACTGCAGCAGCATTCCCAGCAGACCAGAGGCCAACAATAGTCTTTTTCAGCCATATTTTCCTTAGATTGGGTGGGTGGCCTCTTGGTCTCATAGAAACAGAAATTCTTAGCTCACTGGTTTCCCGGTACTTTCCCCTATGGTAGCTCATGCTTCTTCTCCAGCCTGAACAGTCCCAGGTTTTAGGTCTTAGGGTTGATACTTGAACAGCAGAAGTGCATTAGGATTTCTGATGGGTAGCTCTTGTGGGGAAAGTGACACCTAAGCCTCAGCTGAGTGCCACAGCTGAGTTTGAGAACTTTGCTGGCTTATGCCTCCTCTGTCTTTGCTACTCCCACCATGCCATGAGCAGCAGCTCCCCTTTTCCTAGCAGGCATTCTTGTCCCCATGCCCAGGAACCTCTGCAGGAATGGTGCAGGGGATGGATCATTCCCTGTGTGGCAGGGGACACAGATGACCCTGCACCCTGGGGTCCAAGTGTGTCACCCGTTCAGGGGGAAGGAGGATTGCAGGATATGTCTGGGAACACAGCTTGAGGGCCGTGTGCCATAGGGACAGTGCTGAGGAGCAGTGCCTGCAGGAGCACCGCAGACCCCAGGAGCTCAGAGGTACTGTGGAGGGGGAAAGGGGTGTTTTCTTGTCTCGTGCTGCCCCCAGGCAGCCTGGCAGCCCCATTCCCAGTGGTCCAAGCACAGAAGAAAGGTGGATGTGCACAGAAAGGTGGATCTGCACAGAAATTTTCTTGTATTTCTGCAGGGTGTGTTTCCAGAGAAAGTGATACACTGAAAAGAAGTTTTTCCCAGTCAGTTTTGGCATGCATGACACGCGGCAACACCCTGGTTTCACAGGACTTGTTCTGCCAAGTCCATGGACCTGATATTTGACTTTTCTGAGCAAATATTTCTAAAGGTCTGTGCAGTGCATGCCTAAGCAATTCTCTGCTATGGTTCTGAAAAAATCTCGTTCCTTTTCAAGGAGAAAGAACAAATTTCCACAGTTCCACTGGAAATATTGACACACTGCTCATGTCTCTCATTTTATACCATCAAAGGCTGGGAGTGGAAGCTTGTGAGCCATAAGGAAGCATGTGAGTCAGCATTATTTATTTTGTTTCCCTGTGCTAAACAAGTAACAGCCAGTTTCTGGTGAAGGATTGATTGTTTGACAATAGAGTGAGTGAGCAGAGCAGGCTGACCACTGTCAAAGCAAACTCTGGGCATGAAAGCAGATTTGACTCAGAGAGAAGTTTTAGGCATACAGTGCTCTTGTTGGAAGCATATTTTGTTGCATCTATTTCTTTTCTTCAGAAAAAGAAAGCAGATAAATGGGAAGGGAGACTATTAAATAAGGCTGAAGAGGTCTGAACTGTGCTCCTGTCTTAGACTTTTCTGGGACCTTAGGAAATCTGCTTCACTCCCATCCACAAAGCAGAGATGATCAGTTTCTGTCTGTGTTACAAAGCAGAGTCAGCCACAAACTTCGCAAGTTTACGTTTGACTGTGTTAGACAAGACATGAAAGTACCTAAAGGAGGAAGAAATTAAGAAATAAATGCTGTGATTTATTAAAACATAATAGTGCAAAATTCCTTCCTTTATTCTCAGGCACCAGTCCCTCCCTGGCTTTTTGCTGCTTGCTGCCATTACAAATTTGCTGACCACTGCCTGTAAATGGCCCACTGCTGCTTGGGGCAAAGGCCACAACACCCTCTGGATGATTCTGATTCCTTTGGGGCTATTTTTTCCCTTTAGCCTTCACAAAGAGCAGACACAAACATATGCTGAAGAAACAGAGCTGCGTCTTAGGGGTGTACTGGTTTGAAAGTAAAACCAGTGAGACTCTCAGTCAGAGATACATTTTAATAGAAGAATGGAGAGAAAAAAAGGTCAAATAAATGGAATAATACAACCTAACACCCTGTTGGTCAGGGTGTTTGAAGCAGACCGGAAGTCCTCCTGTAGTAGCAGATGTGGTTCCACTGGAGCAGAGATGATCCTGAGAGAGAAGGGTCCGGTGATGATGAGAAGGGTCCAGTCTTCCTCCAGGAATCCAGATGAGATGTTCTTGTCAAAGCAGTGATTTCTGTAGAAACGTCTGGTAGCTCTTGTCTCCTCTGGGAGTCTAGTGGATGAAAAGCTGCCTGTGATGTCTCAAACCCTGGATTATATCCAGGTGGGAATGCTTGGCTTCTTCCCCTGGGCGGAGAATCTCAGAATGGGATGATCTCATTCTATGAGTCATGCAGTCGGTCCTTGATGGCCAATTAAACAGAGATAACTCCCAGAGGAAATTATCTATGAGTCATGTGACAAGCCATTGTTAGGCTCATTAACAGAAGATAAGGAAAACACTGCCCTACCTTGGCTCCAATGGCTCATGTAGATAGAATACATACCTTGGGCACAATTTTACATTGTAACCCAGGACAAGGGGAAAACACAGGAGAGGAGTGAACCAACAGTGCAGTAGTGGGATGGGATGTGCTGAAGTGGTGGAGCTGCCCTGCCACCAAATGGGAGATGCCAGGAATCATCCAGACTTCCCAGCAGACTCAGGTAGCTGCAGCATGCTGGGCATCCCAGAAATAGCTTTGCTGCTCTGGGACTGTAGCTCAGAGCTGTCTCCCCAGGATGGATGCCACCTCTCCCATGCCCTTCAGAGCCTGTAGTGTAAAGCTTGTGGGGTAAATCACAGTGAGGATATCTTTCTCTGTCACTGCCAGGATGATCTCAGCTACCAGAGAACAAGTGGAGAGGTGGAATCCTCCCCCAAGCCCTGAAGAACCAAGGTAGCAAGAAGCAGAGATCAAACCCTTGTACTTGCAGAAACCCTGGAGTCCCTCCTGAGCCAGTCAGCTCCTCCCATGGCCAAGAGTGAGCAGGGTGGAGAAGTGAGTCTGCTGTAAGTTGCTGGTCCAGAAATGCCCCAAACACCTTTGAAATACCCCAGTTCCTTCCCAGTGCACAGAGTAGTGCTTCCCTCTCTGGCCCAGTGCTCAGAGGTGGAGTTCACCAGTCCATGGATGGCCCTCTAAATGCCTTTCATCTGAATTTTAGAAAAGGAGCACCTGAGTTACTTGAGGCACATAAGAGTATCTTGGGGAAAGAGGAAAAGAATTGGGAAGACCATTTTCTGCCCTCCTATTCCTCCTCAGTTACACTTTCTGGATGCATTTGGGCAGTCTTTTTGCAGCAGCACAGCACCTGGATGTCAGCAGCCCCATGGGACTTCTCAGGGCTCCCATATAAATAGGACCAGAGCCAAGGGGTCCCCCAGCCCTGTGGGCTGCATTAGGCAGAGTGCTGCCAGCACATGCAGGGAGGTGATCGTGCTCCTCTGCTCAGCACCACTGAGACACATCTGGAGTGCTGGATCCAGTGGTGGACTCCCCAGTACATGAGAGACATGGACATACTGGAGCAAGTCTCTCTCCAGTATGCACACAGTGTGTATGTGCGGGTATGTGTGCCCTGTGTGTGCTACTGCTGTGTGCGGTGCTAGGAGCAGGGGTGTGAGCGTTGAATGCTTTGTGTTGTGAGTGTGGCTGCACATTGTGTGCACAGTGCAGGACTGGTGAGCATTGTGTGTGTGTGTGTTGTGTTCAGTGTGTGTGGGATGGTGGCTCAGGGCTCTCTGTGTGGCCCCAGCTGGGGTTTGGTCCTGTGGGACCCCAAGGGGGCCCCAGAGAGGTCACAGATGGGGTCAGAGGCATGTGGGAGAAGGGACATCTGACAGTTTATGGGGTAGACATGGGGCAAGTTGGGGGTACCCAGGGGGGTTATAAGGCATGTGGGAGGTTGGGAAACCCTGTGAGAGTTATGGGCTATCCAGGAAAGCAAAGTGACACCCAAAAGGTCAAGACACTGGAGAGAAGGCTGGGTGCACATCCAGGAGACTGGAGGGCCTTGAGCTGGGAGGGTGGTGGTGGTGGTGATGGGGCACCCATGGGAGTTGTAGGACACCCAAGAAAGGGGAGAGGGCAGAGACACTCCAGGGGGCTATGGGACACCCAGGAGGCTAGGAAACCCCAGGGATTTATAAGGCACATGAGGGCCAAATACAGGTTGGACAGGGTTGGGGTCACCCAAGGAGCTCAGGGGGCACCCAGGGAGGGGTGATCGCAGGGTCCCCCAGAAACTGATGCTGGAGCCCAGGCTTCTGACACCTCCTTTATTGCCGGCATTAACAGAGCCCCTGACAGGAGAGAGAATTTGCCCTTGTGCTGGGGGGCCGTGGCCTCGCCGTGCCAGGCCTCACTACGGGAAGGTGTCCTCCAGGTGCACGGGCCGCCTGTTTTGGCAGGCCACGAGCACGCGGTGCTGCAGCCGGCGGGCAGTGTAGTAGCAGGGCGGCCGTGTGTTCCCACCACGCACGCGGCAGTGGGTGATGTGCATGGCGATCGAGGTGCTGTAGAAGTTCGTGTTGGGGATGGGCGCCCGGTAGCAGGCAGCCACCAGGTCTGCGGCTGGGGCGTGCACGAAGGTGTTTTCATACTTGCAGGGCCCGCCCGGGGTCAACATCCCCCGCCGCGCCAGCATGGTCTCGCAGTAGCGATGCCCAATGGGCGTCCGGGGGTTGTCCACGTGCTGCCGCTGGAACCTCTGGTAGCGGGTCTCGGGCTGCGCCTCTGCCAGTGCTGCCAGCACCAGGATCATGCACAGCACCCAGCCCGCCATGGACACCTGGGGAAGGTGGGGTTAGGGCCATCTGGACCTCTGGGCCCCCAGCTAGAAATCCCACCCTGGGTGCTTGGTTGTTCTACAAATTCCCCTCCCAAATCACTGGGTCACATACAAATCCCCTCCCAATGCGTGGAAGCCCATTCTGGACAGCTGGGCTATCTGTGGATCTTGCCTGGATGCACAGGCCCCCTCATGTTATGCACTCCCCAGAAGCCTCAGTCCCCCATGGAACACCCCTCACCTGCTCTCAGACCCCCGGCTCCCTTACAGATCCACCGCGTGCCCCGACACCCGGATGCCGTACACGGCCTTCCTTCCCCTCTGGATGCCTGAGCTCTTCACAGACCCCTCCCACAGACATTCTGGTCCCCTGTGCACCCCTCACCCGCACCTGTGTGCGCATCTCCGTGTTCCTTATGACCTCAGGGTCTCCAGGATCCCTCCCGCTCCTCCTCACGTCTTTTATATTGGCCTCAGCCGTGCCCAATGGGCAGGGATCCAGGAGGAGGGGCAGAGTAAAGAGCAAGGTCCAGAGGATGGGCGCTCCGCAGGGATCGGGAGTCCCGGGCCGGGCGCTCCGCAGGGATTGCAAATCCCGGGCCGGGCACTCCAAAGGGATCGGGAATCCCGGACCGGGCACTCCACAGGGATCCAGGCGGGGGCGCTCACGGGCACGGGCTGTGTCGAGGCCCCCCCCGCCCCCCCCATGCCGTTGGTTCCGTCCCGCCGTGGTACATCCCGGGCGGGCCGCCCCCGCTCCCGGCGCTGGAGGCCGCCCCGTTCTCGCAGGTCTCGCGCGAGCGTCGGTCTCGTATAATCTCGCGGTAGCGCGCGAGCCCCGCCCTTTCCGCGGTGCGGGCCGGACGATGGCGGTCGGGAAGAACAAGCGCCTCACCAAAGGCGGCAAGAAGGGCGCCAAGAAGAAAGTGTGAGGGCCGGCGGGGCACGGGAGGGCGGTGCTCGGGGGCGCCGGGCGGGGCGCCGCGGCGGCGGGATGCCGCGGATGCGGGGCGGATGGCGGCGGCGGCCCGGCCGGAGCAGCGCCGATGCTGTCATGGCGTCAGCGGGCGTGGGCCCGGCGGGGCGGGAGCAGCGGCGGGCATTCGGAGAGGAAGATCTTATTGCAGCCCGGCCTGAGAAAGTCGGTTAAAAAAGTTTTCTTCATTTGATTTAAGGGTCGACCCTTTCTCCAAGAAGGACTGGTACGATGTCAAAGCTCCGGCGATGTTCAATATCCGAAACATCGGGAAGACGCTTGTCACCAGGACTCAAGGAACTAGTGAGTAGTTGGGGTTTGGTGGAGTACAGGGCATCGTGTTTGCTCCGTGTGCTGGCTCCAAGCGGATAAAGAACTTCTTAGATAAAAATACTGCTGAAAAGTGGGTATTGCTTGTACTGTTACGAACTTGGAAGCTGAGAAAGTTGTATGATTTGAGTGGATTTTATTTTTTTTAGTTGACGGAGGTGTTTGAATAAATGAGTTTAGCTGCAGGGAAGTTCGTTCACTGGGCCCTTGGTTGTACAAGAATGCCAACCCATGGCAAGGAGGACCTGAGGTTTCTAATGAGCTCCTCTTGTGGTAACCTGGCGAGTTGGGAAAAGTCCAAGAAGTAAGCAGTAGTTCCCAGAGGGAGATGTGGGACAGTGCCGCAGGAGACCTTAGTCCTAATAGGATCATAGGCACCAGACTCTGAAATCTCTGAAATTCAAAGGTTTTGGGTAAAGATTAGAGCCAGCATTGCTACTTAATGTGAGCACCGATGTATCACTGGAGGGTAAGTTCGGTTTTATATGATCTGGCACACCTTAGAGGAGACTTCTGTTAGGAATGCAGGGTGTCTGGACAGAGGTAATAACCGTGTTTTTGGAGGCTTAGCAATGCAGAATGCCTAAGTAGCTTTATGGTACTCTGCTGGTTGTACTCAAAGTTAGGATGATGATTGTTTCTTTGAACTGTAACATGTGAAACAAATAAAATGAGAGTCACTGCCAAACGGAGTGTGGACCAGCCAGTGTTGTTAAAATGGTTCCTTGTGAGGAGGAGCTGTGAAATGATTGTACTGAGCTGTTTGTCTCCTTCATCATCTCTGCTGAGCACTTGTGGCTATTTATGTTCGGTTTTTTCATTGCTGTTTGTTATTTCCAAGTACTCTGTAACCCCTTTATGCTTGAAACAAACCAGATTATTACACGTGGTGGAATCTGCTGTGTGCTGCTGTTCACATCCCACACCTGATACTATTACCTAAAAAAGATTCCTCCCAGAGGGAGACATTTCCAACCTTGCTGGCTCTGTGATCACCATTAGAAAACATCACAGAACGGGATTGCAGCGGGGATTCAGTATCTGATTAGAAGGATGTGCTTCTGATGTTGATCTAAGGTGTTTGATCCTGTTCCATCACACAGAAATTGCCTCTGACGGGCTGAAGGGCCGCGTGTTTGAAGTGAGCCTGGCTGATCTGCAGAATGATGAGGTTGCCTTCCGCAAATTTAAACTGATCACTGAGGACGTTCAGGGGAAAAATTGTCTGACCAACTTCCATGGGATGGACCTCACACGGGACAAGATGTGCTCCATGGTCAAAAAATGGCAGGTGTGTGAGAAGCAAGGTCTGTGCTGCTGCCGGTGCCTGCAGGGAGGGAGGGGAGCTCTGGCAGAGCCGTGTTTGAAGTGGCTCAGACGGCATTGGGCGTGTGGGGCTGGGCAGCCTGTCTGCTGTGGGTGGTAAAGGCTCAGTGCTTCCTCTTCCAGACAATGATTGAGGCCCACGTGGATGTCAAAACTACGGACGGGTACCTGCTGCGCCTCTTCTGCGTGGGCTTCACCAAGAAGCGCAATAACCAAATCCGCAAGACCTCCTATGCCCAGCACCAGCAGGTCCGGCAGATCCGCAAGAAAATGATGGAAATCATGACCCGGGAGGTGCAGACCAATGACCTGAAGGAAGTTGTCAATAAGCTGTAAGCTTTGGCAGTGTTCTCTTTTTCTCCCCTATTGCTAAAATGGTTCTTTGGGGGTTGGTTGTGGCTGAGTGCCTGGGGAGTGCTGGTGCATCCTGAGCTGTTTGTCAGAGACCAGGCAAGGAGCCCCTCGTGTGCAAAAGCCAGTCGCCCTTTTCTGCAAATGGCTTCTCTTAGTCTCTGCATCCTGTCTGACCTGAACCTGCTGTCAGGTCTGCATAAATGTAAAATCATTCTCCAGAAGAGTTTTGGTTCACATTTCTACAGACTACAGTTGTAACTCTGATCCCTGGGGGCTGTGAATGATAGAACCTGGCAGAACCTCTCTCTTCTGATAGAAGTTTTTCATAGTGTGCTGATTGCTTCCAAAATTTTGCAGATCTGCTCCCAAAATGAGCACACTTGCACTATGTCCCTTCTAACATTGCAAGGGAGGTGTCTTAGAATCTAAATGTACTTGAAGAAAATTGTCAAAGTGATGATGTAAACTTTTGTGGAGTTATTTTGTATTCTTAAGGATTTTTTTAAGCCTGTGTTGCTGCTGCAGAAGCAGGCAGAGTTTTTAGCATTGTGGTGCTCTGATTTCTCAGGATCCCAGACAGCATTGGCAAGGACATCGAGAAGGCCTGTCAGTCCATTTACCCTCTGCACGATGTCTATGTCCGCAAGGTGAAGATGCTCAAGAAGCCCAAGTTCGAATGTAAGCCTGTTACTGCAGACATTTGGAGGAGGGTGTGGAGAGGAGTTACTTTAAATGTGTTTGCTTTTGGATGAAGATGTTACAGCAGGGTTAATGAGCTGAAGTAGTTGTAGAAAGGAAGCCGTGTGTCCTTATCTCCATATGTGGCTTCCAGGATTGAAAGCCAAGCAGTGAGTGTTCAGTTTGGAGCTTCTTGAATTCTTGCCTGGAAGTGCTGCTGAATGTTTAAAAGCTTTGCTTTGGGAATGAATGATGGCAAAATGTTTCGGTCCCAGATGATGGGGAATGATTTCATTTCGTCTTTTTTTGACATTCCTGTGTAATGCAGCAGGGGGCTCTTAAGTCCAGGTCCTCTTAGAAAAAGGTGTAGCTTGTAGTTTCACTGCATAGCCTTATTTCCCTGCTTGTTTCTGACTGCCACTGCAGCAGCATCTCTGTGCATGAGCTGTCTGCAGTGGACTTAGTCCTACCTACAGAAAGTGTTCTGGTGGTTTCATTTGTATATGAGTACTTGAGTAATTTAGAACTGTTTAAACAGGTCCATCTCTCACTGTTCCTGTCACTGCTTCTTTTTAGTGGGCAAGCTGATGGAGCTGCACGGTGAAGGTGGTGGTGCTGGAAAGCCCTCTGGGGATGAGGCAGGCACTAAGGTAGAGCGAGCTGATGGGTATGAGCCGCCCGTGCAAGAGTCTGTGTGAAACTAAAAATTGGTGGAAAATAAAAGGTTTTAATATACAGAACTAATGCTTGGTTGCCTGCATTGCTACTGGACAATATTGGTACTGGATGTGTGGATGAGTTTTCAGTAAGATAAACCTACGGCCTTGGTTTATAAAAAAAATTAAAGAAGCACTCATGTACTCCTCCAGCTGTGCTGTGGAGGAGGGTGGAAGAAGGTGGGTTGTACATTTTGTGGATTCTCTATACTGGTTTTACCCAGTAATTTTAGTCCTCACCAAAAAAACCTTGTGTATGTGTGCAGAGGTTGAATTGGTGAGAGGTGCCTCAAAGAGTACAAGGAAGGCAGAAATTGCACAGGGAAACCTGTGTCAGAATTTGGTATTATTGGGAATACCAGTTCTATCCAGATTGCTTGTTTCAGAAAATGTGCCAATGATTCAATTTCCTGGTAGTTTAATATAAGCTCTCATGTGATAGGTGTGTTCTCTGGTGGTCAGAAGGTGTTTAAAGGTGTTAAAAGTTGTAATTATGCTGATGGAAGCAGCATTAATTTTGAGCACTGCAGAAAACCAGAATGCTGCTGGAGCAGTGGAGTTCTGTGTTTGATTTTATCCTGTCAGAACTGAGGGTGACTGTAACGGAGAACCTGTGGAACTTCAGGGGGGAAAAAATTCTGTAAAAAAGCAATGGTCTGTGTTCTGAAAACAAAGCATTTAGAAGTTCTGCAGAGTGATTTTCAGACTGTTTTCCATTATCTAACAGCCTTTTTGCTTCTTCAATGTAGGTTGGCTTAAAAATGGAAGACTTCTGTTCTAGCTAAAACGAGTTTCTTGTGCCACCAGTGTGTTTTGTTTAGAATAGGACAACAAACCTAAAGTCTTACTAAATTGTTGGTAAGTTAGTGATTTAAAACCTGAGAGCAGAACGCAGAGTTCACTGAGACTGGTGGCTCTTGCAATTGGTTGTCACAGAGCTTAGGACAAAAATAAAGAAAAATAGGGAAAATGTTACTGTTCCAACAAAGCTACTGGGAAAAAAGGGAAGGGCCTTGCTCCCCATGAAGGCTGCACTGTTCCCTGTCAGGGATTTTCACATTTTCTTAGTTGATAATTCTGGTGTGAACCAAGTAATATGCAAAATGAGAAGAATGGTATTGAACTTACTTCAGAATGCTGCAGGTGATGTGATTCTGTCTTGTGATTCCAAGTTACAGTTTTAATGTTCTGGTTTTTCCACTTTGTGTACTGGAAGGAAGAGAAGTGAGTGCTCAACGCTCAGAACCTTGGAACAGGGGGAAGGAATCATGTTGCTTTGTTCTTCCCATCTGTATGCTGAGGCATGTGTCACCTGCCTCCAGGAATCCCAGGCAGCCACATTTTTGAAGCTGTGAGGTTTTATTTGTTACTTGCTTATCTGAGTACTGTATGTTGCCAGAAGGTTAGTCGAAGAAGATTTGGGGAAAGCAGAAGAATTCAGGGTTTTTTCAGGCTTTTAAATGTATTGTTTTGAACAGTGGCATTGCCACGTTGGAGGTCTAGGTAAATGCAGGCTTTGTAATGTGTCTTGGGGTGGGGGAAAAACAGGAAGGAAAATACTGTGCATCCTCTGTATTCTCTCAAAAAAAACAACAGCTGAAAAATCATGGAGTATGAAAGCAGCAATCAGCAGAGCACACCTCAATTACGTGCAGGACCAGTCCATGTCTTCCTCACAGTGTTGTCACAGTGAGAACCACAGTGTGTGTGTGTTTGTGTGTGATACCCTGTGGTGACAGCTGCTTGCTGCAGGTAGCAAAATGCTATAGGTTCTGTACGTGGTGAGTGTGAGGCAGACCCAAGTCCAAAGGCTTGAATAACCTGCTAAAGTCATCCAGGTTCTCTGAGGTGTTTGGACGACTTGTCTGGGAGTGGGGTGTTACTTTTCAGCTGGGCTAAATTTATAAGCAGAATGAGATCTCACACTGTCAGCTGGAAAGCTCCTCTTTCCACAGCCTAAGACAATTAAAATTCTCTCATGATTTAATTATAAAAGTTTTATTGGTTAAATACATTCTTAATTTACAGAGGTACCATAACAAACTTACTGTAGTTAACACAGGTTTATTTAGGACACTGTTCATTGTACACAGAACAAAAGACACCTTCCTGAAGATATTTCCAGAGGATGGGTCAAACAAAGTATTTTGGTAAGTGAGGCTTTTATTCTAATGCATGGAGATCTAGCTGGATTTCAAGGTTACAGCTGAAATTTGCTACTACATTGCAGTTAAGATTTGCACTCCACCTCATTCTCGGCTTTTCTGCACACCTTAGGAACTTTATGTTGTGATCGGTATGTGGTCTCACGGTGGTGTTGGGCATTGTCTTAGGAAAATCCTGTGCTGTAAAAGCTGAGCCTCTCCCTCGCTTCAGCGTTCACACAGACGCTGTTCAGCTGCCTGCAGCCATGTGAGCAGCCCTTAGATGGCACTGGGTGCTCTGAGTAAAAGGCATTGCTGCTACTCCTGCCCTGCCCCACAGGGAGGAGGAGATTACATACAGCAGAGTGGTCTTGTCAATGAACAGGCACTGACTTTAAACATTCAGTGAAGTTACAAAAACAACCAGTCAAGACACAGTTATGAAAATGGGAAAGAGGAAATTGAAAAAGAAATAAAAAAAAATCAGTTCTCCTTTTGAGACTTTTATCAAAACCTTAGAAAACTGCCAGACAAACAGTAAGTGAACATCATACACTTCAGCCTCATCTACCACCACACCAGTGTGGTATGTCTTTGAAGGACCTGGCTATTCCTTGGATTTCTCTAGGCGATGACTGGTTTTTTGGAATAAAACCCTTTAGAATCTCCTAGCAGGAAAAGCTGGAGGAGTGGGAAGGATTGTCCTTGGCTGTGGACTTCCCCGTGATTGAGTTCCAGACAGCCTTGCTGGGGTCCCTAGAGCTGAGTAACAGCTGTAGCCATTTTGTGTTTCCAACCTTCCAGAAGCAGCACATCATTCAGCATTTTGTTTCTCACATTAATCCCTAATAGAAGTAGACGTTCAATTCCTCAGCTCATGAAAACTTTGTGTGGTCTTCATCCCCTGATTGTGTGAATGGTACTGGTGTAGCTTAAACACACACCACCACAAAGCAGGGGGGCTGTGTCTGTCCTCCCCAGTCCTGTGGCCCAGCAGTGACTGCTGAGTGAATGGTGCTGAGGTCGTGTCTGCACTGCAGGTCCCTCAGGCTTGCTTCTGGTGAGCTCCAGACTCCACTGGGACTGGATGCCCATTCCTTGCTGGGGGAGGCCTGTAGTTCTGGCTGTGCCTATTCCTGCCTGCTGTGATGGCCACCAGAGCACAGTGCACAGGGAGGGCAGGGCCACCCTCCCCAGCCTGCTTAGGCCCCAGTTCAGGTGCACCCTTCTCTCACAGCAGCACGTTGTTGTTGTTGTGTTGGTGCTCAGAGGTCACACCAGTGAAGGTGTCAGCAGGGATGTCACCAAGTCAAAACTATCTGAAGGTCCATCACAATGATTCTGGTTCCCAGTCTCCATCCACTTCCAACTGCTGGTCCCTCTGCAACCTGAACTGCCAAGCCCATGAGGGAAAGTCTTGCTGAAGGTTATGTCAGTACCCAGTGACCTGCAGCTCTGGAGCAGCCACTCATCAGCTACTGGTTCCTTTTTCTGATACAGTGCAGAAGGGGTGGAATACTGGCAGCAGTCAAAGAACCAACTGCAGCATAATTTCTATTCCAGTCTGATGGAATTAGCAGTTAATCAGGATTCTATTAAATTATTTTGTGAGAAGCAAAGTGATACAGAAAGGAATCGACTACTACAAGTTCCTATAATGTGAAATACCTCAGTCACATCCACCTTAGTTGGTCAGTCAAGCTACACTGCTGCTTTTTACCAAGTGCCTTGGTTAGAGCTGCTTGGAGTAACCTCTTGCCAGGTATGTTTTCCTTAAGGCCTCAACAGACCATTTATGAGGATGCTCAGTGTATGTGGTATGTGGCAACAAACTGGAACTAGCCCCACGTCTGCTGAAAACTAAACCCAAGGCTGTAAAATATCCTTCATGTTAAGGACAGGAATAGTGTTACTGAAGTATGTTCCAGTGCTTGAATGACAAATAAAATGCAGACTGAGTGAACACTGGCTTCCCACTTCCATGAGGGGAATGGAGGAGCAAATAGTTGGAACAGTGCAGGTACTCCATGGTTGGGATCTGAGAAAACTCAATAAACACTGTCTGTGGCTAACCTCAGCTGGGAAAGAAGAGTACAGTGGTGCTCAAAGAACAGTGGGCAGTAGGAAAAAACTAAATCTATATTTGCAAATATTTTGGGGAAAGCAAGGAAGGTCTAAGATGATTCATACCAATTTAAACAGACTTCATTAAGAGGCTTACTTAAAGAAAAAATTTACTTATGTGATCTTGCTATATGAGCAGCTTGGGCTAAGAATAGAAGGATGCTACAGAAGGATTTACTTCTCCATTTCCCCTCTTACCAGTATTAGATTTGATACTTTCTACTACAAAATACCAGATATTTTTCTTATCCTCTAAGTCATAAAACAAGTGAATTCTAATGCTAACGTGGAACTCAAGCAGCAATGAAACCTGAATATCAAACTTCATCTACATACTGAGTGCTGTAATTATATATTAAAACAATTTTTAAAGTTTGGCTCTCAAGAAGGTCAAAGGAGGCCAAAGCAGCTTATGTTACGCAGACTTTGTGCATGATAAATGTAATACCAGAGAGTAAACATACTAGAATGCTATATCAGTTAAAATGGTGTTGCACCACAGTATTTCCCTAGTTGGAAATGGCTAAAAAACCTGCTTGTTTTGCTCTCTGAGCATTCATGAAACATGACTACGTACAGTGTCACAAAAGACTCAAATTTCCTTATCTGACTTCAAGCTACTACCATGACTGTCTAGAAATAGTAGTGCAAAACACTGATAATCAACACTTGTTGATGTCTTTGCTGTGCCTTTAGGGTAGAAAACATTCTCTCCCACACGCAGGGAGTAGCACAAAGGCAACACTTCATGGTGTCTTTAAAATCTGAACAAAGTTCTTGGGAAATATCCCAGATTTTCCTCGTGTCTCTGCACTCATCCAGTCCTAGTCTGCAGATTCCAGCTCTGTTATCATGTCACCTGCCTGTAGGAGAAGGAGTAATGTGAGTCAGGACATGAGCAATGTTAATGCATGCAGAGCTGATCCTATTTAGAAGCAGTATCAATCAAAGACAAGAGGAGTAAGATGTGGCTTCTGCTGGTTACGTCTCCAGAAGATTGTTTGCTAAAACTGGCTGAAGTTTCTCTCAGGCTAAATACTTGTCTATGCTGAAAAATCCCCTTTGGAGGGACAGAAGAGCAGTGCTGGGTACCTGCTCACACTGCTTTGGCTCTCCAGGTATATGTTAAGAGCTGGCTGGCTCATGAGCCCCCTGCTTTACTGTTTTATTTGTCTGTGTTTCCAGGGTTTGTTTTATTAACGCCCTGGAAGGATTTTTTTTTTTTAATTTAGTCCCAGTATTTTCTAGCACTTGGAAACTTTCCCAAGAAAAGGAAAAGCAATCTAAGCTTATTATGGCCATTTAAATTGCAGCTCCTGTGTTTGGTCCTGGCTCTTGTTCTCACTGTCTCATGCCACATTCTTCATCTGAAGTACTGGCCTTTCTTTCAGTACCTCTATTCCCCTCTTCTGCTTTAAAGAATTATCTATCCTTTCAGTATTGCAACCTGCTAAGGCTGAAACTATTTTGCTAGTTTTAGAATGGAAAATATTGAGAGTTTCAGCTCCTGTGAAATTCTAGTGTTTCTCAGAAATTTGCTTTTGAGGACATGGTTACCTCAATCATGACTTTGAATATCAAGGGCACTCTGTTTCTTGTTCATGCTCAATATGATCTGAGCATCCAGCATGTATTTAATTTTTCCCTTTGTTCCCATGGCAACTCTGTATTGTGTTGCCAGTTCAAGATTTTGCTGCAGTTAGGTTTCCCTGAGAGGCCTGGCTCTGTAGCACTGGCACTCTCACCATTACCTCCTACTCAGAGTTTTCTTTCTAGTCCAAAGAGAGGCTCCCTTGACCATATCAAGCAGTCAGGAACTGAATGTACTGCAAAATAAGGTTTGTTTATCTTGCCATGTTGACTAGATCAGAGAAGTCCAGAATTCTGCAACTCCTGACCTCTTTTCAATGTCGTTAACAAAGATTTTTGCTGATAGGAAACAGGAGTGGTAAGGGAAAAAATGTTTTTTAGAGAAATCACTTATCAAATGTGTTAATATCTATGCAAATTAATATCTATGTTAATATCCATGTGCTTCATCCTTCTTGTCTAAAGCCTGTTGTCACCGTGGATGAACTTTATTTTTTAGCACTTCTTAGGAGCAGGAGACCTCTTGGAAATTGGTCTAAGAGAGGTACTTACTTTGAAGGAAAGCTCATCTTCATTTTCTGCATGAAAATCATAAAGAGCTTTGGCTTTTCCTTTCTTCCCTCCTCCAGGCTGTGACAGCTCTACCCTGGCTACAGAACACAGATAAGAGAAGTTACTTGCATTGGAGTGAAATAAATCTCTGTTTCTGGAGAAGTGTCCTGTCATTCTCCCCGCTATTGTACTACAGGTTGTCCAAATGTTACTGCTACTGCAGTAGCAAATCCAGTGTCCTACTGGAATAAAAAACTCTACTGTCACCAGTTCATTTTATAGTATTAAATAGTCTCACAGTTCTGCTTCTAAGCAGACTAAATTTAAAACTCACTTAACTTGAACTTCCCAGTGGTGATACATAATAAATGCTGACTATCCCTCCTTCTGCTCTAAGATGAAGCAGCATCAATACTCCTGAATTATTCCTAATGTGGCTCAATGGCCCTGTTTTGCCTGTCCCCAAGCCACACTGGAAAACATTCCAGACTCTGTCACCTTGCAGATGACTCGCTGACTAGAACATTATTATTGCCATTATTAGAGAAGTTGGTTCAAAACTGAAATGTAGCTTTAGAATACTCAAGACACTGGTGGGGTGTGACTTGTGGATGCAGTTGATGCCGTTGTGTTCTCCCACAGCTGTCATGACTGGCACAACCCAAGGAATAATGAATTGCTATCTCGTAGGAGCACTGTACCTGAGCAGGTCTGAACAAAAACTGCTGGGAAAATCCCTTCTTCTCCATTCAGTCTTCCTCTATACCACTCCAAATCTACTTGTTCCAGTATTTGGATGTAGTCTCCCTTTTTGAAGGATAAATCATCTTTGGTTTCTGCTGTGAAATCATGAAGCGCTTCACACCACTCTACTGAGCGTCTGTTATTCTATTCAAGTTAACAGAAGAGATGTATTAATTTTAGAAGTGTGAAGGGAGCCCAAAAAGTGATGGATGCTGCTGAAAGCAGCTGTACAGCACATGGGTACCCTGACACCCTCCCAATACAACATCGCTGCTGCAGATGTAGACTAGAATGACATTTCAGCAATTGCCACCACAGAATTTCATCTGGGCTCAGCCACATTCCTTTTTTTCTCTGGTGCCAGGGGAAAGGATTAATAAATTAAAAGTTAGATCTCTACAGCAATATTTAAAATAGAGCAAACAAGAACTTGCTTCAGCACAAAGGCTAACAAGTTACCAATGTTAATTTGTCAGCAGCTCTGAATTCAATCAGCTTAGGCCAAGTGTCAGAAATGAGGCTGTGACAATGCAGCATTGTGTGCTGTGGGAGTGGTGTTGGGTTCTGCAGTTACTCCCACATTATAATACAATCTCTGTAAATCTATACATAAATTCTGGCCCTCACCTATAAAGTTTTATTACCTGAGGAAGGGAAGACGAAACCTCCACCTTATTCTTCACTGCTGTTTCTGTACCTACATAAGTAAAGCACAACTTAGGAATAGGAGCAGTGTTTATTCAGGATACTACTAATGCCAGAGATTTTAGGGTTTTGAAGTCATTATTAAGAATAGCTGCTCAAAAAGTCTTGCTGTTAATTTTGAGGGATTTTTTAATTGGTCTTCCCTCTCTTTTGACTTCCTTTCTGCAATCATTGTCCTTTTGGAATTTTCTCCTATATGCTGCCTATTTTCATTAAGTACAAAACCATGCTCTTGAAGATGTTTGCAAACATACTCATACCTGTTCCAGGCAGATCTTCAGTTACTTCCACAAAGTTCAAGGGGAGAATTCCAGACGTGCCTCTGAGCTCTCCTTCGGCCCACTCTTCATTTACATATTCTTTCAGGATAATAGTTTCACCTTCTGAAAAACTGAGCTCATCTTTCTGATCTCCAATGTATTCAAATCGTGCTACACATCTTGGACCTCTGCACAAACAAAAGAGAAAGTTACTTTGCTTCTTTATTATTACTGTCCAATTCATAATAAGACAGCATTGTATGCAATATATGGATTGATATTTTAATTAAAATGATAAAAAAAATGCACTGAAGATAGAACAGGTGGAAAATTGGGGGCCAGCCCTGGTTCTCATCTCTGCTTTCTGAGGAGGATGAGTAGATAGTCTGGAGGAGCCAGATGCAATTTCTGCATCCCAATTGCTGGCTGTTACAGTATTTTGCAAAAGACCCTATTTCCCTTCCAAACAACAATAAACCTTTACCCTTGTTTCTGGGACACCTGTCCAATTTAATGTCTTTGCCTATATCCAAGCAAGTGTCCTGATATACTTTTGTTAGGAGTTTGGTAATTTTTTGAGCTAGCATCCCATGTAAATGCAATCCAACATGGGTGGGGGTTGAGTGTTGTACATTTGTCCCAAATACATGGAGATTTCATAGGAAGAAGCTCATTTTAATCTACTTTAAAATACTTTATCCTGTAAAATCTATCCCCATAATCTTATAGGGTAGAAAGCTTATCTGTCAAAGAAAGAAACATCAATGCATCTGATAAATTGTATATACTTTGGTACACTACTGAAAAAACCCAAATTATTTTTCCCCTGATGTAAACTGATTTCATTATTTAAGAATCGAAAAAATTAAATTTAAATTAACCTAAGAAAAGTTTTGTTAATCAGAAACGCCATGCTGGCAAAAAGCAGTAATAGGCTTTAATTCCTTCTATATATTCATAGCACACAAACAAAAGTAGGAAGCTTGATTCACACCCCTGTCCCCCACTCAATATCTTTGCAAAGATGTGTCTTTCAGGACAGAGCTAGAACTTTCTGTCTCTTTCTTAGCTGCACAAGCAGCTTTTAAAGATAAAGTTTTGCTCCTGACAAACCAAGCTTAATCTAAGGAACAACGGAGTGATCCCACTGACACTAGTGGCTCCTGCCTCTGCCTGAATTTGCTTTAATTCCTGGAATGAATGATTACAAAATCCAATAAACATCACTGAGAAATAAATAGCATGAAAAATCATTTCTTGCCCACAAATATTAGCACAAGTTGTTTGAAAATCAGAAATGAAAGTGCTGGCAATGCATTTGATAATTTGGGGGGAACTTCAGATTTACCCCTACAGCTGCACACCTCAAGGACAGACAGATTTCTCTGCTTACAGTTCCTCTATGTTCTGTCCCATTGTATCTTGTTCTTTCACATGAGTAGGAGCCCTACCATGTTCCATCTTGTGGAGACACTGGAAGAAAGCAGCAAGGCCAGGAGCAAAGGGAGGGGTGTACAGTGCTGCTGAAGTTAATTAGATTGGTTCATGGTTTCTGGAACCAGTTTTCATGAAAGTATGTGTTCAGGCTTTTTTTACCTAAATATGAGTCTTAATAAAACATCATAAACATTCCGATTTTTAAAACATATAATTTAATTTTTACAATATATTTTGGAGACTAAAATGTTAACCCTATTAACCTCAGTGCAGAGAGCTTCAAAGTTAATATTTCTTTCTGTCTGCCCAGAATGAGCCAGTCATTCCAACCCAATCCATGTGCAGATGGCATGTGGAGCTGCTTGGGGTTTAGTGGTATGCAGTGGGGCCAGCCTGCCCTTGGAGCAAAGAAGTCTGGCAATAAGCTGGGAAACAGGCAGTGGGGGGAAGGCCAGATTTCTTTTCAGCAAGATGGAAATTGCCAAAATCCCAGGCATGCTCAGTGACCCTTCCCCAGTGTGAAGCAGAGACAAAGGTTCCATATACTTGGAGTGCTCTAGTACAGCCAGAGGGCTGGAGCTGTGTGCCAGGAGTCACTCTCTCCTTATCATGCCCTGCTGCTGAAGCACTGGGTGGCAGCTGCCAGGTGAGAGAGGCTGTGTTTAAAAGATTGTCCCTTCTATCAATTGCTTCATTCTTACCTCCCTGTAGATGACATCACAGCTTAAATATTTACCCTCTACTACCTTTTTACTACTGTAGATGCAGTTCATACGGAAGTGGTTTCAAGGGTGGGGAAGTGCGTTTCTCTGGAAGTCTGGTTGCAGCCTGCTTTGCAAACCTGCTCTATTAAACTGGATTAAATCCCTAACCCTTCCAGTAAAACTTTGCAGTTGTGAATAGCTGAAGACTGTTCACTGGGTTCAGATGTAAGTCGGCTTGCTGCTTTCTTCCAGCCAGGGCCCTGGGGGTGGCAGGGATATGGAGAAGGACCTGTGCTCTGAGCCTGCAAGGGCCACTCATGGCATCTTCTTGTGTGTTGCTCTCTCCTAGGACACTCATCCGAGCTGAACCACTCGCCCCCTCCGGCTGAGAGCCAAGTGTTTCCCCCTGTTCCTTTCCTTCCTGTCTCCACTGAGGATGGTCCCTCCTCTGCCCCCAGCTGCCCGCCCCCTCTGCCCCAGAAGAAGACAGTGATCAGAACGGTGTCTTCTCCAGATGGCTTTTTTGGGGGACAGGCATCTTCAGCCAAAGCAGCTGGTGCTGGCAGCCCCCGGCTGAATGTCAGCCATTCTGAGAGCAATATGTGCCTCCGAGAGGAGCTTCCTTTCATCCACCCAGCCAGCCTGGGGGGCCGCCCTGGTGCCTTCTCCTCCTCTGAGTCCCTGGAGAAAAGCTCCAAAGGAAACAGCTACTGGGGCTCAAGCACTGCTAAGAGCACAGCAACTTGCGGCCCCAGCAGAAACCTCCAGCCCCTCTCCTCACAGCTCAGCGTGTCCAGCCAGGTGTCCTCGGCCTCCAGCCTCCACAACCTGCTGAGCAACATGGACAGCAAGGAGGGGCTGTACAGCAAGCTGGGGGCCCTGTACGCCGAGTCCCTGCGCCGCCTGGTCGCCAAGTGCGAGGACTGCTTCATGCGCGAGCAGAAGAACGAGCTGCACTTCAGCGAGAACAACTGGTCGCTCTTCAAGCTGACGTGCAACAGGCCCTGCTGTGACTCGGGGGATGCGATTTATTACTGTGCCACGTGCTCCAAGGACCCTTCTACCACCTATGCTGTGAGGGTAACAGGCCACCAGGTATCCAGGCTTATCTCCCTCTTCTAGGTGGAGATGTGTGCGCTATAGCAGCGCGCGGTGTCTCATACAATGTCTTGTTTTCTCTGCTTGTATTTCTCACAGGTGAAGTTGGGCAAGCAAAACCCCCTCTCAAAACTGCCACTTTCCCACAGCTTCTTGGGAAGGGTAATTTGGAGAAGGAGTTTTCGTTATAACAAACGCCAGTCAGATTTAGCTTAATTGCTGAAGGGGTCTGAAATCCAACCATTTTCCCTCTCTGAAAACATCTTTGTGCAAATACTCTGTTGTAAACTCAGAGGTATTTGCCTCTGATGACACAAGCTGATGAAAGGCTGCTCAAAAGACAGCATTTTTGCCTCTGCCTGCCTTTGAAGTGGAAGCTCTGACCCAGATACTGAGTGCTTATATGATCTTGAAACTACAGGCAATAAGATATTGCAGATCCCAATTAAACAATGCGAGGCTGACCGAGACATGCTTTGTAAGGTCAGGTGTGAAATATTTTCCTGTACCTCCATGGAATACATGCTTTGAAATGGAAACTTGAGGTGTAATAGTTCAGCTCTTTGAAACCCTTATAAGTAAGCTTATTCCTGTGTGCCACCATCCCTTTCACAGCCAAAGTAGCGAATGGATAATTGGGAAACATTACAATTGGCTGATCCCTAGCTGCCCCTCCTGGCTTCTGGTATAGATTTTTTGACATGAAAGAGATCACAGACCCGTAGTTAAAATTAGACTTGGAGAGCTCAAAATGGACTTGAGCCAAGGAGCCTGTTAAGAAGCAGGAGCCAGAGTCTGAGCTGTGCACAGACAGACATTGCTATGTATAAAACAGTTTGGAAATGGCTTTAGAGGCATTCAGCCAAGATATGCTCCATGCCTTGGCTTCTTTCTCCACTAGAGGTGTGTGACTAAGCTCCTACTTGGAGCTTTCAGCAGGGAGGATGCCTCTGGTGCAGCCAAAGTCAAGAAGAATTGCTGGATGGGGAAGATTTCCCTGTACTCGTCTGCCTGTAGTTGTTCTTCCAGAGACTTCTCTCTTGCCAGGAATTCCTTCCCTTTTCCTATGCCTTACATGTCTTTCCTTTGGGAGGAGGAATGAGCAGGTTTGTTAGCCAGAGGGCTGGAAGGTCTGCTCTGCATTTGGGGACCTCCTGCGTCATCTTGGGTCCCACTGCGTTCATCTGCATTCTGCCTAGCTCTCCAAAGCTTGTCTTCCCACAAAAAAGCCAGAGCAGGGTATTTTTGTTCAGAAAAAAAGAGGACAATAGGGATTTGAAATGCCCCATCTCCACAGGATTGTCTCATCTGTGTGAATTACCTGCAAATGCCTATATTCAAACCCTTGCTAGAGGAATACAAAAGCAGCCCTCTTCAACTCTACTCTATTCTTGTGTATATTTTAACTCAGAGGCAAAATTGATTTCTCCTACGATTTTGCAGGCATGCTGTGACTGGCACTGGCACGCTCCAGGCTTTGAAACCTTTCATGCTGAGTTTCAGCCTGTTGCTTACTCCTGTGGATGACATATAAACACATTGCTACATAAAGAGGGGGAAAAGTATAATAGAAATGCCAGAAGGTCCCATCAGGTAATGGATACTCCTATAATAAACCTGGGTTTGAGTCTCTAATGCAGTATAAAGCTAAACTACAGAAGAAAATGAAGATAGAAGTCATGTAGGTTAAAGAGAGTCCCGATTATAAAATGCATTTTTCTCCCTAGAGTTTGCTGCACTCTCACTTCTTTCTAGGACTCTTGTAAGCTCCCATTTTCTCTTTGGTGTTTTGGGGTTTTTTTGCCCATGCTGAGGAGTACAGCTTGTTGCGCATTTACCTTAGCCGTTGATCAGGGGCTTGAGAGTAGTGGCTGACACAAAGAAGTGGAATGGTTGAGGAGGATGTGAAAGTGGCTCCAGGGCTTGGGACCAGAGAAGGATCAGGTGGGAAGAAATTGCTGGAGGCCTCTTCCACCCCTCACCACAAACAGCACTATTGCTCACTGATGTGGGTGGAACTCCATGACTCCTAGTTGTATGTTGAATGTTCTGTAGATGGTTGCTTTAAGAGTGTTAAAGACTCCTAATAATACCTTGGATGTTCTGTTAATGGTTATGGATATTGTTATCTTAAATGGTTTGTACCCAGTTTGTAACCCAAGTCCCAATTTTGTATGCCCTTATCTCTTGTGGAGTTTCTGCTGCTCCCTGCCTGCTCTCTGCTCTTCCTGCTTCCTGCTTTCTGCTTCCTGCTTCCTGTTTCCTGCTGGCTCCCTACCCGCTCTTCAAACTGAAATCGACGCCTATTATGGAAATCGCAGAGACTCCCATTAAGCCTTGCCAGAATGTTTAGTACAATTAAGACCAAAAACCCCTAGCAACAACGAGTCAGCACATAATCCAGACCCACTGGATGACAAGACATCTGTGATGTGTGGAGGCTTTTCACCCGCTCACAAGATGATCTGTGGAGGCTTTTCACCCGCTCACCATGACTTGAAAGACACTCGGAAAGAAAGACATCCCTGGACTAAAACGAGCTCAAAAAGTTCCTGGGAACTTGTGTGAAGACAAACTCCAGGCTCTGCAGCGCGAGCAGCAGAATCGACTCAGGCCTCCTCCTCAGCAGTGCTTGAGGGAGCAGCAGCAGAAGAGGGGCGGGCAATCCCTTGAGCTTTCCCCTTTTAATAAAGGTATTTAAGGAGTTAATTAATAATCATCTCCTGCCCTGTTAATTTATAGCACTCACAATCACCTCACATTGCATGGGGCCTCATCCAGGGGTGTTAACTATCTCCAGAGATGGATACGGCATGTCTGCTGCCACAGGCTTTGCTTTTCTCCCTCCAGAAAAGTCTCTTGGGTTGCAGGAGTTCATCTCAATGATATCTGTGATGTAAAAACTGTGTTGCGTCTGTTGGCAGTGAAACAAAATCATCAGAAGTGATTCACGCTCGGACTACTGTCCTCCTTTCTTTCAATTACTGGGCATTGCCTGGCAATGGAAGCGTGCCCAGAAATCCAACCCAGACATCTGGTGGCTAAGGTTGGGATGCTGCAGACCAAAACAATCCTCAAGCCAGGGACCAATGCACATGCTGCTTCTGCTGTTGTCTTCCAGAGCATCTGCAAATCATGGCTTAGCATCCCACCCCTCAGCTTCTGGTCTCTGACTTGTCTCTGTCACTGGCTGATGAGACTTCTCTTTTGGTCTCTCTTCACAGATTTGTAAAACCCAGGAGTCCAAGGTAGCTGCTTCGTACTGCAGCCCTGCAGTGCCAGTTCACTTCAACATCCAGCAGGACTGTGGGCATTTTGTGGCCTCCGTCCCCTCCAGCATGCTGCTGGCCTCAGATGTTGGGAAAAGCATGCCTGGAGATGGCTTCCACCCCTCCCGCACTGGCAGTGAGCACAGCTGTGTGGTGGTCATCACCCGTGAGGTGCCGAGCCAGACCACTGCCGACTTTGTGAGGGACTCGGTGATGCTCCACCAAGCCAAGCCGGAGCTGTACGAGCGTCGCGTTTGCTTCCTGCTCCTCCAGCTCTGCAACGGCTTGGAGCATCTCAAAGAGCACGGCATCATCCATCGTGACCTGTGCCTGGAGAACCTCCTGCTTGTGCCCTGCAAGCCCCCCATGAGCTGTGGGAAAGCCAAAGACGACACTTACCCTGCCTCATCATCAGCAATTTTTTGAAAGCTAAACAGAAGACTGGAACCGGAGACTCCAAGCTGAAGAAGAGTCAGGCCCGGCTGGCCCCGGAGATTGTGTCAGCTTCTCAGTAGAAAAAGTTTGATGAGTTTCAGACTGGTATTCTCATCTATGAACTGCTGCACCAGCCCAACCCCTTTGAGGAGAAGGTGTACCTCAGGGAGCAGGAATACAGCCCTGAGGACCTCCCTGCTCTACCCAGCCTCTCCATCTGCTCCCGAGGTCTCCAGCAGCTGGCCACCTACTACTGGAAGCAGATCCCATCAAGCGTGTGGGATCACCGAGGCCAAGCGGATGCTGCAGTGTCTGCTTTGGTGGCCCAGAAAAGACCTCGTGGAGCAGCCCCTCAGCCATGAGGAAACCCTGCACCAGGTGCTGCAGACAATGCTGGCTGGACATGAAGCGTGCCCTGCTCATGATGAAGTTTGCAGAGAGGGCCGTGGACACGGAGCGGAGCGTTGAACTGGAGGACTGGCTGTGCTGCCAGTACTTAGCATCTGCTGAGCCAGCCTCCCTCTTGCACACATTAAAACTGCTGCAGCTGCTCTGACCTTGGACGTGTCTTGGAGGCAGCTGAGGGCTCCTGACTGCCTTGCAGCTAAAGGTACACAGCCCTTTCAGATGGGAGAGGTTTGAATCTCAGCTGCGATGCACGTTCAGCTCCTGCCCCACACTCCAGTCAGAGTGCTCAAGGCATGTTTGATATCCTCAGCACTGTTAGTTTGCAGGCAGGCAAAACAGGCAACCTACACCCATTTGGGGGGATTTTTGTTTTTTTGGTATGGTAAATGTGGACTAATAAACACCTGCCTGCCTGTGTGCATTGTGAAAAACACGATTCACTTCTATGTAAAATCTATAAGTTTAATAAACATAAAATAAAATAGGCAATTAGGAGACAAAAAAATAAAGCTTTTTTGGCTGAGGTGCTGATACCAACAAGATCAGCACCCCGTCTCTTTTCATATCCTTTGTTTTAAGGACTTCTGTGTTACATGTTGATATAAGCTAATACATGATTCAAATATTCATTTTGGTTTCAAGACCCCTCTTAAGTATACAGTTTATTTATGGGACTCCACGCAGTCTGGGGGAAGTTGTAAATCTGTCTTCTGAAGATTCTGACCCTCAAAAGGCTCAATTGCTCTTTATCAGAAATCTTTAGTTCAGGAATTCCAGACGTCTCTTCTGTCTTTTATCTAGTTGAGGAGTTAGAAAAAAAGCAACCCTCATCTCTACTTTGTTACAATCTAAGAAGATTCATTTATCACATTTTTGAAATTCTATTAATAAAAGAACATACAATACAACCTTCCCATATTATACATAAAGCAATCGTCTTACTATATGCAAAAAGCCAACTCCAAAACATGCATTTATTACATGCATGTTTCTAATGAACTCACTCTACTGAGCTGATTTCTGTGCCTATGGGATGGTCCTCCAATCCTCACCTCTCCCAAAGCATCAGAGCCTTTTTGCCTGGGAACAACACCATGCTCTAGAGCGGGAAGCAGGGATGAATGGGTGGCTGGTTCTTTTCAGGAGCAAGGGCATTTCACAAAATGCTCCTTTGTTAGGGACAAGCTGGAGCTTTGAAATTCACATCTTTTGTGAGTTTTGGCATCCATTTTGCTTTTCCCTTTCAAAACAAAAATTACTTTTTCTGTGTATCAGTTCTTTTTTTCCCTGTGGGCAGTTCAATATCAGCTGCCTCTTACCTTTGATACTAATACAGCTTGGCTCTCCTGTCTAGTGGTGCAGTTATAGTGGAGCACCACTGTTAGATGTGAAGGGGTGAGAGAGAGCTCAGGGTGGGTCTGTTCATGAGAATGATGCTGGGAATTACCCCTTGTAAAGCTAATGCAATGGAAAATCCCCAGTTCACTTCCAAGGCCTTGGCGGGAAAGTCAAGGCCAGGTTGCTTTGCTTTCCCCATCCCTCCAGCTCCCTCCCTTCACCTGGGAATTCACCTGTCCCTTGTGTCTCACATTTATTGAACTCCTTTATCAAGACATCAGCTGGGATGTTAAAGGCTGGGACCACTGCAGGCCAGCAGGGTCTCATTGCTGCTCGTGTTTGAATTAGAAATGCACAGGGCTGGGTGCGCTGCAAACACGTTTCTCCAACAGATGGGATGCAGGAGCAGAACAATGAATGGTGGAGAAACTGGCCTGGCACCCTTTAGCCCCTTTCCCTCCATCCAGACATAGAGCAGCCACTCAGATTGGGAGAGAGGCAGTGTTGCTGCCTTGATTCACCTCCAGACACAGCCTGGTCTTTTGGGGAATTTAATTCCCCAGGGTTTCTTAATACTTTGTGTACTTTCTGTGAATCTTTTCCAGGCTTCTCACCTGGATTTTTATTTTTTAAAATCTGTATGGCTATGGTTGCTGCTGATGGGAGGGGATAGTAGTTCCTTGGCTGGGCACCCATTTGCGATGAATTTCCCCTGATCCCCTTAGGGAGGAGGCTGTGCACGTCCTTGCCTGCTGGATGGCCATGACAGAGCCATGTTGTGCTGGCAAGGGGGAGATAATTTGCAAGGCAAGTGGCTCGCAAAGCTGTAGTTGGGTACTCAGTGGGACTCAAGAGGTAGCCAAACATTCAACCAGCCCACAAAAACACGAGACTAGATCCATTTTGCATGCAGAATTTCAATTTAGTGACAAACACTGTTACAGGTCTTGGCACACGGCCTGCATGGTGTGGGATGTTAACTTGATCAAAACTCTGTCCCTTGAGTTTGGGCACTTGATTCTGGTTCTGGTGTTGCTATTGGCAAACCACAGCAGCATTCCCAGCAGACCAGAGGCCAACAATAGTCTTTTTCAGCTATATTTATATATATATATATATATATGTATGAGCACCAGTAAGACTTTTGCCTTGGACTTCTGGAGGGCAGACTTTAGTCTTTTTAGGAGACTTATCCTGAGTGTTTCTTGGGAAGCAGCCCTTAAAAACAAAGGAGTTCAGGAAATGTGGGCATGCCTCAAAACAGAGATCTTGAGAGCACAGGCACAGACTGTCCCTGTGTGCCGGAAGATAAGTCAACGGGGTAAATGTCCAGCCTGGATGGGCAAGGAAGTTCTGGAACAACTTAGAAATAAAAAGAGGATGTATCATCTTTGGAAGGACGGTCAGGTCTCTCAGGAAGTATTTAAGGGGACTGCTAGAGAATGCAGGAAAAAAATTAGGGAGGCCAAAGCTCAGTTTGAACTTAGAATGGCGACTACTGTAAAGGATAATAAGAAATGTTTTTACAAATATATTAATGGTAAAAGGAAGGGTAAGGCCAACCTTTATTCTTTATTGGACGAGGGAGGGAACTTAGTAACTGCAGATGCGGAAAAGGCAGAAGTGCTTAATGCCTACTTTGCCTCAGTTTTTAGTGAGAAGACGACTTGCCTTCATGACAACTGTCCTCTTGGATTGGTAGATGATGTCAGGGAACAGAATGGTTCCTGCATTATCCAAGAGGAGGCAGTCAGAGACCTGCTGAAATACTTGGATATCCATAAATCTATGGGACCAGATGGGATCCATCCCAGGGTGATGAAAGAGCTGGCAGATGAGATTGCAAAGCCACTCTCCGTCATTTACCAACAGTCTTTGCTCACGGGCCAGGTTCCGGATGACTGGAAGCTGGCCAATGTGACACCCATTCACAAAAAGGGTGCAAAGGAGGATCCTGGTAATTACAGACCAGTCAGCCTGACTTTGGTACCAGGCAAGATAATGGAACAGATTATACTGAGTGCCATCACACAAAATTTACAGGATGGCCAGGGTATCAAACCCAGCCAGCATGGGTTTAGGAGGGGTAGGTCATGTTTGACCAACCTGATCTCCTTTTATGACCAGGTGACTAGACTGGTGGATGCAGGGAAGGCTGTGGATGTTGTCTATTTGGATTTCAGCAAGGCTTTTGACACTGTCTCCCACAGCATACTCCTTGATAAACTGGCAGCCCGTGGCTTGGATAGGAGCACTCTTTGCTGGGTTATGAACTGGCTGGATGGCCGAGCCCAGAGAGTGGTGGTGAACAGTGCTGCATCGAGCTGGCTGCCAGTGACCAGTGGTGTCCCCTCAAGGATCTGTGCTGAGGCCAGTTCTGTTCAATATTTTTATTGATGACATGGATGAGGATATTGAGTTCTCCATCAGTGAATTTGCAGATGACACTAAGCTGGGAGTGTGTGCCAATCTGTCAGAAGGGAGGAGGGCTCTGCAGAGAGACCTGGATTGGTTGGATGGATGGGCAGAGACCAGTTAGATGAAGTATAATAAATCCAAATGCCGAGTCCTGCACTTTGGCCACAATAACCCCCTGCAGCGTTATAGGCTGGGGAGGGTGTGGCTGGACAGTGCCCAGGCAGAAAGGGACCTCGGTGTTCTGGTTGACTGCCAGCTGAACATGAGCCAGCAGTGTGCCCTGGTGGCCAAGAAGGCCAATGGCATCCTGGCCTGTATCAGGAATGGTGTGGCCAGCAGGAGAAGGGAGGTCATTCTTCCCCTGTACTTGGCACTGGTGAGGCCACACCTTGTGTCCAGTTTTGGGCCCCTCAGTTTAGGACGGACATTGAGACGCTTGAGCGTGTCCAGAGGAGGGCAACAAGGCTGGTGAGGGGCTTGAAACACAAACCCTATGAGGAATGACTGAGGGAGCTGGGGTTGTTTAGCCTGGAGAAGAGGAGACTTAGAGGTGATCTTATAACTCTCTACAACTTCCTGAAGGGTGGTTGCAGTCAGTTGGGGGTTGGTCTCTTTCTCCAGGCAACAACTGACAGAACGAGAGGACACAGTCTTAAGCTGCATCAAGGGAAATAGAGGTTGGATATTAGGAAAAAGTTTTTCACAGAAAGAGTGATAAAGTATTGGAATGGCCTGCCCAGGGAAGTGGTGGAGTCACCATCCCTGGATGTGTTTAAGAAAAGACTGGATGTGTCTCTTGGTGCTGTGGTCTAGTTGAGGTGTTAGAGCATGAGTTGGACTTGATGAACTTGAAGGTCTCTTCCAACCTAAAAATTCTGTGATTTTTTTTAGATTGGGTGGGTGGCCTCTTGGTCTCATAGCAACAGAAATTCTTACCTCACTGGTTTCCCGGTACTTTCCCCTATGGTAGCTCATGCTTCTTCTCCAGCCTGAACAGTCCCAGGTTTTAGGTCTTAGGGTTGATACTTGAACAGGAGAAGTGCATTAGGATTTCTGATGGGTAGCTCTTGTGGGGAAAGTGACACCTAAGCCTCAGATGAGTACCACAGCTGAGTTTGAGGACTTTGCTGGCTTATGCCTCCCCTGTCTTTGCTACTCCCACCATGCCATGAGCAGCAGCTCCCCTTTTCCTAGCAGGCATTCTTGTCCCCATGCCCAGGAACCTCTGCAGGAATGGTGCAGGGGATGGATCATTCCCTGTGTGGCAGGGGACACAGATGACCCTGCACCCTGGGGACCAAGTGTGTCACCCGTTCAGGGGGAAGGAGGATTGCAGGATATGTCTGGGAACACAGCTTGAGGTCTGTGTGCCACAGGGACAGTGCTGAGGAGCAGTGCCTGCAGGAGCACCGCAGACCCCAGGAGCTCAGAGGTACTGTGGAGGGGAAAAGGGGTGTTTTCTTGTGCTGCCCCCAGGCAGCCTGGCAGCCCCTTTCCCAGTGGTCCAAGCACAAAAGAATGGTGGATGTGAACAGAAAGGTTGATCTGCACAGAAACTGTCTTGTATTTTGCTGTATTTCTGCAGGGTGTGTTTCCAGAGCAAGTGATACACTGGAAAGAAGCTTTTCCTCGTCAATTTTGGCATTCATGGCATGCAGCAACACCCTGGTTTCACAGAACTTGTTCTGCCAAATCCATGGACATGATATTTGACTTTTCTGAGCAAATATTTCTGAAGGTCTGTGCAGTGCCTGCTTAAGCAATTCTCTGCTATGGTTCTGAAAGAAATGCCCTTGCTTTTCAAGGAAACAAAGTTCCAAAGTAGCACTGGAAATATTGACACACTGCTCATGTCTCTCATTTTATACCATCAAAGGCTGGAAGTGGAAGCTTGTGAGCCATAAGGAAGCGTGTGAGTCAGCATTATTTGTTTTGTTTCCCTGTGCTAAACAATTAACAGCCAGTTTCTGGTGAAGGAATTGATTGTTTGACAATAGAGTGAGTGAGCAGAGCAGGCTGACCAGTGTCAAAGCAAACTCTGGGCATGAAAGCAGATATGACTTAGAGACAAGTTTTAGGCATTTAGTGCTCTTCTTGGAACAATTTTTGTTGCATCTTTTTCTTTTCTTCAGAGAAAGAAAGCAGATAAATGGGAAGGGAGACTATAAAATAAGGCTGAAGAGGTCTGAACTGCGCTCCTGTCTCAGACTTTTCTGTGACCTTAGGAAATCTGCTTCACTCCCACCCACAAAGCAGAGATGATCAGCTTCTGTCTGAGGTACAAAGCAGAGTCAGCCACAAACCTTGGAAGTTTATGTTTGACTGTGTTAGACAAGACATGAAAGTACCTAAAGGAGGAAGAAATTAAGAAATAAATGCAGTGATTTATTAAAACATAATATTGCAAAGTTCCTTCCTTTTTTCTCAGGCACCAGTCCCTCCTTGGCTTTTTGCTGCTTGCTGCCGTTACAAATTTGCTGACCACTGCCTGTAAATGGCCCACTGCTGCTTGGGGCAAAGGCCACAACAGCCTCTGGATGATTCTGATTCCTTTGAGGCTATTTTTGCCCTTTAGCCTTCACAAAGAGCAGACACAAACATATGCTGAAGAAACAGAGCTGCGTCTTAGGGGAAAACACAGGAGAGGAGTGAACCAACAGTGCAATAATGGCATGGGATGTGCTGAAGTGGTAGAGCTGCCCTGCCACCAAATGGGAGATGCCAGGAATCATCCAGACTTCCCAGCAGACTCAGGTAGCTGCAGCATGCTGGGCATCCCAGAAGTGGCTTTACTGCTCTGGGACTGTAGCTCAGAGCTGTCTCCCCAGGATGGATGCCACCTCTCCCATGCTCTTCAGAGCCTGTAGTGCAAAGCTTGTGGGGTAAATCACAGTGAGGGTATTTTATTCTGTCACTGCCAGGATGATCTCAGCTACCAGAGAACAAGTGGAGAGGTGGAATCCTCCCCCAAGCCCTGAAGAACCAAGGTAGCAAGAAGCAGAGATCAAACCCTTGTACTTGCAGAAACCCTGGAGTCCCTCCTGAGCCAGTCAGCTCCTCCCATGGCCAAGAGTGAGTAGGGTGGAGAAGTGAGTCTGCTGTAAGTTGCTGGTCCAGAAATGCCCCAAACACCTTTGAAATACACCAATTTCCTTCCCAGTGCACAGAGTAGTGCTTCCCTCACTGGGCCAGCGCCCAGGGGTGGAGTTCACCAGTCCATGGATGGCCCTCAAAATGCTTTTCATCTGAATTTCGGAAAAGGAGCACCTGAGTTACTTGAGGCACATAAGAGCATCTTGGGGAAAGAGAAAAAAATTGTGATGACCATCTTCTGCAGTCCTGCTCCTTCTCAGTTACACTCTCTGGATGCATTTGGGCAGTCTTTTTGCAGCAGCACAGCACCTGGATGTCAGCAGCCCCATGGGACTTCTCAGGGCTCCCATACAAATAGGACCAGAGCAAAGGGGTCCCCCAGCCCAGTGGGCTGCATTAGGCAGAGTGCTGCCAGCACATGCAGGGAGGTGATCCTGCTCCTCTGCTCAGCACCACTGAGACACATCTGGAGTGCTGGATCCAGTGGTGGACTCCCCAGTACATGAGAGACATGGACATACTGGAGAGAGTCCAGCAAGGAACTGATGATGAGGATCCCCCCAGAAACTGATGCTGCAGCCCAGGCTTCTGACACCTCATTTATTGCCAGCATTAACAGAGCCCCTGATGGGAGAGAGAATCCATGCCCGCGCTGGGAGGTCATGGCCCCGCCGTGCCAGGCCTCACTATGGGAAGGTTCTCTCCAGGTGCACGGGCAGCCCGTTTATGCAGCCCACGACCACGTAGTGCTGCTGCTGCTGGTCAGTGTAGTAGCAGGGCGGCCGTGTGTTCCCACCACGCAGGCGGCAGTTGGTGATGCTCAGGGCTCTCGACGTGGTGTGTAAGTTTGTGTTGGGTTGGGGCGCCCGGGAACAGGCAGCCACCAGGGCCCCGGCTGGGGCGTGCACGAAGGTGTTTCGGGTCTTGCATGTCCCGCCCGGGGCCAACACCTGCCGCCGCCTCATCATGGTCTCGCAGTAGCGATTCGCAATGGGCGTCCGGGGGTTGTCCACGTGCTGCCGCTTGAACTTGCCGTAGCGGGTCTCACTCAGCACCCCTGCCAGTGCTGCCAGCACCAGGGTCATGCACAGCACCCAGCCTGCCATGGACACCTGGGGAAGGTGGGGTTAGGGCCATCTGGGCCTCTGGGCCCCCAGATGGATATCCCACCCAGGGTGCATGGTTGTTCTACAAATTCCCCTCCCAAATCCCTGCATCCCATACAAATCCCCTCCCAATGCGTGGAAGCCCATCTCTGGACAGCTGGGCTATCTGTGGACCTTGCCTGGATGCACAGGAACCCTAAAGTTAGGCACTCCCCAGAAGCCTCAGTCCCCCATGGAACACCCCTCACCTGCTCTCAGACCCCCGGCTCCCCTACAGATCCACCGTGTGCCCCGACACCCGGATGCCATACATGGCCTTCCTTCCCCTTTGGATGCCTGAGCTCCTCACAGACCCCTCCCACAGACATTCTGGTCCCCTGTGCACCCCTCACCCGCACCTGTGTGCGCATCTCCGTGTTCCTTATGGCCTCAGGGTCTCCAGGATACCTCCCACTCCTCTGCACCTCTTTTATACTGGCCCCAGCCGTGCCCAATGGGCAGGGATCCAGGAGGAGGGGCAGAGTAAAGAGCAAGGTCCAATAGATGTCTGGGAGAGCCAGGTGCCCAGGAGGCCCTGCTCACCTTCATGGCCCCCAAGGTCATTAGGCAATCATTAATGAAACACGTGACTTTCCGCATGCATCTGCTTGGGTGGCCCCTGCCAGCTCTGGCCTTGGCCACCTGTCCCATCAAAGGATACCTGGGCACTTTTGGGTGGCAGGGTTCCCTGGTGGGGGGCAGGATGTCACCATCACCTCTGGGGCAGCTTGCAGGTGTTCCTACAACTCTTGAAAGATGTGACACATCCGTGACTCTTCTGCTGTGCTAAGGGACCTGTGTGCTCCTTTTCCTGGTGTCCCCTTGCAGGCAAATCCATATGCCCGGGAAGTGCCAGGATGCATTTTTCCTCACTGCTACCTCCCATGCTCCCAGCTGCTCCATTCATGCAGAGACAAGCAAAGAGCCACGAGCCAGCCTGAGTCCATCAAATACTCCTTTCCCATGGAGTTCCAAAGAAAGCATGTCGCCTCCAGAGGGAGAGGCATGCCATGCCCAGGCGAGGCTGTCATGAGTGGGTGCAAGAGGTCTCCATCCTCCCCATCTAAGGCATCAGAGAGACTCTGATGGGAAGTGGCAGAGAATGAGGTCCTGGGCAGCACCTTTCCCAAAAGAGCTGGAACTCTTCCAAGATTGGCCATAGGTAAGGTGCAGGGGGTCTTGCCCTGGGCTCTGGCAGCATTTCCACAGCCTCTGACAAAATCCTCCTCAAAGGTGCACAGTCCCTACAGTGCAAACAGCTCGGGTACCTGGCCAAAACCTCACAGACGTGGAAGATCAGCACAGCCCCCTTGCTGGCTCTCAATACCCTGCTCCTGGGCATGGAAAGAGGATGGGGACTCTCATCATGACCCCTTGGACACACTCTGCTTTCCACTGTCCTGGTGTGGGTGCAAAAGGGATGGCGTCCACAGGAGGAGGAACAAACCCAGATGCTTGGCAACGGACTGTCTCTAGCTGGCATGGTGCAGGTAGCTGTGCTGGATCCCATCCTACCTGGCAGAGCCTCAGGCATATCCTTGCCAGAGGCTGCTGTGAGGCTCATTGGTGAACCACAGCCTGTGGTCACCTCTTGTCCCAGGGGAGTCCCAGTTGCCTGGTGTGGGAGTCCAGGACATTCCTTTGGATACCCTGGACAGACAGGAACCTGCACAGCAAAGTTTAAAACCTGTACAGAGGGGTCCAGAATCTGTACAGGGTGTTGGAGACCGTGGCACAGAACCCAGAAAGGCCAGAGTTTTGACTTTAGTCCATGGGAGAGCCTTCCAACATTAAGAGAGGAATTATAAGCCACAAAGTGTAATAAAGAATAGTATAATTTTCGCATTTGGGGTTTCTAGAATACGTGTGAATGGGGACAAGATTGAGGATTCTGGGTGGTGCCCTGGGGTCTTCTTCTTCATCTCCATCTTCTGCTGTGACAGTGGCACAAAGTAGCTCAAGGTGATTGGGTTAGTGTAGAAATAACTTGTTTAGTGTAGAATGTAGGTACTGGTTTGTAATTGACATGAATCAGTACATAATAATCTGTATAAGAGATTTAATAATCTGTATAAGAGCCTTTGTCAGGGGCAGGAGTCTACGCCCGATGCCCGTTCTGTGAAGACCTTGGTCGGGCACAGGGAAAATGGAAAAGATAAGAAATAATAAACAGAGGGAAAAACCTTGGAAAAAGAACATCAGAAGACTCTGGTTCATTTCTGTGTTCGGCTTGGGGCTTTCAAAGGGCAAAGGACACTTAACCACCCTAATCTCAGGTGCCCTGAGAATTGGCGTCCCTTCATGTGGGCACCACATGAGCACAACAAGGCCTCTGAAGCCAGGAAGCTGAATTGCCAGCACCTGAGAAGAAGAGGACCAGAGCAGCTGATCTCAGATTGGTCTCAGACTGACAGATCTCCAAGGGCCCTGGAATCCGTCATCCAGACAACTGCTGGTGGGTGATCAGGACATCCTCGAGCTGAATTTGAAAACATCTGCCCCCCATTCTTCAATTTTGGTTAAGACAGTTGAGATATAGAGAACATGCGGGGTATTATGCGTTTTTCCCAGGAGCAGCTTAGTATTTTTATAAATTAAATGAATGATTTAGGTAATTTGTGTTAAATGTTCTAGTTAATAATTACAAATGTGTAGGGGCTATTAAGCAAACTGCAGAAATTGTAACTATATAGAGGATATTAAGCAATAACCGTAAGTTGCAGAAACTGCAGAAACAGAAAAGTCAAAGAGAGCCCGGCCTTGGTGCAGGATAATGTAATGTAACTTTGTATCATAAGACATGAAGAAAGAGAGAAAATGAGAGATATGGTGAAACCATGGTGACCACAGTGGAAGGTTCCCAAGAACGTGTTGTGGTGAAGAGGAGAGACTTCATCCATCGACCACCGTGAGAGGGCAGAAGACCCCAGACTCCCAGAACTGGAAAACTCAACTATGACCAGATATGGAAAAACAGAGACTGGGGAGGGACCAAGGGGTGTGTGTAAACCAAAAAGTTATAAAAATTGGAAAATTGTGGGGAAAACTTTTGAAAGCTGTGCATGGAGCACGAGCTGAGACTTGTGCTCTCCGGCTTTCCCAGCGCGCTGCTTGCTTCTGCATCTCGCTTTAATGAAGTTTATCTAATTGGCAATCAATTATTGGGTCCTTTATATTTATCTGTATCCTATCCACCCTGCAGGGCGTGGTCTCTGCACATCCTGCAGGTCTCTCTAATAAAGAACTCCAAGCATTACTCCTTTGGATGAAGTTTAATTACCCACATTGTGAGACACAGTTTTTATTTGAGACAGGGCTTTGGCAAGAAGCAAACAGGGAACTACATCACAGAACAACAAAAAAAGGACAAGGCAGCTGCTAAATTCCTGTCCACAGCCAGGGTCATGTTAGAAGGGGTCTCAGGAGAAGACAGGGAAATTCCCCGCTTTGGCCAGTCGCGGAGTGGGGGGCAGGAACAGAATATTCTATCTGCTAGCCAGCCGTTAGCAGAGCCAGATGCTGGCCATCCGCCAGCGGTCAAAACATCTCCTACTGGAGATGTGAGAGAGGTGAGCCATCAGCTCATCTCAGGTAAACGGGGGGGCCAGCAGCTTTCCGCACATTTATCAGAAGCCCCAGAACCCGATTCCCCAGAATCAGTCCTGGGAAAATTGAAACTTTTAATTTTTCCCAGCGATCATGAGAACACGGACATGCTTCACTTTGAAGCGTGCCCTGCGGGCACAGAACACGCACCCCTGGAGGGGGGGTGGGAAGATCGGGGACCCAGTCCACCTAGGAGTCCCTTCACCCCCCCACAGATGCCGTGTGAAAGCAGTCCGTCGGCACTTCCTCCTTCCGCGATTGAACAAGCGGGGCGCCAGGGGGAGGTGGCGGGTGGCAGACAGGGAAGGCGCAGGGCAGCAGGGGAACGTGGGGTGGCAGCGCGAACGCGCGGGGACAAGCGTGCCCGGGGGCGATCGGGAGATGTACCGAGTCGGGATAGCGCGGATCGCAGGGAGACCGGGGCTGCAGCGATGTGGGGGGCGGGGGGGAATCGGCACCGGCAGCTCATCGCGCGGTGATGACACAAACTGCGGAAAGGGACGCGGGCCAGGCCATGCCCGCTTCGCAGAACGTAGGTGTGGAGCGGTTGGGGCGGAGCCCAAGCAGCGGGCTGCTTTCGGCTCAGCGGCACCCCGATGACGAACAAGACGGGGCGGCCCCGGGGGGCGGTTCGAGAGGGGACACCCTCCCAGGTGGTGCCGAGGCAACGCAGGTGGGGGCGGGGCGTGGCCAGGGCAGAGAGTTTCACCAAAGAACCGCCCTCTCGGACGAGGCTCTGCGGAGCCCGTCTCCGCTCACAGGCAACCTTACTGTCGCTTTTGAAAGCATGGGTGCACGTTCAAAAGCTCGCACAAAAATGCAGAGAGATTCAGAAGCAGAAAGCATTTTACAAGCAGAAGATTTGTTGTCAGAAATGATGGAAGAACTGCCTGACAGACCGGGTTTGCGATTTGCGGCAGCGGCCGCGCCGCCTGGTGGCCGGATTGAAAAGTTACAGCGGTCACCACAAAAGCCACATTCGCCACGTGGAACGACAGCGCCGTCCAGTGGCGAAACCCCCACATTGCACCATCTTTTCCTAATTTCGTACAGAAAGCAAATTTTTTCTCCAAAGCAGCAGTTTCAACAAAAACAAGTGGAGCGTTTATCGTTCTCAGAAGACCATGAAGCAGTTCAAACACAGGAACAAGCCCCAAACACCCATGAAAGCATGATTCACATCACTGCCTCACAAGACATTCCTCTCTGGTCTACAGTAACAACAACAGTGTTGGTCTTCCAGGCCAAGCTCTTTCATTTCTAACATCTAAAGATCTAATGAAACAATTTCTTCCACAAGTTAAAGAAACAGCTTTGGAGATTTTTCCTGAGTTTTCAACACAATTCCCTCAACTCCTCACATCATCCAAGGGTAGCCAAGTTTCCCTTAAACCCACTGGATGTGCTTCCTCATTTACCCTTCGGCTACCTGGTGGATCCTCCTTTTCCTTTGGCAGTACTGCACAAGAATCACATACTGCACCTGAGCTTCAGGTTTCCACTCCTCAACCAGGAAGCGGAGAAATGCCAAGAAAAGAAATATCCCTAAAAGGTGGAGATATCACATCAGTACAAGATGTGGAGAAGCCTCGAAAGCAGGCAGACCCAGGAATGGCAGCAGCAGCATCAACACTGAAGATTCAGTAATTAACTCCAGTGCCTGAGCTTGGAAGCTCACAGGCATCCGCTGCAATGGGTTGGACAGAAATAAAGAGACACGCACCAAAAGATTCTAGTTCTGCAGGTACGACAACAATAGCATTACCAGTGACTTATGATGCCCAAGGGCAGAACCCAAGGTGGGAGCGATTGGATCACGGAGTGATCAAAGATCTAGCACAGGCAATCTGTGTTAATGGAGTGGGATCATTGTATTTAAACAGATTTTAAAAGGAACATTTAGCATTTATGATTTAACACCATAGGATCTCAGGTCAATCGCTTCGATGATTCTCACAGACTCAGTTGATCAAATGGAATGTGAGGTGGAGAAGAGCTCTTGAGGAGCTCAGGAATGGATACCAAGGAGGGCCAAACGCAGCCATCACTGTGGCGCAAATGGCAGGCGATCCGCCGCATGACAATCCAGTTCAACAAGTGCAGAATTTACCAGGAAATGTCTTAGCAGATATTAAGGAGGCAGCGCAAAGAGTGATCGCACAGATTCCACCAGCAGGAGTTTCAGAATGCATTTATACAGACATAAAGCAAGGCCCTTCAGAACCTTACAGTGACTTTATTGACCATCTCACGCAAGCGATAGACATGCAAGTCAACGATGAGAGGGCGAGGCCACACCTACTTCGAATTCTTGTGTTTGCAAATGCCAACACAGAATGCAAAGGCGTCCTCAGCCCAATGCCTGGTCAACCCTCTCCAGCAGAAATGATGGAAGCCTGCAGCAAAGTCGGAACACCACAACATGTTGCATCAGTCCAAGCAAGCATCTGGGGAGAGCAAATGGAGAAAATCATCAAGGCCCAAAGTGAAAACTTCAGAGAGGCTTTTGCAACACTTCAACAAAATAATGCCGCAACAACAATGGCAACAAGACTTGTAGGAGGACATTGCTACAAGTGTGAGAAAGCAGGGCAGATCAAAGGAAACTGCCCAGAACTTGCAAAAGCTGCAATCTCACCTTGTCCAAGGTGCCAGAGAGGAAAACATCCTGCAAGCCAATGTCATTCTAGGCTTGGATGTGGACGTGGATGGGAGACCTTTAGCCTTGCCGGGAAACTTCAAGAAGAGCACAGAACTGTGACGCAGAACAAGACAAGTGATGGCGGTGGATCAAAGCCAAATTCCACAAATGGGACAATTATCGGGGAATGTCACTCCGATGCCCTCAGCAGGACAATCTGCAGCATCCCCAGTGATCCAGACTTGCTGCCACAGGGACACAAGGCAGTTTAGCAACTTCCAAAAGGACCTGCTTCTTAAATGAAAATTATGCAGTGATACCCACAGGGGTCACTGGGACTTTGTGTAAAAGGCAAGACTTTTTGATAATAGGTAAGGACAGGAGTAGTATCCTGGGATTCATCATCTACCCTTCAATCATTTCAGCAGATCGGAATAAGAAATTGACAGTTTTAGGCAAACCCCTCAGACCAACAGCACAGAATTTTCCTCTTTCATTCAGCACATGCCAAGATCATTCACCCTGTAGATCTCCTCTGGTCTGGATAAAACCTCCATATAAAGACAGTCCTGCTTGTGCTTCACACATGTCATGATGTCACAAGTAGCCCTGCTATAGGAGGTCCTACATAGATTTGAGGAGTACTTGAAGGAGATTTGTACTTAGAGGTGATCTCTCCCTCTCATTGTGTTCCCAGTTATTTCTTAAGGGGAAAAATTCTGCCTGCACTCGTTGAACTGAGATTAAAAAATACTTACTATGAAGTCACTTGTTTTCATCAGTGCGTTACTTAGACATGCACTAACGTGTTCAGCAGCTCAGAAATTATTTGCTTAGCAAGAGCAACCTTCATGTAGTGGAAGTTCTGTCTCTCCAAAAGCAACAACATGCAGCAATAAAATTAAGAGCCAGACTTCTGGAAACTCCATTTTTCCGCCACTAACTTGGAGTCTGAGAGTGAGACCTTGCCAGGAAATTGTGCAGGGGGAAGAAAAACTCACATCTGTTGGATCTTTACTTGCTAGGCACAGAAGCAATTTGCTGTCAAAAATGATAGGGACAAGAGGATTTCTCTGCCTTCACTAACAGAGGAGAAACTGTTTAAACTCATCATGGGAAAGACGAGTTTTTAAATGAACACTCAAATAAAGTTTGTCTTGCTGATGCAAGCAAGAAGCTGTGCAGTCACCACTGAGTGAGGTGAGGTCAAATTAATTGTCTATGCTGTCAGATGTTAAAATATGAAGTGCAAGGGAGCTTTTAAGCCCTTGACATGCAGAAGGACCCCATGCTGAAGGTGCAGAGCACTTTTAGGACAGTTGTGAAAGAGTTTAATTCATTACCCTCTGCTTGGGGCAGAGCCCAGGAGCATAAAAAAAACTTAAGAGCAGTTTGGCATTTGTGGGCTAGGCATGTGGATGGGTTGCCAAAGATTCCAGTGCTGACATTTGTTTCCTAAGACTCTCTCAAGTAAATCTTGTCTCTTGAAACAGGGATTCAGCTGCATATCCTGGCAGAGATGCCTCTGGTGAGATACTCGTGGACTGCACACTGAAGAATTTCTCTTGGCTCTATCCTTTGTCAAACCCTGTGGATGGAAGTGGCAAGAGGTGCCATGCTGAATGATCCCTGCCTGTGGCTTTTGACAGGGTTTTAATGGAGAGAATCTTTCTGTGCACCCATTAGAGTATGACACTGATGTCTGGGTTTTCCTTAAAGCTTGGGGCATGAATCTCAATTGTTAAGGCAGATATTTCTCAGCTGAAACTGGACAGCAGTCACTTGCTGGGCAACTGGGTGTACAATACAGGCACACACCTGGGGCAAGGGTCCAACAGGAGTCAGATGGCTCAGCACTCAAGCACTGGGGCAAAAGAGACTTGTGCTGATTCACGTTTCCTACAGAGCTGTTACTGAGCATATTCTCAGAAATGGGCTGCTGAAACAGCCTTGCATGGGAGACAAACCTGCAGAAACCAAAATCTGTGCTGCTCATTCCTGAGGTACCTCTCGGTGCTGTTGGTGTGATGGGATAGATTACGGGAGGTGCATGCAGAGAGCCTTGGCAGTGGAGGAGACAAATGAAAATTGACCAGTGCTACCAAAATCTGGTGAGGAAGGACAGGGCTGGATGGTGCCAGCATCCACTCTGGTGTCTGAGAACCAGGGGATCTGCCCTCACCTCATATGGTCAGACCTGGAGGAACAGCTAACAGGGATTGCTGCTCTGGCACAGCTGGTGCAAACCTGCAAGTGACATGCCACAACTGGCTGGGAGCTCAGGGAGCTGAGCCCCTGCACTTGGATGTTGTAGAAGATTGCTGCTGAGTCACTTGGGCTTTGAGGAGACAAGTGCCTTCTTTGGGCTGACATGGAAACTGCCCCAGGACATTCCTCAGGAGCAGGCAGGAAGCTGCTGGGAGGAAGTGCCTGCTGGCAGCTGAACCCTCAGCAGCAGCTTTGTGAGGAGGAAGGATTGTTTGCTACCACTCTGCAGCTTTGGAAAATAGATTTAAAGAAAGCAATAGACCCTGCTATCTGCTAAACTATTTGCTTTTTGCTTGGAGCAAAACCCCACCGTTTCACCTTTTGAGGTTTACACTTGCATGCGAGTTGTTAGCAGCATCCCATTTGTCATTCAAGTGGCATAGATAAATTCCCTTAAATTATTGTCTCTCTTCCTTTAATTTCTCTTCCACTCCTCACTTGTTATCACTATGACCTGAAATTATTGCTCTTTATTTCAATGTCAGATCACCTTTTTCTCCTCTTCTTTAATATCCCACTTCTTTCATGGCACTTCTTTCATGGTAAGTGTATTACCCATCTCCAGTCTGGCCCGGGTAGGAAAGCAGCTGCTATGTCTGCCCAGAATGAGGCAGCCATCCCAACCCAATCCATGTGCAGTTGGCATGTGGAGCTGCTTGGGGTTTAGTGGTATGTAGTGGGACCAGCCTGCCCTTGGAGCAAAGAAATCTGGCAATAAGCTGGGAAACAAGCAGTGGGGGGAAGGTCAGATTTTTTTTCAGCAAAATGGAAATTGCCAAAATCCCAGGCATGCTCAGCGACCCTTCCCCAGTGTGAAGCAGAGACAAAGGTTCCATATACTTGGAGTGCTCTAGTACAGCCAGAGGGCTGGAGCTGTGTGCCAGGAGTCACTCTCTCCTTATCATGCCCTGCTGCTGAAGCACTGGGTGGCAGCTGCCAGGTGAGAGAGGCTGTGTTTAAAAGATTGTCCTTGTATCAAGTGCTTCATTCTTACCTCCATGTAGATAACATCACAGCTTAAATATTTACCCTCTACTACCTTTTTACTACTGTATATGCAGTTCATAGGAAAGTGGTTTCAAGGGTGGGGAAGTGCATTTCTCTGGAAGTCTGGTTGCAGCCTGCTTTGCAAACCTGCTCTATTAAACTGGATTAAATCCCTAACCCTTCCAGTAAAACTTTGCAGTTGTGAATAGCTGAAGACTGTTCACTGGGTTCAGATGTAACTCGGCATGCTGCTTTCTTCCAGCCAGGGCCCTGGGGGTGGCAGGGATATGGAGAAGGACCTGTGCTCTGAGCCTGCAAGGGCCACTCATGGCATCTTCTTGTGTGTTGCTGTCTCCTAGGACACTCATCCGAGCTGAACCACTCGCCCCCTCCGGCTGAGAGCCAGGTGTTTCCCCATGTTCCTTTCCTTCTTGTCTCCACTGAGGATGGTCCCTCCTCTGCCCCCAGCTGCCCGCCCCCTCTGCCCCAGAAGAAGACAGTGATCAGAATGGTGTCTTCTCCAGATGGCTTTTTTGGGGGACAGGCATCTTCAGCCAAAGCAGCTGGTGCTGGCAGCCCCAGGCTGAATGTCAGCCATTCTGAGAGCAATATGTGCCTCCGAGAGGAGCTTCCCTTCATCCACCCAGCCAGCCTGGGGGGCTGCCCTGGTGCCTTCTCCTCCTCTGAGTCCCTGGAGAAAAGCTCCAAAGGAAACAGCTACTGGGGCTCAAGCACTGCTAAGAGCACAGCGGCTTGCGGCCCCAGCAGAAACCTCCAGCCCCTCTCCTCCTCACAGCTCAGCGTGTCCAGCCAGGTGTCCTCGGCCTCCAGCCTCCACAACCTGCTGAGCAACATGGACAGCAAGGAGGGGCTGTACAGCAAGCTGGGGGCCCTGTACGCCGAGTCCCTGCGCCGCCTGGTTGCCAAGTGCGAGGACTGCTTCATGCGCGAGCAGAAGAACGAGCTGCACTTCAGCGAGAACAACTGGTCGCTCTTCAAGCTGATGTGCAACAGGCCCTGCTGCGACTCGGGGGATGCGATTTATTACTGTGCCACGTGCTCCAAGGACCCTTCTACCACCTATGCTGTGAAGGTAACAGGGCACCAGGTATCCAGGCTTATCTCCCTCTTCTAGGTGGAGATGTATGTGCTATAGCAGCACGCGGTGTCTCATACAATGTCTTGTTTTCTCTGCTTGTATTTCTCACAGCTGAAGTTGGGAAAGCAAAACCCCCTCTCAAAACTGCCACCTACCCACTGCTGCTTAGGAAGGTTAATTTGGAGAAGGAGTTTTTGTTATAACAAATGCCAGTCAGATTTAGCTTAATTGCTGAAGGGGTCTGAAATCCAACCATTTTCCCTCTCTGAAAACATCTTTGTGCAAATACTCTGTTGTAAACTCAGAGGTATTTGCCTCTGATGACACAAGCTGATGAAAGGCTGCTCAAAAGACAGCATTTCTGCCTCTGCATGCCTTTTAAGTGGAAGCTCTGACCCAGATACTGAGTGCTTATATGATCTTTTAAGTACAGGCAATAAGATATTGCACATCCCAATTAAGCAATGTGAGGCTGACCGAGGCACGCTTTGTAAGGTCAGGTCTGAAATATTTTCCTCTACCTTCATGGAATACATTGTGAAATGGAAACTTGAGGTGCAATAGTTCAGCTCTTTAAAACCCGGATAAGTAAGATTATCCAGCTGGTTCCATGGACATCCAGTTGATTTGGGGTTCTTGATCAACGTTATTAATTGAATACAGAGGTTTTCATTTCCCTTCTGACTTAACACTGGGGACATCTCACTGCTGCTTGTTCCTCAGGTTGTTTTCAAAGCTTAAAGTAATTCCTGAAAAAGCACAGTCAGAGATGCATTAAGGAAGGGAAAAAAATGAAAAAAGTCTCTGCTGAATCGTTTCCACCATTATGAACTCTAAGAGCTGTTCTAGGATGTTTTAAAACATCCCTAAGGGACATTCTAGTTAACTGGTAGCTTAAAAGCCAGTTCATATCCTAGAGGAAATACAGTCAACCCAACCGGGGGACTGTAAATAACCAGATTCAAATTAGATGAGATCTTGCACTAATACCCTTAGTCCAGCACTCAGAGTCGAAGCTTTTCTTGTGTGTTATACCTAAATACATCCCAACTCTCTTCCTGAAGCCTAAGAACCATGTAGTGAACTGTTGTGCTCCTTTTCAATCTGCAGTTGCCTGTAGCACACCCACACCTTTGCCTTTGCCTGCTGTGTTAGGGGAGGTTCAGTAGCTCAGCTCTGTGGCTGTAGTGCATGAATTCTTGCCAAGGCAGAAACAGCACATTTTGGCCTCTTGACAGGGCTGCCCTTGTGTCCCTGTGAGTGAAGTGGGCTTACTCTGTGCCCTAGGTACACTGCAGAGTGTCTTAACAAAGTCCAAGCCAGTGCAACAAGGCTGGACTCTGTGCCAGCATAGTCATGTTGTGTATGTGTTTATCCATGTGCATGGATACGATTCCTGAGTGCCACCATCCGTTTGGCGGCCAAAGTAGGGAATGAATAATTGGGAAGCATTACAATTGGCTGATCCCTAGCTGCCCCTCCTGGCTTCTGGTCTAGATTTTTTGACATGAAAGAGATCACAGATCTGTAGTTAATTTTAGACTTGGAGAGCTTAAAATGGGCAGAGGATCAGAATTGAGCCAAGGAACCTATTAAGAAGCAGGAGCCAGAGTCTGAGCTGTGCACAGACAGACATTGCTATGTATAAAACAGTTTGGAAATGGCTTTAGAGACATTCAGCCAAGATATGCTCCATGCCTTGGCTTCTTTCTCCACTAGAGGTGTGTGACTAAGCCAGCCCAGGCTCCTACTTGGAGCTTTCAGCAGGGAGGATGCCTCTGGTGCAGCCAAAGTCAAGAAGAATGGCTGGATGGGGAAGATTTCCCTGTATTCGGCTGGCTGTAGTTGTTCTTCCAGAGACTTCTCTCTTGCCAGGAATTCCTTCCCTTTTCCTATGCCTTACATGTCTTTCCTTTGGGAGGAGGAATGAGCAGGTTTGTGAGCCAGAGGGCTGGAAGGTCTGCTCTGCATTTGGGGACCTCCTGCATCATCCTGGGTCCCACTGCATTCTGCCTAGCTCTCCAAAGCTTGTCTTCCCACAAAAAAGCCAGGGCAGGGTATTTTTGTTCAGAAAAAAGAGGACAATAGGGATTTGAAAAGCCCCATCTCCACAGGATTGTCTCATCTGAGTGAATTATCTGCAAATGCCTACATTCAAACCCTTGCTAGAGGAATACAAAAGCAGCCTCTTCAGCTCCTCTCTATTCTTGTGTATATTTTAACTCAGAGGCAAAATTGATTTCTCCTATGATTTTGCACGCAGGCTGTGACTGGCACTGGCACGCTCCAGGCTTTGAAACCTTTCATGCTGAGTTTTCAGCCTGTAACTCACTCCTGTGGATGACATATAAACACATCACTAAATAAAGGGGAAAATAATATAATAGAAATGCCAGAAGGCCCCATCAGGTAATGGATACTCCTATAATAAACCTGAGTTTGAGTCTCTAATGCAGTATAAAGCTAAACTACAGAAGAAAATGAAGATAGAAGTCATGTAGGTTCAAGAGAATCCAGATTATAAAATGCATTTTTCTCCTTAGAGTTTGCTGCACTCTGAGTTCTTTTTAGGCCTGTTCTAGGCCTCCCATTTTCTCTTTGGTGGTTTTGTTTTCCCTGTACTGAGGAGTACAGCTTGTTGCTCATTTCCCTTAGCCATTGATCAGGGGCTTGAGAGTAGTTGCTGACACAAAGAAGTGGAATGGTTGAGGAGGATGTGAAAGTGGCTCCAGGGCTTGGGACCAGAGAAGGATCAGGTGGGAGGAAATACTGGAGGCCTCTTCCACCCCTCACCACAAACAGGACTATTGCTCCCAATCACCTCACATTGCATGGGGCCTCATCCAAGGGTGTTAACTCTCTGCAGAGATGGAGACAGCATGTCTACTGCTACAAGTTTTGCTTTTCTCCCTCCAGAAAAGTCTCTTGGGTTGTAGGAGTTCATCTCAATGATATCTGTGATGTAAAAACTGTGTTGCTTCTGTTGGCAGTGAAACAAAATCTTCAGAAGTGATTCACGCTAGGACTACTGTCCTCCTTTACTTCAGTTACTGGGCAATGCCTGGCAATGGAAGCGTGCCCAGAAATCCAACCCAGACATCTGGTGGCTAAGGTTGGGCTGCTGCAGGACAAAAACAATCCTCAAGCCAGGGACCAATGCACATCCTGCTTCTGCTGTTGTCTTTCAGAGCATCTGCAAATCACAGCTTAGCATCCTACCTCTCAGCTTCTGGTCTCTGACCTGTCTCTGTCACGGGCTGATGAGACTTCTCTTTTGGTCTCTCTTCACAGATTTGTAAAACCCAGGAGTCCAAGGTAGCTGCTTCGTACTGCAGCCCTGCAGTGCCAGTTCACTTCAACATCCGGCAGGACTGTGGGCATTTTGTGGCCTCCGTCCCCTCCAGCATGCTGCTGGCCTCAGATGTTGGGAAAAGCATGCCTGGAGATGGCTTCCATCCCTCCCGCACTGCCAGTGAGCACAGCTGTGTGGTGGTCATCACCCGTGAGGTGCCGAGCCAGACCACTGCCGACTTTGTGAGGGACTCGGTGATGCTCCACCAAGCCAAGCCGGAGCTGTACGAGCGTCGCGTTTGCTTCCTGCTCCTCCAGCTCTGCAACGGCATGGAGCATCTCAAAGAGCACGGCATCATCCATCGTGACCTGTGCCTGGAGAACCTCCTGCTTGTGCCCTGCAAGCCCCCCATGAGCTGTGGGAAAGCCAAAGATGACAAACACTTACCCCGCCTCATCATCAGCAATTTTTTGAAAGCTAAACAGAAGACTGGAACCGGAGACTCCAAGCTGAAGAAGAGTCAGGCCCGGCTGGCCCCGGAGATTGTGTCGGCTTCTCAGTAGAAAAAGTTTGATGAGTTTCAGACTGGTATTCTCATCTATGAACTGCTGCACCAGCCCAACCCCTTTGAGGAGAAGGTGCACCTCAGGGAGCAGGAGTACAGCCCTGAGGACCTCCCTGCTCTACCCAGCCTGTCCATCTGCTCCCGAGGACTCCAGCACCTGGCCCAGCTACTACTGGAAGCAGATCCCATCAAGCGTGTGCGGATCACCGAGGCCAAGCAGATGCTGCAGTGTCTGCTTTGGGGGCCCAGAAAAGACCTCGTGGAGCAGCCCCTCAGCCATGAGGAAACCCTGCACCAGGTGCTGCAGACAATGCTGGCTGGACATGAAGCGTGCCCTGCTCATGATGAAGTTTGCAGAGAGGGCCGTGGACACGGAGCAGAGCGTTGAACTGGAGGACTGGCTGTGCTGCCAGTACTCAGCATCTGCTGAGCCAGCCTCCCTCTTGCACACATTAAAACTGCTGCAGCTGCTCTGACCTTGGACGTGTCTCAGAGGCAGCTGAGGGCTCCTGACTGCCTTGCAGCTAAAGGTACACAGCCCTTTCAGATGGGAGAGGTTTGAATCTCAGCTGTGATGCACGTTCAGCTCCTGCCCCACACTCCAGTCAGAGTGCTCAAGGCATGTTTGGTATCCTCAGCACTGTTAGTTTTTAAGCAGGCAAAACAGGGAACCTACCCCCATTTGGGGGTTTTTCGTTTTTTGGTATGGTAAATGTGGACTAATAAACACCTGCCTGCCTGTGTGCATTGTGAAAAACACGATTCACTTCTATATAAAATGTATAAGTTTAATAAAAATAAAATAAAATAGGCAATTAGGAGACAAAAAACCAAAGCTTTTTCGGCTGAGGTGCTCATACTAACAAGATCAGCACCCCGTCTCTTTTCATATCCTTTGTTTTAAGGACTTCTTTGTTACATATTTAAATAAGCTAATACATGATTCAAATATTCATTTTGGTTTCCAGACCCCTCTAAAGTAAACAGTTTATTTATGGGACTCCACGCAGTCTGGGGGAAGTTGTAAATCTGTCTTCTGAAGATTCTGACCCTCAAAAGGCTCAATTGTTCTTTATCAGAAATCTTTAGTTCAGGAATTCCAGATGTCCAATATCAGCTGCCTGTTACCTTTGATACTAATACAGATTGGCTCTCCTGTCTAGTGGTGCAGTTATAGTGGAGCACCACCGTTGGATGTGAAGGGCTGAGAGACAGCTCAGGGTGGGTCTGTTCATGAGAATGATGCTGGGAATTACCCCTTGTAAAGCTAATGCAATGGAAAATCCCCAGTTCACCTCCAAGGCCTTGGCAGGAAAGTCAAGGCCAGGTTGCTTTGCTTTCCCCATCCCTCCAGCTCCCTCCCTTCACCTGGGAATTCACCTGTCCCTTTTGTCTCACATTTATTGAACTCCTTTATCAAGACATCAGCTGGGATGTTAAAGGCTGGGACCACTGCAGGCCAGCAGGGTCTCATTGCTGCTCGTGTTTGAATTAGAAATGCACAGGGCTGGGTGCGCTGCAAACACGTTTCTCCAACAGATGGGATGCAGGAGCAGAACAATGAATGGTGGAGAAACTGGCCTGGCTCCCTTTAGCCCCTTTGCCTCCATCCAGACATAGAGCAGCCACTCAGATTGGGAGAGAGGCAGTGTTGCTGGGGAAAAAAAAAGATTTTTCAAAGGTTGCAGGCTTCTTTTACTCTTTCACCCCAACAAGAGGCAGAGAGATGAGCTGCCCTGGTCCTGACATCAGTTCTGCAGCCCTTGGAGAAGCAGTAAGTTTGGGAAATTTGGAGAGAGCCCAGCATCAGCTTAGCTGAGACAGGATGTCACTTGCTGAGCAACCCTCCTCCCAGCTCTAACAGGGAGAAATTCATGAGCACCTTCCTCCAGCCTTGATTCACCTCCAGACACAGCCTGGTCTTTTGGGGAATTTAATTCCCCAGGTTTTCTTGATACTTTGTGTACTTTCTGTGAATCTTTTCCAGGCTTCTCACCTGGATTTTTCTTTTTTAAAATCTGTTTGGCTATGGTGGCTGCAGATGGGAGGGGATAGTAGTTCCTTGGCTGGGCACCCATTTGCGATGAATTTCCCCTGATCCCCTTAGGGAGGAGTCTGTGCACATCCTTGCCTGCTGGATGTCCACGACAGATCCATGTTGTGCTGGCAAGGGGGAGATAATTTGCAAGGCAAGTGGCTCGCAAAGCTGTACTTGGGTACTCAGTGGGACTCAAGAGGTAGCCAAACATTCAACCAGCCCACAAAAACACGAGACTAGATCCATTTTGCATGCAGAATTTCAATTTAGTGACAAACACTGTTACAGGTCTTGGCACAGGGCCTGCGTGGTGTGGGATGTTAACTTGATCAAAACTCTGTCCCTTGAGTTTGGGCACTTGAGTCTGGTTCTGGTGTTGGTATTAGCAAATTGCAGCAGCATTCCCAGCAGACCAGAGGCCAACAATAGTCTTTTTCAGCCATATTTTTCTTAGATTGGGTGGGTGGCCTCTTGGTATCATAGAAACAGAAATTCTTAGCTCACGGGTTTCCCGGTACTTTCCCCTATATTAGCTCATGCTTCTTCTCCAGCCTGAACAGTCCCAGGTTTTAGGTCTTAGGGTTGATGCTTGAACAGGAGAAGTGCATTAGGATTTCTGATGGGTAGCTGTTGTGGGGAAAGTGACACCTAAGCCTCAGCTGAGTGCCACAGCTGAGTTTGAGGACTTTGCTGGCTTATGCCTCCTCTGTCTTTGCTACTCCCACCATGCCATGAGCAGCAGCTCCCCTTTTCCTAGCAGGCATTCTTGTCCCCATGCCCAGGAACCTCTGCAAGAATGGTGCAGGGGATGGATCATTCCCTGTGTGGCAGGGGACACAGATGACCTGCACACTGGGGACCAAGTGTGTCACCCGTTCAGGGGGAAGGAGGATTGCAGGATATGTCTGGGAACACAGCTTGAGGTCCGTGTGCCATAGGGACAGTGCTGAGGAGCAGTGCCTGCAGGAGCACCGCAGACCCCAGGAGCTCAGAGGTACTGTGGAGGGGAAAAAGGGTGTTTTCTTGTCTCGTGCTGCCCCCAGGCAGCCTGGCAGCCCCTTTCCCAGTGGCCCAAGCACACAAGAAAGGTGGATGTGAACAGAAAGGTGGATCTGCACAGAAATTGTCTTGTATTTTGCTGTATTTCTGCAGGGTGTGTTTCCAGAGAAAGTGATACACTGGAAAGAAGTTTTTCCCTTTCAATTTTGGCATGCATGGCATGCAGCAACACCCTGGTTTCACCGGACTTGTTCTGCCAAGCCCATGGACCTGATATTTGACTTTTCTGAGCAAATATTTCTGAAGGTCTGTGCAGTGCCTGCTCAAGCAATTCTCTGCTATGGTTCTGAAAGAAATGCCCTTGCTTTTCAAGGAGCAGGAACAAATTTCCACAGTAGCACTGGAAATATTGAAACACTGCTCATGTCTCTCATTTTATACCATCAAAGGTTGGGAGTGGAAGCTTGTGAGCCATAAGGAAGCATGTGAGCCAGCATTATTTGCTTTGTTTCCCTGTGCTAAACAAGTAACCGCCAGTTTCTGGTGAAGGAATTGATTGTTTGACAATAGAGTGAGTAAGCAGAGCAGGCTGACCACTGTCAAACCAAACTCTGGGCATGAAAGCAGATATGACTCAGAGACAAGTTTTAGGCATATAGATGGGGTCAGAGGCATGTGGGAGATGGGACAGCTGACAGTTTATGGGGTACACATGGGGCAAGTTGGGAGTACACAGGGGGGTTATAAGGCATGTGGGAGGTTGGGAAACCCTGGGAGAGTTACGAGCTATCCAGGAAAGCAAAGTGACACCCAAAAGGTCAAGACACTGGAGAGACGTCTGGGTGCACATCCAGGAGACTGGAGGGCCTTGGGCTGGGAGGGTGGTGGTGGTGGTGATGGGGCACCCATGGGAGTTGTGGGACACCCAAGAAAGGGGAGAGGGCAGAGGAGAAGGCAGAGACACCCCAGGGAGCTATAGGACACTCAGGAGGCTGGGAAAACCCAGGGATTTATAAGGCACATGGGGGCCAAATACAGCTTGAACAGGGTTGGGGTTGCCCGAGGAGCTCAGGGGGCACCCAGGGAGGGGTGTGATCGCAGGGTCCCTCCAGAAACAGATGCTGGAGCCCAGGCTTCTGACACCTCCTTTATTGCCGACATTAACAGAGCCCCTGAGGGGAGAGAGAATCCGTGCCCGTGCTGAGGGGCCATGGCCCCGCCGTGCCAGGCCTCACTACGGGATGGTTCTCTCCAGGTGCACGGGTCGCCCGTTTATGCAGCCCACGACCACGTAGTGCTGCAGCTGCTGGTCAGTGTAGGAGCAGGGCGGCCGCGTGCTCCCACCACGCAGGCGGCAGTAGGTGATGCTCAGGGCTCTCTTGGTGGTGTGTAAGTTCGTGCCGGGGATGGGCGCCCGGGAGCAGGCAGCCACTAGGGCCCCGGCTGGGGCGTGCACGAAGGTGTTTTGGGTCTTGCAGAGCCCGCTCGGGGTCAACACCTGCCGCCGCCTGATCATGGTGTCGCAGTAGCGATGCCCAATGGGCGTCCGGGGGTTGTCCACGTGCTCCCGCTTGAACTTGCCGTAGCGGGTCTCACCCAGCACCCCTGCCAGTGCTGCCAGCACCAGGATCATGCACAGCACCCAGCCTGCCATGGACACCTGGGGAAGGTGGGGTTAGGGCCATCTGGGCCTCTGGGCCCCCAGATGGATATCCCACCCTGGGTGCATGGTTGTTCTACAAATTCCCCTCCCAAATCCCTGCATCCCATACAAATCCCCTCCCAATGTGTGGAAGCCCATCTCTGGACAGCTGGGCTATTTGTGGATCTTGCCTGGATGCACAGGACCCCTAAAGTTATGCACTCCCCAGAAGCCTCAGTCCCCCATGGAACACCCCTCACCTGCTCTCAGACCCCCGGCTCCCCTACAGATCCACCGTGTGCCCCAACACCCGGCTGCCATACACGGCCTTCCTTCCCCTCTGGATGCCGGAGCTCCTCACAGACCCCTCCCACAGACATTCTGGTCCCCTGTGCACCCCTCACCCGCACCTGTGTGCGCATCTCCGTGTTCCTTATGGCCTCAGGGTCTCCAGGATACCTCCCAGTCCTCTGCACCTCTTTTATATTGGCCCCAGCCGTGCCCAATGGGCAAGGATCCAGGAGGAGGGGCAGAGTAAAGAGCAAGGTCCAGTAGATGTCTGGGAGAGCCAGGTGCCCAGGAGGCCCTGCTCACCCTCATGGCCCCCGAGGTCATTAGGCAATCAGTAATGAACCACGTGACTTTCCACATGCATCTGCCAGCTCTGGCCTTGGCCACCTGTCCCATCAAAGGATACCTGGGCCCTTTTGGGTTGCACGGCAAGATACGTGGTTCCCTGGTGGGGGGCAGGATGTCACCATCACCTCTGGGGCAGCTTGCAGGTGTTCCTACAACTCTTGAAAGATGTGACACATCCGTGACTCTTCTGCAGTGCTAAAGGACCTATGTGCTCCTTTTCCTGGTGTCCCCTTGCAGGCAAATTCACACGCCCGGGAAGTGCCAGGATGCATTTTTCCTCACTGCTACCTCCCATGCTCCCAGCTGCTCCACTCATGCAGAGACAAGCAAAGAGCCAGGAGCCAGCCTGAGTCCATCAAATACTCCTTTCCCATCATAATGGAGCTCTAAAGAAAGCATGTCCCCTCCAGAGGGAGAGGCATGCAATGCCCAGGAGAGGCTGTCATGAGTGGGTGCAAGAGGTCTCCATCCTCCCTTTCTAAGGCATCAGAGAGACTCTGATGGGAAGTGGTAGAGAATGAGGTCCTGGGCAGCACCTTTCCCAAAAGAGCTGGAACTCTTCCAAGATTGGCCACAGTGAAGGTGCAGAGGGTCTTGCCCTGGGCTCTGGCGGCATTTCCACAACCTCTGACAAAATCCTACTCAAAGGTGCACAGTCCCTACAGTGCGAATAGCTCAGGTACCCGGCCAAAACCTCACAGAAGGTCAGCACAGCCCCCTTGCTGGCTCTCAATACCCTGCTCCTGGGCATGGAAAGAGGATGGGGACTCTCATCATGACCCCTTGGACACACTCTGCTTTCCACTGTCCTGGTGTGGGTGCAAAATGGATGGCGTCCACAGGAGGAGGAACAAACCCAGATGCTTGGCAACGGACTGTCTCTAGCTGGCATGGTGCAGGTACCTGTGCTGGATCCCATCCTACCTGGCAGAGCCTCAGGCATATCCTTGCCAGAGGCTGCTGTGAGGCTCATTGGTGAACCACAGCCTGTGGTCGCCTCTTGTCCTGGAGGAGTTCCAAGTGCCCGGCGCTGTTCTGGGCACCGCTACTCCACCTCCCATCCCTGCCCATGCAGGGGGGCTGAGCGGAGCCTCCTCCTGCTCTGTGCGGTGGGGAGAGGTGCCATGGGCAGAGGCATTTGGGGCAGCCCAGACCAGCAGCCTCTGGTTGTCCCCTGGACACCCCAAGGCCTGGGAAAGCTGCTGATTTTAGGAGCTCTCTAAACACAGAATCTAGTTCAGAAAGGATACGTTGTTTATTCTCTGCAGGATGCAAGGTGAAGGTTTGGCAAACCAAACACACCATGGGATAAAACGTTACATCTTTTCTACAGTAAAATTTACATGAGCCTGCCTGTCTAATGCATATTCATATTTTGATGCATATTTATTTGTATGACGTACTCTTACGTTACGCTTGAAATACAAAGTTCTTCATTAAGCAACTTCCATTGTAAAAAATACCAGACGACATCTGTTACGTTTAGAAAAAATTTAGCCTGAGGACAGATAATTCAGCTTGAAGGCATCAGAACGGGCAGGAGGTGGCAGCTGCCCTTCGCCCGGGCACAGTCGGTGCAGCGAACCCCGTCCCTGTGGCTCTGCCCGCCCGCACAGCGGCCTCACTCGGCCATCCCCATTTCCGGCGCTCGGTGCGCTCCGGCTGAGAGTCCCGGTGATTTATTAAAAATATGAATGTTGACCTAATACCGATATCCAACTGAGAGAGACAAAAAAACTCTCTAACAGTTTAAAGTTAGAAAGTGTATGTTTATTGCAGCGCTGGGCAGCATGTGGGATAGCTCCCAAAAACACACCTCGCCTTACAGAAAATCAGAAAGTCATTTTATTTACGAAACTGTTGAATATCCAAAATACAAATGCATATTCATAACCCTGGAACATTCCATTCTCCGCTTCGTATGGTAATTAGCAAAAAAGCAATTAAGCATGCGTAGTTTGTCCTTTAGAATGGGTCGGTGGTCTCATTCAAGAGGAGTGGGCTTAAATTGATGAAGTAAAATGACTCTTCATCGCCCTGATCTTTCTACCTTTCCAATGCAAATGTGACAAATGAGTGTTGGTAGGACTCCCATTTCTTTAGGTACATGACTTTCAATAAGTTTCAGCACTGAGAGTCTCTGCAATTGTCCTGTGTCCCTAAACCTATTTATCAGGTTCCCTATTTATTGTTGCAAGCACAGCTAAGCAAACATGAAGTTGACAGGTGATCAGTTATTTGGAAAAAGTTAACTCAAGCCTAGTCTTCCTTAACTAACTAAAAAGCTTTTAATTAACTTCAACAACCACAAGGCCTATTTCTAACTAAAATCTTAATTTCCTTAAAATCATATATTCTTTAAAGTCTATGTCTCACTGGGCCGCGCGCTCCGTAGGGATTGTGAGTCCCGGGCCGGGCACTCCACAGGGCTCCAGGCGGGGGCGCTCACGGGCACGGGCTGTGTCGAGGCTCCCCCCGCCCCCCCTGTGCCGTTGGTTCCGTCCCGCCGTGGTACGTCCCGGGCGGGCCGCCCCCGCTCCCGGCGCTGGAGGCCGCCCCGTTCTCGCAGGTCTCGAGCGAGCGTCGGTCTCGTATAATCTCGCGGGAGCGCGCGCGCCCCGCCCTTGCCGCGGTGCGGGCCGGACGATGGCGGTCGGGAAGAACAAGCGCCTCACCAAAGGCAGCAAGAAGGGCACCAAGAAAAAAGTGTGAGGGCCAGCGGGGCACGGGAGGGCGGTGCCCGGGGGCGGGATGCCGCGGATGCGGGGCGGATGGCGGCGGCGGCCCAGCCGGAGCAGGGCCGATGCTGTCATGGCGTCAGCGGGCGTGGGCCCGGCGGGGCGGGAGCAGCGGCGGGCATTCAGAAAGGAAGATCTTATTGCAGCCCGGCCTGTGAAAGTTGGTTAAAAAAGTCTTCATTTGATTTAAGGGTCGACCCTTTCTCCAAAAAGGACTGGTACGATGTCAAAGCTCCGGCGATGTTCAATATCCGAAACATCGGGAAGACGCTTGTCACAAGGACTCAAGGAACTAGTGAGTAGTTGGGGTTTGGTGGAGTACAGGGCATCGTGTTTGCTCTGTGTGCTAGCTCCAAGCGTTTCCAACCTTCCAGAAGCAGCACATCATTCAGCATTTTGTTTCTCACATTAATCCCTAATGGAAGTAGACGTTCAGTTCCTCAGCTCATGAAAACTTGTGTGGTCTTCATCCCCTGGTTGTGTGAATGGTACTGTTGTAGCTTAAACACACCCCACCACAAAGCAGGGGGGCTGTGTCTGTCCTCCCCAGTCCTGTGGCCCAGCAGTGACTGCTGAGTGAATGGTGCTGAGGTCGTGTCTGCACTGCAGGTCCCTCAGGCTTGCTTCAGGTGAGCTCCAGACTCCACTGGGACTGGATGCCCATTCCTTGCTGGGGGAGGCCTGCAGTTCTGGCTGTGCCTATTCCTGCCTGCTGTGATGGCCACCAGAGCACAGTGCACAGGGAGGGCAGGGCCACCCTCCCCAGCCTGCTTAGGCCCCAGTTCAGGTGCACCCATCTCTCACAGCAGCACATTGGTGTTGTTGTATTGGTGCTCAGAGGTCACACCAGTGAAGGTGTCAGCAGGGATGTCACCAAGTCAAAACTATCTGAAAGTCCATCACAATGATTCTGGTTCCCAGTTTCCATCCACTTTCAACTGCTGGCCCCTCTGCAACCTGAACTGCCAAGCCCATGAGGGAAAGTCTTGCTGAAGGTATCTCAGTACCCAGTGACCTGCAGCTCTGGAGCAGCCACTCATCAGCTACTGGTTCCTTTTTCTGATACAGTGCAGAAGGGGTGGAATACTGGCAGCAGTCAAAGAACCAACTGCAGCATAATTTCTATTCCAGTCTGATGGAATTAGCAGTTAATCAGGATTCTATTTAATTATTTTGGGAGAAGCAAAGTGATACAGAAAGGAATCGACTACTACAAGTTCCTACAATGTGAAATACCTCGATCACGTCCATCTTAGTTGGTCAGTCAAGCTACACTGCTACTTTTTACCAAGTGCCTTGGTTAGAGCTGCTTGGAGTAATCTCTTGCCAGGCGTGTTTTCCTCAAGGCCTCAACAGACCATTTATGAGGATGCTCAGTGTATCTGGTATGTGGCAACAAACTGGAAACTAACCCCACGTCTGCTGAAAACTAAACCCAAGGCTGTAAAATATCCTTCATGTTAAGGACAGGAATAGTGCTACTTAAGTATGTTCCAGTGCTTGAGTGACAAATAAAATGCAGACTGAGTGAACACTGGCTTCCCACTTCCATGAGGGGAGTGGAGGGGCAAATAGTCGGAATAGTGCAGCTACTCCATGGTTGGGATCTGAGAAAGCTCAATAAACACTGTCTGTGGCTAACCTCAGCTGGGAAAGAATGGTGCTCAAAGAACAGTGGGCAGTAGGAAAAAACTAAATCTGTATTTGCAAATATTTTGGGGAAAGCGAGGAAGGTCTAAGATGATTCATACCAATTCAAACAATTCATTAAGAGGCTTACTTAAAGAAAAAAATTACTTATGTCATCTTGCTGTATGACCAGCTTGGTCTAAGAATAGAAGGATGCTACAGAAGGATTTACTTCTCCATTTCTCCTCTTACCATTATTAGATTTGATACTTTCTACTACAAAATACCAGATATTGTTCTTATCCTCTAAGTCATAAAACATGTGGATTCTACTGCTAACGTGGAACTCAAGCAGCAATGAAACCTGAATATCAAACTTCATCTACATACTGAGTGCTGTAATTACATATTAAAACAATTTTTAAAGTTTGGATCTCAAGAAGGTCAAAGAAGGCCAAAGCAGCTTATGTTACGCAGACTTTGTGCAAGATAAATGTAATACCAGAGAGTAAACATACTAGAATGCTATATCAGTTAAAATGGTGTTGCACCATAGTATTTTCCTAGTTGGAAATGGCTAAAAAGCCTGCTTGTTTTGCTCTCTGAGCATTCATGAAACATGACTACATACAGTGTCACAAAAGACTCAGATTTCCTTATCTGACTTCAAGATACTACCATGACTGTCTAGAAATAGTAAAACATTGAACAATAGAAATAGTAAAAAATAGCAAAACATTGATAATCAACACTTGTTGATGTCTTTGCTGTGCCTTTAGGGTAGAAAACATTCTCTCCCACACGCAGGGAGTAGCACAAAGGCAACACTTCATGGTGTCTTTAAAATCTGAACAAAGTTCTTGGGAAATATCCCAGATTTTCCTCGTATCTCTCCACTCATCCAGTCCTCGTCTACAGATTCCAGCTCTGTTATCATGTCACCTGCCTGTAGGAGAAGGAGTAATGTGAGTCAGGACATGAGCAATGTTAATGCATGCAGAGCCGATCCTATTTAGAAGCAATATCAATCAAAGACAAGAGGAGTAAGATGTGGCTTCTGCTGGTTACGTCTCCAGAAGATTGTTTGCTAAAACCGGCTGAAGTTTCTCTCAGGCTAAATACTTGTTTATGCTGAAAAATCCCCTTTGGAGGGACAGAAGAGCAGTGCTGGGTACCTGCTCACACTGCTTTGGCTCTCCAGGTATATGTTAAGAGCTGGCTGGCTCATGAGCCCCCTGCTTTACTGTTTTATTTGTCTGTGTTTCCAGGGTTTGTTTTCTTAACACCCTGGAAGGATTTTATTTTTTTTATTTAGTCCCAGTATTTTCTAGCACTTGGAAACTTTCCCAAGAAAAGGAAAAGCAATCTAAGCTTATTATGGCCATTTAAATTGCAGCTCCTGTGTTTGGTCCTGGCTCTTGTTCTCACTGTCTCATGCCACATTCTTCATCTGAAGTACTGGCCTTTCTTTCAGTACCTCTATTCCCCTCTTCTGCTTTAAAGAATCATCTATCCTTGCAGTATTGCAACCTGCTAAGGCTGAAACTATTTTGCTAGTTTTGGAATGGAAAAGACTATGAGTTTCAGCTCCTGTGAAATTCTAGTGTTTCTCAAAAATTTGTATTTGAGGACATGGTTACCTCAATCATGACTTTGAATATCAAGGGCACTCTGTTTCTTGTTCATGCTCAATATGATCTGAGCATCCAGCATGTATTTAATTTTTCCCTTTGTTCCCATGGCAACTCTGTATTGCCAGTTCAAGATTTTGCTGCAGTTAGGTTTCTCTTAGAGGCCTGGCTCTGTAGCACTGGCACTCTCACCATTACCTCCTACTCAGAGTTTTCTTTCTAGTCCAAAGAGAGGCTCCCTTGACCCTATCAACCAGTCAGGAACTGAATGTACTGCAAAATAAGGTTTGTTTATCTTGCCATGTTGACTAGATCAGAGAAGTCCAGAATTCTGCAACTCCTGACCTCTTTTCAATGTCTTTAACAAAGATTTTTGCTGATAGGAAACAGGAGTGGTAAGGGAAAAAATGTTTTTTAGAGAAATCACTTATCAAATGTGTTAATATCTATGCATAATAATATCTATGTTAATATCTATGTGCTTCATCCTTCTTGTCTAAAGCCTGTTGTCACCATGGATGAACCTTATTTTTTAGCACTTCTTAGGAGCAGGAGACCTCTTGGGAATTGGTCTAAGAGAGGTACTTACTTTGAAGGAAAGCTCATCTTCATTTTCTGCATGAAAATCATAAAGAGCTTTGGCTTTTCCTTTCTTCCCTCCTCCAGGCTGTGACAGCTCTACCCTGGCTACAGAACACAGATAAGAGAAGTTACTTGCATTGGAGTGAAATAAATCTCTGTTTCTGGAGAACTTTCCTGTCATTCTCCCCGCTATTGTACTACAGGTTGTCCAAATGTTACTGCTACTGCTGTAACAAATCCAAGTAACAAATCCAGTGTCCTACTGGAATAAAAAACTCTACTGTCACTAGTTCATTTTATAGTATTAAATAGTCTCACAGTTCTGCTTCTAAGCAGACTAAATTTAAAACTCACTTAACTTGAACTTCCCAAAGGAGATACATAATAAATGCTGACTTTCCTTCCTTCTACTCTAAGATGAAGCAGCATCAATACTCCTGAATTATTCCTAAAGGTGGCTCAATGGCCCTGTTTTGCCTGTCCCCAAGCCACACTGGGAAACATCCCAGACTCTGTCACCTTCCAGATGACTCGCTGACTAGAATATTATTATTGCCATTATTAGAGAAGTTGGTTCAAAACTGAAATATAGCTTTAGAATACTCAAGACACTGGTGGCGTGTGACTTGTGGATGCAGTTGATGCCGTTGTGTTCTCCCACAGCTGTCATGACTGGCACAACCCAAGGAATAATGAATTGCTATCTCGTAGGAGCACTGTACCTGAGCAGGTCTGAACAAAAACTGCTGGGAAAATCCCTTCCTCTCCATTCAGTCTTCCTCTATACCACTCCAAATCTACTTGTTCCAGTATTTGGATGTAGTCTCCCTTTTTGAAGGATAAATCATCTTTGGTTTCTGCTGTGAAATCATGATGCGCTTCACACCACTCTACTGAGCGTCTGTTATTCTATTCAAGTTAACAGAAGAGATGCATTAATTTCAGAAGTGTGAAGGGAGCCCAAAAGTGATGGATGCTGCTGAAAGCAGCTGTACAGCACATGGGTGCCCTGACACCCTCCCAATACAACAGTGCTGCTGCAGATGTAGACTAGAATGGCATTTCAGCAATTGCCACCACAGAATTTCATCTGGGCTCAGCCACATTCCTTTTTATCTCTGGTGGCAGGGGAAAAGATTAATAAATTAAAAGTTAGATCTCTACAGCAATATTTAAAATAGAGCAAACAAGAACTTGCTTCAGCACAAAGGCTAAAAATTCACCCATGTTAATTTGTCAGCAGCTCTGAATTCAATCAGCTTAGGCCAAGTGTCAGAACTGAGGCTGTGACAATGCAGCATTGTGTGCTGTGGGGGTGGTGTTGGGTTCTGCAGTTACTCTCACATTATAATACAGTCTCTGTAAATCTATACATAAATTCTGTATATAAAGTTTTATTACCTGAAGAATGGAAGATGAAACCTCCACCTTATTCTTCACTGCTGTTTCTGTACCTACATAAGTAAAGCACAACTTAGGAATAGGAGCAGTGTCTATTCAGGATACTACTAATGCCAGAGATTTTAGGTTTTTGAAGTCATTATTAAGAATAGCTGCTCAAAAAGTCCTGCTGTTAATTTTGAGGGATTTTTTAATTGGTCTTCCCTCTCTTTTGACTTCCTTTCTGCAATCATTGTCCTTTTGGAATTTTCTCCTATATGCTGCCTATTTTCATCAAGTACAAAACAATGCCCTTGAAGATGTTTGCAAACATATTCATACCTGTTCCAGGCAGATCTTCAATTACTTCCACAAAGTTCAAGGGGAAAATTCCATACATGCCTCTGAGCTCTCCTTCGGCCCACTCTTCATTTACATATTCTTTCAGGACAATAGTTTCACCTTCTGAAAAACTGAGCTCATCTTTCTGATCTCCAATGTATTCAAATCGTGCTACACATCTTGGACCTCTGCACAAACAAAAGAGAAAGTTACTTTGCTTCTTTATTATTACTGTCCAATTCATAATAAGACAGCATTGTATGCAATATATGGATTGATATTTTAATTAAAATGATAAAAAAATGCACTGAAGATAGAACAGGTGAAAAATGGGGGGCCAGCCCTGGTTCTCATCTCTGCTTTCTGAGGAGGATGAGTAGAGAGTCTGGAGGAGCCAGATGCAATTTCTGCATCCCAATTGCTGGCTGTTACAGTATTTTGCAAAAGACCCTATTTCCCTTCCAAATAATAATAAACCTTTACCCTTGTTTCTGGGACACCTGTCCAATTTCATGTCTTTGCCTGTATCCAAGCAAGTGTCCTGATACACTTTTGTTAAGAGTTTGGTAATTTTTTGAACTAGCATCCCATTTAAATGCAATCAAACATGGGAGGGGGATGAGTGTTGTACGTTTGTCCCAAATACATGGAGATTTCATAATAAGAAGTTAGTTTTAATCTACTTTAAAATACTTTATCCTGTAAAATCCATCCCAATAATCTTAGAAGGGAAAAGGCTTATCTCTCAAAGAAAGAAACATCAATGAATTTGATAAATTTTTTATACTTTAGTATGGTACTGAAAAAACCCAGATTATTTTTCCCCTAACGTAAACTGATTCCATTATTTAAGAATCTAATAAATTAAATTTAAAGAAATTAACCTAAGAAAAGTTTTGTTAATCAGAAATGGCATGCTGAAAAAAAAGCAGTAATAGGCTTTAATTCCTTCTATATATTCATAGCATACAAACAAAAGTAGGAAGCTTGATTTACACCCCTGTCCCCCACTCAATATCTTTGCAAAGATGTGTCTTCCAGGACAGAGCTAGAACTTTGTGTTTCTTTCTTAGCTGCACAAGCAGCTTTTATAGATAAAGTTTTGTTCCTGACAAACCAAGCTTAATCTAAGGAACAACGGAATGATCCCACTGACACTAGTGGCTCCTGCCTCTGCCTGAATTTACTTTAATTCCTGGAATGAATGATTACAAAATCCAATAAACATCACTGAGAAATAAATATCATGAAAAATCATTTCTTGCCCACAAATATTAGCACAAGTTTTTTGAAAATCAGAAATGAAAGTGCTGGCAATGCATTTGATAATTTGGGGGGAACTTCAGATTTACCCCTACAGCTGCACACCTCAAGGACAGACAGATTTCTCTGCTCACAGTTCCTCTATGTTCTGTCCCATTGTATCTTGTTCTTTCACATGAGTAGGAGCCCTACCATGTTCCATCTTGTGGAGACACTGGAAGAAAGCAGCAAGGCCAGGAGCAAAGGGAGGGGTGCAGAGTGCTGCTGAAGTTAATTAGATTGGTTCATGGTTTCTGGAACCAGTTTTCATGAAAGTATGTGTTCAGGCTTTTTTTACCTAAATATGACTCTTAATAAAACATCATAAACATTCCGATTTTTAAAACATATAATTTAATTTTTACAATATATTTTGGAGACTAAAATGTTAACCCTATTAACCTCAGTGCAGAGAGCCCCACTTCAAAGTTAGTATTTCTTTATGTCTGCCCAAAATGAGCCAGCCATCCCAACCCAATCCATGTGCAGTTGGCATGTGGAGCTGCTTGGGGTTTAGTGGTATGTAGTGGGACCAGCCTGCCCTCGGAGCAAAGAAGTCTGGCAATAAGCTGGGAAACAGGCAGTGGGGGGAAGGCCAGATTTCTTTTCAGCAAGATGGAAATTGCCAAAATCCCAGGCATGCTCAGTGACACTTCCCCAGTGTGAAGCAGAGAGAAAGGTTCCATATACTTGGAGTGCTCTAGTACAGCCAGAGGGCTGGAGCTGTGTGCCAGGAGTCACTCTCTCCTTATCATGCCCTGCTGCTGAAGCACTGGGTGGCAGCTGCCAGGTGAGAGAGGCTGTGTTTAAAGGATTGTCCTTCTATCAAGTGCTTCATTCTTACCTCCATGTAGATAACATCACAACTTAAATATTTACCCTCTATTACCTTTTTACTACTGTATATGCAGTTCATAGGAAAGTGGTTTCAAGGGTGGAGAAGTGCATTTCTCTGGAAGTCTGGTTGCAGCCTGCTTTGCAAACCTGCTCTGTTAAACTGGATTAAATCCCTAACCCTTCCAGTAAAACTTTGCAGTTGTGAATAGCTGAAGACTGTTCACTGGGTTCAGATGTAAGTCGGCTTGCTGCTTTCTTCCAGCCAGGGCCCTGGGGGTGGCAGGGATATGGAGAAGGACCTGTGCTCTGAGCCTGCAAGGGCCACTCATGGCATCTTCTTGTGTGTTGCTGTCTCCTAGGACACTCATCCGAGCTGAACCACTCGCCCCCTCCGGCTGAGAGCCAGGTGTTTCCCCATGTTCCTTTCCTTCTTGTCTCCACTGAGGATGGTCCCTCCTCTGCCCCCAGCTGCCCGCCCCCTCTGCCCCAAAAGAAGACAGTGATCAGAATGGTGTCTTCCCCAGATGCCTTTTCTGAGGGACAGGCATCTTCAGCCAAAGCAGCTGGTGCTGGCAGCCCCAGGCTGAATGTCAGCCATTCTGAGAGCAATATGTGCCTCCAAGAGGAGCTTCCCTTGATCCACCCAGCCAGCCTGGAGGGCCGCCCTGGTGCCTTCTCCTCCTCTGAGTCCCTGGAGAAAAGCTCCAAAGGAAACAGCTACTGGGGCTCAAGCACTGCTAAGAGCACAGCAACTTGCGGCCCCAGCAGAAACCTCCAGCCCCTCTCCTCCTCACAGCTCAGTGTGTCCAGCCAGGTGTCCTCGGCCTCCAGCCTCCACAACCTGCTGAGCAACATGGACAGCAAGGAGGGGCTGTACAGCAAGCTGGGGGCCCTGTACGCCGAGTCCCTGCGCCGCCTGGTCGCCAAGTGCGAGGACTGCTTCATGCGCGAGCAGAAGAACGAGCTGCACTTCAGCGAGAACAACTGGTCGCTCTTCAAGCTGAGGTGCAACAGGCCCTGCTGCGACTCGGGGGACGCGATTTATTACTGTGCCACGTGCTCCAAGGACCCTTCTACCACCTATGCTGTGAAGGTAACAGGCCACCAGGTATCCAGGCTTATCTCCCTCTTCTTGGTGGAGATGTGTGCGCTATAGCAGCGCGCAGTGTCTCACACAATGTCTTGTTTTCTCTGCTTGTATTTCTCACAGCTGAAGTTAGGCAAGCAAAACCCCCTCTCAAAACTGCCACCTTCCCACTGCTGCTTGGGAAGGGTAATTTGGAGAAGGAGTTTTTGTTATAACAAATGCCAGTCAGATTTAGCTTAATTGCTGAAGGGGCCTGAAATCCAACCATTTTCCCTCTCTGAAAACATCTTTGTGCAAATACTCTGTTGTAAACTCAGAGGTATTTGCCTCTGATGACACAAGCTGATGAAAGGCTGCTCAAAAGACAGCATTTTTGCCTCTGCCTGCCTTTTAAGTGGATGCTCTGACCCAGATACTGAGTGCTTATATGATCTTTTAACTGCAGGCAATAAGATATTGCAGATCCCAAATAAACAATGCGAGGCTGACCCAGACATGCTGTGTAAGGTCAGGTCTGAAATATTTTCCTGTACCTCTATGGAATACATGTTTCGAAATGGAAACTTGAGGTGCAATAGTTCAGCTCTTTGAAACCCGGATAAGTAAGTTTATCCAGCCAGTTCCGTGGACATCCTGTGGATTTGGGGTTCTTGATCGACGTTATTACTTGCATACAGAGATCTTCATTTTCCTTCTGACTTAACACTGGGGATCTCTCACTGCTGCTTATTCCTCAGGTTGTTTTCAAAGCCTAAAGTAATTCCCAAAAAATGTCTGTTAGAGATGCATTAAGGAGGGGAAAAAAATGAAGAAAATCTCTGCTTAATCGTTTCCACTCTTGCCTGAAGTTTTGGGTTTTTGGTGTTTCATTCTAATGAGCAGGCTGCCTGCTCGTCACAGGGTGTGGGGGCAGTGTGGAGAGAATGTGAATTGGAAGGGACGGACTGCGTCTGCGGAAGACAATCGCGCTGTGACGCGGAGCAGGGCCAGGCACATGTCTCTCCAGAGATAACCCTTATCTCAAGGTCACAGACCCCCCTCTCTTTCCCGCATGCCAGTACTTTTCCACTACCCTTAAAAAACTAGTAAGACCCCCTATGACGTAGCGAAACTTAGAAGGTACTTAAACCCTGTGTTTTAGATAATAAACGCTTTTGACTGAACTCGCCACATTGGTGTTTTACTGAGTCATTTGCCCGAACCCCACGCTCGCAGCTCGTGGTGGTTGTGTCTCCACTAAAACCCAGGCCACCAAGATGATGGCTAAATAAGCCGCAACAGGGCAGGATAGTTTGGGTTTTGGCGGGATTCACATCTTCAAGGACTCTTCCTCAGCCCCGGGCCCCAAAGACAAACAACGTAGAAGGATAGAACATCGTCATCCTCATCTGGAGTGGTTGATTGGATAACGAGTGGGGCATATGCAAATAGACTGGAATCTAGAAAAAGGGGGAGGTTCGAGGGCTCGGCCTCCTTTTGACATGTATGTCGGAGCGACCCCAGGCAGCTGTGGCAGCTGCCGGGGCTGGCCTTGAGGGCCAGGAATAAAATTTATTGCAGCCTTACCCTAACCCGGCCTCTGCCTCTGTTGTCTCAGGCAACAGTTTTGGCGAGCCAGCCAGGAGGGGGGGGGTCGAAGCTGTTGGGAACCCTAGAGACCTTTTTCGTCTTATCGGCGGAGGTCCCAGGTGCCGGCACAAGAACCCTTTGAGGCCGGGCGCATGAGTGACGTGATCGGGTATAGGGGTGGCTTGTTCCTTGTTCAGTGTCCGGGTTTGTTGCTGGGATCTTTGTGAGATCTGGTGCGGATCTAGGCAGAGATTTTGGTGTCCCTAGTTTGGCCTGGGGAAAGGTTGTGTCCCTATCAGGCTGCTGAGAGTCCTGAAGCCAAAGTGTGGCGCAGGAGATAGCTATCTGTGCTGTAGTTCGGAAGGTTGTGAGTTCAAATCCCAGCTCAGGGGTGATTGCTTTTGTTTGGGATATCGGAATGGGTTGTGCATACTCTAGTGACGGTGGTAGTAAATCAATTCCTAGGGACAGCCCCCTGGGCTTAGTATTGAGAAACTGGACTAAATGGGTTGGGGAGGAGTCCCCACTTATAAAGCCTAAATTGATTAGGCTTTCGGAGACCATATGGCCAACATATACGTTGGGTAATGGAGAGGTGTGGCCTCCATTTGGGAGCTTAGATAAAGGATTGATATCTAGCTTAATGTCGTGTTTGCGTGGGGATAGGTGCTTCGAGGAATTGGAATATGCCAGATTGTTTATGGTGTTGGCTTGCGAAAGAGCTCGGGATAGTAAGAAGGAGAATATCATGATAGTACGGGGAAAAAAGGAAAAGCCGTTTCTCTGCAGCGTGTGTAACAAGGATCAGCCAGAGGACCTAGTGGCCCCTGCGCTGGGAGCTGGGTCTGGTCAGGGTGCGGCTGCCCCCCCGCCGCCATCGCCCTATTCACAGACAAGGGGCCGGCCCAAGCCTCGGGCTGTGAAGAGGGAGGAGGAGGGGTTTCGGCAGCGCCTAACACCGTCTCTGTCCTCATCCACTTCGCCCCCCCGAAGGGCTGGAAAAAAGGGTGGGGGGGGGCAGCGGCAGCAGCCTCTGGCCCCATCCCGAAAAAGGGGGGCCAAGGACAGAGAATATCCCAGGGACAGCACAGGCTGGACAAGTTGTAGGCGGAGGGAACCCTCCCCCGATCCCGGGCCTGTTCCTTACCCGAAGGCCAAGGACCTGTTTCGGGAGATGATGTAATCAGAGGCAAACGGACAGCAGATAGAGCCTATCGTACTCATAGCCTGACATGGATGGGGAGCAGAGCTACGCTCTTAATAGAATCTGATAGCTCTTGCTCAAAAAGTCCTGAAGATGAAAAAAGTGAAGAAGAAACAGACAAAATTGCAAACAGACGTAGGAAGGGGAAAATAGCGAAGAGAGCTATCAGAGAGCAAAGCCCAATTGCCAGGCGTACTAAGAAAGGGAAGTACAAGGAAAACCCAGACAAGGCAGTCCAAATAAGGGAGAGGGCAATTAATTCCCAAAATCCTGATTAGATTGACTTAAATCTCATGCTCGACACATTACTCGATCCCACAAAAAAACGAATGGTCCATAGAGCTATCACCACTTTTGTTGAAAGGGGCATAGCCAGTAGAATGCTTCAGGGTACTGTCACTCAAATCTTCCCCTCCAATTTTGTTGAGCGAGTTGCAGATGATGACCTCGTGACATTTCTGCCTCCGGAGCTGAATGATTTCACCCATAACTCATACCAGGAGAAAAGTTTGGTCAGTGCAAGCACCGACAGTGGAGATAAGAGTGAGTTCTCCATTGAAGAGAGTAGCATCAGTCTGTTGGCCAGCAGAGCAGAAGGAGACCAGGAAGAGCCCGTTAGTCACGCAGCAGTGCCTTACCCAAGAAAACTGACTCTTATCAAGCAGCTTGCCAGAAGCATAATTGTAGGCTGGGAACCACCTCTTTTGCCAGCTGGCTGCCCAGAGATACAAAGCTACAACATCTATGTGGATGAAGAGCTACATCAGAATGTGAAGAGTGGCTTCAGACCAAAGCAGTGATAGAGAAGCTGGATTAATACAGCAGGGCTTACCGCATGTCTGTGCAGGCGGTGACGGAACATAGCACTTCTGACAAGCTGTGCTGCACTTTCTTTGTGGGGCAGGATTTTGGCATGGCACCCACAATGCTGAAAGTCAGAAGTGTCATGGCCACCTTAACAGATGTCACGTGGCTTCCCTACAACAGCAACTACAGCCATGACGTGTATATCAACGGGCAAGAGTGCGATGTCACCAGGCCAGGTGTGTACTGGTACACCTTCCGCAGCCTGCAGCCCAGCACACAGTACGTGGCCAAGCTGCAGGCCCGGCCCATGAAAACTCCTTGGGAAGAGGTGCCTGAGGGGCAGGAGCAGGGCTCAGCCGTGATATACTTCACTACCCCTCTAGCAGGCACACCTGATGCTCCTTTGGGTGTCCAGGTAGAAGCTGGTCCCTCTCCAGGTATCCTGGTTATCAGCTGGTTGCCTGTCACCATTGATGCAGAAGGATCTTCCAATGGGGTGCGGGTGACTGGATATGTCGTGTATGCTGACGGACAGAAGGTGATAGATGTTACTTCTCCAACAGCTGAGAGCGTTCTGGTGGACTTGTTCCAGCTTCAGATGTTCCAGGTGTGCCGTGAGGTTTCTGTGTGGAGGATGTCTCAGCACGGGGAGTCCATGGATTCGGTTCCAGCCCAGAGTTCCTCGGTCCTGCTGCGACCCCCGCCCTGCAGCTCCTCTGTGTGCAGCTCTGTCCCCTGCAGAGTGCCCCAGGGGGGCCCCAGGCTCTGGCTGCCTGCCCGCAGCCCGCAGCACACGCCCGCGCTCCCCCTCCGACAGAACGCTCCTGCTGAGAGCTCAGATGCCAAATGGACTGATCCCTCCTCCAGCCCTGTGGGCTCAGCATGGCCCCTGACAGGGAAAGCCTCTTCACCCACCACACCTCCCATCTCCTAGTGCTTCCTTGGTGCAGGCTCCAGGCACTTCCCCACAGGGGCCGGACGCTGTGGGAGACAAGAAATGCCTGAGTGTGCTTCCCCAGCAGGCTGGCACGGTGCTCCCAGGGCAGGGCACGGAGCCCGGCCCCTCCCAAGAACTGGGATTGCAGCAGCCAGGTGAAGGGACAGAGGTTCGGACGAAAGCAACAGGTTGGGGACAATCTGTGCTGTTGGGTTTGTATTTGTACCAAGTTTTGCCAAGTATTACCGGGCTATCAAATGTATCAAATGCTCATCTGATAGGCAGTATTGTTGTTGATAAGTACTTATCTATCACTAAGTGTTACTGTTATTGTATTTGGGTAGAGACTAGACAAGGTAGAGGTCTTGTCAAGTCTCTAAAAGGGGGGACTGTTGCCTGAAGTTTTGGGTTTTCGGTGTTTCATTCTAATGAGCAGGCTGCCTGCTAGTCACAAGGTGTGGGGGCAGGATAGTTTGGGTTTCGGCGGGATTCACATCTTCAAGGACACTCTTCCTCAGCCCCGGGCCCCAAAGACAAACAACGTAGAAGGATAGAACATCGTCATCTGGAGTGGTTGATTGATAAGAGTGGGGCATATGCAAATAGACTGGAATCTAGAAAAAGGGGGAGGTTCGAGGACTCGGCCTCCTTTTGACATGTATGTCGGAGCGACCCCAGGCAGCTGTGGCAGCTGCCGGGGCTGGCCTTGAGGGCCAGGAATAAAATTTATTGCAGCCTTACCCTAACCCGGCCTCTGCCTCTGTTGTCTCAGGCAACACCACCATCATGAACTCTAAGAGCTGTTCTAGGATGTTTTAAAACATCCCTAAGGGACGTTCTAGTTAACTGGTAGCTTAAAAGCCAGTTCATATCCTAAAGGAAATACAGTCAACCCAACAGAGAGGCTGTAAATAACCAGATTCAAATTAGATGAGATCTTGCACTAATACCCTTAGTCCAGCACTCAGAGTCGAAGCTTTTCTTGTGTGTTATACCTAAATACATCCCAACTCTCTTCCTGAAGCCTAAGAACCATGTAGTGAACTGTTGTGCTCCTTTTCAATCTGCAGTTGCCTATGGCACACCCACACCTTTGCTTTTGCCTGCTGTGTTAGGGGAGGTTCAGTAGCTCAGCTCTGTGCTGTCCATGAATTCTTTCCAAGGCAGAAACAGCACATTTTTGGCCTCTTGACAGGGCTGCCCTTGTGTCCCTGTGTGTGAAGTGGGCTTACTCTGTGCTCTAGGTACACTGCAGAGTGTCTTAACAAAGTGAAAGCCAGTGCAACAAGGCTGGACTCTGTGCCAGCATAGTCATGTTGTGTATGTGTTTATCCATGTGCATGGATACGATTCCTGTGTGCCACCATCCCTTTGGCGGCCAAAGTAGGGAATGAATAATTGGGAAACATTACAATTGGCTGATCCCTAGCTGCCCCTCCTGGCTTCTGGTCTAGATTTTTTGACATGAAAGAGATCACAGACCTGTAGTTAAAATTAGACTTGGAGAGCTCAAAATGTGTAGAGGATCAGACTTGAGCTAAGGAGCCTATTACGAAGCAGGAGCCAGAGTCTGAGCTGTGCACAGACAGACATTGTTATGTATAAAACAGTTTGGAAATGGCTTTAGAGGCATTCATCCAAGATATGCTCCATGCCTTGGCTTCTTTCTCCACTAAGAAAGAGGTGTGTGACTAAGTGTGATGGTTTAAGGCCAGTTTGGGAGGACAACCTTTATGGAAACCCTCCTCCCCACTCAGTCTGGGAGAAAAAACTCCTCAGAGAGAGAATGGAAAGAAACCCGTTTATTAGACCAGCAAAGCACCCCCCCAGCACAATAAATTGAACAATACTGGATGATGAATTAGGGAAGAACAAAGACCCTCCTGTAGGTGGTTTTTGCTCTCAATTCTTTCCAGTGCTGGTGGACGTTGCTGCACTGGATCGGTCCCGGTGGGTCCTGGTGCCAGCTCCCCCGGCGCCCCCCGCGATTTACAGTCTGGGGTGGGGGGGAGGTTTCAACAGTTCCAAAAAAAACAGGCAGGAAAAAATGGAGAAAAAAAAAAAGCCAAAGCTTCTCAGCCCTAACTAAGCTAAACTAGCTACAAGCAAAAGCAAAGCAAAAGAGAGTGCGGCAAGGAAAGAAAAAAACCTGCCTCTCGGTGCCAGTGACTCAGTTCTCAAGGCCAGTCTGGAGATTCCTGAAAACAAACTGTGCACTTTCTCCCCATTTACTCTCAGATCCAACATAAACCAAACAGACGATTGGGGATACAGTGTAACGTCAACCCAGGACACTAAGCCAGCCCAGGCTCCTACTTGGAGCTTTCAGCAGGGAGGATGCCTCTGGTGCAGCCAAAGTCAAGAAGAATGGCTGGATGGGGAAGATTTCCCTGTATTCGGCTGGCTGTAGTTGTTCTTCCAGAGACTTCTCTCTTGCCAGGAATTCCTTCCCTTTTCCTATGCCTTACATGTCTTTCCTTTGGGAGGGGGAATGAGCAGGTTTGTTAGCCAGAGGGCTGGAAGGTCTGCTCTGCATTTGGGGACCTCCTGCATCACCCTGGGTCCCACTGCATTCATCTGCATTCTGCCTAGCTCTCCAAAGCTTGTCTTCCCACAAATAAGCCAGGGCAGGGTATTTTTGTTCAGAAAAAAGAGGACAATAGGGATTTGAAATGCCCCATCTCCACAGGATGGTCTCATCTGAGTGAATTATCTGCAAATGCCTATATTCAAACCCTTGCTAGAGGAATACAAAAGCAGCCCTCTTCAGCTCCTCTCTATTCTTGTGTATATTTTAACTCAGAGGAAAAATTGATTTCTCCTACGATTTTGCAGGCAGGCTGTGACTGGCACTGGCACGCTCCAGGCTTTGAAACCTTTCATGCTGAGTTTCAGCCTGTTGCTTACTCCTGTGGATGACATATAAACACATCACTAAATAAAGGGGAAAATAATATAATAGAAATGCCAGAAGGCCCCATCAGATAATGGATACTCCTATAATAAACCTGGGTTTGAGTCTCTAATGCAGTATAAAGCTAAACTACAGAAGAAAATGAAGATAGAAGTCATGTAGGTTAAAGAGAGTCCAGATTATAAAATGCATTTTTCTCCTTAGAGTTTGCTGCACTCTGAGTTCTTTTTAGGCCTGTTCTAGGCCTCCCATTTTCTCTTTGGTGGTTTTGTTTTCCATGTACTGTAGACTACAGCTAATTGCTCATTTCCCTTAGCCATTGATCAAGAGCTTGAGAGTAGTTGTTGACACAAAGAAGAGGAATGGTTGAGGAGTATGTGAAAGTAGCTCCAGGGCTTGGGACCAGAGAAGGATCAGGTGGGAGGAAAGTCCTGGACGCCTCTTCCACCCCTCACCACAAACAGGACTATTGCTCACAATCACCTCACATTGCATGGGGCCTCATCCAAGGGTGTTAACTCTCTGCAGAGATGGAGACAGCATGTCTACTGCCACAAGCTTTGCTTTTCTCCCTCCAGAAAAGTCTCTTGGGTTGTAGGAGTTTATCTCAATGATATCTGTGATGTAAAAACTGTGTTGCTTCTGTTGGCAGTGAAACAAAATCTTCAGAAGTGATTCACGCTCGGACTACTTTCCCCCTTTCCTTCAATTACTGGGCATTGCCTGGCAATGGAAGCGTGCCCAGAAATCCAACCCACACATCTGGTGGCTAAGGTTGGGATGCTGCAGGACAAAAACAATCCTCAAGCCGGGGACCAATGCACATCCTTCTTCTGCTGTTGTCTTACAGAGCATTTGCAAATGACAGCTTAGCATCCCACCCCTCAGCTTCTGGTCTCTCACCTGTCTCTGTCATGGGCTGATGAGACTTCTCTTTTGGTCTCTCTTCACAGATTTGTAAAACCCAGGAGTCCAAGGTAGCTGCTTCGTACTGCAGCCCTGCAGTGCCAGTTCACTTCAACATCCAGCAGGACTGTGGGCATTTTGTGGCCTCCGTCCCCTCCAGCATGCTGCTGGCCTCAGATGTTGGGAAAAGCATGCCTGGAGATGGCTTCCACCCCTCCCGCACTGCCAGTGAGCACAGCTGTGTGGTGGTCATCACCCGTGAGGTGCCGAGCCAGACCACTGCCGACTTTGTGAGGGACTCGGTGATGCTCCACCAAGCCAAGCCGGAGCTGTACGAGCGTCGCGTTTGCTTCCTGCTCCTCCAGCTCTGCAACGGCTTGGAGCATCTCAAAGAGCACGGCATCATCCATCGTGACCTGTGCCTGGAGAACCTCCTGCTTGTGCCCTGCAAGCCCCCCATGAGCTGTGGGAAAGCCAAAGATGACAAACACTTACCCTGCCTCATCATCAGCAATTTTTTGAAAGCTAAACAGAAGACTGGAACCGGAGACACCAAGCTGAAGAAGAGTCAGGTCCGGCTGGCCCCGGAGATTGTGTCGGCTTCTCAGTACAAAAAGTTTGATGAGTTTCAGACTGCTATTCTCATCTATGAACTGCTGCACCAGCCCAACCCCTTTGAGGAGAAGGTGCACCTCAGGAAGCAGGAATACAGCCCTGAGGACCTCCCTGCTCTACCCAGCCTGTCCATCTGCTCCCGAGGACTCCAGCACCTGGCCCAGCTACTACTGGAAGCAGATCCCATCAAGCGTGTGTGGATCACCGAGGCCAAGCAGATGCTGCAGTGTCTGCTTTGGGGGCCCAGAAAAGACCTCGTGGAGCAGCCCCTCAGCCATGAGGAAACCCTGCACCAGGTGCTGCAGACAATGCTGGCTGGACATGAAGCGTGCCCTGCTCATGATGAAGTTTGCAGAGAGGGCCGTGAACACGGAGCAGAGCGTTGAACTGGAGGACTGGCTGTGCTGCCAGTACTTAGCATCTGCTGAGCCAGCCTCCCTCTTGCACACATTAAAACTGCTGCAGCTGCTCTGACCTTGGACGTGTCTCGGAGGCAGCTGAGGGCTCCTGACTGCCTTGCAGCTAAAGGTTCACAGCCCTTTCAGATGGGAGAGGTTTGAATCTCAGCTGCGATGCACGTTCAGCTCCTGCCCCACACTCCAGTCAGAGTGCTCAAGGCATGTTTAGTATCCTCAGCACTGTTAGTTTGCAGGCAGGCAAAACGGGGAACCTACCCCCATTTGGGGGGATTTTTGTTTTTTGGTATGGTAAATGTGGACTAGTAAACACCTGCCTGCCTGTGTGCATTGTGAAAAACACGATTCACTTCTATATAAAATTTATAAGTTTAATAAAAATAAAATAAAATAGGCAATTAGGAGTGTGGTAGGGTGACTTTTGCTGCTCGTATCCCCAATCGTCTGCTCTGTTTGTGCTGTATATTCAGTTCTGTACCTTTAAAACTTGTTCTGGGAGCGAAGGGGGAGAAAGCAGCAGCGCGCAGTTTGTTTTGAGAAACGGCCTGACTCCCCCACGTCTCTCTCTCCGGCGTTCGTCTGGGCACGGACAGCGGTGGGACAGAGATCTCCTGTGCTTTTAGTTAGTTTAGCTAGCTAGGGCAGAGAAGACTCCCTGGACCTTTTTTTTTCTTCCTCTTTTTTCCCTTGGGACTGTTTAAATCTGCTCTGGACTGACAAACCCAGAGGAGCAGCGAGGGCTGGCACCTGCGGCCTGCCAGGCCTGGCCCTGCGGAGGGAGTGGAGCTGGTGAGAGACTGAGCTGAGCTGAGCTACACCCACGGCAAGGACTGTCTCTGTTTGCCATCTCTCTGCAGAGCGGCCAGAGGTTTTATTGTTTCATATTATTAATTCTTTGCATTTGTGGTCATTTTGTTTGTTAAATAAATAGTTTTTTCCACTTTTCTCTAAGGACGTTCTTTTCCTGGACCGGCTGGGGGGAGGGGCCGTTTGGGTTTGCTCTTCAGAGGAACCCCTTCGGAGGTTCCATCTCAATTTTGCCCTAAACCAGGACAAGGAGACAGAAAACCAAAGCTTTTTCGGCTGAAGTGCTCATAACAACAAGATCAGCACTCCGTCTCTTTTCATATCCTTTGCTTTAAGGACTTCTGTGTTACATATTTAAATAAGCCAATACATGATTCAAATATTCATTTTGGTTTCAAGACCCGTCTTAAGTAAACAGTTTATTTATGGGACTCCACGCAGTCTGGGGGAAGTTGTAAATCTGTCTTCCGAAGATTCAGACCCTCAAAAGGCTCAATTGTTCTTTATCAGAAATCTTTAGTTCAGGAATTCCAGATGTCCCTTCTGTCTTTTATCTAGTTGAGGAGTTAGAAAAAAAAACAAGCCTCATCTCTCCTTTGTTATAATCTAAGAAGATTTATTTATCACATTTTTGAAATTCTATTAATAAAAGAACATACAATACAACCTTCCCATATTATACATAAAGCAATTGTCTTACTATATGCAAAAAGCCAACTCCAAAACATGCATTTATAACATGCATGTTTCTAATGAACTCACTGTACTGAGTTGATTTCTGTGCCTATGGGACATTCCTCCAATCCCCACCTCTCCCAAAGCATCAGAGCCTTTTTCCCTGGGAACAACACCATGCAGGGAAGCAGGGATGAATGGGTGGCTGGTTCTTTTCAGGAGCAAGGGCATTTCACAAAATGCTCCTTTGCTAGGGACAACCTGGAGCTTTGAAATTCACATCTTCTGTGAGTTTTGGCATCCATTTTGCTTCTCCCTTTCAAAACAAAAATTACTGCTTGTTTCTGTGTATCAGTTCTTTTTTTCCCTGTGGACAGTTTAATATCAGCTGCCTGTTACCTTTGATACTAATACAGCCTGGCTCTCTAGTGGTCTAGTGCTGCAGCTATAGTGGAGAACTACTGTTGGATGTGAAGGGGTGAGAGAGAGCTCAGGGTGAGTCTGTTCATGAGAATGATACTGGAAATTACCCCTTGTAAAGCTAATGCAATGGAAAATCCTCAAGTCATCTCCAAGGCCTTGGCAGGAAAGTCAAGGCCAGGTTGCTTTGCTTTTCCCAACTCTCCCCATCCCTTCCTTCACCTGGTAATTCACCTGTCCCTTGTGTCTCACATTTATTGAACTCCTTTATCAAGAGACGAGCTGGGATGTGAAAGGCTGGGACCACTGCAGGCCAGCAGGGTCTCATTGCTGCTGGTGTTTGAATTAGAAATGCACAGGGCTGGGTGCGCTGCAAACACGTTTCTCCAACAGATGGGATGCAGGAGCAGAACAATGAACGGTGGAGAAACTGGCCTGGCTCCCTTTAGCCCCTTTCCTCCATCCAAACATAGAGCAGCCACTCAGATTGGGAGAGAGGCAGTGCTGCTGAGGAAAAAAAAAAGATTTTTCAAAGCTTGCAGGCTTCCCTTACTCTTCCACCCCAACATGAAGCAGAGATGGGCTTCCCTGGTCCTGACATCAGTTCTGCAGCCCTTGGGGAAGTGGTAAGTTTGGGACATTTGGAGAGAGCCCAGCATCAGCTTAGCTGAGACAGGATGTCACTAGCTGAGCAACCCTCCTCCCAGCTCTAACAGGGAGAAATTCTTGGGCACCTTCCTCCAGCCTTGATTCACCTGCAGACACAGCCTGGTCTTTTGGGGAATTTAATTCCCCAGGTTTTCCTAATACTTTGTGTACTTTCTGTGAATCTTTTCCAGGCTTCTCACCTGGATTTTCCATTTTTAAAATCTGTTTGGCTATGGTTGCTGCTGATGGGAGGGGATAGTAGTTCCTTGCCTGGGCACTCATTTGCAATGAATTTCCCCTGATCCCCTTAAGGAGGAGGCTGTGCATGTCCTTGCCTGCTGGATGGCCATGACAGAGCCATGTTGTGCTGGCAAGGGGGAGATAATTTGCAAGGCAAGTGGCTCGCAAAGCTGTAGTTGAGTACTCAGTGGGACTCAAGAGGTAGCCAAACATTCAACCAGCCCACAAAAACACGAGACTAGATCCATTTTGCATGCTGAATTTCAATTTAGTGACAAACACTGTTACAGGTCTTGGCACAGGGCCTGCGTGGTGTGGGATGTTAACTTGATTAAAACTCTATCCCTTGAGTTTGGGCACTTGAGTCTGGTTCTGGCATTGGTATTGGCAAATTGCAGCAGCATTCCCAGTAGACCAGAGGCCAACAATACTCTTTTTCAGCTATATTTTTTTTAGATTAGGTGGGTGGCCTCTTGGTATCATAGAAACAGAAATTCTTAGCTCACGGGTTTCCCGGTACTTTCCCCTATGGTAGCTGATGCTTCTTCTCCAGCCTGAACAGTCCCAGGTTTTAGGCCTTAGGGTTGATGCTTGAACAGGAGAAGTGCATTAGGATTTCTGATGGGTAGCTGTTGTGGGGACAGTGACACCTAAGCCCCAGCTGAGTGCCACAGCTGAGTTTGAGGACTGTTATAAATTTAAAGAGCCAATCTTAAATAAAGAACAATTTATTGCAGCAAGAATTACGGACAAGAAATTGACAAAGCCAAATAAAAAAATCGACAGTCAGCGAAGCAAGGAAAGCAGTGCGCACTGGGTGAAACCTCCGAACGTGACCTCTACTGCGACACATTCCCCCTGAGGTTTCACTAGTGCCTGAGTCCAAGTCTGTTAGTTTTATACCCTTCCTGGGTTTGGACTTCATGTGTATGTCTGGACTTGTTTACCCTGGTCTTGGAATTGGGAGGGATGTTGAAACCTCCAGCTGAGAACTCGAGGATCAGGGTAGAATTCTATAGGTTCTTTTGCCTCTCCATGCTGTGGCTAATAGGAGACATTGCGTCTGAAAGGATTTCCTGGGTACTGGAAACTCTCTTAATGTCCCAGATAAGATATCATCAACTGGGCTGCTCTCCACCGAAGAGAAATTTCATTGGTATTGAAATTTCTTTGTCTTCGTCCCGCAGCTGGAGATGTTTCTTCTACTCTCAGGGAGTTTCCTTCGGCATTCCTGAAACTACATATTCACTACTACCTACTATGACAACAAATGTTATGATACTAACCATATTTATGAAAACATGAATTAACCCATTATTACAAGGACTTTTCTGTCTTATGCCCACCCCCTGTCTTTGCTATCCCCACCATGCCATGAGCAGCATCTCCCCTTTTCCTAGCAGGCATTCTTGTCCCCATGCCCAGGAACCTCTGCAAGAATGGTGCAGGGGATGGATCATTCCCTGTGTGGCAGGGGACACAGACGACCCTGCACCCTAGGGACCAAGTGTGTCACCCGTTCAGGGGGAAGGAGGATTGCAGGATATGTCTGGGAACACAGCTTGAGGTCCGTGTGCCATAGGGACAGTGCTGAGGAGCAGTGCCTGCAGGAGCACCGCAGACCCCAGGAGCTCAGAGGTACTGTGGAGGGGGAAAGGGGTGTTTTCTTGTCTCGTGCTGCCCCCAGGCAGCCTGGCAGCCCCTTTCCCAGTGGCCCAAGCACACAAGAAAGGTGGATGTGAACAGAAAGGTGGATCTGCACAGAAATTGTCTTGTATTTTGCTGTATTTCTGCAGGGTGTGTTTCCAGAGAAAGTGATACACTGGAAAGAAGTTTTTCCCTTTCAATTTTGGCATGCATGGCATGCAGCAACACCCTGGTTTCACCGGACTTGTTCTGCCAAGCCCATGGACCTGATATTTGACTTTTCTGAGCAAATATTTCTGAAGGTCTGTGCAGTGCCTGCTCAAGCAATTCTCTGCTATGGTTCTGAAAGAAATGCCCTTGCTTTTCAAGGAGCAGGAACAAATTTCCACAGTAGCACTGGAAATATTGAAACACTGCTCATGTCTCTCATTTTATACCATCAAAGGTTGGGAGTGGAAGCTTGTTAGCCATAAGGAAGCATGTGAGCCAGCATTATTTGTTTTGTTTCCCTGTGCTAAACAAGTAGCTGCAAGTTTCTGGTGAAGGAATTGATTGTTTGACAATAGAGTGAGTGAGCAAAGCAGGCTGACCACTGTCAAACCAAACTCTGGGCATGAAAGCAGATATGACTCAGAGACAAGTTTTAGGCATATAGTGCTCTTCTTGGAAGCATTTTTTGTTGCATCTTTTTGGTTTTTTTAGAAAAAGAAAGCGGATAAATGGGAAGGGAGACTATTAAATAAGGCTGAAGAGGTCTGAACTGCGCTCCTGTCTCAGACTTTTCTGTGACCTTAGGAAATCTGCTTCACTCCCACCCACAAAGCAGAGATGATCAGTTTCTGTCTGAGTTACAAAGCAGAGTCAGCCACAAACCTTGCAAGTTTACATTTGACTGGTTTAGACAAGACATGAAAGTACCTAAAGGAGGAAGAAATTAGGAAATAAATGCAGTGATTTATTAAAACATAATATTGCAAAGTTCCTTCCTTTATTCTCAGGCACCAGTCGCTCCCTGGCTTTTTGCTGCTTGCTGCTGTTACAAATTTGCTGACCACTGCCTGTAAATGGCCCACTGCTGCTTGGAGCAAAGGCCACAACAGCCTCTGGATGATTCTGATTCCTTTGGGGCTATTTTTTCACTTTAGCCTTCACAAAGAGCAGACACAAACATATGCTGAAGAAACAGAGCTGCGTCTTAGGGGAAAACTCAGGAGAGGAGTGAACCAACAGTGCAATAATGGCATGGGATGTGCTGAAGTGGTGGAGCTGCCCTGCCACCAAATGGGAGGTGCCAGGAATCATCCAGACTTCCCAGCAGACTCAGGTAGCTGCAGCATGCTGGGCATCCCAGAAGTGACTTTACTGCTCTGGGACTGCAGCTCAGAGCTGTCTTCCCAGGATGGATGCCACCTCTCTCATGCTCTTCAGAGCCTGTAGTGCAAAGCTTGTGGGTAAATCACAGTGAGGATATCTTTCTCTGTCACTGCCAGGATGATCTCAGCTACCAGAGAACAAGTGGAGAGGTGGAATCCTCCCCCAAGCCCTGAAGAACCAGGGTAGCAAGAAGCAGAGATCAAACCCTTGTACTTGCAGAAACCCTGGAGTCCCTCCTGAGCCAGTCAGCTCCTCCCATGGCCAAGAGTGAGCAGGGTGGAGAAGTGAGTCTGCTGTAAGTTGCTGGTCCAGAAATGCCCCAAATACCTTTTAAATACCCCAATTTCTTTCCCAATGTACAGAGTAGTGCTTCCCTCACTGGGCCAGTGCTGAGAGGAAGAGTTCACCAGTCCGTGGATGGCCCTCTAAATGCCTTTCATCTGAATTTCAGAAAAGGAGCACCTGAGTTACTTGAGGCACATAAGCAAGAGTATCTTGGGGAAAGAGGAAAAAAAATTGGGAAGACCATTTTCTGCCCTCCTATTCCTCCTCAGTTACACTTTCTGGATGCATTTGGGCAGTCTTTTTGCAGCAGCACAGCACCTGGATGTCAGCAGCCCCATGGGACTTCTCAGGACTCCCATATAAATAGGACGAGAGCAAAGGGGTCCCCCAGCCCTGTGGGCTGCATTAGGCAGAGTGCTTCCAGCACATGCAAGGAGGTGATCCTGCTCCTCTGCTCAGCACCACTGAGACACATCTGGAGTGCTGGATCCAGTGGTGGACTCCCCAGTACATGAGAGACATGGACATACTGGAGAGAGTCCAGCAAGGGATTGATGATGAGGAAGGGACTGGAGCATGTCTGATCAGAAAAGAAGCTGAGAGAGCAGGGGCTGTTCAGCCTGGAGAAGAGCAGGCTCAGACAGGGGGAGCGTGTAAGTGTGCTGGTAAGTACTGACGAGGAGAATGAAGGACAAGAGGAGATGAACACAGGCTGGAACTGTGAAATCCCACGGAGACTCAGGAACACATCTTCTGTATGTGTGTGCACACAGTGTGTATGTGCTGGTATGTGTGCCCTGTGTGTGCTACTGCTGTGTGCGGTGCTAGGAGCAGGGGTGTGAGCGTTGAATGCTTTGTGTTGTGAGTGTGGTTGCATGTTGTGTGCACAGTGCAGGACTAGTGAGCATTGTGTGTGTGTCTGTTGTGTTCAGTGTGTGTGGGATGGTGGCTCAGGGCTCTCTGTGTCGCCCCAGACGGGGCTTGGTCCTGTGGGACCCCAAGAGGGCCCCAGAGAGGTCACAGATGGGGTCAGAGGCATTTGGGTGATGGGACATCTGACAGTTTATGGGCTAGGCATGGGGCAATGTGGGGGTACCCAGGGAGGTTATAAGGCATGTGGGAGGTGGGGAAACCGTGGGAGAGTTACAGGCTATCCAGGAAAGCAAAGTGACACCCAAAAGGTCAAGACACTGGGGAGAAGGCTGGGTGCACATCCAGGAGACTGGCAGGCCTTGGGCTAGGAGGGTGGTGGTGGTGGTGATGGGGCACCCATGGGAGTTGTGGGACACCGAAGAAAGGGGAGAGGGCAGAGGAGAGGGCAGAGACACCCCAGGGGGCTATGGGACACCCAGGAGGCTGGGAAACCCCAGGGATTTATAAGGCACACGGGCGCCAAATAGAGCTTGGACAGGGTTGGGGTCACCCAAGGAGCTCAGGGGGCACCCAGGGAGGGGTGTGATTGCAGGGTCCCCCCAGAAACAGATGCTGCAGCCCAGGCTTCTGACACCTCCTTTATTGCCGGCATTAACAGAGCCCCTGATGGGAGAGAGAATCCACACCCGTGCTGAGGGGCCGTGGCCCCGCCGTGCCAGGCCTCACTACGGGATGGTTCTCTCCAGGTGCACGGGTCGCCCGTTTTGGCAGGCCACGAGCACGCGGTGCTGCAGCTGCTGGGCGGTGTAGGAGCAGGGCGGCCGCGTGCTCCCACCACGCAGGCGGCAGACGGTGATGCTCAGGGCTCTCTGAGTGCTGTGGAAGTTGGTGTTGGGTTCGGGTGCCCGGGAACAGGCGGCCACCAGGTCCTCAACGGGGGCATGCACGAAGGTGTTGGTCTCCTTGCAGGGCCCGCCTGGGGTCAACACCCGCCGCTGCGCCAGCATGGTCTCACAGTAGCGTTGCCCAATGGGCGTCCGGGGGTTGTCCACGTGCTGCCGCTGGAACCTCTGGTAGGGGTTCTCGGGCTGCGCCTCTGCCAGTGCTGCCAGCACCAGGATCATGCACAGCACCCAGCCCGCCATGGACACCTGGGGAAGGTGGGGTTAGGGCCATCTGGACCTCTGGGCCCCCAAGTGGAAATCCCACCCTGGGTGCTTGGTTGTTCTACAAATTCCCCTCCCAAATCCCTGCGTCCCATACAAATCCCCTCCCAATGCGTGAAAGCCCATCTCTGGACAGCTGGGCTATCTGTGGATCTTGCCTGGATGCACAGGACCCCTAAAGTTAGGCACTCCCCAGAAGCCTCAGTCCCCCATGGAACACCCCTCACCTGCTCTCAGACCCCCGGCTCCCCTACAGATCCACCACGTGCCCCGACACCCGGATGCCATAGATGGCCTTCCTTCCCCTCTGGATGCCGGAGCTCCTCACAGACCCCTCCCACAGACATTCTGGTCCCCTGTGCATCCCTCATCCGCACCTGTGTGCGCATCTCCGTGTTCCTTATGGCCTCAGGATCTCCAGGATACCTCCCAGTCCTCTGCACCTCTTTTATACTGGCCCCAGCCGTGCCCAATGGGCAAGGATCTGGGAGGAGTGGCAGAGTAAAGAGCAAGGTCCAGCGGATATCCGCATCCGGGAGAGCCAGGTGTCCAGGAAGCCCCACTCATCCTCATGGCCCCCAAGGTCATTAGGCAATCATTAACAAACCACATGACTGTCTGCATGTGTCTGCTTGGGTGGCCCCTGTCCCATCTGGTGGGGGGCAGGATGTCACCATCACCTCTGGGACATCTGGCATGTGTTCCTACAACTCTTGAAAGATGTGACACATCCGTGACTCTTCTGCTGTGCTAAGGGACCTATGTGCTCCTTTTCCTGGTGTCCCCTTGCAGGCAAATCCATATGCCCGGGAAGTGCCAGGATGCATTTTTCCTCACTGCTACCTCCCATGCTCCCAGCTGCTCCATTCATGCAGAGACAAGCTAAGAGCCAGGAGCCAGCCTGAGTCCATCAAATACTCCTTTCCCATCATGATGGAGCTCCAAGGAAAGCAGGTCCCCTCCAGAGGGAGAGGCAAGCAGTGCCCAGGAGAGGCTGTCATGTGTGGGTGCAAGTGGTCTCCATCCTCCCCGTCTAAGGCATCAGAGAGACTCTGATGAGAAGTGGCAGAGAATGAGGTCCTGGGCAGCACCTTTCCCAAAAGAGCTGGAACTCTTCCAAGATTGGCCATAGGGAAGGTGCAGGGGGTCTTGCCCTGGGCTCTGGCAGCATTTCCACAGCCTCTGACAAAATTCTCCTCAAAGGTGCACAGTCCCTACACTGCAAACAGCTCAGGTACCTGGCCAAAACCTCACAGACGTGGAAGGTCAGCACAGCCCCCTTGCTGGCTCTCAATACCCTGCTCCTGGGCCTGGAAAGAGGATGGGGACTCTCATCATGACCCCTTGGACACACACTGTCCTGGTATGGGTGCAAAATGGATGGCATCCACAGGAGGAGGAACAAATCCAGATGCTTGGCAACGGACTGTCTCTAGCTGGCATGGTGCAGGTAGCTGTGCTGGATCCCATCCTACCTGGCAGAGCCTCAGGCATATCCTTGCCAGAGGCTGCTGTGAGGCTCATTGGTGAACCACAGCCTGTGGTCACCTCTTGTCCCAGGGGAGTCTCAATTGCCTGGTGTGGGAGTCCAGGGCATTCCTTTGGATACCCTGGACAGACAGGAACCTGCATAGCAAAGTTTGAGACCTGTACAGGGGGGTTTAAAACCTCTACAGGGGGGTCCAGGATTTGTACAGGGGGCTTGGAGACCCTGGCACAGAGCCCAGAAAGGCAAGGGCTTTGACTTTAGTCCATGGGACAGCCTTCCAACATGAAGAGAAGAATTACAAGCCACAAAGTGTAATAAAGAATAGTGTAGTTTTCGCATTTGGGGTTTCTAGAATAGGGGAGAAAGGTGACAAGATGGAGGATTCTGGGCAGTGCCCTGGGGTCTTCTTCCTCTTCTTCGTCTCCATCTTCTGCTGTGACAGTGGCACAAAGTAGTTCAAGGTGATTGGGTTAGTGTAGAAATAACTTGTTTAGTGTAGAATGTAGATACTGTTTTTTAATTGTAAAGAATCCGGACATAATAATCTGTATAAGAGATGACGAGCCTTTGTCAGGGGCAGGAGTCTCTGCCTGATGCCCGTTCTGTGAAGACCTTGGTCAGGCACACGGAAAAAGGGAAAAGATAAGAAATAATAAACGGAGAGAAAAACCTTGGAAAAAGAACATCAGAAGACTCTGGTTCATTTCTGCGTTCCGCTTGGGGCTTTCAAAGGGCAAAGGACACTTAACCACCCTAATGTCGGGTGCCCAGCGAAACCTGAGAATTGGCGTCCCTTCATGTGGGCACCACATGAGCACAACAAGGCCTCTGAAGCCAGGAAGCCGAATTGCCAGCACCTGAGAAGAAGAGGACCAGAGCAGCTGATCTCAGATTGGTCTCAGACTGACAGATCTCCAAGGGCCCTGGAATCCATCATTCTGACAACTGCTGGTGGGTGATCAGGACATCCCTGAGCTGAATTTGAAAACATCTGCCCCTCATTCTTCAATTTTGGTAAGAGAGTTGAGATATAGAGAACATGGGGGGGAGTATGTCTCTCTCCCAGGAGCACCTTATGAATGGCTTAGAGAATTTGTGTTAAATGTTCTAGTTAATAATTACAAATGTGTAGGGGCTATTAAGCAAACTGCAGAAATTGTAACTATATAGAGGATATTAAGCAATAACCATAAGTTGCAGAAACTGCAGAAACAGAAAAGTCAAAGAGAGCCCGTCCTTGGTGCAGGATAATGTAATGTAACTTTGTATCATAAGACATGAAGAAAGAGAGAAAATGAGAGATATGGTGAAACCATGGTGACCACAGTGGAAGGTTCCCAAGAACGTGCTGTGATGAAGAGGAGAGACTTCATCCCTCGACCACCGTGAGAGGGCAGAAGACCCCAGACTCCCAGAACTGGAAAACTCAACTATGACCAGATATGGAAAAACAGAGACTGGGGAGGGACCAAGGGGTGTGTGTAAACCAAAAAGTTATAAAAATGGAAAACGTGGGGAAAACTTTTGAAAGCTGTGCGTGGAGCACGAGCTGAGACTTGTGCTCTCCGGCTTTCCCAGTGCGCTGCTTGCTTCGGCATCTCGCTTTAATGAAGTTTATCTAATTGGCAATCAATTATTGGGTCCTTTATATTTATCAATTGGTGGCCCCAGCATGATAGGGGGTTGTGGGCTGCGACTCCTCCTGATCCAGGGGAAACCCCCATCTATTCATGTGCTCAGATTGCTGAGAGGGTGCTGTTTTCCCCCACTCTCTATCAGGACACTAAAGTGTGAGGAGTCGAAATCAGAAGAAGCTTCCTTATACGTCAGCCATTAAAGCTCCTGTAATTCTCGTTTACGAAGATCTGAATGATCTGAGAAGTGGTAAGATTGATCGTTCAGTTAGGAATCTAGGAGAGGTCCACCAGGGGGGGTGTGCCTGCCTTGGGGGTACACCGGGGGGTGTGCCTGTTTTAGGGGTACACCAGGGGAGTGTACCTGAAGGGTTACACCAGGGCGAGTAGACCTGACAAGGTCACCGAAGAGTGTAACCGGGTAGTGCCGGGCGCATACCCTGACGAGAGCATCAAAGAGCGTAACCAAAAAGTACACCAGAGGAGTGTACTTCTGTATGAGTGTGATCCACCAGAGAGTGTATGCCTGTGTATGTGTAATAAAGAAGAGTGCATGTAAAGGTGCCTGTAAAGGTGCGTGTGCATGAAACGAGCAGGGACTGTGAAGCGAGAGCAGACCTCTTCTAAGTGTGTTTCCCGTGTCCTGCGAGGGGCCGGGCCACTGAAGGAGGGAGCCATAGAGAGAGTGAGTGAAGCACCCAAGAGGAAAGGGAATAATGAGTCAAAAGAAAAGTAAATCCCAAAAATCCAAAGGGATCCACATGAGAAACCCCAGATGCGAAAACGGGGTGGGAGAGGCGGAGTTACCTGAAATTCCCCAAGACACCTCCTTGGGGAGAGTGATTGAAAATTGAGACAACTGGCTGTCCAGGGAAGAGAAAACTAAGGGGAGGATGATTCATGACTGTATAGAAGCATGGAGTACTACAAAGACAAGGGAGCATCTATTTTGGCCCATTCTTTTGGGTCATTTGAAGATTGGGAGTGGCAAGAGTCTAAAGCTTCATTTTTCCCAGTGGTCCTGACAAAACAAAGAAAATCTAAAAAAGAAGATTGGGACTCTTTAGACAACCTATCCCCCTCCATCCTCAAAGGCAACCTTTACCTGCAGCTTCCATACCCCCTCCTTCCTTCACCCACAGCTTCCCTACCCCCACTTCCCCCACCCGCGGCTTCCCTGCCCCGCAGCCAAGAATCCAAAAGTTATTTACCCACGGGTCTGAGCAAAGGGCTATCCCATTGCCCATGCGAACAAGAAGTGAAGTGCAAAGGGAAAAATTAACAAGAGGGGGGTCAGCCTTTGCCGTTAACACGAAGGGGTGGGTCAGCCTTTGCCATTAAGGGAAGTGCTTATAAGACCAGAACACACAGGCTCTTTGAATGTCCCATTGACAAGAAATATGAGAAGTAGTCCTGAGGGGACAGAATATTAACAAGGCTTTTAGTAAACACCAGAAAAAAGATAAATCCCCAACTGACTGGTTAGAAAAGCTTAGAAATAGCTTGAGGATGTACTCAAGGGTAAAAGACATACAAAGGAAATTTGAAAAGTTAGAAGGGTGGCAAGAGCAGGAAATACAAGATTTTTTGAGACAAGTGCAAAAAAGTGTAAGAGAGAAGAAGAAAGTGAAAGCAAAAGCAAGAGTGTTAGTAGCTGCAGTCAAAAAAACCCCCAAAACAACCCCAAGATGTATGAAGCAGGAGGAGAGGAAGAGTAAACTGAGTTTAAAGTCTTAAGGCATAAGGCTTAAATTTTAAATGCTATTATGTAGGAAAAGCTATGTAAAGGTGAGTTTTAAAGAAAACTAGTAGACTCACTGTAGGGCAGGATATTTTCCTAAGGGGTTGTACTCTCCCTGTAGGAGAGAAAACCTAGAGATAACAAAACAAACATTATACCTGGCTGTACAAATAAGGAAACTTGAAGAAGGATTTTTTTTTAAGTAGTGGCAATTAGTTGTAAATGGGGTAAGGGGTCAATTGGATACCCAAGCTAAAATAATGATGATAAACAAGTGCCGAAAATACTCCCGAGTCTATTACTAGACAGAACAAATGAAGCATAAAAATAAGATAAGCATTTAAAGAAAACAAAACAAAACAAAACTAAACCAAAAAAGGAACGCATTTAAAATGGCAGTCACTCCCAAGCACTCCTGAAGAATTTCCTTGCTGCTGACAAGATGGTAATCCATGCTCTGAAAAGCAAAACCAGAGGCATTGAAGAAGGCAGAGAGTTACTAAAGTAGGGACTACTGCTGGCAGTTCTGGCTCTGCCACTTGGCATGCCCGGCCAACTTTAGCACAGGAGTTTGTAAATATAATAGCATTCGATGTGTGAAATGATGTTAGACAAGCATCACAGCATGTCACAATATAAGTGCAACACCTGAGGAAAATAAACTAAAGCAAATTAAAAAAATCAAACTCAAATCAAACTCCTGCTGGGAAACTTCAAGAAGAGTGTGGAATGGCCACGCGGAACGACACGAGTGATGGCGGTGGGTCAAAGCCAAATTCCACAAATGAGGCAATTATCAGGGAATGGCACTCCGATATACCCACAGCAGGACAATCTGCAGCATCCCCAGATGATCCAGACTTGCTGCCACCAGGGGCACAAGGCAGTTTAGCAACTTCCAAAAGGACCTGCTTCTTAAATGAAAATTACGCAGTGATACCCACAGGGGTCACTGTGACTTTGTGTAAAAGGCAAGACTTTTTGATAATAGGTAAGGACAGGAGTAGTATCCTGGGATTCATCATCTATCCTTCAATCATTTCAGCAGATCGGAATGAGGAATTGACAGTTTTAGGCAAACCTCTCAGACCAATATCACAGGATTTTCTTCTTTCATTCAGCACATGCCAAGATCATTCACCCTGTAGATCTCCTCTGGTCTGGATAAAACCTCCATATAAAGACAGTCCTGCTTGTGCTTCACGCATTTCATGATGTCACAAGTAGCCCTGCTATAGGAGTTCCTACATAGATTTGAGGAGTACCAGGAGGAGTTTTGTACTAGAGGTGATCTCTCCCTCTCATTGTGTTCCCAGTTATTTCTTAAGGGGAAAAAATCTCCCTGCAGTCATTGAACTGAGATTAAAAAATACTTACATTACCTTCTGCTTGGGGAAGAACCCAGGAGCATAAAAAAAACTTAAGAGCAGTTTGTGGGCTAGGCATGTGGACGGGTTGTCAAAGATTCCAGTGATGACGTTTGTTTCCTAAGACTCTCTCAAGTAAATCTTGTCTCTTGAAACAAGGATTCAGCTGCATGTCCTGGCAGAGATGCCTCTGGTGAGATACTCGTGGAATGCACACTGAAGAATTTCTCTTGACTCTATCCTCTGTCAAACCCCGTGGATGGAAATGGCAAGAGGTTGCCATGCTGAATGATCCCTGCCTGTGGCTTTTGACAGGGTTTTAATGGAGAAAATCTTTCCTGTGCACCCATTAGGGTATGATGCTGATGTCTGGGTTTTCCTTAAAGCTTGGAGCATGAATCTCAATTGTTAAGGCAGATATTTCTCAGCTGAAACTGGACAGCAGTCACTTGCTGGGCAACTGGGTGTACAATACAGGCACACACCTGGGGCAAGGGTCCAAGATGAGTCAGATGGCTCAGCACTCAAGCACTGGAGCAAAAGAGACGTGTGCTGATTCACATTTCCTACCGAGCTGTTACTGAGCATATTCTCAGAAATGGGCTGCTGAAACAGCCTTGCATGGGAGACAAACCCGCAGAAGCCAAAATCTGTGCTGCTCATTCCTGAGGTACCTCTCGGTGATGTTGGTGTGATGGGATAGATTACGGGAGGTGCATACAGAGAGCCTTTGCAGTGGAGGAGACAAATGAAAATTGACCAGTGCTACCAAAATCTGGAGAGGAAGGACAGGGTTGGATGGTGCCAGCATCCACTCTGGTGTCTGAGAACCAGGGGATCTGCCCTCACCTCATGTGGTCTCAGGTGGTGGAGAAGCTAACAGGGATTGCTGCTCTGGCACAGCTGGTGCAAACCTGCAAGTGACAAGCCACAACAGGCTGGGAGCTCAGGGAGCTGAGCTACTGCACTTGGAGGTTGTAGGTGTTTGCTGGTGAGTCACTTGGGCTTTGAGGAGACAAGTGCCTTCTTTGGGCTGACATGGAAACTGCCCCAGGGCATTTGTCAGGAGCAGGCAGGAAGCTGCTGGGAGGAAGTGCCTGCTGGCAGCTGAACCCTCAGCAGCAGCTTTGTGAGGAGGAAGGATTGTTTGCTACCACTCTGCAGCTTTGGAAAATAGATTTAAAGAAAGCAATAGATCCTGCTATCTGCTAAACTATTTGTTATTTGCTTGGAGCAAAACCCCACCGTTTCACCTTTCAAGGTTTACACTTCCATGCGAGTTGTTAGCAGCGTCCCATTTGTCATTCAAGTGGCAAGATAAATTCCCTTAAATTATTGTCTCTCTTCCTTTGATTTTCCCTCCACTCCTTACTTGTTCTGTCTCTATGACCCAAAATTATTGCTCTTTATTTCAATGTCAGATCATCTTTTTCTCCTTTTCTTTAATGTCCCCCTTCTTTAATGGCACTTCTTTCATGGTAAGTGTATTACCCATATCCAGTCTGGCCTGGGTAGGGAAGCAGCTGCTATGTCTGCCCAAAATGAGCCAGCCATCCCAACACAATCCATGTGCAGTTGGCATGAGGAGCTGCTTGGGGTTTAGTGGTATGTAGTGGGACCAGCCTGTCCTTGGAGCAAAGAAGTCTGGCAATAAGCTGGGAAACAGGCAGTGGGGGGAAGGCCAGAATTTTTTTTAAGCAAAATGGAAATTGCCAAAATCCCAGGCATGCTCAGCGACCCTTCCCCAGTGTGAAGCAGAGAGAAAGGTTCCATATACTTGGAGTGCTCTAGTACAGCCAGAGGGCTGGAGCTGTGTGCCAGGAGTCACTCTCTCCTTATCATGCCCTGCTGCTGAAGCACTGGGTGGCAGCTGCCAGGTGAGAGAGGCTGTGTTTAAAGGATTGTCCATTCTATCAAGTGCTTCATTCTTACCTCCCTGCAGATAACATCACAGCTTAAATATTTACCCTCTACTACCTTTTTACTCCTGTAGATGCAGTTCATAGGAAAGTGGTTTCAAGGGTGGGGAAGTGCATTTCTCTGGAAGTCTGGTTGCAGCCTGCTTTGCAAACCTGCTTTATTAAACTGGATTAAATCCCTAACCCTTCCAGTAAAACTTTGCAGTTGTGAATAGCTGAAGACTGTTCACTGGGTTCAGATGTAACTCGGCTTGCTGCTTTCTTCCAGCCAGGGCCCTGGGGGTGGCAGGGATATGGAGAAGGACCTGTGCTCTGAGCCTGCAAGGGCCACTCATGGCATCTTCTTGTCTGTTGCTGTCTCCTAGGACACTCATCTGAGCTGAACCACTCACCCCCTCCGGCTGAGAGCCAGGTGTTTCCCCCTGTTCCTTTCCTTCCTGTCTCCACTGAGGATAGTCCCTCCTCTGCCCCCAGCTGCCCGCCCCCTCTGCCCCAGAAGAAGACAGTGATCAGAATGGTGCCTTCTCCTGATGGCTTTTTTGGGGGACAGGCATCTTCAGCCAAAGCAGCTGGTGCTGCCAGCCCCAGGCTGAATGTCAGCCATTCTGAGAGCACTATGTGCCTCCAAGAGGAGCTTCCCTTCATCCACCCAGCCAGCCTGGGGGGCCGCCCTGGTGCCTTCTCCTCCTCTGAGTCCCTGGAGAAAAGCTCCAAAGGAAACAGCTACTGGGGCTCAAGCACTGCTAAGAGCACAGCGGCTTGCGGCCCCAGCAGAAACCTCCAGCCCCTCTCCTCCTCACAGCTCAGCGTGTCCAGCCAGGTGTCCTCGGCCTCCAGCCTCCACAACCTGCTGAGCAACATGGACAGCAAGGAGGGGCTGTACAGCAAGCTGGGGGCCCTGTACGCCGAGTCCCTGCGCCGCCTGATCGCCAAGTGCGAGGACTGCTTCATGCGCGAGCAGAAGAACGAGCTGCACTTCAGCGAGAACAACTGGTCGCTCTTCAAGCTGACGTGCAACAGGCCCTGCTGCGACTCGGGGGACGCGATTTATTACTGTGCCACGTGCTCCATGGGCCCTTCTACCACCTATGCTGTGAAGGTAACAGGCCACCAGGTATCCAGGCTTATCTCCCTCTTCTAGGTGGAGATGTGTGCGCTATAGCAGCGCACAGTGTCTCACACAATGTCTTGTTTTCTCTGCTTGTATTTCTCACAGCTGAAGTTGGGAAAGCAAAACCCCCTCCCAAAACTGCCACTTTACCACTGTTGCCACGGTTTGTGCCTGTCATGTTTTGGTTTTTGGGAGTTCTGCTCCCAAGACAGAATTCCTGGGCAAGGTCACGCTGTTTGTAAACTTAACATGTTTCCCACTCGCTTTCCCATGGGAGGGACTTTGTGTGATGGTCTCTACGAGTGACCAATGGTTCCAGGGGTCCCACCTCTAAGGTGGGCACATTTGTAAAAGGTATAAAATAGGTTTGGACAATAAACCTGATGGCTCCTCCTCAGGAGTCCACAAAGCCTTCTGATGACTCTGCGTCTCCTTCCGTGTGTCCCAGAGCAACACTTTCCCCCTGCTGCTTGGGAAGGCTAATTTGGAGAAGGTGTTTTCATTGTAACAAATGCCATTCAGATTTAGCTTAATTCCTGAAGGGGCCTGAAATCCAATCATTTTCTCTCTCTGAAAACATTTCTGTGCAAATACTGTGTTGTAAACTCAGAGGTATTTGCCTCTGATGACACAAGCTGATGAAAGGCTGCTCAAAAGACAGCATTTTTGCCTCTGCCTGCCTTTTAAGTGGAAGCTCTGATCCAGTGTCTTGGTTTGGAAAGACAGGTATCTGTTAGGGAAAGCTGGAGTTTCCCTTAGAATGGAGAATGTAAACCCCTCACCACTCCCCACCAAATTATAATTTTGCAATCAAGGGCTTTCAGGCAAAGATTTGGGAATAGGAATAACAGTTCTTTACTAAGAATATTAACAATACAAATGTAGTAGAAAACAAAACCACCCAACCAAGCCAGCAAACAAACATCAATTTTGGAGAACCCTGACAGAGTCAGGGCTACAGCCTGACACCCTGTTGGTTAGGGTGTTGGAAGCAGTCTCAAAGTGAGTCCTCCTGGAATGGCAGATGTGGTTCTTGTGAGGTAAAGATGATCCTGTAGAAAACGGGCCTAGTGATGGTAAAAGGGGTCCAGTGGTGGTGGGAAGGGTCCAGTGGGTGGGAAGGGTCCAGTAGGTGGGAAGGGTCCAGTGGGTGAGAAGGGGTCCGGTCTTCCTGCCAGAAAATCGGGTGAAGCTAGAAGCTTTCGTGTCCCTGTGTCTCAGTTTTATCCAGATAAGAATGCCTGAGCCCCCTCCACCCAGTGACAGGGGAAATGTGATGCATCTCAATAGGATGATGGAATGCGGGAGGTGTTGATGGCCCATTATCAGAAGGCATTCAGCCCCCTTCCCCCTTGAGTTACAAGAGATAAAGAAAAACAAAAAATAAATCTCCCAAACTGCTTTTAACAACTGAAAATAGAATACACACCCCTGGCTGCACAACCCAAGACACCCAGATACTGAGTGCTTATATGATCTTGAAACTACAGGAAATAAGATATTGCAAATCCCAAATAAACAATGCGAGGCTGACCTAGACATGCTGTGTAAGGTCAGGTCTGAAATACTTCCCTGTACCTCCATGGAATACATGTTTTGAAATGGAAACTTAAGGTGCAATAGTTCAGCTCTTTGAAACCTGTAAAAGTAAGCTTATCCAATTGGTTCCGTGGACATCCTGTGGATTTGGGTTTCTTGATCAACGTTATTACTTGAATACAGAGATTTTAATTACCCTTCTGACTTAACACTGGGCATATCTCACTGCTGCTTATTCCTCAGGTTGTTTTCAAAGCCTAAAGTAATTCCTGAAAAAGCACTGTCAGAGATGCATTAAGGAGGGGAAAAAAATGAAGAAAATCTCTGCTGAATCGTTTCCACCATTATGAAATCTAAGAGATGTTCTAGGATGTTTTAAAACATCCCTAAGGGATGTTCTAGTTAAGTAGTAACTTAAAAGCCAGTTCATATCCTAAAGGAAATACAGTCAACCCAACCGGGGGACTGTAAATAACCAGATTCAAATTAGATGAGGTCTTGCACTAATACCCTTAGTCCAGCACTCAGAGTCAAAGCTTTTCTTGTGTGTTACACCTAAATCCATCAAAACTCTCTTCCTGAAGCCTAAGAACCATGTAGTGAACTGTTGTGCTCCTTTTCAATCTGCAGTTGCCTGTGGCACACCCACACCTTTGCCTTTGCCTGCTGTGTTAGGGGAGGTTCAGTAGCTCAGCTCTGTGGCTGTAGTGCATGAATTCTTGCCAAGGAAGAAACAGCACATTTTGGCCTCTTGACAGGACTGCCCTTGTGTCCCTGTGTGTGAAGTGGGCTTACTCTGTGCCCTAGGTACACTGCAGAGTGTCTTAACAAAGTGAAAGCCAGTGCAACAAGGCTGGACTCTGTGCCAGCATAGTCATGTTGTGTATGTGTTTATCCATGTACATGGATACGATTCCTGTGTGCCACCATCCCTTTGGCAGCCAACGTAGGGAATGAATAATTGGGAAATATTACAATTGGCTGATCCCTAGCTGCCCCTCCTGGCTTCTGGTCTAGATTTTTTGACATGAAAGAGATCACAGACCCGTAGTTAAAATTAGAGTCGGAGAGCTCAAAATGGGCAGAGGATCAGACTTGAGCCAAGGAGCCTATTAAGAAGCAGGAGCCAGAGTCTGAGCTGTGCACAGACAGACATTGCTATGTATAAAACAGTTTGGAAATGGCTTTAGAGGCATTCATCCAAGATATGCTCCATGCCTTGGCTTCTTTCTCCACTAGAGGTGTGTGACTAAGCCAGCCCAGGCTCCTACTTGGAGCTTTCAGCAGGGAGGATGCCTCTGGTGCAGCCAAAGTCAAGAAGAATGGCTGGATGGGGAAGATTTCCCTGTACTCGTCTGCCTGTAGTTGTTCTTCCAGAGACTTCTCTCTTGCCAGGAATTCCTTCCCTTTTCCTATGCCTTACATGTCTTTCCTTTGGGAGGAGGAATGAGCAGGTTTGTTAGCCAGAGGGCTGGAAGGTCTGCTCTGCATTTGGGGACCTCCTGCATCATCTTGGTTCCCACTGCATTCATCTGCATTCTGCCTAGCTCTCCAAAGCTTGTCTTCCCACAAATAAGCCAGGGCAGGGTATTTTTGTTTAGAAAAAAGAGGACAAAAGGGATTTGAAATGCCCCATCTCCACTGGATTGTCTCATCTAAGTGAATTATCTGCAAAAGCCTACATTCAAACCCTTGCTAGAGGAATACAAAAGCAGCCCTCTTCAGCTCCTCTCTATTCTTGTGTATATTTTAACTCAGAGGCAAAATTGATTTCTCCTATGATTTTGCACACAGGCTGTGACTGGCACTGGCACGCTCCAGGCTTTGAAACCTTTCATGCGGAGTTTCAGCCTGTTGCTTACTCCTGTGGATGACATATAAACACATCGCTAAATAAAGGGGAAAAAAGTATAATAGAAATGCCAGAAGGCCCCATCAGGTAATGGATACTCCTATAATAAACCTGAGTTTGAGTCTCTAATGCAGTATAAAGCTAAACTACAGAAGAAAATGAAGATAGAAGTCATGTAGGTTAAAGAGAATCCAGATTATAAAATGCATTTTTCTCCTTAGAGTTTGCTGCACTCTGAGTTCTTTTTAGGCCTGTTCTAGGCCTCCCATTTTCTCTTTGGTGGTTTTGTTTTCCCTGTAGTACTGAGGTGTACAGCTTGTTGCTCATTTCCCTTAGCCATTGATCAAGAGCTTGAGAGTAGTGGCTGACACAAAGAAGTGGAATGGTTGAGGAGGATGTGAAAGTGGTTCCAGGGCTTGGGATCAGAGAAGGATCAGGTGGGAGGAAAGTGCTGGAGGCCTCTTCCACCCCTCACCACAAACAGGACTATTGCTCACAATCACCTCACATTGCATGAGCCTCATCCAGGGGTGTTAATCCTCTGCAGAGATGGAGACACCATGTCTATTGCTACAAGCTTTGCTTTTCTCCCTCCAGAAAATTCTCTTGGGTTGCAGGAGTTTATCTCAATGATATCTGTGATGTAAAAGCTTTGTTTCTTTTGTTGGCAGTGAAACAAAATCTTCAGAAGTGATTCACGTTAGGACTACTGTCCTCCTTTCTTTCAATTACTGGCCATTGCCTGGCAATGGAAGCGTGCCCAGAAATCCAACCCAGACATCTGATGGCTAAGGTTGGGCTGCTGCAGGACAAAAACAATCCTCAAGCCAGGGACCAATGCACATCCTGCTTCTGCTGTTGTCTTCCAGAGCATCTGCAAATCACGGCTTAGCATCCTACCTCTCAGCTTCTGGTCTCTGACCTGTCTCTGTCACTGGCTGATGAGACTTCTCTTTTGGTCTCTCTTCACAGATTTGTAAAACCCAGGAGTCCAAGGTAGCTGCTTCGTACTGCAGCCCTGCAGTGCCAGTTCACTTCAACATCCGGCAGGACTGTGGGCATTTTGTGGCCTCCGTCCCCTCCAGCATGCTGCTGGCCTCAGATGTTGGGAAAAGCATGCCTGGAGATGGCTTCCACCCCTCCCGCACTGCCAGTGAGCACAGCTGTGTGGTGGTCATCACCCATGAGGTGCCGAGCCAGACCACTGCCGACTTTGTGAGGGACTCGGTGATGCTCCACCAAGCCAAGCCGGAGCTGTACGAGCGTCGCGTTTGCTTCCTGCTCCTCCAGCTCTGCAACGGCTTGGAGCATCTCAAAGAGCACGGCATCATCCATCGTGACCTGTGCCTGGAGAACCTCCTGCTTGTGCCCTGCAAGCCCCCCATGAGCTGTGGGAAAGCCAAAGATGACAAACACTTACCCTGCCTCATCATCAGCAATTTTTTGAAAGCTAAACAGAAGACTGGAACCGGCGACTCCAAGCTGAAGAAGAGTCAGGTCCGGCTGGCCCCGGAGATTGTGTCGGCTTCTCAGTACAAAAAGTTTGATGAGTTTCAGACTGCTATTCTCATCTATGAACTGCTGCACCAGCCCAACCCCTTTGAGGAGAAGGTGCACCTCAGGGAGCAGGAATACAGCCCTGAGGACCTCCCTGCTCTACCCAGCCTGTCCATCTGCTCCCGAGGACTCCAGCACCTGGCCCAGCTACTACTGGAAGCAGATCCCATCAAGTGTGTGCGGATCACCGAGGCCAAGCAGATGCTGCAGTGTCTGCTTTGGGGGCCCAGAAAAGACCTCGTGGAGCAGCCCCTCAGCCATGAGGAAACCCTGCACCAGGTGCTGCAGACAATGCTGGCTGGACATGAAGCGTGCCCTGCTCATGATGAAGTTTGCAGAGAGGGCCGTGAACACGGAGCAGAGCGTTGAACTGGAGGACTGGCTGTGCTGCCAGTACTTAGCATCTGCTGAGCCAGCCTCCCTCTTGCACACATTAAAACTGCTGCAGCTGCTCTGACCTTGGACGTGTCTCGGAGGCAGCTGAGGGCTCCTGACTGCCTTGCAGCTAAAGGTACACAGCCCTTTCAGATGGGAGAGGTTTGAATCTCAGCTGCAAGGCACGTTCATCTCCTGCCCCGCACTCCAGTCAGAGTGCTCAAGGCATGTTTAGTATCCTCAGCACTGTTAGTTTGCAGGCTGGCAAAACAGGGACCCTACCCCCATTTGGGGGGATTTTTGGTTTTTGGTATGGTATGTTTCCCTGTGCTAAACAAGTAACAGCCAGTTTCTGGTGAAGGAATTGATTGTTTGACAATAGAGTGAGTGAGCAGAGCAGGCTGACCACTGTCAAAGCAAATTCTGGGCATGAAAGCAGATATGACTCAGAGACAAAATTTAGGCATACAGTGCTCTTCTTGGAACATTTTTTTGTTGTATCTTTTTCTTTTCTTCAGAAAAAGCACATAAACGGGAAGGGAGACTATAAAATAAGGCTGAAGAGGTCTGAACTGCGCTCCTGTCTCAGACTTTTCTGTGACCTTAGGAAATCTGCTTCACTCCCACCCACAAAGCAGAGATGATCAGCTTCTGTCTGAGTTACATAGCAGAGTCAGCCACAAACCTGGCAAGTTTATGTTTGACTGTGTTAGACAAGACATGATAGTACCTCAAGGAGGAAGAAATTAAAAAATAAATGCAGTGATTTATTAAAACATAATAGTGCAAAGTTCCTTCCTTTATTCTCAGGCACCAGTCCCTCTCTGGCTTTTTGCTGCTTGCTGCCGTTACAAATTTGCTGACCACTGCCTGTAAATGGCCCACTGCTGCTTGGGGCAAAGGCCACAACAGCCTCTGGATGATTCTGATTCCTTTGGGGCTGTTTTTTCCCTTTAGCCTTCACAAAGAACAGACACAAACATATGCTGAAGAAACAGAGCTGCTGTTAGGGGAAAACACAGGAGAGGAGTGAACCAACAGTGCAATAATGGCATGGGATGTGCTGAAGTGGTGGAGCTGCCCTGCCACCAAATGGGAGATGCCAGGAATCATCCAGACTTCCCAGCAGACTCGGATAGCTGCAGCATGCTGGGCATCCCAGAAATAGCTTTGCTGCTCTGGGACTGCAGCTCAGAGCTGTCTCCCCAGGATGGATGCCACCTCTCCCATGCTCTTCAGAGCCTGTAGTGCAAATCTTGTGGGGTAAATCACAGTGAGGGTATTTTATTCTGTCACTGCCAGGATGATCTCAGCTACCAGAGAACAAGTGGAGAAGTGGAATCCTCCCCCAAGCCCTGAAGAACCAGGGTAGCAAGAAGCAGAGATCAAACCCTTGTACTTGCATAAACCCTGGAGTCCCTCCTGAGCCAGTCAGCTCCTCCCATGGCCAAGAGTGAGCAGGGTGGAGAAGTGAGTCTGCTGTAAGTTGCTGGTCCAGAAATGCCCCAAATACCTTTGAAATACCCCAATTTCTTTCCCAATGTACAGAGTAGTGCTTCCCTCACTGGGTCAGTGCTCAGAGGTGGAGTTCACCAGTCCATGGATGGCCCTCAAAATGCCTTTCATCTGAATTTCAGAAAAGGAGCAACTGAGTTACTTGAGGCACATGAGCAAGAGTATCTTGGGGAAAGAGGAAAAGAATTGGGAAGACCATTTTCTGCCCTCCTATTCCTCCTCAGTTACACTTTCTGGATGCATTTGGGCAGTCTTTTTGCAGCAGCACAGCACCTGGATGTCAGCAGCCCCATGGGACTTCTCAGGGCTCCCATATAAATAGGACGAGAGCAAAGGGGTCCCCCAGCCCTGTGGGCTGCATTAGGCAGAGTGCTGCCAGCACATGCAGGGAGGTGATCGTGCTCCTCTGCTCAGCACCACTGAGACAGATCTGGAGTGCTGGATCCAGTGGTGGACTCCCCAGTACATGAGAGACATGGACATACTGGAGAGAGTCCAGCAAGGGATTGATGATGAGGAAGGGACTGCAGCATGTCTGATCAGAAAAGAAGCTGAGAGAGCAGGGACTGTTCAGCCTGGAGAAGAGCAGGCTCAGACAGGGGGAGCGTGTAAGTGTGCTGGTAAGTACTGACGAGGAGAATGAAGGACAAGAGGTGATGAACCCAGGCTGGAACTGTGAAATCCCACGGAGACTCATGAACACAACTTCTGTGTGTGTGTGCACACAGTGTGTATGTGCTGGTATGTGTGCCCTGTGTGTGCTACTGCTGTGTGCGGTGCTAGGAGCAGGGGTGTGAGCGTTGAATGCTTTGTGTTGTGAGTGTGGCTGCACGTTGTGTGCACAGTGCAGGACTGGTGAGCATTGTGTGTGTGTCTGTTGTGTTCAGTGTGTGTGGGATGGTGGCTCAGGGCTCTCTGTGTCGCCCCAGGTGGGGCTTGGTCCTGTGGGGGCCCCAAGGGGGCCCCAGAGAGGTCACAGATGGGGTCAGAGGCATTTGGGTGATGGGAAATCTGAAAGTTTATGGGGTAGGCATGGGGCAATGTGGGGGTACCCAGAGGGGTTATAAGGCATGTGGGAGGTTGGGAAAACCTGGGAGAGTTACGGGCTATCCAGGAAAGCAAAGTGACACCCAAAAGGTCAAGACACTGGGGAGAAGGCTGGGTGCACATCCAGGAGAATGGCGGGCCTTGGGCTGGGAGGGTGGTGGTGGTGGTGATGGGGCATCCATGGGAGTTGTGGGACACCCAAGAAAGGGGAGAGGGCAGAGATACCCCAGGGGGCTATGGGACACCCAGGAGGCTGGGAAACCCCAGGGATTTATAAGGCACACGGGCGCCAAATAGAGCTTGGACAGGGTTGGGGTCACCCAAGGAGCTCAGGGGGCACCCAGGGAGGGGTGTGATTGCAGGGTCCCCCCAGAAACAGATGCTGCAGCCCAGGCTTCTGACACCTCCTTTATTGCCGGCATTAACAGAGCCCCTGATGGGAGAGAGAATCCACACCCGTGCTGAGGGGCCGTGGCCCCGCCGTGCCAGGCCTCACTACGGGATGGTTCTCTCCAGGTGCACGGGCCGCCCGTTTTGGCAGGCCACGAGCACGCGGTGCTGCAGCTGCTGGGCGGTGTAGGAGCAGGGCGGCCGCGTGCTCCCACCACGCAGGCGGCAGACGGTGATGCTCAGGGCTCTCTGAGTGCTGTGGAAGTTGGTGTTGGGTTCGGGTGCCCGGGAACAGGCGGCCACCAGGTCCTCAACGGGGGCATGCACGAAGGTGTTGGTCTCCTTGCAGGGCCCACCTGGGGTCAACACCCGCCGCTGCGCCAGCATGGTCTCGCAGTAGCGATGCCCAATGGGCGTCCGGGGGTTGTCCACGTGCTGCCGCTGGAACCTCTGGTAGGGGTTCTCGGGCTGCGCCTCTGCCAGTGCTGCCAGCACCAGGATCATGCACAGCACCCAGCCTGCCATGGACATCTGGGGAAGGTGGGGTTAGGGCCATCTGGACCTCTGGGCCCCCAGATGGATATCCCACCCTGGGTGCTTGGTTGTTCTACAAATTCCCCTCCCAAATCCCTGCGTCCCATACAAATCCCCTCCCAATGCGTGGAAGCCCATCTCTGGACAGCTGGGCTATCTGTGGATCTTGCCTGGATGCACAGGAACCCTAAAGTTAGGCACTCCCCAGAAGCCTCAGTCCCCCATGGAACACCCCTTACCTGCTCTCAGACCCCCGGCTCCCCTACAGATCCACCGCGTGCCCCGACACCCGGATGCCATACACGGCCTTCCTTCCCCTCTGCATGCCTGAGCTCCTCACAGACCCCTCCCACAGACATTCTGGTCCCCTGTTCACCCCTCACCCGCACCTGTGTGCGCATCTCCATGTTCCTTATGGCCTCAGGACCTCCAGGATACCTCCCAGTCCTCTGCACCTCTTTTATATTGGCCCCAGCCATGCCCAATGGGCAAGGATCTGGGAGGAGTGGCAGAGTAAAGAGCAAGGTCCAGTGGATATCCGCATCCGGGAGAGCCAGGTGTCCAGGAAGCCCTGCTCACCCTCATGGCCCCCAAGGTCATTAGGCAATCATTAACGAACCACATGACTGTCTGCATGTGTCTGCTTGAGTGGCCTCAGTCCCATCTGGTGGGGGGCAGGATGTCACCATCACCTCTGGGGCAGCTGGCATGTGTTCCTACAACTCTTGAAAGATGTGACACATCCGTGACTCTTCTGCTGTGCTAAGGGACCTATGTGCTCCTTTTCCTGGTGTCCCCTTAAATTCATATGCCCGGGAAGCGCCAGGATGCATTTTTCCTAACTTCCACCTCCCATGCTCCCAGCTGCTCCATTCATGCAGAGACAAGCTAAGAGCCAGGAGCCAGCCTGAGTCCATCAAATACTCCTTCGTCATCTTAATGGAGCTCCAAGGAAAGCATGTCCCCTCCAGAGGGAGAGGCATGCAATGCCCAGGAGAGGCTGTCATGAGTGGGTGCAAGTGGTCTCCATCCTCCCCGTCTAAGGCATCAGAGAGACTCTGATGGGAAGTGGCAGAGAATGAGGTCCTGGGCAGCACCTTTCCCGAAAGAGCTGGAACTCTTTCAAGACTGGCCACAATGAAGGTGCAGAGGGTCTTGCCCTGGGCTCTGGCAGCATTTCCACAGTCTCTCATAAAATCCTCCTCAAACGTGCACAGTCCCTACAGTGCAAACAGCTCAGGTACCTGGCCAAAACCTCGCAGACGTGGAAGGTCAGCACAGCCCCCTTGCTCCTGGGCATGGAAAGAGGATGGGGACTCTCATCATGACCCTTTGGACACACTCTGCTTTCCACTGTCCTGGTGTGGGTGCAAAAGGGATGGCATCCACAGGAGGAGGAACAAACCCAGATACTTGGCAACGGACTGTCTCTAGCTGGCATGGTGCAGGTACCTGTGCTGGATCCCATCCTACCTGGCAGAGCCTCAGGCATATCCTTGCCAGAGGCTGCTGTGAGGCTCATTGGTGAACCACAGCCTGTGGTCACCTCTTGTCCCAGGGGAGTCTCAATTGCCTGGTGTGAGAGTCCAGGGCATTCCTTTGGATACCCTGGACAGACAGGAACCTGCACAGCAAAGTTTGAGACCTGTACAGGGGGGTTTAAAACCTCTACAGGGGGGTCCAGGATTTGTACAGGGGGCTTGGAGACCCTGGCACAGAGCCCAGAAAGGCAAGGGCTTTGACTTTAGTCCATGGGACAGCCTTCCAACATGAAGAGAGGTATTACAGGCCACAAAGTGTAATAAGGATTGTGTAGTTTTCAGATTTGGGGTTTCTAGAATAGGGGAGAAAGGTGACAAGATGGAGGATTCTGGGCAGTGCCCTGGGGTCTTCTTCTTCTTCTTCTTCTTCATCTTCTGCTGTGACAGTGGCACAAAGTAGTTCAAGGTGATTGGGTTAGTGTAGAAATAACTTGTTTAGTGTAGAATGTAGGTACTGGTTTGTAATTGTAAAGAATCAGTACATAATAATCTGTATAAGAGATGACGAGCCTTTGTCAGGGGCAGGAGTCTCTGCCTGATGCCCGTTCTGTGAAGACCTTGGTCGGGCACAGGAAAAAAGGGAAAAGATAAGAAATAATAAACAGAGAGAAAAACCTTGGAAAAAGAATATCAGAAGACTCTGGTTCATTTCTGTGTTCCGCTTGGGGCTTTCAAAGGGCAAAGGACACTTAACCACCCTAATCTCGGGTGCCCAGCCAAACCCGAGAATTGGCGTCCCTTCAGGTGGGCACCACATGAGCACAACAAGGCCTCTGAAGCCAGGAAGCCGAATTGCCAGCACCTGAGAAGAAGAGGACCAGAGCAGCTGATCTCAGATTGGTCTCAGACTGACAGATCTCCAAGGGCCCTGGAATCCGTCATCCTGACAACTGCTGGTGGGTGATCAGGACATCCTCGAGCTGAATTTGAAAACATCTGCCCCTCATTCTTCAATTTTGGTTAAGACAGTTGAGATATAGAGAACATGCGGGGGATTATGCGTTTTTCCCAGGAGCAGCTTAGTATTTTTATCAATGAAATGAACGATTTAGGTAATTTGTGTTAAATGTTCTAGTTAATAATTACAAATATGTAGGGGCTATTAAGCAAACTGCAGAAATTGTAACTATATAGAGGATATTAAGCAATAACCGTAAGTTGCAGAAACTGCAGAAACAGTGAAGTTAGAGAGAGCCCGTCCTTGGTGCAGGATAATGTAATGTAACTTTGTATCATAAGACATGAAGAAAGAGAGAAAATGAGAGATATGGTGAAACCATGGTGACCACAGTGGAAGGTTCCCAAGAACGTGCTGTGATGAAGAGGAGAGACTTCATCCATCGACCACCGTGAGAGGGCAGAAGACCCCAGACTCCCAGAACTGGAAAACTCAACTATGACCAGATATGGAAAAACAGAGACTGGGGAGGGACCAAGGGGTGTGTGTAAACCAAAAAGTTATAAAAATGGAAAACGTGGGGAAAAATTTTGAAAGCTGTGCATGGAGCACGAGCTGAGACTTGTGCTCTCCGGCTTTCCCAGCGCGCTGCTTGCTTCGGCATCTCGCTTTAATGAAGTTTATCTAATTGGCAATCAATTATTGGGTCCTTTATATTTATCTGTATCCTATCCACCCTGCAGGGCATGGTCTCTGCACAGCCTGCAGGTCTCTCTAATAAAGAACTCCAAGCATTACTCCTTTGGATGAAGTTTAATTACCCACATTGTGAGACACAGTTTTTATTTGAGACAGGGCTTTGGCAAGAAGCAAACAGGGAACTACATCACAGAACAACAAAAAAAGGACAAGGCAGCTACTAAGTTCCTGTCCACAGCCAGGGTCATGTTAGAAGGGGTCTCAGGAGAAGACAGGGAAATTCCCTGCTTTGGCCAGTCGCGGAGTGGGGGGCAGGAACAGAATATTCTATCTGCTAGCCAGCCATTAGCAGAGCCAGATGCTGGCCATCCGCAAGCGGTCAAAACATCTCCTACTGGAGATGTGAGAGAGGTGAGCCATCAGCTCATCTCAGGTAAACGGGGGGGCCAGCAGCTTTCCGCACATTTATCAGAAGCCCCAGAACCCGATTCCCCAGAATCAGTCCTGGGAAAATTGAAACTTTTAATTTTTCCCAGCGATCATGAGAACACGGACATGCTTCACTTTGAAGCGTGCCCTGCGGGCACAGAACACGCACCCCTGGAGGAGGGGTGGGAAGATCGGGGACCCAGTCCACCTAGGAGTCCCTTCACCCCCCCACAGATGCCGTGTGAAAGCAGTCCGTCGGCACTTCCTCCTTCCGCGATTGAACAAGCGGGGCGCCAGGGGGAGGTGGCGGGTGGCAGACAGGGAAGGCGCAGGGCAGCAGGGGAACGTGGGGTGGCAGCGCGAACGCGCGGGGACAAGCGTGCCCGGGGGCGATCGGGAGATGTACCGAGTCGGGATAGCGCGGATCGCAGGGAGACCGGGGCTGCAGCGATGTGGGGAGGCGGGGGGGAATCGGCACCGGCAGCTCATCGCGCGGTGATGACACAAACTGCGGAAAGGGACGCGGGCCAGGCCATGCCCGCTTCGCAGAACGTAGGTGTGGAGCGGTTGGGGCGGAGCCCAAGCAGCGGGCTGCTTTCGGCTCAGCGGCACCCCGATGACGAACAAGACGGGGCGGCCCCGGGGGGCGGTTCGAGAGGGGACACCCTCCCAGGTGGTGCCGAGGCAACACAGGTGGGGGCGGGGCATGGCCAGGGCAGAGAGTTTCACCAAAGAACCGCCCTCTCGGACGAGGCTCTGCGGAGCCCGTCTCCGCTCACAGGCAACCTTACTGTCGCTTTTGAAAGCATGGGTGCACGTTCAAAAGCTCGCACAAAAATGCAGAGAGATTCAGAAGCAGAAAGCATTTTACAAGCAGAAGATTTGTTGTCAGAAATGATGGAAGAACTGCCTGACAGACCGGGTTTGCGATTTGCGGCAGCGGCCGCGCCGCCTGGTGGCCGGATTGAAAAGTTACAGCGGTCACCACAAAAGCCACATTCGCCACGTGGAACGACAGCGCTGTCCAGTGGCGAAACCCCCACATTGCATCATCTTTTCCTAATTTCGTACAGAAAGCAAATTTTTTCTCCAAAGCAGCAGTTTCAACAAAAACAAGTGGAGCGTTTATCGTTCTCAGAAGACCATGAAGCAGTTCAAACACAGGAACAAGCCCCAAACACCCATGAAAGCATGATTCACATCACTGCCTCACAAGACATTCCTCTCTGGTCTACAGTAACAACAACTGTGGGTCTTCCAGGCCAAGCTCTTTCATTTCTAACATCTAAAGATCTAATGAAACAATTTCTTCCACAAGTTAAAGAAACAGCTTTGGAGATTTTTCCTGAGTTTTCAACACAATTCCCTCAACTCCTCACATCATCCAAGGGTAGCCAAGTTTCCCTTAAACCCACTGGATGTGCTTCCTCATTTACCCTTCGGCTACCTGGTGGATCCTCCTTTTCCTTTGGCAGTACTGCACAAGAATCACATACTGCACCTGAGCTTCAGGTTTCCACTCCTCAACCAGGAAGCGGAGAAATGCCAAGAAAAGAAATATCCCTAAAAGGTGGAGATATCACATCAGTACAAGATGTGGAGAAGCCTCGAAAGCAGGCAGACCCAGGAATGGCAGCAGCAGCATCAACACTGAAGATTCAGTAATTAACTCCAGTGCCTGAGCTTGGAAGCTCACAGGCGTCCGCTGCAATGGGTTGGACAGAAATAAAGAGACACGCACCAAAAGATTCTAGTTCTGCAGGTACGACAACAATAGCATTACCAGTGACTTATGATGCCCAAGGGCAGAACCCAAGGTGGAAGCGATTGGACCACAGAGTGATCAAAGATCTAGCACAGGCAATCTGTGTTAATGAAGTGGGATCATTGTATTTAAACAGATTTTAAAAGGAACATTTAGCATTTATGATTTAACACCATAGGATCTCAGGTCAATCGCTTCGATGATTCTCACAGACTCAGTTGATCAAATGGAATGTGAGGTGGAGAAGAGCTCTTGAGGAGCTCAGGAATGGATACCAAGGAGGGCCAAACGCAGCCATCACTGTGGCGCAAATGGCAGGCGATCCGCCGCATGACAATCCAGTTCAACAAGTGCAGAATTTACCAGGAAATGTCTTAGCAGATATTAAGGAGGCAGCGCAAAGAGTGATCGCACAGATTCCACCAGCAGGAGTTTCAGAATGCATTTATACAGACATAAAGCAAGGCCCTTCAGAACCTTACAGTGACTTTATTGACCATCTCACGCAAGCGATAGACATGCAAGTCAACGATGAGAGGGCGAGGCCACACCTACTTCGAATTCTTGTGTTTGCAAATGCCAACACAGAATGCAAAGGCGTCCTCAGCCCAATGCCTGGTCAACCCTCTCTGGCAGAAATGATGGAAGCCTGCAGCAAAGTCGGAACACCACAACATGTTGCATTAGTCCAAGCAAGCATCTGGGGAGAGCAAATGGAGAAAATCATCAAGGCCCAAAGTGAAAACTTCAGAGAGGCTCTTGCAACACTTCAACAAAATAATGCCGCAACAACAATGGCAACAAGACTTGTAGGAGGACATTGCTACAAGTGTGAGAAAGCAGGGCAGATCAAAGGAAACTGCCCAGAACTTGCAAAAGCTGCAATCTCACCTTGTCCAAGGTGCCAGAGAGGAAAACATCCTGCAAGCCAATGTCATTCTAGGCTTGGACATGGACGTGGATGGGAGACCTTTAGCCTTGCCGGGAAACTTCAAGAAGAGCACAGAACTGTGACGCGGAACGACACAAGTGATGGCGGTGGATCAAAGCCAAATTCCACAAATGGGACAATTATCGGGGAATGTCACTCCGATGCCCTCAGCAGGACAATCTGCAGCATCCCCAGGGATCCAGACTTGCTGCCACAGGGACACAAGGCAGTTTAGCAACTTCCAAAAGGACCTGCTTCTTAAATGAAAATTATGCAGTGATACCCACAGGGGTCATTCGGACTTTGTGTAAAAGGCAAGACTTTTTGATAATAAGTAAGGACAGGAGTAGTATCCTGGGATTCATCATCTACCCTTCAATCATTTCAGCAGATCGGAATGAGGAATTTGTTGCCATGCTCGTGCCTGCATGTTTTGGTTTTTGGGAATTCTATTCCCAGGCACGGTCTTGAGGCACAAGGTCATGTTCTGTAAACTACCGAAGTTCCCACATCTGTTCCCAGAGGAGGGGCTTCGGTGATGGTCTCTGGAAAACGACCAGTGGTTCCCAAGGGTCCCACCTCTGGGGTGGGCACCTCTGTAGATGTACAAAAAGAGTCAGAAAAATAAAGGAGAGGTCTCTTGCTTGCAAGAGCTCCACGCAGCCTCTTTGATGCACTCCCTGCCTTGTTCCTGTGAGACCCTCACCAGTTATATCTGGTGACCCTGACGTGACCTGCAGCCGCGAGGACAAGGTAAAAAATACTTTGTCCCCTTTTTTTTTAAAGAAAAAGGAATTTTTATTTCTCTCCAGTAGGGAGAAGGAATTTGAAAAAATGAACCGGCCACTAGGCCCAGAGGATAACTTCGTGTTAACGATGTGGGGGATGTACCTCGAACGTTGGGAAGTAGGTATAACCTCAGAACATCTAACACAACTATACAGATGGGGGAAAAACCAGGGTTTTATCCCGACCCCCAGAAGAGCACGGTATAGGTCATTTTGGTCTCTCTTGGGACAAATTGTGAATTCAGAGTTAGACATGCTAACAAAATTATCACTAATATGGGAAAGATCGATGAAGGTTTTTGAAATGTCGGGAGAAGATTTTCTTTTCAGCTCCCTTCCCAATTCAGAGGAAGAGGATCGAAGTCTCGAGACTGCAGCTGACAGCTCGGAGAGTCTCCCGAAGCCGCCTTCAGAAGACCTGGGTTTGTCCTTTCCCCCCGCTTGTCAGCCTCCTTCTGGGAAGGAGGGGGGGAAACCCCGGGCAGCCACGGAGGCGCCCAGCGGCGGTCTGTGAATCGAGCGCCGTGAACGCGCTGTCTCCCAATCCCCCCGTGCTCTCCCTCATGAACGGCCGCATGTGGGAGGGGGGAGGAGGTCGGGGGTCCCGAGACACCGTCGCGCCCTGCCCCGCGGTCACTGCACCGCGCTTTCCCATGCAAAAAGCCCATTGAGACCTTGGCGCCGCCCCGGGGCCCCACCCCGGCGGTCCGGGCTCGAAGAAGCCCGGGAGAAAGAGGGGATGGGAGTCGCCCATCCCCCAGGTGTCTGTCCCAGAAAAGAGGCAGAAGGGAGTGCCTGCACGCTCTAGGCACAAAACTTTGGGCAGGAATGAGAACGCCCGAAACCGCGCGGCCATGGCCCCGGAGGGGGGGGCCGGGCGGTGCGGCTCTGTGCAGCTGCCGCGGGAGGAGGGGGGACTGCCCCCGATGCCCCCCTGCCCCTCAGCCCGCCCCAGCTTGGCTCGGCCGGGGACTCCGCCCCCAACACGCTGCGCAGCGCCCGCCCCACCGCCAGGGCCGGCACAGGGGCCGCGGGGAGACGCCCCGTCCCGGAGCTGCCACGGGAGACGGGCAGGGGCCGCCCACCCCCGCCCCGCGGGGCCCGCTGGCGCTGCCCAGCCGGGACCGCCACCCCCCCCACACCGCGCGGCCCGCGGAAGATGGGCGGGCTGGCGCGACCCCGCCCCCGCCCCGCGGGACCCAACGGGGCCGCTCGGTCGGGGACGCCGCCCGCCTGCGGGTGTGGGGGGGGGGCGCAGGGGGACCCTGCGCTGAGCCAACCACGGCAGGCCCCTCCCCCAGTGGAGCGGCCGCGGAAGAAGCCCCACCGACCCCCTCCGTCGCAAGGAGCCGGCACCGCAATTCCACCGGTCACCACTCCGATGCTTGCCCGCCTGCCGGCGTCTGTGTTGCCTGGCAACACTGCCGAGCTTCCGCAAACTGCGGTTCCACCTGCGTCTGTCCCTGTGGATCCCTGCCGTGTCACCGTGCGCTCCGGGGGGCTGAGCTCTCCCTGGAACAAAGTGCAACATACGGCTTGGGGACTGAGACGATGGGGTGTCGAGAACTGCTTTTTGGGAACCCCAAAGACTTCCCTTGGCCCTGACATGGCACCAGCCCACATGGCAGGTGCCCAGAGTGAGACACGGTTTTCTCTGTCTGCTTCTGTGCTGTTCAGAAAGCGGGCTGAGAGGGATTCGTGGCTCTCTCTCAGATACCCAAGGGAATTCCCGGGATCGTGTAACCTGTACTTTTGCAGACCCTTGTTTTCAGGACTGGGAACTGGCACTGGGATGTTTGCCTCGTGCCTGCCGAGCATCCTGACTCCCTGCACAGCACTCCTGGCCTGGTGACCATCCCAAGTTGGGTATCCTGTACTTCCCTGATACCACCCCTCCAGAGATCTGCATGATGCATGGAGGGGACGGAGCACTGCTTCGACAGCTAGCATCCCATGATCGGACTCAGACGGACTCTTCCCTGTGGTTTTGCTTGTATTCCAGGGGAATTGTTATGGACCTCTGGGGGACAGGATTCTTGGCTGGGGTTTGGGGGGACAGGATCGGGATGGATTTTGTAATGAGGGTCATTGCACTGCATGGCACAGCATCTCATCCAACAAGGACTCGGCGACTGGTCACAACATGTTTAAAAAAAAAAAAAAAAAAAAAAAAAAAAAAAAAAAAGGGAAAAAGCAGGGACAGTCCCTGCAAACTGGCCGACAGCCAAATTGGAAACTGTGACCAGAATGAGAGCCGACAAGTGGAGAAATCTACGAGTCTTCAATCGAAGACCTCTCCACAAGCAGATATAAAAATCTGCATTTTTCTTTTTTCCTTTCTTTTTATATAAACTGAAAGGGTGAGATGTTGCCATGCTCGTGCCTGCATGTTTTGGTTTTTGGGAATTCTATTCCCAGGCACGGTCTTGAGGCACAAGGTCATGTTCTGTAAACTACCGAAGTTCCCACATCTGTTCCCAGAGGAGGGGCTTCGGTGATGGTCTCTGGAAAACGACCAGTGGTTCCCAAGGGTCCCACCTCTGGGGTGGGCACCTCTGTAAATGTACAAAAAGAGTCAGAAAAATAAAGGAGGGGTCTCTTGCTTGCAAGAGCTCCACGCAGCCTCTTTGATGCACTCCCTGCCTCGTTCCTGTGTGTCCCCCACAGTGATAGGAATTGACAGTTTTCGCCAAACCTCGCAGACCAACATCACAGAATTTTCCTCTTTCATTCAGCACATGCCAAGATCATTCACCCTGTAGATCTCCTCTGGTCTGGATAAAACCTCCATATAAAGACAGTCCTGCTTGTGCTTCACGCATTTCATGATGTCACAAGTAGTCCTGCTATAGGAGGTCCTACACAGATTTGAGGAGTACCAGATTTATATTTTATATGTAGATTATATATATTATTATATATAGTTTTAGATTATATAGTTTTGTACTAGAGGTGATCTCTCCCTCTCATTGTGTTCCCAGTTATTTCTTAAGGCGAAAAATTCTGCCTGCACTCGCTGAACTGAGATTAAAAAATACTTACTATGAAGTCACTTGTTTTCATCAGTGCGTTACTTAGACATGCACTAACGTGTTCAGCAGCTCAGAAATTATTTGCTTAGCAAGAGCAACCTTCATGTAGTGGAAGTTCTGTCTCTCCAAAAGCAACAACATGCAGCAATAAAATTAAGAGCCAGACTTCTGGAAACTCCATTTTTCCGCCACTAACTTGGAGTCTGAGAGTGAGACCTTGCCAAGAAATTGTGCAGGGGTAAGAAAAACTCACATCTGTTGGATCTTTACTTGCTAGGCACAGAAGCAATTTGCTGTCAAAAATGAGAGGGACAAGAGGATTTCTCTGCCTTCACTAACAGAGGAGAAACTGTTTAAACTCATCATGGGAAAGATGAGTTTTTAAATGAACACTCAAATGCAGTTTGCCTTGCTGATGCAAGCAAGAAGCTGTGCAGTCAGCCACTGAGTGAGGTGAGCTCAAATTAATTGGCTAAGCTGTCAGATGTTAAAATATAAAATGGAAGGGAGCTTTTAAGCCCTTGACACGCAGAAGGACTCTATGCTGAAGGTGCAGAGCACTTTTAGGACAGTTGTGAAAGAGTTTAATTCATTACCCTCTGCTTGGGGCAGAGCCCAGGAGCATAAAAAAAACTTAAGAGCCATTTGGCATTTGTGGGCTAGGCATGTGGATGGAAGATTCCAGTGCTGATGTTTGTTTCCTAAGACTCTCTCAAGTAAATCTTGTCTCTTGAAACAAGGATTCAGCTGCATGTCCTGGCAGAGATGCCTCTGGTGTGGTACTTGTGGACTGCACACTGAAGGATTTCTCTTGGCTCTATCCTCTGTCAAACCCTGTGGATGGAAGTGGCAGGAGGTGCCATGCTGAATGATCCCTGCCTGTGGCTTTTGACAGGGTTTTAATGGAGAGAATCTTCCTGTGCACCCATTAGAGTATGACACTGATGTCTGGGTTTTCCTTAAAGCTTGGGGCATGAATGTCAATTGTTAAGGCAGATATTTCTCAGCTGAAACTGGACAGCAGTCACTTGCTGGGCAGCTGGGTGTACAATACAGGCACACACCTGGGGCAAGGGTCCAACAGAAGTCAGATAGCTCAGCACTCAAGCACTGGGGCAAAAGAGACGTGTGCTGATTCACATTTCCTACAGAGCTGTTACTGAGCATATTCTCAGAAATGGGCTGCTGAAACAGCCTTGCATGGGAGACAAACCTGCAGAAACCAAAATCTGTGCTGCTCATTCCTGAGGTACCTCTCAGTGCTTTTGGTGTGTTGGGATAGATTACGGGAGGTGCATGCAGAGAGCCTTGGCAGTGGAGGAGACAAATGAAAATTGATCAGTGCTACCAAAATCTGGTGAGGAAGGACAGGGCTGGATGGTGCCAGCATCCACTCTGGTGTCTGAGAACCAGGGGATCTGCCCTCACCTCATGCAGTCTCAAGTGATGGAGAAGCTAACAGGGATTGCTGCTCTGGCACAGCTGGTGCAAACCTGCAAGTGATATGCCACAACTGGCTGGGAGCTCAGGGAGCTGAGCCCCTGCACTTGGAGGTTGTAGGTGTTTGCTGGTGAGTCACTTGGGCTTTGAGGAGACAAGTGCCTTCTTTGGGCTGACATGGAAACTGCCCCAGGACATTTCTCAGGAGCAGGCAGGAAGCTGCTGTGAGGAAGTGCCTGCTGGCAGCTGAACCCTCAGCAGCAGCTTTGTGAGGAGGAAGGATTGTTTGCTACCACTCTGCAGCTTTGGAAAATAGATTTAAAGAAAGCAACAGACCCTGCTATCTGCTAAACTATTTGTTATTTGCTTGGAGCAAAACCCCACCGTTTCACCTTTTGAGGTTTACACTTCCATGCGAGTTGTTAGCAGCGTCCCATTTGCCATTCAAGTGGCATAGATAAATTCCCTTAAATTATTGTCTCTCTTCCTTTAATTTCCCTTCCACTCCTCACTTGTTCTGTCTCTATGACCTGAAATTATTGCTCTTTATTTCAATGTCAGATCACCTTTTTCTCCTTTTCTTTAATGTCCCTCTTCTTTCATGGCACTTCTTTCATGGTAAGTGTATTACCCATCTCCAGTCTGGCCCGGGTAGGAAAGCAGCTGCTATGTCTGCCCAGAATGAGCCAGCCATCCCAAGACAATCCATGTGCAGTTGGCATGTGGAGCTGCTTGGGGTTTAGTGGTATGTAGTGGGGCCAGCCTGGCCTCGGAGTAAAGAAGTCTGGCAATAAGCTGGGAAACAGGCAGTGGGGGGAAGGCCAGATTTTTTTCAGCAAGATGGAAATTGCCAAAATCCCAGGCATGCTCAGCGACCCTTCCCCAGTGAGAGAAAGGTTCCATATACTTGGAGTGCTCTAGTACAGCCAGAGGGCTGGAGCTGTGTGCCAGGAGTCACTCTCTCCTTATCATGCCCTGCTGCTGAAGCACTGGGTGGCAGCTGCCAGGTGAGAGAGGCTGTGTTTAAAAGATTGTCCTTGTATCAAGTGCTTCATTCTTACCTCCCTGTAGATAATATCACAGCTTAAATATTTACCCTCTACTACCTTTTTACTATTGTATATGCAGTTCATAGGAAAGTGGTTTCAAGGGTGGGGAAGTGCATTTCTCTGGAAGTCTGGTTGCAGCCTGCTTTGCAAACCTGCTCTGTTAAACTGGATTAAATCCCTAACTCTTCCAGTAAGACTTTGCAGTTGTGAATAGCTGAAGACTGTTCACTGGGTTCAGATGTAACTTGGCTTGCTGCTTTCTTCCAGCCAGGGCCCTGGGGGTGGCAGGGATATGGAGAAGGACCTGTGCTCTGAGCCTGCAAGGGCCACTCATGGCATCTTCTTGTGTGTTGCTGTCTCCTAGGACACTCATCCGTGCTGAACCACTCACCCCCTCTGGCTGAGAGCCAAGTGTTTCCCCATGTTCCTTTCCTTCCTGTCTCCACTGAGGATGGTCCCTCCTCTGCCCCCAGCTGCCCGCCCCCTCTGCCCCAGAAGAAGACAGTGATCAGAATGGTGTCTTCCCCAGATGGCTTTTTTGAGGGACAGGCATCTTCAGCCAAAGCAGCTGGTGCTGGCAGCCCCAGGCTGAATGTCAGCCATTCTGAGAGCAATATGTGCCTCCAAGAGGAGCTTCCCTTGATCCACCCAGCCAGCCTGGGGAGCCGCCCTGGTGCCTTCTCCTCCTCTGAGTCCCGGGAGAAAAGCTCCAAAGGAAACAGCTACTGGGGCTCAAGCACTGCTAAGAATACAGCGGCTTGCGGCCCCAGCAGAAACCTCCAGCCCCTCTCCTCCTCACAGCTCAGCATGTCCAGCCAGGTGTCCTTGGCCTCCAGCCTCCACAACCTGCTGAGCAACATGGACAGCAAGGAGGGGCTGTACAGCAAGCTGGGGGCCCTGTACGCCGAGTCCCTGCGCCGCCTGGTCGCCAAGTGCGAGGACTGCTTCATGCGTGAGCAGAAGAACGAGCTGCACTTCAGTGAGAACAACTGGTCGCTCTTCAAGCTGACGTGCAACAGGCCCTGCTGTGACTCGGGGGACGCGATTTATTACTGTGCCACGTGCTCCAAGGACCCTTCTACCACCTATGCTGTGAAGGTAACAGGGCACCAGGTATCCAGGCTTATCTCCCTCTTCTAGGTGGAGATGTGTGCGCTATAGCAGCGCGCGGTGTCTCATACAATGTCTTGTTTTCTCTGCTTGTATTTCTCACAGCTGAAGTTGGGAAAGCAAAACCCCCTCCCAAAACTGCCCCTTTCCCACTGCTGCTTGGGAAGGGTAGTTTGGAGAAGGAGATTTTGTTATAACAAATGCCAGTCAGATTCAGCTTAATTGCTGAAGGGGCCTGAAATCCAACCATTTTCTCTCTCTGAAAACATCTTTGTACAAATCCTCTGTTGTAAACTCAGAGGTATTTGCCTCTGATGACACAAGCTGATGAAAGGCTGCTCAAAAGAAAACATTTTTGCCTCTGCCTGCCTTTTAAGTGGAAGCTCTGACCCAGATACTGAGTGCTTATATGATCTTGAAACTAGAGGTAATAAGATATTGCACATCCCAAATAAACAATGCAAGGCTGACCGAGGCATGCTTTGTAAGGTCAGGTCTTAAATATTTTCCTGTACCTCTATGGTATACATTTTTGAAATGGAAACTTGAGGTGCAATAGTTCAGCTCTTTGAAACCCGGATAACTAAGTTCATCCAGCCGGTTCCACGGGCATCCTGTGGATTTGGGGTTCTTCATTGACGTTATTACTTGCATACAGAGATTTTCATTTCCCTTCTGACTTAACACTGGGGATATCTCACTGCTGCTTATTCCTCAGGTTGTTTTCAAAGCCTAATGTAATTCCTGAAAAAGCACTGTCAGAGATGCATTAAGGAAGGGAAAAAATGAAAAAAGTCTCTGCTGAATCGTTTCCACCATTATGAACTCTAAGAGCTGTTCTAGGATGTTTTAAAACATCCCTAAGGGATGTTATAGTTAAGTGGTAGCTTAAAAGCCAGTTCATATCCTAGAGGAAATACAGTCAACCCAACAGGGGGCTGTAGGTAACCGGATTCAAATTAGATGAGATCTTGCACTAATACCCTTAGTCCAGCACTCAGAGTCGAAGCTTTTCTTGTGTGTTATACCTAAATACATCCCAACTCTCTTCCTGAAGCCTAAGAACCATGTAGTGAGCTGTTGTGCTCCTTTTCAATCTGCAGTTGCCTGTGGCACACCCACACCATTGCTTTTGCCTGCTGTGTTAGAGGAGGTTCAGTAGCTAAGCTCTGTGGCTGTAGTGCATGAATTCTTGCCAAGGCAGAAACAGCACATTTTGGCCTCTTGACAGGACTGCCCTTGTGTCCCTGTGAGTGAAGTGGGCTTACTCTGTGCCCTAGGTACACTGCAGAGTGTCTTAACACAGTCCAAGCCAGTGCAACAAGGCTGGACTCTGTGCCAGCATAGTAATGTTGTGTATGTGTTTATCCATGTACATGGATACGATTCCTGTGTGCCACCATCCCTTTCGCAGCCAAAGTAGGGAATGAATAATTGCGAAGCATTACAATTGGCTGATCCGTAGCTGCCCCTCCTGGCTTCTGGTCTAGATTTTTTAACATGAAAGAGATCACAGACCTGTAGTTAAAATTAGACTTCGAGAGCTCAAAATGGGCAGAGGATCAGACTTGAGCCAAGGAGCCTATTAAGAAGCAGGAGCCAGAGTCTGAGCTGTGCACAGACAGACATTGCTATGTATAAAACAGTTTGGAAATGGCTTTAGAGGCATTCAGCCAAGATATGCTCCATGCCTTGGCTTCTTTCTCCACTAGAGGTGTGTGACTAAGCCAGCCCAGGCTCCTACTTGGAGCTTTCAGCAGGGAGGATGCCTCTGGTGCAGCCAAAGTCAAGAAGAATGGCTGGATGGGGAAGATTTCCCTGTATTCGGCTGGCTGTAGTTGTTCTTCCAGAGACTTCTCTCTTGCCAGGAATTCCTTCCCTTTTCCTATGCCTTACATGTCTTTCCTTTGGGAGGGGGAATGAGCAGGTTTGTTAGCCAGAGGGCTGGAAGGTCTGCTCTGCATTTGGGGACCTCCTGCGTCATCCTGGGTCCCTCTGCATTCTTCTGCATTCTGCCTAGCTCTCCAAAGCTTGTCTTCCCACAAATAAGCCAGGGCAGGGTATTTTTGTTCAGAAAAGAGAGGACAATAGGGATTTGAAATGCCCCATCTCCACAGGATGGTCTCATCTGAGTGAATTATCTGCAAATGCCTATATTCAAACCCTTGCTAGAGGAATACAAAAGCAGCCCTCTTCAGCTCCTCTCTATTCTTGTGTATATTTTGACTCAGAGGCAAAATTGATTTCTCCTACGATTTTGCACGCAGGCTGTGACTGGCACTGGCACGCTCCAGGCTTTGAAACCTTTCATGCTGAGTTTCAGCCTGTTGCTTACTCCTGTGGATGACATATAAACACATCGCTAAATAAAGGGGAAAAAAGTATAATAGAAATGCCAGAAAGCCCCATCCACTAATGGATACTCCTATAATAAACCTGAGTTTGAGTCTCTAATGTAGTATAAAGCTAAACTACAGAAGAAAATGAAGATAGAAGTCATATAGGTTAAAGAGAATCCAGATTATGAAATGCATTTTTCTCCTTAGAGTTTGCTGCACTCTGAGTTCTTTTTAGGCCTGTTCTAGGCCTACCATTTTCTCTTTGGTGGTTTTGTTTTTCCTGTACTGAGGACTACAGCTAATTGCTCATTTCCCTTAGCCATTGATCAAAAGCTTGAGAGTAGTGGCTGACACAAAGAAGTGGAATGGTTGAGGAGGATGTGAAAGTGGCTCCAGGGCTTGGGACCAGAGAAGGATCAGGTGGGAGGAAAGTGCTGGAGGCCTCTTCCACCCCTCACCACAAACAGGACTATTGCTCACAATCACCTCACATTGCATGGGGCCTCATCCAAGGGTGTTAACTCTCTGCAGAGATGGAGACAGCATGTCTACTGCCACAAGCTTTGCTTTTCTCCCTCCAGAAAAGTCTCTTGGGTTGCAGGAGTTTATCTCAATGATATCTGTGATGTAAAAACTGTGTTGCGTCTGTTGGCAGTGAAACAAAATCTTCAGAAGTGATTCACGCTCGGACTACTTTCCCCCTTTCCTTCAGTTACTGGGCATTGCCTGGCAATGGAAGCGTGCCCAGAAATCCAACCCACACATCTGATGGCTAAGGTTGGGCTGCTGCAGGACAAAAACAATCCTCAAGCCAGGGACCAATGCACATGCTGCTTCTGCTGTTGTCTTCCAGAGCATCTGCAAATCACAGCTTAGCATCCCACCCCTCAGCTTCTGGTCTCTGACCTGTCTCTGTCACTGGCTGATGAGACTTCTCTTTTGGTCTCTCTTCACAGATTTGTAAAACCCAGGAGTCCAAGGTAGCTGCTTCGTACTGCAGCCCTGCAGTGCCAGTTCACTTCAACATCCAGCAGGACTGTGGGCATTTTGTGGCCTCCGTCCCCTCCAGCATGCTGCTGGCCTCAGATGTTGGGAAAAGCATGCCTGGAGATGGCTTCCATCCCTCCCGCACTGCCAGTGAGCACAGCTGTGTGGTGGTCATCACCCGTGAGGTCCCGAGCCAGACCACTGCCGACTTTGTGAGGGACTCGGTGATGCTCCACCAAGCCAAGCCGGAGCTGTACGAGCGTCGCGTTTGCTTCCTGCTCCTCCAGCTCTGCAACGGCTTGGAGCATCTCAAAGAGCACGGCATCATCCATCGTGACCTGTGCCTGGAGAACCTCCTGCTTGTGCCCTGCAAGTCCCCCATGAGCTGTGGGAAAGCCAAAGATGACAAACACTTACCCTGCCTCATCATCAGCAATTTTTTGAAAGCTAAACAGAAGACTGGAACCGGCGACTCCAAGCTGAAGAAGAGTCAGGCCCGGCTGGCCCCGGAGATTGTGTCGGCTTCTCAGTACAAAAAGTTTGATGAGTTTCAGACTGGTATTCTCATCTATGAACTGCTGCACCAGCCCAACCCCTTCGAGGAGAAGGTGTACCTCAGGGAGCAGGAATACGGCCCTGAGGACCTCCCTGCTCTACCCAGCCTCTCCATCTACTCCCGGGGACTCCAGCAGCTGGCCCAGCTACTACTGGAAGCAGATCCCATCAAGTGTGTGTGGATCACCGAGGCCAAGCAGATGCTGCAGTGTCTGCTTTGGGGGCCCAGAAAAGACCTCGTGGAGCAGCCCCTCAGCCATGAGGAAACCCTGCACCAGGTGCTGCAGACAATGCTGGCTGGACATGAAGCGTGCCCTGCTCATGATGAAGTTTGCAGAGAGGGCCGTGGACACGGAGCAGAGCGTTGAACTGGAGGACTGGCTGTGCTGCCAGTACTTAGCATCTGCTGAGCCAGCCTCCCTCTTGCACACATTAAAACTGCTGCAGCTGCTCTGACCTTGGATGTGTCTCGGAGGCAGCTGAGGGCTCCTGACTGCCTTGCAGCTAAAGGTTCACAGCCCTTTCAGATGGGAGAGGTTTGAATCTCAGCTGTGATGCACGTTCAGCTCCTGCCCCACACTCCAGTCAGAGTGCTCAAGGAATGTTTGGTATCCTCAGCACTGTTAGATTGCAGGCAGGCAAAACAGGGAACCTACCCCCATTTGGGGGGATTTTTGTTTTTTTGGTATGGTAAATGTGGACTAATAAACAACTGCCTGCCTGTGTGCATTGTGAAAAACACGATTCACTTCTATGTAAAATCTATAAGTTTAATAAACATAAAATAAAATAGGCAATTAGGAGACAAAAAAATAAAGCTTTTTTGGCTGAGGTGCTGATACCAACAAGATCAGCACCCCATCTCTTTTCATATCCTTTGTTTTAAGGACTTCTGTGTTACATATTTAAATAAGCTAATACATGATTCAAATATTCATTTTGGTTTCAAGACCCTTCTTAAGTATACAGTTTATTTATGGGACTCCACGCAGTCTGGGGGAAGTTGTAAATCTGTCTTCCGAAGATTCAGACCCTCAAAAGGCTCAATTGTTCTTTATCAGAAATCTTTAGTTCAGGAATTCCAGACGTCCAATATCAGCTGCCTGTTACCTTTGATACTAATGCAGCCTGGCTCTCCTGTCTAGTGGTGCAGTTATAGTGGAGCACCACTGTTGGATGTGAAGGGCTGAGAGAGAGCTCAGGGTGGGTCTGTTCATGAGAATGATACTGGGAATTACCCCTTGTAAAGCTAATGCAATGGAAAATCCCCAATTCACCTCCAAGGCCTTGGCAGGAAAGTCAAGGCCAGGTTTCTTTGCTTTCCCAATCTCTCCACCTCCCTCCCTTCACCTGGCAATTCACCTGTCCCTTGTGTCTCACATTTATTGAACTCCTTTATCAAGAGACGAGCTGGGATGTGAAAGGCTGGGACCACTGCAGGGTCTCATTGCTGCTGGTGTTTGAATTAGAAATGCACAGGGCTGGGTGCGCTGCAAACACGTTTCTCCAACAGATGGGATGCAGGAGCAGAACAATGAATGATGGAGAAACTGGCCTGGCTCCCTTTAGTCCCTTTCCTCCATCCAGACATAGAGCAGCCACTCAGATTGGGAGAGAGGCAGTGTTGCTGGGGAAAAAAAAGATTTTTCAAAGGTTGCAGGCTTCCCTTACTCTTCCACCCCAACAAGAGGCAGAGAGATGAGCTGCCCTGGTCCTGACATCAGTTCTGCAGCCCTTGGAGAAGCGGTAAGTTTGGGACAATTGGAGAGAGCCCAGCATCAGCTTAGCTGAGACAGGATGTCACTTGCTGAGCAACCCTCTTCCCAGCTCTAACAGGGAGAAATTCATGAGCACCTTCCTCCAGCCTTGATTCACCTCCAGACACAGCCTGGTCTTTTGGGGAATTTAATTCCCCAGGGTTTCTTGATACTTTGTGTACTTTCTGTGAATCTTTTCCAGGCTTCTTACCTGGATTTTTCTTTTTTAAAATCTGTTTGGCTATGGTTGCTGCTGATGGGAGGGGATAGTTCCTTGGCTGGGCACCCATTTGCGATGAATTTCCCCGATCCCCTTAGGGAGGAGGCTGTGCACGTCCTTGCCTGCTGGATGGCCATGACAGATCCATGTTGTGCTGGCAAGGGGGAGATAATTTGCAAGGCAAGTGGCTTGCAAAGCTGTACTTGGGTACTCAGTGGGACTCAAGAGGTAGCCAAACATTCAACTAGTCCACAAAAACACGAGACTAAATCCATTTTGCATGCTGAATTTCAATTTAGTGACAAACACTGTTACAGGTCTTGGCACAGGGCCTGCGTGGTGTGGGATGTTAACTTGATCAAAACTCTTTCCCTTCAGTTTGGGCACTTGAGTCTGGTTCTGATGTTGGCATTGGCAAATTGCAGCAGCATTCCCAGTAGACAAGAGGCCAACAATAGTCTTTTTCATCCATATTTTTTTTTAGATTAGGTGGGTGGCCTCTTGGTCTCATAGCAACAGAAATTCTTAGCTCACGTGTTTTCCGGTACTTTCCCCTATGGTAGCTCATGCTTCTTCTCCAGCCTGAACAGTCCCAGGTTTTAGTCTTAGGGTTGATGCTTGAACAGGAGAAGTGCATTAGGATTTCTGATGGGTAGCTGTTGTGGGGAAAGTGAGACCTAAGCCTCAGCTGAGTGCCAAGGCTGAGTTTGAGGACTTTGCTGGCTTATGCCCACCCCCAGTCTTTGCTATCCCCACCATGCCATGAGCAGCAGCTCCCCTTTTCCTAGCAAGCGTTCTTGTCCCCATGCCCAGGAACCTCTGCAGGAATGGTGCAGGGGATGGATCATTCCCTGTGTGACAGGGGACACAGATGACCCTGCACCCTGGAGTCCAAGTGTGTCACCCGTTCAGGGGGAAGGAGGATTGCAGGATATGTCTGGGAACACAGCTCGAGGTCCATGTGCCATAGGGACAGTGCTGAGAAGCAGTGCCTGCAGGAGCACCGCAGACCCGAGGAGCTCAGAGGTACTGTGGAGGGGGAAAGGGGTGTTTTCTTGTCTCGTGCTGCCCCCAGGCAGCCTGGCAGCCCCTTTCCCAGTGGTCCAAGCACACAAGAAAGGTGGATGTGCAGAGAAAGGTGGATCTGCACAGAAATTGTCTTGTATTTTGCTGTATTTCTGCAGGGTGTGTTTCCAGAGAAAGTGATACACTGGAAAGAAGCTTTTCCTTGTCAGTTTTGGCATGCATGGCATGCAGCAACACCCTGGTTTCACAGGACTTGTTCTGCCAAGCCCATGGACCTGATATTTGACTTTTCTGAGGAAATATTTCTGAAGGTCTGTGCAGTGCCTGCTCAAGCAATTCTCTGCTATGGTTCTGAAAGAAATGCCCTTGCTTTTCAAGGAGCAGGAACAAATTTCCACAGTAGCACTGGAAATATTGACACACTGCTCATGTCTCTCATTTTATACCATCAAAGGTTGGGAGTGGAAGCTTGTGAGCCATAAGGAAGCATGTGAGCCAGCATTATTTGTTTTGTTTCCCTGTGCTAAACAAGTAACAGCCAGTTTCTGGTGAAGGATTGATTGTTTGACAATAGAGTGAGTGAGCAGAACAGGCTGACCACTGTCAAAGCAAACTCTGGGCATGAAAGCAGATATGACTTAGAGACAAGTTTTAGGCATATAGTGCTCTTCTTGGAAGCATTTTTTGTTGCATCTATTTCTTTTCTTCAGAAAAAGAAAGCAGATAAATGGGAAGGGAGACTATTAAATAAGGCTGAAGAGGTCTGAACTGCGCTCCTGTCTCAGACTTTTCTGTGACCTTAGGAAATCTGCTTCACTCCCACCCACAAAGCAGAAATGATCAGTTTCTGTCTGTGTTACACAGCAGAGTCAGCCAGAAACCTCGCAAGTTTACATTTCGCTGTGTTAGACAAGACATTAAAGTACCTAAAACAGGAAGAAATTAAGAAATAAATGCAGTGATTTATTAAAACATAATAGTGCAAAATTCCTTCCTTTATTCTCAGGCACCAGTCCCTCCCTGGCTTTTTGCTGCTTGCTGCTGTTACAAATTTGCTGACCGCTGCCTGTAAATGGCCCACTGCTGCTTGGGGCAAAGGCCACAACACCCTCTGGATGATTTTGATTCCTTTGGGGCTATTTTTTCCCTTTAGCCTTCACAAAGAACGGACACAAACATATGCTGAAGAAACAGAGCTGCGTCTTAGGGGAAAACTCAGGAGAGGAGTGAACCAACAGTGCAATAATGGCATGGGATGTGCTGAAGTGGTGGAGCTGCCCTGCCGCCAAATGGGAGATGCCAGGAATTATCCAGACTTCCCAGCAGACTCAGGTAGCTGCAGCATGCTGGGCATCCCAGAAATAGCTTTGCTGCTCTGGGACTGCAGCTCAGAGATGTCTCCCCAGGATGGATGCCACCTCTCCCATGCTCTTCAGAGCCTGTAGTGCAAAGCTTGTGGGGTAAATCACAGTGAGGGTATTTTATTCTGTCACTGCCAGGATGATCTCAGCTACCAGAGAACAAGTGGAGAAGTGGAATCCTCCCCCAAGCCCTGAAGAACCAAGGTAGCAAGAAGCAGAGATAAAACCCTTGTACTTGCAGAAACCCTGGAGTCCCTCCTGAGCCAGTCAGCTCCTCCCATGGCCAAGAGTGAGCAGGGTGGAGAAGTGAGTCTGCTGTAAGTTGCTGGTCCAGAAATGCCCCAAATACCTTTGAAATACCCCAATTTCCTTTCCAGTGCACAGAGTAGTGCTTCCCTCACTGGGCCAGTGCTCAGAGGTGGAGTTCACCAGTCCATGGATGGCCCTCAAAATGCCTTTCATCTGAATTTCAGAAAAGGAGCACCTGAGTTACTTGAGGCACATAAGCAAGAGTATCTTAGAGAAAGAGGAAAAGAGTTGGGAAGACCATTTTCTGCACTCCTATTCCTCCTCAGTTACACTTTCTGGATGCATTTGGGCGGTCTTTTTGCAGCAGCACAGCACCTGGATGTCAGCAGCCCCATGGGACTTCTCAGGGCTCCCATATAAATAGGACCAGAGCCAAGGGGTTCCCCAGCCCTGTGGGCTGCATTAGGCAGAGTGCTGCCAGCACATGCAGGGAGGTGATCCTGCTGCTCTGCTCAGCACCACTGAGACAGATCTGGAGTGCTGGATCCAGTGGTGGACTCCCCAGTACATGAGAGACATGGACATACTGGAGAGAGTCCAGCAAGGGATTGATGATGAGGAAGGGACTGGAGCAGACAGGGGGAGCGTGTAAGTGTACTGGTAAGTTCTGACGAGGAGAATGAAGGACAAGAGGTGATGAACACAGACTGGAACCGTGAAATCCCACGGAGACTCATGAACATAACTTCTGTATGTGTGTGCACACAGTTTGTATGTGCTGGTATGTGTGCCCTGTGTGTGCTACTGCTGTGTGCGGTGCTAGGAGCAGGGGTGTGAGCGTTGAATGCTTTGTGTTGTGAGTGTGGCTGCACGTTGTGTGCACAGTGCAGGACTGGTGAGCATTGCGTGTGTGTCTGTTGTGTTCAGTGTGTGTGGGATGGTGGCTCAGGGCTCTTTGTGTGGCCCCAGCTGGGGCTTGGTCCTGTGGGACCCCAAGGGGGCCCCAGAGAGGTCACAGATGGGGTCAGAGGCATGTGGGAGAAGGGACATCTGACAGTTCATGGGGTACACATGGAGCAATGTGGGGGTACCATGAGGGGTTATAAGGCATGTGGGAGGTTGGGAAACCCTGTGAGAGTTCGGGGCTATCCAGGAAAGCAAAGTGACACCCAAAAGGTCAAGACACTGGAGAGACGTCTGGGTGCACATCCAGGAGACTGGAGGGCCTTGGGCTGGGAGGGTGGTGGTGATGGTGATGGGGCACTCATGGGAGTTGTAGGACACCCAAGAAAGGGGAGAGGGCAGAGGAGAGGGGAGAGACACCCCAGGGGGCTATGGGACACCCAGGAGGCTGGGAAACCCCAGGGATTTATAAGGCACACGGGTGCCAAAAAGAGCTTGGACAGGGTTGGGGTCACCCAAGGAGCTCAGGGGGCACCCAGGGAGGGGTGTGATTGCAGGGTCCCCTCAGAAACTGATGCTGGAGCCCAGGCTTCTGACACCTCCTTTATTGCCGACATTAACAGAGCCCCTGACAGGAGAGAGAATCTGTGCCCGCATAGGAGGGCTGTGGCCCCGCCGTGCCAGGCCTCACTATGGGAAGGTGTCATCCAGGTGCACGGGTCGCCCGTTTATGCAGCCCACGACCACGCGGTGCTGCAGCTGCTGGTCAGTGTAGGAGCAGGGCGGCCGTGTGTTCCCACCACTCAGGCGGCAGGTGGTGATGCTCAGGGCTCTCGAGGTGGTGTGTAAGTTTGTGTTGGGCTTAGGCGGCCGGGAGCAGGCGGCCACCAGGGCCGCGGGTGGGGCGTGCACGAAGGTGTTTGGGGTCTTGCAGAGCCCGCCCGGGGTCAACACCCGCCGCCTCCTCATCATGGTGTCGCAGTAGCGATTCGCAATGGGCGTCCGGGGGTTGTCCACGTGCTCCCGCTTGAACTTGCCGTAGCGGGTCTCACCCAGCACCCCTGCCAGTGCTGCCAGCACTAGGATCATGCACAGCACCCAGCCCGCCATGGACACCTGGGGAAGGTGGGGTTAGGGCCATCTGGACCTCTGGGCCCCCAAGTGGAAATCCCACACTGGGTGCTTGGTTGTTCTACAAATTCCCTTCCCAAATCCCTGCGTCCCATACAAATCCCCTCCCAAAGCGTGGAAGCCCATTTCTGGACATCTGGCCTATCTGTGGATCCTGCCTGGATGCACAGGCCCCCTGAAGTTAGGCACTCCACATAAGCCTCAGTCCCCCATGGAACACCCCTCACCTGCTCTCAGACCCCCGGCTCCCCTACAGATCCACCGCGTGCCCCGACACCCGGATGCCATACACGGCCTTCCTTCCCCTCTGGATGCCTGAGCTCCTCACAGACCCCTCCCACAGACATTCTGGTCCCCTGTGCACCCCTCACCCGCACCTGTGTGCGCATCTCCGTGTTCCTTATGGCCTCAGGATCTCCAGGATACCTCCCACTCCTCTGCACCTCTTTTATACTGGCCCCAGCCATGCCCAATGGGCAGGGATCCAGGAGGAGGGGCAGAGTAAAGAGCAAAGTCCAGTTGATATCTAGGAGAGCCAGGTGCCCAGGAGGCCCTGCTCACCTTCATGGCCCCCAAGGTCATTAGGCAATCATTAATGAACCATGTGACTTTCCGCATGCATCTGCTTGGGTGGCCCCTGCCAGCTCTGGCCTTGGCCACCTGTCCCATCAAAGGATACCTGGGCCCTTTTGGGTGGCAGGGCAAGATATGTGGTTCCCTGGTGGGGGGCAGGATGTCACCATCACCTCTGGGGCAGCTTGCAGGTGTTCCTACAACTCTTGAAAGATGTGCCACATCTGTGACTCTTCTGCAGTGCTAAGGGACCTATGTGCTCCTTTTCCTGGTGTCTCCCTGCAGGCAAATTCATTCGCCCGGGAAATGCCAGGATACATTTTTCCTAACTTCCACCTCCCATACTCCCAGCTGCTTAATTTATGCAGAGACAAGCAAAGAGCCACGAGCCAGCCTGAGTCCATCAAATACTCCTTCCCTATCTTAATGGAGCTCCAAGGAAAGCAGGTCCCCTCCAGAGGGAGAGGCATGCAATGCCCAGGCGAGGCTGTCATGAGTGGGTGCAAGTGGTCTCCATCCTCCCCGTCTAAGGCATCAGAGAGACTCTGATGGGAAGTGGCAGAGAATGAGGTCCTGGGCAGCACCTTTCCCAAAAGAGCTGGAACTCTTCCAAGATTGGCCATAGGTAAGGTGCAGGGGGTCTTGCCCTGGGCTCTGGCAGCATTTCCACAGCCTCTGACAAAATCCTCCTCAAAGGTGCAGTCCCTACAGTGCAAACAGCTCGGGTACCTGGCCAAAACCTCACAGATGTGGAAGGTCAGCACAGCCCCCTTGCTGGCTCTCAGTACCCTGCTCCTGGGCATGGAAAGAGGATGGGGACTCTCATCATGACCCTTTGGACACACTCTGCTTTCCACTGTCCTGGTGTGGGTGCAAAAGGGATGGCGTCCACAGGAGGAGGAACAAACCCAGATGCTTGGCAACGGACTGTCTCTAGCTGGCATGGTGCAGGTACCTGTGCTGGATCCCATCCTACCTTGCAGAGCCTCAGGCATATCCTTGCCAGAGGCTGCTGTGAGGCTCATTGGTGAACCACAGCCTGTGGTCACCTCTTGTCCTGGAGGAGTTCCAAGTGCCTGGTGCTGTTCTGGGCACCGCTTCTCCACCTCCCATCCCTGCCCGTGCAGGGGGGGCTGAGCGGAGCCTCCCCCTGCTCTGTGCGGTGGGGAGAGAAGCCATGGGCAGAGGCATTTTGTGCAGCCCAGACCACCAGCTTCTGGTTGTCCCCTGGACACCCCAAGGCCTGGGAAAGCTGCTGATTTTAGGAGCTCTCTAAACACAGAATCTAGTTCAGAAAGGATACATTGTTTATTCTCTGCAGGATGCAAGGTGAAGGTTTGGCAAACCAAACACACCATGGGGTAAAAGATAGATCTTTTCTACAGTAAAATTTACATGAGCTCGCCTGTCTAATGCATATTCATATTTCGATGCATATTCATATTTCGATGCATATTTATTTGTATGACGTACTCTTACATTACGCTTGAAATACAAACTTCTTCATTAAGCAACTTCCATTGTAGAAAATACCAGACGACATCTGTTACGTTTAGAAAAGATGACAAAAGATTTAGCCTGAGGACAGAAAATTCAGCTCGAAGGCATCAGAACGGGCAGGAGGTGGCAGCTGCCCTTCGCCCGGGCACAGTCGGTGCAGCGAACCCCGTCCCTGTGGCTCTGCCCGCCCGCACAGCGGCCTCACTCGCCCATCCCCATTTCCGGCGCTGCTCTGTGCTCCGGCCGAGAGTCCCGGTGATTTATTAAAAATATGAATGTTGACCTAATACCGATATCCAACTGAGACAGACAAAAAAACTCTCTAACAGTTTAAAGTTAGGAAGTGTACGTTTATTGCATCTCCGGGCAGCATGTGGGATAGCTCCCAAAAACATACCGCACCTTACAGAAAATCAGAAAGTCAATTTATTTACAAAATGGTTGAATATCGAAAATACAAATGCATATTCATAACCCTGGTATGGTAATTACCTTCGTATGGTAATTAGCAAAAAAGCAGTTAAGCATGTGTAGTTTGTCCTTTAGAATGGGTCGGTGGTCTCATTCAAGAGGAGTGGGCTTAAATTGATGAAGTAAAATGACTCTTCATTGCCCTGATCTTTCTACCTTTCCAATGCAAATGTGACAAATGAGTGTTGGTAGGACTCCCATTTCTTTAGGTACATGACTTTCAATAAGTTTTCAGCATTGAGAGTCTCTGCAATTGTCCTGTGTCCCTAAACCTATCTATCAGGTTCCCTATTTATTGTTGCAAGCACAGCTAAGCAAACATGAAGTTGACAGGTGATCAGTTATTTGGAAAAAGTTAACTCAAGCCTAGTCTTCCTTAACTAACTACAAAGCTTTTAATTAACTTCAACAACCACAAGGCCTATTTCTAACTAAAATCTTAATTTCCCTAAAATCCTATATTCTTTGAAGTCTATGTCTCATTCCCCACTTCTTCTATAAGATGAGTAATTCTTTTACTCAACATGTGGATTCTTCTCCATCTACCCAAGACATATGTTTAGTATCCTTTAAGACTATACCATACGCCTTCGATAGTGAGGTTAGAGCTGCCATCTGTCACAGCATCCTCCAATTCCAAACACGTATTGCAATAGACAAAATCAAATTTATACTAACTAAAATGAGCAGTACAACAATGGGATGGATTAAGGCATTAAAAATACCAGTTGCTGTGGGTGACCATCTAAAAAGCATGTCCCACCAATGATGAGACAGGTGTCCTTCAAATCACTTAAAGACCTCCTTAATGGTGTCTGAGTCATGGTGTTTTGTGATCAAAGTTTTTCTTCCTGCATCTCTAACTTCTCTCAAAATTTGTTTCAATTCATGATGTTCCAATAATTGGGCTACTAAAGTCAAATTCATTCCTATGGGCACAATTTCTTGTACAGTAGCTAGATTGGCGTTTATGTTTTGATGTGATATTACAGGTGCCTGATAGAAAAAATCACATCCATTCAATCTTAACAAAATTACAGACACACGAATTGTACTGGGTCTCATTCACCATGAAGTTGTCTATCATTATGGTGGGGCATGCGGTTCTGAGACAAGCACATCTTTGTCCTACATATACAAGCAGAGTTGTCTGATTGTCTGAATGTATTTCAAAGTGGCAAATGCTCTGGTCCGTATCCAAACATGCGTCTATCCTCTTCTAGTGTCCCTTCACAGATGTATCCCAATTGCTTTCTCATTGAACAAGGCTCTAGGTTAATCGTTTGTCACTTTCCTTCAATTTCTCATGCCCACATCCTGTGTCCAGAAGGGTACAATACAGGTCCCTCATGGTTTAGTCCTAAAGGGACTATTGGGTGAATTAAGCTTATGGGTGCATTGTGTGTGGTTAAAGCAAAGGCTGTTACTATGCTAGTCATGGGGTTATAGGTAAAGTTAACTAGGACCCAGCATGACTGGAGTTCTTTTCCATGTCAGATGTGTTTTTCCAAACAATTTTGCGAATTTCAGCAGGAAATGTTCCTTTTCCACCTTCTCTTATGACCACAGCAGCTACTGACTACATCTACAGTTGTGCTTGAGTGCATCCAAGGGCTAATGAGATGTTTTCACTGGCTATGCCAAGTGCATTAATTATTACCTCATGATCCCGTTCTTCTGTGCTCTCCCATTCTGGTAGTAGTTTAGACAACTTCCAATGACTATTACCTAAAGCTAGTAAGGAGGATTGTAACGGCTGTTGTAATTTAACTATATCACTTCCTACAGTAGTCAACTTATTCATTAACACTTCTGAATCTATTGTGTTCAGCACTCCTAGCCCTGTCCCAAGTTACCCAGTAAAATCTCTCTTTCTCCTAGGTTGGAGGGCATACGGTTTTGGAGCCACGTAGTCCAATCCATAAAGGAATTTCTGAGAAATGGGGCACACTCTGGCCGAATGTCAGAGGCATTTACTTGCATTCCCATTTCTACTCGCTTCAAAGACCATTCTGGGTAAACTAATAGCCTTTGTATTCCTGTTTTCTTAATGGCATATGGCCCAATTTTGGTGATTACAGGAACAATGGGCTTCTCTTCTACTTCTGGGATGACTGGCTTTTCAGTGGGCACAACCCTTTTTGGCACTCTTGGGGTAGTTTTAACTTTATCCTCATGGTACTCAGTACACACTTGAGTAATGTTAAAGTCAAGATCATACCCTTTGATTACACACCCTTCTATTTTGAGCTTAAACTCAGGACACTGAGTCAAGCATTTGTCACAGTATTCAGAATTAATCCAGATAAGTTCCATAGGAGGGTAGTAGGCTTCATGAAATCCATCTTGCACAAATGCATAGCTGCATCCCCAAACGTTTCTTTCTTCCCATGGTTTTGCATTTGTGACCTGTAATAGGAAGTTCAAGGCTCTGCAAGAATGAGGGCTGTTCCTTGACACCGGTATATCCCAGTTACATTATACCTGTGTGGTATTGTGTTGGCTTTTGCTATGATTACAACAATAACTACAACACTTACAACTTTTTCTAACATATTCATAACTACTATTAGTCCATTTATTCACTGTTCCAAGTAAGTTTCAGCTTCAGTTCATTGTTGCCTGGTACAGCCTTCCAAACTTCTTCAGGGGCTTTCTTCACTAGGGAATGATGGATCTAGGCTTTCTGTTCCTTGATATTGATTGCAGTGAAGGTAGTAAGGAGCACTTGGAATGGCCCTTCCCACTGGGGTTCCAGGGTCTTTTCTGCAAAAGACTTAACATATACATAATCTCCAGGTTGTACATCATTTACTGGTCTATCCAATTCTCTGTTTTGAGCTCCAGCCACACATTTTTCAATCTCTTTCAGTTGTTTGTCCAGGGCTACCATATACCTGCGTAGGGTCTCTTCCCCTACCTGGGCAGGTGTTGTTCCCTCTTGAACTGCATATGGCCTCCCATATAATATTTCAAAAGGGCTTTATTTTTCTTTTGTCCTTGGCTTTGTCCAAATTCTCAATAATGCCAGTGGGAGAGCTTGAGGCCAAGGCAGATTTCCTTCTTGTCCTAATCTTACAATTTGTTGTTTAATTAAATGATTCATCTTTTCCACCTGGCCACTAGATTGAGGATGATAAGGGGTATGCAGTTCCCAATCTATCCCCATGTGGTAGCTAATTTGCTGTACAATTTTTGAAATGAAGTGAGGTCCCCGTCAGAGGACATAGCGGCTGGAACTCCAAACCGGGGCATTATTTCTTGCAATAGAGCTTTGGTTACCTCTCGTACCTTAGCTGTCCTAGTAGGGAAAGCTTCTGGCCATCCTCAAAAGGTATCAGTTAATACCAGTAGGTAACGTTAACCCCCTTTCCTGGGTAATTCTGTGAAATCCATTTGCCACTGTTGCCCAGGCCCGCAGCCTTTTCCAATTTGACCAAGTTTTGGTTTTGGAGTGTTTTTAGGGTTAGTTCAGAGGCAAAGGCTACACTGACGAGTCACATGTATCACCGTACCTTGTAACTTTCTGGCCATAATTCTTTCTCTCAAATAGTTATACAGGGCATCTATTCCCCAATGTGTTTTCTCATGTTCTTTTTGCACCAACAGCCATAACAAATAGGAGGGTACTACAAGTTTTCCTTCTTCTGTCACAGCCCACCCTTTTTGATTATACTTTGCTTTGTCTGCTCTGATAGGTTTTCTGTCCTTCTTATTGTATACCGGCTTACCTTCAATTGAAATTTTTCTATCTGGAATCAGTGTCGCTTCAACTGTGTCACTGGGTCCCTCACCTTTGGCTGCGTCTTTTGCCTCTCTGTCTGCCAGCATATTCCCTTCTTCCAATTCAGAGCTCACTTTTTGATGTGCCTTGATGTGCATGATTGCTACCTTCTCAGGTAGCTGCACAGCATCTAGCAGTCTCAGAATCTCCTGTGAATGTTTGATACTTTTTCTTTGTGAGTTTAACCGTCCCCTCTCCTTCTATATGGCTCCATGTGCATGGACTACTCTAAACGCATACGTTGAATCTGTATAGATATTAATTTCTTTCCCTTTTGCCAGCTCTAAGGCTCGGATCAAAGCGATTATTTCAGCTTTCTGGGCAGAGGTGTTGGTTGGCAATGACTCTATTATCTCTCTGCTTGTGGTAACCGCATACCCAGCATGCCTCTTTCCACTGACGACATAGCTGCTCCCATCAGTGAACCAGGTTTCAGCATCCTCAATCGGAGTGTCTTTCAAGTCCGGGTGACTGGAGTAGGTGGCTTCGATGGTCTCCAAGCAGTCATGAGTCACCAGTTCTCCCATACTCCTGCTGAGGACGGAAGCTGGGTTTAAAATGTTAGTTACCACAATTTCAACATCATCTTGTTCCACTAGTATAGCTTGGTACTTCAGGAATCTCTGTGGGGAGAGCTAATGTCCCCCTTTTGCTTCAAGGACTGCAGACACTGTGTGGGACACTAGCACAGTCATTTTCTGGCCTAAGGTAAATTTGTGTGCTTCTTGGATTTTTACTGCCACTGCTGCCACAGCTCTGAGGCATCCTGGCCATCCTTTGGCAGCCGTATCCAGTTGTTTGGAAAGATAGGTCTCTGCCCTTTGATATGGGCCCAGGTTTTGTGCTAGTATTCCCAAAGCGATCTCTTGCTTCTCATGGGAAAACAAAGAGAATGGTTTACTCACCTCTGGAAGTCCTAGGGCTGGAGCTGACATGAGGGCCTTCTGTAGCTTGTCCAAGGCTCGGGTAGCTTCTTTTGTCCATTATAGTTCTCTGACTTCATCCGTGATCAAGGCATATAAGGGTTTAACAAGCAATCCGTAATTATAAATCCACAGTCTACACCACCCTGTTATACCTAAAAAGGTTCTCAGTTCTTTCATGGTTTGAGGCTTTGGTGTTTGGCACATTGCCTCTTTGAGATCCTGCCCCAAAGTTCTTTGTCCAGCACTCACCTCATAACCCAGGTAAATGACTGTTTGCCTCACTAGCTGGGCTTTCTTCTGGGACACTCGGTACCCCTGCAAGCTTAAGAAATTCAGGAGGCTTACCGTCCAGTCCACACAAGACTCCTGGGTCCAGGTGGCTATCAGGAGGTCATCCACATATTGGAGCAGTTGGCCTTCTACTGGTGGGGGTTCCCAAGACTCCAAATCTTTGGCAAGCTGCTCCCCAAATTTAGTGGGTGAGCTTTTGAACTCTTGAGGCAGGACACACCGTGTGAGCGGTGTTTTTCGTCCAGTTCTGGGATTTTCCTACTCAAATGCAAAGATTTTCTGGTTGGCTTCATGGAGAGGGAGGCAAAAGAAAGCATCTTTCAAATCTAAAACGGTAAACCATGTTAATTCAGGTGTTAAGTGAGTCAGCAATGTATAAGGGTTGGCAACTACTGGGTACATACATATCTTCAGTAACTTTGTTAACAGCTCTCAAATCCTGTACTAGTCTATAGGACCATCAAGTTTCTTAACTGGCAAAATGGGAGTGTTAAAGTCAGATTGACATTCTTTCAATTGCCCTATTTGTAAAGAGTTCTCTATAATTGGAATGATCCCTTCTCTATCTTCTTTCTTTAGGGGATACTGTTTAACTCTCACTACCTGTTCCCCTTCCTTAAGCTTGATTTCCACACGTGATGCATTCTTTGCCCTACCTGGTATATTAGAAGCCCATACTCCAGGAAATACTTGATCCGTTATTTTCTTAAAATTTTCTTCCTCATTTTCAGCTTCAATTTCTTTGGTTATTAACATTAAACTTAACAACTCTACATAGTGTTGATCCTTTACCTCCAAACTAATTTTCCCATTTTTAAATATTATTTTTGCTTCCAGCTGCTCTAGCAGATCCCTGCCCAAAAGTGCAGATGGAGCATTAGGCATGTACAAAAATTGGTGGATTCCCCATTGTTTTCCCAATTTGTATTTTAAAGGTTTACAAAAATAGGCCCTTTCAGATTGGCCAGTTGCTCCTTTTACCATAGCATAATCACTTGTTACAGGTATGAGGGCTTCATTCAACACTGAGAAGGTTGCTCCCGTGTCTATTAGAAATTCTACTTCTTTTTCTTGGTCCTCTAGGGTAGGGCCCTCTGGTCCTCTTCAATCCTCCTTTACATGGGCAATCACCCCTTCTTTCTGATCACCCTTTCTTTGCTCATTACCCCATCTCTTTTCTGGGCATTGGTTCTTTGTCCAAATTTCTCGCAAAAGGCACACTGATGCTTTCCCAGCCAGGGTGGTCCTTGCCTTGGAGGACCTTGTCCATGCCTTTCTTGTTTCTCTCTCCCTCTTGTACTACTGTTACCAGCTTTTTCATTCACTGTTTGTATTTTCTTCTCTGTTGCTAAAAAGTCTTCACGCTTCATCTAACAGAGTCTCTAAGTCCCGGCTGTTTAGGCCTTGGATCCTCTGGAGCTTCCGCCTCATATCCCCTGTGGATTGCTCTAAAAATAAGTTTATTAGTTGTTGTATTCCTTCATCTGATCCGGGGTCCAAGGTAGTGTGACGCTGCAGAGCATTCTGAAATTGATCTAAAAATTCAGAAGGTGTTTGAGAGGGACCCTGTTTGATAGCATATAAAGCTGACTAATTTATGGTTTTAGGAATTGCCCGTTCTACTCCTTTCACTATTAAATCCTGATACCTCTTAAGCTGTGCTAATTCATCTGGTTCATTAGGATCTCACCATGGATTTTGAAGGGGGAATACATCTTTAACATCTTCCTGTGTTGTTCTACAATCATCCTCAGCTAGGTCTCTGGCTGTTTTTAAAACTAGCCGTTTCTCTGTTTCTGTTAGGGCATCCAGTAGTAATTGGAGATCCTCCTAGTCCGGGACATGCTGCTTGACTAGAAACTGCAGCCTTTTAGCAACCCCTATTGGGTCACTTTGATAAGTTTTAGCAGTCTTTTCCCAGGACTCTAAATCCACTGAGGAAAAGGAGACCTTAATCACCCTTGTTTCCCCATCAGCATTTATAGCCTGCCTTGGCGGTTCTTGTATAACTTCTTTAGTTTTTTTCCTGGTTCTTGGTGGGAGGAGCTTGGGACTTGATGGGGGACCCCCAAGTTTAGTTTGCCTCCTGGTCTTTGATGCTACTGGACTCAGTGGGAGAGGCTTAGAATCCGGTAAAGGAGGCTCAGGCTCATCCCATTCACTGTCACTACTGGGTAATGGTATAACTTTGATGGTTCCCTTGGGTCAAGAGTTAGTGAGGGAACATTTACCTCAGTTAATGAGAGTTCTGATTTTGTTTCATCATCTTCTTTTTTTACTGCCACCCTCCCTCTGTTCTGTTTCCTAGAAGGTGGAAGGAGTTTTTCTACTGTGTCTGCCTCCAAAATCTCTGCCTGATATACTTTATTTGGGTGTGAGAATCTTTGATTTATTGAGCATGTACTGCAGCACCTTTCAGGTTTCCCTTTGTTAGCTTTGTTATCCTTTTCAAGATACCAGTATACCAGGGGGTCAGACGGTGGTCTAATTCCGCAATGCCTTTGCCACTCAGGGTGGTTCTGCAGAGTGAAAAACATGTCAGCATAAGCTACCTCTGACCACTTTTGTTCACACTGAAGGAAAAGCATCAACTGTAGTAATGTCTCATAGTCCAGTGTGCCATTTACTGGCCACTTTACACCCTCATCTAGCCTGTAGAGGGGCCACCACTGCCTGCAAAATTTGACAAGCTCCTTCTTAGTTTCTGTACCACCATAACCTACCAAATCTTTCCAATGTGTCAAAATGCACCCCAAAGGGCTTCCTTTGGGAATCTCTTTGCTCTCATTTGCCCTCATGCTTAAAATTCTTTTTCTCCCAACGCTTCTTAATTTTATCCAAACTCTTAATTTTCACCTGGTATTCCTCTGGAACAAAAAAACCTTGGCCACACTCAACCTTGAGAATCTTGGCTGGTTTCCATAAAGTCTCAGAAACCCCGTTCTCTAGCAGTTCAAATATTTTACCACTACTGTGTGTTACCTGACCAGTTATTAACAAAACATGCATAGCCGCCTGGGTAGCCTTTTGTTCTTTTAAATGGCAAGATTCACAAATCCCTTTTGGTGCCCTCCACCTGACCTGTTTAATCCACGGCTCCCGACAAGCTACACAATGAAACACAATCCACGGGTTACAACAACAACCCCCCTCGGGCAGGGGAATCCTTCCACACCAGGCTCTCGATTCCTGCACCTCCTATTCCTAAGCATATAATTTTATTAACAAGCAAAAGGAATAAAAACAGAGTGTTAGCAAAAAGAAAAAGTTAGTGTTATTTCCAGGGTGTAGCTATACCTGTTGGTAAAAAGACATGTAGTTATAGGTTATGCTGCAATTCTCACCACACACAAAAACCGGGGAAAGCTCCTTTTTATTCAGTCTGGGAAATCATGCAACATGGTGGGTCAGGTGGGCGTTTTGCCAGAACTGCAGGTTATTAGCCACTTATTAAAGCAAGTCCTCTGTTGTATTCTGCTCTGGATATATTATCACAAAAATTCATTTAAAAGTTGCAACCAGGTTTCTATACACTGTAGCAAGTGTACAGCTAAAATCCAACCGTGTTTCTTGCTGTGCTGTGACCAAGGGACCAATAGAAGTTTTGCAAAGCGTTAACTGAACTCCAACAAAAACCCCACGATTCTATGCTGCACTAAGAACCGTGCGAATCACGGTTACAGCTCATTCTAAAGCCTTTTGAATTATTGAACAGATCTTTGACAACCCCTGACTTAAAATATTATGGGACACAGGACAAACCACTTACGTACTTCAACACCCAAAAATCTTTCAGCTCCTTCTGCCAGTGCTATGTGTCAGCTTCTGAGCTCTCTGTTTTTACACAAAGCTGCCAGACTAGATTTCCTCCCCCTCCACCAAACCGACTCTAAGCACCAGCAACTTTCAAGCTAACAAAAAACAAAAAGGTCCGAGATACTTCAAACACACTTGGTCAAAGGTTTTAGAACAGCATCTCCAAAAATCTTTACAATTTTCGATCAAAGCACAACACAAATGTCTCCGTTCTGATCTCGCACTAGTGATCTCAGGTTTCAAAACAAACACCCCGCCCCCTCCCCGCCAAACTTTTCAGGGTCTTATGGAAAACTAAAAGACGTAACCTGAGACTGTAAAACCTAATTCCCCAACTGGTTGCTAGGGAGATGGAAAAACCAAATTCCTCCCCCAATCACAAGCCCTTCTCACACAGCTCGCCTTTTCAAACGCAAAATAAACAACTTAAACACACAATTACTTCCTTTGCACAACAATACGCTAGTCAAAACCTTGCTGCTAACACCTCTTTTTCAAACACACACTCACACACTACTTAATTATTCTACAATGCAAGCACTTTAAAACCTTCCACTTTTTAGGTGAGATTTCCCTCAGCCTGAAAGAAATAGCCCCAGGTTATGCACTCCTAAGTTGTACTGTTATACTGTTTTGCTGTAAAATTAAAGTTGCACTGTTACTTGCCTGTTTTAAACTGTTCATGTTGAATCTGTACCCTGAATTTCTGCTTGTTATGTCCAAGTTCTGTACCCTTTCTCCCTGAATTCTGGGTTTTCCCCTCTCCACCGGGTAAAAGCCCGCCACCGCTTCCTGCTACCCCCTGCTACTCTCTGCCTGCCTGCCGTCGAGCTGGAGACACAGCCCAGTATGGAGATAAGGGAACTCCCATGGTGCCTGGCTGCGGCTGGGGGTCCAGCTGGAGCTAGAAAAGCCCCTGGGACAGTGAGCCGACACAGAAACTGGAGCTAAGAAGGACAAAGCTGTGCGAGGCACATGTCTAGCTACCTGCAGGTAGCAGGTATTTTTTGTTACTTTCTCGCCATAACCTGAAAGGAACTGGAGAGAGGTGACCCCCCTGGACCACATGAGCCAAAGCGATTCTATGGAAACCCCCATGAGGAAGGAATCCTGACTCTGCAGCAGCAGCAGCAGCAGCAGATTCGACTGCACCTCCTCCTCCGTGGTGTCTACTGGGAGCAGCAGCGGCGTGCGCAGCCCCTCAAGCCCCCTACCCAGAGCTGATTTCTAATAAAGGCCTTTTCAAAGGAGCTGGTTTCCTGGCCCATTTATAACAAGCCAGTCAGGCAGGGATTTCAAAATTCCCCTAACAACTTTTAACACACCAAGCCTCTAGTCTTGTTCACAAAATATAACCAACACACTCCAAAGACAAATAAACTAAGCACTTATGCACAGACCCTCACAAACCCACAATACATATGGTGCACCACTAATTCTCCACAAATCAGACATATACTAATAAAACTACAAAACTACAATACACAAACAGACCCAGTGCGCAAGCCCAATTCCAATTTCTGCGGCCGACCTCACAAATTGCAATCAGAGCCACTAAACTCCCAAACCAGAACAGCACCAGCAGCTTTCACTGCAGCCACAGCCCGCTTCACTTTGGGGCACAACTTAACCAAACCAGTAAACCAGTAATACCAGGTTCTGCAGAACAAACCAGACAGGCACACGTTATGCACAGGGTGTCCCCTGTGTCTTACTAACTGCCCGTATCACAGGTACCTCTTTTTAGTTATAAACATACCTTTTGTCCATAGTTCCAGCAGGTTCTGGTCTATCCCTGGGTGGACAGCGGGACTGCAGGAGTCCTCTCCCAGAAAATTCTGAGTGGGCCCAGAGAAGTCCTGTGGACCCCACTGGCCCCACGGCCAGAAAGAGCAGTCTCCTGGTTGGCTCACCAGAATGATTTATTAAAAATACGAATATTGGCCTAATACCGATATCCAGCTGAGACGGGCAAAAAAACTCTCTAACAGTTTAAAGTTAGAAAGTGTATGTTTATTGCAGTGCTGGGCAGCATGTGGGATAGCTCCCAAAAACACACCTTGCCTTACAGAAAATCAGAAAGTAATTTTATTTACAAAACTGTTGAATATCCAAAATACAAATGCATATTCATAACCCTGGTACATTCCATTCTCCGCTTTGTATGATAATTAGCAAAAAAGCAGTTAAGCATGCATAGTTTGTCCTTTGAAATGGGTCGGTGGTCTCATTCAAGAGGAGTGGGCTTAAATAGATGAAGTAAAATGACTCTTCATCACCCTGATCTTTCTACCTTTTCAATGCAAATGTGACAAATGAGTGTTGGTAGCACTCCCATTTCTTTAGGTACATGACTTTCAATAAGTTTCAGCACTGAGAGTCTCTGCAATTGTCCTGTGTCCCTAAACCTATTTATCAGGTTCCCTATTTATTGTTGCAAGCACAGCTAAGCAAACATGAAGTTGACAGGTGATCAGTTATTTGGAAAAAGTTAACTCAAGCCTAGTCTTCCTTAACTAACTACAAAGCTTTTAATTAACTTCAACAACCACAAGGCCTATTTCTAACTAAAATCTTAATTTCCCTAAAATCCTATATTCTTTAAAGTCTATGTCTCACCGGGCCGCGCGCTCCGTAGGGATTGCGAGTCCTGGGCTGGGCACTCCACAGGGCTCCAGGCGGGGGCGCTCATGGGCACGGGCTGTGTCGAGTCTCCCCCCGCCCCCCCGTGCCGTTGGTTCCGTCCCGCCGTGGTACGTCCCGGGCGGGCCGCCCCCGCTCCCGGCGCTGGAGGCCGCCCCGTTCTCGCAGGTCTCGCGCGAGCGTCGGTCTCGTATAATCTCGCGGGAGCGCGCGAGCCCCGCCCTTTCCGCGGTGCGTGCCTGTTGATGGCGGTCGGGAAGAACAAGCGCCTCACCAAAGGCGACAAGAAGGGCACCAAGAAAAAAGTGTGAGGGCCAGCAGGGCATGGGAGGGCGGTGCCCAGGGGCGGGATGCCGCGGATGCGGGGCGGATGGCGGCCGCGGCCCGGCCGGAGCAGGGCCGATGCTGTCATGGCGTCAGCGGGCGTGGGCCCGGCGGGGCGGAAGCAGCGGCGGGCATTTGGAGAGGAAGATCTTATTGCAGCCCGGCCTGAGAAAGTCGGTTAAAAAAGTCTTCTTCATTTGATTTAAGGGTCGACCCTTTCTCCAAAAAGGACTGGTACGATGTCAAAGCTCTGGCGATGTTCAATATCCGAAACATCGGGAAGACGCTTGTCACCAGGACTCAAGGAACTAGTGAGTAGTTGGGGTTTGGTGGAGTACAGGGCATCGTGTTTGCTCCGTGTGCTAGCTCCAAGCGTTTCCAACCTTCCAGAAACAGCACATCATTCAGCATTTTGTTTCTCACATTAATCCCTAATGGAAGTAGACGTTCAGTTCCTCAGCTCATGAAAACTTGTGTGGTCTTCATCCCCTGGTTGTGTGAATGGTACTGGTGTAGCTTAAACACACCCCACCACAAAGCAGGGGGGCTGTGTCTGTCCTCCCCAGTCCTGTGGCCCAGCAGTGACTGCTGGGTGAATGGTGCTGAGGTCGTGTCTGCACTGCAGGTCCCTCAGGCTTGCTTCAGGTGAGCTCCAGACTCCACTGGGACTGGATGCCCATTCCTTGCTGGGGGAGGCCTGCAGTTCTGGCTGTGCCTATTCCTGCCTGCTGTGATGGCCACCAGAGCACAGTGCACAGGGATGGCAGAGCCACCCTCCCCAGCCTGCTTAGGCCCCAGTTCAGGTGCACCCATCTCTCACAGCAGCACATTGGTGTTGTTGTATTGGTGCTCAGAGGTCACACCAGTGAAGGTGTCAGCAGGGATGTCACCAAGTCAAAACTATCTGAAAGTCCATCACAATGATTCTGGTTCCCAGTTTCCATCCACTTCCAACTGCTGGCCCCTCTGCAACCTGAACTGCCAAGCCCATGAGGGAAAGTCTTGCTGAAGGTTATGTCAGTACCCAGTGACCTGCAGCTCTGGAGCAGCCACTCATCAGCCTACTGGTTCCTTTTTCTGATACAGTGCAGAAGGGGTGGAATACTGGCAGCAGTCAAAGAACCAACTGCAGCATAATTTCTATTCCAGTCTGATGGAATTAGCAGTTAATCAGGATTCTATTTAATTATTTTGTGAGAAGCAAAGTGATACAGAAAGGAATCAACTACTACAAGTTCCTACAATGTGAAATACCTCGATCACGTCCATCTTAGTTGGTCAGTCAAGCTACACTGCTACTTTTTACCAAGTGCCTTGGTTAGAGCTGCTTGGAGTAACCTCTTGCCAGGTATGTTTTCCTTAGGGCCTCGACAGACCATTTATGAGGATGCTCAGTGTATGTGGTATGTGGCAACAAACTGGAAACTAACCCCACGTCTGCTGAAAACTAAACCCAAGGCTATAAAATATCCTTCATGTTAAGGACAGGAATAGTGTTACTGAAGTACGTTCCAGTGCTTGAGTGACAAATAAAATCAGACTGAGTGAACACTGGCTTCCCACTTCCATGAGGGGAGTGGAGGGGCAAATAGTCGGAATAGTGCAGCTACTCCATGGCTGGGATCTGAGAAAGCTCAATAAACACTGTCTGTGGCTAACCTCAGCTGGGAAAGAATGGTGCTCAAAGAACAGTGGGCAGTAGGAAAAAAACAAATTTGTATTTCCAAATATTTTGGGAAAAGCGAGGAAGGTCTAAGATGATTCATACCAATTCAAACAGAATTCATTAAGAGGCTTATTTAAAGAAAAAATTTACTTATGTGATCTTGCTATATGAGCAGCTTGGGCTAAGAATAGAAGGATGCTACAGAAGGATTTACTTCTCCATTTCCCCTCTTACCAGTATTAGATTTGATACTTTCTACTACAAAATACCAGATATTTTTCTTATCCTCTAAGTCATAAAACAAGTGGATTCTAATGCTAACGTGGAACTCAAGCAGCAATGAAACCTGAATATCAAACTTCATCTGCATACTGAGTGCTGTAATTATATATTAAAACAATTTTTAAAGTTTGGATCTCAAGAAGGTCAAAGAAGGCCAAAGCAGCTTATGTTACGCAGACTTTGTGCAAGATAAATGTAATACCAGAGAGTAAACATACTAGAATGCTATATCAGTTAAAATGGTGTTGCACCACAGTATTTCCCTAGTTGAAAATGGCTAAAAGGCCTGCTTGTTTTGCTCTCTGAGCATTCATGAAACATGACTACATACAGTGTCACAAAAGACTCAGATTTCCTTATCTGACTTCAAGATACTACCATGACAGTGTAGAAAAAGTACTGCAAAACATTGATAATCAACACTTGTTGATGTCTTTGCTGTGCCTTTAGGGTAGAAAACATTCTCTCCCACACGCAGGGAGTAGCACAAAGGCAACACTTCATGGTGTCTTTAAAATCTGAACAAAGTTCTTGGGAAATATCCCAGATTTTCCTCATGTCTCTCCACTCATCCAGTCCTTGTCTACAGATTCCAGCTCTGTTATCATGTCACCTGCCTGTAGGAGAAGGAGTAATGTGAGTCAGGACATGAGCAATGTTAATGCATGCAGAGCTGATCCTATTTAGAAGCAATATCAATATTAAAGACAAGAGGAGTAAGATGTGGCTTCTGCTGGTTACGTCTCCAGAAGATTGTTTGCTAAAACCGGCTGAAGTTTCTCTCAGGCTAAATACTTGTCTATGCTGAAAAATCCCCTTTGGAGGGACAGAAGAGCAGTGCTGGGTAACTGCTGACACTGCTTTGGCTCTCCAGGTATATGTTAAGAGCTGGCTGGCTCATGAGCCCCCTGCTTTACTGTTTTATTTGTCTGTGTTTCCAGGGATTGTTTTCTTAACACAGTGCAAAGATTTTATTTTTTTTATTTAGTCCCAATATTTTCTAGCACTTGGAAACTTTCCCAAGAAAAGGAAAAGCAATCTAAGCTTATTATGGCCATTTAAATTGCAGCTCCTGTGTTTGGTCCTGGCTCTTGTTCTCACTGTCTCATGCCACATTCTTCATCTGAAGTACTGGCCTTTCTTTCAGTACCTCTATTCCCCTCTTCTGCTTTAAAGAATCATCTATCCTTGCAGTATTGCAACCTGCTGTGCTGGTTTGAAAGCAAAACCAGTGAGACTCCCAGTCAGAGATACAATTTAATAGAAGAAGAAGGGAAAAAAGGAGAAATAAATAGAATGATACAACCTAACACCCTGTTGGTCAGGGTGTTTGAAGCAGTCCGGGAATCCTCCTGGAGCAGCAGATGTGGTTCCGCTGGAGCAGAGATGATCCAAAGCAGTGATCCCTGTAGAAACGTCTGGTAGCTCATCTCCTCTGAGAGTTCAGTGGATAGAAGCTGCCAGTGGGGTCTCAAACCCTGGATTATATCCAGGTGGGAATGCTTGGCTCCTCCCCCTGGGCAGAGCATCTCACAATAGCATGATTTCATCCTATCAGTCATGCAAATGGGTCCTTGATGGCCCATTAAACAGAGATAATGTCTTCCGGGAAGGCATTGTTGGGCTCGTTAACAGAAGATAAGGAGAACACTGCCCCACCTTGGCTCCAACGGCTCATGGGGATAGAATACATCCTTGGGCACAATTTTACATTGTAACTTAGGACACCTGCTAAGGCTGAAACTATTTTGCTAGTTTTGGAATGGAAAAAACTATGAGTTTCAGCTCCTGTGAAATTCTAGTGTTTCTCAAAAATTTGTATTTGAGGACATGGTTACCTCAATCATGACTTTGAATATCAAGGGCACTCTGTTTCTTGTTCATGCTCAATATGATCTGAGCATCCAGCATGTATTTAATTTTTCCCTTTGTTCCCATGGCAACTCTGTATTGTGTTGCCAGTTCAAGATTTTGCTGCGGTTGGGTTTCCCTTAGAGGCCTGGCTCTGTAGCACTGGCACTCTCACCATTACCTCCTACTCAGAGTTTTCTTTCTAGTCCAAAGAGAGGCTCCCTTGACCCTATCAACCAGTCAGGAACTGAATGTACTGCAAAATAAGGTTTGTTTATCTTGCCATGTTGACTAGATCAGAGAAGTCCAGAATTCTGCAACTCCTGACCTCTTTTCAATGTCTTTAACAAAGATTTTTGCTGATAGGAAACAGGAGTGGTAAGGGAAAAAAATGTTTTTTAGAGAAATCACTTATCAAATGTGTTAATATCTATGCATAATAATATCTATGTTAATATCCATGTGCTTCATCCTTCTTGTCTAAAGCCTGTTGTCACCGTGGATGAACCTTATTTTTTAGCACTTCTTAGGAGCAGGAGACCTCTTGGAAATTGGTCTAAGAGAGGTACTTACTTTGAAGGAAAGCTCATCTTCATTTTCTGCATGAAAATCATAAAGAGCTTTGGCTTTTCCTTTCTTCCCTCCTCCAGGCTGTGACAGCTCTACCCTGGCTACAGAACACAGATAAGAGAAGTTACTTGCATTGGAGTGAAATAAATCTCTGTTTCTGGAGAAGTTTCTTGTCATTCTCCCCGCTATTGTACTACAGGTTGTCCAAATGTTACTGCTACTGCTGTAACAAATCCAAGTAACAAATCCAGTGTCCTACTGGAATAAAAATCTCTACTGTCACCAGTTCATTTTATAGTATTAAATAGTCTCACAGTTCTGCTTCTAAGCAGACTAAATTTAAAACTCATTTAACTTGAACTTCCCAATGGTGATACATAATAAATGCTGACTTTCCCTCCTTCTGCTCTAAGATGAAGCAGCATCAATACTCCTGAATTATTCCTAAAGGTGGCTCAATGGCCCTGTTTTGCCTGTCCCCAAGCCACACTGGGAAACATTCCAGACTCTGTCACCTTCCAGATGACTCGCTGACTAGAACATTATTATTGCCATTATTAGAGAAGTTGGTTCAAAACTGAAATATAGCTTTAGAATACTCAAGACACTGGTGGGGTGTGACTTGTGGATGCAGTTGATGCCGTTGTGCTCTCCCACAGCTGTCATGACTGGCACAACCCAAGGAATAAAGAATTGCTATCTCGTAGGAGCACTGTACCTGAGCAGGTCTGAACAAAAACTGCTGGGAAAATCCCTTCCTCTCCATTCAGTCTTCCTCTATACCACTCCAAATCTACTTGTTCCAGTATTTGGATGTAGTCTCCCTTTTTGAAGGATAAATCATCTTTGGTTTCTGCTGTGAAATCATGAGGCGCTTCACACCACTCTACTGAGCGTCTGTTATTCTATTCAAGTTAACAGAAGAGATGCATTAATTTCAGAAGTGTGAAGGGGGCCCAAAAGTGATGGATGCTGCTGAAAGCAGCTGTACAGCACATGGGTGCCCTGACACCCTCCCAATACAACAGCGCTGCTGCAGATGTAGACTAGAATGGCATTTCAGCAATTGCCACCACAGAATTTCATCTGGGCTCAGCCACATTCCTTTTTTTCTCTGGTGGCAGGGAAAAGGATTAATAAATTCAAAATTAGATCCCTACAGCAATATTTAAAATAGAGCAAACAAGAACTTGCTTCAGCACAAAGGCTAACAAGTTACCAATGTTAATTTGTCAGCAGCTCTGAATTCAATCAGCTTAGGCCAAGTGTCAGAACTGAGGCTGTGACAATGCAGCATTGTGTGCTGTGGGAGTGGTGTTGGGTTCTAAAGTTACTCTCACATTATAATACAGTCTCTGTAAATCTATACATAAATTCTGTATATAAAGTTTTATTACCTGAAGAATGGAAGATGAAACCTCCACCTTATTCTTCACTGCTGTTTCTGTACCTACATAAGTAAAGCACAACTTAGGAATAGGAGCAGTGTCTATTCAGGATACTACTAATGCCAGAGATTTTAGGGTTTTGAAGTCATTATTAAGAATAGCTGCTCAAAAAGTCCTGCTGTTAATTTTGAGGGATTTTTTAATCGGTCTTCCCTCTCTTTTGACTTCCTTTCTGCAATCATTGTCCTTTTGGAATTTTCTCCTATATGCTGCCTATTTTCATCAAGTACAAAACCATGCTCTTGAAGATGTTTGCAAACATATTCATACCTGTTCCAGGCAGATCTTCAATTACTTCCACAAAGTTCAAGGGGAAAATTCCATACGTGCCTCTGAGCTCTCCTTCGGCCCACTCTTCATTTACATATTCTTTCAGGATAATAGTTTCACCTGAAAAACTGAGCTCATCTTTCTGATCTCCAATGTATTCAAATCGTGCTACACATCTTGGACCTCTGCACAAACAAAAGAGAAAGTTACTTTGCTTCTTTATTATTACTGTCCAATTCATAATAAGACAGCATTGTATGCAATATATGGATTGATATTTTAATTAAAATGATAAAAAAAATGCACTGAAGATAGAACAGGTGGAAAATTGTGGGCCAGCCCTGGTTCTCGTCTCTGCTTTCTGAGGAGGATGAGTAGAGAGTCTGGAGGAGCCAGATGCAATTTCTGCATCCCAATTGCTGGCTGTTACAGTATTTTGCAAAAGACCCTATTTCCCTTCCAAATAATAATAAACCTTTACCCTTGTTTCTGGGACACCTGTCCAATTTCATGTCTTTGCCTGTATCCAAGCAAGTGTCCTGATACACTTCTGTTAAGAGTTTGGTAATTTTTTGAACTAGCATCCCATTTAAATGCAATCAAACATGGGAGGGGGATGAGTGTTGTACGTTTGTCCCAAATACATGGAGATTTCATAGGAAGAAGCTCGTTTTAATCTACTTTAAAATACTTTATCCTGTAAAATCCATCCCAATAATCTTAGAAGGGAAAAGGTTTATCTCTCAAAGAAAGAAACATCAATGCATCTGATAAATTTTATATACTTTAGTATGGTACTGAAAAAACCCAAATTATTTTTCCCCTAACGTAGACTGATTCCATTATTTAAGAATCTAATAAATTAAATTTACAGAAATTAACCTAAGAAAAGTTTTGTTAATCAGAAATGCCATGCTGAAAAAAAAGCAGTAATAGGCTTTAATTCCTTCTATATATTCATAGCATACAAACAAAAGTAGGAAGCTTGATTTACACCCCTGTCCCCCACTCAATATCTTTGCAAAGATGTGTCTTCCAGGACAGAGCTAGAACTTTGTGTTTCTTTCTTAGCTGCACAAGCAGCTTTTTAAAATCAAGTTTTGTTCCTGACAAACCAAGCTTAATCTAAGGAACAACGGAATGATCCCACTGACACTAGTGGCTCCTGCCTCTGCCTGAATTTACTTTAATTCCTGGAATGAATGATTACAAACACCAGTAAACATCACTGAGAAATAAATATCATGAAAAATCATTTCTTGCCCACAAATATTAGCACAAGTTGTTTGAAAATCAGAAATGAAAGTGCTGGCAATGCATTTGATAATTTGGGGGGAACTTCAGATTTACCTTTACAGCTGCACACCTCAAGGACAGACAGATTTCTCTGCTCACAGTTCCTCTATGTTCTGTCCCATTGTATCTTGTTCTTTCACATGAGTAGGAGCCCTACCATGTTCCATCTTGTGGAGACACTGGAAGAAAGCAGCAAGGCCAGGAGCAAAGGGAGGGGTGCAGAGTGCTGCTGAAGTTAATTAGATTGGTTCATGGTTTCTGGAACTAGTTTTCATGAAAGTATGTGTTCAGGCTTTTTTTTACCTAAATATGACTCTTAATAAAACATCATAAACATTCCAATTTTTAAAACATATAATTTAATTTTTACAATATATTTTGGAGACTAAAATGTTAACCCTATTAACCTCAGTGCAGAGACCCCCACTTCAAAGTTAATATTTCTTTATGTCTGCCCAAAATGAGCCAGCCACCCTAGCCCAATCCATGTGCAGTTGGCATGTGGAGCTGCTTGGGGTTTAGTGGTATGTAGTGGGGCCAGCCTGCCCTTGGAGCAAAGAAGTCTGGCAATAAGCTGGGAAACAGGCAGTGCGGGGGAAGGCCAGATTTTTTTCAGCAAGATGGAAATTGCCAAAATCCCAGGCATGCTCAGCGACCCTTCCCCAGTGTGACGCAGAGAGAAAGGTTCCATATACTTGGAGTGCTCTAGTACAGCCAGAGGGCTGGAGCTGTGTGCCAGGAGTCACTCTCTCCTTATCATGCCCTGCTGCTGAAGCACTGGGTGGCAGCTGCCAGGTGAGAGAGGCTGTGTTTAAAGGATTGTCCTTCTATCAAGTGCTTCATTCTTACCTCCATGTAGATAACATCACAACTTAAATATTTACCCTCTATTACCTTTTTACTACTGTATATGCAGTTCATAGGAAAGTGGTTTCAAGGGTGGAGAAGTGCATTTCTCTGGAAGTCTGGTTGCAGCCTGCTTTGCAAACCTACTCTATTAAACTGGATTAAATCCCTAACCCTTCCAGTAAAACTTTGCAGTTGTGAATAGCTGAAGACTGTTCACTGGGTTCAGATGTGACTCAGCTTGCTGCTTTCTTCCAGCCAGGGCCCTGGGGGTGGCAGGGATATGGAGAAGGACCTGTGCTCTGAGCCTGCAAGGGCCACTCATGGCATCTTCTTGTGTGTTGCTCTCTCCTAGGACACTCATCCGTGCTGAACCACTCGCCCCCTCCGGCTGAGAGCCAAGTGTTTCCCCATGTTCCTTTCCTTCCTGTCTCCACTGAGGATGGTCCCTCCTCTACCCCCAGCTGCCCGCCCCCTCTGCCCCAGAAGAAGACAGTGATCAGAATGGTGTCTTCCCCAGATCTCTTTTTGGGGACAGGTATCTTCAGCCAAAGCAGCTGGTGCTGGCAGCCCCAGGCTGAATGTCAGCCATTCTGAGAGCACTATGTACCTCCGAGAGGAGCTTCCCTTCATCCACCCAGCCAGCCTGGGGGGCCGCCCTGAGTCGCTGGAGAAGAGCTCCAAAAGAAACAGCTACTGGGGCTCAAGCACTGCTAAGAATACAGCGGCTTGCGGCCCCAGCAGAAACCTCCAGCCCCTCTCCTCCTCACAGCTCAGCGTGTCCAGCCAGGTGTCCTCGCCCTCCAGCCTCCACAACCTGCTGAGCAACATGGACAGCAAGGAGGGGCTGTACAGCAAGCTGGGGGCCCTGTACGCCGAGTCCCTGCGCCGCCTGGTCGCCAAGTGCGAGGACTGCTTCATGCGCGAGCAGAAGAACGAGCTGCACTTCAGCGAGAACAACTGGTCGCTCTTCAAGCTGAGGTGCAACAGGCCCTGCTGCGACTCGGGGGACGCGATTTATTACTGTGCCACGTGCTCCAAGGACCCTTCTACCACCTATGCTGTGAAGGTAACAGGCCACCAGGTATCCAGGCTTATCTCCCTCTTCTAGGATGAGATGTGTGCGCTATAGCAGCGCGCGGTGTCTCATACAATGTCTTGTTTTCTCTGCTTGTATTTCTCACAGCTGAAGTTGGGCAAGCAAAACCCCCTCTCAAAACTGCCACCTACCCACTGCTGGTTGGGAAGGGTAATTTGGAGAAAGAGTTTTTGTTATAACAAATGCCAGTCAGATTTAGCTTAATTGCTGAAGGGGTCTGAAATCCAACCATTTTCCCTCTCTGAAAACATCTTTGTGCAAATACTCTGTTGTAAACTCAGAGGTATTTGCCTCTGATGACACAAGCTGATGAAAGGCTGCTCAAAAGACAGCATTTTTGCCTCTGCCTGCCTTTGAAGTGGAAGCTCTGACCCAGATACTGAGTGCTTATATGATCTTTTAACTGCAGGCAATAAGATATTGCAGATCCCAATTAAACAATGCGAGGCTGACCCAGACATGCTGTGTAAGGTCAGGTCTGAAATATTTTCCTGTACCTCTATGGAATACATGTTTTGAAACGGAAACTTGAGGTGCAATAGTTCAGCTCTTTGAAACCCGGATAAGTAAGTTTATCCAGTCGGTTCTGTGGACATCCTGTGGATTTGGGGTTCTTGATCGACGTTATTACTTGCATACAGAGATCTTCATTTTCCTTCTGACTTAACACTGGGGATATCTCACTGCTGCTTATTCCTCAGGTTGTTTTCAAAGCCTAAAGTAATTCCCAAAAAAGATCTGTCAGAGATGCATTAAGGAGGGGAAAAAAATGAAGAAAATCTTTACTGAATCGTTTCCACTTTTGCCTGAAGTTTTGGGTTTTCGGTGTTTCATTCTAATGAGCAGGCTGCCTGCTCGTCACAGGGTGTGGGGGCAGGATAGTTTGGGTTTTGGCGGGATTCACATCTTCAAGGACACTCTTCCTCAGCCCCGGGCTCCAAGGACAAACAACGTAGAAGGATAGAACATCGTCATCCTCATCTGGAGTGGTTGATTGATAACGAGTGGGGCATATGCAAATAGACTGGAATCTAGAAAAAGGGGGAGGTTCGAGGGCTCGGCCTCCTTTTGACATGTATGTCGGAGCGACCCCAGGCAGCTGTGGCAGCTGCCGGGGCTGGCCTTGAGGGCCAGGAATAAAATTTATTGCAGCCTTACCCTAACCCGGCCACTGCCTCTGTTGTCTCAGGCAACAGTTTTGGCGAGCCAGCCAGGAGGGGGGGGTCGAAGCTGCTGGGAACCCGAGAGACCTTTTTTCGTCTTATCGGCGGAGGTCCCAGGTGCCGGCACAAGAACCCTTTGAGGCCGGGCGCATGAGTGACGTGATCGGGTATAGGGGTGGCTTGTTCCTTGTTCAGTGTCCGGGTTTGTTGCTGGGATCTTTGTGAGATCTGGTGCGGATCTAGGCAGAGATTTTGGTGTCCCTAGTTTGGCCTGGGGAAAGGTTGTGTCCCTATCAGGCTGCTGAGAGTCCTGAAGCCGAAGTGTGGCGCAGGAGATAGCTATCTGTGCTGTAGTTCAGAAGGTTGTGAGTTCAAATCCCAGCTCAGGGGTGATTGCTTTTGTTTGGGATATCGGAATGGGTTGTGCATACTCTAGTGACGGTGGTAGTAAATCAATTCCTAGGGACAGCCCCCTGGGCTTAGTATTGAGAAACTGGACTAAATGGGTTGGGGAGGAGTCCCCACTTATAAAGCCTAAATTGATTAGGCTTTCGGAGACCATATGGCCAACATATACGTTGGGTAATGGAGAGGTGTGGCCTCCATTTGGGAGCTTAGATAAAGGATTGATATCTAGCTTAATGTCATGTTTGCGTGGGGATAGGTGCTTCGAGGAATTGGAATATGCCAGGTTGTTTATGGTGTTGGCTTGCGAAAGAGCTCAGGATAGTAAGAAGGAGAATATCATGATAGTACGGGGAAAAAAGGAAAAGCCGTTTCTCTGCAGCGTGTGTAACAAGGATCAGCCAGAGGACCTAGTGGCCCCTGCGCTGGGAGCTGGGTCTGGTCAGGGTGCGGCTGCCCCCCCGCCGCCATCGCCCTATTCACAGACAAGGGGCCGGCCCAAGCCTCGGGCTGTGAAGAGGGAGGAGGAGGGGTTTCGGCAGCGCCGAACACCGTCTCTGTCCTCATCCACTTCACCCCCGCGAAGGGCTGGAAAAAAGGGTGGGGGGGGGCAGCGGCAGCAGCCTCTGGCCCCATCCCGAAAAAGGGGGGCCAAGGACAGAGAATATCCCAGGGACAGCACAGGCTGGACAAGTTGTAGGCGGAGGGAACCCTCCCCCGATCCCGGGCCTGTTCCTTACCCGAAGGCCAAGGAGCTGTTTCGGGAGATGATGTAATCAGAGGCAAACGGACAGCAGATAGAGCCTATCGTACTCATAGCCTGACATGGATGGGGAGCAGAGCTACGCTCTTAACAGAATCTGATAGCTCTTGCTCAAACAGTTCTGAAGACGAAAAAAGTGAAGAAGAAACAGACGAAATTGCAAACAGACGTAGGAAGGGGAAAATAGCGAAGAGAGCTATCAGAGAGCAAAGCCCAATTGCCAGGCGTACTAAGAAAGGGAAGTACAAGGAAAACCCAGACAAGGTAGTCCAATTAAGGGAGAGGGCAATTAATTCCCAAAATCCAGATTGGATTGACTTAAATCCCATGCTCGACACATTACTCGATCCCACAAAAAAACGAATGGTCCATAGAGCTATCACCACTTTTGTTGAAGGGGGCATAGCCAGTAGAATGCTTCAGGGTACTGTCACTCAAATCTTCCCCTCCAATTTTGTTGAGCGAGTTGCAGATGATGACCTCGTGACATTTCTGCCTCTGGAGCTGAATGATTTCACCCATAACTCATACCAGGAGAAAAGTTTGGTCAGTGCAAGCACCGACAGTGGAGATAAGAATGAGTTCTCCATTGAAGAGAGTAGCATCAGTCTGTTGGCCAGCAGAGCAGAAGGAGACCAGGAAGAGCCCGTTAGTCACACAGCAGTGCCTTACCCAAGAAAACTGACTCTTATCAAGCAGCTTGCCAGAAGCATAACTGTAGGCTGGGAACCACCTCTTTTGCCGGCTGGCTGCCCAGAGATACAAAGCTACAACATCTATGTGGATGAAGAGCTACATCAGAATGTGAAGAGTGGCCTTCAGACCAAAGCAGTGATAGAGAAGCTGGATTTATACAGCAGGGCTTACCGCATGTCTGTGCAGGCGGTGACGGAACATAGCACCTCTGACAAGCTGTGCTGCACTTTCTTTGTGGGGCAGGATTTTGGCATGGCACCCACAATGCTGAAAGTCAGAAGTGTCATGGCCACCTTAACAGATGTCACGTGGCTTCCCTACAACAGCAACTACACCCACGACGTGTATATCAACGGGCAAGAGTGCGATGTCACCAGGCCAGGTGTGTACTGGTACACCTTCCGCAGCCTGCAGCCCAGCACACAGTACGTGGCCAAGCTGCAGGCCCGGCCCATGAAAACTCCTTGGGAAGAGGTGCCTGAGGGGCAGGAGCAGGGCTCAGCCGTGATATACTTCACTACCCCTCTAGCAGGCACACCTGATGCTCCTTTGGGTGTCCAGGTAGAAGCTGGTCCCTCTCCAGGTATCCTGGTTATCAGCTGGTTGCCTGTCACCATTGATGCAGAAGGATCTTCCAATGGGGTGCGGGTGACTGGATATGTCGTGTATGCTGATGGACAGAAGGTGATAGATGTTACTTCTCCAACAGCTGAGAGCGTCCTGGTGGACTTGTTCCAGCTTCAGATGTTCCAGGTGTGCCGTGAGGTTTCTGTGTGGAGGATGTCTCAGCACGGGGAGTCCATGGATTCGGTTCCAGCCCAGAGTTCCTCGGTCCTGCTGCGACCCCCGCCCTGCAGCTCCTCTGTGTGCAGCTCTGTCCCCTGCAGAGTGCCCCAGGGGGGCCCCAAGCTCTGGCTGCCTGCCCGCAGCCCGCAGCACACGCCCGCGCTCCCCCTCCGACAGAACGCTCCTGCTGAGAGCTCAGATGCCAAATGGACTGATCCCTCCTCCAGCCCTGTGGGCTCAGCATGGCCCCTGACAGGGAAAGCCTCTTCACCCACCACACCTCCCATCTCCTAGTGCTTCCTTGGTGCAGGCTCCAGGCACTTCCCCACAGGGGCCGGATGCTGTGGGAGACAAGAAATGCCTGAGTGTGCTTCCCCAGCAGGCTGGCACGGTGCTCCCAGGGCAGGGCACGGAGCCCGGCCCCTCCCAAGAACTGGGATTGCAGCAGCCAGGTGAAGGGACAGAGGTTCGGATGAAAGCAACAGGTTGGGGACAATCTGTGCTGTTGGGTTTGTATTTGTACCAAGTTTTGCCAAGTATTACCGGGCTATCAAATGTATCAAATGCTCATCTGATAGGCAGTATTGTTGTTGATAAGTACTTATCTATCACTAAGTGTTACTGCTATTGTATTTGGGTAGAGACTAGACAAGGTAGAGGTCTTGTCAAGTCTCTAAAAGGGGGGACTGTTGCCTGAAGTTTTGGGTTTTCGGTGTTTCATTCTCATGAGCAGGCTGCCTGCTCATCACAGGGTGTGGGGGCAGGATAGTTTGGGTTTCGGTGGGATTCACATCTTCAAGGACACTCTTCCTCAGCTCCGGGCCCCAAAGACAAACAACGTAGAAGGATAAAACATCGTCATCCTCATCTGGAGTGGTTGATTGGATAACGAGTGGGGCATATGCAAATAGACTGGAATCTAGAAAAAGGGGGAGGTTCGAGGACTCGGCCTCCTTTTGACATGTATGTCGGAGCGACCCCAGGCAGCTGTGGCAGCTGCCGGGGCTGGCTGTGAGGGCCAGGAATAAAATTTATTGCAGCCTTACCCTAACCCGGCCTCTGCCTCTGTTGTCTCAGGCAACACCACCATCATGAACTCTAAGAGCTGTTCTAGGATGTTTTAAAACATCCCTAAGGGATGTTCTAGTTAACTGGTAGCTTAAAAGCCAGTTCATATCCTAAAGGAAATACAGTCAACCCAACAGAGAGGCTGTAAATAACCAGATTCAAATTAGATGAGATCTTGCACTAATACCCTTAGTCCAGCACTCAGAGTCGAAGCTTTTCTTGTGTGTGATACCTAAATACATCCCAACTCTCTTCCTAAAGCCTAAGAACCATGTAGTGAACTGTTGTGCTCCTTTTCAATCTGCAGTTGCCTGTGGCACACCCACACCTTTGCCTTTGCCTGCTGTGTTAGAGGAGGTTCAGTAGCTCAGCTCTGTGGCTGTAGTGCATGAATTCTTGCCAAGGCAGAAACAGCACATTTTTGGCCTCTTGACAGGGCTGCCCTTGTGTCCCTGTGAGTGAAGTGGGCTTACTCTGTGCCCTAGGTACACTGCAGAGTGTCTTAACAAAGTCCAAGCCAGTGCAACAAGGCTGGACTCTGTGCCAGCATAGTCATGTTGTGTATGTGTTTATCCATGTGCATGGATACGATTCCTGTGTGCCACCATCCCTTTGGCAGCCAAAGTAGGGAATGAATAATTGGGAAACATTACAATTGGCTGATCCCTAGCTGCCCCTCCTGGCTTCTGGTCTAGAGTTTTTGACATGAAAGAGATCACAGACCTGTCGTTAAAATTAGACTTGGAGAGCTCAAAATGGGCAGAGGATCAGACTTGAGCCAAGGAGCCTATTAAGAAGCAGGAGCCAGAGTCTGAGCTGTGCACAGACAGACATTGCTATGTATAAAACAGTTTGGAAATGGTTTTAGAGGCATTCAGCCAAGATATGCTCCTTGCCTTGGCTTCTTTCTCCACTAAGAAAGAGGTGTGTGACTAAGTGTGATGGTTTAAGGCCAGTTTGGGAGGACAACCTTTATGGAAACCCTCCTCCCCACTCAGTTCGGGAGAAAAAACTCCTCAGAGAGAGAATGGAAAGAAACCTGTTTATTAGACCAGCAAAGCACTCCCCCAGCACAATAAATTGAACAATACTGGATGATGAATTAGGGAAGAACAAAGACCCTCCTGTAGGTGGTTTTTGCTCTCAATTCTTTCCAGTGCTGGTGGACGTTGCTGCACTGGATCGGTCCTGGTGGGTCCTGGTGCCAGCTCCCCCGGCGCCCCCCGCGATCTACAGTCTGGGGTGGGGGGGAGGTTTCAACAGTTCCAAAAAAAACAGGCAGGAAAAAAAGGGGAAAAAAAAAAAAAAGGGAAAAATAAGGAAAAAAAAAACCACAAAAGCTTCTCAGCCCTAACTAAGCTAAACTAGCTACAAGCAAAAGCAAAGCAAAAGAGAGTGCGGCAAGGAAAGAAAAAAACCTGCCTCTTGGTGCCAGTGACTCAGTTCTCAAGTCCAGTCTGGAGATTCCTGAAAACAAACTGTGCACTTTCTCCCCATTTACTCTCAGATCCAACATAAACCAAACAGACGATTGGGGATACAGCGTAACGTCAACTCAGGACACTAAGCCAGCCCAGGCTCCTACTTGGAGCTTTCAGCAGGGAGGATGCCTCTGGTGCAGCCAAAGTCAAGAAGAATGGCTGGATGGGGAAGATTTCCCTGTATTCAGCTGGCTGTAGTTGTTCTTCCAGAGACTTCTCTCTTGCCAGGAATTCCTTCCCTTTTCCTATGCCTTACATGTCTTTCCTTTTGGAGGAGGAATGAGCAGTTTTGTTAGCCAGAGGGCTGGAAGGTCTGCTCTGCATTTGGGGACCTCCTGCGTCATCCTGGGTCCCACTGCATTCATCTGCATTCTGCCTAGCTCTCCAAAGCTTGTCTTCCCACAAAAAAGCCAGGGCAGGGTATTTTTGTTCAGAAAAGAGAGGACAATAGGGATTTGAAATGCCCCATCTCCACAGGATTGTCTCATCTGAGTGAATTATCTGCAAATGCCTATATTCAAACCCTTGCTAGAGGAATACAAAAGCAGCCCTCTTCAGCTATTCTCTATTCTTGTGTATATTTTAACTCAGAGGCAAAACTGATTTCTCCTACGATTTTGCACGCAGGCTGTGACTGGCACTGGCACGCTCCAGGCTTTGAAACCTTTCATGCTGAGTTTCAGCCTGTTGCTTACTCCTGTGGATGACATATAAACACTTCGCTAAATAAAGGGGAAAATAATATAATAGAAATGCCAGAAGGCCCCATAAGGTAATGGATACTCCTATAATAAACTTGAGTTTGAGTCTCTAATGCAGTATAAAGCTAAACTACAGAAGAAAATGAAGATAGAAGTCATGTAGGTTCAAGAGAGTCCAGATTATAAAATGCATATTTCTCCTTAGAGTTTGCTGCACTCTGAGTTCTTTTTAGGCCTGTTCTAGGCCTCCCATTTTCTCTTTGGTGGTTTTGTTTTCCCTGTACTGTAGACTACAGCTTGTTGCTCATTTCCCTTAGCCATTGATCTAAAGCTTGAGAGTAGTGGCTGACACAAAGAAGTGGAATGGTTGAGGAGGATGTGAAAGTGGCTCCAAGGCTTGGGACCAGAGAAGGATCAGGTGGGAGGAAAGTGCTGGAGGCCTCTTCCACCCCTCACCACAAACAGGACTATTGCTCACAATCACCTCACATTGCATGGGGCCTCATCCAAGGGTGTTAACTCTCTGCAGAGATGGAGACAGCATGTCTACTGCTACAAGCTTTGCTTTTCTCCTTCCAGAAAAGTCTCTTGGGTTGTAGGAGTTCATCTCAATGATATCTGTGATGTAAAAACTGTGTTGCTTCTGTTGGCAGTGAAACAAAATCTTCAGAAGTGATTCACGCTAGGACTACTGTCCTCCTTTCTTTCAATTACTGGGCATTGCCTGGCGATGGAAGCGTGCCCAGAAATCCAACCCAGACATCTGATGGCTAAGGTTGGGCTGCTGCAGGACAAAAACAATCCTCAAGCCAGGGACCAATGCACATCCTGCTTCTGCTGTTGTCTTTCAGAGCATCTGCAAATCACAGCTTAGCATCCCACCTCTCAGCTTCTGGTCTCTGACCTGTCTCTGTCACTGGCTGATGAGACTTCTCTTTTGGTCTCTCTTCACAGATTTGTAAAACCCAGGAGTCCAAGGTAGCTGCTTCGTACTGCAGCCCTGCAGTGCCAGTTCACTTCAACATCTGGCAGGGCTGTGGGCATTTTGTGGCCTCCGTCCCCTCCAGCATGCTGCTGGCCTCATATGTTGGGAAAAGCATGCCTGGAGATGGCTTCCATCCCTCCCGCACTGCCAGTGAGCACAGCTGTGTGGTGGTCATCACCCGTGAGGTGCCGAGCCAGACCACTGCCGACTTTGTGAGGGACTCGGTGATGCTCCACCAAGCCAAGCCGGAGCTGTACGAGCGTCGCGTTTGCTTCCTGCTCCTCCAGCTCTGCAACGGCTTGGAGCATCTCAAAGAGCACGGCATCATCCATCGTGACCTGTGCCTGGAGAACCTCCTGCTTGTGCCCTGCAAGCCCCCCATGAGCTGTGGGAAAGCCAAAGATGACAAACACTTACCCCGCCTCGTCATCAGCAATTTTTTGAAAGCTAAACAGGAGACTGGAACCGGAGACTCCAAGCTGAAGAAGAGTCAGGCCCAGCTGACCCCAGAGATTGTGTCAGCTTCTCAGTATAAAAAGTTTGATGAGTTTCAGACTGGTATTCTCATCTATGAACTGCTGCACCAGCCCAACCCCTTTGAGGAGAAGGTGCACCTCAGGGAGCAGGAATACAGCCCTGAGGACCTCCCTGCTCTACCCAGCCTCTCCATCTACTCCCAGGGACTCCAGCAGCTGGCCCAGCTACTACTGGAAGCAGATCCCATCAAGCGTGTGCGGATCACCGAGGCCAAGCAGATGCTGCAGCGTCTGGTTTGGGGCCCCATCCAAGAGGATGCTGCTTGTGGAGCAGCCCGTCAGCCATGAGGAAACCCTGCACCAGGTGCTGCAGACAATGCTGGATGGACATGAAGCGTGCCCTGCTCATGATGAAGTTTGCAGAGAGGGCCGTGGACACGGAGCGGAGCGTTGAACTGGAGGACTGGCTGTGCTGCCAGTACTTAGCATCTGCTGAGCCAGCCTCCCTCTTGCACACATTAAAACTGCTGCAGCTGCTCTGACCTTGGATGTGTCTCGGAGGCAGCTGAGGGCTCCTGACTGCCTTGCAGCTAAAGGTACACAGCCCTTTCAGATGGGAAAGGTTTGAATCTCAGCTGCGATGCACGTTCAGCTCCTGCCCCGCAGTCCAGTCATAGTGCTCAAGGCATGTTTAGTATCCTCAGTACTGTTAGTTTGCAGGCAGGCAAAACGGGGAACCTACCCCCATTTGGGGGGATTTTTGGTTTTTGATACGGTAAATGTGGACTAATAAACACCTGCCTGCCTGTGTGCATTGTGAAAAACACGATTCACTTTTATGTAAAATCTGTAAGTTTAATAAACATAAAATAAAATAGGCAATTAGGAGACAAAAAAACAAAGCTTTTTTGGCCGAGGTGCTGATACCAACAAGATCAGCACCCCGTCTCTTTTCATATCCTTTGCTTTAAGGACTTCTGTGTTACATATTTAAATAAGCCAATACATGATTCAAATATTCATTTTGGTTTCAAGACCCCTCTTAAGTAAACAGTTTATTTATCGGTCTCCACACAGTCTGGGGGAAGTTGTAAATCTGTCTTCCGAAGATTCAGACCCTCAAAAGGCTCAATTGTTCTTTATCAGAAATCTTTAGTTCAGGAATTCCTGATGTCCCTTCTGTCTTTTATCTAGTTGAGGAGTTAGAAAAAAAACAACCCTCATCTCTACTTTGTTACAATCTAAGAAGATTCATTTATCACATTTTTCAAATTCTATTAATAAAAGAACATACAATACAACCTTCCCATATTATACATTAAGCAATCGTCTTACTATATGCAAAAAGCCAACTCCAAAACATGCATTTATTACATGCATGTTTCTAATGAACTCACTGTACTGAGCTGATTTCTGTGCCTATGGGACATTCCTCCAATCCCCACCTCTCCCAAAGCATCAGAGCCTTTTTCCCTGGGAACAACACCATGCAGGGAAGCAGGGATGAATGGGTGGCTGGTTCTCTTCAGGAGCAAGGGCATTTCACAAAATGCTCCTTTGGAAGGGAGAACCTGGAGCTTTGAAATTCACATCTTCTGTGAGTTTTGGCATCCATTTTGCTTCTCCCTTTCAAAACAAAAATTACTGCTTGTTTCTGTGTATCAGTTCTTTTTTTCCCCCGTGGGCAGTTCAATATCAGCTGCCTCTTACCTTTGATACTAATACAGCTTGGCTCTCCTGTCTAGTGCTGCAGCTATAGTGGAGAACTACTGTTGGATGTGAAGGGCTGAGAGAGAGCTCAGGGTGAGTCTGTTCATGAGAATGATGCTGGGAATTACCCCTTGTAAAGCTAATGCAATGGAAAATCCCCAATTCACCTCCAAGGCCTTGGCAGGAAAGTAAAGGCCAGGTTGCTTTGCTTTCCCCATCTCTCCCCATCCCTCCCTTCGCCTGGGAAGAAGCCTTTTCCAGGCTTCTCACCTGGATTTTTCCATTTTTAAAATCTATTTGGCTATGGTTGCTGCTGATGGAGGGGATAGTAGTTCCTTGCCTGGGCACTCATTTGCGATGAATTTCCCCTGATCCCCTTAGGGAGGAGGCTGTGCACGTCCTTGCCTGCTGGATGTCCACGACAGATCCATGTTGTGCTGGCAAGGGGGAGATAATTTGCAAGGCAAGTGGCTTGCAAAGCTGTAGTTGGTACTCAGTGGGACTCAAAAGGTAGCCAATTCACCTGTCCCTTGTGTCTCACATTTATTGAACTCCTTTATTGAGAGATCAGCTGGGATGTGAAAGGCTGGGACCACTGCAGGCCAGCAGGGTCTCATTGCTGCTGGTGTTTGAATTAGAAATGCACAGGGCTGGGTGCGCTGCAAACACATTTCTCCAACAGATGGGATGCAGGAACAGAACAATGAATGGTGGAGAAACTGGCCTGGCTCCCTTTAGCCCCTTTGCCTCCATCCAGACATAGAGCAGCCACTCAGACTGGGAGAGAGGCAGTGTTGCTGAGGAAAAAAAAAAGATTTTTCAAAGGTTGCAGGCTTCTTTTACTCTTCCACCCCAACATGAAGCAGAGATGGACTGCCCTGGTCCTGACATCAGTTCTGCAGCCCTTGGAGAAGTGGTAAGTTTGGGACATTTGGAGAGAGCCCAGCATCAGCTTAGCTGAGACTGGATGTCACTAGCTGAGCAACCCTCCTCCCAGCTCTAACAGGGAGAAATTCTTGGGCACCTTCCTCCAGCCTTGATTCATCCCCAGACACAGCCTGGTCTTTTGGGGAGTTTAATTCCCCAGGTTTTTTTGATACTTTGCGTACTTTCTGTGAATCTTTTCCAGGCTTCTCACCTGGATTTTTCCATTTTTAAAATCTATTTGGCTATGGTTGCTGCTGATGGAGGGGATAGTAGTTCCTTGCCTGGGCACTCATTTGCGATGAATTTCCCCTGATCCCCTTAGGGAGGAGGCTGTGCACGTCCTTGCCTGCTGGATGTCCACGACAGATCCATGTTGTGCTGGCAAGGGGGAGATAATTTGCAAGGCAAGTGGCTTGCAAAGCTGTAGTTGGTACTCAGTGGGACTCAAAAGGTAGCCAAACATTCAACCAGCCCACAAAAACACGAGACTAGATCCATTTTGCAGGCTGAATTTCAATGTAGTGACAAACACTGTTACAGGTTTTGGCACATGATGTGGAATTTTAACTTGATCCAAAACTCTGTCCCTTGAGTTTGGGCACTTGAGTCTGGTTCTGGTGTTGGTATTGGCAAATTGCAGCAGCATTCCTGTGAGTCTGCAAAAAATAATTTACAGGCCTTAGCTATGAATACAGTATGAAGGGTTTTAGTGTTAAGTTTAGCATAGCTTGCACAACTCTAGAAAGCCCTTTTGTTTTAAGATGTATTTCTTGTATTAGTATGTATCTTTCTTGTAGTTCAATAAGAGTTTCTAGGACAGCTTTAGCCTCTGCCTGGAACCTTTCTTTTATTGGTTCTTCCCTGTCTCACCCCCTCTGTGATGCATAATTTCCCTCTTATCCATCATGGAATTCTTATCTTTGAAGTACAATAATTTTAGCCATTAACTTAGCTGGACTACCCTCAGGCCACCCGCAAACCTGTGTTGGATTTGTTAGAACTTAAGTGACTTAGTTTGGCATGATGTATTTAGATTGCTTTATGGATGTCTATAACTTTGAACCCACCCCAGAAATGTAGTATTAAACCGCCCACCACCCCAGGCTCGGGGTCTCTCTCCAGAGGCACCAGCCTGGTGGCTGGGGGGATTTCCCTGACCCCTTTCCCCCAGAATAAAGCCTCTGTTCCCTGGAAACTTCAAGAGAGTGCCCTCTTTCTCCGATCCAGCCTTAGCAGTGTTTCCCAGCTGCGTGAACCGAGACCCCACAAAGTGACTTGCTGAGGCGTGCCGGAGCTGCCGGGGAGGCCCAGGCTGAACACCGAGCCGGGGCCAGAGCAGGCACGCATCACAACATCTGGCACCAGCAGACAAGAGGCCAACAATAGTCTTTTTCAGCCATATTTTTCTTAATGGGGTGGGTGGCCTCTTGGTCTCATAGAAACAGAAATTCTTAGCTCACGGGTTTTCCGGTACTTTCCCCTATGGTAGCTCATGCTTCTTCTCCAGCCTGAACAGTTGCAGGTTTTGGTCTTAGGGTTCATGCTGGAACAGGAGAAGTGCATTAGGATTTCTGATGGGTAGCTGTTGTGGGGAAAGTGACACCTAAGCCTCAGCTGAGTGCCAAGGCTGAGTTTGAGGACTTTGCTGTCTTATGCCCACCCCCAGTCTTTGCTATCCCCACCATGCCATGAGCAGCAGCTCCCCTTTTCCTAGCAGGCATTCTTGTCCCCATGCTCAGGAACCTCTGCAAGAATGGTGGAGGGGATGGATCATTCCCTGTGTGGCAGGGGACACAGATGACCCTGCACCCTGGGGACCCAGTGTGTCACCCGTTCAGGGGGAAGGAGGATTGCAGGATATGTCTGGGAACACAGCTTGAGGTCTGTGTGCCACAGGGACAGTGCTGAGGAGCAGTGCCTGCAGGAGCACCGCAGACCCCAGGAGCTCAGAGGTACTGTGGAGGGGGAAAGGGGTGTTTTCTTGTCTCGTGCTGCCCCCAGACAGCCTGGCAGCCCCTTTCCCAGTGGTCCAAGCACACAAGAAAGGTGGATGTGAACAGAAAGGTGGATCTGCACAGAAATTGTCTTGTATTTTGCTGTATTTCTGCAGGATGTGTTTCCAGAGAAAGCGATACACTGGAAAGAAGTTTTTCCTTGTCAGTTTTGGCATGCATGGCATGCAGCAACACCCTGGTTTCATAGAATTTGTTCTGCCAAGCCCATGGACCTGATATTTGACTTTTCTGAGCAAATATTTCTGAAGGTCTGTGCATGAAAGCAGATATGACTCAGAGACAAGTTTTAGGCATATAGTGCTCTTCTTGGAAGCATTTTTTGTTGCATCTTTTTGTTTTTTCCAGAAAAAGAAAGCAGATAAATGGGAAGGGAGACTATTAAATAAGGCTGAAGAGGTCTGAACTGCGCTCCTGTCTCAGACTTTTCTGTGACCTTGGGAAATCTGCTTCACTCCCATCCACAAAGCAGAGATGATCAGTTTCTGTCTCAGTTACAAAGCAGAGTCAGCCACAAACCTTGTAAGTTTATATTTGACTGGTTTAGACAAGACATGAAAGTACCTAAAGGAGGAAGAAATTAAGAAATAAATACAGTGATTTATTAAAACATAATATTGCAATATTCCATCCTTTATTCTCAGGCACTAGTCCCTCCCTGGCTTTTTGCTGCTTGCTGCTCTTACAAATTTGCTGACCACTGCCTGTAAATGGCCCACTGCTGCTTGGGGCAAAGGCCACAACAGCCTCTGGATGATTCTGATTCCTTTGGGGCTATTTTTTCCCTTTAGCCTTCACAAAGAGCAGACACAAACATATGCTGAAGAAGCAGAGCTGCGTCTTAGGGGAAAACAGAGGAGAGGAGTGAACCAAGAGTGCAATAATGGCATGGGATGTGCTGAAGTGGTGGAGCTGCCCTGCCACCAAATGGGAGATGCCAGGAATCATCCAGACTTCCCAGCAGACTCAGGTAGCTGCAGCATGCTGGGCATCCCAGAAGTGGCTTTGCTGCTCTGGGACTGCAGCTCAGAGCTGTCTCCCCAGGATGGATGCCACCTCTCCCATGCTCTTCAGAGCCTGTAGTGCAAATCTTGTGGGGTAAATCACAGTGAGGGTATTTTATTCTGTCACTGCCAGGATGATCTCAGCTACCAGAGAACAAGTGGAGAAGTGGAATCCTCCCCCAAGCCCTGAAGAACCAGGGTAGCAAGAAGCAGAGATCAAACCCTTGTACTTGCATAAACCCTGGAGTCCCTCCTGAGCCAGTCAGCTCCTCCCATGGCCAAGAGTGAGCAGGGTGGAGAAGTGAGTCTGCTGTAAGTTGCTGGTCCAGAAATGCCCCAAATACCTTTGAAATACCCCAATTTCCTTCCCAGTGCACAGAGTAGTGCTTCCCTCACTGGCCCAGTGCTCAGAGGTGGAGTTCACCAGTCCATGGATGGCCCTCAAAATGCCTTTCATCTGAATTTCAGAAAAGGAGCACCTGAGTTACTTGAGGCACATAAGCAAGAGTATCTTGGGGAAAGAGGAAAAGAATTGGGAAGACCTTTTTCTGCACTCCTATTCCTCCTCAGTTACACTTTCCGAATGCATTTGGGCAGTCTTTTTGCAGCAGCACAGCACCTGGATGTCAGCAGCCCCATGGGACTTCTCAGGGCTCTCATATAAATAGGACCAGAGCAAAGGGGTTCCCCAGCCCTGTGGGCTGCATTAGGCAGAGTGCTGCCAGCACATGCAGGGAGGTGATCCTGCTCTTCTGCTCAGAACCACTGAGACACATCTGGAGTGCTGGATCCAGTGGTGGACTCCCCAGTACATGAGAGACATGGACATACTGGAGAGAGTCCAGCAAGGGATTGATGATGAGGAAGGGACTGGAGCATGTCTGATCAGAAAAGAAGCTGAGAAAGCAGGGACTGTTCAGCCTGGAGAAGAGCAGGCTCAGACAGGGGGAGCTTGTAAGTGTGCTGGTAAGTACTGACAAGGAGAATGAAGGACAAGAGGGGATGAACACAGACTGGAACTGTGAAATCCCACGGAGACTCAGGAACACAACTTCTGTATGTGTGTGCACACAGTGTGTATGTGCTGGTATGTGTGCCCTGTGTGTGCTACTGCTGTGTGCGGTGCTAGGAGCAGGGGTGTGAGCGTTGAATGCTTTGTGTTGTGAGTGTGGCTGCACGTTGTGTGCACAGTGCAGGACTGGTGAGCATTGTGTGTGTGTCTGTTGTGTTCAGTGTGTGTGGGATGGTGGCTCAGGGATCTCTGTGTGGCCCCAGCTGGGGTTTGGTCCTGTGGGGGCCCCAAGAGGACCCCAGAGAGGTCACAGATGGGGTCAGAGGCATTTGGGTGATGGGACATCTGACAGTTTAAGGGGTAGGCATGGGGCAATGTGGGGGTACCCAGGGGGGTTATAAGGCATGTGGGAGGTTGGGAAACCGTGGGAGAGTTACGGGCTATCCAGGAAAGCAAAGTGACTCCCAAAAGGCCAAGACACTGGAGAGAAGGCTGGGTGCACATCCAGGAGAATGGCGGGCCTTGGGCTGGGAGGGTGGTGGTGGTGGTGATGGGGCACCCATGGGAGTTGTGGGACACCCAAGAAAGGGGAGAGGGCAGAGGAGAGGGCAGAGACACCCCAGGGAGCTAAGGGACACCCAGGAGGCTGGGAAACCCCAGGGATTTATAAGGCACACAGGCGCCAAATAGAGCTTGGACAGGGTTGGGGTCACCCAAGGAGCTCAGGGGGCACCCAGGCAGGGGTGTGATCGCAGGGTCCCCCCAGAAACAGATGCTGCAGTCCAGACTTCTGACACCTCCTTTATTGCCGGCATTAACAGAGCCCCTGATGTGAGAGAGAATCCGTGCTCACGCTGGGGGCCATGGCCCCGCCGTGCCAGGCCTCACTACGGGATGGTTCTCTCCAGGTGCACGGGTCGCCCGTTTTGGCAGGCCACGAGCACGCGGTGCTGCAGCTGCTGGGCGGTGTAGGAGCAGGGCGGCCGCGTGCTCCCGCCACGCAGGCGGCAGACGGTGATGCTCAGGGCTCTCTGAGTGCTGTGGAAGTTCGTGTTGGGTTCGGGCGCCCGGGAACAGGCGGCCACCAGGTCCTCAACGGGGGCATGCACAAAGGTGTTGGTCTCCTTGCAGGGCCCGCCTGGGGTCAATACTCCCCGCTGCGCCAGCATGGTCTCACAGTAGCGTTGCCCAATGGGCGTCCGGGGGTTGTCCACGTGTTGCCGCTGGAACCTCTGGTAGGGGTTCTCGGGCTGCGCCTCTGCCAGTGCTGCCAGCACCAGGATCATGCACAGCACCCAGCCTGCCATGGACACCTGGGGAAGGTGGGGTTAGGGCCATCTGGACCTCTGGGCCCCCAAGTGGAAATCCCACCCTGGGTGCTTGGTTGTTCTACAAATTCCCTCCCAAATCCCTGCGTCCCATACAAATCCCCTCCCAATGCATGGAAGCCCATCTCTGGACAGCTGGGCTATCTGTGGATCTTGCCTGGATGCACAGGAACCCTAAAGTTAGGCACTCCCCAGAAGCCTCAGTCCCCCATGGAACACCCCTTACCTGCTCTCAGACCCCCGGTTCCCCTACAGATCCACCGCGTGCCCCGACACCCGGATGCCATACACGGCCTTCCTTCCCCTCTGGATGCCTGAGCTCCTCACAGACCCCTCCCACAGACATTCTGGTCCCCTGTTCACCCCTCACCCGCACCTGTGTGCGCATCTCCGTGTTCCTTATGGCCTCAGGATCTCCAGGATACCTCCCAGTCCTCTGCACCTCTTTTATATTGGCCCCAGCCGTGCCCAATGGGCAAGGATCTGGGAGGAGTGGCAGAGTAAAGAGCAAGGTCCAGTGGATATCCGCATCCGGGAGAGCCAGGTGTCCAGGAAGCCCTGCTCACCCTCATGGCCCCCAAGGTCATTAGGCAATCATTAACGAACCACATGACTGTCTGCATGTGTCTGCTTGGGTGGCCTCTGTCCCATTTGGTGGGGGGCAGGATGTCACCATCACCTCTGGAGCAGCTGGCATGTGTTCCTACAACTCTTGAAAGATGTGACACATCCGTGACTCTTCTGCTGTGCTAAGGGACCTATGTGCTCCTTTTCCTGGTGTCCCCTTCAATTCATATGCCCGGGAAGCGCCAGGATGCATTTTTCCTAACTTCCACCTCCCATGCTCCCAGCTGATCCATTCATGCAGAGACAAGCAAAGAGCCAGGAGCCAGCCTGAGTCCATCAAATACTCCTTCCTCATCTTAATGGAGCTCCAAGGAAAGCATGTCCCCTCCAGAGGGAGAGGCATGCAATGCCCAGGCGAGGCTGTCATGAGTGGGTGCAGGTGGTCTCCATCCTCCCCGTCTAAGGCATCAGAAATACTCTGATGGGAAGTGGCAGAGAATGAGGTCCTGGGCAGCACCTTTCCCAAAAGAGCTGGAACTCTTCCAAGACTGGCCATAGGGAAGGTGCAGAGGGTCTTGCCCTGGGCTCTGGCAGCATTTCTACAGCCTCTGATAAAATCCTCCTCAAAGGTGCACAGTCCCTACAGTGCAAACAGCTCGGGTACCTGGCCAAAACCTCACAGACGTGGAAGGTCAGCACAGCCCCCTTGCTCCTGGGCATGGAAAGAGGATGGGGACTCTCATCATGACCCCTTGGACACACTCTGCTTTCCACTGTCCTGGTGTGGGTGCAAAAGGGATGGCGTCCACAGGAGGAGGAACAAACCCAGATGCTTGGCAACGGACTGTCTCTAGCTGGCATGGTGCAGGTACCTGTGCTGGATCCCATCCTACCTGGCAGAGCCTCAGGCATATCCTTGCCAGAGGCTGCTGTGAGGCTCATTGGTGAACCACAGCCTGTGGTCACCTCTTGTCCCAGGGGAGTCTCAATTGCCTGGTGTGAGAGTCCAGGACATTCCTTTGGATACCCTGGACAGACAGGAACCTGCACAGCAAAGTTTGAGACCGGTACAGGGGAGTTTAAAATCTGTACATGGGGGTTTAAAACCTGTACAGGGGGGTCCAGGATTTGTACAGGGGGCTTGGAGACCCTGGCACAGAGCCCAGAAAGGCAAGGGCTTTGACTTTAGTCCATGGGACAGCCTTCCAACATGAAGAGAGGTATTACAGGCCACAAAGTGTAATAAGGATTGTGTAGTTTTCAGATTTGGGGTTTCTAGAATAGGGGAGAAAGGTGACAAGATGGAGGATTCTGGGCAGTGCCCTGGGGTCTTCTTCCTCTTCTTTGTCTCCATCTTCTGCTGTGACAGTGGCACAAAGTAGTTCAAGGTGATTGGGTTAGTGTAGAAATAACTTGTTTAGTGTAGAATGTAGGTACTGTTTTGTAATTGTAAAGAATCAGTACATAATAATCTGTATAAGAGATGACGAGCCTTTGTCAGGGGCAGGAGTCTCTGCCTGATGCCCGTTCTGTGAAGACCTTGGTCAGGCACAGGAAAAAAGGGAAAAGATAAGAAATAATAAACAGAGAGAAAAACCTTGGAAAAAGAATATCAGAAGACTCTGGTTCATTTCTGTGTTCCGCTTGGGGCTTTCAAAGGGCAAAGGACACTTAACCACCTAATCTCGGGTGCCCAGCCAAACCCGAGAATTGGCGTTCCTTCAGGTGGGCACCACATGAGCACAACAAGGCCTCTGAAGCCAGGAAGCCGAATTGCCAGCACCTGAGAAGAAGAGGACCAGAGCAGCTGATCTCAGATTGGTCTCAGACTGACAGATCTCCAAGGGCCCTGGAATCCGTCATCCTGACAACTGCTGGTGGGTGATCAGGACATCCTCGAGCTGAATTTGAAAACATCTGCCCCTCATTCTTCAATTTTGGTAAGACAGTTGAGATATAGAGAACATGGGGGGGATTCTGCCTGTTTCCCAGGAGCAGCTTAGTATTTTTATAAATGAAATGAATGATTTAGGTAATTTGTGTTAAATGTTCTAGTTAATAATTACAAATGTGTAGGGGCTATTAAGCAAACTGCAGAAATTGTAACTATATAGAGGATATTAAGCAATAACCATAAGTTGCAGAAACTGCAGAAACAGAAAAGTCAAAGAGAGCCCGGCCTTGGTGCAGCATAATGTAATGTAACTTTGTATCATAAGACATGAAGAATGAGAGAAAATGAGAGATATGGTGAAACCATGGTGACCACAGTGGAAGGTTCCCAAGAACGTGTTGTGGTGAAGAGGAGAGACTTCATCCATCGACCACCATGAGAGGGCAGAAGACCCCAGACTCCCAGAATTGGAAAACTCAACTATGACCAGATATGGAAAAACAGAGACTGGGGAGGGACCAAGGGGTGTGTGTAAACCAAAAAGTTATAAAAATGGAAAATTGTGAAGAAAACTTTTGAAAGCTGTGCGTGGAGCACGAGCTGAGACTTGTGCTCTCCGGCTTTCCCAGCGCGCTGCTTGCTTCGGCATCTCGCTTTAATGAAGTTTATCTAATTGGCAATCAATTATTGGGTCCTTTATATTTATCAGCTGGTGGCCCCAGCATGATAGGGGGTTGTGGGGTGCGGCTCCTCCTGATCCAGGGGGTGCCCTCATCTATTGATGAGCTCGGATTTCTGAGAGGGTGCTGTTTTCCCCCACTCTCTATCAGGACACTAAATTGCAGGGAGACGAAATCAGAAGAAGCTTCCTTATACGTCGGCTGTTAAAGCTCCTGTAATTCTCGTGCATGATGATCCGAATGATCTGAGAAGTGGTAAGATTGATCGTTCAGTTAGGAATCTAGGAGAGGTCCACCAGGGGGGGTGTGCCTGCCTTGGGGGTACACCAGGGGAGTGTACCTGAAGGGTTACACCAGGGTGAGTAGACCTGACGAGGTCACCGAAGAGTGTAACCGGGTAGTGCCGGGCGCATACCCTGATGAGAGCATCAAAGAGCGTAACCAGAAAGTACACCAGAGGAGTGTACTTCTGTATGAGTGTGATCCACCAGAGAGTGTATGCCTGTGTATGTGTAATAAAGAAGATTGCATGTAAAGGTGCCTGTAAAGGTGCGTGTGCATGAAACGCAGCAGGGACTGTGAAGCGAGAGCAGACCTCTTCTAAGTGCGTTTCCCGTGCCCTGCGAGGGGCCAGGCCACTGAAGGAGGGAGCCAACGAGAGAGTGAGTGAAGCACCCGAGAGGAAAGGGAATAATGAGTCAAAAGAAAAGTAAATCCCAAAAATCCAAAGGGATCCACATGAGAAACCCCAGATGCGAAAAGGGGTGGAAGAGGCAGAGTTACCTGAAATTCCCCAAGACACCTCCTTAGGGAGAGTGATTGAAAATTGAGACAATTGGCTGTCCAGGGAAGAGAAAAAATAACGGGAGGATGATTCATGACTGTATAGAAGCATGGAGTACTACAAAGACAAGGGAGCCTCAATTTTGGCCCATTCTTTTGGGTCATTTGAAGATTGGAAGTGGCAAGAGTCTAAAGCTTCATTGTTCCCATTGGTCCCGACAAAACAAAGAAAATCTAAAAGAGAAGATTGGTACCCCTTGGACAACCTACCCTCCCCATCCTCAAAGGCAACCTTAACCTGCAACTTCCCTATCCCCTCCTTCCTTCACCCACGGCTTCCCTACCCCCATTTCCTCCACCCGCGGCTTCCCTGCCCCGCAGCCAAGAATCCAAAAGTTATTTACCCACGGGTCTGAGCAAGGGGCTATCCCATCGCCCAGGCGAACAAGAAGTAAAGTGCAAAGGGAAAAATTAACAAGGTGTGGGTCAGCCTTTGCCGTTAAGGGAAGTGCTTATAAGACCAGAACACACAGGCTCTGTGAATGTCCCATTGACAAGAAATATAAGAAGTAGTCCTGAGGGGACAGAATATTAACAAGGCTTTTAGTAAACACCAGAAAAAAGATAAATCCCCGACTGACAGGTTAGAAAAGCTTAGAAATAGCTTGAGGATGTACTCAAGGGTAAAAGACATACAAAGGAAATTAGAAAAGCTAGAAGGGTGGCAAGAGCAGGAAATACAAGATTTTTTGAGATGAGTGCAGAAAGTGTAAGAGAGAAGAAGAAAGTGAAAGCAAAAGCAAGAGTGTTAGTAGCTGCAGTCAAAAAAACCCTGAAAACAACCCCAAGATGTATGAAGCAGGAGGAGAGGAAGAGTAAACTAAGTTGACCAAAAGGCTTTAATTGTAAATGCTATTATTGTAGGAAAAGCTATGTAAAGGTGAGTTTTAAAGAAAAGTAGTAGACTCACTATAGGGCAGGATATTTTCCTAAGGGGTTGGACCCTCCCTGTAGAAGAGAAAAGCTGGAGATGACAAAACAAACATCATACCTGGCTGTACAAATAAGGAAACTTGAAGAAGGATTTTAAGTAGTGGCAATTAGTTGTAAATGGGGTAAGGGGTCAATTGGATACCCAAGCTAAAATAATAATGATAAAAAAGGGCCGAAAATACTCCCGAGTCCTTTAATAGACAGAAAAAATGAAACATAAAAGTAAGATAAGTATTAAAAGAAAAAAAAAACAACAAAACCAAAAAAGGAATGCGTTTTAAATGGCAGTCAATCCCAAGCACCCCTGAAGAATTTCCTTGCTGCTGACGAGATGGTAATCCACGCTCTGAAAAGCAAAACCAGAGGCATTGAAGAAGGCAGAGGGTTACTAAAGTAGGGACTACTGCTGGCAGTTCTGGCTCTGCCACTTGGCATGCCCGGCCAACTTTAGCAAAGGAGTTTCTAAATATAATAGCTTTCGATGTGTGCAATGATGTTAGAGAAGCATCACAGCATGTCACAATATAAGTGCAACACCTGAGGAAAATAAACTAAAGCAAATTAAAAAAATCAAACTCAAATCAAGCTCCTGCTGGGAAACTTCAGGAAGAGCGTGGAATGGCCACGCGGAACGACACGAGTGATGGCGGTGGGTCAAAGCCAAATTCCACAAATGAGGCAATTATCAGGGAATGGCACTGCGATATACCCACAGCAGGACAATCTGCAGCATCCCCAGATGATCCAGACTTGCTGCCACCAGGGGCACAAGGCAGTTTAGCAACTTCCAAAAGGACCTGCTTCTTAAATGAAAATTATGCAGTGATACCCACAGGGGTCACTGGGACTTTGTGTAAAAGGCAAGACTTTTTGATAATAGGTAAGGACAGGAGTACTATCCTGGGACTCATCATCTATCCTTCAATCATTTTAGCAGATCGGAATGAGGAATTGACAGTTTTAGGCAAACCTCTCAGACCAATATCACAGGATTTTCTTCTTTCATTCAGCACATGCCAAGATCATTCACCCTGTAGATCTCCTCTGGTCTGGATAAAATCTCCATATAAAGACAGTCCTGCTTGTGCTTCACACATGTCATGATGTCACAAGTAGCCCTGCTATAGGAGTTCCTACATAGATTTGAGGAGTACCAGAAGGAGTTTTGTACTAGAGGTGATTTCTCCCTCTCATTGTGTTCCCAGTTATTTCTTAAGGGGAAAAAATCTGCCTGCACTCATTGAACTGAGATTAAAAAATACTTACATTACCTTCTGCTTGGGGCAGAACCCAGGAGCATAAAAAAAACTTAAGAGCAGTTTGTGGGCTAGGCATGTGGACGGGTTGCCAAAGATTCCAGTGCTGACGTTTGTTTCCTAAGACTCTCTCAAGTAAATCTTGTCTCTTGAAACAGGGATTCAGCAGCATGTCCTGGCAGAGATGCCTCTGGTGAGGTACTCGTGGACTACACACTGAAGAATTTCTCTTGGCTCTATCCTCTGTCAAACCCTGTGGATGGAAGTGGCAAGAGGTGCCATGCTGAATGATCCCTGTCTGTGGCTTTTGACAGGGTTTTAATGGAGAGAATCTTTCTGTGCACCCATTCGAGTATGATGCTGATGTCTGGGTTTTCCTTAAAGCTTGGGGCATGAATGTCAATTGTTAAGGCAGATATTTCTCAGCTGAAACTGGACAGCAGTCACTTGCTGGGCAACTGGGTGTACAATACAGGCACACACCGGGGGCAAGGGTCCAAGAGGAGTCAGATGGCTCAGCACTCAAGCACTGGGGCAAAAGAGACGTGCGCTGCTTCACATTTCCTACCGAGCTGTTACTGAGCATATTCTCAGAAATGGGCTGCTGAAACAGCCTTGCATGGGAGACAAACCTGCAGAAACCAAAATCTGTGCTGCTCATTCCTGAGGTACCTCTCGGTGCTGTTGGTGTGATGGGATAGATTACGGGAGGTGCATACAGAGAGCCTTGGCAGTGGAGGAGACAAATGAAAATTGACCAGTGCTACCAAAATCTGGTGAGGAAGGACAGGGCTGGATGGTGCCAGCATCCACTCTGGTGTCTGAGAACCAGGGGATCTGCCCTCACCTCATGTGGTCTCAGGTGGTGGAGCAGCTAACAGGGATTGCTGCTCTGGCACAGCTGGTGCAAGCGTGCAAGTGACATGCCACAACAGACTGGGAGCTCAGGGAGCTGAGCCCCTGCACTTGGAGGTTGTAGGTGATTGCTGCTGAGTCACTTGGGCTTTGAGGAGACAAGTGCCTTCTTTGGGCTGACATGGAAACTGCCCCAGGGCATTTCTCAGGAGCAGGCAGGAAGCTGCTGGGAGGAAGTGCCTGCTGGCAGCTGAACCCTCAGCAGCAGCTTTGTGAGGAGGAAGGGTTGTTTGCTACCACTCTGCAGCTTTGGAAAATAGATTTAAAGAAAGCAATGGACCCTGCTATCTGCTAAACTATTTGTTATTTGCTTGGAGCAAAACCCCACCGTTTCACCTTTTGAGGTGTACACTTGCATGCGAGTTGTTAGCAGAGTCCCATTTGTCATTCAAGTGGCAAGATAAATTCCCTTAAATTATTGTCTCTTTTCCTTTAATTTTCCCTTCCACTCCTCACTTGTTCTGTCTCTATGACCCAAAATTATTGCTCTTTATTTCAATGTCAGATCACCTTTTTCTCCTTTTCTTTAATGTCCCTCTTCTTTCATGGCACTTTTTTCATGGTAAGTGTATTACCCATCTCCAGTCTGGCCCGGGTAGGAAAGCAGCTGCTATGTCTGCCCAGAATGAGCCAGCCATCCCAACCCAATCCAAGTGCAGTTGGCATGTGGAGCTGCTTGGGGTTTAGTGGTATGTAGTGGGACAAGCCTGCCCTTGGAGCAAAGAAGTCTGGCAATAAGCTGGGAAACAGGCAGTGGGGGGAAGGCCAGATTTCTTTTCAGCAAGATGGAAATTGCCAAAATCCCAGGCATGCTCAGCGACCCTTCCCCAGTGTGAAGCAGAGAGAAAGGTTCCATATACTTGGAGTGCTCTAGTACAGCCAGAGGGCTGGAGCTGTGTGCCAGGAGTCACTCTCTACTTATCATGCCCTGCTGCTGAAGCACTGGGTGGCAGCTGCCTAGTGAGAGAGGCTGTGTTTAAAAGACTGTCCCTCTATCAAGTGCTTCATCCTTACGTCCCTGTAGATAACATCACAGCTTAAATATTTACCCTCTACTACCTTTTTACTACTGTATATGCAGTTCATAGGAAAGTGGTTTCAAGGGTGGAGAAGTGCATTTCTCTGGAAGTCTGGTTGCAGCCTGTTTTGCAAACCTGCTCTGTTAAACTGGATTAAATCCCTAACCCTTCCAGTAGAACTTTGCAGTTGTGAATAGCTGAAGACTGTTCACTGGGTTCAGATGTAACTCGGCTTGCTGCTTTCTTCCAGCCAGGGCCCTGGGGGTGGCAGGGATATGGAGAAGGACCTGTGCTCTGAGCCTGCAAGGGCCACTCATGGCATCTTCTTGTCTGTTGCTGTCTCCTAGGACATTCATCTGAGCTGAACCACTCGCCCCCTCCGGCTGAGAGCCAAGTGTTTCCCCCTGTTCCTTTCCTTCTTGTCTCCACTGAGGATGGTCCCTCCTCTGCCCACAGCTGCCCGCCCCCTCTGCCCCAGAAGAAGACAGTGTCTTCTCCAGATGGCTTTTTTGGGGGACAGGCATCTTCAGCCAAAGCAGCTGGTGCTGACAGCCCCAGGCTGAATGTCAGCCATTCTGAGAGCAATATGTGCCTCCGAGAGGAGCTTCCCTTCATCCACCCAGCCAGCCTGGGGAGCCGCCCTGGTGCCTTCTCCTCCTCTGAGTCCCTGGAGAAAAGCTCCAAAGGAAACAGCTACTGGGGCTCAAGCACTGCTAAGAGCACAGCGACTTGCGACCCCAGCAGAAACCTCCAGCCCCTCTCCTCCTCACAGCTCAGCGTGTCCAGCCAGGTGTCCTCGGCCTCCAGCCTCCACAACCTGCTGAGCAACATGGACAGCAAGGAGGGGCTGTACAGCAAGCTGGGGGCCCTGTACGCCGAGTCCCTGCGCCGCCTGGTCGCCAAGTGCGAGGAATGCTTCATGCGCGAGCAGAAGAACGAGCTGCACTTCAGCGAGAACAACTGGTCGCTCTTCAAGCTGACGTGCAACAGGCCCTGCTGCGACTCGGGGGACGCGATTTATTACTGTGCCACATGCTCCAAGGACCCTTCCACCACCTATGCTGTGAAGGTAACAGGCCCCCAGGTATCCAGGCTTATCTCCCTCTTCTGGGTGGAGATGTGTGTGCTAACAGCACGCGGTGTCTCATACAATGTCTTGTTTTCTCTGCTTGTATTTCTCACAACTAAAGTTAGGCAAGCAAAACCCTCTCCCAAAACTGCCACATTCCCACTGCTGCTTGGGAAGATTAATTTGGAGAAGGAGTTTTCGTTATAACAAACGCCAGTCAGATTTAGCTTAATTGCTGAAGGGGTCTGAAATCCAACCATTTTCCCTCTCTGAAAACATCTTTGTGCAAATACTCTGTTGTAAGCTCAGAGGTATTTGCCTCTGATGACACAAGCTGATGAAAGGCTGCTCAAAAGACAGCATTTTTGCCTCTGCCTGCCTTTGAAGTGGAAGCTCTGACCCAGATACTGAGTGCTTATATGATCTTGAAACAACAGGCAATAAGATATTGCATATCCCAATTAAACAATGCAAGGCTGACCTAGACATGCTGTGTAAGGTCAGATCTGAAATATTTTTCTGTACCTCCATGGAATACATGTAGTTCAGCTCTTTGAAACCCGGATAAGTAAGTTTATCTAGCCGGTTCCATGGACATCCTGTGGATTTGGGGTTCTTGACTGATGTTATTACTTGAATACAGAGATTTTAATTTCCCTTCTGACTTAACACTGGCGATATCTCACTGCTGCTTATTCCTCAGGTTGTTTTCAAAGCCTAAAGTAATTCCTGAAAAACCACTGTCAGAGATGCATCAGGGAAGGGAAAAAAATGAAGAAAATTTCTGCTGAATTTTTTCCACCATTATGAACTCTAAGAGCTGTCCTAGGATGTTTTAAAACATCCCTAAAGGATGTTATAGTTAAGTGGTAGCTTAAAAGCTAGTTCCTATCCTAGAGGAAATACAGTCAACCCAACAGGGGGGCTGTAGGTAACCGGATTCAAATTAGATGAGGTCTTGCACTAATACCCTTAGTCCAGTACTCAGAGTCGTAGCTTTTCTTGTGTGTTATACCTAAATCCATCCCAACTCTTTTCCTGAAGCCTAAGAACCATGTAGTGAACTGTTGTGCTCCTTTTCAATTTGCAGTTGCCTGTGGCACACCCACACCTTTGCTTTTGCCTGCTGTGTTAGGGGAGGTTCAGTACCTCACCTCAGTGGCTGTAGTGCATGAATTCTTGCCAAGGCAGAAACAGCACATTTTGGCCTCTTGACAGGACTGCCCTTGTGTCCCTGTGTGTGAAGTGGGCTTACTCTGTGCCCTAGGTGTTTTTTGGGTTGTTTTTTTTTTGGCCTGTGCTGAGGAGTACAGCTTGTTGCTCATTTCCCTTAGCCATTGATCAGGGGCTTGAGAGTAGTTGCTGACACAAAGAAGTGGAATGGTTGAGGAGGATGTGAAAGTGGCTCCAGGGCTTGGGACCAGAGAAAGATCAGGTGAGAAGAAAGTGCTGGAGGCTTCTTCCACCCCTCACCACAAACAGCACTATTGCTCACTGATGTGGGTGGAACTCCATGACTCCTAGTTGTATGTTGAATGTTCTGTAGATGGTTGCTTTAAGAGTGTTAAAGACTCCTAATAATACGTTGGATGTTCTGGTAATGGTTATGCATATTGTTATCTTGGATGGTTTGTACCCAGTTTGTAATCCAAGTCCCAGGTTTGTATGCCCTTATCTCTTGTGGAGTTTCTGCTGCTCCCTGCCTGCTCTCTGCTCTTCCTGCTTCCTGCTTCCCGTTTCCTGATTCCTGTTTCCTGCCGGCTCCCTACCCGCTCGTCAAGCTGAAATCTACGCCTATTATGGAAATCGCAGAGACTCCCATGAAACCTTGCCTGAATGTTTAGTACAATTAAGACCAAAATACCCTAGCAACAACGAGTCAGCACATAATCCAGACCCACAAAGGACGCCACCCAGCTGACAAGACATCAAGCTATCTGTGGAGGCTTTTCACCTCCTCACCATGACTTGAAAGGCACTTGGAAAGAAAGACACCCCTGGACTAAAATGAGCCCAGTGAGTTCCTGGGAACTTCCATGAGGATGAACTTTGGGCTCTGCAGCGTGAGCAGGAGAATCGACTCAGGCCTTCTCCTCGGCATTGCTTGAGGGAGCAGCAGCAGCAGCAGCAGCAGCAGCAGCAGCAGCAGCAGCAGCAGAGGTGCAGGCAATCCCTCAAGCTTTCCCCTTTTAATAAAGGCATTTAAGGAGTTAATAATCATCTCCTGCCCTGTTTAACACTCTCACTCACCTCACATTGCATGGGGCCTCATCCAGGGGTGTTAACTATCTGCAGAGATGGAGACAGCATGTCTATTGCCACAAGCTTTGTTATTCTCCCTCCAGAAAAGTCTCTTGGGTTGCAGGAGTTTATCTCAGTGATATCTGTGATGTAAAAGCTTTGTTTCTTTTGTTGGCAGTGAAACAAAATCTTCAGAAGTGATTCACGCTCGGACTACTGTCCTCCTTTCTTTCTATTACTGGGCATTGTCTGGCGATGGAAACATGCCCAGAAATCCAACCCAGACATCTGGTGGCTAAGGTTGGGCTGCTGCAGGAGAAAAACAATCCTCAAGCCAGAGACCAATGCACATCCTGCTTCTGCTGTTGTCTTTCAGAGCATCTGCAAATCATGGCTTAACATCCCACCTCTCAGCTTCGGGTCTCTGACCTGTCTCTGTCACTGGCTGATGAGACTTCTCTTTTGGTCTCTCTTCACAGATTTGTGAAACCCAGGAGTCCAAGGTAGTTGCTTCATACTGCAGCCCTGCAGTGCCAGTTCACTTCAACATCCAGCAGGACTGTGGGCATTTTGTGGCCTCCGTCCCCTCCAGCATGCTGCTGGCCTCAGATGTTGGGAAAAGCATGCCTGGAGATGGCTTCCATCCCTCCCGCACTGCCAGTGAGCACAGCTGTGTGGTGGTCATCACCCGCGAGGTGCCGAGCCAGACCACTGCCGACTTTGTGAGGGACTCGGTGATGCTCCACCAAGCCAAGCCGGAGCTGTACGAGCGTCGCGTTTGCTTCCTGCTCCTCCAGCTCTGCAACGGCTTGGAGCATCTCAAAGAGCACGGCATCATCCATCGTGACCTGTGCCTGGAGAACCTCCTGCTTGTGCCCTGCAAGCCCCCCATGAGCTGTGGGAAAGCCAAAGATGACAAACACTTACCCTGCCTCATCATCAGCAATTTTTTGAAAGCTAAACAGAAGACTGGAACCGGCGACTCCAAGCTGAAGAAGAGTCAGGTCCGGCTGGCCCCGGAGATTGTGTCGGCTTCTCAGTACAAAAAGTTTGATAAGTTTCACACTGGTATTGTCATCTATGAACTGCTGCACCAGCCCAACCCCTTTGAGGAGAAGGTGCACCTCAGGGAGCAGGAGTACAGCCCTGAGGACCTCCCTGCTCTACTCAGCCTGTCCATCTACTCCCGAGGACTCCAGCAGCTGGCCCAGCTACTACTGGAAGCAGATCCCATCAAGCGTGTGCGGATCACCGAGGCCAAGTGGATGTTGCAGTGTCTGCTTTGGGGGCCCAGAAAAGACCTCGTGGAGCAGCCCCTCAGCCATGAGGAAACCCTGCACCAGGTACTGCAGACAATGCTGGCTGGACATGAAGCGTGCCCTGCTCATGATGAAGTTTGCAGAAAGGGCCGTGAACACGGAGCAGAGCGTTGAACTGGAGGACTGGCTGTGCTGCCAGTACTTAGCATCTGCTGAGCCAGCCTCACTCTTGCACACATTAAAACTGCTGCAGCTGCTCTGACCTTGGATGTGTCTCGGAGGCAGCTGAGGGCTCCTGACTGCCTTGCAGCTAAAGGTACACAGCCCTTTCAGATGGGAGAGGTTTGAATCTCAGCTGCGATGCATGTTCAGCTCCTGCCCCGCACTCCAGTCAGAGTGCTCAAGGAATGTTTGGTATCCTCAGCACTGTTAGTTTGCAGGCAGGCAAAACAGGGAATCTACCCCCATTTGGGGGGATTTTTGGTTTTTTGGTATGGTAAATGTGGACTAATAAACACCTGCCTGCCTGTGTGCATTGTGAAAAACACGATTCACTTTTATGTAAAATCTGTAAGTTTAATAAACATAAAATAAAATAGGCAATTAGGAGACAAAAAAACAAAGCTTTTTTGGCCGGGGTGCTGATACCAACAAGATCAGCACCCCGTCTCTTTTCAGATCCTTTGTTTTAAGGACTTCTGTGTTACATATTTAAATAAGCTAATACATGATTCAAATATTCATTTTGGTTTCAAGACCCCTCTTAAGTAAACAGTTTATTTATGGGACTCCACGCAGTCTGGGGGAAGTTGTAAATCTGTCTTCCGAAGATTCAGACCCTCAAAAGGCTCAATTGTTCTTTATCAGAAATCTTTAGTTCAGGAATTCCGGACGTCCCTTCTGTCTTTTATCTAGTTGAGGAGTTAAAAAAAAACAATCCCCATCTCTATTTTGTTGCAATCTAAGAATATTCATTTATCACATTTTTCAAATTCTATTAATAAAAGAACATAAAAAATAACCTTCCCATATTGTACGTAAAGCAATCATCTTACTATATGCAAAAAGCCAACTCCAAAACATGCATTTATAACATGCATGTTTGTAATGAACTCACTCTACTGAGCTGATTTCTGTGCCTATGGGACATTCCTCCAATCCCCACCTCTCCCAAAGCATCAGAGCCTTTTTCCCTGGGAACAACACCATGCTCTAGAGCGGGAAGCAGGGATGAATGGGTGGCTGGTTCTTTTCAGGAGCAAGGGCATTTCACAAAATGCTCCTTTGCAAGGGACAACCTGGAGCTTTGAAATTCACATCTTTTGTGAGTTTTGGCATCCATTTTGCTTTTCCCTTTCAAAACAAAAATTACTGCAGGTTTCTGTGTATCAGTTCTTTTTTTTCCCTGTGGACAGTTCAATATCAGCTGCCTGTTACCTTTGATACTAATACAGCCTGGCTCTCCTGTCTAGTGGTGCAGCTGTAGTGGAGCACCACTGTTGGATGTGAAGGGGTGAGAGAGAGCTCGGGGGGGGGGGGTCTGTTCATGAGAATAATGCTGGGAATTACCCCTTGTAAAGCTAATGCAATGGAAAATCCCCAATTCACCTCCAAGGCTTTGGAGGGAAAGTCAAGGCCAGGTTGCTTTGCTTTCCCCATCCCTCCAGCTCCCTTCCTTCGCCTGGTAATTCACCTGTCCCTTGTGTCTCACATTTATTGAACTCCTTTATCGAGAGATGAGCTGGGATGTGAAAGGCTGAGACCACTGCAGGCCAGCAGGGTCTCATTGCTGCTGGTGTTTGAATTAGAAATGCACAGGGCTGGGTGTGCTGCAAACACATTTCTCCAACAGATGGGATGCAGGAGTAGAACAGTGAACGGTGGAGAAACTGGCCTGGCTCCCTTTAGCCCCTTTCTCTCCATCCAGACATAGAGCAGCCACTCAGATTGGGGGCGAGGCAGTGTTGCTGGAGAAAAAAAGATTTTTCAAAGGTTGCAGGCTTCTTTTACTCTTCCACCCCAACATGAGGCAGAGAGATGAGCTGCCCTGGTCCTGTCATCAGTTCTGCAGCCCTTGGAGAAGCAATAAGTTTGGGACATTTGGAGAGAGCCCAGCATCAGCTTAGCTGAGACAGGATGTCACTTGCTGAGCAACCCTCCTCCCAGCTCTAACAGGGAGAAATTCATGAGCACCTTCCTCCAGCCTTGATACACCCCCAAACACAGCCTGGTCTTTTGGGGAATTTAATTCCCCAGGTTTTCTTGATACTTTGTGTACTTTCTGTGAACCTTTTCCAGGCTTCTCACCTGGATTTTTCTTTTTTAAAATCTGTTTGGCTATGGTTGCTACTGATGGGAGGGGATAGTAGTTCCTTGCCTGGGCACTCATTTGCGATGAATTTCCCCTGATCCCCTTAGGGAGGAGGCTGTGCACGTCCTTGCCTGCTGGATGTCCACGACAGATCCATGTTGTGCTGCCAAGGGGGAGATAATTTGCAAGGCAAGTGGCTCGCAAAGCTGTAGTTGGGTACTCAGTGGGACTCAAGAGGTAGCCAAACATTCAACCAGCCCACAAAAACACGAGACTAGATCCATTTTGCATGCTGAATTTCAATTTAGTGACAAACACTGTTACAGGTGTTGGCACGTGATGTGGAATTTTAACTTGATCCAAAACTCTGTCCCTTGAGTTTGGGCACTTGAGTCTGGTTCTGGTGTTGGTATTGGCAAATTGCAGCAGCATTCCTGTGAGTCTGCAAAAAATAATTTACAGGCCTTAGCTATGAATACAGTATGAAAGGTTTTAGTGTTAAGTTTAGCATAGCTTGCACAACTCTAGAAAGTCCTTTTGTTTTAAGATGTATTTCTTGTATTAGTATGTATCTTTCTTGTAGTTCGATAAGAGTTTCTAGGACAGCTTTAGCCCCTGCCTGGAACCTTTCTTTTATTGGTTCTTCCCTGTCTCACCCCCTCTGTCATGCATAATTTCCCTCTTATCCATCATGGAATTCTTATCTTTGAAGTACAATAATTTTAGCCATTAACTTAGCTGGACTACCCTCAGGCCACCCGCAAACCTGTGTTGGATTTGTTAGAACTTAAGTGACTTAGTTTGGCATGATGTATTTAGATTGTTTTATTGGTGTCTGTAACTTTGTCTGTAACACCTCAGAAATGTAGTATTAAACCGCCCACCACCCCAGGCTCGGGGTCTCTCTCCAGAGGCACCAGCCTGGTGGCTGGGGGGATTTCCCTGACCCCTTTCCCCCAGAATAAAGCCTCTGTTCCCTGGAAACTTCGAGAGAGTCCCCTCTTTCTCCGATCCAGCCTTAGCAGTGTTTCCCAGCTGCGTGAACCGAGACGCCACAAAGTGAAATGCTGAGGCGTGCCGGAGCTGCTGGGGAGGCCCAGGCTGGACACCGAGCCGGGGCCAGAGCAGGCACGCATCACAACATCTGGCACCAGCAGACAAGAGGCCAACAATAGTCTTTTTCAGCCATATTTTTCTTAGATTGGGTGGGTGGCCTCTTGGTCTCATAGAAACAGAAATTATTAGCTCACAGGTTTCCCAGTACTTTCCCCTATGGTAGCTCATGCTTCTTCTCCAGCCTGAACAGTTGCAGGTTTTGGTCTTAGGGTTGATGCTTGAACAGGAGAAGTGCATTAGGATTTCTGAGGGGTAGCTGTTGTGGGGAAAGTGACACCTAAGCCTCAGCTGAGTGCCAAGGCTGAGTTTGAGGACTTTGCTGTCTTATGCCCACCCCCAGTCTTTGCTATCCCCACCATGCCATGAGCAGCAGCTCCCCTTTTCCTAGCAGGCATTCTTGTCCCCATGCCCAGGAACCTCTGCAAGAATGGTGGAGGGGATGGATCATTCCCTGTGTGGCAGGGGACACAGATGACCCTGCACCCTGGGGACCAAGTGTGTCACCCGTTCAGGGGGAAGGAGGATTGCAGGATATGTCTGGGAACACAGCTTGAGGGCCGTGTGCCATAGGGACAGTGCTGAGGAGCAGTGCCTGCAGGAGCACCGCAGACCCGAGGAGCTCAGAGGTACTGTGGAGGGGGAAAGGGGTGTTTTCTTGTCTCGTGCTGCCCCCAGACAGCCTGGCAGCCCCTTTCCCAGTGGTCCAAGCACACAAGAAAGGTGGATGTGAACAGAAAGGTGGATCTGCACAGAAACTGTCTTGTATTTTGCTGTATTTCTGCAGGATGTGTTTCCAGAGAAAGCGATACACTGGAAAGAAGCTTTTCCTTGTCAGTTTTGGCATGCATGGCATGCAGCAACACCCTGGTTTCACAGGACTTGTTCTGCCAAGCCCATGGACCTGATATTTGACCTTTCTGAGCAAATATTTCTGAAGGTCTGTGCAGTGCCTGCTCAAGCAATTCTCTGCTATGGTTCTGAAAGAAATGCCCTCACTTTTCAAGGAGCAGGAACAAATTTCCACAGTAACACTGGAAATATTGAAACACTGCTCATGTCTCTCATTTTATACCATCAAAGGCTGGGAGTGGAAGCTTGTGAGCCATAAGGAAGCATGTGAGGCAGCATTATTTGCTTTGTTTCCCTGTGCTAAACAAGTAGCTGCCAGTTTCTGGTGAAGGAATTGATTGTTTGACAATAGAGTGAGTGAGCAAAGCAGGCTGACCACTGTCAAACCAAACTCTGGGCATGAAAGCAGATATGACTTAGAGACATGTTTTAGGCATTTAGTGCTCTTCTTGGAACATTTTTTTTTTGCATCTTTTTGTTTTTTCCAGAAAAAGAAAGCAGATAAATGGGAAGGGAGACTATTAAATAAGGCTGAAGAGGTCTGAACTGCGCTCCTGTCTCAGACTTTTCTGTGACCTTAGGAAATCTGCTTCACTCCCATCCACAAAGCAGAGATGATCAGTTTCTGTCTGAGTTACAAAGCAGAGTCAGCCACAAACCTTGCAAGTTTACATTTGACTGGTTTAGACAAGATATGAAAGTACCTAAAGGAGGAAGAAATTAAGAAATAAATACAGTGATTTATTAAAACATAATATTGCAAAGTTCCTTCCTTTATTCTCAGGCACCAGTCGCTCCCTGGCTTTTTGCTGCTTGCTGCCGTTACAAATTTGCTGACCACTGCCTGTAAATGGCCCACTGCTGCTTGGGGCAAAGGCCACAACAGCCTCTGGATGATTCTGATTCCTTTGGGGCTATTTTTTCCCTTTAGCCTTCACAAAGAACAGACACAAACATATGCTGAAGAAACAGAGCTGCGTCTTAGGGGAAAACACAGGAGAGGAGTGAACCAACAGTGCAGTAGTGGGATGAGATGTGCTGAAGTGGTGGAGCTGCCCTGCCACCAAATGGGAGATGCCAGGAATTATCCAGACTTCCCAGCAGACTCAGGTAACTGCAGCATGCTGGGCATCCCAGAAGTGGCTTTGCTGCTCTGGGACTGCAGCTCAGAGCTGTCTCCCCAGGATGGATGCCACCTCTCCCATGCTCTTCAGAGCCTGTAGTGCAAAGCTTGTGGGGTAAATCACAGTGAGGATATCTTTCTCTGTCATTGCCAGGATCTCAGCCATCAGGAAACAAGTGGAGAAGTGGAATCCTCCGCCAAGCCCTGAAGAACCAAGGTAGCAAGAATCAGAGATCAAACCCTTGTACTTGCAGAAACCCTGGAGTCCCTCCTGAGCCAGTCAGCTCCTCCCATGGCCAAGAGTGAGCAGGGTGGAGAAGTGAGTCTGCTGTAAGTTGCTGGTCCAGAAATGCCCCAAATACCTTTGAAATACCCCAATTCCTTTCCCAATGTACAGAGTAGTGCTTCCCTCACTGGGCCAGTGCTCAGAGGTGGAGTTCACCAGAATTTCTGAAAAGGAGCAACTGAGTTACTTGAGGCACATAAGCAAGAGTATCTTGGGGAAAGAGGAAAAGAATTGGGAAGACCATTTTCTGCCCTCCTATTCCTCCTCAGTTACACTTTCTGGATGCATTTGGGCAGTCTTTTTGCAGCAGCACAGCACCTGGATGTCAGCAGCCCCATGGGACTTCTCAGGACTCCCATATAAATAGGACCAGAGCAAAGGGGTCCCCCAGCCCAGTGGGCTGCATTAGGCAGAGTGCTGCCAGCACATGCAGGGAGGTGATCCTGCTCCTCTGCTCAGAACCACTGAGACACATCTGGAGTTCTGGATCCTGTGGTGGACTCCCCAGTACATGAGAGACATGGACATACTGGAGAGAGTCCAGCAAGGGATTGATGATGAGGAAGGGACTGGAGCATGTCTGATCAGAAAAGAAGCTGAGAGAGCAGGGACTGTTCAGCCTGGGGAAGAGCTGGCTCAGACAGGGGGAGCTGTCAGGTAAGTACTGACGAGGAGAATGAAGGACAAGAGGTGATGAACACAGGCTGGAACTGTGAAATCCCACGGAGACTCAGGAACACAACTTCTGTGTGTGTGTGCACACAGTGTGTATGTGCTGGTATGTGTGCCCTGTGTGTGCTACTGCTGTGTGCGGTGCTAGGAGCAGGGGTGTGAGCGTTGAATGCTTTGTGTTGTGAGTGTGGCTGCACGTTGTGTGCACAGTGCAGGACTGGTGTGCATTGTGTGTGTGTCTGTTGTGTTCAGTGTGTGTGGGATGGTGGCTCAGGGCTCTCTGTGTGGCCCCAGCTGGGGTTTGGTCCTGTGGGGCCCCAAGGGGCCCCAGAGAGGTCACAGATGGGGTCAGAGGCATGTGGGAGAAGGGATGTCTGACAGTTTATGTGGTACACATGGGGCAATGTGGGGGTACCCAGAGGGGTTATAAGCATGTGGGAGGTTGAGAAACCCTGTGAGAATTATGGGCTATCCAGGAAAGCAAAGTGACACCCAAAAGGTCAAGACACTGGAGAGACGTCTGGGTGCACATCCAGGAGACTGGAGGGCCTTGAGCTGGGAGGGTGGTGGTGGTGGGGCACCCATGGGAGTTGTGGGACACCCAAGAAAGGGGAGATACCAGAGAAGAGGGCAGAGACACCCCAGGGGGCTATGGGACACCCAGGAGGCTGGGGAACCCCAGTGATTTATAAGGCACACAAGCGCCAAATAGAGCTTGGACAGGGTTAGGGTCACCCAAGGAGCTCAGGGGGCACCCAGGCAGGGGTGTGATCGCAGGGTCCCCCCAGAAACAGATGCTGCAGTCCAGGCTTCTAACACCTCCTTTATTGCCGGCATTAACAGAGCCCCTGATGGGAGAGAGAATCCGTTCCCGCGCTGGGGGGCTGTGGCCCCGCCGTGCCAGGCCTCACTACGGGATGGTTCTCTCCAGGTGCACGGGTCGCCCGTTTTGGCAGGCCACGAGCACGCGGTGCTGCAGCTGCTGGGCGGTGTAGGAGCAGGGCGGCCGCGTGCTCCCGCCACGCAGGCGGCAGACGGTGATGCTCAGGGCTCTCTGAGTGCTGTGGAAGTTCGTGTTGGGTTCGGGCGCCCGGGAACAGGCGGCCACCAGATCCTCAACGGGGGCATGCACGAAGGTGTTGGTCTCCTTGCAGGGCCCGCCTGGGGTCAACATCCCCCGCCGCGCCAGCATGGTCTCGCAGTAGCGTTGCCCAATGGGTGTCCGGGGGTTGTCCACGTGCTGCCGCTGGAACCTCTGGTAGGGGTTCTCGGGCTGCGCCTCTGCCAGTGCTGCCAGCACCAGGATCATGCACAGCACCCAGCCCGCCATGGACACCTGGGGAAGTGGGGTTAGGGCCATCTGGACCTCTGGGCCCCCAAGTGGAAATCCCACCCTAGGTGCTTGCTTGTTCTACTAATTCCCCTCCCAAATCCCTGCGTCCCATACAAATCCCCTCCCAATGCGTGGAAGCCCATCTCTGGATAGCTGGGCTATCTGTGGATCTTGCCTGGATGCACAGGAACCCTAAAGTTAGGCACTCCCCAGAAGCCTCAGTCCCCCATGGAACACCCCTCACCTGCTCTCAGACCCCCCGGCTCCCGTACAGATCCACCGCGTGCCCTGGCACCCGGATGCCGTACACGGCCTTTTTTCCCCTCTGGATGCCTGAGCTCCTCACAGACCCCTCCCACAGAAATTCTGGTCCCCTATTCACCCCTCACCTGCACCTGTGTGCACACCTCTGTGTTCCTTATGGCCTCAGGTTCTCCAGGATACCTCCCAGTCCTCTGCACCTCTTTTATATTGGCCTCAGCCATGCCCAATGGGCAAGGATCTGGGAGGAGTGGCAGAGTAAAGAGCAAGGTCCAGTGGATATCCGCATCCGGGAGAGCCAGGTGTCCAGGAAGCCCTACTCACCCTCATGGCCCCCGAGGTCATTAGGCAATAATTAACGAACCACATGACTGTCTGCATGTGTCTGCTTGGGTGGCCTCTGTCCCATCTGGTGGGGGGCAGGATGTCACCATCACCTCTGGGGCAGCTGGCATGTGTTCCTACAACTCTTGAAAGATGTGACACATCCGTGACTCTTCTGCTGTGCTAAGGGACCTATGTGCTCCTTTTCCTGGTGTCCCCTTGCAGGCAAATCCATATGCCTGGGAAGTGCCAGGATGCATTTTTCCTGACTGCTACCTCCCATGCTCCCAGCTGATCCATTCATGCAGAGACAAGCAAAGACCCACGAGCCAGCCTGAGTCCATCAAATACTCCTTCCTCATCTTAATGGAGCTCCAAGGAAAGCATGTCCCCTCCAGAGGGAGAGGCATGCAATGCCCAGGAGAGGCTGTCATGAGTGGGTGCAAGTGGTCTCCATCCTCCCCGTCTAAGGCATCAGAGAGACTCTGATGGGAAGTGGCAGAGAATGAGGTCCTGGGCAGCACCTTTCCCAAAAGAGCTGGAACTCTTCCAAGATTGGCCACTATGAAGGTGCAGAGGGTCTTGCCCTGGGCTCTGGCAGCATTTCCACAGCCTCTGACAAAATCCTACTCAAAGGTGCACAGTCCCTACAGTGCAAACAGCTCGGGTACCTGGCCAAAACCTCACAGACGTGGAAGGTCAGCACAGCCCCCTTGCTCCTGGGCATGGAAAGAGGATGGGGACTCTCATCATGACCCCTTGGACACACTCTGCTTTCCACTGTCCTGGTGTGGGTGCAAAAGGGATGGCGTCCACAGGAGGAGGAACAAACCCAGATGCTTGGCAACAGACTGTCTCTAGCTGGCATGGTGCAGGTACCTGTGCTGGATCCCATCCTACCTGGCAGAGCCTCAGGCATATCCTTGCCAGAGGCTGCTGTGAGGCTCATTGGTGAACCACAGCCTGTGGTCACCTCTTGTCCCAGGGGAGTCTCAATTGCCTGGTGTGAGAGTCCAGGGAATTCCTTTGGAACAGGAACCTGCACAGCAAAGTTTGAGACCTGTACAGGGGGGTTTAAAACCTGTACAGGGGGGTCCAGGATTTGTACAGGGGGCTTGGAGACCCTGGCACAGAGCCCAGAATGGCAAGGGCTTTGACTTTAGTCCATGGGACAGCCTTCCAACATGAAGAGAGGAATTACAAGCCACAAAGTGTAATAAAAAATAGTATAGTTTTCGCATTTGGGGTTTCTAGAATAGGGGAGAAAGGTGACAAGATGGAGGATTCTGGGCAATGCCCTGGGGTCTTCTTCTTCTTCTTCTTCTTCATCTTCTGCTGTGACAGTGGCACAAAGTAGTTCAAGGTGATTGGGTTAGTGTAGAAATAACTTGTTTAGTGTAGAATGTAGGTACTGTTTTGTAATTGTAAAGAATCAGTACGTAATAATCTGTATAAGAGATGACGAGCCTTTGTCAGGGGCAGGAGTCTCTGCCTGATGCCCGTTCTGTGAAGACCTTGGTCAGGCACAGGAAAAAAGGGAAAAGATAAGAAATAATAAACAGAGAGAAAAACCTTGGAAAAAGAATATCAGAAGACTCTGGTTCATTTCTGTGTTCCGCTTGGGGCTTTCAAAGGACAAAGGACACTTAACCACCCTAATCTCGGGTGCCCAGCCAAACCCGAGAATCGGCGTCCCTTCAGGTGGGCACCACATGAGCACAACAAGGCCTCTGAAGCCAGGAAGCCGAATTGCCAGCACCTGAGAAGAAGAGGACCAGAGCAGCTGATCTCAGATTGGTCTCAGACTGACAGATCTCCAAGGGCCCTGGAATCCGTCATCCTGACAACTGCTGGTGGGTGATCAGTACATCCCTGAGCTGAATTTGAAAACATCTGCCCCTCATTCTTCAATTTTGGTAAGACAGTTGAGATATAGAGAACATGGGGGGGAGTATGTCTCTCTCCCAGGAGCACCTTATGAATGACTTAGATAATTTGTGTTAAAGGTTCTAGTTAATAATTACAAATGTGTAGGGGCTATTAAGCAAACTGCAGAAATTGTAGCTATATAGAGGATATTAAGCAATAACTGTAAGTTGCAGAAACTGCAGAAACAGTGAAGTTGGAGAGAGCCCGTCCTTGGTGCAGGATAATGTAATGTAACTTTGTATCATAAGACATGAAGAAAGAGAGAAAATGAGAGATATGGTGAAACCATGGTGACCACAGTGGAAGGTTCCCAAGAACGTGCTGTGAGGAAGAGGAGAGACTTCATCCATCGACCACCGTGAGAGGGCAGAAGACCCCAGACTCCCAGAATTGGAAAACTCAACTATGACCAGATATGGAAAAACAGAGACTGGGGAGGGACCAAGGGGTGTGTGTAAACCAAAAAGTTATAAAAATGGAAAATTGAGAAGAAAACTTTTGAAAGCTGTGCATGGAGCACGAGCTGAGACTTGTCCTCTCCGACTTTCCCAGCGCGCTGTTTGCTTCTGCATCTCGCTTTAATGAAGTTTATCTAATTGGCAATCAATTATTGGGTCCTTTATATTTATCAGCTGGTGGCCCCAGCATGATAGGGGGTTGTGGGGTGCGGCTCCTCCTGATCCAGGGGGTGCCCTCATCTATTGATGAGCTCAGATTGCTGAGAGGGTGCTGTTTTCCCCCACTCTCTATCAGGATACTAAATTGCAGGGAGACGAAATCAGAAGAAGCTTCCTTATACGTCGGCTGTTAAAGCTCCTGTAATTCTCGTGCATGATGATCTGAATGATCTGAGAAGTGGTAAGATTGATCGTTCAGTTAGGAAGCTTGGAGAGGTCCACCGGGGGGCGTGTGCCTGTTTTAGGGGTACACCAGGGGAGTGTACCTGAAGGGTTACACCAGGGCGAGTAGACCTGACGAGGTCACCGAAGAGTGTAACCGGGTAGTGCCGGGCGCATACCCTGACGAGAGCATCAAAGAGCGTAACCAGAAAGTACACCAGAGGAGTGTACTTCTGTATGAGTGTGATCCACCAGAGAGTGTGTGCCTGTGTATGTGTAATAAAGAAGAGTGCATGTAAAGGTGCCTGTAAAGGTGGGTGTGCATGAAATGCAGCAGGGACTGGGAAGCGAGAACAGACCTCTTCTAAGTGCGTTTCCCGTGTCCTGTAATGGGCCGGGCCACTGAAGGAGGGAGCCATAGAGAGAGTGAGTGAAGCACCCAAGAGGAAAGGGAATAATGAGTCAAAAGAAAAGTAAATCCCAAAAATCCAAAGGGATCCACATGAGAAACCCCAGATGCGAAAACGGGGTGGAAGAGGCGGAGTTACCTGAAATTCCCCAAGACACCTCCTTAGGGAGAGTGATTGAAAATTGAGACAACTGGCTGTCCAGGGAAGAGAAAAAATAAGGGGAGGATGATTCATGACTGTATAGAAGCATGGAGTACTACAAAGACAAGGGAGCCTCTATTTTGGCCCATTCTTTTGGGTCATTTGAAGATTGGAAGTGGCAAGAGTCTAAAGCTTCATTTTTCCCATTGGTCCCGACAAAACAAAGAAAATCTAAAAGAGAAGATTGGTACCCCTTGGACAACCTACCCTCCCCATCCTCAAAGGCAACCTTAACCTGCAACTTCCCTATCCCCTCCTTCCTTCACCCACGGCTTCCCTACCCCCACTTCCTCCACCCGCGGCTTCCCTGCCCCGCAGCCAAGAATCCAAAAGTTATTTACCCACGGGTCTGAGCAAGGGGCTATCCCATCGCCCAGGCGAACAAGAAGTAAAGTGCAAAGGGAAAAATTAACAAGGGGCGGGTCAGCCTTTGCTGTTAAGGGAAGTGCTTATAAGACCAGAACACACAGGCTCTGTGAATGTCCCATTGACAAGAAATATGAGAAGTAGTCCTGAGGGGACAGAATATTAACAAGGCTTTTAGTAAACACCAGAAAAAAGATAAATCCCCGACTGACAGGTTAGAAAAGCTTAGAAATAGCTTGAGGATGTACTCAAGGGTAAAAGACATACAAAGGAAATTAGAAAAGCTAGAAGGGTGGCAAGAGCAGGAAATACAAGATTTTTTGAGATGAGTGCAGAAAGTGTAAGAGAGAAGAAGAAAGTGAAAGCAAAAGCAAGAGTGTTAGTAGCTGCAGTCAAAAAAACCCTGAAAACAACCCCAAGATATATGAAGCAGGAGGAGAGGAAGAGTAAACTAAGTTGACCAAAAGGCTTTAATTGTAAATGCTATTATTGTAGGAAAAGCTATGTAAAGGTGAGTTTTAAAGAAAAGTAGTAGACTCACTATAGGGCAGGATATTTTCCTAAGGGGTTGGACCCTCCCTGTAGAAGAGAAAAGCTGGAGATGACAAAACAAACATCATACCTGGCTGTACAAATAAGGAAACTTGAAGAAGAATTTTAAGTAGTGGCAATTAGTTGTAAATGGGGTAAGGGGTCAATTGGATACCCAAGCGAAAATAATAATGATAAAAAAGGGCCGAAAATACTCCCGAGTCCTTTAATAGACAGAAAAAATGAAACATAAAAGTAAGATAAGTATTAAAAGAAAAAAAAAAAAAACCAAAAAAGGAACGCATTTTAAATGGCAGTCACTCCCAAGCACCCCTGAAGAATTTCCTTGCTGCTGACGAGATGGTAATCCACGCTCTGAAAAGCAAAACCAGAGGCATTGAAGAAGGCAGAGGGTTACTAAAGTAGGGACTACTGCTGGGAGTTCTGGCTCTGCCACTTGGCATGCCCGGCCAACTTTAGCACAGGAGTTTGTAAATATAATAGCATTCGATGTGTGAAATGATGTTAGAGAAGCATCACAGCATGTCACAATATAAGTGCAACACCTGAGGAAAATAAACTAAAGCAAATAAAAAAAATCAAATTCCTGCTGGGAAACTTCAGGAAGAGCGTGGAATGGCGACGCGGAACGACACAAGTGATGGTGGTGGGTCAAAGCCAAATTCCAAAAATGAGGCAATTATCCGGGAATGGCACTGCGATATACCCACAGCAGGACAATCTGCAGCATCCCCAGATGATCCAGACTTGTTGCCACCAGGGGCACAAGGCAGTTTAGCAACTTCCAAAAGGACCTGCTTCTTAAATGAAAATTATGCAGTGATACCCACAGGGGTCACTGGGACTTTGTGTAAAAGGCAAGACTTTTTGATAATAGGTAAGGACAGGAGTACAATCCTGGGACTCATCATCTATCCTTCAATCATTTTAGCAGATCGGAATGAGGAATTGACAGTTTTAGGCAAACCTCTCAGACCAATATCACAGGATTTTCTTCTTTCATTCAGCACATGCCAAGATCATTCACCCTGTAGATCTCCTCTGGTCTGGATAAAACCTCCATATAAAGACAGTCCTGCTTGTGCTTCACGCATGTCATGATGTCACAAGTAGCCCTGCTATAGGAGTTCCTACATAGATTTGAGGAGTACTAGGAGGAGATTTGTACTTAGAAGGAGATTTGTACTTAGAGGTGATCTCTGCCTCTCATTGTGTTCCCAGTTATTTCTTAAGGGGAAAAAATCTGCCTGCACTCATTGAACTGAGATTAAAAAATACTTACATTACCTTCTGCTTGGGGCAGAACCCAGGAGCATAAAAAAACCTTAAGAGCAGATTGTGGGCTAGGCATGTGGACGGGTTGACAAAGATTCCAGTGATGACGTTTGTTTCCTAAGACTCTCTCAAGTAAATCTTGTCTCTTGAAACAGGGATTCAGCTGCATGTCCTGGCAGAGATGCCTCTGGTGAGGTACTCGTGGACTGCACACTGAAGAATTTCTCTTGGCTCTATCCTCTGTCAAACCCCGTGGATGGAAGTGGCAAGAGGTGCCATGCTGAATGATCCCTGTCTGTGGCTTTTGACAGGGTTTTAATAGAGAGAATCTTTCTGTGCACCCATTCGAGTATGATGCTGATGTCTGGGTTTTTCTTAAAGCTTGGGGCATGAATCTCAATTGCTAAGGCAGATATTTCTCAGCTGAAACTGGACAGCAGTCACTTGCTGGGCAACTGGGTGTACAATGCAGGCACACACCTGGGGCAAGGGTCCAACAGGAGTCAGATGGCTCAGCACTCAAGCACTGGGGCAAAAGAGACTTGTGCTGATTCACGTTTCCTACAGAGCTGTTACTGAGCATATTCTCAGAAATGGGCTGCTGAAACAGCCTTGCATGGGAGACAAACCTGCAGAAACCAAAATCTGTGCTGCTCATTCCTGAGGTACCTCTCGGTGCTGTTGGTGTGATGGGATAGATTACGGGAGGTGCATGCAGAGAGCCTTGGCAGTGGAGGAGACAAATGAAAATTGACCAGTGCTACCAAAATCTGGAGAGGAAGGACAGGGTTGGATGGTGCCAGCATCCACTCTGGTGTCTGAGAACCAGGGGATCTGCCCTCACCTCATGTGGTCTCAGGTGGTGGAACAGTTGACAGGGATTGCTGCTCTGGCACAGCTGGTGCAAGCGTGCAAGTGACATGCCACAACAGGCTGGGAGCTCAGGGAGCTGAGCCCCTGCACTTGGAGGTTGTAGGTGTTTGCTGGTGAGTCACGTGGGCTTTGAGGAGACAAGTGCCTTCTTTGAGCTGACATGGAAACTGCCCCAGGGCATTTGTCAGGAGCAGGCAGGAAGCTGCTGGGAGGAAGTGCCTGCTGCCAGCTGAAGCCTCAGCAGCAGCTTTGTGAGGAGGAAGGATTGTTTGCTACCACTCTGCAGCTTTGGAAAATAGATTTAAAGAAAGCAATAGACCCTGCTATCTGCTAAACTATTTGTTATTTGCTTGGAGCAAAACCCCACCGTTTCACCTTTTGAGGTGTACACTTGCATGGGAGTTGTTAGCAGCGTCCCATTTGTCATTCAAGTGGCAAGATAAATTCCCTTAAATTATTGTCTCTCTTCCTTTAATTTTCCCTCCACTCCTCACTTGTTCTGTCTCTATGACCTGAAATTATTGCTCTTTATTTCAATGTCAAATCACCTTTTTCTCCTTTTCTTTAATGTCCCTCTTCTTTCATGGCACTTCTTTCATGGTAAGTGTATTACCCATCTGCAGTCTGGCCCGGGTAGGAAGGCAGCTGCTATGTCTGCCCAAAATGAGCCAGCCATCCCAACACAATCCATGTGCAGTTGGCATGTGGAGCTGCTTGGGGTTTAGTGGTATGTAGTGGGACAAGCCTGCCCTTGGAGCAAAGAAGTCTGGCAATAAGCTGGGAAACAGGCAGTGGGGGGAAGGCCAGATTTCTTTTCAGCAAGATGGAAATTGCCAAAATCCCAGGCATGCTCAGCGACCCTTCCCCAGTGTGAAGCAGAGAGAAAGGTTCCATATACTTGGAGTGCTCTAGTATAGCCAGAGGGCTGGAGCTGTGTGCCAGGAGTCACTCTCTCCTTATCATGCCCTGCTGCTGAAGCACTGGGTGGCAGCTGCCAGGTGAGAGAGGCTGTGTTTAAAAGATTGTCCTTGTATCAAGTGCTTCATTCTTACCTCCCTGTAGATAACATCACAGCTTAAATATTTACCCTCTACTACCTTTTTACTACTGTATATGCAGTTCATAGGAAAGTGGTTTCAAGGGTGGGGAAGTGCATTTCTCTGGAAGTCTGGTTGCAGCCTGTTTTGCAAACCTGCTCTATTAAACTGGATGAAATCCCTAACCCTTCCAGTAAAACTTTGCAGTTGTGAATAGCTGAAGACTGTTCACTGGGTTCAGATGTAACTCGGTTTGCTGCTTTCTTCCAGCCAGGGCCCTGGGGGTGGCAGGGATATGGAGAAGGACCTGTGCTCTGAGCCTGCAAGGGCCACTCATGGCATCTTCTTGTCTGTTGCTGTCTCCTAGGACACTCATCTGAGCTGAACCACTCACCCCCTCTGGCTGAGAGCCAAGTGTTTCCCCATGTTCCTTTCCTTCTTGTCTCCACTGAGGATGGTCCTTCCTCTGCCCCCAGCTGCCCGCCCCCTCTGCCTCAGAAGAAGACAGTGATCAGAACGGTGTCTTCCCCAGATGGCTTTTTTGGGGGACAGGCATCTTCAGCCAAAGCAGCTGGTGCTGGCAGCCCCAGGCTGAATGTCAGCCATTCTGAGAGCAATATGTGCCTCCAAGAGGAGCTTCCCTTGATCCACCCAGCCAGCCTGGGGAGCCGCCCTGGTGCCTTCTCCTCCTCTGAGTCCCTGGAGAAAAGCTCCAAAGGAAACAGCTACTGGGGCTCAAGCACTGCTAAGAGCACAGCGGCTTGCGGCCCCAGCAGAAACCTCCAGCCCCTCTCCTCCTCACAGCTCAGCGTGTCCAGCCAGGTGTCCTCGGCCTCCAGCCTCCACAACCTGCTGAGCAACATGGACAGCAAGGAGGGGCTGTACAGCAAGCTGGGGGCCCTGTACGCCGAGTCCCTGCGCCGCCTGGTCGCCAAGTGCGAGGAATGCTTCATGCGTGAGCAGAAGAACGAGCTGCACTTCAGCGAGAACAACTGGTCGCTCTTCAAGCTGACGTGCAACAGGCCCTGCTGTGACTCGGGGGACGCGATTTATTACTGTGCCACGTGCTCCAAGGGCCCTTCTACCACCTATGCTGTGAGGGTAACAGGCCCCCAGGTATCCAGGCTTATCTCCCTCTTCTAGGTGGAGATGTGTGCGCTATAGCAGCACACGGTGTCTCATACCATGTCTGGTTTTCTCTGCTTGTATTTCTCACAGCTGAAGTTGGGAAAGCAAAACCCCCTCTCAAAACTGCCACCTACCCACTGCTGCTTAGGAAGGTTAATTTGGAGAAGGAGTTTTTGTTATAACAAATGCCAGTCAGATTTAGCTTAATTGCTGAAGGGGTCTGAAATCCAACCATTTTCCCTCTCTGAAAACATCTTTGTACAAATACTCTGTTGTAAACTCAGAGGTATTTGCCTCTGATGACACAAGCTGATGAAAGGCTGCTCAAAAGACAGCATTTTTGCCTCTGCCTGCCTTTTAAGTGGAAGCTCTGACCCAGATACTGAGTGCTTATATGATCTTTTAAGTACAGGCAATAAGATATTGCACATCCCAATTAAGCAATGTGAGGCTGACTGAGGCATGCTTTGTAAGGTCAGGTCTGAAATATTTTCCTCTACCTTCATGGAATACATTGTGAAATGGAAACTTGAGGTGCAATAGTTCAGCTCTTTAAAACCCGGATAAGTAAGATTATCCAGCTGGTTCCATGGACATCCAGTTGATTTGGGGTTCTTGATCAACGTTATTACTTGAATACAGAGGTTTTCATTTCCCTTCTGACTTAACACTGGGGACATCTCACTGCTGCTTGTTCCTCAGGTTGTTTTCAAAGCCTAAAGTAATTCCTGAAAAAGCACAGTCAGAGATGCATTAAGGAAGGGAAAAAAATGAAGAAAACCTCTGCTGAATCGTTTCCACCATTATGAACTCTAAGAGCTGTTCTAGGATGTTTTAAAACATCCCTAAGGTATGTTCTAGTTAACTGGTAGCTTAAAAGCCAGTTCATATCCTAGAGGAAATACAGTCAACCCAACAGGGGGACTATAAATAACCAGATTCAAATTAGATGAGATCTTGCACTAATACCCTTAGTCCAGCACTCAGAGTCGAAGCTTTTCTTGTGTGTTATACCTAAATACATCCCAACTCTCTTCCTGAAGCCTAAGAACCATGTAGTGAACTGTTGTGCTCCTTTTCAATCTGCAGTTGCCTGTGGCACACCCACACCTTTGCCTTTGCCTGCTGTGTTACGGGAGGTTCAGTAGCTCAGCTCTGTGGCTGTAGTGCATGAATTCTTCCCAAGGCAGAAACAGCACATTTTGGCCTCTTGACAGGGCTGCCCTTGTGTCCCTGTGAGTGAAGTGGGCTTACTCTGTGCCCTAGGTACACTGCAGAGTGTCTTAACAAAGTCCAAGCCAGTGCAACAAGGCTGGACTCTGTGCCAGCATAGTCATGTTGTGTATGTGTTTATCCATGTGCATGGATACGATTCCTGTGTGCCACCATCCCTTTGGCAGCCAACGTAGGGAATGAATAATTGGGAAACATTACAATTGGCTGATCCCTAGCTGCCCCTCCTGGCTTCTGGTCTAGATTTTTTGACATGAAAGAGATCACAGATCTGTAATTAATTTTAGACTTGCAGAGCTCAAAATGGGCAGAGGATCAGACTTGAGCCAAGGAGCCTATTAAGAAGCAGGAGCCAGAGTCTGAGCTGTGCACAGACAGACATTGCTATGTATAAAACAGTTTGGAAATGGCTTTAGAGGAATTCAGCCAAGATATGCTCCATGCCTTGGCTTCTTTCTCCACTAGAGGTGTGTGACTAAGCCAGCCCAGGCTCCTACTTGGAGCTTTCAGCAGGGAGGATGCCTCTGGTGCAGCCAAAGTCAAGAAGAATGGCTGGATGGGGAAGATTTCCCTGTACTCATCTGGCTGTAGTTGTTCTTCCAGAGACTTCTCTCTTGCCAGGAATTCCTTCCCTTTTCCTATGCCTTACATGTCTTTCCTTTGGGAGGAGGAATGAGCAGGTTTGTTAGCCAGAGGGCTGGAAGGTCTGCTCTGCATTTGGGGACCTCCTGCATCACCCTGGGTCCCACTGCATTCTCTGCATTCTGCCTAGCTCTCCAAAGCTTGTCTTCCCACAAATAAGCCAGGGCAGGGTATTTTTGTTCAGAAAAGAGAGGACAATAGGGATTTGAAATGCCCCATCTCCACAGGATTGTCTCATCTGAGTGAATTATCTGCAAATGCCTATATTCAAACCCTTGCTAGAGGAATACAAAAGCAGCCCTCTTCAGCTCTTCTCTATTCTTGTGTATATTTTAACTCAGAGGCAAAATTGATTTCTCCTATGATTTTGCACGCAGGCTGTGACTGGCACTGGCACGCTCCAGGCTTTGAAACCTTTCATGCTGAGTTTCAGCCTGTTGCTTACTCCTGTGGATGACATATAAACACATCGCTAAATAAAGGGGAAAATAATATAATAGAAATGCCAGAAGGCCCCATCAGGTAATGGATACTCCTATAATAAACCTGAGTTTGAGTCTCTAATGCAGTATAAAGCTAAACTACAGAAGAAAATGAAGATAGAAGTCATGTAGGTTCAAGAGAATCCAGATTATAAAATGCATTTTTCTCCTTAGAGTTTGCTGCACTGTTAGTTCTTTTTAGGCCTGTTCTAGGCCTCCCATTTTCTCTTTGGTGGTTTTGTTTTCCATGTACTGAGGAGTACAGCTTGTTGCTCATTTCCCTTAGCCATTGTTCAGGGGCTTGAGAGTAGTGGCTGACACAAAGAAGTGGAATGGTTGAGGAGGATGTGAAAGTGGCTCCAATGCTTGGGACCAGAGAAGGATCAGGTGGGAGGAAATGCTGAAGGCCTCTTCCACCCCTCACCACAAACAGGACTATTGCTCCCAATCACCTCACATTGCATGGGGCCTCATCCAAGGGTGTTAACTCTCTGCAGAGATGGAGACAGCATGTCTACTGCTACAAGCTTTGCTTTTCTCCCTCCAGAAAAGTCTCTTAGGTTGTAGGAGTTCATCTCAATGATATCTGTGATGTAAAAACTGTGTTGCTTCTGTTGGCAGTGAAACAAAATCTTCAGAAGTGATTCACGCTAGGACTACTGTCCTCCTTTACTTCAGTTACTGGGCATTGCCTGGCAATGGAAGCATGCCCAGAAATCCAACCCAGACATCTGGTGGCTAAGGTTGGGCTGCTGCAGGACAAAAACAATCCTCAAGCCAGGGACCAATGCACATCCTGCTTCTGCTGTTGTCTTTCAGAGCATCTGCAAATCACAGCTTAGCATCCTACCTCTTAGCTTCTGGTCTCTGACCTGTCTCTGTCACTGGCTGATGAGACTTCTCTTTTGGTCTCTCTTCACAGATTTGTAAAACCCAGGAGTCCAAGGTAGCTGCTTCGTACTGCAGCCCTGCAGTGCCAGTTCACTTCAACATCCAGCAGGACTGTGGGCATTTTGTGGCCTCCGTCCCCTCCAGCATGCTGCTGGCCTCAGATGTTGGGAAAAGCATGCCTGGAGATGGCTTCCATCCCTCCCGCACTGCCAGTGAGCACAGCTGTGTGGTGGTCATCACCCGTGAGGTGCCAAGCCAGACCACTGCCGACTTTGTGAGGGACTCGGTGATGCTCCACCAAGCCAAGCCGGAGCTGTACGAGCGTCGCGTTTGCTTCCTGCTCCTCCAGCTCTGCAATGGCTTGGAGCATCTCAAAGAGCACGGCATCATCCATCGTGACCTGTGCCTGGAGAACCTCCTGCTTGTGCCCTGCAAGCCCCCCATGAGCTGTGGGAAAGCCAAAGATGACAAACACTTACCCTGCCTCATCATCAGCAATTTTTTGAAAGCTAAACAGAAGACTGGAACCGGAGACTCCAAGCTGAAGAAGAGTCAGGCTCAGCTGGCCCCGGAGATTGTGTCAGCTTCTCAGTACAAAAAGTTTGATGAGTTTCAGACTGGTATTCTCATCTATGAACTGCTGCACCAGCCCAACCCCTTTGAGGAGAAGGTGCACCTCAGTGAGCAGGAGTACAGCCCTGAGGACCTCCCTGCTCTACCCAGCCTGTCCATCTGCTCCCGAGGACTCCAGCACCTGGCCCAGCTACTACTGGAAGCAGATCCCATCAAGCGTGTGCGGATCACCGAGGCCAAGTGGATGCTGCAGTGTCTGCTTTGGGGGCCCAGAAAAGACCTCGTGGAGCAGCCCCTCAGCCATGAGGAAACCCTGCACCAGGTGCTGCAGACAATGCTGGCTGGACATGAAGCGTGCCCTGCTCATGATGAAGTTTGCAGAGAGGGCTGTGGACACAGAGCAGAGCGTTGAACTGGAGGACTGGCTGTGCTGCCAGTACTTAGCATCTGCTGAGCCAGCCTCCCTCTTGCACACATTAAAACTGCTGCAGCTGCTCTGACCTTGGACGTGTCTCGAAGGCAGCTGAGGGCTCCTGACTGCCTTGCAGCTAAAGGTTCACAGCCCTTTCAGATGGGAAAGGTTTGAATCTCAGCTGCGATGCATGTTCAGCTCCTGCCCCGCACTCCAGTCAGAGTGCTCAAGGCATGTTTGGTATCCTCAGCACTGTTAGTTTTTAAGCAGGCAAAACAGAGAACCTACCCCCATTTGGTTTTTTTTTGTTTTTTTGGTATGGTAAATGTGGACTAATAAACACCTGCCTGCTTGTGTGCATTGTGAAAACACGATTCACTTCTATGTAAAATCTATAAGTTTAATAAAAATTAAATAAAATAGGCAATTAGGAGACAAAAAACCAAAGCTTTTTCGGCTGAGGTGCTCATACCAAAAAGATCAGGACCCCGTCTCTTTTCAGATCCTTTGTTTTAAGGACTTCTTTGTTACATATTTAAATAAGCTAATACATGATTCAAATATTCATTTTGGTTTCAAGACCCCTCTTAACTATACAGTTTATTTATGGGACTCCACGCAGTCTGGGGGAAGTTGTACATCTATCTTCTGAAGATTCAGACCCTCAAAAGGCTCAATTGTTCTTTATCAGAAATCTTTAGTTCAGGACCTCCAGACGTCCAATATCAGCTGCCTGTTACCTTTGATACTAATACAGCCTGGCTCTCCTGTCTAGTGGTGCAGTGATAGTGGAGCACCACCGTTGGATGTGAAGGGCTGAGAGAGCTCAGGGTGGGTCTGTTCATGAGAATGATGCTGGGAATTACCCCTTGTAAAGCTAATGCAATGGAAAATCCCCAATTCACCTCCAAGGCCTTGGCAGGAAAGTCAAGGCCAGGTTGCTTTGCTTTCCCCATCCCTCCAGCTCCCTCCCTTCACCTGGGAATTCACCTGTCCCTTGTGTCTCACATTTTTTCAACTCCTTTATCAAGAGATCAGTTGGGATGTGAAAGGCTGGGACCACTGCAGGCCAGCAGGGTCTCATTGCTGCTGGTGTTTGAATTAGAAATGCACAGGGCTGGGTACACTGCAAACACATTTCTCCAGCAGATGGGATGCAGGAGCAGAACAATGAATGGTGGAGAAACTGGCCTGTCTTCCTTTAGCCCCGTTCCCTCCATCCAGACATAGAGCAGCCACTCAGATTGGGAGAGAGGCAGTGTTGCTGGGGAAAAAAAAAGATTTTTCAAAGGTTGCAGGCTTCCCTTACTCTTTCACCTCAACAAGAGGTAGAGAGATGAGCTGCCCTGGTCCTGACATCAGTTCTGCAGCCCTTGGAGAAGCAGTAAGTTTGGGACATTTGGAGAGAGCCCAGCATCAGCTTAGCTGAGACAGGATGTCACTTGCTGAGCAACCCTCCTCCCAGCTCTAACAGGGAGAAATTCATGAGCACCTTCCTCCAGCCTTGATTCACCTCCAGACACAGCCTGGTCTTTTGGGGATTTTAATTCCCCAGGTTTTCTTGATACTTTGTGTACTTTCTGTGAAACTTTTCCCAGCTTCTCACATGGATTTTTCTTTTTTAAAATCTGTTTGGCTATGGTGGCTGCAGATGGGAGGGGATAGTTCCTTGGCTGGGCACACATTTGCGATGAATTTCCCCTGATCCCCTTAGGGAGGAGGCTGTGCACGTCCTTGCCTGCTGGATGGCCATGACAGAGCCATGTTGTGCTGGCAAGGGGGAGATAATTTGCAAGGCAAGTGGCTCGCAAAGCTGTAGTTGGGTAGTCAGTGGGACTCAAGAGGTAGCCAAACATTCAACCAGCCCACAAAAACACGAGACTAGATCCATTTTGCATGCTGAATTTCAGTTTAGTGACAAACACTGTTACAGGTCTTGGCACAGGGCCTGCATGGTGTGGGATGTTAACTTGAGCAAAACTCTTTCCCTTGAGTTTCGGCACTTGAGTCTGGTTCTGGTGTTGGTATTGGCAAATTGCAGCAGCATTCCCAGCAGACCAGAGGCCAACAATAGTCTTTTTCAGCCATATTTTTCTTAGATTGGGTGGGTGGCCTCTTGGTCTCATAGAAACAGAAATTCTTAGCTCACGGGTTTTCCGGTTCTTTCCCCTATGGTAGCTCAGGCTTCTTCTCCAGCCTGAACAGTCCCAGGTTTTAGGTCTTAGGGTTGATGCTTGAACAGGAGAAGTGCATTAGGATTTCTGATGGGTAGCTGTTGTGGGGAAAGTGACACCTAAGCCTCAGCTGAGTGCCACAGCTGAGTTTGAGGACTTTGCTGTCTTATGTCTCCTCTGTCTTTGCTATCCCCACCATGCCATGAGCAGCAGCTCCCCTTTTCCTAGCAGGCATTCTTGTCCCCATGCCCAGGAACCTCTGCAAGAATGGTGCAGGGGATGGATCATTCCCTGTGTGGCAGGGGACACAGATGACCCTGCACCCTGGGGACCAAGTGTGTCACCCGTTCAGGGGGAAGGAGGATTGCAGGATATGTCTGGGAACACAGCTTGAGGTCTGTGTGCCACAGGGACAGTGCTGAGGAGCAGTGCCTGCAGGAGCACTGCAGACCCCAGGAGCTCAGAGGTACTGTGGAGGGGGAAAGGGGTGTTTTCTTGTCTCGTGCTGCCCCCAGGCAGCCTGGCAGCCCCTTTCCCAGTGGTCCAAGTACGCAAGAAAGGTGGATGTGAACAGAAAGGTGGATCTGCACAGAAATTGTCTTGTATTTTGCTGTATTTCTGCAGGGTGTGTTTCCAGAGAAAGTGATACACTGGAAAGAAGTTTTTCCTTGTCAGTTTTGGCATGCATGGCATGCAGCAACACCCTGGTTTCACAGGACTTGTTCTGCCAAGCTCATGGACCTGATGTTTGACTTTTCTGAGGAAATATTTCTGAAGGTCTGTGCAGTGCCTGCTCAAGCAATTCTCTGCTATGGTTCTGAAAGAAATGCCCTTGCTTTTCAAGGAGCAGGAACAAATTTCCACAGTTCCACTGGAAATATTGACACACTGCTCATGTCTCTCATTTTATACCATCAAAGGCTGGGAGTGGAAGCTTGTGAGCCATAAGGAAGCATGTGAGCCAGCATTATTTGCTTTGTTTCCCTGTGCTAAACAAGTAACCGCCAGTTTCTGGTGAAGGAATTGATTGTTTGACAATAGAGTGAGTGAGCAGAGCAGGCTGACCAGTGTCAAACCAAACTCTGGGCATGAAAGCAGATATGACTCAGAGACAAGTTTTAGGCATATAGATGGGGTCAGAGGCATGTGGGAGATGGGACAGCTGACAGTTTATGGGGTACACATGGGGCAAGTTGGGGGTTCCCAGGGGGCTATAAGGCATGTGGGAGGTTGGGAAACCCTGGGAGAGTTACGGGCTATCCAGGAAAGCAAAGTGACACCCAAAAGGTCAAGACACTGGAGAGTAGGCTGGGTGCACATCCAGGAGACTGGAGGGCCTTGGGCTGGGAGGGTGGTGGTGGTGGGGCACCCATGGGAGTTGTGGGACACCCAAGAAAGGGGAGAGGGCAGAGGAGAAGGCAGAGACACCCCAGGGAGCTATAGGACACTCAGGAGGCTGGGAAAACCCAGGGATTTATAAGGCACATGGGGGCCAAATACAGCTTGAACAGGGTTGGGGTTGCCCGAGGAGCTCAGGGGGCACCCAGGCAGGGGTGTGATCGCAGGGTCCCCCCAGAAACAGATGCTGGAGCCCAGGCTTCTGACACCTCCTTTATTGCCGGCATTAACAGAGCCCCTGATGGGAGAGAGAATCCGTGCCCGTGCTGAGGGGCTGTGGCCCCGCCGTGCCAGGCCTCACTACGGGAAGGTTCTCTCCAGGTGCACGGGTCGCCCGTTTATGCAGCCCACGACCACGTAGTGCTGCAGCTGCTGGTCAGTGTAGGAGCAGGGCGGCCGAGTGCTCCCACCACGCAGGCGGCAGTAGGTGATGCTCAGGGCTCTCGAGGTGGTGTGTAAGTTCGTGCCGGGGATGGGCGCCCGGGAGCAGGCAGCCACTAGGGCCCTGGCTGGGGCGTGCACGAAGGTGTTTTGGGTCTTGCAGAGCCCGCTCGGGGTCAACACCTGCCGCCGCCTGATCATGGTGTCGCAGTAGCGATTCGCAATGGGCGTCCGGGGGTTGTCCACGTGCTCCCGCTTGAACTTGCCGTAGCGGGTCTCACCCAGCACCCCTGCCAGTGCTGCCAGCACCAGGATCATGCACAGCACCCAGCCCGCCATGGACACCTGTGGAAGGTGGGGTTAGGGCCATCTGGGCCTCTGGGCCCCCAGATGGATATCCCACCCTGGGTGCTTGGTTGTTCTACAAATTCCCCTCCCAAATCCCTGCATCCCATACAAATCCCCTCTCAATGCGTGGAAGCCCATTTCTGGACATCTGGGCTATCTGTGGATCCTGCCTGGATGCACAGGCCCCCTCATGTTATGCACTCCCCAGAAGCCTCAGTCCCCCATGGAACACCTCTTACCTGCTCTCAGACCCCCGGCTCCCCTACAGATCCACCGCATGCCCCGACACCCGGATGCCATAGACGGCCTTCCTTCCCCTCTGGATGCCTGAGCTCCTCACAGACCCCTCCCACAGACATTCTGGTCCCCTGTGCACCCCTCACCCGCACCTGTGTGCGCATCTCCGTGTTCCTTATGGCCTCAGGGTCTCCAGGATACCTCTCAATCCTCTGCACCTCTTTTATATTGGCCCCAGCCATGCCCAATGGGCAAGGATCCAGGAGGAGGGGCAGAGTAAAGAGCAAAGTCATGTAGATATCTAGGAGAGCCAGGTGCCCAGGAGGCCCTGCTCACCCTCATGGCCCCCGAGGTCATTAGGCAATCAGTAATGAACCACGTGACTTTCCGCATGCATCTGCTTGGGTGGCCCCTGCCAGCTCTGGCCTTGGCCACCTGTCCCATCAAAGGATACCTGGGCCCTTTTGGGTGGCAGGGTTCCCTAGTGGGGGGCAGGATGTCACCATCACCTCTGGGGCAGATGGCAGGTGTTCCTACAACTCTTGAAAGATGTGACACATCCGTGACTCTTCTGCTGTGCTAAGGGACCTATGTGCTCCTTTTCCTGGTGTCCCCTTGCAGGCAAATTCACACGCCCGGGAAGTGCCAGGATGCATTCTTCCTCACTGCTACCTCCCATGCTCCCAGCTGCTCCATTCATGCAGAGACAAGCAAAGAGCCACGAGCCAGCCTGAGTCCATCAAATACTCCTTTCCCATCATAATGGAGCTCTAAAGAAAGCATGTCCCCTCCAGAGGGAGAGGCATGCAATGCCCAGGAGAGGCTGTCATGAGTGGGTGCAAGAGGTCTCCATCCTCCCTGTCTAAGGCATCAGACAGACTCTGATGGGAAGTGGTAGAGAATGAGGTCCTGGGCAGCACCTTTCCCAAAAGAGCTGGAACTCTTCCAAGATTGGCCACAGTGAAGGTGCAGAGGGTCTTGCCCTGGGCTCTGGCGGCATTTCCGCAGCCTCTGACAAAATCCTACTCAAAGGTGCACAGTCCCTACGGTGCGAACAGCTCAGGTACCCGGCCAAAACCTCACAGAAGGTCAGCACAGCCCCCTTGCTGGCTTCAATACCCTGCTCCTGGGCATGGAAAGAGGATGGGGACTCTCATCATGACCCCTTGGACACACTCTGCTTTCCACTGTCCTGGTGTGGGTGCAAAAGGGATGGCGTCCACAGGAGGAGGAACAAACCCAGATGCTTGGCAATGGACTGTCTCTAGCTGGCATGGTGCAGGTACCTGTGCTGGATCCCATCCTACCTGGCAGAGCCTCAGGCATATCCTTGCCAGAGGCTGCTGTGAGGCTCATTGGTGAACCACAGCCTGTGGTCACCTCTTGTCCTGGAGGAGTTCCAAGTGCCCGGCGCTGTTCTGGGCACCGCTTCTCCACCTCCCATCCCTGCCCATGCATGGGGGCTGAGCGAAGCCTCCTCTGCTCTGTGCATTGGGGAGAGGTGCCATGGGCAGAGGCATTTGGGGCAGCCCAGACCACCAGCTTCTGGTTGTCCCCTGGACACCCCAAGGCCTGGGAAAGCTGCCGATATTAGGAGCTCTCTAAACACAGAATCTAGTTCAGAAAGGAGACGTTGTTTATTCTCTGCAGGATGCAAGGTGAAGGTTTGGCGAACCAAACACACCATGGGATAAAACGTTACATCTTTTCTACAGTAAAATTTACATGAGCAGGCCTGTCTAATGCATATTCATATTTCGATGCATATTTATTTGTATGACGTACTCTTACGTTACGCTTGAAATACAAAGTTCTTCATTAAGCAACTTCCATTGTAAAAAATACCAGACTACATCTGTTACGTTTAGAAAAGATTTAGCCTGAGGACAGATAATTCAGCTCAAAGGCATCAGAACGGGCAGGAGGTGGCAGCTGCCCTTCGCCCGGGCACAGTCGGTGCAGCGAACCCCATCCCTGTGGCTCTGCCCGCCCGCACAGCGGCCTCACTCGCCCATCCCCATTTCCGGCGCTGCTCTGTGCTCCGGCCGAGAGTCCCGGTGATTTATTAAAAATATGAATGTTGACCTAATACCGATATCCAACTGAGACAGACAAAAAAACTCTCTAACAGTTTAAAGTTAGGAAGTGTACGTTTATTGCAGCTCCGGGCAACATGTGGGATAGCTCCCAAAAACATACCGCACCTTACAGAAAATCAGAAAGTCAATTTATTTACAAAACGGTTGAATATCCAAAATACAAATGCATATTCATAACCCTGGTACATTCCATTCTCCGCTTCGTATGGTAATTAGCAAAAAAGCAATTAAGCATGCGTAGTTTGTCCTTTAGAATGGGTCGGTGGTCTCATTCAAGAGGAGTGGGCTTAAATTGATGAAGTAAATTGACTCTTCATCGCCCTGATCTTTCTACCTTTTCAATGCAAATGTGACAAATGAGTGTTGGTAGCACTCCCATTTCTTTAGGTACATGACTTTCAATAAGTTTCAGCATTGAGAGTCTCTGCAATTGTCCTGTGTCCCTAAACCTATTTATCAGGTTCCCTATTTATTGTTGCAAGCACAGCTAAGCAAACATGAAGTTGACAGGTGATCAGTTATTTGGAAAAAGTTAACTCAAGCCTAGTCTTCCTTAACTAACTACAAAGCTTTTAATTAACTTCAACAACCACAAGGCCTATTTCTAACTAAAATCTTAATTTCCCTAAAATCCTATATTCTTTGAAGTCTATGTCTCATTCCCCACTTCTTCTATGAGTAATTCTTTTACTCAACATGTGGATTCTTCTCCATCTACCCAAGACATATGTTTAGTATCCTTTAAGACTATACCATACGCCTTCGATAGTGAGGTTAGAGCTGCCATCTGTCACAGCATCCTCCAATTCCAAACACGTATTGCAATAGACAAAATCAAATTTATACTAACTAAAATGAGCAGTACAACAATGGGATGGATTAAAGCATTAAAAATACCAGTCGCTGTGGGTGACCATCTAAAAAGCATGTCCCACCAATGATGAGACAGGTGTCCTTCAAATCACTTAAAGACTTCCTTAATGGTGTCTGAGTCATGGTGTATTGTGATCAAAGTTTTTCTTCCTGCATCTCTAACTTCTCTCAAAATTTGTTTCAATTCATGATGTTCCAATAATTGGGCTACTAAAGTCAAATTCATTCCTATGGGCACAGGCACAATTTCTTGTACAGTAGTTAGATTGGCGTTTATATATTGATGTGATATTACAGGTGCCTGATAGAAAAAATCACATCCATTCAATCTTAACAAAATTACAGACACACGAATTGTACTGGGTCTCATTCACCATTAAGTTGCCTATCATTATGGTGGGGCATGCGGTTCTGAGACAAGCACATCTTTGTCCTACACATACAAGCAGAGTTGTCTGATTGTCTGAATGCATTTCAAAGTGGCAAATGCTCTGGTCCGTATCCAAACATGCGTCTATCCTCTTCTAGTGTCCCTTCACAGATGTATCCCAATTGCTTTCTCATTGAACAAGGCTCTAGGTTAATCGTTTGTCACTTTCCTTCAATTTCTCATGCCCACATCCTGTGTCCAGAAGGGTACAATACAGGTCCCTCATGGTTTAGTCCTAAAGGGACTATTGGGTGAATTAAGCTTATGGGTGCATTGTGTATGGTTAAAGCAAAGGCTGTTACTATGCTAGTCATGGGGTTATAGGTAAAGTTAACTAGGACCCAGCATGACTGGAGTTCTTTTCCATGTCAGATGCGTTTTTCCAAACAATTTTGTGAATTTCAGCAGGAAATGTTCCTTTTCCACCTTCTCTTATGACCACAGCAGCTACTGACTGCATCTATAGTTGTGCTTGAGTGCATCCAAGGGCTAATGAGATGTTTTCACTGGCTATGCCAAGTGCATTAATTATTACCTCATGATCCCGTTCTTCTGTGCTCTCCCATTCTGGTAGTATTTTAGACAACTTCCAATGACTATTACCTAAAGCTAGTAAGGAAGATTGTAACGGCTGTTGCAATTTAACTAAATTACTTCCTATAGTAGCCAACTTATTCATTAACACTTCTGAATCTATTGTGTTCAGCACTCCTAGCCCTGTCCCAAGTTACCCAGTAAGATCTCTCTTTCTCCTAGGTTGGAGGGCATACGGTTTTGGAGCTACGTAGTCCAATCCATAAAGGAATTTCTGAGAAATGGGGCACACTCTGGCCGAATGTCAGAGGCATTTACTTGCATTCCCATTTCTACTCGCTTCAAAGACCATTCTGGGTAAACTAATAGCCTTTGTATTCCTGTTTTCTTAATGGCATATGGCCCAATTTGGGTGATTACAGGAACAATGGGCTTCTCTTCTACTTCTGGGATGACTGGCTTTTCAGTGGGCACAACCCTTTTTGGCACTCTTGGGGTAGTTTTAACTTTATCCTCATGGTACTCAGTACACACTTGAGTAATGTTAAAGTCAAGATCATACCCTTTGATTGCACACCCTTCTATTTTGAGCTTAAACTCAGGACACTGAGTCAAGCATTTGTCACAGCATTCAGAATTAATCCAGATAAGTTTCATGGGAGGGTAGTAGGCTTCATGAAATCCATCTTGCACAAATGCATAGCTGCATCCCCAAACGTTTCTTTCTTCCCATGGTTTTGCATTTGTGACCTGTATTAGGAAGTTCAAGGCTCTGCAAGAATGAGGGCTGTTCCTTGGCACCGGTATATCCCAGTTACATTATACCTGTGTGGTACTGCGTTGGCTTTTGCTATGATTACAACAATAACTACAACACTTACAACTTTTTCTAACATATTCATAACTACTATTAGTCCATTTATTCACTGTTCCAAGTAAGTTTCAGCTTCAGTTCACTGTTGCCTGGTACAGCCTTCCAAACTTCTTCAGGGGCTTTCTTCACTCGGGAATGATGGATCTAGGCTTTCTGTTCCTTGATATTGATTGCAGTAGTAAGGAGCACTTGGAATGGCCCTTCCCACTGGGGTTCCAGGGTCTTTTCTGCAAAAGACTTAACATATACATAATCTCCAGGTTGTACATCATTTACTGGTCTATCCAATTCTCTGTTTTGAGCTCCAGCCACACATTTTTCAATCTCTTTCAGTTGTTTGTCCAGGGCTACCATATACCTGCGTAGGGTCTCTTCCCCTACCTGGGCAGGTGTTGTTCCCTCTTGAACTGCATATGGCCTCCCATATAATATTTCAAAAGGGCTTTATTTTTCTTTTGTCCTTGGCTTTGTCCAAATTCTCAATAATGCCAGTGGGAGAGCTTGAGGCCAAGGCAGATTTCCTTCTTGTCCTAATCTTACAATTTGTTGTTTAATTAAATGATTCATCTTTTCCACCTGGCCACTAGATTGAGGATGATAAGGGGTATGCAGTTCCCAATCTATCTCCATGTGGTAGCTAATTTGCTGTACAATTTTTGAAATGAAGTGAGGTCCCCGTCAGAGGACATAGCGGCTGGAACTCCAAACCGGGGCATTATTTCTTGCAATAGAGCTTTGGTTACCTCTCGTACCTTAGCTGTCCTAGTAGGGAAAGCTTCTGGCCATCCTCAAAAGGTATCAGTTAATACCAGTAGGTAACGTTAACCCCCTTTCCTGGGTAATTCTGTGAAATCCATTTGCCACTGTTGCCCAGGCCCGCAGCCTTTTCCAATTTGACCAAGTTTTGGTTTTGGAGTGTTTTTAGGGTTAGTTCAGAGGCAAAGGCTACACTGACGAGTCACCTGTATCACCGTACCTTGTAGCTTTCTGGCCATAATTCTTTCTCTCAAATAGTTATACAGGGCATCTATTCCCCAATGTGTTTTCTCATGTTCTTTTTGCACCAACAGCCATAACAAATAGGAGGGTACTACAAGTTTTCCTTCTTCTGTCACAGCCCACCCTTTTTGATTATACTTTGCTTTGTCTGCTCTGATAGGTTTTCTGTCCTTCTTATTGTATACCGGCTTACCTTCAATTGAAATTTTTCTATCTGGAATCAGTGTCGCTTCAACTGTGTCACTGGGTCCCTCACCTTTGGCTGCATCTTTTGCCTCTCTGTCTGCCAGCATATTCCCTTCTTCCAATTCAGAGCTCACTTTTTGATGTGCCTTGATGTGCATGATTGCTACCTTCTCAGGTAGCTGCACAGCATCTAGCAGTCTCAGAATCTCCTGTGAATGTTCGATATTTTTTCTTTGTGAGTTTAACTGTCCCCTCTCCTTCTATATGGCTCCATGTGCATGGACTACTCTAAACGCATACGTTGAATCTGTATAGATATTAATTTCTTTCCCTTTTGCCAGCTCTAAGGCTCGGATCAAAGCGATTATTTCAGCTTTCTGGGCAGAGGTGTTGGTTGGTAATGACTCTATTACCTCTCTGCTTGTGGTAACCGCATACCTAGCATGCCTCTTTCCACTGACGACATAGCTGCTCCCATCAGTGAACCAGGTTTCAGCATCCTCAATCGGAGTGTCTTTCAAGTCCGGGTGACTGGAGTAGGTGGCTTCGATGGTCTCCAAGCAGTCATGAGTCACCAGTTCTCCCATACTCCTGCTGAGGACGGAAGCTGGGTTTAAAATGTTAGTTACCACAATTTCAACATCATCTTGTTCCACTAGTATAGCTTGGTACTTCAGGAATCTCTGTGGGGAGAGCTAATGTCCCCCTTTTGCTTCAAGGACTGCAGACACTGTGTGGGACACTAGCACAGTCATTTTCTGGCCTAAGGTAAATTTGTGTGCTTCTTGGATATTTACTGCCACTGCTGCCACAGCTCTGAGGCATCCTGGCCATCCTTTGGCAGCCGTATCCAGTTGTTTGGAAAGATAGGTCTCTGCCCTTTGATATGGGCCCAGGTTTTGTGCTAGTATTCCCAAAGCGATCTCTTGCTTCTCATGGGAAAACAAAGAGAATGGTTTACTCACCTCTGGAAGTCCTAGGGCTGGAGCTGACATGAGGGCCTTCTGTAGCTTGTCCAAGGCTCGGGTAGCTTCTTTTGTCCATTATAGTTCTCTGACCTCATCCGTGATCAAGGCATATAAGGGTTTAACAAGCAATCCGTAATTATAAATCCACAGTCTACACCACCCTGTTATACCTAAAAAGGTTCTCAGTTCTTTCATGGTTTGAGGCTTTGGTGTTTGGCACATTGCCTCTTTGAGATCCTGCCCCAAAGTTCTTTGTCCAGCACTCACCTCATAACCCAGGTAAATGACTGTTTGCCTCACTAGCTGGGCTTTCTTCTGGGACACTCGGTACCCCTGCAAGCTTAAGAAATTCAGGAGGCTTACCGTCCAGTCCACACAAGACTCCTGGGTCCAGGTGGCTATCAGGAGGTCATCCACATATTGGAGCAGTTGGCCTTCTACTGGTGGGGGTTCCCAAGACTCCAAATCTTTGGCAAGCTGCTCCCCAAATTTAGTGGGTGAGCTTTTGAACTCTTGAGGCAGGACACACCGTGTGAGCGGTGTTTTTCGTCCAGTTCTGGGATTTTCCTACTCAAATGCAAAGATTTTCTGGTTGGCTTCATGGAGAGGGAGGCAAAAGAAAGCATCTTTCAAATCTAAAACGGTAAACCATGTTAATTCAGATGTTAAGTGAGTCAGCAATGTATAAGGGTTGGCAACTACTGGGTACATACATATCTTCAGTAACTTTGTTAACAGCTCTCAAATCCTGTACTAGTCTATAGGACCATCAAGTTTCTTAACTGGCAAAATGGGAGTGTTAAAGTCAGATTGACATTCTTTCAATTGCCCTATTTGTAAAGAGTTCTCTATAATTGGAATGATCCCTTCTCTATCTTCTTTCTTTAGGGGATACTGTTTAACTCTCACTACCTGTTCCCCTTCCTTAAGCTTGATTTCCACACGTGATGCATTCTTTGCCCTACCTGGTATATTAGAAGCCCATACTCCAGGAAATACTTGATCCGTTATTTTCTTAAAATTTTCTTCCTCATTTTCAGCTTCAATTTCTTTGGTTATTAACATTAAACTTAACAACTCTACATAGTGTTGATCCTTTACCTCCAAACTAATTTTCCCATTTTTAAATATTATTTTTGCTTCCAGCTGCTCTAGCAGATCCCTGCCCAAAAGTGCAGATGGAGCATTAGGCATGTACAAAAATTGGTGGATTCCCCATTGTTTTCCCAATTTGTATTTTAAAGGTTTACAAAAATAGGCCCTTTCAGATTGGCCAGTTGCTCCTTTTACCATAGCATAATCACTTGTTACAGGTATGAGGGCTTCATTCAACACTGAGAAGGTTGCTCCCGTGTCTATTAGAAATTCTACTTCTTTTTCTTGGTCCTCTAGGGTAGGGCCCTCTGGTCCTCTTCAATCCTCCTTTACATGGGCAATCACCCCTTCTTTCTGATCACCCTTTCTTTGCTCATTACCCCATCTCTTTTCTGGGCATTGGTTCTTCCAGTGTCCAAATTTCTCGCAAAAGGCACACTGATGCTTTCCCAGCCAGGGTGGTCCTTGCCTTGGAGGACCTTGTCCATGCCTTTCTTGTTTCTCTCTCCCTCTTGTACTACTGTTACCAGCTTTTTCATTCCCTGTTTGTATCTTCTTCTCTGTTGCTAAAAAGTCTTCATGCTTCATCTAACAGAGTCTCTAAGTCCCGGCTGTTTAGGCCTTGGATCCTCTGGAGCTTCCGCCTCATATCCCCTGTGGATTGCCCTAAAAATAAGTTTATTAGTTGTTGTATTCCTTCATCTGATCTGGGTTCCAGGGTACTGTGACGCTGCATAGCATTCTGCAATTGATCTAAAAATTCAGAAGGTGTTTGAGAGGGACCCTGTTTGATAGCATATAAAGCTGACCAATTGATAGTTTTAGGAATTGCCCGTTCTACTCCTTTCACTATTAAATCCTGATACCTCTTAAGCTGTGCTAATTCATCTGGTTCATTAGGATCCCACCATGGGTTTTGAAGGGGAAATACATCTTTAACATCTTTGTGTGTTGTTCTACAATCATCCTCAGCTAGGTCTCTGGCTGTTTTTAAAACTAGCCGTTTCTCTGTTTCTGTTAGGGCATCCAGTAGTAATTGGAGATCCTCCCAGTCCGGGACATGCTGCTTGACTAGAAACTGCAGCCATTTAACAACCCCTATTGGGTCACTTTGATAAGTTTTAGCAGGACTCTAAATCCACTGAGGAAAAGGAGACCTTAATCACCCTTGTTTCCCCATCAGCATTTATAGCCTGCCTTGGAGGTTCTTGTATAACTTCTTTAGTTTTTTTCCTGGTTCTTGGTGGGAGGAGCTTGGGACTTGGTGGGGGACCCCCAAGTTTAGTTTGCCTCCTGGTCTTTGATGCTACTGGACTCAGTGGGAGAGGCTTAGAATCTGGTAAAGGGGGCTCAGGCTCATCCCATTCACTGTCACTACTGGGTAATGGTATAACTTTGATGGTTCCCTTGGGTCAGGAGTTAGTGGGGGAACATTTACTTCAGTTAATGACAGTTCTGATTTTGTTTCATCATCTTCTTTTTCTACTGCCACCCTCCCTCTGTTCTGTTTCCTAGAAGGGGAAGGAGTTTTTCTACTGTGTCTGCCTCCAAAATCTCTGCCTGATATACTTTATTTGGGTGTGAGAATCTTTGATTTATTGAGCATGTACTGCAGCACCTTTCAGGTTTCCCTTTGTTAGCTTTGTTATCCTTTTCAAGATACCAGTATACCAGGGGGTCAGACGGTGGTCTAATTCTGCAATGCCTTTGCCACTCAGGGTGGTTCTGCAGAGTGAAAAACATGTCAGCATAAGCTACCTCTGACCACTTTTGTTCACACCGAAGGAAAAGCATCAACTGTAGTAATGTCTCATAGTCCAGTGTGCCATTTACTGGCCACTTTACACCCTCATCTAGCCTGTAGAGGGGCCACCACTGCCTGCAAAATTTGACAAGCTCCTTCTTAGTTTCTGTACCACCATAACCTACCAAATCTTTCCAATGTGTCAAAATGCACCCCAAAGGGCTTCCTTTGGGAATCTCTTTGCTCTCATTTGCCCTCATGCTTAAAATTCTTTTTCTCCCAACGCTTCTTAATTTTATCCAAACTCTTAATTTTCACCTGGTATTCCTCTGGAATAAAAATACCTTGGCCCCACTCAACCTTGAGAATCTTGGCTGGTTTCCATAAAGTCTCAGAAACCCCGTTCTCTAGCAGTTCAAATATTTTACCACTACTGTGTGTTACCTGACCAGTTATTAACAAAACATGCATAGCCGCCTGGGTAGCCTTTTGTTCTTTTAAACGGCAAGATTCACAAATCCCTTTTGGTGCCCTCCACCTGACCTGTTTAATCCACGGCTCCCGACAAGCTACACAATGAAACACAATCCACGGGTTACAACAACAACCCCCCTTGGGCAGGGGAATCCTTCCACACCAGGCTCTCGATTCCTGCACCTCCTATTCCTAAGCATATAATTTTATTAACAAGCAAAAGGAATAAAAACAGAGTGTTAGCAAAAAGAAAAAGTTAGTGTTATTTCCAGGGTGTAGCTATACCTGTTGGTAAAAAGACATGTAGTTATAGGTTATGCTGCAATTCTCACCACACACAAAAACAGGGGAAAGCTCCTTTTTATTCAGTCTGGGAAATCATGCAACATGGTGGGTCAGGTGGGCGTTTTGCCAGAACTGCAGGTTATTAGCCACTTATTAAAGCAAGTCCTCTGTTGTATTCTGCTCTGGATATATTATCACAAAAATTCATTTAAAAGTTGCAACCAGGTTTCTATACACTGTAGCAAGTGTACAGCTAAAATCCAACCGTGTTTCTTGCTGTGCTGTGACCAAGGGACCAATAGAAGTTTTGCAAAGCGTTAACTGAACTCCAACAAAAACCCCACGATTCTATGCTGCACTAAGAACCGTGCGAATCACGGTTACAGCTCATTCTAAAGCCTTTTGAATTATTGAACAGATCTTTGACAACCCCTGACTTAAAATATTATGGGACACAGGACAAACTCCTTCACTTATGTACTTCAACACCCAAAAATCTTTCAGCTCCTTCTGCCAGTGCTATGTGTCAGCTTCTGAGCTCTCTGTTTTTACACAAAGCTGCCAGACTAGATTTCCTCCCCCTCCACCAAACCAACTCTAAGCACCAGCAACTTTCAAGCTAACAAAAAACAAAAAGGTCCGAGATACTTCAAACACACTTGGTCAAAGATTTTAGAACAGCGTCTCCAAAAATCTTTACAATTTTCGATCAAAGCACAACACAAATGTCTCCGTTCTGATCTCGCACTAGTGATCTCAGGTTTCAAAACAAACACCCCGCCCCCTCCCCGCCAAACTTTTCAGGGTCTTATGGAAAACTAAAATACGTAACCTGAGACTGTAAAACCTGATTCCCCAACTGGTTGCTAGGGAAATGGAAAAACCAAATTCCTCCCCCAATCACAAGCCCTTCTCACACAGCTCGCCTTTTCAAACGCAAAATAAACAACTTAAACACACAATTACTTCCTTTGCACAACAATACGCTAGTCAAAACCTTGCTGCTAACACCTCTTTTTCAAACACACACTCACACACTATTTAATTATTCTACAATGCAAGCACTTTAAAACCTTCCTCTTTTTAGGTGAGATTTCCCTCAGCCAGTGAGGCAGGGATTTCAAAATTCCCCTAACAACTTTTAACACACCAAGTCTCTAGTCTTGTTCACAAAATATAACCAACACACTCCAAAGACAAATAAACTAAGCACTTATGCACAGACCCTCACAAACCCACAATACATATGGTGCACAACTAATTCTCCCCAAATCAGACATATGCTAATAAAACTACAAAACTGCAATACACAAACAGACCCAGTGCGCACGCCCAATTCCAATTTCTGCGGCCGACCTCACAAATTGCAATCAGAGCCACTACACTCCCAAACCAGAACAGCACCAGCAGCTTTCACTGCAGCCACAGCCCGCTTCACTTTGGGGCACAACTTACCAAACCAGTAAACCAGTAATACCAGGTTCTGCGGAACAAACCAGACAGGCACACGTTATGCACAGGGTGTCCCCTGTGTCTTACTAACTGCCCGTATCACAGGTACCTCTTTTTAGTTATAAACATACCTTTTGTCCATAGTTCCAGCAGGTTCTGGTCTATCCCTGGGTGGACAGCGGGACTGCAGGAGTCCTCTCCCAGAAAATTCCGAGTGGGCCCAGAGGAGTCCTGTGGACCCCACTGGCCCCACGGCCAGAAAGAGCAGTCTCCTGGTTTGCTCACCAAAATGATTTATTAAAAATACAAATATTGGCCTAATACTGATATCCAGCTGAGACGGGCAAAAAAACTCTAACAGTTTAAAGTTAGAAAGTGTATGTTTATTGCAGCGCTGGGCAGCATGTGGGATAGCTCCCAAAAACATACCTCGCCTTACAGAAAATCAGAAAGTAATTTTATTTACAAAACTGTTGAATATCCAAAATACAAATGCATATTCATAACCCTGGTACATTCCATTCTCCGCTTCGTATGATAATTAGCAAAAAAGCAGTCAAGCATGCATAGTTTGTCCTTTGAAATGGGTCGGTGGTCTCATTCAAGAGGAGTGGGCTTAAATTGATGAAGTAAATTGACTCTTTATCGCCCTGATCTTTCTACCTTTTCAATGCAAATGTGACAAATGAGTGTTGGTAGCACTCCCATTTCTTTAGGTACATGCCTTTCAATAAGTTTCAGCACTGAGAGTCTCTGCAATTGTCCTGTGTCCCTAAACCTATTTATCAGGTTCCCTATTTATTGTTGCAAGCACAGCTAAGCAAACATGAAGTTGACAGGTGATCAGTAATTTGGAAAAAGTTAACTCAAGCCTAGTCTTCCTTAACTAACTACAAAGCTTTTAATTAACTTCAACAACCACAAGGCCTATTTCTAACTAAAATCTTAATTTCCCTAAAATCCTATATTCTTTAAAGTCTATGTCTCACCGGGCCGCGCGCTCCGTAGGGATCGCGAGTCCCGGGCCGGGCACTCCACAGGGCTCCAGACGGGGGCGCTCATGGGCACGGGCTGAGTCGAGTCTCCCCCCGCCCCCCCATGCCGTTGGTTCCGTCCCGCCGTGGTACGTCCCGGGCGGGCCGCCCCCGCTCCCGGCGCTGGAGGCCGCCCCGTTCTCGCAGGTCTCGCACGAGCGTCGGTCTCGTATAATCTCGCGGGAGCGCGCGCGTCCCGCCCTTTCCGCGGTGCGGGCCGGACGATGGCGGTCGGGAAGAACAAGCGCCTCACCAAAGGCAGAAAGAAGGGCACCAAGAAGAAAGTGTGAGGGCCGGCGGGGCACGGGAGGGCGGTGCCCGGGGGCGGGATGCCGCGGATGCGGGGTGGATGGCGGCGGCGGCCCGGCCAGAGCAGGGCCGATGCTGTCATGGCGTCAGCGGGTGTGGGCCCGGCGGGGCGGGAGCAGCGGCGGGCATTCGGAGAGGAAGATCTTATTGCAGCCCGGCCTGTGAAAGTTGGTTAAAAAAGTCTTCTTCATTTGATTTAAGGGTCGACCCTTTCTCCAAAAAGGACTGGTACGATGTCAAAGCTCCGGCGATGTTCAATATCCGAAACATCGGGAAGACGCTTGTCACAAGGACTCAAGGAACTAGTGAGTAGTTGGGGTTTGGTGGAGTACAGGGCATCGTGTTTGCTCCGTGTGCTAGCTCGAAGCATTTCCAACCTTCCAGAAGCAGCACATCATTCAGCATTTTTTTTCTCACATTAATCCCTAATGGAAGTAGACGTTCAGTTCCTCAGCTCATGAAAACTTGTGTGGTCTTCATCCCCTGGTTGTGTGAATGGTACTGGTGTAGCTTAAACACACCCCACCACAAAGCAGGGGGGCTGTGTCTATCCTCCCCAGTCCTGTGGCCCAGCAGTGACTGCTGAGTGAATGGTGCTGAGGTCGTGTCTGCACTGCAGGTCCCTCAGGCTTGCTTCAGGTGAGCTCCAGACTCCACTGGGACTGGATGCCCATTCCTTGCTGGGGGAGGCCTGCAGTTCTGGCTGTGCCTATTCCTGCCTGCTGTGATGGCCACCAGAGCACAGTGCACAGGGAGGGCAGGGCCACCCTCCCCAGCCTGCTTAGGCCCCAGTTCAGGTGCACCCATCTCTCACAGCAGCACGTTGTTGTTGTTGTATTGGTGCTCAGAGGTCACACCAGTGAAGGTGTCAGCAGGGATGTCACCAAGTCAAAACTATCTGAAAGTCCATCACAATGATTCTGGTTCCCAGTTTCCATCCACTTCCAACTGCTGGCCCCTCTGCAACCTGAACTGCCAAGCCCATGAGGGAAAGTCTTGCTGAAGGTATCTCAGCACCCAGTGACCTGCAGCTCTGGAGCAGCCACTCATCAGCTACTGGTTCCTTTTTCTGATACAGTGCAGAAGGGGTGGAATACTGGCAGCAGTCAAAGAACCAACTGCAGCATAATTTCTATTCCAGTCTGATGGAATTAGCAGTTAATCAGGATTCTATTTAATTATTTTGGGAGAAGCAAAGTGATACAGAAAGGAATCGACTACTACAAGTTCCTACAATGTGAAATACCTCGATCACGTCCATCTTAGTTGGTCAGTCAAGCTACACTGCTACTTTTTACCAAGTGCCTTGGTTAGAGCTGCTTGGAGTAACCTCTTGCCAGGCCTGTTTTCCTCAAGGCCTCAACAGACCATTTATGAGGATGCTCAGTGTATCTGGTATGTGGCAACAAACTGGAAACTAAGCCCACGTCTGCTGAAAACTAAACCCAAGGCTGTAAAATATCCTTCATGTTAAGGACAGGAATAGTGTTACTGAAGTATGTTCCAGTGCTTGAGTGACAAATAAAATGCAGACTGAGTGAACACTGGCTTCCCACTTCCATGAGGGGAGTGGAGGGGCAAATAGTTGGAATAGTGCAGCTACTCATTGGTTGGGATCTGAGAAAGCTCAATAAACACTGTCTGTGGCTAACCTCAGCTGGGAAAGAATGGTGCTCAAAGAACAGTGGGCAGTAGGAAAAAACTAAATCTGTATTTGCAAATATTTTGGGGAAAGCAAGGAAGGTCTAAGATGATTCATACCAATTCAAACAGACTTCATTAAGAGGCTTACTTAAAGAAAAAAATTACTTATGTCATCTTGCTGTATGACCAGCTTGGTCTAAGAATAGAAGGATGCTACAGAACGATTTACTTCTCCATTTCTCCTCTTACCAGTATTAGATTTGATACTTTCTACTACAAAATACCAGATATTTTTCTTATCCTTTAAGTCATAAAACAAGTGGATTCTACTGCTAACGTGGAACTCAAGCAGCAATGAAACCTGAATATCAAACTTCATCTACATACTGAGTGCTGTAATTACATATTAAAATTGGATCTCAAGAAGGTCAAAGAAGGCCAAAGCAGCTTATGTTACACAGACTTTGTGCATGATAAATGTAATACCAGAGAGTAAACATACTAGAATGCTATATCAGTTAAAATGGTGTTGCACCACAGTATTTTCCTAGTTGGAAATGGCTAAAAAGCCTGCTTGTTTTGCTCTCTGAGCATTCATGAAACATGACTACATACAGTGTCACAAAAGACTCAGATTTCCTTATCTGACTTCAAGCTACTACCATGACTGTCTAGAAATAGTAGTGCAAAACATTGATAATCAACACTTGTTGATGTCTTTCCTGTGCCTTTAGGGTAGAAAACATTCTCTCCCACACGCAGGGAGTAGCACAAAGGCAACACTTCATGGTGTCTTTAAAATCTGAACAAAGTTCTTGGGAAATATCCCAGATTTTCCTCGTGTCTCTCCACTCATCCAGTCCTCGTCTACAGATTCCAGCTCTGTTATCATGTCACCTGCCTGTAGGAGAAGGAGTAATGTGAGTCAGGGCATGAGCAATGTTAATGCATGCAGAGCCGATCCTATTTAGAAGCAGTATCAATCAAAGACAAGAGGAGTAAGATGTGGCTTCTGCTGGTTACGTCTCCTGAAGATTGTTTGCTAAAACCGGCTGAAGTTTCTCTCAGGCTAAATACTTGTCTATGCTGAAAAATCCCCTTTGGAGGGACAGAAGAGCAGTGCTGGGTACCTGCTCACACTGCTTTGGCTCTCCAGGTATATGTTAAGAGCTGGCTGGCTCATGAGCCCCCTGCTTTACTGTTTTATTTGTCTGTGTTTCCAGGGATTGTTTTCTTAACACCCTGGAAGTATTTTATTTTTTTTTATTTAGTCCCAGTATTTTCTAGCACTTGGAAACTTTCCCAAGAAAAGGAAAAGCAATCTAAGCTTATTATGGCCATTTAAATTGCAGCTCCTGTGTTTGGTCCTGGCTCTTGTTCTCACTGTCTCATGCCACATTCTTCATCTGAAGTACTGGCCTTTCTTTCAGTACCTCTATTCCCCTCTTCTGCTTTAAAGAATCATCTATCCTTGCAGTATTGCAACCTGCTAAGGCTGAAACTATTTTGCTAGTTTTGGAATGGAAAAGACTATGAGTTTCAGCTCCTGTGAAATTCTAGTGTTTCTCAAAAATTTGTATTTGAGGACATGGTTACCTCAATCATGACTTTGAATATCAAGGGCACTCTGTTTCTTGTTCATGCTCAATATGATCTGAGCATCCAGCATGTATTTAATTTTTCCCTTTATTCCCATGGCAACTCTGTATTGTGTTGCCAGTTCAAGATTTTGCTGCAGTTAGGTTTCTCTTAGAGGCCTGGCTCTGTAGCACTGGCACTCTCACCATTACCTCCTACTCAGAGTTTTCTTTCTAGTCCAAAGAGAGGCTCCCTTGACCATATCAACCAGTCAGGAACTGAATGTACTGCAAAATAAGGTTTGTTTATCTTGCCATGTTGACTAGATCAGAGAAGTCCAGAATTTTGCAACTCCTGACCTCTTTTCAATGTCGTTAACAAAGATTTTTGCTGATAGGAAACAGGAGTGGTAAGGGAAAAAATGTTTTTTAGAGAAATCACTTATCAAATGTGTTAATATCTATGCATATTAATATCTATGTTAATATCCATGTGCTTCATCCTTCTTGTCTAAAGCCTGTTGTCACCGTGGATGAACCTTATTTTTTAGCACTTCTTAGGAGCAGGAGACCTCTTGGAAATTGGTCTAAGAGAGGTACTTACTTTGAAGGAAAGCTCATCTTCATTTTCTGCATGAAAATCATAAAGAGCTTTGGCTTTTCCTTTCTTCCTTCCTCCAGGCTGTGACAGCTCCACCCTGGCTACAGAACACGGATAAGAGAAGTTACTTGCATTGGAGTGAAATAAATCTCTGTTTCTGGAGAACTTTCCTGTCATTCTCCCCGCTATTGTACTACAGGTTGTCCAAATGTTACTGCTACTGCTGTAACAAATCCAAGTAACAAATCCAGTGTCCTACTGGAATAAAAAACTCTACTGTCACTAGTTCATTTTATAGTATTAAATAGTCTCACAGTTCTGCTTCTAAGCAGACTAAATTTAAAACTCACTTAACTTGAACTTCCCAATGGTGATACATAATAAATGCTGACTTTCCTTCCTTCTACTCTAAGATGAAGCAGCATCAATACTCCTGAATTATTCCTAAAGGTGGCTCAATGGCCCTGTTTTGCCTGTCCCCAAGCCACACTGGGAAACATCCCAGACTCTGTCACCTTCCAGATGACTCGCTGACTAGAATATTATTATTGCCATTATTAGAGAAGTTGGTTCAAAACTGAAATATAGCTTTAGAATACTCAAGACACTGGTGGGGTGTGACTTGTGGATGCAGTTGATGCCGTTGTGTTCTCCCACAGCTGTCATGACTGGCACAACCCAAGGAATAATGAATTGCTATCTCGTAGGAGCACTGTACCTGAGCAGGTCTGAACAAAAACTGCTGGGAAAATCCCTTCCTCTCCATTCAGTCTTCCTCTATACCACTCCAAATCTACTTGTTCCAGTATTTGCATGTAGTCTCCCTTTTTGAAGGATAAATCATCTTTGGTTTCTGCTGTGAAATCATGAAGCGCTTCACACCACTCTACTGAGCGTCTGTTATTCTATTCAAGTTAACAGAAGAGATGCATTAATTTCAGAAGTGTGAAGGGAGCCCAAAAAGTGATGGATGCTGCTGAAAGCAGCTGTACAGCACATGGGTGCCCTGACACCCTCCCAATATAACAGTGCTGCTGCAGATGTAAACTAGAATGGCATTTCAGCAATTGCCACCACAGAATTTCATCTGGGCTCAGCCACATTCCTTTTTTTCTCTGGTGCCAGGGGAAAAGATTAATAAATTAAAAGGTAGATCTCTACAGCAATATTTAAAATAGAGCAAACAAGAACTTGCTTCAGCACAAAGGCTAACAAGTTACCAATGTTAATTTGTCAGCAGCTCTGAATTCAATCAGCTTAGGCCAAGTGTCAGAACTGAGGCTGTGACAATGCAGCATTGTGTGCTGTGGGAGTGGTGTTGGGTTCTAAAGTTACTCTCACATTATAATACAGTCTCTGTAAATCTATACATAAATTCTGTATATAAAGTTTTATTACCTGAAGAATGGAAGATGAAACCTCCACCTTATTCTTCACTGCTGTTTCTGTACCTACATAAGTAAAGCTCAACTTAGGAATAGGAGCAGTGTCTATTCAGAATACTACTAATGCCGGAGATTTTAGGGTTTTGAAGTCATTATTAAGAATAGCTGCTCAAAAAGTCTTGCTGTTAATTTTGAGGGATTTTTTAATTGGTCTTCCCTCTCTTTTGACTTCCTTTCTGCAATCATTGTCCTTTTGGAATTTTCTCCTATATGCTGCCTATTTTCATCAAGTACAAAACCATGCTCTTGAAGATGTTTGCAAACATATTCATACCTGTTCCAGGCAGATCTTCAATTACTTCCACAAAGTTCAAGGGGAAAATTCCAGACGTGCCTCTGAGCTCTCCTTCAGCCCACTCTTCATTTACATATTCTTTCAGGATAATAGTTTTACCTTCTGAAAAACTGAGCTCATCTTTCTGATCTCCAATGTATTCAAATCGTGCTACACATCTTGGACCTCTGCACAAACAAAAGAGAAAGTTACTTTGTTTCTTTATTATTACTGTCCAATTCATAATAAGACAGCATTGTATGCAATATATGGACTGATATTTTAATTAAAATGATAAAAAATGCACTGAAGATAGAACAGGTGAAAAATGGGGGGCCAGCCCTGGTTCTCATCTCTGCTTTCTGAGGAGGATGAGTAGAGAGTCTGGAGGAGCCAGATGCAATTTCTGCATCCCAATTGCTGGCTGTTATAGTATTTTGCAAAAGACCCTATTTCCCTTCCAAATAATAATAAACCTTTACCCTTGTTTCTGGGACACCTGTCCAATTTCATGTCTTTGCCTGTATCCAAGCAAGTGTCCTGATACACTTTTGTTAAGAGTTTGGTAATTTTTTGAGCTATCATCCCATGTAAATGCAATCCAACATGGGAGGGGGATGAGTGTTGTACATTTGTCCCAAATACATGGAGATTTCATAGGAAGAAGCTCGTTTTAATCTACTTTAAAATACTTTATCCTGTAAAATCCATCCCAATAATCTTAGAAGGGAAAAGGTTTATCTCTCAAAGAAAGAAACATCAATGCATCTGATAAATTTTATATACTTTAGTATGGTACTGAAAAAACCCAAATTATTTTTCCCCTAACGTAGACTGATTCCATTATTTAAGAATCTAATAAATTAAATTTAAAGAAATTAACCTAAGAAAAGTTTTGTTAATCAGAAATGCCATGCTGAAAAAAAAGCAGTAATAGGCTTTAATTCCTTCTATATATTCATAGCATACAAACAAAAGTAGGAAGCTTGATTTACACCCCTGTCCCCCACTCAATATCTTTGCAAAGATGTGTCTTTCAGGACAGAGCTAGAACTTTGTGTTTCTTTCTTAGCTGCACAAGCAGCTTTTTAAAATCAAGTTTTGTTCCTGACAAACCAAGCTTAATCTAAGGAACAACGGAATGATCCCACTGACACTAGTGGCTCCTGCCTCTGCCTGAATTTACTTTAATTCCTGGAATGAATGATTACAAAATCCAATAAACATCACTGAGAAATAAATAGCATGAAAAATCATTTCTTGCCCACAAATATTAGCACAAGTTGTTTGAAAATCAGAAATGAAAGTGCTGGCAATGCATTTGATAATTTGGGGGGAACTTCAGATTTACCCCTACAGCTGCACACCTCAAGGACAGATAGATTTCTCTGCTTACAGTTCCTCTATGTTCTGTCCCATTGTATCTTGTTCTTTCACATGAGTAGGAGCCCTACCATGTTCCATCTTGTGGAGACACTGGAAGAAAGCAGCAAGGCCAGGAGCAAAGGGAGGGGTGCAGAGTGCTGCTGAAGTTAATTAGATTGGTTCATGGTTTCTGGAACCAGTTTTCATGAAAGTATGTGTTCAGGCTTTTTTTACCTAAATATGACTCTTAATAAAACATCATAAACATTCCAATTTTTAAAACATATAATTTAATTTTTACAGTATATTTTGGAGACTAAAATGTTAACCCTATTAACCTCAGTGCACAGAGCCCCACTTCAAAGTTAATATTTCTTTCTGTCTGCCAAAAATGAGCCAGCCATCCCAACCCAATCCATGTGCAGTTGGCATGTGGAGCTGCTTGGGGTTTAGTGGTATGCAGTGGGGCCAGCCTGCCCTCGGAGCAAAGAAGTCTGGCAATAAGCTGGGAAACAGGCAGTGGGGGGAAGGCCAGATTTCTTTTCAGCAAGATGGAAATTGCCAAAATCCCAGGCATGCTCAGCGACCCTTCCCCAGTGAGAGAAAGGTTCCATATACTTGGAGTGCTCTAGTACAGCCAGAGGGCTGGAGCTGTGTGCCAGGAGTCACTCTCTCCTTATCATGCCCTGCTGCTGAAGCACTGGGTGGCAGCTGCCAGGTGAGAGAGGCTGTGTTTAAAAGATTGTCCCTTCTATCAAGTGCTTCATTCTTACCTCCATGTAGATAACATCACAACTTAAATATTTACCTTCTATTACCTTTTTACTACTGTATATGCAGTTCATAGGAAAGTGGTTTCAAGGGTGCAGAAGTGCATTTCTCTGGAAGTCTGGTTGCAGCCTGCTTTGCAAACCTGCTCTATTAAACTGGATGAAATCCCTAACCCTTCCAGTAAAACTTTGCAGTTGTGAATAGCTGAAGACTGTTCACTGGGCTCAGATGTAAGTCGGCTTGCTGCTTTCTTCCAGCCAGGGCCCTGGGGGTGGCAGGGATATGGAGAAGGACCTGTGCTCTGAGCCTGCAAGGGCCACTCATGGCATCTTCTTGTGTGTTGCTCTCTCCTAGGACACTCATCCGAGCTGAACCACTCGCCCCCTCCAGCTGAGAGCCAGGTGTTTCCCCATGTTCCTTTCCTTCTTGTCTCCACTGAGGATGGTCCCTCCTCTGCCCCCAGCTGCCCGCCCCCTCTGCCCCAAAATAAGACAGTGATCAGAATGGTGTCTTCTCCAGATGGCTTTTTTGGGGGACAGGCATCTTCAGCCAAAGCAGCTGGTGCTGGCAGCCCCAGGCTGAATGTCAGCCATTCTGAGAGCAATATGTGCCTCCGAGAGGAGCTTCCCTTGATCCACCCAGCCAGCCTGGGGAGCCGCCCTGGTGCCTTCTCCTCCTCTGAGTCCCTGGAGAAAAGCTCCAAAGGAAACAGCTACTGGGGCTCAAGCACTGCTAAGAGCACAGCAACTTGCGGCCCCAGCAGAAACCTCCAGCCCCTCTCCTCCTCACAGCTCAGCGTGTCCAGCCAGGTGTCCTCGGCCTCCAGCCTCTACAACCTGCTGAGCAACATGGACAGCAAGGAGGGGCTGTAGAGCAAGCTGGGGGCCCTGTACGCCGAGTCCCTGCGCCGCCTGGTCGCCAAGTGCGAGGAATGCTTCATGCGCGAGCAGAAGAACGAGCTGCACTTCAGCGAGAACAACTGGTCGCTCTTCAAGCTGACGTGCAACAGGCCCTGCTGCGACTCGGGGGACGCGATTTATTACTGTGCCACGTGCTCCAAGGACCCTTCTACCACCTATGCTGTGAGGGTAACAGGCCACCAGGTATCCAGGCTTATCTCCCTCTTCTAGGTGGAGATGTGTGCGCTATAGCAGCACGCGGTGTCTCACACAATGTCTTGTTTTCTCTGCTTGTATTTCTCACAGGTGAAGTTAGGCAAGCAAAACCCCCTCCCAAAACTGCCACCTTCCCACTGCTGCTTGGGAAGGGTAATTTGGAGAAGGAGTTTCATTATAACAAATGCCAGTCAGATTTAGCTTAATTGCTGAAGGGGTCTGAAATCCAACCATTTTCCCTCTCTGAAAGCATCTTTGTGCAAATACTCTGTTGTAAACTCAGAGGTATTTGCCTCTGATGACACAAGCTGATGAAAGGCTGCTCAAAAGACAGCATTTTTGCCTCTGCCTGCCTTTTAAGTGGACGCTCTGACCCAGATACTGAGTGCTTATATGATCTTTTAACTGCAGGCAATAAGATATTGCAGATCCCAATTAAACAATGCGAGGCTGACCCAGACATGCTGTGTAAGGTCAGGTCTGAAATATTTTCCTGTACCTCCATGGAATACATGTTTTGAAACGGAAACTTGAGGTGCAATAGTTCAGCTCTTTGAAACCCGGATAAGTAAGTTTATCCAGCAAGTTCCGTGGACATCCTGGGGATTTGGGGTTCTTGATCGACGTTATTACTTGCATACAGAGATCTTCATTTTCCTTCTGACATAACACTGGGGATCTCTCACTGCTGCTTATTCCTCAGGTTGTTTTCAAAGCCTAAAGTAATTCCCAAAAAATGTCTGTAAGAGATGCATTAAGGAGGGGAAAAAAATGAAGAAAATCTCTGCTGAATCGTTTCCACTGTTGCCTGAAGTTTTGGGTTTTCAGTGTTTCATTCTAATGAGCAGGCTGCCTGCTCGTCACAGGGTGTGGGGGCAGGATAGTTTGGGTTTCGGCGGGATTCACATCTTCAAGGACACTCTTCCTCAGCTCCGGGCCCCAAAGACAAACAACGTAGAAGGATAGAACATCGTCATCTGGAGTGGTTGATTGATAACGAGGGGCATATGCAAATAGACTGGAATCTAGAAAAAGGGGGAGGTTCGAGGGCTCGGCCTCCTTTTGACATGTATGTCGGAGCGACCCCAGGCAGCTGTGGCAGCTGCCGGGGCTGGCCTTGAGGGCCAGGAATAAAATTTATTGCAGCCTTACCCTAACCCGGCCTCTGCCTCTGTTGTCTCAGGCAACACCACCATCATGAACTCTAAGAGCTGTTCTAGGATGTTTTAAAACATCCCTAAGGGATGTTCTAGTTAACTGGTAGCTTAAAAGCCAGTTCATATCCTAAAGGAAATACAGTCAACCCAACAGAGAGGCTGTAAATAACCATATTCAAATTAGATGAGATCTTGCACTAATACCCTTAGTCCAGCACTCAGAGTCGAAGCTTTTCTTGTGTGTTATACCTAAATACATCCCAACTCTCTTCCTAAAGCCTAAGAACCATGTAGTGAACTGTTGTGCTCCTTTTCAATCTGCAGTTGCCTGTGGCACACCTATACCTTTGCTTTTGCCTGCTGTGTTAGGGGAGGTTCAGTAGCTCAGCTCTGTGGCTGTAGTGCATGAATTCTTGCCAAGGCAGAAACAGCACATTTTGGCCTCTTGAAAGGGCTGCCCTTGTGTCCCTGTGTGTGAAGTGGGCTTACTCTGTGCCCTAGGTACACTGCAGAGAGTCTTAACAAAGTCCAAGCCAGTGCCACAAGGCTGGACTCTGTGCCAGCATAGTCATGTTGTGTATGTGTTTATCCATGTGCATGGATACGATTCCTGTGTGCCACCATCCCTTTGGCGGCCAAAGTAGGGAATGAATAATTGGGAAATATTACAATTGGCTGATCCCTAGCTGCCCCTCCTGGATTCTGGTCTAGATTTTTTGACATGAAAGAGATCACAGACCTGTAGTTAAAATTAGACTTGGAGAGCTCAAAATGGGCAGAGGATCAGACTTGAGCCAAGGAGCCTATTAAGAAGCAGGAGCCAGAGTCTGAGCTGTGCACAGACAGACATTGCTGTGTATAAAACAGTTTGGAAATGGCTTTAGAGGCATTCAGCCAAGATATGCTCCATGCCTTGGCTTCTTTCTCCACTAAGAAAGAGGTGTGTGACTAAGTGTGATGGTTTAAGGCCAGTTTGGGAGGACAACCTTTATGGAAACCCTCCTCCCCACTCAGTCTGGGAGAAAAAACTCCTCAGAGAGAGAATGGAAAGAAACCTGTTTATTAGACCAGCAAAGCAGCCCCCCAGCACAATAAATTGAACAATACTGGATGATGAATTAGGGAAGAACAAAGACCCTCCTGTAGGTGGTTTTTTGCTCTCAAATCTTTCCAGTGCTGTTGGACGTTGCTGCACTGGATCGGTCCCGGTGGGTCCTGGTGCCAGCTCCCCCGGCGCCCCAACCCGATCTACAGTCTGGGGTGGGGGAAAGGTTTCAACAGTTCCAAAAAAAACAGGCAGGAAAAAAAGGGGGGAAAAAAAAAGGGAAAAATAAGGAAAAAAAAAAAAAAGCAAAAGCTTCTCAGCCCTAACTAAGCTAAACTAGCTACAAGCAAAAGCAAAGCAAAAGAGAGTGCGGCAAGGAAAGAAAAAAAACTGCCTCTCGGTGCCAGTGACTCAGTTCTCAAGGCCAGTCTGAGATTCCTGAAAACAAACTGTGCACTTTCTCCCCATTTACTCTCAAATCCAACATAAACCAAACAGACGATTGGGGATACAGCGTAACGTCAACCCAGGACACTAAGCCAGCCCAGGCTCCTACTTGGAGCTTTCAGCACGGAGGATGCCTCTGGTGCAGCCAAAGTCAAGAAGAATGGCTGGATGGGGAAGATTTCCCTGTACTCATCTGCCTGTAGTTGTTCTTCCAGAGACTTCTCTCTTGCCAGGAATTCCTTCCCTTTTCCTATGCCTTACATGTCTTTCCTTTGGGAGGAGGAATGAGCAGGTTTGTTAGCCAGAGGGCTGGAAGGTCTGCTCTGCATTTGGGGACCTCCTGCATCACCCTGGGTCCCACTGCATTCATCTGCATTCTGCCTAGCTCTCCAAAGCTTGTCTTCCCACAAATAAGCCAGGGCAGGGTATTTTTGTTCAGAAAAAAGAGGACAATAGGGATTTGAAATGCCCCATCTCCACAGGATTGTCTCATCTGAGTGAATTATCTGCAAATGCCTATATTCAAACCCTTGCTAGAGGAATACAAAAGCAGCCCTCTTCAGCTCCTCTCTATTCTTGTGTATATTTTAACTCAGAGGCAAAATTGATTTCTCCTACGATTTTGCACACAGGCTGTGACTGGCACTGGCACGCTCCAGGCTTTGAAACCTTTCATGCTGAGTTTCAGCCTGTTGCTTACTCCTGTAGATGACATATAAACACATCGCTAAATAAAGGGGAAAATAATATAATAGAAATGCCAGAAGACCCCATCAGGTAATGGATACTCCTATAATAAACCTGGGTTTGAGTCTCTAATGCAGTATAAAGCTAAACTACAGAAGAAAATGAAGATAGAAGTCATGTAGGTTAAAGAGAGTCCAGATTATAAAATGCATTTTTCTCCTTAGAGTTTGCTGCACTCTGAGTTGTTTTTAGGCCTGTTCTAGGCCTCCCATTTTCTCTTTGGTGGTTTTGTTTTCCCTGCAGTACTGAGGTGTACAGCTTGTTGTTCATTTCCCTTAGCCATTGATCAAGAGCTTGAGAGTAGTTGCTGACACAAAGAAGAGGAATGGTTGAGGAGGATGCAAAAGTGGCTCCAGGGCTTGGCACCAGAGAAGGGTCAGGTGGGAGGAAAGTGCTGGAGGCCTCTTCCACCCCTCACCACAAACAGGACTATTGCTCACAATCACCTCACATTGCATGGGGCCTCATCCAAGGGTGTTAATCCTCTGCAGAGATGGAGACACCATGTCTATTGCTACAAGCTTTGCTTTTCTCCCTCCAGAAAATTCTCTTGGGTTGCAGGAGTTTATCTCAATGATATCTGTGATGTAAAAGCTTTGTTTCTTTTGTTGGCAGTGAAACAAAATCTTCAGAAGTGATTCACGCTCGGACTACTGTCCTCCTTTCTTTCTATTACTGGCCATTGCCTGGCAATGGAAGCGTGCCCAGAAATCCAACCCAGACATCTGATGGCTAAGGTTGGGCTGCTGCAGGACAAAAACAATCCTCAAGCCAGGGACCAATGCACATCCTGCTTCTGCTGTTGTCTTCCAGAGCATCTGCAAATCACAGCTTAGCATCCCACCTCTCAGCTTCTGGTCTCTGACCTGTCTCTGTCACTGGCTGATGAGACTTCTCTTTTGGTCTCTCTTCACAGATTTGTAAAACCCAGGAGTCCAAGGTAGCTGCTTCGTACTGCAGCCCTGCAGTGCCAGTTCACTTCAACATCCAGCAGGACTGTGGGCATTTTGTGGCCTCCGTCCCCTCCAGCATGCTGCTGGCCTCAGATGTTGGGAAAAGCATGCCTGGAGATGGCTTCCACCCCTCCCGCACTGCCAGTGAGCACAGCTGTGTGGTGGTCATCACCCGTGAGGTGCCGAGCCAGACCTCTGCCGACTTTGTGAGGGACTCGGTGATGCTCCACCAAGCCAAGCCGGAGCTGTACGAGCGTCGCGTTTGCTTCCTGCTCCTCCAGCTCTGCAACGGCTTGGAGCATCTCAAAGAGCACGGCATCATCCATCGTGACCTGTGCCTGGAGAACCTCCTGCTTGTGCCCTGCAAGCCCCCCATGAGCTGTGGGAAAGCCAAAGACGATAAACACTTACCCTGCCTCATCATCAGCAATTTTTTGAAAGCTATACAGGAGACTGGAACCGGCGACTCCAAGCTGAAGAAGAGTCAGGTCCAGCTGGCCGCGGAGATTGTGTCGGCTTCTCAGTACAAAAAGTTTGATGAGTTTCAGACTGGTATTCTCATCTATGAACTGCTGCACCAGCCCAACCCCTTTGAGGAGAAGGTGCACCTCAGGGAGCAGGAATACAGCCCTGAAGACCTCCCTGCTCTACCCAGCCTGTCCATCTGCTCCCGGGGACTCCAGCCGCTGGCCACCTACTACTGGAAGCAGATCCCATCAAGTGTGTGCGGATCACCGAGGCCAAGCAGAGGCTGCAGTGTCTGCTTTGGTGGCCCAGAAAAGACCTCGTGGAGCAGCCCCTCAGCCATGAGGAAACCCTGCACCAGGTGCTGCAGAACTGGGTGGACATGAAGCGTGCCCTGCTCATGCTGAAGTTTGCAGAGAGGGCCACGAACACGGAGCAGAGCGTTGAACTGGAGGACTGGCTGTGCTGCCAGTACTTAGCATCTGCTGAGCCAGCCTCCCTCTTGCACACATTAAAACTGCTGCAGCTGCTCTGACCTTGGACGTGTCTCGGAGGCAGCTGAGGGCTCCTGACTGCCTTGCAGCTAAAGGTTCACAGCCCTTTCAGATGGGAGAGGTTTGAATCTCAGCTGCGATGCATGTTCAGCTCCTGCCCCGCACTCCAGTCAGAGTGCTCAAGGCATGTTTGGTATCCTCAGCACTGTTAGTTTGCAGGCAGGCAAAACAGGGAACCTACCCCCATTTGGGGAGATTTTTGGTTTTTGGCATGGTATGTTTCCCTGTGCCAAACAAGTAACAGCCACTTTCTGGTGAAGGAATTGATTGTTTGACAATTGAGTGAGCAGAGCAGGCTGACCACTGTCAAAGCAAACTCTGGGCATGAAAGCAGATATGACTCAGAGACAAGTTTTAGGCATATAGTGCTCTTCTTGGAACATTTTTTTGTTGTATCTTTTTCTTTTCTTTAGAAAAAGCACATAAATGGGAAGGGAGACTATAAAATAAGGCTGAAGAGGTCTGAACTGCGCTCCTGTCTCAGACTTTTCTGTGACCTTAGGAAATCTGCTTCACTCCCACCCACAAAGCAGAGATGATCAGTTTCTGTCTGAGTTACAAAGCAGAGTCAGCCACAAACCTTGCAAGTTTATGTTTGACTCTGTTAGACAAGACATGAAAGTACCTCAAGGAGGAAGAAATTAAAAAATAAATGCAGTGATTTATTAAAACATAAATTTGCAAAGTTCCTTCCTTTATTCTCAGGCACCAGTCGCTCCCTGGCTTTTTGCTGCTTGCTGCGGTTACAAATTTGCTGACCACTGCCTGTAAATGGCCCACTGCTGCTTGGGGCAAAGGCCACAACACCCTCTGGATGATTCTGATTCCTTTGGGGCTATTTTTTCCCTTTAGCCTTCACAAAGAACAGACACAAACATATGCTGAAGAAACAGAGCTGCGTCTTAGGGGAAAACAGAGGAGAGGAGTGAACCAAGAGTGCAATAATGGCATGGGATGTGCTGAAGTGGTGGAGCTGCCCTGCCACCAAATGGGAGATGCCAGGAATCATCCAGACTTCCCAGCAGACTCGGATAGCTGCAGCATGCTGGGCGTCACAGAAATAGCTTTGCTGCTCTGGGACTGCAGCTCAGAGATGTCTCCCCAGGATGGATGCCACCTCTCCCATGCTCTTCAGAGCCTGTAGTGCAAAGCTTGTGGGGTAAATCACAGTGAGGATATCTTTCTCTGTCACTGCCAGGATATCAGCTACCAGAGAACAAGTGGAGAAGTGGAATCTTCCCCCAAGCCCTGAAGAACCAGGGTAGCAAGAAGCAGAGATCAAACCCTTGTACTTGCATAAACCCTGGAGTCCCTCCTGAGCCAGTCAGCTCCTCCCATGGCCAAGAGTGAGCAGGGTGGAGAAGTGAGTCTGCTGTAAGTTGCTGGTCCAGAAATGCCCCAAATACCTTTGAAATACACCAATTTCTTTCCCAATGTACAGAGTAGTGCTTCCCTCACTGGGTCAGTGCTCAGAGGTGGAGTTCACCAGTCCATGGATGGCCCTCAAAATGCCTTTCATCTGAATTTCAGAAAAGGAGCAACTGAGTTACTTGAGGCACATAAGCAAGAGTATCTTGGGGAAAGAGGAAAAAAATTGGGAAGACCATTTTCTGCCCTCCTATTCCTCCTCAGTTACACTTTCTGGATGCATTTAGGCAGTCTTTTTGCAGCAGCACAGCACCTGGATGTCACCAGCCCCATGGGACTTCTCAGGGCTCCCATATAAATAGGACCAGAGCCAAGGGGTCCCCCAGCCCTGTGGGCTGCATTAGGCAGAGTGCTGCCAGCACATGCAGGGAGGTGATCCTGCTCCTCTGCTCAGCACCACTGAGACACATCTGGAGTGCTGGATCCAGCGGTGGACTCCCCAGTACATGAGAGACATGGACATACTGGAGAGAGTCCAGCAAGGGATTGATGATGAGGAAGGGACTGCAGCATGTCTGATCAGAAAGGAAGCTGAGAGAGCAGGGACTGTTCAGCCTGGAGAAGAGCAGGCTCAGACAGGGGGAGCTTGTAAGTGTGCTGGTAAGTACTGATGAGGAGAATGAAGGACAAGAGGTGATGAACACAGGCTGGAACTGTGAAATCCCACGGAGACTCAGGAACACAACTTCTGTGTGTGTGCACACAGTGTGTATGTGCTGGTATGTGTGCCCTGTGTGTGCTACTGCTGTGTGCAGTGCTAGGAGCAGGGGTGTGAGCGTTGAATGCTTTGTGTTGTGAGTGTGGCTGCACGTTGTGTGCACAGTGCAGGACTGGTGAGCATTGTGTGTGTGTCTGTTGTGTTCAGTGTGTGTGGGATGGTGGCTCAGGGCTCTCTGTGTGGCCCCAGCCGGGGCTTTGTCCTGTGGGGACCCCAAGGGGGCCCCAGAGAGGTCACAGATGGGGTCAGAGGCATGTGGGTGATGGGACATCTGACAGTTTATGGGGTAGGCATGGGGCAATGTGGGGGTACCCAGAGGGGTTATAAGGCATGTGGGAGGTTGGGAAAACCTGGGAGAGTTACGGGCTATCCAGGAAAGCAAAGTGACACCCAAAAGGTCAAGACACTTGAGAGACGTCTGGGTGCACATCCAGGAGACTGGAGGGCCTTGGGCTGGGAGGGTGGTGGTGGTGGTGATGGGGCACCCATGGGAGTTGTAGGACACCCAAGAAAGGGGAGAGGGCACAGGAGAGGGCAGAGACACCCCAGGGAGCTATGGGACACCCAGGGGGCTAGGAAACCCCAGGGATTTATAAGGCACATGAGGGCCAAATACAGGTTGGACAGGGTTGGGGTCACCCAAGGAGCTCAGGGGGCACCCAGGGAGGGGTGTGATCACAGGGTCCCCCCAGAAACTGATGCTGGAGCCCAGGCTTCTGACACCTCCTTTATTGCCGGCATTAACAGAGCCCCTGATGTGAGAGAGAATCCGCGCCCACGCTGGGGGTCGTGGCCCCGCCGTGCCAGGCCTCACTACGGGATGGTTCTCTCCAGGTGCACGGGCCGCCCGTTTTGGCAGGCCACGAGCACGCGGTGCTGCAGCTGCTGGGCGGTGTAGGAGCAGGGCGGCCGCGTGCTCCCACCACGCAGGCGGCAGACGGTGATGCTCAGGGCTCTCTGAGTGCTGTGGAAGTTCGTGTTGGGTTCGGGCGCCCGGGAACAGGCGGCCACCAGGTCCTCAACGGGGGCATGCACGAAGGTGTTGGTCTCCTTGCAGGGCCCGCCCGGGGTCAACACCTGACGCTGCGCCAGCATGGTCTCACAGTAGCGTTGCCCAATGGGCGTCCGGGGGTTGTCCACGTGCTGCCGCTGGAACCTCTGGTAGGGGTTCTCGGGCTGCGCCTCTGCCAGTGCTGCCAGCACCAGGATCATGCACAGCACCCAGCCTGCCATGGACACCTGGGGAAGTGGGGTTAGGGCCATCTGGACCTCTGGGCCCCCAAGTGGAAATCCCACCCTGGGTGCTTGTTCTACAAATTCCCCTCCCAAATCCCTGCGTCCCATACAAATCCCCTCCCAATGCGTGGAAGCCCATGTCTGGACAGCTGGGCTATCTGTGGATCTTGCCTGGATGCACAGGAACCCTAAAGTTAGGCACTCCCCAGAAGCCTCAGTCCCCCATTGAACCCCCCTCACCTGCTCTCAGACCCCCCGGCTCCCCTACAGATCCACCGCGTGCCCCGACACCCGGATGCCATACACGGCCTTCCTTCCCCTCTGGATGCCTGAGCTCCTCACAGACCCCTCCCACAGACATTCTGGTCCCCTGTGCACCCCTCACACGCACCTGCGAGCGCATCTCCGTGTTCCTTATGGCCTCAGGATCTCCAGGATACCTCCCGGTCCTCTGCTCCTCTTTTATACTGGCCCCAGCCATGCCCAATGGGCAAGGATCCAGGAGGAGGGGCAGAGTAAAGAGCAAGGTCCAGCGGATATCCGCATCCGGGAGAGCCAGGTGTCCAGGAAGCCCTGCTCACCCTCATGGCCCCCAAGGTCATTAGGCAATCATTAACGAACCACATGACTGTCTGCATGTGTCTGCTTGAGTGGCCTCTGTCCCATCTGGTGGGGGGCAGGATGTCACCATCACCTCTGGGGCAGCTGGCATGTGTTCCTACAACTCTTGAAAGATGTGACACATCCGTAACTCTTCTGCTGTGCTAAGGGACCCATGTGCTCCTTTTCCTGGTGTCCCCTTCAATTCATATGCCCGGGAAGTGCCAGGATGCATTTTTCCTGACTGCTACCTCCCATGCTCCCAGCTGATCCATTCATGCAGAGACGAGCAAAGACCCACGAGCCAGCCTGAGTCCATCAAATATTCCTTCCCCATCATAATGGAGCTCCAAAGAAAGCATGTCCCCTCCAGAGGGAGAGGCAAGCAGTGCCAAGGAGAGGCTGTCATGAGTGGGTGCAAGTGGTCTCCATCCTCCCCGTCTAAGGCATCAGAGAGACTCTGATGGGAAGTGGCAGAGAATGAGGTCCTGGGCAGCACCTTTCCCAAAAGAGCTTGAACTCTTCCAAGATTGGCCACAGTGAAGGTGCAGGGGGTGCTTCCCTGGGCTCTGGCAGCATTTCCACAGCCTCTGACAAAATCCTCCTCAAAGGTGCACAGTCCCTACAGTGCGAACAGCTCGGGTACCTGGCCAAAACCTCACAGACGTGAAAGGTCAGCACAGCCCCCTTGCTGGCTCTCAGTACCCTGCTCCTAGGCATGGAAAGAGGATGGGGACTCTCATCACAACCCCTTGGACACACTCTGCTTTCCACGGTCCTGGTGTCGGTGCAAAAGGGATGGCGTCCACAGGAGGAGGAACAAACCCAGATGCTTGGCAACGGACTGTCTCTAGCTGGCATGGTGCAGGTACCTGTGCTGGATCCCATCCTACCTGGCAGAGCCTCAGGCATATCCTTGCCAGAGGCTGCTGTGAGGCTCATTGGTGAACCACAGCCTGTGGTCACCTCTTGTCCCAGGGGAGTATCAATTGCCTGGTGTGAGAGTCCAGGGCATTCCTTTGGATACCCTGGACAGACAGGAACCTGCACAGCAAAGTTTGAGACCGGTACAGGGGGGTTTAAAACCGGTACAGGGGGGTCCAGGATTTGTACAGGGGGCTTGGAGACCCTGGCACAGAGCCCAGAAAGGCAAGGGCTTTGACTTTAGTCCATGGGACAGCCTTCCAACATTAAGAGAGGAATTACAGGCCACAAAGTGTAATAAAGAATAATGTAGTTTTCAGATTTGGGGTTTCTAGAATAGGGGAGAAAGGTGACAAGATGGAGGATTCTGGGCAGTGCCCTGGGGTCTTCTTCCTCTTCTTCGTCTCCATCTTTTGCTGTGACAGTGGCACAAAGTAGTTCAAGGTGATTGGGTTAGTGTAGAAATAACTTGTTTAGTGTAGAATGTAGGTACTGGTTTGTAATTGTAAAGAATCAGTACGTAATAATCTGTATAAGCGATGACGAGCCTTTGTCAGGGGCAGGAGTCTCTGCCTGATGCCCGTTCTGTGAAGACCTTGGTCGGGCACAGGAAAAAAGGGAAAAGATAAGAAATAATAAACAGAGAGAAAAACCTTGGAAAAAGAACATCAGAAGACTCTGGTTCATTTCTGTGTTCCGCTTGGGGCTTTCAAAGGGCAAAGGACACTTAACCACCTAATCTCGGGTGCCCAGCCAAACTGAGAATTGGCGTCCCTTCAGGTGGGCACCACATGAGCACAACAAGTCCTCTGAAGTCAGGAAGCCGAATTGCCAGCACCTGAGAAGAAGAGGACCAGAGCAGCTGATCTCAGATTGGTCTCAGACTGACAGATCTCCAAGGGCCCTGGAATCCGTCATCCAGACAACTGCTGGTGGGTGATCAGGACATCCCTGAGCTGAATTTGAAAACATCTGCCCCTCATTCTTCAATTTTGGTAAGACAGTTGAGATATAGAGAACATGGGGGGGAGTATGTCTCTCTCCCAGGAGCACCTTATGAATGACTTAGATAATTTGTGTTAAATGTTCTAGTTAATAATTACAAATGTGTAGGGGCTATTAAGCAAACTGCAGAAATTGTAACTATATAGAGGATATTAAGCAATAACTGTAAGTTGCAGAAACTGCAGAAACAGTGAAGTTAGAGAGAACCCGTCCTTGGTGCAGCATAATGTAATGTAACTTTGTATCATAAGACATGAAGAAAGAGAGAAAATGAGAGATATGGTGAAACCATGGTGACCACAGTGGAAGGTTCCCAAGAACGTGCTGTGAGGAAGAGGAGAGACTTCATCCATCGACCACCGTGAGAGGGCAGAAGACCCCAGACTCCCAGAATTGGAAAACTCAACTATGACCAGATATGGAAAAACAGAGACTGGGGAGGGACCAAGGGGTGTGTGTAAACCAAAAAGTTATAAAAATGGAAAATTGTGAAGAAAACTTTTGAAAGCTGTGCATGGAGCACGAGCTGAGACTTGTGCTCTCCGGCTTTCCCAGCGCGCTGCTTGCTTCTGCATCTCGCTTTAATGAAGTTTATCTAATTGGCAATCAATTATTGGGTCCTTTATATTTATCAGCTGGTGGCCCCAGCATGATAGGGGGTTGTGGGGTGCGGCTCCTCCTGATCCAGGGGGTGCCCTCATCTATTGATGAGCTCGGATTGCTGAGAGGGTGCTGTTTTCCCCCACTCTCTATCAGGATACTAAATTGCAGGGAGACGAAATCAGAAGAAGCTTCCTTATACGTCGGCTGTTAAAGCTCCTGTAATTCTCGTGCATGATGATCTGAATGATCTGAGAAGTGGTAAGATTGATCGTTCAGTTAGGAAGCTTGGAGAGGTCCACCAGGGGGGGTGTGCCTGTTTTAGGGGTACACCAGGGGAGTGTACCTGAAGGGTACACCACCAGGGCGAGTAGACCTGACGAGGTCACCGAAGAGTGTAACCGGGTAGTGCCGGGCGCATACCCTGACGAGAGCATCAAAGAGCGTAACCAGAAAGTACACCGGAGGAGTGTACTTCTGTATGAGTGTGATCCACCAGAGAGTGTGTGCCTGTGTATGTGTAATAAAGAAGAGTGCATGTAAAGGTGCCTGTAAAGGTGGGTGTGCATGAAATGCAGCAGGGACTGTGAAGCGAGAACAGACCTCTTCTAAGTGTGTTTCCCGTGTCCTGCGAGGGGCCGGGCCACTGAAGGAGGGAGCCATAGAGAGAGCGAGTGAAGCACCCGAGAGGAAAGGGAATAATGAGTCAAAAGAAAAGTAAATCCCAAAAATCCAAAGGGATCCACATGAGAAACCCCAGATGCGAAAACGGGGTGGAAGAGGCGGAGTTACCTGAAATTCCCCAAGACACCTCCTTAGGGAGAGTGATTGAAAATTGAGACAACTGGCTGTCCAGGGAAGAGAAAAAATAAGGGGAGGATAATTCATGACTGTATAGAAGCATGGAGTACTACAAAGACAAGGGAGCCTCTATTTTGGCCCATTCTTTTGGGTCATTTGAAGATTGGAAGTGGCAAGAGTCTAAAGCTTCATTTTTCCCCGTGGTCCTGACAAAACAAAGAAAATCTAAAAAATAAGATTGGTACCCCTTGGACAACCTACCCTCCCCATCCTCAAAGGCAACCTTAACCTGCAATTTCCCTATCCCCTCCTTCCTTCACCCACGGCTTCCCTACCCCCACTTCCTCCACCCGCGGCTTCTCTGCCCCACAGCCAAGAATCCAAATGTTATTTACCCACGGGTCTGAGCAAGGGGCTATCCCATCGCCCAGGCAAACAAGAAGTGAAGTGCAAAGGGAAAAATTAACAAGAGGGGGGTCAGCCTTTGCCGTTAACACAAAGGGGTGGGTCAGCCTTTGCCATTAAGGGAAGTGCTTATAAGACCAGAACACATAGGCTCTTTAGTGTCCCATTGACAAGAAATATGAGAAGTAGTCCTGAGGGGACAGAATATTAACAAGGCTTTTAGTAAACACCAGAAAAAAGATAAATCCCCGACTGACAGGTTAGAAAAGCTTAGAAATAGCTTGAGGATGTACTCAAGGGTAAAAGACATACAAAGGAAATTAGAAAAGCTAGAAGGGTGGCAAGAGCAGGAAATACAAGATTTTTTGAGAGAAGTGCAAAAAGTGTAAGAGAGAAGAAGAAAGTGAAAGCAAAAGCAAGAGTGTTAGTAGCTGCAGTCAAAAAAACCCCGAAAACAACCCCAAGGTGTATGAAGCAGGAGGAGAGGAAAAGTAAACTAAGTTGACCAAAAGGCTTTAATTGTAAATGCTATTATTGTAGGAAAAGCTATGTAAAGGTGAGTTTTAAAGAAAAGTAGTAGACTCACTATAGGGCAGGATATTTTCCTAAGGGGTTGGACCCTCCCTGTAGAAGAGAAAAGCTGGAGATGACAAAACAAACATCATACCTGGCTGTACAAATAAGGAAACTTGAAGAAGGATTTTAAGTAGTGGCAATTAGTTTTAAATGGGTTAAGGGGTCAATTGGATACCCAAGCGAAAATAATAATGATAAAAAAGGGCCGAAAATACTCCCGAGTCCTTTAATAGACAGAAAAAATGAAACATAAAAGTAAGATAAGTATTAAAAGAAAAAAAAACAAAACCAAAAAAGGAACGCGTTTTAAATGGCAGTCACTCCCAGGCTCCCCTGAAGAATTTCCTTGCTGCTGACGAGATGGTAATCCACGCTCTGAAAAGCAAAACCAGAGGCATTGAAGAAGGCAGAGGGTTACTAAAGTAGGGACTACTGCTGGGAGTTCTGGCTCTGCCACTTGGCATGCCCGGCCAACTTTAGCACAGGAGTTTGTAAATATAATAGCTTTCGATGTGTGAAATGATGTTAGAGAAGCATCACAGCATGTCACAATATAAGTGCAACACCTGAGGAAAATAAACTAAAGCAAATTAAAAAAATCAAACTCAAATCAAACTCCTGCTGAGAAACTTCAAGAAGAGCGTGGAATGGCGACGCGGAACGACAAGAGTGATGGTGGTTAGTGGGTCAAAGCCAAATTCCACAAATGAGGCAATTATCAGGGAATGGCACTGCAATATACCCACAGCAGGACAATCTGCAGCATCCCCAGATGATCCAGACTTGCTGCCACCAGGGGCACAAGGCAGTTTAGCAACTTCCAAAAAGACCTGCTTCTTAAATGAAAATTATGCAGTGATACCCACAGGGGTCACTGGGACTTTGTGTAAAAGGCAAGACTTTTTGATAATAGGTAAGGACAGGAGTAGTATCCTGGGATTCATCATCTATCCTTCAATCATTTCAGCAGATTGGAATGAGGAATTTACAGTTTTAGGCAAACCTCTTAGACCAACATCACAGAATTTTCCTCTTTAATTCAGCACATGCCAAGATCATTCACCCTGTAGATCTCCTCTGGTCTGGATAAAATCTCCATATAAAGACAGTCCTGCTTGTGCTTCACACATGTCATGATGTCACAAGTAGCCCTGCTATAGGAGTTCCTACATAGATTTGAGGAGTACCAGAAGGAGTTTTGTACTAGAGGTGATCTCTCCCTCTCATTGTGTTCCCAGTTATTTCTTAAGGGGAAAAAATCTCCCTGCAGTCATTGAACTGAGATTAAAAAATACTTACATTACCTTCTGCTTGGGGCAGAACCCAGGAGTATAAAAAAAACTTAAGAGCAGTTTGTGGGCTAGGCATGTGGACGGGTTGCCAAAGATTCCAGTGCTGACGTTTGTTTCCTAAGACTCTCTCAAGTAAATCTTGTCTCTTGAAACAGGGATTCAGCAGCATGTCCTGGCAGAGATGCCTCTGGTGAGGTACTCGTGGACTGCACACTGAAGAATTTCTCTTGGCTCTAAGCTCTGTCAAACCCTGTGGATGGAAGTGGCAAGAGGTGCCATGCTGAATGATCCCTGTCTGTGGCTTTTGACAGCGTTTTAATAGAGAGAGTCTTTCTGTGCACCCATTCGAGTATGATGCTGATGTCTGGGTTTTCCTTAAAGCTTGGGGCATGAATCTCAATTGTTAAGGCAGATATTTCTCAGCTGAAACTGGACAGCAGTCACTTGCTGGGCAACTGGGTGTACAATACAGGCACACACCTGGGGCAAGGGTCCAAGAGGAGTCAGATGGCTCAGCACTCAAGCACTGGGGCAAAAGAGACGTGTGCTGATTTACATTTCCTACAGAGCTGTTACTGAGCATATTCTCAGAAATGGGCTGCTGAAACAGCCTTGCATGGGAGACAAACCTGCAGAAACCAAAATCTGTGCTGCTCATTCCTGAGGTACCTCTCGGTGCTGTTGGTGTGATGGGATAGATTACGGGAGGTGCATGCAGAGAGCCTTGGCAGTGGAGGAGACAAATGAAAATTGACCAGTGCTACCAAAATCTGGAGAGGAAGGACAGGGCTAGATGGTGCCAGCATCCACTCTGGTGTCTGAGAACCAGGGGATCTGCCCTCACCTCATGTGGTCTCAGGTGGTGGAGCAGCTAACAGGGATTGCTGCTCTGGCACAGCTGGTGCAAACCTGCAAGTGACATGCCACAACAGGCTGGGAGCTCAGGGAGCTGAGCCCCTGCACTTGGAGGTTGTAGGTGATTGCTGCTGAGTCACTTGGGCTTTGAGGAGACAAGTGCCTTCTTTGGGCTGACATGGAAACTGCCCCAGGGCATTTCTCAGGAGCAGGCAGGAAGCTGCTGGGAGGAAGTGCCTGCTGGCAGCTGAACCCTCAGCAGCAGCTTTGTGAGGAGAAAGGGTTGTTTGCTACCACTCTGCAGCTTTGGAAAAAAGATTTAAAGAAAGCAATAGACCCTGCTATCTGCTAAACTATTTGTTATTTGCTTGGAGCAAAACCTCACCGTTTCACCTTTCGAGGTTTACACTTGCATGCGAGTTGTTAGCAGCATCCCATTTGTCATTCAAGTGGCAAGATAAATTCCCTTAAATTATTGTCTCTTTTCCTTTAATTTTCCCTCCCCTCCTCACTTGTTCTGTCTCTATGACCCAAAATTATTGCTCTTTATTTCAATGTCAGATCACCTTTTTCTCCTTTTCTTTAATGTCCCTCTTCTTTCATGGCACTTCTTTCATGGTAAGTGTATTACCCATCTCCAGTCTGGCCCGGGTAGGAAAGCAGCTGCTATGTCTGCCCAAAATGAGCCAGCCATCCCAACCCAATCCATGTGCAGTTGGCATGTGGGGCTGCTTGGGGTTTAGTGGTATGTAGTTGGACAAGCCTGCCCTTGGAGCAAAGAGTCTGGCAATAAGCTGGGAAACAGGCAGTGGGGGGAAGGCCAGATTTCTTTTCAGCAAGATGGAAATTGCCAAAATCCCAGGCATGCTCAGCGACCCTTCCCCAGTGTGAAGCAGAGACAAAGGTTCCATATACTTGGAGTGCTCTAGTACAGCCAGAGGGCTGGTGGTGTGTCCCAGGAGTCACTCTCTCCTTATCATGCCCTGCTGCTGAAGCACTGGGTGGCAGCTGCCAGGTGAGAGAGGCTGTGTTTAAAAGATTGTCCCTTCTATCAAGTGCTTCATTCTTACCTCCATGTAGATAACATCACAACTTAAATATTTACCTTCTATTACCTTTTTACTACTGTATATGCAGTTCATAGGAAAGTGGTTTCAAGGGTGCAGAAGTGCATTTCTCTGGAAGTCTGGTTGCAGCCTGCTTTGCAAACCTGCTCTATTAAACTGGATGAAATCCCTAACCCTTCCAGTAAAACTTTGCAGTTGTGAATAGCTGAAGACTGTTCACTGGGCTCAGATGTAAGTCGGCTTGCTGCTTTCTTCCAGCCAGGGCCCTGGGGGTGGCAGGGATATGGAGAAGGACCTGTGCTCTGAGCCTGCAAGGGCCACTCATGGCATCTTCTTGTCTGTTGCTCTCTCCTAGGACACTCATCCGAGCTGAACCACTCGCCCCTTCCGGCTGAGAGCCAGGTGTTTCCCCATGTTCCTTTCCTTCTTGTCTCCACTGAGGATGGTCCCTCCTCTGCCCCCAGCTGCTTGCCCCCTCTGCCCCAGAAGAAGACAGTGATCAGAACGGTGTCTTCTCCAGATGGCTTTTTTGGGGGACAGGCATCTTCAGCCAAAGCAGCTGGTGCTGGCAGCCCCAGGCTGAATGTCAGCCATTCTGCGAGCAATATGTGCTTCCGAGAGGAGCTTCCCTTGATCCACCCAGCCAGCCTGGGGGGCCGCCCTTGTGCCTTCTCCTCCTCTGAGTCCCTGGAGAAAAGCTCCAAAGGAAACAGCTACTGGGGCTCAAGCACTGCTAAGAGCACAGCAACTTGCGGCCCCAGCAGAAACCTCCAGCCCCTCTCCTCCTTACAGCTCAGCATGTCCAGCCAGGTGTCCTCGGCCTCCAGCCTCCACAACCTGCTGAGCAACATGGACAGCAAGGAGGGGCTGTACAGCAAGCTAGGGGCCCTGTACGCCGAGTCCCTGCGCCGCCTGGTCGCCAAGTGCGAGGAATGCTTCATGCGCGAGCAGAAGAACAAGCTGCACTTCAGCGAGAACAACTGGTCGCTCTTCAAGCTGACGTGCAACAGGCCCTGCTGTGACTCGGGGGACGCGATTTATTACTGTGCCACGTGCTCCAAGGACCCTTCTACCACCTATGCTGTGAAGGTAACAGGCCACCAGGTATCCAGGCTTATCTCCCTCTTCTAGGTGGAGATGTGTGCGCTATAGCAGCACACGGTGTCTCACACAATGTCTTGTTTTCTTTGCTTGCATTTCTCACAGCTGAAGTTGGGCATGCAAAACCCCCTCCCAAAACTGCCACATTCCCACTGCTGCTTGGGAAAATTAATTTGGAGAAGGAGTTTTCCTTATAACAAATGCCAGTCAGATTTAGCTTAATTGCTGAAGGGGTCTGAAATCCAACCATTTTCTCTCTTTGAAAACATCTTTGTGCAAATACTCTGTTGTAAGCTCAGAGGTATTTGCCTCTGATGACACAAGCTGATGAAAGGCTGCTCAAAAGACAGCATTTTTGCCTCTGCCTGCCTTTTAAGTGGAAGCTCTGACCCAGATACCGAGTGCTTATATGACCTTGAAACAACAGGCAATAAGATATTGCACATCCCAATTAAACAATGCGAGGCTGACCTAGACATGCTGTGTAAGGTCAGGTCTGAAATACTTCCCTGTACCTCCATGGAATACATGTTTTGAAACGGAAACTTGAGGTGCAATAGTTCAGCTCTTTGAAACCCGGATAAGTAAGATTATCCAGCTGGTTCCATGGACATCCTGTGGATTTGGGGTTCTTGACTGATGTTATTACTTGAATACAGAGATTTTAATTTCCCTTCTGACTTAACACTGGGGATATCTCACTGCTGCTTATTCCTCAGGTTGTTTTCAAAGCCTAAAGTAATTCCCGAAAAAGCACTGTTAGAGATGCATTAAGGAAGGGAAAAAATGAAGAAAATTTCTGCTGAATTTTTTCCACCATTATAAACTCTAAGAGCTGTTCTAGGATGTTTTAAAACATCCCTAAGGGATGTTATAGTTAAGTGGTAGCTTAAAAGCCAGTTCATATCCTAGAGGAAATACAGTCAACCCAACAGGGGGGCCGTAGGTAACCGGATTCAAATTAGATGAGGTCTTGCACTAATACCCTTAGTCCAGCACTCAGAGTCGTAGCTTTTCTTGTGTTATACCTAAATCCATCCCAACTCTTTTCCTGAAGCCGAAGAACCATGTAGTGAACTGTTGTGCTGCTTTTCAATCTGCAGTTGCCTGTGGCACACCCACACCTTTGCTTTTGCCTGCTGTGTTAGGGGAGGTTCAGTAGCTCAGCTCTGTGGCTGTAGTGCATGAATTCTTGCCAAGGCAGAAACAGCACATTTTGGCCTCTTGACAGGACTGCTCTTGTGTCCCTGTGTGTGAAGTGGGCTTACTCTGTGCCCTAGGTGTTTTTTGGGTTGTTTTTTTTTTTTTTTTTTTTTTTTTGGCCTGTGCTGAGGAGTACAGCTTGTTGCTCATTTCCCTTAGCCATTGATCAGGGGCTTGAGAGTAGTTGCTGACACAAAGAAGTGGAATGGTTGAGGAGGATGTGAAAGTGGCTCCAGGGCTTGGGACCAGAGAAAGATCAGGTGGGAAGAAAGTGCTGGAGGCTTCTTCCACCCCTCACCACAAATAGCACTATTGCTCACTGATGTGGGTGGAACTCCATGACTCCTAGTTGTATGTTGAATGTTCTGTAGATGGTTGCTTTAAGAGTGTTAAAGACTCCTCATAATACGTTGGATGTTCTGGTTATGGTTATCCATATTGTTATCTTGGATGGTTTGTACCCAGTTTGTAATCCAAGTCCCAGGTTTGTATGCCCTTATCTCTTGTGGAGTTTCTGCTGCTCCCTGCCTGCTCTCTGCTCTTCCTGCTTCCTGCTTCCCGTTTCCTGATTCCTGCTTCCTGCCGGCTCCCTACCCGCTCGTCAAGCTGAAATCTACGCCTATTATGGAAATCGCAGAGACTCCCATGAAACCTTGCCTGAATGTTTAGTACAATTAACACCAAAAACCCCTAGCAACAACGAGTCAGCAAATAATCCAGACCCACAAAGGACGCCACCCAGCTGACAAGACATCAAGCTATCTGTGGAGGCTTTTCACCTCCTCACCATGACTTAAAGGCACTCGGAAAGAAAGACACCCCTGGACTAAAATGAGCCCAGTGAGTTCCTGGGAACTTCCATGAGGATGAACTTTCGGCTCTGCAGCGTGAGCAGGAGAATCGACTCAGGCCTTCTCCTCGGCATTGCTTGAGGGAGCAGCAGCAGCAGCAGCAGCAGCAGCAGCAGCAGCAGCAGAGGTGCAGGCAATCCGTCAAGCTTTCCCCTTTTAATAAAGGCATTTAAGGAGTTAATAATCATCTCCTGCCCTGTTTAACACTCACACTCACCTCACATTGCATGGGGCCTCATCCAGGGTTGTTAACTCTCTGCAGAGATGGAGACAGCATGTCTACTGCCACAAGCTTTATTATTCTCCCTCCAGAAAAGTCTCTTGGGTTTCAGGAGTTTATCTCAATGATATCTGTGATGTAAAAGCTTTGTTTCTTTTGTTGGCAGTGAAACAAAATCATCAGAAGTGATTCACGCTCGGACTACTGTCCTCCTTTCTTTCAATTACTGGGCATTGTCTGGTGATGGAAGCGTGCCTAGAAATCCAACCCAGACATCTGATGGCTAAGATTGGGCTGCTGCAGGACAAAAACAATCCTCAAGCCAGGGACCAATGCACATGCTGCTTCTGCTGTTGTCTTCCAGAGCATCTGCAAATCACGGCTTAGCATCCCACCCCTCAGCTTCTGGTCTCTGACCTGTCTCTGTCACTGGCTGATGAGACTTCTCTTTTGGTCTCTCTTCACAGATTTGTAAAACCCAGGAGTCCAAGGTAGCTGCTTCGTACTGCAGCCCTGCAGTGCCAGTTCACTTCAACATCCAGCAGGACTGTGGGCATTTTGTGGCCTCCGTCCCCTCCAGCATGCTGCTGGCCTCAGATGTTGGGAAAAGCATGCCTGGAGATGGCTTCCATCCCTCCCGCACTGCCAGTGAGCACAGCTGTGTGGTGGTCATCACCCGTGAGGTGCCGAGCCAGACCACTGCCGACTTTGTGAGGGACTCGGTGATGCTCCACCAAGCCAAGCCGGAGCTGTACGAGCGTCGCGTTTGCTTCCTGCTCCTCCAGCTCTGCAACGGCTTGGAGCATCTCAAAGAGCACGGCATCATCCATCGTGACCTGTGCCTGGAGAACCTCCTGCTTGTGCCCTGCAAGCCCCCCATGAGCTGTGGGAAAGCCAAAGATGACAAACACTTACCCTGCCTCATCATCAGCAATTTTTTGAAAGCTATACAGGAGACTGGAACCGGCGACTCCAAGCTGAAGAAGAGTCAGGTCCAGCTGGCCGCGGAGATTGTGTCGGCTTCTCAGTACAAAAAGTTTGATGAGTTTCAGACTGGTATTCTCATCTATGAACTGCTGCACCAGCCCAACCCCTTTGAGGAGAAGGTGCACCTCAGGGAGCAGGAATACAGCCCTGAGGACCTCCCTGCTCTACCCAGCCTCTCCATCTACTCCTGAGGACTCCAGCAGCTGGCCCAGCTACTACTGGAAGCAGATCCCATCAAGCGTGTGTGGATCACCGAGGCCAAGCAGATGCTGCAGTGTCTGCTTTGGTGGCCCAGAAAAGACCTCGTGGAGCAGCCCCTCAGCCATGAGGAAACCCTGCACCAGGTGCTGCAGAACTGGGTGGACATGAAGCGTGCCCTGCTCATGATGAAGTTTGCAGAGAGGGCCGTGAACACGGAGCAGAGCGTTGAACTGGAGGACTGGCTGTGCTGCCAGTACTTAGCATCTGCTGAGCCAGCCTCCCTCTTGCACACATTAAAACTGCTGCAGCTGCTCTGACCTTGGACATGTCTCGGAGGCAGCTGACGGCTCCTGACTGCCTTGCAGCTAAAGGTACACAGCCCTTTCAGATGGGAGAGGTTTGAATCTCAGCTGCGATGCACGTTCAGCTCCTGCCCCGCACTCCAGTCAGAGTGCTCAAGGCATGTTTGGTATCCTCATCACTGTTTCTTTGCAGGCAGGCAAAACAGGGAACCTACACCATTTGGGGGGATTTTCGTTTTTTGGTATGGTAAATGTGGACTAATAAACACCTGCCTGCCTGTTTGCATTGTGAAAAACACGATTCACTTTTATGTAAAATCTGTAAGTTTAAGAAACATAAAATAAAATAGGCAATTAGGAGACAAAAAAACAAAGCTTTTTTGGCCGAGGTGCTCATACCAACAAGATCAGCACCCCGTCTCTTTTCAGATCCTTTGCTTTAAGGACTTCTGTGTTACATATTTAAATAAGATAATACATGATTCAAATAATCATTTTGTTTTCAAGACCCCTCTTAAGTAAACAGTTTATTTATGGGACTCCACGCAGTCTGGGGGAAGTTGTAAATCTGTCTTCAGATCTGAAGATTCAGACCCTCAAAAGGCTCAATTGTTCTTTATCAGAAATCTTTAGTTCAGGAATTCCAGACGTCCCTTCTGTCTTTTATCTAGTTGAGGAGTTAAAAAAAACCAATCCCCTTCTCTATTTTGTTGCAATCTAAGAAGATTCATTTATCACATTTTTCAAATTCTATTAATAAAAGGACATAAAAAATAACCTTCCCATATTGTACTTAAACCAATCATCTTACTATATGCAAAAAGCCAACTCCAAAACATACATTTATAACATGCATGTTTCTAATGAACTCACTGTACTGAGCTGATTTCTGTGCCTATGGGACATTCCTCCAATCCCCACCTCTCCCAAAGCATCAGAGCCTTTTTCCCTGGGAACAACACCATGCTCTAGAGCGGGAAGCAGGGATGAATGGGTGGCTGGTTCTTTTCAGGAGCAAGGGCATTTCACAAAATGCTCCTTTGCAAGGGACAACCTGGAGCTTTGAAATTCACATCTTTTGTGAGTTTTGGCATCCATTTTGCTTTTCCCTTTCAAAACAAAAATTACTGCGGGTTTCTGTGTATCAGTTCTTTTTTTCCCTGTGGGCAGTTCAATATCAGCTGCCTGTTACCTTTGATACTAATACAGCTTGGCTCTCCTGTCTAGTGGTGCAGCTGTAGTGGAGCACCACTGTTGGATGTGAAGGGGTGAGAGAGAGCTCAGGGGGGGTCTGTTCATGAGAATGATGCTGGGAATTACCCCTTGTAAAGCTAATGCAATGGAAAATCCCCAATTCACCTCCAAGGCTTTGGAGGGAATGTCAAGGCCAGGTTGCTTTGCTTTCCCCATCCCTCCAGCTCCCTTCCTTCGCCTGGGAATTCACCTGTCCCTTGTGTCTCACATTTATTGAACTCCTTTATTGAGAGATGAGCTGGGATGTGAAAGGCTGAGACCACTGCAGGCCAGCAGGGTCTCGTTGCTGCTGGTGTTCGAATTAGAAATGCACAGGGCTGGGTGTGCTGCAAACACATTTCTCCAACAGATGGGATGCAGGAGTAGAACAGTGAACGGTGGAGAAACTGGCCTGGCTCCCTTTAGCCCCTTTCTCTCCATCCAGACATAGAGCAGCCACTCAGATTGGGAGAGAGGCAGTGTTGCTGGAGAAAAAAAGAAGATTTTTCAAAGGTTGCAGGCTTCTTTTACTCTTCCACCCCAATAAGAAGCAGAGATGAGATGCCATGGTCCTGACATCAGTTCTGCAGCCCTTGGAGAAGTGGTAAGTTTGGGACATTTGGAGAGAGCCCAGCATCAGCTTAGCTGAGACAGGATGTCACTAGCTGAGCAACCCTCCTCCCAGCTCTAACAGGGAGAAATTCATGAGCACCTTCCTCCAGCCTTGATTCCCCCCCAAACACAGCCTGGTCTTTTGGGGAATTTAATTCCCCAGGTTTTCCTAATACTTTGTGTACTTTCTGTGAACCTTTTCCAGGCTTCTCACCTGGATTTTTCTTTTTTAAAATCTGTTTGGCTATGGTTGCTGCTGATGGGAGGGGATAGTAGTTCCTTGGCTGGGCACTCATTTGCGATGAATTTCCCCTGATCCCCTTAGGGAGGAGGCTGTGCACCACCTTGCCTGCTGGATGGCCATGACAGAGCCATGTTGTGCTGGCAAGGGGGAGATAATTTGCAAGGCAAGTGGCTCGCAAAGCTGTACTTGGGTACTCAGTGGGACTCAAGAGGTAGCCAAACATTCAACCAGCCCACAAAAACACGAGACTAGATCCATTTTGCATGCTGAATTTCAATTTAGTGACAAACACTGTTACAGGTCTTGGCACGTGATGTCGAATTTTAACTTGATCCAAAACTCTTTCCCTTGAGTTTGTGCACTTGCGTCTGGTACAGGCGTTGGTATTGGCAAATTGCAGCAGCATTCCTGTGAGTCTGCAAAAAATAATTTACAGGCCTTAGCTCTGTATGAATACAGTATGAAAGGTTTTATTGTTAAGTTTAGCATAGCTTGCACAACTCTAGAAAGTCCTTTTGTTTTAAGATGTATTTCTTGTATTAGTATGTATCTTTCTTGTAATTCGATAAGAGTTTCTAGGACAGTTTTAGCCTCTGCCTGGAACCTTTCTTTTATTGGTTCTTCCCTGTCTCACCCCCTCTGTCATGCATAATTTCCCTCTTATCCATCATGGAATTCTTATCTTTGAAGTACAATAATTTTAGCCATTAACTTAGCTGGACTACCCTCAGGCCTCCCGCAAACCTGTGTTGGATTTGTTAGAACTTAAGTGACTTAGTTTGGTATGATGTATTTAGATTGTTTTATTGGTGTCTGCAACTTTGAACCCACCTCAGAAATGTAGTATTAAACCGCCCACCACCCCAGGCTCGGGGTCTCTCTCCAGAGGCACCAGCCTGGTGGCTGGGGGGATTTCCCTGACCCCTTTCCCCCAGAATAAAGCCTCTGTTCCCTGGAAACTTCGAGAGAGTCCCCTCTTTCTCCGATCCAGCCTTAGCAGTGTTTCCCAGCTGCGTGAACCAAGACCCCACAAAGTGACTTGCTGAGGCGTGCCGGAGCTGCCAGGGAGGCCCAGGCTGAACACCGAGCCGGGGCCAGAGCAGGCACGCATTGCAACATCTGGCGCCAGCAGACAAGAGGCCAACAATAGTATTTTTCAGCCATATTTTTCTTAATGGGGTGGGTGGCCTCTTGGTCTCATAGAAACAGAAATTCTTAGCTCACGGGTTTCCCGGTACTTTCCCCTATGGTAGCTCATGCTTCTTCTCCAGCCTGAACAGTTGCAGGTTTTGGTCTTAGGGTTGATGCTTGAACAGGAGAAGTGCATTAGGATTTCTGATGGGTAGCTGTTGTGGGGAAAGTGACACCTAAGCCTCAGCTGAGTGCCAAGGCTGAGTTTGAGCACTTTGCTGGCTTATGCACCCCCCTGTCTTTGCTACTCCCACCATGCCATGAGCAGCAGCTCCCCTTTTCCTAGCAGGCATTCTTGTCCCCATGCCCAGGAACCTCTGCAAGAATAGTGCAGGTGATGGGTCATTCCCTGTGTGGCAGGGGACACAGATGACCCTGCACCCTGGGGACCAAGTGTGTCACCCGTTCAGGGGGAAGGAGGATTGCAGGATATGTCTGGGAACACAGCTTGAGGTCCGTGTGCCACAGGGACAGTGCTGAGGAGCAGTGCCTACAGGAGCACCGCAGACCTCAGGAGCTCAGAGGTACTGTGGAGGGGGAAAGGGGTGTTTTCTTGTCTCGTGCTGCCCCCAGGCAGCTTGGCAGCCCCTTTCCCAGTGGTCCAAGTACACAAGAAAGGTGGATGTGCACAGAAAGGTGGATCTGCACAGAAATTGTCTTGTATTTTGCTGTATTTCTGCAGGGTGTGTTTCCAGAGAAAGCGATACACTGGAAAGAAGCTTTTCCTTGTCAGTTTTGGCATGCATGGCATGCAGCAACACCCTGGTTTCACAGAACTTGTTCTGCCAAGCCCATGGACCTGATATTTGCCTTTTCTGAGGAAATATTTCTGAAGGTCTGTGCAGTGCCTGCTCAAGCAATTCTCTGCTATGGTTCTGAAAGACATGCCCTTGCTTTTCAAGGAGCAGGAACAAATTTCCACAGTAGCACTGGAAATATTGACACACTGCTCATGTCTCTCATTTTATACCATCAAAGGTTGGGAGTGGAAGCTTGTGAGCCATAAGGAAGCATGTGAGCCAGCATTATTTGTTTCCTTTCCCTGTGCTAAACAAGTAACAGCCAGTTTCTGGTGAAGGATTTGATTGTTTGACAATAGAGTGAGTGAGCAGAGCAGGCTGACCACTGTCAAAGCAAACTCTGGGCATGAAAGCAGATATGACTCATTGACAAGTTTTAGGCATATAGTGCTCTTCTTGGAACTTTTTTTTTGCATCTTTTTATTTTCTTCAGAAAAAGAAAGCAGATATAAAATATATAAAGAGACTATTAAAAAAGGTTGAAGAGGTCTGAACTGCGCTCCTGTCTCAGACTTTTCTGTGACCTTAGGAAATCTGCTTCACTCCCACCCACAAAGCAGAGATGATCAGTTTCTGTCTGAGTTACAAAGCAGAGTCAGCCACAAACCTTGCAAGTTTACATTTGACTGGTTTAGACAAGACATGAAAGTACCTAAAGGAGGAAGAAATTAGGAAATAAATGCAGTGATTTATTAAAACATAATATTGCAAAGTTCCTCCCTTTATTCTCAGGCACCAGTCGCTCCCTGGCTTTTTGCTGCTTGCTGCCGTTACAAATTTGCTGACCACTGCCTGTAAATGGCCCACTGCTGCTTGGGGCAAAGGCCACAACAGCCTCTGGATGATTCTGATTCCTTTGGGGCTATTTTTTCCCTTTAGCCTTCACAAAGAGCAGACACAAACATATGCTGAAGAAACAGAGCTGCTGTTAGGGGAAAACACAGGAGAGGAGTGAACCAAAAGTGCAATAATGGCATGGGATGTGCTGAAGTGGTGGAGCTGCCCAGCCACCAAATGGGAGATGCCAGGAATTATCCAGACTTCCCAGCAGACTCAGGTAGCTGCAGCATGCTGGGCATCCCAGAAGTGGCTTTACTGCTCTTGGACTGCAGCTCAGAGCTGTCTCCCCAGGATGGATGCCACCTCTCCCATGCTCTTCAGAGCCTGTAGTGCAAAGCTTGTGGGGTAAATCACAGTGAGGATATCTTTCTCTGTCACTGCCAGGATGATCTCAGCTACCAGAGAACAAGTGGAGAGGTGGAATCCTCCCCCAAGCCCTGAAGAACCAAGGTAGCAAGAAGCAGAGATCAAACCCTTATACTTGCAGAAACCCTGGAGTCCCTCCTGAGCCAGTCAGCTCCTCTCATGGCCAAGAGTGAGCAGGGTGGAGAAGTGAGTCTGCTGTAAGTTGCTGGTCCAGAAATGTCCCAAATACCTTTGAAATACCCCAATTTCTTTCCCAATGTACAGAGTAGTGCTTCCCTCACTGGGCCAGTGCTGAGAGGAAGAGTTCACCAGTCCGTGGATGGCCCTCAAAATGCCTTTCATCTGAATTTCAGAAAAGGAGCACCTGAGTTACTTGAGGCACATAAGCAAGAGTATCTTGGGGAAAGAGGAAAAAAATTGGGAAGACCATTTTCTGCACTCCTATTCCTCCTCAGTTACACTTTCTGGATGCATTTGGGCAGTCTTTTTGCAGCAGCACAGCACCTGGATGTCAGCAGCCCCATGGGACTTCTCAGGGCTCCCATATAAATAGGACCAGAGCAAAGGGATCCCCCAGCCCTGTGGGCTGCATTAGGCAGAGTGCTTCCAGCACATGCAAGGAGGTGATCCTGCTCCTCTGCTCAGCACCACTGAGACAGATCTGGAGTGCTGGATCCAGTGGTGGACTCCCCAGTACATGAGAGACATGGACATACTGGAGAGAGTCCAGCAAGGGATTGATGATGAGGAAGGGACTGCAGCATGTCTGATCAGAAAAGAAGCTGAGAGAGCAGGGACTGTTCAGCCTGGAGAAGAGCAGGCTCAGACAGGGGGAGCTGTCAGGTAAGTACTGACGAGGAGAATGAAGGACAAGAGGTGATGAACACAGACTGGAACTGTGAAATCCCACGGAGACTCAGGAACACATCTTCTGTGTGTGTGTGCACACAGTGTGTATGTGCTGGTATGTGTGCCCTGTGTGTGCTACTGCTGTGTGCGGTGCTAGGAGCAGGGGTGTGAGCATTGAATGCTTTGTGTTGTGAGTGTGGCTGCACGTTGTGTGCACAGTGCAGGACTGGTGAGCATTGTGTGTGTGTCTGTTGTGTTCAGTGTGTGTGGGATGGTGGCTCAGGGCTCTCTGTGTGGCCCCAGCTGGGGCTTGGTCCTGTGGGACCCCAAGGGGGCCCCAGAGAGGTCACAGATGGGGTCAGAGGCATTTGGGTGATGGGACATCTGACAGTTTATGGGGTAGGCATGGGGCAATGCGGGGGTACCCAGGGGGGTTATAAGGCATGTGGGAGGTTGGGAAACCGTGGGAGAGTTACAGGCTATCCAGGAAAGCAAAGTGACACCCAAAAGGTCAAGACACTGGGGAGACGTCTGGGTGCACATCCAGGAGACTGGAGGGCCTTGGGCTTGGAGGGTGGTGGTGGTGGTGATGGGGCACCCATGGGAGTTGTGGGACACCCAAGAAAGGGGAGAGGGCACAGGAGAGGGCAGAGACACCCCAGGGGGCTATGGAACACCCAGGAGGCTGGGAAAACCCAGGGATTTATAAGGCACACAAGCGCCAAATAGAGCTTGGACAGGGTTGGGGTCACCCAAGGAGCTCAGGGGGCACCCAGGGAGGGGTGTGATTGCAGGGTCCCCCCAGAAACTGATGCTGGAGCCCAGGCTTCTGACACCTCCTTTATTGCCGGCATTAACAGAGCCCCTGATGGGAGAGAGAATCCGCGCCCACGCTGGGGGGCTGTGGCCCCGCCGTGCCAGGCCTCACTACGGGATGGTTCTCTCCAGGTGCACGGGCCGCCCGTTTTGGCAGGCCACGAGCACGCGGTGCTGCAGCTGCTGGGCGGTGTAGGAGCAGGGCGGCCGCGTGCTCCCGCCACTCAGGCGGCAGACGGTGATGCTCAGGGCTCTCTGAGTGCTGTGGAAGTTCGTGTTGGGTTCGGGTGCCCGGGAACAGGCGGCCACCAGATCCTCAACGGGGGCATGCACGAAGGTGTTGGTCTCCTTGCAGGGCCCGCCTGGGGTCAATACTCCCCGCTGCGCCAGCATGGTCTCACAGTAGCGTTGCCCAATGGGCGTCCGGGGGTTGTCCACGTGCTGCCGCTGGAACCTCTGGTAGGGGTTCTCGGGCTGCGCCTCTGCCAGTGCTGCCAGCACCAGGATCATGCACAGCACCCAGCCTGCCATGGACACCTGGGGAAGTGGGGTTAGGGCCATCTGGACCTCTGGGCCCCCAAGTGGAAATCCCACCCTGGGTGCTTGTTCTACAAATTCCCCTCCCAAATCCCTGCGTCCCATACAAATCCCCTCCCAATGCGTGGAAGCCCATCTCTGGACAGCTGGGCTATCTGTGGATCTTGCCTGGATGCACAGGAACCCTAAAGTTAGGCACTCCCCAGAAGCCTCAGTCCCCCATGGAACACCCCTCACCTGCTCTCAGACCCCCGGCTCCCCTACAGATCCACCGCGTGCCCCGACACCCGGATGCCATACACGGCCTTCCTTCCCCTCTGGATGCCTGAGCTCCTCACAGACCCCTCCCACACATATTCTGGTCCCCTGTGCACCCCTCACCCGCACCTGTGTGTGCATCTCCGTGTTCCTTATGGCCTCAGGTTCTCCAGGATACCTCCCGGTCCTCTGCTCCTCTTTTATACTGGCCCCAGCCGTGCCCAATGGGCAAGGATCTGGGAGGAGTAGCAGAGTAAAGAGCAAGGTCCAGCGGATATCCGCATCCGGGAGAGCCAGGTGTCCAGGAAGCCCCACTCACCCTCATGGCCCCCAAGGTCATTAGGCAATCATTAACAAACCACATGACTGTCTGCATGTGTCTGCTTGGGTGGCCCCTGTCCCATCTGGTGGGGGGCAGGATGTCACCATCACCTCTGGGACATCTGGCAGGTGTTCCTACAACTCTTGAAAGATGTGACACATCCGTGACTCTTCTGCTGTGCTAAGGGACCTATGTGCTCCTTTTCCTGGTGTCCCCTTGCAGGCAAATCCATATGCCTGGGAAGTGCCAGGATGCATTTTTCCTAACTTCCACCTCCCATGCTCCCAGCTGCTCAATTGATGCAGAGACAAGGTAAGAGCCAGGAGCCAGCCTGAGTCCATCAAATACTCCTTTCCCATCATGATGGAGCTCCAAGGAAAGCATGTCGCCTCCAGAGGGAGAGGCATGCAGTGCCCAGGAGAGGCTGTCATGAGTGGGTGCAAGTGGTCTCCATCCTCCCTGTCTAAGGCATCAGTGAGACTCTGATGGGAAGTGGCAGAGAATGAGGTCCTGGGCAGCACCTTTCCCAAAAGAGCTGGAACTCATCCAAGATTGGCCACAGTGAAGTGCAGAGGGTCTTGCCCTGGGCTCTGGCAGCATTTCTGCCGCCTCTGACAAAATTCTCCTCAAAGGTGCACAGTCCCTACAGTGCAAACAGCTCGGGTACCTGGCCAAAACCTCACAGACGTGGAAGGTCAGCACAGCCCCCTTGCTGGCTCTCAGTACCCTGCTCCTGGGCATGGAAAGAGGATGGGGACTCTCATCATGACCCTTTGGACACACACTGCTTTCCACTGTCCTGGTATGGGTGCAAAATGGATGGCATCCACAGGAGGAGGAACAAACCCAGATGCTTGGCAACGGACTGTCTCTAGCTGGCATGGTGCAGGTACCTGTGCTGGATCCCATCCTACCTGGCAGAGCCTCAGGCATATCCTTGCCAGAGGCTGCTGTGAGGCTCATTGGTGAACCACAGCCTGTGGTCACCTCTTGTCCCAGGGGAGTCTCAATTGCCTGGTGTGGGAGTCCAGGGCATTCCTTTGGATACCCTGGACAGACAGGAACCTGCATAGCAAAGTTTGAGACCTGTACAGGGGGGTTTAAAACCTGTACAGGGGGGTCCAGGATTTGTACAGGGGGCTTGGAGACCCTGGCACAGAGCCCAGAAAGGCAAGGGCTTTGACTTTAGTCCATGGGACAGCCTTCCAACATGAAGAGAAGAATTACAAGCCACAAAGTGTAATAAAGAATAGTGTAGTTTTCGCATTTGGGGTTTCTAGAATAGGGGAGAAAGGTGACAAGATGGAGGATTCTGGGCAGTGCCCTGGGGTCTTCTTCCTCTTCTTCGTCTCCATCTTCTGCTGTGACAGTGGCACAAAGTAGTTCAAGGTGATTGGGTTAGTGTAGAAATAACTTGTTTAGTGTAGAATGTAGATACTGTTTTTTAATTGTAAACAATCAGTACATAATAATCTGTATAAGAGATGACGAGCCTTTGTCAGGGGCAGGAGTCTACGCCTGATGCCCGTTCTGTGAAGACCTTGGTCGGGCACACGGAAAAAGGGAAAAGATAAGAAATAATAAACAGAGAGAAAAACCTTGGAAAAAGAACATCAGAAGACTCTGGTTCATTTCTGCGTTCCGCTTGGGGCTTTCAAAGGGCAAAGGACACTTAACCACCCTAATCTCGGGTGCCCAGCGAAACCTGAGAATTGGCGTTCCTTCAGGTGGGCACCACATGAGCACAACAAGTCCTCTGAAGTCAGGAAGCCGAATTGCCAGCACCTGAGAAGAAGAGGACCAGAGCAGCTGATCTCAGATTGGTCTCAGACTGACAGATCTCCAAGGGCCCTGGAATCCATCATCCTGACAACTGCTGGTGGGTGATCAGGACATCCCTGAGCTGAATTTGAAAACATCTGCCCCTCATTCTTCAATTTTGGTAAGACAGTTGAGATATAGAGAACATGGGGGGGAGTATGTCTCTCTCCCAGGAGCACCTTATGAATGGCTTAGAGAATTTGTGTTAAATGTTCTAGTTAATAATTACAAATGTGTAGGGGCTATTAAGCAAACTGCAGAAATTGTAACTATATAGAGGATATTAAGCAATAACCATAAGTTGCAGAAACTGCAGAAACAGAAAAGTCAAAGAGAGCCCGGCCTTGGTGCAGGATAATGTAATGTAACTTTGTATCATAAGACATGAAGAAAGAGAGAAAATGAGAGATATGGTGAAACCATGGTGACCACAGTGGAAGGTTCCCAAGAACGTGCTGTGAGGAAGAGGAGAGACTTCATCCATCGACCACCATGAGAGGGCAGAAGACCCCAGACTCCCAGAATTGGAAAACTCAACTATGACCAGATATGGAAAAACAGAGACTGGGGAGGGACCAAGGGGTGTGTGTAAACCAAAAAGTTATAAAAATGGAAAACGTGGGGAAAACTTTTGAAAGCTGTGCGTGGAGCACGAGCTGAGACTTGTGCTCTCTGGCTTTCCCAGCGCGCTGCTTGCTTCGGCATCTCGCTTTAATGAAGTTTATCTAATTGGCAATCAATTATTGGGTCCTTTATATTTATCAGCTGGTGGCCCCAGCATGATAGGGGGTTGTGGGCTGCGACTCCTCCTGATCAAGGGGAAACCCCCATCTATTCATGTGCTCAGATTGCTGAGAGGGTGCTGTTTTCCTCCACTCTCTATCAGGACACTAAATTGCAGAGAGTCAAAATCAAAAGAAGCTTCCTTATACGTCAGCCATTAAAGCTCCTGTAATTCTCATTTACGAAGATCTGAATGATCTGAGAAGTGGTAAGATTGATCGTTCAGTTAGGAATCTAGGAGAGGTCCACCAGGGGGGGTGTGCCTGCCTTGGGGGTACACCGGGGGGTGTGCCTGTTTTAGGGGTACACCAGGGGAGTGTACCTGAAAGGTTACACCAGGGCGAGTAGACCTGACGAGGTCACCGAAGAGTGTAACCGGGTAGTGCCGGGCGCATACCCTGACGAGAGCATCAAAGAGCGTAATCAGAAAGTACACCAGAGGAGTGTACTTCTGTATGAGTGTGATCCACCAGAGAGTGTATGCCTGTGTATGTGTAATAAAGAAGAGTGCATGTAAAGGTGCCTGTAAAGGTGCGTGTGCATGAAACGCAGCAGGGACTGCGAAGCGAGAACAGACCTCTTCTAAGTGTGTTTCCTGTGTCCTGCGAGGGGCCGGGCCACTGAAGGAGGGAGCCATAGAGAGAGTGAGTGAAGCACCCAAGAGGAAAGGGAATAATGAGTCAAAAGAAAAGTAAATCCCAAAAGTCCAAAGGGATCCACATGAGAAACCCCAGATGCGAAAACGGGGTGGGAGAGGCAGAGTTACCTGAAATTCCCCAAGACACCTCCTTAGGGAGAGTGATTGAAAATTGAGACAACTGGCTGTCCAGGGAAGAGAAAACTAAGGGGAGGATGATTCATGACTGTATAGAAGCATGGAGTAATACAAAGACAAGGGAGCATCTATTTTGGCCCATTCTTTTGGGTCATTTGAAGATTGGGCGTGGCAAGAGTCTAAAGCTTCATTTTTCCCAGTGGTCCTGACAAAACAAAGAAAATCTAAAAAATAAGATTGGTACCCCTTGGACAACCTACCCTCCCCATCCTCAAAGACAACCTTAACCTGCAACTTCCCTATCCCCTCCTTCCTTCACCCACAGCTTCCCTACCCCCACTTCCCCCTCCCGCGGCTTCCCTTCCCCCCCAGCCAAGAATCCAAATGTTATTTACCCACGGGTCTGAGCAAGGGGCTATCCCATCGCCCAGGCGAACAAGAAGTGAAGTGCAAAGGGAAAAATTAACAAGAGGGGGGTCAGCCTTTGCCGTTAACACGAAGGTGTGGGTCAGCCTTTGCCATTAAGGGAAGTGCTTATAAGACCAGAACACATAGGCTCTTTAGTGTCCCATTGACAAGAAATATGAGAAGTAGTCCTGAGGGGACAGAATATTAACAAGGCTTTTAGTAAACACCAGAAAAAAGATAAATCCCCAACTGACTGGTTAGAAAAGCTTAGAAATAGCTTGAGGATGTACTCAAGGGTAAAAGACATACAAAGGGAATTTGAAAAGTTAGAAGGGTGGCAAGAGCGGGAAATACAAGATTTTTTGAGATGAGTGCAGAAAGTGTAAGAGAGAAGAAGAAAGTGAAAGCAGAGGCAAGAGTGTTAGTAACTGCAGTCAAAAAAACCCCAAAAACAACCCCAAGATGTATGAAGCAGGAGGAGAGGAAGAGTAAACTAAGTTTAAAGGCTTAAGGCATAAGGCTTAAATTTTAAATGCTATTATTGTAGGAAAAGCTATGTAAAGGTGAGTTTTAAAGAAAACTAGTAGACTCACTGTAGGGCAGGATATTTTCCTAAGGGGAAATATTTTCTGTAGGAGAGAAAACCTAGAGATAACAAAACAAACATTATACCTGGCTGTACAAATAAGGAAACTTGAAGAAGGATTTTTTTTTTAAGTAGTGGCAATTAGTTGTAAATGGGGTAAGGGGTCAATTGGATACCCAAGCTAAAATAATGATGATAAACAAGTGCCGAAAATACTCCCGAGTCTACTACTAGACAGAACAAATGAAGCATAAAAATAAGATAAGCATTTAAAGAAAACAAAACAAAACAAAACTAAACCAAAAAAGGAACGCATTTAAAATGGCAGTCACTCCCAAGCACCCCTGAAGAATTTCCTTGCTGCTGACAAGATGGTAATCCATGCTCTGAAAAGCAAAACCAGAGGCATTGAAGAAGGCAGAGAGTTACTAAAGTAGGGACTACTGCTGGGAGTTCTGGCTCTGCCACTTGGCATGCCCGGCCAACTTTAGCACAGGAGTTTGTAAATATAATAGCTTTCGATGTGTGAAATGATGTTAGACAAGCATCACAGCATGTCACAATATAAGTGCAACACCTGAGGAAAATAAACTAAAGCAAATTAAAAAAATCAAACTCAAATCAAACTCCTGCTGGGAAACTTCAAGAAGAGCGTGGAATGGCGACACGGAACGACACAAGTGATGGCGGTGGGTCAAAGCCAAATTCCACAAATGAGGCAATTATCAGGGAATGGCACTCCGATATACCCACAGCAGGACAATCTGCAGCATCCCCAGATGATCCAGACTTGCTGCCACCAGGGGCACAAGGCAGTTTAGCAACTTCCAAAAGGACCTGCTTCTTAAATGAAAATTACGCAGTGATACCCACAGGGGTCACTGGGACTTTGTGTAAAAGGCAAGACTTTTTGATAATAGGTAAGGACAGGAGTAGTATCCTGGGACTCATCATCTATCCTTCAATCATTTCAGCAGATCGGAATGAGGAATTTACAGTTTTAGGCAAACCTCTCAGACCAATATCACAGGATTTTCTTCTTTCATTCAGCACATGCCAAGATCATTCACCCTGTAGATCTCCTCTGGTCTGGATAAAACCTCCATATAAAGACAGTCCTGCTTGTGCTTCACGCATTTCATGATGTCACAAGTAGCCCTGCTATAGGAGTTCCTACATAGATTTGAGGAGTACCAGGAGGAGTTTTGTACTAGAGGTGATCTCTCCCTCTCATTGTGTTCCCAGTTATTTCTTAAGGGGAAAAAATCTCCCTGCAGTCATTGAACTGAGATTAAAAAATACTTACATTACCTTCTGCTTGGGGAAGAACCCAGGAGCATAAAAAAAGCTTAAGAGCAGTTTGTGGGCTAGGCATGTGGACGGGTTGCCAAAGATTCCAGTGCTGACGTTTGTTTCCTAAGACTCTCTCAAGTAAATCTTGTCTCTTGAAACAAGGATTCAGCTGCATGTCCTGGCAGAGATGCCTCTGGTGAGATACTCGTGGACTGCACACTGAAGAATTTCTCTTGACTCTATCCTCTATCAAACCCCGTGGATGAAAATGGCAAGAGGTTGCCATGCTGAATGATCCCTGCCTGTGGCTTTTGACAGGGTTTTAATGGAGAAAATCTCTCCTGTGCACCCATTAGGGTATGATGCTGATGTCTGGGTTTTCCTTAAAGCTTGGAGCATGAATCTCAATTATTAAGGCAGATATTTCTCAGCTGAAACTGGACAGCAGTCACTTGCTGGGCAACTGGGTGTACAATACAGGCACACACCTGGGGCAAGGGTCCAAGATGAGTCAGATGGCTCAGCACTCAAGCACTGGAGCAAAAGAGACGTGTGCTGATTCACATTTCCTACCGAGCTGTTACTGAGCATATTCTCAGAAATGGGCTGTTGAAACAGCCTTGCATGGGAGACAAACCTGCAGAAGCCAAAATCTGTGCTGCTCATTCCTGAGGTACCTCTCGGTGATGTTTGTGTGATGGGATAGATTACGGGAAGTGCATACAGAGAGCCTTGGCAGTGGAGGAGACAAACGAAAATTGACCAGTGCTACCAAAATCTGGAGAGGAAGGACAGGGCTGGATGGTGCCAGCATCCACTCTGGTGTCTGAGAACCAGGGGATCTGCCCTCACCTCATGTGGTCTCAGGTGGTGGAGAAGCTAACAGTGATTGCTGCTCTGGCACAGCTGGTGCAAACCTGCAAGTGACAAGCCACAACAGGCTGGGAGCTCAGGGAGCTGAGCTACTGCACTTGGAGGTTGTAGGTGTTTGCTGGTGAGTCACTTGGGCTTTGAGGAGACAAGTGCCTTCTTCGGGCTGACATGGAAACTGCCCCAGGGCATTTGTCAGGAGCAGGCAGGAAGCTGCTGGGAGGAAGTGCCTGCTGCCAGCTGAAGCCTCAGCAGCAGCTTTGTGAGGAGAAAGGATTGTTTGCTACCACTCTGCAGCTTTGGAAAATAGATTTAAAGAAAGCAATAGATCCTGCTATCTGCTAAACTATTTGTTATTTGCTTGGAGCAAAACCCCACCGTTTCACCTTTCGAGGTTTACACTTGCATGCGAGTTGTTAGCAGCGTCCCATTTGTCATTCAAGTGGCAAGATAAATTCCCTTAAATTATTGTCTCTCTTCCTTTGATTTTCCCTCCACTCCTTACTTGTTCTGTCTCTATGACCCAAAATTATTGCTCTTTATTTTAATGTCAGATCACCTTTTTCTCCTTTTCTTTAATGTCCCCCTTCTTTAATGGCACTTCTTTCATGGTAAGGGTATTACTCATCTCCAGTCTGGCCCGGGTAGGAAAGCAGCTGCTATGTCTGCCCAGAATGAGCCAGCCATCCCACCCAATCCATGTGCAGTTGGCATGTGGAGCTGCTTCGGGTTTAGTGGTATGTAGTGGGACCAGCCTGCCCTTGGAGCAAAGAAGTCTGGCAATAAGCTGGGAAACAGGCAGTGGGGGGAAGGCCAGAATTTTTTTTAAGCAAAATGGAAATTGCCAAAATCCCAGGCATGCTCAGCGACCCTTCCCCAGTGTGAAGCAGAGAGAAAGGTTCCATATACTTGGAGTGCTCTAGTACAGCCAGAGGGCTGGAGCTGTGTGCCAGGAGTCACTCTCTCCTTATCATGCCCTGCTGCTGAAGCACTGGGTGGCAGCTGCCAGGTGAGAGAGGCTGTTTTTAAAAGATTGCCCCTTCTATTAAGTGCTTCATTCTTACCTCCCTGTAGATTACACCACAACTTAAATATTTACCCTCTACTACCTTTTTACTACTGTAGATGCAGTTCATAGGAAAGTGGTTTCAAGGGTGGGGAAGTGCATTTCTCTGGAAGTCTGGTTGCAGCCTGCTTTGCAAACCTGCTCTGTTAAACTGGATTAAATCCCTAACCCTTCCAGTAAAACTTTGCAGTTGTGAATAGCTGAAGACTGTTCACTGGGTCCAGATGTAACTCGGCTTGCTGCTTTCTTCCAGCCAGGGCCCTGGGGGTGGCAGGGATATGGAGAAGGACCTGTGCTCTGAGCCTGCAAGGGCCACTCATGGCATCTTCTTGTGTGTTGCTCTCTCCTAGGACACTCATCCGAGCTGAACCACTCGCCCCCTCCGGCTGAGAGCCAAGTGTTTCCCCCTGTTCCTTTCCTTCCTGTCTCCACTGAGGATGGTCCCTCCTCTGCCCCCAGCTGCCCGCCCCCTCTGCCCCAGAAGAGGACAGTGATCAGAACGGTGTCTTCCCCAGATGGCTTTTTTGGGGGACAGGCATCTTCAGCCAAAGCAGCTGGTGCTGCCAGCCCCAGGCTGAATGTCAGCCATTCTGAGAGCAATGTGTGCCAGTGTGAGTCTGCAAAAAATTATTTAGAAGCTTTAGTTATGAATACAGTATGAAGGGTTTTATTGTTAAGTTTAGCATAGTTTGCACAACTTTAGAAATGCCTTTTGTTTTAGAATGTATCTTTCTCGTAGTTTGATTGGAGTTTCTGGTGCAGCTACAGCCTCTGCCTGGAGTCTTTCTTTTATTGGTCCTTTTTTGTCTCATCCCTTCTGTCATGCATAATTTTCCCTTTGTCCATCATGGAATCCTTATCTTTAAGGTCCAAGAGTTTCAGCCACTAGCTTAGCTAGACTCTCCTCAGACCACCCCCACACCTGTGTTGGATTTGTTGGAATTTAAGTGACTTAGTTTGGCATGTTGTATTAGAAAGCACGCTGGTTTTCCGGCGAGAGAGATGATCTGAAGATCAGGATACTCTTTGGAACACGTGCTTTATTGGTCGTGGGGAGGCAGCCTGACTGGGGAAGGTTCCAGGGATCCAGTGCAAAGTCCAAGAGGGTCCAAGGGAAGGCCTGCAAAGAGAGCGAGCTCCTTGTTACATTCCATTTTAACCCTTTCTATCGTGAATATTCTAATGAGCATTAACCAATCACCTTAAGATACAAAACCTACAGAATCTACATACAGCCTATGGGAACTACAACATTACAATACTACTCTACATACCAAAACCTGTGAAACCCACCTTATCCCTGATACCTGAGAAGGTCCAACCCTTTATTCATCCTTTTGTCTTGGCAGGGGTGTCACTGATTCACTCAGCCAAGTTCTTTTCAGCTGTCTAATCACCTTCTTCCTGTCCAGCAACTTACAGTTCAAACTTTGCTTTTAATTCTATTCCTCTTGTGGGTTTCATACTTTTAGAATCTTTTACTATTAAATCATCTCTGCAGGGCCTAGCTACTTCATCCTCCCCAACATGTTGTATTTGAATTGTTTTATTGGTTTCTGTGATTTTGTACCCACCCCAAAATATGTAGTACAAAGCCGCCCTCCAGTCCAGGCTTGGGGGTCTCTCTCCGGAGGTCCCAGCCTGTGGCTGGGGGTTCCCCTGACCCCCTCCCCCAAATAAAGCCTCTGTTTCCTGAAAGCCTCGAGAGAGTCCCCTCTTTTTTTACCCCAGCCATGACAGTGTAAGCTAACCGCCTGAGCCAAGACCCCATAAAAGTGTATTGCTGGAATGTATCAGAGCAGCCGGGGGCCCAGGCTGACCACCGAGCTGGGCCAGAACAAGGTACGAACCCCAGCAGATTGGCACCCAAGGTCGTGGGGCAGAAAGACGCAGTTTGGCACACTGTGGCGTGGGTTCGACACAGGAGCCCCAGAGTTGGACCCAGTGAAAAGTCTCTAGTGACTCTCGAACTTACGAGCTACCAGGGTCAGCTTCCAAAAAGCCCCTGGTAGACGAAGAGGACAGCTCCTGCCCCATTGGGAGTCCTTCTTCGGCTGGTGGAAATCTCAGTATCGTCCTCCTGCTGTCCCCAGGGTTGGTGAGTATTTGTCCCTCGAGAGAGAAAGGGAAATACCCACAGAATTTAAAGTTGCGCAACGACTGAGAAGAGTAAAGTGAGGGGAAGCTGTGTGTCATCCCCGAACTAAAGTACTCTTCCCAGGAAGGGAAAACCCGGGGGAAGTGAGGGAGGGGGGCTGGGAGGAGTAGTGGATCCCGCCCTGCTCCGGCCCCGGGCTCCCGCCGGGACCCCCGCCGCTGCCGCCGCCGGCGGCCGCGGCGGAGGGACCGGCCCTGCGCAGCTCCTCTCTTGATTCTTGCTGCAGGTCCAAGCTGCCGTTGCCGCTGTCGTCGCCGCCATTACGGGGAGGGGGGGCGGAGTCGGGGGCAGTCCCAGACAGCCTCGCTCCCGCCCCCCGCAGCGCCGCTGAAGCTCTGCCCCCAGTCGCTTGTCAGGGCAACAATCACACACACAGCGAGTCTGCAGCTGCATCAGCTTTAACTATAGCTGAGGCAGAACTTCCAAATAAAGCAGAGCAAATGCCAAGCAGTGAAACAATGCCCACCATAACACCAGTTAGCTACCGCAAGAGTTGTAGCAGTGGAAATGTTGTTGCTACTTGGAGAGCATTCCCTCAGTCACTCATTAAAGATTTAATGAAAGCCCTGAAAGAACATGGGCGAGAAAGTTCATATTTTGAGGGAATGTTGATTTCTTCTTTTACTGGGATGACAGTAGTCCCATTTGACTTAAAGCAACTTTTCAATTGTCTGTCAAAGAAAGCTGAGTTTGACCTTTGGGAAGGAACCTGGGTCAACATGCTAAAGGAATCTCTCCCAAGTTTGTTAAAAAACCCTGAAACAGCCACAGACAATGCAGGAGACCCAATCACCCTCAACCATTTAATTGGTGAGGGAGAGTGGGGACTGCCCAATGACCAAGCAAATATTATTCCACAGAATGTTCTTGAGTTTGTAGCTGAACAGGCTTGTAAAGTTTTTTTAAAGATGCAACCTGCTGGACCCTCTAAATGTTATTTAGAAATTTTTCAGGAACTACAAGAATCATATGTTGACTTTGTCAGTCCCCTGTCAGTGGCAGTTGAACAGCAAGTGGTGGGAGAAGAAGCCCAAAAGCAAGTGATCCAACAGCTAGCATTCTCCCATGCAAACGAAGAGTGCACAGCTGCCATCACCCTCATTCCAAGAGAACCAGGAACCATCCCTCAGCTCAGACAGATGCTGCAAGCTGTGAGTGTCACCGTCCCACGATGCAAGAAACCAGCTTTCAAAGAAGTGAAAACACGCCAAAAAGTCACTGCTGCTGCTGTCGACACATCGAAAACCCACACGACAAAGACATCAGAGCCACAAAAGAAAACCAGTTCTGCATGACCAGAATGCCCCTGCTTCCTCTGTGGACAAACCACTCACTGGACAAACCAGTGGGGAGGGTGAGAACACAAAAAACAACACAGAGTCAAAAAACTGAGTGACGAGCGTCGGACAGCCCAGCACGTTGATTATAATTGGGCTGCTTTAGATACTGAAAAAGAAAAAAGGTCAGGTAACTCAGATTTGTCTCTTTTTTTACAGGATTTGAAAAGACCAAGAAAACCGAGGCACTTAATCTTGACTGAGCCAACAGGATCCTTGACAACGACAAGCAGGTATGAGCCTTTCAGGCTCAAACTGGCTGAGCCTCTTCACCGGCGGGACAATCAATGGCACACAGCTGTGGTCTCGAAGGAACCCGGCACGTGGCATTTGATAGGTACCAAATGGGTTGTCATTGGAGACTGTAAGTACACCCCTTCAGACATACAGATTGCCCCTGGGACCGTAAGAACAGACCCAGAGCGATTTGTAGTGTGGTTGGGCACCAATAACCCACCCACATTTTTACCAAAAGGGGAAATTATTGCCCAAGCCATTCCATCTCCCCAAGAGTTTACAGTGAGAAGAGGTTCAGAGAACAGTTCCACAAAAGATGGCGAAGGAGAAAGCGACAGAGACACCACTGTCGCTGTGGTAAGGGAGTTGAGCCGTGGCAGGCCAAAAGATTACTGTAGACTCTCCTTAGGCAGAGAATCCAAACTCCTTGAGGAGCCTGGGACACAGCCGCAGATGTGACAATTATACCAGAAAAGGCGTGGCCATCACACTGGGAATTGAAAGACATCGGTGAACATTTAAATGGCATTGAAGGTTTGCAATCAGCCAAACAGTCAAAGAAGGCAGTCACATTTGAGGGACCAAAAGGGCAATTAGCAACTCTACGCCCTTTTGAGCTAGATTTTGAAGAACCCCTGTGGGGAAGAGATTTGATGTCCCAGTGGGGAGTCACAATTGACATTCCTGACCCTCCAAAGGTTTTTCAGGTGGCGGTCACTGAGGAGCGCCCTATCCAAAAACTGAATTGGCTGACAGATGAACCAGTTTGGGTAGAACAGTGGCCGCTTTCTAAACAGAAATTAAAGGTGCTCAATGAATTGGTAGAAGAGCAGTTAAAAAAGGGTCACATTGAAGAGACCACTTCACCATGGAACTCTCCAGTGTTTGTTATCCAAAAAGCAGACAAGACCAGGTGGAGGCTTCTTCACGACCTCCGCAAAATTAATGAGGTAGTTGAGGACATGGGGCCCCTGCAACCAGGGATGCCTTCCACAACTATGCTCCCTGAGAATTGGAATTTGACTGTCATTGACATAAAAGATTGTTTCTTTCACATTCCTCTTCACCCTGATGATGCTCCACGCTTCGCTTTCTCGGTGCCATCCCTTAATCAGGAGGTACCGCGGAAAAGGTATCAGTGGAAATGTTTACCCCAAGGTCTCAAGTTCTCGCCAACTCTATGCCAACAGTATGTTTCCTCTCTGCTCGAACCTGTGTGTGCAGCGGTGCCCCAAGCGATCATTGATCATTACATCGATGATGTTTTGATTTCCGCACCAACAGATGACTTGTTGGAGCATGCACTTGACCTCACAGTGTCTTCACTGGTTGGGGCAGGGTTTGAGCTGCAAGAGTCCAAAATCCAAAAGATGCCGCCCTGGAAGTGCCTGGGGCTCGAAATTGGAAAAAGGACCATTGTTCCTCAAAAATTGAAAATCAGAACCCAAATCAAAACCCTCGCAGATGTTCATCAACTGTGTGGATCTTTGAACTGGGTGAGACCTTGGCTGGGTCTTTCTACTGAAGATCTAGCCCCCCTTTTTGATTTGTTAAAAGGGGGAGAGGGGCTCAGTTCCCCCAGGACCCTCACCCCAGAAGCAGAAATCGCACTCGAAAACATTCAGCACGCAATGTCCACCAGACAAGCCAACAGGTGCAAACCTGACCTGCCTTTTCATTTTATTATCCTATGAAAGCTGCCACATCTTCATGGGATGATTTTTCAATGGGACAAAAAAAACCCCTCAGAAATTAAAGAAAGTATAGGACAAAGAAGATCCTCTCTCTGTTATAGAGTGGGTCTTTCTGAGTCACCACAGGTCCAAAAGGATGACAAAGCCACAAGAATTGATGGCTGATCTGATTCGGAAAGCCAGAATTCGCCTTCGGGAACTAGCTGGCTGTGACTTTGAGTTCATTCACATGCCAATCAAATTGAAATCAGGCCAAATCACAAAAGTCATGCTTGAGCATCTGCTCCAAGAGAACGAAGCACTGCAGTTTGCTCTAGATAACTACCCCGGCCAAATTTCAGTTCAAGTTATGTTGCAGGGATAGTTTCTAGAGCAGAACAGTCTGTGCTGCAGGAAGTTTCCAACATCACTCTTTTTCAGTTGCTTTCTAAGCTTGTGAAACTTATTTCTCTCTGAGAAAATCCCTTTTTTGTGATGCACACCAGGTCACACACCGAGCTCCCAGGATTCATTGCAGAGGGAAACAGGAGAGCTGATGCTCTCGCTGCCCCTGTTGAGGTGACCCCGCTGCCAAATCGTTTTGAGCAGGCAAGAATCAGTCACCAACTCCATCACCAAAACGCACCAGGTCTGGTCCGGCAGTTTAATTTAACTTGTGACCAAGCCAAAGCGATTGTGAATAGCTGTTCATATTGTCACAAAGGTGCCATCTCATCCATGCCCACAGGTGTAAATCCCTGTGGTTTGTCCAGCTGTGAAGTGTGGCAATCAGACGTCACGCACTTTGCCCCTTTTGGAAAGCAGAAGTGCATGCATGTCTCTGTCGACACGTTCTCGGGAGCTGTTTTTGCTTCTGCCCACACAGGAGAGAAAGCTGGAGATGCTATCAAGCATTTTATCCAGGCTTTCGCTGTTTTAAGCATCCCAAAGTCCTTGAAAACCGACAATGGACCAGCGTACACATCCAAAGAATTCAGTAACTTTCTGCAGCAATGGGGAGTGGAGCACAAAACTGGAATTCCCCACTCTCCGACAGGTCAAGCAATTGTAGAGAGGGCTCATCAGAACCTCAAAAGAGTCCTCAGTCAGTAGCAACCGATTCTCAAAATTGAACCACCATCTGTGAGATTGGCCCGTGCTCTGTTCACTTTGAATTTTCTTAACTGTTCCTTGAGATCATGAACCCGCCGGTGACAAGGCACTTTCGAGGGAGCTCACTGTTAGAGCCCCATGAAAGGCCAAAAGTCCTTGTCAAAGGTCCAGAGACTTTGAGGATACAGGGTCCTCATGATTTAGTCACCTGGGGGCCCGGGTACGCCTGCGTCTCCACTCCCACCGGCTTGCGGGGGATTCCCTCCTGATGTGTGAGACCCTATGTCCCCAAAATTTCAGAAGCAAAAGTACCCCAGGCAACTGTGGCCTCTTGGAGAAGGAGGAAAAAGGGAGAAGAAGAGGGAGGTCCAGAGACAAAGCCTTCCTGCCCAGTTACTATTCCCTCCTGGATGTTTTGGCAAGAGGAAGAAGCAAGAGAGCTGTTTCCTCTAACTGAGTGTTTTCAGTGTTTGTTTAACTGAATCTTTTCTTTTAAGTTACAGGACCACAGGCCTGGTGGTCAGCATGGAAATTCGCAGCACAACAGTGTTTACTCTTGTGGTGCTGCTTAGTTTACCATCAATAACCATCCCCTGGATCGTCCCGCAGCCCAAAACCAATGTGTGGAGAACCCTCGCACGGAGTCTAGGCCGAGACCACATTTGCCTAGCCTCAGCAACAGCCCGAGATCCCATATCCTCCTGCCTGGTAGGAATCCCTGTGAAAGAGGAAGAGTATCCTCAACCACTCCTCCGCTGGTGTCAAAGTTTTAATCTAAGGCCTAGCACAGTTAAACACTTTAAAGAAATGGGTGAACCCCCTTCCACTGTTGTTAAAAATCCCCTTGCCTTTTGGAAAGAATGGTCGCAAACTCTTGGGTGTGCCCACCTAGAGCCCCAAGAATTGGAACTTCTTGGGTCCTCCAAAGCTCCTTTTTGTGTTCAGTTTATGTACACCCCTCCTAAAGAACAAGAGAAGCTGTTTTACAATTTGCGGCAAGCTGAGATTTCATATATGGCAACAAATTGGTGTGCAAAAATTGTACATGTTCTAGCTCCTTCCGCTAGCAATTCCCTTTCCCTTCCCAAAAGTTTTTTCCTCATTTGTGGTGACAGAGCATTCACAGGCATTCCTGCTCGACTGATAGGAGGCCCGTGAACATTAGGCAAGTTGAGCCTGTTTACCCCAAACATGACTCAGATCCTCAATTGGCACAAGAAAAATTCCTCTCTTCAAGTTCAGAAGAGAGACCTAGCAGGTCTTGATTCGGATTGCAATTCGGAAATTATCCATTGGTCCAGGGCGAAGACTACAGCCCTGACAGTTTTTTTACCTTGGGTGTCAATTGCAAAGTCTGTGGGGGAATTAGGCCGTTTGGAATGCTGGGTAGCCAAGCAAGCAAATTTATCATCACGAGCTATAAGTGACCTCCTATCAGATGAACAAGTTACCAGGCAGGCGACCCTCCAAAACCGGGCTGCCATTGACTACTTGCTTTTATTGAATCAACATTCATGCGAGGAGTTCGAAGGACTGTGCTGTTTCAATCTATCGTCCAAGGCAGAAGACGTCAGAAAATCTGTCCACCAGCTGCGACAAATGGTCAATTCCATCAAGAAAGAAACAGGGGACTGGTTTGACAACATCTTTTCAGGTGTTGGACTTTCTAGCGTTGCCAGCTCATGGATCAAAACAGGACTATTAGTTCTGTTCATTGTTTTCGTTGTAGCCATTGCTTTTGGTTTAGTGAAAAGTTTGATTATGCGTGCAATTTTTCCCACTTCTACCCCCTCAGTGCACTCGGCGGTGCCAGCCATCGAATTTCCACCAGACGATGCTTCGAGCAGCAAAAAGAGCTCGGAGATTTACACTCCAGAACAGTAACAAAATAAAAAAAAAAAAAGGGAGGGAAGTGTGAGTCTGGAAGAAATGATTTAGAAGCTTTAGTTATGAATACAGTATGAAGGGCTTTATTGTTAAGTTTAGCATAGTTTGCACAACTTTAGAAAGGCCTTTTGTTTTAGAATGTATCTTTCTCATAGTTTGATAGGAGTTTCTGGGGCAGCTACAGCCTCTGCCTGGAGACTTTCTTTTATTGGTCCTTTTTTGTCTCATCCCTTCTGTCATGCATAATTTTCCCTTTGTCCATCATGGAATCCTTATCTTTAAGGTCCAAGAGTTTCAGCCACTAGCTTAGCTAGACTCTCCTCAGACCACCCCCACACCTGTGTTGGATTTGTTGGAATTTAAGTGACTTAGTTTGGCATGTTGTATTTGAATTGTTTTATTGGTTTCTGTGATTTTGTACCCACCCCAAAATATGTAGTAGAAAACCACCCTCCAGTCTAGGCTTGGGGTCTCTCTCCGGAGGTGCCAGCCTGTGGCTGGGGGTTCCCCTGACCCCCTCCCCCGAATAAAGCCTCTGTTTCCTCAGCATCTAGCCCATCTTCTCCTGCATCTCCTTCATCAGAGCCCCCACCCAAACTGGATGGTTAATCTCTGAGGCAGGCTGTGGAGTAGGGGCAGGCTCTCGCACAGCATCCTTATTCTCTGGCGTACTTATAAAGGTGCTTACCCAGGCCAATCTCCCCTTGTCTCTGAATGCTAAATAGAATAGGCCTATAAGCAACACCAGCCACTGTATGATATCATTAGCACTCAGAGGAGATTTGAACCCTTCAAAAACTGGTGGGGTGGACCCAAAAAGCTGGGTGAAGGGTTGGAAGAAAAATTCCCCATGTGCCATTTCCTCACAATAGGTACCATTGTTAAAGTAACCCTACACAGAGTTAGTGTAACACTACACAGAGTTAGTGTATGATAGCTATGAATCCATGTGCTTGCTTTCCAGAGGAAGTTAAAAATCCATGAATTCCTCACCTTATTGACCCTCAAAATAAACTGGATGCCAGCCACAGTAGCCTTAGTTATAGGACCCATGTTTAGATAAGGGCCAACAAATGGCAGAAATACAGCCACGACCATGTGCTACTCAAACCAGGGAAAGCTAGACCACATGATTCTGGCCAGTGGGCTTCTATCTAATACAGAAGAACTGTTATTCCTCTCTCTCAATGCCCTTGTGCAGCATGTTGGGCACCAAAATATGTCTTGGTTTGGAAAGACAGGTATCTGCCAGGGAAAGCTGGAGCTTCCCTTAGAATGGAGAATGTAAACCCCTCACCTGCCCCTGCCCCCCCCCCCCCCCCCCAATTATAATTTTGCAATCAAGAGCTTTCAGGCAAAGATTTGGGAATGGGAATAACAGTTCTTTACTAAGAATATTAACAATACAAATGTAGTAGAAAACAAAACCACCCAACCAAGCCAACAAACAAACATCAATTTTGGAGAACCCTGACAGAGTCAGGGCTACAGCCTGACACCCTGTTGGTTAGGGTGTTGGAAGCAGTCTCAAAGTGAGTCCTCCTGGAGTGGCAGAGGTGGTTCTGGTGAGGTAAAGATGATCCTGTAGAAAATGGGCCTAGTGATGGTAAAATGGGGTCTAGTGGTGGTGGGAAGGGTCCAGTGGGTGGGAAGGGTCCAGTGGGTGAGAAGGGGTCCAGTTTTCCTCCCAGAAAATTGGGTGAAGCTAGCAGCATTCGTGTCCCTGTGTCTCAGTTTCATCCAGATAGGAATGCCTGAGCCCCCCCGCAGTGACAGGGGAAATGTGATGCATCTCAATAGGATGATGGAATGCGGGAGGTGTTAATGTCCCATTATCAGAAGGCATTCAGCCCCCTTCCCCCTTGAGTTACAAGAGATAAAGAAAAACAAAAAATAAATCTCCCAAACTGCTTTTAACAACTGAAAATAGAATACACACCCCTGGCTCCACAACCCAAGACACCACAGATACTGAGTGCTTACATGATCTTGAAACTACAGGCAATAAGATATTCCACATCCCAGTTAAACAATGCAAGGCTGACCCAGACATGCTGTGTAAGGTCAGGTCTGAAATATTTTCCTGTAACTCCATGGAATACATGTTTTGAAATGGAAACTTGAGGTGCAATAGTTCAGCTCTTTGAAACCCGGATAAGTAAGTTTATCCAGCCGGTTCCGTGGACATCCTGTGGATTTGGGGTTCTTGATCGCTGTTATTACTTGAATACAGAGATTTTCATTTCCCTTCTGACTTAACACTGGGCATATCTCACTGCTGCTTATTCCTCAGGTTGTTTTCAAAGCCTAATGTAATTCCTGAAAAAGCACTGTCAGAGATGCATTAAGGAAGGGAAAAAATGAAAAAAGTCTCAGCTGAATCGTTTTCACCATTATGAACTCTAAGAGCTGTTCTAGGATGTTTTAAAAGATCCCTAAGCCTGTTGCTTACTCCTGTGGATGACATATAAACACATTGTTAAATAAACGGGAAAATAGTATAATAGAAATGCCAGAAGGCCCCATAAACTAATGGATACTCCTATAATAAACCTGGGTTTGAGTCTCTAATGCAGTATAAAGCTAAACTACAGAAGAAAATGAAGATAGAAGTCATGTAGGTTAAAGAGAGTTCAGATTATAAAATGCATTTTTATCCCTAGAGTTTGCTGCACTCTGAGTTGTTTTTAGGCCTGTTCTAGGCCTCCCATTTTCTCTTTGGTGGTTTTGTTTTCCCTGTGCTGAGGAGTACAGCTTGTTGCTCATTTCCCTTAGCCATTGATCAGGGGCTTGAGAGTAGTTGCTGACACAAAGAAGTGGAATGGTTGAGGAGGATGTGAAAGTGGCTCCAGGGCTTGGGACCAGAGAAGGATCAGGTGGGAGGAAATGCTGGAGGCCTCTTCCACCCCTCACCACAAACAGGACTATTGCTCACAATCACCTCACATTGCATGAAGCCTCATGCAAGGGTATTAACTCTCTCCAGAGATGGAGACAGCATGTCTACTGCCACAAGCTTTGCTTTTCTCCCTCCAGAAAAGTCTCTTGGGTTGTAGGAGTTCATCTCAATGATATCTGTGATGTAAAAACTGTGTTGCTTCTGTTGGCAGTGAAACAAAATCTTCAGAAGTGATTCACACTGAGACTACTATCCTCCTTTCTTTCTATTAATGGGCATTGTCTGGCGATGGAAGCGTGCCCAGAAATCCAACCCACACATCTGGTGGCTAAGGTTGGGCTGCTGCAGGAGAAAAACAATCCTCAAGCCAGGGACCAATGTACATCCTGCTTCTGCTGTTGTCTTCCAGAGCATCTGCAAATCACGGCTTAGCATCCCACCTCTCAGCTTCTGGTCTCTGACCTGTCTCTGTCACTGGCTGATGAGACTTCTCTTTTGGTCTCTCTTCACAGATTTGTAAAACCCAGGAGTCCAAGGTAGCTGCTTCGTACTGCAGCCCTGCAGTGCCAGTTCACTTCAACATCCAGCAGGACTGTGGGCATTTTGTGGCCTCCGTCCCCTCCAGCATGCTGCTGGCCTCAGATGTTGGGAAAAGCATGCCTGGAGATGGCTTCCATCCCTCCCGCACTGCCAGTGAGCACAGCTGTGTGGTGGTCATCACCCGTGAGGTGCCGAGCCAGACCACTGCCGACTTTGTGAGGGACTCGGTGATGCTCCACCAAGCCAAGCCGGAGCTGTACGAGCGTCGCGTTTGCTTCCTGCTCCTCCAGCTCTGCAACGGCTTGGAGCATCTCAAAGAGCACGGCATCATCCATCGTGACCTGTGCCTGGAGAACCTCCTGCTTGTGCCCTGCAAGCCCCCCATGAGCTGTGGGAAAGCCAAAGATGACAAACACTTACCCTGCCTCATCATCAGCAATTTTTTGAAAGCTAAAAAGAAGACTGGAACCGGAGACTCCAAGCTGAAGAAGAGTCAGGCCCGGCTGGCCCCGGAGATTGTGTCAGCTTCTCAGTACAAAAAGTTTGATGAGTTTCAGACTGGTATTCTCATCTATGAACTGCTGCACCAGCCCAGCCCCTTTGAGGAGAGGAGGTGCACCTCAGGGAGCAGGAATACAGCCCTGAGGACCTCCCTGCTCTACCCAGCTTGTCCATCTGCTCCTGAGGACTCCAGCACCTGGCCTATCTATTACTGGAAGCAGATCCCATCAAGCGTGTGCGGATCACCAAGGCCAAGCGGATGCTGCAGTGTCTGCTTTGGGGGCCCAGAAAAGCCCCTCAGCCATGAGGAAACCCTGCACCAGGTGCTGCAGAACTGGCTGGACATGAAGTGTGCCCTGCTCATGATGAAGTTTGCAGAGAGGGCCGTGAACACGGAGCAGAGCGTTGAACTGGAGGACTGGCTGTGCTGCCAGTACTTTGCATCTGCTGAGCCAGCCTCCCTCTTGCACACATTAAAACTGCTGCAGCTGCTCTGACCTTGGATGTGTCTCGGAGGCAGCTGAGGGCTCCTGACTGCCTTGCAGCTAAAGGTACACAGCCCTTTCAGATGGGAGAGGTTTGAATCTCAGCTGCGATGCACGTTCAGCTCCTGCCCTGCACTCCAGTCAGAGTGCTCAAGGCATGTTTGGTATCCTCAGTACTGTTACTTTGCAGGCAGGCAAAACGGGGAACCTACACCCATTTGGGGGTATTTTTGGGTTTTGGTATGGTAAATGTGGACTAATAAACACCTGCCTGCCTGTTTGCATTGTGAAAAACACGATTCACTTTTATGTAAAATCTGTAAGTTTAAGAAACATAAAATAAAATAGGCAATTAGGAGACAAAAAAACAAAGCTTTTTTGGCTGAGGTGCTGATACCAACAAGATCAGCACCCTGTCTCTTTTCATATCCTTTGTTTTAAGGACTTCTCTGTTACGTATTTAAATAAGATAATACATGATTCAAATATTCATTTTGGTTTCAAGACCCCTCTAAAGTAAACAGTTTATTTATGGGACTCCACGCAGTCTGGGGGAAGTTGTAAATCTGTCTTCCGAAGATTCAGACCCTCAAAAGGCTCAATTGTTCTTTATCAGAAATCTTTAGTTCAGGAATTCCAGACGTCCCTTCTGTCTTTTATCTAGTTGAGGAGTTAGAAAAAAAACAACCCTCATCTCTACTTTTTTGCAATCTAAGAAGATTCATTTATCACATTTTTCAAATTCTATTAATAAAAGAACATACCATACAACCTTCCCATATTATACATAAAGCAATCGTCTTACTCTATACAAAAAGCCAACTCCAAAACATACATTTATAACATGCATGTTTCTAATTGTAACTCACTGTACTGAGTTGATTTCTGTGCCTATGGGACATTCCCCCAATCCCCACCTCTCCCAAAGCATCAGAGCCTTTTTGCCTGGGAACAACACCATGCAGGGAAGCAGGGATGGACGGGTGGCTGGTTCTTTTCAGGAGCAAGGGCATTTCACATAATGCTTCTTTGCAAGGGACAACCTGGAGCTTTGAAATTCACATCTTTTGTGAGTTTTGGCATCCATTTTGCTTCTCCCTTTCAAAACAAAAATTACTGCTTGTTTCTGTGTATCAGTTCTTTTTTTCCCTGTGGGCAGTTCAATATCAGCTGCCTCTTACCTTTGATACTAATACAGCCTGGCTCTCCTGTCTAGTGGTGCAGCTGTAGTGGAGCACCACTGTTGGATGTGAAGGGGTGAGAGAGAGCTCAGGGGGGGTCTGTTCATGAGAATGATGCTGGGAATTACCCCTTGTAAAGCTAATGCAATGGAAAATCCCCAATTCACTTCCAAGGCCTTGGTGGGAAAGTCAAGGCCAGGTTGCTTTGCTTTCCCCGTCCCTCCAGCTCTCTCCCTTTGCCTGGCAATGCACCTGTGCCTTGTGTCTCACATTTATTGAACTCTTTTATCGAGAGATCAGCTGGGATGTTAAAGGCTGGGACCACTGCAGGCCAGCAGGGTCTCGTTGCTGCTGGTGTTTGAATTAGAAATGCACAGGGCTGGGTGTGCTGCAAACACGTTTCTCTAACAGATGGGATGCAGGAGCAGAACAATGAATGGTGGAGAAACTGGCCTGGCTCCCTTTAGCCCCTTTCCCTCCATCCAGACATAGAGCAGCCACTCAGATTGGGAGAGAGGCAGTGTTGCTGAGGAAAAAAAAAAGATTTTTCAAACTTGCAGGCTTCTTTTACTCTTCCACCCCAACATGAAGCAGAGATGGGCTGCCCTAGTCCTGACATCAGTTCTGCAGCCCTTGGAGAAGTGGTAAGTTTGGGAATTTGGAGAGAGCCCAGCATCAGCTTAGCTGAGACAGGATGTCACTAGCTGAGCAACCCTCCTCCCAGCTCTAACAGGGAGAAATTCATGAGCACCTTCCTCCAGCCTTGATTCACCTCCAGACACAGCCTGGTCTTTTGGGGATTTTAATTCCCCAGGTTTTCTTGATACTTTGTGTACTTTCTGTGAACCTTTTCCAGGCTTCTCACCTGGATTTTTATTTTTTAAAATCTGTTTGGCTATGGTGGCTGCAGATGGAAGGGGATAGTAGTTCCTTGGCTGGGCATCCATTTGCGATGAATTTCCCCTGATCCCCTTAGGGAGGAGGCTGTGCACCACCTTGCCTGCTGGATGGCCATGACAGATCCATGTTTGCTGGCAAGGGGGAGATAATTTGCAAGGCAAGTGGCTCGCAAAGCTGTAGTTGGGTACTCAGTGGGACTCAAGAGGTAGCCAAACATTCAACCAGCCCACAAAAACACGAGACTAGATCCATTTTGCATGCTGAATTTCAATTTAGTGACAAACACTGTTACAGGTCTTGGCACAGGGCCTGCATGGTGTGGGATGTTAACTTGATCAAAACTCTGTCCCTTCAGTTTGGGCAGTTGAGTCTGGTTCTGGTGTTGGTATTGGCAAATTGCAGCAGCATTCCCAGCAGACCAGAGGCCAACAATAGTCTTTTTCAGCCATATTTTTCTTAGATTGGGTGGGTGGCCTCTTGGTCTCATAGAAACAGAAATTCTTAGCTCACGGGTTTCCTGGTACTTTCCCCTATGGTAGCTCAGGCTTCTTCTCCAGCCTGAACAGTCCCAGGTTTTAGGCCTTAGGGTTGATGCTTGAACAGGAGAAGTGCATTAGGATTTCTGATGGGTAGCTGTTGTGGGGAAAATCACACCTAAGCCTCAGCTAAGTTTCACATCTGAGTTTGAGGACTTTGCTGTCTTATGCCCCCCCCAGTCTTTGCTATCCCCCCCATGAGCAGCAGCTCCCCTTTTCCTAGCAGGCATTCTTGTCCCCATGCCCAGGAACCTCTGCAAGAATGGTGGAGGGATGGATCATTCCCTGTGTGGCAGGGGACACAGATGACCCTGCACCCTGGGGTCCAAGTGTGTCACCCGTTCAGGGGGAAGGAGGATTGCAGGATATGTCTGGGAACACAGCTTGAGGGCCGTGTGCCATAGGGACAGTGCTGAGGAGCAGTGCCTGCAGGAGCACCGCAGACCCCAGGAGCTCAGAGGTACTGTGGAGGGGGAAAGGGGTGTTTTCTTGTCTCGTGCTGCCCCCAGGCAGCCTGGCAGCCCCTTTCCCAGTGGTCCAAGCACACAAGAAAGGTGGATGTGAACAGAAAGGTGGATCTGCACAGAAATTGTCTTGTATTTTGCTGTTTTTATGCAGGGTATGTTTCCAGAGAAAGTGATACACTGGAAAGAAGTTTTTCCTTGTCAGTTTTGGCATGCATGGCATGCAGCAACACCCTGGTTTCACAGGACTTGTTCTGCCAAGTCCATGGACCTGATATTTGACTTTTCTGAGGTAATATTTCTCAAGATCTGTCTAGTACCTGCTCAAGCAATTCTCTACTATGGTTCTTGCTTTTCAAGGAGCAGGAACAAATTTCCACAGTAACACTGGAAATATTGACACACTGCTCATGTCTCTCATTTTATACAATCAAAGGTTGAGAGTGGAAGCTTGTGAGCCATAAGGAAGCATGTGAGCCAGCATTATTTGTTTTGTTTCCCTGTGCTAAAGAAGTAACAGCCACTTTCTGGTGAAGGAATTGGTTGTTTGACAATAGAGTGAGTGAGCAGAGCAGGCTGACCAGTGTCAAAGCAAACTCTGGGCATGAAAGCAGATATGACTCAGAGACAAGTTTTAGGCATATAGTGCTCTTCTTGGAAGCATTTTTTGTTGCATCTTTTTCTTTTCTTCAGAAAAAGAAAGCAGATAAATGGGAAGGGAGACTATTAAATAAGGCTGAAGAGGTCTGAACTGCGCTCCTGTCTCAGACTTTTCTGTGACCTTAGGAAATCTGCTTAATTCCCACCCACAAAGCAGAGATGATCAGTTTCTGTCTGAGTTACAAAGCAGAGTAGGCCACAAACCTTGCAAGTTTATGTTTGACTCTGTTAGGCAAGACATGAAAGTACCTCAAGGAGGAAGAAATTAGGAAATAAATGCAGTGATTTATTAAAACATAATATTGCAAAGTTCCTTCCTTTATTCTCAGGCACCAGTCCCTCTCTGGCTTTTTGCTGCTTGCTGCTGTTACAAATTTGCTGACCACTGCCTGTAAATGGCCCACTGCTGCTTGGGGCAAAGGCCACAACACCCTCTGGATGATTCTGATTCCTTTGGGGCTGTTTTTTCCCTTTAGCCTTCACAAAGAACAGACACAAACATATGCTGAAGAAACAGAGCTGCGTCTTAGGGGAAAACAAAGGAGAGGAGTGAACCAACAGTGCAATAATGGCATGGGATGTGCTGAAGTGGTGGAGCTGCCCTGCCACCAAATGGGAGATGCCAGGAATCATCCAGACTTCCCAGCAGACTCAGGTAACTGAAGCATGCTGGGCATCCCAGAAATAACTTTGCTGCTCTGGGACTGCAGCTCAGAGCTGTCTCCCCAGGATGGATGCCACCTCTCCCATGCTCTTCAGAGCCTGTAGTGCAAAGCTTGTGGGTAAATCACAGTGAGGATATCTTTCTCTGTCACTGCCAGGATGATCTCAGCCACCAGAGAACAAGTGGAGAGGTGGAATCCTCCCCCAAGCCCTGAAGAACCAAAGTAGCAAGAAGCAGAGATAAAACCCTTGTACTTGCATAAACCCTGGAGTCCCTCCTGAGCCAGTCAGCTCCTCCCATGGCCAAGAGTGAGCAGAGTGGAGAAGTGAGTCTGCTGTAAGTTGCTGGTCCAGAAATGCCCCAAATACCTTTGAAATACCCCAATTTCTTTCCCAGTGCACAGAGTAGTGCTTCCCTCACTGGGCCAGTGCTCAGAGGTGGAGTACACCAGTCCATGGATGGCCCTCTAAATGCCTTTCATCTGAATTTTGGAAAAGGAGCACCTGAGTTTCTTGAGGCACATGAGCAAGAGTATCTTGGGGAAAGAGGAAAAGAGTTGGGAAGACCAATTTCTGCACCCCTATTCCTCCTCAGTTACGTTTTCTGGATGCATTTGGGCAGTCTTTTTGCAGCAGCACAGCACCTGGATGTCAGCAGCCCCATGAGACTTCTCAGGGCTCCCATATAAATAGGACCAGAGCCAAGGGGTCCCCCAGCCCAGTGGGCTGCATTAGGCAGAGTGCTGCCAGCACATGCAGGGAGGTGATCCTGCTCCTCTGCTCAGCACCACTGAGACACATCTGGAGTGCTGGATCCAGTGGTGGACTCCCCAGTACATGAGAGACATGAACATACTGAAGAGATCCAGCAAGGGATTGATGATGAGGAAGAGACTGGAGCATGTCTGATCAGAAAAGAAGCTGAGAGAGCAGGGACTGTTCAGCCTGGAGAAGAGCAGGCTCAGACAGGGGGAGCTTGTAAGCATACTGGTAAGTACTGACGAGGAGAATGAAGGACAAGAGCTGATGAACACAGGCTGGAACTGTGAAATCCCACGGAGACTCAGGAACACAACTTCTGTGTGTGTGTGCACACAGTGTGTATGTGCTGGTATGTGTGCCCTGTGTGTGCTACTGCTGTGTGCGGTGCTAGGAGCAGGGGTGTGAGCGTTGAATGCTTTGTGTTGTGAGTGTGGCTGCACGTTGTGTGCACAGTGCAGGACTGGTGTGCATTGTGTGTGTGTCTGTTGTGTTCAGTGTGTGTGGGATGGTGGCTCAGGGCTCTCTGTGTCGCCCCAGCTGGGGTTTGGTCCTGTGGGGACCCCAAGAGGGCCCCAGAGAGTTCACAGATGGGGTCAGAGGCATGTGGGAGATGGGACATCTGACAGTTTATGGGGTAGGCATGGGGCAATGTGGGGGTACCCAGGGGGGTTATAAGGCATGTGGGTGGTTGGGAAACCCTGTGAGAGTTACGGGCTATCCAGGAAAGCAAAGTGACACCCAAAAGGTCAAGACACTGGAGAGAAGGCTGGGTGCACATCCAGGAGACTGGAGGGCCTTGGGCTCGGAGGGTGGTGGTGGTGGTGATGGGGCACCCATGGGAGTTGTGGGACACCCAAGAAAGGGGAGAGGGCAGAGACACTCCAGGGGGCTATGGGACACCCAGGAGGCTGGGAAACCCCAGGGATTTATAAGGCACATGGGGGCCAAATACAGCTTGGACAGGGTTGGGGTCACCCAAGGAGCTCAGGGGGCACCCAGGCAGGGGTGTGATTGCAGGGTCCCCCCAGAAACTGATGCTGGAGCCCAGGCTTCTGACACCTCCTTTATTGCCGGCATTAACAGAGCCCCTGACAGGAGAGAGAATCCGTGCCCGCGCTGGGGGGCCGTGGCCCCGTCGTGCCAGGCCTCACTATGGGAAGGTTCTCTCCAGGTGCACGGGCAGTCCGTTTACACAGCCAATGACCACACGGTGCTGCCGCTGCTGGTCAGTGTAGTAGCAGGGCGGCCGTGTGTTCCCACCACGCAGGAGGCAGTTGGTGATGCTCAGGGCTCTCGAAGTGATGTGTAAGTTCGTGTTGTTGATGGGCGCCCGGGAGCAGGTGGCCACCAGGGTCCCGACTCGAGCGTGCACAAAGGTGTTTTTGCTTTTGCAGAGCCCGCGCGGGGCCAACACCTGCCGCCGCCTCATCATGGTGTTGCAGTAGCCATTTGCAATGGGCGTCTGGGGGTTGTCCACGTGCTGCCGCTGGAACTTCTCGTAGCGGGTCTCACCCAGCACCCCTGCCAGTGCTGCCAGCACCAGGATCATGCACAGCACCCAGCCCGCCATGGACACCTGGGGAAGGTGGGGTTAGGGCCATCTGGACCTCTGGGCCCCCAGCTGGAAATCCCACCCTGGGTGCTTGGTTGCTCTACAAATTCCCCTCCCAAATCCCTGTGTCCCATACAAATCCCCTCCCAGTGCGTGGAATCCCATCCCTGGACAGCTGAGCTATCTGTGGATCTTGCCTGGATGCTCAGGCCCCCTAAAGTTAGGCACTCCCCAGAAGCCTCAGTCCCCCATGGAACACCCCTCACCTGCTCTCAGACCCCCAGCTCCCCTACAGATCCACCGTGTGCCCCGACACCCGGATGCCGTACACGGCCTTCCTTCCCCTCTGGATGCCTGAGCTCCTCACAGACCCCTCCCACAGACATTCTGGTCCCCTGTTCACCTCTCACACGCACCTGCGAGCGCATCTCAGTGTTCCTTTTGGCTTCAGGGTCTCCAGGATACCTCCCAGTCCTCTGCACCTCTTTATATTGGCCCCAGCCATGCCCAATGGGCAGGGATCCAGGAGGAGTGGCAGAGTAAAGAGCAAGGTCCAGCGGATATCCGCATCCGGGAGAGCCAGGTGTCCAGGAAGCCCCGCTCACCCTCATGGCCCCCAAGGTCATTAGGCAATCATTAACGAACCACATGACTGTCTGCATGTGTCTGCTTGGGTGGCCTCTGTCCCATCTGGTGGGGGGCAGGATGTCACCATCACCTCTGGGGCAGCTCCAGGTGTTCCTACAACTCTTGAAAGATGTGACACATCCGTGACTCTTCTGCAGTGCTAAGGCACCTATGTGCTCCTTTTCCTGGTGTCCCCTTGCAGGCAAATCCATATGCCTGGGAAGTGCCAGGATGCATTTTTCCTGACTGCCACCTCCCATGCTCCCAGCTGCTCCATTCATGCAGAGACAAGCAAAGACCCACGAGCCAGCCTGAGTCCATCAAATACTCCTTTCCCATCATAATGGAGCTCCTAGGAAAGCATGTCCCCTCCAGAGGGAGAGGCAAGCAGTGCCCAGGAGAGGCTGTCATGTGTGGGAGCAAGTGGTCTCCATCCTCCCTGTCTAAGGCATCAGAAATACTCTGATGGGAAGTGGCAGAGAAAGAGGTCCTGGGCAGCACCTTTCCCAAAAGAGCTGGAACTCTTCCAAGATTGGCCACAGTGAAGGTGCAGAGGGTCTTGCCCTGGGCTCTGGCAGCATTTCTACAGCCTCTGATAAAATCCTCCTCAAAGGTGCACAGTCCCTACAGTGCAAACAGCTCGGGTACCTGGCCAAAACCTCACAGATGTGTAAGGTCAGCACAGCCCCCTTGCTGGCTCTCAATACTCTGCTCCTGGGCATGGAAAGAGGATGGGGACTCTCATCATGACCCCTTGGACACACTCTGCTTTCCACTGTCCTGGTGTCGGTGCAAAAGGGATGGCATCCACAGGAGGAGGAACAAACCCAGATGCTTGGCAACAGACTGTCTCTAGCTGGCATGGTGCAGGTACCTGTGCTGGATCCCATCCTACCTGGCAGAGCCTCAGGCATATCCTTGCCAGAGGCTGCTGTGAGGCTCATTGGTGAACCACAGCCTGTGGTCACCTCTTGTCCTAGGGGAGTCTCAATTGCCTGGTGTGGGAGTCCAGGGCATTCCTTTGGATTCCCTGGACAGACGGGAATCTGCACAGCAAAGTTTGAGACCTGTACAGGGGGGTTTAAAACCTGTACAGGGGGGTCCAGGATTTGTACAGGGGGCTTGGAGACCCTGGCACAGAGCCCGTAAAGGCAAGGGCTTTGACTTTAGTCCATGGGACAGCCTTCCAACATGAAGAGAAAAATTACTAGCCACAAAGTATAATAAAGAATAGTATAGTTTTCGCATTTGGGGTTTCTAAAATAGGGGTTGAAGGGGACAAGATGGAGGATTCTGGGTGGTGCCCTGGGGTCTTCTTCCTCTTCTTCGTCTCCATCTTCTGCTGTGACAGTGGCACAAAGTAGTTCAAGGCGATTGGGTTAGTGTAGAAATAACCTGTTTAGTGTAGAATGTAGGTACTGGTTTGTAATTGTAAAGAATCAGTACAAAATAATCTGTATAAGAGATGACGAGCATTTGTCAGGGCTCTTTCCCAGGAGCAGCTTAGTATTTTTATAAATGAAATGAATGATTTATGTAATTTCTGTTAAATGTTCTAGTTAATAATTACAAATGTGTAGGGGCTATTAAGCAAACTGCAGAAATTGTAACTATATAGAGGATATTAAGCAATAACCATAAGTTGCAGAAACTGCAGAAACAGAAAAGTTAGAGAGAGCCCGTCCTTGGTGCTGGATAATGTAATGTAACTTTGTATCATAAGACATGAAGAAAGAGAGAAAATGAGAGATATGGTGAAACCATGGTGACCACAGTGGAAGGTTCCCAAGAACGTGCTGTGAGGAAGAGGAGAGACTTCATCCATCGACCACTGTGAGAGGGCAGAAGACCCCAGACTCCCAGAATTGGAAAACTCAACTATGACCAGATATGGAAAAACAGAGACTGGGGAGGGACCAAGGGGTGTGTGTAAACCAAAAAGATATAAAAATGGAAAATTGTGAAGAAAACTTTTGAAAGCTGTGCATGGAGCACGAGCTGAGACTTGTGCTCTCCGGCTTTCCCAGCATGCTGCTTGCTTCTGCATCTCGCTTTAATGAAGTTTATCTAATTGGCAATCAAATATTGGGTCCCTTATATTTATCAGTTGGTGGCCCCAACGTGATAGGGGGTTGTGGGGTGCGGCTCCTCCTGATCCGGGGGTGCCCTCATCTATTCATGTGCTCAGATTGCTGAGAGGGTGCTGTTTTCCCCCACTCTCTATCAGGACACTAAATTGCAGAGAGTCGAAATCAAAAGAAGCTTCCTTATACATCGGCCGTTAAAGCTCCTGTAATTCTCGTGCATGATGATCCGAATGATCTGAGAAGTGGTAAGATTGATCGTTCAGTTAGGAATCTAGGAGAGGTCCACCAGAGGGATGTGCCTGCCTTGGGGGTACACCGGGGGGTGTGCCTGTTTTAGGGCTAAACCAGGGGAGTGTACCTGAAGGGTTACACCAGGGTGAGTAGACCTGACAAGGTCACTGAAGAGTGTAACCGGGTAGTGCCGGGCGCATACCCTGACGAGAGCATCAAAGAGCGTAACCAGAAAGTACACCAGAGGAGTGTACTTCTGTATGAGTGTGATCCACCAGAGAGTGTATGCCTGTGTATGTGTAATAAAGAAGAGTGCATGTAAAGGTGCCTGTAAAGGTGCGTGTGCATGAAACGCAGCAGGGACTGGGAAGCGAGAACAGACCTCTTCTAAGTGCGTTTCCCGTGCCCTGCGAGGGGCCGGGCCACTGAAGGAGGGAGCCAACAAGAGAGCGAGTGAAGCACCCAAGAGGAAAGGGAATAATGAGTCAAAAGAAAAGTAAATCCCAAAAATCCAAAGGGATCCACATGAGAAACCCAGATGCAAAAAGGGGTGGGGGGGAGGAGTTACCTGAAATTCCCCAAGACACCTCCTTAGGGAGAGTGATTGAAAATTGAGACAACTGGCCGTCCCGAGAAGAGAAAAATAAGGGGAGGATGATTCATTACAGTGTAGAAGCATGGAGTAATACATAGAGAAGGGAGCATCTATTTTGGCCCATTCTTTTGGGTCATTTGAAGATTGGGCGTGGCAAGAGTCTAAAGCTTCATTTTTCCCCATTGGTCGCAACAAAACAAAGAAAATCTAAAAAAGAAGATTGGGACCCCTTGGACAAGCTACTCCCTCCATCCTCAAAGGCAACCTTAACCTGCAACTTCCCTATCCCCCTCCTTCCTTCACCCACGGCTTCCCTTACCCCCACTTCCTCCACCCGCGGCTTCCCTTCCCCCCCAGCCAAGAATCCAAAAGTTATTTATCCACGGGTCTGAGCAAGGGGCTATCCCATCGCCCAGGCGAACAAGAAGTAAAGTGCAAAGGGAAAAATTAACAAGAGGGGGGTCAGCCTTTGCTGTTAACACGAAGGAGTGGGTCAGCCTTTGCCATTAAGGGAAGTGCTTATAAGACCAGAACACACAGGCTCTTTGAGTGTCCCATTGACAAGAAATATGAGAAGTAGTCCTGAGGGGACAGAATATTAACAAGGCTTTTAGTAAACAACAGAAAAAAGATAAATCCCCGACTGACTGGTTAGAAAAGCTTAGAAATAGCTTGAATATGTACTCAAGGGTAAAAGACATATGAAGGAAATTAGAAAAGTTAGAAGGTTGGCAAGAGCGGGAAATACAAGATTTTTTCAGATGAGTGCAGAAAGTGTAAGAGAGAAGAAGAAAGTGAAAGCAGAGGCAAGAGTGTTAGTAACTGCAGTCAAAAAAAAAAAACCAAACAAACGCAAGATGTATGAAGCAGGAGGAGAGGAAAAGTAAATTAAGTTGACCAAAAGGCTTTAATTGTAAATGCTATTATTGTAGGAAAAGCTATGTAAAAGTGAGTTTTAAAGAAAAGTAGGAGACTCACTGTAGGGCAGGATATTTTCCTAAGGGGTTGGACCCTCCCTGTAGAAAAGAAAACCTAGAGATAACAAAACAAACATTATACCTGGCTGTACAAATAAGGAAACTTGAAGAAGGATGTTTTTAAGTAGTGGCAATTTGCTGTAAATGGGTTAAGGGGTCAATTGGATACCCAAGCTAAAATAATAATAATAAAAAAGTGCCGAAAATACTCCCGAGTCCTTTACTAGACAGAACAAATGAAGCATAAAAGTAAGATAAGCATTTAAAGAAAAAAAACAAAACAAAACCAAAAAAGGAACGCATTTAAAATGGCAGTCATTCCCAAGCTCCCCTGAAGAATTTCCTTGCTACTGACAAGATGGTAATCCACGCTCTGAAAAGCAAAACCAGAGGCATTGAAGAAGGCAGAGGGTTACTAAAGTAGGGACTACTGCTGGGAGTTCTGGCTCTGCCACTTGGCATGCCCGGCCAACTTTAGCACAGGAGTTTGTAAATATAATAGCTTTCGATGTGTGAAATGATGTTAGACAAGCATCACAGCATGTCACAATATAAGTGCAACACCTGAGGAAAATAAACTAAAGCAAATTAAAAAAATCAAACTCAAATCAAGCTCCTGCTGGGAAACTTCAGGAAGAGCGTGGAATGGCGACGCGGAACGACACGAGTGATGGTGGTTAGTGGGTCAAAGCCAAATTCCACAAATGAGGCAATTATCAGGGAATGGCACTCCGATATACCCACAGCAGGACAATCTGCAGCATCCCCAGATGATCCAGACTTGCTGCCACCAGGGGCACAAGGCAGTTTAGCAACTTCCAAAAGGACCTGCTTCTTAAATGAAAATTATGCAGTGATACCCACAGGGGTCACTGGGACTTTGTGTAAAAGGCAAGACTTTTTGATAATAGGTAAGGACAGGAGTAGTATCCTGGGATTCATCATCTATCCTTCAATCATTTCAGCAGATTGGAATGAGGAATTTACAGTTTTAGGCAAACCTCTCAGACCAACATCACAGAATTTTCCTCTTTCATTCAGCACATGCCAAGATCATTCACCCTGTAGATCTCCTCTGGTCTGGATAAAACCTCCATATAAAGACAGTCCTGCTTGTGCTTCACACATCTCATGATGTCACAAGTAGCCCTGCTATAGGAGGTCCTACATGGATTTGAGGAGTACCAGAAGGAGATTTGTACTTAGAGGTGATCTCCCCCTCTCATTGTGTTCCCAGTTATTTCTTAAGGGGAAAAATTCTGCCTGCACTCGTTGAACTGAGATTAAAAAATACTTACTATGAAGTCACTTGTTTTCATCAGTGCGTTACTTAGACATGCACTAACGTGTTCAGCAGCTCAGAAATTATTTGCTTAGCAAGAGCAACCTTCACGTTGTGGAAGTTCTGTCTTTCCAAAACCAACAATGTGCAGCAATAAAATTAAGAGCCAGACATCTGGAAACTCCATTTTTCCACCACTAACTTGGAATCTGAGAGTAAGATCTTGCCAGGAAATTGTGCAGGGGTAAGAAAAACTCACATCTGTTGGATCTTTACTTGCTAGGCACAGAAGCAATTTGCTGTCAAAAATGAGAGGGACAAGAGGATTTCTCTGCCTTCACTAACAGAGGAGCAACTGTTTAAACTCATCATGGGAAAGACGAGTTTTTAAATGAACACTCAAATGCAGTTTGTCTTGCTGATGCAAGCAAGAAGCTGCAGTCAGCCACTGAGTGAGGTGAGGTCAAATTAATTGGCTATGCTGTCAGATGTTAAAATATGAAGTGCAAGGGAGCTTTTAAGCCCTTGACACGCAGAAGGACTCCATGCTGAAGGTGCAGAGCACTTTTAAGACAGTTGTGAAAGAGTTTAATTCATTACCTTCTGCTTGGGGCAGAACCCAGGAGCATAAAAAAAAACCTTAAGAGCAGTTTGTGGGCTCGGCATGTGGACGGGTTGTCAAAGATTCCAGTGCTGACGTTTGTTTCCTAAGACTCTCTTAAGTAAATCTTGTCTCTTGAAACAAGGATTCAGCTGCATGTCCTGGCAGAGATGCCTCTGGTGAGATACTCGTGGACTGCACACTGAAGGATTTCTCTTGGCTCTATCCTCTGTCAAACCCTGTGGATGGAAGTGGCAAGAGGTGCCATGCTGAATGATCCCTGCCTTTGGCTTTTGACAGGGTTTTAATGGAGAAAATCTCTCCTGTGCACCCATTAGAGTATGATGCTGATGTCTGGGTTTTCCTTAAAGCTTGGGGCATGAATCTCAATTGTTAAGGCAGATATTTCTCAGCTGAAACTGGACAGCAGTCACTTGCTTGGCAACTGGGTGTACAGTACAGGCACACACCTGGGGCAAGGGTCCAACAGGAGTCAGATGGCTCAGCACCCAAGCATTGGGGCAAAAGAGACGTGTGCTGATTTACATTTCCTACAGAGCTGTTGCTGAGCATATTCTCAGAAATGGGCTGCTGAAACAGCCTTGCATGGGAGACAAACTTGCAGAAGCCAAAATCTGTGCTGCTCATTCCTGAGATACCTCTCGGTGCTGTTGGTGTGATGGGATAGATTATGGGAAGTGCATACAGAGAGCCTTTGCAGTGGAGGAGACAAACGAAAATTGACCAGTGCTACCAAAATCTGGTGAGGAAGGACAGGGCTGGATAGTGCCAGCATCCACTCTGGTGTCTGAGAACCAGGGGATCTGCCCTCACCTCATGTGGTCTCAGGTGGTGGAGCAGCTAACAGGGATTGCTGCTCTGGCACAGGTGGTGCAAACCTGCAAGTGACATGCCACAACAGACTGGGAGCTCAGGGAGCTGAGCCCCTGCACTTGGAGGTTGTAGGTGATTGCTGCTGAGTCACTTGGGCTTTGAGGAGACAAGTGCCTTCTTCGGGCTGACATGGAAACTGCCCCAGGGCATTTGTCAGGAGCAGGCAGGAAGCTGCTGGGAGGAAGTGCCTGCTGCCAGCTGAAGCCTCAGCAGCAGCTTTGTGAGGAGAAAGGGTTGTTTGCTACGACTCTGTAGCTTTGGAAAATAGATTTAAAGAAAGCAATAGACCCTGCTATCTGCTAAACTATTTGTTATTTGCTTGGAGCAAAACCCCACCGTTTCACCTTTTGAGGTTTACACTTGCATGCGAGTTGTTAGCAGCGTCCCATTTGTCATTCAAGTGGCATAGATAAATTCCCTTAAATTATTGTCTCTCTTCCTTTAATTATCCTTCCACTCCTCACTTGTTCTGTCTCTATGACCCAAAATTATTGCTCTTTATTTCAATGTCAGATCACCTTTTTCTCCTTTTCTTTAATGTCCCCCTTCTTTAATGGCACTTCTTTCATGGTAAGTGTATTACCCATCTCCAGTCTGGCCCGGGTAGGAAAGCAGCTGCTATGTCTGCCCAGAATGAGCCAGCCATCCCAAACAAATCCATGTGCAGTTGGCATGTGGAGCTGCTTGGGGTTTAGTGGTATGCAGTGGGGCCAGCCTGCCCTTGGAGCAAAGAAGTCTGGCAATAAACTGGGAAACAGGCAGTGGGGGGAAGACCAGATTTTTTTTCAGCAAGATGGAAATTGCCAAAATCCCAGGCATGCTCAGCGACCCTTCCCCAGTGTGAAGCAGAGAGAAAGGTTCCATATACTTGGAGTGCTCTAGTACAGCCAGAGGGCTGGAGCTGTGTGCCAGGAGTCACTCTCTCCTTATCATGCCCTGCTGCTGAAGCACTGGGTGGCAGCTGCCAGGTGAGAGAGGCTGTGTTTAAAGGATTGTCCTTCTATCAAGTGCTTCAATCTTACCTCTCTGTAGATAACATCACAGCTTAAGTATTTACCCTCTACGACCTTTTTACTACTGTAGATGCAGTTCATAGGAAAGTGGTTTCAAGGGTGGGGAAGTGCATTTCTCTGGAAGTCTGGTTGCAGCCTGCTTTGCAAACCTGCTCTGTTAAACTGGATTAAATCCCTAACCCTTCCAGTAAAACTTTGCAGTTGTGAATAGCTGAAGACTGTTCACTGGGTTCAGATGTAACTCGGCATGCTGCTTTCTTCCAGCCAGGGCCCTGGGGGTGGCAGGGATATGGAGAAGGACCAGTGCTCTGAGCCTGCAAGGGCCACTCATGGCATCTTCTTGTCTGTTGCTGTCTCCTAGGACACTCATCCGAGCTGAACCACTCGCCCCCTCCGGCTGAGAGCCAAGTGTTTCCCCCTGTTCCTTTCCTTCCTGTCTCCACTGAGGATGGTCCCTCCTCTGCCCCCAGCTGCCCGCCCCCTCTGCCCCAGAAGAAGACAGTGATCAGAACGGTGTCTTCCCCAGATGGCTTTTTTGAGGGACAGGCATCTTCAGCCAAAGCAGCTGGTACTGCCAGCCCCAGGCTGAATGTCAGCCATTCTGAGAGCACTATGTGCCTCCGAGAGGAGCTTCCCTTCATCCACCCAGCCAGCCTGGGGGGCCGCCCTGGTGCCTTCTCCTCCTCTGAGTCCCTGGAGAAAAGCTCCAAAGGAAACAGCTACTGGGGCTCAAGCACTGCTAAGAGCACAGCAACTTGCGGCCCCAGCAGAAACCTCCAGCCCCTCTCCTCCTCACAGCTCAGTGTGTCCAGCCAGGTGTCCTCAGCCTCCAGCCTCCACAACCTGCTGAGCAACATGGACAGCAAGGAGGGGCTGTACAGCAAGCTGGGGGCCCTGTACGCCGAGTCCCTGCGCCGCCTGGTCGCCAAGTGCGAGGAATGCTTCATGCGCGAGCAGAAGAACGAGCTGCACTTCAGCGAGAACAACTGGTCGCTCTTCAAGCTGAGGTGCAACAGGCCCTGCTGTGACTCGGGGGACGCGATTTATTACTGTGCCACGTGCTCCAAGGACCCTTCTACCACCTATGCTGTGAAGGTAACAGGGCACCAGGTATCCAGGCTTATCTCCCTCTTCTGGGTGGAGATGTGTGCGCTATAGCAGCACATGGTGTCTCATACAATGTCTTGTTTTCTCTGCTTGCATTTCTCACAACTAAAGTTAGGCAAGCAAAACCCCCTCTCAAAACTGCCCCTTTCCCACTGCTGCTTGGGAAGGGTAATTTGGAGAAGGAGATTTTGTTATAACAAATGCCAGTCAGATTTAGCTTAATTCCTGAAGGGGCCTGAAATCCAACCATTTTCCCTCTCTGAAAACATCTTTGTGCAAATACTCTGTTGTAAACTCAGAGGTATTTGCCTCTGATGACACAAGCTGATGAAAGGCTGCTCAAAAGACAGCATTTTTGCCTCTGCCTGCCTTTTAAGTGGAAGCTCTGACCCAGATACTGAGTGCTTATATGATCTTGAAACAACAGGCAATAAGATATTGCACATCCCAAATAAACAATGCGAGGCTGACCCAGACACGCTGTGTAAGGTCAGGTCTGAAATATTTTCCTGTACCTCTATGGAATACATGTTTTGAAATGGAAACTTGAGGTGCAATAGTTCAGCTCTTTGAAACCCGGATAAGTAAGTTTATCCAGCCGGTTCCACGGGCATCCTGTGGACTTGGGGTTCTTCATTGACGTTATTACTTGCATACAGAGATTTTCATTTCCCTTCTGACTTAACACTGGGGATATCTCACTGCTGCTTATTCCTCAGGTTGTTTTCAAAGCCTAATGTAATTCCTGAAAAAGCACAGTCAGAGATGCATTAAGGAAGGGAAAAAATGAAAAAAGTCTCTGCTGAATCGTTTCCACCATTATGAACTCTAAGAGATGTTCTAGGATGTTTTAAAAGATCCCTAAGGGATGTTCTAGTTAAGTGGTAGCTTAAAAGCCAGTTCATATCCTAGAGGAAATACAGTCAACCCAACAGGGGGGCTGTAGGTAACCGGATTCAAATTAGATGAGGTCTTGCACTAATACCCTTAGTCCAGCACTCAGAGTCGAAGCTTTTCTTGTGTGTTATACCTAAATCCATCAAAACTCTCTTCCTGAAGCCTAAGAACCGTGTAGTGAGCTGTTGTGCTACTTTTCAATCTGCAGTTGCTTGTGGCACACCTACACCTTTGCTTTTGCCTGCTGTGTTAGGGGAGGTTCAGTAGCTCACCTCGGTGACTGTAGTGCATGAATTCTTGCCAAGGCAGAAACAGCACATTTTGGCCTCTTGACAGGGCTGCCCTTGTGTCCCTGTGAGTGAAGTGGGCTTACTCTGCGCCCTAGGTACACTGCAGAGTGTCTTAACAAAGTCCAAGCCAGTGCAACAAGGCTGGACTCTGTGCCAGCATAGTCATGTTGTGTATGTGTTTATCCATGTACATGGATACGATTCCTGTGTGCCACCATCCCTTTGGCGGCCAAAGTAGGGAATGAATAATTGGGAAACATTACAATTGGCTGATCCCTAGCTGCCCCTCCTGGCTTCTGGTCTAGATTTTTTGACATGAAAGAGATCACAGACCCGTAGTTAAAATTAGACTTGGAGAGCTCAAAATGGGCAGAGGATCAGACTTGATCCAAGGAACCTATTAAGAAGCAGGAGCCAGGGTCTGAGCTGTGCACAGACAGACATTGCTATGTATAAAACAGTTTGGAAATGGCTTTAGAGACATTCAGCCAAGATATGCTCCATGCCTTGGCTTCTTTCTCCACTAGAGGTGTGTGACTAAGCCAGCCCAGGCTCCTACTTGGAGCTTTCAGCAGGGAGGATGCCTCTGGTGCAGCCAAAGTCAAGAAGAATGGCTGGATGGGGAAGATTTCCCTGTACTCGTCTGGCTGTAGTTGTTCTTCCAGAGACTTCTCTCTTGCCAGGAATTCCTTCCCTTTTCCTATGCCTTACATGTCTTTCCTTTGGGAGGAGGAATGAGCAGGTTTGTTAGCCAGAGGGCTGGAAGGTCTGCTCTGCATTTCGGGACCTCCTGCGTCATCTTGGGTCCCACTGCGTTCATCTGCATTCTGCCTAGCTCTCCAAAGCTTGTCTTCCCACAAATAAGCCAGGGCAGGGTATTTTTGTTCAGAAAAAAGAGGACAATAGGGATTTGAAATGCCCCTCCACAGGATTGTCTCAGATGAGTGAATTATCTGCAAATGCCTACATTCAAACCCTTGCTAGAGGAATACAAAAGCAGCCCTCTTCAGCTCCTCTCTATTCTTGTGTATATTTTAACTCAGAGGCAAAATTGATTTCTCCTATGATTTTGCACACAGGCTGTGACTGGCACTGGCACGCTCCAGGCTTTGAAACCTTTCATGCCGAGTTTCAGCCTGTTGCTTACTCCTGTGGATGACATATAAATAAAGGGGTGGCATCACTAAATAAAGGGGAAAATAATATAATAGAAATGCCAGAAGGCCCCATAAACTAATGGACATTCCTCTAATAAACCTGAGTTTGAGTCTCTAATGCAGTATAAAGCTAAACTACAGAAGAAAATGAAGATAGAAGTCATGTAGGTTAAAGAGAATCCAGATTATAAAATGCATTTTTCTCCTTAGAGTTTGCTGCACTGTTAGTTCTTTTTAGGCCTGTTCTAGGCCTCCCATTTTCTCTTTGGTGGTTTTGTTTTCCCTGTACTGAGGACTACAGCTTGTTGCTCATTTCCCTTAGCCATTGTTCAGGGGCTTGAGAGTAGTTGCTGACACAAAGAAGTGGAATGGTTGAGGAGGATGTGAAAGTGGCTCCAGGGCTTGGGACCAGAGAAGGATCAGGTGGGAGGAAATGCTGGAGGCCTCTTCCACCCCTCACCACAAACAGGACTATTGCTCACAATCACCTCACATTGCATGGGGCCTCATCCAAGGGTGTTAACTCTCTGCAGAGATGGAGACAGCATGTCTACTGCCACAAGCTTTGCTTTTCTCCCTACAGAAAAGTCTCTTGGGTTGCAGTTTATCTCAATGATATCTGTGATGTAAAAACTGTGTTGCTTCTGTTGGCAGTGTGTCTTGATTTGGAAAGACAGGTATCTGCCAGGGAAACTGGAGTTCCCCTAGAATGGAGAATGCCAACCCCTCACACCCCGACGAATTATAATTTTGCAATCAAGGGCTCTCAGGCAAAGATGTTGGGGATAGGAATAACAGTTCTTTACTAGGAGATATTAACAATACAAATATGATAGGAAACAAAACCACCCAACCAAACAAACAAATAAACAAATAAACAAATAAACAATAATTTTGGAAGAAAACCCTGACAGAGTCAGAGTTTCAATCTGACCCTGTGATTCAGGATGTTGAAAGCGGTCCAAAAGTAAAGTCCTTCTGAAGTGGCAGACGTGATTCTGGGATCCGGGAATGGTGAGATGGAATCTGGTGAGACGAAAAATCCGGTCTTCCTCCCAGGCTAGCACAGGAGGCGAAGAAAATCTTGCCACACCGCAGGGAAGGAAGCGCAGAGCACCCAGCTCTTCCAGCAGCGCAGCACCGGCCCGCTCCCACCCTTCCCTCCCAGCCGCCTCCCCTCCCCCCACCCCCCACCGCCAGGGCATGAGATGTATAGAAATGCAAATGCACCGCACAGGCTGGGGAAGGTAACAATGGCCTATCAAGGTGGGACATCAGGCCCCCAAACAAATGTAAATAGAATATACAAAACCCGGCTCCACAACCCAGGACATTATCCACCCCTTATTCTATTATCATCTGTATCATACCTAAATTAATAAACTCCACTATACAGAATGAACCCTCACACTCAGTTCTCACTTAGGATTAGGTTTTCCTGTGGTACACAACTGGTTTTCCCATCTTTCTGCATTACCCACCAAGTGTTACCAGGTCCTTAAACAAAAACAATCCCACGGGTGGGTTCACCTTTGCCCAAGGTGGGGTTTACCCAAACAGTCTTTCCTAAGATACCTCTCATATGTACCACAGGGACTTTGTCTCCATCCACTGTGTGCAAAGGGGTAGACTGGGCAGGACCAGCTCGATTGATAGAGCCTCGGGTGTTGACCATCCAGGTGGCCTTTGCTAAGTTCACTTCCCAATTTTTGAAGGTCCCCCCGCCAAGTGCCTTCAGGGGGGCCTTAAGTAGTCCATTGCACCGTTCAACTTTCCCAGCAGCTGGTGCATGATAAGGGATGTGATATATCCATTCAATGCCGTGTTCCTTAGCCCAGGTGTTTATGAGGCTGTTCTTGAAATGAGTCCCGTTGTCCGACTCAATTCTCTCAGGGGTGCCATGTCTCCACAGGACTTGTTTTTCCAGGCCCAGGATGGTGTTCCGGGCGGTGACATGAGGCACAGGATAGGTCTCCAGCCACCCAGTGGTGGCTTCCACCATGGTCAGCACATAGCGCTTGCCTTGGTTGGTTTGGGGCAGAGTGATGTAATCAATCTGCCAGGCCTTCCCATACTTGTACTTGGACCACCGTCCACCGTACCAGAGGGGCTTCACCCGCTTGGACTGCTTGATGGCAGCACACGTCTCACAGTCATGGATGACCTGTGAAATACTGTCCATGGTTAGATCCACCCCTCGGTCTCGTGCCCACTTATAGGTGGCATCTCTGCCCTGATGACCTGAAGCATCATGGGCCCACCGAGCTAGGAACAACTCTCCCTTGTGTTGCCAATCCAAGTCTACCTTGGATACCTTTATCCTCGCAGCTTGATCTACTTGCTCGTTGTTCCGGTGCTCCTCATTAGCCCGACTCTTGGGGACATGGGCATCCACATGGCGGACTTTCACAGGTAGTTTCCCTACCCTGATGGCAATGTCCTTCCACTCATCAGCAGCCCAGATTGGTTTTCCCCTACGCTGCCAGTTGGCTTTTTTCCACCTTTCCAGCCAGCCCCACAGAGCATTAGCTACCATCCACGAATCAGTGTAGAGGTAGAGCTTCGGCCACTTCTCTCTTTCAGCAATGTCCAGGGCCAATTGAACAGCTTTGAGTTCAGCAAGCTGGCTTGACCCACCTTCTCCTTCAGTGGCGTGTGCAACCTGTCGTGTGGGGCTCCATACGGCTGCTTTCCACTTCCGGTTCATCCCTACGATGCGACAGGAACCATCAGTGAAAAGAGCGTAGCGTGTTTCTTCTGCTGGCAGTTGGTTGTATGGTGGAGCTTCTTCAGCCCGGGTTACTTGCTCTTGTTCTTCTTCGTCAGTGAGACTGAAGTTCTCGGCTTCTGGCCAGTTGGTGATTACTTCCAAAATCCCAGGGCGATTCGGGTTACCAATACGGGCGCGCTGAGTGATGAGGGCGATCCATTTGCTCCATGTGGCATCGGTGGCATGGTGGGTGGAGGGAACCTTTCCTTTAAACATCCACCCCAGCACCGGTAGTCGGGGTGCCAGTAGGAGTTGTGCTTCAGTGCCAATCACCTCTGAGGCAGCTTGAACTCCTTCGTAGGCGGCCAAGATTTCCTTCTCTGTGGGAGTGTAATTGGCTTCAGACCCTCTGTAGCTTCGGCTCCAGAATCCCAGTGGCCGGCCTCGAGTCTCACCTGGCACCTTCTGCCACAGGCTCCAGGACAGACCATGGCTCCCGGCTGCAGAGTAGAGCACATTCTTTACCTCTGGTCCCGTCCTGACTGGGCCAAGGGCTACTGCATGTGCGATTTCCTGCTTGATCTGGGCAAAGGCGTGTTGCTGTTCTGGGCCCCAGTGGAAATCGTTCTTCTTGCGGGTAACCAGGTAGAGAGGGCTCACAATCTGACTGTACTCAGGGATGTGCATCCTCCAAAAGCCAATGGCCTCTAGGAAAGCTTGTGTTTCCTTCTTCTTGGTCGGTGGGGACATGGCGGTGATCTTATTGATGACCTCAGTGGGAATCTGATGCCGTCCATCTTGCCACTTCACTCCCAGGAACTGGATCTCTTGGGTAGGTCCCTTGACTTTGCTCTTCTTGATGGCAAAACCGGCTTCCAGGAGAATTTGGATGATCTTCTCTCCTTTCTCAAAGACTTCCATTGCCGTGTTCCCCCACACAATTATGTCATCTATGTACTGTAGATGGTCCGGAGCCTCACCCTTTTCCAGTGCAGCCTGGATCAGTCCATGGCAGATGGTGGGACTGTGCTTCCACCCCTGGGGCAGCCGATTCCAGGTGTACTGCACACCCCTCCAGGTGAAAGCAAACTGGGGTGTAGCAGCTAGGGACAGGCGTTCTCGGAAGATCTCGGGTGTACGGGTAGGTGATAAGGTTAGGCTTCTCCATTGGTAGGCCTGCTGGGTCAGCCAATCACATATGAAGGATGACCCAAGCAGACAGGTGGAGTTTTGGTAGCAAAAGTTATAAAAACACTGTGCAAGTTTCAATAAACGCCATTTTGCCATCCACCACATTGATGCTCTGTGAGCAATGGACCGAGCGAGCTAGAGTGTAGCAGCCGTGCCGTTCAATCGCACCGGGCCTCACTTTGTGCCGTATCGGCAACAAGTGGTGCCGAGAACCTGGGAAAACGCACGCGAATGCCAAGAGGAGGACCCGGTGCCAACCGGGAAAGCCTTGACCGGACAGCGTGGCCGGGATTCGGGAGTCGTCCGAGCGAGTGAGCGGCGGCCAGGACAGCTGGACTGCCTGGCGGAGGGGACGCCCTCGGGAGTGACTGCGTGGGACAATGGAAGCCCTGATTAAGGTCGTGTCTCAAATTCATAGACAATGGGGAATTGAAATTAAGTCTAAAGATTTTGTTTCTTCGGTTTCGAGATTGCTAGAAATAGGTGCGATAGAGCAACCAGTGGATGTGTTACATCCAGATATTTGGGATAAGTGTACAAAGGCATTAGCCGAGGATGTTATATCCTCTGGCACAGGGAAAAAGTTAAAAGCGTGGGGAAAAGTTATGAAAGCTCTGCAGAAAGCCTTGACAGAAAAACAAACCTGGCAGGCAGCCCAGACTTGTTTATATGCAATTCCGAGGCTGGGCATCGGTGCTGCCACCCAAACCTCTACCGAGCTGGGGGGGGAAATGGAAGAAAGGCAGGGAGATTCCCGGCTGCCCCCTGATCCACCTGATCCAGCCCCTGAACACCCCTCAGCTCCTGGCCTGCCCGAGGGACAGGTGGAGCCAGCTTGGGAAAAATTATTAGAAGAGGCTAAGAAGGTTTCTATCGAGAGTGACCGGGAGAATTGCAAGAGACCCCTCAGACCCCCTCCCTACTGTCCCAAAGATAGGGCTGAGCTGCAGGGGGGAGGGGGGGGGACACATGCTGCTGAAAGAACTTTTGCTGTTTCTAATATTCCTGAGAAAGAGAGATTGCCAAGCAACGCGGCCTTGGATTTAGATAAGGAAATACATTTCAGTGCTGACAGCAGAGAAGCTGCAGGGGGTTGCCCAGAGACGGAAAACAATAGAGGTGTCTGTGTCAAAGCACCGCCTCACAGGGCAGGGGCTTCGGCCAGCAGAAGGCGGAGTGACCAGAGGGGGAAGGAACGCTCTGCCCACAGGGGGTGTGAGCGGGGGAGGAGTCCAACAAAAACAAGCTGCAACCCAGAAGTGCCTGATCATTCTAGCTCTAGCACTGACACAGACAGCACCGGAGATGAATGGCTGAGTGGGTGGACACTTAGTGATTCTGATTCAGATGTTGAAAAACCAATTAAAAGCAAACCTAAAATGCAACCCACTAGACTTGAACTTAAAGATAGATATTTAAAGGAGGTTCCCCTTACAGACTGGAGGAAAATAAAAGCCAGTTGTGCTCACTGGGCTCCTTCAGCTGCTTTGGCTTTTCCAGTCCGAATAACTGGGGCTGGGTGAAATGAGCAAAGAGTCTATACTCCTGTGAACCCCAAAGAAGTACAGGCAATTGTTAAGGCAATTGCTGATAAAGGTATTAACTCTGCCATGGTTTCTATTCTCGTGGATAGCATTTTTGGAGGAGATGATATGCTCCCATTTGATATTATGCAAACATGCAAGCTGATGTTTGAAGGGGCAGGGATGATTGTATTTAGGCAAGAGTGGGGGGACAATTGTTTAAAACTGCTAGCTCAAGCAGTTGGTCCTGCCCATCCACTACAAAACTCTAGCCTGCAGAGACTGATAGGCACAGACCCAACCATGATTTCACCCCAAGCACAGGCACAACACATGCGTGCAGAGGAGGTTGCAGCAACCACTCGTGCTGCCAGAGAGGCCATTCACACAGCCTGCAGAGTGATTGCTAAGCCAGCACCGTGGTCCACAATAAAGCAAAGTGAGACTGAAAGTTTTACCCAGTTTGTAGATCGGCTTCAGGCTGCAGTTGACTCCTCAGCCTTGCCTCCTGAAGCCAAAGACCCAGTTGTGGCAGAGTGCCTACGCCAACAGTGCAATTCAGTCACAAAGGAAATCCTGCGTTCACTGCCAGCAGGGTCAAGCATTGCAACCATGATCAAACATGTCACCAGCGAGGAACACCTAGCACCAATTCAAGCAGCAGTTCGCACTGCAATAACCAGTGTAATGACATGTGCCAAATGTAACCAAGTAGGTCATATTGCAGCAAATTGTCCAAAGGCAGAAAACCCACCACCAGTGCCCCCCTCACCTCAAAACCGACCCAAAGGGCCATGGTGGGCCTGTGGCAAGAGAGGGCACCTGGCCAGGGAATGCCAGAAAACCAATTTTCAGGGAAACGGGAGGGGGAGGAGGCAGCAGGGCCACACATGGCCTTCTCCCACCTGGAATGCGAGGTGGCCCAACTTTGTCAACCCACCCCCCACCTGGGGAGTGAGACGACTCAATTGTGCAAACCCATGGGGTGGCGAGCATCTCCCGAACCCACCACCTCCACAAGAGATGACCAACCTTACACCTCATCAGGTAACCCAGCCAAACTCTGCTACGCAAGCGCCACCCCCTGGAACTGAAACCCCTGAGTGGCCCTGGCCATGGAATGCACCCTAAATTCATAGTAACAATAGAAGACTTGTTTCCTGGCCAGAAAACTTGTAGTGTCATGTCCTCCTTGAGACCACCTATTGCCCTCCATCCAGTTTTTTGGGAAACCTATTGGTGTCCCAGTGTGTATCCAGGGAAGAGTTACTGCAATTATCCAAGGTATTATTTTTGTGGGTATTGGGGATGTGAAACGATTGTCTTGAGTAGTAGTTATTCGTGGAAGCCAGAGAAGAGAGATGAGTTTTTACAAGCCAAGTGGGGACCGAGAGGTTGTGCACTTCCAGACTTTGCTGGCAATGGAAGGGCACGCACGTTTGGCAATTGTAGTCATTTTGAAGTGGATATATTGCATCCGGAGGACCCTGGTTGGATGGCGGGGAAAAAGTGGTCAGTGTTCATCCATCACCCTTTTCAAGACCCAGGCATGTTAGTGCAAATTGTCAAAATTGTACCTCAAATTCCCAAAGTGATTGGGCCCAACAAAATTTTAAGGGAGGAATGGTCCAAGGCCACTGGCTCAGTCGGTGCATTGCCATCTTGGCAAGAACCACAAATAGCTCCTTATGACATGCTTTACCACATGGTGAACATAACGTTTCTGTCACTGAACCAAACCAATTCCAATTTTACAAGTTCTTGTTGGCTGTGCTTCGATGCACAACCACCCTTTTATGAAGGCATTGCTTTGGATGCTTTTTTCACTTATTCAGACACTAGTAACCCAGTCCGGTGCAGGTGGGATTCACCATGGAGAGGAATCACCTTGAGCCATGTGATAGGTCAAGGACTGTGTTTTGGCAATGAAGCTCTGGCAAAGCAAAGTACCCGCAGCTGCAAAACTTTTGTCAGCATCAATAAACGTCGCAAATGGGCTATCCCGTTTGCGTCGGGTACTTGGGTTTGCCACCGAACAGGTGTGAGTCCTTGTGTGCTTCTCTCATCTTTTGACATCTCTAGCGATTTCTGTGTGCAAGTTGTTATCGTTCCCAGGATTTTGTACCACTCGGAAGAAGAAGTGGATCACATGATGGACAACTTCATCGATTCTGCACCATCTCTTCGGCTCCGGAAAAGAACGATCATAGCAGGTGCGACAGTAGCAATGCTACTTGGTCTGGGAGCGACCGGTGCCGCCACAGGTGTTTCTGCCCTTGCGACCCAGCATCACGGTTTGCAGGAGCTCCAAATGGCAATCGACAAAGACCTGCAGAGAATTGAGAAATCCATATCCTTTCTAGAAAAATCACTGTCTTCTCTTTCTGAAGTTGTTTTGCAGAACCGACGAGGTCTCGATCTTTTGCTCATGCAACAAGGAGGCCTTTGTGCAGCCCTGGGAGAAGAGTGTTGTTTTTATGCTGATCACACAGGTCTCGTTCGGGACACAATGGCAGAACTGAGGCAGAGACTTGCCCACAGAAGGGAAGAAAGAGAAGCCCGGCAAGGGTGGTTCAAGTCCCTGTTCGATTGGTCACCATGGCTTGTCACTCTGGTGTCCACGTTGATCGGACCGATCGTGATGATTCTGCTTGTGTTGATTTTTGGGCCTTGTGTACTGAATAAGTTAGTGCAATTTGCTAGAAATCACTTAGAGCGATTTGACATAATGTTAGTGCAACGTCAGCAGCTTTTTTAAGTGGTTAGAGATAAGTGATAAGTACCTACCAGTTTTAAGAATGTTATAGTTATTTAGTTTGAAGTTAACCAGTTTTGTAGTTTACTAACAATTTAATGATTTAGTCATTTAAGATACTAATTTTAAAAGTTTTGCTTTTATAAGTTTAGCATGTTTAATTAATCATGGGGGGGGGGAAATGTAGCAGCTAGGGACAGGCGTTCTCGGAAGATCTCGGGTGTACGGGTAGGTGATAAGGTTAGGCTTCTCCATTGGTAGGCCTGCTGGGTTAGCCAATCACATATGAAGGATGACCCAAGCAGACAGGTGGAGTTTTGGTAGCAAAAGTTATAAAAACTCTGTGCAAGTTTCAATAAACGCCATTTTGCCATCCACCACATTGGTGTTCTGTGAGCAATGGACCGAGCGAGCTAGAGTGTAGCAGCCGTGCCGTTCAATCGCACCGGGCCTCACTTTGTGCCGTATCGGCAACACTGGGGTCTGCACTCTGCTGCCACAGGAATGGAGAAGAAGGCATTGGCAATGTCGATGGTCGCGTACCACTTTGCTGCCTTGGACTCCAGCTCATACTGCAACTCCAACATGTCTGGCACAGCAGCGCTCAGTGGTGGCGTGACCTCATTCAGACCACGATAATCTACAGTCAGTCTCCATTCCCCACTGGGCTTACGCACAGGCCAGATGGGGCTGTTAAAAGGTGAATGAGCCTTACTGACCACCCCTTGGCTCTCCAGTTTACGAATTATCTCATGGATCGGGGTCGCAGAGTCTCTGTCAGTGCGGTATTGCCGACGGTGCACTGTTGCTGTGGCAATTGGTACCTGTTGTTCTTCAACTCTTAGCAGTCCCACAGCAGAAGGGTCATCTGAGAGACCAGGCAAGGTATTCAGTTGTTTGATCTCTTCCGTCTCTACAGCAGCTACTCCAAAAGCCCAACGATATCCTTTTGGGTCTTTGAAATATCCATTTCTGAGATAGTCTATGCCGAGGATGCATGGGGCCTCTGGGCCAGTCACGATGGGGTGTTTCTGCCACCCATTCCCAGTTAAACTCACTTCGGCTTCCACTACAGTCAGCTGCTGGGACCCTCCTGTCACCCCAGAAATAGAAATGGGTTCTGTTCCTACATACCCTGATGGCATCAGGGTACATTGGGCACCAGTGTCAACCAAAGCCGTGTATTTTTGTGGGTCAGATGTGCCAGGCCATCGGATCCACACAGTCCAATAGATCCGATTATCCCTTTCCTCTACCTGGCTAGAGGCAGGGACCCTCTAGCACTGGTTATCCCCTTCCTGAGCATACATACTAGAGGTTCCTTCAAGGGGATTCAACACAGCATTGGCAGCTTGGTTATAGGAGGCTGAGGCTACTTTCATTTTTGTAGATCTCCCTTGGCGATTGTTCCTCTCCTTGAGCTCACGCACCCGTGCTGCCAGGACAGAAGTGGGTTTCTCATCCCACATTCCCATGTCTTCCCCATGGTCACGCAGATAAAACCACAGGTCAGCTCTTGGGGTGTACCCTCTCTCTCGAGCTGGGGGTCGTTGGGCTCTAACTCTGGGGCCTGTGACTCGCACTGGTGCCACATTGGAACTGTTTGTCCTCATCTCCTCCCTCACCCCCCTTATCTCTTCTTTGAGTTCTTTAACCATGGCAGAGATATGAGCCTGCATTGGGCCATTGATCATACTTTCATAATTCCTAAGCTTATTGGCAACAGACCCCACTGTCTCTCGATTGTCCTCAGCATTAATTGTTGCAATAAAGGTGGTGTACTGAGATGGCCCTAGATTTGCCAGATTCCACAACATCTGCCCTGTGCATTTAACCTTGTCAGGGTCATTATCATGCTGTCCACTCCTCCCAAAAAGTACCTCCAGCACCGCCACTTCCCTCAGGCGTTGGATCCCTTCCTCCAGAGTTTTCCAGCGCATTCTATGGTGGTGCTCCTGCATTCTTTCTTTGTGGATAAATCTCTCTCTCACACTCATTAAAAGCTGCTCCCAAAGGGAAAGGGGTCCTGGCTCTCTTACAAATACCTGATTTATACCTGAGTCCTGGGTCAAGGGTCCCAAATTCCTTGCCTCACCACTGTCTAATTGCACACCAGTACCCATGAGATCCCAGACCCGAAGTAGCCAGGCTGTGTAAGCCTCACGCCCCCGCCGTACAATATCTTTTTGCAGGTTACGGAGACTTTCATACGACAGGGACTCGGTGATGATCTGAACATGTGATTCCCCTGCAGATTGTGAGGGCCCTCCTTTCTTATTGTCTGGGTTTGCTGTTTTCACCTTAGATTTCTTTGTTTCCACAGAGGCAACTGCTGCTGGCTGTGACTGCCCCTGTGGTTCAGCTGGGACCTGAGCAGTTGTAATCTCTGTGGGTTTCATTGCTGCACCATCAGACTCTCTTTTGTCAGGGCAGGGGGAGGATTTCCCACTAGCTGGGGAAATGTACTCCCTCAGCATCTGGCCCATCTTCTCCTGCATCTCCTTAATCAGAGCCCCCACCCAAACCGGGTGGTTTATCTCTGAGGCAGGCTGTGGGGCAGGGGCGGGCTCTTGGGCAGCATCCTTATTCTCTGGGGTACTTATTAAGGTGCTCACCCAGGCCAATCTCCCCTTATCTCTGAATACCAAACAGAACAGGCATACCAGCAACACCAGCCACTGTATGATATCATTAGCACTCAGAGATTTGAACCCTTCAAAAACTGGTGAGGTGGACCCAAAAAACTGTGTGAAGGGCTGGGAGAAAATTTCCCCCGGTGCCATTTCCTCACAATAGGTACCATTGTTAAAGTAACCCCAGAAGCACAGAGTTAGCGTATGATAGCTATGAATCCATGTGCTTGCTTTCCAGAGGAAGTTAAAAATCCATTAATTTCTCACCTTATTAATCCACAAAATAAACTGGATGCCAGCCACAGTAGCCTTAGTCATAGGACCCATATTTACATAAGGAGTAGCAAATGGCAGAAATACAGCCACCACCACGTGCCACCCAAACCAGGGAAAGCTAGACCACATTATTCTGGCCAGTGGGCTTTTATGTAATACCCAAGAACTGTTATTCCTCTCTCTCAATGCCCTCATGCCCCACTCTTGGGCGCCAAAATCTGTCTTGGTTTGGAAAGACAGGTATCAGCCAGGGAAACTGGAGTTCCCCTAGAATGGAGAATGCCAACCCCTCACACCCTGACAAATTATAATTTTGCAATCAAGGGCTCTCAGGCAAAGATGTTGGGGATAGGAATAACAGTTCTTTACTAGGAGATATTAACAATACAAATATGATAGGAAACAAAACCACCCAACCAAACAAACAAATAAACAAATAAACAAATAAACAATAATTTTGGAAGAAAACCCTGACAGAGTCAGAGTTTCAATCTGACCCTGTGATTCAGGATGTTAAAAGCGGTCCAAAAGTAAAGTCCTTCTGAAGTGGCAGACGTGATTCTGGGATCCGGGAATGGTGAGATGGAATCTGGTGAGACGAAAAATCCGGTCTTCCTCCCAGGCTAGCACAGGAGGCGAAGAAAATCTTGCCACACCGCAGGGAAGGAAGCGCAGAGCACCCAGCTCTTCCAGCAGCGCAGCACCGGCCCGCTCCCACCCTTCCCTCCCAGCCGCCTCCCCTCCCTCCACCCCCCACCGCCAGGGCATGAGATGTATAGAAATGCAAATGCACCGCACAGGCTGGGGAAAGTAACAATGGCCTATCAAGGTGGGACATCAGGCCCCCAAACAAATGTAAATAGAATATACAAAACCCGGCTCCACAACCCAGGACACAGTGAAACAAAATCTTCAGAAGTGATTCACGCTTGGACTACTGTCCTCTTTCTTTCAATTACTGGGCATTACCTGGCAATGTAAACGTGCCCAGAAATCCAACCCAGACATCTGGTGGCTAAGATTGGGCTGCTGCAGGACAAAAACAATCCTCAAGCCAGGGACAAATGCAGATCCTGCTTCTGCTGTTGTCTTTCAGAGCATCTGCAAATCACGGCTTAGCATCCCACCTCTCAGCTTCTGGTCTCTCACCTGTCTCTGTCACTGGCTGATGAGACTTCTCTTTTGGTCTCTCTTCACAGATTTGTAAAACCCAGGAGTCCAAGGTAGCTGCTTCGTACTGCAGCCCTGCAGTGCCAGTTCACTTCAACATCCAGCAGGACTGTGGGCATTTTGTGGCCTCCGTCCCCTCCAGCATGCTGCTGGCCTCAGTTGTTGGGAAAAGCATGCCTGGAGATGGCTTCCACCCCTCCCGCACTGCCAGTGAGCACAGCTGTGTGGTGGTCATCACCCGTGAGGTGCCGAGCCAGACCACTGCCGACTTTGTGAGGGACTCGGTGATGCTCCACCAAGCCAAGCCGGAGCTGTACGAGCGTCGCGTTTGCTTCCTGCTCCTCCAGCTCTGCAACGGCTTGGAGCATCTCAAAGAGCACGGCATCATCCATCGTGACCTGTGCCTGGAGAACCTCCTGCTTGTGCCCTGCAAGCCCCCCATGAGCTGTGGGAAAGCCAAAGATGACAAACACTTACCCCGCCTCATCATCAGCAATTTTTTGAAAGCTAAACAGGAGACTGGAACCGGAGACTCCAAGCTGAAGAAGAGTCAGGCCCGGCTGGCCCCGGAGATTGTGTCAGCTTCTCAGTACAAAAAGTTTGATGAGTTTCAGACTGGTATTCTCATCTATGAACTGCTGCACCAGCCCAACCCCTTTGAGGAGAAGGTGTACCTCAGGGAGCAGGAATACAGCCCTGAGGACCTCCCTGCTCTACCCAGCCTGTCCATCTGCTCCCAGGGACTCCAGCAGCTGGCCCAGCTACTACTGGAAGCAGATCCCATCAAGCGTGTGCGGATCACCGAGGCCAAGCGGATGCTGCAGTGTCTGCTTTGGGGGCCCAGAAAAGACCTCGTGGAGCAGCCCCTCAGCCATGAGGAAACCCTGCACCAGGTGCTGCAGAACTGGCTGGACATGAAGCGTGCCCTGCACATGATGAAGTTTGCAGAGAGGGCCGTGGACACGGAGCGGAGCGTTGAACTGGAGGACTGGCTGTGCTGCCAGTACTTAGCATCTGCTGAGCCAGCCTCCCTCTTGCACACATTAAAACTGCTGCAGCTGCTCTGACCTTGGACGTGTCTCGGAGGCAGCTGAGGGTTCCTGACTGCCTTGCAGCTAAAGGTACACAGCCCTTTCAGATGGGAGAGGTTTGAATCTCAGCTGTGATGCACGTTCAGCTCCTGCCCCGCACTCCAGTCAGAGTGCTCAAGGCATGTTTGGTATCCTCAGCACTGTTAGTTTGCAGGCAGGCAAAACGGGGAACCTACACCATTTGGGGGGATTTTTGGTTTTTGGTATGGTAAATGTGGACTAATAAACACCTGCCTGCCTGTGTGCATTGTGAAAAACACGATTCACTTTTCTGTAAAATTCATAAGTTTAATAAAAATAAAATAAAACAGGCAATTATGAGACAAAAAACCAAAGCTTTTTTGGCCGAGGTGCTGATACCAACAAGATCAGCACCCCGTCACTTTTCATATCCTTTGTTTTAAGGACTTCTGTGTTACATATTTAAATAAGCTAATACATGATTCAAATATTCTTTTTGGTTTCAAGACCCCTCTTAAGTATACAGTTTATTCATGGGACTCCACGCAGTCTGGGGGAAGTTGTAAATCTGTCTTCTGAAGATTCAGACCCTCAAAAGGCTCGATTGTTCTTTATCAGAAATCTTTAGTTCAGGAATTCCAGACGTCCAGTATCAGCTGCCTGTTACCTTTGATACTAATGCAGCCTGGCTCTCCTGTCTAGTGGTGCAGCTGTAGTGGAGCACCACTGTTGGATGTGAAGGGGTGAGAGAGAGAGCTCAAGGTGGGTCTCTTCATGAGAATGATGCTGGGAATTACCCCTTGTAAAGCTAATGCAATGGAAAATCCCCAATTCACCTCCAAGGCCTTGGCAGGAAAGTCAAGGCCAGGTTGCTTTGCTTTCCCCATCTCTCCCCATCAATCCCTTCACCTGGCAATTCACCTGTCCCTTGTGTCTCACATTTATTGAACTCCTTTATCAAGAGATCAGCTAGGATGTGAAAGGCTGGGACCACTGCAGGCCAGCAGGGTCTCATTGCTGCTGGTGTTTGAATTAGAAATGCACAGGGCTGGGTGCGCTGCAAACACATTTCTCCAACAGATGGGATGCAGGAGCAGAACAATGAATGGTGGAGAAACTGGCCTGGCTCCCTTTAGCCCCTTTGCCTCCATCCAGACATAGAGCAGCCACTCAGATTGGGAGAGAGGCAGTGTTGCTGGGGAAAAAAAAAGATTTTTCAAAGGTTGCAGGCTTCTTTTACTCTTCCACCCCAACATGAAGCAGAGAGATAAGCTGCCATGGTCCTGACATCAGTTCTGCAGCCCTTGGAGAAGCAGTAAGTTTGGGCATTTGGAGAGAGCCCAGCATCAGCTTAGCTGAGACAGGATGTCACTAGCTGAGCAACCCTCCTCCCAGCTCTAACAGGGAGAAATTCATGAGCACCTTCCTCCAGCCTTGATTCACCTCCAGACACAGCCTGGTCTTTTGGGGAATTTAATTCCCCAGGTTTTCTTGATACTTTGTGTATGTTCTGTAAATCTTTTCCCAGCTTCTCACCTGGATTTTTATTTTTTAAAATCTGTATGGCTGTGGTTGCTACTGATGGGAGGGGATAGTTCCTTGGCTGGGCACCCATTTGCGATGAATTTCCCCTGATCCCCTTAGGGAGGAGGCTGTGCACCTCCTTGCTTGCTGGATGGCCATGACAGATCCATGTTGTGCTGGCAAGGGGAAGATAATTTGCAAGGCAAGTGGCTTGCAAAGCTGTACTTGGGTACTCAGTGGGACTCAAGAGGTAGCCAAACATTCAACCAGCCCACAAAAACACGAGACTAGATCCATTTTGCATGCATAATTTCAATTTAGTGACAAACACTGTTACAGGTCTTGGCACAGGGCCTGCATGGTGTGGGATGTTAACTTGATCAAAACTCTGTCCCTTGAGTTTGGGCAATTGAGTCTGGTTCTGATGTTGGCATTGGCAAATTGCAGCAGCATTCCCAGCAGACCAGAGGCCAACAATAGTCTTTTTCAGCCATATTTTTCTTAGATTGGGTGGGTGGCCTCTTGGTCTCATAGCAACAGAAATTCTTAGCTCACGGGTTTTCCGGTACTTTCCCCTATGGTAGCTCATGCTTCTTCTCCAGCCTGAACAGTCCCAGGTTTTAGGTCTTAGGGTTGATGCTTGAACAGGAGAAGTGCATTAGGATTTCTGATGGGTAGCTGTTGTGGGGAAAGTGACACCTAAGCCTCAGCTGAGTGCCACAGCTGAGTTTGAGGACTTTGCTGTGCTAAATAAGTAAGAGCCAGTTCCTGGTGAAGGAATTGATTGTTTGACCAGTGTCAAAGCAAACTCTGGGCATGAAAGCAGATATGAGACAAGTTTTAGACATTTAGTGCTCTTCTTGGAAGCATTTTTTGTTGCATCTATTTCTTTTCTTCACAAAAAGAAAGCAGATAAATGGGAAGGAAGACTATTAAATAAGGTTGAAGAGGTCTGAATTGCGCTCCTCTCTCAGACTTTTCTGTGACCTTAGGAAATCTGCTTCACTCCCACCCACAAAGCAGAGATGATCAGTTTCTGTCTGTGTTACAGAGTAAGCCAGAAACCTTGCAAGTTTACGTTTCGCTGTGTTAGACAAGACATGAAAGTACCTAAAGAAGGAAGAATTAAGAAAAAAATACAGTGATTTATTAAAACATAATATTGCAAAGTTCCTTCCTTTATTCTCAGGCACCAGTCGCTCCCTGGCTTTTTGCTGCTTGCTGCCATTACAAATTTGCTGACCACTGCCTGTAAATGGCCCACTGCTGCTTGGAGCAAAGGCCACAACAGCCTCTGGATGATTCTGATTCCTTTGGGGCTATTTTTTCCCTTTAGCCTTCACAAAGAACAGACACAAACATATGCTGAAGAAACAGAGCTGCTGTTAGGGGAAAACACAGGAGAGGAGTGAACCAAGAGTGCAATAATGGCATGGGATGTGCTGAAGTGGTGGAGCTGCCCTGCCACCAAATGGGAGATGCCAGGAATCATCCAGACTTCCCAGCAGACTCAGGTAGCTGCAGCATGCTGGGCATCCCAGAAATAGCTTTGCTGCTCTGGGACTGCAGCTCAGAGCTGTCTCCCCAGGATGGATGCCACCTCTCCCATGCTCTTCAGAGCCTGTAGTGCAAAGCTTGTGGGGTAAATCACAGTGAGGATATCTTTCTCTGTCACTGCCAGGATGATCTCAGCTACCAGAGAACAAGTGGAGAGGTGGAATCCTCCCCCAAGCCCTGAAGAACCAAGGTAGCAAGAAGCAGAGATCAAACCCTTGTACTTGCAGAAACCCTGGAGTCCCTCCTGAGCCAGTCAGCTCCTCCCATGGCCAAGAGTGAGCAGGGTGGAGAAGTGAGTCTGCTGTAAGTTGCTGGTCCAGAAATGCCCCAAATACCTTTGAAATACCCCAATTTCCTTCCCAATGCACAGAGTATTGCTTCCCTCACTGGGCCAGTGCTCAGAGGTGGAGTACACCAGTCCATGGATGGCCCTCAAAATGCCTTTCATCTGAATTTTGGAAAAGGAGCAACTGAGTTACTTGAGGCACATAAGCAAGAGTATCTTGGGGAAAGAGGAAAAAAATTGGGAAGACCATTTTCTGCACCCCTATTCCTCCTCAGTTACACTTTCTGGATGCATTTGGGCAGTCTTTTTGCAGCAGCACAGCACCTGGATGTCAGCAGCCCCATGGGACTTCTCAGGGCTCCCATATAAATAGGACCAGAGCAAAGGGGTCCCCCAGCCCTGTGGGCTGCATTAGGCAGAGTGCTGCCAGCACATGCAGGGAGGTGATCCTGCTCCTCTGCTCAGCACCACTGAGACAGATCTGGAGTGCTGGATCCAGTGGTGGACTCCCCAGTACATGAGAGACATGGACATACTGGAGAGAGTCCAGCAAGGGATTGATGATGAGGAAGGGACTGGAGCATGTCTGATCAGAAAAGAAGCTGCGAGAGCAGGGACTGTTCAGCCTGGAGAAGAGCAGGCTCAGACAGGGGGAGCTTGTAAGTGTACTGGTAAGTTCAGACGAGGAGAATGAAGGACAAAAGGTGATGAACACAGGCTGGAACTGTGAAATCCCACGGAGACTCAGGAACACAACTTCTGTGTGTGTGTGCACACAGTGTGTATGTGCTGGTATGTGTGCCCTGTGTGTGCTACTGCTGTGTGCAGTGCTAGGAGCAGGGGTGTGAGCGTTGAATGCTTTGTGTTGTGAGTGTGGCTGCACGTTGTGTGCACAGTGCAGGACTGGTGAGCATTGCGTGTGTGTGTCTGTTGTGTTCAGTGTGTGTGGGATGGTGGCTCAGGGCTCTCTGTGTCGCCCCAGCTCAGGCTTGGTCCTGTGGGGGCCCCAAGGGGGCCCCAGAGAGGTCACAGATGGGGTCAGAGGCATGTGGGAGATGGGACATCTGACAGTTTATGTGGTACACATGGGGCAATGTGGGGGTACCCAGGGGGGTTATAAGGCATGTGGGAGGTTGGGAAACCCTGTGAGAGTTATGGGCTATCCAAGAAAGCAAAGTGACACCCAAAAGGTCAAGACACTGGAGAGACGTCTGGGTGCACATCCAGAAAACTGGAGGGCCTTGGGCTGGGAGGGTGGTGGTGGTGGTGATGGGGCACCCATGGGAGTTGTAGGACACCCAAGAAAGGGGAGAGGGCAGAGACACTCCAGGGGGCTATGGGACACCCAGGAGGCTGGGAAACCCCAGGGATTTATAAGGCACACGGGCGCCAAAGACAGCTTGGACACGGTTGGGGTCACCCAAGCAGCTCAGGGGGCACCCAGGCAGGGGTGTGATCGCAGGGTCCTCCCAGAAACTGATGCTGGAGCCCAGGCTTCTGACACCTCCTTTATTGCCGGCATTAACAGAGCCCCTGACGGGACAGAGAATCCGTGCCCGCGCTGGGGGGCCATGGCCCCGCCGTGCCAGGCCTCACTATGGGAAGGTTCTCTCCAGGTGCATGGGTCGCCCGTTTATGCAGCCCACGACCACGCGGTGCTGCAGCTGCTGGGCGGTGTAGGAGCAGGGCGGCCGTGTGTTCCCACCACGCAGGCGGCAGACGGTGATGCTCAGGGCTCTCGAGGTGGTGTGTAAGTTTGTGTTGGGAATGGGCGCCCGGGAGCAGGCAGCCACCAGGGCCGCGGGTGGGGCGTGCACGAAGGTGTTTCGGGTCTTGCATGTCCCGCCCGGGGTCAACACCCGCCGCCGCCTGATCATGGTGTCGCAGTAGCGATTCGCAATGGGCGTCCGGGGGTTGTCCACGTGCTCCCGCTTGAACTTGCCATAGCGGGTCTCACCCAGCACCCCTGCTAGTGCTGCCAGCACCAGGATCATGCACAGCACCCAGCCCGCCATGGACACCTGGGGAAGGTGGGGTTAGGGCCATCTGGACCTCTGGGCCCCCCAGCTGGATATCCCACCCTGGGTGCTTGGTTGTTCTACAAATTCCCTTCCCAAATCCCTGCGTCCCATACAAATCCCCTCCCAAAGCATGGAAGCCCATTTCTGGACATCTGGGCTATCTGTGGATCCTGCCTGGATGCACAGGCCCCCTAAAGTTATGCACTCCACATAAGCCTCAGTCCCCCATGGTACACCCCTTACCTGCTCTCAGACCCCCAGCTCCCCTACAGATCCACCGCGTGCCCCAAAACCAGGATGCCATACACGGCCTTCCTTCCCCTCTGGATGCCTGAGCTCTTCACAGACCCCTCCCACAGACATTCTGGTCCCCTGTGCACCCCTCATCCGCACCTGTGTGCGCATCTCAGTGTTCCTTATGGCCTCAGGTTCTCCAGGATGCCTCCCACTCCTCTGCACCTCTTTTATACTGGCCCCAGCCGTGCCCAATGGGCAAGGATGCAGGAGGAGGGGCAGAGTAAAGAGCAAAGTCCAGTAGATATCTAGGAGAGCCAGGTGCCCAGGAGGCCCTGCTCACCCTCATGGCCCCCAAGGTCATTAGGCAATCATTAATGAACCATGTGACTTTCCGCATGCATCTGCTTGGGTGGCCCCTGCCAGCTCTGGCCTTGGCCTCCTGTCCCATCAAGGGATACCTGGGCCCTTTTGGGTGGCAGGGCAAGATATGTGGTTCCCTGGTGGGGGGCAGGATGTCACCATCACCTCTGGGGCAGCTGGCAGGTGTTCCTACAACTCTTGAAAGATGTGACACATCCGTGACTCTTCTGCAGTGCTAAGGGACCTATGTGCTCCTTTTCCTGGTCTCTCCTTGCAGGCAAATTCACATGCCCGGGAAATGCCAGGATGCATTTTTCCTGACTGCCACCTCCCATGCTCCCAGCTGCTCCATTCATGCAGAGACAAGCAAAGACCCACGAGCCAGCCTGAGTCCATCAAATACTCCTTTCCCATCATAATGGAGCTCCTAGGAAAGCATGTCCCCTCCAGAGGGAGAGGCAAGCAGTGCCCAGGAGAGGCTGTCATGTGTGGGAGCAAGTGGTCTCCATCCTCCCTGTCTAAGGCATCAGAAATACTCTGATGGGAAGTGGCAGAGAAAGAGGTCCTGGGCAGCACCTTTCCCAAAAGAGCTGGAACTCTTCCAAGATTGGCCACAGTGAAGGTGCAGAGGGTCTTGCCCTGGGCTCTGGCAGCATTTCTACAGCCTCTGACAAAATTATCCTCAAAGGTGCACAGTCCCTACAGTGCAAACAGCTCGGGTACCTGGCCAAAACCTCACAGATGTGGAAGGTCAGCACAGCCCCCTTGCTGGCTCTCAGTACCCTGCTCCTGAGCATTGAAAGAGGATGGGGACTCTCATCATGACCCCTTGGACACACTCTGCTTTCCACTGTCCTGGTGTCGGTGCAAAAGGGATGGCATCCACAGGAGGAGGAACAAACCCAGATGCTTGGTAACGGACTGTCTCTAGCTGGCATGGTGCAGGTACCTGTGCTGGATCCCATCCTACCTGGCAGAGCCTCAGGCATATCCTTGCCAGAGGCTGCTGTGAGGCTCATTGGTGAACCACAGCCTGTGGTCACCTCTTGTCCTGGAGGAGTTCCAAGTGCCTGGCGCTGTTCTGGGCACCGCTTCTCCACCTCCCATCCCTGCCCATGCAGGGGGGCTGAGCGGAGCCTCCCCCTGCTCTGTGCGGTGGGGAGAGAAGCCATGGGCAGAGGCATTTGGTGCAGCCCAGACCACCAGCTTCTGGTTGTCCCCTGGACACCCCAAGGCCTGGGAAAGCTGCTGATTTTAGGAGCTGTCTAAACACAGAATCTAGTTCAGAAAGGATACATTGTTTATTCTCTGCAGGATGCAAGGTTTGGCAAACCAAACACACCATGGAATAAAACGTTACATCTTTTCTACAGTATAATTTACATGAGCCCGCCTGTCTAATGCATATTCATATTTCAATGCATATTCATTTGTATGACGTACTCTTACGTTACGCTTGAAATACAAAGTTCTTCATTAAGCAACTTCCATTGTAGAAAATACCAGACGACATCCATTACGTTTAGAAAAGGTGACAAAAGATTTAGCCTGGGGACAGATAATTCAGCTCGAAGGCATCAGAACGGGCAGGAGGTGGCAGCTGCCCTTCGCCCGGGCACAGTCGGTGCAGCGAACCCCGTCCCTGTGGCTCTGCCTGCCCGCACAGCGGCCTCACTCGGCCATCCCCATTTCCGGCACTCGGTGCGCTCCGGCCGAGAGTCCTGGTGATTTATTAAAAATATGAATGTTGACCTAATACCGATACCCAACTGAGACAGACAAAAAAACTCTCTAACAGTTTAAAGTTAGGAAGTGTACGTTTATTGCAGCTCCGGGCAGCATGTGGGATAGCTCCCAAAAACATACCGCACCTTACAGAAAATCAGAAAGTCAATTTATTTACAAAACTGTTGAATATCCAAAATAGAAATGCATATTTATAACCCTGGTACATTCCATTCTCCGCTTCGTATGGTAATTAGCAAAAAAGCAGTTAAGCATGTGTAGTTTGTCCTTTAGAATGGATCGGTGGTCTCATTCAAGAGGAGTGGGCTTAAATTGATGAAGTAAATTGACTCTTCATCGCCCTGATCTTTCTACCTTTCCAATGCAAATGTGACAAATGAGTGTTGGTAGGACTCCCATTTCTTTAGGTACATGACTTTCAATAAGTTTCAGCACTGAGAGTCTCTGCAATTGTCCTGTGTCCCTAAACCTATTTATCAGGTTCCCTATTTATTGTTGCAAGCACAGCTAAGCAAACATGAAGTTGACAGGTGATCAGTTATTTGGAAAAAGTTAACTCAAGCCTAGTCTTCCTTAACTAACTACAAAGCTTTTAATTAACTTCAACAACCACAAGGCCTATTTCTAACTAAAATCTTAATTTCCCTAAAATCCTATATTCTTTGAAGTCTATGTCTCATTCCCCACTTCTTCTATAAGATGAGTAATTCTTTTACTCAACATGTGGATTCTTCTCCATCTACCCAAGACATATGTTTAGTATCCTTTAAGACTATACCATACGCCTTCGATAGTGAGGTTAGAGCTGCCATCTGTCACAGCATCCTCCAATTCCAAACACATATTGCAATAGACAAAATCAAATTTATACTAACTAAAATGAGCAGTACAACAATGGGATGGATTAAGGCATTAAAAATACCAGTTGCTGTGGGTGACCATCTAAAAAGCATGTCCCACCAATGATGAGACAGGTGTCCTTCAAATCACTTAAAGACCTCCTTAATGGTGTCTGAGTCATGGTGTATTGTGATCAAAGTTTTTCTTCCTGCATCTCTAACTTCTCTCAAAATTTGTTTCAATTCATGATGTTCCAATAATTGGGCTACTAAAGTCAAATTCATTCCTATGGGCACAGGCACAATTTCTTGTACAGTAGCTAGATTGGCATTTATATATTGATGTGATATTACAGGTGCCTGATAGAAAAATCACATCCATTCAATCTTTACAAAATTACAGACACACGAATTGTACTGGGTCTCATTCACCATTAAGTTGTCTATCATTATGGTGGGGCATGCGGCTCTGAGACAAGCACATCTTTGTCCTACATATACAAGCAGAGTTGTCTGATTGTCTGAATGCATTTCAAAGTGGCAAATGCTCTGGTCCGTATCCAAACATGCGTCTATCCTCTTCTAGTGTCTCTTCACAGATGTATCCCAATTGCTTTCTCATTGAACAAGGCTCTAGGTTAATCGTTTGTCACTTTCCTTCAGTTTCTCATGCCCACATCCTGTGTCCAGAAGGGTACAATACAGTTCCCTCATGGTTTAGTCCTAAAGGGACTATTGGGTGAATTAAGCTTATGGGTGCATTGTGTATGGTTAAAGCAAAGGCTGTTACTATGCTAGTCATGGGGTTATAGGTAAAGTTAACTAGGACCCAGCATGACTGGAGTTCTTTTCCATGTCAAATGCGTTTTTCCAAACAATTTTGCGAATTTCAGCAGGAAATGTTCCTTCTCCACCTTCTCTTATGACCGCAGCAGCTACTGACTGCATCTATAGTTGTGCTTGAGTGCATCCAAGGGCTAATGAGATGTTTTCACTGGCTATGCCAAATGCATTAATTATTACCTCATGATCCCGTTCTTCTGTGCTCTCCCATTCTGGTAGTATTTTAGACAACTTCCAATGACTATTACCTAAAGCTAGTAAGGAGGATTGTAACGGCTGTTGCAATTTAACTAAATTACTTCCTATAGTAGCCAACTTATTCATTAACACTTCTGAATCTATTGTGTTCAGCACTCCTAGCCCTGTCCCAAGTAACCCAGTAAAATCTCTCTTTCTCCTAAGGTTGGATGGCATACGGTTTTGGAGCCACGTAGTCCAATCCATAAAGGGATTTCTGAGAAATGGGGCACACTCTGGCCGAATGTCAGAGGCATTTACTTGCATTCCCATTTCTACTTGCTTCAAAGACCATTCTGGGTAAACTAATAGCCTTTGTATTCCTGTTTTCTTAATGGCATATGGCCCAATTTGGGTGATTACAGGAACAATGGGCTTCTCTTCTACTTCTGGGATGATTGGCTTTTCAGTGGGCACCACCCTTTTTGGCACTCTTGGGGTAGTTTTAACTTTATCCTCATGGTACTCAGTACACACTTGAGTAATGTTAAAGTCAAGATCATACCCTTTGATTACACACCCTTCTATTTTGAGCTTAAACTCAGGACACTGAGTCAAGCATTTGTCACAGCATTCAGAATTAATCCAGATAAGTTTCATGGGAGGGTAGTAGGCTTCATGAAATCCATCTTGCACAAATGCATAGCTGCATCCTCAAACGTTTCTTTCTTCCCATAGTTTTGCATTTGTGACCTGTAATAGGAAGTTCAAGGCTCTGCAAGAATGAGGGCTGTTCCTTGACACCGGTATATCCCAGTTACATTATACCTGTGTGGTACTGCGTTGGCTTTTGCTATGATTACAACAATAACTACAACACTTACAACTTTTTCTAACATATTCATAACTACTATTAGTCCATTTATTCACTGTTCCAAGTAAGTTTCAGCTTCAGTTCACTGTCGCCTGGTACAGCCTTCCAAACTTCTTCAGGGGCTTTCTTCACTCGGGAATGATGGATCTAGGCTTTCTGTTCCTTGATATTGATTGCAGTGAAGGTAGTAAGGAGCACTTGGAATGGCCCTTCCCACTGGGGTTCCAGGGTCTTTTCTGCAAAAGACTTAACATATACATAATCTCCAGGTTGTACATCATTTACTGGTCTATCCAATTCTCTGTTTTGAGCTCCAGCCACACATTTTTCAATCTCTTTCAGTTGTTTGTCCAGGGCTACCATATACCTGCGTAGGGTCTCTTCCCCTGCCTGGGCAGGTGTTGTTCCCTCTTGAACTGCATATGGCCTCCCATATAATATTTCAAAAGGGCTTTATTTTTCTTTTGTCCTTGGCTTTGTCCAAATTCTCAATAATGCCAGTGGGAGAGCTTGAGGCCAAGGCAGATTTCCTTCTTGTCCTAATCTTACAATTTGTTGTTTAATTAAATGATTCATCTTTTCCACCTGGCCACTAGATTGAGGATGATAAGGGGTATGCAGTTCCCAATCTATCCCCATGTGGTGGCTAATTTGCTGTACAATTTTTGAAATGAAGTGAGGTCCCCGTCAGAGGACATAGCGGCTGGAACTCCAAACCGGGGCATTATTTCTTGCAATAGAGCTTTGGTTACCTCTCGTACCTTAGCTGTCCTAGTAGGGAAAGCTTCTGGCCATCCTCAAAAAGTATCAGTTAATACCAGTAGGTAACGATAACCCCCTTTCCTGGGTAATTCTGTGAAATCCATTTGCCACTGTTGCCCAGGCCCGCAGCCTTTTCCAATTTGACCATGTTTTGGGTTTGGAGTGTTTTTAGGGTTAGTTCAGAGGCAAAGGCTACACTGATGAGTCACCTGTATCACCGTACCTTGTAACTTTCTGGCCATAATTCTTTCTCTCAAATAGTTATACAGGGCATCTATTCCCCAATGTGTTTTCTCATGTTCTTTTTGCACCAACAGCCATAACAAATAGGAGGGTACTACAAGTTTTCCTTCTTCTGTCACAGCCCACCCTTTTTGATTATACTTTGCTTTGTCTGCTCTGATAGGTTTTCTGTCCTTCTTATTGTATACCGGCTTACCTTCAATTGAAATTTTTCTATCTGGAATCAGTGTCGCTCCAACTGTGTCACTGGGTCCCTCACCTTTGGCTGCGTCTTTTGCCTCTCTGTCTGCCAGCATATTCCCTTCTTCCAATTAAGAGCTCACTTTTTGATGTGCCTTGATGTGCATGATTGCTACCTTCTCAGGTAGCTGCACAGCATCTAGCAGTCTCAGAATCTCCTGTGAATGTTTGATACTTTTTCTTTGTGAGTTTAACTGTCCCCTCTCCTTCTATATGGCTCCATGTGCATGGACTACTCTAAACGCATACTTTGAATCTGTATAGATATTAATTTCTTTCCCTTTTGCCAGCTCTAAGGCTCGGATCAAAGCGATTATTTCAGCTTTCTGGGCAGAGGTGTTGGTTGGCAATGACTCTATTACCTCTCTGCTTGCGGTAACCGCATACCCAGCATGCCTCTTTCCACTGACGAGATAGCTGCTCCCATCAGTGAACCAGGTTTCAGCATCCTCAATCGGAGTGTCTTTCAAGTCCGGGCGACTGGAGTAGGTGGCTTCAATGGTCTCCAAGCAATCATGAGTCACCAGTTCTCCCATACTCCCGCTGAGGAAGGAAGCTGGGTTTAAAATGTTAGTTACCTCAATTTCAACATCATCTTGTTCCACTAGTATAGCTTGGTACTTCAGGAATCTCTGTGGGGAGAGCTAATGTCCCCCTTTTGCTTCAAGGACTGCAGACACTGTGTGGGACACTAGCACAGTCATTTTCTGGCCTAAGGTAAATTTGTGTGCTTCTTGGATATTTACTGCCACTGCTGCCACAGCTCTGAGGCATCCTGGCCATCCTTTGGCAGCCATATCCAGTTGTTTGGAAAGATAGGTCTCTGCCCTTTGATATGGGCCCAGGTTTTGTGCTAGTATTCCCAAAGCGATCTCTTGCTTCTCATAGGAAAACAAAGAGAATGGTTTACTCACGTCTGGAAGTCCTAGGGCTGGAGCTGACATGAGGGCCTTCTGTAGCTGGTCGAAGGCTCGGGTAGCTTCTTTTGTCCACTATAGTTCTCTGACCCCATCCGTGATCAAGGCATATAAGGGTTTAACAAGCAATCCGTAATTATAAATCCACAGTCTACACCACCCTGTTATACCTAAAAAGGTTCTCAGTTCTTTCATGGTTTGAGGCTTTGGTGTTTGGCACATTGCCTCTTTGAGATCCTGCCCCAAAGTTCTTTGTCCAGCACTCACCTCATAACCCAGGTAAATGACTGTTTGCCTCACTAGCTGGGCTTTCTTCTGGGACACTCGGTACCCCTGCAAGCCTAAGAAATTCAGGAGGCTTACCGTCCAGTCCACACAAGACTCCTGGGTCCAGGTGGCTATCAGGAGGTCATCCACATATTGGAGCAGTTGGCCTTCTACTGGTGGGGGTTCCCAAGACTCCAAATCTTTGGCAAGCTGCTCCCCAAATTTAGTGGGTGAGCTTTTGAACTCTTGAGGCAGGACACACCGTGTGAGCAGTGTTTTTCGTCCAGTTCTGGGATTTTCCTACTCAAATGCAAAGATTTTCTGGTTGGCTTCATGGAGAGGGAGGCAAAAGAAAGCATCTTTCAAATCTAAAACAGTAAACCATGTTAATTCAGATGTTAAGCGAGTCAGCAATGTATAAGGGTTGGCAACTACTGGGTACATATCTTCAGTAACTTTGTTAACAGCTCTCAAATCCTGTACTAGTCTATAGGACCATCAAGTTTCTTAACTGGCAAAATGGGAGTGTTAAAGTCAGATTGACATTCTTTCAATTGCCCTATTTGTAAAGAGTTCTCTATAATTGGAATGATCCCTTTTCTATCTTCTTTCTTTAGGGGATACTGTTTAACTCTCACTACCTGTTCCCCTTCCTTAAGCTTGATTTCCACACGTGATGCATTCTTTGCCCTACCTGGTATATTAGAAGCCCATACTCCAGGAAATACTTGATCCGTTATTTTCTTAAAATTTTCTTCCTCATTTTCAGCTTCAATTTCTTTGGTTATTAACATTAAACTTAACAACTCTACATAGTGTTGATCCTTTACCTCCAAACTAATTTTCCCATTTTTAAATATTATTTTTGCTTCCAGCTGCTCTAGCAGATCTCTGCCCAAAAGTGCAGATGGAGCATTAGGCATGTACAAAAATTGGTGGATTCCCCATTGTTTTCCCAATTTGTATTTTAAAGGTTTACAAAAATAGGCCCTTTCAGATTGGCCAGTTGCTCCTTTTACCATAGCATAATCACTTGTTACAGGTATGAGGGCTTCATTCAACACTGAGAAGGTTGCTCCCGTGTCTATTAGAAATTCTACTTCTTTTTCTTGGTCCTCTAGGGTAGGGCCCTCTGGTCCTCTTCAATCCTCCTTTACATGGGCAATCACCCCTTCTTTCTGATCGCCCTTTCTTTGCTCATTACCCCATCTCTTTTCTGGGCATTGGTTCTTCCAATGTCCAAATTTCTCGCAAAAGGCACACTGATGCTTTCCCAGCCAGGGTGGTCCTTGCCTTGGAGGACCTTGTCCACGCCTTTCTTGTTTCTCTCTCCCTCTTGTACTACTGTTACCAGCTTTTTCATTCCCTGTTTGTATCTTCTTCTCTGTTGCTAAAAAGTCTTCATGCTTCATCTAACAGAGTCTCTAAGTCCCGGCTGTTTAGGCCTTGGATCCTCTGGAGCTTCCGCCTCATATCCCCTGTGGATTGCCCTAAAAATAAGTTTATTAGTTGTTGTATTCCTTCATCTGATCTGGGTTCCAGGGTACTGTGACGCTGCATAGCATTCTGCAATTGATCTAAAAATTCAGAAGGTGTTTGAGAGGGACCCTGTTTGATAGCATATAAAGCTGACTAATTTATGGTTTTAGGAATTGCCCATTCTACTCCTTTCACTATTAAATCCTGATACTTCTTAAGCTGTGCTAATTCATCTGGTTCATTAGGATCTCACCATGGATTTTGAAGGGGGAATACATCTTTAACATCTTCCTGTGTTGTTCTACAATCATCCTCAGCTAGGTCTCTGGCTGTTTTTAAAACTAGCCGTTTCTCTGTTAGGGCATCCAGTAGTAATTGGAGATCCTCCCAGTCCGGGACATGCTGCTTGACTAGAAACTGCAGCCTTTTAGCAACCCCTATTGGGTCACTTTGATAAGTTTTAGCAGTCTTTTCCCAGGACTCTAAATCCACTGAGGAAAAGGAGACCTTAATCACCCTTGTTTCCCCATCAGCATTTATAGCCTGCCTTGGCGGTTCTTGTATAACTTCTTAGATTTTTTCCTGGTTCTTGGTGGGAGGAGCTTGGGACTTGGTGGGGGACCCCCAAGTTTAGTTTGCCTCCTGGTCTTTGATGCTACTGGACTCAGTGGGAGAGGCTTAGAATCCGGTAAAGGGGGCTCAGGCTCATCCCATTCACTGTCACTACTGGGTAATGGTATAACTTTGATGGTTCCCTTGGGTCAGGAGTTAGTGGGGGAACATTTACTTCAGTTAATGACAGTTCTGATTTTGTTTCATCATCTTCTTTTTCTACTGCCACCCTCCCTCTGTTCTGTTTCCTAGAAGGGGAAGGAGTTTTTCTACTGTGTCTGCCTCCAAAATCTCTGCCTGATATACTTTATTTGGGTGTGAGAATCTTTGATTTATTGAGCATGTACTGCAGCACCTTTCAGGTTTCCCTTTGTTAGCTTTGTTATCCTTTTCAAGATACCAGTATACCAGGGGGTCAGACGGTGGTCTAATTCCGCAATGCCTTTGCCACTCAGGGTGGTTCTGCAGAGTGAAAAACATGTCAGCATAAGCTACCTCTGACCACTTTTGTTCACACCGAAGGAAAAGCATCAACTGTAGTAATGTCTCATAGTCCAGTGTGCCATTTACTGGCCACTTTACACCCTCATCTAGCCTGTAGAGGGGCCACCACTGCGTGCAAAATTTGACAAGCTCCTTCTTAGTTTCTGTACCACCATAACCTACCAAATCTTTCCAATGTGTCAAAATGCACCCCAAAGGGCTTCCTTTGGGAATCTCTTTGCTCTCATTTGCCCTCATGCTTAAAATTCTTTTTCTCCCAACGCTTCTTAATTTTATCCAAACTCTTAATTTTCACCTGGTATTCCTCTGGAATAAAAATACCTTGGCCCCACTCAACCTTGAGAATCTTGGCTGGTTTCCATAAAGTCTCAGAAACCCCGTTCTCTAGCAGTTCAAATATTTTACCACTACTGTGTGTTACCTGACCAGTTATTAACAAAACATGCATAGCCGCCTGGGTAGCCTTTTGTTCTTTTAAACGGCAAGATTCACAAATCCCTTTTGGTGCCCTCCACCTGACCTGTTTAATCCACGGCTCCCGACAAGCTACACAATGAAACACAATCCACGGGTTACAACAACAACCCCCCTCGGGCAGGGGAATCCTTCCACACCAGGCTCTCGATTCCTGCACCTCCTATTCCTAAGCATATAATTTTATTAACAAGCAAAAGGAATAAAAACAGAGTGTTAGCAAAAAGAAAAAGTTAGTGTTATTTCCAGGGTGTAGCTATACCTGTTGGTAAAAAGACATGTAGTTATAGGTTATGCTGCAATTCTCACCACACACAAAAACCGGGGAAAGCTCCTCTTTATTCAGTCTGGGAAATCATGCAACATGGTGGGTCAGGTGGGCGTTTTGCCAGAACTGCAGGTTATTAGCCACTTATTAAAGCAAGTCCTCTGTTGTATTCTGCTCTGGATATATTATCACAAAAATTCATTTAAAAGTTGCAACCAGGTTTCTATACACTGTAGCAAGTGTACAGCTAAAATCCAACCGTGTTTCTTGCTGTGCTGTGACCAAGGGACCAATAGAAGTTTTGCAAAGCGTTAACTGAACTCCAACGAAAACCCCACGATTCTATGCTGCACTAAGAACCGTGCGAATCACGGTTACAGCTCATTCTAAAGCCTTTTGAATTATTGAACAGATCTTTGACAACCCCTGACTTAAAATATTATGGGACACAGGACAAACTCCTTCACTTACGTACTTCAACACCCAAAAATCTTTCAGCTCCTTCTGCCAGTGCTATGTGTCAGCTTCTGAGCTCTCTGTTTTTACACAAAGCTGCCAGACTAGATTTCCTCCCCCTCCACCAAACCGACTCTTAAGCACCAGCAACTTTCAAGCTAACAAAAAACAAAAAGGTCCGAGATACTTCAAACACACTTGGTCAAAGATTTTAGAACAGCGTCTCCAAAAATCTTTACAATTTTCGATCAAAGCACAACACAAATGTCTCCGTTCTGATCTCGCACTAGTGATCTCAGGTTTCAAAACAAACACCCCGCCCCCTCCCCGCCAAACTTTTCAGGGTCTTATGGAAAACTAAAATACGTAACGTGAGACTGTAAAACCTAATTCCCCAACTGGTTGCTAGGGAAATGGAAAAACCAAATTCCTCCCCCAATCACAAGCCCTTCTCACACAGCTCGCCTTTTCAAACGTAAAATAAACAACTTAAACACACAATTACTTCCTTTGCACAACAATACGCTAGTCAAAACCTTGCTGCTGACACCTCTTTTTCAAACACACACTCACACACTACCTAATTATTCTAGAATGCAAGCACTTTAAAACCTTCCTCTTTTTAGGTGAGATTTCCCTCAGCCAGTGAGGCAGGGATTTCAAAAATCCCCTAACAACTTTTAACACACCAAGCCTCTAGTCTTGTTCACAAAATATAACCAACACACTCCAAAGACAAATAAACTAAGCACTTATGCACAGACCCTCACAAACCCACAATACATATGGTGCACCACTAATTCTCCACAAATCAGACATATACTAATAAAACTACAAAACTACAATACACAAACAGACCCAGAGTGCACGCCCAATTCCAATTTCTGCGGCCGACCTCACAAATTGCAATCGGAGCCACTACACTGTAGGAGTCCAGGGTATTCCTCTGGAAACCCTGGACAAGCAGAAACCTGTACAGGGGGTTTTAAAACCTGTACAGGGGGGTCTGAGATATGTGCAGGGGGGTTACAGACCCTGGCATGGACCCTAGACAGGCAGGGGTCTCGATTATAGCCCATGGGAAAAATTACCAACACTATGGGAAGAATTGCAAGGCCTTGAAAGTAGTAGAAAGTATTAGTATTTTCACATTAGGGGTTTCAAGATAAGAAGGACCAGAGACAAGATGGAGGATTCTGGGCGTTACCCTAGAGTCTTCTCCTTCTTCTTTGTCTCCATTTTGCACAGTGGTGACGACATGAAGTAGGTTTAGAGGGATTGGGTCAGAGTAGCAAACACCTGTTTAGTGTCAAGTGCATGCATTGGGTCACAATTGTAAATAATGTACACGCAATTATCTGTATATAAGATGACGACCTGTGGGCAGGCGGACAGTCGTCGCCTGTTGCCCGTGCTGTCCAGACCGTGCTGTCCAGACCTATCTCTACAATTCAGAGAGAATTGTAGAGATAAGATAAAATAAACAAGGAGGAAAACCCAGAAAAAGAACATCTGAAGACTCCTCGTCTTTTCTGTGGGCGGCTCGGGGCTTCCCGAAGGACCAGGGGCAGTGCCCATCCATCATTCTCGGGCAAGCAGAGACCCCGAGACTACACTCCCAAACCAGAACAGCACCAGCAGCTTTCACTGCAGCCACAGCCCCCTTCACTGTGGGGCACAACTTACCAAACCAGAAAACCAGTAATACCAGGTTCTGCGGAACAAACCAGACAGGCACACGTTATGCACAGGGTGTCCCCTGTGTCTTACTAACTGCCCGTATCACAGGTACCTCTTTTTAGTTATAAACATACCTTTTGTCCGTAGTTCCAGCAGGTTCTGGTCTATCCCTGGGTGGACAGTGGGACTGCAGGAGTCCTCTCCCAGAAAATTCCGAGTGGGCCCAGAGGAGTCCTGTGGACCCCACTGGCCCCACGGCCAAAAAGAGCAGTCTCCTGGTTGGCTCACCAAAATGATTTATTAAAAATATGAATATTGCCCTAATACCGATATCCAACTGAGACAGACAAAAAAACTCTCTAACAGTTTAAAGTTAGAAAGTGTATGTTTATTGCAGCGCTGGGCAGCATGTGGGATAGCTCCCAAAAACATACCTTGCCTTACAGAAAATCAGAAAGTCAATTTATTTACAAAACTGTTGAATATCTAAAATACAAATGCATATTCATAACCCTGGTACATTCCATTCTCCGCTTCGTATGATAATTCGCAAAAAAGCAGTTAAGCATGCATAGTTTGTCCTTTGAAATGGGTCGGTGGTCTCATTCAAGAGGAGTGGGCTTAAATTGATGAAGTAAAATGACTCTTCATCGCCCTGATCTTTCTACCTTTTCAATGCAAATGTGACAAATGAGTGTTGGTAGGACTCCCATTTCTTTAGGTACATGACTTTCAATAAGTTTTCAGCATTGAGAGTCTCTGCAATTGTCCTGTGTCCCTAAACCTATTTATCAGGTTCCCTATTTATTGTTGCAGGCACAACTAAGCAAACATGAAGTTGACAGGTGATCAATTATTTGGAAAAAGTTAACTCAAGCCTAGTCTTCCTTAACTAACTACAAAGCTTTTAATTAACTTCAACAACCACAAGGCCTATTTCTAACTAAAATCTTAATTTCCCTAAAATCCTATATTCTTTAAAGTCTATGTCTCACCGGGCCGCGCGCTCCGTAGGGATTGCGAGTCCTGGGCTGGGCACTCCACAGGGCTCCAGGCGGGGGCGCTCATGGGCACGGGCTGAGTCGAGTCTCCCCCCGCCCTCCCCATGCCGTTGGTTCCGTCCCGCCGTGGTACGTCCCGGGCGGGCCGCCCCCGCTCCCGGCGCTGGAGGCCGCCCCGTTCTCGCAGGTCTCGAGCGAGCGTCGGTCTCGTGTAATCTCGCGGGAGCGCGCGCGCCCCGCCCTTTCCGCGGTGCGGGCCGGACGATGGCGGTCGGGAAGAACAAGCGCCTCACCAAAGGCGGCAAGAAGGGCGCCAAGAAGAAAGTGTGAGGGCCGGCGGGGCACGGGAGGGCGGTGCCCGGGGGCGGGATGCCGTGGATGCGGGGCGGATGGCGGCGGCGGCCCGGCCGGAGCAGGGCCGATGCTGTCATGGTGTCAGCGGGCGTGGGCCCGGCGGGGCGGGAGCAGCGGCGGGCATTCGGAGAGGAAGATCTTATTGCAGCCCGGCCTGAGAAAGTTGGTTAAAAAAGTCTTCTTCATTTGATTTAAGGGTCGACCCTTTCTCCAAGAAGGACTGGTAGGATGTCAAAGCTCCGGCGATGTTCAATATCCAAAACATCAGGAAGGCGCTTGTCACCAGGACTCAAGGAACTAGTGAGTAGTTGGGGTTTGGTGGAGTACAGGGCATCGTGTTTGCTCCGTGTGCTGGCTCCAAGCGTTTCCAACCTTCCAGAAACAGCACATCATTCAGCATTTTGATTCTCACGTTAATCCCTAATGGAAGTAGATGTTCAGTTCCTCAGCTCATGAAAACTTGTGTGGTCTTCATCCCCTGGTTGTGTGAATGGTACTGGTGTAGCTTAAACACACACCACCACAAAGCAGGGGGGCTGTGTCTGTCCTCCCCAGTCCTGTGGCCCAGCAGTGACTGCTGAGTGAATGGTGCTGAGGTCGTGTCTGCACTGCAGGTCCCTCAGGCTTGCTTCAGGTGAGCTCCAGACTCCACTGGGATTGGATGCCCATTCCTTGCTGGGGGAGGCCTGCAGTTCTGGCTGTGCCTATTCCTGCCTGCTGTGATGGCCACCAGAGCACAGGGAGGGCAGGGCCACCCTCCCCAGCCTGCTTAGGCCCCAGTTCAGGTGCACCCTTCTCTCACAGCAGCACATTTGTGTTGTTGTGTTGGTGCTCAGAGCTCACACCAGTGAAGGTGTCAGCAGGGATGTCACCAAGTCAAAACTATCTGAAGGTCCATCACAATGATTCTGGTTCCCAGTTTCCATCCACTTCCAACTGCTGGCCCCTCTGCAACCTGAACTGCCAAGCCCATGAGGGAAAGTCTTGCTGAAGGTATCTCAGTACCTCAGTATGTAGATGAAGTTTGATATTCAGGTTTCATTACTGCTTGAGTTCCACGTTAGCAGTAGAATCCACTTGTTTTATGACTTAGAGGATAAGAAAAATATCTGGTATCTTGTAGTAGAAAGTATCAAATCTAATACTGGTAAGAGGAGAAATGGAGAAGTAAATCCTTCTGTAGCATCCTTCTATTCTTAGCCCAAGCTGGTCATACAGCAAGATGACATAAGTAATTTTTTTCTTTAAGTAAGCCTCTTAATGAAGTCTGTTTGAATTGGTATGAATCATCTTAGACCTTCCTTGCTTTCCCCAAAATATTTGCAAATACAGATTTAGTTTTTTCCTACTGCCCACTGTTCTTTGAGCACCATTCTTTCCCAGCTGAGGTTAGCCACAGACAGTGTTTATTGAGCTTTCTCAGATCCCAACCATGGAATAGCTGCACTATTCCAACTATTTGCCCCTCCACTCCCCTCATGGAAGTGGGAAGCCAGTGTTCACTCAGTCTGATTTTATTTGTCACTCAAGCACTGGAACATACTTCAGTAACACTATTCCTGTCCTTAACATGAAGGATATTTTACAGCCTTGGGTTTAGTTTTCAGCAGACGTGGGGTTAGTTTCCAGTTTGTTGCCACATGCCACATACACTGAGCATCCTCATAAATGGTCTGTTGAGGCTTTGAGGAAAACATGCCTGGCAAGAGGTTACTCCAAGCAGCTCTAACCAAGGCACTTGGTAAAAAGTAGCAGTGTAGCTTGACTGACCAACTAAGATGGACGTGATCGAGGTATTTCACATTGTAGGAACTTGTAGTAGTCGATTCCTTTCTGTATCACTTTGCTTCTCACAAAATAATTAAATAGAATCCTGATTAACTGCTAATTCCATCAGACTGGAATAGAAATTATGCTGTAGTTGGTTCTTTGACTGCTGCCAGTATTCCACCCCTTCTGCACTGTATCAGAAAAAGGAACCAGTAGCTGATGAGTGGCTGCTCCAGAGCTGCAGGTCACTGGGTACTGAGATACCTTCAGCAAGACTTTCTCTTAGAGGCCTGGCTCTGTAGCACTGGCACTCTCACCATTACCTCCTACTCAGAGTTTTCTTTCTAGTCCAAAGAGAGGCTCCCTTGACCATATCAACCAGTCAGGAACTGAATGTACTGCAAAATAAGGTTTGTTTATCTTGCCATGTTGACTAGATCAGACAAGTCCAGAATTCTGCAACTCCTGACCTCTTTTCAAAGTCTTTAACAAAGATTTTTGCTGATAGGAAACAGGAGTGGTAAGGGAAAAAATGTTTTTTAGAGAAATCACTTATCAAATGTGTTAATATCTATGCATATTAATATCTATGTTAATATCCATGTGCTTCATCCTTCTTGTCTAAAGCCTGTTGTCACCGTGGATGAACCTTATTTTTTAGCACTTCTTAGGAGCAGGAGACCTCTTGGAAATTGGTCTAAGAGAGGTACTTACTTTGAAGGAAAGCTCATCTTCATTTTCTGCATGAAAATCATAAAGAGCTTTGGCTTTTCCTTTCTTCCCTCCTCCAGGCTGTGACAGCTCTACCCTGGCTACAGAACACGGATAAGAGAAGTTACTTGCATTGGAGTGAAATAAATCTCTGTTTCTGGAGAAGTTTCCTGTCATTCTCCCCGCTATTGTACTACAGGTTGTCCAAATGTTACTGCTACTGCAGTAGCAAATCCAAGTAACAAATCCAGTGTCCTACTGGAATAAAAAACTCTACTGTTGTTGGGGAAGATGAAGTAGCTAGGCTTTGTAGAGATAATTTAATAGTAAAAGATTCTAAAACTATGAAACTTACAAGAGAAATAGAATTAAAAGCAAAGTTTAAGCTTTAAGCATGGACAGGAAGAAGGTGATTAAGCAGCTGAAAGGCTTTGGCTAGGTGGGTCAGTAACACTCTTGATAAGACAAAAGGATAAATGAAAGGCTGCGCTTTTTCAGGTATCAGAGATAAGGTGGGTTTCACAGGTTTTGGTATGTAAAGTAGTATTATAATGTTGTAGCTCTTATAGGCTGTATGTAAATTTTGTAAGTTTTGTATTTAGAAGTCATTAGTTAATGTTTATTAGCATATTTACGATAGAAGGGGTTAAAATGAAATGTAACAGAAAGTTCGCTCTCTTTTGCCTGCCTTCCCTTAGACTCTGCACTAAATCCCTAGACCCTCTTCCCTAGTCAAGCTGCATTTCCACGACCAATAAACCACGTGTTCTAAAAAATCCTAATCTTCAAGTCATCTCTCTCGCCGGGCTACAAGCGTCTTTTCTAATATCCTGTCACCAGTTCATTTTATAGTATTAAATAGTCTCACAGTTCTGCTTCTAAGCAGACTAAATTTAAAACTCACTTAACTTGAACTTCCCAATGGTGATACATAATAAATGCTGACTTTCCCTCCTTCTGCTCTAAGATGAAGCAGCATCAATACTCCTGAATTATTCCTAAAGGTGGCTCAATGGCCCTGTTTTGCCTGTCCCCAAGCCACACTGGAAAACATTCCAGACTCTGTCACCTTCCAGATGACTCGCTGACTAGAATATTATTATTGCCATTATTAGAGAAGTTGGTTCAAAACTGAAATATAGCTTTAGAATACTCAAGACACTGGTGGGGTGTGACTTGTGGATGCAGTTGATGCCGTTGTGTTCTCCCACAGCTGTCATGACTGGCACAACCCAAGGAATAATGAATTGCTATCTGGTAGGAGCACTGTACCTGAGCAGGTCTGAACAAAAACTGCTGGGAAAATCCCTTCCTCTCCATTCAGTCTTCCTCTATACCACTCCAAATCTACTTGTTCCAGTATTTGGATGTAGTCTCCCTCTTTGAAGGATAAATCATCTTTGGTTTCTGCTGTGAAATCATGAAGTGCTTCACACCACTCTACTGAGCGTCTGTTATTCTATTCAAGTTAACAGAAGAGATGCATTAATTTTAGAAGTGTGAAGGGAGCCCAAAAGTGATGGATGCTGCTGAAAGCAGCTGTACAGCACATGGGTGCCCTGACACCCTCCCAATACAACAGTGCTGCTGCAGATGTAGACTAGAATGGCATTTCAGCAACTGCCACCACAGAATTTCATCTGGGCTCAGCCACATTTCTTTTTATCTCTGGTGCCAGGGGAAAAGATTAATAAATTCAAAATTAGATCCCTACAGCAATATTTAAAATAGAGCAAACAAGAACTTGCTTCAGCACAAAGGCTAACAAGTTACCAATGTTAATTTGTCAGCAGCTCTGAATTCAATCAGCTTAGGCCAAGTGTCAGAATTGAGGCTGTGACAATGCAGCATTGTGTGCTGTGGGAGTGGTGTTGGGTTCTGCAGTTACTCTCACATTATAATACAGTCTCTGTAAATGTATACATAAATTCTGTATATAAAGTTTTATTACCTGAAGAATGGAAGATGAAACCTCCACCTTATTCTTCACTGCTGTTTCTGTACCTACATAAGTAAAGCACAACTTAGGAATAGGAGCAGTGTCTATTCAGGATACTACTAATGCCAGAGATTTTAGGTTTTTGAAGTCATTATTAAGAATAGCTGCTCAAAAAGTCCTGCTGTTAATTTTGAGGGATTTTTTAATTGGTCTTCCCTCTCTTTTGACTTCCTTTCTGCAATCATTGTCCTTTTGGAATTTTCTCCTATATGCTGCCTATTTTCATCAAGTACAAAACCATGCTCTTGAAGATGTTTGCAAACATATTCATACCTGTTCCAGGCAGATCTTCAATTACTTCCACAAAGTTCAAGGGGAAAATTCCATACGTGCCTCTGAGCTCTCCTTCAGCCCACTCTTCATTTACATATTCTTTCAGGATAATAGTTTCACCTTCTGAAAAACTGAGCTCATCTTTCTGATCTCCAATGTATTCAAATCGTGCTACACATCTTGGACCTCTGCACAAACAAAAGAGAAAGTTACTTTGCTTCTTTATTATTACTGTCCAATTCATAATAAGACAGCATTGTATGCAATATATGGATTGATATTTTAATTGAAATGATAAAAAAATGCACTGAAGATAGAACAGGTGAAAAATGGGGGGCCAGCCCTGGTGCTCATCTCTGCTTTCTGAGGAGGATGAGTAGAGAGTCTGGAGGAGCCAAATGCAATTTCTGCATCCCAATTGCTGGCTGTTATAGTATTTTGCAAAAGACCCTATTTCCCTTCCAAATAATAATAAACCTTTTCCCTTGTTTCTGGGACACCTGTCCAATTTCATGTCTTTGCTTGTATCCAAGCAAGTGTCCTGATACACTTTTGTTAGGAGTTTGGTAACTTTTTGAGCTAGCATCCCATTTAAATGCAATCAAACATGGGAGGGGGATGAGTGTTGTACGTTTGTCCCAAATACATGGAGATTTCATAATAAGAAGCTAGTTTTAATCTACTTTAAAATTCTTTATCCTGTAAAATCCATCCCCATAATCTTAGAAGGGAAAAGGCTTATCTCTCAAAGAAAGAAACATCAATGAATTTGATAAAGTTTATATACTTTAGTATGGTACTGAAAAAACCCAAATTATTTTTCCCCTAACGTAAACTGATTCCATTATTTAAGAATCTAATAAATTAAATTTAAAGAAATTAACCTAAGGAAAGTATTGTTAATCAGAAATGCCATGCTGAAAAAAAAGCAGTAATAGGCTTTAATTCCTTTTATATATTCATAGCATACAAACAAAAGTAGGAAGCTTGATTTACACCCCTGTCCCCCACTCAGTATCTTTGCAAAGATGTGTCTTTCAGGACAGAGCTAGAACTTTGTGTTTCTTTCTTAGCTGCACAAGCAGCTTTTAAAGATAAAGTTTTGTTCCTGACAAACCAAGCTTAATCTAAGGAACAACGGAATGATCCCACTGACACTAGTGGCTCCTGCCTCTGCCTGAATTTACTTTAATTCCTGGAATGAATGATTACAAAATCCAGTAAACATCACTGAGAAATAAATATCATGAAAAATCATTTCTTGCCCACAAATATTAGCACAAGTTTTTTGAAAATCAAAAATGAAAGTGATGGCAATGCATTTGATAATTTGGGGGGAACTTCAGATTTACCCCTACAGCTGCACACCTCAAGGACAGACAGATTTCTCTGCTTACAGTTCCTCTATGTTCTGTCCCATTGTATCTTGTTCTTTCACATGAGTAGGAGCCCTACCATGTTCCATCTTGTGGAGACACTGGAAGAAAGCAGCAAGGCCAGGAGCAAAGGGAGGGGTGCAGAGTGCTGCTGAAGTTAATTAGATTGGTTCATGGTTTCTGGAACCAGTTTTCATGAAAGTATGTGTTCAGGCTTTTTTTTACCTAAATATGACTCTTAATAAAACATCATAAACATTCCAATTTTTAAAACATATAATTTAATTTTACAGTATATTTTGGAGACTAAAATGTTAACCCTATTAACCTCAGTGCAGAGAGCCCCACTTCAAAGTTAATATTTCTTTCTGTCTGCCCAAAATGAGCCAGCCATCCCAACCCAATCCATGTGCAGTTGGCATGTGGAGCTGCTTGGGGTTTAGTGGTATGTAGTGGGGCCAGCCTGCCCTCGGAGCAAAGAAGTCTGGCAATAAGCTGGGAAACAGGCAGTGGGGGGGAAGGCCAGATTTCTTTTCAGCAAGATGGAAATTGCCAAAATCCCAGGCATGCTCAGCGACCCTTCCCCAGTGTGAAGCAGAGAGAAAGGTTCCATATACTTGGAGTGCTCTAGTATAGCCAGAGGGCTGGAGCTGTGTGCCAGGAGTCACTCTCTCCTTATCATGCCCTGCTGCTGAAGCACTGGGTGGCAGCTGCCAGGTGAGAGAGGCTGTGTTTAAAAGATTGTCCTTGTATCAAGTGCTTCATTCTTGCCTCTCTGTAGATAACATCACAGCTTAAATATTTACCCTCTACTACCTTTTTACTACTGTAGATGCAGTTCATAGGAAAGTGGTTTCAAGGGTGGGGAAGTGCATTTCTTTGGAAGTCTGGTTGCAGCCTGCTTTGCAAACCTGCTCTGTTAAACTGGATTAAATCCCTAACCCTTCCAGTAAAACTTTGCAGTTGTGAATAGCTGAAGACTGTTCACTGGGTTCAGATGTAACTCGGCATGCTGCTTTCTTCCAGCCAGGGCCCTGGGGGTGGCAGGGATATGGAGAAGGACCTGTGCTCTGAGCCTGCAAGGGCCACTCATGGCATCTTCTTGTCTGTTGCTGTCTCCTAGGACACTCATCCGAGCTGAACCACTCGCCCCCTCCGGCTGAGAGCCAAGTGTTTCCCCCTGTTCCTTTCCTTCCTGTCTCCACTGAGGATGGTCCCTCCTCTGCCCCCAGCTGCCCGCCCCCTCTGCCCCAGAAGAAGACAGTGATCAGAACGGTGTCTTCCCCAGATGGCTTTTTTGAGGGACAGGCATCTTCAGCCAAAGCAGCTGGTGCTGCCAGCCCCAGGCTGAATGTCCACCATTCTGAGAGCAATATGTGCCTCCAAGAGGAGTTTCCCTTCATCCACCCAGCCAGCCTGGGGAGCCGCCCTGGTGCCTTCTCCTCCTCTGAGTCCCTGGAGAAAAGCTCCAAAGGAAACAGCTACTGGGGCTCAAGCACTGCTAAGAGCACAGCAACTTGCGGCCCCAGCAGAAACCTCCAGCCCCTCTCCTCCTCACAGCTCAGCGTGTCCAGCCAGGTGTCCTCGGCCTCCAGCCTCTACAACCTGCTGAGCAACATGGACAGCAAGGAGGGGCTGTACAGCAAGCTGGGGGCCCTGTACGCCGAGTCCCTGCGCCGCCTGGTCGCCAAGTGCGAGGAATGCTTCATGCGCGAGCAGAAGAACGAGCTGCACTTCAGCGAGAACAACTGGTCGCTCTTCAAGCTGACGTGCAACAGGCCCTGCTGCGACTCGGGGGACGCAATTTATTACTGTGCCACGTGCTCCAAGGACCCTTCTACCACCTATGTTGTGAAGGTAACAGGCCCCCAGGTATCCAGGCTCATCTCCCTCTTCTAGGTGGAGATGTGTGCGCTATAGCAGCGCATGGTGTCTCTTACAATGTCTTGTTTTCTCTGCTTGCATTTCTCACAGCTGAAGTTGGGAAAGCAAAACCCCTTCCCAAAACTGCCACTTTCCCACTGCTGCTTGGGAAGGGTAATTTTGAGAAGGAGTTTTCATTGTTACAAACGCCAGTCAGATTTAGCTTAATTGCTGAAGGGGTCTGAAATCCAACCATTTTCTCTCTCTGAAAACATCTTTGTGCAAATGGTCTGTTGTAAACTCAGAGGTATTTGCCTCTGATGACACAAACTGATGAAAGGCTGCTCAAAAGACAGCATTTTTGCCTCTGCCTGCCTTTTAAGTGGAAGCTCTGACCCAGATACTGAGTGCTTATATGATCTTGAAACTACAGGCAATAAAATATTGCATATCCCAATTAAACAATGCAAGGCTGACCTAGACATGCTGTGTAAGGTCAGGTCTGAAATATTTTCCTGTACCTCCATGGAATACATGTTTTGAAATGGAAACTTGAGGTGCAATATTTCAGCTCTTTGAAACCCGTATAAGTAAGCTTATCCAGCCGGTTCCATGTACATCCTGTGGATTTGGGGTTCTTGATCAACGTTATTACTTAAATACAGAGATTTTAATTGCCCATTCTGACTTAACACTGAGGACATCTTACTGCTGCTTATGCCTAAGATCTATTTCAATGCCTAAAGTAATTCCCATAAAAGCACAGTCAGAGGTGCATTATGGAAGGGAAAAAAAAGAAGAAAATCTCTGCTGAATCGTCTTCACCATTATGAACTCTAAGAGCTTTTCTGGGATGTTTTAAAACATCGCTAAGGGATGTTATAGTTAAGTGGTAGCTTAAAAGCCAGTTCATATCCTAGAGGAAATACAGTCAACCCAACAGCAGGGCTGTAGGTAACCGGATTCAAATTAGATGAGATCTTGCACTATTACCCTTAGTCCAGCACTAAGAGTCGAAGCTTTTCTTGTGTGTTATACCTAAATCCATCCCAACTCTCTTCCTGAAGCCTAAGAACCGTGTAGTGAACTGTTGTGCTCCTTTTCAATCTGCAGTTGCCTGTGGCACACCCACACCTTTGCTTTTGCCTGCTGTGTTAGGGGAGGTTCAGTAGCTCAGCTCTGTGACTGTAGTGCATGAATTCTTGCCAAGGCAGAAACAGCACATTTTGGCCTCTTGACAGTACTGCCCCTGTGTCCCTGTGTGTGAAGTGGGCTTACTCTGTGCCCTAGGTGTTTTTTGGTTTTTTGGGGTTTTTTTTTGGCCTGTGCTGAGGAGTACAGCTTGTTGCTCATTTCCCTTAGCCATTGATCAGGGGCTTGAGAGTAGTTGCTGACACAAAGAAGTGGAATGGTTGAGGAGGATGTGAAAGTGGCTCCAGGGCTTGGGACCAGAGAAAGATCAGGTGGGAAGAAAGTGCTGGAGGCTTCTTCCACCCCTCACCACAAATAGCACTATTGCTCACTGATGTGGGTGGAACTCCATGACTCCTAGTTGTATGTTGAATGTTCTGTAGATGGTTGCTTTAAGAGTGTTAAAGACTCCTAATAATAAATTGGATGTTCTGTTAATGGTTATGAATATTGTTATCTTTGATGGTTTGTACCCAGTTTGTAATCCAAGTCCCAGGTTTGTATGCCCTTATCTCTTGTGGAGTTTCTGCTGCTCCCTGCCTGCTCTCTGCTCTTCCTGCTTCCTGCTTCCCGTTTCCTGATTCCTGCTTCCTGCTGGCTCCCTACCCGCTCATCAAGCTGAAATCAACGCCTATTATGGAAATCGCAGAGACTCCCATGAAACCTTGCCTGAATGTTTAGTACAATTAACACCAAAAACCCCTAGCAACAACGAGTCAGCACATAATCCAGACCCACAAAGGACGCCACCTGGTTGGCAAGACATCAAGCTATCTGTGGAGGCTTTTCACCTCCTCACCATGACTTGAAAGGCACTTAGAAAAAAAGACACCCCTGGACTAAAATGAGCCCAGTGAGTTCCTGGGAACTTCCATGAGGATGAACTTTGGGCTCTGCAGCGTGAGCAGGAGAATCGACTCAGGCCTTCTCCTCGGCATTGCTTGAGGGAGCAGCAGCAGCAGCAGAGGTGTGGACAATCCGTCAAGCTTTCCCCTTTTAATAAAGGCATTTAAGGAGTTAATAATCATCTCCTGCCCTGTTTAACACTCACACTCACCTCACATTGCATGGGGCCTCATCCAGGGGTGTTAACTATCTGAAGAGATGGAGACAGCATGTCTACTGCCACAAGCTTTGCTTTTCTCCCTCCAGAAAAGTCTCTTGGGTTGTAGGAGTTTATCTCAATGATATCTGTGATGTAAAAGCTTTGTTTCTTTTGTTGGCAGTGAAACAAAATCTTCAGAAGTGATTCACACTAGGACTACTGTCCTCCTTTCTTTCTATTACTGGGCATTGTCTGGCGATGGAAGCGTGCCCAGAAATCCAACCCAGACATCTGGTGGCTAAGGTTGGGATGCTGCAGACCAAAACAATCCTCAAGCCAGGGACCAATGCACATGCTGCTTCTGCTGTTGTCTTCCAGAGCATCTGCAAATCATGGCTTAGCATCCCACCTCTCAGCTTCTGGTCTCTGACCTGTCTCTGTCACTGGCTGATGAGACTTCTCTTTTGGTCTCTCATCACAGATTTGTAAAACCCAGGAGTCCAAGGTCGCTGCTTCATACTGCAGCCCTGCAGTGCCAGTTCACTTCAATATCCAGCAGGACTGTGGGAATTTTGTGGCCTCCGTCCCCTCCAGCATGCTGCTGGCCTCAGATGTTGGGAAAAGCATGCCTGGAGATGGCTTCCACCCCTCCCGCACTGCCAGTGAGCACAGCTGTGTGGTGGTCATCACCCGTGAGGTGCCGAGCCAGACCACTGCCGACTTTGTGAGGGACTCGGTGATGCTCCACCAAGCCAAGCCGGAGCTGTACGAGCGTCGCGTTTGCTTCCTGCTCCTCCAGCTCTGCAACGGCTTGGAGCATCTCAAAGAGCACGGCATCATCCATCGTGACCTGTGCCTGGAGAACCTCCTGCTTGTGCCCTGCAAGCCCCCCATGAGCTGTGGGAAAGCCAAAGATGACAAACACTTACCCTGCCTCATCATCAGCAATTTTTTGAAAGCTAAACAGAAGACTGGAACCGGAGACTCCAAGCTGAAGAAGAGTCAGGCCCAGCTGGCCCCGGAGATTGTGTCGGCTTCTCAGTACAAAAAGTTTGATGAGTTTCACACTGGTATTCTCATCTATGAACTGCTGCACCAGCCCAACCCCTTTGAGGAGAAGGTGCACCTCAGTGAGCAGGAGTACAGCCCTGAGGACCTCCCTGCTCTACCCAGCCTCTCCATCTGCTCCCGGGGACTCCAGCAGCTGGCCCAGCTACTACTGGAAGCAGATCCCATCAAGCGTGTGTGGATCACTGAGGCCAAGCAGATGCTGCAGTGTCTGCTTTGGGGGCCCAGAAAAGACCTCGTGGAGCAGCCCCTCAGCCATGAGGAAACCCTGCACCAGGTGCTGCAGACAATGCTGGATGGACATGAAGCGTGCCCTGCTCATGATGAAGTTTGCTGAGAGGGCCGTGAACACGGAGCAGAGCGTTGAACTGGAGGACTGGCTGTGCTGCCAGTACTTAGCATCTGCTGAGCCAGCCTCCCTCTTGCACACATTAAAACTGCTGCAGCTGCTCTGACCTTGGACGTGTCTCAGAGGCAGCTGATGGCTCCTGACTGCCTTGCAGCTAAAGGTACACAGCCCTTTCAGATGGGAGAGGTTTGAATCTCAGCTGCGATGCACGTTCAGCTCCTGCCCCGCAGTCCAGTCAGAGTGCTCAAGGCATGTTTCGTATCCTCAGAACTGTTAGTTTTCAGGCAGGCAAAACAGGGAACCTACCCCCATTTCGGGGGATTTTTGTTTTTTGGTATGGTAAATGTGGACTAATAAACACCTGCCTGCCTGTGTGCATTGTGAAAAACACGATTCACTTTTATGTAAAATCTGTAAGTTTAATAAACATAAAATAAAATAGGCAATTAGGAGACAAAAAACCAAAGCTTTTTTGGCTGAGGTGCTGATACCAGCAAGATCAGCACCCCATCTCTTTTCATATCCTTTGCTTTAAGGACTTCTGTGTTACATATTTAAATAAGATAATACATGATTCAAATATTCATTTTGGTTTCAAGACCCCTCTAAAGTAAACAGTTTATTTATGGGACTCCACGCAGTCTGGGGGAAGTTGTAAATCTGTCTTCCGAAGATTCAGACCCTCAAAAGGCTCAATTGTTCTTTATCAGAAATCTTTAGTTCAGGAATTCCGGACGTCCCTTCTGTCTTTTATCTAGTTGAGGAGTTAATAAAAAACAATCCCATCTCTATTTTGTTGCAATCTAAGAAGATTCATTTATCACATTTTTCAAATTCTATTAATAAAAGAACATAAAAAATAACCTTCCCATATTGTACTTAAACCAATCATCTTACTATATAGAAAAAGCCAACTCCAAAACATACATTTACAACATGCATGTTTCTAATGAACTCACTCTACTGAGCTGATTTCTGTGCCTATGGGACGGTCCTCCAACCCCCACCTCTCCCAAAGCATCAGAGCCTTTTTCCCTGGGAATAACACCATGCTCTAGAGTGGGAAGCAGGGATGAATGGGTGGCTGGTTCTTTTCAAGAGCAAAGGCATTTCACAAAATGCTCCTTTGCAAGGGACAACCTGGAGCTTTGAAATTCACATCTTTTGTGAGTTTTGGCATCCATTTTGCTTCTCCCTTTCAAAACAAAAATTGCTGCTGGTTTCTGTGTATCAGTTCTTTTTTTCCCTGTGGGCAGTTCAATATCAGCTGCCTGTTACCTTTGATACTAATACAGCCTGGCTCTCCTGTGTAGTGGTGCAGATGTAGTAGAGCACCACTGTTGGATGTGAAGGGGTGAGAGAGAGCTCGGGGTGGGTCTCTTCATGAGAATGATGCTGGGAATTACCCCTTGTAAAGCTAATGCAATGGAAAATCCTCAAGTCACCTCCAAGGCCTTGGTGGGAAAGTCAAGGCCAGGTTGCTTTGCTTTCCCCAACTCTCCCCATCCCTTCCTTCACCTGGTAATTCACCTATCCCTTGTGTCTCACATTTATTGAACTCCTTTATTGAGAGATCAGCTGGGATGTGAAAGGCTGGGACCATTGCAGGCCAGCAGGGTCTCGTTGCTGCTGGTGTTTGAATTAGAAATGCACAGGGCTGGGTGCGCTGCAAACACGTTTCTCCAACAGATGGGATGCAGGAGCAGAACAATGAATGGTGGAGAAACTGGCCTGGCTCCCTTTAGCCCCTTTCCCTCCATCCAGACATAGAGCAGCCACTCAGATTGGGAGAGAGGCAGTGTTGCTGGGGAAAAAAAAAGATTTTTCAAAGGGTTGATGCTTGAAAAGGAGAAGTGCATTAGGATTTCTGATGGGTAGCTGTTGTGGGGAAAGTGACACCTAAGCCTCAGCTGAGTGCCACAGCTGAGTTTGAAGACTTTGCTGTCTTATGCCCCCCCAGTTTTTGCCATCCCCACCATGCCATGAGCAGCAGCTCCCCTTTTCCTAGCAGGCATTCTTGTCCCCATGCCCAGGAACCTCTGCAGGAATGGTGCAGGGGATGGATCATTCCCTGTGTGGCAGGGGACACAGATGACCCTGCACCCTGGGGACCAAGTGTGTCACCAAGTGTGTCCTTCAGGGGGAAGGAGGATTGCAGGATATGTCTGGGAACACAGCTTGAGGTCCGTGTGCCACAGGGACAGTGCTGAGGAGCAGTGCCTGCAGGAGCACCGCAGACCCCAGGAGCTCAGAGGTACTGTGGAGGGGGAAAGGGGTGTTTTCTTGTGCTGCCCCCAGGCAGCCTGGCAGCCCCTTTCCCAGTGGTCCAAGCCCACAAGAAAGGTGGATGTGCAGAGAAAGGTGGATCTGCACAGAAACTCTCTTGTATTTTGCTGTAATTCTGCAGGGTGTGTTTCCAGAGAAAGTGATACACTGGAAAGAAGTTTTTCCTTGTCAGTTTTGGCATGCATGGCATGCAGCAACACCCTGGTTTCACAGGACTTGTTCTGCCAAGTCCATGGACCTGATATTTCACTTTTCTGAGCAAATATTTCTGAAGATCTGTCTAGTACCTGCTCAAGCAATTCTCTGCTATGGTTCTGAAAGACATGCCCTTGCTTTTCAAGGAGCAGGAACAAATTTCCACAGTAACACTGGAAATATTGACACACTGCTCATGCCTCTCATTTTATACCATCAAAGGCTGGGAGTGGAAGCTTGTGAGCCATAAGGAAGTATGTGAGTCAGCAGTATTTATTTTGTTTCCCTGTGCTAAAGAAGTAACAGCCAGTTTCTAGTGAAGGAATTGATTGTTTGACAATAGAGTGAGTGAGCAGAGCAGGCTGACCAGTGTCAAACCAAACTCTGGGCATGAAAGCAGATATGACTCAGAGACAAGTTTTAGGCATATAGTGCTCTTCTTGGAAGCATTTTTTGTTGCATCTATTTCTTTTCTTCAGAAAAAGAAAGCAGATAAATGGGAAGGGAGACTATTAAATAAGGCTGAAGAGGTCTGAACTGCGCTCTTGTCTCAGACTTTTCTGTGACCTTAGGAAATCTGCTTCATTCCCACCCACTCCCAGCAGAGATGATCAGTTTCTGTCTGAGTTACAAAGCAGAGTCAGCCACAAACCTTGCAAGTTTATGTTTGACTCTGTTAGACAAGACATGAGAGTACCTAAAGGAGGAAGAAATTAGGAAATAAATGCAGTGATTTATTAAAACACAATATTGCAAAGTTCCTTCCTTTATTCTCAGGCACCAGTCGCTCCCTGGCTTTTTGCTGCTTGCTGCCGTTACAAATTTGCTGACCACTGCCTGTAAATGGCCCACTGCTGCTTGGGGCAAAGGCCACAACAGCCTCTGGATGATTCTGATTCCTTTGGGGCTATTTTTTCCCTTTAGCCTTCACAAAGAGCAGACACAAACATATGCTGAAGAAACAGAGCTGCGTCTTAGGGGAAAACACAGGAGAGGAGTGAACCAACAGTGCAGTAGTGGGCTGGGATGTGCTGAAGTGGTGGAGCTGCCCTGCCACCAAATGGGAGGTGCCAGGAATCATCCAGACTTCCCAGCAGACCCAGGTAGCTGCAGCATGCTGGGCATTCCAGAAATAGCTTTGCTGCTCTGGGACTGCAGCTCAGAGCTGTCTCCCCAGGATGGATGCCACCTCTCCCATGCTCTTCAGAGCCTGTAGTGCAAAGCTGGTGGGGTAAATCACAGTGAGGATATCTTTCTCTGTCACTGCCAGGATGATCTCAGCTACCAGAGAACAAGTGGAGAGGTGGAATCCTCCCCCAAGCCCTGAAGAACCAAGGTAGCAAGAAGCAGAGATCAAACCCTTGTACTTGCAGAAACCCTGGAGTCCCTCCTGAGCCAGTCAGCTCCTCCCATAGCCAAGAGTGAGCAGGGTGGAGAAGTGAGTCTGCTGTAAGTTGCTGGTCCAGAAATGCCCCAAATACCTTTGAAATACCCCAATTCTTTCCCAGTGCACAGAGTAGTGCTTCCCTCTCTGGGCCAGTGCTCAGAGGTGGTGTTCCCCAGTCCATGGATGGCCCTCAAAATGCCTTTCATCTGAATTTTGGAAAAGGAGCGCCTGAGTTACTTGAGGCACATGGGCAAGAGTATCTTGGGCAAAGAGGAAAAGAATTGGGAAGACCTTTTTCTGCACTCCTATTCCTCCTCAGTTACACTTTCTGAATGCATTTGGGCAGTCTTTTTGCCGCAGTACAGCACCTGGATGTCAGCAGCCCCATGGGACTTCTCAGGGCTCCCATATAAATAGGACCAGAGCAAAGGGGTCCCCCAGCCCTGTGGGCTGCATTAGGCAGAGTGCTGCCAGCACATGCAGGGAGGTGATCCTGCTCCTCTGCTCAGCACCACTGAGACACATCTGGAGTGCTGGATCCAGTGGTGGACTCCCCAGTACATGAGAGACATGGACATACTGGAGAGAGTCCAGCAAGGGATTGATGATGAGGAAGGGACTGGAGCATGTCTGATCAGAAAGGAAGCTGAGAGAGCAGGGACTGTTCAGCCTGGAGAAGAGCAGGCTCAGACAGGGGGAGCTTGTAAGCATACTGGTAAGTACTGATGAGGAGAATGAAGGACAAGAGGTGATGAACACAGACTGGAACTGTGAAATCCCACGGAGACTCAGGAACACAACTTCTGTGTGTGTGTGCACACAGTGTGTATGTGCTGGTATGTGTGCCCTGTGTGTGCTACTGCTGTGTGCGGTGCTAGGAGCAGGGGTGTGAGCGTTGAATGCTTTGTGTTGTGAGTGTGGCTGCACGTTGTGTGCACAGTGCAGGACTGGTGAGCATTGTGTGTGTGTCTGTTGTGTTCAGTGTGTGTGGGATGGTGGCTCAGGGCTCTCTGTGTGGCCCCAGCTGGGGCTTGGTCCTGTGAGGGCCCCAAGGGAACCCCAGAGAGGTCACAGATGGAGTCAGAGGCATGTGGGAGAAGGGATGTCTGACAGTTTACGAGGTAGACATGGGGAAATGTGGGGGTACCCAGGGGGGTTATAAGGCATGTGGGAGGTTGGGAAACCCTGTGAGAGTTATGGGCTATCCAGAAAAGCAAAGTGACACCCAAAAGGTCAAGACACTGGAGAGCAGGCTGGGTGCACATCCAGGAGACTGGAGGGCCTTGGGCTGGGAGGGTGGTGGTGGTGGTGATGGGGCACCCATGGGAGTTGTGGGACACCCAAGAAAGGGGAGAGGGCAGAGACACCCCAGGGGGCTATGGGACACCCAGGAGGCTGCGAAACCCCAGGGATTTATAAGGCACATGGGGGCCAAATAGAGCTTGGACAGGGTTGGGGGTCCCCCAAGCGGCTCAGGGGGCACCCAGGGAGGGGTGTGATTGCAGGGTCCCCCCAGAAACTGATGCTGCAGTCCAGGCTTCTGACACCTCCTTTATTGCCGGCATTAACAGAGCCCCTGATGGGAGAGAGAATCCGTGCCCGCGCTGGGGGTCGTGGCCCCGCCGTGCCAGGCCTCACTATGGGAAGGTTCTCTCCAGGTGCACGGGCAGTCCGTTTACACAGCCAATGACCACACGGTGCTGCAGCTGCTGGTCAGTGTAGGAGCAGGGAGGCCGCGTGCTCCCGCCACGCAGCAGGCAGTTGGTGATGCTCAGGGCTGTCGAGGTGATGTGTAAGTTCGTGTTGTTGATGGGCGCCCGGGAGCAGGCAGCCACCAGGGTCCCGACTGGAGCATGCACGAAGGTGTTTTTGCTTTTGCAGAGCTTACTTGGGGCCAACACCTGCCGCCGCCTCATCATGGTGTCGCAGTAGCCATTTGCAATGGGCGTCCGGGGGTGGTCCACATGCTGCCGCTGGAACTTCTCGTAGCGGGTCTCACCCAGCACCCCTGCCAGTGCTGCCAGCACCAGGATCATGCACAGCACCCAGCCTGCCATGGACACCTGGGGAAGGTGGGGTTAGGGCCATCTGAGCCTCTGGGCCCCCCAGCTGGATATCCCACTCTGTGTGCATGGTTGTTCTACAAATTCCCCTCCCAAATCCCTGCGTCCCATACAAATCCCCTCCCAATGCGTGGAAGCCCATCCCTGGACAGCTGAGCTATCTGTGGATCTTGCCTGGATGCACAGGAACCCTAAAGTTAGGCACTCCCCAGAAGCCTCAGTCCCCCATGGAACACCCCTCACCTGCTCTCAGACCCCCGGCTCCCCTACAGATCCACCGCGTGCCCCGACACCCGGATGCCATACACGGCCTTCCTTCCCCTCTGGATGCCTGAGCTCCTCACAGACCCCTCCCACAGACATTCTGCTCCCCTGTGCACCCCTCACCCGCACCTGCGAGCGCATCTCCGTGTTCCTTTTGGCCTCAGGGTCTCCAGGATACCTCCCACTCCTCTGCACCTCTTTTATATTGGCCCCAGCCATGCCCAATGGGCAAGGATCTGGGAGGAGTGGCAGAGTAAAGAATAGGTCCAACGGATGTCCACATCCGGGAGAGCCAGGTGTCCAGGAAGCCCTACTCACCCTCATGGCCCCCAAGGTCATTAGGCAATCATTAACAAACCACATGACTGTCTGCATGTGTCTGCTTGGGTGGCCCCTGTCCCATCTGGTGGGGGGCAGGATGTCACCATCACCTCTGGGGCAGCTGGCATGTGTTCCTACAACTCTTGAAAGATGTGACACATCCGTGACTCTTCTGCAGTGATGAGGGACCTATGTGCTCCTTTTCCTGGTGTCCCCTTGCAGGCAAATCCATATGCCCGGGAAGTGCCAGGATGCATTTTTCCTCACTGCCACCTCCCATGCTCCCAGCTGCTGCATTCATGCAGAGACCAGCAAAGAGCCAGGAGCCAGCCTGAGTCCATCAAATACTCCTTTCCCATCATAATGGAGCTCCAAGGAAAGCATGTCCCCTCCAGAGGGAGAGGCATGCAGTGCCCAGGAGAGGCTGTCATGAGTGGGTGCAAGTGGTCTCCATCCTCCCCGTCTAAGGCATCAGAGAGACTCTGATGGGAAGTGGCAGAGAATGAGGTCCTGAGCAGCACCTTTCCCGAAAGAGCTGGAACTTTTCCAAGATTGGCCACAGTGAAGGTGCAGAGGGTCTTGCCCTGGGCTCTGGCAGCATTTCTACAGCCTCTGATAAAATCCTCCTCAAAGGTGCACAGTCCCTACAGTGCAAACAGCTCGGGTACCTGGCCAAAACCTCACAGACGTGGAAGGTCAGCACAGCCCCCTTGCTGGCTCTCAATACCCTGCTCCTGGGCATGGAAAGAGGATGGGGACTCTCATCATGACCCCTTGGACACACTCTGCTTTCCACTGTCCTGGTGTGGGTGCAAAAGGGATGGCGTCCACAGGAGGAGGAACAAACCCAGATGCTTGGCAACAGACTGTCTCTAGCTGGCATGGTGCAGGTACCTGTGCTGGATCCCATCCTACCTGGCAGAGCCTCAGGCATATCCTTGCCAGAGGCTGCTGTGAGGCTCATTGGTGAACCACAGCCTGTGGTCACCTCTTGTCCTAGGGGAGTCTCAATTGCCTGGTGTGGGAGTCCAGGGCATTCCTTTGGATACCCTGGACAGACAGGAACCTGCACAGCAAAGTTTGAGACCTGTACAGGGGGGTTTAAAACCTGTACAGGGGCGTCCAGGATTTGTACAGGGGGCTTGGAGACCCTGGTACAGAGCCCAGAAAGGCAAGGGCTTTGACTTTAGTCCATGGGACAGCCTTCCAACATGAAGAGAAAAATTACAAGCCACAAAGTGTAATAAAGAATAGTGTAGTTTTCGCATTTGGGGTTTCTAGAATAGGGGTGAAAGGTGACAAGATGGAGGATTCTGGGCTTCCCTCCCCCCCCAGCCAAGGATCCAAAAGTTATTTACCCACGGGTCTGAGCAAAGGGCTATCCCATCGCCCAGGGAAACAAGAAGTAAAGTGCAAAGGGAAAAATTAACAGGAGGGGGGTGAGCCTTTGCCGTTAACACGAAGGGGTGGTCAACCTTTGCCATTAAGGGAAGTTCTTATAAGACCAGAACACACAGGCTCTTTGAATGTCCCATTGACAAGAAATATGAGAAGTAGTCCTGAGGGGACAGAATATTAACAAGGCTTTTAGTAAACACCAGAAAAAAGATAAATCCCCGACTGACAGGTTAGAAAAGCTTAGAAATAGCTTGAGGATGTACTCATGGGTAAAAGACATATGAAGGAAATTAGAAAAGTTAGAAGGGTGGCAAGAGCGGGAAATACAAGATTTTTTGAGATGAGTGCAGAAAGTGTAAGAGAGAAGAAGAAAGTGAAAGCAGAGGCAAGAGTGTTAGTAACTGCAGTCAAAAAAAAAAAACCAAACAAACGCAAGATGTATGAAGCAGGAGGAGAGGAAAAGTAAACTAAGTTGACCAAAAGGCTTTAATTGTAAATGCTATTATTGTAGGAAAAGCTATGTAAAAGTGAGTTTTAAAGAAAAGTAGTAGACTCACTGTAGGGCAGGATATTTTCCTAAGGGGTTGGACCCTCCCTGTAGAAAAGAAAACTTAGAGATAACAAAACAAACATTATACCTGGCTGTACAAATAAGGAAACTTGAAGAAGGATGTTTTTAAGTAGTGGCAATTAGCTGTAAATGGGTTAAGGGGTCAATTGGATACCCAAGCTAAAATAATAATAATAAAAAAGTGCCGAAAACACTCCCGAGTCCTTTACTAGACAGAAAAAATGAAGCATAAAATTAAGATAAGCATTTAAAGAAAAAAAACAAAACAAAACAGAACGCATTTAAAATGGCAGTCACTCCCAAGCTCCCCTGAAGAATTTCCTTGCTGCTGAGAAGATGGTAATCCACGCTCTGAAAAGCAAAACCAGAGGCATTGAAGAAGGCAGAGGGTTACTAAAGTAGGGACTACTGCTGGGAGTTCTGGCTCTGCCACTTGGCATGCCCGGCCAACTTTAGCACAGGAGTTTGTAAATATAATAGCATTCGATGTGTGAAATGATGTTAGAGAAGCATCACAGCATGTCACAATATAAGTGCAACACCTGAGGAAAATAAACTAAAGCAAATTAAAAAAATCAAACTCAAATCAAGCTCCTGCTGGGAAACTTCAGGAAGAGCGTGGAATGGCGACGCGGAACGACACGAGTGATGGTGGTGGGTGGGTCAAAGCCAAATTCCACAAATGAGGCAATTATCAGGGAATGGCACTCCGATATACCCACAGCAGGACAATCTGCAGCATCCCCAGATCATCCAGACTTGCTGCCACCAGGGGCACAAGGCAGTTTAGCAACTTCCAAAAGGACCTGCTTCTTAAATGAAAATTACGCAGTGATACCCACAGGGGTCACTGGGACTTTGTGTAAAAGGCAAGACTTTTTGATAATAGGTAAGGACAGGAGTAGTATCCTGGGACTCATCATCTATCCTTCAATCATTTCAGCAGATCGGAATGAGGAATTGACAGTTTTAGGCAAACCTCTCAGACCAACATCACAGAATTTTCCTCTTTCATTCAGCACATGCCAAGATCATTCACCCTGTAGATCTCCTCTGGTCTGGATAAAACCTCCATATAAAAACAGTCCTGCTTGTGCTTCACGCATTTCATGATGTCACAAGTAGCCCTGCTATAGGTGGTCCTACATAGATGTGAGGAGTACCAGAAGGAGTTTTGTACTAGAAGTGATCTCTCCCTCTCATTGTGTTCCCAGTTATTTCTTAAGGGGAAAAAATCTGCCTGCACTCATTGAACTGAGATTAAAAAATAGTTACTATGAAGTCACTTGTTTTCATCAGTGCGTTACTTAGACATGCACTAACGTGTTCAGCAGCTCAGAAATTATTTGCTTAGCAAGAGCAATCTTCATGTAGTGGAAGTTCTGTCTCTCCAAAAGCAACAACGTGCAGCAATAAAATTAAGAGCCAGACCTCTGGAAACTCCATTTTTCCACCGCTAACTTGGAGTCTGAGAGTAAGAACTTGCCAGGAAATTGTGCAGGGGTAAGAAAAACTCACATCTGTTGGATCTTTACTTGCTAGGCACAGAAGCAATTTGCTGTCAAAAATGAGAGGGACAAGAGGATTTCTCTGCCTTCACTAACAGAGGAGCAACTGCTTAAACTCATCATGGGAAAGATGAGTTTTTAAATGAACACTCAAATGCAGTTTGTCTTGCTGATGCAAGCAAGAAGCTGTGCAGTCAGCCACTGAGTGAGGTGAGGTCAAATTAATTGGCTATGCTGTCAGATGTTAAAATATGAAGTGCAAGGGAGCTTTTAAGCCCTGGACACGCAGAAGGACTCCATGCTGAAGGTGCAGAGCACTTTTAAGACAGTTCTGAATAAGTTTAATTCATTACCTTCTGCTTGGGGCAGAACCCAGGAGTATAAAAAAAACTTAAGAGCAGTTTGTGGGCTAGGCATGTGGACGGGTTGCCAAAGATTCCAGTGCTGACGTTTGTTTCCTAAGACTCTCTCAAGTAAATCTTGTCTCTTGAAACAAGGATTCAGCTGCATGTCCTGGCAGAGATGCCTCTGGTGAGATACTCATGGACTGCACACTGAAGGATTTCTCTTGGCTCTATCCTCTGTCAAACCCTGTGGATGGAAGTGGCAAGAGGTGCCATGCTGAATGATCCCTGCCTGTGGCTTTTGACAGGGTTTTAATGGAGAAAATCGTCCTGTGCACCCATTAGAGTATGACACTGATGTCTGGGTTTTCCTTAAAGCTTGGGGCATGAATCTCAATTGTTAAGGCAGATATTTCTCAGCTGAAACTGGACAGCAGTCACTTGCTGGGCAACTGGGTGTACAATGCAGGCACACACCTGGGGCAAGGGTCCAAAAGGTGTCAGATGGCTCAGCACTCAAGCACTGGGGCAAAAGAGACGTGTGCTGCTTCACATTTCCTACCGAGCTGTTACTGAGCATATTCTCAGAAATGGGCTGCTGAAACAGCCTTTCATGGGAGACAAACCTGCAGAAGCCAAAATCTGTGCTGCTCATTCCTGAGGTACCTCTCGGTGCTGTTGGTGTGATGGGATAGATTACGGGAGGTGCATGCAGAGAGCCTTGGCAGTGGAGGAGACAAATGAAAATTGACCAGTGCTACCAAAATCTGGTGAGGAAGGACAGGGCTGGATGGTGCCAGCATCCACTCTGGTGTCTGAGAACCAGGGGATCTGCCCTCACCTCATGTGGTCTCAGGTGGTGGAGCAGCTAACAGGGATTGCTGCTCTGGCACAGGTGGTGCAAACCTGCAAGTGACATGCCACAACAGACTGGGAGCTCAGGGAGCTGAGCCCCTGCACTTGGAGGTTGTAGGTGATTGCTGCTGAGTCACTTGGGCTTTGAGGAGACAAGTGCCTTCTTCGGGCTGACATGGAAACTGCCCCAGGACATTCCTCGGGAGCAGTCAGGAAGCTGCTGGGAGGAAGTGCCTGCTGGCAGCTGAACCCTCAGCAGCAGCTTTGTGAGGAGGAAGGATTGTTTGCCACCACTCTGCAGCTTTGGAAAATAGATTTAAAGAAAGCAATAGACCCTGCTATCTGCTAAACTATTTGTTATTTGCTTGGAGCAAAACCCCACCGTTTCACCTTTTGAGGTTTACACTTCCATGCAAGTTGTTAGCAGCGTCCCATTTGTCATTCAAGTGGCAAGATAAATTTCCTTAAATTATTGTCTCTCTTCCTTTAATTTCCCTTCCACTCCTCACTTGTTCTGACTCTATGACCCAAAATTATTGCTCTTTATTTCAATGTCAGATCACCTTTTTCTCCTTTTCTTTAATGTCCCTCTTCTTTCATGGCACTTCTTTCATGGTAAGTGTATTACCCATCTCCAGTCTGGCCCGGGTAGGAAAGCAGCTGCTATGTCTGCCCAGAATGAGCCAGCCATCCCAACCCAATCCATGTGCAGTTGGCATGTGAGGCTGCTTGGGGTTTAGTGGTATGCAGTAGGGCCAGCCTGTCCTTGGAGCAAAGAAGTCCGGCAATAAGCTGGGAAACAGGCGGTGGGGGGAAGGCCAGATTTCTTTTCAGCAAGATGGAAATTGCCAAAATCCCAGGCATGCTCAGCGACCCTTCCCCAGTGTGAAGCAGAGAGAAAGGTTCCATATACTTGGAGTGCTCTAGTACAGCCAGAGGGCTGGAGCTGTGTGCCAGGAGTCACTCTCTCCTTATCATGCCCTGCTGCTGAAGCACTGGGTGGCAGCTGCCAGGTGAGAGAGGCTGTGTTTAAAAGATTGTCCCTGCTATCAAGTGCTTCATTCTTACCTCCCTGTAGATAACATCACAGCTTAAATATTTACCCTCTACTACCTTTTTACTACTGTAGATGCAGTTCATAGGAAAGTGGTTTCAAGGGTGGGGAAGTGCATTTCTCTGGAAGTCTGGTTGCAGCCTGCTTTGCAAACCTGCTTTATTAAACTGGATGAAATCCCTAACCCTTCCAGTAAAACTTTGCAGTTGTGAATAGCTGAAGACTGTTCACTGGGTTCAGATGTAAGTCGGCTTGCTGCTTTCTTCCAGCCAGGGCCCTGGGGGTGGCAGGGATATGGAGAAGGACCTGTGCTCTGAGCCTGCAAGGGCCACTCATGGCATCTTCTTGTGTGTTGCTGTCTCCTAGGACACTCATCTGAGCTGAACCACTCGCCCCCTCCGGCTGAGAGCCAAGTGTTTCCCCCTGTTCCTTTCCTTCCTGTCTCCACTGAGGATGGTCCTTCCTCTGCCCCCAGCTGCCCGCCCCCTCTGCCCCAGAAGAGGACAGTGATCAGAATGGTGTCTTCCCCAGATGGCTTTTTTGGGGGACAGGCATCTTCAGCCAAAGCAGCTGGTGCTGCCAGCCCCAGGCTGAATGTCAGCCAGTCTGAGAGCACTATGTGCCTCCGAGAGGAGCTTCCCTTCATCCACCCAGCCAGCCTGGGGGGCCGCCCTGGTGCCTTCTCCTCCTCTGAGTCCCTGGAGAAAAGCTCCAAAGGAAACAGCTACTGGGGCTCAAGCACTGCTAAGAGCACAGCGGCTTGCGGCCCCAGCAGAAACCTCCAGCCCCTCTCCTCCTCACAGCTCAGCGTGTCCAGCCAGGTGTCCTCGGCCTCCAGCCTCCACAACCTGCTGAGCAACATGGACAGCAAGGAGGGGCTGTACAGCAAGCTGGGGGCCCTGTACGCCGAGTCCCTGCGCCGCCTGGTCGCCAAGTGCGAGGAATGCTTCATGCGCGAGCAGAAGAACGAGCTGCACTTCAGCGAGAACAACTGGTCGCTCTTCAAGCTGACGTGCAACAGGCCCTGCTGCGACTCGGGGGATGCGATTTATTACTGTGCCACGTGCTCCAAGGACCCTTCTACCACCTATGCTGTGAAGGTAACAGGCCACCAGGTATCCAGGCTTATCTCCCTCTTCTAGGTGGAGATGTGTGCGCTATAGCAGCACACGGTGTCTCATACAATGTCTTGTTTTCTCTGCTTGCATTTCTCACAGCTGAAGTTGGGAAAGCAAAACCCCCTCCCAAAACTGCCACTTTCCCACTGCTGCTTGGGAAGGGTAATTTTGAGAAGGAGTTTTCATTGTTACAAACGCCAGTCAGATTTAGCTTAATTGCTGAAGGGGTCTGAAATCCAACCATTTTCTCTCTCTGAAAACATCTTTGTACAAATACTCTGTTGTAAACTCAGAGGTATTTGCCTCTGATGACACAAACTGATGAAAGGCTGCTCAAAAGACAGCATTTTTGCCTCTGCCTGCCTTTTAAGTGGAAGCTCTGACCCAGATACTGAGTGCTTATATGATCTTGAAACTACAGGCAATAAAATATTGCATATCCCAATTAAACAATGCAAGGCTGACCTAGACATGCTGTGTAAGGTCAGGTCTGAAATATTTTCCTGTACCTCCATGGAATACATGTTTTGAAATGGAAACTTGAGATGCAATATTTCAGCTCTTTGAAACCCGTATAAGTAAGCTTATCCAGCCGGTTCCATGTACATCCTGTGGATTTGGGGTTCTTGATCAACGTTATTACTTGCATACAGAGATTTTAATTGCCCATTCTGACTTAGCACTGAGGACATCTCACTGCTGCTTATGCCTAAGATTTATTTCAATGCCTAAAGTAATTCCCAAAAAAGCACAGTCAGAGGTGCATTATGGAAGGGAAAAAAAAGAAAAAAGTCTCTGCTGAATCGTCTTCACCATTATGAACTCTAAGAGCTTTTCTAGGATGTTTTAAAACATCCCTAAGGGATGTTATAGTTAAGTGGTAGCTTAAAAGCCAGTTCATATCGTAAAGGCAATACAGTCCACCCAACAGGGGGGCTGTAAATAACCAGATTCAAATTAGATGAGATCTTGCACTAATACCCTTAGTCCAGCACTCAGAGTCCAAGCTTTTCTTGTGTGTTATACCTAAATACATCCCAATTCTCTTCCTGAAGCCTAAGAACCATGTAGTGAACTGTTGTGCTCCTTTTCAATCTGCAGTTGCCTGTGGCACACCCACACCTTTGCTTTTGCTTGCTGTGTTAGGTGAGGTTCAGTAGCTCAGCTCTGTGGCTGTGCATGAATTCTTGCCAAGGCAGAAACAGCACATTTTGGCCTCTTGACAGGGCTGCCCTTGTGTCCCTGTGAGTGAAGTGGGCTTACTCTGTGCCCTAGGTACACTGCAGAGTGTCTTAACAAAGTCCAAGCCAGTGCAACAAGGCTGGACTCTGTGCCAGCATAGTCATGTTGTGTATGTGTTTATCCATGTGCATGGATACGATTCCTGTGTGCCACCATCCCTTTGGCGGCCAAAGTAGGGAATGAATAATTGGGAAACATTACAATTGGCTGATCCGTAGCTGCCCCTCCTGGCTTCTGGTCTAGATTTTTTGACATGAAAGAGATCACAGACCCGTAGTTAAAATTAGACTTGGAGAGCTCAAAATGGGCAGAGGATCAGACTTGATCCAAGGAACCTATTAAGAAGCAGGAGCCAGAGTCTGAGCTGTGCACAGACAGACATTGCTATGTATAAAAGTTTGAAAATGGCTTTAGAGGAATTCAGCCAAGATATGCTCCATGCCTTGGCTTCTTTCTCCACTAGAGGTGTGTGACTAAGCCAGCCCAGGCTCCTACTTGGAGCTTTCAGCAGGGAGGATGCCTCTGGTGCAGCCAAAGTCAAGAAGAATGGCTGGATGGGGAAGATTTCCCAGTACTCATCTGCCTGTAGTTGTTCTTCCAGAGACTTCTCTCTTGCCAGGAATTCCTTCCCTTTTCCTATGCCTTACATGTCTTTCTTTTGGGAGGAGGAATGAGCAGGTTTGTTAGCCAGAGGGCTGGAAGGTCTGCTCTGCATTTGGGGACCTCCTGCATCATCCTGTGTCCCACTGCCTTCATCAGCATTCTGCCTAGCTCTCCAAAGCTTGTCTTCCCACAAATAAGTCAGGGCAGGGTATTTTTGTTCAGAAAAAAGAGGACAATAGGGATTTGAAATGCTCCATCTCCACAGGATTGTCTCATCTGAGTGAATTAGCTGCAAATGCCTACATTCAAACCCTTGCAAGAGGAATACAAAAGCAGCCTCTTCAGCTCCTCTCTATTCTTGTGTATATTTTAACTCAGAGGCAAAATTGATTTCTCCTACGATTTTGCAGGCAGGCTGTGACTGGCACTGGCACGCTCCAGGCTTTGAAACCTTTCATGCTGAGTTTCAGCCTGTTGCTTACTCCTGTGGATGACATATAAACACTTCTCTAAATAAAGGGGAAAAAAGTATAATAGAAATGCCAGAAGGCCCCATAAACTAATGGACACTCCTATAATAAACCTGGGTTTGAGTCTCTAATGCAGTATAAAGCTAAGCTACAGAAGAAAATGAAGATAGAAGTCATGTAGGTTAAAGAGAGTTCAGATTATAAAATGCATTTTTCTCCCTAGAGTTTGCTGCACTCTCACTTCTTTCTAGGCCTGTTGTAAGCTCCCATTTTCTCTTGGGTGTTTTTCTTTTCTTGCCTGTGCTGAGGAGTACAGCTTGTTGCTCATTTCCCTTAGCTGTTGATCAGGGTTTTATAAATGCATGTTTTGGAGTTGGCTTTTTGCATATAACAAGCTGATTGCTTTATGTATAATATGGGAAGGTTATATTGCATGTTCTTTTATTAATAGAATTTGGAAAATGTGATAGATGAATATTCTTAGATTGTAACAAAGTAGAGATAGGACTGTTGTAACTCCTCAAATCGATAGAAGACAGGAGGGGCATCTGGAATTCCTGAAGGTAAGGAACAATTGAGCCTTGTTGAAGAAGACTGATTTACCACTTCCATCCAGGCTCTACGGAGCCCCATAAATAAACTGTATACTTAAGGGGGGGGGGGGGGTGTCTTGAAACCAAAATGAATATTTGAATCATGTATTAGCTCATTTAAATATGTAACACAGAAGTCCTTAAAACAAAGGATATGAAAAGAGACAACGTGCTGATCTTGTTGGTATCAGCACCTCAGCCGAAAAGAGCTTTGGTTTTTTTCTCCTTATTGTCTATTTTATTTTACTTTTAATAAACTTATAAATTTTACATAATAAGTGAATCGTGTTTTTCACAACTGGGGGCTCATCCCAGATATACCTCATCCCTAAAACCTGAGAGATATAAGGCAAGGGAGGGCCCCCGCCAATCCGTTTTTGGCAGCCCAAGTCTTGTTTCTTGAGGGAATTGGGAGATAGCCAGTAAAACTCCTGAAGAGACAAAAGACGGAAAAAAAGCAAGCAAGGAATTTTTGCCCTGTAAAATTTCAGTGCACGAGAAGATCTAAGGAAGAACGATGATTGGTAAGTCAACCTTAGTTTGGGTGGGATTACAGGGGGTTTGCGAGATGTATGAATGAGACGTGGACTGGGATACCCCCAGATCTACGAAGTGGGTGCGGTGGTTTCCTAAGCTGCGGTTCCGTTCTTTTGCGAGAAAGGCAGCCAGTATGGAAACAAAGCGAAAGATTACAGAGTGACAGAGACTGCTGGGGTGGCTGGGACTGAGTCTCAGGGAGAGGGGTAGACCCTTGGGAAGGGAGCCGGGGTTTTCTTGGGACAATCCACCAGGAAAACAGGAAAAAAGGAGGGCCCTAAAATTGCCTGTAATGAAGATCTGAAAGCACCAGAGCCTTGCAGTCCGGTTGAAAGTCGTAAAAGGCTTAAGAACACTGGAGCTTGCTCTTAGGTGACACATCTCATACAATCATAAAATTTGGCCAATAACATTTGAAATCCTAAAAACACCCATGAGTGAATACTGACAAGTAATTTGAAAGAAAAGGTATATCTTTTTTTGTTGTCTAGTTGTATTTGGGGTTTTTGTGCTGTTTTTGTTTGTCGTTGTGGATTTTTGTTTGATGAATGGTGGTGTGTGTGAGTGAGAAAGACTTATTAAAGAAATAAAGTTGAATGAGTGAGGAGGAATGAGTGTATCTGTAATATAGATTGTTGATTTAAAACGTTTTTGTGGGGGAAAGAGGCATATGGGATTAAGTTGTTGAATTTTTTTCTGTGCCTTGGAGGAAGGCAGTATTTAAGCTGTTAGGAAGGTGAGGAATAAACGACCAGAGACAAGTAGATAAAATCCTGAAAAATGGGACAGAAAAACAGTAAAAACCAGAGATCAGGAAAAAAAGAAAAAAATGGGATACCAACAGAAATACCTCAAGATAGTCCTTTGGGGATTATGTTAGCAAATTGGGACATAGATCCTAGTACAAGAAGAAAAGACAAAGTAAAGATGATTCAATACTGTATGATAGAATGGACAAAAGGGGAGATACGGTCAGACCACGTTTACTGGCCTAGATATGGTTCTTTTGAGGGGTGGATTTGTCAGGCTTTAAACATATTTGTAAATTCAAAGGAACTGGTTAATCCAGAGGAAAAAGATTATGCTGCGTGTTGGACAGGAGAAATAGACCCCATGGGGATAAGAATTTTTAAATTATCACAAACACCAGAGATTGGACAAGAAGAGAAAAAAAAAGGGCCGGGATTTCCTTAAATTATTGCCCCCGCCCCGCTCCCACCAGTCCCGGCTTCTCCGCCATCCCCGCCTCTCCCACTGCTGCCCGCCCTGCCCCAGCTGCCGGCCCCACTAGTCCCGGTCCCTTTGCCGCCTCCGCCTCCCCCCCTTCTCTTTCCCCCCTTCCGGCCGCCGGCCCTGCTTGTCTCGGTTCCCCCACTGTCCCCACCTCCCCCGCTGCTCTCTCCCTTACTCCTGCCAGTTCCACCTGCTGCAGTTCCCCTGCCACCTCACCTCCCCTCCTCGCCAGCCACCCTGCCCCCAGTTATTTCACTGAGCCGTGCTCTCCTGCCGGCCGCCTCTGCATGCACGGCCACCCTGCCCACCTCGGCCCCGCCATCCAGGGGTGCTGCTCTTGCAGCTCTGGCCCCGCAGGGGGACCCGCTTGTTCCAGCCATGGCCGCATCGGCCACCCATCCCTCAGCCGCACGTCCCGAGAGTATTCCAATGGTCCCAGCCCCAGCGGCAGGTCCGGTGTCGGATCTGGCTGGGCGGAAAGTCCACGCTCCAGTTTGGTTCCTGCCAGAAGACTCTGCCCAGTCAACGGCAGTTCCGGCCGTAGCCCCCGCCTACCCCCTCCCCTTCTTGGAGGATTCAACATCGGGGCGAATTCCAGTTCCCACCCCTCCCTCTCTGCCAACCCCAGTAGCCCCTGCCTATGGTGCTGTTCCCTTGGTAACAACAGCTTCTGCTGCCCAGGAGAGTTCGCCTCCAAAAGGAGAAACGCCATACCAACATACAGATAACTCAATTAAGGATAAAAACCAGGAAAGTTGGGATAAGGGGATTAATTTATTCCCATTACGAGAAGTTCCTATGGGAGGGGGAAACACTGGCTTTGTAAATGACCCTTTGACTTCTTCAGAAGTCAGAAATTTTAAAAAAGAAATTAAAGGATTATTGGAGGATCCTAGAGGCACATCTGAGCAAATTGACCAGTTTTAGGACCAAACATTTTTACTTGGAAGGAATTGCAATCAATTATGAAGATTATTTTTTCTCAGGAGGAAAGGCATATTATTAGAGCCGCTAGAATAAGGATTTGGGAAAGGGAGAACCCTCAGGGAGAACAGGGAGACCAAAAAAAGCCAATAACATCTCCAGGTTGGAAACAATGATGAAGCAGGATGGAGGTCTATGAATGATTATCGTAATTTAATAATAAAAGGAATAAAAGAGGCCGTACCCCTAGGGCAAAATGTCAGGAAAGCCTTTGAGGGACAGCAGGGAAAAGAAGAGACACCAACAGAATGGCTAGAAAGGCTCAAGAGGAATAGGAAACAATATTCTGGAATAGATCCTGAGACAACTGCTGGACAGGCTTTATTAAGAGTTAATTTTGTTACTCATGCCTGGCCACATATCAGAAAAAAGCTGGAAAAAATGGAAGACTGGCACGAGAAATCACTAAATGATTTATTAAAAGAGGCCCAGAAAGTTTATGTTAGAAGAGATGAAGAAAAAGCCAAAGTAGAGGGGAAAATCATGGTAGCCATGATGCGAGAAAGTAATTTCCAAGGAAAACCAAAACCCTCAGGTACTACTCATAGACCTTCAGGTTTGAGAGATAGAGAAAAGGAGAGAAACAGAACCCTGGTGCAAATAGAATCTCCAGAGCACTCTCGGCATGCCTGTTTCCTTTGTGGAAGGGAGGGGCATTTCAAACATGAGTATCCCCAAAGAAAAAAAGATTTGAACATTTTCCGGGAAATGAATCAGGAGGAAGAATAGGGAAGTCATAGGCTCTATTATTTAGGGGACAGATGCCATCTAGAGCCTGTGATAACTTTAAAAGTAGGTCCCCAGGGAGAGGAACTAGAATTTGTTGTGGACACAGGGGCGGAGAGAACTTGCTTATTGAATATCCCCACAGGTTATAATGTAAGTAAAGAAGCTGCAAAGGTATCAGATGCAAAAGGGGAAACTTTTACTGTTCCTGTCATTAAAAATGTGGTGATTGAAGGTGAAACTAGAATTTGGATGGGAGATGTATTATTGGTCCCTGGGGCAGGTAGTAATCTGTTAGAGAGAGACTTACAAGTGAAATTAGGGATAGGGATCATACCACAAGAAGGGAAAATGACAGCTAAAATTTTGAAACTTGACCAAGAGGATGAGGATAAAATTAACAAAGAATTTTGGGCTGGAGAAAGAAATAGGGGGAGACTGAACATCAACCCCATAAGGGTCACAATTGAAAAAGAAGAGTGTCCTATATGTGTATGTCAGTACCCTATATCTTTAGAAGGACGAGAGGGTTTGAAGCCAGTAATAGAAGGGCTAATAAAGGATGGGACCTTAGAACCTTGTATGTCTCCTCATAATACCCCTATCCTGCCAGTAAGGAAGCCTGATGGGAGTTATAGATTAGTACAAGACCTACGGGAGGTTAACAAGAGAACACAGACCCGTTACCCAGTGGTACTCAGCCCTTATACTCTTCTAAGTAAGGTCCCACCCCAGCATCAGTGGTTTAGTGTGGTAGATCTAAAAGATGCTTTTTGGGCTTGTCCATTAGCTGAGGAGAACCAAAATATCTTTGCCTTTGAGTGGGAGGATCCAAATACTGGGAGAAAGCAGCAATTAAGATGGACGAAATTACCGCAGGGTTTTACTGAGTCGCCAAACCTATTTGGACAAGCTTTAGAAACAATTGTGGGGAGAATGTGAATTAGAAGGGACAGGCGCTGCGGAAGATGAGCCGGTTTGTTACGGGATAGGGGCCAGGCACATTCCTCTCCAGAGATAACCTTTATCTCAAGGTCACAGACCCCTCTCTCTAGGCATACCAGTACTTTTCCATTACCCTTAGGAAGCAAGTAAGACCGCTTATGACGTAGCGAAACCCAGAAGGTACTTAAACCCTGTGTTTTAGATAATAAACGCTTTTTGACGAACACATCACATTGGTGTTAACTGAGTCATTTAAAGCCCGAACCCCACACATAGCATATGGAGGTCGTGTCTCTATCTAACCCAGGCCACCAGGGTGGTGGCTAAATAAGTCACAACATATTGGTGCCGAATCCCGGGAATAGAGCCTGGGGGACGGTGAACGCCTGGATGGTAGAAGACGACGGTACCGGCAGGTCCTGGACTACCGTGGAGGGATCAGGGGGACGCCCCGAAGAACCAGTGATCGGCATGGAGGCGATTGCGCAGGTTGTAAAACTTATGGAGGGAAAATGGGGAATACGCTGTGAGCGAAAGAATTTATATCTTGCTATTGCAAGGCTTATAGATTTGGGCACAATTCAGCGGCCCGTTGATATATTGGATTCAGAAAGGTGGCAGAGCTATACAACTGCTCTTGCAGACGATACAAAAGCCACCGGCAGTGGAAAAGCTCTCAAAGCGTGGGGAAAAGTGGAAACGGCTTTGCAAAAAGCGAGGGAGGAGCAGGAGACAAGGAATACGGCGAAAACATGTTTATTTGCCGTCACGCAGCCGAAAGGGGGAGGGGGTGGACCCACGGGACCCACGGGACCCCCGGGAAATACTCAGCCTTGCGGCGGGAACGAGCGGGAGGGGGACGCGTTAAACCCCCCCCAGAGCCCTTGCCCAGACATTCCGAACCCTGGGGGGGGCTCTTTAGCCGTTCCACGGGACCCCCCGGACCCAAAGACCCCTCCAGAACCCCCCGAAAATATCGCGGTTCATTTGCCTATACCTCCTCCTTGCGCCTGCCCGCGGGACTCAGATTCGCCCGATATCGGCAAATTAACGGGTCCGGAGACGCTGCTGCCGCTGCCCGCGTGGGACAGCCGCTCTCTGGAACCCGGGAACGGGCTCGCAGCTGCCCCGACCCCCGAGTCGGAGCCGCAGGGTGAGGACAAGCCGTGGTCCGTCTGGGAAGAACTCACGCGAGAGGTTAGAAAAATAGAAAGAGAAGCCCGCGCCGTGCCAGAGTCGGCAGCGCCGGAGCTGCCCGCGCCGCGTGGCGCCGCCGCGGCCGTGCCACGCGGCACCGCCGCAGCCGCGCCAGAGCCGACGGCGCCGGGGCCGCCCGTCCCGTGTTCGCGCGGCGCCGCCGCAGCCGAGCCGGAATCGGCGGCACTGGGAGCGGGCGCGCAGCGGCTGCGCTGCGCCGCCACTCCCGTGCCGGACTCGGCTGTGTTACCGCCGCCATGCTTCCAAGATGGCGATCGCGCCGCGGACTGGGGGCGGGGAAACCGGCCGCGTGGCGCCGAAATCCCGGAAGCACGGGTCCGTGCGGGAACGCATGCGCGAGAGGGAAGCTCAGACGTCCCGGTTTACACCGCGCACGCGCGGGAGAGCAAAGAAGCGCGCGCGCGCGGCCCGAAATCGTCCCCAAGGTCATTTTACAAAGGAAATACCCCCTCTGGGGGGAGGCATCACGTGCTCGGGGGGCGGGAATGGGACAGCCCCCAGGAGGCGTGCCAGCGCCGCCCCCGAGAGGCGGGGAAAGCCCACCCCCGGGAGGCGGAACGGGGCAGAGCCCGGGAGGCGAGCAAAGCCCACCCCTGGGAGGCGGGACGGGGACGGAGCCCAACAAAAAGGCACAGCAAGCCGGAAGTGTACCAGCAGTCGACTTCCGACTGTGAGTGGGATCACAGCTCAGAGGCCAGTCTCACCGAGAGCTCCGAGCCTGATACAGATATGGAATCGGAGATAGCAGAATTTATGGATTTTTTACCAAAACCGAGCAAAGCTTTTTACAATACAGGGGAAGCAACACAATATAAGCTTACTGACTGGGGAAAGATAAAGATAGCCTGTGCAGAATGGGAGCCTGCAGCTGCTATTCATGCTTTTCCAGTGCGTGTTACTGGGACAAGGCAGAATTTAAGACGAACCTATACCCCTTTGAGTACGAAAGAAATACAAGCAGTGGTGAAGGCAATTCAAGAAAAGGGGTTAGGGTCAGCCATTGTGTCCACTTTGATAGACGGAATTTTCAGCAATGACGACATGCTACCTTTTGATATTTCTCAGATAACTCGTATGCTTTTTGATGGGGCAGGATTGATTGTTTTTCAGCCGGAGTGGTCAGATCAATGTGCAGCTGCTTTAGCCCAAGGCTCAGGACAGGGACAACCTCTCCATGGCTCTACCCTGTCCAGGCTTCTGGGCAAACATGATGATGTGGCCACTCCACAGACTCAGGCAGCACGCCTCACAGCAGAGGAAGTCAAAGCAACAACAAGAGCAGCCAGAGAGGCCATAAGAGCTGCTTCTCGGGTTGTGGACAAATCATCACCATGGTCCACAATCAAACAGGGGGAAAGTGAGGGTTTCACACACTTTGTAGATCGGTTGCAAGCTGCTATTGATTCTTCCACACTGCCTGTAGAAGCAAGGGGACCTGTGGCACTGTTTCAGGATTGCCTGAAACAGCAGTGTAACACGGTTACCAAGGACATCCTACGTTCTCTGCCAGCAGGCGCTACTTTAGCTGACATGATCAAACACGTGGTAAGAGAGGAACAGCTGATCCCCATGCAGGCTATGATCCATACTATAACCAATGCATTACCATGCATGAAGTGTGGCCAAATAGGTCACTTGGCAGCTAACTGTCCTCAGCCAGCACAGCAACCTGTGACACAGCAACCTGCAGCAGCACCCCCGACCCAACAGCGCCAGAGACCCACCTGCTGGAGTTGCGGGAAAAAGGGTCACATGGCCAGGGAATGTAGATCCAAGCTCCGGGGAAACGGCAGGGGGAGGGGGCGTATGGGCCACATCCAGCCTCCTCCCATCCCGAAATGGCCCATCTTTCCCAACACCCAGTGGGCTGGGGGACCTTCATACCCCATATACATACAGGAACCAGTCAGTGTCACATCCCCATCAACCATTCCGTGGCAGAGCAGTGCAGCACCACCAGTGGTAGCTATGCACCCTCCACCGTCACAAACTGCGCCAGTGACACAGGGTCAGCAGGGGGCGACACAGAGCGGAATCCCTGGGTGGCCCTAGTCATGAAGGTGGGGAAAGAGCCCCTGATCGTGTGGGGAGTGTGCCAGCTCTATGGCAGTCGAGATCCTCATGTTTTTGGGCTCAAGTTTCAGGCGGACACGGGATCTGATTGTACCATTATACCCCTAATACATTGGCCCAGACATTGGCAAATTAAAGAAGTCCCTCCAGTAAATGGAGTGGGGGGACAATCCAGAGCTTGGAAAAGCACCCAGTTGGTAGCCATAACCATTTACACAAAAAAGGGACCAGAACAAACAGTGGCAATTTACCCCTACATTTTGCAAAATTCTCCACCCCTGATAGGAAGAGATGTCCTAGCCATGCTCGGAGTCAGAATCACAAATTTATAATGAGGGCCACTGCTGTGCACCCTTTGTTGCCAATCAAATTGACTTGGAAATCATCAGACCCTGTTTGGGTCGAGCAGTGGCCCCTCTCAGAGCCTCGAATTGTAGCATTGCTGGAACTGGTTGAACGAGAACTGCAAAAGGGTCACATAGAACCCTCCACAAGCCCATGGAACACCCCTGTGTTTGTAATTCCCAAAAGGTCTGGAGACGGCTATCGCCTAGTCCACGACCTGAGGGAAGTGAACAAAACAATCAGACCCATAGGTCCAGTTCAGACACTGTTACCTATGAATTCAGCCATCCCTGAAGGACAACCATGTGCAGTATTGGACATTAAAGACTGTTTCTTTTCAATACCTTTGCATCCTGAGGACAAGGTACTATTTGCCTTCTCCGTGGTTTTTCCAAATGTTAAGCGGCCCAGCCTGCGTTTCCAGTGGAAGGTATTACCGCAAAGTTTAGTAGATAGCCCGGCGGTTTGCCAGATCACCGTGGACAAAGCGCTGACGCTAGTCCGACACTCCTACCCCACTGCAACCATCATACAATACATGGACGACATCCTAGTCTCAGCACCATCAGCGAGCCAAGTGGATCACCTGGTGTCCACGATCACAGAGACTTCGAGATTGCGAGCGCGAAGATCAAAAAAGGACCCTGCGTAACCTTCCTGGGAGTGGGGATCACGAATTCCTACGTGACACCTCTCAAGGTGAAGGTCCACCGGGACATCAAGACGCTCCACGACGTGCAACGCCTGGTGGGATCGATGCAATGGCTTCGCAACATCGTCCTGATTCCTCCTGAGGTCATGGACTCTTTGTATGACCTCCTGAAAGGAAAACACCCCTGGGAACCCAAGGAGCTGACACCGCAAGCAGCGAGATCCCTCGACTTCATCGAACAGCAGATGTCCACCGGCACACTTGCCAGATGGAACCCAGCGATGTCTCTGGACCTGTACGTACACTTCACACCAAAGGGGGGAGTGGGAGCACTGGCCCAAGGACCTTCTGAAAAGGCTCGACCGATTCAATGGGTGGTCCTTGGAAGACCAGCTCGTGCATTTTCCCCAGCAATAGAATGCATCTCAAATCTCATCATGAAAGGCAGGAAGCTCGCCTTGAAACACCTAGGGACCGAGCCAGCGAGAATCCACCTTCCCTTTCGCAAGCAAGCAGCCACAGAGTCAACCACAATCTCAGAACATTTAGCCCTTGCTCTCATCGGATTCGGAGGAGAAATCTTCTACTCCACCAGACCACCTTGGACTCAGCTGCTGACCATAGTCGACATAGACATGCCACCAAAGGTCATGGACAGACCACAGCCAGGACCAACAGTCTTCACAGACGCTTCCTCCACGACTTCCACCGCAGCAGCAGTGTGGCAGACAGAAGAGCAATGGCATTGCGTCAAAGCATGCGACCCCACATTGTCAGTGCAGCAACTGGAAGCGACAGCAGTAGTCTTGGCATGTGGACTTTTCCAAGACGAACATCTGAACATTGTAACAGATTCTATATTCGTGGCAAAGCTCTGTCTGGCTATGACAGGACCAGGTGTGTCAACATCAACAGCAGCCCTGATGCTAGAAGAAGCACTCTCCTCGCGAAAGGGCACAGTATCCGTCATTCACATCAACAGCCACAACCCAGTCAAAGGTTACTTCCAGATCGGCAATGACAAGGCAGACACTGCAGCAAAAGGCATCTGGACGCTACAGGAAGCTCGTCAATTGCATGAATCCCTCCACATTGGACCTAAAGCACTGGCAAAGAGATGCGGGATCACCACAACGGATGCCAAGCATGTAGTGGCCACCTGTCCTCACTGCCAGAAGTCACCCCTGTGAACCAGTGGGGTCAACCCGAGAGGTCTCGAGCCCTCAGAAATCTGGCAGTCAGATTTCACCTTGTGTCAACTGCTGAAGCCTCAAGCGTGGCTTGCTGTGACAGTGGACACATTCAGTGGAATGATCGTGGCCACACAGCATCGCAAAGCTAACTCCAAAGCCACAATTCAGCACTGGCTGACAGCCATGGCATGGCTTGGTATTCCCAAGCAGATCAAAACAGACAATGGTTCCAATTTCATTTCTAAACCAGTGCAGGAATTTGCTTCCAAATGGCAAATCACTTTAGTACAAGGCATTCCATATAATAGTACCGGGCAAGCCATAGTTGAGCGGGCAAACCAAACCCTGAAATCCAAAATAGAGGTGTTGGCAAAAGCAGAAGGCTTGACCAACTCCATCCCCTCAGGAGAGCAGACACGTATATTGGCAACTGCTCTGATGGCATTGAATCAATTCCCTAGAGGAAATGAAACAAACAGTCCCATTCAAAAACACTGGGCCTCCAAAGCATTAGAGGAGGGCCCGCAGGTTGTAATTAAAAACGAGCTGGGTGAGTGGGAACGGGGCTGGAGATTGATGCTTGCAGGGCGAGGGTATGCGGCTGTCAAAAAGGACGGGAAAATCAGGTGGTGTCCTCTCAAATCAATTAAACCTGATCTTCACAATGAGCAGGATGAGACTAATGAGAATTGTGAGTTTCTGTTTACAGAATATGCTGGTGGGGCAACCACGTAATGCCTATATGCCCCTCCAAGAGGAACGAGACGCACCACCAAAACGTCAGACAGCGGCAGAGAAACCCACGCGAGTGAGACCCAGACATCAGCGACATGTCTGTGTGATTTTGTTATTGGGGCTTGTTGCCAGAGGACAAGCCAGCCCAGATTACTACCCACATCAGCCGTTCAGGTGGGTCATGAGACACCTTACCAGCGGTAAGGTGCTCAGAGACATCACCACACCAAACGCTCCATCTTTCGTGCTCCGTTTTACAGATCTATTTCCAGGACAACCAGAGGTAATTCCTAGGTCTCCACACTCATCACAAATGTATCTATCCTATTGGTGCCCAGCTTCGAACCCTGGGAAAAGTTATTGTAATTACCCTGGGTGGGGGTACTGTGGGTACTGGGGCTGTGAAACCATCGTTACAGATGCCAGGCCGTCAGGGCCTGGGTGGGACCCACCAGCCCCCGACAAGTTCCTACAGTTCTCATGGGCACCTGCAGGTTGTAAACCACCTCTTTTTTCACACGGAAATTCCTATCGAAACAGTTATAAAATCCCCAAATTTCGAATTTGTATATATTACAACATGACGGTTTTGCAGCCCGATGATTTTAGCTGGACAGTGGGAAGAACATGGACAGTGGTCATTTAAAAGTCGAAAGAGTGGGTGAATGTGCAAATTAACAGGCTCCAATCATCGGCACCCTGAGCGGTTGGACCCAACAAGGTGATTAAAAGCACACAGACAGAGAAAAACATAACTTACCCCAAAATCCTACCCACGAGTGTCACCAAAGATCAAACCAGTGATGAGAAAACTTTTCAGATAGGCCGTTCAGCTAAATCAGACCCAGACCCAATCCTTCGTATGTTAGATGCTACCTTTTTATCCCTGAATGAATCTAATCCTGACCTAACTAATTCCTGTTGGCTTTGCTACGAGGTTCAACCCCCATTTTATGAAGGAGTTGCTGTAAATACCTCATTTACTTACTCCACAGCTGACGCTCCACATCAGTGCTGGTGGGATACACCCCGCAGAGGTATTACCCTGAGTCAAGTCTCAGGTCGGGGCAGGTGCTTTGGCAACTCAGCCCTAGCTAAGCGAAAAGGGGATGTTTGTGCCAAAATTGTAATGCCCAACAGAAAAAACAATAAGTGGGTTGTCCCAGCTTCATCTGCAATGTGGGTTTGTCAGAGGTCTGGAGTAAGTCCCTGTGTGTTCCTTCCCAAGTTCAATGATTCTAACGACTTCTGTGTCCAAGTTCTGATTGTTCCTAGGGTCCTGTACCACTCCAATGAAGAGGTGTACAGCCTTTTCGAAGAACCCAGCCGTCTTCACAAAAGAGAAATAATAACAGGTATAACCATCGCAATGCTGCTCGGCTTGGGAGCAGCTGGAACGGCAACGGGTGTCTCGGCCCTAGCGACACAGCACCGAGGACTGTCTCAGCTGCAGATGACCATAGATGAGGACTTGCAGAGGATCGAGAAATCCATTTCCTACCTGGAGAAGTCAGTCTCTTCACTCTCAGAAGTGGTTCTGCAGAACAGGCGCGGACTGGATCTCCTGTTCATGCAACAAGGAGGTCTGTGCGCGGCCTTGAAAGAAGAGTGCTGCTTTTACGCAGACCACACTGGAGTCGTCAGAGACTCCATGGCAGAACTTCGAAACAGACTGGCTCAGAGACAGAAAGATAGAGAAGCTCAGCAAGGCTGGTTCGAATCCTGGTTTAACCAATCTCCATGGTTGACCACTTTGATTTCCTCCTTAGTAGGCCCATTGGCAATGCTGCTTTTAACTGCTATCTTCGGACCATGCCTGCTGAACAAGATAGTCTCATTTGTTAGAGCTCGCATAGAGCAAACTAACATTCTGTTCATGCACCAACACGAAATGCTGTGAATTAATCAGGAAATTGCCAGTCACAAGCTTTTCCAAACTTGCCTGGCGAAAAACTTACTCAGGTTTCTCAAACTCCTTCTTCTTTTTGCCAAATACTAACCTTCTACCTCATTTAGTACCTATATACATATATGCATGATTAAGTACTAACCTTCTACCTCATTTAGTACCTATATATATATATATATGTATAACTACCTCGTTTTTTGTGATAGAGGGAGGGGGAGATGTGGGGAGAATGTGAATTAGAAGGGACAGGCGCTGCGGAAGATGAGCCGGTTTGTTACGGGATAGGGGCCAGGCACATTCCTCTCCAGAGATAACCTTTATCTCAAGGTCACAGACCCCTCTCTCTAGGCATACCAGTACTTTTCCATTACCCTTAGGAAGCTAGTAAGACCCCCTATGATGTAGCGAAACCCAGAAGGTACTTAAACCCTGTGTTTTAGATAATAAACGCTTTTTGACGAACACATCACATTGGTGTTAACTGAGTCATTTAAAGCCCGAACCCCACACATAGCATGTGGAGGTCGTGTCTCTATCTAACCCAGGCCACCAGGGTGGTGGCTAAATAAGCCACAACAAACAATACTGCAAACTTTTCCCACTCCCCCTGGAATACAAATTATACAATATGTGGATGATCTCTTATTATCAGGGGAAGCTAAAACTGAAGTCAGGGAAGCTACCATAAAACTCTTAAATTTTCTTGGGGAAAAAGGACTAAGAGTATCAAAAGGGAAACTGCTATTTGTAGAATCTGAAGTGAGATATCTTGGACACTTAATAAGCAAAGGTTGCCGAAAGCTAAACCCTGAGAGAATTGCAAGAATTTTATCCCTCCCCCCGCCCCCTTCAAAAAAGGAAATTAGAAAGCTACTCGGATTATTGGGATATTGTAGATTGTGGATTGAGGGATATACACAGTCAATAAAATTTCTATATGGAAAAATGAGAGGGAGATAATATAAGGTGGACCAAAAAAGATGATGATAAATTAGAAGAACTGAAGTCAAAACTAGCCTCAGTGCCAGCTTTGAGCCTACCCTCATTAGAAAAACCCTTTTATCTGTATGTGAATGTGACAAGTGGAGTAGCACATGGGGTTTTGGTCCAAGAGTGGGGAGGAGTAAAAAGACCAATAGCTTATTTGTCAAAAATGTTAGACCAAGTAAGCCATGGCTGGCCAGTGTGTATTCAAGCTATAGCAGCCACTGCAATTCTGGTAGAAGAAAGCCGTAAGCTTGCTTTTGGAAGTAAACTAATTGTGTGTACACCTCATGCAGTCCGAAATATGTTAAACCAAAAGGCAGAGAAGTGGTTAACAGATTCTAGGATACTAAAATATGAAGCAATCCTGATAGATGGTGATGACCTGACATTAGAAGTGAACAAGAGTTTAAATCCAGCTCAATTTTTATATGGGGAACCAAAGGGTGACCTAACACATAATTGTTTGGAAATTATCCAGTACCAAACTAAAGTACGGGAAGACCTCGAGGAGCAAGCCCTTGCAGAAGGGGAAACAATATATATAGATGGTTCTTCCAGGTGCCTACAAGGAAAAAGAATGTCAGGATATGCTTTGGCTGATGGGAAAAATATGCAAACCATTGAAAATGAAAATTACCTTTAAACTGGTCAGCTCAAACCTGTGAATTATATGCTTTGAAAAGAACATTGGAACATTTAGCATACAAGAAGGGAACTATATATACTGATTCAAAATATGCCTTTGGGATAGTACATACTTTTGGAAAATTTGGGAAGAAAGAGGATTACTCAATTCAAGAGGAAAAGGATTAATACATGAGGGTCTTATTTTGGAGATCCTGGAAGCATTAAAATTGCCTGAGGAAATAGCTGTAGTACATGTCAAAGGACATCAAAAGGGAATGACCTTGGAAATAAGGGGAAATAACCTGGCAGACCAAGAAGCTAAGGATGCAGCAGAGAATGGGATTCAAAGCATTATGTTAATCCTGACTTCCAATAAGGAAGAATTAGAAACTACAAAATTCAGTAAAACAGAAGAAGAAGAACTAAGTAAGATAGGGGGAAAACCAGACGGGATAGGGAGATGGAAACTTCCTGATGGGAGACAATTTCTTAACAAGCCACTCACTAGAAAAATATTAGAAGACATGCATCAAAAAACACATTGGGGTACGCAAGCTTTGTGTGATCATTTTCTAAGGAATTATGGGTGTATTGGGATTTTTGGATTGGCAAAACAAGTGACAAAGAAAGATGTATAATTTGCCAGAAGGTAAATAAAAAGGTAATGAGGAAAACAACATTAGGAGGTCGGGAGCTAGCTCTCTGACCATTTCAAAGTATTCAGGTGGATTTTACTGAACTTCCTCAAGTATAAAGATGGAGGTTTTTATTAGTAATAACAGACCACCTGACTCATTGGGTAGAAGCTATCCCTACTGTCAGAGCCACAGCCAATGTAGTATGTAAAACCCTCTTAGAACAAATTATTCCCCGGTATGGAATGGTTAATAGGATAGATTCAGACAGAGGAACACATTTCACATCAAAAGTATTGCAGCAAATAGCTGAAGGGATAAAGTGGGAACTACATACCCCATGGCATCCACAGAGTTCAGGGATAGTAGAGAGGATGAACCAGACTTTAAAAAGGACCTTAACAAAATTAATAATTGAAACTCAAATGTCATGGGTAAAATGTCTACCTTTGGCTTTATTGAGGGTTCAAACACAACCCAGGTCAGACCTGGGAGTGTCACCTTATGAGATGATGTTTGGATTACCTTTTCTAACCACCAAACATGAAACAGCTATTTACGATGTAGGGGATATTAGCATTAAGAAATATGTTAACATAATTGCAAAAAACCTTGAAAATCTTCAGTTGAAAGGGATAATCCCTCAAACCGCACCTTTGGACTTTAAAATCCATAATATACATCCAGGGGAGTGGGTACTTGTTAAAACATTGAGAGACCAATCTTTAACTCCACAATGGGAAGGTCCTTTTCAGGTGTTGCTGATGACTGAGGCTGCGATCCGGACCAGGGAACGAGGGTGGATCCACGCCAGCAGGATCAAAGGACCCGTGGAAGAACCAAAGGAATGGACTGTAACATCTAAACTGGGTGACACTAAAGTGACTCTTAAACGAGGACTGGGTTGTAATGAACTGGGAGAACCCAAATGATCTAAGAAACATACCAAGAATCACACCTAATTGGGATATAAGACCAAGCTTATATCAGTGGTTTCAAGTTCAGCCTGGAAGAGTTCTGAGACACCTCCGATATCCCCCTTGGGGAGGAATACTTCCACCTCAGACAGGAGGATCAGGACTGTTTCGGTCAGAAGGGTCTCATATTCTCGCTCTAGCTTGTGATTTATACACAGGAGAAGAGGAAATAATACCTCCATCAGAATTATACTCTATACCCTGCCTGACTTACCCCAATAATAGACATGCTAGTTGGGTTAAGTGTAAATGTTTAAATTGTGGGAAGAATTGGTATTGTAGTTCACATTGTATGAAGTGTCGAGTGACAAATCCATCCCCCATTCCAGTAGAACTAAGAACAGCTGAAACAGTAACCCTACTTCGTGGATGGGAGTTATTAGTGCCTGTTGAATGGGAGATATTTGAGGAACAGTGGGAAAATACAATTAAGAAGTGTCAAAGACGATTTGCCTGGAAATTAACAAAAAGAAAGTGACAAGGAAATAGAGGGCAAGACTGGGTTGGCCATTGTATTTGCCACCAAGAAGACCATAAACACCTGCTGTGGGTTGCCACCCAATAGGCATGGAAGGTGGAGATATAAGCCATACTAGACCTCTGTTTTTCCTTTTTCTGTCACTTGTTCTTTGTCTTTTCCCTTATGGGGGAAAGGTCATGCCACAGATGTTACCGAAAGTTATACATGGAAAGACAACGGGGTTTCTTCCTTTTTACACACACCCATATCAGCAGCCACTGTTATAACCCATCCAAATTGGATAGTTGCATTCACAATGGGAAAAAAATATTGGATTACTGAAAATTTGGGAGCCAATGGTGATAGGCTGGGAAGTAAATGCCCAAAAGGGGAAAGATGGATTTGTTTCACAGATGCTGTGGGGATTAAGGTCCAAGATTTAGTAAAAGAACAACTGGCAACCAAAAAGGCAAAGCCAGTACAGCAATTAAAACCTGTACCAATTTCACTTCAAGACCTGTATACAAAATTGGACCAGCAATTAGAAAAAGAAAAAGGTATCTCGAGACTGGGAAAGAAAATCTGTTTGTGGAATTGGGGAAAGAATAAGTAAGGAACTCAATATAACCAACTGCTGGGTCTGTTGAGGAGCTTTGATGTCAGAGGAATGGCCATGGAAAGGCAGTAGCTTAGGCCCGGTGGAACTCCTTAAATGGAACCAGACAAATATGGAAGAGGAAAATCAACCAGAATGGTGGATTTTAAGCTCAGCAGTAATAGGGGAAGAATGTCTCTGGTGCAATGGGAGAAATTTCCTTAATGAAGTGGGAAAAACCCCCTGTAAAAGATGTAACCAATAGAACTTTTACATGGTGGATCCCTGAGGAACCAACTTGGTACTGGACACAAAAGAAAAGAAAAATGAAAGAAGGGAATTGTAGATATAATAACAAAGTTGGACTTTTTCAATGTAATGATACAGAAAAAAATCCTTATTTTGGAATCCCAAAACCAGAGACCAGAGAAGGATCAGGTGGGAAGAAAGTGCTGGAGGCCTCTTCCACCCCTCACCACAAACAGGACTATTGCTCACAATCCCCTCACATTGCATGAGGCCTCATCCAGGGGTGTTAACTATCTGCAGAGATGGAGACAGCACGTCTACTGCCACAAGCTTGGCTTTTCACCCTCCAGAAAGGTCTCTTGGGTTGCAGGAGTTTATCTCAATGATATCTGTGATGTAAAAGCTGTGTTGCTTCTGTTGGCAGTGAAACAAAATCTTCAGAAGTGAAGATTTTTTTTTTGCTGCTGCTGCTCTGGGACTGCAGCTCAGAGCTGTCTCCCCAGGATGGATGCCACCTCTCCCATGCCCTTCAGAGCCTGTAGTGCAAAGCTGGTGGGGTAAATCACAGTGAGGATATCTTTCTCTGTCACTGCCAGGATGATCTCAGCTACCAGAGAACAAGTGGAGAGGTGGAATCCTCCCCCAAGCCCTGAAGAACCAAGGTAGCAAGAAGCAGAGATCAAACCCTTGTACTTGCAGAAACCCTGGCGTCCCTCCTGAGCCAGTCAGCTCCTCCCATGGCCAAGAGTGAGCAGGGTGGAGAAGTGAGTCTGCTGTAAGTTGCTGGTCCAGAAATGCCCAAAATACCTTTGAAATACACCAATTTCTTTCCCAGTGCACAGAATAGTGCTTCCCTCACTGGGCCAGTGCTCAGAGGTGGAGTTCACTAGTCCATGGATGGCCCTCAAATTGCCTTTCATCTGAATTTTAGAAAAGGAGCACCTGAGTTACTTGAGGCACATAAGCAAGAGTATCTTGGGGAAAGAGGAAAAGAGTTGGGAAGACCAATTTCTGCACCCCTATTCCTCCTCAGTTACACTTTCTGGATGCATTTGGGCAGTCTTTTTGCAGCAGCACAGCACCTGGATGTCAGCAGCCCCATGGGACTTCTCAGGGCTCCCATACAAATAGGACCAGAGCAAAGGGGTCCCCCAGCCCTGTGGCCTGCATTAGGCAGAGTGCTGCCAGCACATGCAGGGAGGTGATCGTGCTCCTCTGCTCAGCACCACTGAGACACATCTGGAGTGCTGGATCCAGTGGTGGACTCCCCAGTACATGAGAGACATGGACATACTGGAGAGAGTCCAGCAAGGGATTGATGATGAGGAAGGGACTGGAGCATGTCTGATCAGAAAAGAAGCTGAGAGAGCAGGGACTGTTCAGCCTGGAGAAGAGCAGGCTCAGACAGGGGGAACTTGTAAGCATACTGGTAAGTACTGACGAGGAGAATGAGGGACAAGAGGTGATGAACACAGGCTGGAACTGTGAAATCCCACGGAGACTCAGGAACACAACTTCTGTGTGTGTGTGCACACAGTGTGTATGTGCTGGTATGTGTGCCCTGTGTGTGCTACTGCTGTGTGCGGTGCTAGGAGCAGGGGTGTGAGCGTTGAATGCTTTGTGTTGTGAGTGTGGCTGCACGTTGTGTACACAGTGCAGGACTGGTGAGCATTGTGTGTGTGTCTGTTGTGTTCAGTGTGTGTGGGATGGTGGCTCAGGGCTCTCTGTGTGGCCCCAGCTGGGGTTTGGTCCTGTGGGGGCCCCAAGAGGGCCCCAGAGAGGTCACAGATGGGGTCAGAGGCATGTGGGACATCTGACAGTTTAAGGGGTAGACATGGGGCAATGTGGGGGTACCCAGGGGGGTTATAAGGCATGTGGGAGGTTGGGAAACCCTGTGAGAGTTATGGGCTATCCAGGAAAGCAAAGTGACACCCAAAAGGTCAAGACACTGGAGAGACGTCTGGGTGCACATCCAGGAGACTGGAGGGCCTTGGGCTGGGAGGGTGGTGGTGGTGGTGATGGGGCACCCATGGGAATTGTGGGACACCCAAGAAAGGGGAGAGGGCAGAGGAGAGGGCAGAGACACCCCAGGGGGCTATGGGACACCCGGGAGGCTGGGAAACCCCAGGGATTTATAAGGCACATGAGCGCCAAATACAGCTTGGACAGGGCTGGGGTCACCCAAGGAGCTCAGGGGGCACCCAGGGAGGGATGTGATTGCAGGGTCCCCCCAGAAACTGATGCTGGAGCCCAGGCTTCTGACACCTCCTTTATTGCCGGCATTAGCAGAGCCCCTGATGGGAGAGAGAATCCACATCCATGCTGAGGGGCCATGGCCCCGCCGTGCCAGGCCTCACTATGGGAAGGTGTCCTCCAGGTGCACGGGCAGCCCGTTGCGGCAGCCCACGACCACATGGTGCTGCAGCTGCTGGTCAGTGTAGTAGCAGGGCGGCCGTGTGTTCCCACCACGCAGGCGGCAGGTGGTGATGCTCAAGGCTCTCGGAGTGCTGCGGAAATTTGTGTAGGGGATGGCCACCTGGGAGCAGGCGGCCACCAGGTCCTCAACCGGGGCGTGCACGAAGGTGTTGGTGACCTTGCAGAGCCCTTTCCAGGTCAATATCTGCCGCCGCCTGATCATGGTCTCGCAGTAGCGATGCCCAATGGGCGTCCGGGGGTTGTCCACGTGCTGCCGCATGAACTTGTTGTAAGGGAGCTCACCCAGCACCCCTGCCAGTGCTGCCAGCACCAGGGTCATGCACAGCACCCAGCCCACCATGGACACCTGGGGAAGGTGGGGTTAGGGCCATCTGGACCTATGGGCCCCCAGATGGAAATCCCACCCTGGGTGCTTGCTTGTTCTACAAATTCCCCTCCCAAATCCCTGCGTCCCATACAAATCCCCTCCCAATGCGTGGAAGCCCATCTCTGGACAGCTGGGCTATCTGTGGATCTTGCCTGGATGCACAGGCCCCCTAAAGTTATGCACTCCCCAGAAGCCTCAGTCCCCCATGGAACACCCCTCACCTGCTCTCAGACCCCCGGCTCCCCTACAGATCCACCGTGTGCCCCGACACCCGGATGCCGTACACGGCCTTCCTTCCCCTCTGGATGCCTGAGCTCCTCACAGACCCCTCCCACAGACATTCTGGTCCCCTGTGCACCCCTCACCCGCACATGTGAGCGCATCTCCGTGTTCCTTATGGCCTCAGGGTCTCCAGGATACCTCCAACTCCTCTGCACCTCTTTTATACTGGCCCCAGCCGTGCCCAATGGGCAGGGATCCAGGAGGAGGGGCAGAGTAAAGAGCAAGGTCCAGTAGATGTCTGGGAGAGCCAGGTGCCCAGGAGGCCCCGCTCACCCTCATGGTCCCCAAGGTCATTAGGCAATCAGTAATGAACCACATGACTTTCCGCATGCATCTGCTTGGGTAGCCCCAGCCAGCTCTGGCCTTGGCCACCTGTCCCATCAAAGGACAAGATACATGGTTCCCTGGTGGGGGGCAGGATGTCACCATCACCTCTGGGGCAGCTCCAGGTGTTCCTACAACTCTTGAAAGATGTGACACATCCGTGACTCTTCTGCAGTGCTAAAGGACCTATGTGCTCCTTTTCCTGGTGTCCCCTTGCAGGCAAATTCATGCACCCGGGAAGTGCCAGGATGCATTTTTCCTCACTGCCACCTCCCATGCTCCCAGCTGGTCCATTCATGCAGAGACAAGCAAAGAGCCATGAGCCAGCCTGAGTCCATCAAATACTCCTTTCCCGTCATAATGGAGCTCCAAGGGAAGCAGGTCCCCTCCAGAGGGAGAGGCATGCAATGCCCAGGCGAGGCTGTCATGAGTGGGTGCAAGTGGTCTCCATCCTCCCCGTCTAAGGCATCAGAGAGACTCTGATGGGAAGTGGCAGAGAATGAGGTCCTGGGCAGCACCTTTCCCAAAAGTGCTGGAACTCTTCCAAGATTGGCCACAGTGAAGGTGCAGAGGGTCTTGCCCTGGGCTCTGGCAGCATTTCCACAGCCTCTGATAAAATCCTCCTCAAACGTGCCCTACAGTGCGAACAGCTCGGGTACCTGGCCAAAACCTCACAGACGTGGAAGATCAGCACAGCCCCCTTGCTGGCTCTCAGTACCCTGCTCCTGGGCATGGAAAGAGGATGGGGACTCTCATCATGACCCCTTGGACACACTCTGCTTTCCACTGTCCTGGTGTCGGTGCAAAAGGGATGGCATCCACAGGAGGAGGAACAAACCCAGATGCTTGGTAACGGACTGTCTCTAGCTGGCATGGTGCAGGTACCTGTGCTGGATCTCATCCTATCTGGCAGAGCCTCAGGCATATCCTTGCCAGAGGCTGCTGTGAGGAAGATGTGGGACAGTGCCGCAGGAGACCTTAGTCCTAATAGGATCATAAGCACCAGACTCTGAAATCTCTGAAATTCAAAGGTTTTGGGTAAAGATTAGAGCCGGCATTGCTACTTAATGTGAGCACCGATGTATCACTGGAGGGTAAGTTCGGTTTTATATGATCTGGCACACCTTAGAGGAGACCTCTGTTAGGAATGCAGGGTGTCTGGACAGAGGTAATAACCGTGTTTTCGGAAGCTTAGCAAGGCAGAATGGCTAAGTAGCTTTATGGTACTCTGCTGGTTGTACTCAAAGTTAGGATGATGACTGTTTCTTTGAACTGTAACATGTGAAACAAATAAAATGAGGGTCACTGCCAAACGGAGTGTGGACCAGCCAGTGTTGTTAAAATGGTTCCTTGTGAGGAGGAGCTGTGAAATGATTGTACTGAGCTGTTTGTCTCCTTCATCATCTGTGCTGAGCACTTGTGGCTATTTATGCTTGGTTTTTTCATTGCTGTTTGTTATTTCCAAGTACTCTGTAACCCCTTTATGCTTGAAACAAACCAGATTATTACACGTGGTGGAATCTGCTGTGTGCTGCTGTTCACATCCCACACCTGATACTATTACCTAAAAAAGATTCCTCCCATAGGAAGACATTTCCCATCTTGCTGGCTCTGTGATCACCATTAGAAAACATCAGAGAACGGGATTGCAGTGGGGATTCAGTATCTGATTAGAAGGATGTGCTTCTGATGTTGATCTAAGGTGTTTGATCCTGTTCCATCACACAGAAATTGCCTCTGACGGGCTGAAGGGCCGCGTGTTTGAAGTGAGCCTGGCTGATCTGCAGAATGATGAGGTTGCCTTCCGCAAATTTAAACTGATCACTGAGGACGTTCAGGGCAAAAATTGTCTGACCAACTTCCATGGGATGGACCTCACACGGGACAAGATGTGCTCCAAGGTCTAAAAATGGCAGGTGTGTGAGAAGCAAGGTCTGTGCTGCTGCCGGTGCCTGCAGGGAGGGAGGGGAGCTCTGGCAGAGCCGTGTTTGAAGTGGCTCAGACGGCATTGGGCGTGTGGGGCTGGGCAGCCTGTCTGCTGTGGGTGGTAAAGGCTCAGTGCTTCCTCTTCCAGCCAATGATTGAGGCCCACGTGGATGTCAAAACTATGGATGGGTGGGTACCTGCTGCGCCTCTTCTGCGTGGGCTTCACCAAGAAGCGCAATAACCAAATCCGCAAGACCTCCTATGCCCAGCACCAGCAGGTCCGGCAGATCCGCAAGAAAATGATGGAAATCATGACCCGGGAGGTGCAGACCAATGACCTGAAGGAAGTTGTCAATAAGCTGTAAGCTTTGGCAGTGTTCTCTTTTTCTTCCCTATAGCTGAAATGGTTCTTTGGGGGTTGGTTGTGGCTGAGTGCCTGGGGAGTGCTGGTGCATCCTGAGCTGTTTGTCAGAGACCAGGCAAGGAGCCCCTCGTGTGCAAAAGCCAGTCGCCCTTTTCTGCAAATGGCTTCTCTTAGTCTCTGCATCCTGTCTGACCTGAACCTGCTGTCAGGTCTGCATAAATGTAAAATCATTCTCCAGAAGAGTTTTGGTTCACATTTCTACAGACTACAGTTGTAACTCTGATCCCTGGGGGCTGTGAATGATAGAACCTGGCAGAACCTCTCTCTTCTGATAGAAGTTTTTCAAAGTGTGCTGACTGCTTCCAAAAGTTTGCAGATCTGCTCCCAAAATGAGCACACTTGCACTATGTCCCTTCTAACATTGCAAGGGAGGTGTCTTAGAATCTAAATGTACTTGAAGAAAATTGTCAAAGTGATGATGTAAACTTTTGTGGAGTTATTTTGTATTCTTAAGGATTTTTTTAAGCCTGTGTTGCTGCTGCAGAAGCAGGCAGAGTTTGTAGCATTGTGGTGCTCTGATTTCTCAGGATCCCAGACAGCATTGGCAAGGACATCGAGAAGGCCTGTCAGTCCATTTACCCTCTGCACGATGTCTATGTCCGCAAGGTGAAGATGCTCAAGAAGCCCAAGTTCGAATGTAAGCCTGTTACTGCAGACATTTGGAGGAGGGTGTGGAGAGGAGTTACTTTAAATGTGTTTGCTTTTGGATGAAGATGTTACAGCAGGGTTAATGAGCTGAAGTAGTTGTAGAAAGGAAACAGTGTGTCCTTATCTCCATATGTGGCTTCCAGGATTGAAAGCCAAGCAGTGAGTGTTCACTTTGGAGCTTCTTGAATTCTTGCCTGGAAGTGCTGCTGAATGTTTAAAAGCTTTGCTTTGGGAATGAATGATGACAAAATGTTTCGGTCCCAGATGATGGGGAATGATTCCATGTCGCCTTTTTCTGACATTCCCGTGTAATGCAGCAGGGGGCTCTTGAGTCCAGGTCCTCTTAGAAAAAGGTGTAGCTTGTAGTTTCACTGCATAGCCTTATTTCCCTGCTTGTTTCTGACTGCCACTGCAGCAGCATCTCTGTGCATGAGCTGTCTGCAGTGGACTTAGTCCTACCTACAGAAAGTGTTCTGGTGGTTTCATTTGTATATGAGTACTTGAGTAATTTAGAACTGTTTAAACAGGTCCATCTCTCACTGTTTGTGTCACTGCTTCTTTTTAGTGGGCAAGCTGATGGAGCTGCACGGTGAAGGTGGTGGTGCTGGAAAGCCCTCTGGGGATGAGGCAGGCACTAAGGTAGAGCGAGCTGATGGGTATGAGCCGCCCGTGCAAGAGTCTGTGTGAAACTAAAAATTGGTGGAAAATAAAAGGTTTTAATATACAGAACTAATGCCTGGTTGCCTGCATTGCTACTGGACAATATTGGTACTGGATGTGTGGATGAGTTTTCAATAAGATAAACCTACAGCCTTGGTTTAAAAAAAAAAACTAAAGAAGTACTCATGTACTCCTCCAGCTGTGCTGTGGAGATGGGTGGAAGAAGGTGGGTTGTACGTTTTGTGGATTCTCTATGCTGGTTTTACCCAGTAATTTTAGTCCTCACCAAAAAAACCTTGTGTATGTGTGCAGAAGTTGAATTGGTGAGAGGTGCCTCAAAGAGTACAAGGCAGAAATTGCACAGGAAAACCTGTGTCAGAATTTGGTATTACTTGGAATACCAGTTTTATCCAGATTGCTTGCTTCAGAAAATGTGCCAATGTTTAAATTTCCTGGTAGTTTAATACAACCTCTCATGGGATAAGTGTGGTCTCTGGTGGTCAGAAGGTGTTTAAAGGTGTTAAAAGTTGTAATTATGCTGATGGAAGCAGCATTAATTTTGAGCACTGCAGAAATCCAGAATGCTGCTGGAGCAGTGGAGTTCTGTGTTGGATTTTATCCTGTCAGAACTGAGGGTGACTGTAATGGAGAACCTGTGGATCTTCAGGGGGGAAAAAATTCTGCAAAAAGGCAATGGTCTGTGTTCTGAAAACAAAGCACTTAGAAGTTCTGCGGAGTGATTTTCAGACTGTTTTCCATTATCTAACAGCCTTTTTGCTTCTTCAACTTAGGTTGGCTTAAAAATGGAAGACTTTTGTTCTGGCTAAAATGAGTTTCGTGTGCTACCAGCGTATTTTGTTTAGAATAGGACAACAAAACTAAAGTCTTACTAAATTGTTGGTAAGTTAGTGATTTAAAATCTGAGAGCAGAATGCTGAGTTCACTGAGACTGGTGGCTCTTGCAATTGGTTGTCACAGAGCTTAGGACAAAAATAAAGAAAAATAGGGAAAATGTTACTGTTCCAACAAAGCTACTGGGGAAAAAGAGAGAGGCCTTGCTACCCATGAAGGCTGCACTGTTCCCTGTCAGGGATTTTCTCATTTTCTTAGTTGATGATTCTGGTTTGGATCAAGTAATATGCAAAATGAGAAGAATGGTATTGAACTTACTTCAGAATGCTGCAGGTGATGTGATTCTGTCTTGTGATTCCAAGTTACAGATTTAATGTTCTGGTTTTTCCACTTCGTGTACTGGAAGGAAGAGTAGTGAGTGCTCAAAGCTCAGAACCTTGGAACAGGGGGAAGGAATCATGTTGCTTTGTTCTTCCCATCTGTACTGCTGAGGCAGGTGTCACCTGCCTCCAGGAATCCCAGACAGCCACATTTTTGAAGCTGTAAGGTTTTATTTGTTACTTGCTTATCTGAGTACTGTATGTTGCCAGAAGGTTAGTCCAAGAGGATTTGGGGAAAGCAGAAGAATTCGGGTTTTTTTCAGGCTTTTAAATGTATTGTTTGGAACAGTGGCATTGCCACGTAGGAGCTCTAGGTAAATGCAGGCTTTGTAATGTGATTTGGGGTGGGGGAAAAGCAGGAAGGAAAATACTCTGCATCCTCTGTATTCTCTCAACAAAAACAATAGCTGAAAAATCATGGAGTATGAAAGCAGCAATCAGCAGAGCACACCTCAATTACATGCAGGACCAGCCCATGTCTTCCTCACAGTGTTGTCACAGTGAGAACCACAGTGTGTGTGTGTTTGTGTGTTTGTGTGTGATACCCTGTGGTGACAGCTGCTTGCTGCAGGTAGCAAAATGCTATAGGTTCTGTACGTGGTGAGTGTGAGGCAGACCCAAGTCCAAAGGCTTGAATAACCTGCTAAAGTCATCCAGGTTCTCTGAGGCGTTTGGACGACTTGGCTGGGTGGGGGGTGTTACTTTGCAGCTGGGCTAAATTTATAAGCAGAATGAGATCTCACACTGTCAGCTGGAAAGCTCCTCTTTCCACAGCCTAAGACAATTAAAATTCTCTCATGATTTAATTATCAAAGTTTTATTGGTTAAATACATTCTTAATTTACAGAGGTACCATAACAAACCTTACTGTACTTAACAAAGGTTTATTCAGGACACTGTTCATTGTACACAGAACAAAAGACATCTTCCTGAAGATATTTCCAGAGGATGGGTCAAACAAAGTATTTTGGTAAGTGAGGCTTTTATTCTAATGCATGGAGATCTAGCTGGATTTCAAGGTTACAGCTGAAATTTGCTACTACATTGCAGTTAAGATTTGCACTCCACCTCATTCTCGGCTTTTCTGCACACCTTAGGAACTTTATGTTGTGATCTGTATGTGGTCTCACGGTGGTGTTGGGCATTGTCTTAGGAAAATCCTGTGCTGTAAAAGCCGAGCCTCTCCCTCGCTTCAGCGTTCACACAGACGCTGTTCAGCTGCCTGCAGCCATGTGAGCAGCCCTTAGATGGCACTGGGTGCTCTGAGTAAAAGGCATTGCTGCTACTCCTGCCCTGCCCCACAGGGAGGAGGAGATTACATACAGCAGAGTGGTCTTGTCAATGAACAGGCACTGACTTTAAACATTCAGTGAAGTTACAAAAACAACCAGTCAAGACACAGTTATAAAAATGGGAAAGAGGAAATTGAAAAAAAAAAGATATAAAAAAATCAGTTCTCCTTTTGAGACTTTCATCAAAACTTTAGAAAACTGACAGACAAACAGTAAGTAAACATCATACACTTCAGCCTCATCTACCACCACACTGGTGTGGTATGTCTTTGAAGGACCTGGCTATTCCTTGGATTTCTCTAGGCGATGACTGGTTTTTTGGAATAAAAACCTTTAGAATCTCCTAGCAGGAAAAGCTGGAGGAGTGGGAAGGATTGTCCTTGGCTGTGGACTTTCACGTGATTGAGTTCCAGTCAGGCTTGCTGGGGTCCTTAGAACTGAGTAGCAGCTGTAGCCATTTTGTGTTTCCAACCTTCCAGAAGCACCACATCATTCAGCATTTTGTTTCTCACGTTAATCCCTAATGGAAGTAGACGTTCAGTTCCTCAGCTCATGAAAACTTTGTGTGGTCCTCATCCCCTGGTTGTGTGAATGGTACTGGTGTAGCTTAAACACACCCCACCACAAAGCAGGGGGGCTGTGTCTGTCCTCCCCAGTCCTGTGGCCCAGCAGTGACTGCTGAGTGAATGGTGCTGAGGTCATGTCTGCACTGCAGGTCCCTCAGGCTTGCTTCAGGTGAGCTCCAGACTCCACTGGGACTGGATGCCCATTCCTTGCTGGGGGAGGCCTGCAGTTCTGGCTGTGCCTATTCCTGCCTGCTGTGATGGCCACCAGAGCACAGTGCACAGGGAGGGCAGGGCCACCCTCCCCAGCCTGCTTAGGCCCCAGTTCAGGTGCACCCTTCTCTCACAGCAGCACGTTGTTGTTGTTGTGTTGGTGCTCAGAGGTCACACCAGTGAAGGTGTCAGCAGGGATGTCACCAAGTCAAAACTATCTGAAAGTCCATCACAATGATTCTGGTTCCCAGTCTCCATCCACTTCCAACTGCTGGCCCCTCTGCAACCTGAACTGCCAAGCCCATGAGGGAAAGTCTTGCTGAAGGTATCTCAGTACTCAGTGACCTGCAGCTCTGGAGTAGCCACTCATCAGCTACTGGTTCCTTTTTCTGATACAGTGCAGAAGGGGTGGAATACTGGCAGCAGTCAAAGAACCAACTACAGCATAATTTCTATTCCAGTCTTATGGAATTAGCAGTTAATCAGGATTCTATTTAATTATTTTGGGAGAAGCAAAGTGATACAGAAAGGAATCTACTACAAATTCCTATAATGTGAAACTACCTCAATCACGTCCACCTTAGTTGGTCAGTCAAGCTACACTGCTACTTTTTACCAAGTGCCTTGGTTAGAGCTGCTTGCAGTAACCTCTTGCCAGGCATGTTTTCCTTAGGGCCTCAACAGACCATTTATGAGGATGCTCAGTGTATCTGGTATGTGGCAACAAACTGGAACTAGCCCCACGTCTGCTGAAAACTAAACCCAAGGCTGTAAAATATCCTTCATGTTAAGGACAGGAATAGTGTTACTGAAGTATGTTCCAGTGCTTGAGTGACAAACAAAATGCAGACTGAGTGAACACTGGCTTCCCACTTCCATGAGGGGAATGGAGGAGCAAATAGTTGGAATAGTGCAGCTACTCCATGGTTGGGATCTGAGAAAGCTCAATAAACACTGTGGCTAACCTCAGCTGGGAAAGAAGGGTACAATGGTGCTCAAAGAACAGTGGGCAGCAGGAAAAAACTAAATCAATATTTGCAAATATTTTGGGGAAAGCAAGGAAGGTCTAAGATGATTCATACCAATTCAAACAGAATTCATTAAGAGGCTTACTTTAAAAAAAAATTTACTTACGTGATCTTGCTGTATGACCAGCTTGGGCTAAGAATAGAAGGATGCTACAGAAGGATTTACTTCTCCATTTCTCCTCTTACCAGTATTAGATTTGATACTTTCTACCACAAAATACCAGATATTGTTCTTATCCTCTAAGTCATAAAACAAGTGGATTCTAATGCTAATGTGGAACTCAAGCAGTAATGAAACCTGAATATCAAACTTCATCTACATACTGAGTGCTGTAATTATATATTAAAACAATTTTTAAAGTTTGGATCTCAAGAAGGTCAAAGCAGGCCAAAGCAGCTTATGTTACGCAGACTTTGTGCATGATAAATGTAATACCAGAGAGTAAACATACTAGAATGCTATATCAGTTAAAATGGTGTTGCACCACAGTATTTTCCTAGTTGGAAATGGCTAAAAAGCCTGCTTGTTTTGCTCTCTGAGCATTCATGAAACATGACTACATACAGTGTCACAAAAGACTCAAATTTCCTTATCTGACTTCAAGATACTACCATGACTGTCTAGAAATAGTAGTGCAAAACAATGATAATCAACACTTGTTGATGTCTTTGCTGTGCCTTTAGGGTAGAAAACATTCTCTCCCACACGCAGGGAGTAGCACAAAGGCAACAATTCATGGTGTCTTTAAAATCTGAACAAAGTTCTTGGGAAATATCCCAGATTTTCCTCGTGTCTCTCCACTCATCCAGTCCTTGTCTACAGATTCCAGCTCTGTTATCATGTCACCTGCCTGTAGGAGAAGGAGTAATGTGAGTCAGGGCATGAGCAATGTTAATGCATGCAGAGCTGATCCTATTTAGAAGCAATATCAATCAAAGACAAGAGGAGTAAGATGTGGCTTCTGCTGGTTACGTCTCCTGAAGATTGTTTGCTAAAACCGGCTGAAGTTTCTCTCAGGCTAAATACTTGTCTATGCTGAAAAATCCCCTTTGGAGGGACAGAAGAGCAGTGCTGGGTAACTGCTCACACTGCTTTGGCTCTCCAGGTATATGTTAAGAGCTGGCTGGCTCATGAGCCCCCTGCTTTACTGTTTTATTTGTCTGTGTTTCCAGGGTTTGTTTTCTTTACACCCTGGAAGGATTTTTTTTTTTTTTTTAATTTAGTCCCAGTATTTTCTAGCACTTGGAAACTTTCCCAAGAAAAGGAAAAGCAATCTAAGCTTATTATGGCCATTTAAATTGCAGCTCCTCTGTTTGGTCCTGGCTCTTGTTCTCACTGTCTCATGCCACATTCTTCATCTGAAGTATTTGCTTTTCTTTCAGTACCTCTATTCCCCTCATCTGCTTTAAAGAATCATCTATCCTTGCAGTATTGCAACCTGCTAAGGCTGAAACTATTTTGCTAGTTTTAGAAAGGAAAATACTAAGAGTTTCAGCTCCTGTGAAATTCTAGTGTTTCTCAGAAATTTGCTTTTGAGGACATGGTTACCTCAATCATGACTTTGAATATCAAGGGCACTCTGTTTCTTGTTCATGCTCAATATGATCTGAGCATCCAGCATGTATTTAATTTTTCCCTTTGTTCCCATGGCAACTCTGTATTGTGTTGCCAGTTCAAGATTTTGCTGCAGTTAGGTTTCTCTTAGAGGCCTGGCTCTGTAGCACTGGCACTCTCACCATTACCTCCTACTCAGAGTTTTCTTTCTAGTCCAAAGAGAGGCTCCCTTGACCATATCAACCAGTCAGGAACTGAATGTACTGCAAAATAAGGTTTGTTTATCTTGCCATGTTGACTAGATCAGACAAGTCCAGAATTCTGCAACTCCTGACCTCTTTTCGAAGTCTTTAACAAAGAATTTTGCTGATAGGAAACAGGAGTGGTAAGGGAAAAAATGTTTTTTAGAGAAATCACTTATCAAATGTGTTAATATCTATGCATATTAATATCTATGTTAATATCCATGTGCTTCATCCTTCTTGTCTAAAGCCTGTTGTCACCGTGGATGAACCTTATTTTTTAGCACTTCTTAGGAGCAGGAGACCTCTTGGAAATTGGTCTAAGAGAGGTACTTACTTTGAAGGAAAGCTCATCTTCATTTTCTGCATGAAAATCATAAAGAGCTTTGGCTTTTCCTTTCTTCCCTCCTCCAGGCTGTGACAGCTCTACCCTGGCTACAGAACACAGATAAGAGAAGTTACTTGCATTGGAATGAAATAAATCTCTGTTTCTGGAGAAGTTTCCTGTCATTCTCCCTGCTATTGTACTACAGGTTGTCCAAATGTTACTGCTACTGCTGTAACAAATCCAGTTTCCTACTGGAACAAAAAACTCTACTGTCACCAGTTCATTTTATAGTATTAAATAGTCTCACAGTTCTGCTTCTAAGCAGACTAAATTTAAAACTCATTTAACTTGAACTTCCCAATGGTGATACATAATAAATGCTGACTTTCCCTCCTTCTGCTCTAAGATGAAGCAGCATCAATACTCCTGAATTATTCCTAAAGGTGGCTCAATGGCCCTGTTTTGCCTGTCCCCAAGCCACACTGGAAAACATCCCAGACTCTGTCACCTTCCAGATGACTCGCTGACTAGAACTTTATTATTGCCATTATTAGAGAAGTTGGTTCAAAACTGAAATATAGCTTTAGAATACTCAAGACACTGGTGGGGTGTGACTTGTGGATGCAGTTGATGCCGTTGTGCTCTCCCACAGCTGTCATGACTGGCACAACCCAAGGAATAATGAATTGCTATCTGGTAGGAGCACTGTACCTGAGCAGGTCTGAACAAAAACTGCTGGGAAAATCCCTTCCTCTCCATTCAGTCTTCCTCTATACCACTCCAAATCTACTTGTTCCAGTATTTGGATGTAGTCTCCCTTTTTGAAGGATAAATCATCTTTGGTTTCTGCTGTGAAATCATGAAGCGCTTCACACCACTCTACTGAGCGTCTGTTATTCTATTCAAGTTAACAGAAGAGATGCATTAATTTTAGAAGTGTGAAGGGAGCCCAAAAAGTGATGGATGCTGCTGAAAGCAGCTGTACAGCACATGGGTGCCCTGATACCCTCCCAATACAACAGTGCTGCTGCAGATGTAGACTAGAATGGCATTTCAGCAACTGCCACCACAGAATTTCATCTGGGCTCAGCCACAATCCTTTTTATCTCTGGTGCCAGGGGAAAAGATTAATAAATTCAAAATTAGATCCCTACAGCAATATTTAAAATAGAGCAAACAAGAACTTGCTTCAGCACAAAGGCTAAAAATTCACCCATGTTAATTTGTCAGCAGCTCTGAATTCAATCAGCTTAGGCCAAGTGTCAGAACTGAGGCTGTGACAATGCAGCATTGTGTGCTGTGGGAGTGGTATTGGGTTCTGCAGTTACTCCCACATTACAATACAGTCTCTGTAAATCTATACATAAATTCTGGCCCTCACCTATGAAGTTTTATTACCTGAAGAATGGAAGATGAAACCTCCACCTTATTCTTCACTGCTGTTTCTGTACCTACATAAGTAAAGCACAACTTAGGAATAGGAACAGTGTATATTCAGGATACTACTAATGCCAGAGATTTTAGGTTTTTGAAGTCATTATTAAGAATAGCTGCTTAAAAAGTCCTACTGTTAATTTTGAGGGTTTTTTTAATTGGTCTTCCCTCTCTTTTGACTTCCTTTCTGCAATCATTGTCCTTTTGGAATTTTCTCCTATATGCTGCCTATTTTCATTAAGTACAAAACCATGCTCTTGAAGATGTTTGCAAACATACTCATACCTGTTCCAGGCAGATCTTCAATTACTTCCACAAAGTTCAAGGGGAAAATTCCAGACGTGCCTCTGAGCTCTCCTTCGGCCCACTCTTCATTTACATATTCTTTCAGGACAATAGTTTCACCTTCTGAAAAACTGAGCTCATCTTTCTGATCTCCAATGTATTCAAATCGTGCTACACATCTTGGACCTCTGCACAAACAAAAGAGAAAGTTACTTTGCTTCTTTATTATTACTGTCCAATTCATAATAAGACAGCATTGTATGCAATATATGGATTGATATTTTTATTAAAATGTTAAAAAAAATGCACTGAAGATAGAACAGGTGGAAAATGGGGGGCCAGCCCTGGTTCTCATCTCTGCTTTCTGAGGAGGATGAGTAGATAGTCTGGAGGAGCCAGATGCAATTTCTGCATCCCAATTGCTGGCTGTTACAGTATTTTGCAAAAGACCCTATTTCCCTTCCAAATAATAATAAACCTTTACCCTTGTTTCTGGGACACCTGTCCAATTTCATGTCTTTGCCTATATCCAAGCAAGTGTCCTGATACACTTTTGTTAGGAGTTTGGTAATATTTTGAGCTAGCATCCCATTTAAATGCAATCAAACATGGGTGGGGGGTGAGTGTTGTACGTTTGCCCCAAATACGTGGAGATTTCATAGGAAGAAGCTAGTTTTAATCTACTTTAAAATACTTTATCCTGTAAAATCCATCCCCATAATCTTATAGGGCAAAAAGCTTATCTATCAAAGAAAGAAACTTCAATGCATCTGATAAATTTTATATACTTTGGTACAGTACTGAAAAAACCCAAATTATTTTTCCCCTGACTTAAACTGATTTCATTATTTAAGAATCTAATAAATTAAGTTTAAAGAAATTAACCTAAGAATAGTTTTGTTAATCAGAAATGCCATGCTGGAAAAAAGCAGTAATAGGCTTTAATTCCTTCTATATATTCATAGCATACAAACAAAAGTAGGAAGCTTGATTCACACCCCTGTCCCACACTCAATATCTTTGCAAAGATGTGTCTTTCAGGACAGAGCTAGAACTTTGTGTTTCTTTCTTAGCTGCACAAGCAGCTTTTTAAAATCAAGTTTTGTTCCTGACAAACCAAGCTTAATCTAAGGAACAACGGAATGATCCCACTGACACTAGTGGCTCCTGCCTCTGCCTGAATTTGCTTTAATTCCTGGAATGAATGATTACAAAATCCAATAAACATCACTGAGAAATAAATATCATGAAAAATAATTTCTTGCCCACAAATATTAGCACAAGTTGTTTGAAAATCAGAAATGAAAGTGCTGGCAATTCATTTGATAATTTGGGGGGAACTTCAGATTTACCCCTACAGCTGCACACCTCAAGGACAGACAGATTTCTCTGCTCACAGTTCCTCTATGTTCTGTCCCATTGTATCTTGTTCTTTCACATGAGTAGGAGCCCTACCATGTTCCATCTTGTGGAGACACTGGAAGAAAGCAGCAAGGCCAGGAGCAAAGGGAGGGGTGTACAGGGCTGCTGAAGTTAATTAGGTTGGTTCATGGTTTCTGGAACCAGTTTTCATGAAAGTATGCATTCAGGCTTTTTTTACCTAAATATGACTCTTAATAAAACATCATAAACATTCCGATTTTTAAAACATGCAATTTAATTTTTACAATATATTTTGGTGAATAAAATGCTAACCCTATTAACCTCAGTGCAGAGAGCCCCGCTTCAAAGTTAATATTTCTTTTTTATTCCTCATAAATCAACATGAGAAAGCAAATAAGATTCATCTGACTCACTTGATAGATTGTGATGATGAGGGTATTTTTTTCCTGTTGGCTTCTTCTGGAACATCAATCTAATAAGACAATAAAATAAATTACATCTTCCATTACAAGCTCATGGCAACTAACCATAATAAACTTGAAACTGGTTAAAATAATCTGTTTTTCAGATGTGTGACACTCTGTTATCATTGGCATGCTCTGATATATGACCACATTAATGTAAATTTATGCCTGTTTTCTCATTTTTTAATCTTATGCAAACAAGGAACAATATTTAATGTTTTGTTTTATGAAGCTGGTTTATTGTTTCTCCTTGTGGCATGACTGATTGACAGAATATGTGACTCGATGCTACTACATGTTGTTGAATTTAGATCCCAATTCTCAACTGGTAATTGCTCTAATTTATTTACTAGCACAGTATACCACAATAGACAAAACTACTGTTTACACTTATCCCTTCTATGCTTGTTAGCCAACTGCTCTCCCAAGAAAAACACATCTCACAAATCTCACATGAACTGGAGAAGTACACCTTAAAAATCAATACACAGATATATCAAACAGACAACATTCAAGTCCTTTATCACAGGAGCATTTCAATTGTATTTTTGGTGTGACATGAAGGATGTACAGGAGATGTACAGGACTACGAGCTGAGAGGCCCTGGTGAGGAGCTTTGGGTTACAGCTCACTGTTATATCAGTCAGGTCTCATAAAATCAACAGGAATGTTTCATTAGCTTGTGTGAAGCACTGGAGGAAATCACAATGCCTTTTAGGACAAATAATCTCTGCACTGCTCTTGCTGGTATCTGTGGTGCTCTGAAGGTTCTATGGGAAGTCATAACTATGTGTCACTGTTAGGTGTTCAGATCCAAGCTGCTACCCAGCTCAATATTGTAAAACACATTGGAATGCATTGTATGGAGACCTTGTATCAAGATGAAATCTGACATGAATTAATACGTGAATTCACTCAAGTAAATTAGCCTCATGTACTGCACTCTTTTTTACTTTAAAAAAACCCCCAAATTCTGAAACAAAAGATTTTTGCCCTCAAAAGGTAATCATCTTTTATAACTAAAACAGAAATGCATCTTCCCTAGCTTTTATGAAGTTGTATCTGTCTGTATCAATGCTGAATTTGACCCCAAATACCCACTCCACTGCTTTAACATCAAATCTTTTTTTCATTAGTTATCAGTAGAAGCAAGAGCTTTTAAATGGAATTGTTGGTCTGTGTAGAGGCAGCCAATCAATTTAACTAACAAATCTTTCTTGTGAAAGTGAATCGAGCATGGTTCCATTACTACTATGAGTTTTATTCTTCAGCACTTTTCAGATCCTAAAATTTTTCTCCAATGCCACCATTACAAACTAAACAGACACCGCACCCTCTCTGATGTCTACCAAATCCTTGGTATTGCCCATGCAGCAGCAAGGCTCTGCGAGCTGTGCTGGCCCAGTAAGTGTTGCCACAGATACTTCCTGTCTTTAGTGCAAAGCCATGCACCTTCCCAGCATCCTGGTGTCACTCTGGTATTCTTCCATGTCCACATGGCTGGTGTGGACAGCCCAAGGCCATTTCCATTGTCACAAAATGGACTTCAGTCTCAGACTCAGGCTTGACCCAGCATTTGACTGCTGGGAACCATACTGTATCCCTTTTAAATGAATTATCATTGGGCTCCAAAAGAGCACCTGTCTCTTGCCTTTCACTCACTGTCAAGTGTCACATTCAGGAACAGGATTGCTTTAAGCTGCTCATTTGTAACAACACAATCTCCTTGCATTGTGCCAGCACAACCATTTGTGCAGCCACTTAGAAAACCACTTAGGCAAATTGATCTTGTTGGAAAAAAACAATATTCTTGGAAGAAAAAAAACCCAACATGTTTTTGGGCTAAATTGCTACTCTGACCTAGTTCACTACATGGCTAAAACAGTGGTGATTCCAGCATCACAAGCTGGTTCAATGGATGAGAAAATGACAGAAGATGGGGGGGAGTTGTGGGGCAGCAAAAAAAAAATCAACCATCTTTTACCAAGTGTTGATTCTGACATGCAGCTGTCAAAAAACCATCTGCTTTGAGGACCATGAGAAACTATGCATGTTTCCAGAGAGAATCTGATAAGGGCAATGATTTTCTCACTTGGCTTTAAATTGACAGCAAATTATTCCCCATAACACAAGCTGGTAGTGCCAAATCAAGCATCTTTCTAATACCACACAAACAAGTTGATGAGTTTTCTGTGCTGCCAGTGGGATAAGAAATTATCTAAACACATAATGGAGTTAAACACACAGGAAGCTTAGTAAAATAGAACCAGAAAACAAGTGCAAGAGGATCTTATGTAGCAATGCATACAAAGCCTACATACAACCACTTTAACAAAGCTGGCAGGAAATATCCCTGTGTGATTCCCACATTTTCCTCTGTACCACTCGGTATCAATTTTCTCCAAAAGACAAACAGTGTCTCCAGAATGAAGGTCCAAGTCATCAGCATGCTCTGTAAAACAACATCATTTCACTTAACAGTACTTGTCACACTCACTGATTTTCTCTAAGTAAAACCTTCTTAATACAAATACCAGAGAAAAAAAACAGAAGCCGTTTTTAAAAAGCCTTAATTTTATCTGATAGATCAAACAGCTTTAACTGGAAGACTGACCCATCCACAGCTAAACCCACTGATTTGAACAACTCTATGTGCAGACCTTGCAGACTGAGCTTCCACACCATTTTTACGCTCTGATTTCTAAGAAAAAATTCTATTTGAAAGTCTTGGAGTAAAACATGCTTCCAAAATATTCACATTTACTTACCTGCAGGAAAATCATGCAGGACTACAGCATGAGGTGCACTTGTTTCAGAAACTTTTGGAGGTTGGTTTGAATCCTGACAACAACAAATAAAGGCAAGTAGTTTATAAATCATGGAATATGCTAACAGATTTTCTGCTACCTACTCCTTAATTAATTTTCTGACTTTGGACACAGAGTTTTTCTGGTATTGCAGAAGAAAATGGTTATTGGTCACACAACTATCGGTCTGAATTCTGTATGCCTTTTGCCATTGTAAACAAGAATACATTTCACCAAAATCATTCTTTTGAGCCAGTGAAAGGAAGGGAATGCATGCAACCTTTCCAAGTATAGAAAAAGCCTCAGCTATCGCTGTGGGCCAGAAATCTGTAGCACTGATAACAACATTCATTGCAAGGGCTGTGGACAAATTTTGCACTGGTGCTTGGTACTGTGTGCCACCAGTCACTCTTCCTTGCCCGAGAGAACACCCAATCCAACTCTCGCCCAGCACACCCAGCAGGGACAGCATATATACCAACAAACATTCCAAGAGAAGCAAGGAAGCCACTATGCCTTTGCTTACACTGAGGGGAGCTGACAGTTTTGTTGTGGCATCTTCATAAAGAGAAATTATATTCAAAATGCTGAGCCACCTTCTCTGTCCCACTCACTAAGAATTTTTAACTGCACTGATGACAGTGATGGTGTAGAAAAAAACCAAACCAAACCAACAAACAAACAACAACAAACCAAACAAACCCCCCAAAACAAAACATTCAACAACAACCAAAAAAGCCCAACGTAGACAAAGGTAAGACCAGAATAATATGAGTTATAACAGACAACAACATACTGCATAGAAATCTATTTCAGCTATGTAGGCCTCTGATAACAGTCAAAAAGGCTGCTCATTGCTACAATTTCCACTAGCTATTTAATATTAGTAGGGTCATGCCCTAAAACCAAGTCAGGATCTGTAGAAGCAGAGAGAAGAAAATACTTTCAATTGCGTCTGTCAAAGCCAATTCGCTGATGTATCATGTACAGCACTTCGTAAAGTACTCGCTTCTCTTTTGCTCAATTCTCAGATACTCGGCCTAGGGAGTGATTATTTTCCTATGAGATGGAGAAACTTCACCAGTTTCCTCTCCCTTCTGGCACTCCAATTGCTCTCTGATCCATAAGCTGAATGTCTCTCTGCTACGAGGCAAATCACCATTATTGGGTTTTGTTTTGGCAGTTGTTTTGTTTTGATTAGAGAAACACAAGGATTTAATAAATCACTACTACATTTCTCAGTGTAACCTCTGAAGACTAAAACATTTGATACTTCACAGTAACAGGAGTCTTGTTCATTGAATATTCAAGCCAGCAGAAAAAAGCACCTTACCTTACAGGACAGTTCTCCAGTGTTTCTGGGAAGACAATCTTCCTTGGCAACTCCATGAGGCACAGGTAGCTTGAAGAGAAACAGGCAAATGGAAAAGTTTTTTTTTTCCACTTTTAAGGATCTCAAATGTTGACTGCAAGTGATAATAGTCAGATGATGGAACTATTCAAACCACCCACCATGGGTAATTAGGAGTCCAGGAGAGGAGGACAGGTTCCTTTGGAAGGCATTCAGCACAGACTGCTGGTGATATGAACTGCCACTCTGAGAAACTCAAGTGGTGTCACCCCCTTTGAAAGTGTCCTAGACACCTAACTGGTATCACACCATACAGTACAAGATACTCAGAAAGACACTCTGATTCAGACACATACTAATTTGTCATGGAGGGCTGTAGAAAAACACCCTGAGAGGAAATTTTCATTGACAGTAAGACTTAGTGGGAGGGAACTACTACTGACCTTCTACAGAAAAAAACCTCATACAAAAAACTCTAAATACAAAACTGAAAGATCAAAAAGGTGGCAACAGAAAGTTTCCACTTCATGCTGATGGAATGTTGATGCTGTTCATGCTATAGCTGCATGGCTGCTTTTTTTGACAAGAGCACTAATTCAAGCAGCCACCAGCTCTATCAGTGACCAGTTTCAAGTTGTTGAGGAAAGAGCTGCTTGTTTTTATTTGCAGTGTTGATCCACTTGTATTTAAAATTCTCCAATAACACATACAATACCAAAACCATTTCTATAATGAAAAGGGATGGCATCAACAGGATGAAAAAGTAAGATTAGCAATGTTACATTCCTCACTCTTTGCAAGCTTGATTAAGTAAGGTCAACTACTTTATAAGTTCCAGTGCTCCCCCAATTTCCCTAAGCATTTTGATATCTATGGGTAAACCAATATACAAATGCAATTATTCACCATCATTTTACTGAAAGAGAATTCAGAACCAGTGACTGGAAACCCCAAGAGCTATGCATTAGGGATACATATAATTACATATATACACAAACATACATCACATAGATCTATACTTTACATGATTTATCACTTTCTCAGTATTGCCTTATAGGACTTACTACTATTTATCTACTAGCATTTTCTAGGGAAGATTATGCTGATAGATGCACTTTGAAAGCCACATAATACTAACTTACTTTAGTGCTTTAACTACCTTTTTCTCTACTATTTTAACCAGCACTGTTTTACAAAAACAATGTACTTAGAATATTTCAACTCTCACCATGTATTTATTGTAGAGGGGATGACCTGGTTTAGGTCTAGGAGGTAATGCTGGATCTGGTTTTTTAAAGACTGCACTTTTTGCTCTCTTGGGTCCCAACCTGAGCTTGTTGTTTTTTTTATCAGAAGCGATGTCAGAACTAGATCGCGAAAGAACATCTTTCTGGGAGGAGGTCTTGGCTGCAGAGAATTTTGGTGGAGGTGGCCTTCCAGGAACACTTTTAGGTGGGGGAGGTCGAGCAGGTACAATTTTTCCATCCACAGGCCTAAAAATTGTGCAAACCATCAGAGAAATATACATATTAATAAGCCTGCCACCTCATCCTAGATACAAAGTGTTCAGTAAGGAAATAAGATTTGTGATGACCTGGTCTATACAGTGTGTAGTATTTGAAACTTTCCAGGAATACGTGAACTCTTCAGGTACTGACAGGGACCAGATGATCAAGTCCTTAGACAGATCCTTAGACTACATCTTTCCAACAGCCTGCCAGCTTTCTGGGGAGCCCACTAAATAAGCAGGATTTGTTTCAGCAATCCACCTCTAGAAAGAGCTTTCTTTTTAGCTGCTGCAGGAAGTTCTGCTATTGGAGAGTTTTTGTGAAAGCTGGTCCTCAGGAATCAATCTAGCCCATCCCTTGGGATGTCACTTACCTGAAGTGACTCTGGTGAAACTCATGACATATCACACTTTGCACATTCCCATAAACAGCAGAATTTACCATTTTTATGCAACAGATTTCTACCACAGAAAGAAAACTGGTGCAAATACTCAGGTTCTCTGGCAATGCTGGAGATCTCACACTCTTATTAATGGACCAGCAGTTTAGAAACCAAAATCAGAGACGAGCAAGTAACAGTAGTAATATTTAGTAGCAATTAATATTACTAGCAATATTCCAAAACTACAGTACCATTTGATCATTATTGGGATATCTTCAACCAGTTACTGAAAGTTTCTGCTACACTGTTTCCCCAACAAGGGTGCATTGGTGGATCTTTGAAGTATCATTCTAACACATTTTGTGTCACCATCACTTGAGAAGATACTAGTGCTCTACTAACGCTGCTGATAAGACTTCTCTATTATATTTGAGTGTGGAACAATTTTTAAATTTCAAAAAATTTTCCACTTCTCTTCATCATCCGTCTCTCCTCATCTTAAAACTAAGCCCTTTTAATATTGACAAAAGGCAATATTCCAAGTTAAACTGCTTTAAATCTGTAAACAGACCAACGCACACATTTTTAAAGCAACTCAACTGAACAAGAAGACCCTAACAAGCAATTCAGTGAATTATTACTGCTTACTTAAAAAATCCATTTGAGCAGAAGAGTGAAAGGACAAAATATTTACTGCAGTCCCAGAGACCCTCATAAGAATCAGGAATGTTATGTTAAACTGAATGTGGGGAAGGAACAGGCCAGTCAGGAGCAATAGTGAAGTGTATCCTTGTGGCACATACACATTCTTTCCTGTTAATTAATACTTATTATTCTTGATAGACTCATTTCAATAACAGAAAGATCTCTTGTCCTAACACAACAGAGCAAACTCTTGTGTTTAAACTCACAGATTTAGAATGCAAACACTGAGATACCCACAGTGGGCTGGCTAGTCAATGCCAGATGTCCATCCACTGTGTCTCTGGCACTGATGGACATGAGTTAAAGGCTGGTCCAGCAACTTCTGCCCTTGCAGATTTTCTTTCTTTTTGGTCCACAAGAATAAAAAAACTCAAGGTTATCAGTGATCCTCCACCTGCATTTTAGGTCTGAAGTGTATAAATCAGCCAGTGCTTCTGGGAAGCTTCTGGCCCAGCATCTGCCCTTGTCAGGGTGCCATCATCTGCTACCTCCATTCCTTCACCACCCAAAGCCCACCACAAGTGCAAGTGCTGTGGGTGAAAAGGTTAAATATTAAGAAAGGAATGACTGTCAGTAGCCACTGTACATTAGCTGAAAAGTCAAACAGCTGCTCTCCTATCATCTCCTTGCTCATACCATAATGTATAAACAAGTACCGAACAGCTACCAACCTGGTCCTATTTATTAAGTGAGCATAGTGCCCAGCCAAGACTACTGAGCTATGGCTGGAGTCATTAGTGTCTACACTGAGACTAACTACGCAAATTAATTCAGAAACACCACTTTTAAGGGCTTTTGAAGAACCACACTCACCTTGGGGGCAGTAGAGGTTCTAGCTGAGGCACGCCAGCCTGTTCTGGGTGATCCAACTCCTACAACCATTCAAAAGAAAAAAGACATTTCTTTAAGCCTGAGGAAAATAAAAAATCTTGTTTAAATGATATAATTCTTATATTAAATTATATCCTATGGACATGACAGAGAAGAGTTTCTGGAGGTATGGGAGTAAAGTAGTAAATTATGGTGTGATTCCGCCATTTTAAAGTGTTGTTGAACAAGGAGGGAAATATGGAGGGTAAATAACCTGATTTACTACCCGAAACACAGCTTAAATTGTGCATTAAGAATGACCCAGCCCCTCCTTTCCTACTACATGGCAGTAAGGATTTAGGAGCCAATTTCAGGAGTCACACAAATGCACACTTACACTGCCCACAGGAATTGGCATTATCAACATTGATTTAACTTTTGACACATGGAACACTGTGAATAGTCTTAAAGTAGAAAACATGACATTAATGCAACTTGCACAGGACAGTGTCTGTTGCAAGTAACATTAGCTCCCATTAAAGAAGAAATCTAAATATGTTTGCTAGAGATCTAACAGAGAAATCCCAGTGAATCTTGCTTTGGTAGATTAAGGCATCACTCCTCCCAGCTGTCCATGCTGGCCCTGCCAGAGATTCCCACTGTACAGCAGTCAGAGAGGAGGACATGTGCCATGTCTGAAGGGCTTGGACCACAGTGATGGATGAACAAGTGACCATGCTTACTGCCTCCTGCTGTTTGTTTTCATCCCAGTGCCAGAAAGTTCTGCCAGCTCTGTGGAACAAGCACAGCTGCTTCTGGAACAGCATCATAAATCAGAATGCTGAATCTGGGTTCAAAAGAATCCTTTCTGAACCAGTACTTCTAAATAGGTCTGAACAGCCTTGTTTACTTAATTAGGTGCTCGAATGTGCTTGAAACTCATAAACTATTTCTGTGGTCTTTCCCACCCAGAAAACACCCACAAATACATTGTGACAAAATATGACCCTTGACTGAGTTCCCAAATTAATGTTCCGAATAAATGACCCAATTAGAAAGAAAACAACCTGCTACTTTCAGATGAGGATGCTATCCTCATATCAAAAATTTTCCTCTTCTGTGTGAAAAGGAAGGCATCTGTGCCAACTGCTGCTTATGGTCAACAATTTTTGCTGTTGCTGTTTAATCACTTCCACTGACAAACAACACTAGTTTTAGAAGCACAGTTATTACCTTTCCAAAGATAGGATTTCAGTGTTCCAGTGGATTCAATACAATCTTTTTTAAAAAAACATCCTCTGAAGCTTATACATGCCTGTCACAATAACCTGGATGACATTGTAAAAGTTTTGGAGTTCCACTACATAAAATGTCATTCATATCTTGTTTTTGAATTTTTTTCCCAGCATTATCCAGAAAAGGTGGGACCTCTCTGAACAGCCTTTTCAATCACAATGTTTTGATACCCCTTATCTTAATAGCAGAGGTAGCTATATGGGCATTTGTTGGCAGTGTCCATATTGTAAGAGCTTTTAATTTGATTTAAAAGCCTTTTTACTGCCTGTGGCTTTCACAAGATTCTCTGCCATTCTTGCCATCAGAAAACTCAATATTTGGAAATTTTACTGCCATTTTCTAGTTTATATTAATTCCCTTTTGAAAATCTGTGTCAAAATGTCATTTAGCTACAATGCCTACCATTACTATGTACGTGCTCTGGAGCAAGGAGCAGAGCCTTACTTCCCAAAATAGGCGGTTCTACTCAGCAGAAACATTTAGAAGGAAAGGGCTGAAAAAAAAGCAAGCTTCATTTTCCTACAGAAAAGTTTCCTCTGCCTGCAAATTAGCACAGACACCAAGAGGAATGTGTGCACCAAAGTAAAAAAATACGTTTCTAAAGCACTTTGACAACATTTCACCATGTAAATCCCACTGGACTTTGAGCCACTTTGCAATGCTTTTGACACCAAGTTGTAGAATATCCTGATTCCAGATAATGAATACAGAAAACTGAAGACAGTTGTGATCAAAGTTCAGTAAAATCATCAGAGTGCTTTTCAAAACTGACAGCAGTCTAAATTACCTAATTAGAGAACAGAATTAAAAGAAAAAAAGCTTCATATTTTTGAGTAGTTGTTTTCATCTTCTGGTTCTTCAAAGAATTTACTTTACAAATGCTTGAGGATCACAAGAGATCTTTCAACCAAAGCAAACAAAGCTGTAATCCAGGAAAACAGTTCTAACTTACCCCTTTTTTCACTAGGTCACCACTGCTGGGTTTTCCCACTGTGATATTGGATGTGTTCCCAATAGGCTTTTCAGCAGGAAGTGGCGGAGGGCTATGTGGGATGTCATTTAAAGCTGTAAAAAACCAAAAAATTCCCAAATTAAAGTCTAATTAATACCCTCCTTATGTGGATCAACAACAGGTAAAGGAATCCACCTTGGTCTGGGGCATGTTTTCTGTGAATGCAACTTCCTTCCTCAAAGCCAGAACAGCCAAAAGGAAGAAACACTTAAAAAACAGTGAAGAGAAAAGGGACATGAGGGGAACACTGTAATTCTGAAGTTGAACTCAGGAGTACTTCCCATCCTGCATAATGGATCTTCACTTTAGTCTCAGGACACCAGCAAGTCATTTCAGAGTTTCAGCTGCAATATTTGGTGATGCAATATTAGATGAGTAGAAGAGTTTCTACCCCTTGGAATGCCAGATTCATTACTGGATACCCTGAAGCGCCATCACCACATTTCTAAACTGGCTCACTTTTTTTTTTTTTTTCAGCTGTCAGCTCCTGGAATATCCTTCAGGCTGGAAAACAGCTGAGGGTTATTTCAAGTAACCCTGAAAGATCAGGAGATTTGGATGGAAGAATCTCTAGAAAGGTATTTTGTAGCAGGTCTTTTATTGCCTGCTACAAAACTCAGGATGACAGAAAACACAGACGGAAGTTCCCAGGTAGTCTTTAAGGTGCAAAACAAGTTTAGGACATGGAAGAAGAAGCACTACAGATCTTACTAGGGAAGAGTGATGATGTCCTCATGCTCAATAAAGAATGGAAAACCCTTCTAAATATATGGCATTTGCTTTCAGTGTTTCTGCCATTGAAACCTGGGAAGCACTTGGACAGGTTTTGCCAGCATATTTACCAAACATTTTGTCTTTATAGACTGGAACCATGTCATCTATTTTGCAATCTGTTTGTATATCAAGAAAATTATTTTCACAGAAAGAACTACAGACACTTAAGCCCTTCTGACTTCCAGCTGAACTTGGAGTTACATAAAAATATATATGTAGACAGCCTGGACAAATATAAAAAAAAAGAGGAGAGATGCTATCCAAAACAAAACCTTCAGTTGCTCATTTCATGAAAATTACTCTCAACAAAGAAACAATGCATAGGAAGAAGTGTTGTTTATTTTCAACACCTTTGTTGCATTACTATTATGTAAAACACTGCTGTTATGTTTAAAAATGGATCAGTTCAATTCTTAGGAGAAACTCACAGCTACTGTGTGACCAGGCATGGGGGAAAAAAAGTTGGGAAGTTCATCACTTTTTTAAAGTACTGGGATGGATGAAAAATGAAAACAATACCTGGCAGTAATTCCAAAAGAAATTTTCTCTTATCGTGTCTTAGTGGTATAAAAAGTATGAGACATTTATTTACCACTTCAAATCTTGCTATATACACAGACGGCCTAATTTCCTCTTCCTTACTCTTTTTAAGGTCAGAATTAAAGGAACTAGAGGAAAAAAAGAAGTTCCAAGAACTAGAAGGCAGGTGTTATTTTCAGTGATTTCTAATAGAATAACTGAAGTTGAATTTTAATGCTTCCTTTCCAACCACATCTCAACAAAAATGCTAATCCTAACTGAAAACTTCACTGGAGTCCAAATTCTTAAGCAGTTCTGTCCCCTTTTTGGTAGTGTTGGGTGGGCTGGTTTTGGGAGGGGGGTTAAAATTTTGTGTTATTTTGTTTTGTTTGTTTATTGGGGTTTTTCTTTTCAGTTTTTGGTGGTTCCTGACAGAATTTATCTCCTCCATAAACAACATGGCAAAAGACTCTCCTGTACAGAAATTACGTGGCCCCCTTTACAATGTAAATCCTACTATATCCATTTATACCTTGACCCAGTTGTACTATTCTTCTCTTTTAACTTTTAACAGGTTACATTTCTGCAGCAGCTCCTACTTGACAAAAGGCTACTCTGCTTTCTCAGAATTTGCTTCTGTTCCTCCATATCCCATTAATCTTCCAACCACTGATTCCCATAAGGCAGGCAGTCCTTCACAACCTCCTGCTGCTTGTATCCAAGTACAGGACTGGCATTCCTTTGTGGAAATTTCAATGACCACTAGAGAGCAGCAAAGGACCAGTTAGCTACAAGTTCAAAAGGGAATCCATCTCAGAAAAAGAAAAAAAAAGGAAAAGAAAAAAATGTCAGGCTTTTTGTTTCATTTTATTTTTAATTGTAATTTAAATTTCCTTTATAGAGAAGATTTATGTCACAGTTTCTTTACAGTAGTTCATAAACATATTCTTCCAATTGAAAAAACTTTTTCTTTTAATCAGGTATTAACAGAAAGACTTCCTCACAGCTTTATCTTCAATCTTCCCTGCATTTTTAATCATTTCCACTGCATTTCTCACATATGCAGGGGAAAAGAAAATTTAGTATTTTAACAGTGGGTTGGTGATGGGGGGAGATTGGAAGTAATGAATGAAACTCTTAGGAGAAATACCAGGACATACCGTTACTACAAACTGACTATACACCTACTAAATGTGACAAAACATGATCTTAAACCTTAGTTTTAAGAGCTACCTTTTGACATTTTTCCCTAAGCTCTGAGGATCAAAGATAAGGCCAAACAGAATTCTGCAAGTACACACTCCAGCATACAAAGACCAACAAAAAGACCTTGTGGCTCTCTGATAAATTTCCACTCTGAGAAACTGCCAGTGTCATTTGTAAAGCTGTAAATGCTTAGAGGTGGCAGGCTTTAGGAATATAGTAGCTCTCAGAAAACTGTAGTCAAGACCCTGACATAAAATTGAACACATAGGTTTTTGCATCCCAGTTCTCACTTTTATTCCCTCTAACTGCTACCTAAACATTCTTGCTTAAACGGCCACAGATTTCAAACCTAGCAAGGATCAAAGGAACTTTTTGATGTAAACTATGAAAATTATGCTCAACATCCCAACCAAGCTGTATTTGAAGGAAAGTTTAACGCACCAATGTTTTTCCTTTGACAAGGAAGCTTGGGAGCAGCACTAAACCTCAGGTATGGTCAGGACCAAAGTCACTTTGGCTAAAGGTTCAGCTCCAGAATATGGTTTAGCAGACAAAACAAGCTTGCTTCTGCTGCAAGGGTCTCCTCCAAGTCTTTCTTTCCAGCCTCTAGATCTGCCCCTTACATACAGTTTCACCTCTGATATGCATCAGCTCCATCAGGTTTGAGAGACATCAGACTCAAGGGAGGGAGCCCAGTGAGGCAGCTGGATGGTAGGGAGAGTGGAACATGACGCTCATCTACCTCTCCCACCCACCACAGCCCTTAGCTTGGCTCCTCTGTCTTGTCAAACCATACCATGGGATTCCTTTGGCAGCTGACATTAGCTACTAAACAGCAAATCAATTACTAAATGTTAAGTCCCAAGTGAAATGGTTTTCTGACACATTTCTCAGACATTTGGGAGAAGAACTTACATTTCCCGGGTTTTGCTGGGATTCGGATCACAGTGGGTTTTCGAGCTAAAGCTGGTTGAGCTGTCTGTTGCTTGGCAGGTTCATTTTTGGGAAGGAACTGAAATGGATCTAAAAGGAGGAAAAACCCAACATCTTTAATACTTATTTGTTGAACACAAATCTTACTAAGTATTGCTTTCATTATTAAGGATATTTATATTTCCCACCCAACACAGTAATAAAGAAAGATAGCTCAGGCTGATGCAGTTAGCATACCCAGCTCTTTGTAAGTAACAGGTCTTCTTTGTACATGTGCTTTCATAGCTGATTTAACATAAACATGCTTCAGACACCTTCTGGGATTATATGAGCTACTGAACAAGAGGAACTGCATTGCTTGGTAATAGGGACCTGAAATCAGAATAGCTTTAGGGAAATGTTTACAAAGCACTTGATCTAATGCACTGACAGAGCTGTGAACACATTCACTGAAAAGTTTTCATCAATACAATCTCACCAAAGCTAAATAATCAGCACTGCAGCAGATAAAATACCTACTGAAACCTACAAAATACTTAAATACTACTGATTACAAAAGGTCCTTGCTGTAGAACAGCTAATACTTTTGAAGATTCTGCATCATTTTGTTGGTTATAAACCTGGTGACATGGAGGGAACTGGTTTACACCAAGGTCTGGGAGTTGTGCCTGAGCTCTGCCTCTGCCTATATCACTCACTCCTCTACAAGCCTGCCCAAGCATTCCACTGCTAAGACAGGAGCAATGTTTCCCATACTTCATTACCTTAAACACTGCTCTCTTATTAACAGGCATGGGAACATAGGCACGTGTAGAAGGCAGCTGTAAAAATACTAGTACATAAATAAAGACTAAATTAATGTGTTCTTTCTCAAGTACACCTTCATGTCAAAGAGCAATACTTCTCTCTTCTTAACAACTGCTACTTCCTTCCCTGCCATTATCAAATTCTGCAGTAAAATGGCAATGCTTAACAGTATCATAAAAAGCTACAGTAGAAACTGGAGATGGACTCTGGGTGATAAATCTGACACATATTAATAGCCACAACAACCAAGTCTGATCTCTTCTGCTGGCCTTTTCAGATGTGTAGCTCAATGAGATGTTATTTATGGAGTGTCATAGTCTAAGAGAGCAAGTATGCAGGGCATCTCTTTGAATTCCTCATGACTTTAATAAAACCATACCCTTTCCCAAAATTACTGCCAAACTTCCTGACAAAGTTGGAAAAATCTGTGTTTGATAAAATTTTATCTTCAACACTTAGAAAAAAGAATTATGTTATATGAAGTCATGGTTTCTTATTGACAATTGGAACAATCCAATCCAATCCAATCCAATCCAATCCAATCCAATCCAAGCAAGACACAATATATCTGTGCCTGGCAATTCACATAAGATTTAAGGGAGTCCAGAAATGCAGTCTTTATTTATGAACAACCTCATCCCCTTCCACATGCACTCGACTCGGTGGCCACAGCTCCCCCTTGCCAGTGCATGTGCCATCAGCCCCCTCTGGCAGTGCCCCCAGCTCCTGCTGCCAGAGTGCAGCTGTCACAAACAGCAGGGACAACATGCCACAGGGCCCATGCATGTTCACACTGCTCAGATGCCCACCTCCCACCAGCTCCTTGCTTAAGGCTTTCTTCACAGGCAGATCCATCTCGGAAAGGTGTGCTGTGTGGATTTGTGCCACGGCCTCCCTTAAAGCCAGCCTGCCTACAGGTTCCCCAGAAACCCACCTGGTACCTTCAGATCACATTTTATTCAGCAATCAAGTAAATAAATTCCTTATGTCAGGTTGCTTGTACAACACCTGTGAGTGTACACTTCAGGTACAAAGGATCATGGCAGGTCAACAATCTGTCTACAGATAAAGGTATACAGGGTACAGTTAAAAATAAACTCTGTTACCATCTAAACAAAAGATGGCTCCATCACATTGTGCCCAAAGATTGCCAGTGCATCTCGAAATTAGGTAGGCAACCCACAAAGCTTTAGAATATAAGGGTGAAACAATATTTTGTTCAAGTTACCAATTAGCACATGAGTCTCTTCAGTGAAAGCCACACCACAGCAAGAGTTTTTGGAAGAGGACTTGAAAACACAGACCACAAGTGAGGTGGAAGCATTCTGGAAGTACAGCCATTACAAGAAATCAAAATCCCACCATTGGAGCAAGCCTGTAATATTATTTTACTCTTTTATACCTCCACCTGCTAGATACAAAGCTAACACTTGAATTGCATTAAAAAAACCTGAAGATTTATCAAACCTTAACTTCTGTGCTGGTGTTCAGAGTTACTTTAAATGTAGCTGAAAAAAAAAAAAACACCCTGAAATTGGGCTTTGTTCTCTTAGCTCTCCGGTAGCCCTTCATCAGACTTGAGGAGTGACCCTGGTGAGGCAGCAAGGCCTCAAAGCTGTGTTTGCCCATTGGGAACACAACACGAGCAGAGGAAAGGTGAGCAGGGCTAAGTCATGGACTCCTTGACACAGCATGACCATAAGGAACACTCTGGCACACAGAGCACCTCTCAGGGTAAGGTTCTGCACAGGAGAAAGAAGTTCTGCATGAAAAATGAGAAAACAATTTTACAAAGCCTCCATCTAATGTAAATATAGACACTGAGAGACCAAGTGGAAATGCTCTAAATACGCCAAATATTCACAATTCTGCAGTCCTGTAAATTTAAAGGAGATATAAAATTATAAAAAATTGCTGTTTATCAGCTGTTAATCACAGCTAGGCATAGAAATAGTTTTCTTGACCATTGAGCAGTTGGCAGAGGTCTCTACATCAGTACATATGACAATTTTCAAGGCTGAGAAAAGCAATTTCTGAGGCTGAGAAAACCATTTGATGAATTTTAGTTTTCCACTCATTATCTTATGTTCAATTATACTGTTGTCACCTCATAATTAGTTTAAAACTCATTACCTTGTTTGTGTTATTCCATTCCCCAGTGCTGGGCTTGCAGCAGAAATTGGCTGAGAAAATGTCTGTGCTGCTTTGTGCAATGGGACTGACAACATATCAAATTTTTATGTTGTTTAACAACAATTGGGCATCACATGAGCATAATTCATGGAGGTGTGAAAACAGAATTGTTAATGTACTCATTTAAAGCTTCTCAGCCCAAGGAAATTAATCTGCAAGTAATTTTTTATAAGACACAGCAACAGACTTCTAGTGATTTTTTTTATTAAAGTTTTACAACAATGCCTAAAGTCTGTGGCTTCCTTAGTCTCATTTTTCTAGAGCTTCTGTTTTAAAGAGTTACATGATAACATGTATTACTGTGCTTGTTTGCAGGAAAGACAGGTGCAAGCCATGTATTCAAATAAATCATACATAATCTCCTTTCTTTTAACAGGTTTGGAGAAACAACCTTTTACCCCCCACTGACACACACCACTCTTGTTTAAAATTAAAAGTGAGGTTACAGAAGAAGCAGTAGGTTTTGCCCATGCAAGAAGGACAGACAGGTATCTTCCCGAAATATTTATTGGTAGTCCTTAAGCAGGAGATAGTAAGATGGCAACAGATACCTCAGCAGCAATAAGGGGACTCTCCAAACAAATAGTAGGTGGAAAGCTAGAAGCCCAGATAGTACTATCTGTTGTGAAGATGCTCAGTCCTGCGAGAAGTATGCAATACACATGAGAACAATGGAGTACAACGGTGTGGATGCTGATATTACTTGTCACTACAGAAGTATGCAACTGTGTCCACTTTCAAGGTTTAATTTGAAGACCTGTGTCAGCTGTTAAAGGCAAAACTTCCACATTGCCTTCACACAGAACAGTATTGTTACCAGAGTCTTCCAGGAACAGAGAACAGGAACAGACCTCAACAAAAAACGATTTTATTAGAACCTAGCCCCGTGAAAACACACTGGTATTTATGGAAGCTCGACCCATACTTGGGGGAATATTCTCAACAACAGACCCCTCCTAGAAATATAGCCAGAGATTCAATGGAAACCTGACAGGTAACACCTCAAAGAATGGGGTTCATGCTCAAGAAACACTGTGAAATGTCATGATCAAAAGTCTGATGTTCACTCAGACATTTTAAATCTCAACCTATTTACAACATTAGTAATTCTACCAATCTGCTTTCCACAGAATTTTTCATCAAGAAAATTAACAGTTCACTGTTTTCAGAAATGGATTTCTGACATAGAGAGAATAAGATGGACTACACTACCTTTCACAATATATGCATATTGCAGCTCCCCCTGCACGGAACATTGGCATATATGGTCATGACTGTAATTTTTAAGAGACTGGGAAATTTAAAAAAAAAAAAGAAAAAAAAAGATAGAGAGACAATGGGATGCAGGTTCTTTCAGCATCTGATCTGTACAGAACCTGAAAGTAAGTTCAGGTGACACTCAGGGTTCTTGGTATTCTTTTAATGCTAGGCTACTAGACCAGCTCATTCAAATAAAAGGAATGCAGTATCATTTGGGAGGAGACAGTACTGCTTCAGACTTAAAACTGTAGGAGAGACAAGCAAATCTGTTTTGCAGAAAGAGTCTAGCCATCAGTGCGACAGAAGTGCACAAATACAAAGAATATTATACAGAGTTTTTATTCTCTGTGAAGTATAGAAAAAAGTTTGCCAAGACACGTCACAGAAGATTTGACTTAAATGTACTTGTTGAAAATGCAAGCTGTCCTTAAATGAAATCTCATCCATGTAGTCAGAAAGCTGGAGGGCAGATAAAATAAAAGCTACTACTAGAATTGCAAAACTTCTCAGACTTTTGTAACACTTAATAGCAATAAAAGCATTCATGGGGTAGAAAACTACACACATACTGCTTGTACATATAGAGAGACATAGATAAACCTTTTCCAAGTTTTCAGCACCTCTCTCTCAAAGTGTGGGAATGCCCACACTTTGCACCTGTGTGTATCTAAAAGCAAAACCATTTGGTTTATCATTCATCTGTACTAGTAAAGATCATGGAAATTACACTGCCTTTGGCACAAAAATACTGCGCATACCAGCACGAACTACTACAGGAGAGTTTGAAGGCTACTCCTCTATCACCAATCTAGTTTGCCAGCTGAAGTAAGACTAGGATAGCTCAGATTACAAGAGCCTTCAGGAGGAGGCAGGAGGTCTCTGATCAAACCTCCTGCCCAGAACAGGTCAGCTGTGAGGGCATGCTGCTAGAAGCTGGTTGCATAACCTGGTCTGACTTAAAAAATGAGATGTTGGAGGGTATTTGGACATACAATGGGTGACCAAGAAAACAGACCCCCAAATTACCCTGAAGATTAGGAAACATGGCCTTGTCCATTCTTGCCAGGTGAATGAATGATTTTTTTATTGCCAAGAGATTTGTGCCCCAAAACAGGCAAGCTGAAAATTTCCAAAGCGGGTAATGGAAAGCAGTCAGACATTCAATTTTTTTTAAATTGAAAATGTGAAGGACAAGGTAATTGATAACATTGTTTAAAATACCTATCTACTCTCTTGCAAGAATCTCATGTGTTTTCAGCAAAAAAAAAAAAGAGTTTTTTAAGAAACATTTTCTTTTAAATAAGCATTTTGTTCTTTGACAAACTTTGGGAACAAAGGATATCTGCATTTTAAATATTGTAAAATAAACAGATTTAGTTATTAGAGAAGACATCTTATTAAGAACATTGTAACTTGTGTGTTACTTCATAGCATGTATAGACTTGGAACTCAAAACTAAATTAATTTGCATTTGACAACCTTAAGGGCTACTCATCTATTACGCAGCTATGATTTAAAAATCTTATCTGTTTCCTGACCCTAGGTATAAGGCCCTCACCTGTGCCAACTTTTATGGTCTTTGAAGGCTCCAACTTATATCTAGTAAGCAAGCATCTGTAGTGACTGAAGAGTTAATGGAAGCTTGTTATCACTTTTCCTGCAGGCTGCCAACCTTGCAGCAGAACCAACAAGACACAGCACAGCCCCAAATCTCCAATAGTAGCACGTCCTCAGGTAAAACTGTTTTTACAGGGTTTTATGTCAAAGAGCCGATTAAAATGGATGAGACAGCTCATTCTTTTCTGGGGTGATAATTTGTCACTAAGTAAAAAAGGCGACAGGTGTCTTGAAAATAACCACAATAAGAGTCATTGGAAACACAACTGAACCTTAAGAAAAGGTGCATTATTTTGATGATTATGTCTGGACTAATCTACCAGTTGGGAGTATTTCCTTTTTTTTTTCCCTTTCTTTCTTTTTCTTTGGTTTGTGGTTTGTTGTTTTTTTTTCCTCCTTTTCTTTTCTGCCCTGAGGAAGCAATTAAAATCAAGCAGCTGGGCAATATCCTCACAGCAGACAAATCTGGAGTTATTCAAGCAGCAGTTTTTCTGAATTGTCTATAGTGTCACGCAAATGCCACCATTCATACCACAAGAAGCAACAATAAATATAAATGGATAGCAGCATTGCTTTGGTTGGATTTTTTTCTCAGCAGAGACAGAAATGAACCTTTATACTGCAATAAAGTAGTTAAACAGAGAGACAGATAGATAAGACAATTAAGAAAAGCAATAGTTGTACTACTGTTCAACCTGAACTTAATGAAGATACCAAAATGTGAGCAGTCTCCTGCTGGTAAGGTAAGGCACTCTCTGAACTACTTTTCAAAGCATCTGGTTTAAATTGAGTTCTGCTATGTCAGGCACAGAGCAATCAGTGAATTATATGCTGTTTAAAAGAGAAGGAGAAGAGAGAAGGAAGAAGAGCTCCCCACATGCAAAAAGGAATACCACCTCCAAGTTTTAATTTAAATGTGTGCTCTAAATGCACCATTACCTGATCTTCTTTGTCCAAAACATACATTCTCATAACCTTTAGCAAGCAGGCACACTACATGTTTTGACATGGCAACTAATACAAGTTACAGGTAAAATCACAGGCCTTCTGAAGCTGTGAAATTTACAGTTCAACTTGCACTAGAATTTAATTTCCAAGCCTTTGTAAAAATGGATAAGTGAGAATTGACCCCACCTGACAGAGTACCAAAACTTTTAACTGCCAGGAACTGCACAAGTCCCTGTTATCCAAAATATCCCAACTATCATCAAAGCATTAGAAGCAAAAGGTGTAGAGTCCCAAACAGATAGATGCTTTCACATTCTGAATGACTGACCTTTAAACAGAAGTAATTTCATTAGGACACAAATGGCTCTGAACATTAGCTTTTGAGTCCAAAATTATGGCACTTAAAACTGTTTTGGCTGATAACAAAGCAGTTCTACAGATCTGTCTTTCCTGACTTCTCCTTTCTGGCACTTCCACTGGGCCAGCATCACGAGCTGGCTGCAAGATTCTGTCACAATTCACCTCTGAATTTTGCAGCTTTCCAAAGCTCCCACAGACTTCACTCTCTGAGTGGATGCTGAAAGCTTTAAAAGAAATCTCAGTATTTAGCATCTCTATTTGCACTAGAATGATTCCCCTCTTCACACAGGTTGGACAAGGATAAAATTATTCATGTTTGGATAAGGGTAAATTCACTCAACTAACAGCTGTGCTGCTAGAGATGCTGTCAAACACTGACAAAACTCACATGATTGCTTGAGGTAAACTTGAATCATTCAACTAGTTTTTGTAGTTGAACTGCCAGTTAAACACTGGCATTTAGACTGGTGAAACTGAACTGGTTTGTTGCCAGCACTGTTGATCTTAGCACACATACAGTACTCAGATATCCTTCACTTACTGTGGAGGTGGTAGCCTTCTGTTAGAGGAAGCTGATGTCTTACATAGTCAACTAAATTGCTGTGGAGACTGAACTTTGTTTCACCTACTTCACCTTTTCATTCATATGCTCACTTCAACTTCTGCCTTCTGTGCCCTCCTCATCATGAATCCACTGAACACTTCCCCTTCCTCCTTTCACGGCAGGAGTCAGCAGCAGCAGGGATTGATCCCTCCAGTTCTGTTTACATTGGCCTAACTGTGCTGTGCCAGACAAAATGAAGTTCTGGTAACACGGCAATATGCGATGTAATGCTGCTCTCTGACAAACAAGATGTTGGTGCTTGGTTTCCAACCCCACTGCACAAAAGCCTTCTTCCTTTCCTAGGGTTGCCATAACAACAAGCAGAGCATGGCATTTTGCTAAGTAATGACAATGACAAATAAGCAAGAAATGCAAAGGTCTGGGGAACTGGGAGCAAGATTAGAGCTTCTCTTCCTGCCTTCACAAAACATTTTACCATGGATTCATCTTGCAAATCCTAAGCTGTTCCTATGGGAACGTGAGAAATAGCTAGTGCTACTGTTCTGTGTTGCCTCATTTTCAGAGAGCCAGTGTTGTTCTTGTGGATGCTCTGTCAAGACTTTGCACAGTATTAGTTATCCAGGGTATGGGATATGATCTTGAGCTCAAAAATGCCAGCAAAAATTAGTCCTAACTTTACAGTATAATAAAGTGGTAATGCTGCCATGCCTTTTTCTCTTTAGTAGGCAAGAAGTTGATTGCAGCGCAGATGACGTTTTATTGAATGAATAAAATCACGGGCAGGTGACTTAAGAAGTCAGGAAACTATTATATGAATAATTCCTCTGTTAACCATGAGGATGGAAAGCATTTTCTTCTTAATTAAATGAAGAATAACACCTAGGGCACCAACCAGAAAGTTTAAGAATGACACTCTTACCACTTCATCATGAAAGCTGTTTGTCTCAGGTGATCTTCATTTGTGATCACTCAACCTCTGATTTAATGGAAGAATTAATGTTATATATTTTTTCTAGGCTGGGGGCAAGTCTGTCTTTTAGTGTACATAGCTAAAACATGATTTTCCTTTTTATGCATATTCAAAATGTAAATATTCTTTTATCTTGCCTACTACTTTGAACAGGTACATTCTCCTTCTATTTCTTACATCCATTAATCAAAATAAGATGACTGAAACTACAAAAGTTTTACCCTAAATGGCATTTCTTCTAAAACCATCCACATGTACAGTGCCTATTCCATGACTCCAGTCTCCAGACACAATCATCATGCCTCTGTTCCCACCCAGACACCATCAGCCATATATTTCCTTGACATAAGTACAAAAGACTCTTCAGTCACCCTGTACTCCTGCCTCCTTGCAGTTTTGGTGACATTTTTGCAGTGTTCTTGGAATCTGTCAGCCCAAGAAAAAATGGACTTGTATCCATGTTGAAGTAATCACCTCTCCTGCAGGATCTTTTGTTGCCTTATTTTTGTTGCTTTCAGAAGCTCTCCTGAGAACTGTATGTTTGTACAGTTTGTACATACATAAACTGTATGTTTAACAATTTAAAACTTTAAGGGAACTTTCTACATCTGCCTTGGGGCTTTTATGACAGTACAGAGGAAAAACAATAACAAATTGGAACTTCATCTGACAACGTACTTCACGAATTGTAAAGAAATTGCATTTGTTAACAATCATTAATATTGATTTACCATGACAACTACACAGCAGCTACACTTCTCTTTCATGAACGTTAAGACAATAAATGATGTAGGGTGGGTTAACACTGGCTGGATGTCAGGTGCCCCCCAGAGCTACTCTATCACTCCACTCCTCCAATGAACAGGCAGAGAAAATGTAACAAAATGCTCTTGGGTCAAGATAAGAGCAGGGAGAGATCCCTCACCAGCTGCCATCATGGCAAAACAAATTTGACTTGGGGAAACATTACTTGACTTTATTACCAGTCAAATCAGAGAAGGGCAATGAGAAATAAATCCAAATCTTAACAACACACACTCCCACCCCTCCCTTCTTTCCAGTCTCAACTCCACTTGCAATTTTCTCACCTCCTCCCTGAAGCAGCACCGGGGGATGAAAATGGGGGCTGTGGCCAGTTCATCACACATTGTCTCTGCTGCTCCTTCCTCTTCAGGGGAGGAATTTCCAAACTCTTCCCCTACTTCAGCATGGGATCCCCCCCCACCCTGTTTGGACATGGGGGAAGCTTCTGGCAGCTTCTCAGAAAAGCTGCCCCTGTTAGCCCTCCCAAAACCAAACCCTGGTCACACAAACCCAATAGATGAGGTAAAAAAAAATACTGAAAGTCACAGCCAGTTCCTTAAACGAGCATTTTGCATGACACACCCTCTGCTTTATAACAGAACTCTCTCTGGATTGCAATGGGGCTGGTGAACTAAACCAGGCATCTTGAACATTAAGAGGGAAAAACCTATTATTATAAAATGGAATGACAGCCCAACACCCACCTGTGTCTTAAACTACCTAAAACAGCACTAAAAAAACCGACCCCAAGTGCCTAACAGTATCAAACAAGTTTTATGAAAGTAATGTACTTCTAGTAAGTGATCTGTCCACATGGAATAATTATTTTCATTTGTTAAAAAAACCCTGAAGCTGAACCTGTGTTACAAGAATGCAGTCACATGACAAGACAAGACAGAAAGGATAGAGAAAATAAGTAGGCATTGGTGAGATGGACAGATCACCCCAGTATGTTTGAGGTTCCTATATGCCACAAACACTGCTCCTTCTTCAGATGACTACGTTTCCACTACAGACTTAAGGCACTCAAATAAATTAGTCACATTAGATGGTGAGAGATAAGCTGGCCCAAGTTCCCCAGAGAGAACTGTGGCACATTCTGGAGGTGACATCTAGCATATAAGAACAAGTCTTCTATCATTATTTTAGTAATCACACAATATATCCAGCAGACAAGTTCTGAGATTTATATAGCCTTGAAACCTCCTGAGTCTCAAAATCCATGTCATTTCATAATGATCTTGACATAACAGAAAACCAAAAGTTTCTTACACACAAACCTCAACAAGGCAGGTAGATGTAACTCACAGAGCATATACCTGCAAAGAATAACCACAGTGACAGTTTAAATAAATGTTCTTCTTACCTGTTGCTGCTGCTTCAGAACTGATGCCATCTTTAACTACACAAGCTGGACTTAGGGGCAAAACATCATCATCAAAACTGATCAGATCTCCCTCCACATCTAGTTTATTTTGCAAAGCAGGTGCTGAGGAGTTGGCTGCAGGGGACAATTCCCCCAGAGACTTTAAAACCTTTTCTTGAGCAGATACAGAAGGCCGTGGAGGAGCAGCAACTGGTTTTAGTGAGGCCAAAGAAAGGGCAGGATTTTCTGAGTAACAAGACTTTTTAGGAACAAGAGGCCTTGGAGCAGGAACAGGAAATCTCTTTTGTCCATCACTGTATTCTGCCACTGATCCACTCCTTGCATCAAGAAAATCACTACTGCTACTTTTAACAAGGCCAGGTTTTGGCTTCTTTGGCAATTCAGGTTTGGTGACAACATTGCTCCCAACTATTTCAGGCTGAGGCTGCAGTTCCTTGGAAGGTGTTGATTTGCTTTCCGTCCATGCATCCCACTCTTCTGAAATTCTGCCCACCCCTGGCTTTGGAGCAATCACTGGCTTCTTTGTAGTAACAGATCTTGGGACAAATGAACGAGGGGCAATTTCTGGCTTTTTTGATAATCCTGAGGTATCATTAGTGCCTTGGGATTCAAAAACTTTGATTCTTGAAACAATACTATTTTGGCTCCTTTCTGTACTCATGCTGTCCATCATCAAGTGATTGTCTAGTAAGCTGTCTTCATCTAGAAGAGGTGACTGCTGAATTGGAGGTTGCTGCTGTTTTGCAGTAGAGTGGTTCACTTCTTCTCCACTGTCTATCTTACTTTCAGTACTTTTGACCACAGGTCTGAGATTGCTCCTTGATCTTGGCTTTGGCACAGGACATATCACAGCATTGGGATTTTCTTGGCACCTCTGACCTTCAGGCTTTTCGAAGACTATTAAAGGATTCTCATTTTCTGCAGGAGACTTACTCAGAAGAGATTCAGGAGGCCTAGGAGGTTTAAGAGGACTCTGCCCTGCTAACAGAAAATAAAAGGTTTTCACTTATTTATGCCAGAACATTTGTGTTTTAATTTGTGTTATTTTTTGACATCCATCAGGATGGTAAACATGATGGCTTTCATTGAGATCAGCTCTACCGATGCTTGTAAAAATACAGTTCTGTTCCTGAAAAGATGAATGGAAAAATACACAAACTTTAGGAATGAGCTGAAGATTGCTGAAATGCATGGTATCTACAAGCTGAGTTCAAAACCTCCTGTTAACTTGCAGCATCGAGGAGCATGCAAACAAAATCCAGACCAAAGAAGAATACAGCACCAAGCTTCCCCAGCTTGGTTTGTACGCATTTCCATCTGAATGTATGAAGTGCTGCTATTTTGATAAGATATCTGAGCTTCTCTGGCCCCAAAGTTCTGACAGTCATTTTGGCTGAATTGAACAAAACTTTCAAGATTTAATGATACTCTGAATGCAACAGTAGCTTTTCAGAAGAAAGGATTTTTACAGAAATTTACAGCAGTAATAATTCACAGAAATTTAACTGTTATTCATATTAAATGCTGCACAGACCAACAATAAAGTGCATCTTCAGGAGACAGAGTAAGGTTTTCATCACAGAGAAATCCAAAACAGCCTCACCTCGACAGCCTGCAGATTCCCAGCGTGGAGGCACACTAGTTTTTACATTACTTCCTGGCAAATGGCTGATTAGTTCCTCTGGAAAGTCAGTTTGTGTTGCAGAAGTAGTAGTATGTCTAGGAGCAGCAGCATTATTGTTATTTGTTGTATTGACTTGCACTTGATTGATTTCTTTTATCACCTGCTCGTACGATGGTGGAAGCTACAAAATAGAGAGAAAAATATTAAGGTACATCCAGATACAATACTTTTCTAAAAAAATTGGCATATGAATTAAAAAAAAAATACTAAATTAATATGTACAGAGGAAAAGAACACTGTCACAGTCTTCTGTTCAATGTGATGAAAGTCTGAGCTAGCAAAAACTGTTCCTCTCTAATTTAATGAGCTTTTTACCTTTGTAAATCAAACAATGTCTCATGTAAATTCATGCTCACCTCAGCAGGAAGATGCTCATTTCTCCTCCAGTGAGCATGAGATGAAGCAGAAGGGAATCCTAATCCTTGAGGAGTGACAGGACTTGCACCTGGAAACCAGGAGGATGGCCGGAGGGGTTCAGCAGCGACTATTGTAATTTCAGGACGCCTAGGAAGGAAGGTAAAGGGGAATAATTGCCTAAAACATTTACAAATGGTTCTTTTAAGTATAACAGTCCAAGAAATGGGAAATAAAAATAGCTCAGGTCTTTTTGATTTAAGTTAAGGTGTCTTTCCATGATTTCAAAGCAACTTACCTGATCTTCCTAACAAACACTTTGGCTTCCATTCAAAGCACTAATTAAATGCCTTAGCCAAAAAGTAGGTTTATTGGCTTCAGTGAAATAATTTAACTGCTTAAAGTACTTAAACCCAAGGGTAACTCAATTAGATGGCAGAAGTCTTAGTCTTCACAGGATAATGAGAACTAATCTTGCCTTTGCCCTTAGCCTGCTACAGTCTGAAAACAGTAGGGCAGTTAAAACTGCTTCTTGGCTGGATACCTAAAAACTTGTGTATCCTCAGACCCCAAAGGAAACCTTCCAGGGTGTTAAAGTGGGGCAGAGCAAGCCCCACAAGGCCTTTGGGACAGGGCCTATTTGCTTCCATCACCCAGTACCACAGAGACTTTCATGACAGTGAAGGACCCACAGGTAGCATCCCTGGTTTATCACTGTACCAGCTCTTTCAGAGCATCAGCTGCAGGAGTGGCCTGTGCTCCCAGGCCATGGTCTCTGCAGCACCACTGATCCATCCAGAATCTCCCAAAACTTTCACTTTGAAAAGGGACTTTTGTGAGTAGATAAAGTGTCTGCTTACAGAAGCTTCTGTCTGCTGACAGAAATAAAGCTGCAGAAGCACAGCTTCTAAAATTATTTTAAAAACAATTTAAAAAAAAAAAGGGTACAGTTCCTTCACATCTAAAATAATGGCAGACTCAGTTCACCAGCCATCCAGGTTGGTGACCTCCTTTCTCAGTACCCTTTGAGAAACTGAAAGGAGGCTTGAAAGTGTGCTTATTTTCATTGTGAAGTGATCCCATACATAGATGTCAGGAAAATAAAACAGCTGCAGAGGTTTGATGATTGATTGCATTCCCTTTTTGAGGACACATACAAAAGTTGATGAGAGATTTCCTCAAACTCTTAACCTATCGTGCTTAAAAATAAAGTATTTTTATTTTTTCCAAGTCTATTCTAAACATACTAAGGATAGAGAGAAGGAAAAAAATAAACTAGAGGAGAAAGCCATAAAAAAGTAATACTGTGACACAATCTAACAAGTTTTACAGTAATACCTAATAGCAATATAAGTAACAGCATCATACCTTCTATCCCTCTGTTGATCACTATGGCTAGAGGTCCGAGAAGCTATTTAAAGAAGAGAAACAAAAGTTTTGAAGAGGTTAAAATGGACTGTCACATCAATATGAGGATAATAGCAGAGCCCTTACTCTACCACTATCAATGAAATGCAGAACATGGAGCATCTGATCCTAAATCCCAGATTTTAAGACTGGCCAAGTTTTGTTGTTTTTTTTTTAAATTGTGTTAAATATGAGGAGTTTTTAGAATATTCAGAGTGTATCGTTACCATTTGGAACAGTGGTAGTAACAACACATAAAAAACTTTGGTTTCTTCAGAGACATTATAGCAAAGGTTTATTGAAAGACAGACTCTTTTATGCAGTGTTTTGGTACAATGAATATTAGTGGTCATTCAGAACAACACCTTCCTGTAAACATCTTTACCAGTAAACAAGTTGGAAAAACACCAGGTGTCAGGAAGAGGAGGTCTACAAGGATTGTTTGGGTTCCTCCCCATGACTTCCCAGGCCAGAGTGACAGAGCCATGCACTTGGCTTTTCCTACAGGCTTCAAGTTACTGCCCAAAGCCTAAAACTCTGTTTTCTGCCACTGTCAGTTCCCACAAGAGTGGAGTTTCATAATCATTTTGAGTCTCTCTATGTCCAAGTTACCACCAAGAGAGTTGGTCCTGTCCCGTCTTCTTCATTCCCACACCTTCCTATATTCTGCATTGTGGGGACCCTAGAGCTGAAACTTCTTTTCCTTTCATTAAATACGTGAATTAAACAAAAAGAAGTGTTAAACATATTGGGCTTTTCCTTTTGATGGATAATTTCTGAAATATGCTCTTTCATCTTAGTTAATGTCGCTGTTTTATAGAAGAGAAAGGTACTAAGGCACAGAACCTAGAAAGACATTTCACCCTCCTTCATGTAAAAAGAAAATATGGAATGTTACCAGCTAGATATTTGCTAAAGTTTAAATCACTTGTGGGTTAAGAGTCAGAAACTTTGTTTTTCAAATCACGTCTTTTGAGTTACGTAAGATAAGCAAATCCCGACCTCTTAATTTTTCTGATTTTGCCATATTTATATTAAGATAGTTCTTTTCAATGGCCCCATTGAATTTTCATTTGGATTTCTTTAGAGAGGACAACAAATTATTCAAGGGAATTTTTTTTTTGCATAGCAAGTGCAATTTAAGGAAGTGGTAGCATCTAATTGTGCAACATCACAGCATCATTAGCCAAAATCAGCAAAGCATACTTGATTGAAGGGTTGCAGAGTGTTGTGTCAGACATACCTCTTCGACAGGGCATTTTGGATGTGCACTATTCATGAGTGCTAGAGGAAAAAAAGAAGGGGTTACAGAAGACAAAGAGGAGGTGAAAGAGAACAAACCAAGGCTTCAGTGCCAGAAGCCATGATCAAACGGGTTAGTCATGCAAGGATAGTGCATGTGCCAGTGCTGTAAGGAGATAACTGTAATGTCTATTCACAACATAGTGTCCTAAAAAACAAAGAAAAAGGTATTACATTTTATTTCTAGTCGCATTCTAACTTTAACAGTGGCTGCCTAGAAGTTTTCCTTGCAATAAACGAACCGTGAAGAATATAACTGAACATGGAAATGTACAGCCACTGTATGGCTCAACAAAGAAACACAGTGGGAATGATGAGAGGGAAAACAAATCTCTTTGAATGCTTTATCTAGTTTAAAATTCTGGTTTATTTGGGTCTGCCTTTTCTCCCTTACTATTAAAATAATAATTTACACTGAGAACTTGATACAGGTGCAAAGAAGTTGGGATCCCATAATTTATACTCTCCACCTACCACAGAGATATGGGCAGGCAGGTTGATCCCATCAAGAGGCATAACTCAAATGGTTTCACATCTAAATTAGTTCTAAAAAAATTGTTTGACTAAGTAAATAAACACCCTGCCTTCAGTTTCTTCTTCAGAGATCTCAACACAGCTCTGATCTAACACACACGTTATAGAAAAAAACCCCCAAACTGACTCAGACCACGCAAGTCCAAGATTACATTTGCAAAGATGATGGAAGAAAGCGTTCTTTTGGTAAATGTACTCAATACAACTGCTTGGGTTACAGCCCAATTTCAGTGATAAAGGCAGGAGAAATAAAAGCTAATTAATGAGCAATGTAAAACTGAATTGATGAACCTGTCACCTTATTTCACTATTTCTTAATTCCAGGAAAAATTCTACAAGCTCTTTCTTCCTGTGAGACTCTAAATGTGCTTCTATCTATCAAAGCTATTAAACAGGAAAAACCTATAAAAAGCCTGAAACACCTTTCTCCTTTCTTAACATAGGCAAAAAAAAAAAATCCAGTGAGGTATCTATGTAATCCATCAAGCTCCAAAATTCAAGTAAACAAATAAACTCTCTTGAAAACAACACATTTAAAATATTTATATAAAAATAACTTTACTAGCAGATATATATAAGCATGTCTCCTTAAAAGGACTAATGCCCAAGCCATCAGGTAAATTTTCAGAATGTACTCATTTTTCTGGAAAAAAAATAAATCTCTCAAGCATTAATGGCATCAAGTTAATTCCATGTGTATAAACATTTAATATTAACATTTATTTTTTAATGACACTGGCAAATGTCTTCCCTTCTTCTGTCAATATCTTCTCTACTTTTGCTGTCACATTATTTTACAACCACACTTTTAGAACATAATTTGTTCTGGAAGCTCTTAAGAGGACTCAAATCCACAGTAGAAACAGAGGTGAAGGCTGCTGCATCTTCTGCTCTCAGGTATTCCACAAATGCTACAGAAAACACAAACTTTCTAAATAATCCTTGTCCCCAGACTTGCACAGCTTTTATTCCTTCACTACATCAAAGAAGTGAATTTAAATTAAAAAGTGCATGAAAGAAGACATGAATTGTTAAAATACGGTACACATCCGACTTAAAAAAAGGATGTGTACTGTATTTTAACAATTCATGTCAAAACCCTTCAGACATTTTTCCGGGCTTGTAGTCTTTTGATCCTTTAAGTCCATTCTTCTTTCCCTTTGTGGATTGTCTTGAAAAAGCATACTATTAATTTTTCCCTCAGATTTCAAATTATGACAGTTTTAAGATTTAAAAAACCTCTCTTCCATCAGGGGAGTCAATGGAAATGTATTTCAGTGCTGATTTATACAATGACAACTGAAAACAGTTGATTTCTCAACTTCAACCGTAAGAAATGCTCAGAGTGAGAACCACTAACACTTTCAGAAGCTTGTGCTTAGGGGTATTTAAGTAAAACAAGCAAAGTAGCTTCAGAAGGGGGAGGAGAGGAAAAATCTCAGTGCATAAACCCCTCACTTTTTCATCTTATAACTTTTTTGGTCTTGTGGGGGGGGGAAATCAAATCAACTCATACCATTGTAATTATTTATTTCTGTTAGTGTCAATGAGGCATCTAAATGTGTTTAACCTTGTATAGCATAAAGGATTAATGGTAATACTGTAAATAGAGGGCAGATCAGTGACTTATAGATTCCTCTTTTGTACTTATTTCTTAGAATAACTATTTAGTGGGCTTTTTCCAATCATTTTTAAATGTGTGGAGGCAAAGAGTATTCTATTTGTGCTGCACACTTATGTTTCAAATTTTGTCCTCTACTGTTTCTTCTCATGGTCCTACTTTTCAAATGTGCTTAATATGTCATTTGTATTTGAAACACATACAGATTATGGTGCAGGGGGTATTTTAAGTTACGGGATCAAAATGCCTGTGTAAGCACAACCGTCATTATACCACAAACCCATAAAATTGGATGCTGCAGACAAGCTGGTGGCAACAGAAGTCTGACATGCAGATTTGAGCCTTTGGAAGGGAGCTGGGCTAGAAATCACAGTCTTTCAGGCAACCTTTTTAAGGCAATACAAAGACAACTGAAGTTATCATGGATCTGCTCAGAGATAAGGTTCTGTTGTGAGCACTGAGCACTTCCACAACGTATACACTCCCTAACAATATTTGTGTGCTTCCAGTAGCAAATCTGTATGAAATACTGAAAAGTTTTGTCATTGCACTGTGTTTTAAAAGCAAGTTTGATTTTGCATTAAAGATTGGAAAGATAGCTTCAAATAGGCCAAGCCTTTCTACAAGGACATGTGCTAATATTTAAAAGCACACCTTCTTTCAACACTTTGTAAAAACAGGCTAGACATTTCTTCCAAACCTATGAAATATGGAGACTATTAGACTAAGAAGTTATTTGTTTCACTATATAGATGCCTAGGAATAAAGGTTATTCATTACAGTATCTCAAGGAAAGCCTCAAGGGTGGGCAAACCTACAACGTAATGCAGTTTGAAGAACTGACAGAACGTTCCCACGAAAGAGGTCACGCTTGCGGTCTCTGAAATATCAAAGGTGTTACATGACTGCAGCGATCCTTCTTCAGGGAACACTAAAACAATCAGATAATCCTCAAGCCAACACCAGAAAAAAGAGCCTTGATTTCAGCCAACACCTGACTAGACTACTTCTGTATAGAAAGGTTGTGAAGAAAAGATGTGAAAGTTCAAACTAATTGGAATTTTTCATGCAATTCTGCAATAAGAGAGTTTTCTCCCAAACTGTTTCTTGGCACAAGGGGGAGGTCTTGCTCCTTCTCTGGTTCTGTTTCCAGGCACCTCAGGGAAATACCAGATTGTCTGACACTACAGCTGGGCTGATTTATGCCTGAATGTAGCTTAAGAGATGGTGATGCTCAATTCCCCTTCCAAACATGGATTTTTGATTCCCCTTGAATGAACGTTAGCACTCATGTGACACCACAGTGAGTTCACAGTGATAAAACAGTAACCATTGTCTGTACCGTTTTTGTCTCACTTTACCTCCCTGAACCTGCTCACCTTGGGCTCAGACCAGCAGCAGCGAAGGGGAAGGAACATGCCACCCCCCCAACAGCAGTCTCTTTCCTGCCTCTGTTTCCTGGCTCCAGTTCTTTGTTCAACTTCAGGGAGGGAAGTGATAAAAAAATAACTCAGGGAGGGTAACAGGGATTCCCCTTCTCACCCTCAGGGTAGTCCTCTATACCCTTTTCACAGCTGATCTAACTGTTAGGTACCATAGAGCCTGGCACTGCTGCTGAATAAAATCTTCATAACTACACCCTTAGAGCAAGCCTGTAGTTTCACTCAAATTTGACATATCATGATTTATGAAAGCCCTTCGCTCCTTCCTCCACCTTTCCTTGGGCTGTATGTTCCTGCCTCTGCACCACTCCCTGCATTAGGCCAGCCCAAATGTTTGTGCAGATGGGGAAGAGAATGAGGTCATGGAATTGATCTGGTTGTGAAAAAATGGGAGCCAAAAGAACTTAGGAAGCCCCCAAGTAAAACAAACAAAACCCATAGCCAAAAATGGCTGCAAAACTGCCAAATGGAAAGCCACAGCCTCAGAGTGCATACAAGCTGTTACACATCCTTCATTCAGCCATGTATTTTCTTAGGACAGAACGAGAATAGAACAAGCCCACAGGCTCTTCCAACACTTTAGGATAAGAGACTTGCTTCTGCAGCCCTGCTTCCTAACAACACCCTGGTCAGAAAGAGCAGAGAAGCGAGTGAAAGCACTGTTCCACTTTTGTCTCACTGCTGCAGCATTTGGCTTGCCACTTTCTACTTTCTTTGGCATTCTTGTGCATGTTGCTGTGCTGGCATCAATGGAAATAGTTTCACTGATTTCAGTGGGAGTTGGGTAAGAGTGGTGTGTCCAGGCCTGAGACCATCGTTAAAGATCCTGGGTTAACTTTAAGAGTTGAGATCAAAGGATTATTCCTGAGCAGATCTCACATTCACATGCTTGCTTCCTTCAAAGTTACATTGGGCTCACTTGTCTGAACCCTATGGAGCAGTCAAAGAACTGAAAATGACAACATCTTTCTATCTGGAGTTGTGATCAGGGTGCCAAAGGAAAATAAACCCTCTTTCTCTCTGGTCACAAGAAATGGCGAGACTTATCAAAACAAAGTGATATACAGCATTTTCCACAAGTGGGTAAGTTGAAACCCTGTATGTATTTATCATGTTTCTTTGAGAGTAAGAGCCCAAAGAATCAAGGATTACGAAAGACAGATTTCTAACTCTGTTAGAGAAATACACTTGTCCAGAGAATACCGTACTTTTTCCAGATAAATGGCAAGGGGAGTTAGGAATTATTGGACGTCCATTGTAATACAGGTCCATGCTAACAGCACTGGATACTGGCATACAAAAAATTACAGTTTCATATACAATGCCTTGCTATGTAACATTGATATTATTTTGCTAGCTTATTATCTGAGTAATTTGTATGGTACTTATAAATACCACAGCTTCTTGACTGGATTTTTATGTGATTATGCCTCAAAAAACTAAAGAATAACTTGCTACTACATTTTCAAAAACATAGATATCAAATACTTAATGATCTCTTAGATGATTTCTCAGTTTGACAAGGTACTGGGGCTTAGGTAGTCTGAATCAATTTTTGACTCCACAGCAAAAGGCCCTCTGTGATTTGGTGCTCTCTCTTTTCCAGTTTCCACCTGTGGCAGCAACAGCACAAATAAAGTGTTGCATTTAAACAACAGTATCATGCAGACTCGCTCTGAGAAAAGCTTTCATGGTGCCCTTTCACTACCTCCAATCTAATCCACACTAATGAGTCCCTGACTAATAGGTCCAGGAGAAACAAATCAGTACTAAAATACACTAATTTCTTTTTCCCCACAGCAGAATCCTGAGGGCTGTTTCATTAACATGAAATTAAAGTCATGGACAGAAAGGAAATAAAACTGAAAAGGGGAAGAAAGTAACAGCATAAAACACTCTGAAAAATACATCAAAAGAAACTCTTGACCTGGAAACATCATGAGCAGGGAAAGGGGAAAAGGACTTAAATGCTGAAATCAGGGTAGAGGAGTTTGGACTTTCATTCAAGATTTATAAACAATCTTTGATTTTCCAAAACAAGACAAGTACATGAGCCTAATTCTATCCCCAGTGCAGTGAATAAGCAGTTGCTACAAATTTTGACTAAAATAAAACAATGTTCTATTTTGTCAAATGAACTAAAAATTGGGCACATCTAACCCAAGCTCTTCAGAGGCAGATCAAATCTGTGCACAGATGTGTTACTGCATAAATAAGAAAATGTTAGCAACTGGAAAGAAGGAACAAAAAGTTGGTTTAAGAAGAAAGAGAAAGAAACTACAGCCCTTTAGCTTACTGCTTACTTACAGCTACTTTGTTTTGGCATACCAAGATAAACAGTTACTACAAATAAAGATGTAGTAATCTTACAACATTATAATTTTCAAAAAGGAAAAGTAAACTTACATCTCTTGATTGCTGCTCTTATGGATGACAAGGGTCCTTGGCTTATTGAAGGAGAAAAAAAAGCATTAAAACATGGTTAATGTCTCAAAGAGAAAACAATTAAGTAACATTATGCAAAACTTCCCCATGTACTGTAAAGGGTTTGCTAAGCCTGTTTTTCCCCTACACTGTTCTTACAGAAATTTGTACAAAACTCCTGGACTGTACAACCATACTCAACTGTTTTTAATGAAAACCAGGTTACAGCTTGGCTTCAAGACTCTGCAAAGATAGAAAGCCAATTATTAAATCCATTATTTCTCTCAATTCTGTCTTGAAGTTCATGTTCTGTCTCACGTGGGCGTGCATATTCACAGATTATAAGCATTTAATGACTTAACAGTCTCATAAATAAATAAAACTTATACAGTGAAGTAAAAAACTACAACCCTTTTGCTAAATATTTTTAACAATGACTTAACAACAACTTGTCTTCCCCTCCAGTTAAGATAACATTTTTCAGTAATATCTTCGTGGGTGGGGTTAGGAAGACAACATGACCAAATATTTGTTGATACACAAGGACAGAAAAATGTTTCCTTTTGCCAACTCATCTATTTTCTTAGTAAGACTAAGATTTCTGATGCCTCTCCTCTGAATGTCCTGTTTAACAGATACACCAGTCCCTACTATTTCTGCAGGTAAAAATCAAATCTAATTTGGGATTATCAGTTTCAGAAATGTTGCAATTTGAAGAACATGGTATTAATATTCTTCCACTTTGTGCTAAGCTACAGAGGAATTAAAACAACACAAACCAACCAACCAGTTCAGAAAATAAGGTTTTTTTCTCTCTCTTCTCTTTTAAACACAAGAAATAAAGAATATTTATTGGTGAGAAGCCTCTGGAAGTGCTGAATTGACTTTTTAAAGGCTGAAAATAAATGGACTGTATCTGGTTCAAATTAATACAGTATCTTAACAACAAAACAAAGGAATACTAATCAAGCCTTTTCCAGAAACCTTCCAGTACCAGGCTTCATCAGCAGGAATGTTAGTACAGGGAGTGCATTAGCATTTTAAGTCTGCTCTTGCTCTGCTGGGGTGCAGCACACCAACTCTGTCAGGGCTCAGCTTAGCTCCACATGCACATGATGGCTGCAATCACTCCAGTGCAATGAAGAGTGGGGGGCTTTGGAGGAGAGAAGAAAGAGACAGTCGAAAAGGATGTGGATGAAAAATGTCCTCCCTCTACAGTCATTCTCGGAAACTAATTAAGACTAGAAATGAATGTTGCTCTGATGGAACTGTTTTCTGAAACAGTCTGGCTAGTCTAGGATAAACAATGCCTATTTGTCTGGTTTCAGAAACAGTTCAAATGTGGCTTGGCCCCAATCCACACTGCTTGCAAAGCTGCTTTAGAAAACATTTCTATCAGTCATATTTCATTGTGCATTTTTAGCAGAAAAGGGTTCTAATTTTCCTTCAAAGTGTCCCATCATAATACAGCCTTATCTTTAAGAAAAACTTTTAGTTGTGTGTTCCTCACAGATGTATCCCAGACTCCTTTCTTAGTTCCTCATATCTCAAGTCTCTTTCTTTTGGATGTTTATTTTTGAAGCTCTGTTCTTTTGCTTAAATTTCTCTGCATAACTACAGTCTTTAGGGTTTTAATTGTATTTATTATCAGATAGGAAGGAGACCAAAGCCTAATAACATGAATCTGAAATCTTCTGGAGCAGCAATAACTTTCTATACTAAGAATTCAGGATTTACTGAAGTTTTATAGGCAGAAATTAGGAAATCTATTAAATATGCACATTCACGTATCAGTAAGAACAAAAAGGAACAAGCTCTTTCTTCCACTGGCAAAAGCCCTTTGACCCATTGCAATTTGCCTCAGAATCTGATAAACACTTTTATACAAAAGCAAGTGCTTTTGGCTGGAAATCACAGGAGTCGTCATGCAGACACAAATGGAAGCTTTCTGTACAGCATGAGGACCAAACGATACATAGAAAACATTTTTAAATCAAAATGCAAAGAGAAAAGAAGTAAAACCTCTCATGAAACCAACTTAGTGAACTTGAAGAACAGATATATCCCAGGCAGCAAGGCAGCTCAAATATGCAACTATCTGTAATGTGGAACCCAGGATAACATGGTTCTACTACAAAATTTATGAGCTCACAAGCAAAACAAACTGATAGAAGACAGTTTTTCTTTTCCAATTTCCATTAACAGGTCACTCATCAACAACCTTTTGGCAAAGCACTACATTTCCTACCCCTAAGAGAGTTTGATTCACATCTAGCTTACAATTATTTAAGCCCTTTAAAAACATGGAAATGACAGTAGAAGCATTATTTTCTTTTCTCCATGAAACCCTGTAAAGGAACTGCAAACTTCATAACTTTGTTATATACTAAACCAGTAATTTAAATAAAAGGCTGATCTTGGGGTAGCTGGTGATTTTACTCATACCTTATGCTGAGCCTACCTGTCCCTGCTCCATAGGAAGCAATTCCTGGTCTCTTATTCTGTGTTGCAAAGAGAGAAGTGATAACGTTACTTATAGTCTCCTCTGCTCCACAGTTAATTATATGTTTTCTCTCAAGCCATCCAAATAATTAACATAACCAAATCAAATGTAATTCTCCTATTTGATGAGGTAGGAGCTGCAGCAATTACTGTACTGCAGGGCCTTTGCCTCTTTCCCACCTCCTCCTCCTGTTCATAAGGCACAGCAATGAACCAGAAGGCAAGGGAAAAAAATCCTCCCAAATGCACATGCCAAGGAAAAATGAATCCATCCAAAATGCAACTCCCCCCTAAATTACATGAGAACACCCAAGGGGACAGCAAGGGGACAGTGTGACAATAACTAGCTGTGGGGATGGGAGACAGCAGCATCTGTGCTGCCCTGCAATGCACACAGGCAAAGTCCAAACTCATATTGCTGGAAGAAAACCATGCAGACAGCAGGAAGTTTCAAAGTGCTAAAGCATCTTATAAACATTAGCAACACCACCAGAGTCAAATCTAATATGGAGTAAGCAAAGATGCAAACTAGTTATCCACCTCCCACCTCCCCCCACTCATTTTTCCATGCAGGAGTGGACAACCAGAGCAACTCCTCTGACGTCTGCACATTTATCCTAGACCTTGCTAACTATTAATTTAAATCACAAACTTTGTTTCATGTCCAGCTTTGATGAGCTTCTCCTGCCAGCTCCTCAAAACCCACCTTCCACCCAGGAAAACCCACTAAGTTCAGAGGGGATCTGTAAGTTGCTGTGCCTGCTAATGCTGAAAGCAGTTGGCTATTTCAAGTCAGCAGCAATATGAAAAGGGTCCCCTGGGTCACCATTTCTGAAAGACAAAGAACCTGGAGTGGTGTGTTTCAAGTTGTTAAACACCTACTCACTCCTTCTGGTTTTCTAAATATAAATACTTGAGGAAAATTCTTCAAAAGCATATTTCAGATCTGTGCATTTGGAAAACAAAATTACCATAAGGTAGACCGGGCAAAGAGCTGTAAACTGTTCAGTGCAGTAAGTGCACTTACTGTGCATAATCCATGGTTTCTCCCTCATCAGGGGCTCTGCTTCGACACTTCCTTGACTGAGCACTGTCTCTCTTCAAACACAGTTTCAGTGTAGCTACCAGGTAGCTCAAAAGGCTGCTCCTGCAGGGTGACCCCTGACCCAAACTGTGTGAGCACACACCTTGGCAGTGCCCCCAGAGCAGAGAAGGGGAGGTGCTGCTTAAGTGGAATAAAGCTCAAGTCACACAGCCAACTCTAAGGGAGCAGGCAGGGAGTTGTGTCTGTCCAGAGCAGGACAGCTACCTGAGCCAAAAGGAGGTTCTGGGCTGTCTTTTCAACCGGTCCTTTACCTGGTTCAGGAGCAGCGGAGTCTCCAGCCCAGTGGAGGGCACCTCACGGGCACGTTCCCACAAGCTAGCTGATGGTGAGGCAGCTTGGCTGTTGAGTGCAAAGAGGCAGAGGATGGATGGATTTTACTTGCCTCTGGAGACCACAGGCAGGACTGCCTTGTGACTGTCCCCTTCCTGCCTGTGAGCCTACCCATAGCCATCTAGGAGGGTCTCCCCTGGCTATCTACAGTCTTCTGCTCTACGGGTTGTCATACGGCTTGGGATACAAAAGACATCCCAAGCTACTAGCCTGTCTCAGCATCTCTTTGTCACCTACTTCCACACCCTCCTATTGGCTTGCATGGGATTCCCAGCAGGAATTGAGCAGCCCTTCACATTGCCCGCTCCCTTTATCAGAACCAGGACCTTTAGTTTATTTATCTAAACTGACATAACAATGAATATTCTACAGGAAAACTGACTGCACTTTTTTCATACATCACTCTAGACATACATAAAAGCCTGAAGAGGAAAAAAGCCAACAAAAATAATGAAGAAGAATGATCACTTGTTCTAAAAAATTAATATTCTGAAGCATCTATTCCAAGGTCTCAAAATTAATGCTTTATGTCAAGTTATGTGAAGCTTTTCATAAGCTATCAGTCCTTAGGTTCACATACCCATGTAAAAGTTAAACTTATGTCTAATTGTGATGGTTATTGACCCTGCTTTATACTCACAAAAGAATTAAAATGTTGCTATTTTTAATGTCTTGTGACTTCCTGGAATGTGAGCCAAGAATTTTAAAATAGCTCATGCTAAAATTACTGTAAGGCAAAACACTAGTTTAATAAAAAGCATCATATATTCCTCTCAGTTACCTTAGAAATCATGCCATCTTTATAAGAGCCAGTGTACTACAGTGCAACATTCTAAAAACTTATTAGAAGACATTATTCCAAGCACAAAATGTTATAAATGTCACCTAAATTATTTCACTGCAGACTGAATTACATAAAGGTGGTAGTAACTTTACAGCTAAATTAGCTGTGGTGCAAAAGATGAAATTTACCACCACCTGCAGGCCAAAGACAGACTTACTAGTTCTACCAAAAAGCTCCTAAGGCTAAAAGAGAAGACTCACAGCTATCCCAAACTCATGACGTGGGTGCAGTAGACAGAACTGTATTAATCCTATGGCAGTCAATTTATACTGCAAATGCACCCACAGTGGTCAGCCGCTCCAATGCCTCCACTGCTGAGGAGCCCCAGTCCTCCAGCTGACAGTGTAAATGAGCTGAGGCACACGGAGTCCAGGTGCACTTTGCCCATCAGTGTCAGAGAAGCAGACAGCACACAGCCAGTACTCCTGCTTCCCCACGCTCACCATTTCCAGCAGCTCACTTCTGCTGGTGCCAGCATGGTCACAAGCCTGCTGGATCAGCCACGTGATTTTGTTAACAACAACGAATCCCATTCCAAATATCCTGATTAGTTTTCAGCCAGACAGGCCAACTGCTCCAGCTGGCTGCAGAGCCACACGAGCATCAGGGTGGCACCGGAGAAGCAATGGGAGCCGATGGGGAGGCCAGCAGCAGTCCTTGTGGTAAGCAGCTCAGCCTCCACTGACAAAACTAACCTTAAGTCCATGACTCTGCCACTAATCTGACAGTAAATCACCAAATGCTGGCTATACCTCATGTCAGCTGTTCTCATCCTTCAGTATCAGCTGATCTATTCTTTACATTTTTTTCCTGTTAGGGCTGATGCACCCATATTGGCTTACTAGGAGATCAGACAAGCACCAGAAAGAACATGGCTGGCACCAGCCTGTCTCCACAGTCGTTCTGTAAAATGAACACTTGCATGTTCTCTGCTAGATCATGGGGTATTGTCCTGGTCCTGCAGGTACAGCAGGCTAAAGAAGATCCAGTCACCTAAGAAATCACATGCACAATAGTATAGATAGGTCATCTAGAAATTAAGACTTATCCCCACACAACTTTACATCTCTTGGGTTCAGTCCCAAAAGTAAGAAATCCTGAACCAGTAATTAAGTCCAGTGACAATTCCATCCTCATCAATATGCTAAGGATGTCTGCTTCTGCATCACTAAATGAATGCCACATCTGTGACTTCCCACTGTCTGGACAAGTGAGGATGTAGTTAAGCAGCAGCTAAAATCCAGCTGCTCTGCTAATTAAAACAGCTCACGTTGATCAGCATAGGGAAATCCTTTCAGGAATTGCTCTCTAGCTGTTTCTTCAACCACTTATTACATATTCATGTGCTTGTCACTGTCATACTTTGGGATCGCATTTTAGCAACCAAACCTTCAATTTTAATGCAGAACACAGGCAGGAAGTCAAAGCAAATCATGGCAGCAGATGATAACATTTCACACTTCAATTCTCACAGCAGCCTACAAGCCATGAGGTTACAATGGCTTCCACATGTAATAATGTCCAGCTTAGATCCTGAAGCTGAAAGACCACCCAAATTTCTGGTGAATTTGCGTCACCTGGCTTGTGTGCACCCTGAACGAACTCCTTCCTGATCCTGAGCAACAGACATTCTTAGATAGATGCCCTACAGCATTTTCTTTCAGTCAATAACCTGAGCTGAACTGCCCCTAACCCCAAGATGACTGTATAAACACAGCCATTCCAGAAAGGCAAATCCTTAGAGCTTGATTCAAGTCAGTCTTCATTGCATATTGACTGATTTCAGCTCCCACTAAAATTCATGCTACAAGAAGACTTTGGCCCTCTTGTAACAGCTAAAAAGGCTCCCCACTATGCCATCTATCAACATATCACACTCACTGTTACAATAAGCCTGCCAGTATGTTTTGATTAAAATCAGTACATAGTATTTAGGATTAGTGGCAATTTAATCTTGGTAGTAAATAATTCTAGGAATAGAAATCACCTGTAATTTTAATAATAGCATAATAGCAATGTAGTACCATAAATGTAAATGAAGGTATCACTGAATTGTTACAGCGATAGGGACAGGGTATTTGGGCTCAGCTAGTATTACATTCAGACATGAAGATAACAGTTAAAAAACAGAAGGGAAGAACCAGCACTTTCAAATAGAACAATTTAGCTGCAAAGTGCAGCTTCTGCTGATGGAAATACTTTAACATTAAAGTGTCTACAGAGTTTCTGCATTTGCACATGGGGAAAGACGACAGTGCCCTACTTTTACAGTTAAAGAGTACAAAACAAAGCCTATTTCTGAAGAATGGTTTTTTGAGTCAACTATTTGCAGTTGCATTTCAGTCAGTAAATCAAAGCCTTCTCTAGCCACTGACAGGACATTCTGCTTGCTTCATACATCTTTGTACATCAAATATAACCTGGTGGCTAAATGAGCTCCAGAACCTTTGTCATTGACATCACAGATGAATAAAACCTGGTTTAATCATGAAGGATGAGCAGGACAAAGGCATAAAGCAAACCAGTAAATCTGGATCCACAGGATTCAAGATGTCTTTACAGGGCTTTAACTGTTATAAAGTATGAATATTAGATTTTCTTCAAATAGTTTCTATATTTCATAGAATATATGAGTATAGTGTTAAGATCATCTTTAAAGTATTGTAAAGGGAAAAAGTGGTATGTCAATGTTCTCATCTGACTAGAAACATTAATGACTGTAACAAAATGGATAACACTACTTTTATAGCAGTGAGTATCTTAAATCCTTACTAAATCACTTATCTGCAGATCAGCAAAGAGAAAACAACAGGGAATGGGTGGGGAAATCACCCAAAGAAATTAGAAGATGGGTATATTTCAGCTGGATTTTGACAACAGAGAAGCTTCAGAATAGAAACACAAAAGAGCATTGCTCCAGAGAAGAGCAAGCAAGAACAAAAGGGTGTTGACTGCAAGGGCAAAAGCTCAGCAGGACCTGGATGATGCATATACTGGAGGTGAGGAATCCAGTGGAGAAAGCTCAGGTGCTTGCAAGCATACAGACTTCAAAGACATCACAGCAGTAATCAGACCAAGGCAACAAGGTATAGGTGTTTCTTATTTTGCCTAGATATGTTTGTTTCCTGTGTAAAAATCTGTAAAATATATGCCCATTTGCTTCAATTACTGTGCATCCATTGAGAGGAAACTGGAGTAATAAGGAAGGAGTTTCTGAGGAATCTTGAGGCAACTGAGACTTCCAACAGGTGAATTACTGAATCTCACTTCCCAGGAACACTACTAAAGAGGTTCTACACTCAGCAGTTGAAATAATATCTGGATCTTGCATAGTCAAAGATTAGCAGCACAATCCCAGCACTGTACCACAAAAGACAGATGTTTGGGATCCAAAACATAAAGTTCAACCTAACCCACAGAACTGGGATTACGAGAAGTGTTTAGTACGGGTGTGACCTCAGTGCCAAAAAATCAGTTAAGCGCCTTTGAGCATTTCAAAGTACAACTGCCAATGCTAAGTTCTTTGACAAGTCCTATGCCATAGGATTTCTGTGCTCCTTCAGCCTAATTCAACTTCTTTACAGACCAGCTGAGTCAAACAAGCAGCATGAAATGTGCTGGAGTTTAACCTTTAGCTGAGTGAGAAAACAAAGGGAATTTCCTCATTGTTTAAATTATAGATGTGTGTTGAGAGCAAAGGCATTTGTTGTGAAGGGACAGCCCACATGACAGAAATATTAATACATAAGCACCAAACACAGTGAAGCTTTAACTGAGTGCTTAAAAACGAGAAACAAAAAAACCAAAACCTCTTCTACAACACAAATGTGAACCAACAGCCAAAATATGTGTTTAAGAAAACTATAAGGTCATCCATATAAATATACTGGTTTCAAACAGGCCATTTGTACTTACAAACAAATAATTTAACAAGCAGCAGAAACACTGATTTCAGGTCCCACTGTTTTCAACCCTCTTACATTAAAACCTCACAAAAGTAAAACTATCTTCATGCATGATCACATCTTCTTGCAATGTACTGCTGACTCACCCAGTTACACCCTACACTATGTGGGATCTGTGAACTTGTAACAGTGGCCCTTACAGAATGCACAGTGCACAGAATTTGTCAAATAAAATCTCATCACCACACCCTTCATTGGACCTGTCTTTCCAGAAGGCACCCTGCATGCAGCCCAGTCAGAGAAATGGCATGTTCTCCTGAACACTTCTCCCTTGCCCTTCTTGAAATGCTTCCTTTTCTTCTACACCACAGATATTGACAAAGCTTTTGGTTACAAAATACCAAAAATGATTCACCAGAAATTTGCACTACACAACAACAAACCATACATTCACATATCTCTAGGTCTGCAATGTTTACCTCTGAGTTTAAACATGACCTTAAACTTCAGTCCTTTTTTATACATTCATAGTGATTGAGCAACTCTGAGATTAAGGTCGACCACTCCAAAGAGATATGCATCAAAGATGATTTTTCACATCTTCTAATTCTGATTCTACAAGAATGTTGGTAAGGTATAGTGTATAGGTAAAATCAACACCTTTGCTAGCCCAGGCTGGGGAAAAGCATTCAAGTTTACACATACTCAAATTCTTTTCCAAGAGTGAAATAGAAGCATCGACCCACAGAGCCAAAGAAATGTTTTAAATCATTCCAACGCCTACAAAACCTGCATCCATCCCACTGCAAAATCCTGATAGGCAGGAATAGCACTGAATTTGCTGTAAGAACAAAATACCTACCTTAACAACCGAGAGAAGGCCTTTAACCTCCAGGGACATTTCTCCAGAGATCTCATCTTTGAGCAAGTGACCATGCAAACATATTACAAGACAAAAGGAACTTCCTCCACTCTCAGTCATATATCCTGGCTGTCTTACAACATCATGGACCTCAAATTATATGGCAAGTCAGTAAATAACTGCACTCTCTAATGGATGATTAAACTTGGAAGAAATAATCACTATCATTTTCTGCCACTCAACTAAATCTAGCTTCAGAAACAAACACCTAGTAGAACAGATTGAACCAGACCTTGTCAGAGCAGCAGCTGTAAGAAATACCACTCCAAAACCTTTCACAGCCACAGATATCAGTGCCCTTCCCTTGCCTGTAAGTATCCCCCAAACACATAGTTCTATCACATGCTCCTCCATGCACTTCAATCAGTGTACCACATGTCATCAGGAAAATTAGGCAGAGGAAATTAAAAAGAGCCACAAAGTATCGGTTTACTCCACAACTGAAAAAAAACCCAGGAAGACCAGGGACCAGTGGAGTTACCCTTCTCTTTTAACAACCACTTCATCTCTGACCTCTAACCCTTGATCCATAATTTTTACAGGGACAGGCGTAGAAAATAAATATTACTTTTTTCCAATCTCCAGGGCAACTTAAAGGCTCTGGATTCAGATAACATAAGCAGGTAATGTCCACTCTCAGTTGATGCCCTTAATTCCAAAGGCAGTCAATCATTCCCATCCTTTTTCTCATATCAGTCAACCTTCTTGCCTCTTGCTAAAATGCCTCTTGGCCTCCAAAAGTAATAGTGACCTTTTCTTTAAGACTACCTAATTGATTGTCACAATTTATTTAAAAGCAGAACAATACCATTTTAACTTTCTCAAGAAGCAGCAAAGCTGCAGGGAATGACAGCTCAAGTCTTCTCTTACACTACAGAACACAAATTGCATTATATAAAGCTAGCAGACTCCAAGCTCAAAAGAGCCAAAGAGACTTTTCAACATGCAACGTGAGGTTAAGCTTTGGCACTGCCTGCCACAACACACTGTAGGTGCTGAAAGTGTGTATAACCCTAATGAACATCCACTGTTGCCTAATAAATATGACATATCACTTCTCTCAGAGAGCAATGCCAGCAGGGCAAGGGAGGTGATCCTGCTCCTCTACTCAGCCGTGGTGAGGCACATCTGGAGTGCTGTGTCCAGTTCTAGGCTCCTCAGTGCAAGAGAGACATGGAGCAGGTCAAGAGGAGGACAACAAAGATGATGATAAGACTGGAGCATCTCTCTTAAAATAACAGGCTGAGAGAGTTGGGCCTCTTCAGCTTCAAGAAGACTGAGAGGGGACCTCATCAATATCTCAGTATCTGCAGGGAGGGTGAGCCAGGCTCTGCTCAGTGGGGCCAATCAAAAGGACAAGAGGGAAGGGACAGAAACTGATGCACAGGAAGTTCCAACTGAACATGGGACTTTTACTGTGCAGGTGCCAAATTGTCCAGAGAGGTTCTGGAGTCTCCCTTACTGGAGATACTCAAGAACCATCTGGACACAATCCCTGCAATGTGTTCTAGCATGACCCTGCTTGAGCAAGGTCCTTCACCTGGGTCACAACAACCCCAGGCACTGCTACAGGCTGAGGGAAGAGCGGTTGGAAAACTGCCAGGTGGAAAAGGGCCTGGAGATGCTGGTTGATGGTGTCTGAACATGAGCCAGCATATGTCCAGGTGGCCTTCCAGGCTTGTATCAGAAACAGTGAGGCCAGCAGGACCAGCACAGTCATTGTCCCTATGTACTCAGCACTACTGAGGCCATCCCTTGAATTGTGTGTTTAGTTTTGGACCCCTCACTACAGGATGGACACTGAGGTGGTGGGAGTGTCCAGGGAAGGGCAACAAAACTGGTGAAGGGTCTGGAGTACAAATCTTGTGACAGGCAGCCCAAGGGAGTTGAGGATGTTCACCCTGGAGAAAAAGAGGCTCATGAGAGCCCTTATTGCCCTCAACAACCACATGAAAATAGGTTGTATCAAGATGAGGGTCTGTCTCTTCTGCCAAATAACAAGCAAAAGGACAAGAGGAAATGGCCTCAAGTTGCACCAGAGAACTGTGTTGTCATTTCAGATCTGTCTTTGATGGAAAAAATAAATTTTGTTATTAACAGAAAGCATTTCTCGTCAGTTCACACTGTAAAGATTTCATTTAAAAGAACTCATTTCCTTGTCAACAGTCTCAGAAGGAAGAAGACAGATTGAATAATAAAGTAAATAATCTTTTGTCCTATACACCAATAAGGTGTGGTGAGAAAGCCTCTCCTGCAGCTGTCACTAATGTACTTGTCCCTATACTGTTCTCTTTCTTTCTAGTTGTCCAACCTTCACCTGTCAGGAGCACTACATGCTTTTAGCTATTCATGGACCTATTATTTTAGAAGGGGCTGTGGAAACAAGGCAATAAAGCAACACAATGATTTTAAACACAGTTGTCCAAAGAAACTGCTTTTGGGAGAGGATTGTGATTGACCTGGTCCAATCACAAAACAATATAAAGACTGATCCAGTTTATTAGTTTGAACTAATTATATTAGTTTGAACTAATACTATATTTATAGAATCATAAAATCATCAAGGTTGAAAGAGACCTTTAAGATCATCAAGTTTCACTGTCAACTCGGCACTACCATTGTAACCCCTGAACCACTAAACCATTAAACTGTATAATCCAGCACCAGATCCAGGCATCTCTTGACCACCTCCAGGGATGGTCACTCAACTCCCTGAGCAACCTACTCCAATGCCTGACTACTATAGTAGTGATTTTTTTTTTTTTTTTTAATAACTAATCTGAATCTCCCCTGTCTCAGCTTAAGGCCATTTCCTCTAGTCCTCTCACTTCCACAACCTCCTTTCAGGTTCTAATACTAGATACCAGACACTGGTGTGCAAGGGGATGGGGAAGCAGAAATCAAAGGACATGGAACAGAAGAATTAGAATAGCAAAACCAAAACTGTTTCTTTTTATTAAGCATTTATTCCAAGCAAAAGTATTGCCTAATAAAAATGTGGTATCACTGAGGTACTTCTTTTGCTTCAACCAGATATTATGCTGTAGATCAAAAGAGAGATTTAACAAAGTAATTACTGCTTGTGGTTGGAACACCCTAATTAGATTTGGACATTCTCTTTAATTAGAAGTCAACCTTTGCCTCAAGCCTCAGGAGATGGTGATGTCCACCACAGTCAGATGACAAGCTGCTTGTAACAATGCTCCCAAGATTAAGATGCAGCTATGCATACTTATAAAGACCATAACTCTTTACTTTCCACATTTTGGGTTGCATGGTCTAACTTCAGTCCTCTGTAGCAGGGAACCCTCCAGTGGCATGAGAGCTGCTGGTGACCTGCCTTGGTTGTAAGCCTCCAAGGCAACAGGCAACATGACTTTTTGTATCACTGGATCTTGGTTCTCTTCTTAAAGCTGAAGCAGCTGGAACAGATGAAAAAGCAGCTCATCTTTGTCTATACTAGGGGCTAATACTAGCCCAGTTGAGCCTGTAATTTGTCACAGATGGCCAAAACTAGGACAAACTCAGTATGCAAACATGGCTTAAATTCAAATGGTGATGTCTGCATTGAGCAAAATACCACTTTTGAGCAGAGAACTTTTGTAGCAAAATCAGAAATGCAATCTCTCACAAACGACATGATCAGAGTCTAAAGTACAGCTGTGCAAACTGCATTTTGTACTGTACATTATACTAAAATACATTTAAGAGGAAGAAATTATCAATGTGACAGGCCTCACTAGGAATACTTTACCCCCTGGATGTAGTAAGAATGCAACTGTAACATGCTTTAAAAGAGTACTTGATCAATCATTTCAATGTTCAACCTGCCAAATCAGATGCTGCTACTTAAGGTAACTGATTCTCTATACTAGAATAAAGAACAAAGACACCAAAAAAATAATTTACAATGGAATTACCAAGTAGGTGAACTGCACAGAAAAAGAGGAGAACAAAAAAAAAAAAAAGAATGAAATAACAATCTCTTCTCATTTGTGCACATCAGAGTGAGCGGCCATGGAAACGAATACAATATAACTGCAAACTGAGCTCTCCCACTCAAATTCCAGAGGCAAAGGAAAATGTAGATACTGAGCCTAGACAGAAACCATCATAAATCCTTAGGAAAACAAACGAAAGCTCCAACACCCTTAAAATACCAACACGAAATTCTTTGAGAGACAACCTAACAATTACTACTTCTGCGTTGTAAGTTTACAACCTGCTGAGTCTGCCTCCTCAGCCCTGACACATATCCTATAGGCTTCCCTTAGCAGCCCCTCCTCCTTTTCTGTTTTCTTTGAGAATATTACAAATACCTTTGGAAAGAATTCCCTCCTTCCCAGCTACCACATCAATTTCATTTTCTCTTCATCACTGAGTGTCTTGGGGAGAAAAAAAGAATTATAAAGAAGCAGAATTATAACCATGACTGATTACTTTGGCGTAAAAAATGTAAAATTGTGTCCTTCCTGAAACCACCTTTTTTAGAACTAATGTCTATCATGGTTGTTCATGCCCCAGATAATTCTCCTAATGCACAAGGAGCAGAGTCATGTGTCTGGATGGTCCTCAGTACTTTCAACAGGAGCCTATTCTGAAAGATGATGGGATGATGAAACTTGCTCATGTACACAAGATGCCCAAAGAAGCAGTGAAATTCTTTCAGTGAAGACAGTGGGTAAGCCTTTTTGTTTTATTCTTTCAACAACCATCTCATTTGCAGCATTATTTTCCAATATGAATTTGAACAAGCACTGGAGAACAGCCCAGACAACGGAAGGAGTTGTTCAGAGCACCAGAGCAAACAGTCCTTCAGAATTCCCTTTGCAGAAACCAGAAACAGAGCACTCTTGTTATTATAACAAAACCCTCTTCTCTGTTTAGGAATAAGGGATCTAGGAGGCTGGCTAGGATACACCCTTCACAATAAATTTTACTGCTATCTGTGAGATGAATAGCCAAAAATCCCCAGCACAACAGTGATGAATTGGCAACATTAAAACAAACACCCCCAGGCTCAGGCTCTAGATACTCTTGTGATCCCTAGCTGCCAAAAACTGTGCTGAACCCATTTGCCATTTATTCCTCAGCTCTACCTGTGATTCTTTTTCTCCTCATTTATACATAAGTATAAACTGAGCAGAGTAGAAATTAACATTGCAACAGCTCTGTTATGAAAGCACATGCTGATGAGAAACCCATGATTAACAAAAGGAAGACACATAAGTAGATTCCAATCTCAAACTGCACAGTTAAAATCTATATTTAACCAGTGGGATTGCACTGAGTCCAAAATTTATCTCTTAGAATGAAAAAAAGGAGCCACATGACCCTGCTTTTAAGATAACAACAAGAAAAGTCACAACTCGGAGCCCTTGCTTCCAGTTCTGCCATTGATTGATTGTGGAACTTGCAGGAAATCACTCTGCCCCCCTATGCTGAACCTGCTTTATCTGTGGAGACACAGCTGGTTTTTTCCCCTGGAGATCAGCCTTCTGATCCAACTAACCACATGAGCACTGACAGCAGCCCAAAGGAGAGAACCAGGCCTTTCCTTCTTGGAGCAACACAGGCTTAGCTCAGCTCAGGTCAATTGTGAAACTGCACCCCAAGGATTTGGAAAGGAGACTAGACACTTTTTAGAACTATCCCAACTTCTGACCTACTGGGAGGGTACAAAAGCAGGGCATTTCTATTTTCATAGCCTAAAAGCATGCTTAGACCAAGAGTAACCTGATACTCCCTAGCCTTAAAAATTGCAAAAGCTAAACGTAACGAATTAAGAGTATCACAGTAAAATATCCCCCAACATTCATTCTTTCTTCTACACACAACCCTTCCCATTCAGAAGGTGTGCAGCAAGGTTCAAAGTCTCAAACTTCAGACCTTTATCACAGTCTGTAACACCAGCTGGATGGGCAAAAGCCTGAAATTCTCCTGTGTAAAACAGCAGCATTGACAAGGCTGAGACATTGCTAGTAGACAACACAAGGGTTTGAAACAAGTGATGAAAAACTGTACTTCATGATGTGTGTGTGAATGAATTCGGTCCTCCTGGATATTAAGCAGTCCAGTATTTAAACTGTTCCTTTTGGTAGTGTATTCCAAAGCACCATCATTTGGTAATAAAGATAGCAAATGACAGACAAGCAACCTCTGAGTGGGCTGAAAGTAAGTAGGCTCAATCTCTCACCTCTGGGAGATTTTCAAATCTTGGCTATAAAAAACACCATGGCCTGATCTAGCATCAACATCTTCCCACTATGAGCATGATATTTGACTACATGGCCTGCATGACCCTCCCACCATTCTGTGATTTCTCAGTACAGAAGCAGCAGAAGTCTCTTCACACTGCCCCTATGACTAAAACAGACCAATCACCACCAGTACAAAGTTTAACAAAGACAAATGCCAGATTCTACCCCTCAGATAGGGCAACCCTGAATGTTCATACAGATGGGGAATGAGATGCTGGAGAGCAGCGCTGCAGAAAGGGAGCTGCGGGTCCTGGTCCATGGCAAGTTGAATGTGAGTCACTGAGCCCTGGTAGCCAGGAGGGCCAACCCTGTCCTGGGGGGCATCAGGCACAGCCAGGGAAGGGAGGGGATTGTCCCACTCTGCTCTGCACTGGGGCGGCCTCACCTGGAGCGCTGGGGGCAGTTCTGGGTGCCACAATATAAAAAAGATGTTGAGCTGTTACAGTGTCCAGAGGAGGGCAACAAGGATGGTGAAGGACTTTGAGGGGAAGCTGTGTGAGGAGTGGCTGAGGTCACTTGGTCTGTTCAGCCTGGAGAAGAGGAGACTGAGGGAAGACCTCATTGCAGTCTACTCCTTCCTGGTGAGGGGAAGAGGAAGGGCAGACACTGATCTCTTCTCTGTGGTGACCAATGACAGGACCTGACAGAATGGCCTGAAGCTGTGTTGGGAAGGTTTAGGTTTGATAGTAGGAAAAGGTTCTTCACCTAGAGGGTGGTTGGGCATTGAACAGGCTCCTGAGGGAAGTGGTCACAGCACCAAGCCTGACAGAGCTCAAGAATCATTTGGACAATGCTCTCAAGCCCACAGTGTGACTCTTGGGGTTGGTTCCGTGCAGGGCCAGGAGTTGGATTTCAATGATCCTTGTGGGTGCTTTCCAACTCAGGATATTCTATGATCCTGTGAAACTATTAAATGACTGACTGTAATGGCTACAACATAGAAAAACCTGTTACTGTCTGTTTTCTCAAGACTTCAGATGCATATTGATTTGTAAAACCATCTCATTTATCTATAAAGTGGAGACAGTTCTACCATGTTCTCAAGCCAGTGCCTTAAGATTCCCCTTCATGCTCTGTTAAACACTTAAGATCTTCATTACAGAGTGTCTTTTCAGGCTTTACAGATGATCTGGGAAAACATATTCTTAAGATATAGTCAGACTGTTACTGCAGTATTTCTTAAACACAATTTCACAAAATCAACATTATACAGCAGAGGAAATAGAAATGCAGAGCAGCTTTCACTAATGGAATTCTGCTACATTAAAATACCCAAACAACTAAAACCAAAGTCAGATACAAAATACCATTCATAAAAATGATCACTTGATTTACCAGAGCTTCACTAAAGGGATCAGTAGTCCCTTTGATCAGCTACTACAAGTGCTTGTTTATAAAGGAACAAAAGACGACTTTTGTCTATTTGTATTGTTGACTTGATGCATTTTAAATAAAAAAGCTCAATTTACTGCAATCAAATGAAGGCAACCAGCTGTAAAAGAACTTAAGCACATCACAGTCAACAAGCAGACTATATGCAGTAAAACCTAGGATCTGTTTATAGAAATGAACTAACTCTTTTCATCCCCCTCCCCATTTTTCACTGATATTCTAAAAATCAAAATTCCTTACTTGACTTCAAGTGATTGATACCCTACTAAATCTCTCAATAAATTGCTGCAAAAGCAAAAAGCTACCTTCATCCTCTCATCTCCAAGGTCAAGGCAACTACAATGAATTATATCAAATTACAGGACTGTGTTTCAGGATTTTTTTGATCCATAATCCTTAACCAAAATAAGAATAAAACAAATCCAGCTCCTTCTACAAGCTTTACTCATGTTCAGGGATTAACTGCAAATATGTAGATGCCTGAAATCTTCTATTCTACTACTATAATATAATTTTCAGTTTGAAAACATTTAGAGGAATAAAGATCTACTTCTTTTGACCTAATTGACCTGTGTTACAGCAGTGCATGACCTGAAAGCTATCAGAGACAACAGTACAAGCATGACCTGACAGCAAAATCAAGAATTAGAATTGCAGACCACTGTTACCCGTAGAGACATATTTTAATAGTGTCTGAAATGTAACAATTGAAGGATGGCTATTAGGTCATGAAACTAATGTCTCTTGATAAAAATTTAACATAGCAATAGGTATTATTTGGATTCAGCAAGCATTTGTTTGATATTACTAATGTACTATATTTAACAAAAAAAAAAAAAATCAGCACAGAGCAACTGCTTGCTGTATCTAAACTCTCCCGAGTGTCAGATAGTTGCTAATTACCAAAAGAGGCAGAAGATAATATAACAATGGACATTTTATAAATGTTACCTAATATCTGTTTCCCTCCCTTTAAACCATTATCTATGGTCTTTGGTTGATCCACTCCAGATTTCTTCCCCATGCCATGCTAGATCCCTGTATTACCCTCAGAATGCTCCCTCTTTCTGTAGCATTTCTCCCATGCTAAACATTTGATAGGTTAATAACAAAACCAGAATATTTATCACAGTTCCTGACACTGCTGTAAAAATTCCTCTAAGTGGCATCACCCTATAATAAAGTAGCTATATTAATGACCATTTATATACTGTTCTACCTAGAACAGTTTTTTTAATATCTTTCATTGCAAATGAACTATGTCCAAGGTATGTTTTAAAACTGATCCCATCTCACTGTATATCAACTCTTCATCCCTAATACTGCTCAAGACTCAAGCACAAGCTTGAAATACATCTAGAAAGACACAGGCAAAGAAATAATATAAGAACAGGAGGTTGGAAAGGGTAAGCTTTAGACCCTTAAAATCACATGAAATATTGTTATGTGACTTTTTTATTACAATGATATTGTTCAAGACCAAAACCTAACCTTACAATGCATGAATGTTGATGGTGAATATCTGGGCCTTTTTTCTGGTCTCTTCTTATCCCAGTGTTCCTTGTTTGTACTTAAGACTTGACAGACTTCTGGGCAAGATCTCACCAGAGTTTTGTATGAAACAATAAACTACTTCTCTGGCTCTCTTTTGGAAACATCTACATTTGCTATTCAATCTTAGGTTATCTACCTTTCTTAACCTTTCACTGCTTATTCCTTCATCTTGTCAGCTGGTCTCCTCATGTCCACCTCCAATATTTCATAGGAATTCTAGTGCAGAAACTCTTGTTTCTAGACCTTGAGTTCAAGACCTGCAGTGTCATTTTTGTTCCACTTGAGATCATGAGAGGGATAGTATATTGTGTTCTTCAAATATGCATCCCTCAACATGCAGTTTAAGGAATAAGTAGCCAAGATGCCTCTGAAGCACTGTATTTTCTTCTTCCTTTGTCATGAACTGCTCCCAGAGAGGACAATGTCCTAAGTGCAGTAGCTCCTCATAAAATGGCATAAAACTGTTCCCAGCAGAATTCAAATAGCTTGGAAACGCTGCCCATGTTACACGAGAAGTGTGCTTTGCACTTCAATTTTAGCCTTGCATACTTCATGATTTAGTTTTCCTTCAGGTCTTCTATCAAGGGGCTCTGGCCTTCATGCAACTGCAGCTCTTTTCCTGGGCATGACATGGCCAGACTCGGGATAAGAATCTCATCCAGCAATCTGTCATTACAGAATAATGCTTCCAGTTATAATGAGAGATAACCACTGAGTGTAGCACTATCAATTAGCAGAGTACATCATTTAAGTAAGGCAGGCTCTTCCTGTTCCAGTCTAGAAACAGCAGTGAGACATGCACAAAACACTACCCTTTAAATGGTGGCTTTTCTTCCTTGCAGCTCATGACACAATGGCCAGTGAGACTGAGAAGGGGGTAGCAGATACACAGATATGGTCAGAAAGCACATGCACTACTGACAGGAATGGAAGACTACTGAAAGCTGCATTTCTCTCAACATTATGAGCAATCTACATTATACTGTTAATTACTCTGTGCTTTCCACATGAGAATTTGGAGACTGTAGTCCAGGCAACTTAGGGCAGTGTTTTATTGCCAAGGTGGGTCCACATTTGACTTTCCAATTCCATGGGAAAAAACCCAAAGTTTTATTTTGCTTTTGGTCCAAATTCAAATTTCTAAAGCACACTCCAGAGCAAAAAGGTACTGGTGAGAACAACTAGAGAGAAGAAAGGGGAAGAGATTGAAGGTGTTTCAACCTTAAACTACACATTTTGATAAAATTAGATTTTCTTTTGATAATGATTTGGATTTATTTGACATTATTGTCCTATGACATGATCTGATGAAAGTTCTACCATTTAGACTGTAACCACACCATTTTAAGAAAAGAAAAAAGTTTAGTATTTTTAAGTATTGAAGGAAATCAGCACATACAGTGATTGAGCTTTTAAGCAGATAAAAGTACTCAAAGACAAAGGCAACACAACTTAAACACGCTGCTGGAATCAGCCACAGTGCTCTGACAGACAGGGGAGGGAAGGGAAAAACATCCTCCCCCATCACATCACACAACAGATACAACACACCAAGTGTGCTGTAAGAAAATGCTACACTGTTCTTCCAGCTATAAATGCTAGCCCACTCTACTGTAAAAATGTACCAAAGAAGAAAATATGTAGACTGTAAAAATCAAATGAAAAGGTCAGGTCATGTCAAAAGCCTGGACACCAGGGGCATTTTTTGGAAAGACTTTTCACAAAGGAATGGGAGAGCTGGTGTTCGCTGGTCTACTCTATCACTTTAGTCCATTAAAATTCCACTATCTACCACATGACATGAACAAAATCCTACTCCCCAGTGGAGAACTGAAAGAGAGAGAGCTTGAAAATGAGGCAAGAGAGAAAGAGATTATTTAAAAATCAGATGATAAGAAAAACTACAGAATATTCAGAAGCTTACTGCAAATCAATAGCCTAGAAGAACATGAAAGTCCTGATGGCAATTCTAAATAAACACAACATGTTGGTGTGCGTGTTTTGTTTAAAACATTTCCATTTGCTTCTTGTGAAACCTTAGGTATGAAGGCATCAGAGTTAATGGAATAAACAATAAAGTGTTGCTATTTTTGACTGAACCAAGAATTATTTTGCTTGCTATAGAAGCTAACAGCTCAAAGTAGCAAAAGTCATGAGGGGCCTCTTGTTTTAAACCACAGTTTTACCAAACAACCCTGTCCATGATACATAAACAAACATTCAGAGTTTAAGTGTACACAATTACAATGCAGCAAGTCCTATTAATTTCTTGAAAAAAAAAATTGCCCGTAAGGAATATAAACCAATTATTTTTAACACAAAATTATTTTGGTATTACATTAGTGTTACCAAAACAGAGAAGCAGAAGAATGACATTTTTTGTATTTCTGGCCAATTTCCTAGTTCACCCAATAAAAGGAAAAAGAAAAAAAAAAAAAGGAAAGTGAAGGGAAGAATAAATAGAGAAATACAGTTCTTACCCTGAAGAGCGGCAGTCTGGTTTATTTCTTTCTGAGCGATCTGTGAGAAAGGAGGCATAATATCAGCACAGAAGAACACTGGATGTTCTTTAGCAATACTAGTTCAGAAGTCTTAAGAGAACAGTGAAACCATATGACTAGCAAAACCAAAAGCTGATTCTGTTCTAAAACTGTTTTCCCACACCGGACTAGACTGCCTAAGACCAAGTAAAATTACTCCAAGTTTAACATTTGTTACAACTTCTCCACTCAAAACACAGTGTATTTAATGTTTTGTATTAATGCTTTGGAAGCTTCTGCTCCCTTTAGCTGAAACGAATAGTGCTTTAGTTCAGGATAAAAATAAGGGAGAGGGAAGAGGAAAAAAGAAAAACCACAGATTACTCAGCGCAAAAAAATCATTCCATGAATCATGGCTGGCAGAGTTCCCTGACAGGATGGGAGAAAAATCAGCAGTTGGTTGCAGCAACATCTGCAAATACACTGAATCCAGTGCAACCCCACCATTAACTCTTCAGCTTCTGGGAGTTCCAAATACTGAATTTTCCTGTGTTTTTAGAAAGGGTTTTGTTTATCCTGTAAGTATTTCATGTAGTTTATTTGGACTAATGAGATTGACCCACAAAAATCTAAACATAAAGCTCCAGTATGCAAAGAAAGTATAAAATACTTCTCTCAAGAGTTATGATTATCATACAAGCATTACAAAACAACCACAGTGTTATACTAGAATTCATGCATTATCATTTATATTTTAAGTCCTGACTATCTTCTACTGCATGACTTTTGAACTGCCTGAAAAACCGAGACTCTTTTCCACCTAAAATGCGTATATTCTAAAATTAGAGGGGCTTTAATCTTTTAATGCAGAAAGATCCACTCTACAAGCAGAAGATAATTCCTACAGCTACATATAATCTCCACTGACCATGTAATTTTGCTTCTAATTTGATCTGTGAGTATTTTAAACCAGAAAGGTATTTTTTTGTGTGTTAATAAACACTTAACTGGAAAGCTTGTCTATACAGAAGAGTCTTCCTAAAAAATTTTTCACATTCACAGATTGTGAAGATTTTCAGTCTTAAAGCTCTGCATTTGAAATAAAATTTATTCTGATGACAGCACATATTTGTTTGTACAGTTTTATCTCCTTTATAAGAGAAATTTTTTCCTCTCCAGGCTTTATGTGCTCATTTGATTAAGCTTTCATTAAAGTGGTAAAAAATTATCTCATGTCAACAGTACTTAAAAGTCTGTAATGTTTTATCCATCCATAGGTGTTCCTACTGAGCTGTCATAGCCACACAGCTATAATTTATTGTCTTCCTGACTCACAGCGATCTCCATTTCATCACACTGTGTGCAACTCTGCTAGCAGAAGCAGCATGGTATAGCTCTGGAATAGCTCAAACCAGAGTTGCAGCAGCAGTTCTTCCAACATATACTCCTTCCATCCTTACCATGTAACCTCCTTACCTGTGAGCACTGAAAAAAATGAGACTGGACTTCCTACTGAAATCTGCTTGCCATCTGTTGCTTGTTATCAGTGTCTCCTGCTCTGTATGCAGCCATAATCTAACAGTACTCAGACAAAGCCCTCCCACTGCTAAAGCTATCATGTGAATAAACCAGTGAAAAAGAAGAAACTGAGTCAGATGTAAGCACAACATCTGGGAGCTCTCCAACGTAGCCCATGTCCAGTCAGCAGATCCACCACAGCTCGCCCACACCGCTGTAACCTGCTCATTCAGGAAATCAATGCGACTCCCTTCTCCCTTCTTTTTTCATTCATATTTCAACATTTCAATACTACATTTGGTTTTATTTTATTTTCTGATAAACTTAGTGAGAGCACACCATCCACATGCATACTGAGCTTCTTGAAAAGCACTAACTGTAATCCTACAAGCAACAAGCCAACATTTTAAAACAGAACTAAAACCTCCACCTAATTAAGTTTGCTGTGACCTTAACCTTTTAAATTTGTTTTAGTTTCAAGTGTAATGGGAGACTCAAAGAGCTCAATCTTTCAGTTAGGTGCTTGGAGTCAATTAGGTGAAGTCACTGTCCCTGGAGGTGTTTAAGGAAAGACTGGACATGGCACTTGGTGACATGGTCTGATTGACAAGGTGATGTGGTCATAGGTTGGACTCAATCTCAGAAGTCTTTTCCAACCTAATCAATTCTGTGATTCTGTAAATTTTTAAATACTGTTTTGACATTAGGTATGCATCAATTCAAACAATAACATATCTCTAGAAACACTAGAATATGAAAGCCTAGAAAAAACAGGCAATTTTTTTAAAAAATGCACACGCACACACATGCAGATCTTATTTCGATTCTGTAGGCAAATCCTTGACTTGAAAAAGCTGAGTCTCTCAAGCGTGTGCCCACAAATGATTTTCTTTTCTCTATACATGTCATCTCAACAGCAGAGAGATCTTTGTAATCTTTTCTAACAGAAATAAACAAGAAAACTGTATAGTTGCAAAGATCTGAAAATTAAATCCTGCACAACAGATTTTCCTCTATATCGAAGATATAAATTGCTATAAAACATTACAGGATATGATTTCCTTCTAGCAGAAAACTGTATATTCTTCAATTCTAAACTCTGGAAGCCAAAACTGCATGTCAGATCAGAGCAAACACTGAATGCTGCTGGACTAGCACTTACAATGAACGACAGGCCAGGCTACACTCTGGCATGGGAAATGCACAGGAAAAATGCCACTTCCAGTGACAGATACCACCTTCCAGACACAAGACACCAGTACTGTCCTCCCTATCTGTCTGTTGCTAAAAGTAATACAATTCCTTACTGTGTATGTAGCTGTAGTAAAATATGCTAGGAATTCACAAACAGCTAGTACTCACAAGCTACAGAACCAGACTGAAGGATCCTAAGTTTATTTTAGTTAATGAAGCTCTTTCTGCCTGTCCTCCAACCCACAATTTGCATAGACAGAGATCTTCAGTCTCTCAGTCCCTAAAAGCTGACCACGCTCCAACCTCCTGCAGGAGACCATACTTTCTACTTCATACTCACATCTACTATTTACAAAACCTTTGTTGCCCTCATAAAATTACAGCCATACAAGAGAAATATATTAGCCTTGTTCACCAGCAGGATAAGGATATAGTGCAAGAAGCCAAGCAGCTGGCAGGTGGAGCAGATGAGGTGGAAGAAGTCAGAGACTCCTAGCTGAAGCTGGAAAGACTGCTGCTCAGTTCTGAGCACAGCAGAAGAACCAAAGAAAACATCAGGGCACAGAAGATCTGCTCTTCAGACCACAACTGTTTGGTAAATCTAGTGTTTATTAACTAAATTGTGCTCTGTGTATTTCAGCAGTAGCAGGGACACCTTATGCCTTTTTTCAGCATTCAAAGGTTGAGTGGCAGACAAAAATGCTATGTTCCAGTTGCTTTCAGAAAGAAAAGGTGATTCTCTTACACTCCAAGATCAGGAAAATCAGCTTCTTTTGTTGTTTGCTTTTAATATGATAGAACAGTTTTTCTTTTCAAGGAAAACATAAACATAACCATCAAAAAATAACTGGGTCAACACCATTTCAATTGCTCTACAAACCCAGAATAGTTTAAGCTTTTGCCAAAAAGACCACCAATGCAGAAAACAAAATCTTTTAAGGCAATCGCTTGTTTCTGGAAGACAACCAAAGAAAAGTAAAAAAGCAACTCACATTAAGTAGAGCTATTATTTTCCTCTGTTTATTTTGCAAGCTTCTTCAAAGCATCTTGTTGCTAAGAGTGACTTCAACTGAAAAGTTTGCTCTCACTAGAAAAAAATTTAAGTATAAACATAAAATGTTGTTGAAAATGAGTGGAAAGTTAACACACATTCTACCGCATCAAACTGCAAAGCAACTGAACCTCCAACGCAGTTACCTCCCGAGGCTGGTAACTTCCCACTTTTAACCCCATTCCACAGCTTGATCTCTTAAAAGCTGAAGGGAGGAAAGGGGGGCACGTAACCATTCCCATTTTTGGGAAATACTGTATCTTCGAGTTTAACTATGCCTGTTGAATTGACCAGTCAGCAAAAGAGGCGGGACATCAACACTCTTCAGCAAGATGTGACCAGCAGTCTCCATCCCAGCAGGTTTTAGCCCCCAATGGCCCCAGCAGTGTTTTCACAAGGAAAGAAAGCATGACATGCTACTGTAACAATGCCAAACCTCCAGATAAACCAAGGGGAACCAAGCATGGGCTTTTAAGCAGTGCTGGCAAGACCAAAATACAGAGAGAAGTGATGTTTTCAGGGTAAGCAAATTATTGAAAGAGGCTGTACGACTTTCACCTGAATGCATCAATCTCCAACGAGTTTTGAAGGCTGTCAGGCCTTAACAAATCCAGATGCTAAGACCAGTATAGCAGCTTTACAAGGCATGGTGCAGAAATGCGATGGCCCTGCCACTATTTTAGTCATTTACATCTTGACTCAGGTGATCATAGCTAAATGGTGCAGCAGTCCCTGCCAGCCAACTGCATCAAGAACCCCAAATTTTCATTTCTAATTGCCAGTGTACATGGGGCCCTCACTCAAACGAATTGCACATTTCTGGGAAAAAGATCTGCATTTGTGCAGGATTTTCAATGCTAGTTGCTTTATTTGCACTGAGACACGCAATAACTGCCACTGATACTGCCACCTTTTTGCCTCTATTTGTTAAGGCATATTTTGGCTCAAAGCCACTCTTCCTTCTTTTCAGCACTTCCCTCAGGTAAGGAATCAGAACAATGCAAATTGATTCCGCCGTGTAGAATCTACTATAAATTTTTGGTCGATTTTCTTAGGAACAGCCATACAACAAAACCCGTAAGACCGAACGTTTATGTATTTTAATATTTTAACAGTAGAGTGCCTTTTCAGTTGTTTAAAAGGGAGAAGGCTCAAGCAGAGATTAATGACAGGCTTGGAAGAAACTTTTAAAATTTACTTTATTTATAGCTTTACTGCAAAAGGCTACAAAATCAGGACACATTCAGAGTTTTTAATTGTAAAGGCAGATAGTTTTATACTTACTTTAAATTCTACAGTATGCTGTTGACTTCCAGAGCAGTACACTGCCAGGAAGAAAAAAACATCCCTCACAATGAAATTATAGTAGTCTGTCAGTTTCAGTGCTAAACAGAACTAACTCTGTAACCACAAAGCATTCCTGAAGTTTTTTATACTTGGAGTAATGCTTTTTCCCCCCACTCTTAAACACAACTGATGGATGGCTGGATGGACCCCAACACTGAACCTCTGCAGTTAAGTATTTAATTTTGAAGCCTACTGACCACCATAAAGCATGTAATTATCCCAAGACTTTAAGTGATAGTATCTTTACCTTGCTAAAAAGGTTACAAATAAACTATAACCACCTTTAAAGCATGTAGTGCACTTTTAAGTGCACAACATATAGGTGAAGAAAGGATTTTACTGGACAGCAAAGGCCACATTTGCCAATGCTACATTTGCTGTTGATTTGTTTTTGTGATTCTGAAGTTCCACCCCCACGTTCTTGTTCCTGTATTTCTCCTGCACTGCACCAGCAAAAGTGTTTGTGCATCAGTGTGAGCATATGTGCTAGCAAAAGTGGAGGCTGATGCAGAAAAAAAAAAAGAGAAAGGAAACAGACTGTGTAAGCTCTCACCATTTCTCTAAAAGGTTTGTGCTGTTAGAATCTAGACCAAACTCAGCACTGGGAACTGGGCTTGTTCTTAAGCCATAAATGATAAACAAAGTATATAAGCAATCAAATACAGCCACTACATACATATGTTACCATACTTTTGCCTTCTACCACTGTTTAAGAAGGAAACTTAGGATACAGGTGCTTTAGCTCTTCTTGAAAAAATTAGCAACTCCTGAAAGTACGAATCTTTCTTCACCTTCACATCTTCATAAAAGACATGCCAGCTCATCAGTGCAATGTAATTCTTAGATTACATACTTCAGGTATAACTAGACACAGGTATCAGTACACTACCAGAATCACAGAGGGAGCTACTCTAAATGAGCCCTACTACTTAATTTTTTTAATACTATTATAAGGGAAGTATCAATTGACTCAACACTTTGATGAACAGTAGACTTATAACCACAAAATACATTCCTCTCTAGGCATTTCAGAAATGTGAAATCTACATTTCTGAAAAACAATTCTCTGATGTTGCTAGCATTGCCATTAAAAGGAAATTATCATTCAAGAACACTGTACTACCTTTCTTCCCAAATCAGAGATTTAGCATGCCTGCAGAGATTCTGCATATTCTTCAGCTAGACCACACAGCTCATTCAGTCCTACCTATGCCTGCCTGTCACAGGGGGCTGATACACAACATGTAATAAATCCAATAGTTAGACGTGTGAATAAGCTTGTTGTTCTGACACTGTATTAACAGACATTCATAATCTTACAAACTTATTTATAATCTTTGTAATCTTACAAACATTCATATACAATATGCAAGATCCAAATTTATTCCATTACTTTCCTCCTCGGGGACTTGCCCTACTTGAGAATCAGAACATCTAGCATCTACAGCTTTGAACACCTGTGTGTAGGCACATTCACCTGTCATAACACACTGTTGAGATGGCAAACCCCAACAACAGAAGTCCCCAGTGTAATCTTATGGATTAAACATTTGGAAACTAAGTCATATTCAGTGTGGGCAAGATATGGATTCACAATAAAGTGCTGAATATAAATTCAGAAAATATTCCCCCTTCTGTCTGTTGGGAAACTAATTTGTCTTTAAAACAAACAAGAAATTTTCCTTCTTGACTATTTCATCCTGTGAAGCCACTGACAGAATAAGGGTGACATTGCTTCCAATTTAGATATCAGACATGACAGTGAGCACAAGTGCATAGGTCTGCACTGTGGGATGAATTTGAAGACTGGGGAGATGAAATGACACAGAGAGAAAGAAAATAATGCATGAAAAGAAAGGACTATAATACACTCAATCATAAAAAAGCAGTATCTCTAAAACCAGAAGAAATGTACCAGGCAAATGAAAGTATTTATTTTTCTTAAGATACTGCTGAAATACTCAGTAGCGTTTTCTTGGAATATTTTGTGGCCCTTTGTCACTATTTATGATTAAAGAATCCCAAAGATGTTTACCCAGTTCACCTAAGGAGAACAGTCTTAAATCTCACTGATTTTGTTACGAGTACTAATTTTCTAGGGAAGTGCATTTGAAATTAGCCTATTAACAAAATATTTTCCCTCCAGTGACATTGGTAATTCTGCCCAACACAGAAATAAAAAATCTGGGAGACTGAATGTAATGGTTGCTTCTCATGTGCACTGGATTCTTCTGAAGTGCCATAAAATGGACTATTCCCAAAAAGGACTCTTGTACTTTATCCTTGAACAAAGATTACAAGACCTAGACACATTATAAAAGGGATTAATGTGAAGGCGTAAAAGACAGATTTATTTCATAATAATGGTATTTATTTCATAATAGTGGTATATACAAATAAATTGTACCCTGAGATAACCCTCATCCAGCAGCTTTGAGCACATACTTAAAAGTTGTGCAACTCGCTGCCACTAATCTGCAGAACAGGAAGCCCAGCACTCTGTGTTATTAAAGCAAGTAATGTTTTAATGCATATTATTTAATAATATAGTGATTGGCATCCAGTTTTTAAAAATGTGAATCACCTGGCATTCTGAAGACATTTTACTGAGGTGTGCACTAAATTAATCCACATCTAGTCCAAGGTAAGTGTTAAACATCTACCAGATCCCCTTTAAGGTACCTCAGAGTCCTTCATTACTGGCCTAATATATGCACGTAAATCTGCATAAATGTGCCCTTTGGTCCTGGAAGACCATCCTGACCAGTGGTAACTATGTACAGCTGGATTCCCTGCACTATGATGTCACCTTGTGCAGAAGGCCCAAGTGTGCTGTCCACCTGATCCCTCTGTAGCCACATTTTCTGTGTCCATGAGAAAATGAAGGGGTGCAGACCTATCCAAGCAACATCAAATTAGGATCTTACTACAACTTGGGATAAGAATTCAAAACAGAAAGTCAATTCCTACAGTGGGAGCACATTGAAAGTCCTGACTAATTGGTAAGAGAGCCAAAGAGGAGAGGATTACTGAGGAAGCCCACAGGTCTTCAGTGTCTTTGACAAGGACAGAAAGATGCAGTCACTGGACACCATTGCCATGACCTTCTTAAGACAGGCCCACTTGCCTAACCAATGTGAAACATACCCTTCCAAGCCCCAAAAGACAAGAAGATAATGTTTATGAAGAGGGAAGACAGGGGACAGGGAAGGAGATGGCAACTCAGAATAGAAATACCACCAGCTGTGATGAAACAGAGGCAGGCAACCCTTCCTGGGTTTTTATAAAAGCACAGGGCTTTTATATCACTTGGTAGCAAGTTCAAGCATACTCAGCAAACGTGTATGGCTCACAGCACAGAGTTTGGTGTATTACTTTCTATTTAAAAATTGAAAACATGGTAAAATTTACAAAATATATTCAAATCACAATAAAAATACTGGAGTTCTCTCTGTGTACAAAATGAAAGCTGTAAGCCACAATTCTAACAAACACGTTCTGAACAACCACTCATACATACTCCTTTCATTTTTTACATATGGCCTTTGTACCATAGACAAAGCTGACTGCTGTATTTATTTCTGGGAACTTCACAGTATTTCACAAAGCCTCCTCACCTGTTTTTCCCAAATGTTTGACAATTGTACTTTCTTCCTCCTCCCAGCCCCTCAAAAACACACAGTAGGAAAAGCTACTATTATAAAAGTAATTCTCTACCTGCTTCTACGCTTGACATGAGGCTACTGCATCTTATTTTCAGTCTTCTAAATGCAAATTTCATCCATTCAGTTGCTACTTAAGGTAACACAAAGCAGTTTTGCCTACAGTTCGATGAGAGGCTTCAAAAATCATATGGCAATTTAAAATGACCAAGCAAAAGGATGGCAAAGCTATTAAGCATTCAGAAACCCTCAAAACAAAGAATCCTGTGCTTACCACAGATAAACACAGGTTTTCTGGACACTCTGGTAATGCTGGCAGAAACAGGTCCAATTGTTTGGTACCTTGGAGGAAATAACTACCCTCCCATGTACTCCTAGACCTCTCCCCAATTTTGTGCACTCACCAAAAAGGCCTACAGATCCTGTCAGATGCATTCAGGTTCTGTAAATACCCTAATAAGTACCTCTACATTGCTATGGTGCCAAAATACCATAATGACACACTTCAAATAGTTATTGATAATGGATCCACAAACATCAAGCTAGTGGACAGCAATTACAGGAATGAAATGTGCCTGATGTCATGGCAGCTGCTACCATGCATTTCCCAGAGACGATACTGGCGATCTGCAGCAAGCTTTGCAAACTAGTACAGAAAAAGCCTCATTTTTTTCATAAAGTTAGGCCAATAAGTGCTAAATACATGAGGTCTGCAGCATTATCCCATCTCATCATTCAGTGATACTTGCTCCACACTGGCAGTGACACTCATCCAAGCACAGACTTGACCTGCTTAAACAACAGATGAGGTAGACTGTCCAGGTAGGACTTGGCACGTGCCCAGCCTCAGGAACTCCATTTTCAGATGAACTTCATCATCCCAGTTTGGAGTTCACTGGGTGTTGCATCAGACATACTTGCAAAGAATGGAAAGCTTAAGACAAATTACAAAGCAATTGCCATCAGTTGAACTGTGGCCCCTGGCAACACTGTTCTTCAAGTACTAGGTGGAAGGAGAAAGACTTCTTATAAAACTTCTACTTTGATCCCAAGTCCCACATTTCTATTAGTTTCGTACCCTACATTTACAGTGCAGTTATAAAATAAATACGGCACACAATGGTGTAATTTATTACGAGAAAGTTATTGAAATGCTGAGCTTGTTTCCAGAAAGTTATGTCCTGTCTCTCCAACAGGATGAGCCAACAGTATTTTGATAACAATTAATATCACAGCACACTGTACACTCAAAAATACTTGTAAATGAATTAGCACAAATGTGCATAACCTAAAGCAATTTTCATGTATGTATCTGTGATACCAACCACTCAGGTTTTAATGCAAGAAGGAATTCATGATGAATACAAAATTATCACGTTGAGAAAACAAATTATATTAATTTCAGCTTATCTCTTATAAATAGAATCTAAATGCTCTAACCAAAGAAAAAAGTCAAATGGCTTCTTTTATGCATAGAATATTCCATCTAGAAGGAGAATGGATCAGAAACCCTTTTGTAGGAAACACAGTGCTTGAAAATTTACCTAAGTTTTTAAGGTGGTAAATCACCATGATCAAGACCACATTAAAAAGCAGAATATAGATACGAAATTTATCATCATAATTCAAGAACCAGTAAGTACCCAGCAGAAATACCTACTAGGATGTAAAAGGCAGTAACTGATTTCATGTATTGAATGATTGTGTTCCTTATTACCATGTCAGATTTGAAGACTAAAACTCTAAGTGGATTCAAAAAAGAAATTGAATTCGTGAAAGATAAATCCATTGGCAGCAATTTAGCAGGGTGTTTCATATGAAGCCTCCCAGAAGTTGCTAAGAAATTGACTGCAAAGGGGAAGGAATCTCTCTTGGAAGAAAATATTGAATCCTAGGAGGTGTTTCTTGCATACTTTCCTGAAGACATTTGTTTTTTCAGCTTGTGTGCGGGGATGGAAAAATGAAACAGCAAAATTTGCTACATTCAGCTTCTACTTCAGTGTGAAACTTCTCAGCTTTGCTGTGATCCAGCCCTTCAGGCTGGACCCAAATACAGCCATAGAAAGCAGGAACGTAGGGATAGATTTGGTTTTTTTAACACATGCAAGAATTTCTAAACCAATTAGGTTCATCTCTGAAGCATCTTATTTAGCATTCCATTAACTTCTGTCAGAAGATTTTAAATTCTCAAGCAGAAATGTCAAATTGATGTTTTTAGAATAATATATAAAATCCATACAAATTTCTACAGATTTAAAACATCACCTGAAGCAATTAGTGTACCAGCAGTAAATCAAGTGGTCAATTTAAAAATATTGATATACGTAAGATCCTGTGTCTGTCAAAATTTATGCAACATTGAGGGGAAAAACAGGAATTTTTCTTGGTATGTACCATCAACCACATTCCCACAAAACTTATTTTCGTCCTTCTCTAAAGGGAAGGATACTTGCCAAGCGTAAGCCACAGATCAACAGATGATATACTGTGTTCCCAAATCTGCTCTTGGAATGTTTCAGTGCCTTTTGTGCATACTGTTTTTCAAGAGCAGAGTAAAAAATCTTGGCCAGGAATGAAAACAGCACTTCCACTACATTTTTTGTACAGTCTGAGGATCTGAATAAGCAAGGCAGGACTGTGCAATGAGAAGGCTGACAGGACCGGACTTCTTTACCTCAGAAAAGCAAAGGCAAAGAAGCTATTTAACTACAGTACATAACTCCTTGTAGGGTAGCAACAAAGACCACACACACAAACTCTTCCTGGACAATACTGAATGGGGCAATGGTCACAAATGCAGCTTGGAGGTTCAGGCTGTAGATGAACAGAATTTCTTCCATTAGGAATAAGTAAAGCACTGAAACAGACTGCCTGCAGAGGCTGCAAATGCTTCTCTTTCGGGAGACTCCAAGACACTGTTAGACAGAGCCTTGGCTGAACTGATCTAGCCTTGGCAATAGGCCTGCTTCAAGAAAGAGGCTGAACTAGGTGACCCCAGAGCGCCCTTCCAGACAACACTTCCGAGGCCACAAACACTAAGTCAGCAAAGCAAAGAAACTAAAGAATGCTAAAGCATTGTATTTCACTATAGACAATTAGCAGCATCAAGAAAAGAAGCTCATGGCAAATTAGTGCTATCAAAATAAAATTTCATATGGCACATATTGTGTGAGATGTTTATTGAAACAAAACACACAGAACTACATCAACTTTTAATGGAGAGTGTCAACACCACTACTCTGCTGTTTCCAAATTTTAAATCAAGGTGATGCATGGCTTCCAAATAGATAAATTATATTTAATGTCTCAGTAATTGCAGCTTAATATGCCTCAGTGACTGCAGCTATAAAGAAAGAAACAAAAGGGAGAATTTCAGAGTACAAAATTTGAGAAACAGAATCACAACAGAATGCTGAACTGATAGACTGCAAGGACACTGGGCAGAATGTCCAAGATAAGGCTGGCAGGAACCAGATTAGGAGGAATAAACAAAGCCAACTCATCAAACCAATGTGTAACTAGGCAAAAGGCAACTCTGGCAGGGGAAGCCACCTCTGGCCCACAGCCACCAACTCAAGAAATCCACATACTCAAAAGAAGACTGAGCATGTGGGCTGATTAGCAGAAGAAGCAAACCAGTAATTTAACTAACAGAAATAAAATCAATAAGAGAACTATATAAATTATAGCAAATAAACATTAATGCCTTTGCTTGTCAAAATGTATAAATAATGAAAAGTTTTGATAATTGGTGTACTGGCTTTGTGAATTTGCCAGCTAGGACCCCTTTCTGAGCTAAACTAAATAAATCAAATACCTCGACTGTGTGGACTGGCCTCTTGCACACTGGGTGAAGGAACCCATTTTGGGACAACTAAGGCTATACTCTCAAAAGCAAATATTAACAAAATTATTTACAAATATTACATTTTTTCCATCTTTAAACAACAACCACTTTGGTAAAAGCTTCTTGCAATGAGGTTATGACTCATTTTACACTTGCTGTCTATCCACATTCTTTATGCAACAGCCCAGACTTATTATTTGTTGCCCTGACAGGAAATGATTGCTTACAACACAGGTAACAGCAAGGTCTTTGAGCAATCATAGTTCTATGGGTCATTCTCTGGCTACAAACTCACTTCTCCTTAAGCAATTATAAATTTCTGTGCCTTACCTTGGCTCTAATCTAAATGAAGAACGTCCATTTAATCACTTAATAATGATACTTACTATTTGTCCTTCTGCAGTTTCCTTGGCTAGGAGATCACCCCACTGACTACCAGAAGTTATTTAATTATTTTCCTAAGACCAGCCTTCATTTTTAGAAGCACTTTTTCTTCAGAGGGCACAACATTCTCTGGGGTTCAGTCTACACTCCTGACCAAGTAACTGCAAGTGTTTTTTGTGGGTTTTTTTGCCACTCACTTGAATTTCAAGATATGTTGGAGAATTGCCATGTGTAGGCTATATCATTTAACGTCCAGAAAAGCTTTTGTTAGTTTTTATATTTACCTCAAGCAGGCTACAGTCAAAGACTATGAAATATAGTAGAAATGCATGCAGTAACTTCAATGGGCTATGAAAATGCCTAATCATGTAATCTTCTTAATACTTACAAGATACAACATACCAGCATCAGTCAGAGATTATTACAGGAGAATTACATTATTGTGCTCTTTGGATCTTAAGTGTTTTACTATGGTGGTGCCTGAAGCAGTTATTAAAGCTCAAGCTCCTAAATCTTCTTCGGGACTATCAAAACAAAACAGACTGAATCCCAAGGAAAAGAAGAAAGCAATGTTCAGCTGGCCATCAACGCCACTGCCTCCTGAATTTGTGAGCTAACTGATTAAACAAAGAAATAAATAAAATAGCAGCACCTACTCTCCTATCCTGAATGCTCTTCTCAATCCTCTTTTTAAGGGCTTCCTGTGTACACACAGGCAGACTAGCAGACCATAGGTAGTTGTATGAATTTATTTAAAACAAGGGATCTACTTGATGGGGATTTTTTTTCTCTTCTCTTAATACAAGCGCATAAACGGTTACACTTGGTATTGACAAGCAGAACAATTTCCAGATCAGCAGTGAAGGACACAGGCCTGCAGACGAAGTTTCCAGCTGAACAATGCTGACTTCTCTTCTGCAGAATGCCAATCTTTCCACTTCTTAAATGTAAGATGTGCTAAGCAAGTAAGTCTCTGAATTACCCTTTTCCTAACCGTGCTTCCTCCCACCTCCAGGGTCGCTGGCACCTCTTGGGGAGGACTAAGCTTGAGCTGTTCTTGTTATGATGCAGTGAACCTTAAAGGACATCACCACCAAAAGAGTCTCAGACCCAAGAATTTAATGAAGGATTTCAGACCATCTTATTTTTTACTTCTTAAGGCCAAATACGTAGTTTTGCATTAACATGGGAACAACTGCTGAGCATTGTTGTATTAAATTCTTCATTTATCTGTAAAAAGTCCATGATGCCTGCAAATTAATGTTCACTGAACTTTGTCAGACACACTACAGAAATGTACCCCCATAACCTCTCAGCATGTTGAGCAGTGAAATAGTCAACCTTAATTTGTTATACTGGATACAGCTCATTGTTCTCAGCTTCGAAAACAAGTCAGTGCCAGTTTGATGTGGGAGTTGTGGGAGTGTAATGAATTGATCCAACTCTGAACTAAATCCTTTTTTGCATAAAAACTCCAAAGTACTCAGTCAATCAACCAACCAAAAATAGATGATTTCACCCATAATCTAAAACTGCTCACTAGAGTTGAAAAAGTTCCAGGAAACATCTGAACTACTACAGACAAACAGAAATAGGGGAACGAGAAAAAACCCCAACAAAACTCAACCCAGAGATGTTTCAATCAGCACAGCAAAACTCATGTGCGAAATTTACAGCCATTGTATGAGAACAAACCACAGACATGCGTTTGTGGTAAGTAAAACAGAGTAATATTAAACTAAACCAAAGCCTTGATCTTCTGTACTTTTAACCACACATTAAAGTAAAAATCACAATCAACTCAAATAAATTTCATTATTGGCTTCCATATTTGGTAATTTCATTTCATTTTGAAGTAAAGAAATTTCTGCCACATCCATAATGGGCTATTCTTTCTCAGGGAACACTGGCCAGAATTCAAAGTGAAATACTGCAGATACTGAATACGTTAAAAATTTGCTGTGTGCTTTAGATAATATCAGAATACTGTGGTATTCAGCCCTAATGTGACAGCAAGGACAGATAATCAACCAATGCAGTTCATAACTAAAATTTACTATATTCACTATAAACTTTTCTGCAAGTCCACTTTAGTCAGTAGTCACAGAATAAAACGATAGTGAAGACAGGCCCAGAGTTAAGACTGGAGAGAACCTGTAAGTCTGTGGAGAAATAGCATTCTAGTGAGACTGTTCTGGTTTGTTTGGAATTTTTTTGTTTCCACTTTATTGAAAACAAACTAAGTAAAACTACTAACATTCAAAACAAAAAAAATCCAGTAAAGATCCTGTGGTGTCTATAACTTTCCAGAACAATAATGCATGTGGCAGAAATAAGCAACAAGGGAGATAGAAATTGATCACATTATTTATATTGCAGTAAAAACCCTTTAAAATTTCCAACAAAAGTGGCTTCCTTTCCCAGAGCGGGTGACCAGGTGATTCAGTTTTAATGAACCTATGCAGCTACTTTCATTGTTCTCAATTTTTAAAGAACATGTTGTAGTTCTCCTCCCTATAACCTAAAAACTCTCTCTCTATATATATATATATTAAAAATTCAATCAGCATTTTCTCAAAGGGAAAATAATTTCTTTAGAAGAGTTTCAAATTGCTTTATTTAATATCTTCTCACAGGTTTTCCAGAACATGCCAATTAAAAACTTGCTTGAATTCAGAGAAAATGCCATGACATGGGAATATGACAGGCAGCGTGGTAGACACAAGCAGTCAGACAAGTCACCTAAGCTATCTACAACTACCCCATGGATGTAAATGGTTCTGCCTCTCTCATTGTTCCAAGTTTTCCTGCCTCAACATCTGCTCTGGCAGTCTAAGTGCTTAAGTAGGCATCTTCAGCTCATTAAACGAGCAAAAAAGCCCCCAACCCAATACAGCAAGAAAATGAACAAATCAACCCTCCAGTGAATCAAATTCAAACAAACAAACCATGAGTAGGTCTCTAACAGCTCTCAGGCTGCAGTTGCACAGCAATCTAAGCCAAACCAACTTCTGACTGGCATAGGCACTTACCTCCCTCTGTCTGCATGTTCCTAATCTTTCCCTTGTGCCAGCTTCAATATTCACCCAAAACCATTTCAGTGAGCTGAATCAGAAGACTCCCACTGAAGAGATTTAGAAAAATATTCCTCTGCTTGGACAATGCACCAGAACAGGTTGGTGCAGCTTCTAGCAAGCATAAGGGCTCGAAAATGAGGCAGCCACCCAGTACATCAGCCCAGGCTACCAACAAACCACAAATCCTGTAACTTCACTCACCAACAGGTTGGACAAGCAGCAGAGCTGACACACAAGAGAGAGCAAAAGTGCACATCCCCAAAGGAGATCACACCTGTAGAGCTGTTAGTTCAGTCTAGCTGGCTTCATCCTACAGTACATGGCACTGCACAAGTGCGACTGGTTTCAAGGGAAAATACTACTTCTTCATTCCAGAGCCTCCTGTGTTCTGCTTCTCCAATAAACCACTGCTAACTAAGTCTGAGTGTTCAGTAAGTCAGAAGCACTTGTGAACTTTCACCTTTCAGCTCCCACACTGCATACACACCTTGCACCAGCAGGACAAAGGTGACCAACTGCCTTTACCTGCTTCCATGCACAGGCTGAACATGGCAGAAATTTAAGCTGCTTGCATTCACAATTAGTTTAACTGACTGAAATACTTAACTTGACAGTCTGCTAAGGTGCCACTACATTTTTTTAAACCCTATAACAAAATATCTCGCAGGCTTATTTAACACCTATTTACATTACCATTTTGGCAGTGTAACCGCACATTACATGCAAAAAAGCCCTACTCATTTTCAATAGGTTTGTAAATAAAAGTATGTAAATAAAGGTCAAGTAAGGGAAGAGCAGCAAACTCATCTGCTCTGGATGATATTCTTCACTGATGCCTTAAGAATACTCCACTGGGAGTCTCAGCGGTGTTTTCCAGCATAGAGACATGCAAACAGATGGAAAGAAGGCGAGACAGCTCAAGCAGAATGCTGTTCATTCACACATGCTTTACACCAGTAAGGTAAACAAACAGTGCTGGCTCCATTTCGAAGGGTGGCTGTCAGGAAAAAATACTAGTAAAAATTGAAAAAACACCTTTCATTATTGGTTAATAGCACTGGACCAAAGACGAATTCTGGGAACAAGCTTTGTTCCACAAGAAGGTGGCAAAGGTTATATACATATATAAACTGTAGAACCAATTCTGTGTTTTCCACTAATAAAAACCTTTAGAAGAAACACCTTTAGAAAACAGACACCGTAACCAGCAGCACGAACATTCTGCTGTTGAGGAAACCATACAGGAACCAACAATGATTTTTTGCACTCAACCCCAGACAAGGCGATGGGCCAAACCACAGTGGTTTCAACAGCATTCTGCTAATCCTGCACCTGCACAGACAGGCATTGATGTAACTCGGGCTACTGAGGGCCACAGGGCCTGCCTGTTGCAAGTTTTCCTCTAGGATCCCTCACATTGCTGTGTTTTTGTAAACTAGGAAGGGACACTCAATTTCTTGTTGCTCAAATGGATGGACTTCAGGATGAATTGCTGAAGGTGCTACATTGTTACAGCTGTATCATAATTATTAAAAATCACAATATTTGGAATTCAACTATGTAGCATGGCTGAGATTTTACCTGGAAACAGACCTTAGGAAAACGATTCATTCTGGAAGGGGTTTTTACACTGACAGAAAAAGAAATGCTGCACTCACACCTCAGTGACTACAGGACGGTGACATACACGTTGACTCTCAATTAATAATGATGTCTGAATTAAATAATTTCAGGTGCTGTCAGGGTCCACTCAATTTCATAATTTAAAACAAAAGCTTGTTGTTATCCAGGTCTCTCTACAAAGATACATCAATCTGCTCACTCCCTAGCTCCATTCCTTCTCACATGCCTGTTCACCAAGGCCTGCTGTCCATACCTCCATAGAAATGGCTAAATGTGAACAATTTTGCTATCTAGATATTCATCTACCTTGGTACTTTGAAAAAAAATGGCCATTTAATTTTCTGATAGGGCACCCTATGGACCTGGACATGTCCGTGCTGGTCAGCACGTGCCCGTGTTAGCTTTAGGGTGGTGAAACAGTGGAACAGGTTGCCCAGAGAAGTTGTGGATGCCCTATGCCGGGACGTGCTCAAGGACAGGTTGGATGGGACTCTGAGCAACCCGGTCTAGTTGAAGGCGTCCTTGCGGCAGGGGAGCTGGAACCAGGTGATCTTTAAGTGCCCTTCTAACTTAAATCACTGTATGACTATGATCGGCTCAGAGGGCGGCCTGCGGGCACACACCTGCGGCTCGGATGCACCTGAGCCGAACGGAGCTGCCCCGGGGCGAGGCCGCCGGGGCCGGCACACCTCGGGGCGGCACCGCCAACGCCGCCCTGCCCCCGACAGGAATCCAGAAACGGGGAGCGGGCCAGGGCCAGCCCAAAGGAAGCGACGCCACGGCCCGCCGCGCCCTCGCCGCTCACCTGCCGCCGAACTCAGCGCGACCCTCCGGTGCCTCCTGCCGAGCTCCCGCAGCTCCTCCTCGTCCTCCTCCAGCCTCCAGGCTTCGGCCATCGGCGGCGGAGGGGCGGCTGGCAGCATTCAAGAAGCGGGGGCTGCCATGGCCGGCGCCCTCTCCTCGGCGCGGCCGCCCGGCCCTCGCGGCCGCCGGGCCCGCCCCGCACCTGCGCCCTCTCCGCCGCGCTCCTCCCGGAGACCGCTCCGCGCTGCTGCTGGCGGGGCGAGACGGGAGGAGAGGCGGCCTTTCCTGCCCATCCGCGGCTCTCCGGCGTCAGCAGGAAACCCGGCGGCCGCCTGGCACCGCCACAAAAGGGGGCGGAGGAGGCGGCGGCGGCGAGGGGAGGTACCTGGCTGTCGCCGCTGGGCAGCCGCGCTCCGCCGGGCGGCTCCGCCGGGCACCGCGCGGGGATGGGCCGGCGAGAGAGGCCCGGGGCGGCCCCGGCCGGCAGCGAGCGGGGTGTGCGAACCCAGGCGGCCTCCTGCTGAAGGGGAGAAGGGGCCTGCGGCGAGTGGGTGCGAGGTCTGCCTTGCCTCATGACGGGGGCAAGAAGATGCCTAGAGGAGGATGGTGCCAGACGCTTTTTCAGTGGTACCTAGCGACAGAACAAGGAGTAAGGGCAACACGGGACAAGGCTGCCCAGGGAGGTCGTGGCGTCTCCCTCTCTGGAGACGCTCAAAACTCACCGGGACATGTTCCTGTGTCACCTGCTCTAGGTGACCCTGCCTTGGCAGGGGGTTGGACTACATGACCTCCTAACAATTCTGTGATTCTTTGAGGTTAGAAGGGCAGTTGCTGTGCGTGGCCGGAAAGTCGGGAGCCCTGGGAGCTGTGGGAATTGTAGGTGCAGCAGATTGTGGCCCTGATACTGGCTGAGGGCACGGGGCAGGCAGGCTTTTGACTGGCAGCAGCTGTGGTTCATGGCCAGGAGGATGTGTGTCTTGGCCTGAGTTCATTACCGCGGTTTGAAATACTTAAGTTATCTTAGGACCTACTTGAAACCAGCGAGGTACACGCTTAACACTGAGATAACTGAAATGATATGAAAAATGTGGCCATGTTTTAAGTCCGATGTGTGTGGTTTTCCTCTAGTTTGTGTTGTTGTTCTTGTTGTTGTGGGGATTTTTTTGGTTGATTTTTGTTGGTTTTGTTTTTGTGTTGGTTTCTCCCCCCCGCCCCCAGGCCTCAGTTGCCCAGTATCTAAATAGAAATTATATTGCTTCTTCACTTCATATGGTAGCTGTAAAACCAAATCATAAATATTTTTACATATTATTCCACTGTAGGTACTACTGAAAAGGGATATAAGGAAGATAAATTCAGCTTCAGAGCAAGTGAATAAGTGACAATAAACCAATAAAGTATATGACCACAAATTAGAACAGGAAGATACAACTAAACAGTGAGTAATCCAAATGTTGAGCAATGTCTGTGCTGACACACTGAGCACCTTCTATGCTCACAGTGAATAAAGCATATTGTACAGGTTGAAAAAAAAGTCGTCACAAAACTGAGAACTATATAATGCATGAATATAAATGATTGTCTGTGCATTTTTTTAGTGTTTCAATGCTTGACTTTACAATCATTGTTCCTTAACAGAAGCTTTTTTCCACTGCAGCTCTTAGTGTTCAAGTGGTATAATAGTTATACTTTGAAGGACATAAAGCTTTATACTGTACAAAGATGTAAGGCCAGGAATAAAACTGAATGTACAGCAGGACTGTATAACAGACAAATGAAACCTTCCACTACAGCTATGTGTTCTCAAAAGCCTAGTGCTTTGGATGACCTCTGCATGGATAGATTGCATGGTAGTCCAAGGAAATACCTTACAAATTTCAGTGCAAGATCAACATGCCTTGAATGTGATCTAGTGCAGATACAAAACTCTTCAGTGGAGCGCTGCTGTCACAGGTACATGCTGTTGCTATGTGCATATGTGAGACACAGAAGAGACTCTCCTGTGTAAAATAAACTGTGTGCTGTTTGTATTCTGGTTCTGTACTGTGAAGCCAAAATGCAGCACCTGTAATCAGCTCCTGAACTCCACTAACCACAAAGAACAACAAGGACCATCCACTTTCCACTTCCCAGATATCTCCTTTTTATACTGTGTGTTTCACTGCTGTTTGGCAGAAAGGAAACTTGGTATAGTGTAAAATTACTATGGAAGGAAAAATCAGAAATAAACCATAGAACATAACACAAATTCAAAGAGCCTTCAAAACTGGATTTTATTGCTTCTTTTGTTGCTGTTGTTGAATTGATACAGAGGCTTCCAAGCATATAGAATTGAAAAATACATTTGGACAAAACTTAGGCCTCAGAAAATCATGCTGAACAGAGTAGCTCCAGCTGGTACTAAGAAAAAATTCCAAAAAATATCACATAATACAATATAGAGCAATCATTAGTGCCTAATGTTGACAATCATTAAGACTTCCTCAGCAATCACTGTGAATGTCCAGTTTAAAAATGGAAATGCAATAACCAAATTCTAGAAAGTGATTAAGTCCCTGAAGCAACTGCTTGGCCACGCATCTGCTAGCTGGAAATGCACACGGGACAGTGACTGTATTTAGGGCTAAAGAAGCCACTCAAAAATGCCTGTAACTGTTTGAAGATGGATACAATTCATATGTGGATACAACATTCAGGTAGCAGTAACCAACATATTACTGTAAACAGTACTGGAAACAATTTCCAATCAGTACTTCTGGAAACAAGAAAATTTCACAATATTTAAACAAAATTAAAATGCAAGACAGCATTCAATGAAATACTTGAATCCTATTTCTGAAATTTTTGCAGAAAATATTCAATAATGCTCAATCCCCTAAAAAAGGAGGTTGCTTACTAGTAGATAGAATTATTCAGGGTAATTATCTGTAGGCATATTCACACTGCCAGTATACCAGTAATAGAACAAAAGAACAGTTTGGGTTGGAAAATCATCCAGTTCCAACCCAGCTGCCATGGACAAGGACACCTTCACTCCCCTGGACTAGGTTATTCAGAGCCCCATCCAGCCTGGCTTTGAACACTTCCAGAGATGGAACAGTCACAGCCTCTCTGGACAACCTCTTGTGGTGCCTCACCACCCTCTCATTAAAGAATTTCTTTATAGTATCTAATTGAAACCCACCCTCTTTCAGCTTAAAGCCCCTTGTCCTGTTGCTATCTGCCCATGTAAAAAGTCCTCCCTTCTTTCTGTAAGCCTCTTTAAAGTACTGTAAGGCCACAGTGAGGTCTCCCCAAAGTTTACTCTTTGTCAGGGTGAACAACCTCAGCTCTTTCAGCTGTCTTCACAGAAGTGTTTCAGCCTTCAGGTTATTTTTGTGGCCCTCCTCTAGACTCTCTCTAACAGGTCCATGTCTTTCTTGTGCTGAGGACCTCAGAGCCAGATGCAGCACTCCAGGTGGGGTTTTACCAAGAGCAAGGTACTAAGGGAAAATCACCTTCCTTGACCTGTTGGCCATTTGTCTTTTGATGTGCCTCAGTGTGCTGGTTTGAAAGCAAAACCAGTGAGACTCCCAGTCAGAGATACAATTTAATAGAAGAGGAGAGTAAAAAGGTGAAAATAAATGGAATTATACAACCTAACACCCTGTTGGTCAGGGTGTTTGAAGCAGTCCGGGAATCCTCCTGGAGCAGCAGATGTGGTTCCGCTGGAGCAGAGATGATCCAAAGCAGTGATCCCTGTAGAAACGTCTGGTAGCTCATCTCCTCTGAGAGTTCAGTGGGTAGAAGCTGCCAGTGGGGTCTCAAACCCTGGATTATATCCAGGTGGGAATGCTTGGCTCCTCCCCCTGGGCAGAGCATCTCACAATGGCATGATTCATCTTATCAGTCATGCAAATGGCCCTTGATGGCCCATTAAACAGAGATAACGTCTTCCGGGAAGGCATTGTTGGGCTCGTTAACAGAAGATAAGGAAAACACTGCCCCACCTTGGCTCCAACAGCTCATGGGGATAGAATACATCCTTGGGCACAATTTTACATTGTAACCCAGGACACTCAGGATGTGGTTGGGTTTCTGGGCTACAAACACACATTGCTGAGACATGTCAGGCTTCTCATCCACTAACACTCCCAAGTCCTTCCCCCAAGGAGTGGTCTTGATCTGTCTTCTGCCCCTCCTGTACTTGCACTTGGGATTGTCCCAACCCAGGAATGGGACCTCCCACTTGGCCTTGTTGAACTTCATGAGGTTTGCAGAGGCCCATCTCCCAAATCTGTCCAGGTCCCTCTGGATGGCATACCAGCCCTCTGTCGCTGTGGGACACAATTAATGAGACACGGACTCACGGTTCAGAAGGCTGAAGCTCTGAAAAAGGGGATGGTTTATTCTTAGAACTTATTTTTATACTTTTTTACAATGTGCCCACCTAAGAGGCGGGATCCTTGGACTCATTGGCTACACCAAGGGTCAACAAGAAAAGTCCCTCCTCAGAAGAGGGAAAAGTGAAAAACAAGATAGTTTACATAGAGTGACTTTGTTTACTGACTCCGATCCCTGGGAAAGAGTTTAAGAAAAATGCAAACATGAGAAACAGTGACTACAGCCCTCCAGCTTGTCAGTCACACCACAGAGCTTGGTGTCATTGCTAAACTCACTGGGTGCACTCGGTGCTCCTGTCCATGTCGGTGATGTTAAACAGCACGAGTCCCCGTATGGACCCCTGAGGAACACCACAAGCATTCAAGCTTGGAAGTGGTTTATAGCTTTTAAATGCCTCCATTTCTTGCAAGTAATTCTTTCCTAGTGAGTGCTTGCCAGATGCATTAATCCATGCTCTGTTTGTGAGCTTCGACTCACTTCTAGTTTATGTTGGTATTTTCAAGTGATAAACAGCTTTAGGGTTTGTTTTTTTTTTTTTTGGTCAAATGCCACACATCACTGGCTTGATACCTGACAAAGGTGTGTACCTAGGAAGGGAGGTAGGCTTTAACAAGCCTGCAGGAGGCAGATTGAGCAGCAATGGCAGATCTACCTTAGCAGTCTTGGAACAGATCCTGACACAGCCCTTTATCTGCGTAAGCAATTTCTGTGGAGAGGAGAGAGCTGTGCCTTTGCGTCTTTAGACAAGCAACAAAACCAGCTGTTGAAATAATCGAAAGAGCCACAGTTGCTGGCAAGTCTAATAATACCCGAGACCAGACAGAGTAATTTGCGATCATTTGGCTCAGATCACAATACACACACGCACAGACTTCTGCTGCTTGCTTGATGGGCCCAAGGGAAGAAGGAAACAAAGAGGAGGGGAGAATGAATTGGACCAAATGATTTGAAGTGCAGAAGGAATTAAAGCCATGTGGGAAATTCTCTTCAGATAGTCAAGGAACCAAGCTCCTCTTTTACTTTTCAACAAATAAACCGATAGAAATTATAAAAAGAAACAAAATTGGAAGAAAAAGTACATATAGATGCAAGTTGCAGAAGTTGAGTTAAAAAAAAAGAACTGGAAAAGAAGGAAAGCACTTGTAGTCTAAGGTGGTTGAGCAGAAAGCATCAGCATGTGGCATATGTTGCTCTAAGGCATTTCATGAAGTGCAATGTATTTGTGTCTTACAAGCAGGATGAAGGAAAAATAATTGCATTCTTCTAGTTCAGTGAGAATCTCTGCTGCATACATGTGCGTAGGAATAAAAGGCTTTTGTGTATTTTCATAGCTACATTTCTCCAAGAGAAAGAACTTTACTGTCTCAAAAAGTCTGCAATTTGGTTATTAAAATCTGGAAATTTCTCACTGAAATTTTACTTTATCATATGCATCTTTGCTGTAATGTACATACTTGTAATTTCACAATGGTAGAGTAAAAGAGGGAAATGACTGGATAACTGGATCTTTGCACTCTCTGCTGAATGCTTACAAATTAGTTGCCTTGGTGGTTATTATTTTATAAGTATTTTGCTCTGATTTGCATCTTTGGAATTGCCACTTTGTTTGTTTGACACTGTTTTTCAACAAAAAATGTCAGTTCTATAGAACTGTTTAATTAAAGTCGCCCGTGTAGCCTCAATGTCTATTTAGGCTCTGCAAAGCAGCTGAAGCCTGCAATGAATGTATCAATGTTTGGCTGAGATACAGGATCCTCAGGCCACAAAAGAATGCAGACAAAAGATTTTTAAAAAATGCGAAGGATGAAAAAGAGTATTTTCAAAGGGGAAAATGTAGCCTTTGGTCATGACAACATTATTTTTGTTCTGAGTAAAAATAGCAAGGGTCTCATTCAATAGACTAATGACGACAGCGATACAGCCAGTGTAGGAAGCTGACATTGGTGAGGGCCAAGATCTGATAATTTGATCTCCATTTGTGTTCAGCTGATCCAATGAGTTCTAGTATAGCTGGAGAATGACATATCAGGAGCCTGCAGGCTTCCTGAAATGTCTCCAGCTAAATGCAGGTTCTCCTTGCCTTTTTACAACTACTGGTGGCTCTTAGCATATCAGCATGATGACAGTCTAAAGGTAAGTGGTTTTGTGATGAATAAAGATAATTAAAATAGAAGAGTATTGGTTTCCATGAATAGGGACCTTTCTTACTGAAACTCTGGAAAAATCACCTTGATGCAAAACTAGGAATTTTGAGACTGCTCTCAAAAAATGAGAAGGATTTCTTTGCATGAAAGCAGCAAATCAAACAATTTCAAAAGACCAAAGATTGGCAGTCAAGGGGGGAAAATCTATTCAGAGAGAGATTCTTACAGTTTTTAGTTTTTAACATTACTTTTACAAATAATTTTTGTTACTTTTGCTGTTTTCCAAATTTTATGGGCTAAAAGCACCCTTTCTTTCCTGTCCTGTTAACAAACATATTTCTAAAGTATAATTCTTCTTTACTATTCTTATCATTTGTGGGGTAATAAATAAATTTGTTTCTACTGCCTTCATGATTAGAGAGACTAAGAAAAAGAAGTAGAAAAAAGTGAGAAAATATGGAAGGGAAAAAAGCTGGTTCAGAGGTCAATACTTCTTAGAATGAAAGGCTGTCAAAGCCAAATTGATTCATAGTTTGAATGCTGAAGTATGCACATGTTTGCTGTATAACCACAGAGTTACCAAGGACAAAGTTGATGTTGTGCTAAGAGAGCTGGCAGTGGCATGATGTAAGAAGTATTACCACATTGGACACACGTGGGTCTAATACCTAAGAATACACAATGCTAGCCCCAGGAGAGTCTAGCAGCTTTTCTGCTGCAGCTTGCGCTTCAGTGCAAAGAGCTGATGAGGGAAAAACTTACAGAAGAGAGCAAACAGAGTCCTAAAAAAAATTTCAAAAGGTGAAATGGGGTCATAAATTTGTCATTTGCAGTAAATTTAGGAGTTTCTTGCAGTAATTTGTCAATTGAGGTAAATTTGGGAGTTTCTCACAGTACTGAAATAGACTAAAGGTATATTTTTGATATACTGATTTTGTTTTCTTCTGTCATGAAATGCATCTAAACTGCCTTTCACTGGAAATACATATTACATACAGGTAGAGAATCTTTGCAGTTTAATACAAAAAATTACAGTCTCTTGGTTTTGGTTGTTTTTTTCTTTATTTGGAGGTGTGTCTGTTTAGTTGGTTGGGTTGGGGTACTTTCCCCTCCACAGTACCACCTGTGAGCACTTAGGCATTCTCTCATGTTTTTCTTGCGCTGAACACTGACAGAATTCACATTTAATAGAAGTGTTCACAAAGAGACATTAATATTCAGCAACAGAATAATTTTGCAATTAAATATTTGTATGATAATTACTAATTCAGTGCTCAGATGTTTAATATTAATGAGGTTGTAACAGTCTAGATGCATTAATGTGTATTTACTAATGGAATAACACATTTCTAATGTGGAAGTTTTAAAACAATTCAAAATACACTATGACAAATAGAATATTATGAGTTTCCAACTTGAAAAATAAATTACTTTGATCTGTTCCAGACGTTATGTTTCAGTCATATGTTCAACAACTTCTTAGAACAATTTTGTTTTATTAAAAGTTGAGTGAAAAAACAGTTTGATGGCTTTGATTGAGTACTTGGCTAGGAACAAATTGTGGACGACACCTGCTTATTTTAAGCCAGATAGCCAAACATGATATAAGATATAACAGTGTTTATTTTTCAATTTCTTTGGTAAGAAGAAGGAACCTGCATTCCTCAGTAGCAATTAAAGGGAAAAAAAGAAGAACCCTACAAGATAGTGTCATTCCTGTCTTTTCCAATTTTACACCACAACCCTTACTCTAATCACCAAATGTCAGTAGAGGAATAGATGATGACAAACATCCTCATCATCAGGGCCTCCATAGTGGCTTTAAATAGGCTTAAGACTTGACATCAACTAAAGGGTTTATGTATTTCACACTCATGCTTGCAAGAATCTGTTTTGCTAGGCTTTTAGGGGTCCTTCATTCCAGTTAAAAATACTTATTTAAACAGCTGTAGTTTCTGAGCTGACAACTCCCAAAGGCATATCCATACTATTTAGATAGATGAAAAACTGAGCTCATAAAATATTCCTTTTTCTGACTCCCAGACACAGTTTTGTGTTATTCATACATCGCTACTACAAAGCAATCTGGTGGTTTTGGTATCAATGGCCTCTTGCTAAATTCTTCAATGCTGAGTTTTCTTAGCAGTATAGCAAGAAAGGAGGCCTTATCCTGTTTTTTTCTTGCATATGCATATACACATTCACCGGGTTCAGTGTTTTCTCCATGTTCACCAAGTATAATCATAGGATTGCATCATTCAAAAGAAAAGGGTTCATGTGATTAAAAAAATACAAAGCTAAAGTTTATATAATGTGATAGTAGAACAGTAACCAAATTTTCTGGTTTAATCATGGAAGTGAATGGTGCCAGACTCTCTTCATTGGTACCCAGAACCACAGTGACAGAACAAGGAGCAATGGCCATAAACTGAAACACAAGAAATTCCACCTCCACATCAGGAAGAATGCCTTTTCATTGGGGATGGCAGGGCACTGGATCAGGCTGCCCAGGGAGGTCGTGGAGTCTCCCTCTCTGGAGACATTCCAAACCCACCTGGACATGTTCCTGTGTCACCTGCTCTAGGTGACCCTGTGTTGGCAGACGGGTTGGACTCTGATGATGTCCTCTGATGATGTCCAGAGGTCTATTCTAACCCTTCTGTGATACATTGAAGTCAAATCCAAATATCTGCCAAATTTCTGGTGCTCCGAGTGAGGTCTGGATTGATGAAGCAGCAGCATTTTTGCAAGATGCTGTTGGCAAAATCCTGACAAGCATGGAAAATTTCTCTCAGCAAACTTGCACCTTGAAATAGAGCTTCACAGTAGCTGGTTTCCGGGTGAGATCTGTGTACAACAGTTCTCAACTGAAAACTGAAGCAACTGGGATTTTCCCTAAGGCATCATTTTCAAACCTTTTTTGACTTTCCTCACATCTTCTTTTCTGTGGCATTTTATGTCTCTCCTACTCTTCCCCGATGTGTATATATCGTAACTTCTCTAGCCTGTCCCAAAACTGTCTTCCTCAGCTACAGCTACTCATACTGTTTACTTTTCCCAATGTTTATTCCTTTACCCATAAAGAAAATGCACTCATTCCTCACAGAAAAATGTCTTATACAGTCCAAATCTTACAGCTGCTTGTTGCAATTTCACTAGCTTAAAGGAAATGCCACATTCTTCAAGGGGCTGCTGAACAGAAAGCTTTAGGAGTGTGGAAAGCATGAAAGGCAGAGAAAAGCCTGGGTAGAATTTCTTGGGGTTTTACACCATGGAAGGAGGTATTGGCTATTCCTCTCTCCAAAAAAGGCCTCACTCCAATTTATATGGGTTTTTTCATGTTTCTAAGGACAGGAAGTGGTATCCAGGAATTAGTAGAATTAGTAGCAAAAAGAATTCCGACACACTCATCTGTGCTTTCTGCACTCTTTATGTTTTTTTTCCCATTGACTAACTAAATTGTCTTTATTGACAAAATTCCCTAAATGCTTATCTCAGGATAACTTTATCAATTCAGGAACTGCTTCACAGAAAAAAAAAATGTTTTATGTCTACTGTGAACTCCCCTCCTCCCAATGCTGTCTAAATGCCAGAAGTTGTTTAAAGGATCTCTACAGTGTTCAATTCCCGATCAGTAAGAGTTCAATGGTCTGGAAAATAAGGAAGAGAGTGTCAGAAGGAGTTTCTGGGATGCTTTTACAAAAGCCATGTGTTCAGCACTGTGCTGGAGCCAGGAACAACCTATCAGTCCTGAAGCAGCTTTCTCAGACACAACTTTATTCCACAAAACCTTCAGGATTCTAACAAAGCCTTTGTATTTTGAAAGTCTGTGATGTAGTCATGCCCCAAATTTGTACCTGGACAAACAATTTCAGACTTCCTTCAAGATGAGAGAAAACAAGTGAGATGTTCTGATTGAACTGAACATATAATTAAAACACAGTTTTTGATCTGGAATTCAACTATGAAATCTACATAGACCACCCTCTCTTTTGCTCAGGTTGGAGGGCTGCATATAAAGAAGGTAGGCTTGAGTTACTCTCTTGTATTTTAGCTGTGCAGCAACATATAGAATTTTCTACTGTTGATAGCTCTGGCATACACAATTACTATTGCCAAAGCACTAATTTAAAACTGAGAAAGGAATGCAAAAATGTGCAAAAGGATAATATAAAATATGCAGATAAGACCTTGGTCCCATCTCAAACCATTACAGTAAATACAACCTTCCAAGGGGATTAATATGGGTTCATCATCCAGTCCCAGGGAAAAACATAGGAAATGTTCAAAGCAAAAATCAAAAATATATTGAGAACTTCTGGAGTAAACGGTGTTGTGTTTTACTCCGGTGCTTACACTGGCTGAATGTTGATACACTGCTGCAGCACTAGGGCTCATCCATCTTCAGATTAGCACTAAAGAAAATGCCTTAGTTTGACAGTTGTAAGTGAGCCTTGTGTTTTTTCCTTTTCATTCACAGCTGGTTAGGTGTACAGGTCACGTTCCAGCCTCATTAGTGAATGGTGGCAACTGAAGCCTAGTTATTAATTTTCCAGCTTGCAAGTTGTTAGCAACTGAAGCCAAGTAATATTGGCATAATGTTGGCTGAACCAGAGATTTCTGAATCTAGTAGGATCTTTATTTTTGTTTTGTGATGAAAAATATCTTGTTGGAAAAAAAAAAAAAAAGCAACTGCTTATCGTTATACAGGTTCACATATGCCAACATTCCAACTGGTATGTTAAAACCAGGAAATGTTATATGCCTTTATGCTCCTATTCTAAGTCTTTTTTGGAATTTGTTCAAGGCTTCTGAAAATTTACTGGCCTGATTACACTTCCTGTTCTCCCTGGGAAGTGAATTTTTTCATGAGAGCAAAGGTTCTTGATAGCTTAAAATATGAAAATGTCTTGCTTTTGCAAGATATAATCTTCATCTTAGATACTCTGAAATACTTCAACATGCTTAGTCTTCTACCAGCAGAAGTATTTTATTCATTCTGCATCATTAATTGGTCAAGACTTTCATGGAACAACTATGATTTTTCATATTTTCCTAATATATGACAAAATATATATTTGAAGAGGGCATGAGAGATGGAAAATCATCACTGTTAAGATGTCTCTAATGTGCTCATGATCACAGTATCCTGGCATGTTAATTAAATTAACTGAAACCTAATTCAATTAATACACTTTTTTCATCTTTCTAATTACAATAGCATGACTTTTATTTGTGTCTTTTGCATTTGTTTGTGTACACATAATCATTCCTGCTTCTGTCAGTAATGAAAACATAATTTATAGAAATAAGCTAAGATTGACTTTTGTCCCTAGTAATGCAATTAAGGCCCAGAACTAAATGAAATAAAACATTATGTTGCATGACAGGACAGCATCTGTTTTCTCCTGTAGTTACCACTAAAATGTAAAGGGAATTTCATATGCTATTTTCCCAGTCTCTTCAGTATCTTATGAATGCTATTCATAACTATTTTCTTTTTTAATCCTAAAATTTGACCTCTTCTTATCAAAAGTTGGTAAAATTAGCATTGTGGCTTACCTTTCAATACTTAGAAAATCCAGTGAAATTAATCTCTGGCTATTCATGGGTACACATGCTGCTTTTCTTGTTGTGAATGTACTGTGAACTTTTGAGTTGAAGGAATATTGAAATGTCAGCATGCTTCTTGCCTATAAATAAAGAACAGGCACAAAGAATGAGTGGTGTCAAGAAGGGAATGACAAATCATGTTCAGATATAACCCTATATTTCTTGTGTATAGCCCCCTTACAGCTCTATCCAATATTGATATACAATTTCTGCAGACTAATCCAAATCACATTCAAAGATGAACAATTTTTATTACCATTCATCTTTGTCAGCATCACTTGAACAGCACATGTAACTGAACTCTGCAAGAGGCAATCTTTTTCTGTGCAAAGTGATACCAGAATACAAACAGTGAGCCAAGAAGAAACAGAACTTCACAGCACTCCCAAGAAAGAAAACGAGAGATTCTATTGAACAAAGTAAAACTTTTAAAAATTATGTCTATTGGATTGAATTTTTCATTTGTCCAATGTCTTGTTTCCAGAATCCTGTAAAATAAATCCTTTTATGTTGAAAATATTCATTAAAAGGCCCCCCAGTTGTCATAGTTCCTCTGTCTTCACTCAGCCTGGCTAATACACACATGCTGCTTTAAAGTTTATTTCAAGCAGGAGATTCTGAGGCTAGCAGGAATATCACTTCCATTAAAGGCTAGTGACAAATCGGGAGAAATGGCAGAATCAGAAATGAGGATTCAGGAAAAATTATAGAATCAGAAACCATGTAGAAGAACTGCCTTGTATAATCAGTAAAGGACTGTGACATGATTGCAATGAGGAAAAGCAGTTTTGAGAACAATGAGTTGGCAGTGGGAGAGACAGAAAGCAAGGGGTGGTAGCAGAAAAGTGAGGATCAGAACAAACTGCTGTACATTTTAATTTATTTGTGGCTTCTAAATGCCCCAAGCATCTCCTGATCATTCACATGTTAATCCAGGAAATTAAAATAATGAAAAGAGACACTGAGGTATTACTTCACAGAAATTCTGGCCTTACATTTGATATCGAAGTGCTCTGTTTGTGTCATCAGCTATATATTTGAGTAATTCCTTACTTTTCTCCTTACTTTTTTTGTTGTCTACAATAAAAAGTTGTGTTTGTATATTTGTTCTTTGTACAATCAATATTCTTGCACATTTATTATGAACCCACATGGTTCACAATAGCCCAGACCCTGATCACAAGAAGCTCTGTGTAGGTTTCACCACAGCCTCTGGTGTCATGTTTTCTCCATTTCTCCTGTTACTCCTGGGAGCAAGTTCAGTGACGAACAGGCACAGTGACAACAGAGAGGTATCAGCACAGTGCTTTTAGGTGAGCCTCACTGAAATACCTTTGGGAATTGCAGTAGTATTGAAGTAGTTCTTCTGCACTTTAAATATCTACAACTGTGCTCTACTCACTTCATGGTCATTAAGATAGCTGGAGTGTTCTGCAATGGGAGGAGTCCTTCTTGGTGGTAGTATAAGGAATATGAAGGCTCTTTATCCGAAGGCCCCTTGCAGAACATGGCAAACAAGAGCTGTCAAAGCCAGAATCTCAGCACCAGTCAGAAGCTAGTTCAGACTGATGAATCTGAGGAGTACAAAGATGGTTTAAAGGCAGTCTTGCTTATCCTACCCTAAGGCTGTGAATTCAGTCCTCCTTCTTCTACATATGCAGTCTAAAATTTTCCTGTAGCCCTGCTGCACTGTTTACTTAATTTGTCAGTCTCCTTTCTACATCAGAATTGGGTTTCCTCACTTAAAAAAAACCAGTACAAATAAGAATGCTTTCCTTGTGTTGTAAACAGGTACAGGAGCCTGGCACAGGTATTTCTGTACACCTATTTTAATCTCTGTCAGCAGAAGGGGACACATACTCCAAAGAGTTACAATCAGTCTTTCTACAAACTTCAGCTGGTTTTGGGTCAGGCATGTAAATCCTCACATTATCCACAAAACATGTACAATGTCGAAGTAACTCCATGGAAAACTACGTATTTTCCAGATCTGCAGATTGATTTGATGTGACCACAGTTGTGGGGCAATAAGGCCATTCCATTTCAGTCCTTTGCTTCTCTTCTAGCAAACAACAGGGCTGCCAATTTTCTGCCAGCTGTGGGAAATTCTGAGATATGAATATTTATCCATTGGGATGTGAAATGAGAACAATAAAGAAAAGAACACCCACATAATTTTGTGGCAATTTGTAAGTATAAGACTGAAGAAAAATCAAGTCAGCTTCTTGAAGCTGGCACTGTGAAAGTGGCTAGCTTTTTGAGCCTTATATTTAATATACTGCTGACAGAATTTATCACATCCAATTCTTTTACGACAGTCAGTATAACTTCATGTTTGTGTGTGATTGAGAGCTATATCAAAATGTGTTCCTGAAGTGTTGGATTGTATTGAGCCATTTTTCTCTTTACACTTCAATAAATTTACGACTGTGTGTACAGTGTCCCCAAAATATCTTTAATAAATAGCATTATTGGAGATTCACCACTGCCTGAAGGTTGTGCTAGATTCCATGCATATTCAGGATAAGACTTTTGCAGTCAAGCCAACAGGAAAAGAAATGATGGTCTTATAACATGAAAAGAAATAGTATAAAGAGTACATACAATTAAGCAGGAGAATCACGATTATTTCAAGATCAAGAAGATATTTCAAGAAGATTATTTCAATGCAAACCTGATCTGAGGTGAGAGAGAGCAGAGCACTGGGCAGCTCAAGGGGATACTACCTTCAGTATCTCTTAGGGTTGCATTCTTGATTGGATTGGACCATGACTTCTACTGTTTTGCAAGGGTGGTAACAGGTGTCCACCATGCTCATTTTATTCTGCTCATCCCCACTAAAACAGTATTTGTGAGGAGGAACTATGTCTAGTGAAATAAAGTGAGCTAGAGTAGCTGAGCTGAAGAATTTATTAGTGTGATTATGCTGACACAAAGAGCTTCCAACTCATATTGGACAGTTTGGATGCACTGTTCCTACACTGAATAGCTTATTATCCAAACAAATATGTATAAAAGACCAACAAAACCCTGAGTAACAACATCAAAAAGCAAACAAACAAACAAATGACAAAAAAAGACGAGAAAGGAAATATAATGGATGAGGAAACTGAAATACAGAAAAGTGAGACAGCATTTCACCACGAATGGGAGAGCAGATAATTAATTCAGCCACTCTAAGGTCCTACCTCGTGCTGGTTCAATGATGTTACCCAACATCTTTAGTGGCAAAGGTTAGGAAGACCGGGAAATCTACTTTTGCATCCTCTAGGCACTTTCGCTGTTGCCACAACAGGATTCTGGATATAACTAAATCACCTGGACACTATGATAAGATAAATCCACTGAATCTGTTTAACTGACTAATTTCTAGTAAACAGAAGAAAAGAAATGAAGGTAAAAACTGTTATTTATATTGTCATGTCTTGACAATAAGATTAATTTGGCTTTATAGGCCTTTTCTCCTTTTGATTAATTTAGATGCACAAGGAAGAAAAGGTCCCTTTCTAAGACATTTTTATATTTTCAAAATATTGAAGGCGTATTATTTTGTTTTAAAAAACATACCAGTTTGGACCACCTATGGTCTCAGAAGCAGAGCCAAACCAGACAGGTGAAAAGCATGCAATTAAATACAGGTTTGTTATGTGATGCCATTGTAAAACCAAAAAAACAGGGGCATTCTGAGAATAGCCATGGCTCATATTTGGAATTCATCAGAATAAATAATCTCCTATAGGGTCCTGTTGAAGCCCGATTGCAGTCATATCTGGAATAAGGTGCACTGGAATTTAGGAATTTCATTTAGGAATAATGCAGGAGAAAAAATATGGTAAATGGTGACAAAGTTTTCCAAAAGCTTCAGGGGAAAAAATACAAGACTTTGTACAAGATGGACATTATTTATTAGGAGCTCCATGTGCAGGAAATAGTCCAGTTTATTACAGCAGCTCAAACCCAGTGTTGACTGTTACAGGACCAGGTTTGGTTTGCAGTTCAATTCATGAACCAACAGTTAAATTAATTATTGCAAATGACAGCTAACCTGGCTTTTGCTAGCTCTGTCTCTGCATACATATTTTGATGCGCATCTGCCTGACGCTGTGCCACCCAAGAGAAAATGTGTTGATATTTTTTCACTGTCTACCTCTCTAATTCTCACTCTTTAGCCTGGCTGGTAGATTTAAGCATTTCAGCTGCATGTGTTAGGTGTCAAAGACTGCAGCACTGCAGTACTTCGTAGATTTTTACGTGGCACCAATGGCAGCTGGGGACCTTGGTGCTTCTGCTGCAACAAATAAACTACAGAGAGAGATCTTGCACTGCCTGCATCGTGCTTCAGGCAAACTCAATTTCTTTTGCATACCAGCCTCTAGCTATTTGGTCAGCATCCCTGTTCTTTGAAAATGCTTTAATTATCTTTCAATATTGTCACTTGGAACTTCAGCATATGGTTTTAAGCCACACCACTTATGTTGCTCTTGCTTGCATTGACTGCTGTAGAAATACTTTAGAAAATGAGGTAATCTTATATCTCCTTTTATACTGGTTTATTTCCTATAGCCAAGAAGTTTCTTGTCCAACTTCTTTCTGAGCTCCTAATTTATTTTTTGTTGTGATCTCCCGTTCTTTCCTCATCTCCTGTTCATAGTAATTTTTTTTTTGTAATATTCCTAAAAGTGGGGATATAACTGTGGCATTGAGAGCCTCTTAATATATATATAATAGTTTGGATTATTAGGACATAAAAACTATTACCTTCTTGGCAGAACTAATTAGCACTTTTAACAGCTGGCTCTGTTTAGAAACTAAAGTTGCCTTATGGCTGAAGATCCTGGAAAATACTATTCTAAGAAGATTTGTCCCTTCTTATAATATTAACCTACATTAACAAAATATATTAAAATGCTGAAGAGGGTGTCTGGAACAATGTTACTAACATGGCCAAAGGTCAGCACCTGTTTTAGTTTAAATCAATGAAAATTGTACAACAGATTTTTATTTTAGTAAGAGAAAACTGTTTAATTTTTAACAATCCTTCTTCCTCTCTGCCCTCTAGCAAATCTAGAAGTGCATACAGGAGAATATACACATATTAAAGCGAAACACATATTAAAACTTCTGAGCTTCTTTTCCATCTACTGGGCTTCTCTGGCCAATAAGACTTCTTTTATTCACTTGAATGAATGAATTTGCTTTTGACTCAGTTTTTCAGATCACTTTCAAACAGTAGGTATTATTTACACAGAAAATAGTATAATTTTGAAGCCCTTACAATATTTTAGGCAATAACAGATGGTCACTGACAAGTCGTAACCAGGGACTGTGTTCTTTAGAATTTAGCATCTCCAAGGAATTAGATCTCCATCAACCTTGGAGTTTTCCTCTTAACTTGGGTGTGCTAAAAATGAAAGCAGGAACACATCTCAAGTTTGCTTTTGTTCCACTTTCTGAATGGAAACAAGCAAAATTGCCCAAGGGCGAGGAATAATAGTACACACATATAGAGTGCCACTCCCACAGTCTTGAACGTGACTTTTGGCTATGAAAGGTCTTGACACTGGTAGGACTTAGGTAAAAGTGCTTACAGGCAGACAAATCTACAGCTTCCTCACAGTACTCCAGAAGGCACATCTGCTAAATTTCAATCCTCTCCATTTTCAGATGCAGATATGAAAACAGTGACTTATATAATAACTTACTAGGCTGCATATTCTAACCTTGTGTAAGTGAAAACACTCTTAGGAAAACTTTAATGCCCCTTTAGCCCATTTATAAACTACTGTGTATGGCTACATATAAATGTCTACTCTTAAAACACTCGATTCACTTCAATGACTTAGTTATTGCACAGATTCAAAATCATCAGAACTTCAGACTTACAAAGGATACCAGGCATGGGTCAGTTGAAGGGTTTACTTGATTTCCTGGCCAGAATATTTTGAAAGCATTATCCTTTTGCTTTCCTTTAAAAATCTAACTCAACTTAGCATTATTTTATGAAGCCAGGACAAGCAGGGTCTATGTTAGGGCAGTATAGTATGCACATTATTAATGATCAAAAAATTCTCTGTAATGTATTTAAGATATCAGTCTGGTAGATGCCTACACATGATATAGTAGATTTTTCCTTTGTCCTCTTTTAAGGTATTCATATTCGTGTTGTAGGACAAAAGGCCCAGATGTTATCTCAGTCATTCCCAGAAATTCCGCTGGTACAACTTAATCCAATGGAGCTAAAGCTGTAGTTTATGTGCACGGCCATAGAGTGGCAGCCTAGTAACAAAAAAAAAAATAAAAACGCACTTGTTACAAGAAGTGGGTGTTTCCTAACGATTTAACATTTCAGAGGGTTTTCTAAACACCAGAGAGAAAAATGCAGGAGGCATGACTACTCCCTGGAGCGGGGAGTAGTGGGGAAGGGGAGAGGGAAATCTGGCCTTGATAAAAGCTCAATACTAAGGGGAGGGAAGGGAAAGAGGTTGAAAATTGGATGGCAAAGGGGGTCAGATTACGTGCACATATAAGCAAAGCTGATCAAAGAGAAAGAAATGAAGTATTTGATTTATGTATTAAAAATCAAATTCTGTTCTTCCCTTTGATACAGGCAGTTAAGCACTCCATCATCTGTGGGAACTAGTGGACAAGCTAACATTAACACAAGCTAATATTTAGTTAAGCAGTTTCACAGACTTTTCATTGATAAAAATACAGTCCAAAAAGCCTCTGAATGTTCATCCAGCATTGCAAATCTAAAATGTCAAAGAACAGTATTTTGTTGTTCTGTTGTTTGCTGTAGAGTTTTGTGTGTGAAATAAGAACATATAGATCTCTCTGGATTAAGCTTTATTTTTATGTGGAATTAAATGGATTTAGCAATTTCAAGCACGCTTGAAACAGTATGTAAAAAATCACTGAGGCTGAGCTTTCTTTGCATTTATGTAAATGAAAATTAGGATTAACTCCATTAATGCTGGTGGAGTTTTTAACAGCATGAAATTAGTGTGAGAAAAGCATTAGCCACAGCAACTTTTAAAGAAGTTAGTACCCAGTGCTACTAAATTATACAGTTCATTATCCTTAAAACCAAGATTATTTTATATGAACCATTTATAATTTTACTTCAAATAGCTGGAATTATCAAATTTAGTTATTACACAATAAATATCTTCATGCTGCAATTCTTGATATTTGTATCTGAGATGTCCACACATATTACTTATGTCCTTTGGAAACCAGAAGTAATACAAAATTGAGAAAAGTGGAAAGATAAATGCCAACCAATTAGTAATCAAATATTGGCTGCACTATACTTTAAAGTTAACAACTTTGACTTCAGCATGACTGAAGATTACCTAGCAGACTAAGACACAAATTGAAAACTAAAGAGTACCCTCACACAAAGTTGAGGAAGCCTTTGCTGGCAAACTCATGTTCCTTCAAATTACCACATATCCCTTTTACCCGCACACATGCATCTGACTTACTTGACTGACATTCAATGATTAAAGTTCAGAGAACTGGTAAATACAGAACTTCCCAGAACTGTAAAAGTTATTTGCAATAAATTGATGTTTCTAAAGAATTAAAAAGATAGTGGGAACCTCCAGCCTTCTCAGTATTCTCCTGGTTATCAAAACAAAGCCAACATTTTCTTTTCTCCAACTTCTACGTCACTACGTCTTAGCCTGGTGATACTTTCATGTTTTTAATGTGAAAAGAGATAAAAGTCAAGTAAGCAATAATGGCTCACAAAGTGAGCCACAGATGGATCTGTCTAACCTGATATCCCATCTTCTGCAATAGCAAATAGTCCATACTTCCAGGAAAAGTATGAAAATAGTTTGAGTAACCTCTCTCTTCAGTAGCAAAGTGTTCAGAAACTTTCTGAGCCGAGGAGTGCCAGAAGTACTTTTTCCCATATAAATTAGAATCAGTGAAATTTGTCCTCTATTTTATTTACTCCCCTTTGATCCTGAGACCTCCTCCTAGGTTTCAGTTACCATCCTTCACACTACCACCTACTGCTTTCTCACTTGCTTTAAACCTGAAACCAGATCTCTTCATTGGCAGCACTCTAGTGCTTATGTTATGACAATAGTGCCACAGACTCTACTGACTGAAATGAAGGGAATAAACATCAAAACGCCTCAAACTATATAGAATCAATGGTACAAAATCCAGCTAGCTGTCACTTACTAGCAGGGCCTTTAGGTAGGGTTGGATACTAGGGTCAATACTATATAACATCTTTAATAAAGACCCAGATGATGGGATGGGTTGTATGTATAGCATATTTGTAAATGATATCAAACTGGAGGGCACGGCTAGAGAGCAGAGCTGCTATTCAGAAGCAATACCTCTGTACCCTGGATGAATGGGCTGATGGTGATCTCATAAAGTTTTACTAGGGCTAATGCAAAGTCCTCTGTCATGGATGGAATAACTTCAAGCAATAGGACAGGCTAGAAGCCAGATGGATAAAGAGCAGCTCTGCATAAAAGGATTTGAGATACTGGTGGAGTTTGTTTGAAATAGAGTTGAATGTGAGCTGGCAGCATGCCCTTATCTTTTACTGAAGGTGCAGTGTGATAGGGCAAGAGGCAATGGGAGTAAGTTAGAAAACAGAAATTCCCACAAGGTATCAGAAACAACTTTGTTACCATGAGGACAGTCCAATACTGGAACAATGGCCCAGAGGGCTTGTGGAATCCCAATCCTTAGAAACTTTTGAAGCATTTGAATCTGAGCTGGAAAAAACCCTGAGCAACCTGGTTTGATTGGTCCTGCTCTGAGCAAGGTCTTGACCAAGGTAGCTTCCAGAGATCTCTTCCAACATGAATGATTCTGTGTTTCTATGAATCTCTGGTTGTAAATTGAACCAATTACAATTGAACTGATTACAATTGAACCAGAGGAAGGTGAGGAATAAGGTGAGGAATACAAGAAGGATGTGGGTGGACCTTTTGGAGTCCAGAGCAGGAATGCGATGGAATGATCAGATGGCTTGAGCACAGCTCCTAGGAAGAATGCCTGAGAGAGAGTTTGGGTTCTTTGACCTGGAGAATAGAAGGCTCCATGGAGACTTTATAGCAGCCTTCCAGTACCTAAGGAAGGCCTGCAAGAAAGCTGGAGAGGAACTTTTTATATGGGCATTTATAGGACAAGGGGAAAAGGCTTTAAACTGAGAGAAGGTAGATTGAGATTAGATGAGAAAGTCAGAAGAAATTCTTTACTGTGAGGGTGGTGAGGCTGGAACAGGTCGCCCAAAGCAGCTGTGGCTGCCCCCTCCCTGGAAGTGTTCAAGACCACTGGATGGGGCTTTGAGCAACCTGCTCTTGTGGAAGGTGTCCCTGCCCATGGCAGAGGGCTTGGAACTGGACGACTTTTCAGGTCCCTTCCAACACAAACCCTTCTATGGTTCCACGAGTCCCAAAAGAGAGCAATTTCTATCAAAAGAAGCGCACTTGTGAATTCCAGCTAGGAACAGATAAACTACAAGAAATCATTTTCTGAAGTGCTTAGGATTCAGTACAGAACTAGTTTCAAAGAAATCTGGTTTTGCCATTTGAAATAACCATGCACTATACATGTATATACAGCCTTTCAGCAGCCCAATCATCTTCAGAAGTCTATAAACTTCAATTCTGTTTTTATTCCTATTTTATTATTTATTATTATAATGTATTCCTGGATACAATTCCAAACCCAGTAAGCAACTTCCATGTGACTTTCCAGATTACAATCAGAAAGTGAAACATTCTAGATAATTCTGCCACTTTTTTTCTACAGCTATATACAACTTTCCCAGGTTATTTTCATGAAATTGGCAAGTTACACGTGTCCAGCTGATGAAGAATTTATTTGGCATCTTTTTGAAAACTGTCCCAGAGCTTTGATTAATTTATCATGTAGGAATACCAGCATAGGAATACTTGCAGAGGAATACCTATTTTGTCTGCTCTCTCAGGTTTATTGCAATATTAATGGAATTGGAATTCTGAGGCATTATTCTGAGGCATTGCCTTTTCTTGATTTGTGTGTATGACAACTATCCAGGGCACTCACACACACACAAAAATATGTGTATAGCCTTATATTTATATATATATATTTATACATATACACACACTCTCACACATTTATACTCTTCTTATACATATATGGAGTAAAGTACCCTGGATCAAATATTAATGAACTAAAAGAAAAAATTTACAGGCTTAGGTTCTCAACTATGCCACAGATTTTCAGATACAGACTGAGACTGTGATAGCTCTTTGGATATAATGGGATTTCTAGTTGTATGAATAATGCAGACTAGACGCTAGAGGGCTTCAAACTTTAACACTAGTTAGCATCATTATTTGGCAGGTGAGATATTTCCCACAGGTCACACAATTCTACATATTTATTCCTACTGATTTCACTAATCTCTGCTCTGGAAAGTCAAGCTCCTCTACTAGAGCGTCTCCTCCCATCTGATACAGATAACTCCAGATAAGCCTCTAGTGACTGGAACAGATGTTTCTGTTTATTTAATTTACTTAGTTTACTAATACACAGCTGCCAGGGCCAACAAATAAAAAAGCATTGAATTCTATCAGGATTGCAATTTCCAGACTACATCTTAAAGGACAGGGTCCCTAAAATTGTTACTTTTTAAAAACAAGGGTGTGAAGCTTGAACTTAAATAATTATTTTGATAAAGAATCTCAAGATACTAGTATCTGGCAACTTACATTCTAAATACATGAGTTCTTGGTCATGCAAACTGATTTCTCAGAGACAAGTGTATACAACTTATGCTCTACATTTAGGACACATTTCTTGAACTGTAACAGCCAAAGTTCAAAATTAATAGCATCTTAATATATCATCCAAATTATTTAGGATAGTAACTATGCATTGTGTTCATTTGTATTGGTAAATGACAAAAATGTGCCAGTTTCCCTTAATTCAAGTAAAACACTAGCGAATCTCATTTTAGTAAGAGAAACATAAGGAAAAACAGCAAAAGGAAAAAAAAAATCAACAGAAATACCCAAAAAGGCAGCTGAAAGACAAATTCCCTTGAATTTGAGTATTTCTGGTTCTCTATTTTGCCTTAAGAAGACAGTTAATGGCCAGATTTCCACTAGCAGTGGCAGTGCCTAACTTCCAGGAGCTGGAGTGAGATTCACCCCTGAGCTACGAGAACGTCATGGAGAACCAAGCCCCTACACAGGCCATCCAACAAGTGCCACTGAGCAGGGAGCTGCTTTGGGCCAGCTAAAGAGCTGTGTCATATAGAGCAGTGTAACTGCAATTCTGTACTCCCTGGAGATTAAGGGTACAAATTAGGGCTGCAAATGAATATTTTTTTATTTAGAGAGCACCCAGAGTCTAGAAACTGTTCTTAGGAAGAACAGAAGGGAGCTTCCTTCAGATAATATCTACTGAGGAGCTGCTGTTGGCTCTAGATATAGTACATTAATAGATCATTTGCCTGCAATATATAAAAGATCAGGACTTAATTTTAACTCAGCCAAAAAAAATTAAAACTCCCCTTCCTTGCATCAATATTTCTTATCCATCAATTTATGCAAAGTGGGAAATTAGGGAGTCTTTTGGAGCTTGTGCGAAGAGCACAAGCCTGGAAGAGCAAGCAAGAGGAGGACGATTGTACCAGCTGGCAGTTAGGAACTAACTCTCAAAGGATGAGAAAGAGACTTGGAGCATGGTCTTTGAATTTTATCCAATGATTTTAAAATGCAAAGGGTTATGAGTGCTTCTCATCTGCTAGATGCTTTTGAAAAAAATCCCAACAGGATTTTATTTCAAATAATTTAGGCACCTACAAATGCAGATATTTGACCCCCAAAATTTCCAACAGCCATTGACTTTTAATTCAGCAAATTTATGAGAATTTCAGTAAAACTTTCTATTAAATGCCTTGCAGAACAAGAAGGAACTGTAAAATATGGGCTTTTACATATATGATTTGGCTGGTAGTCCTTTGGGAGAGACAGCTCTCTCCAGCTATCTACTCTGAGAGTCTGAAGTGTTTAATTGCACACAAAGATAGGTGCTCAGCTTTTCTCTTGAATTGAGGTTTTTTTTGGCATAAATCAAATTATTAGCAAAAAAGTTAAAAGCAATTTTCAAAAGATAAAGTAAAAACTTCTATCAATTAAGTACTTTATACTTTAGTCTCCTAACAGTCACCCACAAACTCTGAGGAGAAGTTAAGCTGCAATGCAAAACATTTAAACCAACTCAGTTTCCAGGAAATAAACTTTTCTTTTCTGTAAATACTATGCAAGAAATGCAGAGCAAAGCTTTCTTCTTTGCAAAGTCTTAGTTCTGTCTCTTTATTTTCTCTGTAAAAACTAACAGCTACTGGCTAGGCAAAGTATCTAAAAATGGTGAAGAACCACTTTATTCCAGACCAAAGCAAGGAACAGAAAAGTCCTTGAAGAGAAACAAAACATTACTAACAACTACTCTCTGATTTTTAGATTTTTTTTGCCTTGCAGCTGAATGGTTCATCTCCTGTCTAGCATTAGCCTATTCATAGAGAAAATCAGCATTCATATAGTCACACAAGAATGCTACTTAGTAATATTTCATTGTATTTCAAGTAATATAAGAGAGACATGCCAGCTTATATGAACTTCCATTGCATTTATCTCTGCATCTTCCCAGGCACGCAGCTGCATAGTCCTTGTATCAGAGAGCAGGGGGCTTGTACAGTATGACATTTTTTTTCCTTCCCTCAGTTTCCAGCAGATGAAAATTTATATTAGCTCAGGAAAAGAAATTAAATAAAACAAAATTTAAAAAAAATTCCAAGATTCCAGTATGCCTGATTTCACATTTGGTAGATAGGCTTTGTGTAACTCAGACTGGGATTTGGGATTTTCCCATATCACAGGGAACATATTCCCATTGTCAGTAGCTCAGTGATTAGAGTCTACCAAGAGGTCTATCAGGAGGACGAAGTAGAAGGTTTTATGAAAGCAGAGAGAGGTGTGACTTTGGAAGGGCAATATAATGGTGAATACTAAGGGAGATGTTATGGAAACAGAGAGCACTGTGTAGGTGTTAATAAGCACGTGATTCTCTAGGGAATCTCATAGATTGCATTGTAATTAGCTAGGAAGAGGCCTTGTATTTGACCCAGTGTGCAGCACTGCTGTTGTGGTCTACTAAAATTTTCCCTGCTGGTAAACCATCAACATTCTTTTTTTAAAATAAATCTGAAACAATTAAATTAGTAAATCCAGGTTTTCAGAGATAACTTTTGAGGAGGTAGTGTTAGAAAACATGGATGTTTTTCACTATTGATTATGATGTGACACAGATAGTTACAGAGAAGTAGTTTTAGCTCTATTTGCTCAAATACCATGTTGGCGATAATCACAGTTTTTATAGCTAGAACAGAAGAGTAATGCTGATAACCTAATTTCCACTAAGAAATGTGTTATGTAGTTCTTGGACAGATCTCCCACTGGACCTTGGAGTACTTGTAATTAGAAAAGGAAGATTGAGCCTTTATGTCTACTGCTACTCAGCCTCTAGGGATATATTTTTGTTAAATATCCTCCAGCTGTATTTATAAGGTAAGGGATTTGCTATGGTCCAGACATAAATCTTCTCTGGCAAAGATGGTTTAGCAAATCTGAAAGAAATCTATAAGAGACAGAAAAATTTTCTATCCTGCAAAACTAGCAGCCTGTGGAGAAGGAAGGAGGTCTGTCTTGTTTCTGCCAGAAGGAAAGATTTTTTCCTTACTTGTCAGTTGCTTCCCTCCTCCCCAAAGAAGCCGCTTGAAGGATTTACAGCACAAGTCCAGGGTTCAGCTCTGTGTCTTTAAAGCAGAAAGAGAAAAGGTGAGAACCTAAAGAGGACATAGGCAAGTTCTCAGATAATGGAGTGGCAATATTGTATGGTGTGCTTTGGGCACATAATCACAAACAAACAAAAACAAACAAAACTCTCACAAGCAATAGAATAGAGTACAATTGTTTCTAGATGCCTATCTGTTAAAAAGCCATTTTTTAAATCATACGTTCAGCTTCATATATTCTCTGCACTAATTTATGGTGCCCCAGTTTATTCTTGCCCTCGTGCTGCTCCCTCTCTTGTGCCAGAGTAAGGATTTATGTGGTGGCAGGTGAAGCAGATCAAAAAACTGATCTATGTTAAATTTAAGCACAAAAGGGGGGGGGTAATTTTAATCTGGATCGTGGAACTGATCTAATTTATTAAACAGCTGTATAGATCAGGGAAGATGGAAATGTAGGGAGGAACAGAATGGGTGGAGGAAGGTAAGATTACTTCTTTTCATAGCAGTGCTGACCTGTGACATTTTACAGTGCATGAGAAATTACAGACTGTGAGTGGGCTGACTTTTGGAGCACAGTGAATTAACGTATTCTCAAAATTACTGTCAGGCCCTTACAATGTATCACAGATAACCAAATCTGATTTTAAAGAGGAAAAATAATTTTATTAAAGGGGCAGGGAACTTATTTTGGTTTGTCTCATAAATCACTAACTTGTAATAGTCATAGGTAAATCCCTTCAACTAAATCCTGTTATATAACTTTTTAAACAATTTTTCCTGTATTTAAAGAGTTGTTTTGAAACAGGTAAATCAATACATACTAGTTAAGATAGATTATGAAATCTTTAACATTTTTTCTGCTCATCAAAGCACAAACACTTAAAAGTAATGTAGTAATGAAGTAATTTCCAATCTATATACATTTTGCATTAATTACCAGTCCAGCCAAGTGTCTGGATTCTATCCATATAAATGCAACATTTATCTTTCCAGTACTTATGATTTTAGAATGGTACTACATTGCAAATTGCGTGTTACAGCAAAATATCTGCCAAACTATATCTCAAAAAAAGCTTGGGGGCATCTTTTAACATTAAGGGATGAATGTGGCTTATACCATTCAGATGAAATATGACTTGGGTAGAAGTAACCAAAGGTTTTTCATAGGCATTTAGAGTGCTTTCCTTTCTTAGGATGAAGGTTTTGAGGTAGGTGTACTGAAAAGTCTGAAGTAACTTTCTGAAGATTTAAAGCAAAGTTTCTTTTTATCCTCTCAGAGAAGATAAGGAACAATAGCTGTAGCAAAGCACATAACATGACCTGGAAAATGCCTGTATTTCTCTTTGTTCTTAAACAGGAAATGTTTATCTTCTAACACCTTTCCTGGAAATCAGATCTCTCCCTAAGAAGCAAATGTGGTATAGGTTTGTTTTACTGAGGTTGTATCTAGATGAAATCTAAGAAAAATCTGTGTTAAATGGGGCAGTTCAGGGGTCACTTAATTTACAGTGAGCATTCCAGTTTGTTGGCAGTAACTTGGGTTTCCTTAAATGAAACTATTTCTATCTTAGGGATTTTCTCTTTGTAGTACACCTGTGACTAGTAATTGGAGAGTGTAATTTCAATTCTTTGCATAAAGTACACTTCTTTATGGACAAATGGATAAAATATTTAACAGGAAAAAATGGCATAGAAATCTACTGTAAGAGAGCTCTTCTAAAAGCTGTCTGATAGATACATTTGTCTATGTAGATACACTTGGTCATTTTTTGTCTGCAACAGTAAAAATCTTTCTGACACTGCAAGCATGCCCTGGGTCACAGAAAGCAGGAACTTTCTGGAATTTCATTAGAAAGCCTGAGTGTTCTGTGGAGTAAAACTGGGGACCAAAAGTATGAACATACATGTTGTTGTTCTCTAACTACTGTAAATACAAAGTTATTTGTAACTAATTAGTAACTTCACTAGAGGTACTGCACAATTATATCAATGACACAACATTCAAGACCGGCAAGTGCTGGTCATGAAATCTCACGCTACCTTTACTACTTGCAATTATGCTGTCAGTCAGTTGTGTTTGGGGTCTCGTGTTAGGCCTCCAACTCTTACACTTGGGTGAAGTATTTCTCTAAGCTAAGAATGAAGCTAAGAATGCCTTCAGAACAAAGAGGGTGAGTAGGAGGATTAGTGTGAGCTTGTGATAAGCCATCTTTACACTTCCATCTCTTCTAACTCTGTGATAGAACAGCTTATCAAATGATTAAGAGATAGGGATGTAAAAGGACGGATATCTTGGATTCAACCTAATTATCACAGAAAAAATAATTAGGCAGTGCTTTTTAAATGCTTAGAGCAGCAACAGAAAGAAGGAAAATAGATTCTATCAGCTTCTGCAAGAGGCAGATGAGAGGTTTCACACAAAGGGCATCTTTCCTCTGTCTGCTGGCCGATGGTTCCCATGCTTCTGAGACCAAACAGTTTTAACAGAAGTATCCTCTCAGTTTCTCTTAATGCCCTCTAGACAATTCTACCAAATTCCTAAGCTGGCTTCTGCTCTGCTGTCCTATGCCTATATGCAGCCAAATGCCATCCATCTCCACATCCAGGCTCAATAGCAGCACTTGGAAACCGCTTCCTGAATTTATGTAATGAAATACCAGAACTAATGTTGGAAAACCGCTCTCCAAAGAGAGACATGCATGCTCAGACATCCAGACAATAGATTCTGGATTCACAATATGAGGGGACAATGTTATTAGCTCTGCTGTGCACCAAGCACCTCTGCCACAGCATTTTCAATAAAGAATTTATATGGCCTTACTATTTCATCCTGCAGTTCCAAAACCAATAAAACAACAGCATGTGAGGGAGGAATTATAGTCCCTAAAAACGGCAGTACTCCCTGCTCCTTAAAGTTTAGATTTAGTTTCAATATGTGCCAAGATATAGTATAAGAACCAATGATTCTTCCAGTCTTCCTAAGTGGAGGAGTGGAAGAGCCTCTGTTATGTTAGATCAGAATTATTTCTTAGTGGATTTTTGGATGATGGTTTTATTCTGGGTGGGGAACCCTTAACTCTGGCATACGTAGGTGTGAGTTAGTTTGTGTGAGTCTAGTTAGTTAGAAATCTCAGTAAATTATCCTTTAATTACATAGAGCTTTGGAAAGAATGCTTCCTGAGCTCAGAGACAACACTGTTACACTTGGTAGATTATACCATACATTTCTTTAAATGAGCTGTTACCCTAATAGGCCAGCATCTATTCCTATTTCGAGTCTTTAGTGAAACCATACTAATAACACAGTCTAATTAATTTATCTGAAGACTTAAAAAAAAAAAAAAAAAAAAAAAGAAGAAAACATAGTGGCATATTTAACTATGCTTAACTATTTACCACAGCAGTCTATCACACAGTGAGGTATTTTAAAATAAAAACTATATAGTGTGACAGAATCACAGAAAGGTTTGGGTTGGAAGAGACCTTAAAGATTATCCAGTTCCAACCTCTTGTTGTGAGTAGGGATGCCACTCACTAGACCAGGTTGATCAAAGCCACATCCAGCTTAGCCTTGAACACTTCCATAGATGGAACATCCAGAGCTGAGAGTAACCTGTTGCAGTGCCTTAAGACCCTCTGAATATGGATTTTTTTCACTAGTATTTCAGCTAAAGCTCTCTTCTTTTAGTTTAAAACCATTACCACTTGTCCTATCACTATGTGCCCATACAAAAAGTCTCTCACACTCTCTTTTATGAGCCTACATCAAGTGTCACAGAATTGACAGGGTTGTAAGGGGCCTCTGGAGATCATCTAGTCCAATACTCCTGCCAAGGCAGGTCCACCTCCAACAGATGACACAGGAACTCCTCCTGGTGGGTTTTGAAGGTCTCCAGAGATGGAGACTCCATGACCTCTGTTCCAGTGCTCTGCCACCCTCAACATAAAGAAGTTCTTCCTCATGCTGAGGTGAAACTTCTTATGTTTTAGTTTATACCCAAAGCTCCTCTTCCTGTCGCTGTGCACCACTGAAAAGGGTCTGGCACCATCCCCTTGGCACTTGTCTTTGACATACTTGTTTGTATTAATGAGATTACCTCCCAGTCTTTTCTTCTCTGGACTAAACAGGCCCAGCTCCTGCAGTCTCTCCTCACGAGAGATGTGGAAAGCCACAACAAGGTCTCCCCAGAGCCTTCTCTTCTCCAGGCTGAACAACCTCAGCTCTCTCAGCTTCTCTTCAGAGGAGAGGTGCTCCAGCTCACTGATCACCTTGCAGCTTGTATCACTGGGGAACTACCTCTAATTTTCATTTGTAAGACGGGGATAGATTTAAAATGGTACTTCTGGCTTGCGGCTTTTCCATGTAGCTAGGCAGAGATGGCAGGAAGCTTTCTTAACTGCAGGGTTATTGTTTCCAAAGTCGGGCTCTATCCCCCGCACCCTCTCTCGGCGGGCGCCGGCCTGGCAGGGGCCGCCTTGAGCCGGGCCTCCCCCGGCAGGTCGCGACTCCTCCCCGCCGCTCTGACTCACGGCCCGGCCCCACTTACACAAACTCGGCGGCCGGTGCCGAGCTGGGGCCGCCCGCTGTGAGAGAGCCGGGGGGGGCGTGGGGCAAGACACCCGCCCTGAGGGACGGAGCCTTCGGGGCGGGCAGGCGGGCGTGAGGGTGCCGCCGTCCGACGGATTAAAGACGGCCCCGCTGTCCCGTCGCGGAGGGTGATTTACCTGGGTGGCCACCTCCCTCCCTCTTTCCTTTCTTCCTTCCCGGAGCCGGTGGTTTCGGCGGAGAGGGAGTGGAGCCCGCCTGGCCCCTCCCCGGAGAAACTTTCCGCCGCCACCCGCGCCAGGTAGGGGCTGGTCCCGCTGGGGCGGGAGCTGTGAGGGGCGGCGGTGGCTGGGACGGGCCCCGCACCGAGTTTCGGGGGTGTCGCGCCGCCGCTCGGCCTCGTCGGCGGGCGGGGCGGGCTGTCAGGCCGGTGTCACCCCCGGCCGAGCAGCTGCCGTCTGCCGCAGGGCCGCCGCGGGCTGAGGGCAGTATATAGGTCAGTGGAAGTAATGCCCGCCTAATCCCCTTTATCTTTTTTGCTCGGCTTTTCCGCTGCTGGTTTGTAGGGCGAGCCTTGGGCAGCGTCGGTCGCAAACTTCTGGGAAAGAGAGGACGCGGGCTTCGCGCAGGGCTGTGTGAGCGGGCGAGGTGAGAGCATGGGATACGCGCTTTTATTTTCCGGAAGGCTTTTCCTCCCAAGTGTGACGCCTAACGGAGTGCCAGGTATTCATTCCTGCGTAGGGCTGTCACATGCGTGACCCTGCGCATGTGTGCTCAGTTTGGGTTCGGACTTCTGTTGTAATTAACAGGTTAATTAACATTGATTATTTCTTTCTCCTTGCGTCACTCACCGAATCACTGAAGGCTATTTTGGCGTTTGCTTTGGATGCTAAAGGCAAGTAGAGGTCTCGGCGACTTCAGGGCCCGGGTAACGGGAGAAGGCAGTGTGCCCTGATAAAGTGATTGCTGTGTTGCCTTCTCTGCTCTTTGAGGAACTGTTTGCAAGGTCATGTGAACCTTTCTGTTGCAGAAGGGTGTTGGTAGCAACTCGGCATGATTGAATTGCTCCATGTGGACAAATAGGTGCTGGCAGGTTCCCACTGTCTGCTGGGATGTTGTGTGTAAGGCCAGCCTGCCAGTAAGGTGTTTGCCAGGCTGGGGCTTGTGGTTTCTTTTAACTGAGAAAGGCTAAGGCGTACTTGATGGTATTTGGCAATTTTTATTTCAGTCTGATTTTTCTCTTCCCTGGGCTGTTTGATTGGTTTTGTGATTAGCTTTAACATGTCTCATACAATGACGATAAGAAGAAAAAAAAACCGTAAAAATGGTTGCGTAATTTTGTATGCCACCCTATTACTTGTGATTGAACTGAATACGACTTCAGAATCTGCCAGTGCCCTCTTGGCCTAGGTATTTCCCGTTGATCAATGTGAAATTGATGCTGTGCAAGAGTTTATAGTTTCATTTTCCTTTAGTACAACAGTGTTGTTAGGTCAGCAGTATAGACCCATGTCTCTGCCCTGTGCTGGTTTTATGTCGTAATTTCCAGAAGTTAACTTTTAGAAAAAATGTTGGTTGGAAGGGTTTGTAATACCCGAACCAGTTGTCAAATTACGTTTTTCACATTATCTGTGGTGCTTTACTTCTGCTGGGGTATGTGTGTACAAGAGTCCACCTGATCTGAAGCTACTCTAAGAATTAGAACCTAATGCTGTAATTAATTTCTTCCTCTCTGGCTCTCTTTGATGAACGTGGAAGGTCAAAGGGAGAAGGGAAAGACAGAAAAACTTACAATCCATAAGGTGAAGTATAAATAATAATAGAGGGCAAGATTTTACCAGTGAGATATTGATGTGAGGATGGCACTGGTGAAACTCATAGAACATCCAGATCCCTTTTCCTCTTATCTGTCTCAATCAAAACAAATGTTTTCAATTGACTTTTGCTAACAGCTGTTTTAGTCTTTTTTATTGATCCATGTGATTGACACGTTTATTGATCCATGTTTATTGATCCATGGTGATTGACAATATGTGCTTTGAAAAAGAAGTGAATCCTATTAGAATGAGGAAAATTGTGTGAACAAAGCCTGTGGAAGAAACTTAGCTTTATGTACAGAGTTTCCTTTTTTCCTTCTTTGAACTTTACTGTGTCTAATCTATACGGTGGTGCTGGTAAAAACTGGATTGTCCTCTTGTAAGGGTTTTGGCTTTGAGTTGTTTTTCTTGTTTTATTCTTGGGGTTTTATTCCCCTAAATGGGATACAAACCTCCACAGATTCTGAAGCCAAGAGAACTGAAATTGGAGAAACCGCTGCTAATGTGGTTTTATTTGATCCTGGCATGAAACTGAGTTTTAGAAATCTACAGCTATGTTTTCTCTGCAAAAAGATTATAATGATGCATTGATGCCTGTCAAGCTTAAGTCTTCAGATTTACAGACTCTCAGTACCATCTGAAGCATCAATTTCTCTGTTAAACTGCACATTGAAGGATTATTAAGATTACTTTGATATACATCGTTTTAAGACTTCTTTTAAACAAAGAATTTATTCTCAAGTGCTGCTGTTCCTCCCTTGCATGTCTCTATTCATTATATATAGATGCCGCCTTTTGATGCCTGTGGAGGGTTTCATTGCAAAAGATCTCTAAAATTTAATTAGTCTGATGGGAATCTTGTTTAGCTCTATAATGTTTGAGTAGCATACTTGACTTTTTAAAGATGCAGTTCTCCACATCCTGATATGATGTTACTGTGAGTGGTAGTTTCCCTCAGCATGAAAGGGATGTGTTCTCTCTCTCTTTCTCCCATGGTATATTTAGTGTAGTTGGTATGTTTGTAGTGTTTGTTGTGTGCTGCTGAGAACAAAACTTTTTTGACTTCTTGTTCCAGTCATCATTTTTGGTAACAATTTTATAACTGTTTTTTGGTTTACACACAAGGCTCTTCTACTCAGACATGCTGGCTTGGCATTGTTACATTACTTATGGTTTCTTCTCAGTCTAATGGCTATGATGGGTCAGTTTTATACTACATAGCTGCCACCCCAACAACATAGCCGTGTGCTGTATCCTCATCACAGTAAGCACAGGAGAGAGGGCATCAAGGAAGGCTCTTAGCAGAATAGTGCTTTTTGTGACCTGCTTTTGGGTGTGTTTCAGGTAATGCAGTACACAACAGCAGATGCCTATACTTTTGGTATGTTATGGTTGCACTTTTAATGCTCTGATAGTATTGGGTAAAGACAAACAATCTTGGGGTGCTTCCAGAAGAGACTACAAAGGTCAGCACTGGTCAAAAGTTGGAATATGAGTGACCTAGAAATTCTGATTTTTTTTTTCAGTTCTTTTTGTGATACAGTATAGCGGCCAAATGAAGGCTTGTAAGTAGGTGCTGGTATGGTTGATCTGTAAGAATGTCTGTGTCTTTAGAAACACATCCAAAGAGGTTACAAGACATAGTGCCTTCTCCTGATCTGATTAATTTATTTGGAAATAAATAGATCTAGGACTTCGTTTTGTCATGGGTAGCAGGTCAATTAGACCTCGATCAATTTGCGGAGGCTGCACCTCAAGTCCTGAGTCCAGATCTGGGCTCCTCACAACAAGGATCTTGAGGTTCTGGAGCATGTCCAGAGAAGGATACAAGCTGGTGAAGGATTTAGAGAGTGAGTCCTGTGAGGGGTGGCTGAGGGCTGTAGGGATGTGTAGCCTGCAGAAAAGGAGGCTCAGGGGAGACCTTATCACTCTCTACAACTGCCTGAAAGGAGCTTGTAACCAGGTGGGTGTTTGTCTCTTCTCCCAGGCAACCAAAAACAGAGGAAATGGCCTCAAGCTGTGCCAGGGGAGGTGCAGACTGGACATCAGGGAGAATATTTTCACTGAAGAGGTGGTTGGTTAAGCATTGGCATGGGCTGCCCAGGGAAGAGGTGGAGTCACCATCCCTAGGAGTGTTCAGGAAATGACTGGAGGTGGCACTTGGTGCTGTGATTTAGGTGACATGGTGGTATTCAGTTACAGATTGGGCTTGCTGGTCTTCAAGGTGTTTTCCAGCCTTAATAATTCTGTGATTCTAGTGAATTAAAAGAACAGTTTTGATTGCACTTGTGAATGTGTACAATAAGTGCTTCTGGCATAATATGACTCCATTTTAATTCATGCGTACACACACCAGTACCTTTTAAAGCATCAGCTTTAACTGTGGAAGTGCTGTGATGGTAAGGAGGCATTCACCAGCAGAAGTTAGTATTATGAACACTGAGGAGCTTTGGGAATGCATCTTCCCTTACTTTCTGTTGTAGGCATTGATCGGAAGACTTCCTGTTAGTATGGGTAGATGTCTCCCAGTCAAGGACTCAGTGATAGTGTGATAAGAATTCTTGTATGTTAAACCATGTGGCCAAAAAATTCTTGTCTAAGGTGATCCTGAAGGGCATGTCCAGGTGAGGCAATTCCATGTGGAATTGAAACAGAGCAGTTAAGATAAGAGCTGGTGAGAGTGGTGATACAGGCTCAAGGCATGTGAAGACATAATCTAAGAATGTGTTACCTATGATATCAAGTGGGATTACCTTTAATTATCAGAGGAAATTTGGAAACATGACACAAGCATAGCTGTCTGCTTGCAGGAGGCATGTAGTTGGGACTTTAGATTATCTCTGAAGCAAATGTAGCAGCTTTTCATAGCAGTTGGAAAATTTGCCCTGAAATTTATTCTGTTTCAAACTCTGGTGGCTTCCCATGGGTGGTGAAGTGTTGGGAAATCAATGACTTCTTTATGTTTTTCTTTTCCTTAAAAAAAAAGGTCAAATTTTTGCAATACTGAATTGCCTAAGTGTACAGTAATGTTAGACCATGACAGTTAATTCTGATCTAAACATAATGAGCATGGTGTTATCTACTTTTGTGTGAGAACATACGTAGCATAGCTAGATTAGTGCAAGAAGTATTAGGCAAATTCTTATCATGTAGTTTTTGCCATTTGGCTTTGAAGCACAGTCAAATGTTTTCTCCCCGTGTACCTCTGCTGTAGTCTCCAAGCATATGACAGACACAATTTTGTTTATTTAAACATTACATTTTCATGCCTTAGAAGAACTTACTCTTTTTTTTTTTTTTTTAAGACAGGAAAGCTGTGTGATAATAAGAGCGTGATAGATTCTTTGTGTCAGTAACTATTACTGAAAGACAATTGTGCCTGTTATCCCTCTGATTCTAACTCATTTTTGCAAGTTGCCTGTATTGTATATTGGTGAAGGGTAGGATTTCTTTCCGTGAAAATTTTTTAGAAAGACTATTCTAGTAATAGTTGAGTTTGCCTGTGGTACTGATCAAATGATGCCCTCAAACAAACTCACAATTGGAAGGATTTCCTAGTGCCTGTGGAAAAAATAAAACTTTTAAAGTCTTGACAGTCTTTATATTCCAGTAAACCTTTGGATTGTAACTTAAATTTAGCTGTTGGCTAACAGTTGAAGAGTTAAACTGCTGAAGAATGAATCCCACTTGCATTCACTGAATCTTTTGTAAAACCTCAGATACCCCTGAGCAGGAGGGAAGAGAATATGATACTTTTGAGCTAGTTTTATTAACAATTAACAGTTAATATAATTGTAATAACTAAATTATTTTCAGATGTTTAGCTTTTTTACACACTAGTCAGAGAGCTGTGGTTAAAAAGTTGCTGTTGTGCAGCCAAGTCCAAAAAGTAGCAGGAGTTGTTATTGAATTCTGTAAACTCATTTTGCTGTGGTGGGCTCCCCCTGCCGAGAGGGGGAGGAAACTCAGCTTTCTGCTTCATCACTGTACTGGCATCACATTGAGTAGGCGCTTCTGTAAGCATGTATACCTTAAACATACCAGGGAAGAAGGAAGCCTGATTAGGGAGGTGTGCCTTTCATAATTAGAAGTTGAAAGTGAAACATCAGTAAGTTGCTGCATTTGGACCCATGGCTCTTAGTAAACACAACTGTGCTCCTTCCTCTTTGCATGTTTGTGGCATTTTTACACTTTACTTGTGCCATAAATATGTTTTAGTTCAGTGTTATAAATTTCATATTCCTGTAAGAAAACCTATAGATGTCAAAAGTTTATCTCCCCTTTTGAGAAACTCATTGATTTCCAGTGCTGGACTTGGCTAGAAGTGCATGCCCCCAACCACAGCATGATGTGGATTTGTTTTGGAAGTGAGGGCTCTGTTCCTCTCTGTGAGTGGAATTAGAATTGTGCTGGTTCCTCTGCCTTGTGTGCCTGACCAAGGTAAAGTGACAACAGGTGCGAAGTAGCCAAAAACTATAATTAAAAACCATACCATAAAGATCTTCAGAAAAGTGTGTGTTGCTCCTTTTTATTTTTGGCTCCAATGTTGTTCTCAAATCACTCTATGTCGTTGGAATGCCTTTGGTATGGATTGGGAATTTTTTTCTTTTTTTTTCCTTTTAATTGGTCATTTTGCCATTCAGCACACGGAAGCAGAGAACACATAAGAACACATAGTCAGCAGTAGATGTAACAGGATAATTTCCTTCCTGAGTTGCTGACTTGCATTAAGATTAATTATGCTCGCCTGCTTGGAGTGGTTTCAGGTAAACAATTAGAAAGTTCTGTATCAGCTTCTTGAAACATATTTTTAGGATGGGAAGCCTGTGAAGTGAGAGTATATTTTGAATGGAGGAAAAGCATGGAGGGCAGAAACTGATTTGCCTTTGCAGTGATTCTCTTCTTAATATTTTGGTCCCAGTAGTGTGAGCAACACTAAAAGGTATTTCCCTAAACTTGCTGCCAGAGAACACAGAGGTTTTTATGGCTGTCAGTGGTTGCATCTGCTTTCAGCATATTTTGCTGGCATGATTTTTACAGAGGTGATGTTTGCCAGCAACAGCCCAGTGCTTATGGGTTCCTGACTTGCTGGTGTTGATAAAGCGGAACACGCAGTAGACTGAGATTCGTTTGGAAAATGTCCTTCAGCGAGGTAGGGCAAGGTTTGTTCTGCTTGGATGCCATTGGAATCCTTGGACTTGGAGAACTTTTTTTTTCTTCTCACAAGAATCTTTATTGTTATAAAAAAATAAAATTAAATGTTCAGAGAGCAACAACTAAGGCAGTTTAGGAAAGACTGCATTTATAATGCATGCTTATTTGCAAATTACATCTTTTGCTAGTGGTGTTTTTAGCAACTTAGGTTCAATAGCTGAAATGTTACTGTTTGATTTTAAAGTAGCAGCAAGTGAGGGGGATAAAATCTTGCTGTATTGGCAGTAAGCATATTCTCTTACTAGTGTACATTTGTTTTGCAAACATTTAAAGTAACAACAGTTCAGGTTTAAAAGAGGCATCAAGTCAACAGCAGCATTTCAGGAGTATTTGGCATTGGGCTCAGTGTCAGGAGACAATGTGGTCTAATCAGTTGTAATTCAAAGTACATTTAAATATTCTGAGATAAAAATGAGATTTATTCAGAAGCAGGAATACTGGAATCTGTGGCATATGCTAATGCAGAAATTGAAACTATTCTTCCACAGAGGAAAATACGAAAAGTAGTGAGAGGCTGGCTTGGCTGCTAGTGAGCTCTTCAACATCAAACACAAGGAAGGAAAGGAATTCCCTGAATTGCCAAGGACAAGTGTAAAAATAAAGCATACACACATATAATTAAAATGAAACATTCAGAATGGCTAACTCAAAAAGAATAACGAGAAATCATTATAGAAATATGAAGTTAGTAAAAAGAAACTCAGAGGAGGTTTACTCTTGTTTGACAAGTGGAGCTGTGGACGGATAATGCAAAGCAGGCTTAGGTCTTTTTTTGTTTGTTCTTCACCTCAGGTCTAGTAAACGATACTGGGACTTGGAGGTGAATATGATGTCCAAGGCAAGTGCTAAAACCCTTAGCTGGTGTGAGGAAGGAGTGAGTTTTAGAGCAGTTATTTAAGTTTAAATTAGAAGTGGTTACAAAAACACTGTTGAAAGGGTAAGGGCTGGCTGATGTAATCCTTGAGCTGCTGCAATTACTTAACTCATGGAGGGTATGTGTAATACTGTGCCACTGAGAAGAGGGATTGTAGTGTCTGTCTGTACAGGTGTCAGGGGCAAGGGACAAGTGGAAATAAGCAGCTGTAGACTCAGTTGTTTATCTTTATTTGTTCTAGTATTTTTCTTGGGAATTAAAGCCTCCCAAAGCAGTAGAGGATGACAAAGAAATAAGCAGTAGCCCATATTATTTTATTTTTAAGATTAAACCATTAGACTAATAGAATTTCTCTTTCCAAAATGCTAACAGAAGAGGAGCAGTAGATCTCTGCTAGCTTGACTCTATGATAGAAACTCCCAAAATTTCATTAATATTAAAGAATGTCTGGAGGAATCGACTGTGGGCAAGTGCTAAACTAATTGAAAAACATAATTTTCCCGAGAAATGGACTCATGAGATAGTGTTCTTGTTTAGGGGAGAGATTATTTTAGATATACACATAAAGGATTTATATGTTTTAGTAGACAGCAAGAATAACAGGAGTCAACATTGCTATAGAACTGTAAAATTGGAGAATATCATACCAAGATACTGTCAAAAAAATAATTGAATTCTGCTCTTAAATGGTTTTGGGTTTTCTTAAAGAAAGCTGGTTCTTAGGTTGGGACTGAAGTTTGTGTTGCAAAACCCTATAGCACTGTTCCTTATTTCAAACAGAGCAAGATTTCTTTAAATTTCTGCCTCCTGGTTGATGGGAGCAATTGGGGAAGGTGAGAAGGACCAAATGCCTCTCCCTGAGGCTTGCTTCAGTTAACCTTAAGGACCTTTCCAGTTCTTATTGTGGGATCCTGTGTCTGCATCTCATTTGTGTAAATACAAGTTAAATGAAGTAATCTTTCCAGCCAATATTGATGTAGCGTAATGTTTTGAAGATGGAATTAATATAAAAATAATTTAAAAGATAAAAAGAAAGTAATATGAACCCATTGGAGAGAGTCTGGAGAAGAGCAGTAAGAATAACTGGATGTTTAGAGGAATGACTGAATGAACTGGGAGCTGTTATTTTAGCTTCAAAGAAGTGAAGAAGACAGTGGAGAAATGAGAGAGTTAGGGTTTGTCCAAGTGTATGAGAGAAATGTGTTTTTCACAGTGATCTGGTTTTTTCCTTGCTTGGTAAGATGTTACATTGGAATATATTAACAAAAAAAGTTGTGTATGATTTTAAAAACAGGTAATGAAAGCAGCTGTGAGTCGTGACAGAAACATGATGTGTGTTATCATGGCACAGAGGGGAGGACTAGATGAGTGTGATTTTTTTATCCTTTGAGTGCAAAAAGGAGATGGTTACTGTGGTGCAGCATGATGTGTAAAATCCAGGGAGAGCACAGTACTGAGAATTCATTTTCTTGGTACCTGTACTCTTATATTTCAACTGACAAGGGGGATCCAGAAGACATCAAAACATTATGCCTATTTCTCTGTTGGTTTTTTTTCCCTTTTCACCTGTGTGGAGTAGGTGAGGGAACCGTGTAACTACACAGTGCTGTGGCTGTTGAAAAGTAGCTAGAACTCCCTGTTAGAGATAACAGCATGAACAAATGACCGTGGGCATGGCTACACCCACACTGGTTCTGCAGGAGCAAATCCTAGAACAGGGAGTGCAAGGAAATGTGGTGTGAAGGTGCCTGGATTAGCTTTGAAAACAATTTTGTCGTATTTGTGTGGTGTTGCATCCAAGCCAGTGGGGTTTTACTGCTTCTAGACCTGTGCGAGTCTGCTCTGCCACGCGGACCTAATCAGCTTGTGCTAGTGAAATTTTGGAAAACCCTTTCATGTAATCTCCTGTATGTTGTAAACAACCCTCTATTGTGCTGTAGCCTGTGTTTATTTGAATGCACTAATTCATCTTCTTTACTTATTTGTCCAGTAACAGTCCAAAACAGAAGGGGCTCTTCACTGCATGATATTTCTTGTCCAAATGATAGGGATAACAACAGTGACATTAAACAAAAGTTTTCATTTCAGCTGCATGTTAATGGGAAAAACTGTGAATAGCAGAAGGAAAACAAAGATTTGAGGAAGTCCTGCAGTGTCAACTGAACTTTAAATCAAAAGCAAATAGGCACATTTTTATGTAAAATTAGTAGTTTAGAAGATTTCTGGTTTGTCATTCAGAGAGGGAGATTTCCTGGGAGGAATCACCTCTGTGATGTGTTTGTTATCTTAATTCATGCATGTATGAAACCGGAACATACTTCCCTCTTAATATTTTAAAGTCCATCTGCTTTTTTGAATGGCATCTGCTGGTACTGGGAGTGTTTGTATTGATTCATATATATCTGTGGACTATGGTTTCTAGGATTATTTTCTTGGGCTCTCACATGAAGGAGAAAGATAAGGAAAGCAATTTGAATTTCCCAGACCACAAAGCTATGCATCTTTCATAATATCCAGCTTGGGTAGTGGTGTAGGGTAAGATGCATGGGATGTGATACAGTCTCGAAGGACAACTTTCCTCTCAAATAAAATGTAGTATAACTCTGACCTCAAAATTAATTGTGTTTAAAAAAATAAAAAATAAAAAAGGATGAGGAGAGAGAGAGAATGTATAAATCCTTGAAAAGGGTTTTGCCATTCTGAGAATGTCCTGGTAACTTGCCTGTTAAAAGAAAGTTTGACAGTCTGCTCTGCTGTGTACTGAAGAAACATTAAAAACTGCTATCTGTTATGATTTGATGACCTCGAGATAGAAAGTAGAGCATCCTAATTCATGAAGGGTACTGCTAAGAATTGATTATGTTCTAAAGCTTTTTAATATGCATGCCTCACCATACCCATTTTAGGACAGACTTTCAGGCTATCCAAGCAATTTGAACTGAGATACATATTTTTTTCTTATATTCCTATAATTAGGAATCATAAGATTCATATGAATACTGTGATCCAGAAAATATATAGAATTCATATCAACCAGATGAGACAGAACATATTAGATAAAATATAACATTTTTGTATCTGGTTCAAAGTTTTTAAGCAGTTCTTCTACCATTTCATGTTTTCCTCACCTGTTTCAGTTTTCAGAAATGAGAAGGCAGAACCTTTTTTATCTCCTCTCTCTCCCTCTGTTTCCCCTCCTTACCATCCAGCATACAGAATGCAGGCCTGTATTATTTTTTACCTGGTCCTGGCGTTGCCTGCTTTTAAAAAGCATTGTATTTGATGCAAAAGCAAAATATTTGCCCTTCCAAGAATGTTACATAAGGCAAGACTGTGCTTGGCAGTAATGGTTTGTCAGTGCCTACAAAGAGATCCCAGTGTCAGTGCTCTCTGGAGATAAGGATGTATTACTTCCTATCAGGCAATACTGAACTGGTGATACTGTGTGATTAATGTGACTCTCCTGGGAGACATCTACCGGAAGCTTTCCATTCGATTATCACCATGCTTCTTTAATTTAATTACAGCTTTTAAAAATAATATTAAAAAGGGTGATTCAAAATTGGAACTTCTTAAATTATTCTAATTTTTGTTCTTTCATATACTAGACTGAGTCTTCTTTTGCACTCTAATCTAAGGGGTGTCTGTGTAGGTTTGGTTTTATGTGGGTTTTTTGTTTGGTGTTTGTTTGTTTGTTTTCCCCCAAAATATTTGGGAAACAAAGACACTTAGGTTCTGGACATTTTCTATAGCTTGGTGCCAAGGCTTCAGATTGAGATTTCTTTACATATGCTTGATCAGGGAATCGTTCCATGTTCTGAATGCCTTCTCTCTAAAACCTGCACATTAACTGCATATCATAGAGAAATCTTTTGTAGAGTACAAAAGAACTTTTGTAGCCTACAAAAGAACAGACCTTTGTGATTTTCTGTACTGCCTTGGTAGCAGTAACAAAGATTCATTGAGTCAGTCTTGCAGGACTTTGAAGCTGAAACACTGGATAAGTTTGGATAATATGGCACCACTGTGTAATTTTTTATTAAGCATATATTTGAAAGCATGCACTAGCCATGTCAGAAATGGGGTTGTCCCTCATGTGACTGTTCTTCATTGGCTCTGGTTTCAGTCTCTTGTACCAATTTTCAATTTCAGACTTGTGGTTCTAGATAAAAGATGATATTTATATGGAAGCATGTTGGAATCTTTAAAACAAATGTGCTGAGAGGTTTTCCCCTCCTCCAATGCCCCCTTAATTGTGTTCACCTGGAGCCTCTCCACAGATGCCTGTTGCATACTCCTTTCCCACATCTGCTGGAAAGAATGATTTCTGGAGAGGCTGTGGGTTATCTTTAGGACTTTGGTTTGGACTCTGGGTAGGGGCAATTTCTCTTTTAATTTTTTTTCCCATGTTCCTCTTTTCTGTTCCCTCTGATGGATTATTTCATGTGTAATAAAAGGAAATAAAAATACCAGGCGGATCAACTTGTGAACCTCAAACATGAGGATGTCATTTGGACTATACCTGCTTTGTTATATGTATGACAATAGTTTTTAAGCTATGCTGCAAATTAAAGAAGATAATCCAAGGGAGAAAATAATTGTTTAAGCTAAAAGACAGTCTGGTCATGAACATAATTATAGGCTCTAACTGAAAATTTACCCAGATAAATGATACAGCTAAATGAAAACAGAGAGAATATATTTAACAAATTAAATTTGGAACTTTATTTTTATGACCAGATGCAATGGATGTATGAAGCAGACAGGAGAGAAGTTAGTATTAATTATAAATTATGGAGAAATCTCCTTCCTTTAGGGCCCTCACTTGCAATTTTTTGAGTAGTAAGAGAATATATTAAAAATAGCATGGTTTAGTGAGGTAGAATTTTGTGAACATTATTTTACTACAGGAAGTGTTTTAGAGATGATCTGGAGGATAGAGATTGACCCTGTTACCATTTCACTTGGAAACTGGCTAATTTTTAGGACTACCTCCCTTTGTTGTAATTGAGGAGGAAAATGATGCTAAAAGTCTGTTATGAAATTTCTGATTACGTCTGTGGAGGAACCTGGTGTAATCATCCTTGAAATTCAGGATTGCAAGGGATTTCTGGGGTCATCTAGTCTAGCATGTACTGAAACCAGGTTATATTTGCGGTATAAAAACAGTGCCTTCCCATAAGCACTTAATTTGGGGCTGTTGTGTTCATGCTCCCCTGATGAAAAAGCTGTTTAAGAACCTGTTTTAAACTATGACTTCTTGGTCAAAAATTATGTTTATAAGAAATATATTTTTGCCAATGTATATACTTTTTAAACTTTTGCAGAATTTCTTTCAGCATACTGAAGACTTTCAGAGTTTTACCTCCCTGCTTATAAGACACAGAAAAATGACAGTCTCCTTATTTTGAATTAATTTGTGTAGTCTGGAGGAATATCTGTCAGACAGGTTAGCAGGATGCCTGTAAAATCAATTTTGAATGCTAAGCACTGTGCAAATGAATAGACACCCTTTTCATACTTGCATTTTTCTGTATGTGTGCAGCCTTGTTACATGTCAAATATAAATTTAATATGAATTACTTCAGTGTTGACAGAAAGGTGTGGGTTTCTCCTTCTCCCTTGCATGTGTTTAGCTTGTTTAACAAGATGCTGTTATGATGCATTTCTTGTCTGAAAAGCGAGTTTTGTAATCAGTTTTTGGCAGTGTAGCCAGCTTTAGTATTCAGTGTAATACCACTTTTTTTTTCTGCTTCTGTGTTTTATTTTTTTTCCCCCAGTGGTTACTTTTTAGCCAGAACAGTTTCCTGATTGCTTCGGGCTTACTCAGTGTGTTATGCATGATTGTTTTTGGGTTGCAGCATGGATGCAAATGTTTCTGAGTTGCAGCAGTAAACAAAAGGCAGCAAGGAAGGCAAATATGGATTGCTTCTGCTGTGGTGTGGGCTCTCAGCTGATGACACCCTTTGCATTTTCAGGGGCTTCTCACTGAGGTATTGGTGAAAGGCCTGGAAACTCTGTGTTTGTGGACGTGTCTTGTGCTGTGATATATGCTCTGTTACTGCTACTCCTGCATATTTGAGAGTTTATTATCTTGTTCTCTTTAAGTTGGAGGTTTTTTCCTTTTCAGTTTTTAAACTGCCAGATTTCCGTTAATAGAGAATGATAGTTTTTAGTTTTCTACTTTCTCTGCCTTTCCTTGTCTGTAGTGGAAAGCTGAATGCTGCTGAAAGCTGAAGAAACTTTAGGTCTAGGTTCTTGACCAAATGGAAGAGCTGCCAGCGCCAGCTTTTCCTTGCTGACCTGTTGACATTGCTTTAATTGCAATGATAAGTGTGTGTCTGTGTGTGTGTAATAGGTAGTCCAGAGCAGAAGCCACGAGCTTTCTGTTTGGAGCTGGGTGTCACAATCAGTTTTTGTGGTATGGAAAGCCATCCTACGAAAAGTCAGCTTGATACTTCAGTCATCTCAGATGCCTGATGGAGCCTCCAGTAGCACTCAGCTGCATTTAGATGCTGTGGGCTCTGGAGCATCCTGTCAATGTTTTGTGTTTCAGTTCGATTTGTGTTCACACCTGTGCAGTGTAACTAATGTGCAGTATTCCTGTGGCAATCACAGTAATTGCTTACACATGAAAAGAATATACCACAATTATCAGAGGTGCTTTAGCTGTCTTTTAGTGTCATGTAACTTCTGGAGAACAATAAATGTATTGTGACCCGCATACTCTGTAAGTCAGAGGTAGGTTACCCTTGGCAGATTGATGAGAACCAACAGACTGTACACCGGGATTTTCTTGAGGTGGCAGGACTCCTCTTTTTTTTTCTTTTTGTTTCAGAATATCTCCACATTCTTTGGCTTACGGAATATGAAATAATTGAGTTGTTTGTCAACTGAAGAATGTGCATTTTCTTTTTTTCTCCTGGCTCTTAACAGATACAATGTAGGATACAGAAAGAGAATACTAGTGTTTCCTCTTTCAACTCTTTCTAAGCTTAAAAATTGAGCTCAGAAGCTTTAGAAAGCTTCTACAACAAAAGCTGAATAAGGGGCAGAGGTCCTAGACTTTGGCTTGTTGTTGTATCGTCTTACTTTATCTTACTCTGCAGTGAAACTAGTTAGATGAAAATTATGTCTTTTCCCCACCCTGATCTACAAGGATGAATATAATTTGTTTCTTGATGCAACATTGTACATGTGCTTTGTTTTATTAGATAAGCTGTTTTACAATGTGAAAAGGGCTGAACACTTATGAGTCACCTCCCCAAGAGATGCTTATTCTCAGTTTGCATTAAGGGGCTGATGAAAGAGCATGAAAGGGGGGGGTGTGGTTTTCATAGCCTGAATGTTTCGTATAAGAGTTGGCATCATTTGGGGAGGAGATGTGGGTGTTAATTGCAAGATTGTCATAAGGAAGCTGTGTAGTGAAGAGAAGCCCAAGCTAGCTGAGTAGGGAGCCTGATGTGTGGGTGTGAAATGAGACTGGGATTAGTACAGACAAGCTTGAATTCACAGGAAACCTGACAGTGTGTTTGGTTTCCTAAGCTGTGTTTGTTGTATCAGGTGGAGCATTTATACCAATCAAACAACATTAGAAGGGGGAAGAAATATGAAATTATACTTCATAATAACCACTACTTCCTGTTTTTTATATACCCCGGTTTTCTTTCAAATTGATTAGAAAAAAATACAAATAGCTGGCAGAGTATAATTAAATATTAACATTCTGGTAAACTCTTGTGCCTTGTTTGTCGTTTTTGAACCACCAAACACATGTTTTATGAAAATGAGCACCATCTCTCAGCAGCCTTTCATGTAGCATGCGTCTGGTCTTATCCTCCCCTGTAGTACTTCCACCTCTTTTTTGATGCAGTTTGTTGCAAGTTCTTGATGCTGATGGGAGACTGTTTTGTCAAGTGGGAAGCAAGGATCTTGTTCTTGACCTCCTAACCTGTGCTGCTCTGTAAGGATTAGGGAGGAGTCTGGTTTCTCTATAATAGGTTATAAAAGGTCACAAAGTATCATATCAAAGTATATTTAGGAAACTGAGGTGTTGGAGTCCCATGCTTGCCAGATATTCAGTATGTTGGTGTTTCGACTCTCTGAATGAATTGGGAACTCTGACAGTGTTGCAAATATGTTTTATTAAACCCAGATCATTAGAATGTTTTGGAATATCAAGCCTTGTCTAAAAGCTCACCTAGCAGAGTGTTTGGAAGGACTACATATTCCCAAGACTAATGGGACCTTACCCAAAATTTATTGAATATAAGCTTTTACGTGTACTGACCTACAGCCAGTCCATGATTCTGTGGCTGTATGGAAGCAGCTTTTGTGGCCAGTGACTATTTGTCAATCAGTTGCTGTAGCTAAGGGTTCTTCAGATGGTTTGTAGCATTAGAATATAATATCTTGCACAATAAAAACAAGTCTATTTGCTTCTCCAGAGAGAAAATTAAAGAACAATTGTTAATTTAAACTAGAGTCTGGTCTTACTCTATAACTTTATTTCTAGCAGTGTAAAGCTTTCAGTTGGCTGTTTCTTCTTTCCCTGACTTAAAATCTAGTTATGCTAATGGAGAGGCAATACAGTCACAGATGGCAGGAAGTGACATGAACCAACGCAATGATGTGGAGTCTTCCTCTCGTTCTCATTTCTTCCTATTCTGTGTTTGTGTAACTCCTCAATTTTACTTGTATGTTAAAGTTCCCATTGGTTTAGCTAACAGCAGTAATGAAAAAAAACCCCTAATTCCTTAACACAAGAGCTTCAGTATCTAGTCTAAGATTGTTAAGTGATTACCAATTCTAGTCCATACTGGTATTAAATCCTTAGTGTTTTTATTGGAATGTATTAAAACATCTAGAACAAATATGGTCCCGTATATTTTTGTTTTCTAAGTAAGACTTTAATAGATTTGAGTTGGAATTTGAGAATGACAAAGGACACAAAGTGAAAAAATGCCGTTAGTTTATATGCAGTACCTTAGGATCATGCTTCTTTTCAGCTGTATTCTTCCTGAATTGTGGTGTGGGGGTTGTTTGTTTGTGGTGTTCTGTTGCTTTTTTTCTCCTGGTGTCACTTTGCAGTTGAGTTTGTTCTCATTATAAAAATTGTGAAGACTCAGACTTGTGAGGAGGAAAAGTCTTTTTCATTCAGCAGTGAGTTTGATCTTAAACACAAGCCAATAAAAATGTGGTTACTGACAGTTATCTGCAATTAATATTATAGAGAAAGATCCTATTTTATTGATGTAGGTAATTTTTAAACTGTTTTGAATTTCACAAAATGTTAATATTAATAGCAAATAACTATTACATGGTTTTACTCTTTCATTGGATTCCTTGGGCCAGTTGCATGGCCTTCTTGAGGAATCAGTGATGTTCTATAAATAATTTAAATGGTTCTGATTTCTAATCTTTCATCACTATACACTAGCATACAAATTTGCTCTGCCTGTGATGCTGATGGAGAGGTCTGTAAAGGACACATCCACCTGGCAGTTCACAGAATATAAAGATGTATACATGGCTTTCATAATGCATAAGGTATTTTTTCTTTCTCAGCTCAAGATAGACAAGGAAAAAAAGTGTATGTATCACACAATATGAGCTATTTGTTGTAAAGTTCCAGGGTATGTCATAAAGAATGTTTTGTCCAACCATCTTGATTTACTTGTCATTGCTTATGTCTGGAGTTTAATTAGGTGTGTATTTTGCCCTGAAGAACCAAGCATAGTGCAGGGAAGTTAGCAGTGTGTAATGGTGGATAGAGGCCACCGGCATGAGGAAATTGGAAAGTATGACTGTTTTTTTGATCATAGTGACAACTGTTTTTCTTAACTTTGGTCTCGTGGAAATAAACATGGTAAGTAGGTAATGTTCCAAAATTGGCTACACCTTAGTACTAAATCAGGGTAAATTGTCCTTGGTAGTGGCCCTATAAAACCTAAGGGAATATGTAACCATTCCGAATAAAGGAGATTTGGTTAATGTGATGTTAGAAATTCAGATAGTTTATGATAGATATAAAGAAACCACAAAAAGCAAACCAGGAAAAAAGTGATCATGTTTTTCATAATAAAACGGATTATTATCAACATAGTGGTTTTACATTTAATTTGGAGGAAAAGCCCACTGTTGTGGTGACAGCTATCTTAGAAGGAAAAAGATTAATACAAAATAAAATTGTAGAACAAAATCTAGAAGTATTAAATTCTACTTGACACTTGTTTTCCTGTGCATCATTGTTCTTTAGATCCCAATATTTTTTAAGACAAAGAGGGTTTTCAGGTAAAGCTAGTGTGGATTAGTTAAATTGTTTTAAAGTATGCATTACTATTTCAAAATAAAACTTTGTAATAGATGAAAGAGAGGAAGAGTAAGATATACTATTAATATATAGACGTGCAAGAATGGATTGAATTAAAAGGCTAAATGTTTATTATATTTTGATTTGGTTCTGCAGTGCTAGAATCTGTTGGGTTGAACAGAGACCTATCTTAAAAATCTTTCTGTAGCTGTTGTCAGACAAACTGCTTGTTCATGAGCCAAACAATGTTCAATGTATTTGTTGTATGGAGCAGTGGGATTCACTGAGGGTTTTGAAGTTGAGCTGTCCTCAGAGTAGGAATTGATGGGAGAGAAGGGGGCAGGAGAACATGTGCGCAGTCCGAGCGTGTGGCACTGTCCCTGGCCATGTGCAGTCCATGGTCTTATTTAGTAGTCTTTCCAGGCTATAAATTCAGTGGGTTTGTCTTTTTCTTTCAAAATTGTTTTAAAAATCATCAGTGTTTTTGGTAACTCTTATGGCCTGTAACAATGAGTTCCATAATTTGTCACAAGTTACCACTTGTGCAGAAACGGAGATGGGAACAGATTCCCCAGTGGGAGTAGAATGCAAGGTCCAAGTTCTGGGTGTCTAAATCATGTACCATACACTAATTTTAATTTTTTTAAGGACTCTGCGTATTGTATATTTCAGAGCTGTGAAAGTATATTGTCATTCAACTTTCTGGATTCACAGGAATTTTTTAAAACTCTGGTTTGCTTTAAATAGAATTGGGTTAATGAAAAACTGATCTCTCACCTACTGCAAGTGTACTGTTGGGCTTTTTAAAACAGTGTTGTGGCTTTTGTTTCATAATAAGTTCAGTGTTGTGAAATGCACGCTGAGTATTTCTGTTGTAAGTTTTTTAAAACAAGGATTTGTACACTCTAAGTATAACATTATTGAAAAAGGAAATTTGGGTAAACTTTTTTGCTATCGTTATTAGATTAATGAGATTTTCTGGAAGTGCATGAGATTCAAAGTGAAGAAATTGGGTGGGAGTAAAGTAATTGATTCCCTTGCCATATGCATGGAAAGTTTGCAAAATGCAAGCTAAGCAGAATGCTAGTTTCATGCTGCTTTGTGGCTCTGTTAACTAAAGTAAACTGTAGCTTATCTTTTCCAACAAAGTGGAAGTGGTTTTTTAAATATAATGCATTCCTGAAGGACATCGCTTATTGAAACTAATATGTAGTTTGCAGTATGATTTATTGTAGTAGTCTTTTTATGTCCATTCAACTTGAAAGCTTCCCCTTTCTTCCAGTGAAGTGCTACATTGCATTTTATACACAGGCTGTTCTGATGTAGGCTGTTTCATGTATTGCAAAGGTGTGCAGCTGACTACTGCTCTTATTTGAAGATTTGTTTTTTTGCAGCTTGCACAGAAACTGCTTTATGAAACGCATGGGTCTTTTGCCTCTCTCCTACTAGGAACATAATATTCAAGAGGAAGGGAAAGTCTCTCACTGTATTCTAGGTGTGGCACAGAGTCAGTGTGTGACAATAGGTGAATGTCTTTGTTTGAATCTTTTGCTAAGGGGAATATGCTACCACAAAGGAGGCTATGATACTGAAATGATACTGAAACTTTGACCAAAGGTGTTCTTCTAGATAAAAATCCTGTAACTCGTTGACTTGATTGGCACTGCTCTGGGATTTACTTTACTGACATCAATATTTTGTTTCAGTGAAGAGCTGTTGGTGTTAGTTTAATTGCTGTATCAGTTAAAATCTGAGTGCTTCTGAAATGGTTTGGGATCCTTCAGATATAGAAACTAACTTGGTCTAAATACCATTTAATATTGATTTTGTTCAACAGCATTTTTTTCACTTTATAGCTGTTGTTCACACTTAATGGCTACCTACTTATACTGAAAAGACAAGTAACAACATAATTTAAAAAAACCCTACCCCTCAACCCTATCTCAGGATGTTGATGTTTAATCAGTTTTGCTGATTGTTTTTACCTCCTAGTGAGCTTTGCTTGTGTTGAGAGTTTGTTCTCTCTGTGTGTTGAAATGACATTGCTGATATGTAAAATGTGGATTCTCAAGTGACCTACGCAAAATATTTTTTCTACACACCAGCAGCAGAGTATTACTGTTGTAGGAGGTGCTGGAGAGAGGGACCTTCATTTCAGCCTCATGGTATAGTTGTTCAGGTACACTCTTGAGCAACCAGCTGGAACTGAAAAGATGAATTTTTTAAAGAGGCTTTGTTAGTGAAGTTTTTATATGTGAATTCAGTAACTTGAACATTTAAGTTGCAGTACAGTCACTAAAGATCTAATTACTTACCTTCTAATTTAAAAAACAGACTCCTAAAACACTCTGACTATAATCTCATTCTATGGGTGGTTCTAGTGAGTGACTAGGCTACAATGTGATAATGGGAAAAAAGGTGTGTGGACTAATAGTTCACTGCTTTGGAAATGTCATAGTATCTTCAGTGAATGCAAGAGAATATTAAGTAGCTGGAGCCTCATCAATTTATGAAGGATTATAAATTATGATAACAGATGAGGGGGACTTCATAACCAAGGAAGTCTTTTAGTTCCAAGTCCTAATGGAGGTCACGACACAGGGAAAATCTCTCAAAAGCCAAAGGTAGTTGAACTATTTCTCTCCTGAAAACACCTTAGAAACTTCAGCTTAAATTTCTGCTATTTATGAATGGCAAGACAGAAACTTCATTTTGCTAGGATTAAGGCAGTAATGCTAGGCATCCAGGAGCAAGTCAGAAAAGTATTATGCCTTAAAGGAACAACATACTTTCCTGTTCTTCCCCTTATTTTAAGGTTGCAACTTTGTGAGTCTGGTTCCTTTTCAAAACTGGGTCAGCTGTACACCAAAGTGTGTTTTAAGGTGGGAGCTGGTCTATTGACTTGCGCCATAGTGGGTGCATTTTGGAATTGATTCCCTCTGTGCCAAGGGCCTTTGAGGGGGGGATAGAAAAGATAAGGAGTTGCTTTCTCCATGATTATTTTTCTTTTTGGCCTGGTAGGGAGAGGCACAGTCCTATTAGCTACTGGGGTGGATGAGATGCCAGAAGATCTGCTGGCCTCCAAGGGTCGTGTTTAGCTTGGAATTGGCTCAATGCGGAGTTGAAGGTTTAATTTTGGAGAAATAAAACAGAAAAGCAATATTTGAGAAACCAGAACAGTTTAAATTCCAGAGGAAAGGATATGAAAAGTTTACTCTAGAAAAATCAGGATCTTTTATTAATTTATTTGCAAGAAGAGATTAATCTCTGGTAATATTCAGTGTATCTAATGAATTTTTTTGTCCAGTTCTGCAAGTGTTTCGTATAAGTTTCCTTACAAATCCTTTATCAGTTTGTGTCCCTTACCAGAGGTACAGTGGCTACTAGGGCAGACAATATTGCTCTTGCATTAGTCAGTTCAGAATTAGATGAGACCTGGAGTCTGGTGGTTCTGGTGACATGTTGAATGTTTGCTGCTCGTAAGTTTGAATTATTGTAATGTTATTGCAGAAGAGCTAACACAGCATCAATTGCTGTCTCTAAGTCTTCAGAAGCTGGCTTGGTGACTCTAAATATGCAGTTACGGTAATAAAAATCGGGAAATAATTCTGGGAGCAGCAGAGCTGATGGAGTCTCTGTCCAGGGTGGAAGCTGCACAGCCTCCTCAGCCTCTGTTCCCAGTTTGCAGTGATGTGGGCTTACTCCCTTCTGTCTTACCCTTCCTGTTGCTGAACTGCCTTGTTTGTGAACTGAGCAGGAACTACAGCTTGAGTGTGCCAGGGATGTCGGACATGGGATAGGACCTCTCTTGTGTGAGCCATGAACTGTTCTGCTGCTTCACCACAGCTTTTGGAGCAATGCTTTTAATAAAAAAAGGTATCAGGGATTCTCTAGGTAACTGTTTTACCCTAGAAGGATAACTGAAACTAAGATGAATTGCTAATCTCTGAGTATTAAAATTCATAGCCTAGAAAGCTTTGTTGCCTCTTAAAGTTTAGGACCACGAAAGCAGCAGCATTCTGTTTTCCTTTCATTGGTGTAAATCTACCTTTGTTTCATTGCAAGTCAGCCTAGCATGCAGCTGGAAAGAAAAATTCAAGCTATTTAATGAGATGCAGTTGAAGAAATCCAGCGAGACAAACTAAGATGAATGAACATGTGGGAAGCAACTACAGTCAAAGTGAGTAATATGCTGCATTTTGAGAAATACAAACAAGTAGGAGGGTAGGAATAAAGTGCTTGCACAGAGTAAGCCAATTGCCTGGAGCTGGGTATTCAGCAATAGTTAATTTGGGAGATGGAGTTACTGTCCCATTGCATTGCTTTCCTAAAATAAATGAGGTAAAACTGGTCTGGCGCTTTTGAAAGGCAAGGCAGCAGCTGAATCAGTATTATGAATGACCCTGTTCAGAAGTTGTGGGTTTTCCTGAAACACTTCCTGAGTGTGGAAGGGGGAACAAAAGAAGAAAGCCTCAACCAAACAGTAAAAAAACACCTCAAACAAACAGCAAAAATAAACCAAAATGAACAAATCTGGAGCAGAATTACTTATTCTCTTTTATGAATGCTTTGTTTTTTTCTCTTATTATGGAAATTTTTTTAGTGTTTGCTTGATTATTTTATAAATATGTACTCCAGAAAAATGTCTGAACTGGTATAAGGCAGTGTATCTTACATCTGTGTCTTCTAAAGTGCAAAGTGGGGAGGTCATGTGGGTGCAGTTTTTAAGGTATGTGTTGTTCTTTTTGTATTGCCTGGCATGTTACTACTAATAAGACAATGTGCTCTGTCAGCATGTTTCATTTACCATGTCACTATTAACTTCCACAGAAGTTCTTAAGTGTTCTGAAACAATATGGGCTTTGAATCTAATTGAGACAAGCCTAGTGCTGGATACTTCTGGAGGACGTAGATCCCATTCCTCTTCTCCTGACAAGTTAGAGAATTTGTGTTGGGTGGTATTGTTTTACATCTTACTTTTTAAACCTGTATGGTAGATCATCTTAGTTGAGTCTCCTAATAAAGTTTGCTTTAGTAACATACAAAAGCAGTAAGCATCTCACAATGTAGAATAATTGTCTTTAAGTTACCTGTAGGGGAGTGGTTGGAACAACTGTTCCCTGTAAGTGGGATTCCCACTGATGTTGGTCAGGTAAATGCACGTCTGTTGTGTTTAAATATTTTAGTTGTCACAAGTTGACTCTGCGTCCTTTCCAGACCCTGACTCCTGCACAGTTATTAGCACAAAGGTGTTCACAGAAAAGGAATCTGTCCCCAGGGCTGTGCTGTGTTTGTCTGTGGAATATAGGTAATTATTTTGTTGCTCACACACTTATGTTTATACTCAAAGTACTCTTGAAGCTGCTTGTACTCCTAAGTGTCACTGTTTTTCATCTATCACCATTCTGTTTTCATTCATCTATCACCGTTCTGTTTCCATTCACTTATCACCATTTATCTTCATGATGCATAGCATGGATAGATGACAAAAAGATTGAAAGTGTATCTTGGGTTTATAGAAAGAAGAAATTAGTTTTTCATTTTGATAAAAATACCACTGACTTCCTATGCTTATACTAGTATCTCTGTATATTTTCAATTTTTATTTTGGTGTCTTGCTTATTAGGTTTGGTGAGAATCACTCACAGTTATCCTATCGGTATCTGGTATTCAGGGACTTATGCACTTTTCATTAAAGTGCATACATGATTTTGACTTGTGGATGATAGAAAATGAAAGGTGAAATGAAATGGCTACAGAGTTTTTAGAACTGAATAATTCCCCAACCAAGTTACGCAGTTACTTCAAGTGAAAAATTAACAACCTACTGTGCTTGGCATTTTAATAGTGGTTCCATGTCTGGGGATTTTGTTTGTTTATTTGCTTCTTATTCTGTGGGGGATTTGTTGGATTTCTTTTTCAATGCTTTGGCACAAAGGACATTTATGGTGTAGGGTTTATTTAATGCATATGTAACTTCAATTTTTTTAATAGAAAGAGGTCTGCATCTCAAACTGCAGTTTTTGTGTTGCAGTTGTAGATATGGAGGACTTGATACGCATTTTAGGTATGGCACTTATGGGGTTTGAACATGAATTTAGAAATACCTGTTCAGTAAATCTGCCTCTGTATTAAGTACACAGCAGCTCAACTCCTGACAGCAATGCGCATTGGCATGGGTATGTTTTGCTCTGTGTGTGTGCAGGGTGGTGGTAGGGGTCTTAACACTGCTGTACAGTACAGAAGAGGCTGATTAGTGTTTTAATCACTGTAAATCATATCAATCTATCTTTTGGTTTCCCTTTTGTTTTTCTTTACTTCTTCCCATCACTTTTTGCCTGGGGAAAAAAAAAAAAAAAAAAGATTTGTTTTGTTTTTGATCCTGTTTGCCAAGTCTGGATGGGAAGTTTCTGTCAGAGGACACAGCAATGATACTTCTTCATTGTGGAGACTGGAGAGAAGGGGAAAAGGACATAGTTCATTGCACTAGGGAGTTGTTTGAGTTGTTGTGGTATGCATAGTGGGAGAAGACTGTATTCCCTGTAAAATCCTGAGCTTGAGGGAGTAATACTAAGCTTTACTCTACCTCTTCAGTCTCCCTGCTGTGTATAAAAGCAGTTGACAGGGTGAGAGAGGCCACTGGCTGAGCTAACCCTGACAAAGGTTTCCAATCCATCCTGGCTGAGAAGGAGAGGAGAACGTGGAAGTAGTTTGAGTTTCTAGTAAAAATTAAAACAGGCCTCAGTCCCCAGCTATAGGGAGTCTTTGCTGTGGTTGTCTCCTGTGAATTTTGAGGAGTCATTTGAACACATTGGATGTTCTTGCAAGTTGTATTTACCCAAATCCTGCAAGACCTCAGAAACAAACAAAACCTCAGTATCAGCTCTTAACTCTGATTTGTATGAAGTTACTTGGTTCTTTGACAGAGTGCTCTGCAGATCTAGGATTTTTGTACTGTGCTGGTTTGGGCTCAGGTAGAGTTAGTTTTCTGCTCAGTGATGAGTATGAGGTTGTGTTTTGGATTTGTGCTGGACACACTGTGATAACAGAGATGTTTTTGTTATTGCTGAGCAGGACTTAGAGCCAAGGCCTTTTCTGCTTTTCGTACTGCCCTGTTGGTGAGGGGACATAATCTAGCAACACGCAGAAACACAGACGTAGTTTGTGAATGGTACCACATCTGATACATGAAGGACTCCGTGGAGCTGTGTGCTTTGTGTTGCTGCTACTTGAATTGTTCTGTAGAAAACAGTTTGGATTCGGTTGTAGTGATGCTAAGTTAAACTTAATGAAATTCAGCCACTTTTTCTGTGTTCCATTTCTTTTTGGATTCATCTACTCGCTGTTGGCTTGAAAACAAAACACAAGGTTTGTGTTCAGAATTAATTGTGGTTTATGTAGCAGGACTGACTTTCCTAGTGCTCTCAGTTATAAGCTTGAGAGATTCAAATTGCGAGAGAAAATTCAGCTTAAGTGGATTTAAAGGTTAGTGTTTGGATACCTCTATTAATTGCTTAGTGTTTCTTATCTAGAATTGTCAAGGCTTATCTCCGCCACTTTAGCTGAATGCTCAATTGTCATAGAATCTTTTCAAGTATTAGTGCACATTTTAAATTATTCCAACAACTAGGCAGATATCCCCCCTGGCTCCCTTACAAATGTGCTTTAAGGCGCTGAATACTTGAAGGTGACTTCCTGTTTCCAGCTTGCACTTCATCAGCAAGGTGATTTGTGACATGTAAATGTAATTGATAGCTCTGCCTGGAATCTGGAGGCTTTGCATAATTCTATTCCTTACTGCTAATTATTCCTTACTGCAACTAGTCAGTTGCTTCTCATATGATCCTTTATATTTTGACAGTCCTAAGAGCAATGTTCATCTTTCACAGACATTTCTCTAAAACCAGCAGACATTCTGTTAAATTCACAGTCTCGAGTAGGACACTGAGTGAAGGACACTTCAAACAGAGGTTCATAACCTAAATACTTTTGGCAGATAAGCTGCCCTCTGTAAGCAGTAAACCTTTTGGTGTTCTTCATCACACCTGTGCTCTCCAGCACCAATATTTGAGATACCCTCACTGGTCTGGCTATTGGGTTCCAGGAGGCTGCTTTCTAAAACTACTTTCAAAGCAAGGTCCCATTCTCTGTACTTTCCGGACATTCTGTGGAGGATGAAATCAGTTCTTGAACAATTCTTAATTAAAATAACTTGCTTAAGAAAAGCAGACGCTTCTTATTTAGGTGGTATTCTCTCTGGAGAAGAGTGTGTCTCAAACACTTCATTATTTTGAAAATTCTGTCTGTGAAGATCAAATTCTACATGAGTCTCTGTTACAGTAATCTATTGGTTTGAGATTGGATTTGGTTATTGCTAGTACCATGAAAATGTCTTTAAGTAGGACTTTGTGGCATTTCAGTGCAAATGAATAATAAGAGATGGGTGTATGCCAGACTTACTTTCATAAAAATGGAATAGAATAAATAATTTAAAGCTTTCTCTTGCATTGACATACTGTAAATTGAGCCTATGAAGAACTAAAAAAATCAGAGAGAATAGGAATTGGTTTGAGTTGGGCTGGGTTAATTTTGTGCCTGGATCTTTGTGCTGTGCTTGTTAGGCCGTTTCCTTGTTATTTTGAATTCAAAGAGAAATGTGAAAAAAACCCCCATTATTTGTATCCAACAAAAGAAGGGGCTATAGCTGATAAAAATTAAGAAGAAATCCAACTGGTTTCAAGAGTTGACCTGAGCCATCCTTTGTTTTCTCCGTCATTGATTCTGCCATTGCATGTCATGAGTGGAAAATACCCATAGTGCAGGAAGTGCTTGAGATTTCCAAAAGCTTTAATTCAGCTTACACAAAGCTTACACAAACCATTCAGATCCCTGCTATCATCTACTGCTTGAGGAAATGGCATACCATCATCCAAAGTATTGCACCTCTCTCCTCACCATAAATCTGTTGACTGTTGAAGAACAACCATGTTCTGAGGGTGTGATGTAGTTATTTCTATTTTCTATGCAGTAGCTCTTGCAACCCCACAATGTAGAATAATGCAAAATGCAAATTAAACAAGTCTAATTACTATCCCAAAAACATGGTTTGGGACTTACCTCAAATCTCAGTTTGTTCTGGTCACCTTTGTCCCATGAGATAATTGTTTGTGCTGCTTTGCACAGGGATGTAGATGTGAACATGTTTTTTAGATGAAGATTTTCAAGGTGTGTTGTTCTTCTTCAGGCTGGAGCCTTCCTCTATACCTCTCTGCCTTTTTTTTTTTTTTCTGAATACTGGTGCTGTTGTTTCTTTGCTAGCAATAAATATGGCTGTCTAACATTCAGTTTTTCAGCACATATTCTGCTCTTAATGAATGTGATCATTTACACAGTGTCACTGTAGTATTGGCATGCTAAATAATTTAGAGAGCTGTGGCAGGTAGATAGCTCTGTGGTGTCTATGTTACTATGGCAATACATTTGCTTAATGTAAATATTAGTCATTCTGACCCTATGAATCTCAGAGCTTCTGACGTTATTAGCTGTGTCTAGGAGGTGGGGGTCTGCATATCTGAAAGAAAAGTTGTTCTGGCAATATTAATAGTTTAAAGATTACTTTCTTTTTCATAATTCCTTCTGCTTTGTGACCGAGCTGCATAATCTATTGATTGCAATGAACAGAGCAGAACATTACTCTCATTTCTTTATCATGGTTATAATGTAGCTCTGTTATAAAGAAATGTATAACTGTATTCTGATCCTCCAAAACTTCAGCTGACTGAAATGATAGGAAATAAGATCTTGAGGTCCATCAACTTTGTTCCTGATCACACAGTCAAAGCAGTTTAGGAGCACAAGAAGTAAAATCAAACTTGGAAGAAAAATTTCAGGGGTATTAGACTGAGTTCCCTGACTGGAAGAGGAAGCTAAACCTACGAGGCTTTTCCATTCCCTCTGTGAGTACCAGCAGGTATGAAATGACTTAAGAAACACCCAATTTAACTGAAAATTAAGGCAGAAACAATATGTTAATGAAGTTTATTTCTTAAACAGTTTCTAAGATTTTTTTAGTCCATTTTTATGATCCATTTCCAGGGAAAATGAACTACCTTCTGCAAAATCTTCTCTTTATTGCCAACTTATTCCTGATTGTATGAACTATTTTTGTTATGATTTGCTACCACCTTTGAGACAACAAACAGAAGTGGAAAAAGAATTAGATCACAATTGGTATTCTATGTAAAAGTTCAGTCACTTCAAGCCCCGAATACTGAATATACACTGGTAGTATTTGTAACATTTTATGAACTTTTTGAAACCTTGATGTGTTAAACTGCTAAGCTTAAGATCAATTTTAAAAAGATTTGTCAGGAATGTGCTACCCTTTCCCTGTGTTCAGAATTGTCCCCACCCTTCCTGCCAAATGTCTGTAATGCAGAAAAAGAAAGCATGGTAAGCAGCAAACGAGGTCTTTAATTATTTGTAGCGTGGATTATACTGGAGGTTTCTGTGTGCTGCAGTCTGACATCAGTGCTCAGTATCTATTTGTGTTTGGCCCATTATCTCTCAAAGAAGGAAATAATTAAAAAAGCAGTAGTAACCAAGCAAAGACTTGTGGTTTCTCTGAATTTCAAAGAAGAGATTTTGCTGGACTTGTATAAGTGTTTTTTATTTTTTGTATCTCTGAGATGATAAATCTTTTGCTATCAGGGCTTGCACATAAGGCAAAGCTCCTTACTCGACAAGAATACCAACTAGAGTTTTTAGTTGCCTTTCCATGGCACCGATGCTCGGAAATGCTAGTCTGGAACTCATGTTAACCTAGGAAAATTAATTATTTACTACATATCTTTTCCTGACAAGCCTGCCTGTGGGAATACTATGCTGTTGGCTGTCTCTTCTTTAAAAATATAGTATGCTTTAGGTGTATTTGTTGATTATAGATGCAGAGAAGTATTGAAACATTTAGATTCAGAATGCCTACTAGGTATTAGCATAGTTGAAATAGTAATTGGAGGAGCTTCTCTGATTATGCTTTTAGTAAACAAACTATACTCAGAAAATGGCTTGTGAAACGCCACATCCAGCATGATGTATCAGAGGAAAAAGACTGCAGAAGCACTTTCCACTCTGTAGCAAGAACCTGTGTAGAGAGAGTGGCTCCTGTGGAATCAGGCTTGGCAGGGCTTTCCCTTAGGGAAAGAGACTTGATGGTTCTGCATTTTCAAAGTCACAAGTATCCATTTTCAGGACACATTTCTGTGAGGGATACTTTGAGCCCTCAATGAGCACTCTTTTCTAGGTTTGGCTCCAGGACCTGCTGTGTGCCATAGGACTCAAGTGAAGAGCATGGCAGAGTGGGAGGGAGGGAGTTAGGGGACAGGGTGTGTTCCCTTGGCATATGGCAAACTTATACTAAATGGCTCTGGTGGAGGCTCTGCTGGCTTGGTGAGGCTTGTGCATCTAGAATCTACTGCTGAAGTAGACTGCTTTTTTTTTTTTTTTTTTTTTTTTTTTTTTTTTTTTTTTTCCCAGCTGCAGCACAGGCTTGGGCATGCTGGGCAGTACTCACAGCTTCCTGCAAACAGGGATACAGTGGAATGCTCCACAGAAAGCCATATACCAAATCTTTTCTTTCTGATCTCCACAGCATTTCTTTGCTCCTACTGCTGAAATATAGCATGCATGTATTTTAAAGCTGGGCTGAAGAAAGTGGAATGGATTGTGTTACAAGCTAAATATTGAAATCGGGTGACAAACTGAAAGGAACAAAAGTGTGTTCAAAATAGCAGTTGCATTTAATGTTTCACACATGATTTGCTCAGTGAGTTTCTTTTACTGTCACAGTGCAAGTGCCTTTTCACTTTTCCCCACAGAAGAAAAGAATCTAATTGTTCTGCAGTGCCTTTTTTACGTGTGTAATGAATGTCTGCTTTTGAGTATTACCCTACAAATAAAAAGTGGAGATTTTATCTGTAGTTTTTTAAAGCTTTTTGTTGTCATTATTTATATTCTACTTTGAAAAGGTAATGATGGCTGTTGCGCAGTCCTGTATATGACTCTCCTAGTGGAAGAAGAGCTGGCACCACTCTTGTGTTGGGATGGGGAGATCCCAGAGGAACTGTGTATCTCAAGCTTATGCTGACTGTTATTGTTTTTGGACTGTCACGTGTGAGTCCACACACTGAGTACTGTTGATCCATGGATAGCTGGCACTTAAATATCCCTTCTCATTTTCTTTCCATTGCTGTCACAGGACAAATACATTGTGGAGATTGAAATGGAAAGAATATTATGGCCCTTGTCCTCTTATATTGTCCTTAAAAATAATTGCTGTCCATTTAAGTGCTTACATAGATGTGGCATAAAGCTACATAGGCTAGTATAAGGTCTATGTGTATGTCTAAGTGTATTTCCAGTATCCTTTCCAGTAAATGGAGGTGTTTTTATAGTTACATTTGTAGTTTTGACAGAAGATGGTGAAAGAGGTGAAAAAAACCCCAACAGGTACAGTTTCCAGGGTTTTGTTTTGTAATTTTGTTAGTGTCTCAGTGTTTTCTTTTTCTATTAAGGATTAGAGAGTATATCCAAAGTGTAATTTAATATTTTGTAGATACAAAAATATATGTAACTTAATCCTTGCTGTTACTGCACTAAGACACTGTTGAAATCATAGTAATGAGCAATGTTTATGTTGATGTTGCATTGTTAGAAGAACACGGCTTTGGGTTCTCAGAAGGATCAGAAAAAAGGCACAGAAGGCTTGTGCTTTCTCACAGCATGACCTTAACAGGTGTTTATTTCCAGGTGCAGAACACTTAACTTCAGAGCTACAGTAATACTAAAGGATGTGGTTCTAACATCCTGCTTGGTTATTATAGTTTAATGCCACTCAGCATTATAATTAGCTTTACTAGACATTAATAAGTGGGTTTAATATTCAAACCATGGTGTTGGAGTTAAGTGTGCCAATGAACCTTATCAGTGGAGCAAAATGTAAATTTTAACTCATTTATCTCATTAGTCTTTAATAAGGCTGTGCTTCGCAAATCATGGCTGCATCATCTGCTGATTATACCCTCTGATCTGCTAAGCAAAATAGCAGTCTAATAATAGCCATGCATTGCATGAAATTCTCCCAATGGTGTTCTGAAAGACTTCACGTGTCTACTTTTTTTCATTTAGGGGGCCTTGATTGTGTCTTATCTCTTCTGCACAATGCCAAAATATAGAAATGAAAGGTAAGATGAGAATTTCCCTTAGGCCCTGGATTTAGAAGTGTTTTGCCAAATAGGAGTATGTGATGGGCTGTAAGTCCAAGTGTGTAGTTTGTAAGTCTAAGAGTGGGATGCATAGGGATTCTGAGAGTTTTTGGGACAGGTAAATGGCCAGACAACTGAATAATGTTGACTTGCCGCTTTAGTAATAATCAGAGCTCTCCTGATTAATAGTGACTGTGGCTCTTGTATTAAGGGAAGAAACTGAGCTGGTGATTTGCCTCAGGCCCATGTAAAAGGGAAGAGAATTGAAGGAGAAAGTAAAGTCTCGTGGCTTGAGCCCTCATATGCAAGCAGTTACCATTGCAGCTTGTGATCGTTGTGTGCGCCCTGCTTTCAGAGCAAGTAAGAAGAAATTGAACATATTTGAAGTAATTATTCTAGCAAGTCCAATTTTGATGCTTTTCCCCAGCAAGTTACTCATTTTGCATTGTCTGAGTCTGAAGAAACTCATTCAATTCTTCTAGAAATTTTCAAGCTTTGAAGGTTTCCCAATGCATGTTGGTAAGATCCACCGACTGGGAGTGAGCAGGGGTGATTCTGGTGTCATTCCAGTTGTTAGCTGATTTGGTTTGGGTTTGCTTCCATGTGATCTTTTATTCTGAAAAAAAATACTGGCATTCTCAGATTGAATTTTTTAATGTTTGCATCTCTTTCTAGAGCAACATTAAAGCAGTATTTCAGATACATGTGGTTTATCATGACAGAATCTGTTTAAATGGTTGCTAGGGGTGCAAGGAGGAGTATCTTTCTTACCACAGTGCATTAAACTGGTATTTAAACCTCTTTGTAGTGTGCTGAGGGGTGCGAGTAGTGTATTTTTATAGCAATAGCTACTGCTCACAGGGGCACAAAGCCTGTTGACTACTTTTGGGGTAGATGGACTGTTCTAGTAGTCATCATTCACAGTACTGTGTTGCATTTCCTGTGTTGGTCTTAGTGATGGTCAGATGGTAGGTAGATATATTGTCACAGAGAAAACTCACTTTTTGCCCTACTTAGAGAAAATCATGGATTTGTGTGCCAGTCCTGCCGAGTAAGAGGATGGAGGGGCATTGCCACAACCCCATCTGTTTACATGGAATCCAGTGGTTTTCATTTTAAAGTGTTGGCAACTTTGAGGACTGCTTCTTTCCAATTAGGCTGATTGTTGTGGTATCCGTAAGTGCAGCTGTATGCGCCTTTGGTACTGGCACTCCTGAAGAGAGGCTTTCATAGGGTCATAGAATGGCTTGAGTTGGAAGGAACCTGAAAGATTATCCAGTTTCAGTCTTCCTACCATGGGCAGGGACACCTTTCACTAGACAAGGCTGCTCAGGGCCCCATCTAACTTGGCTTTGAATACTTTGGGGATTGGGCATCCACAACTTCTCTGAGCAAGCTGTTCCACTGTCTCTCTACTCTCTGAGTAAAAATTTTCTTCCTATGGCCTAATCTAAACCTCTCGTCTTGTAGTTCAAAAACATTTCCCCTTATCACTGTCTGTCCATGTAAAAAATTGCTCCCCCTCCTTTTGGTAAGCCCCCTTGAAGTACTGGAAAGCTTCAGTGAAGTCTCCCTGGAGCCTTCTCCATGCTGAACAGCCCCAGCTGTCTCAGTCTGTCTTTGTAGGAGAGGTGCTCCAGCCTTCAGGTCATCTTTATGGCCCTCCTCTGGACCTGCCCTAACAGCTCCACATTTTTCTTGTGCTGAGGACTGCAGACCTGGGTGCAGTATTTCAGGTGTGGTCTCACAAGGGCAGGTTTTTCTTCTATCCTTCGTTAATTAGTCATTAGTCATATATATTTGGTTTTGTGCAGACTTATTAGTAACACCATTTATTTTCAGTTAGTTTTTTCAGCACATTTGGTTGTATGCAAATGCTTCATAAAGTCACCGAAGGGCTTCCTGAGACATTCTGTGACTCTCAGGACTGAGGATAATGTCTTTCAGAGTAAAAGTCTGCTTGAGAACAGCAGGGATGTCTGAGCTGCCTGACAGTTCTGAAACACCAGGAAAGGGCTTTATTATTGCAGTGGCTGTGGCAGGAATTACTGTGCAAGTACTGTAAGATCTGTGAGGCAAGGTGAAGATGAAACAGAATGGAGATGGCAGTGTATGTGGTGACAGTAGAAATACTGTGAGTTTTGTTTTAGCAGAGGGATAGCTGGTGAATGGTATAACAGTTTTACATATTCTAAAGTACCTTCATAACTGATGCATCAAAACAAAAAATTGGTTTGACATATGCTTTCTACAATTCAGAGGTTGGAAAAACAATCATAAATTTTTTAATTCAGTGTCAAGAACCAGTGTCAGGCATAAAGTCGGAGGTCTCACTTCCAAACGGGCTGTGGTTACAGCTGACCAAGGTTCAAGGTTTGTGCATATAGACAGACTTGCTTGTGCCTCTGTGAATTGCTTCTGTCTTCAGCTTGGGAGCTCTCTGAGTACTGGTGTGTCAGATGTGATTGTGGGATACTGTAGCTTCTGCAGCTCTCGCAGCCTTACACGGAAGGACAGAAGTGGAGGTGAGAAGCTGCAAAGTTCCCCAAGACATACACAGACACTCCCCACTTCCAGAACTGTGCAGGCAGGAATGAGCAACCTGGTGATGGGTGGAACCTGTGCTTTCCCACGCCGGTGGAAGCCTCCATAGTGTTACAAAATTAGATGGGAGAGGCTGTGGTTTAACTTTTGGTTGTCAATGCTGAGAAGCATTCCTGCCAGGGCTGACATCCAACTCATATTTACTAGGCTTTCAGTATTGGTCATTCCAAGTGTTAGAAAGTTTAAATAGTAATTAGATTTAATTTTTACCTGAATCTTATACTTGCTTCACCTTTTAGTAGATACATCTGTGAGGCTCTGTGTTTTTCAGAGCACTCCTTTTGTAAGATGAACAGTTTTCATTTGCAATTTGTTAGGTTATTTGCCTTCTTTTACTCTCCAGGGTGTGACAGTTGCTAGTTTATCTGCATTCCTTCCTGGACTAGAAAGACACCTATATTTTTGTTCATGTTTTCTCAAAGGTTCAAAGGCAAGACTGAAAAAAAAAATTATACAGAATTGTTTATCAAAGTGTCAGATTACATCAGTCTTTTATTTTTTTACAAATTGTTCCTCCAATTGTTTATCAGTTTACTTTTTTTTGCATGATGGCAACATTTCTGAGACAGGTGTTGTATAGACTATATATGTTTCATTTTTGGCCAATGCATTCATATGTTTCATTATCCAGGGAAAGGTATTCACAGGAATGGGAGATGCTGTAATGATACTCAGTTTTCAGTTGCAGAAGACTAGATAGTGGAAGAGTGTAAAATATTTTCATGATAGAGTAGCCTTATGTTAGGAGATCGGAGATGCAGAATTAATTTGCACTCTGCATAATGGAAAGCTTAATGCTGTGTACATGACTCAAATAATTTTATTCCTAGGAAAGCTGGTGAAACTTCAAGGGAAAAACATCTACCACCGGTAGAAAATGCAATGTAACTAAATAGAAATGGAAATATAAATAACATGTAGATTTTTCTTTGATCTGGCGTTTTATGCACTAAACATCATAAAAGTGCGAACAGTTTTTGATTTTCTTGTTTACTACCATATGTATTAAAAGCAAAAAATTTAACCTACATATAGAAAGCTATAGTCTGCCAAAGTCCACCCAACATGCAAATCTGTACTAATACTTTAAATAAGAGTGTCACTGCAGGGGCCAAGGTTATTTTTTCATGGAATTGTGCTCATAGATATGCTATTTTATTGAGGTTCTTGACTTTGTTACAGGAACTAATATAACATGAAGCTTCAACTTCTGCTTGTCTGCTCTGAGTTGGAATAGAAAAGGGAGAGGGAGAGCAATGTGACACAAATACCCGGGCTTTTGTGCCATGGGAATGGGGAACTGGAGAGGTAGAACAGGATTTTGTAAGGAGGTGTTCCTTTTGCCATTTTTTCCCTCTTTTATTCTTCCACCCGTTTGTTCTTCAGTGTACAGTGAGAGATAATGATTTGTGTGTCTCATCTTAAACACTAATGTTTATTCCATGGTTTTGCCCAAATTTGACAGCTGCAAATCATAAAAAGAATTCTGCAAGGGGCTTTCTCTTTGTCAAACTTGAACATAATTTAGGACAAAGGAAGTTCACTAGTTTCTGGAGCTTTCTCCAAGCTAAATTGGAAATGTCTGATGCAAGTAATACTGGTTCAAAAAGTTCTGTTGTTTCTGTCTTTTAACTCTTTTAAAGGAGGAAAGAAAGCCAACAAAAATACATTTATGTTTAAAAGTATCAATCTAGTAAATGTGACATTTTGCCACAAAGCCTACTTAATATGAGGCAATAGATGTACATAGGGTGAGATAAGAAAATAACCTTTCAGATTTTAGTAGCTCATTAAGTTGACAGGTTTGAGGAGTAATTTGTGATGGGCTTTTGCCATCCTACAGTGCACTGAAACAGTTGTCCTGAAGCTGTGTAACAAGATGCTTTTGCTCATTCTCTTTGTTCGTTAGTTCATCATGTCACTAATATGCTGTTGTTTCAGAGTGTAGGAAATAATGTTGACTTGGTGTATAAGTAGCTTTGGGTGGTAATTATCTCTAAAATGAGTAGTTTCAGTAGCTGTGTACAGAAGATAAATGACAGATTCAAGTTATCTAGTCAATTATTATAGTCCATGTACTGTAATGAACATATTGAGAGGTATAGAAGGGGTTTACTGTGTGATAACTCTACTTAGGTAGAGTTATAAACTGATTTTTTTCCAGGGAAAAGAGAATTTTGTATTGCAAATGAAGTTTTGGGAGGAGAAATAAGTATGTTTATAGGTTTAGTATTATGTTAACAACTATGCAATAACCATTCTATATGTAACAGTTTTGGTTTTATGGTATATTCTGTCCTTTTCTGGTGATTTTAGTTTGAAAGAGAAACATGGAGAGAAGTATCATGTGCATATGAACAAGAGAGCAGTTCCATCTGCAGAGTGGAAGTTCTTTTGTCCGTGCAAACTTGGCAACAGTCCTCTTGGGAAGATTGCTGCTTGGTTTCTTTGTTTATTGGTCAAATAATCAGGGTAGTCTTAACAGTGTTTTACTGCTGATTCTTGTGTTTGACCTATATTTAGAATCTGCAGAATCAACACAGAGGGTGGAAACTAAAAAAAAAAAGTTTGTGGCTTCTCTATTATGAAACACAATGTTTAGAATGTGTATTTGCATTTTACTGTGATTAGTGCTGAAAGCACACACGTCTTCTTTAATGTCACTTTGTACACTTGAGAACATTATTCTTGGACTTCTTGTGCTTATTATAATGAGTAATTTGGCATGTTGTACAAATCACTTGAAAAATTGTCTTACATATTATTGCTGTAGCCATAAAATACATAGCTTAATCTTGTTTTCTGTAATCTACATATGATAATTACAGGTATATTGATAACATTTTTCTAGACCATCTTTCTCCTGGGAAGGTAGTATTTCCTGTTCTGTATGCTAGTATTCTGAAAATAGTTTTAAATCTTCAGCGTATAGAGTCTTCTACTGCTTTGCTGGTCTCGTTCATCTTCCTGTCAGGAAGGCTTTCTAGAAAGGCAACTTAATAATTTCCTGTGAATTTATTTTATACTTTTAGCTACAGAAACTGTTTTATCTTTCTCAAAAAACAATCTAAAGAACAAAAAATGTTCCATCACTTCGGTATCACAACTTCAGGAAGCATGTGGTTTCTCTAAATTATGAGCATGTTGGAGCCAGGTTTGTGTCACACAGGTGTCAGAATTATCTTGGAAAGTAAAATTGATGTACAGAGTGCATGGGTCACTTTGATTTCTTTCTTCCACTAGAATAATAAGGACAAAAAATGGGCTTTGTCAAATGTCTGCTTTCTGATCTGTTCCTCCCTCCCACTCCTGGATAGTGATGAATTTTGAAATAAACCCTGTACAGATTCTTAGGAGGATGAGGACTTTGACAACAAATTTTAGCAATAATTCACTTCAATTATAGCAAAAAATTACTAATCTAGACATAGCATAGGTTATTTGTAATTGACTGTACGTGAAGTAATGGAAAGTAGATTCTTTCACTCAGTGGCCTGTGCTGTGCCCTCTGGGGTTGTTTTGTTTCTCTTTGAAACTTGGTGTGGAAACAGTTGCCGTACAAAGTTTTAAACTGAGGCTTGTTTTGCTTGTGATGTCTGTCTCACACAGTACAACACTAAATGCTTTTGTCTATGGGCCTTGGACATTTTTATGACTTGGTTTTCTGTGAAAGCAGTCTTTTCTGGGGTCATCAATTTTGTTGGAATGAACCAGCAAAGCTAAAGCCTTTGAGCTGATTTCAGTGCAATGACATCTTCATTCTTTAGTGTGTAGGTAGAAAAGAGCTTTTCTGAACTGCTATTTTAAGGCTTTTTAAAAAAAGTTCATTTTTAATACCTTTTGTCTAGTAGCAGATGAGACACCTCAGTCATACTGTGCCAGAATGCTATTGGGAATAGAGAGGTATCTATCTTGGATTTTAAGAACCTTAGCTGCTATTTTTTTATTACTTTTTAACCAATGTAATCTGTGTTTTGAACCACTAATTGTTACTGAATTGTTCCCTTTCTGTAGTTGGCTAAATGTGAGGACATAAAATGCAACAGAGAAACAAGTTTATTATATTCCTTATCTCTCATAAAAAGAATCAAGTCATACCATTAAAATAACAACCATATTTTTTTTTTCTTTCTCTAGCTTCAGAATTATGACCTAGAGATATGAATATGTAGTTCATTCCTCCTGGGACTTTGCAAACATAGCTTCAGTAATTGTATGCTCTCAGGTTCCAATGAAATTGCCTATGTGCAAGTGAGTGTGGTAGGTGAACATAGCTGTGGTGTAACAGGTAAATCAGGCCTTTCCTGAGCAGGTCAAGGTCTCTGTCAAGTATACCATGTTGCTTAATTCCTGTTTTCTTGAGCAGTCAGTGCCATTTCTCTACTTTGGTAGTATGACCTTTGATGAACCATCTTCGCTGGTTAGCTGTTTATCTTCCTGGGTACACTGTATGTAATTTTAGCATAACACATCAATGCATTTTGAACCATACTACCTAACTGGCATTGGTGTTTCATTTTGGCTGACCCATGCAGCAGGAGTCTCTGAGGGACTGGGATGTGGCTTAGCCTGTGTCCCAGTGCATAGGCTGCCAGCAGGAGTTGATCCTGTTGCTTGCCCTTGAAGCAAGCTTGTTTATGCCAGTGTAGCCCCCTCTGGGCTGGGGCTGTCAGCTGGGCCTTGTGATGTCACTGCTGCTTGTTTGCTGTGGGGGGATTGCCTGTTCATGTGTCTGGAGAGCCATGGAGTTATTTAATGATGCAACCTGGACCTCCTAATGCATAATACCGTAGGATTATACAGAGCACACAAAGAGCTTAGTGGTAGCCCAATTGAGCTAATGTGAATCTACAATAAATATGTGATTAGTGTAGCTCCCCAGACATTTGATGAAAGATGAATTGTGGTTTTTAACTGAAGCAGAGAGACTGTAGATGGGACAGAAAGATTTTTTTGTCTCATTATAAAACATACTGTGTGCAGTTTCTCTCATGAGAGAGATCGTTAGGCAGAGTCTGTGGGGACAAGGCACAAGACATTCTTACTTTCATGTTAGTAGGTTGGATTAAATTGTGCTTGATGAGAACAGATTGATACTTTGGTTAACTGCATTGCTTTACAATTTGTGGTGACTCATTCTCTGTCAGGCTTGTAAGCAAATAACTTTATCAGTGTAAAAACATATCTTGTCCCACCTACATATGGAAAGCTTATTAGCATCTTTGCAAATACTGGGTAGAAAAGCTGGATTGAAGAAAGCTGCCTAAATGTGAAATGCTTGCTTGAGATAGACAAAGGACAGGAGAAATTGGGACTGGAGCACTGACGTATGAAAGGACAAATGAAGAAAGAAGATAATTACTCACATAGTTTAAATGATTCCGCTAGTAGTCTTCTTCAGCTTCTAAAGGTGAGTGGGACTTAACGAAAATGAGAATTCCTTGATACAGTGACTTTTAACCACTGTTTCGTAGTTGCCTACTGCAGACCTAGTGCTCTCCAGTGAACAATGTGTAATCCTTCTGCTCTCTTGTGGTGATTGTATAGGATCATTAAGGGTGGGGATGTGACTGTTCTTCATAGGCTTTGGTTTTGCAGCAAAACTTTGGCACAAGCACTATGAATCCTTTTCTTTGAAAGGATTGATGTATTTCTTTGAAACACTACTGTTAATAAGATTTAAACTGTCTCCCTGATCATAGTCCCTAAAGAAATTCTGACAAATTCATGCAGAAGGTTTTCTTTTCAATCAAAAGTAAACAAATCCTGAACAAGGTCTCTTTTAAGCTGAAACTAAGTTGAGACATGCTAAAAATTGCCACTCATTTTTCTCCTACCTTCCCTTATTCACTTATCAGAGACTGCAGAGGTGTGATTGCACAGCTGTGATCAAGATGGTATAATTTTCCTCTGCTTCTTTGAAGTGGTCTAATTTCAAGCCCCTTTATGCTACACTGATCCATGAAAAAGTTTTGAAATGTGCTGTTTCTTTCACTGCCATCAAGGCTTCTCTGTTGCCCCTTGCATACCTGGACTGACAGGGCGGAAAGCTTTGGCCTGTAGGGAGCAAAACTGTGCTGCATCTGATCTAAGAGGTTCGCTTGTGTTTGTGAGTTGTTGAGCATGGCATCTTAATGTCCCAAAAGAAGACAACCTTGATAAATTGCGGTCTTGCAGCGTATTTTATGCCTTCTTTACTGTGTTACTGTATAAGGCCACATATTTTTGGTCTTTGTTATGCATTTCCTGGGAAACCTTAATCCTGCAGACTTTTGTGCTGGGTTGTGGTGTTTTTTTTTGTTGTGGTTTTTTTTTGTTTTGTTTTGGTTTTTTTGTTTGTTTTTTTGTTTGGTTGGGTTGTGGGTTTTTTGTTGTTTTGTTTTGCCTTTTTTTGTTTTGTGGGGTTTTTTTTCTGTTTTGTTTTGGTTTTGTTTGTTTGTTTTTTGTGGGGTTTTTTGGTGGGGTTTTTTTGGGTGGTTTTTTTCTGGGTGGTTTTTTTGATGTTTTGATGGGTTTGTTTGGTTGGTTTGGTTTTTTTTAAGCAAAAGTGAAATTTTTGGGAAGAGACGCTCCACTGTGAGAAGACTTTACAAGGGATTCTCTGCTAGGTTGTTCTTCGTAGTGTACTTTACAGTAAGATAAGTACTCTTTGATTGAGATGTTCAGCCCTGTAATCAGCTGTGTAAGAAGAGCTGATGGTGTCCTGGCTTTGGAAGGAAAACTGAACGCAGATGTCCTCCCATGAGCTCAGTGACTGAGTCCTGTGAACTGCTGTTTTACTTCAACTGGAAATAGGCTGAGTTGTACTAAAGCATCCTGAAATATCTCTAGAATGCATATGCAAGTGGGTTTGACCTTGTGATGGGGTTAAACAACTCATAGATAAGATATGAAAGATTTACCTGCTAAGAAGGTTCTGTTACCATATGGCAGAGTCAAAGTATTAAACTGACCAGTGGCTTTTGGAAGTAGAATTTTGAATGGACTGTATGAGAGATATATTCACACTTGTCAGGGTTACCAAATAGTGGAGTAATAACTTGATCAGGATTTAGCAGAGAAAAATGGCTAAATTATTGTAAAATTTTAATCATGAACTGATTAAAATAAATGATTACTTTTGTTGTTAGTGGCCCCTGGGTTTATGTCTACTTTTTCCTCCATGAATTGGGGTTTTATAAATTAATTTACTTCCTCACCTTTGGACTCATTATGGTCAGGTTATTTGTCTTGTTTAATTGGAGTGAGATTTAACTCACAAGGAATGATGTGATGTTACGTTTAGTGTTGCACATTTGGTCTTGCAATATAATCAAGTAAACCTAATCCAGTGACAAAATCTACTTACAATGAATGTAGTCTGTCTGCCACTGCTATAGCTACAGCATGCTGCTAGATTGAAATGTATCGTACAAGATAGTCTCTCTTCCAATTCAATTACCTTTTCTAAATAGGGACGCTGTTTTTAGGATCTATTCTGTGACCACTTAAGTTGTCAAAAGCTTTTTGAAACACTGTTACAGAGTTTGAAGTCTTTGAAGCCTACACAATCTATTAGTGTTTTGTATTACTAAGGAAATCCCAGCATCCCAAGACGCTTTTGAAACTGGAAATATTTGCTTCCTTAGGGGAATTGATTTGAACATAGAAATATTATTGCACATCATAGTCTGCAATGCTGTCTTGTTAATTTTAGATTAGAGATGATTAAAAAGCCGTAGTTGGGAAGCTGTGAGGATAATGTTTGTGTTCTTCAACTGCTCTCAGATTTCTGATCCAGTAGCTGGGCTAGAGGCAAGCAAACTTAGCCCTTGTCAACAATGTTTGCTGCAGACAAGTTGTTTTCCACTAATTATTTCAATTTGCTATTTTTTTTCTTCATTCGATGCTCTGTATAGTCCATTTATGATGACTTTTGTGAAGTAGGAGGAAACATTCAGAGTGAAACATTACAGATGTTATTGTTTGTGACCACAGAACAAATGATTTTCTTTTCTGATTATTTCATATTAAAGAGGATTTAATGTTGGAATTGTATGTAGTATATTGCTAGATGCAGGTTTTAGTTATAGAACATAAATGCTGGAAATGAATTTGCTATTTTACAGTTTGTTGGTTGCATATTCCCAAAGATCTTTACCAAGTAATGGGGTGGTGTTTGTGTCTGTAATTACAAATACAGTAAATAGACCAGGCAGGATGCAGCTTGAAGGGACCTTCCTAAAAGGTTTCTGTGACGGATAACATAGACATTTCTAGAGTTGGCAACACTGAAAGCCCTTGCTGTTCTGATGTAGATTTATTCATCTGACAAAAATGCAATTTGAACCAAAACACTGGCAGTTTTTGGTGACTTGTGTATCTAAGAATTTGCTGTGTTGTCATTTGAGTGTGCCCAGACTGGGACTTGGAAATAGCTGCAAGAAGCTCTTAAGTATCGTGAATAAGTAGGGCCTTAGGAGTTGTTATGCTGGAGATAAGGGGACACCTGCTTGTCTTAAAGGCTTCTTTCACTGGGGCTGTATTTGTTCTTTTCATGTGGTGGCTGGACTTAGAATATCCTTGTGTAGGAAAATGTCCATTCTCCAAGTGCAGGCTGTAGCAGTCATCTGCCTAGGCAGTCAGCTGTTAGGAGGGGCAGGGCTTCAATGTTCAGTGCCATAGTGATGGTTATAAATTCTTACACAAACATTGATAATTAAATAGATGTTGTGGAAAGTGAGCTTTCCTACTGGACACACAAACGTAACAGTGGCTCTGTCACTGGACCTCTTGGCATCTTGGTGGATTTTGAATGAGTGTCAAGATATGTACCATTTCTGTTCCCTTGAGATCTTCTCATAGCTGCAGAGAAGCAGGCAATATTTCAGGAATCTGAAGCACCAATATGGAACTATCCCATAGTAGTCTGCTTAGAGAGCTAAAAGATAGGGTAGGGTCTGTCTGGCGGTGTGGGAGAGAATTTTTTTCTTGATTTTTGTGGAGTAGCATCTGAGGCTGGGATAGGAAAGATGCATGATGAAAAAAGATGAAGAAGACAGAAAATTGCAAAGGCTAGGGAGGACAGAGAATTAAAACAGATTAGAAGAGAGCAGAAGAGAGGGTAATGGGTTAAATAGGTTTGGGTTTTCTGTGTGTGACAGCATCCTAGAGCTTTGCATGCATCTGGAGAGTCTTACATCACTGATTTTTATCAGAATTTGTGAAGAAAGCCATAGTCTCCCTTATTGTTGTTTATTATCTTTAGTACTGGAGACGGATCTGAAGTTTCTGATTCTGTGCTGCTAATGGAATTTATCATGTGATAGGTAGATGTGTACTATCAGTTTCTTTGAGCTAAATTCTTAAACAACATGCAGAGACTACATTGAAACAACCTGTAAGTTGTCAAGTAAAGGAACTCATAAATACCAGAATGAAGCTTGCCTCTGCTTTGTTAATTAAGTTCTCTTACTGCACCGTATGATACCATCTTTAATTACATGATCATATTAGTGTTTCCAAAGCTGCTTGCTTCATGCACAGAAGAGATCTGCTAAAGTGGTGAATTAGGATTGTAAAGTGAAGGGCACTTTTGCCTGGAGGAATCTGCTGGACTTCTACCAACATGGAAAAGTTTCTGTTTGTAGGAGAGCGCTGGCAAAGAGCAACCGGCGGGAAGTGGGCAGGTGATCTGAAATATATGTCAGTTAAGTATTCCTTGGATTATTAGCTATGGTGTTAGGCAAAGTACTTAGAGCAGGCTTTTTCTAAATGGTGTGTAAGCATGCATCGTGTTTTCCAGTGTTTCTTGGTAGAAATGTTGAGTGCTCAGAGTTGCAAACACATTGCCAGAAGTTGTACATTTAAGGTGTAGTGGTATCTACTTAAGAAAGTAACGATAAAAGCACCGATCCTGGGTCTCTCAAGTTGAGTGGTCAAGTCCACTTGCTCCTTTGATCTCTGATTATTTTTGTGTTTTGTTTTGTTTTTCCTCTGCAGGAACATCAGTAATGTAGAAATAGTATATACAGTTCAATTTCACAGGACTGTTTAAGAAGTAGCGGTGTACTGGCCGGTGCCTTAAAGTACATGAGCACATGAGCTAGTTCTTACTGGTTGTGCACAATCCTCTCTGCTGCATCTGGTTCCAGGTGGTTTATAATCTGGAGACTGTTTGTATGGAGTGCCAGCTTCATTCTGGAAGTGGTGTCACCCAAACAGATAAAGTGTGCAGGATTTATGCTGGTTATGCTTGCTTCTCCACACGTGGAATATGTCATCTGCAAAAAGGATGGGCTAGGTTGTGTTACTTGTATTGTGTGAGAGTGCGTTTAGCAAGTGCAAAGGAAATGCATTGTAAATGCTGAAAGAAGCAAGGTTAAGATGTAGGGGGGAGGCTGATCATGTGATTGAATCTTGAAAATATGAATATATGTGTGTGTGTGTGTATATATATACACACATACACAGGGGAGTGCATAACCTCCTTGCTTGCCTCAGAAATCTTACCAGTTGTACCCTGTAGATTTTTGGACTCTTAAAATGGCAAAAGTCGCTGCTGCTTTTGAGACAGGCTGGATGTTCTCCTGTGCTAGTTGTTTCAAGAATATAAACAGAGCACACATACAGGGAGCAGAAATATCCACTACAGAGAAAAGATTTTCATCTTTTAAGATATGCACAGAGAAATCCGTTCTATAATGGCAAAGAATTGCTGTATGGGATTCGACAGCTTATGCTACAAAAAATTCTGTTTGTTGTTGGGAGCTTTTGGTTGGGCTTTTTTTGCTATGGTCCCAAACTGAAATAAATTAAATGCCTAGTTGATTTGCAAAAAGGAGAATAAAAATGTAAACTTTATAAAAAAAAAGGAGGAGCTGTGTGACTTAGATATTGGTGCGTGAAGGAATAATATATGTTCTCTTAAGCCTCTCAAATATCTGCAAGATATCAATCTTTGTTTCATTTTAACTTTCCCCTGCAGGTCTGCAACTAGTTTGATACTCAGATATCTAGGATATTAAATAATGGATGAAAGGCATGTTTCAATGTTTGATCCTATTCTCATAGTCCTTTAATATGACATCTCAATTTATTTGGCTTTGGATACCATGAATATTTTATCTTTTATGTTGTTTGGTTTTGTTTACTTTGGTATTGATACAAGATGCACCCTTCTATGTGAATATGGTGCTCTAAAGATGTTTTCAACTGTTTATGATATGGTTTCTGGCAGAACACTTCTAAGAATTTATAATTATATCTGTTACTGGAAAATATTAAAAAAAATAGGGAACTAACATCTACTTTTTTTTTTTTTTACCTGTTCAGTCTATGCAACGTTAGTTACTAAGCAACTCTGAAGAGACATGGTCAGATGGCAAAAGTGTCATAATGAGAAACTAAAAATGCAGTGATATGCATAAAATGTTTATTGCATAAGCTTCTGTTGGGCTTCTTTATTTCAGTAGCACCTTACTGAAGTCACTTATCTCAAAAGTTTGAGCATTATAAGCTATTATTGTGGGCTAAGTCTAAGATGATCCCATATAAAATGTTTTAAAATTTCTATCCTCAAACTGAATTAAAAGAAGGAAAGTTTGTGTTCTCTTTAAGTGTGTTCTTTTCTGTTAGACACTCTAATTTGATGTGCACTGGTATATGTGTGTTTCTTTTTGGTTTTGTTTTTTTTTTAACAGGTTTCTGTAGGTACCAAAGCTCAGGACACAATATCAATCTCATCATGACGCTTGAACATCTGTAGCTCAGTGGAGGATTTAGAAAAGAAATTCAGCATGACCTAGTTGACTCGACCTGTGGAAATTTTATAATGTCCTCTGGAACAAGTATCAGCAGAAACAGGCAGGCTCCCAGCCTGCAGGGTGTTGACCCAGAAACATGCATGATAGTGTTTAGAACACACTGGGCACAGGTAATGTTAATTAGTTTTATTGATTGAAGATAGCTGCATTAATACAAATTTGCTTCATTCTTTCTTTCGGGATAATCCTGAATTGCTCAGGAACAAATGTCTTTCATGCAGAATTGAGTAGATGACACTGATCTGTTTCTAAAATGCAAAGGTAATTGACCTTTCAAGGTATGGCTAGCCTTTACTAATCACACTTGGAACTCTGGATTTGCATCTAAATGGGAAGTGGTAGGACATGGTAATATCTTATTGAAGGCCTAGATCTTCTTACTGGCTTTCCTATTGATTCATTGTGACTTGCACCCTGTTGCAGACTTCTGCACTTCTTTTCCTTGTGCTGGGTAAGTCTTGCCTATCCTTTGCAAAGTAAATTAGATGCACGGTGCCAAGCTCAAGTATGCACTCTTGTTTATTATGGATAGAGGTAGATTATACATTTCAGCATATTCTAAAAATTGTTTGCAGGTCATCAGGATTGTAATTAATTTTAAGCAAAAATATTTTACTGTGAGCACCATAGTATGAGGTCTTGTTTGCTGCAGTAATATGAAAAACCTAGCAGTTTAGATAAAACTGATTTCTATGCTACTGTTCTTGTTGTTCTTTGGCTCTCCCAAGAAACCAACCAGACAAATGGTGATGTTTCTGAGATGTCTCCAGAGTCAGGAGCTGTCGTTCAAGAGTCATCTTTTCTCATCACTAACTAGTGGTGTGTCATGTTAGGGGAGCCACTGTTCCTTTATGATTTTTTTGGCAATTATCCTCCACAAAAAGGCTAAAGACAATGGGGATTTTTTGCAGACAAAGAGCTTTATTGGTTGCATGCACAACAGAATGTAATTCAGGGTTAGACCTGGTGTATGAGTATTATTACTGTCTTGAAAGTTGCAAGGGTATGTGGCCGTCAGTGGCCATTTGATATCATATAAAAGGTGTCAAGCAAAGAACAGCATTGTAGGCTGCTACTACTCTTACCTACTGCAAATCATCCCATGATATTGATATTCCTGAGCACAGTTACTCAGGCTGGAGAACAGGCCCTTTCATTTCAGTCCTCTGTGATTTGTTTCAAACATCACGGAAACTCAGTTTCTGAACACTAAGGAAACCTAGTTTATCCCTATCTGAGATACCCTATCAGGAATAGGGTAAATGAGAAATTTAGGTGTTTATTAAAAAAGGTGAACAACAGCAGTGTATTTTTGCCTTGTACATGTCAAATGTGAAACTTTCAGGTTTTGTCTGTCAAACTTTCTGAATTTGAAAACATAGGAAGACTTAATGCTTTTTGTGTTAAAGAATTTAAATTATTTTTTTCCTTGTAGTGATAGGTGCATGCTTTTTATGATGCATTCAAGTGCATTAAAACTGATCTGTCTTTGTTTCTCTTTAGGTTCTGAAAATCTTAGAGAAGCATGATCCTTTGAAAAATACTCAGGCAAAGTATGGGGCAATCTCACCTGATGAGGCCAGCACTGTCCAGAATTACGTGGAGCACATGCTTTTTTTATTAATTGAGGAGCAAGCAAAGGATGCCTCGATGGGGCCTATTCTGGAGTTTGTGGTCTCAGAAAACATCATGGAGAAGCTTTTCCTTTGGAGCCTACGACGAGAGTTCACCGATGAGACAAAAATTGAGCAACTCAAAATGTACGAAATGCTCGTAACCCAGTCTCATCAGCCTTTGCTGCATCATAAACCCATTTTGAAGCCTTTGATGATGTTGCTGAGTTCCTGCTCAGGAACAACCACTCCAACAGTGGAAACAGAGTTGGTTATCCTCTTGAACCAGCTCTGCTCTACAATAGCCAAAGATCCCTCCATTTTAGAACTGTTTTTCCACACTAGTGAGGACCAAGGAGCTGCCAATTTCCTCATTTTTTCCCTGCTGATCCCCTTCATCCATCGAGAAGGAACGGTAGGCCAACAGGCCCGGGATGCGCTGCTTTTCATAATGTCTCTCTCTGCAGAAAACAACCTTGTTGCAAACCACATAGCTGAAAACACCTATTTTTGCCCAGTAAGTTGTTCTTATTTTACATTGTCTTCAGCTCTACACTGTCTTCCCTGTGTTCTTTCCTCCTTTTTTGTCACTTTTGGTAAAGAAGTGTTGTAACATGTTTGTTTCTGTTAACACCTATTTCACAAATGGTAATTCTGTTTAAACCATCCCCAATGCCAAACAGTCTTGCTTCTTGTTTCTTTACCAGGGTCTTGTGCTTTTGGGGTAGCACAAGTCTTTTTGCAGTCACACAGTGAATTGAATCGGAAAACTGATAAAAGTTGTAGCAAAATGTAGAGGGAGGGAAATCTGTCCTGTCTCACTGTGAGGCACCTTTGAGATTCTGGGGCTTCAGGGAGTGAGAAAGGGGAGTGAGGTGTCCTGAGGTGATTGTTTCAGGTGGCAGCACAAGCTTAAGCAGGCTGTGCTTCCCATGCTGACATCAGTTCAACAGTTCAGAAAACAAGAGTGAGAATAGTGAGAGTGTTACAGAAATACGATCATTTTTGCAAGATAAAAGGGAGATTTGCTCGTTGTCACAAAATTGGATGTTTCTATGGCTGTCTCATGCTAACCACCATCTTGCCTACATTGTTCTCTGTTAAAAAACTTGGTAGCACTGTTGCATTGTTACACCTGGCAAACTGATCTTACTAGATGAATAGAAAACCTTTATTTACCTTGCTGTTAAGTAAGTAATCTGGTTTAACTAACAAAGCTGTGCTGCTGCAGTTTTAAAGCTGAAGCAGACTAAGGTAACAACACTGCTTTTATTTGTGCCTTATCACAATCTGAGATCTGCAGTGGGTGCGTTCAAACCCAAGTATCATTCTGTACAGAAGTTGCTCCTGTGGGTCAGTTTTTGGATAGATTCTTTTATATTCTGCATGGATTGCATTGTAATTTAATAAATCCTGGAAAAATGAAGTGGAGGAAAGTCTTACATGGCTACTAAAGCAGAGAGCTGTAGAAGAGAGAGCACTAGAACCCCTGCCACTGCTTGACAATGGCTCGAGCCTTAGGTGTCCATTTATTCTGACATTGCTTTGAGCAGTAGGACAGAGCTACATTTGCAGGGTAGGGGAGACCTAAAAATTCAACAACAAAACTTCTAAATGGCTTCTTTTGTCAGTTGTAAATACTGCATCAATTTGAGACTCCAGTTGACCTTGTTTAATAGATACTGCCAAAGAATATGATATTGATTCTCAAACAGTCCCCAAGACAGATACCATTATTGGATCCATGCTATAATTACATTTTCCAATTAGTTAAAAAAAAAATAACCAGTCTTATTACACTGAAGATAAAAGCCAGCTTGCAACAGCAGGGAGCTATGATCGACAATCATTCCAATTAGGAAAGCTTCTTGTCAAAATGTGCTACAATCAGACTTTCCTGAACAGTAATGAGGTTGGCCTAAGTCTATAATACGACTTTAATGTAATGCCATATATTTATTACTAGCACGATATCTTTTTTTGAATTTGAGTTGTGATGAGCTGAAAAACAGATTTTGTTCTGATGGAGGATTTTGTAGGTGTCAGTGACATTGCTGTGTATCACTGAAATCAGTGCAAACGTTGCCTTAGGTATTCTGCAAAACAGTTAATGCAGTCCTGTGTTGATAGCAGAGACATTTTGGGTGGCGTTGTGTTGATGTTATCTCTGTTTCTGGGGACAGGTTGGCACGTAGGGTATATTACTATATTGCATAATATAGGCATCCCCTGGGGTGGGGTCTGGCCATAAATCTCTGCTACCTCATGTACCCAGATCAGTGTTAGATCTGTGCCAACCTGAACCTGAAGGTTTTCTTGATACTGTTTTTTGACATGACTTTAGTTAGCAGCTTTTTAAAAATTGGATTGTCCATAGATCCACAGTATTCAAAACTGTAGGTGAAAAAACTATAAGGAAGGAAGGAGACAGTTTGCAGTGGGATACATCACTAACAAATGTTTTTAACATGGAATGTGTGGGCAAACTATTCAGTAAAATTTTCTGATTTTACACCAAATAGTTTTTACCATGTTTTGACATGAACGTTTTCTGGAAACGGTTGAAGATACTATCTGTTCAGCATTATAATAAGGAAAAAATTTTCTAAAGAGTTTTGAGCAGGGTAACATCTCAAAGTCCCTCACAAAAGTTTGTAAATACCTTGCAGCTTAGGAAAACAACTGTTAGAGCAGGAGGAGGAATGGTCCTGCAGTGCCCTTGAAAAGTTGCAGCTGCATAGAGATAGAAAGACTATGGATGTGGGAGGAGAGAGAATTATTAAAAGGAAGTAATAGTCCAGATAGCAATTGATTATGCATTAACAACACATTAGAATCACATGATGTGCCTGGGATTACAAATCATGTAGTCGGTGTCTTCTGTGAGTCAAGAGAAAGTAAATAAATCAAAGAAACTGGTTTGTAGAGAGACTCATGACTCAACGGTGAGAAACTGCTGCAGATGGGTGTAAAAGTAGATGAGCATGTAGGGCTGACATGACAAATGCTAGAAAGAAGTTTAAAAGGACACTGCGTAAAACAAAAAATAAAATGTATCTTGCTTTTTCAGGGTGTAAATGCAATAATTTCCTTCCCTTTTAGATTATTTTTTTCATTAATGTTTCATTGCTGATTAAAACTCTGTTCTGTTGGTAATTTCGGGTAGTAACTCTATTTGTACCATATACTTCATGAACATTTTAAAATACTTTTTATCTAAAGAGATGAAATTGCTTCCTGTAGCTACTCTGTCTCAGTGCTTAAGAAACATAATTCCATTTGTGTTGTATTTCATAGCAAAAGTAAGAGCTTCCTAAACTTTACAGATTTTAGCAGCTGTGTCTGTCACTTCTTACTTCAGTAAGTCTGACAAACTGAATTCAAGATATTGATTGACGGTGAGTTCACTGCTCTTTTTAGTGGAGAGTAGTATGTTTTGTTCAAGGTCAGCTTCTTGTGCTTAAGGGCTAATACCCATATGAAGGAGAAATGTGGATGGGACACAGCTCTGAGAATCAGATTGCCTACTGAGAGGGTGCATTTGTGTTTATGAATAGGAATTAAATTTTAGGTGTACAATGGAAAATCAAGCATGCATTAATTAAAAGTTCATGAGACAAACAAATGTCAAATTCTCTCATTGTCGGAAGCCTGGGTTTGTGAGAGTGTTTGTGTGAGTTATGTGTAGGTAGTTCTACAAGAGCTTTTTCCTGAGCTCTTCTACTGTGAGGAAAAAAAAAACCAAAGAGATTCTGGTTGTAGAAGAATGGGATTGTACAAATAAAGCTTTGCTCAATAGCTTTAGCTTCTCATTTTTTTAGGGTATCTCTAGCTTTGTCCTTTATCTGTGTGTGTCACTGTACTAAAGCAATTTCCACAGTATTCTCCCCTCCCCTTTAATATTTGGCTTACTTACCTATGCCAGAATAAATCCATCTTCAAAATTATGTGAATTAGGAGTAAAAAGTATTCAGAAAGACAGCCTTTGTCTGACTGTATGGATTAAGAGTTACAATTGCTTGTGCTTGGGTACAATCAAAATCTGATCACCTTCTGTGAACCCTTGGTCTTTGGTCTGGACATTGTCAACTGTTTGTTTTCCAGTGTTTTCTAGTAGATAAGAGCTGTGTTTCATCTGAGCTTTGACAGTCTATCCCTGTAGATGCCAAGTAGCCATTTGTTAGAGGAAATATTCTTAGAAGAGTCTGTTGAATGAAAATTGAAAAGATTTCCATTGGGCTGAGTTTTATATATATATAATATATATACATATATAATGTTCACATTAAAATGAGAATCATCTTAAAAAATTACTGTGAAGTCGTATGAAATCATCTCAGAAGGATAAGAGTACTAAGTAATATTTAGAAAGTTTCTGGCCTCAAATAACTTTAATAATTAAAAACTGCATCTGAAAATGCTATACTCTGGATACATTCATCAAAATTTAAAAACCTTTTTGGAAATATGCTTTCTAAATTGTAACTAAAATGCTCTCTTTTGTGGTGATACATTTGACATAAATCACCTGTATGGCTTAATATTACTGGAAACATTGATTAAATAACAACTGATTTCAGACTTTTTTATTTTTTCACTTCTTGCCTTCAAATAAATAAGGCAAAGGGAAATTATGAACAGTTAAATTTACTTTTTTTGAAGTAGATTCAGCTGAGTTTAAGTGCCTGGCAATCAAAGTGTGGTCTGAGTGAGGCTGAACTTCATTTTTGTTGATGGGGCGCTTTCCCTTTCCATTTCTGATGTTTCATGTTTCTGTGTGAAATGACTTCTTACATGTTTGAGCAGGGACATTTGAATCACCAACAAAAGATAAGCTGTAGATAATGGCTGTTTCTAAAAGGGACTGAAGGAAAATGCAAATAAGTTTAGAAAAATTTAAAAAGAAATTATAACTTTGGATTTAAAAAAAAAAATATTTCTCCATCACTTTCTCCTAAATACCAGATTTTGAAAGAAGCATATTATATGGAAGGCTCTTTAAAATATTTGTGTCTCTGCCACAGGACTTCTTTGAAAGGAAATTAAATTAATCTTAACATTCTCTTACATTACTAAAACCAATAGGAGAAACCATTTGTGGTATGGGTGGACAGTTGGAAAGTTAATTTATTTCTTCTTCTGTTTCTGAAATACAGGTGCTAGCAACAGGACTAAGTGGCCTCTATTCATCTTTGCCTACAAAGCTGGAAGAAAAAGGAGAAGAATGGCATTGTCTGATGAAAGATGACTGGCTTTTGTCACCAGCCCTTGTACAATTCATGAATTCCCTTGAATTTTGCAATGCTGTGATACAGGTAACTGAACAGAGTTAGCCTGTTCTTTAGAAGTAGTAGTAAGTTGTATCTCCTGCAGAAGTTTGTAAGTTACAGAGTTCATTTATTTTGGTTAATGGCGTGAACTATTAAAGTTAGACTAAAACAAGCTGCTTATAAAATGAATGCCTTGTGCTGTCTGTTCTGGTTATAAGGATGAACTAATATATATTTGTGGTTTTCATGTTCCAGATGTTTCAAATGAATGATTGATATTACATTATGTAATTGGGAGCATTTTCTGTTAGAAGAAAAAACAAATGTTTATTGCATTTTAATGCCACTGTTGGTCCTAGAAGTAAATTGAATGCCTTTACATGTGGAAAAACGTATATCTGTATTTGTTTAAGCTCTTGTAATGGCATACAAAAGAAAATAGTGAAAATAGTCTGTTTTGCCTGTTGATGAATACAACATAAAGAAAGCCTTCCAAGCAGAATTATTTAGGTGTCCTCCTAGAAATAGAAATTCACTTTAGATTGGCCTGTTTTGAATCTATTCTGTTCTTCCAGGGTTCTTTTTCAGTGCTTTGATCCCTTACTATTTTTTCTGATTTAAATGTAAAATGAAACTCTTGTCTTTTTCTATTGTTTTTAATACTTGAATGCTCAATAGGACCCAAATCCACAACTTCATTAAAACAGGACATAAATTCGACAGAAACTGTGGATTTGTGTTATTTGAAGAAAAGTGCTGGATAGGATTGAAAATTTAGTCACATTTACTGTTAAATAAAAGAAATGTTTCAGTGCAATGCATGCAAAGTACAGCAAAGGAACTGATTGACTATTAAAGCCTTGAACAAGCAAAAATAATAGTAGCTGTCATTGTTCAAATTCACTATACAAGATTTTTAGCATGCATGTTTAAACATAAAGAAGAGACAATATTAATTTTGGTGTCTATTCTGAGTTATTCTACAGATCTATGTTTGCAGGAGATCATAATTGATACCTTTATTGTAAAAAAAATATATAAAGGGCACTGCAAAAAAATTAAAGGATGAATTATTTTAAAAGCACTGTTCAAATAGATGCAGAATGGTATCAGCTGACATGCACAAAGAGCAGTTTTTGACTGCTGCTTGATTGTGTCGGTACCGTCTTTGGCTGACTTGAAAGCTTGAACACTGTAGGAATTTTTGCTTTGCACATGGACTGGTCTGTGTTCACCCAAATACTTCGGCCAGAGATTAAAAAGGAGTAGTGTAGGTAAGACCTCTTGCAATTTACTGTTTTTTCCCTTGACCACAGCATAGGAAGGGCCACTCTTTTTCTTCCTTTTACCAAATTGAGATTTACAAGTTAAAGGAAATCTGGTAAGAATTGCAGGTTGGAGAATCTATTGGACACCACATATAGGCTGTGACACTCCAGTCTCTGTGAACTTCAAACTTAATAATACTGGCATTGAAAGCTCCTGAATGGAATTTTATTTTGCTTTTATATACGTTAATTGATGTGTTTTCTTTCAAAAGACAAAATGAATGTTTAATTATAAAAGTAAATTTTTGAGTTCTAATAATATGTTGGGGGGGTGTTTGTTTGTTTGTTTTAAGGGTCTTGACCATCCCTTTGAATGAACTGTGCAGGTTTTGTTGTAATTTCTATTTCTTTTACAGTGGCTGGGAGAAGGACATGTGAACAGTGTATTCTTACCCCATAGCTAGACAGTGCTTTGTTTTATCTACTCTTGAACTATAGCAAAGCAGCTGTTCCACTTTTCTCTATTGTTGAAGGACAAGTTAGCAATGGCAAATCCACCTTCAAGTGACCCCAACAAGGTTTCAGGAGCTGAATTTAGAATTTCAGATCTTGCTTTGATACATGGCTATATACACTTTTCTGTCCATCCATTCATCTTTGTCAGCATGCAGGAAGATTGAAAAGCCATGTCTCTAAGTTTGGCAGACTTACTGTAATTAAAGATGGTATATTTATTTCTTTGTAGAAGAAAGAGTTGTTAAGAACCCAAATCATATCAAATGCTGGTGAGAAGGATGAATGAATGTCTTATTAAATGGAAAAGGGTTTTGGTAGGGATTCTGTGCATTCTGTACCCTGTCTTTTAAATCTTACTGGAACTGTTCTGTGTCTTTCTCTCCCCCACCCTCTTAGGTGGCACATCCCTTGATACGCAACCAGCTCGTGAATTACATTTACAATGGATTTTTGGTGCCAGTAATGGCTCCTGCGCTCCATAAGGTCAGTGACGTCTGCAAGCATGGCACAAAAGAAAAACAGGAAAAAGTATTATGGAAGTTCTCTGTGTAAAGACACTATCAGATGTATTGTCAGTAGTGACTTCCATGCAATTCAGTATGTTCCTAGACTAACTTTCCATCTTTTCATTCTATATACTTTCTTTAGCAACATGTAGGTATTTCTGAAAATCCTTAAAACCGTTAAGTGTAATGAAGAACCAAAATGTTTGTGTTGTTCTAGACTCATATATTGTCATAAAAGCAGTGACATTTTAGACATTTCATCATGTCAGACATGCTTTTTTTTCCCTAAATGAATATTTTTCTAAAGGAAGATGGCCACAAGGAAAATGTTTACTCAAGAGGTATTATGCTAGTCTTTGCAAAGTTGCCATTGTTTTGTAGTTCCTTAGCATATTGGGTAATTTTTGTGAAGTAGAGTTTAATATCAGTTTTCTAATGTATTAGAGTCCAATTTATGTTACTTTAAAGAAAAAAAAAATCCATTTTTTCTTTGAATTTTAGCATTTACCTTTTGCAAAATATGTCACCAATGTTAGTGAATTATACATTTATTTTGGTTAGGCTGCAAAAAGCTGCATTTCCAACGGTTGCAGAATATGTAAATTATGTGAATTCCCCCTTCCTGAAAGTGTTCAAAACTGGATTGGGTGGAACTTGGAGCAACCTGGTGTAGTGGAATGTGTCCCTGCCATTGGGGAACTAGATGATCTTAAAGGTCCCTTCCAACCCAGGTCATCATATGCTTCTGTGATTTTTATGAATTAACAGTCTTCATTAGGAATTGTTTAGGGCCCTGTAACATGCCATGTTCCTAAAAGAACACCTCTTTTGAGGAGAAAATGTAGAAACAGCTGAGAGCAAAAACCCACAAAAAACTTCCAGAGCAAACTAAAAAATTATTTTTGTAAGGTCTCGTAATTCTCACAAAACCCACCAAGCACAAAACATTGCAGCTGTTCCATTTTCTGGAGGACAATGAAACACTGTACTCTGCTTTCTTGTTCACAACTTGTTTCAGTAGCACACACAATTCTTCATGGTAAATAGTCACCAAGAAGATATAATGTAGTAATGTATATATAAAGATATAATGTAGTAATGTATATATAAAGATGTAATGTAGATATTTTTCAATGATTTGGCAGACCTCAAACACTTAGGAATTTGGTAAGGGTTGAAGTAAAATATGGCTGCAATCCAGGTCAAGGCTGCAGTCTGTCCTGAGGTAGTTCACCTCACCTGGCAGTAATTTTTTCTATTTCTATATCTGGACTTAATCCCTTACCAAGACTGGGAATTAGAAGTGAAAAGCCTAACCAGTTTTAGGTCAAGGTCATGGATAATGAGGGAGATGCAGAATGGGTTCTAGTCTTAGTGAATATTATTTTATTTCTGAAGTATTTGAGACTAATCTTAGATTGTTTTGAATACTTCCATTCCTCTGAAAGAGATTCTTATCAGTCAGTAAATCTCCTGACCTCCTATTGGGTTGATTACTTCCCTGTTAATGTTAAATAATTTCAAGATGGTTGTTGTGATTTCTTTTTCCTTTGATGAAAATGATGTTTATATACTCTGAAAATGAGTCAAATCATATTTCTCTTGAAAATGGGGATATTGGCTGCTAACATAGGTGGCTTTCAAAGCCTAGATCTTTCTTGAACCCTGATATTCTGTTTGGTGCCTTGTTCTTCCAATAATAAACCTTTCCCTGATTAGCATTAAAATTGACTTCTTCCTCGTTAAAAATTAACTTCTTGTGTATAAACTTCAAATGATTTTAATGGAGAAGATGGATTGCACCATCTAGTGGATCTAATACAAGGTTCTCACATCTGTGAGACCAGGACTCTGTAACAAAAGGAATTAAGTGCGTTGAGGCATGTTTGCCCTCTTCAGTCTTTCTGTCCTGTGCTCCATGTTAATAACAGAAAATAAATATTTTGCCTTTTTGCTTTTGGGACATATGACTATGCACTATGATAATTATGCTGCAACAGCTCTTTCATGCATTAAAATAATTTCTAGTTGCCATTGAAAACATTAATGCTAAAGGGAAGAGTGGGCTTTGAAAACTGTATCTCCCATTTGAGAACTTAATGTTATAATTAACCTTGAGGTTAATAAAAAATTGGAAAGGACCAAAATGAGAGGCCGGATGTATCATGACAGTTTTTAAAATAGAAGTTCTCCCAAATGGATCTTGATATTTTTCTTTTCAACTCACTGAAGTTGGTTTGGTGTCATAAAGTCTGCTTGTGGCTGAAGATTTTAGTTTTAGTTTAGTCATTCAGTTTGGATTTTTCTGATTCATTCTGGCTTAAGTTCAAGTACAGTGTGAAATGGAGCACGGTATAAATACCTGATTAGGAAGACAGATCAGTGCAAGGTTTAAGGGTGGTAAGAAGAGGTGATGATAATTACTGGTACATCTTCGTAAGGTGTTTTTATAAATCTTATTTCTAGAATTTAACTGGTGTGGAACAGCTACTTCTGATAATTCTTGGTGATCAGAAGGAAGGAAGTCAGTGAGTCAATCAGTCTGGACCTCATGTGGCATACTGGCCTTAACAACCCACATCCAGTCTGGCACTCATGGTTCAATCTTAACATAAAAATTGGAAGGGAGATGGGCTTCTGGCTCTGCTTTTGAATGGCTTGGGCAGGCAGATTACTACAAACCTGATCTTTCTGTACTATATTCTAGTTTTTCTACAAGAAGTATGTTCTGAGGAAAGAAAATTGCTCTGCAGCAAGACACAGACTAGCATTAATTGTTTTTGCAAAGACAGTTCCAGTCAAGAATGGGATTAGACTAGGTATCTCCAGAGGTTCCTTCCAACCATAGCTCTTCTGTGCATCTGTGATGGAGTACTGTGATGTCTTTAATGTATTTTGTCACCAGGTCCCCATCCCCATTCAGCAGTGAGCATGCATTTTTCATGATCTTTCTTTTGCTGTTGAAGCTCTTCTTCAGTTCTGGCTGGGCGTTAGCTTTCCTAATCCTTTCTCTGCATACTCTGGCACTTTTTCCATATTCCTCTTGGATCACCTTTCCATGCTTCTGTCTTTTCACGTTTCAGACTTTCTAGGAGCTCTTAATTCATCCACACAGACCTCTTACCTCCTTTCCTTGATTTCCTTCTCCCAACTTTAAACATCTGACTATCCAACAAGACTTTTGGTAAAAACGGCATAAATATTTCAGTATGTAGAATTTCATTAAAAATTGTTTAGCATTTCAATATGTGCTTCAAAATTTTAAGATATGCTTATGTGTAATCATGAAATGTTTGTAACATTTATGGAACCACGTAGTAATATGTCTTTCAAAAATTTTTTGTGGATTGTCTCCCTATAAATACTTACTGTGTATACAGTTCACTGTGTAAATGAAACAGTACAAGACTGTTAAGGATGTATTTCTATGAAAAAGTCAGGGGGTGGGGAGACCAATATATTTTTCTTGGTGTGATTTTTCTGGTTTTATCTTGGGAAGCTGGTATGGAGTTGAGAAAGAGTTCTCTAGTTAAGGTTTTTTTCCAGTTAAGGAAGTTTCAAATTGATTGGGCAAGCTAGCTAGCTTGAAATAACCTGTTTTTCACAGTGAGCTCCTTGAAGGTTATTTTTGGAGCAGATTAACTGTGATGTGCTTAAATAACCCAAACATTCTCAAGCTTATGACTCCCTAACTTCATTTCTCAAAGATAAGTATCCTAAATATAGCATGTTCTTGTAGCCTAATTTATACCTTGTCTGTCCTAGTCTTGTCACTTTGTGTGGGTTATCCCACCTACACGTGTAATGAGCGATTGACAAGGATGTTCCTATCTCCAAAGCTGCACATTGCTGAATGGGTAGTCAGAGCCCAGATTTGTATTATGTAGCTGGGGATGTGCATTAACTGGCTGTGCTGGAGAGCCCTGCCTTGTCCTTTCGTTATCTGGATGTTATTGTACTTTTTACAGAAGAGTTACCTCCCTTACTTCTGACACAGGTGTTGCTTGAGACATCAACAAAGGGGATTCAATGAAACTGTTTGCAGAGGAGGGCATGTCTTTGTGCAAGGTCACAAATTCATTTGAAAACTGGAATAAAATGGTTTGTCTGTAAAGATAGAGAGCTAAAGAAAATGTTCATCTAATAGGTTTTTTCCATTATTGTAATTTTTACCCAAACTGTCTTTTATTCTTTCTGGTGTGTCTAGGATTTAGAAAAATTAAGACTGACAGAAAACTGTTCTTAAATTAAGACTGGTAACTTTTAATGGCATGTCAGTTACAACTTGAAATTATGCAGCTCTGTATGTTCTTCCCTATATTTTGATACATAGGAAAAATACTCATGAGGAGGTATTGTTCTGTTCAGGGAATGGTACAGAGCCGTACCATTGGATTCTGTGACATATTTCACTGGCTATTTCCTGCTGCACTTTCAAAACTAACATTGAGCTCTATCAATAAAATACAAGGGTCCAAATAATTGCATAAGACTAATTTTCTCCTCAGTTGAAACCTCATTGAAATCCCAAAGTGAATTCAGAATAACCCTATTGAAGTAATTTTTACTGGTTCCGTTAGAGGCTGTATCACCTTACTTTGATCTTTATATATTTATTAGTAAACTGTGTTTATGTACCTTAATCTTTTAGGTAGTTACAGCACGTCTGTAGAAATACACGTGAAATCCTTTTCAGAAGGTCTTGAATATGTATATATTTTGCAGTCAAACCCATGTGCTAAATAACTAGGAGCCACACTTCGGTATTTATAAATATTTTTTTTCCTTTGGTACAATTCAGATTGGCTATATACACCCTTCCACTGTAAATGCATGTGATTTCATTTTAGTTTGGCATTCAGAGAATTTGGTTGACAAAGGCAGCTATTCGGACCATCTTGAATGTTTATGTAATTTGTAGTACTTCAATTTTTTGAAGAAAGCACTAAAATCTGACAAGTTATATGATAAAAGCAAATTTATAATGTCAGCATTTACTCTTCTACTACATGGCATTTGGTTCCTAACCATGATCTAATTATTTTTATACTTGGAATGCTTGTTTTAATCTGAATAGGCTTGGTTTAGTCCGAATAATGGAAAGTTGTACCAGCCTTTTAGTGTAAAACATTGCTGTTGGCCAAGTGAACAGAATTGCTCTGCAGAGGTGCTGGCACGGTCCTGTCAAATAAGCTCTGTCAAATGGACCTCAAGTCTACTGCACACTAACCCATCCAAAAAAAAAGCTTCTGACACAGTGTGCTACTGTGATAATTCAATAATACTTGCTTGATGATTACACAGCTCAGCTAGGGGGAAATGACCTGTAAATTATACTCTACAGATTAGAATGAGCATCTTTATAAATATCCTACGAGACTGTCAGTTCCCATTTAGGAATAATACCATCCTTCACCTTACTGAAAAGCGTTTGGACAGCTGCTGTAAAAACGTGTAAACCAAGTGTCACTGGAAAACTTTGAACAGCCTTGTGCTTTGCAGAAGCCCATTAATAGCTACAAAACTTAATTTTACCAGCTATGATGTGGATACATGTAAAGATGCCTCTCACTTCTTGCTTCAGACATGCAGTTCAATTGAATTTTAACATGGTATAAACTGAAGGAGTTTATAAGCATAAGCTGAAGGAAGCTGAAACAGTTTGGGTTTTCTGGCTCCCTCACAGGGCAAACGTCATCTGTTCCTGATAGTGCTTGTCCCGCTCTTTTGCCAGGACAGCTGTTCTTACTAGAAACTGATTGAGGTTAAAACTCACCTTTACTTCGAGATAGTTCTAATCTGAATCAATTTCCTGATCCAGTTCATTGTGCAGCATGAACCCTTCTGCCTGTATAAGCAGGGAGCAAGAATTTGAAAATTAACGGAAGAGACTGGAAATGGTTGGATTTTTTTATGAGTGAGGTGAACTTATTCAGGTTAAAACTGCATGTGTATGGATCTAGAGGATAAATTTAAATAAGAACATTTGTCTTTTCATGGGCAATATGAAGTCCTTGTACGAAGGGATATGTGATGGAAAGGAGGAATCGTGTAGGTATATTCCTGTAAATGGGCACAAAGCTGTAAATTAGAAAATATATTGTGTGATTCCCAAGGGAAAATGGCCAGTAGTAAAGAATCCGTGTGATTGGCCTAACACAGTGAGTGTAATAAATTAAACTGAACTTGCAATGACAGTAATTTCTAGCTCTTTGCTATTACTTGGCAGAATAACTTGTAAAAGCTGGATCTCTTTACAGTGTTCTGCCTCACCATCTAATCAGTCATCAGAGAAGGCGAGAAAAGATTTGCTGAAAATTATTACGTAATTATAGAAGGGTATTACATGGCTAAAAGTGGCCTTCTCTTTTCAATAATCTCCAGTCAAGTATCTGTCTGGCCATGAAGACTTTCAGCTAGTCATTTTTGTTGCAGTTTTCGTCTCAAAAAAAGATCTGTAACAGCTGTTCTTGTATAAAAAACGTGTGGATGAGGCTTTTTTAATGCTATTTTTAGTTAGATGCATTATATGTATATTGAAAAAAAATCCAGCAATTTTAATTGTTATGTTTGTGGGTAATCAAAATAAAGATGGTAGAGTAGTGGTCTGATTAATGCAATGGACATGAATTTTTTGTTGTTTTTTTATTTTTAATCCTATTGTTTTATTTTAAGAGCAGAGGTAGCCCTGGTCTCTGCCATTAGCAGAAAAAATCTAATGCAAGGGATGCTACTGGTGGATTTCTGTTTTTGCTGTTGAGGAATGGTGGATTTTAGTATTGCTGAAATACCTTTATCAAAAAGGTATTATCAGAACATAGCTTGAAATTTAATCAGAATTTAATCAAAAATTTTATCAAACAAACAAGATCTAGTTACTTAGCAAAGGGTTTTTCTAAAAAACTATCAGGTCTTGATTTTATAAGTCTCCCTTTGTTATGGTATTTTTCTTGGCATTTGAAATATCAAAGGTGAAGAATTTTCAAATTAAATACCAGGTTTTTGTAAGTTTTGGCTTGCTATTTATCATCTTTTCAAAGATGGTCAATTCTGAGGGCTAGTAGCTAAAAACTTACTTGGAGAAATGATACTGTAATCAATGTTTACAATAACAGTTTTTGTAGAATTTGACTGTAGGGTTTGACCGTAGTGGACATACTTGACGTGGATAGCACCAGTTGAGTTCTCTGGGAAGGTTTGTTCTTTTGTTTTTTCATTTGAGTACTGATTTGAATTTATTAGAAATGATTTCCCTCTTCCCCCAAATCTGTCTCACGAGACATTTGTTTAAGAAGAGACAGCCAGCAGGTAGTCTGAATGGAGCTTAATAGCGTGGCTTTGGTGTCGTAGAAAACAGAGATCTTCAATAATAGCTGCCCAAATTGAACCAGTCTCACTTTCAACACTCCATGTTTTATGTATGATGCAGTCTGTAGAAAAGGTCTGCAGAGTTTAAAAGATTTTTGCCAGGGCTGGGTTTAGCCTTGTCTAAATGATTTCTGCAGCGTCCTTCTCTAGTTAATTGCAAAAAGAATCAGCTCTCCAGAGGCTCAATCAGAGCAGACTAATGCATCCCATAGAGTAAAAGGAAAATTAGCCTCGTGGAGTTAAAATTGGCTTTCTTCAATACTTCTCTAGGTGCCTTGAATCTTCAGAAGTTACACTCACCATCAGATATGCTAATAAGGGAGAAGCAAACACAGAATGCAAGGTGGCAAAATAAGATACAGTAATTGTAAAAGCACAGACATCTTCTTGCCAGGTTAATCCATCTTTTTCCTCAGCTGCATACCCAGCTTGCATTTAAGTCCCCAACAGCAATATTTTTTGTTTGATTTGCTCTGGCAAGGAAGCAGAGGATTGGTCTCCTTGTTGGTTTCTAGGGACTAGTTGCACACAAAAGCACACTGAGAGAACACTAGAACCTCTAGAACACGATAGCATAAAAATTGCTTGTGCAGCTTTAACGTGCCTGCTTTGAGCGTTGCACAGTGATCCTGCAAAATAGACCCTAGCTTCATTTATTGCGGAAATTTGAAGGAGTGTTGTGGATAAGGCAGTGTGTTTTCACTGAAAATAGAAAAAGATTCTGACAAATCCATTTAAGTCTTGACAAAACTTAGTTGTCTTGTCTCTTTCTTGGAAAATGGTTAATCAGATTCACCAACTTTTTTCCCCAAGAAGAAATAAAAATTAAGTGTAACGTGGTACCCTTCACAAAACCCCCACTTTCAAAAAATTAGGATTTAACAAGATTACAAGTAACTCCTTTGTGAACTATTAGAGCTTCATTAATCATTGGTTTGTTCTTCTAGCTCTGCTTAGTAGTATCTGTGAAATGTGAGCTATTAAACATGATTTCATTTTTTGTCTAGTGCCCAAGCTGTCAGGAGCACTGTAAATGCTCTCAGAATGTAACATTTCTAAGCTGCTCTCCAGCTGGCTTTCTTCTGCTGCTGCTCTTTGTTTCATTCATGATACACACTTTGAGAAGTATGTGGGTTTCTCTCACTGATAGAAATTGTAGGATGAGTTGTCCAAAGAGTGTGGGTTTTAGAAAAAGGTCACTGCCCTTGTGAATCTGCTGGCTTTTCTTGCTTTCATGTACCACTGCAGTATTTGATACATGTATCTTCTGTCAACAAACATTGGTGAAACTGGCAGCCAAGAACATGCTTCCTTTTCCCCATAAAGGATGGAGAAGTGACGTGGAAATGTAACAATGTATTACTTCTGTCTGACCTTTCCTTGGCAGAGACTTTAAACTTGTCCATAAACTGTATGGTGTCATAATGATGTCACATGATGGATTTCTTGGGCTTTGCTTTTTACCACTCACTGCTATTAAAAAAAAAAAAAAAAAAAAAAAAAAAAAGAAAAGAAAAAAAAAAAAAAGGCAAAAAAAGACAGTTCTTAGGACAACAGACACCAACTTTGACCAGAAAGCTATTTCTTTTTACACCATAAGTCCCCAAACCTATTCCAGGAAAAAAAAAGTTTCTGATTGGAACTGGGCTGCTTCTGTTTCCTGATGAAAAATTTGACTGTTGCTACTTCACTGGTGCTTTGTTTCTAATGCCACAATGAGCTAGTATCCCACTGTATTAATGATGGTGTAGCTAAGTATTAGAATAAAGCTTCAGACTGAGAGTGATTCAATGACCTTAGCTTTAGAGCACCTCTCTCCATAAGGTCTGCAGGCTGTGTACCCCATTCCTGTGTTCTGTGTAACCACCCAGAAGCAGCTTGTGATCTTAAATGCTTTAAAGAGAATGTTTGCATCACGACATTACTGTGTACATGGCTAACATGCAGCATAATGGAACAGGGATTTTAATATTTACAGCATGTTACGTAAATGTTGCCCTTCTGAGTATTTTCTAAATCCTCTTAGGTCTTAAGTGACAGCTTGATTTTTTTTTTTTTAATAAAATCAGTCTTTTCATTTATCCAGCTAAGTTTGGTAAACAAAAGATGTTTAATACTTCCTTTCATATAGACAGATTCTTGTATTTAAGCTTTTATCTTTGTGCACTTAAGCTTATTAGATTCCAGGGTAACTATTTAAAAAATGCTGACTTTGCAAGAGCAGTACATGGTGCAGAGGTGGGCTTTGGAATTTTCTGTGCTTTGCCAGTGTCTTCTGTGAATAGATAATCTCCAAGGGATTGCAATAAACAGAGCAGCGTGAGTTATGGTATGCAAATGTCACATGGATCATGAATTCTATTTTGATCTACTAATAGTCAGCAGTGAAGATTTTGGGTTGGACTTTATGTGTCAATATTTGTGTATATGTGTGAATATATACTTCTTTTAAAAATTGAGTAAAGAGAGAAATTTTGCTGTGGCAAAATGAAAAGAGGGAAAATCATGACAAAAATCTGGACATCTCTGGGAATTTTGTCCTTAAAGCTTCACAACCATGACTGTACTGTGCTTTGATTCTGCTCTGACATTTATTTTTAGTAAGTGGTAGATGCAGACATTCACATCTGAAAATGCTTCTGCGGGATAACAGAAGTGTGATGTAAAGGAGATGACGTGGGCAGAAAGGGGATCTTCTAGCATGATTTGGTCCTTTTCACTATGTGTGAGATCTGGGGTGTCAGTTTGAGGGAGGATGCTTTTTCCTGGGGATGCAAGACAGGAAATGTTTTCAAAATGCTTGCAAGGCAAATTTAAAAGTGAAGACTCAGTGTTTTTGTGGCAGAGTTATGGATGGAGAGCTTTTCTGGATACGCCATTGTAGAGGACGGATGGGTGGATATTTTGTGTGTGCAGTATTTACATTACTTTTGCTTACAGGTGACTGTGGAGGAAGTGATGACTACAACTGCATACCTGGATCTCTTCTTGCGCAGCGTTTCAGAGCCAGCCCTCCTCAAGATCTTCCTCCGCTTTATTTTGCTGCACAGACATGAGAATGTTCATATCCTGGATACGCTTACCAGCAGAATCAACACACCATTCCGGGTAAGACCAGCAGAAAGGAAGTTCAGGTACTCAGCATGGACGTAGGTTCAACCTTTAAGTGGGAGATCATATATATTACAGTTGGGTACTTGTTTAACTAGGAATTTTCTCCCCTTCACCCAATGTTGTGATTTCTCCACCCTCTCAATTTTTTGTGTGTGTGTTTTGACATTTAGCAACCACTATACAAAGCTAATAAACCTGTGAGGTGGTTTGATATTTGTAGGAAATGGGATAGAGGTAATGAGAGCTTCTGGAAGTCTGAACCCTGTTGGAAGATAAAAGGTAAACTTGGAAGCATTTTCATTCTGAACAGTACTGGATTAGTGCTATCACAGATAACTCTCCCTGGGACTTATAAATGTAATTGTGGTGAGGATCATTTTTGATCTTTGGAGTTTTGCCAAGCAGCAAGCATTTTAGAATAGCCCATCTGGGGAAACTATGGGAGCCCTCTAAGGATGTCTTCAAATGGATCCCAGTTATTAACTGCAGTTTTGCTGATGTTTTTTCTCAGGAATCTATAGTCTCTACTATTGTAGCATGTTTACTTAACTAAGATGTTGCCTGCTTTATTTGATTAGAAGAACACACTTGCTCAAGTGATGAGGCTACTGCTTCCTTCTCTTTGCCTTCACTCCCTTGTGCAGTAGGGTTTGTCTCAGGTTTGTGCTGAGTCCCTTCTCAGCCTAGGCACAGTGCAGCACAGAGAACTGCCTGCCAGAGAGGGTAGTTACCTTTGCCAACAGCTGGATCTTCTGAATGAGAAAATGACTACTTCTTGCACTGGACTACTTGAGTGAGCCTTGCTTGACTGGCTGATTCTTGGGTGATGCAGAGCTTCATGGATGAAATCAAGAATACTGTTTTAGTGCAAGTGAATGCTTAGAATGTGCAGTAATGTTTCAGAGAAGCCAGAACACCAGCATGTGCATTAAATTTGTGTATTAGGGACAGTAGCTTCATCTGAAAATTGTTTTGAAATGTAAGTGCCTGCAAATGTTGATATTTGCTGCTGTTGTTGCATCTCCTAAGATGGATTAACTCTGAAACAGTTCTGTCAACAAAAATGCAAATACTGTTGTCTCTGGTAATCATTAATTATGGTTCCATAGGCAAACGAAATGGGAATTGTAAAGAATTCTGCAGTACTGAGCAACTCAGCCTCTCAGCCAAAGTGGTTCTTTGATGCTAAAGGAGTTTCCTGCAGTATAGCTCAGCCAAGTGCAAACCAAGCACAAAGCTGTGTACATTGCTATTGATGAAAATAGTGATCATTAATTCACAGAGATAGACTTATTCAGAGAGAGATGCCTGAAAGGACTTGTAGAAGTACTATCCTCTTTGTTTCTTGAGTGTATTTTAAATCTTATCTTTTTACACAGTACAAAAATAGATTTAGATTTAGTTATTCAGAAGATTCCAGATATGTAAATGGTTGCAAGGACTAATGATTACTATTTTCCTGTAAACTGAAATTACTTAAATACAGGATAATTTGAGGCAGCAGCAGGTGTTTTTGAAGTTTCATGTAATGAAGAAAGGTTATACTTGACTCCCTGTAAATTTCATAGAGGAAAGGAGATTTCCTGTTTTTCTCTTATGTCCCTCCCCCAGTTAAAACACACCTTTTATGCAAGAATCTGACTTCTTTCAAAGGCTTGTTGTGAAGCTCTTCAACCATTCAGCTTCTTATGTGCAGAACACTAATAATTTCTTATACCTAAAGCAACAGAAACCTGAATTCATTTATAACTTTCCATTCAGAAAAGACCTTTAGTTGGTTCAAATTCTGTGTCAGAGGTAAAAACTAAAACACTGTATTGGAAGTTACAGGGTTCAGTTCATGCTAAGTCAACTTAAATTAATAAATTTGAATAATATTTAAGACTGCTTTTTAATAGCTTATTTGAAGGAAAATTCTGTTTAGAATTGTATTTTGTTAAAATGTAGCATATTACATGTATATCTCTAGGCAACTTGGAAAAAAATTATCTCATGGGATGCTGACTTGATGAAATACCATTCTAAGAGTGTTATAAATCCTGGTGGTCTGGCAGAGCCATTTTGTAATGTAGTATGCAGGGAAGATTGGAAAGATACAATTTCCAGATCAAAAGCTGACAATGTTTATCATTTTCCAGCTCTGTGTGGTCTCCTTGGCGTTGTTCAGAACGCTCATTGGCTTGCATTGTGAAGATGTGATGTTACAGCTGGTTTTAAGGTAAAGCCCAAACTCTTTTTTCCCATTCTTCATCCTTAACTCTGGGACGTATGGTCTCTATCTGTGGATGCAGAGCTGGGTGGGAGTTCTCCAAGAGAGCAGAAATCCAAGTAACTACAGAGATAAGAATATTTATGGTCTCGACAAAAGCCTACCAGACCTGACTGAGTTTGATTTACATTCTGAGATCTCCAGAGCAAGAGATTTTTCTTGTGATTTATTTCTGTAAAAGTGAGAGAAGCTAAGAATATATTTATCATCTCCATAGTCCTTATTCCCTGCTTCTAAATGCATAATTCTTCCTCCTGCATGTTTTCTCTAGTGTATTTTGCACTGTGATACAGACCTATATACTGTTAGCAGCTTCCATCCTTGTTGTTTTCCACCTCTTTGATTCCTTGCTCAGTGAGAATACTTCAGGTTCCTGCACAATTGTAGGTAGATTAAGTGAGGTACTAAATGCAGTGATGATTTTTTGTTTTTAATTTGTGATTCTATACATTGCTTCAAAATACTTACAATTTGGATATGTTTATTAGATGAGAACTGGTCATTTATTTTGAAATATTGGTGTAACTGACTCGGGCTTTTAGCATTGCAGATCATATGAATATTCCAAACTGTCTGTCCCTCCACACACAGGCATTAAGGCGAAATTCCCTATGGATCTGGGAGCGGTCCCTGGAAATGCTGCTAGGACCTCTGAACACAATTACATCGCCACTTGGACATTAGAGTGCTGTGGCTGATCTTTTTGTTTATTTAGGGAATCCTTTGGAATTTATTTGCATTTTAAATAGCAGATCATTGGTGCAATTGACACTGAGGCTCTTATGAAAGTGCTTTTAAAAAGTAAAACAAAAGTGCTCTGAAGAAGTTCAACTTGAGACTGTGCTTCTCTGTTTCTTAGCTTCCTCTAGCTTCTTGCCTTCTCTGCCTAAGAGCTCAGTCTTGATCTACTGCTGTAAAACACTTGGATGACCCTTCCCTCCTCTTTTTTTTCTGGCTGCCTGCCTGGCAAACTGCCTCTCTCTGGATTTCCCAGGAAAACAAATAAATTGAGGATTCTGAGAATGCATTCATAGTCAGACCAAACCATTCTGCTGGCCTTTGACATCTGCCTGTCCCACACTCCCTCCATACTTTCTTACAAAAAGAATTGCTCTGACCTGCAAAGGATTCCCTGTTCTGATGCAACTGTCTCCTATCTCTACTTGCCTTGAGAGCTCCTCATCGAACCAGGCATCACAATATAAGCAGTCATGGTTTCATGCTCTTGAGAGGTTTAGAAAATGGATCGCTGTAAATACCATTATTGTTGTTTCTTTTCATTTGAGAAGGCAGGAAGGTGGGAAGGGAATTCTGTGTGTTGTTGCTCTCTCTAACATGGAAGGATGACAAGTGATGCTGGGCACTGCTGTTTCAGGTATCTGATCCCATGCAACCACATGATGCTGAGCCAGCGAAGAGCTGTGAAAGAGAGAGATTGTTACTCTGTATCTGCTGCAAAACTGCTGGCCCTGACACCTCTCTGCTGCTCCACTGGAATCACTTTGACACTTGAAAGCCAAGGAAAAGACTACATTCTCTGGACAAAAACAGCACAAACTAAAGGTAATTGGTACTCAGGGGAAGACCAGATCATTAAATTGCGTTTGATCTAGTAGAACCTTATGGGAGGAATTGGGAAGGTATAGAAGGGGAAGGAAATGTGTTGGGCAACAATAAACTAGGCAAGCCTGGACTAGAAAGTTTGTTTAATTCCTTATGTCCAAGGCTATTGAAACCTTATTTTAACAGCTATCCAGCTTGAATATGCATTCATGACAGCAGATACATGGCAGCAACTCTGGCTGCTTCAGAGTGGTTGCTGCATTAAGGTTTGAATGCAGGCTGCTCTCACAGAAATCTGGAGTTACAGCTCTGTCTTTGTGATAGGAAAAATTGCAAGTGTGCATTTATGAACAAAATCTCAGTTGTTGTGCTTTGGTCTTCCTGCCTTATTGGATGGTTAGGGTTAAAGACCCTCCCTGCAGTGTCTTAGTGGATGCCTTGCTGGGGAAAATTTGATATACTACTCTTGATACGAGCTGTTGTCTTTACTTCCAGACCCTAGTAGACGCTCTTCTGAATCTGCTTGCATTGTGGAATATGGAAGGGCTGTGGACATCAGCTACTTGCAGTACCTGGGGGAAGCTCAAGAAGCCATCATCCAGTGCATGAAAGATTGTAAGGTTTGGTCTGCCTTGTATGATGGAGTAAATCCTGATCCAGACACCTTTATCCAGACACTTGCAGAGGAGAACGGTACAGATGTGGAACATCCCATGTTTCGGCTCCAGCAAAGGACACCTAGCTCATGTAGCTCTGCTCAAGCAACTCCATTCAGTGAGAAGATGCAGCTGGAGCTAGAATGGGATGATAGCTACGACACAGGGATTTCTCCTGGTTCTAATGTGAGCTCACCACAACCGTATGATGATCTGGGAAGCACAGAAATGCAGCCACCTGCAGAGCCACCAAAACACATTCAAGAAATGAAAAAAAATGCCATTATGCTCATCAAAGGCTCTTACATAGAGGAGTCAGACTTTCAGGATGATGTTATGGTTTACAGGTTATGTGCCCAGAAGGATACTCAAGATGATGACAGCTCCAAGGAGAAACCTTTAAATGTAGCCAGAGAACACAAGGTGCAGAGCCAGACTGTAGTCAATGGGTGTCTTGCAAAGACCCAGCTGGAAATGGACTTGGATGAGCACAGTAAGAGAAATTCAAGCTCAGCTAAAGGTGTAATGAGAGAACAAATAAACCAGAAAATGACTGAGATTGATCCACAGCCAGACTTAGAGTTAAAGATTTCTTCTCAGGAGGCAGATTGTAACTTAAGTGTAAAACTGCTGAGCACAGATGGTGAGGATTTCATTGCACAGTATGACAGAATTATTAAGGAACTGGATCCAAACAGTGCAAGCTTGGAGGAGCAGAAGTTGGATGCTCCTGATCCTGTCTCTCCAGCAGAAGAAGAGGAGGACTTTGAGAATTTCTCAGCAGATACCCCTTCTGCAGAGAGCGTATCATCTCCCTTTGGACCAAAGGAGGATGTCTCTCCCAAGCACTCTCCAAGGAGCCAGAGTGCTCCATTTACAGGTGGAGTGCCCTGTTAGTTACGTACATAACAAACATAGGAAGGCATGGTGATTAAAGGTGGCCAAATGAGATCACACGGTGTGATCTCATAGCATAGAGCAAGGAAGAGTCCTGGCACTAAACAGAGTAATAGCCTAAATAGCTGAAACCACTCCAAGGAGAGTGAAATACAATGTGAAAATACAGCAGAGTCATCAGTGTGGTGAAGGCAAATGGTAGTGTTTTAGGGTTTTTTTCTTGGTAATTGTTTAAAACCTTGAGCAGGGGTTATGTTGTTTGTATTTGAGAGCTCTGTCACTCCAGAGGAAGCTTTTTCAGTTGAAAGGTGCTCAGAGTAGCTGTTTTAATATAAGAGCCTGGGTAAATAATTTGTTTTTCTGGCAACTTTCATCTCTGATGGGATGCTTGCAGCATCACGGTGCCATTTTTCCTCTCTTTGCTATTCCACGTTGTAGCAGAAGGTGTCAGCACTGGTGCCATGTCTGTACGTGCCTGTCTCCCTGCTCTGCCCTGGCATCCTGTTCTCCAGTGTCAGGTCTGCCCTCGCTGTTGGCATGCTTTTCTGTCTAGTGCCAGGCAGCAATTTAAGATTGCTCTCTGCTGACTGTCCAAGCTATTCAGGAATGACATTACTACCGGAGGTCAGAGTGGGCTTTTGATCTGTATTTGTGCAGCTCCTTGCACTGCAGGCTCCTGTTCTTTAATTAGGTCTCCTAGATACCAGAGTAATGCAAATAATAAAAAATAATCATGTACTAGGTTTCCTCACCCAACACAAAACCTCTGTAAGATGGCTTCTCATTCATGTGGAGGAGGAAGATGTGTGTTCATTGAAAAGCAGCCCTTTCTGGTCAGCTCTGGGCAGAATGCTTGGCACTATTTCTTAATTGAAAAATCCAGTCTGTTTTTCAGCTAATTTGCTGGTTTTGCTGTGGTGGCAATTTCCTTGTATCCAAATCTCTGTTTCCCATTATGTGCTGTCAAATGTAGCTCAAAAATGTTCTCTCTGTCTCTCATTCTTCAGCTAGTCCCTCTCTCCATTTGTTCATTTTCAAAAACCCACCCCTTGCCCAAACCCACAAAAGCCTCAGAACTGAGGAAAATGAAGATAAAAAGCTAAACACAATAAGCTTAGATGTTTTCTACCCATCTACGGTGTGTTTTACTCTTAGACTCCTTACCTTGCTTTAATGGAGATCTTAGTGATTGCATGTAAACAGGTACTTGTAACAACAGCTTGGAAATTTTAAAATTGCAGGGCCTTTCAAAGATAGCAAGCTCATCTAGTGAAGGTGTTCCTGCCCTGGTCAGGGAGCTTGAAATTAGATGGTCTTTGAGGTCCCTTCCAATCCAAACCCTTCTGTGATTCTGTCTCTAATTGGTGATGCTATATTATGTTTGCAGATGTGTTTGATAAAGTTTTTTGGTTGCTTTTCCTGTTTTGGGATGGCATTAAGGGATGGGGCCTCTCTCTGACAGAAGTTTCCCACAGCCAGTGGGAAATAATTTGCCAGTAAGTGTCAGCAATGTAGAGATGCTCCCTTTGGACCTGTGGATCTGTGGAAAAAAAATGCCTTCTCAGTGTCTTATATCCACTGTAAAAGCATTAAACACTCTCATCCCTATTTTCATTTGTGGTGTTCAGGAACAGGAATTTATATTTTGCTCCCTCCCTCTCCATATTTCAGTGCTTGACTTCATGGCCATGAAAGGAGTAATTTTTTGACTTCTTGTCTAGTTACCCTGTTTCTTACAAGGCTTCTAAACTCTGCTTACATCCTCTGAGTCTCGTTTCAATAAATTCTTGGAGGTAAAAGTCATGCTATCTCTTAAAATCACGTGTTTGGTAACCTCTCTTGCAGTGGCAAGCAGCAGTTGTTACATGTACCTAGTTTCAGCTTTACCTACTCAGCTTTGAAGTGTTACCTAGAGAAGAGAAACAGTGACACATCTTGAGCTCCTTCTGCCATCCCTTTTGATACAGTAGGGCTCCCCTCAGGAGCTCTGTGAAAATGGCACCATGAACAGGATGCATTATGTTGGGACAGAAGAAACTATATCTCAGCAGAAGTGTTTCGGTCTGCTCCACTGGGTACCCAGGCTCTAATGGCTGTTGTGGTGCTTGAAAGGCAGCAGCCACATAAAGCCTTGTCAACACTGGCTCCCACCTTTCCTCCTGCAAGCAGAGCTGTGCCAGCATTAGCCCTGAGAGAGGAGTCTGGAAGGAGTGCTTGCTTTGTGCTCACAGTTGCTGTAAAGCATGACAGATTCCAGCCTTTAGTGGAACGGCAACAGGGGCACTCCTCATTTGATCCTTCCTGTTGCACTGGCCCAGAATTGCCTTAGCCTCTGCACATTGAGCTGGGCTGCACTGTGCCCAGCCAGCTTGGATGGCAGCCATGTGCAAGCTGAGGGGAGCTGGAATGGTGTTGGATTATGGCCACCTGCTTGACCCTAGAATGCCCATGGTGTATGTCTTTTGCCAGGTTTGAGGTGAGGGTGGGATATTCAAAGGTAGCACTGCTCTTCATCCAGGGATTCTTCTGCATGGCTTTCCTAGCTCTTATGCAACTGGAATAGTGTGATGGGACTGTGGGTGGGACAAAGGGACATTTCTAAGACTTTACTTGTGTGTTGGTCCCTTGTACTGGCTGCCTCAAGCATCTCCCCAGCTGTGTCGTCTAACAGGATAGTGTTTGGGTGAAGTCATTCTCAGTCTTACAAAGGTTTCTTAAGCTTGAGTACTAAGGGTTTATGCACTTCATGGTAAATGCTTCTGTATTTCAGTGGCTGTCCTTCAGCATGAATACACAAACTAAAGCTGTTACTTGTTGGTGACATTTATATGATAACACCTATGTATACCAGCAATTATGCTTATAAATCGATTTCTAATGTCTTCCCTGCTTTGTGTGACTGATTGGTGTAGTGAAGATGCTTTTTCTTGTGATGGGAACTATCACAGCTTGATTTTTATATTTAGAATAGCATTTTCATATTTTCTTTAGGACATCAGTTTTTTTGATAGAACAAGAAAGCTAGCAATAATTCACTTTGCTCAGTCCTTACATAGAAATAAGGCACAGAAAGAGTAAAAAGAGTAGATTCTATTTACATTAAAGCTAGTAGTACCCTTCCAATTTATTCAAGGGGAATAGAGTGGTAGACTGTACTGTCCTAGGCTAAATCCTTATTGGCACATGCAAGTGGAATAGTCACGCATGTTAAATATGCCATTAATGTAAACTGATTGGCTAGGTAGCAAATGTGCTGCTAACCACAACTTTCGACATCTCTGTTAAGTCTGCTTTCTCTGCTCAACTACAGTGGGTTTTCTCCCTGCTGTCTTTAATTAGTGTGTGGGAAGGGTAATTTGGTTGGTTATGATGGTCAAAATTCCCTTAAAAATGCCTTTTTCCTGGATCTTAGGGTTTTTCTTCTGTGAAAACAAAAGCATTGATTCCTTCTTATTTTCTTGCAGGACCATTCATCAGCGTAGTGTTGTCGAAGCTGGAGAACATGCTGGAGAATTCCTTGCATGTAAATTTGCTGCTTATTGGGATTATTACTCAGCTGGCAAGTTACCCACAGCCGCTTCTTCGCTCCTTTCTGCTCAACACTAACATGGTGTTTCAGCCTAGCGTGCGCTCACTCTATCAGGTATTTACCACAGGTGTTAGCCATGCCTACTGGAGCAGTGTCTAGTGTCTCCTTAAACCTTACATTAGCTCATTTCAGTTTCACATGTAGCTTTCCTACCTGTCCTAGAGTTTCTTACTTAATTTCCATGTTTTAATTACATTTGTGCAAAGAACTGGAAACTCTGTATGACCATAGCTTTTGTCAGAACTCTATTTTAATGCAGATAGAGAAAGCCTCAATATTGAGTCTGTGGCTGCACTAGCAGCAAAGGAGAAATAAGTAATTGTTAGTGTTGTTTCGGCAGGTGCTGGCATCTGTGAAAAATAAGATTGAACATTTTGCTTCCGTTGAAAAAGACTTCCCAGGTCTTCTCCTGGAGGCCCAACAGTACTTGCTTTTCCGTGTGGACATGTCTGATGCTGCAGAAGAATTGCTCACCAAAGGTAAATGATAACCATGCTCAGAGGAGGGCTGGGTGGAATGACTTACCAGTTACCCCTGTCCTTTTCTCCAGATGATTAAAAGGTGTGTTGTGTTTGAATGTCATTAGCCAGCTGTATCCTTCTGACTTTAAAGTGATGATGCTCAGTAGACCACAGTGTATGGCTCTATTTGGATATTCTTTGCTGTTAAGTTTTTATTTCATATATAAAACGTCTGTTTAAAGAAGTAACAAAATCAGTTCTTGGCTTGCTGTCAGTAAACAAACTCACTTTCAAAGCATGAGGTGAGGTGGCATATGTGCATGATTTCATTTTATTTTTAGCCTGACCTTCAGCTAGTCATTGGTTCTTTTTTGATAAATGTTAGAGAGGACAGACATTCTTCTCTGTCATTTTCTACAACAATTGAATAAGGCTTGGTATCATGCTTTGGGCTACCACTGAAGGAGATAAGACACTGAAAGTTTTCTGACTAGTATCTTTCTTGTATGACAAACAAAGCAAAACAATCAGAAAAAAACAAAAAATGTGTGTCTAAGAGCAATGGGGAGTTAGATAGGTATCATCCCACTAAGTCAGCTTTGCAGGGGACTCTGTAACATCTGCTGCCTCTCAAGCACAGTGCACACTGCACCTGTCTCTACAGTTACCTGTACTTATTTGTGCCACTGTGGGGCAAGCTAGAAAAAATATACGAAATGAAGTCTTAGCTGCCAAATAAGAACCTTCCAGACACAGGCAGGCAATGGGTAGAGCTGAAGCCCTGCCCTGAGGATGTGCTTGTTCTGAGCTTGCTGCTGAGTGGGCTATGTTGGATGCAGGCTTCTCTTAAAAGCCAACTTGCCACACGATGGGCATGTGTCAAATTTGGTGAGTCATGAAGAGCTGACTCTGCAAGAGGGTTCAAGAGAGGCTGCATATACAGGTGTGTGCTTACCCATCTTTGGGAGTCATTAATAATCACCCACTCTGTGCACACTTCTGTGAAGATGTTGATGCTTTTCTTGGATTTCCAGAGGTGTGGAAATCAGGACTCTCTCTGTGCCATTTCGATTGTGTTTTCATTTTTCAAGGCTCTGGTGAATAATCTAACTAGTTTATAGTCAGCATAATATGTGTTTCTAAGGTTTGCAGTACATCTAGTCTATAAAATTATAATCTTGCTAAGGCTGCTTCCTGAAGAATTGGTCTGTGGAAGGTGCCTGCTGTAATAAAGCTGTGTGCTGCACATATCAGTAGCATTTTAGGCTCTGCATTTTGGTGCCATAGAACAGAAAGCCTTACAATTAGATGGCATTGTAGCTAACATGTGGGAGAAGAGATTAGGAGGCAGCATTCAGAGTCCTTTTTTTCCTCAGGTGCTGGCAATAAGAACTTTTACATAACACATCCCTAATGACATTTATTTATACTTCCTGTTATACATCAGTTTTCTTCTGTGGGCTTCAGAATTTGCCAGGTTGACTCATGCTGGTCATTATGTAGGAATTCGAAACAAGGCTGCTTAGTCACCCTGTTAGTACACTTTCATTTGTATAGTGGCAACTCCTGCAAAGAAGGCTTCTCTTGACAAATAAGTGGAGAGTAAGTAAATGTATGGATAACTGCAGACTTGGTTCCCTACAGGACTAGTGATGCAAGTCATCAAACTGTAATCCTGGAGGAGAGTTGGCTCAGTAGCCCACCAACCAGTAGTTCATTATATTGATTAAGAGGTGCAAGGTAGGAACTGCTGCAATAGTGATAAAAAGAAACAAACAAACAAAACCAAAAAAACCCCAAACAACAAATTAGGAACTCCCCATGGACTTCTTTGCATTAGCTTGAACACCACCTCTGACTGTCAGACATATTGGTTGCTCTCTGAGGGATTTTTCCCCTGTACAGAAGTGGTGAATAAACCTCAGTGTTCTCTGCAGGTCTGAGCATAGTCAGCCTCCTACAGAATCCATGTATGAAAACATGGAGCCAGAGTTAGTGGGGAAGACAAATGTAAAACCAAAGCATTATAGAGCATTTTCTCTCTTTACAGGGCTGGTCTCTGAAGGTGTTTGAACAGAAATGGTAGAAGTTGTGCTTTTTTGCTTGCAGGAGTGTGTGGTTTCTTCCACAGCAGCTTGGGCTCTGGTTCCACATCTAGAGCTGTCACAATGTAGTTCCATGTGCAAGCTGCCCCTCTTTCAGTGTGTTGGTAACTATCTTCAGAGTACTCATTTGCCCAATTTTCAGTTGTATGACTTAGATTGCATCCTGACCCTAGACAGAAGTGAACAATTATGATCAAAGAAAAAAATCCAAATCTCTAGTTCCTAGATCAGCTTTGTGTGCTTTTCTGGTATTTTTGGGGTTTTTTTTCCCGAACAAGCAGTTGAATCTAAACCAAAATTATTTTTAGAAATGTATCAATTTTGATTCTTTTTAGAAGGAAGAGTATAAACAAAAGCAAAGCTTTGACAGTATACTAGCATTCTGGTTATATTGCCTAAACTATTAAAAAAACTTAAAATATTAATTATGAAACATTTTGACATTAGAAAATCTGACAAAATCTTCAGGGGAAGCTTAAAACTTTATCTTTTCATTGTAATCTATAATTTAAGTTGTTTTTCCTCCCACAGTCAGATTTTCCCACAGAATAGAAATTCCTGTACTCTTTCTCTAGTAGGTAGAAATTTGTAGAATAACAACATGAATGATTGATAAGTCTGGAGTTGGAAAGGTGTTTTAAACTAAGAAAAGTACGAGTCTGTTAAATGATTGAGGTGAAATTTTTTTTCAAGTGTTTGGAAGAGTAGAATAATTCCTCAGTGCCTTGGGTGAAGTACAGGCAGGGAACAAAAGTGCAGAGCTGTTGAACAGAGGGATTGCTGTGCAGCATCAAGTGAGGCCCTCATCTACGGCTCCCTCTGTTCGCTGCTTGGAGAGGCTTCAGAGCAAGGCTGGCATCACTTGAGATCACTGCTTTAACTTAAATTGTGTGTACTGTAAGGGAAGCCCCTTCTGAAGGCAGCAATGCAGTGTTGGGCTTGTCTGCAGTATGTGAGTTAACATAACAGCCCTTTTATTTCTTTTTAATGATTTACTTGTACATCTCAGGAGAACATCCCACTTGTAAGTTAGACAGGATTTTATCTGTCTCTGCTGTTGGCCTCAATGATTGTAGCAGTGACTTCTATCTTGTAGCAATGAGTTCTACAGGTTAATTTTTCTTTGTAGAGTATTTCCATCAGCATTAAATTTTGTCACCTTTTTAGTTTCACTAAATTAATTATCATCTAATTAAAGGGCAGTTCTGCTTCAGGTTGAAACAAGAAGCAGTTGATTGAAATTTAAGTGCTAGTGTCACTGTATTTCCATGCATTCTGATACTTGAGCTCTGATCCTCTGAACTCTGGCAGCAGAGATCATATAGCAGAACACATAGTGGCTTTCACTTGCTCTCTTTTTAATGGTTAGTTGCTTTACAGGGAAGTAAGTGTAGTTAGTGGGGCCTATAGCTGCAGAAAAATCCAATTTTTAATTTTTTTTCCCTTAGTTTCTAACTTGCTTCAAACTCATGTGGTGATGTGATAGCTTGGCCTTGAACCAGTTGACATGGTGATTCACAAGGATAGAGAAAGAGAAGTAAAATCAAAACAACAGTTTGATCAGGGGGAGGGATAGAGCACAGTATTTTTGAAATGGAGACAACCATGCTGGCTCTAGACTGGTAGATGTTATCTGCTGTTTCAGAAGGTAAGTCTATATTACTCTTTCCCTTGACTCCTCTTCTGCCCACGTATTTCTTTCATCAGAGCTGGAACTGAATGATATATAACCTGGGGAAAGAGAGGTAATAAAAAATGCAATAGAACCAGACCACATAGAACTTTAAAATGCTGGATTAGTGGAGCATCTCCCTGCACGATCTGGGTACTGCAAGTTACAGCTCTGAACACAATCCTTATAAACTGGGTTTGGACACTGTACAAGTACTTTGTGTGCCTAATATAGAGAGTCTTTTTTTCTTTCCCTCTCCTCCTATCTTTAGGTAATGTCCAGCACAGCAGCAACACAGGGAAAGGAAGGAATCTTCCCGAAGCTTACCCAGCTGTACTGCAGCCTTTCCTGGGACAGAAAGTAAAGAAAGGCCTGGCTCATCCCAGCCTTCCTGCGCACGTGAGGAACGCCGTACTCGCAGCTGCCCTTTTCCCAGAGTTCCTGAAGGAGCTGGCAGCTCTAGCCCAGGAACATTCGGTTTTATGTTACAAAATACTGGGGGATTTTGAAGATTATTATTAGTGGGTTTTTTAAATGTGTTTTTAAAAAGCTTTTGGAGTTTAAACAGATTTTTAATGCAAAGCTGCTTTCAAAAGAAGGTTGTACTTCAATATTTCCTGAAAATACTTGATTTGGAGGGGGAAGAAGGAGGCAAAATATTATTCCACATAGGCCTTATAATTTCCCTCTGTGCTACATAACTTATTTGAGATTTCTGATACTGCTCTTACTGCAGCTTCCTTCTTCATCTCTTCCTCTTTACAGAGCCACCCTTCTTCAGTGTCAATTCCTGTTGAATTTCTGCAATAGACACTTGTTGGCTGGTTAAGAGACAAAAACTTTTTAGCTTTTTCTGTTCCAGAAATACTCTTCTGGATAACTTGTTAGGAGACAAGTTTCCTTGAAAAAACATTGCTCCATGGGAAGAGTTCACAGTATAAAAAGACATGTAAAATCTGCACAAAACCCCTTTATGTGTAGGGCTGTGCTTCTTGATGTCATTGTCCTCTTTGTCGCTTCCCTTGGTTCACCCTGAAGCCAGGTTCTTACCAATCCACATCCAAACCCCCCATTTTTACTACTGGCTCAGGTTTTCTGAATTCAAGTGATCTTACGTGTAGTAAACCCAGGAGTAGCTGGAGGCAGGTGCTGGGCCCTACGCATACCATATTGCCTTATGTCGCAGACAGATCTGCAGCTATCAGCTGTTGGGCTTTGAAGTCCAGTGAAGTGTGTAAGTGGATGTGGATTGCAGACTGCCTGGAATTTTCCTTGTGGTTCCTCAGCATTCCTCGGTAACTCTGGCATTGCTACCTAAGCCCACGAGTATGCCTTATTTAGTAAGATTTGCACAAAGTACAAAACAAAATGTTTCTATGCAAGCTGTTAGTAGTGTCTAGTTTATTTGTATGCTTGTTTTAATAAGCTAAAGAAAGATACTCAGTATCTTTCTGTAGCATTAAATGGACAGCAGGCTGTTTTTGTCTTTTTTGTGGTTTTTTTTTTTATTAAATGAAAGAGGTTTGCTTGCTCATGAAAGGTCTATTGTTTTATTGTTAATTTCTTTTGGTTAAGGGAAAGTTAAGTACTGTTTGTTTACTTTTAATTTAGGTGTTGGCTTTTCCTAATATTGCACTTCTGGGATGGTGAGGGGAGGACCAGGCTATTCACCAGCTGTAGAAAAGGAAGGAGTAATGGGGAAAGCTGTCTGCTGGTGACTAACTGCTTGAAAAAATTCTCTTCTGTGAGTAATGGGCTTCATTAGAAGAACCCAAACATGATGAATTGGTGCATCACCACTATATTTTGTCTTATCTTAGCTGCATAATTGTGCTTCCAGTGTGTTGTAGTTGGCTACATAAAAGGGGCTTAATTCAAGAAAGCCATAAACCCTTTTGTCCAGGATACAAACTAACAGTGACTCCAAAAATATGAAGAAACAGAAATCAGAAATAACACTTGCACACATTAGTTCTCCTGCTCATTGTAATTCCATAATGTGGAATTCCAGTTAATCACATTCTGATTTTGAAACTCACTTTATCAGAGATTTCAAGGAAAAAGAACAATTTAAAAACAAAAACCAAAGACACTCCAGAACAGTCTAATTAATTGCAGGTCAAATTCCTCTGGAATGTGCAGTGCAGTTTAAGCTCCTAAATCCTTTAGATAGTTCTGAAACATTCTGCCTTTAATCTACAAGGTATAGATTAAAGTGTCTGCATTCATTGTGTCAGCCTGCTGTAGGCTATTCCAAGAAAAAGAAAAAAAATCCCAAAGTCTACCTCCAACAAAATTACCTCCAGAACTTCTCTGGATCCATCTTTACTTGTTTACTGCACAGTCTTCACTTCCATGATGGCTGGGGGTCCTTTTGCTTCCTAGCTGACTCTCTCTGGTTTGCTTTCATTTGTGACTTGTTTAGTTCTTCAGGTGCCACTGCATCATCATTCTATAAATCACCTTCTGATCTCCACATGGCCCTCTTTCACCTCACCAGACTTCTTGGAAGCTGAAGCCAAAGCTGTGGGGTTTTTCCTTAGGTATTAGTTATCTAGGTTGAAGAGAGCTCTTTCTCTTCCAGTTCCCCTCACCCCTGCATTGTTGTTGTAAATAGGTAATGAGATTGATTTCTTAAATTTTTTTTTAACTTGTCCAAGGGCACTGTGGGTCCTTTCCCCACGCACCCATTTCTGCTGCCTTCCATGCTGTACTCACGGGCCTGGCCTGAGGGGGTTCAGTGTGTGTGTTGGTATGTTTTAGCATTATGATTGTAGGGTCAGTGCTTGCTCTGCTTCTCATCTCTTCTGCAAGAAAGTGCATGTGAACAATAGGAAAGTTTGATCAGCAGACTTTTAGTGCCTCAGAAACAAGTGCTAAAATGCAGGAGCAATTTAATCCATTTCTTGAGGATTAAAAAGAAATTAGAAAGATTATTTCACTTTTTTAAAAATAAAGAACTCTGCAGACCAGAGTTCAAGACAGTAAATTACTACCTGAACAGTCCCTTCCTTTGTTTATATCCTAAACTAAGAATCCTTATTTGCTGGGTAGAAGGGATTTCTTTTGAGATTGTTAATTTTAACTGGTGTTTTCAACAAATATACAAAATCACTGCAGTTTCATCCCAGCAGGTCTGTAGGATTTAAAATCCTACATGAGGATTTTAAAATGTGGACTGCTCATAAAAGCAACTGTAAATTTGAGGAAGGAGAGGATTTTCCTCGTAAGTTTTAGTAGAGTTCATGTTCTACATCCAGTAGGACAAAGTCAGCCTTTGAAATCTGGAGTTTTGTGGAAGGCTTCTTGCTGAAAGGTCAGAGCTGTGTTTTTGTGCACAGTGTCCCCTCACAAATAGGAAATGTCTGTCAGCTCCCCAAAAGGAAGAGGTGGATGAATGCAGTGACCCTGGCTTAGAATGTAAAAATGCAGATCATACATGTACCTTTGCATTGCTTGGTTTCTGAGTGGGATCAGACTTGCAGCTGTGTCTCAGATGTAATAGCAGTATAATGTCTGGCAGCCAGCACAAAAAACTATTGGTGGGAATTGCCTCTTCCTGCCTTCAATATGCGGAACCTGTGATTTAGCTTGAAAATGTTGATCTTTTCCGATGAATCACATCTGTGTGCATAAGCTCTTCAGCCAAATGGTTCTCTAATAAGCTTCTTCCCTACAGTTAGATAATGTGTTATCCTGTCTCTCACCAACGATACATCCTTTCCCCAAAAAAACCCGTGCCTGTGGTCCAAGCTGTGGTCCTGCCTCTAGGTCCCTGGAGGACAACAGCCTTATGCTGCTCTTTCCAAGAACAAGGAAGTGCTTTATGATCAGTCTGGTTTTCCCCACACTTAGGTGGGTGTGTGACTGGAGCAGTCCCTCTTTGGTACATTGGCTCAGCATCAGTCCCAAATGAAGTGCCTTGGCAAATCTATTCCAAAGACTGCAGGTGGTGGCTCAGTGATACCAAAGTGAATTTCCAGTCTCCTACTAGATGTTTCAAACCGTGAATGCCACTTTTCCAGTTATGTAGCCTTGGAGGGTGTTTTTAAGCTGTTCTTTCCAGCATTTTCAACCTGCTTTCTTTTGTGTGTTTTTGGTTCTTTTGGTTTGGTTTTTGTTTATTTTGTTTTTGCAACCTACCTATAAAATGAGCACTTTGTCTTCAAAAATTTGCAGTCATTCTCTTTTACCTTTGGCCATTTTTGAATGCTTTCTGGGTTAGTCTCAGTAAATATACAGATGGTTTGTATTAATTGGACTAAAGCATACAGCAGTTTCATTCATGGTTGTGCTGATCTTTGGACATGTATAGTCAGTTGCAGTTCATATGTTGCTGACTGTGCTTACTACCTTTATTATTGTATTCTAGGCATTTTTCTTAAATTAGATCTTTTTCATGTGTGCCTTAAAGAATATTATGATACTTCGAATGAGATCAAGTTGTTGGTGTTGCAGTTCTGGGTGTGAAAAATGCATCATTTTTTTTTTTGTCTTGGTAACTTCTGACCTTGGTTTGGAAAAACAGAAATGAGAACTTCTGTTTTCGGCTGTATTAAGCAGAGATGAAAACATTCCAGTATCAAGCATGGACTGTCCCTCCCACCAGCAGCTCCAGGTCCATGCTTCCAGGCATCCACTTCATAAATTACTTGTTTCCTCTTCCTTTGGGGTTTGTCACTTTGCAAAAAGTCTGAATTCAGTGGTGACATGCTGTGGTACAGAGCACTTACCTTGCAGGTGTGATTTGGTATTTTTAGTAAGATCGGTAAATTTCCTAGGATGGGAGAAAACAAAGTGTGATTGAGGTGGACCTTAGACATCAGCAAGGGGCCATGCTTTGGAATGGGAGCTGGACTGCATAGGCAGGAAGCCTGAGCAGCATTCCTGCCACCAACACTGCTCTTTGGCCTGTGCACAAAGCCCAAGTGGTCTGTTCAGTCCTTCAGAGAAAAACATTTGCAAACAAACTTGCAGCATCATGCAGAGTCCAAGGGTTTAAGTTCAAGAGGTTAAGTTCTATTTACCAAGAGAAGTTCACCATCCAGCACAGCGTGTACACACTCACTACCCTTTTGTGCACTCTGCTTAAGCCTCTCAGAAGGTTTCGTGCTTCAGGAAGGTTTTTTAGCTCCCCTAAGATGCTCTAAAATCTCAGGGTTGGAAAGAAAAGGATGGGAGCAGTGTGATTTGTTGCAGTTAAATTATGTCATTGTATCATTTGAATTTGTAGCCACAGCTCCTCTTTGAGGATGGCTTGATTTAATAAGCAATTTACTCTGCTGTATTTACTGAAATTGCTATGTCATGCCTGCAGTTCTTATGACAGCTCCCATTACGTTTGTAACATTTAAATTGCATCTGTGTTTATGAGTAGGCTACTGGGATTTTCCTCTTTCTTTTCTTTTAACTCAGATAGCTCTGGCATTGTACAGTAGCAATACTGCTGTGTCCAGATCTGATTTAGATAATTGCACTCTTTGAGCATTATCAGCAGAAATGGAGGATACATGGCACTTGGGCTGCTTACATTAATGAGAAAACCAAAGGTAAAATGCCACAGATTAGCAGAGGGCACTTCCCCCTGTGTGAAATGTGGAATTTACGTTTGTGTTGCTCTGATTTATCAGGGACCAGAAAGAAAAAGCTCAGACTTGAAAAATGAATATGACCGTGTCTTACAGTACCCGTCCAAGTGGACAGCAGTGCTGTGTGGTGTTTTGGGACAGAAATGTGCAAAGGAGGGTAAAAATTGCTCCTTGTGAAGGTGGTGGCAGACTTGCATAAATAGGTACTTGGATAAGATGATGATGGTGCCAGCTGTCTGACCGCAGACAGCCACAGAATGCAGCACTATTTCTTTGACTTTGTTGGTGGTCAAATCCCTGCTCTGACTAAATGCACTTTATTTTTTAGTGGCCCCCAGCTTTTCTAAACATGTTGCGGCCCAACATCAATGTACTTCATTTGTTACGTGCTCAGTTGGAAGCCTCTTATTTATGAAAAGGAGCATTACTTGGAGTCTCAAATATGTAGGCGCTTAACGTGGTGTTTTGTTGCTGACTGTGCAAATCTTCTTTTTGTTCATTGATTATAATGGTTCTTGTGTGGCAGCTGGATTAAATTAAGACTGAAGTCTCTGGGCTAAAAGCCCTGATGGAACTTTTGTGCAAAGGCTGCATTTCTCAGCTTTGGCACTTCAGCAGACTGTCCGCATACAATTACATATTGTGGACTAAATACCTGTAAACCTACATCTCTGATGAAGCCAATTCCACGGCAGTTGTGTTTTATTGCAATCTACTTTAAAAATAACTAGCTTGGATTTAGACCAAAAAGTAACATGGACGAGTCAAATCCGAGACAGCTAAACTGTGTCCAGCTCAGTGCTGCTGTGTCAGTTTGGCCAGAGCTCAGATGAAATGCCAGCTTGTCCTCAAAGGAGAGGGAGTGGCTCTAGGTTTCAATATTCCTTGCTGCAGCTTGAGCCAACAACTCGTGTCTCTTGGTGTCCAAGCACAGCTTGGTGTTTAGAAACACTGATCAGCATCTTTTGTAAATCTACAGGGTTGTAACATTGGTTTCTGAGCTTCAGTGTGAAAAAATCTAGCAGCTTCTAAGACCAGCCCGAAAGCGTGGCCTCTTGAGCAGCTCAAATACATCTTACTGATGGTTATGCCTGCTTAGTGGGTTAGACAATTACAGCTGTGGCTGATGCAAGCATACGTTGGGAGAACTTTTGCTTTGTGCTTACACAAAAGGCTGTGCTCCAAAAGGAGAGAGCATTCCCTACAGTGAAGCTGTTGGCTCTTGTGAGGATCATGGCAGTACAGCTCCAAGTACTGGACTCAGATGGAGGCCTTTCTCCAATGGCTGCAATGACAAGGCAGGGAATGTTGCATGGGTTACTTTGCTGCCTGTGTATGAGGTGGGATAATGTGGGATCTGGTACAGCTGTCACCAGTCTTTTTCCTGGGCAAAGCCAGCAGGCAAGATGGGAATCTTTCACAGGGCTATGAATTGGAACCCCCCACCCAGATAAAGGGGAGAAACCAAAGGTCAGGATCCCTCACCACTTATTCTGCAGCTGGTCAGCAAATGCTGCAGACAGTTGTGAAATGCCTGTACGCCCTACAGGAGATCTTAAGGATCTGGGACTAGGATGGCCCTAGAGGGAAGGCTCAGTTCCACTGAGGAAGCATGCACAGCTGCATTTCTCACTAAACTACCTTCTTTCTGCAGCTTTGTTCCCTCATGGTGGCACTTGAGCATTTCTGCAGTTTGCTTTTTTGCAGTTAAAATTCAGGCTGTCTAGCCTAATGTGGGATGTGGGCTAGAGTACAGTCAGGAGAGAAGTGGTTCCTAGTAGTTTTGTGTTTTCACTGCAGCCATCCCTAGTTACTGATGTGGCTTGGCCCAGGGACTCCTGAAGATGGAGTCTAAATTTGCCATCACAATGGGCAGAAAAATGCACAGCAAATTACAGGTCATGACAACTTGGGATTTTGTATTTTACTGCATTACTCACACTGGTTAGCAATAGAATCCTCTCTGTCTGTGTATTGCCTGCATGTTTGCAGCTTCTGAGGAGACGGGGAACAACTTGCACTTGAAGCCAACCCAGTGCAGGGAAGCTTCTGAGCATTTGGGTTGATAAATGTAGACCTTCTGTCTGCTGTAACTTGGTTTTAAATGGCCACTGCCTGATCAGGAATCCAATGTGTGTATGTGAGTATGTGTAAATAGCATTTTAAGAACATAATGGCAATGAGGGCAAACCAACCAGGAGCGTTCTATTCCTTCTTCTCCCTTGCACAGTTTGAGAACAGAGAGCTGACTGAAAACCCAATTTGTTTTTCTTTATGTGTGGAAAAAACAAAGACTCTCCAGGTTGATCTTGCACACAAGGCCATAAATTCTGGATTTATGCTGAGGTCAGTGTTTGTGTAAGTGTAGGTAGAGGGTGCTCAGAAGAGACATGAGAGCATCCCAGAACCCTGACGCCACACCACAGAGCAGGGGTGGAAAGCGGCCGCACTGAAATCACAGCTGAATGCTCTGCTGTAATTTTTTAGTTAAGGTTCCTATCGTGTGCATCTATTTTTAACACAGTTAAAATGAAACTCTGCAACCAAGGCTGAGTGCTAGAAATTCTTTCTTCCCTACTTAGAGCATTGCCAGCATCTTTTTAGACAACTTTCTTCTTCTCTTCTGCAGCCTCAGATACAGGATACTTCAGCTGTATGGGATAGTAAGTATCAGCTCTCCACCCTTAGGCTTGACCTCCTAAAAGACTTCCAGCAATGAGTAGATGAGATGGTTGTGACAGTGTCTGGTGTCAGCTTTTAATTTGTGAGCATTTTCTTTGGTCCTCTGTTCATGGATAGTAACTGCTGAAAATCTGCATGAAACTGTCCTTAATTCACCCTGCCTGATGCTGTTGCACAGATGGCATCTGCAATCATTTCGATCAAAGAGCACTGGAGTAGCTAAATGAGACTTCTAAGTTGGGGTCAAAGCCTCAATCTTCGTTCTGGAGTTCCAGCCTCGATACAACCACACTTGGAACAGCCTCCTGGTCTGCAGGATGTTCTACATCCAACACTTCAGAGTCAGGCTCTGCCTTCTGTGCTGCAGACCCACCTGTCCTATAGGGTTGTTTTATTTGTCTTTACAATCACAGACACTAAATTCCTTGAGACTGCTACTTCTGCTTTTTTTTTTTTTTTTTTTTTTTTTTTTTTTTTTTTTTTTATGTGCTCATTAACTACTGCTAAGCAGATATAAACCAAAGTTGTTTGTTTTGCTCAGTACAGCACTCCACTTCTTGAGTACTTAGAATTTTTCTTGAGCTCCATTTAGGGGAATGGGAAGGTGGTTGTTTTTATTTAGGCTGCTGCCTTGGCAGGCAAAAAGGATTCCATGTTTTGGCTTTATTGGTTCAGGCAAAAGGGTGTGAGGTGAGTGATGAGCCCCTTAGTGCAGGCTGGGAAAGTGGGAGCAATGTGAGCTGGCCCTACTGAGCCTTCCCATCACTAGGTCTGAGCACTGCCAGCTACCCACTGCTTTGAAGTTGGTAGCTGGATCTCCACAAATGCTAAATAGCTTCATTATCTTGATCTCAATTGACTCAAACTACTTGGGTTTTTTTTTCTATCAAAAAGAAATTTACATTTTGTGTGTGTCTGCAAAAGAGTTCCTTAAAAATTTCAGGAGTGACTGTTTCATAATATAGTGCAAAATTTATAGACTATGGCTGTGCTTTCCCTTCCCTGGAAGGGAAGAATATTACAATTATTCCTTTTTAATCTTTCTTGTTATCCATTGTGTTTGGCAGGTAGAGTTGAGAATAGATTGAGACTTACAGTAAATCACAGAATAGTTTGGGTTTGGAAGGGACCTTAATCTAGTTCTAACCACCCCACCCCTGTCATGGGCAGGGACATCTTCCACTAGGATAGGTTGCCCAAAGCCCCATCCAACCCAGCTTTGAATACTTCTAGTAATAAGGCATATACAACTTTTATGGGGAACCTTCACAGTAGAGATTTTTTTTTCCTAATATCCAGTCTAAACCTGCCCTCTCTCATCTTAAAGCCATTCCCCCTCACCCTACCACTACATGCCCTTGTTCTTCTCCAGCTCTCTTGTTGGCCCCCTTGAGGTACTGGAACATGCTATGATGCCTCTCCACAGCCTCCTCCAGAACGAACAGCGCCAACTGTCCCAGCCTGTCCTCACAGGTGAGATGTTCCAGCCCTCTGATCATCTTCATGGTCTCCTCTGGACTTGCTCCAACAGGTCCCTGTCCTTCCTGTGCTGGGACCCCAGAGCAGAATGCAGCACTGCAGGTCAGGTCTCACCACAGCAGAGCAGAGGGGCAGAATCCCCTCCCTGGCCCTGCTGCCCACAGGGCTTTGGATGCAGCCCAGGACAGGTGTGGCTTTCTGGGGTGTGAGAGCACGTTGCCAGGTCTTGACAAGTTTGTCATACCCCAGGACCCCCAAGTCCCACTTCTTTGCACAGCCCCACTTCTCAAGCCTGTCTGGATCCCTCTGGATGGTATCTGTGTCCTGCAGTGTGTCAACCATGCCACACAGCTTGCTGTCATCAGAAAATTTGGTAATGGATGAGGGAGCACTCCATCCCACTGTCATGTCACCAGCAAAGATGTGAAACAGGGCCAGACCCAGTGATGACCCCTGGACCCCAGTCTCCACTGGCCTCCACCTGGACATCAAGATACTGTCTGTAGCTCTTTGAGTGCAACCAGCCAGCCAATTCCTTATCCCCTGAGTGGTCCACCCATCAAATCCATGTCTCTACAGTTTAAAGATAAGGATGCCATGCAGGGCAGTGTCTGGTGCTTTGTGCAGGCCCGGGTGCATGATGTACTAACACAGACTCAGAGAACCTGGCTGATGATTTTTAACAGATGTTTGTAACATATTTACAAAGTATAATTCTATAGTTAAAGAGTGGCTAAGAAGAAGTAGCCCATAGAGAGAATTATCAGCAGTAGCCTTGCTACATTACTTCCTACAAGGAGATCCTTCCTTCTTTTAAATCACCTTTACTTTTAAATCAACTATTACTCTTCCAAATACATTGTTCTTTTCTCTTTTTAAAGGCACCCACTACAGCAGTGGGCAACTCAGCACAGCAGCATTCAGCTGTGCCACAACAAACCTTGGAGGACCACCTCTGGGAAACAACTGTGTTTTTCTAAATTGAGGGAGGATCTCTAAAATTCAAGATTTCACGGAGGAAACCCTTGTGCCTTCTTGTTTCCTGCTGCCATGGCAAGAGTTGAACAGAATTTCAATAGTTTGTTGTATAATCTAAACCTTTATTGATCGAACACTTACCTGAAAACTCACACCACTCTTAAGTAAAATTGGTCATTTTTATTCATGATGTGAAAAGTCATGGTAAGAAGTCTTAGTGTGAAGGTCAAATTACATGAAAATTCTGGGTGTGGTGTGATTTAGGGAGTTTTCGGAGGTTTAGGCTTTTTGTTTGGTTGATTGGTTTTTGAAGGTCACCGTTTTTCACTGCAATCAGGTTAGTGCTTTTTGCAAGCTGTTATGATGATGTTTGAATTGTAAAGGTACTTTTTTGTGAATAATGGGTATACATTTTATTCATTAAATGTATTGAAAACCACAGGGTTTCTTTCCTTCTAATGAAGGAGTCTGCACTTTTACCTCAGCCAGTTTGTACAGTAAGGTCCTCTTCAAGACATAACATCAGTGCTGCCACTCAGGAGGAGGAGCTGCCATCAGCCTACTTTGAACTAGTGTTGTAAGAACATTTGCCAAAGGTGACTGAAGTCCCAGGGCCACACCTGCTGCACTCCAGTGACGATGTCTGCCCTGCAGGCACATCCTAAAGAACAATTCTGAAGTAGCTATGAGGCCTGAGGTAGGTGTGTTCTTTAAAAAGTATGGCTTAGTCTCCAGGAGGGGTTTTAAGAACTTCAAGCGTCTGGTACTAAATGGGATTTATCTCTGTACTACATGAAAATTTGACAGGCTCCTTCTTCTTGCATTTCTGGTTAATGGCTTGATCAGATGAAGTTGGTTGGGATGGGCAAGTTTGTTCCAGATCCCTGCATTTCAGTGAGTACTGAAAGCCAGGAACTGAAAAACAAAAGGTGTAAAAAAACCAAAATAAAGACTACCAGCACAAAACACCCCTTAGGATTAAGTAGTGGAGAAGGACTGAACCCCAGCTGAATCCCACTCAGTTTTGGTAAGCCAACTGCATGTTCCATTCCTTCCCCAAAGCAGTGCAGTTCCAGGTGACAGCAGAAAACCATGTGCCAGAGAAGCAGCAGCCCTGGGCATTAGCCATTTGTAACACAGGGCCAAGGTCTTGCCTGCAGAGGAAAAAAACCAAACTGGAGCTGGGGCTGTCTTGTGCAGGGCGAGGAGCTGGACTCCGATGATCCTTGTGGATCCCTTCCAACTCCAGCTACTCTGATTCTGCTTGTTCTGCTGTAGATTGTTCAGGGCTGGGAGAAGCACATCCGCTGTTCTGAACCTCTGAGGCCAGAACGGGATGTGACCCTCAGAAGGGCTCAGGCACACACCCCTCAGGCATTTCTCACAACTAAGAGCAGGCACAGCAGGTATGTGGGTGCAGAACTGGGAGAAGGCGAGCAAACAATCTGACAGGGTGAGATGCTGGCACTTCTGTCTATGGCACTACCCTTAGGCACACAGTTCAGCAGCTCATGGCTTCATCCTTTTCCCTTTCCTCAGAAACGAGGAAGAATGATAGCAATGAAGTTTTTTCCCCGTTCTGTTAGGCATTGAGGCGGACGTGGTTCCCTCAGTTATGTTTGGGTGTTTTAATCATTGTTACTGTTGTGCTCACACTGACAGTGAGTTACTGTGTGCACGCCCAGACTGAGTATTTGAGATTGTGAATCTCCTTTCTCATAAACAGGCAGACAGAAAAGCTGAGTTTAGAAAACCTGCTTTATTAGAAAACAAACCCATGCCGTTTCAGCTCTCTGCATACTCACAGACACCTCTGGGAGTTTGTTTCCCAGGGCTGTGTGGAAATCACATTTCCAAGTGCCACATCAAAGCGTGGGAGATGCAAATGTCTGAATCCTGCTTTTCTCTGGCCCATCTGCCTTTGGCTGATGCATCCAGGGAAGGCTGGGACTTCAAGCTGCTTGAAGTATAACCAACAAGCGCGATGTCGCACAATGAGACGCCAAAGTTCATTTGCAGACAGAACGAAGCACATGCTTCTTTAGTTGCTTGTGTGCTTTTTCTCTTGTGGCTACTCTGATAGCTTCTTCTCTAATAATTGCTTCACCAGAACAGGATTGGACCGTCCTTGTGTTTTCCTTTGTACCAGACCAATTAACTTATTTAGAACTTTTTGATTTCCTGCCTTTATTGCCATAACCTTTAAAGAAAAAAAAAAAAAAAACAAAACAACTAAATAGACAACATTGTTACAGGAAAGCCAAACATCTTCACTCATTTCCAACCAAGGTATGAATAATTTTGTTCTTTATATTGTGATAAAAGACTGCATTTTGGGGTCAAGAGTTATTTATAAAAGCTGCCTTCAGCCTTGCAATAAGCTCCTGCTCTGCTCCCATGAGAGAAGAGGGCCCTACAGCAGCAGGGCCTTACAACTAATAGAAAGAGCTCCTCTTATTGAAGGAATCAGAAGACACTTCTGGATTTTACAGTGTCTGCAGCTTGAACAGCAGCTCCCTGGAAAAGAGCCAGAGAAGTGAGATGGACGTTCCTTGCTAACAGGATCTACCATTTTGATGAATATAATGTCCTGTTATAACAGGTAATTTGCATCAAATCAAAATCTATTTGATAATATTGGTGAGGTCCTTCAAGCACAGACGTAGGTGGTTTTTATTTCCTTCAAGCATATAATCCTTTGCAACATGACGAATAATTAACTGGTCAAATATGACTTCCTATCAGACAGCCTTTGATGCACAATGCACAATTGCAAGGGCCGTGTTTAAAAACTGTAAGATCAGAAATTTTGCCTTTGGGCCTTCCTAAAGGAGATGCTACTGCTGAAAGACAAGCATCTGGCCATCCTACTGTTTGTGTGGCAGGGAAGGCATTCTCTACCTTGTCAGAGTACTGGGCAGAACACAATAGATGCAAAGAAATAGGAGGACATATTTGTAGATATTTAGGGAAGGGTTGCAAGCATAGCAACCACACACTCTGCCAATACCAAATTCAGCTTCTCATTACAGTCTCTGAATTATTGTCAGTCTCAAGTCTTCTCTGTTATGTTGCATGGTGGAAAAGACTCATTACTCTGGATGTGCTAGAAATTACCTATGTGGGGCAGAGTGCAGTATAGTCCCAGTCCTGCACTTCATAAAGTGCTCAGTGTTGGACTGAGCAGCTGTTTAGAAGTTATTTCATTCTGAAAAAAGTTACTCTCAAAACACATTGAAGTGGGAGTGTGGTTATGGACCTTCAGCTCCTGCACTTCCCAGTCAGTTTTAACATTCTCTCCCTCCCTGCCTGTGCTTTCATGCCAGCCTGGAAATACAGCAGCACTTTTATCAGGCTCTGCAAATGAGTCAAGTTGGATGGAGGTCATGCCGACCTACTGCAAGCTCATTTTATCAAAAGCTCTTGCAGAGCTGTTAGCATCCCCCAAAGAGATTTGGAGTGGGTGGTATTGTTCTCAAAAGACGTTAATGTTTTTTTCAAAATGGCAAATGGAGGTAGACATTGTTTATATTAGAAGTAAGCTATTCACTTCTGCTTTTGCATTTTTGCTCCAGAGAACATATACGCACTTGTTTTCATTTTCGTTTTTATAAAGCAGATTATATAGACTCTGTCAAGATCCCTTCCCACTCATCCCTTTCATGATCAACAAGGGGTTTTTTCCATTTTTTTTCTAGTTCAGACCTTGTTAGACTGAGCTACACTGGCTGCTGTGTGTCTTTCCAAGGAGATGGGGAAGAGCCAATCATCCCCTATAGGGGAGCGTTTGTGTTGCTGCCACAGCCCAGCAGAACAGCAGAGTGGGCAGCAGCCGTGGAGCTGCTGCTGCTGCCACAGGGCTCTGGCTCCTCCCCACCCCACAGCACTGTCAGGCAGGAGAGCCAGTGAGGCTCCTCTCCTTGGACAGAGACAGGGACGTGGCAAAAAGTCAGATGCAAGTAGAATTTCTGCCTTGCCAGCTCTGATACAGTCTCTAATTCCATAACTAATACATGCCTTGCTGGCAAGTAACTTCAATCTCTAGCTTCAGAACAGTTTAACAGTGTTGCCCCAATATCACAACAGATGACATAAAAATCAGAGTTATGTGGCTGAGTGGCAGGGTCAAGTAATGGCAGTACAGCTGGAGAGGGACAGGGCCCTGCAGTTTTGCTTTCCTGCATTAAAGTTTTATGGGCTCTCAGAATGACTTAGCACATTAGCCAGACTGGTAATTTGTTTTGTGGATCATTTTGTGTAAGCTTCAGTTTCAAAAAACCCACTTAGTAAAATAAGAAAGGAGAAGAAAAGCCTGCTAATATCTTGGCAGCAGCTTTACTGCTTTGGCTCTAGAGCTCAAATGCCATCAAAAGGGAAAAAAAGAGAGGCTATTTTAACCCCCTTTCAGTGCCACAGACTGCCACAGTGCAGAAGGTTCCCAGCACCATCATGATCACCTCATTTTGGTGTCCATCAATCACTGCCTGGCAGATCTGTTCAAGCTCTTTTTGATCCTGTAACAGTTCAAGTTTCTGTTCTTTAACAATTTCAAGGGGAGTCTTCCCTTCTCCCTTCCACAATTCTGCAAGCACCTGAAAATCACAAAAAAAGCAGCAAAGGTCAGTGGCTTCACTTACCAACATTGCTTACATGCAGTATTTTGGTTATGGATCCAAGAAGCCCTATTTTCGCTAAGAGGAAATGGTCTAAATGTGAACAAGCCAATATTTAATCATGTCCCTCTCTGAAAGAGCCCTTCTATCCCCCTCCTTTTCTGCCACCTGTCCTGAGACAAAGCATTGCCACTCCCAGCAGTCCAGGTTAATGGTTTGCAGCAGGTGCTGCGCAGCCTCCTGCAGTCCGGGCCCTGCCCGCTTCCTCAGTGCCGGGGTCTCTCCAGAGGGCTTTGCTGAGCACAGCCCCCTGTTCCTCGTGCCAGGAGCTGCCACTCCCTGGCTGGGAGAGGAACCACCACAGCAGGGATGGCTGCAAGACTGCTCCTCCGCCAGTACTCCTGCTCTTCTCACATCAGTCACAGAACTGCCTGGGAACAGCAAGGAAATGCATCTCCATGAGCAATGGCTCTGCCCAGGAACTCACGATTAGCTGACTACTGTACCAAGTCCAATCCCAGGTAACTCATCCCATTACCAGTCCTCGCCAGCAGGCTGTAATGAGGATACGTATGACAAAGCAGAAGAAAAATGGTGCCAAGCAGAATGAATGCAGCAGCGCCAGCCCACCAATGCATCATCTCCAAGTACTGGACTGCTGGGCAAACCCAGGCCTGTGGAATAATCACTTGTTAATGCTAGTGTTTTCCTACACTGCAGCAGGGCTATTGCCCTGAATACACTTGAGAGGAGAGAACATTTATAAAAAACCAATTTCCTTGGGCAGTCATTTTCTGTATTCCCTTTGCTTTTATTTCAGGGCCGTGGGAGGAGAGTAAGAAAACCCTTACTAAAACAGCTCGTTTTGCTCCATCCTGAGCTGAAGATATAATTGTATGTTTGGGCCATTGTTGTGTCCCAATATGGAAATGAATGTCATGTCAAAGTTTCAGCACTAAATATTCCCTGCAGGATGAAGAAGAGGCTGGGATGGGAAGACAAGGAGGGGCATTCAAACTGTGTGTTAAATAATTTGCAGGGCAGCAAGAGAACTCAGGTAGAATGAAGCACATGCGATGGGATCTTGACTACCCCAGCAATTTGCTTCAGCATGACAAATTTTTGGGTACAAAAGACCTCTGGTTAAAGAGTTCTCTAGTCACAGCAAGTATTTAAGAACTGTGCATTCATATAACTGCTGCAAGAGGATATTTGTTTGCCAGTGGCACTCTGAAGCTTTTTATGAGATCTTATCAACTCTTCTGGAGACCTTGTGAGAGGGTAATGACACACAGCTGCGTTGTGGCAGCTACATCTTAATTTTTCCTTGTGAGAGGGCCAAAGGCTGATGACAATATTGAAGTTACTGATAAGCAGCCAGAGTTACAACAGCTATAAGTAAAGCTTTCAGGTCTTTATACTGAATAAATCAATGCTGTATATGATGTCTTCTACAAGATCTTCCTTCTAGTGAGATATTTAAAAATCATGCCAGTGCTACCTGGAATAACCCTAGAAATAAATATATCATATCCAACAGAGATTCAGCCTGTCTGCAGCTGCTTGCCTTTTTTGTAGTGGTGTTTTTTTGGGTGGTTTGGGTTGGTTTTTTGTTTTTATTTGTTTGTTTGTTTGGGGGTTTGTTTTTGTTGCACTCTATTGCTATGCCAGGCAGCCCTTCTGTTTCTTCCCTGAGGGATGAAGCAGGAAGGTTTCTGTCCTGGAGGCCTCCCAAGGCACCCATACTCTATGTCACCCCACAGAATGAGCCCTGTCCTTGCCAGGCACAGCACAGCCTCTAGCAAAACACCCTGGACAGTCTAAAGTACTGCACAAATCACAGTGGACAATGAATAAGCCCTTTCACTCTCCTGGAAAAAGGCAGATGGGATTTTTAGGACTGGTACATAGTCAAGCAGGATGCCATGGGCTGCAGGAAGGGGGAATCTGCAACTAGCAAAATCTATCTAGCCAACCATGGCAGAGTTACCCAGGAGCAACATGTACATCTGGCTGACTTAGATCAGGGGCAGGACAGCTTGACAGAGAGAGATCCAGCACTGATTCCTTGTTATGTCTATGCCAAATACTTCCTGGCACTGAGGAAAGCTTGCCCACTAGAAACCTTGAAGGCACCGGATTTTTTTTCTGTGACAGCTGCATCATGTGTCCTTTTCCATTTGGTTACAAGCATCTCCACTTAGTAGAGCAACAATGTTATCAAGGCCCTTGCTTGTTTACAGGTATGTAGGAAAGCAGAAAGAGATGTGGCCAAGACCTGTCAAAGATGTACTTTTAAAAAATGTGTTTCTCCACTTGGCAACGAGTACAAATCTAAAGAAAGCAGTTTAAAAAACGATTTCGACTCATTTACACAAACTGCCTGCACCAGCACAGAAGGATCAAATTATGAAGTCTCTAGAGCCAAAACGTGAATCTCAAGCCTCATTTCCATTACTGAAATCTCAGTAGCTTCTACTATTGATTCTTGCCGGAGTGTGATTAGATTTTAATGATGTTCTGTGGTCTCCACCTATGCAGGCACAGCAGCATTGGTCAAAATGAATTAATCAGGACTTACACGTCTGGCTGTCATGGGCATCGTATCAAACATTTTGCAACTGTGACCACACCAGCTGACTGCTGTGCCAAGGAATGCTCCAACTGGAAACCCTATCTGCAGTGATCTGCTGCCAAGGGCAGGAGGAAAGAAGCAGGCAGCACCACTCCAGCAAGTCCTGTGGGCACCTCTCCTTTCCAGTGACAGAAGCCTTCATGTCTGGCATGAAGGCTTCTGTCTCAGCCTCTCAAAGAAGTGGGGGGCAGGTTGGGTCCAGTCCTCCAGATGGAGGATTCCATAATTGTCAAAGCAGATGGTTCTGTTTAGATATGGGTACTGTACTCTATCTTTCCTTCTATGGGTACTCTACTTTCCCTGTTATCTACTTTAAAGTAGGGTGGTCAAGGAGGTCTGTTGAAGTTATTCCTGTGTGGGTGACCTATACAACTGCAGCAGCCAGCAAAACCCACGGTCTGCTGTGTTCCATGGCTTGCTGGGCATGGATCCCCCACGAACCAGTGACAAGGGTGTCCACACGGAGTTGCTCCAGCCTGGCTCTTGGCAGCAGGAACAAGTTTCCACTTCCCTGGCTCAGAAATCAGCTTCCTCCCATAATGCCATAACTCACAGGCAGATCTGTAATGCCAGACATGGACCTGCTGCCAGCCTGGCAACTTGAGAAGCAAGGCCCCATCGCAGGCATATTACCCATCAGACTGGTTTCAGCCCTGGGTGAGCAGCACTGTGGGCTTCAAAATGGTGCCTCTGGGCTGGGCCACAGGCAGTGTGATCTGATTCAGGACACACTCACCCACAGCCCCACATGCCAGCAGAGCTGGAAGCAGCTCCCTCCTTTGCACAGGCTCACCAGCCTGGAACTGTGTTGGAGATCTCTGGAGTGGGATGCCATGTTTGATGGCAGGCTGGGCATGAGCTCTGTAATTACCTACATGTTAATTATGTGAGCACACAGTGCCCTTAGCTTGGCACTGCATCCTACCACACAATGCTCAGTGTGTACAGCCAGTGCTCACAGCTTTTATCTGCCTGTTTTACTGGCTTTGACAGCAGAGCTCAAACACAAAACCTTTTAAATAATTTAAGTGGTTAACAGCTTCCTGCAGCGAGCACGTATGTGTACACGTCTGTATGCTCACCCCATCAAACCCTTCCATCCCTCCCCATTGGATTGGTATCTGCCACTGCAGATCATGCTCCCCTCCCCAAGAGCTGAAATTCATCTGCTGGTGTGTATATATAGCCCTTTCTGCCCTCAGGCCATCCAGCGTCTCTGCCTACTGCTGAGAATTGTTACAAACATTTGTTACTCCTCTGACATCCAGGCAACCAAAATACTTTTCTAAATGCGGCAAGGTTTCTGCAGTTTGATAGCATCATCACTCGGTGAGGGCAAACAGTACTGCGATTTCTGGGTCCAGTTTCAGATCACTGGAGACAACATGGACATTACAAGGAGTTGGTTATTAAACAACAAATGTATTTCTGAAACTCTTGGCACTTCACAACCTATCAGAAGTGCCTGGCACACAAATACATCACAAAGCAGAAAATCCCGTAAAAGAGCATTAGTCCCCTGTCCCTACCTCACAAGGAGGAGACTTCAGACTGGAGTTCTGAAGCTTCCTTTTCAAGCATAGACACTGAACTGATGGGTGTGCCACAACCCCGGAGGCACAGAGCTGCTCTGCATTCCAGTGCTTTTCCTATTAATACATTATCTCCTTTTTGAAGCTTTTACTTTTCCAATACAAAATTTCCAAACACACATGCCTGAAGCCAGGCACTTAAATCCCTATTTATGATGCCTGTCTTATGCAGCTGGCTATCCACAGACACAGACCAACTTAATTAAGAACCACAAGCATCTCCAAAAAAGAAAACAAACCAGAAAGTTCATTCACAGTTCATTAACAGTTTCACTGATAAACACTGAAGCAGCCACCTAATGCACTTTCCTAGAGTATAATAATTAATCTGAAAAGACAAATCATTCCACATAAATGAGCTTGCAACAGTTTAAGGTGAATGACTGATTATGGCCCATCATAAAAAAAACTCTAAATTTTGTCTACAAACAGCAGTACTGTTCCCATCATAACCAGTTCACAATTTTAGATATAAATCATCAAGAGCTGATTTTTCAGACCATCTTAGGTAAGATGAAGAAAAAAAAAAAAAAACAAACCAACTTTATTTGCTTGAGATCTTCATGACAGCACTTGCCTAAAGAAGCAAGGATAAAAGAAAGGCCAGACCTCTGCCACTTTTGACTCAGGTACACCAATGCAGAAGTCCTTTTTTGACTACACTTGGATGAGTTCTATCCTTTGCCATGTGCTAATGCTTGGGAACGCAGACCTTACTGTCCCCAGGAATCCAGTAACAGATACTCTCATCTTAACTGCAAGCCATGGATTAGCTCCCACTGACCTTTTACGCAGGCCTGACTGGAATAGTGAAATTGAGATCTACTGTCTGCTCTGCTCAGAAGCAGGATTTATTTGAGTTCAGTTCACATTGTTTCAGTCTGCTATTTGGCTTCTGCCCCCTTCTAACAAGCAATGTGCAGATATAACTCTAACATTATATACACACATAAGGCATTTGTATCTATTATATTTATATGGTATAGATACAGAAGTTATCCTTTATCAACACTCTAATTTCCCTTTAAAGTAACCATTGTACTGGTACACAATGATTGTAAAATTGCTACACAATTGAAGTAAGCAGCCACAGATCCAGAGTTCAGCAAAATCAAAAAGGTACTTACCCGCTTTGCTGCTGTAGAAGAAATTTCTTTTTTTTCTAGAAGGTTCAGGAGGTCAGCCAGGAGAAAAGAACTGACTGGGCTAGGGGAAAAGCAGTCAGAAGTTACCTCAGAGAGTAAGGTGATCTATAATAATGTATCTGTGTTACTGCTGCTTGCCTGAAGAACACACAGTTCAGTATGACAAGCTATTTTTCCTCATGTTCATTACTAATGGCCTGACTACGTCTTACCATCATTGCACTCTGAAGACTGACTGCTACTCTTTACATGATCCTGTTCTCTGCCACGTATTTGTCTAACTCCATTCAGCAGGACAGAGCCAAGGCCTGTGCAGAAATGCCTGGAGTAACAAACTTCACAGGTAGCAACTAAAGCAGCCATAAGCAATGGAGTGACATGGTCCAGTCACGAGAAAAGGATCACTTTGTCTCACCACTGTAGCAATGAAGAAGACTGACCTTTCCTTTACTGTAAGGGAATGTTGTTTCAAGTAACTGAGCAGGTCATTCAGAATCCAACCGATTACCTTCTTTGGCTTCATTTGGGTCTGTTTTACCACACTTTCAAAGAATTCTGCTAGTCCATCTTCATTCTGTTAAAGAAAAGTTAAATGTATCAAAGGGATGCTGGAGTGCAAACATGATTACAGAATCACAGAATCGTTAGGGTTGGATGGGAACTCTGGAGATCATCCAGTCCAATCCCTCTGCCAAGGCAGGGTCACCTGAAGCAGGTGACAAAAGTTATCGAGTTTACAATTAATTACACAATCACACTCAGCACATAAATGCTCAATCCTAAAGTAAAGTTCAGTTGTGAATTCACTGCAAAGATCACAAGACCTTGGAGTAATTTTATTAACATAACAGCAATCAATCTTACGCCTTGAACAGGAACATACAGTTTTATCTGTCATCCTGTCTGTTTCAGTAGAACTTCCAACGAACGAGCGACCATTTTTCTCTTAATGCCTCCCTAAAATTAGCATTTGGACAGAAGCTTTCTCATCTTTGCAAGTGTTTTATGTATAATGCTAGAAAATACAATGCTGCCATCTCACAGGCTGTCATGTTACCTTTTACCTAGAAGAGCCTTTTCTTGAAATTGTCTGCAGCTACTTCGTTCTTGATCTTGAAATCACTTCTATTTAGTTTGGATTGAATTAGTAAGTTTAGCTTACGTTTACCCTTCAGTGATACGGAAAGGTCATATGTAAGAAGCAGGGTTTTATTTTTCCATTTTTTTTCCAAGAAGCTATGGTAAGCTTTTACACAGCACGCTAAAAGCTCAGAAGATACGACAGTGGGAGATTCAATTTATAGCCTAAGTGAAATCTGAGATTGTTTTTAGAAGAAAGATACTGTACAGTCTGTTGAATGCTGTGGTGTTTGTCATCAAGGCATTGATGGACCTTTAAATGCAGCACAGAACTCATTAGGTTTACTGAAGGCTGAAGAGGGATGAAGTGGCAGCTCCTACCTTTTAAAGGAGGAATCCAAATCCAGCATGCCCCTGGACTTCTGCAGTATGTGCCATAAACACACAGAAGGACAAACCAGCTCTCAGAAGTCAGGAGGTAACAGCTTAGAGATAGCCAAGGAGCTATTCTAAGTATACAGTCATCACAGCAAAAACATTTCTCAAGCACATACTGACTGCAGCCAGATCTCTGAACAGTTATGAGCAAAAAGAGCAGGGTAACCAAAAAACAAAGCCTGAGTCCTCCACTCACATCCCATCAAAACAGTTTCATTTGTCCTTGTTTTTAAAGGCCATTTAACTGCCATAGCAATACAGAATTTCAGACTTTGCAAACTTCCACAACACAAACTTCCAAAAGCTCTGGATACAGCATTTTTCATTGATAATGATGACTTTTGATAGCTTTTGAGAAGACTGCAAACTACTGATCTCTGTTCTGTGAAACAGAACAAAATGTACCTAGATTAATGTCTGTGCTGTAAAATCGGTGTGACAAAAATCAGACCCATTCCCTTCACCTTGAGACCATGACCAAAGAAAGCAAGTTGTCAGTCCAGAAAACCAATGAGGTGTTTTGTGAACCAAGGTAAACCTTCTAACTCTCACTAGTTATAATCTAATACCCATTCTCTTCTTCTCCAGCATTCTAATTTAAGTAGCAGTTACTCTCTAATCAAATTATGCAAAACAAAGGCTAAATAGAGGAACAAATTGAACTTAAAGAAAAACACAAAACAGTAAAGGAATGACATGATTACCAAAGCACAGTAAACTTGATTAAAAACTGTGTATGTTAAGCAGAATTCCTAGAATGGTGTATTGCCAAGTACTGTCTAATTCACCTCAGGATTCAATAGCACAAACAAACACTCATTATTTAAACAATGAGTTCCTTTACACAGCAACGATTGTCCAATCTAGGTAGGAAAAAAAGCGAGCATGTCTGAATTCTGGTTTCTTTACAATTGCTGCAGAAGATTTTACAAACATTCCAGGCAGAGTAGGTCTAGCTACAACATTATGCACAGGCAAATAATGTCTGCAGATGCCACATGTCTGAATGCAGCTACACAGCTCAGACGCAGCACGTCCAGCGCTTTCATCATGTATAAACTACAGAACGAATCCCTAGCAGTGGGCACATCCAGATTTCTGGATACTTACAGCCTGGCTGGAGTTACAGTTCTGATCCTGCTGCCAGACCTTTGAAAAATCAAGGACAAACATATGCAGCCTTCGCATTTTAATCAGATGATTTCCAGGCACCAAGTGTAGAAAAGCCCAGGAAAACTCAGGGAGACAGACTTACATATGCTACCAAGTCTCTGAACCCATACTCACTACTTGTGCACACATAACCAGATACATTCCCCAAAATTCCCTTGCATTTAGTTTTGGGTTTTTAAATTGACTGTCATTTTCTGTAGCCAAAGATAAGGGAAACCTAGTAATGCTAGACTGAAATAAGTAAGGCAGAGTGTCAAAACATCAGAATGACTGACAGAAATGAAACATTTTCCTTATTTTCTTGTCATATTAAAAATAATGTAGGCATAACTTGATTAGCTTCAATTTCTGGATACTCTACTACTTGACTTTAATTTGGTTTACATTTTGGTAAACTTCCTTCCTGCCAAATTCACTCCAACTACCAACACACTCACAGACCTGTCCCTTGCGGCAAGTCTGAGCTGAAAATCACTGCACGCTCCAACATGCTGGATTTACAAGAATGCTGACTGCCTGTTCTCTCTTCATTCTGAATACTCTAAACTTCATTGAAAGAAAACCAGAAATCTGGAATAGTAGCATCATGTTTGTGATCCAGGCCACTCAATACACCCCATGCTCCCATTACAAGCCAAATATGCTGTAATTTATTCATGCAAGTCTCACTGGCATGAAACCTGACATATCAATATTTCAATCAGATGCAAATTTCTTTCTTAAACATGGTTTAAAATTATCATTTTATAGCATTGAGATGTAAAAAACCCTAGTGGTGTAGTGATTTCAGGCACCTTTTAAACAAGTTTAAAACAATACTTTATTTTACAGAATGTCATGGGTACAATCTTTAGGCACATTGGCACTGTAATGCAAACTTACTCTTTTAAAGACCAGTAATGTTTCCCAAAGAACTAAAGAAGAAAACTGCTTCAGTGTTCACAAATAAAATGTCATTTGCTGCTCTGTTATTCCCATTTTCACCATCACAACTCCTACAATAACCAACTGTGAGGTAACAACTGCAGCAAAAATGTACAAGACTGTCACGGGGAAAAAAAAAAACACAGAACATCCACTAGACAAGCAGACCAGTCTAAGAAAGTTCAAGCATTTTCCTAAAGCTTTTTGTAAAATGATTTGAATTCTAAAAATAAGCATAAGTTCATCAGCACACTAACATGTATGAGAATGGCATGGCATAAAACAAAATGGTCAAAACCAATTTCTCCAGCAACCCACTTCTGACTGTTTGAAGGAGTCACCAATGTGGTTGTGATTGTTTCACTAGGGCAATCAGCCCAAGTGGAACAGCCACTTTTATCTGAGCAAGCTGAGGAACAGTAGATGCACAAGACAACTTGGAATTCACAGGACAAAGGAAGTGATCAGACTGGGTTTTTTTTCTCATGCTCTTGGACCTCAGCACGCATTTTGAAAATGAAGCATTGTATAACAAGTTAATACATTAATGTCTGCATTAATACATTAATGTCTATGCCAATAGATCTGATTTTTTTACTCAACAGATAGCAAGATGAACATACTGTAATACCATAACTGGCAAAATTATCCAAGATCCTTCCTGACTGATGTATTTGCCAGCTTACCAGTTTACAGAGCAAAGTAGAAATTGCATTAAGAAACTGAATACCCAAATACCACAGAGTCTGCATGGCTCAATTAATTATATCCTTATGAGTAAGAATAGTTCTGCATGAAGAAAAATCAGAAACATCATTTATTTCTACAATTTATATAAAACTGTCAAAAATGAAGCCGTTTACACTTCAGGCATTTCAGATATGAAGATATTAATAGGGTGCTTCTTCCCCTTCACTACATGCTGCACTTTGGCAAAGGAGGAATCTCAGTTTCTCAGCACCACAGTATGTACAGGCAGCTCCGGTGTATGAGGACAAGGCTCTGGAAGCAAGCTCAGGAGCTAACCTGCATGCTGGTGTATGCACGTGTGTTTGATTGTAACTTCGGCACAAAATGCTTTCCCTATCAAGTTGGTGCAGAACACACTTTGCATTTTAGAGCCATTCCTCTACAACTGCCATTTATTTAATGAGCACTCCTGGGTGCTCTAACCTGAAGGAATGCTCATTAGGTGTGTGCATCTGGCCCTATCAGCAATCCTGTGCAACCTCTGATGCAAGCTGAACGCAGTGACGGACACGGCGCTTCCCGATGAATTAAGGTTCACTGGTGTCCCAGTGCACAGGCAAGCAGCTCTGGTGGGGAGTATGCAGGCTGACATTCTAATGCACAATAAAAGGAGACCTGCAATGAGGAACGTGCTCACTTCATGCATTCAAATGGATGCATTAGCTTATTACAAGCTGAATCCCGAATTTCAGCTTGGATCCCATTAATTGTCTTGCACGTCGCAGAAAGGATAAGAAGGAAAAGGGGAAAAGCAAAGGCAATATTTCATAGAACAGCTGAAAGAAAGGGCAGTTGATGAGGCAAATGTATAGGGCTAGTTGGCAGAGATAACAGAAGCCTTCCATACCAGCAACTTGATATGCACAGAAGGTGGGTGGGCTGATGCCAAGTGAAAGGAGTGGGTGCCCTGGGTGTGGCTGCCACGGAGTTTATGCTCTAAAGAGAGAGCCGTGGTTTGAATTTGTGACACAGCAATGCCAACAACACACAGGTGTTGTGGCTACTGCTCAGCAGCATTCTCTTTCTCCACTCTGTCCCCCACAGCAAACAGGCCAAGGATGAGCACAAAGCCAGGTGGGGACACAGTCTAACAGCCAACCCAAACTGGTTATATTTCATGTCTTGCTCAACAAGGAAAACTGAGGGAAGGGAATTTTGAGGGATGTAGTCAGTGTTATTGGCTGAGTACATCAGCCTACTTGTGGGAGTGGTGAGTGACTGCATCATTTTTAGGTTTTCCCTACTCTGTTCCTTCACTTAAGTGCTTCTCTCAAACCATAAGCCTTACTTTTGCTTTTCTCAATCTCCTCCCTGTACTACTGACTTGGAAAATGAGCAAGCAGCTGTAGTACTTAGCAGCTGGCAGGACCAAGGGACTACAGAAAGGAAGAAGTAGAAAAATTCAGAAAAAAAGGATGCATGACCTATCTACCATTTCTACTCTTATGTTTATTTTAATATGTCAGAATTATGTGAAAAAAAATGCATGCATGAACAGGAATACTGGCTGCAAAATCATGTTTTGCAGCTTATACAAGGAAATAGAAAGGTAAGAACTGCTGACATGTCTCAATACTGCAAAGACTGCAGCCTTGTGACTTTGATGAGAATTATGACTCACCTGCCCACCAAACAGTCTGCAACTCACTAAAATGGCACAGCAGCACAAAAGCAGTTTTCCTAACAGCTTTCCTCAGAACACAGAATCATTTTCTTCCTGTAGAATCAGCCTCTGTACAAGTGTATTAAATTACTGACATACAAAGAAGGAATATGAGGTAGTTATGTGCACTGCTCTCCCTTCATTTATAGTCAAAGGAAAGGATCTCCTCCAGAGGACAATTTAAAGTACTTACAGTTCTGCTCTGAATCTCACTCTAAAAAAGTCCTTTTCCTTCTCTCTCCACTAATGACAGTGGTAACCAAAGCAGGACATTCTCCTAGCTTAGCTGGGTATGTGAAATGTGTTATCTAGGATGACTATATTAACTCCCTCCCCAGAGTTACCACTGGCAAAAAGAGGTGACAGTTTGCATTTAACAAGCTCATAATCCTCTAGAATAATTTTGGGAGTTACGAGATTTTGCTGTCACTTCCTTATTTATAACTGTATTTGCCAGATTGTTTCCCTTCTCATCCCCTCTTCTGAACCTATCCCTGGTAAACTGCACTATGAGGTCAAAGCTGATACTGTGCAACCATTTGGTTTATTTCCCTAAGAACAAATCTGGGAGGAAGGAGGGGGAGTGTTTCCAAAAATGTGGAAGGTAGGTCAAGGAGCACATGAAGCTGAAAGATTTTGACTTTGGATTTTGATTCGTGATCATTAAATATGGTCTGTGTGCCCAGCCTTGCAGCAGGCCCAGAGCTGAAGAGCAGACACTTGCAGACAAGGGTCTGTATCCAGAAGCTGTACATTTGTTGCAGTCAGTCAGGGGTGCATCCATGTCTAGACAGACAAGATCAATACTAAGTACCAGTTATTTGACTGCACTTTGCGTGAGAAACACTTCTTGGCACGCTGTGTCTGGTTCATTTGTTCCACCATTCTATGTGTATGGCTCCATGGTATGAAGTATGCATTGGACACACTTCCAAGTTAGAATATTCATAAGGACTGACAGCTGGTTAATATGACATTTAAAAATCTTTTCAAGAACCGTCCAACTTTGAAGTTTCTAGGCTTATTTTAGCACTTGATCAATAGACCTACCAATAAGGTGAAGCTGTGTTCAGGAAGAATCCCATACTGTTCAACAAGCTTTTCTCTCTTCACACTGGGGAGGTCAGGAAGTCTCTCATGAATCCAATCAATATTTATCACTTGCTGATGGTTCAGATTAGCTGGCAAAGATTTTGCATCATACAGAATCAATGGGGGAAGGTTTGGCTCCGGCATGAACCTAGTAAAAATGAAGAAAAAACTCCTTTATTTTCACTCAGAAGCTAAACAACAAGGAATAAAATTTATATCACAAGCTTATACTTCCCTGAAAGTTGTATCACCCTTTCAACTAAACAGAATATTAAAAATTAATGACTTGGTATATCACTGGTAAGTAGAAAGATATCAGGCCCCAAACTGTTGCAAAGCCTCTATTTTTTTTCTTCAGGAACTTTCCACCAATTGTTAAAGAGTTCATAATACAAAAGGTGTAATTCAAACACTTCTGCACTAAAAATAATAATAAAAAGTCCCAATAACACCAGTAAAAGACATGGAAACAGCCCACTCTTTTTGGCATTAAGCATAAATTACAGACCTGGAGGAAAATGGGAGTAGGCTGGCAGGGAAGAACTTGGATTGACAGCCAGCTGCCAGGAGTGATCTGGGCAGGCTGTAACCTTTTCCAGCCAAACTTCAAAAATCCTGATGAAATCTCATGCTGTGCTAAAAGCAAAGTTACTGTGCTCAGCAGGATGCTATCACAGAACAAAAGGCTCCCTTAAAGAGAAGGCCAATTCAAATGACTCAAATAACTGTGATTGAAGCAGAAACTTCACTCTGACATGATCAAATGAGGGGTTCAACACCACTAGAAAAAAGGGCATTGGGCTATAATGATTTCTCTTTAAAATCTGCCTAAACACAGATTTTAAGATTAATGTATAAAGTGCAGCACTAAGTTACAAAAAACTAAAAAACATAGTTTACAGCTCAATATTGTTCATAATCTTAGTAGTAGTAATAATCTTTACAGTCTTTTTTAGAAATATCTTTGACTCATCAGTTTTGTCAACATTTTAATGAATCTTCTTTTGCATTTTTTCAAATTAGTCTTTTTAAATAAGCCCGATGCCTGCCCCTACCATAACAAGGAATTCACAAAATGTTAACTGCTGCATTTCTACAAAAACATAATCTAAAAGGCAAATTTAAATTCAAAGTTTGTGGGATGTTTTCAAAATTGTTGCTCTGCTGTAGCAAGATCAGTGGTAGAATATAAGATTTAACAGGAACAGAGAGCTGACAAAGCTAAGAGGCTCTGGAAGTTCACCTGCAGAACTGCAGGTCTCCTGCTGGAAAGTGAACTCTTGGGAGTAACAGGAAACTCTCTCTGGGATGCAAAGCTAGGGAACTGCTGGGAGGATTTGCACTATGATGGCCCTAAGCAGCTGTGCTGCTGCCTTGCTGTTACCTCAGAACTCCTTCCCAGCAGCATTACTTTCCAACAGGACCCATGCCTTGTCCCCTCAGCCTACAGCTAAATCCTTCCTGGGTGACTTTACGGTTTAGTGATTGTCATCTCACACTTATGGAAGGCAAAGTGCTTAGCAAGGTAACACCTTCATCAGGTCTACAAAGAATTTCAAGGTAGAAACCTGCCCATGAAATGCTGGCACCTTTCAATAGCAGCTAGGATTTTCAAACAGCGTTTGTGATCTGTGATCACAGACTCTGAGCATGGAGAGGCAGGGCCTGGTAGCTGAAAACCGTTTCCCTCTCTATTTACTTAAAGCAGGCATAATGCTGAACTCAGAATATTCTGAGGTTTTATGTCAGGCATTCTTAAGAATACACTTATATTGCCCATAAAGTAAACCTTTGACTTTCCCACTTTGATCTGAAGTACTCCCGGCCTAGTCTTTGGGAAAGGTCCAGGGGTTTTACCAGAAATGAGACACAAATCCACGCCTGAACTGCTCAGACTAGCACAGATTTTGATAGGTCTCTGCCCCTTCCAGTGGAAGGTAAACTTCCAACACATACTCACTGAACTGACTAACTTTACATCCTTATTACATTTGCTACACTTCAGAAATTTAATAAATTCTCAGTTTGGGAAATGCTAAGTCTATTAAAAAAAATACCGGTAATCCTGTTTTCCTTCTTTGTCTCTCATTGGTACTGTGCACCTAAAATTAAAACAAAACAAGATGTAGTAAGAGATACACCACAGAACTAGTTTTAGGGCAAAACCACAACCCAAAACCTCTGCCTCATGAGAATCAGGAGAGCCTCTTAAAACTACTTCAAAGAATAAGTGCATGTAAGAGGGCAGTTATTTTCACAGACACTGCTTGCTGCAGGCACACAATCTGTTGTGAAAAATCCTCAGCCTTAAATTACTCCCTGTGAGGAGACTATACTTGTGAACATTAGCTTTAGAAGACACAAGTTGAGCAACATTATATTATGGCTCCTGATCATGTCACTAGGTATATGTGGGCACTCAAAAGCAGCTATTCCTATGTTCCTCCAAAATAAAAACTCACCCAAGCTTGGAATCAAAGGCTCTTGTTTCATTCAAAATTGTCCCTCCATTTTCAAGTTCTTCAATTTGCCTCTGTATTTCATAGTCTAACATTAATAAAAGAAAAAAAGAGTAAGCTTGTTAGACTACACTATTAGCTTTAGTGCACTCCACTATTTCATTTTTCACTGCTACGCCATAATGGAAGACTTTGTTGTTGTAACCTTAATGAAATCAACAGCAGCAGTTATAGGCAGAATTATCAGTCACTGTCTCTCTCCAGCATGGTTTCTTTCTTTGTGTGTTTTCCTCATCTGGTTTCATTTCCTTTAAATGGAAACCGTTTTCTCCCAGGCACTGCAGTCAAGTCATACATTCCTGGTGACCTTGCAGTCACCTAGTTCAGCTTTCTTTTGGAGATGTAACAATCAGCATTTTCTTCCTCATACCCAAGCTCCATCTGAACTTCACACACACCATGCACTCAGGGGAAAGCAATCATCTCCACTGGAGGACACAAACCCACTGCTACCATATTTTAGTACATGCTAGGCACTGAACCACCTGCTTCGTTCTTCTTGTAGGCAGAGGTTTTACTGCAAAAAACCTGCAGACTAACGTGCCTGCTCTTCCCAGAGCATCCCATACTAAGATTTATTCTGTCAGGGAGCAGCAAGAGCGGGGCTGCTCCACGAAGAGGGATACGCCAGGAGTGAAGGACAACCAGAGCCCAGGCCATGCTCTAATGGTCTGATGCAGTCCCACTAGTCTGAACAGTGTCAGCAGGGGCAGGTGCTACTAACAGAGTCCTCTGGCAGTGCCAGTCAGGCTGAGGGGATGAGCTGAGTCCAGGGTCCATTCAGGGAGCTCAGGGAGAAGCAGAAGCAGCTAAGTCCTGAGACAGAACTGCGAACAAGACTACAGAACAGATCCAAGGTCTGTCAGGAGACAGGACTGAAAAGTGGCACACCTGTGACACAGCCACTCAGGCAAGGTCTGAAGGCCCCAGCCTGAGCCTAAATGGGGCTCCTGTACCCACAGACAAGGCACATGGAAGAGACACTCAGGTGAAGCTCTTCAGGGCATTTAAGGCCAATTACTGCACTCAGGAGCCTGACATATTTCATCTCAGACCACATAAAATACCTAAAATGCTCTTGTAATGAAGCAACCACCGTTTACCTACTGCTTTTGCCAGAAATCGTATGCTATTGATATTCTTCACTTCAGTCCTCACTCCATAAGGCTCTCCAGGATGATGCACAGAAACATTGGCATCCACTCTCAGCTGACCCTCTGTAAAAAGAAATTTTATTAACAGAACAGTCTGCCCTGTACACTAGAGTTAAGAACCTTGGCATGCATAAATAAACTGCATGTTATGTGCAGAGCCTTAATAGCAGACTTCTCTATGTCCAGAAAGGAGTAACAACCACTTCATCATAGCTTTCTGTTTGTGATTCCATCTAAAGGCACTGCCTTGAATCATTCAAAATAGTTTTAAATCATTGCTCATAATTCATCTCAGAAAACTGCATAGTGCACTGCACCACAGATCCTCTAAGCCATACAGTAAAAAGAGCTTCTGATTCACAGCTCTTAAATAAAGAGTAGAATTAGACAAGCAAAGTGGTGGATTGTGAGCTTCCATTCCTCTCAAAGCAGCACAAAAACACCTTCTGGAATTACAATTTGATCGATATATACTGCCCTAGCATGGAACACAAAAACTTAAGGTTATGTTGAACAGATTTACTAAGGTGTTTTTGGAAATTTACAGCTCAAGGACAAAATGTGAGAAGTAGTAGATTTTTTTGTAATTCTCTTCCTCTCCTTCAGGAAATTGAAATCTTACCCCGCAAAATGTCCCTGGCTGCCAAAAACTGTATGAAGTTTTATATAAAAGCATTATGCACTCTCAGTCCAAAATGGACCAATGTCCTTAAAAATTTTTAATGACTCAACCACAAGGAAATCATAAGAGTATCTTTCTAAGTATTGTCTCTCTAAAGACATCTCTTCCGAAAAGAAAAGGCTTGCCACAGTCATCAGCTGCTGAGAATATACAAACAGGAGAGGCTGCATTACATCCTGGAATGTTAAGAAACATTATTTTCCCCATATTACACAGTGAACATCTGTAGCCTTTTTCTGTGCTTTTTGAAAGTTAATTTTTTTAATTTTAAATACAGATAAAAAGAAACAAATGCCTACTGATTAGATACATTAGATTATAGAATTATAAGTGAGAGTGCAAAATGACTCAGAGTTAAAACTGTGAAAACACTATGGCTTCAGAACTCATTCTGGTCAATAGATTTAAATTGACCGGCGAGGCTTTGATACAATTTGTAAAAGCAGGCTGGATGACAGCACACTAATTTCCTCTGTCTTCATAGAGCCTTGCCAGACATGCAAATGAGACAAAGATGCTTGAATGACCCAACATCTCTTTCAAGGGAAGTGTTTTGCATGTGCTCCCTCTTTGGGGTGAAACTTGTACTTGTTCCAAACAAGGAATAGTCTTGTCCTGCCCTTGCTTCATCTGAGACGTGACCTGTTTCTACTTGGATGTAGGTGTCAGTGTGACCAGACAATGAATTTAATCAGGCATAAGCAGAAGACACAGGCTGCAAAAGTTCCTAAAAGAAAAAAAAAAAAAAATAAGGGGGTGGGGGAGTTCTTTAAGCCCAGCTTACTTTTCTTCCATTTTACAATGAAAGCATTTTTTAATCTATTTTTTATTAATGAAATAACGTCTGATAGAACATGGGCACATGTCTTCACTGTACATGCAAGGGCCCCTAAAACCTTCACTTAGAAAGAAAAAAAAATCCAAATACTTTTATAGCTAACTATCCTGGAAGAAAAAGATTTCCAGTACTGGGATTCTCATATAAGTCAGAAATCTCCCTGTGATAAAAGATATCACAGTGCAATTCCAATGGCAATTTTAGGGCCAATTCAGCAGTGAAAAATGATTGTATACATGTATGCCCACGAAGGCCCTTGAAGAAACATCCAAACAGGCTGCTTAATACTGACAACTGTGCCTTATTTGACATGTAGGACACTTGTTTGAGAAAAGATTCAGAGGAACAGATAATGTCTAGCTATTATTGTTTCCCGTTACATTAAATTAAAGTTGCATAAGTAGCCAGCATTTATTGGATCCCATTTATTGTGTGATGCATGGACCACTCTGACTCAGTTTTCCAGGAGACATCCACTTGTATAATGGACTGAATTTGTTGCCAGACAGTGGGGCCAACTGTCACGGGCAAAAATATAGCTTACACTGTGAACATTAATAAGCAGCTGCTAATTGTGGATATGTGGTGGAGAGGATGAATGCCTGAAACCACTTCTAAATTCTTAAGCAGATGTGTGCTATACGCTACCTGTAACCATTTTGGTAACTTTAAGACTGAGGAAAAACTGCATGATCTGAATCCTACAATTAATGAGACAGAATTGCCAGTTAGGAGGCTGAATGCAGGCTATGCTTCTGCACATCACCTGTTGTGAAAATTGGGGCCCTAAAATTACAGAAAGAGCTGGTGCCAGAAGCAACGTTTCCTGCAAGAGGAAGTGATCTCAGATACGTAATCTTGGCTAAAATTAACCCCAGCACCCATTTCTGTACATGCTGTTTCTTACTCCATCTCATCCATGACACCAGCACAAGTTTACTGCCTCCATCAATTTATGACTAGCTGAGACCTGACACTTAGAAGTTGATCTATGCTCCCACTACTTTGTCCCTGTGTCCCTTCCATACTCCACAATTATTCTTTGCTACAGATCTTCTGTGCTGCAGTGCTGTGGCAAGCAAGATGGGAGAAGCACCACAAGAACCTTGGGGACATTTCTTCCTGTCTAGCTTTATTCTGTAAAATTATTGTGTGAGGAAACATAACATCTAGCACAAAAAAGCTCTGCAGACAAAGGCAAGCCTGTAAGCATGGCAGACAATGGGACAGTCTCTGAGGATTGCAAAAACAACAGCTAGAAAGGGTTATGCATTATAAGCAACCACAGAACAAAATAACCAGAAGCTGCAAAACTCCTGGAAATGCAGAGAATTACTGGTGACAAGGGAACATGCCTTTCTCCCCTCAGTACCTGCCATGACTGCCTGGCTGCTCCCAAGTGTTTGCAGAATGAGCTGAAGCTCTCTGACTGCTGCAGCTGCTTCTTCCCCACAGCACATATCAGGCTCCATGACAACCTCCATGAGACCGACTCCTGGGAAAGAGACAGGAGATTTTCAACAGTAGCTTTTGATCTTGGCATATGAGAGTGCAACTGGCTAACACATGAAAGAACTTGGCCTCCTAAAAAAAATAATAAAAATACATAAACCCCCATGTATTATTTAGTAACTCTCACAACGGGCCTAGCTACAGATTGCTATAAAAACTTTTCTTGCTATTTTTTAAAGTAACAGGCAAACTGCAGACAATCCTCCACCCTTTGATGAGATGCAGATCAGAAGGACCCATTTCTCTTCTGCCTTTCTCTAGAAGGACTCTCATTTAAAGCCAATTGAGTTCCAGATGCAAATTTATTTATCTTAAACTAATTCTGGAGCAGGCAGAACTGTAAACAGATGTAGTCTAGTTTTTAGCTTCAGGACCTAGCTTTCAAGGAATCTGAGCAGCCACAGCCCTTCAGCTTCTATGGACACCAGAGTACTTGGTCCCAGTTAGGCCACACCAGCCAGGTTGCTGCCCATGTTGTGCACTCCTCTGGATCACTTCATTTACAATTTCCAAGTTAAAAGAGCAAATCTACATTTCTTCAAAGCTAATAATTAAAAGAAATGTCTGACTCATGCACCAACAGATTCCAACAGCTGCTCTTTCTATACACAAACTTGATTCACTAGATCTGTTACATTTTACTTTTTTAACAACACATACAGTGCAGACCTTAAATAGCTGAGGGCTCTGTGTGACTGACACAGTTTTGAGCAAACTGGAGCCAAGAGATTTCTAACTTGGTACTGCCAATTGCCATCAACCAACAGCAAATGGGAAAGGTTTACTGGCCATTAAAAAAAAATAAGTACTCATTTGTTTCAAGTGTAACAGTCATTGTCATAAAATATTTTTTCAAGGAGAGCGCCATAATGCTGTTTTTATTTTCTGTCTGTTTCCTGTCATCTAATTACCTTTAAAGACCCATCTTAACCCAAAAGGAGGAGAAAAATAGGAAAATAATCCAAACCTACCTGCCCTATTCAAGTCCACAAGGGTTTGGCACCTTGAGTCATCATGGAGACTTTTTCCACTGTCTTGCTCCAACTGAATTTGTTTAATCCTCACAGTTTTGGTCACCATCTGGCTCATCTTGTTGTCTATGCAGAGACTGTATGACAGACTTCCATTCACTGCAATAGGAACTCTTTGCTGAGTGATTTGATAGCCAGCCTGTCAACAAAATTAGCTTTATACTCAGCTGAAACATTCACTTTTCAGAAAGCAGACCAAGTGCAAATATAATTGACTAAGAACAAAACTGAAAATGCAACATCTTTCATAGTGACCTATATAAGAGGAGAGAATACACGCACATGTAAATTCAAAAGTTACTTTGCTTAGATAGAAAGGAAGCAAGCTAAAAGATGAGTCAGAATTCAACATAACTGTAAGAAGCTGGAAGTTTAGAAAAAACATGAGGACTCCTCAATACAGATAAATATACAACACCATACTAATGCTGAAACAATCAATAATCAACTGCACAATCTCTTGCCAAGGATGACAAAATTCTTTGATACTGCCCTGGGCAGGAAATGGCCTGGAGGAGGTTCTTCCCCACCTGTGGTCCCATGATCATGTTACATCTTGTTTGAAGCCAGTTACTGTACTTCCATCCCCAAGCTGGGGCTATAACTCATCCTCCCAACAGGCTGCATATCCCTCTCTGTCTGCTCCAAATTGTACTCATTAGAGGCGAGGAGAGGGAAGGGGTGGAGGTGTGGAAATCAAGAAAATGAGAAAGCTCTATTTCATGAATGTAGCAATTCAGAAGACAAGACACTGCAACCCCACGTAAGGCACATGGCTGACAAATGCCACCTCACGCCTGGGACCCCACTCAAAGGGCAAACTGCTGGCCACAACAGTGGCTGCCAGTGACAAGGTATTGGAATAACTGCAGTGATGTAAAAATAGAGAAGTGAATCATTGACAGCTCAACTGGGGTCCCCTTTGCTTCTCCCTTCCTCACTTGCCTATGGCACTAGTGGTGAAAATTAAAAAAAAAAGTCTGCCAGACGCAAAGTATTTGGGAGGAGTATTTGCATATTTTGCAGGGACGACAAGCTTACTCTAAAATGTAGAGATGGTGAATTCCAGGGCACTGGAATAGAGAACAGTGGTCTGGTCCTGTCAACACCCCAATTTATATATGCAGTGAAGTGCATGACCTACTAGACATAATCACTGCAAGAAAAATAGAATAACTGACTCTCTGCAGCCTATGCTAATCACAGGCTTGTCTCGTCTCCTAAAAGTTCTCATTAAAATGATTTTTTTAAAGCCTGAAATATTGAGTGACAATAAATAATATGAATCCCATTTCCCACCCAAAGCCCCATTTTCAGGAGTAACAATAATCCCATTGTGAAATGACCCTAAGAGCTGGATTTATCTGTTCTATTCAGCTCATTAGCCTAAACTCTGCATCTTATTACAGGGTTCCTGACTAGACTGTTCACTGTGAAGTGCAGGTCGGGCAGTTTATTGTCAGTGCTTAAACTGCAGAAGTTAGTCAGTAAAAAGCCAGAATTACATGTTTCAAGCTAATAAAATGTGTCAGCATCTCCCTGCTTATGTAACCAGAGGATCCTGCAATTCATGTCTGCAGAGTCCCACAGTTTCTTCCACCTCAACTGTTCTCTTGGACACATGGATGTGGATTCTTTCCCAGGACAACATTCACTCATAAGACACCACAAGAATATGAGAGTGATTTCACTTTAACAGAATAAGCACTAAAGGTAATTTGCAAACAATTTGTCTATGATGTTTTTGATGTTTCTTCATGATGTGTAAAGGAATTTCAAAAGTCATATTTATTTCCTGCTATTTCACCTTTTTCCCCTTCAGGTCTTGAAATGGGCTTCAAGATAGTTCTACGCGTTTAAAAAAAAAGTATTGGCAATTCAAACTGCTAAGTTTGCTTTTCACATTCCCAGCAGGTCACAGCTCCCAATAAAAGGGCCTCTTAGTGGCCTACAAATATTTGGAAAGTTATCCCCAGAAACCAAATCAAAATTACATCTACTTCACAGAAGAGCTACAAACTTGTAGCTTGTACAAACCCACCTAGAAGGAAATAAACCAGAAATCTCTTCCGAGATCTTGGTCTCCAGTGGACAACTCTAGTGTGATTTTCTAAGGTGGGAAGCAATTGTATTTGAAAATGTTTTGTGTAACTTCAAAACATTTTCAATGCCTGAACAAGAGTGGAAAAGAAAGTAATTTGCTTAATAACACAACATCTCTACAGATTCACCTGGGATCTGAGAGATCTCCCACTGTGCTTCTCTGGATGTCTGAGACTCCTCACCTAAAGAGAGGGTAAGCTAACATGCCTGATCTTTCCCAAATAAAATAAACCCACCTATTTCTATATTAATGTCATCAGATCTTCACCCCAAAACCACAGAAACTAAAATTAGCTCTCTCCCTTTGACAGATTAGTGTTAAACTGAACATTCAGTACAAATAAGCCCATGCAAAAATAAGTTAAAAATTAGAAAGGTTTCATGTCACTAGAGAGAAAAAAAGGTTCAAACACTGCTGCATCCTGTTGCAAGGACAGAAGTCAGGTTCTTAAACTATTTCAATATTTCTACATCAAATGCAGCAAAATACATCTGACTGCCAGTGGCACAGATTTTACACAATATGAAATCTACCAAAAAAAACCACACCACAAAGACTCGATTTCTCAGTTGTTTTGGTTTTTTCATTTACTGGAACCGTGACTGGTAAAGTTTTGTGGGGAAATTAAATATTTTTTCAGGTCCCTAAGCAAACAGAAAAAATACACTACTGTGTTTATTCCACTGGAGCCTGTGTTAGTTATACATTCACTTTAAATGAAGGACTTCTATCAGATTGCTTTTACCCTAACAGACAATTAGTACAAATCACCAGGAATGGACAACTTAAGGGACAAAGCAGCTCCAGCTCCCAATCCAATTACATGAGGCTACTGAAATTGTGCAGCTAAGCAAGGAGTCGGCAATCAGAGCAATCATATTCAATCAGTGAGCACTAGGGCACAGCTGCCTATTCCATCAGGGCACAGTGCAGCATCCTGTTGGGGTGAACAGAGCACTGAAAACAGAAAAAAGCATCTCTGCACTCCTCCCCTACTGCCATCCAGTCTCCAGACTTGTCCTTCCTCCAGCCCAGGAGGGACCAGCCATACTGCATACTTACAGGCAGATCTGCATAGAAGTAGTGTTTTCTGTCAAACAAGGACTTCTTGTTTATGCTGCAGTTGAGAGCCAGGCCTGTCATCACTGCTGCTTCTACACATCTCCTGTTGAGAACCTAAGGAAACATGACACATGGTTTTGCTCAGATACTCAGTATGTTACAAATGTGTCTCCCACACACTGCCTTATAAGGAGCATATATTCAATTTCACTTGCCTTCAGTCACCATTAGATCTCTTTCTTTGTGTGGGTAGTTCTTATTCATCATTAAAGTTGTGGTAGCTATAAATCTGCAAAGCTTTAAGATGAAAAAACAAGCTATTCAGTCATTTTGTCATACCACATATGGAGGTGTGCACTGTTCTGGCTTGCTACTTTTACAAACATTCAGTGCTTTTGAATCTTTGAGGGTACAGGAGACAAATCATGGCACATGATAACTGACTTGTAACCAGCTGCCAGCTCATACTGGGAATTTGAAACACAGGGGATTTGCATTAGGAACTATTGCAGTTACAGTAGAACACTTCAGAACACCTGTAACCCCAGAACCATAGTGAATTGATGAGTATCTACACATTGCATGGATTTTAATGCTTTGCTTAACCAGGATGAAACGATGCACACTTACATCTTTGCTAAAACAGAACACAAAAGACAGCAATTGATCCCATGGCTACAAGTATACATGTTTCCAGCACACGAGAAATGCATGTGATCAAGGCTTTTGCAGAATGCCATGTGATCTAAAAATCCAGCAAGGTCTTCACAAAGAAATAAAGGAGGTAAATGCAGTTTTTCACCATGGACTCATCATTCTCAGCACTACACCCTTCCATCTCCTCAACAGGGTCAGGATCCAGAGAAGAAAGAAAATTTCACTCTAAAAACTACTGACAAATGATGGGGTTTTTTTCAGATGTGCTCTCATTAATTTAACACTTCGTTTAACTAACATCAAATGGATGAAACTGAAAAGGAAAAAAGACTGAATTTGTCTTAGTACAATTCTGACATGCTCACACTACAGCATTTTGAAACAGGAACAGAACTTTATCCATCTTGTTCTGCACTGTACAGCTGCCAAGAAGTCTATTTCCAGCAGGACCATTAAAGGAGCACATTATGTAAAAGAATGTACATGACTTCATCTGCATTGACCAGAACATAAAAGGCTTAAATAATGTTTTCTTCCATGTTCCTGACAGTATTTACTTTTTATATTCTCCAGCCTGATTTCTGAAAACATATTAAGCAGCTGTACATTTCCCATCATCCCATCTTCAGCCAGAAAATGAATCTCTTCATTTTACTCATTTAGTGTTTAAAAATCAAAATAGTAAGAGAGGATACAGGCAACTCTTCATGTAACAAAAACTTTAAAATTGCTTTTACAGAAAAGAAATTAAATATTTAAGACATTTAACGAGGGAACTTTCAGATCTTTAGTGTAGCTATATATGGCTAACTAGAACACATCATCTGTTCAGGCATATTTTACTTATTAAAAAATTTAAGAGATACATAAAGCAAATTCTAGACAAGAAAAAAGGAAGAACAATCCCCTTTGAAACACCAATCCACAGCAAAATGCACTAAATTAGTCCTGACTCTAATCTAAAGAAAATTGGTAACAACAAAATATTAATTTATTTTAGTAGCATAACTGCAGTTCATTATATAGTAAATGCTCCTGTTTTGAATAATTAAATGCTTCCAGACAGTACAGACACTTTTTTTTACTGTTTAAGGAATTCTGTAACAGTGGTAGTCAAACTGTTCGATGTTTAAAATAACTTCATATTTCTAAATACACAGGCAAATTTCCTCTTACTAAAGCGTTATGGCACAATTCTGTTCAGCTTTACAAATTAGTGAGGACCTTGCCAGTCAGTCCTTTAAAAATTAGCCACCAGAAACCCACTAAGCCTCCATAAGGACTGGTAGACTCAAAACAGCACTGCTTCAAAGCAGCGAACCATGTCTTGCTACAATTCCTGACGGTGCAGGGGTTGTGAGTGACTACAATCAGCGAACAAGACAAACCCCAAGTCCCGAGTCACAGTCAGTGAAAGCTTCGTAGCACTTCATTCTCTCCAGTTTTCACTTCAAACAGGGTAGTGTGCATCTCACTCATTGTCCTAAGGCGACTCACTGTTCCGAGGTGAAAGAAAGAATCCCCACATATATACTACTTAAACCAGAGAGAATCTTTTGCTCTACTGCTGATGAAACATTTTGGCGGCTCTGGGGAAAAACTGGCGTAAAAACATGAAGTATTGATTATTTTTTATGTAGTATTACTAAGCATTTAGATGACTCTGATGTGTATGTGTCCCCAGCGTACTGGGTCACAGTAGCCAAACCATCGTACATGCACCATTACTCATTCAACTTCCCGTGCTATTCCTTCACCGACCTCAGTGGTGAGGGAAGGCCTTGCAAAGCAGATCCTTCTTGCTATGGCACACTGAGACGGCTACTGTGACAATCTGCTTCCTCTGCCCTGTGTGCCTTTAGAAAACACAACCCAAACCCAAGACCGTCTTCTTCAAAAATCCAAACTTACCTAATACTGCTTCATGTCTGAAGTGACTTTTACTACCCACTGCCATGACCAAGACTGTAAGCACAAAGCAGAATTGTTTAAGCAAACCACTACCTTTCCTTCAAACAAGCCTTGCTTTTCAAATCATCTGCAGTGATAAACATCAATTCAGTATGTGAAACTTCCCATACTAATGACCTAGAGTAAGTCCTCCAGCTTGTTTATGCAGTAAGCTGTTATTAAGTTGACAGCTTTGACTAGCACCAAAGATTTAAATTACTGGCTTGAACTGACAAGCTGCCTGTCTCCTATGCTAGCAAAGTGCTGGCCTTGAAAGCAAGCTGTGTAGTTCCTGCAGTAGCTATGGACAAAACACAATACTCTACAAAGACTTCTTCAATATTTCTGCTCTTCTAAATTGGAAGCATCCCTCCTAGTATTTGAAGAAAATCCCAGAGAGCTATTACAAAAGGAAAGGTAAATTGTTTGTATTGGAAACTCATGAGAAACCTTAACAATGGCATCACAACACCAGCACCATTTCCCTTGTAGCTATGGTTCCTGCTACAGCACCATGGTAACTGAGCACTAAAGGAATGAAAGAACAGTCCAACCAAGATCCCTCTTTTTCTGCTACTTGTCTATTCTTTACATCTAGACCACAAGTGGAAAGACTCCTTTTGAAAATTTATCTTTATTCACAAGTTCAGTTTAGTCAAGACCTTAGTTTTAAATACAATATTCAATAGCTATTCAAAACTATACACAATACCTTCAACACCACAAATTCCCACCAAAATCAATTTTCTAACATCTTTTTCTTTAGCAACAGATTTAGTCCTTATATTAATATATTAAAGTTGGCCCCCTTTTACATAACATGAAATATATGTTTCTATATTTAGTAAATGAGCATGTTTAGATTTTAAAGAGGGTAGGTATGCAGCTTCTTGTTTTGCTGATGAGTATTATATAGGATAATTGCGGGGGAAAAGAAGAAATATCTAAATAGCTCTCCTGGAAAAAGTTGATTTTTGCTACCCTTTACAAAAAACAATAATCTCTGCAATAAGATTTCCACCCAGGAAGACTATCTTAAGGAAGAAAATATTCCTTGTACTAAAAACAGTAAAATCAAAATAATTCCCCAGAAATTTTGAAGTTTTTGATTCTAGGTCACACATTTTAATAAAGTAGATTTAATATTCACTGGTTGTCTTAAGACCTTCAATCCTACAATCATGAAAAAATCAGCATTAATCAGATTACCTACAGGACTGTTTATCTAAGAAACACTTAATTTTAGCTCCTTTTCATTCAAAATAATATCTGAAAGAAGGAAGTAGTACACCATACTCAGCCAGCTCTCTGTAGACCAGACACTAATCTTTAGAAACCTCAACAGATACATCTAATCACATTTTCAAGTACTCCTATTTCATCTCACTCTGATTTTTATTTGCTTCTACTAATGGATATACTCAGTCTTACTATTCTAGCTGTGTTAAAAGTACCAAATTGCTGCAATATATGGTTCTTTGAAGTGCAATCATAACTTAAACTTCAAAATAGAATACCCTTATATGTACTTAGTCCCAGTGTAATTGTGGCTGTTCAGTCTGACAGTGTAGATGACTACTTACTGCTCTGCAGCATTCTGCCTTGGCATCCTCCCACACACAGAGAAGGGACCAACTGAAGCTATGCATGTACAGAATGTACGTGCAATAAATCAAGAGCTGACCATTTCCCAAATTTGCTTCAATATGTTACAATCAGACTCCATCCCCCAAAGAATGCAATAAAAATTTAAAAATCAAGACAACTTAAGTCCTGTCATTTGTTATGTGTTCAAAGAGCCCACATTCCAAAACCTGAGGAATCAAATTTCAGAGAAAATTTTAAAAGCTTCAGTTTAGTGTCCTCTGCTCTTAGTCCAGCATGCTACTTCACAGCATGTTTGCTGCCCCAGTATGAGCATTATGTTGTTCTCCCTAAGGAAAGGGGCAAGACAGAAGGGGAAGAAGCACCCAACATTTTAAATTGAGATCTTCGCTTTATCAGAAGAGATTTCAGCTTAAGAGAACAAAATGGCAACTCAGAAGCTGAAACAACAAAGGTGATGAGGAGCATTAAACATACTTAATGCACTTTGCAACTTTACCTTTCCATGGTCTGGTACCAAAGCTATAGACTGCTCTACAAAACGTATTATTGCTAACCTTGTCTAGTGGCAAAGCTGGCTTGTGGTGATGCAGCACACAATGATTCCAGTCATAGCTAAAAACCAGGCAGTTCTGCCATCAAGAAGTACCCAGCTCCCAAACACACTACTTCAGGTGTACTCAGCAGAGTAAGAGGGCACACCTTCTCAAAGCTGAAGAGCTAGGCTGAAAGCTTGTATCACAAGGCTTAGGATGGAGGAAGCATCGTCCAGCATCAGTGATGACAAGAAAAATGCAACACCAGTAGGGAGAAATGCTGACCCCTGGGAGCAAGAAAAATGGAAAGTAACACCAGATGCAAAGATATTTTAAAAATTACAGACCTTGAGGTTTCTCAGCCCAACAGGAGTTGCTAGAATAAACACAGAAGGAAAAATCCAGTCAGACCACTGTGTGGGCAAAGTGCTCAATGGTCTCAATAGAATGAAATTGTTTTCTGGGAAGCAATCAATCAAAATCATATCTCTGATCCCATCAGCAGCATCTAAAAACAAACAAAATTCTACCCTGCAGAACCAGTTCCAAGGAGAACCCACAGAGAAGACAGGACAATGCAATGGTGATACAGTGGTTCACATAAGCACAGCATTTGGTTATAAATTTCATGATGTTCCCATAAAGAATTCCAGGACCTCTCTAACATCTAATGCTCTCCTTGTTAACGTTAGTCTTCTGCATCTGCCACATGGTGTTTTTTGACCTGTTCTAAGGATGCTTGCTCCCTCTCTAATGCCAGCAGGAATTTAAATCACTGCTAATGCCATCTGATCCAGGGTATGTTTAATGCAGGAAGATCCAGTGATAATATTTCACTGCTTCTGGAGGTAGGGGACTGAGCAATAGCTAAAACTTGAGTTACAGACTATGATCAAATCCAAAGGCAACAAGATGTTTAATGAGGACCATCTCAAACCTTTCTTCCTACACTGAGTTCCAGGAAAAAAAAGGGTTTTTGAATGCAAATATCATCTGCCTTCTTCAACATAACATAGATAGTTTAATTTCTTAAATGAAGAACTCAAAGCATTTAGGACAAAGTAGTTTAGAAACCAACTCCTACCCTGTTTCTCCTTGCAGATGGTCCTTTTTCATAGGCTTGCTGAGAGCTAGCTCTGTGGTTTTCTGCGTTGTAAATTCTGATCTTTGATACCCATTTACTGTAATTTTCTATTATTTCTAAGTCTTGACTATCTGCCCTCTGCTCCTTCTTGCAATTCTTGTGTCTGAGAGCCCACATTAAACACACGCTAAACTCTCAGCCCTTTGCTCCAACTCCCTCATTTCTTTTTTCTCCAACAGCTATCTCCCAAAACATGCTTATTTCTTCTCAGCCATCTTTCCTTGCAGGCTGACCCAGATCTCTTAAGAGAGCACAATATACAAATTAGGAGTAAAGCAAAAGTGGTCTTTAAGACATAGATAAAAGATTATACTAATTCTAGAAAGCAATAGGCAACATAATGGAACAAGTCTTGTAAAGAGCTATTAAGAAATTATTTGAGGGAAATTGCAAGAGAGCAAAAGGAAATTATTTGCTTTTAACAAAGTTGTTCTGCAAGAGCAGAACCAACAGAGACTGATTTCCTTTAAATAACATCCCTACTTTGTTTCACCTAAGCAGTGACTCCAAAACTCTTCTGTGACTCTCCCATCTTCTCCTCATTTCATCAAACATCCCAAAATGAGTATAAAGTGTCACAAGTATCTGAAGAGCAGCAGCCCAAAAAATGCTGTGGGGAGACTAAATCGATAATTTCTTCTTCATGCACTTGCTAATATACTCATAACAACCCTCCACAAGCCTAAAATTTTTGGAGGAAAATTCGGCTGAACTTGGCAGCAAAACTGCAAAACAAGCATTTCTGTACAGAAACAACAGTCCTTGTGGCAAAATCTGCAAATGTAACTAATAAACATCACTTGCAGAAGTTTACATAATCCTCTCAAAATCAAATACAGTCATATTTAAGGTGGCAAAGTGACTGATAATCAGAGAACACAAAGAAATTCATTTTACCCCAGGAACCAATTACAGCCTAATTGTGCCAAGATAAGTTTCAAACAAAATACAAAAACCTGACAGTTATGCAACATTACTCACCAGACAGCTAACCAGGAAGATAACAAAGACACAGTCTACAATTATCTGTCATTACTGTCGGACAATGCTTCCCTAAACACCTTTTAATGAAAAACTCTTCAAAGAAAGAATTGCTAAGAAGAAGAAGAATGTAGCAAGAGCTCTGTTTGCAAAGTTAAAATGCCAAGAAATTGGTAGAACCGTGAAACTTTTGCTTAAGAGAGCACTGCTTACATAGACATAAATGTAACACACCACCCTGGATTTCCTCAAATGGAGTCACCTGGAACCAGACTGTCTACACACTGCGAGAAAACGAAATCAAATCGAAAACTTAAGGATGCCAGAACACCTATAGTGACTGACAACAGAGGTAATAGAAATTTGCAACAATAAATCCCCTCTCAGGTCCAACTTAAAGAAATTCCCAGCCCACTGAGAGAAGCTACTGCAAAAAGCTAATGTGCATTTCAGCAGCAATCCAAATGAACTCAGAAAGGGGGGAACACTGCTATGTCATGCAGTCCAAAAGGGCCAAAGATGGCAGAATAACTGCAGCAATAGGACTGTGTGAAAGAAAGGAAACAAGATACTGCCAACTCCTACTCCCCCACTGAGAAGTAGAAAAATAACTGTGTGAAACAAAAGGTAAAGCAATTAAAAATAAACAACACAAAAGGAAGTACAAGAAAATACACAAGCAACATCATTGACGCATTGAAGGATCTACTGAAATGGGTGATAACAAGATGATGATCAACTTAATGCCAGTCTAACTGGCAAGTTTTCATCAGCCACAGGGACCTGTTCAGGATGAACAGTAAAGCCAACAAGAACAGAGAGCTCAACACTTACTGAGGTGCTAAGGAGACAGCCCAACCTGAATTGTTAGCCTTGACAAAAAGATGAAAACACCCAGAATGAGGGTCAGAAATACTCACAAATATATGAGACATGGAAAGAAGTGAGAGAAAATGTTGCAAGAGACTCCTTCAAAGCTTAAGAGAGGAGCAACAAATGTCACAAAATACTTCAATACACAAGAGCAGACATGCCTCCAGAAAAAAAATGGCTTAAGTATGATATAAAGTTGAGCTAAGCAACTGCAGTAATGGAGGAAATACAACATTTCTCAGACACCAGTGAAGGAGTTTGGTTCCAGAGGTAACCCCAGGGCTGTGAATGATCCTATGGAACACAAAGAGATGGAATGAGAAACAACCTGCACCATAACCCAGTCCTGAAAGTCACCTGCATCCAGCATCTTAAAATCTTTCAAAGGCCTTTTCTGACCAGTACAACAGTTTTGAACTGATTAATAGTTTGAAATTATGTAGGCAGGCTTTAATTCACCATGAACTTGGACATTTAAGTGTCTATGAACCACAATGGCATCCTCAGGGAGCAATGGTTTAAAAGCCCAATTCACTCCCCTAGTCTTTCTCTAAATTATTTGGGATATTCTTAATAGAAGATTTCTGGACTGCAAGCCCAACAAGCTGGGACTGTGTGACCAAGAAAAAGACTCTCAAACACTGAGCATTCAAAACATTCTTGCAAACCTAAATATTACCAGGAAAGAAAAGACTGCAACAGAAAGTTACCATCAAACTCTATTAAAAAAAAAAAAAGTCCTCTTTTTTTCTCCTAAGTACAATTACAACAGTTTTAGTGAAATAAGTAATGAGGAGTTTAAATGAACCATAAGTTCATTTAAATGGCTTAAAACAAGCATGAACTCACTTTTTTTGTCAGGCACTGCCACTAATTTATTTTCAGAGGAGGGCTCATGGATACAAAAACATAGCCATCATATGGTTTCAAAGAAAAGAAGAAAATGTATGCAATGGAAGCTAAAAAAACATCCATACAATGATCAGAAAATTGTTCAGTTCCCCATGAAAAGTGCATGCAATTAAAACTGCAGTTATCAAAAGTCAAGCTAAGAAGGAGGCTTTTTTTTCAAAACAAAGTAGTACAAGAAGGGAGTAAATTCACATGCATGCCATCAGGAATGTCAAAACAAAACTGAAATCACAAGTTGGTAAAGCAGCTGTTGCCATCACCAGATTTAACAGGCACAGGATATATAAAAAAAAAATCTAGTTTTAAGCTGTAAAGTATAAATTCTGGTCTCAAATGGTCTCAAATGCTGTTTCTGTTCCAGTATGAATAGCGGACTGACAGATCCACCAGAATCTCACACAAGCCTCTCAGAGCCTTTGAAAGCAAATGCATCAGATAACTCCTGTATATTCTGATGAACTGAAGATGCTGTTTAAGTCTGGTAATCCATCACCCAAAACCTCTGGAAAAACACTGGGTACCTGTCACTGCCAAGAACAGATGGAAACACCCTCTATAATCCCAAACTGGGTATTAGCCCTGTCACATGCCTGGGCAGCCCCCTCAGCTGCCCAGCCAGGAGGCAACAGCCTGATCCAGGTGCTCTCAGCAACTGCACAGTGCTGTGCTGGCACCTGCCAGCTCCGGACAAGCCCCAGCCTGGAGGTGAAGGTGCCCGAGGGGCAATCCCAGAAGGAACAAGGGTTGATAGCTGCTCTAGCACTACTCTCTTCCATGAAAAGGAGTGATCTGGTTGTCCCAAGTGTTTTTGAAAGTCTGTTGTAAAAAAAAAAAAAAAAAAAATATATACATATATAAAACAGATGCTGTTCACACTAAGAGGAGAATGAAATTCAAGTGCATGAGAAGATACAAAAAAAATTGAAATATTTAAGACTGTAGGGCTAATATTCATTCAAATCTTATTAATTTAAACTTTGGTTATGTAAATCCTAGATTATTTCTTTATATACTTGCCTACAAAGGACTGCCTACAATAGGATCATGGTTTCACTTCAGTCATGCAGGAGACAAACGTAAAACGTGTGACAAAGACTAAGCACTGACAAAAAGGTTTCAGACTTTAGCTGCTAGATCTACCATCTTACTTCTGTAGCTGAGCTATAATTAACTTTTAGTCAGCCACCTCCATCATGAAAATAGATAATCATGGATTCTTTTACAGGAGTCCAGTTTTAGCTTTAAAAACCTTTCTAAAGCCTCTCAGAATTTCCAGAGGCTAAATCAGATTGGGAGGGCAACCATCTTTATGGATCTTCAGAAGAATTTTAGTCCAGTCCGCAGTCTAATGCACTATTTGCCACCATGTATAGAATAGGCTTTCTGAAGATACCAAACCAAGATCATTGCGAAGTCCATTCACAAAGTAAAAACCCCAGGCTTTTGCAAATTTCATCATGTGAAATGAAATGTACGTAGTCAGATGTAGTCCCAAACTGTCAGTGGACAAGGAATTGGCTGGATGGTGGCACTAAAAGAGCTGTGGTCATCTGTTCAATGTCCAAGTGGAGACCAGTGACGCGTGGTGTTAAGTGGTCTCGACTGGGACCAGAGCTGTTTAATATCTTTGTCAGTGACAGGGACAGGGGATCAGGTGCATTCTCATCAGTTTGCTGATGGCAACAAGCTGTGTGGTGTGGTCAACATGCTGGAGGGCAAGGATGCCATCCAAAGAGATCTGGGCAGGCTTGAGAAGTGGGCCTGTGCAAACCTCATGAAGTTCAACAAGGTCAAGTGCAAAGTCCTGCACCTGCATCAGGGCAATTCCAAGCACCAATACAGACTGGGCAGAGAATGGATTGGCAGCAGCCCCAAGGAGAAGGACTTGGGGGTGTTGGTTGAGGAAATGCTCAGCATGAGCCAGCAAAGCCCACTCGCAGTCCAGAAAGCAAACCCATGTTCTGGGCTACATCCAAAGCAATGTGGGCAGCAGGTCAAGGGAGAGGACTCTGTCCCTCTACTCCACATTTGTGAGTTCCCACCTGGAATGCTGCATCCTGCTCTGGGACCCCCAACATAAGAGGGACATGGACCTACTGGAGAGGGTGTGAGGAGCGCCATGAACCAGATGAGCTGTAAGGTCCCTGGCACTGAAACCATCCCATGATTCTATGATTCTAGCACCATTTCTTCCCATCTCATAGGGAGGGCAAATAGGAGGGCACTGCATAGCTCCTCTTGCCTGTAGCTGTCTCGCAGAGGCACTTTATGAGAACAACACAGTGAAATAAATGGCCATGCCACTTCCACTGTGATGACCCTCCCAGGGCCTACCTGCAGCAGAAGCATAAAATAAGCTGTATTAACCTTACAGGAAGCAAATGTAAAAAGGAAAGCAGGAGGAGGGCTAAACACATGCTTCTAGTTTCAACTCTCCTGTCTAGAGCACAGGAAAAGCTCACACCAACACTTACTGTGACCTAAAAATGCACAGCAACCTGAAAAGCTCCCTTCAGGACCATCACTTCTGGTCCCACTGGGAAGGAGCAAATACTAGGACAGCTCTCTATCACAATCACCTCGTTGTCACACAATAAATTTAAATCCCTGTAACATTGAAAACCGTCCCTGTAGTTCTCAGATTAAAACAGCAGTTGTTCTCTTCTAGAAACAGCACAACTACTGTGTAAAAACTTTGCTATTTTTTTCATTTTTCAACAAAATGGAGTCCAAAGGAAAGGCCAAATATTTATCTTCTAAGTAGTCTTATTAGGCAATAACCTAACACTTATTAAAATGGCTTTTGTTGGTTTGGTTTTATCTACAAATACTCTGAATTTTCAACAATGACCTTCTGTCTTTCAAAATTTACCAAAATCCAATTCTGCCTCAGACACCATTGCCATATACAAATTGACACATAGAAAACAAGCCCATCTGATTCCAGAACAAATGCTGGTCTCTCAGCAGCAGCAGGTACAATGGGAAAATAAAGCTATGACCACTAATTGGATTTTGCATCACATTCTAACATGCAGGAACACGTATTTTGTAACATCCACTTTCAACTCTATTTTCACCAGCACTACAGTAAGAAAAATCTTTCTTTCCTTTGTATAGATAAAAGCAGCTAGTAGAACCTAACATAGCATCACGACTTTAAAATTAACCTACCCATTCGGGATATTTTCTTCTCAGATGCAGTTATTTTCTCTACCAAAGCCCACAAGTACTGGGGTCTTCTTACAAAGGTCACACCAAGCCTCATTTTAAAGCCTCATTAATTAAGAAAAGAGACACAAACACATACACCACACCCTTGATAAACAGTAACATGCAGAAAAATTAAACTCCTCCTAAATACTCATTTTTGTTCATTCAAGGACAGCTTTTCTACTTGACTGAAGATAAGCATTAGACATTTTAAGAGAATTTCTGTGCATTAACAGAAGGTTAAGTAGAAGGTCCAAATCCAGAATCTTGAACCCTTACAGATTTTCTGACCAACCTAGCCCTGCCCCCAAATGAAAGGAACTAATTTTCTGTCTTTAAGTCTAGCTAGACCCTTCTAAAACCAAATTATTGCATAACATTCCCATTACCCCACAAAGACTTCAGAATTTCCATATAGTTAGATCTCAAACTCAGCTCTGAATTGTCACTGCAACCAGAGTGAAGTCCCAATTTTATCACCATCTAAAATTCACTTCCTTAGCTTTCAATAGCTCTGCAAATACAGGAAAAAAATAAAATAATAATAACATAATTTTTCTTTCTAAGGATCATGACATATATCAAGACCCTAGAAATCCAGCCACAAATCAGTTCTCAATTTTAGATTATCTGATGCTGTTTTATGGTGATAAAAAGCTTCAAGAAGATTTGAAAACACATTTCTGTAACTGGCATTCAAAAACTGCACTTTAATGAATACAGTCAGTGAAAAGTTTCTGCTTTAAATAGTTAGACCCCATTATAGTCTCCGCAGAGTTGCTGCATGTGGCAATGCTAAGTCTATTAAATATTTATTTTCACTGTATTGTAAGAGCTTATGTTATAATTTTTTAAGTTTTATTTTTATATTAAACTTGTTAGGTACCCAGAAAATTCTACAGCAGTACTGTTATAGCCATCAAGGTTATAATTAAGCTGTGAATTCAAACACTTATTAAGTTTTCACTAATAAACCTTATTGCTAAGTGCTAGCTAGTTACTCTGACCTATTAATCCCCAATGTCTCACACAGATTACTTTTTTTTTAATAATTGCTTTGCTCTGGAAATAGGAATGGTTGACACTTTCCTAAATTGGAGACTTTCTACTCAGGATGCAAAGTAACTCCTCAGTGAGACATTCCAAATGGCAAATGACAGCTACATAAACAAACATATGGCAAAACAACATCAAATAGCCACTCAGAAACCTAAGATGTTCTCTCACTGGGCTTTAGGCATCTCTCATATTTAAGGAATTCCCTGTGTGGCATCCTAACCAAACACACCCACTCTGGCCTCAAACAATCCATTCACTATGTTGAAGAGACGCTCCTGATTTTTGTCCTTTGCAGGGGATATAAAGTATCTGAGGCAATAACTAGTGAGTGAGGAAATTGAAAAGAAACAATCCTAGGCATCTCATGTTATGAAACAAACAGAAATTAAAAAAGTAAGGAAAAGTAGTCATATATTACTTGAGTCAAATCCTGGGAAGAATAAAATATTAGAAACACATGCAAAGTTGTCTGACATTAATAAATGAAATTGCAGCTTAACTTACTGGTAAAGTTCCTGGTAAAGAGGCATCAAAGAAAGATACCAAAGAGTTGGGAGGTGCTGCAAACTGGACTTGGGAACCAGAGAAGAGTTTTGAGTTGGAACTGATCTGTGCATGAATTTCCAGACCCACAACTGGTATCCATGGAGCAAGGCTGAAAAGGAAAGAGAAGAAGGGAGAAACAATTCAAATATAAATTATGTTGAAACCCAAGAAAACCTAAAACCAGAAGAATTAGCAATGCTTAATTTATTAAAAAAATTAAAGTGTAATTGTAAAAGCATTGGAAACAACATTGCAAGTACATCTACACTGTAATGGGAAAAGCTGTGCTATGATATTGGAGAACAGAGGCTATGGGGACTATATGATAGTGTTCATTGTATGCAAAAAAGAATGTCATAAAAAATGTAACGGTTTAAAACTTTTAACTTTTCCTTACACGAGAAATCTCAGAGAAATTAATGAGGCACACTTGCATGCTGGATGAACCCTAATTTGGTGCCTCGTGAAAATCCCCAAATCATCATAAATATGAATTACTTCTCAGGTAGTTTGATAAATCTCCAACAGACAGGTGGCATAATAAATTATGTATTCTCTGTCAGAGAGATACTTGCATGCTGGGAAAGGTGGCTCTCCAGAGCAGCTTTAGTAGAATATTAGCATAAACATTAGTAATCTGGTAATAGAGAAATCATCATTTCAACCAGAGAGCTACTGTTCTCTGAATGTATTCCACAGAATAAAGCTTCTCCATATCATCTGAAAAGTAATTGCAATTCTCACATCCATAACCTTTATATGGACAAGAGAAAAAGGTCACCTTTATAGTGTGAATTGCTTGACAGTTTCTGTAAGTAATTTTCTGGCCTTGTACAAATGAACTGGCACAAATAATATTTCACTGATAAAATCACATTTCTGTGGCAGAATACTTCAGCAGTATGAGTACCCAGATAGACAGAGATAAGCAAGCTATGGAAAAACATCAAATATATCAAGTACAGTGTTCCTTCCAAAGGGGAACATTCTACATTGCCAAGATTTTAGTTCTCCACCTGCCCTCCAACAGCTGAGGACATCCTACAAACACCAAACTAGTGATGCAGACGCCACTTACATTGATGCTTCAGGAAGAATATTATCATGAAAGAGTAAGGTTCAAATGTTTAAAGAAGCTAATATATTTTCTTTCACTGAAATAGCATTATTCTTCAGAACTCTCAACTGATCATGCAAATGTCTCGAGGTTTAGGAAATAATGCAGGCTTTCTTTTACATTTTGGAGGCAAATTTATTCCATTGTTTCCTGTATTCTTTAGAAATGCCTTTCTGTCATATCATGGCATTAAAAATGACACCAGGCTTTGCTTAACCAGTATGTTGGTGTAGACTCAGAGAAAAAGGTCCGTGCATCAGTCAGTCCTTCAATCCTACTAACAACACTGATGAGGCACCTGGAGCTTCTTGCCATGTTTGTTCAAGGACTGTATTTATCTGTGTCTCAAAAGAATCAGCAGCACACTTCTGCCGGTGTTCCTTCCAAACACATCCTTCTGGAAGTGACCAGCTAGGCAGAAACTCGTGGGACACCAGAGAAGAGAATTTGTTCAGGCTATGACTTTCAGTTGCAGTAGAAATAAAATGCTCTGTTTGAGGCACACTACCCAAATCTCACACTACTCCACTTGAAGAGAAAGCCTCTTTTAGACTGGAATGACCCTTGGGAGCCCGCTCATGCAAGCTGGTGCAGCCCTCGCCGTTCATTCCCGCACACGGGAGCGCCCGCGCTTCCCGAGCCGCGGGCTCTGATCGCAGCCAAGCGTGTCACAGGGTCACGGCAATCACCGTCTGCGCTTCGGGGAGGGCTGCGACATAAACGGAGCTGCCAGCAAGCTGTGCATGCCTTGCACCGCTCAGAAACCGGAATTTACACCGCTCCCGTGCCCAAGCCCGGAGCCCCAGACCCGGCTCCGCCCCGAGGGCGGGATGCCCCAGGGCCGGACCAGCTCCAGCAGCCCCTCTCTGCGCGCCGTCCCGGCACCGTACCCGCTCTTGCCCGCCGCCACTGCCCCGCCTCTCGCGTTACAGGCTACAGCCGTCTGCCTGCGGGGGGAAGGACTGTGCCCGGGCCGCGGCCGCCCCGCGCCGCACTGCCGCGCCCGGCGCCAGACCCCGCCGCACCCCCGCGCCGCCAGCGCCGACACGGCCGCCATTGCTCCGCCAGCTGCTGCCGGGCGCCCGCAGCGGCCCCTGGGAAATGCAGTCCGGGATGGCTGCGCGGAGCGCGGGCTGTGCGGGCGGACTACAACTCCCATCAGGCCGCTCGCGGTGGCGCCGGCGCCGCCCCCAGGGCGAGACCTGGGTCCTCAGGCCCTGCGCTTGTCCCGGGAATGCTGAGGCTGGGATGGGATCTCTGCGTGGCTGTTGTTTAAAACGCATTAGGTGGCTCAGGTCCTCCAAGTGGGTTGTGTGATTTTCTTCTGGGCTCACGCTGACAGAAAACCAGCGGGTGTTTTATTGGCGGCCGATTGCAAGCCTTGGGCATCAAATGATGCAGTACCACGCGCTTGAGATCTTGCAGCTTAACTTCTCATACGTAGAGCAGCAAGATTCAATCTCGGCAGGGCCTGAGGGTGTTCTGTGGTAATAAAGAGTCTTGTCCAGGGCGTATGCAGCCATCTTTAATATTTATGTAGCTACATTGCACAGATAACAGAATTAATGACAGTCCGTCCCGAGCCACAGGCGTGTGGAGCTTAAATGGGAATGAACATGAGCTGTTGTTGCTTATGTCATCTGTGCAGTGTGTCAGCGACTGCCGACAGAAGCTGATCAGTCACACACACCTGATCAGTGAGGCTGATTTCTTCCAGCAGAGGACAGTGGTGCACACAGGCGCTTGCTTGAAAGTTTTTTGGAACCTTTATGACCTCTTGTCTTCCCAAGATCCAGTATGAGATTGTGAATGGCTCTGAATCATGCAGAAGATAATTTACGCAAGTAAGAAAATGTCTTAAAAACAGTGGAATTACCTGGAAGTGCTATTTCAGAAGGACCAGTTGAGAGATCCCTTCAGCAGACACTGATCTGTAGATACTTGTACAATATATCTTGTTTGTCACATTCCTTTTCTTGGGATATATCCTTCCCTTGTACAACAAAGAGTGATCAGGAAAAAATTCCTTTCCAATAGAGAAGAGCTGACCACAGGTTGTCTTGTGCATGTTGTAGAGATGGAATGAACATTGGAGTGGCCTTTTTCCTTCTCTCCTGTAGGAAACTTCTTCACATATGAGGTAAACTAGTATAAAGCCTGTATAGTAGTCTTTGAGCCAATTAAGTATTTAAGAACTTTTGATAATTCTGATTTGAGGAAAACCCCATTTTCATTTGGACTTAGAAGGGGTTTATGCAATGTCTTGTGATGAAAAATGCTTTTCAGACTGAAGCTTTAGTACATGGTTTTTATTTCTGCAACAAATTTATTCTCTTTACAATTATCCCGCATGAACTCTGGATTTAGTTATTATTTGATACTATGTAGGGATTGGCAGGTCATTTCAACCCAGCTGTCAGGATAGGTTCTAAACATAGCTCCAAAGTGTTTCTACTGGTGTAAAAATGGTAAATTTCAGATTATTTGACTTTCTTTTGAGCCTGTTATCCTGATGTAATAGGAGATTTCATAAATAGTCGCTAAGAAGTTAAAACCTAATGAATATTAAAATCATGTTACTTAAAGCCTTACTCTGCCTTGATTGCACAGACTGCTGCCCTTTGTGCATATTATGTAGAAGGGAATAGACAGCACAAAAGGGTTGAAATCCATCCCAAACAATTCCTCTGGAACTTTTAGCTGTATTAGGTGTTGTCTTACAGAGAGAGGAAGACTGGAAAATGCCATTGTTTGTAATTTAAATTTTCTCTCTCTGTGTTATTTTAATTCTGTTTTCAGAAAAAAAAATTCCTATAGAAGAACCTTTGCCTTTGCAGCCTTTTGCCAGTAACTGAGTAGGTAATAAATGAAAGCCCACACATCCACATAAAGGAAGCTGGTCAATCACAGGAAATAATTGCCTTTCCCAGCAGCTTACTTTGAGGTGGGAAAGGCTACATGTTTGTTCCTTACTGCAGTGTGTTTATAGATCATGCTGTGGCTTGGAATAGGAAAATAGCACTGCATAAAGATTTGTGCTATGATAGTTCAGTACTATGTAGACTCATATCTTAGAGGGGGTAGACCCAGGGGACAGCTTGCTGTGAGTCTCTTGTTACTGTAGGAATTTAACCAAAGTCTGAGAGGGAATTGGGATTTTGTAGAGAACAAAACCCCAACAGCATATCATTTAAACCATAAACAAGCAGTCTATCCCATTTATTTGAAAGAAGATCCTTCTGAAATTTAGTTTCTAGGGTCTGATCTCTAAAATCTGTTTTCTTGCAAGTCATACTTAGCATGCATACCCACTCCATTTGTGTACTGTGAGGTCTCCTTTTGGTATAGCAGGGAATGGGATATTCAGACTGGGGTGTTTGTTAGATACTTTGCAGTCTGCCTACAGTGTCTTATTTCAGCATGTGAAATAAGGAACAGACAGGAATCTCTGCTATATTTTGAAGCAGAGGTTGTGAGTTTAGGAAGAGTAGATCCATAGTCTATCAAAAATTCAAACACTGGCCTACACAGAACAGTAATAAAGCAGATGGCTAATTTTGGAAGCAAACTATGGTAAGGGATGTTTTCAAATGTTTAGGCCCCTAGGATCACCTGTATACCTTGAAAGCCTTTTTTTTTTTTTTTTTCTTTTTCTTTGTGGGTGTAAAGAGAAAAATTGTATTTTTTTTTTCCCTGCAACTTTGAACTAATAGTGGCAATTAACTATTTCAGTCTGGAACATGGATTCAATTTGTCTATCTACCAGTAATGGGACATAGCAAATACAAAAGTGTGTCCTTGATCTGGAGGATTGGGAAAGGATATTTCTACTGACCACAGGGAAGTGTTTAGGGACCTAATAGAGCTGCCTTGTATGATCTGCTGACCATGTGTGTATGCATGCATGCAGTGATAGATTGGGTAATATGAACAGCCTCATGGTTTGAGGGTTCTTGTATCAAAGTGCCACCAACTTCCTAATTGGGACATAGTGTCATTTTATTTTATTTACCAAAAGTGTTATAACCCATAAGTTGAAAAATAAGGGGCAGAGTTGTCTAGGAAATAAAGCACCACAAGAAATATGTATGCACAAGCAATTTCTATATACAGTAATGAAAACGTGTAAGTTACAGATAGGTCCTGGTGTAGAGGGTGAACTCACCTCTTTCCATTCCTCAGAGGCTGTGTTGTTGAGAGAATGGGTGTCCTTGGTTCAGCCATGAGGAGCCTGTGTATTACCACCTTTCTGTACTGGTTTCACCTGGTGTGTCCTGACTGGGAGTGCTGCACTGAGCTTGGCTACACCTGTGATTTGAATCAGATGCTGGCAATCCTGAAAACTCTCACTTAGGTGCACACTACAGTCCTTTGTCTTGGGACCCTGAGCTGGAAATGGTTGCTGGGCTTGTTTTAGCTGAGGTCTGTGTGAGCCCATTTGGCAGAGGCAGTGTTTAAGGATGTGCAGTCTTGTCTGAGGTACTCACTTGTGTGAGTGGTACTCACCTTGTCTGAGGGTGAGTACCACTCTAATCTTATTGTTTAATAAATTCAATCTTTATTTTTCCAGTGTGAAGTTCCACTATTATAGGCATAAGAGGATTTCCTAGCATATCACTGCTGTCTTGGTATTGCATCTTGATTAAGTTGTTGGAAAATCTACGTTATGAACCTTTAGTATGATTCGTAGTCACCTAGGGATTGGTTTCTTTTAGTTGAAAATCAGTATGATTTACCTACAGGCTGATCACTCCATTAGATTTGGACCTGCTGTAATGCACAATGTTTTGTAAAGGTTTGAGCTGTAATTCTGGAACTATGTCAGGTTTATACTTAGATATAGTTCAGTCTATAAGGAATATGTTATAGTGGTTTGCTTTTATAGTATATTTTTCAAGCAACAGAAACTGCATTTGGAAACAGCAGAGGCTAGGCTAAATCATCTATAGTAAAGTTGAATAAACATATTGTGTGGACTGTCTGTGATGCTTATGCAGAAGAAAGTGATTGATAATATTTTAGCTGATCTAAATTTTACTAGTATGTTCTCTCTAATTATATTTGTATCTGCAATAAAACCTATAAAATGTCTTTTTAGCTTTTGTTTTGGTTTTTGTTTGTTTGTTTGTTTTACTTTGGTCCATTTAGAACAAGGAAGCATAGAGGGAAAAGCATGTAGAAGTGAGACTAATTTATTCTTGTGTTTCATTTGCATTGCGTTTTTGTGTAATGCTCTTCTGCTTATAATTTTCAACTGAAATTTTCAAAGAGCTGTTATGTCTGAGGCCTGTTACTTCCTAAATTAAGAGCCATAACTCTTGTTGCAGGCTATGACTTTATAAGTTATGGATCTAACATTTCAGCAGCATCTAGTTTCACATAACTGATACTCAAGCCAGAACTTTCATATTCTCAGTTATAAGATTCCAGCTGACACAACCTAGGAAAGAACAGACCGAAAGATCTATGCTAAATTTGTTAAAGAAGAAAAATTTTAGCTGAACAGTCAAATTGGGAATACACATCAAAGTGTTTTCCTTGGCTAAGAGATGGTATTAGGAATCAACAAATCTGTCAATTATTATTGACTTCTCTGTCATGAATAAAGTGAAGGAATAGTTTGAAGGAGTTGTCAAGCAATGTAATGCTGGGAGTGAGCTGGTTATAATGATGTCATTAGTTTAGTATAAAAATTTTTTTTTAATCAAAACCAATCTAAAGATAGCCTGAAATGTTAAATTCTGTCAAGCTGCTGCTTATAAGAGAAGGATTTCTTTAAAATGTGAGATTACTAGTAGGTTGGAGCCAATTTGAAAAGGTGATATTTTAAAAAAAAATACTCCACAACTCAGCACGACGCTTCTAAGGACTGCCTTTGTTTTTCTTAATGCTAAGGATTGATTTTAATTGTCTAAAGCAATAAGGATGTGAACTAAAACTGTTGTCCAGATGGAACTTTGTGATTTATTGCCTCACTAAAAGCACAGCAGAAATGTAAATGAAGGAAAATACTTAGGATAAATGTTCAAAAGCTTTGAATGAAGTTGCAGAACCTGAAGTGAGAAAGCCCTATCTTTTCCCTATGTAGGAGCACAGACTTCTGTTTCAGTTATTTAGGATTGATTTAGGAGTTAGCTACTTATTTTCAAAACTTTTTGTATATTCCATGCCTTCAAATGTATGTACCTATACATTGTGCTATGTATAACTCAGGTGGGCTTGAAGAATACGTGTTGAAATCTTTGTCCTGCTGGATATAATGTTTTCATTCCGGAGCATATATTTTTCTTTCGTTAATTGCATAGTTACCCTCCTGTCTTCATCTTCACACAGTGCCTGTGGCATTCAAAGCAAAATCTGGTTTATGTTCTGCTTTTTAAGTAATAAATGACAAGAATGTTTATTGTGTGTCTGGCTTTTTTTCCCCCTCTGTACTGTATTTGTGCCATACCAATGTGCTTGGTTACTTTTCTTACAGTGAAATAAAAAATGCAAATATCGCTTCTTCCTGAGAATGAAAAGAGAATGGCAGCACCCCTGAAATTAAACATCCATCTCACAATTTGATGCAGTTTTGAGTTGGTTTTGGGGTTTTTATGGGGTTTTGTTTTGTTTTTTCCTTTCCTGCAGACACATTGCTTTTGCATGCAGATTATGATTTCTCCATGGACCAGGTAAAGATAGTGTTAGTCATGGGCATTAACTGAGAGCTTGCAAGTAGAGACAGATGGTGACAACCTGGAGAAATTAGAGCCTTTGGGTATAAAACAGGCCAGAACACACAGAAGCAGTACAAACATATTTTCTGTTTTGTTACTTGTGTATCTAGTGTCCTAATGGAACGTACTGCCAAAAAATTTCAATCAAGGGTTTCCTCTTGAGTCATTTATTCTGTCCTTGGGCTTTCTGTGGTGCCATCAGTACATGCTGACTGGTGTGAACTGCTACCCACCAGTAACCACAGCTGATGTGAAATAGGCTGATAACTAACCAGAGCCTTTTTATTTCATTATGAACTTCACCTGGGAGTTGTCCCTTCTGTTGAAATTGACCTGACTTATTCCTTGCTCCTGGGATAACTTGGCCCATTGAAGGCTCTTGGTGTTTTGTACATATTATATTATATTACAGTTTGGTTTCCAACTTAGTTGAAAAAACTATGAATAATTGTGCAGTCTTGTGGACAACAGACATGTCCCCAGTGTCCTATACCGGTGTATAAAATACATTGATAGTAGAATACCTATTTTAATATTATTGTAAAGGTAAGGAAAATAATTAAGTGCTGGTATTTGGTTTGGTTTTGTTGTTCAAGCATTTTTTGGGGGGGTAAGAAGTTTGGGATTGGGATCTTTTGATTTTATGTCAAGTTTGTCCTGTATCTAGGGTTGGGGGGGGCTTTTTGTTTGTTTGGGTTTTTTGTTTGGTTTGTTTTTGTTTGTTTGTTGGTTGGGTTTCTTTGGGGTTTTTTGTTGGGTTTTTTTGGTGGGAGGAGGGTTCTTTTTTGTGGGTGGAGGGTTTTTGTTTATGTTTGTTTGTTTGGGGTTTTGGTTTGTTTTTTTTTTAACATCACCTCAGATTAGATAAGATTAGATTCTTCCACTGTGGAAGTGAAATTTTCTCTATAGAAACTTTTATTAACTGGTCAATCAGTAACTACTTTGGGACTGAAGTGCTTCAGAAAGTGATTTCATCATCTCAGATTAGATTAAATTCTTCCATTATGGAAGTGAAATTCTCTCTGTAGGAACTTCTATTAACCAATCAGTCAGTAACTGCTTTGGGACTGATGTGCTTCAGCTTCAGTAGGTGATTAGCAAATTGCAGTCTGAAGCCAGAATATAAGAGGTGATGTGTGCTTTGCACATATTGGGGCAATGGCTCATTAAGTTTTAATATATTGGATAATCTTTGAAGTTTGTATTTCCTCCTTGCCTTGTCCGGGATAGCAGCACGTGCAGGGAATTCGCAGCAGCACAGGATACTTAGACTTTGTCAAAGGGCTGCTTCTACAGGACTTGTTCAAATGGAACCCTGGGAGATTTGAGTAGGAGTTTGAGTTTGTGTCCCCAAACCATTGGTAAAGCAAAGCCAAAGGAGGTAGCATGTGTTAGATAATTGCAATAACAACTTTGCCAAAGGGTCTTTAGAGACCAACCTCTCCAGCTTTGCCGTATGTCCTTCTCTTTCCTTTCTAGATGTTAGCATTTATAGTATGGTAGCATAGCTTTCTCATTAGTTTTTCTTTCTGCTGATGCTCACAGTGACCGAAAGTAGTGATAATGGCATAAGGATACATTGCTGGCTTTTGTTCTAACAATGCTTTTGATCTCTCTTCTGTCCTTTTCTGCTCCTGTGTATATTAAGGGAATGCATGAGTGATGGCGTAGGAAGCCTTTTTCATCAGGGTAGTATCTGTAGGACAAGGAGGGGGTACTCTGCCAAAAACCCAAGACAATTCACTGCATGTAAAGGAGAACGTTTCTGCTGGGCCAAGCCAACTGTATCTGAAGGTAACATGATGTACCTGGCCTCAAAGGTGCACTTTGGATTATGGCTTGCTGTGTTACTGAGGTGGAAATTCAATGACACCTTATTTGGAATAGATATGCAGCTGCCTTATGCATGACTGAAAGAAATATATCTGTGTATCAACACATTCTATTTTTGCAATTATGATCTCCTGTCTTATGGTACTACATGGGAACTCTCTAGTTCAGGAAGCATTTTATTTACTTCTATATAGGTTATGCAAAGCTTGCTGTTTCTTTTAGGTCCTGAGAGGGAGAGATTTTTACTTCCTCTTGGACTCTTTCTCAAAGCATGTCTTGTTTTGTTGGGGTTTTTTTTTCCTTAGTCTTTTGAAATATGGACGCTTGCTTGTGTGTTTTACTCGTGATTACGTTTACTTGGTCTTCCCCACTCTCCATCTGTTTAATTTTAAATCCATTTGTATTGTTACACACAGAAAACAAACATATACTCCTAGCCAGGGTGATTTGACTCTAACATAAGGAGAAGAAAGAATGAGAATTTTAGTAAAAAAATATAGTCAGTGTATCTGCTAACCTCTTTGGAACTGAACAAAAATGAATTTGCTGTATCTTTTTACCAGAATGCTTGAAAGGTTTGCAAACGCGTGATAGCAGCTTAGTAAATAATCAGCACATTGTAAATGTATCTTTTAAAGGCTGAGGAATAGCATAAATATTCTTTCAACTTGTGGATGATAGAAAGCATTTCTAGTTGGATCATGTATAGAGTAATTACTTTTGACAATTTAATTTTGCAAGTGTCCAATTAAGCTATTCATTCATAGCTTATCTCTTCACAGTGTGGCTGTATTCACTTAGCTGTTCAGGCCTGACTTTCTATTGTGCATTTAAATATGGATCCAAGTTCATGGGATGTGAATTCATTGAAAGGGCAGTTCTTAGTGTTGAGAGTTTGAACCCCCTGAATCACATTACAAGACTGACTTTAAATCAGGAGGGATGTAAGGCTATTTTTTTTCTTTTCTTTTTTAAGTAGAAATTAATGTTTGTTAATTACTTAGCTTCTATTTTTCAAAAACGGTAAGATTTATAGTCTCAGTTTTTCTTTATACTCACTTTAATTCACAATTTAAAGTCAAGTTTAGGGGTGTGATTTCTCATGAAGCTACCAAACTCCCAAAGCTGGGACTTTACAGTGAAATACCAAATATCAAAAGATAGCTGAGAATTACAAGATGCTGAACTAGCTCTTATGAATTTTATAAGGTGAGTATAGAGAATTGAATCTTTGAGATCCCAAGATGACTCTAGGTATTTTCAGTTGATAATGGAAGCTGTTGATTTAATGCTCTTGATAGAAGTGGAAATAAACCAAGTCATGAGCATACTGTGATTATTCAAAGTATTCAGGAGCTTCTGTAACCTGCTTCAGTTGGCATTAAAGATGGACTTGGGCCTCTAGAAGGCTGTGAAGAAAGAACCTTAAAAATTAGTATCTAATGCTTATCCTCTGAGTGAGCAGAGCAGGATTAGGGAACTGCTACATGATTAATCAAGCTAGAGTTTATACAAACTGTAAACTTGAGAGACCAAATTTACTAGGCAGGCCATTTACACGGTATTAATGAGGCAAATTCAACAAGTTGTATGATAGTGGTGGCAGACAGTGTTTCTTCTCTGCCATCCATCCTGTTTTTTACTTGCACAGAAATGTCTCTAGTAGTAATAGAACATAACTGAACCTTTATTGTTCTTTGCTGCTACACAGAAGTCTGTAGGTTGCTATTCTAAATCCATCTGAGGGGGGATAGAGAGAAGCATGATCATCACAGTAATGATGAAAACCTGGAATAATTACACTGGACTTCCTGCCTCTTCCACCCATTCATGCAAGTCAGCTGTCCCAAACTGAGAGCATCGATCCAGCAATACATGCACACACATCCCCACAAATTCCCTTGGCTGAAGTTCACGTGACACAGACTTGAGTACTTCTGAGTTCTTTCAGTTTCTTTGTCTATATTGACACTTCAGCTGTAAATGGATCATGAAATGGATTTCACACAGAGGTCTAGATATTGGGCTGTTTCATGCCACACATATTGGGGTTAATTATATTCTACACCTGGGTGAACATGAAAAAAGTCTAGCTTTCCCCTGCAATGGCTGGAAGCCACTAATGAGATGGAGGCCAGGCCAAACTAGGCCAGGAAAGTACATATTGGGACAGAAAATTGAAAGCTCTTAATATTACTTGGATTTTTAGGATGGATGGGTGAGCCCAGCAGATTTCCATCACCAATCTTCATTACTGCCACCCAACAATGCAGTCTGTAAGCAGCAGCAGTTCTTTTTCCCAGACTCTGTGTAACTTCACTTCCTCAAAAATTCTGCACTCTGGAGAAGTGTGCGCTATAACTTACTAAATGGTTCAGGATGCCAAGAAATGCTGTCTCCTCTGTCTGCCTGTCCAGCACATTGCTTTTTAGGTACTGTTGACTTAGGTTTCCTAAACAAGGCTTTTCTAGTGCTATTAATCTACCTGTTGTTATTTAACAACAACAACAAAAAATTCACCTCCAATATTGGGCTATTTCTCTGAGATTAATTCTGTAAGAGCTGAAAATCACTTTATATATTGACTTTCATATCACACTGTGGAATTATCTAGAGGATAATAGTAATATAAATCTTCCATACAGATGTTATGGAATTGTTTCTACTTTCTTTTTTTTTTATTTTTTTTCTCAGCACAGTTACACTAGGTCTGGGTTCAGGCTCACGTTGTTTCCAGTGGCCTTGATTTTAGTAGCATTAACAATGCAACAGAAATATATTGTGAGCCTGGAGTGGGGCCTTCAGAAAAGCACTAAATCTGTGAGGATTTTCCAGCTAGGGAAGCCCATTCAGATATTGTAGTTTGTAAGCAGATTGTCACAAAGTTGGTGTGAGAAAGCTGAAGAGGTGGTATGGTTTTTACTGAGGAAAAAAGCATTATTGTTCTTCCTTTGAGTGTTGATAATCCTGGACTTCAGAGAAGCTGGTTAAGTCCTGTTGCAGAAACAGAACTGATGCTGCTTCTCAGCAGTTCTTTGTGCTAGTGAAGTGTGGACGTGGCTGAATGTTTTCTTCCCATAATCAGTGGCAGTAAACAGAAATGTGATGCAGTTGAAGTTAGGTCAATGTGGTTAAGGTTGGGATTCAGTCAAAAAAGTTTGTTTATTGGGTAGGATTATTATGAATGAACTGCATCTGTTCTGCTGCCTGGAAGTAAATTGGTGAATGCAGTGCCTGATGTCCTATGGCTTGGGCTGATCCTGCTTGGACTACTTGCCTCAGCAATTACTACTGGTGTAGTATAGTAATTGTGTATTGCATGTTGCATATTTGGGTTTGATTTGATTTTTGCATATTTTGATTTTGGTCAAAATTCAAAGATGTTTTAACCTTCAGTTTCGCAGTTTGTGCACGTGTTTCGTAAGTACATCACTAGTAAACCTTAGAACTCTCATTGTACTTCTTACCTCATGTCACTGTGCTAGCACTAGAAATCATCATTTCATTGTTATTATTTTATTAGCATAAGCAAATACCCAGGTCTGGATTCATTTTCCAAGTAATAAGTAGTAAAATTATTTAAATACAGGAAAAATACCACTCTAGGGAATTAAAGGGGGGTGGGGGGTGAGTCTAAGTTACATATTGGCACAAGTCAGGGTTAGCCAAACAGTGACCCATTCAACTAGGTTGGAATGGAAATAGAGGGAAAATATATTTATACACATCTCAATAAACCACATTTTCTCTGCTGACTATATGTCTATGGGCCTTTAGGGAAATACCTTATGAGAGGGGAAGTGAGTGCCTTGTCTCTTTTTCCCTTTTCATGCAAGAGAAATAGTCAGACCCACAGTCTGACCCAATCTGAATACAGTCACCAAATGAATCTCTGGTAGGTAACACGTTGTCACCTCTGCCACCAGCTCCTGGGGAGGTATCTTTTGCTGTATCAGCCCCGTTCTCCACGTGTGTGCCAGGTGTAGACACCAGCTCCCCTGCAGCAGGGCAGGAGGCGTGTGTCTGTGCTTTGCTGTATTGGCACGAGCCATGGCAGAGGGTAGGTTTGTGCTTATGTACTGGAGGACTGGCTGAGATACAGTCATGGGTTTGCCATCCTCCCCAGGATTCCACTTGTGCTGCTTCTATATTTGTTTCAGCAGTAGAATTAGCTATTCACTTATTCTGTGCCTCACGTTCATCCTTTAAATTGGTGAGACTGAGGTGTAAATTACTAGTCTTTATGAATATGGTATTTGACCCTGTCCTTCAAAAAGTAGGTGAAGTTTCGTATGCTGATAATAGTATTGGACTGGAATTGTTACCTCATTCCACAATTTATCTCAAAAATGGAGGAAAAATATTTTTGGATCAAACCTTCTGTCTTTTCTACCCTGGATAATTCCGTGACTGCACAGAGTCCCGTAAGATCTCACACTCATAGAGACTGTTTAATTAAGTGGATACATGTATCTTGAAACATTAAACAAAACTGTGCTTAAAATGTAGCAAGATTTAACATAAAATAAGCATAAGTAGCAGTCCAGCTGTAATGTTGATTCACTTGCCAGGTTTGTTGTGCATAATTGCCTGAAACTTTGTAGTGTTCATCCTACTGGTGCCTGTAGGAACCCTGTTGGTTTTTAGTACTTACTGAAAGGTAGATAACATAATTGAAGTAAGAGGTTGATCAGTGCAGTGATGCAAGAGCTTTTTTTATAGAGACCCTGAGAGACTTCTTGCTTGTGTGCAATGCTTCAAATAATTATTATTTATTGCCAAAGTATGTGCACCATCTGCCTCCATACTTATTAGTACAACTGTGCTATCCATTGATAAACTTTTCCTTAACCCCTGCTTCTCTGCCACCTCCTCCTTCCATGAATAAGTGCTGGAGCTGCTAAATCATGTGTAAGGGATAAACAAATTCTTAAATGCTTTGAGAAGGGAGTCAGACTATCTGTTTGCTGTAGTGATTTATTTGACAAATGAACCCAGACAAGGATAAGGCCTACAAATATTGCTGTGTTCTTGCTTTGTCACTTCTGAAATTTCTCTTTCTTAACTTCTTTTATTTCAGTCCCTAAGTACAATTAGTAAGTACATGTAAGTGTCAGGTGCCAGATGCTGTATGTCTTTCTAGAATTTACATAGCTTTTCAAATTTTTTGAAAGAGAAATAAATACAGTATGCTGCATAAGTTGACAAGTCTGATGTGTTGCTTCTCAGCCACAGTATGCATACCTTTGATTTAGCAAGAATATTCTTAGGCTTTTATTGGCTCTCAAGAAATCTCATAGTGGATTATGCTTCCCAATTTATTACTTCATTTTTTGTTTGTTTGTTTCACTTTTTTCCCCTCCCAAATTTGAGTACTTTCTATATATTTTTTTAATCCAATAGACTTTATTTCAGCTAAAACTAGGCATGGTTTTTTAGTCCTCCAACCTAGTGGTTCCCCTTGCTACAGCTCTCAGTGAGTGAATGAACGCTTGTACTACCCTAGGCCAAAAAGTAGAGGTGAGCTAAAATGCATAACAGATGCATTCTGCAAAACACTTTGAATAGGAAAAAGAGTATGTAGAAAATCAGGAGATACTGTTGAATTCCGTGAAGTCATCTATAATGTTACTGAGAAGTGTCTGTCTAACCTGCTCTCAAGAGCCACTGGTAGTAGGTATTACTAGTAGTAAAAGTGGTAGGACTACTTTTTTTAGTCCTTCACTATCTTCACTAATGCAAAATTTGGTTTACCACAAACTATTTTTTTTCTTTTTGCCCCTCCCCTGCGATTAAGAAACTTCTTGTGGTCCTGTCAGTAGTTGGTAGGCAGAATAAATTCTTCTGCCTACCCTTCCTCTTTCTAGCAGTCCTGTATAATCCAGTAAGACTCTCACTAGTACATTCCCATTGATCTCCTCAAGCGAAATGGTCCTGTGTCTATCTTTCTTCATATCTGTTATTTTTTAGGTTCCTGATCTCTGTTCTTCTCTGAACTCTCTCCATGTGGCCTAGGTTTTTCTTGAAATGTCATACCTTGATGGGAATTCTAGCTTAACTTGTGCTGAGTAGAGATACTTCACTTATCTTTCAGCTTTTATTTATGGCTATAAATGGCATAAATATCTATGTTTTTTATTTTATGATACTAAAACAAAAAATTATTAAATTAATATCTGTCATCCAATGTAATTACCAGATTCTTCCAACAGAAGTGATACCTAGCAAGATGTCCTCCACTGTGTGTTTTGAGCAGTTAATTATTCCTGCCTAAGTGTATAAACTTGAGGTATAAACACTTTCAAATTGCTATTAGAAGTTATGTAGGTTTTCTGAATGGACTAATTGTTCTGCTTGAGAGAAGGCAGATTCTATTAATTTCCATGTAATAGAAATACTTGCAATACAGATATAATTTTAATGATGGCAATTAAAAAAAAATAAATGGTGAGTCAGCCTTCTCCTGGGAATTTTCCTGGTATTTAAGTCAAATGGACTTTTCAGTAGCACATTAGGATTTCTCTTTTGAGTAGTATGTTTTTTCTTTTTCCCCTCCCCATACTCTGAAATAGTTAAATAGACTTGTTTTGAAAATATGTGCTAGCTTACAGTGGGCTCACAGGCTGCAGTGGTGACTGCAAAATTTCCTGGAGCAACCACAACATGGTTTGTCCTGTCAGGTCCAAAACTGTCTGTTAGAATTTCAGAAGCAAATAGAACTTTAGGGATGTGATGACCTTTTCAACTCATTTTTTCCTGCCGTTTCATTTTCAGAATGTTCCCTTACAGGATTGAAATACAAGTGTAGATTTGAGTGTTAGAAAATGTATGTATTTAAAGAGAGAGAGGTTTTAGAGAGAATAAATTCTTTTATGGAAAACAAGAGAGGGATGAAAATGAGTATCAAAGAGGATTGTAATGAACCGAAGTTTTTGTAGCCTACCTGGCTGGGGCACTTGAATAGCATATGATAAATAGATTGTAAAGTCTCCTGTGCCCAAATTGCTTGAGAAACCACTACAGTGCAACCTTGGTTGATTTGATGGAAAGTATATGACCTCCTCTCAGATCATAGTATACATAGATTTTGTTCCGAGGCCTGACTTCAAAAAGAGCAGCAGCAAGTTTTTAAATCCCCTAAGCAGGAAATCAACAAAAAAAGCCACAAACAAACAAAAAAACCCACAAAACAACCAGCACCACAAGCAAACAGCAAAACTGAAGAGAAAAGCCTGAAGTGGTCCCAGTTGTCCCAGGAGTCTAGGAACTGTCCAAAACCTAAAGCACTTTCTCCTGTCTCAGTAACTTGGGTGTTTCCATCAGCATACTTAATCAGCAAATGATGTTATTTTGAGCCCTCCAAAGGGACCAGGATGTCTGACATACTGACTTGCACCATCCAGCTGATCTCTAATCTGAGGAGGTGTTGCAAGCTCAAGAGACAATGATGTGGATTATTAATCTTTTATTGTTTTGATTGTGATCCCATGGGTTTTGTGAAAAAGGACTATAGCTGTTGTAAAATTCAGTGACAGATTTGCATATATTATTGCATAATTGCAAAAATAAAGATTGAGGTGAGATGCAACAAATTGCCCTAGTAATGATTTTTAAAGCACCATCTGTGGCCTGATACTTCTGGCTCTCTAAAAGTGGTCTTGTTCAGAAATCTGTTGTATGGCATACAGGTGGCTCGTTCTGTTCTTGCCTGCCATCAGCAGGAGCCTGTGTTAGTGGGGGATACCTCCACAATGAAAGACAATGATATTTATCATATTTTGGAGCAGAAGCACTCCCCACAGGCTATAACATGGTGGTTTGTTTTGGTTGTCAATTTCCCACAAGACCAAATTTCCTGAAAAGGATGGACAATAAGCCAAATGCTCATTATTTGGCTTCATGTATTTGAGCACAACACAGCATCTGATATAATTGATTCAATTCCGCTAAGTAGCATATGATGATGTTGTTATTTTAGGTGCACTGTACAGGGAAAACAGCAGGAAGAAAAACACTAGTGTCATGTCCTTATCTAGTGACCTTCAAAGCTGACTGCTCTGTGTTACAGAATCTTAACTCAAAAAACCCAACAATAGAGTAATCAGAAATAAATAACAGCCCTCTCCACTAAACCCCCCAAAACAAACAAAACCCCCCCAAGCCTCAATCCCTTAGAAGTAAATCTTGAGTCCTCTGAATACATTAGTGAAAGTTGATGTCAAGTAATCCATATTTAATTTGTGTATCTTTCTCATCTCAGCTCCTTCTGCTAGCTGTTGCTCCTTTATTGGGCCCATATCAGCATAAATTATATTGCCTATTCTGTGCCATTTTTACAAACAGAACCTTAAAGTGTGGTAGAAGAGTAGAGGGGGAAATAAATTCTATTCCAGGGAATTTGGAGGAGTTGATAGCATTTGGCCAGTTATCTTTAAAGGGCATAGTTTCAAGTGAGTTTTGCAGTCAGTAGTTGTCCATGCTGTGGTAGTGAGAAGTATGTTTTGATGTCAGCCAAACCTTCCAGCACCTTAAATTATCACGTGTCCCCATGGGAAGTCTATCCCTGGGAAGACAGAGATTACCACATGGGTAAAGCAAACTAAAAATGTTAACATTGCTGTGCAGTGGCAGGACTTGGCAGTCACGCTGGCATCCTGTTGTTACTTCAATGTGTTATTTTACATGCACTGAAGTGCCAGACTGGAAGGGGTGATTGGAAGATATGGGCACGGTGTGGTCAGAGCAGAACTTGCAGTTAGTGTATTACAGTGTGCCACATGACTATACTACACTCTGATAATCCCAGATCTCAGTAGTTTTCAGTTTTGGCATTTGCTGTGACTTTCACTTAGAAAAGCAATTCTTGCTTCTATTGATATCTCACTTATAACTGCTGGGCACTAACTAATGTGTAGTATTAGTTACAACAGTATTTCTGTCATATGTTAATGAGGTGGAATTTTATAGCAATTAACAGAAGATGAGTATTGATATGAGCTTTGAAAAAGTCTCTCCCAGTTTGAAAAGGTTTTCTAATTCACAAGGAATGCATTAAAAAAAAAAATTAAAAAAGCTCATGTAGTACTTGCCCAGAGCCTATCACCAACCAATTGAAAACTACTTTTAAGATGCTTCATTAACACTAGTTGGAATTCATGTTGGGTAGTGCTGGTCAGTTAGAACTTAGTTTCTGAAGAACTAAATTCTCTCCCCTTCCCCCAGTAAATTCTGACAGTAAACCCCGAGACCTATAAAAAGAAGGATTTTAGTAGAAGATATTTGTTCACCTATATAATTTGAACCCCATTGTACTACTTGCAACAGCTTTCCTTCAGCCACAAAAGCTAAGCCTGTATCACTTTTATTTTGAAAATATTTCAGACTTCTTTCCACCTTCAAGTTACACTTTGACTTGTTTATACTAAAGCTTGTTTCAGTAGTTTCTGAAATTAGTGTGCTGTTAAAAACGATGGATGAGATTGAAGTCTATCATAAAATCTGGTGGAAAAGGTTAAGGATTTGCAAAAGCAGGGTGAAATGTCTTACAGAAATCTTTATTGCTGATAACCTTAGTTCATTGCAGAATAGAAACTATAGAAAATAGCATTGAATCCTACAAGGATAAGCAGTAAGTGCTGGAGATTCTGTATCATATAATAATTTGTCTTTAATCTTAAGATGTGTTTTATCTTATTTCAAGTGTTTTTGTATTGCTTCACTTCATGTCTTTTGCTACAGGCCTGGGTCAAAACCCTTTAAAGTCAGTGAGAAGATAATATTTCACCTTGACATCAGTCAGCTTTGTATCCAATACTATGACTCATGAAGCTCTGTGGAGTTCTTATTATACTTGACTGATAATACTGTGACCACTGAAGTAGCCAGGAATTTAAAAAGATTTTTAAAACTCTTCTCAGCTTGCACACAATAAAAAAAATCCATATTGTTTTTGAAGTGTTCTGCATTTCTTTATAAAGATGTTCTTTGGGCATGATTTGTACCCTTGTGGATAATAGAAATGTAGTATTGGGTAAAACTTCAGTACCTGCCTGTATTATTTTATGTGAAGATCAAATCCTTAGCTCACTTGCCCAGGCTTGTTATTGGTTTTGGCTTTTTTTAGCTCTCTGTAAGTCAAGCAAAATAAAAAATGGTTGAAGGAGAAAGAGAAAACTTAAAAATACTCAAATGTATTTGAGGTCTCTTTTCAAACCCATTCTGTCACGTTCAGGAATGGCTACATCTTGTGAATAGGTTTTTTCATAGATACCTCCATAGTGCATGGCTCCTGTGACTGAGAGTGTTGTGACATCCAACACATTCATGAGGAAAGCAAGAAATTATGTTATTGGAGGAGTGTCACTCGCCATCAGATCAAGCTTCAGGACACTAAGAACCTGGCTTTATATGCAAAGGGCAAATGGATGAAAACCAGGCTGTGGCCACACTCCTACTAACTTCAAGAATTTGTTGTTCTTGTTTTCCACAGCAGAAGCAGGTGTTACTTTCCTGGATTGCTGTTTTGTTTGTTCATTTTCTCTTGTAATATCAGTTGTGAACAATGCTGGTGAGATACGTACTACCAGTCTACTATCTGATATTTTGTGGGTGGTTGGTTGTTATTTTTGAGTGTGTGTGTGTGTTTTGTTGTTTGTTGGGTTGGGGTTTTTTTGGGGGGTTTTTTTTGGTTTTTTTTTTTTTTTTTGATTGGTTAGTATTCAAGCTCCCATTAGCTGTGATTCAAACACAGTATAATCTAGTATAATCTTGTTCTTCAGTAGCCAATTTGAAGTATGTTAGTGATTGCAGTGATGGATACAGTGGGTCACTGACCATTGCTGCAGCTGGCATGTGAGGTACACCTGAAGAAAGTGAAAGCTCTTCTACTTTGTTACTTCTATTAGAGAGATGCTATGAACTGCCTTCATGCAGTGTTTTGTATACATTTTAATCTGTGCATTAATTCAGCTTTCAATCTATAGCCCTCAAGTTCAGTACAAATACTGTTTTCTAGAAAGCAAAAGGTTTATGCTCTGTACTGTTTTTAATGCTGAGGCCTTCTGTGTACTTGTATCTATTTCAGTAGAAACCCACAAAGCTTGAGGAACCCAGAAATCCCCACATGATAAAAAACCAGCAGCCGCTCAGGCATGCTTCACACCCTGCACGTGGATCCAGTCCTGGCTGTTCCCATTCTAAGCCACTGTATAATGCTTGCACCAAGCTCTTCCTTGGTTCTTTGAAGCAAAAATTAGATTTGTCTTGCTTGTTTGAATGAGAAGGTGGTGTTTTAGTCTTATGAAGGAATTTTTCCCGTGTGGGGTAATGGTTTAACTTGACCAGCTCTTCAGAAATAAGCGGAAGAGTTGTTTTGGACAGGTAGATATTCAGATGAGTTTTCAATCGTGATCACAAAGCCATCTCTAGACTGCATCACACCAGCTGTCTAGAAGAACAATGTTTCTTGTTATGAATACTGTAGTACTTTGAGGGAAACCATTGAATTTTCTTTGTTCCTTTGGCATAAAAAGGAACCTATTTTTCTAACAGTTGCTTTGTTTAACTAGGAGGAGAGTTGGACTGGAGAGATGCTGAAGTTTCTGCCTGCGTTAGAATTTCATGACAGTATTATGTAAGCAGTTACATCTCTCCTGAGCTGTCAGTAGTTCAGTCTTCTACTTTGATTAGACCCATGACTAAAAAAATTACAATAATCCACTGACAGGCATGAAGAAAGCCATAATAAGACTGATAACAATGTGTCAGTTAAGAGGCTATTATATTTTACTGCCTTACTACGGCAGACTAGAAAACCATTCAAACTTACTATTGATATAACTAAAACCTTTTAAAAATCTCCTGTCTGCCCTAGTCTTAATAATACTTATTATGCCTGTGGGAGAAAGAATTAAAATATGTACCTGTTTACATGAGTGTTTAGATGTTGACAGTTTGACTGCAGGCATAGCATGTAGCTACAAATAGGCAGCCTTGGGTTTTCCTTCTCTGAGTGGGAAACTTTCAGATCTGGGCTAGAAGGGAATCACAGAAAGAAGACTGTGGCTTTGAAATGTTATGCAATGACAGCTCAGGCCTGCAAATCCCTTTTTGTGGTGACTTTGCAGGATATTATCTATGTAGAAAGGATGGCATGCTCCCTATTTCAATCTCTAGTTCTTTTTCCTGTCATCCTCTGAACAAAATATTTCTCAGAGTAAGCCAGTACAGGTTTCGGAGGCTGTATGCAGATTAAACATTTGCTGTAATGCCTTTGTTAGAAAGGTATTTCAGTTGGAGATGTTTGGCCTATTGAATCTAATAGTCAGCTAGAAGTTCAGTGTTAACAGAAAGGTTGGTGGCATTAGTGCCTGCACTTAGGGTACAAGGTGGTTGATGGGAAAATGTGTTGATCCTCTAGCATAGATTTAGCAGCTCTAGGACACAGATTTGTAACGTGCTTTTTGTCATGTCCAGTTGGAATCTCCAAAGCTGCAGATTGTGGTCAAGATGGTTTGGTACTTCATCTACTACTGTCAAGGAGAATTTGACTCCTTGTCATTCCTTGTCACTGTATTTCTTCTAGCAATCCTTAGCCTCTTCATTGAACTACAGAAGCCCAGCTCCCTCAATTGATTCTTAGGAATCATGTTCTCTACGGCCATGACCATCTTGATGATCCTCCTCTGGATATTCTCAAATTCTCCATATCTACCTGGAAATGGGCAGAGATTCCTGATGCTTTGCCAACACCATGTAGAGGAAGGAAATAACTCCCATTGTCTTGCTGGCCATGCTTCTGATACAGTCAAGTATGCAGTTTGCCTTGGTCATTATGAGTGAGCATTTGTAGCACACGTTCAGGGTGGTGTCTGCTGTATTTCACAGATTCTTTTCTACTGAGCTGAAACTTACCCATCTGCTTCCCAGCACAGGTTTACTCTGCCCCAGGTACAAAACTTTGCAGTATTCTGGATGCTCGTTTTTATTACCCAGATGTTATTAAACAATACAGATCTCGGTATCAATCACTGGCAAACATTTCTCACTTTTTACTGCCAGCCATTGAGCAGTTGGTGCCCAGCAGTCCAGCCTATTTTCAAGCTACCTAGGAGTCTGTTCTTCCAGCCCATACTTGTTCAGCTTCCAAAAACTTTACTAAACTCTAGAGAGATTATTTTTGCCACTCTCTCCAGGTAGTTAGTCTGTAGGTTGGCTAAGTGTGGCTGAAGCTTAATAATTCAATGCTGATTTTCCTGTTTACCTTCCTGGGGGATGTGTTTGTTTGGAAATGTATTCAAAAAAGAGGTGCTCCATGATTTCCAGGACTTCAGCTGAGATAGTTCTACTCCATACTTTTTTTAAGGAATCAGCATAGCTCACTTTTAAAACAAGTGTTTTATAAGTGGCCTGATCACAATAAATTTTCATAATGAATTCATAATTTTTTAAAATAATACCAGTGTTGTTACCAGATTGGCTGACTCAGCTGCATCAGGGCTTCAGGTTCTGTCTGACTGTGTGGACTTGAAAAAAATCCCACTTCTCTAAGTAGTCATAGGCTGTTATGGAGATACCAGATCTTCAGCAGCTCTTGCGTTGTCCATTGCTACATTCTAAAGGATTTGTGATGCAAAACTCAAAAAACTGCCAGTGATTCTAAAATATGGTCAATTTAGATTGGATATAATGAAGCCATTTTTTACAATGATGGTATTAAAACATGGAAATACATTGCCCAGAGGTGATAGATGCTCCATGCCCTTTCATGCAAAGCCATACTATGATTCTATAAAGCCCACGTAAGAGATATAGGATGTAGGGAACTGGCAAGTGACACTTGAGACTTTTTATTTTCTTTTCTATTTTTAATTCTTTAACTGATCTATTTAGAAAACAGTTGCAATATTGACAAGCAGGTTACATTCTCTGTGGTCTGGTTTGTTAAAGTTCTTCTGCTTTCCCTGTGTTTCCCTATGTTCCTTTTTTCGGTCAAGAGTTAGCAGTCTGTTAGTTGAGATTCTACTTTCTCTCTGTTTTTTAATGCATGCACAAACAAGCATGCAGAGTAATAGTGTGGCTCACAGAGACTGAGAATTAATGAGGATCAACAACTGATATTTCCTTTAAGTGTATTGTCATGGCTCTTAGGTAGAATGCACTGAATTCTTGTCTTGTACTTTGTGAATCCTCGTTTGGTCCTCCTCTCAAAACCATCGTTATTCATATCCGTAATCTCCAAAAGCTTCATTCTTATTAGTCCTCTGTCTTTTAGAATTTTCAGAATAGAAATGCACACACTTTACCTTTGTGTCTTATCATCCAGATTCTACAACTTCCTTGATGAAACTAAAGTCTTGTCCTGTCTGACCTTTGCTTGGGCCAGTATGTTCACCTCTTGAAGCTCAGTGTAGCTGAAACAGAGCCCTTAGCCTTCCCTGCCATTCTCATAGCTTTGTCTTGAATACCTTGATTATGCCAACAACACTTCTAGCTTTGGCAATGCAGGTTTGATCCCCTTCTGTCAGAGATAATTGCTGCTCTAAAGAGAATTTCCTTAGCTCTCAGTTTGACCTCTGTCTCTTCTTTCCTTGACTTTATCAGCTAGCTCCATCTAACCTGTCACATTAAATGTAGGATGCATGTCTTTTGTTTTCAAGGCTCTTTATTCTTTCCTACGTATCTCATCTCCTGCATTATTAAAACATTTATTTCTGCCTTCAGTTGCTAATCTCCATAAAGCATTTAAGTCTTTAACATTTTTTTAATGCTGTCGTTCCATTCATTCATAAACAGGTGCAGAACTGCCTGAAAACTCTCCCCCAAAGTCTTTTTAGAAAGTTTCTTTCTTTCTGGTGCCTGCAAAAGTTACCTACCGCATAAGCAGCTGGGTTATGCCACAACCACTGCTATTCCGCCGTTTTCTTGTGGCTTACCCTTTTGCCAACTGCTGTCTCTTATTCAGGTTGTGATAGTGGACTAATATTTCCTTCTTCATCTTTGTTCATACAGTGCTTAAGAGAATGGCCTTGGTTGCACATGCACCATGGTAACCATAGCTGTAAGGGACAGTGTTTATGACTACAGCTTTCTTTTCCATCTATTAGCTGCCACTTTGTACACAGTGTTTGCAAACCTCCTAGAGGACAGAGACTGCAAGGAGAAGTTCACCTGATTGGTTTTTTTCTCTTAGTATTTCAGCAGTAAATTCATGGCCGTAGCAGAGAAGCATCATGTGCACAACTTGGGCTCGTTCCCTGCTCCCATTAGGAACTTTGCTACAGCACTGTCTTCAAACAGGTCAGGTTGCTGGAAAAACTTAGAGATTACTTTTCCAGTGACTCCTGCTGAAAGAGATACAATTCGCTTGTACCTATAGCATTTTGGGCTTTGTAATTTTTTTTTTTCTTTTTTTTTTTTTTTTGCAAGGCAGCATTTTAACATCTCTGTTTCTGTATATGAACTCAAATGAGAAACAGCTAATGATTTTGGTTGTGGTGTGTCAGTCAGTATTATCCCATTTTGCAAGTCAGTATGAGAAGGTGCAAGTGTGTGGCAGATGTGCCACTCAGTGAAACACTTATCAGATGGAGCACTTCCAGAAAGCATATTCCTTAGCTGTTGTCCTCTCATGTTCTTCTGAAAGCTCAGAACGTTAGATATGTCAGATGCCTTGATTTCATGGCTATGCATAATGGGAGCTCAGAGCCACTCAGTAGAGCCTTATTGGAAGCATAGAGAATTTGAGGCAGTTCTCATTTCCTCCAGATGCAGTTCTTTAAAGGGAGGCACTTATGAATACATGATAGATTTTTACCAAGCCTGGTGAAATGAATACATGATAGATTTTCACCAACTCAATAATGTGAGTTTTGTACCAGGTAGGTGTTACTTTTTTGTTTGGATAGATTGCTGGTAGAAGAAGCCAGAATTTGCTTCATATGCTTTAATATTTTCCCATTTCTCTTGTGTATGCTGCTTGCTATTTTAGATTCTGAATCCTCTGAAGCACTGATAGAATCTCTGGAAATTATCCCCTGGACAATGGGTGCAATTGTAATTCAAATGAAATAATGGAAATAATAAGAAGACTTGATATATTCTGACTGTATGTAATGCAGCAGACAATAGCTTGATATGTTTGTTACATTTGGATCTTTGTGCAAATTAAAGATTTTATTTTTTCTGTAGTTCGCTGCATTTTGCTTTAGCTGTATTTGGAATTTCACATGTATCAAAGCTTAATGTGAACAAATTACAATGTTTTCAATGCAGTGCAATTTGCAATTCTCTTTATTTTTTTCTTCATGGTCTTTTTCTTTGTTCCACTGAATTAGGTGTTTTTTTCTTTCTCTCTCACTGATTACTTTTGGATCCAAGCATGAAAATTCTTTATTTATTTTCCTTTATAAATGAAAGTACCTGAACTTACCTGGGTCTTCTGTATGCAGTCTGTATCCTTCAGTGGACATTATTCATGTACTGAAATGAAAATAAAATTCAAAACAGAATTCTGTTTTCACTGGAATGCTCAATGTCATTATTACATTCTAGTTTTCATACTTATTGACTTGTGATTTTTAGGGGCTGTGACAAGCTGCATATTAGCTGCAAGAAATTTATACTGCCATTATCATAACTTTTCTCTGCTTTAAGCTACTACTTTATTCTTCAGATTTTTTTCTTGCACCGTATGTGCTTCTGGAACAGCTTTTCTTTGTCATCCTCTCTATCACAGTGACAAAAAGCTCCCAACACCTTAGCATTCTTGACTCTACCATTAGCTAGATCTTGGAAAAGCGTGGAAATATCTTACTGTCCCTAACCCCACCAAAATCACAAGTCTAAACTGATTCAAGTCTTGTGTTTTAACTGAACTATGTCATTTGGGACATAGGGAAAGAAGAGATCCTACAAGCAAAAAACAACCATGAGGAAAAACATTACTACTGTCTGTGTACAGATTAGGTTTTGCTTTCTTGAGGTAAATCACAGCCCAGGAGGAGCATATATATAGTTATAGAGCATGGATGTATTTTTTAGAACAAGATGGGGAAATGTGAACCTTTTCTGTGCCATCATATGACCTCTGGGGTACCAGCTGGGCTTAGCAATCCCTGTGTGTTCTGCCACTGCACATCCTTTTTTTGTTAAGTCCCATGAGTTTTCTGCCTGTTCATGCCTTTGATAGATTCCTTGAGCCAGCTCTTTGGATTCTTCCAGCTGCCCAATAGCATGCTTGCCATGGCAGATGATCTGGCTTCATTCTTTAACACATACTCCACATGCTTCCATCTTCTGCTTTGGAGATAAAAGTTGTCAAACACCCTACTAAGCTTCAACCTTTATTGACAGTTAATTCAGTTTGATTGAATACTATGATGCATGTTCGCAGTCTAGTCTGTAGATAATGCCCAAATTAGGAACGGCTATGGGTTTAGCTGTCTGTTTTTTGCTTCATTACATTGTTTCCTCTGGTCATTTTCACTGACTTCCACTATATATCTGCGGGGGTCTTTTGTATTCCTTTGCCTCCCACTTTCTGGGAGGCAGGAGGGCACCTCAGTTTCTGGTGTTGATTCCATGGTGTTACATGAGGAGAGTAACACGAACTACATGAGGGAAGGAGTGGTGGCGGTAGTAGATTTGACTCTTTTTACTTAAGATTTTAATTTTTTAAAAAATTTCCTGATTTATTTTCGAGGTGTTAAGAGGCAGGTGTGGTACTAACCTGGGGCATTGAGTGTGATAAATCAGCTTCTGGAATGTGTTTCTGCTGCATTAAGTCAGCTGCCTTCATGGTGGTCTGCCTGTCAGTCTGCTGTCACTTTGCCATTGCATGTGGCTTCCCTGGGTGTTTCAGGCAGACAAATCAGAACTTACTGGAGTGTTTTAGTCTCAGAGCTGTGTCTGCAGTGCCCTTCTGTAATGGCTACTTCAGTGTCTGGCGAGTGGTGCCTGTTACTGCAAATGGGAATGACATTCCATACATGTGTGGTAGCAGCTGGAGCATGCCACAGCTTTACAGAGGTAAGGCAGCCTGCCATGCACCCGGAGGGAAAGGAGTTTCAAATCCAAGTGCATTTTGAGGTCATTAACTTGTCCCTGGCAGCACTATAGTTAGGGGGGGCAGTTTAATTAACACTAATTGCTCATCACTCGTTGTGTGGCTCACAAATAAAGGGTTTGAAAGGCGCTGAAAAGCGCCTCCTAAGATACACACAGCTTTGAGGGAAGTACATCTTCTCTCATGTACCCAAGCTCAATTTATGTGTATTTTTCCATGCATGAGGAGGTGGTATGGATGTTATTCTTATTTGCATAATATTTATGGAATGTTTGAGGTATTTTAAGTACGTGGTGTGGCAGAATAAAGGCGAGTCATGGGGAAAAAGCCATGTCTAGTATTCATTGTGTGTTAGTGTTATGCGTTTATTTATTTATTAATTTCTAATGGCAGGAGAGTAGAATGTCCTTTGCAGAGAGGGTGAGCAGATTTATCAATCTCTTATTTCTCTCTTTCTTCACCCTCCCTTCTCCTTTGTTCAGGTGCTCCTTTCAGCTCATTTTTGTATGTGTGATTTTATTCCCTGACAGAGACTGCATTTTTTCCCTTCTTACAGCTTGTTGGCTACAAAGAGGAGGAACTGACAGGTTTGAAATAAAAGTAATGATAGGTAATGGTTCATATAACTCTGCCAGTGCAATCAGAGAAAAGCACTCAAAGCACTTTCATATGATAGTGCCAGCACAAAATAAAGTTAGCAGGTTCAGATGAGAAGGAAATAATTGGTGTAAGGGAAGAATTTTGCCATCTTATTACAAGCAATAATGATAGTTTGGGATTAGAAATATGGGGTTTAATACTTCTGAGATTTTAATCCCACCTGTCTGCTTTTTACAGTATTTCTGCTGTTCTTCTATTTAGTTTCCTGTACTGTAAATTCTAATTTTTGACTTGAATGCTGCTCCAGTTCTGTGGACCTGTGAATATGTCTAATGGCACAAACAAGATTGATTTTTTAAAATTACATATTTTTACCTTTTAGTGTGAAAAAATAACAAACAAAAGACTGAAGCTGTGACAAAATAGGGATTTTTTTCATATATCTGTGCCATCTTCTTCAGTGAAAATGGGCAATGACTACCTGTTCTTGTCTGCTTAAGTTTCATTGTCCTGAAATGTCAGTGATCATACGTAATAACATCTTTTGAGTGTAGCAGTACCTATTCGTCAGTGTTCTACAAATCTTTCTTTTTAACTTAGCCTTTTGTCTTCACATTTGTATGATATCCATTTTTAAGAGGACCACTTTGTACCAGAACTGGCAAGCCTGTAATACTTTCACATTGCTGCAGCCCAGAACTGACTGCTTTCTGTTGCTATCATGGTCTGTCTTTTTAGGACAAGACTGTGCTTGCAACCAAGGTTTTATTCCTACATTAATTGGTTTTGTGCTGTTGTGATCCATGATGTTTATAAATAGAGAAACTGGGTGTAAAATTCCCAAGTTTTATGAAAAAATTGTATTTACAACCTTTTAAATGAAATTTGTATTAAGAAATGGAACATTTGCTTTAGAACAGAATAGGGAAACTCACTCTGTAACAACTGATAATATGGTGACTAGGACTGGGTTTGGAGTCCTTGGTCTGCCTAGTTTAGATGAGGACCCTGCATTTTTGGTGTCATATACAAACACATATCCTAAGTTATTTCTTCATCGGGATATTGAATATTAATCAGGTACGTTAGTGTTTCTCATTTCATCTTGGCTTGCTTTTGTTTGTGGTTTCAGACTTCAAAAGGTCTTAGTTATATCCTAGTACACTTGATCTTCAAAGAACTTTACTGACTTTAGATTTAATACTATGTGATGCCAAATATGTTCTGTTAGGTGTTGAATGCTTCTGCTTATACTTGCACTTTCACACTAGTTGGTTCTGTAACCTAATTAAATAATTTCCTGACTGAATCTCTTGATTGTAAAAAATGGTTCACATGCATTATACCTTGTAGTTTCTAATAAATTCCTTTAACCAAATCCTTTTAACACTTTTTTTAATTAGCTAATATATTGATGTCTTGGTTTTGGCTGGGATAAAATTAATTTCTTCTTGGTAGCTGAAGCAGTGCTTTGTTTTGGATTCAATATGAGAATAATGCTCATGACAAGCTTATGTTTTGGTTCTTGGTGAGTAGTGCTTATCCTAAGACAAGGACTATTCTATTTCCCATGCTGTGCTAATGAGAAAGTGGCAGGATAGCATGGGCAGGACATCTGACCCAAACTGCCCAAAGGGTTATTCCATACTGTTAAATGTCATGCCCATAATCTGGGAGGAGTTGGCTGGTAGGGTCCAATTGCTGCTGGGGATGAGCTGGGCATTGGTCAGCAGGTGGTGAGCAATTGTATCATGCATCACTTGTGGGGGGGGTTCCCCTCAGTTTTTAGGTTGTTTGAGGGTATGGGGTATATTGGTTGGTGGTTTGTTTGTGGTTTTTTGTTATGTTTTTTTTTATTTATTTTTTTTTCATTATTATTATTCATAGAATAGTTTGGATTTGAAGTGACCTGTAGAGATCACCTAGTCCAATGCCCCTGCAATGCGGAGGGACATTTTCAATAATGTCAAATTGCTCAGAGCCCTGTCCAACCCTAACCTTGGATGTTTCAAGGGTTGGGGCATCCATCTCAGCAAACTGTTCCAGTGTTTCACCACCCTCATTGTAAAAAAAATTCCTCATATCTGATCTAAATTCACCCATTTTAGAATCATAAAGTTGTTAAGATTGGAAAAGGCCTCTAAGATCACCAAGTTCAGTTCTTAACCTAAAAAATACTGGCATCTTGATCATTAAACAAGGTTCCTAGTACCACATCTATGCATTTTCTGAGCACTTCCAGGGATGGTGTTTCCATCACTTCCCTGGGCAGCCTATTCCAACGCCTGACCACCCATCACAGAAGGAATTTTTCCCAATCTAGACTTCCCCTGGTGCAACTTGAGGCCATCTCCTCTTGCCCTGTCTCTTGTCACGTGGGAGAAGAGCCTGACCCCTGTTTGCTGCTACAATCTCCTTTCATGTAGTTTTAGAGAGCAGTAAGGTCCCTCCTTAAGCCTTCTTTTCTCTAGGCCAAACACCCTCAGATCCTTCAGCTGCTCCTCATGTGATTTAGCCTCTTGACCAGCTTCCTTGCCTTTGGACATGCTCCACCACCATCATCAAGTGATTGTGTAGTTCCTGGGTGCAGCTAAACCACACCATTCCTACAGCTTCTTTCCCTCTTTCTCTGGTTTATTTTTTCCCCCCAAAATAATACTTTTTTCTTGAATGATTGTTCCTCTTAGCACATATTCCCAGACCAATTGTTTTACATTTTTCTATATTCTACTGTATTTGCAATCTGGCCTTGTTACCAAAATGGTCCAAATCCTTTGATTGTATTACTCTTCATTATTCAATCTAACTCTAATTTTAGTATCATTTTAAAATATAGAGACTTTACTGTGATTACAATTATGTAACCAGTGACATGATGATTTGGCTAATATTAATAAGTATATGTAACACTTCCCTTCTAAATTTTGAAGGTAAACTTTGCCTTCAAAAAGATTCCATTTAGTCACTATGTACTTGATCTTCAAGGAGCTGTGCAGAAGTGATCCTGCAAGGCACTAGCATTATTAAGAAGTGCTGAACATCCTCCACTTACATCGATACTCTCTAGATTACATGAGACTTATAAATTGAATCAGATTCACAGCACTTTGTGTGGTGAGTAGATATTTCCTTCTGGGGACATTGAGGCAGAGAGATGTAAGGTATCACAGGATGTGGTAGAAAGTAATAGAAAAACAAAGATCTCATGTCTAGAACTTGATTTATCAGTCAAAATCATCTATCATAGCATTAACCTTGTTAAAATCATGTTAACAGTGCTTTCCCTCTAACTTGTCAATATTTACAGTAAAGACACATGCCAACTATCTGTTTAAGGAATATAAATGTCAAGAGGGTTAACTTTTATATTGATTAATGTATAATTTTATCTATGGTTCATTATTGATTTGAGAATTAATTTTGTGATGGACCTAACTGCAGCTGTCAGTTTAGCAAGTTAAATTAAGTAAAGATGCCTCAGGAGTTGGAATGATAGAGTCATAGAATATCCTTAGTCAGAAGGGATCCACAAGGATCATGCTGGATATATTTCAATTTTTCATGTAATGACACTATCAAGTTGAGCAACAGAAAAGATAGCTGTTCTTACCAGTTGTTTGTTTCAAGAGGATAGCTTTTGCAGACAGGAAACAGGATATCCAAAGAAGTCCCATTTTTCTCACGTCAATAGGAAGCAGACGTGCACAGTGGAAGTGCCAGGCATCCCTGGTACTGCAGCCTCTTAGCCAGGGTGGATTCCTTATGATCAGCTATGTGTATGTGAAGTGGATTCTGGCTTCTGCATTGACTGATGGCCAAAGCAGGTATTTCCAGCCCCAAATTAAGGGAGCTCACACTCTGTAGTTCCACTGCATACTGAAATACAAGGGAATACTTGTATATGGGAGAACTAGGGGTCATGGCTAGATGTGATCTGGATGTGCACCTCCTCTTAAAAGCAGTGTGGTATTTGATACTCCTCCACATTTGTTTTCTTCTATAGAAGAGCAATTTGTAGTTTCTGGGGTGACCTGTAGGCACGTAACTGCAGATTTATGGAACAAAGAAAGAAAACACAGCCTAGATTGGTCTTTACAAGTGACTTGCTGTTAACTTTAAGAGCTAAAATGGCTTAATTAAAGAAATACTTCAACTTTATTTGAAACTTGAGCATATTCAAATATGTCAATTTAAAAAAAAATAATGAAAGTTTGCAGGGTGAAGCACTCACCAGTTCTTCTCCTCATCATTTTCCAAAATTCAATAATGTGATATACATCAGCAAATAAGAAATGAAAAAGAGATTGTGATGAAGAGAATTTACATTGTGTTTTCCTCACTCCTGGATATAAGTCATCAAGAAGACAAATGGTCCTTATGAGATTGAAATTTAATTTAAGATTCTTCTGAATGAACATTTTTGTCATGTTTTATCTATTGATATATAGTAGATTGAAGAACTCTTGAACTGATTTTTGTTTATTAAAGCAATTTTGCATATAGTTAGCCATTACTGGGCATTAAGTAATTTTTCATTGTTTGGAGTTGTGTTCTTTTTCTAAATCTTTCCTGCTGCATGGAATAAAAACAAAGGAAAGAAGACATTAAACATGTGTATGGATTTATTTTCAAAACCATTTCCCCATAAATAATTATGTTCCTGTTAAATAGTGTTTGTTAAGAATGCCAGCTCTGATGCATTGTAGGTTTTGTTGCAATCTTAAATTCCATTTAACTGCTTGAGTACAAACCCCTACTCAACCAAATGAGCTTTATTACAGTCGTTAGGGGGAAAAAAAGAGTTAAAGGAAATTAAATGTGCTGTAGCAGTGGTGTGATGGGCAGTTTCAGCTGCTGTAGTGGCTGTACAAAGTGAGGTGAGCTGAGGACACTATGTGCTTTAATATCTGGTGAGCTAAAGAAGACTTAGTTTGCAAGATGCTCAGCATCTGCCTCTGCATGATGCAGAGGTGATGTTTTTATTGTTTCCCAGTGGGAACTGAAAGCAGTGACTGTTTCACAGGAGTAATTCCCTCCCCTTTTGAAATGCACGTATTTCCTTGTCTCTCAACCATAACCCTTTAAAATGTATGTGCTATATGTATATGAACCCCTGGCTCTAGGCAAGTTGAAGCTGCAATTTTAGGAAGAGAACAAGGCATTATAAACTCCTGACCTTTGCTGCCCATAGCTATTGTGGTCGAGGTCATCAAGCCAGTCAAGCAGCAAGTGCACATCTCAATTGAGGCTAACAGTCAAACTCAGCAAACAGACGAAGATGCTGATAAGAGACACTGCTGAAGAAAATAAGCACTCTCCTGAAGGGTCTGCCACAATTTCATTATGTGTTTCATTTCAGTGTTTACGCTGTTCTTCATTCTTTTTTACTTTCTTCAAGCATTGCTTTTACAAAGAGTTCATCCATTTCATCATCTAACAACACTTCGGAGATTATTTGAATACATTCAATGGTTATTGTACCTGTAGTTATATTTTACCAAAGGTCAATGAATGACATGGGTGTAGCATGATTCTCTCTGGTCTTAAAGGAAAGGTCTTGGTCTTTATACAGGAATTTGTTTAATAAAAAAATATGTGTGTCAGGATGACGTGCTCGTTCCTCTCAGAATAGGAATCAGGTACAATTTGACTGTATAGGTACAGGACTATGAGGAAAAAGACCCACTTATTTCTTGCTCTTCCTAGTCAACAAATTTCTTCCTCCTAGTTTGCAGTAAATGCCAGCCCAATTGCTTCTTCCTCTCCCTGATTCTATGCGTCTTTTTCTTCTCCACAAGGCCCTATAATGTTCAATTCCATTGCATGCAATGCAGAGCTGTGTCTGCATGGCATGACTTTCAAAAAATTTCTTCCTGTAATAATCCAGTTTTTTGTCAGGACTCCTTGAATTGTGCGTGGTTACCACATGTGCCCTCACAAGGTGGGGTTGATATCCAGATGTTGTATTGCCTGATCTTAGGAGTATTTTTGGTGAGGACTGATGCAAGTCAGTCACCAGTGGTGTCCCTCAGGGGTCTGTGCTGGGGCCAGTTCTGTTCAACATTTTTATTGATGACATGGATGAGGGTATTGAATCTTTCATTAGCTAATTTGCAGATGACACTGAGCTGGGAGCATGTGTTGATCTGCTGGAAGGTAGGAGGGCTCTGCAGAGTGACCTGGAATGGTTGGATGGATGGACGGAATCCAATAGGATGAAGTTTAATAAGTCCAAGTGCCTAGTCCTGCAATGTTATAGGCTGGGGATGGTGTGGCTGGACAGTGCCCAGGCAGAAAGGGGCCTGGGGATACTGGTGACAGCAGCTGAACACGAGCCAGCAGTGTGCCCTTGTGGCCAAGAAAGCCAAGGCATCCTGGCCTGGATCAGGAATGGTGTGGCCAGCAGGAGCAGGGAGGTCATTCTTCCCCTGTACTCGGAACTGGAGTGGCTGCACCTTCAGTGCAGCTCTGGGCCCTCAGTTCAGGAAGAACATTGAGATGCTTGAGCACATCCAGAAGAGACAACGAGACTGGTGAGGGGCTTGGAACACAAGCCCTAAAAGGAATGGCTGAGGGAGCTGGGGTTGTTTAACCTGGAGAAAAGGAGACTCAGAGGAGACCTTATCATTCCCTACAACCTCCTGAAAAGTGGCTGTAGCCAGGTGGGGGTTGGTCTCTTTCTCCAGGCAGCAACTGAAAGAATGAGAGGACACTAAACTGTAGCAAGGGAAATATAGGTTGGATATTGGGAAAATTTTTTACAGGATGAGTGATAAAATGTGGTACTTGAAATGGACACTGCACTCAAAGCGCTTCATTAAAACTTTAGAAGGCTCCAAGCATCAGCACCTTGTTATTCAAAACTCTCCCATACCTTTTCTCTGTAGCCTCCCAAGGGCAGCTCCACACAGCTCCAACTTTCCCTCTTTCTCCTCCAGTTGTGTTTCACTCCTTCCTGTCCCTAACACAGTTGCCTAATCCTGTCTGTCCTACATACAGCATCTTACCTTTTCTGTCCCTTCCTCCTCACAGCACAGCCAGCAGACTCCAACTGACTCCCTACCAGCTAACTCACTCTTTTATCACACCCATAGCTGTGAGGGCAAGGCTGCTCCCACTCTGGGATCATTAACACAGCTGCAACATATCAAGGACAAGACTGCCTTCAGCAGCATCTCTGTCTGTCTCCCTATAATAAAGTACTGGAATTGTCTGCCCAGGGCGGAGGTGGAGTCACCATCCCTGGATGTGTTTATAAAAAGCATGGATGTGGCACTGGGTCCCATGGTTTAGCTGAGGTGTCAGAGCATGGGTTGGACTCAATGATCTTGGTGGTCTCTTCCAACCAAGTGACTCTGTGAAAGTTTTATAATAGGAGAAGAGGTTTCATTTATAGTGAGGATAAATGTTTCAATTTGTCTACCAGTCTCATTTGCATGGCCTGAAATAGATGCAATGATCAAAGTCGCTATTAGGGAAACATGGAGAAAGATGTCTCTTAACAATGTAGTAATTAAGAGACACCTTTCCCCATGTGCAGGGAGAGGCAGGTATCTGAGTAGTCAGTTTTCTGTCTTTGTTAATCTCACAGTTTTAATCTCACTTTGGAAGCAACAGGTTCGTTGTGTTGTTACTTTGTGCTTCACTTGCTCAAGGAAACCTCCGTATCATGATGGACAAGGGGAGAAAAAATTCTGTAGCGTCTTCCCACTCTGCTCATCCAGGATTGAAAGAACAGCAAAGACTCAGCTGAAGGTTTCTCAATGATCAAAGAAACATTAGTTGCTAAGGTGCCTGAGTGTAATAGTAGTCATCACTTAGTGGGTGGAAAAAGAGGCAAGAGAGGGATCTTCTGGAATCACTGTCAGTGAATCAGAGGAGATAAACATTGAAGTCTCCAAGAGTGTAGTCACTATATTTGTTTCAGAAGTCAAATGTGGTATGCTAAGGGATAGGAATTCCAGCAGATCTCAGGAAGTGCTGGGGTGGAGGGAGGGGCAGTGGGGGAGGAAGGCAGCAGATCAAGCTTCAGAGCAGATTAGTGCTCTGAAGTGATCTAATGGATCTAAGTTACCCAAACCATTCCCACACAATGCCACCTCAGAACAAGCAATTGCAACACAAGAGGAATATCTCAGAATCAGCTGAGAGATTGCTGAAATTGCTGATTGAATGTGCAGCAGCCAAAAGTTCCAGCAAAATGGGGTCATTATAATAAAACAGAGGGCAGGAGCTTGGCACTATATGAAACCCTGGTATTTTACACAGCAGGCAGTGAACTTGTACAAGCTCCTTTCAGCATGTTCCAGAAGCAGACAATTTCAGCAGATTTGCAAGAGATCAGATTAAATAACATACAACAGGTCTATACCAAAGGGTTAGGGGGGGATGTATCCTTTAGCATCTCTTGTGCAACCCTTTCTGATGTTTAAAGAACATTAGAGGAATGAGTTACAGGCAACGTCACTCTTTCTTGCATTTTTAAGTGTAGAACAGTCATTCTCAGGGACAGGATCATGGGTTAAATGGACAACTGAAAAAGTGTTCCACTGAGAGATGAAAAGGATGAGTAACAGGATCCAGGGAAGCACAAATGTCATGATGGGTATGGTGGTAGGGAATGAGAGTACTGTTCTGTGAGTTTGGAGGATGGAAACCGTGAAAGAAGAGGTAGGCCAAAGACGTGAATGCATGCAGTGGAAAATGTGCTGTTAGCAAATTTACCATCCTTAATAAGCTATGCACACTGATCAATGCTAATTGTCCCTCTGAACACATAGAAGGGGTGCAATAAGGTCCAAAATGAGAGAAGGAATAAAGATACAATGTAATAAATCTCTAAGCTAATATACAATTTTAATTGGCCACGATAATTCTTTGGTTTCTCTAGAAATGAAAAAAAGTAATTTTTAAAGTTGCACTGCTACTGCTAAGATATTAGGACTTGTAAATTATTCAGTCAGTTACTATAGCTTAAAATGTACTTTTTATAAGTGTTAGTAAGTGACAGTTGCTGTGCCATCTGACTGATGTAAAGGTGAGGAAATAGATTAGAGGCTTAAGCTTCCATATAAATGATTCAAAAGCTACCATGACTGAAGATTTTTGAGAAGCCTAAATGCTGCTAGGTGAAGAAAACCCAAATGGTAGTTTAATGAGCTTGATAGAGCTGACTTTCTGTATCTGGTCAGCTTGAGGTGTGAGGGAAATATTGCAGCATTTAGAAAACAGGTCCATGAAGCAGAAGATCAGATTGTTCAGAAACAGGATGTAATAAATAAATAGTCTCTTATGTGGGCCCCAAGAAGGCCTGGTGAACCTCCTAATAACATTTGCCTGTGTTAAAGCACACCTGCAGTGTTACAACTCCCAAGGTCAGTGATGTTTAGTACCACAGCATTTGGAGAGACTCACAAGTACCTGTCAATAATAGGATTGTCAGTCCCCTACATTCACAGGCACAACATTGACTGGCTTGGTGCTCAAGGTGATAGATGTGCTAACAACATAAAATGAAACTTGTTCCATTTTTGAATGCCCAGCTTCTCCTGAGTTAACTAATGCTATTGGCTGTGATGTGCTTTTAGTGCTTATAGGAGCCCTCTCTGGACTGTGTAACTAAGTGCCTGCCTCTGTTTACTAACTTTATTTTCACAGCTCCCCTCAGTTTAACTGGTTTTCTTTGATTTTGTATGGTCCTTGCACTACTGTAACTTGTATAGGCAACTATGGGCCATTGCTTCTCTTGGAGGCCAGAGAGAGAAGTAAGAACACCAGAGCATTCCATCTTTTCTATGAGACAAAGCTATTCTCAGTTCTTATGGAAATAGTGTGAGCAGCTCCCAAGTCAACACCACTTTATCTGGACAGGCAAAAAGGAGAACATCCTTAATAATTTTAAGTTCTACCTTGCCCTATTAACAGCTCCGACTGATTTCTCTGCTTCCAGAGAAAAGGAACTGTCAGAAGGAGAGGCTGTACAAATATCTATACTTCAGAAGGCTCCAAGCATCAGCACCTTGTTATTCAAAACTCTCCCATACCTTTTCTCTGTAGCCTCCCAAGGGCAGCTCCACACAGCTCCAACTTTCTCTCTTTCTCCTAGTGTTTTCCACTAGGGCTTTAAATTCCAAGAGCCTGCTGTAGATTTGTCCTTCTCTTTGGAGTCACACCGGAGCTCTACATGGTCAGCATAATATTTTGTAGATGTTTCAGTCTGAATTCTCTGCTTACCATCAGAGGGATGAAATTTGCTGTGAGACCTTGGACCAGATCCCCAATATATGTTGGAGAATTTTGAGGTTTGCTCTCATAGATTTGCCGCCACCTGGAGGAGGGTCTTTAAGACCTAGAACATGACTGAGCTTTGGATGTGTCTCCAAGACCAAATGTAGTATGCCATGACATGCCAGAGCCATGCCATGCCATGACTTTGATAGTAGAAATAATTTATTCTTCTACAATGGACTTAGAACTCCTATGTGTTGTAGAAGCTATTAACTGCCAATCAAAGTAATTGTTATTATTCTAACCACTAGTATTGTTGAGTCAAAATTTGGTTTAATTTAAGTGATGCAGTGGCTAAAGTCCTAAAACTCTGTCCTTTACTTCTGACAATATTTCTGTACAAGGAGCTTTTCTGGGGTTATACTCAGTGGGAGATTGAAAAATGAAATGCATTTCTCTAGCTGTGTCTTGTATATGGAGTTTAAACATTGCAGAACTATGTGACATGATAGTAAATATAAGTGGGGTTTATTTAGAAGTATATTACCTGAAAATGTTGTTGTCATACTGTAAGAGAGTATTTTTCAGCTGTATTTTGAGGAAGCCTTGAAGAATTAAATGTTCTTATCTCCCCTTTATCTAGATTCGTAAACATGTTATGGAGAAGATGGCATGCATCTTCTCCTGTACAGCACGGGGTCTATACTCTGCTTTTAGAGTAGTGGAGGGAACAGGGAAAAGCTCCTGCAAGGACAGACAATTAAACCTGCTAAAAGTAGACGGTTGTGTGCAAGGGATTTATTTCTTGGCCCTTTTTAACTGCTAATGGTAGATTCTGTGGGTGTACAACTACTGACAGCCACGTATAAACACTGCTGCAGAATTTCACTACCCTTGATGCAAATTTTAAGGCCTGTGCTGTAATTTCACAGCTTCTGTTTTTGTATATCCAATTATAGATCTTATTTTGGTGTTGAAGTTTCAGCAGGTGGCTATAGTAAGCACAGATCTAGCTAATTTTTATATATGGCATCATAAAACCAAGTGACAGAGACAAAGCTTGGTTGTAAACACTGTGATTTAGTCTGTTTTCCTATTAAAAACAAAAAAGGCACACAGACCCTTATAGATTTGGATCCTCTGAACAAAGGTTAAAATTATATGCAAACAATCTGTGCTCCACACATAGACAAACATTGCAGGTATGTAAGAAACGATAAACAAGTTAATTGTGTTGTAACTGTACTTAATCTCATGAACTGTTCTCCACTGAAGTCGTAATTAACTGACTGCATGCACAGAGCTGCCCAGTAGTGTTTCCTAGCAGCACTTATCATTAAGGACTTGGCATTAGGTGAGAATGGTTTACACAGAGCCAGTTAGAAATTGTAATTTTCATCAAACCGTACAGTACTTTTGTCTGTTCTGATTAAGAACCACACTAATTTTCTAGCTTAAGATACAGTGACAAGTGTCAAAGCTATTTTTTCATTTAACAGCATATTGAAGTATCAGTGTTACCCGTACAAACAGGAAAGTCATAATCCTAATGCAGCAAATGACAATTATATCTATTCTTGATGTCCCTAACCTGGGATTTTTGGACAGTAAATTTGAAAGCTATGTAAATTGAACAGCTGAATGATCTTTTTTCTGCCTCTAATACCACTCCTATTTGAAGAGAAAATGATCTCCAGTTTTGTGTTGCATGTTATTTTAGCTAACTAGTCAAGGGAAGCAAATGGTAGGAAATAATATTGAATTTTCCAATGCCACATGCTAATTCAGAGACAGAACAAAGGCATTTAAACATTTTTGTAAGTAGTTCAAAGGTAATCTCTCTAGTGATCATGTAAAATTTAGACTTCAGCATGAGTATGCTTACAAAATGCCTTCAGATATCAGCCCACATTACAATCTGCTGTTTTGTTTTGAATGAATGTGTCGTGACTAGAAGTTTAAGTGGTAGCAACAGATAAGATTGAATTCAGTGCTTTAATGATATCCCTTTTCAAGTTAGCTGCTGAAAATATTTTCATTTAATTTGCTGAAGTCCATTGAGAATATAATTTTATTTTGCTTTACATAAAATTAACAAACTTGTGATGTTCAAAAGCCAGTGCCAAAATCTTAATTAAAACAGGCTTTTTTTTTTTTTAGTCTTAAGCATGTTGTCTGGAAAAGAAGCATCCTGTCTGAAATAATTTTATCTTTGATCTTTAAATACTGAGACAAATTCAGCTGGAATATTTTGCATGTGTTTCAGTTGTGTAGAGTATTTGGGTTTCTTGCTATTCTTCTAATATGTTGTACCATAACACCATTAATTTAGAAGAGTGCCCTTGCTGGGTTTTGTTCCAGAACATTCATTCTTATTTTCCCTGGTGGGATGGAACTGGGTTTCATTTGTTCTCAAAAATTTTAGTAAATCTGGTATGGAATACTGTATTTGTCTTGCTACTCCTAAGATCAGTTCAGCGTGAGTACTTTAACCTTTATGAAATGCACGTCTAGCTTCTGGTCTGTGGGAGTGCAAAAGTCTTCTGAGTGGTATTGGCGTGGTTTCACCATGCAAAAATGGTGTGTGTGGGTGGACAGGAACTGAAAGTTAGAATCCAAAGAGATCAAAAGAAGGATATACATATCTTTTTGTCAAATCTGAAATAGCATCTTTTTGATCCTGTAAAAGACAGGAGGAAAGCAGTGAACTGAGACTGGGGGAGCTGGCACAGCATTTCTTCTGATCCTTTCTCTGCCGTCCTCTGGGACAGATGTAAGATGCAAACAGGCTCAGGTGTGCCCTGCTCGTTGTCAGAGCTGGCCACACAAGAGCTTAGTTTGGTTTTAAATTAAAGTTTCCCCCTCTCAAACAGTCTTTGTGGAAGAGTTTAGATCTATATGGGTTTTTTTTTGTAAACAGGTCCAAAAAATGGAACCTGCACGTTTGTTTTTCAACCATGAACAGAGCTACCTATGTATGCTGAAGCTGTGAAGGGGAGCTGAAGCTGAGACGTAAATCTTGAAGTTTTTGTTCTTAAGGTAGATTTTTGATAGGATTTTTGTGTATGGTTTTCAGATAAAATCCTTTCAAGAAATCCATCTATTAAATCTAGATGCTATATTTCTCCAGGCCCATATATCAGTGGTATTTCCCAAATTTTATTTCGTTTGATATTTCATACAGTAATCCTAAGTATTTTTGAAGTAAGGAATAAGGATCCACTAATTTGCAGTCCTCACTAGAACAGCTTCTTTGGACTGCTGCCTCTGAATAATCTGAGTAGCAGTTGACATATGAACTTAGTTGGATGCCAGTGTAGCTATTTCTTGACTGTGATGCTAAGTAAGACAGTGAAAGCATTTCCTTACAGCCAGCTTTTCATTGTTATTCGCCCTAGAGTCACATTCAAGTAGCTTTCAAACAACATGTAAAATAAATCAAGGAAGTTTGAAGATACCTGATTATTTCATATATAGATAGGATTTTATTATATATAATTAATGTATTTATTTGCTTTGAGTGTTCTATATTAAATGCAGAAGTTTTCTATTAGGAAATAAAAAAAGATAAAAAAACCCCAAAAGCAAGCCCAACTCAAAAAAACCTCACCTCAAGCCCCCATATATTTTCCAAATTAAATTTCATCTCAAGATCACTAGCAGATAAAAATTTCACTCAAATCTATTGCAGCCATAACAGAACAGTTCTAGAGACTGGACACAATTTTCTGAGTTATTCAAAAACATTTTCCAGATGTTTTTATAACATGAAGATGTTTTGTGACTGAAGATGACCCTCTATCCTTTCTTTTCTTTTTCTGCCTTGTTATACATTTGCTGAAGTGTTCAAGGCATTAGACACTGAATGCTGAACATTGTCTGGTGATAAATTGCAGAGCCTTTGTTTGTGACTCTGCGTAAGGAGGAGTCTGAATTTGGAATAGCAAAGCCCAGTTCTCCAGTGTAGAGCAGCACTTGTATTGTTTGTGTGCCTGCATGCATCTCTCTTTCTCAGTGAAGAGCTCGGTGTTAGATCTTTGAGTGGCCTCGGGAATAAAAAATCCGCAGGAAGAAAGCTGACTTGGGTTGATCTGATAGTGATCTTGGGATGAAATTAACCCTTCTTGGGATATAGCCTTGTGGTATATCTTCTTGGTGAGGTGTCCTAGGTTATTAAAGTGATTATAATCTTCAATGTACTATTTTTATAGGGACCAGGTTGCAGAAGACCCCCATTCTCTACCTGTCTGCCTGCTGGGAGAGAGAAGTCCTTCATCCAAGCAACTTAAGAAAACCAGCATAGTTTTTTGACCCTTCTTCTTCTCTGAAGTTTCCAGAACTTCAGTTGTGCTACAGCAGGGGCACTTAAGTCTAAAAGCTTGAATTTTTCTCTCCCCATACTTACTGGGTTAGAAACAGGTCTGTCTCTTAGTCTCATTCTTTCCCAGACTTTTCTTCTAGATATGTAACAGTAAACTCCAAAAAAAAGGAAATACATTGATAAAGTTTTGCACATGAAAATCCAGAGAGTTGTAAGACCCCTTGAAACTGCATTTTGCCAGACTTAGAAAAGTAAAATGAGTGTGTGAAAACTAAGAGCCCATGTGGGGCAGAATGCAAGGGGGGAAGCGTGAGGTCATACCGTGAGTAATGAAAGGCAGGGAAGTGGCAATGTTGGTGTTGCCTGACTGACTGGAGACAATGGCTGTCAATACAAAACTTTACTGATGAGTGCAGTATTTATAGGGGTTTGGCATATGCATGTTGTTATTAAACTGGCACAAAGACATGTATTATATTAGGCCAGAGAAGCTGTAGTTAAGATTTTGGGGAAAAAACTGTGAGGAAACATATACTCTTCATAGAAATACATGTGTCGTCATCTCCACTGAGATTCATGTCAGGATGGTTGCAACAAGGGTCAAAAATTGCTTTACTCAGACTATAACTGTGAGGGTTCTCGTAATATGTTTGTTACACATGCTGTGCATGAGGAGGAGACATTAAAAATAACTTTAGACAAACCACAAATAGAAGAAATTTCTAAATGCCTTTTATTTTGTAACAGTCTAGTAATTTTTGAGAGACTATAGTGCATAATAAAACCAGTCTCTCCCCTTTGCACTGTCCTCTGTAAAGGCAGAAAAACCTCCTAAAATACATGCTGTGGAGTCAGTATTGAGATGAGTGTTTACCTCTTTGCTGCAGCCTGAGATGCTCTTAGTCAGCACAGCATAGCAAGAGGTAGCTGCCAATGCTGGAGCTGTGGAAACAGTGAGAAAGCCTTGCATCACAGACTGGACGTGCCATGTGGGTGTGTTTTATGGGTTCCCTGGTATGTTGCTCACTGAATTTCAAGAGCAGAACATCACACTGATAATACAGATTAAAGAAAAAATGTATCTTTTCTAAAGATAGATTAAAATCCGTAGCGTTACACCATTGGGATTCTCTTCTATCTGACAAGCCCTTTTGTGCAGAAACAGTCTTTGATCAATGCAGGCCTTATATATAATGTATATACTTCTATTTCTGGCTGTACTATCTTCCAGGAATATTTCTTCAACAACTGCTATGTACCATACTGATTTTGGCTTTAAAAGTATGAACGTTCCTGTTTTAAATTGTTGTATTGTGATTCATTTTATATAAGCTACACTATCTTTTGCTAACTGATACTCGAGTGCATCTTCAAGTTTCTCAAGAATATCTTGTTTGCTGCAGGGAAATTAAACTCTGTCTTTCTATCAAGTACATGCAATCAAATATCTGACTGAGCTGACATTTTAGCCTGCTTGTACAGCATGTTCTCTGCTGTGACTGTAGGTGAGACATTCTCTTCTCGGGTAGGATATCTTTGTGTTAAGCTACATGCATGGGGTCAGGAGTAAAAGCAGCACTTGTCTTGCAGAATACGCTATTGAGCTGTATTGATTTCTCATTTAGCAGTATTGGGTGTTCACCCTGGAAATCCAGCTAGGTTTCGAGTTGCTTATGAGAAGGCTGATTGGTATTATGTTATCTAATGAGTGCATATAGACACTAAGGGCTTATGCATGTTTTATGCGCTCTGAACTAACCAGAAAAGACATATATGAAATAATAAACTGTCCAGGAAGTAAATCATGGAGCTTTCTAGACCATTCAATTAAGTTATTTTTCAGTTTTTGGAAGGCAGAAATAAACAGTGGATTAGTGGTTTGATTCTTTGTGTTTTAAACCAGCTTTACTTTAAGATTCTGCAGTGTAAGATAAAACAGCAGAAGGATGCAATTTGGAAACCTGATAAATCAGGTTAAACACATGTGGCTAGAACCTTCAGGTCCACTTGATTTGGTCTCTGATTCAGGTTTTGGAATTACATCACCACCCAGGAGTTCCAGATGTCTGCTGAGGATTTTCTGCCTTTTCACTTTCCAAATATTTCTCAAAGACCATGTTGGCGCAGCTTCCTAGGGACACTGTTACTGCTAGCTGCCCTGGCTGTGGGGACTGTAGGCCAGCACCCTTGCTTGTCTGCATTTCCTGTGATGTAGATATCAATGGTAGGTGTGTGGTGACTGCCTTTTATATGAGGTCACACGGTTAGTGATGGGTTCAAGCTGGACAAAGTGTTTTCTGAAAACCAAACCAACAATTACTGTTCTGAATTATAGAAGGTCAAAGTGGCTTGTTCTGAGTGCCCAAGTAAAGTGCTTTCAGAAATACAGTGATGGAACACTCATATTTCTCACTGAAATCCATGAAGAATTTTTTTCATTTCATCTCCTGCTTTTCTGTTCACATGGTTCCTTTGATCCTTGGTGCAAAGAGTGTTCCTGACTTTGAAAGTTGATGTCCACTTGTGCATGTGTGGGAAGAGGGGAGTGTTTCATTCACTGCCAAGATATGCTTTTATGAGTGGGAGAATTTATTCTGTTTCTAAAGATGGATTGCATATCACATCAAACAGGACATGCACATTTTCAAGTGTTTTTCCTAATTTTAATATAAGAATTTTGACTCTGTCAATTAGCTTAAGAGTTATACCAAAACAAGTAGGAAAACTGAGACGTGCGCTATAATCATAATGGCATTGCCAAATGTTTTCACATTCTTTCTTTGTGAAGCATGCCCAGGAAGATGTTGACAAGGAAAATCAGCAGTCTAGCCTGGCTATGCAGTATTAGTCATGTAACAGCTATAAAAGTAAATCCTTCAGTGATATTCTTTTCCAGATTGGACATATAATCCATATTTTTTAGATTCAAATTTGTGTTCATAGCTGAGAATTTATAATTTCTTGGTCATACTTTGCATTTTGGAATGGGCTTGGGCTTGAGTCTGTCTATGTTACAATTAAAAAGATTTTCCATTTATTTAATGAGAGCTTTATTGCTGTTTATTAAAGGAGAGGTGTGCTTAAGAATACTTCATGTAAGTGCTGTATTATAAAACCTTCATCTTCAAGCAATCCAGAGAGAAGGTAAACTACTGAAGCAGAGAAAGTGATTAAGGGGGAGCTGAGGAAGTTATTTGCAGCGACAGGGAAGAGAGGGAGACAACAAGCATTCAGAGTGAGAGGTGCTGTGGAGAGAGAGATTCTTGGGGCAAACTTGCATCTGAATAACACTGCTATTTCAGAAGGTTTATGTTTGGTTTTATGTAGATTTGAAATAATATACTTACAACTTCTGCATACATTGTATTGATAGAACTTCACATAATCTCGCTGTCAGCTGCGCATCCCCTTTAATATAGAGAAAATGAGTTAGAGTGCAAACAAGATAAGTTTGAATTTTAATTTTAAATGACAGCTGCTTTGATGAAATAGTGATTTGTTATGTGGAAATAAGTACAGTTAAGTCAAAGACAATATGCAACAAACTGCACATCTCTACAGCTTGTTTGGTTGTGCTATACTGTCCGATAGGAAATCTCTTCCATTGTTTTCATGGTACTTTAAATCCCTTAGAAGAAATTTTGTACATTATAGCTGTCTTAGGCATTATGACAGCACAGGAAGCAGATTTTTATTCTAGAAACAATTTATTCTGTAAATAATGATTTACAGAAATTATTATTCTGTAATAATTTTCAATCATTAGAGAAATAATTGCACAGCGAAGCTTAGTATAAGCATGGTGCCAATGTAGAAAAATGTTGGTCTTGTAAAATGGGGCCTTTGTAAGTTGCTGCAATGGAAATAAAATGACAAGAATGAACATCCAAGCCTATCACTTATAAAGCAAATAAACTGCAGAAAGAAAACCAGTATCTTGAAGAAAAGAAGGATTTATAGGATACTGTAGAGAATTTTAGACAGTCTCAATTGCTATCATATAATCAGTAAGTCCAGCAGTCAAACTATTCCCAAGCATTGATTTGTTTGGATTTCATTTCACACAATCAAACTGAATTTTGCTAGTCACTAATGGTGGGGTTTCAATAGCTGGACAGATGACTCTTTGTCCTGCCAAATGTGTTTTCATCTATGCTATTGCCATCTGCTACTCTAAATCGGAGAAGCATTGTAAGTGTCTTTTGCCAGATGTGGTTTAAATCTCTCCCTTACTCTGTGATAGTAAATGTGCTTTTATAGGCAACTGAAGGGGTGTCAGACTTGGTTTGTATAGGTGAGATAAGGTTTGCAATGCTGCTGCTGTTGAAATGGAGCTGAAAAAGGTGACACCTGGACATAGTGTATACTGTATACTCGTAGTGGAGTTATGCCTGCCTGTCAGTATAATAAAATATTTGAAAAAAATTAAGCTTTAATGGGGAAACTTTTTCAAATAATTGAATGGAGCTTATTGCGCTTCAAAATTTAATTCTCAGCTTTTTTATTGTTTAATGCATGGAATATTCTTAAGCTATTACATGTATTTCAAAGTAAAAAAAGCAAATATCACTTTGTTCATAGTAACTTGTAAAAAATGAATTCTGCATTTTTTATGTTATTAGATGGAGTAATTTTCAGATTGAAGAGCTCTTAGATTTGATTGGCAGTGCATTCAATCTCTAGAACAAATTGCTTTCTTCCTGGGTTGTTGTTGTTTTTCTTTCTTTCCTTATTTTCTTTTGCACTTTCATTCAACCTCTAAATTTCATGTTGACATAGGGTAGTATTGGTTTTGCTCATTTTCACCACTGTGACTTGGGGTACTTGCTGAAAGTCCTAAAATGAGGGAGAAGTTCAAAGTTTAGGCAAATTGGGAATGTTGTTTTAGCTGTTTTTGTATTTATGAGGTCATTATGGTGCATATCTGACCAGTAGTCTCTTCATTCAGTTCCCTGAGAGGACTCCAGTGTGCTCTAAGTTGAACCAGCAGGCTGCCTTGGGTCGTGGTCGCAGTGGCAGAGCCCTTCCCTTTTCAGCTTTTCTTAAGCACAGCCATCAGGTGACATGGTGACATCTCATCTCTAGGTGAAACAACGCAATCCCTCTCTGGCTGAATTTAGGTGTAGAGAGTAGCCTTCCAGTTGAACCTTTTTACTAAGGAAAGTGCCCACAGTTCTACTCCCTTCTTTGGCAGCCAGAGGCTGGTAGCTGATTAGAGTGACTGAAACTTTTTCAAAAGAAAGTATGATTTTTTTTTTCTTTTTAACTCGAGGGTGTACAGACTGTTACTCTTTAACCCTATTTTCTGATTGTTATTAACATATTTTGTCTTTCTTTGCCTTAATCTTTCTTTTATCCTTAGCAATAAGGGGGCAGGAGAAACCCAAAGGGACTCTTGGGACAGCAACCTTCCTTTTTCTTAGGATGTATTTTCAGTGTCTAAATTTTTTCAAGAGAGTAGTGTAACTCTACCTGGCTCAGAGAAAAACATGTGGCCTAGCTCTTGTCATCTTCCTCCTGCACAGATTTCTGCTTCAAATAAATGCCTTATTTCTGATTTTTTTAAAAAAATTATGAATTATCCCACATCTTTCTAGACTAGCAATTTAATAAGGAAGTAAAACTGAAATGCATAGCACACTGTATATTCAAAATACTTAAATTAAAAATACAGATAATATTATCTTTAATACAGATAACATCTCAGTCTTAAAATACAGATGATACCTCAGGCTTCGCTTTAGTGGGTAGGGCTTTCTCTCATTGCAGGAGTCTTTTAAAATAGTAGAGTTTGGCAAAAGAGAAGAAAATGCGACTGTACAGCCTAAACTCAGAATGGACAAATGTGTTATCTATAGCAGAGCCCAACACTGAGTATCAGACAATGGACAATAAATGTGATCATTAATTAACACATTGGTTTATTTACATATTTATTTTGTCACCTCCTTCCTTCTTTTTTTAGAGGGAAAAAGTTTGGTCCTATAAATTCTAAATGAATAATGTCTAGGCAAACAAAACCTATTCTATGACTGTTTATAAATCACACTCCATATAGTCAGTCCCTTCTTGGCATCTCTGAAATCATGGTTGTTTTTCAAACATGCTGATTATGAAGGCAATTATTCAACAAACCAATTTCTATTTCATCTCTGTTCCATTGATCATGTGTGTAAAATATAAAATTGCTCACTTTGGTGTATGCTGTCTGAATCCCAGCCACCCCTATATATGTTCATTTGTGGTAGTCTTTTCTGGATTATCTTCATTCTAGCTAGATTAAATGGTTTATTCCAGGTATAACTGGACATAGCTTACTTAGCAGTTTGTTTTGTAGTATGTACACTTGATTGGGATTTCTCACCAGTAGGCATTTAGTTTCAGTTTACAAATAAATGTCTGACCCTTCAGGATAAAGATGGAATCTCTTATGCAAGGTACTGAATGTCTTAAATCTTTAATTAAATATATAGGAATAAGCTTAGATAATTCAGTTCAGGCTTTCTGCAGACTTAATTTGTTTTTGTACTAATAGATTTATTTAGGTCTAAGAGGAGTCTGGCCCATAGAGAGCCACTATCCATGCTACAATTCCTAGGGTTGTTTTTTTTTTCCTGTAATTCTGAGAATAGGAATTTCTAAAATTGAAGAAATACGATTATGGCAAACTTGAACTGTAGCTTCAAGTACTGTTTGCTCAACTAATATGTCTTCCCATGCAATAATTACAATAGACCACAAAAATAAGCACACAATCCCAAAAAGAACAGATTGTAGGTGTGTTTTTTTAATACAAGCAATTAATAAAATAAAAAACATTGTTTTGCATTAGTTAGTGCAGTGTTAATGACAAAGCATCTGATTATCATTGGACAGTGCAGACAGAACACTGCACAGTAAAGCTATAGTTCTGCTGTTATAAGAGATGATAGTAGAGACCTGTCCAAGCATATCATACTAAACTTTTTTGAGATGACTTGTGGTATAAAAAGAAGTTTATAATCTTGAAATGTACAAAAATTACTTTGCTTTGAATAGAGCTGTGAGGAACATATCCATTAAGTGACTCAGAAAGAATGAGGTTTATGGTCTGGGAGGGAAAAATAATCTCTAGGAGAATTAGTTTTCTGTGGTATTTGAAAAGCTAATAGCATATTGGGATATGTAGTCAAGTTATATGTACAGAAACCCGGCATTTTCAAGCAGGTGAAGCATCAGACTTGAAGAGATTATGGCTGTATGTGGGGAAAGTCTAACAAGGTTCAGTCATTTATGTCAGTTACAACAGGTATTATTTTCTCTAGCAAAAACAAAAAAAAAAAGTGGTAGCTTTGAGAGTTTAGGAATTTGGAAACAGAGTATGGCTATCTTTCAGCTTCTCAGTTAAATTCTGTCTCAGTAGTGGCTTTTAAACTCCAGGTATTTGCTGTTCACAAAACCTTGCTTAGATGTAGGACCAAAAGAGTGAGAGATAGTCTGGTTGTAGCAGTGTATGGCTTTGGAATAGTATGGCAGAGCAAAACTGTCTTCAGTCAAAGCCTCTTAGCACACCCACAAGTGTTCTGTGTTTTATAATTTTTTGTTTGTTTGGTTGGTTGTGTTTTTTTGTTGTTTGTTTTTTTTTTAGTTTTCAGCAGCAATGGCATTTGAATGGTTTATGTTCTGGCTGGTAAAGGAATTATTATGTCTGAAGTCAAAACACTGGAAAAATGGTGTAGTGCAAAGTCTATTGCTTAGGCAGTTGACGGGACCTAGCATAACCTAGAGCTGTAGTAATGGAATTGGAAAGTATTTTGGAGACTGCCCAATCCTTTAACCATGTCTCACTGCTGGGTATTGAAGGTAAATGTAGTTTTGAATTTTAGCCAGCTCATTTCTCCTCATGTGAGAGACTTACTCTGCTGTCTTTGCAAGGTGTGTGTTCATTCTTTTCACTATTCATAAGACACATGGAAGGGCTTAATGTGATTTAAAAAGAAATAGGATTAGCCAAACTGTGAAAACTTAAAGGATTTGAATAGCACTGGAAAAGGGCACTATCAGCAATAGAAAATACTCTTTAGTTTAACTGTCTGTAGCCACATGTATACTCAAAGAGCTCAGAGTAAGTACAAAACATCCTGGTTTTGCACAATACTATTTTGCCTTTTAGCCCCTTTTTGCTTCTCATCAGTTAGGAAAGACATTCCAGTTTGTGACCTGGAGTTACTTCTTTGTCATGTCGTGCTGAGATTCAGGAGAGATTTTTTAGCACCTGACTGACAGATTTCTTGTGTGAATTTTGTCTGTCATGGCTTTTCTTGATGTAAAGTGTGAAGGAGGGGAGAGATTCTCATTTTGCTGACACTCCTTGGGGAATATGCTGAATATTAATAATAATATTTTTAAGAATTCTTGCATGTAACAGAAAAAAATCTTCCGAAACACTGACTCCTTTTGTGGTCCTGAAAGTCATCCTGCTTTGCTTGTGATGTAGCATTCATTTTTTGTCTCTAATGAACACATAAAAGTTGTACAGCACTGACAAGGTGAATACTAAATGCTATAAATATTGAATAAGAGATGATGGTTTATGGACTACACCTGCCACGTTAGTATATCCCCTGTGCTTAGCAGTGATTTCTAGTGATGGGGAGGCTTCAGACTGAATGCTCAGATTCAGTTATTTTGCAGACGTCCTTCTTAAGTCCATCCATTGGTTCCTTTATAATATCATAGAATTATATAAAAATGGTTTGGGCTGGAAAGGACCTTAAAAACCTTCTGGTTCGAACTACTCCCACCACTGCACTTTGGGTTGCTCAAAGCCCAATCCAGTCTGGCCTGGAACACTTCCAAGGATGGGGTGTCTCCAGACATTTTTCTGGAGAACCTGTTCCAGTGCCTCACCATCCTCACTGTGAAGAGTTTCTTCCTAATGTTTAATCTAAACCTACCCTTTCTCAGTATAAATCCATTCTCCTTGTCCTGGTCCTACAACTCCACATAAAAAGTCCCTCTCTGGCTTTCTTGTAGACTTTCTTTAGGAACTGAAAGGCTGCTATAAGGCCTCCCTGGAGTCTTCTCTTCTCCAGACTGAACAATTTCACTGTGCCTTCATAGGAGAGGTGCTCCAGCCCTTTGATCGTCTTCGTGGCTCTCCTCTGGATTTGCTCCAACAGGTTCATGGAGACAGCCAACAGGTCCATGGGACTGGCCACTTCCAAGCAGAGTTTATCCTCACAAACACTGGAGTAAGTTTAGCAGTAAATTCTGGGGTTTATAGCATGGGAATATATGTGCCACAGATATTGCAGGCAGAGAGGATTCTTTTAGCTTCAAGATTAAAAGGCTCAGGCTCAGAAACAGATGACAAACGTGGTCATAAACTGCATTGGTTAAGGCAGTATATTGTGGAGGGAGCATGGAGTTCTTACGTGGAGGACCAGATCCCAAGAATTAACCTTGTCTTCTTTGCCCATTGAAGAATGACAAATATCAACCTCAGCATCCTCTGAACAGTAATGTAATTTCTGCTGACAAATTATTGGTCTGTAGGGAAAAGTGCTGAAGACCATTGTCTTTATTTCAGCTAACCTTGTGTTTACATCATCATGAAGTGCTTGGATACTCAGAGCATACCCTGAATGTAGTTTATTTTTTCCAAATATATTCACTATTTTTAGAGCATTCTTTTCTGTCTTGTCTGTATTTATATACATATATACACTACTGTAAAAAAAGTTCTGCAGTGAGAGCCTTTGTCACTATCAGTTTTAAACCAAGTCAGTGAGACACTAGCATTATGGATTTTATTTTGGAGCTGCTTATGCCTTTCTTTTTGCTAAAAAGCTTAGCCATACAATATGAAGAATTGTTCACAATTGCCTATTAACACCTGCTTTGTCAGAGAAAGGGGGGAAGAGCTTCTCTCTATTGCACATATAGAGGAAAAAGTCCTGAGAAGGAACAAGCATCATGAAATTCAGACAGTTCTGTAGTCTTGAGGATTGGTTTTAGTTTCTGAGTAAAGCAAGAAATTATCCCCTGAGGATGAGAGACACAAGCAGTTCTGGTGTCTTGGTTTGGAAAGACAGGTATCTGCCAGGGAAAGCTGCAGTTTCCCTTAGAATGGAGAATGTAAACCCCTCACCCCCACCAAATTATAATTTTGCAATTAAGGGCTTTCAGGCAAAGATTTGGGTGAGGATGAGAGACACAAGCAATTCTGGAAAAGCAGAATAAGCTATATTTCTTAGCTAAAGAGTAGTAGTGGGGAGCCATAAATTTCTCCTTCCTTTCTGTCTGTCCTGTTGCTGTGACCTCACAATATGTGTAGTGGTCAGAGTAAAATATTTAGAGCTAGAGGAGCAAAACAAGCATGAGGTACTGATTTGACAAGAAGTTCCAAATATTCCAGATTAGAAAAGCCACTTAAATTAGGTAGTTTCTAATAAATAAATAAAAAGATAAAATCTAATCTGATAAAAGCTTGAGCATTAATACATAAGGAACAATTTAAAAGGATGTTTATAAGCAAGAATCTTTCATAAAATATTCTTAAACAAAATTCAACACTGAATTCCTATTAATATTAGTGGCAATCCCTTTTGCCACAATGGGATGTGGATCTGGCCTATTACCAATTTTTATAATAAAATTTAACACAAAAAAAATTGCCTAAGATGCTATGCAATGATAAAAGTCATGTTCACTTCCCCTTATTTGCTTTTACCTTCATAAAACTCTTGCAGAAATATCATGTACTACTATATAGTCCTCAAGATGTGCAGAAAAATTCTGTTCACACAGTAAGGAAAGTATGTCAATATATTGTTGAGGTGCAAAGAATGCTAATGATGTTGATCTCTCTTTTTCCATTTGTGAGTGCTAGAAGGCAAGTCAACTGAAAAGAACAAAAGTTTATCTGGGTTCAAAACACGCAAATCAAAATGTTGGAAATTTAATTAATTCCTTCCCAATTTGTCTGAAAAATACCTAAACATGGTTACTTCTGACTCCAGAGTTTTGAGAGATCATTCAACTGCTGATGCAATTGAATTTAGGCAATTGTATTTTAAACTACTACTTTTTAAGAACATGTAATTGATAGAATTAGAAAATATCAACTGTAATGGGTAAGAAACAGGAACAAGGATGCAGTTTTTAAATGCAGTGATTCAGAAATTTGTAGAACAGCCTCTTTTGAATGTTGACATTAATTTCAGATGTTCCTTAATAAAGTTCCTACCCAAGAATTTTGCTTCTAATGCAGTCTATGCAAAGGTAGTAGCTGAGTGTTTGTGTAGAGCTCAGTGTAGTAAAAGATGTACAACTGCAGTGATTTAAAAGGAGTAGTGAAATAATCATGCTCTGAGAGCACAGTACGCTTGCATTGCAAGAAATGCTAACAAATATTAGAGGAAAGTGCCTCATATATGTCATAGATCATTCTACATTTTTGTCACAGCCAAAGTTCTGGTCCCAGGAGGGAGAGCACCTGCAAGTACTATTGGGTTTATAACTTTTGTTTATATTGAGCATTCAAGAATTAGGTTTTATGCAAGACCTTCTTTCCTCTTTATCCTTAATTCTGTGTTTTGTTCGTAATAGAATGAATTGTAGCTGAAGGGTCATCATCTTGGGATGTATGCTCTGAAAAAATGAGGATACATATAAACCTCAGCTAAAAGGAAGAAAAGATATAAAGAAAAAATTCTGCACTGTGAGAATGATTGGAAATTGGCACAAATTGCCCAGACAAGTTGTGGATGTCCCATCCCTCAAAATGTTCAAGGCCGGGTTGGATTACACTTTTAAAATCAAAAGGACAAAACTATCATCTTAGTACGCAGATAAATTTATTGTATTATGTAAAGTTTGGAATTCATTGTGTGTGTTTGGTTTTGGTTGTTTGTTCTGAGTTTGCTTTTTTAAAATTTATTTTATTTTGGTGGTCCTTAACTTTGGCCTTGATTATACCAATGAAAATTTAGAGAAATGCTACCAGAGTTAATATTGTTATGAAACCGTACACTTGACACTGCGGTCAAGAGACACGGTCAAATTATTCTTGTCATGTTGCTTGCATTATGCATATACAATATGCTGTCTAAAAGAGAAAACAAAACAAAACCATACTCCTCAAACAAAAACAAAACTCCCCAAAAAAGCCAACCCAAAATCAGCTTTCTGTAAAGAACCCAAACCCATCCAAACCTGAATATACCCCAGAAATCCTACTGAAAACCTAAATAGTCTGGCATTTGGATCAAAGAGAACAAACTGCAACCCCATAAGTAAGAGGATGTAGAGGTGCAGTCTGTTTTAATCCAAGATACAGTACGATCACATTCACATTCCAGTCTGTAGTCAAGTTGTGGAGCAGTACATACATTCACTTCCATTGTTAGGACAGTATAGACATGTTCTCACACTGGAATTTTTGCCTGCAGGAGGCAGGTCTGAGAAACTACTCCCGCTGAACTGTCGTTGAGTGAGGTTTTTAGCAGTAATATGTAATTTTAGAAATTAAGAAAAGGTAAAAATAATATTTAAAAATCTCAATGGTGGACACAGTCCAATCATGAGTTTTAAGAGATTTCTTAGTCATGAAATTAGTGAGTGAAGAGATGAAGTCTGTTAAAGTGGCCAAAGAATATGGAATTGAAAATTTATGCAAATTTTTAAGGAATTGTAGCAAAAAACTCCCCAGAAGATCTGACTTCTCCTCTGGTCATATCAGTAGAAAAGAAATTAAATTCTGTTTTATAAACATGGCTTAAAGGTGCTTATAAAAAGAATTCATTTTATCCCCTGCACACCTTGAAGAAAAATTATACTTCACTAATCAACTAGATTTTTTTTTCCCGAGAGTTTTAGTCAGTGAGCATGAATGTGTGTGCTTTGTGTAGTGCAATATGCTGAGATTCTTCAAAGGTCTTCTGAAAAGAGCCCTCATAAACAACTCTTGAAGAAATTAAGCTTGATGAAATAAGTGGAAAGGTCTTCCTGTGGATGAATATTTACTTGACAGAAAATGAAGCTGAGGTAAAAATAGTCAGCTTTCACAATGAAGAGAGGTAACTGACAATCTTCCTTCTAGCATTTTGAGTCTGAGGGTTTGCCATTTAACATATTTATGAATGAGCTGGAAATGGGATGAAGTAAAAGTGTACTTAACTATGCTAAACTCTTAAAAACATGCAGTAGAACAGGAATAGATGAGGAGGCATATGGAATAGTTTTTACATGAGCAGAGACTAAAGCTGCTCCTGCCAGAAGAGAGTCAGCCTTGGAGAATATGACAAAGACCTGTAAAATTAGAAGATGAAAACTTGCCAGGGAAAGATCATTCACTGTTTTCCATGGCACACAAATTAGAAAATTGTTGTTTTGAACACTTAAGACAAACAAAAGGAAGTGGGGTTTGTTTGCCTTTTTTTTTTTTTTTTTTACATTATGACTGGTTGCACTTTTAGATTTCATCAATTGTCAGAGGATTTTTTAACATTCAGAAAATCTATAGAATGGTTAAAAAAGGTTGAGAGAATTTTAGAAAGGACTGTTCATTGAGTGCTGTTAAACATGATCTGGGGAAAATAAACTACTCAGAGAAGTCTCATGGCTAACTCCTATTTATAACAAATATTCCAGGGGAGCTGCTCTTATACCCTGCTTCTGTTCTTTTTATACTCTGCTTCTTCATGTCTTTCTCCCTCCAAGAGAAGTTCAGAGTCTCAGCACTGCTGCAGTGTATGGAATTTGTCAGGTTACCTCAGCTTTCCATCGGTTGGAACTACTACACAGTGTAAACAGCCTTTTAAAAATTGTTAAAGCCTCTGTAAGTAGTTGTTACTGTCATTATTGCTGTTTACTATGGTTGATACTTTCTGTTGTGCAGTACTTAGTCCCTGCTTATCCCTGCTGGATTCCAGAAAGGGAACATATTTTTAAGAACTAACAAAATCATAGATGGCAGTAGTATTACTTACTACACATTGATGTTAATATAGTTGACTTTTGCAGACCCTGAAATGTGTAACATTTTTCTGAAGGATTAAACGGCAGTGGGAAGTACCACAGGTTCAACTCATACTGGCTAAGCTGAGTCCTTTAACTTGTTTCCTATGTCTTTTAGATACAGGCTTAAAGGCTTGAACAAATACACTAGACTTTGAGTAATATGCCTATGGACTTGTATGTTTTAAGGTCGAATCTCGCCTTAATGGGGGAAAAAAGCAGGAGCTACTGCATTGAACAAAATGTGCATTTGTGGTAGAGCAATTAAGAAAACTAATTTCCTTTCCTTTTGCCTTAGAGTAATCTCAAAGCAAGAAAACAATATGAAGAATTACTCTTCTTTACCAACAGTGGTCTATAAGAATACATTCCACGTTGCCAGTCTTCACACAATGCAAGGTGTTCTCTCCTGCTCTGTGCTTTGCACATTGACCCATAAAGGAGATGCTGCTGGGATTGCATCTCAGAGGTGTTTGTTAAAAATAAACAAACATAAATCCCCCAAACCATTAGGTGTATTGAAATTTAATCTCTATTTGATATGTCTCAGGGGCTGTAAGAGAAATGCTGTGGCAACCCAAGCTCTTCTTTTTGCACTTATAGGGGTTACGAGCTTTTGTCGAGTCTGAACAGTTGCAAGAACCTCTACAGAGTTTGCTTTTTGTGGTACAATCTTGTATCTAGAAATCTCATAAAATTCTTGTGTGTCCAAGGCTTGAGATGATTGAATACTAATCTGGATAGATAAATAGAAAAGTTTAATTTTTTTAGATTTGGATTATGTTCTGAGGCACGGTAATGGACCAGTGCTGGGTGTCTATTCATAAGCTTCAACAACTGAAACTTGATAACTTGATTGCTATATTTTATTTTCCTTGCCCAGGCAAAAGATGAGGGCAGTCTTTCCCATTGGAAAACTGCCATTTAGTTGGTCACAAAAACATTTAATCTTAAAACATTTAAAACAATGAAAAAAAATCTCAATCCACAAAAAAATCCCCCTCCAAATCAAAATCTGAAGAGAATGTGCCACACACAAGAAGCACTAGCCATAAAATATTCCTCCCTGTGCATCTTTACAAAAGCTGTAATGCTGCCTAGGCTACTCATGATATTTTTGCAGTCCTGCCTGTAGTTTCTGGGCATGAGCTTAGCTGCTGCATTTAAAAAAAACACACAACTATGGCTTTCTTACAACAGATGCTGGAGGCTTTAATACTTTCTTAGAAAGCTACTGGCAGGGAGTTTATGGCATGAGCTGGGTTTGTGTAATTCAGATGCTGAGCTGTGACAGTCAGGTCAGAGGCATCTTGAAAACATACCCACTAGGCTGTCCCAACAGCTCTCATGCTTGCAGAATAGATCACATTTGCAAAACTTCCCTAATGTAGAATATGCCATTACCTTCAAATGAAGAAGGTAAGACAGGATAGAATACTATGGAAAACCTTCATTTCCTTGGTATGGAGGATGCAAATAAAAGGGAAATATTTGGTGTAGTTTGCTTGGTTTTTCTCCCCTCAAATACTCCAGGTTTTATTTCTGAAATAGAAATATAAGGTCAATTTTGTGGGACACTAGAATTAAGGATTATAAAATTGGGGATTATTGTATGTGGCTGGTTGAAAAAATATTTTAAATCCTATATTTTACTTTTCTATTGTCTCTGATTTTTCTAGGTAAATGAAAGTAAAAGTAGTAAAACCTTCGTTCAGTCAAGGCTGAATAGACAAAGAGAATAGGTTGCAGTGCACAGAAGTAAAAGCTTATTAAATAACTTGATTTTGAGAGTGGAATCACTGTTTAAATAAGGAATACTGTGTTCCTAGGTTAACAGGGTTCATCAGTTTGAAATGGTTACTGTAGTCTGAAATGACTCCAATGAATTGAAACTTAAATCTGTCATTTTTTTAAAAAATATATTACTAAGTTGGCATTATATTTGTGTTAAAACATCTGTCATCTTGTGTATGAATGCTTTTCCCTAATGGTCAGCTTGTCACAGTTAATTAGTCTTTAGACATATGAACAGTCGTAAAGCAATGTGACTTTGAAAATTATGTTTCTAAACACATGTAACTTTGAACCCTAAACAGACAATGTACTCATTAGTTCTTTGTGCTCCACAGCAGACTGTAAACTACCTTCAAATCATAAGGGCTGAGGCAGTATGCAGTTTTCTGTGTGAAACACTTGTCGCATGTGCCTTTAAATTTGCTGCATGCATGGGTTCAGTTTTGATTTCTTCACAAGTTTTTAAGAATGATGTAGAATTGCACAGCTGATTTTCTGTATTTTTAAATTTGTTCTTGAGTTTTACATGTCCTATTTGCCATCAGAAAGCCCTGACTGTGCTCTGAAAACAAGAAGTACACAAACATGAGGCTGTCCCCTCAGTCACTGACCATCTCTAACAATTTGGAATTGCCATGAATTTACTGTAGGATTTATTTTGATCAGTTGGAAAGGTACAATGATTTTAAAAATTTGAACATATATTCAGACTTAAGAGAAACCTGGCATTAGGTTTTTCACTCCGGCTTCTTTCATGTTTTTAACTTCCTGGTGTTCCACACAATGATTGGCACAATGCTGAAAATTTACATGGGATTTATATTGGAAGAATGCAAATGAACACTAAGATGTGCTGGACCATTAATCCTTGTTTGCTTTAAGCTGAAGAAAAGCTGAAGGAATTTCAGAAACCTGCAGCATGTATGTCATTTTCCTGTTGGATTGGGCTCCATGCTACAAAGGAAACTGAGGAAAAGAAAGTGAAACCAACAGAGTAAGTCCATTCATGAAAAACTATAGCAGATGCTATATCAGGCATCTTAGTTGCCTGATGTTTATGCAAGAGGCTTTTTCTACCAAAGGTAATTCATGCTGTCCTGCACTCTATTCATCTTCTTTTGGATAAGGTGATTTCCATTTCACAAGTATTAATGCTTTAGCATATAGGATCCAGTTTTTATTAAAACCCTCATTATGGTTTTTTGAAGAAGAGGTAATTGCAGGAAGATCAGAAGCTAGTGGTTAATATATGTCTCTAATGAATCCTATTTGGTTTCCAAAAACATAACAACTTGTATGTCTTAAACTATAAGATGATTCTTCTTTTTTCATTATAATAGTCTTAGTAGACCTTAAAGATATTAATAGGGATGGAAGAATTATGCAAGGAAAGACAGCACAAATAGCTGATGTAGGAAGCTGCCAAAATGGTGTTTGGGTACATAGGTAGCATTTTCCTTTTTTATGAGTGTTCTGAATTCCAGTAGGCAGTGTTTGATCTTCCCTTATGTTTGGAAAGAATGAGAAGCTAGTGCCTTTCATGCCCTCTTCCCTCACTTTACAACCTGGTAGTTAGCTGTCCTCTGAGGTTGAGAACCCTGAAAAAAAAGTAGGGGTTACAGATACCATGTGTTACATGCTGGTAAATGCTTAAAAAAAAAGCAAGGTATTCTTTAGCATCTTGCCCTGGAAATGAAAGGTAGACTGGGCTTCCAAAGATAGTCACAAACTATGGAAGTTACTAGGAGAGTAAGTGAAGTATATGTGTATGCCATGGGGAGATGGACATCTGAAGTGGCATGGAATCAAAGTGCCTCCATGCTGATGGACCTTTGTCTAGCAGGTTTTTGCCATTAGAGGACTTGGGAAAGTTGTGGTATAAAGGGCTGGCCTTTGAAAGGACCTCTTGTGAGAGACCCAACCTTAAAAAATCTAGAGAAAAATTGATTAGGACAGATCTTTAGAGGAAAAAGAGATGATCAGAGACAATGTCATTCAATCTATCAGGGCTGTTTTCCTAAGGCCATAACACTGTGTGGAGCTACAGTTTCTCAGCATTTGTCCAGCATTCTACAATATTTTAATGTTACACAGTTATTCCTTTCTTTGAATCAAGCTTACAGACTGCAGCCTGGCTGCTGTATGAGAGACCCATGATAAAACTACATGACATGCCTAAATAGTTTTAGCAAACTCTGAGCTCTCTTACAGCTCCATATACATACACCTTAACAAGCAATACCACTCAATGCCTTGTACATGAAAATACTTTGCTAAACACTGTGGTAACAGAATAAACGAACATTAGCAAAATGGAGTCCTGCTCTGATAAATGTATGGTGCATTACATTCTGAAAGTGAGACTCTCAGGTCCAGATTCTCCTCATCTGATTTAGACCAGCTCAGCATCATTAACTGACATGAATTTACACAAAATGAATATGAATAAAATATGAATTTAAAGTTATTGATTTCTTCCCTCCTTAGGGATGATTTTCAAACAATTTTTCTTTTATGCCATAGAGTGATTTGAGATTATGATGCAGAATTCAGGCTTAGCCTTGAGAAAAGCAAAGAATCTGCAACTTGCCCAGACCAGATATTGTCCACAGTCAGGGAAGCTCTGCTGCAAAAACATGAAGAATCAAGAAAAGGTAGTTAGCTAGTAAATAGCTAAGAGAGCCTCAGGTGTGTTCTGAATGCTAATTTTGCATGGGTACATAAATGCAGATTTTTCCTGTAGGCAGTGAAGGTCCTTCTCTGAAATCAGGGTTGGCAATAAGCATTCTAAGTTGTTCTGACTCTGCAGAGGTAAGTTATTAGTAATATTCATATAATCACTGTTGGATGTAACTATAGGTTATGCTGTAACTTTTCTAAAATCACAAAAATATTCTTTGTACATTGTGGTCTGTTGTGAACTGTCAACTATGAAGTACCTGGCAAGGCTCTTAAATGCACAAAATCTTGACGGGGAATAGAACAAGTGACTGTGTGAATGCAACGTGGGTCATCCAGCACCATTCAGGTTTGCACTTAGATTTAACGGATGTTCGTGCATTGAGAAAATGTATCGTACAAATATTCAGATTGGGAGGCATCTCTGGAGGTCCAATGGACAAACCTGGTCAGTCCAGAGCCAATGCAAAGGCTAGATCAGGTTGCTAAGGGCTTTGTTCAGTAGTGTTGAGTAGCTCCAAGAAGGGATGCTCCTTGTGTCCCTGTGCAAATATGATCTAGGTCTTAACTACTCTCTGTGAGTGTGCCTTCTTCAGCTGGGGATAGTTGTCAGCTTCAGCTTCAACCTAAATATTGTAGGACATCTTGCTGCTTGTCTCTGTGCTGACATTAACTGATCTTTGGCTTCAGAGGTTTTTAGGTCTTCTCTTACAGCAATGTATTGTGGGATTCAGTAAGGAATTGCAAGACTCCGATTGCAGGGGGGTTTTTTTGGTCATTTTAGTTGACATGCAGAGGTTGAGGAAACGGCCAATTATTTGGCAGAAATTTCAAAGTAGATAAATCAGAGATGCCTTCAGGAGAAATATTCTTGTTCTGAGTCTTCTTGAACTTTAGAGAGCTAAGGAACAAGACTTAGAAACCTTGCTCAAATATACCTCTGCAAGAAATAAGGATGGGCTGAAGTGAACCTTGTATGGTAGATGCTATTTCAGCTTGTGGGTAGTTAAACACTTTCATGGTGCAAATACGTTGTGCAGCATATACTGTATTGCAATATATTCTGAGGTTTTAAAGGTGACGTAGAGCTAAGAGGAAAAAATAACTGCAGTTCTCATGTTTTTGTCATTGCATCTGATTTAGGGGAAAGAGACCTGAGATCATCAGCTGCTGGTCTGAACAGCAGGAATGGATAAATCCATTCCAATCTCAGTTGCTATGATGATGTTTACTTCTTATAATGCAGGCTATTGATATGACTCAATATCTTGAATATTTCTCACCAAGAAAAGTGGAGAAGTGCTTGTGTTGCACTATTTTTATTTTTTTCTCAGAAGTTTTGAGGCTGTCAGCTTGGTTTTCCCATGTAATTCGGAGGCTTTTCTTGCTTTCATTAAGTGGCTGCAGTCTCCTGAGTGTACTCTGCAGTTTATTATTCTTGCTTTTGATTATGGAAATTCCTTTGAGATATTTAAATGATAACGTGCTCTGTTCTGTTTTGAAGCCATGTATACTACAACTGGTACCACACTTTCGCATAGTAGCTAAGAGTTGCCTTTTGTACAAGTAAATCTTCCTTATATTGGCTGCAGTTCAGCAAAAATCCATATTCTGACAGAATTTTCCATGCTTGCTATTGAAAAACAGCATTATCTCCTATGAAGAAGTAAAAGAACTTCGCCAGTTGTCTTTAGCATAAAAAATGCTTACACACAGAGGACTTATGCCCCTTCCTTCAGAAAGATAAAGAAATATGCACCCTCAAAGTGATCTCCCAAGGTGTCTATGAATCTGAGGACATTACATGAAGGAGGATGATATAGAAGAACTACATTGGCTATAGTTCTTCTTCTGTCCTTCTTTCTAGCTGTCCAGACAGTGCATCTGGGCATAGGCAACATACATTGTGATAGCTTGAAATAATCCAGTACTTCAGAAATTTCACTAGAGGAAATTTCCCAACATGCAATATTTGAATATACCATAAGTTCCTGATTTTGCTTCTAGATTCCTGTTATGAATTCTCTGGCATTTTTGAATAATTTATAGATTTTTTTTTTAATCACATATATAGAATGTGGAGTTGAACTCTAGCTTTATTCAAACAAACAAACCAACCTCCCTCTCCCCCACCTTCCCTGCACCCCCCAAAGCAAATAAACAAACAAAAAAACAACAACAGAAGGAGACAAACCAACACCCAAATCCCACCCCTAAAAATCAAAACCAACAGCTTAGGTTTCTAACATTACATAGATCCTCTCAGAACTGGGTTAAAAAAATTTTGACAGCCCAGACTAGGATTCAAGGTTACTGTAAAATCTGAAATTATGGAGGCTTTGATAAGATTTGATATTTTAAAAATAATATTCTAAACACTTCTGAAGATGCACACACTTCATACATTTGACAAAAAGGACTGTATAAGCTGTATTTTCCAAGTCTCAACTGTGTGTTGAGAGATTAATGAGAATTTTCACCTTTGTTGCAGTCATATTTGTTTGCTAGAAGCAAATTGATTTTCCATATTAGTTGAACATTACTGATACTCTTACTAAAACAAAACAAACAAAAAACCCACAGATGAAAATACAGGAGAGTAACTATTCAAGTAGGTTATCCCTCTGTCTTCACCCTAATTGTAGGTGGAGGGAATTTTCCCTGTTATTTCACCTGAAAGAGCTCCCTTCCTCTGCAGTCTTCCCCTGGTATCTGTGGGGAAATAAGAGTTTTGTTACTGCGGTGGAAGTCATAGCACATGTACACATTCTGTGTAGTGGGGGTGATTTCTGGATGTCACTCGTGACCAAAAGCTAAGCAGCCTCTTCAGTTCACCCTGCGTCCAGATTCTGCTTTCCACGCAGCAGGGATTATGAACAACTTCTGTTCTGAGACTCAAACCTCAGAGAATGTTTGAGTGGTATCTTGCCAGTTCAGTCAGGAGTGTTGTAGTTACACACCCTGACCCAGCAAACTGTCTGTGGGATCTGCTGGTTGTTGGGCAGGCTTCGACTGTCTGGCTGTTGGGGCTGTAACCTTAGCCTGTGGCTAATAGTGCTGGATCCAGAGCTTCAACTTGGAGGCTTGTTTAAACCTCATGGAATAGTCTTAGTGTGTCTTATCTACCAATGAAACTTCTAAAATATGTCTTTCAGAATCTTGTAATTAGTCCTGATCTCTATATCATCATTAAATCTCTCAAAAAAACTACTTGGGGTTTGATGGAGAGGTAATTTTTGAGGTAAGATGGAAAATTCTTGTTTTAACAAACCCTGGTTAAAGAAATACTTCCTTATGACTTCCTATTTTAAAAACTCATGTGATAATCATCTACAGTTTGAATAGAAGAAAAGTTTCCAGTATGACCAGAGTCTGCTATAATATCCAAAATCATTACAGCAATGGAAGAGACTATATGGAAAATGTTTTGCTTTCAGTTTGGTTCTTCTGTATAAGCTAGTTTAACTACTTTGGGTAATTTTTTTATAAGTCCATTCATGTTTTACTGTCAGGATCTTTCCGACTGATAGCATTACAAGAAGGAAATTATTTTGAAGAGGAATTAAGGTGGGTAGTACCCACTGATTTTGAAAGGAAAAATATTCTGACTACAGAATTCATTCAAATTAGCTGAAGGGCTCTGGGAGCCATCATAAAACATTCAAGGCATGTTTTGTCTAGGTAGAAAATTTGTTTGTTATCCTTCCTTACTCTGAAAGCTTTAGAAATTCCCTGTAGTAAGCCCTAAGGGAAGTTTGCCTTGGAGTGTGTTTCTCCCCTGTAACGCTTCCTTGATGCAAATTATTGATGCATGATTGCAATCTCCAATTGTGACAGCATTTCTATGTTTTAGCTTTAATGAACCTACATGATAGTTATTTGGCAACATTAAGGCTCATTTAAAACACTGTATTGATGATTAAGTGGCAAATACCATTATATCATTGGGAAATCTGTCAGCAATAGTTACTTGTTTCCATGCCTTCAGCACATTCATCAAAGGGATAACAAACAGATACTTTTTTGAATTTTAATGAAAAAATTGTAGTGCAGACATGAGGCTTTAAAATTCAAAGGTCTATAAATAATGAATTTTTTCAGCAATGGTTACTGTTTTCTTATCTTTAGGAAAAATAACAGCTATATGTTATACTTTGTTGCTAACAGCATACTTTAATATTTATGAACTGCCAGTTTTCTATAGACAGAGAAATTTGGTAGTTGTCACTATAATGGTTTGTTATTTATATATGTCTAAATTTTACAGAAGCAGAATACTATTAGTTTATTAAATTTGCACTAACCAGAAACATCCTCTTTTACTGTTACATTTAACAAAGACCAACTTGAAAGCTAGGAAGTGCTGTCCTATGGCCTGTCACCAGAAAGCAGCCCACAAGCCTTGGCTCAAGAGAGGTCACTGGTACTCTGTGTGTGTGTGTGCAGGACCTCAGCCTTCAGGCAGGAAGCAAATTAAAGAAACAAGGCTTTCTGTTCAGTGTAATTTCATATCTTGGGATGAATGGAGTCATTGTAGCAATAACTAGATTATCTGATTAGGAGATGGATTTTACTGCAGTGAAATGTATAGCTCCATTTTCTAAGAGGAGTTAATATCTTTTGAGTTTTATGGATACTGCTGGTGTTTTGAGAGGCTTCTGAACATGTTACAAAAAGCTTGTGATTCACTTCCTCTCAAGCTCAGTTTGGACGCTGCAACAGTATTACAAACAAGCACTTGTGATTTTCTAAATTACTTTAAAACCTTTTAAATCTAAGAATGTCCCAGACATCTGTACTTATTCCCAAGTTTCAATTAGCCTCTGAGATTTAAGATTTATTTGATTCCACAAAACGACATCTCAGAGATGTAACGTGAACCTTCAGTATTTATTGGGAGAGTATTTTAGCTGTCTTAAGGTATTTTTGTTTTGTTTCATTGAATTACCAAAGAAATTGTAGAAATTTATCATTGCTTGACAGTAGTAGTTGTGTACATGCCTTTTGTGAAATGTGACCGAGTCATTATAAAAATATATGCTCTCTACGTGAAATGTTACTTCACTTAAGCAGTGTCCAGATTTTTTTTTTTTAATCTTTTTTTGCCTCTGGATAAAGAGCTAAATTATTGTTCTTTTTGTAGGTGAAGAAAGATGTGTTGTCACTTCTAATGTACAAAATGTTAGCATATACTGTCTGCTTTATTACTAAATAGCTTTCTTCTCTTCCACTCCATCTTTCTAAATGTAGCTCCTCTGCTGCCACTTAAAAGGGTGTTTTTACAAAATATGGATTGTTTGAATAAGAGCTCCTGAATCATCTTCTGTGGGGCCTAAATTTTAGACATCTGGCACAGGAAACTGAATTTAGAAGGAGTTGCATAAGTCACTTTAAAGGGGTGCAGAAAACAGGGAGGAAGAGAGCATCTCTGAAAGGCAATGTCAAGAAACTTGCAGTGTAAGGAGCAATCTAGAGCAAATAGAAACCACTGTGGTGTCTTCTGTCTGTATTTCCACTTTATTTTAATCTCTGCTCTCCTCTAGAGTATAGCTGCCTCAGCAGCTCCAACAAAGGTGGTTTGCTGTCATCTAAAAAATACCATTTTTTAAATGAAAAGATTCCTGCCAGTTAGTTTTGTTTTATTTCAAAGAGCTTAGAAAAAGTAGCATTTCATGGTTTTAGGATAGGAATTGGAAATCCACACATTCTATTTTATATTTTCTTTTTCTTTTTTTTTTTATTTCAATTGGATGATTATATTTTTAGGTGCCTAAAATGCCTTGTAGTTCTGGCACAAAATACCACATTATACAAACAAACAAAAAAAGTGGGAAAAAAACCACACACACACAAAAAAAACCAACACACACACAAAATAAACCCCACAAAAAAAAACCACAAAAAAAAACCCACAAAAAAAAAAAAAAAAAAAAAAAAAACAACACCAAAAAACCAAACCAACAAACCAAAAAAAACCCCAAGATCCCCACAAGCATTTCTGAACATTATGCTATTGGCTTAACTAAGGTAAATTAGAGTACACAAAGTCTGGGAAGGTAGTATTAACAAGAATTAATTTAACATTTTTCATCTTTAATGTATTTATTTGTTTGATATATATGTATCTACCTTAAAAATCTCTGAAGAACAGTCTACATCATGAAAACAGTTTTATTCCCTTTGAGAATGAATGAATGAAATGTTGCAAGACCTTTATCTGTTCTGTAATTTAGTTTTCATACTAGTGCAGAATATGTTACAATATGAATAATTTGAGTTATGATTCATGTGGTCTACTCCAATGTGCTTTGGTATTCTGTAATTCATGCCAAAAATTAATTTCCAGACCTGTGTCCATAAAGACACTGCCATTGCAGATTTTGCAGGGCAGTGTTTTTAAAAGTAGATTCCCATGTGTGTTCAGTGATTCTTCCTGTGAGTACTGCTTGAGGTAAAAAGAAAACAAGGAGTGGAACAGATGAAAAAAAACCAACCGCAAAACAATCAAAAGCAGAGGAAAAAGGAATTCAAACAAATACAGAGCCAGTCCATAATAAATATATTTGCGGTGCTAATTCAGATCATCACTAGCTGAACCAGTGAAGATTGCATCTGTGTGAAGCAGAAGCTTACTACTTGATTTTTCCACCGTTCTGCCCTTTATTTGTATGTAAACTCCTTGGGTAAGAAAACCTCATCTACAGTTCTCACTGTATTCAGTCTGAAACTGACATTCAGTGGCTTTTGGGGAATTTTGAACAAGGTTCATTGGGTCAAATACAAAGACAATTGTTATTCAGAGGCCCAAGTTTCTTGCAGTGTATGCTCCTGCCTATGACAGATTTCCAAAACAGAAGCCTTGGTGGATGGTAACATTCAAGAGCACAGTTCCTATGAGAGGTGCTAAACAAGAAGAAATGTCTGAAGTGAGAGGCAATGGCAGATGTTTTGGTAATAATAGCAGTAAACACTACTATCAGTTTTAATGGCATTAATTAAAGGAATTAAATTTTCTCCTCCTCTAGCATGGAGTAACCAGCACTTTGCCATGCTGAGGAGCACTGTGTCTCATGACTTTGATAAAGACTTGTTAACTGGCTGGTTCTTTATCTTTTTGTTAAGCAGCAGTGACTATAATGCCTTCAAATAAAGGAGAGTTTCTTCTATAGGAACTAAGATTTGTCTAGATGTAGTTATATGGAGATGTCCTGGGTTTTGTGCTTGACTCTGTATAAAGAAATTAGATTTGGCTGAAATTGCACTCCATATCATTCAGTAGAAGTAAGTGGTGATGTAAGATATCTCAGAGAAAAGGTCTGAATACTGATGGATTTTTATTTTTTTGTTTCACTTGAAGATGTGCCTTGAAGTATTGGAATCTTAAATCTGAGGTGTACTTCTTGGTGTCTTGTAAGGATTGGAAATTCTTGTCCTTCCACCCTCCTCAGTGGAGCACAGCTACAGCTCTTAAGCTGCAGTAAATCCTAGAATTCCCACAAGCATCCCCTAAGAGATCTATCTTTTAAAGACGTCAGAAACAAAACCCTGTGCCCTGTTTGTTTTGATATTTTTCTCTTAGAAAAAAGTGTCAGTTACAACCTATTTCACTTTTCACTGATCACATTTTCTGACAGCCAAAGTGTTCAACTGGGTAACTTCTAATCAGTCTAATTGTCATCTGTTAAAGCATCCCAGGCTAGCTGTAATGAGGGATCCCCAAACTGCAGTCTCCAGAGACATTTCTGTAGTGTTTATCTTCTAGTGTAATCCAAGTGTTCAGTAAAAATTAAAGTTGATGGGCTTTATGTTTGTTTCCCTTTCACTGACTCCTTATGATCAGCTTTTACTTACCCATATCCACAGAGCTGGATTCATAATTTCTTAAATACCTTCCAAGTATGAATTTGAGTTTGGATCAGGTTGTAAACATAAGGAGGCAGGCAGAAGTGTAAATTTTTTTATTCTGGGGTTTTCGGTGGCTTTTTGCTTGTTTGTTTTGTTTTGTTTTAATAACATAAACACAGCCTTTCAGCAGCAATATGGTTATTAATGTCACCCTACTACTCATCAGCCATTACAGACAGGAGATCAGAGGAAAAAAAAAAAACAGGTACTGAATTTCGTGGATCTTGAACGGAATGACTTCAAACTTTCAAAAAATTCCAGTTTGCAATAGCAGCAAGGGCCTCTGTATCAATGCTTTTTAAAGCTGGATGGGGACACACTGCACCATCAGCTTTGTCAGAGGCCCTTAACAATCCTTGATCTTTATTTGCCAGAGGCTCTTAATCATCCTTGATCTTTATTTGACAGATAAACGCTCATACCTTGGTTCTTAATGCTTTGTTTCAAACTCTAAGAGAAGAGAGGGAAGTACCCCATGCTCTCTACTTTGCCTAACATACATATAGAATACTTTGATCTAGTAAAAATATATTGTGTCAAACAAATCTCTGCAAGGACCTTAATAAAGAGACCTGATACGACTCTAAGCGTTGTCCTAAATTTCTCCAATAAAAAAGGTCTCTGTAGCAGCACTGAGCAACGCTGTCAGCTGAGCTGAGCTCAGCCTCCCTGCAGTGGCAGCACTCTGAACCTGTGGAAAATGGCTCTTCTCTATTTATTTCTGCACCTGCAGGATGTCCAAATTTTGGTTAGGTATAATTAGCTGACTTTTATGCAGTTTATGTCAAGCAAGTAGTTAAAATTACTGATTGTCTTATCTCACTTGGGCAGTGGGATCAAAGATGGGCTCTTGTTCTTTTCCAGGCAAGTTCTTAAAGTGTCTTTCCATGTTTAAGGTTCTGACCAGAGAGGGGTAGCTGGCACTCATCCTGACACTCACTCGTTTCTGTGTACCTGTGTGCAGGTGTCTGTTTGCTGTTTAAAGGGCAGATAATCACCTATATTTTGATTGCCATGGTTCAAATTTTAGATACGGAAATTCCTTTCAACTCTGCATGAGGAAACTGGCAGTTTCTTGCTGAGAAATCACATCAGCTCAAGCTGGATATGAGGCTCCCACTTTGAACAGTGGATTCTCTGAGTTTATTGGTACTGTGATTCTTGCAGGTTGTTGCTGTCCTTTGTATACTCTAACAGAGCTTAAATATTAGTCACAGAAACAATGCTGCTACAAAACCAATTTGAAGTTTGTCTTCTACCAGCTCTTGCTTCTTTTTCTTGTTTTTTTCTTCTTGTGTGTTAGTTGATCTCATTTTGTAAGGCCCAGCTCCATCTGAAAGCTGCTGATGATGAGAGATTATTTTTCCACTTCAGAACACGGGGAAAAAGGAGCGTGTGTCTATGTAGAAAATGCATACCTTAATGACCGCAGGGCTTCAAAAATGCCAAAACTCATGATGTCCTATTTGGAAGAAGTGAGTCTGAGTCATGGTTGACATTCTTCAGTACAGCATCTATAAGCACCAGTAAAGAGGCTGCAGTATTTGCCTTGTGTGGGAGAGAGTTTTATTCCTGTAGGTTAGTGCTTAGGAATAAATTCTAAAGGCCAGTTAAAGATTGCATTTGTTTGAAAATAGAGGTTTAATAACCACTTTCGACCAAAAGTTAGATATTGCAGCAATGCACAGTGCTATTGCTGATTTAGAAGAGGGTGATGCCTTCCTAAAGGGTAATATTAAGAAACCTTTTCACTGTGTATGAAATAGCATCTGTTTCTGTGATGTTGGTTTATTGCAGAAATTCAGTTGAATAAACTTTGTTTCACAGTTGTAGTGTAGTGGTACAGAAAGGGTATTGTATTTTAGAGATTTGTGTATTTTTAATGTTACCTTAAGGAGTCATAAAACGTGAACTTCTGTTGATGTGGTGGTATAGGCTGGGCATGAAAATGGCTGGATTTGTGTGTTTTGCACAGTGGTGAGAGAGAGGTTACTCTTCTGAATGTGCAGAGGTCAGACAAGGATTCTGAGTATGGAGATGCATAAGATTGACTGTGCAAACTCCTCCCTCAGGGTTTGGTTGGGACTTTTCAACTTCCTGCTTTGGCACTGCTGAGTAATTGTCCTTTTCATGTAAAGTTTTGCTCTGTTGCCTTCTCCTTTCTCTGAGCAATGTTACCATTATTTCTGTTCAGAAGAGACAGACCTCTTATTATCTGAGAAAGAAACCACAAAGCCACTGGATCTGAAGACCAAGGATTTCATTTTTGTAGATGATATCTAGCAACTGAAATAGGGGGAAAAAAGCCAGGGATCTGTGTAGCATGTTCAACCTACACATAGCAGGTATATATAGATGAGAATGGTCACAATTGTTCTGTGATTTATGGCAAGAGCTGAACTGCATAAAGCCTGGATGGGTCTGGGAACTTTAACCAATGCATTTGGAAAGAGATTTCTGGATATGATTGTGCAAACTGAATGAAACTTTTTTTTTTCTTTTTTTTTTTTTTTTCTTTTTTTTTTGCCTACTATTATGATACAGTGATCAAATAAGAAAACACTTCTTTCAGGGCAAAGTGTTACAAGGGATTCTTGTACATGCTCTGAGTATTTTCCTGATCAAACTCAGTGGAAAGGCCTTCAGTTCCTCTGTGGTAAGACAAAATAAGAAATTCATCTGTGGCTTTTGGAATAAATTGATATAAACTGAAATCTGCTATTTATGGCCTTTCCATCTGACATTCTTCATAACATGGAAAAAAATACAAAAGTATTTAAGATTTTTCAGAGTTTTATTCTGCTGTGCCATTTTTTTTCTGTGAGTATTGAGTTTTACACACTGATGTGGTTAAGTTATAAGAAATATGGGAATAGGTTATATATAAATATTTCCTTGTCTTTGCTGAGAAGATGCTTAGCTTCTGATTTGATTATGTAATGAAATCTGGATTTTTTTTACATTTGCTTTAGATGAAGGGTTCTTAAAAATGTTCCTAAATGAGTCTTTTATGCCTGAGGTGAAACTTAATTCTCTATGGAAAAAAAGAACCCAAAAAACCAACAAAGAATTGGTCCAAGAATTGGTTTTCTCCTCTGAAGTCTCTTCACCTTTTCCCTGTGAAACTCTTAGTGTCAAACCTTTGAAAAAACAGGTCTTAAAGATTCTTAGATATGATATAAGTAGGAAAGCCTGAAAAGCCTTTGATTAACAGAGAAAACAGATTTCAGTTGAAGTTTAGGTGTATATCTTGAATATGAGGTTACTTGGGTTTGTTATTTGGTATAGCTATACTAATATGAAGCCAGTGGTAAGAGCTATAATGCTGCAAACCTTTAAGGTAGGCAAGAATATCATCTGTTTGTCCTAGTTATGGTTATTTCAGCCTTAAGGTGGAGTAAATTCAACTAATTTAATTCAAAGTGGCAAACTTGCTACTGCTGAATTCTTGTGAATTCACACACGAAAAGGCTTAAAGAATGCAGACTACACAGTTCAAACTAGTGCAAAACTCTTTAATTTGCACAAGTAGGGCTCAAATCTCTTGAAAATAATCTCTTGAGTTTTTAAGGGATTTGGTTGTGTGTGGGTTTTTTGTGGTGTTGTTTGGTTTTTTTTGTTATTGTTTTGTTGTTTTTTGAGGGAGGTGGGGTTTTGGGGGTGTTGTACTCTTTTTTTAGGAGGTGGTTTTTATTTGGGTTTTTAGGGCAACTCTTGATTCTTGGATTCTCAGACCTTACAAGTTGACATAAACTGGTGCTGATCTTGAAGAACAGGAGCCCCTTCTCCGTGCATAAACAAATATTTGTGGGGCTATGGAATGGATGAGATCTGGAAGTTGATGGGGATTTAAAAACTTGACAAATATCCTAAGTTGTTTACATTACTTTAGGACAGCTCCCATATCCTGCTCCCCGAATGTGTGTGCCAGAAGAGAGGCAGCTGTGCAGGAAGGTGACACAAAAGGCTATGCATGGTCCTTCTGCTGATTGTGTTGACTTAGGCTCATGTAAGCTTTAAAGTTCCTAACATGTGCATTGAACTGGAAATTACCTTCCTGGAAGAAACTGGAAGAAAATCAGAAAGGTCTAGAATCCCTGAAGATCAAATCATTCAGTCTAAAGGTTTTCTCCAGCCAAGAAAGCTGAAAAGGTCATGGGGAAGAGCAAGTTGAGATTTAAAAAACCTGCTTTTTGTGAACCTGAGATGTTTAGAATGTTATAGTCACATTTAGCTTTGGATCCTGGGTTTTTCTGAGTTCTTATCTTGTAGAAAATACTTCCTTTTGAGATGGATTCAGTGTCAATATTTTGAGACCAGTGCTGTTGTCTGTGACAGGTCTGCTGCTAAGCATATAATTGGTAATCCATTTCTTCTCCCTCATCATAAACAGCTCTCATTTATGAAATGTAATCCTTATATCCTTATAATGTATGAAATGTATCCTTATAATGGATAATTCTTTTTAATAAAAAAAGCTTTCCAAAAGTTCCTGTATAACAAAGCTTACACATTTTCTATAGAAGGCCTCATGCACTGAGAATTACAGAGGACTACTGTATGTGGAGTAGTTAATTTTTTTTTATTTTTGCTAAGAATATGGTTTCAAATTGTTGTAACATGGTGAATTTGACCTAGATTTGTCAAGCTGTTTACTCTACGGTAACTTGTTTACAAATATTCCATGTTAGAGAGGAAAAGGTGAAGTGTTTCTATGCTGATGTTAGGTAGAGCGCTCCAAGAATTCCCTCACTGATGCCAAGGAAAAGAGGTGTGTTTTCTTGAGCCTGCGACGAAATCAGAGGCAGGCATGATGGAAGCAGGGATTTTATTGGTCTGTGCAAACTGTGGTGATCAAGCACATAACTGCTTTTCAGGTACTGTGGTCAATTATGACTGGATGATTTTGCTCTCTTAGTCATCTTCCCCCTCTTCCACTTGCCAGTTCTCTCATTACTACTTTTGTCTCCTCCAAAGTAAATATTTACTCTTTTCCTATTGGTCCTATTCCTTTTGGTCCTATTTTTTCCTATTGATTTTTATGGGTTAGACAGCTTTGGTATTTTATTTGGTAATTTCTGCCAGGGTTAACTATTCCCATAAGCTGGTCCCCCTGTTTGGTTGTTATATCCTGTTTGTTTCTGCCATTTCTCATGATGTTGTCATGTTAGTGTAGCCTCAGGGTTTCCTTTGCATGCACATTACTCTCTCTTTGATGTGAGGATGCTATGGTACTGTCATGTTCTTAACTTGTTGGTACAGCTCTAAATTCAGGGTGTGCTATTTATTTGCACCCCTCAGTTTCAGTGGCCAGTCTTTGGAGAAAGTGCCCAATGGCAATGCTGCCTTTTGTGAATGCAGTGGATAAAACATCCAGCAAGATAACAAGGTTGGGGTTTTAATCTATCTTGAGGGAGTTTGTGTCTCTTAATGCTGTGGGAAATGCATTATCTCAATGCAGTAAGATATTTGGAGTCACCCACATCGTTTTGCTTCCCAGAAACAAGCGCTCAGTGTGATCCAGATGGAATTTAGATGAGTGTAATATGTAGATAGGTACTTAGTGTATTTTTCCACAGTGGTTGTGAAAAGGAAAATGCATTACAAGCACAATCCTAGGTGTCTCTTGCCAACAGTAATCTTCTACAAAAAAGGAAATTCCAGGGGCCAGATACCAAAGAAGCTGGAATGTGTCTAATAATCTGGACACAAAGTGTTTGGTGGTTTTGTAGTAATTTAGTAAACGATATGAGACTTGAAAATGGAGACAATGAAGATATTTGAGTCTCATAGTGTGCATTTCAGAACAGTGCAGAAGTGGCAAAAAACTGCAAAGAAACAGCCAAAGATGACTGACTTTTATCTTCGTCTTGAGTGATAGAAGAAAAGGTGTCAACAAAGCACAAGTCAATCTCTCTGTTTAGTTTTGGCCTTTTACATGTGTTTGAAGATAATCACTTCCAGCAAAGATAGAAGGTGAATTTAGATTCCCTCATTAAATTAATATTATTTTATTCATAGAAGCATACCTTCAATATAGAAATAGCAAAATGTGAATGTCAGCCTAAAAACGTTTATGGCTTAGGAATTACCTATATAAGAACAGGTGCAGTGGATGTTATTCACCTATCCCACTCTATAGGCATCCATAATCAGTGTTAAGGGAAGGAGGCTGTTCCAGAGTGTGGTTTAGTGCTTTCCGAGGTGTTTGGGTTTATTCTCTAAACATTTAGTGAGAATTTTAACTAGCTGTGAACCCTGGAAGATAAATAATTCTCTTAATAATCTTAATAATAAGACTTATTTCTCTGTTTTGGTCTTTTCACTTTTGAGTGTTGTTGTTACACTTAGAACTCTAAGTGCTGCTGGTACTGATCAGAACAGCAAAACAATACACATTTGTTTGTGGCTTAATAATTGCACATGTATTGAAACCAAATTTTTTTTAAGTTTCAAACTATTTTGGTGGGGTGCTTCTGTTTAGCTGGTTTTGGTTTTTTGAGGGTTGTTTTAGTCCTTCTCCTTTTGAGATGTTTGGAGTAAAATGCAAATAATACACACACACACAGATTTAGCAATTAAGTGACTCGAGTTTGGAACTGCAGTATGGAAAAATGAAGTTTATAATACATTTTAAAATTCAATTAGTTCTTTCTTATTTCACAATAACAATGATCTATCTGTGATATCTTGTCTTGCCCATCTGTGCCAAGGAAATTCTGGCAAAATTTTAGAAACAGTAAGCTTCCAGATCTGTTCTCAGCTTTGAAGCAAAGCAGTTAAGACTGCAGCATAGGTGCTCTCATATCAGTCACATTAAGGAGCAGTGGAAAACAAGAAACCATTAATACATAAGAAGTGTACTGCTGTGGGCACTTCCTTGGGAGCTGATATGCAAGGGAGAATATTGTGACCACTGGTTTTCACCAGGCTGGCAGTACTGAAACTCCTGGTACCTCTTAATTCAGTCTGTATACTTGAGGGATAATTAATTCCTTGGAAATATATTTTGTCCTGAAATCTTTTGGCATTAATATAAAGAATGTTCTACTTACAAACAAAAAAATTGTGTGAATTAACTGTTATTCCCATCTGGAGTCATCACTGCTAGACTATTTTCTAAGGGCAGTAAAATAAGCTTTCAAAAAAAAAAAAAAGACCCAAACAAAATAGATTATTTCTGCTAATCCTTTAAAAGTTCTTATATACTTGGTCTAATTATTGGGAGGAAACCTCAGGGGTAATATCAGCCATGCATCTCTTTGCAGGTGTTGGGTGCAGAGCATTAGTGGCAGTTTTAGCTTTCAAATGTTGTTCCTCAGACATTGTTTCATGGGAAGTGGGCACACACTGCTAATCCCCCATGGTGTGTTTGCAGATATATTTCATGCCTGCTTCCTGTTCATTTGGATAAGGATTGTGTCTGCTGTTGGTACCTTGAGTCTTGCACCAGTTCCACTGTTCTTGAAAAAAATTATAAAACCTGCAATGGCAACGAAATAAAATAATAATTTGAATAAATTTGAAATTATGGAAAGTCCCCAACAATCAAAAAATCAACATACATACAAAATCCAAGCAAAAAACAGCAACCAAAATACCCCAAAATCTCTAAAGCCATAAAAACCCAATCCCAAACTTTATCCAAGACATATCTTAGTTGATTACTGAGGTGTAATTACTTGATATATTGGAAGGTTGTTTGTGTTAGATACTGTGCCACTGTAGGCTTAGACTAACTTAGTTGGAATATGGGTAATATATTAATAGATAAAATCTTATTGCCCTTGTTTTGTAAGCAGGTCTCTGCATCCTTACAACTCTACGCAGCTGAGTTCTGCCATAACGTGGTGTTCTTGTTGCAACAGATGTGCTACAGGTGTGAAAGTGATGGTTGTTGTTGTCTGTGCTTTCAGCCACAACAGAACTTTAGAGGATTGTCTTGCTAAGCTTTCTTTCTTTATTTATTTAAGCCCCATATCTTGTCAAACCAGGTGATTGTGGAAGTGCATTTTGGAGGCTGCAGCAACATGAGCTGTTCCAAAGTCCTAACTGCTGTCATTAGAGGCAGAGTTAGGAGGAGAGAGTTCTTTACTTTTCGCCTTCTTCCATTTGTCTCTCCTTTAAATCATAAAGATTTGAGTCCAATAAGGAAAGTGAGTGACTTGTGGCTATCTTTCTTTTCTAAGCCTCTTAAAGAAGAGAGATGTGTGGAATGAAAAAGCTATGTGATACTCAGGGAATTTTGTACAGCTGAAGTAGTAATTCCCTGAAAAATAACACTTTACTTTCTCGGTAGAACCAACTTAGAGAATCATTTTCTAGATTGTTCCTGAAAGTTGTTGCTTTCAAGACCTTCAGGGCTGTCCACTTCCCTATCTACTGTATTTAATTTGGTTTTTGAGGCACCTGTTTTCTGGTGCTGCTGGTCTTCCTTGTCACTCATGCATTTCTACACAAGCACCTTTCTGCTTTCTCTGAATGTTTCTCATGATTAGAGGGTACTTCATATAATTATCCATAAAGCTACCTTATAATCATATTTCAAACCCTGTCTTAAGTTCTCTGTCAGGGTGCCTGTAAAAAGAGGAGGTAATATTTTCTCACAGAATCAAGAGCACTGTTTATTAAACTGGTGACTTATTGATCTTATAATTCCCTGATCATCTGCTTCTTGTCTTATAGATTGCAATTCTTAAATATCAAAACTTTGTGCAACATGTAGCATATTTGGTTGTTTATTAACCAGGTTTTATAGCAATATGAGAGTATAACTGACTAAAAATAATCCCATTTTCTACAGTGTTCTGTGCTTTGTCACCTATGCTAAATGCACAAGTCCTTTGGAAGCTACAATATATTACAATTTCAAACTCCTCCCATGCAAAGTGACAAGCCATGTATGAAAGGGGCTTGGTTCATCATAGGACTTTTAGCCTGATGGTTTTGTCAAGGGCAAAGCAATTTATTATATCATTTAGTATAACTAAGGTTTGAATCGAATAGGTGTTGCATTCATGGTTACTTTGTGGGCAACACTATGGCTGCTGTGTCTTTACATGTCTGACTATTTCTGATTTTCTTGCCCTTTCTGATTTGAATGTGTAAATATTAAAAGTTCCTGATATTGATGAATTCTAATATGTACAGATGAATTCAGCCCTGCCTTTAGAAATTATGATTCAAAATATGACATTGTTAGTTTTCAAAATAAATGTATGTTATATTCACAGCTCAGGCTTGGTTTCTTCTGTGTAAGACTTTTTTTTAGAATTAAGTAACTGTATGTGCAATTATAGAATGTTGACAATTTAAATCTCATTAAACTGCTGTTTTGCTGACGTGGCCTGTTCTAGATTGGCTTGACACACAGGGTAAAGTATGCACCCAGTTTGCATATCTCTGTTGTTGGCCTCAGTATTAATACCCACACAGCATGTGTGAAATACTTCTGAAAGATCACAGACCACAGCTGATCTATGATAAAAGCACATGAAGCAGGAAAATATTATAGAAATTCTCTCTTCTTCCACTGCTACGGCTAATTCTTCATTTCACTGTGTTATGAAGGAGAATTGATACTAATCTGTCTGAAATGTCTCAGAACATGCTTTTTTTTCCCTTGCTATAATGTGTAACTTCCAGAAGAGCACTTAATGTATTTGCATACAAGTTTGTGAAGTATTGAAGAATAACATATCTGGCAAGTGATAGAAGAACAAGAATCTTTGGTCTCAAGATTTGGTCTCACATTAATTTGCTCAACATTGCTGAGTAATTACCCAAGTGTGAGGGTTCTGATGTTATATCAGGCTTCTAGTAAATTAATGTGATCAGGCTCCTCAGAATTTGGCCAAAATTTGGCCATGGAGGTACTCTAAGTTCTTGTGCCAGAGCTGTAGACTTGGCATAGTTAAGTCCAGAGTAATGTGCAGCCAACTTGCTAAAGACTGTCTTTTAAACCTCTCTGTATTAGAAACAGCCATGGGAAAATTCCTGAGTACAGGAATACCAGATAACTGAAATACCAGAACCTGTAATTTTGTCTTTGGGCTGTAGTAAACAGGATATATGATATGATTCTGTGCTACAGTATCCTCAGCTATTTAGCCAAAACATCCACCAAAGCAGCATTTGATGTTTGGATAATATTTCATCAGGTTGCAAGTGGATTTGTATATGGTAAGGTGGAAGATCAATTGTAAAAGGTTAATTCAATTTCCATGTTACCAAGTATCTTAGTAAATTAGTCTTGTATGTGTTTATCTGTCACCATAAAAATGTTGCTAGTCCCTAGAAAAAGCTACTATCTCAAAAGGTACTGTTAAAAAAAAAAAAAAAAAAAAGGTAAATAATTTTATTTCTTAGATTTAAACTAAGAAAAGGAAAATCTCTTTACTCCACCTTTTACAGTGTCACCCAAAATAGGAAGTCTCCATTTTTTACAAATTAATGTTATTAACAGCTTTAGAAACTGTTAGCTGGTATGGTCAAATGAAAGAATTATTTTAATACCAATGAGCCAATTATTACAGTACTAGAATTTTGTGGTCTGGCATGTCTTAGGATGCTGATTGACATGATCATGTGTTTGTGTAGATACCATTCCCTATAGCATAGTAAATTCTTCAGGTGCAGAGTTCATTAAATGATAGGGTAACTGAGTCTCAGCAGTATTTAGAGAGTGTGTAGAGGTAATGTAAAATTTTCATGGCCGTTCACTAGGGCTTTTATGGGGTGTGTTCAGTGTCCTGTATCCTGATGATCAGCTGAATATTTATGTGGCTCACTAGGGTGACTACTGAATGCAGACAGGTTTCCAGGTGACAGCTTACCCTACTGAAATTACTATTACAATTAACATGCTTTTAGCATGACTTTCAAATCCTAAGCTGAGTGTGTAGGTCTGTCAGTAAGCAAAGACATTTAGTATATTTTGAGATATTATGCACCTAGAAGCCCCTGAAAGTATACTCAGAATGGGGTATCATTTTCTGTACCGGCAAAGGCAATTTTATGACACAAGGAATTTGCTGGAACTGCCACTGCAGAGGCAGCAGACTCCATGCCTCCTGTATGATGCTGGAGTTGCTTTGTGAGTATAAGACCTACCAGTGATATCTCTGCAGTGGAGTCTGTGCTCAGCAACTGCAACCCTCTGGCTGCAACTCTTCATTCTCTTCAATATATCCTGCTCTTTCCTATTATAAGACACTTTTCTTATTCACAGCCTTCTGGGAACGGAGGGAAGGAATAGATTATTTTGTTTATGTGTGACAAAGAAAGGGACACGCCTTTCATTTTCCTACATTTTAGCACCTGTAAAAGATAAACATTCCAGGGTGGGAAAATACCACAAAAAACACTTTTTTTTTGCTCAGGAGATCACTTATAAGATCTAATATATTTGTTTACATCCTTCCAATATTCTAGGTCTCAGATGTGAAACAGAATGCTGTGCCACAGAATACTGGGCGAACTTCAAAGATTTTTCTAAGCATAAGACTGAGGTCTCTCCTCTGAAAGTCTCTTTTTTGTTAGATTGCTTGACAGAGATGGCTACATGTAGCATTCAAAATGTGAAAACAAATCCTGATGTCATCCCTCTTGAGATCAGCTTGATGCAATTCAAAACATATAGCTACATTAAATTTAATGGAAGCAACAGTAAAACTGTCAAAGATGCTTCATTCTCTTGAAAAGGACATGGGAGGGGGTAGTAACCTTGGACTTGGGGTTTTATGATAATATTTTAGATTTGTATTTGAGTTTTGGGTTTGTGACAGGGTTATTTTCTTTTGATGTGTTTCATGTGTGTCTTGCTTTCCTCTTGACATTCAAATGGAAAAAATAATATGTAAACTTGGGACTGGCAAACTTGGAATATTCATTCTGGAATACTCTTGAAAGGGTTTCTTTCATATAATACAGCTGGCAGGGCTACTTCCAAAAAATCAAGGGCTTTCAATGTCTTCCATTTTGTATGTCTAAAAATGCTAATGAACTCTGTACTAGCAAGATGGCCTAACAAAATTTGTGTAGTTAAAGTTAACACCAGGTGACATAAAAATTATGTTTCTTAATCATATTCTGTGCAGGGAGGACAGAGTTGGCATTAAGTCATGTGATATTGTTTGGCCATCCCTCTGCATTTCTTTTTGCTCTTTTGTACTTGCAGTCCTTCTTGTGCCAGTACATGGCAGGGAAACTTTGCTAGTCCATCAGATTAGTTTGGTTTTAAAGCAACATAACTGAGAGCAGAACACATATTTATTATGTAACATGCAAACATGTTTGGTTTTCTTTGTGCTTGCTATTGCAGCAGAAACTTTTAAATATATAATTTTTTTTAATATTAATTTCTTTGTGTAAAGGGTTTCATGCCACAGAGTAGGTCTTAGTCATGTTGCCAAATTTAAATTTTTTGGTGTCTTTGACCAGAACAGAAGTTAACCTTAAGATATTTACGGAAATAAATTCCCATCAAACATGAATTTTCAAAAGTACTTCCCAATGAGATGGGGTTCATGATACTACCCAAACAAACGTAGCCACCAAAGAGCAAGCTCTGAATTCTGCCATGTGAAACAATAGATCTGCAGTACAGTTGTAATGAAAAATATTGTTTATACTCCTTAATACTTTGGAATGCATGTAGTCAAGGTTAAGCTCTATGGCCAGTGTTTTGTTTTGTGGGTATAAATTACAAATTCTGGTATCATCATCATGTTTTCCATGCCACTCTGGTATAGTGCCAGGTTTGCCTTAGCCAGCTGCCCTCCAAATGCTCTCTGTCCCCATTCTCAGTAGCAGGGTGAAAATTCTCACCGTTTTGATATAAAGACAGAGTAACTTGCTGTGTAGGTACACCCACTATGTCACCAGTTGCTCTCTCCATCTAAAGTTTAAAGGTGAAATCATGTTGCTGCTAAACCAGATCTGTTATGGTGAGTACTCATACTAAGTCTAGATATCTAGCAAATCAGATACTGAAATTAGGCTCATTATACAGAGGAAGAGCTTTTAAGGGAAATGCAGAAGTTAAATGCCCACTATCCATCATACAAAATACTGCTACAAAAGTCATTTTTTTCATTTTTGTCTAGCAAATGGCAAGGTTGAAGTAATGTAGAAGGTTTCTGCAGCTAGTGAGATTGCAGTTAGACATACTGCTCTTACTGAATTCAGGACAAGTTAATAGGATTCAGTCCTGTCTGATCAGTTTCCATGACTGAACAGGTAAATGTTCTATTGTGGTTTTCAGTCAAAATTATTCAAAATAGAAAAACTGATTTAGAGTGTATTTAAACTAACCCAAATAATTCTAGAACAGCCTTATTAGGAAGCAACTCAAGATACAACTGTGCCAACAGATCTTAGGATGATATACCTTCAACCAAGGTAGATGATGGGAAGGAGGTAGGGACAATGATGAGCAGCCTGAGGGTGATCAGTTTTCAGTTAACGTGTCATGGTAGATAGTGTTAAGCATTCAATTATTAGTAATTTCTGGTAATAGATTAGAGGCAGATGGACTTAGGTGATGGGAGTCAGTGCTCCAGACAAGTTGGCTTGATTTGCAAAAACAGCAGTAAAACTATCCTGATTGCAGTACCAATACAAAGAAAAAAATTAGTCATAATGGATGTTAGTATGCTGTAGCTGAGGAAAAACCTTCAGTTGAAGATTTTATGTTCTCTGCAATCAGGAATGGGATCCCACTTTACCAATGGCATTCATGCTGTGAAACTCTGAGCGCATCTCTAAAGTCAGAACAGAAGGGAAAATGAGAAGGAACGAGAGGTATTTCGAGGGCTTTTTGGTGTAGATATTGTCTTAGCAGTACTCTGTAGCTGTCATCGAGTAATAGAAGAAAGAAGTAGCTGTAACAATGAGATATTGGAAAGTAAGTGAGCTGTAAGACCTTAGCAGATCACAGCCACAGAAGACAGTCTGAGCTGATGGCAAGCTGTCCTTGTTCCTTTCTCATGATGGTGACATACTCATTCTTCTGTCTTCCACAGTTTTTGCTCATTTTATTTCCTGTTCTAATTCTCTTCATAATGTTTTTCCTCAGTACTTCTACTTCATTTTTTATAAATAGAGCTGTTGCTCACCAATAAGTCAATGTAGTATAATCTCATAATTGTTTCTTTTACTCTGTATTTTCTTCCCTTCTATTGTACTGACAAGCATAAAGCTTTGTAAGGAATCTTGCAAGCAGACTCTTTTCCATGGAAGATACTCTGAGGCCTGTGAAAGGAAATAAAGTTAACCTGTATGTCTATGTATTCTCCATGGATTGTTTCTCAAGGACTTATGGTATAGTATGGAGATCCACGCTATTTAGCATCTTTTTTAGAATCTGGATGATAGGACATATATGCACCCTTTCCTAATTAGGATGTTATACAAAATTGGGAGGAGTGGTTGGTACACCAGATGATGGTGCTGTCATTCACAGGAGCCTCAGTAGGGTGGTGAAATGGGCTGGGATCAGCAAAGGGAGGTGCCAAGTCCTACACCTGAGAAGGAACAGCCTTAGGCACCAGTACATGCAAGCAGCTCCCTGGCTGAAGAGCAGCTCTGCAGTGGAGTGGACCTTGGAGTCCTGACAGATGGCAAGGTGACAGCCAGCAATGCCCCCTTGGGCAAAGAAGGCCAACAGAATCCTGGACCGTGTTAGGAAGACTCTTGCCAGCAAGCCAAGGGTGGTGATGCTTCCCTTCTACAGAGCTGGAGTGCTGTGTCCAGTTCTGGGCTTGCCCATGCAAGAAAGATACAGACTTCCAGGAGGGAGTAGAGCAAGAACTGTGAAGATGCTTAGGGGACTGGAGGAGAGCCTGAGAAAGTCAGGACGGTTTACCCTGCGGAACAGAAGACTCAGGAGCATCTCATAAATCTGTATAAATGCCCTTATGGGAGGGAATACAGATGAGGGAGTCAAACTTCTCAGTAGCAGTCAGTGATACAACAAGTGACAATGGGCAGAAGAAAACACTTTTCATTGTACATGTGGTCCAGCATTGGAATAGATTGTCTAGAGGAATTGTGGGGTCTCTGTCCTTGTTGATACTCAAAACTTGGCTGAGCACCTCCCTGAGCAACCTGCTTTAGGTAACCCTGCTTAAGCAGTGAGTTGGGCTAGATGCTCTCAAGAGTTTCTTTCCAACCTAAATGATTCTGAGAAGACAAATAGAAGCAATAATTAGGCTGAGCTTTGGGAGAGAATCTTTGGATTTAAATGAGAGATTAATGATAGAATTGATCAGAATGTATCTCTGAACAACAGAATGTATCTCTTTCATTCTGTATACAGTTAATTTAGTGTAAGTCTTATTCTTTTATGTGTCATCCCTTATGTCTTTGCTGCATTCTGATTTTTGTGCCAGGAGGGAAAAACCTAATATGAAAAAACAGTGCTAGAACTGAACTCTGCAGTTAAAGAAGGGAAAAAATAGTGAATGGGGGAAGGGAAAGAATGTCTGGAACAGCTGCTCCCAAGAGCTTTTGCTCACCTTGAGCAGAGCTAATAAATATGACAGGAGCATTAAAGGATTATTCATCTTTTGGTTTTAATGTAAGGTTAAATGTATCTAAATGCAAATGTTTTTATCCTAAGACTTTTATGTTTCAGGATAATTCACTGAACTGTGAATTAAAGAAGGTTTTAAGACTCTGGATCTTAGTCAAAATGCAGAAAATCTTCTAATATCTGTTACAGAGTTTTTCATCTATACATCTTGAATTGTTTTGTAAAGGAATGATCATATTTTTTTTTTTCAATGGGGGTAAATCAAAGCAGACAAAAATTCTAAGAACTTGCCGGTATTCCCAGAGTGCATGAAGATAGAGCCAAAACCAGAAAACTGATTTCTGAGCTGCAGTGTGGCTCATTCTATTTGATGAAAAGGCCTTCCTTTCCTCTTTACATGCTTTGTTCTGAAGTAAACATGAATTGTTTTTCCCCTCACATGCTATGCTCTTACAGCCAGTATTTCTCCTAGTATTCAGCCTCTCAAGTGTACAGGACAACTTGTTTCTATGCTTTTGGGGTTGGGCACCAAGCACCCTCTTGCTAATACAACTCAAGGATTTAATGTTCCTAGATTTTCTGTGGTAGAAAGAAAGAAAAAAGTTGTCAGCCTGTTAGTGTTGGAGCTGGAATGATGACAAATATTTAATCTTTTTGCGATTTTGAAATCTGTCTCGCTTATATAGGGAGTTAAATGAGCTTTTAGTAAATTATTTTCTTTATTATTTGATTGGTTTTTAATATTTGAAGGTCTTCTTTAATACAAATGGAAGAAAAATTCAAAATAAGTCAATCAGACTAATAATTAAAAATATATTTAGAAAATGTTGTTCAAACAGATGAGCTTTTATGATTTTTTAAGGTGCTTTTTTCCCCTTAAGACATTGGATGAAATTAAATTGAAAAATTCTGCAGTGTTGCTAAATATCACCTGGAGTGTACAATTTCATACAGTTCTGCTTAACTTGTTGGCAAGATACTTGGAGGACTGGGTGCTTCAGAGAACATAAATTCTTCTGCTTTGCCTGTTCCCTCATAAATTTTTTACTTTTGTGGTGTGATTGTGACAACAAGCACTTACAGTTTATCTGTGAAGGTGGAATCTGTGGCTCATTTTTTAATTTTTAATTGTTTTTATAATTCCCTTTTGGAGCAGGACATACTTGGCTTCTCCCTTGCTCTTTTCAATGATCTCTTTCTTCAACCTGTCTTTTTCTCTGAAGAACAGGAACGTTGATGCCAGTTTATGGCAGTTCCATACTACAAACACTGTTGATTTCTGCAGAGAGGAGAAGTGTCAGTAGAAGGAGCATTTTTACTTTTTTTTTTTTTTGTTTCTGCAAAGTGAAGAATCTTGCAGGGATTGTGCACCTGATGCTTGGGAATCCTGTTCAGGTCAGACTGGCAGGTTTCCCCTTTGGCTCTATAGGTTATGTAAGCCTCCTCTTCCTCTTGCAGAGAGTAGGAACAGTATGGGTTACTGCTTCAAGTGTCCATGTGTGATTTATGACAAGAAACGGTGTTCAGGATGGGTTTTAATATCATAGGCCAGACAAAAGAAGTGGAGTCCATGCAGGGGTAGAACATGTCATGTGCGTATTCTAGTTATTCATCCAAAATCTGATCCTAGCACTCATTCAGAATTGGAAGACTGGAAACAGATATGAAAATCCAGCTTAATATCAGCCTCCTGACATTATTAAAAGGAAGTTTTATGCCTTTCTGCTCCATCCTTTTGCTCATTCTGTCTTTGGTGCAGTTTTGTGCATGTTCCTACAACAAGTCATGATCCCTGCTTTTCCTTACACGTTCTCTGTGTGTTCCCAGCTTTTTTCCTTTAATTGGTACATCTCTGACTATACTGAACATTCATGTTTGTCCTTAGAATTAGCCTCCTCCAAACACACACACACACGCTCCACCCCTCTGTGGCTTGTTTCAGCTCGGATCCTGAAAGGCTGGCCAAAAAAAGGGGCAGGGGGGAAGTTACAACAAGAAGGTGAGTCTGGAGGAGATCAAAGGAAAATTTTTTCTTTGCTTTCTGACAAAAATCCCATGTTATGCTGCATAATTCTGTAGAACTACAGTCCAAGATCCCAGTCCTTTACCAGAGAAAGCTACACTGTGGAAGCGGGGTAACATATTACTATTGTAGTATAAGATTGAGGTGTACAAAGCCTGATTCTGGGACTCACACGTGATTACCCATCACAGAGTTGGGGAATCTGGAAGTTCTTGTGTTTGATACATATGAGCCCTTTATCTCCAGTTGACTCAAAGAAGTTCAAGGAATTGTCTTGCACATTTGAGAAAACAACTCAAGTTTTAGCACAGAAAAAGGGAGAAAAATGTTTCAAGCTGTCTTTAGCTGATCTATCTAGGAAGGTAAACAGTACTAAAACTGCTACCTGAACTTTCATTTTTCTTTTCTTTTTCTGTCCCTATTTCCACACGCCTGATTTTGAATTATTATTCAAAACCATATTAATCATTAGTCTTCATGTGCAAAGACAGTAAATCAGAATTTGTGGGATAATGTTTTATCTCATCATTTTTATTTTTAAGGCTAATGTTGACAGGATATAGGTATGGGATTAGAAAAGTAAAAAGGGAATACAGCATGCATATGTTCAAGACTAAACATATGTTATGCATTATGTCACATTGTCTTGGAACAGGCCCAAACTCTCCCATTATTTTAAGTAGAGCATGAATGAAATTACCAACTAGCCTTCCAAAATTGTGGAGGAAGAAATTTGCATCAGCCTCTCAAAAATACTCGTAAGTCTTGTTCTTTTTTTTTTTTTTTTCATTTGAGCTAGCTGAAGTGTTAGAACCTGTGTTTTCTAATAATTTGTGAGAGGTATTTGAAAAGCAAAACATTGGTGCATTTTTAATGGAATTTTCAGCTGCTGTTACTATTTACCTAGTGCTTGTCTAACGACTGACAGCCGACCGGCAACATTTTGTTTCCCAAGAAACAAAAGCCTCTCCAAGTCAAGGCTCTTGTCTTGATGCAACTTTTGGTCTACCTGATGCCTAAAACTAGCTTCTAAAGGTACTATCCATGTTTTCTAATGTACACACAGCTTGAGCTAGAATAGTAACACTGAAATTGCATTTTATGTGTGGCAGAAATCATAAAGTGAAATGTATTATGGTCTAATGAGAAAACTCATGAAAGTCTGTGTTGACAACTTTAATATCAAATCTGTGGTCTTACATGCTTACAGGAAATGTTAGATCTGTTTTTGTTACCAGTTCAAGATGATTAGTCCTAGGACATAGATTCCTAAAGAAATACCATGGCATGGCAGCACAATAAAAATCTAATATTAAAGACTTTAATGTGTGTGAATATTGGGACAACACGATGTACCCCATCAGCTCATACATTAAAAAAAATCCCAAGATTAAAGCCTTCCAGATGGTATGAGAAGTGTTTTCATAGCATGGCTATATGTTTAAGAAAACATGTAGTTCATTTAACTACTGTATTGAATTACTGACACTCCCAAGCAATATTGGAAATCATGCCACAGAGGCAGAAAATAAAAAATAAAAGAATGTCACTTGGACAATTTATTATTGATCATCAAAGGGGTATAGACATGTTCTTCATGTGGAAGCTAAGCAAAGACATCCAAACAGAGGGAGTAGTTATGTAAGAGTATTTAACAGCACTTTCATTTTCCAGAGATAAAATTAGAAGTGCCAGACTGTTCAAAATTTGCCTCTGCTTGTCAACTTTTTATGAGGACCACATTTCAGAGGGTCATTTTAATCAAAATGAAAGGCACATCCTATTAGGACAGCTTTGCTGACAGATTATTAAGATGAATTACTAGCATACAGTTGTCCCAGATGCCTTGTTGATGTCAGTTAGTAGGAGGCATTGGGAGGACTTACAGTATATGCTTTGCTCTTTAAAAGCAATTTATAATCAAAGTTAGCAATTCTAACTAAGTGAGAAGAGCTTAATCCTAGAGCTATCACTAGGCTTTATTTTTAGATTCCTGACACATCTACATTAAAACAGTTCATATGTAAAAGTTAATAGGGTCTAGGATATTTCATTATGTAAAACAATCAACTGTTTTTATTAGAACAACCACATATTCTCTGTGTGGAAGAGGCAGTGGCATAATAAAATATAACTTCTAAGTTGGGTCCATTTACAAGTTTTTATAATATCTATCAAAATAGTTCTGAGTGACTATTTTTATCCTGGACAGCAGCTGGTGGACCTTTGGTCTGACTACATAGTGTGTAGGCTTTGATGGTTAGTGGCTGTGCATACTGTCTTGCTCCCTCTCACCCCCCCAATTCAAATTTATGTTGACATTTTTTTCTCTCAAGGCAGTGGATATTATATTGTAATTAATTGTGGAAGCTGGAATATTTGAGAGGTATTTAATGACAAGTTGCCACTTTCAAATATGATCAGTATGCTGCCATGCTTGAGAAAAGAGCTCATTGCTGCATCTCCAGTTAGAAACAAGAAAAAAAGGCTGTTGAATCTGCCTTATCAGAGTTTCAGGTGGTTTACTTTTTTCCTTTTCCCCAAACACAGACCTTCAGGCTTATTCACTTATCTATGAGTCAATATTAGAAATTTCTACATTAGGGAAACACTTCTCCAGGTATGTATGTCTCTAAATAATACAAAACAAGAGCAGATATTTAATTCAGAACACATCAATTTCAGAACACATCAATTCTCTTCCATTTTAGAATTGTCCATGGGAAACTTTTTCTCTTAGAGAGCTAGGGAAAATGAAAGGTCTGTACAATCAAAACAGAGTTGCTAAAAGTACATATGATGATGAGAAAGTAAGCTTCTAGGAGTATGTAAAGGAAGGAGATTCTGGGTAGGAGGCATGCTAATACAATACCGTCATCTTTATCCTATGTTTTGCATAAGATATCTTTTTGCAGTGGTATCCCTGTAAGCTTGTTGGAAATACTGCTGCATCCCACAGTATTAATACTCACTTTCTCCCTTCAAAGCAGGGCGTGAAGGCATACTTTAAGAGCACAACTCCCAGGGAAATTGTGGTGCTGCTTGGTCTGGAACTCAGATCTTAGGTTCTTACTAGTTCTGTGGAGGTCTGTCTGCACATCAGGAGCCAAGGGAAGCATTTGACAGGTAGGACCCTCCCTCAGAACACTCTGCTTGCATTTTTCATCCTTTTGCAATGAAGTTGCAGTACATGTCTTTCTGATTTCTCTTCTAAATAAGAAAAGTGGTCTGTCAGGAACTGCTCAGTTGTTTCTGATAGCTCCAACCCTATGCTAATCATAACTCTGGCACGGTGGTTCTCCATCTGTGTGGAAGAAAAGAGCATGGGAGGAGCGGATGGCAGCAGTGGTGAGGATACACTAATGCTACAGCATTCACCGTAAGCAAGATTTCATTGGCATACTGTCACACATTGTTATTGTGATTAATTATTCCCCTCAATGTGCTCAGTGTATCCTGATGCAAGAAATAAAAGGAATGACAAGCAGTCTTTACCCTGCCTTTCCCTACCGTGGTACCTGAGAATTCTCTGGTCTCGGGGCTGCACTGTCTGTATCTTCACGAGATTTGTAGCATATTTACTTTGTACAGGGGGCAAACCTTTGTCTTCTCTAGAGATGTACTGGGTAACATTCTTCTTCATACAGAAGCTTTTAGCTTCTCTTTTGTTGCCTGTTTGCTTCACAGCAAAGGCTCTAATTTTTGTTGCTGCATTGATTATCATCTTTGGAGAAACCTAAGTCAAATAGCACATAGTAGAAAGAAACAAAAAGGGTAATAAATTCTGTTATATTGTCTTATTTCATGGCGAACAGAACTTGACTCTTTGATGCCTTCTTCACTGAGGCTCAACACAGGACCTTTCCAGAGTTAGAGTGAAAAGAAAGTGTAGTTTGCACAAAGGAAATTGTGGAGAAAGCAATCAGTGTGGTAGGACTGATGCTTTTACTGCATTTGTGATGAAATAGAACAGAGAGACCAAACATTCCATGATGTGAAAGGCTATGTATGAAGTGCTATTACTGTCATGATGATGATTGAATGCATGTTGAAATTACCTTTACAGGAATAGCAACAAATAATCTCTGTATCTTCCCCTCCTACTCATCCAAAGCTCTCAAGGCTGCATTCCTAATCAATGAAAGGCAGGCATCCCACACCCATGCCAAGAGGAATAACCTGAGCATACAAGCTTTGCTTTGGATTAAATGTTAAAGTCGTGTACCCTATATTGTTGGGTTATAAGAATTGAAAAGATAATGAAAAATTCAGTTATAATTCTCTGTGTCTACCCTCATGTCCTGTTAGTCAAATTCCAGTGTTGCAAACAAAATTCTCATTAAGTGCTAATGATTATAATCATACAACTCTTTATAGCATATCATTGTCAATAATTACATACACACGTTCTTAAGTTGAATCTTTCTTTATTAAAAATACATTTCCTTTTAGGGGCTTCAGTCACTTGAATGTGGAGTGAAAGTAAATTAGGCTGTAGCAGGCATTGCAGCTATAGTTACTACTTCTTCCATTATTGCAAGTTATTATAAGCTTGTATGATTGAAACTGCTATAGATAAGCATGCAATAATATTTTCACTGTCACCATGATCACTGACTGAGATAAGAACTTGATGTTCTATTTTTGTTCTGGATAGAGAAAAACAAGGAGGGGTAAATGGGGGGAAAGGGCTTCAAGTCTTGCAATGATATGCAAGGAAAAAAAATTTCCAAGCCTAAAGGAGGCCCACACATACGTCAATGATGACACGCAGCTCTCAGAGGATTTAGTGTTAAAGGGACGTCTGCTAATTTTATTTGCAAGAGAGAAAAGAAAGCATGCACATTCAAGATACTTGTTGTATCATTTTTAAATCAAGGCCATCTTTTTCTCGGTGGTAAACGTGAAATGTTTTTAAAGGCCAGACTTAGCATAAAATCTATTGGTTGCTATGGAGACCACTTACCACACAGGACTGCACTCTGTGTTCGACTCTGTGATTTTCTCTATTCAAAGGTTTGCCATTGTCAAAAAACAAATTAGTTTTTCAGTTGTTTATTACCAAGTTCATTATGAGAAAGGTAATAAATAATATGGTATTTTATTCTTGTGTGGATAGGTGCCATGTTTGAATTAACCAGGGCACTATTCCTTAAATTTCCATTTTAAAATAATTATAGCAAAATTTGCTATTGTTAGGAAATAAAACAGATTTTGATCATTCTGTGTAAATGAACATGAAGCAAAGCAGGTAATTGGAACTCTGATCCCAACAAAATTACATGGTAATACAGCTTTTCACACCTACACAGCACTTAGTAACAGAGCACTGAAAGAGAAAGAAAGATTAAGCCCTGTTAGAGTAAAACTTTATACCTGAGGTGCATTACTTCTCTCTTTATGAAAGGAAAGGTGGGTTCAGGACCCCATGCTCACTGAATTATTCATGCTGTCTTTTGCATCTCAGATCTTTAGGGTTGAAACTGGTAGAGGTGGTTATTAGCAGAAGCACAAATCTAAGTAGGTACAGCAGTTCAGTGAAAATCTGTTCAGCTGCTTCTCCTGAAGTGTTTGTCTAATTACAGCAAATGCTTTCTGCCAAACTGTCCAGCACACCACCCCCAAAAAGAACACATTCAGGGAGGATGTGCAAAGTGCTCAGAATATATTTGAAACTGAGGCTAGTTGACACCTGGGATCTGGGTGAGAGAGAGACAATTCATAGAAGTATCATGAATTTTGTACTGCGTAAAGATATTTCAAAGACAAATGGATGTCAGCAAGTTCTTTTTCACTTCTTTTTTTAAATAACTTTTTAGTCTAATTTCTGATTACTTGAGGAATGCGTGGATATGTTATTTTCAACACGAGATTTGCTCCTGTCCCCTCCCTGGTGTATTTTGTACCTAAGTGAGCCAAATTCAGAGCTGCTGTAAGAGATACAGCTTCACTGACTTCAGAGAAATGCAGGTGCTGCTTTTGGTGTGGAGTCTCTCTGCCATTGAGGCCAATGAACAGGACTCTCATACCACACAGCAACAGGTCTCAGCTCAGCTTGGAGGTTTCTCTGGGTTTTTTGTGTTTAACTGTTCATTTGGATTTATGTAATGGGTAGATTTTTGTGCAGTTAGGTTCTCTAATGATTTTGTAGGACCACTAGACATGAAAGGATATCTGAGACATGGTGGTTTATGATGGTCAGTTTTAGAAATGCTGAGTTAGTAGGTGATGCAGTAAAGATTGCTTAATTGCAAATCTAATTTTTTGCCAAGCATTTGTGTGCATATAAGTTATTTAGATTTCACTTTCCTAGTCAAATCACTCTTCTACTAAATACTAACTCTACAGTGTCAAGTCCTGATAATTAACGTGTTGCAAACATGCTATTAAGACAAATCAGATTGAAACACATAAGAAAAATGAAAGCATAATTTAATTCCAGCTATTGTCAGTCTCTTCAAGAATTATTATGCAGTTGGCCTCCTCCTGTGCAGCTCTGTTTTAGTAGAGCATGCACTGTTTCGCACTGCATGCAAAGTAACTAAAAAAGAAATGAGTCTTTAAAAAGGAATGCTCCAGTTTAAACAAGCCAGTGGGGGCTACTTAGGCAAAACTAACTGGTGACATTATGTTTATAGTAATAGACAAAGGAATATGACTTGCAAATGGTGCAGAAAAAATATGTTTAATAAGCCTCTACTGAAAGTGTCATATTATTATTTATAACAGAAAACTTTTACCCTATAGAATAAGATTTTTATTTTTCTTTGTGGTCAGGTTTGTGTCTGAGTGCTCCTGCTTAATATCTTGCCTGTGTTTTTTCCCTCTGTTTGACTCCAGCTCCTTCAGAGAACTCAGTAGGGACACAGTTTTCCTTCTGTGGTCTGCCAGATTTCATTAGGGTGCTATAGACTGCTCTATTATCATAGAGCAGATTTTTTTGCCTACTGCATAAAATGGAATAATATTGTCTTTAATCAAAAGTAAATGTACCAGGAAGCTATTCCTATCTGAATCAGCTTTTCTCCTCTACTTCTAAAGCAACATGACAAGGGGCAGAGTAGTAGACAAAACATTGTTTCTAGAACTATGTTTTCAAGTGAATGAGGCATTCCTCAAAGGCACCGTATCTACAACATGAAAGAAGCAATCCCAACATGCACAAAGAGACCATTCAAGATTCCCAGACAAAATTACTAACCTAATAATATGAGCTGAATCAGACATAAAGCACAAGATTTTTTTCATGCTTTTTGAATGCTATCAAAACTTTTACAGGAATATTCACAAATAGGAATATGCATCTTGCTACATTTTGCAGTTCTCTGTCTCTCTGCTTAAACCAGTAGCCCACTGAAAGAAATTGGGAGCTCAGTTTAATATCATTGACTGTACTCTGGCTTCTGCAGAGCATCTATGTTGTTAACAAAATAGTGACTGACATCTTAGCGAGAGGCAAGGTGGATATTTTCAGTCCTCATCAAAATGAAAATCAGTGCATAGTTCAGTTTGGACATTTCATGTCCATGATTATTCATAAATCTTACATTTTTCCTTAAGAGAAATTTAGCAAGAATGTCATGACTTGCCATGTTTATAGTGCTTTCTATTTATAAGTAATCTCTTCTTCTGATGAAGCATGAATGAGAACGGTGATACCATTTTTAGGCTGGAACTTACCTATTTCTAGAAGTTAGTTCAGTGCAGAACTCAATCATGGACTCTCTACTGGATTCTGTTTCCAACAGATATCAAGAGCAATCTCACTCTTTATGTTATGCAACGTCTTCACTCAAGAAGAAGTGATGGTTTTTCTGTTAAAGCTAGACTGTCCCAGATCCCAGTCCTGATTTTCAAGTTCAGTAATTGGAGTGAGTTGAAATCAAGGGGGGTGCTGTGTGCATGAGTTAAAGGTATTTATAGAAAACAGCCATCAAATGATGACCTAAAATGTAATGATAAAGAATGAGTCTGCCAAAGTTTGTTCTGTTATTATGGGCTGTATTACTTTTATATAGAAAAAATAGTAATGAGAGAGATGAAAAGGTTGAGAAATGTTTTTGAGAATTAAATTTTGAGAAAATTTAAAGATGGGAAAAATTCCTTAAGGATTTTTTTGAAGGACAAGTAATATCTGAATCCTAATATCTGAATTGTCTTGCCCAAGCTCAAAATGGCAAATTACAAAAACTGCTCTTCAGTCCTTTTCCAACTACTGAGTAATTAGTTTATTTGATTGAATTGTTGTCTTCTAGTTATTTTCTATTATTTTTTAATAGTTAAAAAGTAAGCTAATCTATTAGGATAAACTATGTAATTTTCTGAGTTTGTAAGACCATAATATTTACTAAACTATTTGTTTAATAATTTTGAAATGTAGGTTTGGACAGTTACTTTATTAACAGAGAGTAACATGTTCTTATATGATAATACTTCCTTCATCTACTTGTTGTGGTTAGTAAGGCAGAATAAACTGTAGTGTGTCTCTATATTCAGCCTTGTATCTTTTGTGCTGCCATGCAAATATTTTAGTTGCATTGGATTTTCAATAAAAATTCCATGCAGGCACATTTGTTTGACCCAGTATTGGGCAAACAAAACATTGGCATTGCTCGTATGGTGCATCATTCTCCTGGAACAGATGAAACAAAGAAAACGTGCACATAACAAAAATGCCCGAAGCTACTGCAGGAAAACTCCAAACATTTTTTCCTGCCTGGGGTGGGTATTTCTTAGGAATCATTCTGTTTCCCTTTTTCAGCCCTTTGTACTATCCTTCGTACAGTGTTTGTAGCCGGATTCTTAAGGACTGTGAACACTCTGGGTTTTAGAGTATGACTGTAGGTTGCAACTTTATAACTAAATAGTGAGAAATCTTGGCCTGTTTTTCTCCTGTGTATAATGTTTATGAATATCCTTACCGTTATGATCTTTCTTCTCGGGGTCTCTGCTTGCCCGAGAATGAGGGATGGGCACTGCTCCAGGTCCTTCGGGAAGCCCCGAGATGCCCACAGAAAAGACGAGGAGTCTTTGGATGTTCTTTCTCTGAGTTTTCTTCTTTGTTTATTATATCTTATCTGTACAATTCTCTCTGTGCTCTGCCAAGGTCTGGACAGCACGGGCAACAGGCGACGACTGTCCGCCTGCCCACAGCTCGTCATCTTATATACAGATAATTACGTGCACATTATTTACAATTGTGATCCAATACATACACTTAACACTAGACAGGTATTTTCTACTTTGACCCAATCCCTCTAAATCTACTTCATGTCATCACCACTGTGCAAAATGGAGACAAAGAAGAAGGAGAAGACTCTAGGGTAACACCCAGAATCCTCCATCTTGTCTCTGGTCCTTCTTATCTCGAAACCCCTAACGTGAAAATATTATTACTTTCTACTACTTTCAAGGCCTTGCAATTCTTCCCATAGTGTTGGTAATCTTTCCCATGGACTATAATCGAGACCCCTGCCTGTCTGGGGTCCATGCCAGGGTCTGTAACCCCCCTGCACATATCTCCGACCCCCCTGTACAGGTTTTAAACCCCCCTGTACAGGTTTTAAACCCCCCTGTACAGGTTTCTGCTTGTCCAGGGTTTCCAGAGGAATACCCTGGACTCCTACACTTTCTGTCTCTAAAATCTCAGAGTAATGTTCATTTTACTTACTACACACATGTAGTATGGAAAATGCTGACTGATGCTTTTCTGTGAGGAACCTAGGTTGTGTGGGACTTCAACAAAAGATGATGTTAATAGGGGAGTAGTGGTAAACATAAATGAATCTACAAAAAAAATGACAGGAGTGGTGTTAGAAAGGAAAGACATTGAAATAACCAGAGTTATTTCTGTGAGACTTCTGAAAGATTTTCATTATTTTGGGTTCAGCTTTGGATCTGAATTTATATCCAGACTGCCCTTGGGAACTGCAATTCAGCTATCAAATATCACTGGCATTTAGCCTTAGTTTGGGGAGTAGATAGGAAAAGAGCCAAAGCTGCAGTGAGAGAGGATAAAAAGGAACTGAGCAAAGCAGACAGAGTGGCCAGCCATAATCTATTAAAAACACAAACCCAGTTGTATGTATTTGTAATACTTCTTGCAATGTTCAGTGTTTTCTATTTGGTTATAATTTTGCTGCCTTTTTCACTCCATCCTTTTGGATTTTCTGGAGGAATTCTTTCCCCAAACTACAGCCCTGTAGTGAGTTCTGGGATACAGAAGTCCCTGAGAATGTGCTGTAAGTAAAAATTGGGTAGCTTTACTTTTTGGAGACCAAGTGGGATTTTGTCTAGTCCAGATTAAAAGTGGGAAACTGTTCTTCCTGCTTTTACTGTTGCATACACTTCTCATCCACAATACTTAAAGGTTAAATGTACATATTTATAAGAAGTAAATTTTTATCCTAGACCTCTTGGGCAAGGAATTCTTTTGAAATGCTTTAAGTATCCTACAAGTTGCATAAGCAAAAAAAGTTTCCCTCTGTTGAGTGGCCTCTATTCTTGTGGAACAAAGTGCTAATTTAATATATTGAACATCCAAATCAAAACTGAAGTAATTTTAATGGTTCTGAAGAGCAATGGGATACTGAAGCTAGAATCCATTGGTTTGTGGCTTTCCATGGTCAAGACGCAGTGATTTCTAGATAGCTGTAGTTTACTTAATAAAGGGAAAAACCCCAAATGTATATAATCAAACCAATTTATTTTCAAATGAAAACAGAAGCAAAACTTTATCAACTGCACTAAATAAGGGGCAGGAAAATTTGACTGAATTCTAGAGCTATAATTATTGAAATTGATTTGTTTCACTTCAAGAACAATTGGTAATCATTGGTTTAAGTTCATACAGTCTCTGACCTCACAATGCCAAAAAAAAATGAAGATGGGTTTAGTTAGATTTACTTGTACCCAAGGGGTATGGAAAGTACACAAGAAGAAATATAGAATGTATATTAAAATATTTACATTAAAAATTTACATACACCTATGTTTAAACCATGACTACTTGAGAAAGACTATGTTGAACTGGCTGGTGTTCTGATGCACCATACAGGACTTTGTGCACTGGACCCTCTAAGATAGAGGGGTGTGTGCATACTGTGCAGATCCCAGAACACTATACAGTTCAAGCATATCTTCTGTCTATTTAAGGTAGAAATTTTTTTTCATTTGTGTGTCTTGGATTCCTTTTTCTGTCAAATGACAGTACTTATTTTAGTTGTTATCAGATTTCTAAGTAGCTCACAGATAAGAATAACTTTCCCTAACTAAGAAACATGTAGGCTTTATAGCCCCTGTTTTGTGTCATGACACATTTAAAAATCATTTGAATTTTCTAATGAATATGAAAATTAAAAGATGGATTATTTCAGGAAGATATGTCAGTATTGTTGACAATATCTATTACCTGCTTTGTGCCAATCGTTTGCAAGTGTAATACCTTGAAACTTGCAGGCTAGAGAGTACTGCTGTGTGCAGTAGAGGAGACCTGACTCTAGCAAGCACTGTTCGGCACCAAAGTAAACCAGACATAATTGCTTGAAATACTTCTGAAGGAATAAAAATAACATTAATTTTCCTCCATGACTAACAAGACAGACATTAGTCCACAGAGGTTCTCCCTTCCCTTCCTCTTATGTCCTTTTGTTTGGGGGCAGTTCTCTGTCCACTGAAGTAAGTGCTACTTTTCAGAAATCACGACACACTGATTAATTCCTCAGTTGAGGCTCAGCCTGCTAATTTGTAACGCTGTCTATTCATACTCATTTCAAATGACTGTTAAATCAGAGCACTGAACACCCACATCTCTGCCGTGTTCCTTCAGCAATGTTTAACAAATTGGTTCCCCAGAATTCGCTGTTCCCTTCCATGAAGAACTGTTGCTTCAGTGAGCACAACGTCAGTCCTGTGCCACTGCAATAGTGACATTCACCTCAGCAAAGTCTGTTTATAACTGAGTGTTTAGTATCCCCAGGTCAAATCACAATTAGCCACCTCAGCTTGCAAAAGTTGTCATCACTTTTTTCTACAATTGAGCAAGGTTTTGCATATGAACATGCATGTGTCCATGGCATTGCACTTGTCCTCATTTAAAAACAAATTTAATGGTGGAGGAATATTTCCTCCTAATGGTATTGTGGCTCTCTTAGAAACTGTATCTAAACTACCGTGCCAAAAATGCTCAATAATTATACAAATGCTGCCTAGCTGTACTTACTGTGCCTTCTGGTAATGTGTATGCCTGAGAGACCAGGGTGATGATGGTTTTATTGTGTCAGAAGGTATAATCATACAACTAGACTTTAAAATAGCAACAAATCTAGCTCTAGAAGGAGATAGTAACAGTAACTGTAATCAGTGCACTGCTACATAAAATTGCGTATTTGAGTGCTGAGAAGTTTGAACTAATTCCAGTGTGTTTTAGTATAGGTACAACTTTTAGCCCAGGGTAATTTTGTTTACTGCCCAGAGCACATTTCTGGATGTAGATTCCATAGTCTTTCACAGAATAGCCACTTTCTCTTTAAGCTGATGGGGCTGGGGAAGGGGAAATCAGGCTCAATGTGTGACATGAGAAATTTAGCTTCTGCAAAAAATGCTGGATTCTAGTAGACAGTGTAATTAATGAAAAGATTTAGAAGAAAGAGCCTATGGAACTCTTTAAAGCACAAAAAAGGGACATTTATCTGCATTATGTCTCTTGCTGCAGTTCACATTTTCAGCTGGCTCTGTGTCAGTAGTAGCTTATGATTCTGTTAGGTTTATACAGAGAGAAATCGTACCTATATGATAGATGTCACTTGTGGATTTTTCTTAGTCGTTCCTTTCCCATGCACTCAGTCTGCAGTGTATCAGCAGGTTATTCTCCTGAATCTCCTGCTGTGAGATGCCTGGCTAATGTAACAAAGGTAGTTGGTAAATAGGTTTATATTCAATTTACAAACAGTTCTGAGTAGTTCAGTATTCTTATGGCTTCTGCTTATGGCAAAAAATAGAGGTGAACAAGTGGATGGCATGAACTCTGGAAAAAACCCAAACACCTGCCTGATTTTAATGAGTGAGGCACAGTAAGATATGTAAGACTGGTAATTGCAAGAGTAGCAATCATGCTCTTGTGTCATGGAATGGTGTTAATTCAAGAAATTAGTTTTAAAGGGGAGGCATTTGATGTTTTATGCTTCAATGAGTTGGTGTTTCATAGACCTACCTGAACTAAGGAGATAAACTTCATAAACATCTGATACAAATGCACTTTTCTCTGTTCACCTTTCTACATGTCCCTCTGCCATAGTTTTGTTGAACAGAGAAACCTGAAATTAAGTTATACCAAAGCACACACTTGCCGTGTCAGTCATGTTTCAGTAACTTGTGAAAGATCAGATGGAGAAGAGTTTGAGTACTGTAGGTGTTGCACCAAACAACATGGTGTGTTCACCTCATCTGCGTCTGCTTGGCCTCTTAGATTGATAGAGTTATGGAGTCTTCAGTTGCTGATTATCACAACAAAGAGACTGTAGATTAGCAACATGAAGGGAGAGTGCTGGTTTGTAAAGTGTTTGGAAAATACATCCAAACTTAGGTCTCTAGTTCTGATTGCATGTTCTTGTTCAGTTCGGTTTTTTAAGAGTCTCTGTTTTCGTATGTTTCAGCACAACTGTGAAAATAGTCTAGTTGCAGGGACTTCTCCAAAGGATTAAACAAAAATAAAAAATCTTCACTATGTCATAGGGGTTCGTTTCAAAGTACAAATCACCTTTTTGTCCTTGTGTTCCTTGTCTGATTTCTGGGTACCTGAATTTATTCCTAATACTAATAAGTATTAGTTTGTGCTGTTTTCTACTGATTTTCTTCTCATGGAGTGAGCTGATCAACTTAAGGAAAGCCTTTGTATATAATTTTTGCATTGCCTTTATGTACACAACCCGTACAGAACACAGCTGGGCAACTATTGTGTACTTTGATAGCATGCACTGATAATGTTGGAGTCTCTCTCTTTGATGAGAGAGATCAACAGTTTTGATGCTGTTTCTCAGATTTTAGCTTCTTGCATCAATGATTGGCTTCATTGCTGATTCATATGGAGATGTAGTAGTCTGTTTGCAATGCTGACTTGAAATTGTTACTGTAATACAGACCACACACAGTTTCCTGTAAGAAAAATTAATAAAATATCTGTCTTCATTTCCAGGCACTATTTAAACAAATAATAAATCAGTGTAACTCTCTCTGCAAAGTAAAAGATTTATTAAATACAGCAGCTTTGTTCAAAATAGCAAAGGTGCTATTTTGCTATTAGTTCTGCTATATCTTGTTCTCAGGTATGACTTTGTTTTCCACCTGAGAGGAGTCCTAAACTTAAACTTAAATATGTTTATTATGGTTTGTTAGTATTGTATGTTTATATTACAGAACTCAAAACTGAAGGTGAATTAACTGTAAATTTTGACATTATCTTAAGTATAAAGCAACATGCAGACTCTGAGGATAAAGGTCTATTAATTCTCTTAAAAGTGGTTGAAGCTCAGATGACTCCCTATTTAACTTGCTTAGGCCTTGAGAACAATAAAATCCTTAAAATTTCTGGAGTCCTGGAATCACTTCAACCAGTCTGTCAATACACATGATAAAAACTGATTTACTTAGGTATTGAACTTTCCCTTGGTCATTTTCAACATGTGTCATAGGAAAAGAAATGAACTGTCACCTGGTGTGCATATATGCAAAATCTCAAAATCACAGAATATTCTGAGTTGGAAGGGACCCTTCAGGATCATTGCATCCAATTCCTGGTTGTGCACAGGACCACTCCTAATCATACCATGTGTCTGAGAGCGTTGTCCAAAAGCTTCTTGAACTGTGTCAGGCTTGATGCTGTGACCATTTCCCTGGGGAGCCTGTTCCAGTGCCCAGCCACCCTGTGGGTGAAGAACCTTTTCCTAATATCCAACCTAAACTGCTCCTGACACCAATGCAGGCAATTCCCTTGGATCCTGTTACTGGTGACTACAGACATCAGTGCCTGCCCCTCCTCTTCCCCTCACCAGGAAGGAGTAGACTGCAATGAGGTCTTCCCTCAGTCTCCTCTTCTCCAGGCTGAACAGACCAAGTGACCTCAGCCACTCCTCACACAGCTTCCCCTCAAAGCCCTTCACCATCCTTGTTGCCCTCCTCTGGACACTGTAACAGCTCAACATCTTTTTTATATTGTGGCACCCAGAACTGCCCCCAGCGCTCGAGGTGAGGCCGCCCCAGTGCAGAGCAGAGTGGGACAATCCCCTCCCTTCCCTGGCTGTGCCTGATGCCCCCCCGGACAGGGTTGGCCCTCCTGGCTGCCAGGGCTCAGTGACTCACATTCAATTTGCCATGGACCAGGACCCCCAGCTCCCTTTCTGCAGCGCTGCTCTCCAGCATCTCATTCCCCATCTGTATGAACATTCAGGGTTGCCTCACTCCAGTTCAGTATGAGGGAGCTTTAACATTTTCCATTTGTATCTTCTTGCTAATACTGTTTTTCCCCTCTTTTTCAGTGGTAATCCATAGTTTCTAATGTACCCACTGCATAGAGTTGAAGTTAAGTTTGTTGATTTACTTTAGTTTCCATGCTGAATCAGATTGAATCTTCTGGTTTGTAGCCAAAAGACACCTGCAAACATTTTTACTATCTGATCTTCTTAGTCCCTCTGTTGTTGTGACAGTTTGTTTCCCATGGTATCCAGATTTTTTCACTTGTGATGATAAAGAGCTTCAGCTCCAGCTCAGTTTCCAGCTGGTTCCTCTTGTCAGGTTCATAACATAGGCAATGCACTTAACCCAGTTATTCAACTATTACGTTTGAAAACAGTTTTACTGAATGAAATAACAGCAATGCTTCAAGCCTCAATTAGGCCACTGTGTTGTATTGTTTCTGCTAATCAGGCTGGTTCCTAGCAGGCTCTCTTGGGCCAGCCTCACCATGTCTTTTATCTTTTATATTAAATCTAGGACATGGTGTGGTGTCGAGGATAGCTTGTCATAACTGGACTTTACTGGGTTTGAGATGCCTATGTCTTGGTGGTTACAGAGAAATGTGACCAGGGAGAACCATGTGGATTTCGGTAGCAATCCCTGTTCTTAAATAAGGCAGACAGCAACTGCTGGTCCAGAGTTTTGTGACATGGCTGGTGGGTTTTTTTGCCATCTGCTATCAAGTCTGGCTTAATCATTGGACCAGGTCATTTGTTTGAAATGGTAAACTATAGCTTTCAGCAACTTGATCCATGTAAACAATAAAGTTCATGCCTGGGTTTTGTTGTGAAACTTGCCCCTTCATTGTCTGACTTTCTTCTTGGATACTGCAAACTGAAAAAATTGTTTCTGTCAGCTATTACCTTGGCATTTATGAGATGTTAAGGTAGGGCCTCGGTGAAATGTGAGAAGTTATTTATTATTGTACTGAGTCTGATATTCTGCTAAATTCTTCTTGAACAGTCTAATTGAATCCATGTTCATTTTCTCAAAGGGATGAGAATTATATGTGGGATTAGAAGGATTCAGGGAAATTTTCCAAAGTCAATCCTTGTCAATTGAGGCTGTACAGGGAGAAACTCTGTATGTTCTTGTAAAATGTTATACTGTGGAAGTAACTGGGGCTTGTTTAATCTTCTGGCCTTACCAGTGTAAATGTTTTAGTATTTCATGTGTTCCTGTGAGTTCTAGGGTTTGAAAAGAACTGTCTATTGGATCCTGTTTTGGCTATTGGCAAGAAGCAAAAGCTAAGGACTTGCCCATTCATCATTACTGCCCTAGAATTTCTACTTGAAGGTCCTAGAAGATTGATACCGTGATAAGGCTTCCTATTCTTCATTCTGTCTGAGACTCTATCTCTGCTATCAAGAAGTTTAGAATCTTGTCCCCCTGGCAATTATGTCACTGGCTTCTGCCCTGTTATGACTGAAGAGGTTTTTTCTCTTGTGTTTTTAAGCATCCACAGGATTAACATCAGATAGAATTGGGGAAAATATTGCATTGCAAGGGACCTCTGAAAGTATGTAGTCATGGGACCACTCTGCAAATAAAAATACTAAACACAGAAGCCTGAAAAGGACGTGTGGAAAAACACAAACATACTTATAATAGTAAATGTTAAAAAGCAAAGCAAAATAACCCGTGTGTATGCATACACATCTGCATGTATAATCATCTAAATTCCTCCTCTCCAAAGTGAGCAATTTTGATGATCAAACAGGTTTTCCCTTACCCACATCTTTGCTGCTTGAACAGCCCTGATTATAATTAGTCCCTTATGCAAATAGCCTTGGGAGGAGAAGCGTCTTGGAAACGGCAAGGAAGTTCCTTGAGAAAATATCAAGAGATAAAGTGAGGGCTCCAGATTCTTGGACATACCAGGTATTTGCAGTGCTGGCAGAGCTTACAGGCCTCCTCTGCCATGTGCATCCATTTGTTTATGCCTGGGCCTGCATCTGTCACAGACAGACACCTCTCATTCAGAGAAAAAAGGTTCACAGGTTCCCCTGTCAACCCCACCCCCACACGTGCTCACCCTCTTAAAGGCAAACAAACCAACCCAATGCAGGCTCAAGAAGGAATGCAGATTGGTAGGGCCCCTGAAAGTCTCTGCTCAGCCCCCTGCTCGAAGCAGGGCTACCTCAAAAGGGCACAGGACCTTTTCCCATCAAGTCTGGAGGGTCTCCAGAGATGGATTTTCTGCAGCCTGGGTTGCAACAGCCTGACTCAGGGCTTATCCACCCTCTTTGGGAAACTTTTTTCCCCTGATTCCCAGACAGCTCTGCCCTTGATCCAACTTGTTGGCTCCTGTCCTTTTCTTCTCTGAGAAGAGTCTGTCTTCTCTATGGCTTCGGGCAGGTATTAGAAAGGAAAAATTCCATTCCCCCTGCCTGCTTTTTCCTATGCTGCACCACCCTTGGGCCCTGCTCTGGATTTTCTCCAGGCTGTCAAGATGGGTCTTGTTCCAGGAGGTCCCAGATGTGGACACACAGAGTTCCAGATGAAACCTCACGAGCTACTGAGCCAAGGGCCACCATCCTTTCCCTGGGCTTGGCAGCCACACTCGTGCTCAGGATGTGCTTGGCCTCCAGCAGAGCAGGGATCCACTCCTGACTCTGCTCTGCCTCTCACCTGCTGGACCCCAGCCCTGTCCCTGCTGGGCTGTCCCTGGCCTGCAGCCCCAGCTGTGCCTTGGGTGTCCCGGGCTTCCCGGCAGGTGAAGCTTCCCTGCTGCCGGCAGGGCCTTCTGAGTAACAGTGCCAGCAGTCCCTCTGCAGGGCTGGGGCCTTCCAGCAGCCACCAGCTCCCTCCAAGTTGGTGTCACCTGAGAAGCTCCTCAGGGCAGGTCCTTCTGTGCTGTTGATCAGGTTGTTGCTGCAGGTGTGAAGCAATGGCAGCTCCAGAAGTGACTCATGAGGAATGGCACTTCTACTGGCCAGTCAGTAGGACTTTGAACTATTGGCCAACCGCCTTTGAGCCCAATGATCCAGACAGCTTTTCAGAGACCTTGGGCACTTCCTTTGCTCTTATCAGCAAAGATGACAGCTGTCATCTTCAGAATGCCTGTCCGTGTTTCCTCAAAGATCTTTAGTGGGTACCACCTTTTTCTCTGTAGTGTTTAGTTTTAGTACTGTGTTCGCAGGGATTTCTGGGAAGAGCTTCCTAATACACTGGATTCTACTTAGACCAGAATCCTGATTATGGGTTCACCTTGCCAATAAGATGATTACGATCAGTTTTTGTCCTTTACTTTGCATTTCCGATGGTAGATGAAAGAAAATAACAATGTTTATTTAGGAAACTCAACACAATTGTAAAGCTTGGAGAGATGACTAAACAGGCAAGAAATGGAAATTATGCCTCTATTTGACTCACATTAGCACCCCAATTTCTTTTTATAGCACAGAGCTGTTTATGAGAGCCACTTGGATTTACTGTTTCTTAGTCATAATCAAGGAGCAGTTTTTACCATTCTGCTAGGTTATGTTCCCTAGTTTTGGAAAACCATATGTCCTTTTGGCATGGCTAGATAGAGCTCTAACTTGTCTAAAAGTAAACAGGATCAAGTTACTGTTATACTAGCTTGAGAGTAACCCCTGATGCAGGAGTGAGGTATAATGGATGAAGTATAATACCTTGCACTGATATAATACCTTGCACTGTTGTCCCTGACCTCAGGTCCAAACATGAATTGGTGCATGTCTCTATGAGTTTCTTTTTTGATAACCTGCTTGAGCAGAATCCAGTTGATCTTGAGGAGCAGCTGCCACTCTTTACTTTGGATAATGTCTCGCTCTGTTCTGACCCTGCTGTCTCCTGTGTGGGAGAAGTTGGCTGGGCCAGTGCCTGTGAATCTTTCATAGGACCTTTAGTTTTCCTGTACAGATTCTGGGATGTCTCCTGCCTCAGTAGTCCTGTTGGTGTTTTGCAGTTTGAGAGGCTTTGAATGATATGTTTACTCAGTGAGAGTTCCCAGTACACTCTAATGGATGTATACATTATTTTGTATAAACATTTCAGCTGAGGAAAATAGTTTCATCTCTGGAACTGTTGTAGACTTCTACTTGTTGTTGTTTGTTTGGGGTTTGGTTTTTTGGGTTGTTTTGGGGGGGTTGGTTTTTTTGTTACTGTTGTTGGTTGTTTGACCTGTTTTAACAAGACAATCTGCAGGGAGAATCTTGCTTGATGGCTAATTATTTGTTTGCTAATATTCTTTTAATTTTCTTTCATCTGTTAATTTCCTCCTGGTTAAAATTTCAAAGCCTTATCTACTAGGATCTTCTAGAAACCCTACTATCTCCTAATTACAGTTTATCTTCAAATCCCTACAAAACAGATGTAATCAAACTTCTGTTGAATGTCCTTTTTTTGAGTTAAGGTAGATGTATTGGTAGTTATTCCTAGATCTACTTATGATTTGAAAAGCTGGCTTCAAAACTTGCATGAAATTTATCCTCACAGTTAACTGCAGAGACAAAATAACTTACTGTACCTTCACTAGGATATAATTTAAGGTCTTTTGAGGTCATTCTAATGATTTCACTTGCACTCTTTTTAGAGTCACCAATAAAGTAATTTATTTGTGATAGATTTGATGTTTTATTGGGAGTGGAACCTTTCATACTACTGTGACTTTACTAACATTATGGTGTTCTCTCTCTATCTTTACCTCATTTATATCTTTATTAAATAACATATGAATTTACTTAATGGCATTCCATGAATTCCAGTAGTTGCATATCATGCATGGCCATCACTTGTAGGCAGAGCCTTTCTCTAGGGAGGTCTAAAGATGCTTTTAAAGAAACCCAACCGAAACTGGGGCTTTTTTCACGTGCTGGGTTAGTTTAGGTTGATGGTGTGTCTCAAGCTGTCATACCCATACACATACTTACGTTGTGGAAAGCTTTCTTGGTTCCAAACAGTTTCTTGCTATATATGGACTTCATTTTCTGCAAACAATCATTGTCTCATCATTTCTATATAGCTCTGCAAGAGCTGAGAGTGAAGCATCTCTTTCAGGAGCTTAGGGATTAATACAGGCAATTCTATCAGAAAATGCTCTTTATTAAAGAGTAATGTGAATAGGTCCAGGAGAATCAGAAAAAAAAAATCTTTCCTTCATAGAAAATGCTATTTTCATTTAAATCTGATTTGGTTTTATCATTTTTTGTTTCTGAACTGGAATAAACCTTTCTGGAAATAAACCACAAGAAAGCTCCCTTGAAGCAAGGTTTTGCTACTACTTCACAATTTTTTTAAAAGTTTATATAGGCTTTTATACCTTACTCATCACCATAGTTTCTCTGAATGCTTTCCAGAGGATGCCAAGTGATGTGCATAATATCTGACATATGTGGTTTGTTATCTTTCTGCTTGTCTTCCCAGAAGGAAAATTCTAAATGCAAGTGTGTTTACTTTTGAAGGACATTCGATATTTTGAAGGAGATAGTTTGTCTAGCCTTTGACTGAAATTCCTGTTACCTTTCTGACCCTTCAGCAAATCTTGCTGAACTACTGGGCAGTCGGTGGCTGCTACCTTTTGTTAATTCTAGGAACAGGAAGAAGGCAGTAACATTTCAATATTCATTCATCTTCCTTTAAGGAGCCTTAAATGAAAACTGACTTCTCTGTTAATGGAGGAACAGTAAAGGACACAGTGAGATGACAAAAATCCAACTTTCTGATATTAAATAGTTCACCTTAAGGTACTTACTGTTTATATGAACTCCTAGTTTCAGCTAACAGTCATGTTGCATAACTAATGCAAGACCTGACTTGTTTCCATTGTATGTGGAGGGTAGGCTCAAGTGAGCCACTGGCAGGACAAATTCCATATGCAGCCATGTTTCACTTGCTCACACTTTTTGGTAGCAAGGCAGTTTAAGTTATCAGTATCAAACCCATGCATTCTAAATGTTTTCTTGCCATTTTAAGATTAAGTCACTGTTTTCAGTAATGTCTAGATGCAGGGAGCTGTATCTTTTTAGCATGATTAATATTCAGCTATACCTGTTCTGGCATGACAATGGTAATTCTTGATGATGATAATAATCTCTCTCTTCCTTCCCAAAAAAAAACTATCACCAATAGTACAGACTCCACCTTTCAGCAAAGTAGGAACAAAAGACCCAGACAGAGCAAAGGTTAGCAAGTAATTTCTTATTCTCATTTAAGATTTTCTGTGGTGTTCATGTACCTGCTAACTTTAAAACCTGTTAATATTCTTACACAGAATCCTTTTGCCTTTCTAAATTTTACTTTTTTTTACTTTAATCCTCTCAACATATATTCATTATACTATGGTTTGGTGCAGAGCCAGGCTTTGGAGTCCAAGAAGGCCATTTTGCAAACTGTTAAACAAAGAATTAATCTCATTTTTTTTAAATCATGTGAATTTCCCCGCTTTTAATTTTGTTTCCAAATTTAGCCTTGCAAATGGAGCATTAGGACTGTAGCTGCTGAGATTTCTTCCTCCACACCTCCAAAGGTTGAAGATGAATCACTGTCTTTTCTGGAGGAGCTTGGAGCCTGGCAAGCCTAGTGATTCAAAGTGAAGCCTTCGTAGACATTACCAGTATTTTTTAAGCCCTGCTGTCTGACAGTCTGACACAGCTCTGGGTTGTTTTCTAGAAGGTTAAGCTGCTTAACTGGTCTCTGAATTGTGACAGCTGATCAGGAGCTATGGCCTAACTAGAAGTACCAATCATGGGGTGGGAGTCTGGTAGTGAAAAGGGGAGAAAGAGAGAAGATGAACCCAATGAACAAGAAGAGGCTGCACTTCCTGTAGATGGAGGTGCTGCAAGGGAATCAGGGATTAGAGAGCACAAGGGAGACATGGAGTTCTAAAGTCAGGTGAAAGAAGGCATTTATGGAGAGTAAGGGGGTGGTCATAGGATGGCAGTATTGGTCAGAAAAGGGAAGAAGAAATAGTTTGCACAATGAGGAGGAGGAAAATAGAGCTGACAGTCTCAGGTATAGGTAGCATGTCATGCTGAAAAGTGAAAATAAGTTAAATGCTAAATCTGCCTTCCAATTATTAATTTATTAGAGAAAGACAATTGTGATGAAATCCTGCTATAAGCATGAAAGTGTTTTGTAATTGTAGCAGTGTATATATGGATATGGATTTATTTTCTTGGTGGTTTTTTTGTTTAATCTCATTAATACTCTAGGAAGGTCATTCTGATGATGTACTGCTTCTGTATGAAATTCCCTTCAGTCTCTACAGTGTCTTCTATCATGAGATTCTCTGAAAGGACCTCAGGCACTGAGTAGATAATCTATTAATTCAGGTAAACATTTATTATGTTTTTCTTTTCAAGAATGAGAGAGTAGTTTTGGCCCCAACACATCCTCACTGGTTTTATTTCACACACGCACACTATTGTGAAATGTCCTAATTTATTCATCTCATGATTGAATTTTATGTCCTTTCTATTAAAGTTATTCTGCAAGTGCCACAGTCCACTGGATTAAGGGATTGAGAGTGCTGATTAGGATTTGTTACAACATACTGTCAGAAAGGAAGAATTTCTTGATTTAAAGCTGATAATCAGATAAGCTCCAAAAAAATACTCCTAGGTGCCTCTTTTTAGTACTGTGTGCTTTTCACTTACCTGGCTGCGTGCATGTAGAGCTCTTCTCAAAACAGGCACTTTTTTCTTTAAGGGTTTCATCTGACACTGATTTGTACCAAGTAGTACCCTACTGACAATTGATATCATACAGAAGGTTGACAGACTGGGTTTTAAATTAAGATGAGAACAAGAAGGGATCGCAGAAAAGAAAGAAGAACTATTTTAAAAAAAAGGCAAGAACTAGAAGTTAAGATCACGCAGTCATTTGGGATTTCAGTCACCTTGAGTTACAAAATGTTCTTTTATTCATACTGTTTTAATTGGAGTGCTAAACAGTTTAACAAGAACAGTTCATGCGTAAGTCTTTTTAAAGAAATTAATTTTGAAAGGACATATATGGAAAGGGGTTGTAGTGAGATTGCAAAAGAAACTTTCTGAATATGGGACTATGGGAAGCATTGTGAGACATGTAATTTACCACCACACTATCTAGGCAGTGGATTTTCCTTTTTTTTTTTTTTTTCTTTTTTTTTTTTTTTTTTTCCCCTCCTCTTTTAACCTTCTTGTATTATGTGTTCTTCTTAGACATCAACTTTTGGCTTTCTATGTGCAATTTCAGGCTTTGGTTCCTGGATCCAACTGTGCTTGTTACCACCAAAAAATAAAAAATGTTTTCAGATCTGTTAATTAATTTCTGGTATTTGTATTCTAATCGATATGAATATGCAACTTATGTATATTACTGTCACTAGGCATTGAAAGGACTTAACACATCAGCCCTGAGGCTTGGAATACTTCTATGTGCCAGCACTTGTGGGAATCACTGCTCATTTCTTCACTGTGCTATATGCCAGCAATACTAACATAATTCACCTGGATGGGGTTTTTTAGAGGAATGCTGTTTCCTGCATGTCAATACAATTTACAAGTTAAAATCTGTGTTTCAAACAAACAGAACTAAATCTTTTGTGTATTATATCCACTTTTTTATTACTTTATCCTTCCTTTCTGGGTTCTGTTTCCATGTTTATGAATTCCAGGTCTTCTTAATGTTTCTATGGACAGATCTCCACCTGAAAAGCTCTGATCTCCATCTGTCTCTTGTATTTTCACAGTTGGCATACTTGGATCATTGCTTGCTTCCTGTTTGCTTAATTATTTGAGGTTCTGAAATATTTCTGATTGTTTACCTCAGGGGAGTTGATGCCAATCCATGATATAATGTCACTGCAGAAGAGCTTTTGCAAAGGGAAGGTCTCGTGTTTCCCTTGGGGAATGAGCTCTGATTTCTGTAGCCAAGGGAGTTCTGCATTTGAAGACTATGAGTGTCCTACCCCTAAACCAATTAGATCAACCTTACATTTAGATGGTTCCAGGTGACTACGGACCTTGACACCTAAATGCACACGCTGTTTCACCTAAAAAACCTAAACACAAAGCAACTCTGCAAAAGTTTATCTGAGCAGACTGGAGATCTGTTCAAAGCATGGTTAGACACAGGCAAATAATTCTCTGGTGTAATTTGACTGACTCAGCTACAGTTGCAGCAGAGGTTAATTTAAGTATCTTTTGTTTCCTTTAAGAAGCAATATGAGGAGAGAAAAGAGCCCACAAAGAGCTTCACAAATAGTTAGGTTCAAAAATTGGCCAAGATCTACACAACTGAAGTAGCAAAGAGATGAGGGAATGGGACATTAGGTAAAAATATTAAGTGCATTTTCCTTGCACTGGGATCATTTTACAAGTATGACCTTAAGAAATCTCTTATTAACATTTGTATGATTTTCCCTCCTTCTGGCCAAAACACAGGATCTTTGACCATTTGTAATTTTATGCTACCATGTACAGTTAACATTTAAAAGTACTCAGTTGTTTAATGCTGACTAGTGTGTATTCTCTGCTACCATGCTTTTAGAAAGCATGAGATATGCAAGTGCAAAACATACAGAGCATTTTAGAAGAGATTGGATTAATGGGCATGATTTCATAGAGGATCTTTTCTGTTTCCCTAAATACTTTACTATAATAATCTGAAAACAAGACTAAGAGCAGCCTCTACTATCCTGAGTGATGAATATAGCATTTTTTCTTAAGATGCTGACCCTGATACTATTGAAGAAAGAAACTTAAATAATGCAAGACCCTGCTATTAACATATCTTTTTCTTCTTCCTTGTATAAGTTTCATCAAGCATGTTACATATTCTTGGCTGGATAAGTTGGTGGGGGACTTGGGTTCTTGTTATAAATTGTCCATCTTATACCAATAAACCTTTTCATTCCACACACCAGAGTAAGCATGACTTCTAAGGTATTCCAAGTTCACACAGGTGCGGAAGGATGTTGACCTTTTGCTCCCCTACCTGTCCTGGTAATAGCACCTAGGGTCAGGGGGCTCATTTCACCAAAACCTAATGGATTTGTTATTGATTGAGGTTGGATTTATTTTATTTCCCCCCCCTTCAGAACTGCTCTTTTTTTGGCCAGTTCAGTTTTTGAATCTAGATGATGGGATGCCCAAACAAACAAACAGTTACCAGTGATAAGGAGGCAGTGGGATCAAGCAGGCAGGGAAAGTAAAGGCTCATCTTTTCAGCAGCAGCATTACTGTGGTTAATTTTTCACACTTTGATGCTGTACATTAAATTATAACAAAACAGATATTCTACATATCTGCCTAATGCAACATATAAAGGCAGGAGTACCATTATTTTAGTATTTGTCACAAACTTTACTGCACACAGATCAGATCTTAGCTGACATTTCATTGATTTGTACAGCTGTTATATATCTTGTATGTCTGTGATGTATCGTTAGAAAAAATCCATTTACTTTGCATATTTCAAGACATTAAAATCAATACACCACATTCTGTGCTAAAATGACTATATGAAGTGACATTTTTACTTTTTGTTCTGTCTGCAAGTACGTAACCAATTTTTAGAAACTTGGGGGTTTTTACAGAGAATATTTTATGTGTGTAGGGAGCTGTAATGACAGTTTCATCAGAAGACTCAGTAATCTCAAGGTTATTTTACCACCATAGCCCTAGAAAGGAATTCATTTTGTATAACTTTCAGTAGCCCAATTTGTTGTTTCCCTGCACCTTTGTAAATGGATTTGAGACATGTTTCAAGTTCCAAGACATTTGATAAAATATTTGCTAGTACATAATAAAAATTCTTTTAATGATTCTGGACAAAATTCTGCAAGCTATTGAAAAAGCAAAACTTGGAGACACTTGAGGCCTGACCTTCTGAATAATAGAATCCTTAAGTTTGGAAAAGACCTCTAAGATCATCAAGTGCAACCGTTACCCTGGCACCACTGTGTTCACCAACAAACTGTGTCCCCAAGTGCCACATCCACACACCTTTTATAACACTTGCAGGCATGGCAATTCCACCACTTCCCTGGGCAGCCTGTTTCAAAGCCTGATCACCCTTTCAGTGAAGGAATTTTTTCCTAATTTCCAACATTCTTCCTGGTGCAGCTTGAGGCTGCTTCCTCTCATCCTGTCACTGGTTACCTGGGAGAAGAAGCTGACCCTGACCTGGCTACAGCCTCCTTTCAGGTGGTTGTGGAGAGCAATAAGGTCACTCCTGAGCCTTCTCTCCAGGCTAAACACCCCCAGTCCCCTCAGCTGCTCCTCACAAGACTTGTGCTCCAGACTCTTTACCAGCTCTGTTGCCCTTCTCTGGACACGTTCCAGCACCTCAATGTCTTTCTTGCAGTGAGGGGTCCAGAACTGGACACAGGATTTGAGGTGCAGCCTCACCAGTGCTGAGTACAGAGAGATAATCAGTGCTGTGGTCCTGTTGGCCACACTATTCCTGATAAAAGCCAGGGTGTTTGGGTTTATTGTGGCCCAAGGGCAGGACCTTGCACTTTACCTTGTTGAATCTCATACAATTGGCCTTGGGGCATGGATCCAGTCTTTCAGATCCATTTGCAGAGCCTTCCTACCCTCCAGCAAATCAACACTTACACCTAGTACTGTGAAGGCAAATATTTTAAATGAATCTTGATTATGTTATGGAAATATAATTGTGTCAGAACATTTCTGACACAAGAAGCTTGTTGTGGGTCCCAGCTTATCTGACTTTGTTTTCACTTGGAAAAGAGATCTTCCTGGATTGAAGAGTTATCTTCCTTGAAAGGAATCTGAATAACTGGAATAATTGTGAGCGTTTATGTTTTATTATCCCTGTGCACCAGGGGACCAGGGGTTCTTGATGTTTTTCTGTGGGTTAGGAGGGATTTCTCCTGCCCCTTTTCCAGTGAGGCACAGGGCTGTTGCAGTGGGGGCCTGTCTTGAGGCTTGTTTGTCTTCTGTTGTCCCCCGAGTCAACTAGAATGGTTTCAGCTAGAGGAGCTGAAATCAGGGTATATGGCTGCTCCTTGTTACACCAAATTATTTGCTGATTGGTGTGTTTTTGTTTAGACTATCATTGTCTTATTTAGGCTCAGCAGAAAACTTGCTCTAAAATGGTACAGCTGTTGTTTGATTTTTGTGATTTGGGTTTTTTAGCTGTATGGTATGGTTTTTGAGGTGCTGTGTAATACAGGTCATGAGCCTTTTCAGACTTACTCAAAGTGAATCTAGATAATCCAGTGCCATTTCATGGACTTTAGTCTCTTCTACTCTGTTCCTTTTGCACATTAAATTTCTGTAGGGGATTTTTGTGTGTGTGAAATACATGATTTATGGTGGCATCTGGAACAGATGTTGTGAATAAGATTTCTATAGTACTTTCACCCCTGATTGTGGGAATGTAGTCTCAGCGGGCTGAGGGATCATTTCCACCTTTATGGGAGATTTGTTTGCCTAAAATTTACCTGACCTGTAACTCTATCACCTCTCCTTATATAAGGAAAAAAGATGAGCCTCTTCTGCATGGAGATAAAAAAGCATTTCTTTCCATCACCTGCCCTCCTCCCCATCCTTTGTTAGTCCCTCCAACAGAAGTACCGTGTTTCTAGAGTCTATAGGGGAGCAAAGGGTAGTAATTTAGAGGCAAATATAGGATCACACTTAACCTGCTTCACATCTTTGATTTGTACTTGCAGAGAATTCTTGCAGAAACAAGTACAAAGTTATGGTGTATGAACAGTTGAAGGGGTCTCCATCACAGCCATAAGAATCGGAGGCTGTGGGGCAGCCTAGGCCTGAGCTACCTTCTGGGTTGGGAGTTACCTTGGCATCCTTCACAGCATTTTGCAGAAGGCACAGGGAGTGAAAGCTACATGAGGATTTTTCCAAACAGCTTCCAGCAGTTTTATCTGTGATAGGCGATAATCAGTGGCTGTTAAAGTCTGAATGCAAAAAAACCCACTCTGGCTGAGATTTGACATCATCTTTCTGAATGGGGGATAAACAGAGAAATATTAGCTTTGATCTTATAAAAATATGGAGGCTGGAGGCTGGCTTTTAACCGAAGGCATTCAAACTGTATAATTCCCCAAATATTGTGTAGCAGACACTTGTCACTTTATAAAAGCGGTAAATAATCCTATTATGTGCTATAGTTAAATTTATAAAGGCTGAGTTGCAGACCTAATTCAAACCTGTTTATTCAGAAAAGCACAAACTGTATTTTGAAATGAAGTCTGCACACACTGGAATCTGAATCCATAGAAACAGATACTGCATCTTGCAGCGAGAAAATCTTCTGTTGAATCATACTGCATCATGTACAGAACATAATGCTTTGCATAAGGACGTGTGTATTCAGTGGTCAGTACTCAGTTTATCACCCCACCAGGGGCTTCCTAGAGTAAGTGAACTTTATTTTAGATGCTTGTCTTTTTTTAGATACAAAGTACAGCAAGAATCTTAGAATAAATTGTGGCATAAAATACATGAAAGATTGGAAAATATTCTAGTCACTTTTAAAATGTCTAAGCCATCCTTGCTCTGTAAACTGTTTTCTGGTGATTGATGGCAGGTGGCGTGGGGCTGTTAGCTGATGGAGTCCTTAAATAGAACACCAGACAACTTCAGATATACCTGACAGTGGAAGGCAGGGCTTATCAGCAGCTCTCTGTCTTGTTTTCTGAGGAAAGGGCATAAGTAGGATAGTAGAGGAAGTATAGATATTAGGAAGTTTCATTTTTTCCCCTGTGTAACAGTCAGATCTGAACAAACTTTGAACACAAATGGGAATCCAGTCCTAACTGCTTAAACAGAGACAAATGATAGTCTAAAATTTTGTATGTAGTTAAAAATGTCCTGATAATCAAAGGCATGGAGTGCATACAGTATTAATGTACTCACTTCATCAGTACTCAAAATTACTTCAGATTTAGGAATTCAAGTATGAAATTAAACCACTTTTGTTTTGCTAGTATTTATTTTGGGCCATTCTTAGTGTCTTTTTGATTCATCACGCTATTTTTTTCCCTCTTTCATTAAGTTTTCATGCTTTGGGGTTTGCTTGTTTGTTTGTTTTATTTGGGTGGACCTTCATGTCTTGTGGTATTTGATGTCTTGGTAGGGTAACATAGCACTGTTCTTTTCTCTCAGTTGTCATCTGCTGTCAGCCTTCACAGCAACCATCATCTGTCTCTTCTCTCTTCTCTCCTGGTTCTTTGCCATGCCACAAGCAACAGTTTTGATGCAATGTGGAGGACTAAAATGGCAATGATGGACAAAATATAACTTGTTTTTATATCCAGAACAAGCAGCAGACACTGCAAGTTAACCCATAGTACTTGAGATCGGCACTTGGCTGAAGATATACTAACTGCAAAATGCTGTGTGCTTTTTCTATCATGAAAACTTTAAAAAAAGTTTATTTCTTAATGCCCCATCTATTTAGTTATAGCTTGAATTCAAATTTTTGGCCCTGCATTTAATTTAGAATTAAATGGATTCCTAAGAAATGTCTTGAACAGTATCATGATGTCAGTGGTATTCCACCTGAACAATGGAACTGGTAAGCGTTGAAGTGGAAATCGTGTTTGTGGGAGATGGGTGAAGTCCTCTGGGCTGTGATCAGAGTACTTACAAACCTTTGTGTTTAAACCTGCATCTCTGTCTGCTTTTCCTGTCATACGGACATTAGCAACAGTGACAATGCTTCACTTACTCCTTAGCTTTGTCCATGCCAGTCCAGTGTCTGACCATGATCAGTTCTTTTTACACATTATAGCTATCCATGGAGGGTCATTCTATTAATAAGCACGTTTCCAGTTGGGTTAGATTTTGAGTAAAAACTACTGTGAAGTCTTCTGCTGTGCTTTATAAAGGTGAACAGGTTTCAGTGGTGGAACAACCCCTAAGGTAGAGCCAATTTCTGCATTGTTGTAGCAGAACAGAGCAGTTATTCCAGGGGAGGATACTTTTTGTCTGCTTTCTGCAGTCAGTTGAACAGAGGTCAGATTTGTTGGAAGCTGCTTAATTGTACAAGCAGCACTGCTCAGACCATGGAGCACAGCTTCATGCTGTTCTCTCAGCTGTCTGCTCCTTCTGCAATGATTGGCTCTGCTTCTTTTCAACTGTGAACATCTCGCTACAGGCCTTCCTTGATCCTGCTGCCTTATGGCTCGAGACCAACGTGTGGGCAATAATCACCATCTGGAGGGAGAATGAGATTCAGGCCCAGCTGAACTTGGCTGTAAGTTGCATTTGAAATGGGGCATGGGAGGCTTTACGCCAGGCCACCGTTCTTCTATCCTGAAAAGCTTCATTCTGCCCCTGTCCCCTGGCAGGCAGCAGCTCTGCAAGTAGCTCACAGGAGCCGTGGGAGCCGCTGCTACTGGGGCAGGAGCAGCTTGTACTGATCAGCCACTCCAGGCAGGGCACGCCTTCCTGCCTCAGCCAGTTCCTGAAGGTGCTGGAAGCAAACTGGTATGGAGTAGGAGCAGCCCCTGCACAGAGCAGCCAGATAACTTTAAGTGAGGGGGAAGCTTTTGCCTCAGTAGGGGACCTGGTGGGCTGTATTGTCCCTGCAAGAGACAGTACCTTTGCAGAGTTTGGGATTGTGTCCCCATCTAAAATACACGTAAGGCAGACTAGAGGTTCCAGGGAACATAGTAATGCATGGCAGAGGATCTCAGTGCCTTTGAGTGGAATGGGGGATATCCCTATTGCTCTTAGTTGGGTTGAGGTCTAGTATCACATTCTTGTGATTTTTTTTTTGGAATCCTACTTAGGATGCTTCCATTACTTAGAAAGGAAAATAAAGTTGTATCGAGTATCGTACTACTAGTTTCCATTTGTTAAAGACATACTTCTACATCAGAAATAACTTACTGCCCCATGGCTTGTCTTACAATCTGCCTGTTTTCCTTTGCTTATCTGGGTCCAAGAGTATTTGCAGGGGAGAGGCAGGAAAGGAATGCAACAGCTAAGCTCCTTATGGCCCACATCACTGCCTGGCAGCATTCTCCAGCTGTTAAGATGGATGTTTTATGTACATGGAAGTAGAGGTAGATTGTTTTCTGTGTGAGATGTATGGTTTTTTAAGAAAACGCATGCTTCTCATTATGTGAGGTTCTATGCTTTTCTGAACAGAAGCATTTGAATTATGTTCTAACAGTCCATCATATATCCTGTTTGTTCTGATTTCAGTTAAGTTGTGATAATCTAATATGTTTTTCTGAGTACCAGAGTTAAAATATGGCACCATCCATATTCTTCATTCAGCACAGATATGTACCTGAAAAGTAATTTTTTTCAAGAGTTAAGAATGCCTATACTCTTGATAAATCTATCCTGAACAGCAATGAATAAACTGCAGAAATTTTGAATTAATTCTGATATGTTTTATCAGAAGTATGGAGAAGCCTTGCTCCCTTTTGCTTTCTTTCTCCTGTACTCTCTCTCTCAAAGGAATTCTTCTGCAAGGTACTTTGTCATTGCTGTCTAGGTTTTCTTCCAAGATCTAAGATGTACTGCTGCTTCAGAAACGGAATTAAATCATTTGAATGAAAAGCAAAGGTACCTCACGTCATCTCTGATGAAATCCCAAAGTAACTAAGTCTGGGTACACCAAAACATGCCTCTCTGTTTTCCTACATTGGAGTTCTTAATTTTTGTAGATGAAGTAGAATGTTTGATTCTTTCCAGGTAGTACAGCTGGCAAAATCTGTGATTCTATTTTCTGTAGGAAGATCTAATATTTTCGATTTTGTGAAAGATGCGCTACTCAAGCTGCAATTAGCATGAATTCAGTCTGCCCCAATGTCCCTGAATATGTGTAATCCCAGGATTACACTGACTGATCAGAACTTCTCCTGCAATTTCCCCTTGCACATATCATGCATCATGCCAAGTGTGAAAGAAAGATTAAGAAGTATAGAAGGAAGCAATAAATTAGAACATATTCCTCCTGAAACCTGAGACATTTGAAAAATGCTGGAGAGTTCTTAATTTTAGCATCCTCTAATGCTAGTAAATGGTTATGAAATCTACTTTAAAGGTCTGTCTTCTAAACACACTTGGTCTCCTGAGAAATAATGGCCTGCTACCTCTGTGGCACCATTAATTTGAGTAGCAGAAGCTTGTACTAAACTATATCTAGAGCTCTCACTATTAAGTATTGCTCTGCATAAAGAAATTTATATTAATAGCCTAGGCACTTTTACTGTGATTTCATACATTAAACCAATGGTAATGTTGTAAAACTTAGGAAGCCAAAAGTTTAGAAATACTGCAGTCAGTATTCTCTGCAATCTTAAATTGGTATTCATGTGCATAAACACCATAATGCACTATTTTATTACATGCTTCCTTCCTCCAAAAGGCTCTAGCCTCGTTAAATACATAGAATAAAAATGGTAACATTCACTATTGCAAAATTAGGTGTGTGGTAAAAGAATGAAGGGTTTATTAGGAGAATGATGTCATGGAAAAAGCAAATAAACGCCATTCTTATCCCTTGTAGTCTTTTCTTGCATCCATCACAAAATAATTTGGGGAAGTTTCTTAAATTTTTATAAGTTGTCACTTATTATAGATCTTACTTTCTACAAATCTAACCCAGTGCTATAAAAGTGCTGAGCTCTCACAACCACAGCTGATGTCTAGTGGAGTTTTCCTTCAAAATACAAAGTTTTTTAAAAGGCTATATAAGCAGATAAATAAAATTGTGAAATCAATTTAGGATATAAATTCTTGCAGTTTTCACTTCTGCTATACCTTGGTTGCTTTTTCTGAAAAATGAGGACAGTAACAAAATTGACTGGAATATCTGAGGTGTTTAGGGAAGAATACTGTAGAAAAAACCAGGAAAAAATCAGCAACTCTATTGTCAGCATAGGAAACACTGTTGTGTGAGTAGTAAGGCCAAGGGGCAAAATTAGGGTAAAAGTAACCGAGGGGTTGTAACAACTCACTCCCTGAGCTCTATCTGTCCTGAGTGCAAATAAGACAGGAGTCCAGTTGAAAAATTCTATGCATATAATTGATAACAATATCGTAACCTCTATGTACAATAGAATTGAATTAAGGCTTCTGTTATTGCCTGTCCTGAACCCTTGACTCTTCAACTTGATGGCCTTTTTCACCTTGCATACTTTTTTTCCCTGTAAAGAAAACTTCATACATATAAAATATGAGAATATATGAGTAGGTATGCATCTGGATATAAATTCTCCTAAATTTTTATGGCTACCTCTTACATGCAAAGAATATGCAGTGTAGACAGTCTTTATTCCAAAGGAACTCCCCATTTGTTAGTGTTAATAACTAGCTTGCATCCATGCTGGATGAGCAGCTGCAGAGAATCAGGATATTGGAGATGATGCTTCCCTCTGGGTTGCTACAATAAACTCTTGTTTTGGTGCTTTGATTTAAAGCACTGAAAATCTCCTAAGGAATGTGTCAGGACACCGAAGGATTTTTTTTCCATTTGCAGTACAATGGAGAAAATATTCTTAGGCTCTCCAGAGAGATAAATATGAGATTGCAATACATTAATTGTATTTAAAATGAAAGTGTGTTGAAAGCGCTCTATTGAATATTAAGTAGATCCTATTCTAATATACCTCAGATCAGAGTATGGGATTTTCCCTTAATACTTTGCAAGCTACTGCTTATCTTAACTACAGAAGACATTCTATACTAAGGCTTATTTTGGCTATAGATTCAAGAGTCCCGAGTCTAAAATGGCCTGTAGGATGACTGAGCTGCAGTACTACTTGCTGAATGATTCATTGAACAGTGTTCACATCATCTTCAAAGAAAAATACTTTTCCTTTCTGCTCAGTGAACAGGAGCAGCTGCTGTGAATATGGGTATTGACAAGAGGCTAACGGAATCAAATGAGTAATATGCAAAGGGAAGAGAAAGCACATCTATTGTGTTCATGCAGGAGATAATAAGTAATATTGCTGTAATACCTACTTTTCCAAATGAAAATGGTTTACCTTAATATAGACCTCATATCCAGATTGAGCCCAAGGTATTTTTTTTTAGTTCATAGACAGTATAGGATCTATATGTGTAAGCAGGAAAAACATATACAGCCAAGTCGGGAAACCCAAATGCCGGAAATGGACTCTGCAAGTTCATGTATCATGTAGCCATCAAATGAAGCACATTTCAAATAATTAAGTACATACTATTTCAATAAACCATTTTGATGCATAGAATGCTATGTAGGGTTTGAATCCAAAGCTTCAGGGCTAGATTTACAACCTTTGTTATTTTGTGTTGATGCAGTTACTATCAGATTGCAACTAGTATTGCTTTTGCTGACAGTAGCAGCAGTAAATCATTACTCTGTGTGAAGAGTCATAATGGAGAACTGCACAGCACCACAGCAGGCACATCTACTCTGCAGGTAGTGTAGAGAAGCTTCTGAATCTGGGAACTGGAAAATCAAGCAATTGAGATTTGAACCTCCCATGTCATCATTGGGGGAGAGGGGGATGTACAATGTAAATGGAATGTAGGAAACCCTAAATTCCTTGATAAGAGCTTCAGCATCTCTGAAATAGGATGTTTCATGTGTTTGAATTGGGCCAAATTTGGGCATCTTTTAATGGGACCAGAAAATACACATATTCTTTTTGGGATTGCTAAACGTCAAGGTCCTCTTCTGCCTACATTCCTAGAAAGACCAAGTCACATATGAATGAAGCTGCAAGCTTGAGCATCTCCAGGGTAGATTCATTAGGCCAGGTGCTCCTGCCTGCCATACAGAAGTGAGCTGGTATCATTACATCAATTACAAATTATCTTAACCAATATCAATTTTCCAGTAACATTTGAGTCGAATTTTGAGTCATCTCCATAGTAGTTGTTCTTCTGCTGAGTGGAGATAGGAAAGCTGCAACTTGTGTGACCCCCAGCACTACCACTGGCATTCAGCTGTAAAAATGCCAGGCCTTTATCCAGGAATTGGGACAGTTCAGTGTTTCAATGCTCTGTAACATTTTTTTCTAGATTAGACTTTCACAGCATTGCTGTCTGTTTTTCATTAGTCTTCTCTCAGACACACTGATTTTCACCCTTTATATCAAGCCTTAGTGACCCACCCTGTAGAAGCTCATCCCCTTTATATGGTCTTCCAGTTATTATGCCTGAAGCTAGCAAAGTCAAATGATGCATGTTTCAGACAGGCATCTAATCAGAGTGATTTGTAGGCACTCTGAGAGGAACCAAAGTCCAACCAGTGCCCCAATGATAAAAGCCCACTGATTAATCCCAAGGCTACACTTTGCTGTGATTTGCCATTTGTGCAGAATAAATAAAACATGATCTGTTTCACTGTCAACTGCTGGAAAACGGTTGCTTGTTAAATACTCTCACTCACAGAAATGAGAGAAAGAGAACTTGTCTGGGATTCTACCCCAGCCTTTTTTCCCCCAACTAAGATTGTTAATGGGTGGGTTTGGTGTTCCAGAAATGTTTCGTAATGAGTACATGATTTAATATAGTAGATGCTGGTGGATTGATTTAATTTTTTCTAATCGGTTTAGACAGGATTATATATCCATCCATAAATAGCTTTAAATGCATGATAAGCATATCAAAGGCCTGGCTGGCAAAGAGAAAGCAATCTTTCAGAGAGCCTGAAAACTAAGAAACTCAGAATGTCACCCACTGCACAAGCTACTGCTTTGTATCTATGAATGTTCTTTTTTTTTCTTGAGAGACCTTTTGCCAAAGGAGAAGCAAAATATTTATTCAAATAGAATTTAAATTCTCCTCTATTTTTTTTCTTGCTAGTTTATTTATAACCTCATTGCTTTATAAATAGGGCTAAAAAATTGTCTTTTGGGAATAGAGACTCTTTCTTACCCTAGTCTCCCTTGCACTGTGCAATTGGTTGTATTCTTTGGTTTCAGAATTAGAAGTGATTTTCTCTACCATAACCAATAAAGAAATATATTCGGTAATTAAAAAAAGAGACTAGTTTGCCTTACTTTTTCTATTTATTGTGCCTGAACTGTATGTGAAACTTTTTATACACATAGAAAGGAACAGGACAGTACTTACTGCATCCTAAGAGAGAAATGTATTGTTGAGGAAAAGCAGTCCATTGATTTTTGGGGGGGGTTATATGCAAACAGTATTTTGAAGAATGTAGTTTACTGTTAAGCTGCCTTCATGGTTCAGTGAGAGCTGACATCCTGAATCCAGGATACCGGTGAGAGATTACAGAGCTTTCTCAGGATACAGCTAAATGTGAGATCTTTCGTTGCAAAGATATTTGGCTTTTTGTGAACAGTAGAAGAAGACAAAAGAAAAGGACTTCTGTGCTTGACAACCACATGACTGGATGATATAAAAGACAATGTTATGTTTGGAGGAAAGAGTGCAGAAACAGCATGTTATTTTATGGCTTGAAGCTAGAATGAGGCTCTTTTGCAGAAGACAGGTACTTATTTCCTCTATCAAGTAAAGCTGCTGTTGGGTACCACTGGCCAGTGGTACTTTTCCCAAATGACAGCAAGCCATGACTGGGTGTGTCACAAAGAAAGAAATGAGAAATAGAAAATTGTATTTTTCCACTGAGTGATTTAGTAGAAAGGTAGGTGGAAAAAGAAATCAAAACACCATAATGTAAGAAAATAGTCTGGCTTTACTTTTCTGTGTACTCTGAATTTTCTGTTTCTTTTATCCTAAGTAGTGCTGTGTTTGAGAATTAAAGGTCTGTAACAATCAGTTTAGTTTGACACTCCAAGTTAGTGCTGTAGTATAAGAGAATAATTTATTTAAATGCCCATAGCAGATGAGTTTTTTTCCTCTCGAATTTCTGGTATGTATTTAAGTTAGTTTTATTTTGTAACTTTATTAAGGGGCCCTACGTTTTGAATCAGTCCTCTGCTCCTGCCAGCAGCACTCTCTGGCAAGACACACAGCTTGATCTGGAAGAAGTCATTCTTAATTCTGAAGAGGCACTTACTAATGCAACCATCTCCAGCAGACATGAGCACCTCAGCCTGTAAATCAGCCCAAGGGACTTCCAGATGCTATGGTTGAAACTGAAGACTGAAAGGCCTGAATCAATTTTCATGTCTGAAAAAGTTTGCCTTCTGTGTGCCAAGGCAGACTGTAGGATCAATTCAGAACTGTAGGGAACCTTTTCTCTCCCATTTTTCTCTCTGCTCAGTACTAGAACAGTAGGTAACACATCATTCAGAGCTAGCAGCATGGATGCTAATAATGGCATATCATTTTAGAGGAAAAGAATGCTTTGTTGATAATATAACTTTTTGCTTTATGATTTGCTTATGTTATGTGCAGCAAGATGTATTTAGAGATGAAGGCAACATGAGGGCTTTACCTAGGTTTGTGACAGCTGCCAAAATTTGTTGTCAGACTCATACCCACCTTTTTATTTTTCTTCAGAGTGGTTAAGTCTGGTCTTTTAGAGCTCTTTATATGCTTTTGTAACACCATGTTAATACTTCTCAGCTAGGAATTTGGGAAAATTAAAACCCTTTCCCCTCATCACACATCTACACATTCAGCAGTTCCTTGTCCCACACAAATGAAGAATATTATGAGAAAATCAAATTTTTCAGAGTTTTAAATTTTGTTCATTAATAAGATGATTCTGATTTTTCAGTTGATTCTTGGGATTGCTTGGGCACCTGTACACCAAATTGTTGTTGTTAAAACAAATTTTATTGAAGATAAATAAAATATCTTTGTCATGTCCTGCAACACCTGCTAGTAATACATAGGCTCACTGGAAAAAAAGACTGCCAGTGTGAGTTTGGTAAGCATTAGTATCTTCTTTCTGCTTTTCCAGTTGACTACCAGTATGTATTTCTTGTGATGGAAGCTGTTCCTCTTCTAATGAGCACAATTGTTGCAGTCCAGGATTTCCTTTAAGTGAGCTTAATGCCACTGTCCAAGAGTAACAGGGCACTGCAGCACCCATCTCCCATTGCAGAAGTAGCAACCATCATTCATTAAGAAAGAAGAAAGCATTTTACTTCTTCCTAAGGTCCTTTCTATTGACAGGCACAAATGAAACTCCAGAGAGGATAGAGAGAATGTGTGTCTTAGCAATGGCATTGGATGTGATATTAATGTTGTTAGTGGGAAGAATATTTGAATCTGTAGAAATATTTTCTTTTTTTAGTTTGGCCTCATGGGCTTTTAATTTCCCTTGCACGTGTAAATGTTTGTTGACTCACGTGTTAGAATATGTTAGGGTTTTTTTAAGGTTTAGTGAACTGTTAGCAGCAGTTAACAAATGACTAGAGAGACTAAGCAATGGACCTAAGCAACTGATCTTTACAGAATGGTATTTTTAATCCATGGTAATTCTGAATTACTAATTCAATTTGCAAAAATTAGGCATCTGCAGAAGTTTAGTAACTACTTGGCAACTATTTCTGTCCAGCATCCCCAAATACATTTTGAAAAATTTATTTCTACCTACTAGTGACAGAATTTTGAATGCTTAACTTTCCATTCCCCCTCATCTCATATAGTGAACATGGCATTAATGTTGTTAGTGGGAAGAACCTTTGGATCTGTGGAAACATTTTCCTTTTCTATTGGCCTGTGAAAACCTCTTTCTGGATAGGTACTAGCAGGGAAAGTGAACTTAAATGAGGCAGTAATCACACGTTCTCTTAAATCTCTTCTAAGGACAAATTCAGACCCAGAAATAATTCTGGTTTCTAACTAAATTTAATTTCTCCTAAGCAAAACTACTGATTTGGCTGTTTTTAAATTTGCTTTCTGAGCTGCACATCTCCATCCATGACTGCTTTGCATGCTCAAAACGTGAGATTTACATTGTCTGGTTCATGCTAGCAGCACAAGGTGCTTTAGGAAGACTTGTATTTTTGAGTTTGTTACCAACTGATTAAGGAACCATCTGTTCCAATGTGGAGGGCTTTTCCCTGGATGACCAATGGTGTGAAAAGACGTTTTGAGGTAGTTGGGAAGGAGCATCCTGCTTACTCAGCCGGAACTGAAACATCACTGATGACATCCTTGAAGAGTGCACCCAGAGCTGCCATGTGAGTTCTACTCACATTTCTGTTGCATGCAGTGCTCTTGTTGAAACATGAAGTGATGCTGCTTCTGGGAGGTCAGATTATCAGATCTTCAGTCTTTTTTCTTCCCAGGAACTCTGCCATCTGGTAGGTAAATTCTGGGGTACTTCTTGAAATCAGACACAGTATAAATCTCCATGTTAGAAAAACACTTAGAAGTTAGTTAACATGTTAGAAAGAAGAAAAGGAAAAGGATGTGTACCGAAGGGTTTTGTCGTGGTGATGTGTCTAGCTATATGCTCACTTTTTAACTGCTACTCCCTTTCACAGGATCACAAACTCCCTGCTTAATGAACCATGACTTAAGATAGCCTATCAATAGTGGAAGCCAATCCCTGACTTCCAGGATTTGCATCATGTTGCAGCCATAATGTGGATACACATGTAGACAGTACACATCAAAGAAGAACAAGGGCAGGCAAACACCACTATTAAATTTCAATAACTAGATTTATTCTGAAAGTGCAGAAACAGGATTTTTCATTTTGTAAAATGTTTCATGTCTTTAAAGTCTGTCTTGTTCCAAAGCAAAAATAAGAATGGTGACATTGGGGGAAAAGTCCATGAAATGCCTTCCTAAAACATTGTTATTATAGAGAAACCAGGCTTATTTTAGATCAATTGTAAAATAAGTTTTAAATTTTATTTTATTTTTAGCAACTGTTTTGAAAAAAAGGATGGTTTGCAGCATAATCTGTATATTTTTCCAGTTTGACTACTACTGTAAAAAAATGAAATACCTGCAAGGAGGCATTATCTAGTGAGGAAAAAGCAACAAACCCATACAAATAGTCATTTGGGAATTTTTGAAAAGCTCTAATTTTATCCAAGATATATTCTCTCTTGTAACTTGTTCTTGGGCTCCAAAAAGGGCTGATTGCAAAATGTCAGCATGGTACATGAGAAGGTCTGGAATCCCCAGAGCAGTCAGTTGTAAGAACACACAAAATCACATGGCTCCCAGGCTGGAGGGGAGGAGAACTGGTATTCCGGGAATTACAAATGAGAAATATTAGCTAGGTTAAGTAAATGGCATCCTAGGTTCTTCCTCTCAGTATAATGGAGCAGTTGGGGGCAAAAAGAAAGGTTACTTACAGGAACTGAACAGCAAGGTAGAATTTTCTGAAGATTTGTATTAATTCATTGCTACATTTAAGACTTCCAGGTTGGACTTTTTTTAAGAGACACCTTTTATCTTTTCAAGATCCTTGAGTCTGTGCGATAATTCATTTTTAACACGAGTTGTTGGCCTTTAACCCTTGAAATAAATCAGATGGATTTGGTGAGCCGATTTAGAACTTCTGCTCTTGGATGCTTCATTTGCTACCCAGAAATGTAGGCAGAAGCTTTTTTTCATTTTCCCAAACTCTACCTGTGCGTGTTCTAATGTCTCCTCTTACCCGCTTGAATGATTCTCTCTAGTGCTACTTTATGCAAGCCACAGCACAGCCAAACTCTTCTCAGAGATTGAATGAGTGACAGCATGTATTTTCAAGGTACACTAAATGAGAAATGTGCAATTTAAGCAAAGCATTCACACATTTGAATGAAAGACTGAAACTGTTGAAACTGCAGCTGCTGGCAGGAAATTGATGTACCAGTTGCTATTTACCTAGCAGAAATTAGTTCTCTGTGATCAGTTTTATTAAATGGGATGGAAAAAGTAAGCGTTCCCTCAAGAGGGTTAAAAAAATGTTCTCTTCAAAGTTGAGAGAGTTCAACATGCTTCTTCCCTGTGTCATTGCTGCTTTCTCTTCATGTTTCTTGTTGTTTTTTGGGTTTTTTTTCCCTGAAAAAATGGCACCATAAAATAGACTACTAAGCTTTCCTAATTGGCATTTGACCCTATCCAAAGCTTCCGCTTGCACTTTGGAATCAGTGAGTCAGTGACAGAAGTTCCACAGGAGGAGATTCTTCAGTCAGAATGTTCTCCTGTGGAGCACAGGCAAATGCACCGGGGCTGCACCTTTCCTGAGCACACAAGTCAGACACCCTGCAGTACAGAGTAAAGCTATATCTGAATAAAAAGGTGAGTTTCTATTTCTAACAGGTAACTTTTTCATAAATCAGACAAGTCCCTAGGGAATCTTGCTGTCATGGAGAGGTTTCAGTTGGTTCACTCACATGCTTCAGGGTTGCTTGATCTGTCAGAGTTTTCCCTATTGAAGGGCTGGAAATTGTTATTGGTTACTAATATAGCAAGCAGTGTGTAAAATACACCTCACTTTTTTAATTTTGCCAAGTTAATCTGCATCTCAAAGCATTTGAAACCTGTTTCTAGAAGGGAGAAGGTCTGCATGTGTCAGATACAACTAGAGAACATAAAAGAGCCTCTTAAATCTAAGGCTGAAATAAAGGTTTTAGGAGAGTTTTCTAGGTTTTCTAGCACAGATCTGGTGTATAGTCCAAAACAAGGGCAATCATTCCCCATCCTGTTAAGCAATCAAAGACAGGGGGCTGGAGCTACAGTTCTGTTTAATGGGAATCCAGTGGTCACAGCTCTTTCTAATTCAGCCCAGGCTCTTAGACACATGTGAGAGTAGATATGTGATACTAAAATGATAAAAAGTGCCTCATATTACTCTGAAGGACCAGAGTAGTACTATGTTATTTAAGCCAAGATATCTGTTACCTGGGAGATGATCCAGAGTCTGGTGGTTTTGCAGTGTGAAGTCTCTCCAGTAGTTCACTAAACCAGCCTTATCTTACCTGTGTACTTTTCTACTAAAATGTAAAGCAGATGGATTGTGAATTTTTGTCTAGCTATAGTAAGTCTATCTTGGAAATAACCCTGGAACTAATCACTTATATTTTTCAAGCCTGTGTGCCTAAAATTAAACACCTGCATCCACATCAGTCACTTCAGGAACTGGAAAGAAGAAATAGGTCTTGTTTTTCAGAGTAGTTAATTTAATGAAAAGACTTGCAAGTACCAAGGTAATAGTTACTGGCAGAAGAAAGTACTCAGCACTTAAAAAATTCAGGATTCCAAAAAATTTTCAACAGGCATGTTTAAATGTTTGGGCCACTGTGTTTTTTATAATTAAGATTTTATTCCTTTTTTTCTTTTTAATTCCTCCACACAATTATTTTAGGGCTTTTTCCATCCATTTGGTCTCTTTTTTAGTTTTTATGAAACTAAATCTAAATTTTTAGTAAATCACAGGAGAAGAGAATAACGGAAATGTGGCTGAATGGGATATTAAGAGATTGCTTAGCCCATCCATTTTTCCTGCTGAGGAAACCCAACTAAAGCCACAATATGCAACAGAGCAAGGTAGAAAGTAGGTCCTCTCATCTTAGGTTGGGCTGGGTATCCATAACTACTGTCAGAGGAAGGCAGCGCTACCAGGAGATCACAAAGGGAAACAGTCTGAAAGAAAACCAAGTTGAAACAGCAATGTGTCTCCTCCATAGCTCAAAGGAAGGAGACCCCAGCATCAACTCTAACTTTTTCTGTGTCCCCCTCATAGTCCTATCCCAGTCCTAAGGCACTGCTGGGAGCAGGTACCTTCAGGGCTTCAGAAGGATACAGAGACATGGCCTGCAGGTTGGGCATGAGACTGAGGATGCATGAACACCAAAAGAAGTTACACATGCTGGTGACTGGTGGAGCAGGGGATAAGGAGTGATGAGGCAGGCAGAGTAAACTGGCAAGGAGCTGATGTTCGTTACACTGGAACTTTTCCCAGGAAAGGCTGGAGATGGTCGGATTTTTTTTCTTTTCTCCATAACAGGTTCAGCTTTATCTGAGTGTTCTTGAAAAGCATTTGCCTGTGGAAATAGCATGATAGTGTAGGCATTTGAGAACAGTTTAAGCAACTTATTCCTTACTTTACTATCCTTATTATTCATAAAGTTTTCTCAGATATGCCTCTCCACAGCCTCTTTAGTGTTAGTGCCATTGCCTTCTGAAAGAAGTGTTTTATTTCTGTAATGGTAGTCAGAGTACAGCATACTCTCACTTTGTAATGTTTCAGCATCTCACTCAAGTAATTCTAGTCTTTGACAGTGTCTTTGATGTCCATGGGTATGATTTTAATGGGCCAAGTTGTTTCTGGCATTGTGTGACAAATGAACCTATGGTCCTAATTTTTCAAACTATTATATTTTCTATAGCTGGTTTCCAAGAATATCTAGAATCTTGGGATGAAAAAAAATATATATACACATTTGTCATAAAGCATAAATTGATATGTACACGTTGTTATGAGACTTTCAGCATTACTTGAAACCCTGTGAAATTAACAGAAATTTAAGGCACCACTTCCACCACAGTTAAAGTAGAAATTGAGAGTGCTGGTTACTTGCTAGTGTTACCTGCTGGCCAGCAAAAGTGGCAACCACTGTCATGAATGTTTTCATGGTGAGTAACATGCTGGTCAGGTAGCTGAATTACTTATGCTCAACTGCACTGCGAAGCAATGGGTCAAGGATGGTGGTGTGAATGAGTAAGTGCAAGCTTGTTTCTGAACAGATGTGTAAACAAGTAGTGTCTTGTCTGTTTCCTAAATGGCATTTTTTATTTCCCACCCAGACCAATTACTTCAAAACCACTTCATTCCATCACTTCAGATAAGGGTGAGCATGTTCTTTTCAAACAGCAAAACATGGTCAAAGCAAATGTGGCAAACCCCATTCTGGAGAACATCTGTGAGGTCCACTGTGTACTCATATTACTGTTTGGGAAGTGCTGCTCTCTTAGTTCTGTTACTGAAAAGAGAAAGAGGGTTGTGATTTGTTGTGTGGGTTTGTGGTTTGTTTGTTTGTTTGGTGGTTTTGGTTGGTGGTTTTGTTTTGTTTTGTGTTTTGTTTTTTGGTTTTGTTTTTGTTTGGTTTTTTTTTAAGCGGTGAGATATGCCAGAAAAATGTTGAGATGTGCATTTTAGGAACATCTTAGTGTGTGATAGTCAGCTAGCTGCAACTGAAAGTGAAGATAAGGGCAATTAGATTAGGAGTGATAAAAAGCATTGCAGGCTTGCTTTCATTCATTCCAGGACACAAAGAATGTGAAACCAAGAACATCTTTTAGTGCACAGCAGCAGAACAAAGGCATCTAGAGAGTACATGAAGCAGACACCCTCCCTAACAGCTTCCTCTGCTTTTTAAAGGATCAGAGATTCAGCCTGAAGAAATTCTGCTTAAGGGTAGCATTCTCACCTGTTTCATTTCTCCTGGCTGCTGTTGTGGACAGCTGTCTTGATCAGGTCCATAGGCAAGGTGGGACTCTATGAGAACAGAAAAAAAAATGCAGCAAGCTTTTGAACAGCAGCTACAACCTAACAGACTCCAGGGAAATATGGTCTCAGTGAAAGCCAGCAAACCTTGGAGAACAGAGTTGTTCCATCAGCATGCTTTTGGTTCTTTATATTTGGGAGGAGTTGTCAATTCATATCTTTGATTCATTGTGGAAAAGAACACTGAATGTAGTCTGGTACCTCAGGATGCTGTGGTTGATAAACAGACCTGAGGCAGGATTAAAGGTGGATGATACAGATATGTATGCCTATCATACAAGGTTTGAAAGCAAATCAGATGAATGTTGTACCTGTAATTCAAAGGGTGATAGGGAAGGTCTCAGGGCAGACAGCTGTTGAGCAGCTCCCAAGAACCAGGCAACAGTATTGAGCAGGAAAGGATCACCCACAGGAAAGGATCACTCTAAAAAGTGAAAAGAGAGTTGTTCCTCAGAGGGTAAGACACTGCATAAACTATTTTATGTGCTTACTAACACCATGAATCAGGAGCATGGAGACCCTGTGGCAAACCGTGTTTTTAGGCTCCAGATACACAGTTGTTACTTTTGAGGTATTAGTTCTGTTCTTTGTTTTGCTGCAAGAACATTAGGAAGCTCAATTATTTTTGTGTTGGTTTCTCTATCCATAATCCAAATACTAATAGTATTCTATGCTTTAGAAAAATTTGCAAATACTAGTGAATTAAATTGCTTAGCTGTCTGTAGCTTTCATGTGATTTGGAAGTAGAACATTTTGTTCTACAAAGCTTGAGAAATTTCTTTCTTGGGAACAAGCTTCTCATCCTGCTGTAATATGTAAAGAGTATGAAAAAGGATGTTGTTTGCTCAATAGTACTTCTCTAAAAGTTGTCAATTTGGTGAGACTGTGAGACTGTGGAGGAAGTGGATTTGAGCATTTTTTTAAAAAGTGTTTGAGTGATATAAATTAGATTTGGAAAATTATTAATTCTCATCTAAATTAAATAAACTTTCTAATTTTTCCAGGGGGGAGGTTATATGTGATACTTCTCCATCCAATCAAAAGCAGGAAAACTGCTTAAGTACCATTTTCATAAATAACAGTGGAAGATCAAATTTTCTCCAGTGTTATTCTTTTGAGCTGTAGAGGATACATGTATATCCTTGCTGACTGTGTGCCTGAATTGGCAAATAACACATTAGAGCCTGTTTTCCCTGCCAGCAATGCTTAAATGTAATGTTTCCTACAACAAGACAACAGTAAGACTGCATGTTTAAAAAAATGAAAAAAAAAAACCCAAAAACACTGCAAAACCCTCAAAAACTATTTTTACTGAATGATTAGAGCTTCCCCTTGTATTTTTAATTCTTTGAAAATAAAGCTGAAATTAAGGGCACAGTGCTTCCCTGCAGCAAGGGCTCTTAGACCATTTCCTCAGTGTTTTGCTTTGATAATTTTGCAATAGGTAGACTTGTAGATCACACATGAGCTCAAGTTCAGGCTGTTGAGATTTTCAATTGAAGAGCAAGGGGGAGCATAAGAATAAATACATCCATGTAGTAAAACACTTCTCAGAAGCATTCTGATGACAGGTGCTGTAGCAACACGTTGGAATAAGGATCTTTTTTCTATTGTTTACAATTTTAATAAGTACTTGGTTTTCTGTCTGCATCAGTCCAGTCACAGAACAAAGCCAAACAAAATGTGTGCAGTAACTCAGAGTGGTTCATGGCTGCTGTTTGAGGTCAGGGTTCTTTCCTCATTCCCATATTTCTGCTCTCTGGTCGAGCTCCCTGTTCCCACACTGACATAACAGATAAAGATACCTCGGTTCACTCAGCTTCCTTGTCATTTAGCATTTTCACTAAGCTGAAGCACAAAGAACGTTTTTACTCCTGTGAGTAAATAAATGCTAAGGCAGTGTCTGGTGATTCCTCTGAAACCTCAAGATGTCTCAGAGCATAACTGATAGATTTGATTAAATGGCACCCGTAAGACTGTTGTTGCAGAAGAGTGATTAAGCCTAAATTATCTGAAAGACTCTGACTCAGGATATAAACAATGTAAGAGCAATTGAGAGACCCTGAATCATGAACTGTGACATGATATATCCTGGAGTTCAATAAGCTAATGGTGCTATTAATGACTAAGCCGAAGCAAGCGGAGGTTTTGTTTGCTTCTGATTTCATGTCTTCCACCCTCAATCTCTGCAGGTGGCTAAACATACAAAAGTACTTATGAAGTGGGGGGAAGGGAAATAGAGAAGAGAATAAAGTAGGAAAAGACAAGCAAAGGGATTTATGCTTTTGTTTACATCTGAAAAATTTCCTGATGTCCCTAGGGTAATGGTATACTCACAGTGAGGGAGGGAGAAAGGCCCCCAAGCTCCTTTGTGGGAGGGGGCAAAGAATAAGGGGCAGATAAGGAAACAAAAAGCAAAATGTAAAATACAGCCAGGGGAAAGAGAACACTTTTTTTTTAGACAGGGAAAGGCAAAAAGAGATGTGGGGTGAGGGGAGGAAAGCAGACATGTCCAAAAGGTTGTCAGGATTCTTTATTATCTCTTCTTGAAATTCTCTGAGCTCCAATGGCAGTAGTGCACAGAGGTTCTTACAGGGGAAAAATAAGTCAGGCAGGAGGTTGTTTACAAATTGTTGTCCTGAAATTTTCACATTTATTGATCAAAATCAGGTAATCCTCCCTGCCTCTTAGTATATAATGATGACAGGAAAAGCTGAATAGCATGTTCCCTTGGAAAAACAATGCTATTCCATAATAAATAAACTGAAATTTCAGTGACAGATCTGACAGGTTTTTTATCTTATTTTCATTGTATTTGAAAGAGAGGAAAAGTAGTGGAGTTAAGTCTCTCTTACTGTTTTCCTTAAATTAAATAAAAGGAGTAGGAAGGGGATGGGAGAGAAGAGCCAGCTACAGAACAATGTTATCTTTCCAGTCATTTCTATGGCAAATGAAAGTGCTTCTCAAGGATAAGTATCATACTGAAAGCTTATGCAGTGGTCATGGGGAATTGCTGCCAGAACCAGAGAGAAGTGAGTACAAAGGACTCAATATTAATGAAAAGTGCCATTAGGTATTTCAGTGTAACAAGCAGGTTTTTCTCCTGTGTGACACAGTAGTGACAAATGGTTCATCTTAACTCAGTGTCCTTTAAATCATGCCAAAACTTAATACTAAGGGGAGAAGGATGCTCACTAATCTCTTAATGAAAAATGTTAGTAGCCAGGTCCTTATGTTTGCCTTCAAGTTGGCTATGAATATGTAAAAATGTTGGCTGTGCATGAAGAATGAGGAGATATTCATAATGTGAAACTGTCTCTTTTTATTAGCATTTAAGTAAAGATAAGACTACCCTGCATGACCACATGCAGACAAAATGAACAGTGAGAGAGAACAACTTTTTAAATTTTTCCTCACATTAGATTTACCTGATTAGAAGCTGACCAGGTATCAGAATCATAAAGCACTCTCTAAAATGAAAATCCCTAATGGCTTCATTAATACTGTGAACTGACATGAAGCTTCAGGCAGAGGACTTTAGTGTACCTTGGCATCTAAAGAGGGGCTCTCTGGAGAGCAGGCTTCAGAAGTGCTGTTACCACTGCTATACTTGGTGTTGAGATAGAGCAGGATATTATTGTCTTTACACATTGGAAGTATGGGAGTCTGTCCCCCTTGGTGGTGGAAAGCAGGGCTTTACTTTGCACACCCATGTCAGAGCTGCTGCATGTAAGGGATAGCAACAGCCTAAGCTCATCAACTGCTTTTAGCAGGAGATATTTGATTGCCACAGAGTTTGTTTGCAGAATTGGTGGGAACCACATCTTCAATAGAGCTGCCACTCCTGCAGTGAGTGGTGGTTGTTTGCTTTTTTGGCTAAGATGTACAAAAACTGGCAATCTTTTAATCTTTCTGCATGTGCAGAAAGATTAAGGCTGTGCCTTAATCCAACCTAGCTTGTGAGGAACTAGAACAAAGGCCAGATAAAGTCTGAGTGCAGACCATGTTTTCAGTTGCTGCTCAGAATCACCAACATGCAGTAGTGCTGCTCTGGCCATCTCTGCAGGGGAGGATCAAAAAGAAGCTGAGTGTTAGAGGTAGATTGGACTAAACTGTAGGAATAAAAAAAAAAGGAGGCTGCTTTCAAAGTTCAGAGTGCTTCTTAGGAAATTATGTTTTTAATTATGATGTTGATGTGATAGCTACTGGAAAATCAAATTAGTATGCAGGATATTAGCAAATGTCTATGGTTTTTAGAGAAGAGATACAAAATAAAGGAACTCTTCTGGGATGAAGCTCTGCTGGGTCGGCCAAAATCCATCAGACTTGAGAGCCAGCCATATCGCCTGCCCTGGGGTTTTCATTTCAAGTGCTTTCAAGTTGGGCATCCAGGAATTGATCTGGGGTGCCAGCTGCATTAAGACAGAGAGTGTCAACATGCTTCAAACACAGCACACATGCAGGGTAACAGAGTCTGGAAAACAAGAAAAAGGTACAGAATCCACACTGAAATTTGTACTGGTGGATGTACTGTTACAGTACATGGACTGTACATGTACTGGTACAGATTTGGATGCCCAAATCTGCTTTCATCTCCTCAATGTGAGATGCACAGGCTGGACAGTAAGTTCATTTCAAGTATTCACTATTAGCAATGCCCCCTATGATACCATGGTGTGTTTATTACTAGCTAAGTATAAAATAATTTGGTGTCAGATGGGTTGTAGGCATATCTTTGTTTTCAGTGCTCCTTAGGCCAGTATCCTGGTACGGGCAAAGTCCCCTCATGTACTGTAAGCAATTTTAATTAAGTCTCTTGTGTATTTAATTGTCTAGTATACTACCACTGACAGGTAGGCAGGTTTATATATACAGTTGTCATTTGATTGAGTACTCTGCATGTACTGTGTGTGAAAGTGTGTATTTCCAGCAGTTCAGTATGTATAGGCCTCCGAGATCTCTAGACTGCACCTAGCAATGGAGATTTTGGGGAAGAGAGTTTCTATCCATGGTAGGAAAGACCAAGTTAAGGACTATGTTAAGTACATTGGATGTATAAAATCCATCAGATAACACAGATTGCATCTAAGGATGCTGATGAAGCTGGCACATGACATTGTAGAGCTAGGTTCTTGTCTTGAGAGAATATGGCAATATGGAGATGTTTCTGTTGACTGAAAGGAAGGAAATGTCTTTTCAAAAAAAGACATCAGGAAAACTGACCAACATCAGGTTGGACAGTCATACATCGCCTTAGCCCTGAAAATTTTGACATAGACACTATTTCCAGGCATGTGGAGGATAAGAAGGGGGCTGGAAACTGCAGATTTTGAAGGACAAACTGAAGGTGATCAACGTGAATGCCTTCTGTATTGAAAAAACTGGCTCCGTTAATGAGGGAAGAACAGTGAATTTATTTTAGCAAGGTTTTCAGCACTGTCTTTTATAGTATCCTCATAGTCAAATTTAGGAAATGTGAATTACAGAATAACAAAATGGGGGGGGGGGGGGGGGGGGAGGGCGGAAATGGCTGAAGTATCAGGCTTAAAATTCCAGCAGTACCATCACACTTTAGCTGCAGGCTCACTATGCCTGGCATTCCTGGCATGAGTCACTTCTGGGGCTGCCATTGCTTCACACCTGCAGCAACAACCTGATCAACAGCACAGAAGGACCTGCCCTGAGGAGCTTCTCAGGTGACACCAACTTGGAGGGAGCTGGTGGCTGCTGGAAGGCCCCAGCCCTGCAGAGGGACTGCTGGCACTGTCACTCAGAAGGCCCTGCCGGCAGCAGGGGTCACCTGCCGGGAAGCCCGGGACACCCAAGGCACAGCTGGGGCTGCAGGCCAGGGACAGCCCAGCAGGGACAGGGCTGGGGTCCAGCAGGTGAGAGGCAGAGCAGAGTCAGGAGTGGATCCCTGCTCTGCTGGAGGCCAAAGCACATCCTGAGCACGAGTGTGGCTGCCAAGCCCAGGGAAAGGATGGTGGCCCTTGGCTCAGTAGCTCGTGAGGCTTCATCTGGAACTCTGTGTGTCCACATCTGGGACCTCCTAGAACAAGACCAATCTTGACAGCCTGGAGAAAATCCAGAGCAGGGCCCAAGGGTGGTGCAGCATAGGAAAAAGCAGGCAGGGGGAATGGAATTTTTCCTTTCTAATACCTGCCAGGAGCCACAGAGAAGACAGACTCTTCTCAGAGGTGCAGAGAAGAAAAGGACAGGAGCCAACAAGTTGGATCAAGGGCAGAGCTGTCTGGGAATCAGGGGAAAAAAGTTTCCCAAAGAGGGTGGATAAGCCCTGAGTCAGGCTGTTGCAACCCAGGCTGCAGAAAATCCATCTCTGGAGACCCTCCAGACTTGATGGGAAAAGGTCCTGTGCCCTTTTGAGGTAGCCCTGCTTCGAGCAGGGGGCTGAGCAGAGACTTTCAGGGGCCCTACCAATCTGCATTCCTTCTTGAGCCTGCATTGGGTTGGTTTGTTTGCCTTTAAGAGGGTGAGCACGTGTGGGGGTGGGGTTGACAGGGGAACCTGTGAACCTTTTTTCTCTGAATGAGAGGTGTCTGTCTGTGACAGATGCAGGCCCAGGCATAAACAAATGGATGCACATGGCAGAGGAGGCCTGTAAGCTCTGCCAGCACTGCAAATACCTGTTATGTCCAAGAATCTGGAGCCCTCACTTTATCTCTTGATATTTTCTCAAGGAACTTCCTTGCCGTTTCCAAGACGCTTCTCCTCCCAAGGCTATTTGCATAAGGGACTAATTATAATCAGGGCTGTTCAAGCAGCAAAGATGTGGGTAAGGGAAAACCTGTTTGATCATCAAAATTGCTCACTTTGGAGAGGAGGAATTTAGATGATTATACATGCAGATGTGTATGCATACACACGGGTTATTTTGCTTTGCTTTTTAACATTTACTGTTATCATAAGGTGTTTTCACACATCCTTCTCAAGCTTGTATATTTGATAAAGTCATTTTAGAGTGGTCCTATTTTCAAGCATTTGTTTATTTTAAAGCCTACTTAGATGCATTCATGTTGTAGTGTTTTCTATCCTTTTAATTCCTTGGCCATGAGTCTTTCCAACCCTATGACTATGCTTGCTCCCATTCTCCTGATTTGTTGTTGAAAAGTTTGCTAAAAGCACGGTTTATTTCTATAACTGATGAGGGAGTTTGCCATTTTGCTTGTGGTTTAGTGAGAATAAAAAAAAATAAAGAGGTTGTATAAATGTAACTCCATTTAAAAAAGAAAAGCTAAGGCACCAACATATTGTTATGAGAGCTATTAAAATAATTAGTCCCTATCTTAGGATGATTGCAAAAGGAAATAAGTAAAGAGAATGAAACATATAACAACTGGATTATAAAATGAACAACCAGCATAAAACTTAAATGAGTCAAAAGTTTAAACCAGGATGTGACTGAGTTGCAGGGTAATGTAGGAAGGGAAAATGTAATTGTGCTTATTTCATGGCAGTTTACTTGAACTAAATGTCCCTGAAAAATGTCTGAGACGTGTGGATAGAGGTTGTACTTTTCAAAAATGTACCACTGTATTTGATTTCAAGACAGTCAGTGGGTCAAACTTTGCCTAAGGCAATCACAGCAGCTTTAACAATCAAGTGCTTAGGGGAATGGGATAAAATGTCTGCATTCTTTCTTTGATTTAATCTCACTCCTTATTTTATTATTGCCTGCTGGATGGGTCTGTGTTTGTTCATTCGTGTCCAGTGCTGCCTCACACCAAGAGAAGAAAGATGGGTACTGCAAGTCCACCCCTATTGCCACTTCCTTCAGCCTCGTGGGTCTTGTCAACCACTGTCTCACTCTGGTGCTTGCACTGAGCTTTCTTTTTGTTGTGTGCTTCTCCTTGTTTAATTGTCATTCTCCTGCCTTAAAAAGTATCAAACAAGAAGGATATTTTTCTGTTGATGCTGGTGGCTCAATATTACCAGTATCAGAGATGTCAGGTCCTGGCAGTGTGTTGTCTGATAACTGTCATAGGCTTCAATATGAATAATGCAATGTGAAGCTCTAATGGTGGTTTACATGTGCTCAGAAAACATCCCTTGTATTGCTGTGTGGAGTTACAAAGTATATACACTGATCAGATGGATATCTTGTCATTTGGAACCTTAGCTATTTAAATATAAATATTATTAATATTTATAATATCTTATATAAAACAATTACTTTAGAAATAATCACAGGTCTTATTTCATCTGATGCTGCAAAAGCCTCTGTGGAAAGGCCATCTTTGCACTGTCAGCCTGTGAAAGGGACTGAGGTGTGCCTGCTCTGTCATCAGTGGGTCAAAGCAAACTAAGCCAACCCATGGCCCACAATGTCCATCTGTAACCATATCGCCCCCAAAAAACCCAGTATTTTGGACAGTATTGTTTTCAGTATATAACAATAGAATTAAAACAGTCTAATTGGAAAACTCTCTGTGTGTATATTTCCCAGAAAAGTTTCTAGGAAAAAGGATAAGGCTGAAAAATATTTCAAGAATCACAAATCAGTATTCCTAAAGAGCTGAGACCCAAACCTAAAAGGCTCTTAGTTAGCCCAGATTTTGAAAGGAAAAGAGTGCTTATGCTAATTTCAGGGAAAACATGCTATTAAGAGAAAAAAAATCTAGCACCACCACATACTATAAATAATAGTTCTTATATATTTTATTCCTGAAGATGGAAAGATTATATTAATGCAATAATACTTACAGCTGTGTAAACTTGTCCTGCTTGTTCAAGGTTGTCTTTGAAGTTTTAGAAAACACCAATGAGGTGCTTCAATAATCTTTTTTTGTCTTGTTTAGGGAAGCAAACCAGCTGTGACAGGTTTAATCAGAACTAAATCTTGTTTGAGTCAAATGGAGGCTACAAAACTGAACGTGCTGGACAAGTTACAGCAGAGTTAAGGCCTGTTCTTTCAGCTGTTCCAGGGTGTGGTGTCTGGGGAGGGGGAGAGCATCTATATACATGCTTACAGAGACTGGATTAAGTATCCCTAGAGCGTAGGAGTCTGGCAGTCATCCTGTATCTACTTGTCTATGCTCCCAGGGAGATCTGCTCCTGGGGATGCTCTGTTTAGCAAGGTAAACCAGACACCAAAGGGACAGGTGACAGAGCTCAGCAGTGGGCTGTTTTGAGCTGGGTTGCAAATAGTGGGCCATGAATTTGTCCAAAGATTTTCAAGTGTCACAAAAGGCAAATACTCATTGCTCTTCAGGGCTTGTTTCCCAGAAAGCCAGATAATCTTATTTGGATCATGATTTGTGAGATAAAATAGGTAGCCTTATTTCATTTAAATTGATATGTTTCTTTCAAAGTGCTGTACTTTCCCTCTTATTTACATTCAGCCTAATCCTGTGGCAAAATCATCTCTAGGACTACAACCACACTGACATTTACATTTCATTTGTTTATACTGGATCTGAGTTTACGTCTATGCATTTTACCAGTGGCTGCTGAAGATGAGAATAGCTTTAGGAAAGAGTCTGCATGTTGATGAAAGAGTGAGTTATGTGCTTTTCATAACTGTATTCCTGACTCATTATTCACAGCACAAAGAATTCTCTTGTGGCATTCCACTTCTTATGTGGTTAGTGTACCACTCCCACCGTCCAAAAGTCTCAGCCACTCAAAGGCATAATTTTCTAAAGTATAGGCTGTAAAATTAAAGGTTACATTTCAGGTTCACAAGTGAACCAAGTTACCTGGCAGTTTTAGAAGAATATACATGTGCGTAATAGTTCAGAAATTAGACACAGAAAAACCCACTTTAAAACCACCTAACAATAAAGTTCACTTTTAAACCCACTTAACAATAGAGAATTCAGAAGCTGATACTCTAATCTGTAATTCCACTTACTGTCCTGTAGCATATGTTTTACTGTATGTAAGATCAACTGGCATCCTAAATAGGCTTCTCAGCTAGAAGAGTAAAAGCCTGAAGTAAATACAGTTAGGCCTGTTAAAATTTGGCGTTCTTGGCCTTCCATTTTACACTTCTTTTCAGTGAATGTATGTGAGTAGCCAGGGAGTGCTAAACCAAAATCTTTTATTTGCCAATTTTATTTTTTTTTTGTCATGCAGCCCTCTATAGAATGTTTATTATTCCTTTTACCTTGTAAATTGGACGCCTTGCGGTTTTGATTTTCACATTCCCATGAATTAGGGAAATAGCTTTATTCTCACTTTATGGCTGGAGGTTCTGAAGGTTCAAGATGCTAAGCACAGTCACCTTCTAGCATAGCCAGCTTTCAGCCTTCAGTGAATTATTATACTGGAAAAAAACCCTGTAGGCTCAAGGATTCTCAATTCCCCTGAGAACTCTTCATTGCTGGTGCGAGAAGAGCTCTGTATTACTCATTTTTCAGTAACATATGTACAGGAGATATGTGAAAGGATCCTACATCAGGATGGGGCCCTTAATTTGGGTCAGGTCAAATGTTCTGGTGACACAGCTGTGGTGGCCACAGTGCCTCTGCAGCTTGCTTCCCAAAGCATCCTGCTAGGGTGAAGCTCTTGTTGCAAGCAGCAGGGTGGAGAGGATTCGTCCACAGGGAAAGCTGCATGTCTTGGAAGCTACAAAACAGAGAGTGCTGATCTGATTATCTGTAGGAAAGAGTTAATTTGGTCTGATCCAATGTGTAGTTTGAGGTATTTGTGGAATGTCTGGGTACTGTTAAGATTTTTTGAGTGGCAGCCCAAGTGGAAAACCGATGCTTCACTACTGATGAAACATTGGAAGTTATTCATAGACATTAAGATTGAATCTGATGTGTTATTTTAATGGAATTGCTGTATGTTTTCTCTGGTATTTTAATAGTTTATCTAAATATGTAAATGAAATAATTCAGTAAATGCAACAGAAGTACTTTGAAGAAAAGCTTACTAAATGGAGGAACTTTGAGATCTGAATCCAACCAATAAATTAGCAAGGCTACTTTAAAGGTCTCTTCAAAGTGGTGTTTCACAGATTTTGAAATTGATCTGGCTTTGCTGCAGAGGTGAGGGGACCTTATTAGTGAGGAGTTTGTTTGGAAAAGGGCAAGTACTTGTTTAAGCACTTGAAGGCCATTTGCACATCAGGATTCTTCAAGTGGCTTGTTAACTGGACCATATTGAATATGAAGTAGAAGTACATAGGATCAAAACAAATAATCTTTAACCTGTCATCTGCCATGACCACTGCTCCGTTTCCACTTTTATTACAAACTGAAAATGCCCAAGATGTTGTCCTCTCACACTGGGTTGTGGGCTTTCCCCTTGTGAGCATGCATTGTGGTGACTGGGAGAACATGGAGCCCTCTCCCTTGGAGAGGGTACCTGAGCAAGGTGTTTGTGAATAGACCACAAGTCAGGTCAAGGTTTCAATGGCAGCATAAAAAGACAGTGGTGTCAGAACTGCTGTGCTGGCATCCCTTTGGAGTGAAGAGAGGAGAGCAGGCCCTGCCAAGGACAGGCACCAGTTCCATGGCAGGCTGAAATGCTGTTAATGGGGTCCAGGCACCTGTGCATTGCAGACCAGGTGTGGTCCACAGGCTGTGAGCTGAAGCTTAGGAGTCCCCCTGGCTGTTTGTGTGCTGATGTTTGCTGGAAGTCTAAAGATGCTTGTGCAACATAGGCTGCAGGGAAACTGTGCTAACAAGCACATTATTTAAATCAAATGGAGACATAGCCAACAGATGTTACTGGCAGTTCCTATGATTTCAGGGAGTCTGCCTCAAACTTACTAGCTCTGAGTTTGGTGAAGACCATGTGGACACAATGTAGCCCACAGTCTTTCCTTGTTTACCACTGATTCCCTGACTGTCATTGAGCTACAGCTGACAAGACTGAATTTCAGTGATTTCCTTTACTTTTGGAAAAGTTGTTAAGCATCTTTTTGATGGATAAAAATTCTCTGTCAATGAAGAAATAGTAAATGTATGGAAGTAGAAGAAATAGAAATGTATGGAAATGTATGGAAGCTTCCACAGATGTAAGCTATGTATACAAAAGCCTTGATATATCTGTTTATTTATTTTTGCCTATAAGGCTTTCTAAAATCTATTTATTTCAGTATTAGGGTAAAGTAGGAAAATAAGTGATGATAGAAACAAAATATGAATCCACACATTTTTTAAAGAGATTGATTCCTGGGTAGTGAATAAACATTTCCAATTTAAGGTGGATTAAATTAAATTATGAATTATAATTGTCTTCAAAATTATATTTAATATAGAAGCATCCATTGATCTTTTATGCACAGACCATGATATCATGTGTCTTATGTATACACAATGAAGTAAGTGTATTTAATTTATCAAGTTGTAGGATGTTTAATCTCTGAAAACAGTTATATTTAACATTAATGGGTACTAGGACAGTTGCCCAGACTTATTTATAATATAGAAGGCAGATAAACTGTTATATATACACATAGTCCCATATTTTAAATTAACTTTATATTCTTGAAAGTATGTATTGATTCTTACAATTTCATTGCCAGTAACAAAAAACAGATTTAGAATGCTTATTTAACACAGGCACACATGCAAAAAAAGGACAACACAAAACCCCTGAGCTCTTATGGTTCTGGGTCCTTGCATTTGGAAAAGCTTTATATAGACAAAGAAGGGAGTTACTGTAATGTGTATTTATGGTCTTCTCTAAGATGCCATTTATGTTGCATTGTTTTCTGATGACAATAATGAACTGGTGCATTTCTGTGGATAGCCTTCAGTATTAAGGCTATATTCTTCAGTATATCTGAAGAAATATGTATATTATGTTCAAGTTGCACAAAAAGAGATGGTTCTGTGAAGGCCTCTAAATGAAGCTCACTGATTCAATCATTCATTCATTCACTTGCTTCTTCCTTTTGATTTCCACTGATTATTTAGGGAAAAAAACCTGTAGTTTTAGATACTCTAGCCTGGTGTTACTCAGCTGTTGTGGCATCTACTTTGGAAGCCATTTAACAGAAGTTTTAGCTAGATTTCTAATTTGGCCATTATAATTTGGTTTGGATGAAGCTGTAAGTATGGAACTACACAGGGTGTGTATAGCGACTGTTGACTAATGTGAGTAATCGTAGCTGAAGTCAACAAAACGACACCACCTTGCACTAGCTAAAGACCTGGCTCCTGAGGTCTGAAATATTAAAAAGCTCTTTACCTGGTCTTGTACTAATATAGTATAAAAACCTATCAAAATGTGGAAAAAATGTTGCAGGTTTCTACTCCCATTCCTTTCTGTTTGTCTCTTACAGCCTTTGAGTATTAAATTGCAGAATGAATGTCACAGTAGCCCAATTTAACTCCAGAACAAGGAAATATTTTGAATTCTGGAACTGCTCTTGGTCATGTGAGACAGTTGCAACAAGCAGTATCTCTTTAACATTTCAGTCAGTATCCTCTTGACAGCTGTTGCAAGGTACAAAATACATTGCATCTAGACTCTGCCACCTGTTGTAGACAAATTGGAATAGAGTAAGTCAATGGAGGTTCAAGAACACATTTTGCCGTCTTTTAGTGATACTATCTGCATTTCATTTAGAAGCCTCTTGAACTTAAGCCACTGAAGTCTTTCCTTCATGCCGCTGTTTTGTGAGGTAGACCTGTGTTTTTGTAGCAGTGGGACTAGGTTAGTAAATTGAAAAACGGTAGCTGTTTTTTCCACAGTCCTTTGCCCCTTTTTCTTTCTCAGTTGCATTAGGCCCAGCCCCAGATGAGCCTCTTTGTTTCTAAAGTAAAACTGAGCTTTGGCAGCATTCAAGCACCATCCCTAGTTTCACCTCTGCAAGCACTCTCCTCAGGGAAATGGAGGGAAAAGGGCACTGATGATGACTGCTTTCTATTCAGCTCTGCTCAGATAGGTGCAAGACAAATAAATCTGTGTCACACAGAGAGAACACCAGAGAATTGCTGACATATGAGTAGTAATACTCACTTGAAAAAAAATTCTTTCCTTGATATTCTTTCCTTTCTTGAAGGTCTTCTAAGTTCTGGACAATGTTTTCAGAGAGTCCAAAATGTCATAGAATTACAGAATATTCTGAGTTGGAAGGGACCCACAAGGATTATCAAGTCCAACTCTTAATGAATAGCCCATAGAGGGATTGAACCCACAGTTCAATCTTGTCAAATGCCAGTTCTTGGCATTTTTAGCACCAGGCTCTAACCTGCTGAGCTTCTGCCTTCACTTCTCTTTGCAGAGTCTGTTGTGTCAAAGTGTCAAACCCTTTGTACACACTTTTGTTTAAACCAGTTTACATATTTTTCTTACTTTTTTTGAAATGCTGTGAGTTCTGACTCTTCAGAATGCTGCCAGGTGGTCACTAGAGGTCAGTGACTAAAGCTGTGGCCTGTTAGAGTAAAGCCATTTCAGCTGATGGCCCAGCTTTGTCTTCTCTACCATGGTTAAGTTTCCCTCACAAAGTAGTTCTAATCCATAGTGATTTGCTGAGTATCAAAGTACAAAAGATATTCAGAGCATTAAATAGAAGCTGTACATTGATGGGCATTGGTAGATTAGTAGACTGTCCCAGTACCCCTAACCTTTTGTCACTGGAGCTTTTGTAGCATGTAAATTGCCTCCAGCTCTTCCTTTTTCCTGTCCTTGCCATCTAGATTGGTTCTGAATTTTAATGTGTCCAGACCACTACCATGAGAATCAGGCTTTTTTCATGTTGTTCAGGGAACTGCAACGTTTGTTCAAGTCCTCCTCTTTATTCACCTTGATTAATGAAATACTGTCTTCTCTGACCTTCTTGACTTCTTGGTCATAGTTTTTGGTGCTACAGAAAGCACAACTACTAAAAGCATCCCTCCCTCACAGTTGGCTGTGATGGTGATGGCAGTTAGAAAAAGCTGCTGTTCTCTTACCTATCTGATAGAAATCTGTCTTGTATGTATTGTTCATCACCTAATCCCTTAAGTACTGTAGGAGATGGGGTGGGAAGATCAAGGATACTGAAGTGTTTCCCCTCCTCATCCTCTCCAGTTCCCCTTTCATTTTCATTGTATGTTACTCACCTCTGGGTCTGAGGTACAGCTGTGACACTAAGTTCCAGGCTGTAAAAGTCAGTCTGGACTTATAAATTCTGTCAGTGGGTTACCTTTGTGGATTACAGGTGCTTGAGCAAGAGCCTGGACTGTGTGGTGGAGACATGCTTACCAACTCCCAAAAAGGAACAGTCCTTCCTTCTTGCTAACAGAGGTTTAGTAAGTAGTGTGGACTTTCAGGATCCACATGTGTTTTTTGTTGCCTGTACATCCTGTCATTTACTGCAAAGGATTGCAGTGAGTTTGAGGTGAGATTTACTTAACTAATTTAGGAAGACACGAGGTATCTATGAGATGACAGCAATTTTAGTATCTACCCAGGCAGAAACCTACAAAAGAAAAGCTTGCTTGGTTGTATTTTCTCTTTTAAGAGCTAATATTATAATTTCAGGAGTGAAAGGCTTTTTTAAATTTGAAAGATAAATTTACTAATTTAAGGTTTGACCTTTCTGCAGTTTGTACCATCAAAATCTTTTACATGATGTGCTTAAACAAATTCTAGTTGTTTGGTTTGTGGTGACTTTTTCCTCAAAGTTATTACCAGTGTCCTAGCTGAATCTTAAGGGAACGACCTGAATGAAGGAAAATGCTAAATACTCTACATGCTAAAAAGACTAAAAATCAATCATTAATGCCAAATCTAAGTCAAAGAATAAATAGCTCTACTTTATAAGAATGCTTCCAATAATCGTTTATCATTTTCTCACTGCTTTGCGCTCCAGTTGACGTTGAGCTGCATTCAAATTTTTAATCACAAAAAATTGGTACAGAAAAAGTGATATGGACTGAAAACCCATCTCTCTACGTTGGATTGTGCACCCTTTGTCCCCTACAAAGAGAACAATCTGTCTGTGCTCATGCTTTTGTATCTACAATGCAATGGTGTTACTGTTAGTTCACATGTACATGGCCTTATAATTTATGGGGTGTATGTGTGGGAAGTTTTCCGGTAGGATCTGATTTATAAAGGTGGCTTAATATTACTTCCTGTACCTTGGACATCTCTGGCATAACAGGGAGTTTATTTGAGCACCCTGCACTCCATGTACGTGTGCGTAGGTGAGTAGGAATGCAGGATCAGCAGGCAGCATCTGGGCAACTGACCCCTTCCTGTCTTGCTCTGGCAGACAAACATACCTTAGATACTAGTTCAGAAACATCCATAAATCATCCTGTAACAACAGATATCATAATTCTCAACACTTCAGAGAAATTTAGAATTATAGTAAAAATCTAAAACCTGCACCTGTAGCATGTCACATGCAGAAAGCAGGAGTGGAGATATTTCTAGTCTTCCAGGTCTGTGTGATAGCAAAATATTTATAAAATTAACTTCTGTGTGATCCCAAGAAGCTGATCATGCTCTAAATTACTGTTAGGACAAATAAAACCCCTCTGATCCCTGCTAATCTGACTTGGAGAACAGATGTCCTCCTGATCCTAAATCGGATGAATAGCTTAATCCTTTGTGTGTGAGCAGGACACCATTCATCTGAGAATTTTGCATCACTAGAAACACAGCTGTAGTCTGTTTACATCCTGGGTTTTGTGTCATCCAGTTTCCAGAAGCAAATGATAGACTGAGGAAGGAAAAGAAAATTCCTTTCTGGTCCACATAAGGACCAGAAACCATCCCTCAGAAATCCTGTTCACTCTCAAAACTCTTTCCATGTGCTTGAGGACTGGATTCCATAGAGACCACACTGCAGAATTAATTTTCTGGGTTTAGGAGTTCTCTTAGTTTAATTTACATTCCTTTCTGTAGCTTGGTCTTGCTTCCCACATTTCTTACTCCCATGATCACATTTACAAGGCCTTTCCAGAATTTATTCTTGAATAAATAAACCTTCCACTTTCTAGTCCAGATTTGTTTATGATCAATTTATTGCAACAGATGAATCTGCCAGAAAAAATGCTGGAGAGCTTTTGAGCTGAGATGCTAGGAGACTAAAATGGATTTTTTTCCATAAGTACTTCCATCCAACCTAAATGATTAGTTCAAATATGTAAAATTTTACAAATATTAAGGTCACTGGGATATCAAAACACCTGAAATTTTGAGTGGGAAGATTTGGACTGCAAAGCAAAACAGAGGGCTCGTAGATCTAGCATATCTGTTCTTCCAGCTCTCATTGAGTGTGAGTTTCACTAGTCCCTTTCACCTCGCTGTATTTTACTCATTGTCATGTCATGACTATTTTATATAATGTCCTTAGACAACATCTGCTGGTAAATGCACTTACATTCTCTTCAACTGGTTTTTTTTTACATTTTTAATGTATTTATTAGTATTTCTCACTGTTGTAATAGCTCCTTTTGACCCTGAAATTGTCCACTCATTTTGATTAAACCCGTGAGTCTAGAGAATTTGACAATTTAATTATTTTAAATGCAGCCTTATTGCCAAACAGGGTTTCCCTGCAGCCCTCACAGCTGTTGTTTTTAGAGGAAACAGTTTTGGGTCTCATACCGTAAACTGTGTTCAGGTACTTTTCTTTAATAGGCAAGGCATTTAACAGTAATTGAAATGAACTAATTTAAATGACCTGCTAGTGAAAAACAAACATGAACTAAACCAGGTCTAAATAAAAACACATTCTTTGTTGTAATTGCTCTTTCAAAAAAAAAAAAAAATTGATCAAAGCCTGATGTATGAAAGTGTACAAACTATACAGATCTATATAATCTGTAATTGCCACACTTGAGAAGAGAAGAGTATAATTTGGAAAAGAGAATTGTATAATTTGGAAATTTTATTTTCTTTTTTAACACAGGATAAATGTTATCACTTGTGATCCAAATCCTTTATGTTTTCTGTAGAATACTTGAAGCAAAACAATGCATCTTTTACCACTAAAAACAGAATAAATGGGTCCCCAAAGGATTTATTTTAAGTCAGATGTATTTGTCATTCTATATTGATAATCTTTGCACTTCATTATCATATTCAACTCACCATTTATATGCAGATGACACAATCATTTATGGTAATAGATTATACTAGAAGAAAGCTTAATATTATCTTCAAGCTGATTTAAATGAGCTTTAAGATCATCTGGCACAATCTAAATTACTATTAAATATTAATGAAACAAAGATCATATTATTTGGCTCAAAACAGAAGTTGGGTAAACTGAACAACTGACAATCAATGCGACCTTGGAGACAGTTAGCAAATGTCAATGGTGAAGAATATGGATACATCATTTTTCATCGTATGACTAAACTATTGATTAGAAGCTGTGAAGGTTTGAAAGAAAGCCAAGAATTTTATTTGGGCTCAGAAAATTTGTTGACTTAAGGGAAAAGAAAAGATTTGTTTCCTTGCATTTTCAGTTTGTATTATGTACTTTGGGTTTTACTGATTGCTGCATAATGTTGTTAGGAAAGACAAAGCATTTTTAACTTGGTTATCTAGGCAATTTTGCTGTGAATTATACATTTCATAAAAATCACTGTCTGTCATTTTATCAACAATTGGCAAAAACCAGAAAACTGTCAACATTTCATTGGGATGTTATCCTTCTACTTTCTCCTCCCTCCTGTCCTGTATCTTCAGATAAGTTACAATCTTCTGTCTTCCACATTTTCTGAAATAGAAAAATTAATAAGAAATCTAGTATCTCTACTTCTTCATCTGGAACCATACAGCTGTGGATTTGATAGAGCAAGTCAGGAGGCTCAGGTAGATGCTTTATTTGTATTTTTTTATTTTTACGTCGGTAAAATCCTGATCCTGTGATGACCTGAGCGTGCTCTAGCAGACGCAGATGAATTCATTGGCAATTTATGTCAATTCCCAAGATCACAGATAAGGTCTTCTTTCCAGGAGATGTTCTCATTCTTAGAGATTCATGTAGATAATCCCACAATAAAAAGTGAAAAAACATGACCCCTGTTTTGTTCAGTCTATTAAAAATGCAGAGAATCTCCTGCATTTTAGCACTGGCAATCCACCTCCTTTTTTGTGTAGCAAGATGTGTCACACTAATACATCCATTGTCCCAGAAATGCCAGCTCTTTTGACATTATAATGAATCCCATGGTAAGAGATATTGCTAGTTGTTAACCTCTTTCTGCGTTAGACATAATCAAGATCAGTGTGGATAAGTTTCCTGTTCAGGCCATCAACTGTTTCCCCTTAGTATTTTGCTGGGCTGTGCTGAATCAAGCTGGGCACCATTTCCTTTGAGCATTTGCATTTAGGATAGGGGTCACACATTTTTTTGACCCTCATCTGGAACTTCACTACTCTCTTGGTAAAGAGCTTTCACATAATGTCAGGAGATTAATAAAATACCGAGGGAAAGAGGAGAATGCATGCAGACATTTGGTTTATATTACTTGGGAATGAGGCAGCTTTAGAGGGGTAGAGCAGCTGGTGAAGTGTAGGGCCTTGTCTTAGTTTTGAAAGACAGGTATCTGCCAGGGAAAGCTGGAGTTTCCCTTGGAATGGAGAATGTAAACCCCTCACCCCCTCCAAATTATAATTTTGCAATTAAGGGCTTTCAGGCAAAGATTTGGGAATAGGAATAATAGTTCTTTACTAGGGATATTAACAATACAAATGTAGTAGAAAACAAGCAAACAAACAAGCAAACAAACAACAATCCTGGAAAACCCTGACGGAGTCAGAGCTACAACCTGACACCCTGTTGGTCAGGGTGTTGGAAGCAGTCCAGAAGTAAGTCCTCCTGGAGTAGAGATGATTCTGTAGAAAAGGGTCCAGTGGGTGAGAAGGGTCCAGTGATGGTGAAAAAGGTCCAGTCTTCCTCCGGGAATCGAGTGAAGCCAGATACCTTGTGCTCCTATGTCTCAGTTTTTATCCAGGTAGGAATGGTTGGCTCCCCCACTGGGTGGAGCATCTCACAATTGTTTGGGGATGTCTACTTTGGGGATGTTTGCTTTGGGGATGTCTTAATGGCCCATTAGCAGAAAATATCCCTCTGGAGGGAGGACAGGTGGTGAAAGAGATAAGAAACATTGCCCCACCTGGTTTTAACAGTTGGCTCATTATCAGAAGGCACCTGCCCCCCTCCCCCCAGAGTTACAAGAGAGAAAGAAAAAAACATCTCTCCAACTGCTTTTAACAGATGAAATAGAATACACATTTTGGGTTCCATAACCCAAGATAGGCCTAGTCATAAAGCTGAGTTAAAAAGGAGAGCCTAGGATGGTTTGATGGGTCTGGGAAAGACATTGTGGGAAAATTTGTATAAGTAGGAGGCAGAAGAATCTAGATGACTGGAAGGGTAGATACGCTCTGGAAGCATGCACGAGAATAATGGGTAAAAAGAAAAAACAAAGGAAGAGAAAGCAGTGACATAGAAGATTAGTGTTGGAGAAAATGAGGCATGCATAAGACAAGGTTTCTTGACAAGATTACTGGAAATTCAGGCCTAAAGAAGGGATTTATTCAGTGATGAGTTGGGACAGTAAATGCCAAATAGGACAGTCTAATGTCCAGTTCATTATCTTACCTGGTCTGGGCAGGAGCTGCTGAAATTACAGATGAAAGAAAGAGAAAGGAAGAGGGAAGAGTTTGTATCTTCCCTGCTGGAGACATTTGAGAAAATTTGCTGGGATCTCTGTCAGAGCGATTGTAGAGAGGAGATTTGTGAACTATTTAAATATTTAAAGATATTTCTAATCAAAGTTATCATTGTCACATGATTCAAGTACAGATATCTTCTCTAGAAGGTAATCAGGCAGACTTCTCTCAAAATAACCAGTAAACTGTTTTTAGAATTAGCCTTACAATGAATTTTAAAAACTGATTAATCTGGTTCATCATTTGAATTTTGATTAGGCACCACGATTTTCCTAGTCCATCTAGGTGTCTCGTGGCAGGACACTTGAATCAATTTTCTTGTCCCTTTGTACTGCCAACTCTCTCTGAAAGAATGGGAGACTCTCAAGAAGGAGTTATGCTCTGAAAGTCACTAAAAATCTTGTTCCACACTGTAATCACACCAGGAGAATGCTCTTTTAAGCTCGTGCATGTAACCTGGTGATAATATAAGGTTCCTAGTGAATACAGATATTCTTCAGTGTAATTAATGTTTCCATTATCCCTTTGCTCTGTAGGGGAGAACCAGGCCCATGCTGTAGTCATAGGTGGTTGGGAGTGCTGCTGTGGGTTTGGTAACAAGTGAGCTCTGACATCTGTTGCCTGGGTTTGTCTTTGCCATTGCTGCCAGATGGATATGGTTCTTTCCACTGGAGAGTGATGGCACTGCATTGTAACCCTGGGCTTGTTCTGCATTCCCAGAGATGCCTTTTCCTTCAGCATGTGAAGCAAAGCTCCTTCTGTGGTCAGGTTTTCTGTCTTGCCCCTGTCTGATGAAAGAAGAACTTTTTTTTCACTGAGGGGACTCTTCCCCTCCTGAGTCTCTGTTTTTAAAGAGATGTTCCCTCCACCTCCCAGTGACGTTGAGGTCACTTTCAACTTTTTTTTTTTTTTTTTTTTTTGTCTGGGAAACCTTCCTCCATTATAGTCCAGTTAGAAGTCCACTGGTCTGTTAGCCAATCAGCTGTGCTGTCTAACACCACCTTGACTCCAGTTTCAACTGTACTGGCCTTTTGCGTTATCTGAACTTCCTTACATCCATGTTTCGCTCTCTGTATTCCAAACTTTGCTACTTTCAATAATATATATATATATATATATATATAAAATTGACTTCCCACTTGCATAATTCTTCGCCAAATGCACTTGATTTCCTCACAGGAAGTACTATGTCCAAGGCTTACTAAGGTATCAACTTGCTACTTGCCTTCAGGGCTATTGCCTTAACCAGTCCTTGGACAAGAAGAGAGCACCCCTCCATGCATAGCCCAGCTCCTCACAGAACAGTTGTAGGTCCTTCTCACTTGTGTAACTGGGAAGCCTCAGTTTCATCAGAAGGGGCAGCCCCTGTCTTATCAGAGAGAGAACAAAACCAGCAGCCTGCACCTTGGAACTCAGCCTGGCACACCACTGTGTATGAGGAGACGGTCCCTCCACTGCCAGCCTTCTCACCTTTCTGTTCTGGGCTCTTAGAGTAAATGTTGAATGCTTCACATGAATCTGGAAATCAAAGGAACTGTTTGGAGGGAGAGGGGAAGACAGAGGGTGAGTGGGCATCTGGATAGAGTTTTACTGGGGCTCACTAATCTACTCAAGCTATACATTTTGACAGTGCCCTAATGCTGCTTTCAGTCCTTTCTTACAGAGAAAATGGAAACCTTTTCAGACTGAGATGCTTAAAATAGGCTCCTAAATCAATGTTTAGGCATATAAATAGAAGCAGTTCAATATTCAGCAATGCTGAGTACTCTGGTGATGCCAGTAAGGAAGAAAATGCTTTGTGTACAGAAGTGCATTATTAGAAAATGTGGAGGTTCAAGAATTGTTATTTAGAGAGAACGAGTTACAATTGGAGTAATCTTTTTTTGGGTCAATTGGGCTTGACTCATCTCTGGCCTTCATCTTTAATGTTTTTTATTCATTATGTGATTTAAAAGTAGTGTCTGTTGCTATTGGATATTTATGTCTACTAATTAAATCTAATTTTATCATGGGACTGGAATGAGAAAGTGAAGGTCTTTGCAAATTTCTTAGTATCATACCCTCTGTTGTGTGCTTTGTAGAGATGAAGTATCTGCTGCCATACCACATGAGTCCTGTGGTTGTTTCCAGCTGTCACAGAAGCTGGAATGCACAGGGTTCCTAGTTTTTACAACAGAAGAACCTGCAATCCTTTCTAAGGGAAAGCAAGAGCGCAGCAGAAATATAGGTGAAGTTACTGCAACCTTAGCCTGTGCATACCAATATCAACATCCAGAAGGACCTTTTGTTTGTTTGTTTTTGCTTTTCTTACATGGATTCTGAGCAAACTTCACATTAGAGCAGTTGTCTTGCCAGATTTTCTTCTATCTCCTCCCTGTCATCTCTATGATGACTTCCTGTAGAAGTTTTATGAAGTGTGCAAGCTGCTGTGAGGAACCCTGTGTTTTTACAGGTACACTCTATGCAATAGCATGGATTTTGAATGGACCAGGATGCCAGATCTAAGCACTGATGAATACAATGAGTGCACCCTCAGGTGTACCTGGTGTTATTGACATATATACCTGAGTACAAGTGTTGGCCCCAAAGCTTAGTCACTGAAATGGATTTCTGAGATGTCTGGGAATGCTATAAAATGGCCACTTTTTTTTTTTTCTCTTCTCTTCTCTTCTCTTCTCTTCTCTTCTCTTCTCTTCTCTTCTCTTCTCTTCTCTTCTCTTCTCTTCTCTTCTCTTCTCTTCTCTTCTCTTCTCTTCTCTTCTCTCAATGTCACTGGAATTGTATCTATGAAATGCAGTAGAAAAACCACTCAAGAGAGGACTCTTTGTCCTGTCTGTGTGAAAGACAACATAGTAAAATGGATATATTCCATAATAGCAATTAAAAATAGGGTGGGGTTTTTTTTTGTTTCCTTTGGAAAATGAAAGCAACCTGAGGCTGATATTGGCAAGGATAAATCCTAAGTTGCTTCCCTCTGAAGTTCGAGTTTGGCTCTTATTAATTTCTCTTTTAGGATTGTGAGGACTATTTCCGCTTGGTTTTCATTTCTTCTTGGAGCAGATAATTTCATCCTAAAGCCTTCACACTCATATGCAGTTGAATCCATGAGGTTATTTGAATTACTATGTACTACAGATTAGGGTCTTTAACCAGAATAGAATCCAATTAATCAGAGTTTAAAAAAATGATTTTTATATGCTTAACATATTCTTTAATAGAAAAAATTTTCATACTTTTCCTATTAATACAAAACTTCACTTAGATATCAATCAGCTGGCTCATACTCAGGACCTGAGGTTATTCTCTAGGTAAAGATTCACATAAAATACAATGGCACATGAACCTCATTTCTTGATCATATATTGTAAGCTGTAAATATATTCAAGTCCATGTAACATTAGAAATAACAGATAACAGTTGTCTCATATTTCCTGCACGGGCTTAAAAATGTTCTTACATGGTAGAATTCCAGCAGAATTTTGTGTTTGGAAGGGTATGGGTTGTTTGTTTCTTAAACATTTAATGGTAGGTTTGAGATAACCTTTCAGTGTTAAAAATTTTGAAAAAGTGACAAGGAAATAACCTTGAAAATTCACAGGAGGCTATAAAGAAGATATAAAGAATGTAAAATGTTATAATAAGATTTATAGTCATTTGCTGAAAGCATTTAATTATATTGACCCATGTGTTAGTGTAGGCCTTTTATTATTAAGTGAATACTTTCTTAATTTTAATTGCTTCTTTCCTGTAAGAGGGATTTTATAAACTTGAGCTAATAATTATTAACTTCCAAATCTAGCATATCGTGGGCAGTTGTGATTAACTTAAATTTAGGTGAAAGAAAGGTAAAGCATCGGTGGTTCAAACAGGGGCATTAAACAGATGATACAGATTATATAGTGTGTGTAGGACTCAGCCCTTTTTTGTGAGTGACACCACACAGATTGCAGGGCAGGATCATGGGGAACCCAAACCAAATATTTACATGACCAAGCTCAGCAAGAATTGGCCAGCAGACCAATGGCCTCTATAAATAGATTATTTGAAAAACGTAAAGGGGAGCATTGCAGGAGTGATCAGATAGAGCAATCCAGACCCCTGAACTCTGCTCTTGGCTCCTTACATATTATTGACTTTCTCAGTGCTTCTCATTTCCATTTATGAAATGAGACTAGTATTTATTTACTTTTTCAAACACTTTGAGATCCAAAAACTGTTTGATATTAATAAATTGTTTGCAAGCCCAGCTCTGGCAAATCCCCTTTGTACTTCTGGCATAAGAGTCCCTCTGGCAAGGACATGAGGTTGGGGTGACCTGACGTGGTAGTGCTGAGGGAGCTCAGGGCTGCTGTTCAGCTGAAATGTGTCCCCCAGCACAGAGCCCTCAGTGCAGAGCAGCCCTGAGACAGCCGTGGGCAGCAGGGAGGGCCTTCAGCAGCCCAGGGGCAGAGTCATCTGTGTGTCCCCACCACGGCTGTGGGCACCCTGCCCACCTGCTCTACTCGGGAAAAGGCTCCTCCCCAGGCTAAGGGCTTGGAGAAGCCAAGAGATGCTTGGCTTCTGGCCAGAGATGCTGAATGGCTCCCCAAAGCTGGGATTTGCATTTTAAATCTTATGGTTCCTACGTAATATGTTAAGCTCTTCCTTCTCTGGTGGTTTCTTAACCTTTCTTGGGCCCTGTCTAGGCTTCTTCATGCATACCACCCCTTAAAATCCACTGAGACTCTCGGGGGCATTACATTCTCTAGTACATCGAGAAAAGGTGTGCAGAGATCATGATAGCAGGTAGTATTTCTCTTCATGTGGTCCTCTCCCCATCCCCTACTTTTTCATGCTTCACTGCTGTGTGGACTATGGTTGCTGTTGAGTTTGAGCTCTCCTTTCTATTTCACATTGCTCAGTGGAGGCAGAGCAACCCAAGGAGCCATAATTGCAGAACCTGTGATAAAAGGCATTATAGAAATGCAAAATCTGGTGCTGTTAATGTATTTAATATTAGTACTGTTCAAAGTCTCATATTGATAAATTAGTTGATTTGAATTTTTATTCCTCTTTTCCACAGAAATGAGACCACTCTGTAGAGTAGAAATATTGATTAAATTGAAAGTTAAATTGCTTTTACATAGCCCTATTTTCTAATTCAAAACCTTAAATAGTGATATTAGGATCATTTTAGAGCAACAGGCCATTATGATGTCAAAGGGAATATTACTTTTCCTGGTTGTTTTTTTAGTAGTGAAGAAAAACAGCAAGAACTTGTTTACATGCAAATGTCATCTGTATAAAAAGCAGGGAGATGCTCTAAAGAGAAGATATTATTACAAAGGCATAATTTTCCGGAGGCAGAAAAAACAGAGGAAGCATTTCATAGTCATCAGGAGTCTCTCCATAAATCTGTACCATCAGGCATGCTGTGTAGTTGGCATGTATGCTGGTCTAAAAAAAGCATGAGACCCTCAGCCTGGAGACTAACAAGAAGGGGAAATGCAAGCAATGTGTCAAAGAATTTGCTGTCTGTACTGAGCAGAAACCAGATGTTTTTGTTAGTAATTATTATTATGATAATTCATTTAAGTAGGAATAAAATAGGGCATGATTGTTTACTGCAGCATGTTTTCCCCAGACAGTCTGGGAAATGAGAAAAAAAATCTCAGAGGTTTTACTCCTGGTTAAATGAATAATTTTTTCATTTAAGCAGGAATAAATATGACAACAAAAATAGTTTTCATACATATTGCCCAGTAGCTGTGAATAGACATCAGACACTTTTTTTATTTGACAAAGTCACTAGAGGCTGTTGAGGAATGTTAAGGAAGGTCACTTTAAAAATTTCTTAAATTTCCTTTTTTTTTTTTTTTTTTACACATTTTACCTCCTGCTGAAATGGCAGCTGAACAGTGGAATAACTGAAATACTGGCAAAAGATTAGGTAAGTCTAGGTGGTTATTTTACATGAACATCATCTGTTGGGAAAGGATAGTGCAATGTGAGGTAGGCTTCTGTAAGTTTCTGCAGGATATCCATTGAATTTTGCCTGGGCATCTCTTACAAAAGTTGATTTCATATGTGTACAAAAGTTTAAAATTATTAAATCTTTCTAGGTTCCTGGTGTTTGATTAGGAACTCATAGTAAGCCAAAAGTATTTTTTTTTCCTACTGATCACTCCCACAGCATATGAGTAGCTATCAGTGTTTTTTTTAATATAGATTAGAGAATAGTGTCAAGCAAGTGCTCAGCAAGTATAAATCGTGTTGATGTATTTAGTCTGAGAAGGGAGAGAATGGTTTTCAGCTGCTATCCTTTCTGCAAAGCATTAAGTTGGAAGCTTTGAGTGAGTTAAATAAGTCCTATAGAAAAATTAAAATCTAAACAGTGTGGAGGAGTTTAATTGAGCAAGTGCATTATTGGGAGTCTCTCTGACGGTGAGGGTTAATTTATCACAGCAAATCCAATCACTTTATAAAAAACCAGCGTGGGTTTCATTTACTTTGATGAGGTTTATTGCAAGATTCCAGAAAATCAATTTTACTGTGAGCCATATTAAACCCAGGGGAATAGAAACACTATATGTACTACACATAACTTCTTGTTATTGCTTACTGGATCACTGGGGAAATTATGTGTTTACCATGAAGAAGGGCTATGGCTACGTTCATTGTCTTGCGTGATTCCCAGCCTGGCCATCACAGTGAAATAAAACAAAATGGTAGAGTTTGGAATCAGCAATACTTAACTTGTCTTCATATAGCCTGAGGTATGGAAACACTCAGCAATGATGACATGATTTTCCAAAGGACTTTAAATAACTGTTATGTTATGTGCTGTCGTTCTCTGCTTGCGCAAATGGGCGCTAAATGCAGGCAGTGCAGAGGTTGCTGCTGCTGGACCAACCCCAACTAATTCCTGCTCCCAGAGCTTCTTGAGCTACAAAGGCAGCACTGACAAGCAGTTACTTGGAAATGGTCAAGTTTGATCTGCTGCTTGGAGACTATGAAGAAAATGTTAAGGAATTTCTATTGCATGTTTATTCTTTCTGTCTTTCCTTCCTATCTGAATTACATACTTGTTGAATTTTATGTGAATTAAAAATAGTAGCAAAGTAATTTTGCATGAAAAGATTATGTTCCCTCTGGCAACAGCAGGGCAGAAGCACATTTGGGGCTGCACTCAATAGATGGTTTCTTGTTTCACGTTTTTTTACATGCCAGTGAAGTCAAAACATGTTTCAGTTATTGGTATTTTTTTTTTCCTCATCTGGCCTCACAGATTATGACATAAAAGTTATGTTGAAACTGGTATAGTGGACAGAAATTATATTCTTTATGTAAGAAAACTTAGATTGCAAATAAATATACAGAAGTCATTTCATGTATAAAAAGGCATCAGAATTCAACAAAGTATCTTTCAAAATCAAATGCTTGTAGCCTGTTTCATGAGGATTTTAATCCTCCCTTTTCCCCAGTGTTGGGCTCTGTTGTGCTGTGACAGGGAAGAGCAGCTCTCTGTGGTCTCTGTGGCTAATCAGTGGCTAAACTGAAAGAGCAGAGTAATAGATCCTTAAATCTGTGTTTCATCTTTTTCCATGTGAGTTTCATAAGACCTAAGATGGGATAGCTGAGAAGGTCTACATGTAGTTAAATGTTCTGCTTGATCTATTGTTTTAGAGAAATGGAGAGCCTAGCTCCCTGATCAACTTTTGACACTTTTTCCTTAAGATATAATTCATGTTATTGTTTGTAGTTTTATTTTCATATTATATTTGGTAGTGTCCTGATCCAAAAGCTCTTGATTAGGCCAAACTCCCAGTGAAATATGTTTGGAGTAAGAGAGGAAAGAAGAGAAATGTAACTGTTATTTAGAAGTGTAAAGTGTGCTATGATTTATAGATGGTTGTAAAAGTACTGTAACAATGGAAATTCAATCTCCCAAAATATTTATCTTAAAAATCCCTCAATAACTTTCTATTCAGATATGTTTACGTAGGTGTTCCCAAGGAAGTGCATATGGATATGTTGAAATAGCAATTAACAGATTGATTCACAGCAATGTTGTCAGTAATCTTTTTGACTCTGTATATGTAAAAAGTTACACTTTTTAATTAACTATTTCAAGTAATTAATTTTTGGAAAGCGTAGCACACAAATTCAGTAAAAGAAAATTTAATATGGACTCTTGTTGCCACTGTTTCCCTTCCCAGTCTGTTCCTTGTTGTATTTTTAAGCGTGAGCTCTGGCAGCATAGGCCAGGTGGTTTTATTACGCAGCTGAGTAAAAACGTGAAAACAGAGTGATTAAAGAGGAAGGAGCACCTGCTTCTTCTTCTTCTTCTTCTTCTATTGTGGTGTCCTTTTGAAGGTAGTCACTGGGACTTTGGTGCAGAGGTACTGTCAGAAAGAAGCTGTGGATTTATCATGGGCACCCCTGCATTTGTGCTTGATTTTGCAAATCCAGGGTAAAGTGTGTGGCTTGTGTTCTGAATGGCAGAGCTCATTTTGCACTAGATTTAGCTCGAAGGGAAATCAGGCTGAAATACCAATACCTTTGAATACCCTGAATCCGTAACTTCACTTGGGTTCTTCATAGCTGCGTTTGTTCTTTGTACACAGAGCATTTGAGCAAGTAAGAAGTAGCCTAGAGCTGGTGAATACAGAAGATGCTTTCTGAATCTGAAGTTTGTCTATGCTCAGCTCAGATATCTTTCTGAGAGTACAGCGTATGGCTGGGGTAAATCTGTCCAGTAAATGAACAAAAGCTTGAGAATCTAACACCAAACACGTTTGGTATTGATATCCATACACACTTGTTTATTTGTAATATCTGAAGACTAGTTTGTGTGCATGTGGATGTTTTCATACACCACACAAAAAAATACTAACAAATCTTTAGTTTTGGTCAAATATTTTGTTTTTTCCTTCATTCTTTTCTTTGTATCTGTGCACCAAGGAACTAAATCATGCTTCAGTAGCTAAACAAATTATGCAAAATTATACACCATGAATATTTTATACTCCAGAACCCTGAAGCAAGGACTTTCAATGGCTTTATGTCTGCAGCAACCTGTGTTATACCCAGATGAATTCCACAACTGATAAGTCCTCTTCTTTCTAAAACTTTACTCAGGTCTTTATTTTATTATTTTTCTCTGCATTTGTCAGTGATTATTAATAGGAATGTCTCAAGGGTTTTATAGTATGTAAAAAAAGAAAGTTACTGCCATCAGCCTTCTTTCTGTTACTGCATGGGGCTGAGAAATCATTCCCCTTATAATTCTGCATTTATTTAAAATTTCACATAGAGCAAGTAATGTGACAAAAGACCAAGTATATAAAACTAGCTAAGCCATACTTCATCTGGTGCTTGATCGCACCTACTACAAAAGATGTATAATTTTAAAAATTTTTTTGGTACATGAAAGTATATTTCCTTAGAAATATATTTCCTCTTTTTCAGTGAAGCTTTAATTGCAAAACCATGTAGAATTTTTTTAGGACAGACAGCAGGTCTTGTGCACTGGAAAATTAGAGCAGTCCATAGAAAATATTTTAAGTTTTTCATTATTTAACCAGTTTTAATTAGTGATCCCATCCTGTTTCAATCTAATACTAAAGAGCTGGCATGTTGAGATCACATGTGTCTGCCCCTGAAGTGGATGGCAAAACAGAAATCTTGTAATTATTACTTAACAAGGATTCTTTGGCACTGCTTGCTGGTTCCTGGGATGCAGAGCCTGTGAGTTAATGCCATAATTTTGACTATAAGTGGCACTGAAACAGGCAGGGTAGGTACATTTCAGTGTGCTCATTAATCTTCAGTGTGTTCCAGTAACTATCATGGGCAGATGCTGAGTGGGTTTGTAATTTTGGGGGGTAAACTCTGCTATTTACTATTCATTTAATACCACTAACTTTTTGGGAGCTTTGACGCATATAAAGTCTCAAACTAACTCATCCAAAGAATGCCCTCTCACTCTTGGAGATAGGATTGGGGATAGTCTACCTGTTTTCTGTTCATTTCATCCATTCCATGCATTGTGTTTATGCCAAGCAAGATAAAGTGATTTTTTTCAGTTAAAATAAAAACATTCACTGCCACAGGTAATGCTAACAACATATTAAAACTTATTTGGGTTTATGTCATGCCTACTGCTGAAATATTTTAGTATTGATCTATTTGTCATCTTTATAGTTAAAATTGAATGTGCCAATAAAGACAAGACAGTTGATGAGAAAGGTGCCTGTTCTCAAATGCCTCAAAGACATTTGAGAGTTTATTTGATTTAGTTATGTGTCAGAACACCTTCTTGAGCTGGAGCTGTAGAGAGCAGCTGTGTGCTGCAGTGTCTATGGCTTTTACGTGTTTATAGGGGTGTTCAATGCAGGGATGATGCCAATCAATTAGAGAACACTTCATGGCTGCACTACTCCTCGATTTGCTCTCCTTATTTTGGCAGAATTTGCAAGGATTTTTGCTCAAGTGAAATATCTGTTATTGTTACTGTCTGCTGGCCATGATGGATAGCACCATTCCAAAATTAGTTAGCCAGTGTTACTAGGTAAACAATAAACAATGTATGTAAGTGTTTCTTACTGCCTGACAGATTGTGTACCTGTATCAGTACAGATTGTGTAGAAAGGAGGAAGAACATACTTCGTTTTTATCCTACAAAACTAACAACAGTAGTCTCTAAAACTGGTCTTATTGTACATCTTTCTTTGTTCAGTGTCGAAATGTTTTGGCTTAAGTTTGACTATTCAGTGCTTCAGTGAAACATAAAAATTAGAATTTATATTGTTCATTATTTTTACAGCTCGGTGGAAAGTGCAAATAACATTCATAAAATGTTGATGGCTAGATAAAATTGTAAAAAATTATTGATGAATTAATCTGAGATACAGATCAGATGAATGCAATGTTTTCGTTTTACTACAGAATGTGAGTATAGGCTGAGAAAGCACAATGCTAATATTACAATTTCCTGATGATTTTAGAGTATTTTACCTTTCAAAATGGTTTTTACACTGAAATATGGAATGGTCACTAATGTTGTAACTGATCCCATATACAGGATACAAGATTAGAAAAACATTATCTCTAGATTCATATAGAATGAAAATCCTTATAAAGAAAAGTACTATTTTAGCAATTCCAGAGATGGGACCTTTTTGGAGACAGAAATGAAACAATGTTTCTAAGAGAGAATCTCTGACTTAACCTGGATTTAAAAATGTGTAAGTGTAGTGTATGTTTTTTTTATTTAAGTGAAAAATATTGAATATTTATTTGCTTCCTCGGAAAAGAAAATTGCAATGCTCTGTCCACACATACTTCCAAATGCATTACTTCTTTTTTATATTAAATAAATCTTTAAGAGGAGGGAAAAATGTACACAACTTTATTCAGAAGAATTTTACAAGAGAAAACTGAGATTTTAACAGCTTTTAATAAAATAGTACACATATTGTTTGCTTTTTTGATGGGCTTTTTTAGTAACATTTTCGCATGAGCCAGTTGGAATAGCACACACAGCTGCAGGAAAATAATGCAAATTTTGACATTTAAGGTTCAACAAATTGAGGCTTTGTTAACTTTAAACCAAAACTCTAGTATTTTGTTGTGAGCAAGCAGTGGAATTAAGACTATGCACTGAGTTCTACAGTGAATCAAGTCAGGAGATGTTTGGTTTTGCTGAAGCCTGAGCATTTAAGATAACTGACAGCTATTTTAATCTTCTTCTGAGGAGAACTCTCCTGCATTTTTCAAACCTTTTGCTTCCTTCTGTCTTTCCCACACTATGTATTTGGTTAGATGTGAGATATTCAAAGGCATGTAAAACATATGGAAGTCCAACTCCCATTGGAATCCAGTGGAAGTTCAGTATCTTCCTCCTTTGAAAATTCCAGCCTTACATGACCACAGTATCTCCTTTTTTTTTTTTTCTCTCTCTCTTTTTTTTTCTTTTTTTTTTTTTTTCCTTTTTTTTTAATCTTTGGCAGTGTTATTGATTGTAACATAAAAGCTTTAAGAAATAATCAGGGAGCGTAACTGAGATGAGGAGGAGTTTGGATATTTGAAGGAGGATCATTAAATGATCTGAATTAGGCTGTGAAATATATTCAGGCTGTGGGAGGACAAAATTTGGCAATAACATGTTGACAGAACAGAGTAGTCTGAAGCTTGATTCTGACTTCTGTGATTGAACTTCATACCAGTGGGGGGAAAAAACTTGAAAAATACCTGTGAGAATGAGGGAGGAATGAATACCTGCTCAAGGAAGAGGGTTTCAGTTTGTCACTGTCACTCACCTTTTTGACCTCACATGAGAACAGGTGGGAAAATAGAAATATTATAATCTAGATGGATTTATTCACAGCTATAATACAGAGGTTTTTAAGAGAGAAACTTGCTAAGATATGCTTGTGCTACAGTTCTTCTACATACTTTAAGGGAAGTGAACATCTAATAAAATCCTTTAGGATGTCAACCATTGGAACTTGGGGTCACTAATAAGTTAGTAAATTCAAACCAAAATCAATGTATTAGCAGATATTTGTGCATTAATTATGTGTTCCAGAGTACTCAAAAGTGGTCAAGTAGTTATTCCAAGCCTCTTTCTTATTTTTCTTGCAATAGCAGGATGGGTTTATTTTTAGACTATATTCTTCGTGTCAATTGAAATTTAAACGTCTTCAGACCACCCTTTAATCAAAATAAGGATTTGTGTACCTGCATATATGAAATGATAGATCTTTTCATGTCTTTTGAGGTGCTAATGATTGGTTCTTGAAAATACATTTTCTAGCTCTAGGGACAGCACTTGTGTAAGAAATTTGTTTGAGATTTACTACTGGTACCACCTAACAATGATTCAGCATTTAAAGCTGGCCACCTTCAACACCACAAGTTTAATAATCTTTTTATATTCTTTTTATATGAGGTTTTCATTTGTAGTGAGAAATAAAAAAAATAGTTGCAGATGTGGAATGCTGAGAAAGGTTTCCTCTTTTACCTTTTTCTTCAGAAGCTCAAGTACGAGATTGTTGAAGAGAGTGTGAGTAAGCATAGCAGAGCTGGAGTCTCCTCTTGGTCAGGCAGATCTCCTATTAGGAAGTTGCTAACCCATATGGTACATTTGGGATGGCCAAGTTTCAGCACCTAAATGTGTGGAGTTGCAGGAAGTATCCAATTTCCAGTCTTTAAAGATGGGGCAACTCACAGAAATCTCTAGAACTGTGACACACCTTAGGTCATCTATTCCTCTATCAGCTTACTGTAGCTAAAATTCCTAGCGAAGAGACCATAGGATAAGGTGCCTTCAGGTCATCTTAGAATGCTTTCTGACTTTCCAGCATCCACAGAAATTCAGCTCTGCTACCAGGTTGAATATGTACTGGTTTTCAGTGCAGCAGAGTTGGCAGGATTGGGGGTGATACTGATAAAGGATGTTTCAGTGGGATGAAGCAGTTGTACTCTGGGAATTCTTTTAAATTTGGAATCCTGTAGTAAGCTTACTATAGTGAGACTCTGCTGTCCTTTACATGACAGCATGTCCTTTACATGTTGAAGGACAAGGTGTGTCCAGAAAGGCACTTAATTTCATTTCCTAATGGGTACATCTATTTGTAAATGGCAAAAGAATTTTGCCTTTGAGGCACAAAGCTTGTACGGAATGTAAATTAACTTCAAATTCAAATAATTCATGGTTCTGAGCAAAAATAACATAATGGTTGTTATAACCATGTTTATGAAATGCTAAACTTTAACACACAGCAATCAGCCAAAGCGATAAGGCAGTGTAAAAGACTGCACACTTAATAATTGTAAATGTTACATGAGTGCGAGTTGCTTGATTAAATTTATTAGAAATGTGTTACAAGCATTTTAAGAAATAAAGCATTTATCACAAAATGATGATTTCTTCACTTAAGCTCATTAGAAAATCACACATCAATTCATGCATAATTACAGGGGAATTTCTGCCACTCACTACAAATCATTACCACATTAACTAAAGTTGACTTAATTTATCTGTGATTTGGAAAAGGTGGTATCTAAATAGGAAAATTAGCTTATGCAGGGGATGAAACTATCAACATCGCCACAAAGGACTTAGCCTTCTTTTACTTGTTAGACAAATATGCACCTTTTAAGTCTTTTATATGTAAACCTCGTACTTTTGAATGAGCTCTAAAGCTTTTCTTTCCATGTCAGAATCCCATATTATGGATCCAGTGCCAGGTACTTAATGAATCGTTGATAGTCAAGGCACGTTTGCTTGCGCCAGACGTACTCATTGTTTTTAATGATCATTGCAGTTTGAGATTGAATTGAAAGGGTTTGGGGGAGGCTGGGAGATGGGAAAGGAACAAGTTTTGCAGTGCTGGCAAGCTGGTCCCCCAGCAGCAGAGCTGCATTCTGCCAACACCCACAGCATTTATGCTGAGCTGTGTTTACATTCCCGCGGTGCTTACGGTGAGCAGCCCTCCTGTGGCCTGTTGTGCCTTCCTTCTTTCTCAAACTTTGCGTAACTTTGAGGATGGTTGCAACTGACGGTGTTAGCTTATGGTGTGGCTGGTCACCGGGTGATCCTTTTACACCTAGTTTGTGTGCTTTCTGTCTGTTGATTCACAAGAGCCCTTGTGGAGGAGTATCTTAGGCTCAGAATAATTACACTGCATGCTCGTCTGTCCAGGAGGCATTTAGAAACAAAGTCTTTGGAACTCAGGACTGTACGTTTAGAAGGAAATTGCTCTCTAACTTTGCAGCCTTTCATTATGTGATGCATGACTTAGTTTGAGCATTTCCCTATTCTGTATTCAAGTGCTGTATCATTCTTACTATTGGAAAGTGTTTATGTCACAGTTATTGAGTCTAATTGGAAGGGGGATTTGTCTGTTTTAATCTGGGACATTTCAGTCACATTGGCACCTTGCGGGGAACAATGGGCTGTATGTGGAGCCATGAAGGAAACAGATGAGGAACGGATCAGGGAACTCAAATACTTTTGATATTGACTTTGCTGTCAGAAATAATGTACCTGGAAATACACACTCAGTTTCATAGTGAAATACTTATACTTTGTTTTCAGCAGCCCTCCTGAGGTGTTCTTGTGTGTCCTTTGTTTGGGGTCTTTTGTATAAGCTCGGGATCTGCAAGTTTAAAGTTATGCTCCTCCTTCCACATTAGTACCTCACATTTATAGACTGAAGCATTGTTTCCTGTTTCTCTCTGAATTTATCTCCCTGGCAACATATAAGCCACTTGAGATTCTTTAGCTACTAACTTTTTACTTCTTTTGTGGGCTCAGAGTTCTGAGGGCTGTTATTTTCTGAGTAAGATTTAATGTTGAATCGTGTATTTTAAGTTCATTATGTTTAGTGGCTTTAGTGTATTTTCATGTAGTTTTTCACAGCCTTTAGTAAGGTAGGATGTGGAGGTTGCATGACTTGGCTGTGCCAATGAAATGGTTTGCAATTGCCAAAAAGGGTAGTACTGCTCCTTCCTCCTTTCTAATTCCTGTCTGACCCTATGTTGAGCTGACTTGGCATACTAAACTGACAGAGACAGGTTCACTTTTTTCAAGAAAGAAAAGGATTTCTTACCAAAGTTGCAAATTGAAAAGTACCTTGAGAAGTCCACCTACAGTACCTTTGAATTAATAGATTAGTCCTGGTATCTTAAAAAAACCTAACATATATAGTCACAGTGTCTCTTGAGTCTGGTCTTTTTGGGTTTGTTTTTGTTTTTGTTTTTTTTTTACTATTGCTCCTTTTTCTATTATTATAAATAATATTTTTGTGTAAGAATGATGATTGCCATTGAAATGTTAGAAAAATTTGACAATCTGAGACAGCTAATGCCATTTTCAGTTTTAATATTGTAAGGTATGCATTTATATCCTAAATTTATCGGGAAGTAATTTTATCTTAGTATCTTTTTAATATCTTGTTAATTGTCTATCCATTTCAAAACAAAAGTTAGAGAAGGTCTTCTTATTTTTTGCAGGTCTTACACTTTTAGGGAATTTTCTTTCTTTAATCTTGCAAGAGCCATTTGTAACTGAATTAGTCATTTGATGTACTGAATGAATTGTGTTCTTAATCTTATTGTGCATAAAATTCATGCTATAGATGGAATTCATGTTTTAAGCTTTCACTGCTTCTGAATTTCAAGTTGGTTTTGATTAATCTTGAAATGGGCACTGCACTCTAGGTAGGAGGCAGTATATTCAGTAAAGAACACCAGCTTTGCCCATGGTTGAAGACATTGTAATGGTAGAAAAGAAAATGAGGGGAGAAATCCAAAACAACAATCTGAGCAGCCATTCTGCTCTGGTGACAGCAGCAGTTTAGTACATTGTATCAAAATGAATGGGCTTTGCATAATTGATTTCAACATACTAGTAGCCTGAGGTCTAAGCTGCTCTAACCCAGAACTTGTTAGCCTTGTTACAAAAGGAGAAAACTGCAATCTGCTACAGGGGAGGTAGAGAATAGCATTGCTGTAAGAGTAAAAGCATTAAAAGTAGGACAGAGCTACTAAGAGCTACCCCTTTTGTATATTTATTGGGGTTATTCTGTTCATCTCATTCAAGTATTGTAAAAAGCTATTTTAGGGTCTTTGTGCAATACCAAACACTGAGACTTAGAATCTTACTACTTAGTAGGTTTTATTACCTAATTTGAATGGCATTCCTGCACAAAGTGTAATAGCTGTGCTGTGAGATCTCTCGTAACTGGGAAGCATTTTTAATAAACTCAGCAAAACTAGAGATGCAAAAATAAGCAAGGTGCTCTTTGGGGATCCACTTTACTTGCTTCTTTTTGCACATTCACACACAAATACTAGTTTTATTTAATAATCTGCTCTGGTGTGAATCAACAAGTGTGTTTCCTGGAGCTTCCTAAGGGGAGGAGGATTATGTGCACTACAGAAGCACATATAACTGTACTACAGGATGTGAAAACGCTAACAGTTGGGTGTAAAATTACTGTGTTGAACAAATGAGAACATTTAATTTTAATGCCTGTTTCCTTGCTGCATTGTGCAGGTATGGTACTGCATGTTGTCTGTTTTGCTTTGCCTCCTCTGGATAGGTACTTGTGAGTATATGCAGAGTGTGGATTCATGCAACAGACTCCTGAGAGTAGCATGATTATATATTTGATAGAGAAAAAAATAGATTAACTTTTCTAACTAGAATCAAAGGTGGGTAGGTGAGGTGAAGGACTGGAAAACAAGATTTGAATGAACTAATGTGTTCAGTGTCAGGATAACCCAGGCTATTAGACTTCTTCTTCAGAAAACCATGACAAAGTTCTTCATTAGTGTTCGTTACGCTTCATCCAGCAATGTGAAATACTGACAGTGACTTCTTTAAACATGAGTATTCTGCATAGATCAGCATCAAGCACCTTAGTTATGCCCTTGCTCATATAAGGAGCTAAATGATATTAAGAAGAATATTGTACATTTATCAGTAGTGTAGTGTTTATTCTGAGAGGATCCAGAGCTGTGATTGACTGAATGAGGTTCAGTACTCTATAATTAGGAGACTTTATAACCTATTTTTAAAAAGTTTGACTAAGGAAAGTTTGAATAAAGAGAATTCCGTGTTACTGGAAATGTTTTATTCATTTATTTTTTTTATTTGCACTACTTTCACAGAACCTTCATAACCTTCACATAACTGTAGAAGTTGCTGAAATTATCCTATATTGTTGGAACAGAAATTGCCTCAGAAAAATAATGAGGTGAATCTTAGGTAATTTTTGTTTGGTCTTAGGCTATTTAATCTCATGACACCCTTTACAACAGAAAGCTATGAGCAGGTTCTTGTGACCCATTCTAATGGATGTATTGATCTATATGACCCATTTTAAAGTATCTTTTCTGTTCTGGTAAAGACATCAATTTGTCTCAGAGGTTGAATCATGATTTTTGAGATTTATGCTGATATTATTGAAGGAGAAGAATACTGGCCAGCTTGTAACATCTTTAACAGTACTCCAGTGCTATTCTTGAGAAGAATATGGCTCTTGGCAGAGCCCATATGCAAAAACTTGTGTGGCAGTTCAGGTTTGCCTTGCACCACAGGTTTTAGTGATAGTCAGGGGAAATGACCCTTAATAATAATAACAATGATAATATGAAGGCCCTGGGGGACTGGTTGGAAGCAGCAGTATGCCTGCTAATCTTTTTTTGCTTGTTTGCAAAGAAACCTAAGATAGGCTTTTACACATTAAAATGAACACCAATGGAAATTTTGGGTTACTGTAACATGCCTTTTCCATCAAAGAAACCTTTATGGTGGATAACCTCACAGTTCTAGTAACTCTTGATATGAATTCTTGCTCCATGGAGACCTGGATGACGTGGATAAGTACGTAACATACACAGATGATTTCTTAAATTGTTTTTACATCTTTTCTCTGAAGTTCATACCTCAGAAGAGGAGACAGGCAAAATAATCAGGTTCAGCTTTGAAATGGATAAGCCATTTGTGAACTGTTTTAAGGACCATCAAATCATACTAACATCAGTGGTTAGCCAACAATCCTCAGTATGAATTGTCATGGGAACACTGAACACGAAGGAAACATACCCGTGTTTAGTTCCTTACTCTTTCAAGTTGTTTGATAAATTTGACCACATATGGGCATTTTTAAATGCTTTGTCTTCTAAACAACCCTTTTCAATATTTTGAAGAAACCTGGGAGAAAAAATACAGAGAATCTTTGATAGGAATCAAAGCCTGTACCTTCTTGAAAATCTGGTCACTGAATCTGTTTTAATACCTAGTGGGCTGGCCTGTTCCCCCAGCAGGACAGGAGTGTTGACATAAACTGATGGCTGAATTTTCAAGGGTGAGGTTTACAGTAGATGTAATAGCAAGAAAGTGGAAGAAGCAATTAAAAAGATGAGTATGTATGTTCTAATTATGAGTGAAGATAGTGTAATCTGTGCTTTCTGTTATAGAGACCTGTCATGGATTAACCCCAGCCGTCAACTAAGCCCCATGCAGCTGCTTGGAGAAAATCAGGAGGGTAAAAGATGGAAAACTCATGGGTTGAGATAAAGACAGTTTAATAATGAAAGAAAATGCCTCTCTGCTGCTTTTCAGCTGGGCTAGAGTTAATTTTCTTCACAGTGGCTAGGGCTGTGTTTTGGATTTGTGCTGAAAACAGAGTTGATAATATAGAGATGTTTTTGTTATTGCTGAGCAGAGCTTGCACAGAGTCAAGGCCTTTTCTGCTTTCTGTACAGACATGTTGGTGAGGAAGCTGGGAGTGCCCAGGAGGGTAGGGAGGGTAGCACAGCCAGGAAAGGTGATCCAAACTGACCAAAGGGATATTTCAGCCCATGTTACATCATGCTCAGTATATAAAGTGGGGAAAAGAAGGAGGAAATGGGGGACATGTTTGGAGTGATGGCATTTGTCTGCCCAAGTCATCATTATGTGTGATGGGGCCCTGCTCTCCTGGAGGTGGCAGAACACCTGCCTGCCTGTGGGAAGTAGTGAATTGATTCTTTCTTTTGATTTGCTTGTGTGCGTGACCTCATTTTAAATTGTATACAAATTTTCTAATTACAAGCATTTGTGATTAATTTCTTCAAGCCAAGCATCTGCCTCAGTTAGGTGGCTTTGTGGGAGAGTTTCAAGTAAGTTTGTCCATTTCTGAGAACAAGGTTAAGGAGTAAAGATGTTTTGCCTATCTTGAAATTAATGCATACCTGTTACGCTTTTGAAGCTCTAGCCAGTTTTCAAGCAGAGACTTGAAATTTGTCAGGGCATCCATCCAAATCTACATACAGCTATGTTAAGCTCTCCATTTTTGGTCAGTTTGCAAGCCTTTGAAAATCTAAGCTAGCCTGCACAGTAAGGCAGACTTGACATAACCTAATGGCTGAGTACAAGATTCACAGAAATGTTCAGTTTTCTAACCAGCTTTAGGTTTGGGGGCAGGGTAGAACATGTTTAAGTGGGAGCTGTAAGCCTCTGTACATGTGTGCATATTGCCCTGGGGCTGTAAAGGTTCTGTGTGCACACAGCAAGCTCTGACCCTTCAGGTACTTTTGGTGCCTGCTCAGCTGAATACACTTAGAACTTTGGGGTCTGAGTTGTTTGCTCTCTGTTTTTAATCCCTTCCCATTCTGGCAGTCTGCAGTGCCAGGACTGATTTTCCCTTTGTCTTCTCAGAGCTCATGCCATTGCAGCCTGAAGGAAAGCTGGCATGACTGCATGCAGAGTTGGGGAGTTGGGTGCAGGAACACCAGGAGAGCCCTAAGGAACTGGGGAGACCAAGGAGGGAGGGGTAGAAGCTGGAAAGTGAAGGGAAAGTAGATGGAAGAGAAGGTAGGGGAGGGTCTGTGCAGGAGGAAGGGGGACCAATGACTGGTGCTTGGGAGAAGAGTTAGCAGGCAGGATGGGGACAAGCAGAGCTGAGATTGAACCAAGGGTATTAGAGAGCAGGAACAAGCAAGATGGATGGAATAAAAAAAGGGGCAGGCACTGACCTGGGTGGGCATGAATGGAAATAAAGGGGAGCAACAGGAGTCGTGCTCTGTTTTCTCAGCTAGTAGACATTCCAAAATTAAGGAAAACAAAAGCTTACTTCGGTGACATCTCTCAGGTGCAGTTTAAATATTTGATTTAATGATGTATTTGTAAATACATGGTTCTATTAGAATGTAGGATCTTTGGGGCTCTGATTCTACTTGATTGTGATTGCTATAATATCGTGTATGCTTTTTGCACACTAATGTTTTATTCCATGAGAGTAAATACACTATCATTACCATTTCTTAGTTGCACCACATTATTACTGAATTTCTCTCCTGTTCATTTTTGGTATTTAGGTGTGAAGCTCTTTGTGGAGACCCACAACAGTGGATTTTGATAGTTGTTTTTGTTTCTACTAACAAAGACATACATGTATATCCAGATGAAGTCTCCTTCTATTCCACGGTCAGCAGCAAACTGTTCCATTAGTAATAAGGCATGCCTCTGCCATGGGGCAGAGCTGAACTCAGAGGCAGGCTCATCCTCAACACCAGAGCCAGCATTGTTAATTAGATACCTGCCATGGAAGGTTGTTTGGGGAGGGAGTTTGTGTGCATAAGAGGAAAAATCTTCCTTCTTGCTGAATATGAAAGTAGATTGGGTACCCCTACCAGCTGGGTCTCCAGGATTTTATATGTTTTGTTCTGTTTTCAAAATTTTCCTCTTATCCATAGCTAACTCCCAGTAAATTCACCTTACCTACAGCTAATAAAGCAAGAGAGAGCAAGTGTTGTGCTCTGAGAGTGATCTGATAAGGATTTGTTTAAAAGCTGTGCAACTGGAATTCCCATCTCCCCTTCTTAGTTTTCCTGTGGTCACTCATGATTTAACATTTCCTTAGGCAGCAAGTGGCCTGGGACCTGGAATACTGAATTAACATCTAAAGAGGTAAAAGATGGTGGTACAAATACAGCTTATAGTCTGTATCCCCACTTTGGCAACTCTCCTTGGCTTTCTAATTAGTTTCTTATTGACTCATCTCATTTCAGAAGGGAAAGAACCAGTCTGCTTGAGAAATACCTGTGGCCTTTAGTTGTCTTTGGCATAATACAAATGGAATTATTTTCCCAGAAAATAAAATGACTTGCAACTGACATAAATTCATTTTTCTAAGAATAGTGGGGTTGATGTTTCCCTGGATGTTGGATGGCTTTGTTCTTCAGGATTGTTACAAACCAAAAAGATTCCTCATCGTGGCTGGTCCCAGCATAACAATGAATTTATTAGATGCCATAGACGATTTTTAACTAGAAATTGTTGGTCCATTTATGTACTTGTATATTTAAATATAAAATACAAAAATTAATGCTTACAGTGTGCTTCCTTTGAGCTGTCTTGCTGTGAGCCACATCTCAGCTGAAGGCATCTCAGCTATGAAGGCAAAGTTGTGATTCTCTGCTCTGAGGATGAGGGCCAGGACAGGAATGCCATTGCTGCTGTAGGGAGAGGGGAAGCACTGATGTAAGTAACCCTTCCTTTCTCCTCCAGGTACCTGCTGCCTACATACTCCAGCTCTTTTCTTGCTCAGTGGGGCAGGAATAGTTGCCAGCATATCTGTCCTGGTCAGAGGTAAGGTGAAGTAGGAGCTGGCCCCATATTGCTACTCCCACCAGTATGGTAACCCATACAGAACATCTTGCTTTCCTATGGGTTGAAACAGCCATCCATAAGCAAAACTGCAGATATTAGGAAAAAAAGAAATTTGTTGTAAAGCAATATCAATCCAGAGTAAGTGACCTGTAATTTTTAGGGCAGTGTTTTAGCATAGTTTTGCCTAACATCTCTGAAGAATCTATTTAATGGAGTCCTTTGAAGTCCTTGTAGTAATAGTTCAGAACAGTTAGTAATTGGTGAGTGGCAAATTGCTTTTTTCCACCCAAATATCCCTATTAAATGTTTGTTTCTGCCTGTTGTCTGTATGCTGTTCCAACAAGTAGTAATTGTGGGCTGACTAAACAGTCACAGGGAGGGTGGTTTCCTTAGAAGCTGAGAAAAACTCCACATGGCTGAACTGATACTTAAGCTTTGCTTCCAGGTCTGTGTGCAAGATCCTGATTTTTCTAAGGTTCTGAGCAGATGTTGGTCCCTAACAGTTTTGATACCCAGACCAGCTGTATGCATTCCTAAGTAGGACCTTAATGAACTTTCCTAGTTAATGGTATTCCTGGCAGAGCACACCTTACCTGCATATGTTCTTATGTGTTGAGTTTGGGAACTGAAAAAGGAAGTGATTTTATAGTTGCCTGTGGATTATTTTCTTTAGGCATGGAAGTAGAAGAAGAGTATGCAGTCCTGCTTACTTTGCATTTGTTTTTGCAAATTAGAAGAAGAAAATCTCTGAAGAAGCTGAAGTGAGGTAGGATGAGCAATTTTCTGAATTTTGCATATTCAGTTACTGATAGTAAATTCCTCTGAGAATTTCTTGCATATATACCTACTTGTCAATCTTTAACTCCAGATGCTGGTTAAGATGAGTACTAATTAAACAATGACTAGCCTTCCAAACTGTCCCTCTAGAGAGATTTCAAATCCAAAGCTCCACAAAGAGAGCACCAATTTAATTCCCTTAACAAAAATGTTGCATAAAGCTAGCCTAAATCTCCAGTTCCAACTTATTTATAAAATGTGGTTTATTTGAAAACAAATTTTGAATAGGAGATGATACTGAGGATTACATAGTAGTCTGTTACTGATGCTACAGGATAATCTGTGTAACTTCATAGATGCTTGCCTTTCCCAGACAATGATTAACATCTTGAAATCAAGTTTATATAATCTAGTTTCCCCATATAATGGATGTGGTTTTGGTGAGAGCACTGATAAAAGCTTAGCATTAATTGAAATGGAAATTCTAAACCACCTTCAACAGAAGTTTAGATATAGGATGTAAAATCACCTGGTCCCTGTGGAACTCAGTAGAATGCAACCTACCCATTAAATGTTTTAGTTCACCTGTTTCTTCCACAGATTTTGTAAATATTAAAACAGCTTTAGAGCTAAGTGCTAAAGAGACTCTTACTCCAAATGCTGTTCAGGGCTGCATTTTGAATGAGGAGATTATAGGACGGATGGAGACCATTTATGAAGTACTCTTCCCCTCCCTTTGCCCTAAGAAATTCTATACAAATCCTTCTCTAAGTAGAAAAATAATATAAAAAGTGCCATGCTAAAGTACTGAATTTACAGATAGTGATGGCTACCACATTTAAAGAAATTATTTTATAAGAACAGATAATACTAAAGGCTTATGTGTGATTAGCTGCAATTAGCTAGTAATTGACTAAACAAAACCATCTTCTGTTGTGGTAGTTAACGAACTCTGATTCTCTAGTCCGTTGCTAAATATTAATATTTCAAAAGGACTTCCTCCTGACCTGGGCAGTCATGTTTTTGTAGTTGATGGTCTGCATTCAGCAGGACCCTGCTGCTGTCCAGGAACAAGGATTCCAGAGGGCAGCTAAGAATTTCTTGGGGCAGTCATAGGTAAAACTGAAAGGTTTCTGCTGATGAAAATTGCAGCCGTGGTTGAAGAGTATTGTAATAACCAATTGGGGCCTATAGAAATCCTTCTCCTTTGATTTTCCTGAGGACATATGGAAAAAGGTGAACCAGATATAAGCATGGGTGAATTAATTTCTCTTGCTCAGTAGGGATCCACATTTCTGATGACCCGCTTTCTTTTGCATACCTGGATAAAAGCAGGTGTTGGGGGAACAGCTACCCTAGCAAGATGAGCAGGCCAGTACAGAGAGGCCATGTTTTTGCCTCATTTACTCCTTTATTTTCCCTGGAGGAGAAAGGGAGCTGCCTCATCAAGAAATGCAGCTGAGGGAGTGGCATGCTCCCTCCTTTTCTTGTTCTGACAAGGTGTGGTGGCTGGGAAGGCGTGAGCTGAGCTATGAGGAAGGGACTGTTGCAGTGGAAAACAAACTTCCAGTGCAGCACCACCTATTCCCCTATCCACAGCAGGAGCAGCATCTGAATCTCTGGGGTGGCAACAGCAGTCCTGCCGTTTCTTAGTGTGTTAAGCCAAGAGAAAATATTCTCATGGGAAACACTGAACATGTCTGATCAGTCAGAAGTATTTCAGACATATTCACAGTGAGTGTACCTGTGTTGTATCCAGTTGGACGGTTTTGTGAGCATTGGGTATTCCTGAGTTCTATATTTAGCACCCACTTTGTCCCTTGAGGGGCAGCAGAAGTTTTGGCTTAGTTCAGGCAACCTACAAATCCCATCATACAACAGGAACGTCAGAGAGTTCTTAGGAGAACCCTGAAGACAGTAAGTACTTGTCTGATAGTGTATACAGCATAAGTGGAGCAGTGCTGAGTGACAGTGCCATTTACACAACATGTGAATGCCCCTATGGAGTAGTCAAAGGACAGAATGCACCTGACACTGTTGGGGATACCAAAAATGTTGTCCCAGATTTAACCCCCGCAAGATGCTCCCACTGGCAAGTAGTCTAGAGCTAGGCAACTCTTCTGGTTGCAGGGAAGCCCTCCAGGCTCCTCTACAAAGCCTGCCTCCTTATCTGACTCAGCTGAATAAAAGTTTATTTTTTAACCTGTGTGCCAACACTAGCTGTTGCTAAAATGGTCATAAAGGTGCTGAGCAGACAGTCTTGACACCAGCAGTACTTTGGGAAAGGACTGGATATGCCTTTCAGTCAAACACCTTTTCTTGACGTTTTAGCAAAGATTATTAATAAGACCCTGAAAAAATTTCAGATTAGTGAAGGTATGTCCTATGTCAGTAACATACAGAGAACTTTTTTCTGTCCAGAATGGGATGGTGAGGTATCTCCAAGGATTTTTTTTTTCTGTATTAATTTGCTTCTGGACTGACAAGAATATAAGAGATGAACTTTCATGCTAAGGGAAAACTTGCCTGTAATTGCAAGATTGATTTTTCCTTATTAATTAACATTTTTTTGTACTGTGAACTTTTTTGGATCAATTCCTATGGGAGATTTCTGTTGATAAATGTTGGTAAGGACCTACCAACTATACATTATAGCTGTTTCAGGATTGGTTTTGATAACACATAGGCTTACTTAATGCCAGCAGCATCGTGTTGTATTTGGAAAGCTCTATCTAGCAAGGAAGCCCATGGGTAGTCTGGCAGATATTGTGTTAAAAGTAATGTTGCTAATGCAAAAATTGAAGATGTTTTTATGTAGTTGCTATGGACCTACTGAGTCACTCACTACGTACAGAAATTTAACTTTTGCTGTTTTGAATGTTTTTTATACCCTGTAAAAATGGCATTCTAACTGCTATCAAATCAGAGTGGAAGCATTTCACACTTGGGTTTGCTCAGGTGTGAAGCAATGCTGGAGGGAGGAGACTCTGGAGGATATAGCCATCAAATCCAATCATTATCTCTGAGAAGAACAGACGCTGTAGTCTAGAGGCAGGCAGGAGTGTGAACTGATGTGGTGCACGTTCATCACAGTATGATGCTGATACTGCTCAAAATCCTGACTTACAGACACGCTACTCCTCAGTGCTCCTAAACAGTGCAGTGCTGCTCAAACTGTGTGGTGGGGAAATGGCTTCAGGTGTAGGCAAGCATACTCATACACTCAGGTCTCACACCTGCAGGGTTTTTGAGTGTAGTCTCCTACAGAGAAAAAATTAGCCTGTTCACTAATTTCAGCACAAAGTACCAAACATTTCATAGCTATTAAAATCTTTGTAAAGTGTAGCTTTCTGGCTGTGTTCCAGCCTTTACTGGCAAACACTTCCTTCAAATTAGCTGTCTTTTAATGCACTTTTGCAAGAACCTGGTGATGCAAAATTTCAGTTTAAAGGAATATGTGTTGTTGGGTTTTACACTTCTTTGCTATATATGTCAAAAACATGCATAACAGCCTGATTTAATTGAAAAGAGTTGGGGGAGTAATCAAAAAAAATAAAATGTTGATTCTGATTGCTAAGTACTTTGGGCCAAAAAGAACTGAATTCTCTTGCGTATTTGGTACAAAGTTAGATGCTGGTGCTGTGTTACTGTGTAGGCAACCATTATGAACCCACCACAGTAGCTTCCACAAACAGCCTTGGGGATTGCCACCGTCTTTATTTAGAAGAGGAGAGGTACAATGTGTTCCATGGTTTTGTCTATGTGTCTTGCAGAGATACTCTGGAAGGATTTGAATGTCTTATGAACAGGGTGGCACTTGTGATAGCAATCAGAGCTTATCTGTACTGCTGCTTGTTTGGAGAAATTAAGATGAAGGTGTGGTGCAGGCTGCCTATGGCACAACTAACTGCATCTTGATGCTATCTTTCTCACAGAGATCATTGAGTCATATGGCAAATTGAAATTGAATCGTTAGAGCTGTACAAAATCATAGAACCATAGAATGTCCTGAGTTAGAACAAACTCACACACATCATCGAAGCCCAACTCCTAGCTCTGCACAGGACAACTCCAATAATCACACCATTTTCCTGAGAGTGTTGTCCAAATGTTTCTTGAACATGTGCTGTGACCACTTCCCTGAGGAGCCCATTCCAGTGCCCAGACACTCTCTGGGTGAAAAACCTTTTCCTGATATCCAACCTAAATCTCCCGTGACACAACTTCAGGCGCTTCCCTTGAGTCCTCCCACTGGTCGCCACAGAAGAGAGATCAGTGCCTGCCCCTCTGCTTCCCCTCACAAGGAAGTTGCAGACTGCCATGAGATCTCCCCTCAAGCTTCCTCCTCTCCAGGGATTGATACAGAATATGAGCAAAATAATCATCATAGCAGAATGGGAGCACAAGTTCACCTTCCTGTTTTACTGTGTTTTTCAGGAGCTTTGTTAAGTACTGGCTTACACTTTCAGATGATGCATGTCATCCTTTCTGAAAAATCAAGTCCATGTAAATTTACCTCAGGTTAGATACCCCAAATGAAAACTTTCAGATACCAATGTTCCTCTTACTTTTCAGGGCTGGGAGACATTGGATATGGTCTTCCTTTACTTACAACACTATCACATCAGTCTCCTTGGGCCTTTGCATTGATCAGAAATTTCTCATATATGAGTCTGTCCTGGACAGGTCACTTGCTTTCCCTAGTCTAATGACTCCTTTTTTTCCTCCTCTCACAAGACCCCCGCCTGCCCAGAGACTTTTTTGCAGAATATAATTCTCAATCCTTTCGATTCTAAGTAAGCATATTGGGGAAAAAATGGCCTAAAGTAATACTGAATTATACAAGTTAGACAGAAGGTCTTGATTATGCTCGTCTATTTTCCTGTTTGGCAGAAACATGTTCTCGAAGCGCAGTGTTTCTCACAACAGGGAGTGGTTTGGGGATTGTTACTTGTACTTGGTATAACTAGACACATGCAAAACTGTGCAATGCTAGAACTGTTCTCTAGTTAGCTGAGACTAATGTTATTAAAAGAAATGGTGGATAAAATAGGAAATGAACATCCTGTTGCCAGGTCAACCACATTCCTTATTTGTAAGTATTAGTGTGCGTATGAGGCGGATAATATGCAGTGAGGACAGACAAGAGCTGAAAGCTCTTCATAGCACCGTGGGAGGGAAGGGTTGTAGAAAATAATGCCTCTAGCAACAATGACCTAAACCCTTCATTCTCTTATCGCTCTGTGTACATGTCAGTGAGAAAGAGGGAGAATTATTAGAAGGATCAAAAGGCAAAAATCTTAATTAACTGTATTTCAGTTTCCTGAGGGAACATACAACGTGTTTCTGTGTGTTTACTCAGATTTCAATGGTGATGAGAGACAGTGGATCAAAGATGTTGCCTCACTTAAATGGCCCTCAATTTCTTTGTGTTTACAGTAGATGATTTGTTACCTTTCCAGGTTTTGACTTTATACCTGTAAATGTTATTTTTAGGGTTCCATTACTAACCTTCTTGAGAAATCTACTTGCTATGCAAGGAAAAAAAAAAAAAGAGAAAGATAAAATAAAAGAAGGTTCAGGGATTTTTTTTTTCTATTTGTATCATCAAGCAAAAATGTTTATTGTTATGATGAAAAAAATGTAGTGGCCAGAATCTTTCCACTTGCTAGGCTGATTGTATGGAAGTCTAAAGAACAGTGGCTCACTTGTATAAGAAATAGTGATGTTTTAAATAGAAGGTTAAATGTCTCTTGCACCATTAAACCTTTAAAGTGCTTATTTGGGGAATGTGCCCTGCATCTTATTGTCACTGATTTCCAGAAAATTAGGTATGATTCTAACTCTGGTCTCTTGTTCTCCATGTCCACAAGGGCTAGGAATTCTGTGGTGGGAAAAATGTGCTCACACTTGAAGCAGGCAGTACCTGTCTCTATTCAGCAGGTGGTTTTGCAACCTCTTGAGAGTTGTATAGATGGAATACAAACAGTGCAATCATACAAACAAAAAGATGAGTGCTTTTTCTTTTTTTTAAATTGTCTCTCTGGTTACCCAGCAGTTCTTGTTCTAATCTGTAGAGGACTACTAGGTGCTCAGAATTTAAGAAAATCAGAGCATGCAGGTACCTACATGCAGATATAAGTCTGACAGACACCCAGTTTTGAAAAGTCTTTCCTAGTGGGTGCAGTGTGGGTGGTGAAGAAATTTTGATTGGGTTCCTTAGAGCTGAGAGATGTAAGCGTTGATATAGAACACTTCTTTTTTCTAGCTGGAAATAATCTTATAAGAAATGGCTAATAATTTCCTACTCTAGTCTGTTTAATTTTCCTTCTCTTGTTTTGTAAGGCATTCTTCATTTGACTGTGGGGAAATCAAACCTAAAGTATTGCTGTATCATGTGTTACAGCTGCTTCCATAACATTTTCTCTTCTATTTGCATAAGTCAGAACAGAACTGGAGTACTCTTCTTTCCAGAGAAGGCTTCTGTATTGGTGAGGAGGAAAAGAAAACCAACAACTTGTGTCATAGGCTTAGAAATCTGTAGTCTCATTTTTACAAAAACATGTTACAAAACAAAGGAAAACAGTGGCTTTTGCAGAGATTGTACAAGAGAGAGAACCTGGAGTAACCCAAGGTATTTTATGATTTGTGAAATGCAAATTGCAGAGAAGGAGAAACATTTTTTCTGGACATGGAACCTCTGTCTTTCTTCCATTCAGTCAGCTCTGAATGTAGCAATGCTAGTATTTGTCTTCTATTAAGGATAAAAATGTGATTGGCATTAAGTGTTTGAGTGTGTGTCTTTTATCTCACACAAGTGTTTTCCCTCTTTCTGTTCAGTTAAGTCAAGTTGCATGTTTTATGCAACCTAGAGGAGTCTCTGTGTTCTTAATCTTGTTATCTGCTCTCTCAGCATTTATTAATTTTTCAGTTGCCTATGGAAGTGGAGAGGTTAAGATACAGTAACTGGGCTCTCTGATGGCAAAATCTTTCCTTGTAAAACTCCTGCTTGCGTTTTGTCTCTGTTTGCCTTTTTGTTCTGTACACTTCAGCTTTAATCCTAAATCCCATATTATGTTACATACAAGTCTTCTGTTCTTCCATAGGTGCACACAGCATGTTCATGGAAACAAAATACTGATGTATATAGGCAAACTACAGCAGATATCCTAACCCATAAAATATATGACATAATGTTATTAGTTGGAAAGTAGTAGCTGGCGTAAGTTATTCAACACAGAGGGTGTGCTGAAATTATCCATATCCTTTTTACTGAGTTTGTTATAGCTGTGTGTATATACAACAGCATGTTACTGATGCATCAAATTCTTTGTTTTGATACCCAGAAGTGTTGTTTGAGCTTTGATTTGCTTCCGTGTTCTGTCACACCCTATTATAAAGCTTTGGGTAAAGAATGTTCCTGGTAAGGCAAATTAGGTCTGCAGACTGCATGTTTTTTCTAATTATTTTCTATATTCTCTGTTAGATGGATACTTTTCAGGTTGATCTTACTCTTATGCAAAATTGTCTTGATAGATGAGTAGCTCAGAGCAACATCTGTAATTTATGGATATAGAAAATGCGTGCAGTCTCTCACTGTCTTTACAGATGTGCTTTAGGGCAAGTGAAATGTTCAGATAATGGAACGAGGGAGTGTTAATAAATCTCAGTCAGGAAGACAATACTTACTTCTTTTCTTTAAAATAAATTCAAAGCTGAATTCCAAATTACTTTTTTAAACATCATTGGTGCTTTTTTTCTTCATGCTATTGCTATTGTTAAATTCAGTGCAAGATAATGTGCTTGATGTGTGATTCAAAAATGCAAGTAATTAGATTGAGATATTTGTTTTCCAAAACAGAACTGGTAAATCACTCAGAATCCATAAAAATGTAGACTAGTGCTTTTGATTAGTTGTTGGAGTCATTTAAGTTTCTATCGGTGTTGTTTCAGAGTCTATTACCATATATTGGAGAATGACTGCTGCGGCATTAATAACATCATTGCAGTCTGTAAGGACTGAGAGGAGAGTGAACGACACAGAAATTGCTGCTTTGGAACAGACCAGTGATCCGTACAGTCTTGTATCTTGACAGTAACCAATATGTGATGATTCAGAGGAGGAAATACACGCAGCCAATTGTGTTATAGTGTACCACAGAGGGAAATTTTTTTCTGGCCCCAGATGGTGCTCAGTTTATGCCTTAAAGCATGAGGATTGATAGCCGTTGTAAATTTTACCTTAGCTAGTGTAACCAAATTGGATTGCTCCTTGTTGTCCATAACCTGCCCTTCACCTGGCCTTCAGAGGATTACAGTGCTCTTCTTTACTGCTGGATTCATAGCTTTTACCTTTGCTGTTTTAAGCAGATGCAGTAATGCAACTCAAAGACTTGTGCCACCATTTTACATGTCACACACGTATTTTTCATCAGTAACAGGCTGGTTTAATGCCTTTAGTTAAACTGAAAGTATTACTTTTCAGTGGGGCAGAGCAGATATTGGACTCACTCTGGGTCAGTTCTCTGCTATTCTGAACGTGGGAGCCTTAGTCATGGAAATAGTTGAAGATTATGCCTAGAACTGACACTGTAACACTTCTGTGTCATTGCAGTGGCCTTGAAAGGATCAAAATTGGGTTTGGAACATTACCACACCCTGCAAATCTTGACCTCAGCAGCCTCTGAAGAATCTTCATAGTGTTCTTTCACTTCCTGCATTCCTACACTGGAGTGCAAGGTGCTGTTAGAGAAGTGAATATTGTTCTATTGCTGTGCATATGTGACATTTAGACCCAAACTCACAAAAGTACCCTGGGTTCAGCTGTAACAGAAGCAGAGACCAGGTTCTTTGTAGTAAGCTTTGGTACATTTCATTTGTTGTGCACCCATCTAATAAAACCCTGTAGTCTGAGAGGAGCTATCTAAGAGTGTGGTAAAATAGTAGTTGCAGACAAAAGCTGACCTCATTTTAGGCTGTCATTCATAATGCAAAACAGCAGAGGCCTTTGAAACTGCTTGCACTGATGCTGCTGCCCTTCAAGACCTTGGGTACAAGCTAGTTTGATGGAGAACAGCACTTCATGTCTTACTGGTTTGTGCATTGCCTTTTAGCAAGTTCTCCCTGCATCCAGAATAAGAAGAATCTGCAACAGTACTTATGTAATTACTGTCCTTCTTGTCTTTGCCTCTGCGGGTGCAGATCAGTCTCTGACATCACGGATAATATTAAAAAAGCAGCAAGCAGTTATCACAGGAAGCAGATTTTGCTCAGCAACTTGCAAACTTGTCATTAGGTCCTGCTTTCTGCCTTCCAAATGCATGCTCCACTGTCATTTTGTTCCTTCTTGAGAAATAATTAAACAACTCATGTCTCCTTGCCAAATGACCAGTCAAAGCCAGGGAATCTGGGTATCCTGAATGACCATGGAGCATCATAACAGTCTTGGGAGAAAAAAATTCGCTTTCTCACTGAAGGAAGGAGCTTCAGATTTGTTTTATACTCTTTCAGTATTACTGATTATGAGTCTTCTGGAGGGATCATCTAGGTTTTAAATCAGCATGAAAAAAATAACCATTTTCTTGGTTGGTAAGTGGCAGTTGTCATGTGGCCAATCTCTGAACCTCAGCTGATCGAATCCAGCAGGAATTGTCCTTGAGTTGTCAGGCTTTATGAGCTGGCACATTGCCTCCTCCTTTACAGCAGATTCTAATTCTACCAGCACTGCAGTAGTTGAATACTCACTCAAAGTGATGACATTTTGCATATTAGTGAGGAAGTCCTTCTTTGTCCTGTGAAGGAAGGGGCTTTGTGGTGGTGATACATTGCTGCTTAAACTTTGGAAAAGGCTTCTGTCATCCTGGACTTCCACTGGCAGGGCTGGTCCTCATGGGCTTGCATGGTCATGTCCTCTCACCCCCACTTCTCATTCTGAGATGAGAAAGAGGACTGTAGCATCTCAAGTGAAATTCTTTCTGAAGAAACCTTTAGGTTTTCTTCTCTAATACTCCTCCTTTCTTCCAGCCCATATTGGTAGCACAATGGGACATCTCACTTGGAGCCATCTGGCTGTGCAGCTGCAAATCTGGATACAGTCTCTGTACTCAACAACTGCAGGGGCGCAGTGTTCATTTGCAGCCATGCTATCTGACAATGGGAAATTAGTGTTTTTTTCAGAAGATAAATGAAGTTTTTTATGCTAGCAGATGAAATGGAAAATTCTGCTGGCCTTAATCTTAAATCCCAGATTTCTTTACTCTTGATCTTCCATATACATCCACAAAACATTTTAAATAACACTTAGGTGTGATTCCAAGGCACTGCAGTCAGTGGACTGTGTACTTTGGGGTAAAAAAAAAAATCAGTTTGGTGTGGTTCCAAGATGAGACGCAGAGACAAGATTGAAAGACAAGAAATAGGAGGAAACCACTTCTGTGGCTATTGATGTAGTAGAATAACATCACATACAACAAGAAAAACACTTCTAAGCCTTCAGCGTGCAAATTGATTTACTAAGTAAATCCAACATTTCTCCCAAACTCTTGCTCTTTCACTTGCTCTGTGGTACACTTTACCTTACTCTTAACTGTCTCATATTCTTCCTCATGTTAATTATCTTTTGTATGTTTGTTTACAAGTTGCAAAATTCAGATATCCCCCAAGTCATAGTTCTAAGAAGAAAGCGTGTTTTTGTATTGAATAATGTAGGTAAGTGTGAGGAGGTTAATGTGAATCCAGGACCTTCTTCAAATCTCTCCATTTAGGTTTGTAGTAAATCCTGGTACACTCTGGCTGGGCTTTTGTAAAATGGGTGAATGACAAAAAACGGTGTGTGGGGTGGCTGAACTCTCAGGGGGGCATGTCCTGCAGTGACACTTACACAGCTGGAATAAGACATGCCTGCCCCTGCACCCAGTTGGGCCATGTTTCTCTCACTTTGACAGAGCTGGGCTGTGGGAACTTCCAGCAGTGTTCAAGTCCAGTTCAAGGGTCTAGGGAAATTCTTTCAAACTGAGCTCCCCTCAGTAAATCCTGGCCTACTTCAGGCAAATGAAGATGAACAAAAATCTTCCTTGCTTGGTCCCGTGCAGTATTTTAGACGCTGTTGGCCTCAGCATGGTTACTTTGACTCAATAGCCCCTCCTTATCATGGAGGCAAATTCTTGTGTCTGGTGTTGGGAAGTCTCCCCATTCCCGTTGACCTCAGGGTTCAGCTCTGCTGTGGAAGTCAGATGCTGCAAGTCAGCTGTGTAATTGTGTCTTTCAGCTGCCTGAAACAGCAGCCTCTTGATCCACCTGTTCAGCAGAGCTACAGGAATCCCAGGGCAACAGCAGCTACCACTGCATTTCAGAGGACTGTGGCCAATACCTCACATGGCTCTGCTAGCTTCAGAATAAATGCTACCATGGCATAATCACACTATTCAGGCAGGGCTTAGAAAGGGGGCCTAGTGCAGGCATGCTGAATGAGTTAACAAATGCTCATGGAATGGTTTTCAGAATGAGGTGGGGGAATTCTCTAGGTAGGGTAAGAAAGCTGTTGTTTTGCATCATGTCCCAGCCAAAACTGTGAGAAAGAAAAGAATATTCTTTCTCTCACTGGTGTGTATTAACCTCCCTTTGCAGGGATGGGACTCATGCAGTGGCAATGTCTGCTTGCTGCAGATTACTCAGGAGAGCGTGTATTGTGCCAGCATCAAGTTTCAGCGGTGTTGGATTTTGTTCGAGGGTTTTTTTTAATGCAGCATAACAGCCATGTTAAATTGATTTGTGTGAGCCATGGAAGCTGTTCAATGAGAAGAAGGCCGATTGTTCATCAGTCTGTTCTTCTCCTGTCCCTGTGTGCATCCAGGGAATCTCAGACCTCCCGATAATCCCAGAAACACATTCACACAGTGTGGTATGATTTGTGTTTGATGCACAAAATGGTGTGCATTGTTATCTTCCCTGTATGTGTACTCAAGAGGCCAAGCCTCATTTTTGTTTGGCTTGTCCCTGAGTGCTGTTGAATGGACTTATTGTGCAAAATAAGCATGAGTGTCAATCTCCAGTTTTTCACCTCAGAAATTAATAGTACTTCCTTGAGGCCAACTCCCTCAACTCTCAAGGCTGTAATACTGCTGAGTGGTTAGGCTGGAGTGGGTTTGGGGACCAAGCTGCTCTGCATAGGTGAGATCCTGATGTCAGGCCAAGACAAGCTGAACTAAACATACCTTGGAATTTGCTGTCAATGTTAAACGTCCCTCCTGGAAAATAGCTGACTTATTTCCTTTTCCTTCAAAATTTCTTCACCTTTTTTCCGTCCTGTATGACAAATCTACATCTGTGTGAGATGCCAGACTAGCATCTCTACTAGCTGGCCAGAAATTCTGCTCCAGGAGAAGTAAAGCAGACCCACCCATGCCCAGCACAGTCACTGTGTGCTATTAGAGTCAGCCTAGATTTTATGCCAGTTGATAGTAAGAGGTGCTGTATGACTCCCAAGTGTTTCTTGATAACAGTGAGTAGAGAAGGGACAGACATGTTACTGCTAATATTTAGTATTGAAATATGGACAGCATAAAGCTGCTTTCCTTAAAAAAGTTAACTCATAAAAATACTAAATATTAATGGACAATTATATGTTAAGAATGTGATAATTTAGGATTTTGTTTGCTGTAAAGTTTATAAGCCAGACATCCTAACTAGACAGCATTGTGTGTGCTGTGCTTAGTTAGCTGCACTTGTAGGGGAAGGTCTGTTACATCTGTTCTCATTAGTGCCTTGGATTTTTTTAGGAATAAGCACACTACGAATAAAACCCCCCACTTCAGACATTATACACAGAAGTAATTTGCTTTGTTACCCTGGAGTTCTTCTAGAGAAGATCTGCATGTCTTTTGATTCACTGCTCTGTCTTTATTTATCAGTGTCATTCCCTAAGACACACTGTCAGTATTCCTGTGAAAATGTCCTCTAATGCAGTGGAAAGCATTAGCACCCACTAATCTCTTCTAAATTGCTCTTTTCTGCTTTTGATTGCTGAAATGTGTTAAAGTAAATAAAATTGCAGGCTTTTCTTGCTTCTTTTGTATTTCATGGATATTGTTATTATTTACTTTATTTTTAAATAAATGCAGGCCAGCACATTCACACACATACAATTGAAAGAGTCAGCTTGAGTCCCTTGCTGTTACAAGCTATAACGTATCAAGCACCACCATTAATGTAGTGACTCTGTTTTCTAATGGATAGGACACTTCAAACAGTTTCTTCTTTTGCTCTCTGTCACTGCAGCAGGGATTGGCTCTTCTGCAACCAAATTGTCCTACTATCTGAAAAACCACTGCTAAAGTTCAGCCCAATCGCCAGTTCATACTGGTTTTTACTCTTTTGTTACCTTTTTTTTTCCCCTTCAGATAACATCCCAGTTGTCTATAAACAATGTAAATATCTATGTAAACATCTCATCTTCTCTGTCCTTCTCTTTAAGATATGCAGTTCTGAATGGTTGTGGCAGCACTTCTTTGCCCTGTTGGTTTGTGTCTTAAATGTTGAAGACGTTATCACGTGCAGGTTTTGAAAGAAAGCCCTTGTACAATGGCATAAATACTTTTCTATCTACAGAAAATACCTTGATTTGATGCTTCCTAGCATTACATTTGTCTCTTTCACAGTGGAATCTTACAGACCATTCATTCTCCACCTTAGTAATTTCTTATTGATGAGCTCTCAGCTTCTCGCAGCAGTTTTTGCAGTTAGCTCCCAAGTGCAGAATCACAATATTTTTTTGTTCAAGTGGGACTCATGTCAAATTTCTATTGTTCTTGTCACCAAAGAAATCCATTCCTTTTGGGGTACATATTGCAATCCTCTTATATTGGAAATACCCCACATCACTGACTCTTATTAGCCCAGTTGTTCATGCCAAGGTTATTAAAGAAAACACTAAACTAAATTTATCCTTGAAAAACTCCAGTAGCCAAGCTCCCTGCTGTCTGAAATTCTTCCCCTTAGCGCTTCTTGTTGCTGTTTTTCCTTTGCGTGGCTGCCTACCCACTAGCTTTCTAAATTGACATATGGTTTCCACTGGAAATGCTTTACTGAAATCTACCTATATGAGAATGACTGAATTTCTTTTGTCTTTGTCTAAAATATAGATTATCTTACCATGTCAATCTGGAGAACTCCTTAAATTTTAGCCCATCTTACATTTAGGTCCTTGTCAGTCATTAACCATCCTTTCAAAATTTGTTCTAAATTTTCCCATGCTCCTGAGGTCAAACTAACAGGACTGTATTAATTAATATTATTTTCCTATTCTTAATGCAGGTATTGCATATACTGTTCTCCAGTCAAATGACAAGACTTCTAACTGGATAGGCTATCATAAAAATACTTGCTACAAGGCTATAGCACACCATTATTTCTATGATGTATCATTATAATGGAGCTGTGAAAATGAAAGGTGTAGGTCTGTCTAGCTTTATTTTCTGAAAAAAGCTTCTAATCAAGGTAAGGTGAGAGAGCTCGGTCGTGTGCAATATGGGTGAGAAATTCTCGTCTGTTTATTTTTACTTAGCCTTCAGTCTTTTTTAATGTATGCATGGGTTTTCATTTCACTGGCTGTTTACAAAAAGAGATCTTGGAATAAGAATGGAAACAAAATGAATAATACAGTGGTTTCCGTTAAAAAAGAAAAAAGTCAACCATTGTCATTTTATACGAGAAAGGAAAATGACTTTGGTATCTCACTTCTCACCAACTGAGTTGGTAATAGCAATTGAGAAGCACTGAAATAATGTTCTTGAAGGGCTGTTCTCATTTTGATACGGCTGTCTTTTCCTTGCATTTTAACAGTTTTTGAGCATTTGTCAACTATCTTGAATATGACCTGACATGGCAGTACACGGTATTTTATTTTATTTTATAGTATTTTATTAACATAGGGAGTATGATGATAAATTATGCCAGCTGTGTATTCATTCACAAATTGTGGTCAGCAGAATGTAGTCCCCATATCAATGTAATTTAATGGCTTTGATGGGATTTTTTTTTTCACTCTCCTTTTCTTCACTTGATGATGAACTTAACCTTAGAAAAGCAGAATGCCATCTTCTGAATTGAGATTATGGACAAGACCTGTTCTCTTTTTAAGAAAAAGCTGTGAATTCTCTAATAAATGAAGGCAGTGTTGGGGAGCACTTCATTACATTAATTTTTTCATAGTGCTGCTACATGGGTTTTCCATGGTATTATGTAGGGAATTGCTGTTCAGGAACAAAGAAGAAACAGAGGGAGCATAGTTCTGAGTCACTGGGAGTCCATCCGTGAAGGTGTTTAGTAATATGCTGACATCAGGGAAGTTACTGCCAGATGGTCTAACTATGGACTAAAGAATATTTTTGATTCACTCCATCCTCCATTTTAGTTTTCAGTTTGCTGCATATGGATTTCTCAGATGATGGGCTCTGTTTAAGAGGCAGCCAGACTTATTTCAGTGGAACTATGCACATGGATATAGTAAGCAAAATTTGGCCCATTTTGTTTCAACTTATTGTATCTTGTAGAAATGTCCTTGAGCTAGAAAATTTCCACATTTAAAAAAATGTCCAGATCAGCATTTGCATGTTTTTCCTTTTTCAGAGCTTTGAAAAAAAGGGTAGAAAAAGAAAATCTAAGTATGGTTATCATCTAAATTGCATTGTGTAATTCACTCTGTAATAATAAACATTTCTAACAGAAATACATAAACTTTGTGTAACAGTTAAGTGAAAAAAACATGATTTGTAATAACTTCTCAACCCCAATTTTGCATTGATGGCAAATAAAAATAGTAGAAAAAAGTTTCTTGCCTTTGTTGCTAGCTAATAATGCAGAATTCATGCACATATTTAATACATTTTTGAATAGAAGGGACAGTTTGATAAATGTGTGGCCCAGTATTGCCATCACACACAGAATGGACAGCTGTACTATCATTTCCCCACCAGTAATGCAGGGTTTGCATTCATATCAGACATTAATGTAAATGTCTTTATGTTTTCCCTTTGCTTAGATATGAAATGATTTAGGTAATGGATTCTTTATTGCACTATGCCTTGTGGCTCTGCAGCTCATTTAATTTGGTACCTTGCCTACCATTTCCTATAGTAGGTAAGAAGATCATATAGTGTAGAAAGCTGTAATTTAATAAAATTTTTGAAGCCTTGACAAGGTGTTTTGGGTTTCAGGGAGCTCCATCTCAGTTTAAATATTTGCATGGCTTTGCAGCTAAGAGTTGACATAGACATATAGCTTCTCATCTGTTGGAGTCTTGTATCTGAGAAAGAAGCAAATTAAAAAACTATGTATAACATTTTTTTAACTATTTTTGAAAGATTTCTAATTCTCTCAAGGCAGCCCCCAAATATTCATGATTTTATTGCCCCTCAGAGGTGACCAGCCATAATCTGTTTCTTGGCTGGATATCATGCTTCATTTATGGCTAGTCACAATATTATTCTCTAATAATAAGCAAAATGGAGATAAATTGTGTGTAGACCTTGCAGCCTTTGTGTAAACCTTTGACAAGATTTTAATGTACAAGGAAGGGTTAGCACTGAGCACCCCAAAAATGTACTGTACTACTGCTGTCTAACAAGTACCTAGCAGTCCAGATAGGCTTCATAATGTGATGTTGAATTTTCCTTGCTTGTCTTGGGACCAAAAAGCTGACAATGGGTTGCAATTCCTTTTGATACTGTAATGTATTACAGAAATCTGCTAAGTATAATTGAGCTTTGTTGAATGCAGAGAGGAACTTAATCTTCCTCTGCAGGAAGGAAGATTATTGTTTAGTTACAGGACATTCAGATTTTCTAAGTGACATAAGATCATAGATTTCATTCAGAATCCATTTTCAAATCTCAATTTTTCTTAAAAGCAAAGAAACGAACAAAACCTCCCCAACAACCAAAAAAACCCTCCAAACAAATTCCAGGTGAACTTTCAAAAAACTCATTGGTTTCATGTCTGCTTAGCCTTTTCAAGGCAGTGTGGCAAGTTGTCATTTTCCCTCAATCCCAGCTTCTTCAGTTCTGCACCTGCTGGTTGGCAGCTGAAACTTAGGCTTTTCTGACTTGTGACACCTCATGAGCCTGAATTCCCAACTTCTCAGTGCTGCAGTTCCCACACTTCTCAGCTATGGAGTAGTCTAGCAGCATTTAAAAATCATAAAAATTTAAATCATAAATTTACTTGAAAGGAAATCCTGAAAATCCTGTTTGGTAGGAAACACAGATAATTTCAATTTTTACTCCTTTAGGGAACAAATGTTCCCTAGGTATGTTCTAAAGGTTGGTATTGTTTGTGTAGTAGAAACATGAGAATTGCTGCCCAGATATGCTCTGAAGTCCTTTAGATGACTTTTGGAAATCCCATGCTGAAATCTCAGTTTTGTATAGGTGGATTTCTCTGGCTGCATTCAAAAAAGATCAAAAGCAGGAAGCAATTATTGCCAAGTTTTCTGTGGCAAGGAGAAAATCATGTATTGATGAGCTAAATTTGAACTTTAGCTTCATTTTACCATTTGTGATCATTGTTATTGCCTACACTAGAATAATTCTCAGTTTGGCCAATGCTGCAGCTATTACATTCCATCTGTTGGAGAGATGCAAATATAAACAGGCAGAAAAATACCATCCCAACTTAATCCATGTATTCTGACATAGAGGCAAAAATTGTCACTTTTCAGTATAAGAAACTTGGAAAAAATGCTCTCTCTCTCTTTGTTTATCTTGGGTGATTTAATGTTCACTCATAGGACAGCCGTTCAGTGCTTCAGCAGAAGCAAGAGTGGTGGGTGGAGCAGTGCAGAGAAGGCCCTCGTGCCTGCTGATGCATGAGACATATGAAGCAAGCCTCCCCTCATTTTACTAATGCAGTGGTGCAAACAGTAGAAACTGCCTAAGGCCCTTTCTGTTCCTTTGGAGCAATGGTAACATTTGGTGGAGTACTGGCAACAGTGGTACTCTTGCAATACCAAAAATCTAGGAGGGGGAAGTGGCAGCCAGATAAGCTAGTGGCTGCTGCTTGCTAAGTAAAATAGGGAAAGACAGCAAGTGCCTTGTGTTCTGTTTTTCCAGTTTGGTAACTGCAGTACTTCAAGAGTTGTGGCCATGTGAATAAAATGGTAGCATCAATTTGAAGGATGTTTTAGATCGTACACCTTCAATGTTCAACATAAACGCTGAAGGGACAAGTTCCACATCCCTTCACTGTCCTTGCTAACAATTTCTCTAATTCCCCTGCTCTCCCTCTTTGAGCAAGGTATCACACTTTCATTGTTTCTTCTATGCCTCTCTGTGAAGGACATTGTATTCTCTTCCTATGGCTGTTAGTGATGCGCCTTAAATCTTCTTTACAATGTTGCTCTGCCTGTTGGAAAGCAAAACAAAGCATTGACTGTGGATATAATGCAGCCTTGTTTGAAGTGGTAATTAAATAAGAAGCAGTATATTGGAAGGCAGAGTTGCCAAGTGCCTAAGAAGGGAGTGGAAATTTTAATACTTTCATGGTCTTCTCCCACCTTTCTCTTAGGAAAATAGAAGGCATGGGAAATCTACCGTTTGGGAAGACCTAAACAAAATGTTGGTTTACAGTGAAGCTCCTGCTTGCGGGCTCTTGCAAAAAGTAAAATCCTCAGAAGCTGCTCTCACATCAGTTTCCAGTGGAGCTCATATTGGATTAATTCTGGTTTCCAGTTTCTTTGACAAGCTCATCATCAGTCCCGCCTCCACCTCACACAATTTTAAGATCCTGTTCAATAAGTAGAACAAGTATAAACATGGTTCTGTACTCCAGTTATCCTGGCCCTGCGTGGGGGAGGAGGGGAGGAGAGGAGTGGATTAAAAAACATGGAAAGGCAAAGCAGGATGTTCAGTGGGGAGTTTTAACAGGACAGATCACTTTTTCCTTTAAGTTTGGAGTGTTGCCTTAACTTTGAAATTCTTTACTCTCCGGTCTCTTCTGGCTAGCCCTAGGTCCTTTTCATTTTTCTCTTCCCAGCCTACATTCCCCTCCCTCCACAAGCACTGCTGACTGTGCTCCTTCCTGTTTCTCCCTTGCCTACGCTCCCAGAGTATCATTGGCTCCATGCCTCACTCAGCCAGGGTAGTGTCATGAATACTGCATACTGTTCAAATGTGCATGTCTGATGTGCAAAGTTCTAAATTAAATGCTTCTGTAGATAGAAACTGTGGGGGGAATATCACAAATCAGAGTCAGGAAAATTGCTGTGTTTTCTAGAGAGAGAAAACACATTGAAAATAGTCATTTGTAAATGACACATATGCCTAGTGAGTGAATCATATGCAGTGTTCTAAAAACTAGGAATTATCATAAAAATCATTTAAAAATAGGGACCTCAAGTTTGTGTTTAATCCCTATCTCCAGGGCAGTTCAGCTGTACTCAAAGATTGCTACTATTGTTTATCTAACCTTTTCAGAGGGATTTCTGTTATGAAAATTAAGCAAGCATATTAAATTTGCTGGTGGTTTGTTTTATCCCTGAACAGAGGATATATTGCTACTTCTTCTTTGCAGCAGCACTCCATATACATGTTATATATATATATTAGCTGACTTCTCAGTATTTCTCTTCTTCAGATGGAGCATCTCTCAAATTTCAGCATTTGCTCTAAGAGTCTTTTATCCAGACATTGCTCACCCATGTTTTCTCACCTCGAAATTCTAAGTGGTGTACAGTCGGTGGAGTTTTTAAAATGGAGAATGCTAAACTGAACAAACTACTTTGGGGAAGGTTTGTTAGCTCTTAATGCTGTGATGTTTAGGAGGTTTATTTTTTTGTCCTAACAGTGTGACAGTGTTGATTGACATTTGATTTCTGAGCCATTCTAACCCCCTAGGTTGTCTTCTGTCTTCTGGCTGGTCATCCATTTGGGTTGCAGTTGATTGTTGTGACCTTCAGCTCACCGACAAGTGAAGTACAGCACTTAGTGTTTGTGTTTACTGAAGCACTCCAATTTATTTCAGACCACTTCTCTATTTTCTTAGATTTGCTTGGGATTCTATACCAGATCTTCTTCAGTTTTTGCTCTTTTCAACTTTCCTTGTCTGCACACACAGCAAGTGTATTACATCACCCAAGGCGTTACTGAAATGATGGCTCGCTGTGAGTTTTAGTAAGACAATGAGCTAGTGATTATGTTTCAAATGCAGCTTTTGAAGTAGGAATGTGCATGCTTTACATTACTCACATTCCCTTTGGTTCACTATGGAAGGGCTACATGACATAGGTCATAGGACCGTTAGGGAACCATGTAGGTTCTAATAATTCCACAGGAGTTTGCATTGTTGTCATTTGTGGTGGCTGCTGCTGATCACCCTGCTATCTTCTCCATGCCAGTAGAATAACAAATCTTTGTTGTTGTCTATCCCTGCCAGCAATTACAGTTAGGTGCACTAAAATCAGAATCTCTGTGTTCTCCTTTTCCTACTCTGTGTATCTGCTTTTCCCAGTCTTTAAATATCTCTTTGTCTTCCAAAAGTTCTTGAAGACTTTTCTTGGAAACTTTTCTCATCTACAAGGTTGTTGTCATTGCTTATATCAGGCTGACACTTTTTACTTATGCTTTCTTGTAATTATTTGTTCGTAGGTGTCAGATATTGTGCAAGAAAATGTCAGCTTTTCAATTAATAGATTCATTTTAATTACTGTTACTGCCCCCTCACGTTAAGCAAACCTGCTCTTTAATAGTTTTTATGAGAAGAGACTGCTGTTCTTTTAGGATGTTTGTGGTATGCCTTTTTTATTTTATTCTGGAGACTTGGGGCTGGGTTCGGACCTAACCTCAATGTCTCAGTCTGTCAGGAGACATGATCTTCAGTCAGAATAAGGCAAGGGCATTTAAACTGTCTTAAGGTAAATCATCCTAACTGTGCCCCAGGCCACATTTAGGAGGTGAAGCCATCTTTGCTTTTTGCCCTTCAAGGCAAGCTCAGCAGATATCTGGCTCATCTGGGAAATGAGCTCACTGAGTTTACATGAAATACTTCATTCACTTAACTTTTCTCCCCTTTGAATGTAGTACTTCTTTAAAGTGCCTTTACAAAGTTATCTTTCTTCCCTTTTACCACACACTATGGGTGAAAATCTTGCCTGACTGAAATCACTATAAGCTTCAGTTAGGTCACAAATTTCACCCTAGAATTTAAAATGCAATTATATTGTGCAAGCCTTAAGTAATGTTCTCATTTTACTAAGCTCACTTGTTCTCTCTAATGACTCTTCAGTCAAAACTAAGTAGAGAATAAGGAAAGCAGTGTATATAATCTTGATTTTGTATGGACAAAACCAATGTTACAAGCTAATTTTTATGTTTTCAGAACAAGGCCAAGTCCTCTTCAACTATTTCATTACATGTTAAATAAATCTGGATAAAGAATAAATCTGTGTCTCAGAGAACAATCTCAGGAAATCTGAGTTGAATTGATGACCTTGACATTGGCATTACCTTCTCATGTTTTCTATTTTCCACCTGTAAAATGAGAATAATGATACTGGTATTTCTTTAAAGCCTTTAGAAATCTTTGGCTGAGAACTTCTAGCTATATTCTGTAAGTGGCACTTCTTTACTTTCCAGAAACCCCTTCAATCTTCCATTAAAAAAAAAAAAATCAGCTTTTTGTGCTGGCACTTGCAGACTTCAGTGTTGCTAGACAATGTTGCTGTGAGATTATTCCAAAAATGAGTCATGAGAAATGGGCTCCTTCTTTTGCAGCCCTTGGTCTTGCAGCTGAGCTAGAGAAGGTTGGTATTTTTCTTTTGCAGCAGAAACACACATCAGTTTTGATGCTTGCAGGGAACAAGCGCCACAGTTCTCTTGCAGTTGGAAAGGGAAGCCTCTATAGGACTCTCCTCCTAGAGTGGTTTTTTTGGAGTTCCTGTAGAGAGCTAAGTGTCTTTTAGAATATATTTAAATTAATGAAGGGATTAAAGGATGTTGGTGCTTAAAAATAGCACAGAGCTGTTCTTAATGACATAGGGTAATGGTTCAGAAGGGAACAGCTCTGACTACACCATTACGTAAGAAACAAGGAGAAAAGAAATCAAGTTTGCTCGAAGACCAAACGTCCTGCATTTGTAGGAGAGGAAGATAAAGAAGCTGAGAGATCTTCTTAAATTGTGGCTGTTTCTGGTAGACTATGAAAGTGAAGATTTTCTAATTATCAGGAGGCTGAGGGGGTTGTGTGTTTTTTTCTTTTGTTGAACAGCTGAGGATTTCAAATGAGAGAAGTAGCTGTTACATAATATTTAGCACAGAAACATCCCAAGGTTTCTGTGCCATTCCCTTGGCATGGAGTCAAGTAGGGATAAAGCACTTATGTTTCTATGTTTCTTAAAATGACTTTTTCAACACGCTGAATGGTTCTGGTATCTCAGGGGAACAGTCTAGGCCAGACTTGACAGTGGAGTTGCATCATAGGCTGCCGTCCCAATGGAGCTGGGAATAGGCAGACAGCTTCCATTAGAGACCACCGCTGAGATTGCAGCAGCTTGTCGGAAGTACTGTTTGCATCCCAAAGAGTAATTGCACATCACTAGAACATGTCCCTCTCTGTCTCGTGGTAGAAAAAGTCAATACTGGCTTGGCAGGGAAAGGAAGGAGAATTGCTTACTGCAAGTGGGAAAAGTTTAAGGCCCGTATTTCTATCCCATGGTGTATTCTCTTTCCTTCCTTGTGGAAGCCTTTAAGAGCTTGTACATTTCTATTCTCGATGATTTACAGCCTTCTATGTTTTCCAAGTTTTGAATGTAAACTGCTACTCTGTTTGTTTGTTGTTGTGTTGCTTTGTTTTGGGGGGTTTTTTGTTTGTTTTTTTTTATGTGCTTTCAAGGCCAAGGTTCTCCAAACTTCAGCTTCCTGCTTGCGTGAAACCATTCCACTGCCTGTTAAATTTTACCGTGAAGCAACTTTTTTCCAGCAATCTGATTTTTCTTGATTTCTTCCTGTAAATGCTTAGATTCTTCTCTTTATTTTAACCCACGTATTTCCTAGTTTCACATCTTCAAATATTTGCAGATATTTTTTTGTAAGCTGTTCTTATGTTCTCTTCATTTGAGGTCTGTTGGACTCTTTGGATGTCTGCCCTGTGAATCCTTTTATTTGTTTTCCCACATTAAGGTGATTGGCACTCAATGCATAGTCCTAAAGTGATCCTATCCTATGTACATCTTCTGCTTACGCCTCTGCTTGTGCAGCCTAATCTTTCATTTGGTAATTTGTTGCCAAAGCACTTGGCAAATCTCACAAGTACCTTTCGCAGGTCATTGCTGAAAGTTTTCTGCCTTACTCTGGTGCCAAAATGCAAGTTAGCTAATTTAAACTCTTGAAACACATTAGCATAGATAAATAATTGAAAAGTTTATTGGGTAGTGGAAAGCTTTCAGGTCAACAGTTTTGCATTCAAAGGTGATTGCAAGGAAAGGAAGGTGGGAAGAGAATATCTGGGTAGTCTCTGTACCTAGATAAACCTATGGTAGCCTGTGACTGCTGTAATGAGCCTTGGGGCCACTGGCAGCTGGCATTTTTAGCTCCTCTGCCTGGCCCTGTAAGGCTGGACCACCATGAAGCAGCTACAAGATGAGTAGTAGAGTGCAAAAGCTAATTTAAAGCTGCAGCTGCCTTCTCCTCCCCGTCTTTGCCAAGTCCTTTGTGGTGAGAGCTAATGATGAGCATTGCTGCCTCCCTGAGTGCTCCCTCTCAGGAGGGCACAGGCCTGAGCTCACAGCAGCTCACAGCAGCTCCCAGCACCCTTTGTAACTGCAGGAGCACCGCTCGCCTTTATTGCAGCTGCTGTTCACTTGGCTGGTTCTGTGCAAGGGTGAACGAGCCTGCACAATACGATATGTGCCTTTTCTTAATAGCTATCTCATACATTTGCTTATGGTTTTCAAGTTGTATCTTCTTTATATCTGTAGCTGAGACTGCTGCCTTCCCTAAGTCTTGGTGTGGGATTTGCTTTACTCTACGGCATTTGGGGTTTTTTTACCAGTCTGTGTTTCCTTAGCCTATTCCTCAAGGCATTTTCCAGCAAAAACAGTAGTTAGATGAAATATAAAGGGGACTTACAAGAAAGATTGAGAGAGCCTTTTTACCAAGGCTTGTAGTGGCAAGACAGGGAGCAATGGTTTTAAACTATTTAAATCTAATTAAAGTAGAATTAGATTTAACATAAAGAAGAAATTATTTTTTTTTAATGAGAGTGGTCAGACACTGGAACAGGTTACCCAGTGAAGTTGTGGATGTAGCTTTGTTGGAAATGTTCAAAGTCAGGTTGGATGGGGCTTTGAGCAACCTGATCTAGTGAAAGATGTCCCTGCCTATCACAAATGGGTTGGACTAGATGAAATTCCAAGGTCCTTTCCAACCCAAACCATTTTATGATTCAGTCCTGAAAATAGTTCAGCCTATTTGACAGGTATCTGGATGTTGAAAGTCATGTCTGTTCCTAGTTCAGTGGTGTAATGTTTAATGTCCTGCTCGAGTTATCTGAATTCAGTTATTTTTTTCTCAGCCCAGCAAGACCTGGGATAAAACTGTTTTCTTTCTGGGTACTAATGCTTGATTCAGCTGTACAGGTTCTCACTGCCTCTTTTGTCAGCCTAGGGGGAAGTGCTTGTTGCACCTTGGATCTTTGTCATACGCCTCTGTTCAAATGAATGCTTTGTGCTGTGTTTGCTTAGCTAGAAGGAGAAAGCATTTCAATTTCAAGCCATTGAAATTAGCAAGTTTGCAATCCAAACTTCCCTTTACCATGCTGCATTTCTCTCCTTGATGACATATTGATTTACCTTAGTCAAGTTGAGCCAGGCCCAGCTTTCTGCCCAATTATGTGTCTCAATGTCTTTCAATTTCACATCTTGAGCAGAGCTCAGACTTGTTCCTCCATGCTGGGATCAAGTTCTGTAACTGCAGGTTCTTGTTGTGCGTTTCCTTTGGGCTCATAATGAGCAGATACCTGGAAGTGAAGCAAGTGAGGTCCACTGCAGGTGTTGAACACCTTCTGAGCAACGTGTGGGGTTTCTGCTCCTCCAGCAGCCTCCTGCTTTTCCATGCAGCTTCATGGAAATGAGCAGGGCTGAGCACAGAGATGGATTTGAAAGTTTAGTTTATGGCTGCTTGATTTGCCTCCTCTGCAGAAGGTGGTGCTGAGGGTGCACAGCCTATGGTGTCTTGAGCCTATGGTGTCTATTTCCTCCAGAGGTGTTCTTTCTTTCCCTCCCAGCAGCACGTAGGACAGTGTTCAGTGTGTGCTAATTGCCTAGACATGGACAGCTAAGTTGGGGCAAAACATCTGGTCACTTCTCTAAGGAAAGCAGTCCAGTCTGGTGCAGTGTTATGTCCCAGATGTTTGCTGGGGTGGTTAAGCTGACCCGAGGATGTGGCTCATTAGCTGACCTGACTGATTACTGTTACCAGAGGGGTTGAACCATCTGAATGGGTACTGGGTGTTGGGTGAGCATGGCAATAAGTGAGACAGGAGATGTGGGAATGGCAGGAGTTGAGGTGAGTGCAGCACCTCTGCTTTCCCTGACACCTTTTGAGATAGCAGCCTAACTCAGTGTCTCCTGAGGTTTTAGCATCTCACCAGGATGCTGGGAGAGGCAGACCTGCCTTGCTCCTGGCCACTTGCTTCCCCTGTGCTGGCAGCTAACTGACCCCCTTGAGCCAGCTCAGCTCCCTAAACCTCCAGAAAATTAACTGTTTCTAAAAATGTGAGTTCTCCAGCTGTCTCAGCAGATCAACTCACCACTAGAGCCAGTCCCACAGGGCAGCAGGGAGTCTCTCATAGGAGCAAGGCTCAGAATGACCACTGTCCTGTGAAACAACCACCTTCCCTAGCTCCTTCTCCCAGGCTGAGGTTTGGTGCTTCACCAATGCCTTTAGACTGCCTCTAAACCTAAGAAAAGGATAATTCACTGATTTAGCTGCACCTGGTGCAGAGAAAGCTCCAGTGGAGTATTACAAAAGCTGCTTTGACATCCCTGCTATGATTTTGACAGAATAGTTACTGTATTTTTAAGAAGCATCTTAGCATGCACATGGCTGTATAATTTACAAATTGCATATATCCAGCCCAGAACACTAATTTTTTTATTCAGACATTGTAATGCATTTTTGTACTACTTTGTTAGAGTATGAATTTTCAGTCTGAAAAATAACGTCATTATCCCAATTTCTGTTGCTGGAGGTTGGTCATACAGGACTGTCCTCAGCAGAAGACAATGCTGTGGTTCGTACCAACAGTTCAGCTTTTATGCAGTAATAATTAAAAGAAAAAGAATTGTATTTATTTACTGGCCAATTATCCAATTTTTTAAGATTGGTCTTCACTGAAAGATAAAATGAAGAGAAATGCAAAAGGAAAATTAGGTCATTAATGTACTCTTTGCTTCTAGCTTTCACTTCATTTGATTGTAAATTGTTTGCAGTAAAATTGCAAATTAGTAGCTTGGATAAAGCACTATGAATTCCTTCAACATCAGATTTAAATGAGGAAGAATTGGGCCTCTAACCTTCATGGAGTATAACTGTAGCTGGATGCATTCCTAGGGGCTTATTATCCATTCCTCCGCATTATTTGCTTGAACTCTCAATTGCTCACTGTTCAGTGCACATTGGGATGCTGGGAAGTGCCTGAGAAGATGTGAGATGGAAACCTAGGCAGTGGGATGCTCTTGCTACCAAACACAGACGTCAGAGGATGCGCCACATCCCACAGCAGGCTTCCAAACAGGAATGGCTCTCAGAAAACCACATTGGCTTTCCAAGAGTAGTGCAAAATTTACATCCTGAGCTGGCACAGAGACAAGGGTTACACTGAAAATAGGTTTTCCACATTTTATAAGAAGAGCAGGTTGAAATAGCCATTCCTCCTGGAAAGGAAAAAAGTACTGCATGAACTTCACAGTCTGTTGTCTCCAGCCTCTTATCAAGTACAGGAGAAGTGTTCTAAAATGTAGGCAAGGTAAATTTTGGTTTAGCATGAGATATTACTACTGTCACTTCATTTATTTTATGACTAGGGTAATTTCTTCCTGTTTATCACACAGCTACTCATTGCCTGCAAAGCAGTGTCTTTTGTTTCACCTTTACTGCTTTTACTGAAAGCCAAAGAGATAGGAAAAAGAATCTTTGTGGGCAATATCCTGAATTTTTAGAGAACAGCCATGGAGAGAGAGAGAGATCAAGATCCTTTTATAGAGGGTCCTTTTATAGTTGGGTTTGTAGCCAGCTTGGAGGGAAAGGTTGGTGGCTGGAGGGATGTCTGTGTGTGCACTGCTGGCCAGGTGTTTGGGAACAGGGTGCTTCTGTGATGCAGAAAATTTAAGCTCTGGTTTGTGTGCATAAATAACTGGACTCAGGTACTAATTAGAGATAATTTGTCTGGAAAGTCAAAGATTAAAGGAACCCTTGTCTTCCTGTCACAACGATTTTGTCTGCCTTGTGCTGTCTGATAAATCAGCTTGCATAACGGGGGTTTCACGGGGATTTTTGGATTTTCCAAGAGCAATTCAGAATATGCTGATATTAGACCCAAGGTGGTTTTTTTTTTTCCTTCTCTGGTGCACTCATTCTGTCTGTGGGAGAGTTTCTGCACCCTTTCCTGTTGGGTTTAGCTGCCTTTTTTTTGCTATGCTGGTGGCTCCTGTTATCTGTGCAAGGTACTTGTCTGGTTGTCAGTGGGAAAGGCTTCTGCACCTCAGGCATTCAAGATACACTGCTTGTCACGTGTCCTGCTTTTCGAACTTTGAACCTCTGTCTAATTCTAACTTATTTTTTCTGATCCAGTGATCCTTCAGCCTGGAAAGGATGAGCAGGAACACTCATCTATTGTCAGCCTGGTTCAAGCCATAGGGAAAATACAGTGGTTGCTGATCTGCTCTGTTTGTAAAACAAGAAGCAAGAGCAAAATGCTTGGATAGAACAAGCAAGCAAAAAAAAACCCAAACACACACACACACACACAAAAAACCCCACCCACAAAAAACCCAAACAAACAAAACCAACAAAAACAAAAAAACCACAACACACCCAACAAAAACCAAAACCTGTGTAGAAAATTGTACTTATCTTTCTGAGTAAATGCAGCCATACAATCTGTGAGCATGGTATACCCAGTTTGGGCTGTGTATTGAGTGGGAATACATGTACAGGGAGAGGAGGTTACCTGCAATTGTTACTAGTATCATTAAGACAAAAGACAAGGAGATAGAAGATTCAGGGGTTTGGGTTTGAGTTTTGTTAGTTTGGCCTGTTGCTCTTGTGTGGGTTTTGTTTGGTTGGTTTTGCTGCTTTTTTTGTTCTGAAAGATGAGGGTATCTTATCCATGACCTTGTTGCTCTGGACACTGTGTCCTTCTTAATAGTTGCTTATCCTTTTGAGTTATGTTGGTTTAAGACAATGCAGAAGCCAAGTCTCAGATAAGTGCTGGATATCTGGGGCTTTTCCCAGTGGGATATATTGTGTCACTAGAACAGTAAAACCTCAGCAGCACCAGGATAATGTACCTGGTCCACAGTCACATGCTACGCTGGCTCTGGAGCTTTTAAAACACTCCGCTGTCAGTGCATATTAAGAATTAGTGAGCAATGTGCACTGGATTGTTTTAGACATGATTTCTGTATTATTCCTAACATCCCCTGACAGACCGTGCTATCCCAGCTGTGCTGTGTTGGTAGTACTGGAAGGAATATCAGCCCCTGTTGTTGAGTTTGGAATATAGGCTCATTTGCAGCCTCAAATTCTTATTTATTATACAGAGCTTTATAAAATGGGCATCTGTCAGGATGATCAGTTTCTGTCCAGAGGTGAATCTTCTAAAAGTTCGTTAACAAAACTAACTTCCAAATACTGCACAGATTTAGAAAATCATGTATTACCTATGTTTCATAATGAGTGTTTTCAAAATTACCTTTACATACTAGATTTCCTTAGGAGCAAGAAAACATTTTTTTTAAAAAAAATATTATATTTTGTCAGAAAGCAGAAGAATGAATGTCTGATGAGTATTGAATTAGACTTGTTGCCAGCTGTTTGTGAAATTGGTGGTAGACCAGCCTGTGCTTAAGAGGGCACGATCCTATTGCTGTTGGACCATTTGAGTTCTTTGTGGACTGTGGATAGACAAACATTAGATGCAGAAAAATAAATGAATTTTTCTGAGTGCTCTATATTTGCTTCTCATCTGGCTTATGAATCTACTGTATATCTTGTATGTACAGAGGGGTGTGAAAAAGCCTCCAGCTCGCCAACTCAGATCTTGGAATAAGGGAAGAGAGGAGAGCTGGCTCTGACAGTTCAAAGCAGAGATGTTCACAAATGGAGGAAGATAAAAAAATCTGGAAAATAGGGACATGAATGGTAAAACATGAAAAGAAAAATATAGGGAACAGGACAAAGGAGGAAAGGAAACATAAGGAAATTGAAATGCGAGTGTCAAAGAAAAGAGAAAATAAGAGGCGTAAATAGAGGAAAACAGAAAAACCATGTAGTTGTCAAGTCTTTTTTAAAATATGTAAAGCTCTAAGTATTCCAAGATGAGAATGTGTATATATAGACATGAATATGTAGTTTGAGCCTTTTTAAATTTAGTCTGAAGTCTTGAATTTTTCAAATCAAATTGGAGACTTACGGGCTTACTAGAGCCATATCCCATTTACAAGATGAACACATTAGTGGTATCTCACACAAACCATTCCTCCTCCTTATTGCTCCTCTGCCCCAGGTTGTCCCTACTGGTGCCAAATGGCCAACAGTGATAAACAGTGAGGCCTCAAGAGCTGTTTCTGCTCAGAAATGACTGCCCATAAACAGGTAAATTTGGGTTTGAAATCCAAAACTGTGTGTGAGACTGAAGGATGGACACAAGGAACATCATGTTACTGTCTTGTTTTGCATGAAACTGGAGTATTTGAATTGTTGTAGTAGTCAGCAGAATGGTAAAGAGCATCCAGTGCATTCTTAAAGTGTGTGCTAAGTAGGCAATAGAAATACCAACAGAAAAATGTTTCTATAAAACTTGTTTATTTGGGAAAATGTGGATGTTAGTTAATTGAAACATTCACTTCTGTCTACTGAGAACTGACAGGAGGAACACCAAAGCAGACAAAAAGTAGCAAACTGTCTGAAGGAACATTTTTTGAATCCTATCTAGTCTGCAGTTTTTGAGTTCTTCCTTATTCCAATCTATAATGTGAACATTTAAAATCAGCTCTGAAATGTATCACGACACTTAAAAGAAAATAGCAGTTTGAAAAAAGGGCAATGTAGCACTCAGATTTTCTGTGTATCAGGGTAAAGGGGACAAGTTTTATAAACTTTGTGTATCTTTAAAGCTGCGGTACTGCTAGAAATTAATTTCAAACTGAGGAGCTCAAAATAAAACTCCAGTTTAGGAAGAGGGGTGCTGCTCAGTTTACCACACTGATATTTACAGGCATAGTCTGAATCCTTCTGCCCCTTAGAAATCATCAATCCTCTCAAAGGTGTGAGCATCTTCTCACACTGTCAGATTTGAATGTTTAATCTAGAGAATGAACTTGAGTTTAAATGTGACTCCTTTGGCAATGGAAACTGCCTTTGAAGTTTTTGGATCTTCTACATTCGACGTTTCCTGTTTTAAATTAAAAGAACGAAGCACTCTCAAATAATGCACTGCAAGCAGCCTGTGAAAACTCCATCTCAGACATGAGGAACCAGACACAAGGAGGACGTCTGGGGGGTATTTAATTCATCTTCCTATCAAACAATCTGCCCCAGGTAAGGGCAGTTCAGGTGAGCCAGAGCTAACAGGGTTGGTTATATTCTCAATTACAGGGCAGCCCAACTAACAGCTTTCTTTGAAAATTTTATTTCTGTGCTTTGTTGATGACAATGATGAAATACCCCACAGTAGCCATTGTAGGATGCAAAATTATGAACTGCTCTTCTCTGAACTCCATAGGTCACTTCTGATCCAGCTTACACAGACCTTCCATGTTTTTCACTATCCTTCGATGATGATCTCTCCTAGCTTCCAGCAGACAACACTTCCAATCCTGCTTTAACTGTGAAGCTTCTTAGGATGTGCCTCTTTTTCAGGCATTACTGGAAAACTAAGGAGTTGAGATCAACTTGAATTTTATTTAATTGAACAAGGTCTAGAACAGTTTTTACAGTCTAGACTCAGGCTGGGGATCATTTTAGTGACACTGATAATGAATGAATCTCTCACTCCGGGATGAATGATGCATTCTCATCTCCATGCACTACACCCTGGAGCATTCAGTGGTAGACTCGAGGTTGTGCTGACCCTGTGCATTAAGTGGCAAAAGTAACAGGGTAGATTCCAGCACCACTAAGGACAAAAAGCTTATCTTTCACCAAAAGTTTTGCTACTATGTAAATTTGGACAAGATCAGGGACCAGGGAGTGGAGGCTCCATCTAAGCGAGGGAAAGGTGAGGACAAAGGAGAGCTAAAGGATGCCTTTGGTCAAGTCTCAGTCTGTAATTTAGAACCACTGCTGAATTGGCAACCGCTCTGATTAATGATTTCTGCCATCTCTAGCTCTTGGGGAGATTCTGTCCTAGCTCAGTTGTGATTTTATAGGACTCTCCTGTCCCAGCTGGGCTAGAGCAATGCAGTGTACGTGGGCATAAAGCCATTGTTCTTAGGCAACTGCAGTCTCAGAGAGTGCTGCAGCATTTCCCTTCAGCAGCTCGTGCTCCTGGTAGCACAATGCACCATTTCTCTGCCCTGAAGTACTGCTGCAGTTGCTGGGCCAGTGGGCAACTTCAGCAGGGAGCAAGAGCCTGAACTGGCTGCTGACTTTTTGGTTTCAACTGGTTTGTCAGACTCTCTGTCTCAGAAGGAAGCTGGAACAGCTTTTATGTTAAAACATCTGTTGTATTTATAAACATGCACTAATGCTTGAAGAGGTGTTTGAAAAATTGTATATGCCATTTTTAGATGAAGTTTGGTGTTCATCAAATAGATCATATACTTTGTGTATAATCATAAACATCGTGTATCATCATAAAATGCTAAATGTCATTCCACAGCAGGTGTATCTTTGCACAGTGACAGGGATCAAGGTTATAGATAGAATGGCAGGAGATGGAAAGAATATTCCCACTTTCATTAAAGATTCAGGGTTGGTATGTCTTGGATATTGCCCTTTAAGTAATAAACAGTTTGTCAGTGACCAAAGTCATTACTGGCAAGTTTTTCTTTATTATTATTACTGTTACCTGGCTCTTCTGTACAATTGCACAACTTCACTGTTTTTCTGAATGATCAGGTGTTGATTTACTGGTAGAAGACTTTGACCAGACTGATTGTAAGAGATTTGCATTTCTTTTTACTGGATTCCATAAGCTGATTAGAAGAACCTCTCCGTAGCAATGCTGAAAGAATTGAAGGCATCTGAGTTTTTGCTTTGGCAAAATCTTCCAAGTGATATCAGGTGGATACTGTTGGGGTGGGAGCTGGTTCTGATTATTAGTGAGGAGCCAGGGGTGCTGTGGGAGAGGATCTGTTGATAGTTATGTCCACACCAGCAGTTAGTGCTGTGCAGTAAGAGCAGAACTGTAATGCCTATTACAAAATGCTGGTCCTAAAGACTCTATATCCACATGAATGTATTTTTGAGGTGCTGGACTAGTTCTGGTTTGGTCCCACATGCTCCTCCAGTGGCTTGAGTGCCTGGAGTGTGCTCCAGATTTAGTTACACCCTGAAGGAATCCTGTTAGTGGTCTCCAAGGCAGCACTGTGTTCTCTTGGGAAAGCTGCTGATCTGAACTACAAATTGGTGTAGACACAGCTGTTAAATGTCTGGTCCTATCTCTTGAATAAGTAAATTGAGGCCACCAGAACAGGCTGTTGGAGGAAGTGGAGGATAAAATCAAGGTCCATTAAAAATTATTACATAAAAAAACCCCAGCAACCTAATGTTGTTGACTTGGTTTCACATACAGGAGAAAATAAGGAAGCTTTTTCTAGGGTTAAAACTAAAAAGGGAATCAGCATGAAAAGAAGAGAGCAGAAATGCCAGAAACACCACTGCAGTTATCTCTCTAGGATAGCTGCAGTATTTTGACATAGCCTATGATGACTAAGCCACTGGATTCAAGAAGTGCCTGTGTATTGAGAGCATAAAGATATTATAGTCTTATACAAGTATTCTTAAATGTTTTTATTTTAAAAAAACAACCCCAAACACTCCACCCACCTTAAAAATCAAAATCTAACTACACAGAATGAAGATGTTTCCTAAGCAGTCTCACTTGGAGCACGTGTTGCCAAAAAAGAGTTTATATTGTGAGCTATATTATGGTGAGTACATCAACAAAAGGAGGGTGTAAAGACAAACTGCTCAGTTTCTTACATGTAATGTGTTTAATGCAGGCCCATCTTTGAAATCCTGTCACTTAAATCACAAAATTTCTGCTTATTGAGTTGTGTTGTTCAGATAGCTCATAAACAACTCCTACAAACCTAAACAGACTTCACAGAATTAGAAGTCTAAAGCGCTAACACAATTGACTTTGTAAAGCTGTTTTATTGAATGAGGAAAGTTTTTCTAAAAATATTTTTAAGTACTGTGTTGTTTTTTGTATTTAATGTAACAGTCAATCATATCTTGACTTTGCAGCCAATAGTTTATTTGAACCTAAATCTGTGATGAGGGAATCTGAAAATATGGTTTGCTTAACAAGTTCAAGTTATTCTGTATTCATTTGAACATTTAGATACTGCTGGAACTACACTGTCAACAGGAAAACTTCTCAATTCTGGTTAAGCACATTTTCCTCCTGGTCATATTCGCTGCCTAAAATGTACTTGAACTGACTGTACACTTTGATTTGTTAGTTTCCCTCTTCTGTCAGTTCACTCTTCCGCCCAGATTTGTATTCCTGCCCTCCAGCGCAGCGTTACTCAGAAACCTCTCATCCTCCTGCACCATCAGGCCAGCACCTTCGCTCTTTGAAAACATGTTGTTGCAATTTCTACAAATCATGGAAGAAAATTACATAATCTTAAAAGCTATTGCTCTGCTCACTGCATTAAATATTCATATTTCTACCCTTCTATTTCCATCCCATCTCACAAGTATTTCAGCCCACACTGGTGCACCTTCTGTCACTGGGGGGCTCGGAGTCCTGGCCTGCACTCTCAGCAGAAACATGCAACATCCTGGCAGTCTTTCACTGCCATTTTAGTAAAGGATTAACTCTTTAATTGTTTTTACATAAATAAGAGACAATCACAGCTTTTATATTGTCAGTGCTTGCTGCAAGCTTTTTTTCCTTAAGCACCAACCCAAGGAACAGATTTTTACAATTTGGAACTGCTCAGTCAGTTCGGATGGCTTTTTAATCTCTAGAGGCCAGATGGAAGCATGATCCTTCACCATTGCATGCTTTGCATAATGTAGGGACTGGAATTAAATTTTGTTTGCACAGAGTCATAGATGTGTAAGTATATAAACATTTTTCCTTTCCATCCATGCATTTTCTCTCCTACTGTTTTGTTTTTTAATGACAGCTTTCTAGAGGGGAAAACTGTCACAAACAAGCAAATACTGTGCCCTGAAGAAAAGCTTACACAGAAGAAAACAATGATTTTGGTCAAGGAGATTTGAGACAGAACCTGACACTCAAGTGCTAAGTTTCTGTGACAGATGATGACTTACCTTGGGCTCTGCTAAAACTGCTGTTGGACTGATGTGGAATGATGTTATTTTATTATTTGTTCTGAAGCTTTATTTCAGGATTGTAGGAGAGCCTAACTTTGATTTTAGTTGTATTTATGGATTTATTCTTTGCTGTCAACTGCAATCAACTGATTGAAATCCATAAATAATAAACATCAAGTTTCAATTTAAGATGCAGTAACGAGATGCTATCGGAAGAAGTTTTACGTACTTTAGCAGCTTTTTATAGCTGCCTCCCCCCAGAGCAAGGTCCTGACACATTCTTTGCGAGAAGGAGTGAATGTCTTTCCTGCATGTTTGCCCAGACCCACGTGACACTTCCTACATGGCAACTGAAGGAGAGGACACACACCTGTTTGTGGAAGGGTTATATAAAAAGTCCCAAGACATGTCAGCATTTACCAGTAAGATGAGCAACTTGACCCTGCTTAACTCCTCACGGGATACATAATATTGAATTAATGACTAGAAAATAAAAAATAAAAAAAAGACATACTAACATGAAAAAACACATTTTATTGCACTTAAGTTATAAGAAAATAAAATTTCTAGGTGAATCAAACCATAGACACAATCCCTTTAAAGGTTGTTTTCCTCCATCATGTCAGGTTGTTACATAACTAAAATTAACCAACTGGAATCTGATTGTTTTAAATCAGACTATAAATAAAACAAAAACAAAAACAAAAAAGGAGGAAAAAAGATCGCCTAGGATACAGTGTTAAACCACTTTCACAGTTCAGCTTGAGTTGTGGCTCTTGGAGAATGAGGCAAACCATTTGACTCTTTCTTTTCTCTTTTTGTTTGCATGTGACATCTTTACAAAAACGTAAGTTTTTGCTCTGTCAGTTCCTCCCAGCAATAACTGTAACAGTTGTTTTTTTTTTTCTCAAATACTGTAAAACACTAAGACTGACCAGCAACTTTATTTTAATTTTTGTATTTTATAATATTTTTAAAAAATTTTGTCAGTTTTTTTTAATGTATGTTCATTCCATTCACCACAGCCCTCACAAAGAAAAATTTCCCCACAGAACAGGCTGCAATAGCTTTGTTCCAAGGAATGTGTTTTAATTTTTGCCCAGAAAAAAGAAAATAAGCTTTGCACACACACTCAATTCTTTATTTGCAGGCAAACTTCACTCTTAATTGTCTGAAACTCTTCCACTCTCAGCCTCTTAGAGGCACAGTTGGCTCAAGTTTCAGTGGCAAAAAGTCTTTTTCTGTAACCAAACTAGAGCAAATTTGGAATTCAGTCTGGGACTAAAACGTCACAGCAGAAAAAAAAAATAAAAAAAAATAATTTGCTTTTCTTTCTTTCATTTAGCAGCATAAATAAGTTTGGCCACTGGGAATACAGTACAGGGGTGGGACAACAATCCCATAATTGAAGACCTACTTCTAGCACCAGCATTGCGAATTAAATCCATCAAAGGACTCTCAAAACCCAGGACAACTTGCCACCTCAGAGCAACTTATGCGTTGAAGAGTGTAGATGGAAGCAACAGTAAATAGATTAAACAGAGGCTAATACTGTGATTGACATTGGCAATGGTTGGCAAAAAAAAAAAAAAAAGAAGAATAAAGAAAAAAAAGAAAAAGCTCTGATAAAACTGTACAAAACAATTCACAGTAATATTTTAGCTCTTCCATACCAGGAATGGACTCTTTGTTTTTGTTTGTTTTTCTCATTGCAGATGCTCTCTAGTTTTTGAAAGTCAACCAGTGACTGCTCATGGAGGTTGGATGGGACCTTGGAGGGAGTCCAGTCCAACCCCCTGCTCAGAGCGGGGCTAAGGGACAGCGCGTTGCTCGGAGGGGCTGCCGGGACCCAGCGTGACCCAGGGGTGCACGAGCAGGCTCGCCTGTGCAGCTTATTTCAAGATCTTTGTGGTAAAATAAACTTGTTAACAAGAACTGTAACATTTTTTTTTTTTTTCACTCCAAATTGCTCAAGGAGCATTTGGAGGAAAGCAAAGAAATTAATTGCACCTGGTTTCATTTCTAAAGTTGGATTTTTGCAAAGCTGCCCCGGTCAAAAGTGTAGCCTTTTTATGTGACGAGACAGCAAAAGCCTCTCTTGTCAGTTATAGTTTGTCATCTTTGTCTTCTCCTTCGTAGTCTGTAGGTCTTTAGGATCTGTTGCCCCAAGGCAACATCCTGCACCACCAAGGACAAGGGACTTTTTTCCTTTTTCTTTTTTTTCTTTTTTCTTTTTTTTTCAGGGGGGAGGGAAAGGAGAACATCGTCTACACGTTTGGACAAATTCATCTTTCTGCCCTTCACTTCATATCGACGTCAAAGTCCAACACCAGCAGCTTTGTTTCCTCAGTCCCGTTGCGGCTCCCAACTGCACACACCAGCTTTGTGTTGGAAGCTCTGATTCGCCACACGACGCCTCCACTTCCCCCGCTCTCCAATGTGACTAGATTTCGGATAAATTCACCCGTTTTCAAGTCCCAAAGTTTTACAGTCCCATCATCTGAGCTGGTAATTACAAAGTTCTTGTTGAACTGTAAACAGGTCACAGCACTCTGATGCTTGTTGGGACCTGTAGGAGTAAACAAAAACATTTCTATTTGTAATTAATTAGAAAGCAATGTCAGACAGTGCTGCCTCTAGAATAAACACCTCGCTATTTGCATACAGCTCTTTCCATCTATTAGAACTATTAGAGAACTATCTGTTACAGCTCCTGGGTTTGTACATTAACAAACATTACATTGCACTTGGACATCCAGGAAAATGAACTTAACCATCCACAATGAGATGACTGCTGTAAGAGTTTGTCTCCAAGTCCCTCTGAAGTGGTATTATGAGATTACTCCATCAGTAAATACTGACAGTTATATGCAGACATATAAATATGTATGTTAAAGCAGCAGTTTGTTTTACAGGGAAATTTAATTTTCTGCTCCAGCCAGCACTGCTGCATATGATATATGAGAATAAGACCTTTTTTGTGGGGAGAAACACAACCATATGTTTGTGTGCATGAAGCTGGAGTGGCAACTGTCAACATGGGGAAAAAAAAAATCTTTCTTCTTACTGAAATAAAGAAAACGTCTTCCACTTGCATCTCTTGATTTATTGCAACAGACAGTGTACTTTGCCTCCTGATCCAATTAAACTGTAGGCTTTGAAACATTCAAGTGACCCCTAAATAAATACATTGACTGTCTATTTTGAGATGTAATTTCCTACATATTTCTGTGGCTTATTAGGATATTACACCCATAGCAAATTGCTATCAGTCCAGACCATCTGCCTTTCATAATAGGCAAGTGATTTGAATAGATTAGATTAAATACATTTTGTTCTTCTAGTTCAGAAAAAGATCATACAGCTGTCATCAGAAAAATATTTAAGTTTTAAGTGGTCAGTGCTTGTTTCTTTGTATGTAATTATTTTCAAGGGGTTTTTTTTATGTAGAATCTGCAGCACAGATCACTGTAGGCTGTTTGATTTACATGAAGGTAATTTAAACTTACCTTGCAATGTCTGTAAACATTGTCCTGTTTTAATGTCCCAGATTTTGACTGTAGAATCAGCATTCCCAGACACAAGTATATTGTCCTTGAGTTCCATTCCACTTGTGAGTGACTGGTGGCCTGTTAGAGTGTGAATGCAGTTGCCTGTCTCCACATCCCAAACTCGGATGGAAGTGTCAAGAGATCCACTCACCACATGGATACCATCAAACTACAAGAAAGGCAAATCTATTACAAACAATTATATTAGGACCTTACAAAGAAGGCTATTAAGCATTTAATTCACTAAATGCAAGGTTAGTTACTATATATATTCAGAATATTTTGTTCATACAAAGTAAGAACTCAGTAGAGATGGCCACGTTTGATACCACAGCAGGTGCTTAATGGTCAGGGCAATTTTCTCTTGAAGACACGTGGCCTCTTGAGGAACATGGTTTGAGAAGAGACTCTGAGCCACTGGTCTTTGAAATGCAATACATCTCCCTTAAACACAGCAGATACTGACTACCCTGCACTGTGCAACAGTAAGAGAAAGTACTTCTCCTAAAGGAGATGTTGAAAAGCCAATCTTGCTTTTTACAAGAGGGACTTAAAGCAGGAAGAATGACAACAACATTATTCCAGAATCATCTACACAAAAGTCACAACATAAGAAAATGGAAGGAAATGTAATTGAAAAATGTGGAATTTAGCTATTTTGTAACTCTAATTGTGTACAGTAAGGAAATGTAAGTTTCCAGTCATTGTAGGGAAGGAATGCAGGCTAAGATATAAGATTCTTTTGACCAAGAGACCTGACGATGTAGAGAACAGAAAGGTGGAAAATAACTTGAGCTATGGTGACAATGACGTAAGAGTCCAGAAACCCAGAAAAAGGGAAAAAGCAGTAGAATAAAACCAGTGGGCTTCAAGAAGGAATACTTAAAAAACCTGAGACTTCCTTCCCATGAGGATTTTATGTATCTATTCCCTGAGGGGAAGAAGAGTTCAGGACAGTTGGCACATTCTTAAAGACAGAAACTATCCTGTGTGAAAGAAAGATAGGAAGTACTGTAAATTACTGAGACCCACTTGGCTAAACCACAAGGAATTGTACAAAAAAGTAGAAACTAGATCAATAGATGTGTATAAAAGAGCACACTGGGACAAAACCAGAAAGGCAGGGCACAACACAAGATAAAACTAGCAAGAGCCATTTCCCTATTGTGTAAAGAAGTCCCAACCAAAAACATAACAAAACAAAACAAAACACACCAAGAGGAAGGCCAAAAACCCCTCATTTATCCTCAGTGGGAAGGAAACACTGATTGAGGCCAGCTATTTAACTTCTTTTTGTCTCTGTCCTCAGCCATGTGAGCGTAGGCTCACAGCACCGATGCCAATGACAAATGAGTACAAGCTTTTGCAAGAATGGGGGAACAAAATCACATAAGGCAAATTGTTTTAAGACAGTCTCAGAGACATCTGCTGCTATCTTTGAGAACCTATGGAAGACAGACAAGTTTCGGATGGCAAATACAATTCCTTCCTTTATTGAAGGAGATGATGGGATAGGGGAATTATGGATCAATCAGCCTAACTTCAATTTCCACAAGGAACTTTTAAGCCTTTAGTAATATGGTAAGTAGCAGCAAACACAGATTTGGGGGAAAATTATGTTAACCTATATGATTTTTTTTTTTCGTGATGAAGTAAAAATTCATGTGAAACAGCAAATGTCTTGGTTGTATTTTTACAAAGAGGGAGACAAATTTGAGGCAGGGATACTATTACTTTGTTCAGAGTACTATTAGATACCAGAAAGAGCTTCAGAGAGGTCTAGTATTTACTATTTTCATTAGGATTTGAGTGACATTTGAAACAGTAGAACTGACCAAAGGCAATGAGCGTGGAAGTCAAGTGAAAAGTGTGAAGATCTGAACTTGGCAGGGAATGAATGAAGGTACAGCTGCAGCCTCGGAGAAGGAAGGCTGGACAGGAATCTTGGTTATATTTAAGGCAATCTGACACTACTGGTCCATGTGGACTGACTGGTACCTGATAAGGCAAGGAACAAACCCAGTTAAGGGAACTCCGCTATCTGGGGCTGCTGCTTCTTATAAGGCCCACAGAAAATGAGTATCTTAGATCTCTGCAGTCAGACATGGCTGGGCATATGGCACCTAGATTCAAAAGAATGGAGAGTGACTGGCACACTGCTTATCTGCTGTATGCACTGCATTTCTGGTGAAAATACACGAAAAAAGACCCTCTGGTATCTGAATGGAAGGCATAAAAAATAACTTTTCACTTCTAGCGAGCATTGATAAGACTTTGACTGGACCGTGTTTTGGGTCCTCTGCTTTCAAAAGAGGATGGGAAATAATCTGACTTCAGAGAAAAAGACAAGGAGTTCCAAGTAGCCCAACAGACTTGGGAACTCTAGAAAATATTTTTCTATCCTAAAAAGAAGGAAACCTGATTGATGCAACAAATTTTGAATTCTTTCCCCCCCTTCCCACAAATGAATTGTATTCCCTGTTCATAAGGTATTCAGAAAGAAAGGTTTAAGGCTGGGCATCAAGAGAAACTGATGGTGCTGCAGTAAAACAGACAATGGTTTGGATCAGTGAAGTAATCCATGAACCTTGAGAATCTGTGGGTTACTGCGAAGGCAGGTAAGAAAGAGTAAGAAAACTCAGCAAAGTTAGTGGTCTTCAACTGCTGCATAAGGATCTCTGGAAAATATTAGGTCTACACCTAATACTGGGGAAATACCAAGATATAATAGAACCATGGAGGACTGGCTTTTTCCATCTGATTATTCTATTTATGGGAATTCTGCTGTTTGGGGCTACTTCAGCTGAGCCACCAGGCAGGAGCCACCAGGCAATTTTGAAGAATCTTTCTGTTCCAAACCTGTAACCACCTGTAACCTCCAGCTTGCCCTCCCCGACCCCCTTCCCATTTGTTTCAGAACACATCAATGTGTAACACAACCCAGTTATTTGATCCATTATTACTGCAGCATCAGAGCAAGACATAAATATTCGTAAGCCAAAACAGGAGCCTGTGGTGGAGATAAGTTAGAATAACATCTGTTCCCAAACTGCCCCACACGAAAGAAATCCTCAGAACATTTTTGAGAGGTAGTACAGCATTTTTAACTTGTTTGCTGCTTGTCTAGAAAACACTCCTCAGCATATGAATGTAAGAGAAGGGCTGGAGTTTTTGATAAATTTTGTTACATGTTTTTGGGAAAGGAAACCAATTAGGAACTTTGTTCATATTTTATGTATTATGGGGAGATATGAAATGCTTTATGAAAAATGTCTCTAGCACTGAGCTTCACTTTCTGAGTCACACACCACAGCAGTTACATGCTGAATGCCATTTCCCAATTTTGAACTGTCTTTGCTGATTTCTTTTTCAAGTCCTGCCAGATTGTGGTGTGAACAGGCAGAAGCATGAAATTAATTTCTTTTGCCTTTCAATGCCTGGAAGTGATGCTTTGACTTTATGAATGAACAAGATGATGTTTTGGGTTAGTAAAGGTAAGAAGACCCAAGACATGAGGTCTGTGTGTATCTTTGCCAGCTTTGTGGGAAAGTGGTGGGCAATAGAGAGATGCCACAAAGCAGCACTGTAATTACCTGCACCTACATTAACATGTTGCTGTTGAAATGCCTCACACTTGTATATCTGGCCTGTAGTCAGAGAAGAGGAAGTAGAAGGCTAGAGATTTACATAGGATCATTAAAATTTTAGGTTCAGCCTTACTGTGAATTATAGTTTAAAACTGGAAGAGGGGACTAGAAAATGAGGATGAATAGATCTCCATAAATCAGAACATTAATCCAATAGGGTTTTTGGCACATTGTCAATTGCTATATCCTCTGATTTATTTAAAACAGTAAGTTCAGAATTTCTCGAGGAAAGCAAAAACATAGCTCCAAAAAACATGCAAGATTTGAAAAAAAAAATTCTCAACCAAACAACCCATCAATCCACAGAACAACATAACTTGCTGGTATAGAGACTTCGGTTTTATTGTCCTTTAAAAAATGCTACTCTAAAAAAATTCAGTTCCTAAATTAAGACAACATATAACTAGCGTAACAAAATGAAAAAGGGGTTTATCACACATGCCTCTGTATTCTTGTGGTCTGTATAATTCTGTACTAGGTACCCACGACTTAACAAACAAGATGAAATAGACTGACTTTAAATGTTACTTAAGGAAACTAAAGCAGCAGATAAAAATCACATACCTGTAACGAGTAGACTCTGTTAGTATGCCCTTGCAGTGTGTGCAGACAGGTCTCTGTCTCTGGATCCCACACTTTGACCATAAAATCATATGCACCACTTACAACCCTTCTGCCATCATATTGAACGCACCGAACTGCAGCGACGTGGCCCATCAGAACGTGCAAGCACTGGCCCGTCTCTATGTCCCAGACTCGCAGCGTAGCGTCCCGAGAGCCACTGACCACCCTGCAGCAACGACAAAAGCCCTCCCGTGCTTAGCACTGCACCCTGAAGGACTACAACAGCCAAACCTGGCTACAAACGGCTCCTGAGTTTCAATTTGGGACATTAGAGAGAGTTGGTGCACCAGCCACCGAAGTTCTGGCTTGGTGTGACATTTTCATGAAGTCTCAAATGACTGGAGTGCTCTTCTTCCTCGCTCTACTCGCCTCACCTCCTCACATCTGTCTATCTGACATAATTAGCAATCAGCGTTTAAAAAGGCACTTCATTCCTGAACAGCAAAACCATGCCATGAGAAATTCTGTGGACTGTTGTATCTACCTGTGAAAGCTTATGAGCATAGTGAGCTCCAGCCAGTGCTACAGGCATTCTGTTTTAATAACTGAGTTGACTAATTATAACAAATAAAACAAAGATCTTGAGAAAATTCACTTTTAGTAAAGCAACAGTTATTCTGCTTGATTTTTTTCCAGTTTATACTTCTATAAGGTTTTGTTAGGCAATAACAGAAATTAGATGGAATGAACAGTAATGGAATTTATATAGGAAAACCTCATCCTTCTTCAAAAAAGAAGAAATGCAACCAACAATCTCCCTGTCAACAGCTCTATACCACAGCCAAGTAACAGAGCTCTGCCAATGTCTGTTGAATCAAGACATGGTTTACTATTGCAAAAATTATGTTATATTCAGTTAAAATTTAAATAAAATACTGCAGTGACAATACTTAGAAGGTTATTTGGTAAAATTTTGTAGTAAAAGTTTGTAGCATTGACAAAAGAAGGAATTATTCAGTGTGGGAGACTGGATCATGGTGTAACAAAGCTTTGAAATAACGCAGACTGTGACTTTTTGAAGTACATGACTCAGCTTTCAGGTCTTCATTTAGTATTCTTATGCTTCTGCTCCTATTAATCATCTCCTCCCTTGTGTTGGTTTATGTTTTGCCTGGTTTGTGTTTCACTCGGTGCTGGATGAGGTCCCCAGGTTTCAGGAGCACTTTCTGTGAGCACAAGTGTATGAAGGCTGGGCCAGGCTGTGGCTGCAGCTCTGCACAAAGCCTCACCTTTTCTCATGGAGATGCATGCAGCGCACGGTGGAGGTGTGTCCGTACAAGGTGTGGATGCATTCCCCCGTCTCAGCGTTCCAGACTTTCAACGTTCTGTCTGTAGAGCCACTGATGATGATATTGTCCCTCATCTGTGATGACCACACACCGCCTGTGTGCCCAACCAGTGTTCTCAAACACTGAAAAGAAAACATTTTCCTTAGTTACCCTTTTGACACAGGGGAATGGAAACTTTAAGCAGTCTTGGAGGTAAGAGTCGGCTCTCGTGGCAAGAGCCAGAAGACCCCTGGTGACTTCTTTCTGATTGAACAAAAAAGTTCCCCTTTAAAAAAAAATACTCATCAAATTTCTCTCTCAATTGTCGGTACTCCAACTATAAGGAATTTTTCTTGTAATCTTTCCTCTGACAAACTAAGCTGTCGCTCCAAATTTCTCAATACAAGAACATGTTTTGCAGCCTTGAGTCATTTTCCTGGCATTTTTCTGAGTCACTGCAGGATTTCCAATAGCTTTTTCAAGTGTGTTAGAAGTGGAGAGAGCACAAACTTGGTAGTTTTACCACCAATCTATAAACCATATATTTTTGTTGTATTTTTCTGTTTGTTTATCCAAGAAACACCACACTCTGTAAACCACAGCTACAGCATCACTCCTGCAAAACCACGTTTCAGACCTTTTTCAGACTTTACTGTTGCCAGGAGAGAATCCCACACTATATAAGCAAGCCTCCCTTCTCTGATCCCAAATGTATGACATGATTTCTCACCATGTACAGACAATGTTTGCTCACACCTTCTTCTATAAAACCCCTGTCGGCCCAGAACAATGGCTCGTCTCTGTCTCCCAGCCTGTTTTCCCTACAAGTAATGACTATATATGCTTTCCCACCAGGCAGCAATAAATGCTAATTAGCACAGACAACGAAAGATCCTTGCAAGACTCCTCTAGAAAGATACTCCATGAAGATTCTGCATTTACTTTAACAACATGATCTCTATAATTACCCATTTTCTAACCCATTTAAATATGTGCCATGTTGATTTTTGCATTATTCTATTTTCTTCAGTTCTGTCGTGGGGATAGAGTCAGTGCACACAGCCATCTACTTCTGCACAATTATTTTTATCAGTCAAACCTGTAACTGCACGAGAAAAGAGGTCAAGGCAGTTTGAGGATCTCTTTTTCTGTAATCTAATGCTAAGTGGCATTAATTGCCGTGGCCTTCCTTTAACTGTTAGTTGACTCCTCTTGACGCAGTCCAATATTTTATATCTGAGATAGGGTATCCTAAATACCCAGTCTTTTGGTTTACTCCATTTAAACATTGATGCATTTTGTCTTTCTAACTGTCCTGTCCTGGATCTTCTCCTTGCGATGATACCTTTTGAAAATGCACTAATTTTAAGTCAAAGGTTACTTTAGGAAAAAAAATCAAATACAGATTATCTGGATCAACTCTAATAAAAAGAATCATAACTTTGGTAGTTAGCATGAGTTTCTGCTGAAATGTTCTATTACTACTACATGCTGTATTTCCATCACATGAATTTTCTTGCAAGGTATTTTTTTCTGCATCAGTGACAGTATAGTAATTCCTGTTGTTAATATCCTGTTCATTCTAGCATCCTTGAAAATGGTTTGCTTTTTTGTTCTACATAGATTTCCTGTTCTTTAACAATTTTTTAACTGGTTTTCTGCAATGACTGGCTCCTGGCTTAATACATGGCTATCAAATCCATCTTTTTCACTTCATAGCTGATGTTCATTTTCACAGTTCTCTTTTTTTCTTATTTCATCCAATGTGCTCATATTTTAAGAAATCATCCTGTTAAAGCAGTAAGAACACAGAATCCTTATTTTGGACTTACATCTGTCAAGGGAATTATTTAGTCATGTTCATTTGCACAAACCAACCTTTAGGGTTTCTTTATTTTATTTACTCTTCAGGATCAGTAAGCATGAGGACTGATACAGCATGCTTCCATCTTTTCAGACACAATTTCTGGCTCTCTTAAAGGTTTGGGGCAAATGGCTACACTAGGTTTTGCAATTACTTTCAAAAAATTACTGAACAGTAATTGTTAAGTCATGCCACTGTGCTTAATTTGATATATTTAAGGGAGTGTTCTGCTTTTGTGAGTGTGGTATGTACAAAGGAAGTATTTTTCATTTTTGTTTAGGTTGCCCTTTTCAATTAAATAGATGTGAATTTCATTATGGGATCCTTCATTAGACAGTTTGTTGTAGGGAAGCCAACAGCAGCAGGGTGAGGCTGCCTATGGCTCTTAATTTTATTCTTACCCACAGTAGGATTAACAATCCCTTCAAGGATCTTCTGGGCATGCAATGACAAATGCTGAATATATTCAGCCTCCACATTATGAAGTGGATACCTATTACATCTTAAACATGTTATCCTCAGCAGCTGTCCTGTTGTTATCTATACCATTAAAACCAAGCTAAGTGCACACAATACCAGTCTAAAAGGAAAAAGTACTGTTTCCCCAAGGCCTTTTCTACATCCTTGGTCGGTCAGTCACCTCAAAAAAAAAAACCCAAAAACCTGTGGGCTGAGTAGCTGTGATGTTCTAACATGACTGAAATGCTCAGTACTGTCTTTTTGATTGCACATATTGTTTTGCTCCTCTAAGCCAGAATTAAATTATTGAAGCTTATTAAATTCCTGCCTGAGCTGGATCTAATTTAATAGGAAATATTTAAACCTAAAGCAAGTTAATTTTTTTTTTTCATGGCTCAGCAATATAGTAGCTTGGAAAGAAAAACAAACTCTGTATTTGAAATCTGAGCCAGTAAAATGAACACTCCATTGCAAAAACTTGAAAACAATAGCAAGAGTGCCAGAAGACAAGTGAGAAAAGGAGATCCAGAGGGGTAAATGCAGCCTAAGTTAAGCTTTAAGGAAGATAAAGTAATGTTTCTGTCCAAATTCTTTAAAATCCATGTCACAAACGACTCCACAAGAATAGCAGAATTGCCAAGAGAACAAGGATATGTGCCAGTGGTAACATGAGCAGCATTGCAATTTCACATCAAGGTGACTTTTTTGAACTGGAGGAGTCTGTGTGTGGGAAAAGGCAACCCGCACGTTTATCTGGCACATCTTCCCATTCCTGCCCCAGAGACACCAAAGGCCACCCTGCAGCGAGGTCTGCTGGCACAGCAGCATTTCTGCTGTCCCACTGCTCTACCTGTGGCTCGTTTCCCAAGGAATCCAGCAGAGCAGCCACCTTACCTTGCCTGTCACTGCTGACCACACTTTGAGCGTGTTGTCGTCGGAGCCGCTCACGATGCGGTTCCCGCAGAACTGCAGGCACGTGATCACGTGGTCATCGTGGCCCTTCAGCACCTGCCAACCAACAACACAAAAGCAAGGGTCACAATTTAATGCAGCAGACTAGAGAAAGGCAGAAGAAACGAAGTGCTCTTCTGGTTCATAAATTACAAAATGCTGGAGTTGCTTCAGTAATAATAAGGCCCCTTAATCCTGTGTGTCAAGTCTAATTTACCGCCAGCTGGGACCAAAGAAGGTGCTTCCCTCCTTCCATGGAGTGATGCTGCATTGCTTAGCACACCACAGGTACTGCAAGCCTCCTTAAAGTACCAGGAAAAATCACTAACAAAGGTGAGCTTAATTAGTAACTGGACACCTCTCCATTCCTCCACAATTATTCCATCTCTTTATTTTTAAGTTGAGTTACTGTTACCTTTTGTTTTGAATAAAATCTTGAATAAAAGGGATGGGCTGATTATTTGCTGAGTATTTGTATTTCAGCAGTCAAGGCTGTCCACGTCTATTTTTTTCCCTTACCAGCCAAGCATTGTATTGTGTTAAATGCCAGGCAGCACCAAAGTAAAAACCTAGAAAACTATCAACTCAATTAAATACAAACAGAGGCAACAATTTCATGTGCTGGGAATGTGGACTGGAATGTTGCTTTTTAGAAGTGGGATTTTTCAATGCTTGATTTTGGAAAAACTGTAATTCTGTATATCTTATTGCAATACAGCAAAAAAAAAATCCTTAGTAGAAGCCCTACTAGAATACATTTAAGATATCCAAACATTTTTCAAGATGTTCATTGAAATGAAATGGCATTTGGATAATGCCAGAGGCTGTAATTTTAATAATAATTCCAAGATAACCTGATGTGGCATATCAAGGCAAGAAATACAGAACCATTGCCAGAGATGCACATAAGTCACGGCCAAATAAACAGCAGGATATAGCCATAGGTTTTCTTCATGGGAATTCTTTTGTTCTTATTTTATTTTATTGTTTTTAATTAAGAAAACAGGTAAATTGCCTTAAAACCTTAAAAAGTCATGAATATGGGTTTTCTTCACATTTCTGGCTGCTTGGTCATTATCAGGTTTAATTAGAGAGTTGCTATTTTATTTACGAAAGGTTTGAAATATTGCTTCATATCTTCGTATTGGAAAGGACGGAAGGAGAAATATCAATGTCATTAAAATAATTTTAGCATTTAGAAAACCCCACAAAAATCTTAAAACAGAATGAAGTTATTGTCTTGTGCTGCTCAATTTAGAAGAATATATTTAAAAATAAAGCATGAATTGATCACAGAACTGTTTGGAGTCATTTTTATGTTGCAACATGACCCAGCTCTACCAATACATACATATATACTTATATATAAACAATATATGTGTCTGTATGTTTAAATGTAAGTATTCCAATCAAGTTTCCGTGATTACTTGTCTCAAAGAGACTGGCATATTTATAAGAATTCACAAAATTGTACAGAAATTCTTAGAGGAGCAGTGAAAGGATTCCACAGTACGAAGCAATACACATTGCCAAAATGGTGGCTAGAATATAATTTAAAGCCAGCATAAGCTAAAACACGAATTATTTTTTCCTCTAGCAATTCACTGCTTTTTGTGCATGGATAGTCTTGTTTGTCCAAAGGAAAGAAGCCGAGCCACGAGCTGATCCTGCTTTGTTCACGGCCCCGTGCACAGGGCTCAGAACCTCACCTTGGGCGATTTCAGTTCTCCTCGCCGCCAGTTGGTATCAATCCTGTGCTGTCTGATGTAGGCGCTTTTCCACGGACTGTGTATAAAGCCTGGTTTTATTACTTTCCTCCTCTTGATATGCAATGGTTCATCAATCCCTAAAATAGAATTTTAAAAAGGAAGGGGGGGGGGAAGAGATGAAGCCACCCCACAGGAAACACCTTCCCTCCCAAACCTTTACTGTGACCCTGACATTAAAATATGGCAGAAACGTAACAACCTCCTGCATGCCAACATTTCTGTGTCACTGACACCACCCTGCTCCTCAGAGATTTATACTCTGCCTGTCCTTGTCAGTTCAGCATAATCATTACCATAATCACAACTGAAAATGCTCTAGTTCATCATTCCTTGCTAGCAAACTCCTGGCTTGGGTTTGGATCCCCCTTTCCGAGGCAATGCAGCAGAATATTGCCTTTTACAAATGGCTATTGTCCAAAAATCTCTTTAACCATCTATATGCCTCTTCTGGAGCAGTTCAAGAAGTCAACCTTTCTGTCTGTGCTTCTCCACTCTGGTTACCCATCTTCATTACCTTTAAGTTCACTGTGACTCCTGGTATTAGTGAGCTTTTAATTACTTTCTTGATCTGAAAGGCTGAGTGCTTTTGGCATTGTTCTCTCTTGGCTGGAATTTAAGTATAGCTATGCCCTTTCTCTCTTGACACTTAAGCAGTAGTGCTTTGTTTTAGCCTTGCAACTACAGATACAGCTTTTTTTACAATTCTCTCACTCTTCTCTCTTTTCTATGCAGCTCCTCTCTCCACTGCATTTCATTACTGGCAGGAGTCTTGTCTCTTGCCAGTATGTGGATTTCACTCTTCTGCCTTTAGCCCCATCTCTGCCTGCAATCTTGAATTAAAGGGCTCCTTCATGTTACTGAGCAGCTCACTGAAGCTAAGCAGGCTGCAATACTGGCCTGCTTGCCCGTGCTCTCCTGCTTGGATGTATTTATTCTTACTTGTAAGCTCACAAAGGTAAGCTCATTCCCCTCTCAACCTTCTCCTTTTTTCTCACTCTGTCCTTTTAATGCATTTTCACTGAAATTTTTAAAAGGAGAATCTTTAGAGAAAATTTAGGAGGTCAGACACCTGCTTTCCATCACAAAAGGAAACAAATTAGTTTAGGTGCCCTCATAAATACCCAGCTACAATTGACATTGTTATGTTTTTTGAAGCCTTTGCATCAACCCCTCACAAGTCCTTGTCTCCAAACTCCAAGGCAGTCTGGACAGGGTCCTGTGTCCGAGATGAGGCTGCCCTGGGATCACGTGTATGTGCTCTTCTACCTCCTGCCTCCCCCCTGGCCCAAACAGACTCCTTGTTCCTGTAATTCTCCTTAAAAATGAAAGCTTACATTCTCCATGTGCACAAATGCATGGCTACTTTCATGGGAGCCTTTTCTTGCCCAATTCATATCAGTGCCGGAGCACCATATCTTCTTGAATTGGCATGAGTAGGATAATATCCATTTGGCTAATGAACTGTGTGTCCCTCTCCAAGTAAATCTTTCAGCACCTTCTCCCACTACTGTGCACCATCTCTGCCTTAATTACCCTACAAGTGATGTGAAATTACAGCAGCCCTTCTACCAACCACTGAAAGTGTTTTTCCTCCATGCTACAAACTGCCAGGCTATACTCTGATCATTTTTACACCTCAGCTGTTATTCCTTTGGTTGCATTTTGAATAAACATAATCCTCAAAAAGCAAACCAAACTGCATTCCTAAAACATGCAACTGGTATACTTTATAAATAAGATATTCAAGCCTAAATTCTAGCACTCCATGGATTATTTCTATTTCCTGCTTTCAAGAGAGATACATACCATGTAGCTCAAAGCATAACTAGCACTAAATCTAAAGTCACATGAATTGCCTTCGTAAAACTTTAAGCTTATTATGTAAATGAGCTGCACTTTTTACGATGGCAACACTTCGACCATCACATCCATCATTTTGCTCAGCCTTACCCTCCTCTTTGCATTTCTCTCTCCAGAGAAGATTATCTTCAGCCAGAATTCTCCAGTAACGACATGTCTGGGCTGCCTGCAGAAGGTCCCTGGGTTCCAGGAATGACAGCACATACAGTGCCAGCTGTAAAAAATAAGACAAAAGTGTATTTTTGGCACTGCTTTTGAAGAGAAAAGTGAAATAACTCCATTTACTATCACACATCAGGGGCTGAAATCCAGAAAATTGGAACAATAAATTATTAAACAATCTCTGAAACTTAACAGACTCCAGTTTATTCCTGTGGGCATGTGGAAATATAACAATCATCGTAAGTAACTAAATCCTTACAGATCATATCACAAAATGATTCTTGCATTTGGAAGAAAATAAATGTCAGCTGAAATAATTATTACATTTAAAAAAAAATGTAAGCCACATTACTTTGAATCATTATAAGAATTATTACCAAAGTTATTATGTCTATGTTATTTTAGCTAACAATTGCACCAAAAGTTATTTTGAGAGTTGAACTAAGAAGTACAGTGCTCACCATGTGAGCAAACAGGGATGTACCTTGTAATGAGTAATGTCACTTAGAAAGCCCAAATACAGAACAAGTAAATGCTGCATTCCCCAGAGCTCAAAACCACTCTGCAGCTGTAGGAAAGGCAGTGTAGGTATCACTCATTTTCTGATGAGAATTCAAACACACTCCTGGGTGGAGTTACAAGGAGCTTTATGGATTGGGATGCAGTAGGATCAAGACATGTAACTTTAGTACAGCTTGTTACCAAAACCATAGGGCAAATCCTAATAAGCACCAGAAAGTAAACAGAAGTTGAGCCTTACCATGTGACAAAACTAAAGCTTATTGGGAAAAATTCAGACCTTGCCTGATTGAGCTAAGCCATATAGTGACCACGATAAAGCCCCCCAAATCCCACATCTCCATGAAGCCTTAAACAGAGGCATATAAATCACAATCCAAAACACAAGGACCATTAAGGGTATGATGACCAAGTACAGCTTTTCTACTTGACAGCAACAATGCAACTCCCTAGTCATGGAAAATAAGTGTAAGATGCAGGAAAATCACAGGAAATGCACAGAAAAACTCTGCAGAAAGAACAATATTGATAAACATTGATGCAGAAGATGTCAAGGAAATCAGATCACCTGCTTTTACTTCTGCTTGCCACGTATTTTATTTAGGACTTTCAATTTAATTTTTAGCTGAAGTTATGAGATAGACAGACAGACAGATAGACACATATAAACAGAATCTGCCCTTTAAAGCAGCAAAGACTGAAATTTACTGAGGAAGTCATAACTGCAGGCTGTTGACCTCAGCAGATTTTTGACTTTATTTTGTGAGAAACATTTACTTTTAGTAATCTAGACAAGCCAGTGACTGAGCAGGAAATAAAAATTCAGCACTTCACAACTGTTTGCATTTTGGTTGCACACACACCTTGTTTGCAAGTCATCACCTACAGCTCATGGGGAGCACACAGACCTGTGCCTTAAATGATGTGTTAGATCCTGCAGACACCCCAGGCCACAAATCTGAAGAACTTCTTCTCTCCTTACTGAGGGAGTCAGCATTTGGGATCTGGTGTAAAGTGCTCTATTACAGGAACAACAACTGTTCTTGTCCTTTTAGTACATTCCCTTTAGTTCATTCCTGGTACGTGAAATTATTGAAGAAGTGTTCTTTCCTAACACACATCACATAGATCTGCATGTGACAAAACTCAAACATGACACAGACCCTTTCCATTTTTTGCTGAATGTTCCTCAGTTGACAGCAGTTTGTTTAAATATTACTTGTCCTATCTACACAGACACAGACATTTGCTAAGCTGGTGTTAATTAAACCTACGAGACAACCGATTCTAAACCAGGTTAAATATGGGTAACATTTATTTTAGACTACATTTATCTAAATAGTCATCAATGGTCAACACAGCCCGCAGCTGACTTTAGGATTAGCAGTGGATAACAGATGAAATCCTTTGTCTCAGCTCATGGATCTAGTTATAAGAAAATTTCAGGTAGCAAAGATCTGACCTTTGACTGAACTGGATTTAGGACTACTCTCTGGTAAAGTGTTAATAACACCCAATAGTAAGCAGTCCCTTGCCTTTTTCTTCACTTACACACACAGAACCAACAACATTCTATGGCTGATTTCAGCAGAACTCTTTATCTATTGGTTTCTCAACCTGATTTTCATAACTAAGTAATTTGAATAATTTTTCTAAAGTCTCAGCAAGAAACCAGGAGTATTTATTTCATATTAACTGTTTGCTTTTTTCTCAGGAGGAAAACAAACATTTCCGTGGTTATTTGGCTTTTAAGTTACTGACTTTGCATTGCAGACAATGGTTTTGAAGCAAAGCCCTCCTGTCTACGTCATCTTCCTGTTCTGGTTTGGTAACAAGATCAGTGCATTGCATCCAACAGCACTGGAGATAAGCACAGATGTTAATGCGGAGCGACAACCCAAGGGAGCGTGTTTTCACAGGATGCTGGCCTCGCTAGGGAAGCCTCTTCATGGAATTACTGACCCCAACAACTCACTCGTGCCCCCACAGCTCAGAGCATCACCCCCCACTGCAGCCAGCACTCAGCAGCTGGGGACAGCCCTGCTGAGGAGAGCTGGGTGAGGGAGCAGCAGAGGAGATGGTGGAGTCAGCTCAATGGCTTTTTTTAACTCGGTTAATTTTGGTGACAGTGACTCGGGGTTAGGAAGCAAAAATTATTCAAGCCAACTTCACCGGTGAAGTCAGCCTGTCATGAAGCTACACATTACAATACCCTGGTTTTAAGAGGCAGGGAACCCACTAGAAATAAACAAATTAAACATTAGTAGTTTACAGGGGAGTAAAAAAAACCTAAGTGAGGAAGTTTTACTGCTTAAGTACTGTATTTTTTCTGTGAAGAAATTGCAAAAACTGAAATTATAACATGATCTTTAGTTACAGTGTTAACTAGATCGCTGGTTGTACTTCAGTGAGCATTGCCACAAAATAATGCAAAGAGAACTGGTATCTGAGTTACTGTTACCTTCTCTGTTAAATTTCCAGGCTGAATAGATGCAGAAGTGACAAAGTTTCTTTTGTCTTCAAAATACAAAGTCTTGTTGCCTTCCTCTGCCTCTGATGCTTTGGGCAGCTTCTCTAGAAATATGGCAACCATGCAGAGGTGCTGCTGAACACTTCTCTTCCCCCAGTGTCCTTCCCACTCCCTGAGCAGGCTGCTGCAGGAATTACTTCTCTAAATACTAATCTCATGTCCTGTGTACCAAGTTAATACTTGCTGCATAAATTGATTCCAACCCTTACAAATGCCAGCCGGCAAGGGAAGGCTGTGACACTTACAGACTTGTGAAGATACTACAGTGTAGTAAAGGAAAGAAGGGTTTTGTAGATGCAAGTATTCAAAAATAGGATATATGCCAGAAAACAGTGTCAAAGAACAGAGACATGAAACAGTCTTCAGGTAATAAAACCATGTCAAACATAGCAACCAAATACAAACACAAGAGTAACTTAAAAGAACTTGCTTTGCAAAGTGCTAGGAACTGAGACTTAACTCCCTAAAATCAATTGAGGTGAGATGTACTATTCATAATTCAACTAAAATACATTTATTCAATAACTGCAGCAAACTGGGTTTATAACCTCATGTTCTAGTTGTGATGACATCACAAATTACTCTTGTGTGGACAGCATTTAGTTACACACACCAAAATCTAAATCTCAGTTTCTCTTTAACTGGATACAACATGATCTGATTTTCAGTGATGGGTTTACTGTAAGGCGTCTGCTTAATTACAGTTTGGCTTGATCCTTAGTAAGCAGTGCTTTTCTGGGTTTACTTTTGGTTTATTTGGTAGAGATTTTAGGGTTCTGTTAGTGTAAAATAAATTCAAAAATAACATTAACTAAACACTTACCACTTACAGCATTGAAAATAATGCTTACACTCAAAGAATCATTTGCAGAGAGGTCTTACCTCCAAAGGGGATTTGTGTGTGTGTGTGCCCTAACATAATTAGTTCCCCCCCAAAAAAGCACAATTGGTCCAATTAAGATACAGAGGTATTTTTAGACCTACTGGGATTTTGTTTAAAGGGGTCATCTGTATTTCCAAGTACCTAAATGCTATCAAGAGATAGAGATATGTCAACCTGAAATTACAGAAGCCATGTTGCTGTTCCAAACTGCGAACTTCTAACATGAGTTGACATCACTACGTTGGCAAAATTAGCACAGAAGTTTTCTAAAGATGGCAGCCAATGCACTTCATAATCCAATATTATCCTGTAATTCTCACCTCTTTTGGGAGCAAGGAAATGAAGTCTCTTTGAAACTGGGGCTCTATCACTTGCATCATGTGTTTTACTTGTGTTGGTTCACAACTGTCAATGAGTTCATCTAAAGCAAGTAACTTCTCTGGTCCGCTCCAGCTCTGCAAGGGAAGAAGAAGAAACAAACAGTGAGCTTAGTTTAACAAACTGGTTTGTTTTATATCAGTAAGTGCCACTGCTGTGCCAATAAGGCAAATTAAGTTTCCTCATCTAACTACATACAAGCATATAAAAAGCCAGGAGATAAATGCTCATGCTAATGACACAAAAATGAGGAGTTAATCAACACAAAATATTCAAAATTACTACACTAATTCATAAGCTAAGAAAGGATTTGTTATATGCACACATACAGATTGGCAATTAAATAGATAATAATATTTAGTACTAATAATTGAATTAATTAAGCTTCTTTTGAAGTTGATGAAATCTACACACATGCTACAGACAACAGAAGGGTTGCAATAGAATGAACTCCCTTTCTCTATTGTGCATTCAAGGGAGATGGTAGCTTTTAACCTTCATGTTTCATTTGGTAGACCAAAACCTTGAACTAAGAGGAAAGGAAAGTAAAAACCTTTCTTGAAAAGTACATTAGCTTACTGTCTGTTTATTACTACAGTGTGTCCCCAAGTGACAATGTTGTAATTTCAGAATCCTGGCTATAAACCAGTGTGTATTTTGTAAGTATCAATTTGCACTTGAATAAACAGGGAATTTTGATTGGTAATTTTCTTATTCCACATTTTTACTAATGGGTGCTATAAAATTTGAAGATTTTAATAAGGCACTCAATTGAGAGCATAGCAGATTAGGAGCATCATTTGTAGGAAAAAAAATAGTAACTTAATATACTGAGGACCTAAAAGTCATGTCTTAAACTCATCTGTGCTCATCAAAGAGCTTTGATTCGTTATGTGAAAACAATTTAAAGAAAAAAAAAATTACAGGAAAAAACAACAGCTACTGCTAGCTGATTTAGCAACAGAATTAGAGCACAAATAAAGCCTTAGAGGGAAAATGAGACATCACAGTTTTTGAGAGCAGATTCACATTCCTATTCTCAAATGTCTTCTAGAGTGACATTTACAAGTAAATTAGCACATACAAATGATATTACAGTTACCATAAGAGGCTAACTGAAACTTAAAAAAAACAAAGGGCAAGATACCTTACAATTTAGATTTCCGTATTAACCTGCCATGTCTCTCAGGACCTTTACTACTCATGCTCTAAATTTCTGTTCCCTGGATTTGACTCTGACAATTCACTCTGGTCTCCACATACTACAACGCTTGTGTACTGAGCAGTTTCTGCAGAACAATGAGGCAAGTGAAGAAGGTGGTGGAATTTCTGAAAGTGAATGCAAAGCAGGTAAATACCCAGCTTTGCTCGATGTAGGAAGATCACTGCATTGCATCATTTCTCCCTATTTAAAACATCAAAATACTTGAAATACCAGTAGAAGTATCATTCACCTGAACAATGGCCCAGGGGACTTCCAGGTGAGCCGAGGCTCTCAGAGCAGTGGCGGTGGCTCCGAGCGGCCGCATTTCGGGACCAGCGCTCTCTGGGGCTGCCGTGGGAGCAGCCGTGCACAGCAGCTCCTCACCCCCTGCCATGCCCTTGCCCTGCAGCAAACGTCTGCCAGCTCCTGCACAGCCTACCCTAACGGAGGAGGAAGTTCCTGACCTCTGTCTTGCCATGCACTGTGGGCAATTGGTAAAATGGTTTAGGATGGCAGGAAAATATCCCCCATCCACCTGTGTGTGTGCAGGAGCACCACAGGAGATGAGGGTTTTCATGTCTCATACCCAATACCTCAGAATATTAAAAAGAAACAAGACTGTCTCAACCAAAGTTGCAGCAGTGCTGTTGTAAACAGCTTTTATTATAAATTTCTTTCAATAGAAACATTTGCATCACAGAGCAGTTCTCCATAAATCATGCACTAAAGAACTGTTTATCTCACCAACTTTCCAACTGCTGTTTGTTTCATTAACCCACAGTTTAGCTGGTGTTAGGTACAAACGTTTGCAGTCTTTAATCTCATCTGTCAGCCATGTTTGAATTTAGGAGAGTTAAAAAGAGGGAAAGTAGTACTTGCGCTACTTCCTTACAATATAAATTTCCAAGGTCAGTCTACTCTTCATTTGCAAGCAGCTACATTTACTAAATTCAAACAACTCTACCTGAAGAGCATTGTTCGCTGCTGTGGCAAATGTTCCTAGCAGTTACCAACACGTTATTGATTAATAATGTCACTGCATGCTATCTTAATCTGTAACTCTCTTACACCTAGTTGGTTCTGAAAACTTAATACAGATCTGGACAGAAAAGGGAAAAGATTCAAGAATGGGAAAGGGTTGCTACTGACTAAAAGCAGAACCCTCCTTGATCTGTCTGTCATCATTAGGGGATGGGTACAGGCAGCTTCCTACGGAAGCAATCAACTGCTACAAAATGTTGTCTCTAGGACATTGTCCCCTCAGTCTTTCACTTAAGCAAACAAACCTCCAGCTACAGTTGGTAAGGGGTCTCTGAGGGAAATGTCTGGCGTGGAAAATTGGGAGGAAGCCTTGCCAGATGAACACAACTGTTTGCATTAATGAAGACAAGACTAGTAAATTCTGTTTCTGGGCCCTGTAGCTTGATCCATTTGCAAGAAAACTGCATGTAGCTCATTAGGCAGAAAGAATAAGGAGTAACTTTGTGGCTTTGATGAGAAACAACAGTGAACAGATTTTGCAGAAGAGAAAGAAAAAGTAACTGTAGCCAAACAGTTTGCAAAGTTTAAAACCTTGTAGATGACCAGAGACTATTAAGACAGGTGGTGCAGTGACCAGACACCGTGGATTTCTACTAGGCAATTTCCTTTCAAGTGAAGATCCTTGTAAAGAATATACTGTATCTTTAAAACACTTTTGCTTAATTGTCTTCCTTTGCTTTCCTTGTCTGCAAAACTGAAGTTTAATTTAAATGTAAAATTAAACTAAAGCTTTTATTATGGGCAGGGGTTCCCTTAAAAAAGGTAACTCCAGGATTCATTCCCTTGGGAAGCCAGCAAGGCCCACTGATACTGCTCTTTGACTGACTTCAGAATCCTAAAGAAACATACCCCCTCTTTCCTCATTTCCTCAAGAAGGTGTTGATTTGTCAGTCAAAGCCTTTTGGCTGTTCATACCATTTCCTCATCCAGTAAAGCAGCTGCTGCAACGATGGCTCTGCCTAACTGTGAACTATCCCTTCTTTTCTCCCCTCATGACTCTGGGTAAATGTCTTCCCTTTCTTATAATCAATTCAAACCACATCTTCGCTGCTACTACAACTTCCACCTCATACCTTCTGTCTGACCTGCCACCTGTTTTTTTATCATCATCTGTTTCTGCATCTCTCTTCTTCATGACCTGCACTCTTCTATTGCCCAGCTCTCATCTGCTACCTTTAATTTATACAATTACAGCTTGTAGCAATTATATCCTTTTGCTCTAATAGGTATATTAAGGACAATCTATTTTAAAGAGTTTAACTTCAGGGTGCTGTTCTCCATTACTAAGTTCTGTTAATGGAGGTTTGTCATTACTGAAATCTGCAGAAGGGCTCTTCTTGGAGCCTGCTTCTGTCCAGCTCTTGGATCAGTTATCAAAAACCCTGCCATCCCCACCTCGAGGGTATCTCAGTCTGGATAAAAATAGCACATAAGCACTGAAAGAAACACCATCTACAGCTGTAGAGCTGTACAGCAAGTAGTTTGTCACACCAGGAGGGATTCAGGAGCAGCTGGTGCTGAAGTCCCCTCATTAACCCATATCAGAGTCCCAGTCCCCAGTCTGGTCCCCTGGGCCGAACATTTGCAGCACATGTGATGGACCTTGTCTAGAGGAGCTGTGACTGCTCAGACCCTACACCCCTGCTAGAGGTTGGATAACATACAGTTTCTCCTGAAATCAGCTGAAATTTGTATGTAACAAAACTGCCATGAGAGCCAAACCAAAGGGAAAGAAGCAAGGACCTGTTGTAAGCCTGCAGGACTCCTCTGACTCTGAAACAAACCAGTAATGGTGATACAACCAAGAGGGGCGTGAAGCTGCAGTGCAGACCTCTCCAGAGCTGCGTGTAGAGCTTGCACAGAAACTCCAACCCTTGACCTAGTCCCACCAGAAGACAGAGAGCAGAAAATGCTGCAATGCTGGTTATGGTACAATCTTTACTGCCTGTTTCACATAAGAAGTGGACTACTCACTTGTACATGCATTCATTCATTCCTGAGCATCTTTGGAATGGAGAATGGTAAGCAATTTGAATTTAGGTGACTAAGCCAACTATCTATATATAAAAAGAAAAAGAAATGGTGCTCTTGCCAGCCAGATAAGACAAAAGCATTTTGGACACTATCTAAACTGCTGTGAAAAAAATGCTTCCAGTTGTAGGTAAAATGATAGCATTCACTAGTTATTCAAAGTGATTGCCTGTATTAGTGTGTATGGAACAAATTTCAAAATCAAATTTCCATGAAAATGCCATTTTAAAATAAATTACTTAAATACAAAACCCCAACACCCTAAGTATATTTAGTAGGAAGAATGGAGAGCTTAGTCATTTTTAAAGTAAATACCAACTCTGACTGAACTTGGCATCCAGCTGACTTTTTTTCCTTACAGCAAGCAATTTGGTGACTTAAAACTTCTTGTAAAGGAAGAAATTTTGTAAAGATACACTTGGGCACTGGGTTTTAAAAACTCTTCAAGTGGATTTTAAAAAGACCTGAAGTCAAGAGCCACTGCAAACCAGAAAAAATAAGTATGCCTTTAAGAAATTAACTGGTTTGAATCTAGTAAAATGCCTCTCTATTCTTCTTTCCAGACTTCACTGGAATCCATACACAATTCTATTTTTAAAGAGAAAGTGCAACTACACAACTGTTTCTCCCTTCTGCATTATTTTGTTACTTTCAAAATAAAAGGCTTAGATCAACTATAAAACATAACGACAGGAAGTACATACAAAAAGTAAATAAAAAAAACAAACCTTAGAGGCCATCTTAAGTTCTCTTAGTATTTGCAGAGTGGTCTTGATTTTATATGAAAAGGTAACACAGGAGAGGGACTGAAGGCCAATGTACAGGTGAGAATCCTCAAAATAGCTAAGTATCACTGGCCACTGCCAGCTTCTGTGCCAAAGAGCAGTTTTACCTCAAACAGTACATATGTCCCCCTAACACACCTCTAGAAATTTAGCTTTAAAAATGTAACTGGAAATATATTTTCATATAAAATAAGAGAGCTATTAAGCTGGACTAGTGAGTACACAGTACACAAAGCAAGCTCTCTCATTCCTGTTTCTCTACAGGCAAAACTTTGTATTGCAAGAATGATGTGCCATTTAATCCTGCCCTTTGGGCAGAGCTACCTCCCCTATGAATGTGCTTTTATCACTTGGCTGTTTAAGAGTTGCCCCTTTCATGAAACTCGTGTAAAAAATAAGCACATAGGAAACGAGGAGGCAAGCAGATGTAACACTGAGATAGAGCTACGTGACTCTGAAAGCTTTTCATTCAAAAGGAAGGGACTCCCTTTTGTGAATACAATAAAAACTACCAGTGACAGACGTGATCAATAAGTGCTGCTCAATGATCTCCAGTTAGGAGAGAGAGGCCTCCCTCTCTCTCTCAATAGTATAGATCAACATTTAGGCATTTAGTACTGCAACTAAGTATTTTGACAAGTAGAAAGTATCTAAATATTTGTGTATTAAAACATGTTTTCTAAATTACACATTGTACACGTTTGTCTACTCAGGCAAAATTTTCATGGGCTTATAGACTACTTATCCTAACCAAACAGCCAATAGCACCACTTTTACTGTCATGGGTGTCTGCACCACTCTCTCAAACACTACAGCCTTTCCTAATCTTTTTCAAAAATACGTAACAACCACTGACTATCAATCTTACATAAAATAAAAATATGTTACGTATTGTCAGGAACAAAATCGGTTTTGTTACTACAAATGTTTTAACATTACAAAATGTTAAAATACAATGTAGTATTAGGTTACCATTTATATGTACTACCATTCAAATATGATTCTTAGGGGTTAAAAAGACATATTTCTATGAACAGTCTCAAAAAAGATACACCACAATAATTAAATGTGAATATTTTAAAGAAATTGAATGATGTGTACAAGAATCTTAATTTCAAGCTTCCACTGGTTTAAGCAGATCATAAATGTGTAAAAATAAAGGGAAAGAGGTTCTACATTATTATTTTAATGTTCAGAACTGACAGTGATTGAGATCAATGGTATTATGTGGCAGCATGAATCAAGCCAAAATCACACTTCTGCCTGCAAAATTGTATGATACATACCTGTATCTACAATATTGTTCTTTTATCTTTGCCTGTTAGAGTAATTGAAACAATGCCTGTATTTGTTAGTTGCTCCTTTTGAAAATGCTTTTAGAAGGAATGGTTCATTAATCAAGATAGGAAGACATAATATTTCCATTTTTCAAATCAATATGTAAGACTCATCCCTGCTTTTTAAAATACAAAGCAAAATGCAAAGATCTCCATGGTACAGATTGTGGACTAGTACCAGAAGCTTGCCCCAAACTTTGCTTGTAGTAACATACATAGAATTGGTTCAGGTGCTCCCTGACTGATGTCCAGGTAGATTTCAGTTTTAACCTGTGCAAGTGGTCCATAGCATTGTCCTTCATATTTTTCCTTTTGTCCAGGTAAGTAATTTTTAGGCATTGCTGAAGGCATTTTAAAATACAGGAAAAACCTCCTCCTTTCCTCCCTCCCTTCAGCTGTGTACACATGTGCTGGCTGACATGTACAGTACACAGAGATCAGTAAAAATACACATTGGGTTTCCTTTTAATCTATTTTTGATAAACTTTTCTTTCTATTCTTAGAAGAGACCAGACTTCTGACGAATCTAGTGCTATAACTGCACTGAAGCAAACCATGCACCAAAGCTTACTAGTCTCAAGTGAAAATGGCTTGAGGCCATGCAGGTAGCCCTCACACGTTGGACAGACTTTGCAGAAAATGTGAAAGCATTAAACAGGAAGGATTATATTATTAAGAAACCAGTTAAAGCTGTTATTTTTGCTGAAACGGGGAACAAGCATTCCTTAAAGCTGATGCCCATCTGTTATTGCAAGAGAACACGAAATCAATGGCAGAGACATCCTGGGATGTAATAAGGAGGACCAACTCTACCAAAGCTCCCCCTTACATAAACCAGGGAGGCAGAGTTGCCTCAGATGGTTATTTCTGCAGGCGTGGTTACCTGAAACATTTTCAGCCATTCCTGGAGGCCCGACGGTGGCTGCACGGATGTGATGCGGCGCCGCTGCTGGCCCTGCCCGTTGGCTGCCCGCAGGTCCCCAAACGTCGTCGGTGTGGCGGAACATGGCACCAGCCCCGTGGTACTGCCATACAAATGGAAAGTGACAGCCATATGTAAAACATCAAGGAAAACTCACAAGAGAACAACAACAACGAAAAAAAAATCTAGCACATAATTTGCAACTATTACTCTTCAGCTTCCTGTAAAAACATTAACGTGAAGAATTGCTCTGCTGGTCACTCAAGAGGTCAATCGCTCACGTGGATAAATCTGCCTGCTTCTACCACTGCAGTGCCTGCCCGCCAACTAGGGGAGAAATAGGAATCACATTTCAAGGCTGAAAAATTACCACTCTGTTAACTGGCCAGCAAGTTGTGTGTAAAGATACAGGTTTACACATTCCTTTCCTTGTCAAAGCATTTCCTTTCCTTCTGGGCTACACTGGTGCCTTCTGCCTGGGGATGTAGGAAGCCAGATCTCAGAATTCCACCTGTATGTGAAATGTGCTAGTGCTGCTTCATCTCCAAACAGAAAGGAAAAAAGTATCTATTTTTAGATTTTAATATATTTTGTTGACAAAGAGCTAGTAATATCAAGCAGTTCTAGTGGCTTAGTGGTCTGGAACTGGGCTTTGAAATACTCTATACAGTCTTTTAAAGTTTGTGTGTTGATGGAACGACACAGGAATTAAGGGGGAGGGAGTGAAGTGAAAAGGGAAAAGGAGCCAAAGGTGCTCTCTGAATCACAGTTTGATTTTTTTCACTCTGACATGTTAAAAACCAGCTCATTCATATGGAATGGAGCTTTTAAAAGAGCTGGGATTAAGCTACTATTGTGGGAGTCTAAAGAAATACAGCTGACTGTGTTTTCTGGTTTGGGGTTTTTTTGTTTAGTTTGGTTGTTTGGGGTTTTTTTTGTTTTGTTTTTGGGTTTGGTGGGTTTTTTGGCTTTTGGTTTGTTTTTTTTTTGGTTTGTTTTTTTTTTTTTTTTTTGGTTTTTTTTTTTTTTTTTTTTTTTGGTTTTTTTTTTTTCATAACGTAAAGTACTTTGCTCACAGAATACCAAAATAGCAGGAAATATGGAACCCCAGTAGTATTTGCACAAGCATGAACACTTTAAATATAGTGTGAGACTCCAAAAACCCCTCTGCTTTTCTGCAGGATAAACCCAGCTTTTTAGTAGGCATGAGCTTAGAGGGTTTACTGATTTTTCAGTGGCTACAGGAATAGCTTTAAATGATGCAAGGCAAGTTCATTTTAATATTTACCTCATTATGCTCTACAAATATTTCACTCCACTCTTCCTTATTCTGAAGGACAATCATAACATGTCCTAACATTTACCCAAACTGGTCAAGAAAAGTAAAGATTGGTTTGAGCAGGCCTATTTTTAACTGTTCATTTTGCTGAGTAATAACAGAAACAGTTGGTATGAAAATACTGTTTCAGAGATGAAGGATCCTCTTAATAGCAGATTAAGCTATTGTTTACTGACTTTACCTCTTATATGCAAACAAAGTTTATCAGCTGGTCAATTTTAGAGTGCCTGATCCTAGGGAAAATGGAAACAAGCAGGCACAAGAACTGCATCATTTGCCTACATATTATTTAGATAAAACCAAATCAAAGAGTTTAGGAGAGGATCAAACGTTGTTTAAGGATTCTTTTATGCCAATAACTACTCAAAATCCAAGTAATGTCAGTTAAAAGTATTTTTTAAACCAAAATGTGATTTTACAGCTTAGTCATTCTAATCACCTGCATAGCAATCCAGCACAAGGCCTATCATTCAAGGTCCAAAATAAGGTACTTGAAATTAGCTTTTTATAGGTTCTGAGCAGTATGTAGCCTTGAACTTGCCCCAGTAGAACATTTACAATTTCTTCTGCTGTAAACTGGCTCTCAGTCAAAAACAGTTATTCAAAACAGGATTTAAAAGCTTTTCCTTCGACCTGAGATTAAACCACAAGATACTTGTTCATGCTTAATTTTCCCTCTGTGTTTTCATTCCCCTGAAACGACGAGTCAGGTCTCTGTGGAAGCTCGACAAGTCCAGCAGTTCCTCTGCATCTGACAGACACACTTTTTTCTCAAGTGTGAGAAAAAAGCAAACTTCCTTTGTTGCTGGACTGTTTACTCCCAGTGTGTCACCTGAAAAAAATGGTGGCCAACAAGAGAGTCCTTCCATGAGGCTGACTCAGAAACCAGAAGATACCACCTGCAGGCTTGGGCGATGTGGAAGCTGCAACAAGTGCCTCTCAGCAACAACACATCACCTCCTCTACTCTGCTGCAGCATTTACACATCTGAAAAGCAACCCCAGGACCCTGCTGCCTAACTTTTCACTCATCACCCGATAAACCTCTTAAAGGAAGAGAAATAAACTACAAACTACTTTGAAAGAGCCATCAGTGACTGAACACGGCTGTAGTGTGTTCAAAAGAAGTGCCACTTCCAGAGAGCCCTGGGAGGCAAATGCAACGCTCATGGGAGGGACAACACTTATAGCGGGGAAAAACTGTAAAAGAGTGTAAATTCAAACAGGATGGGAAGCAGTGTGACATCCAAGCACAATTGTTATGGTAACTACACAGTAAGAATGCAGTTGTAAGGCGTGCATCCACAGCCCTGCTCCACTACTTCTGCTCATGGTTAGGAGTGCTTTACCCCACGAAGCACCTGGTGGGAACAGCAGCAGGTATTTGTGCTTCCTGGGAGCACACAGGAGCAGCAAGGAAGCGGACCAGAACCCGTAATACTTTCACACTGTGGACAGCAAGTACATACATGTTCCTGTTAAGATCAGATGGTCTGCTCTGCCTACGTGAATTTCCATTATCTCATTTCTGTTACCATGGCAAAGTGATACATTTGATCACAATTTTAATAGTCTTAGGGTTTATCGTTATGTCCCTTTTTAAATCTGATTGACTTTATTCCCAAGAATGCTCCAGCCCTCAAAAAGTCTCTTAAGTAAACGGGCATGCTATATTTAGAATGAAACACAAACCTCAACTGGAGAAATGCAAGTCTGGCTACTTCATTAAAACTCATCTTCAGTTCACATCATTTAAATTAGCAAAGCAATATACAAATGCTGATACCACCTCTTCTTTACTTTACGGTGTTCTAACATTAAGAGGAGCTTAATTAATCAGGCTCAGCAATTGGAAAGACAGGATATACGCAGGAATCAGGATCCAGTGATCTGTCATTGCATTTAATTACCTTGTGTATTCTGAGACTTTGCAGGGTTTCTTTCCCAGAGAGAAAGAACGGACCTCGGAGCCATGGTCCAACTTTCTCTTCATCTGCAAGGTGAGGGAAAAAGAGTAACAACACGGATTTAGTTACACAACCAACCTTACTTATGTGTACTTCTGTAAAATTAACACATTTTTACTTTCTACTTTTATAGCAAATTTCAGAAAGTTGACATTCATAAAATTACTTAAAGCAACATTTTATTTTCTAAATTCAACAATATTTGATACGTGTTTTATAGGGTGCGTGTATATATTATTGCTTTTTTAGGGTCCAAAATCTATTGGAATTACGTTATTTTAATTCCCAAATTGTGAAAAAGTGTGCAGAACTGTGTTAATTTATTTTGTGTTGGTTTATTCACTAAACTGATCTCTCTCTGTCCTCTCAGGAGAGGAGGGAAGGAACTAAACCAAAGCCCTAGATTCTTTGTGATCAGGTTCATTGCTTAGTCTCTTATTGAAATGGTTAAATTTTAGGTAGCCTGTCTGCATTACAAATGATATTTCAGGGCCTAAAAAAAATAAAAATTTATTGTATCTTTTCTTTTGCCTATACTTTTATTTTAAAGCTGTACATTGAAAAAAATTACAAAACTGCAGTAAAACTGACTGACAGTGTTTTTCCAAGAAGGGTAAGGATGAAAATTGCTACACCCCAGTCTTGAATGTCACCCGCAATTAGATATGATCAAAACCAAATAATGAGCAGGGCAGCTGCTAAAAGGGGAAGCCAGACTGCAAAAATTACCAAAGCGATGGAAAGCAACGAAAGCCATATTTATCCAGGCAGACAAACAGAGATTACTTTCTACATGTTTGGGTAATCTTTAACCACAGACTTTTGGACTAAATGAGACATACATGTGCCAAATGCAACTTCTGAGTTTTTGCTGGTTTTCCTTTTGTTTTTTGAGATGTGATACACCACAACATTTAGCCAGCTGAAGAATATTTACTGCTGTTTACAACTGTGAGCTGCAAAATACATAAACTACTTGTATTACATTCTAGACTTTAGTATTACCATTTGCTTCCTTTTTTCAAAATTGCATGTTTAAGGTACAGTTTAAAAGTTGGCATCTTTCTTACACAACTGATTTGATCTTTTTTAATGTTGTATTCTATCATAGTTATTTAACCATTTATTGTATCAGTCTATCTACCTAAAACAAAACATCCCAAACCCAACAGGATTCTCTAAAGCTTATGGTCCGTATACTTTTGTTGTGACAATGGTTATTTATGCTTTTAAAACACCCTTATGGCTTTACCTAAAACCAGCCACTGAAGGTCTTGTGTTCTGCTTCATTAGTGCTTACACAGAAAGCTAAGGCTTGTTTTTACGGGAACAGCTACAGCACAACCAGAAGAGCTTGCCTTGTAGCTGTGTTTTCTTGCCCATGCCTCACATGGGACACTCCACAGCATTTCACCAGACAAGCACTGAGCCAGAACCGCCCTGCGTGCTGCCGAATCACCAGCCTCACCCTCGCTGCTTCCCCACGCCCCAGGAGGAGCAGCCCCCCCCGCTCCCCCCGAGAAAACCAGTTGCAAGGATCACTGAAAAATAATGGATACCATCTTTTATTGCTGTGGTAGGTGGGTGAGCCATCAAAATTACTGGAAGCGTAAGTAAGATGTTTGAGAATAAATTTCAGTATTTGATGATAGACTTGTCAGAAAGGATTTTTCCTGTTCAAGGAATTTTTTTTTTATTTCCAGCTTGCCTTTCTGAGAGGTTACCACCATCGTATTCCTCTTCTGCTTCTCGTAAGAAGGAGATGCAGTTTTGCAAAAGCACACCTCAAAAATAAGAAGTAGAAAGCCTACGGCAGAACAATCAGCTCTGGTGATTTATTCTCGTGCGTTAGAGAAGAAAACAATATGCATTATTTTGCCTAACAACGATTTCACCTGTTTCTTTTGGCTGGGTTTTTTTCAGACATTTTAGGCAACTTTCACATGGGGTCCACCACGCAGACTGACTTTCAGTATCTCAGAAGGTGCTAAGTAAATAGACGGTCAAAAATACCGTTTATCATAGGAAGAGGATAAAACTTTCTCTACAGCAGAGAGGTCTAGTGACAAGATTCGGAAACCAGTAAGGTCTCTGTGTAACCAAAACACAGAAACCGTCGAGCAAACATCCCTCTAAACATTTAATTTGTCGCTAGGAAAACACAACTCCTTCAGACAACGTTTATTTATCAAACTAACCGAGATCGCGGTATATAGATATAAAAAAAAAATGCTTTAAAAAAAAAATAGATAAAAAAAATGAAAAGAAGGGCCAGCAAACTGCATTCCGCATCACCGCCCGCCACCAAGCGCTGGCAGCGCTCCCCGGCAGCGCGCTGACTGCAGCTACGGCCGGGCGGCAGCCCCCCGCCGCCGGCACGTCTCCGCCCGCGGACCGCCGGCGCGGGGGACGCGCGGCCCCCGCCCGCCCCTCCCTGCCCCCCCGCCCTCCGCGGCACCCCGCGCACCCGCGGGCAGGGGAGGGGAGGGGGCGGCCACTCACTTTGTAGAAGATCATCTTGAGGGTGCCGTAGAAGCCCATGGTGTCGGCGCGCTTCCCCTTGCGCGGCGGCGGCGGCGCCCCGCGGGCCCGGCGGCCGGGCAGACGCTGGCAGTACAGCCCCTTCTCCGGCAGGTAGGTCACCGCCTCCCGCGCCGACATGCTCGGGCACGGCGGCGGCGGCGGCGCTGCTCGGCCCGGCTGGCCCGGCCCTGCCCTGCCCTGCCTGCGCCGAGCGCGGCTCCCCCTGCCCGCCCTGCCCGCCGCCTGCCTCCGCCCGCCCCCCGCGCCCGCCCCGTCCCTCCCTCCCCGCCCGCCTCCGCAGCGGCGGCGCGGCACTGCGGGATGCGCGGCCGGGAGGGACCCGCGGGCCCCGCCGGCGGGAAACCGCCCCCACCCCGCGCAGAGGGGGAAAAATTAAGGGAAAAAAAAAATAAAACAGCGTCAGAGCTGCGTGGGTTTGGGGCTATCTCCCCCTTTCACCTCCCCCCCCCCGCCCCCTTCTCCCGCACCGCCTCCGAGGCAGGGGCTGCCCCCAGCCCTCGCTCTGTTCCCTCAGTGCCACTCTCTCCACGGTTTTCCAAGCGGGTGCAAAACAAGCTCATTTCCACTAATTATAATTATACCATCGCCCTCGGCGAGCCTGGCTGGACTCGTCCATGACTGCATTCCGTGGACAGACGCAAATTAGTCCTTCAAAAGTGCGGGTAATTTTAGAATAATTTGAAATGCGCTACAGTTTCGCCAGGGAAAAAGATGCTGAAATACCCTCTATTGGCTAAACAATAGAATAAACGGTTTTTGAAGATTTAAGAGTTGAAAGACCCGAATCCAACAATTATGTAATATACATTAAAATACTAATCCCGAGCAGAGGCGCGGCGGAGCTGTCAGAGGCAGGAGCGGGGTTTCCCCAGCAGGGAGGCAGGCAGCCTTCCCGCACACCTGGAACAGCCTGGACGCACACACGCTCCCCTCTCCCGTACAAGGTTGCTCTTGGGCGGCACCAAGCCATCTTAGCTCCGGCTCCAAATCCTACGCAGGATTCTCACCGGTATTTCAGTGAAAGCACAAGGAAAGCCCTTGGTAATTACTTGTTAAAGAACGCTCCTTTTTTGGTCATTGTTCACATCAACAAATCTGTCCAGTTCACCCTTACGGCTCGATTCAAGGGCATTGAAGTTCCTGACATATGGCTGGGTTCTCAGACGGATACCTGGAACCGGCACAGCAGCTAGGCAGCTTGATTTTTTTAGTTTCTATACAGACAACTCAAGAGACTTCAGCTTCAGAATTTTTTCCCCCCCCTCCTGCAAAGTTTTCTGCCCAAGTTCAGAACAGAGCATACACCCTGAACATGATCTGAAGCTGCAGCATTCCCCTATAATTTTCTCCAGGTGCAGTGGAAACTGGAGATGCTCAGCAGCCCTCCAGACCATGCACTCAAACAGAAAGAAGCATGTAGTCCGTTCCTACTGAACTGAGGGGAAACCATCTTCTTTATCACCCAAAGCAGTACAAAAAAGGTTCTACCTTTATAGAACACACATCTAAAGGAGAGGAAGCACTTTCTGTAAAACCCATTAACTTCCTCATTAGTACTTTAAAAAAAATCCCATATTATTGCTAAGCAATGTTACTTAGCAATTGCAAAGTGTGGCAGGTGTTAGCATACCCAGATAAGGTAAAATCACTACCCCCTCAGCACAGAGATTCTTCTCCCTATGGTTTTACGTATCTCCCATCCAGCACTGACTCCTCACTGTGTTTTTCATCTCCCAGTGAAAATGGCTCTGCCCATCAAATCTTGGCATTTATGCCATTATCCATTAAACTGCCTTGCTGTATATTTTATGAGAACAAAATGGTCTTGAGTTGACTTCATACCTCAGATATGAACAGAGCTGTACATATCCCGGGAGACTATTACTGCTTTCCTTTGCTAGCACATCACATGCAAAGGGGAAGGGAAAAAAATCACAGGCTGCATATACACGTTAAGTAATCACAGGAAACAAATTAATACTCAAATCATCAGAGTAAGAAAGAATTTGAACAATATCACTGTGAGGACTTGGAAGTACTTTATGTGCTTGCCTAACGCCCTGTGATGATGCTTGCAGCCATCTCTGCCCCCCCTCCCATCCCATCGAATGCACCCGATCCAGAGGGGGGATGATGGCTACTCTTGCTCCAGCACAGGAGCTGGAATGGGCAGGAAATCCCCTGGGATTAGCCTCTCCCCCAGCCCAAAGGCAAGTGTAATCTGACAGCACGGCTAGATTTCTTTTGAATAAAATGCGCTTCGGAATTAAGCAGTCAATGAGTTGAATAATAATTAGAAATTACTATTTTCCTCTCTTTTGGAGTACTACTATTGCAGATTACTTCTCTTTTGATCATGATTGGCAGATATTCTCTCATGGTAAAAAAAACCCACTGACTTAACTACTAATCACTTTGCCACAGTCAGGACCCATGTAATAACCCCAACAATCATTTGCTAATGGTAGAAAACTTGGTATGTCAGGTATTTATTCTGCACAAAAGGTTTGAGGTTTTTTCCTAATTTTAGATACAGATATCACAGACAGACATGACATTTGAATGACCATCTAGCAATCTGCTTTTCTCAGAGCAAAAACCAAAAAATGCATATGGTTATGGCTCTGGCTCTCTCACCTTTTTAGTATTTTTCCCACTTTTGATTCTCCACATTCCCTCTATCTCAAACTAAGTTTGATAGTCTCCGGGTAATTGCAAAATTACTCTAGTTGGATGTCTGCTCTTCCTCGAAATGCCTAACCACAGCCTAGGCTCTCCCTAGTTATTGGAGAAGAACATGCTCCACCAAAGGCTGAGGGCATCTACTGTTAGACTCCCACTTCTAAATTCCTGTCTAGAAAGGACTTTCTTTCTCTCCCTTGACTTTGATAACCACCCTGTCCTCAGGAAAACAAAAACAAAACAACTGTGTAATGAATGCACCACACTCTCCCTTTCAGGAAATTAATTAAGGTTTTGCAAAAGTAATGTGGAACTGCCTAACCTGGGAAGACTGAGGTCACACAGCTTTACTCTGTGTCTTCTGGGAAAATACAAAGCTGGAGGAACAGGACTGCAACGCTGCAGGTGCTTTTGAGAGCCTGACAAAAAGTAGCAAAGATGGTACATTCACTTGCATCTCTACCAACATTTGAAATAATATTTACTACAGTAACTTAATATCCCAAGAATACATAATGGAATAAAGTAAACACTCATCACAAATTAACGTACACTGAGGAAAACTACCATTTAAAGCAATGCTAAGAGAAAGATCAAAAGTTCCCATGTTTCTTTCCCTGTTTGGTATATATTTAATTTCAAAGGTTGGTCTTACTTTGTTTAAGCTGACAATAATTTTTCAAGTTCTTAAAACCACAAACAACATACAATTAATGACATTTAGAAAAATGTCTACACCAAAATTGCATAGTTTTCAGTGGACACAAGTCCAATCTTATTTCCCGTCAGTACTGCCAACTCTTAATTAAAAAAAAATTCACAGCATCCAATTCTTTTCCTGTTGGCAACATTTCTAGCACCTTTACCAGTTTGTCATGTGGCATGCTGTAATTAAGACCGTCTATTACTTCTAATGAAAGACTAGCATGAATTACAGAAATCACCCGCAGAGCTATATAATCCCCAGAAGAACGGAGATTACAGTGCAACAGACCAAAGAAACAACATTTTTGTTGGTTTGTGTTTTGTTTTTTTTTTTTTAGCTGGAGAAACATTTTTGAGTGGAGAGACTACAGGATGGTCTGGCTGTGGTAATGGCCAGTCAGCATTTTGAAAAAACACTGGTGCTTAAACCATGGAACGCAAAAACCATAATTGGCATTTCACATACACACATATGTGTGTCGGGAGCATAATGTGTGCAGGAGGAACTGTGGAGCAATATGGTTTGGTATCTCCATTAATATTGGTAAATGCATCATTCAAGACAGTGCCAGAAGGGATTCTGTGTACTCTGCACATTTAGCAGACGCTTAGCAGACTGACTCTTTTAGAAACATTTCAGAGGGATTTTTGTGTGTTGTCTAATAGGATTCTGGGGTTTTTTCTGTCCAGGAAATCAAACATCCTAATCGGGAGGGGCCAAGTCCTTAGCTGCACAAGATTTACCCTGGACACAGTGAAGATGACCCGAGAAGAATGGTCATACTTAGTTGTTATTCCCTTTCTCAAATTTGGAACCACTTAGGCTTTAAACACTCCCCTTCTGCTCGGTAATCTAGTTTGGGCAGCTGCAGCAGCCAGCACTTTGTCTTCTACATTCGACCTATTCATCCAACTACATACTTCATTTAATTTGCCAAATGCTCCCATTCAGGCAAGAATCTGGCCCCACAGAGAGGTACTTCTGCCATCTGCTTTAGACATTTAACTACAGCTTAGCTTAGGACACCTACATTTAAAAGCCTAAGTTCCCATTCACTCAATGAGAAAGGCACATGCTAGAGTCCAGGATGTGTAAGGTCTCAGAAAAGAAGAAAAATATTCCACAGGATAGCAAGTGTTTAACATGTTTCAAAGTAATTCAGGGTGGGCCTTTCCAGTACAAAAAGGCACTGCTATTGTCAGATCTTTTTTCTTTCTGAACTATCACGAAATTAAACAAGCGACCCACTGGAATCATAGAAACTTGTGTTCTCACAATTTCTCCCAGTTCAGTTTGGGCTAGGTGGCAGCCTTACAGCCTACAGATTTGACATTTATTAGTGTGCATCCTAGTTGCTGAACTGGAAGTATTTTATGGGTAAATTCCAGATCTGTGGGCAGGGTGAGACAAAGGTTTAGCATACTCACCAGTTCAGGAAAATGGGTATTTGGCTAAGGAAGTTCAAGGGTACAGTGTAGGATGCACCTATCACACAGGTGTAACTGGGTAAAATATCCCATTAGTATTGATGCCAAAGACCTGAAGAAATGAATTTAGGTGCACCAGTTTTTGACCAACAGCTGCTACATTAAAGCTATGAGGGAAGAACAAAACCCACCTGGCTCTCCAGAATCAGTTCAGATAGAGGAATTTCTGCTCAGTTTATTTATAATGTGTGCAGCAAGCTCAGAAAGGTTCACTCCTGCATGTTTGCCTCAACATAGTTACAGGAAGAAATTTACACTTATGATCACGTGTAGTTCAAGTGTAGTACAAGCAATTCTGGACACTGCAATGTGCACTGATCAGCAGCTTAATGATAAATTACTTATTTTTATAATACTGATGAACTTAAGGTTCGAGAGGAAGTAGTGAAACCAACAGTAACTCTATTATGGGAGGAAGGACACAGAGAGGCATTACATTAAGTTGCATGACGCCTTCCAAGGCTTACTTAAGTGGAGTGGAGAATACATATTATTAAGTATGATAGGTAATACTGAGCTGTTTCACTAACTGTATAATGTTTCTTGGCAAAGCATTTTGAAGACTGCTTTCAAAATGAAATTCCCCACACATGATTATCCGTGATTTCCATGCAAAGTAAGGTACTGTAGTCAAACAAAATTGTAGAAAGACTTTAAAGCTTTGTTTCTGCAGGGAAGGAAATGGCACCGGTAGCAACTGAAAAAAATCAATTAATATTTATTTATAAATCCTGATCCTATTAGAATAGTGTGAACTTTGATTACAGGTACCAATTTAAAGGTATATATCTATAGCAGAGATTTCCCATAAACCACTTTCTTAAAATACTTGCCTTTGAAAAAACAGAGTTCTAAATACATTGTGATAGAATTCAAAAGGTAGGCTAGTTAATGGCTGTAAAAAATAGCTTTGAAAAGGATTTAAACATGAAGTGTATATAATAGATTTCAGCATTGGATGCTTATAATAAACTTCAAATTATGTTTTAAGAGCGGGTAGATTTCACAGACAGGCTTAATGTAATATGGCATCACTGTGTCTCCAGCAGAGCAGAACTCCCCTCTGAAGGTCATACATCCTGTCCTCTTTGCTGGTTCCCTGTAGTTGGGCACAGAACTTGCAACATATGCTTCGATGCTTAGGTTATTTTAAAGGAGTACAGCCAAAGCTGTCATGTGCCCAGTAATGACAGGAACAGATCCATGCACCCTTCCTTGGTGATAACTCCAGCTTAAAGATGTCCCAGTCTCACCTGCTCATTCCTGTCCCCAAGTGGCTCTTGCCCTTATTTCTCCTGAACAAACATCTGTAGAAGCACCCTGTGAACCAGATTCATTAACTGATGCCAGGTGAAAGAGAGATGGGTTTGGTTTTACCCTTGGGGTTTTCTTTTCTTTCTTTTAGAACTAGTTGCTAGTTTAAATTTTCACCATGCTTTCAGAAAAAACTGAGCCAGCAGAAGAAAATGAGCAATTCACAGGCAGGGCACAAACTCCTTGAGCCAGCTACACCACTGAGAAAAAGGTACAAGGAACTATGACCCGAGTGTCCCATGCAGAGAGCATAAGCCTATTATTTACACCTAGAGGCATCACTCTCTCAGCTATAGCTTCATGTGCATTTAAGCCAGCACTGCCACTGGGAAGAAGAAAAAAACAAACAGTTCCTGTACTTGTGGCTGCCCTTGGCCATTCATTTCTATGCTTGCATCACCTTCTCAGGTGCCACCACAGCCTTTGTTGTATGGCTCTGTGGTCAACTATAGTGGCAACTGACCTCAGGTCACCTTTTTGCTAAGGTATTTTCCAGCCAGGTCAGACTCCTCATCTCCCTCACTGCACAGCCACACACACATCTGTGCCTGCATAGCAAGAGGTACAGCCTGCTGTCTCCTTTTTAGCCTCCCCAAGCCCCCAGAAGAGCTATCTTAACCTTGAACACTGGCAAAACTACAGCCCTAGGTGAAAAGGCAAGGAACTGTGGGGTTTGGGCTTTGTCCTCCCAACCCAGAGGATTGTCATCACCAGATTATTACCACCAGAACAACTTATTTGCATTGAAAAATATACTTCAGTCTGTGATAAATGGAATTGGACACTCAAAAATTTACCACAAAACAAGCACAACAAGGTGAACCACAGGCAGGGGGTATAATGCCAACCTTCTTTAAACATGTCACGTTGTAACTCCAGGAAGCTTGTCTCATTAGAACTCTATATATTTCATTGAATAAAACCAACAAAACCAGAACATTTTTCTTCCCAAAGCATTTTTTCTTCTTGTTAAAGAAAAAGATAAATTAAAGCAAAATATCAGTGCAGCTAAGCTTCCTGTTGCTTTTAATTCCCTGTGACAGTAACCACATGCAAGTTTCCTACACAGAAATATATGGCTTGTTTTAAAACTAGCAATATTAGCATATAATAAACATTTTTTTCATACTGCATATTCATAAGGACCGGAATGCACTTTCACATCCTTCACTGCTTTCTGTGCAACAGGAACATTATGAGTTGCTTTTTTTGAGTTTTGTTTTTACACAGTATTATAAGATTATTAATTTTTCAAAGGAAGAAGAAGGTATTACATATAATACATCTTGCAAAACATTTTCTAATGGCAGCAGATCTTCATAAGAACTGCGTCTCCATTCATTGTGCTCCTATTAAAGTTAACTGTAATCTATTTATTATATCATTAAACTTAATATATTGTAAGATGAATTCTATTTATAGATGCAATAATAGCTGTGCTAATCACTCAAGTTCACATTGAACCAGGCTGCGCTTCTGAGTCACAGCAGCAGTTGCTTCAGAGACCAAAGGACATTCCTAAATTTCCTGAAGCGATGACCTTGCCTGTTACACACTGGGCAAGCCCGAGTGGCCCTGCAGAGCAGCCCCTGCAAGCTGCTGGCTCCCACACTTGCCCTGTGGAGGAAGCTGGCACCACACATCCCATCCACTTTCCTCCCCTGATCCACTCTTCTCCCAGACATCAGTACACACCACTGCAGTCAAGGGCAGTGGCTGCCACACCACTCCAGCAACCAGAGGCCACCTAGGCACAGGGCATTCTGTTGGCACAACGTGAAGAAAGTAGTCACTGCCTGGGGGCTTTTAAAAATAATTTTACCTTATATTCCTATTATAGTCATTTCACAGATTCAGCACGTGGTAATAGTCCATAAAGTTAGAAAATCATGCATAGAAACTGTTCTTAGGCACACAAAGCACAAACCCTTCTTGCTGATCAACAGATGACACAGACAACATAAACAAAATTTAATTAGGGATTAAATTAGGGATCAGTTCCTTTTTTCAATATTTCAACCAGAGAGCTGAGTTGTTTGGCTTATATTTACAAGAATACTTCCAAATTGGAGAAGTGTGCATTTCTGCCTTTGAACACCAAAGTTCAAACTATTTTCACCCAAATATAAGCAGGTTGGCAAATCACCTTTGTAGAAAAAAAAAGAAATGCGTGTTTGGACTTGGAGGGCTTACCAAAAATGTCTGCACTGAATACAAATGGAGGACTGGTATCTACTGCTATTCTGCTATTTTCTTCAAAGTGGTTTGTGGGGTTTTGTTTTGTTTTGGTTTGGTTTGGGGGTTTTTTTGTTGTTTTTTTTGAGATACCTTAATTGCCAAGAGAAGTGCTTGTTTATCTGGCATAATGTATACAAATTTATTTACAAAATAGTTTCTGTTGTCATTTGTGGTATATGAGAATGAGAAGGGGTTAGTTGTGAGTCTTTAGGCTACAGACAGAAGAATTCCTGGAATTACAGATTAAACCAGAAGGATTTAGGAAGAATGTAAAGAAAAAACTATTAAAAATGTCAAATCTCTTTTCCTACCTGTTTCACCTAAAGAGGGTATAAAGGTTACAAACCCAAGCACTCAAAAGAATTTGAAATGACAGGAATAAGACGCTTTTACTCCGAAAAAGCTGCTTAACAAGACAGCCTGTGCATGGTACATACTAAATAACAGAGATTCTGTGGAAACAAGTGTCTGAGGCTGCAATTTATTACACACTTTTATCCACCCCTGCACACGCATCAAGTTTGCAAAGTCCAACATTCCAATGTTTTAGGCATGGCATCCTGGCATCCATTTTATAGCATCAAGGGAATTCACCCTATCCTGTGGCAATGCATTGACTCCCTGTCCTGTGTGCCAGTGACATGGAACACAGCCTGAGCCCCCATGTGACACCCCACCACTGTGGGTAACCAGCAGTGAGGAACACAGCAGGATGCCACCTTTGGTGCAAAAGCTCTAGAGGAAGGTGAAATGTGATGTGCTAGAGCAGTCTGCTGGTAACAGAAGTGTAGGATCCTTGAGTCTCAGCTTTGGAGAGGCAACTGTTCTGTTGAATGGGTATGAATTTCTCTCTCTATCTTTTCCTCCTCCTTGTTTCTCTGTAAGCACCATCCCCAAGGTCCTCCATTCTCTTGCCCTTGCTTCCTGTATCAATCTTCTGGCCCAATATTTTGCCAGCAATTTCCTCCCTCCTGCCCTCTCCACAGCATTGTAGTCTAACAAGGCTTACTGTCCCACATTAAAACTCCTGTCTTTTCCCATCCTTGACCATGTTTTCTCCCTCCCCGGAATTCAGAGGAAACATTTTTCCATACCATGTTCAAACATCTAGAGGGCAGGGGACATCTGGACTGCAGGATACAGAGTCACAGAATGATATAAAGGCCAGGGTTGGAAGAGACCTTCAAAATCATTTAGTTCCAACCTCCCCCACTGTGGTCTTCAATGCCACCCACTAGATCAGGTTGCTCAGGGCCTCATCCAACCTAGCCTTGAACAATTCCAGGGATGGGGCATCCATAACTGCTCTGAGCAACTTACTCCAGTGCTTCCCTAGCCCCTGGGTAAAGACTCTTCTAAACATCTAACCCAAATCTCTCCTCTTCTGATTTAAAACTGTCCCACCTTGTTCTGGCACTACCTGCCTGTGTAAAAAGTGACTCTCCCTCATTTTTATAAGCCTTCTTGAGGAACTGAAAGGCCACAGTGAAGTCACCCTGAAGCCTTCTCATCTCCAGGCTGAACAACCCCAGCTCTCTCAGCCTGTCTTCACAGAAGCACTTTGGCCCCCTGATCATCTTCATGGCCTCCTCTGGACTTGCTTGTCTTTCTTGTGCTGAAGACCCCAGAGCTGAACATGGCACTGCAGGTGGTGTCTCAACAGAGTGGAGCAGAGAGGCAGAATCCCCTCCCTCGCCCTGCTGCCCACAGGGCTTTTGATGCAGTCAAGGACACAACTGGCCTTCTGGGCTGCAAGCACGTTGCTGGCTCACACGCAGCTTTCTGTCCACCAGAACACCCCTGCCCCCTCAGTAGGGCTGCTCTCAACGAGATCTCCCAGTCTGTACTCACGTCTGGATTGACTTGAGTCAGGTGCAGCACCTTGCACTTGGATTCCCAGCCTCGAGGGGTTTTCATGGGCCCACTTCCTAACCTTGCCCAGGTCCCTCTGGATGGTATCCTATCCCTCTTTTATGTCAACTGAGTTGCCAACGGTGTCAACTCAGTTGGTCAGCTCCTCTGTACCTAAGGCCAGTTTCCCTGAGGACCTCATCCACTAATTCTTTAAAGGACTTAAAGTTCACTTTTCTGGAGCTCACAGTCCTGACTTCGCTCTTTGTCAGGCCCATGTTCCTCAAGATCAGAAACTCAACCAGGGCATGGTTGCTACAGCCTAGGCTGTCTTAACCTGTCTAATGAGCTCCTCTGCATCGGTGAGCACCAGGTCCAGTAATACTTCTCCTTTGCTTTGTCTAATACCTGTACCAGCAAGGTATCTAGAGGATATCTGGTGTCTTCTCTACCATTCTTGCCCACATCTGCAGAGCAGCTGGAAGCAGCCACTACAGGGAAGATGCAGTTCTGCCTACATTGCCTTTGGCTACAGAAGGCTCGGTGAGTCCTGGGTCAGTCAGGTCAATCTGATCAGCACTATGACCTGGTAGGACACAGACTCCTTGCAGCCCAGAGTGTCTCTGGTACATGGAAATGGTCATTTTCCCATGACACACACTCTGCCCTAGCATTAAGTAGCAGTGGTGGTTATAAAAGGAAAAATTGCACATTCTACCTGCTTGATCCAGCTTCCTTTTCTCAGCCAACCCATGCCTATGGTAGAGCAGAGAGAAGGGGATTTACTCCTTTTCCATGAACCCTCATGATTTATTGCCATGACAACTCTCCCCTCTCCAGAGGTCTGGGGGAGCCCTGTGAGCTGGTTTCTCCTGAGTACATTCTTCCTGCAGTGGAGGATGGATGCCAACCCTTTGCAGAGCAGAAAGGAATGCCAGGCATCCCGGGGTCACACCAGATGCTTTGAAGGCTTGCTAACCCACTGTCATTAACCTTATGCTGTGCAATTGCATGTCAAAATGGGCTACAGGCAGAGCAAGCAGGCCAGCAAACCTGCCCCATCGAGAAACACTCTTCCCTGAACAGGTGCTTCCAGTCTACAAACCATACAGCATGCCTGCCTGTCTCTCACAAGAGACACAGCACTGCATAACTTCGGGTAACCAGTCCCTCATCCAGATGAGAGGGATGACAATTGCTAATAATTTTTTTACACTGAATTTGGCTTTACCAGCACAACTCTTTGTGACAGATGTTTCACAGAATTCAAGAAGCATGAAATAGGTGGCACCTTTCATAGTGTTTCAGAGATATTTTCAAGTGCTACCTGAGCAAAACCTAAGAACTACAGCATAAAAAAATCAAAATGACCATACCTGTCCACTGTTATGTCTAAGCTTCTTTTGGGAAAGCATTTTGTTCAATAAAAGCTCATGCTTCCTTTATAAAGCTACAACATTTCTACTTGAATTAAAAAACCTACATGTCAAAACCCCCTGTTCCTACCCTCAAGGAAAAATGCATGTTGCAATCTTCACATAACCTCAGACATTACATATTTAACCAATTCGCTAAAAAGTTCTGTCAACTTGCCAGATCAGTGTAATGGAACTGATGTGCTCCCTAAACCAATCCATTCACTGTGGGTTAAATAGCAAGACAGTTAACTAAACTCCTGGGTTTTGAAGCTTATAATTTCTTTATTTATAGACAGGATGGAGTAAATTAAAGATTTCAGAATTTCTTTGTTTGCTGTTCCATTCACTTGTAACCACAAAATTAGATGGCAACTGTGGTTTTAAAGTCTGCAAGTTTATGGAGATTCAGTATTTCACAAATCCAATTATTCAAGGAAATGCAGTCCATCTAATGTTACTGATTTACCAATTAAATGCTACAAAGTAAAATGCCAAGCAGTAGTCCATGTCACCAATGCGGTTGGTTGTACAGGGAAGTATCTTAAAACTACTTTAAATTAAGACGAAAAAATGCAGAATATTGCAACCTATTATTTGAAATTAGTACACTAGAAGAGAGATTTAAGATTCTGCAATAAAGCCTGTGCAAATATATGTCCTAGTTCCTATTCCTTTTATTTTCCTGAAAGCAACTACTAAAGCTTGTTATTAGCTATAACATTGCCTATGCCATGCCAGCAATGTTCTGACAAATCTCTAGGGATTTTTTTACCCACTTTCCTTTTATTTTCATACTCCATCTCTAATATTCAATCAGTGCCAAACTGGTTTATGTATGCCAATCTTTCTCACAGAAATGGAAAAATATCCTGCTGTATGTCACAGGCCTGCTGATGTGACAGGGAGAGACTGAATGGAAGTGGAAAAGGGAAGCAGGAGGGAGGAGGATGAGAGCACCAGCCTGCAGTCTGGTATTTAGCAGAAGTCTCATTTTTTTGATCAGAAAGCTGGCAAAAAATCAAAGTGCAGACTAGCATTAGTTAGGTCCCTTTTAATTTAACCTTCAACACAAGCTTCACACATCATGTGGACTCTTCCCTTTAGTCTAATTTCAGACGCAGAACAAACTTGTGCCTTGAAAACTGGCCAGACCTGAATCCCCATTTTACTACCTACCTTCAACAAAACACTCTACGAGCCACTGACCAGATCATTCGCTGATGAACCTAAATTTCAATTTCTATGCAGTTATTTAAACACAGCCCAGTTGTTAGCTGAATTTCCCCACTGGGACAAGATTGTACAATGTTCACTTTTGTCCCTTGTAAAATCATAGACAATGTTTAGGAATATTTGATTAAAAAGAAAATGCTGGGAAGAACTCATTTGCTGCTTGTGTAAATATAGTTCCTCATTAAAATTTGATAACAACAGTCTTAATGGAATACTACAACCTCATTCATGCTTTTGAATAAAGTGATTTAAATTGGCATGAACACAGTTTAAATACACTTCTTCCCAGCTAACTGTTGGCAGCTTTCAAACGGCCTGCAGGGACAGGTATGACTCATGCCTGCTTTTCAAAAACTTTTTTAAAATGCAGACTTTTTTCCACTGGTCTATTGTGCTTTACAAGTAAACTGAACGGGACTAAAATTAGAAGGCAGACCACTATCACCAGAGGGATTAGGAACTCCTACGCTATGCCGATTCCAAAAGCTGAATTGGTTGACCTGTACTGGGGGACTCTTTTATTTTGGTTCCTACTAGATTTCTGGCAAACTTCATCCAAAGTCTCTCCTGGTTACAAATTATTTTAATTCCCTGTGTTTAGGAACAGCGGGTGGTCTCTGGATTCGCATGCAACATTGCACTGAGCAACTCTCACTCTCTGCTATGCAAGAATGAAAAAAATAAAGGTGTTCCCCCTAAGTCAGCATGAGAACACTACGTGGTCACAAGTCATATGGCAAAGCTCTGGGTTTTTTAAAACAACCGCAGCAACAGCCTTTTCATGTTCCTTATGCACAGTATGCTAATATTTATTGATTCTGATTAATACAAAGGAAATTTGGTGGACAGCTAGTTTAAGAAGGGAATCCAACAGCCTCAAGTTTAGACTGAGCAATCAGCCTGTCAAGACAAAGACAGCAGAAGATACTAAGCTTCCCTGTAATTCAGGCATTTTAGGTAGTGCAGACTACTGGGTTAAAAGCTAAAATAATAAGGTACATTTCAACTTAAGATAGGGATGTCAGCCTCCTTATCAGCACAGTCCTTCAAGGAGCCCTCTGAAATTCTCTTTCTTTGACACAGACAAGCCTCACATCTGTAGCAAGATGTGTGGGCTACTCAGTCCTGAAGAGCACAACAGGTGCTCTCAGGGTAGTATCCTGTTAACCAGAAAACCTGAACAAGCTTTGTGCTTTATGCAAAATACCTAAGGAAAAAATGTTAAGTACTTAATTTGCCATATCACAGAGGAAAGTTAAATGTGACTCAGCAGGTGTACATACTGAGAAGCAAGAACATTAACACTAACTGGGATTTGTTGACTTTCCTGTTCATGATAGCTGGTTGCATTACCATATTATGTGCGTCTACTTTAGGAACGGTGGGTTTTTGCTTTTACAGCAGGTAGGTGGCTGGCAGTTTGGTGTGGCTTTCTGAAAGGAACTATAGAAACGTGACTAGTAAGCTGGGTTAGCTGTTCAGTATTACAGGTTAAATGAGGAAAAGAAAAAAGAGGAAGACTCAGCCAGAGCCTGCATTGATCTATAGCATGGGTCAACAGTTCCAAGACACAGAAAATCCAATTCATTTCCCATTTCCAATTTCCAGGGGACATCTATTACAATCTAAAAGGTATCTGTTTTGAAGAGTTGTGATACTAACATTTTTTTTTTTTCCTAAGCAGAGGCAGTGTACACTGAGGTTAAAGAGATGGCTGTACCAAAATAAATCTCATCTCAGAATTAAAAAAAAAGGTGTGAAAAACAATCATAATTCCCCCTTCACCTCCACAAAAACTACACTTTTTTTGTTGCAATAGAAAGTGGAACTGTTGCATTAAAAATTTAGTGGGCGTCAAAGTATGAGAATGGGGATGGATACCAGGTTAAGGAGCAGTCATGAAGGCTGTGAAAACAACCAGCATACCAAATTCAAACCCTCTCGATCTTTTGGAAGAGTATTTTCTATATCTGCAACTGGTAGTTAACATTTTTCTGGTTTTATATTTACCTAAATACCTAAATAAGCAGTCAAAGCATCTTCAGCTCCTGAGGAGAATTTGTGGTCAAGGACATGTGACACCTAGAGAGATCCCAAGGAGTGGGTCATATACTCTTCATCTTTTCTCACTACTGAGGTACTGACTTAGCCCTGGATGAAACAGAATATATAACTGGCCTCCAAACAAGACCCCACCATGCAACCAGCCAGCTGCTGGTATCGACAAGAGAGTCAAAGGCTGCTGCAGTTTTGTCCAGCCGGGCCGCTATCACATATCCAGCTTACATTCTCTAACGAAAGTTTGAGCAATAACACCTAGATCTGAACAAATCTGCCCAACCAGAACCTCAGTCTGAAAGAAATTATCAACTAATTTCTTCCAGCCAACACAAGAATTTCAGGAAGGCAAATTAACCATTTTATGCCTCTGACAGGTCTTTCTAAACCTTCTACCAGTTCTTCTTCCAGCTTTTCACCTCCCTGAAACAAAACCACAGAAATATTCTGGAATAACGGACAACTGAGAAAAAATTTCCCAGTGCTCAGATGTTAAGCCTCCCTTCCCGCAGCATTAGTGTCTTCAAAATGTTTTTAAATGAAAGGGAAAAGAGGAGTAGCTTGCAGTAGTTTCCAAATAATGCAGTTACACTACCTTTTATCTGTATGGATGTCATCATGGAATTGCACTATTCCTTTAGGGGCCTTTGGGAATGAGGTGAGAATATTATCTTGATCTGCATTAAACCAGTAACTGAATTGAGTGTATTTTCTTCTTCATGTTAAGCTAATTTCAAGAAGCTCCTAATTTGTTAGCACTTTCCAGAGTGATCTTGAAGCTGGGAAAGGAAGGGAACAGACAGCTCAATGTGTATAACAAAGGTTTGTCAAATAACATCAATATTCCTCAATAAGATTGCCCTTTCAAATAAGAACTACTTGGAGATATGGTAAAGACCTTGGCTCAAAGGGACCAAATGGAGCGAGGGGCTCACAAGCTGAGGGCTTAATCTAAAGGCAAAGCAGATTAAAAACCTGGCTATGAATCAAGACTGCTTTTTCATGTTACCTTTCCCACCTTTCGGCTGTAAACAAACTCTGGGGCCATGTCTGGGAACACCAAGTCTGCAAGCACATACTCTCCACATCATTGCCTCTATGCAGAGCAGAGAGCATGACTTTAGACAACATCAGTAGAAAACTGCAGTTGAAAATGAAATAAATCTTTACGAAAAGGAGAATACCAGTGCTCTTACCAGTTCAAATCCCATTTTCAAATATACATGAAGATGACCACTGACAATTAAACATGCTTCATATCAAGAACAGTTCTAGATCAGAGGCCCGTCTCCTCCAGGAGCATTCCTCATGCCTACTGCTATCACCTGCTAAGGACATGGCCAAACCTCTCTACAGACATTCTTCACTCTAAAACAGCATACCTTCCATAAGCTTTTCTGAAACAAACTTGTCAAAATGAGCTCTGAAAATGGCAAGCCATGGGCATATTCTCTGCTGGATATAGCTGTACCAGAAGAGATTACTCTCCCCTCCTTAACAGATTTCAGTCAGTGAGCTAAATTGGCTTATACAACTATATATAGTAGTAGATCTTTGGCAATAAATGCACGTTTTTCCCCTTAAATGGGCTAAGAAGTGATGACATGAGCAGCTTAAGTGGCAGATCTGAAAGAGCAGAAGTCTGCTGACAGGATGCATGACAAATACCTGCAAGTAGCCCAAAGGGTGGCAGTTTATCCAGCCAACTTAGCTGAGCTGGAAGTTGACATGTTCACAGTACCAACTGGTCACAATCACAGAAGCCAAAATACGTTGGATTCCCTATCAGTAGGATAAGTGAGCTGAATTCACTGGGGCCTCATGGTACTGCCAGGATTTGACCCAACATCTTATAAGCCCGTATTACTGCTGCTTTAATCATTAAAACCTCCCAAATCCAATACCTGCGAAGAGTGGCACATCTGACTTCAAGAGCAGCTTTATTTGAGAAATTCTAGAAGCAAATGACTTAATCCAACGTCAAGATAACTGTCAAGAAATTCAGTTGTGTTTGCTATCTACTGCTGCAGTTACAGGAGCTTCTCCTGGACTGGCAGTCCCAGCTCACTCACACACATACACACTAAAATCCCCTGTTGTCCAATGGGACATGCCAAGTCATCTCTTCCATAGGAGTTTTCAATACATAGATACACAAACAACATTGCTAAAACATTTCAGTTATTCAATTCAAAAGACAAGTCAGATGAAGAAACCAACATTTGGTCTAATTTATCTTTTTTTTAAAAGGAGTCCTAAGTTCCGTTTCTAGTGCTGCTCCATGTGACTTCGTGCAACACCTTAGCCCTATGAAAGGAAAACTGGAGTAACCTGCAGAGGATAGACATGCCAGAGATCTACGTTCTGCTGAGAATACACATGTTAGCAAATATTCGAGGGGTCAGCTTACAGACAGCTAACAGCAGCTGCTTGCAGTGAAGGCTTGGATTCATGACCCCTTGCTTCCTCTGTGTATGAGACAGGTTGGAGAAGGAGTGAGAAACAGCAGCAAGAGGTTTAATACTACTAGCAGATAAAGCATAAACTTTAGAGAAATCCTTGATTACATGCTCTGAAGCCCACTCCATAATGAGTCCCTTACTATCAGTCAGGGCAACTAAATGAAACCGCACTTTCATTCTGCAGGTGTAAAATGATACATCAGCAAAATAAACTCTACTAACTTTTTATTGATGTATTTCAGAAGTGGTTTTGGTTTCACCAGATGGAAAGGCCTTCCAGTGAAATCATTCATAATAATCAGATATTATTCATAACATGCATTTGCACTCAAATTTTCAACTTAATAACCAACTGACTTTTATTAATGAGGGTGTTCTCCAAACCCATTGATGAAATACCTAAAATATCTTCAAATCACACATTTCTTCCACCCCTTTCCACAGACCTCATACTGCCACACCAATTCACAAGACAATTTCATTACAGAGCCCTTGCTCCTGCTGTACTGGTGACAACAGAGCCTCCCTAGGACTGTGACAACCCTCCAGGCTGACGCTTAGTTCTGCTGCACCAGTGGAAGCAGTGCCCACTGTGCTTCAGTGGGTAACAGGCTTTGCCTGTCATCTGTCACTCATCCTGTCCTCTGCAGCCCCCTGCACCCACCTGCAAATCGCCTCTTGTACAAACAGCACTACCTAATCCACTCCAACCAAACAAGCTGCGTTGGCAGAGCCTTATTTCATTTTGACAAACAACACTGCCAGCAGATTTGAGAGGGCATTTCCCATAAACAGAAGGGTTGCTTACCTGAACTTACCTAGGCAAACAACCTATAAGGATTCAACACGTGTTGAAGTGTTGAATCAAGTGTTTATCAGTGACTGCAGTGGTATAAACTAAACTGGATTTTGCAGACACGTGGCTGTGGATCGCTAGTGTATTCCTTCTACTGCTTGTGCCGTGGGAGCAGAGTACCCAGAAACAGCTGGATGAAATACTATGTTAAGCTGCTGCAGCTTCTTGCAAAGACTGAACTCTTTGCCAACAAAAGTGCTCTTTGCCCACCTTAGCTGTAACCAAGTGAAGGGTTTGGTTAGCAGGTAAAATTAGAACTTTCCAAGCCGTAAGACTTTAGGGTTACATCAGCAAAGCTACTACAGAAGACATTATCACTTCTGTGAAAAGCACTCTGGCAGAAGCAACAATGCTCACTTTTTTGTCGAACCAGAAAATATCTGTATGCTATCATGAAGGCATAGTCATCATCCACGTGATTTGCCTGTAAGAGTGTAAGCTGTCACAGATGACAGTACCCCCTCAAAAAAGCCCCCAAAACACTTTGACAAAGCCTGATCTGTTTACAGAAGTTGAGACCATCTACTAACCAACCTGAAGGACACCTTTAAAGGCTGTATCTGCAAGCTCTTTAAGAAATCCACTCATGCACAGAAATCTGCAATATGAAAAAATCCTGGGAGGGAGAGTTCAAATATGCAAAAAAGTACAAAGTCAAAGACAGTACAAAGAGTTTACAACCTTCTCTCTCTCTCTCTGTGTGGCCTTTTTTTTAAACTTCTGTTTGAATAACTTGATTTTTTATTTTTTTCTGCTCACTGGTAAATAAACAAAAGAGATAATTCCTTTCCCACCTATTTCAGGAAAGACATAATAATAAACTATTTTTTGTTTGTTGCAGCAGTTGCAAGAGGTGAAAAGTTACTACTTAGTGAACGTAGTGGATTTATTTAATAATTCTTTTATCAGTAAAAACACATTTTTCTTTAAACATGACAGACTTCTCTTGAGATTAGAAAGCTCTCTTCCCATAAACAAATGTCCTTCCATTTTAGCTGAGTTTCTTGTGCCAAGATGTTTGATAAAGGCAACTTACACAAATATTTGTATGTAAAATCCTCATGATAGAAATTACAAAAGTAACTTTACAAACGAAAGTGATTTCTTTTATAATCAGAATCCAGAATTTAACGCTAGTATTTAAAACACATACAAGAACTTTACCACAGAGAAATGTAACACAACATCTACCTCAACTGTCAGAGATAGTTAACTTTTCTTGTATGTTTGGAAAAGAAATCAAAAGAAAACAGTAGGAAAATATATCAGCTTTGCTTTTGAGAGTTGAGAATTTCTATATTTTTGTTAACCCGTGTCATATCAGAATTCAGCCGTTACAATTTATGTCCTTTTAGAGTTCCAAAAATGAATAGGAACCTTACTCTCAGAACACCAGAAGCCATAAAGACAACACAACAAAGAACTGAGAATGTGATGGAACAAGTAATGAGAGTGTAAATCTGAAGTTCAGTGCTTCTCTCCATTATCAGTGCATGGTAATTTTATGCTATTTTCTGCTGAGGCTCCTTTGAACAGAACATTGAAGAGTGATTACATGTCCAAACTTTAATAAAATGTCAAAATCCACTGCTTCATTGTATCTGCAATTGTGATGGATTCCTCCTACACATGGGATAAGAAAGGATAGAATTTTGTATTCATGGTGCTCCAAGCACTATGTTTTAAGTTGGGGCTTGATGTAAATCAGTTATTTTTCAACCAGAAAGTCATTATTATAACCTCACATTTTAATTAAAAAGGCATTTTTTGCTCTTAAAAAATATGGCTTCATATCTTGAATACACTTCCAGAGAATCAATTTTTTTTTAAATTTACTGGCTCTCACCACAAAACAAATCCCTGGCGAACATCATGTGTCACACTATAAGGGGGACAGAAGACAGCAGACTGGGTTCTGCTCTGTGGTTTCAAATCTGCTTAAACTGATACAGGAAAAAAGACCTCCCTTTTGGGAAAAGAGGCTGCAAAATCTCTGGTTTGGCCTCAAAACTTCTACCCTTCAAAGGCCAAAGCTCACGCCTCCAAGCTCTGAGGTCTGTCCAATACCAATGGAAGAAACAGCCATAGGCGACTGGAGTGGTCCTGCTTCCACCTTCCTACCTCAGGTGGTGCTGCCAATGCCAGATGGAAGAAGGAAACCACAGGCAAACCAGACCTGGCATTAGTCCTGCTCTCTGGAACTCCCACCATGTGACAGTTTCTACAGTCAATAACTACATCCTAACCTGCAGGCTAAAATGCCCCCACTTACTTTTCATAGCACAGATATCTTCAGACAAAATGGAACCAAACTTTTAATATTGACTTCTCTCTGTATTTTGGATGGACCCTTTTTTTACAATGAGACCACATGTGAAAACTTGTTCCTCAAAAGAGATTCCTTTTTTACTCATCCTACTGTCTAGAGATGGTGACAAAAGTAGTTCTTCCTACCTACTGCAGAAAAAAGAATCACTCTTACAACAACCAAAAGTCCCATAAAGATTGTATACAACCTATGTGGTTCCCCTTGTAGAGGGAACATATCAAAGAGATGATGTCTGTCAAGAATGCACAGCAAAATGCTGACAGCCAATCCAATGGTATTTAGTCAGCTTTTGCACACTGGCTGTTGCAGAGCTGAACAGCGAATCCTACCACAACCTCCTTGCCAGGAGATTTAACTCTCCTATGAGCTGGGCTTTGATGCGTCAGAGAGGAAAGGATAATTCCTGTATTTTCTTTGGAAACAATGCAATAGTGATTGCGAGACATACTTGTCTGAATTAGATGTATAATACCAAGTCTCATAAGAGACACTCTGAACTTCTAAAGCTTGCCTGGCAGTGATAGGAGCTATTAAGGGGTCTGCTTTAATGGATAACAAATATGACAACTCCCACAGAGAATCAACTGGTGCTGTGCTGGAAGGACTGAAAATGCAGTCCTACCGTTGCACTGGTCCTCCCAGAGGGGAAAATGAAAACACGGTTCACATTAATATTTCCAAAAGCCTCCATCCTGATTTTTGTTGAGAAATACAGGAGTGAATAACTTTGACTTCTTACATCCCTTCTGAAAAAACCTACTGCAAATTAATTGAGCAATTGTTTTTTTCCCCAAGTGTAGGTAAAAGAGCATTTGCAGGTCCAAAGTTAATCATCATTTCGAATCTGATGGCACTGAAAAGAACCTTGAAATAACAGATCTGATTGGTGAGGCAGAATCATGAAGCTAGTTTGCCACCATCTTCATCAGCCTGAAGTTGTCTGTGTTAGTCCTGCTCTGAAAAAATGACATATTTGCACCTAGATTATTGCCAGCTTTGTGAGACAGCTCTCTCTTAAATCCTGACAAGTAAGGAGACTAAATAATAATAACAATCTTATTGCTGCCCCTTGCCCATTCCCTCAATATAAAATGGTCGACCAGCAGAGTGAATTACCAGGGAGGATGGGCACCCACAGACCAGGTGTCACCCCAAAATTCAATTTCTGCCTGATAAACCATGCTGTCTGATGTACATTTCTCATCTGATTTAGGGCGCACTCTGCAACAGGAAATTTCTGTCACCAAGAGAAAGGGGACTATCTTTCTACCTTGGAAATAGCTGAACCCAGCTATTACTTATAAACTCCTCATCAGGTGATGTTTTCAGCTAACCAGAATAAATCTATTAGCTACAGTTTCAAGAGCTCAGTGTCTCCCTGCGTAGCAGCCAATGGAGGCTGTACTCTCACTCTTCCTGGTACACAGTGCCTAAACTCACGTGGACCAGAATAAGTGCTTTCTATTATTCACAGCTGACATCCATCATAATAATTTGTCTGTCTATTTCCCAAATGGGGGATATCTTTGTATTTCTCACATTGTCTTCAGAGGGGATAGGGTATTTGTTTCTTTGCAATTCCTATTTTGAATTAAGGCCATTTTCAATTCTTTTATCGACATTATTCTTAGAGAACAACTCATTCCCTATGGTTTTCTCTTTCAGTGTAGGCCTTCAGGCTGACTTCTTTGACACTGTGTATCCACCTTAGTGACTGGAAACCATGATAGGCTGAAAAAATGCATCCATTTGCTTCAGCTTTCCATTAGTACGTGTCCAAAACTAATGTGAATCAGGACTTTCTTCCCTCCCAAAACCAAATGTAGGATGCAACAACAGAAGTGACTTTAACAGTCACTAGTCACACACACTACGAGAACAGTAGATGGGTTGGGATTATGCTAAAAGACTTCCTGAAGAGACCTTATAGCAACATGCTGCACAGTTCCATTCTGAATTTTTACATAAGATCCTTTGTAACCTAAACACAACCTGAACCCTTCCAGGGATCACTCAAGATCTGAAGCAAGATAAAAATACAGCACTTGTGACTTCGGCACAGCTTTACATAATATATTTACAGTATAACATCCAGGAACTTTATTTAAACAAACTTATGGACAGCTTCTTGGTGACTCAATGAGTGAAACTGAAGAGAGTGGCACCAATGTAAAACTAGAGAAGGGCATATGTCAGCAAAGTGGATTACTGCAAGGCTGGTGAATAAAGCTACTAACCACCTTCCTTCAGGACTTTTATGCTGCTGCAGGTGTATCTTGCCTTATGGTATTTCCACCTGCCATTATGCCTCGTTATGCTTGTGTTTCAACAATACATAAGAAGGGCCAACCCCACAACAATTTCCTAATTATTTTAATTTGCCTCATTTTTTGGAGAAGGTTTCCTAATTAATATTAAGCATCAAAAATGCTTCCTCTTGAAGCTTCACTGAACTCTTGAGCTTAAAGTACAGCTGTCTAAACAGGCTCCAGGGATACAGGACTGATTTTTTACTTTTTTTTTAACTGGATAACTGGTTTGGATAATTTGTCTAAAACTCAACACTGAAGGTTTGTCAGCAAAGTCCTACAAAGCAGAAATATTCCCAACAGAAGAACTGAGCTAAAAGTCTGTCTTTTACTAGGGAAGCAGAAAATCTTTTCACAAAAGCAAAAAACTTCAAGAGGACATTCTCTGTTGTGAGTAACTGACAATTAGGTTTTGCCCACACAATGTTGCAAACACAATGAAGCATCCAGTACAGGAGATCCAGGACCCCATGATGACAAAGACAGAACCACAATGTCTCTGAACACTGTGAAGTTTCAGTAATTTCCATCTTTTCTCTGAAAACTGTCTTTGATGTGTTCCCATTGCCAGTCAGTTGCTTCAGATGTTGATTGCTCATTACACTGATTTGTCCAGTTTCCAGTTCACTGAAGGTTTTATCATGAACTTTTCTGAAACAAATCAGTATAAACTATTTTTAGTGGGATGAGGTTTTGGATGGAGATTAATTCTATTTCATCCACAGTGCTTTCCATCTGCTTATTAGGAAAATGTCTTGTAGCTTTTACTGCATCTATTACCTTATGGGCACTTTAGATCCTACCACAGACAAAACTCTTGTGTGGACAGGGTAACAGGGAAAGACAGGTAGCTGGAGATCTCGGAGTCCATTCCAACCTGTGCATCTGTTCTGAGCACCAAACAATTACTAGCCATTAGGTAACACATTAGTTTTTGCATGCATGATGTTTTAAATAACATGGAAAATACAAATACACCTATAAAAATTACAATGCAAAGGAATTCTGTACATTTTTCAAAATATTTAAGGTAGAAACATACAAAAGATTTTCAGACTTTAAAATGTAGTTTGTTTTTCACAAATTCCAGGCATTGGAGATTCCCTACCACAAAGATGACATCACATATCTGGGAGATTCTAACTTGTGCTGCAAATTTAATAATTTTGTATTTCATATGAAAAACTTATCTACACACTCTGACCTCTTTTACAGCAAAAGCTTAATTATTTACCATCGAAATAATCCGACTGAATTAGTTTTACACATGAACTTAATGCAAATTAATGCTGAAGTTACATGATACTTAAAAATATCCAGACACAGACAATAAAGTTCCATGTTACCACCTACCCACAGACTCAAAAGTACCTAGTGCTTTCTCCTGTGGAAGAACAAACTGCCTCATTAATTTACAGTTGTCCTTAATTTAGCTAAGGGACTTCTGAAATACACTCAGCCTTTTGTTCATCTCTACTTATCAAACTACCTCAAAGGAGACCTAAACTGAAGCCACAAGGTTGGGCACAGGGCTGAGTGGGGTCCTTGCTCAGGGAGCTGTCTGTTTGTCACACCTGGACACCACGCAGCATTTGTACCACGGCTCCCCCACGTTTAGCTGTGCCAACAGAAGATGCTGCTGTCCCCGCAGCAGAACCAAAGGAACAATAAATCCACTTTATGTGAAATTAGCTGGGTTAGTGCAAATCACCCATTTAAACTGGCTAAGCTTTTCTGGCTGATTGCTCCACAGCCAGTGTGGGAGCTCTGCTGGCTCCAGTGAGGCCATAATTACCACCAAAGGGGCAATAGGAACCTGCCTGGGGGAGATGGAGGTTTTCAGTGGCATGGATTTTAGCCAAGCGAACGTCTGTCTACGACCTCCAGCATGTGATTTTTAATCAAAGTAGTGATACTGGCACAGGCAGTTGCAGGAGGGCATTTAGAGTGACAGCAGCTCTTACATCTGCTCTTCATGCACCACAGATACATGTTAACTTGGCCAGTTAAAGATGTTTAACCTCTGGGTATTCTACCACCTTTCTGCAAGAGGTTACTGACCTTAGAGCTCTGCTGCTCTTTCATCTCCTTCATGCAAAACATTTTCCAGGTAGCTTAAATCACTTTTGATAGCCTTTTAAACTTAACTAACTTTGCCTAAAGCAAGTTAGATCATTTACAGGATTCATTTGCCAGCAAAGATGAAGGAAAGAAATAATTTCTGGCAGACTTCTAGACAGTACTGGAAAAAGAGGGAGAAAGCTGGAAGCTGAGCTGGAGGCAGAGGTGTGCAAATAAAGCCTCCAGGAAACACAGCTGAATTCAGAAGATGGCAGCTGTTCATAACCTCTTCTTGTACTTTCATATAACTGCATTTGAAGACAGATCTGTGAAAGCAAAGTGCTAGAGTTTATAAACTCAGGGGCTGGAGGGGAACTATCCCTGCTGCAGCAGTTATCACAACAGGGTCTTACTTTGGCCATTACTTTTTTTGCTGTACCTCAATACACATCAAAAACTCTAACAAATATATTTGATTTAAAGAGCTTGAACAAATTGCAGTTAGTGAATTCCCCACTTTGCTCTTGACAAACACAGAGTGAATGTGCTTCAGATGTGGAAGCTAACCACTGAACAGCATTTGACTTGCAACTCAAAACTCATATGAAGCTGTGCTTAAATCTTCCATGTCCTCAAGGCAATTTTGAATGTGACCACTAACTCATTAAAAGCAGAACTCTCCATATCACATTTTCCAAGTGTTAGCTCACACTATAGAGAAGCGATGGAATTTTGCAGCTGAACACTGCTGTTCTTTAAAATATCTTGATGTTTTGTAACTATTCTTGAAATAAAACTGGTCAATAGTTAAGTAGGTAAGCAGCATCTCGATTTCTTCTCTCGAGAACATAAAAATGTGGCCTAAATTATACATACATCTGTTAACTGGTCTGGAGTAAAAAGCTCATCTTCTTGCTGCCAGGCACTGGCTTTACACACTACAGTTGTTTGCTGTGCTGCAGGACCAACATCTACAAATACAGCACACCCCCTTATTATCAGTAAAGAAAGGTTTATGGGTAGTGGCAGAATCTTTCACTATCCCAATTAATACAGCTGGGATGGGGAAAGGGGAGGAGATCAAAATGTTGAGCTGGTAAGGTTCCAGGTATACCTGGTGTGGTACACATTTTAGGCATACATCTGAGACTTGCTGGTTCCCACTGAGCAGGAAGTGTTAGTAATGTGAAGGAGGACTTTGTCTCCAACGGGAAAGAAAGAGGTAAAACAAAGGGAAAGAACCCCAAGATTATAGCATCCCATGAAATCAATAGCTCTATTGACTCTATGGTTTTATTGTCCCAGGCTCAATGCTTTGTAAAGCATTCTGTAGCTTTTCCTGGAGGATTAGGACTGGGAGGGTCAGATACTGTGTGTGGGTACTCTGAGAAATGTTAACCCACCAGTGTTTCCATCCTTCATCAGCTGTCAGAGCACTCCATCTGTGTGAGGTGACTGCTTAGTCACCCCGGGAATCCCAAGGGGCTCAGAGCAATGCCAAAATGCACCGAATTCCAGAAGGAAGGCAGGAATTTGATGATCCTGTTACAAGGGCCATGCACTACACCCACACGGAGCTGTGCTAGCACATACCAATTACCTTGTATTTCAGACAGTAAATGATTAACTTATATGTCTAAGTGCAGAATACCTGTTCCCAGCTTGCACTTAGCCTCATCATTTCCGGCCTGCATTGCAGGCTTGGAAGAGCAGTCCCAGCACTCTAAACCTTGTTCTCCCTTCTCAGCTACAGCAATACAGCCAGTAGAAGATGTACTGGCTCTAGACACAAACTTTGTTCAATTATCTCTTCAGATCACCTCAGCCAGTGCAGTGCTACTCATTCTGCTAGCAAGAGAATCAATTTCCACATGTATGTAAAGGGTTGGCTTCTGGCAAAGGTTTATATAACTGTACGTAATGCAAAGTTCAGTCACAACATCAAAAGGAAAATTATTTCTCCTTTCATGAGGTCTGGGATTTTACTGTTGGTTCACCCATTTGTTTTGGCAACAGCCCTGATCATGAAAAAAGTATATACAACATTATGATTTTTTAAAAAACCCACAAACCAAAACAGGAGATGATGAAGGAAATGAACCGTAACGTGGGGGCAGCAGGATAGTATCTAACGCTTTTGCAAACAATCGATTTGTCACTTTCATGGACCTGGGTTAATTAATATTCTATAAAGGTCTTCCAAAAGCTGAATACCTCTCAAGTTCTGAATTCATGGGGCTGACCTTAGACTTTCTCAGAATGATTTTTAATGCAGTCTGTTATCAGCAAAACCCGTTTAAACACATGCCCCATCTGCCAGTACCCCATTTGCAAAAGAGCTTCTTATACTTGCAGACAGTAAAGCTTCTGCCTGCTTCCCTCTCTCCTCTAAATACCAGCTGTATGGTAATGAGCACAAACAGCTGAAAAATACTGCACAGTAACAAAGCTGGTACGAAGCGGGCAGAACAACGCATCCACTCAATGAGGCAGTTGTAGCATGAATTTAGCAGATTAGCTATTGAACAGGGGTGGGGGGAGGTTTGGAAAAAATGTAAAGGGTCTACACACATAGCAAGAAAATGAAAAGGGACCAAGGGGGCACAGGCTACCAAAGAAAAGCCCAAATTCTAAAGTACTTTTGTTGAAACTGCATGAACCAATTCTTCAAATTTTCTAAGGCTTACTCGTCCTGTACTAATGATATGCCAAATGCTATTCTGATCATTTGCAAGTTCAGTTAGTTTTTAAAGGAGGCAACTTGTTAATGAAAGTTTTCCATTCATTAACAAATCTCTTCACTGGCCGGGGGTGGGGGAAGTCCTTAAGAACAGGAACACGCTCTCCTACTTCAGTCTCTGGTACTTTCAGCATGTGTGACCAACAAGAACCATACTATCTATTAACTTTTTGCATAATAGACCTCTCAGTCTATCCATTTTTTAAGACATTTTTTTTAAATGTTGACAACAGTCACGCTACCCTCCAGACACTGACAAGCTTTTTAAGCAGTGAGCATAAATGACACTTGCTTTTAAGAAAATTTGTGTGTGACTGCATTCAGCTGACATGCATACAAGGCATGGAGTTGAGTATTTGTTTATGCAAGTAGCTAATTTGATATACGCTGTTTGCATAAAGTCTTACTATGGCACATGCACTTTTGCACTTGAAATTACACACATCTGTCTACTGGCAGATGTGAAAGATGCAGTTTTGATATACAAAGCTGATGTGAAAATACAGGACTTTTTTCTTGTTCACAATTTCCTAACTGCATCTAGCACGTTAGTGCTGCTTTTGAAGAATTGGAGCCTAACACTTTCAAAGAAAAACGTGGGAAAAGATGGTGTATTGACACTGCCCAAGCAAGTGCTCTGTCAAAAGTGTGATACATAGGGTTTGGGGGTTATAAATTCCTAATTAAAAAGCCTTACAGTTATAATCCCTCAGCATCCTAACATTTGTCTTTAGCGACAAGTAAGTCTAGTAAGATTTTTTCAAAGATTCATCCATACTGCAATAAAAATACTATATTGTTTCTAAAAGTAATGAAGAATGAAGCCTTCTATCTGGGCAAAAAAAGCATACTTACTTCTAAGGTCATCACAATGAGGCTCCTAAGAAAGCAAACGATCTTTTAACCTTTATACACTGCACTTAGAGAGTTAAACAGAACAAACCATCTATGTTACTGACTTCTTTTCACTGGTGATCACAGAATAAACAAAAACAAAAAGAGAAAGCAATTTTCTCAGGGCATGAAAGAGCTTGTCATGCAGCTATACAATGGTATTCACAGATGATATTTTTATTGCTCACATCTATCATGACCTTGTAATAAATAGAAGAAAAACCCCCACTATTGACATTCACTGGAAGTCTCTACCTAATTTCAAATTTTAATGTAAGTCAAATCTATTGAATTTAGGTTAAAGAACATGTACTTTGATCTTTCCTGGAGAATTCTAGCACACATTAAAGATAGTTTTCATCTTTTAAGCACCTTAAAGAACTTGTAAAAACTTTATCGAAAGAAAAAACAGGTAACAGACATATTCAACATACAGAGATGCATAAAATGTTAATTAACTAATAATTAATTAATCATAAATGACTCACTGGCTAAAAAGTGGTACTATTCAGTTTATGCACTTATTCTCAGTCATTAAAATTATCAGTGATTCCCATAATTTTCTGTACTTAAAACAGCACAAATATCACTCAGTTCTTACTTTAATACTGCTCTCTGAATTGTTTAATATGCACCAGGATGAAAGCTGTTGCTTAAAAACACTAAGCAAATCAAAGTGGTTTATTACGGGAGAAGGTACAATACTCGAACCAATGCAAAAGTTAACTGCCAGAATTACTTTTGCTCTTTCCAGGAACGCTTATTTCTTCAGCTCATCAGCACTCCAGGAGCAAAGAATACGATTCTACAGAAGGGCTGTTTGTTATGTCACTAACCCAGGTATGCCTTGGTATCTTCAAAGGAGCCTGAGCTGCTCGGTATCATTATTTAGCTTTTCAGACTATAGTCCTGGGGTACTAAAGCAGCACCAATGAACAAGGAAAGCCCCACTTATTTTAGATCTAAACTGGAATGGATTTAAACTGGATTTAAACTGGATTTTTTTTTCATGTTTCATATAAAATTTTCTAAAACTCTGTATTTTATGACTTAGAAACAAAATTAAACATTCACAGAAAACAAACTCCAAGTTGTCTATGAGAAAATCCAACAACCTAGCATAAAATATTCAACAATATGCAAGAGAAAGTTTATCACTGAAACTGGCAGAGCTACACTCAGCCATTCTTAAAGTTTAACCTCATTATTCTAGCATTTGGACAAAACACCAACTACAACAACCAAAAATCATAAGAGAAGACTGGAGTGAGTATTAGCTCTGTTGAGAAAACAGTTACATGAGAAATAATCAGAGAATCACAGAATGGTTTGAGGTGGAAAGGACTTCAAAGATCTAGTTCCAACACCCCTGCCAGACAGGGTGCCACCCACTGGATCAGGTTGTTCAAAGCCCCGTCCAGACCCACCTGGAACACTTCTCAGGATGGTGCCTTCAAAACTCCTTTGGGAAACCTACTTCAGTGTCCCACCACCCCCACAGTGAAGAATTTCTTTTTTTCTTCCATATATCTGAGGATTATACCTGTACTCATTGTTTCAGAGAATCCAAGATCAGGACTTTTCTCTTTGCAATGGTGGTTTCTTGAGATGTTGACAGAATGCCTTCTTTGGATATCAATTTATTCTATGGGTACAAATATATCAGGCATCCGCAATACTTCAGTTCTGTCAATTAATTCATACAGAATGTGCCATTCCCAAGGAATAAGTACTTCAAATGTACTTTAATACTCAAAGTGAAAAAAAAAAACAATTAAGCAAAAATTGCATCAAAGTTGCTTTGTTGATACCCTTTTCTATTTCAAGTCTAGCTGTACTTTGCTAGCACTTGTCCATAATCTCCATGTGCTTTTACCACGTGGAAGCCTTTAAACACAACAGTCTAACACTAACAGTCTTAAAAAATACTGAATCATATCTATATTCATGAGTATAAACAGTGTCAAGGAGAAAGCAGCGACTCATTTTAAACAACAATGTTCTTAACTGTATTGATATTTCTAGAATATTTCTTTAACTTAAAAGAATTATCATACAAGTAATACACATGTACAGAACCAATAAAATAATCACATTTTAAACATGACATTCCACAAGAGATTGAAAAGATGAACACAGAGGAAGAGTTATCCACAGCACTACACTGCCCCTTCACGTCCACTACAGAAACAACACCACAAGCTCACAAGCTGCATGATGTAAAAATAAAAAAAAAACCTAAAAATAAACTAAGAACAAACAAAACCAAACAACAACAAAAATCACTGAATATTAACATGGCAATTATGTTCAACTACAAGTTTCCTAAATTTTTCTATAGGATAGCGCCTTGCTCCCCCAATAAATCATACAACGGAGGAAAAGCAGAATAAAATAAAAACTCTTTAGTTGGAAAACCACCTGGTTTTCCCTTGGTATGCATCTTAGACATTCCCATTTTGAAAAGGTATAAATTTTCCACCTTGATTACACAGTGGATGAGAACTGATGAACAAAACCAATTTAGATAACACTTCTCTGGAAAGAAAAAAAAAAAAAAAAACTAAAACGAATATACTTAACCATGACACAAAGTTTTATCTAAGAATGGAACAACAAAGCTTCTATCAGAATCAGCTCTTAATGGCATGAGAAATTATTTATGAGTATCTAAGCTACTTCATACATCTTATAAATTCCTTTAACTTTTTAAATAATACAGTTTCCCCCTCAAGCATCCTGTTTCTTCTAATTTAAAATTCAATAGCTATTTTGCTTGTCATTTAATGCTAAATGTGTTGTTCTGATAGATGTATGGGTTTTTATTTTTGGTAGCATTAACTAGAATGTCAGTCAGGAACTTCTGATTGAATAAAATAGGTGTCCCATATCTCCATGAGGCAAATCTCTCAGTGTATCATTAGCACATGCATTCTGAAACCTCTAGCAAGCCAAGACAAGAACTTGCTGTTCCTCCTACTCCTTCCTGCAGTATGACAAATTAGCATAAATGAAGTACAAGATGACAAGGACCTTTACTCAATACCATTGTGATCCGAAATTATACTTTTCATTATTAAAGAAAAAGGGTACACAATGAGACCACAAAACAAACCATTACATTTCAGAGGCCAAATACATTTTTTAAAGAAGCAGAGTAGTAAAATTGGCAATTTTAAAAAAATTATGCTCAAATTACTTTGTGTGCTACAAATGTTCATATGGTACACATGATCAGCACAGTCTTAAGTAGAAAAAGTGCCTTACAAAACTCTTTTGCTTATAAAATATCCTAAATGTAGTCTGACCATTTCATCGGCATGGTAACACTAAATAAATGACGTATCAGAGTTCTTATGTCTAGGTGCCCTTTATTAAATCCATGGGACATTTTAGACATGCTATAGTTCACAAGAACATCACAAATGTTCCTCTAGGTGAGGCTAAAAAACCCACCTAGCTTAGCAGAGTCTGATTATAATTTAATTTTTTCATGGACTAACCATGTCGACCAGGCTATTCAAGTCTCCTGCATACATGCACAACCTCCTCAAGGAGGAAGAGAAACATTAAGTTGGCCTATCAACAGTTATGAAAAAGGGTGCAAAGCATTTCTCTGAATTATGTGTTTTGGAAATTTATGCAGAAAAACTTCAAACCTCCGTGCAATTTGCATGCTTCAAAAATGGTTAAAAGGATGTCTAAAGATGATTTCCTGTTTTTTGAATCCCCATGGGATTTTCCTGCATTATTATTGCTGTGTCTTTGTGAGTTTACACCATCCTGCTTTACGAGGACATCTTACACAGCTTCCTAACCACGGTCAGGGTAGGGCAACCTCTTACTAACAAACTGCTATAAGAAGTAGTTTCTAATAAAAAAAAAAAGGTAAATAATGGCATGCTAGGTATAGCAAAAATCATTTTCCCACAGCCATAAAGATAATATCCCAAGAATTCTCTAGTAATAATGGGGAAACAAAATTCAAGCTTTCTCTTCTGACTACATGCAAGTAGAAACAAAGGGACTTAAAAGACAAGTTGGAAGCTGTTTCATAATAAATCTTGAAAAGTAATTATTACAGTTAATGACAGTATCTGGGTGATTATGTATTTTATGTGTTTCATTTTCTCCTCTGGCTACAGTTTTTTTACACAAGTGTCTCTCACCACAGCATCTTTCCCTTAAAACACATTCTGAGCTATGAAGTAAAGCTGGATCTCAAGGGGACCACCATGACCTCCTCAGGGGTTTCTCCTCTATGAAAGAGGCTGTGACAAACAATTTCAGTATTGGGTTAATTGAAAGGTTTTTGATGAAGAACAGGGGTTGCATTTCTATCCTACTAATGGCATCTAGAGGTCAGACCTCTATAAGTGCAAATAATCCAGCTTTGACTCTGCAAGCAAGGCATAAAACAAGATTCAAAAAAGGCACTATGGCATAGTTTGCCTGTCCAACACTTGGTGTCAGGTCTTCTTTATAAGAAATTAATGTATTCTCAAGTCATGATACATTCTTTCTCAAGAACATATTGTTGTTTGAGAGACTTCGCTGTATAATGCACAGTACCACTTCTAAAACTGATGTAAAGTTCTTGTCAACTGGGACTATCACCCTGGGAGTACTAAAAAAATACTTCAATTCCTTCTACCACTATGAAAATATTCTATTTTGCTGACATGCATATACAGAAACAGTCACATTTTTAGCAGTACAGCTCTGGCTGCCTGGTACTATAGCAACTCATTTTTCTGTTCCACCTTTTGTCTGTCTCACTTTCTGTATATCTCGTGTCATTTGTAGCCAACCAAGCAATGCTGCATCTACGACACAAGCCTGGGACTGAGGTGGCACTGCATGGCTTCCTCCACCCTGTGATAACTACGATATTGCTAAACAGCCTCTGAAATTTGAAGCATCACCAGAGAAGCAGAAAATGCCATTTCCTTCAAGCAACCACTGCAAAGAAACTAAATCACTGCATTAAGACCACAGAAGTGCAGCTCAGGTGGTATTTGTAGAAGACAAATCTCTCCAATTATTTAGAGTAATCTATCAAATATTCCTGACCACTTTCAATTTTACTTTCAGATGTGAGTCAGATTTAGAGATTTTTGTATTTTTATGAAAATAAACATGGCTGTAAATTGAAGCACAAACATTCTCATTCATAAATGAAGAAAGAAAACACATTTTACACTTTAAATGTAGTGGTGGTCTCTCATCTGCTTTTGTCTTGATGCTAGATGCATTCTGGACAGGGATGAGTCTGAACATCCCTCAAGTCCAGTTCTTGAAACAGCGTGTTACTACCTTGGAGACCTCCAACTTCTATCTTGCTGCAATCAGACACATAGCCAGCACTCAACACAAGTATTTTTTCCATTTCAGTTTAACAGAAAAAATCCACTCCTGTTTTCCAAGTCAAACAAGGAAAGGGCTTCTTAGCAGCAGCTGTTTCCAAGTTTGGAGACCATGACAGCAGCCGTAAGGTGACAGAAACAGGGAAAAGAAGGACATAAGGCAAGATTACCTCAGTTTCCAGATTTGTTTATGAAGCTACTGCTTACAACTATATCTTGGTTCTTGTCTCTCCTTTTGTGTGTACAGAAGAGAAAATGCACGCAGAAGTTAAGCTGGGAGATTTTTTTATTTCATTATTTTCAAGGTGTGAGGGCAAAGGACTGAAAAAGGAAAATCAGGCTTCCTAATTTATAATGCATTTTAAGACAACATGAAAGGTTTTTCCATTTAATATTTTTCCTATTAAACATGAGCTCTTGTTCATACAAAAATATACCTGATTAATTTAAAGTCAGATAATATAGATGGAAAGAAAAAATATTTTAAAAAACCAACTTAAGTTTTTTTTCTGCTGGATAATAGTAGCAAATTTACCAATTTGTCTATTTGTGAAAATCATTCATGAAGGCACACCTAAAAGAGGACAGATAAAACCTTTGTGCTTGATATGGCTTTTGGTATGTCTGGGACAAATACACCTAATCCAGGACAGTCTTATGAAGCAGCACGGGTGCTACTTACTGGCAAGAAGCTAAAAGGAAATCTTGAAACTCTCCATGAAAGTAGTGCATCTGTATCTGTGTATGTATTCTGAGGACTATTATTAAGTAGTATTAGATAACGAGATGCTGTGACTCCCCAGTTCTGAATGGAAGAAGAAAGGAAACAATTGCCTACCAGCTATAATATTGTGTGCTACAGAATGAAAATTATATATTATATTTTGCATTTTAAAAATAGACCTTGAAGTTCACAAGCACTGTCAAAGGAATTCAAAAGTTCAGAAAGGTTTTTAGCATATTTCTTAGTAGCAACTGACATTCTTTTAGAAATACAAAGATGGTTGCATATATTAGGTTTTTAATAGGGCAACATCTTTGTGATCCATGTCATTACATGCTTTGGAATGCCATATCCAATATTTGGCACACCGATCCTTCAAAGAAAACATATGTTTTACGTCCTCTTTACTGGAATGCTCTCCTAGTAAGCTTAAAAAGAAAAAAAAAAAAAAAAGAAAAAAGAAAAGGCAATTCTTTATTATTTCAACAGTTTAGTCTCAGGACTCCAAATTCATTCCCCATACATTCACATACTATCAAAACATGAACTATTTCTCAAAACCCTGGACAGAACTTAAAGCTCCTAGTAAAGAGATCAAAAGATGGACAAAAAAAAAAAGCATGTGTCTCATGTTGCCTCACAGCAAGAAACTGTTTGCATGAAAATGTACAAATAGGTTTCTCGACTTCATGGTTCTGAAGGATAAGCAAAAAAGAAGAAAAACTCTAAGATATAGGGAATCTGAAATTAAAATTGATGTGGAAAATAGTTTAAACTACATTCAAAACTACTACATAATGTACTTCTTTATGTTTCAATACTTGTCATATGTATTACCCCACTGAGGTTTGTGTCAATATAAGTACCTTTGTAAAAAAGGTTCTATTTACCTTCTTCCAAACACATTAATATACAAATACTGTACATTATGCACACAGTTGTAACACTAGGTTAAAAAAGACATTTTTGTGTTTATATCACAAAGATCAGTTACTTCAGAGAGACAACAGTTCAATTTAAAGGTTTTTTTTGCTCACTAAATTGTTCATGCTTAAGTAGTGCAAATTTGAATTACAAATCTTAAAATCACCGAGAAAACACAAGGCCTTAGGGCCAATTACTAAATAACATGTTTCAATTTTTTCTATCAACATACATACACAAAAGACAGAATATGCTGAGAGCAAAGAAACACAGATGTCTCTTGAAAGATTAGTTTTATTAAACTTGCAGCACCTATTATGACTGGGTATAACCTCAGGGAGGCATAAATTGTCTGCTGAAGCCCAAAGAATAAGCTGAAAATCTTCAGCGATTAGGAATTCATATGGTCTGTGTGTCCACTGTGAGGGGCTGCCAATGCTACTTGTTTCTATAAATTAGGTCCCACAAGTCACTAAGACACTCCAGAAGTGCAAATTACAGGTTTTAATATTTTTGCACTTCAATGACTAGTGAGAATTTTTACTGCAAGTTTCCCTCTGTATCAGGAAGGGAGAAAGAGAAAAACTAGGGCAAGGGGCATGAAGGTTTGCACACCCACCTCTCCTCATTGCCATGTTTTCAGGAATTAATTAATTCCCTGAGGATATCTTGGATGTCTTGAAGCATTTGCTTTCTCCACACACCAGAAAGAACAGGTCACTTCTGATATGAGCTCTTCCTAAATCAAGAAAAGTAAGGCTGGACCTGCTAAACGCGGCCATAAATGGACAAATATGCAGTATTTATGGACATTTAAAACATTCACTTGTGTGCTCAAATTAAAATGGGCCAGTACTTCAGAACAGGAAACTATTTCCTCTTCACCCACTCAGAAGTTTGGATGCCTTCCCAGAAATCTCAAGACCGGCGCAGGGCTTAGTGCTGCGCCTGCAAGACAGCTGCATCTGGATACAGCCCTTCGTGGGAATGCACAAGACAAACCAAGGAAGACAGGTTGAGCAGATGTAATGAACGGAGGTGGTGCCAGAAAGTGATCCATGTTAACCAGATGCTCCAAAGAAATTCCTCTCAGTAAGGCAGCACAGACACAGGCCGTTTGGAAAGCTACTTGAGCCGTGCCAACAGATCTCACGGACACCCACGATCACTCACACAGCTCAGAACCAAGCAGCTCAAGCTGCCTCCTCTTCTTCTGGCAGGGAATGGCTACAACAATTTCTCCCATGATGACCAGCTCTTTATGCAACAAAAAAAGGGAAGTGGACAAGAAGCTACAGGAAAGACATACAGCAAATTAATCTGACAATTAAATGGAATAATCCTAACAAAATCGTTATGAACGTTCTCTAACCCATATGGGAGGGGCACGATGTGTCTTTAAAAAAATCCAGAAGCAAACCCCGAAAATGAATCTACCTTTGCAATTTTAATCCATGTAATATTTATACTAATTAGGCACCGACCAAATTAGCTGCTGCTGCTATTCCAACCCATTTTCTTTCTAAAGTGAAGAAGCACTGATATGTATGTGCCCTTAATAAGTCTGGATATTAATTGCAATTAGTGTCAAATTTTCACAGTGCAAAGTGACCTCAACACATAATGACATTTCAAACATGATGAGAAAACTAACCATTTTTATGAGAAGCAATTTTATACCATTAGATGAATCTCAGTCAGAAATAGCATAGACACCACAGATCCTGCCATAGGTTAAAGAGATGATGCAGTCTCATTTCTATAATTTGTATTATTAGTTTTTTTCTCTGTTACCTATTTCTTGCATCACTGTGAACAGAAACTGCAAATAAGTGGCAAGCATACATGTCTAATAAATTAAATGAACAGAAGTTTATTGTTGTTTAAAACAAAAACAATCCTCCCAAAGAAGAGAGGTGCACAAGAATCTATTCTGAATGCCATTCAAGAGAAGGGAATTAGTACCAACTATGAGAGTTTATCATCTACCTGGAGATAATAAAGCAAGGGTAGGCAGTGGAAATTGATTGACATGTAGTATTGTAATACTGAATTTATTATATTTAAAGCTAAACACATGCATTTTGAAAATCAAGTGATAGCTATTGTAGAAGTTGTAATTATTTTTTTTTTAGCATGATGGCTTATCTGGTTCTCTTAGGAAATACAGCCAGCTACAGATAATTCTTTGTTTCCTTAAAGGTGATGCATGGGCAGAAAAGATTTCCCAGAACAGTTTGCAGGATAAGCAGAGAGGCAAAGGACAGGAACACTGTGGGTGTAAAGAGACAGGAAAGAGAGATGATCTATAAAAACTATGTGGACGGGATAGGCACTGGACAGTAGAGGACCTCTTTAACAGCTTGGTATGTAGACAGGATTTGGAGAAGGGAAGGCAAAAGAAGGGAAGACTGCGAGGCCATGAAGAAATTCAGGGTAAGAATTCGGTCTGAAATTTCACTAACAACGTACCATAGGAGAAATGCAAGATGGAATGTAGCAATGCTGTAAATATGTTAAAATTGCAAACATTCTTGCCAGCTGCTGCTGTTATCATGAGAAGTAATCTTGTGTTAGGTTTATTAATAGCAGCATGCTTTGGAAGAGATTGCCTTTTGTACTTACAGAACACTGCACCATGCAGATTGTCTTAGAGCAACAAAATCTTAACTGTTTAGTTATAGTAGTGAGTGCCTAAATACAGGATAAACAGGGAAAAATATGGCACTAAAAATATACCAAATATACCTGTGTGTCACTTTCTATGCTGTTCTTTTTCAATTTTCAAAAAGTAAAATGCTGTTGGGAGAATATCCTTCGAAAAAGACCAGTATGGTATCACCCACAGGTTCCCGGCCTGTGAACCAAAGAGCAGTTTTCTGCTAGCAGCAGCTAACAACACAGCAATGTTTCTTTGCCCATTTCATCTTCTGTCTTTCATCTCTACAAGCAGTAAACTCTCTGTGCAGGGACAATTTTGCATACAGCATATCAGACTTATTATATTATATATATAATACTATTATAATATGAATTATAATGTTTGCAAATAGAACTATGCTTTTTAAACCCATGTCTCTATACATAAATGGGGGCATCTAAATCATGAAGGAAAATCCCACATGATACCATCTAGGATCAGTAAGCAATTGCTTACCATCATTGTACACTAGCTACATTTTAAATTTAAAAATGCAATTTCAGAAATTCCACAGGAAGTTATGTACATTAAAACATCTGGTTGCAAATTTCCTTGTGTTTACATATTACAGATTCCTAAAATAAGTTCTTTACCTACCTGCACCTTCTATAGACAAGCTGTCTCTTTTTCACAATTTACAAATAAAATTCTATTTACTACCTTGCATATGCAAAGCCATGCACCACATACAAACTTAATAAACTATGAGAAATAATGAGCCATCTGAAACAGACAGGAGAGAAGGAAGCATGTTTCACCAAATAAAACACAAAATGTTACTATCTTTGCTGCATTTTTATACTATTTCCTGCAAAAAATGTTTCCCTAGCTAATAAAGAAGTTGAATATATTCCTTTTTACCAAGTCTTGGAAGTGCCTTTGATGCAACAGTTTATAAACTAAGCTGGTTTAAGGAAGTACTGCTGAACATAGATAATTCGTAAGGGAAGAACATATATAGAAGAATGTATTTAGACTTCTAGCATCATTTATGTACTTTAACTTATTCTCCTTCTTGTTTTATCAATTAGTTTAGGGTCAGCAGAAATTTGGTTCAATATATTAGAATATGATCTACAAAACAAATGAAAAACACCACATACAAATCTTACTTGCCTATTACTTCCATGTGTTACAGTAGCAGCAGAATTATTAAAAACAGGTTTACTGTATTGCCTTCTTGCACAGCATCAATGTTTCCACATGACATATATAACAAGCACTTCTCTCTCAAGGTATTACTATTTGCAGTGTATCAAAAATGCACTACAGTTTGTAACCATAATCTGATTTTTAAAGAAAAATCATTACACTACTTCATAGACTGTATCTTTCAGTATTAAAATCACGTCCATGTGAGGAGAAAGTACCTAAAATGCTTTTCTGAAATGTGATCGAACTACACATGACCACACAAATGATACACAATCATCTCAAATCTCTTACCAAGAAGCTTTGCAATCAAACTGGTTACTCAAACCATTTAAGGAAGAGAACAAATTAAAAGTACAGGCTTCCTTGACTAAATATAAATAAATAAAGGGAAAAGTCATGTAAATTCCAGTGTTTTCTTGCCTTTTCAAAAAAATGAGTAACGTTATAAAATACCTGAGCAGCATTTAGAAAGACACTGCTGTTGTTCCTATGCAAAACTGTATTTTCAAACATGGTAAATAAATTTTCCAGAAAAGAGGCCCACTTTTAACAGAAGATGAGTATCAATGGGAAGCTGTAGGGAGAAAGCAAAATTACTAGTCCAAAACTAGATGAAGGGAGAGTGACATAGAGTAGACCAGTGCCACAGAGTTCGAAAGAAAAACACAAACCAAGCAGTGAGTCTAGGAACGAGTTGGGATTGCTGCTCTGAGGAGTGGAGCTATTCAAACTGATAAAATCATCATTCACTGACAGAAAGGGTCCATCACATAAGGAACAACAGCCAATCAGTTGTGGTAAATGGCAGAGATCCAAGAGCAAGATGCTAAGGCTACAACCCTGCTTATGACTTGTCTGAGTGTCCTTCGAGTTCAGTTTGACATCCACTCAAAATCTGGGGAACACCGGAACGAAAATTGCCAGTTAAAATTAATTTGCCCTCTTTGTGTTTCTGTACTAAGGATAGTCATGACACAGCAGAGCAACATTTTCATCACAAAGGATTCTGCCCCCATACCTGAAAAAGATCACTTCAGGAAATTAAAGTGCCTTCATTTGCTGCAGAAGGATAGAAAGTATTTACCTAGTGATAGAAGGGACTGCAAAAAGAGAAAAGGGAGATTCATAGTTAAAGCAATTAGGTTTCAAAGCAATACATTAAGTATTTAATTACACATTTCATGAGTTCCCCCCTCTGGCACGATCATTCAGCAAAGAGGCAGCTGGGTCAGTTTATGGCATCATTGCTGTCTCCCATTCCCTCTTCTGCTGGATGCTATAACCTCCACAGTTTGAGACAACAAAACAGATGGACTTTAAGCAGGTAAAGACCTTTCACAAAGTCAAGCCAGTATGTTTGAATAGCTCAAAGAGCATGACAATAAAGGCTTCTAAAGACGTCTAAACAATCGGGCACAAGGGAGTAAAATCGCCCAGGAAACCTTTCTTCTGACACCTCCTGAAGGGAAAGGCCTGACTGCAGAATCATCATAACATGCTTTTAACATCTGCACTCCTGCAGTCTGTAACAGACAGCACTGCTCATTGCAAGAGGAAATTGAAGTTTTAAATGCATCAAAACCACAAAGAAAAACATTTTAGCTAGTGTTAAATATAAATGAGTTTCCGATTGCTGCTTTTATCTTGGCCAGAAATAGGTAGAACAATTTAAATAACAGTGTTTCCCAAAAAGCCAGTATGGTGACAGAGGATCCCTGAATATTCTGAAAAAGGAGTCTTTAGGAGTGCTATGACATATGTTGCACTGCAGGTTTGAAAACAAACACCCTCCATCCCCAACCAAACAACAACAAAAACTCAAGTTGTCCAACTATTTCTGACCCACTACACCAGGCTGGGCTAGATATGCACAGGTTAGCTTCCAATTTTATTTTTCCAGGGTATACAGGGAACAGCTGTGAGAACAGCAAACTGAGTGCTTCCTCGTACAAATAGCTGTCTTTAGCCCAGAGCTTCTCTAACACCCCAGAGAAGGGCAGGGCTAGAGAGAAGCCTATTTCTGCCTGTGTCTCATTCTACAAAGCCATAAACACTGGCTACATCTGCTGTATGCACAGTTTAAAAGATGGATTTCAGTAAGGCTTGGCAGAATTCTTGTGAGCATTGCCTGGGAGACCAGGGGAGACTTCAGCTGAGCCAGGTTGAATCACCCCACCTTCAGCTGACCAGAAAACTGAGGATCTGTACAATTCTTTTGACTTCTGTGAAACCTGTACTGTTCCCTCTCAAGTACAGTACAGAGTAAGCTTGTTTGCAAACAAAATGAAAGAGAATTGCAGAAAGAAGCAAAAAAAGGGTGTAGATAATTTTTAGACTTTTGCTGTTCCATATTGATAAAGTAACATACTGCTTTTTCTTCAAGGCTACCAATCCACACAGGAAAAACATTTATTTCCCTTGTGAGGGTAGATGAAAGGCATGGAAAAAACCAGATTCAGAGTTGAGACACTACATATATGTAAAAAAGAAAAGAAAAAAAAAAAGAAGAAGAGGTTCATTATCCAAGACTATCTATCTTCTAAAGGCATGACCCTCCAGGCAGAATGTTACAGAAGACTTCGCCTTCCTCATTTCTGTAACTATTCAGTATCCCTTTCTTTCCACTCAAAACATCTTCCTTTTCAGTTAACTTCCTTCTACTGAACTTCTGAAGTACTTCTGCTCCATTCCAAAGATTTTCCAAAACTGAAACACCAAAAATAATAAAAAACAAGAACCCCCCACTATAAATTACGAATTTAACAATGAAAAGTAAAATATCTAGAAGATAGGCTTTATGGTGAATATTTGGAAATCCAGAGCAATGGACACACCCCTTTATGAAAAATAAGCATAGGTCAAGAGCAAAATTCCTTTCCTGTTAAGTATCAACTGATCAGTCCATGATCTGTACTTCTCTGACAAATTTTCTAACGAAATCAGAAGAAATTGAAATAAAGGCTAAACTAGCTTTTTGAAAGAAAGCTATTTCTGACAGTCATTCAAAGAGATATTTCAACACCAGGCAAGTTCCCTGCCACAAAGCCCAGAAACGAAAATTCTCTTGTATAAGATGCAAGCATTTGGGAGTGCTCTCATTTGTCTAGTGACAGACTTTGAAGACTACCTTTAGTTTTACACTAGAAAACTGTACACATATACATATATATGCACACACACACACACATTTTCACATATTCTTTTCTTTATGCTCTTCTGTCAGTCTCTTCTTACCAAATGGTGAGAATTTCCAAGGGAAATTACTTATTTTTTGTTTAAGGGGCAAATAGATTAATGCTTTTTTACATTATTCAGAACCTGATCCAATGTCATCTGCAGTACAGGGAAGTATAAACAGGAGGATATATAATTTCAGAGAAAGTGAAACAGTTTTTTGTCCATTAAGTAACTTCTTACTGTCATCCATGAAATCAAGTGCTGTATTCAAGCAAGAAATACGATTTATTGTGGAAAAAATCAGGACTACATTTCCCTGAATGGAAAACTGAATGGACGGGCTATTGGTTGAACTGCTTTAGGTACAAACTGCTTTACTACAAACACTTACATAGATTTGACTGACAGTGAAAAGTGTTTTAACACAAAAATTAAGGGATAAAGAAAGAAGCCCGAATAAGTGAAGCTGCTCATGCATAAGTCACATCAATATTTTAAATACACTACTAGCATACCTGTCAACCAGAAGGAGGAAAAGGAACTGGAGTCTCATTCCAAGTGCACTATTGCAGTAATAAATGTGTAAGACCAGTGGATGCTCTTTTATATGAAGAACACAGGCTGCTAAAAAGTAATGCTTCAAATGCTTTATCTTGTGTTCACTTAACATACAAATGCGTCCTACAGACAGAAGCATTTCATTGGTGAACAAAGTTGACAAATTGCCAAAATTTGGTTGGATGTATTTTAAGGGTGAAACGTACATAGAAACAGGAAAACTATTCCCACAAAACCATAGAGTATAACAGAACTTTTGCTGTTTCTGAGATTACAGACACTGAAAATGGATACATTTATTACCTTGATTTTTCCAGCTTGGAATACCACAGGGTGCACACTGAAACCCCTGCTTTATAACAATTCAGTGCTACTTTAATCCACTTGAAATGAAGGAACACTGCAAGTGAACAAGTCACTCTCACAAATTCTCCACCTTATTAGCACTTCTTTAAAAGATACACTCAATGTGATAAAACTGTTACACAGCAAATTTCAAGAGGATGTTTCAAGACAATTCAGGAGAAATTTTAGCAAAAAAAAAAATAAACCTTGGAAAACTAAAGAGGGAAGAAATCTATTTGGTAAATATAGCTTTTCAAAGAGTTGAGAATTACAAGACTTCAGAAGGAAAAATACTTCTGTTAGTGGTTTAAAGCATTACAAAGGAAAAACACCATACTTAACTAAGAGACCAATTTTTTGTCAACTGGAAGTATTTACCATGGCAAACAAAATGCAGCACTTGATTTTGGAACATGCGTGACATACGTGACTATGCTGTAAGTATGTTCAATGATCAGCTGCAGCCACATTGCACTCAAGAGCTACGTGATATTTGATACTCAAAGTCTGTATCAGCTAAAAGGTATCCATTGCTTCTTCCCTTTATACTGCAAAATCTACTCCAGTGCCTATGAAAGATGTGTCAAAGGCTAAAGAGGACCACACTATGTCTATGTTTGGTGATAGTGCATCAGTGTTTCCCTTGAGAGCTTTGTAAGAATACACAGGTTTACTGTGTAAGTACAGTATTTTTATAGCTGTGCACTAAAGTTATTCTTAAGTGTTACACAAAGAATGCTAAGTAATACTATTTTTAACTGGATTCAGATTAGTGGTATTGCAGACAAGTGTTTTAACTACTTGAGCAAACTGACAAAATGCAAAAGGGCAAACTGCTAAGTCCTGTGACCATTTATAGTGCACTTCTTGATAGAAGCCCCATATAACCAATGCAGAGGATGCAGAAGCTATGAACTGTCAGCTCTCATAACGGAAGTATTTTTACTCTCAAGGATCACAGAACACATTTTAAAGATGTTTTGTTAGGTCTAATGTACAATTAAGGAGGGGAAGAAATGAGTTCAAACAAGGAGAAGGTCAATATTAAAGTCAGGTCAATGTCTGAATGGCCCAATCGTACACTCACCCCAAAGAAGGTGGCATTGATATATTACCAAGTCAATAACCTGGAAGAAAATGGTAGCTCATGTTCTAAAGCACATCAAACTTAGCTCTGAAAATGAAGTACTAAATAATTCAATGCATTACTTATTAAACGAAAAGTAGAGCTTTTAAAAAATAAAACTAGAAGTTGCACGAAATAAAGACCTTGTGTCAAAACTCTTATTTTGCATAAAAATACTTCTTTGGTTGTTGTCATGTTTAATAAAAGAATAAATCTAGAAAACAGAAGTGTTGTCTCTCTCATCTGTTGATATAAGAATTAGATGGGGTTTTACTACTGGATTTCTTCAACACGCAGATCTTGCATGCAAGCCCTGTGCGTTAGCATGGAAGGAACCCAATATGGTCATGGCTGGGAGTTACGTGCAGGCTTTGAGTTCTGCAAGGCATGGGACTAAAGGTGGAGCTCTCATATTTTCCACTATCAGCAGCCATCATACTGAGAACTGTTAGTTTCAGAATACAAGATAAATAGATTGATGATAGCTTAGCTGGTAAAACATACTAGGTCCTAATGCTAAAAGAAAAGTAGATGCTGAACAGCTTTCTGAACCCTCTTAGAACTAAACCATTAAACTGACTGAGCGGGGTGAAGGACAGGACAAATGAGATAATTCTGGTAATTTTGGAACTGTAAAAAAATCTTGAGAAAACTGCTTTAGATTTTGGTTGGGTTGTTTGGGGTTTTTTTTGTATCTGTGTTAAGTTAATGTATGATCATATTTCTCATTATAGAAAACACACACATAGGACATCAGCATTAAAGTTCCAACAGTACACCATACTTATATAGCCACAAAAAGACTTGTGAAATATATCTACTAAACTTATCTTCTACACTGTATATTATGCTTTTTCCAAGACAAAGGAACTAAAAGTAAGCAAACATATTCCACATGCTTGCTTTCAAACAAACAGTTCCCAAATCATATAAAAAATTTAAAACACTATTAAAATACAGAAACTTACTTTATCACTTACAATATTATGAAATGTTCCTATTCCATGTTCAGCAAACACATACGCATAATATCTAATTTCAGAAAAAATACTTTTCTGAAATGCACAGGATCCAATATTAAACAGTTGTGTATGTGTGTATATATATATATATGAGTGCGTTCTAAATCTTGCATCGTTGCATTAGGTCACTGCCTTCAATGCATGCCATGTACCTTTTACTCATAAGAAGCATTCTAAGATATTCCAAATGACGTAGTGCAAAAAAATTAAATCTTCCAGGGTGATCTTGTCAAATTTAAATTTTGTATGTGATTTAACTAAGTTTACTAAAAAGCAGTTAAGTTGACATTGAAAGGAAGCCAGCATATTTACAAAAGGTGAACTAGATTTTAAAACTTGCATCAATAAACTGAAACAGCAAGCAGTATTTATTCAGCAGCAAGAGTAAACTAATATAATGTATTTTAAGAGCCACTTAATTCATACAGTTCCTGAAGCTGTAGTATAAGACCCGTGATAGTTTGTCAGGCTAGGATTGTCTATATATAAACTATATCGCAACCTCCACATAGTAACATGCTATTTTTATTTTATGTAACAGCAAAAAATGTTATCTTCCTTACTGAGTTACAAAAGTATTAAAATTGTATTTTAAGAATTCTTACTAAAAATGTTTAAATATTAATTAGTTTAACACTTCTAAATTCTCTAATTTAATATCCAACACGTCGCATATGCCACTACAATTCAGAACTGAGTTCAATGAATTATACCCCAAACTATCTTCATGACCTAAAAGACTGAATAACAGTAAAATACACATTTATGAGTGCACCTATTTTGTACAGCATTTGTTTTTCACCTACATGGTTTACAGCTATAAAAGAATCACTGACATGTTCCTTTAAATGAGTAATAGCTAGGACAACATGTACAGATTTTAATTAAATTACAGCACAAGAATCAATGAAATAAATTACCCAAGAGCTCCTCTATGGCACCCTGAGTGAACAGATAGTAAGAGACCTAAGTACTTCCTCATGGAATAAAAGCACCATGACAAAGCACTGAGCTCCAAGCCAAGTGATGAAAATGCAGCTTTTAAAGACTTTTACACTTACCCGCCTACGGCAGAAGGGCAAGCCCTGTGCAATGATGCTGATGCTAAATATCTTCATCACGGTTTGGTGCGGTAGAGGCTCTTTGGCACTTTTAAGATCAACAGGAACCAAGCCATGGTTGATGGCAGTTTTCCCAGGTTTGGACATTTTATCGTTCTTACTCTGTCAAGTCTACTAACACTGCAAGAACATTGCTAAAAACTTTGCTTTAAAGTTGCATGATTTTGATTTTTTTTTTTTTTTTTTTTTTAAGTTTCAGACTGGTGAATCAGCTCCCCACAGCCTGCTGCCTTTGTCTCTCAACCTTCTCCTGCCAAGTGTCCTGACCTGTCTGCTGCTCAGTGAAGTGCAAGCTATCCTAGTATAGACAGGAATTAAACCACCAAGGGGCAGGCAGACTGCTCCTGTCAGTCAAACAGCTGGTGGACCTCCCCTGCAATGTCAGAAGAGCCCTTCTCCAAAAAGGGATCTGCAGATTGAAAAAGAAGAAAATCATGACTGCCTGGAGTTTTAATAAGCGCAGTCACTTACACTCGCACTCTAAAGGAAGAATTTTCCTTTAATTTTGTTCTGTTTTTAACAAGTTGGTAGTACACTTTCAGAAGGGGAATCCAAGGAGATTGCAACCTTCAGAGGGTAACAGTGTTGCCGCAGGATCAATTCTATCACTCCCAGAACAGATTTCTTCTGGACCGCCAATAAAATTAAATGAAAAACTGATCTGGACTTTGCTGTTCCTCAGCCATGGTCTCTAAATTAAACACAGTATATTGTCCAAAAGTTAAAAAAGGAAACAAAAATGGATTTTAAAAAATTGAAAAAAACATTAGTGTCTCCTAAAAACTGGTACAAAACTAGCTCATTTAATAAAAGTAAATGCTACATCGTGATTTTTAATTCCTTCCTCCTGGCCTTCTTTACTTGTGTACAGGTACTCCTCTTCTTCTCTCCCTGACACTGCAGGGGGAGCAACATGCAGGTGGCTTTGGCTCTAAGGATGCAATGGTACAGAAGTTTTCCCTCCTCTGGCCAACTCATTTCCCACGAGTTTGGGTACCAGTTTGCTCAGGCCTATCCATCACACCAATGGAAAGTAGGAGGGCTCTTCCTCCAAGAACACAGCATCTCTAGAAGGATGTGGGGAGAGGTCTGCTTGCCCTTAGCAACAAACTCAAGGCCCATTTTTCAGGAAAAAAAGTTCTTACTCCACTGAACAAAGATACAAAGCAATGTCTATTACTCAGATTTTCCACAATTAGTTTATTTCCATTTTGAATAATTTCTTGATCAAATTAGCTTTCCTAAAATGCCTCCATATGTTCCCACAATCCCCTTCTGGTGCCTACACTTGAACATGTTTCTTAAAAACATATTCCTATTTTGAAAACCTTTCTGAGCAAAACTAAGTAGCAAGAAACAAAAGCCTGTGAAAATGTCTTACGAAACTGCTGATAAGAGATGCAGAAAACCATCAAAGCTCTTATACGAACTGAGCCAGTACAGTCCAAGACACAGTGAATAAATGACCATTAAGAAATCTTACAAGTCTCTTTATGCACAAACCAGCAAAGATAATTAACTGTATAATTATGTGAGGGCAAAAGAGGGAGTGTAGTAATGCTTTAATGCTTGGAACACAACAATGTAACTTGACAAAAGACAGAATTAAAATATGACTGTATTACCATTTCCACTTAGCTCTTTGTTTCCCCTTCAAAAAGCCAGGCTGTAAGCATGTCTGATTTGCATATAGAGGGCCTCCCTGACCAAACACTTGCATGTGGAAAGTTTCTTATGAAAAAAAGAATGAAGAAAAAGCATATATAAAAATCCCTAACATTTCACTGAGAATATAAATACATTACAGTAAGCACTTACTTATAACACAATATTTTTCTCAGACAAACAAGACAATCCTTATTTCTTTACAGATGTTGCATACAGAAAAGCTGTGACAGAATGCTGGGTAGCACAGTTTTTTTTCTTTTCTACCATCCCATTCAGATGTTATTCAAAAGCATTTAGACATACATTCTCTTCTAAAAGACTTTTTACATTTCCTACTTATACTTCCTGCTAAAACTCCGAGGAACAGTTTACCGTCAGCCTGCACACAACAGGAATGGCATTACTTTATAACTTCATTCTGAATTAATTCATGTTTTATACAAATATTAGGCTTTGGCTGGAATGCTTCAGAAGAAGTGTCTCAGAATCTTGGTTTTATTCAAATAAGAAAATTTCACTGAAGTACTCCAAAGAGGGAAAAGAGCAGCCTTTTGTTTTCACTTTGCATAACTAAAGTGAAGAACAGAACCAAAAGCTCAAAAGAGATCAACTCACATACCCTATTGATGTATCATTCAAAAACAAGCAACAGATCAGTTTTCCATTTTTGATGAACTAGTCACCATCTCAGTTGTTCCAATGTGTGAAATTTAGCAAAATGTAATATATAATGTAATTATATAACCATAATTTGAGATCAGATCAGCCTCAGATACAACATTCTGTACAAAGCAAGCCCTTTAACAAATACTCAATATTTTGCTCAGTTGCATACAGAATTGTCTGTACGCACTAAAACAAACTGCTGAACTAAACGCAGTTTTAAGAGTATTTCATTGCACAATTGCTGAAAGAATTTGACAGTGTGCCAGATCACCAGCTGTTATGAGTTGATACAAGAGCCCAGCATCTTACTACATTACCAGCTTACTCCCCCTCTTTTTCAAAAAAATACTAGCTCATAACATGAGTGCAAAACAGGAACACAACTTGGCCCATTTACAGATTTACATACAATTGGGTAGTAAACAAGACCCAAGTATTGCATTCTCCAAGCACTGCTCACCACGCCAGTTCCAACCACAGGTTATTCTCACACCTCTGAAAACACAAAACTCGGGATTGTCAGCCCTTCTTCTTTTGTGGTTTGAGATAAAGTCCCAGTGGTACATTGTTTTTCTCCCCAGGAACTTCTAAACTATCCTAGAGTGACACATTTCTAGCTGGAAAAAAGATCATGTTCATAATTAGTGTAGTCCCTTTTAGTGGATAAAGCCATGGCAAAAGAAGGCACTTTTTTTTTTTTTTGTCCAATGTGAAATTACAAAGCTAGATTTCATACTTTACCATAGCAATAATAAAAAAATTAGGTTTTACCTGTGTCCCCTGCTTCTTAATCACTGTCTCAGAAAAAAAAGACTTGCATTAGCAGATAAGATCTTGTCCCAATTTTAATTCCACTTATCATCACTCTAGTTTTTAGTCTCATACTTGCTACACATTACTGACTGTAAGTGTCACTGTCTTACAGTAATGTGTAAAGGTCCCAGGCTAATGCTGGAAAGTTATAAACTTTTAATAATTGAAAGTCCTTAGCCAGAAAATAAAACACAGTCTAATTTAAGCAGTAAGAGAGAAAACAAAAATGGTGGGGGCTGACTATCTCAGAAATGTCAGAAATACATTGCATATAGAAGATATCACTTATTTTTGTATTTGTACAATACGTAAATATTATAAATATAATTCTAATTTAAGCTTCAAATGTAAAGCTTACACAGCCACTCTGTTGCTTTTATCTTTAAAAGTATGCACTTATATTGCATTATATGGGATGAGAATATGTATAAACCTGACAAATGTGAAATTATGAAAATTTGAGCTTTAATGCTTTGTAATACATTTTTCTAACATTCTGTTTCTAAATATAGTTGGGCTCATTTCCAGTGGTGCTCTTTTTGAGTGCCTGCCTGTCCTTTTAATCAGAAGATCACATTTGAAATGAAATCACATTAAATGTGCCTGAAAAATAGTATTTTAAAACTCAAGCTAAGACTGTCATGGACTTTCAACTGTAAACATAAGAATCCAGAAGACTCCTGTTTCTTTTTGGCAGTCCAGCAAAGAGATGCCTGTAAAATGTACAAAGCAGCAACAATCTTTATACATTCTGGTCAGAGCAATTCAAAGTCAGTTTTTTAGGAGTTGTTTACCAGGAATCAAATCTTACAAAATTAACTAGTTCCTTCAGTATACTGAACTCATGAAAGCCATAATTTTAAGACATAGATCTAGGAAATTATCCCAACACCAAAAACCATTCATGCAAACTTCCCAGAGTTTTTTTCTAGAGTTATTTTGCCTATTAACATTACAGGAAAAAAACCCAAACAAAATAATGACATTTGAATATGGTCATGGAACAGTACAAGACCTAGAGAGCCCTAAAAGTATTTGCAAGATTAGGAGAACTAAAATGCAGATAGCAGAACCCCAGAGAGGTTCCCCACATTCTTAACATTGGTGAACAGCTGCCCTCAAATGGATAAAACAGAGAACTGCAATATTTCAGAAGTCACCTTTTCAAATTAATCGTAGTAACATCATAAGCCTTTGAATATATTTGATAATTTATTTCCTAAAAAAATCCGTAGTAAGCTCTGCATAGCTGTAGCATACAGAATGCACTATAATTTACATTATTCATAAGCCTTATTATTAATTTGATACTCATGCTGGTCCCTGCTCAGGTCTAGAAAGACTGAGAACCACTTTGCCAGCAAAGCACGGCAGCCTATACGACACTAGTAACAACTTATCCAGTGACTGTGGCCCTAAATTTATTCATGTGAGGAATTTCTAATACAAATATATGAGTAGTTTTCAAATGAAAGATTGCATGTTATCCTGCTTTGTACAGGTTAACAAATAAATTGTAGAGATAAGAGGCACTGCTGAACAGAAGTTAACTGCAACTGTATTACTGGTGCAGAAAACAACCCCATTGCTCTAAAATGACTCTGCTGTATCCAAGTTTACCCAACACAAAAATCTGCACGTATAAGAAAACATACTGAAGACTTCTGAAGAGGCTATGAAAGAGATCAATGGGGTGGACAATTTAGATCTTATGAGATCAAAGTGTTCTAAAAAATGTACAGTTGAATAGTATGCAAAAGGGCAAAACAACTAGTAAAACATGCAAACTGATAGCTTTCTCCATAGTCCATGAGAAAACTTCAAGTGTAGACCTGTTGTAACACAAGCAACAGAAAGAACAAAGTCTGGCTCCAGGTTAGATTATTGTACAAATTCAAATTGCACTTGAATTACACTACAGCTTCTCCAGGGCCTTATGGTCCCACCAAGTCAGGGGACCAACATGGAAGCATCACAGTCCAGCCACAACAAATTTATTTCAGGCTTATGTGTTACTTTGAGTGTTGACTGATAAATGCCTTCTGTGGTGTAAAGGAAGGAACAAATATTGACTGAACCTGCATACGTGATCACAGCAAAATCCAATTCCACAAGGATTCAAAGATGCCCAAACAGGTGATGGTCACCTTGTAGACTTCCTCCTCAGCAGTCTCTCCCCTTTCCTACCTACCTTCTCTCTATTTATCTTGCAAACTTGAGTAATCTTAATCTCTCTTTTTGCCAAATCATGTGAAAATTAGTCAAGAGAAGAATAAGCTCTGGATGACAGACAATGACAAAAGCCTCAACTGCACACGCGTTGTTTTCATTGGCAACAAAGCTTAAGAACACATTGAAGAAGAAACCAGGTTTTCCTAACTTGGATTAACTCAAATGATAATTCCTGGTTATATTTTTGGCTCTGGAATCCTATCAAGGCGTGATCATTATAAACTACTGTGTCTAATACTAAAGAGCTACCTTACAATTTTTGCTGTGGAAGAGCAAGAAGGAGCTACACCTTTTGTAACTGCTGGTGGAAAATGATACAACCTGTGTAACATTCCTATACTGAAAAAAATTATAAAGCTTCAAAAATATAGATAAGGATGACGGTAAAGCTTCTGTCTGGCAAAAGACTTCACACCACACAAGACAGCATTCCCCAAAGTCCACTAGCAAAGGCCAGGGAAGATGAAATATCAAATATATCAGCAAAGGGGAAGATCATCAGATAAACATACCTACTACATATCTTTCATGCCTATGTGCATGCTCATAACTGTTTAAGCACCCTGGCATTTAAGTGTGAGTGCACAGAGAAATAAAATGAGACTTAAATTTGACCTGCTGGATTTAAATACTTGTGTATGGGGAGCCTAGCAGCAAGTTAGACTAAGCAATAGCAAGGATTCACTACTTTCAGTGTCTAACTGCAATCACCAGTTCAAGCAAGTTTCAATGTCACACTGTAACAAAATAAGATCTCTACTAGAACTGTTCAATCCCACAGCTGATCCTCTTTATAGCTGAAAGGAAACAAAAACATCCAATAGAGAGACTCTAGAAGAAAAAGGAATAGACTAGCACTTTCCCCCCTTCTACATTTGGCCAGTTTTTCCCAACCCTTCAATAAACAGGCAATAAAATCTGTCAGGCACGTGAGCTCTGAAATAATTCCAGTAAGTAGGAAACATGAAAATTCTCAACTTTTGTTGTTGCTAGACTTTTTCGACTAGATTAGCAACTGTAAACAGCTCACAAAGCTGTTTAGGAGTTGTTGCCAGATGCATGAAGAGACAGACTGTTCAGAAGTGGAGAGCATCCACCTTTGGGCAAGAACAAGCTATTAGATCACCTCTCTTTGTCCATGGATCCCTTAGCATGTGATACTGGTCCCAAAAAGATGACAGCTTCCCAGGCATCTCAACAAGTGCAGAATTCCATCTCAAAAGAAAGGGAGGGGAACCTGCAGCTACATGCAGCTACAGGCATGAGATGTGCCCTCAATCACAAAAGAGAACATTTGCATTTGCACAAGGTAAGTTTTTGTAAGGTCTCATGAAGTGTTTAGGAAGACAACAGAGACTGTCTAGTACAATGCATATTGTCGAGACTATATAGTATCAATACTAACAATGCTATCATTACATTAAAAAATACTTAACCATGAGCATCTAAAAAAAAAAATGCCTACCTTACATAACCATTAAAACAGGAGGCCTCTATTATCTGGCTTTACTCTACAAGTCCCCCTAACTTTATCACTGTATTTACCATGCTACAGTGTCTTGTTGTCACTGTCACTTTTTTTTAAACCATCTTTAAAACATGTGTCTTCATTTCTGCAGTAAATATTTCAGAAAACATTTCAGGTATGCAAAGAAATCCAGCTGCATCATCTTGCATTTTATAAATATTCCAGAAATGTCTGCCCAGTTCTCATTTGCTATAACATGACTTGTTGGATAAGCGAGTTTAACTCTTTAGTCTAGTCAATATTGCAACAGCTGTTAAAAAGAATTTCTACAGCTGCTGTGCAGGAATTTATTTGCTGACCACTTATTTATGCTGGTTTTGCACCTTTAAATAAAGCTGAGACAAGAATTAAGAACTGCAACAGGTAGAGAAGTCATGCAATATTTAACACTGGATTAAAATGCAAGTCAAATTCCCAGCTGAGGATAAGCTGGGGGAAGGGAAAGCAGGTGGTTTTTTAGTAAAGGAGGCTGCTTTTATGAAAAGGGAAGATAGGAAACGGAAAAAATATTTTCCATACTGCAAAGTTCAGCTTTTCTTATCACTGTATCACACTTCCATGTATAATGCAACACCTTAAATGAGAAATTTTCTACTTATATACCTACACACACAAAAATGCACAAAGCAGTATCAAAATACTTAAAACATGTTTATCAGTTTCTGAATAATGTACAAAAAGCACTGACAAAAATGAGGCTTGGACTTAGACCTCTCTTTACACATATTAAATGGGAACATGAAAAATCCCTGAAATATCAAAAAGGCATTAAAAATATTTCTGCCACCTTATACACCTAAACAATTTATTTTCTTCTGTAGTGAAATCATGTCCCGAGACTGTTTATTCAGCGTTTTTTTAAAAATTCCAGCAACACTCTATGGATTAGCTACATTGACAACTGCGAAAATAAAAGGCTGAACGGTGCAAAGTATTATATATAGTTGTATGTTTGAAACAAAATGGTTTTCAAGGCCTCTTTTGATATGAGACTATTTTTCTTACCAGCACTGTAAAATACACATAAATACACATAAATCTAACAAATGCAACAACTGATTGTTACAATGGCATTCATTTGATAGCACCAAATTAAGCTACATAATCCTTTTCAGCTGGTAACAGCATACTGCAAAGGGGTGTGAGGCTATTTATAAATCTCAAGATATGTGAAGTAAAGAATGCCTAGAGCACAGAAGAAAGCAGGTAGTATGTGGAAGGGCTGGCATTCTTGACTGGTATTGCTGACCAAATCCAGCTTTGAGCTTACTGGCATTCTGGTACTAAACCCTGCCAAGAAAGACTTGCAGTGCAGCAGCACCAATTTCTGATTGGCACAGTGTGGGAAGAGTCAGGGTCTGTCAACAGCCTGTCCTCCAAAACAAATAGATGGGAATACCTGCACACCCAGTGTGTGGCATACTTGCTCTAGGGCAAGGAATACCAGGGGTTTACATCAAAGCCTAAAATTGTGCAGAAGGGTAAGTGCCTCTGAGTACCAACAGAAAGTGTCCTTGCTTTGGATGAAGTCCAGCTTAAAAGTTGAGAGACAACATTATTACATTTGGCAAGAACAACTGATCCATATTGAATGATTTTTGGTTTGATTTCTTCCATTTAGCTGTGTCACTTCTCCTTACTTTATTTTTACAGATTCATTTTAATTAAATCAATTATTTTCTGCATGTTTTAGAAAATCTGACAAAGGTATCATGACTGAAGGAATTATGACTTTGGCAAAAAGAGTGTTTATTATTTGTTGTCTTTTAATTTTTTTTTTAGTACTCAATATACTTGGGCCAATAATGATCACAGTAGCTGCCATCCTTAGGGGACACTCCATAAGTTAAATGAGAAGAACAAAGGATCTCCTGCCCACTTTGAAACATCGACTGGGTAAGAATGAGATCTGCTCTTACAGGAAATGTTGCTAATGCTTTACTTGAAAGTAGCAACGACTTCTGATGATGAATAAGGTGGAATTTATCCCTGCTGGCAATCTGTGGTGGCAATAAGTACATTTTCCACTTCACAGAGGGGCCAGGGATTGAACAAATGTATTAAAATTTTATAAGCATTAACTGAGTAATATGTCATGACACAGCTGAAAAGTATAGCCGGTGTCTTCCAAGACTGAATTACACTGAGTGTTACTAAAAGTCACAATTCACTCCTTTCAGATTATGCAATATATGGTCAGGTAGTAGTCAGTAGAAAACATCACCTTTTAGTAAGAACAAAGATTAAAAAGGTAAGGTTTTACAAAGATATAATTGTGTGGGCCACCTCGATTTGGGATAGAAATCTCTGCACTTCTTTAGTGATTGTTGTCCTTCTCAGATCCTCTCGCTCTTCCCAATTCTTGTTACAAACTAAAGAAACAAAACTTGAAATTAGCAGGAAGAGTAAAAAGGAGAAATAGGACGGAAGAAAAGACACCCAACAGCAATGCTTTCCACTTGTATTTCACTGATTACGATCAAGATACCTATCTATCCACAAGAACTCATGATTTTCTCCTTTGAAATCTCAAAACCACTAAACTATATGTAATACTACATCAAAAGTTGTACTCTACAGAGTAATTTTTTTTTTTAACATAAAACACATTTTATAATAATTTGGTGAATTCCTGAACTTGTTTGGCCCGGACAAAGTGGGCAGAAGTCTCACGAATTTTGCATAAAGTTTAGACAGCATCTTCATTAACCACACTATGGAAAAAAAGGGAGAAGATGCTTGTGACAAAAAGAACCATTTATAGAAACACCTGTTCTAAGTTTTACAGGAATTCTTATAATAGAAATTTCACCAATAAACCAAACTGCAAAACATTCACATAAACAAAACATAACAGCTCATCAATAAATCTACACAGAATGCACAGTATATCATTACTACATAAGCACAGCTGCGTGCACAGATGAGACGCCATGCACTAGCAAAGAAGAACAGTTCATGTGTCAAAAATCATCCTTTGTGGATGGACATTAGGTGCTGTCTATTCAAACATTTGCTGAGACAGCTTGGAAATTTTGTTTTTAAGCATTCTGCCTGTTCAGAAATCATTAAACTAGCAGAGAAATTGACATTGTCTAGTTTCTCTTATACTCAAGAACTAATAAAGGTATGTCAATTCCTTCACTGTGAACAGTTTGCTGAATAGCCACATGTACTGCAGATAATGGAAAGTTCTACAGAAATAAAGGATATACTGTGATCTGCAAAATAGCTGTGAGTGAGAAACATATCAGGAAAAAATGTTAGTCCTGCAGCAGGTGTTAAACTTAGTTTTGCTCTTCAGATCAATTTCTAGTCCTCCAGCTCCCTAAGCTAATTTCAGATCCCATGATTTTCTAAGTATAAACATCAGGAAATGCAAGAAGTTTACTAATCATAACTTGTATTTTTTAAACACACACTTCAAATTCGTAGTTGAAGGAATATTTAACAACCATTTGGGAAAGGATGTGTCAGCAAAACCAAAAACTAACTCACCAACAAAAGTTTTACTTTCTCCACACTTTGATTCATCATTTGCATTCTATTTATAATATAACTAGTAATACCAACTTCAGCTAAGCTTCAAAAGGAGAAGCAGTTTAAAACAGGGCAACAGCATCCACTGATAAATGGACGGAAAAAAAATACAGCTCTGTCACTACAGACTGGAAATATTTGTGCTAACAATCACACCAGGCAATAGCATGTGCCACATAGTCCAGAACAACAAAAGGAACAAATGGCATTTTTAAGTGGGGCAGAGCTCCCAAATGCATTTGCTAGACAAGTCACATATCCCAACAGAGTGAGGGATATACTGAAAGGATTCTGAAGCACATTTGCATGATTTCTGCTTCATAATATTGTTGTCACATAATTAGTGAGTTGAACTAGTAATACTGCACTTTTTTCCCCCTTTCCTTTGGAAAAAAAAAGCTCATTTTCATTTTCACAACAAAGATGCAGAGCAAAAACCATGTGGGCACTAAACCAACATTGATTTCAAAGTCTATGAAAAAGTGTGGGACAACAAGATGCTGCTTCAGGTAGTTATTCTGAAGGCATCTACTTAATTTATTCTACATAAAATAAACTGATATGGAAGTCTGAGTAACATATGAAGTACCTCGCCAATATTTACCTTTAGGGAGCAATGCCTAAGCCAAGCAACCAAAGGACAACTCAAGTATTTACCCTGTTTCTTTACCCCCCTTGCCCAAGGTGGCTGGCAACTTTCCTATTTAGGAAACTGAACAACCAACATAGTCACAAAAGAATTACACAGATCTTCAGGAGAACATACTAGACATGTCTGGTAAGAGCCACCAGGAAGCTGAAGGTGTATGCCCTAATGCAGGCTTCACTACAAAGAAAGGACCATTGTATATTGCCAGAGGCCTCCACAGAGCAAACTGGCATAATCCAAAGTTCTGTACCTTTATTTTCTGCTTTGGCTAGCTGAGGCAAATCCCTTGCCTGGAATTTAAAGACTGACCTCAATTATTGGCAGAGAAGAAGAAAATTGCTTGTGTCTTACTCAGCTACGACTTCAATCTAGTAAGCAATTGCTGTAATGAGAAACTAAATCAGCACTACCTCTTTCCACATTAAAAAAAAAATAAAAGGCGCAACTTTCTGCAGTGAAGGGAAAAAAGAAAATCAATTAAAATCTACTTATTAAATAGAATTTTATGGTCCAAACTGTGACCCAAACTGTCAGAATCAATGTTTTCTGTTAAAATACCTTCCTTCCTTCCCAGGCACTAAGATTCTTGATTTTACTCTCTATACAGAATTATTTACTTCACAAATTATATATTAGAACAACTTTAATTGTTCCAGTATTTGTAAAAATCATACTGAAAAGTGTCAAGACACCCTACATAAAGGAAAAAAACCCTAGAAATTATAAATTCCTTTAATTTGACTGTGACACGTTAACATAACAGTCAAATGTAATTACTAAGTATTTCAAGAACTTTGCATGAGAAAGCTGAACTAGATAGCAAAGTTCTTAGATAAGCCAGAAACCCTATTAGTAATAACCACTACAAACATAGCCCACATATCTATTTGCAAACTTGGAGATCCGCTTACAGAGCAGAAAAAATTAGCAGAGCAGCAATTATGTAACACATTAGTTTTATGTACAAGTGAAGATGTAGAAAAATTCTACTTAGTGCAAAAGTATAGCTAAATCTCTACAAACCTTAAGCAGCAAATGAAATCATAAATTAACACAGCCAAGTAAAATCACAGGAAGTAAAAAGTACTTTTCCAACAAAACACTGGTATTTGTAAAAAAACATGCAGCAGGTTAGTAAAGCTGGAGAAGTAACTTGCCATCTACAGAGAAACAAAGAATCTGCATTCCTTCCATACATGCTTTAATATTTAACAAACTACATCTAATGACAGTTGTGTAACCTTTTCAAATGATCCTGCATGCTTGGAATGATTAGCACTAAACTATGGGGAATATAAATGAGAAAGAATCAAAGGTTAGAAGTGTTGATTTATATTAATCTTCAAGTATGAATATTTCTAAAGTTATTACTGCCCAATACAAAAAACAAGGCTCTGTATCAGAAAAGTAAAAATATATTTTAAAATGACAAAACTTGCCTGAAAATAACTAACCTGTCATGGTAATGCAAAAGTAATTCCAACTGGTAGCTGTGGATCATAGAATCTTTAAAAGGGACCTCTGGAGATCATCCAGTCCAATTCTCTACTAAAGCAGGTTCACCTGCAGCAGGTTACACAGGATTATGTCCAGGCAAGTTTTGAGTATTTCCACAGAAGGAGACTCCACAGGCTCTCTGGGCAGTCTGTTTCAGTGCTGTCACCCTCAAAGGAAAGTTCTTCCTCATTTTCAGATGTAACTTTCTGTGTTTCTGTTTGTGCTCATCGCCCCTTATCCTGTCACTGGGCACCACTGAATAAGAATCTGGCCCAAATATCTGAACACCTGCCCTTAAAGCATTTGTATGTCTTGACAAGATCTCCCTCAATTAAAAAACAGAATCACAGGAAGAAGCAAAAGGAAAAAAAAACTGTCAATGCTTTTTTGTTGCCTTTTTTCAACAATGAGAACAATTTTTATGTGTAGACTTTCTGATACAGCTTTAGGCAAGTTATTACTTAGTTTAAAACCCCTGAAAGCATTAACTGAAAGGCATGAAGAATCTACATACCTTGCATGTGATTCTTGCAAAAAATAAATAGGCAAAAAAATTAATCCCTTTTTGAAGTATGAAGTTTTTTTCTCTTTCTCCTGTTTACTCAGAGCAGAGAACTATACATTGCATTCTCATCACACGAGCCCTCTGAAAATACATTTAATACTTGTTCTTTTAAAGGAAATACTCCTACATAATTTCCTATACTGGAAACATATTTCTCGACAAATAAAAAATACTAAGTCCTTCTGCTCCAGTTACATTTATTCCCTACACTTAAAAAACATGCTTCAGGCTTTTAGCTGCAGGAGCAAGGAAAACCTTCGCAAAGGAACACCGCAGATCTCTCCACAGGGCTGCAGCAAAGCAGTAACAGCCCCCTCTGCTGCTCAGAGAAGGAGAAAAATTATTAACACACACAAACCACCCTCCACCTACATCCACTGCAACTTTTGCCTAATTCCATGTATTGGTGTACACAGAAAAAAAAATCTGGTCCCAAGGATCACCATTTCTGTAATCATGTTTAATTCCCCCTTATTCCCCAATCCTGCTTTTAGTCTATCAGTAATTCTGACAATAACTGCAGAGCAGCAATTTCACACAGGAGTCCACTTCACATTTGTACAAAGTACCCAGTGCAATCTTAGGTTTCCTCAGTTTAAAAAATTAATGCTGTCTTACCACGTAAAGCCAAAACCCCCTGAAAAAAATAAATCCTTCTCATCTCTGTGGCTCTACATACAAGCTTAGACCAGGCACCTGCAGCAAAAAACTCTGTCACAGCCTGCACTATTTAAGAGCTGAAAGCTCTGTATGTGAGCAGAGCTCTAGATTTGTTTCAGAACTGAAAAGATGGTCCCTTTAAGCGCAAGGGACAGGGTTTCCTGTGGTACATCCTCTTCCAGGCCCACCCAAGTTAATCCAGCTTATCTGTTGTATCTTCCCTCTCTCCACTCTCCCACATCAACAAACAATCTAGAAGAGGCACTCCTGAACAGCACCATTACTTACACACACTCTCCCTTGTGACTTACAGCCAAATGGATAGTATGGTATAAAGTATGGTAAAGGATGCTGCAATCAAAGAACACTGCTTCTACATGAAAATTAAACTGCTTCTCAGCCTTTACCACTGTTGTTTGTAATATATGTTATGTATAAAGGTACCCATTAAAAAAAACACATCTTACTACCTTTAGTAATGATGCAAATGCTGAAATACGTTGACTTCTGAAAGGGCATCAAAGTGGTTTTTGTGGCTGTAGATGCAACTATACAATAATTTTTCATCTTCATTTTAGCTCATCTGTCTTCTGTTTCTTTGGAAGTTCTGCTAACCAACAAAACAATCACAACCCACAATTCTGCAACAAGCAAACCTGCATCTGAAGAGGAGACTAAGTCATGAAGTTATTGGAGGGTTCTGCACGCATGAATGCCTGACCACTTATGAGAAGTCACCATCACAATCCAAACAGTCAACACAGAAGTAACATTTCACATTCATATAAACTAATTTGCAAGTTTTATGACAGCCTTAAATAGAAGAAAAGGAAATAAATGTTTACGTAAGTGGGCGTTGTTGCAAAGATTCTTGTTGAACAGTGCCTGTTCTCCAGAAGGATAAAGCATCTCAAATAAATGGGCTCAAACACTTCTTCAGAAATTCCTCCAGACAAGCAGGGCAGACACAAGTGTTTTCCGAAACCCCAAGCAAGAAAAACAGCTACACAGCAGCTAACAATCTCCCTGCTCCACCTGCTCACTTAGATTTTAAAATTCAGGTCCTTACATAATACATTTCACTCCTGTTAGTCAGACATCAAGTAGCTATTTTGTCTACACCATAGAAATCTGTGTCAATATTTGCTGGAAATAATGCAGCTAATGCTTTCCATGAATTCATGTGTTTAATTTTTTTAAAGAGGTTATTTCCTAACTGAGGTGGCTTCAACATTAGAGACATTTAATATTAAAAAGTATTATGTAATGTTGAATTTTAGATAAATAAAAACTAATTGAACAAAGTTAAACTCATAGGAGTTTGCATACAAGTGATCATGGCATTTTCTCCACAAAATCAATTCCCGGTCAAACCCAAACCAGAGATGATTGAACCAATAAACTACTGTAGCTGTTCAGAAACAATTTCTAAGATAATCAAGAAGCCAGTGCTCCTCTAAATATGAAAAGATTGCAGCAGTTCAAGATAAACAACTCATCTTAATGGGAACAAAAAACACCAATTAAAACCAAAATATTTAAGTATATGGAAGTCATTAATATTTAAAAACTATGAAACTGGGAGTTACAGGAACAGTTATGCAAACAAAGACAAAAAAACTGGAACAAGTTAAAGATTGTATGTATTATGATCAAAGTATTTTTAAGAATTAGAAGAATCAAAGTATTTCAAAAATACCAAATAAACATAATGATTTACTGGAAAAAAACTTGGAAAAGTAAACAGAGTACAACCTAGATAATGCTATTGTGAAACCCAGGTGTCAGCACAAGAGAAAATAATGCACTGGTTGACATAAAATGGGATCATAGCATTGATGATATTTTCTTCCACAAAATCAGGTAGGTATCACCTCTGTCATAAAAACCAATTTTGGTAAACATAAAATATTGCTGGCATGATATGATATCATTTCAAGAGTATGAGCACAGGTAGACAAACAATTTAAATCTTAAGTAAGCAAGAATGATAATTTACATGAGCTATTTCACAGTGATGGCAACTGCCAGTGATACATTCTTGTCCTGGCATTGCAACAGAAACTCACATGTAGAGGGATGAAAGCATTTAAGTGCAGTTGCTATCAAATTCAGGATTTAAGAGCTTATGTTGTGGTTAATTGTTACCCAACAGAACTCAATTAATACAAAGTCATCACAGAGCACTGGAAATGGATGCCACAAATACAGTGCAATCAGTGAAGAATCAGCATCAATAATATGTTTTTGTCAGACAGCTATATATGTTTACTTAGCCCTCTTGTGCTATTTAGTATTTTTAAAACAGATATGACAACATTTGACAAGACACAGATCAACTGGAGTAAAAATTAACAAACAGTAAAGGATCTGACATGTGAGAAAACTCTGGTCATTTTAATACAACTGAGCATCAGTTCTGCAGGTACAAAGGACATAGGCCAACCTTATAGGACAGAAAGCTCTCCGAAAAAGGCTTGCATCATATTAGACAAATCAGTCAAACGTGAAATCCCAATGCATGGAGTTATTTGATATATAAATAGGTAAATTTATAAACTAATTTTAACTGTCCTTGGCACAGCTGCTACTGGGTTTTAATTGCAGTTCTGATATCACAGAATTATTTAGATTGGAAAAGGTCTCATAGGATCATCAACTCTAACCATTAATCTACAAGTCAAACACTAAACCATGTTCCTACATGCTACATCTACATGTCTTTTAAATACCTCTAAGGATGGCAACTCTGACACTCAACCACCTCCAATGGTTTGACAAACCAGTGTTTGACAACCCCTTTCCAGGAGTGTATCCTAATATCCCATCTAAATCTCCCCTAGTGCAACTTCAGGCCAATTTCTCCTGTCCTATTGCTTGTTACCTGGGAGAAGAGGCCAACCCTCACCTGGTTACAGCCTCCTTCAGGTATTTGTAGACAGTAATAAGGTCTCTCCTGAGCCTCCTCTGGGCTAAACAACAACAGCTCCCTCAGCTGCTCCTCACAGAACTTGTGCTCCAGATCCTTCACCAACCTCACTGCCTTTTTCTGGACTCCGCAGCACCTCAATGTCCCTTCTTGTAGTGAGGCCCAGAACTGAACACAAGATTTGAGCTGTGGCCTCACAGTGCTGAGGACAGGAGGATGATCCCTGCCCTGCTCCTGCTGGCCACACTATTGCTGATCCAGGCCAGGATGCCATTGGCCTTCTTGGCCACCTGGGCACAGCTGGCTCATGTTCAGCTGCTCTCCAGCAGCACCCCCAGCTCCTTTTCTGCTGGGCAGCTTTCCAGCCACTCTGCCCAAGCCTGTAGCACTGTATGTGGCTGATGTGAGCCAAGAGCAGGATCTTGCATTTGGCTTTGTTAAGCCTCATACAACTGGCCTTGGCCCACAGTCCAGCCTGCCCAGACCCCACTGTGGAGCCTTCCAGCCCTCCAGCAGACCAGCCCATCCAACTTGATATCACCTGCAAACTGACTGAGGGTGCACTCGATCCCCTCATCCAGACTGTTGATCAAGATATAAAGACATCTGTGATTCAAGACATACGTTCCAACACCAGAATGCTCAGAGAAGTATCGTAACAAGAACAAAAAACAGAAAAAAATGCCCAAGGGACACATTGTCCTTGTTATTTCCATTTAAGAGATCTTTAAAGGAAGAATTTGATTGCTTAACGTATGGGAGAAAATAAAACATATTTGTTGAACAGCTCTTCAATACAAAATGAAAATAAAACAAAATATTTTGTGCGGGAAATCATGAAAGGCAACCACAAGTATCCTTCTGGATTCCTGTGTGGTGTTGGTGAATGCAATGAAGTCTCTCCTGAACCACATTTCAAGTGCCCATGCCCTCTACTCACATTTTTATAACATTATGGCAGTTGCTACATATATTAGTTAATTATATCAGTTATTTGCACAGAGCAGTAGTATGAGGCATTTTTTTAATATATTTTATATCTATTATCTAAACATTATATAAAACATGAGTATAAAAATTATTTTTATGTAAATATAATGGGGTTTATGCCTCTGATGATGTTTATTAGATAGGACACAGCATGCCTGCTGCTACTAGTGTGACTGGCAGCAAACCCAAGCAGGGTACACCGTGGTTTTATGGGGGAAAAATGACATTTCCTTCCTTAGCCACACAGGATTCTGCAGCTCAATAAACAAACAAAAAAGTCAGATTAGAGGAAGACTTTATTCAGCAGTTTATGAGGAAAGGAAGAAAAAGTAGAAGGACAAAGGACAGAGATATTAAAAAACTAAGATGAGCTACACAACACCTACAGTAGTAGCAGTTGCTGTTTTGTTCAGCCTCACTATTATCTCTTGGTATTTGGTAGTGGTGAAAGTGTGTTGCCCAAATGTACAAGCAGAACAAACTGTGTTGCATCAGGAATGCTTCTGGGGAGCCAGGTTCACATCTGACACACAGACATGAAGTAGGGCATTCAGCCATCACTGCCTATAATGGTGGCACAAAGCAAATTTCAGAGAGTACAATACACAGCAAGGTAATTCAGCCAGAGTTATGGGAACTGTGATCAACTACAAACACTGAAAAACATGTCTGAAAAGCTAAAAATAAGTCCACCAGGTTCAAGTCTCCTAGAATGACTCTATCCTCAACAGGTAGAAGCAGAAATCACTTGTAAATATAGCTGACAAATCTGCTAACACTTCTTTTTCTTCTCAAAAGCAGTATATTAATTAGTCATGCTTATTTTTACTCTGGTAACTCATTCATGCTCTCACAGATGTATTTCCACAACACTTTGTAACACAGAATGCGTTCCTCTGGTTAAAGATTGGTTTATTAATGAACTGGTAACATTAATGTTGCATGTTGTCAGTTCTAACGTGTAACCATGGGGCTGAGCAGTGCCAGCTCAAGCAGCTTTCTAACCTGTGCTGATACTTCAGGTACACAGTTGAAACTTCCTAAAACAGAGCTGCACCATGAAAAAATTCCCAAATATGGTTTGCTACCTGGCTGCCCAACAATTCTTGTAGAAGCACAGCCTGGGGAAGACAAAAATGGCCAGCTCTGTATCAAATAGGCAGAGCAACTACGACACCACACAGAAACTTTGCATCTGTACAAAGACCTTTCAGACATCTTCCTTCAGGCTAAACAGGCTTGTTTCACTTCATGTCAAATATGCCTCAAGAAAAGAAAGAAAGAAAAAGCTACATTCATTATTGAGGTCAATAAAAAAAGTTTCAGAAGGGGCCACCACTGAAAATTATACTCTGCTCTGTACTGTTTGAGCATAGTTACTCACAAAGCACTTCAACAAGATTCCAATTTAGAGACTTAAAAACATATTTTTGAGTATAAGAATTTCCTGTATTAAATATTGTCCATACTGGATGCAAGTTGTTATATGATATTCAGTAGAACATACTAAATACTAAACGTACTAAAGGAAAACCAATGTGTTGAAATAAAACCAAGGATTTCAGTTGTAAAATCCAATTCAACTATATAAAATATGACACCATTTCACTCCAAATTAGAAAGCATATACTTCAGTACCTTGAAGAGTAGAATTAGAAATATAAAATACATTAAAAACTCATGAGAAAACATTACAACTTTTCAAAAATCAAAGATGTTAGCTGAGATACTTTAAACATGGAAGTGAATTACATACTATTGTTATTAACAAAAACATCACTGTAGATTCCAGAAGCAAATGTTCACCCTATTTACCTGTCCAGATGCATCTTCAAGACTAATTATCCACCTCTATACATTTATGCTCATACTCAACCTGTTAACTTATGTTAACTGACTTTTTTTTCTGGTTTTGTTTTATTTTACATCAGATTTTAATTATTTTTTGAAGTAAAACTTAAAAGTTGGAGGAGGTTTCATTTTTTTGAAAGGTGAGAGGAGGCTAGGTGTTCTATTAATCATTAATGAGCAAGAAAAAGAAATTAATTCATAGACCTAGGAAGAACATTCTTCCAAAAGAACCCTGGCCTGCTCCTCTTTCTTACTAGTCAATATCACTGCTTTCATTATTTTGCTGCTCCTAAGAGTTAACAGATATCCTCCTTCCCAAAGAACACGGAAAATACAGTGAACTACAAATCTATACTGCAGCCAATAACCCAATAACTTCTTTTAAATCTAAAATGTTAGCTGATATAAGTAGAAATAAAAGTATTTAATAGAAGATTAATTTCCAGATTCTTATTGCAAATCTGAAGTTTTCAACAACCAGCATACAGGTTCAAGGTCCTCACAAGCAGGATACCATAAGACATTATGTAATGACTTCCTAACTGAATAACTGTCTATCACACTTTTTTTAACCTGTATTTTGTCAAGGATCTCAGCAGGCCAGCAGGAAAAACTTCATGTTTCTATAATATTCCATCCTACTTTTTCATTACAATGTTTTCACCTAAATGAACCAGATTTTGTCTGAGAACACAACATATGTACGATTGCTCACCTTCCCTTCTAGCCCACTTGGAGAAGGAAAATATCATAAATAACACCGGGAGGGTCTTATGTAAAAATATTTATAAAGAAACATCTTCATATTTTGACCATAGTCATCAGAAAGTATTCCTTAAAATACATAGGGGTATTTATTTCCTCATGTCAAATGTATGCAAATATTTTTATTATTAACAGCTAAAACAGCACAGTTTTTGTGGACTGCATAAATTCTGCACTGTAAACTCTTTAGGAAATAAAAATCTTTGCTTCATTGTAAAACTCTAGTTTATGCTAAATATGTATTTTTTTCCAAAATCCAAAGTTAATGAGGACTAAGAGCACAAAAAGAAATGTAGCTTCTCACCTTTGTCTTCATGTAGAATGGCGATGACTGGTGAATGGGCAAGTCCATGAGGCTGTTGGAATTTGTGACACTATTACTGTTAGCATGTTCATCTTCTCTACCGCTGTCATCAGACTGATCAAAATCATCACTGTCCTGGTCCATTTCCTCCTCCTCTTCCACCTCCTCCTCTTGATCACCAGCGTGTTCATCGTCATCTTCCTCTTGGTTACAAGTGGAATCTTCATCCACTGTAATAAGTCTATTATTATTTTCTTCTAACTGTTCCTGCTGAGACTCATGCCTGTCATCAAATCCAGGTTCTTCTCCTCCTATCTCCCCATTCCTCCCAATGTGCTGCTCCTCTTGTTGTCGTCTCTGCTGCTGCTCCTCCTCTTCTACGACCCGATTCATCTGCTCCTCATCTACTTGGCTTGAGGAAGCATTACCTCGAAGAGATCCACCAGTTCGTCGCCTCTTGCTGCCCACAGAGAGCAGTTCCTGATTCATTTCCAAAAGCCAGCTTGCTACTTCTTGGACCTTGGCTAGGCTATCTGAAGATGCAAATGCTTTCACATTCTAAGGAGAAAAAGAAAAAGTGGAAAATTACAAAAGTTACTTTTTTTCTATTAGACAAAGCAGTAAAAACCTATTTCATTGTATTATTCCTGGCAACTAAAAACTTCCAGGAAAGAAGGATTAACTTCCTACTTGACACACAACCAGAAAAACCCAAAACAACTATAGGCAACTTTCTAGCAAGAGAATTACTTGTTCTGTCAGTCTGATCATAGTCTCCTTAAGAATCAGATTCTGCAAAATTCAGAAGAACTAGTTGCCCTTCTAGAGAAGCCACAAGAATCATTAACATTCACGTTAACAGAAGACAGAAGTACTTGCAAAAGAACTGTACACAGATCATTTCAAATGGCATTTATTTTCCCTCTCATTTGATTACAGACTTAGTATATTATTCAAAAAACAAACTGCTTTTGGTCTTATGCATTAAGAGCAGCATATTTTCAGATACAATTGAAAGCTTCATTTCTTGTTATTCTAATTTCCTTTTAGATTAATAAAGAAGAGAACACCCATTAAAGAATACAGCTTTATCACTGCCAAGTTTTAAGTCAGCCAGAGAGATGTCCAGTGGTCAGAAGCAGACATCACTAGGCAACCTGCTGTGGCCTACAACTGGCACATACCACACCTGGAAAAAGAATGACTGTTAGCAGTAAAGTTCTCCAAAGTCCAAGAAGCGACAATAATTGTTAAATGAGTCTCTGAGATATTGAAAAAGGCCAAAATTAGGTGCATTTCAACAGAAACTGAAAAATAGTAACACAATTTCCAAATTATTCATGTATTCAGCTACCCACGTGCCTCCAAGCAATATATATGAACACAGACTAATTCATTATTAAGTTTGGGATCAGATTTCCAGCTATAAAGCCTTTGAGGCTGGCACATCCAGACTCTGGTTTCCCTAAATTCAAGCAATGTGTTGAGTAGATGAAGTCAGACAAGTAATCACATTCACAGGCTATGAAAGCAGTACATGAAAACGTGTGCAGAGAGAAATTAGTTTTGTCATTGTGCATGGGAGCCCACAGCCCACCCCACAGACTCAGCAGGCCACACTGTGAGAGAGAGATTCAGAAAGCACAACACCACAAATACTGAATAGGAGCACAACTTCTGAGTCTCCTCAGAGTAAGAGCAGTAAAGGATGTTTCCATGACTACTTCAGCACAGGATCATACCCCCCACCACCACCATCATCCTCTCCTTTTTCTTAAGTCACCTATCTCCTACAGTTTAATATTATTTATTTTTTCTTACCAAAAAACCCTAGGGCCTTGTATGACAGACAAGAAACAGAGAAACCCCAACTTTGCTCCATGACATTTGCAAAAACATTCACCTTACTGGTTAGCAGAGAACAAAGTACCCAAAACCATAGCTCTACTGTAATTTTCGGTGTGTTGTACCATAAAAGGCACAGAAATACATTTACAGGTGTTTTTCTACTCTTTCTCTGAGGAAGATTCATAGCTGGGATTCTGTACTTCTCTGCACCTTTCTTCCTCAGGAGAACACTACTTATATCCCAAAGACAGTGTTCTCAAGTTCCCATGTACCTACCCAGGTGACAATTCCTCCAACTAAAACCTTATACGATCAGTCACTGAAATACGCATTCAAAGAAAGTATCCATTAAGTTCCAATCAGTGAATGAGAAGCTAACATTAAAAGATAATTAAGAGCCACACTTTCAATGGAAGGAAGTAGACATTGTGCTGACTTTTGATTATTCCACGGGAAAAAAGCTTTAGGACACTTGGGTGCACGTGACCCAAACCAGAAGCTAACGTCTATGTTTTTATATTCAAGAGGTAGCATTCAGGTGTGTTTATTTTTCTGTGTACAGCAAGGAGCACTTAAGAAAGATGCCATGAAGAGTGCTCTCTAAGAGAAATATTTTCATTTAACATCTTTCCCCAAAGCACAGAAACCTTAGCATGGGGGAATGATGTTTAATAACAACATTTCATTAGAAGTCAAATTTAGTTGCATATATCATCTGATGATAACACAATTTATGCATCAGACTTGCTACATAGTTTGAGCATTATGAATGAAACAATACTACATCTAATTTTCTCAACTTGGAAATATGAAGAACTAAATAATGTAAAAATTAGTTTAAATAAAAAGAAAACAACAAAAAAAATGAACAAGAGGTTTACATCTTTTCAATCTAGAAATTCTAGTTTCCACCACAAATGTTTCTCTAAATAGCCGTGAGTGTAGCTTAAAAGTTTAATTGCATTTTTTCAGTATCAGCAGCATTATACATGCAATTACTGGTTTAGTATGTACTTGATAAAACTGCAAATGCTGCATTTGTTTCAATAATTTAATACATTACTTCCAATTGGTATCTGTAAACAACCAACGTAAAAGGTCAGCTTTGAAACATTAAAGTAATCAAACGCAAGAATATTCTAAATGTTTAAGTGACAAAAATCACTGTTGTTACTGTTATACCCAAATTAAATTCCAGCCAATTAAAAATGTACACTAGTACTAATAAATATTTTTAATTATTCCTACATTTTTGAGTGATCATCAGTTCATGAAATTAGCTTTAGTCATTAGTGGTTTCCATTTTACTCTGCATTTGCATGAATAAACTCAACTTGTTTTTTCAAGAAGCCTGTAAAATACATTATCAAAATTTAATTACAAGCAGTGCAACATCAGAAATCATCAGTATGCAGAGAGGTGACGCATTTGCTAAAGAACAGATGGATGTACATTATCTGAGAGATATGAAACATTAAAGCTGCCTTCTGTCATGTAAGTGCTTTCAGAATTAACTACTGTCAGCTAATACACAAGATACAATAATTTCCATATATATGGTAGATAAGGAATAAGAAAGGATTATAATTTTGCAGGAAGAAGTGTATTTACAAATCAACTTCCAGAGAACTGACATTAAGTGTTTTCAGTTTAGTACAGTGTCTCTTTCATTTATACAGTCAGAGACCAAAATGACTTAAATCAACTAAAAAACAGAAGAAGCACTGAGAAAAGCTGTTATTTTTCCTACCTGTCTCGGACCACAAAGATTTTTTTCAGACATACACCAAAACATAGCAATGCAAGTGGTAAGACTTTCCATAAACATGCAAAACTCATTAAACTTGGTCAATGAATCTAACTTGGCAAGTCTCAGGTAAGTTTCTTAAAACTTGCACTGTATGAAAAAACAAAATGCAAGAAAACCCTAAGGAAAATGGAAGTCTCCAGACTGATCCAACAGTAAACTCAGAGCTGATGAAGGCATCCCACGCCTCTACTGAAGACTGTGTGCAGCCTCTACCTCTACTGAATACTAAATGCTGCTTAAACATAATTCTTCAGCTTTATCAGTTACATTTTCACAGAAGATAGATTATAAAAATAAATATGAACAGTTGCTCAAAACAAGAAATGCCAAGCAATACTAGAAGGTTAAAAGGAAAACTGCTCAGAATACAACAGGTTGTATTTTGTACTGCGAGGATGACCAATTCACTTCCTGCTTGACTGCTGGAATACCTCTATCCTGCTAATACAGATGAAAAAGTTGTTAAATATTTTTAACCTATAAACCCACATAACTATGGGAAAATGAAATTTCTATTAGTACTGCTTGTTGTTATTTTTCCATTTTTATCACTTGAAACTGTAAAGAAGAAAGGAAATGAGGTGGATGTAGAGAGGTGGAGATTGGGGAGTGGTGGGTTTGTTTTTTAACAAAATATAACAGATAGTGAAAAGGTTTTAAGGAATTAACTTGGAAATTAATGTATTAGACTTACTTGGATACTAACCCAAGTATCATGACAGCATTTAACAAAAAGACAGCATAGCTACAGACACAACGTGCTTTACGGCCAGTGGATGCTCCTAGAACAACGCTTTTGAGATTACAGATTTAGTGGACAAAGACAACTGAATTAACACAAAAACTAAACTGGTATTTGACTAAATCTGAACCCTGCAATATAGCAGAGCAGTGTTATTTAATAATATTGTGTTATTTAACTGTGCAACACTGAATTACTGAGGTAAATAGAAAGCAAAACAGGGACACCCCACCCAAGCAAAGGATCTCCTAAGATTTCAACATCCAAATCTACCTTATGAAAAAAAAAAAAGGCATAAGACCCTTATAAGCACACTGTGCCCAAGAACAACACTGGTGCATTGGTCCTTACAAGTAAGCAGTGCAGTGCAGTGCAGTGCTGCAGAGGTGCAAAGCTGAGACAGAGCACCCACAGGACACCAGCTCTGAGGAGAGGAAGCAATTTATTCTCTAAGATCTGCCCAGACTCTCCCAGCATAAAATGAGTCTCCCAGTTGGAGCACACCTTCTGCTCTAGTTTCACCCAGAAGGTGTTCTGGGACAGCTGTGCTTCAACTCATTCTATTGGGGAGCAGGTGTGGACAATCAGGAATTAGGCTTTAAAAGGTGCACTTGATCCAAGCCCAAACTACCAGACAAAGTGCAAATACACCTAACAAGCCAGCCCATCTAAGGCCTGCTGAGCCCATTTGAAAAAACATGCATGCAAAGGGGATTTACATGCAGCATCAAGCAAGTATAAATTAACACTGAGATGGTAAACCATATTTTATCAAAGAAAAAAATATATTTGAGTAATGGCCATGACAGCTAATGTTGCAGAACACTACAAGCAGGATACATACATGATGTGTTAAAGGAAACAGTTAATATATTGGTCTGATTACTGGCTACACGGTTTGTATATGGGAAGGATTTTGAACAATAGCTAAGTAACAAACCAAAGCAACCAACATGCAATAACTGAAATACAAAAATTAAATTAAGAATCTAACACCTTCTTTTATAGGTTATAGTAGTGGAAAATTATTCTCATGCAAAGACTTAACGAACTTAAGATACTTCAGATAAAACCACAAATTTAACTGAAGTTATGCACGTTAAATGAAAGTTACAGAATAATTTTGCTGCACTACAAAGGACAGCAAACATGATCAAAGTAATGGAGTCACAAAACTGCTGAATACATTGCACAGATGAAGAAAATAAAAAAACCTTCTGTATTTCATCAGTACATTTGTTGATTAGAGCAAAACTGAAATGGATATTTAAAAACTTTCAGTAGCTTTTCTTCAAAATAAAATATATCATTAATAATGTAAAGTTAATGTCTCATTCTACAAGAACACATGCTTTTTCTAAGAATGATAAACTACTACTTTTAAACACACCTCCAATCAACTCCATTATTTACAGCTCCAAGCTCCAGAACAAAATAGCAGCTAAAAAGAGTCTCTGCTCCTGCTTTACTATTAACCTCACAGCAAAGCTCTGACAACATTTATCAGAGTAGCACACACAATGTTTTGGTTGTATTAGAAATTATCCTGCTCTTTTTTCACAATCTCAATATACTTTAACTATCAATTAATGTAGTTTATTCAGTGGCAAAGTGGTCAAAGCAACAAACATTAAATGAAAGCACTCCTCTAATTACTTACTTATGTCAAACATAAATTTGATAGAAAATAAAAAAAATAGATTTATTATTAATTAAATTTTAAAAATATCACAATTAATGTTTCCTGCTTAAATTTAATTATGTCCAGCTGTATTAATCTTCTTCTGCTGCCAGTTTTAATTATCTCCCTCTCTACTGAAATTCAGACCCAACTTTCCATCTACTTCCTGAAGGTTTTCACCAAGTCCTGGTGTCCTGACCTCTCCTCCTGAATGTTTCTGAAGAAAGACACTTCCAGGTTTCCCACCATACATGGTCTACTCTAAGATGTCTCTGTCTCTGGTTCACCTGCTTTTATTTAGCCCCACAATCCTAATTCATCAGACTTTATCCCTTCTTCTCCCTATTTCTCCATCCAATTTACTTTTTTCTCTTGGGACTGCCTCTGAACATGGCTCCCTCTCTTATCCCAGGCCAAAATTTCCCACTCTCTTTTAGCTTCCATTGCTTTACTCTGATCCATTCCCCACAGAAAACAAAGGGATTTACCTAAAAGAGAGAAATACCTGATAATACATGGGTAGTGAGAGCATGACAGAGCCATGTCCTTTGCTATCAGTGAGGGGGACAAACACACAGGTCTTTTAAACCAATAAAAATAAAAGTTCACTTTAACTCTGGGAATGGAAGACTTATCACATAATCCTACCCTCTTCTGGCATATAAGTATTAAACACAGGATAACAAAACCCACTAGAGAAGGAGCATACAAAAAGCAGTTTAGAAAATAAATAAATGCTACAAGAATTTATGTATATTTAGCAGTATTGAGGCTCACTGGCTTGATAAAGAAATACCAGAGGTAGAAGAGAGATGAAGAGACCTTTCATAAGCAAGAGTTTAGAAGACAAGCAGTCACACTCTTTAGATGACAATAAAGTATGTATGATCCTACAACCACCTACAAGGTTCAGGCACAAACATAGAACCTGGATGTATTATAGCTTATATGGGTTCCACAGATTTCTCTCTGCAATACCAAGAGGAGCATCAAATCTTAATGCTTTAAACCAAAGGCCTTTTCTTCCCTCTTTGTGCATTCACAAAAGAAGGGCTGCTCTGGCTAAAAGGGGATAATCTGAGTTGATGTCATAGCAGTTTTCAAGGCTCTAGCACAAAGAATCATGCTATAAAATGTATGACTTGATGTCCCAATTAAAGCAATCACCATATAAAAGGAAGATAGAAACTAGGGGATTTTTCCTTCTACAAACACTTGTTTGTAAGTAATTCATGAGGTTAATTCTTGTATTTGAAGTGTTTCAAAACATGCCTGCATTTTTCTTGTTTCAAAAAGAATATCATAGCAAATAATCAGTGAATAATGTCTTACAGAAATTCTACTTTTACCTCGAAATTTGTCTCATGAGAGAATGAGAATCATTGTGTAATGCTGTGGCAAGGACAGGGTGGCGGTAAGAGGGAAATATGAAAGTGTCACACAGTAATAAGAAAATTGCATTTAAAAACAAACAAGCAAACAAAAAATGAAACAAAAACCCCATCCACACCTAATTTAAAGTCCTTTTCCTCAAAGCCATATCCCAGCTGACAAGTTATTAACACACCAGTACAGTGTTATAGTAGAAGTGGGGAGCTCAGGCCGCTCTATCAAGAACTCTGTTCACACTTCTTAGCTCCCTGAAGGGGAAGACAAACAGCAAAAGTACAAAAGTAACTCCTTAATTTTAATTTTGCACTGTTATGTTTTCATCAAGAACAGTGAATGGATATAAAGTAGAATAAACTCACTTGCATTCCTTGGAAGATATCATGGGAGGAAACAATCCACAGTAGTAGGAGATCTGTATTGTCACTAATCTGTGTTCATACAAATAATTTTGTTATTTTTAGTATTTTTATTAGTAATGACTGTTATGCAGAAGATGGCTGGTTTGTCTTTTCTCTAAAAACTCTTTAAAGAAGAAGGATTAAGCTGAAAAATGTGACAAGTTAACTATCAAGTGGAACTAATGAAAGGCTTCTCTTCCCTTTTCCTCAGAAAAAACAGCAGGAAAAAAAAGCTGAGTTAAAGGGTGACAAGTTTTCCAGAAACTATTAAAAATAAAATAGGCAAATCCTGTATATAATCCTGCATGCTGCCACTCAATATCAAGCAGTGATTATTTTTCCATTGAAAGGACCTCTGAGGTATAAAAGCTAAGCACACAATTTTCAATTGCATTGTCTTAACCTTTCCACTACGACAACTGTACCATTATTTGGGTTCTTATATTAAATTTTTTATCTCTCCAAATTAAAAGCTCTTACCTTGAATAACTAATGAATACCTGCTTATTGTTTTCCCCATGAATTAGATTACTACAAGAAGCCTACACTACTACTGCTGGAGAAACAGCAAAAGTATCCTTGTTTGCTCAATTTAGAACAGCAAGTTAATATTTCAGCCTCATGTAAACTACACTTTCTGTGCATACTAACAAGGAAGAGTTTCTTGCCAAAAGCAAACATTAGACCATACTTAAAACAACATAAACAGAGTATCTTTAGCTACATTACTTGAGAATCATGTGGGCTGAAGAATTCTCAGTTTAGGAAACGAGGCAGGCAGTTTCTTATACGCCTTTCAAATTTGAGGATGCTGTTGTATACCTGCTTAGCGAAGGCTACAGATGTACCAACAGAATCATCCAAAGTCTTCCATGATAGATAATAAATGGAATAAAGAATTTCTCTATAAAAAAGGATCACAAATCCTCTTATAGTGCAAAAGGAAACTAAGCACTCCTTAAAACAAGGACCTCCCCAACTGCCCAGACCAGAAACTGCTTAGGATAGTTTTATTCCGCTCCAGGTCTTTCATCCATAGGAAAAGAGTCTGAGGAGCAGTAAGGATGACCCTCTGGCTTTCTAGTAGAGAACTTAGATTAAGCTGTGCTGGAGTGTTATTATGTTATAGAAAAACTCTCCTGAGTTAACACACATTAAGCCATAGGTACCAACACATGGAACCAGAAATCTCAATTATGAAGTCTAGTACTATCATTCAGTAACATTTACTATGAAGAAACAACGCCCTTCTTCCCAACTGCCTAGGTGAACAAGGACTTTATCTAATAGACAAGAAGCAAGATCCAATCACTTAATGATGAAATGAGAAAAATACAAATGGAATTAACTATGAGGACAATTACACACTGCAATAGCTCACTACAAAGACAGGAAATTCATCACCACTTTAAGTCTTAAATTAGAAATATACTCCATTTTAGTTTAACACATACAGTCAACAGCTGCAGAACATGCAGCTCCCAGGGCACGGTGAGCTCCCTGCCTCTCCCTGAGAATGTACACACACGAGAGCTGTTGTCACCTCCTCTCTGCTCCCACAGTGACACAGAGACAAAACGTATTACCAAACTACTGATTAAACCCTGCCCAGTTTCAGTGCAGACCTACTTCACAACTACTAGGCTTAAACAAAGGCTAGTGCTGCATGGCCAAAACAGCCTAAACATCATTTTTTCCTCAGCATCCTTAACATTGATGGGCCCTGGGGCTGGGATGCATTTCCAGTGGGAAAACTTTAGCAGTACAGTATGCTGAACCACTTTACATATCCATTCACACAGACTCTAACCTCGCCTGGTGCTGCTTCGCAAAGTTGCATCGTAAGAGCAACACATGAATAACTTCCAAGCAGAGCTGCTCATTATTAATGCAAACTATTCTGAAGGCAAAGACAAAACAGCATTTGGCAGCAAGACCACTGCCATTAAGATGTTTGCCTGCAAACCTCAAAATGATTTCTGAAGTACCCAACTGACTTCTCTGTCTCAATTTCTTTCCTGTCCACTAATCATAAAAGTAATTTTGGGTACATTTCCTGAAATTATAGGTTTTGCTAATAGTGAGTTGCAATTTTACCAGATGGCTGGCGTCAGCGTCTGGCAAAATGGTAACATGGTTTCTTGGACTAAAACTACAACTCAAATGTTGCTGAAATGCAGCACAAACAAGCAGACATACAGAAGAGCAGACACATCAAAAACCCAAAAAAAAAAATTTAGAACACAGGGCGAAAAAGATGGAGAAAAAAAGGTCATCTTTAACTGAAGTGGGTTAACAGACCTTGAGAACAAATAGCAGCTAAATTTAGTCGAATTTAAAATTAATTGAGTTATATGAAAACAGGAGGAAAGGCAGGAAATTAATATCAAGAACCAAATTGTACCTTACCTCAGAGCTGTTTGAGAAAAGTCTTCTAATATGGAAGAACATATTAGAGAGGCTCCAGAGAGGTCCAGAGAGGCTGTGGTTGTGAGTCTCTCTCACTGGAGATATTCAAGAACTGCACCAACAGATGGGAACATATATACCCTTTACACTGAAAAGCATTCTAGTGGTTAAAAAGATGACAGCAGAATTCAAGTTGAGAAAAGTGAGAATCAAGAGCTGTGACTACTACTAAAAACATTTTTCTCTGAGTGATGAACTGTTGAAGTAAATATCCCTTTTTCAAGCAGCTCTTCTACCACCTTTAATAAGCAAGAATAATCAACTCCCTTTACTCCCAAGAAGCTTGAATGCACAGAAGAGTATTTTCAAGCCTCTTAATAATGACTAATGATATAAAGGAGAAGCAATGCAGGTTATGCCACGAGAAGTCCAATCTCACTATTCTGTTCAGTTGCAGGCTTCTGCATCAGACTAACCTCCAAGGAATTACTATAAGGTTATGGTAAAAATTAATAATATTCTACTAATACTAAATAGTCTTCCCACCTTTGAACTTTACAGTTTTTTATATTGTTCCAAGCAAGATGACAAGAGAATTAAACACCCAAGTCTTTCCAAGTTATCAATAAGAAATTTCACCTCAAGATCCACAACTGACAATGCTTATTCCAGGCTACTGCCCAAAATTTTTATTTTAATTTCCTGTTTCAGTTGCCTATTCTTTAAAAAAAGTCTGAAGGACAAGGCCAACAGTATCCTGGGTGCATTAGGAAAAGCATTACCAGCAAGGGAAGGGAGATGGTCCTGCCCCTCCACTCAGCCCTGGTGATGCCACCTGGAGTGCTGTGTCCAGTTCTGGGCTCCTCAGGACAAGAGAGACATGGAGCTCCTGGAACAGGTCCAGTGGAGAACAACAAAGAAGTTGAAGAGACTGGAGCACATCTCTTAGGAGAAAAGGCTGGGAGACCTGGGCCTGTTCAGCCATGAGAAGAGAAGATGGAGAAAGGACCTCATCAATGTCTGTCAGTATCTGCAGGGAGGGTGTCAAGGGGATGGAGCCGGGCTCTGCTCAGTGGTGCCAAGCAACAGGACAAGAGGTACTGGACAGAAACTGATGCACAGGAAGTTCTACCTGAATATGAGGAAGAACTTGGTTATTGTGCAGGTGACCACACACCAGAATGGATGGTCCAGAGAGGCTGTGGTTGTGAGTCTCTCTCACTGGAGATATTCAAGAACTGTCTGGACACAATTCTGTGCCAAGTGCTCTGGGATGCCCCTGCTTGAGCAGGCAGGTTGGACCACATGATCCATTGTGGTCTATCCCAATCTGACCCCACTGCCTGATTCAGCTATCATGTAGTCCTACACACTAGGGAAAAAAAAAAAGTAATTCTATCAATACTGTTAAAGCAGATTAGAGAAAAGGCTGTAACATAAAATAGACAAAGGCATTTCTTATTTAATTCACCAGTTACAAACTAAATTTCTGAGATAAGAAAAGGTAGCTGGGGTCAGATTGCGGTAGAAAACATGCCTCTTGAAAGCAACACAAGATATAAACACTGGTGTATTTTACCATTTTGGTGAGAAAAACTACAGCTCAGCCTTATTCCTGTGAGGTTGCTCTAAAAGAACAAGGATCAATATATATTTTATGAAGAAAGCCTATCTGTCCACAGTCCCAATTCATATATTATAAAATGTTCAGCTGTGAACGTTTTATCAGATTTCTGCAGTATCCACTGAGCAATACTGTCTCCATTCTGAACGCTGTACTTCCAAAGATGAACTCCAAATTATGTACTTTCTTCCAGAGCTATTCAATGAACATGTTAAATGCCTTCGCATCAACATCTGATAAGGAAGATCCTTTGATCTGCAGTTCTTTTAATAAAAGCAAGAAATACAAAGAGAAACATACAGGCAGCATTTACCAGACTTGCTGAAATCTACTAATACACTGGTTTGTCTGGATTTTCAGCATCTTCATCATTAGAAAGACATAAGTAAATCAAGGTCACATACTTGATGTGACCAGAGCACAGCAGAACACATTCCCTTTTACAGTGCCTAATTTAAAAGGAAAAAAAAAAATTCCAAACCAATTACAGTCTCCACATGGTATTAAAAAAACAGTAAATGCCTTCTCATTAACCTCACATCTCCAGAACACTGCCTAGCACACATTGGTTCCTAAGTGTTATGTTCTCTGTGTCACAGAGAAGCTTTATGGCACTAGATTTAAAATCTGACCTTGTAGAACAACAAGGCACTTGCTGACAAACAGCATGAGTGAGTGCCAGGTTTAGAGGAAGATGATATCCCAGCCTGTCTAAAAGAATCTGGCCCTGGCCCAAACAGACTCTTAGCAGGCTCCACTGGAGAAATAGAAATGGTTGCAATTATTGTTATTGATTTAATGCCTTTAAAATGGCTCTCTGAGAATCTTATTTCAGTAACTGATTAAGCAGTATGATTCAGCAGCAGGGCATCTGCTAACAACCTACAGAAACATAGTTTTCTTTGCTCAAACTATTCCTGGGACTGGGAAAATAAGTTTTTGTATTTGCATGACCAAAGGTAGATAAGAATGTAAGGTAGCCTACAGTATTTATGTCTGGCAGGCATTCAAACTTTCTTTCCAATTCTACAAAGCCATCAATTCTAACATCCCCTGGTTTTGTTCTAGAACAGTTTCCTAGCAGGAGAGGTTATGTGACTACAAGCAGTAAAGAGAGCTGTGTTCAATGCAGTAAAGCATTGACCATGTATACAAATAAAAGAGATACTGATGCAGACAAATATAAACAATCTTAAAATCTGAAACTGGGATCATAATTTGAGTGGACGAAAAACAGGTTATAGAGATTCTTTTCAGTGAATTATGTAATTTAAGATGCTGTTACTGCTCTACCAAAGGACATTTTCAGTGGAGCTTCACCAAAATCAACTGTCCCCCCCTTACCCATTCCAGAAAAAAATACCCAAATCAATTTTATCTCACCAGCTTCCTCTAACATATATGGTGTTGCTGGCACTGGGTTAAGAATGGCAGATATAAACTGTTTGAAGGACAGCAGATCTTACACTTTTCTAGCAGAGATGGGTAATGACTAGGGACTGATTAACATCTTACATCACTTCAAAATGCCCATAAACTTGAAGCTGTACACTTCAGTAAAAGCAAGGCATTCTCTACTGCTAGCATTATGGATCCAAACCTGACTACTGTGAGGAGTCTCACCAACCCACCAGCTCACCAGAGCTAGCATCATTTCTCATGCCTATGTGGAAAGAGGCATGCAGAGCTCAGACATTTTCTTTCCAACAATGAGCACACGACACAACAGCAGCTGCAAAGAGGAACAACCTCCCACATCACTGCCTGAATGCACCTTTACTGTAGGCTAATCTATGTTCCTGATTTTTCAAGACTCCTGTAGGTGCATAGCAGTCTCTTTTTCCCAGACAGTGCTAAACAGCACCAGCTGTACTGACCAAACACAGACTGCACCACTCCCCAGCCACACCTGGTGCCTGCCCTGGCAGCTACACCAGGTGTATCAAATTCCACAAAGGTCTGCTTGCTTCCAAAATATACTGGTCTCCAATATCCACAAGGCTAGCTGCCTTGTGATATTCAGCTGCCTACTGATATTCAGAAGGAGAAATTAGCTAGATTGTTGATAATAGGTGGAAATCCAAAGCAGCTGGAATGGTACAATTTGTGAGACAAAATGGTTTGTCTGCTAAGTGCCACAAGAACCCACAACACAATAGGCAAGGGAGAAGTCAAATCTTGTTGACAACAAAGAACAGAGCTCTGGATCCACTGAACACATATGAAGCACATTGTTGGGTTGATTGTTTATTTTCTAACCTAGAAAAGTTGTTAAAAAACAAAATTCGTAAAATAACTGATTTAATACAAATAGTGAGGCCATTATCCAGATAATTCAGAATGTTGTTTTATCACTACTGTGTAATAGTGATGTGTGGAACAGTCCAGCTGCAAACAGTTGCATTTCACTCCAACTGTTTCTAGTGATAGAATGCCAAATTGGATGACTTTCTGAATAATACATTGGTTGTTGATAGCAACAGCACCATTGAAAACAGTGCATTTGTATTTGTTCTTACTGGAAAACCTGGCTGATTAGGTTATGTTCTATGAGATACTTGAAGCTTGCAAAATGGACCTTACAGTAACTTTCTCACTGAAGCAACCCAAAAAGGCTTTTAGTAACTGTAAGGCTCTCTCACTAAATAGCTCAATTTCTCAAAAAATCTAGTCCTCCACTGAGGAAACCAGAATATAGTACAAGCAAGGTGAAGTTCAAGTTGTTCCTCACAGCCGTCACATCAGTATGTATTTTAATTTTTCTTATAATCTACACATGGGCTTCCACGTTCTCAGATGCATGGATGACTAACAAATTATACCATTCTGTCCAAAGTTCAGAAGTCACTTTTTAGTCACCAAGACACAGGAATCAACTACTTCCTCAATTAGGTATGAAGTATAAAATGTTACCAAAAATACAGCTGAAATTTTTAAGGTATTTACATTTCCATTGCAATTATCTCAACACCTGGGAAATATCTAGCACACCAATTTTCTTTCTTCACTAAGAATCCTGGAAAGTAGGCTCTAAAAAATGCTTTCATTTCCTGGTGAATTCCTCATAGATTTTTATCAAAACCTAGCAAGAACATATTTTCTACTTGTAATAGTGTAGGGTTTATGTACTGAAATCCACTCCAACAGAGCTCATAGCCATTCTCAGAGGTACTGCAGTCAACATGGAGGAATGGCACCCATGAGGTCTACAGATCTGCACTTACTCCTCAGACATTAGTGAGACCAAGTATATGTTTCCAAGATATCTTATCATCATGGATGGGCATTGACCTAAAACCCCAAGCTCTTCTAGGCACTTTTGGTATGTTTTTTCAATATGTTAAACAACTACTTTGACATTGAAAGGACCATCTGTTTCAGGAAGATGGCTGTTCCCAGCAGCAGCTCCTGCACTCAAGTGTTCACTTCTCTGTTCAAAAACTGACCATTTTAAAAATACTGATCAGCAGAAATTTATTGTGGCTCTTTTTGGAACATCTGGCCCAAAGCCACTTTTTACAGACTGCCCAATTAGTTTTGCATTCCTTGATTTTTGAGTCTCAGGGGTGGGGGGAGAGAGCAAAGAAAGCCTGCTGCACATCTGGCTTGGAGTTGAAACTGTCACAGAGAACAACATCTGCCACTCCCAGCTCTAGGGCTTACCAGAAACAAACAAAAAAAATTTCTGAAATCCACAGACCTGGACCTGTTTTAAAGGACTTGTTACGAGTGGACAGGAGGTGGCAACCTGAAAGTCTGATCCCAAACCCATTAAGTCCCGGGCAATAAATTTACAAGACAGAAAAGATTCCAGGGACTTTTTCTGATGAGACCTAATATCAGGAAAATGTTCAGCTCATGGTAGCAGGACAACAGGCTGGGCATTACTAGGTCTTTCTATCACTGGTGAAGGACTAGAGATTGGATGATGAGTGCTCCACCATCTATACCCCAGCATGGGAAATAGTAAGCAGCTCTGATGCAGGCACCATCCATCAGTGACAAATGGTTGACTTAGTAGAGATCACATTACCAATCTCAAAAAAGCATGAGGTTTCTATGAACTTGCATAGAAATTCTCTTAGTTAAGCAACAGAGAAAAACAGAAGAAAGCTTCAGCAGACTTTCTAGTAGGACTTCTTTAAAATATAAAAAATCAACTTCAGAAGTCTGACAGCAGTTTTAACATATTCTTTAAAAATTATTTAGTTGGTCTTTCTCCTTTGACTTGTGTGCATACAAGTTCCAGTGGAAACTGAAATATTAGTTGAACTTTTTATACCTAGAGATACATGAGGACTAAAACCAGCATCATAGGGAAACCCTAGATCATTGAATTAGATAAAATTGCAGCAAAGCAGCCATACATTAATTTTAAAATAGGTAAGGACTACCAGCTAATAGAACACAAGTGCTCAGCAAGCTCAGCATGCTTATTCTGCACAAGATTTAATTTGCTTTTAAAGCACACTTCCTGACACATTAAAATAAGCTAGCTATTTAAAGGGACTTCTGGAAAGAATAGGAGTGTAGAGATACATGCATACACTCTTCCTGAGGCACAGGCCCAGCCTCCCACACCCAGCCTGCTTATCCCTGCATCCAACCAGATCTCCTGGCGTACCTGCGCACATAAGCATCACTAATCTGCTTCAGTCAGAATGAGCCAGGTTAGCTTACAAGTTTAAACTCTCAGCTAAGCAGATTCATTTTGCCTGAAATAGATTAGGAAGCACTCTCAAGACCAGTTCCACACACAGATTAGAGGTGAACAATCTACTTCATGGGCACAGGGCAGGCAGCATGCAGCCACAACCTGCAGTCAGCCTAGCTGAACCTGAACTCTGCCTACTATGGCCCAGTCATATTCACCTGGGAAAGTAGCAAGAGCTTGCCTCAGATTCGTGCTCTGTTCTGTTCCATAGTTTCCCCATGTTGGTAAGACCCACCAAATGTCAGCCAAGGATCTCAGTCACAGTCTTAGAAGGAGGCTGGCATCTGCAGCCTACAAAGTTGTAGACATTACACACATCTCAGAAACGCACCTTACAAGTGATGAGTAGAAATGAACTGCTAACACTTCCCTTATTTAAGCAGAGAACAAGTTGTAAATGCAATTAAAATGTTTCACATTTTCCAAGCAACAAAATTATTTTTTGTTATTTTCTTTGTGATAAACATAAGAGGAAAGGAGTACTGGTCAATTGGAATTGCCAGAAAGATCCTATCTCACTACTACAATTCATGGGCTTCCTGCTTCTTTAGCAGTCACTTTCATAAATGAACATCCTGAGAAACCTCATGAGGACAAGATAATTTCAAGGGAGAAGGAAAAAAAGTTCATGTCTATATGCAGATGGCAAATTTACCACAGAATTTACTACTTGGACAGAGTGCTTTGCTCCCAACTTGACTCTCAATTCTAAAAAGGGGTTTTCTTGTGGGTGGTGGTTTTTTAATTTAAGTTGTTCCAATAATCTCAGAAATTTAACAAAATATAAGACAAATCTGCAAATACACTGAAAGCATAAGAAAAGGTATTACAAATCCCATTATCAGTGGGTTCAAGGAGATGAGCTGTGCAAGGGCAAATTCCACAACTGGAACTATAAAAAAGGGTCATTCCAAAAGTGAATGTTTTAATGGCTTTTCTACCACTACACTGCATTCACACGTGCCTGCTTCTCTTCTGCTACCACTTCTTGTTACTCACGTCTCCAAGAAGGTTTGAGTGAAAATTTTTGTTCTTTTATCTACAAGAAAGCAACACAATTAGGGAGAACAGACATGTAGACAGGACATCTCCACTATCCAGGTTGATGAGAGAACTTAGAGCATGCTTCAAGGAACGGAACATCATCAAGAACGTTTCTACCTTTTTGGTTTGTTTGGGTTTTTTGGTGTTTATCTTTTTTTGGTTTTTTTCTTGGACTTGGTTTGTTTTTGTTCTTTTTTAGTAGATCATAGATGCATGGAAGATATAAGAAGGTAGAAGAATTAGTAATTTTTATCCATAAAATACAATACTATTGTTCAGGAATACATGCTGTTCTTACCAAATCTTCATCAGCAAGCAGCAAAAGATCACAGCTGAAAGAGATGGCAAGAGCAGAACGCAGAAACAGCTACAGACTGCTAATATTTGCAGATGTGGTAATAAAGTAAAATAAATAAAATGCCAACTGAATCTCTTCTGTTCTGGTAGCAGCAGTGCCATACACTATTTCAAGAATGACTTGAAATTATCCAGCCATTGACACAAAACCCTCAAAAATCAACACTCGCAGATAATGTGTTCATTTGTATTTTACAGAATACTTAAAAAAGTTTACAAGATGCAACGAAAGTCCAAAATACCTGGAGATCAGTTTCTTTGTTTTGAAAAGCATCTGCAGCTGGATTTGAGCAATTATTTGGTTCTGCAGTGAAGACATGTTCAGTGACTTTATGCTTCAGTAATAATGAACAACAGCAGCGATCGTGAAAGATGGTAACATAGTACTCTGTAAAAGCTCCATCTTATCTCTTAAAAGAAAACCCAAAGAAAGAATGAAACATCTTTCCAAGTGCTAACATATCCAAAAAAAGGCTGTAGGAAATTATTCTATTCCTGCTTGTTCGTATATTACCTCTATCCTTTCCACTCCCATGACTGAAATGCCTTAGTGCATTTCTGAAAGTCTATTCAAGTCTTTTGGATCTGCAGAAATAAAACAACCCTAGATTTTGCTTTTTAATATGCACATTATCACCTCCAAATTAGTTACTAGTAACCTGCATACCCAGTACATAAACATGAAATCCAAAAGCAGGTGTTTTGTTTATCCTTCACAGGCAAAGTCCTTTCTCCAAGTACATGTTTGACAAATATCAACCAGGATCTCTCACTCTCAATACATGTGCTCCTTTCCAGAAGGAATGTGCCAAGTGGCTCTGGTGCAGTGGAGTCCATTGTTTATACTGTCTAAAGATCAGTATTTGCTCAACAGAATTCACAGATCTCAGACCAAGAACAGAAGACATTTAGCTGCTTGCAATGGGATTGATGTGCTGTTTATTAGGTCACCCACTAGTGTTTCAGAAAATTAGAAGCAGCAACACAGCAAAGTAGGAGATGAGATCACAGAAAAAATGTGTTTTAAAAAGAAATTGCAAGGTGAAGTTAGAAGCTGTGTATCACAACAGAGAATATTCCAAGTACATGTGGCAGTGTAAAACTAGAAGTGAACTAAGCATAAGGGGATAGGAAGGGGAAAAAATGTGAAGCATAGAATAAATTACACAGTGTAAGGTCTAAGAGGAATTATAGATAATTCATTACTAGATAGAGAGTAAACAGGATCAGATCTGTTCAGTGCCTGTAGGCAAAAAAGTGCATTATTGATTTACTGTATTATGCAAGGCTTGGAGAAAGACGACAACTTGGGAGTAAGTGTTCCAGCATATCAATTTTTATATTTAGTAACAGCTGAAACAAGCAGAAATGGACACTTCATAACATTAGTACTTGGTTGTTTATTTTATGCTTCAAGATAAATTGGCTTTGTGCACCAAGACGAGGAAAGCTGTCATAAAGGCCAAGAACTCAATTCCTTAATTTAATAATATTTAAAGCTTCTCTAACAATAGAGATGGAGTTCAACCAGCATTGTCCTTGCAGCACACCACCAATATTGTGAGGACAAGAAATACGTAAAGAAAACAAGTAAGATGTTAAACCAGTCAGCCGCTGAAGTTCACTAACCAGATTAATGCCTAAGGTAGCTGAAGCATTTACAAGGAAGTATTTTCAAAAAGTGTTCACCTCCCTAAACCCCTTTTATTTGACATACCCAACACAGGCTGGTGTAAATCTGTATATGATCCTGAAATGTACAGGTTGCTAAAGGCCAACTCAAGTTTGACATCACATGTAAGTTGCAGAAGTCTATCTATCTTTGCATAGGACCCTTTGCCAAGTTTTTTAGAGCTGATGTGACAGATCAGCAACAGGGCCCAAGGAGAGTTACTGATGAAATAAATTAGTAAAAGCAAACTGAAATGTAGATTACAAGTAACAGGCACTCTCAATGTGACTAGTAAAGGCAAAAAACATTACCTTGGGACAGCAATCAATTTTATAGAATTAAAAAAAAGAGAAAATATGAAAATGTCTTTTTTTATTCTGAGAAAATGCAAGAGTATACTACAATCCTTGCATGAAAATGAAATAAAATGTTTTATTAGTGGCAGAATGTGGAAAACAGTGGACTCATGGTTGTAGGAATGTCAATCTTGCCATTGTGATAGATGCCCTGTCAAGATACAGTAATTACTATCTTCTTTAAAAAGAAGTCTAAATTTATACAGCAGTAGTATGTACCTTCCTCAGCATCAAGGACATCTTAACTGGCCATCTGAGAACTTGCTTGTTAAAATCAGAAGTGTAATTGCATTCAAACAGCATGAGTAAATCTATAAAATCTGGAGGTCTGTGAATAGAAGTGGCTGAATAAAGTGCAAAAATACCATTGTGTCCTTACTGTTCCCTCCTCAAAAAACTATGCCAACTACAAGTGCAAGTGAAGTTTGACACCATCTGTCACCTAATTACACCTTATATAATGTATGTCATCGGGACATTTGCCATAGCCATCCCTCTGCAAGGGATGGCACAAGATTCCAGTTGTCAGCTACTGACATTTTCCTGCTCATAGAATCAGTCACTATCACCTGTAAAGCTAGATGTACTAATACATGACCTATGGCTAAAATAAACTGGTAACAGTTAGACAGCCAAGGAATTACCATCACTTCTTTATTTCTCAGCTCTTCTGAGTAGTAGTTGCTGGTAGTATGCACTATTTTCCATCATTCCTACACTTGGAATTTCAATTCTGAGAATCAAAGGTCAGCTACACATTGGAATAGCATTCATTCACTGAGTATCTGGAAATCTAGCACACATAGGAAATTTTGGAAGTGTGATTCCCATGTGAGAAGATGAGAGGACAATTAAGAGTTTGTTCCTTAAGTTACAAGAATCTGATGCCACTGGATTTTAGCACTTCTGCAACTCACTATTCCACAAACAGCCACTCTGTGCACTAGCTGTGATGCATCAACTAAGGTCCAAGATTTATCTCCCTGTGCTTGTAGCACTCAAACCTCCTGCTATTTAGCTAATATCTCTAATATATTAATACGCATTTTACATCTTTGCTCTCTCAGAACAAGGTTCATGGCTGGCTTTCCCCTAGTGGTAGTAGGGGCATTGATTGTTTTGTTTGGGGATTTTTTTAGATGCCATGGATCATAATGGATCTGGGGTCAACCGAGTCAATGCAACAGCTGAGAACCATTAAACACAGTTTCCAACAAAACTCACTCTACTTCTTTGCCTACACTTTTCCACAGATAGAAGGTTGCTATTTTACTTCAGTCACAAAATTAAAGATCCACAAGAAACTTAAAAATGGAGTACTACCAGGGTTGGAAGAATAATTAATGCAACCATACTAGCAATACAGAATAGTGGTAAGATTCATGTTATGTGTTGCATGAAACAGGTTTGAGGAAGACTTTGACACTGAAACACATTGTCCTGGGTTTTGGAGCCGGGTTTTGTGTATTCTATTTACATTTGTTTGGGGGCCTGATGTCCCACCTTGATAGGCCATTGTTACCTTTCCCCAGCCTGTGTGGTGCATTTGCATTTCTATACATCTCATGCCCTGGCCGTGGGGGGTGGGGGGAGGGGAGGCGGCCGGGAGGGAAGGCTCGGCCGCGCCGGTGCTGTGCTGCTGCAAGAGCGGAGTGCTCTGCGTTTCCTCCCCTGCCGTGTGGCAAGAATTTCTTCGCCTCCTGTGCTCGCCATCCTGCTTCCCTTCTCCACCCTAATCCAGAGCCAGGGCTTCTCAGGAGGATTGTCCCCTTCATCCCTCCCTGACAAGACAGGAGAGCAGCCAGTTTTTCCACCCGATTTTCTGTCGGGAGGAAGACCGGATTTTCGTCTCACCAGATTCCATCTCACCATTCCCGGATCCCCCTCCTCACCACCCCTGAACTTGCTTCTTCACAGAATCATCTCTGCTCCAACAGAATCACGTCTGCCACTTCAGAAGGACTTTACTTTTGGACTGTTTTCAACATCCTGAATCACAGGGTCAGATTGAGGCTCTGACTCTATCAGGGTTTTCTTCCAAAATTGTTGTTTATTTGTTTATTTGTTTGTTTGGTTGGGTGGTTTTGTTTCCTATCACATTTGTATTGTTAATATTTCCTAGTAAAGAACTGTTATTCCTATTCCCAACATCTTTGCCTGAGAGCCCTTGATTGCAAAATTATAATTCGTCGGGGTGTGAGGGGTTGGTATTCTCCATCCTAGGGGAACCTCAGTTTCCCTGGCAGATACCTGTCTTTCTAAACCAAGACACACATGAAAATTCATTATGTTCTTCATAAAGAAAGATGCCTCTTCTGTAAGTTGTCCGCAGTGGATGGTATGGTCACCAAATGGCCAGAAACATCTCAGTCTGGAAAAGATTAACCCCACATTTCTAGTAAGAATCAACCTGGAAGTTGGTATTTTTTGTCTCCACAGAGTAATAATTATCCTTATGTGCAGTTTTATTTTTGCTTTTGGAACTCAATGCGTTAAGAAATTCCACAAACTACAGCACATGCACATTAGCTCCTCATTCTTCTGACGGAAAAAGTGCCAAATGAGCAAAATGTTAACCAAGACACAGAAAGTACTTAAAAATCAACCTGCGTATAGGCTTCAATGCGCCCATCTGATCCTAAGGAAATTTTAATGAGAAATTTAAAAGGCACTGTGTATTTATACATAAGCAAGATAAAAAAAAATCTTGGTTACAAACAATGAAACAAAGAACTTCTCAGACCAATAAAACTTGCAAAACTTAATCAGTTTGTAACTGGCAGTTGTTGCTGCTTTCCTGAGCTCCCAACAAAAACCGACACAAAATCAACTGCAAGTAAATATATAAACACATACAGATAATTGAATAAATAGATAAATAAAACTGAGCATCAAACAAGCATAACCAGCAAATAGAATTTATCCATATTATTCACCTGAATCAGGCTTAGTGGTTTGCCAGTTCATGTTTTGTTTCAAATTCAGCTGGCTCATCACACTTACTGGGATGCTCTGCACTAACTTAACAATGTGCATGATCTGCACACTTTAACATCTTGAATTGCTCATGCTATGCAAGGGATCTTTTTAGGTAGAAAAAATAATTAATGACCAATCTTCCATCAGTAAAATACCACTCAAAATTAGGGGTTGTTATACCTTTAAGATAAATAAATTACAGAACTCCTTTCCCAGCTCCTGCACTTATCCTTCAGTCCACGTTGTCTAGCTGTTTCCTTTCTTCCTCAATTTATGCCACTTAACCAAAACCTGCTCAAGAAAAATATTTTGTTGTCACTGCAGATCCTGTGAGAAATAGCTGTAGCTGTGGGTGGAAAGCAGATGGAAAATGCTTTGGTATACATTAGTTATGACATGTTCAGGAAGTCTCTTCTACTCTCCATCCTGAATTGTGAGTACGGGCATAGGCATTCAGAGGAAGGAAAGGTGTAATCTGCATCCTCTGGGGAGACTGGGGGCAGGGAGAGCACAAACTGACTATTACTGACAACTATGCATCTGGGAGGCAGCACAGTAGGAAATGGAAAGCAAACAATGGAAGTGACCAGGCAAGCAGATGGAGCCAAAAAGCTTGGGGGAAAAAAAATAATCAAGTGACAGCTGCATTAGTTGGCACACAGTTCCCAACGGTTGGCAAAGACACTGCACACGTACTTGTGAAGATGTGGCACAAAAGAAACAGAAGCAATAAGGTCCAAGAGGCTACAGAGACCGTTTTGTTAAATGTGTTAAAAAGGTGGGAAACAGACGTGATTTTTATCCCAAGTCCAGATGAGAGAATTTCAGCAAGTCACTACCTTCCTTGTGCCTTATTTCTCCGGTTACAGGAAATGGGGATCACCTTTTTAAAGTACTTGGAATACCCCTACAAATGTTTTGCCATCTTGCAGTCACCTGACACTTTTCTCTGTGCTTTTCACAAAGAAAATACTCTCTGGAGAAAATGTGACCTAGTGGGAAAACTGCTGAATACATTCTGACGAGATTTGGTTTCGATGCTCCGATTTGCCAGGGGCCTGAAGAAAAACCTTAATCCTTTTCACTTTCAGAGTCTGTTTCCCCATTTATAAAGTGATATTTATTCCATATGCTTCCCTGAAGAAGGTCTTTGAATAGTGAAAGGTAAATAAAGGATAAAAAATCTCATTACTTTGTCAACCCAACTTCTTCCTGCACATTTATTACAACAGTCTCACACTCCAATTTTTGCCCCCATGCCCCCCATGCCCACAGAATGTAAATAAGGTGTTATTTAAACATGTTTTCTAGGTTGCTCGATTCAATGGTATGTATGTACACTTCATAGTGAACTGCTTTATCTTAGCAACACACAGGTGAAAGAGTGATTCTGTCAGAGGCCTGCCCTGCAAGGTCAGCTACACTGAACTTAGACCGTGATAGCAAGTTCCTGTGAAATCCAGACTTGTATCTGTAGCAATGTTGCGCAGCTATGCTTTGAACTCTGACAACTCTGACTCTTTAAATTTAATTTTTTGGAGAATTTTCATTTTTTGTACTCATCAACAGCTGAATGTGCCAGTAATACGTTTGTTTTTCCACTAGCATTTTCCCATCCCAGGAAGGCCTGATGACCAGGCTGACACATATCAACAAACCACAAACAAGGCAAAAAATAAAAAAAAATCAAAACGTCATAAGGTCTGTATGTCAGGCTCAGTTAGATGAGAAATGAAGAAAGACATGTGCATTATCAGAGCAAAATCTGATGAGGGAGATTTAAACCAGGATTTCTTTCTCCCCACTTACAGCATTCTAAGACAACAGGACAGAGTAACAGAAGAGATGATTACTCTAGGGTATCAGCTCCTAGGGAAAGCTGTATTTTAGTCCTGCTCTTTCCATATAGTTGGTAATTTTTTGAGAGAGAAAATTTGGAAATAACGCAGAGAGCAGACTCTGGTGCTTGGGCATCCTTTCCCCAAACTCGGGGCAAAGTATACTAAGCCTGAAAAATCCTATTCCTTCTGCCTTTCTCTTCTCCTTATTCTTTATCACACAGTGGCCTATAAACCACAGAGATGGAAGATGCCTCTACCCAAACTTCTCCACACTCTTCTAGAAAAGGGAGAGATGAGCACTTCCACCCTTGCAGGAACAAGTAGGAACTGAACCTGACCCCAAGTGCTCAAGCCATTCCCTTTCCCACAAAGGGTAGGCACTCATACTACCACCTTTAGGGAAAAACCAAATCAGTCCTGTTCATTTAGGCTCCCATCATTAGGGAATAGCTCTGTGCACTGGACTGTGAGCCAGCACACAACAGCATCAATCTGCAGTATGAGACACATTCTTTTACAGTAGCTGCTTTTTGTTTCTAAAATAAGGAGAGAAATACCCCTCTGCACACATTTCTTTCTCACATGGGATCAAACATTTGGTAAATATAAGAGAACACCAGTGAGACAGACATCCTCATTCTTGCTAGGTCCCTTGCTCTCACCAGCTGCAGGCTTAGGAGAAGGGGAAGAAGAGGCCGGGGGAAACTAAGACGAAGAGGCAGGCAGGTTCAAGAACTGCTGTAGATCCCTTAGAGATGCCCAGAGGTAGATAGCACTGAATTCTGCTGCTTTTTAGATGCTGAATGGCAGTACCTCAAGTATATTAAAAAAGCTTTAAAAAATAATTTTAAAACAATAGTTGCAAGCAGACATAGTGAATCTGTGTGTAAAATAGAAGGTTGTAACCTTTCATTAACTCAGATTCATCTGAACAGTTTTTAATATAATGAACTCTTACTGACTCACCCTGAAGGCTAAGATCTTACTATGCTTTCCCTCAAAGTAATTTTTTATTGTCAGCACTAAGTCACTGATAAAAATGAGAGATTTCATATGTAAGTGCTGACACAACTCTAACTACAGAGTTCTGTACAGCATCCTGGCATAGCTATAATTAAAAAGACAGCCTACATCAAGCAAAAAGCTTTACCACAAACCTTTTTAGTGGATCAATACAGTATCATCAGTGACATCTCAACAGGGATGATAAAGGAAAAAGAGGCTTCTTATGGAATTAAGAAAAATTATATATATTTATTTAAAAAATACATCTTTGAACTCTGCGGGCAAGAAGTCGTTAAACTGACAGTCTAATTCTACTACTAAATACACAGAGCATAACATACCAATGTCTGAGATGTTCGTTTTCTCTGTCTTGCACGACAGTGTAATTGCAAAGGTATTTAAGGTAACATATAAAATATCACTAAAACTGGAATAAAAACAGTATTGAGGAAACAATAGTTTAAAAGCTTCAGAACAGAAGCTTTAACAAAATGTATGAGAAACAAAGTCTTCACAATTACTTTACCAAAACAATGAGCAGGCCACAGCATTCGGCTTATAAGGATGCAAGATATTTTCAGGCAACTGGAAGTGTTGCAAGAATAACCAGAACAGTTAATACTGCATGAGTTTTATTCTTGATGTGTCCCTGAACAGCATCTCCCAAGGCTGAATGTCAACAAGCTCTAAGTCACAGCACAGTGTCACAAAAATTAGTCTGCTACTTAGAAAAACAAATATTCATAGGAAACAGAAGTTTCTTGGAGGGCCTGTCAAAGCAGCCAGGCCAAGCACACAAATTCAGTTTTACTCCAGTGATATTACTGCTCAAGAACCTGAAGGTCTCCCTTGCTGCGATGACACTTCCCTCTCCATGGCTCATTGCTGTCTTGTGGAAGTTAATGACTAAAACACAACCTTGGAGGAGGGAACTTGGGGGAGAGTTACTAAGATTTTACATCAAAAGTTGGTTTGATTAAAATGGACAACACTTAATTTGAACCCCAGAATCTCATAGTCCTTAACACTAATAACAGGATTCTGTGTTCTGTAGCACTTGTAATAGCATTTCTAAGAAACTGATTGCATTCAAATCAGAACTTGCAGCCTCTTGGGATGAAGAAAAACTCTACCATTCTGGTAAACCATCCCAATTACGACTTTTGGGAAATTTCATTTATTTCTGAAATTGATATCTTTTTTCTAAATTCTGCTTTGAGCAAGAGGACATTGCAATGGTTTTGATGTCTCTTACACTGCTGTTCTTCTGATAATGACAATATTGATGCCAGTAATAGCATTTTACCACAAAACATTACTGTTTGCTAGGTTGTCATCATTTTTCCTGTTTTGCCAAAAACAGGCTGCTCTTCAGAAAAAAAAAAAAAAAAAAAAAAAGAGGAAAATAAAGAAACCACTTTAGCTTGATAAAGACCAAGGAAAATTTAAATACTATTACAGAATCTTTAAGAAGTGAATAGATGACAACACAACAAGTGCTAGATTAGGGCTCTGTGGGCAGAACAGCCTGAATCAAAGGAATGAGCAGCACGATTCAGCTCAGAATGCCAAATACTGTTATCGAACCTCAGTCCTGCAGTTACAGCATGGGTACAATCCTGTGCTGTGCTATGCAGATGGTGAGACTAGATAACCATAGAAAACACAAATAACCACTTAAAAACCTTTATGTCCTTTTTCCCCTGGCTCAGTTCCTCACGATAGTCTGTCATCTCCCACACAGAGAAGGCTTTCTACCTCTTGGTTCTATGTTCTTCCCACCACCTCCACATTCAAATACCAACAAGGAAGGTTCTTTTTCCAACTACTCAGAAAAAGTCTGTTGCTATTTAAACTTATTCTTTGGAGTATTCACAGGCCATTTTACCATCTCCACCCTTGATTACAACAGGACTTCCTTTCTGTAACATGTAACATAACACACCTTCATAATAACCTCTCCCCCTTAGGTATGCAAGACTCCTTCACTGTTAAGCTGCTGGCAGAGAGAAAAGCCCATCTGTGCTGAGAAGAACCAGTTTAAAACAAACACAAAAACACCTCATAAATCATCATTCATTCATAGAAATCACAGGCCATGATACTTTGAAATTCAGTAAAGTGTTCTCTCTCCAGTTATAATTACACTAACCTCTTAACACAAAACAGCCGTAAGATGGCACAACCAAATAAGCTGCAGAAAAAGACATATCTGCTTGCCTAGTTGAAATATTTCATGACTTGTTCCTTGCTTTTGCTGTGCCTTGCACAAAACAGGGAAAGTAGGTACCTCCAAAAGAAAAGGAACTTCCAGTCTTCAGCATCTGTACAACACAACGTTTAAAGATGAAAATCTCTTCCCAAGAAAAACTAATTCTAAATTTACTAAAGGTTTTGACCTAAAAAGACCTAACTGTTCTTTTTTTTTATTGGATATATCTAGATTGATATTTTCTTTTCATTCTACTAAAAGAATACTTTGATTTTTATTTTTGCAGTTTTTTTAAACATTGTACTTAGCAGAGCTAAATTTAGCCATGTGGGAATTACCAGGTTCCCTTCAGACACATTAGAACTAAAATGCAGAATTATGATCACAAATTATATTTCTTAGAGAATGAAGCCTGACATTCAGATCCCTTAATAAATTTCTAACGATACCAATTTGGAGGGCAGCATGAAACAAACAAGAAAACACAAATCCCAACTGTAACACTTGTTCATGTGTATAAATGCACACACACTGCATGTTATCTGCACTAGTAAAAGAAAATCTGTGGTGAGCAGCTGTGCAAGATTCATACAAACATAGATTAAAAAGTGGCTTACAGCAAGGTTTTCCACCTTCCAATAAAACACCTGCCAGTTTCTAGTTCCTTATAACTTACAGCTTCTACCCTTAGTATCCAACCTTTAGCATTCTCAAGTCTTCAACTTCATGCAGTACTCCTTTTTTTAATATTCTTTCTCCACTATTGGTACTTTATCAGTTTAAGATGAGGGCTTTACATGCAAGAACACAAGACATCTACGCTCTTATAAAATAAGCATGTATGACAAATTTTCAAGCGCAAGGTACGTCAGGCATCCATTTTCATGGTCCTGTTATTTTATTCTGGGCTTAATTCAAGTTAGGTTTAGGTGAGACCCTAAAACAATCTGCCATTGCCAGTGACCTAGTACTTGTTCCTACTGCAATCACCTGGAGTGGAAGAGGGTAAAGCTATTAATCCATCTGGTCAGTTCCTCATCGAGAAATTGAATGCAGAAGCCCTCAACTGATCTGGAAGGTCAGGCAGAGTGAGAAAACCAGTTTAGAAGATCATTAGCTTCTGTCTGTAGCTACACAGAGGTTCAAAAATAGCAACACTTTTCCACTATATTTTTGGCAGATCAGTCAATAAAAGTATGGGGTTTCTTCTGTTGTGAATGCTTGTTGTCAATCAGTAACAGCTCTAGATCCCACAGAAGCTGGTATGGTTATGCAGAACAGCACATGCGCATGAAAACCTAGTACTACGTATTTCAGTAAAATCAAACTAGACTGCTGAAAAATCTTCCAGGAGACATCATTTTCTCAAGTATCTCTCTGGAAAACACCTCCAAGAGTTCTGTTAAAACAGGTAAAAAATAAGAAGAATCATTTTTTAGAAAATTGATATAATTCTCTCAATCTTTTTTTTGGGGGGAGGGGAGTTAGTTTGGGCTTTTCTGCAATAATACATCTAATTTGTTGGAAAATTCCTTTTGCTGACACTTTGGGACACACTTCAAACATACAATATTTTAAGTCTACAGAATCATCTCACTAAATGGTGTGCACAATTAAACCAATTTTTGCAAATGTTGAGACCTAATTACCAAAGTTAATTTTCCACAGTGAATGTACCATTAAGATAAAGCTACTTTCTTTGTGATTTTAATATACCATTTTACTATAATGTTTACCTTGATGTTTCACACGTTTAAAGTCTCATTTTCATGGCAATTTCTTTAGAAAACAAGTCCTGCTCAGGGCTAGTGTAGTGCTAGCACTACAAATATCTTCTGGCTGAATAATAAGACAAAAACATTCATTTTAAATCTGGCAAAGTATTGGCTTTTGTTATTTAAGCACCAGAGCACCAGGAGGTGCCAGGACCTAAAATAACACTATTGCTGCAAGTAAGGACCAGCTGCCCCATCCCCCCAGATGTGACTGTGGGGTGGGAGCTGGGAGACAACACAGGGGACACTGGGTGGCCACGGGCAGGGACACAGTACCCAAGGGTCCCCAACACGAGCCAGAGGCATTTTGGTGAGTCTCCAGTAGAACTTGAAGTGCTAGATACAACTTCAACACTTCTGATACTACCATTCAATTAGCTCTGTTTCTCCTTCTGCTCCACTAGTGCAACAGTACCTGCAGAACATAATTCACTGCCATTTCAGAAACATAACTCTCCACAGAAAAGCCCTTTTCTCTTCCCTGCCCTAGTTACAGTTTCACACAGTTGTATGTTTTCAAGTGCAAGTTTGCATATAAAACATTATTTTACAAAAAGAGCTTATTTGCCGCCTTCTCTGAAAAATGTAATTCTTTTCAACTACTCTTGTCACTGACTCACAAAGATTTTTCTCTTGAACTTCAGAACTCAATCCACTGGCTATTTATAATCATGTTTAGAATTCAAAACACAGCAGATCACATCAACTTTCTTGCAATTACTTCTATGATATACAACATTATGGTCACAAAATTTCCATGTAGTATAAACTAACCTTGAAAAAGATGTAAAAAATAAAAGCAAACGAAAAGCAATCTATTTAAGCTTATTTTTCTCATCAAGTAAACTTCTTTAAATGGAAGTGATTTTTAATTATTCTCTCTTTCTAAACTAATAGCAGTGTTTCCCACTGCCTGTTAAGGCAATTTAAAACAAATAGCTGAAACACTCTGAGAATGTTGCCTTCACATGCACCTTTTTAAAAATCAAATTACTGAACTCAATAATCACTAAGCACATGCTGCAACCCAAGCTCACTGAAGTGCTACCCCTAACACCATCAACACCTTTGAACGCTGCTTCTCTTCAGGTTCAAAATTTGGGCCCATTCTGCTACTCCAACACAATGACCAGTTCTTTCAGACTGGAAAAACATACTGTACTCTGGAGAAACAGGAATCTGGGTGGGTAAGGATAGGAACTACCTACATGTGCAAGCTGGTGACACAGAAACCTATTTCTGCAAAGGGAGTCACACTCATTTCATAATGTTAAAAAAACCAAACCAAAACAAACACAAAAAATCCCCATAAATACAAACCCAGATCAAACGGCCAAAAAGAAAACGAATGTCAAGCCATACATAACAGCAGCAAGCATGGGAATAGTAGTATATTCTCCTTATAAAAAATAGATGAAATAAAATAATTGAGTGAGAATCAATTTTCTTTTAGTTACCTTCATTGAGGTATAAATGAAAAACAAAATTAAAAATCAATTGCTTTAAATCATATCTTGCTCACTGTTTTTTATCAAGTGAGAATTGGCTGAAGGAGGTCTCCAGTTTGGTTTAATTATAATCCGGTTCAACAATTTCTAATCCAGCCACCTTGATTTCCTTCAGGCTACTGAAATCACTGTATATACATATATCAGGTGAGAAATTGTTACATGTTTGATCCTAGTTATTCAACCTCCAATTGTACACTGCATACTGATGTTCTTCAGCCAAAGCAAGTGTCATCCTCTCTACTTCAGCCTACTGAAGTTATGTTTTGACTGTCTTACTTCAAGGTCTCTGTGAGACTTTTCTACTTCCTGATGTACTATTTTCCCTAGCAGTTTTCACTCCAAAATGGGCAAAACAATGAAAAGCCATTTAATACCTCAATGGGAATATTTTTTTATTTAAGTTTTTGTTATTATATGATATGACAAATAACAGCGAACTCAAAGGGCACGTTTATTCTTTCACAATAATGGATAAAGACATGACTTTTTTGAAAGTGAAAAGAACTAAATACAAACTATCAATAGTCACTGTAGCACACGTCATACTACTCTCCAATTAATCTGCTGGAGAATGGTGTACTATGTATCTTAAAAGCTCTTAGAGTTTAACAATATTTCATCAGCCTAAAACACAGATTGATTCAAAAGTAGATCCAATTAAGCTCCCCACTTTAATTCACGGGATCACAGCTCCTAATGGCTTTTTCTACAGTAAAATCCATATTCTGATGTGGAATGGGTTTTGTTTAGTTCAGTTTGTTTTCTAATTAGAGCCAGATTTCTACTTCCATAGCATATTAACAGAAAAAAACCTCAACATTTAATAGCAACCCATAAAGAACTGTTCTATACTCTCCTCTAGGCACAAACTTGGACTACGTTTAGCATGGATCAAACTCTCAGTGAATGCATAAAGCATATGTGTTAATGTATTCTAAGTGGCCATCAGGAAAGGGGATAGGCTGACAAATGAGATGTTACATCTTTGAGCATCCAGCAGTTTCAGAGCAACTCGAGGCTGCAATCAAAACATCCATTAGAGTGCTCCACGTTTCAGAACAAGCAAGCAAGTGGTTGTCAGTGCATCCAGTAAATCACCTGATCCTATTACAAAATCAATTACTGCAGCACATTTCTATTGCTGCACAACCTGATAATGGCAAAATGATACTGGATAGCTACTCAAGGTCAAGAAAATTGTCAAAAAGATCTAAAATTTGTCTTTTTATCATGTAAAACCAAAATTATACAGCATCCTTTTCATGGTATAGTTAAAATTAAAAATATAATTACCTTCCTTGGCTGATTGAGACATTCAATGGATAGTCTCTGCAACTGCTCTGATGTATGACTGCAAGACAGAAGATTGGAGCAGCAGGTCGAACAGCCCAGCCTCTTCATTAAAGAAGAAATAATGCTGCAGCCACAGCCACACATTGACTTGCTCATCAGACGAGTTTATTCTTAAAGAAATTAGGACCAGTACTGTCCCATAAACACTCAAAATTGGCCAGCTGCCTCATTCTGCAGCTCCCTGGCTGAAATTAAGACTGCTAAACAGAGAGGGAAGAAAAAAAAAGGAAAAAAAAAGGAAAAAAAAAAAGAATGTTTCTCAAAAAAAAGTCAGCCAGTCTCATCAGCAAGTAATACCTTGCATTTAAAAAGCTGGTGCGTTTTTCCTTTTACTCCTCAAGGTAAGCTGCTTCAAAAAGACAGCTGTATAACAGAGGAGCAAATTCCGGGATGGCAATCTCTCAGAACTGCTGGCTGTTGTCACTTGCAGGCTGTTTTGCCCTCCCCGGCAGCGCAGCCTATCCCGCCTGGGCCGCGGCCGGAGGAGGCTGTGCCAGCCCCACCCCGCGGGCCGCGGGTGCCCGCCCGCCTGCCCGCCCGCCTGCACACCTCTGGGGCTGCCTGCACACCTCTGGGGCTGCCTGCACACCTCTGGGGCTGCCTGCCCGCACACCGCTGGGGCTGCCCGCACACCTCTGGGGCTGCCTGCACACCTCTGGGGCTGCCTGCCTGCCCGCCTGCCTGCACACCTCTGGGGCTGCCTGCACACCTCTGGGGCTGCCTGCCTGCCCGCCTGCCCGCACACCGCTGGGGCTGCCCGCCCGCACACCTCTGGGGCTGCCTGCACACCTCTGGGGCTGCCTGCACACCTCTGGGGCTGCCCGCACACCTCTGGGGCTGCCACCGCCCGGAACGCCTCTCTCCGCTGGAAAGGACCTGCCAATTACACAGGGGAATGATGACTGCTACACTCTCGGAACTGACTACCTGAAGCGTCTGGGAAACGGGGGAAAAGTCTTCTCAGAAAGTCAGCATGCATGAGAAAAATGCTATTCAGGTCTACCAGATCCTGAAATAAGAACGGCTGCTACAAAGCTACGAGAGTGCGAACAACATCAGGAAAAGCCAACACAAATTCGAACCCAGGAAGAAAGAAGCATGAAAGGATTTGTAGTAGAATGTCCAAAGGTACCACAACCAAATCTCAAAGCAAGTTAGAGGCAGATCGTGTAAGCAGCTTTAACAGTCTTCAAGGAGCTCTTTGCTCTGAGAAAAACAAAAAATGCAGAACTAATTCAAATGAGCAGTGAGACATAAACAGGTCTCCTAACCTTTAAAAAGAAGCATACTCTGCTCAGAATACAACACTGAATATGCCCCAGCAGTTTAACACACAAAATAACTTACTACTGGAAACATTTTCTGGTTTACAAGAGATAGTGATGCAGTGAACTATATACTTTTGCCTTTTCATAGAAAAAAAGGCAAATAATATTGTAAAAAGCTCATTTTAATTGGTTTAGGATGGTGTGGTATGCAATACTATTCCTGAAAGTAGAAGGTCTCACATTAACACAATTGCTTAACCTGATTACGGGATAATCTGACTTGAAATAATTGTCACTTACATTTATAGAGCTATCAGTGCTTGTTCAATAGCATCCTTTTTAGGAAAAGGTTAAGAAAAATACAAGTGATGTGAAAGCAGCTGAAAAAAACTTCTCGCTTTCACAATGCATTGAAACCTTAATTTCTCTCCTGCTCTCTCCCCTCCCCTTTATTCTCTCTCTTCCTCCATCTCTTTCCTTGGTTTAAAGCTGAACTGAGTCCCTCCCTTCACCTTGCTCTGCCCTTTTTATATTTATGTTCCTATCCAATCGATTGCCAGTAGTATCTATATACAAGCATGCACAACAAATTGAATGGTAAAAAAACCCCCTTCCATAGATAAAAACTACAGATGCAAACAAGCAAAATAATGCAGTAACCTTTTACTCGCCTGCTGGAGGTACTGTCTGCTGCACAGAATTTTAAATCCTCATCTGCAGATGCAATTGAGCTGGCATTGCCAAGGACTTTGCTCTTCCCGTGCTGATTCTACATGGCTATTCATCGAAAGAGCACATTATATAGAACATTTAAAGTAATATCTGGTGAAATTACTTAAATGTCCTGAAAAGAACCAACTTCCAAAAAAACCAGCTATAGCTCTGACCAGCCACATTTCAGAGATACCTCAGACACATTACTGAAGAAAGTCTTATTGCTGATGCATGCTTGCCAGCAATGTGCAGGATGTGGAAGCAGAGAGAGCTAATGAAAAAAAATTAATACACAGATTTAAAGTGCAAGGATCATGCTCCAATGCTCAACATTTCACATGTCCTGCACACCACAAAAAATCTCTTTACAGAAGCATCTATTGTTTATACAGCTAAGAAAATGTTGAAAGCAGCCCCCACATCTCCTTGCTTCAAATCCTGGTCTCTCAGTAGACCACAGATCAGTTCTTACACAAGTGATCCTACCGTACCTGTATTTCTGATTTATAGACTAGCCTTTTCCTTTGGCAGCTTGTAGTTAAGCACAGACATACTTCTTAACAAGAAACAGACTAAAGGAAAGCATCAATATTTGGGATAATGGTTTCCAGCCTAACAGGGTTAGGAAGTACAAGGGTACTTCACTAGAATTTGTATTACTCAGTGTAGAGATGAAGCGCCAGCAGTGCAGCCGGCTATTTATTATTTATGAATCCTTCCCCTCCTCAAGTCAGCTTCCCTAATGTACTATTGATCCCCTGGTGCATGCAGATAGAGCCAGTGACTGACAGCCACTGCCTCATAGAAGTATCTGCAACATAAATTAATGTTTTTAAGAATATCAAAGTAATTTTACTTTGGGGGCAGGGGGGTGTGTGTGTTCTATCTATGGACAGCAGAATTGAAGTTCTACTCATAGTGACATAGTTAATGGAAAAACAAACTTTTTCCCCCTCACCAAAAACATCCCATAGTGTTACTGAAAACATGAAGACAGATTTGCTTAAATTTTACATTGGTGTTAGCATTATATTTTGCTTATTTGATTTTTCTTGCGCCTCATCAACAAAACTTTCAATAAAACTTTATTCCCTATGTTTCAACTGAAATTAAAATTGCTTGCTATGAATCTTTTTCTTACATCCCTGTTTCTAACTAAAGTAGGAAATGTATCATGTTCTTCATAATACTCATTAATAGGACAGAGTCATGAACACAACATCCTCAGAACTGCTATTTTCATCATTATATTAGCTCTCATGACTTCCACAAACTTGGTCAAGTCCAAACTTCTAAACAGAGCGGGGTTGCTTACGGTTTTAAAGAAACATTTATCATGCCAACAAATCTTTTTTGCAATATTCTCCATTACAAGAGAGATGAAGAGAAGCAGACTGTTTCTCATTTAAAAAAAAAATGCAAAGGAGACATGATTTTATGCTAAGCTAAGGCCATGCTCTCCTGTACGCAAAATCTCAACAGGCAAGCAGCCAGACACGCTCTTAAGCACTGATGAAATATTACTTGGACACAGAGTGGAAAAGACAGTACACCATGAAAAGTGTAAGTACCAACTAAAAAAAAAGTGCAGAATAGATAGATATACATATAGAAACAATACATAAATTATGAAATATAGTTAGGGAACAAATAATCAAACAAATACAACTTTGAACTGGAAAGTAGCCTGTGATTAGTAATAAACAATTAGGATAAAATCACTATACTGCATACAAGACATTGTAAAGTCTAAAAGTCTAAACTTACTGCAAAGTTCTCAACACACAACACACCTGATACACAGTAAGATGCTCAAACTGAAAAAAGCCAACAAATTTATTAATTACATATTCAGAAAAAAGCAAGAAAAATGCAAGAGAAGCTAAAATTTCAGTGGGTTTAGTAGGATGGAAGACACTTTTCACAACAGCTGAATGAGTTTTAAGGCAACTCTCCAAAACATGGTTGGAAGCACCAGAGACCCTGGAGCTTGCCACACAGCATGGCAGCTCCCCATCCTGTCTGCTGAAAGTTCCACTGCCTTGGGAAATAAATCCAACAGGCACAGCAACCCCCTTTTCAATACCTGGCCAAGAAAAGGGTAGGCTGTATGCTTCCTTCAAATGAATGGATCTTCCCAAAGTTATGCTCAAATTGCTGCTCAGTAAGAATTTTTTTAAGAATTCGTTTTCAATACATACCTAGCTTATAATACAGTCAGAATATATTTGTTTGTGCACAGCAAATTACCACAAGATCAGAATGTAGGTTTCTTGAAAGGGAGATGACAGCAATCTGAATGAAGTTTTACAAATCTAATTAAGATAACTGAAGAACTTGTAGCTCTATAAACTCAACCTAAGCTATATTTTTTCTTCATAATCCAAAAGCTGCATTATTAGTACATATGAAAAACTAAGACTCCTTTCATACACCAGTAAAATAGGTATATAGGTAAAAGATAAAATAGGTTCTAATTGAAGGTTTGCACCAGGTAATAAAAACTTTGAAATCCTACATTGGGAGAAGCAGCAAATTGCTTTAAAAATTACATCATCTGCTGAGCTCTCAAGATTGCAACTTAAAGATCTGAAAATGGTCTTTGGGTATTTGAGTTCTCATGTCAGAGATAATAAAACAAAACAGAAATTTAAAAAACACCATCACAGTAGATGAGCACACCACCCCTGCTACAGGCAGATTTCAAAGCAGTTAATAGGAAAGACATCAGAAGGATGTCCAGTTTTCACAAGACACCATGTAACAGAAGTGGTGGTTTTCAGATTCATCAGCTTTTCCTAAGGCCCTTCCTTCTTTTTGGGGCAGGGAGAGATGAATGGGTAATCAAACTCAGGCTCATTCTTTCCCCTCTTACACAAGAGGAATCACCAAAAAAAACCCCAAAAACAATAAAAGCATTGAAAAAGACAACTCTTTGTTCCAAAACTACAATTTGTACAAGCTTGTGCAGGACACATTGGCTGCACCTCACCAAGTCCCCATCTCACACCTGACCTCCTTTGTTGATGACAAGTTTTCTAAGTAAGTCTTTCTCACTCGCTGTGTTCAGTTGCCTTTATTGCAAGCAAGCGAGAGAAAAGCCAAACCCAAAACCAAAACAAAACCCTCAACATCACCAGCATTTCTTTGACTGTGACTGAATGACTCCTCCAGCCCCTGGTCTTGTCTCTCTAGCTAACTTCCCTAACTTTGATTTCCAGAGGAATTACACATACCTTTTCATCTGTCGGACAACTTAAGTAAAAAAAATCACACCCCTTTAACAATTCCCAGCACCTGCTGACATGAGAAAGTCCTTTTTACCACCTTCCAGCTATGTGAGACAATAAAAGGTTCAGCTCCCCCAGTGAGTACAGTCTAATGAGGGCAATCAGTGCAGGGCTTGTGAAGATGTCTCCTGAGAGAGCAGGAGATGATCCACTAGCAGATATCTGAATGCCTTTTCTAGTGGGCTTAAGAACAACAGAATTCATAATTTGGCTTGGGAGCTATAATCACTTAGCTGGAGTGGTGCTATTGATAGACATGTGGTTCCTGGCATTGGATAGGAAGCCTACACTTGAATCATGAACACAGGCAGCAGCAACTCCTCACACCCAATTAGGTATGGAGCTCTTACAGCTAAATACAGGGACATCTGCACAGGAGCTGTTCCTCTCCCCCAGGAATGAACTTACAGCTTTACTGAGTAGTCTCTACTTTCCCTTCTCTTCTTACCACTTCCATAAAATCTACATGTAAAAGACAGTTTTCTACACAGCACCAGCAAAAGCTAGAGATTATAAACTAACTGAATACAAAAACTCAACAATACTTTAAGTAAAGAATTAATTCATACTACCATGTACTACCTGCACATATTCAGTATAGTGAAAATGTTAGATCACAAGTATTAAAAGTTGTTGAACATATCCCCATGTGTCTGTTTTTAACTGATGGTGATTTTCCTCCTTTAGAGTTCTGGGGAAGAGTTTGGGATAAGCATTTATATGACCTCCAGATTACAACCCAGTGTTGAAATAGTATTTTCCTCAGAGGTCCTCAGGGCAAGCACTGAATGTTTCTTTTCCTTCAGAGCTCTTGTTTCAGGCTAGCTGCTTATTTAAGAAGGAAACACTATCAATTTATGCTTGGTACTTCTTTTTTAAGGTGACTTACTTACGAGAGTTACCCCTTTTCAAGCAATGGCAATGAAACAAAATCCCACAATACTGTAGAAGAAAACTGACATCTTATTGAAAGAGGGGTGCTGATACAACACCTTAGCCTGCAATAAATATCAAGAGGAAGCAAGTAGCTTCCTCATCTGACTGCAAATTTCAGAGGCACCCATTTCCACTACTACTGATGGAAACAAGGATGAGGACAACCAGCTTCTCAATACAAACACACTGTCACCTCTGTCAGGATGGGAAGTTTTCCTCAAACAGCACAGAATAACAAACAGGCAGCTCCTGCTACACCCTTGGAAGAGAATGCTGCTGGCCTGTGAGGCTGAAATATCAATCTTAAATGGTTGTTTTCAAACCCTTCATGTAGCATTGCCAGAAGTAACATTGTCCCAGACCTCGCATCTGAGCCCTGGTCCCCTTGTTTCCCTGGGGCAAATGGGGAGGGATGAGAAGTAACAGGGATATAACCTTATTTGTCATGGAAGCCTAATGTTTACAGAATATCAGTAGAACTGATTCCACTGCCTCTTCACAGGTGGGTCATGCTAAGTGACAAGGAAAGTGTGACCACACTCCTTGTGTGGAAAAAATACCACATCATCCAGCAAGGTGTATTTCTAGGAAGTACAGGTAAACTGCAAGAAGTGATCTGTGGCAAAACAATCAACCATTTGACACAGAAAATATCATGTCAAATCACACAATAAAGCAAGACCTGCAATTCTTTTTGTTTACTGTAATTTCAAGCAATATTCAGAATGAACAGATTCTTCTAAAAATGCAACTTACTCTCATTCATAATCTAGGTCTTCACAGAGCTGTGGACAGAGGTTAGCTTCATGAAACTCGGCTTTTCAGAAACATCTTTTGAAAATGCCAAAACAAGCAAAAAATAACACACCAAAAGCAAAAGAGATGGAAATTATCCATGTTGGGATGTGAAAGACAGCACACCTTCATTTTTTGGTTAACCAAGAATACTTCAAACAAGAAACCTTACAAGCCAATTTCAAAGTTCAAGAGAGAAGGACAAGCGCCTTACCAAGATCACTGTTCCCACTGTATCTCAGGTTTAATCAAGAACCACAACAATGGAGCTATTCTAATCCTTTATCCTCTTCAGGCTGCACGAAACTAGTGGATTGGCCTTTATTATGCTTGAGACATAAATAATTCAGAGAAGAATGGCTACTTCAAATAAAAGCTAACAACATTAACATAACCATTATTAAATAACAGATTTTTTCCCCCATTTCTCAACTCTAGCCCCACCTGCAGACTTACAGTAAGGCAAAATATTTACTATGAATATGGTCTTTTGCAATACTCTGTCTGAAGTCCTTATTCACTGCCAAGTGCATTTTCATAAACCCTTTGGAAGTCATGGTCCAGATCTTTCTGCACAGCTTTACCCATAGCTACAGTTAATACAATCTGTATGAGTGAGTCACATGGGAAAATGCTAGCTCAACACCAGTAAGTCATGAAAATTTTAGAAATATTTTTATTTTAGATTCAAGTTCATCACAACACAGTGATGTCCTATGCCCTTGTCAACTTTCTCAACAGGAGAAGCAGGCTGCATGTAACAGCAGAAAACATTAACAGATGTTGATGCAAGAGGGGAAAAAAGCACTTTGCCTGTTCGCTTTTTTCATATGAGATCATCAATCTGGTAATCCTAGAAAGTCAAGTGTGTCCTCCAGCTAAAAAGAAAGTTAAGGTAATCCAAAGCTATCAGTCAGAGAAAGTGGGCATTTTGCAAACTGTACTTCCAAAAGGATACTCCACATTTTTAACAAAATGAACTAAATTAACTTCACCTCTAAAACTGAAATAGACTGTACTTTGTATTTTTTTCTAACTCAAGACAAACAGAAATTACACTCTTTCTTCAGCCTACTCCTAACAAACAAATCTGCATACATTTAGATGTAGTGCAGAATTTTTTCACAAAAATACATAGTATACCCATTCTTCAACTGAGGTTGAGTAGCAAGGAACAACCCATGAGTACATTCCACATTAATGACTGCTATATACTGAATCTCGTAATATACCTTCTACTACTTTCATCTATGCCAAAAGCAGAGAGTGATTCAAAAAAGGTCTGAGGAAATAATTCATCTTTCCTAAACGATCAAACATATTTATCAATTTATTCACAGGACGTAAGAAAAAAGACAATTAGCTTCTCCTTATCTCTGTATGCCATGCTATTTATTTTCTAATTTCTAACCGAAAAATCAAGGTATTATCATTCATGAGCTTAACCTAGACAACACAAGCAACAACAGCAGTACAGATGCTTCAGTACAAGCTGTAAATGTGTGCCAGAACACAAAATTGAAGAAACCTCCATCCCTAATGACATTAGCTAAACACACACCAGCACAAGGGGCATTAATTTCCACTACAATCTTATCTTGAATTTTATTGAACTAGAGCAGCTCAGTGTCAGTGCTTATGGCAGGGAAGTTCACCTGAGGCTGTTGCAGGCTGACAGGCAGTGGCAGCAGGATCACTTACACTAGCTTCAAAAGGGTACTTCATTCCCCTCTCAAGTTTTTCCATCCCCATGTCACCCTTGGCCTTGTGCTGGCACAAAAATCTGTGTAGATTGCACAAGCACTTTAGATGTTATTGAGATAATTAATTTTATTCTGCAACAGTTCTGAAATCTGAAGCACTGCGCAGATGCTCCAAAACTTCTAGAAGTTAAAAGTCAGAAGCTGATCAGCAGAATTTATTTCAGTATCACTGCCTACTTTAAAGTGCTTTAAAACTGTAGCCTAACACTAGTTTCAATCTTAGAAGCTTTGTTGCTTATGCCAGGTTACACAGTCATTGATTCCATGTTTCAAGCTCCTCTCCCTCCCATACAGAGGGGAATACAGAGGTATAATTGTTCATTTAGTTAGAGAAAAATAAGAAAATTTGGATTTGGATAAAAAATAAGGGGAAAATAAGGGGAAAAAATAAGGGAAAAAAAAGGCCAACCTTCATAAAATAGCCAATCTAGATCAGTGTGCTATGCTGCACACAATACAGAAGGGGATGGTGACATGGAGGGTAGAATACAGCCATGAGAGGAGCTTGGGGATATTGTTGTTTGAGACAGTAGGTTTACCACAGGAAATCAAACACAACCAAATCCATGGATGTCATATACCACACTGATGAAATAGCTTGTTGCTCTGTTCCTCACTCCCTTGTCAATAAAATTGGACTAATACTATGCCTAGGACACGTGGGGTAAAGTAAGGAAGTTAAAGACTAAGTTATTTACTTACTCTATTATTAAAGAGCAGATAGAAAAGGAAAGATACAATACTTCTTGAAGGCAGGACAAGAAAAAGACAGCTAACACTAGCTATAGATTTTCTTCCTTTTCCTGTGACCAAAGTATAGGAGAAATTGTTGTTAAGGAGTTTGATGTGCTGTAGACATCTTGCCAGGGAGAAGGAAACTCAAAAACTGTGAAGTCGCAGCAATAAACATTCCAAACCCTGCTCAGAGGAAGCTTGAGCTGGATGTAATCTGATGTGCTACTTAAAGCACTTCAGGCATTTAATTGTCCATAATTACCATTAGAGCAGCAACTGGACCCACCATCACAGGGGAAGAACAGAACCGACTGAGAACAAGCACCCTAGTGACACAGAATGATCAACCACAATATAATATCCTAAACAGACTTCATTCCATATTACCAAAATCACTAAATTACTACCAGTTCTTTGGTTTTATGGCTATTTTCTTGTATGTTAACAAGATTTAATTGATATTAAGATATGAAAGACCAATTTAAGTAGTGAGGTCCCCTGTGCAGATATTGGGAGCCCAGTTTTACATACAGGCATTCCTGCAACCACTTAGCAGTAAGCAGCTAGAGCACATGAAGCAAGCCATACAAAGTCATGAAAGGTTTAGTAACTTAAAATTATTAACTGAAAACAGAAATACAATGCTCTTGCAAAATTCACATCTGATTTAACAGTCTTTTAGCAGTTTGTAGTCTTATAATTAAGCCGAAGTATTCAATTTCTCTACAGTTCTGAAAATCATTGGTCCCAGATTATCCAATTTACAAGTCATCTTCAGAATATATGAGTAATTGGTTTTCAAACTTCAAGAACTACTTTCTCCCTAAAGATCAAGCTGACAGTACTTTGTACAGTGTATCCCAGGCAACCCATTCCCAGTTCAGTTTCTTAAAGGTGATACTGAAGAACATAAAACCCACAGGATAGCACTGGATCTTGTTAGACCAACTGATGTTTTATTGCTTGGTTTATTTTTCATTGTTTGGGGATTCACTTTTTATCTCTTTCGGTTAGCTGGGAGTGGGTGAGAAGGTGACAGTGACACCAAGACCTTTTAGAACATAAAAAGAGTCAACTGTCATTCATTTGTGTAGCCACCATTCAAATCAAACCTAATTTCATTTCATTTGTTGTAGCACTGTAAATAGAATGCTTAAGGACACAGTCAAGGTGAAGTCACAGTTTGCCCATGCTGGGTTTTTTTTGTCTGCCATAACCTAACTAAATCAACTTCAAGTAAATTAAATGCTTTAGTTAATTAATCAGTGTAACCAATTTACCATTTTCCATTTACACCTAAGAATTCATACACTAGAAAATTTCACTCCCTCCCTTTTTATTAGCTGCTCGAGTAAGGGATATTATTCTTCTTTCCTCTCCTGCCCCTCAATGCACAACAAGCCTGGTTTTATTCTCACTCTGCTATCCTATCACAGCTACAATGCTGTTATGATTTGCTGCATCCACTCCTCAGGATGGCTAGTACACCCTGTGTCTCATGCATTTCACAGAGAAAAATTTCAAGTAATCCCAAAACTCTTAGGCACTAAGCTTTCAAACTGGCATGAGAAAACTTAGATACAATCTGGGCACAAACATTTCATTTCTCAGTGACTAAAACAGAAATCAAGACATCAGGAAAAGTTCTCTCACATGTTGTCTTGGAGCTTTTTAACTGATGTATCTTCAGTGTTTCATTTTAACAAAATCATTAAACTTGCAGATTTCATTAGCTAGGAATGACTTTGTCAAAACACACAGATACTATATTGTCTGCTGATGTTGCTTCACATGAACACCAGTGATACAACTGGGAGCATGTGAGGAGTATGAAGGATTATAGAGCCCTCAGAGTGAAGTAAGGAACTGTGGAGCACAGGTAGATTTTTACAATCAATCAAATAGATCTGAAAAATCAGTCAAATAGATCTGAAAGGGCCAGTTGAATCTGGAAAATAACAAAATGGTTCCAGGACTGGTACCACCATCAGGGCCTCAGCTACCTGGATCATGGGACTTGCTTTGAGAAACCTGCTTCTACCAGGGGCTGATACGGTCTATCTGTCAGGGAAGGGCAAGGGTGTCTTCAGTCATAGCCTAATCAAGCCAGGGAAGAGGGCTTTAAACCAACAGTGCTGGGGGGTGATGAACTTCAGTTTATCTCACTCATACCACTTCGATGTCAGTGCCAGCAAAAGCAGCCCAGAGACCGGAGCAGGATCACAGGTCAGTCAGAGAGCACCTGGCGGGTGCACAAGGCAATTCTGCCACTTCAGCCAGTAAAGCTGGCTTCAGCATAGGCCCAACTGAAATGCCTCTATGCAAACACAGACAGCATGGGGAATAAACAAAAAGAGGCAGCTGTGATCTTATTGGCACCATGCAGATGTGGTGGGATGGCTCCTATGACTGAAGTGCTGGATTGGAAGGATATAGGCTCTGTAGGAAGGACAGGCAGGCTAGACAAGGAAGGGTGTTGCCCTCTGTTAGTGGCCAGCTGGAGTGCATGGAGGTCTGCCTGCAGATGGATGAGTAGTGATCAAGAGCTTATGTGGATCAGGATTAAAGGGAGAGCAGGGACAGGCGCAAAGCACAACATCCTTGTCTCAAAACTGGAGAAGCATTGATTTGACACGTGGACTGCTCAGTAGGTAAGGAATTGTCTGGACAGTTGCACTCAAAAGAGTTGTGGTCAATGACTCAATGTCTAAGTGTAGACCAGTGATGAGTGGGATACTTCAGGACCTGGAATTGGGACCAGCACTGTTTAACAACTTTGCTGGTGACCTGGACAGTGGGACTGAGTGCTCCCTCAGCAAGTTCACTGACAACACCAACCTGTGTGGTGTGGTCAACACATTGCCAGTACAGAAGGATCTGGACAGGCTTGAGAGGTAGGGCCATCTGAACCTCATGAAGTTCAACAATGCCAAGCACAAGGTCCTGCACCTGGTTGAAGGCAACCCCAAGCACCAATACAGGCTGGGCAGAGAAGGGAATGAGAGGAGCCCAGAGAAGAAAGACTTAGGGGTGTTGCTTGAGGAGAAGCTCAATAAGACTCATCAATGTGCACTTGGCAGCCCAGAAAACCAACTGTATTCTAGGCTGCATCAGAAGCAGAGTGTACTGCAGGGCGAGGGAGGAGATTCTGCACCTCTGCTCTTGTGACAATCACTTGGAGTGCTGCATGCATCTCTGGGTCCTCCAGCTTAACAGAATTGTGGAGCTATTAGAACAGGGTGAGTAGAGATCCCAAAAGATGATCAGAGGGCTGAAGCACCTCTCTTCTCAGGACAGGCTGAGAAAGCTGAAGTTGTTCAGCCTGGAAAAAATGAGGATTCTGAGAAGGCCTAATTGCATCCTTCCAGCACCTAAAGGGCACCTACAAGAAAGCTGGACAGGTGTTGGAGAGGAGGAAGCAGGAGGACCCTGCAGAGATAGTTTATTAGTGAAAGATTCTAAGAGTATGAAACCTACAAAAGAGATGGAATTGAAAGCAAGATTTGAACTGTAGAAATGCTAGGCAGGAAGAGAGAGATTAAGCCAGCTGAAAGACTGGGCTGGGTGATTCAGTGACACCCCTGCCAAGACAAAAGGATGAATAAGGAGTTGGACCTTCTCAGGTATCAGGAAAAAGGTGGTTTTTCAGGTTTTTAGTATGTAGATTAGTATGGTAATATAGTAGTCCCTACAGGCTGTATGTAAATTCTGTAGGTTTTGTATCTTGAGGTGATTGGTTGATGCTCATTAGAATATTCACGATAGAAAGGGTTAAAATGGAATGTAACAGCAAAATCTCTCTCTTGCTCTGGTGGAAGCCTGTCCCCTTAGACTTATGGACTCTTCCCCAGTTAGGCTGCTTTCCCACGACCAATAAACCACGTGTCCCAAAGGGTATCCTCGTCTTCAGATCATCTCTCTCATCAGACACTAACAGCACGTTACCAATAGACAGGGATTTTTTTTATTTTTTTTTTTATGAGGGCATGCAGAAATAAGACAAGGAAGACTAGTTCTAACCAGAAAAAGAACACATTAAGATTAGATATTAGGAAAAATTCTTTATTCTAAGTGTTGTGCAACACTGGCGCAGGCTGCCCAGAGAAGCTGCAGAAGCCGCATCCCTGGAAGTGGTGAAGGTGAAGCTGGATGAGGCTTTGAGCAGCCTGGTCTAGTGGAAAGTTTCCTGCCCATAGTGGGAGGAGTCAGATTCCAACATAAACCATTCCAAGGTTCTGCAATGAAAGACACTGATTAGCCTCCCTAGCTAAGTAGAAGAATCTTTGGAGTATGTCAGATAAGCTGAAATTTTTAGGCCATTTTCCACTTTCCATGGAATCTGAAAGATGTACTTCCTCAGTTTCCCACTGAGTTTATATTCCTAGCCACTAGCTTTTCTACTCAAATTTTTAATGCAAAGTTTGCAATTTGTGTGCAATGTAAATCAGTCACATATTGAACCCATTAGCCAAAATATTGTGGCACTGAGGAACAGAAAACATTGTATAATCACCTCTAGGTATAAACTATGCCCATAACTGTGTCAAACCATCCTCCTCACAGTTTTTAATTGCAAGTTTATTGGTTTGGTTTTTTTTTTATTTTAGCATTTCCTAAGGTTCAAAAGTTCACACAAATATAAGGAAGCACTTCCCTTAAATTTTTCCCATACAAATAATTTTCTATTGAAGTTTATATTCAACTAAATATTTCATCATTCTCCAGTAGCAGGCAAATCAGCATATACGTCACAACTTCAGTTAAAGAGACAACTGCAAGTATGTCATTAAATATTCATATATTTTGTGCAAGTGAAACTGAATTATAAAAGTGGCTTTCTGACCCAAACTAAATTGGTGCTTGTTTACTTGAAAATGCCTGGCTGTAAGTTGCAGCAGTTGAAGAACTGCTTCAGAAGCAGCTTGGTCCACAACACAGAGGTGTTCTGTTGTCTCATTAGCTCTCTCACTCAATAAGGACCATTCCAGCAGGCAGCCTCAGGATGAGCATAGTCCTTGAACTATCCTGAAAAAGTTGTCCTTTTGCCACTCCTGCAGACAGCAGTGGCAACCATCAAAACAGCCAGGTTGCTTGTTTTGTGTCGGGGCAATGACAGATGCTCTTCAGTTTTATCTCACTGGAGGCAAGTCACCCTTCCAAAGGCCATTTAAGGAAAAAGACTAGAAGCAGCAGCACTTCCTTCACAAGCATTAAAAACAAAGGGCTGGCTATCATTTTAAATCACCAGCTGCAGTGTTCTCTTGCAAAAAGACTTTGACAGCTGAAGGATATTTTGCATGATCTTCAGCTCTGGAACAAAGTGGAGTAGTATGCATGAAGAACCTCCTTGGAAATGTACTTGTGCATTCCCAAAAAAAATGAAAAAAAAAAGTATATGAAGTTACTAATTTGTGTTGTTTGAAGTGTTAAGTTTAAGAACAAAATTCTAAATTCAATTTGCAATTGGTATCTAATTAATTTGCTAAAAAACACTCAGATCTTTCTGTGCATAATGGTTTAGTGAAAGTAGTTTCATTTAATTATTCAAAATGCATCTAGCTCAAGATCTGAAAAATAGAAAACATTACACAAAAAGTTAAAAATATTTTTAAAATATAGTTCCAAAGAGGATGCAAAAAAAGCCAACAAAAAACCCAACCACAACACTGATTAATCAGCACTTACTACAACTACTTAATCATCAACAAAAAAAATTGACTGTCCCAGAAGATTCTATTAAAAAAAATAAATCAAAAGAAAAAAACCCTTTACTTTTTCACTGAGAACACGGAGTGAAGAAAAAAATTAGGGTATTAAGTTATTAGGTTTGTAGAAGAAAGCTACTTATCAAGTTAAACCAGAGACAAGTGGCAACTTGCTGGGCAACTTCCCCTTTGCACCTTTTTAATTAAACATATCAAATCCTCAAAAATTGTTTTTTATGAAAACTCTTTTGGAAATAATTAAAGCATTGCTTTAAGCTACCTTCCTTTTACTGCAAAGTATTATGGGTGACAAAGTTAACAGTGAACACAATTCACAAACCAAATAACATCAGCACACAAAAGGTCCAAACAAGAATCAGTCTTGATGGACAGATGAAAGCGTGGAGGCTGGACGAAGGGGATGGTATTCCCAAAGTGAGTGCGACCCTTGGCCAAACCCATCAAGAGCAGCTCCCTTTAAAAAGCTCATTCATTAACTTCCAAGGGCTAATGATTCCAGTGTCTTCCAGGAAGGCAGCTGAGAGCTCTGCCAGTCTAGTCACTGCTGGCTGGCAGTTGAAGGAAAGGATGGGAGGAGTCTGTGCTCCCTTCCACAGCTTAGATGTCCTGTGGGACTGAAATTCAAAGTTTTGGAGTTCAACCTGCTTCATATTAGGTAGCACAGACCAAATAAGAACTTGCATAGATTGTAAGATACTAAAGACTAGTTTTAACAGTAGGGAGAACAGAGTATTCATGCATAATTATACCCCGCTTCACCCTTGGCTTCACTCAAGGAAGGCAAACTTCTCTCCAGGTATCAAAAATTCCAAGAGAGTTTCCTTCTGAAAGCTGCAAGTCCTGTGAAGACAAGCATCTCCCTACACTAATTTACACCACACAGAGCTGCTTATACTCTACCAGTGCTCAGATTTATCAGCTTCTAGTTCCAACATATTAATTTTCATGTCTTAAAATGAATAGACTAGAAATATTTTCAGGTACCTTCAAGTGTTACAGGCCTTTTACTGTCATAGGAAAGTAACAAAGGTATTTTTACTCTGCATAACTGACAATCTACCCTGCAGAGAGCCTCTCTGGCAGACTCTTCTTGGAGAGATAGTGATAGGACGAAGGCTACAAATGCAAGTTTCAAGAACAGAAATTCTGACTACAAAAAAAAGTCTTACATCACAGCCAAATATTGAAGCAGGCTTTCTAGAGAAGCTGTGGAATACCTGCCTTTGGAGATACTGAAAACTTATCCTGGATAGCAACACTGAGCAACTTTATCTAAGCTGGTCCTGCTTTGAGTGGGGGTCTGGACTAGATGACCTCCAAAGTCCCTTCTAATCTAAATCGTCTTATGGCACCACGAAAAAAATCGCCTTATGACTCCATGAAACTGAAAGGAGGACTGGCGGGGGGAGGGAGGGGTGATGGTGGTGGTGTGTCAAATGTGCCACACTGTAGAGCTATACATTAACATACATATACCACCACACAGAAAGATGTTTGATTTTTGTCTGTAAAAAGAAAAGGGTGGCAGAAATCCTTCACAATTTTTTAGACAGTCCACTCTGTTTCCCCAGCGTTCCTCTGTTCCATCTCCTAATAATCAAAATTGAGTCTTTCCAATGATAATAGTCAATACCACCTAATCAGCAAAAATTTCTTTTTTCTTTCTTATTAAAAAGTCACCACTTGCTTTGACAAAAGAAGACTGACAGATCTTTTTAAAATCTTATCAAATGAACTGTACTAAATATTTTAATGATTTACAGTTGATTGCCAGAAGAGAAAAGAGCCACAGGAATTCATCAAAAGTATAAGGAGTATTTTTTGGATGCAATGGAAGTGAAGACAGGTATCCAGACAGAGATAAGGCCACTAGGTACACACTCAGGGCCAGGTGGCTTTTCCTTCTGCAGCTGTGCAAGTGAAGTAAAGCACACCCCAGCATTCCACCCAAAGCAGAGAGACAGGGAAAGACAGGGTATTTCTGATAGATTTGTCTGGTACTCAGTTACACTAACAGGAGTCAATTGCAGCTCTTTGACTCTCCATTGCCTTAGTCCTTCAGCACTGAAGCTCTGGCCCCTACTACTGACTAGAGAGCCAGGTTTTCAATCTCCTCAGAAAAGGAAAAAAGATTAGTTTAGACTTAAGGGATTCTCAGGAGGTCTCTAATCTAACCTTCTATTTAAATGACAGTTCAATACTGAATTCAGATCAAGTTACTCAGGATTTTGGCCAGTCAAGTCTTGAAAACCTCCGAGGACCTGGTGCAAAGTCTGCACTTTGCAGTGCAAGTCTGTTAATGTATATAAAAGCTTACCAATTAAAGATGCAAGAGATGTATGCAGAACTGAAACAGAATTCAATAAATATAAATGCCTGTGCAATTAGAAATGGAAAGGAATCTAGTGAGTAACTCATTTTCAAAAATCCTGTCCAGTTTTTAACAATAAAGTATTATATATTCACATTGTGTGAACACACAGAGGTTTTATATATACAAAACCAGCATAGAAGATATTTCAATATGGATGGCATAGAGCCAAACACAGTTTGTGCCAACAGTCATGCTATCTCCTCCACTGCCTCCTGGAAGCATTGCCCAGACACTTTTGAAATGGCTTGTTGTACAAGAATAAAATTCAGGATGCAGCAGTAGTCTGAGACTGATACAGCAAGAGCAAAGCAGCATTTGTAAAGGCATGATAAAAGGACACTGCAGCAATCATGATGCCAGATGATGAGAGTTTAACTATGTGCATGGAATATGAATCTCATGTTTTCTGCAGGAAAAATGAAGGTGATTTCATGTGTAAAACAACAGCAGCAGTTCTGTCCTTTCTGGAGACACACCGCTTCTAAAACCTCTACTGAGACATCATGAAGCAATGCTGCATGGGGAACCACACCTATGTCTACAGCAGTTTTTCTGTCCAGCAGGCTGCTATTCAGCCCATTCCTTACTATAGATCTACCGGTGAGACACAAAAAGACCCCTTCCCACCTCTGCAAAGATGCTGTGGGGTGGTGTTTCTAATGACTGCCACACTAGCAAACAGAAGCAGAGAAGGGCCTGCCACAGGGAGGAGCTGTAGCCATACGCGATTTTAAATCCTTGCCCTCTGCTCAGGACAGAGAACCTGCCAGGAGTCCATTCCTGCAAGCCAAGTTCTGCCAGCGAGCCAGAGGCTGCCTGCTGCAGCACACCAAACCGACTGAACAAGCACAGAGAAGTAATTCTGCATTTTACAAAACAGAAGTCAGACCTTCTGCACATTAAAACAGTTCATCATGTCTAATCTTCTCTAGGTTAGCATACAGTTTTGTCTGAAGCTACACTGTATGAAGAAGTGTAGAGAAACACTTGGAAGTAATCCAAGTACAAAAAAGGTACCAGCTTCCCTGAATCCACAAGTGTGAAAATCAGTTTCTCTATAATGCTGCTTTCAACAATAGATGAAGTATTGCAAACTAAAAAAAAAAAAGAAAAATTAAAATCCTATTCATGTTTCTCCCTTTGACCACACCTTCACAAATCAGCCAATAGAAACACTTCAGTATTCACCACATTATCTGTGAATATAGGGAACAACAATGGCCAGACCCTTGGAATGGCAGCTTACAACAAAAGACTTAAAAAATGGAATTTAGTTAGAAGCAGTGCTTTTTTTCTTTTTTTTTTCTTTTTTTTTTTTTCTTTTTTTTTGGTGGCTGCATTTAGCACAGCATAGGAAAACTGGCAAGGTTCAGCAAGACTCCTTTCACAGCACACTCTGAGGACACAGACACCTGCCCCCTGCTGCTTTCACCTCCTCAGCCTTGGTAGCAGGAGTGCTCCCAATCCCTACAGCATGGACAAGGACAGGCCTCAGCCATGCACAGCCCTCCTGGCCTCACGCTCCCTCTTTGGCAAGATACAAGTTACCCTCAGAGTGTGGTATCATCCAGCAGAGCCATTCCCTGCCACTGGTAATGACTTCAGATGCAGCTGTTTCATCACTGGATGCTCACATCCATCACCACTGGCAATGCTACAGAGCCACTCCGGCTTCGATGACAAGAGTGAGGAAAGGAAAACACCACTCTCTTAAAAGCATAAAGCATGTGTGTATGGAGAAAAAAACTAATTACTATTTGTCCTATCTACAGTAAATAGAGAGTTAAAAATGGAACAGAGTTTAAAGAAAGGTGACACTGAGAAGGGGCAAAAAAGTAGGGCACATCTATAGATCACAAAGTGACAGAAGAAATTGGCTATGAAAAACATGGACTTTAAGCTTCACTGGCAGCTTAAAAAGAAATCAAAATGCTCCTTTGTGTCACAACAGTCCCAAGAAGTACTACAGGCTGGGGTAAGAGTGGCTGGCAGAAAAGGAGCTGGGGGTGCTGATCAACAGCAGCTGAACATGAGCCAGCATGTGCCCAGGTGGCCAAGAAGGCCAATGGCATCCTGGCCTGGATCAGCAATAGTGTGGCCAGCAGGACCACAGCAGTGACTGTCCCCCTCCATTTGGCACAGGTGAGACCTCATCTCAAATGCTGTGTCCAGCTCTGGGCCCCTCACTACAGGCAAAAGAGCCAGGGAAGAGCCTGGAACACAAGTCCTCTGAGAAGCAGCTGAGGGAGCTGGGGCTGTTTAACCAGGAGAAAAGGAGGCTCAGCAGCAAACTCATTGTTTTCTACAAGTACCTGAAAGGAGGCTGTTCCAAAGTCAGGATCAGTCTCTTCTGCCAAGTAACAAGCAATAGGATGAGAGAAGTTGGCCTCAACTTGCAACGGGGGGGTTAGATTGGATATTAGGATAAATTTCTTCCCTGAAAGTGTAGTCAGGCACTGGAACAGGTTACCCAAGAAGTGGTGGAATTGCCATCTGTGGAAATGTTCGAATGGTGCATGGATGTGGTACTTGGGGACATTGTTTAACGGTGAATAAGGCAGTGCCGGATTAATGGCTGGACTCGACCTTGGAGGTCTTTTCCAAGCTTAGTGATTCTATGAGTCTGAGAGATGCTGGTCTAGATTTTTGTCTTGAAGAAGTCCAAACTCCCTTCTGCCCCTTATTTCTCTTAATGAGCACACGTGATAAGACAACAGGAAGTTAATACAATTTCTAGTGACATTTTATCCAGGACAGGCTGCCACATCCCAATCAGCCATTTCACTAAACACAGGAGAGGCCTTCACAGCACAGCTGGTAGTGCTCTCTAGTGGAGATAAAGGAGGAAATGCTGCAGACTTCACAGCCATTGTGGCTTCCTGAAACAGAAAATAAACTCACTTAACTGTATTTTAATCACGATTCTCTATGAACATAAATAATGCTATTCCAAGCTGAAAAAGCAAAACAAATTGAGTCCCTTCAGAAAATAGATTTCCTAAATATCTACAAAAGACAAAGGGGATTTTTTCCCTCATCAGTTCAGCACTTTGCTTATTGACTTAATTCACTATGGGCATATGACAGAAGAGAACATGACCATGCAATATTTAAAATGTGCTTTATTTTCCATATCTAAAAGCAATATATACTACAGGTAACTACTGCAAAGCTTAAGGTAGATGGATGATAAACCAGAACAAGGATGAAGTAGAGCCCCTCTAGTGTACTCCTCTATTAAAAACATCACAGTTGACACAGAAAATTTGGCAACAAAGAGTTTGCCTATCAGGAGTCAAGGAAGCTAAAAATCTTGCTAAGAACTCTGACCAACACCTGCATTTTTGAGTGAAACACTTTGTGGACAAAACAAAAAAGTATCCTTACCACACTGCCACAGACACAGAATCTCAGCTGCATATTTCTGAGGTCTTCTGTCTCCCAATCCATACACAATGCAAAATCTTCACGGTATGCCAAAATTATTTTCTCAACAGTACAGTTACATATCCAAAGAGGAAGTGAACAAACTGCTTTAGGTTGTCTGTCAAGACAACCTTGGACTCAGAGCTAAATCTTTGAGTTATTGGTAGTGCCTCTTCCTTTTCATAGTGAAGGAGGAAATTAGACTGGTGTACAGCTCCTGTGTGATGAGTGAAATTTTGGATCAAAACAGATGGTAATTATCAGAGCTGGTAACAGAGAACAGAGTAGGAATGTTATGCTGTTTTCTGATTTTATATACAGCAATAGAAATTCTAAATCCCAATTAGGTCCTCAGTTCTATCTGTGCAGCCTTTAAACTTTCAAATCAAAACTTAGAGGACATTTTCAGTGCAATCTGAATTTATTCTTCATGGTTACGTAAGTTCAGTTCTACTAAACAAAACTGAAAGTCAGCAACTGCTGGACAAGGAGGAAATTATTTCAGCAATTTAGCAGTAACATGAAGAAACCAAATGGGTGCCATAGCATACAAACAAAGCTACAGTGAGAAAAATTTCAAGTTTACAAAGGTACAAAAATTTAATCTATGGTCACTGTGAAAGAATAAAAGTTATTTGTGCATTTTCATCTGTCTTAAACAATCACAAATGGTAAGGCAATGAATTAAGCTTGTCCTGTTTGAAAGATGAAGATGGTTTAACAGATTTACGAATGCCTGTGTAGGCTTACAATGTGGATGCAATTAGGATGGCTTTGGTGGAAACAAAAAGCAACAAACTAAGCAACAAACTAAGCAACAAAACAACCTACACATTTATTCTCCCAGTTTTCTTTAAGAAAACTTCAACAGCACCCCTGATGTGCCTCTTTAATCTGAGGGAGAAGGAACAAGAAATTTTATACAATCTCATACCAAGAGATACAAACCATTACTATGCCATTAATTAAGTATTTAATGTTGACCTTTTGGCTCCATAAAGGGCTCATTCTCCTAGAATCTGTCTGAAACTACCCTCAATGATACCTTGTTTGTAAAGGATTTTCATTTTTCTTTTAGTTTTTTATGAACACTGGAATACACAACTTTTCAGGATGCTGAACTTCTCAGTTCCCATGAGTAATTCATGATAATCCCAAATGGTTCCAACACCAGGAATCAAGCTACTCACACAATAATCTGCTTTGCAGTTGGGAGGGAGTAAACACAAACGGCAGGGCATTTTTTCAATGATGCTTTCAGAGACACAAGATCACCTCTCCTGGTGGGGGTAATCAACATTATCTTCTCTCAGACTAAAGAAAAACTACAGCACAGGAAAATGTTTATTACTGACCTTGTACATCAGTCCTTTAATAGCTTACAAGCTATTAAATTAGCATAAAGTTAGACAAACTTATCCTCTGTTATTGTTCTAAGGCAGTACTCTCCATGCCTCTTTTCAGACCAGGATTTACAAAGAAAATTCACAGAGCAACACAGATGTAGAGATATGTAGAAAGGCTGCTAAATTTACAACAATGGGAATATGCAATGCCAAAAGAGGTAAGGTGCCAAGTGTTCTACTCAAACAGCTGAAGAACATAGCAATCAGTCCCTGATACTAAGGAGGGTTTGCAATTTTATTTTCTGCTTGTTTAGTTTGCGTAAGATTAAAGAGTGGTGTGTCAAAGCAACTCCTAACAGTCCCCAAGGTCTTTCAAATTCTTTGAGCAATCTAATTTTAGGACCAGGTGTGGAAAATTAGAGATTCTGTTTACTTGCCTTGTACCAGAAGCCAGAATAAATTTTGCCAGAATGACTTTCACTTTCTAGCAACCATAACATCACTGAAGAAGATAAACATCAAGAAATTGCTCATTCTACCAAAGGCATCTAACATTTTTTCTATATTCATATAGACATGTGAGATGAGAAGATGGTGAGAGACACAAACAGAATAATCACTCTGGTCTACAGCAGCATACCTGCCGTTCTACTGTACACCCAGAATCCAGTGGACTCCTTGGAAGCAGTTGGTCCATTCATACAAACATATGGATATATATACATACACACATATATAATTTCTCATATATGTAAACTCAGCTGATTCAGGCCTTTATTATTTTAAGAATGAATTGCCAGAAGGTACACGACAGACAGGCAGCTCTTGAGACAATCTTGAAACTACCCTCAGTGAAAACATTTCTCAGGTTCTTGGTGACTTTCATACAAACATCCAGCATTTTGTACCACACTCCAGTAAATGGAGATATTTAGATTAACAGATAAATCTGTGTCTGCATCCAGATTCATATGCAGTATTGTTAAGCCATTCTCAAAAATCTTTCAGTTCTCCAGCCATCTAAATATTTTCATATTAGTATTTAAACAGGAAAATAAATATTGTATTTATTACATGCATCATCCTACCTTAACTGGTTAAAACTCAATTCTTTATAGTCCAAGCCAACAATCAACAATAATTCAAGTAAAGATATTATCAGTATAATACTGAACTCAAATCTCACCAAAAATAACTAAAAACAAAAGAGAAAAAAAAATAAAGCATCACTCTAAGTGTTAGCAAAGCCAGTAAGTCGAAACTAAAAAAGGCAACTCTGAAGAAGACAGCAGGCACCTTTTAAAATAAGAATTTTATCAGTAACTTGATCCATGTCCCACAACCAAGACTTTATTATCATTTCTAGCTTAGTTATCAACTCAAGTTTGGCCCAAGACATAACATTCTAACTACTAAGAAAGAATAATGGAAGCATTTGTTGGAAAAGGAAGGGCTGCTTGCTTTATACTTCCCATTTGTTTGCTAACAAAACATTCCGCCTGACTTTATAAAATAGCAGCAGTCAGAATGAACAAACAGAAAAGAATTAAAACTTAAATGGGATACAGTACTCTCCACCAGTAAGCACCACTCCAATAGCAAAGCATAAAAAGGGTAAAAAATGAAACTCATTTTAAATTGACCAATCTTGTTTAAATAAAAGAACTATCTTTGCTAGAAGAATTCTATTTTTACAATCTGATTAATATTTCCTTCCAAAAATCTGGACCTGCTTTATACCAATTCCCAAAATTGAAATAAAGGTAAAAACGCCAATCCTGTCTAATTGGCATACTGTATGCTAGATCCTCCAGCTGCCTGCTGTTTAAATTAGCTTGACAGTTTTCAAAGAGCTGCAAACTAGAAGAAACAATACATAAACCAGCTGACGAGCACCAGAAGCAAGTTCAGGTGCTCCAGACACCAGTGTCCACCAAGCCTAGGTTCCTGCAGCTCTGCTTCTGCTCATGTTCAGGGACTGTAATTCTACCCACACAAAGCAGAAGGATCCCTTTCCTTCATGCAGTGGTAACAGGAGCATCTGTAACATGTACTATTTTTAGCACTAGTCCACCGCCAGCTAAGAGGAATGAAGAGCAGGAGACCAGGGCACAGTTTTTGCACATTTCCAGTCCCAGGCAGCCAATGCTTTGTGGGTTACACTCTGGTGATGTCTGCAGGCTTCTCTTTGCAGCCCATAGGCTCAAGTATTTTGTAGACAGCTCAAGGTTTTGGTTGCATCATATGATAACAGGTGCCAAAACCAAAATTTAGCCCTCTAAATCATACACACACTCTTGTGTGTTCCTGTTCAAAACTTAATACTTTTTTCCAATTATTTTGGAAAATTAAATTGGAAAATTTTTTCCAATTATTTTGGACCCATAGGAAGATATGTGTATCTGAGCTCAAAATGACTCCCAGGCTTTTATATCTTGTAAGAGCTCAATATCATTATTTTTATCTAAATTGTAAACTGGAAATTGGAGTAAAGCACTAGTTCGTTAAATTATAATCTAGCATGAGAAATTTTCAAGCATTAGAAAGTTAGAAAATCTTCTTGGCTGTTCTGTGAAATTCATTTCAGACACAGGAATTGTGCAACATTTTAAAATAAAGCACAAATGGGCCACCCTACAGATATAGATAAGGCACATCCCATATTCAAAAGAAAAGAGGAAAGTCATGAATCTCCTCTCAGAAAATCAAGCATTTTGGTAAAGTTTTTACAAAGTAGCATGAAACTTTAATGTGTATGTCTCAAACACTGAGAAAGGAAAACACAGAGCCATTCAAGAGGCCCATCTTATTTTTAGCTTAACTGTTGCCCATAGGGCACTATAGAGACATTTTTTTTTCTTCTCTCTGCCTTCAACCCCTCAAATAAATCCTCTTTATTGGATTATGGATTAATGCAGCAACTATAGCAGTAAGCTGTTTCCATGAGAGTGAGAAAACATAAGATGTGTACCATTCAGCAGAGTAGCATCTCACTTGGAACTTGGGGGTCTTGCATTCTTTACGTGAGAACAATATTTATATTTCATTAGGTATATTTTGAACAACATCAATAGCACAGAAACTTAGCACCTGCTAAAACAGTCCCACAAACACTTCATTAATATATAGCTACTTGTTTCCTTAAAGCATCTAATGTCCAGTAAATCTACTCGTAATTCATTTTAAGTCACTGCTCCCATTAAACAATTAATAGTTACATGTATGTTGAAGAACATATTAAGTTTATTACGTAAATTACAGGCTGCCCTTTCAATGCAGAATGGTAAACTGCTGCTGCTGCTTCTTTTTCAAACAAGTAAAACTTTGGCATCACAAACTGTCATCCCCTGAAACAAACAGAACAGCTTTTACCCAAAGACCTCAAAACATCTGATAGATGTCTACTCTCATTTTATAGAGTATGATGCATAAAATGGAATAGTACGCTCTTGAATACGACAATTTCAGACAAACTCAGTGGGAGAATCTAGGAATAGAAACCCCAGTTCTTCCAACTATCACACCACCACTGCTCTCTCTGCATTTCCACCTCCAAAAGACTGATGAAAAAGGAAGCTACACGAGTTAAAAATAACTTCTGATTAGCAAGGCAGAAGCCCTATGAAAGCCAAATGAGCCAGTTGCACTCAACGCTGAACTAGAACCTAACTGCGGAAACTGAACATTAAAGGCCAAGTTAATGTTTTGCTCAAATTAAGTGAAATTGAGTTTCCTAAGAACGCAATTTTGGTCCAGTAAAGTGTTAAAAGCTCTCACTTATAAAGCTTCTTCTATTACTCAAACTGATATAGCTGAACAGACTAGGCACAGAAAACCTCCACATTTCAAAAGGATAGAGAACAGCCTTTAGAACAACTTCAAGTTGAGAATATGAGTTCTGATTTCATCTGGGCTATGTTAATCAATATGAGCAGGCTGAAAACTTGTGAAATGGAGATTTTTCTAGGAAAATGGCCAAAGTTAAAAAGCATTTGTCATTTAAGAAGGGCAGAATAGACAGTTACTATTTACATGTGATATAGTGAAGATTTAAAGGAGTGGGAAAATTAATGCAGTTTCACAAAACCCCTTTTTTGAGGCCAGGATAGTCTACATAAATCCATACTCAAAACCACAGATTTTTCTTCTGAACGTTCCTTTAGGCCCTCCTTGGTAAACCCCAACTACCCATTTTCTCTTGATACCTTGCTTGCCTGAAAAAATAGAGTGGTTAGGTCTTTTCTGATTTCTAGATGTGTGTTCACTTGGGTGCTTAGCAGTTATTTGCTCTCCCACCCATAACAATATTTGGTGACCTATATTGAATATATTTCATTCCAGTGTGTGAATATGTAAGACCCACAGATTTTGCTGATTTTAGTGAGGAGGAGAATAAATATTTATCATAGGAAGGTGAAGATTCATTGGGAAGCTTTGCATTTGTTGCTCTGCAAGGCCTAGTACTGTCTGATGCAAATTCACCTAAAAAAAGGTTGGCTCTGCTCATGGTAAGCGATCATTAGGAAGCTAGGGAAAAGTGTTGAAATTTCTTCCACATAGCATTTCCCACTATAGCTGGTAATGTTCAATCATTTTCTGTATAGATTCCAAGCCACAATGCTAAGCTACTACAGGGATTTTTCTTGCTGTATTACAGCTGATTCCTGCTTGATAGTCAAAAATTTTACTATTTCTCTTGAGGAATAGTGTTCTGAGATATATGCTTTGAAAGATGAATACCAAATGCACTCTCCTTACTGCAGATGCAGTGGTATCTAAGGGCTATACAGTACACATTTAATTGTACATCACAGATGGCTGCTGGTTTTAAAACAAACAGATGTTTGTCGTATCTTCTTTCTTCAATATATGCATTTTGTCAGCTGCCAGTCAGTATTGAGATGGATGTTTAGGAAGCTGATATTGATGAAGAAATGTGTAATGAAAAAGCTAACTGCTGCACAGTTCTAGACAGCTAAAACTCTTCAATTTGTTTTATTACTTTATCTTTACTTAAGCTATATTTCCAATGAAAACTGCATCAGAATTGCCAGTTTTCTTTTACACATACAGCTGGCATCAGTTGCTATCACATACTCCAGTTACAGATGGGTGTGCAGTCATAACATCAACACAGCCTCAAAACCAACGAAGCCCTTAAAACTCAAGTTTCCACAGAGTAGTACAAAGGGTTAAAACATATTATTTGAAGCTCCACAACCTTTTCAATCCCATCACTCATAAGGATACTTTGGACATAAAGAATTTACAAATATTAATTGTGTTTAGTCAACTGCTGCCATGCTGAGTATTCTTACAGAATATATAGTAACTGCTGTACTGTCAAAATCCTTGGATACCTGATTCTAAACAATACTGAGGACATAAGTCACCTTTAAAATTTCCACATTGGGAAACTGAGTTACAGACCCACTGGCAAGTACAGAATTGCCAAGAAACATATTTGAGTAGCTGTCAGAAGGGGGTGCTAATATGACCTCTGGAAGGAGCAGCTCCTTTAATCAAGGTTGGCTCAACTAATTTTTATGCTCACAAAGGAAAAACAAATATTTGGAAGAGGTACAAAATTATTTCAACAACATTAAAATGTAAAACAAGTGTGGGAGGGTAGAACTGGACAAGCAAAGGGGCAGAGGAAAAAAACTGCAGCCAAAAGGAGATAGGGAGATAGCACCAAGACTGCACTAGAGAGCAAAACAGACCTCGAGCATACACCGAAAGACCAGAGAGAAAGAGGAAAAGCAGGGAAGGCAGTAACCAGGAGAGATAGGCAAGAGGAAACGGTGTACATTGCCAATCAAACACCCTACCCAGCTCCTCATAGGAAGGGGAAAGGAAAAAAATGTGCTTTTGTTTCTGCTCTAAGTTTTCTCCATTTTACATTAAATTTTATAAATTTTGCAAGTTTTACATTAATGACATGTTGATGCTATAGGATTCAGAAGAAAACAAAAGAAAGTCCAAATGTATTTCTGTAAATAGCACTGTTGAGCTATAGCTGTTAACCAGAGCACGATGGCAACCCAGGTCCCCTCTGACCAGGATCAGCAATGCACAGTCTGAACACATATTCAGTGTGGCTGCTTCTCCTCAACACGCTCTAATGCAAGCTCACCCAATCCCATTCCTAATCTCAGAAACAGGTTTATAGCAACAACCATCTCAAAAATGAAATCCAGATAAATTTATGCACGGGCAGTTTCACTGCTTATCCTAGTTTTTCCCAAACTGATGCAGAGAAAACACGTTTTCCTGAGGAATTAGGAGCATATTAGGGTACAAAACTGCTCCATGAGTAAAAAAGTAATTCAGAGACTTTGTTTGTATTACAGAGTTAACACTATAAACTAGACCCAACAGCCATAACCACCAAGCATACAACACAATACCTACAACAAAACTCAAGAGTGCAACTAAAGTGCAAAGTATATTCCAGCAGCTGCTCCCGCCAAACAAGTGCAAATCTGCAACAAGAAACCAGCCAGCTACAGAACATCCATGCTGCACTGTACTGCCCCATCCCTAATAAAAAAGTATTTACAAAGAATGATAAATTGCTTTTATACAGTGCTTTCATTAGAGAGAAAGTCTCTAATTCTTTTCATCATGATTATAACTTCATGTCTTATATAATGTAAATACATTTGGCAAATCCATTTGAATCCCCCACTTACACTGCAACGCTATTATTCTATTTACAGAAAGATACTCACCTTTAACAAGCACTATGATAAGATTTTAAAGCAAGCTGATAACTACAAAAATGACTGCAATGTCATCCCACCTGATCAAGCAACCTATACCACAGACATCAACTTTGAGAGCTATTATCATTAACAAAAGTCTACAGCATCTAACAAATTTCCTCTGTGTCTTAAGCATACAGCCAGGAGAAAAAAAAAAAAGCTATTTGCTCATTTAAATAAATTCTTAGGAATTAATTCAAGAAATAAGGTCAATTAATTCATCCACAGGCTATAGTTAAGTCACATGTGTTAATCACTTAATAAAACAATAAGTAAGTCAGCAAATCAACAGTAAAACCAGAATTTTTTTGAAGGCCAACACACTTTCCATTCAGAGGTGAATGAGTACCTGCTTAATATGTTTCCTTACAGTTATGACATAAATATCTTCTTTCTTTACACACAGGTTCCATGAAAAACAGCCTTCGGAAGGTCAGTCCTGCCTTTTCTTGCTTCAGGTGATTCACTACACTGAGCCACCTAGTAAGAAAAACAACAGAGGTACATGGTCTCTTGACTTTTACGTTACTGAACTCAAGCCACAGCACTGCATTGCTCTTTTCCCTGCACACTTTCCTTCTTCACAAAAAACTTTTTATTGTGCTTTAACAGAAGGTCAATGGCTATCACTTCTCTACTCCAGCACAATGGTGAATTGAAACAAGAACCCATAGCTGTTTAGACCGACAAAGCAACCAGTATGTCTAAGCCAATAAAGCGATTTGTTCATTAAAGCTACTAATAAAGCAACCTTTTGTAAGTCTATGAAACATCAGAAACCTCATAGAATGCATTTAACTATGCTTTCTTAAAAATCACCAACTCAGAAGTTCTAAAATCTGTTAACTTGTCCACTTCCTTAAACTGATAGTAAAATACCTTCGTACTGACTTTTTGAAACACAGCAAGTGCGACACCAATTTTCCTGCTTATTCATCATCAGAAATGTTTAGGGCCTTTGGTGAAGAGATCCCCCCTGACACGAGCTCAAATGCATCACATCAATGCATTATGTAAAGCTTCCTATGCAACACTGACAACCTGTACGAGTGACCACCACAACTATACACAATAAGAACAAAATCATTCAATGGGCACACTCAGTTTGGACCCAAAGATCCATCTGGATTTGACAAAAAAATGAGAAGCGCTGTAGTGAGCAAAGATCAAAAATGCTGTTAGCACTTGTGTCCATTGCTTTCCATGAAACCGAAACAAAGTCTGAACCTGAGTCCCCAGCACTCAGTGTTGCTGTCAGGAGAGAGTTTGCAACTATTCTCAATAACCAGCACTAACATGACAACAGCCACAAACTTCCTCCAAACAACATCAATATTTTTGCCTTGACTTTGGCTGTACAATACCAGCAATCCTTGAAAGCATTAAAATGAAGCCTCCTCATTTACTCACAATTTCTAGATTTGCTTCGTTAACAAGTAGCTGCATTATTATGTGATTAGAGACTGGGTCACCAAAAAGGAAGGGAAAAAAAAGCCATTTTCCATCTAATTACCATCACCTAGACAAAAAAGACCAGGCAGGTATTTCCTCTAAAACTTCTGTGTTTAGAACCTGCGAAAGACAATTTTACTAACAGCAATATACAAGTATCAAAGCTGCATAAGGTGTTAACACAGAAAATAAAGCAAAACAATATGTGAGGGGAAGAAGTCTATGTACCCTTTACTCATATTTAACAGTGAAAACACCCCTTTCCTAGAAGCAATCTGAAGTCATTCTTTTGCTGCCGTTTCTCATCTGCATCTTTTCATCATGCACACTGCAACTACTGGATTTTTTTATATGCAGAACAACCCAAGCAAAAAAAGCAAGTTTCATCCTTATTACTGCAACTTCTCCAAAACAAGATTCCCATTTGTTACATTGGATACAGCATTTGAATTCTCAGTGAAAGTTCTTGTAACAGAATGACAGTAAAATATTTGTCCCTACTCAGAGATATGTACAATCAGCCAAAGTTCTATCCTTTGCTATTCAGCAAAAAAAATAATCTTTATTTATAAAATAAACAAGTCCGCTATCTAGGACAGAGATAGCATCCCTCCCTCTACACTGTGACTCTCATTATCAAGCCATGAGATTATATCCTCCTTCTGGAATTAAGTCCTTATTCTAACAATAACACTTAAATAGCATGTGAAACTTTTCAATTAAACAGTTGTCAAGCAGCCTGATAAGGCACAGAAAAACAACTGATAGCTGAAACAATTCATACAACAAGTTTTGCAGACTTCCTAGTTCCTGCTAAACAAATAGTTAATCAGTGAGTAGTCAAGAGGCAAACAAATGATCATTAAAATTCACAGCAAAAAGAGATCATTTTATTTAATTATAAAGTTTTGACCATCTTCTAAGGTTGTTCACTTAAAGCTTTTTTGGACTTTGGAGCCTTTTGCCTACTATTGCACCACTGACATGTGCTAGCAAAGAAAACAGCAGGACAATAACTATTGCAAAGACACTGATCCTAAAGAGTTACACAATGCTTTTCTTATACTCTCTTTGAGACAGGATACACATGACTTTCGAACAGCAATTAAAAATAATTTAGACACAGTTTAGACACTATTTAAGTCCTGAAGTCACACTTTGCTAATTCTCCCTGCCCATACCTGATCAGGTCTTCCAACAATTCTACAGTCTAATATTCATTTAGGCTGAGAGATTCATACAAGAATCAGTCAAGAACACAATACACTGCCTGGTATTTGTGATGAACTGCACTTTTCAGTTTGCTTAACTTCAAAAATTAATCCTCTCCTTCAGTTCAATTCTACTCCTCTCACCGTACAAAGGCAGTGGAATTTATGTTCCTAAATGACTTAAGCATACTTGAAAAGTCCCACTTTTCAGAGATTAACTTCTTGCTCTTACAAGTAAATAAACAGAAGCTTAGACTAAAGATTTTTTTATCAATGGAAAACTGACAATTAGTTCTCTTCTGAGGCAACAAAAGTACATGACTAAGAAGTTTGACAAATTTACATTTGTAGCTACTGATGCACCAAACATAACTCAAGTGCATAGCTTTCTACAGGTATTCCTATGACCAAATCTAAGTGTATACTCCAGAGACTGCAGGATCAAACCTAGATTTCATTTATCTTATCTTCACCTGTATTCCAGAAGAGCCATTATATAGCCTATCACTAGTGGCAACAGAAAATTAACCACTGAGTTAAAATGCTTCACAAGTATCTTTAGATTTTTCCTCCATGACAGCAATCAATTTAACACAAAAAAAAAAAATTCAAAAATTTTTAAAAGGCTATGATTATATAAATAACTTAGATAACTTAAATAACTAGTATTTTAAACAAACACTCTAAGTAACATGCCTTTAACGCCTTAATACCTCAAGATGTGGCTTACAGAACCCTTTTCCATATTTCTATAAATAATACATTCTTTAAATGTATACATTTATAGGAGCGCTTGAGAAATAGACTCTATAATCTATTCTTACAGATTCTTATTCCTAAACACAATCTATTTGTATAGATCTAAAAAACACCCAGTTAAATGAAGGTTTTCAAGGCATACAGAAAACCAGTAAGGACTAAATTTACTTTTCTTCACAAAAGTGCTCACATGGGATGACAATAAAATTGAAGTCCACAATGTGCTCTTAGCACCACAAACCAAAAAGAAAATTTCAATTACAAGAACTGAATTTTTGTTTGCTCTTCCTGGTTGCAACAGTTATAATGCCTTAACACGGGAAACTTGCTATTTATCATTTCAGATAGATCCTAGTGTTTCTTTATTTTTTTCATGACCCATAACATCGACAGAGTGAAACTTCAGAGTTGCTAAGCTGATGTTCTAGCCACATTAAAAGATGACAGAAATAACTATGCAAGAATTGTCATTTCCTGGAGAAACAAATGAGAATTCCTCATCCTTACCTGAGTACCCATCATTTTCACAGGGTCACACAATTCTTCAGCAAACATGCCTCCAGTATAGCCTAAACTTCAGAGGCAGTGCCATTCAAACAGCTGACTTCACTGATGGAAACACCAGTAAGCACTGGTACCCAAACAGCACCTTTACATTTCTAAAAGAAAAACCATGTAGTGAAAGAGTATCTGTCATCTTATAGGAGTGAGCTCTTACAGCAAAAAGTGCTTTAATATAGAAGGAACTGGGACCTGAAAAAATGGTCTTTTTAGGAACAGAGATCCCCATTTCAAAGACTATGCCAGAGGCAAGTGACAGGAAAGGCAAAGAACAGTAGTTATTCATTGCCCCCTGCAACACAACACGAGGCAGCAGATAAAGAAGTGAGGAGAAGCCACCTTCAAAACATGAGTGACTCTTCAGTCAACAGGCAGCAGATCTGTGGGATTTGCTGCAAAAGGATGCAAAGGAGATGGAAAATTTTACAAGGGTTCAAGAAGAAATTGTAGAAGTTCTCAGAAGAGAAATCATTCAAGAATTTCTGAATAAACAGAAACAACCTCTGGCTCAGAGATTCCATAACTGAAAGTAGCAGGAGGACAAGCATGAAAGGAAAAGCATCTGAAATTTATCTTGTTCCCCATGCATCCATTTTTTGAGATGGGCCACATGAAGAATTAGGGAACTTCTGGGTTCCTGGACAAGATTTTCTCTTTTATGGCTATCAGACACAGAATACTAGGCTAGAAAGAACAATTGCCACTGTGATCCATTGGGCCAATTCTTGTAGAATACATTTAAAACTATTTATTAAACACAATTTAAAACAGAATATTTCAATTAAAATACAGAAATATTTTAATTTTTGGACCCCTCTCCCAAAATTGCCATCTTGATAAAAGATATTACACTCAAATGTTTTAAGGAGCTTGACCTTTCATTTAAAATACCAGTTACAAAATTATCTCTCTACTGGAATAACATTACTGATTATTCTCCACTAAAACAGCCACAGCAGTTTCATGGCTTTGCCTCCTAGACACTGTGTCTGCGCAAGCACTTACTGGGCAACAGAATGGTTCTACTACTGAACAGTTCCAGCTGCCATTTTTCTCCAGAGAAAAGTTAAATGACTCACTTTGGGTTTATTTGCAGGTTGGTTACCTTCCGGGGAGGGAGGGAGGGAGGGAAAAAAAAAAAAAAAAAAAAAAAAAAAAAAAAAAAAAGAATGTGTCACAAGCATCAGCCTGTTCACTAATTAGGGAGACCTCTATAGTCTGTTTGTTCCCTTTCCACTGCACATCTCACAGTGTTTCTGCCATCCGAACTCAAGATCTCCTAGTGTAAGGAGTGCATTCAAAATGTAAGAAAGACTACTTGAGCACACAAGTTTCTCAGCTGCCCACACTCCACTACACAATCTGGGGGAGTAGAACAGAGCCAACAAACCTAAACCACCAACACCTCAGTTGGAGAAAATGTGGTACTTTTGCATTTTCTCATTTTATTAGCAGAAATCAGGAAGAAGAAAAAGAAATTTGTAAATAATAAAAATTACATTCACCTCCTACTAAAAATATCTAGTATTAGAATGTGAGAAAACACGGTACTTACCTACATTTGAAAGAGCCAGTAAATATGATTTAATGTGTTACAAACAAATAAGCCATTCATGCATAGCAAGCTAGCTGAAACAATTGTTTGGAGAATACGATTGTAAAACATATGCAGGTTGATATCAGAGAATTTACACAGCATGGTTTCTGGAAAGGAAACCATGCTTTTTTAGGCTAGTAGAATTTTATAATAATAGTGAACTAGGAAGAAATTGCTGAAAGAAAGACTTTAAAAAAGCCTCCCTCAAAGTCTCAAGAGACCATTAAGTAAAATTAAAATTGGTGTTAGGGGAAAACATTTGTGTTTAGATGCCAGCAGTAAAGCAGCAAAGGAAAAAGCAGTAAGTGGTCTGTTAATTTTCAGAAAAGGGTTAACAGCAGAAGGCCACAATTCTGCACTAGAACTGCAACACATATTCCCTAATGGTCCAGAAAGCAAAAAATGGCAAAACTAATTCACATAAAGCTATTAAGGTTAGGATAAGAGAAGGAACTTTAAGAATTTCATGTAGTCTAATCAAGCTAGATAAAATGGGAAACACATGACAGACAAAGAAAATAATCAACAAGGCATTGTGTGTCCAGGTCAAATGTTTTACTCACAAACTTTCTGGATCTTAACAACAAATTCAGAAACATGTTGACTCTCGATAGTCCATAGAATAATAATACTCAGTAAAAGAAAAAGCTAGGAGAATATTATAATTGGTACATTACAAACTCAGTACTGCATTTTAAACAGGCGCTTTGTAAATATACAGCACTCCTAGGCAGGCATAAAAAATTGTTTCAAATGTAGTTAAAGTCAAAAGTGAAATTTAGTAACAGGCATCTTAAAGAGGAAGCCAAAAACCATCAGAACGTTTGGGTATGTTAATCGTAACTGAGAGACGCAGAAGAATATAAAGGAAAAGGTATAGGAAAAAAACACTAAGAACTTTGAGTTTAACTGGATTTTTGTAACAGAAAGAATATATTCAACTAAACTGGGGTTAAAGCATCACTAACAACTTAGAGAAGAACTGAACTACTTGAAGCTTTATACAAGGAACTTTTCAGTGCCACAGTACATCTTTGTGGAAAGTGATTCTGAAAAGAAAGATACACACCCCTTATAGTGAAATCCTACTGCTTTTCTGGAGATGGCAACTGAGAGAACAGAGAGAATAGAACAGAAGTTACACTCTCAGCTTCATAATCAGTAGAATTCTTGAATGCAATTTTTCCCCCTTTGGCAGCAGCCACCAAACATAGCTCTGTTTAGCTCTGCAACCACCACAGCACGTTGCCTCCACTCCAGCTAGCAGGTAGGTTACACGGGGAGTGGTGTAATAGTCAGGCTGCAGGATCTGACATATAATGATAAGGGGAGGTCACAGGAGATAATAGGACAGTAATCAGGACTGTTACTGCAGTGAGGGGATACAGCAGCAGACAGAGGATACAAATCCACAGGAAACTAGGTTTAGTTAGCTCCGCTGCTCACAGAACAATTTGTTTCCCTTGTGTTTTACAGATTTGAATACTAATATTTCTGTACATTGCAGCTTTGATCACTGTGTTAAATGTAGGTCTACTGAATAAAAGGATTAGTTTGTCCAGATTGGCATGCTTATGACTGTGATATGAAGAGAACTCGAGGGAAAAACCTTTGAAGATCAAGCACGTGCTCCATTTTAAAGGCTGAATTGGCAGTAGTAGCTGAAGGTGGTTTCTATCATGCATATAGTTTACAGCATGATACATACAACAATACTTCTGCAGTTCAGTATAAGGATTGTAAGCACTGTCAGACTACTTTGTCTTGCTGTTGAAAGGGTGAATACCATTCTCTCCTTACAAAAAAGGCTAAGAAGTCAGGCAAGAGTAGCACTCATGTTCGTTCACAGGCAGCTGGATTTCAGAAGTGGACAGCACAACCACAAAAGCAAAGAAGGGACAAGGGGAACAACATCAGCCCTTCTGATTGTAGCACATACTCCACACTAGCTTCAGCAGATCATCAAACCACAACCACAAGGTTTCAGGGCACAGTTAAGCTGATCTAATGGCCAGCCAGTGCCCAAAGGATTCACTGCCAGCTGTGCGTCCCCCACACCTGCTCTAACGCACATTCCGTGTCACACTGAGACAACTCAATTTGCTTTTAGTTCCCTTCTCACTTAAATTCAGGGAACTAAAATGATAGAAAACCAATAGCACAAAATTAATTGGAATAACCTTCACAACAAAAATTAGATTAAACCAATAGCTAGTACAGGAAGAGATATGGGCAGGAGAAGCTGTTGGGAGCCATTCCTTTCAGTAGCAACTAAGCAGCTCAAACACAATACAAAATGACAGCCCCATAAAGGACGAGTGAATATAGCATTTCAACCTTTGTGACATTTGAAATTGTTTTATGAAGAAAGGGTAAAATGTTTAATGATAAGTTTCTCCTTTTTAATCCTTGCTAGGTCGTGCCTAACCTACGCAATCAATTTTGTTCCCACCACACTGCAGTGTAAACAAACAATAGGAATGAGAAGGACCAACACGTTAACATTTCTTTTGTGCCACTAAACAAGCTTTTGTTTTTCCAGTCATTCCCAGCACCCTTTTGAAAGGTTCCCACAGCCTGTGTAAACAACCACAAGCTGAGCAGGATGACTGTATGTACCTCCTACATAGGCAGGCAGCAACCACAGCATGCAGCTCCCCTCACTACACAGCCACACACCCACCCCATGACAGGGGACACCACCCACCTCTACTCTTCAAACAAAACTCCTGCCTGTGCTCCTGAGTCACACTGAGTGTTATCTACTGCTCCCACTCAGGCCAAATGTCAGTAATGGCAGAGCTGAAGTTTGACCCTCAGTTATTTCACTGTCAGCCCACTTCTTTTCTGTAGCATATCAGGAATTAATTGATTTCAAAATAGTCAAGCCTAACAGTGTTCAAAGCACAAATAACGATAGATTCACCATGGCAGTAAGCTATAAAGCTGGGGATACAATACACAACCTGAAATCATAGAATCAGAGAATGGTTTGGGTTGGAAAGGACTCTAAAGGTCATATAACTCCAACCCTTTTGCCACGGACAGGAACACCTTCCCCTATACCAAATTTTTCAAAGCTCCATTCAGCCTGACCTTGAAGAGGAAATGAAAATACAGGCTGTCCTGGAAACAAACTAAATGTAACTGTGCATGTCAAAGTTGTTTTGCTACAGCAAGCCATGTCTAAGAACTGCCCTATTCATAGTGCACTCAGGTACATAAAACTTTCAAATTTAGGTTAAACATCTGGACAACCTAAGAAGCAGCCATTACGGAGATAATCAGGGTTATTAACAGAAACGCTTTTGTATTATAATACTGGAAAATGTAAAGTTCAGCCCACCTAAGATATTATTAGTAGGACCTCTTTCACACATATAATCATTCCCCTGAAGATACAATGTCAAAACATACTTAGCATTACTATCATGTTACTAAGGGGCTACCAAAGCCTGCATGCTACTCTTGACATGTTTCATGAACATCAAGTTCAGGGCTCTGTATCACACACTTGGTAGAGTGGAGCAAGTACAGGGCAGCACGAAGTCCAGCAAACTGGGAGTCAAGCAGTGACCAAGTCTGGCTGTTACCCAGACCACCAACAGCACAGTCAGAATCCACCTGCTACCACAGATAACACAACTAGCACACCACGAAAGCAGAGGGATACAACTGCCCCCTTCAACCAGAGACTTGTCATAAGGGTCATGTCTGCCCCATCTCACCTACACAGACAACTTTAAACATGGGCCAGGGGGGAAGCATGGCAGGTTTGATTATTGTCTCCCTCCCACTCAACTCACACAGGCAAATAGCAAGTCAGGAAAAAAGCAATCCCCAAACAGTGTGCCCCAAACATATTGATTATTTCAATTGATTATTATGATCTTCCTGAAAGATCAAATAGGGACTGCTATTTAGGCATGTGGAGGAAGAAACAATGTCAAAAGTCTCCTGGGTGAAAAAAAAAAAGATAAAACCGCTGAAAACCACAGCAACTTTGCTTAGCATGCTTTAAAGGATGCTGAAGATTAGCCCTCAAGATCCATAAAAACTGTCACAAAACTGTCACTATTGTACTCTGTAGTAAAGAAAAAAAGAGTTACCTGTCATTGCAGTGATCCACCCACTCAGAGAAATGCCACAGATCTGCAGACACACTCATCAGCTCTGGCAACAGCAGATGAAACTGCCACAGCAGAACGCAGAAACAAACGTTAAAAATAGCTTTGACAAGGGTATCTCCAGGATCACAGTTTCAGGGCCCTTTTCTGTTGTGCTAGATCATCTCTTGCTTTGAGTATCATCACATGAATCAAAAAAAAAAAGTGACAAGATACAAACAGCAAGAGAAGTAGACACTCCTGGCAAACTGCAGGCTTACTGGCCCAAGCTCAGGGCCACAAGTAACACAGCTTAGCAAAGACACAGACAATGGTGAAGCCAAGGTGAAGACATCCTGTTTTCAACAGATTCAGCATTATGCCAAGCTGTGTGGGGTCACACTTGCCACAAAAGATGAGTAACATTTCCTCAGAGAGGTCTGAATCCATAGCTGTAGTTTTAGCTATCATTATTTAATGGTTACAAGCCTTGAACACTAAAGAAAATACTCTCTAGCATATTCTAAAACCTTATTAGGCAATGAAGAAGTCAACAAAAGCAATGTACCCACTACTGTCAGGTCTAGCAAAGAAATGCTAGATTTTGCAGCTTCTGCAACAGCTAGTGAGCAACTTCTCAAGCATGAAGTATGCTACAATGCTGAAAAGGCTTGCACTTGCCAGGGATCACACTGAGCAGCTTACCCTCCTAAAAAGGGAACTTGGGGAAAAGCTTGCAACCTTTTCTTCCCCATTGGCTTATGATGCTTTGGGCTTGTTAGTCATTTAGTAAGACAAGTAGCTTGTCCTGAAGTAGCCTGTTCAGTTCTAAATTCCCTGTGACTATTATCATTCCTACAGATATATACAGACACATTCTATCCTGAAAAGCACATCACATATTTTACATAAAGACAGTAATAACCTTTCACATGCAATTTTGCAATACAGCAAACTAACTCCCTATGAGCATAGGCAGGTCCTGCATGCTACAACAGATCTAAAATGTAAAGTTTCACCTTGAAGAAAACATGGTAGACCTTATCCTGAAAAGCACGTGCCCCAAAAGCAGACACCAGCATCTGTGAAAACACAGAGCTAATGTGTGCAGTAAGGACATTATGACGGTCAAAGAGGGCAGAGTTTAAGTAGATACTGTCAACAACACACACCCAGGGTTTGCAGCTCCTGTCCTTCTGAAATTCACAGTCGTTGCCACAACCTACAAGAACACAAAGCCACCGCTGAGTAACTCTGACTCTGCATGACCAAATTAAGGAATACTTCAATCTATCAAAAGGACCCACCAAAACTTCATGTGTAATCGAGTCTCCACCACCACCCTTAAGTTCTTTGATAAACCCACCAAGGAAACACACAGGGGAAGTCTCTGGAAACCTGTATCATGTAAAGGTCACCTCCCACATTCCAAGCCATCCAGAGCAACATTTCTTAAGGATGAAGTGCTGAAGAGGGAGAACAACAAGCTCTGACATTGGACCAAGGAACTGAGGAACAGGTGAAGGGTACATAGGCACAAGTACAATGATTATCCCAGAATCAGTTCTGATTTTTTATTTTCAAAGAGAGACCCTCCCAAGAGGGAGAACGGGAAAGAGAAAGATTTAATTTATTATTACAATTTAAGATACTGGAGCAGCAAGATTCATTGATGGAGGTTTATGAAGAGTTTAGAGGGAAATTATTGCAACCCTCCTCTAACCTCCCACTTGCCACAGCTCCAGCTCCACAAGGCCAGATCTCACCACAGCACATGCATGCCTCTCAGCTCCACCCTAGGGCAGCCCTCCTGCCTCAGTAAGGAGGCAGATCTTGTGCTTAGAAAGTCTTCAGCAGTATGCCCTGCCCTCTTGAGTGCACTTCATCTCAGCCTGCCCATGCTGAAGAGTTTATAGACTTCTCAGTGCTGCTTCTCCAGAGAAGTATCAGGCAGGTCACACCATCCACACCACTGAAAGGTGTTCAAGGAAAAAAAGCATTTCAAAACATTTACATTTTGGACAATTTTGAATCGTCAGGAAGCATTAATTAACCCTAACTACCTCAGAGCTGTCCCTCTGCTGTAAGCAGCCACTCAGTCTCAGGTCACAAGATAAACTAGACTCACCTAGGCCAGCTTAGCCAGGCACTACCTGCAACAGGCTTCTCTGACACTGGAGCTGCTTACAAAGCACACAGACCAAGCAACTCTAAGAAACCCATTCCTTTCCCCTCCACAATGACCCCTGCCCACAAAATATCTAAGGTACATCAATATGTTAATCAGCTTCATAACAATGTATTTGGGTTGCAAAAATCCAAACATCACTCAACCTTTTATGAGAGTATTAAAGGGAAACTGTTTTTCTTTTTTTCAATATAAGCTGAAGTAAACAGCACAGCAAAACTGGTATAACTCTAAACTACAGCCAAAACTGAAAACAGCACATACTTTTTTGTTTGGTTAGGGTTTTTTCTTTGTCTGTTTTATATCTTAATTAAAACATGCCACGCTTCTCTACTTTATGGCTGTATTTGTGCGTGGTCAGAAAACTACACAAATTCTACCAGTTCAGAGCACAACAGCCACCACTGATCATGTTGAAGGGACTGGGAACTGTTTGAGAGCAAATCTTGCTGTTGCAGCTACCTGCAAGCACACAGATGCTGAAACCAAAGTGTGCCACCAAAACAGCACACACATCCAAAGTGTGCCACCAAAACAGCACACACCAACACAAAACAAAGCCAACTGTCTCAGCTCTACACTCAGGCAAAGCTTACCTGAACTAAACAAGCTAGCTTTGGACAGTATTTCACACATCTCCTCTTACCAACCAGCTGTGGGTGCTGTATTCTCTAGCTGATGGTAACATCTTTAATTGCCTCAGCAAATGGGAAAAGATGTCTGCTGGTAGGTTAGGCATAACATTATAGAAAAAAATGCATTGTTTCACCCTTGTAAAAATAACTGCAATTGTTTCAGGGAACACTAAAAAAACAAAATAGACAAGAGCTACTGAATTACACAGATCTGTCTATTTAGCAAAAACGAGCAGTCTTGAGGAGATGAACATTTTTTGCCATAGTGAGCATGAAGAAAACTGAATGCAGTAGTTCCTTTTACTCTGACATTCTTTACTTTTGAAGTACTTGACCTTACAGACATAAATCACGTCCACATTACCAACAAAAAAACCTAGCAAGGATCTATTAGAAAATACATGACTGCAGTGTATGCACTGATACAGGACAAACACTGGAGTAGCTAAGCAGAACCACTGGTGCAAAGACCCAGGCAGGATTCACAACACTGCAACAGTTTAATTACTCCCATTCCCTCTTCCTGCCCAGGAAATGTCCCCTCAGAAGTGAGCCACAATGCCTCTCACATTCATTACAGCCAAAAAACATTCTGCATATACAAAGTTCCCAAAGAAGAAAAGTAAATGTGTAGTTTAATATTTAAGTAAGAGCCTAATCAAGCTGTTATATTTATTTATTGATTTTGGTTGAACATAGAAGGGAGCCAAAAATTGATTACTTTATTATTTCCCCAATAATCTTTACAAAGTGAAAGATGGAGAACGACCTTTCATTTTCTACTGAATACAAAACTGTGACAGGTGAGGAACAGACAGGGATTTAGTATTCTTCCTCTCTCCTAACACAGGAATAAGAAGGTACCCAATACACCTGGCAACACGTTTATTCAAAACAAGGACTTGTCCATTCCTCCCTCAAAGTCACCAAACACGTTCACCCAAGAGGAAGCCACTAAGGGTTGCCAAACACACAGAAATGACACAGCCCTAAAGAACACACTGATAACAACTGGAAGGGTATTCTGGGACCAGGACCTGTAAGCATCTAATGCTGCCTACAGTCTTTTGCAGGCATCTTCTGCTGACCACTGAGAGGTAGAGGAGACTGGGCTACACTGTCCTTGCTTTATTTAGCCAGAAGAGGCTGTGTAATAAGCAGCGGCTGTGCCATCACAAAGCAAGATCAAGAAGTTTGTTGACAGTAAATCAGGTTCTATGCTTGCACGGGTCTTGGTAAAATCTTTGTAGCCTTTGCTGTCACAAGAGTCTATCTTATTGTCTCTTAAGAGAGCAGTGATCCCAATAAACAGATTTTGTCTATCCAGTGAATACATAGTGCATTTCAGTCCTGAACCATCCATCAGTTTCCACAAATTCACTAAACCACATTACTTTATTATGGAAGACCATTTTCATGAGCAATTACATGCAATGTTTATCGTGTCTTTCTAGAATTACCTATCATACACAGTCCACATACGACAAGGCTGAAGCAGCTCAGCAGATAAGGTCTTTATGCTACTTTATTTCAAGTGTAATGTATATACAGTCGTTGCACATGCTCTTCACAAAAAGATTCAGAAGATTAAACACGTTCATTGAATACCATCCGAATTTTAAAAACTCTTTACTTTGAAGAGACAGAAGAATAGCGTTTCTCTCTGTTTAAAAACCCTGCCTGGCCTAAATCATCACACACCATCCCTTTCTCTTACTGATTCAGAGACAACAAATTCCATTGAAGTAATGAACAAAATTTCTGCGAAGTACCACGTGTGTACATAACATGGGGAGGAAAAGTTAATTTGTCAGTCTATGTCTAAAGATAAAAAGAATTTCTTCCCCTAAACTATAAATTTGCTATAAAAGCTTTTCTAATAGTCAACGCAAATGAAAATCGCATACTTTCTGATAACATTTATGTTTCCAAACAGACACCGTTGTATTCGTAAATTATTCAGCTTGAACAGAGGACCTACACTGATTAGATATAAGCCGCAGTAGGAGGAAAAATCTAAACCTTGACAAAAATAATTTTAAAAACATAAACTGATATATCTTTTTGAGATATTTATGAACCTGGAACACCTACAAGAATGCATTAAACAGTTCAAGTTTTGATACAGTTTTTGCTCAGCGGGAAATTATGCACGGGACAGAAATGCTAAAAAGCAAAGCAAAAGAGACCCCAAGCAAATACAGTCCCATTCCCAAACGAGACCCTTCTTTATCCAGACCCGGAGTAAAGTCTGGAGTAAGAGTAAGAACACTCTCGTGCCTCGTGAAGCAGCAATTACTCCGATAAACAGGAAGAGCCAACACTACTCCTGGCTTTTAAAACGCATTCAAAATACTTTACATGGAAAAAAAGCAACTCTTCAATAACGTTTTTCCGCGACAAGAAGAGCTAGCTTCATTTTCCACCCAAGTATTATGTAAATGAGTGGGCAAGAGGCAGCCGCGGGGTCTGTTAAGAGCCACTCAACCTATAGAGAAAAGAAGGAAAAAGGGGGAGCGGGGTGGGGGATGTTTGAAACCCGCGGGGCTCACAGCACCGCGGCCGTGCGCTCCGTTCCCAGCCTTGCACAACTTTCTGCCGCGGCAGTTCCGCTCGGCTCCCCGGGCGGGGACGGGACAGAGGGGTCCGAGCCCTCCGCCCGCCCGCCCGCCGCCTTTGTTCGCGGGGGCCGCCGCTCCCGGCACAAAGCGGGCGGCAGAACTTGCGGAGGAGAGCTCGGCCCTGCCCGGGGGCCGTGGCGGAGCGGCCCCCCCGCCCCCACGCCCCGTCCCCACGGCGGGCGGGAGCGGCGCGTGGACCGCGGGGCAGCAGACCGTGCGCGGCCGGCAACGTGAGCCGCATGGGAAACGGCGGCGGCCGGCGCCGCGCCCCCCGCCCCGGCCCCCCGCCCGCTCCGCCGGCAGCCCCGGGGCACCCAGCCCCTTCCCAAGGCGGCTCCTCCCGCTCGCACTCACTTTTCGGGACGGGCTCCGCTGGGCTCTCCCTCCGCTCGCGGCGCGCGCGCCTTCCCGCCGGCGGGGCGATGCAGGCGGCGAGGCGGAGCCCCCTTCCCCCGGCGGGAGCGGGTCCGCTGCCCCCCCCGCCCCGGGGCTGCCGCCGGGGGCCGGGTGACTTCAAAGGGGCAGGCGGGTCCAGCCCCCGCCCGCCCCGGGCGGGCTGCGGACTGGTGGCCCTCGAGGAATCCCCCCGGCTGCGGCTGTCCCGGCGGCGGATCAGGTGCGCCGCCGCGTCCTCTCACATGGAGCCACCGCCTCGCCGCCCCTCGGCGCCCCCCGGGCCGGTCCCCGCACCGCCGCCGGCCGGGAGGCGAGTGGCTCGGGCCGCGGCCCCCGCCGCGCTCTCCCTCTCATGCACTGCGGGCGCCGCCGGGCCCCGGCTCCAGCGGCGGGGGGGCCGTCAGGGCCCCAGCTGGGCGGCGCGGCGGGGCAGCCGGGCGGCGAGGCTCGGCGCCGCGGCCGCTCCGCTCTGCGGCATGTGGGGAGAGCGGCGGCGCGGGACGCTGGGCGGCGGGGCAGAGCCGGGCCGGGGACGCCGGGCGCGGTGAGGGGAGCGGCGGCAGCAGCGCCCCGGGATCCGCTCGCTTCCTGCGGCGCCGGGAGGGGGCGGGGAGGGCGGGCGGGAGAGGGAGCGAGCGCGGCGGCGGCGCGGGCGGATGACAGCGGTAACCCGGCAACGGGGCCCGCCCCGCCCCGGTACTGGCGCGGAGCGATGATGCCGAGGGCGGGCGAGGTGGAGCCGCGCAGGTCCCGCCGCGGCCGCGCGGTTCAGCCCGGGACAAGGGGGCGGCCCCGCGCCCGCCCCGCCCTTTCCCGCCATGGGAACGGCCGGTGCCGGGGCGAGCACACCGCCGGTCCGCCGGGGCCATTCCCCGCTCTGTTTGTCCGAGACCGGCGGTCGGAAGTGCTGCTTACCCTCGGTGCTTCCAGAAACTGGGGCTCAGCTGCCCCTGGCAGCATTTTGTCAGTCGGGCTCCGGGCGCCGCGAAGCCTGTAACGGGAATGATGGTTACCCCTGCTCTCCTAATGCCAAACCAAGCGTTATTTACAAGTGTCTGTGACAGAATCACAGAATCAATTCGATTGGGAAAAGACCCCTGAGTTCATGGAGTCCAACTTACGACTGAGCACCATCATGGTCAACCAGACCATAGCACTGAGTGCCACATCCAGTCATTCCTTAAATACGTCCAGAGGCCCCACCACCGCCCTGGGCAGCCCCTTCCAAGCCACCCTTTCTGTGAAGAAATCCCCTGATGCAGCATAAGACTCTGCTCTTGTCACGTTGTTGGTTGCTTGGGAGAAGAGACTGACCCTCCCCTGGCTACACCCTCCTTTCAGGCAGCTTTAGAGTAATATAATCAACCCAAGCCTTTTCTCCAAGCTAAACCACCCCAGCCCCCTCAGCCACTTGATACAGAACCTGTACTCCAGTTTATTGCAGAGTTGTGGCTGTCACACGAGAGCTTCGCTAGGCATCCTTTGGTTTGTGATGCTGAATATATGGCACTGTTCAACAAACAAGGTAAAAACTGAATACTTAATTATCGATCATTGTGTGTGTGGGATGGCTGAAAGCAGCGCTCAGCCTGGCCACTGAGAAAAGCTTAGGCCTAGGAAAAAGGGGAAAAAAGCAGTATTTGACTGTGTTGCCATCATAAAACGTGTACAACAAGAGCAAAATAAGGGTTACTTGTGTACCTTAGGTCTGGCATTTCCTTCCTTTTCCAAAGATCATGGATGATCTTTGCCATGTCAGGGTATGCCCAGGCAGACATTGGCTGCTCTGCCCAGACCTCATGCCAGCATTGGGCCATGGGATGCCCAACTGCAATAAAAGCCTTCCAATTGCCCACTAGCTTTTTCCTGTCTGCTATTCAGTTTTAATTCTAGCTCTTATTCTCCATCATCTTCTGCTTGGTGTTTCTTTACCATTTGCTGTTACCTGATTTTTCTTTTCCCATGTATTAAAAACAGATACTTGAGCTTCCCTGAGTCTCCAAACCTCTCCCATGTCCCCATTGGGACAATGCAGCAGAGAAACACGCTCACTCTTGAGAGCTGCAGGCACATAGCTTCCTCACCAGCTGAACTTCCAAACATCCATTTCTGCCTAGCTTATGCTTATTGTAGCAAATTGGCAAGGGGTGCTTTTGCAGACAGAAGCCTCCTTAACTAGTGAGCCATGCTTCCCCACAGAACATCACTCGCCTTTTCCACACAAGGACAAAGCAGCCCTGCTATAAGTAATAGGTAAATATATAATTGGGTAATTGAACTTTTTATTCCTGGAGCAGGCAGGAATTAAATCTGCATGAATAATATTTTCATTTTGGCAAGGTTTTCTCCCCATAAGTTTGCAAAAACACTTGCATTTTTTGCCCTCTACAAAGGAAATAGCGATGCTATAACTTTTGTATCTGCAATATAGGTCTCTGCCCCTTCAGCTAAGAGAACACAGGTGTCTTTCCTTGGACCTTACCCATGTCAAGGGGTTACTGGTTCCTATCTCTTGGATCTATTGCTTATTCCACTGGCTTTCTATTAATTGTTCTCTCTGAGCCAGTTGAATAATAAATTCACACATAGGTCAGACAAAACTGGGACACTAATACTGAGTACACATTACTTGGGAGTGAAGGAAAAAGTTGGCTGTCTAATCAGTGTAGATCAATGACAATGGCAGATGCATCGCTCAAGAAACACAAAATCACTACTCTGCCAGCACTGATGATAGTGCTCAGACTGGCTGAGGATTTAATGAAAACGTTACGATTACTTTATTAGTCACAGATTAAAATGGTTCAGCTTGTAGTCTTTAATGGAAATGTGGTTATGACTGACTATACTTCAAACAGTAGGGATAAAAATAGGAATTGTACTGCAGATCAATGCATTGGCAGAACTAATCACACTGTCATATGCCAGACTTGAATGCCACCACACAGACAGTTTCAATAAAACTGATTTTAAAAATAACACACAGAACAATTTTAAGTGGAACTGTATTGTTTTCAATATACAATCCAGTGAGAATGCAAAAACCTTGCCAGAGGTTATTACTGTGCATGAAATCGTGACAGAGGAAGAGAAACACTGGGGCTTTTAAGCACTCTGCCGAGAGCCTGAAGGGATACTTGCTGTCTGTCTGGATGTATTTTCTTCCCATGGTGTTTTTAATCTTGATGGACTACCACCCGTACCAGAGGTTGGTATTAAGTTTAATGGCAAGACTGCAATCTATCAACAACCTTGGTAACTGAAAAGATTCCATGCTAAAAGGCATAGAAATTAGATGATGATTTGAAAATGAGAGTTAGGCAGGAGAGAGAAGGCACATGCATGAGTAACAAATCTGCTATAGAATTGTTAATTATAGAGGAAAGCTGACCCTGTATCATACTATGTAATCTTTAAAATGCCATAAATAATAAGATGAAATAACCAAATGAAGGGAGCACAATCAAATACTAAACCACCATTTTAAAAATCTGCCTAATTTGCCCATATTTCTCGTTTTATCAGGCATCTCTGATAAATTTTATAAGCTGGTTTTATCAGGCATCTATGATAAATTTTGTAAGCTGTTTGCAGATAAAGGGAAGATTGAAGGATTTCTTTGTGTGGGAAAACATGGACCCAAATTATGGTAATATTGAAGGAGGTCTTCTGTACAGGGTTTAGTCCATTTTGACTAATGCAATTTAAATCCTTACTTTTTGGAAATTATTTTCCCCACTTGTTTACAAGTAGCTATATCCTAATGGCTGGCTGTGCTGTGCATCCCACTGCCTGCAGGAATGAAAATGAAAAATGCATGTGTCAGGGTTTGGGATGGAAGAGGCATGCATCCCATGTAATGGGGCCGTCAGTGGTGCACACATGTGCAGGTCCTAGACTGGGGAAGGTTTCTGAGGCAGAGTTGGTGCCTGAGAAACAGACGCTTAGCAGGACTCCTGTGAGGAGGGAGTTACACCAGACACAAAGTCCTGGCTTGCAGCACGGTGCTTACCCGTGTTTTGGTCCCCCCCTGCCAAACACAGACCAGAGGTGTGGGGAAGCTGTGCTGTTGTGCTGCTGGTGTAGGAGGAGGCAGGCGATGGAGCAGGGGACACTGGATCAGCAGCTGTCATAATCAGCTTGCTCTGCTGTGTGAGAAAAAAATCTCAGGAGCAGACAAAAGGTAGCAGAAGGGGCCAGATAAGCAAGTTACAAGGGAGTAGAGCCACACATTTTGTTGTTAGTGAAATACAGATTGATTCATCTGGCTAAAACTTCACCCTTTGAGCTGCAGTGCTTAGGCTACATATGGGCTGTCAAAACCTTACTTAGAACTAAATTTACTAATTGAGACTGCCTGCTGCCACTTCCTAAGTGGTATGAAACATCCTCTCTATCTGCTTCATGTAAGGTTATGACATATTTGAGGTAAAGAAGCAAAGAGCTCCTTTTTTTGATAGGCAGCCTTTCCTAGAGCAAAGACATGGTTAGTTCTACTTTAATTCCCTACAAATGAAACTGCTGCCCTGGCTGACCTTGGGAAGGTCATTTTAAATATCCTGCATGATGGAACTGAGACTGTCTCCTTCCCAGCAGACATTAGATTTGTCTCTCTTCTCTTGCTGTTCTTTTCAAGAATGTTTTTAAAGTCACTGGTAAGGCACAATTCACGTTTCTCCCATAGAAGTACCAAGTACTGTAAAGTTGTGTGCAAGCACATCGCACCAGAGTTAGACAATAAAATCATGGTTGTAGATATAACAAGAAAACAAAAATGAAAACCTTCTTTTATCGTAAATCCTCTGGGGAACAGGTCATTATGGACATACTGAGGTCAAGTGGAGTTATAATGTAAATATTATCTTTGATAAAATGAATAGATTTTATTCATCTATAAAAGAGATGATCAAAAAGAGATCTTTTCATCAAAAAGAGAGATCTATACAAGATCTCATTTTCAAGAGGTGTAAAGGCCTAACACTTCCCAGTTGCAGATAGAAAGCCTGGAAAAGGGAAAATTTCCAAGATAGATAAAGCAGATTTTCATGGGTGCAGTCAAAGAACTGGACCCTATTTCCCAAGCCTTGTTCCCACTTGAGAGACAAAGAGAGCAAATTTACTGCAACAAACATTGATGAAAGTTTAGCCATAACTACAGCAGTTCCAGGATCTGACTGCAAGTCAAGATAAAGGACAATGCTGTGGCAGCATCAGCTCAGAGACCTGATAGCACTGATGATCTCATCAACAGGAAATTCCAATCTCAAACCCTAGCTCTTGGTAACACCATCCTTTGCTATGGACATTTACACATAAGTTTCAGAGCAATAATATCATATCAGAGAGGATTTTTGAATTCTTACCCTGATTTAGGAAAATGGCCTCGTTTTTGATACTTACGGGGATGATACAATGCAAGATCTTTGGGCTTTTTCTTTCCTTATTCTATTGCTCCATTTCTGCTCATTCTGTTATTGGCAGTGTAATGGTTTTAGTAGAAGTAACATATAAAAGAAGAGAAACAGTACAATCAGTGAGAAGATTGGCAAAAGACCATCTACACAAATATACTAGTTTCAATGATAGAGTAAATTACCTTTGTATGTCTGGCTGTAGCTTAAAGCAAATATAACTAGAGTTAAAACAGTTCCGGCCTAAGTGTGCCGCATACTGATAGATTAATTTGCTTTTAAGACAAGAGCGCTGCTGATGTTTTTCTTTTTGCAATGAATGCAAATTTGCACTTATAAAGGACACGGCTTTAAGCAAAAACATTGAGTTTGGTGCAATGTTTGGAACTGAACCCCAGTTTGATCTGACCTGTATAACATTGCAGGCTCAGATCTCCAATGGTAGAAAACTTACAGGTTTCTTAGATTACCTTACAGGCAGCTATTTCAGTCCATTACTAACACCCATGATAGCACACTCAAGTGAACCAATTTCTGAATGTTCTCCAAATCCACACCAAAACACAAAGTTTGTCAGGTCCACCAAGGCTGTGATTACACCAGGACTAAGCTAGCACAAGACCTAGAATTAATTGCACCCTGTCAAAATCAGGGCAGACATAGTAAGGGTAGTGCAGATCAGTGTATTGGCAAAACTATACTGGGCAGCTTGCCTGAAAGTTTGCTGGTCACAAGCTTTGTCAATCTCTTGCTGCTATTGGACTTAAAATTCATTGTAATAAAATGAGAGCTCAGATATCGAAGACTAGCTAATTGTCTCATAAAGGCAACACAGGGAAAAAATTCACACAGGAAAGCATGTAGTCTGTGCCTCTGGCAAGTACTAGTTTACAAAACATCAGCCTATTTATAGTATTTGTCTAAGTGTGTGCTTGAAGTTGAAAGTGTTAGCAACTTTCTTCTATAATCTATATTTAGCCATGGTAGCCTGACTGTCATGGTAAGCAAAGAAGGTTTGGTGGGAGCAAATCCTAATAAGGTATTCCCCGGTATTGAAAATAACTGAGTCACAGCTGCAATATTTAAACTATTTATAATTCCATTAAACAACTGTGGAAACCTGGTGGTAACATCACTGTTTTCTGCTGTGGATTGATCTTAAGGCTGAATATCCCCACACCGTAGCAGAGCCCGCTTTTTTTCCAGAAGTTTCATTAAATTCTTGTTCATGTTTTCAGAGGTAGTTCTACAAAATTTAAGAACCATTTCTTGGCATAAGTCTGAATACCTATATTTCACATTTAATTCAAATACTGTCTGGCACTGTCCTGCTCTCCAGTATAATTTTTTTCTTCAGCCATCTTCCTTTGGCCATCAGCAACTACCCCTCCGCACCAACAGCTGCAGTTTGTAAAACAATCATTCAGGAAAACAGTTTCTGCAAAAAGGTTTGCACATATATAAAAAAGACAGTCTTAGGGATAAAAAGACATTGGACTTTGTATTCAGTAAATCAGAGAATACTTACTAACTGTAACAGATGACACAAAATTCTCATGAAGTAAAGATTTTGGAGCTATTTGTATTTTTGATTGTAATTATATGTCTGTAAAAATACCCTTTTGTATTTAGCTTCAGCTAGGGCCATAAAGGAAAATAGAAAGATAGAAAGGTTTAACAGTTTATAGTAGTCCAGTGCTCTTTGAAATGTTTTTTCAATAAATTTGCAACAATTTAACAGAAAGTGATTGAACTTTATAATAAAAACAGGCTTCTGCATGGCAAGGTTGAAGCCCAGTGCTACAGTCTTTGTCTTCCTCTTTTACCTGGAAAATGCTTTTTCTCATCAGGTAAAACCATATCATATTAAATCAAACAGGAACCAAATGCATCAGGAAATAGAAACATTAGGCATTTAGGGAATGCTAAACTTTGAAAGTATCTGCATCCAAGAGCCCAGCTTCACAGAAAAAGTGCCCAAACTTTCTTTTCAAAGGCACAACCAACAGACATTACCCAAGGAACCAAGCAGACAGCTGTGGGTTTGTTCTCCACAGCATAGCTTTGCTGTGGGCAGAAGAGAGTAGTGTAGTGAGCTCAATAGGCTCCTAGGGATGTCCCCGGTTCAAGGGGGAGGGGAAAAAAAGATACCATGAATTTGTGTTGAGTACTGTATTTTTTCCCCTGAAGAAAAGAACCCCTGAAGAGAGGTGTTACTGCCCTGACAATTGCTGTGATGAGTGATCCCTTCAGATTATTATGTTCCATCTATCTCACATATACAAGTTAGCAGCGCAGTATAAAGCCTCTTTTCAAAAGGGAAAGACTAGAGATCTCCAAATATCAGTGAGAAAGAGAGTTTTGGGGAGGAGAAAAAGAGAGAGAGAGAAAGAAAAAAAGCACAAAAACACACTTTTGATTCCCTAGTGCTTTGCAAGAGTTATTCTGAAGGTCATTAGCACTTTCAGAGGTGATGGTTCTGTGAAGGCTATATTATACAATGTAAAATGCTTTAAAAGTTTTCATTAAAGAAAGCAGACTGAAAGCAATTTCTTATCAGAAGTAAAAAGTAGTCTCAGGTGCCTGAGAGGGAAAGCTGAAGGCAATTCCAGAATATTCAGAGGCAGTCCAAATAAGTCTCCAAAAATGTAATGGATTCTTATATAGTTGGACCCTCTTACTCACCCTGTTATTATAAATGCCAATGTGGGGTGGGGGTTTTTTGTTGTTTTTGTTTTTTGTTTGTTTGGTTTGGTTTGGTTTTGGGGTTTTTGTGGTTTTTGTTTTGTTTTGTTTGTTTGTTTGTTTTGGTGAGTTTTTTGTGGTTTTTTGTTTGTTTTTTTTGGGGGGGTTGGGTGGTTTCTTTTTGGTTTTTTTTTTGTTTTGTTTTGTTTGGGTTTTTGTTTTTTTTTTTTTTTAAACGTGTTTACAGGAATCAAACTATTAGTCTGAGTATCCTCAAATGTGGATCTCATTAGCAAGGTGTTACCACGGCTCTCTTGACTAGGAGCTGGTATTCCTTTGGGTAATATTAACAGCTGCAATCAGAGACTGTTAACTATTACCCAGATTAAATAGCTTGTCATTCAGATTTATGTAATCCAAAGGGAGGAAATAAGGATGAATTCCCTTCTAGCATTCACAGGTCAAATATTTATTGTCGCTTGGCAAGTATAATGGGCTCGAACCACGTCATAAGCTTGAACAAAGGCAAGATAACATAATATCTCTTCTGTAGCTCTGCTCGGTTCAGGTTCTTCACTGTTTCTATTACGCAAAGCAATGAGCCTACACATGTTATTTTGCAGAATTACCCTTTAGCAGAAGCACTTCTAGAGAACAACAAAAATTCCTCAGCCGGAACATCTTCTCAATTGTCATCTTCACTGATGCTCAGAAGGCTACTGCCATACAATAAAACTTCTAAATCAGCAAGAATCTTCAAGACCCTTGTTATTTGTAGGGAAAAAAGGCATGGAGTTATAATACTTGGTCAGTTGCATGAATATTAATGGTGCTGAGTGCCTTAATCTAGACAGCTCTCAAAACTTTGCAAGTGCTGTTCGGCTTTGTGCTCATCAGGCCTCCTGGGAGCGTGCCTCAGTGACACAGAACTAAAAACACTTGCTACAGCTCAGGAAAAGCTCCTGCTGGTTCCTGACACTGCTTGCAGTGCCTCTGTGCACATTTTAGCAGTAGAATTTGCAGTGGACAGGAGTAGGAAAAAAAACCCAAAAAACAGGCACATACAAGGCTGTGGAGGAAAAGCAGCATGCTAGGGCGCAGCAGATAGCATCGCTGCTTTCCTGTGGGAGCCCAGGCTGCAGCAGGAGCCTTTCCTTCAGCCTCTGGTGTGTTAATGATGCTGTACACAAAGCATGATGATCCCTACTAACTGCTGCTAGACAGGCGTGGCTTTCTGGATTCTTGTTAATGCTGATACCAATAAAAAACCATCGTTTTATTGTCTGATCAGCTAAGCTAGCCAATCTGAAAAGGGAAAATCAGTTTTCAGGTCTTTGGCTTTTCACTCAAGGATAGAGGACTAATAAAAAATGCTTTGAAATCTCAGCCTCTGTTAGGGACCTCTTTATAAAAAGTCGTGTCTGTATTAGTTTTTCCCCTGACTTGGCAGCAGAAACACAGGCTGGGCTTTCCCCCATGCAATTGCAGAGGACATGGTACTGCCTGCTGCAGTTTTGGAGCGTGCCAGCCCTGGGGGCCCCTCTTACCTCCTGCTGCACAGCCCTGTCCCCACCCTCACTGCGATAGCAGCTTTTTGTACAGCCTTAATAAAAAACAGATCAGAAATAACCCTTTCTTAGGTGGTTTATTTATTCTTAGGAGCTCAGTCAGATAACTGCTCCTTTTTCTTCTCTGATGTGGTGATGCTGGGGGCTGGTGCACTGAGCTCACCTGAGAACAAGTGACCAAGGAAGAAGGAATTTGCCAAACACAGCCCACAGTCAAACCTAGTGTGGGGCAGCTTATGTTTCATCCCCAAAGGCTTCATTTGGTTCTTTAAATGGTTGTTAATGCAAACATAACACAGAGTTTCCTGAGATGTTGGCAGAATTCACATTGACCTTACTAGGGCAGAGACTTTACCCATTTAAATAAAAAAGCAATCCAATATGTCATGCAGTGTCATTATCAACTTACCCATCCCACAGCTGCCACAAAGTCTTCCAAGTTGTGTATATCCTGATCTTCTAATGCAGAAGCTGCAAGACCATACATTTCTTAACTTTTGCTTTCCCACAAGAAGGAAAATGTGAGGCTCCTATCAGGCACTTGGATTTTAAGCACTTGATATTCGGGGCTGTCTCTGACTGGAGCAGGGGGAAGCTTGTGCCATGATATTCAAGTCTGTTCCATGTCCTTTGGATCTGACTTCTGCTTGTCTTACAGTGTTCATATTCCATACACATTTTTTGCTTATACCTCCAGGAAAGTCACTGATATTCTTCTGATAAATGCTGAATTACGTACTTACCTCTGTGTTTGTGCTTATTTCAGAGAGCTGGAGCTGTAGTTCCTAAAAGCTCAACTACATCAACAGAATTGCAGGTGCAGTTCTGATCCCTGAAGGTATTTACCAAGTCAGAGGGAGAGATTTACAACTCTGACTTCAATGGTGCTACACTGATTTACATCACCCAAGGAGCCTCTGTGTGCTTTTTAGAGTTATCTGCTTGACAACTTGTCCATCTTCTCACGTGACTCAGCTATTTTCTCTTCTTGGGCTCTAACCTTCTGCACATTAGTGGGTGGCATGGTAGCTAAGGAGCAACCACACGTAGCAGGCTAGCAAAAAACCAGAACTGCTGAAGGTTAAAAAGTAAGTGGAAGAAATATTTCAGTTATGTAAAAAAAGAAAACAAACCTCCCCCCATCCCCAAACATGAAAGACACTCCAAACTGAACTTTGTGTGTTTTTCTGGTAAAGTAACCCAGTGGCTTGAATAGCACAGCTGGAACATCTAACAGCAAAGTGATGGTTCAGTTAGGCGTGTTGGCAGGCAGCAGGCTATGAGTTCAAATTTGAGCAGTTCTCTTGCCTACATAGGAAGGAGGCTGAAGACAGCAAACTCTGGAAATGTTTAGGTTCATGTTTTGACAGGTGTCTGTGGCCAGAGAAGTAAAGATTAAATTTGCCTTTGCACAGCTAGGAGGTGAATAAAATCTTTTTACAGCACTTGTTCCCAACAGAAAGTGCAATGGGGGCTTGCTGTGGTGTGAATTTTAGAAGAAGCTCTAGGGCAGGATGTGCTATAGTATGACCCACCAAGGGGCTGGGGTGGAGGCTGGTGGTGGGGGCTGCCTCAGCAAAGAGGCCCATTGTGATCTTTAGTGCAGTGTGATACGTGCTGAGGGATCACAAATCTCAAAAACACTCCTTCAAAAAAGGCCCTGGCTCCCAGTTCAAATACTCTTAATTTACTGACTTCTAGATAGTCTGAAGATGAGTGGAAGTCAAGGAATGAGTCTGGCCTGTAACTCGCTGATCTTGGACTTTCACCTGTGCTAACATCCTCTGGCCATACCCATGTCTTTGAAAAACAGTTTTTTCAAGTGCAGAGAAGGCAGTGCACAGGAGGCATCTTCATAACTGCAGGATCTTCGGAATGTTACAAACTTTTCTAACCATGTCTCAGCAAACTAATGTCTCTACTTTAGCCAGCAGCTGATGGTAGTTCAGAGTTCCTAGGTGATGGAGGGAAAGTGAGGTTTCTTCAGAAGAATAACAAATGCATCCTGATCCTAGATTACTTATTCTTTTTCATTCAAGATGTTTCTTATTTCTGCTCTGCATTTGTCTAGCTCCATCTTTCATCCATTGAATATTTCAATATTGACTATAGATTCAGTATATTATGTTCTGTGGTAAAAATCTCCCAGTGTTGAGACATAAAATGCTATCATTTCAACTGGAATGTGTCACATGACAAGGCAATATCTGAAAAATAGAAATATTTTTTCTTATATAAATATAAACATTCTTCACTAAGGCACATTTGTATTTGGAGAATTCCAGGCTTTGTTTACGGCATCTGTCTGGAAATATCTTCTAATGGCATCCAATCAAGGCACTCTAGAGCTCTAGGCACATTAAATGCTGAAAGAACATTTACAGGGGTGAGGAGCCTGAAGAGCTTCTTGCAGGTGCTGTAATCAGAAGCCTTTTTCTCTTTCTGTGTTAGTCACTTTCAGACTGAACAATTTGAAATCACTGTGTTGTTCTGGGTTTTTTCACAATAGAATTAGCAAGTGCTCTGCTTACTTTCTAGCAGTCACTAGAAACTATATGCCTATATAAAAAGGAAGCTATCATGATGTGTAGATATCATCTAATTTTGGTGCCTTTTTATGGAATAAGAATTTATTGACACAGCAGTTGGACTCTTTGGCTCTTACTTTTCCTCTCCTCTTCTCCTGCCTGTTACACCAGGGTCTTTCTCGCACACTACCTCTTGGATGTGAACTCAGCCAGCCTTGTCTTCCCACCTATCCCCATCCCAGCATTTCCCTTGGGTTATCTGCCAACTGCTTTCAGCAGTACAAGTGGACACATTTGCCTCTATCTAAAGCACATTGGTTTAGGCATGATCTTGGGATTGAAAATGTGTAGATTTAACTGGAAGAGAGTAACAACCCTGTTGGCTTTATCTTAAAATTAATAATGAATACAGGCCTTACCATGCTTGTGCAAACTATATATAAAGATCTTCTCCCCCATCTGCTTATAGACATCCTGTGACTCTGTCTTTCAAATGCTGCTGGTGCTACAAATTTGAAATGTTCTCTCTGCCACGCTTAGCTGCTCTGCTCAGGCTGAATGCTGTCAGTAACTCCCAACACTGACAGATCAGGTGCTGAAGCTGTTGGGTTGGGTGAGAGGAGGTGTGCAGCCCTCCTCTGGAAGCTGTGTGACCACCCACCCTGGCTGCCCAGGAGGGAAGGGATGCAGCTGGAAAATCACCACACTGCAGCTATGGGAGGTGACCCTGCCTTGGGGAGAGGGGTGGTATAATGCCTCAATTGCCTTTGTCTCAGAAAAAAAAGACAAATTGAATTCACGACTGGGTAGTGATTTCAGTATCCTTTGTACGGGTGGAATGACAGCTTTAAGACATATTTCTGCTTCTTCCCAGTATAAACCTAGGAGGAGTAAAACCCAGCCCCAGTATAACCTGGCACTGACTCCATCCTGCTTTGAGTTATCCCCTGCTGCCAGAATAGACAGCCAAAGCTCCCTGCTGCAGCCCTGTGCCACTCCCTATGGATAATCTGGTTGCAGAGTGAGGTGAAAGGGGAAGAAAAACAGAGCAGCAAATTATGCCAGGAGGAAAGCTTTGTTATATTTATAAGGCAGCTGGGTTAGGAGCCAGGGAGTGAGATGCTCATGTAGTAATGGAATAAATTCTATAAATGTAGTTTAGAATGGATGGGAGGATGCAAGCAATTAATTTGTTTTATTATTTTTAATTTCAGCTTTATATTCAAGTGTAAAATATTTTATATGCACAAATGCAAGAATATGCCAACTGAAAGTAAAAACAATATATGTGAATTTTCATATTACTTTGAAAGAGGTTTGAGGTTTATTGCTGGAAAATCACCAGGGGAAGTGATTTGTTTGAAGCAAAAGGATGCAGGCCATGTCTCTCTAGGATCAAGGACTGTGTTAAGACAGCAGGCAGAGAAACATCAGGAAAATAAATAAGGCACTGAAGTGCATGCAAGAAAACAGCAAACAAAACCATAAATTTGTGGTCCAAAGTAAGACAAGGGTAATGAGACTAGCAGCTACTGGGAATAAAATGCTTATGTGTGTGGATGAGGTCAAAACTCTAAAAAAGATTTCTAGAAGAGAGGAAGAAAACATTAGGCTTTTGTACATGGAATTTTTAATAGACTGAGAGAAGGAAAAAACACATAGATACAGGGTAGGGCAAAGAGCTGAAGAATACAAAAATTACAAACTACTTTGAATCAGCTCTCCAATGTAATGTGGGAAGGACCCTAATAATAAAACTGGGGATGTCTGACCAGTGTGTCTCCTGTGGGGACAAACTCCTCACTGCTCCATGCCTTTGTGAAGTTTAATGAATGGGGGCAGGCAGAGACAGGATGCAGTGAGCCGGGCAGGGACTGTGCCAAGGCTTGCTTGTCAAGTCATATTTGCCACAGTGCTGCAGGGTTGGAGCTTGAAGGGCTCTGGGACTGACTGGGGTGTGGAGGCACTTGCCAAAGCCCCCTGGGTGGATGAATACTTGGACCAGCCTGCCTGGGCATGAGGAGGGGACAAGGTGGCTGCTGCTGGGGCACCTCTGCTTGGGGCATAGGGGCTGCAGGGAACAAATTGGCTCCAGAGCTGGCATAACTGAATTGTCAAGTCTCACTGGCTTTAAACAAGTTTTGATTGATTTGGTTATTATTGATTGGGTTTTTTGGTTTGGGTTTTTTTTGGCTTAGGTTTCCCAGAGCTGCACTAGTGTAGTTAACTTTCCCAGTTGATAGTTAATGGCATGGGGATGGGACAAAAATGAATCACCGAAGGCACAGGAAAATTTATTTTCAGGAGAATAATGGCATATATCAACAAAATGTTTTTTTCTGTCAGTTAGTAGCTCACTGGCCATGAGGCACCATCTTGGGATCTTTGTCTACACCTGAGTTAGTAGAAGATAAAAAAGGGCTTCATGATTCTTGTATGATAGTCATAGAAAGAGTCCTATAGAGATGAATGGTAGCTGGATTGAGGCCAAAGCCATCACATGCCTCTTTGTAGTAGTTGCATAAACAGAGGATGAGTAGATAATTTCCCGCTCTGTTCTGCTCTTGTCTAAGATCTGTCTTGTCACAGATAATTATAAATCAAAAATAATGAACTTCCCCTTTAATGTATTTGAAGCTTAGGCATGAAGTGGTGTAAACAAGTTCTGAAGTCTAGTACAGGGGAGCATTAAACCTAATTATTAATAGATAAATAACTCTTCATCAAAAACTGAGGGAGGAGTTTGGGGTTGGTAGTATTTTATGCTAACATGTTCATCCATAAATAGTAATAACTTGGGGGTCCTGTGACTACTCTTGTGTTCACAGAATAAATGTACTCTGTGCATAAATAAATAAAACAGAGAGGAGCTAGTTTAGTGTGCTGCCCGCCTGGACCTACGAGTCCTCCCCCAGACCTCAGCTCTTCCTGTGCTCCTGGAATGCACAAGGATAATACTTCAATTCATGCCTCCTTCTGGTTTGTGCTTTCAGTTCAGTGATTTGGCTCAAGTGAGGTAACACAAGGATCTGGTTTTTTTAGACTATGGTCTTTTATGGGTGGACAAGTTCTGCTCTTGTATTTTCGAGTTTTCCTACAAAGCTGTTCATAACACTGAAAACCAGAAAGAATTATCTATGGTTAAATTAAGTGTTAGCAGTACAGTTAATCTTAGTATTTTAATTTCAGCAAAGAGGCTTTTTTCATTGTTCATGTGTTTTCTAAAAATAAATCTCTTCCATGAATCCAACTAATGCATGGTTGTACAAATCATTGTTTTTCCTCTAGGGTTATAAACTCCTTATTATACATCCACTTAATTATTTCTCCTTCATTACCCCTTTTATCTGCATACTCTTGTGGCCACAGCCCCCCAGGCAGTGGAGCTTATTGCACCTATACCATTGCTATTGTACCTCTGTAGCAATTGTACAATGCTATTGTACCCCTCTAGCATTGTCATCCAAACTCTGGATGAGCCACCTTCAGAAGGATTTCCACTTTAGTGTTCCATGAGTCCTATTTTCCCTCTGAATGAGGACAGACCTCTTTGATAGGTCTGAAAGAAACAAGGCTTCTTAAATAAACCTGCTCCTGGAAGTTGCTGTGTAATTGCTTCTGCTTTAACTTTCTATACGAACACTGTAGAGCCTAGTAAATAAGAAGTATTTGTTTTCCCCAGAGAAAATGCTTGCATTTATTCCAGGCAGTAGAAGGTTTGAATCTTTTTGTTCTTTCTTAAACTGTCCCTATTTTGCTACAAAATCTTATTAGAAATTATTTAAGTTAATGTATTGGGGAAGTAAATGCTGCAGTTAAACAATCAGGCCCGGCCTTGAAGTCTGTACTGGAGAGAAGTCCTGCTTGAGGAAAATGATCAAAATATAAAGTGCATGTATAATTTTCAATATTTTTACAATAATATTCTTGTATAATTTGGACTGGTCTGTATGACTAGTCAGGCCGAAAAGGCCAAGCTTATACACAGTATTATACAGCTCTCGTGTGCTGTGGGAGTCAGACCCACGTTCCCATGTAGGTCTGGTCCGTGGCTGATGCCCGCCGTGGGAAGGGTTTCCCTCAGGCCGTGGCCCTGAGCAGCCTCCTGCCCTGGGGTGATCACCCTTGCACAGCAGCCCCACAGCAGCAGCCAGCCCCGGGGCAAAGGCCAGCGCTGCTCCCCACAGAGTGCTGGGCACCCCTTTGCTTCCCTCGGCTGGTACCGACCCCGGGCCGAGCCCCGGGGGGCAAAGCGGGTTATCCAGCGTGTCCTGGGGAAGGAACGCTCCCGTCTCCTGTCCCTGTGCTGCGGGCACTGCTGCCAGGGCAAGCTGCCCCGGCCCCCGGCTCCTTCTCTCGGTAACACGAGTCACGGGTCGGTGAGGAGATGCATTTCTGCAGCTGCAGGTCAGGACTGCCTCCTGGGGGTGGCAGTCACAGTCGCGCTTCGGACCGCCGCTGGGTGCCCCTAGGCAGAGCAAAGTGGGTGCCCTGAGCCGAGCTACGGCTGGGGGAGACCCCAGCAAACCAAAAATGCTCCTTTACTGAGAGCTGGGCACCCAAAATAGCTCCTTTTCTGAGAGCTGGTGCAGATTCCAGCCACTGTCTGGAAAGACGCTGTTTCGGTGCATAATTCACCTGTTCGTTTATAATAGTTTACTGAACTTGTGGGATCCTACTCAAAATGAGGCCAGAGAGCTGATCCAGTACAAAGCCAGACTTAGAGGAACCTCATTAGAAGGGAATGGGAGTCTGCAGCGGGTGCTGCCCTTTGCTGTGGTGTCAGACCGTGCTGCTACTATTTTCTTGTCACTGATACTCACAGAAAGTACAACTTTAGCCATTCTTAAAGCCAAAACAGGGAGTAAGTGCTTGGGGTGTATTGCCACGTATGTTGCTGATAATGTCGGTGCAGGATGTGTCCTTTGCTCGCCCCTCAAACCCCCTGCCAAGCCAGTTCTCCCATGACCCCTTCCAGCCTTCTTTTAGTGCACCTTTGAGGAGCCCCTGGCTGTGGGTCAGCGTGATGGTACTAGGAGAGGCAGAGTGAGGCAAGAGCGAGTGCCTGGGGACAGAATAACTGTGTTATGTCCCAAGGTATCATAACGCTTTCTGGGACTTTGTAGTCAAGTCCTTTATTGCACCACTCTTGAGAACGAGACAAGCATTGCCCCAAAATGCAGATTCCTAAGTCTGTACCTTAGACAAGTGTGTTGCTGATGTGCTGTCTAGGAGAGAGAGACAGACAGACAGACAGACAGACAAAGGTGACTAGTTTCTGCCTGGTCATTTGCTCTGATGCTCTCATTCTGAGGTTGTTTGAACATTAAGAGCATTAAATAGAATAAACACTGTCTCAAGCTTTCTGGATACTCCCAGGCCATTATACACCTTTCTAATGAAATTGTCTGTTGGAAAAATAGATGGAAGTAATGCTTTACTTTATTAATCTTTTCTAAATCTCTAGTTGGAAATACATCTCTCTTTTTCATCTTTTTTTTTCTTCCTTTTCCCTTAAATCCACTAAAAATTGCTTTAGCAGGTCTATCAATATGAAGGCTCCCATTTCAGTATTTTAACTGAAATAACCTGAGAAATGATTGATCATTAAAGAAATATGACAAGACCCAAGGACAAATCATGGGAGTAATTCAGTACTTTCCTCGGAGTCAGAATTCATCTATTGATATAAACAATCTGAAATATCCCAACAAAAATATAATGAAATATAAAGCACCTGTCTTTTTTGTTTGTTTTTTGGCTTTGCCTGAATTTTAAAGAGCTGACGAGAGTAAGTTATCTATGTACCATATACAGCTGTGCACATCTCAGACCTGAGTAATTGTGACATCAACAATAAGTAATTAGCATCCATAGACTTGAGTGTATTAGCAGGACTATGGAAAAAACAGAACCTGTAGACACTAAAAACTTTATTAGAACAAGTTGTTTAAAAGCTCAAACTCTTATATACAATTAAGTAATATTGTGTCTTTCAAATATTTACATTACAGAATAATTTGGAAGAGCTATTTGATAAAACAGTTGAATATACAGCAGTCTTACCTCAGAAAGGTAATGAAAGTTCAATTTAGGGACTCCCAATGAGTTTAGCATTACGAAAAAATTCTTTTTCTTAATCTCAGAGCAGGTGTTATCTATGAATTTATAACTTATGACTATCTAGAAACTAAAAGAATGTTCCTGTTTGCTGAAGTTAATGTTAGTTATGTGCTTTACATGTGCAGGACTCTTATGGAATTAATTAGCTGCTGGTAATATCAGCAACCGTATGTTTGTAACTTTACGGAGGAGTTATTTCTGTTTTGTTAAGATAGTGATTTTTAGCATATCTAGGAGATGTGTTAGTTTTTAATTACCCTTCTTATTACCTATGTATTTCTCAAACAAATTCTTCTTTGGATCTGTAGCTTTTCTGCAGGACAAAAAAGCCTCACGCTGTAAATTAGATATCAAATTGTCTTAAAGTGCTTGATAACTATTGAAATTATTGAAGAAAATGGAAGAAGAGGTGGCAGTTCCTTAGGGATCATCAAATTGGTGAAACATTTTAGAAAAATACGTGGTGGGAGACACTCCTGTCTCCATGCTTTTTCTCGTTCTCGACTGAGGGATGATAACTTGAGTTATCAGTTACTGGTAGATGTTGCAAGGTGATGGTGAGATGGGTTGGCTCAGATCAGGCTAACGATGAGGATATTAACACAGAGGCTTAAATACTCTGTAGTGCATGGTGAGAAAATAATTTTAAGAGTTTGCTGCCTTCTTATCTGCTGTCTGGTCGTTCTTTTTATTTTGTGGGTTAGAGGACCTGACTGCGTGAATGATTTAGGGAAAATGAAGGTGCATCGACAGAGGGTGTACAGTTAATACTCATCAACTGGAATCTGATAATGTTTTGGCTGTATTAATGTAGGCGTGACATGGTCGAAATCCCCTGTAATTCAATCCACCCACAAAACTAAAATACTGAGACAAAACTATGCAAAAAGAAATGACCAGGAACTGACAAAAAAGTGTAACGCAAACAGGAGGGCAAGGGGCACACAGGCAAGCGGAAGAGGGAAATAGCGAATGGTGTGAGGGAGGAGAGGGGCCAAAGCAGTGCCCATGGTGATGCTGCACCCCTGAACCCGGTGGCCACGAGAGGCTTGGCTGTGGGTGAGTGGGCAGGTGCTGGGGCAGAGTGGCCGTGGCAAATGCAGACCTCAGTGGGAAAGTTATGATCAAGGAGAGAGACCAGCAGGGTGAAATGGAGCAGTGCGGAGCTGGGCTGAGGGATCAGATGAATGAATGATTTCCTCCATAGTTTAGGGCTAGGGGAAGAATAACAATGACGTTCAGGGAAAAGCGAAATACAAAGACAAATTGTATTTGTCTATATACTGAGGGAATCTGTTAGAAACATCCATGACTATACTGAAATGCAAATTACTTGACCCTTGGTCTGTTTCACACAAGGAGGACAGGACCTGATGACAGGTGAGATTTGATGGAGTGGTACATTTTTCAATAGTAACACGGCATATATTAAGTTTGTGCTTTTAAAAAGCAGCAGATAGAGAAAATTTCTGTCTGAATTGGCCAAGGAGGTGCCCAAAGCATTGTTTTGTGTTTTTAAATGCTGAGAAAAGTTCCTGAAGAGGCAAATAAATTCTCTAGCATGCCAGAATTTAGAGAGGGTAAGGGACATGAATTATAAATGTCTAACCTATACATTAGTTCTGGACAAAATTGATTTTAAAGCTTTATATAGAGATTGATCAGTCATGAACACTGGAATAAGAATTAATGCTTAATGGCATAAGGTTACAGAATAGATTCTCTCAAAGGTAAACTTGAAAAATAAAATATATAAGTAAAACTTAATCTCTGAGAAACTTATTTGGAGCTGTGCAGCCTTTTATCTGACAGAAGGACCATCTAGAAATGCCACAGCAAACTGAGTTAGTGCATTGCACTATTATCAGTGTGTGGCTTGGACAGGTGATGGATCATCAGTGTGCCGGAACTGAGTTAAGCCATACAATGTCACCTTTGGGAGTTGGTTAATTTTCAAAAGCAAAAATAAATAAAATATGAAAGGCAAGGACTCCTATTCTTCATGTCCAGCTGTGCTTCAGCTCTCTCCAGGGAGAAGGCAGCAGCTGTTGGACACGGAGCTGTGTGGACAGAGCATGGTGTGGTGAGAGTCACTGCTGGACACGAGTGTTCTGAACTGCTGGGTCCCACTGATTGCCCTCCAACCACACAGCTGGTAATGGTCTTAAAATACAGCCTTTTATCTTGTACTATATAAAAAAAGACCCCAATCTCTGGGTCTTGGACATCTTTAGGTTACTGCTTTGAGAGTTGTGGAAAACCTGAGCAAAACATCTTTCTTGGAAACAAGTAGCTAACAAAACTGCTACTGGAAAATATCTACTTCAATTTTAAAAAAATTTCTACAATTCAGTCTTCCACTTTTTCTTCCCTTTGTGACTGCATTCTTTTAAACCAATATTCTACATTATGGGTTTACTGAGAGGGAACAGTGGAAATGTTTAAAAAAAGTTGTGAAAGATAAACATTTTTTTCAAAGTTTAAAATCATCTGAACATGGAAAATTTATTTACTATCACTCATTTACTAAATCAAATATTTGCAATAAGTTATTTTGGAAAAAATCTTGTATTCTTTGAGGAAATTACTAATCAAGTCAATGTCAGTAAGAAATGAATATGGTTACTTCTAAACATTTTTTCCTTCTGTATTTTTACGTGTCTTTAATTATTCACAAAGCTGAACCATCCTCTGTGTTTGTCAGCTGTTAGTGCTACTTTGGTGCCATCACAGAGGCTTGAGGCATTCGTTTTCTCTCTTTAATCAAGCTCCGCATGGTAACTTATTAGTGAATTATTTGCAGGCAAAACAAAACTAATCATATTAAACATGTATTGAGTGGGAAGGCATTACATATTCAAATAGAATATGAGGATAGGTAGGACAAAAGATATGGTAGGACATGAATCTGCTATTTTAAATAAGGCAAGAGAAGCTTTGCCCAGACAAAGATCCACTTTTGTGTATGTTACATATTTAAGCTACATCCCTAAGAGACATGGTATCTAAAATCAATGGACACAGTTAAAACATTCATATTCCCACCTTGAGGTATCTCAGGAGTCTGATTTTCTTTTCATTGTAACTAAAGGATGACCGGGCACACTTTCTCTTTCAGATACTGAAGGCTCAGTATTTAAAAACAGAAGCAGCAGGAAACCTCCTGCATCTGAAAACTTTGACCAAGTAGTTATGCATAACACATACTTATTTAAATCTGTATTTAATGTGAGTACTGAATTGTTCAAATTTTCAACTTCACTCATTTAAAAAAAAAAAAATGTTTTTAAGTTGAATATTCCTGAAGTAGGTGGTTAGAGACCAGCCCTGGGCAGGGAGAAGAGTTAACATGGGGAGAGCTAGCCCAGGGCACTCATCTGTGGAGATAACAAACTGAAAGGCAGTCCCAAAATAATACTTTTCACTTCTACAGTGCCTTTAATCTAAAAACCAAAAAGCACTCTGCAGAGTCTGTGCCCTCGCAGTCTGTGCTGCAGTCACTTGTGGCTATTCCTTTGAGAGGCTTTTCAGCTGCTGTCTGTCCTCAGAGCTGGTCTGTCAGTCCTGGCCTGGTACCCCCTCAACAGTCCTGTGCAAATCAGTGCACTGTTCAGACAAAGAAAATTGAGAAATAAACATTGCATAGGCATGAGCTTCATATCCACCAAACCAGGGCAGTCCAGAATTATGGACACTGAAACAAACACCCTCAAAAGCAAACCAAAACAAGGAAACCCACCAAACCTGGAACAGAATTGGTTTTAAGTGCTGCACAATACACAACTGCAGAACTAGACAGAAACATGGACTACTTTGAGAACTTTTAGCAGGGGTAAAAAAGAGGTTTCTCTTGGTTTGGTGAATCTCATTGCAAATTTAAATCAGTCCTTAATCTTGCTACAGTGCTTTTCTTTTTTTCTTTTCTTTTTTTCCTCCTTTTTCTTTTCTTCTTTTCCCTTGGTGATGTTTCCTTTCTGAAGACCATATAAAGCAGGACACAACAAAAGCATTTGCTTCTCTGGCCTTTTGAGATGAATTATATTTAAATCCAGTTCTTCCAATATCTGGGGGATGATGAGCTTGTGTGCTGCATCCCTCTAGCCAGTTCTTTGTTGTCTTGAGGACTTCATGATTCACCATCACTGTGTACACGTGGAAAAGAAAAAAACACCAGTGTCACGCTGTTGGGTTAGTTGTCTCAGCAGGAAATAACATGCAAGAGTTATCTCTAGAGTTTATGAGAAGGTGTTACCAGAAAATAAATCTGTCGCTTATGCAATGGATGAACTGATGCTGGCAGCGAGGGCCGCTCTGATTCCTGTCTGATGGTTCATGGCTGCCCAGCACAGCCTTTCTCCTGCTCCTGGCTCTCTTTCCACAGTTGAGGATAACTTTTGGAATTTTTGGTTTACATCTGACTTCATAACAGACGTGTTTTCTCTTTGCCCCACTGGTTTCTGCCCAAGTGGCTTGCTCCCCAGCACTGCCTAAATAATGTTTGGCTCACACCAATGTTAAAAAATGTAACTTCTTATATTGGCTGATTAGAATTCAGTCAGCAGGGATAACAGCAGGGTTTAAACCACCTCTGGAGCTAAAAGGGCCACTCATAATCTTAATATTTTATATTTTTACTTAAGTCTCTTTCCAAACTGAGGCACATTCACAGTACTTCTTTCTGTACTAACTTACTGTCCACCCAAAACATTTCTCCATAAGAAGAAGTCATCCTTTTTTCAGACAGAAAGCCTAGGAGGGTGCCCAGTGGCACCCAAGACGCACCAAACCTCTCAGGTGAGGGGGCATAGGGGGATTGCTTGTAGTCCACCTCCTACAATGACCCATGCTGTGAAGGGGACAGGTGACACTTATTTCTCTGGGACAGTAAAGGTCCCTGAAGCAGAGATTGGTCTCTACCCCCTTGTGTTCCACAGATCATCAGCCCTTGCCTGCTGCCCCGGCAGGCACTGCCTGCTCCCTCCTGTAAGCACAGGATGGCCCAGGGCAGCTGGGTGGGACAGGGTTGCAATTCTGTGCTCGGGCACAATCAGGATTTAAGCAGTACGTTTCAAAGGCAAGAAGTTTTAATTCAAATATATATTTTGAGAAGTGTATAATAATAAAAATATAATATAATAATATAATAATATAAATTTTGAAAATATGTATATACATATGTTTGTAACTTAGCCTACAAGGGTAGGTGACCTCCTCCTATCAGGGATCCCAGGCTGTCATATCTTGCCTCCTGTGCACAAATGTGCAGCCCTGATGCTCATGAGTACAAATTGTGCCATAATAATAGCTTTGTTTCATTTGATTTCTTAGTCTTACACTTTCCCTGCTCAAAAGAGCTGCTGAAAACAGCAGTTATTATTTTTATCTATTTATCTGTATGTAATTCTCTTTTTGACATTATTTATTCATCTAAGAATTTGGTTGGGAAAAGCAGCAGATCTTGAACTGATAAGGTTCAATTACAAATAAACAGGAAGCAATTCTTTGTTTGTTTACCCAGAAATCCCACCACTTCAAATATCTTTTCACATTGAAATGAAGCATATTTCAAAATTTCATGTGAAATGAAATTTGAAGAAGCCTTGGGGTAAGGGAAACACTCAATATATAAATATTTTACCGCCACACAGTTCTGTTCTTCAAACTTTCAAAAATTTTTATATTAAAAGTTTACTTATTCTGAAGAGTAGTTTTGGAACAACCCTTTTTCTGAAAATGTCGAAGTGTCATTATTGAAATGTTTTGTCTTGTATGTTTTCAAAATTATATCAAAATCATTCATAGTTCAAGACATTTGGGTCTTGATAAACTCCCCCTCGGCATCTTCGTGAAGCAAGAAAACACCACCTCTGTTCAGTGTAGCCTCGAGATGTTTCCCATATTGAAATATCAATAAAATCTAAAAAATAAATTGGCCTAATTTTAGAAGAATTTTGCCCAAACAAAGCAGTCTTTCAGAATCTTATACTTAATCTAATATTCTTGCACTTTGTATTCAACTAATATCCCTTGTCTGAGCAGCTCTGAATGTTTTAGAGATAAATCTCCTATTTTTATTTGCATTTGTTTGCCTTTCTACAATTTAGGGGCATAAATTTCTCTATCTGATGCTAAGATACCATTCACAAAAGAATTTGTTTAAATAATGTGTGTGCCTTTGCTCTGACTGAAGCCTACTTATCTGAACAGGGTTGCTTTTTTTCTGTCAAGTCTTAAGCCTCACTGTAGTGTTCTAAAATAACTGTTTTACAGGTGGGGGAGCTTGAGGTAGGGTGTAGCCCAAAGATGCCTTTTGATAGCCAGGAGCAAAACCCACTTCTTCTGATGAGGTTAATGCAAATGCAGTACAAAAACACTCTCTTTAGTGAGGATGGTAAAATGTCAGCTAAAGCTGGTAGGCCATGATTTTTTTTTTTCCTTAAAATGAATTGTTAAAGATTTGGAAAGTAAATTTGATGTCAAGGATGGTGTTGTGCCTAAGCCTTTTACAGTATGACTTCTGCCAGTGTTACCTATGGCTGAAGTACCCTTTGTCCTATACTCTGCTAAAGTCAGTGGTATGCTCAGCAAATCTGCTTTTAGAGAACTGCTGTGCAGCTGCCTCTCCTTAACAATTTTCCCCCCTCTGAGTTATCATTTAGCAGCAGGAAGGGAAAACCCAGATGGCTAAAAAATCCAGGATCTTTTCCAGTTGCTAAGGGTAAAATTAATGGGCTTGCTTGCATCTGGAACCTAGGATCTAAGCCTTTTTTTTTTTTTTTTTCCAAACAAAACTGAATGAAAACAACAACAATTTCACTTGCAATAGGTGTAAAAAGAAACCATTTATATACAAGTGGCTGCGGTAGACAAGCCCCATACAAAGGTTCCTCTGAAAGTGCAGCTTTGGAGCAACTGAGCTGCAAACTCAGCAGCAGTGGTGATTTAGCATCCCTATTCCACTCCTGAGCTGAAATGCTGAAAAGAGGATTGGAATATTATGACATTGGAATATTATCTACAGTGGGAGATGCAATTCTGCCAGAGAGGCACATTCAGCAGAATTATCTGATATCATGGGAAGCAGAAGACTAGGTCCTCTCCCTGCTTCTGGCCTTGCCTGATTGCATCACTGCTTCCCTGCACCAGGGATTTCTTGGCACTCAGGATGGCTTGTTTGTTATTAAGCTGGCACGGAGAAGCTGCTTTGCCCACTTCTCAAAATGCAGCTGCAACACAAGGGTGCAGGCAAGGGCAATGTAGAGCCTCTTGTTTCCAGCTGGAAACAAGAACCAGAATTTTTAATCAGGGAAAATTGCGAGGGGTTTCGGAGTTCTGGCCAAAATCCTAAGGAAACCAACCAGAAAGATTTTAAGTTTGTCAAGCTGTCAGGATTGTGGTTTTGCATCTCATTGGGATCACTGCTTGGACTATCAACTAGTGCCAGCTCTGGGGAGTGCTCTCAAGGGGCACTGGGAACACCCTTTGTGTTTCTCATTCTCATTTTTTTCTTGGACTCCGACAAGTCTCTGTCTGTCAGGTCACAGCTCCAGCCGAAACATCTGACAGTGGTTCCCAAGAACCTATAGGCACCAGGTGGCAGAGGGGAACTGGGTGTCTTTGGTGAAGAGTGCCAAGGAAGCTATACTGAATGCTTGTATTAACACCTTGGGAAACTGTGATTAAAGTCTGATCAGTGAGTGAAACTCCATCTGTGCCATCTGGTTGTCTGTCTTGCACCACTTTACAACTGTAAGATTATTTAGCAGTGCAGTTTACAGGAAGAGACCTGTTTAGGAATAAGAGTATCAAGCCTTTAGTTTAAGTTGAAGTCAAAGTCTCTCTATATAAAAAAATTTAAAAGCTAAATGAACCAAAGAATAATTCTATAATTACATACAAAAGAGAGATTATTTTAGAATGACATTGACTGTTTTTCTTCAAATAATATGATGAATTAAAGTACCTTGGGTTGGCGATTGACTCCTTTTCTTCTTCTCTCACAGTAGGCAAACATTCACAGTCACCTGGAAAAAGGTAAGAAACAAGACTAGAGTTATTCTTGGCAGTTGTTCTACATTTATTTAAAAAATGCATCAACTTTTATCATGCAGTCACTCTAGTATGTAGATCTGCAGATGCACTTGTGCACCATTTTATCTGCATGGTCGCCATAGCATAAATCTTACACCTCTTTCCCTTTGATGGGTGTTGCCACAATTTATTTATTATAAACACTCCAGTTCTTTATGTACACCTATATAAATGAGCTACTTTTGAGGATTGTCTCCTACACCCTGCCACGGGGAGAGTTGTTTATTAATGTTCCACTGCTGACAGTTGCGCCTATGCTTCATAGTCCAGCTGGGAATTTGGGCCTGGAGTTTAGGGAACACTAATGCATGTGCACACACACACACACACACACACACACACACACACAGAGGAAAGTATGTAAAATATTTGCTCCCTTCTCTCCAAAAAAATTGAGTATATACTTTACACCACTTTTTTTTTCCCCATGTAGTACACTTCATGCCTCTCTTTCACTGCTGCCACTTAGCGCGTTTTCCACAGGAGCTTACAGGCCGCAAAGGTCAAAACCCCGTCATGTGGAGCTCTGTGCTAACACAAAGAATGCTCCAAAGAGCTTTATGTCCTGAAAAACAAAGCATGCCTAGTAGGTCAGGCAAATGAGCCATTTGGATAGAAGGCAAGGGACCAGGAATGGAAAAAAAAAAAATCAGTGTTTCAGCGTTTCCTAACCAGTGAAAAACTGTTCATGGTTCAAAATCAGGCCTCGGTTAACTCATGGCTTACCAAAGGCCTGCATGTTTTGAGGAGACCCTGGAAGGACAATGCAGACCCCTTAGAGATTTTGACTGGGGAATTCACCTGGGAGAAAAATGAGGGGGAAAATGCAAGGTACTTATAAGTAACTGAGAAGGCAGCTGGAGATGCTGCTGCTGGCAGTTACTGCATGTTCTAATTGCTCCATGGGCTGATAGCCTTGCAAGGGAGGGGAAGGGCATATTCATAGGTTCCTGGCAGCAATTTTAAATAAATGGTGAACTATGAGCAAATGCATATTTCTTCTACAGTACCTCAGTGTGGAGCACAAAAATGTAGAAATTTTGGAGACTGAAAGGACTAGATGCTTCAGAGAAACTAGTATGTAGCATTAAAATGTGTATTTAAAAATATAAATAACATTCACGGCTATAAGTGTGTTTAATAGAAATGTCTACTGGAAACTGAAAACATTTATGAGATTCTATCACATATTAAAAATAAACTCCCACACAAACCAAAATACTCCTCTGAAAAAAATCTACCCGTGACATTTGTTCAGTTATTTTAGTAGGAGGGAGTCAAGAGCACAACTAAAAATGTTGTAGGAAAAGCAGTGATATGCATACAAAACACCTTCCATTGATTTCCTATGCATGGGATCTACGTCAGCAGGCAAGAGAGGGAGGATGGAGTAGAGGGGTTACCGTGTACCATTTTTGTTCATGCTGTTCATCCACTTATCAAGCTCTTCCATTTCTATCTCCATAACAGAGGGTGTGTCTTCTTCAAAAATAGGACTTGGGAGAAGAGAGTGGGGAAAAAAGCATTACACAAAATGCTTAATTCAAACAAATTACAGTGCAGTGATTTTGTCTGACTTTGCTATAATTCCAGGCACATGTGTAAGCTCTGGAAAGCCATCCTAGCCCAGTAATCTGAGGAGATGTCAGCCCAATGGCTGTGAACCAAGGGGCCAGGAATGGATGCGAGGGAGCGGCACGGAGATGCCAGTCCTGGGCAGAGGTAGGGCCAGCTGAGACATAACACACAGAGGGACTCAGATTGTGCAACCAGAGGCGTGCCAGAGCACAAGATCACTGCAGCTTCTTGAAAACTGTCCCTGCTGTAAATAGAAAACTAAAAAAAAAAAAAAAAGATAGTTTGTCCCTGCCTTCCTGGAACACATTACAGAAGTACCATTGCTCCAGTGTTAAAAGCTGAAGGCCTAAAGTTTCATCATAGCTGTGACTGACATTTGCAGTGACTTCAAAGGAAAGGTCATGAGAGCTGCATTTATTTAAAATCCTCTGCTTAGCTTCCTTTTGCTTATCATTCCTGCAGTCATGATAGAAAGTATTTTTTAGCAAAAAAGAAACCTTTTTTTTTTTTTCTCATAGAGCCAATTAATGAACTTTCAGCATTGATTAGCAAGATGGAGGTCAATAAAATGTAACAATAAAAATTGTGACTCTGATAAGAGCCACACAGCTTCTGTCTTGTTTTCCAAGCATCTAAGGCATTGCTCATGTGGCAGCCAGGCAAGCCTTTCTGCCTCACCTCTGAGTAAGAAGATAAACTTGAAAAACAGGGGAGCAAGACACGGAGCTTATTCTGAATAGCAAAAGCCTGTGATGAGCCTGGGAACTGATCCCCTTTGCTCATGGGGCACCTTGTACCTCTTGTGGCTGATGGAGCAGGAGGTGCCTGAGAGCAGGCTCAGCGAGGGCTGTGGGCTGTGGGTGTCTGTGGGGCAGGCCTTTCCCCAGTCACCACTAACTCTTGTTCTCCTGCTCTAGTCTTACACTTCAGCCATGTACTTAAGTCAGACTTTATCCACCTGTTGAGATTGCTGGTTCAATTGATGGCAAAAAGTAATGGTGTTTAGGGTACAGCTAAATTAAAAGAGGCAGTGAAGGAGACAAAGGTTAGAGTAAAAGAATTTTTTTTTTAAAGAACAATATTTGTAAAATTTACCTTTTTACATTTTCGCTTCCCAGCTCATCTGGAAAAGAAGAAAGTTGGTGTTCATTGTTCTGCATGATACTTACCTATTGTATTTACAGGGCCCAGACTGCATGCAAGCCTTGAATAGGGTCAAGTAAAACAATTACATTTTCAAAAGGCATAAAAACTAAATTGCAGATGAAGGACAAAACATCTTATTCTGTTAGCAATTTTCAGAGGAACCGATTATTTCAAATCTAAAAGCATCTCAGCCATGCTGGGAGGAAGCCCAGTGTTGGTGTTGCAGTGGGCAGGACAGGGCAGATGCACACTTCCTTGAGCAAAACAGATGTGCTGAGGGAAATGGTATCCTGAAAAGGAACCACTTCTGCCAAAAAATTATTTACTGGAAGTGTTGGGACATTTTACTACAGATTACACTGTCTGGCCTCTCTGGGAGCTGCTCATGGGGAGAAGGGCGGCGGGGAGTTGGACTGCATGGCAGATTAGATCTCAGTTAGGCAAATGAAGCTGAACTAGCCAGATGTCAAAAGGGATCCAATCTACACAACTCCAAGACAAAGTAAAAATGGGGGTGGGGGGTGGGGAATGGTGTCACAGACATAATTTTGGTAAATATCTTTACCTGAGAAAAATCTTCACTGAAAAACGTGTCTTAAATCACCTTATTTTTAATTCATTGTTGCCAGTGGGTGATACCTCCCAGTTGTTCCAGCACATTCCCAGACTGCAAAGCCACCCCAGAACCACAGAGTCCTCTGCCCCAGCCTTGAGGTTGCTCAAAATCCCTATCTGGCACAGGGCATGAGATCCCAGGATTGTGTTCCTGAGAGGCACCTCATTTCCTAACCCTCTAAGGAGTGTTACCTGCATTTCAATCATCCAGAAACAGGCAGGCAACTGGGTGCCTGGCTGCAAATTCATAGTTGCTAGAGGGAAACGCGGTGATCAAGCAACCTAAAAATGCCCTGAAAACTTGAGTTAAAATCTATGTTCAAGGTGTTGCACTGTCTGCAGGCTGATGAGCTGACAGCTGCACTCTGACCATGTAGAGACAATGATACAACCATCTCAGAATTCCACTTACCAACTAAGTGGTTTTAATATGACACCTCAGTTTGTTCTCCTGTGGCTTGACACTCCAAGCTACCAATTCATTTGTTAACAGATCACAGCACCTTCCTGAAGCATTGCTCACCCTACTGCAGCACCCAGCCAGTCTGACCTAGCTCATTTGCTGTGATGTCTTCCTAGCAGACTCCACCCAATGGAATCAGAATTCCTTAAAATTATTCCTTAAAATAATTCTTCTTGTTCTTATTTTATTGATGCTCCATGCAGCTTTCCCTTGAGGGCACTATGAGCAGTAGAAGCATTTACTTCACCTTGCCTAAAGTTGTTGAGCATAAAGACAGAACAAGCATTTGCAGACACAGTTACATCTCTGAGCATTCTCAGAATTTCCAGGAGCCAGAGATTGGTGCCAGGGCTCCAATGGGTGTGGCAGCATGAGCAGGAGGTGCCAAGAAGCAGAAGTAGCTCCTGCCCAAGGAGAGGTGTGACCAGGTACTGCTGCCTGGGGAGGATCCCTCTCTTACTTGTCAAATGTGCAACTACAATGAGAGAAGGGCATCCTAAATGTGGCATCCCATGCCTCGAAATAATGTTCTGTTAATGTTGAACACATCCTAGCAACAGCCTTTTGATGCACAAGAAGACCAATTTACCTTGCTTGGACTTTTTCCTTTTATGATGCATTACAAAAAATGTGATCAAAAAGATCAGCAGGACCAGCAGCGCCACAGGGACAACATATATCAAGATGGACTGTTCTTCTGCTTCTAGACTGTCCTCATCGTTCACAGCATTCAGTTCAGTACTTGAAGAACTCTGTGTTTCAAAGCTGCTTTCAGTAGTGCTTGCAGTTACAAGTACTGGCTCATGGCCATCCACAGTTGAAGGACCCGTAGCAGGAAGATGTGTAGCTGTAAGAGTGGGTAATACCATCGAGCCATCTCCTGATCCATCATTTCCAGGGTCTGTCAAATATATGAGGACAACATTTTAAGGATTTCATTAGTATTATCCATAAGTCACAGTGTACAGCTTTAGTATTTACTTCCCATTTGATGTATTAAAAAAACCAGCAGATGCCCCATACACACAGACTGGAAGTTGTGGGCATCAGATATAAAATTAGATCTCAACTTTGTCACAAAATCTTACCAGTCATGACCATGTTCTTCAGCTGACTTTTACTGGGACACGCCAGCATGTGTCATCTGTCTGCACGCAGCTGCCTTGCACAAACAGATTTCTCTTCCTGCAGGTTGGCATCCGGTGTTGCTCGTATGTGAAATTATTCTGCTTCTCAGTAAACCACACCAGCCTGTTTTGCTTCTCAGTCTTGGCACATACGTCCCTCCCCGTACCCAAGGAGTTAGGTATTGCCTTCTGGGAGACCATTATCCATGTTTCACCAATTCCTTTGATTCACTCAGCTCTCTGTTTCTGTGCCTTTCTCAAATTTGTTAAATCTGTCTCACTGGGAAAAACAAAATTGGTGAAAGGAAGTCTGAAGCATGCAAAAGCTGCTGACTTCCACTTCTGCAAGGACTAGAAGAGGTGGTGGTAACACGGGGACCTTACTGCATACAGGTCCAATTAACTGTTCCTCTGACTGATTCTACAGGCTAGCTGAAGGACTGTGTGGCAAAGTATCAGTGCTGGATATTCCCCATAAGTGCTAAGACTGGGGGTTTTGAACTTTGATCTCAGTTCTGGTTTCATTTATCATTCATTTTGCAAGAAAAGTGGCTAAAATTGGCTGTGTTGGTGGTAGTGAAACAAGTCCTTTTTATGTATTTGGGTAAGAGTCTATTGATTGTCACAGAGTTTAAAAGCTTTAAAGAAGTACAGCAAATTCTGGGCTGATACTGTATCCTATACTGATGCCAAAAATCCTGCTGTAGACAAAGGTGCAAGAATCAGTCTTCAGACAAATTACAACAGCAAAGTAATTTTCTTGGCAAGAAATTTAATGATGGGGTTTTTTGTGCTATCTGCCTTTTCAGATACAATGCCAGCATGGTACATATCTCATTTTATGCAATAAAGCAGGATGGAATTTCTTGACTTTTGCAATTACATGTTTCTCCTCGTTCTTCTAAAGTGCTGGGCAGCCAGAGTTTCCACTAGAGTTAGCAAGAGCTTAAGGTTTTCAGCACCTCAGTGCTGGCATTTCCAATCTCACAGGACTGGAACCAAAAGTACTTAGCATTTTAAATGCTTTTGTAAACACATTAATCTTCATAATGGCCCTGAGAGATGAGCAGTTATCATCTCCATTTTACAAATGAGAAATCAGAAGGACAGGGATGCTGTCCTTCCCAGGGATGCCAAGTGGGAGAGAAAAACTGGGATTAGAGCGCTATCTCTTGCTTAATCCACTCTGCAGCATCTCCTCTCCCACCAGATTTGTGTCAAAGAGGAGATGAGTATTTCATGAGACTATATTCAAGGAAACCCAATTTCAGATGAATAAAATTATTAGAGTGTGACAGCAGTGTTTTATCTAGATTTTTATTCTGCGCATATCACACAGACATCTGATTGTTTCATCCTTTCCTAAAAACTAGGAAAGAATTTGAATACCTAATGTAATACTGTGAAGGTCACCAGACTCCTGCACCACAATAGGACAACGAAAATGATAGCTCTTCTCTGGCAAGGCACTTTGTATCAATAGTCTCTCTGTCTCTTCTGTATTTAGTATTTCAGTCAAGAGCAAAACACTGCCTCTCTTGCAGGTAACGACCCCTTAGGTGTGTGCTGCTCTACCCCCTCCCGTGACCTGCTGGCCATCCTTAATGTTATCACAGAGGACAAGAGGGAATAAGTTCCCTTACTAGTTTGGCCATTTGACTTTTCTTTTCCAAGGTAGTTTGTAGTTCCCAGTGCCTGCAGCCACTCCATTTCAATTGCTGTTGTGCAGAGCGGCGAGGCAGCACGAGAGATGTCTGTGCTGCAGACTGTGGTGTGATGGACTGTGCCACAGGCAGAGCTGATGGCCCGCCGCAGCCTCACTGAACCTCTTTGATGACCTTGCTTCATTTTCCTCCTCTAGCCATTGCCCTTGAAACCCAGTGCCTGCCACATTTGATATATTGAGAGGGACAAGCCTGTTGCTTAAAATAGGGAAAGGGTGTGGAGAAAATACCTTGCCTTTCATTTATTTGTAGAGCTAAAATGGATTTTTCAAATGTCTAAAGCATGGTGTGGCTTTAAAGCAAAGCAAACAGTCACACCTCATTAACTGCAGTGATAAACTTTCAGCTGCAGAATATATTGTGCTTGATTTCCAAGAGAGATTTTTCCAGTATCTCTGTCACTTTGCCTGGTTTTGAACTATGAAGCAGACTCCAAATCATTTGTCTCTGTGTGAAATAGAATTACCTTTTCTAGTCTCTAGGCAAGGAAAACAGCAAATCACAGGCAGTGACCTTGCTGCCACATATTTTTTTCACTTTGCATAATTCCAGGGACAAAACAGCATCTCTCTGGGACCACCATTTCCTCTTACAGAGATCTTTTCTCTGAGTGAATTAAATGCATCTTTCAGCAGCAGGGCAGCCAATTGCACAATGTTCTTGCAAGGATATTGCTCTTATTTCCTGCATTTTACCTGCTGCTTCAACACATCCCACTCCCCCATCACCTCTGAGGAACAGAGCTCAGCCTCAAGGGATGCCTCACCTGTCACCCAGCAGTTGCTCTCACTCTCAGGCCACCCACACATCACCCTTTTTACACAGTAGGAAAGCACAACCTGCGCCTGGGTTGGCCCAGTGCCTTGCATCAGGGAAGGATTTGTGCCTCCAGTCCAGCAGGGAGAGTCAGGCTCAGGCCTCCCAGTGCAGCTGTATCGCCTGCCACAGCCACCCACCCAGGCCACATGAGAAACACGTGGTTGACCTCAAGATAGTTGCTATTTTTCATAGTCTTTCAATTTAAAGTGCTCAAAATAGCAAGTGAGCTGTGTTGCAGCTGGCCCTGGTGGCTGTTTGGTGGGGTGAATGAAAGCTGGGCATTACAAGGTTTGGAGCAGGGCAGAAGAACATCTGAAAGTTGGAGATTTTGTGAAGTGCTGTTCAAACATTTTCTCCACACCAGATTTGCAGTGATAATTCATGTCATGAACTCTCTTGTCAGCTGTTCTGGGGTTTCATCTTGCAGACATCTACTAGTTCCCTGCAAACGGGAATCTTAAAACACAGCATGACATTCAGGATGGAAAAGCAAGGCCAGTGGAGTGTAACAAAGAGCAAGTCACATGTGACCATAGAGATACCTCCTTGACTGTGCAAAGCATGCGCCCTTTCTCTTGTTGAGCTCAGCCTCATGCTGTTGGCTACATTCCAACATCCCTCTGCACATCTTGTCCAAGGGGCAAATGCTCATACAACAACCACATGGGCTTCACCTTTGTCTGGACCATCCAGGGCATGAATGCTGGTGACTTCTTCCTGTGTTAAGGGAAGTGGATGGGAACACACCACAGCTTCAGCCCAGCCTGTATTGCCACTTTCCATGCTTTCAAGAGAAGAAGGGAGAGGGGCTGGCATGCAGCTGCATCCCACCCTGAAGGGAAGGTGGGCACAGCTGGAACTGGAAACTAAGTAGCTGGAGCTGTAAGTCAGGAAGTTCTAAGGGTTCCACAATTGAGATATTAGAGAATCTGGAACTCAAAAACACTTAAACAAGCACTAGCAGCATCTCATAAAAGGTTCAATTAACAGTTCTTACAAATTATGAAAAAGCTATGTCCCTGTACGCAGATACCATGGTATAAGGTATTACTTAATATTTTTTATTTTAAAAATATGCTTGGATCACTGATAGACTTCGCTTGAGTTTTGGTGGTGCTCTCAAACCTGTTTTTCATGGGAGACAGAGGTAGTTGAATATACCAAGCAGTTTTACAGATTGGAGTCCAAAAAATTATGTCTCAATCAAACAAACAGCATTTCTGTTGTTGCAGCATTTCTACCTGAGGTTTGTGCTGCAGCACTCAGAGATGCTGATATGGGCTTCCTGATGAAGTTAGCAGGCAAACAGGTTTCTGAATTCACTTGGATTCGAGGCAAAGTAAAATAGCAAAAGAAAATAGCTGGCAGTCAGCACATTCAGTTTTGTTGTAGAACGATCAGTCTCTCTGCTGCCTTGCCATCGGACTCAAGCACTGGGTTCTCTCAAGGGTATTTTTCAAATTACACTATAGTGCCTACTGACAGAAAAAAAAGCAATGACATAGAGAAAAAGAGCTATGTCAGTGGGATAGCCAGGCTTACTAGTTTGAAATGAAAATTTTTATTTCTCCAAACTTTCCCATAAGCTATAAAAACGCAGTGAAAGGAAGGCTCACAAGAAGGTGACAGAACAAGAAAAGGCTATAAAGCTGGAATAAAGTTACTGTGTCCTCTATCACTCGGCTCCGTACACACATTCTGTTGGTGGTGTAGTCATACCACTCCACATGGTCTGTGAGATCCTCTCGTACTGCTTGGCTCATCCCTGCACTGTTCCTCTCTCCACATTTCAGGTTGCTGCAAGAAGAGCTGTTCCCTGCCATGGCCAGGGCTTGCCCAGCTGCCTGTTGTGGCAGGTCTTGCCTGTCAGTCTGGCTGGAAGAGGAATCCTTAAAAGCCTGCAGGCTAGCTGTTGGGAGCATACACTCCTCTGATGAGGGAGCACAAGCATTTCAGGGTGGCTAATCTGTAGACAAGATCCTATTAAAACGAGGTGCTTAGAAAGCGTTATCTAGGTATAACCTGAAAGAGGAAACAACTGTTTAAGCTCATTTATACAAGATGGAAACTGCTTTTCCTCACTGTATTTCTATCCAGCTGAAGTGCTGCATTAACAGGCGGTGTTGCAAATTCAGTCACACATCTTAGAGTCAAACTGTGAACCTGTAGTCTCATTGCTCACCCCCAGTACTAAAGGCTTTCCAGACCAATTTATGCATTTAGTTGCTTCTACTTAATCTGATGGCCTTCTAGCTCTGCATCTGTGATACCCATGCGACCTCACTGTGATGCAAATCTCTCAGTGCACCTTGCTCTCAGGAGGACCCTGAAATTAAAGATTCAAAAGTTCCAGAGGCTTTCCAGCTATCATAAAACGTCTTGAGGGAAAAAAGACTGATGTCACTAACTGAAAATTAGTATACAATTTTGCTGATGTAAATGAGAGATTTTCTGAAATGTCCCTGAAGCAGCTGAATAAAACAGTGAATGTTTGTGTCTGTGGCTAAAATGGAGGAGTGGTAGTAAATACATAGGAGAAGCTGATGTGTTCAGTAGAAAGGATTTTTCATCTGCTTTTTAGGGCACTACACTTTGGAAAGAGAAAATGTAGCAAATCCGCATTTCTTATATTGTTACTTTGCTAGAAAATTTTACGGGTGATTGTAAGAGGTTCAAACCCATTCTCAGTTCATTACTGGAGGGGGGCACAGGTCAAAACTATTGCCTCCTTAGAAACCTTGGCTTTGCAAGGGAGGCAATCTAAAAGACACTTCTCTGCCAAGAAGAGTCACTGCCTGTGCTCGTGGTACAAGCTGCTGAATATCTGGATATTTGATATCAATGTTTTTTTGAATGACAATTCAAAATAATAGTACAGAGACGCAGACAAAATAAAGCACTACCTGCAACCACCCCAGCTCTTCCACTTGGCGATCTTACATGTTTTACTGTTCCTCTCCCTCGCACACATTTTCTTGCTCTCCATGTCAGACCACTTATGCTGCAATTTCCCACACGTTTCACCAAATGCAGTGGGAGATGGCCTAGCCTGGGAAATGACTTAAGGGTCAGAGCATGTTCCTAAGAGCCATAGTAAGAGTCTTAATGCTTGTTACTGGGGTCAGCACACACACCTAGGTAGGTCTTCAGGGCTGCTGCAAGGCTGAGCAGTGAGTACCATCCCCTACAGTAGAGATGATGCCCTACACTGTTACCTGTAGGGCTTCCTGACTGCATTAAAGCAAGGGGAACTGGTGCAAACACCAATGTCCCCTCAGTATGGAGCTGGGAGAAGGCCAACACCCAGACCTGAGACCTCAGGAATGCTCTTAGAGCTACTAGATTAGAATGATTGTAGCATCACAGGGAGAAAACCATCCATAAATCATAATCCAAATGGCAAGGCTAGGCTTTTACGAGGTTCTGGCACGGTATGGGAACAGGGCTTATAAAGACTTTGATCCATCTGTGCTGCAAGATTTAATCATACTCTGTTTGTCTGTTTTGTAAATGGTCTCTAGACAGTAGACAACTTAAAATGTGAAGACTGTGTCTGGCAAAAGGTGAAAAAGCTCCCTTCAAGGTCCTGCCCTGTTGATCTGTGAGCAAGGAAGGTTGAGAGCAAAGGATCTATCTCCCTGGGAGGCTGCTCTCAGCAGAGGGGTTCCTGACCCACCAGTGCCTGTGGGGTACATAAGCCCTATATAAACCTTCCCCCCACCAGTTTAATTTCCCCCCAAGGCTCAAGTTCTCAACTTCCCCATCCCACCCTTGAAGTCAGAGAAAGCCCCCAGGTACATTTTGGGGCTGGTTGCATAAGCAAAAACTGCCTTTGCATGAGGAGCAAAGGTGGGTGCTCTCCTCCCCTTCCCCTGTGACTGTGGATTGGCTCTGTACAGTCAGAGCTGACACGGCTTGGGGAGGGCTCTGGCAGGACTGACTCACTCCCGAAGAGGAACCATTCTAAAATGAACCAGAATTGAAAGGTGGACCTACTGGTAGGAAGTGAGGAGTGTGGAGTGTCACACACCTGGTGTGTGACATCTGCCTGGTGCTTCCTGCAGCCCCTAATGCCCACTGCAGAGAAGGGCAGGGGGGGCACCCAGTCATGAGCTGAGGGGTCCCGGGCTAGGGCGTCCCCCCCACCATGGGGACATGGTGATGAAATAGTAGCTCTCAGTACCCTGCACACGAGCTAGAGAAGCAGGAGCAGAGCAGAATGAGCACTCTGCGTTGCCTTCATTGCTTTCATTGCACTCCTCCATTTCCCTGGGACCTGTGTTTTGCTCTGCCCACGGCAGGATTTTTGTTCCTCTGACTGCTTTGATTCTGAGCTACACTCAATGCTTGCAGCATATTTTCTTAACGTGTCTGCAATGCAGCAGGGCTGTAGTAACACAGCCAAACCCAGACCATTTTATACCTCACTTAGCTCGCTTGTACAGTTAAGCGAGTCTCCTAAGCAAGCAGCTCAGCAGCCCAGCAGCCCAGCTCTACACCCTGTTTTTCAGGGGAAAAGCACGCACACCAAAACACCGATTTCAGCAGTGCATTTTAGGACATTAGGAGAAGTCCAGTGATAGCTGAGAGTGACCATCTTCTTTCCCTGCTTTCTGTAGAGCTCCCACTTACTACAAGAGCACAGAGGCAGCAAACACTTCCATACCAAGGCACTTTGTCAGGGATTTGTTTGACATGGTAAGGCGTACAAGCGCTACCTCGGCAAGGTTTCACTCCACGAGCTGCCTGTCATGTTCAGTCGCTGGCTGCCCAAATGCCAATGGAACCAATGATCCCTGCAAACCGGCAAGAGTCTCTGCAATGACACCCCAGTGCCTCAGCATTTTGTCACAAGCTGCTTTTCCACTCATGGATCTTCTCTTCAGAGGGTCAGAACCTAAGCCCATGGTGCCAGCCGCTTTGTTCTGCAGCTGAGAAGCTCAAAATATTTCTCTCCGGAACCGGCTGTTCCTTTGTTAAACCAGTTTCAGTGCACTGGGACTGCGGAAATCGGCAGTCACCTCATGAATGGAAGGCAGTGCTTTGCCTTTAACTTTGCTATTAAACACTGATGGTATGGGTGTGGGGTTTAAAAAGTTCAAAAAAATAACTAGAATTAGAAGCAAAATGCCTGACGGGTCAACATGGAAACTCCGGTTCTCTACACACCTGCAATTTAGGAAATGTAGGAATTGTAGGATTTGTTTGCTGCTGTTTGGGGATAGATCTAAGGGGGGGGAAAAAAAGTCAAAGCTCTGAGAAAAAAGAGGCAACTGAAAACAGAGAGGGTAAACACAGCAAAAAGCAGCAGAGAGCAAGTCCCCACAGATCTCCTCCCAGTGCTCAGTTTGGAGGGTGTTGCCCTCCAACTTGGTCCCATTGCTGCAGGCAAGACACGCGGTCCCACCTCGGCAGGCGAAAGGCGCTTTCTTACTCACCACTGGCGGCAGATCCCGCAGCCAGCGCCAGGGCAGAGAGCAGGGTGAGGAGCCCGGGGCCCCGCATGCTGCCCCGGCTGCGCTCCCACCTGAGGGGCGCTCCGGCAGCCTCCCTGCTGCACCCGAACATCTGCATTTCCTGCTTCCTGCCAGGGAGCATCTGAGCTGCATTTCTTCAGGAGATGGACTCTCTTTGATGGGTTTTAGGAAGTGATGTAATTCCGTCTGGGCCTGTCAAGCGAGCAATGATTGCAAAAGAAAGAAGAAGGGAAAAAAAAAAAAAAAAAGCAGAAGTTGCTCTTCAGGCACACACTTGGCTGAAGCACCTTTACGCTGTAGGTGAGAGAGCGCCCGCTCTGCTCCTCTCCTTTCACTCCTGACTTTACTACCTTCTATCGTCATCTACACACAGTGCCACAGATCATACAAATACAAATCAGACACAAAACTTCATGTATGTATGTTAGCAGGATGGTTTTATGCCACTTTTCAGGGTGGTTAAGCAAGAAAATTTCAACAGTGCCTCCCCTCCTGCCTTGGTTTTCAAGCTGTGGTTCTCCCCACATCGAGGTGGGAGACTGCATGTATTTACAGTCCCAAAAGGCAACCCCCAAGTGGGCTGTCTTCAGCAAATGGGATGAATGGCTGGCTCTCTTAGGGGCCTATAACTGAGTATTCTGGGCTGGTTTGTGCAGAGGAAGAGAAAAAAGCAGAAAACCACATCCTATTTTGTTACAAGCAGGTGGCTTGGTGAGACACCGATGGCTGCAGATGACAGGGGACAGGTTTCAATCCCCACCAGGGTGCAGGGCCTGGCATGGGGGCCCACGGTGCCACAGTTGAATGAGGTGGCAAGGGGAAGGTAATCCTGCCTTCCTTCCTGTCTCCTCTTTATTTTCGCACCCCCTTGGCAGTCTCTGTCTGGGTGTGCAGACCTTGGCTGTTGCCCCCCCAGATGCTGCCCTGTCCTCTGTTCCCACCACCCCATCACTGTCCACACACTCAGAAATATGTAAGAGCTGGCCAGGGGCTTCCTCAAATTTCCTGTTGGGTGGTGCTGTGTGGGTAAGAGCAATGAAGAACTTAAAAATTAAACCAAACATTTTCAATCTTCTTGCTGTATAGGATGGGCCTAGCCAGAGCTCAGGATTTGGATCTGTATCTGAACCATACATGTACCCAAGCAGGGAGAGTGGTTGGACCATAGATTTGGGTTGTTCCACTGTAGAAATAAGTGCTAGCTCTAAAATTATTATCTCTGAGTTGAGGAGAGTCTGCACTCCAGATTTTACTCTGGAGCATCCCAGGTTAGAGCCATTTTAAATACTTGCATAAAATTTTCCAGTAGTAATCTAAGGAAGGAGGGTTGAATGGTGAATATGTAGGAGCTTCATAGTACTTCCCTTAGACATGAGTCTGTCAAAATCTGATTTCTGGTCAGAATTTATTGAGTTCTGGAATTTGTCAAAGTTGGTGAATCCTTCTGTTCAGATTGGTGGGAAGTGATCAATTGCTGCTCTGCTTCTCCAGCCAGTCATTTTTCTTAACACACTGATGCTTTTATAGGTCATCAGTTATAGGTTGTTTGGCTTGAGTATCAGAGAAATGGGTCAGTGATTCATTTAATGACCAGCTTGTTGATAGATTTAAGCCACTTGAATGATACAGTTAACTAAAAAACTGAACTGGTTGCTTAGTATTGGCAATGTATGTTTATGAACTTCATAAAATAGTGGGGGGAAAAAGCAAAGTTGCAGCATTTACACCTACAAGTAGATAAAGAGGAGCTCTGAGTTTTGAAACCAGTACGCTGACCAACTAATCAAATATTTCTAGGAGATATTCTTTAAAACGATGTCATAGTCACACACAATAGCACTTATCAGACAGAAGTGTCAGAGGTGAGACTTGCCAATACTTTTAAGATTTTTCCATTAAAAAGTGACAGAAACTCCAAGGACTAGTAATAGTGTCTAACTGACATCGACTGTTTGAATGGTGGACCTCCAGAAACTGAGGCTACCCCTCTGTGCTCAGAGGTGATTTTGTCTAGTCTGGCAATAGGAGAACTGATAATGGGCTGGAGGCCAGCACAGGCAAAGCCTGTGTTTTCAGGAGCAGGATCTCAGATCCCAAGGCTGTCACTATTGTCTATCCTCAGCTTTCCTTGAACTTTAGTCAACTGTAGGCAAAGTCTTACCATTTAACAGTATTTTCATTGCTTTAATGTACAGAAAAGATGTGCCATACTTCTTTCCATTTCTTCCCTATCTCCTTCCCAACTTTGCCACTCTTATACCACATGTGCTGCAAACATGTTCTTCTGATTTATCCCTGCATATTACTGCCCTGCATATTTGTGGTTTTGCCCGGCTCTGTAGACTCAATCCAGCTTGCTCATCCATTACGAAAACATAAACCTAGACAGAGAAACTGGAAGGGAAAACAGGAAAGGATTTGTGTTTGGTTTGTGTCTTTGCTGCATTTTTACATCATATTTCTAATGTAAAGAACTATATACTTTTCTCTTTTCCCTTTCAGTCTTTCTACATAGGTTTTAGCATTTCCCCTCAAGTTCTCATCAACTACTATTGACAAAGGTTTGGCTAACAACTCATCACTGCCCCTTGAAAGCAAGATAGCCATCTACTGCTGTGTACACAAGTATGATTTCTAAGGCAAATAAAAGTACAGGAAATGTGACTCTTGGCCACAGTACCTTTTAATTAAGATTTTAGAGGGATATGAAGGCAGTTTGACATGCATTTGACTATTCTAATTTTTTTAAAAAAAATCGTAGAGAAGGAGTAATGAGGTATTTTGCATGTTGACAAATCAGACTCTCAAGCAAGGGCAGTTACCTCGGTCCTACCCCAGCAGCATTGGGATTGTGCTCCCCTGAAGTACTCCCATCAGACTCCCTTTTGCCTGCCTGGGAAGCAAGGTTTGTACCTTTGCCTTGGTTGTTGTATTCAGCCTCATGCCTCTCTCTTCGTAGTTGAAATACAAAAACCAAAAGCTTTGCTGAAAAAAAAAATTGTGCATTTGGAAACCCATGTAGCTTCAGTCATGGATGATTTTATAAGAGGGGTAGATTGTATTTGCTTATTTCATAGGCCTTAGTGCATTTACTGGGATCCACAATGCACCTTAACAAAAAGAAGTGTCTTTTCACAGGTAAAACCATTAAATTTTTGGGGTGCTTACAATATATGTTACCCATGTGGAAACATTTGTGCATGTTCAGTGTTACTGTTTCATTGGTTTTTAGAGTATAAAGGGCATATCTGGCCACAAAGCTAGGCTGTTTGCTAATGTTGTTTCCTAACAGGGAAGGATTTGCATCACTGAGATTACAGGATGTCATTGGAGTGAAATTTTCAGAAAAACAGAAATGTATTGCAATGCTGCAACCACTTGGCTGATGCTCTCCTTGTTCCCTTTTTCTGTGAGAACAACAACAGCTAAACTTTTTCAAGTGATGTGGCAAGCTGATGGTTAGTTACAGGGCTTTTATTACAAACCTGCTAGTGCAGCTTGTCTGCTGCAGTCTTCAGCAGCTAATCCATCTGCTCTGAAGTGCAGGCAGGGGCTAGAGCCAGCCAAGTTCTGCTAGTCCCTTAATGACTTGTTTCTGTCTCTGGCATACGTTGAGAAAGGACAGATAAAATTTTCCCACAAGTTTCTGTGAAAGAATGGAAAATAGCAGTGTACTGCAATTCACTGCAACATTAAAAAAAAAAAAAAAAAAAGGACATCAAAGCAAAAGAGTTTGTGCAAAGCCCACAGGGATCTTCTTGAGTCAGCCGGAGTGTCAGCTGCAATGGCACTTCTGCAGGCTGCTGAGCTAAGTAAGATTTGCAGAATCAAGGCTAAAATCCCTCCTTGTGTAGAAATCTCATGGGGATCTGCAACCGCATCCAGGGTTGCACTTGTTTCAGAGCAAGCAATGCCTGACTGAGTTACAGATGACAAAGCTCTCTTTCCAAAAAAATTCAAATCTAGATTATATGAAAAGACAAGTTACATTTTATTTCATCTATAGAGGTGCTTCAGGAAAAGTTTTAGATCTTTCTAAAACCAATGCCACCAGTATAAATTAGAACAAAGCTTAAAACAATGAGATATTTTCCCTAACTGGGACAATGTAATATAACTAAAATGACAGTGACAAAAGCATAAAAATGAGTATCTGTCAGTTTTAAGAATCTCTTTGCTTAACTGGAGTTATAATTTTATTTTTAATTTTTATTTTCTTTTTTTTTTTCTTCTACATGCATGGCACAAGATGTTATTTCATGCTGACAATACATTGGGTACTTCAATAGGAATAGAAAAAAATACAGAACTAAACTTGAAAATATCCATGTTTGTATCTACAAAATTATACTTGAAAATATTCAGATGTTTGCATCTAAGTTTCCTTTAATAAACTAAAAAATGGCTTCAGATAGAGACTTCTAAGATCAAAAATGTCTGAAATGGAAGAGGCCTCAGGGTGCATCAAGAGCACTGGCAGATTTATACTGAAGTGTAGTCGGACGCTTCCTTTCTACTCATTTTTGGGAAAGCAGTACAGGGATTATACATTGTGCACATGCCAAAAGATTCCTAAGTTATTTGTAACTTGTGTAAATTCTTAAAATAGATGATGCCTCCACTCTGTTATAGTACTGACTGTTTTTTGCAAGATGTGTCCTCCTGGAAGCTCAGCTTTCCCTCAGGCAAAATCCACAGCTGAAACTGCACTTCCAAAGGACAATGTCTGGTCAGCAAAGTCATCTTGTTATTTGACCACAAGAGAGACCCCATTACTAGCTGATGTAGGTAGTCCCCAGCAGAGCTTTCCTCTAGCCCAGGAGGGATTCACCCATGAAATCCTTACACAACAAGCTTCCTAGACTCCTATCCTTGAAATCTAGGTAGGACTCCATGAGGTCTATCTTTGTCTCAATGCAAGCTGCATAAAGGTGGGATGAACACTCCGAAGTACAACTTCAGGGTTTGGGTTTTTTTAAAGCCTGTACTTACCTCAAAGCCACTAGCTTCACATTCCTTTAGGTAGCTAAATAATTAGTACTTTTTCCTAACTTTGAAACTTCAGAGTGCTCCTGGGCTCCAACAGTGGTTGTACCCTTTTCTGCCCCTAAAACTGTCCATTTAAACATGGAAAACCCAGTTTTTTGAACCAGGATGCTGTGCCCCACTTATTTTCAAAACTGTGCAGAGCACCCTCATGAGACTTGAGGCCATGAGCATCTCAGACAAGCAGCCAAGGCCTGAGCAATGCAATTCTGAGAATCAAATTTTCAGGCACTTTTATTCATTGTAACATACCACTACTGTGAGAGAAATTTATAATTTATTAATCTTTTATATTTTGTTCTTCCAAGGCCAGTGCTGGAATGAAACTGAAATAAAAACCATCAGTTTTGAAAAAAGCTTGGGTCACCTTCCTGATATTTTATTTATGAGTAAATCAGGCTTTTGCTTCTTTGTGGAACAGCACAGGGATTTATTAGTTAAAGGTTTGTCTCATTCTTTGGAAATAATGATGCTCATGTTGTATTAGGGTTTAAGATGGAATTAGAGACTGAAATTATGTAAATGGAAATACAAATTTTCTGTAGGGCTGCAGTATCCCAAACTTGTATTAAGGATACCGTTGATGTAAACAATCCAAATCCAAGTTAAAGGAACAAATGGGTCATTGGGCACTGCAACTCTGTTGTCAGGAGACAGTCTCCTTCCACTCTCAGTCAGGGGTTGAGGAATACAGCTGACCAGAAGTGGACCCCAAAAGATGAGCCATGTAATAAGCTAGGAAGAATTAATTTGCTTGAGATGCCTCGCAGAGGGATGCGAGTATGTTCAAAATCCTGTTCAGAATAGGAGCTGACTCCTGAGTCTCTGGTATTGGGAATAAAGCTGTTTTGTACAGAAATGGCTGTGCAGGCACAGGAGAGCAGCAGACCTCCCAGCACAGGCAGATACATGGCAGACAACACAGCTGTAATGCTAAAAGGACTACCAGTGCAATTCAGAAAAAAAACTTTGGCAAATGGAAATTCTCTGTGGCTGCTCCTGGGAGTGAGAGAAGAAACCTATCCTGGGTGTCCCACACAAGGATCACAGCCTTGTCTAGTCACAGCCTTTCATGAGCCAGCTCACTTGATAGATGCATGGTCAGCAACTTAAATGGAGAAAAATGCCATCAGCTGGGGAATTATCTTTACATGAAAGGTCAGTGCTGAGTGTCTTACATGGTGGTGCCTACTCAGTAGTTGTCACTTACAAGTCAATGCTAGCTTAAGATCTGGCATGAAAAAAACCCACAGGGATCTGTAGAAATTGAAATATTTCTCTTAAAGAGATAACAAGAAGTGAGATTGATGAAGTAAAGGATTGAAAACCAAACAGAAATCTGTCTCGGGTGCAATCACTGAGGAATTTAGTAATATGAAGAGTAGAGAGACAAGGTACTTGAGGGAAAGTAAAACAGATTTTTTTAAATCCTCCTTACTTTCATTTCTAGGGTGCTTCAGCTGGATGTCCAAAGGTATTTTCTCAGCTGTGAACAATTCATAAGAAGAGAATAAAATCTGAAAAGCACATTCCTTCAGGAATACGAGACCATTAAAAAGCACACCAGCACACCCAAACTGTAATATGAGTACTAAGATTTTTCCAGCCACACCTAAAGCATCTGAAGATAATCTTTGATGTCCTAAAATAATGCTGCTTAAATATTGCTTGATACTTTTTTAGGCTGTGGCAGCTCTCATTTGATCCTCCCATCTAGGTCCCTTTTTCTATTCTTGAATTAAATGTTCTTGACCTTTTCCTTTGCATATTTTCACTGTAATTACTGAACTTTACTTCATAAATAGTTTATATAGAGTCCAGACTCTAAAGAAACATTAAAGACAAGCTTTTTAAAAGATTTTCAGATACCTAAAAATGCAAATAACCACTAACTACATTTAAGAGTATGGATATCTGATCTGGGGCAAATTTTGTTTCTAGATGATTTGAAAAATTTATTTTCCATAGTTTGTCATTTAAATACTTTTAAAGGACCTAACCCAAGTGCTCAGTTCTAGAGTAGTGTTATGAACCAACATTTAAAATCATGGAAGCAGCCTCCAGTCTTGTCATAGTCTAGCTCTGCAGAATTTGAGTACATATTTAAGCATATAAATAGTCCCAGTAGAATTAAAGAAACAGCATCCAGCTTTAAACCAGACAGATATTAAAGGAAAAAGGTGTGATAGTCTGTAGAGAGACTATTTATGATGCATATGCAAGCGAGAGGTTAAATTTAAGCTGTTTGGAACCCTCTCAGCCTGTGTTTTGAGCCTGTGCCTGTTTAACTTCAGGGCCCTGAATCAAAATGTGTTAGTGGTCCTAAAGGCACTTTGCTTGCTCCTCTATGCAAGTGGAAACTAGGACTGAAGCAATGAAGTATAGCTGATTAATAGAAAATTAGCATATTTTTGAAATATGTCTTTTTTAAAAAAAATATTCAGTTAAAGCATTTTCTATATGGCATTACATTGTTCATACTGGTTTGACCATCACAGATGCTAACATGTCATATATCCCTTTGGCAGGGTGATTATACTCAACCCACATATTGCTAACTCAAAAGTTTTCAACAGCCTTTGCAGTGCCAAGGGAGCTGTTTCAGAAATTTTACACTTTTGTCTAGAATCAGAAATCAGAAACCATGCTGAAACCTGGAAAATCATGTCTCTGCACCCTCATTTTCAGATGGAAATGTGAGTAGTGTCTTGCCTACAATCGCTAGTTCTCTGAAAACCCCATCTCAACACGGGGTATTTAATCACTGACCAGCTCTTCTACAGGTGATAGTATTTTTTGGTGATATGCATCCAAAATGCCATCAGTCACAGCCCAGGGAGAGATATGCTGAGGGCATTTGTGGCAGAAAGCATCGCTTCCCAACATCCTGTATTTAAATTTAACTTTCAGTTCAGAATAGCTGACTGCAAAGAAACCCTCATAAATTCGGCCTTCTGATTGAGTCTGGTATGGAGAGAAATCCTTTTCTAAGAGCTGGGTTGGATGTACTGCAGCACATTTTCAGGTGGATCCATGTTTTGTCCAGTGTCTGTGATGGCAATACAGGGTGACACCCCTTCATTAAATATTCTTTTGGTTGCTGTAGAGAGCTGTGACAGTGAAATATACTTCAGTATAGATACGAGCAGCCCAATTACACATCCTAATAGCAGTACACAGACTGATACCCCTTAACTCCTGTGGCTCCCTTTCTGTGCATCTGTCCATGCCACAGTCACACCCCTGTGCCAAAGTGTAGGTGCACCACGTGTGGTCTGAAATGATTCTGACAGGCTGCTACCTTGCCTACATCCTGCTCTCTGAGGCTGGGTCTTCTGCCAGAAGGCACAGGTTTTATACTTAGGTGTATCCTAAGTACGAGGCAAGAAATACCAAAATTCTCTGAGAACTGGCATTCAGCCAGCCACGGGCAGATGCAGCAAGAATGAAATAGGTCATTCCTAACTAATGGCTGCTAATGAAACCCCTGATGGAAAGAATTGTACATCTGATCCTATAGGAAATAGAAGCTTCCTGGAAGTGAACATATAATTCCTCTCTTAATCCATTTGGGTTCTGAGTACTTAATTGTGAAGCGTTATGTCTTCTACCATGTCTGCAAAGGTCAATCCACACCTAACCTGTGTCTACACCCTTCCTGAATGTAAGTACGGGCAGATCTCAGCATGGTTTAAATTCTTATAATTTTATCTCCACACAGAGAATTGTGGAGTTCATTTGAGGTTCACAACTCATTCTTTTCCCATTCGTGCTGAAAATACTTCTAGAGAATGCAAGTATCTGATACTCAAAAAAACCCCCAACCAAGCAAACAAACAAACAAAAACAAAACCAAAAAACAAACAAACAAAAACCCCAAACAAAACAAAACAAAAAAAACCCCAAACAACCCAAAAAACCCCCACCAAACAACAACCTGCCAAATAAAAGTGCTGTATTTAAAGGCTGTAAATCAGGAGGGTGGGTGGCACAGAACCATCCCAGGTTTCCAAACTGGAGGACTGATATGATCAGGCAGGCAGCTGACAGGGAATTTTTAATCACTGAGGAGCAGGAATGGCAGACAGGAAGACAAGAGAAGGATGAATGATTTAAAGCACACTAGTACCTGCATTACTGCTTTTGGAGGATGCAATCTCACAACTATGTGCCTTGCCTGAGGAGTCAGCATCCTAATAAAGTGGCTGGCTCAGCCCACTTGGGAGGCAGAGCAGCAGGTAAACCTCCCACTGGCTGGACCCTATGGGCTCTTTTCCACAAGTTGCAAAATTTCTTCCTAATCCTTGCAGGTCAATATGCTTCTGAACATTAGCAGAGCTCCCCCCAAAGAACACTGTTCAAAATGATCCCCTTTGTGAGGCTGCACCAGTAAAAGCCACTGCGTTCTGCCCTGTGAGATGAGGTGAGAGGATAAAGAAATCCAAGGGAAGTTTTAAATTCATAAAGCTACCTAATCCCCCTTCCAAATAATTCTTTGGGAAGCTTACATTAATGTAAATTTCATATAATCTCACTGTCCAGCATGCTATCTGCCATCCCAGTATTAGTCCTCAACAGATTATCACTGCAGATGCAGGCATTTCACAAAGAATGCATGTTTGGAGTTGCACATGGGCATTATGGGTGGATATAAATAATGGAGTAGATATTGTTAGAGAATGATCAAGTCATTTTACTAAAGCTATTTAACTACAATTATTTAAGATGGTTTCTAGCCACCCAAGAATTACGTTTGCCAAATGCTGTTCTCTTAGCTCTGGCAGGCAAGTTGTTGGCACCAAATTAGACTTTAACAAAGCTCCAAAGGTGGTGTGAATCTACATGAGGTGAGTGAAGACCAGGTGAGGATGGGACACAAAAAACCCTACAAGTTTTATTACAATTTACTTCAGCTTTACCTTTTCTAGTTCGGATTTCTGCTGCCAGCTTGTACATGGTGAAAGGGTATGAAGAGCAACATTGCCAACTTGGCAAATAATTATCAACCTCTAAATTTCTTTTGGTTCCTAAGAGAATTTCTGTTGCTTTTTCAAAAGATTGGGTTGGTAAAAGGACATGTAGGGGAAGCTTCCTGACGGGGCACTGGAGGGTTGTTTGTATTCATTCAAAGAACAGAGCCAAGAGCCTGTAGCTCTGTCTGCCTGTACTTGTATTGCTGTCCTGCTGTTGCCTGTCTATTTGTCACATCTGCTCCTGCTTCTCTGCAGATGCTCACTGTACAATGCACTGTGTCTGGTCAACCTCAGCTCTCACAGAGAATTAAGGGTTTGTCTCTACTAGAATTTGAATTGTAATTCAAACTTGAATTGTTTGCCTTTGCCGTGTGTTGAGTATATATCTAACACTCAGAGCCACTTTTTCTCAGAGCAGTAAAACTGATTAGTTGTGCCAGCTTTTCAAAAATAGTTTAGCAGTTGTTGGTAACATAATAAGTATCTCTAATTCAGATCCCAAGTTCATATTACCATGTGTCTCTTGGTTAACTTCTGAAAAGCCATGTCAATTTTCAAGCTCATCTGACTTAGTGAAATATCTAGACTCTGCAGAAACTCTTCTTACACAGAAATGCTGTTTCAGCCTTGCCTTGTCTCTAGGCAAATGTCTATTTGCTTACTGAACATCAATGGGCCCTGGGCAGGGCAGTGACAGACAGTTTACACAGATTGTGTGTCATTAGCTCTGGGGAAGAAAACTCAAACCCAAACTTGTGTCAATTTTGAATTGGCACTGAAATGTGGGTGGCCATTTCCTGCTATCCAGAATTCAGAGAACTTGTGGTGTTACTTCTCATAATAATTCCCATAATAATAATAATAATGGAAATGGACTTACAGAGAACTCTATATGTTGATTTTTAATAAAAAGTTCTGCTTAATCTGACTTATAAATTCTCCTTGAGTTCCTGCAGGGGAATCTCAATAGACCAGCACCCTGCCTTTTAACCCCTCCTTTTTTATGTTCTACCTGCATTTCTCTATGATCTCAGGCCATGTGGGCTTGCTGCAAAGCAGAACACAGCACAAGTATCTGAAGTCTCACAAACAGCTATTGAAATAGCAAAGAGCAAGAATAAAACAAAATAAAAACCTTGATAGATATTAGCTAATGTTTGAGCTGGCTTTCAATCTGACCTTTTACTGCAACATTGTAACACAAACAGTCCCAAACTCCTTCTTTGTGCAGGTTTTGTTTGTGGGTTTATTTTTTACAAGGTTTAAAAAAAATGAGATTCATGCTAGTGATCAGGAGTGCAAAAGAAAGGTTCAAACAAAGGCAAGACTTGAAATGACTAAAAATAGGGGATGGGAAAAAATAAAATGCAAAGAAGTAAATTTAGGGACGATAACATACTTTTAATCACTACATAATTTTTGATGTAAGAATAGCATGAAGACATGCCAACTAAGATAGTAAAAAGGCTGGTTATCTCCAGAAAGAGTTAAGTATTTGTTTTTGGAGGAGGTACTGGACATGAAATCATAGAAAGGAGGACAAGGGAGTTTGAAATACAGTTTATATATTAGATGGTCCAGTAAAAGAGGAGGGAAGAAAGAGCCAAAGAAGAGGGTATGGAAATGCATGGAATGTATGGAAATGGAAATGTAAAAGTGAAATGTGGGAAGGATGCTATACAGACAGGTAGGGGTAAGAGATGAAAGAGAAATACGAGGAGTTTAAACAATGATACTAAATGTCAAATTGAGAACTTCAAAAGAACAGTCAGAAGGGACCACTGACCACTGAAAGAGAAAATGAATACACCTGAAAGGAGAGATTATGTGTTTTGTTATTAGTTCTCTTGGACATCCTGGGGGACTGCAGGAAAAAGCCCTGCACACCCTCCCCTACAAAAGGAAAAGATAAAAAGAAATGATGACATACTAAATGCTTTCAGCTAAATGAAGCAAGGATTTGGGAAAGCCACTAAATACAGCAAAGGAGAAATTAGGGCCTATGATCACGAGGATGTGTACCAAGAGGGTGATACTGGCTGATACATGAGACAATTCAAAAATAAGACCCGCAAAAGATAATATTAGAAATAGGGAGAGTACGGGGGAAAGCAGCTTGCCAGAAGGTTGGGCCAACAATTCTAACATTAACATTAGAATTGTCAGGATATCAATGAATATAAAATGATAAGGGCAATGGATGAAAAAGAAGGGGAAAGAAAGAGAATTTTGAATGGCAAAGTATCATATTGCATAATTTATACAGGTTAGAAATAGGAGGCACCAACGCCACAAGAAGAAAAGCAGCACTTTCATTAGGTTATCTCCTTGTATGCACGATCCAGAGGCAGCCTCACAGCACATCTTTCAGGAGAAGTGGATGACTTCACATGAGAAATCCAACAACTAGTAACCACATGTCTAAGAAATTCTTGAATAGTGAGTATTTTGTAAGAACTTCTCCAGAGCAAGAACTTCTCTTGCAGCTTTGCTACTGAACAGTGACCAGGAGAATGGAGACACTTCATTCCCTCCTCAGCAAACCTGGGTCCCACAGTCTTCAAACAATAAACCATGAATTATTTCATTTGGCGTTTGGGGTGAGGTTGCACCATCCCATCAGACCACAACTTTCTCAGACAGATGAGTCACTACCTTGGTGATTACAGCCAAGCACTGGCACAGCACACAGAGCAACACAAGCATGGAAAGGGAGGATGAAAACCAGCTCTGGAACTCACCTCCCCAGTGACACAGCCACTACCTGTGGGCAGGCTGACAACTCACACAGACTGTAGCTACCTATGGGCTCACAGGAGTGACCTGTTCCCCTTGGTGCTATTCATGCACAAGGCTGGAATGTTGTGGCAGAGGCAGCATGACATGAAAGCTTAGGAAGAGTGTGACTTGCAGCTGAAATATTGTAAAACACAGAGAGCCATTTTTAAAATTGTCAAAAATATGGCACCTTCTCACTCAACAGATATGGTAATTTAGTGTGCTATTTATTCACTTTACTGATTGCACTAATTTGCAATTTACACTTTTCCATTCTGCTCAAAGAACAGAGGTGCCACACCTATGAATAAGTTGGTAAGACACTACTGGCTTCCCCACTCTGCCTTAACCCAGATGTTGTATGGTTTTGACTACAGCAATGCAGTTAAACAACTACATTTGAAAGGAGAAAATTCAGCTCAAATAGAATAACTGTGCTACCAAGAAGGGAAATGAGCTACACCTGAATTCCTGTTTCTATAAACCAATGATGGGGTTATACCACAGTGCAGTTGTATCAGGAAAAGGGAATCACATTTCTATACCACTTTACTGCTTTACCAGCATAAAGGCTGTGTGTAAAATCAGGCTGTCAGACATCAAGTTGTTATATTTTCACCTGTTGCAAAGATTTTTTTTTCTGTTGTTAATGAATATATTGACAGACACTGTCACTCATCCCACTGCAAAAATTTCAGTTGGATTTGTTTGCTTATTAATTGACAAGGCTTGGTTCCGATTTTCAAGGAAGGGTCCCCCAAAACAGACATACCAAAACATCTAGATACAAATACTGACTTCCTTGTGTAAATTTAAAAACCTTTCTCTGGCCACAAGAGCATTCAGTGCCAAATGAGACCTTTGCAAACCCTTCATTTAACAAATGCCTCCCAAAAACCGGAAGCACCAGCTTTTATTGATATTAAAGGAATAAAATAATATGAAACACTGTCATTACATTTCATGGTTGCCAAGTCACCATACATTTCAGTTAAGTCTTGAGTAGGCCAATATTACTCTACCATTTCAATAAACACAGCAACCCAAAAAACTTGAAGGAATTTTACTAATATTCTAATGTTATAGTTTAATTTAAGTTTACAAAACTACTGCACATAAAATTTAAAATCACTAAAGGTTCTGTGTGTCTGAGGGTATTATTCTCAAGATTTGTATAATAATGTGAAACCATTGACTAATTTACTCCCTCGACTGCCCAGCTATCAAAATGTCACAAGTCTTGGATATACAGGCACACACATGGATTGCTCTCCTATAAATCCCTGAATGTCTCCTCTCTTCCATTTTTGCCTAAAGGTTCAAAAAATTGTTATTTCCTTTTACCATTAGGGGTGAACAATCTTCCTTCAGTAACAGTTTTAAAAGAAGATGTAGCTTTATAGACCTGAAAGATATCCAGAACTGCACATACAGTAACACACACACACAAAAATCACAGCGTAGTACTTTTTACAGTTTTAAAATCCCATTTTTGAAGAGCATACTTATTTTACATATTACTTATCTCAGGAATCAATCTGAAGATGTTTTTATTACATCAAACATACTTTCCAAATATTTTTTCTATTTTGGCCTTGTCTAGACATCAGTTATATTTTTAAAACTTCATATTTTCAGTTCCCACTTCTAGAAGTTGCTTTTTGGTTACCAAAAGCAACCTCACTGATCTGATGCTGAAGAACATAATCACTACCTAGCCATAGCATGAAGTAGAAAAGCTACAGAGAAAAAGCACACTGTTGTCCATAGTAATGTTAAAGTATTAAAGAAAATTACAGCCTTAATTACCTGCCTTTTGTAGAAAAGGTTCTTCATTTTAAATATGATGCAATCTAAAGCTATATTCTTGCTCTCCCTCCAAAAGATACCACCCTAAGATGTAAAAAGCCAGTCTCCTGGTGGTTTACCCAGACAATGTAAAGAAATCTCCAGCTCAAACTGTGTGCACAAGCTAAACTGACAAACATTTACACAGTGCACTGTTTCCTTTTCCACTGTTCACATTTCAGATCTGGGAGTCTGCATCTCCCCGAGACAGACACCTGAAACAGCAACAACTTCAGAATGGATTTCATTTTCACTACCTATAAATGTGACCAAAATCCAAGCAAGGAGAAATATTTGGGCTCCTAAATAATTCTGAAAACTATAGTGTTAGAATATAAAGCGCCTGACTTACAGAATCAATTTTCAGTGAGTGCATTTTAGCTTGGTCTCTCAGAATGAACTAGGAGGCTAGTCCTAGTTCATACATTCTCTAAAGACACAGGATTTTGACAGGCTGTGTGATTTTTAAAGCAAGTTCCATAACTCACCTTCAAAGTCCAGGCAAATTTGTAAATCCTTCCTGTTGTTTTCATGAGGGAGTATGACAACTCTCAGTAATTCCCTTCCTTCCTTTCCAGCTAACAGTGTTACTTCCCATCTCCTGATTTTCTATGCCTCTTGCAGAAGTTACACTTCTTGTAGAGTGAACCCTTGTTTAACCAAGATTTGCTGCTTCCATACATGAGCCCTTCTCATTCAGATCCAACACTTTCACACTCTGAATTCTCTCAGAAGGAAACAGCTTCTTTATCCGGAACCCAGGCCAGTGACGGCCACATGGAGTCAAATCATAACAACTTACACATTTACTACATGGATAAGAAAACTTTTCCTGAAACTTGCCTTTAGCAGGACAAGCTGTTGCAAAGAAAGAGATTTTAAATCAAAAGATTACTATGGGAAAAGTATCTACAGGTGTCTGTGGGATTTAGATGAACTTCAAATAAGCTTAGTCAGAATAGAAAGTACTTTGCATAAGCTTGTTCCAAAGTATTTAAGCAAGCAGAATGTGACACAGATTGATAATTTAAAAGATTTTGCATCTGTATTTTAAAATAATAAATACCTAGAAGAGATAATTCAGAGGAGTACCTTTTTCACAGAATCTGTAAATCTCCATGTAGGACTTTATTTATTATGACTTCAACACAAATTTCTTATTTAATCAGAATATTGTTTGGATGGAATTCACATAATATATTTCACAACAAGAAGCCAGAAGTTTATGGGGGTTTTTTTTTGGAAGGGGTTCTAGTAAAACGTTCATATAGCCAAAGGCTTTTTCTCACCAACCCTAATATTTTCACTGTCTTCCAACAATCTGATATATTTTCTGAAATGATTTCACAAGTGGATAAAGTGTCCTACACCAGAAAAAAACAGTAAACAAAGCTATAGCCAAATTATTTATTTAAAACTGAAGATTCACATATGCATGAGATTTTTTCTCATGGTTTAATTATAGGGAGCATAATAGATTTTTTATTACGCAGGCTTCCTAAAGAGCATCCATAAAATATTTTCTTCTTCTAAATTAGAGAAATTATTATCTCCAACTTTTGAAAAAAAAAATTGAGTTGATAGATATGGAAAAGATTTAAAGCAGGTTTTGAAAAAAGCCAGAAGGTCAGGTGTGGATTTTGGCTCTGTATGATTACATTGTTTGAAATGCATACTCAAAGACACATAAATGTACCGTGATTTACACAACTTCACACTGCAATCATGCAAACAGCACCCTTGTTAATGGGACTTGTAGTGATAACCCACATTGCAGCACTGAATCCTAAGCAAAGCCTCCAAGTATTGAAAATAAAACAAGAGCTCAGTGAGGTTTTTACTGCAGATACTGGGGTTTTTTTTCTGAATTTATTGTAGAAATACATGGAGTTGCACAGAAAGATCTACATGAAATCTGTGCACCAGAAAGGCTGAAAACGATAGAATGACCTTCCTTTTTGACCTCTTCAAAGACCAGGTAAAGGTCTGTTTGTCTTTTGACTCTTGGATAAATAATTATGCCATCTGAGTGTATCCACATATGAGCAGTTTAAAGAAAACAAAGCAACACATTCCAAGCTGTGGTAACTTTCTGCTGTTCATCTGCTGCAAGAGTAAATGATGGCCAGAATTCTTTATGAAGGGTGAAAAATACTTCTTTTTAAAATGCCTTACTTCTCAGAATTTAAGCATGTAGTTTCTGTGTTATTCAAATTTGTGTTTATGTATCAAAAGCACCAAGGTCATCAATATTTACTACTCCACTGTCAAAACCTCCAAAACACTGGTGAAATTACTGGTGTATAAAAGTGCTAGTCTCTTCTTGAAGAAAGAATTCCAAGTAGTCAACAGTTTACCCTGAGTGCATCAAACTGCTCAAAGAATTTCTCTTGCTTCCACTGTACTTATTACAGTTAACATTTTAAGGGTTCAGCTTATTCCCTGTCTCCACCTCAAGTATGTGTTATTTGCTCCTGATTTTGTGGAAAACTTCAGTTCATAGCCCTTTTTCATAGTTTTGTTATGTTCATCTAAGCACCTAAGCAAAACACACTAGAGAACATTTCAGCAATGCTTGTTATTAAACTACTATCTTTGATTATAGTATTGCTTTTTTTCCAATGACATGCTTTCGCACTTTGCTAAAATAGTTATTCACATGCTGCATGTTGAATAAAATTCTCCAAGTCAGCGAGGGAATCGTAAAGAGAATCATCTGTGTCTTGACTTCTGAGAAACTTTCGAAGGGTATCTAAAGCACTCAAAGCCTCATTTTTGGATGGTAAAAGCTGTTCAGCTCCCTGAAGTTGGTCACCTTCATCCTTATCTTCATCACCAACAAATGTCTCAGTTTTATCTGATGCACTTTCTTTGGCACAGATCCTTTCATTATTTGAGGACACTTCATAAGTTACCAAGCCATCATCCAGAGCTGCATATTCTTCCAAAGACAAACCTTCTGGAAACTCTACTCCAACTGCCCGTGCATGTGCAATCAAATCAAAATCACTTTCAACCTCATTGTCGTTATCATTTGTCTCAGTTTCTAATTTGAAGGTTGCTCCATTGTAACTTTTTACAATAGTCTCTGGTGTTACTTCCCTCCAGCACAAGTACAGCATCTCAATTGCATCAAGAAGGGTCAGCATAAACTCTTTATTACTTTCTACACAGTCAACAAATCTCTTGATAAGACAGTGCCTGTATTTAACCTTCAAACTTCTGATAATCCTTTCTTTCATAGCTATATATAAAGAAGAGTCTGGAGGAAAGAACACTAATTTGACAGATTTCAGGTTCTTTACTTCTGTGTGAGCTGGGAGAGAATCAACAAGAACAACCACTTGGCGTTGCTGTGTTTGAAATCTGTTATCGAGTTCATGCATCCACTGTTCAAAGAGTCCTGAAGTCATGCACGCCCTGTCATTTGCTTCATAATCCACTGGCAGCGATTTCACATCTTTGATAGAGAGTGGACTTTTGCTTTTTCCTATAATGAGCAGTGGGAGTTTCTCAGAGCCATCCATATTTGTACCCACCACTACAGTGATGCTCTCTTTGCTTTTTTTACCTACAGAACAAGTTTCCCCTTTAAATGCAAACGTGTTAGGTGGTAACATCTGATAAAACAACCCAGTCTCCTGCATGTAAAACACATTTTTTGGCTGATAATCATTTAAATAATAAAGAAGCACATTTTGGTGCCAAGGAGTTGGAGCACCCACTGTAGGAGTAGCAGCTGCTTCTACAGGCTGAGCTCTGAAAACCAAACCATACCTCGACTTGAAACGATCGAGCCAGCCATTGCTGCACTTAAAATCACCGTGTCCGAGCTTCTGAGCAAAATCATTCGCCTTAAGGCGCAACATAGGGCCATTGACCGGCACATTCAAGCACTGTGCAATTCTGTACCACTTCATCAATGCCTCCTCCAGGTCGGCATAAAAAGCAGTCCGCAGTCTTTTCCTTTTAGGATCAAACCGTAAAGTTTCAAAGGCTTCCAAAACTTTTTCCTTATTCTTCATAATCGAAGACAGGGAGTTCCTCTTGATGCCATACTTGGCTGCAATGTCCGCCTTCTTCTTGCCGCTCTCCACGGCGCTTATGATGTCAATTTTCTCCTCTATAGATATGCTTTTTTTCCTCCTCACTGTGTGTTCGGGCAGAGCCTCTGCCATGGCACCGAGCAGCGTCTCCCAGGCGCGCTCATCCGCGCCCACAGGCGGGCAGGCTCCTTCTGCGTGTGCCGCTCCGGCTGCTTTCCCAGCCGGCGGCGCGACCTCCCGGGCACGGCGCTCGGCGGGGCTGGAGCAGCCTCCCGGGCGGTGCTGGAGCAGCCTCCCGGGCGGTGCCGGAGCAGCCTCCCCGGCGGTGCCGGAGCAGCCTCCCGGGCGGCGCCGGAGCAGCCTCCCGGGCGGTGCTGGAGCAGCCTCCCGGGCGGTGCTGGAGCAGCCTCCCGGGCGGTGCCGGAGCAGCCTCCCCGGCGGTGCTGGAGCAGCCTCCCGGGCGGTGCTGGAGCAGCCTCCCGGGCGGTGCTGGCGGTGGTTGCCATGGCTGCGACCATAGACATGACGGCCTAGAGAGGCCGCCGCCGTCATCCCCTTTCCGGCCCGGCGCTTCCGGCTCCTGCTGCCACCGGGGAAGGAAGAAAATAAAGCTTGAGAGGGGCCGCCGGCGCCGCCCCGCCCGGCCTCCTCCGTCCCCCCTTCCCTCCCTCCGTCCTGCCCTCCCGTCCCCCGCAGCACGACGCCCCTGGGGCCGCAGCGGCGTCGCCGGCAGGTGAGGGACGGGCCGGGCCGGGCCGGGGCAGGCGCTGGGCCCGGGTTCGGGGAGGGCCGGGCCGCGCCTCCCGCTCCGTCCCGTCCGACGTGTCACCCCGCGGGAGCGGCCGCCCTTCCCCGGGCGGCACCGGCGGTGCCCGGCGGGTCGGGGTCGGCCCGGCCGGTCCGGCCCGCTCCGGGCGTGCTGGGCGGCCGGACAGGGAGGGCAGCGCCCGAGCCCGGCAGTAGGCGGGTTCCACGAGAGAGAAAGGGAAGCTGTGTGTTGGTGGAGGAAGAAAGCTGTAGATGCTGTGTAAATTTTGTGCCCCTGGGAGTTATTCCACACCCTGGCAATTACTGTTTTAAGTGTGCCAATTTGTGTTTTGCTTTCTGTTCTTAAAGCGTGGAAACTCTGTGGTGTTGTGTGACAAGCGAGTGTTGCATGTGGTATTGTCTCCAAACTAGAGGCAGTTTTTCCAGTATTTCTTATAGTATCTGTCTAATAGGTTATTTTTAACCAAAACCCCTAATAGCCTTTCATCTTTCATGAAAGTCCTTGGAGGGGATCATTTTGAACATTCGGCCCAGGATGTAGTTTCCGCTTCTCACGTGTGCTTTTTATGCTTGGTGGAAAAGGTAGCAAGGAGTTATCGCTTTGCAGTGGTGGCTCTGTTACCTAAGATTTGATTATCTAGGGGAGATAACAGAAGGGTTCTTTTTGCAGGACTGGAGGAGGATCTTATTTGATCAGTGCAACTCCAAAACTTTCTGAGTCGTGTGTATGTTTATGTGTGTGTGTGTGTGTACGTACACACACAGTTAAAATGTCAGGAATAAGAAACACAGAAGAGTGTTAGATCGGAAAAAACTGGAAACTGAGGCAGTAGCTTTTTTCTGGTTTGGTAGAAGCTGAAGCCATAATGGGAGCCCATGGCTTAGCTAGTCTGGAGACGAGCAGAGCATTAAAGTGTTCAGGGCCGGATTGCCGTAGCAGGGAGTGCAAAAGTCAGCAGCAGCTCTGTTCTCCAGTCTTTGTCTCCGTCATGTCTTCTAACTCCCAAGTATAATTAGATCTTGCAAGTGGAGCAGCCAGGGAATTCAAGCGCATTAAAAGGAAACTATCGTGTGATTGCAGCAGGAAGTGTTTAATACAGTTCTTTACAGTCTTTTAAAAAATGTGGTTGATCCTTATCTTGACAAGAACTTGTGAAAGTGCTCTTAGTTAGAATTTGTAATTAGGAGAACATCCATAAAATGGTCATTTTTCCACCAGCACTGGGATTTTCTGCAGTGTTACAAAAATTTACATTTTTTATGCAGTTAAGTAATAAGACAACAATAAAAGTGTGTAATAAACTTCATTTTAGACAGAAGATATCTTGCAGTTGCCTTATTGGCAGTTAATTTGGGAGAAAAGTAAGTGAAGGAACCGGTGCATCTTGCTTAGAAAAGCAGATCTGATTGTTGAGAATCCCATGGTTCTTATTTCTGAGATCATCAATCATTTACCTAAGTGATGTAAGTATGTGAAGAATATATTTCTTATTCAAAATTAATTTATTGTTGATGACGTTTACTTCATATTTTCATGAATAAGCAAATATGAGTTGCCTTTTTTATGAAAACACATAAGCATGCTCTTATAACCATTAATTATAAATAGTTAAATGTCTCTTTATGTCTCTATCCTGGAGGAAGTTTACTATGTTGTTCCTACGTTCTTGCTTTGTTTTGCTTTTTACTTTGTCAGTTGAAGAAGTGTTATATAAATCCTCAGGACTCAAAAATCATGTGGTTTTATTTATGGTGAGCAAAACTTAAAGTTACTGTAATCCAATATGCATTTAAGGTAGCTTCACCATGGGGGGAATGATTCTTAGTCTAGTCTAAGAATCTGTCTTCTGTTCTACTGGAGTGCAGTATTTGTGTGGATTTGCAGAATTGGTATAGTGGGGTAAAAGAGAACCCAGAAGGGCAGGAGTGATATGGACAGGGTTTCAGTTCTTGTCAGAATATGGATCAAGCATGTTTTTTCCAAGCAGAATCTCTTTGAGTTGTTCTATTGCAGCAGATGGTAGCAAATGTCCTGGTACATCAGTCACCTCATGTGTTCTAAAGTTGTGACTGCTTTAGTGAAGAAACAAACCAAGCCCTGGATAACACAATCCAAGCTGTACTGGGGATTAGCGACCTCTTATAAAGAACAGCCCTTTGTCTGGCATCTGCAGGAACTGCAGAGGTCCAAAAGTCTGTATTTCTGTAGTGGAACCTTAAATGATGTGTAGATGTCGTGATTACCACTATTTCATATGAGTGTCTTCACTTCTGAATCTTGGTGACGGTGTAGAAAGTTTTCATCCTTGCATCCAGTATTTGATGTATACTGCTCTATTTTTTTTGTTGTTGTAGAAGAATCAGGAAGTTGTTTAGTTAAATTTGAATGTGCAGTTGAACTTTTTATGAAAGCCACCTTTAATCTACATTTTTTTGCCTTCTCATGTTTTGAAGTTGATCACTGTGATCCTGTGTGGAGCTGTGTGGAAACTGTTAGCACTACTTGTAGGAAAAGAACACTACAAAAAAATCATGGAGGGCTGTTGTAACACAAATAGTGAATTCATTTGGGTTTTAAAAAGTAAATGATTTGCTTTTATGCAGTGTCTTCTACATGGATTTGTGAGATGATTCTTTCCCCTAGGTTCTTAAATTTATCAAAAATTATTTTTCCTGTAGCATTTAGTAGTTTGGAACAGTGTTACCATGGTACATAGGCTTGTATGTGATGTACAAATATAACTCCAGGAACGCTGATGTGGTAGAACTGAAGAACAGATTGTCTTAATGAAGGCTCTACTAGAAGATGAATTTAACTTTTTTTAATAAGTAGAGCAAGAAAATCACACTTATTCCACTATTCTACAGTGTAATTGTTTAAGCTGCTCAGAAATAAGCTGTTAAGCAGAGAGGTTGTTTTCAGCCACAGGCAGAGTTTGGACAGTACCATATGGGCAAACAGCATCTCTGCTGTACAGTCTTCCATGTTCAAAAGAAATTTGAAAAATTAAGAAAGCTATATATGGGTGTTAAAGTTAATTTCTTAATTACTTCAATTCCCTACTTCAAAGGGAACTTTATATTGATCCTAGAAAATCCAGCTTCGTTCAGTGATAGCCCTGAATGAACTGTTTTTCTGGAGAAAATCTCTTCTTTTATGTATTTGGTTTTCCAAAATAAAGTAATAGGTTATCCAGTGTAATATGATCTAGATGATCTAGGTGATTCAGTTTCTCAACCTTTGTGTCCTTACTTTATTTCCCTTGCTATGTGAGCTGCTTACCTTATTAATTATTTGCTTTAATTAGAATGTTTTATAGCTCAGGAATTTGAAATACAGTATAAACACAAATAGTAATCGCTATAATTTTTCTTAATCTGGTATGTGTCTGAACATGTATGAAATGGTGCAAGACTTAATGAACTGAAGTCATGTGTGATTATATGCAGTACTGGCAGATTGATTAATTTTTAATGATTGGTTGTCTCCTCCTCTCAAAACAGCTGAGTGAATTGTGGTGTCACTTGTAGTTACCAGCTATTTGGAATCAAATTTAGATCAAATTTAGATACTTCTCTGACTTAAGCTAAAGTTGTGTATGTGATTCATCTTTCATGATCACTATATTCACAGAGTTGATTTCTTGTGCATGTGCTCAGTGTTAACAACTTTCTTTGCCTCTGTAGCTGAGATCGTTCTGAGGCTAAAACGAAAGGGATTCTGTTTCTAGTAAACACAACAGACTTAACAGCTTGAAAAGTTTCAGTGGCTTAGCATCAATATAATCTTGCAGTGTTTGGATAAATCTTATGTCTTAACAAAAATGGTGATCTTTGCAATGGTAGGATACAGTTAGTGTATTGTTGCAGGTAGCAGTATATCAGCTGAAGAACCTTGTTTGACTTCCAGGGTTTTATGTTGCAAGCTTAGTTGTCTATGGGGAAAGGTTGCTTTGGCAGCGGAAGCTTACTCTAGACTGTATTCCTATCTCTCTTAGATTTTTGGAAAGCTAAAGACCTGGTCACCATCAAAAGAAGGAGGTTTCACTTTGCTTTAGCAGAACTTGTAAAAGAAATGTTTTCTGAAAGCCTGCTTTGGTTTCTCTGAGGCACAACACCCAGCTCCTTTCACTTCAATTAATGCATGCCAAACCTATTTGGTTTTCAGGTATGTCAGAGCACAGCAGTGAATCCACAACACTTGATGAGTCTCATCCGTCTGCAGAAGAAGTCCAGTCTGGCTCTGAGGTGATTGGGTGATAGTTATATTAGTGTAAAATCAACCAATCCTAACAAGTTTCAGATTCCCAAAAATTCTGTTATACATAGCAAAGTGCTGTTAGTATGCAGATATGAGTTGATGCTTGGAATCTTGAATGGGTGGGGTTGGTTTTGAGACACCATTAAGAGCAGTCCAATTAATTCATAGCGAAGGATTATTTCAGCCAGTAGCCTGTTGCTGTGCTGCAGTATTTGTTTGGTAAATTGAGTAGATTTAGGCATGATAGAATTTGTGGGAGTATTGCAGGAAGAAAGGGTTGTATTTAAAAAGCATCAATCTTTGTGTAACCTCACTATAACAGGGTATTTTATCTGATGCTGAAAGAGTGAGTCTTTTTTTCCTTGAGAGCAGATACAGCTTGCACCTTCTCTGTGGAGAAGTCTGTGGCATATTTGAATTATGAACAAATTTCTAATATTCCCAATATTATTTAGCTAATCAGGTGTGTTTGGGATGCTCTTTCAAAAAGACAGAGTCAACATTTTCCTGACTGTTCTAGGGTAAAAATGAAAAACGTAATGCTGATTTTATCAGTATTAGCGTTTCACTGACAGTGAATTGTTTTTAAACTTTCAGTAAAAACAGAATAGTGATTCTATTTAGCATGTTTCCAAATCTGTAAACACAGATGTACAAAGAAAATACTAATTGTTACTGAAGGATAGACTGTTTTTTCAAAATAAAATGTGTATTTGAAATGCAGTGGTTTTCTCTAGCTTATGTCATTCATGCCTAATACAGCAATACAAATGTAGGAACTTATTTAGATTTACTTTAGGTTGTTTATACATATGACAAATTTTCTTCTGAGGAGTCAGTTTCTTTGTATGCTTAGTTTAAGTCAGCTGTGGGCTACACTTGCCAAGGAGACACTTGATTTAGCAATCATACTCCCTATTTCAACAGAAATGCTGCCGTGGTTTGGTGGTTTGGTTTTCTCTTAGGTCAGTTACCTTACCATGATTGTGTGAAGTTACAGGAGCACACATCCAGAGGTAAAGAGAAATGGCTGCTGGATTTGGTAGTAGCCTACAGTCAGAGTAAGTATTTTGTGGTACTGCACTGCTGAAGGGAGCTGATGCTGTGGGGCAGTTCTTCATTCTTGGTAGTTTCTTTACTGCATTGCTGCCTGCTCTGTTTCATAGGCACAAGTGTTGGAGGTATTCTTGGCTTTGGAGAATTGATGGGACTGGGAAAGTTACCCATCCCCTTTTTGAGCACAGGTCACTTTCTTTTGATCTGCAGTGTTTCCAGAATCTTGTTTGCTGTGCAAATACCTTGTTCTGGCTGAGGAAGGAGGTGAAGGGATGATGAAAGCTGCATGAGGGGAAGAGTCGAGAGAGAAGGGCAAGGACTGGTTCTTGACAGCAGTGCAAGCTGAAACTCTTGATTAAAGTGGGGATGGTGGTTTCTTGTTATGTCTGAGTTAAATTAGAAGTTTATCCCACTTCCCCTTTTCAGCTGCTCAATTCACGGCTTTAGTGCTTGTCTGAGCTCATTACAAACTCATTCAACTCACTGAAGCTGGAAAATTAATGTGGTGAAAAGGTCTACTGCCAGGCTAGTGGGTTGTGTGTGGTGACTGTAGTCAGGTGAGTGTTGGGGAGGTGAGGCACTGTGTGGTTCACAGTAGAGACTGGAGCGTGGTGAAATGTCCTCTTTTCAGTAATGGGAAATTGTTGTAGTTCAATCATAGCATGGAACTGATATTGCATTACCAAGCAAGTAATTTTTTGCTTTCTCTGAACTATATACATAGGTCTGACTCAAGTAGGAATGCCAAAAAAATAGGTGAATTGCTTCTAGTTGTCCAGAGAAGCTGATGATTTTTTTGTTTCCTAATATGTGTATTTATTAGAGATGTGAGCATGTATATCTCTGAATAAAAGCATAAAAATATATCAATGTCAGTATTTGCAAAATTATTTGAGATTCTTGTAGAAAAGCACCTAAATCAAGTATTTGTTTTTCTTTTAATTAGAGATGCAGTTTTGTTTGTGATCCCTAGCAAAGCACTCCTTGACAGTGGAGGACTTTCCCTTTGCACTGTGTTCTCTGATAATTTGCAGAAAGAGCAAAAAATAGCTGCAAACAGAATAGAACATGGCCTGTGCTAATGCTTCTGTACTCTGCAAGCAGCTGTGACAGGCCAAGCAGTTAGAAAAATGCCTCACTTGACCATATCAAGGAGAAGTGTCTTAGAGCTTAAGCACATGTGAGATTTAGAGCAAGCTTAAGAAACTTGAGCTATTGGACAGATTTCCCAAATGAAAATGTAATGTGGCAGGTAACTAGGACATTTAGTATAGTGATGTTGTACAGCAACTCTCTGTCAGGAGCAGGGAGTTGGACTTGATGATCCTTATGGGACCCTTAGGCTTGAGATATTGTGTATTCTATGAAATGAAACAAATTACTGTTTTAAAAGTACTCATAAAATAAGCATAGACCTTTTGGTGTGCTTCAGTAGAAGCACATTTATTGGAGCCCACAGATAGTGACTAGTTAGAAAGAGTCTTGAGAGGCCTCAAAACTGATAAAGGAAATCAGGCTCACGAATGTAAATGAAGCAGTGGTATGTGAAAGTGGAAGGAATATTAGCAATGGGGTACAACCGAAGATGTTCCAGTTAAGAATGATTTAAGTGATGCTCAGTAAGTACCAGTAAAATCTTTGTGTTATATTTATACTCTGTAAAGCTTCTCATGTGGTTGGAGAAGCTGATGGTGCTTCAGATCCTGATCTCAGGCTGGGCCTCTTCCTGACCCTTGGACTGAAAAGAGCTGGTTCAGTTTGATAATTTAAGAGCTTTAAGGGTACCTGTTCTCAGGTACCTGTTGATGGTGCACCTTGTCCTGCCAGTCTAGCACAAGTGTACAGGCTGGTTTGACAGACAACTTCTATGTAAGTGAACAAACACTGCCTCGGTTGTGTGTTGATTTTTCTATTGTTTACACTTTAGATGACTGATGAAGCTGCCTTGCAGAGTTAGGAGTAGCTTTTTGAAAGGGATGAGATTTTCACTTCCTCTTAATTTTGGAATGTTAAGCTGCCATTCTGTCTTCAGGTGTTTGTAAATGATGTGCAGTTCTTCTGGGAATGTGTGTTCTAGGCTATACCTTAGGTCGTTCTTGAAAGCAGTGGTTTCACTGCTGCTGCTGCTGTTCATGATGCAGCTGTATTTGAAACTAACTTTGAATCCTGAATTCTCCTGGTGCTTTTGAGTTCTTTTGTCTCTTCTGCATTTCACATCAGGTTTGCTGCTGTTGACTTCATGAGAGTTGCATACCAACAGTTTAGTCAGAAGGTGGCACTATATTATGGTAAAATAAGAAGCAACTGAAAGTTTGGAATCATTGCTTTTCTTGTAACACATGATTAAACATATTGCTCTTCTCTAGTATTTATTGGTTTATGAATAGATAATACAATTTTTTTAGGCAAGCTTATTATAATTTGAGATACACAAACTAAGGCCTAAGTGTGCATGTAAAACATTTGTCTGAGCCCGCACCTCATTCATGACTTACTCCCCCAATGCCAATGGGTTAAATTTTAGTTTTCCTTTTCTCTTAGACCTGGAAACTTTAAATTACTAGTGGCTGAGCTGTGCTAGAGTATTATTGTGATTCAATGATGTGATTAAATAAACACATACAGGCTGAGTAGATCAGAATATTTCCAGCTGGAGTTTGAAATAAAATCAACTGTTATGAAACCCGTACATCAAATATTTTCATATGGATTACTCACTAGATGTGTAAGACAAACACTAACCTGTTTCTTTTTACAGGAAAGTGCAATGGCTCAAGAATCTCCCAGAAATTCAGCGGCAGAAATTCCTGTGACTAGCAATGGACAGCTGGAAGATTCTCATGAACACAGCTTTAACAGGGTCAGAATTTTCTTTTCTGTCTGCCGTGGTACTATTATCAGAAATGCTGAAGTTACTATTTGACGCGTAGCAGACGTCACTTGACATAGTTTTCTGGAGGTTTGCTGAAGAAACTCCCTTGAAGTTCACAGATTATTTCCGAGTTGCCATGACGGTGTTGCATGTTGCAGTGATCTTTCTCTGTGTCAAAGCCCCGTTGGCAGCGGCAGCAGCCGCGTTCCTCCCCCTGCGCTCGCTGCAGGTGAACGATCAGTTCTGCTCGTGCGCGGCCGTCCAGCAGAGGGCGCTGGGGCACAGCGTGTGGAATTGGGGCTCGGGCTCCTTTTGTTTGGATTTTCCTTTGGGAATGTGAAGGCCAGTTCATTGTCCACGTTTATTTGATATGTGCTGAGGCTTAGGTTTTAAGGAAAGCTCTTAATTTTTAACAGTTCCATACTGACTTACAGTGCAGAATTATTCTTAAAAGAAATACTCAGCAGAACTTCAACGTTTTGCTTTGTTTTACTAAAATGCTGGTTAGAGGGGGAACCTTCGTAAGATTTGTTGTTCAACTAAGATCTACCAGTGATATAATGTAAAAATTAGTAGAGTGGTTAATGAAATAAAGTTAAAACTACTTTTCTATAAATATATATAATTAGGGAGACAAGCTTGGGGAATGCATCTTGAAGTGGTAAGGAATTTGGGTTCACCTCAAAGTAGGGAAATAATAATTTGAAGCTTGATGACCTTGCTGCTGCTGTGGCTTGACTGCTATCTAAGTTACCTTTTCCTTACATAGTGATTGCTTCTGCAGTGCAGTGCATGCAGCACATTTGTACAGCAAATGGAACTTGCACTCTTGGTGACTGCATTAGGGCCCTTACTCAGGCAAAATGTAAAGCTGGAATTTTAAGGTGGTTTTTGTCTATAGCCATATGTGAAAGTTGGAGTAGATTTTTCCTGCATGCTAATTGTTTTGCTGGCTTGGAGTCAACAATGTTTTGAAACTTCTACTTCAACAAAAATGGGTCAAATCTTTGGTCACATTGCAGAAAAACCTGTACTCTGCAAGCATATTTGAACTTGCTGTAATTATTTTCACAGTGCTTATTCTGAGATCAATGAAGAAGTGCACTTCAATTATTTTTTTGAACTGTCTTGTACAAGTTCACACCTGCATGTGTGACCTGAAGTCAAAATATGTGATAATCAAGGCTTCTTATAAACAAAACAAAGAAAATAAACTTCTTGGAATTAACATCTAGGTCTGTTTACTAATCTGTTAGTCTCAAATTCTAATATTTAGCTTCTATTCATCTTGCTTCATGTTTGTTATTTCTAATGCTTAATGCCATGCTTTCTCTTTTTTTGCTTGCCAGGTAATTTTTTGCTTTAACCTAAAGCAATATGCATTGCACCACAAAAATTCTGGGGTCTTTTTTTTCCTACAACTTATGGAAATGACAAACCAAGTACTTGTTTTAGTGAGGTCACTTAAGAAAGGGGCAAGAAACCATGACCACTCTAATTTGTACTGTTACCACAGTGCTCAGTAAGAGTATGTGACCACAGTAGAGTTCAGAGTACTCCCATATGCTGATTTTGATTGAACCTTCTTGGGAAGCTGGGGAACAAGATTATTTTAATTTCCTGCTTCCTTATTTTTATGATCAGGGAAATACTCATCTAGATGCTGTACAATTCAGATGTAAAGAATAAAATACTGTATTTTCTGGTTTGATTCTGCATTTTTTGGTCTTCTGCAGCTATTTTGCACCAAGACTTGAGCAGCTTTGATTGTATGTTTTTGAGTAAAGAGGTATTTGTACAACTTTTACTTTAGAACTCTTTAATTACAAAACTGCACTTTCCTCCAGGGTTATGTTCTGTTTAGCACTTCTATCAGACCTCATCCATAAGCTGCTCAGGCATGAAAATACACATTTGTGTTTCACCAGATGCAATATTATTATGCATTCAAGCATGAGGAGTATTTCATTTTGTGAGGCAGCGCAGTGCAAATGTATTTACCTGGAAATGACAAGTAGGGTTGCTCCTTCTTTAAAGAAAGATGCCAGTGATTTTGCAGAACATCAGACAGCATAGATTGTCATAATGTCTTTTCAGAAGGAAGCATGTTAGTTCCATTTTTGTGGGAATGTGACATAGCACTAATTGGTGCATCTTCTTGGTATAATGCATATTTAAAAGGTAACTTAAGTGTTTTTCTAACTGTAAAATCTCAGTCAGAAATATGCTGCTACATTCTAATTCTCTAATAAGACATGCCCGTGGAATTCAGACAAGTTTTGTCCTGCCTATATGATGGATGGAAACTCTTTTACTGAAAAAAACTGTAGCTTCAGTCATCAGTGGATCAAATATCTAATGTCCTTTCAGTACAGAAAAGCTTGATGTAGTACTTTTTAATTCCATAGTTCTTTTTAATAGTCCCATACTTTTTGTATGGCACTATTCACTAATGTTTGGGTGTTTGTTAGAAGACTTCAGCATTTCCTAATCAAAAGTACCTTCTTATTACTTTGTATAAGAAAGCCCAACGTACAAAAATGTATGGCTGGTTTATATTATTCACTTATCCCTGACTTCCAGAGCTCGGTTTTCCTCCCATGCAGTTGTAATGATGTGATTAGCATAGTGGTGTTTTAATGTGACTGGGGGGATTGGCAGCTGAGGATGGTAGGAAGGAGTCATTGCTATTATTCCTATATACAAGAACATGCCATATAGTGTGAGAGCTGCATAGGAATAAACTAAATTTCTCAGAAAACAGTTTGATCTGCCTGTAAAGATATTCATGCAGCTGTAAGCAATTTGTTATGTTTAAAGTATTGCAAAAAAATCTATATGATATTCTTACCACTTTGTGCATTAATTTGTTTCATTTCATTTTTGATACTGCCTCTTCTCATGGTTCTTGTTGTACTTCTGTGGGAACAAAACCATAGTTAAGCATGCATATAAAACCAGTAATAAACTTCAGGGTGCAAAAAGATAATGAACTTTGTTGCGAGTCTTCAATTTGTCTTACTAGAATTACAAAATAAGTTCTGAGATCTGATGAATCTGAGTGCATGTGTTCACTGTCTTGTTCTGTAATTTTATTGCCAGACTGCACAAATAGATAAGGTCAATTCTCTTTTGTTTCTTGCCATCTGAAAAAAAATGCCAGCCTTGTCACTCACATTCTGCCTGCAAGGACTGCGTCCATGTCTTAGGTTTTGCTAACATTTTTGCAAATGTTCTTCATACATTGAAAAACAGTCTGAAAAACCAAAAATAGGCATGTTAATGGTGAAAACAGGAGGGAAACTAAAACTGGATTGTAGTATGACATTAGGTAAATCAAAAGGGATGTAGTAGAAAGGGTCTTCTGATTAAAGAGCAGTGTATTGGAGAATAGAAGAAATGTGTTAGTCTGTTGTTTGCCACTTCATCCAAGATTAAAACCTTCAGGTCTTTTCCCATTTATTTATGTTGAATTAATCTGATGTGAGGATCTACTGGCTTAATTCATGGAGAATAGGAACTGAGTGATGTAATGGGGCAAAGAGAAGAAGAAAATGCTGAATATGTACAAGGAGCTCTACTTGCACGTGATTTTGATAAGAAGTTAAAGTTCAGAGCCCATGTATCTTACTGGGTAGATGTTATGTCTATCGATATAACCTTTTGTTCCATAGGACTTGTAATCACACTTTAAACTGTGAACTTTACAATCAGATATGTTGTAAATTTTTTCCTGAAGTCAACTTGAGCAGTATTATTTAAAATGACATCCATCATTAAAAATAAGCAAGCATATGATTGGTCTGGTATTAATTGCTCCAGTGTGGCTGCTCCACAGCCCTTGGTGTGAGGTTTTAAGAATACCTTAATTTAAGGTATTAAAGGCAAGTAAAACTGTATTTGTTAAGCCTCCTGTTGGTACTAAGCAGAAGTTAATGCTTAGTGATGCATTACTAATGAAGTAGTATAACTAAGAAATTAATACAGTGTTGTTTCCTTAGTTGCTCCTTAGTTAACTAAATTTTTATAAATTTTGTCTAGATTGGTTTCTGCTGTTGGAGAAACAATACAGTTCTGGTCTTTCTCCTCTTCATTTTAGATTATTATGGATAGCATGATTGGGAAGTATCATTTTGGAAATAGTCTTGTGATTCAGCCAACATTCCTTCATGAACATGCATTCCGAGCGACTTCTTTGCTGTGTCTGCTGCCTCAACAGGATTGCTATGTCAAAAATCCATACTGCTTCATCAGATGATCTGTATAATAGAGTTGTAAATAAGGCTAACCTGACTAAAACATGTTTAGTTTAATATAGTGGTTTGAAGTCATTAAAATGGGATTTTAACAAATTATTTAAGTGGCTTAAAATGTTCTGTGATGTATAGGTTTGAACTCTCTTGACTAGACCTAATTAAGCTAGTGCACTTATTCTGTTTAGCTATATTTCATGCTTTTGCTTCTTGCTGAATGTGTGAGAATGGGGTAGGTAATGCAACCTTTTAACTTGGGAATCTTCTGAATTGTGGGGGGTTTTATACCTCTAGCTCTGGGTCTCAGTGAACTTACAAAATTAAAATATTTCTGCTAGGTGGTAATTGCATAAGCATGGTTTCAGCCTCATACAAATGAAAATTATTAATGAAACATTTTTTCTATTTGTTGTTTTTTTGGGGGTGGTTTTTTTTTGGTTTTTTTTTGGTGCCATGTATAAATAAATTTTCATCAATTCCAAAGACTTGGATTTACCTTTTACAAAGAAGGGGAAAAAAATCTTAAAATTAGCTAGAAGAGTAATACATTATCAAAATATAATCATCATATTGTAGTAGGGGAACCTGTCCTCACTTCCTATGTTGTAAGAGCCAAACTTAAATTTTGTGGGAACAAAAAAGCTATTTATGTTGCTTTCTTACCACTCACACATGAAGTACACTCATACCTTTCCTTAAGTGTGACATTTTGTGCAGCGTTTGTAAATTATCACTCTTTGTAAGTTATTGAAGGGATAAACTGCTTTGTCAGTAGGATGACAGATTTTTTTTTGCTAGCTTTTTTGTTTATCTACACTTGTGTAAAGAAAAAAAAAAGCAGGCACAGTTACAAGAATGACATTAAAACTTCCTTTACATGCAGCAATGTGTCTTCCCTGAACAGTAACTTGCATGTTTGTAAACAACAAAAAGGTACTGACCTTTTGTCAATTTTGGTCATGTCTAAATCAACAAATTCTTTTCAATTCATATGCAAGAATGTAATTCTTCATAAAGATATATTTATAGGTGTTTACAAAGGGGTTTGAATTGAACTTTGCCTTTCTTTAAATTGAACTTTGCCTTTTTTTAAACTGAACTTTGTCTTTTTGGCAGTGAGAGAAAAGTAGATCTCTCTGAACAAATATGTGTTTGTATACATATGTATATGTATTCATGTAAAAAACTCTGGTGTGTGTGTATATATATATATGCACAATTGTAGATCTTTAAAGTTTTCATATTCCAAATATCAATTTTTTCTTTAAGAGATGGATGCATTGTAATATTTTGATTTATTTAATTCTGTAGTTTGTTCAGCTTGTGTTTAACTTAGAATTACATTGAGTGTATGGAAGTGTAGTGCAGTTGCTTAGGCTCAGATACAAATTTTGTCTTTACAAAGCAGATGTTCTGCATTTTAACCTTAAATACAGATGATTGCTTAGATTCCTATTGTGAAAGTGCTTAAGCAGGTTAGCTGTCTACATTTGTTTGGCTACAGGTTTAGATATTTCTGAAAACTATGTAACACACCAAGGTGCCTGCAGGAAAAAGATACTCATGCCATGTCCTTTTTGTGAAATCAATGCATCTTCTTTGCAATCTGGTTATCCTTTTTTTAGTCTCTCTGCTTTTTCAGCTTCTAGTGACTTGCTACATTTTATGTTAAACTAAGTTGAAGCAAAGGCTTTCCAGCATACCACCAACGGCAAGTACTTAAATGGAAGCACCAATTTTAAGTTGGTTATGAAGATTGAAAACACTATGTATCCAAAGTTCTAGCCTGGGAGATCAGGTTCTGCATGTGACTCCTATCTGTTTTTCATGCTGGTATTTTGTTTTGGTTTTTGTTTGTTTGTTTGTTTTGTTTTTGTTTTTTGTTTTATTTTTGTTTGGGGTTTTTTGTATAATGCTTCAGGTACACAAATATGGCATGATCTATTATCACATAGCTTGTTCATGTAGGAATTGGTTACTCTTTGCAGTAACATCCTGAATTGTTGATATCAGTGAAATTTCTGGAATTCACATGGAAAAATTAATTTGCTGGAATTCTTATGTTTGTAGTTCTTCCTTTTTTCTTCTTCCCAGGGGTTTGTCCTAAACTGAAGACATCTAACTGAGTCTGGGGGGGATGGATCCAAAACTACTTCTTGACAATCTGAGCCTCTAGGCAGTATCATTCTTATGTGCTACCTTGTTTCTGGTTTGTGGATTGAGCAACTACAGTTATAGGTCAAACATGGATTAGATTTTAAATTAGACACATTGCATGGATGATAAACAGTTACTACATGTGTCTAGACACTGATTTCTTAAAGCTATGTATAGCTTTTCTCTAGTGGTCCTCTATACTTTTTCCACTTTTTTATCTCTGTATGGAAGCAGACGGGATACAAAATAGTACCTGACTTCAGACACTGACAGTTTTCTAATTTCTTGATGCTTTTATTTTTTTAACTGTATTTACCTTTTTGCTTTCACTTTCATAGTACTTTTTCACTTACTTTCACTTTTTACTTCTATGAATCATTGCTTTTAAATTGCTTTAAAATCTGAACTTTTTTAAAGTACTGTGTCTAATTCCATAATACCAGATTAGATCCCTGGCAATATAGTCCAGGAAACCTGTGGGGAGCTTTTTGTAGAGGTAGGTAATACAGCAAAAATGGGCAGTAGATGATGGGAGCTGTGGTGTGTGGAGTCTTTCTTAGGCCTGTGCTGGGTTTCAGTGAAGACTTTGGTTACTTGAGAGCTGGTTGAAATAGTTGATCTAGCCCTCAAAAGTTAACCAAGGTGATCTCAGACAACTTTAAATGAAGGAGTTTCAAAAGCAAACAAGAGTAAGTGGCAGCTTTGTGCTCTGAACACTTATGATGCAGAATAGTGCTCAGAAGGAAGCTGTTGAAGTGATGCCTTTCTGGATGTCTCTCCCACATATATTAAAAAGATTTCATGTGCTAATTTTAAGAAATAAGGATGCTATGAATTTTAAGGCTATTCCTTGCTTAGTAATTTTTTTTAAATCTTAACATTATGATAGTTCCTTCCATATTTTTGGTTTGTAAAGTGTTTTCTGCTTGATAGTCTTATATCCTTCTGCACCCCTGTTAGTTTTTAACTGGAAACTTTATTATAAACTGACATGGTTGGTCCAGCTTCAGACCACATAATATGATGCTTCTGGTCATGTTTTTAGTAACTGCTTCTCTATGGCATTCTACTTGGTCATCAATATAACAAAAAATCTAGAATACATAGTCAGGCTGTACTTAATAGTGTTTGTCATTCACTTATGTTTTATTTGTATATACCAGTAGAAAGCTGTGACACCAGCAAGGACTCTTCAGGCTAAAGGCAGAATTGCTTGTCTGAGAGCTGCTGAAACTGCATTATAATACTTTAGAGTCACATAAATTGTTGTGTGGTTTGTTTTTTTTTGTCTTTAACTTCCCATTTTTATTCATGTATTTTCCAGGACTTGAAATGTTCATTACCAGTTGGACTTGGACTTTCTGAAACCAAAATAACATCTCATGGCTTTGATGGTGCCAAAGAGGGAGTTGTTGAGGCAGGACAATTTCCAAATAAAGGTAAGTGGGGTTTTTTTTTTTGTATTTCTCAATTTAAAATCTTTAGGCATATTCTTACCTGGTCAGAAGTACAATGTTCTGTAGCTGCTTTGAGCAGTTTGGATGATTGTACGCATTTGAGATTTGCATTAGTGACAACCAGTTTATCTCCTCTTGTAGCTGGGTTGTTGAAATAGAGAATATATGCTACACTTGTAATATCTGTCAAAGGACTGGAGGGAACTACTTAGTGTTAAGCTGGTCTGCACTTACAGGAGGGGAAGGCCTTGAGCACCTTGAACTGGTGTCAGGCTGAAGAATTGTACTGTTATGTTGTGTTGAAGTTTTCTTCAGATTTTGCAAGTTGTTGTTCTGATTTGAAACATAACTGGAGAGTTATTTATTTGTTATACACACTTCACTTACCGAGAACAGAGTAAAAAGTGGGATTCTTCTTGTCCTATTAATGTATGCCTTAGAGAATCTAAGTGATATTAAAGAATGAGAAATGCAAAGTGATAGACAAGCCAATAATGCCACTGTTTCCTTTCTAAAAGCAATAGAATACCATGATATTGTATGGGCAAATGGTATTTAATGAATTATATACCTTTGACAGTTTCTGAATTTGAAGGATTTGAAATTATCTCAGATGTGCAGCTGTGAAAATAAGTCTCTTTGTAGTCATAAATTTAATTTACATTTTGTTTCATTTCCTGTTTGGTAGAATTCTTTACTTATGAAAACAGTTGATTTACATGTTGTACTTTACATATATTACAAAGTGAATGCTGTGTTTCTTTATGCCTTTGAAAATAGCAAAATATCTAGCTAAAAACTGGAGCAGATGGCAAACTGTTCACCATTCCTGCCTTTTTGCATTCTCTTACCAGGATAACTGTTGCAGCTGTTAAATGTATTAGCCTTTAAGGGAAAAGTGTCTGAAGATGTTTCAAGCTACGCTAATGTGTTTGAAATGCAAATGTTCTGTGGAAATTTCTGTACACAAATTATGAGCTTTGGACAGTTTGGGTATCACAGATTTTCTCCAAGGATATTTTATTTGGATTTTTCCTGATGTTCTAACAAAATCAGAGAGGGGGGCAAGTAGTAAAAGCTAGACCTTCCTATGAAACCATGGACAAAAGTTGAATGATGTGCCCTATTTCTAAACATTATGTCCTCTGTGTGATTGTCCTTATTAGGGCTTCATTTTTGAATGCAAAGTAGACAGTACTGGAAGGGAAGGGCTTTTAGGATTTGGGGGATGTTGAATGATGAAGCATGCATAAGGCTGTGTTAATACTCTGTCAAATAATAAGGATTTTTTAACTGCTTGTCTTGGCTCGCTTGCTGAAATGATTCAGGCAGGATCTTGCAGTCAAACTTCTATGCCTGAATGAATTCAGTTGCAGCTCTTATGCCTCTTATGCAATGTATATCTACAGAAGAGCACAGCAAGTGAGCTGTCTTTGTCTCATCTTTTCTGTGCAACTGGATCCAAATCATTGGATTTATTTACCCCATGTTAGTAGAGCTCTGGGGAATGTTTTAAAGCTGATTGTTGATCCAATTATTTTGAGTGATATTTTTGGCATTACTGATAACTAAATTTTGTTGAAACTGCGAAGTTTAGGTTTGATTTTCTTTCCCCTCAGCACACTGTTAGCCCTGAAGTGTATTGGATTTTGTCAGCAAAAGCAGTTAAAATTCCCCTCCAGTATGGCAGTCATTCATCATTACAGAGGAAGAGCTAATTTACTTTTTTTAAATCCGGAAAATTCCATAAGGATGCCACTTCAGGTTTATCTGTTATGAAAGAGTGGCAAAGCTCTGAAAAGCATAATGAGCATAATCCTAAAACAGCTTAGAGAACACACGCAGTGCAGGTCATTTAAAGTTGGTTGCTTTTTAGTTTGGTTTGGGGTTATTTTGTTTGGGTTTTTTGTTTGTTTTTTAAGAGAAAAAGCAAGTACTGTAAAATCTTTCTTTTGGGAATGAGTTTACACATTTTCACAGCTAGTGACTTGTATGATCTTCAGAATAACTTATTGCTGCATGTTTGCACAGACCTAAGAGCTGATATCAATAAAGTGTATCTGGAATTGGCAGAGATTTCAGGGCTTACTTCACTCCTTAATGCTTTAAGTACTATTCAAGTGACACTGCAGAGTGAATTCTACCTAGACCTGAAAAAGCATTTCAGCTGTGGATTGTTATATAACAATCTTCCATGGAATTTTCTGTTTATGGTCTGTACTTCACTGATGAGCCCTTCAGTTGTATGTTAATTGTTCTTACAGAAAAAAAAAATCATCATGACCTAGAGAAAAAGATTAAATCAAGAAAACTTGGAGTAGTTCACATGGAGAGATGCACCTCTTGAAATCATTTCTACCAGAAATTTCAACAACTTTTCTGTTAATACTTCTATAGTTGCTGAAGCAAATATTTCTTTGTTTTGAAAACATGTAAGAGTGCACATTCACTTCTAAGGGAAGATGGTGGATTTTCATGGTTAAATGTCCCCTTTTCAGGTTCCTCAGCATCACCCAAATCATCTGTTATATCTCCTAGCAGTGCAGCAGCTAGCAGACTGGCTGGACAAGGTTGTGATTTAATTATTCCCACAGGTATCAAAGCCCTGAATGGATAACGCCCTTGTCTCTGCTGGCACTCTACTAACCCTTCCATGTTTCGAATTATTTGATGTATTATTAGCTGGATATAAAATTTCTGCGGGATTTTGGTGGCTCTCACTTCTAACTTCAACAGTTTACAAATTAACCTCTGCTTTTCTCTCTCTAAGCTGCTTTTACTCTGTAAGATTAAAATTAAAACTAATATTAATAATAACAAACATTAGATAAAATAGGAATGACCAAAATCTTTTATTTAGGTTAAAGCTGAAAATGTGAGCATTTTTTTTTCCCAAATGATCACATATTCCGATAGACTATGGGGGCAGCCATTAGGGATTCATAACACCCAAACTCAGCTCTGCCACTTGACTCATTTTGTGCCTATGGGCAAATTACTTAACATCTTAGTAACAGTCTGCTTCCTCCTGCATAAAAGGAGAAAACTTAACTCAGTTACCTCATAAGGGTGTTGAGGGGGTTAATTACTTAATGTTTGCACAGCATGTTGAAGATGTAAAGAACACAGTAGGACTTGATGCTAAAGGAGTGTCTTGAGGCATCTGTATAGACTTTTCTCCAAACTCTTGCTCACATAAATAACTTGGCAAGACTAAGGTAACTGTAAGTAGCAGTTGGGATCAGTCAGGAATAGTTAAAATGAATATGGATATGAATAAATAAAAATGTTGCTTAAAAAGTGACAATACTTAGCAGTTTGTAGTATTTCGGACACTAGGAATTTTGCAAAATGGAAACATGGAATCCACATGATACCCCATAGTAGCTTGAAAATGCTGAGTAGTTGCAATTTGTGTGTAGTGATTTGCCCTAGGTATTTTAATTTGTTGCTTTAAATCTCTTCTTTGCTGGTTTTATACTCATGGTTTGTAGAATTAATGGTTTGTAATACAATGAGCTAATAAAACTGAAATAAATAAATTAAATATTGGCTGAACACATCTTCTGGAAAGAATGACTTTCATTGGAAAAGATTAAAAAAACCTCTTACAGTATGCCAGTAATTGTTGTTTGATAGTCTGCAGGTTGTAAACGGACTTTTAGATTGACTAAATGCAGAAGAGGGTTCAACTCTTGGAGTTCAAACTGTTGGAGTTTTTAAACATAGATTAAGTAATAAACATGTCTCAAAAACTGTTTTAAGCTTTTAGTATGCTTAATTCAGCCTATTATTTTATGAAATAATGAGATATATATACATTTTATATCAGTTTTAAAGCAAGTCATTCTTTTTGGAACTGATGTAAAAAATCTGCTTATTCATCTTAAGTTCTTACTGTCCCCTTGCTCTGCTTTTGGATGTGCAATTGCACAAGTCTTCCATTCCTGCTGCTAATCCCTTAAACCAGCAAACTAAAAGCCCATACCCAAGGCCTTGAAGATTTGCTTTGTGTCTGACACAGGGGGCAGAGCTCAGCAGAAGAGTGGGCCTGTTGTGTTAGCAGATGAAGTAAAGAATCCAGCGATGGAGAAACTGGAATTGGTGAGAAAGTGGAGCCTAAACACTTACAAGGTATGCAGCCGTATGTGTGTGTGTATGTATGTATTCTTTAAGTGAGTTTGCTACTAGATAGAAATAGAGTTGTATGGAAGTAAGCTGTTGTTGCAGTGAGCATAAGCAAGAATGTATAGGAAAGGCTTAGTTTTCTTCCAAGTGTAACATCCTTTGTATCCCTGGTGTAACATGGAAAATCTTTAATAGGTATTAGTGATTTAGCAAGGTATAGAATGTTCCATTTCTAATGTTGCCTTTGTCATCCTGAATGTAGAGATTTCGGTACTAAAGCTTGGAATGAAATCTTTTTCATCTTTTTGAGTTGAGTGCTGGTACAATAAGTTTTTAGTTGATGTGAAAAAATCAGAGGCACCTGTAAGTTCCAAACTTCTTAATTGCTATTCTGATGGTTTTGTTTCATCTTGGCTGATTGCTTTTTCTTAGTATTGTAATAGTTGCTTCAATTTATATGCTTATACTTCATGATCAGTTGAGATTTAATGAAATTAAAAGAATAACATAAGAATAATGAAAAGGTGCTTAAAGCACACCAGTTTGCTAGAAGTGATTCTCATTAAAAAACTATAAGGTAAGGAACAATTGTCAGGGAAAGCATTCCTTGTCAAAAGTTCTAAACAACGACCAGTTTAGAAAAATAGCTTCTTGTTATGCCTACAGCTTAAATGTTAGGGTTGTGGACAGGTGCATCAGTGAGGTCTACATCAGACTGTGAAGAAGTTAACAATCTGTGGAAAGTCTGAATCCCTCCAGATAAGTCCTTCTTTAAGTCCAGATAAGAACATCCTCCTGAGTGAGGATGAGAAGCAGGGTTGGAGACATTCTACCCCTAGTAGACACTTCTGCTGTCTTTCTGTTAGAATCAGAAGTTTCTTTTTATTTTTTATGTCTAATTAAATCACTTTTAGATTTTCTATTTTTCTTGTCATCTAAGTATTGTAGCAACTGCAGAAGTTGCAGTCCAGTGGGTATTCTGGGGTGCCTTAGGAAGAACATTGCCAGCAGGTTGAGGAGATGATCCTGCCCCTCTACTCAGCCCTGGTGAGGCACATCTGGAGTGCTGTGTCCAGTCCTGGGCGCCTCAGGACAAGAGAGACATGGAGTGTCAGACTTGGAATAGGTCTGGGTGAGGGTAACAAAGATGGTGAAAGAAAGGACTGGAGAAGCTTTTGTATGAGGAAAGGTTGAGGGAGCTGGGCCTGTTCAGCCTTGAGAAGAGACAACTGAGAGAGGACCTCATGAGTGCCTATAAAGTATCTGAGGGGAGGGTGTCAAGAGGATGGATAGATCCAGGTTCTTCCCAGTGGTGTCAAGCAATAGGACAAGGGGCAGTGGGCAGAACCTAAAGCACAGGAAGTTCCACCTGAACATGAACCTGTAACAGATTGCCCAGAGAGGTTGTGGAGTCTCCCTTACTGGAGATACTCAAGAACCCTCTGGACACAATCCTGTGCAATGTGCTCTAGGATGGACTTGCTTGAGCAGAGATGTTGGACCAGAGGACCCACTGTGGTCCTTTCCAACCTGACCCATTCTGTGATTCTGTCCGTCAGCTACTTTGGAGTGTGCTGTGGTCCAATCAGAATAGGTGCTATTCAGCTGAATCTGTTCTTCAAAATTCTCTTGTCTCTTTAAAACATTGATTCTTAGGATCAAATTTCCTATGCCACAACTAAATAGGACAGGACTTGACCTTCTTCTGTGTTTTTGGAACCTTGATTTAGAAAGCAGACCCACAAAAACTCACAATGTCTCAAACTCACTGATGTGAGCCGACAGCCAGAGGACTAGTGAAAAATGTTAGGAAAAGGGGTCTTGGATCTTTGTTTAGAACATTCTTTCTTTGGTTATAGTGTCTGCAAAGTCCAGATTTTTAGATTTCTTTCATGGCTAAAGTCTCCCCCTTGCTGAAATACAGAATCACACTAGTAATAACATAGCAAACAAAGACTAGCATTTTTAGAAAACAACAGGTTTACTTTTATCTGTTCCCAAACATGCCTAAGGAGGTATGTCAGTTATGGTCTTTCTAGAGTTCCATACTGATTTGCTGCCCACTCTTTTTTTGAGGTATAAGATCATTCAGAGAACTTACAAATTCATTTTGAGTTGATGGAATGTTGTGCAACTGTACTTGGAGATGCCATACGTTTGTGTCATAGGCTTTGTACAAAAAGCATATTTAATATGGTTAAGGACAGTATTTAAATTTGTGGACATATTGGCTTGCTTTGGTTCCTATCAGGAAGATCATGGGAAGAAGTGTCCACCTTATCTCATAATAGCTAACTGTTCATAGGTTTGAAGGTGCAGAAATAAAGGACAGGAGTAAATGTCAGCACTTGAATCCCCCAGAATTTAAAATCCCTGGTATCAGTGTACCAGACATTGATACACAAGGGGAATAAGTGGTGAAGTTTGCAAAGGACGTTCTTTGGGAATGTGACATGAGTAGTTCCTATACCATGGTGTCTGTATCAGGGGGTTGAGAAATCTAAGTTATTGGCTATGTTCAGAAGTCATTCCCATCTGTAAATGCCTTTACAACTACCATTGTCCTTCACTTTTTCCAGTTGAATGCTCCCTAATAATCATGAGTTAGTGTGAAGAGAAATTGCCCTTCTTTTCATAGTCTAGTGACAAGATCTTTTTCTTTTCTTTCTTCTGCCCGTGCCTTCCCCTTTGGATGAGAAAGAGGTTTTCAGTCTAGCAAAAACATTTAGACCCAAGAAAGTCAAGACTCTTCTTGACTTTCAGCAATTCTAACAAGCTTATTTTTTTGTTTTTTATACAACTTTTTAAACTTTGAAGGGAAAGAAAAGGCAAGCCTGTTCTACAAACCTCTCTAAACACTGGGCTACTAGTAAAACATTTCTGAGTCACGTCCAATAATGCCTCTGTTCATTTTTGGCATATACAGTTTAGAATATATTTCTCTTAAATGTATTTTGGTAACTTTTTTTTTTTCCTTTGGGTTGTTTTTCTTAAGCTTTACATTGGATGACTTCTTTTTGAGTTGCATGGTCTTTCTCATGACAGTTTCCTTTATAGATACTCTTAGAACAAAGCACAATAGAATTAAGGCATGGAATTTTCTTTGCTAGTGAGACTATAGAGCAACTTGTGTGCTTGTAGTGTGTACTAGTCCACTTAGAACTGGAGTAAATCAAAATAGATTGGGGCATTTTCTTTATCTTCTGCTACATCTGAATTAACAACGTATGCAATATAAGTCTTTCCAATTACTGTTTTTTCCTCATTTGTCACTGCTGGGCTTTTTTAGGTATTTTGTTGTGACTTATGAAGCAAATACCTCTTGGCTCAAAATAATTCCTTCATTTGTAATTTATCCTTGCTTTCAAAAATTTTGCTTTCCATGATTCAGATTTTTCTCTTGCATTTCCACAGAGTTTGTGTGTGTGTGTGCGTCTCTTTTGGAAAATAGCCAAAATTTGACCATCACTTCCATAGTTCCTAATGAAAGGCTTATTTATGCTCTGAGCACACTCAGAGCTAAGCTGAATTTTGCAATTTCTCTTGGAGTCTTTGGTAGTAAAGTTGCATTCTATGTTATGATTTGTTACGTTCTCCCAAAATTCTGATGCTTGACAGACAAATGTCACTTAGATTAGCTGTGCTTATTCCTGTGAATTACTTCAATCTAACAAAGTTGCCTAAATAGTCTGTGTCTCCTGACCTAGACCTTATGGGTCATGGCCAGCTTGATGTCCTTGATCATTCCTGAGTCTCTCCTGTGTTCATCTGTTACATTAAGAAAGTATATGGAAGTTCTAGCATGTTGAATGTGCATCTGCTTTGGACACAAGTAAAGATGGTATTAAACTAAAGTCCTTGCATTGGGAAACCTGGGAAATCCAGTGCTGTAGTGTATTTGTAGAGTATGTTATAAGGTAAGCATGGGCATTATTTCACAAAAAAAACCTCACCTAAAAATAGCAGCTTTGTGCTTAGGTTAAGTCCTTCCAGAGTAGTTGTGGTCTTGACTACGAACTTAATTTCCTTGTAACTTTTGCTTCTAGCAGTAATTTTTCATATGTCTGAAGTTGGTGATCCATTCACGCCTTGGGACCACAGATTAATTTCAAGTAACTTACTATAGCAGTAAATAATTCTGCTTTCCATAGAGAAACTGTATAGCTTTGCCACATATCTGCTTTGCAAATAGCTTCTCCTATGTCTCAGTCAAGGGAAACCCCACTGTGCATCTTGGGAGGCTCAATGCCAAGCTGGGCTCGAATCTCTGGCAGAGAAGGTGTCACAGATCAATGGAATGTGGTAGCAGCCTGCTCTGTCGCAGCCATAGGCTGGGTGAGAGTGTCTACAGCCGTGGAAGAGCACATTTCCTGCTCAGTGTATTAATGAACTGCAAACCTACTAAGAATTTGACTTATGACAGAAAAGAAATAGTCTTCCTGAGTCTTTAAAGATGTGTAAATAATGAGTGCATTTTAGTACTTTTGCATATTTCTCAGTAGGAGTTCCTAGTTTCCTAGTTAGCTTTAAAAAAAAACATGCCGAAAACCACCACCTTCTTACTCGCCCCCTAAAAAATCCTCAAAGAGAACATTTTTGGAAAATGTAACATGGATGTTCTGGAATTGGATGATTGGTAGACAAAGCCCAAAAGATTACTAACTAGACATTTTTATGCAGTATAGTAATGCTCCTATTAACTGACTTAAAGGCCGTGCGCTAAAATGCTTCTTTTAACTTAATGAGATTCACCAAACCTATAAAGAGATAAATGTTCTTTTACCTGAGAAACAATTAGTTATGCTCTTGATTTGCTAACTTGAATATTCATCTTAGTAGGAGTTGAGACTTGTCCAACTGTTCTTGCTGAGTCCTGATAAACTTCTAAAGACAGTGTTGTTTTTTCAGTTTGTTGTGCAAACTTATATTGGGAGGGGTGGTTGTGAAAGAATTGTGTGTAATTATATGTCCCTTGAAGCTGAAAATGGGTGTATGCTGTGTTGTCTTGAATATACTTGAATCTTTATAATTTAATTTTTTTTTCTGCAGTGTACACGTCAGATCATCTCTGAAAAACTGGGTCGTGGCTCAAGAACAGTAGACCTGGAACTAGAAGCTCAGATAGATATATTGAGAGATAACAAAAAAAAATATGAAAATATATTGAGACTGGCACAGACACTGTCCACGCAGCTCTTCCAGATGGTGCATACCCAAAGGCAACTTGGAGATGCATTTGCTGACCTGAGTTTGAAATCATTGGAACTTCATGTAAGACTTTTACTGTGTTAAAAAAATACAGTGGCAGAGATGAAGATAAGCCTAATTGACTCGTGCGGGGTATCTGCTAGTTAGCAGCTACTTTCATAAACATTGTAGTTAACAATATATTACATGCTCTTTGTGTTGAAAGCTTACATGATTCACTTAAAACTATAGGAAATTATTGAAATTACTGTAGTTCTTTATTGTTTCTTAAATGTTAGCCTCTAGTTGATGGTTGAACTCAAGAACTGACAATTTTGCTTTGTAGGGAAGATGCATTTTAGTATTAATTTTGCACCTAATGAAATGTCGTCCGAGTGTTCCAGAGTGTTACATCATTTCAATTACAAGATGTCTTTGGGGAATGTGCCTGGGAATAAGTAGATTAAGGCACATTACTTCACTTGTGCGCACTGAATGTGAATAAATTCTTTTTCTCTAGCATATTTAGGCATTGAGATTTGATCTCAAAGTCCTTTTTTAATCAGAATTTTCCTACTAATAAGGCTAATCTGTATTCTTACGTTGTCTGGAGTTGCTGAGGAAGAGAGGCAATCTTGAGATATCTGGGTTGTTATGATTCTATGGTTTAGAAGTTTATGTAACACTGGCACTTTCTGTTGCCAGTAGTAAAGCTGTTTGCTGTAAAGAGAGACAAGGTGGATGTTGCTTAGAGTATAGTAGCTGGCTTGCTTTTACATTGCTTGTTCTGCATTTGCAAAGTTAAAAATTTTGATCCTTTGGAAAACCAGTATTAAATGGTTTAATAATTCCCTAAAACATAGCTGCTGAAACAGCTCAAATTATCTTTGTGATTTTAAAAACATCTGTCTTTTCATAATTGTCTTTTCCCATTGAGTTTTAAGGGAGTAGGTGGAGTTCATGCTTGCACAGAGGAACTTTAAGTGATAGCTAGCTGAAAAAATGTGAAACTCCTACACTAATGTGGAGGAATTTTTAATATTAGCCTGACAGATGAAAATCTGTGAATGTAGAGCACTTCTAACAGCTAAGAAATGAAATGATCTGCTAAAAGAAGCTTCTAATAATCAGTTTACTCTTGACACAAATATGGGCATGTGGTTTGTGGCAGAATTTAGTGATTGTTATGAAGTATGTGCTGAAGCTGGATGTTTCTTCCAAAACACTGATGGAATCTGGCATCATGCTCATTTAATGAATCTTGGGGTTTTTCCCATGATTAGGTTGTAACTTCTAATGGGAATACTGAATCTTCCAGGTTCTTTCAATGTATTGGTCTTGGGAGTTGTTTCCGTCATTCATCTCTTGTATAGTTTCTTGAATGGGGTTGTTGATGAAAATCAAATACAGGTTTCTACTGCTATAATAAAAGTTATCTAACCTTGGCTTCTTGGAGACTTGCCTGGTGTTTGTCTCTTTCCTCTTCGTATTTTCCCTCTGTTTAATCTGTAATGTATTATCATCTCTAGCCTGGCCTACTTTTGGGTATTTGGATTTTTGACTCTAAAACTTATGCAGGACTAAAAGTAAAATTTCTGAACAGTTAGTCTTTAATGTTTAACGTGTTAACAGTATATAAGCTTAAATAAAATTGAAAAGCCCTCCAAGTCTCAAGGTAATACTTCTTCTTTTATACATGATAACTAACCAAAATTTTAATGTGGTATCTGGTGAGGTATTACTTATGTGAATGGGTTGCTGTTTCTCTTGGATATAAAGATAACTACTGGTTCCAGGCTCATGTGCCTCTAATTATACAGGCAGATGAATCCAAATTTTAATTGACCTGAGCATATAGTATGAGCTGAGTGTAAACTCCTGGTGAAGAAAGGATTTCCTGTGTGTTTCGTAAGAGCTATCTGCAGAGGTCATGGACAAAACTGAAAAGTTTGTATGAAACTATGAGCCATTGGAAGGACATGATTGTTGGTTAGCATGTTCCTTGGTACTGCAGGCCACTGCAGTCCCATCCTTACCTCCTCCTATGAACTGGTAGTGTTGTTCCTTTGGGTCTGGGATGATCTGAGTGAGAGGACCAGCTGGGAAACTAATTGCAGTCTTGCCTGCAGGAGGAAAAATAGGTGGGACTAAGCTGCTGCAGGGGGCAGTCCTGCTGCTGTTGTCTCTGCCAGCATGCTGCAATTGCTTCTCTGTGCTAGCACTCATATTAGCTGTGTAGCTGGCAATGTTAGAGCAAAGCCAGCTGGAAAATACTTGTTTTGGAGTTTTTTTTCCAGCAAAATCTGTAGCAATTTAGTCAGCTGCTTTTGCTGCCCAAGCAGCTGTACAAAGCAAAGATGACAGATCTTTAGCAGTGTTTACAGGTCTTAGCTCATGAAAACTTGCTCTAAGTTCTCTTCCTTTTTTTACTTCTCCTTCAATTGCATACTTCCACTGCACCTTCCTTTTGAGAGGATTCTTCCCTTACCATTGCCCATTGTACTTACTGTAGTGAACTTGTTAACATGAAATATCATTTGGCTCTGGTGTTCATTTTCTAGACAGATGAAAGGAAACTGGGAGAATACAGCACTTCTGAGTCAGTTGTTGGCAGTGTGCAAGCCTAAAAAGACCAAAGTTGCAAATATGAACTTAGTGTGTTTTACAGTCATTACAACAAGGGATTGTACTCTTTTGTGAGAACTCCCATCTGTAGAATACAGAGATGCCATATGGATGACATAAATGTAATAATTGGATTCATTTGGCATCCATGCATTAGGAAAATCTTTGCAGCCTTGGTCAGCTTACAGTGCTGTTAACAAAGAGGCATGGACAAACATATGTCTAAATTTGACTAAAATGCCTTGGAAATAATTTTGCCCTTGTCCCTCTAAAATTTATGGATGAGCTACATTAAAATTTTTATTTGCTATTCATTTTAATGCTCTGCTCTTCAATTATTTACAGCCTATTAAATCATGATAGATGTTGGGGTTTCTTGCAGTGCTCCTTTCCAGAATATAAGAATCAAGCTTAATAGCTAATTAATGCTGTATGCCCTTGTCAATTTAGTTACATTCCTGTATTTAATGTAGCAGTGTCTCTTGTTCGTATTAAAGCATTACCTAGACAACCACAAGAGATGCTGGATTAAAACCCTGCTGAATGACAATGTGAAGTTTGCCTTAGCACTTACTTTTAAGTAACATTCAAGATGTCAGAGTGCAGAAAATTCACATTAAAAATAGGATTTAACATCATGTGTGGTAACAAAATAGTAAACTGTGTTTTACTGATGTTGGAGAGATTTCATAAGAACTGTGAACTAAATATTGTATTGAAATAATAATGGTTTCATCATAATCATACCCAAACAGAAGTGAAAGATCTGCCATATCCATGTTTGCGTTTTTTTAATATAGTTGATGATGAATGCTATGATTTCAATTGATCTACAGCTTGTTTTCTCTGTTCTTTGTTTTTAGGAGGAGTTTGGCTACAATGCAGATACGCAGAAACTTCTAGCTAAAAATGGAGAAACACTTCTGGGGGCTATTAACTTTTTTATTGCCAGTGTGAATACATTGGTGAATAAAACAATTGAGGATACGTTGTTGACTGTGAAACAGTACGAAAGTGCCAGGTAGCTATCCTGTGTCTAGCTCTTCTCCTTGTGAATTAATCCTCGGGAAGCAGACTCTGTATCAGCTTAGGCCTTGTATTTGAGTGACTAACCTGTCAGATAAAAACCTTTTAACACAGCTCTCATCTAATGAGGGTTTCTGTTTAACTGTAAATGATTGCACGGATCTTCAAATGTTTTGTACATGTTCCCTCGTAGACTGAATTTTACTTGTTAGCTGTAGGAGTAATTATAGCTGCTTTTTCCCACGTGCTAGATTAAGGTCGCTTTCTAAGTAGCGTGACAGTGGAAGATTAGCACTTTTATCCAGCTGCATTGCAATAGGTAAAATAATCTCTTTGACTGAAAGACATTTAGTCTTGTGCCTCTGTTGATGAACAATGCCTGCAATTCACACTTCAGTTTTTATGCAGAAATTGCAGGCTTGGCCAGAAAGGGGAAAATAAACCAGAAATTTCTTAGCGAGTGAATAATAACTTGCCTACCCTGGAGAAGGTTACTTCTAGATGTGGCATAGTATGCTAAAGCTGGGTTCTTTTTTCCTGCCAGGGACTTGTAGCTCTTTCTGATGAGTGGTTCCAATCTGACTTCCTTTCACTTACCAGAATAAAGTGCATTTATTTCAATTTGACAAAGGATGTAATTTAAGTATATTATTTTTTGTGATATTTGAGGGTTTTAGGTAAGAAATTGCAAATTGCTTGAGTTTTCAATTTCTTTCCCCCTCCTTTTTAGTTGTTCTTTTCTAATGCTTATTTTTAAACAAAACAGTAAGTTATTGTTTTGATATTTAGATAAACTTTCAAAAGCATGAAAGGCAGAATTAATGTGTAGATAAGGTATTTTTGACATGTGTTTTTAAAAAAAAAAAAAGAATTGGTTCATACATTTTCCAGGTATCCTCTTGAATATTTATGCAAAATATATCTGCTGTGATTGTTCATGTCAGTCATTTTCAATATATGGTTCTTCCCTCCTGAAATACCTTCATTGCTTTCCCTTTCTGTTCACTAAAGAAATCAAATATTTCGCCATTTTAATAAGGGAAGTAAATTATAAAGGTTCTTCACTGACATGGCTAGTTCATAATTTCGCACTATGAGAATAGATTGCATTTATTTCTGTGCCTCTTCTTCCCTGTTGCCAGTTGTACTTCAGCATTCATCTGTTCCCCTCTTTCTATCAGCTCTCCATTAGTTTAATAGTTTCCTTTTTGGAATTAAGCCCTAAATTACATATAAATCCTCAATCATAGTGGCAGTGAGAATCCGGAAGAGCCCTGTGAATGTTAGTCCTTTTACCTCTGAAAAAGTTGTATTTTTCTTTCGAGCAGTTACATCAACTGAAAACTGTGTTTTATATCCAGTTTTTAATCCTGATTTCTTTCTAGTTCAAGAAATGTCTGTAAGAAAGCCTGTTGAAAAGGCCAGAAATAATGTGTTGTGTCCCATTAAAATTGGTGGATATGCTAGGGTCCATTATTTGACAGCTGCAAAAAAGTATGGAAGGAAAAGTGATGCTTTGGGCAGGGCTGCACCATCTTTTGCAGTCTGTTTTTCCATATGACAGACGAGTTCTCAGAAAAGTAATTGTGAAAGAGCTATGAAACTGTCCAATTAATGCATATGGAGAAGCCTAAAGCATGCTGAAAATGCTTTAGGTCAGAGTTTGGTATAAGTGACCTGTTCCTCAAATATCTTCTTAAGGGAGGTGTCATGCTCTTGGTGTGCCTCTTACTCTCAACACAAACTCTCTAGTGAACTGATTCAACAGTGGAGAATGACCTGAAAAAGATTTGCTGGCTTTTTCTGGGTTAGTAGGTTGAGATGTCCTGCAAAAAGCTCTGACTGCTGAAGCCTGTACAAAACAGAAGGCTGAGAGCGTCTTGGCCGAGACAGGAACAGAAAAGGGAGGGTGCTTGTTGTGACAGTTTTATACAATGTGCTTCGGGGTGGGTTTACTTGATAAATAGGAGGAGGGAGAAAAAAAAAAACTTACCCAGTTGTTTTTTGTTTTTTTCTGTACTTAACTCTTTTGTTCATCTTCTGTTGTACTTGGCCTTATATGTGAGGTACTGCCCTCACTGATGGTTCTTTCTTCCCTTCTCCTCTTTCTTCTCAGGATTGAATATGATGCTTATCGAACAGACCTGGAAGAACTGAATCTTGGCCCTCGTGATGCAAATACTCTGCCAAAGATTGAACAATCACAGCAACTGTTTCAAGTGCATAAAGAGAAATATGACAAAATGCGTAATGACGTATCTATCAAATTGAAATTTTTGGAAGAAAATAAGGTAAGCAGCTACTTCTCATGTTATGTTTAGGAGTTTTGTTCTGGAAGTTACTGTTTTCTAGATGTATTTTAAGTTGTTACATCTTGAAATATGTATTCATTTAAAAGTAGAGCAAGCAAGGAAAATAGGCTGAATTTTCTGATTTCTTGCTGTATCACTGGAGGACACACTTTTAGAGCAAGCAGCTTTAGAAGTCCTTGATCAAGCTGCTCCAGCTACAAATGATGAACATTGTGGCAGTAAGTTTCTTGTTGTTACAGGAGGTTTCAAGTTTGCAAAAGCATTACTTTTCCAGTTTAGCACATTTAATGGTTAAATGAGCCGGATAATTACTGATTTAATATTCAAAGTAATACGTACGTTTGGCAACATTGTCATGGAGTTTGTGCACAAAGAAAGCGACAGAACTATGGAGAGGCTTCTTCAAAATTAAGCTTTCTTTAAGAATTTGAACTGAGAAGTACTACTTGCTGTAATTAATGCCCTTACAGTTTCTTAATTTAAAACAGGACTCCTGAACTGTTGGTTTGAAGGGTGGGGGGTTTTTTCCTGTGTTTATTTCAACCCTACTATTTTATCCATACCCTCTGAACAATGGGATTCTTACCCTTCTTATTCTACCAGGCAAAAATTAAAATGCCATACAAAACTTTTAAACTGTCCTTTCTTTGATAAATAAATCTTTTCAAATTGTCTCTAATTAGATGTGAAAATTATGGTCTTTCAAGATCTGAGTTTTGTTCATACTCATGGTAAATGAGGTGGTTATAATCCTGTGTGGCTATATTTCCCATGTCTTCAGAGGAAAGAAAATGTGATTAAAACTTACATAAGATAGTCGTCAGTTTATCCAGGGTTAACATTATCAGTGGGTTAACATTTTCCTTATGGGTTGATTAATATATTTAAAAATTTAAACACAGGTAACAACAGCCTGTCAAAGAATACATGACAGGCATCAGATGACAATAGCAAACCATGCTTCTTGCATGGAAGGAGGAAAGTTTAAAGGAAAAATCATTAGGGGGCAAGCTAAACCAATTGAAATGGATTATTATTTTGAATTCTTAAATATAATATCACATATTTAGTTGCATCAGCTTCTTAGAATAAAGATGGAGGTCAGGGAAGAAACATGACCTATCAACAGATGATAAGGAAAAGGATGAGAAAATCAGCAAACTTTTTGGTTTCCAAAACAAAATATGCTTAAAATGTAGCTTCTGAGCACTGTTCCTTCATACAAACATCTACATTAGGATTCCCTGCTCTATAATCACATAGCCATCCAAAATTGGCTTTGGTGATGGACCAGATCATCAGGTGACGGAAAAACTGGTGTTGGCCTCATTTTATTCATTGTTCTTGCTGAAAAAAATTGAAAAATAAAAGGATTGAAAAAAATCCATATTGAAATTAATTTTCTTGAAGAAGCTGAAGTTTTATCTAAATGCTGACACTGATTCTTAAATTAGAAAATGCTCCTGAGAACTGGGTTTTAAAACTATGCTAGGTTGAAAACAAGTATGCTGAGGGTGTCTTCCTACTCTCCCTGCCTTTGTTTTCTTCTTTTAATATGGTTGTTTGCTACCACTGCAATATACCTCTGTTAAAATGGTTTAATCCTTTCAGCTCATATCTGTACAGGAATTCTGATAGTAAATTCAAATTAGTTTAAAATATGACTTACCCTGCTTCCTCATGGTTTCCATTATCTATATAACACACTTAGAAATTTATGTTTATATGTATAGGAGGGCTTCAGAGCAAAAGCATTTTATTTCCATCTTGTACAAAACACATTTCCATTTATTTTTATACTAAATTAGATAGTTTAGGAAACACTGAAGATGTTGTCTTCCTAGTGACAGTCTTGAATTTTACCAAGCATCCTGTTAGCAGTCACAGCCTACAAATTGTTTCTGAAAGAGATTGTTTTTTCCTTCCTGCCTTTTAGAATAATACAGTAGGGAATCTCACATGCTTCTGCCTTTTTATCAGTGGTTGACATTTCTCAGTTTTGACACTAGAGATGTAGAAATATTTACTAAAGGGTGTGTGTAATTCTGTTCCCAAATGAGCTATAGAAAGGACTTCCTTTACATTTAAATATTAGGTTAAATGTAATTATCTGCTGAGAGCTTTTCTGAGGTAAACTTGACTTCATTTTTTTTTCTATTTATTGTGTAAGATGACATTTTGTCATCATGGCAATAGTTTGAAGGGAGTTAAGGAAATAGTTTACCCAGTAGTGTAGGAGTAGCAGGTAGGATGGCTTGTGCCTGCCTTGGAGAAGAAGGGCATGAATTGATGGAGAAGCAGTGGAAAGGGAAAGTGATGTCTTGCTGTTCTCCTCAGGGTCCCTGTCTGAGGCACAGAGCAGCAGTGTATGAACCTTGCACTGCAGTGGCCTTGGACAGAAAAGCTCAGTCTGTGATTTGCAAATCTTTTGTTTCCTGTGGCTGAGAGTGCTGGCACAGAAGCATTGCCTTTTACACTTCAGCTGCCTTTCTAAAAAAAAAAAAAAAAACCAAAAAAATCCACCAAGTGTAAGAAGGGAGCAGCAGCAGCAACAATTCTGTGCTGTCTGCTCTTCATGGTGTATTTCTGTATTTTTGTCAGCATGAAGTGAGCATTCAACTTTTTATAATGGCTGTAGGTGAATGGAACTTTGTTTTCTGAGCAAATACACTCAGTCTCATCTCTTGATGAGAATCTGCTTTAAAGAGAATAGCTACTGGAGGAAAGGGAGTATTTGATATTCTAGGAGAAGCAGAAAGAGAGATCAGGAGAATCTTTGCAGAGTTCCCATGTGACACTGGTTGGTAGGACTGAGATGGGTCCCAGTGTGGCTGTCTGATAACATTTCTTAATTAAGTGCAGAGATCAGATACAGAACAGAATAAACCCGAAACGACTTTTTAGTTCAGGTTTTCCCTGTTCTTGCTGTTTATGGCAGCACAAATCCATTGGTTCAGTCAGGAGCAGTTCAGCTATCAGCAGTGTGTTCCTAGTAAATGGTGCTGCAAAGAACCTCTGAAGCCAGTTCAACTGGCTGGTGGGCTCCAGTTGGTCTGTGTTGCTGCAAATGTCACCAAAGAACCCCTAATCTAGATGGCCCTATCTAGGTTTTCCCTATATGGGGAAAAGGTATCACATAGTTGCATTCTCTTTGTGCCTGTTCTCCTCAGTTCATATGCTGATATTTCAATTAAAAGCCCTCAAAGGCTCAGAGAGTTTCATTCCAAGCTGGAATTGCAAGTTTCTGTCTGTAAAACCAAGATACACAAGATTTCTATTGACTTTTATTACAGCATTTGATCTTGAAGTTAGAACTCATTTTTCTTAATGCTGATACAAAGTTTTATTGTTGCTATCCCCAGCTTGCAGAGTTCTGTAGAACTTCTGTAGAAGTTTGTAGCATTTGCTAATGACTATAAGAATGGTTGCATTCAAAATCTGCATGTTACAAATAGTTAAATTTTTAAAATAAGGATGATGGGCTGTTCTTAGCTTAAAGATTTCTGTCATTTCTGAAAACAGTTTTAGAAGGTTTTGTCTTTTTGAGAAAAGAACCCTGTTACTCTTGGATACACTTGAGAAATGTCAGATACCATTCTATGTAGAGAAAGAAATTCACTGCACTTGTGTGAGTTGTACTTCAGGAGTTTGATTCTTAAGTGCTAGCTTCTTCAAATTAAAGCAGTCTGCAATCCAGTAGAGACCCAGATGATGAAACTGTCTAGACTAAGTACCTTCAAATTAAGATAGCTAGGAGAAAGGATTGTGATGGTTATGAGGAGGTACAAAGTCACAGAAAGACTCAAGGAGGTGCTATGTTTTTGGTCATTGAGATGACTGAAACAGGCTGAATGAGGAGGGTGTAAAGAAATACACACATACTGTGCCACAGAAAATAGAGTGTTCAGAGGGAGGTGGGGAAAGTATTTAGAAAGAACTGAAATGTTAAGAGCATCCATATGAAAAGTCAAATCCAACCTATAGTATCTTCTGTGTATGACACTTAAGCCTCCTGTGTAGGTAGTGTCTTGGTTTTTATACTTATCCACAAAGTTCAGTTTTGTTTTGAGATACGTTTGCCAGTTGTATTATGGAGTGCTTACTCTGCTTATAATTAGGAACAAATAGGTATATGTAGTTAGAACAAAGATTTTAACTGTTGTTCAACTGTAAAGCACAATGGCTTTTTGACAGCTATGTTAGTCATACATTGGAACCTGTATTTTAGCTGTATTTTAGCAGCATACCATTAGCGTTCTTAGATTGAGGCAAATCTTCAAGCACTCCTTTCCTGGAATCATTGCTACAACTTGCTGATCAAGAGTTGGCCTTTACTGTTGTAATCTGACAATTGTTTCAAGGCTTTGCTGCAAAAAAAGTGATCTCTTCACCCCTGCCTTTCCCCCCATAGCCTTCTCTCTAGTGTTTCTCGAAGTGTTTTTGCAGCTGTGTAGAGAATCAGATTGGGGAACTGATCCAGGTTAAAGCAGATACATTGTTGTCTGCTTAATTTTAATCTAGATCTGTTTTCTGATCCAACTGACTGCGTATCTGCATGAATGTTTTGCCAACAGAGGGCTAAGGTGAAATATGGTGTGGAAGTTGGAATCAGGGACTGGATATGGGAATGGGTAAGATACTTTCCCATTCCCCAAGTTGGAGTGAGATTCTTTCATGGGAAAAGGGGATAAATTTGAACTTGGTTTTAAATGAACTTGGTGTTCAGTCCTTAGCTGTGGTTGCAGGTCGTTTTGCTGTGGACGTCAGGTGTTTTGAGGTATTACAGCTTTTTTCTCTTTGCTGGCTGCTGTTTCATGGTAGAGCTTCTTTCTATGGTGTCAGACATTTTAAGTGGTCTTTTCCTAGAAAAACTTTATCTTAAAGTTACTTGAATGAAGCTATGGAAAAGAAGATCCCGTCATCACTTGTGGGATTCACTTAGCAATCATCTTCTGGAGGAGGAGAGTAGAAGTTGTAACACCTTGAACCTCTGCAACCAGTTTGATAACAATCACAAAATTTATACCACTACACCCTAGTGATCTAGGGGATAAAACCTCATATAATGAGATAGCTTTAGTAGTTCAAAAAAATCCCTCCAAAACAAACCATGTTTTTTCAGTCCAAGTTATCTGCCTCTGCACTGTCAGTTCGTGCCTCTGTGTGTATGTGCACACATGTCCTTGAGCCTAGACCTGACTAAATTTTTAAAATCATCAGAAGATTTTGGGGCAGTTCACAGAAGGTTTCTGTTAAAAGCCATCGTAACAAAGTACCAAATATAGTCTCAGACTGATGGACTTGGGCTGGGAGGAGAGGTTTGCTACCCCTGTTTTATTTGAGTTCCTAAAACTCTTGTAGCATTTTAATAATATGCTATAACACTGAATGTACTTCTCTGTAGAAGTCCTGGCTTGGATTGCATAAAGTCTTGCATGTCAGTGATGAAAGAATCTGCTCAAGAAAAGCACTGTGCTTTCTATCTAAACTTTTAAAAGCAAACGCTTCATGTTGTTGTTGCATTTTCCACTCGTAAAATGTAGTATTTTGGTAATTAATGTTTTTATAGATGAAAAATCTGTGCATTTATATACCTGTCTGCCCACACAAACTGGAGAAGAGTCCATCTTTTATGACTCAAAAAAGAGTTTGAACTCTGTTTGAACAAGTGTAGCTAGCTTCATCCCGTATCTCCTATCTGTTAAAATGTCTGTATGTGATAAATTCTGTAAATTCTTTTGTAAATTAAAAAAAAGTCGTATAAAGGTATGATGGGGAATTCCTTTCTAACATTCACACCTCTCATGTATTTTCTTGGAGAGCCTTTTGGGGGAATAAAGTATCATTTTACACTGTTAATGAGACAAAAAGCCTATTCTTTGGCATGTATTTGCATAAATTAACCTGAATTATTAGGGGAAATGTAGGGAGAAAACATAGGAATTCCAATTTTCTGGTGTTAGAGCAACTTAGATGAAAATTTAATTTGGCCCAGCAAAGAACAGCTTATCACTTAATTTTTAAATTGAGTCTGCTATTCAGTTAAAAAAAAAAAAAAAAAGCGTTAGAAATTTTAACATTGTGCAGAATTTTTACATATTCCTGCAGGGATGCACACACATATATGCTCAGCCCTTTTTTCTCAAGGAATTTTTAAAATTTATTTATTACATTTCTGAGTAAATGTTGCACTCTTCAGGTGTCATAGCATGTCACATATAATGGTGGGGGGTTAATTAGAGATTTTTCATTAAATGAAGACGATAAGATCTTTCTGTATTGAGTTGCATGCATTTCAGAGAGTAGCCAATAACAAATAACCAGTTAAAACAGGCATGGCCCACTGTAGGCATAGGCCAAACCTGGCCCAAGGACAGTTTTGATTCCCAGCGTGACAGAAATAGACTGTCCATTCATTGTGAATTGTGCTGATAAGTGAGACAGTGATGTAAAATTTGAGTAGAGAAAACTTAATCTGCTGCCTCCCACATCTTCCCTTGGGGCTCACGCAGCCACCTTGTTCCTCTGATCCCTTTCATGTTGGCTGCCTGCTGCTGTGCTCAACCTTGTAGGCTGGAAACGGGTACAGGGCCACCACCACAGGGTCTGGGGTCTGACACAAGAGCCCGGTGCTGGGCTGAGAGTACACTCAAGAATAAAAAGGACAGGGTTTGGCTGCAGGAGAAACTGGACAGATGCCTTTCAGCATACTGCTGTCCATTCACAGCTTCAGGTTTCCTGGTGTGCTAGGATGGAAATGTAACATTTGCTTAACTTTGACTTCCTCAGTGAGGCTGTAGCTTGTTATCCTAGACCAGGCTTGAAGAGAAAAACAGTGGTGCCCTCCAGCTGCCCTTGTGCTCTTCTCCCCAAGTTTTGGTCGGTGCTGTGACAAGTATTTTTCATGACTATTTTGATTTTGCACAAATGTTAGAGTCAAGATATTGAAAAGTGCTGTAAACAATCCTGTGTTACAGGAGATGGGCAAGAAATATTGCTGGGTGAAGGACATCAGTTTAATATGATTTAGGTGTCCATGAGCTGGAAAGCAGCAACTCTTTGCAAGGGGGGCAAATGCGTGAACTGTATACTCAGATAATGCCCTTGCCATATACTGTTTCAGGGAGGTCCATTTGGCCTGCAGGCACACATCTTAGAGGTTTGGCATCTAATTTCAAGGCATCAAGTACTTGTAATCAAGTGTTTGATATTTGATAACATTATGGTGTTTAGTGAATTGTGTTTGCTCTGTGCATACTGAGTTGGTATTGACTGTTAAACACACTTTATGAAAACTCTGAATCTTTAATGTTAAAGAAATTAATATTTGCATTTGGTATCTGTATTTTTGAGCTTTTGTTAAATAAATCTGTAGGGAATCTGAGCATTTCAAATACACCTATTTCTTTACAACTGACCTGTGATGATGTTAACATCAGCCTTCTCTTTCGTCTCTCTCCTTGCCTGCAGGTGAAGGTATTGCACAATCAGCTCGTTCTGTTCCACAATGCCATTGCGGCATACTTTGCTGGCAATCAAAAGCAGCTTGAACAGACACTTAAACAGTTCCACATCAAATTGAAAACTCCTGGAGCAGATGCCCCATCCTGGCTTGAAGAACAGTAATCAGATCATAGAAGAGGACCCAATGTTAGCCTAAAATTCTTTAAATCTGAGAATAATTAAGGGTTGGGGTTGAAGGACTGTTGTTGTGATTCTTGAATGGACAGCTTTAAAATTTTTTTCCCCTTTTATAATACTGTAAAACTGAATTTGATAGGAAAGTGGGTAACCAAAAGTGATTTCTGTGATTTCCAATACAGAGCACTCCTTTTGTATGTAAAGGTTGGCGGTTATTTCTGTAACTGGGATAGGGGAGGGAAAGAGGGAGGGGAAACAAAACTATTATAGATTTGCACTGACAAATGATGCTTGTGATTTCTGGTATTTTGGTGGCTAGTCAAAATATTTCCAAATGGAGGTTTACATGATTTGTACCAACATCTGGTATTTTATAGATGAATATAGAAAACATCTTTAGTAATTTTCATATGACTTTTAAAAAAAGGAGAAAGTTAAAAGAATATTTTGCAGATGAATAATATAAGGTCTATATGTGATATCTGCATATAAGGTAACAGTAGCAGATGGCTCATTGACAAGTGGAATTGCAACAAATATCTTTTTTAAAAATGTACCTTTCCCTCAAAGAGTTAAAAAAACAACACTAAAGCAAGAATCACTGTCAAGCTGAGGCTTCTGAGCACACATTTTTGCTTTGCACCAAGTGGTTTGCTGAGTGAGGCCAACCATTAAATGTACTAATTTCATTTAAAATGTTTCTTTCTCTATGAAACAAATACCGTACTAGCCTTAAATCACAGGTATGTGCCTTTTTATAAGATAATATTTTCCACCAGTGTACATAACCTAAGAACCCTTTCATGTAATAGTTTGTCAGTTCCCAACAAGGGGAAGATGACTGTGTAAATGCCGTGTCATTGTACACTTAGAGCAAATTACAGCTTTAGTTAAACTTCATGTTTAACAAATACGATTTTGAAAGGAAATCGGGCCAGTATGTTTTTTCTGTTTAATTGAAAAGCATACTTTGGTGATGGGAATAAAATGGAGGACACATTTTTAATTTCTTCATCATTTCTGTAGTCCTTAAATGTAAAATTATATGTCAATTTTATCATAGACATTTTAAATTCAATATATTGGAGTCCTCATTTGCACATGTTATGTTGCTTTATGTTATGTTAAGTAAAATTAAATACTTCAAATATGTTATTTACAGTGGTGTGGATTGTATGATTTATGTACTGTACGTTCAAACGCCTTTCAGCTGACATTCTTAAAGTTTTCAGTGCTTAACACAACTGTAATGTAACTGTAAATCAAACTTTTTAATCATTCCTCATTAAATTCTTGGCCTGACAGAGCCTTTGTTATGTTTTTGTTCTGTCAGAATCTCTTGTAATAGCTCAGTTTCGTTCCCTAAAATGTATATCCTATTTGAATTTTGTATTCATATTAAACGTGTTTGCAGTCAAACTTTCTTGGCTTGTGGTGGTTAAAAGTAGAAGGGAGCTTCTGCAGTGAAAGCTTAGTCCTGTTTTTGTGAGTTGTCACCCCTGCCCAAGAATATCTCATAAAGCAGTGCCAAGTAATGATGCTGTTTTAGCAGTGGGCAAGTTCAGCTGGAAGGTAAATCCATAGCGAAACAAATCTTTCAATACATGTGGGTTTCGACTTGAACTTCTTAAGGAAATTAAATTTAATTTACAATTCTTATGAAGCCATTGACTCTCACTGAATTCTGGCACACGTGTATGACAGTGCAAGGAAAGTGAGCTGAGTGACTGTAGGGTTGAGCTGGGAAATGCATTATTGCAGGGGGGAAGGATGCAAACCCACCAACCACAACTGGAGCATTGGCTTTCAGAACACTGTAGGGAGAGGGTACATAAGGAACACGTGCTCTTGGTTTCTCCCTCAGATCCACGTGTCTCCTGCCTAGGATAGGACTGCTGCTGCTGAGAAGGAACTCATCTGTCAGAAATGGTAAGAGTGAACTCTGCAGTTGCCTTAAGAAAGACTGACCAATGTGGCATTGTGTAACCCTCAGACTTTTGCAATGGCTTAAAACTGCTGAAATCTCTTCACCTGGAAGAAAAGCTGGGGCCAAAGAGATTACTTGCTGAAACCTGTGTATTGTTTATACCAGAGGGAAGGAAGAATTACTTTCATTTTGCTCAGCAAAACAATTAATGGGTAGCCTCAGTGAGAAGGGTTTTCTGTTCAGCTGATCAGTAGGACATTAAACTGATAGTAGCCTGCTAATAGTACTGTAACTTTGTCACTGCTCAAATAGATGTGCTTATGAAATAACTCACGCTCATATCTTATATTTAAAATTAGCTTTTTAGATTAACAAAATTTAGAAACATGTATCAAGAGACTGTAAGAGAAAAGACAATGCAGTGTTTCCAAAGGGATGTAATTACGGTTGTCAGGCTTTCTGATTCTTGCAAAAAAACCATTATAAATACCTTGAGATTGTAATGTGGCCTTTATCTAGGTGGACAATTATCAGGATGGGGTGTTTTTGTTGTTTGTAGAAGAGGCCTAGTAGAGACTTGTCTGTGAAAGATTTCATCTCTGTTAACAAATTGTTACATTAATGCTTACAGTGTTTGTGAGGTCTCTTAGGATGAAGAACTCAAAGCAATAAGTAACATTTTCAGATATGTTGTAGCTGCTGTACCAGAGACTCACGGAGCTGTTTTGATTCTCAGTAATCCTACTGTAAGTTATCTGTACTCCTGGCTTGTTTGAAACTTGTTGCTCCTGTTATTTTGTTCATCTGAATTCTACAGCTTTTTTTCTCTAAAAATGCTCTTTGGCCTACTTCATGCTTTGACAAGCCCCTTACAAAGAACCTTTCTGGTTACAAAATGTATCTGTATTTTTATTTGGAAAGAGATCTACACAGAGTAGAGTATAGTAACACACCAACATCATTAAAGTAACAGCTGGTTTTCCCAGAAACCTTATCTTTAGTCTGTTTGTCCTTTCAAAAATGATCAAAGTAATATAAAAGGAAAGCTAAATGTTGGCCTCAATTCTGTTTTGCACTGAATGGGAGGCATATTCACTTTTTAAGCTTTGCTTATCTGCTCCTGTTCCTTGTTGTGGTGTTACAAGAAGTGTAAGGTATTATAGTTATTTAGCATTCCTTATTTGCAATTATCTTTAGGTTTAGGGTGGTGTTGTTTTTTGTTGTTTTTGGTGTGGGTTTGTTTTCTAGTTTCTTTGTTTTTGTTTTTGTTTTTTTTTTTAGTCTGGTTACCTTTTCCATGTTGCATGCTTGGTGTAAGGATTGTACTAGTCACAAAAAATTTATATTAGTCATGAATCTTCTCATATTTTGTGGTAGCTCCCACCCTAAAGTTATCAAACTTCTCATTGCTAAGTTGTGTCGAATTGAAAGGTTTGGGGGGTTTGGGGTTTTGTTTGTTTGTTTGTTTGTTGGTTTTGGTTTTTGTTTGGTTGTGGGTTTTTTGTTTGTTTGTTTTTTGGGGTTTTTTTTGTTTTTTTTTAGAAGATCTTTATTAGACTGAGGATTTGACTGCTATGTGGTTTGTATTTCTCTCATTTCTTACTATTTGGCCTTGTTCATTGCTCTTTGACATCTTGGTGTTCTTTCCGGTTGCTCTGTTGTTAAAGCTAGGGACACAGAGAAAAGAGAGCTCTCTGTCTGTGACAGTGTTCTTGTTCACCTCGCTACACTGGTTTTCACCATCGTCCTTCCTCTTCATTTCCATGAGTTTTGAGTGGAAACCAAATGGCCAGGGAGATGGGGGGAGTTTACATGTTTTTGTCATCATGGCAGTAGCTTACTCTGTAGCGTAGGAGTAGCAGGTAGGATGGCTTGTGCCTGCCTTGGAGAAGAAGGGCATGAATTGATGGAGAAGCAGTGGAAAGGGAAAGTGGTGTCTTGCTGTTCTCCTCAGGGTCCCTGTCTGAGGCACAGAGCAGCAGTGTATTTTTTCTAAAAAAAAAAAAACCTAAAAAAAAACAAGTGTAAGAAGGGAGCAGCAGCAGCAACAGTTCTGTGCTGTCTGCTCTTGGTGGTGTATTTCTGTATTTTTGTCAGCATGAAGTGAGCATTCAACTTTTTATAATGGCTGTAGGTGAACGGAACTTTGTTTTCTGAGCAAATACACTCAGTCTCATCTCTTGATGAGAATCTGCTTTAAAGAGAATAGCTACTGGAGGAAAGGGAGTATTTGATATTCTAGGAGGAGCAGAAAGAGAGATCAGGAGAATCTTTGCAGAGTTCCCATGTGACACTGGTTGGTAGGACTGAGATGGGTCCCAGTGTGGCTGTCTGATAACATTTCTTAATTAAGTGCAGAGATCAGATACAGAACAGAATAAACCCGAAACGACTTTTTAGTTCAGGTTTTCCCTGTTCTTGCTGTTTATGGCAGCACAAATCCATTGGTTCAGTCAGGAGCAGTTCAGCTATCAGCAGTGTGTTCCTAGTACTTAACAAATAGTGTATCTTACTGTGCTAATTAATTATGCATCTTGCTGCCTTTTCTAGGGCTGTAAATTCAAGCACTTAAGAGATAAATAATTCTAAAAACTTGTATTGCCTGTTCAGTTTTGATTTGCCTTTCTTACATACGCATATGCATCATGCTAGTTTTATGTGATGGTGGTAATTAATTGCAGTTTTGTTTTGAGAGCTTAACTAACAGAGTGCTTCATTTTGAACCCAAATATAACTTGGTTTTAATGTCACAGGAGTGTCACAATTAACTTTTTCTCCCCCCTTTGTCCAGACTCCGTAGACTTGAGAGCTTGTAATGAAGATGACGCCTTTTTTCAGGTGGTATAAATTGCTTTATTTCCATTAGATCTGTTCAGTCATTGGATTTGTGTTCAGCCTAAAGAATTAGAAGCTCTGTGTTCTGAAGAAAAGCAGAGTTTACAAAAGACAAGGTAGTTTTTTATTTCTCACTGAAACAATGCCTTAAAAAGGCATTTTTTAAAGTAGTCATCCTGAAAACTGTATTGAGCATTTCATTAACTAGAAATCTTAAAAAAATTAACAATATGATTTGGTTTTACAGTATACCAACTCATCTAAATGCTATCTGTTCTAGGGAGGTGCATTTGTTGTTTATTATAGGTGGGGCTGCTTGATGTACCTATTATTAAAGTTGCCTAATACTTCCTACTGTAAAGACCTGTTTTCAGTTGTTTATAACTCAGATTAAATTTAGCCATGTGGGCAAAATATTTGCCTGTTGAGTGTTACGTGTTCAGGTGAAAAAAATCAGCTAAAACTTTAAAATTAATTTGCTAACATGTTTTGGAAAAGTTCAGGGAGAACAAACCCACAGGGTGAGGAAAAGTGAAGAGTTTAACTTCACATCCGGACTGGCTCCCAGGTCCTCTGCTGTCCTGTTTGGGTTCTGACTTTTTTCATACAATGCCATTATGCAAGTCTCTTGTTTGGCTTGCTCTTTCCGTCTTTTCGAGAGAACATTTGTGCTCACGACTGGCAGCAATGAAAACAAGTCCCTTTGGCTCCAGCACAAGCAGTTACAGTCCAAGCAGCAAAGCGCTTCCTCGCCGATGACCTCAGGGCTGACCCGCCACTCTCGAGGAATGTCCACGCTGGCTCAAAGCTGAGCGTGTCCTCTCCAGCTGCTGCTTACCCTGCCAAGCAGAGATGTGTGCTGGGATGGGAATTGCATTTTACTGCAGTTGAACTCCTTTCACTCAATGAATTTTCAGCTTAAATGACTGTGTTCTGGCATTGCATTCCTTAAATTTTCCTTTTGTTCTAATATTATTTCTTTAAAATGAGGTGACTCACAGAGGCTGTTTTGCCAGACCAGTAGGTCAGATCTCTGGCTGCAGAACTGTGAGCAGGAATGGTGGAACCTCAGCGACCATGGGCCTGGGCTCCAGGCCTGGGGCCAGAGGAGGCCACCTGGTCTCCCACTCTTCCTCGGGTTCCTGCCTCCCAAAACCTGAGCAGAGTAAATAGCACAGGTGAGACACTTACACACTCAGGGACACGATTGTGTCCCACTGCTCCTGCTTTCCCACCCCTGGCTGGGCCAAGGTGTTATTTTCTCTCTCCTGTGCTCAGCTCAGAAGCTCTGGTGGGTTATTTAAGCAAGACTGGAAGTGGGGTTTCTACTTTCTCCCTCCCTCCTTTCTCAGGAAGGGAAAAGTTTCTGTTTCTGCCTTTGGAATTTGACTTCTGTAAAAAGTAGTGTTGGAGGATGTGGACTGACTATTAATTGACTTGAGTGAGGTTCTTCACCTTTACTCTTCCTGGGAAAATTATTTTATTTTAGAAATAGGATTCTATCTCTTGATAAAATATTTTAGAACCATTTATATTTGTTTGCTGGCTTATCAGTGGATGGTACTTTGCTTTTGGGTATCCAGAACTCACATGCGCTGCAGCCTGGAGCGCTGTAACCCAGGGCTGTGATCACAAATTCGTCTGCGCTCCTCTCACACCGCCCGCTTTGGAGTCACAAGGGGCCCGTCCTGCCTGCTTCCCCCGAGCTTGCGGGCTGAGCCGGCGGGGAGCGCCCGGGTGAGGGATGCGGGATGGACCGAGGGATGCGCTTCCTCGGGAGCCTGGGCAGAGGGCGAAAGGCTCCAGCCGTGGAGAGGAGGAACCGTGGAGCCCGTTCCTTCCAGCCGGGCGCGCTGCCGGTAGCACCGCTGTCCTGTTTCTATAGAAAGCGTTGCTGTGAGTGCGGTGACAGCGTGGGGGCAATGATGGACGGATGGATGGATGGATGGATGTGTCGATGGATCAGCTCAGCCGGAGCTGGCTTAGACCCAGTGCCCCCGGAGGCGCCACTGCGCATCTCCCTTCGCCGCGGCGGCGGCACAGGCTCTGGGTCGCGGGTCGCTCTCCCCGCGCACGGGCTTTTCGGCGGCACGGCCCGGGCAGGGGGGATCGAAGCCGCGCTGCCCCGCTGCCGGGCCGCTCCCGGTGCCGCCGCCGTCACCTGCCGCGGCCCCGCCCGGCCGCGCCTGCGCTGCCCCGCCCCGCGCTCCGGCGGCGCGGCCGGGCCGGGCGCGATGGGAGGAAGCGGCGGCGGCGGCAGCGGAGCGGGCTGTGCCGCGTGCTCCCGCGGGCACCGAGGTGAGCGGGGCCGCGGGGACCCCCGGGCCGGGCGGGGGCTCCGCGCTGAAGGGGGCGCGGCCGGGCAGTGCAGGGGGGTCGCCGTCCGCCTGCGTGGGTCCTGCGCCGCCTTCCCTTGGCGTAGGAGAAAGGGAGCGCTCCCGCAGAGACGCGGTCCCCTCCCCGCGGTGCCCCGGGCCCGGCCGGCCCCTGCCGCGGAGGGAGAGCCGCTGCCGCCGCTCCTCTCGCACGGCGGGGCGGGCGCTGTCCCGGGCACCCGGGCTTTCTCCGGCAGGACCTGCGGGGGACAGCGGGGTCGGGCCGCTCCAGCCGGGCCAGGGCGCGTCTCGGGGCGTCGAGGTCCGGCGGGAGCCGGAGGGCAGCGGGCGCGGTGTTACCCCGCTGCAGCCGAGCCGCCAGCGCCCTCCGCCGTGCCCCGTGGCCTGCGGCGACGGTGGAAGGGAATTTCGGAGTAAGGATTTGTCGCGGCCCCTCGGATGGTCCCGGCGGTAGGGCCCCCACAGGGCACCTCAGCCAGGCACCTGCTCGGGGCGGAGAACTTGGGGCTGAGGGCTGAGGGCTGCTCCCGTGGGAGCCCTTTCCCTGCGGCGGGGCCAGCGCGGCACCTGGGAAGCCGAACAGAAAACAGCCGGAGTCGAGCCCCCCGGCAGGGCCCGGCTGGCAGGGACGCGGTGCTGTGCAGGGTTTTTGTGGTGGGATGCAGTGAGTGGGGAAGTGCGAAGTCGCTGAATAGCGTGAGCTGCGTGTTCTTTGTAACCCGCAGTTTTTGGCAGGGTCCGGGGCTGGTTATCGGCGTTTGCAGCTTCTCTGCAGTCAGCAACTAGTTGCTCCCTTTGCCTCTTTGTAGGGTTGTTGTTGAGACACAGACACCCAAATGCTGTGGTTGGGCTCGGCGTTGTTCTCATGAGAACTTGGAGGGCGCCTGATACAGAAACGTGGGCAGGGGAGAACAGAAGGTGTGAGTTAAAGGGAGTCAGGTCTTGCAGTATAAATTATGAAATGCCCTTCGGTGTGTCATGCACTTCACCTGTTCATTTGTGTATGCAAACGCAATCTGTGTCCGTCTCAGTGGTAACTGCCTTTTTTGCAAGAAACAAATTACTTTAGAGTGTTTCTCTTACCTGGGGAGAAAGTTGTCCCCACCCTCTAACTTTTAAATTACATTTCCAAGTTAGATTAGCTTGGTTAAAACAATGAATGAGACAAAGAAATAAAATATTTCTTTTATGTCAAATATGGACACAATTAAAACGTGCAGTAAAGATGTTACTTTAGAGCTTTGGTGCTTCTCCGGCTGTTTTGGATAACAAACATGCAACAATGAGGTATAATTGCAACATCTTAAATGTTTGTTCTTTTGGTCCATTTTTTCCCCCCTTTAATCCTTTGAAAAGCGTGGAGAGGCTCCTTAGGAGTTAAAATTTTGCTTGGCTTCTATTACGCATCCCAGTCCCAGCGTGTCTTGGTAATCTGCAGCTCGCAGTTGGAGCGGCTGTGTTGTTCCCCACCTCCTCTTGCTGTACTTCCTGCTCAGAGACACCTGCTGATCCCAGCAAGCAGCCCAGAACCTGTCCTGGCTGCCAGCTTCTCTCCTCTCCCACCCACGGCAGTGGTGGGAGCCTCCGCTGGGAACAGCTTTGAGTCGCTCCTCCAGAGAGGCGGCATGAGAAGTGAATTTTGACCAGTCTCCTGGTGTCTGGTAACTCGAGACTGCCATCCTCTTACGAGCAGGTGACCTCTGTCACCTGGATCGTGCTTATCTGTCAGAAAACAAAGCTGAATGCCAGCCTTTATGCTGTGCCTTTCCTTTCATGCCTTCCTTCCAAATGCTGATTCCTCCCCTTTCCTGGTTCTGGCTGTTACCTCATCTAAAGCAGTACAGGGCTTGTTGGATTGAAAACAGTTTTTCCTGTTCTATCTATCTTTACATCTAGGTTGGGATGTTTTCTTCCCCGTGCCTTCTCCACTCCTTTCACTAGGAGTGTCCCTTGTCTAGCTCAGAAGTGCTCAGGTCTGAGATCAGTCGTTTTCCACTCCTATGTGTTAGTGCTGGGACTCTGATGATTCATCTCCTACAACTCTGTTCCATTAGGATTTGATCCTGTTTTTCCTAAAGCGTATGGATTTATTGAAAGTCCCAAAATGAGGTTCAAAATTAGGTTCTTGGATGTTGCCTGGGGCATGGTTGGTCAGTCTGTCTGTCTCTCTTTTTTTCTTTTTTTTTTTTTTTTTTTTTTTTAATGTGAATGTGTGGGAACCCAAGTTAGGAAATAATAATGTTGAATACTGCTTTGTGATTGTGGAAAAACTAGCTAATACATTTTTCATTTTTAAATAAGTAGTAGGGAGCAAAAGTGTTTTTCCTAGTTGAGTATTTCTTTAAATTAATGCAGCGCTTAATTGCTTTGAGTGGTTAATCTCTTTCCACCACCTTGCACCTGCTTTTTTATGCCTCTCTGCTTCTATGATCATGATTTTGGGAGGAGAGGCGTGAACATACAGAGCCCTGTAATAGCAGCTGGGTATTAATGCTGACATAAATTTGAAACACTCTATCCTGATCCACTTTCTTTGTAGCTTCTCTCTTTTTTACCATGCCATTAAAGTATTTTCCATCATGCCTGTGATTTAAACCTCATACAGGTTTTTATATGTGTTTTCTATTCTTATAAACAGCCGGATAACGTAAGGTATGAGATTAGAAAATCTGAAGCAGGAGAGAGGAGCTCCTTGCTACCTGAGCAAAGTTTTGGGAGGAAAAGGTACAGTGGATGATTTTGTGTTGTTTTCCATTGATTTCAGTGAAGCTGTGAGTGGCTGAGTCCTTGCAGACCAGGAGAGAATTTGCCCTAAGGCTTGTTTCTGTGACTTGGGTCTGTTTGTTCATGTACAGTCTAGTGATGGATCTCTGGCAAAAACAGTGAAGTTTTTTCATCACTATTATACAATGTCAAATTGATCTGAGTTGCTATTAGCTCCATGTGAACCCTGCTGAGGAGGCATACCACTAAGTCAGTGCCAAATTTCTGATTTGATGTTGTTTTTGTGCCAATGCGTTACTTGAGCTTTTTCTGTTGAGTTTTCCTGAGACTGAGTTTTGCTCAGGGGCTGTCTCCTATCTAAGTTTGTATTGTGTGGCATCTTTGAATTTTAAATTTATTTTCTTGTAAATGCCCAAATCTCTGTTTTGAGATAGCTTCCAGATTTCCATAAAATCATGAGTTTCCTCAGTGGTATGTATTTGAAAGACTTGGTTTTCTCTGAGACTTACGAATTAAATCTATTTCAATAGATTTGGCTTATCAGAAGTGTGGGGCTTGTGGAAGTCATGCTCATACCTGAAGATTTGCTGCTAATAACAGCATTTTCATTTAGAAGGTGACAGTATAAGAAAAGTGCTAAAACCCATTGTGCTTCCTGTTAAGGTGTTCTATGAGATAATCTAGAGATAGAAACTTCTCAAAGTATTTAAAGCTTTGTCTATGTGCAATGCTTAGGGTGTATAGGGTCCTGTTCCTACCAGCTTCTCTATCCTTTCTCTCTCTCTTGTTATTGAACTGGCACTGTTAACCTAGATGCTGAAGTAAATTATAAAAGACAGCTTAATCAAACTGTCATCTTTCTTCTCTGAGTGTATTTTGGGCGGTAGTGCAGCCAGACCAGTCATACTTTTAAGTTCATGCTCAGCAAACACAGAGACTTTAGGGACTGCACACTATTTTTGCCCTTATTGACAACTTTGTGAAAAATACAAAGGCAAAAAAAGTATTACACTAGGCTAGACTGTCAAATCATCAGCAAATTTTTAGCTATTTTAACGCAGTTTGGATTTGAACCATGAGTTTAGAGGATTCAAACAGGGTCTGTTTGATGCATTTAATTCAGTACCGTAGTTAGCACTGTGTGCAGTCAGCTTTGAAAGCGTATCTGAAATTAGCAGTGGAATAATATTTGTTTTAATAATTTGAGATAAATATATTCTCCTACAAAATTGCACCGAATGGAGACTCTTAGGTAGTTTTGATACCTACTGTGGGTGATTTAGAGGTATTCTTGTTTTTATATGTGTCTGTGAAATCTGGGCATCTAAAGCTGTTTGAAATCTTGGTGTGGATAAATGTTAAACGGTTGCCCTGTGAAAGACTTTTGATTCACTAAATTTCCCTTCTGGGTTGAAAACTTGATAGCTGTTGCACCTTAGTGTCTTTCCAGCACGAGGGACAGTGTCCAGTGCCTGTGATCTGAGTGTCCCTGTTGTCCTTTGTCGCAGGTTGCGGAGATGGTTCAGTCCCCTCTGGTGCTGGCAGATAGGGCGTGAGAGGGCGTCATCCCAGCGGCTGCTGCGCTGACTGTTCAATGTTTCAAACCCATCCAAGGAAGTAACACTCTCCCCTTCGGGGAGGCTGTAAAATGCATGTTATGAATTGTCTCTCCTTGGTCAATGATAAAGAAAATGGGGCTATTCCAGTTGCAACGGGATTAATGAGCGAGGATACGACGGCAGCGCCTCAACTTTCTCAGCCTGCAGCCCCACCGCCCCCTGCGCCATGTCCCCTCCCAGGGGCTCCCCCAGCCCCTCCGCTCCCCCCGGGAATGCCGCCCCCGCCGCCGCCCCCTCCGCCACTGCCCGGCCCCAACGCACCTCTGCCTCCACAGCTGCTGAATGGGCACGACAGCCACGGCAAGAAAAAACGAATGCGGAGCTTTTTCTGGAAAACTATCCCTGAGGAACAAGTCCGTGGTAAAAACAATATCTGGACAATTGCTGCAAGATCACAGTATCAAATCGATAAGAAGACAATTGAGGAACTTTTTGGGCAGCAGGAAGAGGCCAAACCCCAGGACTCCCGAAAGCGATCTTTAAAGTCTTCATTTAAAGAGACTAAAGAGGAGGTAAGAATTAAAGTAAAACCTCTTTTTTTTTTTACATAATGCTGTAGGAGTTGATGTGAATTCTGCCTCACCTTTTTCTCTTTCTCTGTCATGTTTCATCCTTACGGCAAATTTGTCTTGATTCAAAGGAGAGGGGAATGATGGGAAGCATAAACTCTTTGTTCTTAGTGGCACATATTTGTTTTTCAAAGAGCTAACTGTGCTTTATTATTTTAACTTGCTAAGTGCTGTGATTTGATCACCTGTTAAAATAAATATGAATAAGCGGAGGGAGCTGAAAGCATCTGTATTTACTCATGTTGGATAGCCCATGAGTTTCCAGTGTGGAACACAACTGTATTGTCTCTTCAACTCTTCCTCTATGTCTGTGATGCAAACAAGATGTTTTACATGCAAACGTGTACCAGGCAGGAGAGAAGAGAGTCCTATTTGCAAGGGTTAATGCTGTGTATTTCCACAGTGTCCTAGAGACATCAGGAAGGGAAGCGCCAGTAGGGCAGCAAGGATGTAGAATGTAATATAGTGATTTAAGGGTATTTGTCATTTGAAAATTTTAAAGTTTCCGCTCTGATAAACATGACTTTCCTGCTAAGAAAAACTTTACTTCATCTTCCCTGCATTTTCTGGACATGAAGATAACCTTCCAAGAAGATCCCAAGATTGCCACTGATTTCTGTTCTGGTGGTGAGGGGTACTCTATACCGAGTACTCTCAGGTTCAGACACTCTCCAGGGAACTGATAAGTAGCTTTTCTAGTTCTTAAATCCTCATTTATAGACAGCCTCTTTGTGAAGCCTGAATTGAATTGTCTCAAGTGATCTTTCTCTGAAGTAATTGGAGGGCTGAAATGCAGATTTAATCACTAGTGTGTGTCTACATGTATGTTAGCTTGTAAACAAAATACACAGGGCATGGGGTTAAGAGATGTGACAATGCATCAGTTTTTAGTGAGAAAATGGGGACATGAAGTTGCTGATACCTTGCAGGATTCAGGAGGTGTCAAAATAAGATCAGAAGGGACAAGATGAGAAACCACCATGCACTGATAGTGTGCATGTTGTACATATTGAAATTTAAGGTTTAAAAGGGCATGTGTATTGTAGGCTCTGAAACCCTGGCAGTGGGAAGCCGTAATTGGGGCCATCATCAGAGGTAGTCATTAAGCTCTGTGCTGTTTTCGGGCTATGTTCATCTTTGAATCAGGAGTGTAGTGAGTGGACTTCCTGTGACAAGTACAGATGTACAGAGCTCTGGCCTCCTGTCTTTCCTCAGGAGCTCCCCCTTTCAGGACTGCTGTGTGATAAAGATCTAGTTCTAGAAAATATTACAGTAAGTTTCATAAGCTGAATGTGGCCCATAGTGTGCAATAGGTAGGTCAGAGAAAACCCCAGTGTGCTCAAGAACTCATGCAGTGGTAGAGATTAAAGTGAGAGGCCTGCAAAACCAGGGATTCTCCAAGATTCAGTGCCTTGGAAACAAAACCTGCTGTGCTGAAAGTTACGGTTTTTGTGCATCTGTCTGGAGCCGATATGGTGGTGCAGTGCATTTGCAGTGCTTGATGCCTGCGCACCCTGGTTCAGGGCTCCCATGATGACTTTGCACGTGGCAGGTGGTGTGGCAACAGGAGTTGCTTCTGAATGATGCCACTTAAGTGACAAAATGTTCCACTCACTGGCTAAGCTTTGTCAAGCATGCTGCAGCAGTGTGTCAGTGGTGAGCAATTTCTTATGTGATAATGGACTTTGCAGTCCTATCTGCTTAGCAAGGAGGGAAGGCGCTAATCCTGAGGAGCTGCGTGCTGTTGGAAGTGCGGAAGTGCAGACGCGCAGCAGCTCACGTGCCTCACCCTGCTGCGGGCATGGCTCGGCAAGGGGCTGGAGATGGGAGCACAGGCCTTGCTGGTGACTCCTGCTGCCGCTGCTGTCAGCTGCCATCCATAGTTTCCATGTGGGATGGTGATCCTCAGCTCTCTCTGGTAAAACCTACAGAGGCTGACAGGAGCTGGGGGCAGGCCGCGGTGCGCAGAATCAGCGTGACCTTGTGGATGGAGGGTGTTAGTGTGGGGCTGAAGGAGCTCTGGTTCTGTGTGTGGCCATGTTGCTGGCCAGCCAGGGGTGGACAAAACGTTTTGTGTTTCGGTACCTCTGTTCCTTTTGTGTAAAACGGAGTTGATTTTAGACGGTGCTTTATGGTCTAGCAATGAAAAATGTTCTTTGACATTTACGTAGTGGAATTAGCTTAGTTGGCATAGTATATCAGCAATGAATTTTCAAGTTACCTTCAAGTGCATAAACTCAACTTTTACTTAGATCCAAATCTGAAAAAAGTAGCACATGTCCGAAGTGCTGTACAGAAGTGCATGGCCAGGGAGTGCTCTGTTGTCTCTATGGGGTCCCCCTTGGTGCAAAGGTATAGCTTCAGTGGAAGTGGTGAAGAATTATTCTTCAGCCAGTGTTGAGGGCACTGCCCTATGGACTGTGGAGGAGATTTGGGGTTTCATGCCTTTGCCAGAGATCACTGTTGATTATGAAATCATGAGCAGTTTTGGTAGAAGTTCTACACATGTAGGAGCTTGCAACACTACGTGTCCTTTTAATTCCTCACTTGACAGTGATTTATACAGGGACTTCAGATGTAACATCATCATTATAACAGAAGTCCCTTTTGAGGCTTGAGTCAAACTCCTGCAGCAAATGCTTTCCTTTTTGTAAACAATCCCTCACCAAACCCTTAGGAGATTAATTAACATGTTTCCTTGACTAAAGGCTTAATTTGCCCTATGGTTCCATGTAATTTGAGGCTCTGAAAAATAGGGGGTGCAAGGTTGAGTTTACACGCCAATTTACTTTCCCCATCCTTCAGTGGTGTCCCAGTGTGGCACAACAGGCGCTCACCCGGGCCGTGGTTAGCCTGGCAGTGGAGTGGGCAGAACAGCTTCTTGTCAGCCAGAGGAACTGCTCTTGCTTTCTCCTTCAAACTGTGCCTCTGCTCCTGTCTCTCACCCCACCTGCCCGCTGGCTCTGGTCAGGTATTGGATAATGTAATACACATACTGCACCCTCTGTAAACGCATTTAAGTAAGCAGCTCAGCATAGTGCTGTGGTGTGTGTGCTTCATTTGTTTTCTACTGGAGTAGTTTCTGCTCTTCGAGTGAGTTTTGATGACTCTGTGGAAGGATGCAGTGAATTCCAGAACCTGTGCAAGGAGACAGTGAGAGGAGGAGAGCAAAGGAAGATGGAAGGAGTGAACAGCATGTCTCTTGCCCCCTCTCCTAGACATGCCCTCTCTGTTTTCCCTGTGCTGGCTCTGATGCTCATTCCACCTTCTTGAGATCTGATTCAACCTGTTAATCCAGAGAAGAACTAACAGCAAGAACCAAATGAGATGAGTCCCAGTGCCTGCCTAAGGGAAAGAGCAGGCTAGGAACATGACATGGGGTGATGACATGGAGTGGGGACAGCCCTTTAGTAAGCTGCTGGGTTTGCTTTGCTGCACCATGACTCCAGGCATGGAGTGATGGTTAGTGTGTTATAATGTGAAGTGGAAGTTGGAACAGGAAGTCATTTATATCCTTCCTAACCTTCAGCACCAAGCCTGAGCCACCAGGCTGTTCCATGCTTGCAGTAATTTGTCAACTGTATCACCATGTGAAACCTCATTGTTCTTAGACAAAGAAAACCCACAATGTTTTGTTTTACTGACCTGTTATAAATCTATTTTGTTGTATTTCTCTTCCTTATTGATGATTTCATGGCAAGAAGATGTTGTTGCATTTCTCCAGTCGCTGCAAAGTCAGTTTTGATGTAGATCTTTTTGTGTCTCCCAGAAGACTCCTCTGAATCTTTCGCATTGATTGCAAATTTGTGTTGGGGTTCAGGAGCAGATATCCTCTTACCATCAACACAACTGCACCATGGTACTCAGGCTAATTTTCCCCTTCTCACAGTACCTCCAAAACCAAATATTACTGAGGCCTGTTACAGTGGGGTCTGTGCTCGCTGCAGATTTTGGAAATATGCCGGGTTGAATACTCCGGTGATGAAAAGGGGATTCATGAGTGAATTGCTGACCTTGGTTTAGAGATTGTACTGTTTATAAAACAGAGGTGGCAAGTGTGTGAGATCTGTGATGTTTTGCATGGCCTTGCAAAGTGCAGGTGTGGAGATGGTGGGAATTATCTGAGAGAACTGTAATATTTTCAGTTTCAGAGAGTAGAGGATGCGAATGGAGAAAGCTCTCCTGAATTTATCAAAGTAAATCATAAGAAACCATATGAGAGGGTTTTTTGCTGTAGAGAATCCCAGTGTGAGTAGGAATGCCTCTTCCCAATTCTCAATTACAGTCCAGCATAACTTTTTGAGTCAAGAAGTGCAGGGGTATTACTGGTGGACAGCACTTGAAAACCTCTTTGGGTGGCAAACAGAGACCTGAAACGTGCTGTGCCAGCAGCAGTGTTGACAACGTGTGTGAACAGAAAACAGGACCAGACTGAGCAGAATTTTGAAAAAGCTGTGGTAATGTTCAAAGGGTAAAAAGCAACAGCAGACAGTGCTCTGCATGAAGAACATCAAGTGAAATCGTGGTGGAGAAGAGTAGAAATTGTGAACAGATGTTCAGGCTGAGGTTATGAATCTAATATGCAACTGAAGGTGAGATGGATAGTGTATCAAGGAGTAGGAGCTTGTATTTATGGAGTATCTGCCAGGTTCCCCTTTTCTCCTCCTTGTGCTCCCATCTGGAAACTCCTTGAAGGTAGTTATGTAATGACAGTAGTTTCAAACACTACTGTAAAGCTTGAAGTAGACATCGAGCAAAGAATGACCAAAAACTGAGACTTGTTCTGATTGTGTGGTTAAACAAGAAATCAGAGAAAAAAAAACAGAGTACAGTCATATACAGAGCAAGAAGTGTGTGTAAAATCCTGGTACTTAAGAACAGCTGTGATAATTTTTTGTTGTGCTGATAAGACACGTGTAGCTGTATATGTTCCCATTTGTTGTTTTTCTTCAAGGGAAGATATTAAAAAAATTATGTAATTTGTTTGAGGTTGTACTGTAAATCTGAATTGTGCCATGGAAAACAAAGATTTACTCAGCTGATGATCAGTCTCTTTGTAACAGTAACTGACTGTGATTTAAAAAATGTACACAAGATTAACTCTGAATATGCTTAAAAACCCAAACAAACCAAAAGCCAAATGATGGTAAGGCTTATAGGCTTAAATTCGTACAGAGAAAGCAGAGAATTAGGGGTGACCGGAGCAATTGGAGACTGGAGCTACAGTTGGAGAGGTCAGTGAGAGGTCCCTGCAGTAAAACATTTGAAAAAGATTAGATACTGCAGGGGGAGAGATAGTTGAACCTGTCCTGCGTTAAGGGGCTTTTCCTTAATGATCTGTTGGGGGCCTCTCAACTCTTTAAGATAACAGGAGAATAAACCACAATCTGTCCCCTTATCTCTGCATATGCTAAAACTGAAGGGCTTTGGGCTACCAATCATCTAATTAAAACTAATATGCTGATATTTCCTGTGTTTTCTAGTCTTTGCTGTTTTCAGAAGAGAGGAAATTCCAGAATTTCAGAAAACTTTTCAATATGAATCACTATTTCCAGCAGACGAAGAGGCTGTCTCCTGGGTGTATGTTGAGGATAGCCCATTAATCATCCCTATATTTTCACTGTCACCAGCTGACTGCAGGCTAATTCAGTTTTGTGACAATGCCAATGTTGCATTTATATATCTACTTCTAATCTGAGCACTGTCACAAAGGTCAAAACACCTTTCCAGCTGTCAAAACCACAAACAGAATGCAAGTCCAGCAATAGTCATTCGTGAGCATCTATGTGTACTGAGCTGTTTTATTGTAGCAGTCAGGTGGAACTGCTAAGGTGAAACAATTCTCTTGTCCTTGTAAATCTCATGACTTTTGTAGCTGTTATCACCAAAATAGCTGTGGTAAAATTTTAACCTTAAGGAAACAATTTGCTAAAACAGGGCAAGCCTCTCAGGTTTGAACTTGTATGCTGTTTCACGACAGAAAACTAGTATAAAAGAGGGACTTTGATTTTAAATTTTTTACAAAATTAGGGAAAAATATTGTGTTTTTTTTTTTTTTTCCCCCTCTGCCTAGTCTTCAGAATTGTACATGTAAGATGATACAGCAAACCAGCTTTGAAATACAAAGCTGGGAGAGACTCTTATTTTATTATGGATTTCTGTTTGCTTCTAGGTAAGCAAACAGATTTGAGCATTACATGTTTCAGGGTTTGATTCAAGATCAACTTACTTATCTTCCCCTGAATCAGTGTGGCTATTAGTTGGCATGAATTAAATCAGTAATGCACCCGACCTCTGCTTAGAAATCCCATCCTCACATTTGTCACAAACCCTTTGAATTTACATGGGTTTTGAAGTGTGGTGTTCACTAACCTTGGGGCCTTCACATGCAATATAGTGTATTACCTGATAAGCAACATTTTGCAGATACAGGGTTTTGAAATAAGCAAGAAGAATGTTTTTACTTTGTAATGAAATAGAAATATTGATTATTTCCTTTGTTATATGTTGCTATGGAATTTTTTTGCTTCACTTGGAGTAAGGTGATGTGAGCATGCTATATATTTCCTGGTAAAAAATAGTTTTGTGGTATATAAGCTTTGATAAGAAGTGACTCTATATTTATTTGGCCTGGGCAGACAGTGATCTGTAGCAATTTAAGAAATGAGATCCTGCATTATATGCTATTTTCTTAGGTATTGTTGGAGTAATCTCTCGTGCTTTCTCTCTCAGGTTTCCATTTTGGATGCAAAACGAAGTATGAACATTGGGATATTTCTCAAACAATTCAAAAAGTAAGAATTCTTTGTAGTTCTCATAAAATACATACATTGTGCTCTGTTCCTCATGGAGTTTGCAGTTTTAAGCAATTTTCTCAAAAGTAATTTGACATAATTTGTTTTCTAATGTGTTTTGTTTTAAGTGCGTTTATGACAGCATCAAACATTTAGAGTTTGCTGATGTTAACCAGTTGAAATGAGTTTTCAGGTATGGTTAAGGGAAGCACTTCTACCTCATGTAAAAGGCAGCCTGTGAGCTGTCTTTCACTGGCTTCCTTTCTTTATAAGCAATCAGAAAGGGGCAATGTGAGCAACTTTTCAAGAGCGAGCTGTTTCGTTGCTGTCTGTATTCACTGACAATGTTGCCTTTCAGTAAAGGCATCACTGAAAATGGTGTCAGAGCAATGCTGCTGTGGACACTGATGCATCCACAACCTCTTTATAACTCTGTTGAGTAGCCCAGGCATGGTTTTTTCAATCTGTAACTGTTCGCCCTGCAAGTGTTAGAAATATGTGTGCTCAATTGTTTTTTCAAGGTCTGCCGAATCCATCATTGAAGATATTTATCATGGAAGAAGTCAGCCCTATGGTTCTGAACTGCTACATGAATTTCTTAAATTATTACCAGAAGCAGAGGAGGTAAATAATGGTTTTACGTGGAACTTATTTTTTGTAGAGTTCTGCTGACTGGGATTCCAACATGAAGCTCTGTAGAAGAGGAATCTCAACGCCTTCCTGAGGCTAGGGAACAGGGAACCACTGAGTGCAAATGTTCAGTCTTCATATGACTTTTGGTATTGAGGTCGCAGTGTAGTCATTCCCTTCACATCAAGTAATTTCACCTGCTTTTAAGGAGTTGATAAGATATCTTTTGTTTATATGATGTCCCTTTTGTCACATAAACAGCAAGACCTGGAACCTTTCCTTTGTGCAGATGAATGCTAGAGGGAGGTTAAAAAATTCAGAATCAAAGTATATTCTAAGCAAACAAATTTCACTTCTTTGGCACCTGCCTCATGCTTTCCCATTGCAGTGCCTGTGAGTTGAGTATTGTAGCCCTGTTCTACTGCCTTTTTGCCTTCTGGTTCACTCCCTGCTTGGTTCATCTGGGTCTATTCCTGGGCCTGGTCAGTGGGTTTCAATAGGGCAGAAAGGCAGCTCCAATGTGCAGCACCCATGGAATTTGCTAACATGGCTTAGTGCTCAGAGGAGACGTGTTAGAAGGCACAGAATTACCAGCAGCACCTTCTCAGTGTTCCTGTGATCACTGTATGACCAACATCCAAGCGCAGCTTTCTCCCCTCCTAGTCCCAAACTTCAAGTCTATTCACATGATTAAAGAGGTGAAGCTTCATCAACTGACCTGGGAGCCCTGCTTAATGATGTGCAGTTCCTTGCCTGCTCACTGTTGGCACTGACCCATTTGTATGTACTTGAGAGAAATGTAAACCACAAACCTGATAAAATTAGCATTAGAATTGCTTGAGTGCTTCACATCAAAGTGAGTGGCTGAAACTTGGGAAATTGCTAAGTTAAGGTCCACATACAGATCAACCTCAACTCACATGCTTTGCCACTTCAAGGTCATACTGTCAAGGCGCTTTGTTTCCTCTGTGCAGCAGCAAATCTCAGATCCAGTCATCAGCAGAATATGTTACGATCTTTTACTGTCAAATTTATGACCCTAAATTGGGCTGCCTTTGCAAAGAATCTTGTAGAAATTATGTTTTATTAGTATACTTGAATCATATGTCTCTTAGAGTTGGAGGATATCCACAAGTTGAAATACAATTAATCAAAAAAAAAATAGGTGACAGTAGTTCTGGGACCTCAAAACCATTCCCTCTTCCCTCTTTGTTTGCATTTTAGTACATATTCCATTATATAAACAAAATTTATCTCCTTCCTCTGAAAGTCAGACAGAGGAGAACAGTGGAGTAGTAACTTGAAAGAGAGTGACTCCTAGTTAACTTCATGTGTAGTCAGAAAATGAGACTCAAAAGTACTTTTACTTCTTTTCCTCTTTCTGGCTTAGTGTTATTTTATGGTAAGTAGAAAATCTTTCAACTAGTGTACTCTGTATGTAACTGTTGTCATACAGGTAGAGTTGTAATATAAGTTGTTGAATTTTATCAAATTTGTCTGCAATGCTTAGCTAGAAGCACTAGCTATCCAACAGGTAGTGCTAAGAGTGAAAATGTGTGTTTATTTTTTTGACAACAGATTTGACAATAGGCCTGTCCCTCAAGATAGTGGGGCCAGAGAACTTAAGAAGTGCTTTCAAGGAGTCACTTGAGAAATTAATAGAAGATATTCTATGATACAGGGGAGAATTAGAAAATGAGGGGTATCAGACATGAGATTTGTTGCTGTTCTCAAGGGAAGGCTGGAAACAGGCTACTTTCCGGTGTGCAGATGTTCGTATGTATTTAATTAATTTCATGCATCAGAAAAGGGAAAGACTCCTTTTCTCTTTGTTATTCTTCTTGTAATTGTTTAACATTTTTGGATTTTTCCCCTTGAGAGCTGGGTGGTGGTGGCAGGCAAGAAAATCCTCATTGTAAGGAACTGATGCTTCTGCTGGTATGGAAAAATGTTTCCGTGCCTTTATGTCATCATGCTTGGTGGGGTCAAAGAATAAGTGGCTCCAGTAACTCATTTATTACAGTGGCTCCTAAAATTTTAGTGTAGGCAGTTAAAAACTTTGTTCTTTTTAGGAGCCTCAGAGCTTTTTTTTTCCCCCCCACTATTTTTGCCCTAAGTGTATGTTCATTGTTCTCCTGCTATGTTGATTATTTTTTCCTAGTATACTGTCTGTCTCCTAGAATAGTGATTCACCATTTGCTGAGAGAAAAGGCATCAGAAGCTTACAGCCCCACATACAAATAATCCAGAACCACTAGAGACACCAGGTGAAATGGTGTTATTTGTTCTGCTGTTCCCTCTTCTGTTTAATACTTCCTAAATTCTTTTTGTCATATCACATGAGATAGCTTTGGCAAGCTGTCATCATATTGGCTTCTCCTTGCACAATGTTGCACCCATCCTCAGCTAGGATTCCCTGGGGTTGCACTTTAGATACTTCCTGTTCTCCTAAAGACCTGCTTTGTTGTTGCAAGAGTTGAGAATTACTCTGAGCAGAGACTTAAGCACTCAGATCCTAAAAGGTTAGTAGCTATTCAGTCACCAGGGCAGACTGTCTTGGTGTAAGCGTGGGTGGGCTTCTGCAGTTCCTCTTTGTGTGCTCTTTGCAGCAGCTCAGGTATTTACAGACACTTTTGTCTGTGTGCACAGCTTTCTTGCAAGCTGGAATGAGGGCCAAGTGCCTTCTGTAGGCCTGTGCTCTGCACCAGTAACTGTGCTTTGAGATGTCTTCTGCTTTTTCTTTTCTATTTTACCATAACTTCTTAGTCTGTAAAAGTGAAAGGAGGGCAAGGAGTGCCATTCCTGGTCATAGCTGTAGAAAGGGCAACTCTGGACTATTTTGTTTCTTCTTTTTTTTGCCAAGAAGTGTAAGTTGACAGTTTACCTAATGTGAATAAGCACGAGCTTTGTACTCCAAATGTATCTTATCTAGAGGTGTTGTGATATCCAGTCACATTACCTGAATGTGCCCCATGTCTCTTGTTTGGTGTTCGTGACATACTTTTGATCATTTGGGTTCATAGTGTCTCAGGCACCTGATGGTATTCCAGCTTTTTGACAGTGGAGGCTAGGTGCTTGGGCTAACAAATACGTTTTAACCTCTGTTGTCTTTAAAATTATTCTATTTGCAGCATTCTAATGTGGCAACTCTATTTGCATGCAGAAATAGGTGTCAGTACAGCTATTTTTCTAGCTGTTTTCTGTGAAAAATCCCAACAGCTATCAAAGCTGTGGAGATTTTTGCATGTAAATGGCAAATACCAGCTCCTTACTGAATGTTTTTCTCAAACTGAGTAAGACTGTTATTGAAATATTGGCACTGCTGTGAAGTCTTTCCTACAACTTAAAATGTTTGGGTATTTTTGAATGTTTAATTTGAAAAACTTGACAAATACTTGAAGCTGGCCATGATGGTGCTTGCTGCAAGGCTCCACTCACTGTTTTGTTCAGGGCTGTCTCTGGGTGTGTGATCTGGCCACTCTACAGTGGTTAGAAAAAAGGCCAAGCAAATTAATAAAAATTCTCAACACATCAACAAGTAGGATAAGATCACTGATTTTGTTTAAGCCTTCTTAGAAGTCCTGCTGGTTGTACCATACTGTGCTCAGCAGTTTTGTAAGGAGAAAGAGACACCTATTTGGAATCTCCTCTGCTTCATCCCTTTTTTTTTTTTTTTTTTTTTTTTTTTCCCCAGGGAACCTTGACTGAAGCAGTGGTCTTCTTTGCTATATCACTTCTGAAAAGGTTCCTGGTTGTTTCTGAATAATACCCTGTTGAAATGGCTGTCAGCTTTTATTTACTGGCATCCTAACTAGAGCAGAGAAGAAGCTTTTAGCTGCTTTTATGTGCATATTATTGCACTCCTCAACAGGCCCAGACTGGTAAACGTTGAGAGAGTCCAGTGTTTAACGAGCTAGAATAGCCAGAATTTGTACTTTAAATACATACAGAAGGGAGCATATCATACTGGTAATCAGCTCACCCACACACATGCACGCCCAGGTTATCAACACAATGCCTTAACTTCCTTTATAATGTCTCAAGCCTGTCCTTTGCTCTTGTCCTCTGATTTCAAACCCTGGTTGTCTGTCACCTGCTTTATTGGAACCCTTTCTGTCAGCTCTGCCCTTTTCAAACCATGCCTGTAGTTAAATGCCCTCTCCTTTCCTCAGCCAGTGCTTTATGGGGTTGACAGTCCTTCAGAGCTTTCATCTCCTTTTTCCTTTTTTGCTCTTTGTATTACCTGCAGGTTTTTCTCCCTTTCTTTTTATCATTTGCTGGTAGTGATTTGCCACTGCCCCGGCTCATGCCCCATCGTGCCTCATACCTCTGCTGCTCTCTCACGTGTACTTGTAGTTGGATTCCACTGTGATGCTTTTTGGGGTGTTGGTATTTTTTAACTCTCTTTTTTGTTAGTGCCCTGAATATTTGCAGTAGTATGGAGATATATAATAATAATAATAATAATAATAATAATAATAATAATAATAAAACCAAACCCACAGAGAAAATTCCTTCTCTTCAAAGATCCTGCATAGCTACAAGATCCTGCAAGGTACCTGTTTTATGCCATAAAATAAAATCCCAATAGAAGTGCTACTGGTAGTTTAGAACTTACCAAGAACTTGGATACAGTAGCTTTCCTGTCTGCCAGGTATAATGGCATACTCGCAATGGGCATCTCTACTGCAGTTGTTCACAAATCAAAGATCAGGCTTTCTATGTTTCATAACTGTTCTTTAAATTAAGCAAATTACATATGTGAGAACCTTGTGTATCTAAAATCAGATTTAGTGTGCATGGGCATGCATGGACAGTGCAAATGCATATTCTATATATGAATATAATGAAAAATTAAATTAGTAGCTCTGCACCCAATTTGAGTAATACAGAACTGAGCATACAATGTAATTATGCTCTCTTGAATATGCACATTACCCTGCCAGATTTCAGTTCATGGCTACCTACTCCTGTGGAAGAGTTCTGTTGTGCTTCAACAGAGGAGGTCAAGGCCAGAACTGATAGGGTTATTCATTATGATTTTATAATAAGCCACATTTTTAGCTCTCTTGTGTTCTCACCCTATCTACTATATCTGTTAACATGGTTAGTAGTGAATATTGTTGTCAATCCCCATGGTTTCTTTGCAGCTTCTGGATGCAATTGGTATTTGAATTTGACCCCCACTTCCAGGAGCCATCAGAGAATCTCAATTTTCTTCCAGAATACTTGGACAACATGACAGCAGAGAGTAGAGGCCAGTCCCATGGGATTTAAATAGTCTCCCTTGGAATGCCAGACACCCAAAATGTGTTCCAGTACTTTTTTGGATTTGGGGTTCAGAAGTTGGTTTTTTCAGTTTATTGGTAGTGTTGATAAAGTCAAATAACTTTTTTTTTTCCTTCATGGTGAGAATTATTTTTAAATTATGAATTTTTTAATAAAAAAGGGATCAGAGTAATTGCTGTCTTATCTTTACCATAGTTATTTCTCAGACTATTTACTGTTCTAAGGCCAAGTTAACAGATGATTTAGTCTTCTATTTGAAAAACTTAAGCCATGTATGGAGAGCCAGGCTGTGTTTGCTGAATTTTGGAGTAAAAAGGACCTTATAACTCTGTTGGGTTCCTGTTGTGTGTGTTTGTGGAATGGGTCTCTGTTTTCTACCACCCTTGGGTTTTGGGCTTCTTGGGTGAGCCGCCTTGATGCTTCTTACAAAGGTAGTTTGGGATATGTAAGGAGAGGACAGTAGGGGTTAAGGTGGTTGATGTAGGCTTGGAACCAGGTGGTGAGCACATCTTTGTTTCAAGTCTGATTACACAGAATTTCTTCTGGGTTGACTATCGCCCAAAGCCTTTTGCATAGTGACATTCATACCCCCTCCTACCCATCAGAAGGCAGCCTTGTCAATATCTTCTGTTGTGCATGTTTAGGAATGTTCCTCCTCTGAATTAATTCTGGGATTTAGTACTCACTTGTATGACTCCAGGCGTTTTTCCTAGTAGGATGATAGAAAGAGAATTTCATCCAGTGCATGTAAAACTAAAATTCCACGTGGAAAACATTGATTGCTACTTACGGTTGAAAGTATATTTAAATATAGTACTGGTAGCATGAATAAGTTAATATTTCTGTGAGTGTCCCAGGATCTCCTGTTGTTCACTTTTTGTGTATTTAAGTCTTTGAATTGCATCTTCCTATAATTAACCTGTGGTTTGTATGATCTCATTTTGGTGAGGTGGTGTGGGTTTTATTGGTGGGCTGCTTTTGTTTCTTTCCTCCCTCTCTCCCATATCTGAGTGCCTGGATCCTTTTCCGTCAAACTCTGATATTTGCAAGATACTAAAATGAGATTGGAGAATTTGCAGGCTTTTGTTTTTTAGGTTGCAGACCACTATTTTTGGGAAGCTAGGTTAAAGAACACCTTTAAAGACTGAGATAGTATACTATCTCTCACTCCCCCCTTAATGATGTAGAAAAAGTGTTTATTTTGGGTTTGTTTCTTGCTCATTTAACACCTTAGAATTATCAGGAATGTCAAGTCTGGTCTTTCCTGTTTTTTTTGTCAGCAGACTTCTTGAATTACTCAGTAAATTAGGAGTTTTCTCAGGCCTAAAAAAATGGGTATGCTGTTTATCTTTAGAAGGAGCTTTTGTCTGAGTGTCTTGAGTTAAATGAAGGGGGATAGTGATGTTAGGAAATGAAGCTAGATAGGCTGAATAAAAATTGCTGTTTGATTAGAGGTCCCCTTCTTGGTCATAAGTTTTTGGTTTTTTTCCTGTTCACTTGCTTGTTGATGTATTTTTTAATTTGAAAAGGAATTATTCTCCATTCTCTGTTTAACTTGTATTTTTCTCTTTCTTAATGTGTTCTCAACATTTCTATTTCTTATGATGCGGAAAAAAATGGGAATAAAACAGAAAAAAGCTGTTAAAAGAATCCTGATTTGGCATGGCATAGCACATTATTTGTCTTCTGCTATGGATCAGTTGCTTTTTTACTGTCAAAGCAGAAAAATAACTGAAGTGATTAATTTGTCGACTGATTCTTTAAAAAAACCCCCTCTAGATATTTTGCTAAATCGTGGCAGTGAGGTAGCTGTTGATGCCCTTATGTAGTGTCCCTCTGTCCAATAGCTTAATATGCTTTCTAAAACTGAGGACATCTGTGTAAATGTGATTGTGAATGGACTTTAAGCATGATATTACACAAAGGAAGGATGATGGGCTAGTGTGTAAATCAGAAACATACAACTGCTGCTGGTCATGAACTTGTTGGTTGAATGAAGAAGCAGTGTAACTGAGAGTAAGCTCTGCTTTTGGATGCAGTTGCTGTGTTGGAAGAATTGGAAGAAATTCCAGTTACTCTTAAACATATGTGCATGTATTTTTCAGTTCTTCTGTATAAACAAATAGTAAATATGTGGGTGGATCAGTGGCTTCCAGATCATGCAAATATATGGATTTTGGTGGAGCTGGGAAGGAAGATTGACAAAATTAATGCAGTGGTATTTCCTCTGCATGCAAATGGTGTCCTCAGAGTACTGAAGGTACTGACAACAAATTACTTAAAATGCAAGATTGCATTTATCTTTATTAAACTCAAGATCATGAAGTTTAACCCTTAAGAGCATTTTAGGGGAAATGGTTGAAGCAAGTATCTTGACAAGACCCCCATAACTTAAAGTTTAGTTGCATTGTGCCAGTAAGATCTAGGCAGTCCTATGCTGGGTATTCTGAACACAATTAAACTATGCCCAAGTGTACATCACAGTTGTTGAAGAGTTCAGGGTAATTTTTCAGATCATCATCAATATCCTAAACATAGTGATGAAAGTAATCATTGATCAGAAATCAAAACCACCAATCAGAATGGTGGCGTCATGGTTTCTGCTGCTGGACTGTGTAGCTAGGTTTTTGGGAGAAGAGTGACACTATTTTTTAGTTTTTGTGCTTAGGGTATGTGCAAATTGCAGGATCTTGGGACAGTGAAGGCATTCAGTCACTGAGTGGACTTTCCAATGCCTTCATTTAAATTTACTACTTTTAAAGGTATTGCCTTCCCAAGTCAATTTAGTCTTGATCCTTAATAAAATGCTTTGCTAGTGTTTTTTTCTCTTTTCTAGGTAAAGAAATTAAAAGCCTTTGATGGAGATGTATCAAAACTGTCTCAAGCTGATTCCTTCATGTATTTACTAATCCAGGTGCCAAAGTAAGGAGATAGTTGGTTTGTTCTGTTTATGATAAGTGTTCTTTTTTGGCTGTCAGTTCTAAACCTGTTTGTGTACTCCAGCTATGCTCTTAGGATTGAAGCCATGGTGTTGGAGAGGGAGTTCTCACCCTCCTGTGCTTCTCTACAGGATGACATGAAAATTATAAGACAGGCAACAAAAGGTAATTAAATATGTTGGGACATGCCTAATACTCTTGTTTTTGTTAGCATGTTAATTAGTCTGCATTACGAAGACCAGAGCTTGAATTTCAGGTACCTTAGCTATTAAAAGGAAGCTAACTCCCCTCTGACAAATGCCATCAGGGTGTGCCTGGTGGATCTTTGCTTCCAAAATCAAAAATCTGAAGACTTTGGATACACTAGCAACAAATTCATGTTCAAAGCCTATAATGTATCCTAAACTGACAGAAGCAAAGATGTCCATGACCAAATTAGGATGTCATCTTTTGAGGACAGTTTGCTCATTACTGCTCTCTCTCTGATGGAGTGTGGTTGTTACACCTCTCTGCTCATTCTTTCAGAGATCCGCAGAAAAAATTACTGTATTTTTTAAATTTCTCCAAAGGCTATTTCCTTTTGAGGTGGCAGTATTGATAGGTTAAAATACTTTATTGAAGAGAATACTGTTGCTATTTCTTGGCTTTCTGTTTTTCTTCTCTTTTTCTCCACATACGTGTTTTGTTCTTTACATTTCACAAGTTTTGAACTGCTGCAGCTAGGTATTGTTTAAGTAATATATTGTCTTCTATTCTGCAGGAAAATAGTTGATTTCCTGGTTTCAGTTAAACATTAATGCTGACCCTTTACAGTACCTTGAGTGCCTCTTGGTCCTGTTCCTCAATATGGAATTCCTATTTCATGTTGGAAGTTTTTGACAGGGTACTAGATCACTGCTTCTAGTGGTATAAAAAGGTGCAGCAAGTAAAATACTCAACTATGAGCACTGGTGATTAGAACAGTCCTTTCAAGTAAAAGCAAATGGAAAAAAAGTCTTTTCCCACCAGTGGGGATTGAACTTGTCCTTGACTCAGGAAACTGTGCAGTACCATAGGATTTAGGTCTGAGTTTGGCCTTTTATTAGAATCTCTTCCAAATAATTGTTCTTTGTGTTTTGAGCAACAGACATACGTGAGGGAATATGTTATGCATAAAAGCAGCCACGCCTTTTTGCCTTTTGTGTCCTTCACCCAGGACATATGTAAAAACTGGTGAATTAATTCCCTCCAGAGAGGAGACACTTTGGTCTCCAACTCCTGCATCAGGCCAGCCACGCAAATCACTGACTGGGCCTTCCCTGTGTTCAGTCCACTTTGTCATGTGCTCTTCTCCATTTGGTCTTTCCACTTCAGGGTTTGTTGATAGCCTGAAGTTGTTTAGGAATTATGTCTCCTTTTCTATTGCTGTCTCCCGGGTTTCTTTCCTGTAATTAAACTGAGAGAATATTTACTTCAGTTCTAATGCTGATAATCACTAAGGGTTAGGATGGTCTAAAGAGCCTGGTGGATTCTCATCTAGCCTGCAGATGGATGGATGTCACAGTGACGCGCAGCAGGCTCGTACTATGTGAAGTCTTTAGAAGTTGCCTTCTACTCTTGACCTTGTGAAATTTGCTATTCTCTTATTTATTCTCTCCTTTTTCTTCCTCCTTGCTTCCTCAACTATAGCTTGTTAGATCAAAGGTTATTTAATTCTTTAATTATGTTTTTAGGCTGCCAGTATTGAAATACAAATGCACAAGAGCTATGGGCTTCCAAAATGATTGATCTACTGTATCATGTTCAGCAGCCAAATGCAGGGTAAATTATGGAATGTGGAGTTGGAAGGAAAATAGTTTTTTGAAGTATTTACACTGCAATCAAAAGGATTCCACCTTTTTTGTTCATTAGTGTAACATACAGTACCTCACATTAACACTATGAACTTTGAAACATGTTCATAGTGATTTTCTTGCTGTATGGGTACTTGCAAATTTGGAGTGACTTGGTTTGCTGTGTCACAATTATTAACTCCACAGTTTTGAATTTCCACATCTTATTTCTAAAGCAGTCTCTCTGATGCACGTATATTGTTTTTGCACATACATTTTTTTTTTTGCTCATATGTGGCTGAGTGAAAAGGTGTATGAATTCAGATAGAACACTACTGTGCTTTTTGCAAAGAAAGGAACATGTACAAACCAGGCTTGTGTGATGGGAAAACTTCAAAAGGCAGTTTCATTCCATTTGACTCTTTGTCTCACTGAATATAACTTTGTGCGAAATCATCTTTGATACGACAAGTAAAATAAATGCTGCTCTGAGTTGGTGATCATACAGAAATAAAATGATGATTCATAGTGGAATAAGCAAGGAAAATTTAAACATTGCCTGTTACCTTTTCAGGACTTAAGGCCAAGTCTCCTAAAAAAAAGAGTAATGGTTCAAAAGCCCAATCCTGGCAGATGGATCCTGCAGGGTGCAGAACACTTTTGCTTCACGCTGAGGATACTTAACCACTTGCATGAGACACTTCACACGTTGCAGGATTAGGCCCCAAATGTTTCCTTAGCTGCTGGAGGTTGCCTTGGAAATACTACACTTGCTAAGTTAAAGTCTGAACGTAGACTTGAGGTTTGTCAGTTGTGCTTGTGAATTGGAATTATATAGTACCATTATCTTTCCCACGACCTCTTCAGTTTATTGTAGTTTCTTGTCAAATTAAAAAAAAAAACCGCTTGAGAAGAAGAGGAGCTTGGTAACTGACTATATTTCTAAACAAACAATGGTTAGACAGCAATTTTCTTGTTCCTTACAGAGTTAATGACTTGTGAGGAACTGCATTCCATATTGCACTTGGTCCTTCAGGCTGGGAATATTATGAATGCGGTAAGTGACATCCCAAAGGGAGATGGCTGGTGGACCATACTTCCTTGTTAGTATTGCAGTGCTCTGATGTCATGCCTCAGCTTCTCATTTGCTCTTTTGCAAATTGTTTCTTTTTAGGGAGGTTATGCTGGCAATGCTGTTGGATTTAAACTGTCATCACTGCTCAAGCTGGCAGACACAAAAGCAAACAAACCTGGGATGAGTCTGCTGCATTTCGTTGCTCTGGTATAGAAAATTTATTTTGCTGATACAAGCAACTTCTACAAATATAGGTCCATTAATTGGTAGACAGTAAAACAGACCATGTTGCTCCAAAAAAAGCAGCTTTCTCACAACTTTGATCTAATCTTCACCTTTCTTCTCCTGCCACAAAATTCACCAAAAATTACCTCTACCTGGTCATCCTGTCTAGAACCCCATGGAAAGCTTAAGTTTTTATATCATGTAGAAACTTGCCTTCATCAAACTTCTTCATTGTACATTTTCTCTTTTGTCCCAAATTCTTAGACTGTGGAAATGGCTTATTTTGATAAAAATTCTCTCAATCTTCCCATTGAATCTTTTGAGCAGCCTTCTTGATAGCTTTTCCTTCTCCCTGGATAACTGATGTGTGTTTTTTAAAGCTGTTGCAGACATTTTCAAGCTATTTTTCCTTCCTTTCAAACTCTTTGATTTTAGAAGGGAAAGAATTTAAATACATCTATATGACTTTGGTTATCTGTGTACAAACTGGCTTAACAGATTTCCAGCCAGTAAACAATAGGGTATAAATTGATGTTTGTGCAGGAAGCATCGTATCTGCTCAAACAATGACATCAGTAAATTGTTCTTTCCCTGACATTCCTTATTAATACAGTGGCTTGTGTTCACTGGCAGAAGCAGTGTTATTTTACACTGCAAAGTGGAAGCTGTTGTTTAAAACCTGCAGTTCTGATCCCTGCCTTTCTTTAAGGGGTGTCCTCCACGCAGTTGTGTTAGGATTGAATGGGAAGAAAAACAGTTCAGGAGAGAAACCTTTAAGTGCCCTCCCAGAAGCTTTAGAACTGCCAGACTTAGGGATTTTGCATGGTGGTGGAATGTTAATGGATTGTGTGTTTTGGTTTTGTTATGTTTGTTTCAGGAAGCCCAAAAGAAAGATGCTGCTCTTCTCAACTTTTCAGACAAAATTAGGAGTGTTCATGATGCTGCCAGGTGAGTTAAAAGAAAATTGAAAACTTATGGTTAGACTGGAATTGGAATTTTCTCATTTGTGAAGCAGTGAGGTTTATTCAGGAAGGTCTTGGCACAAAACCAGATTTTTACAAATATTTACTGTAGCTTTGAGGTCTTTATTTCCATTTACTAGCAGAAGTATGCCTGCAATGTGCCTTCAGGTATGAGGGTTTTTTATTACATGATCTCTGTAGATTTTTAGTAGTTCTGTCTCTGTCAGATACATCTGCCTGTTCATTACTCTTAAGGGATTGAACTAAAAGAATGTTACTGTTTTCCTTAAACCAATTTTCATTAGTCTCTGAGCAGGCTACAGTACTTTTCCAAATCTGGTACCAGGGACAGGTGCTGGCCCTGGCTTCACTTAGATGCTTTTTGAGGTTTCATTTGCTGTCTTGGTTGGAAAATCTGAAGGGTTTGTGGCTCTGCATTTTTTCAACTTAAACTCTTAAGCTTCATAATTTTAAACTGAACCTGATTCATACCTCAGTAACTGTACTTACTTTAGTGAGGCAGTGTGATCTAAATCTGAAACCTGGAAGTTCTGAAGTTCTATTCCCAGTTTTGCTACTTCCTTACTCTTGAGCTTAGGGCAATCTATTTACATTCTTTTCCCAGTTGCAAAATGGATCCAGTTTCTTAGATCTGATGGAGGGTTAAGTAATGTCTGCAAAAGGCTGAAATCTTCTGAGGAAAGGAGTGGCCATGGAGTTAATCGGAAAATTTTTGAGGGACCACCTGTGTGGCTCTCTGCCATCCAACCCACACACCTTTTTGGCAGTTTGCCATGTGGCCTGCTGGGGAATGTAGCTTTCCTCAGCATCCAAGCCCCCTGGCAAACAGGAGAGAAACAGGCAGAATCCCACATTTGATGATATTTATTTTCTAACCACTTTGTTCTTTGATCACATTTGTTAATGCTGAAAGTCTTCTGTTGTAACTCATGCTGAAGTCTATTCAGGGAGTGCACTCTGTACTTGAAAATGAAACAAAATTAAATATGTACCTCACCACTGGGCATGAGGAAGGTCCTTAGAGAGAACTATCATGTACAAGTTGCTCATAAATCTGCCCAGTCAGAGCATGTTAAAACAACTACCATTATGGTTTTTTTTTTAATTTTTGTTATCTTGCCTACTTTACTTGTAGGCCATCCTCTTCCTCCTTCAAAGGCAGAAAAATGTAGCCTGTATTTTCTACTGCTTTTCTTAGCTGCAAAACGACCACGTTTTCCCAAAACAGGGAACTAAACTTTGCAGATGAAGTACGCAGAGAAAAACCAGCAGACATTATATTCATTTGTGTGTGTACTGACAAACTTATGCGTCACTGTCTGCTGCCACGTGCATTTCAATCAGGCTGCCACAAGTTCTTCAGCTTTAGTGTTTGAAAGTCATGGTGCTGGTGAAACAACCTTTGGAGGAGCATGTGTACAGTTATTAGTTCTTATCTTTTGGCAAACTGTAGTGCTTCAATTCCTAGGCAAAGCTTAGTTCTCTTGTGAAGGAAATGCCAAAGGTTTAGAAGCATTTACCCTCAAAGTGACAGGGAAATTTAGGTGGGAACTGTTGTATGGAACTTGGGTTTCCCAGGAGAACACTTGGATTACACCAGATCAGAGGTCTTTCCGGTGATCTTCAGTTTCTGAGTTCCCTTTTCACAGCAGCAGCTTCACTGCTGGTATTTAGTAGAAAGATGAAATATCATAACTGTAGGATTGAGACTGTGTGGGTCGCATTGCTGTGACTGCTTAGGAGAGTGTAACATGCAATTTAATGATGCCAGATGCTACTGCCAAAGTCAGTAATCCTGGCAGACGGTCTCTTGTGGCCCCCTTTTTGTGGTAGCTCCTGCACTCAAACAGTCATGTTGTCAGTTGGACCAAGCAAAGGATCAGTCTGGAACAAACTGGCTTTTTCCTTTTCCTAGTTTAATTTTCAGTTCACAGATATGGCTGGCCATCTCAAAAATGAGTGCTACAACAGGCGGCAGGACAGGAAAGGAGCACCTGGACAGAGGCAGGGCAGCATTAACCTTTCTAAGGTTATGTGGGTAGGGTGGGTAGGACTGGCTGGAATTAATCATGAAACCACACCCCATGGGAATCTTTTCACATTGCAAATAAGAGGAAATGTGCTTATCTCTCTCCTAATTTTCAGTGTCTATTCTGGAAAGATTTTCTGAACAGGCAGGTCTTGTTTGATAGCCCGTTTGCACCTCATGTAAAGCATCCACTTTTGCAGCATGTTGTGGCTAACCTGTGGGCCACTCCTTCTCCTTTGATAAACATTCTCTGTATGTGCTATTTTTAGGTTATCCATTGATAGTGTAGAAGCAGAGCTCCACTCACTGTCTGTCAAGACAAGATCTGTTAAGGACAGCATCCGACGAGACCCGAAACTCTTTCACCAGATGGAAAACTTTCTCCAGGTTTGTAGGATATCCGTGTTAATGTGTTACTGTCGCCTGAATACAGCAGCATTCCTCAGCTGAATGTCATTTTTGTGGACCTGTTAATAAACAGAAGCACTGTTTTAATATGCCTGGCCTGTCAGTTGTACAAAGGTGTTCCAGCCTCACGCTGTTTGTCATGTAAGCGTGTTGGGAGGGCTGTGTTTTTACAGGGAGGGATATTGGGTGTACATTGCCCAAGGCTGGTTAGGCAAGCGTGTTTAGTGCGTGCGAAATTACTGATGAAGATCAGTAGTTAAAATATAAGACAATTTGGAGTGGTCTCTCGTTTTGTACTTTGCAGCTGCCCAAAATAAAATGTCTGCATGTTATGTTATTCTGGAGCACATCAGTTTTAGCTGAGGGTGTGCTGGGCATATGAATCTTTATTGCTGGGTAACTGAAGAGATATTGTTAGAAGCTGGAAGGTTAAGGGACTCTTTTCTCTACTAATTTACCCTTAACACAGAGTCTCTTATTCAGAGCCATATCATTGTATCTGTGTGGGTTCTCTTTTTTTTTTTTTATTTTATTAAGTACTGCAGTGACTTTACAGGCCTGGATGTATATAGCTCTTACCTTGGAAGCAGAGTTCTTCATATTTTCTGAGTATGTGGTGATGCCTCGAGAAATACATATTATACTTCAATAAAATGATTTTTTTCTGTTTCACACTACAGGTAATTATTAAAAGTAAGAAGGCAGGTGTTAATCTGGAACTTAACCCACCCTTATTTTCAACTTGCAAATGTAGTTAATAGTCCCTGTAGTTTTTCAGGAGATGAAAAGCTGATGAAGAAAGGGGCAGGTTAAGATTGAAATACCTGTCCTCATTCACTCTGAACTGTTGGCTTTTATCCATTGCACCCAGACTCTTTAATGTTACGTTTTAACATGTTTGGGATTTTAAAAAATCTAATAGGTGGTTTTATGTAACACTACAACCTTGTTTAGGCCACATTCCAAAAGAAGTGTTGGGAAAAAAAATTTTACCAATGCATACCTTACACAAACACTTCCGGATTTTGTTTCTAAATTACAGGTGATAACCAAGCTGATCTAAAAGTCAGCTTTGATTATTTCAACCTTGTGAATAAATTCCTGAAATATGTGGGAGGAACTATTTTTTGATGTATGCTTTTATCAGTTGTCCAGTTTATCTTCAATCCAGGTTTTATTGTGGGCTTTTTTTTTTTTTTTTTTTTTTTTTTTTTTTTTTTTTTTTTTTTTTAAGACTAGCAAGTCATATTTGTTCCTATCCTAGTGGTATAATTTTCCAAGTAATTCCTGAAAGCAGGTTTGGATTAAGTGGTCTTAATGCACCTCCAGGTGCATTTTCCCACCCCAATGCTACATTATGAAAAATATATAAGTGACTATGAGTTAGAGATTTGTCTGAAAAATTAACTTTTCTTCTCAGGTTACTTTGAGCTACAGGTGGTGTCAGATGGGGAATTGTGCAAGAATAGGAATGGATAGCTGATGATGCAGATGGAGGAGACAGGGGCACCTGATCAAAGTGTTTTAAGCAGTTCTGCTGCTCAAAGTCTAATTACAGCCTTATTCTCTTCCTCCTGAATCTTCTTCCACTAAACTACTCCCATCCTGTCTATATTGCTCTACACTTATGATTCAAAGTGCTACTTTATGGGAACGTTTTCTGGATGTCTTAAAATATATGTGTTTTCAGTGGTTCCCTACCTTTCAAGCATGAAAACCTTTTTTATTGTGGTCTAGGGTCACCTTAGGAAAGAATTGATTTTGTTATGATATACATAACAAAATGAATCAGTTCACATGTGTTTTGGAAAAGTGGGGAGGAGGAATTAATCCTTTATGCTTGGTTGAGGGGGAAATGGGAAAATATGGAATGAGGAGCTTATAAGGAGCTCCCAGGTCTGTTAGTGTTCTAGTACAGTCTTTGATTTTACTCATCTAAAAATTAAAGCTGTAAGTTTGTTCGAGGGCTTTTGAGCTTTTTCCTGGTTTCCATCCTAGTCACTAGAATGTACATTTTGATTGATCCATTTTTCCTGACCTTCTTTACTCAGTTTGCTGAAATGGCATGTTTCCTTTTGTTAGTACGAGTTTTCCTTCAAGATGTTGATTTCCTGGGTTCTGTAACAACTGCTAGGTTTCAACGTGAATTCCTTAAGTTCCTAATATATACATGACCCATTGTGACTTTAATTTTTGTCTGGTTCATGTGTGTATGGTTTTTGCCACAGTTTGCTGTAAGGCATCTAAAGGAGCTTGAGCACCAGAAACGAGAATTGCAAAAGGAAGGAAATGCTCTCATTGACTTTTTCTGTGAAGACAAAGAAACTATGAAGTTGGATGAATGTTTCCAGATATTTAGGGACTTCTGCATAAGATTCAACACGGCCGTTAAGGTAAGAGTGCTATATGAGGTTCTCACACTTCTGAAGTGGATATTGATTCACATGAATTGTTTTTTCGGCTTAGGGGGCATTTTGTATCTTGTATTCGATCAATTTGCTGAAATGGCAACAGAAAACTGCACTTCTGTAAGCATTCCTTGCCAGAAGCCAGGTGGGAAATGGCCATTGTGGGCAGCCCTGCTGCTCTGCATCTTCTGTTTCAAGCAGGCGAGACCACTGGGATGATACATCAGGGTTGGTCATTGGCCTGCTTGTAAGTGGGCACCTCCCTTCTCTTTTGGTGAGGAGCCTGGGGACTGCTGAGCTGAGCTGTGAGACACATTGCACAGACTTCCTGACTATGGCTCGCTGTTCAGGCCGTGGCCTGGCACTGTTGGATTGCTGGCAAGGCCTTGAGGTGTGGCACACCATTCCTTGGGTGTACCTGCCTGAATCCGCACTAGCTCAGGCTCTCCACTGCCTTCCTTTACATGGCTAGAGGCACTTCACCAAGTCAAGTAAGGACTGTGTATTCTACTTTGTCCTTTCAAAGGGTTTTTGTGGGTGAAAACTTAAGAAGTGCAAGAGGCCTATGGCAGCAAGATACCTTATCCCCAGTGTGAGCATTCATTCGCCGAGTCCCCTTAACTGGTCCTAAGTAATTCAGGAAATGTACTAAGATGGAGGAGCAGTATTGGCATTGATTACAGTTTTGGTTCAGCAAAGTCTGTCTATTGTTACAGTTATTTCTTAGACCTTTATAAATAGATTGAATTAGTTGGATCAGTGCCCTTTTGCAATCTGCATTTGGCAGCACTTTAGATAAAAGCTTTTGTTCAGAAAGAAGAGAACAGTCTCGATTCGGAGCGAGCTGACAGGATGTTCAGCTAATGTGCCTGTTGTACCATTAGTTTACCTAACCTTTATCACCCAAGGCAACAGGAGGGTGAACGTTGCACGGATGTACAAAACCAAAGGGTGATAGCAATTGCAGTTTAGCAAGAGGTGACTTGATCCATATATGTTCAAATATTGGAGATTGAGGATTTCATTCATTGTCACATATTACAAGTGGTTGTTGGATAGCTATGACTTTGGAGGTCCTCTCTCTGCAGTAAGCAGCTGCATTCTAAAAAATTACAAATTAGAATCTTGCTTGCAAATTTTGAGAAGATTTTCTTGCTAACTGTGGATTGGCTGATGTTCCTACAAAATTAGTAGAACAATTTAGAATAAAAATGGCAGTTCTGACAAAAGAATGTGATGTGTAGACAGCACATCCAACAGTCTAAAAAGATGGCTTGTACCACAATGGCCATGTGCACATATTTCAAATGCTTAAACATTTTTTGCAATTTTTTGACATGTCTAAATATGTGCTTAAATTAGATGTTCATCTGATTAAAATCTCCTAAACTCCTTCTGGGTGAGGTTAAAATACTATTTTTCTAATGGTATTAATATCTGCAACTATTTTTAACTATTTCTCTTCACAATGGTATATTTAAAGTTGAGCTTTAGCATTTGACAAGAATTCATTCTGTAATTCCATACCTGTGAAAGAAAGCTTCCTGCCAAACATTTTTCGTGAAATGCAAGCTTTTTTCTTTTTCCTTTCTTAGATGTTCAGGTTTCTTAGGTCTCTAATGCATCCTATCTTTCAGAGCCCAGTGTAGTCTCAAATCCACTTTAAGAGGTGTAGATTAATCCGTTCATCACAAAGCATTAGGGTTTTGTTTACTGACAGCTTTCAGGTGACTTTTTCTGGTCGTGCAGCTCTTCTGTTGTCACAACAATGGGAAGATTAAACTACACAGAGCTTTAGACAAATAAAGGTGTGATTTTTTTAAACAGTGTGTCATTGATTAGACCAGATGTAACAAGATGCTGGAAAATCATGTAACTTTTGAATCCTCTGTCAAGACTAGCCTCTTCCTTCTTTCTTTTGCTACAGCTGTAATGGCTGCAGCAAGCCAAGTTCTTCATTTCAGAAAGTAACACAGAAAGTTCAACTAAAGGTGCAGTTAGATTAAATCTGAAGCCTAGAGGTAATAGTTAAAATGCTGATATTCACAGTAAATCACTGCTAATTATTTTAGTAAAAAGGTATTTACTGTGCTGTCTTTCAAATTCAAACTACTATGGCTTCCTGAACCAAAATCCCTCAGCTTGGCTGCCAAAATCTCCATCCTACCCTGGGCAATCTCTGTACTACAGTTGCCAGTTTTGAAACCAACAGTGATTGTGAGATCCAAAATTGGAGTGAGACATTGATTGATAGTCCTTGAGTGGTGTCAGTTGATGTCTAAGTATTGTGAGGCATTGTGTTAACTTTTCTGTTTGCTTTCATATGCAATTTTCACAAAATTTTCAGTCTGTAATGTGAGAGGAAAGTATCACTGTGTAGAAATTGGACTTCCTGAGGAACAATTGCAGTTGTAGTAAGGTGGGTTGGAAAACATTGGCTGTGTGCTGGTCAGACAAGTTAGTCTTAAAATATGAATGTAAAGATTAGATAGAGGTCTACTAACCTGATAAGACTGCCACCTTTAAACTTGGTGAGGACTTGATGCTCTCCATCTTACATCTGGAACTCTTTGGCTCGACCAAAAAGTAGTTGGGCACTGGAACAGGCTCCCAGGGGAAGAGGTCATGGCACCAAGGCTGACAGAGTTCAGGAAGTGTTTGGACAATGCCCTCAGGCACATGGTGACTCTTGGGGATGGTCCTGTCCAGGGCAAGGAGTTGAATTCAGTGAGCCCTGTGGGTCCCTTCTAACTCAGCATATTCTGTGATTCTAAGATGAGACATCTGCTTGGGTTTGATGGGTCAATTTGTTGGTCTTTGCAAGGTCTGGTGCATTTTTTTTGCGTACGCTGGCCGGATGGATGTGTTGTCCCATTAGTTATTCAGGGAGCTGCTCTCCGTTGGGTTAAGGGTTGCAAGCTGTGGTTGCTGCAGCGATTTCGTGCGTGTGTACGTATTGGAGGTTGGGAGTGGGTGGCAGCAGTAGGAGCTAACTTCAATTGGAAGAAATAAATGGAGAGGGGAAGGAGTGTGTCTTGTTCTTATGCATAGGAGACTGTCCTCTGAGACATGTATTTGTGATTTTCCTCCTTCAGGAGAATAGAGAACGAGAGATCCAGGAACTTCATAGTCTGCAAAGGCGAAAGGAGCTGGAGGAGAAGCGTCGATCCTGGGCAGCTGGAGAACTTGGAAGCTTTGGGCGGAGCAGCAGTGAAAATGATGTAGAGATGTTGGCTAAAAACGGACTTGGAGAATTTCTTCCCTTCTTGCAGCAGAGGCCTCAAAGCCCTTTATACAGAAACACAAATTCCAGACGCTCTCGACTTTCTTTGGGGATGACTGCAGACAGGGAGTTGCAGAGTTTCCTGGAAATCTCAAAAGACGAGGATCCAAACAAGTTTAACAGCCTTCCCCGTGCAAACACCCGACAAGCAAGACCAAACGTAGCCTGGACAGAATCCAAAGAAACAAGAGATCTCAATTTAAATACCTTGCACTTACACCAACAGTCTGAAATGGAAGTGAAAGGTGGTGGCCCTGTGCAGGTGTCCCCAGCTCAGCCCAGTCACCTCAGCAGCTCAGCCGGTCCCGGTGCCCATTACTCACAGAGGAGCACTGACTACAACCTGCACGCTTCCAACGTGTCCTGCGAGGAGTCCACAGAGATAAATGCTCTGGCCCTTGCGTTTGAGGAGCGTGAACTTGTTAAAGGGTTACGTAAGTTTGATATTCAAGGAGCAAAGCCTGCAGAAGATGCACCTTTAATATATTTAGAGGATGCTGGTGGGACAGACCTGGAGACTCTAGATGACCTAAGTTTTCATTCCCTGAGCACTGCCGATGATGAGCTGCCTCCAGCTTGCAGAAGTTCCAGAGAGGTCCACGACCATCAAACCAAAGCAGTGGGTTGCAAGAATGAAGCTTTAGAGCCCAACAGCAGCAGCCCTATGTCTATGGATACAAGTGTTTCAGGGAGTAGGGAAGATGGGCCAGTGTGCTACATGTCAGATACCACGACTGATTGTTCTTTGACATTGGACTCTGAAGAGGGAAATGATTTTAAATCAGTAGGTAAAGAAATAAGAAGTGAGGCTGGCAAAGCATGCTCTTCTGGCAGTGATGCTCAGAACAAGGCTAGATCTTTCTTCTCAAACCTGAATTCCAGCTCTGACAAGGACCTGTCTCTTCACACTTCTACCAATGATAAGGATGATGTCGATAGCAAGCACGCTCTGCCTAAAGAAAAACCCATAAAAAATAAAGATCTAGTAGGACCAAAGACAAACTCTCTAAAAGACCGATCTCCAAGCTCCACAAAATCCAGTGGCACTCGCCCTAGCCACACAGCTCCTTCCAGACCTGTCAGAACTTTGAATGCCTCTGAGAACGAAAGTATGAGGAAGGTGGTGCCTATTTCTCGGTCAAACAGGGCGCCCAGCAGCGTGAAAAAGCCAGAAGCCAAGCCAGCCCTTCGTGAGAGCAGTACAGTGGAAAGTCGGCTGTCTCATCGCAGCTCTGTCCGAGGCACAACAGACACACTGCCAAGGAGTCCCTACAGGCACAGCATGTCAGTGGAGGAGCCAAAGTTACGAAGGGGCACTGTCACCTCAAGCAGTGCTCATTTCGAGAGGGACAGAGTTGCTCTGAGGAAGCCAAGCTCTAAACCCATTAGGAGTAATGTCAAATCAAAGACAGATGAAACAAAGATGTGTCGCTCCAGTGCAAAACCCCAGACCCCTGCAGATGACACCAAGGTTGCCCCAGTCAGTATTCCCAAAACACCACCTGCTGTCCCAAACTTCGCGAGGAATACCGTGGCCTCTTCTTCAAAGCGTGCAAAAGTGGATCTATCCAGCTCATCCAGACCTCCGCCCATCACAAGGTCTGTGTCCCAGAGGCTGCCTAAAGTGAAGCCAGCAGCGACCTCTGATGATCCAAATCCAAAGGAGAGCAGCGTGAGTACCTTAAAGAGAGCGAGTAGTGCCAGAGTGGTTGGAAGAAGCATCCTGCAGGGAGAAGCTGTCAGCGCCAGAGCAGAGCCTGCGCCAAAGGAGCAGGGAGCAGTGGAAAAGGCATCCCTTAAACTGAAGGATGCAAACCGAACGACAATTGGTAAAATACTGAAGCCATTATTGAAATAAGGGAGAGGGGTTTTTTAACCTTGGAATGTGAACACTTGTCCAAGCACTGGATGTCTGTGTAGTGAAATTCCTTTAAACTTTAAACCTTGCCCATACATGGCATCATGTGCTTATTGAAGTATGGCACACTGTTGGAAAAGGGCAAATAGCTGTGTTCTGGTCTAAATCCCTTTTTTATGAATTTGAATGTATTTAAAGCTACTGTGATGGAATGTGAGCAGAACAGCAAATCTTCGCATTTGTGATAAAAAAAAAGTTACCAAAAGCCAAAAAGTTTTAAGAACTTTTACCTATGAGATGAAACACTTTGTGACAGAAAACATGGATTAAGGCCAGTTTTTTTGTGTACATAAGATTCTTCCTAGGACTCAAGCCTTTGTGCTTGTTGGTTTCTTATTTGATGTCAAAATGAATCCTGTGGAACAGTACTGAAATGAATTTAGGTGATTGTGCTTTCCATTGCTTTCAATTCCTTGGATTAGGGAGCTCTTTTTGCCTATTGCAAAGTCCATTGCTGGCAAATGGACAGACTGGGAACTGCTGGCCAAAAAACTGTAAAACAAGACGTTTGCTGTTTGTGGCTGTCTTTAACCTCCCTGAAGAATTTATAGCATGTTTTATGAATGTGTATGTGTGTCTGGGGAAGGCTTTCTGCTGGGCAGGAGGCTTGTTCTCCAAGAATGCGGCAGCATTGTCTTGCATGCACAAGTGGATATGGCTGGTGCTGCATTGGATAGCACAGCTGGAGGCTGTGCCTGTTGGAAGGGCCATTGGCATGACGACTACTCCTGACTTGTTTTGATCACAAGCAAACTTGCCAGCTTTTGGTCATACAGAAGTGCCATATATTTATGATACATATCAGGATGTTTGCAGTTCAGCTCTTGAAGGCTGCAATGTAGTGCCGAGCACTTTCTTACCATTCCATGTTTCCACTGGTTTGTACACTACCAAACTACTTGAATGTTGCAATGGCTCTGATTGAGCCATTAGTTTCCCTGCCTCCTCCTCCTCCTCCACTCCTCCTCCTTGTCAACAAGAATATTTAGCATGAAACACAGAGCTTACGCATGACAATGTTTTTGTAGAGTTCTTTGGTTGCTTCAAATGTGGTTTTTAATGTTTAAAGACTCTAAAGGAATTAAACTAGCATTTGATAAGCTTTTTGCAAAGTAAAAACACCCCTTTATTCCTGCAGATACAAATTTTAACCTCTGTCAGACTAAGATACAGAGAATAAGGGAAAACTTATTCAGCATGCTGTGCATCTTCCCAAGAGAAATGTATTTAGGTGGGGGAAGTGCCGTTCTCCTAAGCTTTTTATTTAAAGAATTGCCTTTTATTCACTTATGAATGAAGCCTCATTTAAGAATAAAATAAAAACAAAAGGACAAGGGGCTAGATCTGTTTGTCTGCTCTATCCCTCTGTGCGGGAGAGCGTAATTCAGTGAGAATGAGCTCACATGCTTCTCACGGGCTGGTATCAGGGACAGCTAACTTTGAGGCTTGAATTTGCCAAGGGGCCTTTGGCTCCTCCCACATACCAGCCAATCTTGATGCAGACATCATACCCAAACACCATGAAGTATTGCACAGGGCCTCTTGTTTGAGTCTGTCCCACAGGGAGAATTTATAGAGCCCGCTTTTCTGCAAGGGCAAATATTTTGCTTTTTGGATAAGCTTTTTGGATACTGCCTCCACTGTGGGTTAGATACAAAAGCATCTCCCTTCTTACTTGTATCTGTGTAGATGTCTACACATCTGCAAGAGCAGATGATTGACTTTTTTCCTTTTTTTTAAAAGAAACCAACGAATTTTATTGGTAGCAAGCTTGAAAAATAATTTAAATGTGTTTGGAACATGTAAATAAATTTCTATGAATATGCATAAAAGAAAACTGACTGTATTTAATGGAACATTTATACATTTCGGAGTAATGCGGTAGTTTAATAAAGTTCCCATTTACTGGGTATGAGGTTTGTACTTTCTCCTTCCTGTTACACTCTTGGCTTTGGTCCTGGAGAGCTCAAGCAACTGAGTCTGGGTGGGTGACTGTGGGAAGGACTCCACAGCAGAAATCGTGGTGTTTGAAATTCTGGCTTTGTTTTTATATTGAGACATGCAGTTGAACTTCAGTTTCTAAACATTTCTGGGTTGGGACTTTCTGCACAGGTTTAGGTATAACATGGAAGGCATTAGATGGTAGATGCAGCACCTTGTGTACACACTGTGTGCTGTGGCCAAGACATGGCACTGACAAGTCTGGATCTGTCGCTATCTTCATGCCTTTGAGCTTAGCACGCTTTATTGAGAAATTCTGGTCTACAACTCCCAGGACTGTGGAAATACAGAACAGCCTGTTTTGCAGGAGCAGGTGGTGACTTTTGCACTGCAATTGTGAATTTCTCAGTTTTGTCCCATTCTCCCATTATTTTTCCTTCTTTATTGCATACGAAAGAACATCTATTCAGCAAGAAAAAAGCGAAATCCAGCCAGCCTCCTTGTCCTCAGGGAACACTTCCTGCTCTCTGCTATGGAAATGATTTCTGGACTGGAATTGCTGCTTTTTGCAAACTTGTTTAGCCCCTGACTTTTCTAGTTTGGCGAGTGTCTCTCCCCATTTGGAGTGGCAAGCACCTGCTGTCTGCCAGTGCTGAGTGACGGCTGCTGGTGGAATCTACGTGGGAAAGCCCTTCACCATCAAAAGGTGTGTCTCAAAAGTTTGCTTTTTTAAACTTCATTTTTATGTCAAAAGAGTTTATAATTACCAATTCATTATTTAAACTACCAGGTGTCAGAGACAGCAATGCCCTGTAGGGTATATTTCCCATGTCATACAATTTTCCCAAAGGCTAGCAGGGCACAGCACTCGCCTGGTTGCAGTTGGCTTTCAAGGAAGAACTGAGACCTTGTCTCCTGCCTTTGTTCTACTGAGTGGCTGATGCTTCTGACTGTGACCAGTGTGCATCAATCTCTGGTCGCTACTGAGGTGGCAGTGAAGTGGGGGAGCCCACAGGACCGTGAGGGGGATTTGGAGCTGTGGAGCTTGTGAAGATTGAGAGATAGAGGGAATCTGTGGGAGTAAGAGGTGCTGATTCATACTTGGAGGAATTTAATATTCACATCTCATGTGGGAACTGCATACAAATGAGGGGCTCAGTGGATCCCTCATTACAACAGCTCATTAAATTATCAAGAAAGACAGAAAGGGCTTCCATCACACCTCCCACAGTGTACAAGCCTGGACTATGTAATTCAAAATAACCCGTCAGTATCTTCCTAATCGGAGGGTCCATCTGTGTGGACGGATGCAGACAGCCACACGCTGGCTCCTGCCTAACCCTTCCGTGCTGGAGGTGTTCCCTGGGCACTGCCCCGAGCTCGCACCCCCGGGCTGTCACTGCACATCCTCCTGGGCTCGGTGCCTCCGGCTCGGCTGCGCTGCTGCACCAGCTCTGCCCAGAGCCCCGGCTGCTCACCGCGGCAAGGCCTGCCCACTGCTGCCTGTGAGAACGTAATCCCTGTGAGAGAGGCCCAGCTAAACACTGCTCCTTTCAGATTTGGCTGCACAATGTTTTCCATTAACTTGATACATGCTGTTTACATCCTCCTGCCGCCAGTGCCAGAGATAACTGCCTTGGGAACAGCTCCCTACAGGTATTGTTAACAGCTGCTGGAAACAAAGGAGTTTGTTTTAGACACATCACTATCTAAATAGCCAAAAATACGTTACTTTTTTATTACTTGTAAGCTGATATTAAAAACTCTGTCGTGTTCTCCTGGTTGAAAGATATGTTCTGGAACTCTTGTATACTGTTAAAACTGGCAGCTGAGGAAGTATCTGCACAAGTCTAAAAGAAAATGACACTGAGGCAAGGGACATGTGAAGAGGTACTTGCTGCCAGGTGTGCGATTGGCACCACCAGCATTAAATACTTCCACTCAGAGAAAATTGTTTCAAGCCCGTGGTTGTTCCTTGCCATATAATTGGTTTCCGTGCCTTTTCAGCCTGAAGGCTGAGGTTGCAGGATAGGCACTGATTGCCTCAGCTGGCAACTTGCTCTGATTAAAAAAGAAAACAAAAATTCTCAATCTGCAGCTGCTGATGTCCTGACTTTCAGCATTGAAGCACTGGAGATGAGCAGGTTGACTTTAGTGGTTGGTGTTTAGGGTGAGGTTGGCAGTGGCTGAGCAAATGCTTAGCAAGGGTGGCCCTGTGTGCATGGAGGGGAGAGAGTTACATGAGTTTCTGAGACCATTCACACCATCTGAAGCAGACAGACTCCCTTTGTACAGAGATGTGCCTCTTCTGCTTTTGATCAGGTCTGAACAATAGTTCCTTGTTTGTCCTATTCTATCCTTACTTGTTGGGAAGAGGAGGGGAAAAAAGGCAAGAAACTTTGATGCTTCCTCGTGGGTCAAGTGGAGCAAAGATGTAAACTCTACCTACTTTGGTTTTTGTCTTTTTTAAACAATAGGACTTTGACTCATAAATAGAGCTGTTAGCTTCAAATAACTCTCTGTGCACAGGGGTAACAGATATTTTTAGTGGCTGCAGTGATCTAGCAGCAAAATAAGCATAAAGGCAAGAACTCTGTTTAGGTCCAGAGTACATCTCAGTGATTGTTTCCTCTTCTATGGAAACAAACCCTAGCAACTGAACCCAGACAATGTTCATTTGGGCACCCAAGAGGAGCTGGCTAGAAAATATTTGATTCCACTTCTAAATAATTGTTCACAATTCATTTTATTTCCCTTTATTCTTCCATTCTTTGTCATTAGAAATAAAAAGGTGACCTTCAAGAGAGAGCAGTAAAGCAGAGCTGAGGGATACAAAGCTGCTATCACCTTCACTTCCCTGATGCTTGCTCCTCATGGTCCTTTTCTGTAGGTTTGGAGAAACATTAATTGACTCTCTATGTACACTTCTGGTAGTTTGCTCAAAAGCGTAAGATTTTACATCTTTCAGGTGGCACAAGTTGTGGGGAGGAACTAAATATATATCTAAGGTGGATATGTGCTCCATTGGTGTTAGGAATTACTGAAGCCCAGTAACTAGGGTGCTTCCTAGGGAAAAGTGCATAAGGAAGGAAGTGACAATAGGCAGAAATGGGGAGAAGTGTTCAGAACCCTTACAGGTCCCTTTCTGTCTGTTGTTTCTGGCAGCCCTAGGTTTAAACCACAGTCTCCAGGAGAAACCAGGACTCCCCTGTGCCTGACTCCACTGAATCACTGCAGAAAGCAATTGCCTGAGAACTGCTGGAGTCGCTTGAGTTCTAGGGCTGAAAATGGGACACGTTGCTAACTTCATGTTTTGGTTTCTGGTGTTTCTCACGCAGCATTTTAAACTGATTCAGACATATTCCCTATGCAAATCTTTAATCCCTGTTAGGAAGAAAAATGGGTGTAAATGTGGTTTTGATTTTTCCCCACCCTTTTACAGCTGTATTTGCCCCTATATGTCCCATGACTGCTTCCTCCCACTTCTGTTTCCTCTGTTATAAGCTTCCATCTTCCTCTTAGATTTTCCATCATCTGTTAATAACTCATCCCTCTCTTAATCTTATTTCCACGTGGCAGGCTTTCTGTACTCTTCCATTTGCTTCATCCTGCTTTCTCTCCGTTTCTTGATTCCAGTGGCTGTTTTGCTCCATCGCTTTCTTCTTTCTGCCAGTGTAAGTCCTTCTCAAACGTCTGTCTGCAAAATCTGCAAACTGAGACTTTTTGCTGCCAGCTCCCAGTAAGGTGTGGGAATAGAGGAACAAAATGAACTCAGGCTTTTAAGGCTTGCATGTCTGAATTTTGCAGCTTTGCCTTGTTACTGCAAGCAAGTGGCTGGGGGAGGCCGTTACTGAGAAGTGCATCTTTGCGTCTTTTCTCTGTGCACACATCGCTCACCCCCTACGCCGAGCAGCTTATGAGGGAGCTGAGAATCCGAGCACATGTGGTGATTTTGCAGAGGTGGGTGAGGAAAGTCTGTTCAAATAAAGGTGTGACTAATTTAGCTTTGCGGCGTCTAAAAAGCCCTAATGAAAGACTGTCGACGACAGCTTCAAAAGCCATTTGGTGAAGTGATTTCTAACCCCACCCATAGTCCTGGTACCGAAAGCAAATACATTTGTCCTGCCAGTTTGGAGAGCTGCTTCCCTGTGCATCAGAGCAAAATAATTGTATTACTGTTTCTTAAGTTTGCATGTAGCTTTTCATGTATGGAAAAGCTTAGTATGGACTAAGGCTCCAGGATATTTTGGGTTTCTCTGATAGGGTAAGGACAAGAATCTTTTTAAAAGAGCAGATGAAAGCTCTTGAAGAATGTATACTCAATTTTTCTCCTGCTGAATGTAACTAATGGCTATGTGAAAGGGAGAGCACTTGGAACACATGCACAGTGTATTCATACCATAAGCATTGCTTATTGCTGCAAGTACTTGGTGCTCACATGTGTTCTTTCTGAAAAGAACAGAATCCTGTTTAAGACGGTCTTTCCTCCCAGGAGGTTATAGCCTAAGCAATTGAATAATTGAGCTGAGAAGGCATCTGCAGAGGTCGCCCAGCCCAGCCTCCTGCTCCAAGAAGAGCTAACTTCACATAGGTCACTTTGCTGAGGGCCATAGCGTGTTCTTAGCACAAAGAAGTTAGAAGAGGGAGGAGTATGATTTTGCTACTGAAATAAAGGTTCTGAAGATGGGAAAACCCTAAGGAAAATGCTGGTCTTCTGTAGGCTATGGCTTGAAAGCTGGGAATATGTTGCAATTTTTAATGCTACCCTGTCTGAGGTGGCTGATGGTGATGTGAAGTCAGTAAAGCAAGTAAAGACAGGAGCTTGGCAAGAAATGTGAGAGAAAACTCAAAAGCAGCAGGCAACCTACTGAATGCAAGAAAGAAAGAAGTTTGTAGCTTAAGGGACATCAGTTTAAAAAAAGAACACTGAAAATTGCAAAGACTTGTGGGAACACTGGACTTTTGTAGTTTGGATGAAGAAAGAGGAGAGGTGAGAGATGCTCACTAGCCAGGCTGAGGATTAGTCCAGCACTGTTAACCTGAGCACAGGTGAATGTGGACAGGTGCTGGCAGTGCCAAAATCAATCTGTGGGAAACTGAGGAACGACCCCTGAGAGCTCAACAGCTCAACCTTTCCTGGCAGAGGTTTGCTTACCCTCTTCTTAAAGGAATTAAGGACCAAGTGGAAAAGTAAGTTACAGTAAGTGTTCCCAATGACTAGCTTGTGCTCTGCAGGATGGGATATCTCTTTATGCATACATTGTTAAGAAGCAAGTCTCCTTACAAATGTCATACTTCTGATGCTTGTTTTTTCTTGCAGTGTGGCTTTATGAATGAAAACAGCACCCTCACACTTATAGCAGAGCTGCTGTGATCATCCCAAGTACAAATACTTGTATGGAGTGTGCAAAACAGCAGCTAACTAGGAAACCTAGAAATCCAGGAAGTATTTTTACATTACTGCAAAGTACTGCCTGAGTTACTGTGAGGGATTTGATGCAATCTATTGCCAGAGACTTGAAACTCAACTGGACGGAGCAGGGGCTGGATCATCTAGCAGCTCCTGATGGTGCTTTTAGTGGCCTCTGCAAAATATGAGACTGGTTCATACTCCAGTAGAGATAGCCCCAGATCAGAATTCATGCTCTGAAGGACCTCATATTGAGTAAGGCAGCAAAGGAGATGGCAGTAGGGAGAATATGAATTGCCTCAGCCAAATCTTAACCCCTGCCCTCTCTGTGCGTACCTTGCAGTAGGAATGTAACCAATTTTCACTGACTACTTGGATCTACTAAACAATATAACCACTGAATCAGACCCTGCAAGACAATTTACAGATGAGCTGCCAGCTGAAGATACAGCATGGAGGCTGTGGGTGGGGTGTTAGCAAGAGGAGCTCTTTAAACAATGGTGAGAAATATTGCTGAAGTCTTGGTCTGTTCCTCATCTGTACAACAAGAAGAGCAAGGCCACTGGGCACAGCACTGGGGTCCCAGAGGTTGTGGTGTCCCCAACCCTGCACAAAGACAGTATCTGAAATAATGTGAAATGTGGCATAAGCAACCCGTGGGAGAAGGGCATATGGAATATACAGCAGGAGACGTTTCATAATTATAGAAGCAACCAACAATATTAAAAAAGACCATAAAGCAGAGATCTGCAAGAATGTGTAGCTTGAAAATTCAGCATGAATTGGCAGTGTGGTCCATGACTAATCACAGAGGTCCATTGTATGATCGAGTTTAAACTCTTGTTTAATGAAAGTACTTCTCTGAATAAGTCTCATTTAAAGTACAGTAAATATCTCTGAATAAAATGTCCAACCCTAATATACCACATTTTAAATGACAGAGAAATCACCCCAACCTTTGGTAAATAGCTTGAACACATAATCACGCTCTCTGTTTAAAACTGTCATAGGATTTCTAGCACAAATTAATCAGGGTGGAGTGTCTAATTGCTGGTAACTGGATCTGTTACAATGCTGTGTGCCAAACTGGCAAATTCTTATTATCATATTTCTGCTTGATTAAGCCTTTGCAGGAAAGGAGTTGTGATTTCCCCCACTGAGGGTCCACAGTGGCTCTTGGGCCAGCCCGTGCTCCAGGGACAGTGTGGGGTGCAGAAACACTTGGCAGACGGAGTCCCAGTGTGCTTCCACTGCCAAGGTGGGATGGGGGAACCTTGTTCTCAGCAGGCTGAGGTGGCTTTTGGCACGGGAGGCACTGTTGCTGCTCACAGGCACTGGCTCTTGGCCCCAGGCTGGTTCCCCCTCAGCTCCATGCAGTCAGAGGCTGCCGTGGGATAGCGGCTCTGGCTGGCAGAGTGCTGCCTGCCTGCTGGTCTTGGGGAGACCCACAGGAACAATTTAGAAACCTGTTCAGCAGAGTTAAGTCTGACAGCAAATTCAAGTGGAAGCTCTGGGAGGTTGGATCAGTTTCCTGCAGTGGTTTCCCAAAACCACTCTAGGTAACCCAAGTTCAGTCTCTGTTACATTAAAAATGTGCCTAACAAAAGGGACTTGTTTCAGAAATACACAGTAATTGTGTCTAGAGGGTTATTCAACCAGGCATCCACTATCTGGCCAGTTAAGAGTCTTCATGCTTCTGAAAATCACCAGGGCTGTCTTTGGCCAGACCTGTTGTACTTGCTGTTCTGTTCTCCCTAATGAGGACAATGTGGATGCTGATAAACCCTATGACTTTCCCCTCTGTTGTCTTCTGCAGCTGGCCTGCAGCTCTTTGGCCTGGTTGTCCTGTCCCTAAGCAAGGAATATGTATTTTTCAGTAAACCTCTCTCCCTTCCTCTTGGGACTGTGTTGAGCGTTCCGTAATTAAGGAGACAGTGCTAATGTCTAATGACTCATTTACTGGCATACTTTAAAAAGGGAACTCTGACTCTGTCCCCTCTTCTCCTGAGTTTCCTTCTCTCCTTCCCTTCCACGAAAGCTGATGAGAAACCTTGAGCTATCCTACAGATAAAATGACAGCAATGCCACTTGCTTCTCAATTGACCGTTTTTTGACTGTTGACAATTTTCTATATTTTAAGGGTGCATTTAAGAAGAGAGGACTCTTTTTTTCCTTTCTTTTCCTTTCCCCCCCCAATCTTTTTCCTTTTTTTTTTTTGAGCAGACCTGAGCTGTGCTGCTCCCTGATAACTCCCGTTCCCTGTGCTATGGAAATGAAACGTCTCTCAGTTGAGCACAACAGGTTTGCTGCAGTGCCTCAAGGTGACTATAAAACAGGTGGCCTCATCTCGGGTCGTTCTCCTTTATTGATGTTATTGCAGAGTCCCGTGCCATGGCAACCAAAGGAGTTGCACCCTCTGGAGCTGGAGCGGGGCGGAGGGACGAAGGACTCGGCAATGCTGTTGGGGATCAGCCCTGCTGCAGCCGGCGCCCTGCCAGCGCGGGTGTTTATCCAGCACTGCCGTGAGTCACGGGTGCCATGCTCCACCAAAGCCACCTCCAGCAGCCTCCCCATGAATCACTGCAGCCTGAGAGGACTTGCAACAATTCCTGGGCCACCAGAAGGATGATCTCATTGCCTGCTGAGTGGAATAAGGATAAAGTCACGTGGAACTCTGCTCCCGGAGCCAGGAACATGGCATCCCAGCAAAGAGCTTTCAGGTGACCTAATCGGGCATGTGATTCAGCGTTACAGGACCAAACAGGGCAAAGATCCTTCTCGCAGGGAAGGAAGGAAGGAAGGAAGGAAGGTACTGCCATATACAAAGAATTAATTTGAGGTGACTTTCATACCAAAACTGGTAAGGCAAGAAGGAATGATATGGCACAGGGTCTACAAAAGGACTTACCTTTAAGCAATTCTCTTTGCATTGACTGTTTTGGTCTCCTTTTTGGATTCTCCGAGTGGTATTGCCGATTCCAAGTGATCACAACGTGAAGTCTGATGATGTAATCTTTGCACACTGTGTCCAGCCCATGGAGCTGAGTTACTGCGATACCGGTTCAAACTCACTTGCCAAACCCAGCTGGAGGAATTACTTGAGTTTTTCTCTAGCTGAAATAAAATGCTTTTGCCTGTTCTAAAAATTAATTTGTGGCAGTTTTCCATTTCAATTGGATTTGTTGTTATATCCAAGAAATTGCTGATTTCTGAGCAGGCATCAAGTGGTCTTTTCTGATTTAAAATATAAAAAATAATAACCCTTTGCTCCTTCTTGTAAGACAAACCTTTAAAAATGCTATGAAAAGTGCTAGTTATTTTAAATGCATGGACTTCTAAAATAAAAACCAAAGCAGAAAATTGGTAAAATTTTAAAAGTCATCTTGAAATTGTAAAAGGCTGATAATTTTACAAGAATTTAAAATCAGCTCTTCTTTTGGTTAAGAAAGGTAGGGGGGTGGGTTTGATGAAGTTGGAATTTGCATCTATGACATTGAGGCAGCTCAAAGCTGCTTCTTGCCTCTATTTTTGTCAGCTGGAGTTCAGATCTCAGGAGAAAGTGGAGGAAATTTATTCCCAAAGATCCCTGGGGTTTCAAGGTGCTACATCTGCTGGCTCCAAAGCATGCATGGGAAGCCAGTGGGATGCAGCAAGGAGCAGTCAGCAGGGCTCAACTTCTGCAAATATTCGCTCCTTGAACTGTGTTGAGTGTTGGCCATCATCCCTCTTCCTGGGCAAGGCATCCCCACGTGTTGGTGCTAATTGGATAGTGCTGACAACCCCCAAAGTAATATTTTGGCAGCTGCTTTCCATTTCTTGACTCTGTTAGGTGTATGTTGGTGGCTAACCACATGTAACAGCACGGGTTAGATAATGAAATCATTGGGGTAAGCACTGATAGGACTGAAGAAAATGATCCCAGAAGGGACTCCCTCACTGTCAACCATCAAACGGCACCACCCAGCTCACATCCATTAATTTTCCCTTCCCCAGGCCTGATGTTGTCTTGCATCACGGAAAAGCCTTGTGAAAATCTCAGCTGAGGATAAATGTGGTGGTTCTCAGCAGCAGGTTGGTCCAATGCTATCAAGCACCACAGCTGAAGTACTTGTGAAAATTGGCCTGCTCTGGTTTTCTGTTCAGCTTCTGGTTTCAACATTTGTCAACCTCTCGGCAGCCTGATTGCTTAGTTGGTAAAAGGGATGAGCTGCTATACTAGAAAAAAGAAGCCTGTGGGATGTACTGCATCCCTGGGAAGCTCTCTAATGATTTTGTAGGCAAGGTGGAAGCTATCAGGTAAAAGGCTCTACCTTTCCCAGGAGAGCTACTTTGCTGCGGAAGGGTGCATCCGAGCATGGCCCAAGCCAGAGCTGGAGCACCAAGGGCACGATTTGCACGGCCTCTGTGAATACCAGCTCTGTTCTGGCTTGCAGGGTTTTAAGGAAGTGAGCTTCAGTTGTGATGACATCAGGGAGCTAACATCAAATTCAGGCTTGGTGAACTCTGAATGTGCCTGCCCTTTTGCAAGGACTTTCCTTAGCTGTTGTGCTCGCTCTTTTGAGTCATAACCGCAGTGTGCACGGTGCTGCCCAAGTGCAGCAAATGACGCAGGGCTCACACTTCAGGAGAGGTGTCTCAACAGCTCTCCCTGCAGCAGGCTGGGTAATCTTGAAAATGCTGGTATTTTTCATTAAAAAGTCAGAGTGTGTGTACATGAGAAGGGATGAGGGGTAGTTGCTGCTTTCCACATCTCACTCCTGTGGGGGCTGGAAAGGCGATGCTGGCAGCTGGTTCCTCAAGGCGGTCCCCGCTCTCTGAAAGCTTTAGAGATGGGAAGGTGGGCAAAGGAGATAAAATCTTTGAATTGTGGCTATAAATGGAAGGGGAGGTTGAGATGTTCTCCACTGAAGTGGCTGAAAAGCCCAAGTATTTGGAAATGATCTGAGCACAGAGGAAACAACTTGTTTATGATCCTGCAGCTCTCTCAGGCCTGCTTTATGCACAAATATGGCAAAAAAAGATTTTTTGAAGAGCTACACAGGGCTGGGGAAAGACAAAGAAGCAAGATCTCTTGGTCAGTTGCCTGGCTTGCCGGAGGGGAAAAAGAGCCCCAGAGCCTCCTGCCAGGGAGCAGATCCTTTAGGGAGGGGATGCTCCAGGGTGACTTGAGGCAGAGAGAGGTGAAGCACACTGTGATATTCAGCAGTGACCAAGCCAAGGCCACAGTCCTGCCAGGTGTAGGAGGCAGTGTAGCTCCCTCCTCTGCCTTCTGCCCTCCCCACAGAAGAGCACAGGGGTGAGCATGGTGGGGGCCTTGGACCTTGAGGAAACTTATTCCCAGTGCCCCCGAATCAGTGCTTGTGCTCAGCTCTGCAAGCTGGATGCAGGCAACTTGTTTTCATGGATAAGAAAGCTCAGTCTGCCCCAGTATTTTTTTCTCCCCTGTCCTTTATCGCTTTATTAATCATAATAGGATTATGCTTGTACTCCTCTTGGCCCAGAGGTGCCTTGTATCCGCTAAGAATAGTCAACAGCCACAGCCAAGCTGTCTTGTTTCAGGATGGCCAGCTGGGGCTGTGTGGATGGCACACCCTAAAGTTAACTGTGTGACTGCAGGACTCCACTGCTGGGTGATGTCTTAATCGCTTGAGACTGCAGCATAGCCCAGCGTGTGAACTGAGGGCTTCCTTCTGGGAGGCACCTGGGTCTAACTAGTGAAATGTGACATGAGGCATCCAAAATACAAGGCAGAGGTCTACACAAACTAGTTTATCTAAAGGCACTTTGGATGAAGGAAATGTGTGTGGATATGGTATCTAATAGAAAACATACTCAAGACTCCCTCCTGTTTTACATTGCAAACTTGTGCTGCTTTTCTGCCAGTTTTTGGTATTCTGAGCTTTTGAGAAGTAGAATCCTGATGTTTCTTAGTGAAGAATGTGGCTCTACTGCTGCATGTTGGAAAAAAAAGCTTTCTATTTAATTTTTTTAAGAGAGAAATAAGGATGAGCATGGTGGGAAGAGCACAGGGGATGAGATGAGTGAGACAAGCGGAGCCAAAGGTAGTGACCAAGAGGTATGGAATATCAGCAGGTGCCCAGTGTGATTCCTTGAAGAAGAAGCTGCTCCAGGAGCAGTCGGGTTGAGGCATGCACCACGTAAGTAGTGAGTTGTTCATCATTACTCAGGGGAGCAAGACAAATGAGAAAGCAATTGAACATCAAACCATTGTTTCTGATTTCCTATGTTGAAAATAAATGATTCATTGAGTGCTTTAATTGATTCATATACGTGGCTAGGAGCTCCAGTCTTGATTTACGGATCTCTTCACCAGTCAGGCTGGAAAGTCTTGCTCCCACTCACTTTATTTGTGCAACAAACATCCTTTTCTCTTGGCCAACCCACTTACAAACTTTTTTTTCTCTCTGATCACTTACTTTGCCTTTAAGAGGCTGGTGATTCCTCTCACTTATATGGTGCTTTTTAATTCTTGTTTTAATTAGCAGAGGGGCTTGAAAGGGCTGGGGATGGCTGTGCATAAACTACTGGGCTCTGTGCCCAGCAGGGCAAGCAGATGACCCCATCCTCATAGAGCTGCAGTCTACAGTGTACCATGGATTTATAGTGTCCACTGCCAAATAAGCAGAAAGAGAACATTTGGCAACTTAAAAGCCTTTTGTAACTCCTTGTGAGATATACTGTGGAGTACTTTGTGTCTGGTAATCTGTATGCCCTCCATAGATAGCAGCAGCTGCTCACAGGGCCTGAGGAGGCTGTGCCTTATCCTTGTTGCTGTCTCTGTTATCTACACGCCTGAGGAGGAGGTGTTGGAGATCTGCCTCTGCTTTGCCACAGCAGTTCCATAAGTCATCAAAACAGAAGGGAAACAAGAGGGTATTTGCTGTAGGTGAGGGGAAGGAATGGGGAGGGAGGGGTATCTCCCGGCATGTGTAACCGGTGGGTGGGGAGAGGTGTCAGGACAGCTGCAAGGACAGGGAGGTCCCATCTAGCTGATTCTGGAGAGCAGGTCTCTGGCAGTTCTGACTGAAGGGGACACAAGTGGGGAAAGGAGGGAAAAATAAATTTGACAGTTATCTCAGAGTTTATCAGGTGGCTAAGGCAGAGGCAGCTTCTCGGTAGCCCTGTGTGCCCCCAGCCATGCAAAGGCAAATGCCCTGTCTGCCCCTTCACCACCCCAGCCTTGTTGTGGCTTGATTCTGTTGGGTTGCATGGCTCTGCCTACATATCTCTGTGTGCCCTGAGGTCAGGCTGTGGGGAAGCAGGACTACCTGGGAAGAGCCTTCTACAGCCAAAAGTACCATAATGCCACCAAGCTCCTTGACTCATGGCAACCACAACTGAGATGGCAACCAATAAAGTGGGCAAGATAAAACAAACAGCAAGAGGAAAAGAACCCCAAACACTAGCAGTATCTTGCAAGTAGGAGAGTCCTAACTCAGTTGCCCAGGAGCTAATTAAGAATGGAGCCTGACAAGAGCTCTTACGGGATGAACTGGATTTATCCATGCTTTTCACCAGCTCGTTCTTCAGTTGCTTAACACTTTTTTTAAACAACTTTTTTAACTCTTGGTTTTTTTTAACACTTAAAAAAATGTTAACACTTTTATCACTCAGCTCTTTGCTGTGGTGCTGGGAGTGGCAGGGAGTGAGACAGCACAGGAGTTGGGAGGGTGGGCAGGAGCTGCTTTTTTTTCTCTTCCTGCACTTCACACCATGGTTATGGGGCTTTGGCTGGCAGACCTGCATTAGCCTGGTGAAAAGGGTCTCCAGTCCTGGACCCACAGGTTTCCTCTCTGATTTGATCAAATGTCTTGGCTGGATCTGTTTGGCAGTGGAACAGCTACAGTGCTGCTATGTATGTTTGTTGGATTTTGAGTGACACATTTTTGCATCAAAATGGAAGGAGCTCATGTCCTGTGTCTGCTCGAGGGAGCTCTCACAAATGAGAATAAATCTAGAAACACCTCCTGCTCTGTGCCCAAGCTGTCTCTGGTGCTTGGAGGCCTGAGCCTCCCACTGTCTGACAGTGTAGTACAAGTGGGTTATCTGCTTTTGTGTTCCAGCCATGCAAACCTGGTTTCTGCAATATATTCTGGAATTTTGAAAGCCTGTAGGGGAAGGGTCTGAGTCCTTTACTCTGTCCGGAGAAGCTGTGCAGGCAGGCACTGGTGGGAAGGCTGCTGTGTCGACTGTCCAGCTGCAGGAGCTGAGGTGACAGTGAGCTCTGCTGAAGCTGGGTCTAGTTGTTCCACTCTTTGATGTGTATCTTCCTTCTTTCAGCAATGATTCAGTGAAGACAGCATGGGTTGGGTATGGTGGGGAAGGGCAGGATTAAAGAGTGGGATCTTTAGCTTTGAAATCGGGTGTTTTGGGAAGGGAGGTAGCTCGGAAATTTGGAAAATGCAGTTTGTGGTGAAAAGAAAGAAAAAGAAGAAAGATGTGGGTGGGCTAATAAACAATGTGATCATATAGCCACAGACAGAGACCAACACCTGGAAGGATGCTGGTGTGCTTGTGCTACCTGTTACTTCTTTTCTTGTTACTGGTTAAAAGACAGCAATGTAAAATAAATCTGGGGAGGATTCAGTGTTCCCCTTCCATAGGCCATACATTTGCAGGGAAGTGTCTCTGTAAGCCTTTCTTCAGTCCTGGTTCTGCAAAGAGGTTGCAGGAACTAATTATTCATGATTTTATCTTGCTACCTGAAATACATAAATAGCCTAAAGGTTCCTCTGATGGACTTCTTCCAGCTCTTTGATGTGCCAAAGATAATTTCTGTACATACTCCCTCAACCTGTCCCCACTCCCTACCTAAAGTTTAATGTTTCTACTTGTTATGTTTACCTGTCTGTACTAGACTGTAAGGTCTCCGAGGCAGGGACCTTGCTGTCTTTCATGCTGAAGTACCTTGAAGGAGTTGTAACTTCAACAGCTATAAAATGTGATATAAATTATTAAGGCAATGTCAACTAACACAACTCTTTGGCCTTTTCTGCACTAGGCAAGTCTTCCACAGGGCTGCCAGCTGTTCCTGACACTGGCTTGGCATGATCTATGCCAGCAGTGCCTGCAGGCCATCCCCAAGAGGCAGCCACCGTCATGAGAACACACAGTGCCCTGCAAGACAATCCTGTGTCTGTTACAACAAGCAGGCTGATGTAGCCTGTGCCCACTTGCAGTCAGGCTCCTTATGAGGTGTCAACAGTGGCAAGGCTTTTTGGAAAGCCTCCACATGAGAGAAATCACCCTGCCAGCAGCAGGACCCCATGCCCCCATGGGTTTAAAAACTATCTCCTGGAACTTCTAAAAGCTCGAGTATCACAGTGCTCTGGATTTAAGTTCCCTTGTGTGAGAGTGTACCAATGAAAGCAAACAGATGCATCCCTGTCTACAGCAGTTAAGGCAAGAAATAGGCAAAGCCGAGCAACAGGCACTGCCCTGCCCCAGCTCCCGCACGGCTCTGCTGCATCCCTGGGGCTGGGACCCCCACCTCACACTGTTTCTGGGAGCGTGCCCCTGCTCCCAAAGTCCACAGTGCACTTGCTCTCTCACCTTCCTCTCTTTGGAGCCGTTTTCTTTGAGCAACCTGGGATGTGTCAGGGAGAGACCTTGTTTTTATAACCTCCTGTTATGGCTGGAGGAGATGCCTCTGTGGTGACAGCTGGGGGGCAGGCTTTGATCTGATGCATCAATGCCTCCTCTGGGAATTCAAGCCTCTGAGTCTTATTTGCCCTGGGCAATCATTAGGAGGATTTCCCCTAAATAAAGAGACATCAAACCTTATCAGCTGTCTTGCAATGCCTGTGTCACTGCTCTTTGAAGACAGCATCTGCCACAGAGAGGTCAGCCAGGGCAATCTCTGGGTAGGAGTCCAGTGCGAACACCAAAGCAGTGCAAAAGTGGAGGGACGTCCTGGCATTGCTTCAGCCCCATGGCATCCCAGCAGTTCAGGGACTAACAGCCACTGGGCCAAGAGCCCAAGTCCCTATTAACTCCCTGCCAAGAACATGGCCTTTCTGGCTTCTCTTTAGTTTGCAGTAGGTGTTGGCAGGGTGCCATCAGCAGGGTCTCTCCAGCATCAGGTGCATCCCAGTCACCTAGAAAAAGACTCTGCAAAGCCTGCTGAGCCCTGGCAAGGGGGCAAGTTGGGCTGGGGATGCTGGCAAGAAGGTGTTCGGTCCTACAAGGGGTTCCTGGCACCCACTGATACCAGCCTGAGGCTGGGCTGTCCTGCTGCAGTGGTGGAGAAAAAGCAGGTCTTGCTTTTGGGTTTTGCAGCCCTCATCACTGCAGCATCCTAGAAATGAACAGGGGCTAGTGGAGCAGCATGGTCAAGATTAGGGATGAGAAACTGGGACATCCAAGTTCTGCTTCTGGATTTACTACATGCTCTTACTTTGCCTAATTGCAAAAATGCTGATAACACCTTCATGTTTTTCATGCCAGTTTGGCTTCTGAAAGATTGACCATGACATTTAGAGGTAAGCTGCAGGGCTAAAATGCTGTTGCACATACAGGTTGTTTTTCTTCTTCAGAGAAGCTTATTTCCAAAGACAAGGGAGTGGTGATGTTGAAGGCCCTGTAAATTGGTTCACGTGGGGAGCTGCAGACCCTACGCCCAGCCAGACTGCCTGGCTTGGAGTTAGCTGTACATGAGACCTCAGAAGTGCCTGCAGTTTTGGTTACTTCTTTCACACATCTGCTCCTGCACACTGCTCAAGGCTCTTCCATGCTTCTTTCAATCAGAGCTATTCTTTCACTGACCCAAGCCTGCTATTCACTGATGAATTGGGTGCTGTTCATTGCAGCTTGAAATACTATTTTGCTACTCTTAATGCTTCCCATTCATTTGCTGTGGTGATTGGATTCATAACAGCAGAGATGCAGCTTTCATTGATACTTGATGCAGCAGCAATACCCTCAGCAAAGGCTTTTTTGTACATAGGCTCCAAACCTTTCAACCACGCTATCACAGAAAGCCATAATGTCCCTTTTCTGCAATGCCCCGAGCCACCTGCAGCCCCTGAAAGAGGACATTGTTTCCCCAATTAACCAAACAACATGGGCAGTGTCTGTGCTGGTTGCAAGGGAGGGCTCTGGGTAATCTCTTGTTGCCCTGCCCCAATCCCTCACCCTCCACATCCCCCCCATCCTGTTTGAGGCTGAATTTCAGCCCTACTGCTGTTTAAAATTATATGGAAGAATATTTGCAGGGTGGGTTATTTTAGCTGCTAAATGAGCCTCCTGATATGTTCACAGTGGGACTGGCTCTCCTGGGGTCTCCTGGTGGGTGGGGTAGATGATCCTGCTAGGAGGGATTCCTGCCTGCTGGGGCATTACATGATCAGATACAGTTTTCTTCTGGCCTCAAAGTGACCACTGGAGAAGTGGGCATGTTTTTCTTTTTCCTTTTCTTTTTTATTCTCCAAAAAAAGCACTAATGTGGGGAGAAGATGCTGCACCACCTTTTGCTCAGATAAAAGGAGTCTGACACCTTAGCATTGTTCAGAGACAGGAAAATTACTCTGTCTAGTGAATATTCTAAAGAGATATTCTAAAGAAGTAACAGGGTGCAATCAAAATCCCCTGTTTAAAAGAAGAGCTGTCTCACTCCTGCTAAGCCAACAATTTAATTGTTTCGCTCATCTTTTGCAGAATAACTTTAGAGAAGGAATGGTGGAAATGTCTGTAAATGCTTTTTGATAAAGAAAAGGAAGATTCAGACTGTAATCCATGCTGGCAACCAGAGGAAAAAAAAATCTCTGCCTCAACAGATAAGCAGTGGTTTATTATGGGCATATCCTTGCCTGTTTCACTGAGTGGAAAGAGGAGTTGTCACCTGTAGCTCAGCGCTGTCAAGTGCCACCCAGCAGCAACACAGTTGCCATTAGGCAGGGTGTGATACCAGCCCGTGCTTGTTTTGGATAAACAGAGTTGTGTTTGGAAGGGAATAGCAACGCTGTTAAAGAAAAACAGAGTACTTAAAGAAAAATGGATTGTAGATTATATGCTGAGCTAGTAAAATGGAAAGAGATGGCAAAGATAATCTCTGAGCTGGCCCACTGCAGTCCCCTGGGAGTTGTACTGCCTGGAGAAGTGGTGGGGGCATTATTATCCCAAAAGATGCAGAGAAGTGTGCATAGTACTTTGAATCACCTTTTTCTCTGTCCCACATTCTGTCTTTCTTCCTTGTGGCTGTCTTGGAGGGGGTGGAACACTGGAATCACCTCTGCAACTCAGGAAGAAGAGGAAAAAGCATCTTAAGTCTCAGGCTCTTGTAAACATTCCCCTTCTCCTTTCAAAACCGGTGTCTCTATTTGTGTCCTGTCCAGTTTGCAAACAACTGCTGACACCAAGTAGGTGCAAGCCTGTTCTGCCCATGGTGTGCAGGGCTTGGGGTGAGGGGCTCTGGGGAAGTGGGGGTCCAGCAGCATTGCCCTCAGGCAGGGCTCCTGTGGGCAGGCAGAGGTGAGGCCATCCTGGGACTCACAGATACAGTTCCTACTAAAGCCATGCAAAAACATACCTGGCACAAGAATAGCTTTGCAGGATTCCCCTTCCTGCTATTTCCCTCGAGGCCTTAGCCACTTGTTTATCTTGTGGGAGAAGTCCACAGCTACAGTTAGCTTTGCATATTTGATCCTGTCTGAGGTCATTTCTTCATCCTATCTGCAATATTTCTATTGCAAGCGCCTATAAATGTTTAATTGAGGTAACACAATTGCTCAATGAACGTATTACCTCTATTGTCCTTGTGATCTCACATACAAATGTGGCAGTCACCTCTTGTTTGTGGGCTTAGGTGACAGAGGCACCAAGAAGCAAATGCCAGAGCTGGCCGTGGCTGGCACTTTGGAGCTGATCTCTGCAGAGGCCCTGCGAGCCAGGCACGGTGCTACCACCCCCTCCACCACACACAGGGTTAGTGCTGAATGCCTCCAGGACATCTGCTGAGAGGGCTGCAGTCAGTTTTGGAGCACAGCCCATAGCACCAAATATTATTTTTTTAAAGGATGCAGGGCACAGTGCCTTCAGTTCCTACTGAGCAACCTTGAGATTGTGGGTGTGTGGCAGGCACTCTTGAAAATCAGGCTGTACTTGAATGGGAAAAGGCAGAGAGATGTATGACAGGAATGATCAGAGATGCACAATGCTATCTGTATGAAAAGAGACTGAATCAGTCAGATTTAGCCTAGAAAAGGGAGGGCTCAGGGCTGCGACAGGTCTGCAACGTGACGAAGAGCAGGAGGAATGGCTGCAGTTGCTTGTAAGGCAAAAGCCAAGGGATGTTAAATGAAACCATCAGGCAGATATTTTTTAAGGCATAGAGAAGGAATATGTTTTTTCACCCAACCATAATTAAGTGGTGGAACTCATTGCCATGGGATGCTTCAGGTGCTGAAACTATACATTGGTTCAAAAAGCAATTAGGCAAATTAATGGGAAAGCAGGATATGGATACCTGTTAGAGCTGCTGCTGCAGATGCTGCCTGTGGCCTGGGAAGTCCCTGGGCTGCCTAGTGCTGGGATTTGCAGGGTTGCATCAGGCTCACTGCACTCTTTCCTGACAATCCCTATGGGCCAGAGCTGCAGAACAGCTCTAGTGTGTCTTCTTTTCCCAGGGCACACCGTGCCAGACTGGAAATACTCCCTCTGTAAGGATTTTTCTCAAATTTAAAAATCAAAGGACTTCTGAATATCACTGTGAGGTACTGGGAGGGAGGAGAGCTTGCCAGCTCTCACTTGTCTGAAGTGCATTACTGTGAGAGCTGTGTCTTTGCCTTTGTCCCCCTCCCTGACTTTCATGCTGGCAGCAGTGTTTCCTGACTAAGGACAAGCCAGCAGTGTGGATGCTGTGAGGGTAGCAGGACACAGCTGCTGTAGCTTAGCTGCTGTAGCTGCACATTTAGCTTTGCTCCCATATACCTAGACCTAGACCTTGTCCTTCACTCCAGCACACTCTGGTTAATTGTGGCATGTGAGATGCTACTAGATGCAGGTGTAACATCAAGAAATTGCAAGGAAACAGCTCCCACATATATAATACAGATGGAGAGAGAGGTGTAGTCTGCAGACTGTGATTAAAGCTCAGTGCGTTTACATTTTAAATGCTTCAGTACCCAGTCAGTTTAGATAGCTTAACCTCTGAGAATTAGACAGCTTAATCAGACAGAAATAGAAGCTGCACAAAGAAAGCTCTACAAAACCTCAGGGCTCTGGGTACAGGAGCCCCAACCTTGACTTAATTTTTGTTTAATGCAGCAGTTTGCTAGGCACTTTTCAGACAACCATAAGAAGAACTGGAAGGAGAATTCATGTGCGAAGATATGTAAAACAGACTCGTGATTTGTTTACTACATGAAAGAACTCAAAGCTTAGGATAAAAGGGTATAAAATAAATGCCATGGGAACTCAAACAGCTGCACTTTTTTCTTGGCATAGAGAGAGGTATAACACAGATTGTGTCAGGTTGCCTCATCTGAACCTGTCTGCTTGGGTTAAGTGATGCTAACATTGGCCCTAGGTCTGCCCTATCTAAAGGTAGGTACTCTGGTACTCTGCTGCTTTCCAAGGAGTCATAGTTTTGGGGTGGGCTCTTGTATGCAGCCATCCAGACCCTCTGTGCTGCATGCAGGACATAGGAGTCCTGATGGGGTGCTTGCTGTAGTTGCAGGAGGGCTCCCTCAGGGGCTACAGGCTTGGGGCCATAAGGACACCAACCACCCTGACAAGGGGACAGTCAATGGATGTGATCTACAGAGAATAAATCTGGAGTGACTCCAAGGCTGTTTATAACAAACTAAAAATTACCTTTGGGAACTGGTCTTGAAAAACAGCAGAGGTAACAGCAGTGCTTACCTGTGGCACAGCATTCCTGGCCTTCCATGGAAATTTGTGAGCTCTGCTGTATAATTTGGTCTCTTACTCCTGATTATCCTATCTTAATCACTTGGAAAAACTGTATTCACCCAGGAAAAATGTACTCGCCCCAAGGCGTGCACGCGTGGGATTATTTACCTGTGCTCCGGAAGGGCAGAGCTGCTCGGCACAGGGACGGGCAGTGCGCCCTGCAGGGAATCCCTGCACAGGCTGGGAGGAACCCTGCTCTGCCTTCCCCCACCTGACTACAGGCACTTCTTTCACACAGCTGGGAGAAGCTGTTGTAAGGAAGGACCTGCAAGGTGCCAGGGCATCTCCTATGCCCTTCACGCATCCCTTGGATATGTGGGGGTTTTTTTTTGGTTTAAACTCTCTCCAGTTAACTCCTACTTCTTCCTTCATTGTTTCTTTCCTTTGTTTATTCTTTTTTCTCTCACTTCTCTCTACCAGAGAAATGTTCATTTTAGACATTAGATATTAGACATGAGACATTAGACATTTAGACCTTGTCCTTGCTTGCCCACCCCAAGTGCGCTCAGCTAGGTTCTCTCTCCTTTCACTTTGCCTGTTTCCTACTTTGAGACTGACCCCAAGGGTTTGTCTGTGCACACAAACCACACCTGTCAGTGTGGTGGGAGCTCCTTGGGATGCAGCAAGACACCATTGCCCCCTGCCCTCTTCCCAAAGCTGAAGTTCTGCTTTAAGGCCTGAAAAGAAGGTGAAAATCTCTGCAGTGTCAATCCTCAGCCAGATAGCACAAGGTAGTGAGGAGGGAGAGGCTAATCTGTTCAGGTCATTAAGATGTGGGCAGAACTCTGTCCTAATGGTCTCCTTTGAAATCCTATATGTATGTAATTCATCTTGTGTTCCAGTGGATCCTGCCTGAAACTGGTATTGCAATTCTGTTTCTATGCATCTGCTTTTGTACTCAGTACTTTGAGTTAGTTTACATAAATGGGTGGCTTTAATTTGCATTCCCATTGTAACTGCCTTGCAGCTGTGTGGGGTTAGGCTCCCTCCACCCAATTTTTGGCGGGGGCAGAGTTACTGAAGGTGTAAGGAACCCTCTGTGAGGTACCAGCAGGCGTGTGCTCTGTGGCAGAGGATGGGGCAGCTCTGCAGTGTCACCTGCCCTGCCCTCCTGGCTGCTCAGAGCAGTCCGTGCCACCCCCTGACCAAAGAGAGTGGGGCCATAAAGGCTGTGACAGTCTGCATCAGCCCATGAGGGACACCGAGAGCTGGCTGGGATAGCTTTAAAGCTAACTGACCCTTATTTGTACAAGGGTTTGTTTGGTTTCCTTTATGAATGATTTTGAAGGATTGAATTGTTCCTAGAACATGCTTTCCAGGCTGATTGAGTTGCCATTAGCCATGACCATACTGCAGTCAGTTGTTGGTATCTCTGTCCTGTTCCACACCAGCATGGAAATTGTGGCAGGGTGTGGGACTCCCTGCACCAGTGTTTTGCTTTGCAGCATCTACCACAGCCCTGCTCCAATCTTGATTTGGGGTCTTTGGATGTAACCACAACAGACACCTTGTGATAGGCCAGGCAGACCACTTGTAGGCATGACTATTTCTGATGTTGAGAGGCGCCACCTTTTTTTTGGCAAAGCAAATAAGGCTTTCACATGTAAAGGCAGGGCAGCAAGAGGCCTCCTGACAGTTGCGTCCTTTCATTGTTACCCAGCAAAAGGGTCCTAGGAAAAAGACACCATCCTGCTACCTGCAGGGCATCTCACACTGCTCTAACAGCTTTGATTTTAGCAGCTTGGCATAAGTGAGTGTGTGTGTGTCTTTCATGTCTCCCCTTGCTGTCTGTCTCTGAAGGCTTCACTGGAGCATGTGGCCTGGAGCCTGCATTTACAGCAGATGAACATGAGGAAATGACAGAGAGACTTATGTTACTTCAACGTTCTCCAACACTCAGAGCCATTGCATTGGTCTTAGGTCATAGGTGAAGCTTTCACTGTAAAAAATAACTAACAGATGCTGTACTTAAAACCAATCTCTTGTCTGTCCTAGGAGGACACACAACTCCTTAGTAAGTGCAGGAACTGGTTGTGGGGATTATAAAACAGAGTAGAAGAGACAGGGAGGAAAAAACCACACCATATTTAGTGTTAAACCTGTGGTGAACAGTGTCAGTGATAATATACAGGCAGAGAAAAGACACCTCACCTCACATCTTTCCTGGCTGGATGTTTCCTGGCTGAAGAATTGATTTTGGAGTTTGGCAGACAAAGAGAAAAACTGAGACAAAAACTGCTGTTTCTGACAGACCCAAAAAGTCATGTCTCCAGATTGTTCAACTTTCCCCAGTGTCAGCTGCAAGCTCAGCAGCAGAGTGAAAGCAAATCTTTGCCATTTTGTCCTGGTGAACCTTCTCATGTGTCAGAAGTTTTTGGCTAAATTTTTCTGTCTTCCAGCCAGGGAGCAGTGCTTTACCCAGCTGAACTCTGGTATCCAAGAGGACTGGCATGGCAGCAGTTTGGCACTGGCAGCACAGCTACCCCTGTGCCTGGCTGGGCTCACAGTTTTGGCCAGTGGCTACCATGGGGCAGAGGTTGCTTTTAGATCTGCCTGTCCCAGCTGCCTGTGTATAGGCAGTGGTTATAGGGTCACTGTGCCCTGGTTATCCCCATCACTGGGTGGACTCAAGAGATGCTACCTGAGCCCAGGCATCAGTTCAGACCAGTGCAAACCTGTCAGAGGACAAGGGATTTATTAGTCTTTTTTCTCCTCACATCAGCTAGTGGGCAAGTTCAGGCTGATCATTAGCAAGGAAGAGCTATTTGACCAATTCTGTAACTAACTGGAAGGTGCTGTGAACTGTGGCTGTATGACAGGGATTTAGTGGTGTTAAGTGTCTTCCCTCTTCTGCTCCCTTTTTTCAGAGAAATAGGTACCTTCCATTCACTCTGTCAGTAAGCCCTCTACTCAGCTGTGCTGTGCTGTGAGGGGCTTTGGGTGGAAACAGAGACACCAGGTTCCCTTGCCCCTCTCCTGGCATGCTGTGACTGACCAGCTCTCCTCTTTCATTCTCCATCAGGAATACAAGATCCCTGAACAGCAAAACTAATTCATGATTTTTTTATGCAGTGTCTCAGGGTAAGGTGCTGCATCTCATGGACAGGGCTGCCTTTGAAATGAAAGGTGATTTGAAACTTGCTGTCAGAAACCCTCCAACTGGCCTCTGCCACGTCCCTAGCACAGGTGCCAACCCACCCTGCTCCCTTTTAATTTCTCTCTCCCCATTCTTCCACTTCTTGCATGGAGCTCCTTGGGTGCACCACATTGTATGAATTTGCAGTAGGATTAATGTGACTTGAAGCCTGAGGCTATATTCAGCTTGGATCTAAGTCAGTAGGCATGGGGTCCATGGTACTGGAAAGCAAGCAGGCTGGCAGTGGCTGAAAGTCACTTGGTGACTTGGTGCTCGTTGTCACCTCTACAGCCTAGATATGCAGGAGAAAACATCAGATTTGAGGGGCAAGAAGCTGGGGATCCTCTAATGGGACCCTTACATGGCTCTGTCTCTGGGTCAGTGACATGCTGCCACCATCCCCTTGTGCCTGTGAAGATGAAGGAGGATCTTCTCCATATGAACCATAAGCCCAGGCTGAACTGGGTTTTTGGGCAGTGAGGTTCCATGTGCTGGCTGCTCCAAGGGCCCATAAAACTGGCGAGTACAGGAGCCAGAGAGGACCCCCAAAAGTGCAAGGTGACCACGTATTATTTACAGGACAGAGGCAAATCTTGCAAATCCTCTCAGGCCATGTCTGTGCTTGGGGCAGGCTTTGGCATGCTTAGCCCTGCGGGCTGCCTGCTCTTGCAGAGCCACCACTGCTCTCCAGCCAGGGTGCATGGGCTCAGGGCCACCTGTGTCCAGCTCCCCCAGCACCACAGGTGTGATGGGCTGGGCTTGCACAAAGGTAACTGAGTCTTCCCTCTCCAAAAGGTGCCGCAGCAGAACTGGAAGTCCTGACCAGAGGCTGGTATGCGAGCGTGCTGGGTGGCTGACGAGCCTTGGCAGGTCTGGAGGCAAGCCTCCTTGGTGGCACAGGGAATGGTGCAATGTGGGACCTGGGAAATGGAGCAGCACATCTGTACAGCCAAGGAGGCTTTAATGTGGCTGTGACACACCACAGCTCCCATTTGCCTGTCAGGTATCACAACTGAAGTCAAATTACCCTTGGCTAAAGGATGCCATCTAAGTTCGCCTAAAGCCCAATTAGGTAGGAAAAAAAAAAAAGTTTCATTTTACAGCTTCCCAACATCAAATTTCAACTACAGCAGGTACTGATTTGCTTTCTGAAATTAAATATCAAATTAGCTTAGAAATTATTAAAAAGCTATTTCTGTTCATTACAGTGGGGTAATATATGAGTAGACTCTTCAAATTTTTTAATCTCCTCACAGCTGCTCACCAGGCACAGAGGGCCCATTTTTTTCCATCAGGCCATGATGCTATAGCTTTAGTTCTGTGTGCTCTTTGAGGCTTTCTGTAAAGCATCAGGTGGTCACAGCACACTTCAGTGCCTGCTCACTCATACTTCTGTTAAGTAATAATGTGGCTACCAAATGTCACCTGTCACAGGCAACTAAGCAATGTGACATCGGTGACTCACCCCACGTTCCTGGGAACACCTTGGCCACGGACACACTTTTGTGAGTGTACCACACCCTTTCCTGCAGGCTTTAACACACCTGGACTGCAAAGCACCTTAGCATTGTTGGCTTGAAAAAAGTGGTCTTCTGACTGCTTAACTGCTTGGCTACCATTAGAGAAACCTACTGCTGTACGGCCTGCTCTGCCTAAAGCACGGTTAAAACACCTCAGTGGTGTCTGCCTGCAGACATGTGCCACTTAAAGTGATGGAATGCAGAAGGCATTCATTTCAGAGTAATCTTAAACTGAAGTTATCATGATATGGCACACACGTGGAATAATGAAAATAAGAGATGATACACTTTGCAGATAGATGCACTTGACTAGGTAAATACAAAAGTAGATTATTTTGGATAATACAGTTAGATTTGGACAGAAACGCTGTATTTGCGGATTCATCCCATCGTTTACTAATGTATTTTTTTTTCTCACATGACCATGTAATTTGTATAAGTGCATTGCAAAGTTCTAAGATTTGGTTCTGTTTTCACACTGGTTTCTCCAGTTTATATTGGGCTCACTGTAATGCAGATTTAGCTTACCTTTCCCTCCTTTTGTTTCCTCCTTTCATCTACCTCCTTTTTAAGATGTTTATAACATCTTAAAAAAGTACAAAGAATATTTCCCACCACCACACTTGTTTAGTTATGGAAGCGTTTGTGAGTAAAGTAATTTACAAAATAAATGGGATGGTTTTAACATGTTTACAGTGGGATAACCCTTCCACTGTGGAGAGCAGGGTAGACTTAAGCCTGCCTTCCTCCAAAGAGATGGAGACAGAGCACAGCCAATGCCCTGTGTAAACAAGACCTGGCAGTGTCATTTCTTTCAAGTGGGCTGTCCCAGGGTGGTGTGTTTCCACTGAGCCAGTTTTCAGCCTCTCAGCACCACTCCCCATGCAGGACGGGCGTGACAAGTGCTTTGCTACCTGGTGTACCTGCATTTTGATTGTTCCCCTGAAATTGTTGCTCCGTCCAGATTATAAGGATAGGGTTTTATTTTACAATTGCTTTTCCTGCAGAATCCCTCCCCAAGGATGGCAGGCAGTTTTGTGTCCCGTTTGCTGCCACCGGATCATCTGAAAGTCTGGAAAGGCAACCACAGGGAAAGCAAAGATGTTTCCTCCAGTCTCCCAGGCTCTCGGGAGGCTGGTGAGGAGCAGAAAGATTTTCACTAAACGGGCAGAGGCTGCCAAACTCCCTGTTCCCTACATATATAACACTACTTAACCAAAGTAAACCATGACAGAGACTGCTTTTCCACCCCATAAACTGTGGGCCATGCAGAAGCCCCTCCTTTCATTTCCCAAACTCATTTTTGGCTGCCAAATCTACCCAGACTGACATCATGCTCCGCTAAGGGTGAATCAGTGTGGTTGAGGAGTATGATTTTGCAATCTCTTAATGACAATCCGCCACAGCTCGTCCCTGTATCAACTGTCCAGGGAAACAACATTAGTGCCCAGTAAGCAAGAAACAAGTTGCAGCTTGCGACTTAGGCAATGCAGCTGCTGCTGCAGCCGTGCACATGGCCTGGGAGGAATTTTGTTGCTCAGCTCCATCTAGTGGCACCGGCTTCGGAAGGGCGGCGGTAGCCGTGGGAGGGGACACTGCCCGTGGGGACGGTGGGTGTCAGGTGTGTTTAATTACAGCTCTTCTCCTTTCGGGTAGATGCATGCATAGGTGTGTATATCACTGTGAATCTCTATCGTACACAAAAGAGGCAGAAGAGTTGAAATTATGCAGAACCACCAAAATTAGGCTCAAAGCATCTCTGTGTAGTCCTTTGTTTTCCTGTCACTCTTCTGCTTTCTTTAGGGGGTGTTTTGCTCAGTTACTGCATCCTGTCTCAGTCAGAAGATGAGCTCTGGGACCAACACTGGGTGTGCCTGCATGTCACTTCATGAGACAGGTCCTCGATCCTGAGCTAAACTGCTCCCTGAAATGCAGTATATAATATTCTAAAAGGAGTGGTGAGGTATGACAGCAACTACAGCAAGCATGATCCAAAGTAGCAGTGTGGGTCTTGAATCTGTTGGGGAGTGCTTGGGCTGGGTCTCAGCTTCAGCCCCAGAAAAAGCTCAGCCAAGCAAGTCTGGATGGAGTCACAAAATGCCATTTATTCCTGGCTAGGGATAGGCTAGGCTTCAGTGAACCTTGGAAAGTCAATTCAGCTTCAGGAGCCAGAATGAATAAGATTCATGTCAATCTGTTGGCAGGTTGTAACACTTTTTCTTTTTGTATTTCCCATGGCAACTTAATGTAGGAGAACCAGAAAGTGAGAGTGACTCAAAGCAGCGGAGAAGGGCTAATGCCAAAATCAGCACGATTGTGAAAAGCCTATTTGCATTTTTCCCCAGGGATGCTTGTTTTTAATATAGAGAGGTGCTAAAACTGAAGATATTTGCTTATAATGACGTGGGTTTTCTTAATGACATCCTCAAACAGGAATTTCTTGGACATACTTCTCCATTTGGAGATCGGAGTAAATAGCAGGGATTCACACTCTGCACTTCGCTGAGTAGAGGCACATTTAGAGCGGCTTCCTGAGTCCTCAAGAGCAACAAATCCGTATGAAAGCAATGCTCAGCTTTTACACGCTGCAGAACTCTTCAACTTCAAAGTGCTTTGCACACATTAACTCATCTGAGAAGTGTTCTGTCATGAAACTGTTATGCCTTTGTTTTTTTGTAGCACGCTATTATTATATCTATTAACCTGATGCCTAAAGGCCCAACTGAGCTCAGGGCTCTGCCATTCATAGACAGAATAAGAAAACAGCTTCTCTATGTATGAGCTCACAATCTAAAAAAGTAGCAATAGGAAAGGAGATGGGAAAAAAAGTAGATGGGAAAGGAGACAGAAGTACTGGGAAGTGAAGTACACCTCATGTCACTCAGGCAGCATCTTGCAGACCACAGGCTTTATGAGTCTGAGGCCAGCATGCAATCCGTTGGCTTCCATGCTTCCTGTCAAAGTTGGCAAGAAGGCCTGGCAACCATTTTACCTCCAGATCTGAACAGGCTAATACAGTCAAAATTGTGTGCAACATCCTCTAAACTAGTCTTTTGCTTGGGTCCTTTCCTTCTTGCCCCTTAACACAAACCAAGCTTTATTCTTACTGAAATCACTCTTTACACAGCACATATAACTGCCCCCTGCCCCAGTTATAGTGTCCACTGTTTGTGACCTCAGCTGGGTAACTCACATATCTAACTTTCATGTATGCATACACACATGCTGAAGTGGAGACAATGTCGTCTGACATTTCTCAGCTACAGGTTACCATTGTACCTGAACTGCAGCATCTTGACAGTTTGGCCACAGAACAAATGTATACGTTTGTGAAATCTGAAATGGTGCCAGAAGAGCTTTTCTAGCAGCTCAGATAGTTAATTTGTTCAATGCTTTGAAACTATGAAAGAACAGAAAAATAGCAAATATTATTACTAATAGTACTTAACATAAAGAATTTGCCCATGCCAGTGAGGAGCAGTCCCATGAATCCAAAGTAAATTCAGAAATGTGCATGTTAAGCCTGTGCAACCGAGGGCATCTCTGGGGGGAAAGAAAAAATAAAAATTAAGGAAGCTGCAAATACAAAAAAGTTGCAAACCATATGTTGCAAATAATACCTCCGGAATCAATAGGTACAAGACTGTATGTCCAGATGTCAAGAATGTAACTGCATATAGGTTTGGAGACTTGATGCCACAACCCTTGAAACACAGGGACCATTAGCTTCCCAAGAATAAATCTGTGGGAAATCAGCCTGAGGATCAGGTGAGTCCTAAGAATTTATTATGGACTGAAGACCTTCCTGTGGGATTTGACAGTGGCCACAAGCTCTGTAGCAGATCTCTTGAGGATGGCTTTAGGGCAGTACGGAAAGGCTGGCCTTTCAAACTACCTAGAAAATTTCCAGTGTGCTTTAGAGTATTATCTTAACATCCCTCTGACAGCTATTTAATTCAGATTATATTTCATCCCCCTCTCTCCTGCCTTGTAGGAGATATACTTGTATACGTCTTTCTGGGGCAGAGGCTTGTTCTGCTTTTATGTGCCTAACATAATAAGGCCCCACCTTGAGGGGCCCTAGGCACTCTCCTAATAAATAAGCTGAATTAATTGCACGTTTGTCTCCTTTAACCATGTGGGAGGAATAATGCTTGTGGACCTTTATCTTCTGTTGTCAGTTTTCCAAAGTTTGCTTTGGATGTTCATGACAATTCAGGCATGTGCCATAGAACTTGCCCATGCAATCTATCTTGGTGAAGAGCTTCATTCCTGTGGCTTTTCTGGACTTGACACCAATTTTTAAAGCAATCTTCCAGTCTGGCAACTCCAGTTCTTGGGACAGCTCTCTGGCCCTCTGACCAGTTTTACAATGGTGTGGTAGTGGCAGTCAGGAACGGACAAACAGCAAACACACAAATTATCTAAATTGTGGAGAAGCAATATAAATAAATACTTGTAAAGGTTTTGCTTCATCTTCACTTTGCCTTTATATAATTTATCACCTTTCAACGTGCCTGCACTTTTTAATTACTGCAACTCGTCCATCATTTTTGTAATTAAAAAGAAGCTAATTATATGACAGTCTTGATTGGCTAATAGTTGTAGTAAAATGCACACATGTGTAAGTAAGGATGATTGTTCTTTCTTGTTTGTTTTTGTACTATTCTCCTTTCAGATATCTAGGTTATATAATTGTTCCCTTTGGCTTGAGTTCAAGTTTTCAGATTAATGATGGCTCTGCTGCAGTGCACTGGGGAGTTGACATACGGCTAATCCACCTGACAGGCTCTGGCTCCTCATTCCTTAAAAGCATGCAGATGGAGGATTTTGATATTAGAATGGCACTGTCAGTCATGTATTAAGTGAAATCATGGTCCCAATCTCCATCTCTAAACCAGCACTAGGAATAACAAGTTCAGTGCTGGAATGCAGTGCTACTACTCTTGCACATGGGCTTGCAGATATGTAGGAGTCTCAGCTTCCTCTGCATAGTGGGGGTATTATTACATGCTTAGCCACTCTGAGAGTCAGACATGTATAAAACCCAAACCTGTCTTTTTTTTCCCTAATCATAATCAAAAAACACCTTTTTGAGCCCTTCTCTTATGGATGTAGGACATATGATATTTTGTCCTGCCTCCAGAAACATCCTACCAGTGAGGTTTCCATGACTCAATTTATGACTTGCTCTTGCCTAATGTGAGAGAGCATCCAGCAGACCTTCTATCAGACTGCAACACTGAAGTGGCAACTGAACAAACAAGAGATGACAAGATCGGAAATACTTTTTAAGAGGTGTAAAACTGAGATGAAAAATCAGCTGAAATGAACATTTTTCTCAAATGTGTCTTGATACAACATTTAACTGTAAGGATGTGACTAGGTTGTGCCCTCAAGTATTTGCAAATGCAGGCTCAGGTCCACCCACACAGCCCACCAAGCAAGGTTTCATGTGGGTACAAGGTATGTGTGCCCAATAACAGCAATTTGCAAGGGAGAGACCTGATAAACAGCTCCTTTGCCAGTTGCTGTTGGGTCATTGACACTGTAAGCCAATAGAAAAGCAGCTTTTCAAAAAATGCTCCTTAGATACCACAGCAGGTGTTGTCTCTTCAGATGGATGAGGGCTGGCTGCTCCGGAGCCATAATTGCATTTCCCTCTTCAGATGCTTGTAGAGTTCAAAAGGCAAGAAACAGAAGTTTATTGTAGAGTTGCTTGTAGAATTCAAAAGGCAAAACAGAAATGCTAAGAAAAATGCTATTTTCATGATTTAGAAAGAGGATTCCAAATAGCAAAAGGCTTTGCGAAGGCCTGAGGAAAACGATGCAATTAGATTATCAGATCACTTTGCAAGTAACCAAAAAACCCCTGTAATAAAAATTACAAGGATGTACAACACAAAGCAACTGTGAATCAGTGAATCACTGAGATGCTGTCTTCCCTGAGAGTAATGACCAGTTCATTGCTATCAAAACAAGACATAAACAAAACTATGCCAAAGTGATATTGTAGTATGAGATAATGGGAGTATATAGAGGCAGGGAGAGATAAGGGAAGGAAGGAAGGATTTGGCTTGCTGGTGTTGCAGGTGGGGAAGCAGCACAGGGACTTAGGATAGTCCAGGAAGAGACTGAGCAAGGGGTGTGCTTTTTGGGTGGAAAGGACAAAGAACAGGAGCCAATTCAGACCAAGTTTGAAGTCTGCAGGTTAGTCATTATTAGAATTTATAGCTTAGTTCTTTCAAATGTTGAGAATCAAGAGGTTGACTCATTACATTAAACACTGAGTTAGTTCACCTACTGAAAAGTAGCAGCTCTGTAATACAGAAAGAAAACCCCACACATGCTTTCATTTAACTCATTATATCACTTAAGTGGTTGAAAGAAACAATGCATCCAAGGACATCTGAAGATATTACTGCATCTTTTTATTGCACTCACTTCAGTGTGGTCCTACCACTAAGCTTTGGCAGCAATTCTTAGAAAAAAATTGCATTTTAAAAAATTATGTATCAAATTTGCAGGCCTAGCTCTCGCAGCTGAGGGCAGAGGAGGAGCTACCTTAGACGTTTTTATCAAAGTTGGGTTGAGTGCTGGAACTAAAAGAAAAACATCTTCCCCCAACGAATTTTTGCTCAGAATGAGCAAATGAAATTTCCCCAAATGAATTTCCGACAGAGGGGAAAGCCGATGAAACTCGTTTTGGCTGCTTTATGCTTAGCAACATGTCAAGTCTGCAGCTTGCGCCTGGCACGGCTGCCCTGGCCAGCCCTGAGGGGCGGCTGCAGCCTCGGCCACCAGAAAGGCCACGAGAAGCCAGCAGAGGCGGCCACCCCGCATCGCTCCCCGCTACCAGATGGCATCGACGGAGCTCTTTGGAGAACTCCTGGGAGGTTTTTTTTTTTTCCCCTCCTGCTCGTTAAGGGGAGAGGAAAGCCTGGCCAATTGGCTAATTAGCGAAGGAGGTGTGGCAGTGTTCTGCAGCCGAGCTCCATGCCAGCTGGCCCTGGGCGTTTGCTCCTGGGGTATAAACGCCCCCAAATGCGATGTTGCCGGCTCTTTGGGGAGGTGCTGGCAAAGGCAATGTTGTGTTATGGGGGCACCAGGCCCGCAGCCCGCCCCTCACGGCCCGGCCGGCCCACGCCGCCGCTGGGTGGCGCCAGAGGCTTCGCGGCGGGCGCGCGGCCCAGGGCCCTTCCCCGCTGGCCGGCGGCCGTGCTGTGCCCATTCCCGTAAATTCCCCAATTTTACCTGAGAGGAAGGGGGTGTGAGGCACATGGAGGGCATGGCACAGGCTGCGTAGCAGAGTATTGGGAGCCGTTTAAAGTCTGTATTAGAGCTATTCATCGAGTGATGTGCGTTTCCCCGGGGGTTTAGGTATCTGCGTGGAAATGAAACTTTGTCTTTCACGACGCATTAGAAAATGGTCATGCCTGCTCACCAACGTTAAGGTTGGCTTAAAGGTACGTGGAGTAAAGAAAGTAAAGAAACCTGAGACTTGCTGGTGGGAGAGGATGAATCTTCCCGGCCTCTTGGTGACTGATACAAGACCTGGATCTCAGACTGAGACCTTGCAACTTCTGAAGTAAACTACAGGTGAGCACCACAGGCTGCAAACTGGTGCTTTGGGCAGAATTCCAACTGGTTTTCCCCTTAGTCTGAAGAGTCAGACTAAAGCTTCTGTTCTCCATGAAGAGATCCAGTCTTGATTTGGAAACACCAAGCAAAGATGAAAAAACTTTCCCTGGGTACCTCACTGCTTTGGTTAATCACCTTTTAGATTACACCTTTGTCTGATTTCACAAATTAGTTTTCTTGGCATGAACTACAGAGTTTTTCGGGGGGTGTGTGTGTTTATTGTGTTAAAGATGTCTCTGATTTAATTTTCTCCTTTTGGAGCATTTATATACTGTAACTGATTCATAGTCTTCCTTTTGATAGCCCAAACAGCTGGAGCTCCATAGGCATCTCCTGCAAAGTATTTTCTTGAACTCTCACCTTTTCTTTGTGGTGCTTTACACCTCATCCCAAGTTCTTAATCAGAGATCTAAGAAACAAGCTTGTCTTCCACTGCTGCCTTCCCCTGCAGCACAGTTCAAAAACAGGGACTGTGCTGCACACTCATTTTGCTTCTTTAGATGTGTCTGTAGTTTCTTAATTTTGTCTTTAAAATTCTTTTCAAGCTGTTTGCTTTCTAGAATATGCTGTTGTCCTGCAAGGCTTCTGCTTGCTATTCTAACATTTATTGTGTTGCATTTGCTTGAGTGTTAGGTATTGCTGAAATGAATTTACTTATTATCAAGTTGTTTTACTCTTTTTCAGTCTCGGGATGTTAAACATACATGTGTATGCATCAGCTGTACAAAAAGGTGTGTGCCAGGTATGGTTTTATTTCATAGAAGAGGGAGGAAAAAAGACCTTTTTTTTATGGGCTGTGTACCCAGAACGAAACCTTGCAGAACCCCACTAGAAACATGCTCAGCTGATAATGTTTCCCCAGTATCTCTGTGAGTTTGCCAAGTTAGCCATTTTTCAGTGCATGCGTTGTGCTTTCATTGTTGCAGGGTAAGAGCTACCTTTTAAAGCACAGTGCCCTGCAGCTCTGTGTCAAGCACTCTGCGGAAGTTGTTGCACTTCCACGATAATCATTGGTAATCAATCCCGCAGCCTCAGAGCGTGCAATCGGCTGTGCCAGCCGGGGTCTATTTTCCGTATAATCGGACAGGCCAGCCCTACTTATGTTCTCATCCCTTCATTCTTTATTGATTGCACTGCATGGGTTTTGCCATTATCTTGCCGTGCACTGAGGGTTATAATTACTGATGTCAACCCAATCTCCTCTTCAGTGAGTATCAGTACAATGCTTCAGTCTCCTGGCACGTTCCCAGTTGCTTGAAGGGGAATCTCTTCTCAGTGTAATCAGAAGAGGTATGAAATTAGATACTGCTGCAGCCCCTGAGTTTCATGAGCAGCTTGATGCCAAAGGCCTGGATAAATGAAAAGTAATCATGACACTGATACTGTTCTGATTTGTTGATCACAAGAACATCTTGTGTCTTTAAACCTCTATTTGACCTTCATGTTCCTGTAAATTTTATACTCTTTAAAACTGTAATCTGGAAGGGTAAATACTGTACTCTTTCTATGGCAATGTGTTTTGCATAATCCCTAGCAGGTATTGAAACTCCATTTTCATTCTTACTGGTGTATTTTATTTTCTTCATATGGACAGTGAAGAGTAACTGAGGGACTGTCTGTATCATTTTACCAGACTCTAATCTTTAACTGGGTTGTAACCAATTAATCTGACTAGGAACAGACACAGTTATCAGAGCAAACAGCCATCTGTTCATATCCTCTCTTTTAGCCACTGCACAAAGTAGTCTGAAAGATGTAGGGCAGGAAAGAGAATGGGCAGATAAACTGGTCTCCAGAATGATCCTCCAAAGAATCTTATCTTTCTTTCCAGGAGAAAGGGATATGAATTGAATCCTCAAATCACATTTGTAGAGAGGAGTTTCATAACTAATTTCCTTCTGCTTTGCCTGATTCTCTGCAATCAGAGCTGTACCTTTTGCTAATGGGGAAATTTCTGTTTCAGTGGTGAGCGCTGTTTGCCATTACCAAACCCTACAGATAGGTGCAGGCAGCCATCTTAGATTTCACAGGATGGCTTAGCCCTATCCAGTAATATCTATAAAAATAACTTGAGAGTTTTGGAAGATGAAAGATTCATACATGCAAAATAGAGAGTTAATTAAGAGAGTTTTTTGGGGGTTGTTTTTTTTTTAATTAGGATTTTTTTTTTAGATCTAAATTATCAAAAATACTTTTTTTTTAAAATTTATTTTTTTAAAATTTGGTATTATATTGCTAAATTTAGGAGATTATGTCTGTACTTAGTCTCCTGAGATGTGCACCAGGGTGATTTATAGTGGTGACTGTACTTCTGTATGTAGGGGATGCCTAGAAGTTTGGAACAGGAGCTAAAACCTTACTGACTACAGATAGCAATTTCATTATTGATTGAAATGGAAGGTCACTTAGCCATTGGTCTTCATAATGTGGTTGTTGAACAAGAGAGGGGGATGTGATTTCAGTCATATTGGTCATTTTTGGGTTTTGCATGTAATTCTATGATACAATGTGTGACTTTTGTGCTATGAAAATGAGAAGTGTTTTGTATGCTTTATGAACTTAAAAGAATAAGCTTGTTCTGCATCCTCCCCTGATTTTCCTGTTATTCCAGTCCTAGCTTTAAGTCCTTCCCTGAAGCACAGACTCAGCAGCGTGTTGGATGCAGGGCTGTGTGGTGACGTCAGTCAATTGCATGTGCGTCAGAGCTCTGAAATGCAATATGAGCTATTAAGTGAAGCTCCTGGCTAAATTTGTAGCTGCTCCAGATCTATAGAACTGCAGCTGTTTCCTCTGGTGGTGATGTCCCTTTGGTCTTGCACCCATACTCCAGGCCTGCTGCTGTCACTGCTCTGCATGGGGTGCCTGTGGTGCTAGCTCTGCTCTCTCACAGGGTACAAAGCTGGTGTGCCCAGCTGTGCGCAATGAAGGGATAATGGGCAACGTTGAAATGTTGCCACAAGGAAAGTTCCATTCTGACATGGAAAAAAAAGTAATTCCCATGGGGGTAGCAGAGCACTGGAAACAGAACCAGAGATATGTGATCACTCAATTGAACCTCAAATAGGCAAGGCCCAGGATTTCAGTATCTGCCATGGACTTACCCCTGTGTGAAAAACGTTTTGGCTAGGTGACCTCCACACGTTATTTTCAGCCAAGATTTTATTTTTTGCATGATTCTTCTGCAGTCATTAGTACCCGTTGCTCATACCAAAGTTCATTCTGGCTCTCTGGATGACGAAGTCCTGTTTTCATCACAAGGTGATTAAGAAGTGTCCTTATGTTTCTCTCTGAAAATTAGCCTTTTTTTCAGGCTTCTTATCTTGGTGCCTACACCTGGGAAGTCACTCCAATTCCCAGAGTAGCTGGATTCTTGTCTACTTTCCCAGGTGTGGGTTAAAGCCTTAGGCTGGAATACAAGCTCTAGAGCATAAGGAATTAACGACAGTCATTAAAAGAGGTGATTCTGAACTAACGGGTGTGTTCTTCACTAATGTCAATCTCCCATTTTCTTCAAATTATAGTAGTTAAGATCCAAACAGTAAATACTACTTTAAGGTACTGAAGCAATAGCTGCGTTTCTGGCTTCCTTGCTGGGAGTTAGTGGCTTAGGTAATTGGGTTCATTGCTATTTGGAGCATAATCAGCAAGCATTCATTCTCCATACAGCCAGCATATAAAATTTGCAAGAGCTGCATACCGTGCGTGCTCAATCAGTGTAAATCATTTAGCAGCCCACATAATGGATGTCTGGCTTTTGGACTCAAAAATCCTCTTGGTAATACAAGCAAATGAGTCATGAACAAGTCTTCCAGTTTATATATAAAATTATTATATCCACAAGAGACTCTGCAAGCTGAGGAGATTTTAGCTTTCCAGACAGCAAAGGGGAAGATGAAATGTTGTTACAGTATTTTCATTTATTCTGAGTATTTTTATTCAGTACCAAGATGGCATTTCGTTCACTTAGTAATTATTACTGACCTAGCCCAGCTCGGATCTCTTGAGGGACTGGAGAATATTCTTCTGTTCAGTGAGGGTTCATGGTAGTGATGAACAGTTGTAAGCAGACCTGTCTTGAAAGTAAGTTTGCAGCAGTGTTTAATTGCTGCAGACTCTTCCCTGCCTGAACCAGACGCTGGTGAATCTCCTCTGTGCTTGAGGAGCAGTGTGCAGTTGCTGTGGGAGTCAGAGCTTCGCTAATAATTCAGCAGAGATTTCCTGAGATTAAACTATCAGTTAGAGTATGCCCTCATTTAGACCACTGACATCAGAGCAGGAGTGTGTTGGCTGAGTATCAACAGCTTCAAGGGCGGCAGATGATGAGCTTCCTCCTTGCCAGTGGCTGTCATACCCCTAAACCTTTTCACTCAGTATCTCTGCCAGTCAGCAAATGCTATGAGCAGTGAAGCACAGATTTGAGCTCACTTTCTCTCCTTGCTTGAATAGCTCCTCTGTAATAGGAGAGGAAGCATTGCCCCCTTCCATTGTATACCCTTCCTTTTGCTTTCAAAGTCACAACATTAAGGAATCAGCAGGAAAATCAAATATCTTGAAACTTCTTATTTGAAATAAGACCTTGTTTAGCCCCTCTTCAGACAAAATCTCTCCTCACTATAAATTATTTTTCCTGAATTTTTTCTTGACTCTCAGAAAATTTTCTTCTCTTGACATTTCTCCATTCTCTCTCCCATGCTTGTTTGTGCACCCGTATTGATGAACAGATGAAACAGGCACATCTTTGTAAGCATGATCTTTAGCTGGTTTGTTGCTGAGAATAAAATGCTACCGGTCAAACTCACTGACTCTTAGGGTTTGCCTGGGTTGCCTTGTTAAGCAGGATTTGGTCCTGTAAGTCCTAAAGAAAATGGGGTTAACTTTTGTATGACATTTCATTTGCAGGTGTGAGGTGGGTTTTTTTGGTTGGTTGATTGGATAAGGCTTTTTTTGTTGATGTTGATTTGTTTTGTGGGCTTTAAAGCAAAAAGCAGTGATCAGGGGTTTTGAGTTATCCTTGAAGAGCCTGGGAAACTCTATCAGTTACATTAAAATAGGAGAAGAGGGAAGAAGCTCTCTAGGGTTTTAAAATGTATGTACTGATACTCTGCACTTGTTTCCAGTCCAGAGTCTCCAAATGCTTCATAATGATAGAGAGCTAGCACTACTTGCTGTATCAGGAAAGGAATCCTGCTCCCACAGAAAAAGGCAGTTATGGAAATCTGTCTTTTTAATGCTGCCACAAAAGGATAAAGCACTTTGCAAAGATCTGGTCTCCCCAGACTCACAGTTCTAGCTCCAAGTAAGATAAGGGAGAACAATTGCTCATAGATGTAAAAAGAGGAGGAGGAATAAGAGAACGTGGATTAGAGATCAAAGCTGTAACATTTTGTAAATGGTAATGTGAGAACCTCCTCTGGGTCATGGATCTTTTATGTTTGATTTGTCTTTCCTTCCTGACTAGCAGATAGGGTTCTCTGCGCATAATTCTGTTTCTCTTTTCTTCCCCCACCTCTTCTCTTATACCTAGAAACCCCTGCTGCAGGTCAGGGTGATGTGAGCTAGCTGCTTACCTGCTGTACAGGACCAGGATAAAAAGGGCCTGAAAAGGTGATGAGTGATTTGTATGAATACCACTAAACCTAGCCTCTGATTGAGTTGTTCTTCAGTGCTAGTGGAAATAATTTCTCATTTACACAGACAGTCTTGAGGTGACAATCAGACTCAAAGCTGCACTTTGGAAAAAAAGTAAGGTTTGTCCCTAGGACATAATGTATACACAGCTGCTTCAGAAAGCCATCCTGGGATGGTTGGTTGTGGAATCAGTTCATACTGAGGTGTCATCAGGATCTCTGCCCTGTCTTGCATTGTGCTATAGCTTCAAAGCACTGAGCAACAACAAATGTGAAGGACTTCAGGGAGCTAGTGAAATTCAGCAAAGTGCATTAGAAATGGAGGAAGAAAAGTCTCTGGTAAGACAATTGATTAGATTAACGACTAGCCATGTTTCTTTCATTCTCTTTCTAGGTGGGGAACAAAGAGATGACATAAGACTTTAATTCCAGAAAAAGTCACTCTCCAGAGAGAGAAACAAGGTCTTCCCAAACTTTACCGGTGACAGAAGCCAAGGAAGGGTAATTGATGAACCATCATGCAAGTGTTTACAGAGCTGTTAAGACTTATGTGTGAAGGCTGTTCAACCCTGAAAACGCAGTGTTTTCTGTAAGGAAGAAACTGAGAGGTCCATTAAAGACAACCTTTTCAATTTCTCTTCCTGTCAGTGTAATCCTTCAGACCTGAGAGTGGACTGCAAATTATCCACTTGCAATTCTTGGATGATACAGTGCTCAGTGCCACGGACTAGGCTATTTTTTCCCATGTGATATTTTTTTGTTAGAACTAACATGCCCAAGTATATGACTGGACTGATAGAGAAAGATAGTCACCATTACATGACATACCATGTACAGGTATAAAAACAGAGTCCTGGACTAGAACATTTAAATATTTTGGTGTTGAGATATTACAGTGTTTGTATTGGTTAATTTAATGTTTTGTGCCTATGTGTTTGAGATTGGTGGCACTTCCAGGGACTCTGGTATTGACCTAGAGGAATAGTCAGCATGAACTGTTGAATGTCAGGCACTACAACTAAGGCTATTTATTACTTTTCTCCTCTGAAGGTATTAAAGACCTTGAAGAAATAATTTGTGTGGAGACTTCAAGTAAAAAATAATACAATCAAAGGTTATTTTACTTTCTATAAGCATGGGGGGAAAAGGGAAGAAGTGTATGGTATTTTTAGGATATTGAAAAGAGACACAGTTGATACAGTCTCAGTGTTTTAAATTAGTCTGGTGCTGAATATGTACCAGCTAGGTAAGGAAAAAAGATATTATCTGTACTGGAGAAGAAAAGTAAGCAAGTCCTTATTTAAAATTTAATCAAATTTAGACTTTAGTCAGTTTCTACAAAGTAGTTACATACCTACTAAATCACTTTAATTCTTGACAGATAATGTTGTACTAAAGAAAATACAGTGGGGTTGTAATTGGGTTTGGGGGTAATATACTTTGTAGGAAACCAGATTATTAGGATAATTTTTCAACTTGACTCAACCTGTTACCTTGTGAGGTTCCCATCGTTAGACTGTGACAGGCCGGACTGCCTCACTGACTTGAAATCTTTGTTCCACCTGAAATGTGCCTTGCTCTTGTACCTCCCTTTGCTAAGATATCCTATGGCTATTTATTTGCAGTCCTTTCCTTAGACAAAATCAGCCTTGTGGAGGGAAAACTTCCTGACGTTCTGCCATTATCCCAGTTTTTAATGACACATGGCCATCTTGAGACAATTTGTTATTTCTATACTGCTTTTTATGGTCACTACTTAACCAAGGTAAGCAAATACATGAATTGAGTAGATGTTCTGACACCCAGATCAGCTTTCAGGATTCCTAAATTATCAGAGGACGGGTCCAAATCTGTCTGAAAAAATCACTGAGATTAATTGTGAAGATGAAGCATAATATGATATTACACAGTACAAGCCAAAGCAAGGCGAGGTGCAGAGTTAGGCAGGGCTCTTACATCAGCAGTGAAACTGCTCACAGTGCAAGTGAGAGCACTTGCTGAGAAAGCACCAGTATGCAAATATTTTTCTTCTTGCACACAGTTTGCAGCTTCTTACTCAAGTCTTCCCTAGGACATTCATTTAAAAGAAAAGGTGTGACCCAGTTTTGGGGGGTTCTTAACCTGGAGCTTTTTTAGATTGCTTGCAGGCAGTGCTTCGGTTCAGATCTCATAGAATGTCACACTGGCTGCACACCTCGTGCAACTGATGGCCTGAGGCCAACTACTCTACCTACTTTCAAGCCAACTTTGGTTGTTCACATTATCCTGGAAATGGACTGCTCAATGGAGGTGTTGCTCTGTGAAGAGCAGTGAGTTGCATTTGGATGTTAATAACGTGTTCTGTTAAGTTTTAAGGCAGGAGTTGAAGACCTGAAAATGTAGTAGAAGGCTCAGCAATGTTTTTTAGCTGCTGCAGAATTCATACAGGCAAAGGGCTCTGGCTGTACAGATCTGGGTAAGGGCCTAGAGAAATTCTGACTTTTCTTACAGGCTGTGTTCTACCCCTCACTCCTTCTGTTTTAGTCTCTTTTATTTATTTTGTTTATTGAAAGTTAACAACTCTCACTTATTTTGTAATACTGAATGCAGATTGTTTGAACCAAAGCTTGCATATTGACTAGTTTTATGAGATATCTGGTGCATAAAGTAATTAACAATTACACTGACAACTCAAATAGAGAAGTTGTCCTGGCATGAGAAACAATGCAAATGTTACTAGCTTTTCTTTCAAAAGCGGTACTCTTTTAAAGACATAACAGGGAATAAATGTAATTGGGGATACCTGAGTAGGGAAGAATTCTGAAAGGGAGACCTGAATTCAACTTAACAGGCTCAGTGCTATTTGTGGTAAAGGACCTGGGTATGTGACAGCTGAGCATTGCACACATGGCCCTTCAGGGTGAAAATTTCTGCCTCTAATGCTTGTCTTTGGGCCACTGTATAAATCAGCAAATCTTTTCCCTGCATGTATCATTGCAACATGCAAATAGGCGCCTATAGGATGGGAATTAACAGAATGCTGTGAATTAATGATTTTTGTCTGAGCTCTTAATGCAGCTCTTTCAGTGTGGTGACTGCTTGGATTGTAAGCCTTTTGGAGCAAATAATGTTTTCTTGTGTAAGAGGCTCCAGGGTCCTTCAAGGACCCACAGTCCTGTTGAAGAGGAACCTACAATGTCTAACCTACAACATGCAGTTTGGCTGCTTTTGTGGCAATGACACACATGGAATTAGGATTTGGTGCTGGAGGGAAAGAAGTAGGTGAAACAGTAATTGCTAACTTTGCATATGTGATCTACTTTAGCTACTGAAGATGTGATAAACAAGAGAAGAAATACATGAAGAAATATTTCTTCCCCTTTGTCTATAATTTATATAACACACTAGATGTATTTCTGCATGCTTTTAAAAAATTCTCTGCAGCACTCTCTCCTTTGTGAGCATATCGGATTATGCATGAAGATGGAATTAATCCCTCATTTTGGAACGCACAGGCTCAGCATTTGCAACAGCTTTGCTCAAAGAAACGGATTCAGACGTTGTGGTCTCCACCAAAGAATGGCAGATTGTTGGCAGAATTTTTTCCATTTGTTTCTGCAAGTGAAACAGTTAATAAATCAATCACACATTATTACTGGATTAGCAATCACACTCCTAAATGCTACTAGCTGTTCTCACTCTTTCTCCTGAAGATTACCTTTAAATCCTATCAAGGGACAAGATTCCTTTTGCCTTGCCTGGCATTAGCACCCTAGTGACCTACAGGCAAAGTCAATAGTCACTAAACTAGCTCTCTGTCATGGTGGAAGAACAGACTGCCTTAACCAGATCCACTGTTTCTTAAGAGGAATTTAGTTTCTCCTGTCAGTGCCTCCACTTCTTATTTTTTCCTTTGTTTATTTTTATTTCCACCTCAGCCAGTCTGAAGCTGAACAGAAGGAAGTTTGCCACAATGAATCACTCAAGAGTCTGTTGTGGGGTCACACAGAATGGGAGAGTTTTGCAAGGCTGAAGACTGCAGAGGAGCTGGAACCAAGAAAATGAGAAGAAGGTAGGTACTTAGCAAATTCTTTCCTTCTGGTTAATTAAGCTTATTTACCTTTTGTCTGCAGTTGAGTGTCATCTGTAAACCTGCTTGTTCCTCTTGATTTGAAAGCAGAGAAACAGCACTGGAGAAACGTCATAAACTGATGAGAGAATTCATGATTTGTGAGCTCTCCTTGTCTGCAGTTTCATAGGAAAGTTACTTAAAATTACATGTTGGACATATAAAATAGTACAACACGTTTTTGTGTGTGTTTTGAAACGCTTACCAATGAAATGGCTTAACTCAGCAGTGACTCCTTATTTTGCCTCATAAGCTACTTTGTGTTTGTTTTCATGGCATTTGTTTCATTATCACTGGGATTCATTTACAAAAAACACTGGGGTATTTTTTAAACAAAAAAAAATTCAAAAAGTAAAATTACTTTTAAGTTACCATGTGCTTCATTTTTAAGGAGCAGTTATTTTTAACATGTTTGGGATTGAAACCTGAAACATATAGATACTAAAATATTTTGAATAGTAATGAATATTCTTGCAGTTTCATTATGTTTTACTGCATGGAGGAGTCATGTTAATATATGTGTAAAATATTTTCTTTATAGCCTTGTAGGTTTTCTTGCTAACCTGTTACTAGACATGAAGGATGGTCTGGAGATTTAGTTCTTCTTAGTATGCCGACAAAGATAACAGGATATAAACTGGAAAGTATAAGCAGCGCTTAAACTCTGCCTTGAACCTTGAATGATGCATGATTGTGCAAGTAACTTCTTCAAGTGCCTCCCAGTAAATATGCAGCCACAGTCTGCTTGCAGCACTGTACTTTCTGATATGATCAGCATAGTTATCTTTTTGGGGTGAATGGTTAGATAAAGGAATGAGCTAGCACTCAGATCAGGGCTCACTGTGTCTGACTCTTAAGGTGTTAAGACTTTTTCCTTCAGAACTCTTGCCTCCTCGATTCACCAAAATTTTAGTTTACAGAGTTTCTTTCCTAGAAACTGCAAGCAAAAATGGTGGACAAGGAGTTGTGGATGGGGGTTAATGTGAGAAAGCAAAGACTGTTGCAGTGTGCTTTTAAGGTTTCAAGGTGAGCTCCCTTTTGGGGGTTTTTCCCCTCTGCCAGGGTAGGTTTCTCCCAGCCAATCCTAAGGGAATGATTTTAATACACAGGGTCTCTTGGGCTCCCTGGAATTCTGCAGGAGCTAGATCCTCGAGGAAATTGGCCCGGGCAGAGAGGGCCCACCCCTCCTCACAGATGATTTGACCTTTAGGCTGCCCTTTAGCCCTGGGGTCATGCCCTGTCCCTTTCTGATAGATAGGTTCAGTGCCCTCCCCCTTCCCCCTCTCCCAGGTTATAACCTGGGGGCAGGCACACGTCCCTTTGTTCTGCCCGGAAGACACACTGTTCAGAAAGTGCTGCTGTAACTGGAAGTAAATCACTGGATGAGATTCCACGCAGATCCAGTCTCCTTACTTCACTGAGAGTCCAACCTCTCTAAAAGGGTCAGGCGGGATTCATTTTGCTACATTTATCTCGCTGCCGCACCCGGGTTCTATGCTGCCTGCAGTCTTGGAACAAGCCCAGACCTGTCCCAAGGGGTCTGTGCCTGTGCTGGCAGTGCCAAGGGAATACCCCGGTGTGACCAACCACTGGACTGTTCTCCCAGCACAGCAACCACACAAGATTCCTCAATATAGCAGTGATTAATTTGTTGCTATAAAAGACCAATGCAACTGGACAACAAAGAGCAGTTGAATGTTTGAGTATTGAACAGGAAAGTAAGAGAAAGCTTTTCTAGTCAGCTCAAATAATTTTTTTTTATGCCTAGGGAGAGCAATAATGTGAAAAACAAAATCTGGGAGGCACCCAGACTGATAGCAAACTTCAGTTCCTACCATGGACTTCCTTAAATGAAGACCTAAGTGGGCCAACTTGCTACCATTTAGTCCTCCACCCTCACGTAATACTTATTCTTCTGTGGACAGTCTCAGCTCACAAGGCTGGATTGAAAATTCAGGTTATGGGTTCATCATTGTGCATGGAGTGTTATGCTGGCTTTCAAACCACCTCTTCCCTTTCTTCTTTTCAAGCTATGTTTTTCTGTCTGTTTAAAGCTCTGCTTCATGATGTGTTCACTGACAGACTTGCTGCCTGTCTATGACTGTTGGAATTCCAGCCCGGCAAACCATGCATGTGGTCCCCACTGTTGTCATGCCAAGCACAAAACATGACGCAGGAGTCAGAGGGCTCACATGACGTTTCTCTAATGCTGGGTTGCTTTTCTTGCAGACTCAGAACACTTACTCACTTACTATGTGCAATTTTATTTGTTCTCTTTGGGTTCCAGCTTCTCCTCAAACACGGTAATAAAATTTTGCTTGCTGTACAAAAGATGTGCTGTACAAAAGATTTGCAAGTGCAAATACAACTATACAGCAGCTAATTGTGAAATGATGTGACTGTTTTAGATGAAACGTGATTAAGAAAATAGAGAGGTTTTTAGATCATTTTCAGTCCTTTAAAGCTATGAAACCCTGTAGTGTTCAGGGCCCTTTGGTAGCATATCACTACCTTACACTTTTCTTTTTAAAAAGAAAGAAATTCGATGTGCTCTGTAAACATTTGCATCTAAACTTAATATGGTATGCAAACCTGGTATGTAAGGAAATATGGTATGTAAGAAAAGATCATTCAGAGAATACTATACTCTAAGCTCAGTGGCCACCAGGAAAATCTAAATTCAGTTCCTGCTTTGTTTTGTTTTTCTTTTTTTAATCGTCTTGGGCAAGGGGCTTTGTCAATAAGGTCTCTCTTTACAGAAGAGGCATTGTAATGATGATTACCTGAGGGACAGTGAGCTGCCTCAGTGCTGCTCTGATGGGAACCATGTGAGTACCTGCAGTAGTCCCCAGCTCTCTCTGCAGCAGACTGTACACAAATACAAAGAAAGTGACTTCGTATTTGGATAGATGATGAGTAATATCTCAGCACTGTAGGTTGGTTCCCAGGCTAGTATTCAGGGGGCAACAGGAAATCATGTATCCACAGAGAGACAAATTTGAAATGCTGAGCCATATTGCTAAGCTGGAGAAAGACACAGTGCTTCCATCTTGTGGTGTGCACTCCATTATTTTTCTTCATTGTCAGTACTGCCTCAGGACACTGGAATCGTGAGCCATGACTAGGTTTTAGAGGTGCTGTTGTAATACAAGCAGTACTGCTACCCCTAAGCAGCTTGCTTTTTAATAGCGATCTTCACAGCAAAACCCCAAACCCAAGTTAATTACAGAATGCCGGGGGGATGTGGAATTATTTCAATTAGACCAGGACAGCAGCCCTCTGTCCAGAAAAACAGCTTTAAGCACAACTCTGCTGGAGCAAGTTCAATCCAGCTCATTAGGACCAAGTGTTAAGACCAGATCCTAAACTGTCTTTTAAAAACTGCCTCTTCTACTGGTTACTGTTGTCTGAAGAGCTGTTCTGCCTTTGCTTGATGGCATCTCTTTTTCCTCTCCTGCTCAGCCAAGCTGAGACTAGTAGCTCTCACCTAATTGTGACTCTGCCCTCTGCACCAGTCCTGGTCTGGGAAGTCAGTTTGTAAACCTTCTCTCATGCTCTTGAGATAATTTCCCATCCAAATGTGGGCTTTTGTGCTGGTTTGGTTGGATAAACACAGGCAGAGAAAAACACATGTACACCTGTCATTAGGGTTAGTAGTTACAATTACGCCTTCTAATTCTTTAAATTTTGTGAGACTAATGGATATCTTATGTTCCACAAATATTTAAGCAAGCTCTATCTGAAGATGATGATTTTGCAATTTTTCTCCTTATGAGTACTGACCTCTTGATTTTGTTCTGCCAAATGAGTCCCATTGGGTTTTACACCTGCTGCTCCCTCCCACCTGTTTAGAAATGAGCCTGGATGTGACTGCTATCATACTGCCATAACCAATGACTTCTCACAGGACTGAGGCTAAGCTTTTGATACAAATGAAGTTTGTAGTCACTCAAGTTAATTCAATCAGAATGGAAGAATTTAACTGCAGTTGTTCTAAAGATCCGTACAGGGTTAATATTGATGAAATGTTGTAATCCTGGATTTCTTAACTCTCCTAAGAGCTGGTTGTATCCACAGTGGATTCTTCTTGGTCTCAAACAGCTGTGAAACAGCAATTCTTGGCTTTGAGTTACAGATACCCATTTCCTGAATGGAAGCTAACTTTGAAGAAATGAGTACTGCCCAACTGCTGGCATCAGTGGACACAAGAAACAATTTATCAGTTTGATAAGGATTGGAACAGAGGAAGGTGATACAAGGCTGAGGAGGAAAAAGGCTGAAAGAAAAAAGAGATGGAACACATTGATGACCGCATGGAGATAAGAAGTAAGCAATACGGGTGTATTCCTTATGGATTGGGATAGATGGGATTAAAGAAACCCTAGGAAAGTAATAGTGAGGAGATATAAAATATGCTTGTATCTAGTAAATAAGAGCAGAGAAGCAAGAGGGCTTGGGAGGAAAAAGAAAGCAAAAAAGAGAATTTATGATGAAAAAGGTCTTGCTGAGCTGACAGAAGAATGTCATCCCTGGAGGAGAAGAATGCAAAACTATAAAGAATTGGGTATTTTGACTAGCTTGAGGCAAAGCACAAGTTCTGGCAACACGGGAAATGAAATTCTTTGGAAGAAGGAAAAAGTAGATTTTCAAATAGAATAGAACCAACATAGATTTAGAGTTAATTTCAAGTGTTATTCTATTGAAAGTTGGTTGATCAGATATCATACTAAAATACTTGTGTTTGATTTTTCTGGGACGCAAAATTCCTGAGAAGTTTGCTGTAATTTTTTAATAGCTTTTTCTACAGAGGTCTCATGTTTTCATTACCACTACCGGATGGTATGGTGAATGATCCAGAGAGTCTGCACCCAAGGATTTGTATTTTCCTCTATATAAGTATGCCTGCAACATAAGGGAAAGATGCCCCAGACAACTTGAGGCAGGCTGAATGTAGGTATTGTATGGTGGTTGAAATGGCACAAGACTCTGTTCTGTATGTGCCTGTGTAATGTTAGAGCTGTTGTCATTGCTCTTCTTTCATGTGTACATCATGGCAGTCAGGTGCACAACTGTAGAGCAAATGTGTCAGGATTGGACCTCATAGATGTGAGAACAATGTCAACGCTTACAGAAATGTGTTAATTAATAATGAAGAATATTTGATGTTCTATGAACTGGCTTCTGCTTTTCTGCCTGCTGACACAGCTTTGTGTCTCACTAGTCCTGGTTACTGCTAGGAAACTACATGCCAGAAGCAAACATGCCATTTTAGCAGGGCTGGCTGCTGAGGGAAACCTGAGCTCCTGAAAGCCTTCATTCACTTTAAATGGAACTCATAATCTGGGCAGTCTAATTTTTGTTGGCAGGAACAAGCTTACAGTTAGATGATAATCTTATTCTCCAGCACAGTGACAGCCATAAAAAGAATGGTTTTGGAAATGGCTTTCTCTATTTCTAGCTGAAGAGTGACATTTCTTTAGAAGCAGAGTTGATTTTTCAGCTAAGTTTTTGTTGAGACCAAAAGAATTATTTTCAGGTACCTCAAACATCTTAGCATAAATAAGACTTGAAATATAACTGTTGTTTTAAGTAAAAAGGGTAAAACTCCAGTTTAGTCCTTTGAGTATGGTAAGTGGTGTTTTAAATTTTTTAAGTAACTTTCTTAGAGTATCTTATCCTAATGCAGGAAAATAGACCCTCTCAATTCAAAGTGGTACTTACCCCCACCTCATTTCACCCTCCTTTCAGGCAGCTGTAGTGAACAGTAAGGTCATTCTTGAGCCTCCTTTTCTCCAGACTAAACACCCCCAGCTCCCTCAACCGATCCTCATAGGACTTATTCTCTAGACCCTTCCCCAGCTCCATTGCCCTTCTCTGGACATGAAAAGTGTTAAAAGTAAGATGTTTTCTCTTTGTTTGCTCTATTCCTGACAATGCAACTGCTGGCAAATTAAAGGCCAAGTAGAATATTGGAAAAAGATGTGTTCAGGGAGAAGGTGTTAAGACGAAATGTCCAATAGAGCATGCTGGAGCTCTCCAGACATGTGAAACCATAGGGCTGAGATAAGGTATAAGAAATTACACAGACCCTCTATAGTGGATGGTTCTCTGCCTAATTATAAACAACTTTATCCATAGGCACTCATAGGCATCACTTTGGGTATTGAAACCCCAGTGCCAATATTCATTACCAAACAGAACTTTCTATGATGTTGTGGTTTTTGTAATTCACTCAGGTTGGTTTGTTTGCTTGGTGGTGGTGATTTTTTTTTTTTTTTAGAGACTGTGGAGGTGAGATGATAATAGGATATAACAAATACACAAATATTGGAAGCTATGGTGCTTTTACCATACTGGATGTTCAGCACTGTGTAAGCATGGGACAAAAATCTGCATATCCCAGACAGGGCTGTTCTGTTTTCTTCTTTGAATGTTTCATTGCTTGGCTAAGTTAATTGTACACAAGCACAGCATGATTTTCCCTCTCTGCTTCCTTTTGAGCTGAGGGAAAACACTTGATAAAGGACAAAAAGACTAGTTTGCAGCAGATCAGTCAAAGTAAATCCCATTTTAATTGGAAAATGTGGAGCGATTTATTCTTATTTAGTCATGTTGCCTGCCAAATATGTGCCTTCTATCTCCAACCACTTCAGCACAAGTTTCTTTAATGTTCTTTGTGTGTATGTTTAGAAATGAAAAAGTTTATGTTTTTCGTACTGCAGAGTTACTGAACTGCTTTTGCTTAGATTTGATACTTATCTTTTTAAAGACTAGCTGGAAATTACCAGCTTGAAATGTGAGTTTCAAAGCTCCTCACAACTGATACTGTAGAATTATCATGAGGTAAGGAAAGATGAAAGGAACTTTCAATAGAATGTTTATTCATTTTGCTTCTTACCTTTGATTGTTACTTACCTAAAGGAGAACTCTTTCCATAAGGACACTATGCTAGCATTTTGGACATCCAAACTGTTGTCCCTGGATTGTACTGTCAGTAGTTTCCAGTGGCTTTCTTGTCTTTTTTTACTGGAAACTACCTTACCTTCACTTGTCCTAGTGTGGCTGACTTCAAACCTTCTGTGAAACACTCAATTTAAAAATAAAATATGTTCACACTTCACTAGGGCCAACCCTTTTTGCAAATCTGATTTGGAGTGTAGTCCCATGAGTTGCTGGATTGTGCAAGGCATAAACCTCTGCCATGGGGCTGGGGCTGTGGCTGTGAGAAGCAGAGCTAGGAACCTGTGGCAGTGGATATTCTGTTGAAGGAACAATGACAAAGAACAACAGCCTGAAAGTACAGATTCTCCTTAGAATTAAAAGGATAGTAGTGCCATTTCTGCAGAGTCCTCTGGCTATTTTCTCCTATTACAATGAAGGAGATAGTCCCTTTCTTAGGTAATTCCAAGTTCCAGTTTTACTAGAAGTGTGTTCTATGTGCCCTGCATGTCATGAAGGAGTTGAACAGGTTTTACCTAAATTTGGAAGAGGATGCATAAATAGATGGTGTTTATTCTTTTAGCATCTGATTCAAAGACCTTTTGAATGTAGTAGAAGGTCACTATTGACTTCAGTGAACATTTAGCCAGTAACTCCTGTTTAGCAACAGTCACTGCATGAAGGTTATCAAGTGGATAGAGGTGCTTTTGCAAAGGATACCAATCATATGGCTCAGCCTGATTTCTTATCCCAGGTCCCTCATCAGCATGACTGCTTTCATCTTTATGCCTAGCTTTGCAATAGCCTGAAGCATCATAAAATCCCTCAACCCTATGCCCTTTGTTGCACATAAGTGTATTCTTTGACAGACTGCCTGGAACAGACATACTTCAGCTAGCATTGAAGTCTATATAAATAGGAATGTTTTGAGGTTCTTTTGTTGCTGTTGATTTTGTTTTGTGTAGGAGGATGGTATGTTTTGTTGATTTAAGATGTTTCGGGAATTTTCGAGACTTCTTAATGGTGCATTTGGTGTTTGAAAGCAGCTGGATTATCTTCTCTCTAAACTCGCCAAATGGAATTTATCCACAAACCCTTTGGCATTTTCCAGAATATGCTGCCAACCCCGGCTTTTTAAAATAACTGTAGCTTTCTTTCCTTATGCTGTCATCTTGCTTTCCAGATATTTTTGGTATAGAATAAAAGCTTGAAAATATATGCATAAGGTGGGCATGTTTCAAAAAGATGTTTGAGTTTTTAAGGAAAAATGGGATGAGAAACAAAGACATATCAGAACACAGACCTCCTGGGCATTTAGGATCAAATGTAGATCATCTGTTTCATGCTGTGGCATGTAAGAGAAATCTCAGAATTCACTTGTAGCCAGTAATTGAGCATGTGAAAATTGCTTCTGTGAAAGTGAAAAATCATGAAATATTGCTGTCCATGAAGTGAACACTGCTATTTTGTGGATCAGTTTTCTATGCAAATGATTTTTATTTTTCTTGTACTGGTCTTTTCAATAGGGGTCTAATGCAAAGTTCCTAGAAATAGGAAGGAATCTTCATTTTGAGCACTTTTGAATGTCACCACAAATATTTCTGCTGAGTACTGTAAAACAGTCCAAAACTGTTAGAAAATACTTCTCTAATCAAACATTTACAGAGTATACAGCTGCAACTCATGAACCCTACAACACATAACCTTACAAAACTTTGTTTTTCCATTTGTCTGGATGCTTGTATTGTATTGAAAATCCTTAGGAAAGAACAGTGATGACAAACAAGTTAATAGTTAATAGTTAAAAGAGATGATGCATGGGAAATTGTTTCCTGCCTTTGCTGTCTTGTCATAGATTGGGGTTAGGATTGATAACTGTTCTTTCAGAGGGAGAAGTATCTCTTGTCATTGCTGAGCAAGGAACAGGAACATTCAGTCTCAGGGGATGTGCCAAACATTTCTGATGCAGTTTAGAAATATACATGTACACATCAGGTTCTTTCTCAGTGCTGCCTGGCCCAGATGGAGTCTTATGTCATGAATCATTGAGGAGGTTTGATTTATGGTCCTGGCATTCTCCCTACAGGTCTTTTGCATGCTGGGATATCTCCAACCAGTGTTAATCCATGGGGATGACATTTTTTCCATGCTAACATTGGATTGACAGCTTTCCAGTAGGCATAACAGCTCAGAAAAAGGAAGTCCCCCTAACTTTTTCTTGATTCTCTATGATTAATAATGGTGGGAATTGGGCACCTTTAAAATGGCTCAAATACCCTTGTCTTCTTAATGATCATCCACACCCATCAGTGCAGAATGTTTTATTTATTGCCAGTTAACCTAAATACCTCTTTAGATAAATCAAAGGATAATATATTTACATAAGCCAAATATAGACAGCAAAGTTAGTAGGTGTATAAGCAAACCAAAAGAAATAAAAGCTAATCTTGATATCCACCTTTACTTAAGCTCATCTTCAGCTAGTAAGCAGTCAGAATACTTTGGTGCTTTATGGCTGGGATTTAGTTCTTGGACAAAGCCCACTACTTTGGATTTAAATGTCACTGAAACCCCCCCTATATTTACAGGTTACATGCATGTGGTAAGTGGCCAAACTTTTCTTGGAATTCTGTTCAGATTCAATCATTCAGCTTATTTTCCTTGATGATTTCCTGTAATTCATCACTTTCTTAGGGATCAGTTTAAATATTCTCATACAGGACACGTAATAGTTCACCTTACTGTAGAAATGCTGATGTATTTCAGATGTTAGCTAGATAGTATTCTCCTTTCCAGATGACATCCAGGCTGGTTCCTTCACTGGACTATAAATGAATCATTATCCCATTGTGAGATAAGTATTCTTTCATCTGACTGATGATGCACAAACCTCAGTACATAGTTTTTCACAAAGCCAAATCCTTATACCAACAGTACTACCACGTACAGGCATGTAAGAGAGATCAGAAGTTCAGTACAGTTCCAGTTCTTGAGGCTCATCGTGTCAGTAACCAGCATCTTTGGTGAGACAGTTGATTTTAGATCAAGGGCTCCCAGGCCTTGAGAGATTCAGTGACAAGTTGTTTTCTGAACCAGCAGATGGGAAGGATTTACTAGAGTAATCGACTTTTTAGGTGCTGGCTACAACTAAAGAAACATTGTTACTAGTTACAGAAAAAACTATGTTTCATGCTCTATTTATAAATACCCAGGATAGAAGTAGATTCTACATTATTTAAGGGAGTCATAGGGGGAGGGAAGGAGTGCTTTCATTGCTGCTGAGGATAGGGAATATACAAGGTGGTTTTGGATAAAAGGTGATTTTGTTGAATTATTTAGCAGTGATGCATTCTCGCCATCCAGCAGGAATAAACACTGAGTCTGTGCCCTCATTTTCCAGTGTGAGGGAGCTAGATACTGTAGTAGTGTGGTATATGATCTGTTACAGAGGGCCTTGATCAAAGATCAGAATGAAATGTCACTGTGAAGACCCCTCACCACTATTTTGAAACGCTCAATAATGTTACACGTGAGAATGAAAAGAGGTCTTTGAATTAGTACCTCTAGTCTGTTCCTTGTTACCCTGTGTAATTCCAGATACACACAAGGGACTCAATATTAGTGGAACTATGCTAGTGAGAGAAGAAAATGAAAAACAACGCCTATGTACATGTATGTACTGTTTTCCAACTTCTTTGCATATGTACATAGATAAATTGATTGAGATTTGCTTAAAAATTTTGGTACAGCACAGCATAATTGATGGAGGGGGGGAATCTTATGAAAAAATGTGGATTTTACCCATTAGTGTTTATTGTGACCTTTTTGTTTGCAGTGGAAAAAAAAACCACAACATTTTTTACTGTCTCCTCTGCTCTTCTTCAGACCATAGCCCCTCTTCTTAAATGTTATGTATGAAAGCCCAACTCTATTGAGGCCTTTAGCAAATATCCCATTGACTTCACTGAAACCAAGATTTTCCCTGAATTTATACAATGGTTAAGCACTACTAAACCACACATGCCATAATGCACACCCAAAATGCCAGTGGTTTCTTTTCAGGGACTGGCAAAAATGCTGTTGCTAGATCACAGGGTATTAAACCAGTGTTTCTGTTGTCAGATATCCAGCAGAACCATTGTTGCTATGCAGAGGAATGTTATTAAACAGTCCACTCCCCAAACTGTTCCTAATGTGAAATGGAGAATGTACCTTTTGACATGTTGCTTTGGATTTTTTACTATGTTTGCTTATTTGCAGTGCTTTGGAATTTGCCTTTTATAAATACATGAAATGCATCTGCACGTGCTCAAAAATGTCAGTATTGTTTTTTAACTTTGTTTCAAAATATCCCAAATTTGTGTATGAGCATTGAGTAGGATAGCCATCCTCTGAAGATCTGTTATGAGCATCTCCAAAGTGTTTCTGATTTGTTTCAGAAGAACTTTGTCTAGGCATAGAAATGTAAGAATCCTTGGTTCTAAGACTTTCAATAAAGGACAGTTAACTGATTCTATATGAAACCTCCCTAGGAACTGTAAGAATTTTGTATAGATCACTGTATATTTCCATAAGTGGTACTGTCTGTCACTTCTGACCTGATGTAGATATAACTGCTCAATGATAATCAAAGAGTCTGTATACTTCAATTGTACTGATCTGCCCAAGAACTGGGCACCGTTGTAGTCACAGGCTGAAGTGCCAAAGGAAATATGGAGCTGTCATAATGGGACTACTTCCAAACAGTTTGCTAGGACATGTGAAATAGACATAGATGCATCAGAGCTGACACATTTATGACTGTTAATGTTTTTCTTCTTGGGTATACATGGATTGCCCAAAATTGTGGGCCTTCTTAAGAGTAAGTTCAAACCAGATTGCTTTTTCTTAAGGACTTTGCTCACACAATATGCTGTTCATCTTGTGTCTCCACATTTAAATGGATCTGTATGTTCCATTTGCTGAATTAAAGATTACTTCCTGCAGGGACTTAATATAGAAGTGAGGCTTCCTAAAGGTGTAGTTCTCCTTACAATCAAAAGATGGTAGTACAATTTCTATTCCAAATGGCCCAGCAACACAGAGTAATAGCTATGCATCCATTGTTTGCACTTACAGGAAGGGATAGGGCAAGAAAAGAGATCCCAGCAACTAGTTGTTTGTCAGGCATTGGTTATGATCATGACCTTCTCTGGTAGTCAGTAATCCTGAATATGGCCAAGATGGCCAGGTTGAATTGACTCTAGTACAGCCATCAAGCTACCTGGTGCCAGAATGGACATCTGTACTGAAGGGATTATTGAAAGACTTCGGGGTTGAGAGAGCATGAAATGAAAGTGTCCTTTTCATCATCTCTGATGTTTTCATAAAGTCTCTAAAAGCAACAACTTACGTAATTAAAGTAGCAAGTTTAATTAGACCTAACTATTGATTAATGTTAATCCTAAAGTATTTTATACTGAGGACCAGATAGCAAGAAAATGGTGCTTCTGTACCATAGTACAGAAAATAGTACTAGAGTTTCCTTAATTTAAAAAGTAAAGAAGTTGCTGCTAACTGCTCAAAACAGAGATTTAAGACAGGCTGTTCCCTGACAAATGTGTCCTCTTCCCAGTACATTTTATTTTCTAGGAATACAAAGCAAATAAGATGCTCATGCTGATTAAAATGAACTTGTTTTTTTTTTTCAGTAATCAACAACAGGACTTCAATCTCATTTTGTTTGTAACGAATCCTGTTAGAGCAGTTGCTTGCTTGGGCATACTGCTGATTGTAGCAGAATCTAGGGAACTAATTTTATATGGAGAATACATGATATTCTTCAGCAGAGTAGGATCAGTAAGGATCTAATAGTCCTAGCACATAGATATTTAGATGCATATGGTGCTACATCTGAGCTGAGAAAGCAGAAACATGTCTGCATGCAGCATGTGCAAAGATTGTAATGGAAAATTTATATCCTTGAGTAACAGAGCGAGTATTTCTGCATACACTGAAATGCTACTGTGAATCTGCTTAGAAGTAAGACTAATAATTTGAGACAAGTGCTCATATTGAATACAAGTGCTCTGCTTTTAGGTGTGTAATGTCTGTTTCAGGAATTCCAGTTCTGCCAGTGCCTATAAAAATTGTGCTTGGTCCTAACAGGTTAAGCTCAGGCACCAGTATTAGGCACTGTATGGGGTCAGTGAAGAGCCTTCAGGCTCCATGTAGAAGTGGCCAAAAGGAAACAGTGAGTACAGGAGTTTGTCAAAATTTTCTTGCTTTCAGGAACGCAGGTACGGTTGAAAGCCACACATTATCACATTTTTCTCCCTTATGGATGTCATCCACTGCAGCAGGACTATATTTGGAGAAGGCAAAACAAGTAGTGGTATTTTTCAATTCTCTGGCTTCAGATTGAAGGATACAATGAGAGCTATTGCCAAAAAGAAAGCTTGGCAGATCAAGGCAGAATCCTATCTCTGGAGTGGATATGAGAGCATTATGCTGCAAAACGAAGGGTTTGTTTTTTGTTCCTTGAGTTCAAGCTGAACCAGGGAACAGGAGGAAATTTTTGACTATTAAAAGTTGAAATTTTAGTTTCAGGCACTGGGGTTATCTCAGATGCATCTAAATAATTGTCTCAATTCTCTGTATTTTCTCTAGAAAATTATTGCAGAAGCAGACTGACTTTTTGGTTCCTTCCCACCAAGCTAGAGCCCATTCACCTCTAGAAATCAAGGAACTCTCTGTGCATGGAGAATGACTTCTGCAAAACCTGAAAGAGATAAAAGATACTGCTAACATATATCCTTGCAGCTCTTTCCTCCCTCTTGCAATGACCTTTGTCTTAATTCACAGTGGTTTCTGAAACATTCTAGTTATCTCTAGGAATTTATTTTTTTAGGCATGACATAGTGTGTGGTTCGTAAATTATAAGTAATTCACTGATATAGCTGATTTGGACTGGACTGCTGGAAAAGATTGCTGATGAGTGTTTTGAATGAGTGCTTTTATAATTTCCATTACCCTTGAAACCACTACATGCCGAGAAAGTTGCTCAATTCATTCTAAATTGGAGGTAAAGCCATAAAAAAGTCTAACTAGCTGAATGCGTCAGTCACATTGGAATATAATTGTCTTGGTAGATAGTTCTGGTTTGTGTGTTTTGTTTCCTCGTATTTAACAATTTTAAAGACATTCCAAGTAAGCAGTGCTGTAGGAGGTTCCCTCTGGATGTCCCTGGAGTCTGGATACATTCATTTCAATTCAGAACTTCTAGGGCACAAATGGTGTCAGAGCAAATGACAAGCTGTCTCCATGCTGAGTTGATGAAGCAGGAGACCTAAAGGTAATTATTTCTTGTTCTTTTTTGGGCTCCCTGGTTTGAAAGGGATAAGTGGAGAAGGTGGTTATGGTGATGGTGTCAAAGTATTAAAATGCAGGGAGAATGGGGATAGTGGACAAGGAAAGGACTAAAATATGCTACCAGCTGTTCATTTGTTTTCCAAACAAACTTCCCTTTTACAGGTCCACCTTCCCTGTGTATAGCAGGACCTCAGTTTGACCTGCTGCCTCTTACTATGTCCTGCAGTAACTGTAAGCAGATCAAAAAATTATTTAATAATAAAGGCAGGATAGACCACTTCAAACAGGACACTGCATATGCTGTGCTCAAGAGGCTTTTGCTAGCTATAATAACATTAAAACTTCTCCAGATGTGGTTGAAATCACTAATGGCTGTTAAAAGGCAGAACCTGCAGCACTGAAAAACAGGTTCCATGTGACTAAATCCATGAGACAGCTAAGAAGCTATGCCTCTTGGTTGCAGTGCTCTCTGGCCATGAAACACATTCAGCACCACTTTTTCTCTCTTCCAAAATTATGTCAGTAGATACAATCCAGATCTTAGCAGAGAAACATGGAAATGCATATAATTCTCTACCTGAATTAAAAACCCTCTTTTCTGTGGGAGCTTATAGAATTGTTTCAACTTTTTGATTATAATGCTAGTGATTAAGTATCTGAATTTCCTGCATTTCTGGATAAAGTAGTGAGGCACAGTTGAGGTTATTACCTTTCATTTCAATAGGTCAAGGCCAGCTGTATGAGTTTCAGTAAGGCAAACTGCTGACTCTACATTTCAGTCACAGCAACGCGAGGCAGTGCTGCAGATATGGGCAGAGTGGCTGGAAAGCTGCCTGATGGTGAATGACCTGGAGATGCTGGCCCAGGGTCGGACGTATTCCCAGGTAGCTAAGAAGTTCAGTGACTTCCTGGCCTGGATCAGCAATAGAGTGGCCAGCAGGACCCGGGCAGTGATTGTCCCCCTGTACTTGGCACTGGTGAGGCCACACCTCAAATGCTGTGTTCAGTTCTGGGCCCCTCACTACATCAAAGACATTGAGATGCTGGAGTGTGTCCAGAGAAGGGCAATGAGGTTGATGAAGGGCCTGGAGCACAAGTCCCGTGAGGAGCAGGACTGGAGAAAAGGAGACTTAGGGGGAATCACATCACCCTCTACAACTGCCTGAAAGGAGGTTGTGGCAAGGCAGGGGTTGGTCCCTTCTCTCAGGCAACCAGTGACAGGAGAAGAGGAAGCAGCCTCAGGTTTTGCCATGAGAGGTTATGTTGGTTATTAGAAAAAAAATTCTTCACTGAAAGTGTTTAAACATTGTAACAAGCTCCCCAGGGAAGTGGTGGAGTCACTATCTCTAGAAATATGTAAAAAATAGATAGACTTTGTGCTGTGGTTTAGTGGGCATAGTGGTGTATTGTCAAAGGTTGGACTAGAGACCTTGGAGACCTTTTCCAGCCTTTATGATTCTATGATTTCTGTACTGCTAGAACTCTTTAATTTCAGATGCTCAGTGACAAATTTCACTCTTCTGTGTATCATTATATTAATGCAGCCTCCTGTGGTGTAGCTATGTACAATCAGTGAAGCTTCTTTCTACTCTACTCTGGGCCTACAAAGAAAGATTGATGGATAACATTCTCATTTGGATGTTAAGTGGTAACTTTTCAAGTAGGACCAATTTATTTGGTCTGGTGATGTAAAAGAAAATCTGAAAGTGTTTGGAGTATTATGGATTGAAAAGGGAAATTCAGTCATGTAATCTTTGTCATTAGAAACTTCCAAACCCACCATCCTGGTAGAGCAAGAAAAATCATAAGGTTATTAGAAGATAGTAGAACTAGGAGACCATTTTAGATTCAAGACAGCCTTGCCATAAGCACAGATAACTCAGAGACTTCTTGACATTCTGATATAATAATGTTTGATCCAATAAATGAGGGACCATTCTCAAATATTTCTTGAAAAAAAATCTTAAATTATGAGAGCTAAGGACTTTGCATAGGAAAAAAGGCAAGATATCCTGACTAGGACAGGCTGTTAAATTCCTGTGTTGGCCTTTTGCAGGACTGTTGATTCTTTTTCTACATTGCTCAGCCATCTTTGCAATAGATGCACTTCTATTTAGCTAGTCACAAGGTTTATTTGAGGTGAAGCACCTTGTTCAGAGATGGTGCTTTGTATCTTACACTGTCGTAACATGTAATTTCACAGAGTAGTCTATGTTCCACTCTCCAGGCAGTTGAACATGATCTCTGCTTCTCACCCTAGGGAGTGACTAGTTCATTGGCCATGTCATGCAATCATATCACGAAAACCTTGGGGACTGTCAATGTTTAATCTGCCCTTAATGAAGCCTGCCAGATCATCTTACACTATTTGTCACTATTTTCTGGCCTGGCTGCCAGAGCCTTCGCAATGATTTGTGCTTCTAAAACAAGGAAAGAAATAGGCAAGCCTGCAGTTGTAAGAGTTAACTAAAATTGAAATCCATGAGAAACTCAGGCAGAAACCCACCTTTGATCTGTTTCCCGTGTGTTCTAGGCTAGATGAAATCAGTTTAGTTTTAATCCCCATAATGACTATTCCTTGGCTGAACTCAGGCAAGATCCATGCAGGGACTGAAGCCAGATGTAGGGCCTGCCTACTCTCTGGGGTAGACTAGAGTTCAGGAACCCTCAATGTGGAAAAGTCACAATGGAGTGCAGACTTGTGCACAGCACAAAGGCTTGTTAGTGGCCATGCACAGAGCTAAATTGTGTGTTTGTGTGCTGAACTCCCTGGCATTTCTGTTTTATGAGTCAGTATGCAGATCTCTGCCAGCTCAGGTGGCCCTGCACCCACATTTGTAGACATGGCCTTAAATACCTAATGGCCACCTTAAATACTTCAGGCAGGAATATCAGCCTTCAAAACCTGCCACGTAACCCAGGTGTCTGGAGATGCTAAGCAGCAGCAAGGGCTGAGCAGCTGGGCATCTCCCTCATAATTAGGCACAGAAGACACTGTGCCTGTCCTCTCTGAAGCAGTTAGTCTGGCAGAGCTCAGAAAGCACCTGTTGAACAGCAAAACAGCTCCTGCCATCGTGGGCACAGGAACCCGATTCTACACCTGATGAACAGCAAATTACTGAGGCAGAGATTGGACTTTCAAGGTTAGTGCCTTAAACAACAGCCTGACTACAGGCTATGCAGTGGTCTTTGTTCCCTCCTGCGTTCCCTCTGCTATTTGCTAATAGTAAGACAGCAGGATTCCAGAGTTACAATAACCTAAAAAGATACAATTAAATCAGGGAATGTTGGTTAAGCTTTTATCTGGCTGCTAGGAGATTTTAGCCCAAATCTATCATCTCTTGAGTACTGTAATTGGCTCTCATCTCTTCCTCAGTCAGCTTTTTTAAGAAAGGGAACTTAAGAGAATGAGAATATATGAATCCCAGTTGGAGACAGGCATTTTCCTGTAGTCCAGATGAGGATACCAAGTTCGTGGAGAGAATTTAAGATCTTACCATTCACAGTAGCTAAGTTAGACAGCTCTGTGCTAATGTGCTGGCTTTTGTGGGTGTCATTCCTGTGGCTTGCTTAAGCACAGAAATCTTGGCAGGAGGATCTGCAGACTGCAAGGCACCTTGTGGTTAGGAGCTGACACCCCTGCCTGTGCCTCTTTGTGAATCTGTCTCTTCCTTTATTTACTGCTAAGATTTCTTTTCGTCATCCAAAGCATGTCAATTCAAGTAGATGGGAAGTAGGACTTTTTCACTATAATAGGACCATGAGAGAAAAGAGACTGCTGTATCAAAAGCAATGCAAATCTGATGAGCAGTCAGTGCCCTAGAAATATAAGTAACCTGTCTGTGTGAAAGTCTGGCATGGAGTTAACTGAGGTGGTGTGACAACAAGAGATTTCCTTTGGAATAAGTGACATAATATTGTACAAAGGATTTCCATTGACACTACTATCTCTGACCAAAATCGTATGTAATATTATGTTGTTAATATATTTTTTCATAGACCTGATGTAATGGCGTGGGAAACGATGTGGAAAAGATAATAAATACTGATGGAATAACTGAAAGACATTTTAAATAACCACTGAAAGTCTGCCTTTCTCAGCTATATGGTAGACTGTAGGGTTGCTATCATGTTCTATGAGATGTGCCAAACAATGTGCAGATCATAACAGCTCAGTTACATTTTTTTTCTGAATCTATTAGCTGAAAGGCCATTTTTGCAGATCTTGTGCTGTCAAGAGAAGCTTGGACTGCTAGAGTGAATTAACTCCCCGATGGAAAGAAACTAACAGCAAGTTCACAGGTTACAGCTGCATCTTTGTGTGCCTGAGTCCTCCTATGAAAGCAGATCTTTCTTTTGTTAGTCTAACTGCCTTCTCAGCAGTATCTCAGCCAGGTCCCTTACAGCATGATTGGAGTTTGAGGTAAGAAGTGTAAGTGCTGTGTGTTAACTTACTGGAAGCACACTGGCATTAGTGAAAGGTCCACTCTTGAGCTGTGTGCCCAAACACACTGTCCTTTGCCTGGGGAAGCCACAAGTGCCCACGAGTTGAATACACAGAGACTATCTACGCAGATAAAGGAGAGGGATCCAAGTTCATGCTGCTTCCACACTAGGCTGGTTAGATGTTACTTAGCTCAGTCCAGAAGTCATGTAACCGTGTCGGCTTTTGCTGTGCTTTCGCTTTTCTGTGTTGGGAGATTTGGCACAGCTATGAAAAGTAGTTGAGCCTTCTCATTCTATGTCAGATGTTTGCTGCTTTTTTAAAAATAAGCTATTAGGTTCATTGCTTTACCTTGTTGTAATATTCATTTCTCAATTTGTCCCTGTTGCTGTCTTTGTGCAATGTACTCTTTGAAGTTCAAGGTTTTACATAGCAAAATGTCAGAACTACATGAGTTTAAGTGACAGCTTAGCTCTTTCTAATCTGCTTAAGGAATCTTTTCATTTTATTGCTTTTCTTTTTGAATATATTGACTTTCCAACAGCCATTTAATATATGTTCCACTAGACATTGTCTAATTATTCTTTAGTTTTGTATATAAGATTAATTCAGAAATGGGTGTAGATGTTTGTTGAAAATATTTTCCAATTCTTTTTTTTTAATTTATTTTTAAAAGGAAAAGATTGATTATAATGCTTTGTGGTTGTATGTCCTGTGGATAGGACAGGAGAGCCCTGGGGTTTAAAAGTCAAATGCCAGAGAGGCCTGATGCCTGTGTAACGTTTGTCTAGGAATGTGATACTTGATAAATCATAAAATGTTCAGTCATGTAAGTTTTCAGTTGTATTCTGCTGATGTTGAACTTCCTCAAACCCAACTGAAGTTAACAACATGTATCAAATCTCCTTCATTTTTCTGTGTAAAAGAGAGAATGTTTAATGCTTTCACATCTTCATACAACCCTTGAGTTTCACAGACAAAACAGTGTGTTTGTGTGCATAGCCTCTGACAAAATCCTGCTCTGTGTGATTGTCAGAGTAAACCTCCTGTATAGGTCAGTTTGGGTATTCAATGCAATTTATGGAGCAGCGTTCTTTAATTTAATTTAATTTCAAAGTCCAGGGACTTTTGCCAGTTACAGTGAAACCTCTTTGAGGGATTTTGTATTAGAATATGTCCAATTACTTGTGCACCAGCAAATTTTTTGTGAAACCCTGGTCTTGAACACCTGTTTGGAGAAGCCACATCCCAAACAATACTTTGCCTTCAGGCAGCACGAATCTGTTTTGTAAAAGTATGTCCGCCACACAAGAAAGATAGAAAAGTGCTGTTGGTTTTGAAGCAATGCTTCATGTCTGCTTTGTCCCACCTGGAGAGCCCCCTTTGCAGGATGCAGGAGGACCTTGCTTACATTTTGGGGAAATGTTCTGTAGGCCAGGTACTCTCTCTTGTTCATCTTCTGAATCAGAGGAGAGAAGAAAAATCAGTCTTCTGTGTATATTGATGTGGTTCATGCTATGAACATGTGCTAGGTTGATAGGCCAGGAGACATACCGATCCACTGAGTCACAGTACAGATATCTCGGAGGTAGGATTTTAGTGAAGTTTCCCAACAGTATTGTTCAAACTGAAATCACCAATTTTGTGTCGAGTTAAACAGGTAGCTTTGCCTTCTTAACCATTTGACTTTTGATCTGTATAACCAAGATAAGGATAATCTGCAAGGGTGGCTGCAGATGGGGAAGGATGGGAGATGTCTACCTACCTATTTCACCAGGGTCACAAAACATCTGTGATGTGACTACTATTGCATGTCGTTCCCAACCAGGCAGGTCTTCAGCAGCTGACTTAGAAGGCTCACCCTGCCCAGCCCCATTGCTGGAGCCCTAACATCCCCCTGTCCCTGATGCCATCTGACAGACCTGCCCTGCCCTTCCCACCAGGGCTGTGTGTCTCCGAGCTGAGAGGGAAGTCATATCAACAGCACTGTGCCTTCTTTATTTCTGCTCTGCTGCACGCTATGCCTCACTGACTCACACAGCTCCTTTCAGGCACTTCCTGGAGTTTTGACGTAGCATGATTTCATAGTGTAGGGTAAGTGACTTTGAAGCTGATATTTCAGTTTTGAACGGGGCAGATGTCAGCAGTATTTGGGCTTACAACATTAAATGAGGTCCTGGTTGCTGGAAGAATAAACATTCAGAGAAAATTTTGACTCTGCAAGATGCAATATTGATTGCTGCAGTGAGCCATGATGTCAAGTATATGCTTCCCTTCCTCCTCGCTTCCCACAAGTGCTAAATAATAGACCTTGTTTACTGGCATTTACAAATTATATTGTCTTTGTGACTGATGCAATGACATGCCCCCTATACTCTCATTTAATTTGTAACACCATTTGGATTTTTTTATCCTACATTTCTAATGCAGTTTTTAAATAACTGTATTTCCTGCTCCCCAGACAAATCAGCTCTAATTTTATAATGAGAATTTCAGGGTTAGATTATTCTTAAAAAGAATCTAGGCCATATACATTATGTAAGGTTACCATAGTAACAGTTTCTCCGAGGGGAAAACCGACTGTCCGTAGTTTCCACAGAAACCACTCCCTGCTGAGAAGGTGCCTCCAAGGGAAGTGAAAGGAATATAAACGAGAAAGAGACGCGCACAGATGTCATATGACCTCTGCGGCATCCCTGCACTGTTGCAGATTCAACCGAGCGTTTCTGGGTTTGTTTTTAGTTTGTTGTTTTTGACTGCATGAGTGGCACCTTCTCTTGTCATGTAAGGTCTGGCCGCCCTTCCCTCGCGTGGATCTGCTTTTACAGCTGGAGGTACGGCGATGCTCCACCTTGGCACTGAACTGACCACAGCAGATACTAAAGCCCAGTGCTCTAGGAACCACTGTGCGTGGGAGAATTTAAATGGTAAAAGACAATTTCCCCTCTTTTTATTAACTTTTTTTTTTTTTGCCTGAAAGAAGTCAGCAAAGACAAACAGGTATGGAAATGCTTCCTTCCAGAGAGAAACAGGAGAGAAGGGAAGCTCAACTAATTTGTCAGTTAATGGTTTGTTCTTTTGGGGTACAAGCATACACCGCTAGGAAAAATGTATTCTGAAAGGAGAGAAAACACCTCAAGTCCTAGGATTTGTTAACTGAGTGGAAAAGAAAAGGCAAAATGTCTTTAATGTACTTGAATATCACTGAGGCAAGTATGGGTTAACATTTCTGAAATCCTTTTGCACTTTTTTTTCATGAACAGCGTTGATATGTTTTATTTATTTTTTTTTTCAAGAGCAATAAAACTGTGACATTCATTCAAGGCTTAGTGCAGCCATAACTACAGATTAATGCACTGGCTACCTCATCCTGTCATCTCTGTGCTGTTTTCTGGGGAAAGCAGGCTGACATGGTTATTAAATCTGGCAGCTGTGTTGTGTGCACATGGGAAGCAAGTAGAGCACAGCATATAGAAAATGAGTAGCTTTCAGATAGCAGCCTTCATTTCACTGCTGCAAGACTTGAAAGGCAGCCTAAAAAGCTCTTTCTCTTCTTTGTAATCACCAGTCGCTGGATCAGTGCGCAAATATCACAAATACAGTTGCAAATGTAAGTATTCCTTGCCTGTGTGGTGCTTTCAGATTGCTAATTAAGGTTTCTACCTTGGTCTTCTGCTTGGAAAAGCAGCTGAAAACATCCTGACAGGGAAAGCTTCTCTGCAGTATTGTTCTGGCTTTCAGTAGAAGAGCTGTTGAGGGAAAGGGATGCATGAAAGCTTTCCAGAACAACTAGTTTGCAGTTAGGTTTGTCGATTTTGGGGATGTCTGCTTGCCATTTTATCTGTGAGGGGAGAAGTCCAGCAAATGCAGGAGGTACTTATAGTGAGATGTTTTTCTGCTTAGAGTAGATACTATTAGATATACAGCAAGAAAGATACTTCAGCAGTAATAGACAGTTTGTGAGCATATAGAAGAAAAATTTTCCATGGTATTTTTCACCTGGAATCTTTTTATTAAAAATCTATAAATGCAGACCCGGACTTCTCATTAAGAAACTCGGCAATACCTTATTATCAGAAGCGCAAACAAATAGTCATCATAAGGGGCACCAGTAAGTCTGCATCTGACCTGATAAGAACAATGAACATAGCACGGTGAGCAATGCATGTTTTCCACCCATCTCACTCTGTCTATACATGAAATGATCTTTATCTGCTACAGTGGCATCAAGGCAGGATAGTAAGGTGGTTGGGAAGCACTGGAGCTGAAGGTTTCTCAGTGTTGTGGTGATACTGTAAGGGAGAAAATTGATACTTGTCGGTGTATTTTTGGTCTCATAGCACTGAAGAAGCAGTACGTTGGTTTTTATTCTCCTTTCTAATTCAAAGTTTCTGTATTGCCATCTCCTATCCTGTTTATGGCTAATGAATTCTTACTGTGCTGTGACTGAAATCTGCGTCTTGAAAGCAGCTTGTGATCAGTACCAAGTATAAATGTCAGATAATTGCACAAGAAATGCAGGCTGTAGCCAGTTTGTTTCTGTTGCTATGTCAGGTTTCTTGCTCTATTTACAGTATTTTTTATTTCTTGGGGACCATTGGTACTGTCAGCTTTTCATGAGCCATGTGAAAATGTCATTTTCCCAGTTAACAGGTGACTGCCATTAAGTGACAAGGGAGACAATATGTGTGTTTACTGCAGTAGATGACTAAACATATTCATAGTATAACCCCCTTGATAATGCTGCTGTAACACAGGTATTTGATGACTCTGTTGTGTTTATAAGCTGCTTTTGAAATACTTCACCCTCATCTTACACATACACATGTATATGTGTATATACATATACACATGTATATGTATAAATGCCTGTCTTCACTGTAGCAAGTAAAAGTTGATTTTGAAGCTTCCTTTTCCTTCCTCATCTCCTTTTTCCTCTCATAAATTCGCAGCGTCCCTGAAACTTAGCTGCTAAGATGGTCATTTTTGATGACAGCTGTGGAGCTAAGCTTCCCAAGCCTGAGTGGCAGCCAGCCAGCTGCTGAGACAAGTGGTGACCTTTCAGGACAATGTCTCTCACAAAAATGTCAAAATATTAAAATGGCAGGCATCAAATGCCATGTGCGTGGGGAAGGGTAGTCATCTGGCAGGCTTTCAGCTGAAGACAGTTAATCCACTGCTTGTTTGGATTTTACATCGAAAGCCCCTGCCTAAGTCTCTAAAATATAGAGAAATTATTCATATGTGTCCTGAATAATTTCAGAAGTTCTTCTGGAAAGATTTGGGACATGGATGGAAAATTTCAGAGGTGTTTTATTTAAAATCTGCTCAGGCATCTTCCTGACAGATATCCCAAAAAGAAGATTTTTGGCCTTTAATTTTGCTCTTTACATCACCAGTTTTCCTCCCAAATCTCTTATCCAGAATGTAAATGGATCCTGATGAAGCTTAAGCAAAGTTCAGTGGTGTGCACAGGATGCTGAAATTCTGATCGCGTGTGCACTGACTTTTTAGGCATATGCTCACTGAATACTAAACAATCCCCTGCAGTTCTTGGTGCTGCAGCCCTGAGCTGAAATCTCATTTGCTATTACATGCATCGATGCTTTGTAACTTTCTCTGAAGGCACTGAAGTGTGAGCATTCCCATGCTCGCTGGTGTGTCAGATTCTCAGATACCTTTACCTCTGGTAACAGATCAGTGACACTGATAGGCTGCCTCATTGGTTTCAGCCCTGCTGCATAAATATTTCTGGGAGGTGTGAAACTGCCTGATGCTTTTACCTTGGCCTGTAGGAAAGCCAGGCAGTGTGCATGGCTGATCAGGGAACAAACCTGTTCACCTTGTGGCTGACCTCTCTTGGAGAGTAGGAAGGGGTACACCAGTAATGGCACCAGAGCAGTCTTGTCCAGCCGGTTTGCAACTGGCCGCAGTTCAAGAGAATTTTCAATATTCTCCTTGCAAAGCAACAGGGTGAGCTGCCAACATGGATAACCCCTGCAAACCATTAAATATTTAGCTTTAATGGTGCCAAATCCATTGTTCTTTCAGTTGCTGAAAAGGAAAATAGTTTTTTCCCACTATTTCTTTCCTTTTTTCCTTCCCTTTCAAGGTAGGAGTTCTGTGTCACTCCATGTTTTTTCTCTTACTCCAAGCAAGCAGCTTTTTCTAATTGTGTTTTACTATTCTTCCCTTCTACTCACAGAGGACGTGTTTCCTCTCCCCTCTGCTCTTTAAAACTGGGAACATTGTGTTCCATGATCACCTTCTCTCTGCTGTAGTTATAGGAAAAGCTACGTATCCATGTTTGACTTTTCTTTCCAATTAGTATTCTGTGATCACTCCCCCTTTCTCCTAATTCCCTACAAGAATTATGAGCCAAATGATCTAGGTAAAGACAAATTCCCATAAACATCCTACAGAAATTAATCCCTCCTCCTTACCTTCCTTTCTCCTTTCCCTTGTCTTCAAATTTTTATCTGCTTTCACACAAACATTTCTGTTATTTGAGAATTACCAAGATGTAAAAATCTGTTTGGAAGAACAACATTATGCTTATCCAGTTGAGGAATAAAAAGGTAACAGAGGCATCAATTAATGTAAATTAACATAGCTCAGATACCTAGGCTGAGTTTTGGATTTTGATTTTCAAATGACAAACCACATGCCAATCTATTTAATCATCTGATAATGTTAAAGAAAAAAATAAATAGGGACGCTGCTGTTTTTGTGAGCTTTGCTTGAAGAAAAAATCTGAGAAAAATAACTGCAGCAGTGGTAATTTCTTTTAAATCAGATTATACAGGACTTGGTTGTTTCCTAAGAACTGTGCAGTGTCAGATTGATTCAGTGCAGTTCATTAAACATCTGTTGGTATACCTCATATAAAATTCTGACTTGCACCAATGGCATTATCATTTTATTCTGCATTTATATTATTATTACTCTTTGCTATGTCTGTGTAATCTAGGAATACCTTCTTTTTTGTTACTGAGCTAGTTATTGTACAGAAACAGAAGGTAATCCTTGTCCCCAGACTGCTTACAAGCTCTATTAAATCAAAACCTTCTTTGCACTCACTTATTACCTTTCTTGTTTGGTTCTTTACCTGAATTCAGAACACAGATGTCAGTACTGTGTTATCTGAATTGGTCTTCAGGATACCAGATTTTGCTTAGACATGGGCTTGAAATTGCATGTAATTAAAATTAGGGAATGACATATACTTATTGTGACCTTATTTCAAAGCTGTCTTACTGGTTTACTTGAAGTATCTCCCTTAGGCTGTTAATGTTAATGAAGTATATTAATTGAAATTAACTCAACTGACCAAAACATGACTATAGTTACAAAATATTTCTGGACCACCAACAATGATTTCCCTTAAAATTGTTAAGACACTATTGCCAATTATTAAGTTAATAAGATTCATGATAATTACTAAGGTAATAATATTTATTATGAAGTTTAATAAAGTTTGTTTATTTTGATTATTTACAGAATCTAAATTTCAATGTTGATTATTGACATGAAATAGCAGCAGCATCACACATGACCATCACACACTAATTGACTAATGGACGAAGTGATTTGGGGTAGACAGTGATGATCACGATGTAGATGAGTCTCACAGATGAGAATCTTCATCTGCATTTCCTATAAGACCAATTCTTCCCATCAGTCTGCTCCTTATCCATCTTGCAAGTAGATTTCAGGAGCAGTCACACATCTATTAACATCACCTTTTCTGCTACCTTCTGTTTGAATGATATGGTGTAAGGTACACAGTAGTTTTTATACTCATAAACTAGGACTAAACTGCCATCTGAAATCAGTCAGGACAACTCTCTAGTTCACAAAGCCACATTATAATACACTATTCCATGCTGAAGGTATTTCATGTACACAGTTTGTACACTCTTCAGATTGTCTTTCACAAAGGAAGGCTGTAGCGTGTGAATACAAGCTATAATTTAACTGAGCAATGTAACCAATATATCTCAGTCAAAAGGCATATTTAGTCTTTCTGGAAATGTATATCACACAAACCACTATGATTTCTAAGAGCCATTTTTATTTAGAGCTGATTAACTAGTTGTATATGCAGGAATAAAAAATCTGAAGGATCCCAGAGGGCCAAATCACAGTTGAAAAGATATTGTACCTTGAATTTCCTAGGATTTTTAAATTTCACTTTGAAACTATAACTTGTGATATCTCTTTTTGCATTGATGCCACAACTTGTATCACTTTAGTGACATATTAGAAATTAAATTTAAATTTATTCTGACAGTGTCATTGTTGTCCTTCCATAAAGCAATTGAAAGGATCTATGCAAATGCAAGCTAACAAACATGAAGAGCTGTTGTACTCCTCAACTGACTTTTTTTTTTTTAATACAGGGCATGATGAATAAAAGTCTGAAAGATTATTTTCAAACATGCAATTAATCATAAATCCAGCTTGATCTGGATGGATAAAACAGTAATATATCAATCTGGTTAGCTAGTACTTTGAAAGGATTTTGCAGAACTCATTAGGTCAGGAATATTAAGATGGGTACCTCTTTTCTTATGAGACAATAATGTGATTCCCAAAGGGATAAACTAGAAAGTCAAAGTCAAAACAGTTTATCCCCAGGAATGGTATGGATTACTGTTAAGAACATTCTGAAATCCTGTCCCATCATTCATTTATTTCAAAGCATTCTTCAAAGTAATGACCTAATTTTAAAGACAGTAAATCAGAAATAACCAAATCACTAAAGCTTGTTAGTCTTTTAGAAACATGGCTTGTCTTAATTTAACAGCTTCAGTACTTTTGAGTCTCCTTTCCCTGTCTAGGGGAGCAATTGAAAAAAGTTAAATACTTTTCTATTCTGTTTCCCCCCATCACGCTTCAATTCAGTGGGAATTCCCTCACAGAAGGCCTCTTCTTGAGAAATTAGAGAGTTTGCAGACTGATACTGAGCTACCTCTGTTGAATACCTTGTAATGAACCAGCTTCTGTTCTTATTTGGAAATAGGTTCACTGAAATAAGTGATTTTGGCAGAATGCAGAGGAGTAGATCCTGCTGGATCTCATGGCTAGGTTTTTGAAAGAGGAAGTTGATATCAACTCCCTTGGCATTCTGAGTGTTGCCCTGCTAACATACCTGAAATCCATAGGTTGCCATTGTTACAGTATGTGTGGCCCTCAGATTTTAAATTAGTCAGTAATAATGGCTACATAAAAGTCAGGGTAATTACTATGTAAAAGTAAAGCAACGAGGCTGAAAATTGATTAAAGAATTAGATAACTAACACCCAAATTATTTTAGAATGTTTAGAGTTCACAGGACAATATACTTAATAACCTTGGAGCAAGACATAGCCATCCTAAAAGTGGATGCAACTCATACTGCATATTCCACGGCAAGATTTTACCCCAAATGGGCAACCATCAGTGTCCCTATTAGGTGGAATGGCCAAAGTACTCTTTTTCTCTATAAAATTAACAGTGTATGCTTTAAAATAAGAAATGGAGACTTTGTTCAGCTTTGCTTTTGTTTTTAAGTACATATTGAGAGTTAACATAGTGAGGCTTGTAACATAGATGCCATTGTATAAAGCTTATAATGAATAACGTGCTATGACATCAGAGGTCTTCTAGGAATCAATAATTATTGATGAGAAAATAAGTCATTATTTTCGCTGTAATTATCAGAAGATGTGATGATTTGCTTTGGTTCTGACCTTGATTGTTCATGCACTGAAATAATAATTGCAGTTAATTCCTTCTTTTCCATAAATGTTCATAGGTTGCCCACCATCAGAGAGTATGGGTAGGGGAGGACCACGAGGTAAAACACTTCTGTTTCTTGGGAAGTATGAGTTTGTCCTTTTTGTGGCAACAAAAGCCCTCACCATTGGCTTACAGTAATGCTTTTTTAAAATGGTTCTGTCCTTAAAATGTTTTCTGAAAGGTTTTCCTTTGCTTTATTCTTGACAACGTGAGGGCAGATAGACACATCTGAGTGCAAGTGCTATGGAGAGCAGAAAGAAAAAAGGCCTTTTTGATGTTCCTTGATCCTCAGCCAGCTAACCCTAGGAGAGACCAGAGCTGATGTTAAGATTTATGGAGCTGGGAAAACATTGCTGAGATCCTTGAGCAGCAAAGACCCCACACTACTCTGACCCTATCATCTGGAAAGCATTTTCCTGTAAATATTCCTCCCCTCTGTTTGTCACTGAGGAAAGTTTGAGTGATATCCGAGCAACAAGTGTTACAACATCACTAAGTCATCTGTGCTTCTGGTGAATTATCTAAATTTACCAGTGTCTTTATAAAGAAAACTATCTGAATAAACAGTGTCTTTATAAAGATATCCCTTCAGCTGCTTTTATGTGGTATGGGGATTAAAAGTAGGTATAGGGGGGGCCTATCACACTGGCAAGTGCAATTCTCTAGGTCAGTGGGTTGCTGTCTCTTCACAGGACTATTTGTCAGTGGGTATGTGTATATACCATAGTCCATAGCACTTTGTTTATCTACTGATTCAGAACAGATGCTCAAATTGCACAACTTCCATGAAGGAGGAATTGACAAAGAGTGCAGCTGGGGTGAGGATGGTACAAGAAACTCCATCCATCATTCTCCAAAAGGCACAATGAGTGGCTTAATTGTTACTGCTAACAATTGTTGGCCATTTTATTTGCTATAGCTAAAGTATGATCCCACAAAGAGCCAGCTTGGAGGGATACAGTGACAGGGCAATCTCTTTGTTCTGTTCACTTGGCATCATTCAGTGAATAGATTCCACTGGCTTTATCTGGACCAAGACCTTCCACTATTGCTCACCTGCAAAGCATGTTTCTTGACCACAGTGGGGTCTTGAGCTGGCTAACACAGCTGTAATTAGGAAGGAACAGTGAGGAAATAGTACAGTATGCAATAAAACAAGCAGTGTTTCATACTGGGAAGTTTTTGTAAGACAGTTTGTCTTCTGAGGGAAATGCCCATGGAAATACTTTTCCTCATACCAGAGTTTCCTTCAGTGCCTTGTGAATTTAATCTATCATCTTTCATTGAACTGGGTTGGATGTGTGTGGTTTAATGTCTTCCTCTGTTGCAAGGTTTGTATTTAGGAGATGCTACACAAACTAGGAAAGCACAGAAGGCAGGCTGCCTGTATCACAAAAAAATTCATCTCCCAAGTGAGTATGCATTGGGTCACAGTGAGGTTAATGTACATGTTCACGTGATGTTAAAAAAGTCATTGTCTGGATAAAGCCACTCCTTATTGTTTAGTATCCAGGCTTCCACTGAAAAGCAGAGGATTTTCATAGTTCTCAAATAAAGACACCTGAATTTTTGTCATGCAAAGCAATCTGATTTTTCTTAATCTTGTTCTCAGAAATAACTCAATTATTTTGGCTGATTTTTTTTAATGAGGCAGACATCTAGCACGAAAAATTTCACGCTAGCCTGTAAAGGCTGTCAATCTCTTAACAGCTGAAAAAGAGTCACTTAATGGAGAAATATAAAATTACCATGCTTATACATTACAGCATTAAAATGTACAATTGACAACAAAATTCTGCTTTGGGCAAACATCATGGCATTCAGTACTCTGTGTAGTAAGAAGGTTCCTAAGTATAGCTGTAACAAGGTTTCTTAAAAAAACACCCTGAATGGTAATTTATTCTGTTGAGGATGATATTAAATATCTCTGTGGGTCTTCCCCCCCTAAAAAGTGATATTGGAACTTGCTGCAGAGTCCGAAATTACTGTGGATGAGGAAAGAAGTGAAAAGAAAAAAGACTGGATCATCTTCAGTTTCATTTTTTAAAATGCTACTGAGAAAGTTTAACTTTTTCCCTCATTCACAAGTTAAACAAATTTGACTCTGCAGAATATTTGTTTTTCAGAACACACGACCTGTTATTCTGTATTGTGGACACCAATGTTTTTGAGTCCTCTGGAATATCAAGGGGTTTGTGTGTGTTTGGTTTTAGGTATTATCATATCTATGGATGCCAGTGGGATGAATTCAAGACAAGCTTCCTTTCTGGCTGACTTGTAGTTTTTGCTGTCTTTCACCCAACCTTAAAATGACCAGGAAATATAGCTTTAAAATAACTACATTAATCTGAGCAATTGCTGAATTTTAGCAATTACATGGCAATAATCATTGCCTCCTTCTCTGAGGTGTCTCTCAGCTTGAGCTTGAGTCAGAAAGCAACCAAGAGCAAACAACAATCCCTTCAATGCAAGATACCTCCTTTAACTGTGCCACACTGCTGACCTTGACATGCATGCAGAAAAGTACAAGTGAATGCACACAAAGTTTCAAGGCCTGCTGTTCATCCAGACCCTGGGTACAATGCAATATTACCTCACACAGATTTTGTTCCTTGCATGCAAAATAGAATCACAGTGTGTGAGCTATAATTTAATCCCTGTTGTAGCCTTGGTCAACACAAAGGGCCTAGTGGAGCAGTGTTGCAGTTGGGCAGCTCTGGCTGTTTGAACAGGTCTGGCTCTGTTACCAGATCCTTGCTCAAGGAATGAGGCAGAATAGAGCAATAAGGAGAATGAATGCTGGAAAGGAGCGGTGGGTGGGTGGTTGGTTGGTTGTTTACTTTCCATAAAAAACTAGGAAATAGGAAATAAAAAACAAAACAAAACAAACCAACAAAACAAACAAACAAAAACCAAACAAACAAAAAAAAACCCACAAACCAACCCCCCCAAAACAACAAAAAAAAACCCCAAACAAACAAAAAACCCCCCAAAACAAAAACAAACAAACAAAAAAAAAAAAAAAAAAACCAAAAAAACCAAACCAAAAAAACCCCCACAACAACAAAAAAAACCCCACACAACCCAGACTGACATGGACTGATTTCATATTACTATAAAAATATCATAATGATGCTGGATGCAGTGTTATAGAGATTATAATTTTATTTCATGCTACATATTTTCAGGAAACCCTTACTAATTTGGGTAGCATTGGCACTGCTTTTGCATATACTTTTTTATTTATTTTCTTGAGCTAGAATATGCAATATTTCCAAGCCTATTTTCTGGCTAGGTAATATTTCAAAAGACTTCAAGTTTCTTCTCCTCATTTAACATTTGCAAGAAACGTATCTAGAATTTTTTGTTTTCAATTTAAAAAAAAAATATTTTGGTTGATTTTATACTCACATTGAATAAATAATTAAATGATGTGTCCTTTATACTTCCATATTAATTATAGGTACATTCTTATACAGATTTCTCCCTGTAATTTACAGTTGCTATATAGACATGTCATCTCATATAAATAATTTCTTATGGAGATTTTGTTTTAAGTATGTGTAGAACTCACAGGAAAATATGTATTTCTGAAGAGTTTTAGCATTCCATGAATTCCATTTCTTTTCAAATCAGTGAGCAGATATTGACCAGAACTATCCCTTCAGTGTGCATTACTTTTGTAGGTTTGCTTGAATTTTGTAGACTATACAGAAATTTTATGGTAGATGCTGTCACTCTGAAGTGAGCCATTTGTCTATGGACTTCTTTGTTGTTCTTGCCTTTAATTAGAACCTTTGTATGCTCAGTCTGCTGATGTTGTCTGCTATCCATTCTTACCCAGGTTCTTTTATGTGTGATTGACTGAAGAATTATTGTAGGATTATTTAGACCCCCAGTTCCGTTTTCTTAGGCTGCTGTAAAATGGCATGGCATAATTAAATCCAGACATGGATGTGGTTTGGTTCTGATTACATGACAGGTTTAGGCTTTTTGCTGCTTGGATCAAGGGGACTTGTATATTTTAATTGAGTTTGGAGTATCTTTAATGGTAAGATCTTCTTTTCCTCTCCTGCTGCTCCGAATACCTTTATACAAGAGCTTTGCTTGAGAACTAGTGTGTCCCTGTTTTTTGGGGGGATAGGTAGTCATGAGGAACTTGACTTGAGAGCATCTGGAAATCATTAAAATTCCTTTTACTATCCTGTGATTTGAGGATACCAAAAGCTTGGACTGTTGTGTTTGCTTAAAGGCTTACACAGGACACATCACCCTCTCTTTGGATTTCTTTGTCCAAATGAAAGATTCTGACCTTTGTTGTGCCTCTGCAGTTTCAAGCAGTTAAATTATTTAGGTGTTTCTGCATGCTGGATAACTGGCATACTTTGTCTAAGGCTTGCTGGGTAGAAAGAGGATGCAGAAGTAAGTTTGGTATAGCTTTTTTTTTTTTTTTTTTTTTTTTTTTTTTTTTTTTTTTTGTATCCCACTCACTCCAATTCAGCCAGAAGTCATAAAATGCATCAGTAGTCTCATTCAAGGAGAGGTAAACTCCTGATCCATACTGAGAGAGGGGAGGGACAGTCACATATGCACCACTGGGCGCAGACCACTCTGGCCATTATTCAGAGGGTGTGTATGTGTGAAGGGAGTTAATTCCTTTTAGTTCCTGGATAAATCCATGGCTGACCTCATTGATGTGACAGTGAAATCAGCAGGAGTTCTCATATGCTTGACAGAAAGGCATGTATTAGAGTGCTTTCTTTGAACCAAGGTCACTGCATCGCTAATCTGAGCATTTTTCCTGTGATGGGCAAATCCCTCTTGGTCTCTGAGCATCCTTTGCTCTAGTTGATGCAGGAATTTGGTTCTGTGCCAAGGAAACGAGTGGAATATTTACTGCTGAGTTCACGATGAATAGGGTTTCTTATGGGAGCAGGAACCACAGCTATCTTGAAGGCAGTCTTCTAATTAATGCTGTCTGTTTGTTGCATAACAGCAAGGGCTGCACAAAAGAGTTCTTTTGGATATTTCCCTTGAGTTCTTCTGTGTGAGCAAGAACATAGCCCACAGAGAAGTGTGAGAAACTGGAGAGGTGATATCTTTTTCTTTGTGACAAAGCCAGCATTGCAAAGGCCATACCGAATAAGGAATTTGTCAGTTCCAAAGATATCACTGGAAATGTTTATACTGTTATATAGGAAAGCATTCCTTGGAGAGAAGTCATCTTGTAATTTGACATTAGGGTGGATGTGTGTGCTGCTGGGTCTGTGGCTCTTTTTTGGCTCTCTTTGTCAGCATACCTGACACTCTGAGCGTAGGTCTGCTCCAAAGCATTTGTCCTTCTGAAATATTTTTTGGACTCTAAACCTAATCAGAGATGAAGGGTATTTCAGCACTGTTTGCAAAACCATTCTAGAAGTGCATGAATCCCCCCATAACAACAGCAGAATTGAAATGTTGTGTCTATATTAGTTCACAGAATTTCACTGAGAAATGCCTGTAGTGTAGTATAGCAAGGCTTAAGGTAACTTATAGCCAGCTTGGATATAGAAGATAGTTATAGCAGCATGGCGCCCAAGACAGGCTAATAATTTGCTTTTCTTCTTGATTGAGTTTTCTCCTGCTTTAACAGCACATACATTACACAGATATTTCAGAGGTAGCTTTGATACTTCTTGCTACCTTGCTGTCACAGTTCTGTCTAGAAAAACCTTAAAGCTCAAAAACTCCAACTGCCAAATTCCAGGTGAGGTGAAAACTGAGGCCATTGGTCTGCAAATAAGATAGAGCACAACTGAATGGGGAACGAAGGGCATGTGCAAGGAGTAGTTTGTACTTGAAAGGCCTCCTCTGAACTCTGTGGCAATTGAGGCCTGTGCAAGATCTCTCACCAGGAAATAGGACACAAAGAAGCTAGGGAGAAAACTTGCTTAGACGGACTTCAAAGGTGCAACTCCTTTTATTAGTGTATTTGTGTTGTGTTTGGAATGAGTGACCTTTGAGGTGGTAAGAAATTTTTTAAAAAAACCTTATCATGCCAAAGTAGTTATCCTGTTTATTTGCTTTCAAAGGATATACGTCTTAAGTCAGTAGTGAAAATAAAAACTGTATGTCTGAAATGTCTTCAGTGAGAGCTACAAAGAACTGGAAATGTACCCACACAGAACTTCTGTGAAACAGGTAAGACATATTACCACTTTACAAAGGGATATAAAAAATGAAATCACTAACAGTGATTTCATAGTGCAGATCTAACTGGAACACCAGTGATAGTCATGACAGCTGTTGATGAACATCAGCTGTATAACCCTTGGTTCTTTCCACACAGCTCCTAATGCTATGATTGTATTTTTAATTACAGTTACATTTGATAATACTCTGCTGCTTTTCCATTCCTGTGAAGTAGAGAAGTAGGTCTCTTGGTTCAGTGTGGTGTTATTTACACTATTAAGTTGCAGTAGGTATCTCTGTTTGATCTGATCCTTGGCGTAGCATTACTGATGAGGCGCACGGAACTATTCTGTCTCGAAGACAGGTAGATTCTGGATGGAAAGCTGGCACGTTAGGGGGAGGTTGCAGCAATCGTTCAGCAGCACAAGAAGGAGTAGTTGGAAGCCTGAGCTTTCTGTGTGGGGAACCATGAAAAGAGGTGCTGACAGAAGTTGTTTCACTCAAGCCATTTGGAGCATATGGATGGGTCCTATAGTCTATGTGGCCTCCAGTGGTTAGACACATCCCCAGAGAATGCTCTGGCATTTGCTACACTTCAGGAGGCACCAAGGGGTTAAATAGTTCCACAGTGTGTCACTTGCTCTCTAATTAGGAAGTGGTCCAAGAGCTCAAAGTTCAAAATGCACATGGTCTGAGCTGGGACTAAGCCCAAGTTCCCACTAACTGCAGTCTCATATGTTAGTGTGGTGCATCTGCATATGAGCTCTCCCCATTTCTGCCATTTGTTTTCCTTTTTAACAGGAAAATGAGACATTTCAGTTTCACTTTTTCTGTCACTATCTGAAGTCTTCCATTGCTTGAGCTTGTGTGTTTTCTGGGAATAACCCCCTTTATAACTGAAAGCAGGCCAATAAAACACAACAAAAATCTCACTCCACCCCATTCTGCAGCATCTGTGGCTTCTGCCGGAGAACCAGGGCAGGTCTCCTCCCAGCAGCAATGTAGATACAAACTGGTCAGCCTGAGCCTCAGGGAGCCTGAGGTTCCTTGTTGACCCCAAAGGGAGATACAAAGAACAGGCAGAATAGCATCCAGCTGAGCTTGTTTTGAGAAGAAAGGGCAGAGTGAGGGTGGGCTGAGGCCACAAAATGGTAAAAAAAAAAACAGTTTTGGAAAGTGAACAATAAATAGTAGAAGCCAGTTGCATGGATGGTAATATGAAAGGGACAGAGTCAAAATGTCCCCCATGGAGCCTGCAGCCAAGAGAGTGGGCAAAGTTCTGATGAATCATGTCATAGAATCATAGAATATCCTGAGCTGCAAGGAACTCATCAGCTCTTGGGATCTTGTGTTAAGAATGGTGTGGGTTTGGGGGTCATGGTTTTAAGTTTCACCCCAGAATAGATGGTAGCTTCTTGGATAACAGCCATACTTTGCATATATTAAAAAAAAAAAAAAAAGAAAAAAAAAAAAAAAAAAAAAGAAAAAGTGGTGATTCAGGTCTTCACCTTTTTCCCTGTCTTCAGCCATATATGTTTACTGTTTCCCTCCACTGATGCTTCTGGTGCTTAACATGGCAGAGATATTGAGTCATATCATTAACCTGTCTGAAAGACATAGCCAGCAATACCAATTTAGTCTGTGAACTTTCACACTGTTCCTGCAACACCTGTGAGAGAGAAGCAGGCCTGTGCAGCTGGGAATGACGGTAGAGAGAGGGGAAAAACCCTTTTCATAAAAGTAAGTTATTAATTCAGCTTGGTCATCACACTTAGCTGGTGCTTGGGTTGGTATTGTTGGCAGTGCTGGTAACAATTTCCCTGTGTCATACAAGGCTTAAGGACAAAGAGGCAGCTTCATCCTTGGCATAATGCTATGACTGGAGTCACAGGAGTTGTACCCAGGGTGACTTTGCCTAAAGTGTGCCTTTTCAACAAAGTCCTCTAAATCAGCTTTTGTTTCTTTATTTGTGGCTACACTGAATTAGCATCTTAAATAAATTTCCATGGGAGTCAGAGATGCAATAGCTAGCTTGCTTTCTCTTGTGCATCTACAAACACTCTTTTCATAGCAGTCTTTTCACATTCTCATGTACAGCATTTGGGCACTTGATCCATATCCATCAGGGCTTTTCATGCCTATCCTGTTCCATAAAAAAATTTAACAGTGTAAGGTGCATAACATGCAATATATAGTTGATGCTAGAAGATTTGTAGCACATATATTTTATATACACTGATGAAACAGCTCACTTCCTGGAGTGACTTTTCACCTATTCATTGTTTTTCCTACTCTCACTCTGATACATTATTTTTATATTTTGTGACATGTAGATTGTAGACAAGAAAGAAAATTAGGTAATTTGGTTTGATGAAGTAGGGCTTCATTGTCTGCATAGAAGACAAGGTAAGAAAAGAGAGCTTTGTAAGGAAGAGAGAAAGCTGAAAAGCCAGGCCTTGTGATGAAGAGAGCTGTGGCAGTGGATCAGTAAGAAGGAAGAAACCCTGAAAATGCCTTGGAGCTCAAGACATGAAAGCATGGCTTCCATGGAGGTGCAGGCACTGTGGCTGTGGTATGGAATAAAAGATTACCTCAACTGCTGAATTTTTTCTGTAAAACAATGCAGGTGCATTGGGAATAAGGTCCAGGCTCAATTATCAAAATAATTAAAGTAATCGTATACTGTGATCACTCGGTGGACCTGGGCAGAGATTTACACGTTAAAAATACTAGAAGAGAGCTCTGGTAAAATAATGGTGTTGGTGTGGATAGCACAGATTGAGTAAGAAATCTGGGCAAAAGTAGATGCAGCGCATGTTATGTACCTGGGTGGCAACTGATGGAGCTGTGCAATTGCACCAGAATCTGCGATGTCGTTGAAGAACGTGCCCTAGTACGTCTCACTGTGAAGAAAAACTTGCAAATGCGACCCGAGCACATTGCGATGCAGAGCTTTGTGCCAGAACTCTCGTGCAGCCTGTCAGTCTGAACGAGGTGCTAACTCCAGCATCTGCTTCTGCAGGGAGTTCAGCTCCTCTATCAAAGCAGAGGGAGAGAGAAACGACTTGTGCCAAGACTACACGGAATGTTAGTGTAATTTGACCCCAGAAAAAGGATCTTAAAATTAGGAGCTGTCAGGGCATTTAATACAATATGCCTAAAACACAGGGTGAAATATGGGACTGGAGAAAAGCAGAAAGCTGAAAAATACAAATGGGTGCTCGTAAATCACCGACATAAAGTACAAAGGTACAAAGGTACAGGAGCCTGCACAAGCAAATAGTAAAAGCTGGATAGAATATGACAAGAAGTAGAGTGTCTTTGGGAGTGTGAGAGAGGGAGGAGTAGATGCTGAGAGAAGAATTAATCAGAAAGGTCAGAGAAAAAACAATGAAAGCCAAAAAGATGGCATCATTTTTAAGGAGGTTTTTAGTTATTTCCAAAGCAAAAAAAGAGCTCAAAGAGCCTGAGGCTTGAAGCACAAAGCATGATATTTATGCAGGGAGTTATTATAAAACACTTGATGAGACAGATTCTGGTGGCAGACAGGCCTCACAGCCAAACTAGAGGCGTAAGAAAGTAGGACACACTGGGATGAAATGGGATCAGCAGCTGTAAGCAGGGTATTCAATTAACTAGGAACAATTCAATTCAAACAACAAAGGAGAAAGGAACTTGGGCAGACAGGTGGGAACATAGATGACTGAGGCAAGATCAGAAGGAGCTTATATTTCAGGGAGTATTCACTCCATGCAATACCTCTTTTGTCTCTGTGTTAAGATCAGTAAACTGACAGAGAAGCATTTGCTTTGTGCTACATTACCTGTCCTTGAATGATGGGGGAACAGACGAGGGCAAAGTGTGGTGCTGAAGAGAAGGGAGAATCGAACACCTCCACTTTTGACAGCAATAGCTTGCTAGATCTATGTGGTTGTCTCACAGAACCTTACTCCAAGGTGGCTCTGTTGTGACTCTGCTCTTTCCAGGAGATCGGGGCCCAAAGAATAAGCAGTTAAGATGGAGGCGAAGAGAGGCAAACATAGGAGGATCAATAAAGGCTGGGGGTCAGGTCAAGAAGGTCAGGGTAAGATGTTTGTGACAGAGAAGTGAGAAATGCCACTGTCAGCAAATAAGGCAGATAAAGCATGTTAGGAAGGATGGGGTTAAGAAAAAGGATGGAGAGAGTTAAAATCAGTGACTTTGCAAGTGAAACTTCTATACAGTGAATATGAACTAAATTTAATTTAGAGGTTTTTTGATTACTTGTATGTTTGATTGGCCTAAAAGAAACCGTGCATTGGAGATGCCTGTGGGCTCCCTAAAAATAATTGTATGAATACAGAGCAAATATGTGTTTTTCCTGAAGCAATCTATTGATTTTTGTTTTTCCTGCCACCCTAAGCATTTTAATACCTAACAGTAAACCGTCAAGCCTTAGCCCTTCCCTGTCAGTCCCTCTTGTTCCCCTGCTAAAGAATGAAACGCAGTATCTTGAACACCCAGAATGCGAGCAAGGAGCTAATCATTGGCTCGCATTGTGGCTGGCAGGGCCGGCCCGCCTCTTTGGCTTGTGCTGACAAGCTGTTTATGTTTGTGCACGGCCACCCTTTAACTCAGCCGCCCGATAGCCGTAATGGGACCAACCGTCTGAATGCTGCAGGGAGCTAAATCTTCTCATCAGAGTGAATTTCAGCCTCTGATTCTCCCGCCTGGACTCTATGGAACACTAGTAAGTAGCCTTCTGTCTTGTTGTGGCTTTTCTCATAAAACTAAGGACATGTTTTAGCAAGGCAGGTAGGTGCTGTCATTGAGAGAGGCAGCTATTAAAGCATTTTCCTCTGTCTGGAGTAAAAGAGCAGCTACTTTGTATGCAGTGTCATGACTGCAAGGACCGCACGATTTTAATCTCAAATGAGACCTTCCTGGAAGGCGAAAGGGAAGATCTTAATAAGGACACAACCCATTTAAACTTACTAAGTTATGGGGTTTTTATATATATATATATACACACACACACATACACACTTCATTTAATCTGCATCTAGTTCTTATTTTTAGATGCATTTACAGTATTTGATCATTCAGTCTCATTTTCAGCAGTAGCAATTTTTGCAAGGTTATAAGTAGTGGGGTTTGGAAAAGTATGAAATGGCTGGAAATGAGATACTATGAAAGGAATGCTCCCCAAAATGCTGATAGGTGCTGTCATATTTGAAGATATATACCTAGCAGTAGAAAAAGAAAGTTGTGGTCAGAGATTTCAGTCCTCTTTGTTGACTGAGAATAGTTATTGGGAACTGTTCATGCCTCCACAGAGCAAAACAGTGCAGAGATGGAATGAACATGACTTCTTGCGTCTTTAGTATGCCCTTTCTAATTTGCAGAATTTGAGATCAAATATTGCCTGTTTGGGCAGTATTCTTCAACTTACACCTGCACTGCATATATTGATGGACTTTTTAGACTTTCTCTTTCACCATCCATTTACACCAGCAAAGAAAGTCTTAATGTCCCTCCCTATCTGAGGGAGCTGGCCACCATGCGGAATCTCAGAACTAGTCTGCTCCTAAAGTTTGGGCAAGTCTGTGGGTAGATTTCATGAGGCTCAGGCTGTGAGTTCAAGATACCTGAGGGGGAGAAAGGTGGCTGTCATTGTAAGGAAGCATGTTCGTTATTCCTCTATTCCTCTAAAATCACAGGAAAGCAAGTTGCAATTAAAGTAGCCTTTTTTCATTAAAAAAAAAAAAAATTAAAACCAAATCCAAAGCAAGGCCTGATGCCATGTTCCTTTCACCTTGTTTAGCTTGGCCCCTGTGGATGTACCCAACAGGGGGAATACCTGGGGGGTTGTGCCTTTGCCTCTGCTGTGCTGCTTATGTTTTGTGGCTGTGCACAGCTTCCTTAGACAGCCCTGATGCAGCCTGGAAACTTTTGGCTCAACAATCCTACTCACCTACAGTATCTTAATGACTGCATCATTCTATGAGTTGTGGATTACAGAGGGCTAGTCAAGCAATATTATGTTTAGAAAGCAGTGGCTAAGAGACAGCTAGACAGAAACTTTCTGATAACACTGATCAAATTATAGGCAGCTTGTACTTAGTACATTTTAGATGAGTCTTGATGCTGATGGTTGTTCAGCTCTGAGCCTGAGCCTTCTCTACTGCAGTACAGTCAGTGCATGTGTGGTAGTGTATGAATTAAAGCTAATTACTGCAATAAGCTGCTTCTGTGCCAGGCTGTGAATACAAGCCAGAGTGTTTCAGTCAGTTGCACTAAGCAGCAGATAGACACTAAGCCTTGATTAGTAAAGATGGGTTTTGTCTGTAGATTAAGAAAGCAGGATCTCAGTACTTAAATGAAAGCCATAAGATACACCACACACCTAGGAATTGTGCTGTGCCCTTGCAGTACATAGTTAGGAGTAATCAATATGCTTACCACATTGTCTGTCTCTTGACTAAAGAAAGAAATCCCTTGTGCATCACGAGCTCAGCACAACATGGCTGGCTCTGAAGGGGCAGACTGTGCCTGTTTGATTTGCACCAGGGTAAACAGGCAGAAAATTAAAATTGATTTTTTTTTTTCCTCCCAGAGAGAGAATTTTGAAGATGTATTTAAAGGGCTTGCTAAAACAAGGTGCTGAATCAACATCCTTCATAAAGGAACTGTTATGAACTGAATAAGCTGTAATTGCGCTTTTTGATTCTGAGCTGGTAGGCAGTTTGTGAAAACACAGTTATTTACTAATACTCATTAACAAAGCTTTCAGATGGCCTGGGAAGCAGAGAAGCATATCGTGCTCAATCTACAAAAGGAGATAAAATCTGCAAGGAAGCTGGAAATAGAACTGCTTACTGTGGTTCATTTTCTTCCTCTGGTTCTGTAGGTGCATTTGCCAGCACTTTCCTGTGGCTGAGACACACTTCTAATATAGCTATTGTTCAGTGTTCACACTTAATAAAGGTATTCATTTGGGGTTGACTGAAACCCTGACCTCTTACCAATAGTTCCCAAATATACTCACAGTTACCAGATTATTAGATCCACTATATTTCCCCTATGCTGCCCTTGGGAATGTCAGACCAGCTCCCCAAATGGATCGATATCTTGAGAAGGAACAACTCTCTAGATTGCTAAAAATTTTGACTTATTGGAGCTTTGATTCATGACATTGGGCATTTGAATTTTTAGTGAAAGCAGAAGGCTTTAAGGGTACTTTTTGCCTCAGGATTTATTATTAGCAGGTGCTCTGCTGGTATGTCCTATATGCTTGACACATATCAATTAAGGTTATGATAAGGGAGAGCCTGTGAGTGAAATATTGCATGTGTCTCCCTCCCATCAGCTGCTTGAGTCTGATCAGGAAACTGAGCTGTCAGGTAACAGGAGAAAGTCTGGAGGTCTGAAAAAAGCAATGGCAGCCTTCTGTCAGGTTTGGATAGACTTCCGTATAAAATCACTCACTATCAGAACTCAGATCTCCCTAGGCATAAAGGCTGAGCTTTGCCTCCTCAGCCTCCTTGGGTAAGTTGTCCTCTCTCTTAAATCTGAACCTTCTGAGATATCCTCAATTTTCACTCATGCCTATGAAAGCTCCTTTTATTGCGGTGCCTTTTTTTTTTTTTTTTTTTTTTTTTTTTCTCTCAGATCCCTTTTTCCTAGGTATTAGGTGCTAGGTAAGGGATGTTGTTGCCACTAAATTGGGGCATACTGATTGGTTCTAAAAACATGAAAAATGCAACCTTTTCTATTAAAAAAGCATCAGAGCTGTAATATTCAGATCTCACTCATACATTAAGAGCAGAGGGTCTTCCTCTAATGTGTGCAATTTTTTTTGGTGGTGTTACCTGGAGAAGGTACTGCTCTTAGAAAAGAAGAGCCTTGCTAGGCAGGTTATATGTGCAAAATTCACTGCAGGAGAATAGAGGAAGTCTCTCCACCAGGTATTTGCCACAGGTCTCATTCTGTAGTGTGGCCTGCCTGAAATAGAATGGAAAGCTTGGGTCAAGACAGAGGAAAAGAGGGATTACTTCTTACTTTCCTTGCCTGTGAGAGAGAGTGAATGGCAGTGGCTAAGTTGTCTTCAGGGTGCTGTCTTTAAATCATCAATATCTACCAGTTTCCACTGGTTCCTTTGACTCATCTCCCTCCCGTGTGACGTATCTGGCCTCTGTGCTAGCCAGCAATGCTGAAAAAAACAACCTTCAGTGGCATTCCAGCACTTGTACTGGCTATGCTTTGCTCTCATGCTGGGAAGACGTTTCCTTGGACTCCATTGGCAAGCCCTGAACTTTCTTACTGGAATTACTGGCTTACAGAACAGGCTCTCTGCGTTGCTGCTTTGCTTTGATAGTGTGCAAAAGGCACAGTTGTGCAAACTACCCTCTTTTAGAGTACATGCAGGACTGGTATATTAATTGTAGTCTCCAGATGGCTCATTTCTCTCTCTAGCTCACCTCTCTCCAGCCCAGAAAGCAAATTGTATCCCAGTATGTGCTCAAGTAGGCAGGAAATACTATAGGTGCCATGGTTTCTTCATTCATGAAGAAGCTTTAAATATTTCAGTTTCCTTATTTTTGCCTGTATAGTTGCCCAAATGTCTAAGAAAGCAGCAATTTTAGCTTGTAGCATAAAATGTCCCTAATTAAGAGGGTAGCTTGCTATCTTCTTCTTTGTTGCTGCTGTCTAAAAAAATTATCACAGCTGTCATCAGCCTTTTCCTCTTATCACTGCTTGTTCACAGCATGTGAAACTGAGAAGCATTGTATCCATTAAAATTCAAGGAGTGCACCGCTGTTTCTCTCACAAAATGAAATTATACTTTGGTTTGTTTTCTTCTTGACATCTTTCTCCTTATGCAGCATCTTCAGTTGACACTTTACCTAATGCTCCCTAATATAATACCCTAATGTACTGTCAAAAGTTAACATTTTTATACTAATATCCTGGCATGGAATTCTGCAGGTCTTACTCTGGCAAAACTCTTGCTGAAGGCAATAGAGAGGGTGGTTACTTAAGGACTGAAATGGGACTGTGAGAATTACAGTCCTTTCCCATACGTGTGGTTTAATTTCTGCTAGTGACTGCTAGTATCATGCTTAACTTTAGCATGATACCTTTGGCCTTCATTTCAATAAGTTTTCAAATGTGTAAGAGCAAGTTGATAAGTATTTGATGAGGGTAATATCAACGCCAGCATTGCAGTAGCTGAATTTTCAGCACTTTTCAGACATTGCCTTCATGAGACCATCTGTCTAAAAATGTCTTCTTCTCTCTATTTTCCTAGTAATTTCTCATGATACTCTTTGCTATCACTTTGAAATCTATGCTTGACACTCATGTGCATCTTGGGATCCAGAGCTACATCGAAATATTTCTTTGGATCATACTGGCTATGGAAAATGTTACACTGTCACATTCTGATACACAGATGGGAAAATTAGCCAGGGCTAATGTGGATCTGGCTTGAAAAGAGAGGACAGATGGATGTGGATGGAGCAGGGACAGCATCTTTTATATGCATGCAGGTATGTAGATACAGATAGTTTTAGTAGAGAAAGTCTTGTTCCCTACCTGCCCCAAAGCTCTGCTCAGCTTCAAGCCAGTCAGCCTTTCACTCTGGCTTGCAGTGTCTTCTGGCCTCAGGCTCCTCATCCTTAGTCCAAGTCTCCAGCTCATGCCTGTGTGGGGAGGGCATGTAGGTTTTCCCTGTCATCTGCGCCCCTTGCCTCACTCACAAAGTTCACAGCCTCTTCATATTGCTGTCACAACTCTTCTCCTATCCTAGAGGCACCTTTTTTTCCCTGGCCTCCCATGTCCCATCCTCCTGAACCTCTGTGTTCTGTGCCATTTAAGATGCTTGTTCTCCCTGCCTCTCAGTCCTTAAGAGCTTCCCCAGAGTTCTTCGCTCCTTGCTGTATTCTCTTCCTACTCTCTGTCTTCCTCACTACAGCCCAGTGTTTGCAGTGTGAAAGACAGGGGGCTCTTTGTTCTCCCCTGGAGTCTCAGGTTCTTCAGTGCAAAGGTCTCAACATACTTTCTTTTCTCTATTGTACTTGAAGGCAGGAAAGTAGGACAGGTCCAGGGTAAACCAGGCACAGACTAGTTTTTTTGTGTGCTGTAAAGAGGGATAGCTCCAGGCAAAGTCAGAGAGAGAAAAAAATATATAAGCTTCTTTATTTTTTATTTTTTTTTTAGAAAATGTAGCCCTTTCTATTTTTTTTTTTTGCAAACAAAGTGTCCAGTATTCAACAAATATCTTGTGAACCATCTTCAGGCCCAGAGCTGCTTTTGAACTGTTTGCTGTGATTCTTCATGTGCTCGTTTCTTTGTGTTACCAGTCACATGGTAACATTTCTGATTCTTGGATGAATGATGTTTTCAAACAAAAAGAGGGATTTGGACACATTACTTTTGGTTCAGAACTTTTCATGAATGCAGACATATGAAAATGTCTTACATCAGTGTTTCCTGGATACTTGCTTTTGAAAGGAAGCTCACATGAATGGAAGTTTGTGAAAAACACTAATACTGAGACAGTACAATTTTACAGGAGCCAGGGCTGATGGTTAATTTCTCGGAATAGCAAACTATGATTCAGAGCAGTGCAGAGCAGAAGTGTGAGCCTGGCACAAACTGAGTGTATGCCCATATTTAAAGGATGCGGTTGCCACAAAAGTGTGACTGAAGACCTTGAAGTAGTACTACAGTCAGGAGGAGTGTGGGGCTTACCTGCTGTTACATGGATGTTTTTATAAGAAGCTTGAGCGTTTGGTTGCAGTTGTCTTTCTTCCCCTGCTCCAGTCTGTAATGTCTGCAACACCCAGTGGACATCTATGTGCTAATTCACCTCTCTCACGTTGCAGAAAATAGATGCATTTTTTCATAAGGCGGTTTTCTGTCAGGCAGTGAACTCTATCTGTTCAGTGAGGCACATAAGTGCCTCAGTGTGAGGTAAGAAGTGTGAGGGTGCACTCAGAGGGGAACAGGGGCCTTTGAAAACTGTCTTATGTTTGTCTTTTGAAATTATGTTCTTCTAATATTTGACCTTCCCTGATGAAAACCACTGGGGCATATGCATTGCATAGTGTTTGCTGACTTGTTGCTTAAAGAATATGAAGTATCCAGCTGTTAACTCCTGTTCTGTGGACTTCCGGGTGGGAAAAAGGAATCCTCATTTCATTTCACTTACAAGGGAAAAGGCTGTGTATGTGCTCAGAATGAGCTCATGTGCCCCAGGAAAGCCCAGATCCCTGCAGTCACAGATGTAAGTGAGACTTGATGGGAAAAGTGGCTTAGTTATGCTTATTTTCCCTTTTTTTTTTTTCCTGGGGACAGCCAGGGGCTACTGCAGGCAGTGGTGAAAACAGAAGCAGCCATGGGGCTTCTCCAACAATGACAATAATGCATTGTGGTTTTGTCTGAGCTGCATTTTTCTTTCTGTGGAAGAGGTGTGATACATTATAAAGCAAAATACATACATCATGAAAAAAAATACCAAAAGCACTGAAACAGCCCCATTCTCATCTAAGAGTTGGAGCAGCAAAGGATTATCATATGATATGTCTTTGGAAGATCAGCTAACAATTACAGGCCTTCTGGAGGGGGACAGGCTTTTGCCGAACTCAAGTCACTGGGCACCAAGCTGAAGTGCTACCATAAAATTCATGAGGCCAGACCTACTGAATACAAGTTTAGCATTTGAACCCAGACCCAAGGCAACTGTTCCATGTGCTGGCTTTAGAATGCTGGTGATAAAATGATTCATAATGTCACAGCTAATTTGTCTTCTAAAAATGAGTTATTGTCAGTGCCAAAATCTACGTTATTTTATTTCAGTAAGTGAACTGAAGCTTCACCTTGAATTCTTCCAGGGGTAGTTTTGCCTCAGTTTATCAGACCTGTGATTTTCAGTTGGTACAAAGCCTGCCAGCTTGTTTGCATCAGAAGACTCACCTAGAACTTGAGCTGTGACTGACTAAAAATCTGCATAAACATATTTAAAGTCCTACACCAAGTGGTTAAGTGTTAAAATCAAAGGTGAACTTCTGCCTGTGGTGAGACCCAGGCAGGAGCTATGTATGGACAGTAGGATGTTGGTACCTCATAGGGATGAGATAAAGAAGGAACTGAAAAATACAAAAAACAAACAAAAAAAAAAACCCCAAACAAACAAAAAAACACCAAAAAAAAAAAAAAAAAAAAAAACACCAAAAAAACCCAAAAAACAAAAACAACGGGAAATAAGGTTAGTAAGAATGATCCCCAGAACGTGGAAAATGAAGGGTCATTTAAAAATCGATCTACTGTTTTTGAATCTTGAATTTTCTTGAGGTTTTCTTCAGGAATTGCTACTTGTGAATGCCACCTTTGATGTAAATGGAGTGGTTTTTTTGAGACAACAGATATATTGAAAACCACCTGAGTGATCAGTGTGAATTAATGCATTTGCTCCTTTGGGGCAAAAACAGTAAAAGCATCACAAACTGAAAGTGGTTATTTCCACTTACTCCTCTCTTAATTACCATGTCTCACCAAAAAAACTGTTCTTATTCCAAAGATAACAGTTACTCAGCTTGTCCTTGTACAGTGGGGAGAGACCTGCATGCCCAGAAAACCACACAAGGACTACTCTGCTATGGCCCATGAAATAATTTCTGTCCCCAAACCTGTAAGTCTGCTCTACAAGGATCAGGTTCTTTGGTATCATGGAAAATATCAGTGAGAACAGGAGGTCATCAGTTCACCCCACTTGTTTACTAAGTGGGAGAATAACTCAACTGTTAGCAAACCCTGCTTATTGCTGTTTCAAAAAACACTATTGTTTGCATCAGCTGACATCTGTGCATTTTGTGTGTTTTGCTGCTTACTACCCTGACAGGAGAACAGAACAGAAGAGAGGGAAGATACTAGACTGTAGGCAAAGTTGTCCAACTTTGGTAACAGCTGAGGTGTAGAACACATAGTCTGTAGAGCACATAGTCTGCATAATCTGATCTCATAGACCTCTTGTTTGTGTGGGGTGCCCTGGTGTCTAATAAATACAGCTGAGTTCATGTGTAGCCTTTTACACTGGATCACGGGATTGTATATCACTCATCTGGACAGCTGCCTTTTTTCACAAAAGCTGTAGGAATAAAATACCTTTGGGATCTCTACCTGATGTGACTGAAATTATTCAATGGGTTATACAACTACTGGAAGGAATTGTGATGGCACAGGCAAAAATAAACACAAAAAGATTAATTCATCATTTCCTCCTTTGTTTCTACTGATTAGAGAGCCTTGGTTTTTTGGGGGTTTGGTGATTTTTGTTGTTGTTGTTTTTGTTTACTTGTTTTATTTATTATTATTATTTTTTAATCATTCAACTGCTTTTGGCTTTAACAGTCCAGTTGTGTCAGTCCTGGATCCAGGTACAAATGAGTAGACAATCAGCACAATCCTGATTGTACAAGATGAAAAACTGAGCAAGTGACAAGGCTCAGGACTTTCAGGAGTTTACAATGGTGTTTTTATTTTGTTAATGATTCACTGTACTGATTCGCCGATGCTTTAGTGAAAGCTGCCTTGTTCAGCGAAATATCATTGTTCAAGCAGAGTAAAATGATTCCCAGAAGAAAAGCTTGCAAAAATCCTCTGCTAAATCTAACAACTAAATAAAACTTGTTATTTTAAGGAACAGATAACAACAACTTTAAGCAATGGCAAAAGTTGTTGTTTTTTTATCTCCCATAATTTTTTTTCTTGATTTTTTTTTTTATTGGGAAAAGAATCTTCTTCAGTCCTGACACAAAAGCCATGAAATATCCAAAAATATAGGTGACTCCTTAAGCCTTTGCTACTTGAATGTAATCAGGGCACTAGACCTTTAAATAGATGAAAAGAGAGGCTGAAGGTCACTTGGGGGCTTTGAGTCATAGACTTTCATGGGGTGCATATCAAAACTTTGCTTCTGCTATTTTTGGTAAAATGTTTATTCTGGTAATAATTGGCTTGAACCACCCTAGAAGTTCCCTATTGAGCAACTGTCCACTGGCTCCGAGTTGCCTTAGCAGGAAAAAACCCCCAACAAAACAAAACTTACCAACACATTAGATTTGCTTCCCACCTGGAAGCATTTAGAGGATGTAAAGGGATCAGCGTTCTGTTCCCCGCTTATAAAAAACGGGTTGTTCTAAATGACTTGCTAAACTGTTGAACGATTTCATATAACGCGCTGGCTTTTCCTGCTCCTTTCCAGAGAGGCTGTTTGTGCTGGGAGCGAGGGAGGGCTGCACGGTCGGTTTGTTTCCACAGCGGGGAGTGCGGGCACCCGGCTGCCGCTTTCCTGAGCGGTGGGTGGTGCTCTGGGCTGCCGGCCGCTGCCCGGGGGAGCAGTCAGGCATCTGCAGGCGGGAGAGCAGCCCGGCAAGGGGCCAGCTGTTTGTTTTCAAAGTCTTTGTACCTCAGGTTGCTTGTAAGGCTGATGCTTAGGGAGTTCTGCTAAAACTGGACTGTGTACGTTCCCTGGTTTGCCTGTAATTTGCAGTTTATGAAAACCAGACGGATGACTGAGTGAGTGCTCTGCAAGTTAGGGTAGGAATGGGATCTTCTGACATAAGAGCGGTTTTTACAGAAAACATTGAGTTAAGAAGATTCAGGCTCGAGCTAGATTGCTTCTTCCCTCCCCCCCCTCACTTTTGTCTATTTTTACTGCATCGTTGGTATGTGTCCAAGGAAAGTCGGCCATATCATTCGGAAATACAAGGGGATAAACTTTTGACTGTCGGATCTCTTCAGGCTGAGAGACTCGAGAGTACATGAACTGGGAGAGAAAGAATTAAAAGGAGGGATTTCTTTAGGTGAACTTTTTTGGTTGTCTGCTCTGCCGACAGCAGTGTAAAATAACGAAGAAACTGCAGCAGTCCTTTCCCACTGTCTTTCTAAATAATGTAAGTTACCCTTTCACACTCATCTTTATATGTTTGTGTGCTTTTTCTGCTTTCGAGTATTTTGTGAGAGCAGTGGTTTTATAGTCAGTGAGCCAGGAGCTCTGCTGTGTGAATGAGTGAATTGCTTTGTCTTTCTTTTTCTTTTTTAAGTCAGGGTGGTAGCGGGGAAGCCGAGCAGTTTGACACCGCCTTTCTTTGACAGTCGTGTTAGCTCGGCTTTAGATGGCTGTCGAAACCTTTAAACCTTTTCAGTGTTTGTGCAGAAATTTGTTTGTAGCTGGCAAAAGACAATAACAAATGTTTTGATTGAACTGTGCATGTCAGGCTTGCAGTAAGAGCAGGCATTTCAAAGGGGACTGTGTGATGCTATGTAAAGAAGACAGGATGTGACAAGGGAAAACAAATGTTTCCTGCTCTTTAATATTTAAAAGAAATAATTGAAACAGAGCCAAGGAGTTTGCCTAGGAAAGAAATAGTGGTGTTTATTCAAAGCAAAATAATGACTCTGTAAATCTGAGAGAACAATGCCAAGGTCTAATTAGGAGAGAGAGTTTACTTTTCACAGTGGTTCATTTTTGAAGCTGGAAGTTGGCATTAATGTTGCCGTATTCTGTTGTGCTTTTGTGAAGTGTAACTTGAGCCATGACCTGATGCATAGCTCTCCATAGGTTATACAGGTATATTGATTACTCTCATTTCATTTTGTTATTTTCAATATAAATTGAAAGGCAAATTTGTCAGGCAGATTGATAGGTTTACCTAAAAACAGGAGTATAATTACAGATAATATACCAGGTAATATACTAAGAATAAAACAAGAAATAGACCAAGAAAAATCACCCTGAACTCAAACATTCATGAAGCCAAAGCAATGACATAGATGTTCATTTCAGGGCCACAAATGAGAAAATTGTTGTTAAAGTACAATGACTAAATAAATATTTCTTAGATAAGAATGTGGCTTAAGAAAATTTGCTTTTTGTTCCAGTCTTGGATTTGTTTTTGTGGGCAAGGGACTTATTATCTAGATAATAGTCTGTGGCCAACTATTATGATCTAATAATCAGAAGTTTTTTTCCTCAAAATTCCACATTACTGCTTGTGTGAAAACAAATGACATTGACTAAAAACACTAATGAGAGCTTCTAGACAATGTGAATATTTTAATAAACTTGGGAATATAAACTGTAGGGCTTGGAAAGCACGTTAAACGATTTGTTTTGTTAAAATCTGTATAAACTTGTTTATTTTCAAGTTAGTCACGTAATTTTCTGGATAATATCTAAAGCATGGAGGGGTTATAGAGAGAAGGTACCAGAAAAGTACTGTACCCTGTCTTGGGACTGCACCATCCTGCTCGCAAACAAAGGCAGCAGAAAGAGAAGGTTGTTCCCTGTTTCCAGAGAGTTTGGGGGAGGAATCAGTCTGTTGGCTGCTGACAAAATGAAATAAGGCTTCTGTACTTTGGCCCTCATCCAGAACTGCTTACCATGAACTGAAGGTTTTCTCCAACTTCTCAGCAAAGCATTTGACAAACTTGCATGGTGAACACACTCCAACGTCTGATCTGGACCTGCAGTGCCCACAATTTGGTTATAAAGAACAGGTTTGTGTTTTCTTCATGGAGGGTTCATTTCAGTTCTTGAGATGAATCGTTTTTCATGAGAAATGGCTTTGACAGTCTTTCAATAATTACATTTTTCTTCAGGGAGAAGGCTAAACAGAACTTTGGTTCAAGGAGCATCTCTAACACATGCTGCTTGAGGGCCAGAACGAAACATGAAGTGGCTTTTATGACAGAACAAATTCTAGATTTGATTATAGGGTTTCTGGGAAGAGGGAAGGATTAAAATCATGGAAACAATTATTTCAGTCAGCTGGGAAAGGTCTTTTGATTTCTTTATGTAATTTGTAAAGGGAGTAATTTTTCTAATTTTTATTTTGTGTCTAGAATGTATCATTTTAGACACAGAATAAAAATAAGAAGTAAATATACATTTAAGGCTTTGGGGGAGTGGTGAGGGTATGTGTGTCTTAAAAGTTCATCTTTTTTATGGCATTGATTTTTGATAACATCTTGAGTTTGAGGCTAGATTTGAGACAAGCAGTGTCCATGGTCTGGTGGCACATGCAAGTGCTGTCTGAATTCTGCTGTGTCCAGCAGCATGCACAATGTTTGGAACATTAGACCTCACCTGCATAAAGATAATTTTGCTGGGGGATCTCCAGGCCATGATACTATTCTTTTTCTGGGAAACCTGGTTTTAGCTTGAAGCTCAGGTTGTTTACTGGAAAATCCCAGATAATTGGTGCTTGAAGCCATCATGAAAGCACACTGGGCCTGTCTTTGCCTGATAATGAAATTTCATTAATTCATAACAAAACTAGCATTTGGACAGCTTATGTAAACAAGCGATGCTCCTGATTCCTTTGAGGGAAACTGAGGAATTAAATTAACTGAAAAAGTACTGGGTGTTCTAATCCAGAGAACAAAGTGCTGTACATTACTATACTGAAGCTGAAATTTAGTCATCTGCATAAAATATTAAACATACACAGTTTTGCAGAAGCATGTAATACTGTGTCTAGACACATGAACTATTTTTTATAAAAACAAAGGCACAATGTATAGTAGGTTAGAATAAATCCTTGAGCCACATGTAAAAGCATTTGATTTGATCTGCTAGCAAGCATATTGTCTCATCAGAATTAAATGTGTCTGAGGATACAAGTGTAGCTAGTTTGAATTCTTTTTTTTATACACAGCAGCAAGCATATATTACTGCAAATAATAACTTCGGTTTATAAAGGATGTTCTTTAATACAATTGCATTATTTAAGGGAATAGCACTTTAATTAGTTGTTTTACAGACAATGCAGTATTCTGTATTATAAAATGCCACTAATTCCAAAGCCCTAGAAATTTCCTCCTGGAGTTCTGCCCATCCATATTTTGCAGAGTAACATACATGAACTTGCCTTTTTCAGTTTTTGAAGAAATCCAGTGACTGCCAGATTGCAATCCACTGTTGCAAATGCTACACTTGGCTGACACCTTCAACCAAAATTATAATTATCAATAATTATATGCTATTTCCAGAGACTGCAGGTCGTGGTTATATTTTCTGTTATGTTTCCTGGTAAGAAAACAAAGATGGGGAGAGCTAACCATGTCAAATGCATGGCATAAGTTGTTAAAGAAAACTGGACAGAAAACCAAAATCAATATTTGTGGAAAGAAATCAATATTGGGAAGGAAATAACCTTCAGTTATTTCCCTATTTAGAAGTTTTTAAAATACTGAAGGGAAAAGAACAGGGCTTACCAGTCACATAAATGGACTTCACCTCTCTGTATCTCCATTTGTGATAAGTTACTTTTCAAGACATGCTCCTTCTATTAGAATTGGACTTGTTCTTCGAATTGTTATGTGACATGAATGGATTGGAGGCAGTCCCTTGGTGTGCTGTAAGGTTTGTATTAACATGTCTGTAAAGGAAAGAGCTGCTTGGTTGCAAACACTTAACAAATGAAATTTGGAAGAATTCCTGTTTTGAGCACAAGATCTCTTTTTCTTCCTTTTTGATTAACTGAAATAAAGATCATCTTCCACTGAACAAAGCTCAGGCTGACCTTTGTAGAAATTAAAATGGCATTTCGTGTCAAACTTTCTGAATGGTTTTATTTCTATTAAGACCATGTTTTATTTCTGTGGTTTAAATAGATAAGTATTTATTATATAAATTGTAACATTAAAGGCATTTGCCTTTGTTTTCTACCATAGACTGTCTAAACATTTTCTGTCCACAATCTGTAGACATATTGCATGTCACTCCTTCTAATAATTGGGGTGGCTGGTTATACTTGGATTGGGCATTACTTATTTTGAAAGGTGATTTTAGCTGAAAGTCAGTAATTTAGCTTGATCAAAATAACAGTTTATAACTGGAATACCACACTGTGAAACAAATTACATAACATGTCACTAATGTACTGTGTGGGGACAGCCAAGGATCTGGTCAGCTGAGAATTCTGCTGGCAACCAGACAGATTTCCTACTTTCTAGCTGGACTTTAGGACAAAAACTCAGAGGCAAATCCCATTCAAAAGGAAAAGTTAAAATTGGAAATGCAAATAAAATATAGTTCTTGAGGTGCTGAACTCAGCAGCGGGTAGATGCAGCAGGTAGATGTTGGCTGGCTCTATCCATCTGGCCACTCTCTAGTTGCAGTAGGGTTAAAAGAGGCACAGCTAAATTAAGGAGAGACTAATCATAGACACGTGAAAAATGTTAGCAGCATGTATTCTGGCACTTCTTACATTACATGGTGACCCTGCTAACACAAGCATCAAAAGAAAGTCATGCTGAAATGGCTGTGATGGTTCATTGTTAAATATTAAATATAGGTGATAATAACTTAAGAATATGCCCTGCCACTAGGAGACGAGAAAGGACTTAAAAATTTACTGTAATCACGTATATAAGAATTCCAAACAACTCTGCTTTTTATGGTCAGTACTTTTGCTCATGTGTAAAAGTATTATTCATTCTGTCTCACTTTAAAACCATCTGCATATTATGGATTTTGGATGCATTGTAGGAGTGGTTAATTAGGTGGATGGTGATCTTCAGTCCTTATGCCAAGGTGGATGCTCGTTGTGAAAGAGATGTAAGGATTGAAGTAGATGCAATTACTTTTGATCAGATTTTAAATGCTTGAGATGAATGTTCAGCAATTTGCTTGCTCCTAATCCAGTATGGATTTATTTGTCTTAGTGTTATTAGTCTGCCTAAACATGTGTATGATCAGTTTATTTATGGGTGACTTTCTGTTCTTTTGTCATGGAAAGCTATTTGTTTTGTGCTGCCATGAGCTTCTGTTCTTGATTTTTTTTTTCTTGTAGTTCTGGAAACAAAGAGTGACAATCCCACTTTTTTTTTTTTTTTTTTTTTTTTTTTTTTTTTTTTAATGGGTTTTGGATGCTAGTTTTGAGGATGCTTCTTCAGTGCTTCTTCACTTCTTCAGTGAATTCTTCAGTAATTTGGAAATTTGTCATGCCTGGACTGATGGCTTAAAAGAAGTCTTAGTCCCTGTGAGGATCTATACTGTGCCTGCCTCCTTCTGCATCAAAGTTCAGCAGAACCTGCTTATTAGTGAGTTGAAGATGTGGTATCTACCAGTGTGTTTTGTGAAGTACTCAGGGGTTGATTTAGCAAGGAAAGAGCAGTGTCCAGATTATTTTGAGCTACATAACTCTGCATAGTATGAAAACACGGAAGTGCAAAATGCTCCTGCACCTTTTTCAGAACAAAAGCCCTCCAAAGTAGTGATGAAATCTTGAGCAAATATGTTTGAAACAATTACTTACAGAACAACAACAAATTGGACTCAGAAAGATTGTGCTGAACTTGGAAATGTCCTTGAAAAGATCCCAACAATTATGGGTTTTGCATGTCTCTGAATGCAAAAATCTCTGCAGTGGCCCTTGGAGAGACAGTATGTGTCCCATATTTAGCCCCAACCATATTTGGCCCATGCTCTGTACTATTACAGAACTTGCATATTCTTTGAGAAATGGGTCTTCCAAAAGAGCAGGTGTCAGCAGTTTCAATGATGTCTTCAGGGCCCCCTGGTTCTTCTGAGAACAGCTGTAAGTTGCAAATACTTAAAAATGACCCCGAGGAATGAAAATGCAGGACTGAGAAACAAGCCTCAGTGTACATAAACTTGTGAAGAGGAAAAGCTGCCATGTTTCTTTGCATTCGCACAGCTTTTTTGATTTGGTTTTGCTTTTTCTGTTCTTTTTCCAGTGAGGAAACAATGTTCATGAAATTCCTTTCTACCACTTTCTCTCCTGTAATCCCCCTATTGGTGGAAGTGTTAATGTTAACCTTCAGGGATTAATTCCCACAAGACAAGCTTCTGCAGGTGCTGGCTTATTTTGTTTCTGTTTTCTTTTTTTTTTTTATCTTGAAAGCAGATTTAATTTGATATCCAGAACTCAAGTAATTGCACTGTGCTGAAGTTAGGAAACCAAGGGTCAAACCGCCAGGTAGAGCCACAGATTATTTCGTAGCATCTGAGGTGTGGTTTTTTTTGTTTTTTGTTTTGTTTTTGACCTGAGTGTTACTCTGACACAATACTACAATATGGGTTAATATCTGGTCTTTCCAAAGTGCTTTTAAATTTTACTGGACTCTCTTCAAAGAACTGATTCTTCTCTTACTACCTAATTCTTAGTCTGCTCTGAGTAGTTTTGGGAGCAACAGGTCTCAGCTCAGAAAACACAAGAAAGGTAAAATCAAGTGTTGCACCATGAAGATTTCATTCCGTTTATCAAATAAGCAGTGATAACTTTTTGTCTTGCATCTAAAACAGCTGGAAATAAATTTTGATTGTGAAATACAGACATGTTCTGAGGTACTTAGTTCCTAATTAAAGACAGACAGTTTTTCATTAATTTACAAAAGTAATCCTTTACTTAAAATCTCTCAGTGGAGATAAGGCAACTCTTTATTACGCAGAAAAATAAGGTATCCATTAAGTATTGGAGGATCATTCTGTAAGAATTGCACTACGTGTTCTGTGTAGGTAGAGAATCCCATCATCCCTTAGCTTCCTCATTCTAATCAGATTTTACTTGTACTTAGTAAAAAACAGACTAGATTAGAGCATGCAAAAATGTTTGTGTCTATTAAGGTGGATTTGCAAAAAAAAAAAAAAAAAGAGTAATTCCATTTCCTCTGTTGACACAGTTGAAATTTTTTGTTTGTCTTATCAGAAGTTGACCTATTACACAGTCTTGAATATGATTAATTGTAAAAGCAGAAAGATTTCTTCCCATATTTAACTTTTGGGATGGGTTTTTATCTGTGCTCCTGAATGGTGCCTTTTATCCTCTGAACAACCATCATTGTTTCACCTCTGGGATGTGCTTGTGCAGAAGGCCTGCTCTGAAGATGTGCACCATCTGAAGATTGAAGATTGATCCTCTGATGAGGAAGGTGGGCAACTTTTAAATGAGAAAAGCAGGACAGTGATCAAGGCATGATTTCCCCAAGCTCTATGACATTGCTTAATACATTAATAATACAGAGTACCTGTGCAGAGAAACCAGAAAAAGGAAGTATCACTGGAAGTCTCTTCCTTTTTTTTCTTTTTCTTAAGGATGAAGTAAATTCAAAAAGGTAAGAGGAAGGAGGAAAAGAAGTGCTAGGTTATTATTTGGTTCATTATAAAAGGGCTCTTTGCTTGGGGTCATGATTAGTCATTCACCATTGTTGGGAGCCTTGTTTCTACGACTTGAAATGGGAGTACCTGCTAAAGGTACTCTGTGGCCTTGAGTGGCGTTCCTCCTGCAACAGTGGTGTAATAAGGCAGATGTCTGAGGGATTATTTTCGCCTGACATCCCTAAATGACCCAGCTTTGCAAAGTGATAGAAGCAGCCCTGTAGAGCCATTCATGGCCATTGACTATGCCAAAAGGGAGTGGCTCCTGTGATGTCTGCTCTGAGTAATTTGAAGGTTTGTCTGGGTCAAACAGCCTAGCCTAGCCTTATAATTTGGATGGTTGCTGACAGTAGGTGCCTAGAGAAGAGCACAAGAATGGATGAGAGAGATCATGGTACTCTTCAGAAAGATCTTCTATATTCAGTGATTTATGCTTCCAGTTCTACTCTGGTAGAGGTGGTGTCTTTAATCAATTTATTCACTGTGAATTTGTCCCACTCTCCTGGAATGCCTGTAAAATATTAACAACTGTAGCATCCTGGACAATGGGTCCACAGCTCACAGGGTGGAGAATTATCCAGCAGATTATTGGTATCCGCAAAAGAGTCTTCTCCTCTGTGGCCAGTAAAAAGGAATAGTAAAAGGCAATAGATACAAATAGTGAAGAAACAATACATTGTGAACAAAATTTAACTCAAGAGGACAGTGGGCACCACCTGCCAAAAACCTAATGACAACTGTTCCATCAACCTTCCAAAAGTATTTACGTTATTTGAAATACATCCTAAGAGCTGCTCACTGTGGAATCTGAGTTAGAGAAGTTCAGTACCTGAATGGAACTGAACTGGGGCTGTCTCCATGTCCTGTTTGTAACTGGTTTTCCACTAGGGTTTCTCAGTTGCTTGTAACATCAGTGCTTACATCTGATTACTTTGCATGCACCTCTCATGGGTTTTATCACTTAGGATGTATAATCTGTTTCAGTAACAACATGGTGCATGTTGTCATAGTCATCATAAGGACTATTTCTAAATTCTCAGGCAGTTCTTATATCCACTCATAGAGTTTGCAAGGGAAAGAGGATACTAAGATCTGCTCCTATTCCTGACTGCAAGAGTTTCATGCTATACAAGCCACTGTCTTGCACCTCTTTCTTTACAAAGATAGTACTTATCTAAATAGATGGCTGGCTATGTAAACTTATTTCATAGTATAGAAAGGGCTTAGTGTCACAGATGCAGTTAAATAACAACAGTATCTTAAGGTCAAACAATTGTTTGACCTTAAAATATGGGCTACCTATGTTTGCAAGGGAACTCGTGTGCTGTGTAGCAGGTGCCTATCACAGCAGGATTCTGGTACTTGAAAGTGATCTCCAGGTGCTATCACAACCCAAATGATAATGTGGTTGACTTAAGACAATATTGTTCTTATCTCTCCTGATGCCAGATTTTTTTTCCAGGTGCCTTTTTTTGTTTAAACAGACAGAGGCATTCACATGGTTGTTGTATTATAGTTTTCTATACTGTCCCCTAATTTGCTTTTCATGTACACAAAAATGTACTGGTTTGCCTGTAAAGGAAAATGGATATGTTTTCATGGAGAAATTAATGTCCTGGATATTCCAGTTCAGCTTGGGAGTCTTAAAATTGTGCATATGAGTGGTTCTGCTTTATTCCTCTTTCATTAGCTGTTGCTTCCTTAGTTGTGGTGCCAGTTGAAAAGACTGATATTCATGCAAGAGTGTAAGTTCAAGGTATCCTGAGAATGTAATTTTTGCAGAAATCTAACCTGTGTCAGAACTAAGCATTTGCTTATGAGTAGCTTGGCAATGCCCCATAAGGACCTTTGGGCATCTGGCCTGAACCTGCAAGAAATGTCTAAGAGGAAGCTTAGGAGAGTTGTTTTTGGAGGTGAAGCATAAAGGTAGATAGCTCTGTGTTATGTATAAAACCTTGCACCTCAGGGAGAAGGCTTGAGTAAAACCTGGGCTGAGCCAGAGGGGCTCTCTGGCAATCCTGCCCACAAAGGGGTTTGATGGACTTTGCAGGCAGATAACACATGTTACTGTGGCTGTGGTAAAGCTCTGCCATGGAAGCATATGCTGGGAATTGATGCATTTCTGCAGGTGAGGCACAAGGTGCAGGGAGCACTTAATCCCTGCTGTAGAAAGGTTTCAGCTACTTCCAGTAACAACAGTTCTTTAAATAGGAATGCTGGCATGCAATCAGCAAATGAGCGTCCTTGCTGAGGACTGGAAGGACACGTTTACTGGGTGAAGTTCAGCCATTGAGTGTTCCCAAGTTTTGAACTGCTGGAGCTGACTGCTGGGAAGTCAAATAAAGTGTTCCTGTGAGTGCCGAGGTGGAGGACGCAGTGTCACAGCTGGCACGCTGGAGTTCGCTTTGAGCTCCCACCGAGAGCTGTAGATGGCTTTTTGCTATGGCTGTTTGGTCTGTTCAGCTCCTGTGCCCACAACCATTGTTAAAACCCACAGAGCTCCTTTTGCCAAGGTTGTCCTGACAATGTTTCTCACTACTGCTGGAGCTGCCAGACTACCTGCTGCACGTTGCTATGTGTTTACCTACTTGCTGTGAAAGTTGAGCGTTGCACTTTTGCCAACATAAAGAGCCTGCCTGGGTAAACTTCTTGCCTGCCACTTAACACTTGAGCAAGGTTTTCTCTGAGCCCAAGGACAATATACATGTTTAGATATATTGCTGAGTTTTTGAAAGATATTTTGGTTCAGAAGAAGACTTGGCAGATATAGAAGTTAACATCGCTACTGGGCTGTGGACAAGAAAATGAGGTGGGTACTGTTCAACAGCTAAGGTAAATATGAAGGTGCAGCAACCTTTAAATTTTGTATTTAAACAATGTAAGTATTACAGAGGATGTGAATCTGATTTCAGGCTGCTCATATGCTGGAGAGGGGCCCTATTTTTCCCTCCTTCTTACTCCTTATTCCAATATGTGGTTTTGCACATATTGACTCCCTTTCTGCCTCCATTTTTGCTTTTTTATATACTCAGATTCTATCTCCTGTTTCTCGCTGTGAAACACCTAGGGTGGCTTGGGTTTCTTTACATCCTGGTTTGTGCTTCATATGCTATATTTGATGGGAAGTGGGAGTTTTGAAGGCTGCAAGAAAAACATTCTAAAGGGTTGGCATTCTCTGAAGTTAATTTTGCAAAGAAGTTACGTGGCTTGTAGTGATTGCTGAGTGCTGCCTTCTCCCTTGCTGATTTGAAATTCATGCTAGTTCACCAAAATCCTACTGAATTAAATGGAAACAGTAGAGAAACTTTTTGGTGGTCATCAGAGACTATGTGACTAAGCTCCAGTACCTGATGTGTGTTACCTCCCCTAAAGGGAGAGCTGCAATGGACATGAAGTGTAGGGCAGATCCAGTCTCAGGAGGGAGTGAAGGGGATGGTCTCTACAATTTTCACCACACAGTTCCACAGTAACAAAAGCATTGAGCATTTTCTACTTCCATATATTTTTTTCCCTGTTGCTCAGCAACTCTGAAGAAAATGCCTAGAGCATTTTTCAACATATCATATCTAACAGTATACAGAAAAGACCAAGGACCTTTTTTCAAATAGATTCCTGATCAGCCTCCTTCTTTTTGCTCTATTGCCTGTTTTCCTGCTCCTGGAAGTATTAACAGTAATTAGTATGGAGTCTTCATGGAGCACTTAATATTTTATTTTATTTCAAGTAGCATTTCACAGCAGATGTTTATGGAAGCAGCAGTGTTTTTATGTGCAGTTTTAATTATTTGTCAGTTCAGCTTGGTTTTATTTGAGACTGTGTGCTTTTAAAGGCTGAACAGAGATCTGTCAATGTTCACAAAATAGGTAGACCTAGAGAGTCAAAAATGTGCAACTCTAAGGATGATAGTAACAGTACCAGTAGTCAGGGTTGGGTTTTTTTCAGTAGAGATGCTCTGGCTCACTGCTTTGGATGCCAAACATAAAATTTTAAATGCTTTTACTTATGACTGCACAACATCTAGTGTCTGAAATAATTACTTCGACATACCTCACTGCAGATTTTTTTTAGGAGCTCACCTGAGAATATAACATTTTATTAAACATGGAAAGGGCCCTAAATTGCAGTTCTGATGCTGTAATTTAACCTGATACTTTTATACTGTTATTTCCCTTGGTGCGTCCTTTCCTTTAATTTTCCACCCCTTCTCTCTGAAATCTCATTTTTGAGAACTTGAGGTATTTGGTTGAGGATTTATGGATGCTCATTCATGTGTTCTCCTCACATGTGCAGTAAATTTAGTGTGTCCCAGCTGTTTTGGAATTTATTGTGCAAGGCCCTGACTCAAATTGAGGTCCTGAAAACCTCAGTCACACAAATAGTCTCTCAGTTGGTGATGGCTGTGTGATCAGACAAGCTCTAACCTGCCAGACTTGTCCCTTGGTGTGTGCACTGCAACCATCAGCAGGTACCCTCTCCATCCAAGAACAGGACAGCTGGGAGTTGGGGTCTCTGGGGACAGAAGTAGGACTGTTCACCTCCAAATGGGGGTGGAGAAGGGGTACTGCAGAGGCACAAGTTGTGGAGATGAGAGAGAAGAAATGTGGGTATTAGATGCCAGCCATAACCTTCCCTCTACAACTGGAGTATAAACATTACTATGTGGGTGTCCTAAGAGGTCCACCCATGTTTCAGGGGCTCACCCTTTTGTAAGCTTTGATTACAGGCTGGGAAAGGAAGAAAAAAGAACAAATCATTAAACATGTAGCACTATTAAGTGAGGTTTTAGTTTGTAGCAGTGACTTCTATTCCAGTTATTCTTGTGCCTTCAGCAGCTGAAAACTTCAAAAAAATGTAATTCATGACATCTGCATCTGACAGTGATATTGAAGGTGAGCCCATTTCTGTGCAGAAGGAATGCCAGAATACAGAGCTTGCTGGTGACTGCAGTGCCACTTCAGTGGTATCTACCCAATGGGGGAAGACAAAGAATAACACAGAGGGGAGAAAAGCAGTTTGTGTCTGGTGCTGCCTGACTTGCAACTTCAGTAGTGGAGAGAGGCAGGAAGTGCAGTCCTGCCAGAAAGGCTCAGGCTGGCTGAGCAGGGAGGCCAAGCTGTCCCAGCTGTGCTGCAGTTGTGCTGCAAAAGCTGCAACCTTGGCAAGCTAAACAGGCATAAGCAGAAGGTAGAAGGAAATAGAAGAAGGTGGAAAAGTCATAAGAGGATGGGTACTGGGCTGCTGGGAAAGTTTCCAGCAGCCCAGCATTGCGTCTTAGGCAAACCTTTCAAGTTGTTTATCTCCCAGGCTATGACAAATCCCTTGTGTTGAGTCACAAGATTTGGGGAAAAGCATCTGTTCTGCTGGATCATAAGATGAGGGAGTGACCGTGGCTCACGGCTGCGGCTGGTGGGGAGGAACCAGGACCTAGCAGAGCTCCTTTTGGGGCAGACATGCCCTCTGGCTACAAACCCACAGTGGGAGGAAGCTATTGCTCTTTTCAGATGGTGTGAGCTACAGCCTGGACTATTGGAGGATGTGGAGTGAGAGCTGGAAGTTGCACTTGCTCTCTGGAAGCTGCTGGGTCTGCATGGGTGCACAGCCACAGTGGGGAGAGGTAAAGGCCACCGGCTCATGAGGCTTCATAAAGCCCTTGATTCCTGGTGTGGGTATGGCTCCACAATGACAAAGCTTGGCTGTTTCACTTCCCTTGCTCTCCTGTCACCAGGGTCAAATTAGGGCTGTGTGGAGCTGGCTGATGGCTATAATAGCCCATCCTATATCATTATGTAGTTGGGACAGTGAATAATGATATAATACTCCAAATCTTCTTAGAGGGCATATAATGTTTATTAAAAGACACATCCTTTTTATACACTGTTCTGACACAATTGGACATGATTGGTCATTCAAGCCAACACCTCTTTGTAAACATCTTTGCAAATAAACAAGTTGACAAAACAGCAGGTGCAGAGATTAGAAATTGTTTAGAATGTCTTCTCCTAGCTCCCCCAGAGCAATGCCTGGGAAAGTCTATCTGACTTTTCTTGTGGCCAACTTTCAGCATCCATGATCCTATTCCATGTTTGTGGTCCTAAACAAGCCCTCATTTCCAGCATGTTGGCTTTGGGTAATTGATTTTTGGTCTCTCACATGTCTTACTTTTCAGTCAGCCTTAATTGCCAAAACTGTATTAGCTGGTCATTTAGTTGGAACTAACCCAGTAATTTTTTTCTGCTGACCTTAAAATCACGTTTGTACAGCAGGATGAGCTAGGCTACTCTCTATTCAGTTTATAGTATAGGCTTCAGTGCAGACCATTAATCTTAACTTGGAGTGTTTGCATGACTTATTTAATATTAGGGAAAATATCAATATCTATCTATGACCTCTAAGTTAACTGTGAGGTTTTTTGGTAGCTTACTATTTATGGCCTCCCTAAGAATACGAATTCAGGTTGTGTTTGGAACAGGAAAAAGAATAAGTTATTCAAAACCCAGGACATTTACAGGGGATGACAGCAGAAGCTAGATCATTCTTCCATGGCACTATGAAGATGGCATATGCTATGTATTTTCTTCTCCAGAACTTTCTTCAGTAGTCAGCAGTGACACAGATAAGTTGACAGCAACAATGAAATGCAGCAATTTTCTGAGGAAAAGTAGCCTATTCCTTTTTAAATAAAAACAGAAAACAAACAAAACAAAGCATATAATGACCACCCCCACCCCCATCCCCCAGCACAAAAGATGTACACATACAATAAACCTATTTGAAAGAGTCTGGCTGTAACTGCTATGGGGGTAAAGTGCAAGATTGAATCCTTTTCCTCATTGCTAAGCAGAAGAAACCCACATATCAACATGTAACAAGAAAAATCTCAGGGAAAAGCAATGCCTTTTGTCTCATTTTCCTTGCCACAGTAGCAAGTTTTTGTTTTGTTGAAGAAGCAGGATATTTTGTGGAGTATCAGCTCATTGTCAGCAGGCAATTTCTCAGAGTTAATTGTAAGAGAACAGCCCTTTGGAGGAATCTCTTGTTTGGAGGTGTATGTCCTTACGAGAGTGGCTGCAGCTGTGGCTCCAGCAGTCTCCTTTGGCCATGAGGTACGTTATGGGATCAGTTCTGGGGGGTATGTAGTCCCTACTACTGACCGTAAATGGAAGTGGTAATTTGAGTGATACTGGTCATTGTATTTTAGTGTATGTAAATATGGTGTTTGAAATGAGTAAGGGAAAGCAAGCAACTGAATGATATCTGCATGCTTCTGTCCGACAGTCTTCCTCTTCACTTCTGGGGGTGCCACTCCAGAATTTTTTCACTTGATTTTTGTTTTAAGTGTCTTTGTTCCACTGGCAGAAACAAAATGCCTTGGATCTTCCTGTTGTGGGAGTGAAATTTGTTGCTTGTTCTTTGCAATAGGGATTCCTCAGATAGTTTAGGAAAAAAACCAAAAAACCCACCTCTCCAAAAACATGCCTGAAATCTCTGACTTTCTTTTAAACTGTGAATCCCGCTGTACAGATGCCTGCTGCTCCTGAATGCTGGACCTAAAATGAAACATATCTTGTGCTCTCTCTCTGATTGAGTTCAGCTCATGTTAAGGGAGTTAGAGGGGCAATATTTTGGCACAGGCACCCCAAACCCTAATACATGCACACACGCTGCTTGACGTTTCATTTCAGGTTATAAACTGGATTACAACATGCCTTCACCCTTTGGTCATTGTCCAGGGAAACCAGGGTGGGTGTGCCTAATGCATAAAATGATCTGGCTAAATGATTGCCAAGTGGAAAGTAAAGTATGTGTACAGAATTTGTATTTTTAACAGGAATTTAGATTACATTTCAGTTACACTAAATGATTAATAACACTACTTAACTCATAAATTCAAGAATGGGATAAATATTATATTCTGGAAACCATGCTTAAAGAGTTTGGGACAACATTTTAAACTTCTAAAATAGCTATGTCTGTCCTAATTAAGTCAGGGTAGCAAAGAGAGTATTTAAGCCCTACGTGTTTTCTTCCTGATGCAAATGGAGCTTTATGTTCTTTTATTTGTGGGAAGCTTTGTTAGCCTCAGTTAGCTGAAATAGTTGCATACAATTTGGTTTTTTCAGAAGAAAGGATACACTGTATTTGGAGATGCAAATACTACCTTGTCTGCAAAACCCACCAGCTGTTATACTGGAAGACAAAGCTAATTTTATGTTGCTTTACTTCAGTGGTGTCTGTGTATTCACAAGGATTTTTTAACAACCTTCTCTGCACAGCTGAAAACTAGCAAGCACCAAATTTTTTTATTTCTTTGGTAACAGCCTAGTAAAATCAGAGTTGATCTGTGAATTAAAAAAAAAATAAGCAAGTAAATAGATTAACTATGGTAATATACCTTTGCATTAATGTTTATAGAAAAGAAAACAGTCTGTTAGCCTTGATTCTCAAATTCCTTTAATATGAGTTTACTAATTGCTGCCTTGAATATTTGACTTGAGACTGAGACAGGTTAAATATGTGGCTCTGTACTAGAAGCTGCTGCTGGTTTGTGTGTCAGTAGCACAGTTTTCTGGAGAGTCTCTTTGATTCTGCTTTAAACATCTGGAGGGAGACAAAAGAGCATTTGTGGGGTCTTTTGTTGCTTCTGGGAGTTGGAGCAGGGAAGAATTACGTTCCAAGAAATACCCAGAATCCTGGAAAAATTTGAGTGGAATCATTAAGTGTTAAACTTCATCTTCTTTATAAACGAAAGTGCTTTCGTTTTCTCTCTGGCAGCTGTCCTGGTAGTGGATGTTATGTAATATTTACTCTCTCCTTCGGAGTTAAATCATTTTTCCGATTTGTGAGTAATATTTGCATATGTATTCCTTAGCTGCATTGACATGCCAGATGCACAGTGGTAGCTGTCTCCGCCTGCTAATCCTGTAATAACATTCTGGTGACCAAATTCAATGGCTCTGCGCGGAGCCTCGGAACAGCTGATTGCTGAGTAGGGAGGAAAAAAAAATAACCCAGCGAATCTGGTTGCAGCTCTCTGCTGCATCCCCATCCCACAATCCCTTGCACCATTTGCTGCAGTCTTTCTACACAGGCTGAGTGAGAAAAGGATGTGCTAAATAAAGATTGATTGGTTTGAATCCTGAAGGGGTCTCCCACTCGTAAATGACCCAGGGAGAAAAAAAAAATTCATGACGACTTCACTGGGCCTCCTCTTATTCTTCCATTTTTCTTTCCACCTGTCCTCTTCATGGAATGGAGCATCATTCCTTAGAGCACAAAATCTCTTGTGCATCTAATAATGATTGTGCTGTGATAGGAATTCCTTAACAGTTTTATGCGTGAGGCTTGAAATATTAACAGATGATGGTTTGTTCGTTTGGATTACTGCGGAACTGCAGCTCCGTCCCTGCAAGGATTTTATCCTCAGCACTGCACTGATTAAGCTATTTTTCTACAAAGATGGGTAGGTCTGAAATGCTCAAGTTTGCTCAGTGTTATTCCTGGTGGCTGCTGCTGGGTTGCTCCTGTTTTGGCCCCTGATCGTTCATTACATTTCTGCATGCTGTAAGAATGAAGAGGGTTGCTGTGTTTTAAACAAGGCACTAAGCTGATTGCAAGAGTGGGAGAGAAAGGAATGCAAATTTAGCTTTTCAAGCTTTTTACACAAGTGGACTGTGTGGTGGTTCTGATTTGCTCAGTGTGTTCCGTATTGGCTACTCTGGGGGCTGCTGCTAGAAATGGCTTGGATCTGTTCTTTATTCCTAGAGACTGTGGACAGGTGATCTATCTGTTTTAAGGGCTTTTAAGCATCAGCTCTCCCAGTCCTTGAAGCAACATTACTGAGGTTCCCCACCCTTTCTTATGGCTCTGGAGGCCTGACTGTTCCTTTGGAAACGTTGCCATTGGAAACCTATTCATTCATAGTACATGAATAGACCCTCTAGGTTGTGAATACCATTGATAAGAAGAGGATGAATAAGCTGCAAGCAATTTGTTCTCCTCAGGCTGTACTTTCAGGCTAGTTGCAGCTCTGGCTGGGTGGGTTTCGGAGACAGCAGTGTATCAGTAACACAGAATTCTACTCTTTTAGGAATAAAATCCTGTGAACAGTTACTTGATTCCCCAGTGTCTTTTCTTGGCTGGGAGAGTAATAGAGAATTTTTCGGGAGTTCCAGAGCTCATTTGAGGATACCTGAAGAAAGGGTGCATTTTTCTATTACGTGTCTCTTTTTACCTGAAGCAACTCTTCTGGAACTGTTATTTGCTACACCTAACGTGATTTTTTTTTTCTTTTCTCCGTTTTCCATTTCTATAGGAAGTTCCTTTCATATGGGTGGGGCCGCACCCTGGCTTTCCTGAAGGCATGCATGCATAGCGGGGCAAAGCTTCCCACTAGCTTAGAGAGCCATTGTTTTCTCCTTTCTCTGCTGTCTAGTATATTTTAAATGAAAATCGTATCTCCAAGCAGAAGGAAAAAGAGTAATGCTGTTTCTGGGGTGGCTGGGAAGATAGTGATCCTTGAGCCTCAAAAGGGCGACAAAGGGAGTACATTTCAGAGCCCTGTACTGCACTTGGTTTAGCGAACCCGAATTTGGTTTTGAGTGTGAGTGTGTGTGTTATAGATAAATGGGTGGGGGCTTTTGTCTTGTTTGGTGCAATGTTTCCTAGTCCTTTAGCCTTGCATGTTTAAATTATGGAGTGTAACTGTATGGAGAAGTGGTAGCCCGGTTTTCGAAGCTCATGCTTCAGCTGCTCTGTTTTGACTGTGAGATGTAATGAACCTCTGAAAAGCGCTCTGGCAGTTTTTGAGCAAGAAGATGCTACCAAAAAAAAGAACATTTTTCTTGTGAAAGTCATGTTACGTTGCAAAAACTCCCACTGCTAATACATTTAAAACTTAGGTTGCTGCAAGCATAGCAGTAAATCAGAAAAAATACTGTCTGGTGAAATTTAAAAACATTGTCTAAAATCGCCAGATTTTCTTCTGATAGTCTTTGATTGTACAGTTGTATTCATTGAGTAAATAGGCAAAATCATCCTTCTCATAGGTACATCACATTCATTAAGACTACATCAAAGGCTGAGTTGCCTTTGAGAGGCTGCAGAATTCTGCAAATCCCATACTCAAATGATTTTTTTAAAGGGACCATTTGTGTAAGAAGTTGTACCAGGTAGTGGCCAAAGCTTGAAATGGCCAGGTGAAATTCTATTTCTGGGTGCATGTTTTAAACCTGATTTATGTGAGCACAAGGAATAAATGACAGTCATGACCTGCTGCATTTCAGACAAAACACAGAATATTAGAAGCATTTATTTCTGAATCATTAATGGTTTCTTTCACTGACAAAGCTTAAAGTGTGAGCATTTGAAAAATAAAGTGGCTGTCATGAGATTTATGTGCAGAATGCTAAGAATTACTTGATTTTGCAATGACATTGGGGGGATGTGAAAAACTAAGAGGAAAAACAGGTTAAATCAATATTTTTTTTTTCAGGCAGCAGCAGATTTTCTTGTGTAAGCACTATTTGCTGGTGTAGTTTTACTTGATAAGGGAAAGATGAAATACAGAAAATACCTGGTTGCTAGAGAACTTTCTTCTGTTAAATGACAGGCAGCATTCACTGGAAACCCTATTCTTTCATATCTTAAGTACAGCTTTTTCCAGTAGTTTGTTCAGTCTATAACAAAAAAATTATACTGTTTGTGTGTCCAGTTTGGAAACCATGCTTTTGATAAGAAATCCTCCTGCTTCTGATTATCTTCCCTGTTTTGTTTGGGTCCCTGCACCTAACATTTGGGGAAGAAGAGTGGGAGGCAAACACATCTGTGTAAGTGGTGAAATGAATTTTCCTTTAGAAACACGTCGCTGATGTTCTGCATGTTATGCTGCCAAATGTGTGAATACATTAATGGGTATTTTGATTGTCTGGTCTTTCCACTCCGTTTTGTAAAAGCCAGATTTTGGTTCCACTTCTTGTAAAGCCACCTTTAACTGAACCTTTTCAAAAGTAACACAGTTTGCTAATTGATCTCTTAAGGTTTATTCAGTGTGATTTATGGCATGTAAATAGGAAAAAAAATTTTTTTAAAAATATACTCACATTTTATCATACTATGGGAAAAGAATTTTTTTTTAAAAAATTGAAAGATGGAAAAGACACATAAATATTATCAATCCTGAAATCATGCATTTTTGGGTCTTGAACAGACATGGTATTTTATGACTATTAGAGCAGTTCCTATCGTTGCAGTTTCCCGTTCCTTGGAAAAAAAAAGGAAACAAAAGGGCTCCTGCCATGAGTGTTTTCCATTGATTTAAATGTCAGTTACTGCTGTTAGGTATTTGAACTGTGAATAACTTTATGCTGCTGTATTTGCTAACACAGAAGCGATGCCCCAGGAATCTGTTATCAGGGAAGCCAGCACAGCTGACTTATGATCCATAATCACTGTCATTATCCTAGAAATAGCCCCTTGCTCAGTGTAGTAGGAAAGATATACCAGTATGGCTAAGTACACAGCTCTGGAAGAGCAGCATGTGTTCAGCTCACACAGATTACTGTGCCATTCATTCAAGCACAGGAAGAGGACCTAATGTAACACTAGCAATAAAATGCTACACAGGTCACACAAATTATTCTGGAACTGAGTGACCTTTGAGCATGATCAGCAGAGGGCTTGTTGTTTCTGTCTTGGAAAGCCTGAACTGCCCTCAAGCTAGATCTCAAATTGTCAGAAATGGGTGACTAAAAAGGGATAGAAATTGTTTAGGAAGAAGTTAGACCCCTCAGGAGTGTGCCTGCAGAGAAGAAGCCCAGCTGGGCTTGCAGCTCACAGAAGAGGAGCCTGGTTGCACTGTGGGTGCGGGAGGTCTGGCAGAACTCAGTGCTGCGACAGTCGTGCCTGCGCCTCCCAGCACTTCAGCCTGCTAGAAATGCTGATGGAGAGGAGTTCCTGCTGGGCCACCCTGCCAGGGACTCTGCTTGCCAGGTTTTCCTAAACTATTTTAGCAGGCAGTTTACTTTTTTCTATCGCTTCCTTCCTTTTCCTCCTGTCTTTTCTTTTCACATTTTATTCTGTTGCCTATAATCTGTATCTCCAGCTGAAAAGAACCTACGTTTTTCTCTCCCTGTGCCTTGTTCCAGGACAGGAGGTGTTCCAAGCTTGCTGCCATCTCTTTAACCTGCGATTTTAATTCTAACAGTTAGTAGACTTTTTTTCTTAGCCTTTTATTTCATGCTTTATATGCCAGATTGTGAAGAATCCTCAGTCCTAGAAACGTGATTCTTACTACTAGTTCTGCTAGAATGACATTTTCCTTGCATTTATTATTTGGATGCACTTCATGTATCCTTCACCCTACTGTTGCTGATTCTCAGTGGCTATGTTGCCTCTTCTTTGCTCTGTTTCTTTTATCATGAGGATTTTCATTTTGCCTACCTCATCCCTATTGGTGTTGCAGAATTTGAGCATTCCTTTCCCAGGGGCTGGCTGGTTCTGGAGCTTCCTTCTTGGGGGCTTCCTGGAGACAAAATCTACCATATTTTTGGCAATACCAGCACCGACAAGAGAAAAAATTTGTTAGGTGAACCATTTTCAAATTCTGTCTGTAATGCAACCATTTGACTGGCTGGTGCAGTTCCAATTTGAGCGTTTTGCCAGCGGTACTGTAGATGTAAGAAATCCAATGTTTGTTAGCACTGGCTGAGCCTGTTGGCGCGAGAATGTTTTTATCGTGGGTTTTCTTTAAAACCAGACAGCCCCATAGCTCTTTCAGTCCAGAGGCAGCATGCCTTTCCAGAATGCTCAGACAGAGGTGTTGTAGATGTTGCTGTTGTCCTGGCTCTCATCAGTGATAAACCATTTTAGAAGTTTAATTCTTTTTTTTTGTTTTGGTTGTATATGGAAGTGTGAATTCCTGCATAAGGATAAAACATGAGTGGATTAGTCAATGATTTTGTTATTTCATGGAGTTTATAAGCTGTTTTCCTTCTTTTCTTCTTTTCCCCACCCTCTTCCAGCAGCGTGCAGGGTAGAAGGGAGCAGGACCCATATGTCAGTGGTCTAGGATGGCCAGTGAAGGCTCCAACATCCCAAGTCCTGTGGTCCGTCAGATTGACAAGCAGTTTCTGATTTGCAGCATATGCCTGGACCGTTACAAGAACCCCAAAGTACTTCCCTGCCTGCACACTTTCTGTGAGAGGTAAGTCCTTTCTTCATGCTGGTAACTCAGGATTTGTGCTGTGTTGCAAGCACAGGACAAGGCATCCTTTAGTGGACAGGGACTTTTCCCTTTACTTGTAAATGTTGTGTTAAGGCATGATAAAGTCTGGAAAGGCTGGAGAGGCAGGGATGTAGAAAAACACGTTTGTGGCGGGCAGGAAGAAGAGACAGCAGTGGCATATTTGGAATACATCCCCTTTATGCAAGAGTAAACAAAAAGTAAATCCAATTAAACTAATGAATATGGTTACTACAGTGTGAAAGGTGATGATAGCCAGAATTTGGACTTCAAATAATGGTCTCAAATTTATTCTGATTATCATATAATTAGAAACAATAAAAAAATAATTCTTTGTTGATTTACTAAGCCAATAAGTAATTATCCTATCGTTTAATATCCAAGGGTTATAGACATAATATATACATTATTAATAACCTGAGATTAAATGTCTTAATTATTCTGCAGTTTGGTTGACTGAAGTGGGAAAACTCTCTGGAAAGGGATGTGATAAAGGCAAACCTGCCTTTTACTGTATTTGGCTGAAAGAACTGCATATGCATAATGATACTTAAATATTGCATTATCCATCAAACTGTGGAGAAAATACAGCACCTGCAGAAAAGTTAGCTGAAGAATTAGTGGTTAGAGTTCTTAATCTGATGATGGGGTGCAACTCTGGATTGTATATTGAATGGCAGGAGAATTTTTATAAATGGTATGTGGTGTGAACACTTAATTTAGGAGATTTCCACTTCTTAGCAAGAATTGTGGTGTGAATCTCTAACTTTGCACAAGGTGAAAGAAAAATTGTTGATCTCTGCCTGTGTCAGATGAACTGGTCTTTTATAGAAGAATAGGAAATCCCAGCATTAAAAAGGCAGCACTGAAACTCTTGCTGAAGTCGTGAGACAAGATTTTCACCATCATGTGTTAAGTTTCCTGACTTTCCTGTTCATGTGTGAGATCTAAGGTTAGCTTCTGGTTTTCACTGTAATCCTCTTAGGCTGATCTTGTTATGTAGAGAGACTGGAAGAACTCTTCCCAGTGTAGTGTTGATGTGCAAAGCCTAAGCTCTCCTTTCACGGAGCCCTTACGTGAGGGTCAGGAGGAAGGCTGCCAGGGGAAGATGAAGAGTGGTGCAACCGAAGCCCTTGGAAAAGGATAAGAGCTGTGGAGCTGTGTGAGGTCACACTTACTCTCAGTTGGCATCCCATGAGGAATTTGGTGTAGCACTGCTCCCCTTAAGAACTGCATTCTGTAAGGCTTCTTCTGCTTACAGGACCATATTGAATATGTCATACTGCATGCCCAGCCAGATGTTAACGTCATTTCCAAGGCAGAAAGTGGCATTAAGTCTCACCTAAGCCAGCCTGCTGCATATTGTGCATATTGTTGATTGCAGAACTTTTGTGTCAGGTTTATACCCTGTGAAACTTATTTTTTCTGAAAAATGCCAACACTGCCCTCCCAATCAAACATAAACAAAAATTTCCTCCAAAACTCCCCTTAACATAAACTGTGATACCCAGCAGGTAGTTTCCTATGTCATAAAGAGAGGTATGTTGATTTTAGCTAGCTGCCAAATAACTTTCCAAATTGAAATAAATGAAAAAATTTCCTTTGGTTTCATTGGGAGCATGTTTTACCTCTGAAACACTAAACCCACAAATACAGGTTGTTAAAAGAGATTCTGTTGGAAAGACAAGGGTCAAGCACCGGTTAGTCAGTTAAAGGCACAGACTCAAATACTTGATGCAACTTCATGTCTGTCAAACTTTATCTGACAGTTTAAGATCTTTACTGTCCTGTGAGCAGGATGCAGTAGGTCTGCAGCAGTCTGAAAGCATGATGTGCTCCACAAATGCCTCAAAAAAAGGCATGTAACTCTTTTAATGATGTCTGCTTATTAAACCTTTCTTTTCATGTGGCAGAGTAAAAAAAGATGTAAAAAAATATTCTCCATAACCACTTTTGCTTCAGAAGCCTGTTTGATGTACTTCTCCTTTTATAACTAAGGGTAGCACTATTTGAAACTAGCTCTTTAACTGATGAAAGGGTTTGGGGTTTTTTTCCATCTTTGATGATACTTTTCCTTTCTTTCTCCTTCCACCTTCCTTCCCCATAGGTGTTTACAGAATTACATTCCAGCCCATAGCTTAACCCTTTCTTGCCCTGTGTGTCGCCAGACCTCCATTCTGCCAGAGAAGGGGGTTTCTGCACTCCAGAACAACTTCTTTATTACCAACCTGATGGATGTCCTGCAGCGAACGCCGGACAACAGCATTGAGGAGTCCTCCATCTTGGAGACTGTCACTGCTGTTGCTGCAGGCAAACCACTCTCCTGCCCCAATCATGATGGAAATGTAAGTGAGACAGCCTCCTGTGCTATGTACAAGTATTGATATGTGCTGACTTGTCTGGGTTTCATGGATGTCTTTTTCTAAAGAGAGAGCAAGGAAGTGGAACCACACTGTTTCTTTCATTTTGTAATATATCAGCAAAAGACAAGCAATTCTTCCAACTAACTCAAATGCTCTTAGTGGAGTAGTGAACTAGTCAGGATATTATTTTATCTTACCAGTCACCTGGGATGATGCTGGTTTTTGGCACATTTGGTCAGAATTATTGTGCTGCAAGTACTGAACCTTGTGCCTTTACTTCTTTGGGTTGGGTTTCCTTGGCCCTCGTGCTTGTAGCATCAGCTGTTGCTGTGGGTACCTGTGTGTTTGTCTGGCAATATGTGACAAGGACCTTATGAATTTAACTGACATGCACACTGGGCCAGTACCAAAAGGCATGAGAATATATTAACATAGAGCCAAATAAAAGTGAGTCCTAGCTTAGGATCAGCACCAGCTAGAAACAGAGAACTTCTGTTTATCTGCAGTGTTTTGTAGATCTCTTGTATCAGTTATTGGAGGCTGCTTTGTTTTTTCCCTCCACCTACTCTTTTTACCTAGCATGTCCCCATACACGTCCTCAAATCATATCAGTATATTCTTTGGCAAGTACCCCCAGCTGAGTTAATATTCACAGATTACTGCAAGAACAGCTCTAACTTCTTACTTCACAATTTTCAGTGTTAGCCCGTGCAACTTCATGATAGGCATATGAGCTCCTGACTCATAGCCAAGCTTAGCTTATGCAAACATGTAAGTAGAGACTGCAAAACTCAGCCATATTGTGTTGTAAACTGAATGTTGTGCTTCTATACAAGCCAAGAAGCATATGTCAGTAGTTTAAGACAACTTTCTGGGGACTGTTTTATTTGATACTCAGTGTAGGTACACTGATTGTATGGGAGTTATCCAGTTGATAGGTAATGATTACTGTAATAAAGGAATAGCTCAGTTCCTTTTCTGTTGGAATTAGGTGGACTTGTAGAACTGGTGTTGGACACTCTGATTAATGAATAACTGGTGTAACTTTTTTTAATGTGTACCATGCCTATGTGTGTGTAGTGGTTACTGATTAATGCAGTCCTAGTTTTTGTTTGCATTTTATTTGCTCTCTTCAAAATGAATCATAGTTGTTTTCTGACACATCCATTCTGATAGGAGCCATTTGATTGTGAAATGCAGAAAAAGGTCAAAATTAGGGTGTTATTTGTTTTGTATTTTAAATTATCAGCTGATTATTCTTTCGGTATGTTTAAAAAAACCTGGCTTGTCTACAATCAAAAATATGCCACCTCATACCTCTCTGAGAACTCCCTTATAGGGAAAGGTACATTTGTAAGTCCTCTAAACCTACTTGGCTTGCCTTGAAACATAGCATGTCATTTAGGATGCTGAGTAGAGTGTGATGGGAACATCCTCTCGCTTCAGTAAGTATCTGAGAGGGTTGGAGATAGCCTGAGGATGACTCCAATTTAAAGCTTTATGAAGCTAAGAAATGAAAAGCTAAATGCACACATTAGTCCTTGAGATGGGAGGAGCTGAGGTAAGATTTGGGGAGAGCTGCTTGAGGTTAGCCAGGTGGATCTGTCTGCAAGGGTGCACAGGGCAAGATGCTGGGCACCTTAGGCCTCACTGAGGAAATGGGATTATGCTGACTTCATAGGTTCAGAACACAAGAGCACTGTGTGGCAAGTAGATTAGATATAGGAAATATCTAAGAAACCTTAAACCAGAATATCTTCCCTAGAATGTGCTTCCCAGGGAAGTGGTCACAGCACCAAGCCTGCCAGAGTTCAGGAAACATTTGGACAATGCTTTTAGGTATATGGTGTTGGTCCTTGGCAGGGCCAGGAGTTGGACTTTGACGATCCTTGTAGGTCCCTTCCAGCTCAGGGTATTCTATGATTCTAAGAGCCTGGCTGCTAGTAACTTTACTGGGGGCTTCAGGAAGTGTAAAAGGATTGAGCTGGCAGCTGGAGGAGAATGCATTTACAGAACCATCAGTCATTCTGCACTAAATCCACCCTCCATTAATTTTTACATATTGCTTGGGGTAGGGTCAGACCCACTGGATTTTTACTATTTGCATCAAATATATTTCTTGTAAATATTACCATTTTTTCTTCATATTAGCTTGGAAATAAGTTTCTGTTTAAACAAGTTTTTTCAATAATTTCGGCCATCTTGGACTTAAACCTCTCTGATTAAAGTGAGATAGAAACTGATGGAGAGATACTTTCTCATTTGCTTGCCTGTCTCCTTGTAACTTAGCCTTCCTCAGGCAGTGTAGATTAGATACTTTTTCTTCCTAGTTGGTCCCCTATTCCCATCACTCATATTTTCCATAGGTATGTATGTTTACTTTATTCCTTCTGTGCACATCCTTCCATCCTCTTTTGTGGCATCTTTGTTCTATGTGTTCTTATGAAGAATGAAACTTACAGTATCTTAATGCAAAAGATGGTTACCTGTGCCTGAACTATAAAAAAAATGCTTTGTCATTTTGACCTGACATGGAGCACAAGTGTATGTTCTTGTTAAATCAGGGTAATAGGGCACATTTGGAACTTCTGAACTTACTAGAAGATTCTTATCTTCTACCTAAACATTAAAATAAGATTGGCTTTATTCGCAGCTATGAAACAGCTGCAGCTCTTGTGTACGAAAGTATTCTGGAGTGGAAACATTGATCTACAATCATTTAGGGGCAGGTATAGAAGCCAGGGCAGGGAAGGCTGTGAAATTCTAACTTCACTGTATGTAATGAGTGGTGTAGCCTCTGGAATGTCTATACCTGGGTTTTGTTTGAATTTGAACTGAAAACCAGCTCAGAGCGGAGGAGCGTGTTTTTATAATGTCAAAGGTGGGGCAATATATTTTCTGCCTCTAGAGTGTAACAAGAGAGGATACACAGTAATAAATTAAACACTTAACAAGAGAGAACGCCTTATCTCTGACTGGCTTTTTCTCAAAAGATCTTTTTCTCATAGCTTGGCAACTTGACAGGCATAAGATCTTGCTTACAAAAACACTTCCTGAACTTGTGGAGGTGTTGCTTACTGCCTAAATGCTTCTCTTAGAAAAATAAAAAACCACCTATCCTTGATATTGTGATGAAGTGACTTCATATCTTATCTTTTAAACCTTGTTTTTTCTCCTCACCTCTATACTTCCCACCATATCACTTACTCATGTATCACATTAAATTGTAATCTGTGGGTTAGGCAAAAGCTGTGACTTAGGGAGGGAGAAAAACCTACATTCTAAACTTTATCAGGTGTCTCAGAGGTGCCCTGAGGTAATTGAAACTTACATTCTTGTGAAAGCCAAAGCATACAAAGGTAAGGTGCACACTAGCCCTGGGACAGAGGAATTAAGCATGTGTGTTTGACATGAGGAAGGTGGGTGGCAAAGAGCTGACTCATTCTTTTTCTGTAGACTGCTCTTCTAATTCAAACAGATAGAAAGCAGAGGATGAACAAATGTGATGTTTCAAATATGATTTTACAGAAGAGGGGATTATGATTGGTGAGAGCTTTTTCCTCAAGACCTGAACTTTGAAGGGCCAGAATTTGTGTGTCTTGGCTGTGTGAAATTTAGTTCAGGAGTACTTGCATCCTTGATTATGCAATTTTAAAAGTTTCTGTAAATTCAGTTGAATTATTGTAGTGAAGATGTGCATGGGTCTCTAGTTACATCATTGTGTTGAAATATGCTGGTCTGGTTTAAAGTGGGAATTAGTGGACAGGATTTCAGAATTAGTGGATATTAATTCACAGTTCATTACAGCTGATGGGAACGTTCTTGTTGAATTTGGTGGAAATAGAACTGAAACCAGTGCTGGATACTACAGTATATCCTGCCCAAGAGCTCTCTTGAATTTGGGAAGGAGAGGCAAATGTCATTTTCTGAATTGTTTTGTAAGGCAAACCTGTCATAATGAAAAACGGGAATGTCACAAAATGTGATGCCCATTTTGGGCATGGAAGGGAGAGATGAAAAGCCAATAATACTTGTCTGTCTGTAGTGAGAAATTAGTCTTACCTGATTAAGAGATGCTAGAAAAAAAATCTTAGGAATCAGCCTATCTAGACAGTTGAAGCCTGAATTGTATTATTATTAGGTTTTCTTTCTCCTTCATCTATGCACAATACAAAAATTATACTGGGAAATGAAAGCTGCTTCTCTCAAAACATTTTGAATTTGAGGCAAAGACAACTATTACTATATGGAGATACACATTAGGTCTTTATGATCTGTTTGCTGTTATCATCTGAGCTTCTATGTTTCCCTGATGTTTGAATAAAAAGGAAGAAAGTTATATAGGCTGAACAATGTTTATGCCAATGAGATGCTTCCTTTTTTGTATATGTGGCTGCAAATACAATGATGGTTATTATGGGGTGGTCAGTAGAAAACAGAAATACTAAATTATTCTAATCACTGTGTCCAAAGACAAAAATACTGAGTAAAAAAAGGACTTGTGGAAATATCTTAAACCTAAGTATTAAATTATTAAGAGGCAGAAAGATGAATTTTGGACACTCATGCAAAAGAAATGCCTTTTTTTTTTTTTTTTCTTTTTGTCATATAGGAAGATTTTAGAGTTTCATAAAAAAGATATTCTTCCTTTTGGCTGCTTCTGATTGCAGACTTTTGAAGCTTTGGAAAAGAACTTAAATCTTAAACTCTGTTTAACTGATTTCCTCTATGCACTGTAAGAATGCATCACATCGCTGCCTACCAAAGTAACTGTCAGGCCTCGGAGGATCTAAACAACGAGACTGCTAAATTCACAGTGACTGGAGTAGTGTTCACGAGGGCTGACATTGTTTAGAGGGTCTACTTTTTGTTCCCATTGCTGATCTGTTTGATGTTACACTGGTTATTTGGATCAACTTTTAAATTTTCTCAGTAAATTACATGAGTGGCTGACAAATGACTAAACCCTCACTGCATGTGAATCCTGTGTCTTGTGAATTGAGATAAGAGGGAAGAATGGGAATAAGACTGGAAAGGAGCTTATCAGAGGAAAATCCCTGTTAATGCTTACGGCCACGTGCAAATCATGGTTCTTGCTTCCCCCTCCTTAATTCTCAAGATGCCTTGGAGCAGCCAGTATTTTACACAGTGCTGTTACAAATCCCTCTGCTCACCTGAAAACAGCTGGTTCTACACAACCATCTCATCAACCAACAACTCCAGCACAGCCATCTTTGTGCAAGATGCCTGAGTGCCAGAAGCATCAGCTGAATTATTCAAGATTCTGATGCTATACTCTAAATGCAAAATAGCTGCCAATGTCTTGCTTTGAAGCATATACTACAAACTTCCTTATATCCTTTTTAATAAGCCTAAAATGCTTTGTGCCCAAGGACTTCCTAGCTGTAAAAGAAAGTCTCATGCCAAATTTGCATATATGTGCATTATTTTGACTAATATATGATTTTGGGCACAGCACTTTTCTGTTTCTTTCCCTTCATGAATATATTCAGAATTTGGGGTACCTATTACATGTAAAGATCTATTTTTATCTCTAAAGAACATCTTGCTGGGTACTTAACAGGTTGAAACAATCTCCTCTTTCAAGTGTAGATCAGCACTCCTATTACAATCTCAGATATGAGGTTTTAATGGTTTTAAGGGATTAGTAATGGGATATGGAGATTTTTCCTTGCAGCAGGTTGGTTCATTTAGGGTGCTTTCCTCTAGCAAATAAACTAGCTGTTTGATGATTTCCATTAAGTTTGTGTTTCAAGAATGTCCCTGTTATGAAAAACAGCCTAAGTTCACACTTTCTTTAGCAGACCCTATAGGAAGACTAAGGATCGAGTTAGCAAGGGTAGTTGAATGCCTGTTTTTGTTGAGTTGTTTCATGAAGTACATTAGAGAGACACCAAAACTTACTATTACACAGTACAAAGATGATGTTAGGGTCAGCAATGAAGTCCAGCATTGTTCACAGGCTGCTGTTCTGACACTTTATAATAGAACAAAATGCTTTTAAAGGAGCATTTTGATATAAAAATATGTAAGAATAACAGCCATCTTCTGGGCAGTAAATTATAGGTGCATACGAAAACAGAAGCTTAGTCTCACAGCTTAGCTAATAAATGAGTTCAAGACTCAGTAAAGATGTGCTTTGAGTTATGTTACTGCTGCCATGTTTGAGTGTAGAGTTGTACACTTTTCCAGGTGATGGAGTTTTACTGCCAGTCCTGTGAGACAGCCATGTGCCGGGAGTGCACAGAGGGAGAACATGCAGAGCATCCCACAGTACCACTCAAGGATGTGGTGGAGCAGCACAAGGCTTCCCTCCAGGTCCAATTGGATGCTGTCAACAAAAGGTTTGGAGACTCCACTGACTATTTTCCATTTTCAGTTTTATTACTGGCTTCCTGTGCTGGCTGGGGTAGATGTTCTAATGTGCTGGTGCCATGGGTATTTACCAAGGAAACGGGCATAGTAAGGCTAACATAAGGACTTTAGGACATTACATAAGGACAAAATATCCATTGAGTGGGATGTACTGTAGCAAAAACAGTGAAAGATTCTTATCTGTTCACACAATAGAGGCCATTAGAAATGCAAGTGTTGTCCAAAGAAGGGGCATGAAATGCTACAGAGGAACGACTGTGCAATCATGACTTTAATGATAGCTAAATAAATAATACTGGGTGTTAAAAAGACTGGTACAAACACTACAGTGGGAAAATGCCTTAAAAAAAGAAAAAGTGGGATAAGTCTAGTTATAACTTCTTGATCGTAAAGGACAGAGGATCCAAGGCCTCATTGTTGGTAATGCCTAAAGTCTAATGGATTTGCATGGGGGAGGACTGTGGCTTAGCCTTATTTTATCAGACCAGACCCACTGGGTGGTTATAAAAGGAATGAACTTACTTCTGGGAAATGACTAAATTTAAAGACAGCCTGCTGATGAGAGGATTTAATCAAAAGATACCAGGGCAAGGGCCAGTGTTTAATGACTTTTGAAACAGCAACCTTTGTAATTTAATTCCTCCCTCAGGCTTCCAGAGATTGACTCAGCACTTCATTTTATATCTGAAATCATACACCAGTTAACCAACCAAAAGGCTAGCATCGTAGATGACATTCATTCCACTTTTGATGAACTCCAGAAGACTTTAAATGTGCGAAAGAGTGTACTGCTCATGGAGCTGGAAGTGAATTATGGCCTTAAACACAAAGTAAGATGCATGTTTTGTTTCAATGAAAAGCTGTTGATTTAATCAGCCAGTTTTTACAAATGATGCAGGACGCCAGTTTGACAAATCATGTCTGAGATCCAGAGAACTTTGTTTTCCTGGAATCAGGTGCTGCAGAGCCTCGCTTGTGGGTGCCTAGCCTTATAAGATGAGCATGAAGATACAGGCCAAACAATTTATCCTGCAGAACTGAATAAAGCTGCCTGTTTTGCTTCAAAGCGGTTTTCCTTTCCAGTGCTTGGTAACATATTTCATGTTAGATGTCACCTGTTGGAATGCAAGAAGATTGGAGGGACATCTCACTTTCTTAGTGGGATGAGAAGAATAACAGATTGCAGAGCTGTATTCACTCTTTTACTTCCTATCTGGATGATTGATTCTGAGGGTTTTTCCCCTATATTTTAGACCAAGCTTCAGAGGAAGAAACCTGTACTTTTACAAAGCCCAGCCTGTAGCCTGATGGGTAGAGATTTTGTTGAGGATTATTGGGTCAGGAAAATGAAATAATTTAGTCCTTATTTTCCTGGGCCTCAGCTCTCTGATTTATAAAGAAAGATTTCTCTCTGAAAGTTGCCTTTAAAAGAAAATACCATCAATAACTGGAGTTTCAAGAATGCCATTACTGAGCAGCTTGAGCATCTCCAGATGTCTGAAATGGAGGAATGCTGCATTCCTGGGTGTCAAATAGGCTTGAAAACATCATTAGAAAGGTGCTGAACTGCTGAGTCTTGGGAAATGGAGGAATTCTAACATATGCAGAAGACACTTACTTCTAGGAACATAGGGAGCCCAAAACCATTGGGGCACAGAATTCAGTTGTCTCCAGAGCTAAGCAGTAGCTTACAGAAGTTTGAGCATCAATAATATGTACTTAGATCTCAGGTTCATCTAAATGTATTCACAATGTCACAATGTATTCAAGATGTCACACTTACTTCCATAGCAAGCAAATGCATTCTGTTTGTGTACAAAGTCTACACAAAATAGATATGATGTTGAAATATCTTATTGTTGTTTAAAGATTTTTAAAATAATTTAATAACTGTGAGCATTAGAGAATCACATTTTTATGAAGTAGTAGATAAGCAGTAAAAGAGGCATCTACCCTGTTTGTATAAAAAAACCCCAACTGAAATTGGATTTTACTTTTGAGTGCCTAGTAGCCCTGCAAAATACAGTCATTCTGATCATATACTTTTAAAAAATGAAAAAACTAAAGGGCTACACTTTGCTAAAAAAGGGTTGGCAGTTCAGTTTGTTGTCCATTGGACTGAAAGAGTGTAAGATGTAAAATATTCTGTGTGAATTTCAAATGTTATTTGTTAGGATTTAGTAATTTCCATTTTTGTAATGAAAGAAAACTGTCTTAGAAAAGTATTGATTTTAAAACATAGCTGCAAATTGTCTTTCTTTTAGATTGTGGCCTGTTATCTGAAGCATATGGGGTTTTGTCATCGTGGGACCTTATTGGCTATGCTCTCTCTTTAACTACTTATGTCTTTGAATAAAGACTAAACAGATTAGAAATGCCCTGTATTGCATCCTGAGAAGTTTCTCTGTGCCTAGAAAAGCAGATGACTTGAAATTTCAGTGTAGTCTTGAAATTTGTTTGTTCTGTTTTAATTGTAAAACACTTATCACTTTCACATATCAATAACACATGAGCCTGGATTTTCTCCAGTGGATGAAAAGCTTAAAGCTTTGGAAAATTCAGGAAAAAAAGTCTTTCAAATTCATTGCCATTACAGAGTATGTCTCAGCAAGGAAAGAGGATTTCATAGCAATAAATACATCCAATCTTTAAGTTTACTTTACATCAATTGAAATGTTTCAAAAATATTTTACAGCGATGGTCAACAAAATAACTTCTCTAATCCACAGTCACGTCTTGGCCCTAATTCTTCTATGTAGGAGAAACACACAAAGTCTGTGGCTGGGGTACCTTTGTTTGCAGATTTTATGGAGGTTGTTGGGGGGCAGATGCAATGTTTTCTTGACTGTCATGAATGTCTCTGCTAGGTTATTATAATTCAGGGATCTTTTTTCCAATTCATTGCAAAATTGGTTTTAAAAAAAAAAAAAAGTTAGCCCTGTTCCGAGCTCACACCTAGCAATTTTGAGGTCAATACTGTTTTAAGGATTTTAGACTGAGGGCCAGAACTGACCCTAAAATAGAAGCTCTTTCAAAATGTTAAATATGGAGTGGCTACTTGATGTCCACCAACATTTCTGGCTACTTCTTCCAACTCTTTCCGCTATCCACAACCCCTTCTGTATATTTTGCTTTCCTGCCTGCTGAAAGTGAGGAATCAATTTACCTTCTGCTAAGGAGATTTTTCCTTTCTTCGCTTATTTAGTTCAGCAATCCCACTTTTTCTCAGGATGAATGTGCATCCAGGTCTTGAAGCCTTCTTGTCCATCTCCATAGAGGAGTAACCCACAGATTCTCTTGGCTCTGAAGAAAAAGCATCAAGAAGCTTCTTGTAGCCTCTCTTATTAATGGACCTCACGACTCCAAAATATCTCTGCATCTGTGAACACAACTCAGTTCCAGTAGCTGTCTCTGACAGCTACATTAACTCTGACTCCTGAGAGTTATATGGGGCAAGGTTCAAACTTCGAGATTTGTTGCTGAGTTTTTGCTCAAAAAACCCCAAAACCAAACAAAAACAACAACCCCAAACAAAACAGAAAAGCAAAACAAAACAAACCACCCTAAACCAAACAAGACAAGGTGGGGCAATAATTCAATCTACTGTGACACTGGGTCTGTAGAGTCTTGAGTCTCCAAACCAGGGTATTTTTTTGTGTTGTAGCACTGTATTCCAAATACAGGTTGGCAATCAGTGTGCTACTTCTAAAATGAAGGTTTAAATTAAATTCTAAAATAAGACATTATAAATTTGGTTCCTACAAAGACCTTTAGATGTTACATCTTCTTGGAATAGGTCTTGTAACATGATGCTAATCTGGTGTTTGGTAATGCACACAGGTCCTCCAGACGCAGCTGGATACCTTACTAGAAGGACAGGAAAGCATTAAAAGCTGCAGCAACTTTACTGCCCAAGCCCTCAACCATGGCACAGAAACTGAAGTGCTGCTGGTGAAGAAGCAGATGAGTGACAAGCTGAACGAACTGGCCGAGCGGGACTTCCCGCTGCAGCCCCGTGAAAATGATCAGTTGGACTTTATAGTGGAAACAGAAGGCCTGAAGAAGTCCATTCACAACCTGGGGACTATTTTAACCACCAACGCCGTTGCTTCTGAAACAGTTGCCACTGGTGAGGGACTGAGGCAGACAGTGATTGGACAGCCCATGTCCGTAACCATCACGACCAAGGACAAAGATGGGGAGCTCTGTAAATCTGGGAATGCTTACCTCACTGCTGAACTGAGCACACCTGATGGGAGTGTAGCAGATGGAGAAATACTTGACAACAAAAACGGCACTTACGAATTTTTGTATACTGTTCAGAAAGAAGGGGACTTCACTTTGTCACTGAGACTTTATGATCAGCATATCAAGGGCAGCCCATTCAAACTTAAAGTGGTCAGGTCAGCAGATGTGTCTCCTACCACTGAAGGGGTGAAGAGACGTGTTAAATCTCCAGGCAGTGGTCATGTGAAGCAGAAAGCTGTGAAAAGACCTGCGAGCATGTACAGCACTGGCAAAAGAAAAGAGAATCCCATTGAAGATGACTTGATCTTCAGAATAGGTAGGTGACTTGTCTACCTGTTAACATACTTTAAAGTAGTTCAGGGAAACTGAATGAAAAAGTTCAGTTATTGTAAAGCTAAAGCTGTAAGTAGAGCAACCTGATAATACCATTAGGCCTCTTGACTTCTGTTTATACGTACGTTGTGGAAGTACACACTTCAAAAATAGTTAGCAGCAAATATTTAATTGGGATTTTGGTTGAGAAATGGGCACATTTGATTTGGGATATTTTAAAAAGTGTTAATATTCATATTACAAAGCTTTTGGTATGGATGAAAGTAATTTCATCTTGTAATTTCTGCTTCTGTATCCCTTGCTTCTAATGAGCAGTTTCTGGCTTGATTACCAAATAGTGGTATGGTTTGGCTTTTGTTGGTAGTGGTGTTGTTCATTAGGTGTGTGGTTTCTTTTTAAACTACTCTCTCCATTACACCATAAACTCTAGAATTCTTAAATGTTTTTCCAGAAGTGCAGAGCCTTTTAGTTTTGTTGTGATGCAACCATGACCATGTACTTTATTTTTGAGTTCTACTTTCTCCCCTTCTTCACCGTTCAAAACAGGAAGATGTATTTCATTAGAAGAGCTATGCATGTCTCAGAGCTTTTGCTCCATGAAATCTCTTGAGTGTCCACATTTGGGATATATGGATCACTATTTTATAGAAAAAAAAAGAGAGCTGAGAGTAATATTTCGTGTTCATTTTTCAGCCACTCATTTCACAGAATGACCCTACACAGAGATATTCCTCTGGGCTTCTGTGGGATTATGTATGCATTGTCTGAAAGGTCACAGCTGTAATGCTCTAGGGTTTTACACTGTTCCAAAATATGTAAAATTATTGAGACAGATAAAACTTCTGACATTTTCACAAGGGTTGCCTTCATGGAGTTCATTTACTTCCAGTTTCAGCTCACTTAAAAGTTAGAGTTTGGTCCATTTGTTGATGAGGTAATGTAAAGTTTACAACTGTTCTCCAACACAATTGTGCATGTCTGTTTTGAACCCATTGCTGAATTCCTTCAATAGCCCAGGTCAAATCTGGATCTGTATTTTAAACTGGGCAAGATAAATCTTCTATTTGGTCTGCCAGAAGCTCCTACAGCTGTATTGGAGAATCACACTGTAATATTCCTCTGGGCATCCAAGTCTGTGGAGTGTGCTATTGTATGTATGCTGATGTATGGGCTTTTATGCACAAGTAAATTGATCAGCTGCTGGCAGGGGATTGTTCTCCTGCTAGTATTAACAAGAGATAGCATTAATACAGCATTAGTGCATTTTGTTCATGGGGTGCATTGTATCTTCTGCCAATTCTGTGTTATTTGTGGCTTTTAAAATGGCACGTGATTGTCTTCAGACATTCCAAGGTCAAATTATTGACTGCACGTTCATACATTCGTGTAATTCATTATTTACAAGAGCAGAGTATTTTCTGCATCCTCTTTTTTCTTTCTCAATAATTTATATCCTCAATTTATTGGTTTTTTAAACTGGTGTAATCTCAAAGAAAGTGTCCATGCAGATCTGTGTAACATGCCCTTAGTCTATACAAATGCAAACGAGAATGTTCTTATGATATCTAGAAAATAATTGTTGCCCAATGGTTTTGCTACCTCTGCAACTAGTAGGAAGCACTAAAGTGAGAGGGAAGTCTTTCTTTCATTGCCCTGCTTTTGTGCCTTAGACCCACGCTGAGCAGAGGTGAGAGGTGTCAGTCACTTCCACCTTTCCTGGTAAATCTCTTCCATGTCCTTCAGAGAAGGGTTAAGAGACATGGTTGTCATCAGCTGCTCTGTCCAGGACCCCATCTTGTGTTCAAGCTCATGCTGTGCTGTGTGCCTTGGTATTTTTTCCTTTCTGGCACTTTTCATGATTGGGTTCTTTGGCACCATTTAGCAGTAGTGGTGCTATTTCCCACTTTAACTGCTTTTTTTTCTTCATTTATTTATATTTGGAATTGGCTTCAGATACAGCCAGATGGAGAGTTGGCCCTCTGCTAGAAAGTTAAATTTTCCAATTTTCTTTTTCCTCATACTGTTTAGTTGTCTGTTCCGTCATGTAACTGAGTTTTCATCTAAGTTTAGTTGGTACATTAATGTGTAAAAAAAAATGCCTTTAACAGAACTTCTGTCAGCCTCCTCCTAGGTGTGAATGTCATCTTCTGGTCTGTTATCAATGCTGAAAGTGAATAGGAGCCTTACTGTGAATTTACTCCACATAAAAACTCACAAATGAGGTCTATGTAATAATAGCTTTAGTGCAGTTTAAAAAGCAGGCTTAGAGGGAGCAAAGGGATCCTCAGGTGTTTCACAGCATCACAAAAGAAATAAGGTTGGAAGGGACCACACTGGGTCATCTAGTCCTGCTTCCCTGCTGTAGAAATAGGAATGCCTGGTAATGGGAAAATAGAATTTCCTTTTTCAGTTTATTAGCCCAAATCCCTCTGATGCTCATTGTGAACTCTGTGGGATTGTGATGGTCAGTGTGGAATTTTTCCAGGCCTGCATTGCATTGCAGTCATACCTGTATTGGACAGGGAGGGAGGAACTCTTGATATCACATTGCTGGCAAAGTCCCCAGAACATTTCTGATGTGCTGACGACAGAGACCTGCCTGGATTTGACTCTCGTTATTTGAGCTTTGGTTGCTGTGGCAGCAAAGAACTTCTGATTTGCCCTTAAGCCTAGGTTTGTGCATACCTGGCTGTGGTGACAGGGGCTCTGCTGCACGAGCAGGGCTTGGAGGTGGCCTTGGCCAAGCTCTTAGGGGCAGATGCTGTGTAAAGCAAATTAACACAGATCAGTCCATCTTCACTACCAACAGTGTGTGGGCCTATCTGCCAGAGTTCCTACTGAATTATTCATTCCTCTTTAAAGCTTACAAAAACCAGCGTGCCTTCAACCAACAGACTGACTGATTTTATAACTTGAGGTTATGTGGGAACTTGAATTAGAAAGACTGACATTTCTTTTACACTTATAAGCACATAGGGTTAACAATTCAGTGCAGTTTTACTACAGAGACGTCTGTGTTTCAGCTGCATCTATTATGAGATGGGGCATCACAGCCCCCATAAAGTGTAAGATTTAACTAAATATCTTTTGGCACTCTGAGGAAAAAAGGAAGGAAGCTGGGAAACAAGACAACTCCTTGATGCCTGTCTATGCAGTATGTATGTATACCTTTCCACACTGTTTAGTTTTACCTTTTTTTTTTTTTTTTTGTACCACAAAGGAAAGAGTCCAAGAAGAATTATTTGAAGTGCTGTAGGCAGGAAAGGAATGTTACCTACACAACAGGTTATGGCCACTCACAACCTCTTAAGTCTTCCCAATAATGTGTAATATTTCTGCAGTTTGATTTTTGTCTCTCTGAATCTATTCCCTTCCTGCTGGAGGCATTGACATGTCTTTTCTTTGTGTTTTAGGAAGCTGGGGAATCTAGGTTAGCAAGCAGGGGGGTTATTATTCATATTAGTAAAACTTGGAAAGCAAAAAACACTTCTTCTCTTACTATGAGCATCAAAAATATACATCATGCAAGTTTGTTCAGATTCCCAGGACTTAAAGAGCAGATTCTTACTACAGTTACATGATGTTATTTTTAACATCTCCTGTCATTGTTAATGGGCTTGTAGATTGTTTTTTTCTTCTTTTTGGTGAGACTCAGTGTGACATCTATTACTCAAGAGTAAAATATTGAAATTGTGAAGCATTTTATGTGTGCTAGAATCGTCTTGAGCAGAAAATGCACACTTTCTTTGTTGAAAGCTAAATTAATTGGTTTGTACAGGCTTTGCCCTGTGATACCAAAAGGAATTAGATAGGGCTAAAAGAAATCTCATCATTATCTGTATACAAAAATGGTACAAAAGGAGATATTCCACAGGCCACTGATCTGCTTCCTATTATCTATGTTCAGTCTTCTCCTTTTAAAATCTCTCCTGTTTCCTCCCAATCCTCAGCAGCTCGCAGTAAAATATTTGTCTTTTCCTTCTTTGTGCCCTGCAGTACGTCAGAACAGCAGGGAGATAAAGCTGGGCAAGGATGGGCAAAAAAGATGCAGGCTTTCATCTCTTAACCAGGCTGTTTGGGAAACACTGGAATGAGGCTCCTACTGGTTCCAGCCCTGTGCAATTGAAATGTTGGTGCCACCCTAGACTGAGGAGAGATGGGTGACTGCCCATGATGGAGGAAAGACAAAACCTGAAATGCCTTAATACAGAGGGGTAGTATCTTGCAGTAAAAGATTTGCTGAAGGCTCTCTCTTAGGCAGATATGTTCATAAGGAAGGAATTTCTGCTTACAGAGGGGAGCTCTCATCCTTTGGTATTGCAGAGTCAGTAGCAAAAGCCTGCTTTTCCAGAGGCTGACATGCTTTCCTACAGGCTTTCCTCTCATCATCTGAAGTGCCTGTGCTTGGCTTCAGATCTCTGCTGGTGTAGTGAATTATTCAAAACGGAAAGTTCAAAGTTATCTGATTTCCTCTTGAACATACATTAGGAAGTAAGCCTTCTTTGCAGAGGAATTTCTGCCATTGCAGAGGGGACTGTATGCAAATTAGGAGCTAAGTGATAGGTTTAATAGCTGCGAAGTGCTAGATACAAGGACATTGCAGAATTTCTGAATTTCATCTACACACTGTGCTAATAAAATGCTATTTCTTAAACTTACTGTGAGTAGCTTTTTATATAGGTCTCTCTTATCTTTAAAAACAAAATTCCTTGACTTTCAAGAACATTTTTCTAAGGCTAAAGAGCATACATTCCATAAAGTTTGTGCTAGTTAGTTCCAGATGCTCTAGCTTATGTCTCCTCTTTTCTAACAAACGTTTTCCCTTTATTCTCAGTAGTAAAAGGAATGTTTCTCTCTTTTCTCTTTGGCTAAGAAGCAAAAAGGAAACTTATCATTAGCATATGGTGGAAAAAAATTGCTGCATGCATCCCTCAGGCACTGGGTTAAAAGAATAAACAGAAATGGCTCGAGTATGGGTAATGTAATTGGTATGTAACTCACTATTCCCTGAATATGTACTTTTCCCTTGCAGTACAAAAAACTTAAGAAGCATTTGCCTTGTTTAGAGGATGAAGCAGATGGAGTTGAAGAAAATAAGTCTTGAAACAAAGGGACATTATTGCAGCACTGAGTGCAGAGAAATTAAATGTTACTTGTTAGTCAGTGACAGGAAATATGCATCCCACAGCCATCACCACAGAAGAAAGAAGGGTTATTGAGAGCATGCACATCCCTGATGAAAGCTAAATACAAATTAGAGCTGATATATATGTCTTATATTAGGCATCACAGTCAGAGCAGTTTTAATCAGTGAGCTCCAGGATATTTTGGACTAACTAAAATGAAATACAAGTTCTTCAGTTAAACCATATATTGGAACCAATTAATGCCAGATACACAGCCAGTGAATGCTTGTAAAAATATTTCACCAGGTGAAACAGCTCTGCATCCATGTCTTTGAAAGGACAGCTTATAGAGTTGGTGGTTGATTGGTGGGCTTTTTTTGTTTTGTTTCAGAATTCCTTCATTTTTATGAATAACCTTGGAGTCCAAGATCATAACTGGAGTCTTTTCTAAAGACCTCTGAGCTGTCTTTGCAAACAAATCAGGAATTTGAATCCTGTCCCTGTGTTCAGGGTGTAATTTGGACCAGCCACTTTAGGGATGATCTTTTAAAGACATTGATTTTCTCTGTGATGCCCCTTGGAATGTCTCAGAGCAAACATCTAAGTAATAAGCCACCTAAACTTAATGAAGTTTTGTGAAAAATTGACATTTTACAACTCCTTATCGCCTTAAGCCTCTGGGTAAAAGACTTGCAGTTCTATGTAACTCACAAGTGCATTTATCCTGGGTTAAAATGAGACTTGTGTGTGTATGGGTACTACTTCATTAGAACAATCCAAGGTCTTTCCAGAAGCATTCAGTCTGCAGGTGTTGGTCTTCATTGGCACACAAACGCCATTTGTTCAAAGCTAGTTCTTCATTTGAATTTCCCTGAGAAGGGAATTTTTGAAGAAACTATATATGAGGGAATAGGAAAATTCCCTGTCTTGAAATGGCTCCGGCCAAAGTGATACGTTTTATCCCGGCTTTGTGATTTCACTGAGGAGACTTAGCTATAACCGTGTCATGTGTCCAAGTTCTTACTTAAGCCTCTCCCTATGTTCCCATGTACTGCCTCTTTAATTGCCCTTTCAGTAGTATAAAAACCTGCAGTTTAAAAAAAGTCCATTGCTTATGTAAAAACCTTCTACTACTTCCCTCATGCAAGAGGCAGTTTGTGAAGACTGATTTAGGAAGGCTGAAGAGGTAATTAATGTTGATGGGGGCTTGGGTGACATACATGCTGAAGAGTGAGAACAGTCCCTTAAACAATCCCTTCTTATTGGTAGAATTGTGTATCTGTTACTGAAAGGGTTCTTTGAAGTTGTAGCAGTGAGAAGAACTCATCAAAATAGAAATCCTTTGATCAGAAATGTAATAATTGCATATGTTGGCATTTGGGTCCTAACTGATTAGTCCTGTCTAACCTGATTTCTTATGTGCTTTGTGTTCAATTTTAGGCACCAAAGGAAGAAACAAAGGGGAATTTACAAATCTTCAAGGTGTAGCTGCTTCTACAAATGGAAAAATATTAATAGCAGACAGTAACAACCAGTGTGTGCAGGTATGAGAATATGCCACTTTCAGAGTTTTTCTCCTTGCCCTCACACCTCTGCCTTTTTTGTAGTCTCAGAAAGACACATTTTGTACTATTCAGGCAGATATAGAAAGTACAAGGGAAGCTCTATTTGCCATCCATTAACTTTCCATCTTCTTGACCTGCAGCTTTTTCAGATCTATACTATATCTAGTATATAATCAGAGTTTATTTCCATTCCTTATTATATTTTGATAAAAAATAAGTTGTGCAATAATCTAGAAAATGCCTTTTTGTAAATGTAATTTTACATTGTAGATTTTGTCACTCATATTTTCAAATATAAATCTAGAGCAAGGTGCCATAAATAAAAATTTTTAGGCAGTACAAATAGAAAAATAAGCATATAGATGTCATTTTCATGTGGCTTTTAGTCTATTTAACTGACTTCTCTTTCTGATACCACGATCAAATCTTTTCTGTGGTAGCACCCTGACACCCATAATTTCTTCTGTAACCTGGGTGAAAATCAAGCTGTATATTTTCCTTTGCTTGCCATGTATCCTTTTTACCATGAACAATTTGTCATCACTTTCCAGGCTGCCCGTGTGGTAGCAGTGAACACGGCAGCAGCGTGTGGCTTGTTCTTGTATGTGAGAACCAACAAGCCACATGTCATGAGAACTCCTTTCCAGGCCTTTTCAAAGAGTCAAATACCCATCAGCACCAGCATGCTTTGTAATTTGCAGCCTCTTCAGAGGAACTTCAGTGTCTAGTTACCTGGCTTGGGGACACAACCAGTGGACATATTCCTGTGTTTTCCACAGACTTCGTGTTTCACTGTGGCCGAGTCACTCAGTGCACCAGTTTCCTCATTTCTAGTAAGGGAATAATACTGTTCCCTCCCCCCTGAGAGAGATATTGTGGAGCTATTTCATTAATGCATGTGAAGTAGTTTGAGATCACTGAAGAAACAGTGCAATGAGTTGTTTTTTTTTTTAATTAGAGTCTTCTTAGATTAGATATATCACTCTCAATATGGACTGTGTAAAAGTGGTTCATGTTCCCAGCTCTCTTCCTGACTATAGTAGTGTTCATTACTTGCTAAAATCTAAGCTCCAAGAAAGAGGTGATGGTCATATTTAAAATTCCTGTTTTCTATTACAGATATTTTCCAATGATGGTCAGTTCAAAAGCCGCTTTGGCATACGAGGAAGGTCTCCTGGCCAGCTGCAGCGGCCAACAGGAGTGGCTGTGCATCCCAGTGGTGACATCATTATTGCAGACTATGATAACAAATGGGTTAGCATATTCTCATCAGATGGAAAATTTAAGGTACGAGTTACCATGTGAACTCTCCTGAGCTTTCTCTGTCTTACAAAGGAATGCAAAGTAACATTGTTTTCAAGAAACTACATAGTTTGGCTGTAGCTTAGTCTAAATTCCATTGTTCTGATGTGGAAACCCCTGACCCAGCCACATGGTATAATTAATAGGAGGAGATCACAGCAGTAATGCTAATGTTACACCAAGCAGAGACATCATGTTCCCTACTGGGTACTTAGATGCCTTTCTAAAACTTATGGTCGAGGATAGCAAGTGCCAGCAAGGCTTGTTGGACTAGCTCAACAACCTTCACATCATTAGTACTCTGATTGTGCAGAAGGGTGTGTACAGATATATGTATGCACACACACAAACACAAAATCTTACAAGAAGTACATGAAGCTCTTCAGTGACATATGGAGGAGAAAAAAAAAAGGTAGCAGACTGATGATTTCTTTTATTCCATACTTCTCAGCAAATAAAGTGTATAATTTATGTATGATCCTGTAGGTAATAAAAGCAAGGAAAGGTAACCTAGGGTATTGTTTCAGTGCTACAGCATAGCCAGGAGTGTTCTAGGTAGGGTGTTGTGCACTGAAAAAACTGGAAGGCACTAATGATGTTGTAGGTTTCAGAAATCAGAAATTCTAAGGAAAGCACACCTCATATTTTCATAGCAACTCTGATCCCTTTAATGGGAGTAAAATAAGACAGCAGCTATTGCACTACATTGATGATTTCCAACCTGCAATATTTATTTCATTTGGGTTCAGGTGCAGTTATAGACAGAATTGAAGGTTTCCTCTATTTGGTGTGTTCTCTGAATGGATCACCAAGTCTGGTGATGCACACTAGAGAGAGCCACCTCTAGCAGAGGTTAGCAGTACTCACTGGTCATTGGGATAATGGACCTGCAGGGAAATTTCTACCATAGTTACTTAGTTCTGGAGTCCTGCACTGGACAGATATGGCCTGTTTGGCGAATTTTCTGGCAGCTTAATGACCAAAAAGCTCAGGTTCTGAGCTGCTCATGTGTGCAGCAAGAAATGGCCTTTCTCTGAATAGTCTTTGCAAAGTGACAAATGCAAACAGGGGATTGTACTTGCATAGTCCTCAGTGACCTCCATCTGAGAAACAGGTGTGTATACTTTTAGAAGTACCCAGATTATGTATAGACTTCAAGCTAAAATAAAACAATACTAAAATGTAATGCCAGTGTTAAAAAAAATACAAAGTATTTGCATTTGCAGAGAGAATGTGATTTTACTTGTCAAGTAATTTTGAGCTGCACAGGGAAACCTTGGTTTTGGCTATAGTCCTTAAATGAAATGAAAATGCCAAAACAAACCCAAAGAAATATATAATTTAGTTAAGAATCCAAATATTCTGAGTATCCTAAGTGTGTTTTAAATAATTATTAACATCTTCAATATGAATGGCTTGATCTGGACACAGAGCATGGAGGGCTTGTTTTCCTGCCTTCTTAAGATGTGCTGTAAATATAGCATTTTGGACAGTGCCAGCTCTGGAGGAAAAAGCTCTGGAGAAGCCAGGACCTTATGTGCAATATACTACCAGCAGGGAGACAGGTATTGGAAAAAATGAATTATTAATGTAGTTCTTCTGATATGAAGCTGTTCTGGTTTGAAAGCAAAACCAGTGAGACTCCCAGTCAGAGATACAATTTAATAGGAGAAGAGAGGAGGAAAAAAAAAAAGAAAAAAAAAAAAAAGTAAAATAAAATAAATGGAACAATACAACCTGACACCCTGTTGGTCAGGGTGTTTGAAGCAGTCCAAAAGTAAGTCCTCCTGGAGTGGCAGATGTGGTTCTGTTGGAGTAGATATGATCCTGAGAGAGAAGGGTCCAGTGATGGTGAGAAGGCTCCAGTCTTCCTCCAGGAATCCAGTGGAACCAGATGAGATGTTCTTGTCAAAGCAGTAATTCCGTCTGGTAGCTCTTGTCTCCTCTGGGAGTCCAGTGGATAAAAAGCTGCTTGTGAGGTCTCAAACCCTGGATTATATCCAGGTGGGAATGCTTGGCTCCTCCCCCTGGGCAGAGCATCTCACAATGGGATGATCTCATTCTATGAGTCATGCAGTGGGTCCTTGATGGCCCATTAAACAGAGATAACTTCCTCCGGGAAGGCATTGTTGGGCTCGTTAACAGAAGATAAGGAAAACACTGCCCCACCTTGGCTCCAACGGCTCATGGGGATAGAATACATACCTTGGACACAATTTTACATTGTAACCTAGGACAGAAGCCTAGATTTGTTTTCAGTCAATGTTTTTGTTGGATTGCAAAAAAATGCAAAAGCTGTGTAATATTGGCAGTGTTTGTGTGGTTAGTACAAATTAATGCCTCAGACTTCATAGTTCTTGGGACTAGACTGATTAAGTGACAGATGAAACATCAATGGTATAAAATACTGGGTTTAGATTGAATGCAATAGCCATATTTATGAGAGGAAAAATAAATGTTTGTAGAAGTATTTTTTTTAAATACAGAAGGTAGGCATAAGATATAAGTGAAGGAGCTGGGTGGAGGGCACATGGCATGGCATGGGGAGAGCAGGAGCAAGGCAGTGGGGAGCACTGGGATGGAGACATGGATGGGCACTGGGCACAGGGCCACACTGAGGAGGAGCTCTAATGGGAGTAGTGGGTCCTGTATTGGTGCAGCACTGGCTGGGGATCCTGTACTGCACAGTGTAGCTGGAGAGCTGTGCTGGGGAGGAGGGATGCAGGCAGGGTGAGCATAGGGCCTGGGGGAACTGTGGGGACACACACAGGGTTGGGAGCTCATGTCCACCAAGGCTGAGGCTGTGATATGGGGGACAGTCAATGCCATGAAGGGATGGGGCTTGTATTGGGCATGACGGTGTTAGGAGCAGGAGTTGGACTCGATGGTCCTTGTGGGTCCCATGCAGCTCAGGATATTATTCTATTATTAATTAAATAAAATACATTGGAAACACAGAATATAGATATAACAGATCTAGCCTTTGGGAATCTGGGCAAGGCCTTGTAATTTCTTATGTGTTGGCAGTGGTAATTCTTACAGAGGCCTTGTCAGATTAAATTGGGCAGCACTTGCTAAAATAACAGAGAGAGAGAAAGGGATGATGGCATTTGCCTTCAAAGGACTGTGCCTGCAAATCATTGTGTAAAACCTCTGATGCAGGTGGCCTGCTAGTTGTTAACTCAGCAATATCAGGGGGCTGTTTTGAGCTTAATCTAACTTATTTTTGATGTTGTCCCCTTCCTTCTGTATTTACTTACACTCACTCTCTCTTAGCAGAATTTTAATGGTCATGTGAGCCATAAGGCAAATTTCCCTGGAGCCAGGCCCAGGCATTGCCCTGATTACAGCACTGGACTGACTCCCCTTGGCAACGTCCACTGCCAGGCAGAAAAGTGTCACCTTCCTCAGTTCTGGCAGCAACAGAGTTCTGTTTTCTCAAGGCTGTAAAACTTACATAAACGCAGAGGTGGACAAACTCTAATCTAAGGTTGCACCAAAACATGAGCTTCTTCACAGGAAAGGCTGTATTATCCTGGAGATGATAAGGACTCAGACTGGGTCTTGGGATTTGGAGCTTCTGTTTCTGGCTGTGCCACAGATGTCATGGGTGACTAGTGATCTTCCATTTCACTCCCCAGTACTTTATTTCCTGCATCTGTACAAGGCAGATAACAGTGCTGGCTTCCTCTGTCAAGTACTCTGAAATTGCAAAGAAAACAGTTGCAGCAGATACAGCACCAGGCTAAGGAGAGAGGCCGTAGTGAAGCAGCTGTACCAGCTCCTCGCCTGCGTGGTGTTCAAACCTAGTGAAGGAAGTGGACAACAGAGCCAAGAGAATGATTCCTTTTCCTCTGAGAAGAGAACTGTTTTCCTTCTAGTCTTGAAGAGCTGTATATAAGATGGCAAGTTTGTTATCAACCAAACAGGGCTCCCAAGTCAAGTTATAAAGGAAACATTTTATGTATCAGACTTCTTCCTTGTCTCACTAGTAGAATTAAGGAAAGAGATGTCTGAAGCTGGTTGTGTGTTCTGATGGGAATAGGTAGTGTGGTTAAACGGTCACAGTTGAATTTTGACAGGCACATGAATGATAAATACACTTACTGTGTGATATTGCAATGTGTGACAGAGCTGCATCTCCTCATTAGAGAAGTTCTCAAACAGGAAAAGATGGTTTGTTGAAAGTTTGTAATTAATCCCTGACAATCTTGAACCTTTCAGACAGCAACGGGATTGGTAAAGTTAGACTTAGCCCTAACACGCTTACTTCTAGAGTGGAAAAGTCTTCATTATTTTTTATGTAAGCTAGCTGATTTTTTTTTTAAAGCTCTAGGAATATCCCACAGTAGAATATTTTCCAACCTGGTAGGGTGACTTTATAAACACATGTTTGAAAACCAGTCTAAATTCCTAAGAGCCTATAAAATAAGGGACTTAATGTCCCTAACTGAATTAAATTAAACATATTATTTGTATTAAGGGTTTACATGATTCATTGTACTGTATTCATTTCTAATGGAAAAAAAGACTGAAAATACTTCCATTCATACAATTAACGGGAGTGACTGGGTTTCATAATGTTCTGTTCTAAATAATCAAACCTATAATTCTAAGAAACTTTCTGAAATAAAAATATACAAAGAATATGTTCAGCCAGATCCAGTAATGTGTCATCAGCATATTTTGATCTAAACTGGGAACAGACTTTTAGTAAAAAGCATTGCAAAATCTAGCTGGGCATACTTTATTGCTGCTTGCAAATTATATTTTAAACCTGGCCCAAGAATAGTGATTTTTATTACTCTTCTCAGCACTGAGTGCCCATTAATGTGGTATGTGATTTATTCATTATATTTTTCCATATGTGTTTATATGGGCAGGAAGACACTGTATTCATGAGTCTGAGTAATTTTCCATAGGAATCCTGGAAAGATGGGAAGGAGCAGACAACGGTGAGGGCATCCCAAAGGAAAGAGGGGAATATGATTTAATCACCCCAAAGGAAATACATCTACAGATTTGCATTTGATTTATGGTTTTGCTGCTTTGGTGTTATGCAAACTGAATACATTTTGTAGGTCTGCTGATATCTTTCCCCTGGTGAACACAAAATAATTTTTAATAGTTTTTCCTGGGGATATTTTAGTATGATTCAATTTGGTAGATTTTGCCTAAGTATTTTGGCAATTTATAACAGTATATGTACATGAACATAAAACTTGACACAAGATCACTGCATGTTGGCTAAGTATGAAGCTGCAAGATTTACTCCCTGGAATTTTCTTTACTGGAGACTGAAAAAGGTTCTGTAGTGGCTTAGTAGCAGCCATCCTCAGGGAACCCAGGTGGCTTTATTTTAGGATCGTTCCTATTTTTTACTTGCAACCCCTCCTATGAGAATGTGCCATGAAATAGGAGCATGGGACCTGCTAAGGGCAGAAGAGCTCCTTCTGTTTGCTTTGAAAACATCAGCGACATGAGAAAAATGAGTTGAGCAATGGATTGTCTCAATGCCTTGTAATCTGTCCCACTGCTATTCACCAGTTGCAGGAGGGCGGGGAGAGGGGCAGAGAAGTCAGAAGTAGATGTGGTAGTTGGGAACATGGTTTAATGGTAAGCATGACAGTGTTAGGTTAATGCTTGGATTCAGTCCCAGAGGTCTTTTCCAACTGAAATGATTCTATGATTCTCAGCATTGCTTGTTCTCGGGGGTGATCTGTCTCACTCTGCAAAGGCAGTGAGCTGAAAGATGGCCATGTTTCATAAGTAAGATGAATATCTTAGTATATATTTCATTTAAATTACAATGCAAACAGAAAAGTGTGTTCTTCACCAAGATATGAACCTCACTTTGTAGGATGTGTCTCTCATAAATTACTATAGGATCTGAAAGTTCTGGAATCCATAATTTCAACACAGCCTCTTTGGTGGGTTGTCTGTCCAGTACAGACATTTGAAACCAGCCTGAATAAGTGCTTTCAAATCTGTCCATCAATTTTAAAAAAAAACTTCTAAAAGCAGGATACAAGTTGCTTCATTCCAATGCAAATAATTGCATATTTACAATCTTTTTTAACTGAAAGGTCAAAACTCAACTGATTTTATGTAGATTAATACAGATTAAATGTAGTTTCTAGAATTGCAGCCTGAAAAAGAGCTGAATGGTGAAAAATGTGGAATGGATTGTGAGGTGATCTAAAGTCTTCTTGAGTATATGCCCAGGTAGCTTGTGGATTCTTTGAAGGTTTGGTCTCAATTTCTGCTTGCTCTGTTACTTAGTTCCTTTTTTAAGACCCCTTTTTTTTTTTTTAACCTACTAAAGTGTGCTTCTGACATTTTTGGATTTGAAGCTCTCTAGCCTTTCCAAATAATATACTGTTGTGAGATCCACTCTCATCTCCACTGAACACTTTTCCAGTGAAATACTGTATACAATTCCCCTCCTGTTGCTGATTATGTTGGCAGATGGTTTTGGTAGTCACAAAGTCTATTTAAAATTATGAAAATAATTTTATTTACCTAAGACAGGAACAAGCTTTGATTTGTTTAGTGTTTCAAAGATTGCTTCATTTGCTGTTTGGCAACATGATCCTCTCCCCTTTGCAGTTTACAGCTGACACTTCATGTATCTAAAACAGCAAGTGAAGCAATCTTGTGTGGAATCTGGTGGAAGGTAAAGAGGTTAGCCTGAGCTTTAGCTCTGCTCAAATTCTTTCCATGAGCACTCAGAAAGGTGCTGGTGTCTTACTAACCCAGGAAAGGCAACAGAGGACATCATAATCTACATTCCACCCAGCCCTGATGCTTCAAGAACTCTGAGTTCTTAGATGCAGGCAGTGATAAAGATGTCTCCCTGTCCATCAAGGTGCTCATTGGACTCAGGAACAGCGCACAATAGGAGACAAAAGTCCTTTCTGCTTGTCTGCCTGTCCTGCTGGTACCCTAATGCTGGGTACCCTAATACAGACATTTCTGACAGGTTTATCAAGTCACACAAATCTGATGACTGTATTTCTTATGAGTTGTATATTTGGGCTCAGTTGCTGAGGTGGCAGATTTTTCAGTCTAGAAAAGATATACAGAAAGCAGACTTTATTTTCAACTGAAGAAAAGATTATGAAGTACATGGTAACAGCTGATAAAAACTATCACTTCCAACTTTAGATGAAAAAAATGCCTCTCCCATTCTGCTCTGTGCCTGTAATACCATATTTTTAAACCATACTAATTTCTATCATGCCAACATATTTTCTTGTTTTATGTTTTCCCTTATAGGCCAAAATTGGGTCTGGAAAGCTCATGGGTCCTAAAGGTGTTTCGGTGGATCGTAATGGACACATCATTGTAGTGGACAATAAAGCATGTTGTGTCTTCATCTTCCAGCCAAATGGGAAAATAGTCACCAGGTTTGGAAGTCGAGGAAATGGTGACAAGCAGTTTGCAGGTACACTTGATGGTAATATGTAAATCCCCTTTTCTTGCCTCTTCTGCTCACATTTGCATGATGTTTGAGCATGTTGAAGATGCTGTATCCTACTCCTTTATCCTCGGGGGGGTGGGGGGGAGAGGTTCTGCTAGACATACAGCTTCTATTTGCTTGATTGGTCAGGCAGACTGCAACATCTGTTCTGCAAATGTAACTGTAACCAGATTGTTTCATCTACCTCCTTATGCCTGGAAGCATTTCAGATCAGTGACCCAAGAAAGACTGATCTTAACTAGCATTTTATAAGTGCTTTGTAATTGCCACACTAAGCTGTTCATCACAATCAACTCAGATGCCGTGCTTTGTGTTTCCAATCATCAGATACACAAACCCCAATGCCCTAAGTGATATCTCTTAGAAAATTAGTGTAATGGGGTAGTCTTAAGATTGAGATCAGGAAGGCAGAGTTATGGAACAGCCAATTTAAGTTTGGGGAAATTGCCATTTATACTCAACTGACTACTTGCACGTGCTGTCTTTCAAGTAGAACATGCAGTTAAGTTTTAAAAAAAGAGAACAACTCCCCTGATATAGTTTAAGTGAATAGCTGTTTGAAACGAAGATGCCAAATTAGGTATGCAGGTCATTTTACAGGTGTTGGGTCATTTTTAGTATGTAGTTGTTTTGACTGGTTCACAGTGAAAGAGAGGAATAGCATCAATGTGCTTTTATCCTGAGATCTCTTGCGATGTCTTATGGCATAATATATACAATTTATGAGAGCTTGGGCTCTAACACAGCTAGATTTTCTGGGTACCTCAATTTCTTTTCATTTGAAAGTTTGCAAAAACACCTCATGAAAATAAGTAGGCAACTTCTTCCTAACAGTGCACTTGAGAAATCTATCACCTCTTCTTGCTGTTAGGCTACAGAACACAGGTAAATTGTCAATACTCAAATGTTTTCAGTGCAAAATTCTTCACTTTTTTTATAGTTTACCCTGATATACTGTGAAAATTGAAATTAGAGTTCTGTTTCTGTTTAATAACTCAAAATAGCACCAAGTGTTTTAATTTGGGTACCTGCCTGTTTTCAAACTACCATTTGTTTTTTTACTGAAATTTGCATAGATATTTCAATACACAATGTAAAGCAAAAAATGCCCTTTTTTTCCCTGACAGTGGTCTTCTAAGTAACTTTTTTATTATCCTAAAACTTTTTAGCTCAATTGCTTGTAAGATGGGAGCACATAGAGTATAAAATACTTCAATTAAGAATTTACCGGAACATTTTTGATAATGATTTTCAGTGTATACACAATTTTATGCCTAAGCACTGCATATTTTGTCTTGTTAAGCCCATAAATCTCTGCATAGTCATATGTATACAAGAGGGGGAGAAATCAACAATGCTTATTGGTAACAATAGCTGACAACTGGTTGAAAAAGAAATTATTTGTGTTTACAAAAAGCATGCTGAGCTTGTTAAAAAAAAACATGAAGTAAAATTACTCTTAACTTGAAACTGGTATTCCCACTTGGACTACTATTGCTCAGAAGCCAAACATAATGTGCTGGCAGGCTGAATTTATTTTTTTTTAATTTAACCACACTTTTTATTTTAATGGTATTACTATTTTTTTTCTTCTTTTTCTGCATTGCAGGTCCTCATTTTGCAGCTGTAAACAGCAACAATGAAATTATCATTACAGATTTTCATAACCATTCTGTCAAGGTACTGTCAATTAATGGCAACTTGGAAAGTTGCCATTTTAATTTTATTATGATACTTTCTTGGGGAAAATAAAGTATTGTTAAAACCAAAGAGATCACACTCCACGTGTTTGAGCTCTGCTATAAGGACAGCACTTTCAGAGAACTTTGCATGCAGTGCATTGCTTAGTGAAGATATAGTCCATTGCCTTTGGTGTCACTATAATGGCCTCTAATTCAATTTCTTAAACATAAGTTGTACCCAAAATAAATAATTTAAACTTCACTTATTTTTAGTAGACTTCTGCCAAACCCGTTGTTGACCCTGTGTTCTTTCTTTTAAAAGTCTGGCTTTTGAGTTTCCCCACAAAAGCTTTCCTTATAACACAGTAAAGATACATGACAGTCTTTAAATTCCATACCTATAAGCTTTAAGATTACTGTATCCAGTTTACAACCTGATCCTCTTAAAACCCGTGTAGCTATTGGTTTTCATTCAGTGCCTCCTGCACTGGGCAGAAGTGGCCACTAGTCCTTACACCCATGGGAAGTCCTGACTCACAGCCTGTTAAAGTCATGGTACGATAGAAGTTTGTCTGTCCCAGTAACAAACCAGGAAACAAATAAACAAAGGAAACACGCTGATATGTGTTAGCAAATGTCTGTGAAGGAGATACTGGCCACTTCAGAAATGCCTCACCTGTGTGTGTTTGTTCTCAGGCATTCCCTTTCCTACACTGCCTGCATGTGCTCTCCCTTTACAGGAGGCAGCAGCAGGAGGACAGAGGCAGGATGCTGTTTTACCTGGGTTCTCAGGACATGTGTGTCAGTCCCACACACCAACAAAATAAAATCCCTGGCATTTCACCTAATGCCTATTTTGACTGAACACAAAGATCAACCCTCAGTCTAGTTCTTCACTGCTGTTGATTGAAAAAATAAGTTTTGTATATTCATCTGAAATAGGAAGCATAAGCCTGAGCATAGACACATCTGTGTCCTGAGCAGTGCTGAATCACCTAGGTACAGAATAGCAACCTTGCTTGCATATCCTTTTGGAATTGTGAGGAAGCAGTTCATGGTTGGGATTACAACACCAAGACTGCTGCAGGAGCCCTAAAGCAGCAGGAGGCCTATGACTCCATAAATTACCCCTCAACAAGCAAGGTTTGCCTGGTAACAAGAATGCCTGGAGAGGCTTAACAGCAAGGGACAAACTGAAATGGAAAAAAAGCAAGTGAAGAAATGTAAGAAGTGTGGCATCCTAGAGGATTTATAATTACTACATTTCTAATGAGAACAGAGTGTCCCATCTGTCTCTGGTGTGACTCAATGGGATACAAATGTTACATGTTACAATTTGGTACTAACTGGAAAAGATTCATATTTCTGTAGTGTTCTCTAAATTGCTACATATAACTGTTGACACTCTGGAGAGTTTATAATCTGAAAGCAGAGAGTACAACTTCTTTTAAGTAATAAGCCAGTTTATAAATAACCAAATAAATTAATTTCACTCATATGAATCCCAAAGCTGCTTCCTGCCACCAGTGTCTTAAATTAAACAAGCTCACTCAGCAATACTTTTCTCCAGCCCCCATTAACCTTCAAGGATGTTCCTTCCCTCAGGCATCTTTTATAGAAAATCCTGCGCAATGTAGGCTTCTCTCTCATTTGGTCACTTCAGCCCAGAGAGAGAGCAATATATCTTTGGGTTTTTTCATTAGTTGGCGCTTTTTTTTTAAATTGTTTTCTTTTATCATCTGAGGCACGAACTTGGTACTTCATTAATTTCCTTCCCCAAATGTTTTTTGCTCTGTTCACTGTGGGTGTTCAAGAACACAATTATTTCCTGACATCTTCCCCCTTATCAGCACTTCAGTGTGCACTTGGCACTTGTCTGGTCTTTGCATTTTCTTGTGCAAGCCACAGCCAATCTCTAAGATCACTGTTGGACCTTGTGCTATAGCTGGGCCTGGATCCAAGATGGACCAAAATATTTTAGAGATGGCTGTGGTACTATGTAAATGACACATTTGGTATCTTGTTTGGTCCCATTGGTGCATCCAGGTCACTGACAGATAGTCATTGATCAGCTCCATCTTTCTGCTGTCTAAACCTGTTACCATCACAGAGAATTCAGTTGCTGAACTGTCTACAGAGAGCAGCATGCCATGATTTGCAATGTGTGTTAGATTATGGAAGTGGAGAAGAGAACATCTGCTCCATTGTGTTTTAGCTCCACAGAAACAAAGAACACAGTGCTGTATCTGCATTCAGCTCTTTTCAGTTCAAGATGCACATGCTGCAGAAGGGTTCTGGGGCCCTTTGCCTCCATGTCTGAAATGAATCAGATCTTAAGTGAGAAAGGAAATGCTGTATGGTGTAATGGAGTGAAGGGAGAGATGGGCACCTTTTCTCCCATCTTGTGTGTGTGTGTTGGGGCTGTCTTGGGGCTGTGTGTTCCTGGGATCTCTTCAATTCCTCCTTTAATCAGAGGTGAACTGGTAGGTACTAGATTACTAATATTTGATACCATGCCTTATTTAGATTGTTGTTTTTACCTGTTTTTAAATACAGGTATTTAACCAAGAGGGAGAATTCATGCTGAAGTTTGGATCAAATGGAGAAGGAAATGGACAATTTAACGCACCAACTGGAGTAGCTGTAGATTCTAATGGAAATATTATTGTAGCAGACTGGGGAAACAGCCGAATACAGGTAGAAATTTCTGTATTTCAAAGCCACTTGATTAAAAAAACCTAATAGGTTGATAACTCTGGCCTTCAGACTGCCCAAGACACACCATCAGCATTAGAAGTGATATGGTTTCTCACACCATCCTTTATATGCCTCATTGTCCACCTTCACACCTGGTGGTGTCAGATGGTCAGCTTTTCAGTGTGGCTGCTGGCAGCTCTGATGGCCACTCTGACCAAGGATTTTGGTGCCAAGTAGTTCCCCAGAAGTTACTTGATGATTTATGAGACTTGCAAGCATTGATGATAGCTATTTATAATCACCATAACAGAAGATCAGAGGCATAGTGGAAAATATGAAAAAGCAAATGACCTGAGGTGAATGCAGCAGATTTTTATCATCCCTTTTAAATATTGAGAAATTATTCTGCTTTCAAGTTATGAGAGTTGCACTCTTTTTAAGTGCTAATCACAAGGTCTTCTTGTTTGCCAAAGAATACCTAATAAATAAGTATGTGTTATTTCCACTGAATATAAAACTGAGGGAGCTGCTTGTGAGTTGTTCTCAGGAAGTACTGTCAACGGGGTAAACAAATTCCTGGTTTTGTCTGTGTAGGAACCTAAGAATCAGGCTCGCCACAACAGTGATATTTGTTAGGAAAACAAGGTGTTGGTTGAGTCTCAATTAAGTTTGATTTATTGTAGTTGACTATTTTTAGAATGAGGAACAGCCGAGGTTCTTATTTTTTATTATTATTTCATTGTGTATTAATTCTTACCAAAGATCCTGGCAGCTATAATTAGTTCTTTTTAATAAGAACATTCATTTGTATATAAACTTGCATATTATGGAGATAACAGCAGATTTTGTCCTTGTTTATAATATTGTATGTCAACTGTTTCAGAAATGAGAAGCGGAACAGTGTAACTGAGAGCAGACTTGTGTCTCCTACTTTCCTTTTTTATTCATCACATCTATTCTGTGCTTTCTCACCCTCCAAGGTTTTTGATGGAAGCGGATCATTTTTATCCTACATTAACACCTCTGCTGACCCACTTTACGGTCCCCAAGGCCTAGCTCTTACTTCAGACGGCCACGTTGTAGTTGCAGACTCTGGAAATCACTGCTTCAAGGTCTACCGATACTTACAGTAGCAATGAGCTCTGGAGCTGGATAATCACCCACCCTTAAAAAAGACTCGTCCTAGAGATCCAGTGCAGGATATCTCCTACTTTGTTTTCATTTTTAATAACAAAGGAGTCTCTTATGGACTTCTTGTGATAATTTCCAAACTTACCTTGTTTACATAGGACTTGCACCTCTTATGTTTCTCACTGAACTTTTTGTTGTAAGTGTTAATAAAAAAAATCCTCTGTAACTGAATTCATAAAGACAATGTGAAATTACACACAAACTGCAACCTATGAAACTGGAATTAACTAATAAGGCAAAAATGAGAAAAGTTTGGGAAAAGTCCCCAAAGCTTTTTTTGATGACTGCGAAGGATAGCTCCTGCTCAGAGCTTCCAAATTTAAATAACCAATCTCCTGGGTTAATTAACCCAGAGGTGATCCTGGGAATCTTCTAGATCTCATTATCATGGTAGGTATTACACTTTTAACATTCTTCAGTCTTACTGTGTATAACAAGTAGATCCTTTTAGTATAAGGTTAAGTCTCACAAAATCCATCTAGCTCTAACCGTCAGACCTAACACAGCTCAGTGTTCAGCACTACGAGAATCAATGCAAATTCCCTACTCATGTGGAACTAATGAAGGATTGTTTCGTGCAGCCGTTTTTCACTCTTCCTCTTGCTCAGCGTGCAGGAAGGAGTTTGCAGAGACCTGACATTTCTAAAGCTCTGGAAAAACTTAATTGTAGCGATATGTTAGTGGGAGCGGAATTTCTGCATAACCACAGACCTTTTGACACCAAACTAGTTCATTAGGATCAGGGTTATTACAATGTCAAGTCAATTAACCTCATGTGTGCCACTCTTTCGTACGTGTTCATGGCCATGTCTCCTTACGGCAACTCATTGTATTAACCTGTAAAATGAAATGCAGCTTCACACAGGACAGAAAGCCAGAGAAGTACCCCTGTGGAGGACCTACATTATACAACCAAAGGAACTGTGGTAAACAGAGGTTGTATAGGAAAGCCAAGGGTTACCAAAGCTATTTGTTTTTATGTGAGAAAAAATACGTTACAAATAAAAATGAATTTGAACCAATTCCTGAAGTCCTTCATCAAAGGGAATTTTGTTAGAGGACAAAACAAGGACTGTGAGATTTGTTCCAAGTTGTTTGTATGTATGTATGTATGTATGTATGACTGGTTGACATAAAAATAAAAAAAGTAAATGTGGGTTATTTCAGCAAACTGGAACGTATGTATGATATTTGACAATGGCAGTACTCCGAAAAATAACCTTTCTTCCTCTGCCAGATCCCTCTACTGTGTTCTTTGTTGAAGTATTAATTTAACTGGAAATGCTTACAGGCATGGTTCTGTTTTTTAATGTTTGGTTTGTTGGGGGTTTTTTAAGTATAAACTTGTCCTTTCTAAAGTAGCATTGGCTTTGTTCTTATTTCTCTAGCCAGTGGTTGAAGGTTGAATTGCTACTGTAGCCTGATATAGATAGAGTGGTGCTCCCTTTTAAGTGTTGTTTGAGGAGCTGTGAGCTTGCTGCCAATGCCTCCAATAGCGTGGGAAGTGCTGTCTTCTCATTTTTAGGGCCTTGAAACAAAAGGGCATTGGGTCAGAAACAAGGGAGTATTTTAAGCATGTTTGCAAAATGGAAAGAAAACTTTGATAAAAATTCTTGTTATAAGTATTTGTCTTATTTCTAAAACGTTAAGGTGGTTGTTTCAATGAGGAAAACTAATGGTTTTTTTGTAAAGTTGCATCTGACTTGTAAAAATGCAGACCCCGAGGTTCTTAAATGGCGGGGGTTGCCTGGTTTTTAATTACTGTTTCCTAAAGATATTTCCTCTTCTTTCCTTTGTTTATTTTTTGCACATAGAACCAATTTACAATTTCTCATGCAAATATGTTTCCTTATTTCTTTGGAATAAATACTTTGTGCATGAAGCTTAAGGACTGTATAACGAAGCAAAGAAACTGGTGGTAACATTTATGAATATTAAAACTCAAGTTTGTTATTACTAAGAGAACAAAATATCCTCTGCTTGAACTGAGTTTGTCCTAAAATTCTGAAGATGGTATTTCAGTCATTACAAATAAACTGTCCTATCAAAATTTAACAAAGCTGTAGATCAAATTTTCATTCTAAGTGTCCTTATAACACTTTCTGACATCAGAAGACTCATAAATGGCACATCAATGAAGAAAAGGCATTTGAACTTTATTTAGTAATAAAGAGAAGGGGTTGCACAGATTGAGATAAAAAATTTAAAAAAATGTGCTGAGGCTGTCAGTTATCATATTTAGTTCCAAATACGGATTTTTAGAATAGTTTTACCAAGCTTGCATGTTTACCCCTCAGAAAACATTGCCAAATCCTCTGTTATCAGAAACTTTGAGAAACATGAAAATCAGATCCATGTATCAAAAAAGATACTTAAGACTGTGCTGTTTCATGTATACACTTTCCTTCACTTTTCTTCAAAAGCTTTTCAGTCCTTTGGACCAGCATTTTTTTACCAGGATTTTAGATAACCCTTGTGAACCCAGTGCATCCTGATGAAATAGCGAATTCTGCACAAACCCCGCCTCTCAACGCAGCTCAAAAAGCTTTTAGGAATTTCGTGGATTTTTTCTTAAAATTGAGTAGTCTTTTGGATTTTCAGACATTATCAGCAGAGCAGCACCTAAAAAATTGTCACTGATTTGAAGTTACTTCATTGACAGCAAATGCTGTCAACTTCAATTTCAAATTTAGTGGCATAGGGCATTCTATTCCAAGGTCTGACCTTATCTGAGAAACTGAGAAACACATTGCTTTTACGGTGTGCTTCTGAAGCCAGCTTCGCTAAAATGCTTGGCTTACAAACCTTACAAAGAGCAACCAAAGCAGAAAGTCTGCACTTAAAAGCTGGCAGTCTTTTTTTCTCATCCAATTAAGGGAAGGTCATAATTGCACTACGTGATTTGCTGAGTTGTTAGCATTTATTAAAGGCTTTATAGGCACGCTGCTGCCAGATTTCAGGTATAACCAAATGTCCCCTTGACTTCCCTGGAATGCTAATTGACTAGCAGCACAGCATGAATGGTGAAAGTATGTGCTTCATTTAACTAATCTTTAACGCAAAAGTAATCTCAAAAGGTTATTAGATCTTGTGTCATATGGAGCATTTTAGGACAAACTAACCGACTGTATTTTCATTGTTTTGTGAATACAATAAAAAGATCTGTGCAAATAAATCCAGTATAAACAATAGGAGAGTTTTACATAGGCTAAACCAGCACCAATGTAATGAAAAAGAAAAGGAAAATGATTTAGGCAAGTATTTGCCTCATGAAGATGGAGTGTTATTTACTAGTAAAATGCTTATCTGTTCTGTAAAAGCTAGAGGGCTTTTGATTTTATGTCAATATTTTTTATAATAAGGATCTAGTGTTGCCATAATGAGAACTGTAAGTGCCCAATATGTTGTGTTTGTTGTAAAGAAATGACTTTCAGTTGTGGGAGACAGCTCATTATGAAATCATGATGTAAAGTCCAACTTTTCTTCAAGAATTGTGAGCAGTGATGATTTGACCTGTTTGGGGAAAGTGTACAAAAGGTATTTGTGCTACAGAGTGGGCAGGTTCCTAATAGGTCATTTTATTTCTGACGAATGTACAGCACTTCAGTTGATGTTTGTGAGCAACACAGCCTTAACACTTTACACTTTTCCTTTGGCTTTATGACATGGGAATGTTCCCTAAGTTGTGTAGTGTATGGCAGCAGCCCCTGATAGAAATCTCTACCAGTTAATATGCTGCAGCTTTCCAGTTCTAGGAGTGTTTCCAGTTCTTTTTTTTCATGGTTTTTTTTTAAGTTTTTGTACATTCCATCTTTGTAATCAATATGAGTTTTGTGCATATGTAAGCCGTACACTCTCTTGACACAATGAAATACTCTTTTCACTTGTTTTTTTGGTTGTTGAGGATGGTTTTTGTTTTTGTTTTTGTTTTTTAATCCCTATGAGGCTAAATACAGACTTTTTCTCCTTAAGGTCAAGGATGAAATATGCACATCAAAGTGTTTGTGTGTGTGTGCGTGTGTGGGTGCGTGTGTGTAGTTTTAGCTTCCTGTGTGCCATGGTATTCATAATGCTTTAGCTGACAAAAAAAAAATTACTCTGTCTTGGAAATGTAGGAAAACTGGAGTCAAATGTGTACCTTTACCACGCACAAAAAATTCAAATAATAAAAATAAAGCTTGTTTCCTCTGTTATTTTCATGATTGAGGATTTATTTTTCATATGTCTCATACTCACTGTCCCTAAAAGTAACCCCATAATGCAGGAAGACAGGTAATTTTTCCCAGTTTTCTTCCCTGACACCACAGGTCACAACCCAAGGAAATTGTGATTTTTTCACAGGTCTTAACCTTTTATGTGGACACAGAGGAAAGAGGGACTTGAGTTGTTCTTGAGAAGAAGGTGCAGAGTTGGACTTCTTTGTTCCTTTCTTCCTTCTTCAGTCCAGGAAACAAAATGAAGATTTTCATTGGTGGCAGTAAGATTACGAGCTGTAAGCTTTTCTGCTTGCATCACAGAAGTACATAGTACCTTTTAGCTGGGGTGTGCTATAATCTTTCAAGGGTCTATTACAGAAAACCGAGTTAAATTATTGTGGAAAACAGAAAATTTGCCTTAGGAGTTCAGTCTGACTCTGCTGTAAGAACAGATTTCCAGCTTGTATTAACTTTAATTTCACATAGTACCTATGTCTTCTTGGTCACTAATGAACTCTCTAAGCCTGAATCATTTGAGAACTCAGTGTGACTGGGAACTTGCTCATGAAGTAAAGACAGAATCTTCAGATGCATCATTTGGCTTGGATGCACTCTCAATGGAGGGGACTAGCAGAGTCACTGAAACCCCAAGTGACGAATGTTTGCTCAGTGGCAGGACAGTCAGAAATGAGACAGCTGAAATACTGAGCAGCTGTCCCTTTTTTGTGGATCTTTCCCCATAACCCTCTGGAAGAATACATTGAATTCTTTCTTGCAAGTCATAGGGAGTGTCAGCAGCCATGTCTTGAGGCCTCATTTTTCTCATAAAGGTAAACTTAGTACAACATAATGGATCAGTTTTGGTCTTCTGTCAGTCTCCAGATGAATACATGCTCAGCAAATACTCTTGATGCTGAATGTACTTGTCTATCTGCCCTGGACTTCAGATAATTACAAAAGGCTTTATTTGTCTGCCAGCTAAAAGAACATCACATCTTGAAGCCAAGCAGTGTTGTTTTGACATTCAGAGTTGCAGAGCACTTGTTCCTTCCCATGTAAAAAAAGATCACAAAGAATAGAAGCAATAGCACAGACATCCTGAAACCGCTGGGCTTAGTAGGTAAGACACTTGCTACATTCCTAATCTTTTCTTATTGATAGGCTAGAAATGTTTTCTGTCCCCTGGATTACTAGAGTAGAGGCTCTTCACCACTAAGCAAAATCAGACAGATAGGCCAAACACTAATAGTGAGGAACACTGTTGTTGACCAGAAAAAAATCTGCAGTAAATGGCCAACTTCCTCTTTGACCCTCTTGTGGTACTTATTTAAATACCTAATGAGGCAGCAGAATCTTTTAGGAGTTCTGTAAATAGGACTAGAGAACCCAGTCTCACCAATGAGAAACAATGTCAGGGAGAATAGGGCCAAAGTAGCTAAAGGAGCAGGTATTGGGGCAGCCACCCTTAGCCAGGCTCTCTCTTTAGAGTGGTACCCCTTAACGTGGTTAAAACCCATGCTGTGGGAGACAGCCACAGGGCTCAAAAGGCTTGCTCTTACTCTTCTAGAAATAAACTGATCTGCTATTTGAAAGGAGTGACAAGGAGGGGCCTTTACAAACAAACTGTGGCCTGATGGTAGTTAAGGCCAGACACTGCGAGGTGAAAGAACCATAAATTCCGTAGGAATGCCACTAATTGACATAGACTGTTACTCACTCAAGACTCTGCTAAATTTCTGGATTTAGAGAAAAAGAACAGAGACACAAAGAAAAAGGAAAATGGAGGGTGGGGTCTTTTATACATTAGAAGGGGTCTTAGGTATTAGGTGTTTCAGGAAGCCTGTACCTCTCAAGTACCTCAGCCAATGGGGAAAGAGAGAGGGAAATGCGGCCGGGAAATTAGGATAAAAAGGAGGCTGTGTCCACGAAAAATGTGAGAGATGCCTGGGGAAATGCCCCATGGCCTCTCTCTTTATTTGAATAAAGTTTTAGGATTCCTCTGTCTTCTTTTTGGACATAAACCTCTGGTGTTTGTGGATTAATTTTCCTGACATATTCGACTTGAATTATTCCCTTCTGAAAAAAATAGCTCATGTAATTAGGACTGTGTGCTATGGCACATATGTATGAACAGAGCAAGATTAATCTAGGACAGTTTTCATTCTCTACTGGCTGAGCTTTCTGCCATCGTCGCTTTATTGTGTTTTTAAAACAGAATTTCTGATTGTAATTCAGTTAAAGTCAATTGTAAGAGCAAAACTAAGGAGAGTACAGATTTCAGCTCATCGAAGCATAATTACACTGACAAAACACTGTATCTTCTCTAACTCAGGAACACTATTTTCACTGGTACTTAAAAATCTGTCAGACTCCTAGAATAGAAAATGTAGCCCAAATTGTTACAGCTTAAGAAAATCACAGGAAAAATGAGAACAATCTTCTAACAGAAAGACACAGTTGAGTCTCCCACTGTATTTCCATCCATTGTCTTGTTTTTAGAATCACAGCAGAAGATTAGCAGTTTTGTGAAATACCACGTCTAGATATTCTGAAGCCCATTAAAAATGCCAGGCCCTTATGTATTTTATGAGTCTTCAGGCAGTAATGGAAAACCATCCCTCAAATGAAAAAGCATGAGATACACCGTGTGTTCCCCTTTTGTTTGGGACCTATTTCACCCCATGGTCTTTCAACTAATTAGTTTTGATCGGGTGCTGCAAAATGTAGGAGGTGTTAGGGAACCTCCTATTTACAGAGCAAACTGGACCCGGTGATGTGGCCGTTGAGTGGAAAGCTAATGTCTTTACAAACAAACGATTCGATGGGTGAAGGTGTGGGTGTTAATGTCTTTGAAATGGGTCTTAATGTCTCCCCTGCCTTTGGGCAGCAGGTTTGTTGCAGTGCCCAGACAGCTGGGCTCCTGAAAGAGACAAGTGGGTCTGCACAAGCCGGAGTTTATCAGCTTTGGGGTAAAATAGCACGTTCAAGGTGGCAATACGTGGCAGGAAGTTTGGGAAGCCTTCCTATTACCTCAGCCAACGGGGAAAGGAAGAGGGCAACTTGCGGCTGCGAGTCTAGGATAAAAGGAGGCTGCACCCTCTGAAAACACGAGAGAGAAATTCCAGTGTGGGGGCTCCAGTGGACACTTGCCCTTTATTTGAATAAAGCTGCAGGACTCCTCTGTCTCCTTTTTGGACATAACCTCTGGCATTTGTGGATTTTCCTGACACTGTGAAAGGGCTTCAGGGCTAGCAGGGCACTTGGGGCAGGTGAGCCTGGCTGTCCCCAGGGGCCACGGGCAGAGAAAACTGCTGAGCCACCTACCCCACCATCGCTCAAGAGCACGGCCTAATGTTTCCGAGGTGGATGGGCTGTCTAGATTGCTGTGATCACGTTCAACCTCTGGAACAAGGAATGCCTTCCAGCTGTGGTTCCAGGTGTGTGGTCCAGCCGTGTGCTGGCTCTGTCTGGGGGTGACACCTGGGTGTTTGCTGCCAGTCGACTTTCAGGAATAACAGGTAGGTGGGAGCACTGCTGCCTCACGAGTACTGAACAGAAAACACGAGGTACGTGCCTCAAGCCCACTTCAGAGTGTCCCTCTGAAAACCCTTCCTCCCTCTCCTTTCTCTGCTGCAGGCAGCATGTTCAGCTCTGACACCCACCCTGCCACTCACGAGTCGCTCGGAGAAAACCTATGCTGCAACGGGGATTTTGCAAATGTTGCAGCAACCATTTGTTTAGCAGCAGTAAAAAAAAAACCATCAGAGCTCGGATTTGTTTCAGGCTGTAAAGGAGCAGGAAGGGGCCCAGACCCTGGGACTGCAGTGGTGAGGGTGACAGGAAGAAAAGAACTGTCACAGGGAGCCTGAGGACACTTGCTTTGAGGGCTGGCCAAAGGAAATGGAAGGCAGGGAGACAGAATATGAGCCCGTAACAGCAGATGAGGGGGTGTACCAACAGATTTCATCCTGAGTTAGCAAGTTTAAAATGTGATGCACACGAGAAAGAACAAAAAGGTTTGTATTAAAAATGTCTTTTCTAATTTGCATTTCATTTTTAGTAATAACACGGGTGTGCACAATGAGGAATGGGATTATGGGCTGCATTGAAAAGAACCTCAGGTGCTAAGGAAGGGGTCACCTTGCAAAAGGCATCCAAAATCTTCACAGGAACTGCCCGAACATCTCAGCTTGCATGTTTTCATTTGCTTGAATTTAAACTCTTGATTTAGTATAGCAGATATGAAGCCACTGCTGTTGCATAGCAATTTCCCAGAACTTGCTTGCAGCTGCAGGAAAAGTGATTTACAACACAAATAATAATTAAAACAAGCTGTCAGTAATTAAAGTCGCTAGAACAGTCATCACAATGAACAACTGTTTCAAGCAACACCAGATGTGACCAGGCCCTTCCCTTCCACGGGCAGCGAGGGCTTTTATTTTTCCATGTCCCGTGGCTCCTGTGACAGGCCAGTCGTAAAATCCGCGTCGTGTTAGACCACGGCTAACGTGTTCTTTTTGTGCCCTCAGTTTTATTCACGGCACCACCCAGCTGGTAAAAAAAAAAAAAAAAAAAAAAAAAAAAAAAATCCCCACAAAACAGAACACCGAAAAACTACCAAACCCAAACCAAACGGACAAACAAACAAACAAACAAACGCCACGCACACGATCGCGGCGGCCGAGCCCGCCGTGCCTTGCGGGCCGCCCCGCTCCCGCCGGCGCCCTGAGGGCGGTGAGGGGCGGGCGGCAGGCGGCGCTGCGCACGCGGCCTCGCGCCCGCCGGCCCCTTCCCGCCCGGTGGCGCCGGAATCAAACCCCGCCGCCCGCCCGCGACATGGTAAGCGGGGCCGCCCGCCCTCCGCCTCCTCCCGCCTTCCTTCCCGGGCGCCCGCAAAGGCTGCGGGGGGATCCGCGACAGCGGTGATGGTGGGTGACGGCCGCCCGCGCCTCGCTGTTCCTCCGCCCCGGTGGCTCTGAGGAGAGCGGGGGTCCCGCTCCGGGGAGGCCCCACGGTGCTGGTTCTGAAGGTGCAGGGTCAGCACGGCTTGGGCCGTGGCTTTGGGTTGTTGAAGAGCGATGTAAATGAGCCGGCACTGGAGGAGCAGCCATAGCCCCGTGGCTGTGGCTGGAGGTGGGCACGGGGCCCGCTGCTTCCCCCGAGCCAGGGGAGCGCAGGTGTGGCCGGGCTGAGCCCCTGGGGCTGTGCGGAGCGGGGAGCGGGCAGGGCGGATCGCAGGTGTGCCCCAGTGCGCTCACAGCACCGCGTTCTTCCGTCTGCCCGCCGTACCGGGAGCGGCAGCGAGATGGATGATCGTGGCGTGGTTAGAATTTGTGGTGGGGAACGCCTGCCAGTGAGGTAGGAGGGAGAAATTAACGTGAAAGTTAATAACCTTCACCGGGAGTGCTCTTGGCTTCGTTGTTTTGCTGTTTGCTGGAGTGGCGGTGTGAAACTTGGCGCCTGAGGGCCGTAGCTACAACAAGCACATGCTTCCAGAAACACCGCTTCATTCCGCGTCGTGCGCCTACGCGCTTTGTTCCTGCTGCTGCTGCTGACGGTGTCAGGGCTCTTGGAGGAGGCAGGAGCTGGAAGTTAAATGTCTGCTTTCTGTTCCTGCTCCTACTGGAGTGTCCATGGCAGCTCCAGGTTCTAATGCTGCAATGAACTGACGTCGGAGGAAACTGCAGTGCTGACCTAGGGTATCGCTGGCTAAAAGAGGAGAGAGGGGACCTAAAAAAAAAATAGTAATGGTGCTCTTTGTTAAATATAATATTGAATTGCTTCTGTTCCTGTCTCTGTATTACTGCAGGTGTATAACTTAGCTTTTACATTTGTTTTTTAAAATTAAATCAGTCTGACCGTTTTGCTCTTGGTGTATGTTTTAAGTGTTGTGTGCTGCCTGATCGTGTCCTTTTTTTAAGAGGGAATCAGCTATTAAAAAGTAAAAATGACTCCTTTCTGTTGGAAACCTGGAAACATAACTATATCTTTCTTAAAGCATCTTGCTATTAGACTACCCACTTCCACTGACTTATGGACAACAATATGCCTGGGTTTTTTTAATGAGCCTTTTTTCTGCCAACATCCTATTTGGCCCTTTCTATCACCCTTTCCCTTTTTTGTAGCTGCACACAGGGTGTGAATCAGGGAGTGGGGCAAGGGGAAGCTTTTCAGATTCACATTGTGGCTGCTGCTTTTGGGTTGTTGAGGATTATGCTAACTGCTATTCATAAAACTCCAATTCTCTGTGAAATATTTTATATCCTCATTTTATAAGAGGCATGTCAAAATAGCATCTCAGAAAGTGATCAGAGGAGACCGTTTCTCAGTTTTGCATTGTTGGTAGCAGTTTGTGAATAGCCATTTCTGCCTTTTGCTTGTAGTTCAACCCAAGTTATTTAATGCTTGGTCACACAACCAGAGAGAAAAGAAATAAAAGCAGCACGGTTTTTAAAATGTGACCTTGAAGTTATAAAGTTGGTTAAGACTTTTGAAGAAAGACACACCTCAAAACGCTCTCTATCACCTTACAAAAACCTGAATGGCTTACAACTCACACTACTATCTGTATATCACAACATAGGAAGCAATTAAAACAAACAAACAAAACCCCACAAACAAAAGGTACTCCTTATATTTTTAAGGGTTATTAAACATTTGTGTGAGTTTGTTATAAACACATATTTTGGGACTGATACGTGTGAAGAAGCATTGAGGCTGGAGTGGGGTTGGCTGGCTCTGAACTTAAAGGTAGGTCCCTTCATTTAACAGGTGAGCTTAGTGTAGCAATTATTGGGAAAGAAGGAGTTTGTCTGAAAGTCTGGGCTTAGTGGTAAAGGTATTTTAAAGGATGGCAAATATAACTTGGAGATAACTAGATTTGAGTTCTGAGCTGATGCTAATTATTCAGATGGCTGAATGTCTTGGTTTATTGTTTTTTTTTTTTTCTTTTTTCCCTTGTTCTAGTCCAAGAAAAAAGGTCTGAGTTTTGAAGAGAAGAGGGCCCGCATGATGGAGATCTTTTTTGAAACAGTAAGTAACTTGTAATTGTCTTGCATGTACAGTAGTGGGAAAACAGGTCCTAAAAGGAGCTTAACTGTAGATGTAGCTAAACTCTATATCCTGTCATGCATTTCACTGATGCCCTGTGGCATCAGGGTGTAAATTACAGGGGCAAAACTTCATTCATCTAACTTCTGATCAGGTGGCTCATCCCCAGGGTGGAGCCAAGGAATGAAGATGCACAGGTGGTGTTAAATTCTTCATGTGCTACCTATGCACATCTTCTCATTTTGAGTCCGTTACCATAAGAGGGAACAGCAGGAAATTAGGAAGTATCTCACTGCATTTTATGGGTGGAGGAAGAAATCTGAGCTTTAGAAAAACTGAGAGCAGAGTTGGAAAGAGTCCCTGGGGAGAAGAAACCTTGAGATCCAAAAGCTGAACTACAATTGTATTGGTGGCACATGTAATACACCATGTTTTACGTTTTAGAAAAAATACTGTGACACTTGAGTACTTGAGCAATGTGGTGCATCTGTGCTGACAGTCTAACCTGGGCTTTAAGGCTTTATAGTCTTGAGAAGAAATATATGACTTCAGATCACTAAAGGAAAGAGCAGGGTTTGTTATAATAATAGTGTTTTTCATATTATTTAATTCTCAGAATGTTCCAGTTCTGTTGAGGGGTATGCTGGCTATTTCCCTAGCAAAACCAAAACATACAATGTATTTCCTACTTGCTCTTGTTGACACTGATTTAGTGTAAAAAACCACTCAGGCTTAGATGATGCTGTCTTTTGAAACTGAAGTGTGTTTCATGTTTTCCACAGAAAGATGTCTTCCAGTTGAAGGATCTAGAGAAGATTGCTCCAAAAGAAAAAGGGATTAGTAAGTGTTTATAAAAGTTATTTCTCTTGAGCAAGGGGTCATTTTTGGGACAGGTCCTACAGTGTAAATTTTCCTGGTTACAATCTTAGGTTTGTGATTTTAATAATGGAAAATAAAGCTAGAATGGGAGACTGGTCAGTGGCAGGGCTGTAGAGTTAAAAGTGACATGGGATGGGGGCTTGCTTGGGCTCTGAGCTGTCAGACTTGCAGTGACTTTCAGAGTATAAAATCATTGTTTGCACTCAGGTATTAAATGTCTGCCTGTAATATCACAAATGTTTAACATGCTAGTCCAAATATACATGGGCAGTGTGCTCTTGAGCATTTCCCTGCCAAAAATGGCTGGACAGCTAGAAATGGAAGCCTTCCTGATGAGATCCATTGGTTTAGGATTAGGTCCAAGAGGATTTATCTACGCTCTTGGATTGTTTTGTGTGCTCCTTATTCATTTTCCTTCTATGCTCATTGACAAAAGGGAGGCAAAGCATAATGTTTGTGTAGTTATCACTGTCCTTCTCTAGCATATCTTGGTGGCACCGCGAGAGTAAATGAACTTGCTGAGAGAACTGCAGATGTGAATATCACAAAGCAGAGTTTTTTCAGTTGTGTCAGCAGCTAACAGACATCCGTGGGCTTCTGAAGAAATGTGGTGCTGTCTTGATTGGTTTGTGAATGCATATGTTTAGTTGTAATTTGCAGTAAATTTGAGTTTAGAGTTTCTAAAGCCGTTAACACCTTTGAATAATCCAAATCCGTCCTGTCTCTGCATATGAAGGCATTTAGCCACACAATCTAAGCCCCAGTTATTCTGATAAGAAAAAAAATTATTAACCTGCTCCTATCATGGCATCCAGCCTATAGCTTCAAAAGATATGGAACCCCCTGTAATCTAGAAATTGAACATCAAGTACCAAAACCCATAACTGAGCTCAAAAGTCTCTGTATCTGCAACAGCTGAGGATAACATAACTACTGAGCTTTGTTGAACAGGTACCATTTTTTTAAATGGTGAATTATACCTCAGGTTTGAAAGGAAATTATCAGTTATGTTAAGAAATGTTGATGCTTGTGAGTGTAAACTATGTTTTGTATTGGAAGTGAATACAATCAAAATCAGAATCTGTCCTTCCTGAGTCTGTAGACAGATGGTTTTAGTGCCTCTGGTGCTATGAAATATTTTGTTAAAGATTACAAAGCAAAATGTAGTTACACTCCCAAACAAGAAACTTAAACAAGTTAATCCAATTTAGAATTAAGATTGCAAGACAACTTCTCAGGTAGCTCTCATGGGTTTGTTATGGTATTGTAGTGTAACATGCATGTATTTTGTGCAATAATCATAAGCAGTGTTTTGCAAACACCTGGTAGCAGATGTGCGGAGTAGCACTGTTTAGGAGCAAACTGCTGGTTTCAGAGAGATTCATCCCTTCAAGTGAAGCTTTGGGCACATTGTCCTTGTGAAATCTTCCAGCTAGCTTATACTGGAAGAAAAATAGATAATTGTAGATGGTGGCTTGTGGTATTCATAATCCTCCATAGTCCAGCTGCTGTGTGGTTCTGATTTTACATTTTTTTGCTTTTATTAGCCTCAATGTCAGTGAAAGAGATTCTGCAAAGCCTTGTTGATGACGGCATGGTGGACACTGATAGAATTGGAACTTCCAATTATTTCTGGGCTTTTCCAAGTAAAGCTCTTCATGCCAGGAAGCGTAAATTGGAGGAGTTAGAATCTCAGGTAAATGTGTTTTATGAAAAATGCTTGTTTATCTGAATGGGTTTGCTTTTTCTTATACCCCCTTGTCATTTCTGTTTATATCTCTCATGTGTACAAATGTACATGTCCACACACAGAGATTTTACTATAGGAATGATCTGTCATTCATGGTAGGGCATTGTCATTATCTTACTGCTTTGTCAGGAAAACTTTGGAGATTCTTGTTGGGGCTTGAGAAAACTTTTCATTCACTTGCTGCCGAAAACATGTTAGACATGATGCAAAGCATCATTTAAAGACTCAAAGGTAGTGTGGTTTTGTGTCTTTTATACGATGTAGGCCATCATGTGGTAATAACATAAGAGTGGTGACAGCTGGAGTGCATAACCTGAGTAAATGAGGCAATGGTTTGTGTTTTCATCTGCTTTTATTGGTGGCTTAATTTGTGAGCACTTCTGTAATCCCACACTGCACTTTTAGCAGGAGAAAAGAGCAAATTAGTCATGAATTACAGAATCAAGGAATGGTTGGGGTTGGAAGGGACCTCTGGAGATCTAGTATAATTCCCTGCTAAAGCAGGTTCACCGGGAGCAGGTTGCACATGATCACGTCGAGGTGGATCTGGAGCATCTCTAGGGAAGGAGAGTTGATGACCTCCCTGGGAAGCTTGTTCCAGTGCTCTGTCACCCTCAGAAGAATGAAGTTTTTAATCTTATTTATATAGAACTTTGTGTTTGTGCCGGTTGCCCCTTGTCTTTTTGCTGGGTCTCACTGTACACCTGCCTTTAAGGTATTTGTATTGATGAGGTCCCCTGTCTTCTGTGAAGTAATCTCTTCTTCAGGCTGCACTGATCCAGCTCCCTCAGCCTTTCCTCCTAAGAGAGATGCTCCAGTCCCCTCCTCATCTCCATAGCCCTCTGCTGGGCCCTCTCCAGTAGCTGCTTGTCTTTCCTGAACTGGGGAGCCCAGAATGGGGTGGAGTGCTCCTGAGGAGGGCTCACCAGGGGGCAGGGGGAGGAGAAGCTTGTCTTCAGAAGAGTAGGACATGTTTTGTTGCAACATTGCTGTTCTATTGGTATGGTTCTTTCCTACTTTTTGGGAACTGTCTTTCTTTCTGCTTCTAATGGGAGTGGGAAAGCATCTATTCATCAGTTTATTTGCAATGGGAATATATGATAACAAGATGAACAAATGAGCTTTATGAGACCATGTGGTGTGATTGTACCACAGCACTGCCAATTCTTCCCATGATTATTCAGCATTATGCTCTTTCATCAAAGAATCATTTGAATTAATGCAGATTTACTTGTAGCATCTGAACATTTTTACAGCTATTATTTTCTTCAGGCATAGCTCTGAACTAATCTCAGGCATTGCTGTCTTATGTACAGTGTTGTCAACTTCAGCTATTTCTTTATATTTATATGATTGTATCAGAATAATGAAAAGAAAAATGCTTTTTGCCCTGTCTTTAATTGAAAAAGGAGTTTGATTTAGCTGATTGTGGTTGTACTATTTTCAGGCATGGACTTAACCTTGCACAGCTGGACTTAAATTAATTTTTATTAGACTGGTGATAGCCTTGCACTGGCTCTTACTCCAGTGGAGTTTCATTTGTCTGAAACAGATTCGTTTAACTCTGCACTGACTTGGCACTGAACTTCCCTAGTAAAATTATTCAAATTATTAGTACACTTACACAAGTTTTAGACAAGGCTAGTTACTCTGCCAGCACATAAATTGCCAACTGAGAAACTGAACAAATACAAATACCAAAACTCCTGCTTTGTTCACCAAACTCTCTGGTGCCACTATTTCCTCTCGAATGCAAATGATTTGCTCTTGGATCCTCTTTGTTATTGCTCATGCTCCATATTATAGCCAAGTAGCTGAAAGGAGTTGATATTTGTTGTCCTTGCCCTTGGGCCTAGTCCCATCCTGAATTTTCAGCATAATTGGTCAAGCAGGTCTCTGGCATACCCTGACAAGTATCTTCCTTGGAATGTCTTGCAGAATCTGCCTAACGTGCTCCATTTTAAGTATCCAGGAATTGCCTACAAAAATGTGCTGAGCTGCTTTAAATATACTTTTACTTACACAAACACCTCTATTATTGTGGAAGTGTAATAGGCATGTAGTTATTGATTTGTGATGTTACTTTTATGTAGAAATATACTATTCTGATAGGAACAATTCTACAATATAAAACTGGTCCAGAAGTAGTTTTGTTACCAGAACCTTATTTGCAAGCCAAACCCTGCTCCTGACATACGGGCTTATTGGTATGAGAGCTCTCTTCAGATGATGCTATGAGTCTTTAAATGTACTTCTCTTCATTACTTGTTTTTCTAATGAGACTCAAAATGTTTCAGCATTTCAGGGAAAAGCATTTTCAGTAGCTGAAAATAAATTCTCTGTTGACACAGTGGAAAGGTGGCATTTTCAGTGAAAAGCTCTCTGAATGTTTTTACAAGGTGATAAGTTCTGTCTGTGAGTTCAAATTATCTCTTTTGGTGTTTGTACTCTTCTTGATGTGTACACATACAGATTTTCTTAAGGGCTTCTAAATCTAGTCACTGACTATCACAAAGCTTCTTGTCAGAACGTACAAAGCAGAGGAAAAGAGTCAGCTATTGTACTGTTTCTATTGCATGTTGCTTATCTTTGATCATTCCCATATAGAGCTTGTGGCATGCTGAGAGATGTGTTTTTCTCTCTGTGTCTTGTCCAGTTTGATTGTTAACTACATGAGTTGGTCTCTTTGTTCAGCAGTTAAAAGCCAGAACCAGGCTGCCTTAATGCATGTTTAGAAATCCAGCAGTTCGGTTCGTGATGCAATTAAGGCTTTTTACCCGGAGGCATTAGCTTTGTTTCCTGAGGGCATGGGTACATAGTCAAGGGAAAAGAGTGATCCCAGATGCTGAACTGTCATTTGAAAATAATGTGGAGGAACAGAACAGGCTTCTTCATGATGCAAATTCCCCTCTTAATTCACAGCTGAGGCTTATGTTTGAGGAGTTGGGCCTACTTACAGGACCTTTTGCCTGCATACTCTGGTACTTCAGATTGTTACAGCCAGGTTGCTCATAGCATTCTGCATTTTACAGAACTTGTGATTGTGGGAGGCTGTTTTAGGAGCTGTTCTTGAAACAATTTTTTTGTTTCAGAATTTTTAGTGATTATTAAGCCACACCCCATCTTGGAGATCCAGGAGCAAAGAAGTCTGACTCAGTATTCATAATGAAAATTAAGCCAGTTTTGTCTGGATGTTTGAAGCTGCACTTCCCAGGGGTTCTGTATGGCCTAGACTTTTTCCAGGAAGGTTTTATATCATCAGTGTGCAGAGATATCACAGTTAAAAACAATGCTAAAGTTTATTTTGACAGCTTCCCTGCCTGACCCCATCTTTTGGCTTGCTTTTGTGGAGGCAGGTGTTTGGAGAGGGGCACTAATCCCTGACTTACATAGATATGGAAGACCTCGTGCTGGTCTAATTAGGATCTTGATGGTGCCCTCTAACCCCAAGTTACTGCTTGGGCCTCTTCCTGTTTTTCTGAAAAGCAAGGATAGCAAATGTCTTTAGTTTGTGTAGCATCTGCTGGAACTATTTCCTCCAATAGGTCAGAGAGTGAGAATTGCTAAGTAGGTCCCTTTGGGTTTTGTATTGATTTGTTTTGCAGTGGCATGGTTGTTCCTAAAGGTTTATGCCTTCTGTCAGTGCATGTTCTTCACCTCTTGGTTATGCTTATGCATCTGTGAGGAGGAGCACTGAAAAAGTGAGATGTGTTGGAAGCTGCATTTTGGTGAGATGGTTTATACACACATTTGGTTTGTTTGCATGTGGAAGTTGCATTTGGTTAGACTGGGTAAAGGTATGAGATGGTGAAACAAGAGTGAGGATGTGGACTGAGAAATAATGTTTTAATAATGTTTATAAATGGAGATTTTTTTAATGCAGCATCACCTGTCAAGAGAACTTTTGAAGCTTTGCTGAGGGGGGTAGTCTTCCTTCCCTAAGAAAAGGTGAAATTATGTCATCTTCTTTATCAATGTTTTTCTGGCTGTTGGATTCAGAAGCCTGGAATTACCTGTGATCAGTTATAGTTTGACAAAACATGATGTTTATTCTTTGCATATCAGTTGTGAGTGAGGAAAAGAGAAATCTTTCTGATGGAACCTTAGTATAAACAGATTCAGCTTAGATTTTCTTTCATTTTTTCATCTGTTCTTGGACAAAACACTTGCATCTGTGCTGTCAGGGACCTGAAATACTAAGCACTTCAAAGATGTTGTGGTTGTTAAGTGTTTCTACTGACAGTACTATGAGTACTGTAGTTCAGTAGCTTGGGAAAACAACCTGTTGGTTTCCTTTCCTCAGTGTGGTGTTGTTGATTTTACTGTTCAGTTTAAAACCATTCATTTCACTGTGCTGTTATTTGTCTCATTTATTGTGGTGTTGCTTTCTTGTGGCTTAATCTTTTGTGTTTCTGAGGGTTTTGCAAGGGAAAGTTTAACAGCCAAAAGTATTAGAGCAGCTGTTCCAACTGAGAGCAAAATGGTGTCACCTTGCACTGCAATGAAGATAGAGCAGGATACAGGATGTGCTGTTCCTTGTGCTTGCTTCAACATACTCATGACCAAGAGACTTGAGAGTTCCTGACAATTTTTTTCTCCCACTAAGCATTGCATTGGGCCAGTGTTAGTTAAGATAGAAAGGATTAGCTGATGTTTAATTCCTTAAATCCCTGCCCTAGGGTTGGTAAAAGGAGGGATTTTCACTTCCCATGACTCCTATATTGAACCAAGGGGAGAATTTGAACTGAGTACATCCTGGCTCATACTTTGCTAGCTAGTTTGAAAAAAAAAAAAAGGAAAAAAAAAAGCAACAACCAACCAAAAAAAAGAGAACAACCCCAACAACCCCCCTGGCCAGGAATGAACTTGTTGAAATGAAGTGACTCTATATGTATCAAATTGTTTGTACTAATGAGCACTGAAATATGAAAAGTGAAAGAATTTATTCTGGTAAGAAAAGCAATGAAGAGAATTCTGTATTAGTAAATGCTTGTGTTAGGAATGCACATTGTTTGAAAATAGTTAATGGAAAAAATACTCATATTGTGAGTAATCTGGCTTGAATCCTCCTGAAGATACTTGACAAAGTAAGTAAAAGGAGAGAACCTTCTTTGTTTAGAATGCACACAAAAATCTTTGGGTTTTAACCATCAGAAAGTTCTTTCAAGATGCAGCTTGGTTTATTTCCATCCTTTTGGATATATTTTCCTCCTTAAATACTGTGACTGGAAAGTTGCTGGATAAATCTGCTTGAGACCACTGACTGAAGCTCAGGAAACTTCTGCTGTCCCCATAGTTCCAGTGTGAGCAGCCTCCTCCTTCATCTGATTGACTCACTCCATTGTCGGGGTATTTCCACATGGTTTGGAGCTTGATTCTGGACTGCAGTTAAGTACAAGTGCTCAGCAGTGGCTGGCTAAAAGTAACCCATCCTGAAGGGAGGTGCAAATGCCTAGGTGTGCAGTGAGGGGTGGCAGGCCTGATGGTGCTTGGAGCTGGGTGATGTTGCTGAACATACTGGACAAGTGTGGCCCAGGTGGAGCTTTGCATCAGCAGGGAGAGCCTGTGGGACCTAGTTCTGTGGCGCAGGCTTTTGGCATGGCTTTGTAGAAAGGTCCTCAGCAGAGGGTACAGCATCAGCTCTTAACAGAGCTCCTCACACACCTCAGGTCTCTATTGCAGTTGTCAGCCTCTTACAGTTCTGAATGCAGGGTCTCAAGTGTTCTGGGGCTTTTTGCCTCTCAGCAGCAATGAGCTATTCACAGAAGTACAGGTGCAGCACCTTTGGAATCCATGGCTTAATGCTTTTGATAGAACAATTCATTTCTTGAGTGTAATATTCTCACATTGTGATCCATTGAAAAGCTGTATTCAGTGTGTTTTTAAAAATTCTTTGTCTATTTATCGAAAAAAAGGACTTGCATAGACATGTGGATTTAAGTACATATAGGATTAAGGCATAAAATGTCTTAAGGTTCATCATGATCTTAAGCTTTGCTGTAATACATTTAGAAAGCTTAGCGTTATCTTTTTCATACATGTTTTATTAATTTTAGGGAGTAGACAGCAAGGTTAAAGCATTGTCCTCTAAACCAGAGAAATATGTCAGAATGTTTGCAACTAATGCATGTGACTTGTGTTAGAAATTACTTATTTAGACATTTTTCTCATTCATTAATTTAGACATATGTATGCTTACAATTTAATTTTATTAGATTGCAGAAAATGTAATAAATTGTCCCTTTCCAGGAAAAGTAAAATTCTGATTGCTGAAGAAGTCTTTCTTTTAATGCCCATTATAAGGCCTTGAGCAATGTGGTCTAGTGGGATGTGTCCCTGCCCATGGCAGAGGGAGTTGGGACTGGATGGTCTTTAAGATCCCTTCCAACCTTTACCATATTGTTATTCTGGAATATGTAGGCAGGATCCCAGTGTGTTGACTAAGCTGTTAGAGCAGTCTTCCCATATGTATGCCGGGCCTCCTTTTTTCCCCTCTTATTTGAGGACATGTCATTTAGCTTTCTAGTTAGTTAGTTAGTTATTCTTCCTTGGATTGCCCTGACCATTTTGATAGCGTGCAGCCCCAGTGGGCTGGGCGATATTCCATTCTATGCTGGTTGCTGGCTCACTTTTTTTTTTTTCTTTTTTTTTTCTTTTTTTTTTCTTTTTTTTTTCTTTTTTTTTCTTTTTTTTTTTTTTCTTTTTTTTTTTTTCTTTTTTTTTCTTTTTTTTTTTCCCTCTTGCACAGTAATTACTCTCCCAACGGAGACAATTAGTGACCCCTTCCATCTTCAGTTTTCTGGCTTTCACTGACTTGTACATTTTATTTGAACTGAAGGACTAGACCCATAAAGAGATGGCCTACTGCAGAGCTGGTGTGGTATGACTAACTCACTTCACACCATCCAGGGGGAGCTGTAGCAATAATGGCAAGAGGCTGAGAATTTGCATCATATAAACATTGTGAATATATTGATTATATCTATACCCATTTGTTTGTTGGTCCTGTAAGGCTTATTCCCTCTGTAAGTCTCCTGGAAACTGCTGATAAAATTTTACTAGAATAGCCCATGATTTTTGTTACCTCTGCATCTTGCACTTGAAAAATGGTGATATCTTAAAATGATTCTTCCCTTACTAAATCCTAAAATGTCCATCAGAGAAGACTCTGCTAATGCTGTAACTTATTAGAGCCTTCTGGAATTATGTTTTATGGCATGCTACAAAAGCCCTGGAGAGTATGCTTAGTTACTGCTGTCATGGCAGATTTCTAAAAATACAGTGCTCTGGAGGCTTCTGTTGGAATTAAGCAACTTCATAATTTGGTGTTCATTAGTTGAGTTTAATGCTTTTACTTGCTGTTAACTTGTAACTGGCTTGATGGCAACTGTGAAGTATAGGTTTTCTTTTCCTTTCTTCTTGATGAGCATCAGGTTTTGGCATAATTTAAAAGCAATTTTTTTTAAAACTGTCTCTGTAATAACTCTAAAGATTGTAACTTTGGTTTGAGGGAAGATTCCTACTATACCAAAAAGTATATATTGATATTCATTCTGATATAATGTAGGAAAACCACTAGGTTTTTCAAACAGGGTTGTCTGTGACACTTGAATTTTTTAGGTAATATCATCACACAGTTTACCTTTTTGAAGAAGTTTCTGGCTGCTGGCTCCATTCCTGGCATTGCAGTGAAATTGTTAATCTGAAATGAAAAGAAATGGGAAGTAAAAACAGGGCTCTCTCTGCAGAAGCCCAGTCAGGTCTGGCAGACACACAGCCCTGCACATCTCCCTGTGCCCCACGGTCAGCGTGGCAGGTGGGAATGACAATTCAGCAGATCAGCAGAAAACCAAGAAACTTCAAAGGCTTAAATGTTCTGTGCTGTCTGCAAGTTTGCCTCTACTGTAAGGCCAGGAGCTTCTGGCCTGTTGATAGGCAGCCAATACTACTTTCAGAGCTGGATGGAGACAGTGAGTTGTAGTCCTATTTAATCTGAACTTTGACTTTCACCTTAAAATCTTGTAATTCAATTAATATAGCGTATTTTATTTTAGAGAATTAGCATGCATACAGAAATGAACTACCGGCAGGCAATTACAGAAGTCTCACTTCATAGAATTTTCCTCTTCTGAAAGGAATAAAATTAAAGCAAACAAAAAACCCAGAGTATAAAACCAAAATGTGTTATTTTGATGCAGGGAGACCTTAGAGGAAAAGGTCTTTATTGTCACAGGAAAATAGCTCATTATTTTTGAGCACATGGTAGTTCCATGACAGAATTCTTTGTATCAGGAATTGGAGATGACTTGGTGATCTGTCTAAGCATTACTTTAAAATGACAAAATTGGCATAAAGAGTGAGTATGTAAAACTGCTGTCAAAACTCTGAAATTTGATAGATGTATTTTACTGAGTTTTTTTTATTTTACTGATATTATCTCATTGTAGAATTTGGCCGTCTCTAAAAGTCTGTGGAATAAAGTTTGATTTGGTTTTTAAAGTCTTTAAGCAGGATGTGAGCTTGGGGAATACTGGATGAATATTGTGTTTTAACTGGTGCCTGTCTCTGCTTAGTCCCTGAAGGCATTGTCAGTGTATGGTCCAGCTGCTTAGGACAGCAATCTTTAAAAACCCTTTAGGGAAAACAAAACTTCTCTACATTCTCTCCCTTTCTTTCCAAGGGAAAATATTTTTCTATGTTCTTCCTGCCTTGAACAGACCTGCTAACTACCACCTTGGACTTTGTAGGTTTTTTAAATACCCTAATATGCAGTAAGCATATTAGGGTATTTAATCATATCCTTCATGTCCAGGTATGAAAATTCTCTGTAGTTCTGTCAGTCATATGAATGCCTTTTGAAGTTCTTTCAGCTTTCCTTATTAGATTGCTTGCATTTGTGAAAAATTGTTGAATGAGGTGTTTCAGCTGGTTTGGGTTTTTTTTTCGGTTTGGGGTTTTTTAGGTTGATTGGGGCATACTTGATATCTGTGTCTGAGTAGACAGCCATCTGTCCCTCAGGCCGTGCCAATTACGCCAACTCTGAAAGCAGCCACAGAAATTCGGTTCTTTCATTGAGCCTGCACAACTGTTTCTTTCACCTTTTGTCGTTTAAGGAGGTTGGCCTGGAGCAGTTATTTTTTGTTGCGCAACCGCTACTTATCAAATGGTGTTGCAAATGAATGGAGCAAAAACAAAAGCTCTTGGCAAGACTTTTTCTCTAAATTAACTTAATTATTGTGGCGAATCTAAAAAGATGGAAAATGATTGAATTAAAATACTTTTAATGTAGAGGGATTTGCTGTGTAGTAATATTTTTTTAAATAATTGCAGGTAACAACATCAGGTTTGTACATGGATGGGTGAAGGTTCCTGTGGAGGGGGGATTTCTCACTTTTTTCTTCTGAATACCCCACCTTTTATTGTATTTGCCAAAAAAAAAAAAAAAAGGACTCATATTCAACATGGCCTGAGAACAGAGCCATGCCTAATTTACTGTATGATATTTCATCTGTATGCTTGCTTAGAGCAGTACTTTAGAAACAGTTCTGCACTTCACTATGCTGCCCTTTGGGATTTTTTTCCCTCTTTAAGTTTAAGTCAACAGTAATTGTTAAGTGATTTCTTTTAGTAATGTTCTGTGCCTTTCTTTTAACACAAAGGTCTGTTTTCAATATTTTCAGATTGTTCTTTGGCTGTTGATCTTTGCATTTTTCCTCTCTATATATTATTAGTCTGTTTTTAGCTTTTTTTGTTATATTTCTTTAAAATCTAGAGGAATGCTTTGAAGTACTTTCTCTCCATGCCTTCTGTCAATTCCACTTAAGTTTTTCAGTAGTGAGTTAGTTTTCACATAGAAAAGAAATACACCTATCTACTGCTTAATGTTACCCTAAATCTCTTAGACTGCTTTTGTTTAATCCAAAAGCAAACTAGCCTTGCCTTTAGTTTGAAACAAAGCACAATGAGCTTCAAACCCAAAGCAAATAACTTTGCAAGTTAGAAGTAATTTAAAAATTGATGTATTTAATTCTTCTGTAGTGCTGCAGTGAGCGGCGCTCACAAGGGCAGTAGTTCTTATTCCCATTTTTGGTTGAGTGTTTGGCTGAAAGAAAACCAAACAGATGATATTTCTCTTTCAGACCATAATGACAGTGGGCTAACAGCTGTGAGCACTCTTGGTGGTTAGCATGGGAGACCTTGGCTTGATTCTTGCCCAGTGAATGTTCTTAGGGGCTGGGTTTGAATGGCTTTATACTAGGTTTGTAGATATTCTAATATGCTGGTGAGACAAGCTACATGTTTGGTGGGATACTGGTGGTTAGAGTGGTTAAAAACAGGCAATCAGAAGGCACAGGGTCAATAAAAACTTTTGCTGGAGAAAAAAACCCATCATTTTTTATTCTAGAATAAAAGTCTGTCAGGCAGGTTTTGAGAAGGAGTGGAACTGAAACCTGCTGCTGCTGTTCACTGAGGGTTAAACATTCCTCTTCCAAATGTACATCAGTGTCTTGCTGAAGCCCTGGTATTAATGTGTTCATATAGATAATGAATTATATGTGTATGTCCAATCTGTGTTCTTTGATACAAACCAGACCCAAGTTCTGTGATGGAACTGATGGTTATCATCAGCACATAGCACTTGGCACACATCTGTGGCTGAACATTGTGACTCCTTTGCAGAGCAGAAAAAATCATCCCTTTGGGAGACTTTGGATTGAATTAATGTTTAAGGCTAGTGGCTATTTAATTGATCACACTGGTCTGTAAAACTAAAGAAATTGTTCCCCAACTCTCCTATTTTATAGATGCTAGTTACTTTCTTCATTAAACTGTCTTCTTGCAGGCTCCCACTGTGTTTTGAAGACATGAAAATGCTTTTGTGGAGAACATTTTTAACTTCTTAGTTTTGAATTATTTAGTATCCTCTCCTCCTTCTTTCCCATAGATGATGTTTTTGCTGCTTTCTTGCATCTTGCTTGATCATGTGCTGATTCAGAGCAGTTAGATAGGAGATAGGAAAATTTGTAGTGGATTAGAATCTCTCTGTACTTTTCCACACCTGGTCATTTAGCTTGTGGCAGAAGGTTGTTCCTGTGTCAGCCCAGACATCTCTCTCAAGAAACAGAGTCGACATATTTATCTCTGGCCTGGTCTCTCTGCTGTTGGCAGGAGTCCGATTTCTCTGAGAGTGGTTAAAGTTCTTGTTTGCCAGTTCCCCTGAAAAAAAGAAATTGTTTGCCACTTCCCCTGGAAAATGTCGCCAAGGTTGCTCCAAGGATTGAAATATTCCGTCTGCTACTGTGCTTCTTTGCAATCAGGCTTTTCTACAGCTGGAGAGTGGGAGAGTAAGTCACATCTGTATTTGTCCAGATGTGGTCCTCTGCTATCATACATACACAATGTTTGCAAATTCTGCTTTTTTTTTTCTTTTAATGCTCTCTAACCTGTCATTTGCCATTTGCACTTACCTTTCAATTATTATTGTATCATGTGTATCCATCTTTATCCTTGCTGTCTTTCCTTCTTGCATTATAGTTATTTTCAGCTGTGTTCCTACCTCTCTATCAAAGCCTTTCTGCTTCTTCCCATAGTCATAGATTCTTTGTACAAACCCTGCCCATCTGTTTCTCACTCTTTGAGTCCTTGTCCTGTGTTAGGGTTTTTTCAATATCATGCCTCCTTCTGCTATTCTTTTCCTTATACTCATCTTTTATTTGTTGTCATAGAGGATAACCAACATGACTTCGAAATAATACACAAAGAGCTGAGGTGTCATTTTATTTCGTAAATTTTTTTGTTATGTGAAATAAAAATTAAAGAATAATTAAAAAATCCAAAAATACCCAAGCAATTAAAATATGTGAGATAAGAAAGCAATATCTTAAATAAGACTGTGTGAAAATCATCTTTGCTTTTAGGCAAAGGAAGGTCTTCTAACCTCATGGCATGGCAACCTTACATGTTGTGTAAGACTGAATCTAAGAAGTTCCTTTATCTCCCACAGTTTGTCATTAATGTCTCTTGCATTACTAATTGATGCGGAATATAGAGAATCAAGAAAATTATAAGATGCCTTATTGGGTGCTTCCAAACTGGAAACCAACTTTTAAAATTTTTACTGCCTTGAGAGCTCCTTCTGTACATCCATTTTAGAGAAAGCAGAAACGTTCCTGAAGAACTAATGAGTATGAGAAAAAACAGAAAGTGATACCTTTATGACCTATCTGGCAGAGAGCATTGGCTTCTTTGCACTTGCAGTATAAGGGTCTAGATAAGCTCCTTGGCGTCTCTACCTCCTCTGCAGGTTTTGTTCCAGAAAAGTCCTGTGTTCAGAGATGCCCAGTGATGTGCCTTGGGGTTTGTCTTCCTTGGACTTCATGAGCTGCAAACTCATGAAGCTCCTAAGTATTTACCCTCTTCTGAACTGTATACCTCTGTTTAGTATGGCATCATGTGGGGACTAACACACCTGCTCTTTTAAGAATTTTGTGGAAAGCCTGGAAGGAGTATTCTTTGACTATCCACCAAAATTAAGATGTTGCTGTACTTCAAGCCGCATAATGAAACCTACACTGCTTCTGTGGCTTACCCACGCTGAGAGCAGCAAGTAAACAGCTGGACATGTTTTTCCTCAAATTATGTCTTACCATTAGTGTAATTCCTGTATAAATTGAAGAAAACAGAAACATTCTTTTAGAAAGGAGACTTTCTTGTCTGTATGCATGCTCACACATGCATGAACACAGAGTAATTATTTTTAAAAATGGAGCTGTGAAAGGAACCACTAAACCCAGTGAGCTGCAGTTGGGCTGTATCCTAATCTTTATGGACCACCAGTATGGAGTTTCTTTTTACTGTTATGACTGATCTCCAAGACTTGCCAGTAAGCTCTGCCTGATATTTATCATACATTTGCATTTAATATTCTGAAAATATGGACCAAACGTTGGTTTAAATTCAAATTGAGAAGCTGATTATAGCCCCAGAGGAATTCAGTATGTGTTGCATGAATGCATTTATATCAGCTGCACAATATAAACCATGTAGTTAAATTATTAAGGCTGGGGATTGCAAGAAGTATTTGGGAATGCTTTTGCACTCAGTGGGATCCTCAGTGAGAAAGGGAATGTAGAAATGGAGAAATCATGTGGGGAATTTTGGGGTAGGGCAGAGTAAAACCTGAACTCTGACAGCTGTTCTTTTCACAATTAGTCCGATATACTGATTGGTGCTCAGAATATTTTAACTATAACAAAAGGTACTTAAAAGGCATGCTATTGGGTGTGGTTTTTTTTTTTTTTCTTGGTTTGTTTGGGTTTTTTTTTTGTGGTGGGTTTTTTTTTTTTGTTTGTTTGTTTTTGGTTTTTTTGTTTGTTTTTTTTTTTTTTTTTTTTTTTATTTTTTTTTTTTTGGTTTTTTTTGTTGGTTGGTTGGTTGGTTGGTTTTTTTTGTGTTGGTTTCAATGCACTAACTGAGTTTCAAACTGTATTTCCTTAGAATTTTTTTTTTCTAATTCATCTCATTTAATATTTCAAGGTGCTTTGTCTGATGCTGAGCATGGTGTCCCTGAGGGTCATGTCATACTCCTGCTCAGCTTAAGAGTTTCCAAAGTATCTCTGGAAAACTGCCAACTGAACTGGAAAGGCCTGGTTCAAGATGGGTAGCAGATTAATGGAGAGAGATCTCTCTTGGCAAATTATTTCTCCTGATGTAACAGAAAAATGGAAGGATTATTACACCAGCCCTGTGAGATTCCTCTGCCTCAGGTCTGAAGGAAGGGATCTCTCTGAGGTTTCGTAGGGGGGCCCTTTTACTGTGTGCAAGGGCCACACAGTAAAAGGGGGCCACAGCTTTATGTGCCTTTCAACAGAGGCTTCTGTTCATCAGCATGTAAAAGGGCTTGGGGCCGTGCCAGTGGCATGCCAGCCTTTGGGAACACCGGTATCTGCAGCTGAGCAGGTGGACTTGCTACAGCTTTTGTCACTGCTTCCATTGAATAGGGGCAGCTGGAAAAGGACCAGAGGAAATCCTCAAATCCAAAGCCTCCATGTTACAGGGTCTTTTGCATAGAGATGCCCAGATTATGATATGAAATAGGATTTTAGTCCCATGCTGAACATGCAGCATATAACAGGATTATGTGCCATGGGAATGAAAATTTCTTAGACTTGGAGTTGCTTCCTGTAATTCTTCTCTGTGGTTCAGAGCCTCAGATTTATATTTGGACACTTTTGTATTTATTTTGTCTTTATTATGTAAGTTATACATGTATTTTAAATTTTAAATTTTTTTTAAATACACGTATTTTAAAAAAATATATCCACTTGTTTAAGTACATTAATATGTATGCACATTTCATAGCTATGTTTAATATGTTACAGAAAAATTTGATTTTGTTCTTTGTTTTCATTATCAGTTTGCAGAGAGCAGTCAGAAAAAAGAGGCTTTACAGAAAAGCATTGAGAAATCAAAAACTGGACGTGAAGATACTGTAAGTTGTTTTGGGGGGAGGTAATCCTACAAGGAAATAGTGCTGAAAGTATGTGCTTCTTGTATATGTAGTACTTCCAGGTGTTTTCAGATTAAAAAATATCTTAAAACTTGAACTACCCAGAGGTGTGTACCAAAGTTTCCAAGGGTTGCTGAACTGCCACATCTGGTAACAACTTAGATGTTGGTTTGGTTATTTGTGATATAAATTCCTAAATTGCTGTTCTGAGCAGCCACGGAAAGCCCAGTGCTCTTTGTATGCTGAAGCTGTTAACACTGCAAAAAAAAGTCTAGGCTTCATGTTTGTCATAAGCAACATACTAGTTAGGAATACTTCATATGGTGTTCTAAGTTGCTGACTTGCATTGAGATATCTAAAGTGATTTAAACCTCCAATAAAACAGGGACAGCCAGAAACTTTCAGGAGGAATTGAATTTTGTAGGAAAGTGCGGAATCTTCAAACTGTTCTGTAGAAACACTCAAGGTTTTCCCTATGTATGTTTAATTTTTCTAGTAAGGAATAGAGTGAAGCTTACCATCAAACTCAGTTAAATCTGCAGTTCCACAAATTCAATTAAAACCTTCTTTTTGGCAGTGTCTTTAATAGGGATTCTTCATTCATTCATTTGCAGTGGACTGTAATCAGGAATCACAGTCAAGTTTCTCCCCTAGTTGTGCTTGTCATGTTTCCAAACAAACTGTTTCAGCCTTGGGCTTCTCTAGGGTGTGGCCTGCCCTAAAGAAAGTTATTGGTCTGGAAATCCTGTTCTGGCTGATGTTTCCAACACTTTGGTTCCTGATTATACATCAGGAAAAGTCCTAAAAAAATCTGGATTGCAGTGTAGGTCTCCAAGCATCTCACCTCCATACCTCAGCATCTAGAAACTTTTGCTTTCTATTCTGCATTTTCAGAACATGCTGAATCCAAACTGTTGGAAAAAGCACTGGGAATATGGAAGTTTGGGGGGGAAAAAAAACCAACAACCTTAAAACCCCAAATCCACAAACATCTTAGACTGCTGGGTTACCATGGAGATTGCCGATGGTAAAATCTTGATTGCTTACAAACTCATGCCATCTGGCTCTTCTAGGGTACCCTAGCTTGAATTATTTGAATATCAGCCAGTTCCAGTGTTTGTCTGTAACTATAGACTGAATTAGAAGTATGTGCTGACCTGGCTGTGAGAGAGCTCATGTTGAGTCAGTGTCTGCAGATTCTTACTGATTGATAGAATCTTTGAGGTCAATATTGTGTACAATCCCAGCAAAAACTACCATGCCATTTTTATGTCATACTATGCCATATTTTAAGTATCTCAATTTATTTTTGAGACTATTGCTCTTAAATGGTGTGGAAAAAGAAAGAAAAATAAATTTAGAGAGTGTTCATAAAGAGCATTTCAATTTGTGGAAGGGTGGATAGTAGGTTTTTCTGTAATGCCATCTTTAATTACAAGACTAGCACTCCTAAATACTGTTTAACCTTTAAGCCCAATAATTAAAGAGATTTCTTTGGAGTTTGTTGAACCATGGTTCAAAGGTTGTAGAAAATTGTTCTTTTGTTGAGCCATTTTGGCCGTAATTTTTTTTCCTTTCGGTTGGTATTCAGTATAATTTAGTGTCACTGAGAATTCTATGTAATAAAATAAAATGCTCAAGTGGTTCATAGACAGAAAGCAGTAGTGAAAGCAGCTTTTAAATTTATATGTTTTTATATAAAAGTCGTGCCCTTGTCTTTTGTGTAATTTAATGTTTGGGTTTGTTTTTTTTTTTATCTCCCAACATCCTTTGAATCCTCAGGCAGAACGTGCAGCTCTGCTGAAGGAACTTGCTGCCCTTCGGCAGAAAAAAGAGCAGCTAAAGACAGAAATAGACAAATACAGGGAATGTGATCCAGACGTGGTTGAAGAGATGCGTAAGTTGTGTATTGTTTGAAGTGATCTTTTGCCTGAAAAGGTCTGCACTTCTTCAGCTTAAAATCATACTCAGGGGTTAGTCAAAAAATATCTGCTTTTCTTTTTAAAGCTGAGCAGTACGAAACAGGTACACTGACCATTTCTTTTCATGTTCTGTTCTATTATATATGAGGAGGTTTATTGATATTTACTCTGCCACTACCTGAGTAGTTAAGAAACAATCCTGTAATTAAAATACTCTTATGCTTTAGAATTAACTTCAGGATCATCCTTTCCATAACCATATTAATTCTAAAACTAGCCGAGAATGTGTATAGGAAGAGGAGTCTCTGGCTCCTGTTTACTTACCTTCACTTCATGCTGTTAGGACAGGTATTTTCCACTTCTTTGTCCTGCCTATTTCAAACATAAGCATTTAATTGAGACACTTAATTGTCACGTACATGAAAGTAGGTTATCACACTCTTGACTGACTGTACTGTCTCTGACATGCTGGGTTTTGTTTGGAGTTTCTAACTCTAATGGAATACAAGGAATGATGAGTGACTTTAATACAGAATTTGGCTCTGAAAAGCACTTAATATTCTGATCCTTAGCATGAAAAATGAAAAGCATGCATGAAATTTTATTGAATTTTCTCTACTGCAGGTTTCATGTTTTATTTATTAGGCTCTTGTATTGCTACCCAAGCACCACTGCATATTCAGGTTGCTGTAATGCTGAAATGCTGTTACAGGGTGATGAGAAACAGGCCTAGAACTTTTTCTGAATAGAGATGTGGCTAAATCTTTCTCCTCCTTATTTTACTAACAAAGTCCACAGCTTTAGAGCTGTTCTGAGAGAAGGCCAGGAACATAAACAGAGTTGGCAGCACTCACCAAATTTGGATGGATATTATTTATTTTGAGGGGCTGTGACATTTTTTGTCAGCTGTGTTATCTTTCCCCAAGGATGTAATGGTATGCCAGGGAATAAGCAAACTTGAGACCTGAGGTTAGTTACTGTGCTGTAAATCCCTCGCTGCCTTCTCTCCTGAGGAGAAGACACATTCCAGCTGATTCCAGCTGTAAAAATGAATGAGGTTCGGCAGATACCAACAGCAGAGGGATGTGTAGCATCAGGTATTTTAACTGCTGAGGTACCCTTACAATCAGCATCACACAGAATGATTTGAGAGCCTCTCTTTTGAAACAGTCACGGTGAGCATGTTCCTAAATATGGCACGAGGGAGCAAATCACAGCTGCAATGCTAGGGCAAGCTGCATTAGCTGGCAAGGGACTAGTATCCTGGAAAGAAAGAGGAAAAGGGAAGAAAATGTAATACTTAGTTGCTTCAGTCATGCCCTTGTCTTTTTGTCTGTATGTTGTCAGTTTGGGTTTTTTTATCCAAGTGTGTGGAAGCTCCGTGTGAATTTCTGTGATGGAGGGATGAGCATTTAAGGGACTTGTAAGGTTAGCAGTGTTGAGCTACCTGTAGGCTTCCCAGGGGAATATGCACATAGTGTTTCAAATTACTGTGTCCTTGAACTTAATTTTAAAAGTTTCTGCTTCATTATGTTTTGTCAGGCATTGCTTCACTGGCAGTGTGCATTGTTGCTGGCAGTGTATAAGGGGATAAATGGTGATGTCAGTTTTGGGGAGATAGTGTCCTTGTCGAAGCTGAATGGAAGTTGACAGGCTTTATGGAGTAGATGGGGGAAAAAAAAAAAGATTAAGGGGCATTTCTTTTGGTTCCAGAGTACAGAAAAGTGCAAAGGCAAAAGTAAGAAGGCAATAAAGAATCTCAGGCAATGGAATTGCGTTCAGCTAGACATACAAGTGACTGCTGCTGTTTCACAGAAAAAAACCCCTTATAATAAAAGTTACTCATTCACAGATTTTCAAACTGCATGTGGGTGATACAATTTTCTACTTCTGTACAATTTAGATAACATGACCCTTGGGATTATTTTCAGTTAAATCACTTAGCTACCTTGTTTTTGAGTCAGAGATGGCTGTTATGTTATGTAATCACACTCCTTTTAACAGTTGAATAGTTCAGTAAAAATATATTTTGTAACAGTTGTCACTTTCTACCTTTGGGTTTTCCCTTTTCCTCCTTAATTACTTCAGCCTGTAAGGAGCTCTTCCTGATGTTCAGTATAAAATTTCACCCTGTTAATTTCTCATCCCTTATCGCACAGAGCTCAGAGATCTGCCTTGATTCTTCTTGTAGTATTTTAGGGCTATATCAAATTGTCGTCTGTTTTCAGTGGCCTTCAAATTTGGAGAGTGCTTTGCTGTGTCTTTTTAGTTTCCCTCTCCCTCAGCGGAGTTTTGCAGAAGCAAACCAATTGCACAGCAGCAAGCCTCAATAAAACGTGCACGTGCACACACACATATACCATTTTCAGGGTCAAAACAAAAGTTTGAATGATTCATAGCAAATATCTGAAGACTCAGCTAAAAACTGAACATCTGTCTTTGCTTCCTGAATCTCGTGGTGGGAAAGTCAAGCTTGACCATGTAACTAAATATATTATAATGCATATTCACAAGGGAGCAAATGGGAAAACTAAACTAAACTCTGGTTTTTGCTGACTTCACTGTTTGTCCTTTTAGTGTCACTGACAAATGTTTTGCTCTATGTTTTGGCTTAGTTTCCCTGGGTTTTGTATTAGAAGTACGTTGCAGTATAAATTTTAATGCCTTCTCAAATTTACAGCATTTGAACAGAGAATTTGTGTGTAACAAGTAACTAGACTAAATAGCAGAAGCAACAAGATTTAGGGACTGACCACTAGAGGAAGCTACGTAATAGTCTGGTCTTGTGGATATATTCAGATAATTCCACTTTACAGGAACGGTATTGTAAAACTATATCTAGAACAGCAAAATATGTGGGTTATTTTCTAATGACTTCTGCAGTTCAGAAGCTTGTCTTTGCCACTTGGTAATGTTGTTTTGAGACACCTTCTGTGAGTTAGGATTGATTAATAAATTATTTCTCAAAGGCAGTAAAACTGACAAGTCATTTGAAGTAAAAAAAAAAGCCAAACAAATAGTGGGATTTTATATTTTTAATTAAACCTGTGATCCTGCTTCAGATGGTGCAGGACAGAATCATTGTTTCTCACCTTTGAGACGTGTCTACCTAGGCTAGAATATATTCTCATGGGAGAGCAGCCATTGTAGAGAGATTTGTCTTCTGTGTGACACAGCATGTATGTATGCAGAGTGGGAGATGTGATGCTGCTAGATTCTTTAAAGGTTATGGTACACGACAAAGCCACGGAGAACACAAGCCTACAATAGTTCATAATTTATGCAGATTTTCATAAACTCAACAGAAAAAGCTCCACCTAGTATCGAGTTTAACCTGCTGCATATGTTTAATTCTTTCTACCCACCAGAGAGAGGTGTTAGGGAGCTAAGAAAAATTTTCTCATAATTAAATTTATGGAAAAGTTTGTCTGGCAACATAAGTGTATAAATGGTTGGGACTTTACTCTGAGTTGCTGGTCAGCTTGTAATTGGAAACAGCTAAATACTTTCAGTGCTCACTGTAAGATAAACATTTCTAGAATTTCAAAATTCTTGTTCTTTCACTGCAATAAAGGAATGTTGGTTTATGCTTTATTAAAATAAGCTTTTTTTTTTTTTTTTTCCAAAATAGCCATACTTTCTTACTGTGTGCCTTTGGATAGGGCAGCTCTCTCATAAATAGTCACATACTGACTGCAGTGACTTCTGTGTGGTATGATTACTAATATTTATGGGGTCTGGGATCTTGCCTGTCAGCATTCCTTTTTTATTTAACATGTTTTTAGAACGTCTGGTTACTGATAACTTTTATGTCTTAGGCTTTTACCTTTAAAACAGTGATCTGAACATGTCTAGGCAAACTCTTTTCTCAGAAATTAGCAAACTACCAGATACAACACATGTAGCAATTTTGGTGTCAGCCTTTTTACTTTAGCTCTGTTGGTTTATATCCTGTAACAAGAGAGGCAAGTGGTTCAAATGGACGTATTTCAAACTACAAATATTCACATTGTTACTCTCTTGACTCTCTGAATGTGTGACCTCAGAGGCATCGCTGCCAGTCCAGTTCAGAGTTAGATTATTTTCTGAAACTAATACTTAGATGGTTCTGTGAAAACAAATTTTGGTAAAACATCCAGACCTTACTGAATGCCATGAAAATACCATGTTATATGTAATATGTACTTGAACATGTCTTTTTTTTTTCCTTTTAGGTCCTTCAAAAATATCTAATTCTCACGTTTCTAAACAATGAAAATTTCAGCTTGACAGACTGTTGTGAGGCATTGTCAGGGTATACAGACTTCAGGAGAAAATAATGCTGTATTGTTCAGTTTTTTCATTCATCAATGCTGAAAAGTTAGTGTTGATTTAGCTACTGTATTTTTGGAGTGCACAGTTTGGGGGTTGGTTTTTTTTTTGTTTTTGTGGTTTTTTTTTGGTTTTTTTTTTGTTTTTTTTTTGTTTGTTTGTTTGTTTGTTTTTGTTGTTGTTGTTTTGGGTTTTTTGTTTTTGTTGATACACCTAGCTATTCTCTTATGTTCAAATCAATTTGAAAATACGTTACATGTGCAGATGTACTTCATGTTAAAAAAACTTTAGTACCAAGTGTTAGATTCTTCGAGAGATTCTTACTAATGCTGGGAATAGTTCTTTTTCCCAGAAGAGAAGCAGTAGTGAAGAAATGAAATGAAGATTGGACTATCTTGGCTAATAGAGAGACTTTAAAATTAGTTGCATCAATTTTACTCATAATGCGTGAGAATGCCAATAATTTATGAAAGGGTTTAATGGGTTGCTGTTCAAAGATGGATTGTTGTTCAGAAATCACATCATAAAGATGGTTTAAACTAAAAAGCCTTATCAGCAATATCAGCTAATGAACTATTAAGTATCTATTTTTAAAAATATAATGTTTCCACTTGGAAAAGTGAAAGTTTACAAATAATTTTAAGCCTGGCCAATCGCGTACAGATGAACCCTATAGAGAAAATGTTTTTTTAATCACCTTTAGTAGCAGTATGTTCAGTTTGCAATTAGGAGAGTGTTTCCTAGCCACTGACCATGGAATATGCACCTGGCATCTGAGAGACAAGCTGTGCTCTTTACAGTTTATGCAGCAATGCCATTAACAAAGCTCTGCAGTTGGAAGCTAGTCATTCTGCTGGTGTTAGACTTGTATCTTCACTCACATGTGATGTGTTGTATCTGGTAGTCTTAGAGGGTTAAACTAAGCTTTCTTTGGAGTGAATCAGACACTTGCTTAAAAGTACACAGAAAAATAATAGTTACAAAAGCAAGAACTCCTTTTTTTAGTTAGTCTCATCTTACAGAGTATATTTAATATATTCATCTCCAGAAGATCTGGATGACAGTATGACAGGAAATAGACAATGGATGTTCGTGTATGTAACTTGAGGCCATCTGCTACCAAGCAAAACAAAACTACACAGCTCACACACCCACACCTTTTTTTTCGTCCTTTATCATGGACTACCAGAATAGATATAGATGTGCACCAGTAATGAAAGGACATTTTTACTCTATTGGTTCTTAACTAATTGCATCAAACTAAGAATTTTGTTTTGTTTCCCTGCTCCCTATACTGTTCTTGGAATGGCTTGTCATTCATTTGGGAGGTTGACAAATTAAATTACCTGTTCAAAAACTACATTAAAAGATAAACCTATGAAAACTAAACATAACTTAGTTTCTAGGAAGAATGAAGAATAGTAAATACATGTAAACGTAGTTTCATACAGTAATGATAACATTTTAGCTGTTAAGTTGAGAAAAGGAACAGGGTACTTAATGAATGGAGTTACAAATGTGTACTTGCATTACTGATCCAAGCTCCTTTGGTAATCATAGGAAACTGGATGGAATTGCCAGTTTAAGCAGAGTATCTGCTCCTTCATCTTCAGCCCTTCTATTTATTTTTTTTTTAATCTTGAAAATCAAAGGAGGCTTGTTTGCATTTCAGCTATTTAGAAGGCTGGTTCTTTGACCAAGGAAACACTTGCTAAGAAGAGTCTGGCTTTGATTACCAGAGGCTGTAATGTAGTTGTTTGAGGACCTTCCCTGAAAAAAGCAAGTTGAAGAGTTCTCACCTTGGCCCTTCATTCCAGTGCTAAAGTTGACCAGTGATAAAAGCAAGTTGTCAGCTCAGGTTAGGAACTGCTGGTGTAGATGCCCATGTCTTGTGATGGACTTTCCTGAGGTCTTTGAAATCTCTCTTTCCACCCAGAAAATCTGATAAAGTCTTTCACTGCCTTCCTCACATGACTTTCATACATGGTCATTTGTTGTGTACCTCACAGAATTGTCTGTCATGTGGTAGTGTTCCTGAAGAGCAACCAGGGATCTTCTGACCAACTAGGAACAGGTGACAAGTTTTCATAAGGGCATTTTCATGAACCCTGCAATGAATTGAACTGTTAGAAAATGGATTTTAAAAAACCTGAATGAGGCAGCAACAGCAACCTGTAACAGCAACATGTAAATGGGTGAGCAGCTTTTGGCACTTGGGAAGAAAGGAAAATATAACAGCCATGAAGAATAATGAAGGAAGGGCTACCAGGACAAGCTGGGCAACTTAAGGACTGTCTGTACTTACATACCTAAGGCACAAAACTTAAAGTGAAATGTGGGGCTTTCAGCTGAAGCTGGAAAGCTGAAGTCCAGAAGAAGGGTCATATGACTTTTAGCAAAAAGCCCTTATTCTCTGCATTTCAGAGAATTTCTCTATCTCTGTGTTTGGCCTTCAGGTAGGAGATTACTCTGCAATGAAGAATGGTCCTAAATGTTTAGACTCACGCACACTTTTGTTTTTATACCTCAAACACATTCTAGCCAGACTATTCTTAGGGAGTGTAAACTTAAAGCAACTTGCTTTAAAATGAAGCTGCATTTTAGCTAGTTAAGCAAAAAGTATGTTTTGTCAGTGGGGCTTTTCTTGGGCACTCAGTTGGAGGACCAAATCTTTATATAATATATGTAACAAACACCCTGCTTAAATGAATTAGGCCACTATGGCAGGTTACTTTTTCTTGGAATCAAATGAGAACACTCACAAGACATGTTTTTGTTATTTTTGTTTATTTGGTTTCTTAATTGTTTATATTGGAATGACAGGAAAAATATGTAAAGTGAGAGGCTCATGGATGAAGTATGTCAATATACTTTATTGTCTGAGCCAGTAAACCCTTACAGCAAAAGCTGTTGAGCTGCGTAGGAATGGTAGATACTTGATGAAATTTGTGATGTGGAAAATGGCTACTTATGGCTACATTTATGACACTCTTTGATTTAGGAGTGAATTGGTAGCAATCCATTTGAGCATTTCTAAAACCCTGGTGAAAGCATCAAATGGTCCTAATCTATAGATCCATTTATATATGAAACAAAAAGGCTTTTGTGGAGTAGGTATTTTGCTTCTATCTTCCAGTGTTAGACCTGCTAGGTTAGTTGTGTATGGTAGCACTCATTCAGACCGTTTTGATAAAGTTATTCAAAGGAATGTACTGATCTATATATTTTCATGACTTTCACATGCAAAATTAGCTCAGGAAAGATATTGTGGATTTTCGTTCATTGTCTTTAGTACTAACGTGCAGGACTTTTGAGGTCTTCTCTGGCCTTGCTTAAAATATATTGCTCATCTTTTATGTTAAGATACATCCCATATTTTATGGGATGTTATATTACATTTTCATTATGGGTTTATCTGGATTATGACTGTCTGTTCCTAATGCCTTGTTCTGTGCTATTTAATTGAAGTTTTTGCAGGGCAGGTGGTATAAATGCAAGAGTAATGTTGGCACATTTGACAGTATTTCCAATAGTTTTTCTTCCCTTCTCACTTTTAACATCGTATGAGCTAGTTTCACTGAAAAGAGCAGGGTATCAGAGAAAAATTCAGAACAGAAAACCAATTTGGAAACACCTAGAACAACACAGAGGTTTTCTCTCTGCCATTGTAAGAGATCTTTGTAGATTGGGGGAAGTTTGTCTTTGGTGTTTTGGGTCAGTTTTGCATGATACTGTTTTAAGGAAAGTAGGGAAATGCAATCCTGATGAAACAGCAGTAGTGTGCATCTCAAACTATTTTATAATTTGTGAGCAGTTCAGTATCAGAAAGGGAGGTGGAATTGATGAAGCTCTGTAATACAGTCTGTCATGTATGTGCATCTGCTCAGTGTTTATATTAATGAGCTGGATAATACGATAGAAGATGTTCTTTTGTTACATTTGCAGTGGTGACAGTAGGAGAGACTGCACAGACAAAGGACAAAGTGGGATTTCACAATGATCATGACAAATTGCGAAGATAGTCTAATAAATACAGGATAGCATTCAGTAGTGGCAAGTGCAAGGGTATTACCTGTATTCAAGGATATTGTGCTACACAGATAATGGTCTGAGGCAGTTGGTTAAGTGGAGAGAATTTGAAAAAAGATGTCGGAGTTACAGTAGTATACAGGCTGAATATAAGAATTTTTCTTGTGCCAAGAAAATTCCCCATACTAAGATACAAAAGCAGTAGTATAACCCACAGTGAGATGTATGAAATAATCTTTCTGCTGAAGGCAGAAAGTGTGGCACTAAAGGCTTTAGCATAGCTTCAGCTGTAACAGTGTCAGTGTTGGATATCCTGCCTGAATATACCTGATTTATTTTAGAGCATTCATATATTCATGTAACTAAGTGCTCAGAGTACAGCAGAAGGACATTGAGCAATAATTCTAAGAGACAAAAAAACTACAAAAATAGGGCTCAAAAGAAGATGGTTCCTGGTGGGTTTTGCATATATGTATCTCCTCAAGAAAAGTGAAGGAATAGCCTGTTACTCGGGTTCATGGAGAAGATAGCAAAAAGTAATAGCCTTAAACTGTAAAAAACAGAAAATTGGAAACAGGCAACAAATACCTCAGAAATGGCGTCGGTGAAGTTGAACATGCCTTGAGTTGTGGTACAGAGACCCGAGATCCTCTTGCAATGCCTTCCAGACTCTTCTCTGCAAGGTCTGCGACATGTGAGGTGACAGCAGGTTGCAATCCACAACTGGCCAAACACCATGGAGCCCTGGGATGGGCCTGGAGCCCTGGGATTGGCCTTCTTACGAAATACAGTTCAGCGGCTCAGAAGAGTGCAAGTTCCTTTAGCTGTGCTGAAGGTGTGGAGTTTATTAGTGAATGAAATGGGGAAGGAGGAGTTGTCCGGTGCAAGAAAAATAGAGTGGTGTCAGGCAGCCCTGAATCAGCCCTGAATCAAGTTGGTGTGCTTGTTTGTGTTTTGCAAGCACTTTGCTTCCCTCTGCTCTTTGGATGAAAATAGATGTATTTTAGTTACACAACTAAGATTTCAGTGTGGGTTTTCAGGTACAACACTTGAAAGGTAAATGGTCTTTTTCTGTAGGTCCATCAATATAGTAAAATTAAGTGCAAGAGCATGTCTTACATTGAGGAATTTTTTGGTAGCAATTCTGACAAATTCTGTTGGACATTTTTCATGGAGACCCTGCGTACATACTGATGAAATTTGACAGTGGTGACCTTTTAATATGGGACAAGAGGGAGTTTTTTTGCTGATGAGACTTGACACTTTTTTCAAACACACTGACAGAGATCGCAGACCCTTTAAAAGCATATTCTCAGCAATGTGGATCAGCTTCTTAGTAGCTTTACTGTGCACTGCCACGCCTCACCAGGTAGACAAGACTGGCACTGTGGTATCTCTTTGCTCAGGTTCATTTTCAAGCTTGTATACACAGGTGTTGCAGCAGAAATACTGATTTAATTAATTCATTCATATATCAGTATTCTTGAGTATTTTTCTATCACAAATAGTTTATATTGTGTTCTATGCTTTTCAAAGTAGTTGTAGATCAGTAAGGTAGCATTCATAACTGTCAGCGCTTTTTCTTGTAGTGCTGAAACTTTATTCAGAGTCTAAAATAAGTCAGTATAAAAAGTTGTGTTGAGTTTGTGATGCCATTTAAATCAAAAGTCATATTTACTTGACTTGAATTTATTCATGAATTCTGAAACGTTGTGACCTGTTGATTAATATCATGAGGAAAAGTGTTGTGTGGGATACTGGAGTCTGGGGGAAGAGTGGTGTTATTCTGGATTCAAAGGAATTGACAGAATTCTGATGTGCTATCACTTTTCTACACGGCAGCTCTTTATTCTGTTTCTAAGAGGAAACACCTCTTTGGGAAGCATGGGGGAGGATAAAGATTTCCAGTAATGTGGAGGGATCTGCCTAATACAGGGTTACAAAACATTCTTGTAAAGCTCTTCTTGTCACATTGCAACTCAGCCTGTTGACAATGTTGTAGATGACTTATTCTCAAGGATACTCAAATATGGAACTTAAGAAGCCACTTCATCATGTCATTGGCATAAATAGTCTCCAATGGCAAGCCACAGGCTCTTGATCAGAGTCTGTGGTGTCAGTTGTGAATGGACATGTGGGTAGGAATTACTAGACAATAACTTTTTGTACTTTCTTTGCATGACAGGTGTATAATTTCTATGCTCTCCTTCTACCCTGGCCTGTGGAGATGGGATCTTTATTTGCATAAGGTGTTGCCATTACTGGGAAAAATTTTAGAAACTGCATCACAGGATATTATAATGATGCTGCCCCAGGAGAAGTAGGAAAACAAATCTGTCATTGTGATGATGGCAAGGTAATGTTTCTGGGAAGTAAGGGCAACCTATGTGCAGGAGAATGGGTAACAGTCTGCAGAAGGCAGTGGATAATCATGGGAGGTTCAAGTTCACGTACAGCTCCTATGGTAGTTGCCATTTTTCATCTTTGAATTCAGTCTAAGTGAATGCATATTTATTACAGGAATTCAAATCCACTTAATGCACTTAATTTACCCTGACCAATTTCACGAGAGAGATAGGGAATCTTTGGGCTAATAATCCTCCCTGGTCCCTGAGAACAGTTGCAGCTGTTCCCTGCATTTCATGCAGAGGAGTTGTGATCCATGCTGTAAAATTACTCCCTCGCCCACATGCTGAAGACTGCGGTTGTATTTTGCATGTATCTGCTAACACCCTACAGGCTGATGGGTGACTCTCTCCCTGGTAAGGTGCTAATTCTCTCTGCAGTCAGGTGCCTTTTAAGTGAGGAAGTCATACCATTTTCTTGTGGCATTAGTTGTGGTAGGTCAAAACTGGCACTTAAGTGTGTAAGCTTTATAAATACAATTAACTTTTGTTATTCTAGGGATGTAGAGGTTTCTGGAAGTCCTTAAAGTTATCCAGAAAATGCCAGAGTAGGATATAGGAGATCAAAGAAAGCTACAGCTCTTTGTTAATTTCTACCAGCTCAGGTGGTTGTGAGCTGGTTCTGGCCATTGGTTTGTTGTTGTTTTGTTTCTTTTACTATAGCTACTGGAACTATAGTATGTTGTCTTTATGTGGGAAATGGATTTGTAGAGAATTTTTAAAGCTTGACAGAAGGTTTATATAGTATGTATTTGTATGTGAACTTGGAGATAGAAAACATTGACTTAGAAATGTTATGGAATAGCTATTGTTGAGAGAAATGGAGCTAGAAACAAGTTTTAAAGGATGGTTTTGTAAGTAAGACTAGATATTTTGGAGAAATAGAACGTGAAAGGTGTATTGTAGTAGGACTTAGGGGGAGTAATTTTAGATGATTGGTTTGAAGGTATTTATAGTATTGTGTGGTAAAAGTTGATAGGTTAAGAAATGTTTATAGTGTATTGTAATTAGGAAATAGTACAAATCCATTTTCCACACCTTTACAGTCTGAATTTGAGTACTGTTCCATAACTATAACCTTAATGTTCCCTTAATGATATGCGTGAGACTTAAAAAGGATTTTAGGAAGAACCTAAAGTAAATTTGGAAAATGTTTCTAAGGAGATGGTGGTGGTTGTTGCTATCACAATTGTTTTTTGCCCTCTGGAAATATTTGAGACTTCTACAGCTTTTGGCCATTCAATTTTGGAGTGCAAATAGGACTTTTAATTCCAACCCATCTCCCTCTTGCAGTGAAAAAAGTGAGGGAATCTGGGGGAAGAGGGAAAGAGGAGGCTGTAGTTCTGCAGTAGGCTGAGAATGACTGTAGGGGCTTCCCCAGTCAGATTGGAAACATTGTGGCCTTATAATGATTTGAGTCGTATATAATGCCTGTTGAGATTTGTGAGAAACACTGCTGTGCTGATGTTCTGTGCTGCTGGCTTTGACTCCTGACCAAGTGCTGTCCATTTGCTTTAGAAGCTTCTTAGTGCACCTCTGCCAGCTGTCCATATGCCCTTTTGTCACCTCAGTCTCCTGGCCTGCTCCAAAATCCCTGCAGGTCACTGGTAGAATGCCACTTACCTGCATTGAAAAGCATATTTCCAACCCACCCTCATTTTCTTTTTAGACATATGCTGCAGCTGGACCTTTTTTCCCTACCTTTCCTTTCCTCTGTGGGGATGGAGGGGATTGTCCCTGTGATAAGGACATTCACAGAGACTTGGGATAATGATTCAGCTCCTGGAATCTGGGCTTTGTGAGTTCCCTGCACTTCTCCAGAGATACTTGGGGTTGAGGGGGGAAAAAAACCCCAACCAAAATAAACAAACAAACAAAAACCTCACCAAAAAACCAACCAACCAAAAACAAACAAATAAAACCACCCCAAAGCAAAACAAAAAAACCAAAACCAACCAACCAAACAAAAACACACAAAAACCCCAAACAAACTTCCATGAGGACTGGTGAAAATAACTCTCTGTCCTATAAGATTTCACTCTTTCAGGTGTATTTCCAGCTGTGTTTTGCAGACATAACAGACCAGCACTTCAAGTCTTGCTGCTCCTGGGCCTTGCATTGCTGGACATACAGTGGTTGCTTTTGTTCGCTTTTGGGGACAAAAATGCAAACTTCCATTTTCTTTCTTTGAAAATGCCAAATGTGCCTGAAATTAGTCAGCAGAGGATACAGGTATCTGCCTCAACCAAATAAATGACTTGTATCCTGCAGGCGTGGGACTGGAAAAGTCTATTGATGCATTGGCTCACAAATAGGTGAAATAAATATGTAATGTCCAGAACAAATTGATTGTTTTGCAGCTTCCAGACAGCCATCACATATATTGTCAGCCTGTATGAAGATTTATAGCTACAGACTGTAACTTATGATAATGAGAACATCTGGAAGCATATGGAAAATGTTGCCTTCCCTATTGCTCACCTCTACTGTATATTTCATTGTCTTGTGCAGATTCAGTACTGAGCACTATTTAGTAGCTACCAAAAATCAAGTTCAGTTAGAGCAGCTCTGGTGAGCAGGAGGATCAGAAGGACTCCAGCTGAATTTGGGATTCTGTGGTTGTGATGGTATGGGCAATTAGCCAGTTGCTCTTAGCGCTGTGTTTGAGTTTCTCCTTTTTACAGCTTCATATAGTTGGTGTTCTCGTTCTGCTTTGGAATGTATATTTTTGAGTTCCCATGCTATTGCTGTCTTTAGATGTTGAGCTTTTTTTTTTTCAGTGCAGTCTAAAAACCAACCTGGCTGTGTGATCCTCTGGAGCTAGAGAGCAGGCAGGCAGAGGTAGCATGACTTTGAGTTAGTTACACCCATGCATAAAGTAGGTGTGTCTGGGGGGGGTGTCTGCCTTACTACTCCTTCTTTCCCTCATCCTCTGTGCATGTATATATACAGGTGATGCAACCAATAAAAGCCCCAACAAGCAACTATGAAAGAGTTCCAAAAAGCAGTGAAGGTGCAGATTTCTTCATTTCTGTCAGTTCTTGTGATGGAGGTCTCTGGAAGATGCTGGCAATGATGCAGATGTGGCTGGTGTCTTCAGGAGATACATAACTATCAAAGCCTGTCTCTTGTTCCTCTTCCAGGCATGGTGTTGGTTGCAGCAGACACACCAGATCATGCAGTGGAATCATAGGCAAACTGATTAAGACTGATCTCAAGGGACTTAAATCTTGCTTTCAGATAACTAAATGTTCACCTGTAGCCATGAGACACTGGGGATTATATGTCTGTCTCTCTTAACTATCTATATCTGTTATAATGGGATTTCTCCATTATAGCTTCCTGCTCTCACTACCATGTTTTCATTTCTAGCAACAACTCAGTTTTAGGCAGTGACTGCCATTCTAACTTGTTGTCCAGCCTATGTCTGTCGTCACCTCAGCCTTTTCTTTGACAGAGGTGTGAAGTCACATTTTTCTGAACATGTGATCCATCGATCACATGTGTGTGTTTTGACACACATGAGCAGTGTTTGCTGGATGTCAGTGCACTGTGCTGCCACTGTGTTGAGCTGGTCAGCTGCTTCCAACAAAGCTGAGCTTTCTGCTGAGACCTCGCAGGTGCTGTGGAATAGGTTGCCTCCCCCACCACCAGGATGCTGTCACCTCACAGCTCTGGATCCATGGAGTTGAATGCCATCCCACTTTCCCCCACTTAATTTCAAAATTCTTTACTTGGAGTCAAATACAGCTGTCAAGTTTTATGGTAGAATTTTCGAAAAATGCTGAGTGAAGTATCGTAGGTCACACATTTCAAGTCTTGACGAGTGGAAGCAGACTTGCTTTAAATAGGGTTAGCTTAGGTACTGTTCCAAATGCCATTAGCTGCAAGTTGTCAGTGCTGCCAGCTGTGGAACTGAACAAGTGGGGATGGCAGCAAGCACTAGCAAAGGAAATAAGAGGTATCTCTCTCAGGCTAGGAACAACTTGAATTTCTGATGCATGCAAGCAAGCAAAAATGTAATTTTTTTTTTCCCCACTCAGTTTTTTGCTCATCTTTTTTGCTTTTCTTTGTGCTGTGCTCAGACTTTCTAATTGTAGGCCATTTTTAGAAACTATATTGATTTTAAAATAGTATATTACTCCAATGTAAACATTTTTTATATCAGTTACAGGAGTATTAAGGTTGGAATAATGAGCACTTCCTTTCCTGTGTGCTAGCAGATGATTTTTCAACATTATTTAATTTGACTTAGAGTAATTTGTATAGCAATGGATACCTCATCATGTATCCACATCTCAGTACCCTGGAGACAAGTTTCATGCTGACCATTCAAATGAGTATTACCATGCAAGTGCTGACAAGATTGACTGGGAATAACTTAAGTTACATGTAGGCGTGAGAACCAGGATGATTCTGATAAATTCCCACGTTACAACCTGACCTGCTTGATTTGACTCAATTCTTACTTTAATGTGAGCAAGGTGATCTAAGAGGAATTCTCCTTGGTTGCTTTGTCTCATGGAAACTATATAAAACCTGTTTGGAGTAATGGTTATTTACTGTTGTGGGTTTAGTTCTGGAATGGTATTAAGGGACATAAGCTAAGTTTAATAGCCAGAAACATTATTTTGTCTTAATTTCATTGAGGGAGTTCTCAAAGCCTGGGAGACATTCCAGAGCTATATGATAAACTTTTGGATTGATATGACAGACTGCTGCCTAGTCATTTTCCTTATCTATATAGAGTCATACATACCCATGTGATGGTTTACTTATGTATAGAGAGGATTATGAAATATTTTCCATCTCTGTTGCCTCTGGTATTGTCAGGCCATGTATCCAGTTCCAATCTTGGTGAAGACAATTAAGCCCCTAGGCAAGCCAAACTGGGGTTATTTTATTTTAAAATACACTTTAAAAACCTATAGTTATTTATATGGTATCTTTTATGCTCTTTGCTCCTCTTTTTCTTTAACCTAGCTTCGTGCTTGCTGGAACCTTAAAAGTATAAAAGAAGTGTTTGGAAGCAGTAGAATAAGTTCCTTAAATTGTGTGGTTCCATAAAAACGACATCAATAAAAATTTAGTCTCTGTGCCTTGAAACTTCGTGATGATTTTACTGTGATGCATGCTTTTATTGTTTTGTGGTGTTTTTCTCTGTTTCAGGCCAAACAAACCAAGTGGCCAAGGAGGCAGCCAACAGATGGACTGGTGTGTATTGCAGTGACACAGCTTCACACTAGAGCAGTTTCAGTAAAAGACCTACTCACTGTTAAGAAATTGAAATTTGATTAGGACTTGACATAGGATAGTCCTCACTTATGAAAACAGAGAAATTTATTTTACTTGTAGAGCTATTATGATTCAACGAAAAGAATACATCCTCTCAGTTTAGTTACTGAGTGTACTTCATATGCCATAACAGATCTGTCCTTCTGGTGCTGTCTTGTACACTGTGTTAAATCATGAAACTCATTTCCTTGGATGAGTTAAAATCTCCTAAGATCAGGAAAGCAATAGAGACTGGAAATGGTGATGCCAAGGTATTCAGAAAATTTAATTTTATTCTGAATGTTCATTTCTTTCTAAAGAGTAGAATGTTTGGGGGAATCATATTGCTGCTACCATGTGACGAATGCTGATACAAAGTAGGTATTTCTCAAATTAATTGATCAGTTTTGACAGGTAAAATGATGCATAGTTTTAAGAAGTGTTACTGTGATGACATTCACGTGGAACTTTAACTCAATTTTCTGTTGTTCCTTCGCTTTGCTCTATTCATTCCCATTTTGCAAAGCAAGACATTTATATGTCCTTATGGTTTTTAAAATTATTTAGAATATTGTTTATAATTTTTTGTCTAGAATAGATCACCTACTGATGGACCCCCTTGTTATCATTGGTTGTGCCAAGTGCAGCAGGATATCATTGTCATAGTCTTTGGACTATTATTTTGTATCTGAGTTGTTTACTGCATATGGGGAAATAAAATTATGTATTTAAAAATAACTTCTGGGAGTTGTCAGGGCTTCCTGCTGTTGATGACAGGCTGTTCTCAAGGCCTGGAGTGAGGTAAAGGAACTGTGCCTCAGCCTGTAGAAGGTACTTCGCTGTTTAATTAGACAATTTGGTTATATGCTTCAGCATATTTTTCTTTTGAAGAGACAGTTTTAAAACCAAATGTGGGATGGCTAAAGAAAAGAAAAATATCTCTAAGCTGTGCAGAGACAGGGAACACTTCCTCTCTTAAGGAATGCTGCAATTTATGGGTGTTAAAAATGACGTAATGAGTTTCAGTAAATGCTGCAGTGAAAAATTATATGAAATTGAATGAAATGTATATATGAAAGTAATGTGATGCTAAAAGAGAAGTGCTGACTAAAATAAAGCTTCTTGAATGTCTTTTTTTAACTTCAAAAAATACGTCTGAACAAGCACACAGCACTAGAAAAGACCTTACAGTTAATTTAAATCAAATTTTTGTAGCTGTAGACAGTCACATAGTAGGTGTCTAGTTGAAGAAGGACCTATAAAATACTTACTATGCATATTCACACTTACCTCATCACTATAACAGGCTTACACTGTAATTGTAGCTTTCAGTCTCCTTGTAAAAGAGGAGCAAGAAAAGATAAAGCTAACATATTTTTATTCAGTGCTAAGTAAATTATTTCCTCTTTTTTTGAGGTTATTAACAAAAGCCTCATGTTTCCTGTTCTAAATCTACTTAATAATGATATTCCCCACTATGTACCTTTTTCATACACACAGGAGATACTGCAAATGGAAGTATTTTGTTGTAGCTGAGACTATAATTCGTGCTTTGCTAAGTACTCAAAGTGAATGTTTTTCATTCTGTTTACAGATAATATCTTTTCAGTAAAGTCCTGGGCCAAGCGTAAATTTGGATTTGAAGAGAGCAGAATAAATAAAGGTTTTGGAATCCCAGAAGATTTGGATTACATCGATTAGTTTTCAGTTGATGGCTGACACAGTTGTACATAGTTTGTTATATATTCATAGCTGCCATTAAAATGTGAATCCTCTCCAAACAGGTGACCACCCTTTAATTTACTGGTTTTGTTAAAGTTAATAAAATACTAAAAATATTTGTTGCAGGTTTTTTTCTTGTACTCTGTAGGCAGTAAATATCTTGGTTTCTTCTGTGAGACAGACTTAGAAGAGGTTATATGGAATAATTATTACGGAATCTTGAGACTGGATTTAACTCTTCCTTTGCTTAACTTGGAGTAGTAAGTACTAAGAGCTAGAAGCTCCAGGGGTTTATGTTTAAACATGTTGATGCCTTTGGAGTGGGCATAACAGGGAACAGTATAGAACAGGATGATTTTTTCCCTCATCTCACCAATGAAATAGAAAAGAGGCATAATCCATTAATGGAAAACAGTGAGACAGTAAGGAGGTGAGAAAAGAAAGGCTGAAGTCTGGTTTCAGGTAATTTTTTATTGTGTTGCTAGAACTGCATGTAAGTTTAGTGACAAAATTATATTTGTTGTTAGAAAATACTAGTTCAACAGAGCTGAATCTGTTCCAGAAAATATATTGGATTTGACGCTGAGAAAGCTGATCTGGTCAAGAGTGTATCTGCACAGAAGAGGGAACAAAGAGCACCCATCCTTTCACACCACTGTGCACCAAGATTTAGGATGTTTATCTGGGATGTGAGAGACTGAATTCAATTTACTATTAAAAACTGAGCATTTTTGGGTTTATGCACATTTTTCAGTTTCAGGTAAAAAGCGCAGCCAGCCAAAATATTAACAGATTACGAGCGCCTCGTTTTTGTTTGGTGAAATTTCTGAAGCACCTCACTTTGTATCAGGTTCTGGTTTCTACTTTTGATCAATGCATGGCTACAGCAAGAGGTGGACAGTGGAGACTGGTGTGCACCTTCCACAGCTGTGGATTGCAAGATGGCATTTCTGCTGTACAGCTCTGGAGGATTTAAGCTTTACCTTTAGGAGGCAGGTGGGCCTGCTGCAAGCTGTCACTGAAAAGTGTCTGTCTGCCTTTTATGTAACATCTGATGAGAGAGCATTGCCAAAAAGATGGCATTTAGCTGGAGATGTGCCCAGAAACCTGTCTCCTGTGACCTTTCCAATTAAAAAGTTTCCTAGCAGTTCAGCGCACGTTAAAATCCAAGGATTTCAGGTATGCCCCTGGCTATTGTCATCTCATGTCTACGAAGAGAGCAAAGTTACTGGGAAGATAGCAGGTGGAAGATTTTCCTCTCCTAGGGATAGCGTAGCAAGCTCTCCGTTGCCTAAGGAAAATGTATGGGATGCCTGGCACATAGGAAAATGTCATTACGCTTAAAATGGCGATGGAGATGATTCCTCTTATGTCTTTGGAAGGACTTTATCCCTAATATGTCCAATATTGAACGTTGAGTACAGCTGCTGACTGGTAAAGGCATAGGGAAGTAGGTGGTGCTGAGCTGAGTGCAGTGTTGGAGTGTTCCTTACCAGGCCTGGCTTTTGCCCCAGGGAGGGGGAGCTGTGCAGCAAAGCTCCCTGCTGGTGCCAAACCAAACTACTGATGCACCTGTAGCTTGGGTGGTTGGATTGCTCTTGGAGCAATTTTGTGCTGTGAAACAGTAAAGAGGCAAGCTTTTTGTGTTCTTTGTAGGAGATCTCTCTCCAGTGAATCTTTTTTGTGTTTTTGCTAAACGTTTGGATTTTTCTGTGACTATTCTGTACCACCTAACAGGTGCGAGGAGCTCCTTGGCACATGTGTGTTCAAGAGCATGTAACTTCCATACAGTAGAGATGATGATGATGGCTCAAAAGGCTTGTTTGTATGAAGGAACGTGGAGGACATTAACTTATTGATGTTTTTTGCCTGTTATGATCACTTTCATGTTACTGACCTTCTACTTGTCAAGGATCCTCAGGTAATTTATGGTCCATGGCAGCTCCTGCACCAAGACTTCCTCTGGTACCTTTGGGGATGATGGTTTCTTACTGACTTTACTGCTTTGGTTACTTTCCAAATTCAAGAGGGAAACGAAGATGACCAGCTATGTAATTTTAGCTGCAATATTGTGGCTTCCTGTCTGTAGGGTAAAAGCATTGTGGGCTTTAATAAAACCTTCAAATGTAATAAATGCCATCTAAATAATTGTACTTGAGGTAGATTTGTCCAAAGATACTACAATCAGCCAGAATGAGCTGGCTTTAAAATGTCAAACACAGCCATTATGCTTTGGACACAAAACTTAAGTAGTTCTATTGCAGGGAATTTCTAGCAATGTAATTTTCTCTAGAGTTTTGGGTTTGTTTTACAGGTACAGAACAGATGTAGACATACCATTGTACTTTATTTTCTGTTCTGTCTCCTGGTGTTGGTTAGCAAACCTGGAGGGAGAATATGCCTGCTTCTGTAAGGACACAATTTTAGAACAGTCAGATCAGAAATTTCTCAGCTGAAGAGAAGAATGGAAGAGGTAAAGTGTTACCAGAAACTGATTCTTACTCCTCTGGTGGAATAGATGTATTTTCTGCTACCTTTTTATGATTCTGGATTTTTAGCATAGGTGAATTTTGACAGGAAAAGCAAAGCCGGGTCCTTTCTGAGAGAAAAAGAGACGATTTGTGTATCTTGTATATGCCAAGATAACTTTGAGTCTGCTGCATATGCTTACTTTTGGAAGCTTTTCTTCTTAAAAAGATATGCAGCAGACTGTTAAATCCCACAATATGAAACCATGTAGGATTGTGTGGTTTGAGATGTGCATTCACTTCAGTTTTTAGGAGAAGCTGGGACTTTTGTCTTCTGAGTTAAATGTCAGTAACAGTTAAAATTATTTTCTTTCTGAGATTTTTTTTTGCTACTAGCCTATAGCAAAAATGAAAACACTCAAGCTGATTTTTTTTGTCCCAATTTGTATTCTCAGAGTTTTCTTGAGATAGAATCTGAAATATTTCTGAAGAATCTAACAAGAAAACAATGGACTTTAAGTACTTACTTCTACTGTTATTCCTGTGGTTATGTCACAGCTATTTTATGTATATGTCTTCCTCTTTTCTCTTTCTTTCTTGTGCCCTATAGGTTTTTTTGCCCATGTAAGGTAAATGTTTTCAACTGTTATAGCTAAGTTAGGAGGTCAGACCCTTACTACAACTCGGATTTATAATGAAAGCAGTTACTAGTGCAATGGGTGAAAATCAAAGCTGTTTTTAACAGAGTTTGTAGCTCTGAACAGTACCAGGAACAATATCAGAATCTTCAAATTTAGAATTTCCAAAATCTCATTATGAGTTTATTTTTACAGTAGTTGGCTGAGGTGTTGGATAGGCCTCCTCTTCGGGGCTGATATTGATTGGCCACTGTGAAACAATATAGATGCAGGAGAAAATATTTATGTCTACCTGATCTACTAGGATCAGGTAGACATAAATATAGTAAGGAAACCTTACTTATTCAAAGAAAGTTGCTGATTATTTCTGCCCTGAAACATCCCATTCTTCTTTGTCTTTTAACTTGCCATCCATCCCCATGCTCTGTACAACACCAAGCATCAACTCTAGGACTCACTTTATGGTACTTGCAGAGCGTTGAATGTTAACAGTCCCAGAGGTTTAGGTTTTGACACAAGTCAGGTGCTAAGCCTTTCATTAATGCGTCATGTAAAATGTCATTGCTGTTTGGAGATGGTTTAAAAGGGAAAATCCAGGCTCTGACGCAAATGGCACAGTGATGCTGTAATCATGTGACAGGTGGAACTGAAACTTCTTGGGAGAATGAGGGGTAAAGAAACCCAGTTTGTGATGGTGACTAAGATCTTCAATGCAAGAGCTTAGAGAGTCCTTCTGTCACCCAGGCATATTTCCACCAGACAGGTGATCTGGTTGGTGCTTATCTTCACTTTGTTTCTTTTAGAGGTGAGGTTTGTATGATCATATTTTTCTGTCATTTATCTTCTCTTCCCTCCCACTGTTCTTAAATTACCCAGTGATTTCAGCTAATTTTACTCTGAGGGGCCCTGGTACTAGCTTGCAATTTATCTGTTGTGTTTGGCTAAGTGCCTGAGGAAAGGCTTTCCCTTTCCCACCTACCACTTTTGGGACCTGAGGAGGGGTAGAGCATGCTGGGGGTGGGAGGAGGAAGGAAAGATGTCAGAGATGGTGATGGGATATTATGTGAGGGTCTGTCAGCATTGCTGGAGCTGAGATGGGATGGTGTGTACATCTTTTCAGTGGGAAGGAACAGGTGACTTCAACAAGGGAAGTCCTCAACTAATCCTCGGTGTCACACACATGACTGAGTTCTTCCATGATGGCAGCAGTTAAATGCCATCTAGACACAGTTCCTGTGTAAATATTCTTGTGCATAAGGATTCTGCCTTCACAGCAAGGATGGCCTTTCTCTTCAGCTTTTTTCTCCTTGTCCCATTTGCGTTTTCCACCCCTTCACTGTCATTTCCCTTTTAGATCTGCTTGTAGCAACCATGTAGGCTGAACAAGCGAAGCACTGCAGTCTGTACAGATGGTTGTCTGTCTTACTCCTCCTCCTGCTGACACTGCTGTCAGCACACACACCTTCCAGTGCACAGGCATACGGGAAGGGAAGCATCTCTCTCTGTGTTAGACTTGTCTCTTTAAACTGTATGCACAGAAGGTTGCATGTCAAGAACACCAGGGAGCAAAAAGATCTGTGAACACCACCACAAGCACCACCCCACCACCACCACTGAACTCAGCGTCGCTTCAGACTCTTTTATAACACCTCACAAATGAATGAACAGTTCTTATGCTATGTGGTGGTCGTACCTAACCCAGTTAGAAAATTTTTCCTTACAAAAAAAGTTCCTGCTGAAGTATTTATAAAGAACAGTTTTCAAGCAAAACCTGCTGGGCAATTTTCCGTTTCTAGTATTTGATGAAAACCCAAGTTATTCTGAGAAACTATGAGTCTTTTCAAATGAAAAACGTAATTTTAAAATATACTCCATCTTTTGTGTTTCAAAAACCCCTTACTGATCTGGCAACCCAGTGCTAAAGTAAATCCTGTCATCTGTCCAAGGGGCACCTTGTTTCAAGTGAGATGATGAACTTCAGCTGTGCTGCTGCTGAAGCTCAAAAGGAAAAGCTGTTTAAAATTATGACTTCTAGAGAAAGCCAGTGGTGGAAGAAGCTGTATTTGCATTGAAAAGGACCTGAGTTACCATCTGCATACTGAAGCCATGTCTTACAGGGCTCCCCCTCTTTCCCTGGACACCTTTGATCATGTCATCTTCCTTCAGGCTGCACCTTACTGGCATTCTGGAGAAGGGATTTTTATGTTGAGATGCAAATTTTTTTTTTCTCATTTTTGCAGTCTACAGTGGTAAAAATGATCGTTTTCTCTCTTTCCCTTCCTGTTAAAAAAAAAGGAGAGTAAAAAAGTCAATGACATGCTTTCTTGCACTATCATTACTAGTCATACAAAATAATGCCTCTGGCTGATCCTAGCATTCTGGAGGACTTTTCAAGATAAAAGTCAAATTTTCATGCTTTGTTTTCAGTTTCTCAGAAAAATTAATTATCTGTTGAATCAGATTTTTTTCCTTGTTGTGCTGTACTTGGCCAAAGACATACTCCCAGTGACAGAAATGATTTTTTTTTTTTAATGGATGTCAATTAATCATAATAAACTGTATTCTTCTGTGGGCTTTTTTTTTTTTCTCCTGAAATATATTCTAGGCAATATGCTCTTCCCTCTGCTTTTAAAAGTCAGTCAGCTCCTGAGATCAGTGATTAAGAGATCAAGGCTCTGCAGCAGACCTGTGGCCATCGATGCTTTCTGAAAATGATACGTAAAAAATAACACTGAAGAAAGTTATACCAAGTGCTCCAGAACCCCATTCTCTGTATCACCTGGTGTTAGGCAGGAAGCCTGGAAAAAGGTGTTCCATTTTTGGTGTAACTACCATCCAGAGGTTCAGAAAATGAGTGATTTTTTTTTTTCCAAACAAAGCATTGAACAAAGCAGCTTCAAATCCACCTTTGTAATCCATCAACTTTTTCTAGTACTCTCACGTTAAGTGTTTATAGAAGTGACCTTAGGTTGGAAGTGGTAAAAAGGAAAATAGACTCACAATCAAAACTTCAGTTTAAAATGTTATGTTCAAAATTGAATATCACATTGTTGAAGCTGTCTTTTTATTCAACAACAAAAAAGTCCAGGAGACCTTTCCTTGTCATAAGCTGTTTAAATCATTAGAAGATTGGACTAACCTAGGAGAACCATGCATGTCTGGGTAGGAAATATGTCTTCACTGTTTTAAGTAGGCATGATCTAAAATCTGCATTTTGGGGTTGTGTGTTTTCATTTTTATTTTTTCTTCAATGCTTATGCTAGTTACTGGAACTGAGAGAATTTTCTGTTAAATAGCCTTTACTGATACACAGATTTAACTGATAACTGGCTAGGAACATGGGGAAATGAAAAAAGGGTATATAATGTCAATTTTCTTGGTTCTTTTTAGACTTCTGCCTCGTCAGTCTTGAGCCAACAGAGTGGGCATTTTCTGACCTCTGGTTTGAACCAGCTTCCCAAATTAGAAAACCATAAATGAAAAGCAATAATTCCTGACTTGATTTTCTATACCAACTTGCCAGCTGCATCATCCACCTTTTGATAGAGAGCAGATAGAAAAACAATGAGTTTTTGCAAAGGTTTTTTTGCATTTTATTGTTACTATTATTGCCTAGTATGTCTCCATCCTGAATTATGATGAGAGGGAGGAGGGTTCACTGCTTAAAAAGCACAAGTAAGATCTATGCTTAGATCCACCTTTGATAGCAGTTCCCCTCTCTGCTCTTCTAGACACCTTTATTTTTGACAGATTTACCCTAACAAATCCTTATCTTGGGAAGTGAGTGGTGAATAGTCATGCTCTAATATAGGTGCTTTTGCATCATGAACTAGTATGCAGTAGTGTAAGCAATAATTTACAAATTTTAAAAAATTCAGAGGACCAGGCTTGCAGGTGTATTATGGAGTTACTGAAGGAAACTCTTTGATGTCAAGCTGTCTACTTTATCATCTAATGTTTTTCAAGGTAACATATTTCAGAGGCTTTGGTTTCATACATCATGCCAATGCTAATTGCACAGCTCTGTCACCCCTTGTACGAAGAACAGCAGTGATAGTAGGAAACATGGCCTTAGCTTTTATCAAAATTAGTTTTTCCAGGAAGCCAGTGGAGAATGACTCTGCTCAGAAGGTTCTATCTTCTTGAAAAAGAAACATTTCTGCAATAAAGTCCTTAGAGCTTACTTGATTTCTTAGTTCTTCAAAAAGCATCTAGATCTGATAAAGTGAACGTATTTTCTCATCAAGCCTGGGGTTTGCCTCTTGTCTTTGCTCCACCTGACAGGTGTCATCTTATCTTGGGCTTGAGCCGTTAGAGGCTGGCCCGGGAGTCAGGGCAGCAAGGTTGTTCTCCAGTGCTGCGGGTGGCTGCGAGCAGAGATACTGCTCCTTGGCTGCTTGTGTGCAGAGAACAGCCTCCTATCTGGAAAGCTGGAAAGCTCTTGATAGCCTTGCATGAAAAATATTTGTGGCAGTGCTAGAGTAGAATCTTATCCCCTTTATTTTAGAGCTCACGTTCATTTATTTCTCTTTTCAAGCCTGTGGCTAGCCTTCCATCCTTCAGCCTTCATAGTGCAAGGAGAAGCAATAAAAATAAAATATAAAGTAAATGCAAAGCAGACCGAAGACTGGAGATGAGTGGAAGTCCCATGACTTTTACTCTGAAGTCACCATTTTAACAATGTTGAGAGAGACCCTAGGGATTCCTCCTCCCTCCACTGCCTCGGGTAGCAGGCATTTCTCGGTGTGCCCTGTCTGTGTGGCAGCCACAGGAATAAGCAAAATCTTTGTAAAGGTACCAGCTGTGCTGCCCTGCTAGACTCAGCCAGTCCCATGTGCCCTTGCATTTGACAACTGAGTTTTCAGTCTGCTGGGGGGAAAACCCACCTTTTTCATAGTAGAACTGAATGACACACAAGAAAATCACAGCCTGAATGAAGTAACTTGGGCAGAGGTGCTCACCTGTCTCTGGCTTTTGCTTGCTGAGGGATGGGGTGCCAGTCAGCCTGGCTACAGCTGTGTCCTGGGAGAAGCTTTTGAGTCCCATATCCATAGCTTGGAAGGTCATAAAAGCACAGCTATAGGAAGCCAGGACTGTTTCATTTAGCACTGCCATTCCATGCCATTATAAAATGTGTTGTTTTAGTTCTGTAGGTCATCTGGTCAGGTTATCAGTTCAGTTAAGGGAATGGGCTGCTGATGGTTCACCATCCTTTAAAATAAGCTCCATAAATGCTTTCTTGTTATTCTCAAAATTGGTTTCCATGGTAACTCCATCACTGGAACAATCTTTCTGTCGATGAAAAGGAGGAAAATAATTTCCTTTTTAGGCATCCTCTGCTCAGTAAAATTCCCTTTTTGCTTGAACCCTGTTTGCCTCTAGGGAATTGGGATTCTTATCTCCATTCACCTCCACCAAGTGTGCTCAAGGTTTCACCCCTACAATTTCCTTCTTCCCCTCCTTTCTGCCTTTTGAGTTCAAATCATTACTTTTTGCTTCAGAGATAAAAATTGGTGACGTTTGTGCTCCAGAATTCCTTGGCATGTGGCTTCTATCTTAACCTCCTGGCTAAAGCTTCTTGAATTGCACCTGATTTTTATGAAAATACAGTAACTTAGCTGGAGTGCTCTCTGCAGCAGGTCTGGGAGGCTGTGTAATGTAGGATGCTGCTGGATATCGAGCTTCTCACCTTTCCCTTTATATTGCTTACTTGTTTTATACAGCTTGGCCTCAGGATGCCTTTCAGCCAGAGCACTGGATGCCAAGGCAGAGCCCAGTGATCTGTGGTACAGTGTGGAGCTTCTCTTGAGGGAAACTTGGGATTGCTCAGAGATCAGTCACGCAGAGACTGCAAACGAGTCTTGAACTCTGCAAGTGTTTTAATGTCTTGCTGCAGAAACAGCTGTTGGTGTCAGAACAAGACACAAGAGGCAGCTTTAGCTTGCTGTGGGGAATAGTAGCCTCTCTGCAGCATCAGGTGGCTTCAAGACTGAATAGCTTTTGTGGAAAATGTGCTTCAGTGAAATGCCACTTAAAGTACAGTTGCATTGCAGCCTGGCCTATGGAAGGGACCAGCCTGAACATACCTTTCCATGAGCACCATAAGCAAGTCTTGCTAATTTTTTTTTTTTAATTAATTACATTTTACTTATACCTCTATATTACCTTCAAACTTAGGGGAAGATCTTACCCCACAGTGCAGTTTCTCAGCTGAAGTTTTCCTGGCATGCTTGAAGCACAATACAGCATCTTTTGCTGCTGGCCCCCAGGCAGGTTACTGAGCATTTTTCAACATCTGCCTGGACATGGCTGGGGGTTCAGAGTATAGCTGTGCTAAATGCCATGTGAGGCATTTGGGCATCTGTGTCTCTTCAGAGCTTTTCAGGAGACCAAGTTCTACTGAGATCACTGGGAGCCTAAAAATTTGTGTTAGTCAGTCTCAGGTCTCTTCCCCATCAGATGGATTAAAATAGATAAGGGAGATTTTGTGAGGTTTTGTTGTTCGGTGTTTTTTTTCATTTTTCTGTTGTTAAGGAGAGCAGGATTGTAAATCATCCTTTACTGCAGGAGCAATTGAGCCTGGTTCTGAATTTAGCAGGAATATGCAAAATAGATGAATGTCATTTTACTTACTACTGTTTCTAAAGCCCAAAATACATTGGACAAGATTTGAGGTCTCAGCAGCAGATTTTTTTTTTTTCAGAATAACTGTTTTTGGAGTTGACAGTAGTCTCGTGTCCTTTTCCAGTTTGAGAATCAGTCTCATCCACATTTAATGCTTTTGAAAGATGGATGCATAACCTTCAACTACTAAAAGCAGAAATTGAAATAAACCAGATTTCAAGTTTAATCCATTATGCTTTTTCCCATGTTTTCTTGATTGGAATAGGAGTGTTTCCCAGGAGACTGAGGTGAGTTTGCATTCTTTTCCTTGAGAAAGTTGCATCAAGCATCCTCTCTTTTCACATGCTTGGCATGCTAAGTATAATAAAGAAAACCTTTTTAATTTTTCTCAGGTGGGTAGAATTGGATGCTTAGATTTAGGTAAAGCCAAGGAAGACAGCCTAGCTCTCCAGCTGAAGACTGATGAGTTGCTATAAAACCTAAATGAGTCCTTTTGTGGGTGGAGTTAGAATATGTCCATGCAAATTCCTAACCTCTGGTTCTTAGGACTATGAATTGTGGGGAGTATAAGATTCTGGCTTTTTACTTCATGTTTTTCTGGTTACTTCCACAAAAATTTACCTTTTAGAAATGTCAGCCTGTCTTCCTTGCTGTTCTATGTCATATTAGAATATATAAATAATTTCAGAGCAGTTTTTCTTATGACTTTTTTGGTGGGTTTTATTTCTGTTGCTAGGGTGATTACTTAGTTGAATGCATTTAATTGATTTAGATCATCCATAATTGTATGGCTACAAACAAATCCAAGCAGTGAGGCACCAAATCAGAAGTCTGCATTGAGTAGTGATCTGTTTCTTGATATGCTCAATTAAGAGCAAATAAAATATGCCGAGAGACAATTTAATTCCTTTAAGGGGTATTTCTAGCTTGAGTGATAACATGCTTTTACATCTGTATGATTTACTGTCCCTCTCTGTCTGTGCAATCCTCTAGTTCATGCTCTTTACACATGGCAATTACCAGACCACAAACGTCTTTTCGAGCTGAACCTTTCACCCTTTTTTTTGCTGTAGGAAAAACAGTTGCATCCCTCCTTTTGGTGTTTCAGGGAATCAGGATGGTGATTAAATTGCCTCTTGAGATTCCTATACTACCAGTTTCTAGTATATCTATAAAAGAATATTCTTAGCATCAGTTCTACTTAATTATTCAAAGTCTTTATCCTAATTGTGAATCAGGAAAAAGAGTCAGTTGGTAAGATTTGGGGGTTTTTATGGTACTGATGAGTGCACACATATGTGCTTCTGGACATCAAGAGCTTGGAGGCTGAGACACAGGGGTTACCCCTTGTGTTTGCAGTACCTTGACTGGGGAATGCCGGGTTGATGAACCACCCTTCCATAGCAGGAAGCGGCTAAAGAGAAAACGTGGCTGATGTTGGCACTGTGGTGTTTGTGCTTCTCCTCGAGTCAGATAAGGGCTGCTGTGTGGTGGTGCAGGCTGCTGGAGCAGTGCTGGATTATGCCTGTGGGGAGTCAGACCATCCACTGCGATTCTATCCTCGTTTTATTCTTCTGGTATTTAGATGAAATTGCTAAACCAAGCAATATTAGTGGTGGGCAAGGAAATTCCCTGTCCCACAGGCTCCAGCACACAGCTCTAACAAACTTGTCCTGTATTTCTGGCTGTATTTATTTTGAATTTGTCAGTTTTAATGACCGAAGAGATCTCAAAGTTTGAATAAATCTGCAAGTGACAGGCCCCTCAAGGTGCCCCAGAGCTTCAGCAGCAATGCTCCTCCATGACCTCTCACTTACCAGCTTGCTCCCACGTGGCCCAGGGGCAGGGTAGAGGGGGGGACATGGCACCCACCAGCAGGGACCTGCAACAGGAGTGTGTGCCGTGCATTGGCAGGCCATGAGTGCACACAGCTGCAGGAGGCTGGCCCATCACCAGGCAGCCTCCATATGTACATCTTTCTCCTACTTCTCCAAAAATGAATACACTCAAAAGTAGTTTAGCTGCAGGGATGCACTGTAAATTTCCTTAGTTTAAATGAACAACTGGTGGAGGGGCTGTATCCCCAGCTGGGGTTAAACAGGGCATGTATTGTTGCCTGCCATTTTCCATCTGGGAATAGGCTAGTAGCTTGTTAACAGTACCTAGCAAGTGGGAGAAGAAAAGTGGCCTTAAACCTGACTCTGGCAAGGAGAAAAATCAAATGGAAAATATGCATTTTTAATACGCCACTGGGTAAGTATATAATAGCAGAACAACATTCGTTGTAACCTGATATCCCTCAGGAATGAGGGAAAAGCTGACTGCTTGCTCTACTGAGCCAAAAAATAAGAAAACATGTAAGTGCAAGTGTGCAGTCAGCAGCATAAGGAATAATGCTTCAGAAAGCTGAGAGCAAAGCGGAGTTCTGAATGCTTAAAGGCTAACAGTTTTACATAGAAACACAACTTATTATTGGTGACCTCTTTGTAGGGCTGTCTTTAGTGTCCTAAAGAAAGTCCATATCCTTATGCATTTATCCAGCCACCAGACAGCTGTTACAGCAGAATCTAAGGAAATATTTAATGCTAGACATCTGATTTCTTGCTGGAAGCTAAACAGATTTTGGATGTAAAAATATAATTCATTACAATAACCAAAATGTATTTCCTAGGGCAGATGTGTTGTCTTCAGAGGTCTGATGTTTTATCAAGGCCTGTAGAGGAGCACCATAGTTACATTTCATTTCAGTGTTGCTCAGCATATACAGTAAGCTTGGAAAAGCAACCCTGCAAGGCCTTCAGGCACCTGGCAGAGTACATTTTTGGCACAGCAGGCTGAGAATGAGGCATCCAGCTCCTGTGGCTGACGATGTGCACGGCTTCTCCTCCAGACTGTGCTGGAGCTGTACTGCTTCCTGTCCAGCTGTGAGTGCCATGCCACTGGGACTAGCTGGTGAGCAAAGGGCCACAGCCCTTGGGATGCCAGTACAGCAGCTGAATGCTTGCACATCCCTGGGGAAAGGGCAGAGGTGCTGTGAGGTGAAGTCCTGTGCATTGAAAATACGCTCCCCTAATGAACAGAAAGTTCCTGCAATTACTTGGAAGGAGGCTGTACAAGTGTCATTTTCGAAAGACAATGATAGAGATTACAGTTGCAGGGAATTGCAGATGTTCTGTGAAAAGAAATGAACAAGCCTTAAAATTGCTCTCTGGGAAATAAAGTCTTCAAAATGTCCAGATAACTTGATTTTTCTGCAGCACTTTTCTAGGCAGCATTCAAAAGTGGATCAGAAAGTTGTAAATATCTAGGCTGATTCCTGGCTATAGAAAAAAATTACTCTTTCAGCTCAGGACAGACTGGGCCTCCCTTCTCCCCAAGGTGCTCTTGGGTCTGCCATGTGACAAGGGCTTCTGCAGAGACTCCTTCAGCAACCAGACCATTTCAGGTGAGGGGAGTCATGTGGCTCCTGTCACAGGCCAAGGCATTGCCTCCCCACCCTTGGCTGAGCTGTCTGTGGGTGCCACTCAGTTCCAGATCAGCAGGGTGGGGGCTCATATGTGTTTTGTACCTTGGAGGAAAGCTTGTCTGTAACTGGGCACCCATGCCTGCCACCCCTGAAGAAGCATCCCACATTTACACATCATGTTTGACCAGTGGTGATGGAGCTGGGCCCCTGGAGAGGACTTCAGTACCCTGTATTGCAGAACTGCCATGAGATACTCAGCTCCTCCCTAGGATTTTACTGCTCTGCGGTGTTGATATCCAGAAAGGACTGTTCGTGCTTTGGGTTGAGTATAGGAACCATCAGTTTTCTTTTCCTCATGTCATTTGAGTTGTACTGCTCTAAGTACCCTGTCACCCACACCACTGCTGCCCTTGCAGCCTGAGTGCAAGGCAGTGCTTCTCCTCATCCCACATTAAAACCAGCCCTGACATGAATGCTGTTAAATGCCAATGCTTTGGGGTGGTCAGGAAGGCTTTGTAATAGCACCCCTTGTCCTCAGGGAGGAATTTATTTTCTCCTTTGTTATACTCTGGCTTTTCTTTTCCCTAAAGGAGGAGAGAGCTAGGTGCTGGGGGAGGGCACTTGGTGAGAAACTGGTGCCTGCAGCCACACGTTTTCTGCAGATAGGTGAGCTGAGAAGTCAGGCCATGCCCAGAGAGGGTCCCTCCTCATGGCATCTCTCACATAGCAGGGAACCTGGCTCCAGCTGGAGGGCTTGTCCTGTGTGTGCATCATGATGCTCTGGCACTGAGCTGGGCAGCAACCAGACCCCTGGATTCTTAGGATGTGTGAAATTAAATAGGTGGCTTATGTCTGTGGCATGAAAAATCCCTGGTACTTCACAGACTGTGCACATTACATTGTTCTGGGTTACCTAAATTTCCCTCTCAGTTTTGGATGGAAGTGAAACTCTTACGTGCTGTCAAAACTGGCAGGGAGGTGGTGGAGGGGGGAGGATAATTTTGCACGGCAACATCCTTTTTTTTTCAAACAGATTATTCAATCAAGTAACTGCAACTCACAGGTTTCCAATTGCTCCCCTAACTGCCCTCTGGCCGGTACCATGAAAGAAATAAACTCATTCAACTTCTTTTGTAAAAGGAGAACATCTGTGACCCATTAACATTGGATGCTGGGCTGCACAGCTCTGGCAAATTTGCCATTCACTTCTCCAGGAGTTTGGCAATGCTGTTCTCTTATATTTCATCAGCATGTTTATTTTTGTTATAGTAACACTTCAGAACTTGAAAAAAAGAGCTACAGCAACATTTTACTGTGTTTTAGTAAGCTTCTAACAGTACTGTTTCCAATCTGGGTGTATTTTGAAATGTGTTTTACTTTTGCGCTGTGTTTGTTCAATGTCATCAGTGCATCTTCCTCCCTGAGCATCTGCACGCATGTGGAAGTGCTGCATTCTTGACAGCTGTGCTTTTTTTTCTGACATACTGTGGTACTAAACTGAATCTGGTTGCTTTACCCTTTACCCAGGCTTCAACCTTTGAGCTCAGATTTCCCATGCCCGTTATCTGCCTCCAACTAGTTTATGTTCATTATTTTCAATTGCAGTGAAAGATGGCTCCACTGGGCTGAGGACTGAGGTTAAATAAGACTACATTTTACTCCCATTGAAACCTTCTACAGCTATTGAAACTGAAAACGAAGCACATGGTAACTCTGCCGTGGCTCATGCCATGTCCTTTTCCAGCCCATCGAGCTTTGCCTGCAGCTGTGCCCCAATGGAATACTGTGGTCTTAGGAATGAGATGCAGCCTGCAAGGTACGATGTGGCTCCCTGAGTGCTGCTGAGGTGTGCCCAGCTATTGCTGAGCAGCATTTGTCATGCTGTGAAATCCTATTTTACTGTTTTATTTCTAAACCTGCTCAGGCACCATGGCTTTTTTACAAAGCTGGTATTTATTACACCTGCTTGCTACAAACTGTCCTTTCAATCTACTTATGGGCATCCTGTACTTGATTTGATCCACAAGGTGCTCCTTTTACATGGATCATTGCTATTTTTGTGGGGTTCTCCTCCTCATCATTTTCCCTGGTGATCAAGAACACTGGGGGTTTTGCCAGGGAAGCCTGACAAGGCAGGAACAGGGACTTCATGCCACTGCAGAATACCTGTAATCTTTACCACCTGAGCAAGGTGGCATGGGTTGGGTGGGTGCTTATTATTGGGATTCAAGAGGATCTTCTCCTCTCGCCTGGAGATATTACCAATGCCGTTTCTTCTCACTGTGGTTATACAAATTGCATGCCCTTGCCTAGAAATGGTGACAAGCAGGGTTGTACATTGAAAAATGAGTCCTGTTTGGAAAACCACAGTTTTACTGTGGTTGTCTTTTGCTGTCTTTTCCTTAGCTTGTAGGTAGTGTAGTTGTGCATTAAATGCTGTCTTTTGCATCCAGGGATGTGCAACCACTTAGATCAAAAGCTGGACATCTCGTGGAAGCATGCTGCATCCTCCCTTGTTTTTGTTGTGTGTGCTCTGGTTGTTGTTTTCTTTTATTCATAACAGCTTAGAAACACACACAGCCATGGCTTAGAGATCATTCCAGAACGAGAGAATAGATATGCACAGGTACAAAGCTCAAAGGCAGGAAAAAATTCAGAATGCTTTTCTTCCCTTTGGTCCAGGCGTGACCTTCAGTGGTAGAAACTCAGTGTGCGCCCCAGATTTTCTGTTCCCCCTCCTCTTTTGTGCCTAGGTACTGCCAGGCTCTCAGAGCAGCGTGTCATGTTTTCTACGTGATGCCATCACTTCAAACCGTGCAGTGAACTCATGGGTTTAGGGAGTCCAGCGTCATTGTCTCTGAAGCTTTCAAAGCTTCGCTTTAGTTTTAAATGCCTCTTTAAGCACAGACAATGCTCCAACAGGCTTGCTGAAACTAAATGAAGCTTATAAAGCTTTGAACGCTATTGTAACATGGTGGGTCCCGCAGGAGACTGCAAAATCCTGCTGTGTGCAAGGATCCACCTCGCTTTCAAGTGGATGCAGTGTATGTGCTAAAAAATGTAGGCAGAGCGGGGCAAGGAAAGGACAGAGCACGTCAGCATATTTTTTTAATTACCTAGCATTTGATTGATACCACAATGGTAACATTGCTTTTTAAAATAAAAATATTTACTATCCTTTCTTCTTCAGCACACAGAGGAGCTTGGGAGATATATATATATATATACTGGGATATATAGATAGATACATATGTATACCTGAGATTCCAGAGCAAGCAACTTTTTTTTAATAGCTATCTTAACCACGTTACTTTTCTTGTCAATATTTCAGAAGCTGCACCATTAAAATAACTTAATATTGTCTTATGTTCATCAAGCCTTCTGGGTGATCATATAGATGCTTGTTTTACCATGCAGAATCTTTCAATCAAAGATGCATGAGAAGAGGGAAAAAAAAAAAAAGTAGGCCAGGTAACACCCTATTTTTCTGTCTGTGTTTAATCACAGCCTAGAAAGTCAAAGGGAGCTGGCAAAAATTCTGCTTAGAAACAAGATGTTTGTTATCCGCAGTAATGAGTGCGGTGTCATTAACAGCTTATTGGGGCAGTGCCGCTGCCTGTTCGCTTTCCCGTCCTCAAAGAGGCGATGGATGGGCTGCTGACCCAGATCGGGCGCGTAAGACGAGAGCGATTCCTCCCTGACAAGCCCCAGCAGTGACAACTGGTCATTAATTGTAAAAATTCTGCCAGCGTGTGGTTTTAGAAACAATTTGTACTTCTTTAATTACGCTGTCAGGACAGGCTTTGTCCCAGACACTCTTATCAGGCTGAATTAGTCTTTAAAAGAATTAGGCTCAGCCCAGCTCGGGCTGCACTCACCATCTTCGCTAAGGAATGGGGGGGGCGGGGGGGGCAGCGCGCAGTGCTGGAGTGCATGACAGTAATTGTCACCAGAAGGAAGAGAGAAACTCCTGTTCCCGTACTGTTTTATTATTCTAATGATGCAGAGGGGCCCCGGCGGAGATCGCAGCCCCGCTCTGCTGGGAGTTACACAAACATTGAGACGGAGGGAGAGTGCCTGCTCCCAGAACGCTGGCTGGCTGAGCAAGGCAGCGGGGCCAATGCCAGGGAGAAAAGGGAGGGCTGCTTATCTTCGGCTGTCACGCAGGCAACCGAGCAGACATTTATGGCCCTATCCTGCCAGGTCTCCTCTCGCTCATTTTTTCCCCCCTCCCTGTGCATTCACCCATGATCTGGTCTTTGGGGAGCACATAGGCACAGGCTTGAAGGACTTGGCTTTCCTTGTGTGGGACTGAGCCCTTGGTGAACTGGCTGGTCGCCCAGCAGTGGGTGCTTGGGGAAAGGCTGCCCCTTTGGGGAGGACTGAACTAGCTGGGCAAGAAGATGACCAAGGCAAGGCGTTATCATCTCTCAATCTCTCTTTGGGATTTGTAGCCTTATCAGGGGGGACTGCCCAGTGCTGCACTTGCTGATAGGGCTGGCCCGGGTGTGGGGATGTATGGCCATGGGGCAGATAAAGAGGAACTTGGCAAGGGAGGGAGGCCACTGGGGAGGGTGAGGAGAGGCTCTGAGCTCCACTGGAGCCTGACACAGACCCCAGGATGGGCTTAGCTCAGCTCATGCCAGTGGGGCTTGTCACTGCTGATTTCCTTGGAGGAGATGGTAAAGTTAAGGTAACACTCTAGAGTGAGCTGACAACTTTCCTGGGGCTTTTAAAAGAAAAATGTTACCTTCAGTGCATACTGTATCTCAAACTGCACCTAATGGAAATACCTAAATATGCTTAATTTGTGTTGAGCATTGACTGCATATGGTGCAATACATGGCTGCAAATGATATGATTACATACTATAAAGGCTTCTGCTGGGCTCAGTTCCCCCAGAAATTAATTTTGCCTAGTGTTTCTATAAAGTCTCACATCTTTTTTGAAAGGCAAGTAGCTATTCCCATGCTGCAAGTAATGGGGATTTGTAATGGCATTTAGGGCTGGATTAATTTCTGTGTGCTTTATGATTTGCAGAAGTTTACAGCAGTATTTCCAGACTACTGTAGGTAAAACTCAGCTCCTTTTCCTTCTAGTTCAAGGGCAAGGCAAACAGTAAAAATAAATATTCCAGCAGCACATCCTACTCCTGAAAAAACAAGTCAAAGATTTAAAAGTATGACAGTGCAGGGATTTGTTCTGGATGAATACTAAGTATGTCTACAGCCTCAAAAAAAATCTCCTCTAGCTGGAAAAACAGCGTCATCAATAGCTCTGCGAGCTTTGAAGGGCACTGTCACAGTTGCAGATAGCAGGGGAGCGCTACCACCACACCAGGTTCACAAGCTTGACCATGCCAGCACATCATCCAACAAGTTCCTCATCCAGATATTTTAGCAGTTGTTTGCTTTGCCAGGTGAGTGGGGTGAATCCATTCACTCCAGATTAGTCAGTAATTTCTGAGAAACAGGAAAGTACCATGGTAGCCCATCAAAGAGGGCTGGCAGGGACTCGCCGGCAGCCTTTGTTTCCCCTTTCACACCGAGCTCCTTCTCACCCATGGGTCTGCACTTAGACTAGAGGGGCGAGGTCGCTCTAAATAAAACCGAGCTGTGGCAGCAAGAAGGTGTTAAATGTAGGTCGGATGCAGCTGGAAAGCTGCTGGTGGCGGTGCTGATGTGCACACAACCAGACGGCGAGGGGCGTGGTGTCAGGGATGCCCAAGCTGCCTACAGAGCAGGGTTGTGTGTCACACGCCCGCTCACTGCAGGCAGCGCTGTGGGCGAGGAGGAGCAGCGCAGCCCCTGCCAGCGGAGCGAGGCAAACCCTGCCTGGACAGGCTGGGACTGACACCCAACAAGCTGGCTGAGGGAGGAATGGGCAATGGGTGCTGTGAGACACAGGACTCTTGAGTATCCCTCTGAGCAACCGAGACCAAGAGATGCACGTGTCTCAGCCTAGAGGAGCCCAAATATCCCTTCTCATGATTACGGAAGTCACTTGGAGCCTTACCTGGGAGGAAAAGCTTCCCTCTCTGCTTCCCTCCTGCTCTGCCCACTCGCCCTGCCCTGTCCTCCCCTGTGCTCTTAGTGGTTGGTGACATTCCCAGGGCTGCCTGAGGAGCACCTCCATGTACATGGCATCAGGTACGTATCTCATCTCATCTCATCTCATCTCATCTCATCTCATCTCATCTCATCTCATCTCATCTCATCTCACATATGAGGAACAGTCCCAGGCATATTTTTCTGGTAAAGGGATGCACAGAGGCACAAGAGCAGCAATGTAATTAGGCTGCCTGCTCCCATCTGATGGCTGTTACACAACTTGTATCTCCCCGTGCAATCGCAACATCTGCATCAGGACCCTGATTTCCTCGCAGTCCTGCCCATTGCAGCTGAAAAAGCCTCCAGAAAGCAAAGTGTTCAGCTGTGCTGTGTGGTAGGAGTGACTCTGCCATCACTGTAGAAAGCCTCACTTCCCCTGCTCCCTAGCCCTTTCCAAAGCTGCAAACATGCCCCTTGCTTTACACAGAGGAAGGGGAAAGCATTTCCAGGGTGAGTCTAGTCCCAGCTCAGGCCCAGCCTGGATTACAGCTCAGGCCAACGCTCTCATCTAATATTTTTAAACCTGCTTAGCTAAACCAAGATTGTCTAGGAGTTTCCCTCTAAACCCCTACCTATGTCCAGCCAGATCCCCTCCTGAGGCACAGAAAATGGAGTTGGCTTTTAGGCAAAAAATCATCAGCTCATATTGGCATGATGTTTTAAAAACTTTTCGAGAAAAAGCTAGTAAGTTAATATTAGTCTACAGCTCTAACTGGTACTCCAACTGGAACCAGTTGCAGAAGTAATGGGAACTGTTCCCTGCTGAATACACAGCATGTTCATGGTGCCATGCAGCCCCTGGGTGGGGTTGTCATATAAAGTTTACACCATTTTACCTCTCTTTTCCTCTAAAGCAGGTAGACACGTGTTTGCTGACAGAGAAACATCCAACCATTCCTATTTTGAAAGGCTGTGTTTCTCTGCAAGCCTTGGGGTGCTCTGAGGCACAGGCAGAGGGGTGCCACAGTGTTCCTCTGCCCATGTGTGGGAAAGCCTAGGCAATGAGATTAAAGACACGGGGACAGCGTGGAAAACAAAAGACCCGTCTAACCATTAGGGAGCAGGAAAAAGAGGGAAGAGAAGACAGAAAGAGGAGGACGTAGGCAGGAGACAAGGCTGCACCGCTGGCTATGCTTTGGCGGTTGTGCAACATCAAATGCCAAAGTCTTCTTCTTTAGGAAGGGAGTCAGCCCTTTTTTTGTGGAGACCCACCTGCACCTCCAGTCAAACCTGAATGGCCTCCGGGTGGGAAAAGCTTTCCAAACGCTGAGCAGAAAGGACATTGTGCAGGTGACCCACTGCTGCTGGGGACCAAGGTCCCAAATGTCCTCATGTGTTGTCTCAGTTCAGGGCTGAAAATGGTTCTTGTCATTTCTTTGGCTTTATTTATGAGCCTTTGCTGACCAAGTCCCATGCTGCCAGTGTTTGCGTGAGTTACTATGTGTGATTGGTAAGGGAACAACCAGATGCAATTTGGGGGCTGTGCAAACCTTGTTAGCAGAGTATTTGCTTTATTTTTCTCCTCGAGGTTTGCAGAACTAGTTTAACAACTGTTTTTTCCTGTAATTTAAGCATTTGAGGTTTGGTTTGTTTTTTTTTTTCCTTAACATAAAGGACTTAAAAAAGCAATTAAAAGGGTATGTGAGATACATGTTAAAACCGTGTGACCTGTTTTACAAACACCATGTAATTCCCTGAGAGATCCAACAGGCATCTGAGGAGTTGCTTAAGACCGAAACGGATCTGAACAGCAGCAGCGACCCTCAACATACAGCGCTGCCAAGCAGCCAAGGAAGACTGAGGCCAATGAACCGGATTGGTGGCACTGGAAGAGGCTGCCCAGGGAGATCGGGGAGTCCCCCTCGCCAGAGACCTTCAAAACCTATCTGGAGGAGTTCCTGTGTCACCTGCTCTAGATGACCCTGCCTTGGCAGGGGGTTGGACTCGATGATGTCCAGAGATCCCTTCCGGCCCTAACGATTCGGTGTGATCTGCAATAGGACCCCGAGACCGGGGAGGCTTTGATTGTCTTCCCCCTTACCACGCGCCCCCGCCTTCCGCGCTGCGCTCTCCTCTCCCGCTTCGCGCGGCATCCTGGTTTCTCCCCTTCGCTTTTCATGCTTTTTTGTTTCTAAAAATCACCGGGGAGCGCCGGCGGGGTGACATCCCACAGGGGCGAGCGGGGTGTAGAGCACCTCGCGGTCCGACCGCACAGCCGAGGTAACAAAATCAATTCGGCTTTTCCACGACGCCTCCCGCGCCCCGCTCTTGCTTTGCGGGGGACTCGGCTCGGGCGCCTCCGGGGGCGGCAGCCCGGCCATGTGCGCGGCGCTGCGGGCGGGGCGGGGCGGGGCGGGGCGGGGCGGGGCGGGCGCAGCCGCGCTGCGGGCGGGGGCGGTGCGCGGTGCCCGCGGAGCCGCCCCCGCCGCCGCCCGCCCCGCCCCGCCCCAGCCGCAGCTCGGCGCGGCGCGGCTCGGCATGGCGGGGCTGCGCTTCCCGCAGCACGGCGGCTACTGCCGCGCGGCCGCGGCCATGAACCTCCTGCTCGGCGTCTTCCACGTTCTCCTGCCCTGCTTCCGCCCCGGGGAGGCGCAGGGACAAGGTGAGGGCACCGGCGGGGCGAGGCGGGGCGGGGGTGCCGGCGCTGTCCGCTCCGGGCTTGAGAGCGGAGCCGCCGCCCCCGCCGCCGTCCCTCGGGCGGCTGCCGCGGTGGCAGCCCGGGGACACAAAGGGAGCCGGGACGCGGCTCACCTCTCCCCCCTGCTCCAGTTCCCTTCCTCCCGGCCCCGCGGTAGCCGCCGGGCCACGCGTCCCTGCCGGCCCGCCCCGGCGCGGGGAGCCCCGGGCCGCCGCCTGCGGGCTCCGGCCGCCCGCCCCCTGCCCATCCGCGCTTTCTCTCTCTCTGCCCCCGCAGCCATCGAGCCCATCCCCGGCGTGGTGGAGCTGTGGCAAGCCGAGGAGGGGGAGCTCCTGCTGCCCGCCCAGGTGAGGGGGCGCGGGGGGTGGGGGCGGCGGCGGGCCCGGGGCCATTGCGGGGTGTGCGGTGTGTTGGGGCCCGGGGGCCGCGGGGCGGGGGCGGCCTCGCCCGCTGCTGTCACGGCGCAGCCCCATCCCCGCGGCCCCCCCAGCCTGCGCCAGCGGCGTGCTTGTTCGGCTTCATTTATTTTCTGTTTGGGTTTTTTTTTTTTTTTTCCCCACTCCATTTTTTTTTTTTTTAACGAGTGCATTTGTGGTCGGAACGTACTAAACGTGCTTGTCGTGAATATGCATATGTTTATATCTCAGGCCTGCTCAGGTGAAGCCATATTTCCCCCCCCTCAAATGACACATCATTTATGGTGCCGTTCCTCTAGTTCTAGCGCATTTCTTAATCTTGTTTAGCCGCTTTTGTTGGGCAGTAACAAGATTTGATGAATTCTGTGTTGGTGAGAGGAACCAGTGTGGTACAATGCCTGGGGGGCTGGTGAGCGAGGAGGGGCTCTGGAAGCGGGGTCTGGAGTTTATGGCATTTGAGGCAATCATTTAACTCACACTGACAAACTCTGCCATATGTTGAGCTCGGCCTTCTAGACTTCAAGGCACCAGGCTCATAAACGGGAAGAAGCAGTCCTTAGGGACATCATCTTATATAAAGGGCGAAAACGGGTAATTTATTTGTCTTAAACCTATATATCATTCTCTGTTTAGTGCTCAGCCATTGACACCCATTAATGTAAGGAAAAATCACAGAAGTGCTGTTTCTTAGCTAGCTAGCAATTGATGATGCTTACCAGGACCCAGAATTTTGTTCTGTGGTGTTACGAAAGTACTATCTATTGTATGTTCTAATACTTTTATAAGATACATTTGTTGTGCTATTGAGATTTTGCCAGTTACAGATGTGGTAGTAGCTAAGGGAAGGTGTAGAGTCACTGTGCAGAGGTGCTTGAGGAGCTCAGCCTTTTGCATCTGTGTTCTTTATATTGAAGATATTAAGATGCATTAGATGTAGAACTGTGTAATGTAGTTGTTTAGAGTTGCTTCTCATAGTGAAGCTGCAGTTGAGTGATGATGACATAATGTTTACTTCCTGAGGAGATTAGGTCCTCTTGGAAAATGCTTTGTTCTTGAGCATCCTCATAAAATTAAGCTTTAGCTTGGCTGAAGAAGAACCAGACATGAATGACCCATGAATTTGGAATAGTTGAGCATATGGTCTTGCTCAGTTCTTGCAGCAGTGAAGACGAAGCTGAGGCTGCTGTTCCTCCATCATTTCATGATTAGAGGTTACATTAGGTATGCAGGAAAGAAAAAAAGTCTTCTGGCTTCAGCTGTGGCAGAGTGAAAAGTAAATCACAATAGGCTTGCTGATTTAAGAGGTTAAAAGATGTCCTGGTCTAGGAGTACTAGTGATGCATTGACTGGTTTGCATGGTTTTCCCCTCTGAGCCTGAGGACTGCAGCAGCATCTGATGCATCAGTGACTACTCAAGTTGAACAGAAGGACCTGGGTTCCTCAAATAGGTTTTAAGACCAAAGTTTTGTTACAGGCCTGACCCTGATACTTGCTCTTTTCTTTCTGTGTGGACTTGGGCTTTATTTAGCCCCTGTAGGGCTTGGGCCCTTTGGCCACCTTTGAAACCAACTTTTCATTTTGTTGTGGTGTGGAGGAAAAGAAGCTTCCCTCAGTTGCTGTGGATATGGTGAGGGACCCTTTCAACACCTCTTTAATGGAGTGGTGACACTGGTGGGCCGTGGCTGGTCATGGCTCTTCCCTGGATGCCCAAAGAGTCGAGGGTTGCCCATCCAGCCAGGATCCTCTGCGGTGTTTGTGAGGTCCTGAAGGCATGTCAGCGTTGTTGCCCTCCTGGGTGACTGCTGGATTGGTGAGGGACATCAGTGGAGATGCCAGCATCAGTTTCTGAGATCTGGAAAATCGCTACATCTGTTAACATCTGACTGCCTTTTGTCAGACAGATGCTTAAACTTGCAAGAAGTTTAGTGCTTGTTGATCACATTTCACTTAAAAAAAAATGGTCTGATCTACTGCTGCTACAAGGAGGTTTTCCATGTTCTCTTTCTTGCAAGAATAGACTTCCTTGGTTAGACTCTTGATGAGGGTTTTTAACCAGTGTTCATGTGTCACAGCAGTAGTGATGTGATGGTGAGGGTGTAGTAACAGGAAGAACTTCCTGGCTTTTGAGTGGATAATAAATGTTGTTTGGTAGTGAATATCCAAGAGTTGCCTCATTCCTGTGTTTGAAGATGGGTCTTGATAGAGACTTTGGGAATAGGATTGTTCTGGGCCCTTGATTTTGTTTTTCCTGCATCTTTTTGGCGAGAGTGTGGCACCAATGAGGGTTTCACCTGCAGAAGTGAAAAATCCAGGGAAGGAGCTGTGCTCTGCCAAAGTACCTCCTTCCCACTGCTCTCAGCAGGAAAATGGATTAGGTTGCCCTGTCTGCCAGCCCTTTAGCCTGTTTCTGGCGGGTTACCAATGCTGTCTGATGGATGTTTTTCTCTTTCTGTCATGGCTTTACACTATTATCTTATTTTCCATGCATCATCAACTGCCTGCCTGTGACAGGGCAGTTTTGAGCATTCCTTGCTGCTTGCAGAATTTGAGGATGAAAGTTGGATGGATTGGTAACCCATTCAGCCAGCCGGTTGCCTGCACATGCTTTTGTTCCAGGAGCACGTAGCGAATAAAGACATCGCGTTAAGGGGTGAGGGAGGGGAAACAAAGCGTTTTAATATTTGTAGTTGCTTTCTAGGCCGTTCACAGCATCGCTTTGTCTACGTGAACTGCATGAATTTGCATGCTGGAGCGCAGCCGCCCAGGGCCCCCGCGCCTCCACCCCGCTTGGTTGTTCTACCTTCTGTTTCCTCTTGCTTCCCTTTCATTGTTTGTGCTTCTCGTGTGCCCCCTCCCAGCTTCCCTCTTATACACATTTGTGCTTTTCCTTTTTTCCCCCTCCCCTAGTGCTTGTGGGCTTGTGATTCCAGCTTGCTCTGAAGCCTGCAGAGCTGTTTGGGGATGGCTCGCCTGCTGCTCTTGCTCGGCAGCCGGGCCCGAAGGGTGCCCGGAGCACTGCAGTTGGTGAGGGTGTGCGTGGGCTCCTGCGCCGGGGCTGAGGGGGAGCTGGCTGTATCTAGCCTGCTGACTGTCTTCCACTGGTCCGCTGCTTCCTCCAGCATTTCAGTGTTTCTTCCTGGATTCTGTTTTTAGCTCTGAGACCAGCTGGTTTTCCCAGTCGGATGTGGTGGCTGTATTCCCTTGTGCCCGTTTCTTCTTTCTTGGTGAAGGTGGTGTGAAGTGTGGGGTAACCACAGAGCACCCACTGACCTTGCTCTCCTTCTCCTTGCCCTTAACCTTCCTTTTATAGCAAATGTCCTTGGGATGGGCAGCTGGATTTTTCTTTCAAAACCGTTGGGATTTTGACATGGAAAATCTTGAGTGTGAGAGACTTGATTAGAGCAGTTGTGGTTTTTATAGACCCCTTACAATTTTGTGGTTTTGCATGTTTGTTTGCAACTTGTTAATACTTACTTAAGTAAAATGCTTGGGAGAAAAGCTCCATTATATAAGACTTGACACCCAAGCCATTCACCACTAAAGGCTGAAAAAGCTCCAAATATTGACAGCCAGGTTGTAGCACTTCAGTGCAAAGTTGAAAGGCAGTTAGTTATGTGTTATGTTTGCTGAAAAGGAGAGGAAGGAGGACAAGGAAAAGCAAAAACGTAAAAGGGTATCAGGCCAGCTGTTTCCCCAAGTGTATGAAAGAAGCACAAATGTCAATTGTTCATGGCCTACACCACTTAAAAGAGGTATCAGAGAGTCACTGTTGTGTGTTTCTGTTTCTCAGAAACCTTGTAAGTTGTTACGAGGAGCATTTGAGGGCAGGGGCAGGCGGGTTGGGTACCTGCAGAACACTTTCCCTTCAACCCCTTCAGTTTGCAGGGAGGAACTACCTTAAAATGACACAGTGAAGGTTAAGTTGTAGTTCTTGTTATCAGGACTGAAAATGACAGTAAATCATCAAAGTCAGTATATATCAAACTTTATTTTGGTGTCAGTGCAGTGTTTGACTGATGTGATGGGTTTTCTTCTGTTCCTGTGTGTCACGTGTAGGAGATGAGCGAGATGTTTCCTTAGAGGAACACCTTGTGAATGTTTCAGTTTGCTTGCAGATACTAAGGAGATTACAATAACTTCTTGTTTCACTTTACTGTGACAGTGTTTCAGGTGCTTGAATTTTAGAGAAAGATACTGTAGTGTTTACTGTATCATGGTTGTTATAGACACTGGACAAATACAGAGCTCCTGCCTGAGTTTTCACTTACAAGGCTCTGCTTGGGTCTGAAAGATTTTTTTTTTCTTCTCCCAAGTAGTAGCAGCTTGTCTTCAGTTTCTGTTCTTCAGTGCAGCTCAGGGGCTAATAAGGTTAATTGTTCCACTGGTTTCGAAAGCTGATGAAGACCTTGATCTTACATATATTCATCAGAGATAGGCAGCACTGCAGCGTGTCATTAACGAGCCCATCAGCTGTGCACAAATTAAATGTACAGAGTCACCTACTTCAAAGCAGGTTTGTCTGAAGACACACAATTTGTGTGAAAGTCTGAGACAGACTTGGGGTGGGAATTGTGTTCTTCTTTGGGCTGTTAAAAGGCTTCTCCAGACTCCCAGCTGAGCTTCTGGATGGTGCTGATAGGACTTGGGTCTGGTTGGCCGTGCAGATTATGCAGTAGCTGTCAGCTCAGGCTCTTGAGACATGTGTGACACAAGAGGGATGCTTTCAAGGGCTTTCCAACACAAGATAAGCACCTGCCCCATATTCAGGATAAGGTTTGGAGGAAGGAGATTTTTGTTTTTCATAGGTAGACTGCTGGGAACTGCATTTTAACTTATCAGGAGGTGTTCCCTTCCTTCCCCCTCTAGTTTGAGAATGCTGTATATATATTTTTTTTTTTTTTTTTTTTTTTTTTATTATTTTTTGGTAAATCCTCAGTTTAAACCTACATGCACATGTAGCCTGGAGCACACAGAGGAGTGAAGATAAGAGAAAGCTGCACATGGGGGTCTGTGTGATCAGAGTTGAGGATGATTTTAATTTTTTTTTCCTTGCACTGTTGAGATGTGCTGTAGTTGCACTGTAGATTAGGAAATTTGCTTCGTTGTTTCTTGGTGTAAAGTGGAGAAACGGTAAGGTGGCTAGTGTTAAGGGTGAGCACCGTGTAAAGACACAGACCCAGGTTTCTGATGCCTGGCAGATGCTAAGCCATTTAAAGGAGGAACTAAGCCATTTAAAATGAGGATAGCTTGCTGTCTGTCTGTGGCAGAGGAGCTGTTTCTGGAGAAGGTGAATAAGGAGCCCTCTAGTTCTACTTGGTATTGTACTGAGGTTCTAGAAGTACAAAAGGAGCTTGGAGAAGCTGGAAAACATGATGGGTTTGTATCATGCCATCCTGGTGGAGTCTAACAGCAAGGCTTAGCAAGGTCTCTAGAGGAGATGACTGGGTCTTCATAGGGTCATCTGGGATCTCTAGGTAGGTCTGTGCTGAAGAGCTTTGTGGTGTACTGCAGATCCTGGACAATTAGCATGATGTCTCCAACCTCTGGGCAGGCATATGGAATGATTGTCAAGTCCTCAAATTAGCTTGTACTTCCCTGTCAGTCTCGTTCCAGATTTGGTTACGTTATGGTGGAGCTGTGCTGCTTCTCTTGTATGAGCTGCTTGTGACAAAACATGGAAGTTCAGATGTGTCTAGTAGCTTTTGGCAAGATCTATATTAACATTAGCCACAAGCTCATTATTTTAGACATAATAATGTTTATTATTAGTATTACTGTTAACCATATGGGCTGCTATAGTGTGGTTGTCATTTTTCCTCACTTCATGAAGCTCAAGTCTTCAGAAATCCTGCTGCCTGTCCCATTCAGTAGGCAGGTAGGGCTGCCTGATCTGCACAAGCATCTGAAGCTGGTAGAAAGATGTTTAGTGTTTATAGGTGATTTTTTTCCAGTATGTAGTGAAAATAGGAGGTAAAGTCAAAGCTGGTATCTTGGGGCCTGTTCCGTGATATGCTTACGTGGGAAACATGTAGGAGGGGTGGTGGAAAGTACACTCTTTTAATTTTAAAAGATTTTTTCCCCCTACCTTTTCATTGCTAAGGTCTGTGGTTCGTGTCTTGTAGAATCATTACCTGCAGAAGCTGGGAAAACTCACCAGCTGTTCCTGGCAGGAGGATGACTGTGACCTCCTCCTGAAAAATGTTAATCTCCCTAAAGTTGTCCCTGGTTTTGTCAGCAGGGGTTGAGTGGCAGTAACGCACTTCATTTTGAGTTGTACCTAAAGCTTTCCTGGAGATCTTGGCCAGTTCAGAGTAGCTACCTCCTTGTTTTAAATGGATTTCCTGCAGGGAGCTCATTGAACCAACACTTGAGTTCATTTCTGTAGACAGCTCAGAGTGGTTTGTGGTGAACTGCAAGCTGACACTGTTCAGCTGCATGTCTTGAAAATTACCTGAGTCCAGCAACTGAGCTAAAATGATGTGTTCAGAGCTTCTGCTCTCTCTGCTTTCCTATGTACTCCTAATCAGTAAGATCTGGGTTTAGGACCTCACCTTGCCAGTTGGAATGTGGTACTTTGCCTTTGCTTTTGGCATTGACAGGTGATCTGCATTTCAAGGCATTCTGCATCCCATTTCCTCACGTACTGGCTATTGAAGTTTACTGATGGGGGCAGATAGTTTGAAAGTGGAGGAAATAGTCATCCTGTATTTTGAAGGCAGTTGATGGTCTTCTGTGTGTGCATGGATTTTGTATAGATGCATTTGCATAAATGGAAGGTGAGTCTGTTCAGTCAGCATTTGGGAAGAAGCAGCGGAGCAGGCAAGTTAAGTCACTGTTTATCTTTTGCAAGATGAGCTGAAACCTCAAATGGGATGTCCATCAACCACATTACTTGACTCATAATGGAGTTGTAGGAATTTTAGCTTTCTGAATTTGTCATGCAAACAAGTCTCGTGAGGATCCGTCTGTGATGGAGTTGAAAGTTTAAATATGTCCGGTGTTGCATGTTGCAGTTCTGAGATTCTTACCCAGTATTTTCTCTGTTTGTCAGGCTGATTCGGAGGAGGATGTGGAAGAGCATCCACAAGAGCAAAGGTAAGCTAAACTCCAATGGAAGCAGGGGTATTGAAGTTGATTTTGGTTTTTGCTTTAGGAAATACCAAAGTGTAATTGGGCAGACTACTAAAAATTACTCCTGCATTTTAAATAGTTTTATATTACTTGTGGCTTACAATTTTCTCAACTTAATGTTAATATTGATTTGTTAGCAAAACCAAAAAACTGTGCTCAGTGTATGCAAGCACAAAATACCTTCTTGTATCTCTTTCTCCTAATCCTGTCTCTAAGATGAATTTGCTTCTCATTGCTTTCACGCACAAAAAAATAAATGCTTATTAATTGTTTTGTTGTATATTTTGTAATTAATTTCTTTCAGGCAGGGGACAGTTTTCCGTTACAAAATTTGTAAATGTAAGTAGTCTCGGAGTGTTATTTTACACCAAGGCAATGAAAGAGGTGAAGGAGATTTAAATCCAAAGGCTTATTAATGCCTTGCTGTGGAACAATAAATGTTCTGCCCTTATGTCTTGAAATCAGATAAATAATAAAGCTCTTCAAAACTGTAGCCACAACTCTGCTGTTTCTGTTAATATTGGGCCTTCTGTATTTTGAAGGGTTGGGGAAATAGCATCATAGATTATTTTTTAAGTGCACATTTTGTTTCCTCTGAGCGTCCAGGTTAAAATGCTTGGACATCTACCAGTGAAACACTTCCTTCCTTTGGTATGTGTTAATGTGGTTACAGCCTTCAGTGCCATGCCAGCCAGAAAGATCACAAGACTTAAAATAAACATGTGTAACAGCACAGTTTTCTGATGGCAGCAGTTAGCCACAAATGCTTTTCTTATTTATCTCCAGTCTTTGCCCTTAGCTTAGGTTTGAGAGCAAATAGATGGGATAAAACCTGAGCCTTGCTGGGAGCTGGCAGAAGGAGTAAGCCTGCGGGGGTGGGGTTGGGAATGGGATGGTCATGGTGGGTCTGTCCTGCACAGCAATGCTTCTTCACATGGCTTTTCCCCTTCTGCCCCGTTGGGAGCCTTCTCATCTGAACCCAGAATCACATTAAGGCTCCTGTGCCTCATCTCCGTGGGAATTACAAAGATGGTTTGGAAACAGGATGTGAGAATTACTGTGGCTGCTGACAGCTGGTGCTGATTACTTGTGCTTGCCTAAGTGCCCCAATTCCTACCTGCGCAGGGGATTTTTTTTTTCTGCCTCCTCTTGTGAAAAGAAGGGTAAACTACTGAAAGCTGCATTTCCCTGCACAAATACAGAAGTTTCTGATTTTTTCATCTGGGAGCTATTACGTTTTGGATGCAGAATTTTTACTGCATAACTTTATTACCTGCATGCTTTCTTTATGGAGAGGTAGTCAGAAGGCAGCAGTCTCTAATGCTGTGCTTAAGATTGTTTCTGATTGTTTCCTTAGTAGGCAGAGAGATGTAATTTAGGTTGAAAAAAAATCTCTACTTGACTGTTTTTCTCTGGAGGTGGATGGGGTAATTGGCTACTATGGCAATAATAAAAATATTACTGAAAATAATTAGATCTTGAAACTTGGAGAGGAAAAAGTGATTTGGCTGGAGGTTTTTTTAGGTCATTCAGGTGCTTAAAGTTTTTTCTAGTAATTATTAGTTTTCAAAAATTAACTTGCTTTTTGGGAGTAAAGTTTGTAGAGGTTCACTTGCATGGTGGAAACATCCTCCTATCGTCATACTGAAATGCTTCAGGAAACTTGCCTAAAGATCCTGGCTTGTGTGCATCTTCTAGACTCTTTTGGTTTGCTGCTGTAGGTAAACACATACACAGACCTGTGTGTGCTCTACATACTGAAGGAATGTTACAGTGCAGGCTTCGTGAAGAAGAGCCAGCAAAGGTACATTGGAAAGATTAGAATTTATTAGTTTATTAGTTTATTTCCAGATTAATTTTCATTCCCTTGGCTTCCATTACTATATGGTGAAATCATGGGGATTTCCTTTTCCTGTAGCAGCAAGACCTGAAGCTTGCAGCATCTTCATTTCATTGTCTGACTGCATGCCCTGGGGAAATCAGCTGAAGCTACTGTAATTTGATGTGAAGCCCCTAGAAGCAAAGCGTCTTAATGTAGAGGTATTAGCAGAAGTTAAAGGAGATAGAGAAATCAGAAATTTCCCCAGAGATGAGGGCAATATCATCCTCAGAGATGATGAAGTATATAGTTCATCATCTTGGGGCATAAAGGAGAAAGTCTCTTTCCAAAACATTGTTTCATTCAGTTTTTAATTCTAGGTTAGTGGGTTCCCTGGGAGCTTGCTAACCTACTTTGAAAAAAACCCAAACAATAAAAGCAGTAAAGTATTAACCGTCTTTTAACGGACTTCCTGTGCATGTGCATCATAAGATCTTCCTTTTGGGGTGGTCTTCTTGGTTTGCTGTTCTTGTGGCAAGTGCCCAAGGGGGATGGATGTGGTCTCATAGTTTCTGCCTTAGGTTTAGCTTTAACAAATAGAGAAATTTGCAAGGAGGTAAAAGACATTGTCAAAATAGCAATTTTTGTGAAGAGCTATTTCAGAGGTGAATGAGAAATGGTTGATTTTTAGGTCCATGGGTTTGCAGCTGCCCTGATTGAGAAGAAGATCATTATCAATTCCTTCATTTCCACCCTACGATTCCTGCTATTCTGATTGCTTGGATGCTTCCACAGGTTGCTTCATGCTGTTTTGTGTCTCTCTGGATCAGATTCTGAAATAAGAAATGCAGCACGGTAGACACTTGAGTACTGCTTCATGCACAGACTTTTGGCAGTCTGACACAAAGTCATGTGTATTTGGACTAGCCTGTTAAAAAGCTTCCAGTTTCCTTAAAAACCTTTTCTTACGTTTGAAAGTCTGGAGTAAAAAGATGCCTTTCATAACAGCCCATGACAGGTGTTGACAAGAAAAGATTTTGTTGTTGTGTTTGGAGGTGTGTTGGGTTTTTTGTTTGTTTGTTTGTTTTGGTTGGTTGGTTTTTTGTGTGGTTTTTTGTTTGTTTGTTTTTGTTTTGGGGCTTTTTGGGGTTTTTTGTACTCTAGCCCCTTCCTCTTGGTGGCTTTGGTTGCCACAACTGGCAGTAGCAAATTTTGAAGGTTTATGTTCTTACTAAAGCAGCATAATAAGACAGGACCTGAATGGTCTAAAGCTGTGTCAGGAGGTTTAGGTTGGAGAGTAGAAGAAAGGTTTTTCACCTTTTCTGGCTGGGCGCTGGAACAGGCTCCTCAGGGAGGTGGTCACAGCACCAATCCTGACAGAGTTCAAGAGGGGTTTGGTCAATGCTCTCAGGCACAGGGTGTGACTCTCGGGGTGTCCTGTGCAGGGCCAGGAGTTGGAATCAATGATCCTTGTGGGTCCCTTCCAACTCAACGTATTCTGTGAAATGCAGAAGTCTGGCACAAATAAAGAGGCAGTACTGTCAGGTGATGCACAAATGATAGTAAAATCAAAATTTTCAGCTTTCTGCTTCAAGGAAGTAGTCATTGGACTACAAAAAAAAAGTAATTTCACATATATGACATCGTTAGTACTTGGGTTTTGAGGACTTCTGGAGAGAGGCCTTTGAGGATGCAGTTTTGCAGCTGGCACATAAAGGAACATTTGCATCAGAATAAACTGCTATACTAAAGATGTGAAGCATACATGCTTAATATGTGATGCACAGTGATTGCCTATGAGAAGGGAAATCCATAAAATACTAGAAGTGTGGAATGAAACTAACCAGGAAGAGGACATTTTTCAGCCTTTCCCTGTGGCAGGGCATATTTTGCTTTGAGTAGATAGTATCAACTGCTAGGAAGATTCTGAGTGTGATGCAGTTGGCTCAGTCAGGCATTTCTGTTGAGCCTTTGCCTTTGATCACTGGAGAGCATTTGACCCTGTGGACTGGAGCTGCTTGGGGCAGTAGATGGTATCGGCTCCCCGTGGGCTCCTGCTAGGGTGTCAGTGCAGCCTGGGAGTGACAGCTGATGCCCAGCACTTTGACCTCTCTGATTGCTTGGTGGAATTACTCCTAATCCTGTTGTTTTTGCTGTGTCTGTGAAATAGTGCTCCAGATGTGGAGGAGAAATTGAAGGTAGGGATAGCAAGGGGGTAGCTTACTAGCTGCCTGAGAGAGAGCAAAGCAGTTGAGGTGCACAGACTCAGAATTGCTAGAGGGTTTAGGGAGTACTTAAGAAATGTAGTTACAACGTTTGTTTCCGGAAAAATCCAGAGTGGCAGTGGGAGAATGAGCCTGCTTCGTGTTGTGAGGCTGTACATTGCAATTTGTCCCTGCCACAACTTTGGCTCCAGTCGAGAGGCACAAATGAGCTCTGGCGCTGTGGATGGAGTATTAAGACACTTCAGAGGTGACTCATCCTTCCAAAAAGCCTGTGGTCTTAGTGCCATAATTTTTGACAGTCCAGTTGGAAAGTAGTAGTATGGGACTAGTGCTATGCCTGTACACCAGATAACTGGCTTGGGTGGTGGGTAAGGCAGGAGAAGAAACGTTGAAAAATAGGTTAGGATCAATCAGATTTTCTTTTTCCTTCTGCTTTTCTTTCTTTACAGAAATGAATAAAAATTGATTTTGTGCCAGCAGAAATGTCTGAATATTAAAAAAAGAAAAAAAGGTTTATGCTGTATTTATTTTTTAAATATCTTTTATTAAAATCAAAGTGATTATCCATTGAGAAAGTGTTTAAAAAGGAAAAGCTGAAAAATAGCCCTGGGAGTGTCAGTGAGTGCTCAAGCTGTCTGAAAGGAACCATCTTAATATTTTCTACCTAAGCTTCTATGGTACACCCCTGATCATTTAGATTGTCATTAAACTTACCCCAAAAGTAAGTCTAACTACATGAAGACTTTTCCTAGAATATGTGCTTGGTCTTAACTTGTAATAGTGAAATCTGCTTTTATTAAATTTTTAGTGTTTTTTAAAACTGTTGTTTTACAAAAGAAGCAAAAAATCCATGTGTGTTAAGAGGAAAAGAAAACATTTCTTGGAGGGAAAGCTTTGAGTTTCTTGGGAGAAAGCTTTTTTAGTGCCATTACTGCACTTGCATAAGGTAGCAATTTCTGCAGTATGCACAGAATGTATGTTTTTAGTGGTTAGCACTAAAACCTTTTTCAGTATTGGCTAACTTTTGTTTTTAATTGGTAAGTCAGAGCTGTTGTTGCCCACTTCCACGTTTGCCTAGATACCAAGGGACTACTAATTTTAAGTTTTACTGGATGCCTAAAGAAATTAAATTTACTTTACATAGTCTTTAGAAGTAAAATTGAGATTTTTAAAATTGAGAATTGAGATGGGCAAACCCACCTGTAACACTTGGGTGAAAATCCCAAAGGAAACATCTGTAGGGAACACAGGATATTGTGAAACTAGACTAAAAGCAGCTTACTGAAAAGAAATGCAAGAGGTCAATAAAATTGGAGGTTCTCTAGTAGATGAAGAAACAGATAGTTCTTTCCAAAATAATCAGTGTTACTCTTCCTCTCCTCCCTTATGCTTCTGCCAGGCACAGCTAGGGTGGCAGGCTGAACTCCTGCTGCGTTAATTGTTTATCTCTGTTTTATGTGGCAGTTGATTCACTGCTGAACTTTGCCTTGCTGAACTTTGTATTAGATGCTGTTAGGGACAGCTCTTCCCCCATGTGCATTGCTTCTTCCAAAATACCAGTCCTTTTACAAATTTACATGGCTTGCCTGATGGTACAGGGGGTAAAAAATGTTGGGGATGGTTGTTTGTTTGTTTGTTTGTTTCCCTGGGACATTGCATAGCAGTGCTGTCTGCTAACAAATGTTTCGGCTGTTGTTTGTTTCTTTATTTCTAAATTGTTTTCATACATTTCATAAATGAGAGAAGTTGCCCAGGCCAGCTGTACAGTATTTCACACCAAACTGAGGAGATGACCCTGTGGCTTTGTATGATCATGAGATAATGGTGAATGAGAGTCTTGCACTTGTTTGCAATGAGCTGTCAAATCTCTATCCTCTTTGTAGGTCCTACTTGACCTTGATGGAAATACTTAAAAGGTGATGTGTGGTCATATTTAATTACTCTTAGACTTGTTGTTGCTGTTGCAGTCCCACTCGTCATCAAAACCTTGTCTGTTTGCATTGAACAAAGTCTGCTGGAATGTGTGTATTTCTCTTACTTTTGTGCGCCCTTTTGGGCTGGAGGATGTTTATGGTTGGACCAGAGAGCCTTTCATGTGTGTCAGCATGTATGCTGTGTAAAATGGACTTTCTCATCTGTGGGTGACAGCTTTGACAAATGAAGGCAATCTTGGTGTGGTAATTGCAAATTGGCACTTCTGCGTCCTTATGGCTCATGGTGCCTTGAAAAGCCACACAGGCTCCTATGGAAACACCAGTTTCTATACTGGTAAAAATAGCAGGCTGGGGCTGTGAGGTCATTGTTTGCACAGGGCTTAGTGTGTATGGAGAAAATGTGTTTGTGGATATGTGCTACTGGAGGAAACTTTCTCACCTGTAATGACCTGTTTTGAAAGGACAAATAAACTGTGCTTTACATTTTGTTGCCCATGTAGTTCTTTCTTTGTCTTCCTCTGTTAATAATTTCTTCACTTTCTGTTCACTGTATCTTCTGCAGCTCTCTAGCATACTGTCTTATGACATCTCAGCATTTTTTTTAGCTTCTGTCTGGACCATGCCTGAAATGGCTGTAGTTTCTGTGCTGTCAGAGGAGGAGGATGTCTTGCACTCTGTTGCCTGGTGCTGTCCTCTGCCTTGTGCAGCCCTGCAAGTTCTCTGGGTTAGAAGAACTTGTTTAATTGCAAGGTTGAGATTTACTTGTGATCATTCTCTGGTTGGTTTCCCTGTTGCTCTCTGGCAGCATCAGCTGAAAATGTGCATGGAAGTTCTCCCTCAGTGCTACAGCCTGTTGTGTGGGACGGGTGCCCTGTGTCACCTGCAGGATGTCATCTCTGTTCTGCTTGTCTCACGTTGCTCCCAGGGAGCCTCACCCATGCTGGTGTGGCACTGGTCTGGGCGTTGTGGCATCTTTTTGCTCTTTTCTCAGTCCTTCAGACCTGTCTCTTTCCTGCCCCTGCCTTTTGGCCTGCTGTGGGGGTGGGTGGGTGGTTGTGCGGTGGTACCTGTGCCAGGGCTGACTCTGCTGCCTTATCTGCAGTGCAGGAGGAGCTGGGGAGGAGCCTGGCCACATCTGCTGTTCTGCTCACTGTTGGTGGGGAGATGATGAGCAGGTCACTGCTCAAAAGTGTTGGGCTGAGACAGCCAGCATCTTTTGTGTTAGGAGTAATGCCTTTGAGTCAGTGGCTGCGGGTTGGAGTGGGATGAAGCACATGCACTGGGATGATGGGTGGCCTGGGGGACACCTCATGGGTTTTGGGGATGGTGTGGCGAGTCTCAGAGTTGGCAGCACTGTGGGGACAGTTGCAAGCTGGTGCACACACATGTACATCATTTGTTGTGCATGTTTCGTTTTTATTTTTGGCACTTTGTAAACTCCCCATAGCCTGTGCTTTGGGACAGAGCCCACGCACAAAGCATGCCCTTCAGAGTTAGGACAAGCCTGGACTGAGCAGGTGGGACAAGGGCATATGGTGTCTTATTTCCCATTGTGTTTGGTTCAGGACTGGCTGCAGAGCTGTGTGAGAGCAGAGACAGATCTTGTGGCACAGCTTGTTGGTGTAGTCATTCAGCAAACACATGGGGAAGGTCAGCTTTTAATGCCAGGCCAGTTGCATGCTGCGAGGGCCGTGCAAGTCTGCTTGGGAACACAGCATTTTTCTTGTCAAGCTTAACCTGCCTTGTTTTGAAAAAGGGGATGTTGGGACACATTTTGGGTGTTTAGAGAAGAGGGGAAAAAAACCAAAGAAAAGCAAAAGTAAACATCTGCTATGGTGTGTTTGTCCATGTTCATTTGTAAACTTTGTGTCCCCCTCCGTACTTGCTGCTTCTGTAATATAAGTAGTTCAGAATAGGAACTTTCTTCTTATGCTTCTACTTTTACATTTTAATACACTGGTAATGGATTTCAGATGTCTGTTAATCTCAGGCTAATCCTTCTGATTTGTGGGCAGTGGGCCACAAAGGATTTAGTTTTTGGTCTGTGCATTTACTATTAATAAATTATTTTCACCTCCACAATAGCTGTTTCTTAGTTGCCCATAAGAGGACTTAATTTGCAGTAATTTTACCATTTTGCAGTTAAACAATAGCCATCTGGAATCGCAGACCAGTTTCAGCAGTCTGAAAATTGACACAGTGTAAGAATTTAGCTTCACAGTTTTTCCACTGTTGCAGATCGGCAAATTATGACAAAATAGAAGAAAGCCTAAACAACAGTTTGCTCACTTGTAGGAATTTGTGTAGAGTCTGCTTCTGAATGATCAACCCCAGTACTCTGGTTTGAGCTACAGGCACAGCTGTAACCTGGCTCTCATCTTCATAGCTTCTCAAAGATGACATGAACCTAGTTTTTAATGACTCACATATTTTTATTTGACGAGGAAACATCCTCTAGGAAAGCTGTGCTCATGTCCTGGCAGTGGCTCTGGCTGCCTACTTGTGGGCAAGCAGATGCAGGAGCATTATCAGTAGTTTTGGTGTTTGCCATAGTAACATAAGAAAAAAGATGAACAGGAAAACATCAACACCACTTGTCATTCAGTATTAGTTATAAATTCAAACCTGAGTTTTAAAAAACATCTTAATTATGTTATCTTAGACATCATTCTTTATCCACTTTCTTCAGTATCTGCTTTGGGAAGAGACTTTCTTTTTGGGGGTTGTTGCAAAATGACCAACTCCCTTCTTCATCAGGACAGAAGGGCACTGTCCACTTCAGGGAGCGGAACAGTATATGTCAAATATTATTCTTACATGTGACAATGGTGTGTATTAACTCTTTTGCAGTGCTCTGAGTACTCACTGCAAATATTTGCTTTATATTTGTAGAAGAGTTTGCTTTCATCAAATAAGCGAATCACCTGGGAGAAACACGTGATTAGTATGAATGATTTAGGTGTCTGCTTGTTGTCTCAGGAGTCCACCATTCTGTGTTATGTTCAGGCTGCCAACTGAGATAAGGAAGCTAGGGAGCAAAGCTGGTGGTGTTGTTACCTTTTCTTCTCCACCTCCTGGCCCCAAAGTGGTGAAAGTGGTGTATAAGTAAAACTGAGTTGTTGGTGTTTTTTTTTTGTGGTGTTTTTTTTTTTTTTTTTTTTTTTTTTTTTGGTTTGGTTTGGTTTTTTTTGTGGGTTTTTTTTTTTTTGGGGGGTGTTTTGTTGTTGTTGGTTTTTTTGGGGGGGGGTTGTGCTTGTCTTAGTAACTTCTAGAAATAGCAATGGAAATATAATTAGATAAGGATAACTCAGGATATTTTGTGTGTGTGTACAGAACAAACCTTACTTTCTGTAGAGCAGTTGGACTTTATATAAACACAGGAATTTCTCAAAGAGAGTGAAGAAGATTTTTTTTCTCAGAATTATGAGGAAAAGAAGAAAGAAAAGTATTTTCTGAGAGGAAGGTGAGAACTATGTCTCTGTTCTTACTTTTACTGAAGTTCTCATCTTCCCATGTCTGCTTCAAGATGCTGTTGCAGAGCTCTAGCTAGTTGTTTACCATCTGACCCACCTGCATACCAAAACTCTGCAGATGGCAAAATCAAGAAATTTGGAGTGCAAAATAGTGCTTTTAGTTACTGCCTGATAAAAGCCAACTTCAGCTTTAAAACTTTGTGAAGACACATGAAAAAGCTGTAAAGACTTGGAAATAAAAAAGAGAAAGTTAAGATGGTTTATCCTGTTCAGTGCTGTCAAAAGTGTGGGCTGTTTTGACCCTGGTTCATGGTTTTGTTGTGTTTCAGAGTTGGATTTTATGAGAAAGAAAAAGTTTTGTTTAAAATGTTTGTTGGCAACAGCATGTTCTGCAAGGAGATGTGAGAAATGCAGAAAACTCAGTATCTCTTAAGCCTAAAACTCTTCTTTTGGCCAATGTGATGGTTCCAAAAGCAGTAACATAGCTGCACTTGCATTATGAAAGAACTCGCTTCCTTTGCAGTACTAAGATTTGAAACTGGTCTGGCCTTTGGAGATGCTTGTGTATCAATAGCATGGTAATTTGACACACATCAAAATGCTTAGGAATGCTTTCAGAAGCCTGAATTTTAAATAAATAAATATATACACACACATATAGGAGCATATGTGTGTATGAAGAAACAGTGACCTTAGGCCCAAATTGTTCTGGCATAGGTTTTACCTAACTCTTTTGCATACATAAATTGTTTTATATTGCTTTCCAGCTTTTTAAATTGCTATTCATTATTTTAATGTTTCTCTCTGGATCCTGTTTATTTTCTTTGAGACAGTGAAGCATAATTCTGTTGTTAGACATATGCACCTCTCAAAAAGTTAACTTTGAATTAAATAGGCAGTCTAAGCTCTACAAAGTAGATAGAGGTAAACGATGACTATCTGCCTTGTTGGTAGCACATTTACATTTATCTCCTGAGGAGAATTTCCCAGCTTTTTAAAATCATGTGAATGCTGATATCTGGTCTAATAGAAAGTTAATAATCTCTCTTCTTTTACTGTTCTTAGTTGTACTCTGAGACCCCTGAATTCTGCCGTGTTCTTACAGCCTGCTTTCCCTCCTGAATTAATGGATTGAAAAGCTTTTGTGGGTCCCAGGAGAGGATCCAAAAGCGAATTGTCATAGAGGCTCAGATTTTTAGGAGCTCTAGGTACCGGCTTTGAATCACTGTGAGTGCTGCTGTTGACTCCTGCACACTTGTTTCAGAGCTGATAGTGGCTGTCAAGCAATGAATCCAAACGTTAATAGTTAACACTTTTAAAAGTTTGTTGGTCACACTGAGGTGTGACCTTTCTTGTGAAGCTGCTTCAATTATTTCTGTGATTTCTGGTTATTATCAGAATCAAATTGAAAAGAAAAATCATCTGGTATTCTGCTGCTGGTATTCTTTTTCTTGTGAGCATTTCCAAAGAGTTCCTCCGTGGGCAGCATGTGGGGTTGGTGACATGAGGCAACTCATTGCAGTCCTTCAGCTGCAGGTATTTGTTTCTTATCTGTGAGGACAGAAACAGGTTCAGCAGCCACGTGTAAGACCAAAATTGGGCTCATACATGTGTATGCACTTGAATGCCATCTCCTGGCATTTGTTGGAGCAGTGTGTTGTGCTGCCATTGGGAATACACTTGGAACAAAGTGGGACTTTGGAGCCTTCTTTGACTCTGAGCCAGCAGTCTCAGTACGATGTGTCTAGCACTGGAGAGAGAAAAAACAGATGCATGCTTGTTTTTTTTATTATTTGTGAGGAGGATCCTTTGAATGGCTTCCAAGGTCTTGAGGTTCCTGCATGTTGTGCTGCCTGTTGACTCCATGGCTGTAGCACACTTGGAGGGGAGGTGCAGTTTACACAAGCAATTGAAATTGCACGTGCACCGGATTTTTGAGGCTCTCGGACTTCCTTGCTGCTTGTGTCAGTGTGCCAAAGTGCATGGTGTTCTCAAGGCTCCTCTGGGTGGGAATATGGAAAAGCTGTCAATTACTCCTCTGTTCCAGGCTGGCTGTTTTATAAACAGGTGTGGTCTGTGGGGACATTTCCCTCGTTTAAAACCCATCATCTTCACTTACGCTTTAGTGTTAGCTGCTGTTAGCACAACACAGCTGAATCCTGAGAGAGTTGTATGATAAAAAGCTAAACTAGTTGAATTCTACTGAATTATCTGACAATACAGTTGTTTAATTTTTTTGGAGGACAAATCTCACTGATTCGTTAATAAAACAGTTGGTTACATTTGGCAGAAAATAAAAATTGTCATTTTAGACTTCAAAGTAATTACTTGACTACTGCTTAGAGTATGAAGATGTACATTGCATGAAATGCCACAGTTGCAGGTACTAGGTGTCATCCTGAAAGATTTGGTTGCCTTTGCAGAAAAGTTAATGCAGAAATTATTGTGTGAAATTGTTTGCTCTCTGCTTGAAAAGTAGAGACAGTCTAACAAGGATCATTAGAAGGGTTCAGAATTGAAAGATAAAGGGTTTACCTTAGAACTCTACCAAAGTTATTGACAAGTGGCTGTCATCATGCACAGAGCTGGACACTCACGGTTTTGGTGCAGTGTGGGCATTGAGCACCAGATCCTGGCTGAAGTAGTGCTATAGCAGGTCAGCTCCTGCACCACGCAGTAGCCACAAATCCCAAGCATTTTGGAGTGGGCAGTATATGAGTGCTACCCAGTGTGATGGTTACACTGGTGTCTTGATATTAAATCTCTGGGTGGAGGGGCAGTGGGGTTTTGCTGTGGGATGTGGCAGGAGGAGAGGGGTGGTTTTGTTTCCCCTCATTAAGTGCCTACTGTCTGGCTAGGTGCCCATCAGTATTTGTCTCGCAGCAGACTACACTGTGAGGTTGCACTGAGTGCAGTTTGTTCCCCTTTTCATCCCCTCTGGGCTCATCAGTTTGTGTTCTTCGGGGGCAGAGGCTGTGGCTGCACTTTGGGTCCCACTGGACTTTCTGCTGTAGAAACAGAAGGCAGTTTGCACCCACCAGACCTTTCTCTGGGAGTGCTGCTTACAGATCACGTCTGCTTTGGTGCACAGGGCTCTCTCCTCCTTAGACTGTTGCCTCTTACCAAAGCTCAGAGCAGTGTGTTGGGTAAGGCAAAACTCAGCTGAAACAGGATGTCACCATCCATGCATGGTTGCCTGCCTGCGGGGAGAGAGGCTGGGCAGCCAGCAAGTTGCACCTGGCACTGGAAACTGCTTGGATGTGATGCTGAACATGTCTGGGCTAGAATTTGGCAGCAGGGGAAGGACGGGTGTAATTGCTGGAAAGACAAAGGCCAAAGGGGCAAAGTATAGTAACAAGTGAAAAAAACGCTAAAGATTGTGAGCAGAGCAAAGAAAGGCAAAAAGTCATGCCCTGATAAAAACACCAAGTGAACAAAGATACTCCTAGGTAGGGAACAAATGAGACCTTGCTCATTGCTAGTGATTTGCAAAACGGATAAAGGGCAACAGCAGATTTCAATCTTAACAATGAAGGGAAAGATACACAATAACAAAAGGGAAGTGAAATGAGAGAAAGGAGGGAGTGACTGATTCATAGCTGCTTGTACCTTGGGTAACCACCACCTCCGTTCACATCAAATGATTTTAAGGGTTTGTGCAAAACAGAACGAAGTCTCTTGACTGTGGCTGGCAGATGTGTGCAACAGTCCTGCTGCACACGCATTTGGTGTCAGCTGCTATGCAGTCAGCAAGTCAGACCTCACTAGTGACATTGTGGGTCACCTCTTAGATTTTGCCTACATAAATATATTTTGTGCTGAATTACCTGTGCTGAATTGTCCTATGGATTACAGTTTAAAGTTAGGTTAATATTTTAGAGTTAAGGTGTCTGCACATCAATAGGTGTACAACAGTAAAGACATGAACACAGAGATGACAAATACACTAACCATATAGAAGCAAAAATTGTGTAATTCCTGTTTTGTTTTGTTTTTAATGAAACTGGAAGAACAAGAGGCACTGTGCTGCCCTTCGCAAGTGAGCAGCCCTGCTCTGAACTTGTAGAATAAGTTTAGCAGTTCCGTACTGTGTTGTGGATTTCACATGCCTGCTCAGTTTTTGTGCCTGCCTGCTGGTGCTGTGGGCCATGTACATCTCTGGTTTGTGTCTAAATCTTGATTCCTGGCAACTGAAGAAGGGTAGAGAGCTGAAGGGCCTGTACTTGACCGACTCCTTGACCCGTGCTTTACGTGCTTTGTTGCTATTAACTGCCTTTCTTCAATAGCTATTGTCTGATTTCTGTCTTGGTGTGTTCTGTCTTTTATTCCAGGCCTTTGCTGCAAGCCTGCTGCCTGCAGCTTGCGAGGTGCCTGCTGCCTGCTTAGGTATTTCTGTGGCCTGTCGCTGACCCAGTTTCTGCAGCGTTTAAACTGCCCTTTTGAAAAGGGGACATTTCTGGCCTTTGTGGGCATTCTCAGTGTTGCTGGGATAATGTGGCTGATCCCGCAGATGCGGGTAGTCGCTTTAAAACAAACACACACCCCTGCCCTGGTCCCCATGCTTTCAGTATTGCTTGGATTTTTTTTTCTCTCCTTGTAAATAAAAACAATTATTCATGCTTTCTGGTCATTGAAGCAATGGGCTGTGTTTTGTTGTTCCTGAAACAATTACTGAAATGTTTGCTGTGCAGGGAGGGCAGGGTAGTGCCCAGCTGTATAGAGTGTACACTTCCATATTTTAAGATGTGAACCTTTGCCTTTGTTCCCAAGCTGAAGAAGCTTGTTTGGGACTTGGAAAACTTCAGGTTGTCCCATGTCATCAGTGACTTTCCTATGCTGCCTGACTTGGAGGTTAAGTCACTCTGGGTGCACGTACTGGACTGGGGACAATGACACTTGGTTTGAACACTCAGATCTTCTTTATTTTCCCTTTACCCACTGAAAGCTTGCACGTTGTGGAAAGGTAAGATCAGGTGTCGAAAATGTGGCTTTGTGGTAACTGCAAATCCACATTATCTGCCGCTGGCCATGGTTGGGGACAGCACCTTAAGTTTCTTTACTCCCTCTGTGTTTTTGCCATATTCCTGCCAAAAGCCACATCTTCTATTTTGACATGATTGAAGATCTGCCTTACAAAGCCATGTTGCTCCTTTTTCAGTGTAAATTACTGCCATGGAGTGACAGAAGAAGCCTATTCAGAGGCTGGGTGCACTATCCCAAGCTTTACGTCTTGCTCTTGGTTCAGATACATGTCTATCCGTGTATCCAAATGCTCCCATTAGAAAAGGCAAAGTGCTGTGTATCAGTCCTGCTCCCCAGTCCACCTGAGATGTCCCTCTGCTTTCAGGGGGACCTTTGTGTGGGTTCCCATGCAGAACCATGGCATTAATTTGCTTATCTTGAAGAGCAAGAAGTGTCAAGAGATGTATGGCCAAGACCGGTTAAATACACCTTTGGGCTGCAGAGGGATCTTCACTGTGTCTGGAGGAGCTTTTCCTCTCATGGGCAGCTTGAGAAACCCCATGTGGATCATGCAGATGCAAAGTGCATCCTTTATTGCAGTGGAAACAGATGTCTGGTTAGAGGCTTGTCAAGAAACTAGAAATAGTGTTAATGATGCTTTGCCTCTGGTTTCACAGGTGAACATTTCCAGTTGGTGAACTCTGATTAGCTTCCTAGCTTTGAAATAAAGGAGGAAATGCAAGAATGCAGGGGAGGTGGAGTTTTAATATTGTACTTGATTGCAAGTACTTTTTTTAGCAGATATAAAATAATCAAAAGCTGACTTCCTGCTGTTTTTCTCCAGCTAATTTTCCTCCTTTTCCTTCCCTCACAGCTATCCTGCTGAGGAAGCAAATGTTTGCTTGTGGACTTTAGGTGCCCCTTGCTGGAATTCAGAGCCGTAACATACCTGAGGTTTCTTTGGTGGTAGACATTTTGTTAATAAACCTGTGAAACAGGGTGTGTTTCATATGGCTCTGTGTTGTATAATAGCAGAACGCTGCAGCATTTTGTACATCAGAAGAAATTGGCTGAGAGCATATGCTGTGCATTGGCTTCAACAGATCCCAGATGTTTTGTAAGGACCCGGTGGTTTCTCTGATAAGTGTTGCAACTACTAATCCTGGTAATGCCAATTTTTTTGTTGTTTTTATGCCAGTTTGAATTTTCTGGTATAAGTTTTTTCATATCTGCCTGTTCCCTTCAACAATATAATCTAGTGAACTATAAATACACAGTAGTACTTAGGAGTAGGGCACAAACACACTGTGAGCATGCTTGTTTTTATTAATAGCACTAAGTCATGGAGCTGTCGTTCCATTTTGCACACCACAGCCCAGAGTGACGAGTGACACAAGACAGGAGAGCTCAGCAAGCTGCACTTTTCAAAGGGGGCAGCCGTGGAAATTTTTCAGGCTGTCTGCGGTGGTGTCATGTCACCTTGGGGGTTTACTGGCTTTAGGTGAAAAAGTGGAAATGATCTGATGCTGTGGAGGATTCCCCTTTCTTTTTCTGACTGCAGGAGGGGATGTACTTTGAAGTATAACCAGAGTTTTGTATGGGAAGCGAGAAGAGAAAAACTCTTCATTTGAGAGTAGGTTTATATGACTGTGCTGTTGAAGCAGAGAGATGATGATGAAAATGCACAGTGCTGTCAGTTAATAAAATGCCAGTGAACAATAAAAGTAGTCTGCATTTTTTATTGCTGTTTTTAAGAGGTTCTTCATAAGGTTCTGTATTTTGTGTCCTGTCTAAAAAAAACCCCCTACATCACATATGGCATAGAGTCAATGATTTAATGCCCCAGAACAGAAGGCTTTGTCAAGTGGTGCTGAAACATTCGGAGGGGGCCTAAAGAGGATGTAATACATCTCAGCTGGGGGGGGGTGGGAAACAAGAACAAGAGAGTGATGCTCCTGTGAGATAGTGGTGGTGGTTTGGGGTTGAAGCTACTTTTTCACTGTTGATATTTAGCTAGTGACTTTACCTTTTCATCCTGAAGATTGGTAGTGGCCCCTGGGGTGTGGGGGAGCAGCTTAGTTTCGTTGCTGTGCGTAGGATGACTGTGTGACCGCAGCTTCCCCCTGCAGCACCATGCTTACTGTACCTTTAAGAAAAGTGTAGCCTTGCTTCTTCTCCTTATATTTTTATTTGCATCATACTTTCACATTCATATAGTACAGCTTGTGAAAATGCTCTTCAATTACATGAGAAACTATGTATTTTTTAGAGAACTTACGTAGTTTAAATTTGTGGTAACAAATTTGAAGCATTTGGAGATGCTTCAGAAAGTCTTGTATGAAGTTTCATCTGCTAGGGGAGATCATTAAGTTTTTAATAAATTTGGCAATAACTTCTGTCCTTATAAAACTGAAACATAGCCCTGAGAAGGCTGGTCTTGGTCTATTACTCAAGCAAATATTTGGTAAAAGGATTTTGTAAGTGGTGCATGGTTTTAGATTTTTGAGGGACTTCCCCACCATCTTATCAGTTTGTAAAATAAATTATTGCCAATACAGTGAAACTGTATATTGGAGTGCTTGCTTTTTTTGCATTTGTAGCATTTGAGGCTGCCTATTAAAGTGCTATGGAGATAGCTTTTACAGTTTTCCATACCGAGCTAATTTTGGTTGTCTGTCTTTGTACGCTGGCCTAAACAAGGCACGGTATTGAATGCTTTTGGGTAAATTACTATTCTTAAAGGTTGATGGTGAAAGATGTACTTTCTTTTTAAAAATTTGGACTGAAATTCACAAAAGAAGAAAAAATGCAAAACCCAGATTGATGTTTTCCACTATTGGATATTTTTTGTAGCTTTGAAACGTCATCTTAGTGACTTTTCTGTAATTTCGGGGAAACCGGTGTTGGGTGCACTGACCAGATCAGGGGGAATAAATTAAAAGCAGAAGTTACTACTTTTTAAAGTCCTAGGTCTGAGTTTTGTTGTATTTGCTTAGTTTCCTTTTTAGTTAGCATTCTTTTTTTCTTTTCCCAGTGAGGGGCAAGGCATGGGGAAGGATGGTGTGATTTTTGGCACTTAATGGGTTCAATGTAAAGGTGCCCCATGGGCTGTTGAGCTCCAGCAGGCAAAATACATGTTGTATTCTTTCATTATAAAAAGAAACTAAAAGGCTTGGATTAATGTAGAAACAGCAAAAGGCAGCTCCTGTAGGAAGATTATCACTCTTAATTACTGTAAGAAGATTATCACTCTTAATTATTAAGCAGGTCAAGCTTATCAGTGACCACAGAGCTCTTTTCATGCGTTTTGCTGAACGGCTGTAGCTAAAATTATTTCTGTCAAGGTAGAAATTTTTGGTTGTGCCTGATGTAGAAAAAGGAAATGGTTGGGTGCAATGAAATTTGACAAGAATGTAACTTCCTATTGCTGTGAGCTTTGCAGCCTCACAGTGCTTCCTGTCAATGTGTCCTGCTTTTCTCGAGGTGGGAGCCAGATTCTCAGAGCTGGCATGTGAAAGTGAAACACTTGAAGGATTGCTGCTTACTTGACAGAAGTTGGCCTTTGCTCTTCAGCTCGGGGTGGGTTTTTGAGTAAAATTGGGTGTGCTTGATGAAATTAATTTTTATTTTTTAATTTTTATTATTGAATGAATTCTTATTTATTAAATGCAGTTGATGCGTTTAAAAAAGGTGAGGTCTTGGTAAGGTCACTTGGATCTCTTCCTTCTTTACTTGTAATTGTTCTGTAGACACACTGCAGGAGAAGCAAATGCATTCATTGTTACTTTAGTGGGAACTAATTTGGTTGAGGCAGGTGTGGTAGAATTTGTTTCTTCTGAAGCACCTGCCTCTTGTTTTGTTCAGTTTGTAATTATGTTAGTACAGGACTGTGCTTAAAAACTGCCCTTCCCACTAAAATTTTCTGCTGTCGTTTTGTCATTGCAATGACAGAAGTAAAGGCTAGTAAGTAAAAATAATTGTGTTTTTCTTAGGTAAAAGACAGGTGGGTTTGTGGCCTATCTTCTGACTTTTTTTTAAGGTTCTTTTATCCTGCCTCTTTTATGGGGCTGTGCTGTGAATTTTGACTGCTTTCAATAAAAGGCTTTGAAAACTGTGGGTAGGGAACAGTCATTTAAATTTCATGGTATTTCAGCTCAAGGCTTGCATTAGTGCTTTGTTTTTAGCCAGAGAAGACATCATGGTGACACCATGGAAGCCTTTCCTCTAGGTACTTCTCTGTGTACCCTTTCTCTAGAATTCGTGTTTTCAAAGTGTTTGAAAAAGGCTGTGAGCAGCACATCTCACTTGGAAATGCTTTATTTTCAATTCAGAGATGCTGGGCAGGAGTGTGGGTGGAGGACCTGGGCTTTCAGAGGTGTGGAGACTCACAGCTTCTCTTGTAGGGGGTTTGAGTTGTGAGAGTTGGGCAGCGTCCTTCAAAAAGCAGCCTTTCTGTACACGTATTGAAAAGGCCAGGGTGCTTCAGGTTTGACTGCCTTTGTTCCTTCTAGTTCGAGTGAGATAGGCAAAAATTACATCTCAGCAATTCTTTGTGATCTTAGTGACAGTTTCTGAAGAGCAAACCTGTGTTATGTAGGCAGTTTAGATGTTCTTAGGGGTTTTTTTGAGGGTTTGGCAGCTAGAGGGTAAGCAAATTAAGTAAAAAAAGTGAATTTGGCGAAAAAGTTTTGAGGTTTAAAAAGGAAAAAAAAAAGCATTCGCTGCCTTCGTGATTTTTGGTTTTATTTTCCAAACTCATGGGCTAGAAGCAGTCTTCAAGGAGACATGAGACACAGTGTTTTTTTAGAATCCCACAAGTCCAGGATCTGGTAAAGACAAAATGTAAAGAATACCAGGGCTCCTGATGGAGCCAAAACTGCGTGTTTGTACTGGGCAAGTGGCTCTGTTAATTTGTCTTGGGAAGAACCTAAAAAAGAAAATAATAAATTGTATTGTTTCTGTGATTTTAATTTTAATGGAAGATTGCTGATTTCTTTGAGAAAAATAAATTGTAAAGAAGCTTAACAAAGAGAAAGGCAAGCTAAAGGTTATATTTGAGAGCAGTTAACAGAGTTTACCTCATGAAATATTGCAGAATATAAAGGCAATTGTTGAATTATATGAAGCCAAAACTAAAATGAAGATAGATTTTCTGCCTGGCAGGATATTTGGGATTTGCTGGCAGCAGTAGAGGTGCTTCAGAGGAAAATGTGTTTGATGTGCATTTTGAACTAGTGGACCCTGTACAGTTATCCAAAACAAGTAACTTAGTTACTGTCTGTCCAAGATGCCTAAAATATACATGGTACCCCTGGAACATCTCTAAAGAATGCTAGTTGTTGCTTGAAATTCGGGTGAGCAAAAGATTTCAAAGAAGAGGTTTCAGAAAATAATTTCAAATGAATTCAAGTCATTGTGAATTAATGTCTTAATTTACTACAGATTTCAGTTATTTCAGAAGTTGGGGATTGATTTATGTGAGGGAGTAATTCAACTTTGCTCTTAAACATGCTTTATTGTGCTGCTCCTGCTACTAAAATGCAAACCACAGGCACAGCTGGGGAAGAAAGCCTTTTCTTTTCACCAAGATGTTCACTGTAGCACTTTGTCCCTCACTGATCATCATCTTCCCTAGGTTTCTTAACGAGTCCTTATCTCATTTTCGTTGTGGTCTGCATCTAACTTCTTTGGAGTTGGTTGTGAGGGTAGAGAGAAAAGCCTTTTTTTTTTTTGAATCTGTGTCTTCCATTTAAGCCCCATTGAGAAATGTGGCTTTAAGGCCTATAGGGGAAGGTACTCTTAAGTTTGATCGTGGCAATTTTGTTGTTGTTTTGTAGTGAATAAAACTGAAGCTGTGCAAATGGTTTGTGTAAATGCTGTTGCAGAACTTGGTAGGAAAGGGGGTGACCACAGGCAGTGGGAGGAGCGAGGGTTGCCCAGGAAGGCGACCCGTGGCTGTGGAAACACCAGGGCTGGAGTATGGAGCAGAGGAGGTTGCTGGAGGAGAGCAATGCGTGAGGGACCAAGTGGAAGTAACAGTGGTTTCTGCTTTACACAGGCTAGGCTTACCTACCACTTCATTTCACTGCCTTTGTAAATAAGTCATCAGCTCATCAAAACTTCCATGTGCAGGTCTTAGCTATATGTTGCTTTTCCAGCTTCAGTAGTTTAAGAAATAAAAAAGAAAGAACAGGTTGATAGACCTGCTTTCCTCCTTAAATTATGCCATATATTATAGGATTTGTTTTTAGAGAGCTTGTCTCATCTGTTTCGCTGGTTTCTTCTGGTTTAGCTGCCCTTTCCTATTTTCCTATATCCCAAACATGCAAAATAAGCAGGTATGCACGCACATGTTAGTTGATAACACTAACTGTTTTGGCCTTTCCTGCTTTCCACAGTCTGGGATTCAGTTCTTGCTATGTGTGGTGTGCTTCAGAGGAAATAAAGGCAACCATCCTTCTTACAGAATTACAGGATGGATCAGAAGGGACCTCAGTCTAGTTCAAATACCCCTGTTGTGGCAGGGACAGTTCCACTAGACTGGATTGCTCAGAGCCCCTGTATAACCCGTCCTGGAACACTTCCAGGGGCGAGGCACCACTACTTCCCCTGGGCACTGTGTTGCCTTATTACCTTCATAGTAAAAAAAAATTTAAAAAATTAAAAAAAAAAAAAAAAATCAGAATTCTCATCTGTGTTGGTTATTCTTTTTCTTTAAAAAAGTAAAAAAAAAAATCTAGAAAGACTGAATGGTTCTCATGTGTTACAAGTTGGTGGGTACAAGGCTTCAGGAGAAGTCCTGTAACTCTCTGGAGCTGAGGTGGCAAGTGTGTGACTGCTCTTCTCCTGGTGCCAAAGCCCCACAGGGACACACCATGTATAACTTGCCCATGAGTGGTGCAGGGTTATTGCAAGCTGGACAATTTCCTGGTTTCTGAGGATTCTTTCTCTCTCTAGGGAGGAAGTTAAGGTTACCAAAAAAATCATAATTTAAAACCGTTTCTGGTTTTGGCAGAGTTGCCTTGCTAGTAAACTCAAGTTTTACTTTTATATTTCTAAACAATTTCATAATCTTTCAAAGGCACTGTGTGTCTTTCAGGAGCTGCATTTTAATGTTCCTAATACTGGTTGCTGCTTTTACTGCCTTTGGTAAAGGAGAAGTTGAGAGAAGAGAGGGACTAGGGATGTGACAAACCAAAGCTCTGTATTAGCTCTACATAAGACTTTGATTCAGCTGCTTTTTCTATTTCTGTGTCTGTTGCCTCTTAATTACCTGTTTTCATTTGTCAAAATAATTTCATTGCATCAGCTGTAGAGTGATTAAAAGTATCTGGGTTTGGTTGTTTCTCTGTGTGCTCCATTCTGCATTTTATCAGGTGCATTCTAGAGGAATGAATCTAAAATTAGTCAGTAAATAAGGGGTTTTATTTCCTTTCTCTATTTCAATTTACATAAAAAATGTACTTTCCTGTACAATAGGCTTTCGTATCTCAAAACCTCATCTTGTGGGTTCATTAACATCACTGCACTAGTGGTGCAAAGTGCCAGAATGCTCAAGGTAAGTAAAATTTTCCTTTTGTCAATATACTGAGAAATAAAACAGTACTGCCTAAGCAGATACACTCAAAAAGGTCCTCTTGTATGTTCAAGAATCCAGTCCTTTTTGCCTGCTGCTTCCAAGAAAACCCTGCAGCCATAAAGGAAAAAACCCGACAATAAAATGCCTTTCCCCGACTTGCTTTTTTCAGCATGTGCTGTGAACAAAGCATACAAAAAGGAAGGAAGAAGAAAGGGAAGCAAGTAGCATTTGTGATTATTTTCAGCTACAGACGTTGCTATCTGAATCATCGGATAATATGCATGCTAAGATAGTATGAAGTAATCAATTCAAGTGAAGAAATAAAGATACAAGAAAGACTTAAAGGAGCTCATAGAAGAAAGAGCAACATTGGGATGAACTTCCTTCTAGGAAATGTCCTCCACTTCTGGTCAAATGCAGCTTATTCTGCAGATTGAGTGTTTTGTGTGTATAATGAGATGAATTAACTCAGTTTTAAAATTTCATTTAAAAAAAAGGCAAAACAAAAAACCCCAATGCAATCTCCAGCAATTTATTCAGAATGGATCTGTTCTTTTGTTTGGATTTTTAGGATAAATATTTCTCTTGTGATTTTGACCAGTGAAGTAGGAATAAAACTCCTGTGTAAAATGATCTGTTTCTGTTGGACTTTGGGGGTAGCATAAGGCTTTTGCTTATTTCAAAAAGATGTTTGTAATATACATTGCATATTAATATTAGGGTTTGGGACTGAAACACTGACCTTGTTGTTTACCTATATTTACTTAATACATCACAGACTAACAGAACTGAAAGAAGCAAGGACAAAACAATTTCAGTGCTATATTTTAACAGTGCTCTCAGCATCCCTGTGTTAGCATCTCCCTTCATTAGTCCCACATCAACAGGACACCAAAACATTCTTTCCTGATGCAGGAAGCGTTGTGAAAGGCTGGAACTTCTCCATGTTCAAGCACCTCTGGGGCTTCTTAGTGGAGGGAATATGGTAGTGTAACATTTTACAGCTCATGCACCTTTTAAAAAACAATGACAAAATTCTCCTAAAAAGGCTGCCCTAGAGTTACGCGTTCCTCTGCTTGCACAAGTGATTTATGGTGCTTGCATTCCTCCATCCTGCTCTTCTCCCCTGGTATCACCCCTCTCCCTTACCCCACCTCCCAGGCAGCCAGCTTTTTTCAGCTCCACATCCACCTTTCTCTCCAGCAAACATTCCTGATGGTTGTGTGCATGCTCAGGATTTGCCCCTCTCTGCTGGCTGTTTTCTGCAAGTGAGGGTGATGAGCTGAAGTTTTCATGGGCTCACCCTCACCTTTTCTGCCAGAACCTGTCCCCAAATCTTCCTGGTGCTCCGGGTGACCATGTGGTGCCCTCCCCAGCCTCCTCAGTGTTTCAGTTTTTCTTACTTTTTCCTGGAAGTGGATGGTTCAGGGTGTCAGAATTTCAAATATATTGTATATATATGAAATATATTGGATGGAGAGGAGGAAGGGCATTGAATTGTTGGGCTGGGAAGCGATAACAGCACCATTTAAACTAGGTTTTTGGTGCATACTGAGTATTCAAAGTAATTGCCAAGAATTTCCTTCCCCTCTTCAATTTCTTTCTCCTTCAGTTCACTTGTGCTTAAAAGTGTCGTCTGAAATGTTGGAATTGAACTGCTCTATCAAAATCTGCCATTCAGAAGATGTTGTTCTGGTCTGCCAAAAAAAGAGATGCCATGGGGCGTGAGGTCCAGCTTTGTTAGATGGCATGCTTAATGGGATGTTAGCAGATTTTAAAAGCAATGAAAGAGTAGCTGGAAACCAGGCTTTTTCTGTTGTGAAGAGGCCTGTTTCTCCACATATGTTGTTTCAAGGCTTCCATTCTTAGGCAGATATTTCTGTCTTTCTCAAGCCTGTGACATTCTCATGAAAGAATCCATATACTTTTTTGGACACGTCATCTGTAGCTAAAGGAGCAATTTTTGGTATAATTTGAAGTAAGTGTATTGGTGAAATGATGATCTTAGGGAAGAAAGTAAGATTTTTCTTGTTAAAAGCGACTTCAAATTTTAAATGTCTCAGTAAATTGCCTTGATGTTTATTTCAGTGTCAGATTCCTCACAGAGATCTGAATTCTGTTTGGAACACGGGGATGCAGAATCATGTTCTGCCAGCTTCCAGCTGCCTTTTTGAGACAGTAACTGGAGAAGTAGTACACTTCTAATGTAGATGGGTCTGTCTCTTTCTCTGTATAGTGATGCACTACAAAGTGCATCCTAGTTGTTCGAGTGTCATGAGCAGAATGTTCTCCTGCCCATTCCCATTTATTCCAACCTGTCATCTTTTCCCTTAAGGGGAAAAAAAGCAACCCAAAGCAGTAGTATTGCTTACTGGTAGTTCTCTTTCCACCAGTTCTGTTGTTGTAGAGACTCAGCTCTCAGGTTATGTTTTGGCACTGCTTTGGCGCCACTGATCAGTGGTGCAGATGCCCTGGAGCTGGACAGTGGGCTGGGTGATGGGCACGGTGCCATAGGAATGTGGCTCTTCTGCTTTCAGGGCCAGGCTGCAGCTTGAAGTGATTTAGCAGCTTTTGAGGGGTGCAAAGCAGAAGCTGGATGTCTTGTAATCACAGGATCATTCCCGGTCAAGCAGTGTGCAGGGATGCTCCAAAGCTCTGTCCATGCTTAGGAGCCAGCTCAGAGCTGCACAGGTCATTAGCTGAGTCTTGGTCCAGGCTGCCTCTCCAGAGGAATAAACAGCACCCCTGGGATCCTCCTGTTGCTGCTCTCAAAGGGCTTTTCCTGTTCTTTGGCTAGTAGAGGGTTGGCTGAACAGCAATACAGTGCATTTTTAAGAGCCAGTGCTACAGCATGGCCATGTTCACCTAGAGCAAATGAAGTGCAGTCTCCTACATCCACTGCTGGATTTGCACCTAGCTGGTCCATTTTCTACCTATTGCAAAGAGTGAGAATTGGTAGGAAAAGAGCTGATGCTGCTAGAATTCCTCAGAATGAGAGTAAGTCTTGGAGAGCTACTGCCAATTACATCAGTTGGCAGGGAGAGGCACTCAACTTCTTGCTGTTGTCAGCAAAGATTTTTCTGGTGAGAAAACGTATTTCAGCAGTACCTGTAAGATATTAGAAACTTAAGCAGTGGTGAGATTCAAGGTTATACTGTAGTGTGTTAACCAGTGGCTTAACTTTTATTCTGCTATTTATGTGTATGCATACAGTAAAAGGATCTCAGGGCCTTTAAGAAACATGTCTTCCTCAAATGTCTGTGGCTTTTACTATAATAATAATTTTAGTTTGTATATGTTTACAACAGTACTCAGACTTAATTTCTGGGTGTGTACCTGAGGCTGATTTTTGGAAGGGGAAGAAGGTGCTGGTTGTTGCAGTGTTTCTAGGAATGGAGAAAGAGCTGGCTGCTGCAGAGACAAGGTGGTTGGAAGGAGGCTGTCACTAGCAGCTCCTCAGGAATGCTACCTGGATATATTGCATTCTGACTGCTACAGCAGTGAGAGAGTTCTCTGCCTTCTGTGATTCTATGTTTTCATAAAAGTTGTGGGTTTTCATAATAATAAGCATTATTTTTCCTGACTGGTAATAAACTATGATGTCTGTTGCTTTGGAATATAACAGCAGAATATTATGTGCACACTAAGAGATATTAAAGATGTAATGTCACATAACTACGTTTAAAATTTGGAACCAATTGACTGTACTACCACAAATTATGCAAGGCAGCTGGATAACTAATGAGACCACAGTCCATCCCTCTCTTTGAGGACTCATCCTTGCTAGAATGCTTATTAGCATCATCCAGTAAAGATTAAACTGATTCTGGCTATTCAATGTTCAGACTGCTTCTGGGGAAGCTTTTAACAGAGTAGCACTGGGTATGCAGATAAAATAAACTAATTTTATGGGCTTGTTTTTACCACCGTGATCTTTGGGAGTTGTGGAGGACAAGTTTTAATTGAGAAAATGGTGAAGATATTGTGGAATTTCTATGTTACAAGGTATTGAGTAATGTTGAAATAAGCTAAAAATGTGTTAGAACTGATAGGAACTTTATGTGTGACTTTTTGTAGGGTAAAGGAAAGATGATGATATATGTGCTTCACAGTATTTCTTATTCTCTTCTGCATAGAAGAAATGAGCTGGCTTTTGCATTAAAGCCACAGCTATACAAGCACTTCTTTTGATCTCTGCTTTTGCCCAAGCTGCTATTTACTCCTCTACCTCTGCATCTCTCAGGTGTGCTCATACCAGTGCTTGCACAGATACCTAATTTGCAAGACTGGGGATCTGCTCCATGCTGACATAGGTTGCGTTCCTCAGGACTCTTCCCAGTTGTTTTCCCTCTGTGGTCCACTGCACAGCCCCATGTACAAGTGTTCCAGCATGACTGTGGAGACCTGTGCAAGGAAGGGAGGTTCAGAATGGAAAGAGTTAAGAGCCTGCAGATTGTAGCATCATGCCCACTAAATATTAATTGTGGCTTCTTTCCCCTTCTTTTCAGCTTCTCAGCGAAGATGCCTCCAAATGGGAAGGCCTTACATTTTCACCCATCAGTTCTGCATTTTGGAATGCAGTGAGTATCTTACATTATTGTTATTTTGGTTAGTAATGAAGTGTAGAGGAACAGCTATACTGGGCTCCATTTGGGTGAAAAGCATTAGCTGGGATTATGCTATCATCTGAAAAATGGAGAAGTAATAAGTGCATTTCTTGCCTTGCAATGTTTGGTAAGTTAAAATGAACATAGTTCTGAGAAGGAAGAAAAGCTAATAGGGAATATAATGCATTCTGGGTGTACATTTCAGGTGATTTTGCATGGATGTCAAATGATTGCTTGATGCTGGTTGTTCATTTTTTGAAAGATTGCCTTTCTAGTGGAGGATGAGCTTGTTGTTTCCTTTAAAATCTGATAACAAAATCCAGAGAGTCCCAAGCAAAACATGCTGGTAGTGTAAATGAGATTTTTCTTAGATCTTTTAAGAAAACTGTTCTTAAGTGATAATCAGCCTTTGATCTATCAGTAACCAAAAAGAAACACAGTCCCCTTGTGAGTTAAAGGAGTATTTCAGAGGATGCACCAGAGGAATGTCTAAGATGTTGGAGTTTAGGATGTACTAGCTAAAGCAAAAGCCTCAAGGGAATCATTGCTTTATCTGACAAAACAAGACTTCAGTTATTTAAACCTTTTTATCCAAAACTTTGTGCTTTGTAAGGGTTATTTTTTTTCTTTAACTCCTAGTTACTAGGAGTTTTAGCCAATGAGTTTTGGCTAAAACATCAGTGTTACATATATGCCTTTATATACTAAAGGCAAACTTTTTTGGTGTGTTTCCAAAGATTAATTACAACTAGGTAATTGTTGCAGATCAACATGTATTAGGGTAATTTGTGTTGCTGCTTTTATGCATTGCATGTCCTTAGAAAGTGAATAATTTATTTATCTTTTTTTTCCCCTGCTTTAGGTTACTGGGGTTACCCAGAGCTAAAATGCTGCATGCCTACAACCCTAGTAGAGATAGAGATGTTGTAGTCAATTCAGTGTTTACAGCTACTAGACAGTTTCATGTGTCTCCTGCTCGTAGCCGGGTGAGTGTTGATGTACTTTTGGAAACTATGTAATGGCTGAGTGCCAAGCCTTCCTGCTTCCTTTGGCATAAGCTCTTCATTCTGTGTTTTTGTGCTTTTTTGTAGGACCTCCAACTCTCTTTCTCTTTTGCTAGTGGTTTTTCTGTTCACTTCTACTTAGACTTGTTTGGGAGAAGCCATCCAAAACCTACAGTAGGAAATGTGTTTGACAGTAACAGAGGAAGAGAAAAAAAATTTCAGTGTTAGGCTGTTTAAATCTCATTCTGCTTTAAGCAGCATTATGCAGTAATCCACAGGCGTGTGGGTGTTCTACAGCCATGAATTTTCAGTCTTTTGAATGGTCTAATGGGCATATTAGTCAGAGAAACCTGCAGTGAAATGTTTTACGTATTTTGTATTGCAAGTATGAGCATAATTGCCTTTATGATATAAGACCATTATTTTAACTCTGATTTTTTTAGCAATGTATAATAATACATTGTCTTAACAATGCATGTTAAGAATGAATTGCTGTGATCTCAGTTGGATGAAGCCCAGTTTTATCCTCCACTGATGTGCAAAGGGGTTTTATTATGTTTTAATCTGATTTTTGCTTTTACTGTAGCTCAGTGGGAATTACTGTGCAGACATTAATGTCATGGTTCTTCCCAGCCAGCCTATCTAGTTACTAAGAGTGTTGCCTAAATTCAGCTCTGACTGATTTGCCTGTGTATCACAGGGATATTGATTTGCTTTGCAATAGCCATCTCCCTCTGTGTGGGGAAGTGTTTCTGTGCACTCACAGGCTGTTGGTGCTGCTTGGTTGAGATCTTATGCAAAAAGAAGCCTTGACTGGTGAGGCCCCATGCTAACTGAGAAACTCCAGCCATAACTTGGCAAGCTGCTGTGTGATCTCAGTTCTTTGTAGTGAGAGTTGTGAGAGTCACAGATGAAACTTCTCAGCGCTGAGGTTCTGCTTGGTGGGGTTTACAGCGAGGGATGTGCATGTGGAAGTGTCCTCTGGGCCCTGTGACTGAGTGGTGAGTGTGTGATCACTGGCACCAAGCAAGCAAGCTTCTTTATGGTCTCTGCAGGTGATTCCAGCAATGGGAAAAATGTCTTTCAGAGTACTCTTCCTGCCCACAGAACAAGGCAGTATTGAAAGCTCATTATTTATAAATACCTCATCTCATGGAGTACTTTCATATCAGGTAACTGCCCTTATTTTTCATATCAGGGAGCTACTCTTACTTTTAGCTTGGGTTTTAAAAATTGATTTTCATAATTTTAGGGACTTTGAAAGTTTGTTGAATTCATGATACAGATCAGGTGGGGTAATTCATCCCTTTTACCAGATCATGCTAGTGTCATGATCACATGCATGTATATGGTTAAAATTACTGCTGTTAGTGGGGCTAGTTGTGATAGTAAAACCAAGTGTATTTGTATGTGTGTACGTAAAAGATCATGGTCTAATTAGTTTCATATATTAGTGTAGCCTACACTGCACTATGCTGGAATGCATTTGTTGGGAAAAAACCACTAGGAAATATTTTAGGTGGTTTTCAGCTACTCTGTGGGATTTTATGTAAACACATTGGGGATGCAGCACAGGGTGAGAGGTTTAGACCCTTAAAACACAGAAGTTGAAGTAATGGTTGTGCCTTAAAGCTGTCTGTTTTCTGTCTAACTGGTGAATTTAAGAAGGTCTTTAGCTTTTAAAAGTTTCTATAAGGGACATTATATACTCCAAATTCGGCTTTTATTATTTGGCAAAGAAAAGTCTTAACTCTGAACTTAGTAATTTAAAAAGAGTAACAGCTTTATTCAGTCATCAAGCTATTTCATTCCTATGAAATTTTAGTTTGATATTGTGCTGGAAAACAAAGCTCCTTAAAAAAAAGCTTAGGAAAGTTCAATTTAAATACATGGGATTTTAATACAAATGTTATTTGTATTACATTTGTTATTACAAACGTAATATAAATGTAAATACATTTATCTAGTATTTATTAGAAGTAATGCCACATTTGGCAGGAGCATTTAATCAAGGATGAGGAAAAAGTGCATTATAGAGTGAATGACCTTTTCTTCTTGACATCTCACCCCTCCCTGTGCCCTTCATTTATTGCCCAGTCAATGCAGCCCTTTATCAACAAGTTGTAGGAAAGCAGTTGTCAGTGCCACCTCAAAATCAGTTTGTTTCCTGTTGGACTGCTGCAAAAGTCAGTAGCAGACTGGTTTTCATGTACATTTTCACCAGCCACCTGAGACAGAGGAAGTAGCTGTCCGTGTTTTCAGCTCACGTTAGGTTTAAGAGTTTCAAAAGGAGGCATGACTTGTGTGTTTGATGCACAGTTACAGTGCTCTTGAAACATTTGATGTTTCTAATGCATTTATGCAAGAGTATGTACAGAAGAATCACCCAAATGGAGATGAGGTACCATTGTATTAAAATGTACTTTATAAATACCCATGTAAAAAAAAGGCATATTCCCTTTGTTTTGGTATTTTCTATCTGTAGTCAGAGATCTTCAGTGAACATGGAATGCATTTTGTTATCCTCTTAATCAAAAAGATGTGGAATTTTTCCTATTAAAAAAAACAATAAATCTTTGCATACAAGTGAAAAGCCAAAGTAATTTTAATTAGCCTCCAGTGATCCCCTGCCTCCTTGGTCCCTCCTGGTTCCACACCTCCCAGTTGTTGTGTATCTCATTGTTATAAACTAATCTTGGTGGAGCAAAATATAAATGTAGTAGAGCCATCCAAACTACAAATCTTACAGTGTTCTGAAAACTGCAGTCTTTAAAAACCAAAATAATGAGAAAATATTTTACTCAATTTTTAAGGCAGAGCCATTGAATTCAATATTCATTGGGACTAGTAACAAAGTTTTCTCAGAAATTACCACACTCCCAAATGGTGTGCATTGATACGTGTATTGTAATTGTGTGGAGAGTAGTAGGAGAATGTAGGTGCTTTGTTTTTGAGATAACCTGCTGCTCTGCTGGTGAGTGATTTGTTTTGTCTTTGTAATAGTGCCTGAAAGAGTGATGATTCTTAAGTGCCATTTATGTCTGTGATAACTTTCTACACTGGAACTTTATTGTCTTTTAAAAGAATTTAATGTGAAAAACTGATCTGTTTTTTGGAAAGATTGTTGTTAATGGCAATATAGTTTTGGAAGTTGCTGTGATAACTGAAATTTTAGATGTTGATGTAATGACCTTTTTTTTTAATACCAGGTTTTTGGAACAGGAACTCTGATGTCTTCTCCAGAAGAACCTAAAGTGCAGCTAGCAAATGCCTACTTACTGCTTCCACACATTCAGAACATCCAGGCATCACACACACTGGTACAGTATACATTTCAAGGGGGGAAACCTAAGTCTGTTTAACCACAGATGGTTTTTGACCTCAGGTTGTTGGGGTGCAAGAAACATTAGCAAAAAATCCAATGTACTAATGTACTAATGACTGCAGGAGAGAGATTGCAAGATACAGGGTTACTGTGATCAGCTGCTTTTATGAGACAGTCTTTGGCATTTAAAATATTCACACTTGTTCTTCTTCGTGCCCCTGTGGTGGGGTGCCCTCTAAATTGTGCTGGCAAAACTATTTGTGAGGAGGCTCTGCTCTGACTGAACTGGAGAGTTGGTCTGCCCTAAACAAAAAAAAAATAAACTTCATACCATAAAATTGAGCAGGGCAGGAAGCACTATTGGTTTGTTCTGTTTTTTACTTCTGGCCAGTTCCCCATGTGAGCTTACAGCAGGGCTGCACCAACAGTTAGCCACAGTTAAAATGCATGGCATGCTGCATGGATGAGAATAGGAGCTGGGAGTCAGGCTGCAGCATACTCTCCTGCCCCGTCAGTGCTGAAGATAGTAGCTTTGCTTACCTCATCTTCACAAGGAGCTCTGGAGAACACAGCAAGCTGAATTTATGAGGAGTAAATATTGGAGTTGAAAGTAATTTAATGGTTTCTGTCATTTGGTTGCAGTTGCAGATATTTTTATCGTCTTCCAGTCCATACAGAACGTCTCAAGTGAATAATTAATTTGAAAAATTGATCTTTCAGATTTCCTGTTGAATCATACACAGACATTGTTTTTCCAAAAACATACTTAGAATACCTTAGCATGTAACAAAATTTAATGCTTTATCTAAATGTAAGCTGCTTTAATTGCCTTTGTGATGCCTTCTGTTCTACCTGAGAAAAATTATTTTTCAGTCTGCTGTGTGTATGTTAGGTTAGTCTTACCTCTATCCAACGTTAATGGGCAATTTCCTTCTCTCCCTCTCTTTTCCTCCATACCAGTCTCTTCCCTGCAGTCACATGGTTGTGCGTGCTCGTGGACATACAAAGACAGACTTTTGGAAAGGAAGCAAAAACCTGCAGGATTTGTAGTTTGGGGTGCTAGAGGTAGAACTGAGAAGGGGCTTTTTGATGCTGTTTATGTCTGCATCTTTGCATCTAGCTCAATGGGTTGTTGTCAGGTAGTATCTGAAAGTTGCATACATGCTTTTTTATAGTTCAGTCTGAATTCCTGAGTGGAGAAGCTTTGGAGAACATTTGATATTTTCCTCACTGTAGGGTGACAAACATTATCCTCTGCTTTATTTGTATGGAGTGCAAGTCTGAGGTCATGTTTGGCAGTGCAGCATGGTACCACCTGGCACTAATCTTGTAGGACATGAGGTGGGGAGGGAGTGTTGACTCAATTCTCCAAGCTCTGGGTGTAAGTTTTCTGTGCTGTGCTGTAATTGAGGAAGCACTCTTCTCTGCATGTTATCAGTTTGAGCAGAAATGCTAAAGCAGTGGGATGGGCTCCTCAGCTGTTGAAGATGATAGACAAGATCTAAATACTGGAGAGTAGTGTATGGTTTGAGTTTGGTTCTTCCTCTCAGAAGAATGTTTCTCTATAGCTAGCTGTCCTCTCCAGAAATGCCCATTCATCTTCCTTATGTTCTGATTCAGATCTCGTTAAAAAAAAAAAGGTATCATTCTGTTTTGTCCAGTTTATATTTTAAGCTCAGAAGATGTAGAAGGAAGAGAGGTTGATGAGGTTTGAGTGAGTGACTACACAAGGGCAAACTGAAGGATATGTAACTACTACACATAGAATGAAGTCTTGTAGTGAAAAAGCATTTGAAACAAATCAATCATACTCACTTAGCTGTGCACATTTCTATTGCCCTGTTTATTTTTAACTGACATAAAATACCAGGGTAAATAAAGGATAGTGGGATGTGTAAATAAGTCTCATTTACACATCCCATTATCACCTTGGGATGATTGAGTTCTAGCCTTGGGCAGTAGCGTTTAGTTTGAAACACGGAATGTGTCCTTACCTCTGAAGTCCACTGATACTGCATGGAAACCTGCGTTTTGTGTGTCTATTTTTTGCCTCCTGTTTTAAAGGTGGTTGTGCTTAAATTGTTCAGTAATACTGACATCCTTGGTCAACAAGGCCAAAAAAGCTTTGACATCATTTAGTTCCATCATGTGCTAGGTAAAGTGACTTACCAGAGTTGCTGGAGGCCTTGTTACCCCAAATAGCTATATTGATGATTGGAAACCTACACCTGACTTCCAATTTAAATTGCTTTTTGGCCATTTTATATATTGAGATGCACATTTAATTTATGTAACTCTTCCTGCTTCTGACGCTTATATTCAGAAGCATTTGTAGGTGTCATCAGAACTTTCACTTTGCCAAGCTGCAAAGTCCATGCTCTGTAGTATCTTCAGTAATGTCCATTTCTTCATTAAATTGACCACCCCTTTTGTAGCTTCTTCATTTTGCAAAAATTTATTTTGAAGGTCAAGGCCAGAATTGTAAATAGGGGTATGGGTAAAATTGTGCCACTGTAGACTGCTTGTGTTGGAAATATAACATATACCTGGGGGGTTATAGATGGAAGTTTATAGTAGTGTTTCCATTGGAAATACAATATGCAGTAGGTTTGTGTTTGAATTTTTTTGTGGAAAATGAACTCTTGTGGATTTTCTGTGTTGTTTTTATCTTTTAATGGGCAAAGCACAAAGGCCTTTCTTTTTTGTCCTTCATTTCCACATTTTTTAGCAGAAACTTTTGTGCTTCATAAGAAAAGAAAAAGGCAAACTTGCCTTTCTTACTGTTGAATATCTCCATCCTTCTGTTACCCTTTTCAGCCTTTCAGCTTTTGAAGGGTTGCCTATGGTCCTGGATGCCGGGATTTCTGGGCTCGTGGCTCACTCATTGGGAGGATGGAAGAGCTGTGTCCCACACTGTGAATTGGTAGTAGGTCCACGTGGCCACTCAGCAGTGGCTAGTTACCACTAAGCCGTAACAGATGGTGGAGCCCATATAGGTCATCTTTGTTTACGCAGCTTCTGGGCGTAATCTTTGCTATAGTTGCCTGGTTTTTGGCATTGTTTAGTGTTTGGACAGCACTAAGAGGGCAGGTACATAACTGCCTCACTGTGTTCAGGATGGTGGAAATGTCAGTGGAGGAGTGGCATGGAGGGTGGAGGTCTTATCGTAGGAGACACAGATATCGCTTTGCTGACTTCCCAGAGGAGTTCAAAGTTTATGAACTGACAGCTTGGGAAATACTGCAAGTGCTGGCAGGAATGTAACACTCCTTAAGCTATGTTTTGCACTGGTGGGCAGAGGATCAGAGAAGCAAACATGTCCAAGTGTGGTGCTTGGGTGTGGAGAGGGAGGGAAGGAAGACAGTAGAGCTTTTTTGGTGTGCTGTCCTGATAACTGCCTTCAAAAAACTGATGAAACTCTGCTGAATCATTATTACAGGGACAACTTATTAACACCATTCAGAGTGGAAGTACCACTTTAAGGCCAGGGTCTGTCCAGGACAGGAACTTTGAGGGATCAGGGTCCAGGAAGAAGAGGAGGCTTGTTAAATGTTGTTCTTTTTTAGTGATACTGTAGCCAAACTCCAGGAAGTGATTTGAACTCTACAGTCCTGGTAATGATGCAAGACTATATCCAGAAATCTTTTAGCGAGCCACATGATGGAGACCTCACTGATGGATGAATTGTTTTCTAGATAATTGCCTACTCTGCTGTCCCCAGGGAGAATCCTAGCCCTTTGTCAGGAGTGGGGCTCCTTGCAGACCGGATGGATTGTTCAGCTTTTTAGGACAGCTTTTTAGGTTCAGCTTTTTTAGGATTTAAAAAAGCCTCTTATTTCTTTAAAATTTAAACTTGAGGACTTACCAAAGCTGTCAAGGATTTAATTTGTGTGGCTTCTATCAGTTGTCTTTGTTCAGTTCAGATAGGATTTGTGACTGCTGAGTTTGTGTGTACATTCAAGTATGTATGCCTGAGTACCTAGTATGAAATAGAGGCACCAGGTAATTAAGTGCAATGCTTTGCAGAGCTTTTTCTGAGATTTCCCTGCTGTGCCTCTCCTTTTCAATTTGCCTCTGGTACAAACACTGGCTGCATAACTCAGCTCTCTACTCTGATTCATTCGCAGTGATATTTACAGTATGAACGTTGTGCTTGCACTGCTGGGAGATGGTCCTGGATTTGTCTGATTGGAGCCTTTGCTTCTGACAGTGTTTTTTTCTCAGATGCCTGATCTGCTCTTTAGGGTTAACTCAGAGCCATCCTGCTGGTGCTTTAAAATATAGGGCATGACAGTTATGCATTATTGTCTGTCTTAGAGAAATGCAAACCGCTTTCCTGTTCTGAAGATAGCTTCACAAAGAAATAAAAATTTCCCCAGCAGCAGATACACCCCAGTAGCATTTTCCCCCCTCTGTACATTAGAAGCTTCAATTTTAAGGTGACAGCAGGTGCCAGATCAAGAAAAAGTCTGGAAAAATATGATGTAGGTGATTTTTTTTTAATAGGGAAGTCTAAGCATCAAGTTTTATCTGATCTGAAAATTACCCACAAAGTTGTAGTCTTACTTTGCCCTGTTAGAACTCCACTAGCAGCCGTGTGGGTTTTTTTTTTCTGCTCTCACAATTTGATATGGACAAAAAGATCTGTAAAAAAAGAAAGGACTTTGCAGGGGTTTGGCAGAGTCTTCCAGAAAGCTGTGTTGGGGACAGTGTTTGAGTTGCCACCTTTGCAGGGGCTACATCGCCCTCTTGTGTGCAGCCTCACTCATTTAGGTATGAAATCCTGCTGAACTGGGAATGCAAACATGGGCTTCCTTTTGGCAGTGCTTTTATAAAACTGGACCCCTTGAAATGCCACACATAAATCTCTCTACTGACCTGCCCCTGCCTGTCCCCTTTCTCCTGTCCTAAAAAGGTATGAAATAGAGTGCTATATACCTTCAAAAGTTTCTTCAGTTTTGCTTTTCAGCATCAAATTTTTTTACATCAGTTTCATCAACACCTTCAAAAAACACCCATCTCAGATATTTCAGTATTGCAGGAGAAACAGAGGGTGGGGGTTCCACATCAGCCTCAAAATTAGCATGAAATTTGGCTGTAAGAAAGGCACTGACAGAGTGACAGGTCTGCCATTCTGATTCTGGCTTTTTTGTTGCCTTTTTTAAATTTAATTCAGAATTGAGATATACACTGACTGCACAGTTTGTGCCAGTAATTTGGCAGTGCAGATTTCCAGATAGCTTTCATGAACTATACTTGGCTTTGTCAGTGCTGTTGCCCCATTAGATTTATGAGTGCTTTACAAGCTGGCACAGTCAATGTCATCTTTTATTTTCTCTTTTTTCCCATTCTAGTCAATAAAAAGGCAAAACAAGTATTTTCTGTCTGTCCATTTTGGCATGAAGCCTGTGTATCAGACCATGTCCAAGAAGCATTATCTTCTTGGCCTAGATACTGTATTTCAGTATCCAATCAGCAAAGAGAAGAAAAGAAGGAAATAAGCCTTTATTTTGCACACAAAGGCCCTGTTGAATACAGTGTTTTGGCATAAGAACATTTGTAAGAGTTCTCATGCTGATGCTGTATAAATATTAATAATCATGTGTAATAATAGTTTGTTAAGTAGGTAGATATTGATGGAGTCCTGAGATTCAAAGATTGATTACTGGACTACTGTACACAGGGTAATTGTATTCATTTAAAAAATGCCTTACATTGCTGTGTTATGTATGTGAGGAAGCAGTCCTATTATCTTTATAAATTATGATATGTGAATTGTATTTATATAGCATTTGAGGCAATGTTTTTCACATTTTCTTCACTTTCTTTCTTACAGACAGAAACTATGAATGCCAGTCTATTACGGGTTCACCTTGAATGCAGTTTACCTAATGACACATATCAGCTAGTTAAGGTATGTTTTATTGTTATTTTATATCTGTGTAAGTCTTCTTTTAAGCCCAGCTTAGAGGGACACTTTCCAGAACTCTAGAAGTTTTAGCAAAAATGCAGTTTTCAGTGTGTCAGTTTAATGGGGAATTGTGCTTTTATAAAACTGTATCCCCTGATACAAATTGTCACACATATCACACTAAAATCTTCAGGAGAGATGGAGATGAAAAAAGACACCCACCATCCCATAAACCTCCCAAAAAAACCAAACCAAAACCAGTCCAACAGGGTAAGCATTCTGCTCTGTAGGTATTGTACTACTGATGTGGGGCACAAAAATGATTAGATTTCTGTAATTAAAGTTTTCACAAGTGTCTGGTTCACAGTGAGAAGTGATTAGTGAGCTGAGAGGCTGAAGCCTGGGCTGCCTGGGCTCTTTCTCGGGCGGCCATGAGGGTGGCCATGGTGCTGGGCAGAGCTGAGGAGGGGCGAGTGTGTAAGCAGAGATGCCCCTCCAAAAGCCCTGAGCCCTCAGGACAGTGGGTTTTCCTTGTCCTGGGCAGTGCCATCCAAGTTCTTTTCCTGTCACTCCTCACGTGGCAGGTGGGGGGTGCTGCTCAGTGATCACGCTGTAGGTGTGATGCCCACGCTGTGGCCAGCAGCACCTCTTTCCCCAGGAGTGATGAGGCCCAGGCTCCAGAGCTGTATTCCTGTATGGAATTCATGTTGCACATGGCAGCATTCCTACTTCTCTTCCCCATCTGGTTCTTGCAGTGCACGGTGCATTGGGGTGCTTGAGGTGCAGCTGAGCATTGGAGGCTGTGTGGAGTGTGGCTCTCTGCCCTTTGGTCTGGGCTTCCCAAGAGCGCCCCATGCCTGTGCTCCAGTCTCCACAGCAGCCTTCTCTCCTGCTCCTGGCAGCCTTTTCAAGTGCTGAGGGTCTCTTTGATGCTGTGAGCTGTCGTCCCATCCTCAGGCACTTCCCCACTCCTGCTGTACTTGCTTGTGCCACTTGAGATCAGCTGGAAGTGTTTTGCTGCACTTCTGAGAGCACTTTACATGCCAGTTTTCTCCTCCTCATCCTCTGTCCTGAGCAAGTTAGTCCTCCTGATAGGGCATTGGAGCCTGAATTAAGTGACCTTTGTGGTTTGATGCAGGACTAATTTATGTTATTTGCTGTTGATTGTCTAGTTCTATTTTGCTTTGTTGGCTTTGATTTTTTTTTTTTTTTGCGAAATGGTGTCTGTGTCTTTGTAGTTGCTAGGACTTAGTGTGTTAACAGCAGCCGCTACTTACAGATGGAAGTAAGATCCTATTTGTATTTTTCTGAACTATTCTAGCCAGACAACAGTGTTTTCTATTAAGAATTGTACATGTATGTTTGTTTTTTTAAAATTACTTCAGTGAGAAATGGAGACAAAAGCACAGGATTTGGAAAAATTAACTATAAACAGACCAGTGAACATGAACTGTCTTCCTACCATTAAGACACATGCATCAGTCTGTTTATGGCACATTTTATTGAAGGCAGAGGATTTAACAAAGGAAACTGTTTTACAGTCCCTGAGGTGAGACTGACTAAGACAGTTTATAAATTTGCATTCTCTCAAGGTTCAGTGTCTTTTTTAGTTGTTTTTGTCTTTGTTTTTGCTGTGCTCTCTGTACCTGCACTGTGTTTGGTTTCTGCTGAGATTTTAGCTAAGGTCCTAATTACTTCTGTTTTGCCAGCACTTTGGTGCTGGAGACCTTGTCTCTTAGATAATACCTTTGATTGATTTCTCAAAGTTCCTTAGTGTAATGATTTTTTTTGTTCTGTCCCCCATGACACACACACCATATCTCTTTGTCTTGCTCCAGAGTTGCTGTTTTATGTCCAATGACCCAATGCTGCTAGAAATGAGCTTAACAGTAAGAGTGGAAAATGCCCAGCAAGATTTTGTGGAGCACAGACAATACTTACTGGAGAATCTTTTTATAGTTTATGTAGCAATGGAAAGAACAAAGACCTCAGGTAAGTCCTAAATCTACCTGTTAAGTGTAACTCAACTTGGTTTTATACATAATTTGTAATTTGACATCCTAAATAGAATCAGTGACAGCTTAATTTCACAAGTAAGGGAAACCAAGTAAGTTCAGTTAAACACAGATTGCAGAGAATTTGTGTCGGGCAGAGTTATCATGAGCAGTTTTCTTCATAAAGGTAACAATTGTGAAGTTGTAAACTAGATCTCTTTCATTCCTTAGTCCCCCATGCTTATGCATCTGCTTAAATAGTATGGAAAGATGACATGGTCCTTTGAATTCTACAACAGCATTTGTGGTTTCCCATTAATTAAATTGGCCCTAATGGGATTGTGAAGGCAGAGTGGTTTATACAGTACTGGGGATAGTGGCCGTTATGGAAAGTAGGGTAATGAGGTAATACAGATGTGCACGTCATTTGTTCTTCTTGTAAGCTAGAATTCCACAGGCAAAACAATCAACTCCTTGCAGTTTCCTTTTGCTGCAAATCCTCTAAATCCAGGGGATTTAAAACTATTTATAGAGCCTTGCAGTCTACTAGAATAGCTTTTTTTAGACATTTCTGCCAGTTTTCTTTTCTGATTGGAGAAGAAGAAACTGCTTAAGAATCCAGATTAAAATAATATTTTTTAACATACTTGTTGAAATCTTTTGATCTTGTTGATCTTTTTGTCTTTTGAGAAATGCATTTCAAAATCTAGTCACAAAACAATAGATGCAATATACACAAAATATCTACAATATGTACTGTTTCCTTTGTGCCTGTTCTGTGATGCGCTGTTTCATAGAGCTGAAGCTGAAATACCCACTGTAAAGCTAGTTTCCCTGCCAGTGAGATGCCAGGGCTTTGTTATGTTGAGTTGTGGATGTACATTTGTTCTGATGCTGGTAGAAAATTGTTCCCATCTGTTCTGTCAAGGGGGTGCTCACTGTTAACACTTTCAATGGTTAAAGTACTTGAAGTATCTTTTAGGGCTGTTTTCTGTTAAATGTAGTGCAGTTGTAAGTCCTGTCTGTGCTAGAGGTTGGTTCTATAAGCCTGTAATCTTATAAGTTACTATAAAAATCCTATAAGGATTTTTACTCCTCTCTCAAATGTTTGCCAGCTCAAAGATGTGAATTGTTCCTCCTTTTTACAAGGTTATTTGCCACGCAAAGATTTTACAATTTTAATTGGGATTTCTTCCCATATGAGTGTCTGACAAAACAAGTGTTTGTGTCCTTGGTGAACTGACCTTGGTGTTTATTCTTTTGGACAGGTCATTCATCAATAGATGTGTATGTCATGCATTCTGGAAACAGCCTTGTGCATATACAGGTAATTGTGGGCTCCAGGAAGTCGTAATTTAGAGTGGTGAATTTGATTAGGGAATTCGCTTTCTCTAATAGCAGATTGATTTTGCTTGGGGCAAATGTCACACTTCTAAGTTTTTAAAGTGTGCCCAAATGTCTGATAGATCCTTGAGATGACATGTTGTAGTTTAGTGATGGATTTTTTTAAAAGACATAAGAGCTGTTAACTTGAATAAAAATTCATGTGTTGATTTAGAGGATACGAGAAAATGGCAGATGGTGACATGCAAATTTGACAAGAAGATAGACAAATACAAGAGCTGCAACACTAATAATGGTAGTACTGCTACAAAAATCATTTGTTTTGTCTTCATGCAGGAAATACAGCAGTTGTCACAAAAAGACACATCACCTGTGGAGTTTGAGCCAGTACTGCTATCCTCATCATCTACTAACTTCACAAAAGTTGCTTCTATTTCTTGTAAAGGTACAGGTTACACATATTTAGAGATAATATGATTAAATAGGATCAATAGGATCAAGTAAATAGGAAAAAAGGGTAGCTTTTTTTCAGCAGAGATCCTGAAAGATTTAAAAATCAACTTGTCTAGACTTTATTGAGAAAGAGGATGAATTCTTTTCACTGAGTTTCCATCCTTTTTGTGTGTATGTGGTTCCTCTTATGCTGGTTGAAGGCTCTAAGCTATACATGCTTGAAAAAGGGGAAAAAAGAGTTGCTAAAATGTTAGCTGATTTTACAATAAGCGTAATTATTGAATATGCTTTTTCAACATCCTTTTATGGTTTCTGTTTCAAATATGTTTTCTAAAAGGCTATTGTGCTTGGGTGGTCATGTTCTATGACATTTCTTGGCAGGACCATTGAAGAGGTTTGCCTGAAACCAGACATGTTTGTGGAAGAGCAGAGATTGGCATTTAAGCATTCCTAACTCCAGCCTGTTTCCTATTCTGGCCACTAGACTGCAGTGTGCAGACTTTAAACATTAATGAAACAGGCTGCTTTCATAAGGACATTGAGATATGTTTTTCCTAGGGAAAACATGGATGAATAAGAAGAAGGGGAAAGAAGAAGGGACTGTTATGTTAAGTGATTCTCTTTTTTAGAGCAGTTTTTCATTTGTGAAAAGGAGGCAGCATGCTCTGATTAGTAAGAATGCTGTGCCGGTGACATGTGCTTAAAATTGGTCAGGTTGCTCTTCACAGCCTTATTGTGTATTTTTTGAAGGTGTTTAGCATTCATGAATGCTTCCTAAGGCAAGGTTTGAAGCCTCTGAAAAGATTGAGTCTTAGGACTCAGTTAGATGCTTTACTCACCTGTGTGAGGGTTGCACCAGCAAAGGTTCCTCTTTTTAGTGTTCTTGCAAATCTTCACATGAAAATCATTTTAGATATGCTGATGTATTCTGTGTGTCTGCTCTTTCCCAGCTGCATCCTGTGACAGTGAAAGTCTTCATTCTGACAACAACAAGAACAATCTTTTGAAAGGCACTAAAACACTCAAAGCCTGTCTTTTCTGTCCTGTGATGGAAGGGTAGGTTGACAGTAGGGGTTTTTTGTTGTTTATTAATGTTCACTGATGCTATAATGAAAATACTGTTCTTACTTTTAAGCAATGAAGTTAACTTCCTTTGTCACTCTGTCACATTTGAAGCAACAATTCTGTATTTTATCCCAAGAAAAAATTTAGGAGCCAGTAAAAAGATGTGCCTTAGCATCTCATACCATATACATAGTCTGTGATAAAATTTCCAGCACCCTTGTTAATGCAATGCAGAAGCTGGATAGTCTTAGAAAAAATGTGAAGTCTTTTCTTGCTTCAGTCATCTTTTGCCAATTTCATCCAGCCTGCTGTATCACAAAGCAATGGGCAATGTTGTTCTATAGCATAACAAGGGGGGTAGATACTGTCTCTTTTACATGGTTCTTGTGAATTTTTACTCTCATATATAATTATTCCCAAATGAGTAACTTTGTTCCTCACCGGGAAAATTTAGAAGAGCCTCATCATACAAGAATGCTATGTATCTTCTCTTGCATAGACCACTTGTTGTGTACTCAAGGTCAATAGCAGGTGTATTTATATTTTTTCTGTATTTACTTATAGGTATTTTGATGTAGATCCTTCTGCAGCACTGTTTCATATAGAACCACATCATAATACTTCAGGATATTGGTCCATATGGTTTACAAATAATTTTTACTTCAGCATTGAATTGAATGAGGTCTTCATAGCCAGAGAAACTAAGAACGTAGTGAAGGTAAGCTTTATTTCTTCTTTGTACAATGCTTTGTCTTTGATTTAAAGGTATGGACCTTTGACATACAAAATAGGTTCTTTGGTGTTCTTAGAGCTGGTTGGAATCAGTTGAAAATGAAGGTTTATGTACGTCTGTAACTATTAGGTTACTCTCTCAAGAGGCATTATTCAATGTCCAGCTTACTTCTGTATTGTTTTATTGACAACTGTTCTTTCATTTGAGTTGCAGCTACAGATGCATCAAATTACAGACCATTCTTTGTTCTCAGAATTGTTGAATGTGTGCGTTTGTGCTCTCTAGGATTCAGCATTTCTTCATAGTGGAAGCCCTTAGTGTGTAGATGAGCTTTAAAGCCAATTATTTACCAGCACAACTGCTTGGTTCAAATCAGGCAAATCTGGTTTATGAATAAGCACATGACATAGACTCTTTTTATGTTTTGATACTGAGATTTGTGTAAGTGTACTGTATGGATCAGGTATGAGCACATGTGGCCATGTGCTAACAGCAAAAACACAAAGGATGAGAAAGTTTGTGTTTTTTGAGGTACCACCTGCATCAGAAAGTGCTGTACCAATTTTAATTCAGCTGTCATGTGATTCTTTTCAGATTCTGAACTTCGCTGAACCTCTGACACTACCTCCAGGCTGCTGGAATGTATTTTCTTTGAAGCTCAGTGTGAAAGACACTGTAATGAATGTGCTCTCTAGTATTTGTTTGTCCACAAACATGGGAGTGATGTTTGAAATACCTCTGCAGATCTATTCAACTGTGTCCAAGGTATTGTGTTCAATGGAGTGTGTTGAATTATTGTTAAGCACTGCAAACCCAGCTACAGCAGTGTCTCTCTCAGGCCAGAAATCTGTTCTTAGTCCTGAAAGAAAAGCTCAGTACCAGACTGCTCTGTTAAACCATTCTGTAGCTTAAGTCCCCAGAGTTGAACAGCAATGGAATTACAGTTCTCTTGGCACTTAATTCTTTTAATTCAAGTCCTTAATTCTCTTATTTGACTTTACAAAATCCTGCGCTGAGAAACTGAAATTTATTCTCGTTTTGTCATATTTTTGTTTTTTTTCCAGCAGGGAGATCTTAATTTTGAAGCAATTGCCCACTGTGATATTCAGTGCTACTTGGGAAAGTCTGATTCAGGTAGGCTTGTCTAAGGCTTTTTTTGGCATCCGACAGTAGTTTTATTGTAGAAAATTCATTTTATATAGCAGGACTCGTAATGAGAATATTGAGATTGTTCATGCAAGTACTTAGTTTGGTTTTTTTTAAAAAAAACATTACTTTTTGTAATGAGTATACTCACATTACTTTTTGGGAGTATGTAAATGGCTGAGGGTACTGAGTCATGGTGCAGTATTTCAGACATCTAATTCCATAGCATGTGCTAAGCTATTGTTCTGTCTGCAAACTTATTTTAGTGTTTAAGATTCTCCTGTAAGTTCTCATTGGTGATGTATTGCCCTTTTCTATCTTCATACTAATTTTCTCCAGAGCTGTTGAGGTAGAATGGTAAAACTGTCCACTAACTCAAAGTTATTAGAAAATGTGCATAACCTGGGCCCAGATCCTGGGAGTTCTTTGTAAAGAAAATAAAAAAGAAAAGAAAAAAAAAAGAAAAAAGAAATGACCAATATCTGCGTGTATCCAGAGTTAAATTTGAAGGCCTACTCTTTATCTCTTTTCCACAGCAATAATTCCATAGATGTCAGCAAAAGGTTTATCAGGCTTATAAAACAGCATCCTTAACACTGTATCATATGAAACAGAAAGAAAGGTCTCATTTTTTCTGGAACTGAGAAATCTATCTCCAGATACTATAATGCTGGGAGATGTTTTAAGTGCCTGGCTGACATTTACCAAAATACAGCAATAGGTATTACATGGCATGGTACTGCCTAAAGAATGTTGAACCTGTTAAAAGCTGATTCAGAACAGTGGTTTTTATTATCTGTGCAGTAGGGAGTTTCAGAAGGTGGCTGGTATCATAGGCTTTAAATGTTTGAGCACTCTTCTGGAAACGTTTTCAAGATGACAGTTCCTAAAATGTATTTTTCTGTGAGGATATGAGGAAGGCAGTAGTAGTCAGTCAGATGTGAAAAGGAGAATTGAGGTGACATACAAAAACATAGAACTTGAACAATTACTGACACACTTGCATGCTAAGGTACATATCCTACAAGCAAATGTTTGCATTTTTTTTTTAATATCAATGAAGGAATGTGACTGATACAATGAAATCCTTGTCCCTTACTTTTTCATTCTAATTATACACATAATGACATCTATACTTCTGGGTATTCTGCCTTCTGCTTTAAGATACTAGTATGTTAAACAGAAATGTGTAATGCATGGGCCTACAAATACTGACCTAAAGAAATTGTAGTTGGATTATTCAAATAATCACCAATTTCAATTAATTATTTAAAACATTAAGGATTGTAAAATAAAGTACATATAATTTCAAAATAAGTAATTTTTGTTTTCTTTCTGAAGAAATTTGCATTTCTAACTACTTTCTGCTGTGTGAAAATGCTTGAACCAATATGAGTGTAACTTACTAAAATGTACTAATCTTTAGACTGATGTAAAGCCTTGCAATTCATCTTAAGAAGAATTTGAGAAAATTATCAGCATCTAGAAAAGAAGCTAAAATGAAAAGACCGTTTTTGCCAAACTGTGGGAATTGTTCTGTTCCCTGCTGTGCCATGCTAGTATATTTTTGTATACCACTATGTAGTATATTATCTTGATACTTTACTGTCATCAGTGGAAAGTACTGTGTAGACTACTGATAACATGGTTACTCTTCAATGGCACCTATTAGAAAAAGCAGCAGTAAAAAGGGCTCACTAGAGCATATACAGCCTGTGCAAGACCCATTCTCGTTTGCATGTACAGTTATTTTGGTTTTGCAGATGTATTTCTTTAAGCAAATCTGATATGGAAGATAATATACATACCCTCTCACATATTCTCACTTGGAAGGGGAAAAGTGGGTTGCCTTTTTTGGTTTGGGTCTGGACGTTTTGCAGATATTGATTACTCGTGTTCAGAAGTAGATTGATGGAAGGAACAACTATTATCTCTGTAAAATCTGAAAAATCTATTCTCCTTTTAGCAAATCTGCTTTGGCAGAAGAGTCTCTCTCTGGACCATTCTGCCTGGGATGTGGATTCCGAGCTTGCAAGTGACCTTTATGAAAGATGGCAAAAAATACGGCGTGGGGAAGCATGCAGGTCTGTACAGAGCCTGTTGAGGTTCTTAATTCAAGCCAGTACAGTGTTGTAAGAAAGAATATTTCTGTTCTGAAGTATTCTTAATTAGAGGAAAACATTTTGGACCATTTTCTACTTCAGTTAGTTCTCTTGAAGCATGTGGAGTTTCAGAGCACCCCAGACACCCCCAGCTTTCATTTCAAGGCACTGCCAGCCACAAGTAAGCTTTTCAGCCTAGAATGTAAATAATATTCTGACTATAGTTATCTCATAAGGGCTGCCTGGCATGAAAGCAGTCCAAGCATGTTTTACCAGCTCATTTATGGAGTAGCAGGAGTCCTTCATCAACAGGTTGCATAGCACTCTTTTCAGGGTCTTTGAATGGCTTTCAAGGTTTTTAGTCCCTGGCCTACAAACACAGAAGTTATGCTGACTCTCTGCTACTAGGCTTCAGCTTTATGAACTTTATTTTGTAGAGACCATTTTCAAGGAAAGATAAGTTGATGGAATTATAGGTCCTGGCAAATCATCTTGCTGTTGTTCTTTGTTTGAAAGAAAAAAAAAAAAAAAGAAACTAACTATGTTTCTGCTTTTGCCAATAAAGCAGGAGAAGTATTTTAGGACCAGCTCGCTTTACTCAGCAGAAGAACTCTGAAGAGGAATCCTTTGCCTTTTTCTTGCCACGGTTGACTACAGAGCCTGGCCTTACACTCAACTTTAATGCCACAGCTGTTAAAAGTAGTATGGTGAGGATGCTTTTTTCTGATGTATGTTTAGCTTGTTTAAATAACAAAGTCTGTGGTTAGTACTTGGTGCTGCTTAGCATTTTCATAGTGCTTATGAACTGGTGTTTTGATCTCAGTTAAGACACTAAATTTGTATCTCTTTGGCTCTTTGATAAGCGATTTCCTAGCTGTAATACTGTAGTACAAGGAGAGAAGCAAAACAGTGTAGGTTTTAACCAACAATTTTTTGTAATTGTTAAAACTTTCCTTGTGTTCACTGTATAAGTTACATGCTTGTGGTGAAATAATTGAACACAGGACTGGGGAATAGGGTGTGTTGTCAGTAGTGATGGAAGGCCATGCAGGATGGCCTTCCTCATGCCACTGCCTTGTGTAACAGGTACCACACTTGCAGAGCAATGTATCTTCCAGCCACACTGACAGTTATTTTTTTTTTCTTGTTTGTCAGATTTAGGTCTCTACTAACCTAGCCTAGGCCGCAACCAGTCATATGGAAATAGTTTTCATATGCACATACTGTGAATTACCTTAATATTCCATTTGTCCAATTTACTTGTTAGTCATTACAGAAATATTTATAACCTGCTTGCACTCGGACTTCTCTAAGAAAGGGTGGCACCTCACTAACTTCACTTTCTTCTGTGCAAAAGCTTTGTTCACATCTGCCTGCATAAATCAAAATCCAAATGAAAGGGTTGTTTGGGGAGTGGGGACAGTCTGTGTTTTCATACACGTGGTTCAAAATGCACTCTTAACTGATTTTACAAATTATGACATTGGGGTGATGTGTCCTGCTGTTACATGCAGTCCATGTGCATGTATGATTATACTGTATTGAGACAGAAGCCAGATTGAAGTCCCTTGAAAATGCAGATTGTATTGCCAGTGCTGAATTATTTTACCAACCTGTTCTCAACTATGCAGTTTTTTAACTCTTTCTTTTCCCCTCCAAATGATTTAGGTAAAATATTTCGTACTAAGAAACCCTTCATCCTTCCCAGTTACGTTGCAGCTTCTGCCTCTTTCTTACTACCCTGATCCCCAAGCTTCACTGAGTCTGCTGAACAAATGGTAATAACTGTCTCAGGATACTGTTTTCCCTTTTGAAAGATCTTATTTGCTATGCCTTGTGATTGTTACTGACTGGGTTATATTTAGTTTTTCAAAGTGTAACTTAGGTGGGAATTATATTCTGGCCCAGTTTGGAAGATACAGCCATGTTTAGGGCAGCTCCCTGTGTGGTGCATGCCTTTGTAATGTACCTCACCACTGGTAAAACACAAACTGAAGATGTTTTAAGCAAGTCTGTGTCTGCCAGATATAAATTATGGTTGGTCATCTTCTAGGATCTGAAGCTTAGCGCAAGCTGCCCAGGTGAGGTGAACAATTTACAGAGTTGGGGTTGTGCATCTCCTCACAGTGCTAGTTGGTATCCATAGAGTCTGTAGATAGATCAGTGAAAAGAAGGTATCTGAACCCTCCCACCAGGAAAAGTTTTCTTCTTAGTCTTTTCTTGGGTAATAACCCTGGTTGAAGAGGAAACAGGAGTCGGGAAGAAAAATGCAGGTTCAGAGGGAGCAATCTCAACATAAATGTTTAGGGTCAGCTAAGTAAATGTTTCTGCATTGTTTTAGACTTTCTGTTTTAGAATTGAGATGATCTAATGAGAAATCTTGAGAAGAGTTAGATGAACAAAAAAGGGGACCCAGTGAGTGAGCTGAAGTTCACCAAAACAAGCCCTGTTAACACTTATCTTTGAAAAAATGTTATAGTTGGTTGGACTGTGTGGTTGGAGACAGTGGGATTACCCCTGTGCTTACATGTAACTTGCTTATTTGGGGTCCCAATCCCTGTGTAATTGCTTCCTTAACCTCATTTCTTTACATAGGTACATGCATGTGCATATATATAACTGTGTATATATATGCACATTAATAACTGCATCTGTTTGCATACTAAATGTGACTTCCACATAGACTCTTTCTAGTGGTTTGCAATTACATTTTCTTTGTATTTGCACACTTTCATTTCTGCAGATCTTTTAAGTTCACCAGAAATCACATCTATTAACGGGTTCTTTTTAAGCTAATGTCATAGACAATTGTGACAAGTGAATTTTCAGTTCAGTGGCTGAAGGTCCATTAGTTCACTAAAATCTACGTTTTACATGTTGGTTTTCTTATGTCAGTTTTTAATACCTAATGTCAAATGCTTATAATTTGCATTTGGGCAAAAAAAAAAATCAATTGCTTTAAGTGAATTTGATTTGCAAATTCTGTGATGGAAAACAGGAATTTATTCCAAACAAATAATGAGCAGAAAGAGGGATATTTGAATAAATTATATGAGATTTAATAATGATTGTTTCTTAACAGTTATCCGAGCAGAAAGAGCTTTGTGGAATTTGTGTTTGTGTTACTTAAAAATTCTATTTCTTGATTGTGGTCTTTTACAATATTCTATACTGACTGACCTAAAATGCCCAGCTATTTGTCAGTTTTCCAAATGTGTGGAATCCACATAAAACCGATTTGCAGTGTATGCTGTTGAAATGCAGACCCACATTTCCACCGTATTTCCCATTGCCAAAATGCAATTCTAGAAGTAGTCTTCATTTAAGAATAGATGCCAGCATGTAAAAATAAGTCAATGCATTTCTGACAGGCTGGGTCTCAAGTGCTTAACGTTTTGTTTTGGTTTATTTAGGTTCGGCATAAATGTGCAAGCTATTAATTTCACAACCACCGAATTCGGGCTAATGGATGAATGTTCTCACGGGGTAAGATGGCTAATTTTGGTAGAAGTGGTCTGACACACTAGAGAAAGATTTTTCTGGCTATGCTACTTCTGGGTTCTTCCCAAGTGCAATTTAAAGTAGTTTCACAGTGTTTTCTTGATTCTTCATTGGGTTTGTATCTTTGCAGTTAATTATTTTCAGGATTTGAGTCAGTTTTGAGTACAGCTGTAGGAAGGAAGTGCATGCATGCCTGCAGGTGTGTGGATGTGTTGTGAGAACTTCACCCTTGGCTCCAGGCAGACCATGAGGTGTCAGGTGTGGAGTTGGTGATGGCAGGAGCTGGCTGGCTCTCTTCTCAGTAGAGGCAAGTGTTGTCAGGTAGTTCAGGGGAGGAGGAGCTGGGATTTCTACATCTCAGCTTCATGCCATTGCAACTTCTGGACTGAGGTTTGGAATGTTGTGGTTCTCTCTGGTTCCCATTGCCTAATTTTCGCATGAGTGTAGTAACACTTGACTGTGGCACACCAGTACTGAGCTGTGCTTAAACTGTGGGGTGTTGTGTCGTGTCATGGACAACAGAGAAAATGCTGTATCGGGGATGCTGGCGTGTTCTGGTGACCAGAATACTATCCAGAATACCTGGAGAATTTCTTCTTAAGACTTCTGGTTTGTGCAAAAGCCAAGCATTAATGTATTTTCCTTGCTGTTTGGGCATGCTGTAGTTTCATCAGTAGATACATGTTTCTGCACATATGCTGTAAGATCTTAATGAAATATTTGTACCTTGTAAAAAGAAAAGAATATGTTTGCTATGCTAATCAAAGCTGACCTTTCCTTTCTGGCAACAGTTGTAAGACTTGTTGTAAAAGAGAGGAGACAGCAGTTCATAAATCCTAGCCTGTGGGCACACTCTGAAAAAGGGAAGGTAGCATAGGGGTAGGAGCGAGCTTCCACAGTCCCACACACTTGGCCAAATGGAAAAATGGCTGTAGATCTTCACATCAGCGTGTGCAGTACATGTTTTTCATTAGATTTGAAGAGCTATGGGGAACGTGCACAGTTAGATATATTTTCAGCACATATGAGACAGATCTTGCCTTGTTAACCAAATCAATAGTTGTTAATATTTAAATTTTTGCCTTGGTCATCATTTCCCTAGTCAGTTTTTGTGCAGTAAATAGTTAGGCTCATCTTTGTAGGGAGTGACATGGGGAAGTTTGCAAATGCCATACGTGGCTTACTTTTAAATAATGCTGACTATTAAATGCAGGTTCTGATAGTTTTTGTGTGTCGTTTTTCATAGAATAGACTAAGAATAAAAACATTTTGAACTGAAAAAGATCAGAAAAGCTGTTAATACAACACCCATAAACTGAGAAGCAACCAAGTGAGAGCCCATTTTGGAATGTTCATGTGCTTTTTGACCCCTATATGTATCTGATCACCCCTTTCTAAGAAGGGACCCCCAGTTCTGGAAGAGCAAGTTATGGGGCTATTTTCACTTTTGAAAGGCAGAAAGAATAAACAACAGTATTACAAATAAAATATAATAAAAATTTGCATTATTTCCAGACTAAGTGAACTTCTGGTAGTTCTGGCATTCAGTTAATATAGTGGAAATTCTCTTTGGCTTCTTTCCAGTTACTCAAATGATCTGCATATTTGCCAGCAGTCCCTTTCTCACTTCAATCAAGTTGTAAGTCATACTCTGAGGGTATAATGGTTGCCACATTTCCCTGTGCAATCAGTACACTGTCAGTTCTTGTGTTGTGAAGTGTTTCAGGATTCCTTGAATATGAAAGACACTATATAATTTCTTTTCCATCTGAGCAAATAAAAGCTGTTTTAAATAATGAAGTAATACATTCCTCATAGTGAGTTCAGTAATATGAACTTTTGCTCAAATAAACAATCTTATCTGATGTTTTATGTTGTCAAAAGGAAAGACTTCGGTGTAACAAGTTAGTTAGCAGTTTCTGCACCTTGCCAAAAATATTCTCTGTGGTGCTAAGTAGTGATAGTAGTATTGACATCTTTAAACACATATAGTTTCTGTAAGTAAGAAGTGCATTTTTTGTTTATCAGAATGCACATCAAGAGGACCTCGTCAGCAAGAAGTGCAGTTCTGAGATGCTTTGGTTAAGTTTACAGCCACTGGAAACCAGAAAAGTTGGTGTAATTTTTACACCTCTTGACTACAAAAGAGTGGCTTCCCTTATTTTAATCAGGTAAGCCAAGTTTTAGTTGTAAGTGAGAATCAAGTAACTCAATGTAAAAATGAATTTGCAAAGTCCTGGCACATAGACAAATGGTCAAAATTTGAAAGTCAGAATACCTCTGGTTTAATAAAAATTGCTTTAAGTGTGTTTGTGCCTTACATCTCAGTCATTAATTTTCTTGATATGTGGTCAGTTGACTGTACTGGGAGAGTTTAGTTAAGAGAGAAACACATTGTGTGGCTTTGCTATTTTCAACCTGACTTCATAGTGATAGGAGTTATGGATCCAGTGAGGCTTTTATGGACCCAAACATTGGTTACCTTTGTAGGAAAAGGGAGTTTATTGAAGAAGCAACCATTTTTACTAGGTGGCACAGTTGTTATCTAGTGGGACTGGTCGCTAAACTTGCTCCTTCACTGTGTGAAATACACTAGTAGCTGGTTCTGGAGTGATCCTGTCTCTGTTTAGGGGAAACATGTCCAGGTTTGGCCACTGATTCTGTTACTGAAACACTGTTGTCTTGGTTTGGCACTTAGAGAGCAAAGCCATGATTTTGCAAACCTGATTTTTGCTTTAGTGGCTGATTTTTTTATTTTATGGCAGAAACAACTTAACCATTCTGGATGTGGTCAATGTAGAAGGCTTTGGAGCCAAAGAACTGCTTAAAGTAGGGGGAAGACTCCCTGGTGCAGGAGGATCCCTTCGATTTAAGGTGCCAGAAGCTACACTAATGGACTGCAGACGACGTGAGTAAGGAGACACAGGTCTCTGGTTGTGCAGCTGGCTGCTCTTGCACTGGTACTGATACAGAGCATTCATAAGCAGAATGCCAAAGGGTGAAGAGCTTGGCCATGAGAAGTGTAGATTCTGTTTTGTCAAAACTCTGAAAATAGTTAAAAGCTTTAGAAATACACTACTGCAAAACATTCTGTATTAAATCTTGGTCGCTTACGTGTTTTTTTTTAAATTCAATTGTAAGTAAAAATAGCAATTTATTTATGAATGTAAGAAAATAATTTTCTGCAATGTAAAAGAATTGTGCTCTTTTTTTTCCTTTAAGAACTGAAAGACAGCAAGCAAATTCTATCCATTACGAAGAACTTCAAAGTAGAGAATATTGGGCCTCTTCCTATAACAATTTCATCAATGAAAATCAATGGTTACAGTTGCCAAGGATATGGATTTGAAGTGTTAGACTGTCAGGAATTTTTCCTGGCTCAGAACTCATCACGAGAAATCAGCATTGTGTAAGTACTAACAAATTTGTTGACAAAATAACTGAAGTGGAAATTTGAAATAATTAATTTCAGAAACAGACACTCCAATAGCATACCACACACAAAATTTTGAATGGAAATTTAGTAAGCGTTTCCCTCAGGATAACACTAACAAATGGATAATATAATACTGGTTCTTTATATGACCCATTATTTTTAAAAAGCAGCATACATGCTTTTATCAGTGCGTTATGAAGTAATAAATTAAAACAAAAGAGTTGGCACAATTTTTTATTTGCTTGTTATTCTCTAAGTTTGTTCCAAGAAGTCTGACCACAATCTAGTCATGTTTTCCCAACGTTGCACATAGTCTAAAACTGATTTTAAAGTTTTTAAACTATCCTTGAATAAAAGATACTGTGACTTAAGCAAAAGTAAAGTTAATGTTACTGTATTTAAGTAACTATGGTTTCCTATACCATAAATTTCACCTCTACTGATTGGGAAGGCAAGTTATACCTTCTAGCAATCAAGTGGATTAATGACATGGGTCAGGGAAGTGGAAGAAAAGACAAATCTGGTGTTTCTTCTGCTTTCTGTATCTTTCCAGCTTTGTACCCTAGTACCTGTCCCTTTCTGAAATCATGCTGGCTGTATGCTGGACAACTGTGCTTTTGTTGATTAACCTGAGTTGATCATGTGCATTTCCTTGATAAAAGGACAACATGTCACAGTAATAAGAGTATTGTGAAGAGTCACAATAAATCCACATATTTTGCCAATTTTACATGACCTAATACCACCTGCACAGTTTAAGGAGGTAGTGGGGACTTTATTTAACTGTGCTTTAAAAAATATTATTAAATCATATTACTTCATATAACTAAACTGTTACTATTAGATGAATAGATTAAGATTGCATATTACTAAGGGGCAATATTTTTAGTAATTTTAAGAATACTATTAGATTATTGGCAAATATTATTAAATTAGTTTTCATAGTTACTGTTGTTGTTGCCATCATCATATTATTTGTATTATTTGTATTTTTGGTGTCAGTGTGACTTCAGAAAATAAAATTCAGCCCAACAATGAAAAAGTAACACCACCTCTGTTTTTCCTGACAGATTCACTCCTGACTTTACATCTTCATGGGTAATTCGTGAGCTCACACTGGTGACTGCTGCTGATTTGGAGTTCCACTTCACGCTCAACGTGACTCTCCCTCACCATCTGTTACCGCTGTGTGCGGATGTGGTGCCAGGACCCAGCTGGGAGGAGTCTTTCTGGAGGCTCACTGTCCTCTTCGTAAGGTGAGGCTTTCCCAGAGTTCCTACCGGATGTCATGGTGATAACACACATGTGCTGATGCATCCCTAACTGAGATCTCCACGCACACTGTGCTGCTGCTTGCGTGGTTTGGACACTGGAAACAGCACAAATGAAGCAACAGCGGTGACCACTTTGCCTGGTTCTAGATGCAGAAGAAGACGACTTACAGGGATCTGAAAAACCAGGAAATTTTCATTCTGTTTTCCTGCTAACAGAATTTACTCTGCATGATTAAGAAGGTGGTTTGATGAATTAGAAAGATTTTTGTTTTGATCCGTATGTGTTTGATGCAATTAAGATACCACGGAGAGAGAGGTTATTTTGCATCTACGTTTTTAGTTCAGAAGTATGATGGCATTTGTAGTTCATTTAATGCCAGCATTTTCTCTAGGAAAAAAAGAGACAGTATTTAAAAAGTACCAAAATAATGACAATGACTATCATAAATGAACAGCAGGCTGATAGGTATCATATTATGATATGATGTAAGACTCACTTCAACACAGTCACTTCTAAATTATCTTCAAATCAAGGATTATCTCTTTTAGAATGAACTTTTCCTTTGTTCTATTTTTCTTCTTTGTAAAGCTCATAACTGAGTTATTTTATACAGCTAATAACTAGTAAGGGCTATAAGGAAAAAAAGGAAAAGAAAATACTATTACAACTATAATTTTTAAAGCTGTATTTTGAGTTTCTTGTCTGTCTTTTTACTTAGAATTTACTAATGAAATTTTTGAAAAATGTATCTTGTTAAAAGCTTTTTAACTCTATCACTGAATATTCCTGAAAGTTGTAGACACCAGTATCTGTTGTTTTCTTTGGCAGTTTGTCCCTGCTCGGAGTGATTCTGATAGCCTTCCAGCAAGCCCAGTATATTCTAGCAGAGTTCATGAAATCAAGACAGAGGCCAAATCCTAGTGCTTCACCACAGCAGAACAGCAACTCTGTTGACGTAATCAGCTCTGATTCCTACAAGTAAAAATACTTTTTTTTCCTTCTTTTCTACCCTGTTTATTATCATGGAGTGGTGCTTTCTGTCTGTATTCTGATATTGCTGTGGGCTGGCCTAAAGGAGACACTCTCCCAAGCAGCCTCTTCTAGAGAAGTTCCACCTCAACCTAGGAGGAATGGAGGAACTCAGGGGTTTGTTAATCTTGAATTTTGCCAGTAATACATGTGTTGAGACTAAAGAATATACCACATGTGACAGCCATAGAAAGAATGGAAAATACATTGGTGGTTCTCAATCTGACCCTCTTGAGTGGTCAGTTAGGCACTTACTTACTGAGGCATGTAAGTATTTTTGCAGTCTGAGCAAATTCTTAGAGTCCTGCTCAGTTCTCACTGAAATTAGAATGTGCTTAGCTGGTATGGTAAATTGAAGACCTAAAGCAATTCCATGGCTTGTGAATCTGCCCCCTTGTCTTTTCTTAGAACAATATCTCATAAAGCAATTCATGATGGCTTTGTAAAGAAAAACAAATCCGAAATGATTATTCTTTTTTCTCCAGGGGAAGCTGCAAGACATTTATGGATTCCTATAGTTCCTCAGATAAAGGTAAAGGGAAGGGCTTCCTGTCTGTGGGCACTTCCTCCAGCCGAAGTCAGAGTGCAGCAAAGAGAAGTCCTGCAACCTACAGCCACTCTCAGAAGAAACACAAATGTTCAGTTTACTACAGTAAGCAGAAACCAAACACAGCAGCTGGCAGTGCCATTGCAGCTGCTGATGAGAAACAGAATCAGATTGCAGAGAACCAAATCTCAGCACCAAAAGAGGACATTTGCACTGATGTTGTCAGTGAGAACTGGGTAACTCTGAAATATGCAAATGGCATAAACGTTAACAAGAATTTAACTCTTCCAGAAGACTTTCTGGGTAAAGAAGAAAGTACACTGAAAAATACAGTTCTCATTAAAAATACTTCTTCAGAGTGTGATCTGAAGGAAGATCTTCAAACATGTATGTTTCCTAAGGAAACTAACCTTAAAACTTCAGAAAATCTAGCTGAGCTCAAAGAACAGGAGTTCTGTTCTGTGAAGATGTCCAAGAAGCTACCTGAAAGCCACTCGTCCAGAAATTCACCTCAACAACAGCCAGAACTGCAAGACATTTCTAGGAAAATTAGTGGTAATTTTTTCTCAAATTCTATCAGTCTAAATTACTAAGTGAAATCTTCCAATGAGTTCACTGTGATCAGGAATTCGTCTTTTGCGTGGGATGAGGGAATGTGGTGTTTCTTATGTGTTCACTGTGATTTGTCTCTTTACATTCCTAGTAACACAAGGCTGTTTTTAAAGAAAGGTTTGTGGTTATGACTGGGAGCCCCTTCTCTTCCCATGTAAACTGCTATTACTGTTTAATTGTAGGGAATAGCCAGCAAGTGCCTCTCAGGAATGAAACAGAAAACTGCGAGACTGTAAAAAAGCAGATCAACCTAAAGCCTTCCACAGAGAAAAAGATTAATAAGGGACCTAAGGAAGAGACTCCATGTTGTGCAAAAGAGGAGATTACTTCTTCTGAGGTTTGTATTGTGATTTTTCTGCTTTTCAAATTTAAAATTATCTTGCTATAGTTTATGTGCGTATATACACACATATAGGTATGTATATGTATGTAGGGACTATTATATAGAGTCACAGATCTGAAATACTCTAAATCAGATGAATGAGGAAATATGCAGATGTGCACATCCATTGTGCATTAATGCTGCTTTATGGAATGATGAACAGTTTGGGTAAGAATCAAAACAGCCAGAGATTGGTACTGTCAGAGCAGGCACAAGCGTACTGGAATCTGATGGCAGCTGTCAGCCACATGAATGATGTGGGAACATTCTCTGGAGGGGAGGTGGGCATACTGGCCTTCGTTTGCAGACCTGATCTCCAAACCCAGGGCTTTGCATCAGAAAATTGCATTTGAAAGTACATCAGGCAGAAGCCCTTTAGAAGATTGTGAAATTGCTGAGAAGGATCATTCTTCACCCCTGGTTTCTGAGTATGATAAACACATCAGACTGTACCTTTGTTGCAGGCAGCATAAAGCACTAAAAGAACTCCAGCAAGCAGTTAGTAAACCTGAGAATCTGGCTTATGTTTGTATTCTGTCTACTGGATAGAAAGCCCATGGCAAAATAGTGTAAGGAAGAACTGCTTGGGAAATACTTTAGAAAAGACATAACAAACTTGTTTCTGTGTGTGGCTGATGGTGCTCAGTTTGTTCCTTGCGTTTTCTGAAATGGCTAGTATTTGTTGGTAACTTGCTCCATAATTTCCTCAGCTGTAATTTAAATGAATGCCTTCCCCCCTCCCCAGCTGCTGAGGAAAGGGAGGATTTATTGCTGCTGAACTTGCACACCAGCTGATCATAAATCTGGCAGATGTTTTTTGTTTTTAGCACATTGGGAATTTTATTGATTGTTTTACTTTTTCTTGCCCCATTTTTTTATTTCCCTGAAAGTCAGAGCTAGATGCTGTGAAAGGGAAAATGCTAAGTTTAGGAATTGAAAAATTTCTCTCTCATCATCTCTTGCTGTTTTGATGGACAGAGTCTTGGAAAGGCTGGTTAAATTGATGGTGCTGGAAAGAGATGGTGCTGTGGAAAGCCACTAAATCATGAAGTAACTACGCATTTGAGTCGGGTCCTTTTGTCCAGTGAAATTTAGCTAGAAGAATCCAGTGGAGTTCATTGACTAAGTTAAGTTCATCTTATAATGTATGTATTGTCTCAGCTTGTATTTTTGCCTTTAGCAAGAAGATGCATATAGGAAGAAGAAACCTCAGGAGAAAAAGGAAGGAAATGTACCAAATATGAATTGGACTAGAAATAGAACATCTAGGAAAAATAAGAAGAAGAATGTAAATATATCCACAAGGTATGTATTGCCTCACCAAATAATGAAGAAACCTAGAGTTGCTGTAATGTTTCTGCAGGTTTTACATGGTACATGAGGCAGGATTGCTTTATCTATTTAAATAAACACACTTTAATCCTGGTCTGAACTTTTATTTTTAGGAATGTGTAGTACTAAGTATCACCAGCAAAACAAAAAATATAAAAATATTCCATTTGTAAATCTGCCTGTATATAGATGCAGCCCATTCTGCAGAGCAGTGGTAGCTCTGTTACCTGGAATGTGTTGTCTCTGAAGTTGGGATGGTTAGCTTCCTTCCCCTTGTGTATTGTGTGGAGAAGTTCCAGTTGTGTATTCTCTTCAGTGAAAAAAAGGAAAATAAAATTGTTGAAATGATTCCACCTTCAGGAGAGTCATCTGCTATATTGAGTGTCAGGGGGAATGTTGTTCTTACCAATTTTGGAAGAGAAATGTGTAGGAATGAGACAGCGGCTTGCATTTTCTGCTGTAAATAAAAAAAAATCAGCACTAGAGTCTAAGGAATATTGAGTGAGCACTGTGGAAAGTTACTTTTTTTTCCCTCCTGAGAATTGTTTTAATGCATTTTAAAGTCAGTTGTAAATTACTTTTAATTTTTTAATGTATTTTAAATTTAAGTTGTTTGGATTATTAAAAAATACTAGTTATAAAATGTTGCTAGAATAGAAACATTAGATTTAAAAAAATAGATTTTTTCTGAGGAAAAAAATCCTACTCCTTCCCCTCCCCCAGCCCTTTGAATTAAGGTCACAATCCTCACAGACTTAATTTTTATTGTGAGTCCTTCTATTGAGGTCAGTGGACTTTAAAAGGAGACTGTAAATCTGAAAGGGCTGTTATAACTCATTGTACAGAAATTTCTATTCATTTTGTGGGATGTCAGTACATGTGTAAATCTTTGCTGGATGCACACCTTTGTAGTTAGGAAGGATAAAATATGAGCAGTGAAATACTGAAGTTCAGTGTCTGTTCCTTGAACCAATTCAGCAGTTGCTAATTTCTGAGTTAAGATGGAACCATTCCATTTCTGCAGAAGTTTGACAGCTAACTTTTAATAAATTTTCCTTAATACTCCCCAATTATGATATTGGATGCAGACATTTCATTTCACTTTTACTAGCAAAAGTTTAAGATGGCTTCAGATTGTGCTTTTACTCTAATATATTATGTAATTTTACTCTATAATTATGCCAGTGAAATGAACACAGGGCACATTTTTCTTTGTATCTCGATCTTTGTGCACTGCTAGACTGTGCTTATCACTGCAACATCTGACTGCCTTCTGCCAAGTGCATCAGAGAATGGAGTTAAATATGCACATGTCATTTTGCCTCTCCTCCTGAGAAGTAATAGTCTGTGTGGTATGATAATTGCATTTTGGGAAAGGTTTTTTAGGTTTCTGTAAAGTTTGGACATAAGACTTCCAAATCTACTGCTTCTCCTGCACTTTGCCTTGATACCTGTGTGAGTTGAAGTGTTTAATGCTTGAAAAGGAAAAATGCAGATGAAATGTATAATGCAAACATGTTTTTTTTGGGGTGTGGCTCTGTTAGGGTCCCTGAGCAGAGTGAGTTGAAGCATATGTGCAGTGAATTTGAAAGACCAGATCTGAGAGCGAACATTGGAATAAGAGCCTGGTGTCCTCAGAGTAATGGGGAAAACTGTAAAGCAGACCAAAAAGCTGGGAGCTTGTCCATACAGGGAGAAACAGGTATGCAATCTTAATTGTCTTAAAATGGGGAAAGAAATACAATGTAGATGTTGTGGCAGTAGAGCATTCCTTCCTTGAGAGAGATGTGCTTTCTCCCTTTTGAACCCTGACATGATAGGATGATAGGAGCAGTATGATGCAGTGCCTGAAATAATAGCTGCTCACTTCTGAAGGGCTCTGCATGCTTCTCTATGGGGTTGGTTGGTGGTGCAAAGCAGAAGATGAATCAGTCTGAGGCAATGATCCATCATTTCTCGGTGAAGGAAAGACAGACTGACAGTCTGCTTTTGTGTTCATAAGAAAGCCACTATTAACTGAAGCAACTGTATCACTTCTACAAAACACCACTAGCTTGGGCACCTGCGCCTTTCCATCATGATTTTAATCATCTGTTTTCCCTTACTTCAGGGAAGAGGAGATCTGAGGAAAGATACCATTTCTATAAGCTTGTCCTTTGCATCTCTGATGAGATAATAAGAAAAGAGAATCTATTACTTACGAATTCATTACTTGCGACATTTTGTCATTGCTCTTAGTATGCATGTTCCTACAGCCAGGATATGTTTCATGTTTGAAGTATTAAGTATATATTTTAAAGGACAGTATGCACTTCCTCTTTCAAACTATTACCTGTAGCAGCACTCTATCCTCACTTGCATTCATTTTACTGGGATATCATTTAGGTTGGAAGCTCCTTGTGTTAGGGGCTGGTTTAGATTCTGAAGCTATTAGCAAATATTATTTTCTCATCAGTAAATTGAGAGAATCCCTGTAAATTCATGATTCAGATTACTTTTCCCTGACAAGACTTTCTTAAATGTTGTGGTTTTTTTTTATACTTTTATTGTTGTTGTTTTGTTTTTCCCACCTTCCTTAGAAAACTTTTATCAGCGGTCCAAGAAGTGTTTGGAGAAGTTTTGTTCTGATTCAAGCTCAGATTGTGGAAGTTCGTCAGGAAGTGTTCGTGCAAGTCGTGGGAGCTGGGGTAGCTGGAGCAGTACCAGCAGTTCGGATGGAGATAAAAAGCCAATGATTACTACCAGGCATTTCCTTCCATCCAGTGAGTTTTGCAAACAGCACCTCTTCACAGTAGTGGGCAGAGTTTTAGCCTTCCTGCTGAATGGAAAGGCCTACCATGGCACAGGGCACATAATTTGTCTTTTGTAGAGCACCTCTTAGAAACACAAGAAGAGATGGCAAGAAGTACCACACATTTTGTGGAGATGAAGAAGACTGTCAGGCTCCTCAATGAGCAATATGCACAGTTAGTTGTCATAGAAGGATGGGAGAACTGAGAGTCACTAGCCAAAGCAGTTTCTGCCTTTGAATTTGTTTAATCACATTATTTGATTTTTTTTTTAAACATTAAAACTACTTAAGTAAAAGTAAAAAAGTATTTAAGTAATGCACAAATGAGAAATGTGTGAAAGCAGTTCAGATCTGAGGATGCTGGGTTTGGATAGGTGTGTTTGAGGCATAAGGAGCCAGAACATCTGAGCCACTTGACTAGTATGAGAAATGGGATCTGTGGTTCATTAGTGCAATTCTTGAATACCTGAATATCACTAAAGTAGTTGAAAGTCATTGCCATAATTATCCAGAGTGGTGTGGCACTAGAAGTAAATTTTAAAGTGCTGAATTGACACCAACAAACTCGGCTTTGGGTACCTGCAAAGAGATGGTTTGAATTATTTAAAAACATGCAGAAACTTCCCTGTGTATTTGTCTGTGTATAAAACTTTACATTAGTAAATGATGGTGTGTGATCTGTCTGAACCTGTGATCTAATAGATAACAAATCATGTGTATATGACTTTCCTCTTTTCAATTGTTGTTCAAATTGTTCAAATTATAATGCCTCTTAAAAAGAAAAGGAAAATAAGTAATTCTGAATTCAGACTTAATTTGATAGTAACAAGGAACCTCTCCATTAAGACTGTGGTAATCACTTCTAAATCATAAAATACATGTTAATTCTATGGACCTAGGCAGCATGCCTTGAAATTGATGCAGTTAGTGATAATCCAGTGTGAGAGAAAACTTGATTAACAATATTGATGGTTCTATTTGTGTATATGTATATTCTGTGCATACTTCTTTTTTAAAGGATCTTTGATTTTCACAGTCATTCTTTTCTTTAGGAGAGAATATTTCACAAAATGATTTTCCATCTGAAACTCCTATCACTCTAAATCTGTCTCATAACATCTGCAATACCAGGTAAAAAAATTGAATCTACACCTGCAAGGCATTAAAGAAACAACACCAGCTTGAAGTCTTGTCTCAGTTTGATAAGTAATACCTACCTGTTACTTTGTAATTTTTTATGATCATCTGATTGTACTTATTAGTTGGAAGAAGAATTTTCTTCAGTACATGAAAATATATAAGCAAAATTGATTATGCTGCATAAACACAATATAAACTTCCAAATGGACAAAAAATGAAAATTGGTTTTTCACTTTTTCCAGATCCCAACAACTTACTACATTTCCATTACTGCTTAGTTGTATTAAAGTAGTATTTTTTTGTTTAAAGGTGGGAATAAGACTTTCAAGTTGATGCTATTCTTTTGATGGGAATAATGTTCTCCTAGGATATACAGCATGAAAATTGATTCCTCCCTCCCTCACATTCTTTTCTCCTTCTTTACTGTAGCAGAGATAGCATCTACATTTTTATTACTATGAATCCTCATTTCACTTCTCATTCACCACTCTCTGTTTTCTCTAGAAGAAATAATCTAATCCTTTTCCTTTGGGCTTCTGGTGCTTGAAAATGTTTCCTTTTATTCATTTTGACTAGTTTCTTTGATGGGTTTCGATGAATATCAAATTCATGCTCATGTGTCTTCGTGTGTCTTCATGGACATAGGAGTAAACTTACCTGAAAGTTGTTTAAACATTATAAGAGGTCCTACTGAGCTTCATGAACCATAGCTTGTTTTCCAGTTTTAGAGAAGAGCTGTTGAAATAATTTGTAATAAGTTGATACTTGGATAATAAAAATGGGGTAATTAAGGTATATTAATTTTATTCAATTTGCATGTGTGACAAGTAGCTGGATTTATTGGAAAAAAATACTTTAAAAAATTGCACAGTGGTAATTCAGAAATAGGAAAAATCAGGACATTGGGAAAGCAAAAGCAGCCATGATGGTCATTAGAATATTTTTTACATCTCTGTATATTTCCTTTCAAATAGTTTGGATTTTGAGACTTAAGAAATTAAATTTTCTTTTCATTCAGCAGAGACATGAACAGCATCCCCCAGTATCCTGAAACCTTATGTCCTAATTTCACTGACATAGCTGCAGATCCTGACAAAAATAAAGGTCAGTATTAAAAACTGAAGCTGGTTTTTTCACACTTTGTCAGGCAGTTCTAGTGATGTTGCTAATAACGTGTGCACCAATTTGATAGAGACATCATTACTGGGGCTTGACTCGCTTCTGAGCAAGTTAGGTGCAAAGTTAGCAAATGAAGGCTTAAAACCTTGACAGTTTCTGCTTATAACCTTGATGACTTTTGCTGCATCTTCTCTGTGTGAAGACAGCATTTAGCTTTCAACACATGTTCTGGGGTATTCTTTCTTTTTTTCATCTTCTTGCTTTGCACAGATTAATGTCCAGAAGCAATGCAGCTGGAAGATCAAGAGCACTGCTTGCTGTGTTAAAGTGAAGCTTGGCACCAAATCAAACATGACCATTTTTCTCTCTAAATTTCCACAGTTGGGACTTGCTCTCTTTGAAAGCAATAATGAGTGAGATTGTGTAGCACTGTTAAAATTCTTGACTTTTCATTGTTTGTACCTCATAGGGAAGCAATACTAGCTTTTTGAGTGGGATTCATAAAGGCTTCATGCTGCATGGTGAGGTGGAGTGTGAAAGGTGGTCAGGACCCCTGGTTTCTTGGGCAGCAGCACTCCCTGCCCTTCTACTGTAGGTTTAACCTGATAGGATACAAACCTACAAACTGATTAACCTTCTTCCATGGTAGCAGTATTAGTATGTATCACGTGAAATAATGAAATAGAGCCAACTTTGCAACCACTGTCTCATGGAAATTGCTAATTTGGATTTTTTCTTTTCTCCAGCTGCCAGTGTTCTCATAGAGTTGATAGGAACCAAGTATCTGTGGGCAGTCAGGACACTCAGTCCATGAAGAGCAGCACAATGAATAGCTGCCCTAGGGGCTAAATGCAGCATTTACTGAGTTCACAACTTGTCTGGTTGGGAATGGCTCCAGTCTATTAGAAACCTGACCCCATTCCTGCTGTGTTTGTGTAGTTGGACTTCAGAGGTGGTTACTGGCTGAGGGGTGGGGACAGGGAAGCCAGTGGGGATTGCATCCCTGCTGTATGTCCTGCTGTGTGGAAGTGTGCTACCTTGGCACTGGCAGCTAAATACTTAAGGACCCTCAGTAGGCACTTCTTGCCTTGTTTTGTTGAATTCCAGTTGCTCAGGTCAAGTCTTATATTTATATATTTATACTTAAAAAAAGGAATTTTGAGATGTGTTTAAAGACTGGCCTTCATCACAAGAAGAATTGCTTAGTAACTCTAGATTTTTTTCTCTAGCAGACAGTCCTTATTGGGGATCTGAGAATAATGTGTCACTGTGACAGAATCTGCAGTCTCCTTCCTGTTACTCTGCATTTCATTCCCCTTTCCTTTTTTAGGTCTTTACCCAACAGGAGACTTGTGGCCTGCCCAGCCAGTCTGCGTGACAAACAGTTTGAACTACAACCTTGAGAATAATATACCATGCATGATCCAAGAAACCCCCTCTGTCCACAACAGGCAAGTTATGTTTTGTGTAAAAAGTACAGATCACGTGCCTGAACAGCTTTGTTCAGGCTTCTGTAATGCAGAGGAACTGTACTTTACTCATAATATTTGTAAAGGCAGATGCTAGTTAAAATAAAAGTCTTTCTGCCACTTCAATCTTAGTTCTAGTTGTTAATGCTCTTCCATGAGTACATCATGATTAATTTTACTAAGACAAATTCCCTGCTGTCCCTGTTCCTGTATAGATATTCTAGAACTTTTTTCAATTTTAACTAAATACTTTTTGGAAAGCTGTTAATTCCTTTTACTTCTTTTGCAGGCAGAGGGTCTGGCTTTGAAATCTGTTGCCCTCTTGCTAAATGCATAGCTTGTGTATGCCACATGGTGTGTTGTTATGCAGTGTGTACTTGTGTTAAATGGCAGAAACAGACGTTGTTATAAAGACAAATATTCCAGTATAAATGCAGTTTAGGGATACAAGTTGGTATGTTTCACGCTCTGTGTATATTTGGGTTGATCTTCCCATAGTAATGAACTTGATTAATTCTTGTATTTTACACTGCTCACACAGCAAATTTTAGTAATGAAAGATGTGCCACAAACTAGTGAGCAGAAATACTCTGCCACCACATAGCAGTGAAATATGGGCAGTTCTTCAGGTTGTATCCTGTCATCCAAAATGACAGGAGAAGGACCTGGAGGTCCTGGTGCACAGCAAGCTGTCCCTGAGCCAGCAGTGTCCTTGTGGCCAGGAAGGTCAGTGGTATCCTGGGGTGTATTAGGAAGAGCAGTGGCAGCAGGGCAAGGGAGGTGATCCTGCCCCCTCTGCTCAGCCCTGGTGAGGCACATCTGGAGTGGTGTCCAGTTCTGGTTTCCAGTGTCAGTGCAACAGAGATAGGGAGCTCCTGGAGCACATCCAGCAAAGAGCTACAAAGTTGTTTAAGGGTCTGGAGCATGTCTCTTACAAGGAAAGGCTGAGGGACCTGGGCCTGTTCAGCCATGAGAAGAGAAGATGGAGAGAGGACCTCATCAATGTCTGTCAGTATCTGCAGGGAGGGTGTCAAGGGGATGGAGCCAGGCTCTGCTCAGTGGTGCCAAGCAACAGCACAAGAGGTACTGGACAGAAACTGATGCACAGGAAGTTCCAACTGAATATGAGGAAGAACTTGGTTATTGTGCAGGTGACCACACACCAGAATGGATGGTCCAGAGAGGTTGTGGTTGTGAGTCTCTCTCACTGGAGATATTCAAGAACTGTCTGGACACAATCCTGTGCCAAGTGCTCTGGGACGGCCCTGCTTGAGCAGGCAGGTTGGAACAGATGACCACAGTTGTCATCTGGTCCAACCTGTGGTCCCTTCCAGCCTTACCCATTTTGTGACTGCTTTCATACACCTATCTTGATTTGGACTTCATATGCAAAAATACATGCACATCCATACAATTATTTATTCATATTTAGTAGTAATAACTTAAGATAGCTGTTTGGCTGAATACTAAAATTGAAGTAGGGAAGCTTCATATGAAATCCTTTTATTATGCCTGCCTTGTGCATACTGGATCCAGAGTTTGCCTACTTCAAACTTGCTGCATAGTGGAGCCTGTTTTAGTACTGACATGTCTTCAGGAATTACTTTCGAAAAAATCTTGTTGAAATCGTGAAATTATTTTAATTAAAGAAGTATAACCCCTAGAAATCTATGTGTAGCTTAGAAAATCCACTGTTTAACAGGACTTTAGCACATTTGGTTGGGAAAATAATTGCTGTTCTCAAGCATTTGAATGTATTATGTTGTCTTCTGCCACCTCAAATCACATTATCCGTGATTGTGAAGAAGTGCAGTTATTTTCTTTTTCCAGGGAAGAATGTTGAACCCAGTTAGGCATTGCAGGATTCTGGTAGCATCATTACAAGTTGTTCATTTTCCCAGAGGAAAAAGAGCTCTGTGAGAACGATTGCTGTGATGTTGTAGTGGTGCAGAGTAGATACTGGCAAAATTGACAAGTGGAATGTGAAAAGCCTCATGATCAGTTGCATGCATGCCTTGCATGCAACAGCTTTACATTAAATAAGTATTTCTAAATAATTTTCAGAAATTCTGCAAATTGTTTGTGACTGCAGATTTTTCTTTTTCTTGAGACAGCTTCATTGACTGGAATGCAGCTTGTGACAGCCAGTTTTCCAACATGTATTGTCCACTAGAGATGAATGAATATGGTGCTTTCCCAGAAGGTAAGATGAAATAAAGCTAATTAATTATTACAGAGCATGGTTATTTTCCTCTCACCTTTTACAGAACAAAAGGCTGAGCTGGTCTGTACACATGTGGGTGTTCATTGCTTAAGTGGACTTTACATTTTCCAGCTGAGTGCTCTTTAGTAATAAACAATGACTGCATGTGGTGGATGAGAAGATTGGCCTTTGTATAGAGTTACTAAGCCTGAAAAGGCAGTATGCAGGACTCTCAGAGGGAATAGAGAGAAATGCTTGTGCCTACAGTATTACACATATCTTCTTGCACAATCTTCTTTGTTTCCCCTCTGGCAGGCTTCTGCCTTCCAGTGTGTGAAATACAAGGCCTCTTGTGACCAATTATCTTTCCAGGCTAGAGTTTCTTGGCTTGGGAAGCACACTGGCAGTAATCTAGAATTCTTTAGCATTACCTACCTAAGTAATTATGAAAGGTCAGACTGCAGTATCCCAGGCAGCACACTGATCCCTCGAGTGCTTAGAGCTGAGACATGTTGGCGGTGAGGCCTGGGGAGGTTCTGCCATGCATGTTCTGTCTAATAAGGGCTCTGTTCTCCAGTAGAGGGATTGCCAAGTCTTTATCCTGTCCTCCTGATAACAATTTGTCAGTGGGTCCCTAATACAGAGTGGTAGTCCTGTTGATAGAAATTGATACACTTCACTGCTGTGCTACCCTGATGCTGCATGGAGGCACTGAAGGATTAGGTCAGTCCCAGCCTGGCTCACTCTCAAGAAGATTCAGTGTTCCTCCACAGAAATGTTAGTAGTGTTTTATGTTGCAAAAGCTTTAGGTTGTCTTCCTGATTTTATAAATTGCAGAAAACATGAACTACCCCAGTGGCTTCCCAGGTACTGCAGCAGTACAGAATACAGCCTTCATTGACCAGAACTGTCCCTCCACCTGGAATGCCCCTCCCAACATGCCACCTGCCTGGGAGCCTGCCAGTTATGTCAACTCCACAGTGAGTATTGTCATTGTGAGGCGCTGCCTCCTTCCAAGCCTTCCTAGTGTATTCCTGTCTTTTCCCTACCTGTTGCTTGCATGTTCTTCACAAACCTTCTAAATAGCCTGATGTACATGTTTAATGCTGGCATTGGTAGCCCAGGTTTTTCCCAGCTGTTTGTCAGAGATGTTACTGACCTTGTCTGCAAAATTTTAAGATGATCCTTTTGCCTGAAAGTTGACTGAAGTCAGCTTACATATGGAAAATCATTTTGGGCTTATGTAGTCTACTGAGAGTTTTTTCTGTAAAAATCAACATGCTCAGTTGAGGGTAAAACCCAAAAAGTGCTGACAGCAAAACCCAGAGAGATGTGAAAATTGAAGAGGTGAATGGACAGCTGCGCTCAGTGACTTTGACAGGGGTGGTTTTTTGTTTTTTTTTTGGTAGGAAATCCAAGTGATTTAAGCTGGATTTGTGCAGATTTCAGAATCCTGTATTTGCCCTTTTATACTCCAGACTAGCCACGTTTATGTGATTCCATAGTGCAATATAGTAACTTCAGTTTAAGGTGGTCTTTAATTGTAACCCTCTTCTACTCATATTTCAAAATCCTCTATTTCAGAATTCTGTTTGGTTTTTTTTTTTATTTAGTGTAGGTTTCTTTTGAATAAAACTGACAAAATAAAACAAGAAATATTTTCAGCTGTAAAAATGAAAACTCTTCTGTGTTAAAAAGTGGCAAAACTGGTAGAAGAATTTTTCCTAAAATAAATGTGGCTTTATTTCATATTTTTTCAGGAATGCCAGGAAACACAGAAGGTAGAGATTGGAAAATGCATTAGATAATTCAATTCAGTTCCCTGGCGAGCTTTTCTCCACAATACATTTCAATGTTTCATTCAGTTTTAAAAGTCCCAAGACTTCCATGACCTTCGTTGAGAGACTTCCTTGCAGACTAACACATCTTGCCCTCCAGGAGGTTCTTTACAAGCTTTCAAAATTTTCTAACTAAATTCCCTAGCTCCCAATTATAGTCTCATTTTTCACACTGAATATCCCTTTCTGCTCCCAGCATGCACAGTCTTTCTCGACTGACACATACTTCAGCCCTTTTCTTGTCATTTCTAGGCGTCCTTCTCTTTTAATTCCAACTCTCAAAGTACGCATGGTGATCTTTGTGTGTCTTCCATTTCTCCACTGTTTTCCTCAACAGCCCAACCAGAGCTGAGTAGTATGTTGTTGTTAGAGTAATATCTGTGCTGTGCAGGGCAGAGCTCAGGTGGCTTCATTCAGTGAAGGGCCTTTAAAAACACACACACACACACATATTAATGCTGCTGTAATGTTTTTGGCAGCCATATTTCTTTGTCAAACTCCTGTGTAATTTTCTACTTGTGGATTTCTTAAGTTTCTGCATAAATGCTGCTTCCTCCCTCCCGTTTAGTACTTAGCATTTCCAGATTTTCCTTGGCAAATGGTGCATGTTGCAGTTTCCCATGCTGGTTTTTTCTTGCTCTGCAGCCCTACCTCTCAAGCACCCGAAGCTTGTCTCCGATGTCTGGACTTTTTGGTTCCATCTGGGCACCTCAGAGTGATGTTTATGAAAGCTGCTGTCCTGTCAGTGCCACGACTCAACATTCAACCCATGTGGAGAACCAGGCAGTTATGTGTAAGCAGGAATACTATCCGAGGTTTAACCCTTTCCGTGCCTACATGAACTTGGACATATGGACTACAGCAGCCAATCGAAATGCAAATTTCCCACTTTCGAGGGACTCGGGTTATTGTGGAAACGTGTGAAAGGAATTTGATTTAAAAATGTGAATAAAGATGCTTGCAATTTTGATTACTAGAGTAAGCTGGTTGCTGAATAGATTACAATGTTGGTGAATATTTTGGCACTTTTATATTGAAAATAAATTTTTTTTACTGAAGTCTGAGCATTCAGTGCATTTTAAAAAGCACAGCATATTCAGAATGCTGTTATTGTCAGGTGAAGGCTATAAATTTAAAATTCAAATTTTTTTATAATGATTAGGGACAGTATTACTTCTTAAGAGCATCCATGAACCTGTACTGCATATTTCTTCTGAAGTTGGCATTCTGTGGTACAAACTTGGAGTGGTTCAACAATTGTAGGTACAAACTTAAACCCGTAAGTAATTGCATCTGTACAAAATAGTAGCTGGGAACTGACCTGTTGATGCAGATCAAAGAGTTTCCAAATGGTGCCACTTCTAGTGCTGATATAGTTGTTCATGAGTGCTGACTTCTGGCAGTAGGAAGAAGGCTGAATTGTGGCTTGTTTATCTGGCTTCAAAATGCAAGCTGCCACTTGGACAATGTTATGCTTGTGCAGTGTGGGTACAAGGGCATTTCTTCCAGGGAGTTTTCTTGTGAGTGACTCCTGGCATTTTGTGGTTTTATTTTTAGCCTTCATGTTGCAGTAGCATTACACTTGTTCAAAATGCCAAAGCTTGAACTGAAAGAAATGTTTCTTTGAGAGCAGAGTTCACACCACTCTCCAAAACAGAATGATGTTGTGCTGGCTCATGTTAGGAGACTAAAACTCTGTAGTGGGAAAGGCAGCTGAGGAAGTGCTGGCACCCATGCCATGACTCAGTCCATCATGCAAGATGTCTCTGTCTAACCTTCCTGTAGAACCTTTTCTTCTGCATGGCAGAGTGTGTCTGGATGTCAAAAGGATGTCCCTTAGGTTCAGAAATGTCCTTGGCAGAAGGGCACTTAGCAGGCCTGAAGAGAGAGTGAAAATGGATCCAGTAGCAGTCTTGTACAACTGCTTAAAGAAGAGCCATAGAGATGGCAGAACCAAATTTTGTGTTGTGGTGGCCACAGGCATTGCAGCAAGTGGCCATGGTCATGGTTTGCCACGTGGGAGGTTGAACGTGAGGAAGAATGACGTCCCTTGGAGGGTGATGCTGCAGGAGAACAGGTACCTCAATAGGTGAACAGATCTCTCTGCTTTATGTTCATGGCATGGCTGAATGAAGCCACATGTGACCTGCTGTAGTGGAGGTGGCAGTCCTCCTCCTCATGGGAGGTCAAACTGGAGACCACCAGGATCCAGACACTATTTTAAGGATTCTGCAAGCTTGAGCAAGTTCCTTACTTTTTCTGCTTAATTTCCTCTTGCTCTTTGCTCACAGAGTGACTGGAAGAGCTCTGTTTGACAATAAGAAATCAAGGGTTTTTTACTTATTTTTCTTCAAAGGCAGAGCAGAAAAGGCACTGCAAGCCTGCATGCAAGGTTACTCAGTAATCTGAGCTCTAGACCTAAATTCTGGCCCTGCTAGTCTCACCACATTGCTGAGCTATCAGACCAGCTCCTTTATCTTGCTGGTTTCATCCAGAAATGCCATCCCAGGGTTTGAAATATTTTAGCAGAAACAGCGCATTTCTGCAAAAGGTTTGTTTCAGTAAATCAGCAGTTCCTGCAAAATAAGCTTTGTTAAAAGTTACCCTGCCAGCTATGCTTTCACGTGTGTTTGAGTTAGCTTAGAAGGTGGTCAGGGACTGGTTGGGAAACTCAAAAGCTGCTACATTTACCTGCTCTAGTTGCTGGTGCAGAAGGTGCTCCAAAGCCTTTGGTTTCAATGTCAGAAAAATGGGATTGTCACTGAATGCTTCTCTGAACTGTGGTGTTTTAATTGCTTGATCAGGAATTAGCACCTGGAGTCTATGGCTGCTTTCCATGATGTGTTGTGCTGAGCAGGAATCTGTTTGACTCGAGTTTAATCGTAATTGCTTGTGATTCTGAAGGAAAGTTCACATGTTCCTATGAACTTTGATGCTCCTGAAAATGGTACTAAGCCATGAGAAGTAGTCATAATCACTGACATGCTTTCTGTGCATCTCTTGCCTATGGTAGGAGACTTCAGGAGGAATAGAGTGGGAGCATAAACACAATAAATACAGATTTTAAAAAAAAAGTGATCCTTTGGTTTGAAATGGAATGAAGTTCTTTATTCCCTGGATAATATTGCTTGTTGTATAGCATGCATGGATTTTCTATAAAAAGGCACAGGAGAGAGGAGACGACATGGAAAGCTGTGCTTAGTTGCCTTAGTTTATTCTGTTCATTCTATTCAATGTTTCAAGGAGATCCTTATTTTCTTCGTATTGAAGAGAGGCTTTTCCTCAAGTTCCAGTGTAAGGACATGGACTTCTTATATCTGCAACAAATTGTAACAACAACCTCAAAGCCCTGCGGAGTTCTGATAGGCACGGAGTCCCTGTCGTAAGTACAGTGGATGTTCTAAACAGAATCAATCACTGAAAAAGAGCAGAAAAAGTATGCTATAAACAATAAAGCAAAGGCACTGGAGAATTCAGGGAGAGCAAAACCAGATAGAAATGTTTGGAAAAGAAGACCTGTGTGAAAAATTCAGTCAGACTTGTTAAAAGTGCCAACAAAAGACAAGGGGAATGAGCCACAAAGAGTTTGAGAAATATTGCTGAGAAAGGAAACAATCATTCCCTTTAATCAAACCAGAATAGATCAAGAAGTTACTCCCCCAGGAGCTGTGTAGTATTAGGCAAAGTTTTTCATATCACTTTTCATAACAATAACTAAGGAATGTAAGAAGCTCATTAAGGTTACTAGAAATAATTGCTGCCATCAGGAGACATCTGTAGCTTAATTAGCAATCTACTTAAATGCAAGGGGGTTTGGGCTCAGTTAAAAATCATTCCTTCTATAGTAAAGGAAAAGATGAAATAAATAATTGCTTTGTACCAAAGTGATTACAGTTCTGCTGGAGTGAACTGGAGAGGCTGCTCTAAAGACATCTCATTGTCATGAGCAAAGTAATTTCTAACTTCTTGCCTTGTGCCTGTATCAACACTGGGAGTTTCATTGATCTCTCTGAAACTGGTACTGTTTTAAGAGACTTCAGCAAAACCTGTTCTTGGTTAACCAAAGAAATGCTTAAAATTGGAAAGGGAACACCAAAAATACCAGTATAAAAGAGCAGTAGTTTGCACAGTTCACTAGTAGGGCTGATGATGGAGAAGGGGAAAAAATCCCCATATGTGCAGTTCCAAGCATTCTGTATTGACTTCTGTCACCATGTGAGCACTACATAGTTTCTGGGCATTGACTGTTTTGCCAGGAAGAGGACTGGGAAGAAGTGACAGCCACCTCTGCTTTCTGCTGTCAACAGCTTTGTGGCTTCTTATGTCCCTATGTGTGTTGACAATTAGGGGTACCACCTTATCACTGTCCTTGACTTTCACAGGGTATGTTGGCCAAGCCTGCCTGGTTGCTCCAGTGTTTCCATTACTGAGCCAGAGAATATTCCTGACACATTTCCTGAAGGTTGGTTGGTACCAAGAGACAGCACTTGGACAAAGCCAGACTCTGTGGCAGGGTGTTTGCCTGCCCTGCCTTGCCAGGCTGCAGAAAGCCCCTCACAGTATTATGCTGTAGAGCTGCGGGAAGGGGACCATCCAACGCAGTTTCCCTGTAGGACAGGAGCAGTGCTCTGCTGGGACCCTGTTTGTTGGTAGGTGGGGCCAGTAGAGTGTTGAGCTTGCTCCTCAGGGAGGGATTTGGAGAGCCCAGCAGCCTGGCTGCCACCCGTCCGGCCCGGGAGCGTGGTGTGAAGTCCATGGGAGCAGCAGACGGGCTGGGACGGGCTGCAGGTACCGCTGCGGGGTTCTGAGCTGCGGGGACAGCGCTGGCCCCAGGGCAGGCCCAGATGGGAGCACTGTCGTTGCTTGCTCATCTGTGTTTGTCACAAGCTTGGTGGCAATTGGCAGATCCATCCTACAGCTCCTGCAGCTGCACCTGGGCGTGCAGGACTGTTCCAGCTGCTCAAAGAAGCAATGACCAGCAGGCAGCAACGCTGCCAGAATGAGCCTGGAAGCTCTGAGGGCAGGTGAGGTCTGATTGCTGGGGGGCAGATGAGTTCTTGATCTTCTGAAGACAGTGGAAGGGGAGGAAGCAAGGGAAATTTCCACCACCTGCACTAGGGCTGGCAGTGCCTGCAGCTCCACCACCCAATTTCTTTCTGCCTCTGGAGAAGCCTCAGTGACTCCTGGGAAGTTATGGCCCTTGCAGCACCACAGGTCCCTGCAGAGGGACCTGTCCTACCAGGTGAGCTCCTGGCTATATTTACAGAGGTAAGTTGGGTGTTCCTTTATGGCATTTGTTTTCTTCCCTTTCGTCCTTGTGAAATACCCATTGTTTATTTTTCTTAGTCACTAAGCCACCTCCATCTGCTTTTGCCCTTTTCACACACTTGCTTTGCTTTCAGCAATTACTGGAAAAAGTGCCCAGTGGCACTTCCCTGTCACCATGGGCATGTTTTACTGCTGCCTTTGATTGCCCCGTCCTGTTGTTCAGTCTCCCTGACCACTTCTATAGAGAAAAAGGCTCAGGGCAGGGTTTATCACATCCTCTTCTGCAACACACTTGGGTGGAGCAAAGGCTCACTTGTCTCCCCAGCACTGCTATGCTGCTGTGGCCCTACTCTGTCCCTATGGCAAGGCAACACTCACCCTGCCTTTCTGACAGAGGTTGGTGTCCCAGCAGGAGAAGGAGGTCCCTGGTGTTGCTTGGGGCAGTTGCCCCGTCCTGCACTGGAAGAGGCTTTGCTGGGCAAGTGCCAGTGATGCTTCGTATCTCTGCAGGCTGAGGGACAGGGAGGAGTGGAAGACAGTGAGTGAGCTCTGCTCTGCCCCATTGCAAGCAGGAACAGAGCAGGGGAGAGGATTTGTTGTCCCAGCCCTACCAGGTGGTGGTGCAGCTGAGATCCTGGGGGCCTCACCCACCTCTGCAGGTCATTACTAATGTGTGGACATAGGCACTCCTGGCCTGCTGCAAGCTGACTCTGGCTGTTCCTCCCTCCACCTCTAGAGTGGGTTTACCTGCAAAATCTGTCTGTCTGTGCCAGCTTGACAAAAACACCTTCTTTGTAACTGTGGGCCACACACTGTGCAGCTTGCTTTTTCTGCCCTGCTGTATTTAATTTCCTACTGAGTTCTTCAGCAGCAACAGCAGCACAATCCCTCAAACTTGTTCTATCCCTGGGGTTGCTCTGAAGGATTTTTCCCCTGGTTGTATGTGGGTGTTACTCCCTGGACTGTTTTGGGGTTTTAGCAGCCTTGTTTAGAGGCAATGGAGGTCTGGGTGGCTCCACGTGGCTCCCTGCACCTCTCTGCAGATTTTATTGCTTGGAGGCTGCCAGCAACCTGCACACACAGGGACCATGCTGGCTTGGAATGCAGGACCTGCAATGTACAAACTAGTGCCAGATGAACTCCTCTGGCTGTTGTGAACAAGCTTCTCATCTAGAATGAGCTGGTGATTTAGTCACTGTCAGCTGAATTGCCAGCAGCCAGGCTTGGCTTTCAACTGAGTGCAAGTGTGCATGTCTCTTGGAAGGACAACGTCACCTCCTGAGTGACCAAAAAGGCCCCATCCTTTTCAGTAAACTCAGCTCTTGTGCAGGGATTTTGAGAAGGTAACAGATCATGCCCATGACTCCCTGCCATGCTCTGGGTTGTGACTGCTGTACCCATAAGCTGACAGGCTGTGCTAGACCTCTTCTCCAACACTCTGGAAAAATGCTCAGTTTGCTAGGAGCCATTTGGTTTTAATTTTGAGTGGATGTACAATTTGTGAAGGGAAGTTAATGCTTTCACACGTCTTTTTTAACATAGATGTGTGGGGAGCCTATGCCTGGACCCTGCTCCAGCTCTCAGAGATTGCAACATGGAAGGTGGGCTGCCTTCCCTGGGCTGGATGTCAGTGGTGCTATTTCAGTATTAGAAATAATATTCAATAACAGTGCAGGGCTATTTCACAATTGGAAATAACATCCTCCTCATGCAATGCTGGGGTGCTGCAGCAGTGCACTTGTCCATCAGTGCACTTACAAGAACCTGCTACCATGGCTGGTTCTGATTTAGTGAGAGAAATGTTTCACTTCATTCACTCAACACAGCCTTGTTAGATGAAAGGTGATTTGCAGTGTGATGTAGGAAATGCTGAACAGTGCAAACCAGATGTTAAAGATGATAAGGGAAGCTTGCAGAAATGTCAGGAAGTGCTGTACCATTCCCACCACTCTGCTCAGACCTGTGAGACATTGGAACCTATTGCTCTCCTATCAGCTGCATTCATACGAGAAAGGCAGCATACCAGCTGTGTTCCTGCAGCTGCTTGCAGGCAGGCTGGCTCATTCTGCCTCCAGCCCATCTCATGATGGCACATGTACATCCTGGACGGGGCACATGGCACTTGTGAGGGAATGGAAAATGACCTCATTGCTGCCCTCTTTCCAAACCAGAGTGGGAAGCCTTTGCTGCTCCTCGACTTCCCCCACGTTTCTCAGCCATATAACCCTGTGGTGTGAATGGCTTCTGGAGCTCAGTGGCAGTTTTGTATTGATCAGCTCTTCCCAGAGCTGCCTGCAGGTCAATCAGTCCCTCTGCGGACAAGCAAGCAGCTGTTAACCAGAGGAGATGCCAGCCCTACTTGTGTTGGTAAAAGCTTCTGCTTAATCCCAGATTGTCTTCCTCCTTTGGGTATTAGCCTTCAATTAGGCACCTTCCAGTCCCTCCTGTTGGCTAAGGACATAAGGCATTCACTGTCTTTGATTTCAGGCTCTTCCTGTTAGCACCGTGTACAGTTCATGCATTTGCCAAGTGACCTGGCGTACCATGTTTCAGTTTTTCCCATCTGTATGTCCTTGGCATGCACTGCACTTTCCAGGGCTGCTAGAAATCAGACCATAGGTGTCTTGCTTAATCAAGGCTCAGCTGTCTAATTCTGCCACACCGCCCCTCTGGTGGGCACAGATGTGGCTGAGCAATTTTCTCCTGACACTTGGCCATCTCTTTCACCACTCACACATCACAGCGAGTGCAGCTGCTCTCCCCTCTCCCAGCTTGCAGGGTTTGCTTTTGCTTTTGACTGCAGACTGGAGCATCACAGGTTGGTGTGGCCTGGCCTGGCTTGCAGTGTGGGATGCTCCTGATGGCAAGTAGAAACCTGGGACACAAAAACCTGATGGAAATGCTCAAGAGTGGACAGCCCACTGAGCTCACAATGACACAAACTTTTCCTGTCTAAGTAGTTCTGTCTTCTGAGTGAAGTTCACAAGCAAGCCTATTAGTTTCTCTTGTAGTAGCTGAGCTTTATGACCCAGTTTGATACCCTACAGCCATATGCAACTTGTGATTGCCCTCAATTCACAATAGCATTAAGGAGGGATATCTTTGTGCCTTTTATAGATGGCCTGTTTGGTGGAGGGTTTGTTTGAATTTGTTCTAAGAAAGTAGCTTTTCTATTTACTTGAAAGGTTTTTAATAAAAATTCTGTTTAAGTACAGATAAAATCCAATTAGTTGAGGACCAAATAATGGTTTATACAAATGCTTCACAATCCTTAAGTGAATATGAAATATTTGTTTACTCTTTTTTATTATAAGTTTCCTTAGTAAAATGTAAGCCTGGGTGTGTTTTCCAGAATGGCTGACATGACTGATGCTCAGTAAGCTGCAGGTTTGATTTTTGGTTCCAAGAACCTCGTTTCATTCCTAATGAAATAATAGAGAAATAGTAATAGTAATAGTAATAGAGAAACCCGTAATCTAACCAAAACAGTATTATTCTTTCTGAAGAGCTGATTTGAGGAATGAGTTAAAGGACATGGCCTTTGTTCTGTCCTTCTCCTTGCTTCCTCTTGTCTGAGTAGTCCTATGTCAGTTGAACAGACCCATCAGTGAACCTGTCAAGCAGAAGTTCAGCTGTCTTGGCCAGAGCATCATTCATATTTCATATAGAGAGTTTGTTAGAGAAGTCCTCAAAAAACTGAGTATTGATTTCTAGGAATAAAAATAGGAAACAGATGGCATTAATTCCAAGTGGTTAAGTGGTTTTTAACTAGTCTGGTAACTAATGTTCTCAAATGCCTGCAAAATATTGCAGTTTTATCTTAGCAAAGATCAAAATCACAACTTGAAAGCACTTGCCAGGCATACACAGCCATGTGTTCTAATAGATGACAGACCAAATGTATCCTTACAGTAATGGGACTGACTTGCCAATTTCAAATCCCCCCCTGTACTCCTGCAGTGAATAATGCCTAATGACTGCTCTGGTTGGGGTTTTTTATTATTATTTTTATTACTATTACTGTGGACCCAGTGTTGTCTCAAACATGTTGCAGGTATTAAGAGAAGTCTGCAAGTCTGGGATCTGAGAGACAGCCTGTTAAGGAAGCATTTCCTGAAGGAAGGAGTAGGAAACCTTTGGAGCCTCTCAGGTCTGCTTAAGTGTCTTAGTATGTCAGCTTCTACTGCTGCTTAGATCGGTCTGCTTACTCATGAGTATCTGCATTAATTCCTAGAAAAATACAGGAAGATGACAGACCATAGCATGTGCAACGTAGATTTGCACAAGCAAGCTCTGCAGTGCAGCACAGTCTCTCAGGTTGTATGTACCATGTCTAAGATGACTGAACCCACAGGAACTGCAGCACTGCCTAGCAGCAGGTGGAAGTGCTGTGTGCCAGCTGCTGCAAACTCCAAAAACTAGCCTCAGCTGTACAATTTATTCTGAAAGCTGTTTTCCAGTTGTACAATTTATTCTGATGGAAGAGGAGGCCATTTGTCACAAGCTGGAATAAACTCTTTGGAGTCCACACTGTGGAGTTACAGTTGAGGTAATGCTTGCCCTTGTGCAAGATTCTGACTTTGATTAGTTTGTCTGCACAACAGCTGCTTCTGCTTTCTACAAACACTGCACACTGGTTTACAGTCTGTCTCTCTCTGGTGCCTTGCTGCTCTGCTCTGAGAGGCAAACCCCGTGCCAGGGGAGGGGAATGCTGCTGTGTGTGCTGGGACTCTTGGCCCCTTATTACTTTACTGAAACTTGCCTTCCCAGGACATGGGCTTCTCTTTTGTTTCCCTGGTTTGTGTGTTATGTGAATGGTTGTTTTTTAAAAAGTCTAACCTTTTCTTTAGCTTGACTGAAAAGCATGTTTTTGGCACTGGAGATGGAAATATAAGTGCACTTGAGAAATCTCTAGATCTGGTAATGGTACCCTTCTCCTGTATCCCCACAAAAACAGCCTGGAGCTGAGTTTCTAGAAGCTCTGTGTATGAAGCTGAATGTCAATGTCACCTCAAAAAATTATGCAAAAAGTCTGTAGCAGGGATTTTTTTCCTTTAATTGAATCTTACCCATTAGACTTTAATGTATCTCCTAAAACAGAGAAGCAAAGAGTGTCAGCTCTCTTTTGGTAGGTAGGTGTAGGTTATAGTAGACACCAGCAGGTCACAGTTAGTGACATTTGTGCAGAGCTTCAAGAATTAGAAAACAGTCCTACCACAGTGACAAGCAAGAGAGAGACTTGGGCAAAATTTGGGATCCTGCTGCCTCTTTAGACACAACCATTTAGCATTTATTTCTTGGATGTCCCATGTTCAACTGACACAGGTGTCTGGCGATCCTGGAGTTTGGATATGATAATTGCTGTTGGATTTCTGTGTCTGTTTCTGAGTATGCTCAGGATGTCTCAGCACTGCTGGTGCTCTGACAATATCATCCATCTCTGACAATATCCTGTGGTTAAGTGCTCGTTCGTATCTTCTTCCCCCACATTTTCTGCAAGGCTTAATCCAGTTCCTAATAACCTGGCTACTTCAGAAAGTTTGTCCAGAAGAAGCACCTCCTTTTGTTCTGTGTCTTAGCTGTAGCACTATTTACAGAGGTTTAGGGAGCCCATAAAAAAAAATTCCCTCTCTCTGCTATGAAACTGGGGCATAACGTATCTTTCCTGAATTTCCTTATTGTCCTGCTTATTGCAGGAAAAGGAGTGGTGACAGCTCATCTCAGTGATTTCCTTCTGCCACAGGCCTCTTGAACAGAAGGTTACAGCTTCCCAGAGCCAGGCAAAGACAGTCCCTCTGTGTGCAGGAGCAGTCTTGTGCTGCTGCCTGCAAATGTACAGGGTAGGCTTGATGTATGCAATTGTAGGGATCCAGCTCTCAGCTGCTTCCCTACAGTGGGGACTGGGAATCAGAGGACCTTCTTACACTTCTGACTTTCCACCCTGGAAGAGGGAACACGCAAGCCCTGCTCGTGGACAGGTGGCCCTGCAGTGCCTCAGTAAGTTCACTATCTGATTTTCCCTTTAAAATGTATTAGGGGTTCATCTAATTGCAGAGTACCTGCATTGCTAAAGGTGTGGCTTTATCTACAAAGTTGTTTTCTTGCATAGCAGAAGTTGTAGGGAAAAGCAAAGGTTGGAGGGAAGAAAAACCTCTGGCTGAGCTCTGGAGTGGGAAGCACAAGCTTTTTAGGACAAACCAGCTCTGAGGCACCATGGTGGGCTTCCCACATCCCCATGCCTCCAGGACAGCTGGGTGAGGCTCTTGTTCTGCCTATGATTTCCAAAGGCTTGCTGAGCCGGTCCTAGCGTGGGTGCACGAGACCAGCAGCTTCTTCATCCCTTCCTTCCCTGCTAGAGGTGTCCTTCAGTCCTGATAAGTTCCCAGAGAGGTTTTACTCCTCTTTGGATGGCAAGAATCTGGTCTGAGTAAGGCAGATCCTTGGAAAGACAAAGCAAGATCTATTAATCATTGTCCATTTCTTTATTTATTTTGGGTATTTCCTGGTTTCAGTGTTGTACAATGTTTACCAAAGACCAGCAGCCAAAGTAAACCACACAAATGAAAAATTGCAAATGAAAGAGCCAGCCGCACGGCACAGCTGGTCCCATGCCTCCAAGGGCTTCAGTCGTTTCAGATTAGGTGCACACTTGGCATTCTCCTGCAAATATGCTAGCAAGGAATCATCCTGGAACAAACCTGCCTCCATGCACAGCGACTGACAGAAAGCTGAGGCAGGTCTGGAAAGACTCTCTAGCAAGAGGGAGGATTAATGTGCCTGCTTGTTAACTCTGGCAGAGTGAGCAGTCGTCATTGTGCCAGCAGAGTTAAGGGAGAGCGACTGGAGAGGGATTATTTTATGATTGGTGGCATTCCTGGGGGATGGGGCATTTCTTTGGGGCCTTCCTGCAAGCAGTAAAAAGCAGAGGGGAGCACAAAGCAGTTCCTTCACAGATGGTAGGCTGTTTCAACATGAGGAGCCAAAAGGGATGGAAACGTTCCCTTCTCCCTTAATCCAGTTGCAGACCTGAGTCACCCTGCCTGACTTACTGGTATCAATGTTGTCCTGTTACTCAGTGAGAAGTTATGAGCTCATGGAGTTCTTGTCCAGCAAACCAGGTTGCCAGCTCCTTGCTGAGTTCCCTTTGAAAAGGAAAGGGCTGCCCAGTCTGGAGCAGGATTTCTCTACCTGCAGAAACAGGGAACAAGCCAAACTCATTCACAGGCTGTGCTTCATCATGAGAAGTGTGAGAAATACTTATTTCTTATATATTTCTTACTTATATATAAGTACTTACTTACTTTATATATCTTATATATTTCTTACTTATAATACTGCAAGTTTAGACCACTGAACAGTAGGGGAGAAGAGTCCAGCCAGCCTTTACTTTATCCATCCCCTTCTCCCATTACTCATTGCATTTTGGTTAGTGACTCTTGAAAAATTCTGTTCAGCTGGAAAGCCTTGCAAATATCAGAGAGGAGACTGTCAGAGGCAAACATGGAGACACCAGAGAGATCACCAAGAAAGATGCCACTCAACAGAAGGCTGTACATCTCAGTATGTTTTGCCCCGCCTTTTGCTCCCAGATGTCAGCTGGGAAAAAAGAGTTCAAGGAATGAACCCCAGAGAAATTAAGTATTCTGAAGAATGGATTTTAGAGAAATTTGTTGACACTATTAATCATGGAACATTCAGGAAATTAATTTAAAATGATGTCATAAAAATAGCACATGAAAGAAGTGTAAAGGTAGCATAATTTCTATAAATAGAAAAGAATATTTATGCTGACACTAGTGTAAGTTATAAGCTGAAAACAAACCAGGTGGCCAGTCTGCTGGGTAGACATTGGATAATATGACCAAAAGAAACAAAGATCTTCTTGTGCCCACAGGTGCAAACTTCACGGTGAGTTATGTGTTGAAGGAGTATCACTGGAATTGATACAAGGTAGAAGAGTGCATCTAGTTTGATGTTCTTTCCCATGGTAGAGCAGATGTAAGGTAGACAAATTCTATTACCTTATGGCTATCTCTCAACCAGCTTATTCTGGTCCTACAGTTTGGAGCTATGGAGATCCAGCTATGGAGATGGAATTTGGTTGTTGTTTGCTGGATTTTTATCTGTATTTTCTTTGATTCCTCTTCCTTTGACAACTCTTATGTCCAAAAGCTGTGAAATTCAGGGCAAATTATTTGAAAGCATGAGTTACTATGCTTTCTATACTTACTGAGATATATACAGGTCTTTTTGGCATTGCTACAACCCTCTCTTGCATTGCCATGGCTCTGCCATGCTCTTCCTGACAAGTCCATGTAACTTATTCAGGATGTTAGAGAGGCATTCAGCTCATAGTTTGTAAACATAGGTATTTCCCAGCAGTAGGAAACGCCTTGGTTTTGAGGTTGATCATCTGGTATGGTGTGTTTCTTTGTGTAGATACTGTGATAAAGACAAAAAGGCATCTGGCAGCACAGGCACAAGTTACATGGTCTTTTCTGAATCTTAGTCATTACTAAGCTGTTACTGTTATATTCAAGAAAACTTACAGAAGAGCAAGAAATGCAATCTGAGGATAATTTAGAAGGAATTATTAAAATAGCTGAGTGTGTGCTTGAAAATCAGCTTGGGCTGTCTGTTTTCAATCATGTTAAAATTCAGAATGTCAGAGAATGGTCCAATATTGGAAGTAACTTATTATTTAAAGATGGTTTGGTGGCCCTATCAGAAACCACACACACTTTTATAATATTTACTGACATCTTTTTATGATCAAGCTTTTCATTTTCACTAAAAATTATGTTTTCATGCATGTTTACAACTTGGTTGTAGTCAAGCTTCTAAAAAAAAAAATTATACAATTGCAAAAGAAGACAATAGAAACAATCCCTGCAAGAGACTCACAAAACATGTCATTTTTCCAATGGGTGAAAAAACCCCAGGAAATAGTACCTTAGATACCTAGGTATTTTTAAAAACTGTGAAGTACTGATAGGCTATAAATCCAGAAAAGCACCTACTCTAAAGACAGAACTTCCAAGGTCTTGAATAGCTGAGAAAAATACATTTGGAATTGACTTTTGAAATTTCAGAAAGAGAAAACTTCAATTTGAAAAACTGAAGTTTTCACTTTCTGAAATCCCCTGTCATGTGTGAAATATTCCATGGCATCAGACACAGAGGGAGTCAGCAGCTCAATGCAAAGTCTGAGCTACCTGTGCAAAATCCATCCTGGCATTATCTTTTTTGGAACAAATACAAAAATCTTGATATTTTTATGGTACATGATAATGATCTGCTTCATTTCCTGCTCAGATTCTTGCCCAACTGTTAAAACATGATTTTTTTTTCTATTGTATAACAAGCAGTTAAATATGTATCTCTGCATCCCAGCAAAGTGCTTTCCACCTCCATACAGGAAACAAACTCTAGCTGGTTCTGCAATGACTTGGTCCTATTCCCAGGAATGCTTCCCTTCCATTAAAAAAAAAACCCCAAGAAACAAAAACCCAAAACAAAACAGGAAAAAGACTCTTTTTTCAGCCCATTAGCACTAGATAGGCTTAAGCACAAAATATGTCCATTCATTCCTCTGAATGAGGCAAGACAAGGTTTGCTGGACTTTCCCACACTGGAATGTACCAACATGCATGTCCCTTTGCCCAGCCTCTCTCGAAGGAGCTTTTACTTGGAGCTGAGCAAAGCATTTTTCCTCCTTACGGGAAATTCTGGTGCCAGGATGTTAAACCCCAACTTCCTCACAACAGCCTGCCAGTGATGACTTGCACCCAGTGGGTGCAAGGGTATTTTCTCTCCTGGTGAGATGAAATGAAGCAGAAGCTGTCCAGACAGTGAGCATAAGAGATCCCGTTCCTCTCTCTTCCCGACCTTGCTTCCCTGGTAGTGCACCTGTCTTGGGAACCCACAGCCATAAGAGTTTGTGGCTCTGTCCAAAAACCTGCAAAATCTTTCTTTAGAAACAGGAATGGCATCTCTTTTTATAAAAAAAAAACACCCAGGAAATATGGCTTAGGTGTCCAAATACCATTCTGGGCAGTCAATAAGAGAGAACCTCTCTGTCATATAGTCTGGGATACAACAAAGCAAACTGAACAAAACAAAAGAGTGAGATAGATGTAGAGCAAAGAAAAAAAGTCCTTCAAAACACTCTGTGAAAGTGTGAAAGTTGGGAACGCTACACAGAAGTATTTCCTAAAGATCTCTAGAAAAACTTAAGAACCAGCTTTGTACATTGATAATGCTTAACCAATGTTTTGAAAATTGCAGAAAATATTTTCTGAAAATATGATTTCCAGATTATGTCTGTTTTTAGGGGATGTATCCCCAGGGCAGCAAACTGGGAACCGTCTGCCCAAGTACATTTGGGCTGAGCTCTGAGGTCCAGTGCTATGTGTGTGTTTCAGGTTTCTGAGCCCTACAACCTGATTAGGCTCTCCCTCTGGCACACCTGTGGAAGTCCAGGGTTGTGAATATGGCAAGTATAAGGGCTAGTGCAGCCAAGCTGATCTGTCAGAAAAGCTGAGGTCAAGGCTGCTCTGAGCAGCATGGGTCTTGGAGATCTCTCTCCATGCACGGTTCCCATCCCTGCATCTTCTCTGGGAGATGGACCCCTTTCACAGGGATGCAGGAAGCTCTGGGTGGTGCTCAAAGGAAGTTGTACTCAACTGGATATATTTCCAGACAGATCTCTCCCACATGTGCATCAAGGGAGATCATCAGTTGCTGGTATCAACTTTATATTTTGCCTTTCTCTCTGCAACATGCCAGGAAGCCTTGTGTCAGACATGGGTCCTATTGATCCCACAGTGTGTCCAGCATTTGTGTGTGGCTGAGCCACTCATCAGCACACTTGATTGGTGTCCAGCCCCATGCAGGCTGGGGGAACAAGCAGCAATAATTGTGGGGACCTGTTGCATGTGAGCTGTCTCAGAGTTCTCATTTTGGAGTAACAAATCTGTGTGGTGATAACAGGATTTTGTGTGTTTAGCATGGTCATCTTCAGAACAGAGTATCAAACTTGCCTTTTTTTACTGTGTATAACTGGAAAATAAGTATTTGCTGTGTATCCTAGTATTCCTATCAGAAAAAATATTTTTTCACTGTACCTAAAGGGCCAAGTAAGAAAGGAGCTGCATTGTCAAGCTTTGCCTTGCATGCAGGCTGTTCCCTGTTGATGCAGTTTCCTTAGGAGTCAAGAACTCATCAGAAATATTTTAGCAGAAATTACATGTTTTTTCTTGTTGAGTCATGCTCTTACAACTATTCTAGAAAAACGAAGCTTTCCATATCATTAAGATAAGCTTTGGTGTCTGAGCCTGCAAACTTCCCTGCAAGATGCTCCTCAGTAAAGGTAGCAAATCAGTGTTGTGTTTTTCTAACTGAATGCTTTCAGAAAGGATATGACAAAAATAAATCCACAACTCTGCTTCCTTGGCAGAGGCAGTGCTGTAGGCTGGCTGCTGAATGACTAACCAGTTATACATCATTATCACGCTCTGCCACAACTGCAGGGTGAGGATTGTCCAGAAGAAAAACAAAGGTAATCGGGTCCTTTGCGTTTAAACTTTCAGTCTGAAGGTCGAACCAGGGGGTTGAGCAGCTGGCAGGGTAGGCTTGATACAGAACACAACAAAGTTAAAACGCTTTACTTTCTGTTATCATCGACCTTTTTGATGTAGCTTGAAGATGAATACCTGAAACCCTGCAAGACAGATTAAAGCACCAGCATTGTATGCAAAGAGTCTGTTTCCAGGACCATGAAAGGGTGCCAAGCCATTCTTGCTTTCAATTACACGAGTATTACCTCCTGCTCCAAAGACTGCAAGGACAGATTTGACTTTTGGCTTTTCCTTGCCAACCTTTTCCGAGGGCACTTAGGGTAAGGGCATCCCAGGTTCAGCCTGCCTGGCAGTGCTGCGACCAAGCTGACATGCTGGCACATCCTGGTTACCAGTGGTAAGTTTGAGGAAGCAGTTTTTTGCTGTTTACAAAGATTTGGAAAGTGTGCTTTCTGCTTGTGTCACAGGCAGGTCAATGGATTCATGCCTCCCTCCCTTTACTACTGCCTCTGCTTTTTCTTTGAGGCAGGGATCTGGGGCAGGATTTTGCCCAGGTTGGGTCCCTTCTGCACGGCTCACTGGTCCTTTCTCAGCAGAAAAACAACAGGCGGCTCTTAACGCGGACAGTGACATACCAGAGGAAGGCGGGGGATGGGCTGCGGGATCCTTCCGTGTGAGACTGGGAACGGGAAGTGCTTGAAGAGAGCATCACGCCCAGTTTGAGTACTGCTTGTGCTGCTCTTGGATAAACAGGAACATTTGAAGCAAGACAGCTTCAAAAATAATGACCATATCTCTGTCTTATCCCCAGTTACCTGCTGGTAAAGGCTCGTGTGGTGTCTGTGTTTGGAACACCTGCAGTTTACAAAAGCACAGCATCCATGTGCTTCTCTTAGGAAAATGTAGTGCTGGTGAAGGTATGTGACTTGTTTGAAACAGTATAAAAGAGGAAGGTTAATCATAGCTTAAAGTTGGAAGAGGAGAGAAAGCAGCTACAAGGTGTACCTTTGTTCAGTGCTAAACATGCGGTTACTCTGGAGAAAAGGCAGTTGAAGATTAATCTCATCTTAAAAGAGAGCAGCTTTCTCCTATTTTAGAGTCTTTTATTTCAGAAGTTGTTTTGAGCCATGCTACAGCTCAATTTGAAAGCTAATGCTCTGGGAGGCAGGTGGCTTGTACCTTGTCTGTGTGAGTGGGGCAGCTTGTGGAGAGCATTGCACTCAGTTTCAAACCTTCCTGAGTCTGGATAATGTGATAAACCTGTGACAAACCCTGACGATCACCTCTGTTTTTTGGCATTTTAAGCAGCCTGCTGAAATACATGGCTTGGTTTGTGAACTGTGGCATGGTCACACCAGTCCTCTCTTTCTGAGAGAAACCAGAAACCTGGCTCAGTGTAGATCTGTCTGTGATGAGAGCTGGCTGAGCCTGGATGTTAGGAGATAGTGGTTTCTTCTGAAAAAACAGCTGGTGCTTACCTCAATTCTCCACAAATGTGTGGTGATGAAGCTGTAACAGAGAGAAGAGTGTGCCCATTTCACACTGAATTATGTACATGATCTTCTTCTCCAAAACTCTTCTCAAATTAACTAAAATTTTTTATTGTATCAGGGAGGTGCAATTTTGGAGACAAAAAAATATACAAGTCTCATTGAACCCAGAGTTAATATTTTGAAAACTGAAGTCTTCCCTATTGAAGAACAAAAACCATTTCAGCTGAGAGGTTCTACAGGGAAGAGGTGGCTTTGGGGAAGTTGATGACATCCTTTCACTAAAAGACTATTTCCCTTACAGCTGCTTTGCCTCTATTTTACAATGTTATGCTTATCAGCTATCCCCTGTAGTAGACAGAAAATACAAGAGTATCTCAGTCTTTCAATTTCTTTATCTCTTGACCTAATGTGCAATGCTAATGTCAGTGCAGTGGGACACAAGGTTACTATGAGGTGCATTTGGGTTCTCTGTGGGCTTTGCCATCCTTGATCACACAGATGCTGCTGTGGGTCCTCTGACGTGGCAGGAACCAGTCCATCTGCCTGCTCTCAGGCAGGTACTCCTTGGTGCAAGAGGACAGCAAAATGTGACAATTCCTGAACACAGAAAAAAAAATGGTAACTGAAATAGGAATGTTAGTATTTGAATGTAATGGACTTCCCTTTCAGAGATGGAAGGACGACTCTACCCCTTTATGCAAGCAGCATACTTGGCTATTTGACCAACCATGTATTACTTCAGTCAGGTTAAAATGAATACCATCAACCTCCTCTCTCAAAATTGCCTTTGATGTTTACAGAGAGATACTTTGCTTCAGATTGTGTCTTGTGCTTCAGACAGAATATCATTCCTGTTCTTAGTCATTTTCTGTTGACAACATATGACTGTAGTGTCCTTGGAAATTAAAGGATACTGAGTGTTTCTATAGTACACTCCTTGACTAAACAACTTGACTCCAGCACTTATTATAATGTATGTATCACTCTATATATTGATGATATTTTACAGAACTCACATAACCTGGTTGTGCTGAGATGTTTTGTTTCTCAGCACAGTGAACAACCCCCGGTTGCCTACCAGACAAAAAGTATCAAAAGTAGAGGGGAATGCAGTTCTGCATGGGAACTATTTCTGCACTTAATAGTGGAGGAAGTGATTATGAAAGAATGTCTTGCGTAAAATTGTTGCATCAGCCTTTCCAGCAACGGGAGTTGACTGACAAAAAGAAGAGACTGACACAAAATTTTATCTTTCAAAGAAGAGAGTTCAGCCACAATCTGTTCTCATTTTTGTGTCCTCAGTCAGCAGCAATGGTAGAATTTGTTGAAATGTGAGTTTGAAGGGTGAGCCATACATGCTGGGCAATCCTGGACTCTTCAGAGGTTTCCTCATGGTTTTCTCAGGGGAGCCACCACTAGAAAGAAGAGATGCAAACTGGTATGATTCGCTGCTGTGTCGTTACAGGACACTGGGAAACTGGGAACATGAAGTTTTCTTTGAAGAGAACAATATTTTAAGGCTGAGATATTTTCTCACCTCAGGACTGTCACCTCATCAGACCTGCCAAAAATTTCCAGCTTTTCTTATGTTTGCAGGTATGAGGTGACCATTCAGATGCCATGACCAGCACACAAGGAGACTAAAACACAGCATGCAGTACACAGGGTAAGTATTTAACCTCTGCTTATTCAGGGTTTATGGGTACTGCAGTACGGGAACTGTTTACGGCTCAAACTTGGTGAAGTGTTCTTTGGCACCTGTGGCAGGAAACACAGCCCTTCTTTACATTAATATCAGTATTGTTCTAATTACATCCACTGTTTATAGGGCGATGGTAACATCCAATTCCCATCTATTACTGGTGTTGTTTTACAGAAAATCTGATAGACTTCACTGCATATCAGCTTGTTCTGCCTTTCCAGTAAAGAATGTGATTTGCTTACACAGTGTGCAAAAGGGTGTGGCAGGAACTCTGCTTTTAGAAGTCCTGAGGCTGGTGAGACTCCATGCAGGGGACCCCCAGATCTCTTCCAGGAAAGTTTGTGATGTTGGAAACCTCAGCCCACTGGGGGCTGAGAGGGGGAGCTGTTTGGGTTTCTGCCTGCCATGTAGCCATACAGAATGGGCAGGCTAATACTGCAAGGGCTGTGAGTGTTTGTCATCATAGAATCACAGAATCACTTTGGTTTAAAAAGACCTTAAGACCATTGACTCAAACCATTAGCCAAATACTGCCAAGCCTACCACTAAACTATGTCCCTAAGAACCATATGTGCATGTCTTTTAAATACCTCCAGGGATGGTGACTCCACCACTTCTCTGGGCAGTCTGTTCCAGTGCTTGACCAGCCTTTCTGTGATTTTTTTTTTCCTAATAGCCAATCTAAACTTCCCTTGGTGCAACTTGAGGCCATTTCTTCTTATCCTACCTGTAGTTACTGCTTGTCATGTTTGGGTTTTCTGAAGTTCTTTCCCAGGGACCTAAACTGGTAAAAAAGGTCACACTTTGTAAACTATCTTGTTTTTCACATTTCTCTCCCAAGGAGGGACTTTGCTTGTTGACCCTTGGTATGACCAATGGTTCAAAGGATCCCACCTCTTAGGTGGGCACATTGTAAAAAGGTATAAAAATAGGTTCTGAGAATAAACCAGCCCTTTTTTGGAGCATCAGCCTTCTGAAATCACAAGTCCGTGTCTTTCTTTCGTGTCCAACAGTGACACCTATCACTTGCTGCCTGGGAGAAGAGACTGACCCCCCCTTGACTACAGCCTCATTTCAGGCATTGTAGAGAGTGATTAAGTCCCCTCTGAGCCTCCTTTTTCTCCAGGCTAAACAACTATAGTTTCCTCAGCTGATTCTCTTAAGACTTACATTCTAGACCCTTCCCCAGCTCCGTCATCATGCACTGCACATGCTCCAGCACCTCAATGTCCTTTTTGAAGTGAAAGGCCTAAAACTGAACACAGGATTTGAGGTGTGATATCACCAGTACGGAGTACATGGGGACAATCACTGGTCCTGTTGGTCACACTATGGCTGATCCAGGCCAGGATGCTGTTGGCCTTCTTGGCCACCTGGGCATATGCTGGCTCATGTTCAGCTGCTGTTGATCAGCGTCTCTGGATCTTTTTCTGCTGGGCAGCTTTCCAGCCACTCTGACCCCAGTGTTTAGTGCTGTGTGGGGTTGTTGTGACCCAAGTGCAGCACGTGGTACTTCATTTTGTTGAGTCTCATACAATTAGCCTCAGGCCATGGATCCATCCAATCCAGATCCCTCTGTAGAGCCTACTTACCCTGCAGCAGATCAACACTCTCATCCCACTTGGTGTTGCCTGCAAACTGATTGTGCACGCAATCCCCTCATGCAGATCATTGCTGATCTAACCATCTTCCCCTATCTGGTGCTGAAACATTCAGCTCTAGCTTCTTTGCTGAGAGGAGGCATAATGTGAGAGATGAAAGAAGTGAGAATGTGCATATAAAAAAGCGGGCCACTTAGAATCATCCTTTATGTCTCTTGACAAGTGATACAGCTGTACTCCAGGGATGTGCAACACACTGTGGTTGCAGGGCTGAGAAGCTCAAGTAGGAGAGGAAGACTGACATCACAGGATAACATTAAAAAAGAAAAAGTCTGACATTACTAATAAAATGGTGCAGGATTTCAAGAGCTTTTAGCTGCTGTTAAAAATTAAAATTTGACCCTACCTTCTCTTCTTTCTGTTTCTTACAGCAAAATGTCCATTCAAGCAAAACCCAAATCAAGAACTACACACACCTGGCAAGTGTTGGCCATCTACATGGTCTTAGCTGCAAACCTCTCTGAGCAGCAAGCACTGAAGCAGGCTTGTCCTTCATGTGATGCCAGTCAGCTTTGCAACTGCTCCTCCATGGGCTTGGACTTCATTCCTCTAGGACTCACGGCCAAAATCACAGTGTTAAACCTAGCCCACAACAGGATAAAGCGCATCCTATCCCAGGATCTGCAACAGGCTGTGAACCTGAGAGCCCTGCTGCTGCAGTCCAACAAGATCAGCTCCATAGATGAGGACTCGTTTCAGTCCCTGGAAAAACTGGAGCTCTTGGACTTATCAAATAACAGCCTGGCTCACTTGTCCCCTCTGTGGTTTGGGCACCTTTTTTCACTCCAGCACCTCCACCTTCAAGGCAATTCCTACAGAGACCTGGGGCAGAGCTCCCCCTTTTCTCGCCTGAGGAACCTGAGCTCTCTGCACCTGGGCAACCCGCAGTTCTCTGTGATAAGGCGAGGGAACTTTGAGGGCATTGAGCTTCTGCACGAGTTGTGGATTGATGGCAGCAATCTCAGTCAGTATGAGCAGGGAAGTTTGAAACCAATTAAGGCGATAAATCATATGGTCATAAACCTAAGAAATAGTAATATATTCTCAGAAATTGTTAGGGACCTTCTGCACTCTGTCACTTGGCTGGAAGTGACAGAAATCAAATTACCAGCTGGAAACAAAAGCTTGGTGGAGAATTCCATACGTCCTTTTAGGATGCAAAAAATGACATTTAAAGAAGCTTTTGTCACAGATAAAACTTTGAGCCAAGCAATAGTGTCACTGAAGGAAATCACCTCTTTAAGAGAGTTAGAGGCAATCAACTGTGTGCTTGAGGGGCAGGGAAGGTGGAACACTGAAGAAATTGCAAAGAGTGGGCAAAGTCTTATTGAATCAGTAACGATAATCAAGGTAATAATTCAGAATTTTCATTTGTTTTTTGACCTGGAAGGTATGGAGTCACAAATAAACAAACTAAAAAGACTCACTATTGCAAGCTCTAATGTTTTCATGGTACCATGCAAACTTGCAAGGAGTTTTTTATCACTTCTTTATCTCGACTTTCATGATAATTTGCTTGTAAATAATCGTTTAGATGAGACAGTCTGTAAAGGTTCCTGGCCTTCATTGCAAACTTTAAATCTAAGTCAGAACTCTCTAAAATCTCTGGAACGGACTGCAGAGTATATATCTCGTCTACCCAACCTGAATAATCTTGACATTAGCCAAAATAATTTTGGTGAGATTCCAGATGAGTGTAAATGGCCCAGATTCCTGAAATACTTAAACCTCTCCAGCACTCAAATTTCTAGAGTAACAGACTGCATTCCTCGAACGCTGGAAATTTTGGATGTTAGTGGAAACAACCTGAAGGAGTTTGGACTGCAGCTGCTATCTCTGAAAGAGCTGTACCTCACAAGAAATCAGCTGAAGACGCTGCCGGGTGCCGCACCCATTCCAAACTTGGTGGCCTTGTCCGTCAGAAGAAACAAGCTGAACAGTTTCTCCAAGGAGGAGTTTGAGTCCTTCAGGAGAATGGAGCTGCTGGATGCCAGTGACAACAACTTCATCTGCTCCTGTGAGTTCCTGTCCTTCGTCCACCACGAAGCCGGGATAGCGCGAGTGCTGGTGGGGTGGCCGGAGCAGTACGTGTGTGACTCCCCGCTGGCGGTGAGAGGGGCGCAGGTTGGCGCTGTGCACCTCTCCCTGATGGAGTGCCACAGGTCCCTGGTGGTGTCGCTGATCTGCGTCCTGGTGTTCCTGGTCATCCTGCTGCTGGTGGCCGTGGGCTACAAGTACCACATGGTCTGGTACCTGCGGATGACGTGGGCGTGGCTGCAGGCCAAGCGGAAGCCCAAGCGCGCCCCGCCGAAGGACATCTGCTACGACGCCTTTGTCTCCTACAGCGAGAACGACTCCGACTGGGTGGAGAACACCATGGTGCGGGAGCTGGAGCAGGCCTGCCCTCCCTTCCGGCTCTGCCTGCACAAGCGGGACTTTGTGCCTGGCAAGTGGATTGTGGACAACATCATCGACTCCATTGAGAAGAGCCACAAAACGCTCTTTGTGCTGTCCGAGCACTTTGTGCAGAGCGAGTGGTGCAAGTACGAGCTGGACTTCTCGCATTTCCGCCTCTTTGATGAGAACAACGACGCGGCGATTCTCGTCCTCCTGGAGCCCATCCAGAGCAAAGCCATTCCCAAGAGGTTCTGCAAGCTGCGCAAGATCATGAACACAAAGACTTACCTGGAGTGGCCTGCTGGTGAAGAGCAGCAGCAGGTGTTTTGGGAAAACTTGAAAGGAGCCTTAAAGTCATAGATGTCAGCAGCCCTCATTTCAGCATATTTCCATGAAAGGCTGTATATCACTGTTCTTACTGCTAAGAATATTTTCTTTTTTTTTTTTTTCTTTGTAAATGCAACTGTCTTTGTTTTGTTTAGAGATAATTGTCATTTTACCTACTAGAAAATACATGATTTTGGCTTTCCATTGATTTGATACTCTGGTCTTTAAAAGTCGCTGCCAACAACTATTATATTGGGAAACTCTGTTGGACTTGATATAATTTTCTAAATACATTTTGCTGAGTGTGGGGTATTTCTGTACTTCCTGTTACCACTCTCCCCAGATGTTTTCTAACAATGGCATTGTAATTTGCAAATGAAATTAAAAGCCATGGGCTTCAATTTGTATTTCCCTGTGTCCATTTCTTCCTGGGAATGCTTGTTTTTCTCTTCATGATCACCACCTCTTTCCTGTCTACCTACCCGCACAAATAACTTAAGCCTTCTAATTTTGGGTGTGAGACTGTTTCTAATGTGTGGGCTAGATGGTGTTGCAGACTGCCTCAGTTCTTAGTTTTGCTCTTCTACTTTGCAGAGCATATTTATGTAATCACTGGGCCATGCAACTTTTATGGCTCCACTTATCTTATTTTGTAGTCGGTGAAGAAAATCACAGGGATAAGAGGCAGTTCTTTTCTCTCTGCTTCAGTGTGAGGTATCTCCTAAAATTACCATATTGTGTGATATCTCCTAGAATTATCATCTTGCTCTTCACTGGTTACAAAGGGAGTCTAGACAAGCAGGTACATACAGATGTTTGTATTAAGGTAGTTAGTCTTACACTGAATGCTTGGATTTCTTGTGTTTTAGAGGTTCTTATGGGAACCTGAAATTGTCTCTGAGGGATTGAGTTAGGTGTGGTTTCTCTGACTCAACATTTTCATGTTCCTGTTTGCTTGTTTGGCTGGAGTTTAAGTAGCATGTAGATATTGATTAAATTTTAGCTGTGCAATTATTTTTTGGTAAAATATTAAAGCCTTGGCATATGGGCTGACTGAGTATTTGAAAAATAGCAAAATTTGCTTATACTGTCTGTTGCTATGTTTATACATCTTCATAGGTATATATACATGCCTATGTGTTTTTATAAATGTGTATCTACTCACACTCCTGTGTGCGTATGTTTACATCTGTCTACACGAGATAATTTCTGTAGGTGCAGCCTGCAAAAACCACTTTCAGTTCTGTTTTCCTGTTAAAATGTTATCTCCTGGGCTAGTCCAAAATCTGCTATGAAGCAATTTTTTCTGTTAACTCTCTTGGAGAAATATAGCTCATGGTTTAATCAAGGCTGAAGTCCAGGAAGGTGATGAGTGAATCATCTGAGAATAAAAACTGAGCACTGACAAAACAATTAGGAAAAATGTGTGCCTAGAGGTAAGAAGGGAAATAAGTCTTGCCAGTCATTACAAAGAGAGGGTCAAAGAGAGATGTGGGAGAAGCTTTCACACAGTACACTCTTACCTTAGACGCAGACTTTTGTGTGTTGGCACGTTTGAAAGGACTGATAGTGTTACTGCTCTTATCAGAGCAGTTCAGCCAATCCGATCACCCAGGTAGAAATTCCCCTGCTTATATTGTCAAGGTTGAGAGGTGAAGTGGAAAGGAAACAGCAGCATGAGAGGAAGCTGGGCAAAGAATGATCAGCAAGAGAGAGACTAAACACAACATAGGTTAACTGGCATGCAGGCGCTGGAGCTGCAGGTGGCATCTCTGGGAATCTTTTTGGCACGGAGTTGAATTTTCAGGTAGGTGAAGGTTGGAGATGCAGGGAAAGACAGTGGAGCTCCAATGCCAGAGCAAGAAGCAAACAGGGAGCCCTAAGAAGAGGCAACCTAACCTCTGCCACCAATTCTCCTCTGCATGGGGGATTCAGGGTGCTCGAGGCTGCTGAGCAGGAGTGTGGGGTGGGGAGGGTTTTCTGGCTGCCAGCAGAAGTAGAGCAGGAAGGTGCAATCACAGGCATCTGGCAGGGATGCATGGCAGGTGGTCAGCAAAGGAAGGTACTCCTGGAGAGCTGTGACATGCTGATGAGACCAATGTCCTCTGGGAAACGGGAGAGGGGAAAGCAGCAAATGAGAAAGAGACAAATTGGGTCAGACTGTGCCATTTCTGCTCAGTTTCCTCGTGGGAGGGTACCTTGCATGTACTTTTTCCTATTTGTATGTTGTTTCACTTGGGTGTCGATACTGACTGCTCAGGGAAGGCTGGGAGTGAAGTGGGCTGCCTTGATTTCAATAATTCAACCAGGAAAGAGCTCACTGAATGATGGCCTGGGGACATCAGCTGCCTCCTCACCTAACTCTGACCTGCTGTACATCCTCTGTGTCAGATGCAAGCAGAGGCATGGCTCTGTGTGTGTGGATGTGTGGCTGTGCATACGTGCTGTTAGGGCAGTGCTGGGGGTGAGAACTAGGATGTGGGTAACCCACACGCTGCCAGCTGGAGAGCAGCAGCTTTCCCCAGTCTGCTTGTGGTTTGACCTCTTCACCAACCAGTGGCTCTCCCTCTGCAGGCTCCATAGCACTGCTCAAATTTACCAGCCCACATTTCGGTGGGTAGTGCTCCCCAAGCTAGAATCAATTTGCACACTCTTGACATGCTTTATTTTAGTCCTTACATTAACCTTCCCCATTTGTGAGCATTTATAGAACCTCATTCTGTTGTCAGTCATGGTTTTGTTTAAGAATATGTGCAAGTTTCCTCAAATACTTCTAGTCATGTGGGCCAGGGAAAATAACCTTGAGCGTGTCTGATGGCTTGGACCCTTTTTCCATAGCTCAGAAACATTTTGAATGCCTGGTTTATCAAAGCACCTTATGCTATAAAGGCATCTGTGCAAGATTATGTATTTTTAGTTGCATTTCAGTTTCATTTTCTTACTGTGGCTTTTTAGTTCCCAGCACAACAGGGAGAAGTGATTTCTTGATAGGGCAATGATATCATGGATTGGGGCTATATGTCTGAGTGGGTGTGGAGAGGTCTGAAATGACTTTGTAAGTCAGGGTCTCAAGCAGAATCATTAGGCAGGAGTTGGAAGGGGAAGAGAATGGCTGAAAGTGAGTGAGGCTGGGAGTGGGATTCCTCTGAGTGTCTGTTCAGATTACAGATGAGCAAAAAACTGGAAAGTAAGCATTCTGAATCATCAAATGCAATTTAGTCCTGCAGTCCCCGGATGGTTTCAGGCTGGTAAGGTGGAGAGCCATTAGGCTCTGCTGGTATTACCTGTGTAGTACCTGCCCAGTTCCCTTGTGTACTGCCAATTTTCCACCTATAATAACTTGCCTATAGACAGCTTTTGATTAAACAGGCCTGGCTTGATTTTCTGAAAGTGAGTAATTTGATGACAACTTTAAAAATACCACCTAAATCTGTTGCTAGTGAAACTCATGCTACTCTAAGATTTACTCCTTTAGCCTACAGCACAGTGTTATCTAATTACTCTTGGGAGATGAAAAAGCCCTGCAAAAGAGCCTAACTACAGACCACAATTTTTTGTTTGGGATTCATGTGGACAAATATCTAGGCATCTAAAGTGTGATGATACCCCATTTTAAGGCAATGGGATCGTTTCTCTTGGAGTCATCACATCTTAATCTGGGTGTCCAACACACACGATATTAATTGCTCCTAAAAAATGTTCTTTCTCTCCATTGGCCTTGGAGGACATGGTGGATGGCCAGTTCAGCTGTGGACATCTAAAGACAAGGAAAAGAACCTTGTCCTTCAAGATCCAAAGCTCTACATCAGAGACAGACAGATAAAAAGAAAGTAACATAAGGGGTCAAAATGTTTATAGTCCTGTGGGTGGGAAGAGATAAAAAGACTGAAAAAATTATCCAGAACTTTTTCTCCCCTCCCCATATGCCCAAACCATCTCAGTCAATTCTGCCCCCTTTGGATAATCTTAAGCAATTATGGCTAAAAATAATGCAACTGGAAGGGTGGGACTTCTCTGTATTAACTTGTATGCGTGGGTCAGCTACTGTAAAACAAATCAGAGTATGGATTCAGAGTAGAGTAGATCTTCTGCACAGAGTCTCAGTGGGATGACTGAAGGAGAGAGCAGTTCTCAAAGAGTCAATCTAACCTGATAAACCTAATAGGAAGCCCACAATGACTTTGTGAACCCACTGATTGGCCTCTTTGGGGATTGTTCACTCTTTCCATCCTCAGTAAGATACCTGCTGAGGTAGGTGGGGGTTGTGGTACACTAGGTAAAATTACATTTTTAAAATGCTCTTTGATCCTTGTCAAGAAAGGTTGTATTTCAATATGGAATAAAGGTTTTAAAGGGAAAATACCTCTCTTAGGCTTAAAAAATGGTTTTTCTAGCTCCTCAGAAGGATAGAGGAGCTAAAGGCATCCTGTTGGGAGTAAAGACAAGCTGGATATTGCAGGAAGCTCTGTAACAAAAGCAAACAAACAAACCAAAACACACAAAACCCCAAACAAACAAAAGCCATGCCAAATCATCATTATGAAAACTGTGAGGGGAAAGTGGAGTGACACACGACACAGCCATCTGTGTGGCTTCTCTTGAATCACTTCAGTCCAGAAGACCAGAAACAGGCTGCGGGGCTGGAAAAATCTATCTAGTCCAGTCAGCTGATCGGAGCCCCTGGCTCTTCCCTGTGGGTTGGCCTGGTCTCTCTGACACAGGGCCCCAAAACAGAAAACTGCACCAGCAGAGGAGAAGGATGTGGCAGTAAAAAGGAAGAGCTGAGACACTAGACAATGTTGGTCAGTTTTACAAGCTTAAATTTCATTAGCAAGTATCAGACTGATGGCAGCATGAGAGTCATCCAGGCAAGTGTTTGTTTCCCTGCTCACGGGACACTTACAATCAGAGTAGGAAAAGGCAGATAAAATGAAGAATGGACTGAAACAAATGCATTCCTTTTCTCCCTGTTGTCAAAATATTGTCACGTGCTTGAAGTAAGTATTAAACCTGAATGTTACTATTTACTGTAAGATGCTGACTTTTCTTGATGTAACCAGGATTTGAAACATGTAGAGGAGAACTCCCTGTGGTAAAAAAGAAATATAAAAAATAATATTAAGATTCAGCAGAAAAGACCTGAGGGGAGATTGAAGTATGAAGGCTCCTTACTAAACAGGAGGAGGATCTGAGTAGTAACTAATCTGTTTCAACTCTGAACTGTTAAAACCAAATATTTTAACAGTGCCTTCAACAAGATGGAACAGTAAAACCTGTATTTTAGACTAATCCAAAATGTACCTTCTCCAAAACAAGCTATGCATCTTATATTTGCTCTGACTGTATTTCATGTTTTAGGCTATATAATGACTCCACACACCTGGCAAGTGTTGGCCATCTACATGGTCTTAGCTGCAAACCTCTGTGAGCAGCAAGCACTGAAGCAGGCTTGTCCTTCATGCGGTGCCAGTCAGCTTTGCAACTGCTCCTCCATGGGCTTGGACTTCATTCCCCCAGGACTCACGGCCAAAATCACAGTGTTAAACCTAGCCCACAACAGGATAAAGCGCATCCTATCCCAGGATCTGCAACAGGCTGTGAACCTGAGAGCCCTGCTGCTGCAGTCCAACAAGATCAGCTCCATAGATGAGGACTCGTTTCAATCCCTGGAAAAACTGGAGCTCTTGGATTTATCAAATAACAGCCTGGCTCACTTGTCCCCTCTGTGGTTTGGGCACCTTTTTTCACTCCAGCACCTCCACCTTCAAGGCAATTCCTACAGAGACCTGGGGCAGAGCTCCCCCTTTTCTTGCCTGAGGAACCTGAGCTCTCTGCACCTGGGCAACCCGCAGTTCTCTGTGATAAGGCGAGGGAACTTTGAGGGCATTGAGCTTCTGCACAAGTTGTGGATTGATGGCAGCAATCTCAGTCAGTATGAGCAGGGAAGTTTGAAACCAATTAAGGCGATAAATCATATGGTCATAAACATAAGAAGTATTAATGTATTCTCAGAAATTGTTAGGGACTGTCTGCACTCTGTCACTTGGCTGGAAGTGAGAAGAATAGTGTTCAGAATCGCTGCAGAAATGCATGTATTGAGAGTCATGTCTTTGTCTTTTGCAAAGAAAATTTCTTTTAGACAGGCCTTACTAACAGATGCTACTGTTCCTGTGATTGTCAGCATTTTAGAAGACATGCCAAAATTAGTGGAGCTGGAGCTGGTGGACTGTAGACTCTTGGGAACTGGACAATGGAAAATGCAAATACAAGCAAATCAATCACAGACACTTAGAGTTTTAACAATAGAGAATTTATCTATAGAAGAATTTTACTTGTTTACAGATCTTCATTCTGTGGAAGGTCTACTCTCTCCTTTTACGAGAATCACAGTTCAAAACACCAAGGTTTTTTTGGTACCATGCAGAATTTCCCAACATCTTCTGTCACTAGAATATCTAGACCTTAGTGCAAATTTGCTTGGAGACCAGAGTTTAGAACATTCAGCCTGTCAGGGTGGTTGGCCATCATTACAAATTCTAAATCTAAGTCAGAATTCACTGAGTGATTTAGAAATGACAAGTAAAAGTTTGTCTCATCTAGGAAACCTAATTGTTTTAGACATTAGCCAAAATAATTTTGGTGAGATTCCGGATGAGTGTGAATGGCCCAAACTCCTGAAATACTTAAACCTCTCCAGCACTCAAATTCCTAGAGTAACAGGCTGCATTCCTCGAACGCTGGAAGTTTTGGATGTTAGTGGAAACAACCTGAAGGAGTTTGGACTGCAGCTGCTATCTCTGAAAGAGCTGTACCTCACAAGAAACCAGCTGAAGACGCTGCCGGGTGCCGCACCCATTCCAAACTTGGTGGCCTTGTCCGTCAGAAGAAACAAGCTGAACAGTTTCTCCAAGGAGGAGTTTGAGTCCTTCAGGAGAATGGAGCTGCTGGATGCCAGTGACAACAACTTCATCTGCTCCTGTGAGTTCCTGTCCTTCGTCCACCACGAAGCCGGGATAGCGCGAGTGCTGGTGGGGTGGCCGGAGCAGTACGTGTGTGACTCCCCGCTGGCGGTGAGAGGGGCGCAGGTTGGCGCTGTGCACCTCTCCCTGATGGAGTGCCACAGGTCCCTGGTGGTGTCGCTGATCTGCGTCCTGGTGTTCCTGGTCATCTTGCTGCTGGTGGCCGTGGGCTACAAGTACCACATGGTCTGGTACCTGCGGATGACGTGGGCGTGGCTGCAGGCCAAGCGGAAGCCCAAGCGCGCCCCGCCGAAGGACATCTGCTACGACGCCTTTGTCTCCTACAGCGAGAACGACTCCGACTGGGTGGAGAACACCATGGTGCGGGAGCTGGAGCAGGCCTGCCCTCCCTTCCGGCTCTGCCTGCACAAGCGGGACTTTGTGCCTGGCAAGTGGATTGTGGACAACATCATCGACTCCATTGAGAAGAGCCACAAAACGCTCTTTGTGCTGTCCGAGCACTTTGTGCAGAGCGAGTGGTGCAAGTACGAGCTGGACTTCTCGCATTTCCGCCTCTTTGATGAGAACAACGACGCGGCGATTCTCGTCCTCCTGGAGCCCATCCAGAGCAAAGCCATTCCCAAGAGGTTCTGCAAGCTGCGCAAGATCATGAACACAAAGACTTACCTGGAGTGGCCTGCTGGTGAAGAGCAGCAGCAGGTGTTTTGGTTTAATTTGAAAATAGCCCTAAGATCCTAGACAGTGACATTAAGCAATAAGTATGTAGTGATCCTTCTCTGGATTTGTTTCTCTTGCCTGTCTGTTCCATCATTTATCTGCATCTCAAGAACAGAGATCTGGGCTACTGCAAATTCTACCACTTGCTAAGAGATAAATACTTTTTGTAGCCATTGTTCTGAGTAATTGTACAGGCTTGGGTGGAATAGAGTTAATTTTCTTCATAGCTCCTTCTTTGGTGCTGTGTTTTGTATTTGTGCCAAAATCAGTCTTCATAACACAGGGGCTTTTTAATTATTGCTCAACAGTGCTTGCACAGCATCAAGGTATTTTCTGTTTCTCACGCCGTCCTGCCAGCGAGCAGGCAGGAGGTGTATCATGATTTGGGAGGGGGCACAGCTAGGACAGCTGATCCCAGCTGACCAAAAGGATGTCCCACACATAATGTCATGACACATGATAACATAATCAGCACTAAAAGTTATGGGGAAGAAAGAGTAACGGAGGATGTTTGGAGTTACCATATTTGCCTTCCCAGGATAAAATTTCTGTGTCATGGGGTCCTGCTTTCGTGGCAATGGCTAAACATTTACCTGTTGATGGGAAGCAGTGAATTAAATCTTTCTTCTGCTTTGCTTGTGAGCACAGCTTTTCCTTTACCTGTTGAACTGCCTTAATCTGAACTCCCACCTTTTCTCACTTTTACCCTTCAGATTTTCTCCCCTTTTCCACTGTGGGGTGAGTGAGAGAGTGGAATGTGTGAGTGAGATGTGTGGTGCTGAGCTGCCTTCTGAGGTTAAACAACAATAGTTATCTACACATGTTAATAGCAGTGTGAGCAAAAGTTGTTTCAATTAAATATTTAATGATGAAAAGTTGTTTAAGATATACCGCAATTTAGTTTATATGTCTGCATCTTTGCAAAAGTTTCAGGAGAGAACCTGCCTAGCCAAGGGTTTTTCTGCATTCTTTGTGTAAACCACTTCTCATCAAAGCTATAAAAGTCAGTTTATGCAGCAAAGAATTTTGTCCTAGCTCTCCTAGTCAGTGGATCTAAGGACTGATTCTGTGTATTTCATTGTCACAGAAAGTTAAATCCCCAGATCTCCTGAAAATCGTGGCTGCAAGGCTTAATGTAGAAATGTGCTTTCTCACTGCAGCTGTAATTATAATTTCCTTTATGAAAGACATCTATGTAGGATGACGTCTAATTTCATTGTACTATATGTGGCAATAGATGCTTTAGAGTAGGTTTCAAATACTCTTCTTACTTGCACAAGTGGAGTTTAAGCTGCTCTCATCTACAGTGTGGGAAGTCCTTGAATCCAATGCCATGTTCCTCTCTTTGTTTAGCAACCCGAATGCAGGCATGAAAAGAATGTTTCCTTTTGCTCTCTCTGTAAATATAGTCCACAGAACGAGAGTGGGTGAAGAACAACTCACATAGGACATTGTATTTGCTGTCAGGTGGAGTTTTGTTTTCTTGAGAAGGTTCCTGGGACAAGAGTCCAAATTGGTGGAAAAACAGAACAAATGGAAGTCTGGCACCAGACTCATCCTTCAGAGCTGATTTAAAATGAAAGGGATGTCTTTGTGGTATTTTCCTTGCAGCCACAGAAATTTTGGGTGAACCCTAATAGCTTGATTCTGGTAGGCCAGAAGGACTATGAACTTCTGGATCAGTTCAGGACTTAGGTGCGGCTTAGGACATTTCCAGGCACATACAGAAGCAGGTCCTTAAAGCTTTCAAATGGAAACACCTACAACATTTGGCTGTAACTCTGATGAGACCATGTCCAAGTTAGTGTTTTATTGCTGTTTTTATCTTAGGCATCTAATGTGGTACAAAAACTCTGTTCAAATACCTCACTGTAACTGAGTTGATTGCATTGGAAGTTTCACAGCTGGTGACTTGTTGTGTTACTGCTTTTAGCAAATCCTCTGCACAACCAACGTGTCAGTGAGAGCAAAGTATCCCTGTTCTCTACTAGCCATTGGGAAGGCTGAGGGCACACCAGCTTCCATTACACACAAGCAGGCAACTTTGACAGCACAATGAAAATTAGCAGCTTATTTACATGCATTTTTGCATTTATTAATGCAGGCATAACATATAATAAGAATTTTTAACTTTGTTACTTCATCTAAGCTAAAAAAGCCACCTTCTTTCTATGTATTCAAGATTTGCTCTTTTTTCATTTACTTTGGTTTTTTTTAGCACTTCATTTCCCATTTTTAGCATCTAAACCTTATTTTCACTTATAAATGGCTTCATACAATATCTGCTTTATTCTTATAGATATATATTAAAGTGTAAGTTAAGTAAATGCATCTCTGATTTCTAATAACAATGTAGAAATTCTTAAAATACTGATCATGTTTAATCTGAATTCAGAAGCCACTTCTGCTATTTCTTCATTCTAGGAAATCTATTTTTTTTTCTTTTTTTTTAATGGGAATCATGACCTTCCTATTAAAACCTTGAATTTCTTTTAATTCTTACTTTGAGAAAATAAAATATGTTTTCATAGCATGCTGCATAGCTTTGCTATAATGCAAAAAGAGGCAAAAGTGTTTCTAGCATACCAGACTTCCACCAATTGCTACTTTTTTCTAGCCTTTTAAAATTAAGTACAGAATATGTATATTATTGTAGGCAGGTAAATGTCCAACACTTTGAATTTTCACCAATAATCTGCATCCTATTCTAGAACCAGTGAGTAAGTAATGCCTTGGATGATGCCTGTAACAGTCGACTGCCAAAACACCAGATAGCAGAGATAGTCCAGAAGTTGTCCATAAAATATTTGGGTGTTCTTACAAAATCCGTTCATAAGGAAACTGGAGAGAAAATGCAAAAAGAGGTAAATCTTGGTAATTTTCTTAGTCAGAATCAAAGATACAGTATTGGGTTAAATTTTTTGAAATAAGTTGGGTTTTTTTAGTGCTCATAATTTACTTCATTAATGCCCTTAATTTACTCTCTTTTTTTTTGTAGAGGTAAGGTTAAAATTAAGTATCCTATGGTCAAAATAGGCTCCAAGAAAATAAGCCAAACTTTGCTTTGACTCAAGCAGTTTTCTGCAGACACAGCATCTGATCTTCAACTATTTTCTTACTTGCTAAAGAAAAATCTTGTTTACTAACTACTAAAAGGGAGAAGACAGCTTGTTCTGAAAGTGCGTTGCATAATTAAAAAAAAATTGTTAAAGAACAAAATCCACTGCATGGTCTCTATAAAATTGTGATTTATATTCTTTAAAGTGTTCCTTTAATTATAAAAAAAATTAATTCTGAATGCCTTGAAATCAAGAAGGAAAATATATATGTACTTTCCTTTTCCTAACTTGCTTGGGGTCTCAGGTAAGGTAAAGGCGAACAGAACTATCATCTTCCCTAAATACAATTTTTCCTTAATAGTAACAGTTTTTCCATTCATTTAATTTGGCCATCTCATCCCTCTGCTGCAGAGCAAAACAAGAATTAGTAAGTAATCAGGCAATGGTTTAGAAAATCCACATGAAAAGCACACATGTTACAGAGAGGATATGGGTTGCTTAACAGCCTCTTCAAATCAGCTTTCTCAGGGCAGTCTGGGCGAGTTTGGTTCTTGCCGACAATGCACCAGCTGTGGATACAGGATTCATGAAACCCAGTATCAGGTGTATTGTTAAAGAACTTTTCAAATGCAAAAAAGACTCAGTGATTACATCTGCAAACCTGGTCAAACCATCAGCAGATAATTTTAATGAGTGTGGACAGTGCCTGGTTTTATAACCAAGCAGTTTCAAATTACTTAAAATATTTGGACTGTTTGGAGTTACTGTAAAGCTGAATCCAACGTCCAGAACATCCAGACTGGTATTCATATTTTCCAGCTTGCAAGAAGCCAGGATACTTTTATGGAGTGTAGAAGTGGGTGATTAGTAACATTGTTCCAGCACATATTCAATACTTTTCATTTTGAGTTTCTGGAATGTAAGATGTGGAGTTGTTTTGGTATCCCTGGGTCACCGGCTCTTCTGTCAAGCTGTAGGGTACAGGACATTGGTTGAGAAGGGCTCCACATCTGCCTTAAAACTACCTGGCAAACAGCCCCACGCACAGATGGAGGAAATCCTCTGCAATACACAGGAGTGGAGCCTGAATCAGCAGACCTGACTGATGGGTCAGCATGCCTGGTCTAATGTCCTGCCAGGCACACCCACAAAGGCTGTGCACTAAGTACCTGGAAGGTGGAGTTAAGCCTGGAACTATAGGATTATGGCCACTCTTGCATCAGTTTGTCAGCCAGAAATCTGCGTGGCCTCAACTGGTGTTACAAAACTGAAAAATAGTTCATGTTCCTATTTTTTACCTCTGCACAATGTTGTTTCTGAACATGGTTTTGGTTCCTTTTTTTCTTGGTATTTATTGTCGTCATTATTTTGTAATACAGCATAAAAGAGGAGAAAACAATAGTTTCATAATTACAGGGAAAGGGTATCCATGATTACAGGACAGCTGTTAGGTATTTTCAATGATCCCTTCTTTTTTTATATCCACAAAGATTTTCTGTCCACAGACTGCACAGATGTCATTGGACATATTTCTTGTTGGTATGCCACTGATGTAAAACTGTCAAGATGAAATTTGCAGGAAATAAAGAAGCCAAAGAAGAACAAAGTATTTGCTTAGTGTCAAGGATGCATAAACACATTTCAGCTGCCATCAAAGATAAGGACAGCATGAAAATGGCTACAATTTTCTAGGTTTACTAGTATCAGGATTCACAGTTACCAAAGAATAGTTAAAATCTTATTGCTGATGCAAGAACTTTAGCAATCATCTGCTTGATGTTAAATAACTGGATGTAAGGTGATTATGTCAGTATAACTCTCTTACTTGAAAGGGGAAGATAGGAGCTATAAAAAGGAAAGGACATGAAGGGTTTTTCCCCAGACTTTGGGGAAGGAAGAAACTTGCCTTCCTCTGGCAATTAGGAAAATTGTCTACTTTCTTGTACAGAGGGATCTGCCTGTTGGAAACCCCAGATACCCAAAAGCCTGGCATGTCAGTGGCTGATGCATTAAGAGTGTTCTCCTAACCATAAAATTGTTGAGGGAGTTCAATCATTTGTCTATGGTACAAGAACAATTCTTCTCAAGGAAAAGACAGGTTAGTTTACTGCAGGAGTATCCAGCAGACCTTATTCTCATGAACCCAGGGGCACAAGAGATTCAACAGCTCACTTCTGGTCCTTGCCAGTGGTATTGGGGGTGATGTACCCCGGCTGGTACAGCAGTGGTGGAAGCCATGTAGGCAGGACAAATCTCCACAAGTCTCTTCCCATCACTCCCATAGTACAACACAAAAAAGCAGTGTCATGGCAAAACCCAGAGTCACCAGACTGTTTTCTGTCATATGACCATGAAAGATTGCTCATGTCAGCCTATTCTTCACCAAAATGCCAGAACTTCTTAATGCACCTTGAAATTTTACCTGGGTAGAATTTGAACTTTCTTTGCTTGTCCAGGATTCGTGCATCCCACTCAGAGCTACTGTTCTGGACTCAGTTTGAGCTGCTGTCTGACCAGAAATTCCAGGGATTCCTCAAGCATGAGTAAATCATCCTCATAATGCATCTGATGTTGGTCTAAGACTTCTTGAAGGGGTTGCAGATATTGCACATATATAAACCAGCTGTTCCTTTAGATCTCAGAACTATTGCCCATACATAATCTGCTCTCAACATTGCTGGCTGTCAAGCATATTCTTTATTCATACTTTAAGTGTTAGGGTGTTTGCTGCTGCAGAACAAAATGAAAATTAGCCTGCAGTTTGAAGGAAGCAGGAACTCACTGGAGTAAAAATCTTTGGCAATAGTCAAAATGGAGAGAGATGATCTCCAAGCAACATTATAGTGTGGTAAAGTAGGAAATCATGATCATCAGAAAGAATTATAATGTGGTTTTGATATGAATGTACTTATTTATTTTTATCCATTATGTCAAGCTTTTTGATGTCTCATCACCTACAGGTGCATAAATGGAGAACTGAGGATTAACTCAGAAGTTAGGGCATTAAATGAGTGAACACGGTGGCTGTAAAAAGTTGAAGGGTTTTCCCCTTCTCTCTTCACACCACAAACACAAGTTGTAAAATGACTTAAATATCAAATTCTATGTCAACTATGCAATTAAAAAAAAAAAAAACCCAGGAAGTAAGAGGAGCTACAGCTCTACAAGACAAAAGGCGTTTCATAAGTAGAGGTGGGTGGTGGAGGGACCAGCCTAGAGCAATTTCACTGCATGCAAAGCAAAATCTACAAATAGAAAATCCTAACAGTTGTCAATCCCAATTTTACCTGAAGTCACCTACCTAAAGAATTAATTAAATGCAAACATAGTAAACATTATACCTAGATAACCCAAAATGCAATTGCATTTAAGGATCATGAGGAACAATTTGTACACTAACATGGATAGGAAAAAAGAAAGACTGCTCAAGAAGCCTTGTGTATTTTGCAGAGTGGCACAGAACGCTGCATGTGTAGCTTTTACTGAAGTATTTATATAAATTCAACAAGTTTTACACTTCTGTATTTCACTCTTACTTAAAGGTGGATAAAAATGTATAATACAGGAAAAAAAAAAGGTATGAACCCCCATCAAACCCAGTTTGTTTTGCTTCACAAAAATGGTAATTATGAACAGACTGCTAACACAATTAAAACTAACAGTCTGGAATTGTGAAAGGGGGAAACAAAGGACAGAACAGGACAAGAAGAGGTAGAAAACAACGGAGGTGAGTCAGATATAGCCAAGTCAGTATGCCATCTCTGAAACTTACCTAAACCACTTAAAAAACTACAAAAATGGGACATCCTGTTATGTTCTTCCCAAGAGAGGTTGCTCTGAAAGTGATGTAACAGTAATAACTGAGAGCCTTCCTCACTGACACGGGCATTTTCCACCAGCAAAGGTTGACAGTGAAATAAAGAGAAGCAACCCAGCAGTGGGACTGTTGGCAAAATTGAGACAGTCATTTCAAAGTAATGACATCCCATATTTCCATTGTGCATGGTCAGGTTTGATTAACAGCCTGTCAAACTGTAAAACTTAGACATAAAATTTTACTTGTACAGCATCTGACCCAGGAGTAGCTTTGACTGTAGAATGTTAGTCTGCCTTGCACCCTGTAAATAATTAGTAAATCTGATGTAGTAATTGGTTATAACAATAAGATACAACTCATCAGACCCCTCACATCATATACTTAGAATCTAAATTGTCTATCGATAGAATTATTTTTACTGGAAGAAACATTAAAGTTTGTTTTAGAACTCAAATTAAGTATGGTGACCACAAGGTTAAAGCTTTGGGAGCAAGTTTTCTGAAATCAGTGGAGGCACTTTGCCCTTTAAGCCTCAGAGTTGCTCTTAGGAACTTTCAGAGAGGCACATTTGGCTGCACTGCTCTGGGTGGTGCTCGGGTACTTAACCACACTTATGGAGGATTTTCTTAAAAACTCTTTCTTCAGCACCATGTGCTGTGGCTTAAAGTTTTAAATGCTTTTTTCTAAATGAAATTTCATCAAAATCAATACATGTATTAGCTTGAGCTGCCCACAGTGATGAAATATTCTATTTCTTTTCCAGTAAGCACGTTTGATACCCGCTGAAGAGTTAAAAGCCCTTTAATGTTAGTTCTCTCTGTAGTCACGTTAATAGCCATGAATTTGGGATTGTGGAAGCCTGATGATGGTAAAGATAAAGCAAGACTGACATTAGTATGTGTTTGTAGAACTAACTCCTGGGTCATTACAGAAATGTTGCTAAAAATAAAATCCCCAAAAACTCTGAGGGGAGACAGTTTTAAAATTTATGTTTGGTTTGGTGCAGGGGGATTCTTTAAAAGCAAACAAAAAGCACAATTCCCCTAGAGTAAAAGGATACTTCTATGGAAGATGAATCTCCTTCCTTAATCCAAAAAATAGAATTCTGAAGGAACGTGTGCATTCCTTGTGAAACTTAAAACAGTTTTGCCACAGATTTCAGCTGTAAGAGGAATCAATTCTTCTTCTCTAAGAATAAAGGAGAGACCTTTAAAAATAATCCCCCCAAGGCCCAGAAAGCATGGAACCTTGAGCAAGCTGGTATTTTACAACACAAGTTGAAATAAATCAAGAGATAGAAATGCCTGTAGAAGATAACAACACAGCATCACTACATCCCATCAGTGTTAGGCCTTTCTCCATCCTGCAGCACCGACTGTAGGAGACCTCAGTCTGCTGCCTGTGACCATAAAAGTGACAGAGCTCCTTCCATGCCCTGCTGCCCTTCAGACATGCCACAGGTCAGTGGCCTCTACTCATCCCTGACTGCAGATCCTGAGGTTTCCCAGCCTTCACCAGAGGCCACTGAAGGTTTTCTCTTGCCTGCCTGCTTGGCTACCATCCAACAAGAACCCTCTCTGCTGTGCTTATGTACTGTGGGCTGCTTTTTTGTTTTCCAGTAAAGTCTGAATTTATGTGGCAAAGCCAAAACTGCATGAGTACACATATTCAGTAAATTGGCTACTTTCTAATATAAAATTGTAATAGAATTTTGTTATCATGTTAACTGCAAAATTAAATGCTAATTAATAAAAAAATGGTAGCACAACCTTCTCTTGGGTGATGCTGTTATCAGATCAATTGGTATATATTACTTGCAGTAATTGTTACAATTTTCCTTATTGATTTTTATGTCTTCCAGATTGTTAATTTTAATACTATTAGCCTCCACCTGAAATGCATGAGTATTTTGTCCTGTAAATGAGAACAAAGATAGGAATCTTTGCATACAGAGGCAAACCCCAGTATTGATTTATTATTAATACTGGAAGGTCACCATCTGGACAATTCCATGAAATAATACATTTGCATTGCTGCTAAATAGGAGCTTTAACATCTGGATCATATTATTCCAAATTTTCCTCATCCACTCATCATAGCAAGAGGAATTTCCTGACAAATTAGATTGCTGCCCAAAGGTAAAATGTTTTTCTCATTACTATACTTTAAACGAGCTCAAAAAGACCTAGAAGTGAAGTCAGCATCAGCATCATAGACAACTTTCCCATTTTCTAATTATGCAGATTAAATAGGTTGTACAAACACCAACTGAAAAGCATCCATCTGTCCTCTGCTTCCCTCACAATGCTCTGAGGAAGTAAGAATGACTATCACCAGGAAATTCAACATAAGAGCATTTTCCCACTATCCTTTATGTCTTACAGCATAAGGTAAAAACTGTATACATAAAGAAAGCAGCTGTGTAATAATTAAATTTATTGTAAGAGATTGACCTTACCAGAACTTGTTAACTTTGCAAGACAAGCTAACTGGCTCCCTAAAAATCTAGTTTTTGATGTAGGCATATTCAAATACCCAAAAACATATGCATTGAAGAAATAATAAATCAGGTTGTTTGGAGTTTTTAAGGTTTAGTTAATATGATTATATTTGACAGCACATTGAAAATTGGCAGGAATTTCTATGTTAAGTAAATCAACCAACCTTATTTTTTCAAGATTTGCCTCATTACTTAGGTACAGAAATCAATGCTGTCATGACCATGCTGTTTCATTTTGCGACTGTATTCCCAAGTAAGTTCTCATTCTGTGACTGCCACATGATACAAGTTATATAATCAGTAAAATGGGCAGCCACCTATGGTACCAGATGCAAGGCTTTTGTGTTTGATCTGCCTCTCTAGCTGAGATGTTTAAGATTAGTATTATGCCAGGGGAGAACAACTTTGTTCCTATATATCATACTTATTTAATTTTCACCAATGGACGGCTTCCAACGGCAAGCAAATTGCATTATAAGAATCAGTTGAGTACCTGATAGTCAGAATTTCCTTTGGGAAAATACAGAGTCAGAATACTAATAAGCTTTTTCCTTCCTTCTCCATTTGCTATATTAGACTTCTGTCTTTATGTTGAGAAAAATGGATAGGCTAGGTTAGGCTAGGCTAGACTGTTTTTTCAAGGATGGTAATTCTCTGACTAGCATTCTTTGTTGCCACCCCACATCCCAGAGTACATAAAACAGTGGCAAGCAGTTGCCTGCACCTCGTTAAGTGCAAAATTTGTGGGAAAAATGGAGAAACAAGAGTGTCATTTGAACACATATGCAAACCCACTGGAAATGGGGCTTCTACAAGGTGAATTAGCAGAACACAGGCTCCATGTTTATTTTTCAAAATCTGAAATAACAAAATTCTCAGAAGTAGCTGGGAAATAATAATTTTCTCTAATTTGCTTCCTTTTCATGTGGAAGTTAACCCCAAACTGTCAGCTACCATCCGGAGGAAAAAATACAGGTATCATAATGACATTTTATTTCAGACCAAGACTTTATAGGAAAAAAAAAACCCAATCCAATTCCTTTTCCTTCTCCTCCTTCTTTTTTTTTTTTTTTTTCTTCCCTATTCCTACCCCCTTCCTTTGTACTACTTTATATGTGGCCATCTGGTGAAGGGCAATCTCTTCCCTATTGCCCAAAATTATCTACAGCTGAACCTTGGTTGCTTTGCTGCAACTTTTTTTGCTTTGGCCTCTTTGAAATAGGAGCCTTCCCCAGCATGCCTTTTTTTTTCAGGAGAGGTTTTACATTCCCGATAAGCCTGGATAAGGCTCTTTTGGAAGGTACAGGCTGTTGCTGTTTCTCTTACATCTAGTAAGTAGTTGCTGCTTTTTATTTTTTGTTCTTTTTGAGAAAGCTAATGAATGCCCTTTCCATTTAGGGCGATTTTATGCTCCCTTTGACCTTCATTTCCTTTTTCTTTCAAAAAGAAACCAAGCTTTTCTTTTTTCACATGTTTGCAAAGCACTTTGAAGGGAAGGGTGGGAGTCAATCATTGCAATCCTTTGCTTTATTTCTACTAACAGGACTGTGCAATTCTCTCTGGGCTCTTACTATGGCTGAGAATAGCATGACTATCCAGAGCAGGGATGTGTATATGTGCAAAGACCCACCATGACCTCAGACTCAGACAGAAAGTTTTGCCAACTGATGCTGTCTACCAAGCCATGAAATGCAATGGAGGGCTGGCTACTTGCTTCGTTTGGGCTCTTAGAACAGAAAATGGAAAAGAAGGCAGCTTTTGATCCGATAAAAGGAGTCCTAGGTTTACCCCTCCCACTGAAAACAGCGTGTTCTACCTCTTCATCTGATTTGCCTTCTGTTTTGCTCCTAAAGATGCAAATGTTGTCATGGGTAGAGGAAAGCATTTGGTGTCTTCTCTTCCAGTGTTTGACACTGCTGTGTAACATGTATGTAAGCTATATAGGCATAAAACAACTAGGTGAAGGCTGGGTGGCATGTAAAAAAAAATATCTGTAAGCAAGCAGAAGCAGAGGGCTGTTTTAAATAAGTATGTGGTTGTATTTTAGATTTTGACTTATTTCTCACCAAATCAAACTAAAACTATATGCAAGAATAATTGCCACCTGCGAGAGCAGCAATGCAGAAGTCTAGACCTGCCTGTACTTAGGGGAGCAGATTTTTTTTCTGTTTGTTTTCATCTCAAATGGACAATTTCCTGTATGCATTTACCAAGCTGTTTAAATCCTAAATACGACCATCATTACATTTTCTGCTCCTGAATCAGAAGGCTTTCTTATCTTATCTTAAAAAAAGTATGCGAGTTATTTTTCATTTATCTCATTAATCATCCAACTTTGTTTCTTACTGTTTGTCCTATTTGCTGGTCTTTGAAATATAGGGATCAGGTTTTGGCAGTTACTTGACAGGTAGAAATTTTTAACTTTAGCATTGCTTTCCGACATGCTTTTAAAGAAAGTGAGCTCATGCAAGGAGATCAACACTGTGTTAGAACACTATACAAAAGTATCTGGATATGAAACGTTAGGGCAGTTGCTACTTAACACACAAACTTGGAAGTTGTTTTGGTGACTCTTAAATTATTTAACATGGAATAAATGCAATAAACCCTCTACTGGCAGGGACCCACGGTGACCAGTGTTCACTATTATGGAGTAACTTCATACACAGATAGATGGTAGGTGTGACTGGTACATTACTCTCTCAGCTAAACAGACCATGAAGCAGAACTGTGAAAACTCAGTGCACAGTGATGTTTCAGCTTCTGGTGATGCTATTTTTACTGAAAGAGGCTTTGCTTCAGTTCTTCTTTTGCTGGAGAAGGAGCCTTTGATGCTGTCATGCAGCTACGCACCAGAAATCAAGGCCTCAACAGGTTTCTGGTGCAGATATTTTGTTTATTTTTAAATGCAATACAAAAACCATCACAAAATCTTATCTAAGATACTTATCATAAGTATCTAATGTTGCTGCATTGCTTATGTCACCTTGTTGGTGTGACTGACTCCTGTAAACTAATGGCTGGGAATGAAGCTTCATTTGCTGAAAACTGAGTTACACAAGTAATAGAACTGTAAGAATTGTAGGCTATAGACTTTTTTTTTTTTTTTTGACAGTGGCTGCTTTGCTATAGTACACATACTTTACTTAACTTTAAATACTGTTGAGGAGGATAATGCCAAGGCAACACTGAGTGCATGCTTTTTAGAACCCCCCAGGCTTTCCCAGGCAGACAGGAACCTTCCCAATATATGCACTTTGAATTCAAGTGTTCCAGCACTGATTCAATATCAGTTTTGTGCAAAATCTTTTCAATGGAAAACATACATGGATGGGATGAATTACCTTAGTCACTTCAGTGTGCTCTTTATTTTAAATGTCTGTTAAAATCAGTAAGGCAAACATTCATAGGGAAAAAAAAAAAACCAAACCAAACTTGAAAAGCTGAGATGCTAACATGAACATAAAATGATTAAATCATACAGCAGACTGGTCTAGCAGAGAAATAGAGGAAACATAATGATAAAGTAGTATAGTATACAATTATACTATGTACTCTCAGGTATTGTGTGCACTGAGGGTTAGGAGCTTGTGCTTGTAAAGGTAGAGAGTTAGTGACATGAGGCTAAAACCCTGAAGGAGCTGCACTATCTGTGACCTGTGTGTATGATGCTATGACAAACACTTCATCACTTTTCCTAATTCGGTATAGTTAGTGCACCTGTTTCACAATCTCTGCATTACAATTTTATGTCACTGTAGAAATCCCCTAATAGTTAGGCTGTCATAGATCAGGATAGCTCTATGTCTTGTACTGAAACAGTTTCTGTAAGTTGTGTCAAGGTTGCTCTCTAATTAGGCATGTGCCTGAGTAACTTGATGAATAGGGGTCTTTAATTCTTTCAGTAAACCCTCTACACCAATATTTCATCTAGATAAGGGTATTGACTTCTTTCTCCTGTGTAGTCCATTATTAGTTTGAAAACTCCTAGTATTTTCCCTAAATTTTGAACCTACTAAAGACTGACGACAGCATCAGTGCACATACACAGAAAATAAAACACAATCTTTTTTCTTCGTATATAAAAGCTATTCTCCACCTGACTAAAAGCCATGGCTTGCTGCTTTCCACGCAGGCTTGGTTGTCTTGCTAGACGTAACCCCTGAGAACTGTCGTGACTCCCACCTGTAACCTGAGAAGGATGTTTTCTTAAGCAAGACAGCTCTAAAACGGCTCTTTCTGACAAGCCATTCACATTGTAGGACCAACAGTGGCTTTGTTTCCACTGAACATCTGGGCAACAGCCAAGGCTGCAATATCCAAAGTAAATGGAAACTCAGAAGAGGGCTTAAAGCCCTGTTTCTGCTTCCTTCTATATAAAATGAGAAGTGTAAGGGGTATTTCTCTTCCTTCTAGAGTTAATAAAAACTTCCTTGAGCCCATAAGGAAGGAGAGGATTGTCTTAGGGCTATAAATCAGTCTCTTTTCATATCTAAGTCTGAGTAAGCTTCTGTGTTAGATCAGAGTCTCATGTCCTTGTAGTTAAGAATCTTGTCCTTCCTCTGAGCTTGACTCAAATAAACCTTGATGTTAATTTCCCTCTGACCTTCTGGGCCAACATTTCAGAAGTCAGCAGCACCTCCTGGCTTACCAATCTGTGTATGCATTGACTGCACCTCAGCTACAAGCTGAAATCAAGCTAAAGAGACTGACATGCACTGTTCTCATTCCTGGAAGGGAGCTGCAACATTCTGTGCGAAGCCTGCCTTGGATGAGTTGCAGATCTCACAGACCTTGTGCCTTGGTGGCTGATGGGCAGCAGTTCCTTGTTCAGACACGGCCAGTGCCAAACCAGTTGGGATCCAGATCTGAGCAAGCAACCAGGCAAAAGCCAGAAGCCATTCTTTGTTGCTATTAGTTACTACCTCATGTTAGCCAAAGTTTGCATCCAATTAAAACTTTTGTCTTTGCAGGAATTTGGATGTGGCTTTTAAGCACGTGGCTCCTTCCCATTCCTCCTTCAGAAGAGCAAGTGCAATAGTAGCCACCCTTTTTCCCTTTGGAAGGAAGCGGGTAGATGCTGGATGCTGCGCTCAGATGCTGCAGTGGATGGCGGTATCAGTGCTGAAGGTGTCATTTCCCAGCTTGGCGCGGTACCGCAGGACAGCACATCCCCCCTGCGGGCAGCGTGCTCAGCAGCACCTCGGAGCGGCGCTCGGGTCCCTCAGGACACAACCAAGGGTGCCCCCTTACGGGGAGCCCGGCGCTGGAGGTGGCCTCATTAAGGTAACGAGTAATTAAGGAACCAGGAAAAGGAGAGGCAGAAAAATGGAGGTAACAGGCTTTCCTCTCCACCCTCTCCCAACCCGTCCCCCGGCGAAGCAGGTCTTAAGATGATGGCTAAAGGGTTATTTCTTTATGTTACACTTGCATTAAATCTAAGCATTACATTTATTGCACCTTAAGGAAAGTGTTGTACTACAGCAGCAATCTCCATAGTGATCACTGTTAAGCCGCGCCCTGTTTTGTTTTTCTGAGGAGCTGATTAAACTGACATAAGAGAAATTCCAGTACAGTTTTTTGAGAAAAGAAGATTCCTTATTAAATATAGTTCTGTGAACAAGCTGTTAAATGTTTCTGGTATTGCCATAAACATACAATTTGATTAGCAAAATATTTGCAAGCAATACGTAAATTACCTGCCTTCCATTGCTTCTCTGCTGATAATAAATCACTTACCTGAAATGAACTCAAACCAAATACTATAACTTCACATTGAACTACAGCCAGATGGGGGTTTTCTTCCCTTCACCCTGACCCCCTCTTTGTCCTGTGAGTTGCTGGATATGTTGCTAAGTTCCCTCTGCCCCTCTTGCATGGAAAGTGCTTAGGAACTTGCAGTACATGAGGAAGAGTGGTCATGCAATTCCTTCAGAATGACTGACCAGCTGGGGTGATGGGGTATTTTAGAGACCTGTAGCATGACCTCCACCAAAAGGGCTCTTGGCAGTTATCTGGACCAGCACAAAACAGCATAAGGACATCAGGCTGCTCAGGGCTGAGTCCAGCTGAATTATTAAAATCTTCATGGATGGGTATTTCACTGTCTCTCCAGACCACCTGTGGCAGCAAATTCTTTTACTTCTTCAATACGTGGGGGCAAAATCTCTGCAATAAAATTAGCAAGCTGAGGTTTAAACAAAGTGTCTTCTATGCATAATCAAAAAGGTCTGGGTCTGATCTTTCTGATGCTTTAATCCAGCAACTGTACAGGTACACTATAAAGCCCGTGGTATAGCTCACAGAGAGAGAGGAAAAGTTGACTTTGAGTACTCAATGAAGTCTAAAGATAGTACTTTTGGTTCCAAACTGAGTTTTCTTAGAGAAGGTCATTATAAAAGATGGTTTTGGTTCTTGTTTTTCCTTCCAAATCTTCCAATTCTGTAAATATCTTTAAAATTTCTGTAGAAACTATAAAACTGATTATTTTTTACAATTTTTGTTTTGTTTTCAGGTTTTTTTGTTGCCTTTTTTTTTTTTTTTTTTTTGCGTGTGTGTGTGTGTTTTTGTTTTTGTTTTTTTTTTTTTTTTTCAGTTGAGATGTCCATATGTGGTGGTTGCTCTTATGGTTAATAAGAATTGAAGTGTGCCCCTTTATGTTGTTTTTTGGCGTATACACCTTAGCCCTCTGGGTGATATGCCCTTGAGTTTTGGTCCTGAGTACTGTGCAATATGCTACACTTTTGCCATCTGCCTTAAAGGACTGCATGGCACTTTCTGCTCATCTAAGGGAGATACAGGGAGTTCAAGTCACCGCTCACTTGGGGAGAGAAGTACACTGTTAGAAGGATTTAAGTATCAAAAGATACAACTTCACCTAGCAGGAACTTCAAAGCCATCCAGGTGTCCAATTGCCATTCTGCTTTCTCAGCTCTTTTTCATGTTTCTGTCAGAAAAAGTGTAAGGCAAGAAGCTCCTGATCTCATGTCTTTTGAAGGTCACAAGGATCAAATTGAGGGAACAAGGGTAAAGAAAACACTCACTAAACTTTTGCAGAGTCAAGTAAAGGTGTTGACAAGTCAGCAAATATGATAAAACAGACTTGCTTTTGTAGTTGAAATGTATGGTAATGCACCTTTACAAAAATACTGGATTACACATCCGCAAACTCTAATCTCATTAGAGCTGAATTAAATTACAACAATTACATTATATAGTTCCAAGTAGAGATGTGTTTCAATTCACACTGCATAATTTATTTGTTTACCAGCTAGCAAGTGATAAAAACTTGCAGATTCTGAAAATGCATTCATGTCTTGCTAATTGAATCTGATGTCTGTTGTCACTGTGCAATAAAACTGGAAATTGCTTGGGATAGTTTAGATCCCACTTTACTCAACATTGCACACCATAATTTGACTCTGTAGCAAGCTAGAGACCAGCTGAGAGTTAACTTAACCCAGTTAACTGGCTCTTAATAAAATTAAAAGGCAGCACACCATTTGCTAGAATTTCATGGTATTGTATACTCCTTTCCTGCTTATTAAGGTGAGGAAGTTATAGAAAATACTGACTTTTTTGTTGTTTATTTACTTTGTTATTTTGTTGGGGTTTTTTTAACCCTACATATTCTGATAATGACATCTTTTCTTCATGTATCAGCCAATCTCTGCCAGAATTTAGATGTGACAGTGAATACTTTATTTGGCTTCCAAGAAAAGAGTGGATCCCTGGATGCAGGGATCTGTGACATCAGCCTGCAGTGGATGATCAGTGAATGTATGGCCATGTGCATGACTTGCCCTCACCAGTGTCCACTCAGTAGTGGCAAACTCACCTGGCAAAAAAGTATTTGCTGTAAATGCTAAGCTCTCCTGTAAACACAGTGTCTGTCAGCAGCAGACTCAGATAAAGACTAGATAGCCTTTGTGCAGTCAGGGCCTCTCTTCTGGTGGCTGGGTAAAAAAGTACTCGCTGATGAGGTGTAAATGAACGTTACCCAAAAATTGTGCCAGGGCTTTTTGATACTACTACAGTTGTAATGAAGAATGATAATGATTAATGCATAGTGCTGCACAGAGACCTACCATCTCACCCTTGCCAGCTGCTGTACAATTCCATGAAAGCTATATTAGGTCAGGAGATAGTTGAAAGTCTCTTGATGGCTCCATTCTCCAAGAGCAGAGACAAAATGCATAGAAGCAGAGGAGGGCCTGACTGTCCCCAGGAGTGAGCTGATAAGAGAGTGGCCGGTCCTGTTGGGCTGGCTAGGAAGGATGGGTGATGCCAAGCCAGTGGTCTGAGAAACACGAGTGGCTCTTTAGGAGCAGGAGCACTGGGTTTTCATTTAGAGGTGCAGCCTTGTCTCTGCCTCTTCTTGCAGATGCCTGGGGTCCATCTGGCCTCCCCCAAGACCCGTGCTCCCTCCCAGACTGTGGGACACTAGAGCAGAACGTGTGGCTTCTCATCATACAGCCAACACCACCTCTTAGCCATGGCCCTGTAAATGCACGCAGCCTGCACACACACAGCTGCAGCCAGACACTCCACCACAGCTGTCCCACACCTCCTGGCACCGCCAGCCTCTCTCCAGCCACCTCTGCCCCCCTCTTCCCTCCAGCCCTGCTGCTGCCCCTCCAGCACCATGCCACAGCCACGGGGGCAGACACGACCCCGCAGTGGGTGGGAAGGAAGGTGCCACTGCCAGGTGTCCACCCAAGCCCACGGTGTCCCAGTGGCAGTGCTGGCAGAGTGGACAAGGCTGCCCTCTGTTCCACCTGGCCCAGTGCAGCCCAGACCACCTCTGCTGGCCTGTCTGCTCTGTTCTAAACATGAGGGAGGACGTGTCTGTGTCACTCTCCCTGCTGGGTTTGCTTTGTGCACCTGATGAGCAGCTGTGGGCAAGCAGCCTGAGGGATCTCTTGAGCAGCCTCCTCAAAGCCTTCCAAGGCAACAGCAAATGGAACTTTATTATTGTTTGTTGCTGCCATGTAATAACTTAATTTTTTTATCTGTTGCATAGAACACTGTCAAAATGGTGGTGGGCCGTGGTCTTGACCACTTCTGAGTCTGTTATTGAGGATCCTGAAGCGATGGCCACCCTTTACAAGTCCCTAATCACTGTGGAGTGGTGAACCTTTCCTAGATATTTCCCTACAAGGACATATTTTTAAAATATGTATATATTTCAATACAGTAGGTTGCATATCATAACGTAATGCAGTTTCATGGTATAGCTTCCATTCTGGGCATTTAACCCAGAATATGAATAAAAATCTTTGTAATAATCTTAAATCATTAGATGTTTTTCTGTTATAAAAGTAGTTGGTTTATATTTCTAAGTGCTTTTTAAATTGTAACAGCAGAATCTCTTTATAAAAATGGAAGACTAAAGAGAATTTACCTCTGAGAAAACAGAAAATTTCAAGGGAAAAGTTGTATGTTGCTATCCTACCTTTTCCCTTTCTTTCTACTGTGTTCTAAGGAACAGGAATTGGCAGCCAAAATGGGACTGGGTGATAGAGGAATGTTTCTGCCTAAACCAGCAGCACCCAAGTTCAGTCTGTGCATGCTGTACCTTTGTAGCACTTACCAAGCAAGAGAGTCTGAGCGCTTGGCAGAAATCTAATCAGAAGCAAGGAGCTGTGTAAGATAGCCTAAGCCAAATTTAAATTGTGTGCAATTAACATCAGGGGCTCTGTTTTTCCATCCCAACCTCTTGATGACCAGGCAGCCCTGTAAGTTGTTATCTTTAACCCACCAATCAACAGAACACAACAAACACTTTAAATTTTATTCTTTGAGCTTTTCCCTGAAGAATGCTTTCCTGGATTTGTCCATGTTTTCATAAACTTGATATGCTTCAAAGGCTTGCTTTAGCCTTACAAGACAACAACTTTTTCTGACTGACTAGGCTGGATTCTGGGGCTCTTAGGAAGTAAAACATAGTGGATTGTTTTTTCTTCTTGGAAGTTTTGCAGGAACGTCAGGATTGCTGAAGCTTTAGGCCTAGGTCTGTCAGATAACTTTGGCAAATTCTCAATGTGATTACTACAAAATAATACTGTACTGGAAAGGAAAACCCATTAGAAAAATAATAGTAACTAGTGTATTTTTTTATCTCATGATGTACACAATTTACAAAAAAAACCCAAAATCAAAAAAACCCCACCAACATAAAAATATTCATTGGATACATTTATGACCAAAGAATAAAGCAATACAGATAAAACAAGATGGAGATCAGCTGGTTTCACTATAAACTCAAATTACTGAAAATTGTTCCCCTCTACAGGCAATAAAATTTTGTTTTTCTAACTACCCCATAAAATGCAAAAATGGGGACCTCTTCTTGCAAAAGTTGAAAGGCTATTGCTTTTAGCTGTCATTTGCACTGGTTAAAATGAAAAGTGCAAATTTCTATGCACTGAAACATGCACACAAACACACTGCTCTGTACATTGTCTATTTTATGTCCAGTTTCTGGATACTGTCAGATAAAAGAAGAACACTTTTAGCTTGTGAAGGTGTTCTTAAAAAGCAGCAAAACACACCAGACAAGAAATCGTAAATTAATCTGCCAAAAAGCAGGATATTAAAATGTGTTTTCTCCTCATATCCAAAATTTAAATTTAATTTAAATTTAATTAATTTAATTTAAATTTAACAAAATTTAATTAAGCAAGCCTCTTTACTTCAAATAATGAAAATTCAAGAACTAATCCCCTTGTTTCCCCAATGATGTGACTGGCTTAGGAAGAGAAAATTTTCTCAATAACAACGTATTTTCTCTTAGCAATTTTTAATTTTTTTAGATACTAGGTTTCTCTATTTCATTTTTTGTTGTTGTTTGAAAAAGGAAGTCCAAAATGTGCATTTTATAAAATGAAAGCAGGTGAGATATTTATCATTGCAGAACCCCAGAATCTGTGCACCAGTAAAATGTTCTGAAAGACTGGTTGTGGGCCATGGTAAATGCAGCACATGCAGACTTATCTTCCACACCATCACTATTTGGGATCTCTCTCAAAGAGAAATAGGAGATGGTTTACACAGGGAAGTAACATTAACTTTGCTTCTGGTGGTGTTTATTTTGTCTAAGGCACCACTGATTTGGGAGATGGTAGTGGAAGGTGCTGGAAGGGCCAATGGACAGCATGGCCAGTGGGACCAGGGTGCCATGGCCTTGCAAACTTAAAATCTGGTAATCAAAGAGGCACAGAGCTGCCATTCAGAGAAGCTCAGGAAGGAGTAGAAGGGAGGAAGCTGAAGCTGGATGATAAGGTGGTGCACTAAAGAATGAAGATAACAGGGTGGGAGATAACAGGTGTATTTCAGTCAGAGTTTGGCAAAGAAATGAGCGATACACATGCACCCCTAATGGAGCTGCTCTCTGGTGTAGGAGAGCACAGAGGCACAGAGTTAGTTCTCTAAGCCCTTTATGCCTGCTCAGCTGGTGGTTCAACATAGCGTGTCTGTCACCTCAGTGTATAAAGCCCTGGTGCTGCCATCAGTCGCTGAAATACAGTGTTGCTGCTGCTGAAGTCAACAGAGTGAAGCAATGTGGCTGCAAAAGCCTTTGTGGTGTGGGCAAGGAGCAGCCAGCCCTTGGCGCACCGGGGAGGCAGCTGCTGAGCAGCCTGGTGTGTGTGCAAAGCAGCTTCCCCAAATAAAACCTGACAACTGAAGCTGCTGTGAGGCCTCTGGAGCACTGCTGTACGCATTACGTCCTGGGTCACATGCTGAAATCCATGCCACAAAGCAGTCATGTGCATGCTTTAGTCCTGTGGAAGTCAAAGGGAATTAAATACATCTTCAAATTTGGCATGTGCTCCAGCACTCCTTTTCCCCCCAGGCACACGGTCATTGTGCTGTCCTGCTGTAGGGAGGTGCATTTTCATCTTGCAACAGCTTGCAGACAGCAGCAATCAAGTCAAAGGCTCACAGTACTTACTGCTGCATTTTAGCTGTGTTCAGAAGAGAGCGCATTCCATCTGAGTGTGTATAAGGTTTTACACCTCGGAGCAGCAACTGCCCTAAAGCTTCCAAATTTTCAAAGAGTTACATGGGGATTTATCCAGCCAAATCCCATTACAATCAATGGGAGCTGGGTGAATAATTACACTGCAGTTCTTTATAAATAATGGGGAAGGTTGCCAGTTATTGCTGATTATGATGCTGACTTCTTGTAGATATAGATCCGTGCGTCTGTTGGGAACTGCACTCAGACCACCAGGTTATTTCACATATCGGTATAGTTTCCGTATTTACTGTGCATTTCACTTCAAAGAACTGAGGTTGATGACTTCTGGTCCACTGTGTTAGCAGTCCGTCTCTTCTCCATCTCCTGTTGTTTCCTTTCACAATCCGAGTAACAAAAAATGGTGGTGTAAATAGAACTCCAACAAAGAGGTCTGTTGAGCCTGTAATGCTCCCCTGAAAGGAGGCTGTCTAGGGGATGAATGGAGCAGCCTCAGCCGAGCAGTAGCGGGGAAATAGATGACTTGGCATTGGACAGTGGCAGCCAGCAGGGTGCATATGCCCAGTGTAGTGACAGATAATGGTTAAGCTAGTCAGTTGGAGGGCTAAATGAGAGTACATTGTCTAACCCCGTAACCGTAACTAAATTGTAACCTGAAAAGAGTTTATAAACATCTGGCTGCTGGCCCATCTCTAGAGCTTAATAGTTAAATTGGAGGTGCAGAATTTTTTAAGGCTGCTAATCGTTATTGGAGCTATTACTGTCTTTTAGCAAATTAATTGCATTTCAAGATAGTAGAGAGTGTTAAATTGTGGTTAAAGCATCTCATTTATGATTGATGCTATTTCTATATGGAAATAGACATTCATTTGGAAACTCATTTTGGTTTCATGATATCCTGCTACTGATTTTATGGCTCTGCTAAGTATTTCATGCAGAACTCTAGTTCAGTGGTACACGTTAACTTCAATAATTGTTATGTTCATGTCTTTATCCAAATCCTCATCCGTTTAAACATGAATGGAGTAAGTGACACATCTATATCTTTAGATTTCTCACAAATTTAGCAGGACAGGAGCACATTTCCCTGTATGCTCCTGTTTTGTTTTAATATTGCTGTTCAGTAACAATGAGAAGCATATACTGCTTAGACTAATAATAAGCATGTGACCTCCTCTGCTGACTAGCTTTTCAAGCTTTTTATAGCTTCCATTATTAATAGGACAGCATCTATGTGCACCAGATTTGTGTTGCAAATACTTACAATAGTTGGAATAAATTTCTAATTACTTGAACAATGCACTGTAGCAGTACCAACTGAAATTCCTGTAAGCTACAGGCTTGCTAATTGTTTCCTTTAGTAAACCTAATTTATAGGGCTGTGCAAATAGTTGCTGGGTTTAAAGTATTTTGGCAGCTGAGCTGCAAAGAAAATGTTATGGACTGAATGGAAACTTAATTTCTTTAGAATTGTTAGCACAGCACAAAGATTGATTTGAGGTTATAGAAACATTTTTTAACACCTGGCAAACTGTTTCATTTGGTTTTTCATGTACATTTAATAAAAGAAAAGGATTGGATCATAAACATGAGAGGGAAGTAGTCCCACTTCTCCCATTTTATCTGCTGTTTGAGTGAGTAGGGCAATTTACCTGGGATGTTAACAACTTAAATTCAAGATTCCAAACCCCTTCAAACTTTTTCACTAAAATGTTTGCCTAACACTTGGATGAAAGTCTTAATGCTGGAAATAAAGTATTCTGAGGTGGAGCTGATTCTTTCCTAGGATATCTAGATTAAAAAAAAAAAAAAATCCAAATGGATCAAGCAAGTAAATCAAAATTTGTGGGTCAGGTTTCTTGTGCTGAATCTCCTCTGTGAGTCTGATGTGGGACTGTAGCACACATCCACAGAGGCAAGTGAGAGACTAAGGATCAGAGAAGGGCTCTGACCCTTCTACTTCATGTCCTCTCACTGCTGTGCAAAGTAGGTAACACAGTCATCGGGCCAGAGGCTTATTCTTTCTCCTTCCAATTGATTCTATAATTTTCTATAATTTGGAGCATACTCCCCATTTGAGTGTGCTGTTACCAAATTCTCTGGTTACTGTTTAAGGTCTCAATGTGCACTGGGGCATGGAACACAGAGGGGTAGAGAGGACAGATTTAAACCTGGGCCTCCCAGGGCCTGGTCAAGTGTTTGCCATCTTCTCTCACTTATCTCCTTGAGTGTGCATGAGTGAGTATAGCTAATGACAGTGAGTGTGCAGATCTGTTACCAAAAATGGAATATATATAGTTTCAGAAATGTCCACTGCCAACCATGGAAATGAAAGGGAAACAGCACTAGGTGAATTTCCCCAATTTATTTGAGTCATCCAAACCAATAAACCATATAATGAAAAAAATGTTCAGCCAGCTGTACTTGATTAATGAAACTTCTCATAGTGTGAAAATTGACAAAGACCTTGGGTGTTCCATTTATCTGAAATCGCTATCAATACTGTAACTTTTATAATGTTTTTTTGAAGAGGCTTTTGCTTTGGAAAATCTCTGAGCAATATTGCACATTTGGGGAAACTTGTTTTAAAAAAAACTTGCAGAAGGATTTATATTTTTGTTGTTTTCTAGTTTTTTATTGGATCTGGACTGAAACCAGTAACTAATAAGGTTTTAATTTTCAGTCTTTCTGAAGACTGTGCATTTTTTGATAGACCTTGGGTTTTCTTCCTGTTCTTTAACATACTTATGATTTACCTATCCCAATAAAGAATTTTTGGGTCTTTTTCCCATCTATTTTTACAGGACCAAATAAGATTTACTTGAGGATAGGTCTGCTATGTCTTTGTTGCTTTATCCTGAATGTATCTAGAGGAAAGTAAAATACAAAAAGAAGGTGCTTTGCCAGGCAAGGACATAACTTTTGTCATTCAGGTTCTCAAGGTCAAGTCTAACAAATCTAACTCTTCCCAAAGACAAATATTTTCTTCCCCACACCCCTTGCTTTCTTCCCCATCTGCAGCCTCCCTGCTTAGCTGTACCATTTATACCATGACAATGAGAATGAGCATGAAATGTTACACTAACAGTTCCTTTCTAGGGTTAAGCTAGTGGCAGATGACTTGAGGACCATGCAAGGCCTTGCCCCAAACTGGGGGTTTGCAGTGACCTTTTGTATCCCTATCACTAAAGATAAACGTGAAGAACCAGCCCTCCTCTGCCTTCCCAGGGATCTGTGCTCTTATCTCTAGTCATTGCTCACCAACACTTTTATCTGTCAAAACCCTCTCTGCTGCCCTAGCAACAAGCATCCAGGCTCTTTTCCAGCTGACATAAGCTTCCTGCCACCTTTTGATGACAAGAGCTTCCAACATTTCCAGCTGTCATGCTTTCAGCATCTGCTCCACATGTCACCAGGCTGACTTCACTGAACTTTGGGCAGCTTTGCACTTAGCCAATTGCCTGACACTACACTATGAGAATGACTTTATCCTGACCACAGTTACTTCTCCACCTCTTTATATGTCCACACAATGACAATCAGGGTTGATGTTTTTTTCTTCCCAATAGCCTTTGCTATTGCATTAGTATATAAATATATATAAATATATTAGTATATATTAGTATATAAATACATGTTTTATTTGGACTTAGTCAGCATTGACTAAAATTGCATTTTAGCCATCACCTATATTAGAGCAGTGGCTTCAGTAGGGCTCCATTAAATCTACTCACAATGCTTCTCTTCTACTTGGAGTTTGAGCAGGAGTGGCTCTTCTGAATCCTTGGTGTCCTTGACTTATATATAGCATGGAAATTAGAAAATAGATTCTCTTGCTATTCAACATTCAGACTCTTCAAAATAGTCAATGCTGCTACCTCTGTTTCTATTAATGTATATGGAATTTTACTGCTTATTTCCCTAGGACCAGCTCTAGGCCATCATTTCACACTTCATTAAGTCCACCTAGAGTATGTGTTGGTACCAAATTCCCTGGCAATTTTTGCCCTCTTTTCTTTTTTTTAACCCCTGTCTCGGCACTATCCTTTCAATAGTGTGTCAGAAATGAAATGCATCAGCCAGACGAGAATCTCCCACTGAAGTAGATTATGCCATTACAGTATTCACCAGCACCTCCTTCTTATCTCTTTTTTGAGTACTGCTGTGTGTAAAGTTTTCCACAAGTTCTTCTAGATCCTTTTTCTCCTTGAGAGGATCAAAGATAGAATGAGTGTGAGAGACAGACAAGCAGGAGGAGAGCTCAGCTAGCAAATGCTGCAAGCCTGGGCCTGGAGGTGCTCAGCCTTATCAAGACTACCATAAGACTGAAAAGCTAGATTTTTCATGTCCAAGACTCAGGTGTGCTGATGGTCATTCAACTGGCATCTCCTGCCCGCTGCTCTCCTGGCTTGTGGGAGATCAAGGGCTGGAACAGCACCCCAGCCCTAGCTCCTTGTCATGAGGGGTAGGTCCCTGGGGAACCCTTTAATGTGCTCCAGAGACAGGCTATACCAAGATGAAGTCGATACTGCAAACGCTTTAGCTGCCCTCACCAGCCTACCTTGGTGCTGGGCAAGGCACAGAGCAAATCAAATCTGAGCCTGCTGCAATTTACTTGTTTCTTTGGAAATGTCTGGGCTGAGGGCCTGTTTTTGAGGTGCACTTTATGTGACCTCCCTGCTTGATTGCTTGATCCCCAAGCAGACATGGAGATGGTGCAGCCATCACCATGGAACTAGGTAGGTCCCCTGCCCAGCTGCCAAACTCATCACAAGCCACTCATGGTATCTAGCTGTTTTCATTCAGGGCTCATTTGGGGCTGGGTAAAAGAGCTGAGCCCACACACTGTCTGCTGTGTGTGATCCAGGAAGATGGTGGGAACACACAGTTGGTAGTGGGATGGAGAAAATGATTGCTCTCTGGAGCAGCTCACCTTTGGATACAATCTGCAAACAATAAGTGTAGTTACTGCTGGGTGAACTTCACACTAAGGTAGGTTGTGGCACGTTACCAGCATAGATGTGCTATATTGCAGTCCACGTTCTCGACGTCTCCGGTGATCCTTTGGAGTTTCACATGTGAGGAAATGCATCTTTCATCCATTCTGACATCAGCTCAGCTGGTTAGAGCATGGTACTAATAATGCCAAGTTCAGTGGTCTCATTCCTGTGTGAGCCATTCACTTAAGAGTCAGTCTTGATGATCCTTGTGTGTCCCTTCCAACTCAAAATATTCTGTGATTCTGTGTTCTCTAACTATACTTGTGACTTTTATACTACTCCTTGCTAGGTACTAGCGAGTTGCAGCAGTTGCAAGGCAAATCTTAACAGTTGATGTAGTTTCCAGCTGTATTGTGTTAGAGACAGAAGTATTTAATACAAATCTTTTCTTGTTCATCTACTGTAGCAGTACAAAGTTGAGAAGGATGCTAATCTTTCTAGTAAGGTTTCTAAAGCTTAGTTCTGAATTGAGGGACTGATTTCCATGCAGTGTTTTCTTGTGAAGGCAGAGCTAGCTTTAGAATTCCAGAGGTACCTTATGAATTTACAAAGTCTATTTCGGTGGGGAAGCAAAAATGTCTTATTTCAGCTCTTCGAGTAAGTATCATATTCTAGTCAAATGTTGAAACAAAAGAGTAAAGACTAATTTATCATTTCACATGTGTGGGATACATTATAATACACTACTTGCTAATATTTTCAGCAGTCTAGGTCCCATTTCCAAAATCCCTGGGTGCCAGGTACATTAAACTCTCTAAGGATGCCTTGCAGCCAGATTTTTAGGTCTTGTGGGTACCTCAAGAAACAGATAAGCTTCTGTAGGCATATAACAGGATTTTAAATGCCTTCTTACATTGTTTCCAACAAAGTTATTTTTTTCTTCTGTTGTGTAAGTTACTTTAAAAATCAAAACCTAAGAATAGTTTTGAAATCTTTGAACTCATGCTTTAGTAGATGCTTTTGAAAATCCATCTCTATTTAAAATTCCCCATTGTGTGAAAAAAACCCAACAAAACAAACCAAACAACGTGCCATTCATATCACTGGGATGATTGCAGTGCTACAGATCACAGAATGTAAATGAGACAACTTTTCCCATATCAAGGAATTCAGCATCTGAACAGGCTGTGTGAGGCAAATAGATTATCTTGAAATTATTTTTCTTCCCTTTTTGAAAACAAATTATTAAACCTCCTAATTCTTAAATTACAGTGTATTTTCTTGTCTTTCCCGATTCTTTTTTTTGGGGGGAGTTGCCCTAGTTCCTGGAATTCTACCTCTCAAATCACTTTTGCCTTACCTGTTACAATTAAGCTATTGTTTTGCTTAGGAAAGTGGCCTGACTAAATTCAGGTTTGTGCCTCAGAGTAAACTGAAATGATTAATAGCTCTGCGTGTGCCTAATGATGTGAGCCCTGCAGCCACTACAGCACCTGTCCCAGTGTGTAACCAGCCAGGGTTCCCTATGGTGCATGGCTGGAGATTCACATAACAAAAAAGGCAATTAGACAATGTTAGGGATTTGAATTTAACTAACAATGCAGGGAAATTGCCAGGGAATGATTAGTTATCTCTTGCCTGATAAAAACAGGTATCACTGGAAAACTCTTTAATTGTCCTTCCATAGCGGCTCCATATGGAAAGTTTTATGTCTAATGAAGACTGTCAGGGTTAAGCTCTGAAAACAAAGATCTGGAAAGTTGAAAGTGTTCTTAAATTAGCATTTCTGCTACCTTCTTAGATCAGTCCTAAATCTGCCAGTTGCTGCTAGTTTTGGCCGTGCCTCTAATGGCAAGCTGTTGTGTCCAAACACAAAAAATTCGCCACAATTATAGCATCACTTTTGCGGTCTGAAAATTACTCCAAAAGGATGATCTGCAGCATCTGGGTTTTCAAAGAGCTGCATTAATAGTATTGCCTTATTGTGAGTCTTAGAAGGTATATAAGTTCTTTCTTGTGTCTGTCCTGTAAGACACTGAGCATACCTCTAACTTGTGCTGGTCATTCTGGCCGGACAGCTGCTCTGTGTGAGTGGTGATTGGTTTTGAAGTTTGCTCCATCAGCTGCTCCACAGTGCAGCTTTCTGTGTTGGTTGGTTATTTTGATCAGTTGTGAGAGCAATGGGCTGGCTGGCTGATTGCTGAGGTGTTCCTCCTGGCTGGGTGACAGGCTTGCTGGCTGACCCCAGCCAACTGGCTTTAACTCCAGTGGGGGATAGCGGCTAATATTTTCCAAGGCATCTAGGTGATTTAGGAGCCCATGGCTCACCCTGAAAGCAGTTGATGCATTTGGAAAATGTTACTCTATTAAACTCACCCCAAAGGGATATAGTGTGGGTTAATTTATGTTTGTAAGAGAGCTTGGGGTCTTGGATTCCTGTGATGTGAATATCTTGCACTCTCGTCTTCGTACAGAGGCAAACAAGATCCATTCCTGTGGTTGTTTCACCAGACAGTCAGGCTGTACTAAAAACTACATCTGCTGATAAGAAAGCAACTTCTAGATAAATCATATAGGCAGGTCTCTGAAGCCCAGAAATAATTCTGGCTCCAGTAACAAAAGCCTGGCTGCCCAGCCTAAGGAAGGCTGCCTACTGTTCTGGTAGCAATCAATCCATCGCCCTTCCTCTGGGCACTGCCAAATGTGGCCACATCACAACGGCTGTCAGAACTGGTAGGTTTGGTGAGGATGGCAGTAGGCTGCCAAAGCAGCCAAAGCTGAACTGCTCTACTGGCTGCAGGAGGTTGTGTATGTCCCAGCAGGCACCCTGGGGACAATGTGGTGGTCCTTTCCTGAGTCTTGGTCGCTCTGCTCTTGGTTGATACCCTTGACGGCTGAAGAGAAGTAGTGAGACATCTGAAAAAAGGTTGAGAGAGGTGCTTCATGGCCCAAGATTGAAAAACAAAGGGTTGTAACAACAGGGAGATATGCAGGAGACCTGGTTAGCAAGGGAAGGTGTGTACCTATTTATTCTTCATTCTTGCTCACATGTTCCTTAAATATCTTTATATTCTCCTGCTGCAGAATAGGTATAGTGGCCTGAGCTGACCAGCATGTGTCTGTGATGCTCCTTGTGGCATCTAACTGCCCTTCTGTCCTAAGAGAAAACCATTAATTAAATTTGCATGTCTCTTGCTGGATTTTCCACATGTATCTTTTTAAGTCTCCAGCTGGCCATTGGGATTTTTGTGACTTGTGTGCAGTTACACATATGAGTTCTTTAATAAACCATTCTGAGGGCAGAAGTGTCTATATGAGAGGGGTGAGAGATGGGATGGGTGGCTTCTCTATGGGTGTCTGAAGTGAATGAGAAGTGAGGGAGAAAACAAAGGATTAAGAAATAGTTAAAGAGAGCCTCAATAAGAAAGAAAGAAAGGAAAAGACAGGAATACTGCTGATGGGTTTTAAATTTGAATTTGGGCAGACATTTTTTTACACACTTGAGGGGAAGAAGTTGGAGGCAGACTTGGTTGCTGTTACATTTTCAAATTATAATCTAAGTACTGCCTTGATTATACATCAGTCTGATTGCTGTAGGCTAGTGATTAGAGCATAAAACTTGGAGAAAAAAACCCTTTTTTTTTCTTGACTGTAGAAGACTTGCTGGGTGGTTTTGAATGAGTTATTTCACTTCACTGTGCCTCATTTTTCCTGATCTGCAAAAGAAGGATATTAATGCCTATTCTTGCAAAGGCAGTCTGAGAAACTAAATGGAAACTTCTGTATAAATGTCAAGTGTCATTATTATTGTTATTAAACTAATCCATTGTAGTCAGCTGCTTTTACAGTTTTTATGAAAGTAAATACAATGGAAGCTACATAATTGGCTGCATAAAAATGTTGTTTTATTTAGAAAAGACAAAAAGTGTCTGAAAAAATGCAGCAGTGGGTTGCCATTTTCATCAATTGCAAAAGAAAACTTTGTTAGGAGTGAACCATACCAAGTAATAAAGTTACTCTGAAGTATATGTGGCAAAATTATGAGAAGTAACAGGCTCTGATAATTTTTGTTATATGTTTGGCTCACTATTTTCTTGTCAAAGATTTTCAGTTATTTTTGAGCAAGTAAGAGTAAAAATGTATGTATTTCCTTCTTTGCCAGTATCTGAGAGGTGAAGTTTCCTCAGGCTGTGACCTTAAAATCCTAATTTTCAGTTGAATAGTTTGTAATGTCTGCCTTTTACAGCATTAGAAACAGTACAACACATATTGACACTTATTGGTGAGGTGGATATGACCCATCTTTAAATAAAATTAAGAGCTACTAGAACAAGGTAATGGAACTTTGGGAAAAGGTGACTCCCATTACTCTTCACATTTGCCTAAATGCTGTTTGTCTGAAAGGTAATCCTACCTCTGTCAATTCACCTCAAGAGTGGATACTCCCAATGATTCAGCCAAAGGCTACATGCCCTATCAGTATGGCGGATTAATCTCTTAATCCAGGACACTGATTATACTAGCAAAATTGAATGTTTGACAGTTCAGTTTGTTCTTCTCCTGAATTTGTCCTCATATAAACAGGATTTTGCTGGTGTAATTGTGTTTATGTTGTGATAGAGGAAGGGGAATGTGATATGGGGCTTTTCTTTAAGACAGGGCACTGTTGATCATAGGTGATATGTCCTCATACATTTGAGTAATTTGGCAAAAATCTGTTATATGGTCTTGGCCTTAACATGACCCCAGAGTGAGTAACTTGTGACCTGTCTGTCCTCATCAGCATCAGTACTGCTGCCTCCTAGGACAGCCCAATTAAGATAATTTTATGGCTGCTGTAGGACAACTTAGTATCTGTGAGGCAGGCTGTGTGCAGCAGTCCTGGCTGTTCTTTTTCAGCCCTCAGTGACTGCATTGCAACAACTGCCTCTTCAAAGTGCTTTCCACCACGGGGCACACACGCCTGTTTTCTGCAAGTTCATCTTCAGACAGCTCCTCTGTATCTGTGAGCTTGTTCCCTCTAAACCCAAGGCTGTTCAGGTGCAGGCATTACATCATATGCTGAGCAGAATGGGTAGAGTGATAAAGCACCTCAATGCAAATGGCTTTGTAAGATGATGGAGAGAGTGCTGGTGTTAAACTAATTACACCATAACATGAAAAGAGTCAAATCTGACTTTCCTGGTAAGTCAGGTTCATTCAGAAGAAAGATTTTGCTGATATTTCAGCAAGGTATTGGCCTTTAAATACAGATACCATTTCATAAAATAATTAAGAGCCAGTTTGAAATGGGGATTTTATTTGGTGAGTGGTTACTTTTTTCCCATTTATTTATTTATTTATTTATTAATGAATTTATTTATTTATTTATTGTACATTTGAGGACATTTGTGAGGATTGCTCTTTTCTTGCATGGTCAGCATCCTACCACTGTTTGTACCAGGTGTAGTGAATGCTTAAGACCGTGGGAGAGGGCAAATAACTCATTTTTCTAAAACAATGTACATGTTGGATCTTTACTTTTCATATTTTGATCCTGATGATGAAAAATAACACTAAATTTATGAAAATAATGTGATTTATTTTTTTTTTACTTTACAGAAAAGTCTAGTGTTGGATTTGTATTCTGTCAGTGAAGAGTTAACATAAAATGTTGTTCTTGGGAATATGGGACTGCTCAGCCTGTCAGTGAAGCTAAGAAGAATTTTCTGTGTGTAACAGCACTGGGAAACAAGTCTGTTTTTCAGGGTAAGTAAAATAAAATTCTGGTAATACTCTTCATCAGAAAACATTTGTAAGAAAAATGCTGAAAAACATTCATTTAGTTACACTATTAGGTAGGCTTTATTTTCTTTCTCAATAAGAATAGTGAGTGTACATATGCACAAAAAATGCCTTGCTCTACCATTATTCTGAATTGCAAGTTGCAAATGACATTTGCCTCCTTAACATGCCTTTTTCAAGAAATGGAAAGATGGATATAATTTTTAAGACAGTAGTCTCATTGCAATTCTATGTCAGGAAAGTCCTCTGAGAAGATGAGAAAATGCAGGCAGTCGAACAAAGGAGCCACAGAAAAGAAGCCTCATCTCCAAGAGCTCAACAGACACGTATTAAAATGAGCTGACTGAACCTCAGTCCTGTGTCCTGTAGGCTCATCTTCGGGGAAATGAGGTCCACTACTGATTTTCTGATTGCAGCACTGGAGGCTTCCTTGTGCTTTTCTACTGGTCACTTAGGGTGGAATGACAAATTCTGCTTTGCCATGACGAAGTCCTGTTGGACATCTTTCTCCCAGCTCTCCCAAAATGGATTAAAGTGAATACAGACAGAGACAATGAGTAAACTATGATGTAAAGTTTATATACAAGAATATAACATTTATCTGGAGTATTTACAAGGTTAATTAAAGCAAATATTTTACAACTCTTTCAGATTAACCACTAGGTATATTACAGTTAGGCTACAGATCGTTTAATTGGCAAAATAATTAAAAAAAAAGTTGCATTCAGATCAACCAGCTCCAAAACTTGTTCATTTTTGTTTGGTTTTTTTTTTTTTTTTTCTTCTTCTGAGAGAGAAGGGCTCAAGCTTGTGGAAAATAATATGTGAGAATGGTTAACATACTCTTTCTGGTGCCTATGTTTCACATGCAAGAGTCATAACATGACCTTTATAGTGTTAATACAGAGGGGAAGCCGTGTCACCTGAGCGGAAGCGCCGTGCCCGTGGTGACAGGCCAGCCGTGCCCGTGGTGACAGGCCAGCCGTGCCCGTGGTGACAGGCCAGCCCCACGCTTGGCCTTCTCTGCGTCTCCTGCTGTGGCACAACAAACATGCACGCACACAGGGAGGCAGCAAGATAAATGAACCAGCATCACTGAAACGAAGAGGGAGAGACCTCAAAACAAAGTCACGTTTGCAACCATAAAAAAACCCCCCAAGCTTTAAGCGAGATACTTTAATACTTCCCAAAAATAGTCATTATTTTTTTTATTATTACATTTTAACCTATGTACAGAAAGAGAGGGGCTCGTCCCCTCTCGGAGTGCCGTCACTGTGTCTTGTGCCCACGGCATCTTGAGGCTCACAGGGGCCAAAGCAGGAAGGTGCAGGAGGCCCAGAGAGCTTGGGAGGGGGCGGCTGCTGGAGGAGAGCCAGAGACGGAGCCACTAACACTGCAGTTTGCGGATGCTGCGGGAGAACCGCTTGAAAGCCCGCTGCCCCTTCTGCCACCGCTTCAGGGAGGTGATCACCAGTTCCCCAGCTTGCTTCTGCCCCATCACCAAGTAGGGGACGTTGATGTCGTTCATCTCATCGCAGGTACACTGGAGGCCACCTTTGAGCCAGAGCACTATCTTCCTCAGATCTCTTTCTGTCAGCCCATTCAGCTTGTAGATGGCTTTACTCTTTGTTTCGGGGGTGATCTTGGTATCCCCATTGATGTAGGCAATCTCCTTCACTTTTATCTTCAAGGCTAATAGAGCGAGGGGAGGGGGAAGTGGGGAGAGGGAGAGAGATTGAGAGGTTTTTTTCCCATTAGTGCACATAAAGAGGACCTGGGGAGGGAGGTGCTCTATTGCTAATTAAACTGTCAGGGCTGACAGAAGAGGCAGCAGGTGGCTCCATTTCTAAAGCCACAAAGGGCATGCAAGTCATTTCAGTTTGAATCAACCTTAGGGTTGAGGTTTTTTGGTTTTCTTTTCTCCTCTCTCCCCTCCCCCTCTTTTCCCTTCCTTTCTAAATTAATATTTTTTCCAGCTTTTCTCCTGTTTGCAACAGAGAGAGGGCATGTTTGCTACACTAAACAGAGCACCATTTTTTTTTTTCTGGGAGAGGACAGCCTTCCTGAAAGTAGTGTTTGAAGGGGAGGTGGGGAGGCAGGTACCTAGACCTAATCTGAAATCTGATCTCTGCTGCAGCTCAAAACTTCTACACTTAATTTATTAGGCTGGAGAGGATTTTAGGCAAACCTGTAAGGAAATGATATTTCACATGCATTGTTTTTTTGAAAGAATAGATCCCGTGGAGGGCAAATTGGTCCAACAGCTGCATTCAATTTGGTAAAATAACTAGGAGGGGGATACAGGGCCCTGTAAGAAGCTGTGGGGCATGTTTAGCTTTAGGAGGATTTATCTGAGTGCAATTTGCCAGGCCAAAACTATTGATTGTTTCAGCTATTATGTCCCACAATCATGGTTTCAGATTTTGGGTGGGTTTTTGTTTTCTCTTTTTTTTTTAAATAAATACTTTTGAATTGTTACAGATACTTATACTACAAATCTGTTTCCAGGTATTAAACACTGACCTATTGTAAAAGGATTCCCCTCCTTATTCCCTTTTGCTCTTGAAATGCTAATGTGAGGATAATGTGTCCTTCAGTTGTCTGTGTTGAAGGGGCTTTCTTGTCCTCTTCTAACCCCAGATCTTCCCATTAAGTTTATATCCCCAATTGTCTGTGCATTACCTTCTCTGTCAAATGATATATAGAGCTTCATTCTTAATCTGTGGAGAGAGTCTTTCTTACGATACACTGAGATTGGTCATGCAGCTCTGTCTCAAACATCTAAATGAAGCTTTGCTCTACTTCTCCCCAGGCAATAGTCTGCATGAAAGATTTTCCTTTTTCTTTTTTTCTTTTTTTTTTTTTTTTTCATTTTACTTTCTATTGGGCTTGCCAGCAACATCCACATAAAAGAGCACTACTTCAAAACAGTAAACAGAAGAGAATGATAAAAAGGGCTACTTTTTACTCCAAGGTGGAATTTGATGTTTCATGACCCAATGTTAAAAGCCCTGCCTTTATTCAGGCACATCTCTTGCTGACTCCACTGGGAGTGGAGTGGTACCTGCCCCTCAGCTCTGAAGTTTCAAGCGAGGGGAGCTCTCCTTCCACTTACCAAAGTCGTTTTTGCAGAGGTTTTCCACGATGTCATTATCATCTTCATTTTTGTTTTTGCAGGCATCACAGACTTTGGGTGCTGGAAATGCAAGCAAACAGTCCCGGTCAGACCCGGGGAGAAAGGAACAGCAGGTGGCGTTGGGATCCCTTTGGGAAACGCCAGCTTCCCAACCCTTCACCCCAGAGCCTGCTCCGTCCCCCCCCGCCCCGGAGCTGCCCGAGCATTTGGTGGCGCTTTATCCTGCCGCAGACCCGCTGCAGGGGTCACGGTGGGCTCTTAAGGTCGCGCCTCAACCAAAAGGTTTTGTTTCAATGGGTAAAAAAGTACAAGGGGAGTGGGGAGGGAGGTCGAAACACAACACAGAGCACCCCAGCTCCGCGCAACAGAGACGACTCTTGTACGAGGCCATCGACCCTCTGGATGCCGCGCGGCCCCAGTGCCGGAATCCCAGACCTTTTTTTGGAGGATGGAGATGGGTGCAGGCCGGTGACAGTTCCCCGACGGTGCCTGCGGTTTCCCCGGCCCCCTTGGAAAAGCCTCCCTGAGCCTGGTCGGCGGCCACCTCCCCGGTCCCCCCGTCCCGGAGCACCGGGGCGTGCTGTAACTCAAGGCAGAGCCTTCGCTCCCCCGTGGAAAGCCGCGGAGGGGCCCCGCTGCCGCACCGGGGGCAGATGCTGCGGTCCCGGGCGAGCCGGCCGCTCCCTCTTACCTTCCCTGGTGACGGGGAGGATGTGGTCGCTGCTGGCCAGCGGGATGCAGAGGTCGTTGTCCTTGGGGAAGCGGCTGCAGTCCAGCATGTCGGGCCAGGGGAAGCCGAAAGCGGACATCACCGGGGCGCAGCTCTCCTTCACCTCCTCGCAGAGCGAGTGGCAGGGCTGGATGATCTCGTCCAGGTCGTCGATGCAGACGGGGGCAAAGAGGGAGCAGAGGAACTTCCTGGTGTCGGGGTGGCACTGCTTCTGCACCAGCGGGATCCAGGTGGACGCCTGCTCCAGCACCTCCTGCACCGTCTCATGCCCCAGCAGGTTGGGCAGCCGCATGCTCTGGTACTCGATGCCCCGGCACAGCAGCATCGGGGCGGGGATGGGCTTGCAGTTGGAGCGCTTGTAGGAGAAGTCGGGCTCCCCGAAGGGGAAGAGCCCGGCGGCCGAGCCCATGCACTGGGACGCCAGCAGGAGCAGGGCGCAGAGGCGGCGCTGCATTTTGGGGCGCGGAGGAGGTGGAGGGGGGGCTGGCGAAAGGCTCGGGGGGCCGGGGTGACGGGGCGGGCGGCGCGACGCTACCTCAGCCGCAGGCAGCGTCCCCCAGCCCGGGCTCCTGCTGCCAGGCGGGGACGGAGAGTCTGAGCGAGATGCTGGGGCAAACGGGAGTTTTCTGGATTTTTTTGTATGCAAATAGCAGGGGGAGCGGGGGCTGGGAGGAGCCTGGTGACAGCCATCCAGAAAGGATTGGTCACTACTTTCTCGGTCTGCTTTTGCTCAGGGGGATTGTCTTTTGGCAGGAAATCCTTGCAAGGAACATTTCGGTGCGAGCACGGAGAAGGAGGGAAAGATCCCGGCGAACAAAGAAGCCCGAGGAGCTCCTGCGCCGGGCAGGGGGCGCGGGGAGCTGGAGGTGAGCTTTGCCTCTGGCACAGCTGCTGCGGAGCTGCCCCCGCACCCCGGCACCCCCCGCACACCTTTGGAGTTTTTCGCTGCCAGCGGACGGGAGATGTGCCCGGGCCGGTTCCCAGGCAAGGGGCGAGGCTGGCGGCTCCCTCATCCCGCGGGGGGTGTCTGGCACCTCCGGCCCCTCCCTGCGATGGTGCCCGGGGCAGGCGCCGCAGGCAGCATCTGGGGGCTGCCGGCACTCCCGGCCCCACTCCGGCTCGGCAGCGCCCAGCCCTGGGGGCTGCCAGGCGGGGCCCTCCTGCTGCCCCCAGCCCCTCCTGCTGCCCCCAGCCCCTCCTGCTGCCCCCAGCCCCTCCTGCCCCGGGCCCTCCCCTGCCAGGAGCGGCGGCCTGCAGTGGACCCGGGCCCTACAGCCCCTGGATGGCCCCCGACTGCCAGTGGGGGATTTCCCCGAGTGGAAGAATCCAAGCGCTTTCGAAATAGTAGCACGTTTTTCTGAGGCTAAAAGGCCTGGCTCCGTGCAGCATAGGCACATCCCTTTCCCTTCTCTCCTGTCTTCACCTAGAAACTCCCTTAAAGAATTGTGTTTGTGTTGATTTAACACCAAGGGGAAGACAACAGGCAAGGCGCTGGGATCACAACTCAGCGTCAGTATGCTTTGGATAATTCTTGGATATTTAGTAATATTATTTATGGGATTATTATTGAAAAGAGTAGGCCTGTGTAGTATCATTTTGTGGTAAACCACATTCATTAATCAGCTACTGAATATTTCCCCTTACAGAGATGTTTTATGGGAAGCTAGCCTCAGCCACGATGACTTCTGTAAATTGCAGGATCTCTGTACATCCAGTTTCCCTGCTGGGCGTCCCACAGATGTGAGTCATTGCTTGTGGCATAGGAAAGAGATGGGACCTACAACATTCCTACCAGGAAAGCACAGGTCTGCCATGCTGGAGTGGCTGCAGTGCTGCCCCAGGCAGGCTGCTGTCACACGCTGAAGCCAGTGCCAGCTCTTTCAGAGGAGATTCCAAGATCCCTTCCTGTGGGCCAAGCTGATGAATGTAATCTCCCTGTAGGCCAGCTTCTCTCCTGAAGTTGTTTGACACCTGGAGAATCAATGTCCTGAATGTCTAATATCACTGTGGTAAGGCTTAAAAGTAGTTTATTTCTTACAGAGCTACACATTCTTGCCATTCATTACCTTTAAACAGAGCACATGTAAGCTGCAGGCCTCAGTTGCCTTCCCACTGATGCCTTATGGTGCCCATTGTAAGTCTATTTTGCCAAGTGCCAGAGGCTGTAGCCTTTCTCACTTGCCAGGAATGTCACTTGCAGCTCCTAGTGCTGGTTCTACAAGCCCAAACTCCTCTTTGGTGGAAGGAAATCTACCAACAGGTTTGTTCTTACCCTGAATGGGCAAGTTTGTGGTTTGTTTTTCTCTCTCCCTTTTTTCACTTTTTCTCATTTTTTGGAGTCATTGATATCCCCTCAGGTGGATTTCTGCATGATTGGAAGAAAGCTTGCCTGCTCCATAAATTCCTCGTGCACTGCTCTCCACAGATGCAGCCAGCTGGGCTATGTGGAAGCAAAGACCCAAATCTGAGCAGACTGTTTAGACTGGAGATAATAACCATTCCCTGTGGTGGAGGATGAGACACTTCCGACAGAAACCTGTTCATTCTTTTCACCAAAATTGTTTGCTTGTTTGTTTCCAGCCCACAGGAAATAAGCAGAAAAACCACACGTTTTTGTGGATTAAGCTTTGATTTGAAACAAGGTTTTATTGAGACCTTATTATTTCCATTTTTAATGACCCCCGGTGAACTCATTTACTGTAAGTTTGAAATGACTCGAGGTCACGTAAACCAAACCAGCCCACGCCTGCAGAGCCGAGCAATCAGTGGTGTCCCCGCTCTGATCCCTTGCAGGTGAAAGCTCCAGAGGGCGAGGCTGCCTTCAGTGCTCCCCGCTGCCAGCTCGGCCACGGCGTTCCCAGCCTGCCGACCCCAATGCTGTTCGCCGTGGCTGCAGGGCAGCAGTGCCCGCTCACCATCACCCAGCCACCTTCCCAGGCTGCGGATGATGCTCGCCCTGCCGGCCCGGCCCCGCTGCAGGCGGAGCGGGGCTGCTCGGGCTGCCCCGGGGCCGCTGCCCCCCGGCTGCCGGGGACACACCTCGGGGCCGGGCGGGGGATGTGCCCCAGCCGCCCGCGGCACACGCTGGGCCCGATAAACATCTCCGGTGTGAGGTTAATTGGGAAGGGAGATGAGGAGCGGGGCCGCCCCCCGCCCCCCGCCCCCGGGGAGTTCAACCCCGCGGGCCCCGCCCCGCCCGGCGCTCCAGGTGAGTGAGGTGCCCGCTGCCGCAAGGAAAGGCGCTGGGATCCACCTCCCGCGAAAGCCATCGGGCTTGGAGGCTTGGGTGACCTGGTCCGAGCTGGCAGGAGCCAAGCGGGGTCGCGCTCCTGAAATACAATGATGTTTTAAGGTATACCTCCATATTTTTTATCGTATTAAGGTGGGGTTTTTTTAATTGTTTCAAAGGCAGCATAGGCTTTTGAGCACCAGTAAATTCATCAAGTGCCATGGATAGTTAAGCCACTTTAAAGCCCTGAAAGTAGCATAAGCGTTTAAGCCACTTTAGATGTTTAAATCTGTATAAGCTGTTTAAACGCCTTTAATCCTCAAGTGCTCAAATCACCTTAAATCTTGGGAGTTAGGTGAGAGAATGAGCTGCCTGGAAAGAAAGACCTCAGCTTCAGTTCTCCCCAGCCTCAGTTACCTGATGGATGGTGGTGAAAATGAATGAACTGTGGGGAGTCCCTGGAACTTGCACTGAGTTCAGTGTAGCATCGTGTTCTAAGGAGCGTGCCTGTTCTGTGCCCTCTGAGTTAAAACAGTGATGCTGGTTCCTCTTGTTTTCAAGCCTTGATAAGAACTATGAACTTCTGTACATTTTTCTGATCAGTCCTGAAAGCCAAGATGTGCAAAAGGGAAAACGTATTGACACTTGCCTTTCTGCTAAAGAATAGGCAAGACACTTGCTTTGACACAGGCAGTAATAAAGAGTATGAATTTGTTAATCTGTGTCATACTTTTCTGTATCTTCTGTTTTGACATCACTCAGTCCCTTACCTGACTGTGTACTGTGTGTGGAAATCTCTTTGCTTCTCCTTTCTTCGTACCCTATGAGGTGTTTTGGTGATCTGGTGACCTTTGAGGCAAAAGCTGCCGGCACTGATGGCTGGCTCCTCCAGCCTGGGTCTCACATTCCTTTGTCACCGACCTGAAGGTGTCATTGTCCTTTTGGGTTGCAGAATCGTGGGATAACTGTGGCTGGAAGGAACCTCTAGAGACCATTTAGTCCAAATCAGTGCTCCAGGTTCAGAGTTTAGCCAGGTGGCTTGCAGTCTGACACTCCTGAGTCCTCTCTGGGATGCCTGCACCTCACTTGGGAGGCTTGATTCAAGGCTGTGTCTCAACCTTGCTCCCCTTCCTGGAGAAAAGGTTGAGCTTTCAGCTCCTTGGCAGCCCACAGATGGGTTTCCCTTCCTGGGGGATGGTGAGACTAGGATGGATGATTTCCCACTTTGGGAGCAATGATCTGCAAAGGGAGGCATGGATGCATGGAGGGCAGCCAAGCCTTACCTGGCACAAAGCACCCACCTTCTCCAGATGTTTGGGAGATGCTTTTGCTCCTGAATTGAGTCCCGCCCCACTGACTGGTGAGAGTTGCCAGGCCAAGCAGATTAAGGGAATACTGACCTCAGGGGGCTTTATAAGCAAAAAATTAGAGCTTGAGGACTTGCCCTGAACATCGTAGAGGAACAAAAGACCTGTGGCTTTTTAGCTCATTCTCTTCAGCTCATAAAAGGGCAGTGATGAGGACAAAACTGATTTTCTCACCGCAATGAAAACATCTGAAGAAAATTTCTGCTTACCTTTAAAAATGGTCTCCAACATCACACTAAAGAAATACTACTTTTTGCATCTCATAGTTGAATTTGACAAGAAAAAAGAAGTAGTATTGCATAGATTTTGATGTGAGGCAGCTCAGCAACAGGTTCCTCCTGTAGCTGTTTTGGTGGCTGATAACGCGGAATTTAACATTTTCCAGATCCGGACTGGGCAGTGATCTTATTTTCTGTTGCCACAACATTTAAAGTTCCACTGTTGAAAACTGCACATGCTACAGATATATCTTCCCTTCTTTCCCCCTCTTCTCTGGAGCACTCTGAACCCTCGGAATGCTCCCTTCCTCTGGAAGTAACCCTGAAAAAAATAATATCCTTTTCTTTGCTTTCTGTTTGGAATGCTCACTGAAAATGCAGCAGCGAGCGTTCTCGAAAGGTGTTGAGGATGTGCCTGAGCGGGACAGGGGGAAAATCTTGCTCGGGCGATGGCAGAAGAACCTCTTGGTGGCGCTTGTGCACACTATGTCGTGTTTTCCTTTGCCGGTGACAAACGGGGTATCGATCTTCCCCCTAGAAATGTGATGCTCTTTATTTCTGCTCGTTGCCCTTCTTCTCAAGAAACTCTGTTTGGTGACTGGAAAAGGCCCCGAACAGGCCATCTTTAGTCAGGATTTGATATCATGGAAGGGAAAGATCAAATTGAGGCTGATTACTTTCAAATGGAAATGAAACCAAGTCACAAAGAGTTTTCTAGGTTTTCACTTTTATTACTATTTTAATTTTAGTGATCATCGCCTCAATACTTTCGCTGCATTTAGTATCTTTAAAATTTCAAAAATTTTTTTCCACTTTGGAATGTTTTCTGTAGGAACATTATTAAATATTATTCCAAACTTTCCATTTATACAAAGCAGTAAATATAGGTGCTTAGATGTTGTATTATCCACACACACGCATATGTATAAAAATCCAGATTTATTTGTGTGCTAGTACTTCAGTACCTTAGGATCCTTCAAATTTATCAGACATGTATCTATATCTGGCTACAGTTTTTGTTGTGGTGAGCATTTTTGCTCATACAGAATTTCTGTTTGTAATTACCATTCCCTTTACTATCTATCTAATCTAAGTGCTGGATAGCAAAGGTAGCAGAACCATGCCCTGGAGGACTATAATTGCATGGTACCTGGTTTTTCCTAGTGTATTTTGTTTAAAAAGCTGTAATGTAATAAATCTTTCCTTTCTTTCCCCCTAGCTGCTATTTGCAGCCTGGTAGCTAGCAGCTTGAGCAGAGAGCGGGGCCCCACGCTGTGAGCCATACAAAAGGACAGGGTGTTCATACCAGAATTCCTGGGTTCTGTGTGGGGCACGGGTGGCTTCAGGTGGGGAGAAAGGAGAATTGCTGCCTACATCTGGGCTGGGTGACGGGGGACAGAAATGCTGCCATCATTGGCCACCTTTTGCTGTTGTTACTGTCATGAGGGGTCTAGCTCCAAATTTTACCCCCTGTTAGGACTTTGGCAGGTTTTGGCCATTTGTATCCAAAGTTGCTATTAGTGCTTCCCCTGATGAGTGGCTGAAGCTGTGGACATTGGTGATCTTCGGTGTGGATCTGTGTGCTAGGGGTGGGTCACATAAACCTGCAGATGCATGGGCAAAAATAGCCACTGACTGCTCTGCTTCTGCAGTGCTCAACAGGGAAAACAGCTGTAAGTGAGCGTGTCAGTGAGACAGGTATAGAAATCCCCTTTCAGAACTAATTGCTTCTTGCAGGGAAGTGGTCAGATTTGCTGATAGATAGCTAATCTAATGGCCTCAAGGTTTGGACACCCGTTACTTGTCAAAGGAAATGATTTTAAAATAATAATATTTTGTAGTAAAACATTTTAAAAAGTGAAATCAAGAGAACCTGTTCCCCAAAGCCATGCTATTTAAAATAAAGCAGTGAAACAGTGACGTCAGATTGATCTAATCAGCAAGCCTCTGTATTGCATTGGAGTTAAATTACACAGTGATTCAAATAATCAAACTAGTAGGCATGCAATCAGTAATTTAAATATATTTGCAGACTCTAGAGGTGGTATTTCTAAATAATAATTAAAAAAAAATCCAGAAGTTTGAAGTAGCTGACCCAAAGGCAATCTACGTGACATGGCTTATGATGTATTGGCATTTCCCAAGTTCAGAAATAACTGAGAAAAAGCAAGCAACTTTCATTTAACCTGTATTCAAGGAATATATTAAAACTTTTGTTCAACATCTCAAATTTCTTCTTTCCTCTAATATTCTGCTTTCAAGCTGGAATTGTTCAGTTTTACCTTCCTGACCTTGATGCAGAAATGTAAAGCTGAAGAGTCTTGTAACAGAATTCCTGTTTGAAATGCATTATAAACATGCTCTTCTCCACATGTATTTTTCTTTTCTTGGTACATGCAAATTCATACTTGTAATATAAGCTGAGGTAAGTTTTAGAACCATCTAGCACATTTATTAATTATTTTGGTGAATTTTCATACTTTAAATTATTAATTTGTTTCTGTAAATTTCTAAATTTTCATTATTCACAGCTCTCTGTTGACTGTGGGACTAATCCACCTTAGCTGCCTTCTACCCAAATAGTTTGCTGTTGCTTAGTCTTCTGTTCTGGTTGGAACTGCAAGTTTTGAAGAAAGTAAGTGTTTTGCATGCCATATTTCCAACTGATATGTAGTTGAGTTGACTTACTTTCTGCCGGGAAAACTTTATTTTTGGAAAAAACGTGAGAATGTGTTTCTCTGGTTTACTTGTGTAATATTTTTTTCCCCTTGAAGATTTCACAGCAAACAAGATTTGTTTAGATGCTGTAAGTAAAGTTGTAGCAGAAAGAGTGTCAGGGTCAGCTTAGAATTAATATTTACATCTGTGAATAATTAGTGAAATCATGTTGTTTTGAGTAGTTTTATAAACATTAAAAATAAAAGTTCCACAGTTTACAGACAGACATCATTTGCTACTTAATGTACAGAGTTACACATTTGGGGCTTGAAAGAGTCACGCTGAACAAGATGAACAAAGCTGAAACCATGTTGCATTATCTTCATTTGGTTTGGTTGAAAATGATGAAGTTATGTTGAAAATGATGCTTGAAATATCAGAGTAAACCCTTACAAATGGCAATATCAGTTTCCTTTACCCTGGTGTGCTGTCACCTGTGTTTTGTTCTTTTTTGCTTCTCTTTCCCTCACGATGATTTGCCCCTGTGGACACTGTGACTTCACCTGGCCTGTGTTGCACAGTCTGCCTGGGAGTGCCCCTCATAAGAGCGGCTCATTGTGGGCTGGGGTCATGAGTCAGTTCAAAGTTAGGGCTTCTTACATGGTCAAGCACGTAAAGAGCTGCCATTCTCTCCTCCCACCCTCAAGTGTTTGTAATTCTGACACCCTATGTATACAGTAGTTTTCTGACAGAGGTCACTTGCTGGTCGAGAGAACCATGAATCCGTGGAGAGCATTCCGAGGGTGTCAGCGTTCCCCACCCCAGGGAAGGACTGGGAGTGTGATGTGTGGCTGCTGAAGGTGTCCTGCATAGTCCTCTGCCTGACAGGGAACTTGGAGGCACAACCTACTGCCCTCCACACACATCCCCTCCTGCTCTTGTGTCATCTAATCAAGTATCTTTACAGGGATGTTTCTCTTTTGCCACTTAAAAAAAGACCTCCTAACAACTCCCAGGGAACCTTTGTCCCTTCCCCATTGGCCTGACCACATGTTTTGGGATTTCTCCCTCTGCTTAGTGTCACTGGACATGGGCAGGTTACAGCACTGTTAAGCTCTCCCTTTTACTGCAGAAGTATCATCCTCCAGCTGTGGCTACTAAAATCCAGAATGCTGTGGTCAGAATGGAAAAAATGAGAAGGAACCTTAGGGGAATTCAGGCCCTGGCGAGGAGTGCTATCAGTTCATGTGCTCCTTGGCTCCTGTTCTTGCTCTGTGGACCTGGTTGTGGTTCACCTGAGATGTGATTAGCCAGATAAATGGTAGTCTAGCTGGAAGGAATGTGTGACATCTGCATATATGGGTCTGTAACTTCAGTTTCCACATGCAAAGACGTGCAAACCTCTGCCCAGACCAGGGGACGGAAGCACGGTTCTACTTGGGAAATGGAGAAGATTCTAAATCACATAGAAAATTACTTTTGTTCTTTGGCCATACACCAGTCTCCATCTCTGTGGAAGACATTTGCCCTGAGATTCTGAGGAGGCCTTGGGCATTTGATCTGTGTTGCCTGGTGTAATTGTACTGGTTATTTGGATATCTTCCTTACTCATGCTCTAGGCTAGACTGGCAGGGCTAAAAGGAATTTGAGTAGCACTTCTGACAGCAAAGGGAGAAAATCATGATTTACAGAGTAAACTCATTAGATATATTCTTCTGTGCTTTTGAACTCTTTTGACAACAAATTTCACCCCTTTGCTAGCTACCAGAGCCTCAGACAGCTAAACCTGCTCCTGCTCGCTGAAAACCAGAGCAGCTCTGCAACACATTTCATTAAGCAGAAGGGAGGGAACGGGTTAACAACCTCTCCCCACAAAACCTAGTATAAATAAATAAGTATTATGGTTTTCAAAGCATTTTTTTCTTCTTCTTGAAGTATTTCTTAGAACAATTATGTGAGAAATCCGTTATATGTGAGGATTTTGTAATAGCAAAGTGAATTAGCTGTTTGCAGACCTGCTCCCCTCTGTAAATGGGAACATGCCATATGACAGTGGGCCAGATTTTACTGTTCTAGGCATCACTGATATAGCTGTTTATTCTCTGAGCCTGGAAGAGAGCCAGCAGGACTTAGTTTTATGAGGTTTAATGTAAAGGTGTTGTATTTCATGAGATGAAATCATAACACAGTGGGTTTGCAAGAATTCTGAAAGATTATTTTTTCAGAGTGTTGGCAAGCATGATTCTCCTGTGAATTACGTGTCTAAAAGAGAAATATAGATCTTCTTTCATTGGGTTGAAATGATAACTAATCCTTAATCCTTCCTAGATGGCCTGTGTCATTAATGCTGGCTGTGCATTTAAAATGTGTGCAGGTAACATCTTTAATTCTCTAAAGCTATGCAATGCACAGCTGTGCTATAGCCATAGGGGCTAGCCACATATTTGAAACGCCTGCTGTTATTTTTGGGATATGTCTCCAAGTTTTGGATGTTTTTTGTTCCTTGATTTTGTGAAGAAAAGAGAGGAGCATCTGGCATCTGTCACCTATTTATAGTTGTAGAAGAAGACCTATTAGCGTTATTACCTCTATCTGCAATGTGTCTGTGAATACCTACCTTAAGCTTGAGCAGATTTTCCTTTGGCTATTTGCTAGTAGAGAATGATAACTGTTGAGCAGTTTCTTGAGGTTTCCCTTCAGATCTGCCTCGTATATTAAGCAGATGAATGAGATTGCACTTATTTAGCAGTGTCAGTTCCCAGCTACTTTTCTCTGCTTTACAGCAGTGTTTGTGTATGCTCCCTCCCTTGCCCTGTTCTGGGGAAGCAGAAGGGTGGCTCTATGAAAGAGGTACAGGGCTGGGGAAAAAAAAATTCTTCTATTTTTAGCTTTGTTTAATTCAGTGAGATTTCAAACAAATTGTTGCAACTATCTGTGTAAGTTTTGTTTCTAGTAAAGGAGGTTTTGGCATTTTTAGAGTCAGTCCACTAATATTCCAAGGCCCCAGAGCTGAGCTCTGAAACTTTCCTCATTATTTAGCCTAGCACACAGGGTTGCTCAGCCTTGTCACCAGTCAAAGCAAGGTTAAGGTTTGGCTGTATGAATGTTCACAGATAACCCCTCAGTTGTAACCTTACAGGAAAATTGTCTTCTGCTTATGAGGGAGGTTGGCATCTTGCTCCTTGCAGTTAAATAATCTGAATTATATTATATTAAATAGATATTATTTTTAAATATACTGAGATTTTTTTCTTTAATTTCATAAGGAGGGTACAAATTCAGACTACTTTGGCTCTATTTTTTGTAACTATTTTAGGAGCATTTACACCTTAATGCATATTTGAACTTGGGTCACTCATTGGTGATATCATGCTATTGGTTTTGCATGTGGTGACAAGAGGTAATATACCAGTTAATTCCTTGACACTCATCAGTTATTTTACTTATTTGTTCATGCTGAAATTGGAGGTGATAGAAATGTACAGCTATGTGTTACTTTTTGGGTTAGATTTGCATAAATCGAAAAAGAGCCTGACTTACTGTGATGGCATTAACAAGTACAGCTTTATCCCCATCTGTGGCTACCAAATCAGGACTGTTTTTCAGAAGTTATTCCCTTCTCTAAATTGGCAGTTCATTATGGAGGATGCTGTTCAGTATTTGCAAACATTCTTTTGGAGGAGGGGATCTTATGCACTGCAGTATTTATGGCTGCATGGCTGGGAGCTTAAGCACAAAGTATCTTCCAGCCAGGCATCCATAAATCAAGCTGTGCTTTTGAAGGTGTAAGTCTAGATATCCCAAATTGTGACTTACTATATATTAATTCAAATGTAGTCATAATTATTAGGTGCCCTTTAGCCTACAGATGAAATGACTGGAAAAAAAGAGGATGACTTGACTATATAGAGAGAAGCTTTTTCCTGACTCAGGTTTTATTTTGCTCATATTTCACTGAAAAAAATTTCACTGAAGAACCATTACACAGAAATGCTTCCAGAAATGTTACAAGCCACAGACTAGTATGAAGTAAAGAATATTTTTAACTGCAACCACTTGATTGGGAAGAAGGAGGTGAGGCTTTCAGACAGCTGGAAGAAGTCTCCAGGCCCTACCTAGTTCTCATGGCAGGCTTTGGACACCCCAGCATCTGCTGAAGCAACAATACAGCTGAGCACACAAGCAACACAGGAGGTTTCTGGAGCTCATGCATGGTAATATCCTGGTGCAGGTGATGGAGCAGGCAGTGAGGGGAAATGCTCTGCAGGACTGGCTGGGGAGGCACAGGCTAGGGGCAGCTTTGGCTGTCGTGACTATGAGATGGTGGATCCTGAGATGAGGAAGCAAGGCAAATAACAGGACCATAGCCCTGGACTTCAGGAGAGAAAAGTTGGGCCTGTTCAGGTTCTTGTTTGGAAGAATTCCACAGGATATGAACCCAGGGAGATGAGGTGTTCAGGAGATCTGTTACTTTTTTCCAGGATCACATTCTCTGAATTCAGGAGCAGTCCATCATCCTGAGCAGGAAAACCAAGCAAAGGCAGCTTGGTTTCCTGCTAAGATGCCGGCACTGAAGAAAATAATTGTTTTTTAACTAAATTCAAGCACAATAAGCAACATGCATGAGGTAAAAACAGGGACAGGTAACTCAGGAGGCACATAGAGATGATGTCTAAGCATGCAGGGATGGAGTCAGGAAATCCAAAGCCTAGCTGGACTTGAATCTGACAAAGGACATGAAAGGAAGGGCTTTTACAGATACATTGGCAGTAAATGGGAGACAAGGGAAAATGTGGCTCTGCTTCTGAATGGGGCAGAGGACTTGGTGACAAAGGACACCAAATACAGAAGGTTCTCAGTGCCTTCCTCATCCAGATCTTCTCTGAGGCCAATTCTGTTTAACCTCTTCATTAATGACCTGGGCACTGATACAGAGTGCACCCTCATGAAGTTTGAAATAAAATGTATCATCATCTCAGGTGACACAAAACTCGGGAGTGAGAGAGACCAGATGGTTGTGCTGTCATTCAAAGAGACCTCGATAAGCTGGAGTAATGGGCCATAACAATCACATGATATTCATGAAAGCAAACTGCAAGGTCCTGCTGCTGAGGACAAACAACCTGGGGCACCAGTGCATAATGGGGATCGACCATCTGGAAGGCACCTTGGGACTTGAGGGTCCTGGCAAACACCAAGCTGATCCAGCAGTGCACTGTTTTGGTGAGGAAGGCTAAGAAATGCCCTGGGCTGTTAGGAGAGAGGTGGCCAGCAGGTGGAGGGAGGTGATCCTGCCCCTCTGCTCAGGACCTGTGAGGCCTGAAGTGCTGTGTCCAGTCCAATAAAAGCAAGATGTGAATTTACCTGAGACAACCCCCCTGAGAGTGCCACAAAGATGATAAAAGGATTGGAGCATCCCTCCTGTGAGGAAGGGCTGAGAGAACTGGAGAGGAGAAGTGTGGCTCTGCAAAAATAATCTGTGCAGGCCTTGGCTGTGAATACAGCATGAAGGGTTTTATTGTTAAGTTTAGAATAGTTTGCACAATGCTAGAATGCTCTTTTGTTTTAAGATGTATTTCTTGTGTTAATATGTATCTCTTTTGGGTTTTGATAAGAGTTTCTAGGACAGCTTTAGCCCCTGCTTAGAATCCTTTTTTATTGGTTCTCCCCTGCCTCACCACCTCTGTCATGCATAACTTCCTTCGTGTCCATCATATGATTCTTATCTTTGAAGTACAGTAATGTTAGCCACTGACCTCGCAAGACTGCCCTTGGCCCACCCCAGAACTTGTGCTGGATTTGTTAGAACTTAAGTGACTTAGTTTGGCATGATGTATTTAGATTGTTTTATGGGTGTCTGTAACTTTGAACCCACCCCAGAATTGTAGTATTAAACCGCCCACCACCCCAGGCTCGGGGTCTCTCTCCAGAGGCACCAGCCTGGTGGCTGGGGGGATTTCCCTGACCCCCTTTCCCCCCACCCCCGAATAAAGCCTCTGTTCCCTGGAAAATTCAGAGAGAGTCCCCTCTTTCTTAGTTCCAGCCTTTACAGCGTTACCCAGTTGCGAGACACGAATTCCCACAAAGTGACTTGTTGAGGCGTGCCGAGAGCAGCCGGGGAGCCCGGGCTGGACAAGGGCCGGGCCGAGCACGCACTGCAACAGAGAAGGTTTGGGAGGATCTCAGCAACATTTATAAACACCTGAAGGGAGGGTGAAAAGAGGATTGAGTCATGCTCTTTCCAGAGGTGCACAATGATAGAACCAGAAGGATTGGACACACACTGAAACACAGGAGATACTGTCTAAACAAAATATAAAACTTATTCAGTGTGAGGGTGGTTGAGCGCTGGCAGTTTGCTCAAAGAAGTTGTGGAGTCTCCATCTTTGGAGATATTAAAATCCTGACTGGACACTGTCCTGGGCAACTGACTTTGTCCCTGTTTGATCAGTGGGGTCGGACCAGCTGACCTCCAGAGGTCTCCTCCAACCTCAAGATTTCTGAGAGTCAGTGCATTTTCAAAGCCACAAGCAGTAGGGCTGTGTGGGACAGATGGAGTCAGCAGTACCTCTGCTGGTGAAACTGGTGGTAAGGGATCTAGAATCACCATTCTGGAGTAGTATAATTGACTGTGGGTTTTGAGGTTTTGGAACACCATGAGTACACAGGCTCATATTCTGGGAGCACATAAAACACAGCACTAAGCATCCCTTGGTAAAAATAAAACAATCAAGCGAAAAGCCTGCCTTTCTCATTATAACAACATGACGAAACATGAAATGTTCTTTTCCTCAGAATTCCAATTTTCTGTGATTAATTTTGTCAGACTGTAATCAGAAATAGATGCTCCATCAGAGACTGACACAAATGAGCTGTAGTCCAGGAGGAAGTGTGAGATCTCAGAATAGAAAACATGGTGTTAATAATATATTTTATTCAAGACAAAGAGGAGTTGCAAGTACTTAAATTATGGGTTATAGGGGAAAGTGAAAAAGTGATTTCTAGAAGGTAGCCAAAATCAGAGCCATTATTTGTCCCTACCGGCCATTTAGAACAGGAAATTATTGTTGTCTCTTGTTAGATTTTTCAGTTTTCCCTAGTTGATATGTAAGAAGATAATGAATAATGAAATTACATTAAAATGAAAGGTGTTCATTTTTTTTGCTAATTGGCCTGAGGGGAGAACATGACTGTGAAAATACTGGGAGGGTACAATACTTTTCAGAAATTAGATTCCTCTCACAAAAATTTTACTTCCAAAGTATGGAAAAATATTGCAGCTTTATCTGCTTTTGAAATGAAATATATAGGGCTTCAGAGGAGATGAAGCCTTCTGGCTGTGCCGAATGCAGTCCTTACCCTGACAAATCTTCAGGCCGTTTGTTTATGCTGTGTGCTCGAGCCAAATCCTCCAGCTCCCTTGGGTAATGGCACCCTTTGGATACAATCTGCCATTCGTTAAGTGCTTTGCTGCAAGGAGCCCTTTTTTATTACACTGAATTGCTCAAGCTTTGCTGGAAATCCCAGGTTTTGTCTGTGCACATATGCGTGGATATACTTGCAATGATTGCTGTGTTTAAGTGTTCCCCTGTGTGAGTGAATTTTAAGTGTGTACTGCATTCTGTGTGCTTGCACACACGTTTGGTTTCTGTGGGTGAGTGTGTATTCTGGCTGTGTGTGCAGGCATGTGCAAGCACACACACGCAGAGGAAAGGTTGGATTCAGAAACTGCTTTCTTGCCGGTTTACACAGCCACAAGGCACACATGCTCCCATTACAATGCATTTTCAGAAGTGTTTCTCTTCTATTTTGCCAGTGGGGAGAGGGAAATTTTTATTGCAATCATGTACAGAGATCTGTTCCTGAGCAGTGTAACCTGCTTTCCTACCAGGTGTCCTACGTCCCCCTGCTGTAATCCCAGGCTGTGGATTGCACACCATCTCTGGTCTCCCCTGCTCTCCCTCTGCCCAGAGAGTGTTGATGTTCTGGCAGTTGCTGTTAGCTATGGGAGCACTGCTTTGGGTTTCTGTCCCCTGCTTAGCTGGCAATCTTCAAATAGAAATGTAGTCTTTTGGCTGCTACCCTTCTGTCAAATGCTAATGCCATTGGCCAGTAGGGAAAAAAAGAATAGGGAGAGGAACTGGAGACACTTTCTCTAGCACTACGTAAGCCCCACCTCATTCAGAAATCAGGGTTACATCCAGGGATTTGAGGTAGAAGGGTCAAGGGGCAGGTGGTGTGCTGGCATAGAAGACATCGCTACTGTATGATATACAGAAACAATAATGACATGACTGTTGGCTCTTTTTATTTCTTTCCTTTTTTTTTTTCTTTTAAGATTTGTTTGCTTGTCCTAGCAATGAATCAAAGAAAATCAGAAGATTAAATAAGTGACATATGCTTTTTCTTCTGTAATTCATCAGCTTTTCCATTGCAAGAATGTCCCAGACTTTTGGAATCCATCTGTTCAGTTACAATAAACCTGAGTTTCAGCCTCCTGTTGTCATAACAATTCTCTCTGCAGGAGCAATAGGAGCTGGAGTGATTGATGAGATCTCAACTTACTATCCTCTTCCAGCCCAGGAAGAACATACTGCTGGGATAATTGACCCATTGTTTCAGCTCAACATGTAGGCAGTCTAGCAGATAAAAGGCACTTTGCATCTTCCAGCAGTTCTTCTCTGGTGGAGCTGTGCTGATTTGAAGCTAGGTTTGTATGGATGTGGATGGGAATTCAAAATCAGGTTGCTTTATTTTGACTGACACCAAAGAAGGGGTGAAGTTGCTATAGGCAATCATAACCCCTCAAGTTTAGAAGTGATATCTTGGGTAGTTTCTGTGGAACGAGGGAGGAGTCCCTACTGGACAGGGAACTTTTACCCCAAGGCTTAATACAGAAATCTTTTTGACTGTAGTTGTACAAGGCAGATGGGAGCAGATGTACTCAAGAAAATATTTTATTTCAATAGCAATAGTCAGATCAGACAAGAAGTGGCTGAAACATTGTGTTCTGTTTTTACCTGTGCAACAGGAGATAATGAAGAGCCTGGAAGTCTCAGGTCCCTCTCTTGCTTATTAATTTCTTCCTTTTCTTTGGGGTTACTTCCTTTTTCTCCAGCCCTTTGCCTTAGCCTTTTTGGCAGTTACATGCAGAGTGTATTACCAACTCCTGTACAAAAAGAGCTGTCAAGCCTTCAATAAGAATATCAACCGGTCTATTCCTGGCCATTCCTCCACAAACAGGAGCTAATAAATTCCCATCACTGAAAAGGGAACAACTACACTGTGTAGAAGTCTCTGGGAGGTTTGATTTTGCTCGCTTCAATTTGCATGGTGACACAAAGGTTACAGGGTTGTCATATAGTCTGGGAGGTAACTGTCATGGAAGAGTTGTGGCTTCTGCATTCCCATATGTTATTTCAGGTGGGTGTTCTACAAATCCCAACTGGCATCACAAAGAGATAGTGGCAAGCAAAGGTTATCCATAAGATGCCATTTCCCCCAATCTGTTCTCTAGTAAGATGCCACTAGCTGTTACTTTACTGTGCCCTAGGGGATCTAAAATAAAGGATTTTAGACCTAATCTCAAATTCTGTGTCTCATTCCAAGGACAAGTGGCCCTTCTGTGTGTCAAGTTGCGCTGGACATCCAAACTGGTGCTAGAGCTTCACAGTAAAGGTATTATGCCTTTCCAAAACTATTTGGTGTAGATCATGTACCTCTGCAGACATTTTGGTAGAGGCCAAAGGAGCTGCCTGTATTGATTTACTCATGGGGCTTGGAGAGAGCTGTGGGAGTCGGAGTGAACCTTCGCTGAGTAATTTCTTGGACTCTGTAGGGGAATGTATCTGCCTGAAGGGAGAGGGAAAACCGGGATTTTAGGGAAGATCACAATCTGACTTCTCTTCGATCTGTGAAACTAATACACTTCTTATGCAGGCCACCTCTAGCTGTGGGGTTTTCACTTCCTGTGAAGATGTCTGGAGTGTTTTCTTTGTGGTACAGCCTGTTCAAGGCTCTGTTGATGAATTAGGTAATGTTCAAATTTTATGTGAAAATTTGTGCAATTATCTCTCAGAGCTAAGAGGAAGGCCAACATGCCCGCCTTTGATCAAATGCACATGGTTTCATTTTCCGCTCTTCTGCACATACAAAATTGAATGCTTTTTAAAATTGCACTTGCATAGAGGTTGCTTTATGCACTATGCAAGCTTTTTGATACATGAGACTACTACATGATCCAGTGTGAGCTGTGAACCACTGATAACTTCTGCTAATTCTGATACTAAGTGCCTTGCCTTTGGAAGCATGATATAGCTGCATGAGTTTAGGTTTTAGTTTCCAAAGTATGCTAATAGAAGATTCTTCTAAATACTGGAGAATACATCTTTGGCTAGCAGAATTCCTAAAACTGATTTCCCTTTGCAAACCACACTCTGCTGATTCAGACTGAAGAATGCTTTAAGCCTTTTGTCTGTAAGGTACATGTCTTATGTAGGCTTCTGTTTTAATTTACTGCACTTGTAAGCAGGTTTTTCAAACTAGTCACAGTGGTCTCTTATAAATCACAAGAAATAGTCCACCCTCAATACCCTTTCCAGTTCTACCCAATGAGTCAAGGCTTGTCAAAGACCATTTTAGAAATCTCGAATAAATCTGACATTATGTTGAGACAGCTGTTAAATATATATTTTTTCCCCCAGGTTTCCTTTCCTTCACTATGAACAATGCAATTGTAGTGCTATTTTTAGCCCAACTTTTCAGTCATATGTATTTCTACCTTCCATGCACACTTAAGTTAATTTATTCTAACATGAAAAATACTGGGAAAGTCACTAACCCCCACAAAAGGTTTTTACAAGCTGAACTAGAGGCTAGCTGTTGCTCATATACACTCCAGATGCCCAAGCCCACCATTAAAGGAATGAAATCAGATTTCAGGGTGCAGTCTGACTCTTATGTATGTCTTCCTTGAAAACAAATGTCTCTTCAAAATGAAAACCTCAGCAGAGGTACCTAAAATAACCTTGTGTCTGAAGGCAGTTTGCTTCAGTGTGGAAGGGAGAGTGAAGTCTGTTGATCTTTCTATTTGTTTAATAGGATTTTACCTAGCAGGTGAGAGTAGAGGTATTGTGGGGTTTTTTTTGGTGTGTTTGTTTTTACTAAGAAACGTGATATGAAAAACAGAAGCCTGCTGTTTGTCACCCAGTCTTTCTGAAGTTGTTGGGAGTGTTGTGCTCTTCAATCATTGGTGGATCACTCTTAGGTTGGTGACCATCTTCTCCTTCCTTTTTGCAAGTGCCCCTTTCTGCTCCTGCTTTTTCTTTGTAGACTGGCCTGAAGGTGAGAATTTGAAACCAGTGTGGTGTGCATGTGGGGTGAGATCCTTGCTGTCCACCAGGGGCTTTTCTCCAGCTTCCTAACTTTTATTCTTCAAGAGTGATCAGGAAAGGTGCATTTCTGTATGAGGGCAGGAATGTATCTGATGAGCTCAGGTAGCTGGGCAAAGACATGTGTTCCCCAGTGATGTGCTGGGGACCAACCAGTTCATCACTAATGGTGACTGGTAGTGAGTCAGGAATGGGGAAAATGAGGTGGATAACAGTGATGCATCTGTGCTGGTAGTTAAGTGTATGGTAGTTAAGTAGTATGGTCTGCTTTCAGCTTCTAAGTTAAGGAATAACATCACCAGCTTGGAAAAAAAAAGTGGAGAACTGTAACTCCTCTATTGTTGCCTTTCCAAAGGGGATTAAATAAGACAATAACTAATAAATAATATAGAGAGCTTATGGGTCTGTCTTCAATCGGAGTTTAAACAAAGAGGTCTGGGCTTTTTAAGTGCCTTCTCAAATGTGCAGCTTTCTGGAAATATGTCTTGCCACAACATCCCTGGCATGGCTACAGAGACGGTACTTCCTCCCTGAGCAGTGGTGGCCGAGCCGCGACAAGTGAGGGCAATGCCGGGCTGGTGGTGACAAAGCGGTGCCGCCGCGCCGTCCCTGTCACGGCTCTGTGTGTGGCCAGCACCGTCTGTGCTCAGGGGCTGCACATGTGTGTGGTGTGACCCAGTGCCACCTTCCTGGGACACCTGTGCCCTCAGCTGCTGCAGCCCAGTCCTGCTGGCTGGAGGGCAGGCCCCACACCCCACTGGGGTGCTGGCTGGCTCCCGCAGGGAGTGAAGGACTTGGGAGCGTCTCAGGCACACTTGACTGCTGGTCACTGGAGAGAATCAAAAAATCAGAGAATTAACCAAGGCTATATGTAAAAATTGGGTTTTGTGCCTACTCTGGGCATTGAGGAGAGGGTCCTTCTTTCTTTCCTGTAGGCCAGAGAGGAGAGCTCACCTGCTTTTTATTCATGGCCACCCTTCACTCTGCACCAAAATGCATGTTTTCTGTAACCCATTAGGAAGGGTGGAAGACTTAGATGTTATTCATGTTGTGTCTATGGCCCTTGCAATTATAAACTTCCTGAGATCAGAGGGAATAAATCCTTGCCAATTAGAAGGTCTTTTAATGTCAAGTTGTGACTAATAAACATCTGAGCTGCAGATGTGGTACTGTAGGTGTACCTGTTGCCTTGAACTTTTCTAGCATTAATTACTCTGGTGATTGCGGGTCATGGTTATGCACCTTAGCTATTTCTGAGGATGAAATAATGCGTTTTCTCTTTGTTCCTTGTCCATTTGTGCAATGCAGAGATGTCAGCCCAGTCAAAAAAGCAAATTTCCATTTCAGCCATAATTTTAAGCTGTGTTTACAACTGCAAAACAATGTTATTTGCATGCTGTATGCTTTTAAAGGTGTGTTTCCGCAGCCACCATCACCAGAATTCAACATCTTAACTAAGGAAACCTTACCATCTGGTAAAAATGAAAAATAGGGTCCCAGTAATGCACAAAAGCACAGTTTATACAGAACTCAGGTGGGTTTGGATGCTAGTAGGTATCAAGGTCAGGCATCAGTGCTCCTATGATAAAGTTAAAACTCATTTTTCCTATGTCTAGAAACAGTTTTGAACATAATTGGAAACTCTGGATCCTAACTCTGAAATCTGAGACTGTCTGGCATCAGCACAGATTTTAATGACTTGACATCTCTTTGTTCACACTAGTATCCCAGGGCAAAACACCCCCATATGAGGCACTTTTTACTCCAAATTCATATCTTAGTTTCATGGCTGTGGTAATGACAGAAGTAGTTGATTAGTAATGGCCATCCCCTTTCTGTTTCCCCTGGCCTTGTTTCTCTCTTGAATAGAGTTTACAACTTTTTTTTTTTTTTTCCCCCCTTGGCTTTACAGTAGTACTGCATCAAACATTACCCGTAATCTTTTGTCCTAAGCATTTCAAGTGCCTTTCATGAAGTCAGGGCCTCCATGCTGTGAAACACTGACCCCACTGTGATTCCATTTGTAATGTGGTTTCATCTCTAACAGTTTCTTGCTCTGTGTTTCCCCACTGCACAGCTGTGTGTGTTGGGAGGTGAGAGAGGGGACAGGGACCATGGTTTGAAAATCTTGCCTTTTCTCACCCCTGGTTTTCTCCTCATCACCCTGTTCCAACTTCTTAATTGCAAAGTTACCCAAAGCAACCCAGCACCGTATAATGGTACCTGTGAATGAAACCTCACCTTTTATTAATGTTAAGTATGTTTCTCTTACTATGCTAATGTCTGGAAAGTATTCTGCAGATAGGCCACAAATTACTTTAGAATATTTTCTTTGTGTTATTTTGCTCTCTGCCCTGGATCAGCAAGAATATGGTTCAAATATTAATTTTATGGTGTGTCTCTCAAGAGTGGATTATAATGTTCAATTATGCATTCCATCTGCAAGGCACTGGATGAACAATCCTGCACTAAATAAAAACCCCGATGTGTTTTAAAGAAGAAACAGAAAGAAAGGATATGGCACATAAAAGCAATGGAAGAAGAGCCTTCCATTATGCTTGCCTTTGTGTAAAATCAGAGGGAATTGTGTAAACCAGACAGAAGTCAAATGTCTCAAAAAAAGAGTTGTACATGACTTAGATTATGTCATGCTATTAAAACCTTTCTGCAAGATCCAAGTTTAGAAGTGAATGATGCCTCAGATAATATACTGGAGACCTTATGATGCACAGATTTCACACACTCTTTCCACACACCCATGCACATGTGTGTGGGTGTTCTACTTTGTTCCGTAAACCCCCTTAAAGATCTGCCTCTGGGAAGCATCCCGTCTCTGTGGGCAGTGCGAGAAGTGCTCTAGTGCTTGCAATGGCATTCTCTTGTCCTTGGGGTTTTCCCTACAGCAGGAAAACCTGAACAAGGCTATGGCTTCTGTCACAGTCTAGAGACATAAAAGCGTAATTATTTTGAATCCTTGTCCCCGTACTCAAGGTTGGTGATTCAGGGTGATATTTGCTTTGGAGCCAAATGGTTATCTTTGTGTCATTCAGCACAGTGTAAATCTCCCTGATGATGCTGCCCAAATTCTATGGGTCCTCTCAAGAACATCTCCATTTTTCTCACAATGCTTTTTAATGTGGACTGTGAGATCTTGGTGGCTGTGGAACTTCTTTCTCACAGGAGCAGCTGGAACTAAGCTTAGGACATGCATTTAGGTAATGAGGAGGCCTAGTGAAAGCCCAGTGTTGAACAGCAAGGCTCTGAAGCACGGCTGACTGGGGCAAAGGCAGATGCAGGGTATCAGGCTGAAATTCAGCAGCCAAGGATGTCTTCCAAGTAAGCCCAAGCATAGAAAGGGATGGCCACTCTTCAATGCAGATACTTTGAATGCCATTGAGAATGGGGTGGAGCAAGTTCTGGTGAGGGAGAAAGCTGGTGGAGCCTGTTCTGTGCTCTCCCTTGGGATAGCAGCCCAAGTGCTTCTCTGTGTGGGCGCTCAACCATTCAGGTTTACTAGAAGGAGTATTTCAAGTATTCCTCCCCAGAGTGTTTGCTTTTTTCAGGAAAACACACTGCTTCTTTCTTTGGCACCTCCCCAAGTGCTCTTGGCAAAGCTGTCAAATGTGTCATTGTAATGGGAGGCCTCTTTGCCGCGGTTTGAGCAGCAAGAGCTGGCTGGGAAGTGCGGGGCCGGTCTGAGGAGGACTGGTTGCAGAGAGCTCTCAGCGGAAATCCTTTGACTCTGGAACTTGTTTGCTCTGGCAAACTCCCTATGCCTGTCTGGACATAAAGAGGGTTCAAGACACATGGCTTTTGTTTGGTTTTCCTGGAGGGAAGGCTTTGCTTTTCATTTGGCTGAATTTCTGGGTGGTAGAGAAAGAGGGAGAGAGAGAGAGAGTGTGTGTGTATGCTTCAGGCTGTATTGATCTGTGTCTTGTGTGAGGGTGATACCGGTGCTTTTCAGTGACCTTTTGCTTTCTGAATCAGATGTAAGCACCACAGAGGCAGGCTCTTCATGTGCCTTTGACAATGAAATAGAGGTCAAAGTACATGAAGGAAGGCTTCTCTCGTTTCTTAGCTGCAGGTGGAGATCAGATGGATGCTCTCACTCTGTAGCTCCCAGCAGCCTCCAGCTCTTTTTCTGCCACCCTGGGTCTTCTGTCACAACCTCACATGGTCCTGACCCACCTGAAGAGCTCTCAAGTGGTCAGGAAAGGGAATTCACCAGAAGGTATGGCATGCAGAAGACCTCTCCATGAGGGAGAATTACCTGAGTGCAGAGAAAATCACTGTAAGAAGACAACACACATTCTCTAATGTATTGTTTAAAAAGTGGTGGTGGGTAGGAAAGCTTTGACTTTGCCTTCTAGAAAGATTGATTATTTATTTGTGAAATATAATCACATAAGGTAGTGCTTGTAATTGTAGACTTGTTCTGAGAAGATAAGACGCAACATTTTGTTAATCCATGGATTCTGGAGAGACTCTGGTTTTTAAAAATGCTTTGAATCCATGCCATGCATTGAATGAAAAGGCACACAAACTGAAACACAATTTAGCAGCAAGTCTGATCATTTTGTCTCCCCAAATCCAGTCTGGCAGATCCTAGATCATTGCATTATGCGTTAGAGGCCATGTGGCAGGGAAAACAATCAACTTGAAGAGCATAATAAAGTGAGGTTGCACAGCCCCTAGCAGCCAGGGATGTTGCTGAAAAACAAATCGTCAAGAAGTGTGTTTTCAGGAGCATCGTGTGAAAGGCTGAAGGTTTGCTATTCTGAGGGGGCTGCAAATGTACAGCTTGTAAGCACTGACATGAAACAGGAGTTCTGGATTTTGAGACTTATTTTCCCCCAAACCACTTACAGACTCTGGAAAAGAACTTCAAGAAAGTGTCAGCCTTGAGCACTGAACACCTAGAACTGGATTGCTGAGCCTCTGAAGGCACAAATTGGGGGATTTTTTTCACTGGTTTTGTTTCACTATGGGCAATGCTCCTCCAAATTCTCAGAAGTCAGGTAACGGCATCCAGTAATTGCACCTTCGTCCTTGTAATAGCTAGTGTGATTTCTAACAAGTTGCACAAGTTGCTTTAAGCACATCCCTGTTTCCCTGAGATACACTGTGGTTTTGCCAGAAATTTGTAAGTTAGAACACAGCCCCTGCTGAACCAGTGGGTGCTCCCAGTGTGCTACGACTTCATCAGATAGTACAGAAAAGACAGAAAAGTAGGAAGAGATTAAGTTACACGAGGGAAAGATGTAAAAGTGCACCATGCATCCTGTGAAATCAGTCTAGGAAAAAAACAAGCCTCAGTAGTGCAAAGGGAAGTCAAGTCTTTAAAAGGGATTGCCCACTGGGAAGTACAGTGTCTACAATAAGACTTTGAAAGTATATTTAGCACAATGCTTCTCACAGAAATGAATATGTGGGAACTAGGCCATGTTTTCAAATAAGATGTAGTTTTCTTAACTATCTCCCCAAAAAGACATGCCTGGAAAGTGCATTAGGTGTCTCCTTTCCTTTCCTCTTGCCACAATATTTTGCATGCTGATGTCTCTTGGAAGGGCTGAGATCCCTGGTTTGTGCATGTGCAAGCATGGAGAGAGCTACAGGTGCTGCAGAGCAGCATCCCCCCTACTGAGCAGCAGGTGGTCTGTCTGCTCAAGCCTTGTCTCCCAAGGACATTTCTAATTGAGATCTTTACAGGGAGAGGGGGATAACCTGTGTCATGCTTCAGTATCCTGGCTCAATTCGAGTTTAAGGAATTCAACTGACTTTTTATGCGAGGTTGTCCTGCAGAGATATTCCTTTTCAGGAGAATATTATTTACTTCAAATGTAAAATTCATACCTCATGTGTTACTGCAGCTGCAGTATTTCAGCCTGTTGGAAGATGAAAGATTTCTGTGCATGAAGCCAACCAGAGCGACCCAAATCTGTGAAGTGAGGGTTACTCCTTCCAACAGCAGCATCTTTGCACAGAATCTTTTATCCAGGAACCTCACAAAGTTCATACAGGGGAAGTGGAAATACCTGCACCTGGGGAGGAAATCCCCTGGGAACATGTTGTGGGCCACCCAGGTGGAAAGCAGCTTGGCAGAGAAAGACCTGGGGAATGTGTGCTTGGGACAAATGTATGAAATGTACCCTAGGCTGCTTTAGGAGAGGTATTGCCAGCAGGTCAAGGGTGTCAGCCTTCTCCTCTTCTAAACACTGCTTAGGCCTCACCATGAGTGCTGTGTGCAGTTATGGGCCCCCGATACAAAGAAGTTATAGACACACTAAACAGAGTCCAGCAAAGAATCATGAAGACAATGAAAGGACTGGAACTCTCCTCCTGTGAGAAATGGCTTAAAGAGCTACTGCCACTGTTCAGCCTGGAGAAGTTTTGAAGAGGACCTCATCAATACTTGAAGGGAAAGTCTGTAGAACACAGATACAGGCTTTTTTTCTGGCTTTTTCAGGACCAGAGGCAATGGTCACAAACTGAAACACTGGAGGTGCCGCGTGAACATAAAAAGGAGCTCTTCTGTTGTGAGAATGAATAAACACTGGCAGGGTTGCCCAAAGGAGCTGTGAAGTCTCCATCCTCAGAGGTATATTCAATACATACTGGATGTGGTCATAGACAACCACCTCTAAGTGGCTCTATTTGAGCAGTGGGTTTGGACAAGGTGACCCCCCAGAGGTCTCTTTCAACAGCAACCATTCTGTGATCTAGGACAATTCCTACTTTTTAAAAATATTTTTCTGGAGTGCTTTGAAACAAAACCATGCGAAGAATGGGGATCCAGCTAGGAGAGCACTTTGACATCACATCTTTTTGTCCCCCTGTTTTGACTCCCCAACTGAGATCTGCCAGATATGCTGTTCAGTCTTGACTTTACGATCTTCAGTAGCACCAGAACAAGAAAGCAGATGCCAAATAAATAATTGTGGAGTTTGGAAGGCTTTTCCCTGATACTCAGCATAAGGGAGATTATAATGCTCTCTTCAGTCTTTGATAGAAAATTGTGAGTGCTGGAGTCTGCCTGTTCTGTTTGCATTCATCTCATATGCCTGAGTCTGAGCTTGCCCGGTGTCTTATTCAGTAGCCAGATTTTTAATTCATACTGTACAAAGCAGACAGGTGTGTTTGTGGTGGCCATTTTACTGTCAAGAGTCCACCTAGGCTGTGAGTAGGTCCTGGTTGTCTATATTGACAGTCTGATCTTGTGAGTTATCTTAGAGGATTTGTTAGGATGTTCTAGACAGAGATAATCCATCTTGTGATCTGCAGAGTACAAATACGGAGACAGTCAACCCCCAGCTTCCTGCTTTAGGAACAGAGGTCTCTTCCAGCCTCATTGGGTAGGGATGAAGGGAGTTTTAGACTCTACAATCTGCATACCAGCTAAGCAAGGAAAATAGCTTCCTTCCTTCCTAACTTGGACACAGTAAAGGCAAATGCATTCTGGTGACATGATTTCTCCCTGAAGCAAAATGCTTTCAGAGCTTCACCGGCCATATGGAGTTCTGCACACGCAGTTTTCCATGAATATTGCATTAATCCATATTCCAAGTTATGAATTGCAATCAATCCATCCTTGTGCTAACCAAGCTACAGCTGCTCCCAGCTGAAAAGTCTTTTGAACTCTGCCAGACGAAATATTCCAAGTCTCGTTCCAAGGTGCAGTAATTGTCATTGTGGTTCTCAGGCTTTCATACATATTTAATTTAGAGTACATATAGAAATGTGCATTCTGCTTATACTGAAGCTGGTGCCAGTGCTTACAGTGATGTTGTCTGAAAACTAACGAAAGACCAAAATTGCTTCAATACTTGTAGTATGTTGATTTTAACTTTAGTACAATTAAGCAGTATTGGTAGTAAATAATTCAAAACCCAAAGTGAATGTGCTGCATGGCACTTAAAAGGAAAGCATCTGCTGCAAAGTTTCAGGGTGTATCTGGGCTTCCTCTGGATTTGTGGTGTTCAGAGCTAGAAGACAACCTTGCCCTCTTGCAAACACAGGAGCTGTTTATGAGTGGACATGGTAACTGGGATCCAGATTTTCTGGTGCTTCCCATCTAGTCCAGTTCTGCCTTGGCTTGTTGCAGGGAAGCAACATCACCTCAGATGTGTAGACTGGTGATCTCATAGGGGATTTAAAGCATTTAATTTTATTTAGAGGTCTAGGATTTTAAAATTCTTTTTTTTAATATCTTAATATTAGTGAATTACATTTAAACTCTCTCAATTAATAAAAAAAACCATTTTGATGTAATGTGGGAATTCTCTTCCATTTCACCAATTGTGGACAATATTATATGTATTGAATCCTCTTTCATGTAGATGGGGACAGCAGGATTTGTTCACTTTATGAGCTGAAGACTCTGATGTGCTGACAGCTCAGTACCAGATCTTTCAATTTTTAGGCCATTGCCGGGGGTTGTTTGAGTGCTAATTGTTTAACATTAATTGGAAAAGGAATTCTTAGTATCTTATTATGCAGGGGTTTGAAAAGTATTGAGCCTGATCATGTTTTGCCAGTAACCCTTATTTCTCAGTGAGTGGGACTGTAAAGCAGTTTTATTCATTCTAGTGTAATACAAAGGTTTAAAACTGAGCAATGTGGGGATTTATAGGGATTCAATACTCAGTATTCACTCTCCTCTTCCTTGTTGCCTTTACATTTCTGTGTATGTAGAATTTTTGGTATATGTACATAGAGATATATAAAATCAAGTGGATTTCATCAAAAAATTGCAAAATGGAAATGGCCCAATCAAACTTTTCCAGAGTAGTTTTTCTGTGAACTGCCATTCCCCACTGGAAACCAGGGGACAAATGCCAAGCAGGTCCCTTGTCATGTTGTAGCCCAGCTTCTGCTCATATGGAAAGGGGATGGGGAATGGGAGATGGCAGTGGGACAGAGGTGCCAGTAGACTGGCATCAGGCAGAGGCTCATGTCCTGAATTTATGGTGGTTTGGAAGGTGCCTTGTATTTCAAATGATTCTGAAACCTTAGAAGCATCTGAATATTGTCCTGAAGGTCAAATCTGAAATGCTTATTCAGCAAAATTCACAAGGAAAGGATAATTAGCTCCTGTCATTTCTACCCCATGTCTGTTCCTCACATTCTTTTGGATGCTCCCAGGAAGGACAGTCCATTTGATGTGAAATGCTGAGACAACAGGCATTTTATGTTTAATCATAAAATTACATTTCTAACCATATATTTGTGATTAAGCCATTGTTTTTATTAGTCACAAGGGATAATTGCATCCAGAAATTCCCAAACAAAAAGTTATACTGGGGAAACAATATTACACTGATGTTTAAATTATATGAGTCATTTTCTAGCATAGATCAGCAATAAACTTCCCTAAAGGGCCTATTAAACAGGAAGCAGGAAAATGGAGATGGGGTAGTTGCCAGACATTAGTGTGTCTAGTACTTGTGTGTCAGTTCATGCCCTCACTCTTTTTGTCTTTTAGGCAATGTCAAGCAGTTGGCAAAATCCCACATCACAGGTCTGTCACAGCAGATATGCGTGGGAAGGCATTTTTTCTGGAGAAAGGAGACTATTGGGGCTTGGGTCTATAAGTAATGAGTCCCTGATTCCCTCCCTGTTCAAGTCTGTTTCTGAATCTCCTTGCAATGGAAACAAGGATGTTCTGTCTTTCAAGGAACTTTGCTCATTAATTGGGAGAATACCTGATGACATACAAGATACCAATATAAGATGGGAGTGCTGTTCCTAAGGCAGAGTCTGGGATGGTGGCAAGGTTCACCCTCCTGTAACTGAGGCACCAATGCTCCTACAGACTCAACCCCTTTTGAAATACTATTGAGGAACAGGAGTCAAGAAGTGCCTTAATCACTTGACGGGAATACCAAGCACTGGTTTTTCCATTTTAATTCTTCTCTTAGCTGCACTGCCATACAAGCCAAAGCCCTACCATAAATTTCCACTATCCTCTCATAACACTGTTTTTATTAGTGATGGCTTATTTCACGCAGTGACCTGTTTTATGGTATTCTGGCAAAGCAAACAATCCATTAAGAAGATTTTCTGAGAAGGCTGTGGTGGAAAAAAGTATACTACTAAACATTTTCTAATGCACAGTGAGGCAGAAAAAAGTGATCCTGCATCCCCCATTCCCTGTGAAACCCAGCTCAACTTGTGGTGCTTTCTGCTGTGCCATCTGTGCCTGCAGAGTTCTCCTCTCCTCCACAGGTTCAGAGAGTCCATGCAGGAGCAGAGGGACTCCTCTGTAAGGGTCAGCAATGAGAGTTTTTAAGGGGTCTGTTCAATAGCAAGCAAAAATTTTAGGGGTTAGCCCCTGCTGTATCTCATGATGGGGCAGACAATTATTAGTGGTGGCACAGGATATACCATAGCTGGGTATTTGTGGTGGGTTATGCCAAGAGATACACCTCTGTGCCTTAATACAGAGCTAAGAGGAGATGTTTGAGCTGCCAAGGATGCTGGAAACAGCACAGCTTGATGCGTATGGCATGGGCTGATGTCTCCCTCTTTCTCTCTGAGGAGATGGTGGGGAGGGTTTGCTTCAGAATCCGCACAAGGCAGCATGCTCTCTGCACATACTTGGTGAGGGACCTTGGAAAAGGGTTGCTCCCACTCCCTCCTGTGATGTCCTCTGGAAAGAGCTTGGGTATCTACCCTGCCCTCCAACAGCCATTGTTCTCATTTGGATGACCTAATCTGTGCCCTGGAGTTATCATCTTCCACTAATGTCAAGGTCAGAGCTGTATTTTTCTTTTTTCTTCTTTTATTTAAATTTTTTTAAAAATATATTTTTAAATTTTTTAAAACTTTCCCACTAGCAAGATTATGATCTGCCTGCCCTATTGTTTCACTCCAACTCATCCTCACAGCCAAGGGCAGGGCAAAGCCTGTTTCAATACACTGAGTGGAGTTGCTCAGGCACTGCTTGTCCTGGGGCTGAGCTCATGCTTGGTTTTTTGGAGGGAGAGGGCAGCACACTTGAGCCAGGGGGTTCATGCATGCAGAAGGTCTCTCCTGCCCAGCAGGTCAAACATGCCCTTCTCCAAGCTGTGTTCACCACTCCTCTCTCCCCCTTATTTTTCTGTGTTGTTTTTCCTTCTTATGCCTGTGTTTGAGTTGCAAAAATCTCCTAGAAATCAAACTCTATGCACTCCTGATTTAAATACAGGCACGTTCTGATTAACTTCTAGCTCTGCTTACACTTCCCATTCAGTTCCTCTCGAATTAGCCTCTAATTATCTCAGTTGTAATCACCTAGTGTGATAAAGTTAAAGTAATAATGATTCTTTTTGATAGTACAATGTTTTCTCTCAAAGTTTGATAGTACAATGTTTTCATTCTCAATGAATGTTGTAGTTAATAAAGACAGAATGCCATGGGAATGCTTATGGGAAACAGATTTTACAGATCCTAAACAAATGCCCTGCATAGTTCATGTACAGATAATAAAAGAACAAAGTAACCATTCTAAGAAAAATTTATATCTTGATAAAAAAACCCCTATCTGTGTATTTATGTTCCAAAACACTGCTTTTAAAGGTCCAGAACCTAATGTCATTGCTTGAGGCCAGAGTTGGGGACTTAAGATGCCTGCTCAGGTTTCTGCACCTCCGTGGCTGTAGGCACTGGACTGCAGCTCAGGCCATGCAGCTCTTCTGCCATGCACTGCTGGGGGAACAGTTTAGCTTCTCTCATGCCTTGTCCCATGTGATAAAAAAATGTTGTTTTTCTGTGGGACCCTCAGTCTAGGAGGTGTTTTTAAGCATGCCCATTGTACTGTGTGTTCATAGGAGCATTTTGCTTTCAGAAAAGAAAGCAGTGTGCCTCAAAACTGAGCTAAGCTGTAGCCACAGGGAAAAGGGTCTGCTGGGACACAGCGTGGGGAGTGTGACTTTGCAGCACCCTTCTCCTGAAGCCGTGTCATGTCACATAAAATAAATCCCACTGCAGGTGGATGGAGCTACCAGTGTGTGTGACTCAGTACTGAGTGTCTATGGCATTCAGCTGGGAAAACATGGATACACGTGCGAGACGGTTCTGGGTTGCAGTCCATGCAGGAAGAATAGTTCCTGCACTTTGTGTTAAGCTAGCTGTTTGTTAGGACACCTGTGCAGAACACAGAAACTTGTCTCCAGGCTTCCTTCTTTTTCCTGACCACAGTCATCATGGTGGCTGTTTGTGCCTCCTTTCTCATTCTCAAAGAGCATTTAACTAAATTTTTAAAAGTTTGCAAGCCTAATTTTTTATTTTGTTGGGTTCTTTTACCTATTAAGCTGTAAATTTGCATCAGGTGTGGGAGCCATGCCTTCTGCTTTCACCCTAGATTTTCTCGGATAGCACTGGCCAGTGGAATTTTAGAAAAGAGGCTTGGGACATTGAGCAATCAAATGGAAGCTAGCATGTGGACTCTCTTCTTGGCTCAGCCAGGCACTTCACCCCCTCTAGACTTTCCATAGTCATGTGCAAGGAGGGGCTTGTGGGGTGTGTATGTGCAGTTTATGTTAATATTTGTCAAGTGTTGCATGATCTACATGCAGTGTGTCCTCTTCCTGTAATAACTCCAGCACTTTACGGGAAGTCTTTGGACAAATGTGTTACTAGAATTGACTACTGTGATTAGAACCTGAGGTTGCACAGAAGCTTTGGGTTAGGCATGTGCTGTGTATTTGTCATCATATCTTTGCTCTCTCTGAAGGCAGGGAGCTGTGAGGGCTTGGGCACAGGGGCTGCCGCAGGCAGCATTTTCTTAGAAGCAGAAAATCCTTCATAAATCTTTAAAAGAGCAAGCAGGAATGGAAGCTGGGTTTGATGGTTACTGTCTTGGTGGTGTAAATACTGCACAAAGCAAAATGAGGAAAAGAGGCCTTGACTTTGAGGTTTATAATATATAATTACTAATGTAATTAATATACATAGCTGTTTTGGTAGTTTCCCCTTCAACAGCCTCTTGACTATTTAAACCAATGGGCAGATTTGTACATTGTTTAGTGTCCTCAGCTTTATGAGTAACTGTGGGACATCTTATCAGTGGTTAGAATGGATGTGCTAACGAGCGTTTTCAAACCCAGAAGGATGGGTTCTTCTGGCATCTTTTATTCTAACCAAAAAAATCTTTCCAGTTCAGCATCTAGGCAGAAAAATGGCCAGCCTAATTAGAGAAAGATTTCTCAAGAGCAGGGAAAGCATTTCTCACTTTTTTTGGCATGCTACAATATCAAACTTGTGAATTTTATGTAAAACATTCAGGAAAGAAACAGCCGTTATGACAAATGTACCATCAGTTCTAAATTAACATAACTAATGAGGTCCTCAGTTCAGTGTGAAAAAAACTAATTAAGTGCTGCAGTATGTAACCTTGTATTACTCAGTCTTTTTCTTCACTTAAGCAAACTTCTGCGTGGTAAAGCATTAATTGAGTGCAAGACCTGTTTATAAATCCTGAGTGCAACTCTGGGTTTGACTGGTGCCACACTGCCCATTCTTACCTTGTCTGTAATTAACTTCCTGCAGCTTGAAATTCTCCATGAAATGAAGGATGGTCTCTGTTTTAGAGAGGCTTCTCTGGCCTAAAGTAAAGTGACCAAACTCCTTTTGCATCTTGAAGTCCTTACCTGGCTGTGTGGACAACCAGGGAATGAGCCAAAAGACTCATAGGATCAGTCTTCTAGGTAAATAACATTGTAGAGGAAAATATGAGGTTTGTGACTTTCCATAGGTTGTTACTTGTAAAAAATGTGGTACAAGCTCCACTGATCCCTGATGGAAGCACCCAGTGTATTGTCAAAGAGGAGCCTGGCTGCTACGTACAATTATCTCCATCCAATGAATATGGACTTCACATATGAGTCCCACCAAATGTGGGATCAGTCAAGAACCTGGTGGAGTCAGTGGGACCCTCACTGTTGACTCCAGTGGATGGAGCTCGGTGTCAGCCTGGGGGGCAGGAGCACCTTCCACAGCACCTCCTCCGTGCCGTGTACTCCCAGTGCTCTCCGACTGCTGCCTCTGGCACTTGCTAGGTCACTCTGTTAGCTGATTTAGCTTACTAGACTGGCCCCAAAGTAGGAAAAAGTAAAAAAAAAAAAAAAAAAAAAAAAATCAGAAATTAGAAGTCTAGTGAAGGTTTTTGCCTTCTGGTGAGTTGTGGCAGTGGAAGGAATGGGAAATACAGGGAAGGAGGGAAGAAGAACTGGGGAAGCCTGGGGGATTGAGCAAGGCTGAGGTCGGGGCAGCAGCAGAAAAATTTGGTGGGGGGAAGTGCAGCAGCCCTGGCTTGGTCAGAGAGCTTCTAGACTGTCTGGGCTGCCTGTGAAACCACAACCAAATTCCTCATGTCAATGTCTTTATTTTGGTTATTGTTTGAAGGAGTCTCCTTGTATCCACTTTCCAATCAAAACATCATGTACTCCCTAAAATCTGAGCTTGAATCTGAGCATGCTGCACTACAGGGACTGAAGTCCAACATTCATATAACATAGATGAATGCCTTTGAAAAACAAATCCTTAATCAAGGTTACACTCCATTTGTTTTTTAAGTTTTCATTTTTCCATCTAAGTAGTTTCATTGTTTCTTTGCAATGAGAAACATTAGGAGCTTTCTTGTATTTTTCTTCTTGGGGATCTTTAAAAACTGAATGTACCTTGTTATTAATGTCCTGGTGGAGGATATTTTCACTTATTTGCCCCATACTCAAAGCTCGAGTCTAGGATTACCTGTGAAGGGGTTTGGTGTCTTCATGCAGAAATTTGTGCATGGTTGGAAACTCTACTTCCATTGTAGAGTTTCTCACTATACTGTTGTATACATATTATACAAATAATGAATTATATATTCAGGTAGCTGAAGGCGGAAATTCTTTTTCTTCTGTTATGTCTTTTTTTGTCAGCCTGCAGTTAATTCAACACTGACTTATAAAAACAAGATCAATGAAATTATAGTTTCAACTACATTGTAACTCCTTTTTTACACTGTCACAGAAAGAAAAACCAAGTTGCAAAATGTAGGCAGGTAGAAAAGGCCAATTTCAACATGAGAAAAATGAAGAAAAGAGACCTATCCTCAGAAAAAGATACGCTATGCTAACAAGCCATTTGTTTCTAAACAGGTGCTGTCTTTGGTCAAAAAGACTGAAGAGGTCACTTTTCTGCTCAGGCTTCCTCCTATGAGCATTTAACCAAGGTAAGAAAGTCACTGCTGCAAATTACCTCTGACAGTGATGCAGTATTTTCCCCTGTGGGATACTCTTTCTGTTTGAGTGGGGTTTTTTAATGAATGGATCATCATCTCCAATAATGGTCAACTCCCCAAATTACCAGATGAGCTTTTTGAAGTTTGATGAGAAATATGTTTTCATTCCAGCATAAGTTTCTTCCAGAGCAAAACAAGACTTGTGGGAAAAGCTGGGCTTTTCCAACACTTCACCTCCTGAAAATGTCAGCTGTAATTTGTTTTGAAATGGTTATTGGAACATATTCAAAGCACATTATCAAAATATTTTGTCTAAAAACTGCCAACCATAACCACTTTTGATAAAAGACTGTTTCAAAGCATGACTCGACAAACACACAAATCTCAAACTTCAGAAAACAGCAAAAAAGTTAACATTCAAAATTTCCCCCAATAAAGATTTTCTAAAAAATAGTCCTTGCCACCTCTCAGCTCAATAGTCTAAGGTTTGTCTCTGGAAGGAGGTTCACCTCAGCTGTTTCTCTAGATTCACTTGTTGTTTCTTGGTACCATCTGGTTTTGAGGACAGCTTTGCTCACATCTGCCCTTTCTGGATTTGCAGATCTCCCAGCAAGCTCTTCCATCCTTCTCTGTCTCTGTGTCTGCTCCTTCCAGGCACGTATGTGTCAGGTTCCTCATATTAATTTCTCTTTTGGCAAGCCAAAAAGAAATCATCTAGAGTAATTTAATCCGCTGCTAGGTGCCTTTGCACAAGAGTTTGGCAGGTTCCTATGACAAATCACTCCGGAAGCACCGCGTGCTCGCCTTTGGCCTTTTTTACATTTTCCCCTCGACAAACACCAGGAAGATATCAGTGGTGGTGTAGCTGAGTATTTCTTACAAGCTAAGAAAATAGAACTTAGTATTCAGTCCCATCCTCCTGCTGGCTGCACAGCCACGTGCAGGTGAGTATTGCTGTATCCTTTCAGACAGAGACGTGAGTGCCCATGCAGTGTTACAGAGAGAGGGTTAATGTATGCTGGAAAGCCGTGAAGAAAGTAAGCAGGAACTCGTAAGTCAGAATAGGACAATGGGGTTTTTTGTTAAGAAAGTCTAAAGGTATGCTTAAGCCCTTCCAAAGTAGCACACAGGTCACTGTTACATCATTGATGATTTAAATCTTCTGCTCTGTATCGTTTTTCTATTCCTGGCTTAGAAAAGTGAGTTAAAGCTAGATAAATGCAGGATGTGCTTTAACAGTGTGCATTTAGCTTCTAATAGCTTAATAACCACTTTCTTCTCCGTCATTTTTCACTATTATGTGTCTGTTAACAAGAAACTGTTCAGCAGAATCCCGGAAGAACTGCCTAAAGTTTTACTACCAGATTTGTGAGAAGGAATAGGGTAGGACAGTGAGGAATAATTTTTAGAAGTTAGAAATAAACAGAGTCTTTAAAATTTCATTTCTAGCTGTCATCATGCTAATTAGCAGTGGGTGTACTTGATGTCTCAGTTCAGAGAGTGAGAATAGTGCTGTTTTCTGTCTGTCACAGTGATTAACGTCTTTTTTGTTAATAACCCAGTAGCACATACAGAGTCGTGTACTAAATCTATAGAGAATGCTATCCCAGAGCAATTATATGACATATGCCCAGTTACATCAGTGGTCCTGATGTAAATAGATGTCCTTCCTCTCTTTGGATTGCTGAAAAAGCAGACCTGATGACAGCGTGTCTGCTGAACCAGAATTTTCAAGTGACTATCAGATAGAAGCCATAACCCTATGAATATACACTGAATTTAAAAATAGTTTTGTACCTTCTAGTCCCTATACAAAATTCATTTTGTATTGTTTTCTTCGTCACAGGAGCCAGCTTCTCTGCACATTCCACAGGCAGCAGAAATGGAGGGACAATAAAATCACACCTAAGTGCATCATATTCATCCTGTAATATCTCCTGTCCTTTCCTGGAACTGGTAAGAGAAATAGGGTATATCCCACAGAATTCAAAATGTGGTTTTGCTCATATTACACGAACAATGGTTATGAAAGGCAGATACTAAAGCAAATCACTAAATTCATATTAATTTTAGTGGGACTTTGACCAGCCCTAAGCAGAAGCCTGTGGCTTTGAGGAATTGATATCTACATTTTATTTCACTTTTAAACAATTCCAAAACTCCCAGCGTTCATTTCTTATGTTGCAGCAACCTTTCTCATATGTATTTTCTCTTGCTATGCAAACTAGAAGGTGGCTGTGTGTTTCAGAAGCAGATGAAAGAGAACTTTCTTCCTAGAGGAGTTACTTCTTCAGCTGATCTTATCTTGAAGAAACATTCAGATTTGCATTGTTTGTGTCTGTGAAGGAGAGCAATCATAATTAATGTGGCAGCTGACGCTAAAATACTGTGCAATATCTTGTTTTTTGCTTAATCATCGAATAATTAGTAGAGAGTTAAATACGTAATTGAAAACTTGCAAGATGCAATAGATAATTCCCTGACAGACAATACAATTCACACCAACAGCTTTCACCTGACCAGACTTGTATGGTCTAGGTTTCATTTTGAGAAATGTAGCAGTCTGAAACAACTGGAAAGTGATGCCAAATATTAGTCCTAGTAAGAAGTATTGAAGATTTATCATTTAGAAGGCATCACCAACACATTCTTCTGACTTACAAGTTACAGTAGTTTAGGGTTCTTATGAGACTGTGACACCCTCACACTGAGTATTATTCCATGCTATGTTAATGGAAGTCAGTGTTAATGTATTTGTGTGGTTAGGGTTTTGGAATTAATAGTATTTAAGATTTGCTTTCCACACAAGTAGCTGGAACACTAAGCTCTTTAAACATTTCCATGTATAGTTGGCATGCATAGCCTCTGTTTTGAGAAATTAGGGAGGAATTGGGTATTCAGGATCCCACGATCTCTGTAGGAAAGTCAAATATAGATTTTGATTCAGCTGAGTCCTTAGTGCATTAACCCCTGCAGAGCACTGTTTCTCGTTGATTTAAGGGATACATGTGAACTGTATGTTTTTCCTCACTCAAAGATAGTTGTTGAACTTTCTGTGCATGGCTGAAGATGATGTACATAAAAGGGTGCAGGTTTGCACTGATGGCAAACATCTGTACTGGTTTTGTTTCTGTATAAAGGGTGCATACACAGGTTTCTGTGTCACTGCTATGTTCCTCAGAAAACATGCAGTTTGACTTTTGCACAGTATTTCATAGGCTTTGGCATGCATGGTTCACAAAACTGTGCCTCAGTGACAGGAATGAGATTTTGATCTTCTTCTGGCAATGGACCTGCTGGAGCCAGGAGATCATAGTGCTGCTGGAGCAGCACTCTTTTAGGAGAAGAATTATCTTTGTTGTATTTTGTTACTTTTTCCCCTCAGTGAACCATAGGCATGCTAATTGTAAGGTATGTATCACTGTTTAAAGGAGAAGATAAGTCCTGCTAGTTTGTCCTTTTTATTTCCTTGTTTGGAAATAAAAAGTGGGAGTGCTGTGTAGAGCTGTGGATGATTTTGCTGATACATGCTCCAGTGCATAGTATGTACTTGGAAAGGTTCATTAGAGCTGAAATAAGCTCCTCAGGTTGACTGATGTGAGTTTGAAGATCCTCTCCTATGTGCTGCTGAGTTTCCAGATTGGATACACAGGGGTTTTTTTAAGACCAGTAGCATTTGACCTATCTTAACAGATTATTTTGAAAAACCTCACACATTAAATTCTAACACTGCATGCTACTTGCTTCTTATTTTTACTTTGATCTTTGGTTGTTCAGTCATTACAACTTAGTCTCACTCTCACTTTTCACAGATCTGTGGCAAAATGCGATTTTTTTGTACAGCCTGTAATGAATCAAAAGAGCTGATGTGTTTTACTTTTGCCTATTATTTCACCTGTTTAATTAAATAACTAACTGTGATTGAAAATTCAGCAGAGACACCCAGAAATTGTTTTTCTCTCTGAAATAATTGAGAAAATTCATTACTTGCCATCTCACCCAAGGGCACTTCATCAACGAGACTCTTTTGAATGTAACATGAATTCTGTAGGTTAGGAAACCTATTTAATATGTACTACAGAAGCAATTCCTTTCAGAAGCAGGAGATACATAGTTCAGGAAGCCTTTCATGTTTGATGTCTAAGAAAGAAAGTAGCCACCATGAATTGTGGGCAGTGCTGACTAACTCCAAAATATAAAATTTTCAAATGTAAAAGTTTAAGGGATGAACTGTTTTTCTGTGAATTTAGTGAATGAGTGATAAATTTAGTATGCTGAATTTTTATGCCAGTTGCCTGAAAAGTCTGGGCCTCAGACCAGCAAGGCAAAATGGAAAGAGAGAGAGAGAGTCAGTTGGGTTTTCCCTGTGAGCCAGAGTTTAAGGACAAAGCAGATTTCATTTCTGTTGCTGCTCCTTCCTTGCAACACAAACTCACTCATGGACATTAACATTCTTTCCTCACTCTGCTCAATGCTGGCTAATAACTATTTGTGGAATGAACCCAACAGGCTGAGTCTTCTGCTTGACTGATGGTGGTCTTAAAAATGGAAGATAGATTAACAAGTTGATTATATCACTGCTTTTGTGCTGGTGAGTGTAGCTAGCCTTGTACTTTAATAGCTTGGAGGGGAACAGTTTAAAAATTATTTGGCTGATCTCTGGGTGCCATTATCAACTTACTTAACTTCTATTCCCATTTCCAGACCATTTAGTTTTAAGTCTCTTGTGTGGCATTTGTTAATCAGGATATATATACAGATTCAGAAGCAAATGAAAATTAGAATAATGAGAATGGAGTACAAAAAAATCTGTGATTTTTCTGTTTGTACATTTTCATTTTTATTACAGTAGCGAAATGCTTAATAATGTGCTCTTCAGCAGGTGTAATATATCTTGAGATGGTTGAATTAGTGCATATTTTGGAAAACCCCAATGACAATAAAAGGATACACAGTTTTATGTAGCAAACTGGTATATCACCTGCACATTAAGTGCAGGTAAAATAACCTAACTAATGAGATAATTTGAGATAACATATGGGAGTAAATAAAAAGGTGTTGGATGGGTGAAGAAATGCCATAAGTTAAGTCCATATATAGCTCAAAAAACATTGCAGTTCTGACTCAGGCTCATGAAATTGTGGAAAGTGAGAGTTAAGGCTGCCTCTCTTAATATGCCTTGGTGCCTTTCCAGCAAATATTTTTTTATGTGAGCTGTCCCAGTGATTTTGGAATGTGAGAAGCATTGCGGACGTCTCTGAGGGTTTGACAGTGAATTTTTCCCATAGATCTACAAGCAAGGACAAAAGTCTATAGAATGGGGAGAAAGTTCTCCAGTTCCATTTTGTGTCTGTTTTAGGTAAATAACCTTTCTGTGCAGCTTGCCCCTTCCAATTAAGGTATGACTGAAATGTGTTATTTGCAAATTTGGACTGTGGTTAGAATTTGGACAGAAGACCTTCATTTTATGTCCCCAGAAAATGTTTTAGTCATATAGAAAGTTATTTCCACACCTTCAGCATAGGCAGTCAGACAAACCTGCAGTCAAAACTCTCTTCTTTCTGACTTGGATCAAAAGCTTTCCCCCAAAATTTTGAAATGGAAGGGGAACTCAGTGTAGGCTGGTACCCCATTACTGAGCTATTCTGACATGGATGCTGTGAAAATCATTGTTTCCTTCTCCTATGAGACAAAAGCTACAATCAAATCTTTAAGAGCTGGCATAAATAAAATGGCTGGTCTGTGCTTCAGATGGTGATGCAACAGAAGATGAGGCTTTCAGTCTCAGCTCTTACATGCTCCTCCTTTCTTCAGTATCTGAGCCTCTTGCACACCCTGATGAGCTGGTTTTGTAGCTGTCTATTTTAGAAATGGGAATGTGAAAGCAGGAAAATGTGTTGCAGAGCTGGAAGCTGATTCCTCTTCATGCATGTACCTCATGCAGTGCAATGCTCCCAGGATGTCTCTTCTCATAGCTCCAACTCTTCTACACGTAGCCAATTGGGTTACTGATTTGTACAGTATTTCCTTTGGATTGCCATTTTATTCCTGTGTGCTTAGGATGTCCATTTTTCTCATTAAAATCAACAGGAATAAAAACAACCCTCCAATTTCTTTACTTGAATTGAGAGTTAGAGGTACAAACCAGTGTTGCTGGCATCACTGGTTCTGTAGGGATCAGAGTTGAAAACAAATTCTCTTGTTTTCAGTTTTCTTCTTTTTAGGTTGAAACAAAATACCTTTATACTTACCACCAGTATCTCTGAAGACTTAGGAAAAATTAGCAAGGTTATAAAATCCACAGTGTGTGTGGTTTGCTGTTGCAGCTGCACATTAAAGAAAAAGTAATATACTCACTTGTCCTCCTTAGAAAAGCATCTATAAATTAGCACTCTTTGAAAAGTTCCTGATGCCTAGCACAATTTCTATATGCTACAGTCAAAATGTGGGCATTCCATTTTTATCACTTCAATCAATTTAAACAGTCTTGCCAAGATCTGAGTGGTCTCTGCTCCAACCTTTTTCTTTATAACATTTTCTGACCTTGTCTCTTTCCTCTAAGTGTTGGAGAAATGGGGTGCCTGAGAGGTGCAGAGTCCCCCCAGTGACTCAGTGCCTTTGCAAGGGTCAGTAAGGCCAGCTGTCCTTATGGCAGGGGTGAGCATGACCTGGCTGGATGTCCTGCATCCTGACCAGCTCCACCACGGCTGGTCGGGCTAAAGACCATCATGCCTTCAGTAGAGATGAGATGGTCTCCGTCTGGGTGCCTTTGGAGGGTTTGTGCCTTCATTGGAGAGCCTGAATCTCTGTTTCCATCCATCTTACTGGAATGAGTAATTCCTGTGCTGGAATAATTGTTTATCCAAACCTCTTCAGCTCAGTTAAGGGGTTAAGGTCATACTTCAGCATGTTACTGTCTTCTTGCAGTATTGAGAAATAGGAAGAGAAACTTAAGGCAAGTGAGAAAGATTTGTGTTAGCTCTGTTGCCAAGGAGTTTTTCTTAAATTCTCACCTTCCATAATATCTGAGTAAAAATAATATCGAATCTATTAAATCTTCAAGTTTCTTACTTTTTCTTCATCAACACTAGGATGTAGCAGTTTACAGTCGCCATAAATGCACATGAGCGAGGCAGAGATATTAGAGTTGTTCTTGTCCTTCCATGCCCTGTCCCCTGAGTTTCTTAATCTGCATGTGCAAATTAAACTGAAATTAAACTCTTAATTTGTCACCATGTTGTGGTGACAGCAGGCGGGATCAAAACACTTAAAAAACACGTAGCACCACATTAACATCAGAAACAGATTCTTCCCCAGAGAGGAGAGAAGATTTTAAAGAATGCAGAAAGATGCCACAGGGCTGTAATCCCTCTTGCTGCACAGAAAACAAGTGATTGTTGTCAAAACAGTTGGAAGGGGAGGTGGGTCCAATAATCTGCAGAACATATGTAGGATAAGGCTTTTACACGGGAGATGAGAACTTGAAATAAACAAAATTAGAGGAAAAAAAAGCATGGTAAAAGAAAAAAGAGAGGAAAGATTTGTATGGTAATATCTCAATGTAACTGCCCATAGAAGTGAACTGCTCCAAGGAGCATCCCTCTGGATGCAGGTCATCTCTGCTACAGAGGGCTGCAGACTCTACCCACATCCCCATGCTCCTTTGCTTGCCATGGCATGCTTTTGCAGGGGTTTCAGCAGCCTCCTTCTCCCTTCATGGAGTACTAGCAGGGATCCCAGATCTGTGAGGGCCATTTGTGAAGACGCCTGTGGTCCAGATTTAGTAAAGCTCTTAAACACGTGCTTAAGGGATTTGCTGATTTGGATGCTGCACTCTCCGCTGGCTGCCTCCACCTCTTCTGGCTCACTGACTCTTTGGCTCTGCAAGTGCTTTAGGATGCTCCTGCCATCGAAAGCGGGGCCCCCTCTTCTCTGCAGCATTAGAAGTGGGGCAGGCATGCTAGCCTTGCCTCGGCAGGTACGTATTTTCTCTGTTAATTCGTGGTGGGAGATGAGCTTGCTGGGCCCATGCTCATCCCAGCAGGTAGGAGCATGCTGCAGCATGTGGGGCCACAGTGGATCATCCTGTCCTGCTGACAGTCCCATAGAGCATGGTGCCCAGCCTTCTGCCTGCCATGTGCCTGCCAGTGGCACTGCTCTCCAGGAGGTGACCACCCATCCCATGGACTCCACTCCAGCGCTGTCACTCCCTGCTCAGAATAACCTCATGTTGCAGAGCATCCCCTACAGGGCTGTGCCTTCTCTTGGTGGCAGTGAGGAAAGGCATGGGAAAAGGCTTCACTTAAGTGGTTGTGCTTCAGGGACATTTCTGCCTTAAACTTATTGCACTGGGTGGGGGGGAGGGGGGGGGAAGGTGTCTTTCCCATGAGTGGGGTGGGAATGGGATTTCAAAGCCTTTGCAAATATGACAGTTTTAAAGCTTGCTGTCTGGATGAAGGCCCTAAACATCACTTCTAAATGCTGAAATTCCCAATCTTTGAGAGCACCAAAGTGATTTAAACCCCCAGGTCTGAGGGCACTGGCAGGAGTAATTTTCAGGGCTCCTAAGTCACTGTTCTTTTAAATTAAGTTTTACTGCCTTAGGATCTTTTCAATATGTTACCCTTGTTTCTGTATTAAACTTCAGATTATAGAATCTTCTTAAATGTTTTTTTATTCCCACAGAGACTGGGTAAAATGAGTTTATTTTTTTGCTCCTGCTTTGCTTCATCCAAGAGACCCCAACTGAGAGAAGCTGGAGATCCCTATTTGTTGTGTTTTGTCCAATCCAGAGCTGCCCCTGCCTGCAGCAGTGATGCTCCACAGGGAAATGCAAACTTGCCAAGCTTTATTTACCTCAGCTCAGCAATGTGGTTCAGGTCACTGAGAGATGCACAAGTCTGACACACCTTGGAGACTGGCCAGGAGAGATGTGTTGCCTGGCAGAAGCAGGACACACGTCCCTCCTGCACTGCTTGTGATTTGTGTGCCAGGGCAGGGCACACAAAAGAGCCCCTCAGGCTCCTTTGCCGGGATGGGTGCTGGCATTCTTCGTACAGCCACTGCTCCTTCCTTCATGGGAACAGGGCAAGAGCAGAGCCTGTGGCCATGCCAAAGCCTCTTCTGGAGACACCTGTACCCACAAGCCAAGGTGCAGTTATATTTTCTCTGCAGGGATTGGGATCCACACAGGCTTGTGCACCCATAGATGTTCTGTTCAATGCATCCAGCCTTCCCCTGGGAGAACCTGATTTGGGGTGTTTGGAGAACACCAGCTAGCACTGTGGCCCAATATGCCTTTAAAACTGGTGTTTCAGGCCCTCGTGAAGTTGATAAAGAAGTCTGAAGGGATTGTTTTGTTTGGAGGTTTTCTAATAGGATTGAGGAACTTTGTAAGGGGCAGAGTCAGGACTTCTGTTAAGTCAAGCCTCAGATCTGGATTTTCTATCAAATAGTGCTCAGGCAGGGCAGACAATACAGGGTTAAGTGCTGCAGCTGAGCACTGTTGCCTGCACACTGCTGCATTGGAAAAGGTGGGGGGGAGCAGAGAAAAAGCTGTGCCTGAAACTATTCTGCAAACCAACATTTCTGCTAATTCACCTGCAAGAAGCAAACCACTTCAAGGGATTCATTGAAGAAAGAAATATTTTTCCCTTAAGAAGCTTTAAAAGAAAGGGCTCTCTTGACAGAAAAGAAATCCTGGTGATTCAGCTGAGCAGAGTGCAGTGTACTCAGCAGAAAAAAAGAAAGAAATGAAAGTGTTAGCAGAGCCTTGATTATTGGTGACAGAGGAGCATTAGCCAAGTTATAATGGATTGTCAAACTAGGCTCGTGTTTGCTTAGTCTCCCAAGTTCTTTGCACTGAGTCAACATCCAGCCATCTGGGATGGGAGGTGGGGGGGAGTAGGTTTTTGTTAAAAAAAAAAGTGAAAATCAGTTGAATTTATGTTTCTATTCTAACAGAAGAAGTGTTTAAAAGGAAAACATACCTTTCAGAATGAAGCATTTGTTTTTGTTCTCTACAAGTGCTTGTTTGAATTCATGTTTGTTAAAGGGCTTGTAGTTAGTAAATCATGGAGGTTTCCCTTGGTAACGTAAAAATAGGTGTGATTGGAAAATTTGTAGCAAGAAAATAAAACTGCCTTTTACCCACTTGGACTTCACTTGACTTGGTGAGATATTTGTAAACCTGTTTTGACTTAAAAGTACATTTTTAAAAGAAAAAAAGTACCACTAAGACAGAAATTTTCCAGGAAGACACACAGAAGTTGCAACAACAACAACACCATGAATCATGTGTCCACCCAAGGACACAGCCATTCCCCAGTGTGGTGCTTACTGATGAAGGAAACACAAAACACTTGAGCATGAAGGCAAGAACAGCTTGGGAAACAGAGACAGATTTTTCTGTAGCACATACAATTTAGTTTTCCACCCCTGTCTTTCTGTGCACTAATTCAGTCGCTTCTCACATTTAGGACCCCTTGGCTTTGATAGGCACAGCCACGGTGACCTCTTGTCATTTGTATTTGTGTGTGAAAATAATCGTGCTCAGCTTTGTACTACACTGCAACCTGTGCTGGTCAAAAGCCCAGGGGAGCAAATGGACAGACAGCAGCCACCTTGAAATGGCTTTGGGTCAGGACCCTGTGCTAATGAAAAAAGGAATGATACTTCTGAACGCAAAGTTTTGTCTTGGTTGTGCACCACTCCCTAAGGGAGATGGGGAGAGTGTGGTTATTTTCACACACTGACAGGAGTGCACAGGTAAGAGGGGACAGGCACAGCCACTTCAGGGATGAAGATTTGACTTTTGCCCTCCAGTCTCAGCTGAGGCTTTTTGAGGGCCAGAGGTTACCATTTATGAGTATGCAGCACAGCTGATAGAAATATTCCACTGAAGGTGCATCTGCTGATATCTTCACAGAATTCTATGCCTGTCAGCTTCATCCAGATAACCACCAAGGTTAACTGGTGGGAGGGTTTGAATCCCAAGGGATTTCCTTGCGAGTTACTATGCTACTGCATCTGTCTAATTTTGAACAGAAAATCCTCTTGGTGACAGAGTCTCAACATTTTGTTTTGGTGTTGTATATGTGGGAAGATTTAGTAACTTGCAAAATTCAGTACATCATAATCAGTTTCTGGGTCACTAAAGAGACTTGGCAAACTTCTGGTGTACTTTGTAATGTGTTTTTTTCTGTTTTAAGTCAAACCAGAGTTAGAGCCTTGACTTTGAGTGTTCTGATTTATTTCATCTGCTCTTAGAAGATAACTTTTGTTTTGTTGCACATAGGAAAAAGAAGACCCTGGTGGAACATTGCACTCATAAAACAACAACAAAAAAGAAGAAACAATCATGAAACAGGAATATTTGAAGGCACGGTATGCCAGTGATTTAATTTGCACTCAAACAATTTTTTAAGCAGCATATTCTTTTGAATTCTGATACACTAATAAAAAAGTTTTATTCAGCAAGGGTTAATTTTGTCTTGTGCACAAGGATCTAATTCATTTAAATCCCTGTTGAGTTTTTAGCACACAAATGAAGTGTTATGTGGTTATGCTGGAGCACTTGGCATTGGGTGAGTTTTTCCCATCGTAATGTTGACTTACCAGACATGTGCAAAGCCTGTCCTCCTGGCTGTGGCCGTGCCTGTGGGGCAGCAGGCAGCGCTGTGAGCAGCCCTAGTGTGCATGCAGCAGTCCAGCTCCATGTGCAGTGAACCTCCTGCCACTGGGGAACACGGTGCACTTTGCTGGGTAAAGGTCCTGACCCCAGGCACTCCACATGTAAACTCCAATAAGGAGTTTACAGGTCTTCCAGACCTGGGAAGACTAAGAAAATGCTTGTGAAATATAAACAAAACTGAGCATCTTTATATGCTGTAGGTAGGGTCTTTGGTGCATGCAAATTGCTTCTGGTAGTTGCAGAGACTTTATTCTGTGAAGTATTTTAGAGTGATGACACTCAAGACCAGGATTGCAGTTCTAATGTAAGGATCACACAGATTCAGGGATAATACCAAGCCTAGGCAGGTTTTGTGACACATATTTGCAGTAACTGAATATGAAAAGTTGGTGTTTGCATGTGGCATGTTGAGTCCTACCCCTGTATAATATGACGTAATAATAGAAATGTAAACAATTCTGTAATGACAATGGTGTATGTTGGCTTCTTGTTGTGAAAATACATATTATTATAAACTAATCCCATTGAGCGAGAAGGGAGGAGACACTAATACCTCATATACCAATGCTAGGCTGGTTTTCATTTACCAGGCCTTCTTTGTACTCTTGGCAAGGTAAAACTCTTTGTATTGTTGAGAATATGAACTGCACATCAGAGAAGAGGTTTTTTTAAAATGCCAAACTAGCGTAAAAGAGACTTGGTGTAGAGAGGGCCAGACTTATTGTTTGCCTTTCATTGGTCTTTCCTCATCGACACAAACCAGCTTGCTCTGAAACTTTTATCAGTATATGGAGTGGAGTTATGGTTTGGTTTGGACTCCTTTTTCTGGAAGGAAGTGTTAATGTTTCCAAAAGAGAGTGACTTTTTTAGGGTGTTGAAGCAACATAGCACTTGTCTTCTGTGATTGTTCTTTGTAAGTGTGCAGCCAGGTATTTACAGTATCTGTGCTTAGCAAATATCTCTTGATTGGGAAGTTTTTGCCTACATGGTTGTGTTACAGGCATAGGAACTCTCTAAAGATGTTATGTTAAAAAAAGCATTGTAGTTTGTGAAATCAATAGAAATCTTTCTTCTGGTTAAATTTTCAGTTCTGAAAGTTAAATAATGAAGACAAGGTGGTGTTAGGTCATATGTTGGACTTGATAATCTCAAAGGTCTTTTCCAGCCTAGTTGGTTCTGTGATCCTGTGAAGATTAAAAGATAGTTTTTCATGAGAGTTTTAGGGTGGGTCCCATGTTCATTGCATATTCATTTGAATACTCAATAAACTGAATTTAGCCTGAAAACCTATCCAGGAGTAGGATTTAATTCTCAGTGGTAACATTGCATGCAGGAGTAATGTGTAAAGCAAATGGAGTAAGTAAAAAGTAAATGAAGGGAGTAAAAATTACATCTGTTTTTGACCAGACAGTTCTGTGTTTACATCTGGTCACTCATCATACTTGCATTTTCATATGTTTTGTTTTCAGTGTTAACTTGAAAGAATATGAATCATGCAGAGGGCAAAGATCAAGGTAATTTTCCTGACACTGAATATTTTACTGTAGTATTCACAGACCACTTACCCTCAGCAGTATGAAAATCTTCTCATTGCCTTTAGGCTGTTGTGTTGTGAAAGGTTGCAGTATAACATGTGCATCGTATATCCTGATTTCTCCATGGAGTAATCCAAAAAGTCCTTGAAAATTTAGAATGCTCCCTTATAATTGTCACAGTGCTTTGGAGTCACTGTCTGCTTGATAAATCTCTGTCCCTCTCCCTTACTGATAAATTAGCAGTGTTTGACATCAAAGTATACCTTAACTGGTTTTGATTTCAGTATTAAGCCATGGAAAAGAAGGAGTGATGCTTTGGATGTGGAGAAAAAAAAAACGGAATAGAAAATGCTTTGACTTCGGTCATTATCAGTGTTGTGTGGCAACATTCACCTGTTCCAAGATTTTGCTGTACAGTGGAAATGAAGTCTCTGCTAAATGGGCAAACGTTCCTGAGTTACATAAGATCAAAACCTGTTAGAAAAATGAATGGCAGCAAGCATTAAATTACATTGTTGATGGTGAGGAGGATGCATGTTGTTTTCCTTCTCTAGAAGCTAACTGCAAACGGATGTGCTATTTTACCCACTAAAAGCTTCTCTGAGCATGGCTTGTCTTCAAGCTGCATTCTCCTCTGAAACAGGCTTATTGTAGATGAACCTCTCTGGCTAGGGGTACTTACACCCAGATACATCAATACTTCAGTGCTCAGCATCTCTACATCTAAGCTCCTAGCACAGGAAACAGAAAAAAAAGAAATCCAGCTTAGAGACTTAAGTTCCATATTCAGTGAATAAACAGAAATCAGCATATGAAAACAGGATAGGTTATTACAAAATGAATGGAAATAATGAGAATTACTAAGAACTACAAAGAAATAACATAAATACAAACCACTTAGTAGATGTAAAACAGAGATGCTCTATAGACATAACCAGAAGACTTAGGTTTTGGCACAAACTTTGTTGGGAAGTAGCCGAATTGCTGTCACTGAGGTCTTTCAAGAAGAGATTAGACAGAATCTAGGAGGGACTGTCTGGGCACATTGGAGCTTGATTCAAAAAAAGGCAGCACACATTTCATGGGATGAAATCACAGAAATATTATGCTGGAAAAGATTTCAAAAGATTAACTTATTTCGTCCTGCTATGGACATAGTGACAAGACGGTTGCAGTAACTATTGGCTCTAGCTATTTTGTGAACATGCTGATATTAGAAATCCATGAGCAACTCAAAATAATTGTGATGTTTTTTAAACCAAATGTTGATTTTGGTTTCATCTGAGCTAAAAGACTAATACACCATGAATTAGTGGTAAAGCCCTTGCTGTATTGTGCTTTGTGCATTTTGGTGTCTCTAAACTGGGAAGGAGAATGCTGTCTTAATGAACTATTATGGGAACAATAAATATTAACATACATGAAAAAAATTACCAAACTTATGTCTACAAAGGTATAATTACCGGCTAGACTGTCCTCAAGTAGTTGTTATGGACAGAATGTCCCATTGCATCACTTTTAAAATTAGTGTATTTCTTTTTCAGCTGTATGCTTCAGATGAGTTCCACATGGACTGCAGATTTAACAAATTTATCACTGGTGTCTTATTATCACTTCAAATTGCTTCACAGTTAGGTCAGATCCATAATTCTCTTTTGTTTTTCATAGCATGGATCACATTTTAATACCTAGTGTCTTGTGTGTATCTCTCTTCATCCCATTCTGCATTTGTGAAACACCTTTGTGGTATGAATAGTTTTTACATCCATATGTATGGAAAAGTGAAGTTAGGAAAGTATTTCATGTAACTTTAACTTCATAACAGTTTTACAGCTGGGACTGGGAGAGCCAGCACTGTGTGACTGGCCAGTTCTCCACTGCAGGCCGTTTCTGAGAACATCTGACAATATAGTTTAATTATTGTACATTAGAGTACATTGTTGGTTGTTTCCAAGGATTCTGCCTACCTTGAGTGCTCTCCTTTTCCATCTCTCTTGTCCTCTCTGCTGACAAGACCAAAGCTAGAAAGCAGTGTGAAAGGCAGCATCCTCCAAGTCACAGGTTACTGACACCACGTGTGAATTCAGCGGCAAGAAGAGAGAGGCCACAGGCCAGTACAGTCTTTTCTTCCAGGACACTGAAAGGTCTGGTCAAGTATTCCTCACTATCCCTGCTTTTTCAAAAAGGATTTAATTTCCATCCAAACACCTACCTCTAAAGAAATGGTTGTTTTTTTTCTGGAAGTTACCAGTACAGAGCTGGGGCTGTACCTCTGCCTGTACTGCCGTCCTACCTGCACCCCAAGAGAGTTGTTGGTGAGGGAAGGAGAAGTCTTCAGGGCATCCTTCCTCTGAGAGACTTCAGGCTGACTATAGCTGTGTTGTGCAGCCCCAGGGGATTTTCAGGAGTGTGTAGGGACCTCCCTCTTCCTTTCCATAGAGCTTATTCTAGTGGGTTTTCCACTCTTTTGAAGATGACTAACAACATGGGAGACTCCCCCCATGCCCACTTAAAACCATTTTCTGGCTCTGGTCAATAAAATATGCTAGCCAGGATGAATTCATTTTAACAAGCCAATTTAACCTGTGGGACTTGTATGTTCATTTAATGTTTCTCCCTTTTTCCTCATGAAGAGGTGCTGCCTGCTCATTGTTTGCAATTAGAAAGACTCTTTGAGGATGGCTTAAGCCATTAAACTGACTGAGTTTATTTCGTTTGGTCATTAGGGCTGTACAGAACACATGATAAATGTGTACATTACCAAACCAAAATGAGTGTTCTATTGAAATGATTACGACAACAGGAATTGAGTAAGCTCTGCCAGATATATTACTGTATTTGTATTTTTATTTGTACACACTTGTTTACAGTATAGCAATTGTCACAGATAGATTGCAGGACTGGGTAGATGACTAGCCTGGCCCCAGGGGGCATTTCTCACGTGCTTGCCTTGTTAAAGCCCTCAGAAGCCCAGAAGCATTCCTGCATGGCTTGTACCAGGGCATCCCTAAGCAATGATGTGCTGCCTGCTCTACCTCCGTGCCACTGTCAGGTGAGGCATCTCTCATGGGACTATAGTTCACAAGTATGCATTTTAAATGAAGTATAAAACATTATGGACACTTGCTAAAAATACAGTATTTTGACCAATATGATACAGAGGTTGCATTGGGATGTCTTGATCCCTCGGTCTTTCATAAAATCCTATAGGAACTAAAAGTAAAGGTTCTCTTGGAAGTGTGATGTGAGGGGAAAAAAGCATTCTGCATTTCAGCTGTTCTTTAATGTGGAAATTGTGAGAGGAGATGCCATTGTTGGGTAGAAGGTTCTTAGAAGGCCAAACCCACTGTGAAAATCTGTTTCAGTATGAATATGGAAGCAGGAATTTAGTTGCTCAGTGGTTACTCACCAGTTCTGAAAAAAACATAGAAATTGTTTCCAGGTTCAAATTAGACAAAACAATGTGCGCTCTGTGACACAATGGACCTCAACTTTATGGCAAGAACCTCCAGTTTCTTTGGCAGTTCAAAGCAGAGCTCTACAGTGCACTGAAAGTTTTGTGGCAGCTTCATAAACATTCCCAAATTCTGCAATATATCGAGCAGTGAGTGATTTGATTACACATATTAAGTGGATTGAAATTGCTCCTTGTATATAGCTTAAATGAGGCTTGATCTGGGGTTTTGGCATGGTGAAGATGGAAGGAGCTTGAGACAGAGAAAGGAAGATCTGCATACATTGAAGCCAGAGGAGTTGGAAGAGGGGTTTGGGGATTTAATGAACACAAACTCCCCCTATTTTTTCTGTATTTGCTGTGAGCACTAGTTTTGTCTGCTGGATGATGGGTGGGCAGGAAGTGTAGGGTGTGTTCTGGGTGAGCTGGAAGATGAGTGAGTGCTCTGCAGAAACAAAGAGTTGGGCCCAATCACATTAGATCCAGATGGGGCTGCTCTATCTGGATGGACCTCTTCTGAAATGTTGCAGCACATAAGGTAAAGTAGTCACTGAAACTGTTTCTGGGCAGTGTTTGCTAACACAGATACTCAAAATGACAAATGTGTTGAAATCTGAAATCCGTGTTGAAATGGTTTTCTTCTCTCTTTTGGACCAAGTGGGTTTTTTAGATGATAACTGGCATATTAGCCAGTGCAATTCCAGGGCAGATAACTTTCAAATTTGATTATTTCTGTGTACTGGGACCTTTCTGTCATGTAACTCAGTGCCATCAATGGCTTATCTGAACCTTTTGTTGAGGTCTGTAACTGGAGACAAGAACATTTTCAAACTTAATATATTTCACCTGATTAGAAGCAGGGTCCAAAAACATCTCTTCTCCACAGTCAAATGAGGAGGGGATGAACATAAAGCCAGTCCAGCATTATCTCCAACTAAAGAACACTTTGTTTTTGTTTGATAATGAGAATATTTTGTCAGGCAGATTATGGGAACAAAGGTAGTCAGGAGTAACTGTGGAAGTGCAAATAAGTGTGTCTGCAATTGAAGAATAGCTGGATAATGTCCATCTCATAATAGTCCAAGATATGGCAGAGGAAATTGCAAGTCTGGTAGAAAGGATTTTTCATAACCTGTGAACTCCAGCACATTATGGTTGGGGGATAATGCCTGTAGCACTCTCTGTTACAGAAAGGGAAAAATAATCTAGGCAGCTCATTAGTGTCACCTCAGTTTTGTGTAGAGATTTGAAACAACAGAGACCAAAGAAAGGCGAGTGGAGAATGTAAAAATTAAAAGCAACAGGAGTTTTTCGAAGGTGAATTGTACCATGTTAGATGATATTTCTCTTTTACAAGGTAATTCCTCTGCAAAGGAAGTGAAGTGTAGAGATTCAATATAGCAGGGCTTCAGAGCCACTGAGCTGTGCAGGAGTCTGAAAGAACCTGAGGGAGATGGGAGTTTGTAGGCAGATTCTGAAGTGGTAGGGAACAGTTTAAAGAAGAGGCCTCAGAGCCGCCACCTGAAAGGGCAAGAGTTGAGCTGGAGGAGCCACAGTGTTCCTCCTGTAGCATCTGGAAAAGGTTCCTGTTTAATTGTGCCATTGATAACTTCGTCATCAGAAGTCACAGCATGCTAAAGTGCAGGCTGAGGATGCCAGCTGGGTGGCATTGTTGCCTGCTGAAAGAAAGTTTGCAATAATATCCCAGCAAAACCAGATGGACCTTCCCAATGGTGTGTGAGCAATTGGACAAAACACAGCAAGGCAGAGGGCAAGGTGAAGGGAGTTAACACCTCAGTAAACATTCCTTTGATGAGACATCCTAATGTAACCTCCTATGCTGAGTAACTGCTTTATTAAACAGTTTTTAATTAGGTGATCCCAAGCTACTGTTTCTCATAGCATGTCAACAGTTAGAGGTGGATCTGGCAATTTATTTCAGGGGACACTTGCTTTGTCTTCTGCAGAAGTTAAAGGTATGGATCGTATGAAGGGCAATGCAGAAAGATAATGGTTAGTGTATATAAGCACTGTTGAATATCTGCATCAGGAACAGGACTTTCTGTCTCTCATGGCAGCACTGCTTAAGCCAAAATTTCAATTTTGGGAAAAATAGTAACAAGGACTTTTGAAAAATATTTATGAAATTTTGGAAAAAGTGAGTGAAATCTGTGTTTGGGAATGTTTTGATTGGCAAAAAAAGTTTGTTTTGGTTGTTCTACTGCTTCTAAAAACCCGATTTTTTTAAAATTAAAATTTCTAGATATTTGGAGGGTAGTTTAATAAACACTGGTGAAAATATTTCACTATTAAAAATACAATAATCTATATCTATACATGCTGGATTTATATTGTTTAGTTAGTATTTTATAAAGTTAAATAGAATTATGATAAAGCATTTAACAATATCATGTCTCTATTCTCAGGTCTAGCACAGGTGATTTTTAGAGGTAGATTGCTGAGGCCTACTTTGCAGTGACTATGACAAGTTAGTGTTGGGCTGGGGAATCATCAGAGAAAATTTTTGAACTTAGATCACTCTAATTAACTTACAATTCCAAATTAATGTGTCAGCCTATGTGGCATATGAGAGAGCCCAATCAGCCAATTTATACTGGCTTTGGGAGTAGACATACAATTTCTTTGGAAGAAAAAGTGGATTTAGGTGCTGAACATCAGGCATCTGATTTTGAGAAAAAAAAATACTACTTTTAATCTGTCTTGCTTTAGTTTCTTCTCAATGTGAGATCCCAAGTTGCAAACCAAGATTATCTTGACATTTGCCTTTTTCAAGGAAAATTCTTGCTGGCCTCCATTCAGCAGAGCTTTGGACAGAGCAAGGGCTGAGAATAGAATGATTAAGCCTCGGTCAAAACCTCTCTTGCTTCTTTGTGACTTCCAGAACTCCATTCTAAGTACTCAGATGCACCTCCAGCACCAGGAATTAATCATCTGCTGACAGAGGGAGAGTGAAAAGCCATTAGTTTTATAGGAGCTTTTCCCCCTTGAAATTCCATTGCTGTTTGACTCTTTCTGAGGGATGATGTTGAAACTGAGGATAAATTCAGTTTCAGCATTTTCATATTCTTTGCAGTCACTGCCAGGAAAGTGCTCAAGTCTTATGCAATAATGGCCTGGACTCCTTTCAACGTTTGCTGTGGTCGTCACGGCACTGTAATGATCTCAGCTCCATACATCCAGCAGTGCTGGATGCAATCTGCTTGGAGAGGCTTCTCTGCACAGGGCTGAAACTTCAGGAGCAGTCACAGAATTATAGAAACCCCTGAGCTGGAAGGGACCCATAAGGATCTTCAAGTCCAGCTCCTGGCCCTGCACAGAACCATCCCCAAGAGTCAACCATGTGCCTGAGAGCATTATCCAAACACTGTGAACTCTGTCAGGCTTGGAGCTGTGACCACTCCCATGTGGAGCCTGTTCCAGTGCCCAAACACCCTGTGGCTGTGAAACCTTTTCCTCATACCCAGCCTCCCCTGACACAGCTTCATGCCATGCCTCAGATCCAGTCTGTGAGTTGTATTTGCAGGGAGCCTCCCGTGTGGCACTGCCCCAGATGGATGGACTGGCTCCATGTACAGCACAGGTACAGCACAGGTGTTCCCACCCCTGAGCTGCCCCACCTGGCACTGGTGGCAGCCTCACCCAGCAGACAGGGCTGCAAACTGCTGCAGGCTGTGGACTCCAGATGCAGCAGCCCACAAAAGCTTGCTCAGGTGCCTTCACGTGGTGCAGCCTTCCCTCCCACCCAGAGTCCTGGTGCTCCTGTTGATCCTGCTGCACATGTGGGCTTTTTGTACCCCCACAGCTCCTGGGAGATGCAGATGCCAAGAAGCAGGATCTTCTTTCATGTGTCCCCCTCTGTTGTTTAGAGCACCATCTAAGCACCTGACAGGTTTTACTTTAATGTAGAAAGATGCACGATGTGATTCAGAACTCACCTTTGGCTCTCCAGTTTTTAGGGAAGGCTGCCTTGTGTAATAATTTTCAAGAAGTTGCAGTGATTTCCCCATTGCCTTCAGACAGCCACGTTACTGACTGCTCATTCTAGGAGGTGGTGTTGCATAATGGCTGGAACATTGTAGCCCTGTCACCTTGTTTATAGCACCTCTCTCTTACTATCCATATGACCTACAGCATGGGGGCTAAGCTATTTCTTTATCATTTTTACTGTCTGTGAAAGAAGGTTAAAACCACCGACTTTGTGGGATGTTGTAAAGCTTTAATGGCTCAAAAGTACTTTGAAATTATCAGTAAATGATTGCAAATAAATGCCCAGACAGTTATTAGAATTCTCTAATTCTCCTCTGACGCATGATGTCTGGCAGATTTGAAGAGTCCCTTCTGTGTTTGTTTGGGGTTTTTTAGTAGCTAAATTGCCTTAGCATGGAGAAACAGGAATAGTTCGTGCAAACACAAAAAACCCTGAAGATGGAAAGAAACAGTACTTATATGAGACAGGAAAAGAATGACTCAATAATTAGTTTTTGGAAGAGACCATTTGATAGGGAAAGTGGATAAATTTAAAGGTCAGTCTTCATTACAAAATAATATTCAGATTACTTTATATAATACCAATTTTTCTATTGTTTCATCCCTACGAGGCAAAATGCTTGCAGTTATTTAGGCAGCAGACTCTTCCCTTAAGAAATTCAAGCAATCCAAAGCATATTTGCCTCTCCCTCATTGAAGGCATATTTCCACAAACTCTCACCTCTCTCTCCAACCGCAGGGTTACTACATGGAGATTATAATGAGAAGGAAACTTGATATATTCTTTTTCTTCAAACTTGTAGAATTGTGATACCCAAAGGAATCAGTACTTTGTGATTTATGACTCCTCTATTTTGTTATGAAGAAATGTTAAACATCTTTAATACGTTAAGTATCATGTTATCCAAGTTTGGCTGCTGATTGCAACATGCTCGCCCTTTATTCTCCAGAAGAATTTGCCGAATACCTTTCTGTAACTTTCCACATTGCTATCAGCTTTGCAGTGCTGTGCCTTATTTGTGTAATTGGAAGCTTTTCCAGTTGTCTGGGTAATTGTAGCATCTGAGGGATATTACCCTGCTTTGTAGCATGCAGATTCTTCTGAATAATTTCCTAGGTTAATAAAGCCCTTTATTTTTGTATTAAAAAAATCTCCAAACCTGATTTAAACTAAATGTGTAATATGTTCTTCTCTTTTCAGAGAGGTCCCACACAGCCCTTGACTGCACTTCCATTAACACCAAGAAAAATTCCTTTTCTGCTTGAAAGGGAGTAAGTGATAAAGTGATAAAGTGCTGTTGGGGTGTTGGTGATAGTATCAAGCTGCGCAGCATTTTTAACAGATAATACTGAAACATGAGGCAAACCTAAAAAAAAAAAGAAAAAGAAAAAGAAATGAAAATAGAGAAAGAAAAGACTCAAAATAATTTTCACTGAAATGTTGTGTAAGCCAATGACAGAACACCAAACCAGGAATCAAACAGATCTGTGCTCTGTTCTGCCGTTTGCCTGGAAATTATGTTCTACCCCAAGTCAACAGTTAAGCCAGGGTGCAAAACAACTTTTTTCTTAGGAGACAGTGAGTGAAGCTGTAAGTACTGCAACTCCTTGTGGGAATGTTACTTGATTGTCTCAAGGTGCAAAGTTTTCAAGCATTATATTTACATTATCTATAATTAAAAATGCAAAGCTGACTGGTAAAAAGAACATTTACTTCTCAGTCATGTCACTTTGTTTCCATTTCTTTTGAATTTGCATTTGGTTATTAGAGCAAAAATGAATATTTTTAGAACTTTGAGGTGAAAACAAACAAAATAATCACCAGGACAGTACTATACTACTGAATCTTAACTTTGCTCTTCCAGGAGGGTTTGTGGCAAGAAGTGGACGTGTTATTCCAGGGAGATGGCAGTGGGAAGCCTTTTCCCTTTCCTTTATCTCATGGAAACACACTTCTGTATGCATGGTAGGTGTCAGTTTCTGCAAGAAGAAAAGAAGTCACCTGAACAGAGAGCTGAGTTGAAGCCTGGCCTGAGAATATAAGGGCTTTGTGCAGCCTCTCAGCCTGAACCCTGATGAAGATGTGTAAGATTGAGCCTTCACTGCTAATTTCTGCAGATTCTTTCACAAATGCAAATTCTACTTGTCAGAAATTGGAGGTCTAAAAAGTCTGCTTCATTTTGCTTAGTCTGAATAAGTCATCTCTTGCTTTTCAAGAGCACTTGTGACTTGTCATCCCAGTATAATAAAACATGCTTTGCTTTTCTCTAAAGGATGTAAAAAACCCTGCAGTGACCTAAACACCCTGAGGGTGACAAGTTCTATAAAAATGAAAAGGTGAAAACAACAGAGTATTGCAAATCTCCTTTTGTTTAGTTGAGAAAAAATATTTAGAAGTCAGAAGATGTGCTGCAGTAGTACTGAAGGCTTAGATTTCAAGAACAGAAGTTTTAAAAACTTACAGAAACTTTCAGCATGTGCTTTTTGTCCCATTGGAACAGCCATTGGTATATGTATTGAACAGGGATTGAGTAATACATGTTCTTAAAGTTAAGTGCACGCCTAACTGCCTAGCTAAATCAGGGTCTTAGTGGCCTGGATGAGAAGTACCTCAGATCCAAGGATGTGCAAACAAGCTGGAGAATTATATTAAGAAATCTGAATTTAAGATGCAAAAGATTAAAATTCCTCTGAAAAAAAGATATCCAGAGAACAAGTGAAAAAACAATGTGACAAGGGACTACTCAAAAAACCTGAGGTTAACAAATGAACTCTGGAAATGGAAAACAGAGATGGCAGCTACACAAGAACATAATCTAAGTTACTGCTAGCAGGAAAAAATGAGAGTTAAAAACCATAATGAGTTAAAACTGGGCTGGGCACAGTAATTCAGGGATGAGGAGGGGCATTTATAAGCACTTTAATGGTACCATGGGCAATTGTGAAATGGCCTGATAATCACTGAGAGGAAAGTAACCCAAAACCTTCCACACTGCAGATGCTAAATTTCCTTTTCAAGCTATGTTAGCAGCCAGATAGAGGTTTCAAAAAGTGTCTGCTCATTGAAACAGAAGAAAGATGTCTCAAAATCAAGAGTGCTTAAAAATTAGCAGATGGAAATGTGTGCATCACACAGTCTCCAGCGTACAAAGAAAGGCAATAGGGAAAATCATGTGTAAAAAAAAGTGAAGAATACTTGTATCTTCTCAAAGCTAGGGACCCCTGAAAATTTCACTCAAAAAATGTCACTCCTACCAAGGCTGGTACAGCCTTCCAAGAGTACTCTGCTGTATGTCTTCTGTCTTCATGGCTGTGGCTACAAAATGAGTCACAAGTCTGTGGGGAAATCATTTTTTGACCACTTGGAATATGTGCCAGCGAACCACTTGTGATAGCATTTATGGCATTCACAGCTCACAAAGCCCTCTGAAGCATCCCACACCTAATGTCCATCCAGTTGTCTAGTTGTTTGCCTTCTCTCACGTGGCAGTCAGCATGAGCGTGTTTTCCAGATGAATAGAGAAAGGTACATAGGGACCAGTTGGAAGAGCAAAGCCTGGTATGTTTAATCCTGTGGCCACCAAAGTAACAGTGAAACATGGTCTCTGCAGAGTTCATATGCTCATGGCCTCAGTGGAAATGTGTGTCCTGGTGTTACTTCTCCTCTCTCTGTTCTTCAAGAAGTCTTCAGGCATGGCAACATGCAGACAGCCACACATCCCCCCACCACCAGTGAACAAGGGAACTGGAAACTCTGGGGCGAGGAGGTGACCCAGGAGAACAAAGACTAAATAGAAGGTAGGTGAGGTCAGAAGTGCCACGGCAGGAGGACACAAGGAAGGGTAGGCTGGGAGGGAGGAGATGTGGGTAGGGTGAGTTGGGTCTCCAGTTCAGGTTGGGTTGGGAGCCATGCTGATGTTCCTCAGGACTCTTAGGTCTACACCAAGCACTGCTGGCTTGGGGAGGCCTGAGGGGGCCTGGCCGAGGAGGAGGAAGAGGCAGACCTGGATGAAAACAAGCTGAAGTACAGCATGTTGAGCCATGGCTGTGAGAGAGACCCACAACTACCTTAAGGATCTGAAAAACAGTGAGATTTCTGAGTTCACGATTTCTCTCCTGCCAGCAGATGCCTGGGAAGGTCACTGGTCGTATGTCCACATCCCTGCAGAGCGCTGACAGCCTCCTCGGACGACTCTTTGCTTCTCCTTGCTCAGAATGCAGAAGGCTGCCAATGCTATAGACAGTGAAGATTAAGATATCTTGCTGTCACTGCTCATTAGGTAGTGCCATCCATCCTGTGTGTTGAGACACAGAAAAATGTACTACGTGGTAATGGCATTCAGGGCCCATATGTCCCTGGAAGCTGTACTTGCAAGGGCTAAAATTAAACAGCATGGATGATTTTAATTCTGGGTTTGTTCAGCAGTGTTTTGGGAGAAACCTTAATATCCTGTTTCAAACTGAGTTTTCTGTTCATAATTTCCTGGCTTTACTTCCCTGCCACACTCTTTCTGCAGGCTACTTTGGTGGAAGTATTTCCTTCTGGACTTCCTCCTTCCACTGTGCCACTCTGATGGATTCTTCCTTCTCATCACTTGAGTCCAACAAGAAGCACCAGCAGGGCAGAAAAGACAAGACAGGTGTGTGGTCTTGTATGTCAGCTGTGCCCAGCATGGGCAGCATCCCTGAGCAAGCACAAGGTAAACCTGGGACAGGACATCCCTTAGTATCTGCAATCCATACTGCTTCAGAAGTTTTCCAGTAATTAAACCTCAGGCAGATATGTAACATGGGAGAAGGTAGGAGTAGGGATAAGTAGGATAAATGGGAGTATTTTGACTGTAGATGCGTTGACTTAAGTAAGCAGATGTCTCTTGTAAAATGCCAGTTAGTGAGAGTATGTCATGTGAAGCCTGATGTTCTTACCATGTATACTAATAACAGAGAAGGGCTGCCTATGAATATTTGAAGAGCCAGGAAAGGCAGGGTGTTTAAATTCAGGCTCTGCTATGTAGCATGCTGCTTCCATGGGCTTTTGTTTCAGCATCACCAGTCAGTCTTAGGAGTGAGCATATGGCAAAAAAATTAATTTAAGAAATCTAGGAGTTCATGGATCTGCAGCTTGCCATTGGCACTGCAGCACGGTGCAGTGCATTGCTGGGGACAGCAGCTCCCCATTTTGGTCTCACCCTGCACTGTGTGCAGGTGATGGGCCCATTTGGCTCACATCCCACCACTGGGCAGAAATAGCTTCTGGTTCTCTGCTGCAGCACTCAGTCTTCTCTGTGCTGGAGCCTGTAAAATATAAACCTGGGTTTTATACATTGCTGAGAGGTTTATGAGGCCATCTGTCTTGAACCAATGACATGGCCCAAAGTTGTTTCTTCAAAAATTTGGCAATATTTCCATAAATACACCTTGTGGTATTAATTTCTGGATTTTGCTATTTATCTGTTCTAGTGAATAATGGAAAAAAATTTATATAAGTGACAGTAGAGGAAAAATTCAATGCCATGAATTAAGACTAGTTTGAGTTTCTTTCAGTATACATACTGAAATGCTGTTATCTGGAGCTTGCAAATTATGAATTGTTATTTGAGGCTTTTAGTAGTATATTTACATGCTGTCTGTCTGTCTATCTATCTATCTATCTATCTATCTATCTTTCTATTCATCTCCAGGAGCCAAAGCAATGCTCATCTTTTTGCTGCTGATCTCATTTAATTTTTTATTTCACTTTGATCTCTTTAGGATATCTTTGGGCTCTCCTCTTGCCCAGAGAGTGGTATTTAAAGGACTTCAGGAATATTATGTAAAATTTATTAAATAAATCCTGAGAGGTAGAGGAGTACAGTTCTCCCAGTTATGATTAAGGAACTGAGATGTTTATGTAGGAATAAATGGGATTCAGGTGCTAAATAGTTTCCAGAGTTGGCCTGAGAGGTTTTAGACTATGGGGACTGGCTGATATGCATGTTGAAAAGCATTGCAAGAAAGCTGTGTGAGCAATGTGTTTTGAAATGTGATACTAAAAACTCATCCAAGGACCAACGTTCAACACTGCAAACATTACCCCATTCTTATTTTAACGTTTCAACAGACATTGTGGTTTTATTTGGAATTTTATATTTGGCTTTCTTTTTGGTTGGTTTTATCTTGCGCTGTCTTAAAAACTGTCAGCTTAGTAAGTAATTAATTCCACTCAGCATGAGTGGATTTTACAGTGATAGAAGTATCAACAAGGACTTTTCTGCCAAGACTGTGGTGATGTTAGATGCTGTGTAACTTTCAGGGTGAAAGTATGTGTTGCAGGAAACTGAAAAACTGGGATCTAAAGGTAAAAATTGAATACATACAGAAGCATCTAGAAAGTGACTTTTTTCAGACATGCTGGATATATTTCAGGCATATGCCATACAGAGAAACATATTTATCTCTTGAAAAACATGCAGGTATTACTGAGTTTACCAGCTGACTTGGCTGTATAGCTGTGAGAAGAGATTGATCTACAGGTAATTTATTTCATAGTTGCTATAAGTAATTGCTAAAAGACCAGGAAAGAGGTGAAGTTTTTTACCTTGGGGCAAGAGCACAGGATATGCCTAGAATAAGGTGGAAAATGCACCAGCTTAGAAATGAAAGCAGCAATAATAATAACAAAAGGTCGAGGTGCTAACATCTTGTGGCAGTGTTAAGAAACAACATAAATCAAGACCAAACGTTGGTGGCTTTTCATATAAGATAATGCACATGATAACGCTTTTTTCCTGTTAATTTTTATTGAGCAGTTGAATTCCTCAGAAGAAAGAAGCTCATGGGAATTTTGGCATTGGTGTGCCAATTTACTTTATTGATCCAGTTATAAGTGCAGTGCAAAACTGTGTTAAAAAGCTGTAGGGGCCAGGTCATGGAAGATGTGTAACTAGTTCCTTGGGAAGGCTGCCTCTTCCAGGCAGGACCAACACAGCTCACAAGGATGTAAATGTGCAGCACTGAGCCGTCAAAAAGTTAAGGGATTCCTGAGAGCAGTCCAGCCTTCAGCAATTGGCATACTAAGTAATCCAAAACTCTTGGGCTTGCAAAAGCTACTTTTTAAAATTGGTCTCATTAACTCTCTTTATTTGCATGCCTCAAAAAATACTTGTTTTATGTGAAGAAGATGTTAACAGAGGTTCTCTTCTTTGCTGATTACAGATTTATGATTTTGCATATATGTTACATTATTTTGTGGTTTTCTATTTTTGGTTTCTTGGCTTAACCCAGGCCAATCAAGTCAGTCTCTTGAGGTAACAGAGGAACTACAAAATATCACTTAACAGCAAGCAAAATGAGTGCTATACAATACCATGGTGGATGATTTTAGTGAGTTCCCATCTATGAATTCATCAGACTTCTTGGAAGCAAAGCAACTTTGTCCTGAAAATAAAAGTATGTGTCCACAAAGGGCATCAAATCTCCCTAATCTGGCAATTTTAATTTCATTTTTATATTCTTAATAAATGTTCACAGAGTAATAGTGATTGAGTTCCTTTATACTTCAGACTATAAATTTCTCAGTGAACCATTCTCTGGCGGTGTTACAGAATGGGTTTATTTTAATTGAAAACCATGCTGGGAAGCGTGGGATGTTTATATGCTCAATTCAGATTTTCTGCCTGCAAGGAGCCGCCGTATCCTCAGGATAACCTTTTGCCTTTCTCCTTCCCCATCCCTGTGGGGGGCTGACCTCCTGGAGGTTCTTTCTCATGCATGGGGAAGCAAGGATGGCCGTCCCTGCTTCTCCTCACCCTGATATGGCTGCTGCCCCTCGCTGGTGCACTCTCAGCTGCTTTCCTTGCCATCCCACTGTGCTCCTCCTCAGGGCTGTCTGCCTCCTTTGGGCTCCCGCAGCCCAGCTTAGTGCTACTGTTTAAATGCACAGAGACAAGCCGAGTGTCAAGGCCAAGAAGTGTCAGGAGCATAAAGAAAAAGTTAGAGGGATCTCTGTGCACAGCAACATGCAGCCTGAAAGGGCATAGAGATGTGTCAGAATGCTAGTTCCTAGGCTACAACTAGCATATACAGGAGAAGGAAAAATTTCAATCTTAAAAGAAAAAAAAAGGTATCCCAGGAGTAGGAATATTTCAGTCTGCACACTGATCATTTTTTACAAGCTGACATTTGTAAGCAGTGTTTCTGACAGATTTTTGAACTCTCATCTCCCATTGCACATCCTAGCTCTGCTCCTCAGCTCCTTTTCTGCCTGAGGTGCTCATGGCTCTGCAGCGCCTGAGGCTGCTCCGGCTGCACCAGGTTTTGTTTTGGTCTCAGTGCCCTCCAATGCCACGAAGGAGAAGCCCACCTGCCCCCTCCTCCTGGGGGGTGTCCCTTGGTGTGCAGGCAGGTCCTGTAGGCAGGGTCCATCTTCCACTGCTGGCCATGTGCTCACTAGGGCCAGCGCGGGGCAGCCCGGCTCCAGTGCCAGCAGGAGGGGGATTGTCACAGCTGGGTACCAGGAGTGCTGTGGAGAGAGCTTGTCACACTGCTAGGAGGCATTTCAGGCTTGGGTTTACTGTGATTAGTTACGAAAATAATAAAAAAAAACCCCAGACAGGTTATTTGCAAGAAGGAAACGAAGTCCACACTGAGGGTTGCTGGGCCTAGAATGCCAGTGGCTGAATTCCCAAGTGTTCCTGACTCCACAGGGCTACCAGTGACCCCTGGTGCCTGCACGGCTCAGGAGCTTATGGTATCACTAGTTGAGCACCAGGACTTCCCTGGGATTTGAGAAAATGTCTGCTTCTTGCTGAGATGGAAAATAACTGGGATAGCCCTTCGGTTGTGATCATCTGGACATTACAACATCCCTTCTGGCTGTGGAGCAGGGCCACAATCTGTCCCATGGGGCACAGATGCTGGGCAAGCAGCTGGCCAAGTGGGCACGTGCCCAGTCAAAATGAGACCATTGCATTGACTGACCAGAGTTCAGTGGGACTCCTGTTGGGTTTGCTTTACTTAGAAAGGTCCTGGGTCAAAAATAAATCCATGTGGAGGGAGGCAGATCACTGGGGAGTGATCTGAGGAGATTCAGGGATGAGCAGAATGCTGCTGAGCCCTGCTGCTACTTGCTGGGAGCCAACAGCAGCCAGGAAGGAAGGATCCACACTGAACTAATCCACTAATCCACTGGCCACCATCCGCCTATGTCCAGAAGGTAAATGCTGTGCAAAATTGCTTCTGATCTCTCCTAGATGCTTCCAGGGTGCCAGAAGCCACCTCAAGCAGTAAGTACCTTCTACAGGTGTTTACAGAAAGGTACAAAAAATGGAAAGTTAGTGTGTGTAATCAGGAACCCCAATATCCCAGGTGGAAACCACCAACCTCAGTTACAACCCAAGCTGGATTTCTGTTACACAAAGAGTTTTAAAATTATGGAGCAATTTCCAAAGTCAGCAATAAAAAGTGCTGCATATCAGCTGAAGAGAAGATAGGCAAATTTATGGAAAATGAGGAAACCTGAGACACAGCCACTGGCTGGATTTATGTGGTTGGGAGTAGATGCTGAGATATCAATGTATTTTATGATGTCTGTATTACTTACTGTCACAAATGCAGGTTTAGATGGACCATAGCTTCTGGCTCTGACATACCTATGCTGTAGTAAGAAGCAGTTGCTTCCATAATACAGGAAGAAACAATGGATTGATAAAATCTAAGTACATTGGAAACAAGCATTCTGTATGAAACTTGTGGTTTGCTGTCCATTTCATAAGACTTAATCTTCTCTCTGTAGCAGGGATTTTTTGGCAGCTCTGGTGATTCCACATTATGTTTGTGTATGTTTTGCTGTAGGGTATAACCTCATTTTGTTCCTGGTTTCGACACAAAGGATGGAATAAGTAAATAGGAGTGCACGTAAAGTGTACACACAAAGATGCAACACGTACTCACATATATGTGTTTATCAGTAGGTGTTTGTGAAATCAGATAACAGATGGTTCTATGACACTGTGAACATCCTACAGACTACAAACAGCAATTTCTTAGTGTGTGTAAGCTTAAAGAGTTTTGAAAAAAAATTTTGATGACTGTAATATACCATTTTCTAGTATATTGAGTTTCTGATTCGATTTCACTGTCTGTTATTTTTCAGTGCAGCCTGCCTTATTCCTTTCCTTTCAAGCCTTGCTCTTGGGTGACAGTTAATGAAGCAGGACCTCACTTGTTCTGGTCCATCTTTCTTGGGTAAGTTCAAAGCAGGATAGCATATCTTGACATGACACTCTAACTCATACCTCAGGCTCCATGGGAGCTGCTGGTGTCATGCCTTGGGAATGAGAGGGTTTGTGTTAACAGGTCTAAATTCAGGTGAAGCTGTATGCACGTGGCATAGCTGGGAGGCCCACGGGGAGAACCAAAGGCACTGGTATGCACTTGAAATTTTCATATAAAATATCATGAAAACAAGAAGTGATTCTTGGGATGAGTGTGGATATTAGAGTTGCGGAGGTCACCTGAGATACTAAACCTTACTTCCGTAGCATTCTTTGGAGGATGCTTACAAATGCTCTTCAGATGAGATGTAACACAGACCTTGGTTTTTATTCTTTCTTGTTAACTCATTAATTATTTTTTTTTTAAGATAGAGATTATGAAATCACATTGACTGATTCCTGAATATTGCAATACATGCCATTTTCCATGCAAGACAATAAAATGTATTACAAGTGCCTTTTTAATGAAAGAGAAAGCAAGACCTTCATTCTTCATGTCCTGCAACATCTGCTTGGAACATAAGCTAAATTGAAAACGTATGTTGTTCTCATGGAGAGAGAGAGTGAGAAGTCTTCCAGTGACAGAGAGTATCAAAAAAAAGTTAATGCTGAAATCAGTAAAACAACCATGTGTGACAGGAGGAAAATGAGCACTTAAGTGGTTTTTGGGGTGTTGTTTTTTTTTTTGGGGGGGGGGGGAGATTGGGTTTTTGGAGGGTTTTACTCGTTTTTTGGGTTTTTTTGATGAGGTGGAAACGGAGATTGACAAAGACAAGATGGAGATGGAGAAAGCAGGGAGTTAAGATTATCTATATATTGACAGAACTGTTTATTTGCTCCTGGCAGAAATAAATCCCAGCATATATCCCCTCTAGCTTTTTCTTATTTACAGAGATGGAAAGCCTAATCTGTTGCCAAGACCCATTATCCTTCAACTTCAGTCAAACAGTACATCTTGCTTATTGAATCAGGGAATAGTGTATGTTTTATGAATATAGAAAAAGATAAGTTTACTCTTGCAACCTTCTCCTGTTTATTAGTGTTTATAGTTACTACCACTACCATGAGAGAGCTGTATTTTAGACATAGCAAAACAATGCAAATAAATAAATAAATAACATCTATTGAAAAATAGTGAATTTGTCCTGTACTCCACCATTGTGACTATGGGGGATGGCTGTGTGATGAGGAGCACAGTATTTCTGAAACACTTCTGGTTTTGATGTGTCATCTGGTTAGCTTGATTTTACCTGTGTTAAGTTTGAAAACATTTCTTATGTGTGTTTTATGCTTCGCCTGAGCTCAAGCATCTCTAAGTACTTCCAATCTCCTCATAAATACACCTTTGTATTCTGCCTAATATATAAACATCACGACCCATGTCTGAGAATGTTGGGAATTTTATTAGGTTCATAAAGTTTTAGTTGCGGTCTAGCCCAATGGGTCCAAAGTAAATAAACGCAGAGAGCAAAAAGAGTAACAATTTTGTACTTATTTCTTCTCCTCTCCCCCTTGAGAGTTTCTCCAGTACTGGTGAAGTACTTGCTGCAGTGGTTTCTGTGGCTTGCTATCAAAGTATCTGCAAGCAAGTAAGTGAGAGACAGATGCAGAGTGCAAAAGTAGCTGGTAAGTAAGTGGACAAAAGTAACAGAAATAGTCCTATTAATGCATTTCACTGATTTCCTTGGTCTCTTTCCATTTAAAGGATGGAAAGAAGTTGTGAATAATTGTGAATGACTTGTGACAACCATGTTCCCTCTGTTGCTGTTCTAAGTGAAGGTGCTTGATCAGGACAGCTTCCTAAGCCCTATGGATGGAACATGTAAACAATTGGTATGGCAGGATGGAAACCTCTCTTCTAGCATATAGGGAGACCTGATTCTTGGACTGAGACCTTTGGTCTGGGCTGGCCCTTTCCCTGGCTCCGGGCAGAGAGTGTCCTTGGCTCCACTAGCACAGAGCTGGCTTTGCCTACAGCATCCACTGTTGACAACTACGTTTGATGCCACAGTACAGAAAAATCTATCAACAATGCTGACATCTTGGCATGAGCTATGGGTGAGTGCAGTCTCTGCTTTAAGGTGTTACACTCCATAGATATTTCAGACGTCTCTCACTCGGCAGACCTGCTGGGTACACAGAACAGAAGCTTCCCTTCCCTGCTCGTGGAAGGGTGGCGTCTTATCTTGAGACAAGCCTAAGTGCAAGCAGCCATCATGCCCTTTAAAACAGTTCTGTAGTAAGCCTTTAACCTGTCAGAAAAATGTAGCCCCGTAAGCTTTGTAACCCAAGAAATCAGCAAGCCATGGCTTATGTGGGAATCAAAATCATATTTGGGGACAGTTACAAAGCTAAATGTACGAATTTTTGCACATCCATTGCAGGAGCATCAGAGCCAGAGACACCACTTTTGCAGGAAGAATTGGGAAGTAAACCCTTAAGGATCAAGCCCCAAAGTACTTTGTTTATATGCACTGCACTCATTCTGTTTCAATGCTATTGGAAAATTATTTCTGGAATGTGTCAAAAGGCATAATACATGTTACAGATCTGTTTCCTAGTTAGCTACAAATCTTAGACTGCATTTACAGGGGATATAGAGGCAACTGTTTATTGTTCAAAAATTTTAATAAAAGAAAAGGTTTTTTAGAGCAGATAACTGTAACTGAGCTACAATTACAACCCAAGTAAAACCATGCTATTTTTTTTCTTTTTCTCAGCTCACAGCTGCACGGTCAACTCTTAGATTTCCTTGGAAATTTTTTAGCAAGTCAAAATTTTGTTGGAAACATTTACACAGCTTTCATAATGCAAGTTACTTCAGGTTTGAAATGCCTTGGATTTGACAGACTTCTATGAGCTCAAAGGTGAGTTCCTGCCAGGTTTGGCCAGAGGTAGGAGCTGCCAGGCCCTTAACCCTAAGGCAGTTGTTGAGAAATCCATGTAGTGCAGGTAGTTCAGGGTGCAGCTGTGGATTGAGCCCTGGGTGAGGACAGCTCAAGGCAAGAGGCTGTGACCTGGTGCTGCCCCTTTGGCCAACAAAGGGCATGAGGACCTTTGGCCTGGCCAGGTGACCAGACACTCAGAGACACGGCAGGAGCTGAGGACTCAGGTGGAAGATCCCAGCCTCAGGGTGTAAGAGCCCAGTGTTTCCTTTGTTCAGGGTCCCTTCTCCCTGGCACAAGGCACAAGCTTGAGCTGTTTTTCTGTTGCTGCATGATGATAAAATTACTTAAAGGAAGTAGTGCTGCAGTGTAATACTAAGTAATACTTAAAGGTCTGAGCACCTTCCTTGGAAAACCTAGGATTGAGCTGCTAAGGAAATCTTGTTTTGTGAATGTGGGCTGTGTAGGGAGTCAGGCAGGGCACCTGCCGGGTCACTGGAGCCGCCCTCTGCGAAGGGGCTTTGGTGCCAGCATTTAAAGTCTCTGGGGCTGGGACTGTGACTGCCAGAGTGCTCCTGAATGGTCAGAGGGGAAAGTGCCCTTAACAGCAGATGCATCCACATGGCAAGGGAGTGTTTTAATTTGGGCTGAGAAATCATGAGTCCTACAATTCTGCACAATGTTTAGCTGTTCTGGAAAAATGGGTTTTAGGAGACCAGTCTATGGACCAGCTCCAAGGGGACAATGAGGGGACATGGAAGCCAGATGGAGGTAGGTGTCTTCCTTCAAGCGACTCTAGATGTTGATTGGACCCTGAGCACTGCTGTGCACTGTCTCCTGCTCATCCTGCCAGCTCCTGACCCTCAGGTTTGCATGGGAGGGGGGCTGCCTGTGCTGGATGGGGCAGGGGCAGCGGCTGTGTGCCCTCCCAGGCTCCCTCAAGCATGGCTGTGCTTGCCACACCCTCGGCTCAGCTCCCAGCACGGAGGAGGTGGAAGGGAGGGCAGCCAGTGCCAGGTCCCAGGGCAGGCATCTCCCTTGCCCCCCCACAGCTGGCTGCCAGCAGTCCAGGTGACCCTGTGGGTCCAGTCAGTCTCTGGCTGCAGGCCCTCAGCAAGCTTTTAACCATTGCTAAAATTTTCTCTAACTCCCATCTTTTTTTTTTTTTTTTTTTTTTTTTTTTAATACAAGTGCAAAAGCCCAAAATTACTGATGTTCCTTCCAAGGCAATGACCACAAAACAGAGAATCAAACCCACAGAAATGCTTTCTTTTAGAAATTACTCACATTTCATCAAGCTTTGCTTATACTGAGGTGACACAGCCAAACCCACTGACAGTTCAGCTATGTGGCCTGAGAAACTCAACTGCATTAACAAAGCTGCTCTCAGATGTAGAGCTACACTTTTCATCTTTGTTAAAATACCACACTGCTACTCCATTCCTAGCCTGTCAGCATCCCTTTTCATTGGCCCTTCTGCCTGTCCCACTGGAAATTTGGCATATGTTGCCAAACTCCTTGCAGCTATATGAGTCAAATATTCACTCTCAAATGCCTTAGACGTGTGGGGAGAGCTGCTTCTTTGCTCTTCCTTTTGCAGAAACCTAACTAAATCTTCCTATTGTGTGAGTTACTTTTTTCTTTTATTAAGAACACTGTATTTCATTTCATCCTACAGTGAAACAGTTGCAGGCAGCTGCCCAACACTTGTACTCTTAAAAAGGGAAAACAATGCAAAGAGAGGATGTCCCTGGAGGAAGATAATGCCCTGCCCCAGCTGCTCACACATGCAAGACAGATTTTTTTTTTTTTTTCAAGGCCAACGACCAGTCAGGAACATGACTGCTGTTCTTGCCCTTGCCTTTGCAGTCTTTGGAAACTTGGCTTTCACGACTGCAAGGGTAGCTGCGGACTCTACTGGTTTTGAGCACTGGCATTTCAAAGGAATTATTATGTCAACGGCCAGTGGCTTGACATAGTCAGGGGTAAGACACATGTACATGCCTGCAGTGGGCAATAAAGTTGAAGGGAAGGGCCAGTTTCTTCTGCCCTGTCCTGTCTGCAGCTGAACAGTCTCTGATGGATGAGAAGGGGCTTGCACAGACCGTGAATAGGATCTGGCAAACAGTTTTGTTGTTCTGCTTTTGGCAGTTAAGCAAAAAACCTCGGTTGTCTGGTAGAAAGCTAAGCAGATAGATTCTTCCTCAACATCTGTGTCCTTGGGCTTTCTTTCCTATTGAAATGGATAATATTTTCGAGCACACAGATTGTGTGACAGCTTGGAAAGGTAATGCTGTGGTTACTAGCAACTGCTGCAAGGTAATTGGTACAAAAATAATGGCCGGCCACAAAACCCAGAAAGTTCTACACGTACTGCAGGTAAGTGGAAGTCATTGGGCACTGCAGGATGTGTGCTATGAGGACCAGAGACCATAGAGGGAGAGGCAGGAAAGATGTAAGATGCTTGTTACAGCAGCACATGACTTCCCTGAAGATGTGCTAGCCCTAAGCCTCTTAGCACAAGATTCTTCCTTCACAGAGTCTTTCTCTTTGCAGTCTTTGTAAAGAGTCAGCCAAAGTAAATGCATATGGTTGTGTCTTACTTTAAAGTGTGTCATAAAAACCATGAACAGCGCAATGCATAAGGAGGAATTTGCATGACAATATATTTTTTACATTGAATACTTTAGATCAGCTATCATTGCTATTGACAAGAACATATTGAAACCCTCTCACTGGCAGAATATTAAGATTTTTTATTTACTGATTAGAATCATCGAATTATAGATTGCAAAGGATGCTTGGAGGTCATGTGGTCCAACCCCATGCTGAAAGCAGACTTGACTTTGCAGTTAGATGATGTGTTCCAAGGCTTAGTTTGGCGAAGCTGTGCATCTCTTTGGGAGCAGGGATGCTGCAGTCCCTTCCTGTGCTCAACTGCACCCTGCGACAAGAATTTTCTTTCTTTCAAGAGGCAGGTAAGAAAACACCTATTTCCTGTTTTCCAAAAAAAGACCAAGTATAAGTTGAACACTGCACTCTTTAGGCATACCTGTGTCTGGAGACATTTGCTTTTCAGAGCTTCGACCTGTTCTAGTGTTGAACAGTTCCTGACAAGGGCCGGGAGCAGTCTCCGTGTTGATTTTCTCAAATATTTGGTGAAGTTTTTCTTTCTGTTTGCGACTTTTTAATGATAATTCAGTCATTAAGACTCATTAACTGCTTGCTTTTAGGTTTGGGACACTGCTGGTTTTTTTTTTTTCATTTGGGGTGGTGGGTTTTTTTGATTGTGAGATTTGGCTGGAAAATGTACTTGATTTTGCTTTTAACACTGACACTGGGGGAAAAATAAAGACTTTTCCTGTAAGGTCTCACAAATCATACAAATCTCACAAATCATGTTATTCTTGACAAGCTCCAGTGCTTTGACCTTGGCTGGTGAAGGTGCCCACCCAATAAACAATTGCAAACCCCATACACCTTTGTAGACCTGTGACTAAATTTTTCAAGTGGGACAACATGCAGTGTGAGATAATATAGGAGATAGTACAAATAACCATTATGGAAAGGGTAGGATAAGAGGAAAAGTGGTACTGTTATGGTGGTTTATAACCCATTGGTTTGGGTTATCCCTCTGTTTCAGCTGTGGCTTGAGAAGCCGTGGTGCTTGTTCATCTGTTTTCCTTCCTTTCTCCCCAAAAATGCTGAACAGTGATGAGCAATATCCAGCAGGCAGTAACCAGGGCCCAGCAAATTGCACAGATGAAATGAGACTGTGAGCAAAATTTTAGTAGAATGAGTGTGAATGTTAAGTAGGCAATAAATACTAGTTTTTATCTCACATTGAATAAGAGCGTGTTGTGATCGTATCCAATTGCCTTCTATAGACTTAGATATTTTGTGTTGCTGAATATGGTAAAAAATGGGTCTGGCTCCTTCATGATGTTCTTCTGTTTGGGGATGCCTCTTCTTTTATCCCTGTCTTGTAGCTTTCATCAACTTTTCAAGGCAAATTTTTAGAATGTGGGCAAAGGATGGCATATCATCTGAGACACACAGGTTGTTGTGTTCTTCTCCTGATTTGTAAGGGAATGGTGTGCAGTATCATTTTAAGGTCTACAAACAGAAGCTCACTTTAGTATAAATAAAAAGTAATCCTGATAACTCCTTGGAAAATAGCATTAATTTCTGGTTTTGTGGGCATCAGTCATTAGCAAGTTTCTGGATGCTACTTAAGCTGCAACAGCATGAGGGAAGTGAAAGTTTCTGGTGTCACTTTCATTGGCCTTCAATCACAAGTTATGAATGCATTACTTTCTGGTCATTGATTTTATGATGTATAAGGCTGTCAGATGTTTTGGGCCTCGGTGATTTATATTTTAGGGAAAACATAGAGCTTTCAGACAGCTGGATTTTTGGGGACTGGAGTAGATAATGTAGCAGAGAAGGCACCCATTTGGGGAGAAATCTGTGAGAGATATGGTCTGCATATGAAGAGGACAAGCTACTGGCACAATAATTGTAATATTATGGATAGCTATATAAAATAACAGATGTGGGGAAGTGGGATGCCAAAAAAGCCAACAAGATCTTGGTGGGAAGCTTTTGGCATGTCAACTTCAATGATCGAGCAAGACACCATGAGAAAGTAGAATTTTTTCCAGGAATCAAAACCCTGGGATGTGGTTGCTGAAAGCAAGAATTCCAGGAGAGTGAAGAGAGAGAGAGAGAGAAAATGTCAGATAGAGATGTACAATGCGTTGCTGGAAGGCTAAAACCTTAGAACATTTGAGTAAAGGCATTCCAATCTGTGTTGAAGGATAATTACCTAGCCAAGAGACTCGTGAATAAATGAGAAGTAATTGTGTTTGTCCACTCACGCTCCAGCACTACTGCCCTAACACAGCAGAGACCCCAGGACTGGGTCAGGAAGTCATTTGTGAGGAATGCACCTAACTCAGAGGATCCAGGCAGGTATCTCAGCCTTTAGTGGGAGACTGCAGTAGTCTTTGTGTTTCACAGGCAACTACACGCAGGCATAGCTAGAAAGAGCAGGATGTCTTCTGCCTGTGGCACACCACTAAACGGACATCTTGGCTTACTCATAATTCTCAGTAATGAAGTACCACAGGGATATTTTTGCTGGGATAACCATGTTGGCTCTGAAACGTTACTTCTTTCTGGAATAAGGGTATGATTCTAATGTACTTAAGGCAGTCACTTTTCCCACACTCTAATATTGCAGCTCTACATTTTTGGTATGAGCCAATGAGATGTGTTACAAGTATGAATCAGACACTGGTTTTAAGGCTTGCAGACCTCTCTCATAAAGCTTTAATTTCCTCAGTGATTTGCAATATTCATACATCTGTCACATGCAAGGTATCTGGGCAGGGTAGGGCCAATGGGCAAGGCTGTGCCAGGCACAATACTGTGTTATGTCTGCGGATTGTACCTAGTTAAGCCCTAAGTGGGGTTTGACAAGTCCCTGGCGCATGATCCAAGTCCTTCTTATTTATCAGGGGTACAAGTGGTTTGTGGTCAGTCAAAAGTTGAATTAGCTCTCTGGAAGAGCTTTTTTTTCTACATTTTTCACATGTTTCTTTTACAATGAGACAGATCTCAGTCTGCAGAGAGTGATTTATATCATCAGTAAATGTCTAGGAGCAGTACGTAGCAGCCCTACCAGTCTGACCAGGTTGTAATGTTGCAGGTGGCTCTGAGTGGTTATGGGAAAGGAGAATTTTGTACTTCAGGTAGGACTTCCACTCAGTTGAAAACATATTCTTGCATTATATTCAAATACCAGGTGATTTCATTTTCCAGGAGTTCATTACAAGGATATATTGCTGCCATTCATAACCCAGCCTTCATTTCACTTTGACATAGATTCAGGAGTTTGTATTAAATTATTACTTTCTTAGGCCAATTTACCCTTCCTCAGTCTGCCTTAAAGCCTAGTTTTCATGTGTGTTATCTCAGTGGTTCAGCTAGTTTTGATGTAGCCCAGTGTTTATTGCCTTTCAGACCCAAATACCAAGTGTCTCTGGAAATCTAGAGCGGCTTTTATCATGTTTCTCTTCCCAATGGCAATATCCCAGGACTTTGTCTGTACAAGCAACTATCCCTTTCCAGGTGCTGCAGTAGCTTTGTCATTTCCTTTGGAATATATTGGGCGCAGTAGCAATGCCAAAAGGAAGTCTGTGGAAGGATTACCATCCAAAAGGCATAATAAAAGTAGTTAACTTGGCGCCATCTGGGTGTAGAAGCATCTGCCAAAAACCATTTGCGGCATCTGAAAGGGGAATAAAACTTGGGCATTCATCTTGGAAAGATGCTGTCCACTGCGAGTACAACAGTGCTTCTCCCAAGCACTTTGTTTTGTTGATGTAGGTCAAAGGATGTGCTGACTTGGCCGTTTCTGTGAAGGCCTTGTAGCCGCTGGTAAATGCTGTTCAGTGGGTTTGGCCATTTCCCTGTAACACTGACAGGGCCTGGGCTGTCTGCTCCTGATTTCTGATTGGGAAGCACTGAACTGAACACCCCGTGACTCTCTGTACGCCCTAGGGAGCTCTATTCCCTTGTGTAGTGGGGGATGAGCTTAGTCTCTTTCCTCCAGTGCTTTTTTGTTGTTTTCTTTAGACTGATACAGCGATGCCATCAGCATATTGTGTTGAACAGTCCATTTTTTAACCTCTGGGAACAAATACAGCTCCCCGAGTATCCTGTAATATTGCAAATTACTACAGACCTTGCTGGCACGTGTTCATCCATGAGTGCAAGTGGTGGAAATGACCCAGTCACTCGTTATTTGTTTTCAACTGGCACTTTCCCACATCTTATTTCTGAATGCTGTCCTGTGCCTCCTCTCAGGCACTTTGTTCTTGTTTCTCCTTTGCATTCAGACCCAGGAGGCTGCTATATACCTGTTTCTTTTCCTGCTCCAATCTCTAAAATCTGAGAGGTCCTTACTCAACTTTCCCTGCCCACCTTACTTCCCTCCATTCCTGCTGGAGGGGACACCACTGGTGTTGTCTCAAGGCCTCTGTTCAGTTAAGTTCTCCTATATCCCCACAGGGGATGTCCTTCTTTCACTAGAAATCTGTCCTAATGTAGCAGAATATAGAGGTGTGAGGGCTCACGGGATTTTTCATCGTCATGGCCAACCTAAAATCAATCAAAGTTTAAATCACTGAAAATTGAAAATAAATCCTGAAAATGCTGACTTAAGCTCCTGCTATTATACAAAAAGCATCACAAACTCATTATTCAGGGAATGAGGCCATCCAATACATGTGTCTTTTCCCATTGTTTTCCCTGGCAGAGAATTAATTAGCGTTGCAAAAAATTACTGTAAAATTTCTTCCATTTCCTTCTTTCAATTTATCCTATTGACAGGAAGGTGGCTAAGTTGTGAGTATGCACACTTTCAGCTGAGACTTCACAGCCAATAGTGTTGCCAAAAGCCAAGCACCATCACAGTCAAAATACGGGATTTTAAAAAATAAGAGCTGATATTGATTGCTCTGCATTTTATGTGGCTGGAGCAAGGGGTCTGGTTTTGAGAAATCATCATGCCCCTTTAAAAAAAAACAGGGCTCAGTCTCATTTTAAAACACTTAAAATTGAAAATAAATCCTGAAAATGCTGACTTAAGCTCCTGCTATTTTACAAAAAGCATCACAAACTCATTTGACCCTCAGAACTGAAATTTTCATCTTTCTCCAAGTTCCAGACCCATATCCTGCACACTTTCTTCATATCCCTCTGTTAAGTACTTCCAGTTGGACTTTGCAATGAATTAGGGAGGTAGAAATTGACTGTATCTATGCCTGTGTGTGCTTCTATCTGTATCTGTGATCAGGATTTATGTGGCTCAGTGTATATGTGTATATTCTTGTTAATTCTGCCTTTATGAGCCCATGAAGTGAAATGTTTTTTGTTGCTGAACTATGAGGAAGGGAGATGAAATTACTGTATCCAAGTAGAGAACTTTCCCTGCTGAAGTATAACACATGAGAATATGATGTTAGAAAACAGAGGCAAAGCTAGAAAATCTAAGAGACACTAAGATACTTTTCTCATATTTTGTGTGTTGTTTTTGTCTGTTGTTATTATTCTAATGTGAGGAAAAAAAGGAAGGGAAGAAAATGTGGCCCATTCCCACTTGTAAAACTCTTGCCTCTCATAAATCACAGGACTCTGCACCACAGTGAGCAACTCTGAGTGCAAAGTCCTGTAAGTAATGTAAAATATACGTTAACAGAAGTGCATACTTTTCAGGTTTTGTACATTTCAAAAACATCAATCATTCATTTCATTTACCTGTTCTACACAATTAAAATTGAAAATTAAATAAGCAGAAAGGAATAAATAGAATGATCATCTTTTTCTTTTTGGAGATCCTCTTGGTAGAGTGTGATTGCATCATGATTTTTCACATCAATAACATGCAGTAGGTTTTTCCCAGAAACCCTCTTGGGATTAGAGATGAGATTATTTTTCCCTCTGATCCCCTTTGATGGGTATTTATGGCTCAGATGAGGGGTGGTTTTGGAAGAAAGCCCTTAGTTCTCATCTTGTCACAGTGGCAGTTAATCTTAGTATCTATAATTGTCTAGTCATTTGTATTTGCCATATGTTTTTCTCTTTAGCTGTAGTGTTAAACTTTTGAGGGGTCACTGAATCTGGCACACATGCTTTTTCATTTGACTACACCTTTGATTATCAGGAGTCAGTGTTTCTAAACACTCAAGCAATTTAAAGAGGTTCAGATATTTAAATAATTGAAACAATAATAATAACAATAAAACCCATCAAGCTGCTTTTAATGATGCTTTTCTTGTTAATGAGTGGCTTTGCAGGTACAACAGCCCTCAGCACCACACAGAGAGGCACTGCTGGGAGAAGCCCTGTGCAGATGGAGGTTCTCTCCAAGTGCTGCTAACAATTGCCACAGTCGGAATAACATATTTGTAAGATCTCTATAATCTGTTTGCAACTGTAATTAAAGGTTTTATGTGGACATGTGCACTTGTGCAGTAGTATGGCCTTCTCCTCTTTATGGGCTGTGTAATTGTACGTTTAGTCCTTTTCTGGCGTAGGAAAGCCGCAGCATAATGTGTAATTATAACCTTGGTAAGTGTAACACCATTAAAGTTACAGGAAGCGGTGTGCGCCGCAGAGGAATGATAGGGTGATGAAAGAGTGACATGCTGTAACCAGCGTGGCAGAATAAGAAGAGTCTTGTTGATCCTGCTCTTAAAAAGGCTGTTCTCTGTACCAGCTAACTTGTGGTTCCTCAGGAGTTTCTAAGCCTCACAGAAGCTCTGGCTGTGTCTGTAGCCATGCCCTTTGCTGGACACTTACTCCGAGGCTCTTCAGGACCTAGAGGCTTCAGGGCCCTGGGGGTGGCAAAGCCTCAGGAGGTCCTGGCACAGCCTGGGGGCAGCAGCACTGGCTGTGCCCTGGGTGGACCCTGCTGGGGTGCTTGCCTCGGGATGTTTATCCCAGCCCAGCCCTCCCTGAGCACAGAGAGCCACCTCGGCCTCAGAGCAGCAGATGCCCCCAGTACAGCAAAAAAGCCTTTTTCACAAACCAGTCTGGGGCTTGCTGGCTGCATCAGGTGCAGAAAACTGTCCTCCTCTCTGGTGTCCCTGTTTTCCCGTAGGAGGGGGAGTGAAGCAGCAGATGTTCAGAACTGCAGGGTGCAGGAAGCTGTGGCAGGCACTGTGGTGGGAATGGTGGAGGACCTGCCAGTGGCCCAGGTCACTGGTGGCTGTGCTGGTGAAGTGATGTTGGTTTCACAGGGAAGGTGTCCAGGTGAAATGCTGTAAGCTGCTCTCTGATATGTCCTGTAGGTGGAAACAACCAGCAGTGTCATGAAAAGCAGCCTGGAGGAACTTTACTCTGGAGAGCACCAATGTTGCTTGGTTTTTTTAATATTGCTGTCAGCAGTAAATTCCATGCTCATCTCTGTGCTGGGAAGTTTCCACTACTCTGATACTGTGGGATGCTATTAGCCACATTGGAAGTTCATGCCGATTAGCATCACTGAGGAAATTAAAATTCTCAGTGTGCATATGTGGCTTAAACTACACTGCAAATTGAATTAAATTCTCAAAAAGTCCTGCCAGAGAGGACAGTACTTTATTAAATCCCAGCCTTGCAAGCACTTTTATATAGGATTGCAGAGGAGAGCTTTAAAATGGCCCTTACAGCATTTTTAATGGAAGCAAGTCCCAGGGCTGGTTCAAGGCAGCTGGTCCAGTGTTTCTCTTTTTGCGTTGGCAGGAATACATCACTAATCTGAAGGCTGTTGAGAGTCTTCTAGTGATGCCTTTTTTCCATGTTTGTGTTTTGTATTTTCTGGCTGCGTTAGACTGTATCCTGTAAACTTACTTATTGTGCTTCGTATTCATTGCAATGACATCTACTGTGGAAGGGAGGGAGAAAGCTTATTAACCACAGGCTCGCCTCCTGCTGACTGCAGTCAGAGATGGCCTGGGACAACACTTGCAGCAGATGTTTCTGCTTTATAGATCAATGGAAACTTTACAGAGATATTTCCCTCTTCAGTCCAAGAGCAAATGCCAGCAACTCGGAGATCCACTAACTTCGTGCTGGACAGCAATAATTTTGTTTGGTTTTTTTATATTTTTTATATACACTCAAGGTAGCTACCAAAAAGTGTCTTTAACATTGCTTTAAATGGCCTCTCTTAGAGCAATAAAGCTGCTCTCCACTTGCAGGAGGCAGTCTTGCTGTCTTTGCCTGCAAATGAAACCTCAGTGTAGGCTAGAGCCTGGCAGAGACAGGCATGCACAAGACAGAAACAATCAGCCATCATCATGGGTTGGTATTTTCTGGTTCTGAATCTCCATGGACTCTATGGAAGAAGTATGTACTTCAAAGGATAAAAGAGAAATAAGCCATTATATCCAAACAAAGGGGGAAAATGCATCTTTCTTTCTGCAAATTATCTTCTTGCTTTGTCAAGGAGGGGCTGACAGGGGAATAAGGGATATAGATCGGAGCACAAGGGAAGGCTTAATATCTGTGCCCAGTCATGAATCCACAGGGATGGGAACACATGACCCCTTTCTCAGCACAGCACTCCTGTCTGCTACAGCTTTGGGTGCAGTTGTTCCCATGTAATTGCAAAGAGGAAATAAGCACTTTTAATATTTTGGCCAAGAAACCTCATGTATGCTTTTAGATCACCAATGTGAAACCAGTGTGAAATGGGTACTCTCCAGGACTTCTCTGTCTCATACTTTGCTGTTACTGTAAAGTAAACTAGATAATTGTGACTGAAGGAGCTGCTTCATTTCCATGTGTGAGTTTGCTGCAAGATTGATGGCATCTGTGGGGAACAAACTCTCATACATCCCACTCGTGTTACAGAGACAGGGGCAACCCTTGGCTCTACAGATGTCTGTAGGAAACTGTGAATTCAGAGACACATCTTTTAGTGATGGAAACCTCAGCTGTGTTGAAACCTCAACTGATATTTCAGTGGTAGAAACATTAACTGTCCTGTCAGGAAAGGCAAGTTACTGGGAGTACTTTTTGTAGCAAACTCCACTGATTGGTTGCCATAAGGCAGCTAGAGATGTCCTCTGACTGAACCAGGCCATAGCTGGAGATATTTAATATTCCTTTCATGTTTAGGAATCTGTGTATTTGGTGGGATATCTGCATGAAGAAACTGCTGTGGTGTCTCTGAGCATCATCTTTTCTCAAAGACCCCCGAAACATGTGCACAAACTGCTCAATAACAAGAGTTTCCTATAATTCAGTTGGCATTTTTGTGTTGGGTCAAAAAAACCCATGAGGCCTTGAAGTTTGAGAGAGAGGATTTATTATAGTGACTGACATTTAAATGCCCACTATTGTGTAACACAGTGGCCAGTCCAAGCAAGTCATGCCAAAGACTTGTAAATCCACAGTTGCCCACCTTGTCCTTACCCACCTAAGCTTCATTGTTCTAATAACATTTAGCAAGCAGCATTGAGATTAGAAAGTATATGAAAACTTCTCATTTTCTTGTTAATCAAAGTGACCATGATCATCCAATTTACATTCTGGCTACTTCTGGCTTCCCCATGAGCAGTGGGCAGAAGTAAACCATTAAGTGCTGTGGGGAGCTCAGACTACTGCAATTATCCTTTCTGGTCAAAGTTTCTGTAGACACATTCCTCATCTTCCTCCTGCCTAAGGTCTGGATAAGGTGCTTGAGACAGTTATTTCACAGACATGCAGAACCACCTCTGATTTCCTGTACAGATGTACAGGAAAATTTCCAGTGCACAGCAGCAGCTTTCAGGATGGCCCATTGTGTTTTATTTTTGGCTTCTCTTTAAATATTTCTTCATGCACCAGCAAGTTCCTGAGCTCACTTTCTAATGGCAAAGACAATCTTGATTTCTCGTTTCTTTTCAAAAAAATGTCTGCAGCTGACAACCCAAAATGCCCCTTTTGTTATTTTATAATTTGAGAGTACTACATATAGATGTGATTACCCCTCTCTCCTTTGCCAATAGGTGCTTTATTACATTGATGGCTTTGCTCAGTGGCCCATCATGCTGGTGTAAAGGGCACTTGCAGCCATGGGTCTGGGACTTCACTCCAATTTATTTAGAGCTCTGGATCACTGGTGGGTGCAGCACATGTACCGTTATGTGAAAAGTGACATGCTTAGTACAGCAGCTCCTTGTTTAGTGGTGCTGTCTCCTGCTGATCCTCTCTCCAGGAATGAGGGGTTTTGAGCTGTATGAGGAGGCCACTGCATGCTCTGTGCCAGGAGGTGGACACTGCAAGGGCAGAGCTTGGAGTGGGTCACTTTTGCAGGCCAGGGCTTGAGGTATAAAAGCAGGGCAAGTCCTCTGTCCCTGTGGAAGTCTGTACCAAGAGAGCATCCTAATGATGGCTGGTAGATCTCCCCTCACCGCCTTACTGTTGTCTTGGTTTGGAAAGACAGGTATCTGCCAGGGAAGGCTGGAGTTTCCCTTAGAATGGGGAATGTAAACCCCTCACCCCTGCCGAATTATAATTTTACAATTAAGGGCTTTTAGGAAAAGATTTGGGCATAGGAATAACAGTTCTTTACTAGGTATACTTACAATACAAATATAGTAGGAAAAGAAATAAAAACCACCCAACCAAACCAGCAAACAAACAACAATTTTGGAAAACCCTTGACAGAGTCAGAGCTACAACCTGACACCCTGTTGGTCAGGGTGCTGGAAGCAGTCCAAAAGTGAGTCCTCCTGGAGTGGCAGAGGTGGTTCTGGTGGAGTAGAGAATGGTCCTGTAGAACAAGAGTCCAGGTAGTGATGAGAAGGGGCCCAGTCTTACTCCAGGAATCGGGTGAAGCTGGATGCCTTCTCGTTCCTGTGGCCCAGTTTTATCCAGGTAGGAATGGTTGGCTCCCCCCACTGGGTGGAGCATCTCACAGTAGGATGATGTAATGTGGAATGTACTGCTTTGGGGAGGGTATAGTTTGGGGATGTGTTAGTTGGGGGAGGTGTTAATGGCCCATTAGCAGACAACTATCCCCCTGGAGGGAAGACCTGTGGTGAAACAGATAAGAAACAAAACCCTACAGTTGGTCCATTGACAAAAGGCACCCGCCCTACTCTTCCCAGAGTAAAGAAGAACAGTACTTTCAGGAGATGAAAATAGAATACACATTTTTGTTTTCCATAGGACACAGGACAACTGGGAAGGAAATGACAAGTCTCCTTGTAACGTGAAGTTTTGTTTCTTGCTTCCTTTGGCCTGTTCTGCAACCCCTGGAGGAGGAGGACTCAGCTGTTCCATTCACTAGAGGCCACTACAGCATCACCCACCTCTGGTGTTTTCACCTGCATTTTAGAATGTTGCTCTAGAGACTGTGTTTCTGACTATGATCTCTCTTCCATGTTTTTTATTTGATATACTAATATTCTCTCTTAATAACAATGAAATCTTCACTGTTCCCAGGGCAAGTTTGTCGTGCTCCCTTCAGCAGTAGCAGTAGCACATAGTGTCCTTTCCAGCTATTACAAGCAACCAGTCTGTGGAGACATGAAACATTTGACGTCCAACTGCCATAGTCAAACCTTGTTCTCTTTTACAGTACACTGACACTTTTATTAGACTCTGTGAGACTTAAACTCATGCTTTAGGGAGGACCTCACCAGTAAATCTCATGGAAGAGTCCAAGGGCTTCTCTGGTTTTCACTTACTGTTTTAGCAGCTCAGGGCTGAGCTTCACTAATAAAGTTCTCTGATCAACTACCTCAGACCTTCTAATGCTACCAGAATTTTATGGTCCTATCTGCACAGATCCGTTTTTCAGACTCTCAGGTCAAGTAGCTGGATTAAGCATAAATTTCCTTTTTTCATTTGTAATTTTGAGGTATGCCTGTCTTTTTTTTTACCCATCTCTGCTGGTGTACCTAGAGTGTGGTGCTCTTAGTCCTGTTACCTCTCTGGCCCTTTTGCTCTGTTCATTTTCCTCCTAGGAATGTATTTATATTACACATATAGGGTATTTTTAATTTTTCAGCTTTAGGCCAGCACTCTGTTTCTTTTCAGTCTTGTTCAGAGTCTCTACCCCTGGTATTTTCCCTCTGATCAAAACTTTGTTTATGTAAACCTTTGCAGGCTTTCCACCATCAAAAATGTAACGTGTTCATTCAAACCATCAAAGCCATTGAACTTTCAGTCCCTGTGGAGTAGAGGTCTTCTCCTTTGCTACATGAACACAAATCTGTGCTCCATTTGTGCACTGGAACCTGCCAAAATCTTGTATCAAGCATAGGGAAAACATTTGGCATCAACCCCCTCCCCAAAGACTTCTCCCCTGAGAGGGAAAAATTCCATTTTTCTGTGTTACATTCTTTCAATAATCTACATAAATGAGGCTTCTAAAGGTTTGGCTGTATTTCTGCCCCTCTGCAAAGTCTATGCACTCACTGTTTCTGGTCTCTCTCTGCCTCCTTGCCTCTCCTTTCTCCATTTGGTAAGACCTGTGCTTTCACTATTAACACCTTGTTTCCTGTGGTTTTCCTTGTAATGTTAATGTTACTGTTCCTGGCACTAGCTTAGTCTAGAACTTAAATGCACCAAGGAAATCTTATGATGGATCTGACCTCTTTATCCAAATGCCAGCACTCTGCTTGGTTTATGCCACAGAAAATGGATCTCCATGTAAAATTCCTCCTGAATTCAGTCTATGCATAACTTTCTGACCTGGATGTCTTCAAATGGGATCTGTGGCTCTCTGGGGTGGCCAGAGCATCATGAGATTCAGTCTTGGAGCATGCTGGGATCCCCAAGCATCCTCCTGTGGTACCCCATTCCCAACTTGACAACTTAACAACATTTCAGACACCCGAGAATGTAAACGGACATTTTTCAAGAGGAAAGGCTGCCAGCCTTATCTGAAAAAGTCTGGATTTCAGTACAGGACTGAGCACCTTCAACTAGGATTGTGCTTCTGGCTCCATCACTGTTCATCATCACCTTTACCATGACTCAGCTACCTTCTTCATAAAATGAAGATAACAATTTTCATCTTTTTGTACAGTGCCCTAACTAAGAAAGGAGTTGTGGCACTGCAGAGCTTAGTTGACTTAGTCATGAGTGAGTTATTTTTGCTGAAGCCCCCAGCTTCTCAAAAGCCTGAGCTAACTGAAGCAGCAGTTAGACAACTGGAAAAGTAACTTGGTCAGGAGCTGTTTTTATGAACAACGGTGGGGGCATATTACTCATGTGACTAATTCCTCTGACAAAGGCATATAGTTTGCATCATTTTCTTAAAACAATGGACTGTAAATATTGCAGTCTGCTGAATTATTTGAGGGGTGAGTCAATGCAATTTAAGATCCAATTATTGAATTCCTTACTGCAAGACACTTATTTGAACAGCACCAGCTGCTGAATGAGTAGGTTCACACTCACTCCAACTGGAAGTTGCCTTTGCAAACTGGTTTTGAGTACTGGCTCAAACATGGTTGAAAGAAATCTGGTCCTTCAAGGATCATGGGCTACTTGGCTGCTGTTGCAGGCAGTGCCTCACCAAGTGTTACCTCTTGCAGTAAAACCTGTTTTCAAGAATAGGGACTTGTGGTAAAACCATGCCTTTTGCTCTAGGTGGCTAAGTGACTCTTGGATTTGGTTTTGGCTTTGTGTGACACTAAAGCTTCAGGTATGCACAGTGCCACAACTCCTTTCTTAGTTAGGGCACTGTACAAAAAGATGAAAATTGTTATCTTCATTTTATGAAGAAGGTAGCTGAGTCATGGTAAAGGTGATGATGAACAGTGATGGAGCCAGAAGCACAATCCTAGTTGAAGGTGCTCAGTCCTGTACTGAAATCCAGACTTTTTCAGATAAGGCTGGCAGCCTTTCCTCTTGAAAAATGTCCGTTTACATTCTCGGGTGTCTGTTTTGGCTTTGTGTGACACTAAAGTTTCAGGTATGCACAGAAACTTCTGCTCACATGAACATTTCTTCTCACAATGAACTTCACAACAGTTAGCCTTCATAAGGGATCATTCTGAATTTATCCTAGCACCCTTGAAAACTTTCAAACCCTGTGTTTGTTGGTTCGTGGACCCTTACCATCTTCTGGTTAAATAAGCCTTTGTGGCATGAATAGTGCTCCACAGTATCTGTTTGAATGTGTTTGAATGAATGGCCTTAGTAGTTTCTGAATGTTATTCCATTCATAGTTGCAAAAAAGTGTCTGTATCTCATGGGGTCAATGACAACCACTCTCTTCTTTCAACTCCTCTCTTCTTCCATTTGATTTCACAGATAAATCAAGTCAGTGCACTGAATGGTCATCTGTTTTCTGTAGGACCTGCTAGAAGTGACTCAGAAGACTGCACTTATGCTGAGTCAATTCTCTGGAGGGGAGAATAGCATCACTGGTAGACAGGACCTTGCTAGGGGCTGCTGCAACATGTGGCTCTGCATCCTGTTGTGTTTGTTTAGAGAGATAATGTTCCAGTGAGAGTAACTATGTCTTGTGCACCTCAAGTCCTCTTGATCATGATCAGATCTGTGCTCCCTTCCTACTCAACAGGCCAGAGCTGCTCTTTCACCTGGGTGGTTGAACGGCATGATGCAACCCTCACAGCTTGGGCAGATCCACCAGATCTGTTTGTTCACATCCACTTCGTTGTTATCAACTTCCTGTCTGCACCCCTCTTCCCCTTCCAGACAGCAGGGAAAACAGAGATGGTGGTCCTAACCGGAGAGGGTCAGGCTGAACTCTTATGAAATCCCTTGGCTGGGAGAGGAGTGCCAAGCAGATACTTCAAGTGGAGAAAATAGCATGGGATGACAAGGAGAGTGAACTTCCTAGAAAAGAGAAATTCAGTCGGATAACATGTAAAAAGAGACTGAAAATGCTGGAAAAAGAGGGGGTAAAAAGCTTCTTAAATGCAGCTAGCAAGGGTAAAGACTCTAGAGTCTTCCCAGACTTCCCAGGCTTTGTGTTCATCCTGGAAGTAATTCCTTTATGGTTTTGGGGATTCAGTTTTGGTGCACCAAATTTAGATTTTTCAACCTTTTTCATCTCTGGGTTAAATAGGACACAAGACATGGTCTATTCTGTGGCATTTGGAGTTAGGGAGGAGTAGACCCACAGGGAATCATGGGCTGCTTGCACTGTTAATGTGCTACCCCCTTACTTACCCACAGACTGTCAGTGAAAATACTGGTATTCAGCCCTGCCATGGCACGAAACACAGAATTTCAGAACCGAAATTACTGTCCTTAAGTGAACGTTAACCATGTGACCAGACAAAAGAATGCATTTGCTTGGTCAGTAAACATCTTTTTAAGGGCATTAACATAATTTGGCTTCCAATTTCTCCTCACCAGGCAGATTTTATTTAGTCAATACCAGAGCTACCATAGGCTGTCCTGTTTTATTCTGCACAAGACCACTGTTCTCCATGTTATTGTGCTGGAGCTCTTCTTAGGGGTGCTTCAGGACAAACCCAGGCACAGGGCAGGAAAAAGCTCAGTTGCTTTACTGGCAATGTAGCACCCTCAGTAACCTACTCAGAAAGCTTAGAGCTGACTTTGCAATTTTTGGCCTTGATCTCTGGCACTAAAGTTAATTGGGATAATTCAGAGTTCACACCCATCTCCCTGAGGGTTTGGTTTAAAAATACATGTAATGTGAGTTTTAAAATAATTTCTTTTGATTGGAAGTATTTGGAAATGTTTCTCTCCACTGGTTTTAAAAGGTGTCATTTTTTTATGAATGCTGAGATGTTGATTAATAAAATTCCGAAAGCATTAACTCAATTGAGTGGACTCCAACTTTTCCTTTTTTTATTGTTATGATTTGTGAAAATAAATGCAATAAAAAAAAAATCCCAGCAGCTCTGTTAAACTGTATCCTCAGCAGTCTCCCTCGTGATAGCCTTACCAGATGTTTTACGATGTTAGACACAAGGCTGTTTGCTCCTGGGGGAAGGCTGAGCAAAGCCTTGGCTCAGCACCATCAGCCTTCAGCTTGTGACCCTCTGTCTCAGGCACCTTGGACACCAGCCTGTACCCTGGTCAGGAGCCAGGTGGTTTGGTCTCCCTGCTTTAAGGACTCCTCGGGGAGGAGCAGCTACCTTTGGATGCCCTCTTCCACCATCCTGGTGACAGCTTATAGGACCTGGTGCTCAGGTCCATCTTCTTCATATCCCATCATTTCTGAGGCTGGTGGATGGAGGCTCTGGCTGTACCAAGTCAGGGCCACCTCCCATGCAAGGATGGCTATGGCCACCCAGTGCTGGGAGACTGGAGGAGACTCCTCTCCCTGGAGGCTGAGCTTCTGGTTTTCTTCTTCCCAGGTCTGCCATGAGTTATGCCCTCTGAGTGGAGCTGGAAAGGTTGCAAGCCTTTCTGTTTGGAAAGGACAAGGGGGGCTGAGGGCTGGGAGGTGGAGGCAGGGACTGCTCGTGCTCCCAGCTGCTGGCCAGGGAAGGATTTATTGCCCTGGCTGTGTTTGGGACACAGACTCCTCAGAATAGCCATCCATCCTACACGTCTGAGTGAGCTGCCATGGGAGATTCATTTGTAAGCAGGCCTTCCTTCTTCCTGAAGTTTCTTTCTCCTTTATGCTGCAAAGGCTAATATATTGTTCAAATTAAAGTGGGCCTGGGGACTGAAGACAGAGCTGGTTATTGAGTGGAATGGACTGATGAGGAGTGGGTAATATATTTAAAGACTGTGTAGGAGCCACCAGGGATGATATAGTCTGATTTATTTGATTTAGCGTAATTTATAGTACACTAGTCTATGTTGTGATTCTTCAGGATTTTTATCAGGAAATTTGCATTCAATATTTAAGTATCTCTGGGCAGAAACATTCTCATTCTTTTATTATTTTGGCTTTAAACATATCATATACCACAGAAGAATTTATAAGTGTATGAAGGGTTTTAATAAGTTCAGATAGAAAAGGAAAAAATGTTTGAAATCTAAGATCAACAAGGGAGAGGGATTCCTGCTTCACCCTTTCCCAAGGGCACGGGTAGATTTGTTAAAAAAAAGCTACACTGTATCTGCATTAATTTTGGTGGGGTTTTTTTTTGTCATTAGGATAGAGCCTTGGTAGAGTCACTGACATCCAAAGATTAGTGTCTCACCTGGTGTAAATGAGGACTGAACCTCTCTCTACCCACTAAAAACCACAGATGTGGTCTGTTGTGCACCACCTTCTTTTCTGAAATATTCCTTGATTTTCGGGCTGGAATTGCTACTTAGTTTAATAGATGATAGTCCATTTCTTTGATGCTCTAAGCATGTTTTTTTGCATGGTAAAGTGTATGTGGTAACATGGTATTTTGTAAGTTAGTTTTCTAATAATTTAATCCCTTTCAGAGATCATCAATAAATGAAGATACCTCAGGTGAAACTGGGTCTGTTGTAAGGGCAGAAATGCTGTGGCACAAGATCAGGTCTCTGAGCACACCATCGAGGGAGACTCCATTTTTTTTTTTTTCCTGGAAGTTTAACCTTTTCCTCTGGAACTTTTCCTGGAAGTTTAAACTTTTCCTCTTGAACTTTTCCTGGAAGTTTAAACTTTCTGTTTTCCAGAACAGGAGGGTGAAGTAGGGTGGCAGTGCCCAGTTTGTACCTTGCTGAAATACCTTATGATGCACTGAATGAACATATCAGCAGATGCCATATTCAAAACATCTTAAATGTTCATAGACAGATCTCATTCTTAAGTTTTTGACACGTCATGGTTTCAGCAGCTCTGCTGGACCTTCTCCTAATGTGATTTATTTCTAGGCATGTTCCGTGTTTTTGCGGTTTGCATCTCATTAAAGCACAGTGGACTGCAGCCCTTGAGCCCTCAGCCTTAAGGTGTTCAGCTGGGAAAGTTGAATCCCTGGTGATCTGCAAACTGCAACACTATATAAACCCCTTGTTGACAGTCAAGCATGCTTGAGTGTTTGGAGTTTTAATAGGCTTAGAGTTAATTCTGGAGTCCACCAACATCTGCATACATCTGTAATTTCAAGCACCTCTTACTTGGTTGATTTCATATATCATACCTGAAAGTGTTTTTGAAACTTTGGCAGCTCCGTGTAGAGTTTCATTATTCGTCTGTGTCTTCACGAACTGCTTCAGTTCTTCTCATTTTTTTTCTTACTTTTTTCTTCACTCTTTTTCCCTACTGGAAGACATTCTTAAATACTTAATCAGGACTGTGGTTTGGAATGCACTTTATCACACACCTTTTCTGTGCCAAAACCCTTTACACACTCTATTAAGAATAACTTTCCACATACGAATGTATGTATTTGTGAAATGGCTTTTAAAGATGCTGTAGATGGTGGAAGGCAAAGTGTGATGGGCTAAATCCACATTTGGAAGGAGCCCTGCCTCTTTCTCACAGCTTACACCCCTGCTGTGGAGGCAGGGCTTGTGATCCTGCAATCTCCCCCTGCTGCAATTCCAGCAGCGCAGGCAGGGCAGTGCCACACTCTCTTGAGGGGAAAAGAGGTGGACTGGGACCTGTGGGGGAAAAGGTGTGGGTGGGTGTGCCCCATTCCTGGCAGGTCCCCGAGGTGTCATTGGGTGCCTGATTCCTGGCCTGGCACCTTTGTTTCAGCTGGGAGGATCCTGTTGAGAAAATATAGGATGGTTGCCTGGAGGCAGATGGAGAACACTGAGGCTTCCAAAAATCCTCTTTGTACCTTTGCCCTGGACAGCCTTTAGGAGCTGGGCTGGGAGCCGCGGGGCTGCTTTATTGTAAATAGAAGACTCAGTCTTCCTTGCATGTATGAACCTTTTACTTCCTGGCAGCTCTTGTCAAAATAATCCTGTTTTCCTCAAAACGTGTGAGTGTCTCTGGGCTCTTGAGAAGGCTGAGTGCCTGTACTTGTCTCTTCAGGCAGCTGGAGGTGGCGGGGGCACAACAGCGACATTTGCTGCACTGGCAGCTCTCAAAACTTCCCGTGTTATTTTTATTGTTCCAGCCCCCAGAGTGCTTCGATTAGGTTGGAATCCTAGCTTTATGGTTTTTTTTTTTTTAACTTTTTTTTTCTCTCTCTCTTTTTTTCTTTTTTTTTTTTCTTTTTTTTTACACAAGTTTCTAGCTCTTGTGGCTGTGGTAAAAGGAGCTTGAAAACATGCTTTGGATGTGCTAAAATCAGAAAGGGAACAAAGAGAACTCTGCTGGTACTGCAGGGCTGGGACATGTCTTTTTTTTTAACTCTGTTTTTTTCCTCTGGCTTTAATAGTTTCAATCCTTTTATGAGGTTTTTAGCAGAGGTGTGAGGCCATGGCACAGCTTGCCCGAGGTGACATAGCAGGAAAGGAAGTGAAGAACAAGCTCGAGGTGTCCTCGCCATGTGCTGTGCTGCTGCCTCGCTGCCTGACATGGGCATTTCCCAAAGGCTAGGCTGGTGTGGGTGATGGCCGTGTTGGGAACAGCTGGCAACAGAAAACCAGAGATTTACAAAAGGATTGCTTGCATCTCGTGGCAGGCCAGCTTGCTTCCACATCACGTTTCATCCCCAAAACACTGTAATGGTGCATTTTCACTGTAGCAAGTTTTGGTACCTCCAGCCTTATTGGCACATGTCAGCAAGACCTAGTGCAACAGTTCTGCTCCAGTTTGGCTACTCAGTAAAATTTGCCTTTTTCACCTGAATTTGGCAGCATTAGCCTGAGAGCATGAGCACTTTGTCCCTCTCAGATGTCACTCCTTTCTGAAAGAGTGGAGTTTTTGGCATGTCTCATGGCTGAGCAGTAAAGCAGTGAATATACAACAAGATGTTCCAACCTCCTGCAAATTGGTGTAGGAATTACTTGGTGAAAAATAGTCAGCTGGAGAGGCACTAATTGTCAATAGCTTGTGCTCTGCTGACACTTGGTCTTGGTTTACAGTATTCCTATGGCAAAATAGGAGTGGCTGATGATATTGTCCTTATGCTGGTTGATGTGACTGAGGCAGACAGCTCTTCTGGGCTGATAAAAGACATCTTAAACTGCAAAGAGGCAGAGTAAAGGGTAAAAAAATATTCAAAGTAAAGCCAGTCCTATCTTAAAAAATATTAACTCGCAAAGAGTAAATTTGAGTACATTTATCAGATACTTGTCTTCTATCTGATATTTGTCTATCTGACATTTGGTTGATACTAAGAACTGGTGTCTACTTTCTCAGTAGAAGTATTTTATTATTGTTAATAACTGCTTGTTAACTCTGGCATCTCTAGTATGCCAGGCACTCTGTAAAACCCAAAGAAAGCATAGTGTCTCCCCAGAGAGTTTATGCTAATCTACTCTATTCCAACAATATTTTTTTAGTGCTGTGTATAAATCATTCTTCTAGTGGTATTTAGTGCAGAGGTTTACACTTCCCCATTTGTGACAAACAACTTTGCCACAGTGAAAATACTATGCAGTTCAACCTAGCTGTATTTTATGGAGTTTCTCTTTGGGCAACTGGTTGAAAGACATTGCTGCAGAGAGGCCCTTTACACACATTTAACTTTGAAATCTGCCTAAGCACCATTAACTTTAATGGCCCTGAGCACATGCTTCAGGCTAAGCATGTGCTGAAGTACTCTACTGATTGTGGACAGATTAGGCCCATAAAATTTTGGTGAAATATGGTGTAAACCATCAGAGAGATTAAAATCCCCAGGGATTCTCTATGAAAGTGATCATCTGTCATGAGGGACTGTGTTCAGATGCTCCACCAGGCAACACAAGCTGCCCCTCCTGTCCAGGACCATTTTTCCATCCGAAGGATACTGAAATCTTCTTCAGTCCTGGGGGTCATTAGCAACATGCACTCTGTTTTGCTATGTGGAGAGTTGCTGTAGTACTCCCCCACATGTAGGAGAATTGACTCCTAAGAGAATAGAAGAAATCATGGTGGTCGGTAGTCTGAGATTTAAAAAACAGCAGACACTCGTTGAGTCTAACTAGAGCTAAACTGCAGTTAAATAAGAGAATATAATGAAAAATAAGCAAGATTTTTTTAAAAGAAAAAGAGTATCATCCAGTCTCAAGGGGAGAATAACTGAAAAAGTATAGTATCGGAGTAACTTAAAAAAAAATAAAGTAATGCCTAATGAGGTCTATGGGGATCATTAATGTAGACTGCATGAGTGGCTTGATTCAAAAAGGTGCTTTGCCCACATTCAGAATCATGTCCAGTTCAGTCTTATTAATTTAACACCTGAAACCAGCTTGCATCCTCTGTTGAACTGCCATCAGGAAGCACTGGAGATGCCTGATGTTGCCCCCCTGCCTCTCTGGGAATCCTGATACAGTGGATCCATGGTAACGTTTGCCTGAGGGCAAGGACCTTTTGATTCTTCGTTTGGTCACTGCCTCAAAGTTACCCCATATGGATGTTTTGTGAGCCTCTGGGGAGTCAGCGACAGAAATCCTTCCTAACAAAGAGAAGTATCTGAGCTAACCTTCTTTTTCCACAGGACCACGGTGTAGAAAATTTAGGGAGGTGGGGGTAGGGAGCACAAGCAACCACAAGCTCCTTGGTTGACTCACCACATCTCATATGGCTTCACCCTGAATTTCTGAAGAGCTTGTACTGACTGAAGGGTTTTTTCTGTTCTTCTGCAATACTTTGTGTCTTGAGAATAAATTTGAGTGGGCTTTGGTTTTTCATTATAGAGAGCACAGGCAGAAATGGACTGTTTCTTAGGAAACCATCTATGTTGTGCTGGATGTTATGGAAAAATCAATATAAACCAAACCATAGCAGATTCTCCTTAAGGTTTATGAGTGACTGTTTTTTGGCTTATGCTTGAGAATTAGGTCAGGTTGGCACAAACTGTTCAGTGAAAACTTTACTAGTCAGTATGAAAGCCCCCAGAAGACAAAGACTGCTGCAAGACTGTGGCTGAGACAGATGTGTGAAAAAGCAATTTCTATGCCTCTGATATAATTGTTTTTATGTAAATACACACAGACATAATTATAAGTACGTCCACTTGGAAAAAATAGATGTGTGAGGGCAACTGCATTCATTTGTTGTGAGACTCTCTAGAGTTAAAGACTCTCAACAGTTAAACCCCTAAAATCCCAAAGTGGTTACATTGTGAGTGTCCTTTGTTTTTAAGCTCAGTGAAAGTCACCTTGTTTTTCTGTTTAGAATATACCATCATAAAGAGGAAATCTTTCAAAAATTAGTCAACCACAGCTTGGCTTTGTGGACTTGCTTTAACTGGTGTGACATGAAGAAGAGTATGATTCATACAATAACAGAGCTTGAACAGCTCTGTTGGATTGTAAAGTTGTTAACTAAACAAGCAAGAAAATAGTTTCTTTAGAACTACTAATGACAAGACTGACAACTGGAAACCAATAAGGAAGAAGGGAGCAATAAAATATTAGGCAGTGGCTTGATATATCTTGTTTCATCTTTTCTTTGATTTTTCCCAAACGAAGTTGGCAGTGATAGTAGTAAGGCTGTGAACAATGTAACAATACAATATACTCATGCCAAAATGTAAATACAAAAGAAATGTTCTAAAATACGCTGTATCAAATTATCTGCAAGAAGCAGAAAAAGATGAAACATGTTTTCGGTTCCTTGAAAACACAGAGAAAAATCAAATGCAGATCTCAAGAGTTTATCTTTACATGGGTATAAATTCTTTATTAAAGTTTTGATCCCAGTTAGAGAAGAACAAATGAATATGATGATATGATAGATGGGGTTTGTGAGTGATGCGTTTTGTCATGACCCCAATAAAATGAATAAAAAATCCCAAAGCTCTGAATATCTCACACAACTCTTTCTCTAAAACTAAGGGTAAATGGGGATGTATTGATTTTCTAATGAATTTTAAATTCTACAAATGGGAGCTTTTTAGGATCAAGATATTAGGTGAGCATGCACTATGACATTTTTATAAGGCTGTCAGATATGGGTCTTAGTGCAAGAGGTTCCAATCCCCTTGTATGGACAATAACTCTTCATTAACCCTGGATCAACACAGGCACTAGAGAGAATATGCAGCGAGGAGAAAACAGACTCAAGCTAAAGTCCTACCCTATGTGCCTATATATAAAGCACAAGAGGCATAAACAGATTTTCTACCTTTCCTTTCCTAATGCAATCTGTTTTTATAACAAAACAAATGTCTCATTTGTATTATTTTCTTACAGAATGCCATAAAGTGGTTATGTTTTCCAAAACTATTTCAGTGAAAGCCCATGAATAGGTCTGCAGAGGTTCAAACAGATGTTCAAGTATGTGATCTCCTTTTCCTCAGTTCTGAGTCAGCTGAATAGGAGTCCAGCCAGTCAGCCTGGAAAACATGAACTTTATCCCCAAGTTAATCTCTCTGGACTCATGGCTGAGGCAGAGAGCATGCTTTCCTAGGGAGGCTCAGGGTCACAGCTGTTACAATTGCTGGGTGTCTCCTAACTTAGGTGGGTGTACTAGAACTTATCTGAAGCACTAGAGGATGCTTTGTTTTCAGAAGGGGATTGAAAATTTTACCCTCTAGTATTATTACAGCCAAGCCAGTTTGCAGGTGAAATTTTATTTCCCATTAAGACCATAGGCCTTGGCCACTACTCGAATACTCTCTTTTGCCCCTGTAAGCCAAAATATATATTATTATACTGACACAAATATTTACTGTTTGATACATTATGCTCCATAGTCCTCCTGCAGTCTTTGATAAAGTTCCCTTCACTGCTCTTGTTTTCCTAGCTAAGATCTAGTTCAGGAAACAGATGGGTGATTGCATGCTTATGATGTTGAACTCCGAGAGGAAAGTTGAATGCTCTGCTTTTTGCTGAATATAAACTTGATATGACATCACTTGGACTTTGCTTTTAGGAGGTTTTTTTTTTTTTTTTTTTTTTGCCTGAAGTAACCCACTGGCTTTCAGTGGGTCAATGACAAAAAGACAAAGTAGTCAAAGATGAATACTGTGATGGTCCTCTCTTCCATCCCTATCCTGTAGATTTTTCTGCCTGATCTTACTTTTTTAGTGGCTATGGTTGCATGAACAATATGCCTACATCACTCCATAAGATCAAGAAAATATCACACATGAAATGTGGACCCGAATTATTTTAATTCTTTTCTCAGCTCAGCAGAAATTATTAGATTTTGTGCAATGCACTCCCACAACAAAAGGGTATCACAGCATCCTCTGATGAATGAGTGTAGGAGACTGTGAATTAAGTGAAATACACTTATTGGGATCATCCAGCTTAACTTTATGAGAGAGCTGGTTATCTCAAAATAACCCTCGACACCCTTTCTTTCCTTAATGTCATGTAGACAGGACATCTGGCAGAGGCTTAGTGCCAGTGCAACCAATAACATTAACCCTGACTAGCCCAAATCACAACTGGGTCGGTTCTTTCTCTATAGCAAGAGAAATCAAGAACAATTTCCAAGCTGCTGATTTCTCAAGTACCTGAAATAATTCTGATGCCTTGGGAAGGCTGACCTGGAACAGAGACTAGACAGAGCTAAGAGAATAAAGTAGGTATGTATTAAAAGGCCTTTAAGGGTACATTTTGGGCAGCACAAGAGCCTGGCCAGGGCTACACCCAAGATAGACCCCAAATGGTCACAAAACGGATAACTGGTCACAAGGTCTCACACTTTTATAAATTTTGGTCTATTTGCATAATGAGGTTTAATTGTCCAATTACAGCTTCAGGTTATGAAATCTGACCATCTTGTTTTCTCTCTTCAGTCCACTGTTATTTATGTTTTTGGGCATGAAAACTTCTAACAGTTGTCCTTGGTTTCCATCTAGAAAAGGATTTGTTTTGTCTACTTACTCCTTGAAGAGAGCTGACTAACACTTAATATGAGGCTCAGAACTACACACCTAAGCAGCACAGAATCTGAAAAACATGAAAGCTAAAACTTAAGGCATTATTTTCCCCCTTGAAAGGCTTGACAGGGCTTTTTCCTTGTTGAGTCTCTATTCTAAATATCTACTAATAATAGGTATTCAATGACAGATAAGTATCTAACAAGAGTAAACAACTAACAATAATAAATAGCTAAAAATAAAAAACACCTAACAAGAGATAAATATCTAATAGTAAATAAATCAATTCTGCTTTCAATAAATAGCTAGACCAGGCTGATTGCAACACCTCCACTCCAAAAAACCTTTGTGCTAATAAAAGAACATTATAAAGTTAGTCACTATTTGTTAGTCACTATTTCATTGTGAGCAAGGGCATGGCAATATGCCCCTATAAAAACCATAGTCAGATCTCATTTGTTCTGTACCCACTGTGGGTTATTGCTATAATCTGTAACTGACAATGATTGCATCTTATGAGTCCCTGAACAAATATTAATTTAATTTACAACATGTTCAGTTTTGTTAAACATCAAAGAAAGTAATTTATAAATTACATCAGCAATAATTTTTACTTCAGTCTGGGCCATTTCTCCTGCCAGTCCAGGCTCAGACTCAGCATGCCAGCTGAGAGTTGCCTGCAGGCACTATATGATGGCCAAGCATTTGTTTGCCTTTCAGCAAAATGGATGTTTTTGAAGGAAAGGGGGCAGCTCACTCCCCACATTCCTGGGAGGAAGGTTTGCTTTCTCCCAAAGGATAGACTCCAGAAGCATCTGCCTGGTGCTAACTTGACCTGTAGCACAAGGTTGTCCTGAAGGAGAAAGTTCTTCCTGTGTGGTGGCCTCAGTGTGGTGCCACTCCTCCTTCTTCACAGGTACTTCACTGGTCTTGGAGATGCTGCTTTTGCATGTCTAAAGCAGCCTTCACATATGCATGCTGGAGAATATGCTTGGCCATCTCCTTGTGGTACAAGTCTGACAAGTCAGCCAGCAGCAACCACCTTCTTCCAAGTCATTGGAAAACTGGAACACCCTTGTCTAGTTCTTCACCATTTTTGCCCCCAGACTTGGCTGCTCTGAACCAAACTTAGTGCAACTAATGTTCCACAGAGTTGGAAGCTCATGGAAACACTTGGTGTATGTCCTGAGCTGTTAATGTCAAACTCTCCTTTTTAGGGGACCACAGCTCTGGAAAGGAAACTATAAGATAACTGATTTGGGCATAATCGATTTCCATGTTTTTTTCTGCTTGCATCATGTTCTGTGTTTGCACCACATGAGATTTTATCTATCTTCTTCCTCCACTTTCTACTCCCCATGATGGACATCCCACTCCTGCAGCTGCAGATATGATCTAAAACTGGTCAGGCTGCTGTTACTGCTGGATTTTCATTCTTCATTTCACATCTTCTCTGGTAAAGGGGAAAAAAGGCACTGGGAAGCACAGGGATCAGAACAAGACAGTGCTCAGTGTTATTGGGAAAAGTGTGAGAAGGAAAGAACCCCTTCTGCTATCAAGGACACAGATATGGAGATCTGCTATGTTTTGCAAGGGTCACAGTCTTCTGCAATTGGCAGCAGAGATACTTCCCACTCTCAACTTAAGCATTACTTCATATCAGTGTGTAATTGCACTCATAAAGTTGTCTACACCAAAAGTGAGCTAAAATGTCTCCCCATCACAACTGGAGACTCTGGATGCAGGAAATATATAGTCAAAATGTAAGAGTCCAGTCCATGGCTTGCCTGAATATTTTATCATCTTTGAAAGGCATGACAGCTGGTGTGAACTTTTATATCAGATATCATCATTCCCTGCTCCAAATATTTCCATGTGACTGGTTTTGGTTAAAGAAGGCATCTTGTTGAATTTAATTAGGTAGAAACACAATTTAAGGGCAGATAACACCCCTTCTCCTTACTAAGGAAGATGGCCTGGAGCATTGCTTTGTGCTGAAGAGTCTCCCTAGCACAGCTTTCTGGCTGAGAAAACAATGTGCTGCATCCAGGAAAAATATGAGGGCTGTATCTGTGCCTAGAAACTGTCATATTGGTATCTTTACAAATTGCACTGATGATATGAAAACAAAGTGCCTTAATTTAATTATGTGTGTTTTCCTTGGTTAGTGTAAGATGAGTTCTGATGGGGGATCTGAGGACCTTTGTCCTATCAGACTGTCTTGAAAGGCAGAGGCCTCAAAGCAGCCCCTGTCTGCACTGCAGGGCCATGGGGTGCTCACCCATCCCCTCTTTTAGGGTCGTGTTTTGCTCTTCCCTTGTGCACTGCACCCACAGCTTGGTGACATTTTGGCTACGGCAACAAGAAGCAAAGGAAGGGATTGGGAAAAACATCTGAGTGGAAGACTTAATTCAGCAATTTTCTTTCCTTTGCTTCTTTCTTTGTGAGCTGCCAGCAGGCAGGTAGGACTTCTTCCAGATGAAGTGGTGACTGAGTTTCCTGGCCTTCCTGAGTGCTGGTCTCTGGGCAGACCCACACCCGGATCCTGTTGGCATGCAAGGACAGTGCATCCTCCTACCACAAATCCATAGGGGGAGAGAGCTTGCCCTGGCTTGGTCCTGCTTCCTGTGCTGGTGCAGGGAAGGGAGTGCAGGAACCTCCATGCCACGTGGCTGGGAGGCTGCTGTGTCCTCACCAAGGAAGTAGATGCAGCTTTAGGAGGATCTAATGGTCTCTGACCTTTCTGCAGATCACATAGAGGAGGGAGATGCTTTGCAGCTGTGTATCTTGGTATAAGGTACACCAAGCACAGAAATGCATTGTGAAGAAAAACAAGTGCTTTCTTTTGGCATTTCAAAAAAATACAGAGAAAATGAGAGAAGAGACTGCAACGTTTGGGAGAGCTAATTGTTACGAGTGCAATTTAAGTGGGAGACATCTGCAGGTAAGAAGTGTAGGAACTGAAAACCACATCAAAACATATCTGGTGATGCTCTGGTCTGAGCATATTGAGGAAGAGGTAGGACAGATCCCCATCATCATACTAAGCATCCTGGGAAATGGTAATTGCACCAAATATCATGCACCAAAAATAGTAATATTTTTACAGGGTGTCAGGCATTGCACTCCCAGACAGCACTGAAGAAAACGACTGGGAATAAATTGACAAGAAAACAAATGGCTGGAAAGATAGCCATCAAATTCCTCTTGCTCCTTTCTCTGGCACTTAGTTCTGTCTTCAAAATGTTGACAATGTTCCTTAGACAGAAGGAGAATAGAAATGGAAAAAGTAAGTGGATAGACCGTGGTTATGGCTTATTTTCTTTCCCCAACAGGGGAGTATTGTGTAACAGAATTTTGTTCAAGTATCATTTTTATTCTTAAAATAGTTATTATTCTCCATACTTCATATGAAACAAGAGCTATGTTTTGGGTCCAACATAATTTTTGATAGGCTGTGAGGGGGGTTTTTAAAAAGTAATTAAAAAAATATTGCATTCACTCTAAATTAATTTAATTTAAACAAAATTAAAATTAAATAAAATGTAAAAGAAAATATCAAAAAAGTGAGGTTTTGCATGCCTTTAAAAAAATGCTATTTGTTGAACCAGGGGCTTTGAGTACAGTATCTTCTGTCCTCTCTTCTCTGATAAATGAACTGCCATAAAATTTACTTGTGTTTGTGAGACAAACACAAGTAAATTTTAAAGACATTGACCAGATATCAGCAATATCTGGATTGCTGTTACCCAGAGTCAGAATGACATCCACTGGGAGACTGAGGGTCTCTCTTTAAATGAACTGTCCGTGAACTGAAGCAATTATAGTTTCATCAGTCAGAATGTATATTGCAACAACCATCCACTGAGTGTCTGACTGCACCTGTACCAAAACAAGGCCACAAGAAACCTAAAAGCCCTGAAAGAGGAGAGATTTTGTATGGTTACTCTTCAGAAAATCACAGGAACTCTACATCTAAACCCAAAAACTAAGTGGCGAAATTCCCAGAACAATCTTTCTACCTTTTCTTTTCTTTTTTGTCTTTTTCAGTTTTGTCTGTGTTTTTTTTTTTTTTTTTTTTCACTTGCATTGGGACAGAAATATTATCAAAAGAGTATCTTTCAAAGTGACTTCAATACTTCCTAGAGTCCTGAGAAAAGATATATAAACCTGAGAAAAATGCTGAAGGGAGGGGACAGTAGCAGGGGGAAGTAGCATTGAAAGACTGGTTATTCATGGGCAGTTGTGTAACTGGGTCAATGTGCTTCTTTCTGAGCAAGACAAAAGGTTTAAGCAATCCTTTCTCCAAATATATTGCCAGTACAGAAGACAAAATGTTGGACCAAATTCAGTTTTCCTTCATTCTATCCCAGTTGAAACAACCTCGGGAAATTTAGTGTGAGAAGTTTCCAAAAATAGGTAGAGAAGTTAAAGGATTGATGATGGAGATGGCAGCATTCATGGGAAAAGGGTCAGGTAGCCACAGAACTCCCTCGTCTTCTCTATGCCTTAGAAAGCTGTCTGGTTCTTGATGAGCTTTGAGTGAAAATGGAATTCTCTGGTGCTACTAATTTAATTTTCCTTGGGTCACCTTTCCCTCTATATTAGTCCAGCAAAATAAACAAAAGCAAGAAGTCGTAGCTTTGATTTTGAGGTGGATACATGTGAAATACATTGAGTCAGAAGGTCTATGCTAACCATATGTACTGTTATATGCATGTCACATAGACAGGTAATCACGGATAGGAAAATGCAATCAATCATGCCGTCACTTTCTTTCCAGCCCTTCTCTCATGTGCCTGCACCTGTAAACCATTGATATGCACAAATGTGTTAACAAAAGTTGTCATATTTCCATTGCTTTTGTATTTTTTTTTCAAATCCTTCTGTAACACAAGGGAAATACTTGCCCCTCATTGTTTTAAGTGGCAATAATCCACTTGCTAAGTGGAAAGACTACAGTGCAAAAGATTTTAATTTGAAATCCCAAAGACAAAAATAGATTATTGCTGAAACAACCAAAGCTCTGATATCCAAGAAGAACCTCATTTTTAAAACTAAGTTGCTTGATAAAGCAAGAGGCTAATAGCAGTGATCTGAAGTTTAATTAGGGAAGTTTGTGCAAACTTCCCCAAAAATATTTACAAGGGTATTTCTTCTTCCCCTTTGTGACACTCCTTGCTAATGCAGCTGGCCACACCACAGTCCTTTTTGTGATGTAGATCTCCAAATGAAGTCACCAACTACCCCTCCATGGTGACATCCTGAAAAAGGAAGATCCTGAAAGATCCTGGAAATTTACGTTTGTAGAAAACCCCATCAGCTTTAACAGGACTTGTACCTATTTTAATGCTTTCAAAATGGACTTTTGCTTCAGCTCTCCCAAAGTTACTTCCGGATGACATCCATCACATACATGATGGGCCAACTTAACTGCACTAAACAAAAGCTGCTGACACATATCCTAAACCCACTACTAGAATGTAATGGTCTTGAATTAAATTTACTTGGCAAGCTACAGAAGTCACTCATTTTTCAGGAAATATGAATGCACAGTTTCTGGAGCTGGGAAGCCATTTAGTGTGTTGGCACAACAGCATAAGAGCCCTGGAGATTCAGGAGCATAAGCTTAGGATTGGTTACACAAGGAGATGCCTTAAACAGAACTGCTAAGTGGTTTAAATAAAACCAATGTTGTGCCACATAAAAGCTTAAATAACTCTCTTTCACAGGGCAAAGAAATTAAATTCTTCCCAGTGATCTCTAAGGAAAAGAAATCAACAAGCTCCCTTGAAAGACCTTTTCCTTCTTAGAAGTTTATTACTGGTTTCTCTGGCCAGTTGAGCTGCTCGACTTTTAATAAATGACAGTCAAATTAATTTAGTGGCCACTGTTTTGACACTTGGGTATGTGAGGTTGTACAGTTCTGGGAGTGTTGGCAAGGGAAGCAGTGAAGTGCACCTGGCCACAGGTTACGCACAGTTCTGTGCTCTTGGAGCATCTCACCGTGAGCTCTTTCCAGCTCTGCCCATATGCACGGACACCAAGCAGCACCAGCGCTCCCTGACTGACACTCACTCCCACCACATGCATGCCTCTCCTGGCCCAAGGCTCTTTTCTTCCTCTTTTCACTAAAAAACCTGTGTCTTAAAAAAGAACCAAACAAAAACAACAACAACAACAACACCCCTAAAAAACTTAAAACCAAAGAAAATCAAACCAAATCAAAATTAAATAAAACAAAACAAAAAACCTAAACTGAACTAAACTGAAACAAAAGCTCTGGTGTAAAAAATCAGAGTGCTGACTCTGTACCATCTGGTGACTTCTTAACTGCAACCATGCAGCACAGCACAAGTCCTCCGAGGGAAGAGGTGACTAATGAGATGCAGAGATCCTGAGCTGGTTAGGAAGTAACATTAGATTTCTGTTGTCTTCACTAGTTAATGTGATATGTAAATGAGGAACATATGATAGGATTTAAAGCCTGTCTGTAGGAAACACACCAGTGTAAGTGCTTAGGAGGAGGTGGTCTTCCTAATGAATATGCTCTTTGTTTGAGAATGGAAGTGAAGTGCCAGTTTTGTTCGATCATTTTGTGCTACTTGTCTAGAGCAACACTTATTCCAGGGAATGGCAAGTGTTTGAAATTTGAATGGGATCCACTCCATTAACTGGAATTTGTACTGTCATGCCCTGACTTCCACACTGCAAGAAAGCCTTACCCCTTCCTCAGCTGCTGGAAGTGGACTTTACAGTGTATCTCAAGCCAATAAGAAATTCCTAAACCTGCTGATTTGGACCAAAGCTAGAGTTAGCACAGCAGACAATTTTAAAGCAAATGTAAGACTGAAATTTCAAACAGAGACACCAGGGGTTGGATTTCCACATTTTATTGTGGCACCTAGGCTAGGGCTGTGCTTTCTGACCCTGCTCAGTGTGTCTCAGCTTCTGTGGGTTTCTGTGTAGTCTAGCAAATGGTCAACATCTTTGCAAACCAGCCCCATGTTAGGACACTGGTTAAGAGCAAAGGAAAATATTTTAGACATTAAATTATTAAACTATTTAAACTTTCTGCTGTGTGGTTCTTCTCACTGCAGTGAAAGCCATTGAACACTCAAGTAGCAAAGCCAGGGAGGTTCTCATCTCATCTTCCTGCTGTCTCCTGATTTTAATTTCTTGTATCTTTTGTTTGTCCCTGTGCACAACCTTCCTGTGTTTTCCTTACGTAGGGATTCTGGGAAGTGGCTGTTATTTCTGAAGCTTGTATAATTAAGACAAAAAATGAAATGCAGAGACAGAAAACAGCCTCCAGCTTTGTCTACCTTGAAAGGGTGGGTTGAATTCCATTCTGAGCCAACAAATTTGAGAAATTTTAAAATTTTCTCATATTTTCTCCAGCAATTTAACCCTTAACATCATACTCCAACAGTTAAAAACCAGAAACATTCAACAAATCTTGGCAATCTAGTTAAAACAGCAGACATTTCCCAGCTAGCTTTAGAGCAAGAAATCTCTAAAGGATTGGTAAGGATTCTTTTATAACTCAAACCAAATAAATAAAATTGCCCACTGCAATAAGAGGAGTGTTATTTGCATCTTAAATGCAATTTGTAAAATTCAGATGCCTTTTATTTAGATGTACTCCTAGGGACTAGCAATACCACATCCATGGATTCTCACATTTTTTTGGTGTACTGTGAAAACATCTGCTAGTACTCATCAAACTCCTCTGTGGTTTGTTGTCCCCATTTTACAAGTTGAAGGAATTAGACAGGCAGGTTAAAGGACTTGCCCAAGACCACACAGGGAATCGGATGACAGAGTAGGTACTAGAGTCATAATTTCCTGGCTCTATTTCCAATTACCTTGTGCCAAGGAAAAGGCCTCTCTTTCTAATGTAACACCTTGGTTATTTGACTTTGTTCTTTCTCCCTCTTCCCTTACTCTTGCTCCACCTCACCTAAAATGTAATTGAAAAAAGTTCTCTCCTTTAGTGTGCAGCTTTGTATTTAATCTGTGGTGCCAAACAGATCAAATGAATGTTGTCACCACTCCAGAAAACGCAGGGAGAGTTTATTTAGCTGATGTGATGGCATAGGTGGGTTATAAAAACCTCACAGACTTCTGCCAGGGAGGTGACCCCTTGAGTCCTGATTAAATGCAGTTGTGTTAATCAGGCTGTTCTGCAGAGTTTCTCAGGCAGGACGGGTGCAAAGCTGACAAAACAGCACCCTGGAGCCACAGCATCTCGCTATGGATATTATCCAAAATGCTCCCATCTACTCCTCATTTTTCTTTTCCTGTAGCTCTCCAGCCAAGTATGCCTCCCTTTGTGACAAATGTTGTGATACAGTAGGAAAAAGGTTACTTTGCCCTTCTAAATTAAGCCTCCTGAGAAGCTAACCTTCTTTTTGTATTTTAAAAGTGGTGTTACTTCATTTGCTGTAAAGGTGGAAGTGATTTGGTATTATTAACACATCCTCAAGATTATTTTTTTAAAGTCACTAACCAGTGCTCTTTTATGGATGCCTTTCAGTACATTTTTGGAGGAATAGTTATTATCATTCTTGCAGATCAGGTATCACATTATTCTCATCTGATTTTGTCCAGTGCCTTGTTTAGCTGGAGCATCCAATAATAACTAGAGATTAATGAATTAGAAGTGATGTTTTCCATCCAAATTATGAACAGCCTTGCAATACCTGAGTGGTGTATGTGCCATGGTTCCTCATCTGCCTCTGCAGTTGTTCTTGCAGGGAAATTATTTCCCTGTAATGCAGAACTCCTTGGTGCTAGATTATCTCATTATCTCTGACCACAAGGCTGGACTGTGTTCTTCCTGTGAAATACATAAAAATAGGATCAGAGTTTTAAAAATTTTTAAGCTTCCCAGTAAATTATTGCTTGAAAGTACTTTAACTGATTCTTTAAAGTGTCTCAATACAGCATAATGGTCTACTGCCTGAGGGCAAGGGCTGCTCCTTGGGGCAGTGTCTAAAGAAGCACCAGGAGCCACTAATGCCCATTAACTAATGACACTGTTTACCCATGGTACCTATGAGCAGTTGATGAGGACACTACAAACTGTGTAAGAGATACATGAGTTCATGCTTGTCACCATACTAAGCTGCAAAGTTTGTGCACACTGCTCTTGTAAAGGTGATAAGAATGGGACACAAGAAATTATGTGGCAAAGATTTTCTGTGGCCACATCCAGATCAGCAGAGAAAGTGTTCTTTAGTGACATACCTTAAGAAAAAATGTGTTCAAGACAAGAGAATGGATTAGCTCAGCAATACATGTTCAGCAGGGAAGTTCAGGTTTATATCTAAGTAAACAAATGGTTACTTATCTTCTCTGGTACCAGGTGGTATGATGCCTGTCCTGCTTTACTGTTGCTCTATCATAATCCTCAATACTTATATTATATGAACATGGATCAAGTTGTTTTGGTTTCTAATCGTGCTTTTAAAGAGGAGTCAGTGGGCCTAGTGGTCTGTTTATAGAATATTCTCTGGTTTTATATTTGCCAGAGGTATACACAGGCAGCAGCAGGGGTATAGTTTGTCTAGATGCCAACTTTTCACAGAAGAAAAGCTTCATAAATCACTTCCCTGAACTGTCAGTGCTGTTAGCAACTCCCTCTGGTGTTGTGCAGCTGAGGGGGTTATGTTGAGCACAGCACTCCTCTGCAGCCAGAGGAGCCCTGCTTTCATTTATTTTTCTTTCCTAATTACCTATAGTAAGAGAAAACTGGTCCAAGCTGAGAAACCTTTATAAAACACACTGGATGATCAAAATAGCATGACAGGCTTCTTCAGTGCCTAAAAAACTAATTGTGCACAGTAGCCTGCATCTCTGCTAGAGTCAGCTTGGAATCACTTCCTCCTAAGCATTGTGGTAATGACCATTCCTTGCTGACTCAAAAAAAAAAAAAAAAAAAAAAAAAAAAAAAAAAAAAAAAAAAAAAAAAAAAGTGTTTTTGAAAAAGCAATGGTGTGGATGTGTGGACCTGAAGACAGACAGCTAATGCAGATGTATGGACAATGCACACAAAAGCTTCCTAGTGTCAGCTGAGAAGAACATGGGCCATAAATTCTCTGTCCTTTACTTATAGCCACACAGATGGTTTTGATTACAGCAGATGTTGTGTGAAAATTAGCTGCAGCTTGTGGCTAATGGAGGAACATTTGTAGAAAGGGGTTCAGGAGGTGAAGGCTATTTTTAAGACTCCTGTATGTAAAACTAAATCTCTGTCTATACAAGGTGGCAGAGTTGACTGAAGGTGCAGGTTGTAGGCACAAAGGGGTAGGAAAATATTTAGCTTTGCACAGCTAGTTTATATGAGGCTGCTTGTAGATGTGCAACTTAGCTTGTACTTAGTGATTTTATCTGTTTCAACCCATTGCCAGTTCTCACTTGGCATGAAGAATTTCTCTTCTGAATATCAGAGAAGGAAATTAAGTGAGGTGAAAGTGCCTGTCTTATCTTGCATGCTGCTCTTCTTTCCCATGCTGATGTGCAAAGATAAGATGGTGCATACTGGCCCTTCTTCCATTCTGGTTCTGATGCAGAAACCAGGATAGGTTACCCTCTCCAAGCACGGATGGCTGGCAGCATTTGCACAGGACTGCTTGCCTCCGCTCCCCAGATCCATGTGGCCTGATTTAGGTGCATAAAGCTGCAGACATGCTGCAGGTAGTTTTCCAGAGAGCTGGAGCCACCAGGATTCTCTACCAGGCATCAGCTCTCTGAGGGTTACATGAGTGTTGACCTCTGAGGCTGATGGGGAAAAATTGCCCTGCTGTCTTGGTTGCATTCCCCTTTTCCCCAGATACCTACATCATGACTGCCTCTTCCAGAAGGGTGACAGAAGTGCTCTTGCCAGGACAGGCAATGGGGTGTGGAGGCACAGAGGGCTGGGACAGCCACCACTGAGCTGCCAGGCACGTTGGGAAATTCTTTGCCTTCCTGTGTGGAGCTTTTGCCTTGGCAGCCAATGCTCAGCATACATCTCCAGCTGTTGGAGGGAAACTTTCTGTAACTCCAAAGACACTGGGGAGACAGAAAAGTGTCTCCCAGCAGCTTCATCCTCACAACATAGCCAGCCCCCAGCAATCACCCTAGCAACCAGAAACTGAAAAGGAGAACCAATGCATCTTTCTTCAGATGTCTTCAGATGTCTGTTTATTCCACCTTTTTTTCCTTACTTCTACTTTTCCCTTAATATGTAGACAGAGATATCTTCCATTTAATGTTTGCTATATGGAGAATTATACATTTTCTGCTTTTTGAAACTCCCTAGTTAGCCAGTTCAGCTCCTCTGTACTTGAACATTTGCTTTCAATAAGAAAAAATGTTGATTAACTCAGTGGTCTGGCCAAATCTACTAAGTTTTTTCTGGCAATACCTCTAATGAGTCCCATTTATTAATTTTTTCCCCCTACCTTACTTGTGTAACAAATTTCCAGATATTAACATTAAGAAAGGCAGTATTTGGCCTGCTGTATGAGAAAAGTAAAAACAAACCAGCACACTTCCTTTTGTAGTTCTGGATTTCATGCTCACTTAATACATATGAAAGGACCATTTTATAAAGTATAAATCTGGAGCTAAGTGTTAAAGCATGCTGGCTTATACATAGGCTTATGTACAAGCATGTATGTGCTTGTGTACACACATGCAGATTGTTATATGCCCGTTGTAACCAAGTGACCACTGATTCATGCTGCCTTTTTATTTTTGGCAGGTCTTTACTCTTTTTTTTAACACCCACCTCTCTCTCTGTCTCTCAGGGGAATGCTCTTTAATGTAATTATGCTAAACTGACGTTCTCTTTGTGGTATTTAACAAATAAGAGTCATCATTTTTAAAGCATTCGTATATTATGAGTCTGTATTTTTTGGCTCTAAATTAGAATGACATTTGATTATGTTTTTAAAATATTATGGCTGGATAAATTAATTATACCAGAAAATCCAGAAGATACAAACAATAAAAATAATAATAAACATTAGCTGCCACCTCAGTCCAAGCTCACGGATTGTACATTAAAACTTTATTATTTTAAAGATGCCTAATTACAGGAAGGTGGAGGCCATAACTAATGTCAATGCTAATGGAAACCCATGCATAAGCACTTTCCTGGGATTGTATGGTTCCCAGGGAAAGCAGGGGGCTGAGGGGGTTCCTCCTTGCCCTGCTGGGAGGAGGCCTCTGGGTTTAGCACCTCTGTGGGGCTCACACAGGACAGTGGGCACATTGTCCCAGAGGTGGAAGGTATAGTGCCACAAGAAGGGTAGCACATGTCTTGTCCCATGGGCTACACCTCCCTCTGGTGGGACCACCCTCCTCACTGAGAAGAAGCTGCCCCCAAAGCTCTGCCCTTAAGTTCCCAGGTGGAGCCAGCAGTAATGTCAATTAGTTCTGCTTTTGTGATGTTTGCCTCTGTCCATGGAAACTGGACTCACACTATCAGTTTATTTCTCATTCTGTGGGCCACCAGCTGGTAATGATACGATTCGTGTTTACTCTGACCTTGTCTGGATGTGAGAGACTTAGATGTAAATGGTTCCATCTCCCATTCCCAGACCCTTGAGCCATTATTTTCTTCTGCCCTACCAAGCAACACACTGGTTTTAATAAAATGTATTGCCATTGCTTTGAATATTTATACCCTTGAACCATTCAAAAAATCTATTCACATTAGTCAAGCTAGGCAAAAATAGCCCAAAGACAGCACCCACTGCCAACATTTTCTTTGGTTAGTGCTACCGAAATGTCCCATTCCATTCTGTGGCAGAATTACAAGATAGTTACTCCTTATTAATCGTGAGCATAGGGCCAGCAAGACTGCCAAGTAACAGTATAGCCAATATAACTCCTACTCACTTTATAAAGACAAATATTAAAGTCATCACTTACTTTGTGGCTAAAAAGTGGAAAAATGCAGGAGCATACCAGATGAACCTCAGACATCACACCCTCTGGCACTTGCCCCAGAATTTGCTGTAAATGCTGTCAGCTGTCAAATCCACCTGGTAACTGTGGATCCTGTTGTCCTGGCCATCCAATGAAGACAGTGGCTGTGTGTGCCAAAGCTGAAGGGCTTCTGTGGTGAAACTCTCTGTGACTGGGGGGATGGAAGGACACACCCCCTGGTCTCATGCACACAAACTTTTGTTTATTCCTGTATCTAATGCTACACCTAAAGCCTTATCGGAGCCACTTGCTTTTGTGGACAGTCTGTGGCAGTGTCAGAGGTTATTATGACTTGAAAAACTCATTTTTCTCCTAAATTTTTCCCCTCAGTGGAAAATTGATATTTCTAAAGCTCAGTCCAGTTGCAGATAAGAGCAAATATTGCATTGGAATTTCCTATGGAAAAGTATCACATTCAAAAGGCTATAGGCAATATGCAGCACTACATGGTGCTTAAAGTTGAACAGGCAAGCTTACCCGGGGAACTGATTTACAAGGTAGAGTAGCAGGGCTCTGGGACTCTGATAGGCTGTAGCTCATCATTATGATACTGCTTTTCAATGAGAAAGTAATCTGGAGCATTGCCTCTGCTCCCCATCCCCGGATTTCCGGGAAAAGGATAGAGAAGCTGTAGTGATTTACTTGGGTTATTTGGGTTATCTTGAATTTAACAGACTGAGAGATCAGTGTAGGTGCTTTGTGTGCCCTTCTGAGAAGTGCACAGCACAAGCTTTCTAGCAGGGTGAATAACAGCTCATCTAGCAGAGAGTGGTGCAGCAGCAAATTCTGCTGTCTGCTTAGCCTTAGAAAAACACATTTGCCTAGCTAAAGGGACTGAGGCTGGGGTTCCAGGGCATGCAGATATCTTATTGCTGCCCAGATGAGTCTTTAATTTATCAGTGTGCATTGTTCATACATTCAAAGTACCCGATCATTCCTTAGCTTTAAGAGTTTTCTACATACAAATTAAAGAAAACATTGCTTTTCTTATTTATCTCATTCTAAACTTTAAAAAAGTGACCCTCAGTGGATTGTTGCGAGTACTTTGGCACATACTTATTTGAGCTTTGGTAAAACCTACTCAAACACATTAACAGTGCACACACAGGCACAAATCACTATTAATCCTTGCTTAGGGGAAAGTTTATGGGCTCCCAGCTGTACAGGGCTTGATGCTAAGACAAAAGGTCTTGTTCTGGCGGAGCCACCTGCTATTTTCTGAATGCAAAGGGCTGCATTTGCTCATCAAGGCAATAAAACATACTCCTGTTCTTGCTGGCGTGAGGGGTTTTGAGAACTGCAGTCCCGATGACATAATGGGTCACAACACACAGAGGGCGATGCTGTCCCCAGCTGCCCCAGGCTGAGCACTGCGAGCTCCTGCCTGCTCACTCCGCAGGAGCCAGGCACTGGAAGGAGCCCCTGGGAGGAGAGGGATGGGGAGCTGCTGCACTCACCCAACAGTGCAAAGGTGCAACCCTGTTGGTGCAAATACGTGAATATTTGTGGCTTAACTGCAATGGTTTAGCTGGAAAATTATTCAAGTAGCTCGCCTCTAAAATGTGGGGATGTGCTGTCAGAGGTGAAAGAGCCAGGTCCAGTGGTGCTGCTTGCACGGGAGGCTCTAAGGACAGCATCCACATCCACCTCAGCACAAGAGCACGCTGCCTGCACCAGTGCTGCATTTATTGGACAGACAGCACTTATTCCTCCCACTGCCCTGGGACAAGATCATGACCAGCTGGACGTGGTCACTTCCATCCTTCTGCTTTTCTTGTCCATTGGCCCTGAGTGGCCCCTTAATGCTTCTCTGGTAGCGTGAACTGCCACAGAAATTTACAAGTGACTGAAAAATTCCATGAACTTGGAGGAAACTGATGTCTGAATGCAGATTTCAGCCCAGCAGGGAGCCCTGCCCACACAAATGTCTCCTCAATAGACTGATGCACTGGACTGCTTTGCTTGGACAGACAATCATCTATGTTATACAACTGGCAAGGTCAGGTGCACAATTAAACACATTTAATAACGTGTTCTAATATGATGGAAAAACAGGAGTTATATGAAATATCCAGGTTGCTTATAATAAATTAATACTTACACTGGACTTTAATAATATTCTGTGGGATGATAACCTCACAGCTGCTTTTCCAAAGTGTTGATTAAAAAAAACAGACAAGAAGGAATGGCCATAAATTGGTTACAACCCTCATTAAACCTGTTTTAGAGCAGCTTCTCCCTGCCCTAGGCCAGGGCAGGTTGCCAGCAGGGAGGCAGCACAAGGGCTAGCTTCTTCCTTTCTGTATCCTGCTGATGGAGCCGGCTGAAATCCAGAAACTGGATTGCCACTCACCTACAAGCCCTGAAACACTGAGCACTGAGGCGCCAAGCACTGGATCCCTGTGCTCCCTGCAGATGCTGCCAAAGGAGCCTCGGAGGGAAAATAAGTGACATGGAAAAGTGGTCCAGCTGTAAATTATGCTGTACACAGGATACAGAAATCTGGGAAGCTTTGTAACAGGCAGTTCCTCTGGGGCAGGGCCAGTTCCCAGGAAAACTGGTGCACAAAGTCCCATTATGCCCTAAATGATGGACCAGGGATTGGTTGGGACAATCACCTCTCCAGAAATATTCACTTCAGCTGGTTTTAAAAGATCCTGGAGCAGAAAGATAAGACTTTTTAAAATATAAATTATATATAAATATTTTTGTGGACCTATGTAAGGGGTACTAGACAAAAAAAGTTGTTTTTTCAGTGCATTTTTGAAAATAAACCTCCAGTTTGCATAGTTTGCGAGCACGCTCATCATGCTCGTTGCATTAAAGGTTTGGGGTACTCTTTTTTTGTGTACAGTGACTTCTTCTAAGTTATTAGAAAGAAGAGAGATTAGTGGCATTAACTGGCTATAAAAAAAAACTGCAATTGTATAAATAAGAAAAAAAACCATAATCCAGCTTCCTTAAGCCAAAGAAAATGGTGATGTGCATACAGTATGCATTGTGCTGTTATTGCTGTATCTATGATGGAAGGTTCCTCTTCATTAAATCTACTAAAGCCAGGCTCATTTTCTTCATGAGTCTTTCCTTCTGTTTGGGCTAGAGAGAGATGAGGAGAACTCTGCTCAGCAGAGAGCAATAACATTTCCACAGAGGCAGCAGTTTTTGTAGGGAAAGAATCAGCTAATTTTTAAGAAAACACATCCTTGCAAATGTATGTATAGGTCATCATAGCTAAAGTAACCTTAGAGTTCCTTAGCCCTTAGGGAGCTTAGCTGAGAAGTGTTACACGTACTGATAAAGTATCTGAGTAGAAAATTCTGTAAGACCACTTCAAACACCCATGTAGAAATCACTCTCCATTTCAGAGTAGCAGGTATAAAACCTTACCACATCAGTCTTGAGCACATCCTGCAGTTCTTACCCAGACAGGCAGGGGGAGAGGGGAAATTAAGGGAAATGAAGAATTTCATTTCCCTTAATGAAGAGAAGAGAGCCACCCAGAGCTGAGCAGATTTTGAAGTGGGTGTCACTTTAAGATTCTCCTTTCTGTCATTTGTTGTCAGCCTCTTTCTTCAGAGACAGAAGTATCCTGTATGAATTCTGATGGAGAAACTGGCTTTATAAGCCTCCATAAGGATTCAGTTTGTGTAACAGGGTGATATTGAAGTAATTGGAGGATTCTGCAGGAATTCTCCTGGTGTGAAATATCACAAAAATTGATCTTACTTTGAGAATTCCACTGCTATCATTTTCCCCTGTGGCTGATGAGAAACGCTTGTGAAACTACATGCTGCTCAAGAGAGATCCTCTTTCTCAATTCCTTCATCAAAGCAAGCAAAACAAAGTCTTTGGACTGGTGGGGTTTTTTACTGTTGTTGTTGTTGGTGGTGGTTTTGGGGGGGGTGTGATGTTGGGTTTTTTTGTGGTTTTGTTTTGTTTTGTTTTGTTTTTTCCTGTTTTTGCTCAGGAATCTCTGGTGGACAGAACCTGGCCTGAGAGCAAGACTAGTCTTGGAGCTCCCTGAAGGAGGACTGAGCATCCTAAAGCTAATCTGTAGCTCACAGCTATGGATGATAAAACCATTCTAAGATGTGCAGTCAAACTGCTCTTTGCCCCTACTGTGAATTTTCAATATTTCAAAAGCACTTTGGTGCACCTCTCCCTGGCAGGGAAAGCAAAACACGGGAGTGGCAGAATGGCTCTTGCAGACAAACTTCATCGCTCGTTGGCCTCTCAGCTGTGGGGAGTGCAATGGTAGTGAAAGGTGCCAGCTGTTCAGGGGTTCAGTAGTAGTTCTTCAGTGGATGGTGAGATGTACCACGCTGTATCATAAGAGTATTCTGACAAGAAACTTACTTCCACAAAGCTAAGACTTCTAATCGAATGTTTAAGGCACTACATAATTGTCTTCAGGATGATATCAGAAAGTAGAATGTACATCTGGTAATGTTATTCTCACACAGTAAAACTCAGTGAAATGTGCAGTTAATGCACAAAGCTCCAAAAAGATGCATTCAGATAAAGGACTCATCTAAAAGTCAGAGAAGTCAGATATGCAGTGCCTGGGGCTATGCTGGGAAATTGTATTTACATTTACTGAAATGTGCTGTCCTTGTTTTCCCTTGTGGTTGCAATGATTCAGAAACAAGTGTGAAGCAGCAGGCAATTAGGTTTTGCCACTCAAAAAGCTAAAACTTCTGTGTAAGCAAGCCATGGCTAGGAGGCTGGAAAGGATGGATGGAGGAGAAACACTTATAGAGATGTACATTTCTGCACATTAGAGGTGGCAGAGTCTGAGGCTGGTGGAAACAGTTTGTGTCAGAGCACATGCTTTTTGAATCCCTGCACCTACCTCACTTCTGTCTGTGCAATGGGACTACAAACATCTGCACCATGCAGGGCAACCAGGGGGGTGTACAGGCTTGTGAAGGTCTCAGACTTCAACGTTGCCACAGGAGGAAGAAGAGGCTTAAATCTGGACAGCTTTGGCATAAGATACTGAAGCTGGGGATGTAGCAGAGCTGTAGAGAAGTGAGGTGGGCTCCTGCATGATCAGAGCTGGGGCAGACACGGGGCTGCCAGCACTGCTGGTGAACCCAGGAGGGACAAGGCTCTCTGGCAACCTAACCCAATGTGCTGGTTTTAGCACAAGCATCAGAAAGTCACTCTAGGACACCCATGAGGCATCCCTCACTGTGACCTGAAACAGACATTACAGTGGCAATCTACAGAATTGGAGGTTGCATCCTTTTTTCTGGTCCATCAAGGCACCTATTAGCTTACCTAGAGCCTGACTGGTGTTTTGAGTCACAAGAAGAAGACAAGGCTATGTCATATCTGATGATTAGTAACAAGAGCTGAACTCCTTTGATCCACAATGGTTAAAGAATAGCAGTAAAAGTATAGACAAGTAGCTGACTTCTAACATCTAAATGCTACAAGCTAAAATGAAGTATATATTTTAAGGAACACCTTGCAGTTAATTTTCTTTGTAAGTAATACGCTGTAACATTTCTTAAAGGCCTTGTATATAACTGAAATTTATTTTGACGGTAATACATAAAGCAAGATTTAATGGCTGGCTTACAAGAACTAATAAGCAGCTAAAGCTATCCTAAAGTGTCAGTGTGAGTCTGGATGAAAAGAAATGCCTTGTCTCTAGCCATCTGTTACACACTGGAGTTAAACAGACATACAAGTGCTTTTTCCTGGAAGCCATCTGCACAAATATTGATTGTGTAATTTCATAAAATTCCGATTTAGTAATTTACCAGCTGACAAGGTGATAGTGCACAGTGTAGGTTTGAGTTTCCTGGCATTTCTACTGCAGCTAAAACAACATTGATGTGCATTTCTTTTGCCACTAGCGTTATTGCAAAAGGAGACATTGGAATCAAATCCAACATAACCTATTGAGAGAGCCTGTAAAATATTTTCCTATTAACATCAGAATAAAAAATAATGTGGTATTCCAGAAAATTGAATGGCACTTACATTCCACAATCTTCATCAGATCAGCTTGCATGGGGTTTTGTTTTTCCTTTGCCTGGTTTGAGGCTGTTTATATTAATTCCATCCAGTTTTATTTTAATTAGTTTAAAATTTTAGGGATTCAAGATCATCGTGGTATTTAAAAGACTTGAGTTTTAGCATCTGTCAGCAGTGGCTTTTTCAACCCTCAACTATTTAAGAGCTGCAATCTTTTTTTCATTTTCCCTCCCTGCAGACAGTGACTTTGCTGCTGTGACTCATGCCCTCAGCACCCCTGGCAGGCAGGCAGCTGTCTGCAGCAAACCACTGCTGCCGGGGCTGGAGCGGCAGGTCTGAGCCGGGCCGGCAGGCACACAGATGCACCCCCCGTGCAGGCTGTCCTTCCACCACCTCTCCCCGTCCTGGGAGGCCTGCAAAGCAGGGAGTTGGCAGTGCTCTTGTCCTGTCTCTTGCCATAGAGATGGATTTTTTTTTCCAGGGATAAACGATCCCACTGTGGTTCCACTATATTTTCCAGTTTCATCCCTTAGCGCCTTAAAGAAGCAGCACCTTTCTGAGGTGGTTGGAGGTAATTTTGGTTCCATCCTCTCATCATTGATTCTTGCCTGATTCCCACAGGATTAGATCAATTAGAAAGTTCATTTAAGCTAAGAGCATAGAACAATAGAATCACAGAAAAATTTAGGAAATACCTGTAAAATAATCAACTTAAAATCCAACTCTACACCTATCACTGCCAAACCCAGCACTAAACCATGTCCACTATGTACAAAATATGGAAAAAGAGTTTATCTTTTAAAATATTTTTTTTTTGTGAAAGGAGTAAGTGAGCAACCAGGTAATAGATGAAGGATAAGGCACAAGAAGACTTCTTTTAAAATTTGCAGTGTGACAGAGGCAGAGTTTGGGTGCCCAGTCCAAGGGAAGATCATGCTGTCATTCATGCCAAAGAAAAAACTCTTCTGGGAATGAAGAATCATTTCCCAAAAAATTTGCAGTCCCACCTCAGAACCCAAAACTATGCTGAGGCAGACACAAGGGGGCAGCTGAGGCTCTGCACTCCCTCTGCTCCATCGAGGGCCAGAGTTAAAAGAGAAAGAGAAAAAAAAAGTCCCATCTGCACTGATACTCCTGGTGCTTTGGCATTGCCCCTGCCCCATGCTCCATTTTTGAAAGAGCAGGTTCTGGTCAGCAGAGGTGACTCAGGGCACAATGCCAGGTGTGAGTACTTAGAATTGGCTCCATGGGACCTGGACAGCACCAGGCTCTGGCCTGTGGTTGCACAGAGCATTTGCAACCAAGCCAGAAGGCTACAGAAGTTTTTTACATATCAGCACGCTGAGGACTCTGGCTTAACCTCTAGTGACAGGAGATGGGATACATCAGCTTCACATCTGCAATGGGCATCTCCACCCCTTCTAGAGCAAAACCAGAGTCTTAGCCTTGGTGAACATGGATTTGTTTTAGAGCACAGACTTCCTGGTTTGAGTGTTTGGCGGCTGCAGCTCTAAATACTGATCAAGAACTGTGAAACCTGGCAGGGACAAAATTTCCAGCTAGTATGGTAGGACCCCATGATCCACCCCAGCCACTGAGATTAGCTCAGATGGTGTTAATAATGCCTAGGTTGTGGGTTTGATCCCTGTATGGAATATTCACTAGAGAATTGGACTCAATGATTCTTGTGGGTCCCCTCCAACTCAGAATATTCAGTGATTCTGTGATCCTGAGAGTGTGTCATCTGTTTTGTAAGTGTGAGCAGGCACACACTGTTCATGAACACCATTTTAGATGCCAATGCTTCCTTTGGTCCAGCATGGGTTGAATCCCATGGGTCACTTAATGGCTTATTTACAGACAGTCTGGATAATAGCAAGGAAATTGTACCACAGGACCAGTAAGGCCTGAAACTTATGAAATCCCAAGCAGAGGAGTAAGGGAGACATGGCCACCTGTAAAAGCCTCTTGCCAAAATGAATGGAACAAACTCCCCTCTGTGTCCACTGCAGATCAGGCACAAAACGACAGGCTGTCACTTCAGCAGCGATGACTGAAGGAAAGCATTTTACCAGAAGGGGAAGTGAGTCATGCAATAAATTGCTCAAGAAATCTTTTCAGCCCTGAGCACCAGGGGATTTAGAGAAAAGTTAGATGAACCGTGAAGATATTAGTTATAGGTGACCCTGCCTGGGGTGGGGAAAGGGCATCCAGATGCCCTCCTCAGGCCTCCTCCAGCAGACTCATGGTGTTGTATGGCAGCCCACTGTGTCTGGGTCTGCCACCCTTCTTGCACAGGAACAGAAATGTCTGTCCTTCTGTCACCATCATATACTTGAAGACATATTAAGTGAATGCATATGCATATATTTATAGCAAATATTTCGCAGTTTGGTTGTGAGACAGTCTTCCAACTTAAAGCTCCTAAACCGTTCACACAGGAAGCCTCCTGAAGTATGAAATGTATGAAATGAAAAGAAATCTCACTTGCACATGCTGTGGCTCGTATTGCATTGGCTGGAATAGCATTGAATTTTTAGGATTTAAGGGATAAGGTTTATTATGCTCCTGTCACACCATGACTTTGTTTTATAGGAAATAAAATGATGTGAGGAACAAAATGGGGAAAAAAACCCTCAACAGCCCAAAGAATCAGTTTAAGTGAAGGCTTTGGAAAACAGTCATTTTATGAATTATTCCAGTGCTATGCTCATAGTTGTATCCTAGCTGACAGAAAAAAACCTGATCTGTTCTTTATACAAACACCAGGGGAAACTGGAATCTGACCTTGTCTCAACCCTGTTTCACCATTTCGCTCCTTTGGGAATCTGGGATCAGCCCAATGTTATCTGTTGAACGATGCTCCTGTGTCAGCTCCCCAGCCTGGACATCCAAGTAATGCTCCTTCAGATTGGAGAGAATAGGGAGCTTATTTTGAGGAGAAATGAGCTATTCTGAGGACAAACATCCACACAAATTAAATTAACCGCTAGCCTAGAAGCAGGACCACACAGCCATCATCCCAAATGCAGCACCGGAGCCATTCATTTCCCACACAGCTCTCCTTGATGCTGCAGGGCACTGTCTGGGGATGAATCTTGTACCTCAGTGGTTCAGCAGCAGAAATGGGAGGAGGAGCTTTGAGGAGGAAGCCTGAATTCATGAGGGTCCTGGGGTGCACATGAGGATGTAGTGGTGAAGGGATGATGGATCAGGATGAAGCTCAAGGTAGATTTGAGGTTCTTCTGCCTGGAGGTCTGTCTGTGAGCCAAGCCATCCATGCTTGGATGATTTTTCTAATTAATCACAAAAAGAAGCAGAAGCAGAATGCTGGCTACTGGGATTCAACCCTCCTGTGTCCTGCTTGTCCCAGGAGCCCCACAGAGAGCCAAAACAGAGTTTTCCAGATTTTCAGAGCCCTTCTATGACCAGAGTTCCACTTCCACTTGCAATTACTGCATTATACAGCTGTTTAGGAGAAATATTTCAAGGTGTCAGTCCCGGTTCAGTAATGCTCTACACTTATATCACTGACAACATCTCTATTTATACACATTTAAGTCGAAATTATAAGCATCTGAGGTTTCAAAAGCCATGAGAAGGCAAAAGTTCAGCTAAATTGCTTGATTGTAGAATTACAGAATTGTAGAATAATTTAGATTGCAAAAGCTCCCTTAAGATAATTGAGTCCAACCATTTTCACATAAACATTTTCAATAAAATATTTGTAAGTGAAAACACATGACTTTTGGTTTTGGGTTAATAGATGAAACAAAATGTTCCACCAACCTGCTTTTGTAGGTCTCTTTTCAGGAGATCTCTATATATGGTCACCTTAGGAGGACCTCCTCTTTAGTTGAAATTACAAGGGAAAACAACACAATTACTTGTATCATCATCTTTAAAATTAATAAATAACAAGCCCAGCCCATTGCACAACACTAATCTTGATGTGTGGTATGAGACATGCTCTCATCTCACCTGAGCAGTTAAATGCTAGCTTGGAACTGACATCTCTGCTAAAGAGCAAGGAGCTCAAGGTGAAAGGCTCCCTGGGGACAAAGGTGACTCCAGCAGCCAAAGCACCCTGCATTTTCCAGCATTCCATGGTGAGTCTGGCTTTACAAGAAGTGGTGTTCCTGAAAAGCAGATGACTTTTCAGACTCAAAACTTGTGACATTTCCCTGATGGCTTGTCTTATGCAGCCTGTGGAAACTTGAAGTTTCCACGTGCTCAGCAGTGCAGCTCCAGTGCCCAGGAGATGTTTGTGGCCCTCAAAGGACAGACAATAGTAAACCATGACAAACATTACCCCAGACCCATCCTTCACCACTCCCTCTCCCACAGGGAGGAAGCCTCCAAGGGGAAGAGCACTGACTTACAAAAATCCCTTGGGCAGGGCCCAGTAACTCTTATTCCCACTTGTGTTAAGGAAGCTGTCAGTGGTGCCTCTGTCACAACCTCCTCCAGCCACCCTGGCTTTTACAGTGCCTGGGGGAAAGCCCACAACCATGAGCTGCCCTGCTTACAGTGCCTCTCCAGAAAAGCCCACCTGAGGCCCTGGGAGACACATTTGTTGGTCTGTGGTGGAGGCTGACACGTGTCCCTTAGATCCAGTAACCAGTCCCTGTTTGCCAGGGAGTGACCCACCTCTGATCAGGTATTTTGCTTGCCAGAAACATGGCATTCGCAAAGCAGTAGCTAAAGGCAGCGTGCTAATAACTACCATAGCTGCCTTTTAACAGGGCTCAAGTCACCAGGGAATGTAGACTAATTTGCTGTAATTAGTTTAATATGTTTAGTCTGAGAAAAATATTTTCAGCCCAATAGAATTCTGAGAAATCCCATGTCAGTTTTAATTGGAAGAGGGTTATGGCAGGACCTGAGGTGCCCCAGGGCCAGGGAGTGCAAGTCCCTACTGGCTTCCCCCAGGCAGGGCTCAGCCTCCTTTGGGCCTGCCCCAAGGCACCCCAGCTGGGGTCTGACCTTGCTGCTCTTGGAAACAAGATCTTCACTGCCTTTTTTTGGTTGTTGCTGTTTTTTGGGGGGTTTTGGTGGGGTTTTTCCCTTCTTTCTTTTTCCCATCCTCTTTTTTTTTTTTCCCCTCTCATTATCCTTTCTTACTTTTTTTTTTCTTCTTTATTTTTTTACACAACCAGAATAATAAATAAAAACATGAATGTCAGTGGCAATTTCTAAGCAAATAGGCCAGATAAATTTAGGTCCTGAAAACCCTACACAGGGTCCTCCTGAGTCTTTGCAAGACTCTCACTCTCTTTCATGAGACACACAAGGATTTGCATGTGAGGTGCTCACTGCTTGTCATCTCCCTCTGAATGCAGCTGATAGTAGCTTCAAAGTATCAGTGTCACCACTTCTGGGCAACCAGGAAGGTCTGGACTCAGGAGTAGGGAATTTCCTTCTACAGAGACAAATGACTTAAGACAGATACAAGGCACCATAACCCCATCAAATTTATTTTGAAGTATGTACATTCCTGAACAAGTATATTAGATGGCATAAGTAATGAGAGCTTAATAGTTCACAGATGATGTGCTCACATACTTTGCAAGCTCCAGCAGCCAGCTGTAGCCAAGTCCCCAGTTTATGTCCCTGATTCTTTGCTTTCCTCAAACATTGCTCCAAGTGTGTAAAAGTGCTAAGTCCTATAGCCCTCTTCCTTTTGGCCTTGCAACTCTGCAATCTGAAATTAAGATGAAATATTTTCCTGTGCTATTTCTTTTGAGTCAATATTCAGTCTGGGCATGAGCTGTATTTGTCAAATAATACTGAGATTATAGACTAAGTTTCACATATATGAATGCACAAATCTAGGAGGGATGCTTCAGCAAGGAAGGCAGAAAGCAAACATGGGCTTGGAGGGAGAGTTTTTCTGGGTCAGACTTAAAGCAGCAGAAGTTTAACCAAGCAAGAGGGGTATCACCACCAACCTTGAAATGTAATATTAAGAATTGTGCATCATAGTGCAGTTCATATTTCATAAAATTCCTCATTTTGTGACTATCTGGCAGGCTGAGGAGAAATGTGGGGATTCTAACCATGTTTCCCCCTCATTTATTAAGTGTCTTTGCTCAGGTTATGTCTAGAGCTGGATCATTTCTTATGTCCTCGAGAACGGATGGAACTTTGCTGTTGCCACTAAAACAAATGGATGACTTTGGCAGCTCATAAAAACAAAGTCATGCCTGGAGAGGAATGGTGAAGCAGCCTGACAAATCTTCCTAACAGCAAAATGAGCATCAGCTCAAGTACTTGGGAGATGCCTGTTCTGGATGCTAAAAATGCTGACTTTCTCTTCTGTTTGACAGTGACATACAACCAAAATGTTTTCCTGAGACAGCAAAACAATAGAGGAAATTTTAGGCAGAATATTAGGAAAGATGTCCTGACAGTCAGGTCTACTAGTCTGTGGCACATCCACCCCAGGGAAATGGTGGAGAGAAGCCTAATTGATTGAATCATATAAAATTGTATTGAGGTGAACACTGGAAAATATGCTGCAAATTAAGAACTACCTTCCATTGACAGATCTCTGATTTCTGTCATTCTTCAAAAAGCCAACGTCACTGTCATTTTGGGAGTGATGTATTGCTGTGGCTGGGGAGCCAAGGATGCCAGATCAGTCCCACCTGAGAGCAGCCAGAAGGCACTAGGGCCATGTTGTGTACAAGTGGGCTCCTTGCACTGTGATCAGGGGAGTCCCTCTGGAGCTGACACCAGGCCTGCACTTGGGAGCTTGGCCCATGGCTGACAGGCAGCAGCAGCAGCCCTGGGCAGCCCCAACACACATCAGTGCCATCCACCTCACCACCTGGGTACCACATACATGGGACCACAGCACAAAGCTCAGAGCCTCAGGGTCAGTGTTCAAGGATTGAGATGGATTTTGTTTCCTTTAGATTGCAGGACTTTTGGCAGGGATTTGATTTGGTTTCAGGCTTACTAAGTTTGTCTGGAGCTGAAGGGCTCATACAACTGTTCAGCGTGCATCCCATGAGGACATCTTCCTAAAACCAGTAATTAAAACCCAGTGCTAGCTAGAGTTTCCAGACTGAGGAACCTTACATTGAAACTACCCTGTTATGGCTATCCTGGACCTTGGAGGGCCCCATGCTGCTAAGGGAATTGGCAAAGAGATGAGCTCCCAGGGAACACCAGGGAAGACACAAGACTGCAAAGGTATTATTGTGTGTCCTGGTGGAAAATTTCAGGCTGGGTGGAGATGTTCAGACTGGGAAGAAAGGAAACAGTCTGGGAAAACTGGGGGAACTGCTCTGGCTGTCCTACACCAACCTGATAGAGCAAGCAATGGTTACTGTTGAGGAAAGCAATTAGAAAAATTGGGAAAAGCACACCCAGCAAGTCCAGAAACCCTACTGTTCATTAAAAGAAACTATATTAAAAATTATGACACCCCATCACATTATTGCTTTTACAGAAAACCTCTATAGCTTGTGCAAACCTGGTCCTGTCTGTTCCCCTGTGGAATAAAAGTAAGGAATGAGAAAGACAGACACGTTATATTCCAAAAGTTTTCAAGACTGACAGTCGGTTCGGGGATCTGCTACTTTCCAATCTGCTAGTTAGTTCTCCACACCATCTCTGTGACCCATCACTGTCACCCTGAATAACGGCACCTTCAGCCTGCAGAAAGTGCCTTGGGGTTTTCAGTGGTGAAAATAGATGAAGCACAAAAATATTTTCAATCAGTACTGGAACAAACTTCACATTGCACAGCTGCAGTGTAAGTGCCGTCCCCCAGAGACCCTCTAGAATTTGATTAAGGTATACGGAAACTTGACTCATATTTTATGGACATTCATTTTCATGATACATTTTTAAAGAGACAGCATATATTTCCATCCTTTGGAAGAAATTAAGGCTGTTATTTTAAGAGGAATAATATGTTTATAACATGCAGCAGATCTTGATGGCAGCTGAAGCAGCAGCATGGGACCTGTGGCATTAGCTGCTGTGGCGGGCTCTGTTTGGTGAGAGAAGCACCATGGACCATTGTAGAAATCACAGTGATTTAAGTTTTTAATTTTTAAAAGGAAGAATAAGCAGGAGAAGAAAAACTTTAAAGCTGCCATGGGATGTGTACCCCAGGCTTATGGGAGCAAAACTGAGTGTTCAGCATCAGCAGGGAAGGAAGCAGGGTTGCATCCTATACCCACTGGCAAAAGGCCAGCCAAAAAAGCTGTGATATGCTCTGGGACAGAAAATAGCACTGAAGAAGGATGTGGTCCCACCTATCTGCCCACAAAAGTACCCTTGGGCTGACACTTTATCAGACTGGGGGTGAATAAATTAATGAATGGGCAAACACTTAAATTGGGCTAATTAATAGCAAAGTGGGGTAATGCTTAGCAGAGCACACGCCCTTTAGGGCCATTCTGTGTGCTGTGAGAACTGCCAGCATGTGCTGCACCGGCTCTCAGAAAGTGGGGAGCATACAAAAACTGCTTACCTGTGGACCTTAACATTTCTGCAGGTTATGAAACTCTCAAGATGCTCCAGCAACAAAAGCAGGCTCTGCTCCACCTTGTACCTGGGCCCCCAGGGAAGACAGGGAGGCTGTTGGGGATTCACACCCCTGGTGAAAGCAGAACAAACCCTGTTGTTTGCAGAAAGATGGCGACTCTGTGAAAGACATACTTTGCTAAAACCTCATTATCGCAGTAGGAACACTCTCCATCTGTTTTTATGTAAATAATTTCAAAGTGTATGATTTGTGTAATGTATTTTGTTTGAGTTAGTTTTCACCAGTGAGATGAGGATAAAGATTTTTTTATATTACACAGCTGGTTTTACTTCTTCTTAGCATCCGATACTTTTATTATTTCTATACAAATTCCTTTACTGCAGGAGATTTATTACTTATAGTAATCTTGCGTGCTGTGAATTTCTTATAGCTCATTCATTTGGTCTTTCATGTGACTATTCTAGACAGGAGATAGAATGAAAAGGAGGAGATCTAAATCTGGTCAGTTTTATGGGGTGGTTCATCAGGAGTCATGCCTGCTGTCTTTTTTACAGTATCCAAGTTTTTATGTACATTGCTCAAATAATTAACTAACTAGTTAACTCAAATAGAGCAGCAGAACCAAATTATTTAATGCATCAAAATCCCTCAGAGATGCTGAAAATTATGAGTCTTCAGAGACAAATATTGGTTTTATTACATAGCCAGACAAGGACTCCTAAACCCACCAGTGCTAATGCAAATAATAAATAACAATGAAACCTGCAGGAGCAGTTTCAGAAAATGCATTGATACTGAACATGAAACTGCATGTGTCTAGCTGAGATACTGGTTGAGTACAGCAAAAATTTGTTAAGTGATAGAACCAATAGCAAATGTGATGTGATTTCCTGGGTCATTCATCCAAAATATAGAGGATAGGAGGAAGGGAATGATGCACATTTCGATAATTTTCTTTTGGCAATTTTAGAATAAAATCTTTTGATGCCTTTGTTCTGAAACAACATTGCTTTTAGAAGAGGTAATGGCTTTAAACTGAAAGAGGGTGGGTTTAGATTTAGACATTAGGAAAAAATTCTTTACTGTGAGGGTCGTGAGGAACTGCAACAGGTTGTCCAGAGAAGTGGTGGGTGGACAATTCATGGACAGGTTGGACAGGGCTTTGAACATGGTCTAGGGGAAGGTGTCCCTGCCCATGGCAGGGGAGTAGGAAGTAAACAACATTTACCCTCCTTCCAACCCAAACCATTCCGTGATTCTATGATCTTTGCCATAGGATGAGGTGTTTCATGTAGCTCAAAACACGAGCATATGGATGGTGATGTCCTGTCACGTCCTTGGCTGAGCTGCTCTTTACACATCACTGCGTGGAGGATCAAAGGTTATTGACAGAAGTCATACAGGTTCAAGTTGTATATACTGATCCTTCTTCATCTAACACTAAATTACTGCTCCTCCACCTACAGGGATACCCCCACAAGATTATGTTGCCTGCCTTATGAGTCTACTTGATATGTATCAAAATAACCTTTGTAAATGATGTGTGAGAGGCTAGGAGGGAAACGTAAAGTAAGCATTGCAGAGGTATAGCAGCAGGGCTGCACCACTTAAAACACACCCAAGAGATTAGGGAGTGTAAGCAATTTCTAAATATCACCTGAACTGATCTCTACAAATAAGCAAGAGCAGTGAGATGGACAGATAGAGAGAAGCAGATATGACATAGGAATTTTTTTTCATTTCAGTCCGAGCCCTGACTGTGCAGGGGATGGATTTACCAGTTGCAAAGTGAAAGGCTGAGGATGGCAGACTAATGCTCTCTTGCTGGAAGATGGAACCCACAAAGCCTCTATACCACCCACACCAGCCATTCCACATGTAAAACTCAACTCACTTCATCCCTGAAAGCCTCTGACTTATTGCTGTATATAGCCTTGTTGCTGGTCAAAGTATAAATCTGCCTCTGAACCTACAGTGGTCTGGGGAACAATATCTGGCATCTTACAGAATCAAAGAGTTGTTAAGGCTGACATAGATCTCTAAAAATACCAAGATCTCTAAAAATACCAAGATCTTGAACCAGTCCTCCTCCTACACAGTGGGTACAGGGTCACTGAGCATTTTAAGGTATGCAGCTCCATTTCCACTTTGAGCAACTGCGGGACCAAATTTTACTTAAATCCTCCATATGGGTGTCTGTGATACGTAGGGGATGCAAAGCATGGAACTGACACTGCATCTCAAAAGCCAAGGGCTGAAACAGGCCGAGTAAAACCAGTTTTTCCTCATCTTTTTCTTTGGTTTTAACTGAATAGATCAAATAGTATTAAGCCAGTCCAGTTAAAGTAAATGGTATAGAGCAGTGTAAAATTCAAGCAATGTCAGAAGGAAAGATGCAAAAATTGTTTCTGGGCATTGTCTGTTACCTTTGCCTGCTGAAAAGACCTGTTGAGTAGACTGGATCACTATATAGACATACTGGATGTGACTTTGATTTTCAAAGCTTTTTCAGAAAAAACCAACCAAGCAGGCAATTACTGATATACCTTATAAGGATTAAAATAAAAAACAAACCAGCATTTCTGAACTTTTTTATGAGAAATGGAGTTCAACTTGCAGTTTCTTTTTGTTTCCTTTACTTATACCACTAAAAATTGAGTACTTTGACTTTAAAACAGCCACTGGAGGCCATTGGATCAATACATAGGTGGATCTGCCTAATGAAGTACTACTGCACTCTTGCCACAAGGCTAACATCAAGCTATGTTAGACATAAATCAAGGGAGGTAAGATGACTTTTTTAACTTACAGTCTATGTTTCATTATTGTACAACTCCCCTGATGTGGGGAACATTTTTAATCTCAGCTTCTATCAGCTGTTACAGCTTAAAGGCAGAAGAAGAAATACACAGGACTTCCTGAGGCCTCCTTTGAGCTAGAAGAATAAATCAGGGTAGGTTTATTTTCTAAGAATTAATTTTGTTTCTTGTCTGCCCTCAGTATTGCCACAAGAACATTGTGATTTCCTCAAATTGTTGTTTTGCCCATCACATTTATCATAGTCCTTATAGGTCTGCTTCTATTCTACAGACAGTTCATTAACCATTGACACCATTTGATAGCTGGTATCCAAAATTCATCCTGCACCAATTGACTCCATCCTCTAAATCATGTGGTGTAAATAACTCCGCACTCCAAACCAGGGGACAGATGAAGCAAGCTGCTCCTCCAAGCAAGATGATAACTTTCAGTAATAACCTTGACAAGCTGGAGAGTGAGGCAGCATGGGCTGGAGCACCATCTGCTGGCATCCTTTCTGCTGACTGCTTTTGCTTTTGGTTGCTCCCTCGAGTTCCTGGACACCACAGCTTACTGCACCCAGAGGACACGGCGGCCAGGGAATCTTACCTGCACTTCCTTGCAGAGCCTAGGACATGGTGGCAGCCCCCAGGGGATGCAGGAAAGGGCAGGAGAGTTGGTTTCTCCCCACCAAAGAGTGGCAGGAGCCCAGAGGGCTGTGACAGCCCCAGGAACATGGCCTAGAGCTGACACTCCATCCCCCTCACTCGCACTACCCCATGGCTGAGCACCAGGGACTCTCGCCACCACTGCTGGAGAGGCAAACATCTCTGCAAAAACAACTGCAAATTGCAGTGTGATCAACTCTCAAACACACCATTTTTGGCTTTCTGGGTACTGCTGACCTTGCCTGAGGCCTTTCCTGAGCAGAGTGGAATAGATTTTTGCAAGGGTGATTGACTGCCAGAAGATTTAAATAAGGATTTGGTTTGTTGGGGTTTTTTTGTTTTTGTTTTTGTTTGTTTTTTATTTTTCCGGTACATCACCATAACTGTTCTCCCTGTAAAACATCCTTTCAGTGTCTGGTTTTGTAACTGTCAGAGGACATTCACATATTTTTCCTTTCCCCACATTAGCTGCTGCAATCTCAGAACATGCACGGATTTCTTGCCACAGGCATTCCACAGAGGACGGAAGGGCTCAAGCAGCTGTGGAGAAATTCTGGCTCATATGAAGGTCTCCACAACTTGGAGCATCCACAGGTGCCAAAAGAAACTTTTTACATGGCCACATTTTCTATTTAATAATCACTGGATAAGATACACACGAGAAACTGCAAAGGAGAGATCATCAAGAATGATCTCAAAAAAGTGACCTATGAGGTCACTCAGAGCACCCTTAAGATACAAAAACCAAGAAAGGGGAGAGTAACTATCCTGTTGTGCAGCATGGAGAAACAACACATTGTTCTCTGTGTCTCTGGGAATAGGACAGAGAGCAGAGAGCTCAGCTTGCCAGGAAAACGTTCAGATTGGACACTTTGAAGACCTTCCAGTAGGACAGATACTGGAGCAAGCTGCATGTGGGGTCTCTATGGCCAGGACTAAGTCAGGCTTTTCTCAAGAATGAGGAAAAAGTAACTGACCTTGTCCCAGTGCACATCTTGAAATCCTCTTCCAGCTGTGTCTGCCAGCCTTAGTGTCCTGAGAGCAAACTCATGCACCCTGGTGCAGATTTCCCAGAAGGAAACACATTTGTCCTCTTAGAGGCACAACTTGGACATCTGGAGAATAAGGGAAACTATAGATGAAGTTAGGAAGCAGATGAGAGTGGATGTTCAGAGTTACAGGTTTAAATTTAAACAGAAATTAGGATCAAATTTTACTGCAGCATCTTAAACATCTTTTCTCCCACTTCAGAGCTGAAGTTTGGTCCTCCCTACCAGTGTCTCATGAGTAATATTTATGAAGACTAGGCCAATGTCTAAGCATGCTCAATGACCTAGCATTTTAGGGCCCAGCTGTATTATTATGCATTATTCCTCTACACATTCCCAACCTTATAGGCAAAATATAAGGTATCAAAAAACTCAGGTGCCATTTTAGACTCCAACAGGCAGGCTGAAAATTTGACCTGTTAGAGCGGACAATAAGGACCCTTGTCTGCAGAAAGCTGAGAATTCCCATGGTGAACATTTAGGTGTGGGAGGAGTGAGAAAACAAGGAAATTTTTAAGAAAAGATAGCAAACTGAATTAAAGACTGTTTCAAAGGTTTCCAAGCCTCTGTCACTAGCATCAGTGAACTTAATAGAAATCATGCTAATATGCAAATGTTTTCAATTAAGCTATTATCTTTTCATATTTTATTTGTTTATTTAGCCATGGCGTTAACAGTAAAATTATCTTTTCAGCACATGGCCTTCAGGGGTATTAAATAAAGTTCCTTTATTATTTCAGGCGGATCCTGAGAATAACATATATGTTTTATGTAGATGTGGCAGATAAGTGAAAGCATTTCCTCACAAGACACACAAATCCAACGTTTTGTATTTTGTTCTCATGCAAAGGCATAGCAGGAAAAAAAAGTTATGAAAGACACAGAACAGCAAGCTAGGAAAAATCCTATAATCAAGCACCACAAAGAACCAAATACTCGAGCCTCTTTAAATCAAGCCTTCCTAACCTGTCTTCTAGATCCTGGTATGTAACTGAAACCATCTCACACTTTCACCTGTTTGGGTAGAAGTCTGGAAGAGAAATGCATACTTCATCTTTGGATTTCACCCTGCATGCAGAACCACATGTGCGCCTCAAATGTGTCCCCAGTTGAAGATTAAATTTTAATCTGCATTTTAAAGCACATGTGGTGGTGATTGAAAAAAATTGGGGAAGAAACATTGCTGTAACCACAAACTATTTAAAATGTTGACTCTTTGAAACTGTCCTGAATGCTGTAGAGCTGGATTAACCCAGCTGGTGAGGTAGATTAATATGCTGCATGTGGCCGATGTGCTCATGCACCTGGTAAATTATACACATACATACACAGTACACAATGCTAGTGACATATTTAAGAAAAAAATTGTAGGAATTTTCTCCAAAGTACAGAAGTTTCTCAAAATTTCTCTATTATGTGCAGATAATACAAGTAAAATGTGTTTGAATCCAGTGGTTGTCAAGATGGCAGCATGAGAAAGCTTCTTTGTTGTAATGGTGCACAACTCAGGGACATGTTTTTCTGAATAAAGAAAGTCTCTGGTGGTTAATAATTTCTTGAAAGCATACCAGGCTGCTAGCTACACATTTCAATACTGTAAAAGAAGACAAACTTGTGTAAAACAATCACCCTGTATCATCTGTATCCTGCCAACATATAGGCTACACAGCTGACCCCTGAGTATGAAAAAGCACGGAATGTAAAATTTGTTACATAAGCCTGTGCCTTGAGATAGTGCTAGTTTCCTATTTCTCTGGACTGCATCAACACTGTAATGAAAACAAACCAAAGTCTAAGGAGGCCACAAATGCCTCATTGTGTCTGCTGTGCTGATGAAACTTTTAATTACAAAATGAGTGAAGCTAGTTAAACTTCATAAAACTGATGATTGTGTTGGCCTAACACAATTACAGTTCTTGCAGACACTTACCTTTCTGCTAGCTTTTTCTCCTTTCTCTTAGGCATATTGCTCAAAAAACACAGAACCGAAGAAATTTTAAACTGCACAAAATGTAATTTGCATCACTGGATTTGTGATGTTGTTGTTAATGGCCAAGATCAATAAACTATTTAAGTGTGTCAGTATGCTTTGCTGGCTGCCTGTAGGTATGAAATAAACCCAGTTTCTGCTGTAGCCTTGTGAACTGGAGAAACTGAGTGTGCTGGAATAAATCCATGTATGCTCACTGGAAAAGTGTGGAGTTTATCTCTGAAAGCACACTTTCAAATTTTCTAGCTATTGAATGAGATCAGTACATAAAATAGATCAAATTCATTTTCCTCAAAAATGGGTTGGGCTCTACACGTCTCAAATTCCAAACCATATACCTGGTCCTGTAAATTTTCTGCATGATTTTGTAATAGCAGTGTCCATCAGTGAACTCAGCTTCAAGTAAGCGAAAACTGTGAGTCTTAAATTCATAATTCATGAAAATAGAACACTGCAGGAACTTGAAATAAATATGTGGGAATAAAAATATTCCCTAACAGGAGCTGCATGCCTATTAAAGAAGTTACAATGAGCACACTGGACAATTATTTTGTACTAAGCTATTAGATGCTAAGGAAAATAACTTATTAAAAACTTCTTCATGAGTTCTCATATGAATGTCTGTTACATAGTTTTTCTATATTGCTCAGTTGAATAAAGAGGGGAATCACGTTGTGTGCTGGAACACCTTAGCAAAGCAAGGCATTGTCTGTACAAGGCATGGGGAAAGCAAAGCCACTATTAATTTTGAGTCAGCTAAATACCTTTTGATGTTTCTCAAACCAGATAGTGGAACAGATCCTGAGAAAGCCAGGCACCTGGCAAGTCAAAAAATTATGACCCAACAACAATGGCCAAATTTCTGCAGGGATAATAGACTAGGCTCCCACAGGTTGCACCTACAGAAGTAAATCAAACAGTGTCAGGGAACATACTGTTGTAACAGTCCCTGCCTGTTGTCTCAAACAGTTCCTGGGCACAGGGGAGAGAGATTTCCATCTCTACATTGTATTGGTGCGCCCACATTACCAGTGTGCACCTTCTAAAGATGGGCTTCTTGCTCTAACTGTTCCTGTAAGGACTCTGTCTGCCATTGCAGCAAATAGGTTGATGAAAAAAAAATGAAAAAGAGCCTGAGATCAGAAGAAGAGGATCTTTTTAGGACTCCTCCCGTATTTGCTGCAGTTTTGTCTCATGGATATTTTTGGAGAAGTGAAATTCTCTGAAAGACAAGGCAGAGAGCTGGCTTTTGTCAATGCACCCAACACTCCTACCCTCTGGCCACAGTGTGCTTGTCAGCTTCCTTCAACAGGTTTTGCAGGTGCTGAGGAGTGACAGCTGCATGTTTCACTATGAAAGGAGCATTATGCACTGAGGCCCTGTCCCCTTCCCCCAAAGGACCTGGCAGCCTTGTATGAGGTGCTGAGAGTAGGCAGAAATGCTGCAGTGATGAGTGGATTGTGCCTATTTCCATTGCCCTGTGGTTCTGGGATGCATTGACAAGCTGTAGGGCACCCCAGGACTGCACTCCCCCCAGAGCTCCCAGGCAGGGGTACTGCTGGTGTCACCCTTGCCAGGGAGTTGGAGGGTACCAAAGGGAGGCACAGCTGCTGCCATCCCTGTGAGGCCAAGGACTGCAGGGACACGAAGGAACCACCTCTGACTGCAACACCTGATTCCCCATTGCTCACACACACACTGACCCACAGGTGACTCCAAGACAGCGCCGTGAACAGCCAAGAATCAGACCAAATAGGCTCTTACTACAAGCCTTAGTATTTTCAGTAGCTCACAAAAAAGTTTCTTTCCACTCCAGCCCTGTACCATCAGAGTTTGCTTGTCAAAATTGTAATTTTTGTTTTGCTCCACCATATATGGAGGCTTTGAGTGGCTTTATTTTTCTCCCCTGAAAACAATCAGCACAAATTGAAGGCATCTCAGGTACTTGCTGAAGTACAAACATCCATTTCAACTACATGTGGAGGGCCTAGCTACCTCCACAGCCTAGCTATTCAGTTCTGACACATTTCCAAGTGCAGAAACACCAGGCAGAGCTGAAATGCTGAAAACCAGTTAAACACACTTTGTCTTGGGAACATAGATAATTGTTTTCAAGCTCTGTCTTTTTATGTCATCTGAAATTCACAACTGTCTTCATATCTAATGAATATTGAATGCATTTGAATGTGCAGTTTATTTCTACTGAATACCAGTTTGTCACAGCTGAAGGCCCTTGAAGAAAAAAAACTATTAGATCATGGCTTACCTGAATTCTGTTTTTCCAATGGTACTACACAGAAAAGAAATACGTATGGCAAAGTACACACTGCAGCTGGCAGCTAAATGAGGCTTGCTGTAGTATTTAAGTAGTGAATCCTGGGGCTGGCCCATCATCATGTAAATCCACACTCCTTTGTTGGTGTGGTTTTGTAGGAACCTGGTACCATTAATGTCTCCCCAAGTCCAACAAAACAGTTCATCAGTGGGGAACCCACCAGTCCTGCTTTGCAAGTGAAAGACTCATCATGAAGTCTTTCAATATCAGCAGGCTATTTAAAAATGGAATTTGTGGCAGTCTGCAAGGGACTTCTGTAATTTCAATTAGGCTTTCTTTGGAATGGGCTATCTGAGAAAAGTATGGCTTTGGAAAATAAAGGCTTTATCTACTTATTAGCAAGTCAATAAAAGCCATGAAGACTCCAAACTTCTGCTTTGGCTTTGTGTGCCTTAACAGACCAAACAACCTAGCTTCATTTGAAACTGGTTTCAAATTACTTGCAGATGGCTGGATGCAGATGAAAGACTGCATAAAGGTGTTCCTTATTCTATTCTCTACTCCCTAGACTATTGGGCTATGTGCTGACACTTGGATGCTTGTTTTACAATATCATTTGACATGTGGGATTTATGTGTCAAAATTTCATTTAAAGCCAAGAAAATGTCAACTAGCAACTACAGAGAAGCAGCAAAAGACTGTGCTTTTCAAGACAGAAGTCAGTGAGTTGGACACTGCCAAGTCTTAACCCTGTACCAAGCACACACAGACAAAAATTTGACCCAACTGCCAGCAAACTAAGATTCCTTTGGTGTGTTCTGCTGAGATTCCATTACTGCCTTTATCATTAAGAAAATAATGTAATAAAATGAGACCTTTTCCCTGAATGCATTAATAAAGATAACTTGTTGGTCAAGCTCCAAAACCACTGGAGCCACATTTAATTTACTGCCTTTATGGATTTAGGATTTGGTTTGCTGCTATGTTCAGACCACTGCAACAATATAATGGGAAATTGTAATGGCATGCTTAAAAGAAAGGGTTTATAATTTATCACTGAATCTTTAAAATATCTTGTGCAGACATCCACAATTAAATGCTACCAAAAATGGGCTTTTCACATGGTTTCACCACAGCTCACCAAAGGGGGAAGTGCGGACAAGCCAAATAATCATCAGTGTAACTATTTATGCCAGTCACCTTAAACCAGTTTGGTGCAAAGAACAACTAAAATAGCTTTTGAGGGCTTTGCAACCCCATTTTGCTACTTCTTAAGTCAAGAGTGACACTGTATTACTTCATAAAATATCAGATACCATACTGCTTTATTCCCAATCAATAAAAATAATGAGTTATCTAAAGGTCCTTCTGATACCTTATGAGTAGCTGCTCAGAAAGGCATTGGTATTTTGACCATGCCTACTTTAGACAGCGGAGACTTTGCCATTACCAACACATGAAGCACTGAGAAAACCAGAGCACCTGTGAGGTGGAGTACCATGGCATCACATCATGACAGAGATAAAGGTGGCATGAAAGCCCTGTATCCCAACACTGTCCACACAGGAAGAGCATTGCTTATTAAAGGCCTGATTCTGCAGCCTCCCACACTGAGCAGAAAATGCTCCAACAGCTGCATTCTCTTGGCTTTGCTGCTGCCTTGTGATACAGGAAAAATGGGAAATTGGGTATTGGCTAATTTGAAAAGTCCCTTACCTCCACAGGAGAATATTCTTCAGAGTGAGGTTTTAAGGTGAAAGGCCATCCTGAATGATTAGACATAAACTGGCATGGCTTTGGCTCACTGGCAAAAGATGAACTTGAGGTCTTCTCCAAAAGCCATGGGTGTTGCTCTCCTCCTCCTGGGACAGCAGGATCCTCCTCTTTCTCCTGCTCAGGCTTTGGGAGATGACAGCAGGAGCTCAGTCTTCACGTGGCTGAACAGTCTCTCATGACACCATAACATGATCCAACCCCTGGCCGAGAACACATAAAAGCCCCTGATAGAGGGTGATCACCAAGTCCACACAGTTCATTTGGATTAATTTTAAGGCTGCAGAATATTGTAAGGAATATCTGAAAAATTCCTTCAAATTGTCCTTGGAAATGTACCCAGCTCTTTACTTTGGGGCAAGGTAGAAAGGAATTTGACATTTTAAATTTACCATCAGGACTGATTAAATGCTTTGTAGGTTGTGTTGAGTAAGGCATTCTTCCACTCAGGTGATAAAAAAGGCATTATTTAGAAAATGCAGCTTGTCCAGAGTCTTGCTCTTACTGCAGAATTAAACAAACACATTTTTTGTGTTTAAGAGTTTCCACTTCTGCAGCTTTTGCCAGAAGACTGAAGAGGTCTGTGATGTGTAATTTACTGCTCAGTGATTTTAAAGATGAATATTTGGATTCTCATTGATATTTGGTTTTTATTAGCTCATTTCGTTACCAGGGAGGTTTCCACAAGCAGCTTTATATAAACTCAATCTATTTTCTTGTTCTGTCTTCAGGATACAGTATGTCTTGCTTCAGGAAGAATTTGGAAACAAACGCTCTGGGGTTTTTTGGTTTCCTTTTCTTTTCTTCCTCTCCACAGCTCATGCTTATACTTTCTATTAATTCCTTGCTGAAGGTAAATTCTTTATTGCTGGGATTTCTGTCAGTAGTTTTGGGATTCCTCCTCCTCCTCCTTGCAGACCTGGAGAGCCAGGCTTCCCAGAGCAATGGGGGGCACTGCCTGCATCCTCACTTTTCACATCCCAAAACCTACCTGAAGCCTATGGGCTTGTCTCCAATAGGGGCCCACCATGGCCAGTGAGAAAGAGCTGAGACCCTGAACAGCCAGATCACACCAGGGCCCTTAGGACCAGCTCAGCTTTATCACCTTATACCACTTCATATAGGTGCTCTAAAATCCACCATGGCCAAAGCAGCTTTTAGGAACCCCTAAGAACTGAAAGGCCACAAAAAGTCCTGAGAGACATAAAATCATGCTCAGATCAAGTTTAGAAGTTGAAATCCAGAATAAGAATCCTGACAGCCCTGCTCAGCAAGCAGCTGACCCTTCTGGGAGCATCAGGACCAGGATGGCCCCTTGATAAGGGCTGAGCATGGTCCTCCTGCCCACACCAGGTGCTGCCCAAACCTTGGCAGGTCGTCAAGCTTAAGCCAAGTCAAGGCCCACGGAGAAGATCCACTTAGATGATCAATCCACTGGATGCCCAAGGACACACCTCATAGGAGTTTTCAGGCCAGGACTTTTTACAAAATACGACAGCAATGCTGGTGAAAGGTGGACAGGGGGAGGCAACACACCTTTACACAACAGCTGGAACGCTCTGCCAAGGAGCAAGCAAATCCACTTCATTTCCTCCTCCCTGTGGAAGGCTTACAGCTCACCAGGTTCCTCGATTGTGTTTCACCTGGGCACCTAATCAAACAAACTGTTCATGAAGTAAGAGCTGACTGAGCAATATTTCAAACCCTGCAGCTCTATGCACAATAGAAGTTGTTTTAAAATTACTTGCCAAATTAGCTCAAGCGAGCCAGAAGCACGAACTCCTAGCCAAAGCCCTCAGTGCAAGTCTGAAAGTTGAAATAAAACTTTTAGGGCTCTTGAAAGAACAGGAGATGAGGGAAATGGCATTCACATTTATTACAGAAATGTAATTCATAATCCCAGTGGTGGGAATGTTAATGCCTTATGATTAATGACAGTGATTTCTTTGTGAAAGCAAAAGATCTCTGGAACTGAGGGCACTACAAAGAGCAAATGAAACGCCCTATAATCATGGCAATGATTCAGAAAAACAGATAGGTATGTGCCCTACCTTAAGTACCTGCTTAAATGCTTTGCTGCCTAGTGCTGTGCTCAAATCAACGTGCGTTTTTTTCCTGTACTAACGTTTGTCTTGCCTTTTTCTTAGTGAATGCATTCTGTTTCTGCTTCGTTTAATTTTTAAGAAAAATAGCTTTCCAGAAATGGCTGAAAAAATTTCAAATATTTCTTCACTAATGTTTCTTATCTGCCATTAATAATGCATACAAGAACTGCCTCTACAAATTAGCACTGACTTCAGTATGTCTACCATCCCAAACATGTATATTCCAACAAGATATCTCTGAACTCCTCTCTTGACATCAGATATTTTCACCCAAAAATTAATTCACCTCTAATTAATTTCTTCTCCCCTTTTTCTTCACATTTCCCTGTAGTATAGAAAGGCTGTGACAGGCAGAACAAGATAGTACCTACCTTACTCCATGGGTATTCCATCACGGCGTATGAACCTCTACCTATTTATTGCTCCATTCATGCAAAGTGAGGTTAATTAACTGTCACAGACATACACAAAAATAACACTGTAGGAAGAAAGGACAAACAGCAAAGCCTGAATTACATTCCACATGTTGTGCAGTTTCCTATCATTGATAAATCCTTTAATTCTTATAAACAGGTAACTTGGCACTGACCATATCCCTGTCTGAGAACCAGATGCTCTCTAGGTGTAAGGTTTTAAACCTACACTATCTTTCAGTCAGTCCTGCACAAGAAATACAGTGATTTTTAACTGAATGCAAAATGACTAAGTGGATTTTCCACAAAGTTTCGAACGTGAGAAGGATGTGTCATTGCTCATTTGGAAAGAAGGACTTCTAAATACCTGCAACTGAAGACTTCAAAAGAAAGTGCCATGCAGAAATCTAAGCAGAGTGATATCAGTGTCATCTCTGGGACATCAGCAGTAAAGCAAACCATGACAGTTCAGTAACTCAAAGATTTGCATGAATGTGCCATGATTCCTGTAAACTTCTATGAAAAAGAATGCTTTCAGATGAAGAACTGGTAATTTATCTCTACTTTGCTGCTCCACTGTTGTTACTTCAGCTTACACAGCCACCCTCGAATCACAACAGGGGGTGACTGCTGGCAACTGACAGCCTCTCCCCCTGCAAAAAATTATTTATTTACAACAGTGGGCAGGGAAGGGAGGAAAGAGTATAATTGTTAAAACATAGGCTATACACAGAAATTGTTGGGGTTTTTTTCCCAAGTAATATACATTGGAATCTCAAGTAAATGGAGTGTGTAATTCCTTGTGAAATGGACACAGAGTTGACACAGAAACAAGTACTCTGAAACACAAACCAGCACATGCACAGAAACACATATATGCCTGTTTTGCACTTAGACACACACAGAAACTGAGATTCTTTTTACCCAGTTAACTGTATGTTTTCCCCTAACATCTTCCTTCCTATACTTTCAAACACTTATTTTTTAATTAAGAACATTTTAAAAACTTTTAATTTTTTTTTTTTTTAATGACAAAGCCACAGCAGACTTGTGGTAGGCTTCTGGAGTGCAATTACCCAATTCCACAGCACCAGTCCCTTTTCTTTTTGGATGGCAGTCACAGACTCCAGATGCCAATGTACTGAGGCTAATTTTTTCCATCAGCAACATCTAGCTATTTGGCAGGCTGCTCTAGAATTTTTGCTGGCTGCCTCAGAGCACTTAAATGGCAGCACTCTCCATATATTGCCTGGGAAACTGATTCACCTGGGTGGTATTTTAACCAATGTTTTACCTTACCCGTACATTTTATGCAACCGTTTCCTACCAATAAACATGCCTATGAATTATCTTCACATTAAATTTCCACAAAGACATATTTTTATTTGTAGTCAGTCCTATGCTTAAATGTTCTTCCACTGTTCACAGGCTCCTGTGGTCACAAATCCAAGGTACCAGGATTCCTGAACTCCTGTGTTGAGGGACAGTGGAAGCCACGCAATTAATCTCCTCAATTCACCAGTCAACCTGGGAGAGACAAAAGCAAAATGGTTTTAGCCCCTGATCCCAATTTCAAATTGCATTTGTTTGCAGAATATTTCCCTTCTCAGTGTTCCTTCCACTGGACTAAAACATTCTACATGATTCAAAACTTTCAGAACACACTTACTTCCAAGTGAAAAGCTATTAAAAATCTATTTATTTTTTAATTTGCTTAACAAATGTTGAAAAGAGGTGCACTTTTTTGTTTGCTTTTCTGATTTTTTTTTTCCTGACCAGAGGCATTCATGGGTTTTTTTATGAATTCACAAGAAAAATTATATGCCTGTTATCCTAATTTTTTTTCCATAACATGTCATGAACTTCATATTATAATATAGAGATCATGCACAAATAAATATTGGTGCTAAGTTCACATATATTCCTAAAAACACATATATATATATATAAATAAAATGCATGCTATCATGTCTGCATGCTATCTAGCAGCAGATGCCCAGTTTGAAAATACAGTTTACTTGAAAATATATAATGCCTAAGCTGAGTGACACAAAACTGGACCTCAGTAAAGGCGAGTAGAGGGCACAGTTCCAGCTGGGAGAAGGGCAAGACTGAAAGGAGAATTGAGGCTCTTGGTGCCCATGTGGTACTGGATCAATGGGACAGACTTGCACCTGGGGATGCTCAGGCTAAGCACCAAGATAAAGGTTTTTATGACATAGCTAAATGTCATCCAAACTTGTCTGTGGAGGAGGGAAACACTCAAGATCAGATCCAAGAAGTGCCTGCTGGAAAAGGTTTGGCTTTAGCTGATGTTCCAGTATGAAAGGGAATAGCACCTGGGTGGTCCATGAGCCCACACATCCACCACAGCTCTGTGAGCCCATGACTCCAGGCTTGCTCTCCTGACTGCCCTCACCTCTTTCTTTCACCAGAATTTGACTCCCTAAGGAATGAGAGATGACATGCCATTGCTTACATCCCCTGCAATCAAACCACCCGGCGCTTTCCAGGGAATGATGAACGGTAGTGTCTCCTCAAAGGGAGCCAACAATCTGCTGCTGTTCAGATGACTGCTGGTTGTCTTTCCGTGAGCTGAGTAACAATGATTAAGCCTTCTGCTGCTTTGTCTATTAAACCTTTGCATTTTAATTAGGGGTCTGAGAGGAGGGCTGTTTTCTTTGGAAGAGGAAGGGTGTAATTTTCATTTTTTCCCTCTGGTGTTCCTTCCTCTTGGGAAAGTTCCCCTGTGGAGCTTAAGTGTGGATAATTTGCTTTCTGCATCAGGAAAAGCATCACGTGGAGTGCATATTCCAGTGGAGAAAGCCTCCCTTGGCTGCAGGACACATGCCTCAGAGCAGGCAGGTACCCGTGGAGTGGTGGGCAGCTCTCTCCACTGCCCATGATGGGAGGTGCTTGCCCTTCTCACTGCCTGTGCACTGCTTCAAGCAAAAAGAAGTCTCCTACCTGTCCCTATAGAAACAGGTACCTTTGTGCATCTGTGCTGTGTGGTTGCAGAAAACGTCACGTTAAAGCACCAGTGACCTGATGTTCACTCAGAACCCTCCACAATCTTCCATCACTGCCGGGTTGGCTTTACAGTTTGTGATGGGTTCTCTCCACATGAGAAACAGGTTCTTCATCATAGCACCGTTCCTTCTGGGCATCTTTTTTTCCAATCCCAGCTGGTTTCAGTGCTGTCAGAGCCTTCACACGAGCTGTGCCTGCCTCCCCTGGAGCTGATGACAAGCCACATGAATGACCACAAGAACATTTTGTCTCATTCCTCTGCCTAGAGCCTTTCTCCTCTCCACCCCAAACCACAGACTTACCCAAAGCTGGGGAATGGAGATGAAGAATTAAACCACATTTTGCTATGTGCCTGAAAAAAAACATAGCAGTCACATTTTGTAGGAAGTAGTAAACAATCAATTTTTTTGTAGGACTGAATGCATCATAATGACAAGAAATACCCCTTGAACTTTCTCTGATGTTACATTCCATTACTGACATGGTAACATACAATGTCCACATTTTCACCAACATACCATTCTAGGAAATAAGATAATGACTGGAACTAACTATAATTTCTATTTTAAATTTATGGAGGTAAGGTCCTCTTTAGGATGAATTGAAAAGTCTTCCTCTTGCCTTCACCAGTGATTCAGTTTTAGTGCTGGACTGTGCCCAAGTGCTGGCAAACCACCTGCAGGTTGATGTGTCCTTGCTGCAGCTGGAGCCCCTGGGAAGACCTGGCAGTGCCAGGACTCCCAGTAGAAATCCAGGACAGCTGCTCCATCCATTTATCAGTTTCACAATGAGCCTGCCACTAGCTTTAGGCACCTACATGCTCCTGCAAAGCTGACTCCACTGCCAAACATGACTTCTCCTTATGGTGTGAAAAATGTATAATTTTTTTCCTTAACAACAGAATTTAAGAAACCTCATCCCCATGCCAAATGTGATATTGCAAAATTCTGAGGAATATATATTATAACTTGTGGCCTGACCTCCAGAGCTACTTAGCAATCTCAATTTCCATGTAATTCAGCTGGGTCACCTCATTTTCCAGTGTCCTTGGCTAGGTTCTACTGTCTTACAAAAGATAAATTTACAGATGGAGGCCCAAGGATTAAATTGCATAGGGTGTAAGATCAAGATAAACCTATGAAGGCCTAAAGAAGTTGCGGTTAGATGTCAGCTGTAAACCTTGTGCTGGCACTCTTGGGTTATGCAGAAATGTAAGTTCCACACACAGGCTCTGTTGACACTGCTGTTTGTCCCATGAAGTGTTCCTTCTTGGACAGACAAATCAGATCCTGGGACATAAATCCCACTGCTATTTTATCACTGACTGCTGCCACGTGGAAGATAAAACTTGCTATCCCCCCTGGCTTGCTGTCAGCCCTTTCTCCCCCAGCAGCTTGTCAAATGCTGTTTGCAGATTACACAGCTTTCATCCACCCAGCAGTGGACGCCTGCCTGCCTGCCATGATCCCACACGCTCACAGCTGCAGAGCCCCATTCACCCCCTGATGCAGCCAACAACTGCCCCATCCTGAAGCCCATTGGTGAGCCACTGGGAATAGGAATAGCCAGCGTTTATGGTGAGCAGCAACTCTGGCATTGCAATGGTGCTGTGTAATTTTCAAACTTGAGGCTGCAGCTTCTCGTGTCCTTAGCCAGGAACAATTTGAGAGCTGCCTTTGTACCAGCTGGGCTCCAACTCTGCAAGGCTTCACCCTTCCAAGAACAGCAGCAGTGAAAAGGAAATACAAAGAAATCAGAGAGAATGGTGTGACTGGTGGAGGGCTGTGTTCAAGTATGGCAGTGCCTCATTCTTCATTTTTACTGCATTATCTGTTACAGATGTCTGTAGGCTGTGGTTTCCCAGTCTCCTTTAAGATCAGGCTCTGAACAGGAGAGACCAGATGAAGGTCTTTAGTTGAGGAAGAGAAATCAATTACCATGATAAATGATGGGCTGTAGCAGTTGGAGGTGAGGAAAAGAAAAAGAGCCAATGAGTTCTCCTACAGCACACAGCAATAGTCCATGTAAAGCAGCTGTAGTTCCCCTGCAGGAGCTGTTTCCAGCCACATGACACAGCCACGGCCAGCAGAGTAAATGCCGAACACCAACCAAGTGTGTTACCAGGAGCAGCTCCTGTCTGACTCAGAAGATTCTGAAAATTCAGTCTTGAAGAGATCCTACTGATATTTGTGTACTTGCATGGCTTGGTGCTTAGAAAGTAGTCATCCTTCAGCAAGGAAAAGTGCTAGTGAACAGAAGATTTTCCCCACTTTGATAAATCTGTTGACTTACAATTTTTTTCCATTATTTTTTGAAGGAAAGTAGGTAAAATTTAAAAAAAATAATGGCACTGAGTGCATCACACTGAGACATAGACTTTAAAGAATTTTAGGGAAATTAGGATTTTAGTTAGAAATAATCCTTATGGTTGTTGAAGTGAATTAAAAGCTTTGTAGTTAGCTAAGGAAGACTGGGCTTGAGTTAACTTTTTCCAAATAACTGATTGCTTGTCAACTTTATGTTTGCTTAGCTGTGCTTGCAACAATAAATAGAGAACCTGATAAATAGGTTTAGGGACACAGGACAATTGCAGAGACTCCCCAGTCCTGAAACTTATTCAAAGTCACTGTACCTAAGGAAATGGGAGTCCTACCAACACCCATTGTCACCATTTGCATTGAAAAGGTAGAAAGTTCAAGGCGATGAAGAGTCATTTTACTTCCTCATTTTAAACCCACTCCTCTTTAATGAGACCACCGACCCATTTCAAAGGACAAACTACGCATGCTTAATTGCTTTTTTGCTAATTACCATACAAAGCAGGGAATGGGATGTACCAAGGTTATGAATATGCATTTGTATTTTGGATATTCAACAGTTTTGTAAATAAATTGACTTTCTGATTTTCTGTAAGATGCGGTATGTTTTTGGGAGCTATCCCACATGCTGCCCAGAGCTGCAATAAACATACACTTTCTAACTTTAAACTGTTAGAGATTTTTTTTGTCTGTCTCAGTTGGATATCGGTATTAGGTCGATATTCATATTTTTAATAAATCAACACCTTAGGTGTTCGCATGAAAGACTCTTACAGTGTCCGGTATTCAGAAAGCATCAAGAAGTAACCTTCTGAAAATGAACTCCTTCTAAAGTTATTTTACATAGATCTCCAAGAAATATGACCCTAAAATAACGGTTGCTTTTTAAAACTTATTTCTATAAACTAGGAATCATTCCACTATAATTTTGATGTAGCAATAATCAGCAAATTCTGCTGGAATATTTGTACATATAGTCATATATGAGATCATTATTTTCTTACCTCTTGCTGTATTAATATTCAATTGCTTGCATAGAACAAGTTTAGGTACTATTTTAGGAATACAAGAGCTTGGTTTTATACTAAACCCCCTGCTTAACTCCTGTACTATCTGCCCAACAGACGATCTGAACAGCACTTTTTTAATATCAAGAAAAATACTATATTTGAGGTGCTTTTTCCATGATCTTTTTCAATAAGAAAAACAGACCCTGCCAGATATGAATAGTGGCCATGTGCGAGATGATGGTGCTTGTTTAATTTGCAATCATACACAAACTTAGGCGTAAACAACCTCAGCAAATAATGAGCAATTGATGGAGAGCATTTTTTACTAGGGACAATAAACATGAAAGTCAAGATGAATCTGTTCCTTCAATTTCACAGACAATATGAATTAGAAACAGGCTGCATACATTCTGTTTTAACTTAGAGAATAAAAGGTTCTCATTGTCTAAAAATCTAGATTAATTTTCAATAAAATTCAAAACTTATTTTACTTCCTCCTAGTGGTTTTTCCAAAAATTTTATAAGTAGGGATGGCTGTGGTACATAAGGCAAATTAATTTTATAACTTAGATAGTTGTGAGATGGCAAACTGTCTTGCTATTTATTAATTGATAGCTACAGAAAAGATACAATGGATCACTTCAGACAGCTCAGATAAATCTTTTTGTGTTTAACATTTATTTTGAAAACACCATTTTGCAAGTGATTGATGTGAAGAAAATTGGCTGCAGTCTCCTTCTGCCATATTAGCCAGAAATGTCTATATTTACAACTTAAGATACCCTCACGGAGATAAATTGTGCATGGGAAATAATACCACAGCATAGCAAAGCACGGGGAGAAGAGCCCACTGGGAAGAGCACAGAAGCAGCAAGAAGGCATATGGAGTCCTCCCGTTTTGAGGAGGCTGAAATCTGATCTTACTCTCCTTGTGTTATCTCCTCCCTTGACCCAAACCCTGAGACTCCTCCCCTGCAATACCCTATAAAACCCATAACCCTGCCCCCGCTCTCTCTCTTGGTCCTCACCTCCTCCCTGGCTTGGGGTGGGGGGGAATAAAAATGGATTCTCGAACAAAGAGAGATTTGTCTTGCCTGCTTCCCTGCTGGTGGCTGTAACCTCTCTGGACATGATGATCACCCTTGCCACACAAATGCTGCAACAAATGGTGGAGAATGCGGGCAGCCAGTGAGGACAAGCAGGACTGTTGCCCCCTAAGTCACTGCCTGTGGGACCCCCGTCTTAAAAAGGAACACTCAAGAGTACCATGGCTGGAGACCAGGTTGAGAGTGACCTTAAAAGCATGGAGATAAAAGGCTTACGGCGAGGGAAATACCCAATAAGGGCACCAGCTTACTGGGACAGAGAGAGGAGACTAACATCTACCATCACAGGTCTTCTCATTCTTCATGGGAGGGAGTTTTTAAGAGCTACAAGTGGCTAATCTGCCTGCAAAAAGGATCATGCTGAGGACTCTTACCAACTCTCCTGACATGTTTGCTGAAGCTTATGGATGATAAAGCCCTGGTGGGTACTTATGGATGATTATGGACGATTGCATGCAAAGTGTCAGCGCCCTAGATCAGTGGTCCTCCCTCCTGTGAAACCTCACGTTTTTCAGCTTCTGTGAAGCTGCCTATATCTTTCCTTACCCTTTGTTCCTAGGGGTGCAGCAAGGAGTGAAAACTGCCAGGATGGCTCGGAGCTGCTACCATCTCTCCATCACCCCGTGCCCCTCTCCAGCCCTATCCCTCTTTCCCTGAAGGCAGGACAAGGTCAGAAACCATCCAGAGGTGACACATGTGCGCTACCGTCCTCCCGCCATCCTGGGTCCTCCTTCACCCCCATCTTTCCCTGCCCAGGAAGGCAGTGGCCGCGCCGTCCTGGGCGCTCCTTCTAAAAATGGTGCTTACCACGTGGCTTTGAGATCCCCTCTTTCCAGCCAGGCCATCTTTTCTGGTCCTGTGCCTGCCCTTTCTCCCCACTCACCTCCTGCCCTTCCTGCTGTGCCTGCCCCAGGCCCGTGGCAGAGGTGGCGTGGCGGAGCTGGGCAGCCCTGAGGGAGAGCCAGGCCCTGCCGTGCCTCTGCCAGCTCCCCCACTGCTGCTTTCACTGTTCCTTCCTTCACAGTCATCGACATCAATCCATCAGAGAACACCTGCAACACCAGTACCAAACCCGAGACCCAGCACTAAGAACTGTGCCCCTCCTGAGGAGGAGATTGAAGAACTGCACCCCTTCTGGTGAGAAGATCAAAAGCCAAAGGAGATTGAACTATTAGCTCATTAAGTGAAAATGTATTCATTTAATTCAGTATCATCATTTCTGTTACTTTATCCTCTGTAATTAAGTCTCAAATGCTTTCCTGTTGCTTGTTAATTCAGCTTAATAATACTCATTTTAGTTTTGTAAACTATTAAGTCATATTCCCGAGAATCCACCTTTTATAACCAATTTATAAACGGAGGAGTTATGGAGTCCTCCCGTTTTGAGGAGGCTGAAATCTGATCTTACTCTCTTTGTGTTACCTCCTCCCTTGACCCAAACCCTGAGACTCTTCCCCTGAAATACCCTATAAAACCCACGACCTTGCCCCTGCTCTCTCTCAGTCCTCACCCCGTTCCCGGCCCAGGGTGGGGTGAATAAAAATGGATTCTCAAACAAAAAGACTTGTCTCATCTGTTTCCCTGCTGGCAGCTGTAACTGCCCTGGACACGATGATCACTGTTGCCACACTCTGCAACAAAGGGGATGCCCCAAAACATAAAGAAGCAGGAGAATGGTAAGCAAGCCCCAGAAAAAGTGAAAGGAGACAAAGAGCAGATGGCAGTGAATAAATAAAGCCAGAAGCACAGCAATGACTATAAAGAATTTTTATAGTATAGGAAAAAGCCTATAAGAATGATAAAATATTATTTATTAACTCCCACTCCCTGCATTTTATGGTGCCCACCTGATTGGCAGGTGTATGAGCCCAGTTCCCACAAAGAAAACTCAGTTTTCAGATGCATTGCTGCGTCTGAAACAAATACGAGTTCTGTAATTGTTTTGATGTGGATTTTTGCCTGCATCCACAGGCTGTCATGTTGCTGAGAATACCCCCAAAAGCTGCAGGGAAAAAACCTGCCACAGGCAGTTCCGTTTGCAGCTAAGGACCAGGGAACTCTGCCAAGCCTCTCTAAAAAATGATGTTTTCTCAGTTCCTCAGAGAGGGTGACTGTAGATGTCACACACAGGACATTCAAGTTAGAGAACTGAATTGCATGGAGAAAATAAACATTTAGGGAAAGTTTGAGCTCTGTGAAACTGGAGAATATTCTTGGCTGTATAAAAAGAGAGGAAACAGTCTATACTTGGTATGCCATGTATTTCTACAACAGAGAAGATGAGCTAATAACTACCTCACCTGATAGCCATTTATGAAACTCCCAAAAGGTGTTATTTTTACCAAAGCAACAACAGTGAGACACTTAGAAGGACAAAACATCCTGGTGACTCCATACAGGAACATTGAGAAAGAAACCTACCCTGCAGTACAAGTTCTATGTTAGGTCCTGACATTTTTGTATGGATTTGATGTGGATGGATGGATGGATGTGCAGTTCCCTTCAGGAGCCATTATATTATTTACTAGCATTTTTCCATGTGCAATGGATTGAGCACAGAACAGGCTAATATTACCAATCCAAAACTGCACTTTGTGGCAGACTGACTAAAATAATGCCTCTTCCCTGAAAAGTGACAAGTAAAGAGTTGTAAGAGTACAATAAACCCCCAAAGGCTAGGTATGAAATGGATAATATTTAATGATAAAAGACAAGTTGTTGAGTCATGTCTGATGAAATAAGATGCAAACTGTTTCTGTTTAGCTATATTCCCCTCTGGCCGGGAGACTACAATAGGGGGCTATAGCAGTGGATTGGCAAAACCTGTTTAAAATGAGAACACCATTTTTGCAGTAAACCAAAACTGAGAGAAACTTCATTCACCCCTGCTCCCTCTGAGGGGGCAGGGATTTTTGTTGGCTATCAGCATTGTCTTTCATTTGCCAGGGTTCAAATCCTTGGCATAAGCGATCAGCTTTATTGGTTTAATCTATTCTTTTAAAGAAAGAGTGAAATGTCTTTCCTTGATTTTACAATTTTGAATATGGCCCAGACTTATGATTTTGAATATACTTCCCTTCATGCCAATCAGGAATCCTAAGGAAATCTGAGTGGGGCAGGTGAGAAGTGTAGTCCCAGCTGGCTTATCAGCCTTAGCGACTTTCTGAAGCATCTCAACCCCAAGGCATGACTGACCACCATGGCCTGTACTCTCTCAGACCCTGGATATTTTTGCAAGGTTTCTTACATCCAGATGATGTGTACAATTTCTAGTTATTTTTCTCAAATGTTATGGCAAACCCTTCTGCAGACACCAAATCTCTTCAAGCCTGTAGTCAGTTTCCAGACATCTGTGTGTTTGTCACCTGGAGGTGAGCAGAAGGCATTGCAAAGGCCCCTTCTGGCAATGTCACGATGTTATTTATGCCAGTTAACACAGACTTCCTACAAATAAAGGCACAAAACCTTTAGCTCCAAACCCCCAGCTGTCTTCTTTCTTTAAAAGGTTTTTTACAACAGAACACTCTAAAGTGTTTGTTGATGTCTGCAGTGCATAATCTGCTAGTCTAATGTTTTAGGTTTTGAATCAAGTTGACGCTTGTATGAGTCTTAATAATTCATTTGCAGTCACAGAGAAATACTCCCGTACACATCACCCAGAACAATTGACTTCGAATGCCATGAAGATAAAGAAAGGCCTTTTCCCACACAGTGCATGATAATATGGTGAAACACACTGTCCTTACCATATGGAAACCAGAAGTGTAAAGGAATTAAAAAAGGGATTAGGGCAGTTAACAGGAAACAGGGGAGTGCAGTGGCTCTTAAAGGCAATTTTGCCCCTACACCTTGTAGCATTCCATATGTCATGGTGGATGCCAGGCCCCCAGTGGACGACACTGTTCTGGTTGTGGCGTTCTTCTCCCAGACATCTGTTGTTGCTTTTGGCTGAGGCAGAATGTGAGATGGTTCCTATGATCTTCACTGCCTTCCTTAGGAACTGTGGATACAGCAAGCCTTCCTGCAGCTGCCTCTGGAGCAAAGTTACGACTCTCTGAGAAGAGGTCACCAAGGCATTTGAGCTGTGTCCTTGGCAGCAGATGCCCTTTGCTCCTTCTTCTCACGGTGCACACTCCAGCTCCATGGCCATCACGGAGTACAACTGGGCTAAATATGCACATTGGGTGCAGAGAAAAGTTTTTGCAAAGCCAGATACTACTACAGTTCTTCCACTCTGGGACTATGATGAATGTTTATGCTCACAGCACTGACTGTTCATTAGCAGAAGCTGTCATTTTTTCATTGCTGCTCTGCAATGCTGCAGCTCTGCTGGTGACACACAAACTGGAATTCAAGTCCCAGTAGCTGGGACTTGACTGATCAACATGGTGGAAGACTGGGGCCTAAGCCCTAAGCCAGAATCAGAGTTAAGAGACAGCTGAAGGGCTGGAGCGCAGGCCCAGCCTCCTCTCCACATGGAGAAGGCAAGCAGCCACGTGCTGCAATCACAAACATCCTGTCCAATGGTCACACATCTAAATTCTACTGGACTCCATGGCAACAAACAAAACCAGAACAAAATTGCAGAAATCTTGCAGATCAGTAGATGTGCTCTGAGCTCTTGGACACTAGACCACTTGGATTAAACTGTCCAGCTTCACAATGTTTGTAGGGCAGGGAAAGAAGGGACCTATAGACTTGAACTCCTCAGATTACTATCACATCTAAGCTCTTGCTCACATTTCTTGCTCAGACGGAGGAGATACTCAAAAGGGAGTATCATTCTCTGATGGGGTCTTTATGCAGTTTTGCATAAAACATTCATGATTTTACTTGGCTTCTTTATAGTGCTCTGACTAAAGAAGGGTGACCTTTTTTTTAAGAAATGCTTTTCTCTAAAAATGTTTAAGTCAATCAAAATTATTTTTGATTTGACTGATAATTTTTGGTCAAAAATAATTGGACCTTCAAAAAATTCAGAAGTTCAAATGTTTTGTCATTAACTTGAACTTTTTTGCCTCCTGCTTTACTAAGGACTTTTAAAAATATATATAAATGCTTTTACTGAGCTTTCAACTAGATCCATTTTTGGTGGTGGTCATGATTTTACAAGGACATAATTCATTGAACCTTCTTCACCACTTCCTTCAGTTTTGGGGGTTGTTCACCAAACCCAAAATCTTATTGTCTTAGCACCTCTCCCATGCAGGCAGCCGGGGATAAGCATTTGTCCTGCTTACTGAAATTTAGAAATGCCTTCCCAGTGAGACTTGCTGCTGTATAGCATTAATACTCCCTAACCCTTCTAATCCATAAGGAAAGAGTTCACAGGCAATGTAGCAATGCTCAAAATGCTCAGGGAGCTTATGATCACTGCATGGGCACTATGCTCCAAACCTGGGTGCACAATCACAGTTTTCCTAAAGCTGGGTCCATTTTTACCTACATGAGACTGTCTGTTGTGCCTAGAGCTTTTATTCCATTAAACATATCATACAGGAAGCTAGTCCTCTTAAAGCCCTCTTGGCTCTACTGCTCCCCTGTGAAAAGTGCTTGTGCTACTGCTTCTTCCTAAAGCTTCAGTGTTTTACAATCTGCAGCTCCTTGGAAGGTAAAGGCCCCAGTCAGCATTTTAGAGGCCTTTCTCATTTGACTGGATCTGGATTTATTTCGTGCTCAGCAGGACAAGTTCAGTAAAGGGAAATGAGCATCACTTATCAATGCTGTTACCACTGGCATGCCTCAACTCTAAACCCAACCAATAAGCAACACATTGTTGAATAACAAGTGCTAGAAAAGGACTGTGTTTGCACAGCAGTCACTATGCAAAGTACAAACATGAGAAAGTCGCCACACCATGTTAGATCTCCTTGGTCATAGATGCAAGGCTGAAGGCTCAGCTCACATTTACTTAAGAGAATTGAACAGGCAACCTGAGTTAATCCATTAGCCACCGTGATTCCCAGCTCTTTCCTCGGACTGCAGAGTACTATGACAAATGTGGCCAGCACTGCATCAGGACAGAGTGCCATACCAGAACCAAAAGAATCTGATTAACTCCTTTTTGCCATAACATTCCCTTGGGTGCTCTTCTTTCTCTGATCTCTTGGTTAACGGATATAAGTAGGAAACTGCACAGATCCAAGATCTGATCCTGTTAATTTCATTGACAAGAGATCATAGGGATTTTACACTCTTCTTATGTCAAAATTAGAACAGCCAGGGAAAACAAGTAAAATACCAGACATTTTGTATCACTACAGCAATCATTAGCAAGTAAATTCTCAACCTCATCACAGGTTTTGATGAGGTTGTGAATTTACTTCATGAATTATATTGTAAATTATACAATATATGCAAGAACACAAATTTTCTACAGAATTATATAGTAAATTATCTTTTCCCCTACCTCAAGTCTCACCTTTGTGAACTGACATTAGGTATTTTATTGCTGTTTAACTCCCTCTTGAGTCACATTTCAGCCTTTCCAAAATTTTGTTCGGCCAGGCTGACAAGCCCACAGTAATGACTCCAGTTGTCTCAATGTCAACATTGACTTAATATTTACGAGTTCCCCATGGTGTGGGGGACTGTCACATTTAAAAATCAGCCCCTACTCACGAACTATTTATTGAGACCAGTGGGTTAACCAATTTGACTCTGTCAGTGCAATGCATTGCATAACCAGCCAGAACAAGAGCATCGCTTGCTCGCCTCTTCTGTTTGTCAGCTCCAGTGCTTCCCTAACAGGAACTTCAGTGCTAAGCCTTTCTGCTTAGCTTCATCCACCGTGGCTAACCCCGCTGCATTAGCAGCTTGAATCATTTAAGAGCAAAGCCAGCTGCAAACCCAAGAAACGACTCCTGGCTCCTCGTCCTCACCAAGCCACAAGAAAGCAAGTCCTTTCTCCAGCCATCTTGTGCAGGAGCTCACTGACAACAGATCCAGCATGTCTGTCTAACTCCGAAGTGGGGTGCTAAAAGTTCTCAGGATATTTGCAATGACAGCAGCCACAGCAGGAAGATGAAGCCTGGTTTGTTTTTTGTTTGGTTTTTTTTTTTTTTTTTCCATGGAACTCAGGACAAAGCAGTAAACATTCAATCTTCTCACAGGAAGCTTCTCTTCACGCTACTGTTGTTTTGTTCACTCAAGTCTGAACAAACTGGATCAAAGCTCCATCTAACCCAAAAAATCTAGTTTTTTCAGAATATGTTCCCAAGTTCCAGCCACAAGTGGCTGGAGGATTTCCTGAGCCAGAACAATGCCTTTCTATGAAGATCTCTGGACAGGGGTTTCTTCCACAAAATTTTGCAGGACATTTTTAAACTTTGCATACAAAAATAGGCATACATATGTGGCACATTTTTGTTGCTACAGATATCTTAGTTCAGAAGAGACTAGGTATCATTGATAAGCAAAGTTATTAAAATAGCTGCTTAGTAGAGGCCAAATGGTTACGTAAGCAAAATGAATCCAATTAAAAGGCCATTTTCCTCATAACCACAGTCTTCTGAATCACTCATTGTTCAAGGCTGAAGTTTTCCATGCCTAAAGAGAGAGGATTTCTTTTCCCCTTACAGTCAAAGCAAAATCCCTGCAACCATTTCTAGGTTATGGGAGAGTGATTCTAACCAAATTTTTTCCAGAAGAACTACAGTAAAAACAGATGAAATTTGAAACTTGGCCATGACTGAGTAATCAATAAAAATTAGTGCCCTTGCATGCTTTGAAAGCAATTTGCTTTAATTTAGCAAAGTTGTGGCTTTTCACAAATAGTGTGCTGCGTACTCATGGCTAAGATGTTGTCTACAGGTGGATGTACTGCAGGGGTGAGTGAGCACATGCACTGATTTCAAAAAGATCTCTCTGTTGCTGCAGAGCCTGCTATTCACTGAAGTCACCCTGTAGAAGAAATAATTCTCTTTTATGGGTATGGAGATCTGAGCTAATCCAGCCCTTGAATTTCTTCCAAATTCCACCAGGTGGGAGGGCCTGGTGTTCAGAATGCAAGACTAGAGTAGCACAGGTAAAAGGGAAGAATCAAGAAACCAACTATATTTTCTAAGAGCTTTACTGAGTTTGAAAAAAAATCTGCTTCTTACTCTTTCTTCCCTGTTTTAAAAAAATCCTTACATGTGGTAACCCCTGAAGTTACCACAAGGGAGCTTGCCCTCCCATGGAGAGAGCACAGCACATAAGCTGTATTTGCAATGGCAAAGCTCCCCACAGGGAAGTCTCCTCTGGAGGCTGTTTCTCAGGTCGGGGAGAGTAAAATGTTTCACCCCCATGAGCCCTTGAGGCTCTGTGCTACCCTGCATTTGTTGTTTCCCCACAGCCTAGGTTTTCCCCTTCCCTGATTGGTCCATTTTGGATCCTCTCTGATTGGTCCATTCTGGATCCTCTCCCTGATTGGTCCATTCTGGATCCTCTCCCTGATTGGTCCATTCTGGATCCTCTCCCTGATTGGTCCATTTTGGAGCCTCTCCCCAATTGGTTGTTTTCTCAATCCTCTCTGTGATTGGCCCAAGTTGCTAGCCCCGCCTATCCCAAACCCTATATAATCCCACACTCTGCGGCCCCACGGCCTTCAGTTGCCTGTTTCTGTGTAACAAAAGGATCTCTCAGACTGGATGCCTGCCTCCTGCTTCTGTTCCTGCGTTGCCTGAAGGAGCTGCTGGATCTAGCTGCTGCCAGCAGCCTTCACAGAAGAGCTAGAACTACCAGAGCTAGCTGCTGCAGGCAGCTTTCACAAAAGAGCTGATCACAGAAGTGCCTGTGCCCCTTGGAAGCCTGAGACGCCCATCCCGGGACGGTGTCCCCAGGGAAGGTCGTGGCACTGAAGTGGCCACTAGCGAGGCCACCGGCGGTTGGCGGCACTTGCAGCAGCTCAGCTTTGGAAAAGAGAGAGTCCTCCCTCAGAAAAAACAGTGGTCCCCAGGCAGTCAAGGATGCATCTGAGATAAAAACGTTGGGTGGTTAGTACTCCTTAGGATAGGTTTTACCGCATAATTCTTAGTTCTTGAATGAGTGCTTTTACTCCTTTGCTGCCAGGGAACAGCAGGAGTTCTGGGTGAACAGAGGCAATTGGAGATTCCCGATGTATTCTGTGCGTTGACCTGATGACAGCCAGGTCATCTTCTGAGCATGACTCTTTTGGGAGTCTACAAAGTTAAAAGCTGACTGCTCAGGACACATCTTCCAGAGACACCTGTTGCCTCAGTAAGGAGTTCACTGACCGAGTAAATAATCCAGGATAGGCAAGAACCTTGGCAAGGCCAAATGCTTAGAAAATGGATAAGCCAGTCACTAAGCTAGGCTACTTGAACCTCCCACTCTGCTTTTGGAGGGAATATTTCTTTTAATGGTGGCCACATCTGATTGTTTTAAAAGTTTCATTGTGCTTGAAACAATATAAGAAATCACATGAGGCCACAACCAGCAAAGGAACAAACAAAAATCAGCCTCAGCTTCACGCAGCAACATTTTCTGAGAGTTCTTCTGAAATATCTCAATATCCTTACACATCACTCATCTGCACCTCTTTGTTTACATGAATAAATGGTTCCCACAATGTCAGAAAGGTTTCAATTCTGGCAGTAATCTTCAAAGAAATTCTTATTAAGCAATATTCTCCATGTCGATTTTCAGTGATTTAAAATAAGATTCCTCTTCTGGCAATTGTTTCCTTGGACAAAAAGTTACAAGAGAAACTCTTTCTTGACAGAATTTATAAATGCAAGAATAAAGAAAACAACACCATTCTGACTAATGTGAAAATTACTGTTGTGTCTTTTACCTATTCTTAAAGACTTTAAAGCATTTGGATGATACTTGACAGATTTTTACCTTGAATTTATACACCACTGGGAAGTGCCATTATCCACCAGGCAATACAGAAACACAGAACTCTAGAAGTTATTTATATGATTTATACCTTTTGTACATTCTTTTTTATCAAGAACTTATCAGTTTAATATATTTATCTATTTTGTCCTTCATCAAAGCACACAAGTTTTGAGTCCTTTGAGAAAATGAAGTAAACAAACAAGGTTGGCCAAGTAAAATCACATAGAAAATGATGCAGAAAAGTGATGCTAAAATTACTTTCAGTATTGAAAACACTATCATAGATGACCAGGGAAGCATTAGATATGAAGAAAAAGATGTCTTCAATGCTGTAAAATCTTGGGTTTTCCCTGCTTTACAAGTTTCAGTCCATTGCAAAGTTGCAGCTATAACTGAATCAAACCTGCTACGTAAAACTAAAGAGAAACAATCCATGAAAATTCCTGTTTCTTTGAAAACACAGAATTATTTTCAATACTAATTTTAGCAGTATTCAAGACTGAAGTGTGAAAGGTTTCTAATACAAAATAAGTAATGTTCTTATATGTTCTTTCCAAAGCATCAAAGATATTTTACTGTTGGGTTAACCAACCTCTAATAACCAGTGAAGGATGAACTGGAATACTCTGAAGCATCTCAGCACAGGCAAGCAAGAACCAAGTCAGACTCAAGAAAGAAGTTATTTTTAAAATCCTTTGGCAACATAATAAAGTTGTTTCTGTTAGAAACCCTAAATTACCTTTTATTTTATAGGCTCTCAATCCCACTACTTGAGTTTTTAATTTTTGTCACTTGCCATGGAAAGACTTTGATCATGTGGTAAATGGTTTTACAGTAAATGGGCAGGACTGCAAGTAGCAAGATGCAGAACAAGGAGCTTATCCTCAAGAGTTTCATTTTGATGGCTTGCCTTTGATCCCACAAAGACCGGATTACAACTTTCAAGTCCATCCTAGCAGTGGGTGGATCACCTCAGGAACCCACCAGAGAACAAAGCACATTCCAAAGACAGAAATTGCAGGACCTGGCTTAAAACTTTTGAGCTGCAATTCAGGGAATTCGCCAAAAAAAGAAACCTGATACTTGTGCCAAGCCATCTAACAACCACAGAATTTGGGAGAGTGTTCAGTTCACTTCCTTTTTTATCTGTTTGTCCAGTTTCCAGCTTTCCCCTTTAAGATCACCAGGTTTGTTCTTCACCAGCCACTGTCAAACAAAGTTATTTCTTAAATATTGTATTGAATTGTATTCTGTTTTGCCTATACCTTGTGCAAATTACAGGAAATGTTTAATATTTATGGGAATGCAACAGAGAAAGGAATTTGAAATGCTTCAAAACAATGCAAGATGAAAAAAGTAAAGGCATTCAGAAGAAAGAGAAGAAGACAAAAGAAGTCAAAGATCTGTTTTTCTTTTGGTGAAATTCTTCAAGCTACATTGAGCTGCATCTTCTAGATTTAAACATGAAGCTGCACAGGATTTAAGCACATGTTTCCAAAGACTTTTCAACCACTGGCAATTTCTGCTCTGACAGAAAGACTTACTTACTTATCTTACTGGGTCTCTACATCTTTTACAGCCTATTCATTAAAGTTGTTTCTGACTCTTAAATTTGATTTCTGAGTAGTGAGTTTTGTGAAAGCCATAAGGTGTTAGATTTAATGCAGAGGGAAGCAAAAAATTATGTAATTTTTCATCATGTGGGTACTGTTCCACATATCTAAGAGATCTGTCCTGGGTGAGAATTTCTACTGAAGCCCTGGAGGAGAACTGCATTCAAATGAATCATTCCCAAATGGCTAAGTTACAGTCTTACACTTGCAGGTACTTGTGGCTGATGTCAAAAAAAGAGGAAAACCTTGTGGCTGATGTCAAAAAGAGGAAAAGACATTAGAGAAAAGCAGTGGGACTTCTCTCTCCTGTGTCCCCTGATGGAAACAGGCTCCTGGCTTGAAGTCCATTCGGGAAAGGACATTGTATTGCATTTGAATTGAGCACTCTGAACAGGAGGAACATCCATAGAAAAAAAAAGAACTAATTAAACCACCAGCAATCCATTTAAAACAACAACAAATCCTGCTGGGAAAACTCCTGGGGTGGAGGTACTACTGCTGAATTTGGGGCATTTCCTCCAAGATTTCCACATGAAATTATGCAATTATAGGCTGTAATACATAAGACCCAGTGATTGATTCAGCCTTTGAGTTATAGATGATGCTTTGCAGAGTATCAGCAGGCAGGAACTTGGGATCCAGCTGTGGTAGTTTTATATACACAGAGGACTCAGACACCAGTCCTGTGAGCAGGGTGATGCTTTCCCCAAGTTAACTCCTCTCCCCCCAAAATAAATTATGAATCTCACGCATGGAATTAGTCTGCTCAGAATAAAAAACTACTGATAAGCCTAATGACCTGCCTAGACTCAAACCAAAATATTTGGTTTAATTAAAGAAAACAAGAAGCTCTTCCTACCTGTCTGTGGTTTAAAAAAAATCCATCTGTCACTGATCACTGATATCTCACTGATGAGATATTCTGCTTTAGCAAGTGCCAAAAGTTCTGAAGATCCTTTTTAGACGTTCCTAAATGCATTATTTATAAGTTCCCTTACTCTCACAGAATTCTTTATAGCTGGAATTATAGTATTAATAGAGCTTGGCTTTACAGGCAGAGACAGAAATAGAAACAATAAAACTTTAAAACTTACTAAAATATTTTACGAATAAGCTGCTGTAAAATATCAGGCATCTACAGAGCACGCTGTGGTGTGAAATGTGTGGGTTCTTGGGGATGACCTATATAACTCACAGTATCTTCACTCAGAAATACTGAATCTTTCCAAATACACGCTGTGAAACTTTCTCAGACCACATTTCAAAAATGTTACAGTTTTTATACCTATCCCAAACACATATCTTCCATACTTTCACATCTCTAAAATGGAGTGAGATGATTCAGTAATGGAACATTTAATAGCAAAATATGCTTTCTGGTTTGAGTGCAATTCCCAAAATAATTTTTGGCAGGAAGAGATACTGGGGGGATGGGGAGAAAGAGAGGCAAGGAAATAGTAAAAGAAGAAAAATAAGTAGATTTGTGAAACTGGAAGCTTAAGTAAAATGTGCCTGCCTCTGAATTTTCATCCATTATTTATTAAATGTGAACATTTCCATTGCATTTCAAAATACCTTGATGAGAATTCAAACAAAATATTTTTAAATATTTGAATCCCAGCGCAAATTTTGAAAAAAACTCAGTTGGTTCCAAACTCTCATCAAGAAATGGCAGTTCTAGATAGCCTAATGGATTAAACAGAGCTCTGTGAATTACGGTACCCTGAAGAGTACCAAAGCCCACGCCAATATGCACATTCTCTTTTGTACTTGCATTCATGTTTTATGCAGCTTTTTCAAATGATAGTATATTCTTTCTCTGCACAAACAAAGGTATATTCTTTCTTCAAATATAAGAGTCTGTGAAGCACTGTTAATTCAGAAAGTGTTCAATACTTCTTTCTGGTTTGTTCTTCTGAAGGAACATGAAGAACTGCCAACATTATTCATGGATAATAAGCATTGTCCAGTCCATTAGTAAGTGAAGGAATGGTGATGTTATGAAGGTCAGAGAACACATAACAGGATGAATAGGGCTGAGTCAGAAGCTGGGGTACTTTGCATACAACAATGAAATAAAAATTGGCGGCTAATGCCTCAGGTCTACAAGTGTTAAGCTGCAATTATTTTTGGTATTTAAGAATACTGGAATAACAACTGAATTAAATGTATTTCAAGGTGTTGAAGACATAGGTTCTGATGACAGCCACAAAAATTTCTCAAGGATAGAGAAAATGATGTATGGTGTGACAGTAGGAAAGGTTGAAGGGATTAAAATAGATATAGTTACAATGAGCAATCATATCAGGTGCTCCTTAACCTAAAGCAGAAAAAGATATTGTACAATCCAATAGCTGGTGGATGAAGTTTGGCCAACTCACATATGAAATTAATCCAAATTCCCTTTTTTAAACTGACCAAGTTCTGTTTCAATCAGGCTTGTTTCTGTCACTGGCTCTACTGGAAAATATTAAGCAGTCCAGAAAAATCTATCTGTCTCTACCAGCAACCTCGCTCCAACTCTATTTTTCCCTGCCAATATATTCTGCAATAAATGTATCATGTTGCAGTTCTAGAATTAACTCCTACTTGGCACTGTGTCAAATGCCTTTCTGAAACTCAAATACATGAATTCCATTGAATTCATGCATTGAATTATCTTCTCAAAGAGTGCAGTGCTTGGGCACATGACCTACCCTGAAATTCAAGCACAATACTATTGCATCTGTGTGTCCTGATTTTTCAACAAAGCATATTTCATTTCAGTGGAGGTAACTATTGGAGGGCTAGGTGAATCCTTTTATTTTCCCCTTCTTTGCTAGCAGAACTCCATCATGGAGTTCCAGTGGCACACTTATATCCTTTCCTTGGTTAAAAGCCACACCGTTTCATGCCATGCCATGCCATGCCATACCATGCTGTTGAGCAAGCTAACTGCACATCCACATACTCTTCTTCAGCCTTAGGACAAAGACTCTATTTCCCCTCTATTTGAGCACATTTGTCCTCACCTCAGGCGTGGTCTCTTTTCCTTCCCTGCCCTTACTATTACCTTTGTTCTGTCATTAATCCCATGATCGTCATTATCAGTAGCTTTATCGCAAATTAAGGTTAAAAATGCCTTCACTTGAGCTAGAAGAGATTATTTTTATTCTCTGCCTCAATTTTCAGGGTTCCTACTCCTTCTCTTTCTTTTTATGAGCAAAAAGACTTTGGCAGTTTGCAGTAATATTCTTAAGTCTATTCACTGACTCTTTGCAGTCCTTTTTCCCCTTTTAAACATAAGCACTTCTTACTGGACAGTCCATACCCTGTGGGGGTTTTTTTGCCCTGAATAATCTTTGCTATCCAGACACTTCCAGCTAATGTTCACATCTTTGGGCTGATACAATTCTAAACCTCTCCAGCATTCAGACTTCTGTGTCCCCATGCCTTCACCTCTATATTTATGAAAGTTTGTTCTTTGAAGTCAGTAATCCTAGAATTTAGCTTTTATGACACAGTAGGGAATATGATCAAAGCCTTCTTGGGTAGCGTAGCTATGTCAGTGTGATGTTCCACTTGAGCTAGTGAACTTTGAATCTGTTAGCTGGAGCAAAGAATGTAGCAGTGCAGCTTCAGACATTCAAATTAACCCATTCAGAAGTAATTTGGTTCACTTTACTGGGTAGCTAATGTCATGTAGATATAATTCTTAGTTACAGACCTATTTTTTCCATTCTTTGGAAGGGGCTATTTATTTTAACAAAAGTAACTTCTGGTTACAGATGCAAGTTTGTTTTCTCCAGTAAAGTTTTTTGAAAATAAAGATTAATACAGATCACCTTTTATCAATAACTTTGTGAATAAGTGTGCTAACTCTATATAATTAGCAGTATCTGTTTACCAGCCATATATGTATTTATTACAAAAAAAACACCAGCAGTACAGTTACAGAAAATCCTGTATGTACATATACACATACCTGTGCTTAAGCCAACCTTAGAGGCTACAGCAAGCTCTGTAACCAACCAAAACCTGCTCTACCTGGACAGGGCGCATTTTTTCGAATTGGAAAACTGGAACTCATTTCACCTCCTCACCTGATTTTTCTCTTCCATGTAACCCAAACCAGGCTTGAGAAATCATAAGCGTCCCTCCCCGACCTTCTCCCCACTGTCTTCTCCTATCCTTTCCCACTTCTTGGCTGACCAGCAGAACTCTGCTGAAGGTCATTGTCATGGTTTAGGAATGGTGTCCTCCAATTTAGTGCTCCCGCACTGCTGCTTGCTCCCCCTCTCCACCCTCACTCCTGTGTTGGGATGGAGAGGAGAATTGGAGGCACTAAAGGCAAAAATCACAGGTTGAGATAAGAACAATTTACTGGAAAGAGCAATAAGGCAAGAAAATGAACAGTAACAATACTAATGATAGAAGGTATAAGAAAAGAAGCAATTCACATGGAAAACCACCCAACAATAGACAATAATGGATTGCTCACCTCAAATGGAAGGGACTCTTGTTCCCCAGAAGAGAGTTCCCTTTCCCTGCCCCCAGCAATTACATTGGGTGGTATAGAAGAGGTCGTGGCTCCTCCTGGCTACTGCCAAAATTAACCTTGTCCTGGCTGGAACCAGGACAGTCATCTAGACTGCAAGGTCCCGAAGCCCCAACTTTTCATCACTATCCTTGACAGACTCCAGCAGATTGTTTGTCAGGAGACTGCAGATGAGAAAAGAAGTTTTTTTTCTTCCTCAGAGATTAGTTCTCTGTGGTGTCAGGTCTTTAACATGTAATTCTGTCCTTGGCAGGCAGCACAACATTATTTTCTGAAACAGCTGAGCTGTCAAGTACTCAGTTCTTTTTAACAGGGAGTCCTCACTAACGGAGATCTGTTCTATGTCTATTATGTATCTTTGCTCTTCCTTTCAACTCCAGTTTATCCCATCTTCTCTATCATAAACTTTCATCTCTCTGTTGCTGAGACTCACAGCATCTCTGCTTAGGAGAGTCATCCAGTAAACAAATATATATATATTTCAAAAGAATGTAATCAGCAGTCACTTGAAAGATTTTGCTCAGATTCATAATTAGTTTTTCTCTTAGGAAGAATACCCCAAAATCTGTTTTTTTATTATTTATTTTAGGCAGATTTTGTGTAAACTAAGAAGCTCAGTGAGTGGCAAATTTGATGGTGTTGTTTCAGTCCCCAGTATTGCCATAAGGCATCCCTAATTCTGCCATGGGATACAGTATCAGGCACTTTTGTTTATACATGTGAGAATTACCATTGCTACAAAACAAAAGAACTGTAACAAAGGACTAGCAGGCCTGCACTCCCCAAACTTGCATTATTGATTGACACAAGGTCTTCCTAAGGAGCCAAGGTCTCAAACATGTGGATGGGCCTTTTACTCACTGTCATGTTTTCATATTTGATTATCAAGATGTCCTTGTTGCTTTATCATTTCACCTTTGCACTAGTTGCAGTAATCAAATTTCCTTGTTGCTTTTTGTCTTTGTGGTAGAAACTTCACTATTTAGCTCTGTAAATCACAGAAGACCTCATAAAAGCCCACACAAAAACGATTGGTAAGAGGAGGCTTGTGGTACCAAACCCTCATTTATCTCTAATTATAATGATAGAACACACCATATTCTTTTAACAGGAAATATTCACAACTTGGCTCCACACCTCAAGTGCTTAGGGATCAGAATGCCCAATTTTCAGTTATTAAAACTAAGTTAAAAGGAGTATGTGAGGGATGAAAATGATGAACAGCGAAACATTTTAGCTACATATGGAAAAAATCTGAAGAAAAATGGGGAGTTTAAATGTATCAGCGATCAAGCCTAGAGTTTATGACATTCAGCAACAAAATTAAATACAGTTTACTGCAATTCTATTGCCAGAGAAAAGAGCAGGCTGCTAAAATTTACCAATCTCTACCCAGTGAATATGTGATCAGCCAATGGCAAAAGGCACTCCATTAGTGTGACAGAAGACAGATTTCAAAGTTCAAAACCTGTGTGACTGTGGATTTCAGCCTAAAACTGAAAACAACCATGCATCTCTCAAAAAAACCCAATCAAAAACCAATGCCACAAAATCTTCCAAAACCCAAATAAACTCCCAATCCCAGCACCCACCCAAAAATTCCCAAATCCATCCTGGTTACCTTAACAGTTACTCGGATAATTTTGAAGACTAATTCTACCCTGCACTTGACCTCAGGTTGAGAAGTAGAGAAATCCTTGTCTGAAGGTGTAATTATTCTGTGCATTCAGTAAAAGCAGTAGCAAATCAGGCAGCCAACTGCAGTTTACATAAAAGAAGAATAAGGAAACAGTAAGTGACCTTTCCCTTACAGACCTTCCCAGACTTCTCTAAAAGTCGCTCCAAAATAAGCATATAAAGCAAGGTTAGCATCAATCACCTGGAAGCACACAGGAACTTCCACTCCAAATCCCAGCCCCCTGCCCCATGCTTGTTCTACTCTTCTCTAGGCTCTCAGTTTCTCTTCTCTTAATGCTCCCTCCTGCTGGTTTACAGCCCTGAGTACTGGGGAGCCAGCTCTCCACTGCCACTGACTCTCATGGGGGCATCAGCAACACATATGCTGCCCATTTCTTCCAGGTGCATTTTTTATTCAAGTCCCACTGAAATCAGCAGAAGTTTTGGGATGTTGGATCAGAACTCAGTATTTAAAAAAAACTTCAGAATTAAATAAACCCTACAGTTTGTTAAAAGGGAGATGCTGGAAAGTAGTCTGTACCCAACAAGATGAGGTTTGAGACACAACTTTAAAGGTCAACACAAAAAATTTGACTTGCTACTCGTTTCTTTTGGTTATGGCACCAGTAGCACCATTTTAGAAACCATTTTGAGTTTCCCATTTGAAAGTTTCCAACAAAATGGTGGAGGTGGATACATGCAACAGCCAGGTATTTCCTCAGGTTGAGCTAGTGAATAGGTACCATCTAGCCCCAGCCACTCTGAAATGTAACTTCTATACAACCGCTACTCACAGCCAAACAGCTCTCACAATCAACAGCTTAACTTCCATTTTCCGAGTTTTCTGAGAGCTTTTCATAGGCAATTAACATGCAGTTTTAGGGAAGGTGACCAGTATTACGTAAATACTAGCTTTCAAAAAAAGTGTCCAACATAAGACTATTTTCAAGAGGATAAGGTTACACAGATGTGACAGCTTTCAGTGTAATCTGCAGGACAGAAATATCTTGTTTTAAATATGATAGTCAAGAAATCTGTTTTCTAATTGTAATGAAATTTTCATTTCAAATTTTGAAAACCATGACAGATTCCTTCAGTACTGACATCTGCATTTTCAGGCATGTGGTTTGGCTCCTAATGCTTCATCCAGTACAGGATTTATTAGGGTCAATCAAACATTTATATAGTAACAAGGCAGCAATTGTGATTTTTGTGACTATCATCAGCTAAAGGATTTGGTACTTTCTTCATTGCTCAAGTAACTCACATGTGTCAAGAAACAGAATAATTTTGCAATTCTATCCTATCCTGCTGCCTCTTGGTATTCCTTACACATGCTCTTTTATTACTTTTTACACATTTTAGAAGAAAAGCATCTGATATTTTATGAGGAATAGCCCTAGCAGCAATGTAAAGAGCAAGTCTTGACCAGAAAGTTTTAGATCTTCATTTTTCCCTTCTATAAGGCCCCTTTTCTTTTGCTTAGGCATCTACATTTTTTCCAATGTTTTTTAAAAGTTGTATGTATTTATGGAGGAATTTTCAAAGCCACCAAGAGGATTTTGATGTCAGACAGCAGCTTTTTGAATGAGTTCTGAACATACAAATCCATGCACAGATTGAATATACATTAGGCTTTCCATACGTGCTAGCAAACAGCTAACAGAACTAGCAACTATGAGGCACTCAAAACTATACTCAATTTGATTCTGCAACACTTTAGTTATTGCAACCAGATCATCTACAGGCAACTAAGCAACATATTGCCATGGTGAGTTGGTTCTGTTGTGACAGACATTAAGAGCAAGAAGCTGCAATGCGATTTCACTTGCCAAGCAAGCCAAATCCTAAATATAAACCTCCCACCACAGTATATTCAATTACGAAGTCACAACTGCCTCCTATTCCAATTAATGTTTTTACAGGGTTTTAGGGAACACCCCCTTCCATTTGCAGCCAACCAGTGCAAACCCCTTCCTGCAAGGATTCAATTCCTCTGTGTTCTTCACCCCCAGAGGGCTGGTTTTCAAGGAACAATGTAGGCATCACCATTGAGAGGAGGTCTAATCCCAGTGGCCTCACACATGGCCTTTGGTGGCCAACTGGATTGCCAACTGGTCTTTGAGCTGGAGAAGTTAAAGCCATATGGGCACAGGCAGTCTGGTGCTAGCTGATATCCTAATAACTTTTTTTTGGTCACAGCAGCATGTTTGCAGTTTATAGATGCTCCAAAGAGAACAGTTACATATAGTTTTCAGGACGCTACACATCAGTTATAGAAAGCAAGTGACATACAGCACAGAGGATGGATGGCTACCAAATGTAAACAATACTAGGAACTGTCTGTGCAATAGACTTAGCAACAAAGGATTCATTTTTATCACAATTATTTTTACCTAAACCTGCTTTATTTATCTTCAGCTGAAGACAAAATACAAACTAAATAGGGACTTGTGTAGTTAACTAGTGTTTTTAGTATCGTTTTAGAAAACAGGTATACAATGCTGTAATCTGTAAATAATGGGTTCCCTCCCTGAAAATATGAAGTTTTTTTCCCCTTTGCACAGAAATCTGCTTGAACATCAATATAACAATTACTACCGGTAGATGGAATTTTTATATCCATTTGGTAGTGATTTACACCAGTGTTTTCAAGGCTGCCAACAAGCAAATCCAGAAGGCAGGCAGCCAAAATTCCAGAAGAGACAACTGTCTTTTATTTTATAGCTTATGCTTTTTGAGGCTTAATATGATTTTCCACTAACAAGTTCTGTACCTTCTCCAAAGTGCTAAAACTGGTGTGCAGAATTGCAAAGTAACACAGCCTCTTCAAGGCAAGCTAATATTAAAGTCATGGTAAATTATAGAAGTTATACTATTTTCTTAGGGTAAAAAACAGTAAGGTTAGAAGAACTGTGCAAGATTTATTGCAGACACTTCTTTCAAGTTTTTGAGCTTGACTATATATGACAACAATATATCAGCCAAGTGTTGTTTCCCATTTGATTAAAAAAAAAATCAATAAATACGTAAGAGACAAGGAAAACATTGCTGTAACACTTAATAGGAGCACAAAGTATGCATTGGTTATATCATGTGCTTGATAAATAAGTTGCAATTCATATCTAATCTTCTTAAAAAGGCATTGAAAACAAGTTGAATTTGAAGGAGCTAAAAATGCACAGAGTTTCCCTGTTTTTCAGGAATTCTAGGAGGTGAGCACCCATTAGCAAGGTGAGGTCCAAATATTGTCCTAAAAGTGATTACTGATGCTTTTTAATTTTTTCTAATGCTAATAGCATTAGAACATTCACAAGAACCATATTAGCAAAGAAAAAAACTACTCAACCATTAGCCTCGGCTCTAAACACGAAATGAAGGCTGTGTTACCTGCTTCGTATCCATCAGTGTGAAGGCTGAAAGTTTTGCTGCGTAAAGCATTCATTCTTCCACTGATCCCATGTTGGAAAGGTGACCCCTCTAAGGATGGCATGTGCTCACTGCTCACTAGAGCAATAGCTGCCACTTGTCCATGACCATCTGAAACTAAAATCAAATTAGCAAAGTTGCTGACTTCACAGAAAAGGTAGCTCTGTGTGTCTTCTGATACTACAACTGCACAGAAGTGAACACCCAAAGAGTGTTTTAGAAATTACTTTATAACTTCAGACATACAAGTTAAAGCCAATCAGGCTGTGTATAACATAATGCCAACAGGGAGAGAATAACATTAATTCTGAAGTAACATCCTTAAGCTGAATCTTTGTGTTCAGATGTGAACTGGGAATTACTCCTTTTTTTTTTGCTGCCTTTTCCCTGGCACAGTTTTTTTGCCTGACTGCAAAACTTACCATCCCATCTTCTTTCTTAGTTAAATTTGTCTGTCCCAATGAATTCCTAAGCTATGTCTCCCTTCTGACTCCATGGCAGTACAATGAACAAATGCCAGCTTTAAAAGAAGCACTCTTGCATAGCATCACAGATCCTGTTGCATGTGCAGGGTGTACAGTGTCGGTGCAGCCTCAGAAACAGGATCTTATTCAAAGACTGGTTATGAGCTCACAGGTTGCAGTTGTTGACATGCATGCTTGAGGAAAAGCAGTCACTGCACACATGCTACTGATCCCACAAAATCACTCAGCCTAACCGCACTGTATGTTTTCCCTCCCCCTGTTATGACCTGTACAACGTATACCTCTGTACACATCCAACTTATAGCAGATTCCTAGGTACCAATTAGACACTTCCTTATAGCCCAGTTTTAATGCATGTGATGCAAAGGACTTTAAAACATACATTGAAGAAAAAAACAGAGTTATTCTAGATGTATTGTCTGTGTATTTTATTGATCAATATACAAACCTATACAGCATGTGTATGTGTCTGGATATACATATGTACAAAAAATGCCATGTGTATGATACATACAACAAACAAGGCCAGATTATCTGGTCTTGCAGAGATCTTTGGTCCATCACAGAACCAAAGACCAGGGTGGAAACATACACAACCTTCAGAACTGTAACAGTCTGTTCTTGCAGCTGCCTGAGCACCAGGGCAACTTCTGTAATACGAGAAAAAGACAATAGATATCTGCTTGAGATCTAGTAATAGAGAAGGTGGTTGTTTTTATCTTACCACTGGTTATTCCATTTTCCAAAGGTGACCCATTATTCAGATTATTGTGACCTGCTGTCTTTGAACCAGGAGATAAACAAAAGATGCACAGAACCTGCTGAGTGGTGTTCCACAGCACAAAGATATCTAAGAAAACCCATACCCATTGAGGAGCCACTGCAGATGATGAAACAACACCAGCCCAAACAGATCACTGGGGCCCAGAGGCTGAGATGTGGCAAATCTGGGTAAACACTAGAGAAAGAGCTCAGGAGAAATCCTTGTTTTATCCTTTGCCCACCCCCAAAGCTGCTGTACTTATACATCCCTCCAGTACCCTCTTCTAATACCACTACGGAAGCAGTCAGAACGCACCAGTATGATAACGAATGTTTTCCACAATAAAGAATTACTTCCATTTATTTGTTATTAATGCAGTTTATAAGAAAAAATTGCAAAATTGGTCAAATTGACTATCAGGCACTTGGCTGTGTATTTTACATAGGAAACCAGTTGTGAGCTGAAAGAGAAGCCCCATGCTCTCACTGTATTTTGGGAAGAAGAGGTATAGTTACAAAATTTCTGACTATTTTATATTTTAACATTTTAGGCTCAAGAAAACAGAAAGAATACTGGTATAATAAAGCTCTGACAGGTGTATTTTGCTGTTAAAAAGTAATAAAACACATTTTAAGCCATATTTTTACCATAAAATACTGCCAGTTAATAACCTAGACCTGAATTTCTTCCTCTGTTGTAAGTTCATAGCTTGGATCAATAAGACATGTTTCTATCACCTTCCCATCAGATACTACTGGAGAAGCAGAAGGTGTCTGCATGGTAAGTAAAGAGAGAGTAGGAGAAAATCTGGGCGTCATGGTTGGTGGAGGGTATCCATGATTATGGATAATGGGTGGGTAAGGGTATTTATTAAAAGCTTGCCCTGATATTATATTTGGCATTCTTGGTGGCACTGTCCTTATGCCAGGCTGTGCTACTGACGTTATCAAGGGAGGAGGGAAAACAAGAGATTTCTTCTCTTTAGAAAAGCTGTGAATGTGAACATTTTCATCTTCCAGTTCTGCAATATCATTAAACACTAAGGCAAGAGGTTGAAATCTGGGTTCACAGCTGAGCACATAATCCCAGTTATAATCCCCTCTGACATCCTCATCAGAGATGCCAACAGTTGCAAGCAAATCATACCCAGAGTCTTTCCTATCTGACATCAGGACACAGTCTCTTGTGAGGTCTGTCATTATGCCTTCCTCTTCTATTCCAATTTTCCTAAGTGTTTGAGACAAAATTTTATGTGCATAGGCTGTGTCACAGGCTTCTTCTTGGCTTTCTCCTTTAATGGTCTGCACATTCTCCATGCTTTGCATGGTAGCTGTGACATCTGTTTCTCCAGACTGATAGGAGAACTGATCAGACTCTCTTGGGATGCCCGAATCCGGCATCTGTGAGCCGTGCTCGCTCAGTGCTGAGCCAATGCTTTTTCTGCAAGGATACTCATAGATCCGTTTGATTTCCTCGTCCTCTGCAGCCTCTCCTTCAGCAGAACCATGGCCACTGGAGTCTGAATGCCTGCAGGAGACATCATCATCCTTCCCCTCTCCAAGTCCTGCTAGGCTCAGCCATTTTGCTATAGCACCCATGGGAAGCATGCTGCTCTCAGTACTCTGGATTTTCTGGCAGTCCTCATCTTCTCTTATTGAATTCACATTAGCAGCTGAAGAGGATACTGGGGTTTTTTTCACACAAGCATTCATCAGATCTTTCTGCTTAAGTCTCAGAGTAAGTGTGATAAGACTGATGGCAAGCAGCAGGAACACCATCAGTGAGATGGAAACACTCACTGTCAGGCTGTGTGCTGACACTGTGGGATCACTCTCAGCAGAACTGGAAACATTTACAAAAACAGTGCATACTGTGAACCTTGACACAATTTTGGGGCTATGAGCTCTTACCAACAATTTCAGAATATCATCATTCCTTTTGATGCCATTTTTCCTTCTGTGAACAGTCTGAGTCAAATAAATATTACCACTGGTTTGATTCACAGAAAATAATGGAGAAGGTTTTAGAAGGGAGTAATGAACAACTCCGTCCAGTCCACCATCACTGTCTGATGCTGTCACTCTTCCAATCAACTGGCCTGCTTCATTCTTCTCAGGGAGATTAAAGAAATAATGTTCTTGTGTAAACACTGGGTCAAACTCATCTCTCCCCTCAATATCTACCTGAACTGTAGTGGTAGCCAGTGAATCACCTTTGTCTTTTGCTTGGATTATGAGACAGTACCTATTTTGACTTTCATAGTCAAACATTTGCTTTGTATGAATATCTCCTGTTAAAGGATCAATGAAGAACATGTCATGGTCTCTAGCAGCTTCACGATGAGCCAGACATGAAGACTGGATGGAGTAGGTAAGGTGCCCATAGGAGCCTTTATCAAAATCCAATGCACAAACAGCACACACAAAAGAAAAGGTAGGCAGATTTTCACTGACAGTGCAGCTCAGACTGGGAAACAAAAAAAGTGGGGCATAATCATTGTCATCTAGGACACTAACAAGGACAACAGCAAAAGCCATATTTTTTACATCAGTTCCTCCATCCGTGGCTTGGATAACCAAAGTGAATTTCATGGTATCCTCATAATCCAGCGTCTTCATTAAATTTACAGATCCTGTTCTACCATCCAAGCAAAAATGCCCTCTGTCATTTCCAGAGATGATAGCATAAGTGATCTCTGCGTTAGCACCTGCATCAAAGTCTTTTGCTGAAACTTCAGTGATGTGACTGCCTATGGGGATGCTTTCTTTGACATGAACATGATACTCCGGGCTGCTAAATACTGGAGGATTATCATTAACATCCAGCACAGTAATTAGCACTGTAGCAGTTGAATTCAAGGAGGGTGTTCCACGATCAGAGGCAAGGAGAACCAAGTGGTGAGAAGCAGCTGTCTCCCTGTCAAGAGCACTGCTCAAAACAAGACTGCCAACAAGTCTGTAGGATGCTTCCGACCCCATGACACTTGTTTCTATGGAGAATAAATTCTCAGCATTGGCACCAATAATAGAGTATTCAACAAATGTGTTTTCACATGTCCAGTCACAGTCGATGGCTGAGAACAGGAGGATGCTCTCTCCAATTGAGGCATCCTCACTCACACTGAGGTTGTACAGAACCTTTGTAAAGCGAGGGGCACAGTCATTGACATCTTCTATGTGCACCTCTACACAGGTAACTGCGCTCAGAGGGGGACTGCCACCATCTGTGGCCTCTATCAGGAGACGGATAATGGAAGTATTTTTCAGCTGCATAACTGGTTCCGTGGCAAACAGCGAACCTGAAAATAAAACAGAGTTAACAAAAGCCCACACTTCACAGGCAAGTAAATGTGATTCCAAAAGCTGATTCTAAACAGTCATATCTGAAAAAAACCCAGCTGTAATGGCTGTATGCAACAAAAGAACTCTCTTGCATCTGGAGAGTCAATGTGACAAGTGGCATCCCCCAGGGGTCTGTACTGGGACCAGTACTGTTTAATACCTTCCTCAGTGACATAGACAGTGAGATAGAGTGCACCCTCAGCAAGACTGCAGATGACACCAAGCTGAGTGCTGCAGTTGACGTGCCTGAGGGATGATGCCATTCACATGGACCTGGACTAGCTCAAGCAGTGGTCCATGGGAACCTCATGAAGTTTAACAAAGAAGAGGGCAAGGTCCTGTAGATTTCGATATCAATAGAGGGTGGGGGAGGAAGGGATCGAGAGCAGCCCTGTAGAGAAGGACTTGGGGGTACCAGTAGATGAAAAACTGGACAGAACCCATCAATGTGCACTTTCAGCCCAGAAAGTCAAAAGCAGCGTGGCAACAGGGAAAGGGACATGATTCACTCCCTCTGCTCTTTTTGGAGCCCACCTGGAATGCTGCATCCAGATCTGGAGTTCTCAGCAAAGAAAACACATGGACCTGTTGGAGCGAGTCCAGAGGAGAGCCATAAAAAAGAACAGAGGACTGGAGCCTCTCTCCTGTGAGAAAAGGCTAAGATAGTTCAGCCCAGAGAAGGCTCCAGGGAGACCTTATTTTAGCCCTAAAGGGGGTTTATAAGGATGGAGACAGACATTTTAGTAAGGTCTTTTGTGACAGGACAAGGTTTTCAACCAAAAGAAGGTAAATTCAGATCAGATATGAGGAACTATTTTTTTTTATGAGAGTGGTGAAACACTGGAACACATTGCCCAGAAAGGCGGTGGATGCCCCATCCCCAGAAACATTCAAGGTCAGGATGGACAGGAGACTGAGAAACCTGATCTGTTTGAAGATGTCTCTGCTCATTGCAGGGGGATTAGACTAGATGACCATTAAAGATCACATCCAAAATATCCATGATTCTAAGAAATCATAGCTAATGCTGTGAAGAGAAGATGTCCCCTCAGTGACACCTTATCATACACACACACTGCATTTAGACCAGAAAAAATATGCACGGTTCAGGGATGAACTGAGAACTCCAGTCTTTGATGCGATAGTTCCTCAGTGATAATGGCAGATTTAGCAAAAACACAACGGACTTTGGCCACCACAAATTCCAGAACTCAAGTAACTACTGGCAACACGTGAGAAAGCAATAGGACTCTTCGATCTACACTTAAAAAGCTGAAATAATAAACCATACAGACTCACCATTCTTGTGATCAATGGAAAATCCCTCAGAGGAAGACAGGATTTTGTAGGAAACCATTCCATTATGTTCAGAATCCCTATCTGTGGCAGAGAGTGTCAGAACACTGGCACCCATAGAAATAAATTCTGGCAAGTTCACCTGGCATATAAAACAAAAATAGAGCTTAAAAAAGGATTTTAGACATTAAAAAAAATTGCCTTTATTTGATCTTATTAGTAAAACCCATACAGTTCCCAGCTTTGGAAGTTTTACCTACCCATTTTCTTCTGAGACAAAACAGAAAGAGTTGAGATACTGAAAACTATGCTTTCAATATGTCCAAAATTCATAGTAAGCTTTCTTTAAACAGTAGTAAAATTCATCTAGTTCATTATGACAGCAAGTTCAGAGAATAAATGAATCACTTTTTTCAAGAGTACACTTACGGATTGCAACTAAAGGCTTTTCCTCTTGCTTTCAAAAACCCCTTAATTTCCATATATGGACTACAATCTGCAGTCTCTGTCTGGAGTAAATGACTGAATGTTAAAAAAGCCAATATATGCACCCTGAAAATTCCAGCACTAGGGCACTTAATCGCCACTGGATTATTCCTAGAATTTAACTTCTCAAAATGCTCCCTTTTTTTTTCTAGGAAACCAAGCAAGTCCATTCCCTTTTCATTGATTCAAGTCCAGATACAGCACTTTTGTGACCAAAGATTCCTTCCACCTTATAAATCCAATTTCAAATGAACAGTATGATATAGCAGCTACCTCTGTCATAACTTGAAGTGTTAGTTTAAATAATTTAAACAAAGAGATTATATGTATGTAATAACCACATACATATATTAAACTATATATGAGGAGCATAAATATGAAAACACTTGAAGAAACAATAAAAGGGTAAAAATAACAGGATGATGAATAGGGAATTATACATATCATCAACCAAAAAGAAGCAGTGTATCTTACTTGCCAAGCAACACATCAAAACATCAGGACTGTGGAAAGAGAAGCTCAGGTGTTTACATTAAAGTAGTAAATAAAGCTACACTGTTTTGAATCAATTAATAATGTTCCCTATAACATCTGCTCCAACCTACAAAAAAAGTTTCTAGCACTTGCACAAGAAGTACTTGCCTGAACTACTCTCCAAAATCAGACACTTTATGAGGGCTGAGGGAAATTAAGGTCTAAAATTCACTTGAGTATTACTAGTGCATTTTTTTCCAGAATGTAGATTTATGATTTTAAGTGGGAAATTTACACAAATTCTGTCCACTTAGGCACCCAAAATTTTCACAGGTGCCTACAGTTTGTCCCAGAGGTATCTAACTGACATAACTTCTGTGCCTGCACACGCTCAGAGCTTGAAAATTCTTAACTAAGCCAAATGTTTAGACTTATTTCTTTACTAAAACTGTCTGAGACTTACAAATGGAGCATTATTAAATCCAAGTCTTCTGTGGTGCCTCATATTTTTGGCTCTGAGGACATCTACCACACACAAAAAGCACCAAGTCAAACAGCTCAGTTCACAGGATTGCAGAATGGCTGGGGCTGTTCAGCACCTCCAGGTGCAATCCTTGGTCAGAGGAGGGTCACCTAAAACAGGGTGCCCACAGCTGCATACTGCTGAGTTTTGAATATCTCCAGAGACAGAGACTCCCCAACCTCTCTTGACAACCTGTGCCAATACTTAGTCACTGTTATGTGTCTGAAGAAAAAAAAAAAAGTGTTTCCTGACGTTTAAACAGAATTTCTTGTACATTCATTTGTGGTCACTGCCTCCTGTCTTGTCACTGGAGAAAACAGAAGACTTTGGTTTGCCCATCTTTACTTGCTCACCCTAGCATTTATACAGATTGGTAAAGACTGAGCTTCTCTTCCCCAGGCTGAAATATCCATGTCCAGGCTCTCCTGGGCCTTAGCCCAAGCTGCACAACCCCACACCAAGTCCTAAGAAAACAAAACCTCTGGCAACTTACTTTCCCTGTGGCAATTTTCTTAAGGCTCAGACTGGACATTCAGAAACATTTCTCTACGTAGAGAGTGGTCAAACAGGGGAACAGGTTTCCTCAAGAGCTGGTCAATGCCCCAAGCCTGTTCATGTTTAAGAGGCATTTGGCCAATGCCCTTTACAACAGGCTTTAGCTTTTGGACAGCCCTCAAGTGGTCAGGCACTTAGACTATATCCCGTGCATCCCAAACTATTCTATGACTCAATGATTCTGTTTCACATATGCTCCACTTTCTTTAATCTCCATTTTTCTTTATGGCCCACAGCTGTCCTTAGTCACTAAAAGAGATTTGTTTTCACTGTTGGACAACTTCACTTCTACAATAGTACAGCAGTTCAAATGCTTGTCCAGGAGTCCAAAAGCTGAGTTCTGTACCCTCCTCAGTCTTGGGATGTTGGGGAGGTCAAAACTCATATCCTTCACTCCCTAGGTGAGTACCATTGCCATAAAGTAGCATTACACATAGCAAATTTTATGTGCATAATCTACCACAGGGGCATTTGCTACACCTCTGTGGACCTGTGTAACTGAAAATGAAGAAATTCATGCCAGAGTAGCAGGGCCAGTGTAAAGGTAACAACTTGTTTAGCATTCTCTTAGAAGAAAGAAGTTCTGAACACTGGACCCTGCTCCCCAAACGGCATTGGATTGTATCTAGTAACTCCTAGTGATAAATGCAAGGTTCATGGAATGCAGCTAGCATTCACACCAATTGCCTTCTGACAGAAACCACAAACATTGAAACTGCATAGTTTCCTCAGACCTTTAAGCAGAATTCTTAGGAAGGGGATGGAGGTCCTTAGAAGAGCTCTGCTCTGTTTCTGCTCAGTAATAGCTTGCAGAGACTGTTCTTCTCAGAAAATCTTCTCTTAATGTGCTCACATGCATTTTAAGACAAATATGAACAAGCACTCCTACTATTTATCATCCTATATGGAAAGATACCACATGCTGATTGTCCATTTTCTGTGTTCCCACCTGATAAAAATCTTGAGTAAACACTGGAGGGTTATCATTGATGTCCAAAACAAGGATGGTGAGTTTTGCCTCTGTTTGATGCACAGAATCTGAAACTATGATATACAGCGTATACACAGCGGTTTCTTCAAAATCTAATGGTTCCACCACTATGATGACACCAGTGTTTTGATCGATGGCAAATTTCATTTTAGGACTATTATCATAGATTAAACCAAACTGAAGTGCTGGCCTGGAGTCTGCATCACTTGCTGACACTCGAGTCACTATAAAACCAGGCAGGGTATCTGAAAAAATAATTTTGAGAATAAGTCAGAGTTAAAAGATAATTTTACAATTTCTGAAGATTTTGCCTATTTTGTAATATTGGATCTTGGATATATGTAATCTTTCTGTACAGCTTTTGATGTATTTAAATTTTGTGTTTTACAATAATAACAATATCCAGAAAAGCTATGGCAACAGTAGTGAATTCCTTCAAAGGTATGTGCTGTATCCCAATTTTAATTTGGGTTTTCTTTAGACTTTCCCAGATCCAGTGTAGTCATAACAGTTTCTTCACCAGCAACGGGAACTTACATGGTTTTCCACAAGCCTTTAGTTGACATATATTTACTGAACAATGCCACAAGAATATTCAACTGAGGCAGCAAAGACCCCGATCTGTGCAGAACCAGTAAATGCAATTCTGGAGCTTTTCCAAAGGAGGAGAAGGCCACTAGAGAGAAACAAGGCCTTCAGACAGACCAACATGGCACAAAAATATGAAGAGATGAAAGTAGAATCCTGTGAAATTGAGAAAGCTTTTGTCATGGGCTGTCTGAATACAGACAGCTTTTGTCATGGGCCAGTTTGACAGTACCAGAGATTGCAAATTGAACCTATTAGTGACCATTTAACAAAGCCTGGAACTAACGGAAGCTAAACCATTTCTCATTTGCATGCCTGGGGCACGAAGCCTCAAAAATAGAGTGCCATCTCCTAAAGAAAGTATTCTTCAACAGAATACAAAAAACTAATTAAGTAACCAGCAGTTTACAGTTGCTGTGCATTTATGAATTCTGTACTTGTCTTTACTGGTGACAGGTAAATTTCGGAAAGACTAAAACATACCAGAAAAGACAAACTTGATATCTTTTGTTGACAGGAGTATTGGCATTTATAATTTTTCTGCTGTGTATCTTAATGCACTCACACATATGATGCCTGTATTTGAAATTACAGGCTTAGGACGCAAGCTGTGTAGATGTTGAGCTAATGTAACACAACACACAAGATGTATGCTGAGATGATAACTCAGGAGTTCCTGAGTCCTTCTCTTAATGACCATCAACTGGATTCCAGCTATGGAGTTTGATTAACATTTCATTCAAATTTATAGCAAGTATTTCTTCCATCACAATGAAGTTCAAAATGTCTCCTTTCTAGCAATGCTGGTTTTAACTCCAAACATTTTTTTTTTGGAGAAGAGCAGAAATTGAAGTGTAGTAACGCACCCCCCACTCCTGAGTGGGTATTTCTGTATAAGGAAAGGGTTTCAGTTTACCTTTGGACATTTTAGGAAGTTTAGCCAGAAAGTTCTGTTTTTCTCTCTTTGTAATTGGTTCAGTGCCAGGAGAGGAGCACCTGTTGGCCCGTGTCACTGCTTGTCAAAACCTGTACCTCTTTCTATTGGCAGTTGGCCAATAGATCCACCCTCGACCATTAGGTGGAAAAGGTGACAGAACAAAGGGTCTGCAGGCATCCTTGGGGTGTTGTAGCAGATGTGGGATCTGTCCCTACACTATGCTCGGCTTTGTTGTTGTTTTGTATTATTTTCATTATTTTATTAAATCTTTTTGAGTTTCCAGATACACCCAATCATGCTGTCCTGCTAATTATTACCAAGCCAGCACTCTGAACAGGGCTGGACCCTCGGAGAATACTGGGGCTTAAACCTGATATCGAAGATACATGAAGAGTACAATACTGAAAATGCACAGATAAAAGCTGTATTTCTGCAGACTTTTCCCTCCTTCTGAAATGCCTACGGTTTTATTGCAAACTATTCTTAAACACAGTGTCTGAAGATTAAAAGTAATGCCTCTGAGAACAATAGCAGATCACAATCTGCTTTGATATTCCAGCTTTAATACTATCCATTATATTTTTACTACAGTTGTTTCGTTACACACCAAAAATCCAAAATCACACGTTTCGTTACACACCAAATCACCAAAAGCACTAAATCCTTATCTGAGAATTCCTAGCCTTAAAACTTAGCTGTACTTTCACACTTACTTTCTGGGACCTTCACTTCACCTAGTGGTTGGACAACTGGAGCATTGTCATTAACATCTAACACTTGTATCTTCACAATACTCGTAGCAGAGAGTCTGGGGTTTCCTTTATCAGCAGCTTGTATAACCAACCTAGAATTAAAGGAGGCACTAATTGTCACTTTTGATCAGAAATCACTGAATTATCCATCACTGTTATAAGCAGGGGAAGTTTTAAACCCAAAAAGATTAGCCATTTCTGTTCCTCACTGCAACTCTTAAATTCCATCTTTCTTTCTGTAAAGGTTGACCGTGCACAGTTTTACTTTTTGGTTTTGCAAGGAAAACATCCAGGAGATTCTACATGGCAACAGAATGGTAAAATCATACAAAGAAAAGAAAGTTCATTTGTATACTCATTTCATCCAATTTCGCATCAAATGTAAGTGGTTAAACAACTCTTTCAAATAAGACACAGTTCTCCTGTTGATAATTCATAACAGGAATTAAAACCAAAGTACTAAATTATCATTTGCAGGAACCTGACTCTCTTCATTGTTTATAAAGGGACAAAAGGGATGTGGAAATCAGAAAATACAAAAACCAAAACAGTATTCAGAATGCCTGCAGAAACAGAGTAGGCCTTCTATTACATTAAAAATGCAAGTGATAAAGTGAAAACCTTGAATACCTGCACCATTTGACAATGGCCAAGTTCCCACTGATTTTAGTGGGATCAGAATCTTGCTGTCAGGTGAGATGAGTTTTGACTGTACACTTCCATTTCACATCTGCACAAGGATGGGTTGTAAATTCTGTAAACCACCTTTTCCTTTCCACAAACAATGTTACAAAGAAAATGGTAAGCAGCAATGTGATAAACATGGATAAAAGGTTTACTTTTCGGGAGAAGCAGCTTCTGAACAATAAAAAGCAAAAGTAAGCTGAGATTATTTGGAAGACTTTACCACTTCCCATTAGGGAAGATTCCAGAAGGTAATTCAAATTTAAATCTACCTCAACAGGTGATATTAAAAATAACAAATAAAAATAATAAAAAAAAGGAAATAACAAGCTATGCTAAAGGATATACAGGTCAAAGCTGAGCATCTCAATGAAATGTGTTATGTACTAACAACTGTTTTCATGTTGCACCATATTTTTTTTTTGCTTCCCCAAAGATCTTCTAAACATTTTATTTCTCCCTTTGTCTTTTAACTAACAGTTAAAAAGTTTTAAATGGATATTACTTCCTAAATGTTCACTTGACAGTATGGAATACCAAGGCTGTAACTCAAGCTGTGGCTTGCAGCATTTCCATTCCTTAACCACACCAGCTCTACACTCTGGGTATCCTTGTGGTTTCTGATCTGACAGAAGACAATTTAAATTGCAGGCTTGTATTTAATCAGTGACCATGCATAATTCCATATAGAAAGTGTATTTTTTCTAGAATTAATATTGGTAAGGTATACATATGGAAATATTTTACTAAAAATAATCACTTTCTAAGGTTTCAGAAGAAAAAAACCCTTGCATAAAAACATCTTAGCCAAGGCATTAAAATTAAGGTTCTGTCAACACTTTTATTATAAGCCCTGTTGTAAGGGACTTAGAACTTCTGGAGATGAAAATGTTCAATTCAGATATATAAACAACTCTCTGCATATTGGTAAAAAAACCCATGGTAACATTTTGACATGAAACAGGAAAAAAAGCTTTCAAAGCTTCTTTTGCTATTTACTTTTCACCTAAAAATGTAGATTAATAACTTATTTTAGAGAGAAAGAATATGAAGCTACAGATTCTCTGAACAAACTGTCAAACTGAAAATCTAGAGTTTTAGATTTTAGACAACAGATACTAAAATAAATCAGGCTCCCAAGTTAAAGAGAGATAGGAGATTTATTATGCTCCCATGTTCAACATGTCACAAACAGTAAACATCCTTCCTTGGAAGGATTTATTCCAGGTGTTCTTTTAAAGTATTAGTTACAAATCAAATGTATTATACTATTTAAGTTTCTGAAAATCAGAACTGATTTTTGATTCAGTGAAAAATTGAAAAATCCCCTCAAAGTTAAGTGTCCCGTGTATCAAGTTAAAGTATTTTGGGGACATTATTATCAAATCAGCCTGATATTTAAAAAACAAACAAACAAACCATACTTTCTCAATCTTCTTGGATGTGGTTTTCTACAAGTTGTTCTCATTCATAAGAATTCTTATTGGACGTTTAAAACTTTGAGGTCCCACAGGACAGGAAAACTTGCAAATATTTTAATTGATACCACAACCAGATGGAAAAAAAAAAAAAGTAATTTCTACTGACACATACACAGAAATAATACTTTTTTTGTGGAGACTGCAGTACTTAAAATGGGTCTACTAATGAACCTGCATAGTCATATTTTCTTTTCAAGGCGTTATTTATTTCCTTTCTAATTCCAACTATGACATGACCTATAAAGAAAAACTGTCATGTCCACTTGACCATATTTAGTCACAGTTTCTGAAAAACAGGAAAAAATTATTACTTAGTGCAAGACAGGTTATAGATGGAAACAGTTTAAAAAGAGTCTTTATCACATAATTGAGTAGAAATTTTGAACTATATATTAATTAAAAATGAGAACATATCCCTATTTATTGGATTTGATTTGAGTGTTTTCACTGTGTCTTTATAAAGAACATTTCCTGAGAGGGAAAGGCTGTACAGTTATTAATAAACTAAAATCCAGGAACTGTCATTGTTTCTGTAGTGAATAATGACACAAATCAGTAAGTGTTGTCATTGATTCAACTAGAATGCATTTCTTTCTCTAAATTTGGTAAGTACACAAAAATCTATAGTACAAATGGGCAGCTTTAATGCTGTTCTCAGTGCTATCTGGCTCGCACTCAGGTTCTGAATAATGGGTAATGGATATCAACAAGAAACTATGAAATATGTAACATGAATATTCTCAAGTTAGACTGGACAAAAAGAATACATTTTTATGAGAAGCTTACATACAAACCTGTAAGATGAAGTGTTTTCATAATCTAGTCCTGTATTAGTCGCTAGAATTCCTCGCGCTGAATCAATTAGAAATGTTGCATTTTCATTACCAGATAAAATTGAGTATTCAGTTTCTCCATTCAGGCCACTGTCTAGGTCAGTTGCAAATACCTGTTTGTGAGCAAACCTGAGACTTAATTAAAAACAATAGAATGTGATTTCAGAAAGAAAACCCTTGTACTATAATCAAATATTTCTGATTACTTTCCTTTTGGCTGCACATATTTAAATAAATCAACATCTTTGTCCCCAACTTGAGTATTGTGTGAGATCAAAAAATCTGCTCATGAACTGCAATGGGCTGCACATGAATGAATAATTTGAAATTCAGCTACATAAAGCATTATGTCTGAATGTAATAATTTTACTATTAGGCTGCTGTTAGAATTCTCTCCCTGTTGGGCACATAAAAATGCACTTTCTCAGTGGTACAGGACTGACCTTTAAAGTATTGGCGCTATACAAACAAAGGATAAAATAATTAAACTACTAAGCCTTCAGAGCTTTCATGGAATAGTTCATTAATTACCTTTTTAAAATACCAACCAGAAAATGTAAAAGTGGCAGAGGCAATCTGTAAAGATTTGCCAATAGAATAAGGAACATTCATCAGCAGTGAACAGGTTTCTCAGAGTCCTCTTACTCTTTGAAGAGTCATCTTTGTATTTTTTTGGTTGCTGAACAAGTATTATAATGAGTCTGGGATCCAAAACATAGCAGAGGCAATCAGTCAGATTGAATAAAGGAAACATAATAGAATGTATTCTGTCATAAAATTTTGATTACACATCTGGCTTGACTGCCTTTTGATTTTTCTCCATTCCTGGACACGTGTTTCTCTAAATACAGTGTCCATCAGTTTCTAATCATTTTGCCCTGGAGGCATTTTTAGCTTTTCATTTATTTATTCTCTAGAGAGGGAATATCTTTAGTACCTAACATGACCCTCACCGTGACCTGACTTCCAATGCAAGAACATGTACCGAGGAAATTATGTGTTCTTCTAGTCCAACTGATGTCTTCTTTTGCTATAACATGGCCAGCTGGAAACATTTTGGGAGAATGGATCCATTCAGAGGAAGAAGTGTTTGCACATTTAAATTAAGACAAGCTGCTCTTAAGGCATCAGATTTTAAATTGAACACTTGGGTTTGACTCTACTAGTCTGATGAGTAGAAAGTATTCTTTTTATTGCTACAGTCCTTTTAGTAGAGGCATTAATACAAGACCCAGCCTATACTGTAACCAGAACCATAGATCTGAATGGTATTTTTCAATTGCTTGAAGACAGAAACAGATTTTTTTTAAAAAAGAGAATTTAAATTCCAAGTGCACAGTTATTAAGAAGATACAGAACTCTCTTTCAACTTAACAGACCTGAATGAATGATCTGATCTGACAAGTGGTCTAGGAAAAGAAAATTAATATTTTAGATATCCAAGCAGAGTAGTAGCAACACCAAGAGCCCCACTCCCAGTGTTTCAGACAAAATGGTCTAGAACAGACCTAGCAGGATTGTAGTGATGAACAGATCAGCCAAACTTCTTTTGAACTACAGCACTGTGATAGGGAAGATATACTTCCACTTACCTGTATGATGTCTGTTTTAGGACTCTGGCCTTCCCATACTGATGCTTTGTAATAGCTTTGCTCAAATTTAGGTGCATTGTCATTCACATCTTGAATCAAAACTGTCACTCCACAGAATACTGAATTGAAGCTATTTTCAGCCACAATTGTAAGATGTATTTTACACTTTACTTCATAATCAAGGTACTTTGGCTCTTTTACTGAGATTGTGCCTGGTTTATTACAAGAAAAAAAATCTCAAGATATGACACACTCATTCAGGAAAAAATAAATGCAGTTATGAAATTCCTAGCATATATGGTCACCTCCATTGAACACATGACAGAATTCCAGCAAGCTTGCCATTGTGTCCTTTTCCTACCTACCATCACCCCAACATGCTAGTTACTGAATAAATCTTGGATAGCTAAGTTTTCACCAACCACCACTACACTGGCAATTTCCTAAAACTAAACCAATTTACTAGCAGAGGAATAGAGACAAAGTGTCTGCATGATGTTTCCTCCTTGGCACATGACAGTGAGACAGCCATGTCAGAAGAGACTCTTGTCCCTCATCTGACAGTGGCTACCCTTCCATCAAAACCCACATCAGGCAACAGCTGTAGCCTCTTCTGTCTCTGACTGACACACAGGCAAAACACTCACTCCTTCTGATGCAGAGAGCCCCCTCCCCTGAGCTGTTATTCTATCAAAAATAAACAAATAATGAGACTTATTGAGATGACAAGCACAACAGGCCACCTCCACATTAAACATGGAATGTCCTTAGAAATATGCAGTCATTGTTTCAACGTTCTAGGAACATACTCATAATTCTCCATTACATCTAAGCATAAAACATACTTGATTTGTATATTAATTTTCATTAGAATTCAAATTCAGTTTTGCATGGACTTTTCAGTAGTGATGTCATGAATCTTCTTGTCCTAAACTTGGGCTATCATAAGAATGCATCAGCTGTGGCTCTCCAAACTAGTGCCTTTTATTTTTTTATTTTTTAAGATAAGCAAATGTTACCTATTGTTTATGGACCTGTGTCTTGAACATTAAGATTTCAAAGGTGCTTTATTTTCAGCGCAACACTTAAAAATATCACATTCTGTTTACAGAGAAAAGAAAACAGATAGTGACAGAAGAAACACACGTCCTGATGACAGAGAGCAAACTGAACAGCTCTAGTGTAGAGTGAAAAAATAATCAAGTTTGAGGTACACCATCTAGGAGGAATATGTGAAAGAACCAGAGTTGCTCATTCTTAAGAAGTGCACTTGAAGAAAAAACAGGGTAACAGTCTTCAAATATATAAATAATAGGGGAGGTCACCTTTGTCTTATGTCTACCATTACTAGATTAAGAAGTAATAAATTAAAAACATTTCAGCAAAAATTCAGATAAATATGAATAAAAAATTTCCAGCTGCAGACTTTTGAGAAGATTTGCAGAATCACTGTCCCTGATGGTTTTTAAGGACAGTACAAATTTCTGTCAGATTTTGGCACAATTGATCCCCCTCCTGCATTGGAGGACAGACTAGTTCATGTCTCTGAGTCACCTCCTACTCTACTTTCTACAACTCTACAATTCTACAGTATAATAAAAAATTAAAATGTTAGAAAGTCTTCTCCAAAGTGTAGTTAATTAACATCAGTGCTTGAAAAAGCAAGTAGAGCAGACCTTTGGCTGTTCAGAACATGTATTACAGACAGGGCATTGATACAGCTCAAAATACTTCTGCTGTAGAAGCAATGGGTAGAGAATTCGTGGTGTCAAAATTATGCTAATGTAAGCACTGCTCTTAAAAAGTCCTTGAAGGTTGAACTTCAATTAATGTTTTCTAAGAAACAGAAGAAAGGCTTCAGAGGAAAGGAAACAGAAGAAACCACAATGGATCAAATGTCTCAAAAGAAGACTTGTGACACATTCACTGCTATAGAAATTCCACTCCTGTTTGTGAAGAGGGTTCTTATAAGACTCTTCAAACCTTCATGTAACCATAAAAAAGAAAACCCCATTAAAGTTGGTTTTTTTTTTTTTTTTTTTTGAAGGTCATACTGGAGAAGATTCACTTTCTCAGCAAAAAAAACCTGTCTGGGTCTAAGATGTTCTTTAAGGCTAATCTCTCTAGTGTTATTTCAGTAAAATAAGACGGATTTGAAAATCAAAAGTATGCACTTCAAGCACCCCTCATCTAAAAAAAATTATTTTAGTGGTATGCCATTTGATGCCTGGAGACATTGGATGGTCAGAGGTTAAAGCCTTCAGAAACTCAGGGATAAAGCTATTTATTAATGGTACAAAATATTTACACTGTTTCTGAGGAAAACTGCTTTCACTGTCTACATGCCATCCCAAGAGGAGAGACTGCAGCTATTCAGAAGGAAAAACTTATTGCAGAATGCTTCTACATTAAAAGTGTCTTGAAGGATTTTGTTTATTGAGATTTTGGGAAATTGTGTGATGAGAAATAAAATGGAATCTCAGCTTGGATCACAAAGCAGTAGTTTATCAACACCTGGTGATGAACAGTAAATCAGAAGTGAGTGTTTTAAACAGGTATACTGGGATTCAATTTCTTTTCACCTCAAGTTTATGACAATGCCTGGATTTACTAACAATCTTCTCACTGTAACAGAATTATTACTAGGGAGTACTCTTAAGATATCTAGCCCTTGTGGTAGGAACTTACTAATGCTCCAAAGTACACACAGACACATGAAAAAATTATAAAATGTACCTGTAATAGGGTGTATGGAGAATATTTCCTGGTCACCGAAGATGCTGTATTTTATGTCTTCTCCTGTAAATTTGTGTTCATAGGCTTCTACTGTTAGAAGTGATGTACCTATGGAAGCAATAAGACATTTTCATCATGTCCACTCTAGAAGGTTTTGTTCTAATTTTATAGTATTGGTATTAACAGCAGATGCACAGCTATGTACTAGGTTAAGTGCTCAACCATTAGTTTAGTAGACAGTAAATTCTCCCTGCTTTTTCCTATATTACAGATTCATAGACAAAGCACTGTCTACCCCTCCTTCCTCAGTAAATTATACATCTGGTAGCACCTTTACCTGCCTAAATAAAATGATAAGATTTAATGTTTCCTAATTGCAAACTCACAGGAATTAGAGCTCTCTCTTACCTGAAGTCATATCTAAGCTTTTTGGGTTTTGGTGCATCATGTCACCCACAAATGACCAAAAAGATTTTATTTTTTCTCCATTTATCAGGATTCAATTTGGGTTTTTGAACAGTACCTTAAATTAAACATCCTTCAGAATTTTAATTAGCCACCTTTTGACAAAAAGAAAGAATAGATGAAATTATGTGTCAATTCACATAGAACCCAAATTCCATGAAAATACCAATAATTTAATATAGACTGCAGGAGACATGAAATAAAATTACTGTTTGGAATAAAATAAAAGGGAAAATGTGGAACTCAATGAATTATCCTGCCCAGAATCATCACATTTAACAAAAATATAGCAAGTTGAAAAGGCATTATCAAAACCTCTAAATAATTATTCTTTTCAAGTGACTTAGGAAATTGTCTAGCATATATAGCCATTGATTTTAATGTTTCTAATTATTTAATTAAATTGTAATTGATTCCATGCAACTGTCATGGAATGAGGCAACCTGAACTCTTTCTAACAGCATTAGAGGCAGCTAGTTATTTTATCACAAAGGTCATACTGCTCATACTCAGTGTCCTGGATGCCACAGGAGAAGACTTTAATATAAAAAATGAGAGGAAACGTTGCTATTACAATGATCTGATACCTTGTTTATTTTAGCAGTTACATACTACATTTTAAAAACCAGAATTTTTTTGTTAAGGGTTTACTATTTGCTTTCTGTCTATCAAAAGCAAAAGTATGCCATTTTTGACATGTAATTTTCTGTACTTGTCGATACACTTTTAAGAGATTTACTAGAAATGCTCTGGAATCAACATCCATCTGTCCCATTTGTAAAGACAGACACATGAATGCTGAGCTAGAGTTTTTTAGGAATTAAAATAAGGGCCTGCATGTTGAATTTTCATTGCCAAGCAACTTTGATTTGCTACAGAAAACTGTAAGGACAATCATTCATAGCATCCTCAGAGCAGAGTTAAAGATAAGAAAAAACCCCAATGTCTGAAGAATATCCCTATTTATCTTTTAACACTGTCTGCATCTTTTTGTTTGCTTGTGTGTTTAAGAAAAAAAAACAAACTACCAGAAATAAAGGAAGCAGCAGCATTTCTACTTGAATCCCTGCTTTTCAGAGGTTAGGTTAATAAACTCTTGTTCTGAGTCCTCATATCCTAATCCTTTAAGCTTCACATTTTTCATGCAGATAGAATTGTTTACAACTTTTTTTTAGCAGAGAACAAGTCTCTTGTGTTCTGATACCTTTCACAGAAAATGTTTCCTCCAAACAGTGAATTTTTACAGTTCAAAAAAATATGACCAAAGTGTGAGGTCAGTTGTGACATAAACAGGCCTTGTACAGACAAAGAGCAACAGAAAATGTCCATCTGCTGGAACTCGCCATTTCAATCACAAGGAATTCAGACATCCCCTCAAGCAGAGCTCTTAACAGAGAAAATCAGGGAAAGGGAGCTTTCTCCCTGCAAAACACATTGAGGCTGAGATCAGCACTGAAGATAGAGCAAGGCAGCAGGGAGAACAGGTTAAAAGCAGAAAGCAGTCACATTGGCTTGAAATGCTAGGCAACTGACCTCTGAATTAGTTAGAAACATTGAAAGACATGAAGAGTGATATAAAATATGTAAATCTGGGATTGTTTCAGTTTAATCACAGTCTGACTGCATATGGAAGTATCTCAAACTGTTTTATGCAGCCTAGATCCCAACATGCTTGCAGACTCAGAACCAAAACATGGCAGAGTGAACAGCATTTGCCTACCTGGCCAAATCAGCTCCAAAACATTTGCTGAATTCAGTGTTAGGACATCTGTTTTATATAGATGGGGTTTTTTGATATGTATGTCCTAACACCAGCACTACACTGAGCTACTGTATCTCTGTAGCATTTTCTTCTTTCTTCAAGTACTCATTATAGTAGTCTCTTTTCCCTGTCCCCTACCATCTAACCTGTGTTCATCCCTGCCATTATTTCTTCAGGCCTCTTAATTGCCATGAAAGGAAAAGCTGAGCACAGAGATAATGATTCAAGAACTGTCTGGACACAATCCTGTGCCATGTGCTTGGCGATGACCCTGCTTGGGCAGGGAGTTAGGACCAGATGACCCTTTTGGTCCCTTCCAACCTCACCCATTCTGTGATTCTGTGACCTAAAGAATGAGGGGATATTTGATACCTAGCAGAAAAAGAAAATAGAGTCAAGAAGTTTTACCAGTTAGGCAAACAACCATTCAACTAAAAGTTGGGTGAATAATAAAGGTTTCGTACCCTCTGAAGAGCACAGTCCCTTGATTATTTATTGATTAGCTTCTAAGTGCCTGCTCTAATACAGTTTATAATATTTAAAGACATTAAATATTCAATATTGAACAAAAAAAAATAGAAAAATGGGGTTTTCTGAAGGTCATTAAACTTGGAGTTCAAACACATAAAGAAAATGTGACCACAAGGAGCAGTTCCTGAGGCACTTACCCATTTGATGGGTTTAGACTAAATTAAAACTAAGGACCCTTGGCTTCGGTTTTTTGTCGTTTATATTATTCGCATTTTTTATTCTTTTTAAAATAAACGTAGAGTTTTTCTTCTCCATCAGTTAAGGCAGAAATAAAATTATGAAGAGAAACCACATTTATTAATACCAGTTCTACAAATAATCAGTATGTAATATAAATCTTCTCTGGACTGAATACACTGGTGCCATTCACATTTGTAGGGGTCCCAGGATCACATCTATCCTATAAGCTAACTTCTATGAGAGTTTTAATTACAATCATGCTTTTCTTCCCCACTGAAATGTAAAATATTTGATATTTATTTATGCTTATGAAAAAAGGAAAATAGTATAAACAGAGACAAACAGTACTAGTATTTGGTAAAATCTCTTATATTCTTAGAAGAATCTGATCTTCTTAGCAAATGGAAGTATTATTAAACACAAACTAACATTTTGTGATCAAACCCTTCTGTTTACCCTGAAGCTTTGCTAAATTTCCTTTAATCAAAACAACTTAAATTAAATCTTAATTATATTTCTATAGATTGAATGGGAGAATACAATAGCATTCTGATACCATGGTTCCTTGGGGCACTTCTGTAATTTCAGGCTGGCTTTTCTAGCCTGATCCAGGAACACATCTACATTTAAAATAATCTAGGATTGGAGCAGTTCATCTATTGCCATAAAGCTCTGATCTTTATTTTCTTTTCTTAAATGTAACAATTTGAAAATTTGGCTTGTAGTCCCAAACAAGCACAGAGGAAGAAATGGCTGAATAACCACAGCAGTAATTACTGCAACAGCCATCTTCACCCTTCATTCTCTCTTCTGTTGGCAATCATCCAAAAATATTGATTGGTTTTCCAAAATTACTAACACATTTCTTATTTACTGATTCATAATCCAACATACAGGCTGTTGCTCAAAATCTATGAATTAGTTAGTCTCACAAAACCCTTAGGATATAAAGGAATACTGTTTTTGTTTTACTGAGGGAAGTCTGAATTATAAAAAAGATAAATCACTTGTTCAAGGTGAACCTTGTGAGCTGTTTGAATTGAGGATATAGTGCAAGTCAAATCTCTAAATACATCTGGCCAATTAAATAGTGAGATTTGTGGACAGAAATATGTGAAAGGCATTGCTTTCTGCCCCTCATCAGGACAAAACCAATCCCCAATACAGGAGAAGATACCACATCTAATTGGCTGGAGGGATAACTACTAATGTTCTTTGAATAATAAAAAGTAGAGCAGTAATTCTCATCAATACCCAGAACAAATCCAAGTAAATCTGTAAGCACCTTGTGGCTGAAGCTGGTTTGTCTATAGGTAGCATTCCATAGTGCAGTCTCCACCTAGAGAGACACTGCAGAAGCCTGTCCAAGTGACCACGTACCAATAGCCTCCAACCTTCTCTACCCCGTGCTACTCCCCTTTCTCCTTCTTCTGCAAAGTCTAAGACTTCAATAAGGTATTTCTGAAAGCTACTACTGTTTGTGTATTGTGAAAACAAGAAATGCCAGGTTGCAACTGGTTCCCAACACTCACCTCATCTGAGTTTGTGCACTCTGCCCAGTGAAACAAATAGTAAATGCTATCCAGCCATCATTAAAATAATTTTGCTAAGTGAATGATTAGACAATGCCTCCTCCATTGCATCTTTTTCATGCTGGTGTACTGGAAAGGGGCAAATGGATATTGGCTACATCCACACTAACTTTTCCCTGCTGCTGCAGAGAAAAAAAGGTTTCCCTATACTATTCATTACAATTACCATTCCAAAAGGAGGGGAGATTGGTGATTCCAAGAAGAGGGATTTCATGCCCACCTGCTGCACTGTTCTCAGGCACACTTGCTTCATACAGGCTGTGGCTGAATGAGATCACCTCCTCTTGCTCTTCCGTAAAGATAATGACCACAGCTGTGGCTGTTCGAGGGGCGATGCCTTGATCTGACGCTGTCACTAGCAGCTGGGTACTGAAGTCCTTGGAATCCAAGGACTCTCGAAGAATGATGTCACCCGTCCTCACATCGATCTGAAATACAGTTTCTGCCATCATCAAATTAAAAACAAGAGCTCCATTTGATCCCGGGTCCACATCCTCTGCTCTCACAGTGGCTATTGTCTCATTCACAGCAGTTTCAGCAGGCACAAAGACCCTGATAGGATTCTGCAAAAAAACGGGTTCGTTGTCATTGACATCATCAATGTGTACCACAACACTGACAGTGGTGCTCCTTGGAAAAAGGGTGCTACAGTCACTTGCCACAGCCCTAAATGTGTACTGGGACTTGGTCTCCCGGTCCAATGCCTTGGTAGTAATGATGGATCCTGTGACACTGTCAATTGCAAATGCTCCATATGTGTCATCAATAAGGGAGTACATAACTTCACCATTCAGGCCAGCATCTTCATCAGAAGCAGAGAGGTCCAGGATGGCTGAGCCTTCTTCCAGGTCTTCTGTCACAGAGATTTGATACTGGGTCTTTGCAAACAACGGGCTGTGGTCATTTTCATCCAAGACACTAAGATAGAACTGTGCAGTAGAGCTTCTCGAGGGACTGCCTAGGTCATGGCACTCAATTACAAGAGTGAAATTGCTGATGTCTTCTCTGTCTAAGCTACGAGTGACCAGCAGCTTGCCTGATGTGTTATTTAGTGTGAAGTACTCTCCAACATTTCCACCTTTCAAATACATAAAAGATGAAATGGTCACAAACAACTACTTGTGAAAAAGAACCCCCTGTGAATGCTCTATGCTAATTACAATAACAAGGTCCAGTTGCTCATACAGCTAGTGCGCTCATGTGCCTTTCACATATTTTATTTCTCATGCAAATAAAACCTGTATTTCATTTAAATCAGTGAGTGGCAATGAGAGCAAATGCAGAATGTCATATCAATTTACAGACTTGCTATTTGGCCAAATGCGTATCTTTTTTCCAAATCAGCCCACCTTATAAAAGCTCATGCATCTGTGCTGCTACATGAAGTGACCTCTTCCCAACCTTAGTTACAAATTCCACAAATCTATAAAGCATTGATGACAATTGTAATTGCTTGCTCCTTGTTCTCTTCTACAAACCTATCTCTTGGCATCCAAGAGTTGTGATTTAGGGAATAAATATGAAACAGTCAACTGAAAAGTCAGCATTTTTAGTAACAGTGAATGGCATATATACTTTATAACATGCAAAAAAGACCAAAGGTACCAAAGGTAACTAAATTAAGTGTCATAGAAGATCACAACATTAAAACCAAGAAAACAACTGCTCATAACTGTTTCTTCAAAGAAAAATGTGTTGGTTTTTACCACAGTAGCTCTTTGACTACATTTGAGCTCTTGCTGAGAGCCACAAACCAAAGTAAGCACAGCACACTTGTATTTATTCAAAGATACTACAAGAGGCTTTGAACTGCTACGGAGCTTACATTGGTGTAGTGGACACAGGGAGGGTTTGGCAAGATGGAAGCCAAGTATGACATTACTAATTGCTGGGTGAAAGAAGCTCTCACAAAATAAAATTTATGAAATAGATTTAAATAAATAAAATTCAATTAATTTTTGGGTATATTTTCAAGGGCATATTTACATTCAGACTTCTACAACTATAACAAAAAGAACAAAATTATGCTTTCATGATTAATGCCTCATTCCAGCATTTGGTATTTTTTTGTTTTTCTCTTCTGCACTATTTCAAATCCAGAAAGCAAAATGCAAGTATGCCTGGGAAGTGCTTATTAGTGCTGACAAAAGGGTGAAAGGTCTCTTCTCTTTTCCACATAAAAGAAGCATATGGACAAGATGGGAGCTAGGGAGGCCCGGTAAAGTCAAGACTAGTTTAAAACTTGGATGCTGCTGCTGTTTATTATATTCCTGATTTATACTAACAAAATGATGGAACATAACTTACCAATTATTTTGTATCTTAGAGCTCCATTATTGCCAGCATCCATATCTGCAGCCCGGATAACGTAAACAACAGAAGGCTGTTGGTTCTCTGGAATAAAGATCTCAGAGGGAGGAAGAAGAAACGTGGGAGAGTGATCATTTTCATCCAGCACTGTGCAGATTACTGTCACTGTGCTTGACAGTGATGGGGTTCCACTGTCCCGAACCAAAACTAAGATCAATAAAAAGAAAGCAAATTTCTTTCAGTGGTTGTGGGTGTAACAACACATGTTCTTTAAAAATATCAGAGTAGGAGAGTTATTTGTGTTATGCAAAAAGCAAATGCTCTCCTGCACTGGAGAATCTTACCACCCGCCTCTAATTCAGAAGGCATGAAATGCTGATAGTAACATCTCACTCACGCTCACTTCCCACTCTAGAGACATTCATAGATATTTCACACTGCTACCTTTAATACTGAAAACCTCCTGGGTTTCCCTGTCCAGTGGTGCAGCTGTTACGAGTTCTCCACTGTCCGAGTTCATCTTGAATTTCTCATAACCATCTCCTGGTAAGATTTCATACTGAAGCAAGGAATTCAGCCCTTTAAAACAGAATGGATGTCTAAGTAAAACATAGCAACTATCCTCACATTCAGGTCTATTCATTTGTCTCTTTCTTCTCCCTCCAAGTTCTTTTGAATGACAATTCCATACAGTTCCTGATCAGACCTACAATTTGTATATAGTGCAGGGATATGAACCTTCCTGTCTTTCTCTAGGAAACAGGCTAAAACTGTACAAGCTCTTAGGAACCTTTCTTTCAAAGTTGCCCACTTCAGTTGAATAGGAAATGAGACTCAACATTCTTACCTATTATGGTTGTATATTAGGGTTATAATTCCTTTCATATTTCTTCTAGCTCCAACATACTCCCAGGGAAAATATAATGTCATCTCCATCACACTTATTACCTTAAATGAGTTTAATCCTACGTTATACCCAAAGGGTTTGACTATGGTGTCCTTATTTTTTTGAAAATTTTCCTACATTTCATTCAACCATTCTGTGTTTTTCCCACTCAGAATTAGTCCTTTAGTAGGGCAGGAACAGTTGGTACACCTGAAAAATTGCATGACACTTCTAGTCATATGAAAACTCCTATTCAATGTCAAACACTGCCTACCTGTTCTCATCTGCTGCAGTCAAGCACAAGACAATCTGCACAAGATTTGATGGAGAAGCACCCTTGTGAGAGAAGACACTATTCACAACCAGTGCTGAAAAAACATGGGTGCCATCCAAGTTGACTATTCACACAATGCTGAAGTTAAAACTTTTAACCCTTAAATAACACAGATGTGACATCTTAATTACATTTATTTACTAAGCATTTACTGACTCCCACATCCAACTGCTAGGAGTGTAAAGCAGCATTAGGAAAAAGCTGCACACCCTGCCCAGGAGAGGAGCATGCTGACTCTACACATTCACACACCATAGCACAACAGCACTCAATCCAACCTGCTGGTTAATTATTTAGTAGCACTGGTCACATTTTAGGGGCTGAAATTATAGATTGAAATAAAAAATGTGCCCCTGCCCCAAATCCAGATTCAAGTCCCATCGTTATAGGACTTTACAATAATGTCTAATGGATGGCAGTAAGCCCTGCCTCGTAACTCAAAGTCAATGGTTCCTATTAACCTTTTAAGACTTTTCTCCTAAGGCTCCAGACATAACTATTGAAACACAGAGGTGAACATTAGCTTAAAAAGAGACCTTGCCAAATGCTAGTTCAGTTCTTCTGCAAAGACCTACCTCAAGAAAAAACCCTGACCTATCCTAAATATGCTGCTCGTATCTTTGCTTTCCCATGTGTATTTTTCCAACATGCATATTTTCCAATGTTAGCATCTTTTACACTTGCATTTACTGATGTTGAGCTGTCAGATGTCAGCTGGGTGGGGGTGAGGGTGAAGGCATGGTGGGCTCCCTAAAGGCTCCCAAAGTCAGGCAACACAGAGATGAAGCAAGTGCAGGTGTGTGTGCACGAGGGAGGTGGCTGAACAAAAAGGTTTCAGGGATATTCATGTGGAAAAAAAAACATTCCTAAGTCAGAAATTTTACTTGTGAGTTCCCCTAAAAAAGACCCCCTTCCAGTCACAGAGAATGATGTAGAAAGGAAAATAAAATAAAAGGTTGATAATGACTGGTTCCTCCCAGTGGTCACTCAGGGAATATATGAAGTGAACAAAAAAGTGATGGGATAAAGTCCTCCACTGAGACTACGCAAATATTACTGGGGTGTGAATTGCAATTTAAAGAGTGTATATAAATAAATATATGATGTAAATAAAACAAAACAAAACAAAAAACCCAAACCAAACCAAAAACAAACAAACAAACAAAAACAAACAAAAAAAAAACACAAAAAACCCCCCCAAAAACCCCCTACTACGACAGGAGTCATTCAAAAACTGTGTTCCAAAAACATAAGAAAAGTGAGTAGCACTGTATTTATAGGACTCCTATATAAATCAAATTTTATTACATTATGAACATCATTTCAATATAATTTTGAAGCAATACTATTACACACCCATGACATGGGGCCAAATCATGCCAATGTGAGAAAAAGACCCAACAGAAGGTCTGTGGTTACCGGAAAATGTACTTTAAAAAATAGCAGGAAGGAACCATCAGCCACAACAGTGCTCCAGCCCAAAGTGTCTGCACAGGCAGGCACACACTGTGCCACCCAGTACATTTGGAATGCCCTTCCTGTCCACCCTGCCAAGCCACCCTGACTCCCTCCCACTAACTGCTCTGGAAGTTTCCTTTCTGCTGTATTTCCCACAAGATCTGAAAAAAATATAAGGGATAGAAAAGGAGGGAGAAGAATTTAAGAAAAATCTCAACTGTCTCCTTTATCTTCCAAACCTTTCTTCATGGATCACCTTTTTTTTTTTTTTGTGATCCACAAAAGAAAGAAAATATTTGGAAGAGTGAGATACAGAGGCAGACTGCAGTACAGCTCAGCTGTTATGGAGATCATAACAGACAGGGATACCTACCCATTTCTAGTTTCTAAATACTTTACATACTTGTGGGGAAATGTCTTTTCTATATAATACCTCTATTTAGCTCACATCAGCCTTTTATAATCAATATGTGCTCTACATTAAAATTACAAGCCTTAATGAATACAAAAGATTATTTTGCTAACAAATTCCATCATCTGGTTTTAGGATAGCACATTTTTACACAGTTCTAAAGAAAGTACAGAAAGTGAACCCACAGTAAAAATGAAGTCATTCACAGAGTTGAGACTACCTTTGGGCCAGAGACAGCATTATTGCCATATTTAACTCTCTTTCCAGATTTTATTATTTATCACATAGACCTTTTATAACTGCTCCAACATATGTACTACCTGTAAAATATATGCTATGCAGTTTAGACAGTTCTAAAGAGCAGGTAGTTGAAGAACTAGAGGGAATTTTTTGTTGCTAAGCAGACTCTCTCAGGTTTAGTCCTTATATATGATTCAGTGAGGAGATGAACCATCCCCACATCTTATTCATCCATTCTGTGTATTTTTGAAAAGCAATGCATTAACAATCTTCAGCATGTAAAGGCCTGCTTAAAATCTGGAGCAGCTTCCTCTATCCCTTCACAGCTCAACCAGCTGAAAATCTTGGATGACAGTGCCCCTCTCTGGGCAGAAAAGATGAGTGCATACTTGTCGGTTCTGTTACAAAACAAGGAGTCTTGACTGGTGAACTGCATTAAAACTATCCAAAACGCCCTGACTGAGAGTGACAAAATGTTCAGATACTAACTTTGAGTTGAATATTGTTCACTATTTATAACCAGAACACGCTGGCTTTCTCCATGTGAAACCTACAATATGCTCTGTCACACAAAAACATATTTTACATTTAATACACCCATCAGAGCTGAAGTTACCCAGAGTGCAAGTCAGAATACCTCCAAGCTCCAATTAAAGATTAAGAGTCTGAACCAAAACTCATATTTTGAAATTCCAAAGTCATACATTACGTTAGGAAAAGCACAACAGCTGCACACACAAGGCATCAGGATTGGATTGGTCTGCTATGGTCCACAAGTAAATTACTAGCAAAAGGACACAAATTACCTGCATCTCGGTCCACAGCCTCCACTCTTATGACAAACTCTCCTGGATCTCGGTTTTCATGAACTGCAGTCTCATAAAGCTGCTTCAGAAATACTGGGGTCTCATCATTCACATCAAGAACAATGATGGTTAGAACTTGTGTGGCAGAGAGAGCTGGGCTGCCGTCATCAAGAGCTATGACTGTCAAACTGTAGCGCTCCTGAACCTCACGGTCTAGAAACTGGGCTGTAGTTAAGAGTCCTAATTTAAAGAAAAAAAGTTTTTAAAAAAGTACCCTGGTCGAGATTAGGGTTGTTCAGCACTCACAGCTTCAATGTAGCATCACCATGCCGCTGCTGCAAGGCTTCCAGACTTTGCAGTCATTCATTACCTGTTGTTCCCTCTACAGTGCTAATTGGTCCAGAAATATCGTTTGCTGATTTATAACCAGAACATGTTGGCATTTGGCATCCAGGGAAATTGGGACTCAAGGAAAATCCAAGAGAATTTTAGAGACTGCTTTTTATTTAACTTTGGGCTGAACTTTTTAACTTTATTAACCTAAATATTTGTCTTCTTTTGCACATCAGTTATGCAGTTAGAAGCTCTACAAATCAGTGTCAGCTGCATCACCTAATGAATTCAAAATCAGAATAAGAACCAAAAAATATTACAACTATTAAGGTGATATTCACATTTGTGAGAACACAGTATAATAGTTAGAAACCAGAGAATTTCAGAGGGCTGAAGAATGAAATTCATCAGCACTTTGAGCCTCCACTGAACACATTCCACCTGCAGTGTAATGCAGACTCCTTGATCTCAACTTTGCCTTTCCTCATGTGTATAAATCATAACATACATGTGTGCACATGCTTTAAGTATGCATCATGCCAGAACCAGAATGAAGTATTTCACTGCACGCATTTTCTTCCCACATTCCTTAATGCACTATTGGAAGATGCCCCAGTACACCTACACAACACAGTAACAGTGTTATGCCAAAATTTTTGAGCTGAGTCTCACAGAGCTTGACCACTGTGTGCTGTACTGCCCTGCTTGTGTGGTGTTCTGCCCAAGGCAATCACCCCTGAGGGCAATAAGTCACCTGGGCAGAGTGCCACACTGATGTGATATTTCACTATTGCATAGTATGCACTCCCAAATGTTATTGTGAGAATCACAGAACAAGAAACCCCAGAGAAGAGAAGTTACAGTACCTGTAATTTTATCTAGTACAAATGCTTTGTTTTCATTGCCTGAAAGAATGTGATATGTAACTTGTCCATTTCTTCCCTCATCAGGATCCTCTGCAATTATGTGGTGTACAAGGAAGCCCACCTCCACATCCTCCATGACATAGGAAAGAGGCAAAGACACAAAACTGGGACTGTTGTCATTGATATCTAAAATAACAATTTTCACAGCCAGGGAATCCAGGCGACGATCAGTCAGATTTATTGCCTGGTCTTCTGCAAACACCGTCAAGATCACAGAATGAGTAATCTCCCTGTCCAGTGGAGAAGCTGTGGTCAAGGTGCCATACAAAGGGTCAATAAGAAATGGATTTTCATCACCCATGTTACTAATTTTTAAGGAATACTCTATTTTGCTGTTCAGAAAACTGCCATCTCCATCCTTTGCATTGAATGTGTAAACCAGACTGCCAACAGGTACATTTTCTTCTATGCCAATCACTACAAAGTCATCTTGAAAACATGGAGTATGATCATTCTTATCTTCCACATCAATACTTAGGAAGACAGTGCTATTTTGTGGGGGATTATTATAATCCTTTATAATAACTTGCAAAAGAAAGTGTGAATCTGTTTCATAGTCAAGCTCCCTGGAAAGATAAAGGTCTCCTGTCAAGCTGTCTATTTCAAAATGAACATTATCATCTTCAGCAATACTGAAATGAAGTTTCCTGTTAAGTGCCAGATGGTTACTCGGCGCCTTCAGAGAATCCAACACTTGTGCAGGTTTAAAATTCTCAGGTACGACAAAGTGCTTGAAGTCTTGAGAGAAGATAGATCTCCTGTTGGGAAGTGGGATCACCTGCAACCAAAACACAAAGTCAGCAATATTTTCCCACTGTTATTATGACTATTATAACGTGTAGTTGGCTACCTGGATGCCAGGTACCAGCAAAGATGCTTTCTCACTCCCCTCTGCCATTGGACAGGGGACAGAAAACATAATGAAGGTTCATGAGCTGAGATAAGGACCAGGAGAGATCACTCAGCAAATACCATCTCAGTCAAAACAGACTAGAATTAGAGATAATAACTCAACTTATTGCTAACAAAATCAGAGCAGGATAATGAGAAGTAAAATAAGACCTTAAAACACACCTTCCCCTCACCCCTCCCTCCTTCCCAGCTCTACCTCGTGCTCCAGGGATGCAGGGAGACAGGGAATGGGGGTTAAAGTCAGTTCATCACCCGTTGTTTCTCCCATTGCTCAGGGAGGGGAGTCCTTAAGTCTCTCTAACTGTGGTAACAGCATTTGCCTTGCCTGGACTGAAGCATGTTACTACAAGCTATCCAAAATTAACCATCTTTAGGGTGACTTGAGACTAGCAGCCTCAATGACATTCTGCCTCTGACAGAGGAATGCACAGGTGGCCTGGACAAAGCAGTCCCACTGTGGCTTGATGAACAGCAGGTGGCTGGCTACAGAATGAGCACATGCTGCATCTCACACTCCCATGAAGAGCAGCTCTGTATAAACCAGCACAAAGAAATGAGATATCCTTATACAAGATTATGGAGACAGAATTTAGAAAAGAAAGCAATTTAGTGGAGAAAACAAAAAAGTCTACTCTCTTCCGCACCTTCAGTCCCACTTGATATTTGTTTTTCTTTCTGCCTACCAGGATATTTTCCTCCTATTTTACAGTGTTTCTAATGACCTTCTACTAAAACACAAGCATCATCTATTTGCAAGATGATCCAGAATGCTGCTGTACATTCTTAACAAATCAAAATGAGTCTGCCCTCTCATTTCCTCCCTCAATAGAAGGAAATGAGGCTAAGGAAAACTACCATAAGACAAGGTACTTACAACTTTGAACTTCTTCCTTTTTTCAGTTTATTTCTCAGTCTTCTTCCAAAACTGGATTTTTTCTTCAAAGAAACCAAGCATTTAATGCAACTGTTCTATCTGTACAACCCGAACAAGTACCTGGATGTAAACAACAGCATGTCCTTGAAGCGAAGGCATCCCCTGGTCCTTGGCTGTGACCGTGATTCTGTAGTCAGATCTCTCAGCATGTGACAGAGGCCGGGTTGTTCTTAACTCTCCACTGACAGCATCAATCTGGAAGTATCCTATATCCTCTTCTGTGAGGTAAAAATGGATATGTGTAACTTGCAAATCAGTAACAGCTTGCCTCCATAGTACTGAACATTGTAATGAACAGTGAAAAAGAGCAGGACCTGGAGGAAAGGAACCTGCTGCACTCATTTGGATCTCTCTGGCTTGTTTGGTTCACCTCCTCTTCTTTCACTGAGTGCACAGTTATTACAAACGACTTAATGTGGATTTAGAAAAATATGGAGAGAAACTCCATAGAGTACTAGAGCAACTGTCCAGTTTTGTACCAACTTTACTCACATCAATGGTGTGTGCACCAGGAGAGCAATAGATAGCCCAGGACTGGTCCTCATATTTCTACCCTTGGCAGACAGGGCCAGAGAAAGAATTGTCTTAGTCTCCAAACTGGCACAAAGGGTCAGGTATCTCCTGTGACTTGCAGATTATGGGAGCAGCAAAGAGCACTGCTGACCCCTACAATGCACTGACACACCGTGACTGCAGGGAGGCACCTGCCCTGCTTGTGCTCTGCACCAGCAGCCAGCTGGGGGGTAGCTACAATCTTACAGTAAGATGTTGCAGAGCAACGCCTGAAGATTGGAAATTATGCTTGTATCTTTCATCAAGGACTGGTGGCAGGCTAATAAAGTGGCTTTTAATTAAAGTTATTACTTGCAGCCACATCATTTATTTGGGAGTTGCAAAGAATAATTTTACCACAGATTAATAAATAGCTCTTTGTGACTTAGAATTATAGAATCATTTAAGTTGAAGAAGATCCTTAAGATCATCATATGGAACCTTTAACCCAACACTGCCAAGTTCACTAAACCATGTCCCTAAGTCTAAAACCATGTCCCTAAACCATGTCTACATGTCTTTTAAATACTCTGGGGATGGTGACTCCACCTCCTCTTTGGGCAGCCTGTTCCAGTGCTTAAAAAACCATTAAGTTAAGAAATTTTTCTAATATTCAATCTAAACCTCCCCTGGGAAAAGAGACTGACACATAGCTCCCCCATTTTCAAGAAATGGAATACAAATTACTTTCAAATTTTAGTAGAATGGGAAAGTATCTATTACTTTGTATACATCACCAGAAACTGAGAAAATCACAATTGTTACAAGTACTTCTCTCCTAGAAGTACTTATATTCAGCTTTCTGTTATGTGAATCTTTAATAAGGTGTGCTAGTGGGTTAAATAAAGTCATGCAGCATAACAGCTGCTATTACAGTAAGCAACTGTGGTAAAAATAAATTCAGTGCAGATGTAGTACACAAAACACGCATAAAGAACTGTATTTCCATAGGCACCTAAGTGAGCATGAAGCTGTTTACGTTCTCCAAATCTGCACATTCAAATTAGCTAACTGAACATATAGATGTTCACTTTTGTATCCAATTACATCACCTGCAACCGTAAAATATTTGCACCTGTAACATTTGAAGAAAAAAAACACTCGGCAAACTAGTAGGAAAACCGGGTTCTCACAAACAACAAATAGGAGTTTTTTCAATATTGTTCTGCTATTTTTTGCGTGAATTTGGTTTTCTAATTCTCCATCCGTCCCTTCTGGGTTGAGTCTTACTGTCTGGAACATTAACAAGGAAATTGCCAACAAAAGGAAACAATATATAGAGACAATTATATTGAATGAGACAGTCATGCATTTTGCATTTTTCATGGTCGTTTCAAAATATTAATGCTGCTATATTACTGTTTTCATAAATAGCTTTTGGTTTACTTTCCTGGTGTAGGTCCCAACAATATGTCTGCAGTCACAGATCTGCTATTTTGTTCTATATAATATTTCATGACTCAAAATCCCAGCTAAGCAAAAGTTACAAGAAATATGAGAAACAGAACACATAATGTGAATTGCCTGCATGTATTTTTAGTATTTTGCTAAAACCTACACTTATAGTTACACTAAAATTCAAATATTGCATGAAATAGTTTTGTGCACATTTTGGTGGCAATGAAAGTAACAAAAAATCTGAAAATATTGGAAAGAGATGTATAGAAGAAAAACTCCTTGGGACTTCCATTTTGTAAGTGTTTTGCATTTTCATTTTTTTATCTGATATTACACTATAAAGACAGTCTAAACGGAAATGCCCCATGCCTATTTTTCTAGTATTTTTATCAATCTATTTTTAAAATGTATTCCAAGTGTAACCATTTGATTGAAGGTGAGAAAAAATTTTTATGCTGAGAGAAAAGTTTAACACCCATACAGCATGTCAGTCATTGCTCTAAAAGCTCATGCTCACTGCACTTCCAAAACATTCCCTTAGCTCTCATCTCCATAAGTTATGTGAATTAGACAACTGCTGCCTATATAATACACCCTAAACATGTTCTTTTGTGTCTCAGGAGAAAAGGAAGAAAATTTAGGAGAAATGGATAAGAAATAAGGAAACTGGAAAGAGCAAATGAAGATTGGAACAAAAAATTAATCTCCCAATAACCAGACTCTCGTGGCCCCAGTCTCTTCTTGAGCTTGCAAATGTAACCTGCCATACATATGTTTTTACAATTAATATTTTCACCTCTGCCTTGTCTAACCTGTTGACCAGGCTTTCATTTACATGAGGTTCTCCAAAACTCACTCTCTCAGCTCTGTGCTCTTTAAGATGATCACAGAGTGTGGTTAAACAAACAAACAAACAAACGTGGCCTGAGAAGCACCAAGCAATGTGTTACTGTGAACTTTGGCTGGCTGAACATTTAGGCCTTACAGAAACTGGCATTTGGGCAAAATGGCCCAGAAAGCAGACACAAACTAACACTAGAAATTTCTCAGAGATCAGTGACCTAAGCACATAGTTAGCTATGTATTTTTACCTAATTTCCTGAGCAACTGTTTCTTTCCTAGGTGTTAAAACAGTTAGTGCTCCGACCATGTCCTCCTCCTCTGAGATGATGGAAAAGCTGTTTCCCTTAACAGAAAAGAGGAAGGCAATGTCATGGCTCCCAAAGAACCTGAACATGACTTCTGCAGAAATGTAGCCCTCTGCAAGTCTAGGAATGCTCCCTGCATGCTGCTTGCTACTCATTCTGGAGAACAAGGACTACTTCACAGACACAGGCACAGCACTTGCCAATTTGGGCATGTTAGCAGTGTAACTAGGCTTCTCTTGGCTCTTGTGTGGTCAAAGGCTAATGTTGCATTCACATAATTGCTCCAAATATAACTGTAAAAACCTCTGTCAATGCTAGTCTTAACACGCAAAGAAGTAGTTCCAGATGCCCTATAAATACATACTAATTTCTGCTATAAATGCTATATTATATCCTATTGACAGTCATAAAGAAGACCAGGCAAATCACTTTCCAGTTGCCAGCATCACAAAGGAATACACAGTACACACAGAGGGCTTAACCTCCCTCTGTATTAGTGATAATGCAGAAGTGGACGTAGGGTCATGTGACCACCCATTTCCATACACATACATTTTTACAGGATGATATGCTTTGATTTTCTAGGAAGAGGCATTTTGAAGTTTTAGGTTACTTCCCTGTAATCTAAAATTCATCTGGTGTGTAAACCTCATAGTTCTTTCACAGATTTTTCCTCATGTATTTTGCTGGCAATTGTCATTAACATTCCTGCATAGCTTAATACATTGTTTCTCTCATCACATTCCTTTAAGATCTCAAGAACATTAAAAATTACCCAGCAACATTTACAAGCTTAACAGCTGACACTTGTAGCAGTCCCATGACTGAAGAATAGAGCACTGGTCTGTGCAGAGTTGTCCAATTAACCTGCTGTCTCTCTGTTTAACAAATATGGCTGTAAATCAGATCATATTTCTTCTTCATATTTAAGTACTGAACAATGCCCCAGAACTAGAAAATACTATTTTAAATATAAAACAGGCACAAACTTCACCATGAAACAGAAGACCAGATGTTAAAGGTTGTGAGCCAACTAACAACAACAAAAATTAGTGTCAGAGAAGCTCAGCTGTTTCTGGATTTGTTTATCAGGAAAATATCTAGTTCCAAGGCTGGGAGGGATTTTTTAGTGCTTTTTGCATTTGAAAGAGAGGGAGATGGGGGTGTGTTTGCTGCTGTTTTTATCCCTTTGTTCTTTCCAGAGACAGCTTTTGTAAGACCAGCCATATTTTGTGTTGCTAGTCATTTTTATAATTTGAATTCTTACTTACTCCCCTCTGGGGCTCTGAAGTGAAGCCAGTAAGAAAAGTCAATGTGCTGTTTAAAGGAAGGGGATATAGTTAGATACATGAACAGGCAGAGACCCCTGAAAAACACTTCTGGTACTGCCTGGCCATCAATTTTCAAACAAAGGGTTGCACACTACTTTTTCACAAGCAGGATCTTTTTTGTGCCAAATATCCTTACAATGCAGAAGTCTAAGATACCATCCAATTCCCTCTGGGATAGGCAGTTATTTATATCCAAATTAAAGGAATAATGTTTTCTTGCCCTGATGAAACAGTAAACTCTGCATGCAAATTATTATAGATTACAAATCCCAAGCTTAAAATAGTATTGATTACACTAAACTGGTAGAATAGAATGTAACAGAAACCAAACAAAAAAGAAATAGCTCTGCTCCTGGTAGCTCTTACTGTTTTGAAGCAATAGTGAAGGAAAGCAGGAGGAACAGACCTGTTTTCCTTCCTGGTTATAGATGGAGGTTGCACTTTCATGAAAGTGCTGCAAGTGGTATGCAGCAAAACCAGACATCTATGTCTCCTACCAACATTAGTACCCCAGTCCCACTCATGTTCTAATTTAGGGCTGCTCTGTAATTAATTTCATCACAAACAAAACTGGATCCTATAGCTTACCCCAGAAGTGAACTATTACATGTCGGAATCATGGGGAAAACTAAGGAGAAGTGTTTTTAGGCAGCCACTCTATGTCAGCTTAACACAATGCTAAACAAAGGGTGGAACCTGAACTAAAAACTACAAACCTCATTGTTTGCCCAGATTATCTGCTGATCCCTCTGATCCCTGTCTCAGACTGTCACAAACTGTTATTTTAGCAGGAAAATTTTCAAGTGGTCATGGGAAAAGAGAGAACACTTTTCCTTTAAGATGTTAAATAACTGACTGAAATACAAAGCTCTTCAGTACATGATCATAGTCCTAATCTTTTCTGAGTTCTGTTTGAACACTCTAGCCAGCCACAGAAGCAACTAAACCCCATGAAAGATAGGGCAGAGAGCAAAGGAAGGAATGGCAGCTGCTTGCATTTCCTTAGGTACTTCGTAAGACACATGATGGTGCTGTTTCCTATTTACAAAGGCAGTTTTAGTCTACCACACACAAAATAAACATAACACCTTCTATGATACATGAATTTTCTAAAATGCTAGTTATTTTAATGTATCTTTTTGTATTGTAACCCTTTAAATTCTTACCTGATTCTAACGAATATACTACAACACCGTTGTTTCCAGAATCCAAGTCTTTCGCAAAGATGGTGGTAACGAGCGTCCCTGATGGCTGCCCTTCCAAAACCTGCCAGCAAGCAGTTTACAAATGATTTGCAATTATACATGGATAAAGCCAGTCTTCCAACAAATCCCTTGCCGTAACACAAGAGTTTAGCTGCTGCTCTGTTTTCCATTTCAGTAATACTGACAGCGAGTGCAACCAGCATTTCAGGAGATGCTTAAACTACAGAGCTCTAGCAACCCTCTGCCGCGGTCTGCCTAGAACGCTAACTCAACCACCTTTACTGCGGCAAGCTCGGGGGTGGGAAACCAAAAGGGAAGCATCCCCCGGCACACAGGAGCAGCACCAGGGGCCCGTGTTATCCTCCCGCTCCGGCGGCCCGCAGCAGCCGGGCGCGGCCGCGGGGCGGCGCTGCGCGCTGCGCGCTGCCCAGCCCACCTGGCGGCGCAGCGCCCCCTGCGGGAAGCGCGGCGCGTGGTCGTTGCGGTCGCGCAGGGAGATGCGCACGGCGGCCGTGGCGCTGCGCCGGGGCCGGCCCGCGTCCGTCGCCAGCACCCGCAGCTCGTGGTGCGCCCGCTCCTCGCGGTCCAGCGCCGCCCAGTTTATGATTTCGCCTGACGGCCGAGGAAAAAAGGGGGAGAAATGGAGTTAGGCCTTTAGCGTATGCCAGCACTCAGCGCGTGCAATTATGCATTTAATGTGAAATATTAATGCGTGCCCTCCCATACACCCGATCACTCACATGGAAACCACACCTTTCCAAACCTCATCCTGTCAATCACAGGATGTTTCTACAGGATGAGGTTTAGAAAGCTGAGGTTTTGCGTATGTACTTCAGTACTACAGGATGAGGTTTGGAAAGCTGAGTTTTCATATGTACTTCAGTGCCCTGTGACATCTTTTACAGTACACCGGGTGCCCCAGAGCAAACGTATAAAATGCTATGTACCAAAGAGCTGACCTTCCAAGGAAATCCATCTGGCCTTCACCGCACTTCACATAATACATGAGCCCAGGGGTTTAACTGCTGACAAGGGGCCTTTATTAATTATGCACATTACTCATAAACCCTTATGTCTCCCATACATTCTGGCAAACCCAGCAAATAAGTCTGACCAATCTTCCCCCTATCTGCTTAGCCATACCTAATATAGCTGGAGACTTGCGGCTGACCAAAGCTCATCACACAGATAACCACATGGATTTTTTTTTTTTTAAATCTTCTTCGTTAACTCCTAGTATTCTGTTTGCCTGTAAACTTCCACAAGTGCACTCAAAAAAAACCTGCTTTTATTTTGAGATTCATACAGAGAAGTTCTGGGAAAGCCTATTCACTCCCCATGGGGACTGGACATCTGGAAATAAGAATTTTGAACAGCAGATTTTTGCTCCCTACATACCTTTCCATGCTCTGGTCTCTGGTGTTATACTGGGTACACATAACCTCTATTACTTGAGGCATTTGGGATTCACTGCAGAGTACACCCTATGCTGGGAAAAATTTCTCTCAGACAATTTTATTTGTGATGCCATGTATAACATGAACTCAGTTTTGATGTCAGTTGCAGAAGTGTTCACAAGTATTTTAAATCACTTTGTCTAACTTCCTAAGTACCTTTATAGTTACTTATGGCTGATCTGTACTTTTCAACTCTACTTGATCACAGGCAAAAAAATCTCTCATATGAACTATTGAAGCTATAACTTAAAACTTCTCCTTTTAATTTGTTTCAGCCAAACACTGAAACTTATGACCAAGTGACCTGAACAGAATAATGAAAAAAAAAAATCCTAAGGGCTGGTCCATTCTTCATAAAAATGTATTGGGTTTATTTCATTCCCCAAATAGTGAAGCTCTGAGTTAAAATATTCATATATCAACCCAAAAGATCCACAGCAGTTCCTGAAAGCTTTATACTTTACTTCCGTACCCCTAGGGAAGGCTGCTTTCCAAAAGCAGTATTAGGCAGATTACAAATCATAAAATGCTACCTGTGTTGGAATTCATCTTGAAATACTTTCCATCAGACAAGAGGAAATAGGAAAGCTGTCCATTTCTTCCTGAGTCTTTGTCAACAGCTGTAATGGTGCCAACCACACCACTGGGAATTGGATTTTCCTCAATTTCAAAGAAGTAGCTCTCATGCAGAAACATGGGAGAATGATCATTTTCATCCAGGACATTAACTATTATAGATGTACTTGCATTTTGCCTAAGGTTTTCATCCTCAGATGTGCTGACCAAGGCTCTAAAACTCAGCATCTGTACACATTCATAGTTCAAATGTTTCCGAAGATAAATCCAGCCAGTATCAGAGCTGATTCCAAATGCAACAGAATCAGTACTGGGCTCTAAGGAATATGTCAGATTGGAGGTAATGCTGCGTGGATCAAGTGAGTGGGCTTGAACCTGAAGGATTTGGGCACCTGGAGAGGTAGCTTCACTGACTTCTACTTGATACACCAAGCTTTGGAAAACCAGAGTAGGGCCCATCTTCTGCTCTTCAATAACCACAGTCAACATCAGCAAAGAAGTCAGAGGAGGACTTCCACAGTCTTCGGCTGCTATGTGTAGAGTATATTCCTGCTGCTTTTCCGCAAATATTGTCCTGGTAAGGTTTAGCACTCCAAGACTTGGATCAATGCTAAATGCATCTGACTGCTTGCTTGCAATACTGTATTTGATTGCCCCATTTAGGCCACTGTCTTTGTCTTCTGCATGAGCAATGTAGACAGCAGTGCCAGGAGGCTGGGTATGTGAGATAGTTACCTTATCAGATTTGGTAGGAAATACTGGAGGGTTGTCATTAATGTCTGTCACAGATATGTTGACTTGAGTGCTGCTGTAGACAGGGGAGTTACCCAGCTGTGACTGGACAGTGAGCACCACAACAGCCTGAGCTTCGTGGTCAAGCTGTTTCTTGGTGCGGATAATGCCAAACTGGGGGTCGATAGAGAATTTTCCATGCGGATCACCAGAGCAAATTCTGTAAGAAACCACTTCTAACGAATCTAGAAGTGGAAACAACAACAAAAAATGTAAAAAAGAAAAAAAAAAGTGATAACAAACATTGGCAAGAACATCTGGGGAGAATGCATGCTGTTAAATTCAATGGAATAAATGTAAGCTACACAGATGTTTGACATTCTTGGGCTTTTTATGCTTCCTTCTTCCCATCCCTGGGGCCCTTCAGTAAAATATGAATGTATACAGTTTGTCCACTTCTCCACTGTTTGATTTTCATCACACTGGTATTATAAAACTCTATAGAGAAAATCACATAATAGCCTCTTGTTTTTCCCTGATCTAAAAACCAGAAAAAACACTCCTATAAATTAGTCTTGTGGGAGCAATAAATTTGTCTTTCACTACACACAGGCATTCACTATAGCAAGGAATGAAACAGGTGGCAGTTTCCTGAAAAAAAAGATTTATTTTAATAAACTTACTGTTCCTAGGTGACCATAGTTGTAACATTCATACGTTAGATGCTACCTAAAGCACAGCCTGTCTAAAGGCTCACTACCAAGGCCACCCCATGGGTGTCCACCCTGAGGACAGTCCTTCCTGAAAGAAAGAAATGGGAGGTCCTAACTAATCAAGCTTGTATGAAACCTTGTCATCGACCACTTTACATTTACAGATCCATCATCAGCCTGTTATATGGACTCTCAGATCCCACTGCTCTGCATAGGAACCAAATACTGCTCTCAGGACAGGGCTTTTTATGACCAAGGACTGTCAGGAGCTAACCCATTTCCCTTTACAAATGATAACAAAACCAGATGGATTAAATATATTTTCAAAAGGTCCCACAAACATTCATCTGGACTTCTCCACTTAATTTGAGACAATGTGGGGTTTTGTTCGGTTGATTTTGGTTTGGTTTTTTGAGAGGTGGCCAGGAGCACTTCTTGCAGATCTCCTGAAACTTCTGAATACTCTCTGATTTTAAGTATTGCTCTGAGATTTGCCTCACATGGCTAATGCTTTAACATGAACCAGACTGTCACACTTACTTAAACTTTCACAACATGCTTCCTATCTCCCCTTTACAGTTATGGAAATCCACCAGGAAGAAAATGCCAAACTCTATGGACCACCAAGGAGAGTACCATGAATCTCCAACTGTTCTAAAGAGTATCCTGATAAACCAGCCATTACACCAGCTGCTGTAAATACCAACAGTAAATTCTATTTAATGCTTGACAGACTGAAAATCATCTACAGCTATTTCTAGTGAACAGTCACAACAAGAATACAACAATCTCTGACTGAGAATGTGACTTACTTGGAGGCTCTCTGGCTTTAACAGTGCCAACCACGCTGCCTTCAGGTGCATCTTCTGGAACAGAAAAGCTGTACCGGGATCTCTCAAATATGGCAGGGACCAAAACAGTCTGAAGGATGTTTACTGTGACAGCTGCATTGCTGGCAGAGGGAAGGCCACCCCCATCCCTAGCAGAAACAGTCAGGAAGAGTGCAGAATGTGCCAGGTGGCCAAGAGCTGAGGTCAGGTAAATAATTCCTGTAAGTACACAGAAATAAAACAGCACTTAAGAGAGATGTAAGATAACATTTAGCAGGCTGTCAAAATAGTTTCAACATGTATTACTACTCATAAAGAAGGTCAGACCATGTGGACAAAAATCAGCACTCCCAATTCAATTTTTGAGAGCCAAGTTCTTTTCAAACTATATGATCTTCACCATTCACAGAGCCACTGAGCAAGTTCTGCTTCAAAACACAGTGTCCATAATTTTGATTTTAGAAAAATATTCAGTTAAATCTTTAACAATGCTGAATTTTACTACTACTACTAGGCTACAGCAATTTGGAAATGCATTGGGGTGGAAAAAAGGTATTGTTAAAAAAGATTAATTTATCTTTGCAAATGGTAAAGTGAATGTTATTTCAAACAGGCTGCAGAGACATTCTGCTTAAGTGACTCCTGAAATAAAACATCCACACAAATGGAGTCAATGCCCCAAAATATAAATCTTAGGAGCAGGGGCCTATGTGGAAAGTATCTGAGAAGGAATCACCTGCTGTCTGATCACAAGTTTCTGTCAAAATACCCTTTAATAGTGAATTCTAAGGTCCATTGCATTTGCAAGCTGCTAACAATTACATTTTATATAAACTGTATGAAGTATTAATTGAAAAGAAAATACAATGTTCAGTCCCCAAATACAGCACACTGGATGTATATTTCTCAAGATAATCTATTTGTGAAGTAAGTTTTTCAACATGAAAATTAAGATGAAAGGTGAGCAAATGCAGGAAAATTTTTCTTAGCAATAAAGTTAAGTAATATACACTAAATGCTAAAATCACAGTGTGCTAAGTAGTAAAATCGCAGTAAACTCAAGTGATTCAACTAATAGGGACAACATTTACAAATCTACAGATATTTTTAAGGAATCACCTAGTTTTTTGTAGAACCTGGTGAACACACAGCTCTGGTGAAGACTCTGGCAGTTCAGCAAAACCAAACCTTTAAACTTTGGGCCACCTTTATAATTTCCTGGCTGTCAAGACAAGTTTAGTAGGGATGATGTCTGCTATTCAAGTTGGACATTTAGTGATTAGACAGGGTAAAACTAGAGTTAGCTCAAAGTATCTTAGGAGAATCAATGCATGGTTCAATGAGAATATATTCTCTCAGAATTTAGGGTGAAACCACAACTCTGATTTTCTACAATCAAATTTTAAGCAGAATAATGGAAAATAGATAAACCCTTATAAATATTCAAATGTACATGCAGTATACTTTCCAAATATACTGTCAAGACACAATAAACTGTGTCTTGACGTGCTTAAAATGCAGTAAAAGTGTCTTTAGGATTAAGGAAAAATGCTTTTCACTAACAAAAAGGGGACACTTATTCCAGTGGTGACAAACCACACTAAAAGCTCAACAGTGATATAGATGGGTCTGGGGTTCAGTACTGATCCAGCTCCTTTGCTAACAACTGATGCAATTCTAAGAAACAACCTTATTTTGGCTTTTTTTTTTTTTCTTTTTTTTTTTTTTTTTTTTTATGGTTGAGTTTTATGATTACTTAAGCAGCTCAACCAAGTAGTCCTTCAAGGACATAAACTTTTGGCATTTCCTAGAGTAATCTGAGCAAGTGCAGCTTGAAGGAAAAAGGGGTTTAACTGTTTTTCCCTAGAGGATAAACATATACATATGGATTTTTAACGTAATTTCTGTCAGTTTAATTCAAATCAATCAAATGGACTGTATGTTACTAATTTGACCAACTGGATATTTTTCTATGGACAAGAACATAAATATATCCTTCTCATTTTAGATACTTCAAGAGGTATGTGGAGAACTGGAAAACTTCTACAAAAAAGCATCAAACTGAAAAACCTTACTCTTGGAGCAGTAACTAAAGACTTCAGAACATCCTTTAGCAAAGGGTGGAGCAAACAGTGCTCCACTCCAGGAGGTCTGAAGACCTGATGGAACAGAAATATTTCAGAACCAAAGCTCCTTCTCTGCTGACCTAGACACATTGCAGCACACTCTATGCCAGTTCAGTTACGGAAAGCAAAAAGAAAATTAATAAAAGCTTTTTTTTCCTTTTCTCATTTTTTTGCTGTGTCATAGGGAAAAAGGGGAATAGGCAAGTACATCTCACCAAGTCAGCTCTTTTGCAGGACCAGGGACACCATAAGAACAATGGCAGAATCCAAGTAAAAAGTATGTGTTTTCCATATGGTTCCCTCCAACCTCAAAAACTGTAGTATGCAGAAATTTAATAACCCATTTTGACTTATAACTGTGTGCATTCTGTTTCTTTCAGCATTTGTAGGACTGGGCATTAGCTTTGCATCTGGTGATATATAATCTATAGAGACGCTTGAGATAGCTCTGCCATATGTTGGTGAACATGCCTCATTAGGCTCTAATATGGCACCACATGATGGGAAAGAAGCTGTAGAAGAAAGCAGCATCTGGGATTTCACTTTCTGTATGATTAGGTAAAACAGCAGACTGTGACGAAAATGGACAGTCAGGACCACCTGGGGCAAAAGCAGCTGCCAGCACACCTCACAGTCTGGCTGGGTGCATTTCATCTGCTGCAGCAGGGTGCAGGAGGTGCCCTGCACCCTTCTGTAAAGGCAGAAACACAGAGGACATTGCAAGGAGCAGGAACTGCCAAAGTCACAGTTTTAGAGTGTGAAACTAAACAGAAACATGTCTCACTAAGTAACAGGCTGAAGATGAACCACAATTTTTCTTTCTTCCTCATTCTGCAAATAAGATGGGCCTATTAATGTTATTAGCACAATTATCTGCAGCCTTTAATTCAAGGCTTCAGAGAACTTAAAAGACAATTAGGTTGCTGTGGTACAGAATATATTCTTCCATTATGAAAAACAGTTTCCATAAACATTGACAATGAAAAGGGAATAATGAGACAGCTCCTCTATGAGGAATGTTTACCAAAGCTCCCAACAGGGGACCACAAAGACACAAGTGTGGGTCTACTTTAAGGAAAGTGCCACCTTTCTTACAGCTTGACCCACCATATAAATGAATAGTTTTATCTGCTGCATTTAAAAGCATTTAATTCCCATTTTTCAAATTAATATTTATATCACTGCAATGCTTTGAAGATTTTACCTCTGATTAATTCCTTATTCTGCATGAGAGAGAGCTGGAATCAATTCTGTTTCACAGGTGAATAATCCTATAATTACACACCAGATGAAGCATTAACATTCAGCCTCATTCACACCTTGGCAATCTCATTTTCTTGACTAGATCTGCATGGGCGTAACTGATTGCAGATCCCAACTCTTATAAATCAAAAGCATGACATACAGACTGCCTGCTGCCTGGATATAATCTGGATACAGATTTCAGGCAGAACCTGCAATGCTGGATGCATGTTAGCAACTGCCACTGCAGGCTGTAGTCTGGGAACAGCTCTGCTCCAAGGCAGGTCAGCACAGCCATGCTGGAATTTACAGATGTTTTGCTGCAGAACAATCTGTGCTTAAGGGCTAGCAGATATCATTACAATGGTTTGGAGGACTGAATGTATGGGGAGAACTAGTACTATTGAAGGCAAAATCATGACTGCCAACTCTTTCATCTGCCTCATACTTCCTCACTCAGCGTACATGGTAGGACATGAATTTCGAAGAGGTCTTCCTCTTCAGTTTGTGCCTATTCACCCAGAAAGTGCAAATGCACTAATGAGGGACAGGACTCTGTGTCACCCACCATCCTCGAGCAATGGCAAAATTTCTCAAGGGATTTTGGTGTTCTTATTTTTGTGGAGGTGTACCCTATTCAACCGGTGGGTTAACTGCTGTTTCTCAACAGTTAAAGGCAGGAGACAGGAATCCACATGTAATGATTCTTTTAAAACACGTTTTTTATTATATTCATGATCCTGTGTTCAGTCCTAATCTTACAACAGCATACAGCACCAAAGAAGGTTCATTCACTAAAAGAACTTTTTCTATGGGAAAAAATCAAATTAGTTAAACCAATGGGATTTCCACACACATCTCCATCTGGGCATTTTGAAAAATCTGTTTTTGCACAGGGTTCTCCCATAAGTAAAACAAAAATCAGCCCTACATTTATAGCCATTTGTAGGTAAACCAAATGTTTTCCACTAGTCAAGTGTTGCAAAGACAAAATCAGGATGCACTAACTTCAGTAACAAAGTCTGGATTGTATAGGTATGCATACTTAAATGGCTTCTAATATTTTATCATTATATCATTTATATCATTGTTCATGAAATAAAAAAAAATAAAAAAAAACACAAAACAAAACAAAACAAAAAAACACCACACACACACACAAAAAACTTTAGGACATGGCATGAGGAATAAAATCAACAGTTGCCAGTGGTTTTACCTAAGCCCTTGAAACCCAACACCCTAACAAACTTTAAATGATGGCACTATTTCTTCAGCAAATAACCTAGGATGGGCCAGCTGGCATCACCTGACACAGCTCAGACAACAAGCAGATGGCCAAAAGGTCCATATGGTTCCTTGCCCCAGTTCACCTCCAAAGCTGGCCACTGGACCTGCTGTTCACTACCGTGCAGGTCAGAGCTGACCCACTGATCTGCCCAGAGCAGCCACCCCAGCTCGGCAGCTTCCCAGTGCAGGGGTGCCTGCACAGCTTTGCTTCTTATGTGTCAGAAAAAACTTCAAGATGAGCACAGAGGGTGCTCCTCCAGAAGATGGATGCAGTTAGAAGGTGTGCATTTTGCATGAACATTAAAATTAGCATTGTTTCAAGGGAAAATGGTGGTGTTTCTGCTTGACATTTCTATTTAAGTTTATCCAACTTACTGCCTATGCTGTCATCTTGGCACTGCATACAGGTTCCAGCTTTAGCATTTTATCTGTACCTAAAATGCCACTTTTTTAGTGAAGCTGCATTCTTGATGGTATCCATAGCAACACTGCAAAATAAACTTCCAGGGGAAGGAAGGAATTAATAAGGAATTATATTGTAATTACAGTCTACCTGTAATACACACAGCTTCAGCTCACATGAAGAGCCTTTAAAAAACTTACTTTTGATAGCACAAATGCTGGTTTGCATTTCAGCAAAGAAAAGGGCTTCTTCAGCTTGAAAACATTCAGTGTTTGAATGTTTTTGTACTAAATAATTGATCAAACCCATATCAATCTTTAGGCTACATTTGTACTTTACAGGTCTCATACCCCTGCACTGGAGATGCTTTCAACACTGGCCCCTCTGTAGCAAATTCTTGTGCTCAATTCATATTTTCCTCTTAGAAAGAGAAACAGATATAAAAGGACTTAGTGTCTACAACCATATAAACAGTATATAAACAGTATATAAACATACTGTGTTTAATCACAAGAATTTGCTTAGCACATGAAAGTCTGTTCCAGAGCACTTCATCAGACCCTGACCATGTTGGGAGTCTGCAAATAACAAAGCAGTACCTGGATTCATAAAGTAATGTAAGTTTAACCTTGCAGCTCCCCCAGAAGCATGACACTACTATTTCAAATACTATAGGTTACAGAGAGTTTTAGTGAGCTAAAAAGTATTCATCAACACATAAAATACGAATTTCTAATTACAGCAGTTCCATTATTCACAAACAGAATACCCACCTGAGCATCAGACTCTAATGTTGAGCAAAAGAGGACACAAATATAGTTCTAGAATGGTTTTCTATCATCTAGGCTCAGTTTTCTCTTACACAAGTGCTTTTAGACAGTCTTGCAATTTGGGATGTAAAATTTTATGTCCCTATTTTTCCAGTGTAAAAGATCAAGTGCCTCCTAGATTTCTCTATTTTGTACTGTTACATGTTTAAATAGTTATTGCCTAAAAAAAAACCACAAACAAGCAACACCACGAAAACCCCAACAAAACTCTACATTTTCAGTAAAGCAGATAACTGAAGAGATATGATTTGCTGTTACAAGGAGATTTCCTTTGTTTCTGTCCTGGTTTATTTCCTTTAATCTGACCTAATAGTAACTCAGGGCATGTTTGCTGTCTGATTGTGTACAAAGTGAACATTCTCACACAAACACGAGTCCATCCAGAAATCAAAGCTTACACCAGTAAGCAGGCAGGACTTTGGCATTCCTGTATTTTCAAAGACAAAGGCAGAGATCTTCCCCCGCAATCTGCACAGCTCCAGCCCTGCCACACCTTCTCAACAGGTCGCCTTTCCTTGCTTAGTTTATCAAAGATTTCCAAAAACGTCTTTTTAACCAAGGACCTTTTCAGTCAAGACCTTTTCAGTCAAGACCTTTTCATGAAATCAAGCTGCCAGCCTCTAGATCCAAAAATAGCTCAGTGCACGACCTGGTAACAAAACTCGACTGCCACAGTAACCAGGGAATGGTATTTCTTTAAAAGCACTGTAGAAAAAGATGTATCAGGACAAATACAGAATGAAGCCTGAGAAGATGTTTGCTGTTCCTATATTAAAAGCATTACAAAACATTCCAGATACTGCCCTTCATTTCCATGAACTGATTTTCTGCTGCACACCCTTCCCTACTACATTCATTCTAACATCACAGCTGTCTGCTGCCTTGGTGTGACCTGCCACTTTCTTCTTTTCTTTAGGTTAACTGAGAACACAAAGTACAGTAAATACACCCTGTACTCTGAGACCAATAAAGTCTCTAGCAAAGAAAAGGGTTGCTTGTCTGAATTTCACTGTATAAATATCACACTATTCCCCTCCTCTAAAATGGGAGGTTTGAGCATAACCTTTTCCTTTTCATAATTTTTTTTTAGCAGCCCACATCATCTGTGCAATGCTATGGAAGTTTGCTCTTTGCCTCTTCTGGTGGGTTCTTCTGTTTCTGAGATCTGACATTGGCTTAACTAGGAGAAAGGAGGGTGGACTAGAGTATTTTTGCTAATACTTTGCATTCTTTTATGCACAATAATCTCATGTACACCCCACTATTGCATGGTTGAGTTTTCGCCACATAGCTTGTAGGAATATTTCTCTTTGTAGATGGTTGATTCTACTGGATTTTATACATTAAAAAAAAAAAATTAAGAACTAGCAGAATGGATATTTTTTTCATGCTGTTCTGCTACACAACTTTCTTCCAGGGACAAAATCTGCACCCTTACACTTACTACAGCAAGTTTCGTGTGTTTCTAGGACACTATACTATTTTCTGCATTCTTTATGGTAAATGTCTCATTAGATGAGATCTCAGGGAAGGTAAATGTCCACAAATAACTCAGCTGAGACTGCTCATTTTTCCTTTTTAACTCAAACTTCTTCAAAGGTGAAAACTTATTGTGCTAAACCAACATCTCAGACATATTCCTCTGATTTGCAGCATTCCAAATAAACTATCAATAAAATATCATATGACAGATCAGAAAGACAGTAATTGAAGAAACTGCAGTTTAAAAAAAGAAGTGGCCTCAAAATGTTCCGAACTAAAACACTGCTAATTTTAAATGTTATTTATGTGAAGCTCTTCATATGTTTAGCAAATGTACTACATGCTGTAGGAAAATGCCAAGAGTAGTTTAAAAATAAACTATTTTTCCTACAATACTATACGAAAACATCATCAATCATCATAAATATGGCCTTGTTTTCTTTAGAAAGGGTGCATCCCCATTTTACTTTGATGCCTAGTACAATCTGCTCTATATTAAACACTATAATACATGGAGTTAAGTAAAGTTTTAGGGTTTTTTCCCCCCCATAAGAAGAAATGTTGGTATTTCAACACTCCTTTTCAACCTGTATTGCAATAAAAATAAAGCAAAAATTTTTCATGCAATTAAAATTGCCTAAGATGCATCTTAAAAAAAAAAGTTCTATTTTTTAATAAAACAAAATTTGTTAGCATCCTTAACTGGAATGAATCTATTCTGAACCAAATCAAAAGTTTATTGCAAGTTAGTATGCCATTAAATTGCATTTACATATGGTTCCATAGTGCAGTAATGAAAGTAGTACAGCACTAAAATACACACTGCCACAAGAAACATGTACCAGTGAGGCACTGTTCTGTACAACTCCTCTTCTTGTATCCATGACTAGGCACTGTTAAAGTGATAAGATGCTGGAATTAAATTCAGCTTTTGGTTAAGGTACTTGTATTCTTAAATTTGCATGATCTTTAGGGGTATTCATCCTTTTATTCTTTGCCAACAGACTAAGCTCCTAGACTGCTCTACATCTTTTGCAGGACATTTTAGTCACATGCCCTTTGCTCTTCTGTTAAAAAGAAATCAGAGCACATCTTAAAGGGAGCAGGTTTTTAGCAAGTCAAAATTTCCTCAAAAGAATGCTCATTTTGCAGGAACTGTACTCCTCTGCTGATTTTTTTTTTAACGTTCAACAGCTCTTGCAACAAGGCTTGTCTGTTCTCCTCAAAATGTGTTTTTGGTGTAAATAAGTAGCAGGAAGTATTATAACAGAAGTGTGATCCAAGTATCTTCAAGTCAATGGAGAGATCTCCAACTACCTCAGCATACTCTGTTTATACACCAAGGGTTTGGCCGTGTGGGGGCTACAGGAGCAGCTTCTGTGGTGCAGACCATGGGAGGCAGCTGTCCCTCTGCAGCCTGTGGAGGTCCACAATGGAGCAGAGATCCACCCCCAGCCCATGGAAGATCCCTCACTGGAGCAGATGGAGGCCCAAAGAAGGCTGTGACCCCATGGGAAGCTCATACCTGGTGCAGGTTTGCTGGCAGGACTTGTGACCCCACAGGAAACCCACACCGGATCACTCCGTTCCTGAAGGACTGGACCCTGTTGAAATGGCCTACATGCTGGAGCCAAAGAAAAGTGTGAGGAGGAAGGAGCAGCAGACAACCTGTGATGAACTGCACAGTTCCCATTCCCCATCCTCCTGCACTGTGGGGCCAGAGGAGTTAAGAGAAAATTGGGCTTGAAGTGCAGGAAAAGGAAGAAGAGGGGGAAAACCTCTTTTATGATGTAGTTTTTATTTCTCATTACCCTCCTCTGATTTGACTGGCAATAAATTAAAGTAATTTCTTCAAATTGAGTATTTTTTGCCCATGACAGCAATTGCTGAGAGATTTCTCCCTGTACTTTTCTTGACCCGTACGCCTTTTGTCATCATTTTCTTCCCCTGTACAACTGAGGAGGGGAGTAATAGAGTGACTTTGGTGGGCACCTGGCATCCAGCCCAGGTCTATCCACCATGTTCACAGAAAACAAGCTCTATAAAATACACAAAAGGAAGGTCATAGCCTTTGTTCTAGTCATCTAATTTAGGTAGGAATCACAGAAACATGAGCCTAAATATCTTACAGAGTTGAAAGAAACAGACTCTAAATTAAATGCTTATACTTATGTAACATACACTGAGAGAATGATACTTTTTCTACATCATTTTCATGCTAGGTTTAAATAACAAATATGTTCACTTGAAGACAAACCAGTGGCTGCTGCCTTTTGCATAGCCTTCATGGAGGTTTTCTGTGCACACAGGGACTAGCTAGGGGATTTGTTTTAAGACTATGAACAGACTGCTTACCTGAAGACTGACACAAAGTCACACTAGTCCAGAATAATTTTCAAGGACTATTACTAATTTTGTTGGTTTGAAACAACTTCCCTGAACCAGAGCTATGATGATGATAACCATCTTTTTACCATCTCTCGAAAACAGCATCACTAAGATAAATGAAAAAATTAATTACATGCCCTTGGGTGAAGGTAAGTGTTAATGCTGTTAATGCCATGGAAGTTTACAAATTCTGTTGTAAATACTAAAGTCTTAAATTTAAGTACTGCATAGGTTTTCTGCCACACTTAGGATTGCACCCTGTGACTTACATTTTTAATTACCAGCTCAGCCATAACTATAAATACACTGTCTTTCAAATAGCTTGTTAGGTAACAATGGGAAAATAAACACACATAGCTCAAACAGTTTCTTAGCCAGAAGAGCTCTTCACTTGCTCTGTTCCAATCAATTAATGAGTACTGTTCAGAGATGATGCATGGATCAGATATCTACAAAAGGCAACATAATGAAGCCAAGATGTTGTTTACACCAACACTAGAAACAAATGATAGCAAGAGTCACGAACCAGCAGAGGAGCTGGTTTACAGTTTCCTATCCCTGCATTTTTCTAGTTACATAGTTCTTAAAGTGGTTTTTCTTGTGGAAAGTCTATCATCAATCAAATGAAAAGCACTTCAACTTTTTCAAAAATGGAAACACAGTAAATGTTATTTATGAGTACAAGAGCATATCACAAACAATAAATGCAGGGTCTAAATGCTAAAATAGCAAACAAATGTAACTAATAAAATCTCATTTAGAATTAAAAAAAAAATCAGCAGAATGTCTGCCTGGTCAATGAAATTTTCTTCCTTCCCACTCCCACTGAATCTATCTATTTACAACATCCACATGTCCCAGTGCTTGAAACAAAAGATGGAGCCCCTTCAAAGAGCCTGGATGTGCCTCAGCCTCACGATATCTATGTATCAAAAGCAGTATTGTTATATTCTATATAGTCAGGAGTGAACCAGCTAGTAGGATATTTTGAACACAGCTAATAGAAAAACTAAGAGCTTTAACAAACAAGAACCAGAAGCAAGCCATAGCAGTGAAGAATTTGGGTTTCAATTGTTATTTTACTGTTTTATCCATTTCTCTTCCAAAAATTCAAAAGTTAATTTTTAGTTAGTATTTTAAGTGCAGCAGTCAACAAACACCCCTGAATAAAATTACAGTGAGAAATTTTCATGAAAAAAAATTGAAAATGCCAAAAAAATGAGAAATTGCATATGTCATGGACAACAGCATCATATTGCATATATCTTAATGTATCATAGTGTAATGTGACTGTTTGCTACTAGTTATTTTAAATCTCGTAATAGTGAAAATATCTCTTTCTACATAAAGTATTAAGGGCCATAATGAACACAGTAAGGCAAAATTACTAATGCACTGATTTTCATTTATCTTTTCTAAATGCTCTATCAGTGAGAAAAAAATAATTATTTAAAAAAATAAAACTTATCAGGCAGGCAAATCCACTGAAATTCTCCAACACCATCATTGTCCCTCTGTCTAGGTGCTCTAATAATGAGAAGAGCAGATAAAACAGAATATGCCATACTGTAAATTGGAAAAACTGAAGAACATATCAGTAACAGAGTACACATCCTTAAGATCAGAAAAACAGAGACCAAACTGTAATATCATCTCATTTGGCTTGCTGGTTTGAGCATCCATCTCCTGGAGAATGCTTATTCCTTCACATACTTGTCCACTGCCCTCTGATCACAAAATGCAGCCCAGCTAACTAGATGAAGTCCCTCACATAACCTTCAGAGAGGCCCAGCTAAATTAGGCCATATATCAGAGCATACGAAGACAGCTTTAGCACAATGAACACTGGAAAATGTCTCTGTTGTAACAAGAAGTAAGGAGGAAGAGTTCAAAATCTCTGTGCCCTAACAGAGAGCCACTTGTTTCATCTCTCTGAATACTGAACAGGTTTTGGAGCTCAAAGACTGCAAAATTTCTGTGTGATAAACCAGCAATTTTAATGTGGGTGGGATTTTTTTTGTTGGTTTTTTTCTTTTTTTTTTTTTTTTTTGGTTGGATGGTTTTTATTTTTTTTAATGGTTATTTTTTCTAATATTTTAAAAATCATTTGCCTCACCAGTGACTGAGCATAGGCACTATTGTCAGTAGATGTGGAAGAATATAAATGGAAAAATTGTATTCAGAAAAAAAAAAAAGCCCACAGCATTAATATTAATAAGTTAAAATTAGACACAGTCTGACCTTGTGAATTACCCAGGAGATCTGATTAAGTGCAATCAGATTCCAAGCACTATAATGCTGGGAATAGTGTCTGACCTAAGAGCTTTTCTCATCATGAAATGTCAGCAATAATGACCTCGAGCAACTTCACCCTGAATTTGGTCTGCCTTTGATAAAATACCATGATAGATCCACGAGGTAATAGTAACTTACAAGCTTATAGAGTCTTCATCATTAAGCATGACATCTTTCCTATACAAAGTGCCAAACTGGAAAGAGCGGCCAAAAGGTCACAAACCAAGGAAGAAGCCTTTCAAAAGGCAGAGGGCTGCTGCAAAGCCAGTGCTGCTGATGTGATCCACAGGGGCTCTCTTCAACAAGCCTGATGGGAGAGTTTTAAAATGACTAGTTAAATGCCTTTAGAGATCCAGCTCCCTAATTATTGACCGACCTACATATTTTTGACATCAGTTATGCCCTTGAGAACCTGACCTGACAGGTAGTTAAAAGTCCACAGTTAAATAAACTCTGAAACAGCCAAGACAAGCAGCCTGACTTCCTAAGAAGATTAGTTTCTTCTGTTCATCAGACTGTTTTGGGAATTGTGTAAAAACAGACACCATTTTTAAAGAATAGATCCTTGCAAGATTTTGTGTGCCAAAGAGCTAATATATACACACATGTACCACAATCTAAAAAGATCTTAAAACATAGAAAATAATCTGTGCCACGACCATCTGTTGATCAGGATACATTCACATGCAAGGGCTGGCCCTCAAGAAAAATGGCAATTTCAGTTTAGTCAACCACTTACTGAAATGGCCAGTTGTAGATGCAATGCTCATAATCTCTTCAGCTAATGTTGACAACTATTTTTAGGTCAGAAAGCTGACTACAGAGGCTGTTTTGTAGCAATGGGAAGAGTAATTCAACCTGTGAGATTCCACCTGTCTTGGAGAATCACACAGATTTGGTTTTGCCATAATTGGTTTTCTGCTCTCATTATCACTCTGTCATTGAACCTCTCTCCAGAAGGATGAGGTGTCACATCAGAAAGTAAAAGGCAGAAAAAGACATAAAGCTAAACATTGAGTCAAACAGGGAGGCAAATATACTTTTTAAGACTGAGCAGAATGAGGGCTTACACTAGCACAGTACAAAGGAGGATTAGAACAGAAACAAAGAAGAAATAAAGGGAGAAGCATCTTGAAGGGCGTTTTATTGCTCTTCAAGAGTAAGCCCTAAAAACTGCAGAAATGCAGATATTTTTGTAAAAAAAGTAGTGTTTTATTATTTCTTACAACAATCTATAGATTTAGGGCTGAAAGTAGTGGATAAGTGGCATGCTGCTTGTCCTCCATTGTGCTGGCATGTATTATGTTTTCCATTCTTCTGCTTGTTCCAGTGAATGTAAAAGTTTCATGTTAAACCTTAACCCTCCACCTACCTCTAGAATTATGTTCCATCAGAATCTAAGTTTCACCTGTATGGCATGACTCCAAATACAAAAAGCATAATCAAGGAAAATATATATCATATATAATTATGACCTTCCTGAATCAGACTCATACAGTACCTGTGGATGTATCCACTCTGAAAAAAGAAGAAAATTCTCCTGGGACCAGTTCGTATGTGACAACGCCAAAAATTCCTGAATCTCTGTCTGTGGCAACAACATTGATGATTTCTGTTCCAGGCTGTGTGTGACTGCTGACACTTGTCACATAGATGTCTTGCTCAAAAACAGGTTGATTGTCATTAATATCTTCTATCTCAATGCGAACAAAAGCTTGGGCACTCAGACCACCCTGTTGGATAAATAAGAGAAAAAACCCAAAAAACAAGATCAATTTTTAAAATAGGATGGTACACAACTGGCTTCAGTCCATCATTAGGAAATGGAACATGCTGCAACGATACTGATCAGTGAAGGTGTCCATTAAAAGCAACTTCCAGTATCTGCAACACCCCAAAAACACTGCACATAAGCAAGCTACATGCTCAGCACAACACCAAGGGCTGATCAAGTACATAAAGAAATGCAGCTTCTCTACAACAGTGAGGCCTGAACAGAGAGTTGGTTTTGTTAACACTAATGAGCACTGCACGTCAAAAAACCTGTCTAACCTCACCTGCTTCTGCTGACATCACCAACACCCCACTTATTCCTTCACAGATAAAAGTCAGGGCTTTATACCCTCTGAGGTATAAAGGGACATGGCCCTCAGGTGACTGTAGTGCTCCAGTAAAGCAGGAATAACTTCTCTCTGTGAGATTTTCAGATGTAAAAGCACAACCATTATAAACGTGAATATGAGGCTTCTTCAACCAGGGACACAGACTAAAAGCAGTGCAGGACTAAAAGCTGACCTGTCAGGCTGCTGTCTATGAGACCTAGCCTCAATTTACTGACAGATGCCCTACAAAAGCCCACTAAAATATTACATGAGACCACATTTAGCCTTGCTCTGGAGTAAAAGTGGAGAAGAAAGGAGCAACTGCCATCTGGCTTATCAGACTATGCTACAGAAAAATACTGATTTGCTATGACAAAACACTGAATTTTGTGACGATCTGCAAAAAAGACAGCTCTGTGGGTGCTGAAGTGTAGACCCCACAGGCAACTGAGTGAAACTAATGGCAATTTACTTCTCAGAGGACTCACTGTATGAGTTTGGAGGGGTTGATGTTTCAAAGCTTATTTTACAGCCATAGGAAGTCAAGCATTTTTAAAAGAAAGCAGGTCCGCTGTGGCAGAGATGACAGTGAAAGCTGGGGCATTGGCATGTTCAGAGGCACGAGGCAGCACAGGCATATACAGTCTGCATGTGTTTTATGCAGTACATTAAAATACAGATGGAGGAAGAATCCTGAGCCCTTCAAAGTCACACCGAGCACGCTGTGCTTGTAGCAGTCACTTAGGGAAACTGCTGACACAGATCAGATGTTCATGCATACACATGACAAACTATGCTGAGCTAGTGAGAACTTCATTTTGCAGTCACAGTAGCTGTAATACAAAGAAAACCAAGCCAACCCAAAACCAACCACGTTGCATAATTCTGCAATCCAATTGTTCATGTCAATTATTTTTAAATCTGACCTTCATAAAACTATCCAAGGATTCAGACTGAATATGACTCCTTTAGACTTACCCTCCCATATAACAATCTCCCATAAAACTATTTTTGAGTTTGCTTAGTGCCTCCACAGGTTCAGATTTATTTTTGGAAAAAAAAAATACTATCTGCATTTGCTTCTACATTTTCATAGTGATTTTTTGCTTGTATTGGTTTTGTTTTTTTCTTCTGTGTTGTAATGTTACCTCTCTTGGTGCACTGACATTCTCATAAAAGCTCAAGTAAGTGGAAAATTAAGATGATCTTGTGCATCACATGTCTGTGTTTCACCCACAAACAAGGAGACCCACATCCTCCTGGTGTCCTTCTGAAGAAAATAAAGCATGGCATGCTTCCAGGGCTTCTGCTGCACAGGCAGCCAGAAGCCAGGGGACCAGTACTCTAAAGGACAGTCATCAATCTACAAATTACTGGGACTGCCACAAAATCCCATGCCAATATGGAGAAATGGAGGTGGCAATGAGCCCAAAGCCAACACCCCCACTTCAGGGCAAGCCTCTTCACCAGTACCTTTATTTCCATGATGAGGAAATCCCTGCACAGGAGCTGAAGTGGGAAGGCAAGGGAGGGGGGTGGGGGGAAATGTGCTCTGCTCACTGTCAGAAGATGCTCTGTGTGTCCATGGCTTTCAGGTACTTTACAACAGAAATCAGAAATATTTTTAAGTGAAGAGGACCAGGGAAGAAGTGAGGTCAAGAATAAAAAGCATGTTGAAAAAAAATGGTTGGAACAGCATGAAACCAAACTCACAAGAACTTGTGTTAAACTGTTTCTTTCAAGCTTCATTATTGCTAAACAGCCATGAAAAAACCCCAAATCCCACTCTTCAGCCAATTTGTATTTGCACTATATATACGGAAACCTATTCTCTAAGAAGACTGACCAAATTTTAAGATGGAGGCAGAACCCTCTCTTCCTGAAGAAGCAGTATATTCTTTCACATACCATGCATGATATTTACTTAGTAACTTATGATATTAACTGGTTAAGGCCCCATTCTTGCTCTGACAACTGAAGAAAGTATCATTCCAATTGAAAAGGAACTGAAACTAAACTTTTATTTTCCTTACAATGTGGATATACTTCATCTACTCAAAAGCAAGCAAAACATAGATCTTCCAAAATATGAAGGCTGACCTATATAAAGTCTGTTGCTGACAGAAAACTACATTTGTCAAAACACATTAACAAGCAACAGAAAGCCACAGCTGTTCATTTAAAAATCCCTTATCTCAAATGTTCAAGTATTTTTAACTACTGTTGTACTCTGTGCAGCAAAAAGCCACAATTACAATGACTTCTCTGTCAGAGTCCTGAAGGTTGTGCCCCTCGTGGAAGAAAAAGGGGACATTAACTACCATCAAGTCAAAATACAACAATTAATGTTTTCATTACTTCAGAAGGATCAAATTTGTGTGAATAGCTAAAGCTATCAGTAGATCTCTTTATCAAGACTTAAAAAAAAAAAAATTACCCTGCCTCTGGCAGGGTAAACTCTTAGTCTTAATAAGTAGAAATGATGCTATTTTGAGCAGTTGTATTTCTTAATTTCAGTGCAGCAAAATGCTTAATACTCCAAGATTTTCATCAAGCCTCCAAAGTTTTTGTCACTGAACCATGCTGTCAAATTTCTGTTCCAAACTGAAGTGTTAGTACAGAATCTCTGACATAAAGACTTTTTTTTGGTAAACCTAAAGGATATGTTGTCTTGAAGTTGTAATGCTGTCAAAGTAGCTATAGATGTCTCCAGTTATTTCAAAACCCTTAAGTTTATCAGAAGCTTTGCCTGTGAGTGTCAAGTGTTTACATCTAGGTTTCACTTGCTTCAGTGGAAAAGACAATTGGATAGGCAAGGTGGATTACCAAAAAGCAAGAGACAATGTCTCTTGTGTGGAGGACATGTCTCTGTGTGGAAGGGCAGTAAGAGTCACTAACACACCTGCTGAAGGTGTACTGAACCTTTTCCAGTGATGGTGAAGCAGCTGAAAGGCTGAAGACCTACCATTTCATACAGAAGAGACAAGGATACTTCTTTTCATCTTTGCCTAATCAGTGAGAGTGCTCCCACAGGCTCACAGGATGTTTATTTAAAACCAGTTTAACAGAAGCTCTTTTCCACCTGCTGCTCCACAGGCTCTTGTGTGCAATTTAAGTTCACTCCTTACATTTTCTACACCATGCATAAAAGACATGACTGACAAGTTCTCAAACCATGTAATAGAGTACCCAGGAACAGGTGGAGGAAACTGATAGTTTTGCTGTAAGATAAACTGCACACCACCTGGAAAATACTTTCTTTTCTTCCTCATTTCTAATTAACTGTGTTATTTTCTTTCCTTTTCATCTCTCTACCCTCCTTTGTCTCAAATGACCCTTCATTCTTCCTCTCTCTTTTCTGTGCACATTTCACCCCTGATCACAGCCTCTGTTCTGAGCCCCATACCTAATATCTTTCATCCATCAGAATGAGCAGTAGAATGTCAGGAAATGAAATAAATATCCTACTACAATTCTGTTTTAAAGGTGGAGAGTTGGTCAACATAAGTTCAGGTGTACTGAAAATTTTGAAAAGCTGATATTGAATTTAGGTGCTTTAGTACTTAGATGTCAGATGGGCAAGCTTCTACAAAGCATTGACTTCCAATAAAAAGATCAAGCCTTGCCTGTCACAAACAAAGCAAGAAAAAACTGAACCTTTCTCTCCATTATTACACTTCTGAAAACACAAGGTCCCTAAATGAAGATAAATGAAAGAGCAATTTAAAAATTAAATACCCTATAGTTTCAATACATTGGCTATTTTCCTTTAACTTGAGGTAAGATTTATCAATAGAGCAGCAATTCAACTAAAAAACTTACGACATCAAGCTTTTTTCATGCAAACTTATTTTCTTTCAGATTTCAAAACAGTTTTCTGTACCAGACTGAATGTCTTAGAAACTTTTCAGAATTTCACTGCTATTTTTCTGCTTTCACATGCCCCTTAATAATTACTAATATTGATATATTGATAATTATAATGATAATAATAATATTGATATTCCAGACATGTGTATGTGTCCTTTAAGGGCTTCAGAGCTTCAAAATATGTGAATGAGAGGAAAAATGAAATTATGAAGTATAACAGAATGCACAATTTTCGGCTGTTATACATTTCAATACAGACTGTTTTACTCTTCAAAGTTTGGATATCTGTACTTCAAGTATAAATCTTGAAGACAGAAATTACATACAAGTGAAATTCCAAAATGGTCAGATAGAATTACTTCTGCTATAGTCATTATAGGTACTGTCCTGGAAAAACCCAGTCTTATATTAAAATCATAGAATGGTTTGAGTAGGAAGAGACCTTTCAAAGGTGTCCAGTCCAAGCTCCCTGCAATGACAAGGGTCAAGTTGTTAGACATTCAAATCAGATGAGTATGGAAACAAACATACAAATATATTTATGTAATTTTTTTTCTACACTAAAGAAAGCTATGAGGAAGAAAAAGCACATTGCTAAAGGCAATATTAATAAAAGAATATTTCCCTAGCTTCTGAAATGAACACTGAATTGTGACAGCTAAAGAAAAAAAACAAATGGTTTAACTATTACACAAATATCTGAGTTCAATGAAACAGAGATATACCCTCAATGGCTACATTCTCAAAATGAAGTAATTAATACAACCATCAACTTCAGCTATTTAAGTTCATCTACTCATGAATATGGAAATCATATTTCACTAATTTTCTTCAGTGTACAATAACAAAAACTACAGGCAATTTTAATGAAAAATATTGCATTTCTAGCACAACTGCATTTTAAAAAAGTTATATTAGATACACTTGGAACATTATCTTAAATGCAAGTTTAATATTCAAAGTAAGAAATAAAAGACTGCATAGCCTGAAATAACTGAATTTCAATGTTTTTCAGGACAAATTGTACTGCAAAATGTGACCTGATTAACATTTTGAAAAGTGTCCTTATGTTAATTTTAACATTTGAAGGCAACAATAACCTTTTCTTCAGCTTCATCACAATTCACTATTAAGCTGAAGAAGATAAAGACAGACTGGGCCTCACAATGCAAACTACCTCAGACTGCAAATCACCATGCAGATAACAAAATGAATATTCTGTAATGAAACTAACATAATAAATAATTTTCTTCCATTATTTTTCTGGAGCTCACTATGAAATCTTTTTGTCACATGGCATCAGGTAGGCAAGTTGCCCATTCCTGACATCTTAATATGTTCCCACCATAGCACATGTCTCCTCACTCCCATTGCCAGATCTGCAATGGACTATCTCAGGTACATACAACTACCCTGCCCTTGCAGTACCATAAATACCCACTTCCAAGCACCAGATCTTGTAAACTGGGAAAACTTTCAGACATGCAGCTACAGGGAGGATGCACCCAGCCACAGCAGCAGCACTGGCATCAGCCAGCTAGAAAGGACAAGGGATTTAGGAATTTACCCAGGAAAGTCACTGTCACCCACAGTAGCCATGCAGTTCTAGCCTATGCTACTGCCTTATTACTGCTGCAATGATCTTGAAAACAGGAAGCAGAAATAACTTGGAGTCCAGTGGTTCCAATAGAAGGAGGAAAATTAGCAAGAACTAACACATCCTAGAAGCATTTTTCCAAACCTTATTTCAGAGTCATTGAGTATTTCACAGCCAATTTTATTAGTCTGGATAAAAAAATCACAATTCATGAATATAATTTTCTGCTCTCTTTAAGGATAAGACATTTTATTCAAATTCATGCAATTTTCACATAGTCACTAAATTCTCATTTAAAAGTATACCAGACATCCAAACTGGCAAATGCATTCACAAATCTGGCAGTGTAGAAAGGTGAAACTTACCCCATCTGTAGCTTTTACTAAGAGATCATAAGTGGTTGGATCTCCTTCTCTGTCAATGTCTTGAGACACAAAGATCTGACCAGTGTGTGGGTCAATCTGGAAAGCTTTGGATTTATCATAAAAATTAAATCCATCATAAAGAGAATACTCGATTTCTCCAAACTGGCCAGCATCTGCATCTGTTGCTTTGACCTGCAGGGAGAAGAACAGAGATAAAAATGAAGGCAGTGAAACTATTACTCAATAAAACAAAGTGTCTGTGATTTTTTAAGCCATTTGTGTTGCAAAAGCAAAGGAGTATACATAGAACAAATACAAACACATTCCACTATCTAAGCCGGCTGTCTGCAGTTCATAAGATATCTCAGCTACTGACAGTGTAATTATCAACCCTCTTCCTTTCCCATGACTGAAAAAGCCATGCTCATTAAGCCATGTCAGTAGGCCATAGCTTTATGGTATTTTTTTTTACCAGTGGAGGTAGCTCTGATGAAAAATCAGAAAGCTCTTATGTCACATGTAGATCAGAAAAGCTCTGCAGGACTTCCTTACCTAATGTATTCTATAAAAGACTCCCCAGATCTTAACTTAGTTTTCACTTCAAAGAGGGCTTGGTGGCACTCATGCCTTTTGACCCACAGGTGGGTTGATTTAAAATGTATTTGATAACACAAAAGTTTTTTACATTGCTCCTTCAGTTTTATTCCCCTAAGATCTTTGATAACAAGGCTTTTGTGCTGAGTTTGGCTCTTCTCTGGCACATTCCATTGTGATAGTTTTCTCTTAAATTTAGAAACATTTTGGTAGAAAATAATTTATAAAAATATGTATGTATTAATAAACTCAGTATTTTCAGTTCTCTAATTTGTCATTATTGGAGCTACATAAATAATTTCTCCTTCTCAATTGGTCTCCTGTTCTACTTTTTCTTTGAGAACTATAAGTTCTGTGGGTTTTCCATCAGCCTATCTGTACAAGCACAATGTCTGAAGACCTTAACAGAGCTTTGGAAACTTTAGATCACAAAGCCCAAGAGTGAGAATTGGTGGGAGCTCACAGAGAAGACCTGTTCCAGTCACTGCCTGCACCTGACACAGGCTGATAAGGTGAGACCCACAGCCATCAACCACAGACAGGGCAAAGGCGGAGGTCTGCACGTGCCTGCCTGTACAGAAAACCATCTGGCACAGTTTTAGGTAGAATTTCAAAAGAAACATTTGAGGCCAGGGAGTATTCCTAGAAGTAAGTCTGGATTAGGTCATCCTGTTTGGGTGATATAAATTAATTTAGTTGCATGGACACAAACTGTGCCAGGCCATTTGGCCTTGGGACCCAGAACAGCCTTTAGCTGCTGCTGCTACCAGAACAAATGGGGCCATAAAGACCAGTCGGTGCCTGCATCACAAGCTCCCTTCTTTGCCCACACAGGAATTGTTTTGGCACTAAGATGCTTAACTGGAACTGAATTAAAACCAAATGAACAAAACATGTCTTGGGAAGGCTGAAAGACATGGAAGTGGGGAAAGGGAAACCACATAAAAGTGCCAATTCAAATTATAAAGTTAAACTTACTCTAGACAAGTTACATCAATCACAATTTTAAAATGACAGCCCAAAAGATACACGTGTTATTTTAATTACTATTTTTTACTTGTTGTGGTTTGGTTTTTGCTTGTTTTTCAGACTTTCCCACTTCTTCACGGAAACTCAAAAGTTTTTGCATTTCAGAAGTATCACTGTGACTGCATCACCAACATTTTTCCTCCCATAAGAAAGTTTTTCACAATGCCAAAGGCCATTATACCAGAATTTCTGCAAAAAAAAAAAAAAAAAAGGCTCCTTTGGGGGAGCCCTGTGCTCACAGAGCCCTTCATGCCCTTTTCACACCCTTGCAGTTTGCATCCCACAGCTGCAGCACAGTGTGCATCGTGTAGCAACTCCTGACCTTGGTCCAACCACTCGTTCTGGGCAATTTAAAGGCAAAACTCACAATCACGCACAGCTAAACAAAGATCCAGTCCTAAAAATGCTTTACAGCTGTATGTAAATCAAGTCTACAGCATGCATATTTCTCCAGCCTCGTACTTTGTTATTTCTGTCATAAAAACAAGAACAGAACATACGTCTAGTGTGCTCTCAGTAAGCTACCATCCTAATGTTATGGAACAATAATTCACTTGATCCTTATAAGAAAAGTATTTCAATTTATTTCTTTTGCCTGAAATCCAACAGGGGTGACAGTACTGAAAATTTCTGTCTGACTGTGCCTACGTGCAGTTACATGTGTAAATGCTAACGTTTTTGTCTGCAGTTGAGCATGAGTGATTAATTACAGGTGAAATTTGAGGGTATTGTTAGAAGTTTAGCTCATTATGTTCGGTGACTTGTTTTCTTTGTTGTAAATTATGCAGTCCTCAGACTTTGAACAGCACATATAAAGGCACAATGAGTGATGAATTTAAATAAAAATGCTTCAGTTCAAGGCAATGCAAATTTAAAGGTCTAATTGTGATCAACTTCAATTACTATAATCATCTCTCAGGCAGCAGAACTAAGTGGCATCAATTTTTGTAGAAAAATATCATCTTTCTCCCCATTCAAGTACCTCACATCCATTCAATTTTTACCCACTTTACAGTCCTTTTTTTTAATCACTCACCATGGAACCTTTGATCTGAAAAGGGAAGATCTGGAATTAAAAGAGAATGAAAACTTTCCTGTGGCAGACAGATCTGACATTGAATGGCACTTGAGGTCAGGGAAGCTATTAACTATGATCATAGAATCATTTAGGCTGAAAAAAGACCCTTAAGATTATCAAATAAATGCAAGCTAATTTAGAAGTAAGAATTCAATGAAAACATGCTAACGAATTCAAGTTTTTTGACACAATTAAGAGACCGAATTATTGAAGGAATTAAAGCACACAGTAGTCACTGTCCAAACCATGTTGGGTTGTGATAGTATACTGTACCAATCCTACAGAGTACTGCTGCAGTTAACTGCCCAAGAGCTGTGAGTTACAGCAGCCCAAACAGGAGGAAATGAAGGCAACAGCAGGAATTTTTACAGTGGACTGATCAAGAGTGTTGTATGTTGGCAATATCACAAAGGTGATGGAGTTGAATGGATTTATATGCCTTGAAGAAGTGGGAGGCAAGAGAGTACCAAACACATAACACCTCTGACAAGCCTAATACAAGACTGGAATCTTGGAGAAAAAGAAAGAGGAAGAGTTATGCCCTCAAGGTCTTTCTCCTTTCACTAAATATGTTTTCAATATAGTAAGTTGAACATCCAAGCTTTTAAGGAGTGTAAACTTGGGAATAAGTTTAGGACAAAGTATTTCCTCCAGAAACATTTTTAAAGCCAACAAGAGTCATTGTATGGATAGCTCCTGGCTGGACTTCTCCCATCAGTCACACTTCCTGTAGCCTGCATCCTTTGGTCAGCTGGTACAACATCTAGACTAAAAATCTGTCAGAAAAAAAAAAAAAGTTTCTTCTGTCCTGTTGACACTACCAGTAAAATGGTCAGACTTCAGATATCCTCTCAGGAGGAGAAAACAGGGAGACCTAGAGAAATGTTATGCAGAACAAGTAAAAAAAATCTGACCCACCTGTGTGATGTTCAGACACAGTAATGCAAGAGGATAATAAATGGTGGGAAGCGGTAGACACTAAAGGGTGTAAGAAGATAAACAAATAAAATTCAACAGTGTTAGAAGTGCAGAAATAATCTTCTATTTGCATGTGGAAAGAGGAGATGATCTCAGAGAATCTGGTATTTCAGGGGTAATTACCCTGATTTCCTCACCCACATGTGCACTTCAACCCTTTAACATGTCCAGGTTTAAATGGCAAAAAAAATTGCTGGCAGTACACTTAAATAAGAGGGAACAAAACCATTTTCAGCACTATGCTGAGAGAGACTTCAGAGCTTACAGAAGGCAAACATTTGGCAGATCTTCAGATGCTTCCATTCACTTCAGTGGCATGATGAGAACTCATAGCAATGGGCAGTATGTCCCTGTATTTTACAGGCATTGAATAGTGTAACCATTAAACTAATAGTAAACAAGATTATAGAGAAATACATCTACTAAATTCCACATTACTTTAAGCACAAAGTCATTTTAAGAGAAAATGGTTATTTTTTTTTAATTTCTACTCCTTTTTATCATCAACAAGTTAAAATAAAGTCACTGTGGTTAGATTTAACTTTCTTTATGTTGCTTCCTAGATATTATTTCCTAACAACTGAACATATTTTGAAAAGCAGAACAAATATTTTATATTATATGCAAAATGGGGGAAATGTCTTGTGCACATAAAACCACAAGAAAAAAGACAATCCTATTACTCGCAGATCAAAAATTCAGAAGCTATATAAAAATATTTTTGAGGACTTAGAGTATGCAGCCTTACAGATGACTGATTGGCAATGCTGAATTTCACATGTGAGTGATCAGGATTAATTTTACATTTTTCAGATAGACAGACTAGAAGTAGACCAGACCACTGGAAAGATCAGGCCATTCAGTCAAATAGACCATCACTGTGGTCATCTGTAATAGCAATTAAATGAGACTAAGAAATATTAAATCAATTCTTCACAACATAAGAATTTTCCCTATACCACATATTCTGTCAAGTTTACTTCACTTGATTTCAGCTAAGCAAAATACAGATTTCATAGCAGTTAAAATCTGTTTGGTGGACACTATGTCAGAGTAAGACAGATTTTGTGCACCAAGAGTCTGTTTAATTGTTTTAGTTCTACTGCTATCATGAAAAGCAGCTAATTTTTAAAGAAAAACAGAATATAGGGTAAATAAACGCATACTATGGTATGGGGGACAACCAGGGGATCAGGCTCAGCCAGCATAGGTTTAGGAAAGACAGGTTCTGTTTGACTAACCTGAATTGATCTTTTTTTTATGGCAGGAGACCTGCCAAGTGAATGAGGGAAAAAGCTGTGGATGTGTCTACCTCAACTTCATCAAAGACTTTGATACTGCCTCCCACAGCATTCTCCTGGACGAGCTGGTAGCTCATGGCTTGGACAGGTGCACTCTTCACTGGGTTAAAAACCTGCTGGACAGCTGGGCCCAGAGAGTGGTGGGAAACGCGCTGCAACCAGCCGCGTGGGGCCACCCCTGTTCCATACCTTTATCAAGAATTTGGTCAAGGGGACTGAGTGCATCCTCAGTCAGTTTGCAGACAACACCAAGTTGGGTGGCAGGGTGGATTTGCTGGAGGGCTGGAAGGCTCTGCAGAGGGATCTAGACAGACTGGATTGATGGGCCAAGGCCGGCTGTCTGAGGTTCAGTAAGGGAAAGTGGAGGGTCCTGCACTTGGGTCACAACAACCCCATGCAGGGTTAAAGGCTGGAAAGCTGCCCAGTGGAAAAGGACCTGGAGGTGCTGGTCAACAGCAGCTGAACATGAGCCAGCATTGCCCAGGTGGCCAAGAAAGCCAGTGATATCCTGGCCTGTATCAAGAAGACCTTGGCTAGCAGGACCAGGGCAGTGACTGCCCCCCCTGTACTCAGCACTGGTGAGGCCACACCTTGAGTCCTTTGTCCAGTTCTGGGCCCCTCACTACAGGAAGGACATTGAGGTGCTGGAGCATATCCAGGGAAGGGCAAGAGAGCTGGCAAAGTGTCTAGAGAGTAAATTATATGAGGAGCAACTGAGGGATCTGTGGGTGTTTAGCCCGGAGAAAAAGAGGTTCAGGAGTGACCTTACTGCTCTCTACAACTGCCTGAAAGGAAGGTGTAGCCAGATGGGGGTTGGCCTCTTCTCCCAGGTAGCAAGTGACAGAACAAGAGGACATAGCCTCAATATGCCAGGGGAGGTTCAGGTTGGAAATCAGGAAGAATTTCTTCACTGAAGGGGTGTTAAAGCAATGAAACAGGCTGCCCAGGGAAGCAGTGGAGTCACCATCCTTGGAAGTGTTCGAGAAATGACTGGATATGGCACTTAGTGCTATGGTTTAGTTGATATGGTAGTGTTTGGTCAAAAGTTAAACTTTATGATTCCAGAGGCCTTTTCCACCCTTACTGGTTCTATGACTGTGTACTCCATAAGATTCATCATCAAACTGTAATACAGGACAAAATAAACAAAATGGTGAAAACCACTCCTAAACTACTACTACTACTACTACTACTACAACTACAAAAAAAAAAAAAAAAAAAAAAAAAAAAAAAAAGGAAACTACCAGGAAGCTGAAAAGAAATGGTTTAGTTATAGAGTGATAGAGTTAGATTGCTGATCAATAGTGTAAGCATGGTTCTCTCCTGCAGTCATCAACAGCACAAAATCTGGTGTCCTTACATTTCACATACTGAAGGACAGCAGGTCTGTTTCTGGGAAGTACGGTAGTACCTGACAGCAGACCCTCACCAGGTAAGTGTGTTCATTCCTCATGTAGGCAACCCAAAACCCAAGCACCACTGAATGGTTAACTACTGTGGAAGCATCTGCTCTGCCAGGCCTTTGTGCCAGGTCCATGACCACAGGGAAAGAGAGGAGCAGTCTGAGTTTGTGGCATGCTGTCAGCAAAATGTGACTGCAGAAATATTGGCAGTGAAATTACTGGTAGAAGACATTTTTCAAGTCACTTGTGTGTATCTGTATGATAGATTAGCATGCAAGCTGCCACAATCACACATCATCAAATGTCTTCAAGTCAGTGCTCTGACTTACAACCCTGGTTAGTGAGAAAATAGCATATCAAATACAAACCAATGATCTCTACTCCACAGCTGCCTGAGGCAGTGCAGACAATAATGCTGATGCCAAACCTACAGAGTGTAATAAATACATTACTTTGGAATTTTATCTATCTGCCTCAGCACCCATGATTAACCCTCATCTCCCTGTTGCATCAGGTTTAACACATGGAAATGGAACTAAAGCTGCAGATCCACTTGAGGTCTAAAAGCATGAGTCTTGACTTCAAGAACAGGAACTGTTTGCCTAAGGACTTAACAGCTGGTCCTTAACAATCACACTGACAGCAGAAAAAGCCAAACTGGGCTGCATCTGGAAAGCCACAAATCAAAATAATAACTGGAATTTAAGCTGGTGACTCAACTGGCATTGATGCTTACTTTTTCAACCACCACAGGTACCAGACACTTAAAAATTCCCCAACAAATAATAAAATCTTTACCCTCATCCTTGCTCTGATGCAAAGTATCTCTACTGTGCAGGTCAGGTCAATGGACTCAACTAAAGTCAATCTTTCTGTATTCTTTTGATCTGCTATAGGTGGAGACTTCCACAGCTGAACAACTGACAATAAGTACTACACAGACACAACTTAGCTAACCTGTATGGAAGCTGATGGTTATTCCCCCAGCTGATTTCTGATTCACCCCAGAAATTGTCATCAGTTTTATGAAGGTACTAATAAGAAGCAATTCCCATCAAAACACTCAGTAATTAATTCTGAACAACTTTTCAAGTGAAAAGAGAAAACCCTAAATACAAGCAGAGATGGAGACCTGAAACCCTCCCTGCCCAAGGACAGCATGTGAAGTGTGGTAGTCACTGTAATCTCAACTAAAAATTACATTTCTTAATTATGATAAGGCTTTTGTTTTTGGCTTTTCAAACAACTACATCTGTTGGGTTCTCTTTTTGGTTTTTTTTTATTTATTAAGCTTGTGCCTCGATGAATTGCACAGAAATTCCAATGAACTACATGGTTTTAAAATAAGGTAAAACTATCCCCACTTCACATACGAATCACTTATAAAAGACCGCACTGATCTTTATCTTCTTTATTTTTACAACATTCTCTATCTTCCCCACAACAAACAAATGAAAAGAAACTTAATTTACATGATGAACGATTATGAGATCTTAGCTTTTTGCCTTCTCTGCTCTTCTGTGTATCTAACTTATGACTGTGAACAAACCTGCCAATAAAAAATATTGACAGACCTTTGATTTACTGCTTTCAATTAGTCTACAGAAAGCAAGAAAAATGAAAATCACTGGAGGAGAAAACAGCCTAAGTACATTACAGCATCACACTTTCATTCTGACCACCAGACACCATTCAGCAAGCCAAGTCCAGATCCAGGAAGAACTAAGCATTTCAGTCTGTATTGTAATCTGCAATTCTTGCTCTGATGCTAGCCAGAGCCTGAATTCACTCCAGTTTAACACAGCTATTCCTGACATGCCTTAAGCTTTGCTACCATGCCTCCTGCAAAACAGCACAAGCAGCTAGATCCCATTGAGGTGAGCCTCAGAGGTGTGGGAGGCAGGTCCAACCTGGAATGCCTGACCTTATCACTCTTATTACACTGATAGGATCTGGACCACTACAAAACACAATTGCCAATGTCTGAATTCATAGCAAGCAGCTGTACTGCTAAATGCCTACTTGCCACGTGATAGAGCAGGGGTTAAAAAATGTCTTTTTGGGAGTACAAAGCTTGTGTTCCAGCACCAAGAATGTCTGCTGAAAGGACTGTCTACTCCGTCTGTCTGTTTGGTCTACACTGCCTTCCTTCTTATTGTGCAAATATAATCAAATAGAAAATAATTTAATTTTGTCATCTATGTAAACTGAAAGAACAGAAATGAAAAGAGAATGTATTTCTGAGGAAAGAAAAAGGAATTAACAGCAACTAGCAAATATTTGCATGACTAAAGCCTTATTTAATCTTCAAAGTCAATCTCCTACTTTTCAGTGAAAGCAGCTCCATCCATTTCTTAATGCTGTTCACGTACTCTGCTATAATTTTAGATTTTATAACATGCTAAAACCTTGCTATGCACAGTTAGGGGTTTAAGTACAAATCCATTTTTATTCATTAGTAAGCCACAGAGCCCCAAGACTGAATACCTCTGCCAAGCAACAGCAGAGCACATAAATTTCCCCATTCTGTGCTAATTGCATAAAGCAAGGAGTGATAGGTTTAATAACTGGAGATATCTATCTCACAAATAAATATTCATACTGAATATGTTATTTTAATGATCTTACACTGGAGCACATTTTAACTTTTAGTGGCAGGATTATTTTAGAATTATATTTAGTACGTTGTTTTAGAAAGCACAACTCAAAGTCCTATCTTGTTTAGGGCAACTTACTATGAAAAACAAATTAACAATGTAACTTTTACTAGTAGCATTTGTGATAGCATTACTAAAAAAAATTTAGAATAATTCCATTTTTTTGCTTAGATCAATTAACGTCATTACCATACTTATAAAGCTGTATTATTTTACTGAGCCTAAATGATGAAAGTATGTATCATGAATTCAGAGTATGTGTCTGATCTTAGAATACTAATGACAAAAAACATCTTTTGACTATACTCTTATCTCTGATAGACAAATTGCAGGAGGATGCTACAAAGGAGAGAAAAAAGAACTCTGTAAGTAGAAAAGCAACCTTGCACCCAGTTGCCTTCCTTTTGGCAGTTTTGTGCAAATGGATTTCGAGTCAGATCAAGAACAGGATCCAATTAAGGCTCATCAAAAAACTTTGTTATTGGTCCAACATTAGATTTCAGCCAAGTAAGTTCCTGATTCAGCTGACCTGAGGCAAATGGTAAGAAGGTGTCAGTAAAAGTTCAGTCCAGGTAGAGTCTAAATCCTCTTTACACAGAGGCATGGTCTTAAGATAGGCTAAATCTGAACACTTACACACATTTGTGCAAACATTTTCCAAGCCTCAAAACCAGTCTGAGCTGCTAATTCCTGTCTGAAAACCACAATGCTCCAACCAACCTTCCTGACTGGACAGCTACAGCTACTTATGAAGCTTTATTGTGAACAAGATGACTAAGAGTAGTGGTCCATTTAAAGAAAAACAAGGCAGAATGAAACCCAAGAAGCTTTATTTGTATACAGTCAGATTATTGCAAATTTTTTTCCTAGTTCATTTCTGAGTCACATTAGCAAGTATCAGTGAGCAGCCAAGATTGAAAGCTCAAATTCATTTTGCTGTGAGATTGAAAGGATTTGTTATTGCACCTTTACAGTAAGCAAAGACTATGTGTGGGCTACCTAAATTGCCACTTACAAATACACTTGTAAATTGCTGCACTCCTTGGGTAGATATGGTGGTTTAACACCAGGAAAAGGGTAGTATGGCAGGCCAGCTGGAGGCCTGCTGTCATTGGAGAAGAAACCACTGAGATATCATTACTTGTCCAAAAAGCCCTAGCAGATTAACTCAGAAGATGTACAGTTTTGCTCAAGTCCAGAGAATATGTCAGAGAGGATACACCCCAAACACCCAAAGCCCAGTCTCCCCATCTGTATTACAGCTGTGGATATTCCATGCAATGAATGTGGGTGTTTGCCAGAGCCGTGAGTTGACTGGTCACCACCTTTCCATAAATCAGGAAGGAGTCCTTGTTTAAAAAAAACCACAAAACAAACCCCCCCTAAAAACCCAACCAACAACACCTCAGAACAAGCAAGTTGATCAAAGTTAGACAGATTAATTTTCATTCATCATGGAATCAGCTGTTTCAGTTTATTTATTTCTTCAAATAGTGCTAGGCTTCCTACTACCCATACTTTTTTTTTTTTTTTAACAGACATTTACCTTTCAGACTGCTACCAAGTCAATGAGTAAAATGATATTGGACTTAGCTATTTAACCTAGTCATCCACACACCCTTGAAAAACAGGTATTTCTATTTCATCCATTAAAAAAAAATCAGGTTTTTAATGACTGTAGCAAATGTGTTAGTGTGAGTTAGATAAAGAGCAGTATCATTATCATCATTATTTGTCCCATTCTGTTTTGATCAGCATAATGAGGTTCAAGAACACCAAGACAGGCTTTGCAGAACACATAAGCAAAGGAAGGCAAAAGCTTCTATCACTTTGCATGTCTAATGTTCTGAATCTGAATGCTCGTTTAAACAGACTGCCAAATATTAACAAATATGAAATGCCTTCCAGAATCTCTTCAGAAAGCTGGCCTCTTCTATCCTGGCTCCTTCTGAATATCTGCTAATGTGCTTATGTCCAAAATCACAGTATTAATAGCATCTTCTAGCTTGGCTCTCAGAAATACGGCCTGCACTGCTTTCAGTTATTGCCTGCAAAATGTTGTGTCCTTAAGTGTTGAAAGAAGAATAAACTCTCTCCTAAGGAAAGCATACATTTTGTGTAACTAGAGTCTTATAAATCATGTCCAATTTATATTTGGAAGTCAGCAGATGAGGGCTCTCTTAGTTCATTTCTGCTTATGGAAAATTTAAAACATGGCCAAACTCACAGCTTGAATATTATATTCATAGCACTTGAGAAAAAAATCGTATTTTGTTTATTGTAGACTAAAAATTAGTGAGGGATCTTATATATCTCCTAATAATTGGTGCAAAAATGAAGCCTGACACAAGGTATTGAGACATTTCCCTTCTCCTTCCTTTTAAATCAATTTTTCATGTACACACCAAAGTTGTTTTCTCTCTGCAACACTGCCTGTCTACATTTCTAGCCATTTTTGCTCTACACAGGCCTCACACTCACAGAATTTAGGGGCTAGCAGAGGACAATATGCAACAATAAGCAATCCTCAGAATTGGAAGATTTGCAGAACATGCAAATCTTAACCTCAATTGCATGACATGAAGCAAAATCTGGGATAATGTCTAATAAAAAAAAAGAATCCTTTAGTAATTTATTTGGTTTGAAATACAAAACCAAATAAACCCACTGAGTGCACAATAAATGTAACTAAACCAGCAATGTCTTCAATTTAAGCTAGCTGTATGTTTCACAAACACGATTCAGATGGCCCAGCTTTGAATATGTGGAGGTGGCAGAGCCACTCCCAAAGAATTAAAGGGTATCACCTATGATCCATGATGTTTAAACAATGATATGCAGAAGCATGACAAACTCACCACCACTCTAAATTTAACACAAGACAGAGCTTTTAAACATTCTCAATACTTAAAACTGAATTTACTATAGAATAGTTCCCAATCCCAAACTAAAAGTCCTGATTGTATTACGAGAATTACACTTATTCATGAAACAAAAATTCTGTTTGGTGAAGGGCTAGTAAAATTTATCTGAAACACATTATCATGCCAACTAAGTCATACACATCAATAACAAAAATAATTGCATGTACACTCTCCTTCACAAGCTACAGATCTTCAAATGAATGTAGTAACATCTGTGTCATTCAGAATTATGGGGCCAGAAGTACTCTATGCCTTTTTCAGACCAGGCTACATGTCTGAATGAAACCATGAGATGCACCTTTCCTTCTACAATCTGTAGATTCAGCCTCCTGTTCATACAGCCTCCACACACAAACCAACTACATGGTGGCCATAAGATCAGCATGTTACATGTGCACAAGTCAGGATGCACATCCAGACTGTGCACTGAGCGACAAATACTCCATTTGTCACTGTGAGGGATGCACCTCCATCAGATGGGAACCCAGGAGCAGACTGTCCCACTGAGCTGCACGCACCACAACAGAAATGCAATGTTCCAATGTTAGGTATTCTCAGCTGACTTTATTTGAACTTTCCACCATATGGCAAAAAAGTGGCTTGTTTTTTTCCGACCACTGCCATGTCATTTTATCCCTAGCCCTGGTCCTGTCCTTTCCATACCTCCTCAGAGTGGCAGCTCTCCCTCACCAGCAGCTACACAGCAGACACATAGCAGCAGTCTTTTAATTTAACTTTTTAAACAGTTTCTTGCTGAGACCTGGCTCCTGCTAAACAACAGAAATGGGAATCACAGCAACTAAAGTTTCACAACAGAGCTATTGTATTTCATCCACGCAAGGGACCCTGGAGAGAACACAGATGAGAGATGGGGATATGTGGGCTACAGTGTGTGCTCCTTCCACTTTGCACCGCTACTTTCCACTTTGCTTGTAAATACACCAGCATATTTTATTCTCAAGATCTCATTCCACTACACAGAATCAGAGCTTGTTTCCCACTTTGTCTTGCCACATTACAATCTCATTTCCCCCTCTTCCTTCCCAAGTGAAGCTGTAGCTTTTGAAGGAACATTATAAAGATATAAAACTTCCAGACTGGAGCAGAGTAACTGAACCTTTAGTGCAGCACCTAGTTATTGGACAATGGTCAGTGCCAGAGTCTAAAGATCTGAAGAGCAAGATGCAAGAACTGCACAGTTGACAAAGTTATTCTCTTCCCCTCTCCCATGAAGTGCTCAATGTAAGTATAATAGATAACAGGCTAAAAACCAAAGCTCAGGGTTTTATGATTTCTTAAAAGTCTTCTAAATGAACTGTCTTTACGTGTATTAAATCCATAAATGTCCAACTTTTCTCCAAAGAAAACCCCCTGCCAAGAAAAGCCATGGTTACAAATCTTCCCAGGAAGAATGTTCTCATAATTTCTTAATTTATGCCTTTTGAATTTAATGAGGTATTTTTTATTGTTAGATAAGGAAAAAAACTCCTAATATATACACTGAAATATTCAATTATTTCATAATTCCTTTACTTAGTGCCCCTTTGCTCATTTTCTGGCCAATGTACACAATACCAGTCTCTCTTTTCTCTTTCCCATTTCTGAAAGAGGAAACACTTGACATCAGTCACAGCTTGTGTTGGGAAGCTGGGCTAATGTATCTGCAGAGTCCCATCATACAGCACTACAAAAAACCCATCCCCTTAACAAGTACGGAGCCAGCGCTGTCCTAGAAAAATGACAGAGCAGTACCAGTAAAGATCCTTTTCCACAGATAATGATCTACTAATCCTTGATATACATCCATATTTTTGCCCACATGGATTGCAGTAAGGTCCCTTTTGCCTGTGGGAAATGTTGGTAATGACAAATAATTAATTGCTGCTAACGATCACTTAGGCATGAAAACTGGAAAGTCACAAAATGATATGTTAAAGGAGTGACCTCAACCCATCACAGAATATTCTGAGTTGGAAGGAATCCACAAGAATTGAGTCCAACTCCTAAATGAATGGCCCATACAGGGATTACACCCATGACGTTGGTGTCATCAGCAGCATGCTCTGACTAACAGAGCTACTCTGAGTTGACCCTGAATAATGCACCAGAGTCCTCCATCAAGAAGGAAGATGGAATTGGTTGGTCTACCTTTATCACTGTTGCATCTGGCATCAACAGGCACAACTGCAGCGTATCTCCACAACAACATCTGACATTTAGATTCACTTCAGCACAAAGTAGAGAGCTTGCTTAATTGGCAGCTGTTTCAAATTTGAAAATACAACATTTACTGTAGCACTTGAAGCCTTCAGTGTGCTAAGTGAAAGGCAGGATGCAATAATGGTGCATGGAGCAAGACAAAAATCAACTCATAGAAAGGCTAAAGAATAAAAGCTGACATTACGGAATTATGGAACAACTCATGTGGTCTAAAGTGAGCACAGCACCTCTGCAGCTCAAATTAACTCCAGCAGAAAAGTGATGGCAGGGAAAGGGACTTACAGTTGGAGAACATCCATTGCCTTAAATGAAAAAGTTGAAATTAAAACATGACATTTCTAAAAAAGTCAGTTCCACAGAGGGAAAAAAACCCAATCAAAACAAATCATCACGAATATACACATGTTCTACTATCAAGTAACTATCCAAAAAGAAGTGAAACCTAAAAGTGAGAAAAAAACCCAGTCTTCACAGAACAACTAAATGCAAGAGAATAATACTTTAAAATGCAATTCTTTCTACAAGATGTTAGAAAATACAATTCAGAAGTTTATGAAAGAATTAATTATGATGAGAGTGATGGGTCTTAGTGGTAAAACAGCTGCTCTGTCACAAAATAAGCATACTCCATCTGGTCCACCAGTTTTATACATGCACACTTAGAGAATTAAGGAAGCCTGAGCACTTTAATGGCCTGTAAATGCAGATGCAATTTTTTGGGACAAGAAACAGAAACATGATCTCCACATAGCTACCACTGTGCTATGTGCTCCATTACAATTCACAACACTGTCATTTGAGCTGCTTTCACATCAGTAACCCAATGCCTCAGCCTAAACACACATCTGGTAATGTCATGCACGTCGTGTGCACTGGGAGCACAGGTGGAGTGATATAAAATGAGTGTGTTTTGAAGTGAACCCAGAATGGATTGGAAGTACATCTAGAAATAATTAAAGACAGTGACCATAACAGTAGCAGCCAAAGCTTGTGAACAGTGAACTGTCTTAAATAATTCTTGGTAGAGCTACCTTGCCATTAACATACACATAAATAGCCTACATTGAAGAAAGAAACTGCTTCTTCTTGATGGCAGCAGAGCTAAACAGAACTACAAAGCAGGGGACTCTCACCAACTTCTTGATTATAATAATTATCTGTTAGGCTGTGCAATATGCTCAAAAATAAGCAAGTAAAGGTAAGCAAGGTAAAGAGATTTATAGAAAAAATAAACAATAAAAATCATACTTTGTGTTCTCATTATGGGGCAAAATTTCCTTTGAAGTTACAATACATTCTCCATCTGCTAGAGAGGGAATTTCCAAAAGCACCATAAGATGGAACAGTGAGATTTACATTTATTTTCCTCTCACTAATGGCAATTGAAAATGGTTTTCCTGGCTCTGAAAACTGTCCATAAGTAGTATAGTATTCTTTACTCATAAAAGATTGTTATTATCCGGAGAAAATACCAGGCAAATAAAAGCACTGCTTCAGACATGCACTACTACTGCTTCTCTGCTTTATTATATAAAGCCCAAGTTGTTAAATTAAAGCAAGTGTCTTTTGCATGTTGTGCTAAGAACACACAATTACAGCAAATGGAAGTTGATTGTATATATATATTTCAGTGAAGTCAGAGGAGATAGATTAATGAGTTATGCATAATTTAACCCCAAAATGACCCTTCCCTCTGATTCTTCTATCACTTGTCCAGTGCCAGCATCATGGTCTCATTTCCTGCAGACTTCTCCCCTTGCAGGATTTGGTCTACCTCTCCTGTAAGTTCAAAAAGATGGAACTGCAAACTGATCCTCTACTAAATCCTGTGGCCATTCACCTTTTTTTTTTTTTTTGTGAAGAAGTACTTACTTCATTTCCACTTGGTTCCATAGGCAACCTCCACGGGACAACTTAAAAAGCTACGAAACGCTTCAGAACCAGGAGCTGCTTAGTCCCACTTTGCAGGACAGACCAAGATTTGGATTACTATGATTAGTAAAAATGAAAACAAGCTATGGCAATATCGACTCAGGAGCTGAGTACTATGAAACAGTACTGTAAAATTGAATTACGGAAGTAGAAAAGGAGCAAAGGGGAAACTCAGAACAAAACTGCAAGAAAATGAGATGATGACAGAAATCCAGGTCTCCAGCTTTACAGGAAAGAGGCATGTACACATCATGAGTACCAAGTGGTACAGTTCTTTGTGCTAAAGCTGGCCTCAATAATAACACCCTATTGGCTACAGCATCTGGCTTTTCACAGCTCATAATGCAAAAGTCTCTTTTCTGATTCCTTGAAGAGCCACTTCCAACAAATTAGAGTAATTCACCCATTCATAGCAACGAACATCAATTTTCAAGATAACTTCAGAGCTAAAAAATACTTTCTCTGGAGTCACTGTGGTTCCTCCACTTCAGCCCACCAACAGGCAAAAAATAAAGTTCAAGAGGAAAAGTTCAAAAACCTAATCTAATTATACTAGAAAGATAGCTTTAAATAATGGAGTAAATTAAACAAATAAAAGGACAGATCCCATTCAAATTTTGTTGGTGTGTAAAGAAATGAAACAACTAAAGGGAAGAAGAGTGAGCTTTCATGTAAAGATGCTGATACCAGCATTATGCATTGCTCTTGCTTGCCACAGCTTTTCCAGGAAGATGTGCAGCTTCACACACAACAAACTTAAAATCCCAAGAGCAAATTCGAGTTCATATTTGTTTTGTAATATATGGCCACAGGCCAATATCTCTTAAAGTATATAACAAAAGAAGGCAAAGGAAGGATAGGATGAGACCAACTAAAGAACAGAAAGAAAACTGTAGAAACTATCTGAAGGAAAAAAAAAACAAAACAAAAAAAAAAAACCAACAACAACAAAAAAAAAAAAAAAAACCACAAAAAAAAACCACAAAAAAAAAAAAAAAAAAAACAAAAAAAAAACACCAAAAGCCACTTTTTAAAACCATCCGACAGGATAGGAGAAAAATGCAGTTACAGGTGGGGGCTTTTTTGCCCAATTCTAAGAAAAGACAGGAAAACAGTTCTGAAATTCCACTATGAAATTAATATGAAATTATACTAGAGAAATAAAACTGGCAAAACAAAATTACAGATTCTCTAACAAAGGTTTTTTAAAAATGGCAACATTGCTGTGAATTCCAATTGTTCTGCAGCACAAGGAATTCAGGATTTTAATAACACTATCACAGCAACACGCAAAGACATTTGCAAAATGTATGTGAAAATCAATTTCCCAGCAAAGGCAGCATTCTCTATTACTACATGAAATCCTGAGGGACTGGTTTGAACTGACCATGACTGCACTCAACATGTTTTGAAGCCAACCTCACTGTTACCACCTGTGGGTTCCAGACGAAAGAAAAGCTCTTTATGCAGGCCACCACACAGAAAAACGATCTTTCTCAGCATTATTTTCTACCCTGCAAGTATCTCCTTTCTGTACTGCCACCTAATCTATAATCTGATAAAAAAATAACTATTTGCTCTAGCTTCCCTCCAGTCCAAATGACTCCTTTAATTACAGAAATACATCTTCAGTGTTTGAATTAAAATTCTTAAACTAAGAATTTTCACAATTAAAAAAATCTTACACAACTTTTTCATTATGAAATTAATGAAAATATATTTAATACAAAATTCAAAGCAAATTACATCATGGCATATTTTCCCTCCTTTATAATCTTTCCCCTTACCAAGTACTCCACTATTCTTTAACATGCTTGCCATGGACTGGGAAATTTCAGAAAAATTACCATTAGCTTTATAATGTCATCACCTCGGCATTCAAAGGCAAATGAATGCAGACTTTGTGCCTTTATTAAGGCTCATTTTACACCTGGTATAGAGAATAACACCACTCTGTGGCAAGCAGTGTCAGTGATAAAACATGAGCAAAGTCATGCTGGCATGTATTTATCTGACACTTGCATATTGAGATAACATACCCAAAGACAATAAAAAAATTGTAATAAATTGTAATAATAATAAATATTGTAATGTTTTGCAAAACAAATAGAGGGATAAAGACAAATTATAGAAAGCCTTGAATAATTGATGAGGTGTTTCGGACTGCAGCTTCATGATAGCTCAGGGCTTCCAGCATGACTGCTCCTATTGATAATAACACTCCAAAGATCCCTGCCCACAGCTCAGGCTGCCAATGCCAAAATATCAAATGCCACAAGGAAAAAAATATGTATTTTAGGAATTAAACAGGCTGTACTATTCATGCATGAAGTACAAAAACTACCACTGTAAAACTGAAATCAAAAGCTAAGACAGTATGTCAGTAGTGAATGGGCTCATTCCATGACATTGAATGAAAAGTCTTCAATGAGAAATGCTTCTTGCTGCAAAATACAGCACTTCAAGCTACAGTGCTTAAAACAGACCTTAACAAAAGAATTAAATCCTTAGTGAATATCTGCTTATCATATAAGCAGGTCTGTCAGAGAGATCTCACCTTGAAATCAAACTCATTAATGCAAAAATCAATAACCACATGACAGCAAACGACATAACTCAAAAGATCAAGTGTAGAAAGTCACAGCATTTAGTTAACAAATACTGTGGAGTGAGCATGCATGTACTATGTCTGTCTGTTTTATGCAGCTCCTCTGCATTCTTTGAGGAATTGTGCTAACTCCAAAGATCATCTGGCTGCATCCACGGCCTTAGTGGTCATTGACAGACCCACTGAAAATTTTTAAAAACTTCTCATCTTCATATCTGTTACCAACAGCAGTTGGGAAAGTTTCTGCTGCTTTGCAGGTAACAAGGATTTACAGTTTTGAACTTTGAATCAGTGGAAATCAGAAAAACCTTCTTGTTTAATACCACAACAAAGTTCTGAGATGAAACAGCATTTTTCTACATAATTTTAAAGTATGAATAGTACTAGATCCTCTCTGTTGCATGCATTAGGTAGACACAGTCTCTGTATGAAGTAGCAGCTGTCTCCCATTAACATGCTTAACAACACAAAAACAGTTATAATATAGATGCAAAATTACAAATGTTGAATTAATTTTAAGCTAGTATATAGTTGATACTAGGCCTTTTTTTACAATGAGCATCAGAATCCTATAAATCCCAGCTACTGTTGAGGTCTTGGTCCTTATTTTCTTTGGCTGGGTTATAGCCAAACATATCCACTCTCCCTCTTTTTTGAGCTTTAATCACTCAGTAAAATAACTATTATTATTTTGTCTATTGGGTTAACCTGTCCACAATCATATACTACTTTTACCAAACATGAAAGGTCACACAGCAGTCATTTTGTGTGCAACCAGATAATGTCATGTGAACTGCATTTGGACATTTTAATGTAAACAAGTCTAATGAGACTTTATTAATTTTCTGGGAAGCTCTCACATATTTCCTTAACATACATTTGGTTCCCATAAAAGCCGCAAACAGCCAGCCCTGGCAAAATGAAACCCCTTCTCTCCTCTGACAGGACAAGTTCGTGTTGGAGTGTATCAGCACCAACCACAAAGGAACCCACTTTTAGTACAGAGGTTTCACTAACTGTACAGTTTTGGGTTGTTTTGTTTTTCACTTGGCTGCCAAAAGGACTAATTTCCTTCACAGTGTGTTCTGTGACAAATGAAACAGCAGTAACAATTCCAAGACACCCAGTCCCATTCATGAAGGCTAAGAAGGTATAAAAGTAAGACAGTTCATTAGTAACAAGCTATAGAGCTGTTCCTAAGAGTCTGGGTTTGTAAGATAAGGGTAAATTTAACTTTTCCCTCTTTTTTTTTCAGTTATGTCATACATGTTCCCTTTAAAAAACCTTTTGAGAAGGATCTCCTTTGAAGCACATCATATTTGGCTATCCATTTATTCAACTCCCCTATTTATTTACTGTCTGTAAACTCCCAGTTCCTGAGGAAGCCAAGTAAGACACTTGACAAGAATTGCCTCCAAGTCTATTCAAGAGCTGCCAAGAAGTGGGATTCCTCCTAGATGAAGATGTTACTGCCATAAACACCTCACAGGGGTCACTGGGCTTGTGGTGAGCTGGTTTTAGAGCTCTTTTCAGAAAATCAAAGCGTTCCTCCTCTTCCTCTCCCTAAAACCACTGGGGACAAATTAAATATAATGGCTGCCAACATCCCTCTCTGCTATGATATACAAGAGCATGATTTCATAGGTATCCAAGATGTAGGATATGTAGTGGACAGCTGACTGAACTCTAGCAATCCCAAGATTGTCCTAGTGGAAAAGAGTTGTTATAAAACCCTAACCCTTTCAAGTATCACTAATATCAAATGTAATCTCTCTACAGAACATTAGGCTACCTGTTTTGGTATTCATCTGAATTTATCATCCTTCCCAAATACTGGGAAAGCCAGAAGTGCTGGGGGGGGCAGGGGGGAATGAGGGGAGCGCTTTGGGGAGTGGGTCCCATCCTTGCCACAGCTGGACTTAATCACAACGATCGCAAGTTCTCCCACCTTTAGGCCTCTCAAGTTTGACTGCAACAGAGCAGATAACTGAACACACCACAACCTCAAATCCTGGAAGGACTCCTACCAGGCTGAAAGACAGCAGAGCAGTTGCTCAGCAGTCACAATCACTCAGCACATCTCCTCTCAGTTTAGTCTCCTTTGACTAACCCCCTCTGTTAAATAGCAGGTCAATACAAGGCTCACAAGAACCATGGCTAAAAACATCACTAGTTTCTGAATGAGAAAGATGTGTCCTTGAAAAAAATTCTTCCCTTGAACAAAATGAAATTTTTCCAGATGACTACAGAACTTCCCTTCCCAACAAGGCAATGAACACTGAAGCAGCTGTTCAGTGGGAAGAAAGTTCAGCTGTGGTTCAGTCAAGTCCCACAGTGCAAGAATGAAGGCTCTCAGAAGCACTAGCACATTCTGGAGAGTCAGAGGGCCACTTGGTGATAACACAGTTACATATACAAGGAGAGAGAGAAAGGAAAAAACAGAATCACTGGAGGGAAACTGCAGCAAAAGAATCACTATCATTTGAGGCTGAAAGAAAATATGTTGTTGACATCCATTACAGGAAGGTGATCTGACAAAATGTTGAGGAGGTGGAGGAGCATTCTCACATTTTCAACACTATTTATACAATTATATCTGTTAAGTTCAAGAACTCTCATTGACAAATATAAAAAACCCCTTCACTTTCAAAACCATAGGAACATAGTTCACAGAAGAGGATACGTTAAAACTTACTAAGGTAATAAATACTTCATCACATCTTTTCAATGTGGCCATTTCAACAGGTTAAGCAGTTATGCAACTACTAAATGAAAATCATCCAAGGAGGGTTTATGAAAACAGTATTTTTATAGTACCATTCAATGTGCTTAAGAAGAACAGATTTTTTTTTCTCACACTAATAAACCCAGTACATTAACAAGTTTTAAAAATTAGACTTAATGTGCTCCTTTTCCAGTCACTAATGTCACACAGTAGTGCCTCATTTTAGACTTCAATGACTTCTTTGCATACATCATCTGGCAGTGCCAAGGGTCTGAATAAGGAGGTAGCACCAGAGAGCTCTGTTCCATAAAGACTCTCAACTCCCAAGAAGCAGCAGCTACACTCCCTGTTTTTTTCCCAGAAGATAACGCATACAACTCTTTCTTTACTGTAACTGCATCTGCCATACATATAGTGTCAGCATGAAAAAAGTACTTTTTACTGTTTATTTCATCTTCTGCTCAGTGTACTTTTCTTCATGTGTTTGTTATGTAGCTATCAGAACAAAATTACTTGTGAGAACAAGTCTACTCACACCTACTCATCTACAGTCAAAGCTGAGGATAAAGAGCAATGGAAAGAGTCATCACCCCAGTGCAGAGAATAATATCGAGGCAAGTGGAAGGAATGAGAGAATTTTCAAGCAGTCGGGATTCTTGCTGCCTAAAGACAATGAACCCAAGTCTCATGGAGGCATGTGAGCCTTCTCAAGAGAAATTAAAAGCAGCTGTTAATTTTCTCACTGTCCTCTGAGCCCTGATTTCACAGTGAGCAGTCAGTATCCTGTTTTACAAAGCAAAGTGGGCGGCTGGTTTCTTTTTCACAATGGGACCTGACCTGTTGGTTCTGCAGCTCCTCAGATGAAGACACTTGGACACACTACAGCTGCTCAGCTCCGGAAGAAAGCAAATTTCATTCTGTAATAAAATACTGCCCACAGTCAATCTGAAGGTATAAAATGCATGGCTTTAAATTTGTTTTAGGACTGTTGTTGATGAAATGTAAGATACATAGGCTATCTACACAACTGGGGTGGATTTTTTCTGCAATAAAGACACCTGGAAATTTGACAACTACAAAAACTAAATAATCTCACAAAGTTTTTTAATTCCTGCTGATACACTGCTATCAAAAATTCAAGTGTGGATTCTTATCTTAAACATCCCTGGACTCAGACAGCAAAATCAAGCAGCTCTACATTTACAGATGCATCTAAAGACAGACTGCAGAGGATCAGAAAGTTTGTTCAAAGTTGTGATACTCTTCACAATATCACAGAAAACACAGAGAAAAACTCACAATACAAAAAATTATTATGTAGCAAATGTCAGACAAAAACCTCAGTGATAAAATTAAAATTTATCTTCCTCTTTATATTTACAAGCCCAGTGACCACATAATTACAGGTTACTTAAATGTCCCAGTAAAGTTCTAGCTACTAGACATGTCCAAGGGCTTAAGACAGAAATACATTGAAAGATAGATTTTTTTTTTTTCATCATGTCCAAAAGCACAGGAGAAAAATTTACCTTTCAACAGAAAAAATAGTAACAATGACAGAACCAGAGAAGCTTGACAGTTACAGAATAATCTTTGAAGCTTGGAAAAGTTCGCTAATGCATGTCAGCAATTCTCCACAAGAACTAAATAGACTGACCACTATCTTGGGTAGGACTGTTTGAGATTTACCAACCACAACACAGAAAGACAAAAAAAACCCTAAAACTGTATCTTTTGCTGACTTAATTAGAAAAAGAGAAACCCTGCCAAACACAAAAAATGCATCATGACAGGACTAAATGTTCTGCGTTAGTGACATTGATGTTACTAAAGTGTTCCTGACTGCTAAAACATGGAAATGCAAATACTGCTGACAAACATAAAAGCCAGCTATATTATTAAAAGCATTTTTAAAAGAGCAAGTTTTTTAGCAGCACACAGAACAAGTTGCCATCCTGCTTCACACTATGAAAGCTTCTAATATTCTATTGCACTGATGAATATTATAACACAAAAGCTTAACATGAGCAGTTAAAAGTCCCATGTATTATACAAATAGTGTCTTTGTATAATTGGAAACATTTTTCTATTTCAGTCAGAAGACAATTGTAGTCTTCACAGTCTGTTATCTCTAAGTTTACTATACTACAGCTAACAACATGAAGAGCTTCACAGGATAAAGCACAATGCAGCAAACTCATATGTTTGTACAAGTGAATTTGGGAGAAAAGTAGCTGTCCAGACAGACTGTATAAGACACAGTAAGAAGTTGAAACAGCTTCAGCTATGAATCAAAGAAAAAAAAAAAAAAAGAAAAAAAAAAAAAACCAAAAAAAAAAAAAAAAAAAAACCACAACAACAACAAAAAAAAAACTAGCCACCTGGTCTAGGGTAAAAAAAAAAAAAACAAACTAGACTCTTTGATAAAAAAAATAAATTTAAAATACAGATGACCCAAGACTAAGTTCTGTAGTTTAAGCAGAGGACTCAGAGAAAAGAACCCTCACTCCCACTCTGAATTAACCACTATCATACAAGCTGCTCATTGATATGGCTTTACCTGAAAGCACAAGTGCAGAAGAGCCTCAGTAACCTGAAGGTTTAGAGGACAAAAGCTTTACATAAGGCTAAATATGGATTAGAGCTGGACCAGAGAGGGAAAGGTAGCTCACCACTTTTAACTTCCTTTATTACAAACGTAACTGCCACCAAGATAATTCAGTGCACTGTTTTGCACAATTCCTATGGAAAATTCTGATACCTAAAATTTACTGAAGAGCTCTTTTAAGTACCTGCTGGACTTCTAAAAAGCAATATAGGCACTACCACCATTAAAATGTTAAAAAAACCTGAACTTTTGCTGTGGAAGCTCACCACAACCTCTTATTTATATGTAAAGGAGCCTTTATAACCAAATAATAAAGCTTGTCAGTGGCAGAATAAGTGATTACTTTCATCTGGTAGCAGGATAACTGTCCTAATGATCTTCAACCAGGGAATTTTAAATTGGGCATGCCCTTACCACATCTCAATAGCTTAACAATACCTTTCAGATATTAGCAAAATTAATAAAGACACCAAGACAACAAAGACATCTACTGCTAACTTCTTAAACCCATCCATTTCTAATTGCAGGAACAACAGCATAAACTCTAGTTAAGCAGAGTTCACAAAAATGCTGCATTTGTCAAAGGAAAACACAAGTCTGGGAGACTATCAAACACCTGACATTAATAAAGAGTTTTCCCTACATAAAACTACCAAAATGGAAAACTTTGTGATCAGTGGACATTCAGGATGTCTACACTTACAGAGGTTTTAATTGCAACACATAGGTTTAAGTTTCCAGTAATCCATTTTTCCTGCTCACAACAAATAACCAGGAACAGACTAACACACAGTAAACAGGTCAGTGATAGAATAGTTTGCTAAGTGGCAAGTGTAGGCAAGGGGCACATTAAATGCTGAACAGGTGAAATTTCTAGGGAATGACTACATGAGTAATCTCTCCTGCAGAAATTAAATCCATTAGGTAATTAACTGCCTGAAGTGTTATATCCCACTACAGGGATCACAGCTGGAACTGTCCCCTTTCAGATTGTTAACACCTGGACAAGGCCATTAGGCTTAGAAGTAAATCACTGCCTTTCCCTACAGCTGATCCTGTGGAAGCATTCTTGAAGAATGCTTCAGGAATTTTATATGCATTTCTACAGCTTCCCTGCAGGTCCCTCACAAATCAATCACTGATATTCAGTGTTCTCCACTTTACATTGAACTAATTAATTCCAGATAATTAAGTCAGACTTTCCATATTTAAGAGGCCTCTGGGGGAAATAAAGTAACAGCAATGACAGGGCAGGAGCACAAAGAGAACTGAAATTTCACAGTAAACTCTCCTTTATGAGAAAGGACCTTGCTTTACTTTCAACTTTCCTCTCTTAAGTCTTATTTTCACTGCTGAGATGAGTTTCATGTCCTGGATTTGTTATAATCAGTTTCCTGGGAAACATCCTGGCATGCTACAGCATCTCACCAGATTAATATTACAATGATTAAGAACACCTTCAAGACTGGAAGTGTTTTCCAAGCACAGGTCTGCAGCTGTGATTGTGGAAAGCATATATGGAATTGTGTGCGGGTTTAACGTACTAGAAAAGCCTTCACCTACACATTACACACGCCTTTTCAGGAAAAGGAAAATGGGAGCTTAATTTCTGCCTCAGTCCCTTTATGAGTGAATTAACAACTGAGCTATCAGCAAAAAAAAAAAAAAAAAGAGAACATTTACTTTATCAACTTCTTTGCTTTCCTTAAGGATCAAAAAATGCGTTTTATTTCCAAAGGATGTCAATGTTTCATTCAGCCTACAGCACCTTGTTAACTCCAAATTTAATGGGAAATAGAAAAAAGAAGCAGTGAAACTAGTTTCAGGTTCATTCTAAGTGAAAGCCTGTATCAATTTTTTAGCTCAGAAAAGGCAGGATAAGATCTAAAGCACTGAACCAGAATAAGTGTGATAAAAGAGCCAACAGAAGTCACATCTCTGGGGATTTGAACACATCTCTGGGGATTTGAACCAGAGAAGATAACAACAGCCTAATCCTGCTACTACTTACTTTGTGCTGCTGGTCTAAATGTCAAAACCATATTGCCAATCAAAAAAATCCACCTAAAAGAACTTCTGACTAATGGTACTGGAGTTACTGAAAATTTATAAATTACTCCAAACACAGAGATTGCAAGAACAAATTAAAGATGGCTCTGCCAAATCAATGTTAGTATTTTAAGGTTTTGAATAATATATCACATAAAGATCATCCATATCATTGATGCTGCAGCTAGATGTGATCCATATACTTATGGCTTAGTAACTCTCTGAAGATATAAAATCCCCCTGCAATTGTCACAAATACACACACTGTTCCCAGTATCTAAATCTGTCTACTACATTATGGTTTCCAATGCCTGCAATGACTATATATATGAAGAGAATATGAACTAATCCAGTGAGATGAATGATTCTAGAGGAGTTCTATGCAAAAAAAAGTGTTGTCAAAGTTCACATTTTAAACAAAAGTAGCCAAATAACTAAAACTCAACTTATGGTTCTGTATTATATTGAATTCCATTTTTATTATATTTTGAAGGATAAGAATTGACACTTTATTGCTGCAAAAGAATATGGCAAGAATACTAAATGGTCTTAGTACTGTATACTCGGTAAAAAGCCTTCAGATATCTAAAGAAAAAAAATATTCTAGATTTATATGGTATTAAAGGGTGCTATCTGCCACGATAATGACACATCTCTTTTTTCCTGGCCACTTCGGATGGCAGCTTAATACTCCAGTCTCATCTTTGTATTTGTTAGTCTGCCTCCCTCTTATTATCTTAAAACTGTTTTTACCTTCCATCAGGACTTTAATTACTTGTGTAATCTTTTCTCCCATTTCATACATGTAACAGCACAGTTATAAACAAAAGTAGGCTGAATTATAACTACAGTTGCATTCATGCTTAAGAACTTCACAGATTCAAGAGGAATACAACTGAGCTGTTTATTCTTCCAAGTCAGAGATCCTAGCTCTTTCTTATTGTGATGTATCTTATTTAATTCAATGAATCTTAATTCTCAGAGGAATTAGAGAAATTTTAAATATTCAGAGGTCCTGAATTTTCTAGAGGATTTTTAAAAGCAGGGTGAGGAATATGACAGATTACTGTCTGCCTCTTGAGATTCTGTGAAGGCTTCATTAACAATTCCACTCAAGAAAAGCAGTTTTAGTACTGCATGATGAGAATGGCCACACTTACTGTGATAGTCCAGGACTCCTCCCTGTAAACAACTCATGAACTTTGTCTGACATTTGGAAATTGTTTTATAAATATTGGGTTTTTTAACTGACTAACTCTCATACACACTATTTCCAACCATACCACTCCAATCAGACAGAATGACTGGCCATTAAGAATTACAATTGCTTCATTGAGTGAGGTTGATTTAAAGTCAGTAAAGAGTTTTCTCCTGCTTGTCCACAAGGAAGAAGTGGGGAGAACACCCAAGCAGGAAAAATTCACTGAGCAGGTAAAAGATAAGCTTAAAAAGCTTTCAAAGAAAAGCCTATATAGGGGGCAATCTCAGTTATTTTCAGAGAGGAGAAAGAAGAGGTCTTATTTAGTTGGAGACACATAAGTTCACGTGAGAACAAAATGTCAGAAAAGCTTTGTTATAAAGAAAAACCAGAAAGCGCAGAAGCCAAGAGGAGCTGGGCTGAATCCCAACAGTCACTTGAAAGATTTATAGTATCTCCAGAAGGTGCTTAGAGACCCCACAGAGGTTCAGATTCCAAGGGCTTAAAGAATGAATGGCCTAATGAAATAAATCCCTAACACTTAAGCCAGTGAAATGTCCCACCAGAGGAGGAACTCAACCGGCAACCCCAGTTAACCTGTATGTTATTAAAAAAAAAAAACCCAGCAAAACAGAATGAATTCATGTGCAAGTCTATGAGCCAAGAGAAACATAAATGGTTAGTTAGTCCTCAGAGCAAGAAGATGAGATTTTAACAGCTGCAAAGTGTTGAGCTAATGCTCAGAGGATATTCTGCTGTTTGGTGGATTCTTTCCCTCAGCATCACATGGAATAAGGCTGAGTATCTGCCCTAGGTCTCCTTGGCCCCAGGGCTAGACTTGAAAATATACAGCAAGAACTACCATACTCTTGGAGACAGAGTATCACCAGGAATCATTTCTTTATAAGAAGCTTTGACTTCTCAGGCTCTCATAAACCAATGAAAATAGCAAAGCCATTGGACTTGAGTGTTTCAGACCATGCAACTTTCACTTATGTTTAAATTAAATGAAGGAATGGACACCAGTTAGCCTGTATCTCAAAGTTTATGTGATAAATACATAATGCTCAAATGAGCAGTTAACAACAACCAAAAAAAAGGGGGGGGGGGGCTGGATATAAGAAAAGTCTAGGATTTCAGTTAATCACAATAAAAAAATAGGTATTCCTGGACAGAAGAAAATAAAGAGAAATGTCTGTATTAAGATGAAATGAGAGCATGCTGTTAAAATTGGCCATTGTACTAGAACTGAAGGAGTACCTTCCCCACTTCTGCTATCAGCAGTGATTGTGACCAGCATAACTACAGTGAGGACACAACTGGTCCTTACAGGTAAAATTCAAACAGCATTCAAAGTGGAAGGACTTGACATAGAATTATTATTAAATAGAAAATCAAACTACAAGCTTGCAGATGTAACCATTCCAGATCTTAACAAAAAAAGTCTCTCTTAAAAATATCAAATGGAGGGAGTACAGAAAAGGAGAAAAACTGAATGTGGCAACTACAATCCTATCAGCCTGACTTTAATAGACTATTAGAACAACTTCCAAAGAATAAAGGCAGAAAAGAAGATAAAACATTTACCAAGTACTTCAGTATCCTTCCAGTAACAGATTTTTTTCTAGGCACAAAAGAAAGTTGATCTGTATTTAATAAAGCAACCAACACAATCACTTTTCTTTACATAGTACTTAGTAGAAACAGCACAGCTTTTAGTCAAAGAATCATATTACAGAAAAACATGTAAAGAAGGAATCAAAACAAGTTGTCTCAAAAGAGGAAATTAATGAATATGTTGGTTGTATTGATAACCAGCCTGTTAAATCTATTAATTAACCAGAAAAAAAACAGAACATAAGCAATTCAAATACATTCACTAATTCTTGAAACTAGAAAGCACTATCAATGTGGGAGATCAAGAGGACCTTTATGCAGAAGTGGAAGACTGAAGTAACAAATCTAGAATGACAAAATATGAAATTACATACCAACAAATTAATTTATTTTTTTTTGCTGGGAGATGGGAATTTATTCATTGGGAACTGAGGAGAAGAAAAAACTCCAAACATGGATGACTATAAGTCAAAGTGATCCAGCCTAAAAAAAGGATAAATGCAAACTGATTTAGGTGAGATGTTACCAGCTAAGTACTAACATTCCTCTGCAAATAACTTGTCCACTTGGAAGACACTGAATATAAATGGAACAGAGAGGTCTAGTGGTCTGGCTAGAGCCAGAGATTGGATGACAACACCTGCCTGACCATGCCTTTCAGATGGCACAGCAGTTCTGATATGTTTCCCAGAAATGTGGGGTAGGCAAGGGGAGGTGTAGACACTGGGAGCCTTTGGGCATGGTGGGTACCAAGATTTGCACTTACGTTTCTAACTTAGATCCACATTTAGTCAGAAAAATTACCATGATTACTGCATGCTCATAGGCTTAAAACATGGTTTCCATTAGAAGCAATTAGCAAGAATGATGGCATAGCATAAAATCAAAGTCTCAAACAATGTTTACAAGGCACTGTAAATGGCCTCCAATAAGATGTAATAGACATGGAAAACATTTGTGTTTCCTTATGATTTCTGAACATGGCATTTCAACAACAAAGTTTTAGAAACTGAGGGATAACTTGTGTCCCACAGGGTTCTGGAAATGTAACACACGGTCTAGTCTAACTCCCAAATATTGGCTAGGGCCCCCCCTTCAGACAAACATTTCTGAAAATTAAAAGCAGTCAGCCTTTCAAAAAGGCTGTTTCAGCTGTCAGATCTTTCCCCCATCCTCAGATAGAGGCACAGGTGAGTATAAAAAAAAAAAAAAAAAAAAAAAAAAAAAAAAAAAAAAAAAAAACCACACAAAAAAACCCGAACAACCCCACAACCAAAAATATTGATTCGTTTCAAGAAAATGTAAACATTACTTCTTTAATTGAATATTACAAACCTAAGAGACTTGAAGTTTGTTTTTTATCAATGGAAAGAGAACACAAAAGCAGCCCGATATCATAACAAAATCATTATAAAACTGTACCCCTGCCAAAATTATTGCTAAAGACACCAACTTCAAAGACAGCTAAAAAAAGAAAAGAAACAAATTCCAGGATATGGAATTTTACTTTCATAGTAACAAAAGGGAGCAAACAAACAAACAAGGGCAACATACATGGGAGGTTGCCATTCTTCTTTCTATTGAAACCCAGAATGAAATGCTCTCTCTTAGATGCTCTAAAAGTTACACAAATCTAAAACTAAAGGAAAAAGAATTTCCTAACTTGTGACTTCATTTTCAAATTAAACTTTTGGGGAAAATAATTATTCTATTATTAGTGACAGCAGCACACATTGTTTTAAAATACGTTACATTAAGAAGGAGTTCTGTGCTCTGGGAAAGCAGGTCACATTTAGTTTGTTTAGTATTAGTTTCTTTCATCCCCTTGCTCCTACAGTGTCATGCACACAGCACTCTCCTCCCCTCAGAAACCCACAGACACACATTAAATTAGCTGGGATTTTCAAAATGCAGAGAACCTGAAAATCCCCCCAAAGAACCAGCTGTGGCTGATTTCATTGCAGCTTGTGTTTCTGAGTTCCCTGTAGGTTTGAACAACAAACATTTTTTGAAAAGACCGTCCCAGTTTTCCCCACTGTCTCTCAACTGTCCAGCCACCAACTGGAGTGACGCTGTATAGTATCACTACAAACCTACACCAGCATGAGGCAGAGGCAAGAAACACCAGGTTCTGTCTATTTTAAAATGCATCATTACCAAATCTTGCACTCCAATGTTCAATTTGAGCAATTTTTGCCCTGTCCTACTTTTGCACCATGAGCTGGAGACTAGATCCTGATGGGGCTCCAAACACCAAGTGATATTTGGTACTACTGGTGCTGAACAACTACTCCAGTGCCTCACTAGAATAACTCAAACTGTAAGCACAGCATGCTCCAAAACATCCGAGGGGCTTTCAGTGATTTAATTTCTCAAAATGCTGTAAATCAGGTTCTGTTGGATGCCTCCATGAGCAGCAGTAGGTTTTGAGTGTTTTGTGTACTTGACTGAGCAAGTGCTGAGTTGGTGCTTTAAGGTTACTGGTTCCCTTCCCCTGAATGTAACTGCAAATTCTGAAGTTTAAAGTCTGAGTTAATACATTCTTGAGACGAATGTGTTTTCTAGTAGTACACCAAAATGCCTACCTATACAACATGCACTTACAGTCTCATGTATGTCTTAAGCATCAACAAAGGGATAATCCTTCTCTCCAAGAGATTATTCCCCATTTGGGGGCATCTTAAGACAATCTTTTCAGAAGAGAATAACAGACATGCTTTCTTGGGTCATACCCATGTAAACACACATTGATCCTACAGAAATATCAGTTAAGCATCATAGTGATCAAAGTACCAAACTATGAAATGTATCCATAAAATTACCTAATTAATAAAAATGCAATAGCCTATCCAATGAATAATGAAATAACCTTAAGTAAAAATAATTAGGTGCCTGTGTATCTATGCAGAGTGTTTAATATGTGACCTTATTGGTGTAAAGAAGCAGAGATAAAAATATTGATATATTTGTGACTGATAACAGCCTACAAGACAACAGTTTCATACAAATGATAGGTCTAATATTAATGCCATAATACAGAAGGACACATGGAAGAAAAGGCTTTGGCAAATCATTACTCTGGACATGAGCTCAAAATTCAAAGCAAGGAAAACTGGATATGTAGAATAAAATTCTATTCATTGGGGTTTTATGCAACTGAAAACAAAAGGTCATGTAGAAGGTAATGCACCAGAAGCAGAGTGCAGTCATCTCCAGCAGTTTCTTTTATTGGTAAGATCCAGTTCCTTGGACACTGCATTAAACCATATGTGTTTGTTTATAACTGTTAGAAAAAGAGCATACACAAGTTGTTTGTCTCCCATATGTTTAGCCAGACATTTGCTAAAAACTGCCCTTCCTGTTGCCCCTTTCCCAGTACCAGATGTAGGCACAAGTCAGTGGAAGTGGAGCAGACATAGGCATGACAACCTAATTCCCTGCACGAAGGAAGTAGCTGGGGACAAGGAGGGGGAAGGGGAGACATAAACACTTTACACAAGGTCAGTGCAGGAGATTGAGACATCTGTCAGGGCTGGAAGTTAGTACATTTGCTTTTATTACAGCAAATAATGTTGGTACTGCAACAGTTTATGCTTAAAGCAGTGCAGCCTGTGAGCACAACTAAACAGGCATGACTATCCTGATTTTTACTTTAAGACATATCCCACAGGAAATGGAACTAGTAAAGTCTGGCATAAATGTAATGCTTGTTTTCATTTAGTACAGAGAACAGGAAGAGAGAGAACCTAGAGCTGCATCTCTAATGTACTTTCAGTTATAGAATGAAAACCCACTTCTAAACAAAGCACTTCAAAGCATTTCAAAGTTCGTAGATTTGACCTGTCTAGAGTAACCCAAGTTATCAGCGGGAAGCTTGTGGAAGTGAGGAAATAGGCACAAAAAAGAATTGCAACATAAGCAGCTTTGTCCCTTAAAACATGTTCTGCTAACTCTCCCTGTCAGATGCTACAATAAAGCTTGGGTTGTACTGTCAAGTTCATCCACATAAAGAAAGCCCAGTTAAAACTTTCTTTTACTCTATTTCATTTAAATGGAGCTGACCGAGGAATACAAATTGACTCCATACACAACACAACTTAATCAGTAATCCACCTACTTTGGTACATATTTCCTGTAAAAACTCTTAACAAGTATCCAGAGGAGTCAGCAGAGTCAGATATGCTTTATATCCAAGCATAGCCAGCTAGCACACAGGTTGTTGTTACAAACATCCCTTCTGCATTTGAGTACACTAGCAGGTACTGTAAATGCTTACAGTTACTACATTTGGTCGTGTGTGTGTTAGATAGGATACAGCTATTTAATCAGTGGCACATTTATTTATATATAAAATTATACACACAACTCTATATAGGAGAGTAGTTCAGTACAAAGAGGTGAGAAGTATCTGCACATCTTCTGTTGCAATGCTAAATACACCACTGCTCTCCAGGCATGACAGAAATCCCCTGCAATTCAATTTTCTGAGAAGAATTATTTCACCTAAGTGCCAATGAAATTAATGATTTTGTACAGCTTCTTATATAGTTGTCTGAAAGAGCTTCGAACTGATTGAATGAACTGTGATTTATGAGCATCATTTTAAAAATCCATTAATCCTCCTGAAAGCAATGCCTTTTTACACAGATTAGTACACTTTTCTCATGACTGAGCGCAAGGGCACTATCTTCTATCAATTCTATAAAATGTGCACTTTCTTTTGCTACATTTCCTTTGTAGGCAAGGCTTAATTTTATATTTTCACCAGTGGCACATTTAAGCATTTGGTGTTAAAGAGCAGCTGCTGGCCAAATGTCTTTTTTTTTTTCCAACTAACAAGTATGAGTACTGGAAATTAATGGAGAACTGATAGAGCAGATGTATGAAATCATAAGAAGTTGGGACCAACCATTCTCTTTGTCTCTAGACTGAGAGAAAAAGGTCCTTTCTGCTGGAATAGGCAGCTGATTAATACACCCACTACCACAGCATATTAGGGCAAATGATACTTGAAAAGCTGAGGTGAGGGCTAGGTAATTTTCACAGAAAAAAAAAATCCATTCAGGGTTACAAATGTGCAGAAACTACCTTGCCTGGGATGTCCTCAAGCTGAAAATGGTCAAACACCAAGTATCCATGAGAGAAAATTTCATGTTTGCCCTGCTCTTACACTCATCCAGGGTGTAAGCTTTTAGTTTCTATGAGAAGGATATGGGGCTAGAAGGAATACTGGTCTGATGCAATACCTACACTGACTCTTGCATATAACACCTGTCCCAAATGAGCTGTGTGATATTTTTGCCCTAAGGAAAATTTTTGTTAACTTTTGTTAGCTGCTATCTCTGGTTCCATGCTGTTCACAACTGCAGCAGGATTTGAAAAATCAGTTGGACAGAGAGCCCCATTCCTCACTACAGAAGTGTTCACAATAGTTTGACACTCAATGTGGAGTACAGATTGCTCAGACAAATTCTTATCATTGAAACATTGCAAAACAAGTTTCTCCAAGCTATCTACATGGATGCTGAAGCTCAATATTCTAAATCAAACTCATGCACTTTAAAGAAAAATACAGACTCTGGAAATCATTGATTTCTTTTTTTTCAGCATGCAACTAGAAGTTTGTTTCCAAGAATGAACTGAGCCGTGAAGTAAAATAAAAAGGCTCCTTCTGCTGCATGTCAATCTGCTTGCATAGTAAGATAGACTCTAAGGGATTCTTAACTCATCTGTTTCCCAATGCTTTAAAGCCTTCCAGGAAAGACTAAGCCTTCTGCTGACCCAGCAATTCATGAAAAACTGTAAGGACGATAAAATGCCATTAAAATCTGATAAATGGCCAGACCCAACCATAGCCATCCATTTACAGCTTATTAATAATTTGCTCTAGTGTACTAGAAGACAACTGCCGATGCCAATTCTTTGTATAAAAGTGAACACCAGCAAAACCCGTCCATTTTTGAATTGAAATTACTTCCATCTGAAAAAGCAGTTCATGACCATTACTCCAGAAGGTCAGTGGCTATGAATGAACTCTTGCTGGACACTTAATTGAAATGTTATTTATAATGCTGCATAAAAATCTAGAAATTTAGCAGCCAAAGGTATGCAAGGACTCTATCTTTGCCACTGGTGCTCTGAGTAGTCTATTAGCTAGTATTTTAATACACAGATCTCTGCATATAAAGTCTATGATTAAGACTTTTTAATATCATTACTCTCTTCCATAGTTAGGGACACTTCTAATTTCACCAACAAGAATATTTTTATCACATATGCTTCTTTTCCTATCACAGCTATAGAGCGAAGTATGCAGAAAATTTTGGACTTAGCCACACACACGCTTTAAAACTCCCCTCTTTCCAGACCTAGCTGGCTGACATCAATTAAAAGATTTTCCTGGTAACTGGGGAAAAAAAGGTAACTTACTGCGATAATTTTAAAAATGTTTTTGTTCTTAAACTTTACCGAATAAAAGCTGAATGTTTCCATGTCAATGTGGTTTTGATGTTTCAGTATTTCATATATTCTCTAAATTATGGATTAAGGTAGCAAACAGCTGTAAGATTTATTACACAGATGGGGGGGGCAATTACCTTTGGAGATATGGTTTTTTTGCAGGTGTTAGACACTGAAAATTTAACACTTGCCACACTTCAGAGTAACCACAAACAAGCAAAAGTGAAAGAATTCCAATTCCCATTCCCCAGGATCAGAGCTTCTTATATCTACAAAGCACCCATTCGGTGCTGACGCTGGATTGAAACAACTGCATCAAGGAACAGAGTCTCATTCTTACAAACGCTTTAGTTATTAAATGGAACAGTTTTTCTATTCTTAAAATGCTAAAAGGCCCCCATAAGAGAAGTCTTAAACAAGAGCATCTGGAGAGTTCCCATTCATTAGGTTAAACGGTGAATTCACCTGACTCACCATTTAACCTAATGATTAAAACGATGTATTTTGGGGGTTGATCTTTTTTCTTCCTTCCTGCAATCAGCTTAGCATGGCCTTCTACTACTCCTGCACAGATTCAAAGAAACATCTATTTATCTTTGAGCCCAGACCACCCACGCTACAAATTAATAGATCACTAAAAGTTGTGCCTAGCCATAAAAACCAATTTTATACCCACAAAGCCATGATAATATACTGAGGGTCTACTGAGCAGCTTCTGGAGTGCGAAGGGATACTTGTTAATTTAAAAAGAAATAATTGCTACAAAATTACACATCTAACAGATAAATGATGACATGTTAACTGCTTTCAGACTCAGTGTAGGACTAGAAATTGGATGAACAAATAAATACTTTTGCATTATAGTTACAGATTAGATGACAAATTTCTTTGCGGTTACTGTAGTTTAGTCTGGGGCTTGGTCTCTCTGTTGTCAACTGCATTAGATTTAAAACACAGTAGCATTTCAAGTCAACAAACAAAACTCTCTTTTCTGCAGCTGACTTTAAATTGAATACAGTGAAAATAAGACCTGGAAAGCTCAAGAAGCAAACAGAAGAATGCATAGCATGATAGCTTCTTTCTGGTTTACCTCTAACAGGATTTCATAACGCTTTAGAATTTACACGAACCTTCTTTGCTGGCTTCATTTCTGCTTTTGGTAATTGCAGTGCGGCTTAAATGATCCAGAACCAAAACCATGAGGGAAAGCACTGTCCTTTTAGCTCTTTGTTTCAACATTCAGGGAAAGAAAAGGATGAAAAATGTGGTCTGCAGCCAATGCTGGTGCTACCTGCTTAGCGTCTCAATGACAGATAATAGTCTCTAAGTCTCCATCCCTCAAAAAAGGATGTATCCTCCATTCCTTTTTGTCCTTTTGTCTTTTTAATTCTGCAAAGGCAGAGAAAAATTAGAGAAGATGCAAGTTATAATGTCTTTTTTAGAACTCTCTCTTCAAGTAGCTCATGGAAATGTGTATTTCAAGAAAGTACAAATAACAACTCACAAATATACTATGCACTTAAAAAAATCCTCAAACTGCATTCATCCTTCTAACATATATTATATCTTCAAATAGTATTTTCTAAAATCTCACAGATTTATTATTCCATAATTCCTGCCATACCTAGATCAGCTTTAAGACCTTTAAAGAAAATCTTTCTTTGCTGTCATTGCATTTACAAACCTCCCACAATCTCAGCATCAGAAAGTCTGTTATTTTTAAATAAAAGGAGTAGAGAAGCTCTACCCAGTAAGTTGAAACAGCCTCCTTAATGGACCAGAAAAGTGCAAGTTGTCATAACACTGAAATGCATATGGGCTTCTATCATTTGCCAGATAACATATGTTTTTTCTCTTCCTTTGCTCTGCTTTAGAGATGACTCTAAAGCAAATAAAGAAAATAAACATGATTTTTTTTAATACCATAAAAGAAAATAAATTTACTAAAAAGCTAGTGACATGACTATTACTAAGTCATGACAATGTTCTCTTCAATATGCAATTACAGTTACATAACTTGTTAGACTTTTCATAAGAATGCATGTGCACTATAAGAGAATGACATTTATGCCACACATTTATACCCTACAAGCTACAGCACACTCTGGCAGTGGAAGTTTAACCTACAAGCCCCAAACATATACAGAATGTACTATGCTTTATAACACAAAATAAACACCTTAAGTTCAAAATATGAGCTGAACTGAGAGCTGCCATCATCACCAAATCTTTAAGCTTTTCAGAAGCCAGTAAGAGAAATACTCTTTTATGCAGGAGTCCATGAAGGATAAGAGAATGTGGTGTTTCCATCCCACCTAAAATTGCCAAGCTCACACCAAAGAGCACAGAAATAGGACATAATCACCACCACCACTCAACAGTTGAGGAACATTTGTAATCATATGGGTCCTTGAGAAAGTATAGTAAGAAAGACAGAAGAGTGCCCAATGAGTTCTCACTTGTTCCTCTATCGTATTCCATTTCTAGGCCATGCTGAAGATCTTCAGAAAAATAGATTCATATTATGCTGAAAGATCACCATAATAACTGATGTCATCCTTAAGGCCAGTGCCCACTCAAAATTTACATCCAGTACCTCTACATGAAGAAACCAGGATGTCGATATATCTGCAAAAATCAAAGCATTACTAAAATGTCTGCAGACATCACATCACACCAAGAGTGCTTCTGTTGCTTCACTTTTAGTTACTGCAAATTGCCTTGATCTACAATTTATCTCTGGTTGTGTTCACTTTTACCTCCCTGTACCTTCTTTTTTGATTAAGCTTGCCACCAGTAATGCTTAAATTTTAACAAAACGCTGTCTACAACAACTGGTAACAAACCAGAAGTTCAGCATCAAAAAATAGGCCAAAGCTAAATAAGTGCTGTTAATAACTTCAAAATTATACTTACATCTTTCACTGCATACTTCTGCTCTACTTTCTAATGTCTGATAACCCACTACTTTCCCACTGATTTCCCCTTTTCTTCATTTAACTTTCTCCCATTTGGCTGCTCAGATTTCTGATCTCCACCTGTGTTATCTACCCTGAGGATGGAATCATTACATCGCCACATTTCTTTCTTATATTCGCTAATGCAAATAAATTCCGTTTATTTTTCAGGATTCAGATTCTCCCTTACTGGTCAATCTGCACTGGAAGGGAGAGTCTTTTGTCCACAAGGAAAAGTCCAGAGAAATGCCTGGAACAAAGAAATATTTCCAGAAGTGGCTGAAAACTTTGTCTTTTAAGTACATGGTTAATTCTTCTAATTGGTGAATTCCTACAGACTAGGAGGAACCACTAATACAGACTTATATGCAAGTTGGTCCATTTCACAAGACTGGTCCATATTATGGGCTATATCTGTGGGGAGTGGGGGGGAAATGAAGATAACTTGAATGATCACAGTAGGAATTAAAGATTTCCCAGAGGGAAAACATCATCAACATGCAGTCAAGAACATATGGGAACTAGCTGTCCATTTATTTAGTGGCTGGGCAGAGGCACAGCAAAGCACTAAGGTAGAAGGCTCTAGACAGTGTACGAGGCAATGGTTTGTCACCAGCTGATGAGGTTACTGATGAACATGATTACTTCAGTAATGCCCTACTGCAAGAGCCCCTCTGCTTGCAGAGGGAAAAGACTAGAGGGTTTAGAAGTCTTCCAGGTATCATGATTGTGAGTCAAATATAAAACAAATGTTTACCACCACCTCCCAGGCTGTGGAGCAGAGGAAGATGTGACATGAGTAGCCTCCTTCAATATCTTGGTCTGTTTCCTATTCTCCAGGAACAGCAATAACAGAGTCCATGGTTACCTCCTTTTCATGCTAGCTCTGAAGTACAAGAGCCCACCTGGAGCCGAGACTCATACCACAGACTCTAAAAAACAGCTTGGCAAAACCAAAGCCTATTTTCTGCATTCCCATCACTCGCTACAATTCCTAGAGCAACATAAACGAAGCTGCTTGCTTCATGATGGCCCTTCCTGTTCACAATCTTTGAGTAGAAGGTTTCTTTTCCTGAGGGAAAAGATATGAGGATAATTGTAAAAGGTTGACATGTTTAAAGTTTAAGCCTGCTACAGAATGTAGTATGAAACCTGCACACCACTACGATGATCCTGCAAGTAGAACCAGCTTCCTTTCCTGGCAGGCCATGGGATGCTCATCTGCTCTTCCTCCTGTGCATGTCTCTCATGCCTCTTTCTCATTCGTGTTTGACTTTATTACCCCAGGTTAAATTATTACCAGAACATGACTATTTCTTTCTGCTCTCTAAACAGGACTATGGCAGCATGGTGACACCTTCAAAATTCAGTGCACTGCGAGTGATATCCACATATATGACATTACAGTGCATGACCCCTGTGGCCCTGGAAAACCTGCACCATCAATGCATCAAAACCTACAAGGAAAAAAGAAAATTAGTAAAACCACAGTCACAGGTTATTTTCTTTGAAACACTCAGGAACCCTTCAGGAGGGTTCTATGCGCTTCACTCAAAAGCAAACGATCGCTCCCCGCCTGCCCTGCCCTGCCCCGCCGCCTTTCAGCACCACGGACGCCCAGCGCCGGAGGCCGCGGCTGCCGCACCGCCCCTCGCTCCTCCCGGCGCACGGACAGCCCCTGAAATCACGGTGTCACTTTTCTCCTGGCTTTCCTGGGGCCACCGGTGAACGGCGTCCTCTTTTATGTTGTTGAAGGAAAAGGAATGGACAGTGATGGGATTTTCTTTTTGGCTTGGCATACGAAATGAAAACCTCCATGACCTCAACCTTCCCAAAGATTTTATAGATTAAATTGTATTAGGGCTGTACAAACTGTTTACTTTTTGAGCTCAATGTGCAATTAGAAAAAAAAAAAAAAAAAAAAAAGAGAGAGAGAAAAATTATAGAGAAGAAAACGCCTTTTGTTCCAATCAACTATTGTCAGACCCAAAATATCATCAATGACTCATTATTTGAAAGAAAAAAAACCCTAATTTAGTAGGCCACCTGAAGATAGACAGACTGATTATTCATCAGATGTACTGAGGAAAAAGCATTGCAGTTCTCCCTAGGTCTCCTCTTTAAGTAATGGTTTTTCCCAAATTCATATAAGTTCTGCACAAACTCAGAAACATGTCTGCATTCACCCTGGCCCAACTGCTGTGAATTTTCTTCAGATGGAAAGGCTTTGTTCAGTTCAAAGCTATACATTCTGCAATGCTCTTCCAAGCTAAAAGCAAAAGGGCTCTCTCTCAACTTCTGGACCTCCAAAGTCTCTTTTCAACCTCACCTGCAAAGAATAAAGGCTTTTACAGACAAGTAGTGAAGTTAACCCCTTTCCCTCAGCCCCCCGGAGACCCGGTCCAGCTCAGATTTAGGGAGGTTAGGGTGGGGAAAACTCCAAGATAAGAACATAAAACCAAAGGAGGCTCTTACCCCGAGATGTGGTTCCAAGGTTTATTTCCTGAAGGTATCCCGAGGCCAAAGAGACCGACCCCGAAGGGAAAGGGGGTTTTATCCCTTTCAGGGTAGGGGCGGAGTTACCTATGCCCAAAGGCCATAGGTCAGAGACAGGGGACAGGTAGAGTTTCACAGGGGGAGGGGAGGGGGTACCAAAAGGGAATACAACAAAGTAGAACATTTTTCTCTATTAGAACTAAGCAGCTTCTGCGAAGGCAGGGTGAGTTGATTCACCTCATTAGCAGAAAGCTCGGGAACCATCACAAAGACCCTGAAGTGCATTTTAATTTCAAACCACTGTGTAACACTGCCCTTCTCTCTGGTTCAGTTTGGGTCGTGCTGCCCTCGGGACGGGTCCGAATGGCTCTCTAAAGACCATCTCAAGTCCCCAGAAGCATCACAGTTTAACTCCCTCTTAGTTTTAACCAGAGCTGATACTTGATTCCCTCTGAAGCCCTGAGCTTCTGTGCTCATTACCCACACTACAAGTGTTACGGGACAAGGAACACATTTCTCAGGGCACTTGTGAGGATGGCGGTACGAGGGCTGAGCTGATTATCTGAGCTCCACCGGCCGCACGCTCTGCTTCCCGGCACTGCTGGAGCGCGGCCGCGGTGCTATGGAGCGCGGCCTTCGGGGGCAGGGGCCGGACCGTGCGGGGCCAGACCGTGCAGGGCCGTGCCGGACCGTGCGGGGCCGTGCCGGACCGTGTAGGGCCGTGCCGGACCGTGCGGGGCCGTGCCGGACTGTACAGGGCCGTGCCGGACGGTGTGGGGCCGTGCCGGACGGTGTGGGGCCGTGCCGGACCGTGCGGGGCCGTGCCGGACCGTGCGGGCCCGGAGCGCGCGGGGCTCACCTGGAGGAGGCGGCGGCCGCGCGCGGCGTGCTCGGGCAGGCGCGCGCGGTACACGGCGCGCTCGAAGCGCGGTTCGTTGTCGTTGGCGTCCTCCACGCGCACGCTGAGGCGGCACGCGGCGGCGCGCGGCGGGGCGCCGCCGTCCCGCGCCACCACGCGCAGCTCCAGCGCCGCCTGCCGCTCCCGGTCCAGGCGCGCGCGGGTGGTGACCGCGCCGCTCCGCGCGTCGATGCGCAGCAGGGCCAGGGCGGCCGCGTCGCCCTCCAGCGAGTACCGCACCTCGGCGTTGGGCGAGCCCGGCTCGTCGGCGTCGGAGGCGGTGAGGCGGATCACGGCGGTGCCGGGGGAGGCGGCCTCCGAGACGGCGGCGCGGTAGTGGGGCTGCGGGAAGGCGGGAGTCTCGTCGTTGAGGTCGGCGACGCGCAGCAGCAGCGGCTCCTCGGCGGAGAGCGGCGGCGCGCCGCCGTCCGTGGCCACCAGCCGCAGCTCGTACAGGTCGCGGCTCTCGCGGTCCAGCGGCCCCGCCACGCAGAGGAAGAAGACGCCGGCCCCGGCAGCCCGCAGCGCGAAGGCGCCGTCGCCGCCCAGCAGGGCCAGCGCGATGCCGCCGCCGCCGCCCTCCCCGTCGTCGGCTTCGTCGGCATCCGAGACTGAGACTCGGGCCACATACTCGCCGGGCCGCGCCCCTTCGGAGACCCGCGGGCCGCCGGTCTCAGTGAGGTAGAGCAGGCGGATGGCGGGCCGGTTGTCGTTCACGTCCAGCACGGCCACGGAGACGAGGACGCTGGAGACCTCGGGCTGGGAGCCCCCGTCCCGCGCCTCCACGACCAGGCGGTGCAGGGCCCGCGCCTCGCGGTCCAGCGGGCGGCGGAGGCGCAGGACTCCGCTGCGCTCCTCCACCGCGAAGTAGCCGTCGGGGTCGCTCTGCCGGCGATTGATGGCGTACCGCACCTCGCCGTTGGCGCCCAGGTCGGGGTCGGTGGCCCGCAGGCGGCAGACGGCGGTGCCCGGCGGCGCGTCCTCCCGCAGCCGCGCCCGGTACTCATCGCGGCTGAATGCGGGCGCGTTGTCGTTCTCGTCCAGAACCCGCACGGACACCCGCAGGCGGCCGCGTCGCCGCGGGCTGCCGCCGTCCCACGCCTCCACCACCAGCCGGTGGACGTCAGCCCGTTCTCGGTCCAGCCGCCGCAGCAGCACCAGCTCCAGCGGTTCCGGCCTCACGTAGCGCAGCTGGAAGAGCGGCGGCTCCCCCGCCGCGCCGCCCTCCTCCAGCAGCGCGTAGCCCTGCGTGCCGAAGCGGCCGGCGTCGGGGTCGCGGGCAGCCGGCAGGCGGAAAGCGGTGCCGGGCGGGCTGAGCTCGGAGATGTTGAGCTGCAGACTGTCCTTCGGGAAGCGTGGCGGGTGGTCGTTCACGTCGGTGACAGCGATCTCCACCTGCACTACCTCGCCGCGCAGCGTGGCCGCCGCGAAGCTGTAGCGCGCCCGTCGCTCCCGGTCCAGCCGCCGCGCCGTGCGGATGATGCCCGTCTCCGGCTGGACGTGGAAGTCCGCCAGCACCGCCGACTCGCCGCTCCCCTCCGACAGCAGGAAGCCCCCCGGCGGGTCCGCGCCCGCCGGCAGCCCCGCGCAGATGTCGCCCACCAGCGTCTCGGCCGGCAGCCCCTCGTCCACTGCCAGGCTGAGGTTATACACCGGCGCCGCGCCGCCGCCCGCCGCGCACAGCCACAGCGGCAGCAGCAGCGCCAGCGCCCGTCCCGTCGAGGGCGCGCCGCCCTGCCCGTCCCGGCACCTGCCGGCCCGCAGCCGCCGCGCCATGCTTGGCCGCTAAGCCGGCATCGCGGGCAGCCTGCGCCCTGCTACTCGCCACCGCCACGCAGGTGCCTCCGCCTCGCCGCCTCGGGAGCAACTCCCGAACGCCGCCGCCGGTGATGGGAAGGACGATCGTGTGCGAGGGGGCGGGAGAGCGGCTCCCGCCACCGCCGCCCCGCGCAGCCCCCGCCCCGCCGCCCCCCCGCAGCCCTGGGGGCCGCCGCCCACCCAGCGCCCGGGGAGCGGCCGCCTGCCCCACGCACGGACGTGTCGCGCTGGGTCGGGATGGTGTGGCCGTGCTCCGGTGCCGCCCAGAATTCGGAGAGGTCTTCGCCGAAATTGATTACTCGGGGAATTAGTTGGCTTCCTGCTGATGGAGCAAAGTGTGACTAGCGTACGGGCTGCCTTTAGATGCAGAGGCATGGCTCATGAAGGAGAAGAATTTAAATGAAACAGAAATCTGCGAGGATAAACGAGTTTGCACAATCCAACAAGGATTTGTCTCGCCTTAATATTCTGGTCCTCATTTTCCATTAAAAGGCTTGCTTGTTATCCTAGCACTAGGTCAGTAAATAGCGACTCAGCATGGCAGGAAAGCATTTACCAGAAGTAAGCTTTAAGTAGAAACTTCAATCAGTTTCAGCAAGGCCAGAACTTCTTTCCTTTACCACTATTCCTGACTCCCATATCTATCTCAGAATGGTCTAAGAATGTGTAAGTGTTTCTTCAAAGACACTGAGAATACACAGCATCATATAAATGCTAAGTACCAACCATCCATCTATCCATGGAAGCCAAGTACAATACTTCAGTGGTTACCAGTCTCTTGCTGTTCCCACTTATCCTTTACAAACTTAACTTCACCTTTCTGGCAAGAATCTAACAGCTGTTCAGAGAAAAGTAAATTCATCCTAGGATAGGCAAGTAAAATCACGGCAAAGAGAGGAAGTACCAGGAGGAGTTACTATAGCTCAGTCCCCTCCTGTGAAGGGGCACTTGAGAGGCCAGCTGTTTTACTATTTGCCTCTTTTCCAAGTCATGGAAGAACTACCCAAGTACACTGCCAGAGTGCTCTGAGGAGGGAGGACACTTACTGCAACAGTGAGGAGAAGGGGGGGATGATTTTTTTTCCAACATTTTTGAGACCTACACAATACCACATATCTGGGTTAAGAGGGAGAATAGGTTCTAAAGTAAGTTTAGAAGTCCTACTGCCTGTGTGTAGTTGCATGGACAGGAGGGGAAACACATGAGATCACATCCACTGTATCTGACTTGCCTCCTTACAGAGAGAAACAGGGCAGAGCAAAGCTAGATCTTGTCAGGTCTTCTTAGGCACATTCTGAGAAGGTCTCTGTATATTTATACACTGTGATAATTACAAGCATAGAAGCAAGAAGGAAATGTAGAGGCCCTTGCCAGCTTCGTTCATATTCATTGAGAAAACACATGGATCCTCCCCAAGTCACAGATGTTCAATATGAAAATGCCTGAATTCCACTGAATCACAGCAAGTTTGGAAAAACAGCCATGTCCCATGCAGCCCATGCTGTCACTAAGAAAACACTTGAATCATATTCAGTCAGGAACATTCACTGAAAAACTAACCAAAACCTGCTGTTGACATGGTCAGGCAGTGCCTAAAGAGCAAAATTCTGTATTCAGATACAGCACACATAAAGATAGCAGGGGGAAAATAAGACTGACGTAGTTATCTGTGGTTCTGGCAGTATTCATGTTTTTTGTGAAACCAGGGCACTTTAACAGTTTTGCACGAAGTAAAGTCGTATGAAAACACTGTCGAACTACAGCATGTTTCCAGAAATACTACATCTTCAGGACACTATAGGTGTTTTGTGTACTTTGAGCATGAGCTCTTAAAACCTCTTAAGTGTTCTTCCACCTTCTTTGTGTTTCTGCCTTCTCTGAGTCTATTCTTTCCTCCATTCCTTTCTTAAACATTTTCTCTTCCTCTCTTTTGCCATGTTCATGACCTCATTCTTTTCTTCCACAAATCACAAACAGAAGTTTCTAAATCTTGAGGAGATGCTTGCCATCTCCTGAATATATTTAGCTGCCCCTGCTGTTCCCCATCTTCTCAGTGACATGCTGACCTACACAAAAAAGAGAACTGACATTTCTAAGAGATGGAGGGAAGCTGCTGTGTCTTAGAAATTTCAGCTTGTAATGATCATTACATTATCCCAAGGGAAGCAGGGTGTCAAAGTCTTAGTGTACTAGCCACCTCCTACACTCTCAACAGATCACTCTCATAGTGAGGAGACTTGTCAGCTCCTCAGATCTACAAGGTTTTCCAGTGTAAAAAGTGGACAGGAGGATAAGTGTATTATTTGAAGATGGGGGATGTTGGTTAGAGTACACAAAATGTGTGAGCATTAAAGTTTAGAAGGGATTGTCTTGGTGAGCCAGCCTGCTCAGTTAGATAGCAGAAAGTTACTTCTCCTGCTGTTCTCCCGTTCCATTCCTAGACGTGACCACCTCTGACTTTGTAGGCATGTGGACAGCATAGGAATCCACTTTCAAGCCACTGAAATTTTGAACCCTGTATCTCCAGGCAACCCTACATGAGCATCCCTCTAACCCACCACGCAAGGCAGTGAACTCTGGTGCTCCCGAGCAGCTCCACATGCTAAATTCAGCTGTCCTGTGGCACGGACCCAACCTCCAGGAAAGGAGCAAGGAGGGAAACTGGAAGGTGATAGCTGTATCCACTGCTCAAATTTAATCAGCCCAGATTTGCAAATCAGAATTTACTATAGCTTAATCCTCCTTGGATTAACTGGAAATTCTTTTTCCTTCAAGGAAAATTAAACTATAGCAAACTAAAGCTGGGTATGACATTAGAGTGCAAAAGATCGCTGAAACAGAGATAATGTTGTTGCAACCATGAAGGTCTATCACGAACAGAGTTAATTCTACCTACAAACATTGCTCCCCCCACACAACAGCTGTGGCAGCTGAAGATGTGACCCTCCCATGCTGAAGGCAGGGCTGAGGTGGTAAAGCAGGATGACCACTTCCTTTTCTGCCGCTCGCTGGCTCACTGCAAACCATCTTCAGCAGCAGCAGCAGCAGTTTAAGCCAAACCACCTGACTCGGGGCTGACGCAGGGCGGGAGCGCTGCAGGATCCATTCCAGCGCTCATTAGATGGGCGGTAGCAGCCAGCTGAGGGCAGAGCGTGGCTGAACTGCTCCAGACAGAGCTGAAGCAAATAAAATAAAACCTGAAAAATTTTCCATGAAGTTATTTCCTGCTGTTTGAAGACAGCATGGTCTCAAGCTGCTTGTTACTGCCTTTCAGCCAGTTGGGCACCATGCTTCCATTTTTGCCTACCAGGTGGTGTTCCCTGATCCTCTGTGGGTTTAGTTTAAGGATAGAGATTAGTTTAAGCAATGCTGAAACAATGATTTCCATTAACCCCAGTGATTTTTTTTTTCCTGTGCTGGGTTACAGAACACCCATATAAATCAGCTTTCTGGCAAAATTGTGCTGTGGGGAAGCACTAATATCTTCAACTATTGCAGCTGGATCTAAGAAAGGATGTTGTCTCCAGCCTCAGTGGCTGGGGTCACTATGGATATTCAGCCTGTAATATGTGATATATGGAGAAGGCGTTAACTTTGCAGAGCATCAGGTGTTTCATTATTTATAGCTCCCCAGGCACACGTATATTGATTTCAGCAACACCTCCTTGAAGGAGTGTCAGCTGCACAAAAGATTTGCTGGTGACCACATGGAGGCTGGTCACAGTTACTATAATTAAAAGCTATGTAGGGACTGCTCTCCTTACAAATGCAGAGAAATGTAATTAAGAGTACTTTTTTTTTTCTGGTAGCCATCATGTAACTCTTAATCACAAGCTAATTTGTCAAACTCCTTTTGATGTGAAATAATAGATGCTTTGCCTTCTCTGATGAAAAATTTTGTAGTTGCCAGAATCTGATTGGAAATAATATACCTGAGTCTGTCTTTAAAGGCAGGAAAGAATTTCATACTATTTGTTGCACAGATAGTAGTAGTTGGGTTTTCAGTTTCATTCCAGATATACCACAATGCCTTCGCTCCGCCTGTAGAGCATGTTGCTGCTGCCTTCTGTGGGCAATTCTTTCAGAATTTGTCACTCAGATACAACCATCTAAGTAGGATTACTCAGATCAATATTTTCACATTAACTTTATTTCTAGTCCACTTATCTCATATACTGTCAGCCAGACATAGTCATCTGTCCCAATTTTGTGTTTCCATTTTATGGATCTTCATTAATCTCTTTGCTGTTGATCCCATTCTGTTTCTGCACAACTTCCCAGCTGCAAATCCAAGTGTCACATCACTTGTCAAGATGATTGCTCAAATATACTTAGATTTGCCTGAAAAAATTGGCTGTGTCCTACACGTTAAATTTATCCCATTATCCACTGCAGGATGAAGACATTTCTTGTTATGCACAATATATATAACTGATCATTTATTATGAGCAAAGTTTATAGAAAATACCAAATAAAATATTAAAATAAATATTAACTTAATTGGGTTCTACTAGGTAGGTGTTCATTCAGATTTTGACATCCTAACCAATTTTATATCTATGCCTATATTTAGTTTACAAACTTGGTCACAGATTTAATTGATCTAGCAATGAGATTTTATCCAAAAGTAAAAGACCCCATATTTGATTGCTGTTCACTGTCTCATTTGTAATTAACATGATATGGGGTTATCTTTAAAACAGAAGAAAGGCTTCTTTCTTTAGCTGTCTCTTATTCCAACAAGCTGATGGAGATTTGAAGCAATCTCTTTAGGATGGCAAAGGTTTCACCCTTACAGGCCAGGAATAAACACACGAGAGCTTCCCACTACATGGGTTGCATTCCACATAAAGCTGTCTTTTGCCATCTGCTTGCCACGGCTGAATCCAGACCTTAATGGCCTCTCTAAAACCTGAAGGGTAGCTCCAGAAATCATGGATTTAATATTCCTTGGATATAATATCTCCCTTGACGGCTATGTTGAATTCTCATATAAAATTCATGAGATCATCTACATTATCAACTTTTCCTCACACAATAATTGATCACAATCTGCAATCAGATCCAATAGTCAAATTCTGTGTGTGTAGAAGAGCGAAATAAAAAAAAGACACAGATGTGAGAAAAAGGGACCAAATCCTGTTATCTGATGTGTTTGTTTGAACTGCAGATGATACTGAAAGTATGTAATGACCAAACACATTTGCAGGAGCTCCAAATCCAGATAATCTTCATCTGGATGCAGCCTCTTAAATCAGGGATGTGAGTGCAGCATTACAGAAGTTATTCCAAATCTACAGGATATGATATCCTAGCATTTACTATGCTTCCCAATCTATCTCTCTCTAAGCTTTGAAGCTTTGAAAATCAAGAACTGGCTGAGAGCAAAACAAAACCATTACAACTATATCTGAGGACACGGAAGTCATCAAGTAGAGGATTGCTCTGAATTAGCTCTTCCCAGATTTCCCTTCAGTGATGTCAGTTAGCTGATGTTTACATTGGCCTGCACTGTGCACAGCACTAGTGGTGCCAGTGAGCCAAAATACAGTAGTTGCAAGTTAAAAGTCTGTTAACAGATTTCAAGCTGCAAACAAGATGCAAATAGCAAGAATGACTGCAATGGAATGACTGCCATGGGATAGGATGCATTTTCTGCAACTTGCAGTCTTTAAATCAAGGTTAGACAGCTAACAGACATGTTCTATTTCAGCCACAAAAACCAGAGCTTTAGGCAGGAATTACGGAGTAAAATGAAGTCAGGCTAAACGATTAGGCTGTTCCTCTCTGGCTTTCACACATATGAAAATCCAGCATCCCTGATCAGGGCAGCTGCCCTGATCACAGAAGAGCAGCCCACACAGTGTGCTTGAGACTGGAAACCTGCTGCTATCACTTCATCAGCTGAGGTCCCTGCTGAGGACTCAAGCTTGTGGCACTGAGAGGAGGGAGGGTCTACATCTAAAGCTGCATCTTAGTATGCTAAGCCACTCTGCCAGCTGATTCCCTTAGCTGCATTGAGCTAAGTAATTATTTTAAATAGCTGTAAATCAGAAAAGAGCTTTGCTTTAAAAAGTGAAATATATCATCATCCACGTGTGAATTAACGCCTCTGGCTATTTTCTCTCTCTCACGTGTGCAAACACTAAAAGCAATGAATTCACCAGCAGTTTTTGAGCCTTTGTATTCCTCTTCCAGATGATAATTTCATAAAGTTTTGATGCCTGAGTTTTGGCTGCTGTGCTACAACTGACACTACCACAATTACATTCCTGAAAGGTTCACATGTTTTCTTAAACAGTCTATTAAGACAAAGCTATAAATACACAAGAACAAAGCAATCCTCCTTGTCCCAGTATAAGTGCCCTGACCTGCTGATTTTCAGGGCACACAGTATTATGCAGTACTGCGTATTTCTTTGGGGAGGTGACAGCTGGAGGTGTGGCTGGATGGGCTGAAAACCCCCCAGCAGCCATAGGGGTGCAGATGTTTGTGTTACCTCCTGTGGCAGGTTTGTTTGTCTTGGCAGCTGTCAGTAAACTGTTGCTGGGTAATTCTGCTCATGTCATTTTGGTGGTAGTGGAGCACCTAGCACTTTCTCGATAGGCACCAATTTTTACTAAATGTGAAAAAAAAATTGTACAAATCTTAATGAATCCTATTTGATTGAAAGTAAGCCAGACTGAGTGCTGAAGACAGAAGTTGATTTCCTATTTTAATTTAGGTCATATAAGCTGCATCTAAAAGCACTTCCTCGAGCCTCTTCATGTCAGCAGGGGGAAATCCTACTTTTACAGTGCTGTCACTGAATTATCCAAGATCTTACTATTTTTTTAATAGAGTTTATCACTACAGAATCTTTATGGGGCTGAGAAGGCTCATAATCACCATTCCACAGAGGACTGCAGGCAGATACAAAGATAGGGCACATTTACATCCTGCAATAGAAAGAGACCCCTTAGGTAAAACTGAACCTGCTCTTCAGCTGGAGGTGTCACAGCACCACCCTAAGGGGCCCCAGCCTGAAATAAGAGACCCAAGGTGGAGTTGTATGCTGGAAAAGCCCCAACCACCTCACCATCACAGTTTCTAGTGCCAAACAGTCTTTGCAGTTTGCTAAGACAGTGTTCACAGACAGTGAATACATTGGGGCGGGGAGCTCCGTGTGGGGCCCTCTCTGCACGTGTGCAGTCACAGAGGGCATCAGCAATGCAACCTACACTTCCTGCATCCCAAGGCAGTGGCTTTGGGCCTGTTATTCCCTGTTTGCTTTTCCCCAGCCTGTTCTAGATGTATTTCACTGCTCACCTTTTCTTTTTTTCTTCCTTTTTTTTTGTTTGTTTGTTTGTTTGTGTGTTCAAGAATAAAACAACATGAGTGTTTACCAATTCTTTAGCTATGTATTTTCTGCTCTGGTGGCAGGAACGTCAACTATGAGATGCTTGAGATTATAGCATCACAGCAGGGGTTTTAAAGCTTCAAGGGTGGACATCACACTGTTACCCACAGCAGATTGTTCCCCACCTCAAAATAGTTAACAAAAATATATTTCTAAATGTTTTTTCGATCACTCCTAAAATATTTAGGAATATTCACATCTTTGACTATGTTACCTTTAACATAACCGCAGGTATGGGTTGCAATGCTTCCATGTACCATACTGCGGTAAATACAGAAATCAGTGTATTTTAGAGTGAACTCAGTCAGAAAGGATAGGAAAGAGAAGTGTCTTAAGCTATTGAGTAAGGAATAAGATAAACTTCTGTAAAATATTTAGAGGAAAAGAAAGACTGCTAGGCATCTGTAAAAGGAATGCAGGAACTTCTAAACCCATGTCTATTCATGCACTATGACAGCAGGATATGCAATATGACAATAGGAACAAGAAGATATCATAGGAAGACTAAATTCCTACAGTTAATTTTAGACAAGAACTATCTGTAGGCCCAGCTTACTATTTCAATTATATTTGCCATATGTTCATGCCTGACTTGACCACATTGTTTCTGAATTCCTGCATCAAAGGGTTTATGTCTGCTTCTTTCAAAATAACTCAAAATGCATCCCATCTCTGAACTGTGCTGAAAAATGCCATCAGGAAAATGAAACTGGATTCCTAAATATGTTCATCACAGTAGATGTCTTGGGTACAGCACAGCTGGGGTGGCCTCCCCCAGTGCCACAATGCCCCCAGCCACAGTCATACTCTAAAACTGGGTGCCAGCACTTTGGGGATTAGAAGAGTGCATCTATTTTTAAATGCACTTTTTTCCTAGCAAGAGGTACTAGCCTTTTTTAGGTCACCCAGGAAAAGAATTAATGTTACGCTTTTCAGACTTTACCAGTGAGAATGATAAGACACTCTTGAAAGGAATTGTGAAGTGTTTAGGTCTAGAACAGGATGTGCAGCAGATGACACTCTGCTGGGAGTAGACCTCAGGCAGAGGGAGGGGTGACTGCCTGGAAGGGGCAGTTTATACCAGAAATCCCAGTGTTGCTCACATCTAGCAAAACAAACCAGCACTGAGAAGGGCATAAAAGATCCTCGTGAATTCAAATGGCGTTGTTCCTCTACAGCACAGTACTTACTTGACTGAAAATTCAAAGAGAGAAACTGGCACTCTGCTGACTTTGGGCTCTGCCCAGAGCATTATTTTTCTTTCACACACACCAGGAAAGAACCATATCTACAGCCAGCCTCTGGGCTGCTCTCTAGGTGAGGACCATCCTCAGGGGTGCCACAACTACCCCAGAGCCCCCACTCTGCATGGGAAGAGCTGCTGCTGGGATGATACAGATGGGCTCCCCACTGCCACACAGGGGCAGCGACATCAGGCTCCAGATTGTGCCTGCCTCACACAGGGACTCACTCTGCCTTTCAACTTCCCAGCCCTGACTACCATGTCCCTGCCTCTGCCCACCACAAACCTACATCTGCCTACCACCTCCCAAATGAAAACAGGCAAAATGCTCAGAGCACCACACAAACCCAAGTAATCACACAGGGTAAAATGACATTGTCCCTTCAGTAAAATCTGCATGCTTTCTCTCTGACTCCATCTTCAGTTTATTGCTGCATGGTGGGGATGGAAGGGGAGGAGGCCATCAAACTCGCTGTGGCTGTAGGTATTTTTCTAGGTCTGGGAGCAGTTCACAACTTCCTCGCCTATTCTAAAGAAAACAACACGCACAAAAGTGCTCCTGCAGGGCTGAATATGGAGTCTCTCTCAGGCTCAAATCTCAGTTTACACCCATAGAAAAAAACATATTGCCAGCATGAGCTCATGACAGGGTGATCTCTCTCTGAATGCTCATTTTGGCTTGTGCACTTGGAACAGCTTGCTGTTTTCTCTGTAGCTCAGTCGTGTGATATTTCACTTCACTCTTCATCAAGAACCAGGAGGGGTCCGTAGTGCTATGGAATGAAAAAATAACAGCAGTTTTAATTTAACGTGCATTTCTTTCATGAGAGGGCCTTTTGAAATGACAGACAACATTTTTATTTTCATACACAAAGCCATTCTCTGCTAGGGAGGGGTTCAGGTCTGCATTTTCTCTTTCTTTTTTCTCTCTGTCATGAATGAGCTACTTTCAGTTGTTGACACAGGCTGTCAGAATTTCATTGCACTAAACAGATTGTTGGCAGCTAGTGGGAAGGTAAAATGAATTCATCTACATTGAAATAATAGTTTTTACTTCAGAAAGTGGCATTCATTTACAAGCCCTAAAGCTCTCTACAGATGTGAATGAATGAAGCTTTATAGTGATCCATTGGAGGGGTAAGCAGAACGTGTACTTTTCAGTCCCAAGCACAGAAGGCACCTGACTTGTCCAAGGTCAGACTAAATGCACCTGAACCAAGATCTACTGAAATCAGTAAAACATTTCCTGCAACTTCAAGGCATGCTGAGCTGAGACCTAAGCTAGTGACAGAAATAGAAAATAATTCATAACCCTCAAGTCTCTCTTCTAATTGCTATTTTAGGCTACTTTTCTTCCTTCTGTTTTAGAACAGGCCTAAACCAGAACATCAACCAAACCACAAAAATTTATTACATGACAATATGATACAAGAGAATTTGTGTTAAAGCTTTCCAGAAAAGAAATCATATTGCAAGGACAAATAATTGTATTTTTTGGCCAAGATAATATTTAAAGGAAATCATAATTAGTTGAAATATTCCCATAGGCTTCTTTGCTTGAACACTAAAGCATTTGTCTGGAAGTTTTATTTACTGCAACAACTTTATGCCATTACTGCCTAGGTTAAAGGGACAGGGCTGTAGCAGTTGTACCAGCTAGAATTCAGTAGCGTACCAGGGAAATGAAAAATCGGAACCACGCCAAACTGTGCACTTTTAGGCTGCTAAACAGAATGCAAGCCTTTAGCAATGAGCACTTAAATCATCTTTTAATTTAAACAACACCTTTTTAATTGTAGTGACTGCCATGTAGTCCTAATTGTAGGATCCACTTGGAAATACAGATGTCTCTCAACTACATGGAAGCAAATTATCGTGGCTGGGATCAGTCATAGCACAGCAACAGGAAGACACCCAAGTTGCTCTGAGAGGACAAGCTTATTTACTGCACGTAATACCATCCAAGCAGCTCTACTGCTTTCACAACTGAGCTGGGCAAAACAGATTTGTCAGTAAAAATCTGGGACTTCTCTACTCTGCAGTCAACAGCATCACGAACATTTTTATCCTACCAATTATTTGTAATATCTGCCCATGCTCTGATTTACATGGGCTTTATATTAGCTATGGTTTTATTTTCTCTAGGTGGTCACTTCACTGCATATTTAAGCTAAATCCAGTTACAATAATGGAGGATTCCCCCAATTACCTGCTAACCACAGTCCTGCAACAAAAAATATCATTAACTTCATCCTCTTTCTCTCCTTCCTTAAGTTCCAAACCACTTTTTCATCCCCTGGAGGTGTTCTGACCAGGACAAGAATGGAAGTTTCCAAGTCAAAGATCTTGAACAGAAAATGGCTCTCCAGCTACCCCTTTTCTCTCCTACATTAGCAGCCTTCCAGGCTGAGGGCCAGCACTAACTGGTGGCTGAGCCAGGAAAGGACAAGCTCCCTTGGACTGCTGGAACTTCCCAGGCCAAAACTAACATATTCAAGTCAAGGCAAGAGGTGGCCAAAGCAGACTGTGGAGCACAGGCATCATGCATTTACAGGGGATAAAAACAGCTCATAATGTCCATGGGTATCAGTTTCTCATCAGGTAGAAGATGCATCTTCATAAGGAGCATGTTGAAGGAACCTCATGTTTGGAGGCAGAAGCCTGGCTGAAACGACAAGGTCTATGTCCAGAAGGATTGTTCAGAATCTCCCTGTGCCAGGTAACAAACAAATAAACCTCCCAAAGTTCTCCTGGCTACTAATGATTTCCTGAGCATTTAGAAATCCAGCCAGAATGAGGTTGGCAGCCCAACTAGGCCTTTGTATGTATGTAGACTTGGAACAACCTAAGATAGACAGCCTCAAAGGGCAAAATACTCTGCTTTCTCTGCTGATTATAAGCCCCATCCAGACAACATCACCACAGCCTCCTTCAGATCTGGTTTCAAACATTTTCTTCCCATCTGTGCTCCTTTCTCAGCAAACTCTGTGCAATGCTCCTACTGATGGATTACACAAAACAGAGATACAAGATGAAGCATGTATTGTTAATGTAGTAAAGACTCTCCCATCTCTATTTCTTTCCAAGGACCCCAATATAAATGAAGACTGCTCCCCCTAAGCCAGCAAAGAACAATCCCCATATATTCTCTATAGGACTATTTTAGCTCATTCTCGAATTATCATAACATATAAAAACATATGTAAAAAGTATCAGGTAAAACGCCTGCCTGGCTGGAGTCAATGGCAAATCTCCCATTTACTCTAAAGGGACAAAATTTCATCCACTAAGTTCCAAAATGAACATTTTCTGCCTACATTTTCTTGGATATATATATATTAGGCAGATGCTCTGTGTTTGCTCAACAGCTAAAGAAAGTTATTCTTTTCATGCAAAATGCTGTCTTGTCTCCTCACTTGAAAACAGACTTTGAATAATTTCTTCAGAAAATAATACCAAATTGTCAGGGTTTGTACTGTCTAATCTGGGTTTGGCATAACCAAGCAAACCCACTGGCTGCTAGCCCTGCCATTAGTAGTAACAGCACAGTTTGGGATTTCTCCTTTGGTTTTCCACTCATACATGTCTCTGTGTCCTATTTCAAACACAGCTAATAATGAAGCAAGGAATAAATGGGCAAAGTGGAAAGGTAGAGGATGGGGTAATGCATCAAAACTCCTCCTAGTGAGTAAAAGGGCAATGACCTGAGCACCAGGGAGGTTAAACTGAGGCAGAAAAATGTGTTCAGAGAGGATGCCTAGCCATCCTAGCAGCAGTACATGACTTGCCTCTCACAGCTTTCTGCTGCTCCTCCACATGGGTTGCTGCCCTGCAGCCACAGGACAAGGTGCAGGCCAGCATTTCATCTGCTCCAGTTCACGCTTCTGTGAGTTAACCTCAGCTGCCTCAATTTGCACCAATAAACTGGGCAGTGAATCACAACAGGCTGGGACATAGGCAGGCTCCTGCCAGGAGCTGCCTCTGGCCAGGGCACGGAGGCCAGGTGGGTACAGGGGTGATTATCCAGGCATTGCAGCCAGTTCTCCCACGGACTCAAGTCGTGGACAGCAACGTGGCATATCCAAGCACATCAAACTGCTGCTGATCACAGGTAAAAAACTCCCCAAGAGGTGAAGATAACTGGGAAAGTAAGTATCTTTGCGGGGAGGATAAACAGTGTTAAAATTCTCTTGGGAGACTTTGATTTCCTGCTAAATTACTTGTCTGTGAACTCATGCCTGGCTTTTCCTCTGCCCATCAATTATTGTATTAATAAGCTTCCCTAGAGTGCTGGGATATGCAATTCCCTCTTCCAAACCTACCTCTAAAGCAGCCATTCAATGCAGGGAGCTTTTGTATGCCCAAGTTCAGAAGCCACTTCACATTTTTTGACCTCTGTTAAAGAGACAAAACTCTCTGGCTAATATCTCAGCCTGGGGATATTTTTTCCCCACTTTGAAGAAACATAGAGAAAAGGCAAAGCCACAAAAATGAGGAAATGGTTCAAACTGGAATTTTAAACAGGTGTTAAGACAGAACAAATATTGATCCCTCTGTTCATCCCTTTTTGACGTGGGAAAGGACATGGAAAAAAAGCAGCAGTACATTAATGCAGTTGGAAGATTTCAGGATTAATTGAAACACCCCATCCCAGCATGCCCAGCATAGTCTCTCTGGCTGCCTCACCTCAATAAATATTTACTGATTGTAACTGATTATACTTTGGAATACAAAACCACTTAGTGTGGTAGTGCCTTTGGTTATGGAACCAAAAATGTGTATTCTATTCCATTTGCTGAAAGCAGTCAGGGAGATATTCTTCTTTATCTCTTGTAACTCTGGGAGGAGAGGGGCAGGTGCCTTTTGATAATGGGCCAACTCTTAAAACCAGGTGGGGCAGTGTTTCTTATCTCTTTTCACAATGGGCCATTAAGACTCTCCAAAGCAATACATACAATACAATACCCTCCCCAAACTATACCCTCCCCAAAGCAGTACATCCACAAAGCAGTACATCCCCATTCCATCATCCTATTGTGAGATGCTCCACCCAGTGGGAGGAGCCAACCATTCCTATCTGGATAAAACTGAGATGTAGGAACAGAAGGTATCTGGCTTCATCCGATTTCCGGAGGAAGACTGGACCCTTCTCACCATCCCTGGACCCTTTTCTACAGGATCATCTCTACTCCACCAGAACCACCTCTGCCACTCCAGGAGGACTCACTTTTGGACTGCTTCCAACACCCTGACCAACAGGGTGTCAGGTTGTAGCTCGGACTCTGTCAGGGTTCTCCAGGATTGCTTGTTTGTTTGTTTGCTTGTTTAGTTGGGTGGTTTTGTTTTCTACTACATTTGTATTGTTAATATTCCTAGTAAAGAACTGTTATTCCTATTCCCAAATCTTTGCCTGAAAGGCCTTAATTGCAAAATTATAATTCGGCGGGGCTGAGGGGTTTACATTCCCCATTCTAAGGGAAACCCCAGCTTTCCCTGGCAGATACCTGTCTTTCCAAACCAAGACAGGTAGAAATCACCTCCCCTGTTATGACTAGTACAGATTCAAGGCACAAATGTGACTGAAGAATTTGCTGAAGAGGGCTTATGACCAGACATGCTGGCAGAGAAAAGACATTTTAGAAAATGCAGCCATGACAACAGTGTAACTTTTACATATCTCTGCCAGTGCACACTGGGTGATTTACCTTTGGTCTATGAGGCAAGACTCAAGACTTAATCTGTTGGCTTAAATCTTTACTAAGGGAAAAGAGGAAAAATTAGGGGTTTGATAGAGGAAGATTTATAGTATGAAGTTTGGGAGGTTTGATCCTATGGCCTTACTTCTGTGGATTTATAGGACACAAAAAGCACATGAAAAATCTTACTTCAGTGTTACTTCTCAATACTTATTCTCTTGTGCACTTTTTATTTCTACTTTCTTCTGTCAAAGGAGAAAAAGCCCGGAACAGATGTGGAGAATATCTGAATATGAATATCTATCTGTAGATAGATGGAAAGTGAGTCAATCAACCAGCCAAGACACATATTTCAAAAATGTTAGTGCTTCTTAACCACACCTTGCTCTTTTCACCAGCTTGTCCCTGGTACCTCCAGTGTCCCGCTCCCAGCACACAGGTGAGCTGGGCAGAGTTCACAGCAGACACTGGGGTTTTCTGTGTGCAGTACCACACACGTGAAAACACATTAAATGATATATGCATGAGCAAATCTGGCTCAAAGATGTGAATCTAAGAGGAAAAGAAGGACAATGAGTGAAAAGAAGGACATGAGGCAAAGATGGCAAATAACACCAGTTTATCAGACCATTGACTGTGTTTTTTCATTTAAAAATAATAATAAAGAAACTCATCATATTAGCCAAGGCAACTAATGGAAAACAAATGCACTGCTTCAATGAGCCAGATATGGAAAAAATGCCAAAGAAGAAATTTTGGCAAGACAAAGACTTCAGAGCAGAGCAAATACAAGAACACTTCCTCTCCCTCCTCCTGTTATGGGATGCAATAGCAAGGACCACCATACACATACACAGAGTGCATATCACAACATTCACGTCTTGATTTAAAAGGAGAAAAGAATGTGAAATAGGAACTGTGAATTTAGCTTCCCAAAATTTATTTCTTCAGGAATGTGCATATGCTTTATTTTCTCCAAGCTCAATATCCAGCATGAAAAGTAGATGGTTTGCATGGCCAGGTTTTGGTAGTATGTGTTGGCAGGAATGGATGATCAGGCAGCAAACAGCCCAAAGAGCTGGGCACATTTCCAAATAGTTGACACTGCCCTGCTAAAGCTGCTGTCACTGCCACTAGTTCCTAGGAAAGGATGGCAAGAGGTGGGACAGGTATGGAGCAGCACAGGCTGGATCTACCTCAGTACGTGTGAGAAAACCTCCAAACTGGGACATGGCTCCCGGGGCTGGTAGACTCATACCACCCTGAGCCCTGTAGGAAACATTTTGGTTTTTAGTAGCAAAAATGCTTCAATACTAATATTTGGAGCATTGGTCTGGATGCAAAACCATCCTAGCAACCCCCCAGAGATCTGTAAGAAACAAGCTTTGCAAATAACTACAGTCATTCAGCCCCTGAAAAAGAACTAAGCATAGCACCATGGGGCAGGATCCATTTCTGTGCTATGCTTAGTTACTGCTCAGGCTGTGTATTTGTTAGGGACAATGATCACTGCAGGGAGGCAATGAGCAAAGCAGCTGTAGAATTTCTGTTTCCCAAACTGCACTGACCTTGCCAAACAAAATTTAGAAATCCAATGGAGCAAATCAGTGATGCTTCTCAGTCCCATTTCAAATGCAAAAAACTTGAAAAAAACCCAAAACAAAAAGCCCAACAAACAAAAAACCCCACCAAAACAAAACAACCAAAACAAACAAAGCAACCAACCAACAAAAAACCCACACACACAACAAAAAAACCACCAAACCCCAAAAAAAAAAAAAAAAAAAAAAAAAAAAAAAAAAAAAAAAATTCCACAAAACTATTTGGAGAAAAACATGTGAAAAATACAACTCCATGCTCAGTGAGCCATGGTGGCAAACTGTAAAATAGGAGAAACAACAAAGTTGTTAGTAAAACAGCTTTAGAGTCTATACAAACTGCACAGTGAATTTGAGAAGACATGACCCTGTAAACACAACTCCAGTGTTTCCAGCAGGTGATCCCTTTCTAACCTAGGCATCAAGGGGAAAAAAAGAAACCCATTTCTTCTTCCCCTGTAATACACTCAGTTCTCTGATGGTCTCTGGTGCTCAGGAGGGAAACAACAGACGATTATTTTATTCTGCTCATAAGCCAACTGGGAGAAAGAGGTAGGAGTGGAAGAAGGGGCAGAGCTCTGGGTGAGGAGGACAGTGTTGTGGCTGTGTGTCTGCCCACCACCTCCCTCCATTCTGGAAGGGGCAGGCTGAGGATGAGGAAGGACAGGGTGTGCGAAGGAAGGAGGAAGGAGCTCCCTGTGCTGACCGCTGTCCTAATCGGCCTCAGCACAGGGGGAAATTACAGCAGCCTAAGGAAAACTAAAAATACTGAATATGAGTTTAAAAAGCTGAGAAGCAAATGCAGTTTTGCAAGAGGCTTAGCTGACTATAACTCCTTATCATCAAAATGTGAGGCTAAGACATTTTAATTTTTTCCAAGGTAAGGTTCCCAGGGAACATTACCTTTATTCTCTCTTGCATAATACAAATTATGTTCCCCCTCTACTGAAAGAGAAAAGTGACTTTACATAAACTGCATGTGAGAACATACAGGAAAATCTTAAAAAAAAAATCAAATAAAACAGGAGAAAGAAAAGGAAAGAGGATGAGCAAAGTGTATTCTTTATACAGAAATATTTCTAAATTCAACCACATACTGCTTTGGTCCTGTCTACACTAGAGAAAAGCACATTAAAAAAGGTGAGAACTGACATGTCATAAAGCAAGGAAAACTGTGAAAAACACAATACTGCCCTGAGGTAGGAGTGACAACAGCTGTGTTATTTTAAAACATGCTGGCTCCAAGTGTTGACTGTGAAGTGTGTCCTGCAGAAAATCACCAGTTTTGTTTGTCACATCCACCACACCTCTCCACACAGGTATCAGTTATCACCAGAGCTGTTTCAAATTAACTGCTGCAGTACAAGTAAGGTGTAAGGCACACACTTACAGAACAGCACACAGACATTTATGTTCTGGCTGTTCATTTTATAAACACACTTCACCTCTCCATCCCTTCTGTCTTCCCCCTGAACAAAGCAACAACCTTTAGGCTTTTCTTTCTGGAAGACATGTATGGCGATGCAATATTCTCCAGAGTAGAAAGTTCTCCCATTTTCTACTTGTGACCATTATTGGTAATGGCTCTCTGTGATTTTTTTCTTTTATTTCTCTATAGATACCATGTTATCATGAGACTTGTATGTCCTGAAATATTCCAGAGTCCAGAATTTTAAGACAATTTAGAAGTTTGACCACAATTTAAAGGTCTTTATTACCGGCAACACTAGATCTGTTTACTATTCATAGCAACTATTTATGGGGTTTAAGAAACTAAGAAACTGTGAAACAGAAGAAAACTAGACATTTTCTCATCACAAGGACAGCTTTTCACTCAGAGATTTCTGGCATTCCTCCACCAGAATATTCCCTACTCAGCTTCACCAATACAAAGCATTTGCCAGGTCAGTCTGAACGTTTCTTAAGTGCAAGGCTGAGGTTTAGCAACTGTTACTGGGCACACTGCTGAGCTGAACAGGTTAAAAATGAGAAAAAACCCAGACATGATTTACTTGAACATCTTCCTCACTTTGGTTTAGGTTTCCTTTGTGTGTGTCTCAATCTCAGGCCTTACTGCTTGCCTATTTTCTGTCAAGAACGTGAAAACTGTTGTCAGATTTTGTTATTAAAACCAGTGTAGGGTGTTGTTAACAACCACTGGCGCATCTTACACACAGTGTGCTGTATTACTGTGATTTCTCAAGAAAAATCAAGTAGGGTGAGAGGAACTGGAGGGATGGAGGCAGAACAATTATCTATCAACATCAGGTTGCATATCAAGTTATTCAGATAGTATTTTCTGTCTCAAAGAACAACTTCCCACCACAAAGCACTCCCACTGCATAGTTCTGTCAGAGTGTTTGATGCAGCAAGGCTGAACCACACAGGGACCTGGAAGAGCAATCGATAGCACTGTATGCTGCACCTGGACAACATGAAGCTCTCCAGAAGCTGAGGATTTCACAGGCTCCTCAGGGACGTTGTTGATGGAAGAAGGCCAGGACAAGTTTGGGGGAAAAGGAAAAAAGAAAGGAGTTACCAGATCATAATTAATCAGGCTGGAGATACAAGCTAGAGATAGCTTCCAATTTCTTAGCAGTGTTTTCACCATTAAAGTCTCCCAAGAAAAAAAAACTGAGAAATTGAAACCTGTGAGAGAACACAAAACTAAAATTGCACTGCAATTTTATCTATGCTTTCACTTAGCTACTGTGATTGATTGCTAGTTACTTTCAAATTTCCTGTTAGAAGTTTGATTTAGAGCAACACAAAACTCCTTCATTGGGATTTTCAGTTCCAAATAGAATGAAGTCATTAACAGAATTAATAGATTCTGGTCAGTTTGCATTGCCAAGATTTCTTTAAAAGAAACATGCTCATTAGCATGTTGCATGGGAAGAAACTGAATGAGCAGGAAAGAATTAATATACCTACAAGACGTGAAATTTGACTCATCTGGCAGCTGAAGCCATGCTCAAGTTTTTGTAGAGTTTTTATATTCATAACCTATATTGCTGCTTTATTGCGAGCAGATCTCTAGTTGTCAATGCAGGAAGTTTGCTTGTCAAGGGGATTTACTTGGAAATAGTTAAGTCATGTTATGATTTGGTGTCTTTTCTCAGTTTAAAAAAAAAAAAAAAAAGGCATTTGGACGCAGCACAAAGGTTTCTCTGATTGCACAAGCTACACTCTCACTTATCGCACCAGTCTCCCAACAGCAACACATCCTGTCAGCGTAACATTCTGTGGCTATAAACTCACTGCTCACTCCTCAGCTCACCACTTACCTGTCAGAAAAAACCAAACTCAGTGTTGTAGGGTAATCCCTACATTCAATCAGCTGTAAAAAAATTAGCCTATTTTTTTAAGATATTCACCATGAAAACTTTGGCTTCACTCTTCACACTTCAAGCCTTATTTAGAACTGTGCCTGCAAGTGCTTCCTCAGTGAAAATCTCAGTGCAGCTGCAAATCCCTCCAGACTTACCATCCTGCAGTGGTCCATATTTCTTCACCAGCCACAGAATTTTCTGTAGTATACTAAGTTATAATTTGGAGCATGAAGGCACTGGAACATACAGATACAACACCTGCACTTTTCAGAAATGCATTTATAGCTTGCTGTAAAAAGATTTGCATCAAGGTGCCCACATTTTCATTTTCACCGTTGGCTGCACCCACATTAACACAATATTGCTCCTCCATTCTTCCATTAATACTCATCTAATCCAGAAATGCCTCCTCTGCTCCAGCCTGCCAGGTAAGCGTAGCAGTTTTCAAATATTTCCTTTCAGACATCATAGCTCTATACTCCTTTAGTCTTAATTCTTCCACTATCCTTTTTACCTCACTGAGAGGTTTCAGTAAATTACAGTTTTCTTATCTGGTCTTTGGGAAGTCTTATTTTTCCCTACATGTAGCCTTTGGTACTCATAATTCATACTGCTGCTGCTGCATTGACTCTCCTGTGCTCTGACGGATTTAACCCTTCATGCCTTCTTTCATTGATGCATCAGCTGGGGAAAAAAAAAGACATTTGCAGCATCTAAAAACTCAAGAATTGTTATTGGAGCAGAAAGAGTAAAGGTGACACGTTTTGCAAAGACATGCACCCCCTAAAATATAAAGCAAAGGTTATAAAAACACGTTGGCAGAAATGAGCATTTCACACATTACCTGCACTTCTCAAACACAAAGGTGAGGTGTGCAGGTTTTTTTTGAGGAAAGAAAAGAAATCCCAGCACAATACAAATTTCCAAAGCATTTTCAACTAGTTTTCTTGTCAGTGGTTTCAACCTGCAAGGAGACAGACATTTAGCTAAATTATTTTACTGCTGAGGTCTACGTTGCAGGCAACTGCCTCCAACTGATCCATGCTTTAGATACAAGTTTGAGGTTTGTGTACTTATTATATGCAAACAAAAACCCTAAAGAAAGGTTAACAAAACTCTGGTGCTAACATGCACCTGAAAGAAGTTAACGTGTTACTGACTTAAGTACAAAACTGAATGTTACAAAGCCCATCCCACACAGATTCAATACAAGCAGCAATAGGAAGACAGTAACCCAAAAGGGAAGATCCTGCAAATCCCTCAAGAAAAAAATATTTTAAAGATTTTCAAGAGAACACTCGGAAAAAAACCCAAACAACTCCACATCTAGAAATTCCACAGCTCCCATCAGAGTTCTGTATCCTTACATGAGCACTGCTTTACAGCAATTGGTAGACAGAATACATAAAGACAGATTAAAGACAAAGACAAAATTCTCTTGGTTAGATTTGGTTATTTTGCTGGAAAAACTCTCAAGGTAATTCTGCAACATCAGTATTTACAAATACTTATGCTGATATTCTTCAAGTTCCTGATGCATCCTTGATGAGATTACAATACTGCATGACTGCTGATTAACTTCGTTTTTCAAGATAAGCAACCCTAGGAAAAAACTCGTGAAAAATAATGTTCACAGAAGCAGTTACATTCTGCTAGCCCTGCAATCAGAGCTTACTTATTGATCCTTATTCAATATCAAAACAAGAAATGCAGATTCCCCTCTGTGCTTCAAAATTCTTGAGTCATCTTTAGACAGGAATGACAATTTATTTTTCATCCAACTTATTTTTGTCAGTTTTCAACCAATTTGTCCTAGTAAGCCCACAACTAAATTTACAAGACTTCAAGATGTAAAAGCCAGATCCTTAGCTGCTACCATTAAAGAAATCTCAGATGGGAATCTCCCCAAGTGCCAAGCTCTTCCTACATGACTGCCAGTGAAATCTGTAGTTACTTGTCTGCCAAGTTTCAAAGGACCAAAGTGATTTCATCAACTCCATACTATGCTTATGGAACAATAGTTTCAAGTCTTGTTAATCCAATGTTCACTTTATGGATCAAGAGTGCAGGTTGACCCTTCTTTAGCTGAGCAGGCTTACTGACAGAGATTAATTTCTGAATATGCAATGTTTTCTTAGGTGTGCTAGTAAAATTTTAGAAGCCTCATCAAAAAATGAACGATGCATCTTGAAAAAAAAAAAATGCACCCAGTGCAGATGCTTACATACATGACATGCCAGACTGATAGGTTTTCCAATTCATTGGAGGGGAAAAAACTCACCAATGCCTTCTCCCCCTGCCCCTAAAAACCAAAACCAAAACCAACCAACCAACCAACAAAAAAAATCACATCCCACCTAGTGGAGTCACCACTTCAAAGTTCAGTGGTAAAACTCCCATCAACTTCATTGTGGCCATATTTTCATTTGCATGCCATGAAGAGAAACCCCGTTTTATTTGCTCCCATTAAGACACAGCAAAATTAGTTTAAGCTTTCTTCCACCCATAAAACTTCCATCCAGAACTCATACTTAACTCCAGAGGTGTTTCTGTGTTTTATAAAAACATGCTAGAGAAAATGCATGAACAATTCTGTATCTGTTTTGCTAATCCCTACATGCAGGCCAAAAGCTCTCCATAAAACAGCAATCAATAGTTTCTTGCTTCCCATTACAGCTGATGCTCAAAAATATTTGTTACTGTGCTATGGGAAACAGTCCATGTCAATACTAAATTACTTTCCCTTTAATACAGTTGTTTTTTGTTCTTCTGTTCTTCTATAAAAGCCATAATGGAAAAAGGACATAAATTCATATTGTATGGAAGGTTTTATTGATTGCTAAATTGTTGTCGCTTACATCAGGTATAGCACTTTAATTCCAATCCAACAAAACTAAAAGGAAGCTGCTATTAAAGGCTTGTTTCTGTAAGCTTTTCAGTTGTCAAATACATATTGTTCTGCACAACTCTCACACTGCCAGCAACACAACAGTGTTGTAGCTGCACAGCTTACACTGTATGCTTCAGTATAAGCAAAGAGTGAGCTGAAAATTCATCACTTTTACCAGTTACACTTTTTTATGCTACAAACAAAACCCATTTTCTTACTTCTCTGCAATTTTATACACAGTATAAAACAAATCTCAGGGTTTATGGTAGAAATTATTTGATCCTATACAGAAGACAACATCAAATTTTATGAAATTAAGGACAGTAATTATTTTCTGCGATTAGACTCCCATTCAAGATTACTTAAACTAACATTGCATTGTGACCCTTTCCAGAAGCATGGAAATTCCATCCAATAGACCAGATCCTCCTCTTCTGCTTCACCTTATGACAGACATGAACAAATCTAATGTCACTGTGTATCCTACATGATCAGGCCTATGTGTGTCAGAACTGACTATCCAGGCTTACTTGGCACTAGAGAAGTACTTTGCTGAAATCTGATAATCTTGATGCACCATAAATAATACAGAAGAACATGTGATGATATTCACATTATTGTCAAGGGGAAGGAAACGAACAAATAAATCAAATGTTCAAGAATACACTCTAAAAACAAAATCTTTACTGAGGGCACAAAAAATAAATGCTCTGGTGACCATTGCCCCAAGACAGCAGATTCCTGCAGAAGTCCAGAAAATAAACACAGGTTCTTAAGGAGACTTTCTGATCTCTCGTCAAAATGATGAAGAGTAAAATAAAGGCAGCTTTTAAAGCAAAGTGCCAGTAGAGAAGAGACATGCTAGAACTGTGGCCCATAGCTAGAGCTGTAATTTCTCGTTCCTCATTCCAAACTATCAAGAAAAAATTGACACTTCTTAAAAAACCCTAAACAAAATGAAACAAAAAAATCCTCAACAATCCCATCTCTTTTCAAATAAGTTATTTCTCTCCGCTCTGATTTCCTAAAGAGGATTTCACTGAGAGCAACAAAATTCTGTGTAACACCAAAAATTCATTGATTTCTGGAATGAAGCATTAGTAGCAGTAAACAACATGCATAAGCCACAATCTGGATTTTTAACTGTTACATTAGTTAACATGGAAAGAATTGTAATCAAGATCCAGAAAAATTCCAATTACCACTGAAATAAAAGATGCTTAATCCGACTTGTAAATACCAAATATCCCCCTTCCTATTTTGTGAAGTTGCTTCTGACAGTAGCTGTCAACTAAAATTCAGTGATTTATGCAGCATGGACTCCCTTAAAATGACATTGTCAAACATTCAGATTATAAATACAAGACCTCCTATGTATCATAAAAAAAGACAAAAATTGTTGTAATATAAACAACACTTAGTTTTACTAGCTTTTTGTAAATTACAATGCAAATAACTCATTTCTCTAACATAAATCCCGGATTTTAAAGAAGTCAAACTGATAGAGAATAGAAATAATTATTGTGAACGGCTTGACATCAATGCTTTATATCAGTGAGGCCACAGATTAATTCTCAGCATCTACCCAGTGTAAAACTTGCCAATGCAGCTATTAACACTGCTAGCAAAGTTGCCAACAATGGACTGGCCAGATGACAATGATTTTCTCCACTGCCCTGTGAAAAGAAAGTACTTTAGAGCAGCACAGATATCATAGATAAGCAGTAGCAAGGAGGTTTACATGTTTACTGCTTGTTTTGTGACTATTTGTAAAGCCAATGAAAGATTTGTACCTTCGGAAGTACAAACTATCTTTCAGTAATAGTTTATTTTAAATTCTTTCCCAAGATCACGGGAAGACAGCAACCTGTAAAATAAGGTGTAAAGGACTTGAGAGCTTTTCCTCAAACTGAGTTTTAAAAGTTCACTGCACTCTCCTGTCATGTATCTTTTAGGTAACTGGAAAAAAACAAACAGTTCACCTACAAAGAAAGTCAACTGGTCCTGCAAACAAAATGATTCGACAGCAGTCCTTGCTACAGAAGACCCACTCTGAAATAGCGTAAGTAAAGATGAGCACTTCTATTTGAAAGCTTTCCTGGGAAAAGATACACTGTGAAGATCCATTTCATTCCATAACACAGCACCAGCAATGCTCAGTGGCTGTGTTTATAAAGCAAACTACCATATTATTGTTGTCCTGCTTGTTTCTAAATTACTCTGTATCTCTAATATAGTATAGACTTAGCCTATATACAATAAACAATATTAGTCTAAAATCTAAAAGTGTCCCCAAAGAACTTCCAGAAGATGACTTCTATGCATAAATTTGCAATTAACTTTTGAGGTCAAGCAAGGGTGTTTCAGACAACCTATCTCATCAAAATACTTTTATAAGAATCTATTGAGTGTAAGTCTAAAAAGTAACCACCTGCACACCTATCTTTTTCATGAACCATGCATGCTCCACAAAGTTAAGATTCAACTGGTTTGCTGGAATCGCAACAAAAAAAGACAAAAGGAAAGAGAAATAAAATTTATTATAAAACATCTTGAAATACCAATGACTTAGCTGACTTCTTGATCTGCTGTTCTAGGCAGAACAATATGGGACTGAATGCTCTCAGGAAAGCCAAAACAAAATTACAGAAGTAGTATGCTGCCACACTAGAATCGCTTTCTCTTGATAATTTCTGGTTTCCAGCTGACAGGATGGGTTTCTTCAGTCTAAAGGGAAAAAAATAAGGATCATTTTAAACTTGAAACTCACCTATAATTTAGTTTAAAATATACTTACAAAGTATTAAGTACTCTATTTCATATGTTGCATTATTAATACCTAATCTACAATGTAATTAATTTACCCAAATTAATTTTTTTATCATCTCATTGTCTGAAGTACATAGCAGTACTTGTTCTGTTCTTGTCCTTTTTTTTCCAACAAGGAAAACGATCAGGTTGCCAGTGGCATTTCCAAAACGACACTGTGGTTATCAAAGCATGTGAACAGAAGTTGCCAGAGGCCTGCCAGACATACCTACATCAGTACTGGTAGATGTCATGGAGTATATTTTGCCCAACTTCAAAAAGGATAAAAAAATTCCTGATTCTTTATATCTAAGAGTTACTCCCAGTCTAACTCAGCGCAAAATTCCAATGTTTAATAAAAATTCTTATATTCTTTATATTGAAGACATACATCGATAAACTATACAATCATCTGCTGTCTTCTCCACTGGTAAATTAATTCAGATTTTAGAATAACAGTTTGAAAATAAGATAATTCTAAAAACTGTCAAGGCAAATAACTAATCCAGATCATATAAGTAAGTACAATAAACCTTTAAAATGCAATCCTTTTGCTGATTCCCATGTTTTTATAAATACAGCCCCACACAGTTCCCCACTGGGTTCAAAACCCAATGTACATTATTGTATTCAGATTTCACCAAACTTCACCCCAAAGGCCTTTTACAGAAGAGTTCACAGACCTGACACTTACTTGTACTACAGCATATAACAATTAGGAATGCAGAAATTAGCTACTCTCCTGTTAATGCTAATACAGAGGTCTTTCAAGCTTCAACAAAATGGATTATGTAAGTCTGAACATGTCCCCTAGTGACATGTGTTACGTTAGTCTGATTTTTTTTGATTTTATGAAAATACTTTAAAAAGACACTTTGACATACCGCAGTATCATCTTCTTTGTATACTTTTATGGTTTTATCAGCTTCAGCTGTTAGCAATCTGCTTTCTGACTGGTCAAAAACACAAGCAAATATTCCTGATTCACTGTCCAAAGAACCTGGCTGGACAGCTGCATGTACTCTCTGGAAATTGTATCCAGTTCTCCAGTCCCAAAGGTGCATAGTGCCATTATCAGCTAAAAAAAAAAAAAACCAAACAAAAAACTTAGTATTTTGACTGTTAATTTTTGCTGTTTTCTAAAAATAGGCATCATGAACTAGTAAATACATCAGGACTACATCACACAACATTCATGCAGAACAGCTCAGTATATCCTATAAATTTTCCTACTTTCTGCTGTTTTCCTTCTTCAGAATCTCATACAGATTTTCATCAGATAATCAACAGATGATACACTACATCACAGGGCAATTGCAGCAAGTTGCTTTGGAGGCACAGTAAGGACTGCATTCTGAATATCAAGCTCCCTGCTCAGTAGCTCCACAGAAACTGAATGAAATTCAATTCAGAAACATTCAAGGACATGAAAGTGGCTGTAGTCACTACAAAATGAAATGTTGTCCTGCAGCAGGCTAACAGGCCTGGATAAAGCAGAACTCCATGAGCATCTCTGCCCAAGGACCTCCAGCCACATGTACATGGGGAAAAGAAGAGGAATGTGTATTTCTCATTTTTACCTCCTGAGACCAGAACACCATCAGAATTTACAGCCAGTGTGTTTATAATAGCATTGTGACCAGAGAGGTTCTGAATGAAGTTTCCGTCTGGGAATTTCCACTGCTTAATATTGTCTGGAGAACCAGATGCAAATGTGTAACTGAAAGAAAATAAACACAGTATATTAAAGCTTAAAATAGCTGTAGTGACAGCAAATGTCCTTCATTAAAACTACTGCTAAATGCTAGTTGCAAAATTACTTAATATTAAAACTGCTTTTCTGGCATGCTTACTTCACATGAAATTAAGCAATTTTATGAAGTCATGAATTACCTATTCCTACTGTTTTCTTTCCGCTTCATAAACTAAACTCTGTAACATCCTATATGCCACAGGATTTAATATGCAAACAAGGATTTAAAATGCACATTAAGTTCTCTTCAGTTGTTCTGGCAATTTTTCAGGTATAAGGGCCTGAAACAGGATAACAGGAAAAATAAGGCAACAAACCCCAAGCATAGGCTAATGGCTAGTCTTCCAAAATTACATAAGCAAGCAAAAAACCCTTCAAAAATGTAACTAAGAAAAATAATTTCTTCCACTGAATTACCCCAAAATAAAAATTCCTTCCTTTAAAGATGTGCAAGCAGTTACATGGTTATTTGGGTAGCACATACAAAAGCCTGCAGGAATACTTTCATTTGCCACAATGTCCAGGGAATTTGCTGGCTATTTGCTATTTGCTGGCTAAAAGATATCACAAACTATAAAGTAAGTATTACAAGAGAATACCAGAACATTAAAAAAAAATAGAAATACTGAACTATAGGCTCACAGTTGCTACCATTTGACAAGAACACTTCAAGTTTATTTTCAAAAAGGTGTAATTGATGAAGCTGAAACTTCAATTACTTTATTTTTTTTCAGAACATAAATAAAACTGCAAGTTTTTTCTATAGCTATAGCTAACAGGCTATTCAATTTTTCAGGCACACATTGGAACAGAGTTTATTCATATCAAAGATTCTGAATTTCTGCTAGAAATGATAGAATGCAATTTTAAAATATTAAAGGCGCAGAAGTAATTAAGTCTTATGCAAATTCCTTTTCTCCATTGTTTTAATGGGGATCTAAACAAGCAGGAAACTGCTGTGCATCAGTTACATATTTGTTATTAGCCTTATGAGCAGTGCATCAGTTTTAAGGCCTGAATGAAAGGCACACGCATAAGTAACTCTGTGGGATATAAGACATTCTCAGGACTGCTGATGTACACCAGTGCAGTAAAATGTACCTGACAATTGATAGGTACATTCCTGCATCAACCTAAATGCATTAGTTTCTCACATTATTATGCTCTACCATTCTAGATCATCATTCACATTGGCTCTCTTCAGTTCTCGAAGAACTGTGAAAGTGTAACAGAATAAAGAAAACTTACTGTCTTGGATGTAGCACTACTGCTCTTACAGATTTCTTGTGATTTGTTAAAGTAACACGAGTTTTTCCTGCCACCAAGTCCCAGAGCCGTATGGTAGTATCATGACTGCCTATAATGAGAAGAAAATTAAAAAAAAATAGTAAAAACCATCACCTTGATTTTACCACAATCATTACTTTGTAAAGGCAGCCAAAATGATATGAAAGAGACAAAAATACTGTGCTAATGTCAACTCAGATGAAGAAGATGCCAGACTGCGAAAGTATTTTTCCTCAGTTTTAAATCCGAGATCTAAGAAGTTACACTGCAAAGCCAGATTTTGACACAATGGGAAAGAAGATGAACACTTAACTGCAGTACTGGAAACTCCTTAACTGAAATGGGGAGAGCTGCAATATCACAGAAACTGCAAGTCTCAATACATAATATAACACAAATAAAAACACCAGAAAGAAAAGTAATGCAGAAAAGCATTCAAACAATGTGCAGCCACATTTGCTTAAACATACCATTAATAGTATGTAATAACAATGGCATTGACCATTTTCAACAGAAACTAGTATGAGATTTGAGCAAATTCATCAAGATAACATTATGAACATCACACAATTACTGAACAAACACATTCATCATTAGGTTTTTCAATCATGCTAACTCATGAAACCATGCCTACTATACCTGTAATGATTTGTGGTTCTGCAGCTTGGCATTTCACAGTTGCTACTGCATTTGTGTGTCCTGACAGCGTGTGCACACTGGCTTTTGTTCTTACGTCCCAAATCTATGAATTCACAGCAAATATGTCAGAGGTCAGTAACAGGGGCATGTCCCACAGATTAAAAAATGGTATTTAGGTGGTATTTTTCACCCAACCATTTATCCCAGAACTGCCTCAACTGGCAAATTTCAAGGGGAGCAGGAACCTGCCAGTGAACTTCTAGACATATGGATAATTTAAGTCACCATAGTCCCATACCACCTACCAAATACTAAGCAATCCTATGTATACTATGTAGTCTACCTATTAAATTAAGAAATAAAACATTATCCTGAAGTGACGTGGCATGTTTGTACACTTGGTCTTCTATTTTATCAACACTATAAGGCAAAGCTAATACAAATCATCTTAGTATTCCATCCAAATTGATGATAACTTTTACTAAGAGCTCATTTTTACAAATGAAGATATTGAAATACGCACATCAAGATGTTAAAATGCAACAATGCTATACTTACTCGTGCTGTTGAATCTCTGCTACATGTCACCAGCACATCTATTGTTGGATGCAAGTCTAAGCCATAGACAGCACTTAGATGACCATGGTAATGCCTGATAACCTAGAAGAATAAAAACCATATGAACTAATAATTGAACAAATATTCTAAATGCTTTGATTTCTGTATTTGCTACTACCAATTCCTTCAATTTAAGTAATTGCAGCTTACCTTATTGTATTCGAGATCCCAGCATTTCACTTGTTTGTCTTCTCCACAGGAAAAGAGGTATGGGCTTCTTGCGCTCACTATCACTCCTCGTACAGTACTGATGTGTCCCGTCAAAGACAATTTCAGTTTGCCACTAGCAAGGTCCCAAATCTGCACCAGAACAGGTATTTTAAGGTAGACAGGAAAAAGCTACACAATGAGTCTGGGTAAACAGCCCAGATGTAACTGATCCTGCTGGAATGTAAGTTAAAAATACAGTCACATAAACATGTGCTCTCCAGATACTACCATGCAACAAATGAAACTTCAAGAAAAGAACTAGTGCTACTCCACAAATCCTTTATGACACGGTAATAAAAGAAAAAATGTTCTGCAGTTCATTATTCCACAAACAGTTAACAAGAAATTGTTTCCAAGGGCTGGAAACATCTTTAAATAAAAAGGGGACAAAAAAAACCCCACCCCCTGCAAACTTAGTCAGTCATTTCTTCCAACCTCTTACCTTTATTGTTCTGTCAGCAGAGCCAGTAACAAACCACTGATTTCCTGGTTCTACTGCAATACATCTCACCCAGCCCAGGTGACCACTGATAACCTTCAGAAAGAACAAAATAATTGTCTAAATCAGAAATAATACAATACCTTTTGGTGTAATTTTTCTTCTCCAACACTGTAATTTGCTACTATTTACCAAGAGAAGTCAAATGTGAAATCAGATCTGAAGACAGCTTGACTTCTACTTCAGTTAAAAAAGAGAAAACTAGAAATTTACATACACCAGAATTGGGGAAGTTGCAATATGCAAAGATCCTGTTCCTATAAGCAACTTTTTCACATCCTTTGAGAGTCCCTAACACCGTGGCTAAACACTTAAGCTATGCAGAGAAAGACTGCATTTGAGCACAGATTCCTTATGCTGCTGTATAGTGCTTACACAAAGAACAATTATAAAACTATTGGCTATTAAATCACATTTCTATATAATAACTTCTTAAAGCACACCATCACCTTCTTTTCTCCAAAACAGGAGTAATATGAGAGCTGGACACTTTCCAATAATAAAATAATGGAGACTGATCTCACAGGAAATACTCTACCAATACATGCTTTGCTTTCAGCAGCCTGTTTCTCTAAATTCTCCAAAGTCAGACACCTAAAATCAAACCCCATAACTGATTTCAGTGGATGTCATGTTTCATGTACTGTCATACAGCTCATTTCAAAAGATTTAAAACACAACAAAGCTTCTTAGGCAGAAATACTTTAGAAAGCTGAAGTGGACTTTTCTGATCACATGAGACCCAGACACAAGATTTTAAGATAAATGTCTAGACTTCTTCCTAATATAGGAATAGAAATGAGTTTTTCTGGGGAGAAATCTAAGAAATAATTCATTTGACCTGTTTTGAGTTCACATCTTTCACAAACAACTTCAAATCAAACTCAGGAAAACCATTTTCAATGTAGGTTTAATGCAACAGAGAGATGAAATCCACATTTGGTGTTCCAGCTATGCTTCTATTTCCAATCTGTCTGAACAACCTTTTGCCTTCTTGAGCAAAGATTTTGAACTTCACAAAAAAACCCTTCTCAGTTAAACTGTTTCTATGTAGAATTATTCCAGTGACTTGAATTGTATTTACAGTATTTCTCTGAAAAGGAAGTGCTCCTAACAAGGAGGCTGTTTTCAATTTTTCATCTGTTTACCATAAATCTCTCATGGGTTTATTTCAGTGCCATTTCTTTCAAATGGCATTTACCTTAATTTTTATAGCAAACATGTTCAAACAGTGCTTTATTTAGAAAACCTATATATTCCTTGGAGCCCAAGTGTTTTTCAAAACATTTCTTTAAAGGTTAGCCTTCAGATTTCTGATTAATACAGCACACCTGCCACCTAATTTATCATAACACAGCTATGAGTGTAAAAAAGAGGTTCACAGAGAGCGTGTGTATGCCACTTGGCTGTGATCACTTTTTAAAATCATATTTGATTGTATTTTTGTGAATGAGAACAAAAATTATGATTTGAGGTCTTACGTAAGAGCATGTATACTCTCATGTGCATGTTCATGTCAGTTAATTTTTAACTTACTCTGTACAATTTCCAAGGTGGATGCCACTGAGGTTTGGGCATGGTTGGAGCCTTCTTTGGCACTAACGCAGAATTTTTGTTTCCTCCAGCTTCCACCATAGCCTGTAAGTTAAGAGAAGGGTTACTCTTCTGGTTTGTAGCTTATCTCTTTGCCCAAAGCCTAAAACTTTCTCATTCTGCTTTCTCAATACTGATTAAATTTAGTCAGTCAGGAGATCTCCACACAACACACACATGGATCCAGAAGCATTCTGGTCAATACCACGTACTGTTCACGTTAGATGTCCAACAGACTCACCACAGACATCCCAGGAGGCTGTGAACGCTCAGATATTCCAGCATGCCTGTAAATGTCACCCACACCAGCAGCTGTCCGGTTTGCATCCAGCCTAGGGTGAGTGAAAATGGTTCATGAATTGCAATCAACTTTCTCCTGCTAAGTGATAAGGCATCACAGGCTGCACCCAGCTGAGTGCTGTACACCTCCCAGGATGGAGAGTCCACAACCTCTCTTGGCACCCTGCTTGACCACCCCAAGGTACAGATACCCACAAAGCCTCACATTTTTCTCTTCTAACTAAGCAAAATTTCCCTTGGTCCAACTTCTACCCACTGCCTCTCATAACAATAAAAAGCGTACAGGAAAACAATGCCTGTCCACACTAAATGCAGTTTAACAATATCTGAATTACTCTGAGCAGCTCTTATCCCAGCTTCTGTGATTTTCCTTGAAATTCCCATAGAGAACAGTGTCAATGAGGTAACACAGCAATTACCTGGACTGGGAAGCAGGAAGTGCTACAGCTAAGGACTGTGCTGCAGATTCACTTGGCATCCTCTGAACCTTGGTATCTGCTGTCAAAGCCACACCTTGGAAAAAAAACACCCACCACATCAGAAACAAAGACAATTCCTTTAAACAGGAACTCAAAAGTGTATTATATAAACAGATATATATATGTGTGTATACATAATACGCTTTTTACATATATACACCTGCAAACAAAGGCCTGACATACCTGTAATATTAACTCTCATCCTTCAATAACATTTTCACATCCAATTTTAACCTACCAAAATCTTTATTTTGGCACAAATCCTTTCCATCTTGATCTACTATAAACGTGAATACAAAATTTCTAGAGTATGAAACAGCATGTCAGTGGAAAAAAAAAACCAAAAAGAAGTCTAATTGGAAGCAGCATCCATCTTTATATCCAGCTTCAACTGCTAAGGAAATCTAAACATCACAGAAATAAACATGATCTTGCAAAGCATTTGCTAACTTAGGCCCTTTAGTACAATTTATAATCCATCCCTGTGTGGTGTTTGGCATCACACAGTGGTGCCAGAACTACAAAAGATTTAGTTCTACTGAAGTGAGAATTTCAGGCTACATCCTAATTTTTAACCTTATCTCAAGAAAAGCAAATTTTGTCTAAAAAAATTAAAAACTCTTTGTAAACTATAGTCTTGGTGCAGACTGGCAAATTTAACTCATCATTTTACTTCTTTTCCTAACCAAATTTCTGTCAATTGACAACAAACTCATTTGGGCAAAATACTCAGGTTAAAACAAGAAACAGCAAAGAAAGAAATCTGACTTTCAACTGTGATATAAATGATTCAACTAAAAAAACACTAAGCTTAAGGAAGCCACTGTGAGCAAGTCTTGTCCCCACAGTTACCAGCAGCTGTACCTGTTTTTTTAACGGCTGAGGGTCCACTGAACACTTACATCTGTTAAGTTATAAATCAAGTCAATGGATTTTCCACTACATTCATAATAAACTTAAACACAATGAAAGATCAACAGCTAAAACTAAGCTCCTACAAGACCAGAGCAAGATGGATCAGTAACAGTGGCAATTGGAAATGGCCAGTGTAACAACACAGAAACATAACCCTCACAAGCTCAGGCAAAAGCGAATGACACTAAAATTATTACATTCTCAAGTCTCTTCTCCAGAGCAAGGTGACGAAACCTGCACCTTTCAGCTCTGGTGATGAAAAGCAGGCAGCATTCCACTACTATTAAGTATGGATTCACATCAAGAGGAAGCCTGTTCCTCTCAAAGGATGAAGCATATCTTGTTCATACAGAAACCCAAAAAATCCATGCAAACACTTGCAAAATTTTACTCACCAGGCCCAGATGGGTATGGGTGTGTACCAGTTACCATATACTCAACCTCTTGCCCTAAAGAGCAAGAAAATGTTATATTAATAATTCTATTCTATACTGCACTGCAAACAATGCACTCAAATAGCAAACAGTGGAAAAGAGCAGATTATATGCAGCAGAAGAAATCAGCAACCACCTCCAATGTACTTAGACATTTCTCATTTTCATTAATTTAACTTGTTCTGGTTATCTCCATTTTAGAAAACTCAATTGTAAAAAAGAACCAATTTGAATGGTGAAGCTACCTGTTATCAAGAGGACTTAAGAGACAAATCTTTATACTGCCTGTGAAGTAGGTACCATGGAAAAGCATTCCAGTATACAAAGAACATGGCTGGCTGAAATGTAAGCCAGTCAGTCGGTTGTCAGAGCTGTCAGAACTGAAAGAGGTTGCTTTCTTCTTAAAAGATTTATCATTCTCTCCCAACACGTTTCACTTTCACAATACTTCCAAATAAAGCATCCTGAGCTAAATCTCAATATCAACTGAGTATCAAATACCTCCACTAAAAAGAGGCAGCATCTACCTAATACACACACATTTTATACATCACAAAACATATACTGAAAAAACTTTACAGACTTGAAATAAAGTGCTTCCTGGTTTAAAAATTGCACGGCTCATGGACTGTAAATATACTATGAAACAGAACAACAAAAAACCACCCCAAACAAAAACAACACAAAAATGCCAAAACAAACAAAAGTCAACAAAAGAGCATGCACTTAATCATCATGAACTTAAACATAAGAAATACATTACTCAACTCTAACACCTAAGTACACCACACACTAACATTACCAGAATTTACTCTCTTTACCAATTAATCACTATAAAAAAAATCCACAGCACCGAATAACTCCTTTATTAAAACAAGCTTTCCCCTTTTTCTGAATCACTTATCTCCTGTGGACTCTAGCAAGAAAAACACCAATCAAAAAAGGTTTACTTGATTTCTGTATTTATCTCCAGTGGATGAACACTGGACTGCATTCTGCAAATTTTACAGCAGTGAGACTGTTAGAAAAGAAAGGACAAATATACCACTAAGGGCAAAACTAACCTTGATTTCCAGAATACTGCTTGTGTGCATAGGGATCCCCAGTGTTGGGGCCTCCCTTCTCCCTCAGGTTCTCTTTGAGAGTGGGCATGTGCAGCACTGAGCCGTACTCCGTGCGCAGCTTGACTGCCATTTTCACCTTGTGACTGTGGGAAGAGTAAAGCAAAACCCTCATTAAACCCCAGTTTCTGAACTGTTAGCAAGCTTTGAAATATTTTAGAGAGGATGCCATAAAACTTACTTTATAACTCAAATATTTCTCTCCCCTCAAGATTACACTGTTAACAGTACAGAAACATCTGAATTTCTGACTTGGGTGGAGCAATCACTGACAGAGTTTAAAACTGCACTGAGTGCAGCAGCACTTACCTTTCTTCATCCAGTGGGATAGGCTTGGCATTATCAGCTACAAACATGTCATGGGTTCTCTTCAAAGACCTGAACACAAGTGTGTGCACAGAATGCTTTTGGACTTCCTAAAATAAAGAGCATTTAAATACTTTTGAACAGGTTTAAATGAAAAACCAACTACTGAAACATAAACTGAGTAGCAGTTTCAAATCTCAGTTCTGTTATACGACATGCAACCATTCCATTCACAGAAGACATTAATCTTCTTGTAAACAAAAAAAATTAAGTTATTATGTTAGTTGTTTTACTTCAGCATTTGTTCAAAACTATACTCCATTCCTTGAAAACTTAGAAGACTTTGTAAAGCAAGCCAAAAACCTTGATCAAACTTTCTGCACTGGTATTTACATGACAAATTCTTAAGTATAAAAGCTTTTATCCCACACCCTTCCCAGTTCTGTTTTTATATGTAGGCAATAAAGAATTCTGAAAAAAAACCCCAAAACAACCACCTGTAAATTTTCCTTCACTACCACCATAAAAAGAACATGGGCAATCACAAATTTCTGTGCACAGTACCACTTCATGTTAATTGGCTAATCACCACTCAACAACAGCAGCTGTTGACACCACAAATGGAGGTGTCGGTGACACCACGGCTCCCCAGCGGGGAAGAAGATTCTGCAAGTAACTCCTGACAGATGTTTTTCTGTAAAAAAACAGCTCATAGTGTTGCATTGGGCAGCAGTCATTGCACCTTCTTCTATAACCCTGACAGCCCCACATGCTTTCAGGAGAGAATGATATTCACTCCACAGTAAAGATTTTACAACCTATAAAACCAGTGGCCTTCTCCACAGCTGTTCTCCCAAGCCCTCACAAAAAGAGCTGAGGTTTCCCTTATGGGCTAACAGAGTCAGTAGCTCTCTGGTGGTCAAACACCACAGCATCACTTCCCCACAATCACACAAAGTGCTGAGTTGGAAGTGGCTTACAAGGATCATTGATTCCAACTCCTGGCCCTGCACAAGACACCCCAAGAGTCACACCCTGCGCCCAAGAGCACTGTCCAAACATTCACTGAACTCTGTCAGCCTTGCTGCTGTCATGACTGCCCTGGGGAGCCTGTTCTAGCACCCAACCACCCTCTGCATGAAGAACCTTCTTCTAATATCCAACCTAAACGTGCCCTGACACAACTGCAAGCTGTTCACTCAGATCCTGTCATTGCTCGCTGCAGAGATCAGATCAAAGCCTGACCCTCTGCTAAACCCCCGTGAGGAAGCTCTGAAGTGAAATGAGGTTTCCCTCCACTCTCTTCTCCAGGCTGAACATAGCAAGTGAGTTCATCCATTCCTCACAAGGTCTCCCCTCTAGACCAATCATTTCCATATCCTTTATATCTTTTTCTGGTATCCTGATACCCAAAATAATACCCAGCACTCGAGGTGAGGCCGCACCAGAGCAGAGCAGAGTGGGACAATCCCCTCTCTTGACGGGCTGGCGATGCTTTGCCGAATGCCCCCAGCACCAATTCCGCATTTGACACAAGTCTGGCAAAGCAAACCCGCTGCCCACTCCCGCCCCAGACACGCACACTCCCATGACCGGCACCCGCTGCGTCCTGCGGGCACCTCGCTGTCCCGGGCCGAACCAGGCGGGGGCTGCGCATATGGAGGGGCCGCCACGGTCCATCTCCACAGCGGCCTTTCCCACGCAGGGGACAGAGAGGGTGGCGGGTGCGGGGCGGCGCTTCTCCCGCCCGGCCCCGACCCAACTCGCCCCACTGACGCGACCGCGCTCCCTGGTCTCGCCCGGGGCGCCCCAAGGGCGCGACAGCGTGGACGTGGGGGGCCGCTGCCCCATTCCTCACCTCCGCCATGGCGCCGCCGAGCTCCCTCCGCCGCGGCCGCTATGGAGCCACTTCCGGCGCCTTCCCGCGCCGCACCGGAAGTGACGCATAAAGAGAGGAACTGGGCTCCTCTGGAACTGGCGAGGCTAAAATGGGGCGGGGCTTATGGTAACCCCTTCCACTCGATGTACGGAGGGTCGCGGGTTCGAGCCCCGGTGGCGCTGCCGGAGCAGGCGGTGCGACTCACTTCATCAATGTGTACAAATATATAAAGGGGTGGTGACAAGAGAACGGCTCCAGGCTCTGCCCGGTGGTGCCAAGCAATAGGACAAGAGGCAATGGGCAGAACCCGATGAAAGGAAGTTCCACCTGAAGATGCGGAAGAATTTCTTTACTGTGCAGGTGATCGTGCACCGGCACAGAGCGCCCAGAGAGGTTGTGGAGTTTCCCTCATGGAGATGCTCAAGAACTCTGTGGACACAACCCTTCGTGCTCCGGCATGGCGCTGCCTTGATCCGGCAAGGGGGTCCCGCTGGCCCCACTGCGGTGCCTCCAGCCGGGGCCCTGTGGGTGGCGTGTCCCCGGCGGCCGGCAGGGGGCGGTGTGGCGCTGCGGGACAGGCGCCGGCGCTGCCCCGCTGCCGCCCCTCAGGCTGAGGGATGGCGCGCGAGCCGGGCAGTGCCCTTTCGGTTCTGAAACCTCGGCCTCTGCGACTGTCTGGGGCCGTGCAGCTGCCTCCAAGTACTGCTTTCCCCGTGAGTTCTCAAGGGTAAAGCCACACAGTTTGGAACCGCGGTGATATTGGATGTTAGCCATTACAGCTGATCTTTTGGGAAGAGTGTCTTTAGCTTGCCTCCACGGGACCTCATTTTGATGGAGAGTGAAGCGTGAGAACGAGCTGATGGCAACCCCTGTCCTTCATGGCAAAGGGTTGGTTGTGAAAGGGCAGAGGTTGTAATTCTCTTCCAAATATACCCTGGTACTCCACCTGATATTTCACTTCCATTGATGAGCAGAATAACCAAATGCATCTGTGCAAATTTCAAATAGGCACCTACTTTCTCCACATATACTCGTCTGCTCTTAATTGCAGGAAGTCTTGTCCTCCTGAGCAGTAGCTGGGATTTGGCAAGCTCATCTTTTGCAGCCACTCCATCAGGATGCTCTTCTTTACTACTAAACCAGCCACTTGCTGCTTGCCTGCACGCCTGAGTTGTGAACAGTTTACAAAACCATCTGAGCTAGAAGTAATTCAGTGCAACACGGTTCTAACCTGCTGTCTTTATTAGCTACAGGACAGCGTTATCTTGGGATTATTTCTGGCACACAACTTGCCTGCTTGACATAAATATCGTGTCTTTTCTGCAGCTGGTGGGTCACTTCTGGTGGCTGCACGGGTGGTTTGTATTTAGTAATTTATAATGCACTGATGGAAATGTGCTTGAAGTCGCTTTGAGCCCTAGCTGCCGTTCTAGGTAGCGGTGGGGAAGAGATTCCAATTACATCGTGTCAGTAACAGTGGAGAACTATTGCCAGCTGAATTTCAAGCCAAGGCAGCCAGGTTTCATGTTTAGCATGTCAGGCTATTTTGGTATTCCTTTTGGTGAGGCTGGCAATCCCTGCTGGATTTCAGAGCTTCCCGTAAAGACCAGCACAGCGCCTCGGGGAGGGAGAGCGTTGTCTGTCCTTGCTTAGAGTGCAAACTCCACAGGGCAGTGTGTCAAAATGGGGCAAGTCTCTTACACCCTCCTGGACTGATGAGGTTAGACTGAAGATACACAACATTAGAAGGGAAACTTGGGGAGGGCTAGGGATTTCAAACTAGTTTATCCTTTTTTTTTTTTAAGGTTGCACACGGAGTAGCATGTGCCTGCTTGATCACTCAGTTGACTGGTGGATTTAATGTGTGGAAATGGTATAAAGGCTAGTCTCTGGCTGTCTGTAGAGTTGTTTCCTTCCTATTTTCTGTTGAAAGAAATCACACTTATTTCCACTGTCTTTTAAAGGGAAACCAAATTTGAAATATGCACTCTGGTAGCAAAATAAAAAACACATTTAGTAAGAAAACTTGTCTGTGCTTGTTATTACTATTATTAGTATTATTCACATGGCCCTGGAGTTGCTGTCGTTTTCTAAATTTTTTTACACATAAACATTCCCCTCAGAAATTTATAATCTGAACTTGTTTCCCATTATCCTTGTAATGCTTCAGAAATTCAGAGGACAAATTAATCTTTTCAGAGATTTCAGAATCTAGTTAGAGGACCAATTTAATCTTTTTTGTTTTTTTTCCTTGAAGGTTTAATCTAAGGTGAAATTTAGTCCTGGAATATCAATAAATCATGTCAGTAATATTAATAGGAATATGCACTTCATTAATTTTCTTTGTTACATATGGCTTCTTGATGTGTTCTTGCATGTCAGCTACAGCTGCAATTCTGGGAATAGCTAACTGTGTATTTTTTAATAAGTACTATTTCACAGAAGGTGACTAGCAAATTGGATGAACTTTTAGTGTTATATTACAGCTAAAGCGAACATTAATGTTGCTCCCAGAACATGGAGATAGCATTAATTATCATTTACAAGAAACCTTTGAAGTAATATTTGCCACCAGTAAAAGCAAATAAGAAGACAGGATGTTCACCTCAGCGGAGATGAACATTTAAGTTTACAATATTCTTTTCATAGGATGGCATTATTACAACACTGCTGGTTTAAAAGGACATTTCTAAATCAACAGCTATTTTTAAATTGAAATACTATAGCTCAATGTAAGCCAAGAAGGTTCTGTTCCCCACAACCTCTTTTGGGGATACACCCAGCTCTGAGGAGCCATGATCTGGTGACAGCAATTTGCCTGGGAACAGGGGGTTTGTGTAAAGAGGGTTGCATCACTGGTTGGCACAACAAACACCGGGGCAGCGGGCAAACAGTTGTTCCTCAAAACACACGTATGCCTCTGCCAGTAAGTGCCTTTTTAGTACAAAAATACTGTGCAGAGGGGTGTCCTGGAACACCATCAGGTCCATGGAATGTTACTGCAGTTTCTAGCAGGCATGCGGTGTATCACCGCCACACTAGCTCTGGGAACACCTTCTCATTAACCACTGAGTTGGAGGGGGGAGTATGAAGGAAGAGAGATAGGCTGCTCTGTTTGGAAGAGAGAGCTTCTTTTTATACCGTTTTTAGAAGAAATTTAAGCTATAGTTTTGGTTCTTCATAAGGCTTTATTCAATCCTTATAGAGTCCCAGCCTGACTGTAATGGTTGCAAGCATGAGAGTAAAATCATATCCCGTAACCAAGATGCTAATGGAGATTAACTTCTGCTGCCAAAATGGTTTTCTGTATGTGTGCATGTTTGCCAGGACAAACTCCTCTGTGTGCCATTCCAAATTTGGACGTTTTTGTTGATAAAAGTCTCCAGGCACAAGCTCTGCAGTGCAGACAAGGCCCTTGCTTACCAGATGGAGAGTCAGATGATCCCTGCCCTGAGGCCTCTGGTCATTTGGCGTGTAGCCGCCAGCCTGCTGGGCTGTCACATACACGTGTTGCTCATGGAGAATCCTCAGGGAGATACAACTACCCAACTGTCCCGGGGAAGCCAAAAGCACTGGATCTGGGAGGGTCAAAGGCTGAGTTTCAAAGGGGAAATCCCATCTGCAGGCAGAATAAGCCTGGGGGTTTCCCATGCTGCGACTCTGCAGTTGGCTTGGGTGGCTCCTGTGCCAATCCTCGTCATCCAGTCTCTGACAGCCACCACACAGACACGACCAGGGCTCTTTATCAGGAGCTAAAGAGAGCTTAATGCCTGAAGGAGGAGACCATAAATTACTGCAGAACATGCTGATGGTTTCAAAACAGATTTAGCACAAATACCACTTGATATTATTAATATTTAGTTTGGATTTGTGTGAACTGAGCTGGGATAATTTGAGTTCCTGGCTCAGGAATTGTGAGACCTGGTTTTAGTCCCACTGTACCAAAAGCTACTCATAAGCCCTGGGTAAAAGTTCGAGATGACTGTGTCCCTTCCATATGTAAGATGAGGGTGGCTGAACCTCCCTCAGAGGTACATGAAGGGAAAACTGTATTAAAAGTTAGGATATTCCCAAAATCAATGATAACATCTTGGCTAGCATCCATAAGTGGAAATAACTTGTTAATGATGTCAGTTTTGGCCTTACAAAGATTTCTTTAATGTCTGTAGAGAGAAGTTTATGTTCTTCCAAATCTAATAGTGTTGGTGATGTCCTCATGCAGGAGATCCAATTCAGTGGAGTTTTAGCTCCTTGAGCCATGGCTGCTTTGGGGCCAAATTGTTTAATAATTAAACCAGTCAGGTTAAACAGTTTTCATATTTTGTGAATCTCCAAGATTTACTAGAATTCTGACAACAGCATGAATACAGGAAAAAGGTCTAAACCAAGCCATTTTAGCTGTTCTTATCTTTGCTTCCCGTAAAATCCTTCCCTCCATCAGATTAGTCTTTGAAATGGAAGCTCAGTTTGTGTCCCTTTATTGGTTCATCGAGATGAATGACTTCAGAAAAGTGCACTGGCTCTCACTTGGCACATTTAATTTAATTCGGTACATTATGGTCATTTATAATGCTGGAGAAAATCACAGGATATAAATGCACTGAAATGTTAAAACTCTGCTAATATAAGAGCAGTGATATGCAACTTCCTATAAAACATTACGGATGAGTATTTCAGTATTATTCAAGTAACTTCATGCTGTATTCTCTTAAAAGGTTATTAAAATACTTAAATAATATTCGAAATATGTGGGTTTTGTATTAAAAAAGGAAACCAACAAATTAATATGTAATATTGATTTATTTTAATTCTTTTGCAACATCACAAGACTATATTAATGGAATAATATAGACTTATGCTTACAGTATTCATCTATAATAAATCAAAAATATTGCTTTTATTCAAAATTATAATGTAATGAGTATAATATACCTTTTTTTTTCCACTTTTATGTTAAAAGACCCAAAGGTTTGCATACCTATCAGGCACCATTGAACTGTTTAGAAAAATGCAGAAATCTGAATGATGTGAGTTGTCTTCACATTTAATACACTATTTCCAAAACATTCACATTTTCAGCAGAGACAAAAAAAAAAGGAGCCCTCACAACATGACATCTAGTTTTTTGTTTGTTTGGTTTTTTTTTTTCCTTTGGCCATTCACCTTTTCATCTGTTTTAAAACACTTGTGATTTTTGAGAAAATGGTAACCTTGTGTAATCTGAGCAGGAGGCACTTTTAAGGATCTGAACATGTATTTGATGCCAGCATCAGCAAGGGTCTCTGGGACATATAGATAAGAGTTGTCCAGAGGAATTGCTCAACAACTGATGTATTCAGGCACAGAGTGAAGCGTTGAATATTAACAGAGAAACTCTGATTGCTCAGAAGGGTTGATCCTATCACAGTGAAGCTGGAAGTTAGTGCTGCTGCATCTATATAAAAGAACAGAGGTGACCTCTCCCTGTCAGAGCTGATGAGAGGAGAAGATCACTGAGCAGCTCGAGCAAGCCGGCACCATGAAACTGCTTCTGCTGTTCCTGCTCTGTGCTTCCTCCGTTCAGGCCCAGGGCTCTCTTGACTATGACGACGAGGTTGTAGTACTGATATTGATTAATGACTTGTCATTAATAATTAATTTAATTTAATTGCATGCATGACCTACTCAGCTTATGTGAATGAGCTAAATTAGAAGTTGTGGGAAAAGATAATCCAGTGCATGTCCTTCCGCTTGAATTGTTAAAAAAATTAACTTTTTATATGTAACTCCACAATAGTTGTTTTCTGAATTTGGAGGTATTTTCTTCCTATTTCTTTTTCTGTAGGGAATGAAGAATGTTTGATGGTATGATTAGTTATTTAGCTGAATTTATTTAAGGATACTAGTTTAGCAATGTTGACATATGATGTTACAGACAATTAGTATTAGATATAAAGGAGTAGAAATGTGTAATTAATCATGTCCTGTCTCAAAGACAGTAAAAACTTTTCTGCAGAGTCAGTAGACATTAAAAAAACCAAATCCAAACAATCTATCAGTTCATACAGCTTAACATTGGAAATTAGGAGGTAACAATTGCTAAACAGAAGGAAAAGCAATGAGAATCAATATAAAATAATGGTTTCATATACCTTTATTTTTGTTTAAGTAAAATATTTGAGTGGGAAACACAATTTAGAATTTTGGTACATTTTTTTATAGTTTGAGAAGCCCTGTAAAAATTAAATTGGTCTGGATAGTCAGACATTCTGACAATGTAAGGACTTGTGTCTGCACATTTGACTACTGATAACACTAATGTGTTAAATAATTTTCAGCAATTCTGTGTTTTGTATGCTGCTTTTTTTTTTTTTTGAAACTACATGAAGCCTCTAATGCTGGATCCTTTCAAATGTTTGTTATTTGGAGCTAAGTCTGAGTTGGATTGGAAATGGCTCTAGGTTTTGATTCAGTAGCTAAATAGCTATTAATTGGAATGGTTTTATTTGAAAAATTGCTTAGGGACCAAGCCTGTTTTCCTTGCTCAGCGTCTTAGACTTTGCTGTTTCTGGCAGATATGGGGAATGTATGCATCAGAGAGAGCTCTACAAACCTACTCTGAGAGATGTTATTAAATGGTTTTCCTGATTTCACCAGTTAATAGCTGGTATGTGGCCTGAGACCTGATGATGTATTTGACTGCGGCCTGATTTTCTGAGACCATTCAAACATTTCTGTAGCCCAATGAAAATCTGGGACACTGAAAATGTACTGCTGAATATGCTTCTTAGCCCCGAGGATGTCTAATTACTTTTTTTTTTTTTTTGAAGACTACTGCTTCAAGTTTCTTGGTGCTTAGTAGCTCTGGACAATATAAGATTGATTTATTCCTTGGTCAAAATTGGCTGTTGAAATATTGCTTTACTCTGGTTAGAAGACTAGTTTATATCTAGGTATGGAGAGTGTGACTCGTCTTAAAAGGGAGGGGATCGCAATGACTTTTACATAATGTCAGTATAGTATTTCCATTACGGCTTTTTCGTTCAATTCCCTGGTTTCCCTTGTTGTTTAAAATACTAAAGAGTGCTGAGTGGATGCCGCCACCCCGTGCACCCCGTTTTGCAATAGCAAAATGCCAGATTCAGAGCGTTTCGTCTCCCGTTGGCTGTGCAGGATGACAGCCCCGTCCCCGACCCTCGGGGACACCGACCCGTGGACAAGAGGCGAGAAATGGCACCCACGCCCCGGCCCGTGGCACCTCCCATCAGCGGCGCCGGGTACCGGCCCCGGCCCCCCAAGCGGGGCAAGGCAGGGGACAAGAAGGAGCGGATCGTCTATCCTGATGCTGGAGGCTGCAAACATGCGCAGGAGGAGCTGGTAGGTGTCTGGCTGTCGGGACACATACTGTCCTTTCCTTCTGGTACACCCAACAGGAGCGTTTTCCTTGCCAAATAAAGGACGGTCGTTCATTTAAAGCAGTCCAGCTTTTCCTCACTTTGCTTGGGTTTGCTAGGACTGCATTCAGAACGGGAAATGTGCCAGAGTGCATGGGTTTAGTGGCAGAGTCAGCCTACAGCATAGATGGGGAGATGAGAGTTGAACCGTAAATCAGGAAAGGAAATATCTGTGGGTTAGCCTGTGCCTTCCACCTTGCTTTGCAGAGGTAACTATCAAGGGCAGGAAAAACCTCTGCAGAAGTGCTGGATTCGACTTCAGACAATCTCAAGGAACCCTTGGGACCAAAAAACCGCAACCTCATGTCTTTCTTAAAATTAGTTTCAAAATGTAGTTCTATTCTACCCTCACCACTACTGACAGCCAGCACATGCTTTGCTGCCTCTATCACACTGTGCCTGCCATGATCCCTGCTGGAAAATGCAAGCTGTAACAATGCTGAGAGGCATCTTAGTGACTGAGCACGAGTTTGAGTGTGGAAGCTGCCAGCAAATGAAGTTTGTTAAAGCTTATCTATATGCTTAAATACCTGCTCTCACATTACAAACCCTTAGCTGTGTTCAAAGGTAGGGTTGTTCACTGATGGAACTAGAACTTTTTTACTTTTATTCACAGCCTTCTTTTAAGTTTTTCCTTCTTTTAAGGGAGTGCTGTGTCCAACTGGATGTGAGCTGCGAACTACACTGTTAAAACAGGAAAAAACTGTGAAACCAGTTATTAATGATCTAAAAGTTAAAGTGAGCACACTTTCGGAGACCTCCTCAACTTTCTATGACTATGTGACTGTTCTAGAAGACAAATTGGTGAAGAGGCAGAAACAAAGAAAAGGTATGCTATTTCTATGAACTACTAGTGTAAATGGTATTGAGGTTTTGTTGGCATTCCTACAGTTACTTTTTAATGAGACTTCTTAAAAAAATTAAAAATACCATGGAATAACTAGCAAAGCAGAGTTCTGTGACCATGACCTCTTAAATCTTAAAAAACATCCTTTGAGAGAGGCAAAGGAATGGATCTCATACTAAGATTCATATGAGGCCTCATTCATGTGTTCCCTTTACTTGTTTTCCTGTGTCCATGTCCATCCAATCCATTTATGCCTCTGGATTGGCACCATGGCTACCCAGAAAGAAGGCAATTACTGCTCTTTGGTGGAGTAAACCACCATTGATAAATCTATTAGCTAGCAAAGAAACAACAGTACATGTGCCACTTCCCTGAGAGTATCTGCATATTTTTTGCACACAGTAGAAAAGTGAGCAAAAAGAAATGCCCTTCCTGCCTTCCTTCTTAGGGGCATCTCAAATAGTACTGACAAATTGCTCTTCATCATTTCCTAACTGGGAAACACACTGAAAACTAATCTGCTTTTCATCTCTTTGCTTTTCTAGACAATGATGATTTACTTTCTCAGTACAACACAGAAGTGGAATTGCACTATAATTATATAAAGGATAATCTGGACAATAACATCCCATCCAGCCTCAGGGTCCTTCGTGCAGTTGTGGATTCTTTACATAAAAAGATACAAAAATTGGAAAATGCCATTGCAACCCAGGTGGACTACTGCCGTTCCCCATGCTCTGTTTCCTGTAATATTCCTGTGGTTTCAGGCAAAGGTACTCATTCAACAATAATGACATCTTTTCTCCCATTTGTGTCATGGTGCAAATTGATGGATGCATCTGAAGCCTGAAAAATTGATCAGGGTACTAGAAAAGATGGAAAGTGATCCTAGGTGAAAAAAAAAATAATCTTTTCTGGATCACTATACGGGTCAGACCAAAGATCCACTTATCCAATATCAGTCTTCATAAGTGACCAGTAGCATTTTAAAGAATTATGTTCTTCAGGGTCTTTGGAGGTGATACATTTGTGACTATCATAGTTGTACTCTTGATTTTTTCAGTCAAGAAAGGTTCTTCTTTCAGAGGCTTTAGTTCAAGAGGTCACTGTATGGTATACAGTGTTGCATTACTTAGTTTGAAGTTTCAGAAATTCCTTTTTGGAAAAGCTGCACAGTGCAGTATTCTTTCTTCCATGGTTCTTTCACTTGATGTATTACAGAAATCAAAATGAAAGTAAAATACTATCTATAGATATTTAAAACTGTTCCTATATAACAGCAAACCAAAGGATAAGAAGGCTATTGAAGTAGACAGATCTTTCAGTAATAGTCTCTGGTTTATTCTTGCAGAATGTGAGGATATCATCAGAAAGGGAGGTGAGACATCCGAAATGTACCTCATCCAGCCAGATCCTTTCGTCAAGCCATACAGAGTATACTGTGACATGGAAACAGATAATGGAGGTTAGTGGGAAACTATGCTGTTATAATATTAATTTATTGATGCTACCAAAAATCATATTAGCGATTTGTATTTTATGCAAAGAAATATGAAATTGTGCCTTTTGTATTTACTTGATAATTAAATCTCATTTGGGGATGTCTTGTTGAGGTCATCTGCTGATGCAGAATAGAATACTTCTGTAGTGAAACTGGAAATAAATTGTGTATGTATTTTGCTATGACCATCATGGACGGTGCATAAGTGGGCAGACAAGGACATCCTGGCTCATTTCTTACCCTGCTCTAATGCACTTGACAAAAGACCAAGGCCATCCTTCAAGTTCGGCTTTTTCCACCTTTCCTTATGAAGCAAGGTTCTACTTAAGTGTGAGCAAAAAGGGGAAAAGCTGAGCTCAAAAGCAGTGAAGGACCTGCTGCAAGGAAGCCATATGCTCCTCTGGTCCTGAGGTGAAGTTAGGAGGACTGTATCTTAATGTTTGATGCTCCTTAATTTATCTAAATACGCCTGCTCCTGCAGGCTGGACTTTGATTCAGAACCGCCAGGATGGCAGCGTTAATTTCGGAAGAGGATGGGATCATTACAGAAAAGGATTTGGAAATGTCGCAAAGAGTGGAGGGAAGAACTACTGTGATACACCAGGTAAAACAACAAGCATAAAATGCAAAGAGCTGCTCTTACTGAGACCATTTTCTCCTATTTTTTGAAGCTCTTAGATTTTTTTTAATTAACTCCAGCAGACCTATAGGCAAATAATAAAGTTGCCTTGAAAGATATTGCAGAGTCTGTTTCACAGAGCTCTCACTTGTTGTTTTTCAGGTGAATATTGGCTTGGAAATGACAAGATCAGCCAGCTTACCAAAATAGGGCCCACTGAAGTTTTAATTGAAATGGAGGACTGGAATGGTGATAAAGTATCAGCTCATTATGGAGGTTTCACCATACAGAATGAAGGAAACAAGTATCAGCTTTCAGTTAGTAACTACAAAGGCACTGCAGGCAATGCGCTGATGGAGGGAGCTTCCCAATTGCATGGGGAAAACAGGACAATGACAATTCACAATGGCATGTACTTCAGTACTTATGACAGAGACAATGATGGATGGTATGTACTTGCACTAGACATTTAAAATAAAAACAGAGCTGAATATAGATTATTTCTGTAATTTGCCATTAGTTTTCACAGCATTTTGTAGTATGTCAAAACATGTTATATCCGTGGAAGTTTCTAGCTAAATGTCTGTGCAGTTCCCTTGGCATAGACAAGGACAGGTAAAACTACATATTATGTTATTGACAGTTCACAACTGAGTAAAAAGCAAGCATGCTGAATTGTATTGATTCAATGAATGACTCACTATAGACAAAGCAGCAAATCTGGATGCAATATATTGATAGTCAGAGACTGACAGCAGCAGTGCTGAGGACACTAAGTAGGAATATTGGTACTCACTCCAGTAAAATATAATGGGTCCTGAAGAAAGAGGCAGGTAGCACATCAATTTAAACAGCAGTGTTCTGCCTACTCAGAAGACAGGAGCTCAGTTGTAAAGTATGTAACAGAGCACTGTATCTCTAATCTGTGCTTAATACCTGATTACATATTCATGAATAAAGGAATTTTTGAGGTTAGGGAAGACATACATTTCTCATTGCTTTCTATCTTTAAATTTCATTGATACTGTAATTATCATTATGAACTGCAAGGAACCATAGTTACTAATCAGTAAACTAAAATGACATTCCCAAAGAGGCGCAACTAAATTTTGATTTGCTTTTCTTACCTTCTTTACCTTCTGAGTGCACTGTGTAGCACACACTTATGATGGTCAATCCTTTACAGAAAGTTTAGAGAGGAGTTAAATTGTTTATTATGGTTTGAAAATTTCAGTACATGGGCAGGTATATGTACTCTGTTGATCTGTTAGCCTATATTACAGATGTCACTTTCAACACCTTTTTTTTTTCTTTCCCCTCATCAGGTTAACTTCAGATCCAAAAAAACAGTGCTCCAAAGAAGATGGTGGTGGATGGTGGTACAACCGCTGCCACTCAGCCAACCCCAATGGCAGATACTACTGGGGAGGGACCTACAGCTGGGATATGGCAAAACATGGGACAGATGATGGTGTTGTATGGATGAACTGGAAAGGGTCGTGGTATTCAATGAAGAAGATGAGCATGAAAATCCGGCCATACTTTCCACAGTAACCATTATCAAAATGTACAGATTCAGGGGTTTTCTTTTAGTATTTGTACATGGTTATCTTTTTAGCATGGTACTCAGCCTTATCTTTACATATGAGGACCTAATCTGTATGTACAAGCATATTGTGGCCTAAAGCTGTGTCAAATGTAAATCTAAATCTGTCTGATGAAAATAACTCACAAGTGTATTTTTTTCCATTTTTCATTTGTGCACAAGACAAAATTAACTATTATAGAAAAACACTGATAAAATAAAAGCGACTTGTTTCACTCTTTTACAAAGGTCTTTTGTATCTCTTTAAAGAGGGAGAGGATTATTTCTAAATGTTTTCTAGAAACCAATGAAGTCTTAAAACTAAAGTATTCTTCATATTATTCCCAAGTATTTATGCATAATCTGGAGAGAAGGAAATGCATTCCACTAAATGAGAGACAGTTAATTTCTTATGTATTATAAAAGTAACAGTAACTACCTGTGTAACAAGTTGAGAAGGAATAAAAGTTAAAAGAGTATTGAACAAATGAGTAGGTCACTGGTCCCTTAGCTCAAATCCTGTTGCTACATAAAATATGTCCTTTTCTAGGACCTGGTTCACATAATTGCTTTCCCACATAAGTGTTTTTCACACAATCCCTATCATGGGATTAGAGTAATTAATGTCTCCAGTCATAGAGTAGTGGGGTGTCCTGGATTGTGGAGCCAAACATGTGTATTCTATTTTCATTTGTGACGCCTTCTAATAATGGGCCATTAGCACCCCTCCCCGCAGGCTATACCCTTGCCCCCTGAGCAGTGCATCTGCATTTCCATCACCCTATTGTGAGATGGATCACATCCCCCTGGCAGTGGGGGGGACAGGCAGGTTTGCTGTCTGGATAAACGGAGACACAGAGACAGGAAAGCTGCTAGCTTCACCCAATTTCCTGGGAGGAAGACTAGACCCCTTCTCGTCCACTGGACCCTTTCCTATCACCACTGGACCCTTTTCCCCCCCACCCCCACCGGATCTCTTTTACCATCACTGGACACGCTTTTCTACAGGATCATCTCTGCTCCAACAGAATCACCTCTGCCACTCCAGGAGGTCTCACTTTTGGACTGCTTTCAACACCCTGACCCACAGGGTGTCAGGTTGTAGCTCTGACTCTGTCAGGGTTTTCCAAAATTGTTGGTTGTTTGTTTGTTTGCTTGTTTGGTTGGGTGGTTTTGTTTCCTATTACATTTGTATTGTTAATATTCCTAGTAAAGAACTGTTATTCCTATCCCCAAAAATCTTTACCTGAGAACCCTTGATTGCAAAATTATAATTTGGCGGGGTGTGAGGGGTTTACATTCTCCATTCTAGGGGAACCCCAGTTTCCCTGGCAGAAACCTGTCTTTCCAAACCAAGACATGGAGGTTGAGTATTTCATCAAACGTAGTAGTCTATGCTCCCTTGAGCAAGACTTCCCAACCCTGGTAAACAGGATAAACATCTCTCAAAGACGTCTGCCTTCCTCCACAAAGGAAGGGACCCAGATCACTAGGGGTGGATGGATCCCACCTGCAACCTTTAGTGTGTACTTAATCTGTGAAGCCCAGGAGGGAGAGAAGAAGACATCATGGCAGCTTCTCACTAAAGGAGCACAAATGTTCAGCATCCGCACAGGCAGGCTTCCAATCAGGCTAAGGAACAAAAACATAATGTGCAAGTGGAAATCTGTTTTCCAAAAGCACAGACACCTCCTCACATGAGTGTAAAGATGTCTTTGCTCTTCAGCAATATTTCCGAAAAGGCTAGATGGTGGCTGTATTTGGGAAACACTGAAAAAAAGGCTAAAATGTGCCAGTATTTGATGACCTTGTTAAATGAAACACATCAGTGAGATTAGGGGTAAGGAAGTTTGTTCATGCACCTTTCTAGAAGCACAGAAATGTTAAACAATGTGAATACTTGTGTAATTTTATGCCATAAGGTATAAAAGTGTTCTGTGGTCTTCTGTAATTGTGTGACCAATATAACTGATATTCCATGCAGCCAGCTTTTGTCTAAAAGACCCTTACCACACACTGTCAGCAAGCTGATTTAGAACCCTTATCCTTAGCAAAATTCTTTGCTTGGCACATGTGCTGAGAAACATTCAGGTAGCTCCTCATCTTGCTTGTTCTGGTTAGAGTCACAACCTTTTAGTGATTACTAGAAAATAATAGCCTATTTCGGGAGTTTCATTTTGATGAGTTATCCTGGAGTTGTCTTATTTTGAAGCTACAAATATGCATGGTAAGCTATCTATGATTAGTGGGATGGAAGGTCTATGTTCGTATTTATAAAATCAAAGCTTAGGAGATTCTTAAAAGTGAGTCCTAAAATGTATGCATTCTTTATCAAAGTGTGCTCCATGTAAGGTGTGTGGCAAAAGTGAGTACCCTTGGTTCTGAGAGCTCCCCTTGAAATGGAAATGAGAGTGTGAATGTTGGACTCGGTTAGACTTTCACAGTCCATGTCAGTGGAGGCAGGATTTCATTGCAAACATACTTCTAAATGCTTTTACTTCTTTAACACTCCTAAAACAAAGTAAATAATTCAAATTAATTTTTTTTTTATCTCAAGGTGTGAGCTGCCAAAGACCTAGACATAGACAAAGTTCATACCAAAAGGGTTTTTAAATCACTATTTCCTTGTCAGTTAAAAATAAGATCAAAAAAGTCTTGTTGATAATAAATCATTGTTTATTTTTTAATCTCCAAATGTGCTCAGTTGCCTTCAAATTCACAGGGTAAAGGTACATCATACATACATATAAAAAAAGTCTTTTCAACTTGTAGTCATAACATGCATTAAAAGCCTTTCTACAGGGTTTCTATGGGCCTGATTTTCATTCTAACAGTTTTTAGGGAATAGTCAGAGGCTTTAAATGGCAGCCAGACTACACCATTTTCGATCTCATAGGGGACATTGTACCTGGGGTCGTAGTGGCCCCCCAGGTAGTAAATGCCATTGAGGTTGGCAGCCTGGCAGCTGTTGTACCACCAGCCCCCCCCATACATCTCGGCACAGTTCTCCTCCCAATGGTCCTGGTCCCGGTCGAAGGTGCTGAACTTCATCTGGGCATGGGACGTGTACTCGGTGCCCTCTTCCAGCCAGCCAGTGATCAGGGCATCCCCGGCAGTGCCCTCGTAGGAAGACACGGCAAGGGTGTACCCTTCAGCTTCAGACCCTACCTGTACGAGGTACTCTGCAAACACAGCATTTCCATCCCAGTCCTCTAACTCTACCCGAAGGAGAGTATCATTCTGAGTCAGCAAGTGTAGGTTTTCATTGCCCAGCCAAAACTCTCCTTGCCCCCTGCCATCCACGCTGCCGAAACCTTTCTTGTAGTCTTGCCAGGTCCGGTTAAAATTCACTGATCCATCCATTCTCTGTTGGATCAATAGCCATCCTCCCAAAGTGGTCTCTTGGTCGCAATAAACTGACAAAACCTTATTGGATCCCGCTGGCTTGATTTTGAAAATGCCATTTTTGGCACCAGAAGTGTGTTTCTGGCGGATATCATCACAGTCTAAAAAAAAAAGTTGATCTGGTTTGACAGAAGTTATCAGCAAAATTTAATAAAAGGTTCAGAGGAATCCAAATACCAATAGCTCAGAGGAAAATTGTTAGTATGTCTTGGACTATGCTAGGTATAGTGACAGGCAACATTAAAAAGAATTCAGGAAAGAAAACTTTACGTATTTCTTAAATTGTAATTGTCTATGTAATACCCGAGTATTAGTGACATATTTTCCCTTTTGTTTCCAAGGTGGTAACAAACAGACACAGTGCTTGCATTTAATGATCACACTGTTGTACTACAGTATCTAAAATCAATGTGTCAGGTTGGTCATGGATGGAGTTTGGCTCCATTACCTCAATAACTACCTTTCCCAGTGCTGGGTGTCCTTCGCTTCCCTCCTGATGGTCTGAAGCTGCGTGCCTGAAAGTCTGGGGTATCCTCTGCACTCTGATCATGTTCCAACCCACCTAGCCGCTCATTTATTTCGCGGATCTTTACTGACTTGGTTTCATAAGAAGAGCCTCCCCTGTTCTTGAAACTAGCAGAGCTGGTCGCTACAGTCTTGGAGTGACTTGCACTGCCAGATGGGAATCCAGATGGCTGAAGTCTTCCAAAGTCATCTTCCTCCTCCTCTCCTAAGTCTCCGAATTTGTCTTTTCCCCCATAAGTCCCTGAATGACTGGATACTCCTGTACCTGTGTGGCTACTGCCTGTGCCAGTTGTGTGTCTGCTGCTGTCAGGGGTAAAAAATGACTCTAGCTCAGGGAATACAGTCTCTAGCTTGTGCAAGCCATCTGCACCACTAAAATGGTAGGTGTGCCCTTCCCCTCCAACATTTCCAGATAAATAGGAGCAGTCTGAGCCATCAGAAGAAACTGTTTTCTCAACTAGTTCTTCTCTAGGGCCATCAGGCCCAGAGAGAATTTTTTTAGTGGTAGTTTTGGTGCATCTACGAACTGTGGAGGAGGTTTTGTCTCCCAGATTAAGGGTTTCTCTCCCATCAGTAGGAAAAACTAATTTGCTGATGTGTGAAGGTTCATCCCCCCTTGATTCTGCCGTGGGATACGAGCTGTCGCCTCGGGAGGGTCTCACGTCGGTTTCTGGTCTTTCTAATACCACTTCCATCTGCTTGATGTCATTAATTATGTTCAGAGCTTGCATTTCTGGCAGAGGCTTATGCTTAAAATGATCAGGAACATTAGAGTCCTTGAGCGGCCTCATTTTCAGTATGCTCAAGGGGGTTGTTTGAAGCTCTGGATGCAAGTTGATGGAGTTGGCTTGGGTAAGTTGCTTCTGGATGTTGTCGTAGCCTTCTTTGTCCACCTTGTAATCAAAACTTCTAGCACATGTTCCTTTGCAAGATCGTATCTTAATATCAATGTCCACCTACATAACCAGAGAGAAGTAATTTGGTTAGGGAGCTTTCCTGACTTTCTCAAGCAAGGATATATTCCACCAAACAGGGGAAAGATGAGAGGAGGAACTACTGCCTTAGTACCTCCCACCTATAGCTGAGCTTTTCCAAAGTTCGGTTTTGATGTCATCACAGGTTTATTTCCATTCTAAATACATGTGCAATAGCACCATGCACATGAGTTCCATGGAAAAGAACATTGTAGAAGGTTTCCAATCTTTGCCACCTTTATATTTGGGGTTTAAAGGTATCTTCTGGTTTTGGAAGGAGTGCAGCAGAGTTGGACAGAGTGGGGACTGGGGCAGAAATGGGCCCTCCAAAGAGAGGGGAAGACTCTGTCATGGCCCTGCTGGGAGGTCAGACATCCTGGGGTTACCATTGCTTTCTCAAATGATCCAAATGATGGACTTCTGTTCTAGGAATCAAAATGAGCCTTTGAGTAAAACCACTGCTTGTGCCAGGACATTTCCTTGCATTACCATCAGAAGAGCTGGCTGCAAGCTGGGAAGACAGGTTCTAATGCCAACCCTAGCTGTGGGCACAGTGGCAGCACTGGGGATGGACAAAGCACGTTCCCCTTTCTAACTACTCAGCAACTCCTTACAGGAGTAGAAATGCCTTATACAGAAGCAGTTATCAGTAGATGGAACATCATTGTGGCCTGAGAGAGAAGCAGCAGACGGAACTAGGAACTCCTGGAACTCATGCTGGTTCCTAGAGAGCAGAATAGAAAACCAGGATGGATAGAAAGCAACTCATTCAGGGATTTGTCTCAGCTGTCAGATCCTGTGAGAGTTGTACCATGTTTTCTCCCAGCTGGTGAGCAGTGCTCACCATCATGGACAGATGCCCTTTCTGGAGCTAAGCCCTGGAAAGAAGGGGAAGTGCATAGCAGACACCTACCTCTAAGCGCTTCATCTCCACCACTTGTTCCTGGATGCTGCTCTGCAGAGCTTTAATTCTGTTCACTTGAGTGACAACTCTTTGCTTTAACGTCTCAATTCTCCGTCTCAGTTCTCCTGACAGGCGACCATAATTCTCATCAAGCTCTGAAACAAAAATGCCTCACAGTCAGCTATGCTCATATGCTTTTCTTTCCTGAATATGTATCATATTTTAAAATATGTAATTAGACACATATTTTGAGAACATATTTCTCATAGCACTGAGCAGATTAAAATTAAATTAATTTTTGTTAACTAGTTAAAAGTCTATTATTATGATTGTTCTGTTTCCTGATAATAATATCCAGTGCAGCCTGTACTTTCACTACATATGGCTTATTCACAAAACAGTAGTAATTCAGTAATGGATAATAAAACTGGGTGCAAGATACTCACGCTGAGCATTGTCCAGGTTTGGTTTTAGTTCATTTACAATTTTCACAATTATCTGATTGGACTTCTTATAGTTGTTTTGATTATCTGAGAGCAGCTTCTTGATTTTGTCTATTCTGTGACTATACTCCTGGTCCTTTTCATCAATCAGTCCTTGCATTCTGCATCCTGATGGACATTTGGTACCCTAGAATTGAAAGAGGGAAATAATTGTGCTAAAATCCTCAAGAGTAAATATCTTGTATAATGGAATCAATGAATTACATCCTCAGAAACCTGCCGTTATTGTGGGGTGAGGAACAAGTAAACCTTTACTTTCTCCTCTCCTCTGTTCCTCATGGGTGAGATTTTTTTGTATAAATATATTTCCTAGAGATCTGCTGTAAGAAGTCTGTCATCCAATTTGAGAGAGGATGTTAGAGACCAGCATTTTTAAGCAGTTTTCCTCAGAAAAGCTTAATGTTCTGACAGACTTAAGCTCTTTGCCAAGAAGCCACCAAATAAATGTAGCATAGGAAAGGACTGAGATTCAAGAGGCAAGACAGAGAGAAATTAGTAGTTTATTTACAAAGACATCTAGTCAATTATTATGAAACTTCTACTGAGCATCTTGTAATCTGACTTCCTAAAAATTAGTGAGCTAATGTGATTTCTAGCTACTTCTTTTCCTCTCAACTCTCCTTCTGGTACCTTTCTTTTATGAGCTCCAAAAGTGGCAATACCAAAATTCTGAAAAGAAATAGTTCTTATGTTTTTCTAGGGTTAGCCTTCATTTACTTAATCCTGCTTTATCAGACTTAGTCTCTCCCCTCATTCTGCACCACTGCAAACTTCTCCCTGTTTCTTTTATCTTCATTTTCTCCATTCTTCCTTTGTTTCCCACAGGAGATCTGTGCAGGCTGCCCTGACCTGAAGTGCTACCTTGGCCCTAATGCTGAACCCCATGCTGGCCTGTGGTGCAGCACTGATGCAGTGATGCAGCTGCTGATCCAGCTGAGGCCCAGGGGTGCCCTAGAGATGAGTCCCTCTTTCACCCCAGTGTTAATGGCTCACCCAGTCGTCATCCGCACAGATGGGCCAGCTCTTCTCAGACTGGCAGCTGGAGGGGGACTTGTGCTCCACAATCCTGGGACCACGCACTCCTGCACCCACCTGTTCAAAGGTACTCTCTGCAGCTTGTGCCTGCCAGGAGGAGAAAGAGGGAAAGTAAAACTAAGGTTAAGTGAACAGCTGTCGAGGGAGCAGAAACACAATGCTGATGTCCTCAAACACTCAGCTGGTGGCAATCACAGCCATCCGCTAAGCATCACACCCAACGGTGCAAGGATTTTATTCCAACCTTTCTTGTAAGGTATGGTTTTGTTTGTTTTGTCAGAATAAAGCTTCACATCTCTTAAAATTAATGCTTTTATGTAGAGAGCTAGTGATGCTCAGGATGTATTACGAAAATACCATTCCACAGAAATACTTTGCCCTGTGTGTAAATATGAAATTAGACTGAAACTGGAAAAGCAAAAGTAAATACTTTAAAAATACTATTCCCATTAGCTGCAATACTCTCGAATTCTTATTGTCACTTCACCACCTTTAGTCTACACAAAAGTAGCTTTCAGATTTCAAAGTTTTTCCATTAGTGTTTGTGATTTTAATCACAGTTGCTAACAGGAAGCTTGTAGCACCGTTTTGCTTGACAAAAAGGGCAAGAAAGTTACTAACACAATTTAAAAACAATTTCAGTGACAAATGGATTTCACTGTGCTAATGGAAAGGAGAGAAATAAATACCCTGAGGTTTTCTTCAAACCTGAGAAGAAAGAGTGATATATAAAAGCTAATTAATTCTAGGCCAAAAAATGATAAAGATTCCTACAGTATTATCACCTAGTAAAAAAACTTTTTTTTTTTTCATTGAAGAAAGCCGTGCTTTAGGGCTTAAGATGTAGTTAGGTCTGACTGGAATCTTCTGTGCACCTTTTGTGCTTTTCAAACATTATTATTAATGCTTGAAAATACTAATGACTACTTCTTATTATGATTGATGATTAATTCTGAGGCTGAGAAAGTGATCCTAATTCTAGCCTCCAGGCTCAGAACAACCCTGAGGAACTGGAATGTCTTTATTAAAATCAGAAGATTCAAATTCAGTAGTTTGATTGACTAATGATTTGGTCTGGCCCAAGTACCTCCTAAAAGTAGCACATAAATCCAAAAATGCCCTTTAGGCTTAGAAACTCCAATATGACTGCTTCTGTTTTGTCCCAACTGCTTCCTATAATTTCTGTCATTTGTTAAAACAGGCACTTTCTTTAAAAAACATTCACAAAGAAAAATGTAAAGAATATAACATAAGATTATGGACTGAGTCCTCAATAGGAAAAAAAAAAAGTTATATTAGAACAGTTGAAAATCAGGTTTATCTCCTTCCTTATCAAAAATTTGATTCTTACTTAGCTCTGGTTTAAACTGATGTTGCTGCTACAAGAATCCTTGTTTTTTAAATGTATCTTTCATAATAAAGGTATTGTGTGTCATTTGTAGGTAGAAAATCCTGCTGAAGCACTGTCCAAAGGAAAGCACAATTCATCCCAATAAAGATGAAAATTCCTGAATGGCTGGAGCCACTAGCATCCAGCCAGTTATGTTTAAGACTTAGAGCATCACCTGTGAATGTCTGAATTCATGTTAATGGATTTTCTTTGCTGCTCCAGGCGGATTCAGCTGAAGCCAGGCAGATTCAGCAAAACCCAGTCTATAGAGAACTGGATACTCCAAAGGTACTGATGAAACTTCATCAGTGAAGTGTTCACACTAAGCTGCTGCCTATGTGTGTGCATTGAATTTTACAAGCTAGGTAATAGACAAAATTTATCTGTCTCACGAATGAACATTAAATAAATGCTTACTATTCAAAACAGAATAAAAAAAGAACCAAGTAAGCAAATTCATACCCAGGCTATGCTGAGGCACAGGAACACACAGAGGATCCTCACAGGTATCATCTTCAGGAGAGGAGCAAGAACTCTGACTGAAAGGATGTTCTTTGCCACTCTTTTGGTGCAATTTAAACCTGAATGTGAAGCTGAGATTAATCATTATGCTCCCTTCTGTTTGTAGAAAAAAACACACCAAATGCCCCCCTCTCCCTTCAGTGATTACTTAAGGTCTCTTGCACAAGTTTCTGCTGTTATTTGCTCCAGATAAGTTTGTTCAACGCCAACAGCGGGCAACACCAAGAATTCCAGGAAAAAATTCTGACTAAAACTGTTTCTTGTAACTGGGCAGTCAATGAAGATGTATGTCAGCACTAGTGGGATCCAGCAGTGCTTACCTGCTGGAAAACACACACTCATGCCCAATGATGGGCATTTAGCTGTGTAAACAAAGAGCTGATATTTGAAGAAGGAAGACATTCCTTTGCCTGCATGTTGGTGTTGAACAAAATATACTGAGGTCCATGGAGAATCTTCCACTCAAACTCAAAAATGCTCAATTTTTGACTGTTCAACAGATATAAAAATCTAGTGAATAATCACAAGCTTGTGATCTTCATGCTTAGGAGCATAAGAATTGCAGGTGCAACCTTTGTGGGTTCTCCTTGGACATGCAGTCATGGACTGTGCTCTACCACAGGATCACATATGATATTTCTTCCTCTGAACCCCTTCTGCCTCACACTGAGCATGGAGATGGTGCTCCACAGGCAAGCATCTGCCCAGAGCTGTACACTCTTTTCACTGTAGCATGATACTCTGCAGACTGCTTAAAGCTTCAAGGATTTTCCTATGGTACATTATGTTCATTCCCTGGCCACGACTTTCCCCTTTTCACAGTTGTAGAAACCAGGTGAGAAGGTTAAGTCAAAAAGCAACTAATAATTTTTGGGGTCCATTTTGATAGTCTGAAGTCTTCAGAGCCTGCCCTATGTGCAGATCAAATTGCTGGCAGCTGCCTCTCTGTGCTGGCACCACAACTCAGGGGGAACAGTTGGCAGCCAGCTCTGAGACACATGGGTGTCTTGCCTCCAGTCCCACAGGAACTGGGTGATCACGGCAGGAACAGCACCTAATTCTGCAGGGTATCAGCTGTAAGTGCCCCACCCTGTCTTGCTAATTAAATGTGTTACAATCTGTGCAACAACTAAAGCATCCTTCATAATGCAGATGGGCTATGTCACTTTGGTTCTAATTTTCCCCAGGTTGTTGATGATGCTTTTCCCAGGATGCTTGATTTTGTGATCACCAATAATAACTTTATATTTGTAATTTAATAGGCCTTAAAAATCAATAGTAGAAAGAGCACATAAAGCAGAAGAATTTCTGCCTTTTCAACCATGCTGACAGAGGATGTGACAATTTGCTAGGTGGTGTTCCAGGCACCGGGTCACCAGGGTAACAGAGGACATGGCAAGTAGCATGTTCCAGACCTCTTCTGAACCTGAGGGATGGCACAGCTCTCTGGTGACACTCAAACACAGTAAACTTAACTCTGATCCTAGTAAAACTTGGCCACCAAGGCTAGAAGGACTGGAAAAAAGTTGATATCTGAACATAAACATCAGGTAAGCTAAGAAGGATTTCCTGCTTGCTTCTGGGGGAAGCTGGGATGAAGGAGGAGCTTCTCAGGCTTTACAGTTAGGGGCTGAACCTGTGCCCGACCTTCAGCTTGTACCTCTGCTTTCATGTTGCAATCATTCAGTCACTTCTGCCGGTGTTTGTTTGAAAGGCTGGAGGCCAAGAGCTAGATAAACTTTGGATTTAACTTTAATTCAGGATCAAAGGACAGAAGTGCAGTTCACTACTTCATCTGCCCTGCTCTTGGTTGAATGCCAGAGTAACAGTCAGGGAGTCTGGGATTTAGATGTGGTTTGTGTGCCCTGGATGTGAGCTGCACCTTGTTTGCCCAGCACTGTCTGTGTCTCCTGCACCGGATTCCAAGTGGCACCTTCTGCTCCTCTTACCTGCTCATTCATGATTCTTCCCTGGATGCTTTGTCTCAGATGCCATTCTCCTTTGGACTCAGCTCTCCACTTTCTCTTCATATGCTCCTCAAAATACCTAATCCTTTTGAAGTCATTACTAGTCAATCCCAGCACTTTGTCCCACATTTTCCCCATGCAATACTGAGAACTGAGGAACCCAGAAGTCCTGCAGTCCATCCTCTTTATTTGATTCTTTCTTCCTTTATCTCTTCCTCATTCACTTTTTTTCCTTGCCTTTGAAGTGAGATTCCTCTGTTTTGTGCTATAGTGGTCTTTGGAAGTCACTGCAAGCTCAAGGTGTGAAAGAACGGCCACCAAATCCTTTAATAAACTTTAATAAAGGGAGAGGTACAGGCTTTTCTAAATACAGGTAACTTTTACTATAGGCTGTGTTCTGAGGGTCATGTATGATAAAAATGATTTAGAAAAGAGAAATATACTCACAGCTCTCAGTATACAAAATAGGGGCAGTAGGTTCAATTGCAATGTACTTGCTTGCAAAAAATAATACTGAGAGTATTGTTCTATTTTCAAGAGTTAGAAGAAACAGGAGATCTTTTCTGGTCTCTTTCTGATAGATAGGGGATTGGATACCATAGGAAGGAGCTTCTAGAGGCACAAGTCTTTCCAGATTTCTTTCAGGGCCCAGAGAATACAACAGTGGGCTGGGATCCTGAAGACTCACTGATTAACTCTGGTGTAGGACTTCATTGAAAGATCAGGCTTCTTGGATTCACTGACTCTGACCCTTCTGACCACTGGAGCAAATGCTCCTCTCCAGAGATTAAAATGGTTTGTGAAAATTTAAAGACGTCCATCAGCAAACCAAGAATAAGCTGGGAGAATAAGCTGGAAGAATAAGCTGATCTTAGTTATGGTAAGCAATCCATAAAATGCCAGCTCATATCCAGGAAATGTCTGTAATTACCACAGATTTTCATCATATTGCAGCCCAAATCTAAACCAGGAGAGGCAATAACAATTCTCACCTAGCAGAGTGTAAATACAGATATCAAAGTGACAGAGGTGAAAGGAACATATTTTAAATCCATGTTGCAAATATATAAATAATATCAATTTAAAGTCATGTCATAGGTGGCATAAATTGAAAACAGAAAGTGGAAGGGACTCAACCAATGCTACTCAAGTGGCTGTTTGCACAACCAGGAGGAGACCGGGCTTGCCAACACTTCCCTTGCATCTTCCTCTCCAGCCTCTCTACTCATATTGCTTCAGCTCCATGGAGACACAGGAGAGGCCTTACAGCACAAAATGTTCAGGAAAACTGCTTTGCTTGGTAGGGAGCTGAGTGCCAAGGCTGGCAGTGAGCTGTGCATCATGTCTGGTTGCAGGGGTGCAACAGGGTTGTGCAGATATACCAGTTCAGTGGTGTGAAGGGGTCATTCCTCCTTTCAAGCTGTTGTTAACCTCATCTGACTCTAGCTAATGATGCCTCCCTCTCTCCTGAGAAACCTGTCTTCCTCTTAGATTTTGGCCCAAGAGCAAAAATTCAACTATGCCAAAATTTTAATAAAAATGAGAGGGAGTTGGCAGTTTATCATGATGTGGAGACTCAGATCCAGGGAAGATGCTCAGAGCCAGCCTCACAAGACATCTGGGCATCAAAGCTGGAAAATTGTTGAAGCAGTATGAACTGACAGTAAGGTCTCTTTTATCATTGCCATGTCCTCCTATCTCTAAAATAAAGCACTTGAATGTGCTATTTAGAGATACCAGGCAAACTTCTGGTCTTTCACAAGTAGCTAAAAATAAAGACCAGGATACACTTCCTATTTTACTTCTTAATGCATCAGCTTGAGATGGTGATAGTTTCTAGCTCTGAGTGTATTTTTTGTTGAGCAATTTATCCACAAACCTGATGTGGTTTGCTAACACACCCTGCAAATGCACTCATCAGATTTTGAGGAGATACATTCAGACAGCATTGCAAACTCTTTGCTGGTCTTGATCGGTGCTGTGGATTTGTTTATGTGGATCACATGGCAAGTTATTATCAGATCCAGAGAAAGAAAATACAAGTAAAATGCAATAGATTTCTGCTGCAAATTTTAACTTTTTTTTTGGTTGCATGGCACTGAATATGTAGAAGTAATTTTTAAATATTTGTGAAAAAAGAAAAGAGGGGTATGTGGAATAATACCTGTACAGTGTACTACTATGTGTCACATAGCAAATGAAACTTATTCTGAGTAAAATTTGAGAAACTTGTTAATATGTATGGTCTGGAGTAAAATACCTGTTCTTGGTCATTGATACTACCTAGCACATCCCAACTGAAAATTTATTCATTACTTTGTGGTGAGCTTAGCTAAATAGTCTTCAGCGGTCAAATAGGCTACTTTCAAGTTGTTATGTACTTTGATATATGTCACCAAACAACTTCATTAGAAAACTTTAAAACATACGGATGCTAGTCACATTTATGGAGAAATAGGTCAAGCACATGCCTCTAAACAAGGAGCAGAAACTGCTGGTGTGAAATTCAGGAATAACTGAATCAAGCAGGTTTGACCCAACTATCAAGAGTTTTCTTTGTTGTGTTTGGCCAGCTGTAGACCACAGATAACAAGCTCAGGCTTTTTTTTTGTAACAATCAAAAATTTATTGAGAATCTGTACAGAAAAAATAACCATCTACTGAGGTAAGCACCGCTCAGGGAAGAGGTTTGGGTATCGTACAGTCAATGTTGTTTCATAGTCAAAAGTGAACCGTGTAATGTTTGCTAAGTTCAGTATTTGAGACAGAAAAGATTTCCTTTTCCTGTTCAGACTGATCTTTGTCAAATTGTCCTTTATGCATCTCCAACCTAAAACAGAAAAAATAAAGAGTATTTTAATGTTCTTCCAATGAAGGAATATGGCTATGATGACATGTTGATAGTGTTGATACATAGTTATATTAGTTGGAAATTAAAAATGTGGCATTTAAAATACACAAAGGCAAGGGATTATTCCTGATCATGAGACTATCCATTTATCTATCCATTAGAAGAAACAGTAATGTAGAAGGTACTCTAAAATCAAAGTACAAATACTTCTGTGAAAAAAATGGTAAACAAAGCCAACTTCTCTAAGATGCAGTGGGCTTAACTTCAGCTATCCATGCTCAGTGTTTGAAATTATTACAGTGTTCTGTGTTCATTTCAGCCCTGTGGTCGAACCTGTTTGATATTGCCTAAGTTGTGCTGCTGTCCATCCACTGACAGTCTGTTGAATGGGATGATTTTCATAGCAGATTTCTTCATGGAGTACCACCGGTCACGCCAGGTTGCCCAGATAATGCCATTGTCAAATCCAGATGGACCAGCATCTTCTGCTGTGTACGCACCACCTAAGAAACACCAGTTGGAGCAAAATAGTTGGTTGCTTTCTAAAATAAGTTACTGTGCCCATACATCTTTCTTGTCCTGACACCTCCATGGCATCCATGGGTGTCCTAACATACCCTGTTCGCTGCCTTTCCCCCTCATTTTGCTTCTCTCAGAATTGATTCTCGCACTTTGGAATGAAGAGCAGTCATAATTTCCTACTACTGGTATTAACAATTATTTTAAAGAATGGGCCATGTCAACTTTGGAAAATCCAGAAGGCAAAGTGTACTTTATAAACATGACTCATTTTCCTTTGTCACTGAAACGTGGTGTCCTGGATTATAAGCACTTAGAAGACACCTTACCTACATAATATTTGCCATTGAGGTGGCCAGCATGACATCTATTCATCCACCACCCAGATCCGTCCTGCTCGGCACAGTTGCCTTCGTAGTTATCATTGTCATTGTCATGGGTACTGAATCGCATGCCATTGTGGTAGGTGTAGGATTTATCACTTGGGTCATCCCCAAAATCATATCCATCAAAGGCATCCCCAGCTTCACCCCCAATGAAGTAGGCATAAGTCAGTCGATACTTGTCTTGTTCATTTCCCACTCGGAACACGGCATAGTCAGCGGTGCTGTGGAGAGAGGACAATGCTCAATATGAGCGTGCTGCACTCCCAGCACATGCACAAATTAAAATACATCAGTGTTAAAACTGCAGAAAGGCATTCATTGCATCCTAGCATTTTAAAAGGAATTCTTTTTATGTGACTGTGGGCCTCAGTTCAGTGACACACATCCAATCAACTTCAGTGCTCCAGTATCAGACATATTTTCTGAATATTAGTCTTTAGTGATGTATGAAATATCTACACTATCAACACACACACACACATGCACATATGTATGCAGCTATATAATCTCCCAGAAATTAAAAAAAAAAAATAGAACAGAACAGAATAGAAGGGACCTATAATGACCATGTAGTCCGTAAGATATGTAAGACAAAGAAACTTGAAGAGAAGAAACAGATTCCTTTTGCCTAATAAATGAGTGCTGACAGCATATGGCCTTCTGACAGGCACATGTGCCTGGCAACAAGTCACACCTAGTGACTGCTGTCACATCTGTAAGTTCAGGAGCCAAAGCAGTTGCATGCACACATTAGCTGGTCTAAGGGTTCATAATTTTTTAGGAGTGAACTTTTATCATTATAAACTGATGCAGTAGTGGGAGCAGTAGATTTTAAGCTGTCATCTTCAGAAGCATCATAAGCAAATACCCTTTTTTGCCACTCCAGTCCTCCAGCTCTATTCGTAAGGTGTATGGCAGAGTGGACTGTGTAGTTATTAAATGTATCTTTTCATTGCCCAGCCAGAACTCTGTGGTGTCATCTGGAGACAGATGTCCAAATCCTTCCTTGTACTGAACCCAGCTTTTGCTGAAGTCTTCACTTCCATCCAGTCTCTGGGAAAAAAAAAAAAGACAAGAACACCAAAGCTAAAAACCTCAGTCAAAAAGATATGTATCATATGTAGGTACATAAAAACAGTGCTGATGCAGTAAGTTTGTTTCTAGCAATAACACACAAGTGGCATACCCTCTGTAGCACTGTCCAGCCGTTGCCATATGAGTCAATCTCGCAGTAGACTAGAAATGACTGCTTGGCTCTTTGAGGCTTGATAAAGTACAGACCACTTTTCCTTGCACCTTTATTTGCAATGTCTTGACAATCTGAAGTAAAGATATTCCAAAGATTATTTTCAACCTAGCTACAATTCTATCCTCAGATTTATTTTGTATTGTAACTTTCTTAGTGCAAGAAATGCAAATTATCTAAATACCATTTTTGCAAAGTTAGCTATTTAGTCCACATTATTCAATGTCATTGTCATAAAAAAATCCTACCAAAGGTCACAGGACTTGTGCAAGGTAAAGATAAATTTAGTCTCACAGAGAGTTTAAGCAGTATAAAACATAGTCATTGCACTGATTTTTACAACAACACAGAAAGACACTTCTGGAATAATGGAATAATTAATTTTTTATCCATGTGGCTTAGTAGAAATGTGGTAATGTGAGTTATCTTCTCTTTGGTACAGGTCCATGGCAACTCTAGTCATGTCCCTCATGTCTAGCACATGTTTTGGGATAATTATGTTTTGCCCGAAAAGACCAAAAGCAAGAACTATGTTCCACCTGAATCCTTGCCTGCAGAGCATCTAACTTGTACTGACCAGTTTTATAATTTGCAATTTTACATATCTTTGCAGAAGTCTGTGACCCATAAAGTTACAAGTAAATCATTGCTGTGATGCCAAGTGGCAGCCCTTGTAGTCGAATTAACCCTGCACCATACAGGAAGCATTTTTCACACCTCTTCCAGTTGTGTCCTGAATTTCAGCCCTGTCTTTGCACGGCTCCTGACAGAGTAACTCAAGCTGGGCAATCTTCTCTTTCAGCTCTGTGATCCTGTTGCTGTTCATTATATGTGTGTCTGTCAACAGTCTGGACAGAGAGACATAAAAACGGGTTGTTGTATCTGCCATTTCAGAATGTGTAATACACATTTATTTTCCTGGACACACGCCTCATGTATCTAATGTGCTGCCACATGCACCCCTGTAAAAAGGGTGCCTCTGTTAGCACTGGTAGTTAGAGTTAAGGACAGGCAAAATAGGAAAAAAACATGCTTAACCTCATGCAAGACTTAACCATATGCAAAACTTGACTCTAATCAGCAAAATTCTAACCAGTAATTAATGTATGAATATAACTTTATGGAAAGTTTTACTTTGCTCTCCTGAAGTAAATGACAAAATCCTCTTCAATTATGGATGTATTTGCAAAACATAAGTGCTATAAATAAGTTGCTGTAAGTATCAAAATGCCTAAATAATCTTTGACATAATGTCATAGAAGTGGAGATCTGTCAAAAACATATCCTTAAGATTTAAAAACATTGATGATGTTTTTAATTTTATTTCCAATGTCAGCCTATAAAAGACTATCACTGATTATATAGTTATGATTTAGAACTAGGTAACTGAGCTAATTTTCATGGATATATGCAGCAAAATCAGCCAGAGTGAATGATTGCACAAACATTCCAAATACTCTGCTTTACAGCAAAAACTCATGACCTCCAAAGGTCATAAAAAAAAAAAAATTAGGAATAGCTGGCACAGCAGGAGAAACATAAATAAAAATATTGCCAGGCTTCAGGAGATTCTTATCTTGCACTTGTTGCACAATTAATAGTTTATCTAGGTGAGCAGAGAATTCAGTATCAGATCCTCATGATCCTTCTGTGTCTTGCTAGGCAGCTACTAATGACAGTGTGGGCAGAACTGTCTGCAAGAGCACAAAAAATCCTTCAGAGGGAGGCTTTTTGGCACTTAACAAATGAACAGAAAGAAAACGATTTGTATTGTCACTGATAAAAGAAGTGGAAGATACCTACTGTATAGTAGTTTCATGAGACACTATAGTGTTTTCATATCTGATAATTTCTTCAATTATTTTCCTGGACTTTTGAGTGAAATCATCAATTGAATCTGTAAAACAGAAAAAGTACAAAATAATTGTAGTTAGGAAAATTTAAAAAAACCCCAAAACACATAAATAATATTTTTCAGTTGTGTACTTATTTTTTGTATGCTCACGTGGTAGTTTCTGCTTGTCTGAAGGATAGAGCACTCGGATATGTTCAATCAGTTGGTCTGCTGTTACTGTGGAATTAGAAATCCGCTGCAAAATTCTCTCCATTTCCTCCAGGTCATCATCCACAGCAGGATGGTATTTATTAAGGAAATCTGCAATGCCACAAGTTGTTGGGCAGAAGCTACCCTAAGGAGTAAAGAGAAATAGTTGGCAATGTTTCAGGAGCAAAGAAAGCAGAGCAGAATATTTGGGCAGAGGAACTTTCAGACACTGCTGACACAAATGATAGAGGATAAAAAAGGGCAGGCATGTGCAGCTGACTTTGTCTGCTGTATTTGAATTTTCAGAAACAGTTTACTTTCACACTATCTACACACACAGCAAGAAAACAGTGCATGCCATTATTGTAGCATCTGCTGGATATGTGCTCTCATCCACAGTGCAGCCTCCCATACACTTCTACCAAGCATACAGTGCTATCAGTAAATAACAGGTTTAAGCAAAGCACACTTAGTAAGTATGGACAACAATGATGAGGTACAAGTGATAATGCTAGTTAATAATCAGCATAGGAAAGCTTCAGTTGCATTCTTGAGATAAAAGAAAATTGTTCAGGTACTTACAAATCTGTCATCCAATATGCAGCAGTTTTCTCTGGTAGCAATGTACTGAGGAGAAGAAAGAGGGCCATTTTAGTGGATTTTCTCCAACAGCACTCTCTGCACTAACACATTTCCTAAACGCTGTCTCTTCACTTACCGCCATGCTGGTAGAAAAGAGCAGGGAGAGGAGAGACCCCAGGGGAGTCCAGCTGCACAACCTCAGCCCCATCATGTCTGTCCCACCAGGTGCTGCCGACTGCCCACACAGCTGTGCAGTCAGCAGCCCAGAACGTTCAGCCCAGCTCAGGGTGGCAGCTGTTTAAGGCAGCAGGTTGAAGCTGGGGGCGGGCACTGGGAGGTGGTGGGAAGAGGTGGGGTAGGGCTTTGAGGTGGATTCCCAGAATTTGCACATTCACTCCTCCCATTTTCAGAACCCGCTTCGCACTTAGTCGCTTGATCTCTGCTCCAGCCAGGTCCCAGGGGAGGCAGGAAGGTGAGACAAGGCATGGAGATGCTACACGTAGTCACAAACGTAATCAAACTCACACGCCGCTTTGTAACGGGGGCTGGCAGAAGTTTCACTCTAATAGCACAGGGAAAAGCCACTGTAGCCATCTGAATTATCTGTACCAGCTATTAATTGCCTAACAATAAATGATATTTTGGGATTATGAAGGTTTTTCCCACCACAGATCTCTACATGTTTTGCAAAAAGACTCAACATGATTTTCCCTATTCTGTGGATGACAAAACTGAGGCAGAGAAAGGTATGAAGCCATTGGACAGTGGCATATCTGGAAAAGAAGTCTGTGGTATTACTCAGAGGCAATGAAAGTAAGAATGTTCCCTATCTTTCAACACAGCGAATCCATTCCAATGACTTTGGTCAATGCTTCCTTGCTGGGGAACTAATGTTGTGAATATCTGCCTTATTCAATACTGCTACAGGAGTGCTGACAAGCCCTGTCTTCTGCCATGGGCTTTGTTCCAGCAAATTACTTCAGTATGTCCTTTTGCACGCTATCTGTATTGATAGCACTAACACCTTTCCACTCATGACCCAGACCTGGTCTCTGAACTATGACTTCTTCAGAGGAAGCCTGATTTAGTGCCTGTACAGCACAATGTGTGGTAAGACAATGTTGAATTGTCTTAATTCAACATTGACTTTCAACTCTGTTACGTTTGGCTAAATGATGAGAAGAATGGTGAGAATGGGGTTTATGGATAGATCTGTTGTTACCGGGGGTCAGCTTTGTGATTTCAGGCAGATGACTTCATCTCTGTACAGCAGGATCAATGTTTCAACCTGGCTTAATGGATAGTTAAAACATGGAAAAAAAGTGTTCTGTAAGAATCAGATTATTAGAAAATTAGATATAATTATGTCCTGAAACATGGAGAGCATCCACTACAAATTGCCAGAAGAAAATGAGCATTTAGATGCTAAAAATCAGTCTGATGTGACACTTATGTGAGGCTGAAGCATTATTCCTGGGAGAGTCAGCTTTCCAGTAGCTGTACTGATGACCAGTGAGTTAGTTGCCAGGCTGCCAAAAGTCTTTTCAAATGGATGACTGATGCTAAAAGTTTGTCTTTCTAAATCTGGTATTAATTACCTTCAAGAGCCGTGTGCAGAATGTGCTCTTGTTGACTTTACTGGTACAAATAGGACATGGTTCCACCTTTTACAGAGTTACTTCTGTTTCCTAAAGTGTGACAATAAAGTAAATAGAACTGGGTAGAAGTCTATCTGCTGTTGTGTTTTTTGCTGTTGCTTTTTACTGGTGCTGTTAACATGGACTGAGGAAACTACTGCTGAACCTCCTTGTCACTGCTGCTCATACTCAGAGCTTGCTTTGCTTCTTCTTTGCAGTTCATGACACAAGGGTCCACAGGGTCCTAGAGATGCCAATCCAGAGGCTGTGCATCAGCAGGATTCCCTTAGATATGATAAGATAGCATGAGTAGGTTCCTGGTATGAACTTTGTAAAGTATCAGCTTTAACACAGATGTACACTGCAGAGCACAGATGGGCACGTACTGTTCATGATGCAATAGGTGAACCACGTAGCACAATTCAGGTATCCCTCATCCTCTGACAGAATAAGAACACATCTTTCCCTTTTGTCACCAGAAGTAATACATAGAGGCTTGAAACACTGTCAGAAGACTATGTGGTAGCAGAAAAAAAAATTGTCTTGTGTTCCTAGGCAAGAATTTCAGGAGTCAGAGAAGATGACAACAGTGAACTCTGGCAGTAAAACCCTAGTTAATCTTGAGTTAAAATTCCTAGGATTTTATAATTAAAGCATGAGAGTAGCTATAATGACATAATAACAATGTATAAATAGAGTTTCAATGTTCAAGGTAAATGTCTAATTGGTGGGGGAAACAAAAGGATCATTATCCCTACAAATGTGTTAGGAATAGGAAACCTGAATTTTCAGTCAGATGCTTATGTTACACAAAATTATCACTGTATATATTTACATTCATGAAGGAGTCAATTTTTGACATTGCCTTAATGATTACCAAATATTTGCACACTGCAATTACAAATGTTGCTTAGCTGTATTTGTGGTCACAACTGTGGTACTTCTTAGCAGAAGATGTAAATATTTAAACCTCAGGAAATTTTTGTTTGCTTTACTGATTACATGGTCATGAATAACTAATCATTTCATATATTTGCTTCTTTTTTCTTTTCTTCTGTTATTTCACCTTTCATTATTTAGAAAGATTTTATTCCTACTTTTAATTAAGTTGAAAGCAATACTTGTTCTTAGTGGAATGACTGTGTGGTACTTTTCCTCCCTTACATACCATTTTGTCTTGGTGGGTCTTGGTTGCAAAACAGCTGATCCACTTATCAAACAACTGTGCTAGAGACCTAATTGTACCCTCAGACAAGTCCAGCCTAATTTAGCCGTGTTGATTTTCTGGCCAGTGTTTTCTTTCCAGTAATTCTGTTTGCTAGTTTGGTAACAGATGAGGAACAAATCATGTAGCACAGGTGGAAGAAAAAGTCCTCAAACTCAGTGTAGTCTTTTCCTGCAATTTATTTTTGAGGAGAGAGTAAAGGTGAATCATTATTTGTTTGAAAGACCTTTCTTCAACTCAGTATTGATCAGTACTTTTTGTCAGCCACTGGGACACTATCCAACACCTTCCCATCATTCATAGAAAACCTTTTCTTAGAAAAACAAACCAGAAGAAATATGTTTGTGTCTGTGAATTCATTCCTGAATAGCAGAATATCCTTCTGGCTGCCTTGGAAAAACATCTGTTTTTCAAGCTTACACTTACTTGCCTTAAGAACCTAACCTGAAAAATCAGTCTACAATGTTTTAGGAATGCTTTAGTGATGAATTTGAAGATTTCCAATGGGCTTTTAATACTATTTAACTGAAGGTATTCAGTGGACTTGACATGAACTTGCATTTTTTTAGATGCTGCAGAAGATAGTTTTCCTATTTAAAAATAAATATTGAAAAATAACAAATGGTAAATGCTGATAAAAAAAATCCTACTATGCTTTGCTATTCATCACCAACACATATCACCCTTGCATTACTAAACAGATTAGTGTGCAAAATCCCCTTCCCTAGGTCAATCATTGAGTGAGTGATAATTAGGATGAGAAATAGAGACAACTAAAAAGCTGTCTAGTAATGAAGTTATGCCAATGGTGGGCAAGAAAGCCAAGTGCACTAAAGTGAAAATGAAAAAAACACAATGTTTTGTAACTTATCTTTCTCTTTCATTTTTCAAAATGTGGGCAAAAGGTAAATCACAACATTTTCTTCCAATTGGATGCACTCCATGCAGCACATTTCTTCCTCACCCTTCCTGAAGTGAAAACAATCAACAAAAATCAGTTGCTGTGCAAGGGAGACCCTTTAATTTCTTTACACTTGTGACACCAGTACAGGTACTTGCTGTGCTTCAGCTCAAATACTGACTGGAAATATTTGTTTCCTTGAAAACTGAGCAAAGAACAATAAGAAATGTATGTATTTCATGTCAGCCAGAACCCTTCATTTTGGAAAGAAATTATGGGATATTTTGCTGCCTCCATACTGTGAATACATACTTTGGAATGTATTCTTTAACAATTATAGGCTAATATATTTTCTTAAATCAAAACATGGAAGTTACATTGATTCATGACTTTTCATGTCAGCACTTTTAATAACATAAAAGACCCTTTGTTTCCTACAAAGAATAATCAAGGATTATTGCTTTAATAGATAGTTCTTATTTTGACTTAATTACTACAAGCAAATTTAAATAAATATGTAACAATTAAAGGGCCAAAAAGCAAAACAATTCATCATTATAATACTTCTGAAGACACCTCATATCCATAAGCAAGATATGTGATGGTTTGAATGAGCTACTATCTTATTTTTGAAAAATCCTATAGTGTTTCTGTTTAGTTAGTTCTGCTTATTTAATTTCATGCCTTAAAGACTTTACTTAAACTTCTTTCAAATCTTAAGGTGAGTGAACTTATGTCTCAAAAAAGGAATGTGATACAAAGGAATGAAATCAAGATGATTCAGAAGATAACTCATTTTGTTGTTTTGTTATAGCTGAGGTTTTTCTGAGTCCTGGAGCATAGGATGTTATACCTTGAAATTCTAAAAATCTACTAAAATACTACAAAGCCCTAAACCATGTTTTGTGAAATATCATTATTGAGCTTTGAGTTGTTTGTGCCTTATTTAGGGGTATTCGATGCAACACAGTAAATTCTCTGCCTTTACTGATCTACAGAAACCATTTTCAACTGTTGATTCACTTAGAAAAGGTTGGTATTCAGACTGTCTGCAGAAGAGAGATTGCAGTGTATACTTTACCTTGAGGGCAAGAACAGTGAACTTATTTGTTAAACAAAGAGATGCACTAATTTGTGGGAATGAGATAAGTAGTAAATTCAAATATTTGCTGAGTATTTTGTAATTACTTGAGAGGACAGAGCCTCAATAAACTAAACAGAGCCTCAATAAACTAAACTACTTCAATAATCAAACATATAGGCTGATATGAACACTCACAAGTTCCTGGTTTGGACAGGAACTTACTGACAATAACATTAAAAGAAGTACAGGAAAAATGTAATGTATTTCTCGAGAAACGCCGGGCCTGTGAAATACTTCGCTTGTACCTTTTTAAGCAATCAGAGGAAGCGTGACTGTCAGGAAAATCCTACAAATATAATGCAAAGTGTATTTATTTTGGAAAAAATGTACTCTGTGTTGTCCTTCCTGACTTCCAGGATTAGGCTTGAACACCATTAATTCAGGATGATGGAAGTAGAAGAATGAATTCCAGTTCTTTTATACATTATCTGTGCTCCATGCTGGTGCATGAATCTGTTTACAGAAAGGGAAGCACAGGCTTAAGTTTGAAACATTAATAGCAGTAGCTAATTAAATGTAAACAGAAGTATTTAGGGTCATGGAAAGAAAGTGAAGCTCATATTTATCTACATGAAAACTATGATCAGAAAAAAATTATTATTATTATTATTATTATTTTAATCTGTAGTCTTCATCTTTCTCTGGCATAAAAAATAAACCTAGAAGATTTTTATTTCCCCCACTTTCTTCTCATAAATTATGAGAGGAATTCTGGCATTTTCTTAAAAATTTTACATTAAGCAATGGGTTCCTTCATTTCAGTTCAATCACATGAGTGAGTTGTGACAGCCTTTATTGTTGATCCATATCCCCTACACAGATCACAAATACAGCCAAGTCTTTACTAGCACCTCCTGTCTATGAATTTCACACAGGCTTAGTACTGATTGTAGTTTCTTTTGAGCTTCACTGACAACCACACAGTGCCATCTGATGTCCTCAAAGAGCAATAAACTGTTCCTAAAATATCTTAAATCATCCCAAAAAATCTCAAAATTAAGACTTGACTATTGCAGAGCATTGCTTCCCAAGCCTACCTGGAAAAGAACCACTATATAATTTCCCTGTGTTTTCATTAAACCAATCCTAAATTCATCTATAAAATAATGGGCTCTGAGCTAATCATTACTGCTCAGGATGGAATGATGATGGTAATGAAAATTCAATCTATTTTAAGAAAATAACTTGTGAAGTGGAGGGGATAGAAGTAGTGCATAAATTACTCTCTCAGAAAAATAGATGATTTTGATGAAATCTCAACAAGCTTATTAAATTGTCTACTTATTTATGGACAAGTATAAATTGAGTAAGAAACAAAGTCACTGTGGGAACCAACAGAATACAGGCTTTGATCCCTTTATCCCTTCACTGCATCATTGCAAATAATGGAAACTATTCTAAATACTTTCCTTGCATTTTTGGGAGATCAACTAATGGGTGTGTCTAAGTATTAAATATATGTTGGATATTAATTGTCTCACACAGCTGTCAACATCCATGTGCAAATTCACTAAAATTGTATTTAAGGTTCCATAAGGACCTTGAAATGGTTTCTGACAAAGCAAGATCCAGTCCTTCCCCTGAACCATGAGCAGGGGCTGTCAAAATCCATGCTATGAAAATACCTGAGAGAAGTTAAAAGAATAAAGCTCCTTCTAGATTCCAAGACTGTTTCACCAACGCACACATGTGCATGTGAATATTTATTACCTAACATAGAAAAAATGCCCGGATCGTTCGGAGAGAGAAAGAAAGGCACAGAGGATGCTGTGGGAGCAGGTGGCTGTTTTGGGGGCCAGGGATTGTGCTGCAGGCGAGGAGGGTGCGGACAGCGGTGAAACACAGCCACCTACCGGCCCTGGGTCTCCTGGCCTCGGCAGCCGGCTCTTCTCACAAGTCCCGTTTTGCAGCATGAAAACCTTGCCCAGCCCATTCCAGTGGAACTTTTACTTACATCCATGGGTTATCAATGACTCTGTTTATCAGTGACTGACGTTTAATTTGGATGCGTTCAAGCACAGGAGGGAGGATGCAGCGCATTGGTAACAGTGTCTCAGCCAAGGCGAACTACACTTGAATTTCACCCCAGGCTTTGAGATGATTGCATGGCTTGCAGAGGATTAGCCATGTGGCAATATGTTGGCATCTGACTGCAATGTATTCCGTATCAAAACACTCATGGAAGACACTTTAAAATATATTTACAGAAAGCATCTGTCTGTGTCTATATGGATACGCAGGTATTTTGTATCAGTCAGTGCTCTGATTCTTGCTTCAAAGTTGACTTTAAGGAGCTACAATAAATCTATATTTAGGACAAAGCTCTCTGGAGTCAACTATGCATACATTACCCAGTTGGATGTTTACTAGTTTATAAGGACTCAAAACCCACAAATTTTCATCATAATAATGAAATACTTTCACAATGTAGTAATAAAAATCTGTATAGGGAACCAAATTTTCTTTCTTTATGACCTGTTTCTTTCTTTCTGCCTGTTTAATAGATTAGGACAGGAATTGTTCACTCAAGCACTGAGAACATAAAATGGTGCTTTAGAGCCATTCTTTGCAATAGGAAAACATTGTACTGCCCTAAATAAAGAACCAAATACTGAGATCACAGCATGACTATTTCCTACCTTCTCTCAACTGCATTATTTCCAATCACAATTCTGAAGTAATCCAAATGGAAGTCTTATCAACAATTTCCAGCAGTACTTATTTATTTTCAACATGGCTACTTTTCACATCAGTAAAACCCCCTCTCATCATCACCACATACTTAGCATTGTCAGTGTTACACCAAACGTTTTATTTTTCATCACTCCTGCAAAGACTCCCGATTTTATTATTGTACCATTTGGAAGATATAATTCAAACCCACTTGGAATAGAAGTGTATTTGTTAAGGAAGGCAAATCTGTCACTGTGTCAGAGTAAGACTCTGGGTCAGGCACAGTCCTCGTTCATGTCAGACACGGAGGATTGGCTCTGGAGCACCTGTGCATGATCAGCCCTCTACGGAGATGTCCAGAGACAGCCCTCCAGCTCAGACGTCAGGACTAGGAAATCGTTCCTCCTTATATATGAGGGAATTTCCTGGCTTGGTGACATTTTCCTCACGTCCACAAACTAGAAATTCAGTCCAGGACCAGAGAAACGCTTTCTCTCGGACCAGAGACGTGCAGTCCCACACAGAAAGCCTTATTTTTTTTTATTATTTTTTTTTTTAACAAACACCTTTTGTATTTGGGAGAGGAAGAAAAGGTTTGATAAGGATTCCATAACCGGACTATCTGACATGCTTCTGACGTTGTCCCGAGCCTTAGGACGGGATTTCCCCTGCCGAGGTTTTGCCCCTGCCGACACACGGCCGCACGCCACGATGCGCAGGCCAAGCCCGCAGCTCCTCGGGGATGCGACAGCCGCCACCGCGCCCCCTCCGGCCTGGGGCCCGGGCACAGCCCGAACCAGAGCGGCCCCGCTCGGACACGCCTCGGGCTGGACCCAGCAGTGCCCTACAGCTGACTGCCGCGATGCGCATACACACACACCCTGCCCGCACAACTCGCCGCGCCCGGCATTTATAAACTTTCTCCCGCCCCTTTTCCCAATCGCCTCCGCAAGCCCCAGCTCCTCCCCAGCCCTGTGTGAGGCGGTCGCAGCAGGGGCGGTGCCCGCGCTGCCGCCCGCCGCCACCATGAGCTGCTCGGCGCTGCTGGCGCTCCGGGGGCCGCGGCTCCTGGGGGCCGCCGCCCGCCCGGCCCGCTGGAGCCGCCGGCGCAGCGCGGGCTGCGAGCCCCCGGCGGGCGCCGCGGTGCGCATCGGCTGCGCCTCGGGCTTCTGGGGGGACACGGCGGCCGCAGGTGGGCGCTGGGGCGGCACAGGCTGCCCGGAGGGCGGTAGCGGCTGCCCGGAGGGCGGCGGGGAGACCCGGTGGGGCGGCAGGGGCTGGGGCACGGGGACCGGGCCAGCCCGGCAGGCGGCGGCCCCAGCGCCATAGGCGGCCCCGTTGCGCAAGCGGCCGGGCCGGGGCGGGCCGGCACCGGGGGTAGGGGCGGGCGGAGGTGCCCCGTGCTGATGGTGCCTTCTTGACTGCCCCGCCAGTGCCGCAGCTGCTGTACGGGGGGAAGCTGGATTTCCTCGTCTTCGATTACCTCTCGGAGATCACCATGTCGCTGCTGACGGCCGCCAAGGCCCGCTCTCCCGTAAGTGAAGCCGGTGTTCGGCCCCAGCGCGCCAGGCTTGGCCGGCGCGGCTGCGCTCCGGTACTTCCCCACCTCCCGAGCTCTCCTTCAGCGCAAATCGCCCCCGAAGCGTGTTTAAGACATACCTGCTTCCGGGGACACTGTTCCTTAAGTATACTTTCTACTCGCATGTAGTTCTTTGTATCTATTCAGTTTCATATAATGACAGCGTTAATGTCATTTCCCATCGTCTTACTCAAACATTTTGAGAGGTAGTTGTTTTTCCTTGTTTTCTGTGTTAACCGAGGACGGGGACTGGGATGACCTATCTATAAAAAATGGTTACAGTTGTTAATTATTTCAGGTTTTAGGTTACACTCCGGATTTTGTCTCCACTGCCATGGCTCCCTATATAAAAGATATTCACAGGAAAGGTATGCTACTCCTTGCATGAGTTTGTGTGTAAATTCAGTACAGCTGCTTATGGGGGCAGGATGACAGAGTTGGGGCAGTTCAGTCTGGAGAAGAGAAGGCCTTACAGCACTTCCAGTACCTAAAGGGGGCTTGCAAGAGAGCTGGACTTTTTACAGTGATGTGTAGTGATAGAAGAAGGGGGAATGGCCATAAGCTGGGGCAGTTTTAGATTGGATGCTGGGAAGAAATTCTTTACTGTGAGAGTGGCACTGGGACAGGTGTTGAGAGAAGCTGTGAATGCCCCATCCCTGGATGTGTTAAAGGCCAGGATGGATGGAGTAGCCTTGCCCATAGCAGGGGACTTGGAACTAGGTGATCTCTAAGGTCCTTTTGATCCAAACCGTTCTAGGATGCTATGAAAAAAATCTCATTGTAATTGATATGGGGTACAGGTCTGATGGTGAAATTGGGTTGATTTAAGATATTTGTTATAATTCTAAATATGTACATATATTTTCATAATTCTAAGTATGTACATGTATTTTCATGTATGTCTTACTATAGCTTTAATTTGTGAGTGGCGGATTGCTTTACAGATGTTTTTTAAAATGTGACATCTAGATGTTTTCAAGGTAATTTAAGTTTTTTAAAATTCCGATATAGTTCTACAATATGACTTTCCAGGTTTTTTTTTTGTTTATGTTAGTAAAGCTTTTTTTGTTTATGTTAGTAAAGTGTCTACTACTGTTCCTGTCAGAGATGTTTGATGCTGTCTGTCTGCCTCATTATGTGTGTCTTTCTGGTCACTTTCTCCTTCCCTTCTTAAAGGATAGATGAGAAGTATCTATAGCAGTTATTTTTGTCTAAACAATTTTCTATGGGCTTATTCTGATCTTTTCACAGATTAAATGTGGTTCAAATTTTAATGTGGGTTTTGCATTTTGCTTGACTGAATGTCTATTACCTTGTGAAGATGATACCTTGCTTGTGTGTCAGCACACTTTTTAAAGTACAGGTGGTTGATTATTGATGCTGCTGAACTTTGCTTTTTTTTCTTATTAGGTGTTCGTGTCATCAGTAATGCTGGTGGAATTAATCCACTTGCTTGTGCAGCTGCCCTTCAGGAGGTGGCAAAGAAAGCAGATGTTGATTTGAAAATAGCTGTCGTTGCTGGAGATGATCTGATGAGTGAGGTATTTCACTTTGTTTTAACCCTTAGTAGCATGAATCTGTATAGCATGAAGGTGGCATTTACTGTCCCATAGGAAATTTGTGTGTCTTTATGTAGTAGTCTTCTGCTATTAGAAGCAGTGTTCTTCATTATCTTTTAGTTTTTTTAAAAGCATAAATACAATTCTTGGCACATCTGGTGTTTGGTATGTAGTGGGGGTGAATTTTATAAGCATGTGGATTTTCTGTTTTGCTTTTTGAAGCAAAATGTGAATCTGCTGTAAAGTCTGCCTGCTCTTCAGGAGAAGCTGTTACCTGTTGTTATTTACTAGTTCTGTCTAAACTAGATAATTGTGTGTTAATTCTGAATATGGTGTAGCTACCACAATTTTGTCTATCCCTTCTAGCTTTTTTAGTGGTTTACAGGCATTTCCTGATGTTACTTTGTTTATAGATAGCTGGTTTTCTGGTTTTAAGTAATTAGTTTACAGCCAGTAAGGTAATGTTAAGTGAGAGGATTGACGTTTCGGTGTTAAGAAAAATAAAAATTGAAAGATTAAATACATTGGATTTTCTTTTTTTAACTTAAAGAATTACACTTTATCTATGAAATCTGGAAAAAAAATGTTGGCCATACCTGAAAAGCTACTGGGAAAAGAGTTTATACATAATAGTAGTTAAGAGAGGAGAGGTTTGCACTGTGGTTAAATCTCTGCCTGTAACTTGGAAAATTATTTATCTGCATAGGATCTATTACTCCTTGCATGCTCTTGAATGCGGAAGATCATCAAGTAAGATTCTTTATTTGCAAGTTATGTGTGGTGCTTGGACTTCTTTTTAGAAACTTCTGCCCTACTGAAATTACTTTACTGTCTGTGGGCCAGAATTTCACTACTGGTGCAGCAGTAAAGTGGTTGCTATTTGAGCTTGTTATGGACATGTCTGATCCGAGCTGCGTTGTTTTCTATGCTGTAGTCAGTACATAACTTACAGGAACACAAAAGTCACAGCTTTTATGGTCTACAGACAACTTCTACTGTTGACACATGAAACATGCTAAATGTTACTTCTGGTTTGGAGGATTTCAGTCATTACATAGAATACCAAATTAGTTCAGAGTAGAAGCTCGTGTTTGGGTTTTTTTTTTCCTCCACTACAGATCCCATCTGTAAATGAATGTTCACAGTGTACATGGACATTGTGTCTATGGAGTCACTGTCCCCTCAATCCACTGGATTGCCAGACTGCCTAATTCATGGTCAAAAACACACCCTCCCCCCCACCTACTTTCCTGGAAACACAACTTATTTTAAGTACCATATGAAGCTACAGGATTAGCCTTGTTTTCTGGCCAGGACACCATAGCAGATGTGGCAGATACATTTCTGTTTGTAGGGTTTGATTTATTTAGTCCTACAGCAATTAAAGACCGTTTAAAGCCTAGGAAGTACACCAGTTCGTTGTTGTTGGTCATATATAAATGAACATTACACTGTTTAAAGACTGCCTTAAATTTCTACATCCTGGAAGAGTTGTTGTTGAAAGCGTATCTAAGGCCTTCAGCTGTTGAACTGATTGATATTGTTAATACTTTTAATAATTATACTTGGCTTAGAGTTGCTGTGGAGTGGATCTGTTGTTTGATACTAAGGAGAGGCTTACAGTAGAAACTTCAAAATACTCATAGCGTGGGTGTTCTGCTTGTTTTCTAACAGAAAGAGAACTTAAAAGGAGCTGGTATCACCGATTTAGAGAGTGGCAAGCAATTTCCAGAGAATATTCACAGCATGAACGTGTATCTTGGGTGAGTTATTGTAGCAAGTTACATTTATTATGAACAATTAAACTTAACACATTGAATATGGGAATTTGTTTTGCTTTACAGTTAGAACCATTTAGTATATGAAGTTCACCTTCAAATTATTCAGAAAAAAAATTGTTTGTAACTTGTAAATAAGTTTTAGTTACAACCTTGCACGTTATGACTCTTTAGCAATGACCTGTGAATCATCAGGTTTTAGTTCAAGCCTAAACAGTGTTAGCTCAATTACAGCAATTGCAAAAATGCCTTTTCAGTATGCTGAGTTGCATAAGGGAGCAGTTTACTGTGTTGTCACTAGAGGAGTGCAAGCAAGGAATTGAAGTACGGGGATGTAGTCAGAGTGCCATAGGAGGTTCCGTTATGCTGTGCTGAACTCTGTGTCAGGCTTTGTACTCTTGAAATTTTGGATACCAGTTTTTCAGGATGATCACTTGTTTCCATAAATCTCTGAATGCAGGCATTCTAGCTACCTCTTTGTGAAGTCACATTTTTGTTGTCACCTTCCACTTCAGATGAATCGATCAGGTTCACTTCAGATTTAATCAGGTCTAGTAAAGGGGAAGGACTGAGAAATGAGACAATGGTCACATGCATCTCTTCCAGTTGGTGATCCTATTCTTGCACAGTAGTCTTGAAGTTGGATGATATTGTGAGTTCTTAAATAACTTAGGTAATTGACTTGAAAGGTTTAAAATTGGAGGGCTAAGTCACCAGGCTTTATCCATGAAGAATGTTCATCTTTTTACACTCATCTATAAATAAAATGGTTAGTGAATCTCTGAAAAACAGTATTTTCTGTAGCTGATGATTTAAGTGTCCCTCTCTGCACTTTGCTCAAGACAATTTCCATAGACATTAAGAGAAGTGTTTCAGTTCTGTTATTTAGGTACCTGAATTTGGTAGTGTCCTGATGACTGCTCTTTAAAATACTCTTCATGTACATACCTAACAAGTTGGTTGTTAAAGTAGATTTATTGATTTCCTGGGCAATTTTTAAATTATTTTAACCTGTGTGTGTCAGGGATCTGTTTTTTAAATGATGCTTTAAAAGATAAAAGTACTTACTGCCGTGTTTTGTCATTTTTAGTGCAAGACCGATAAGCAGAGCTCTAGACCTTGGAGCTGATATTGTTGTGACGGGCAGATGTGTTGACAGCGGGATTGTATTAGGGCCTCTCATTCATTCTGTAAGTACAAGTTAATTTCCTAATGATAATGAATATTTATGAGTGAATATTTAGCAGTCATTGTCAGACAGTTTTTGTTCCTTATGAAAAGGTAGATCCTAAATTAAAAATAATGAGCATCTGTGTTTTTTTTCTCACATTCACGAAAAGTTGTCAGCTTCTGCTTCTCCTAAATTGATAGCAGGGATATTTGTTAACTTGTATACTATTAAGCTGGAAAGCATGGGCGAAGTTTAGGAAGTCTTAGCCTCTTTCACCAGCATTTCACTCTTACCATTGTTTTGGGTTTTTTGCCCTTCTGCAAAATTTGGTGTGCAAGTATATTTTTCTTCACCAGAAGGTGTCGACAGTAGAGCCCAGTCTGGTTGTGGGGTAGCATGGGAGGTGGTTCAAAACACTGGGCTATAAACAGTGGGTAAGCAGTTTTGTTTAAAGTAGTCAAGTTTCAATGCAGCATTTCTGAAATTCTTGAAATTCAAAAATTTATACAAGCATGGTATGTAGTTTTCTGAAGTACTTTCAATAGGTTTTCATTTTGTGAAGGATCAAACATGGTGAAGTGTAGAAGCTTTCTGTTGTTGCATATTTAAAAAAATAGGAGGGTACGTGGCTAGTTAAAAACACTGTTTGAGACACCATACTCTTTTGACTTTGTGCGTGTCAGATGTTGCCTAATTAATTTTTCATTTATAATTTCCATTATGACTTCTTATTTTATTCCTTCCTCCTAGTTCTTTAAGTTCTCAAAAGAACAACTGTCAGTGTGTATTACCTGCTCCAGAGAGACCTTATCTAATTTAGTTAGGAAAGATTAAGATTTCTGCAAAGTGCTAAATAAGAAACGATTACTGTATTGCTTGCAGGTTGAACTCAGGGAAAAGATTCTAGTTAAAACTTCCAGTTAAACAGAAATACTTCCAGTTTTTGAGGGTGACTGGTAGTATTCCAGGAAGTGATTATTTTCAAAAGTTGAAGACACACAGTGGTTTGTCCAGGTGACACAAGATAGGGACTATACTTTTAAACTTGTAGGTTGTGCAGGTTTAAGTAATATGGATGTTGCACTGACAATTTTATTGAGGAGGGTATGACTTTCAGATTTTACATTTGTTGGGGTGTATCAATAGGAGGAAAACTGAAATGTGTCAGAGGTTTTTTTTTTCCTGATTTGCTGTAGAACTCAAAGCCATGTACAGTGCCTGCCAATTATTGTTGCTTAGATAAAATATATCCAATGCATTGTTATTCAAAGCAAAGAACATACTGTGTGCAGTTTTTTGTACTGTATGAGGCTTCTATGTGTTTAAAATATTTGTGTTTTTCTTCTAGTTTGGCTGGAATAGGGATGACTATGACTTGCTAGCTGCGGGAAGGTAAATAATAGAAGAAATGGGGTAAATCTATATTTCATACCATAATGTCAAGATATCAACTTTTTAATCACGTACTATTTTTTTCATATCATCATTGCATTAACTTATTTTCATGTTTTTGTTAGGTTTTGAGTTCTTTTTCAAGGCTCACTTACTACACTCACTTGGAATTGAAATTATAGAAACTTCATTCTGGAACCATCTTAAAATAAGAAAAGGAAGAAAGGGTTGAAAGATTTTATGTAACAGCTTAACTTTCTCTTGCTGTTCATTTTGTGTTGAGAGATGAAATCTTACAGTGCAGGCCACTGATTCCCAGGTTTTTCTGTTTGGCTGCCACTGCTGATAGTTGGGGTGGTTGCATGGCTTACTCTGAAAGATGCACAAAAGCAGGTTCAGTCAGAAGGCAGCATCCTGGTACGGTTTTGTTGAAGCTCTGTGTCAGTGCTCCCATTTACAAATCTTTGTTGTAGTCCTCAGGTTAGGAATCTGGTTCAGAAAGGGGTAGAATTATGCCATCTGATTTAATATTGTGCATCATATATCTGAATTGAAGTCCTCATAAAAGAGTGATTACTTAGCCTGAGCACTAACTCTAGTGTTAGTGTTACTGAACCTCTGCATGAGAAAAAAAACATGGAGAGAAATTCATTCAGGCTCCACTGAGTTGGGGATGGTAGAGATGAAGATTTTCCCTATAATTCTTTTGAATATTTATGGACTATCACAATCCAAATTTGAAAATAGTAATATATAATCATAATACCTTGTGTCCTTCACATTGGAGGTGAGATTTTCTATCTCTTTGTTTAAAAATGGTTTTTGTCTATTTAGTAACACACAGCACAAACTAAGATACTGAATTTAGATCAAGATTTGAAATGACTAAGGAAACTGGTTTTAGGTGTGAGGTAATCCTCTAGGTATTCATTTTTTGAAGGAAAATTCTTCTTGTAAAAGTTAATTTTTTAAACACTCCATTCATCTTTCAGGATCCCTTGTTATGCTTAATGTATAATTCATAATTGTATTAGATACTTGTGGAGGAAAATGTGTTGTTATTTAGCTCTATTTCCATTGTATTTTAAAGCAGGATTTGTGGAAATTGATTTTGCATTTTACTTACTTACTTTAATGCTATTTTCCCAGTCTTGCAGGTCATCTCATTGAATGTGGTGCTCAGTGTACAGGTGGAATATTCACTGATTGGCACACAGTACCAGACTGGTAGGTAAACTTGATACCAGCGTCCATGTTTGTAGAGAGAGATGAGGTTTTCTGCTTCAATCTGTGTTGTGAAAACTGCTTCTACCTTTCTCTTTTTGGGGACATAATATGTGCCTCTTGATATTTTGCCACCTCAATGTTACTTTTCTACCAGTTCTGTTTCCCCTTTTGAAGTTTTCCTTTTTGGTCAGACAGAGTCTTTCTTTTGTTAATTTCAGCAGATTAAAAAAAAAAAATAACTCTTTGACTTTTTTCCCCTTTTAAACTATTTTTTCCTGTTTCCTTCAGTATCCTCTGCTTTTTGAAAAGATTTCTTATTGACTTTCTTTCATGTATGATTGTATTGGAAAAGATGATATTTTGGATGCAGTTACAGGAGTCTTCAGTTAGATCAGAGATGCTTGGTGGTTAGTCAAAAATTTCACATAATTTGCTTCAGTAGGGATGAATATATGCCATAGTTCTGTCCTACTGAATAACCTGATGACCACAAATATGTTGGATGGTCAGTCCTTCCAAAACACTCCGGGTGTATCTTGTGTTCAGAACTATTGAATTACAGTTACACATAGGTGTGTCGTTCTGCCTGCTGAGGGAGCCTGCTTTTTACCAACCTGTTTTTAAGAGTAGTTTAAAAGTAGTTGGTTAACACATTTTTTGCACAGTTCTGCCTGCAGTTACTTCTGTATTTCTTGGGATGAGAGGGAGAAATCTTGTCCTGTGCTGTATCATGAGAAAGGCAGCTCTTCTTTTATGTGATGGAGGAAAGGGCTGAAGAGCAGCAGGGAGATGCAGCAGGGAAGTGCTTTAATACAGCGTGTTCCTGCTCCCAAGCTGGCTCTAATCAGGTGGATGAACCAGCAGGACTGTGCCCTGCTGTCTGAAGAGCCATAGGGCTCCCTGGATTTTTTCTCCTCCTTGTAGTGACTGCTCCTGATTCAGAGTGTGATGCTAAAAGATGTGTGTTCTGAGTTTGTGAGCACTGCTGATGAAAGGCGAGTTCATGTATGGCATTGAAACAAGTAGGATCGGACAATTCTTCTCACCTGCTGGAGGGCTAGTGAACAAACTGCACTCACTCTTCACTGTTGTATTCCATGGGAAATCAAAGGAGTGAGTTTATAGTACCAAGTCACTCTATTTGGTTTGGAAATTTATAATTCCTCTTCTGATGACTCTCCCAATAATTTAAGTATGCTGTATCATGAAACTTCTTAAAATATTCTGTAACTGTAACTCCAAAAGACCTTGCTTTTTACAAGAACTAAAGCAAAAAACCAGAAAATTAATTCTCTTATTGAAATGTTTGATAGGTCTTTATTTTTAAGGATTTTTCTGTGAGGAGTGTCAATCTGTCTTTAAAGAAAGGAAACTTGAATATATTAAGTTGTGAGCTATTTGAGTGGGAGTAGTTCATTTTACAAATGAGTTTATATACATGAATATGCATAGCTAATAGTTTTGTATCTGTAAAATCACAGAACTTTGTCTAAAGTCATAGCAGACTTGTGGCTTAGAGCTGACTGGTGCTCAGCTAAATCCCTGTTAAAGGACATAGAAGTTTAACACCTGATACAGCTCTGTTACCTTGTCTCCATTGATATGGGTGCATACCGTGAAACCATACATGAGTGTATTTGTGCTAATATAGCAGTTATTTATTTGCCTTCAGTTTAAGTCTGCTAAAGAACTGATCATGGTGCCTTAAAACTAGTCAGTTTGCAAATTTTGAGTCTTAGGCATGTAACTGATGAAATTCTTGAAATAAAATAATGTGACACATCAGCCTGTAGGATAGGCTGCTAAAACCGGTCAAAACCAGAATAATGCGTGAGCTTTGATTTGAAGTTTTGAGATGTAGAGTGGAGATCCTCTTCACTAAGTAAAGTGAAGGTGTGATCCAGCACATCCATTTAGGATATGGGGAGGAGGAAAGCAGGGAGAGGATTAATTGGATACATTTTGGTTTCCTGATAAATAGTAGCCTGCTATATTTAGGCCCAAAAGCATGGAGGGCAAATACTATGAAAGTTCTTGGGACAGGAAAATGTGTTTTCCATTTAATGATTTAGTAGTAACCCATTCTCTCCTTAGTTTAAAGAAACTTGGTGGCATGGGGTTTTCGTTGTTTACAGTTTGAATCTGTTTTCATTGCATGCAGATAATGCATTCATAATAATGCACAATAATAACATTGTATCTCAGTCTCAGTAGTGACCAAAACATGCCATACCTGCAGCCACTAACACTAGCTATATGCAAATCGGTCAACAGAGCTCTGACAGTGTTTGCAGAAGTTACTTGACTGTGTCTATTAATGATTTCTCCCTCATTTAGGAAAACTACATTTTTAGCAATCTCCTGAAAATAAGTGCATAATTTAGATCTCAATAAAGCATTGTGTCTGTGGTACCTAATATTAAATCTATGTCAGTAAATAGGAGGGGGAGGAAGCCAAGTTAAATCTGTGTTTATCATTAATGTGCCTTTCACACATGAGTTTCCTAGTCCATGGGTGGGTGCATTTGTGCAGCCAAGAGCAGAAAACCTATCCCTTGCACTTACTGATGTCTGGTAACTGAACGCTGGAGGGCAGCCTCTCTCCTCCTCACACCTTTCTGCAGAGGGTGAACTTGGTTAGCCTTAGACTTGGATCATTTTTTTGATTGTCTTTGGGTTTTTTTTTCCTCCCCAAGAAGAGCAGTCCACATAGCTCTTCTGTCTAAGAAGGACTGATGGGTATGATTTTGCCTAACTTGTAAACAAAACCCAAAATTTGCTACATTTCAGATTTATAAATCTTATCTGTCTATTGCTTATGCATCAGCAAAAAGAATTAACTCTGTAAACAAGAGTACCTCAATTAATCTAAATGAAGCCAAGCAAGTTAGAGCTTACATTCTGTGCATATACTGTAATGTCTCAGTGAGTATTGAGGCACTGGATTGAATCCACTTCATTTATCCAGCATAGTTTAGTTGTGGGATTTAAGTGTTTTGTGGGGGGAGGTTGTTTGTTTATTTTTAATTTTTTGAAATGTTTGATGCAGATACTTCTGAGAACTCAATTCTACTGCTTTAAATCTCAGGAATATTTGTGTGGGTATATTGTGGCCATTTAATGATTAATTATTAAAACCTCAGCTATTCTTTCATTTTCTTTGTTGTCTCCTTAAAGTAAGTTTTTAATGTAAAACAAATGAAGTGCGTGTTCTAGCTTGTGACTCTCCAAGTTACTTTAGCTGATAGAAGCCAAACTTACTTGCTTTCTCTGTATTGACCTAAGGCACTGGGATTTTTGCTGGGTGTATCTTCTTAATGCATTTAACTAAAAGGTGGGAATCTTAAAGCTGTATGGTTTTGTCCAGTTTTCATGAAGACAGAGAGACAGGTAGAGGGGATAGTTGCTCTATTTTTCCAGTGAGAAGGTGGCTGCTTGACTCTTCTATTCTGTGGATTCTCTGCTGTTTAGTAGAGAAAAGTGCAATAAACCATTAGTTCATAGTCTATAGAAGAGTAATGTGCATTCTTAAATGCTGGTTTTAAGTTAGTGTTGTCAAAAAAAGCACTTACTCCTTTTCTGTTATTTTTATAGTAATACACATCAGCAGATGGTCAGCAGAAGTGATAATACATCACTGGTCCCTATTTCATGTCTATCGCACAGCTTCCAGTGGGGAATTCATGCCACGTGTGAAAATGAACTGTATTGCCAGAACGACGTTGATAATTCACAGCTTTCTATTTAATTTCATTTGTCCCCAGACATTGCTATCTCTTGCTATTATTTAGTGCCAGTGGGTGATAGTACGTTGTTTTGTTTTGTTTTGAAATGCAGGAGAGAATAAACTAAGGCTGATCAGTAGAGTAATCATTTTGAGGAGATGATAAACACTGACATTTTGCCCTAAGCCAAGAATGTACAATGGTTGAGACTGCATAATCCTCTGGCCTGGGATGACCAAAAGGGTAAGTCAATAGCTGTAGTCTCTTAAGGGCTTAATCCAGATTCCTTAATTTGGGACTAGAACAAAATCCAGCAGGCAAGTCCCATTCAGCAGCATGGAATGTTTTTTTTCTCTGTAGCACCATCTATTCCAGGCAGCTGAGAACACCAGGCAGCTGGTATGTCTAGCCTGAAATTGTCTGGCCATTAGAAGCTGAGGTATAAGACATAGTCTGAAATGCCATAGTCAGAGGGGATAAGTCATGCAATCAGCAAGTCTTATCTAAAGCAGAGTTGCACGTTAGGATACATTTTGATACCTACATGTAAAGAGATGCTTGCACCTTTACTTTATAAGTGTGTGCTGATCTTGCCTAATGTGCTACCAGTTTTGAACCTGTTGTCGAAACACTGCTAGAAGTGGTAGGAGCTTCTGCTTTTTGCCTAATAGCATTCTGGTTAAAATGCATACCTAAGGAGCTGAGAAGCTTGGCTCAGAGCTCTCCTTGGTGTGACATTCACGGAGTCACGTCCCAGGAAACTGCATTAGCTGTAAAGCTAAAAGTTCATACCACACCTTACTTGGATCCTGGGTGACTTCCATGTCACGTGCATTGCTGTGGGGTTTTGTTTTAATTCTTGCAGCAACTTCCCCTGCAAGTAAATGTACTACCCTCGATGTTCCATCTTCTGTTGCCAGTAATCTTAATTGACCACTAGTAGCTAGAATGAGGTACTTGAGGGATTTGACACTTTGGAGGGGAGAAATATGTGTTCTGTCTCAAGTAATGCTTCTCTGAGCCAAAGTACTGGTCATGGATTTTACTTTTCTTGTAATGCAAATGGTGTAAGAAGTATGGCAAAACAAGTAGGAAGTTTATCTTGATGGCTCCTCAGAGGCTTCCGAATAGTGTCTCAGAGTAGACAGGGAGGAGATCCCTGCTTAGGCAGCTCAATTTATCACCTGTGACATGCCCATGAACTAACACTTCTGAGAGCCAAAGCTAAAAAAAACCAACATTTTACATGGAAAAAATAATCCAAGAGTAAGTTGTTGGCAGGCAGAGAACTTGACAGGAGACTCAGATTCTTGATTGCTTTAAGAGTGGGTTGATGAGATGGCTTCAGCAGCAAAATCAGTTTTGTAATATGGTTACTCCTGTGCTGTAGGTCTTCACTAAGACTTGCTTTAACTGTTAACTCCCATCTAGGTGCAGCTTGGAGGGGTTTTCTGAGGTGTAATCTTAGCTTGGTCTCATTCAGTGCTCTGGTTTATTAATGTGTATATTATATGTACATTTATAGATAATGTATTTACTTGCTGAGTAGCAAACATGCAACCTGAAATGGACCTTTTGGATTAAAGAATTGGTAGTTGTCATCTCCCCTCACATACTGGTGTGTATTATTTGTGTATATTGACCCTGTGCTAAAAGAATTGCTTAAATATTTTAAAAATAGTACTTTTAAATATTTTTAAAAGATATTTGTCTCTAGTACTGTATTTTATTAATTTATATAATTTAATTAGAATTAATTATATTAATTCCCTTTTGGAATTGTTTCCATTGCTTGCTACTACATCATCCTGCACTGGGGTTTTGTCACTAAACTGATGCAATTCTTTTATTGTTGAAGAATGCTACTTCACCAAGGTACTTTTGGATGCCATGACCATAGTTGCTGCTAAAGTTCATCATTCTGTGGTTACTTCCCTGTTACACTGTACAAAAGTTCAGCTTGGCTAAGGGTTATGTACAGCCTGAAGTTGGGATGTTCCCCACAGAGCAGATGTCACATGGTGTGTGGTCATTCAGCAAAATCTACAAGTGAATCAGGTGAAGAGTCACTATTTTAGAAGTGGAAGTGCTGGTCAGGGTGAGGGTGTGACTATACTACCTGTGGTATATCTGAGCCAGGCAGCTACTGCTGCTAAAGAGCTTTTTATGCCAGATTTAAGTATCTGTCATTTGACTGTGTTATAGGAGTGACAGGCCAATTTATTTCCAAGGTAAAACTTAATTTTAAGTAATGTCTTTTAGTGATTTACAAAATACATTTTTGTCTTAAGCGTGTATATGTTAAGGTGGGTTATTACTGCCATCTGCTACAAGATGGTACTGGGTATTTGCACTTTCCCAGTCATCCAGTTACAGTACAGGTAGAATCCAGGGGCTTCTTTCCCAGATCACTGCATCTCTGTGTTGCGAATTGTTAAAAAAATGAGGGATGCTTTGAGAGCTGGCATAACCTGGGGGAGCACACATCTTCTGCAACTCACTGACTATACAGAAAAATTCACTGGCTGGTGGTGTACTCTGAGAGGGGAAAACAATATTTGACATATTTTGACCATATTACGGGGTGGAATTTTTCACTTGGTTTCACTATTGTATTTGGGTTTTGTTTTTTAGTGGTTTGGGGGTTTTGAGAGTGGAAATTGGGCAAAGTGAAGTTGAATCAATGTTAATAGACTCAGTAGACTTCCTACTTTAGAGTAAGAAGTTCAGTATCCACAGTTTACTTCTTCCTTCAAAACAAAGATGGCTGGGGAATACTGTAAGATTTGCATGTGCTGATGACTGAGATCAGAGTCTGACTGAGATCAGAGTGGGCTGCAGCAGGGATGCTGGCTGTCAGTGCAGGGAGATGGGCTGCTCGGGGGGATCTGTCTCCATGGGAGTGGTCTCTCTTCTGGGTACGTGATCTGAGTGAGCTGCATTGAGCCTGCTAGCCGGGCACTTAGTGTTGTTGGCTTAGGACAGACAGTTGGTAGAGTCATGCATGCAAACATGGCACTGAGAGGGCAAAGGCTTCTTAATTCTGGCCTTGTTCAGTCACTGATTCTGCTTTGTTACACTGGCCAAATCACGGGGCTTCTCTGTGTGTCTTCTTGCATCTAAAAATGGGATAATTGCACGTTAGCCTGTTACCATACATTAATATTCAAGACCAAGTATAAGGGGGGTTTTGGGTATTGTTTTCTTCCATGTCACACTTTAAAATTTCCTACTACCATCTTTTCTCTCTCCTCTTCCACTCAAAAACCTCCCCACTAAAATATCCTGTATATAAAATTTTTGGTTCCATTCATTCCTTTGTGTTCACCAGGGCAGGCTTTTTTTGTTTGCTGTATCTTTTTAGTGGTGTAAGTAGTTTCAAACACCAGTCAAATTAAGTATTGTCTTTACTGATTTGATGTGGGCTTCTCCAGGTGTCCATCAGCTACCATACTTTTCAAGTTTGTCTGCTATAAGTGTTAAAAGTTGCTGATCTCTGGTAACAGATCTTGTGCCTTAATCCTTTTTTAAAGTAGTGGAGTTATGGTTGAATATTCTGGATGATAAGGAATGTGCTCAAACTCCCATGAACTTTTACAAATGTCCCTTAAGAGTTCACTGGTATTTTTGCTTACTTTCTTCCAGACTTTGTGGATTTATGTTATACAGACTGTGTTCATGTAACCTTTGCTGATAACCAGTTCAGTTGTATGTTCAGCACATTGTTACCACTGCCACCCAAAAATAATTAAATTGAGGGGTAGACTGGTTTTAGTTTGTATGAAAGACCTGAAGGTCATTGGCTTTAATGAGTAGTAAAGTTCACCACCTTTAATTACTAGGATCTTTTTAGAATGGTTTAACTTTTGCAAGGGACTGTATCTCCGTAACTCCTCTTTTTGTGTTCATTTTATGTCTGTGGGACACTTGTACAAATTTCAGACTTGCTGTGAGAGGGAAAGGAGCCAGGTAGCCTTTTTAGAAGAATCTTTGCACTCTTATTTTCATTCTCAGGTACTTCCGAAAATATTTAAGTTTTTAATTTTGCTCAAATTCTCTGTAAATAAATGAAAGCCTTTCAGCTAGAAAAGCAGAGGTCTGGATCTTGTCCACATAATCCTGAAAATTCTGCCCTGTTGCTGTAATGACCAGTATGTGCCTCTTGTTATGAGTTATTTGATCACTTTTTGTTTGTTTTGCTTGTGAGAATGTGAGGGGGAAGAAGAACATTTTAATTTATGAACATGTCAATAATTTCACTGCTTTTATTTTTGTTGTGCCTTAAAATTTTCTATTAGTTCTGTCTTCTGTGTGCTGAAGATCTTAACTTTCATATGTCTTTCTTTGTTCAGATTATCACTTTCCTGTGTATAATTTATTAACATGTGAAATTATCCTTTGTAGGTGTGATTATTCCCGTTTCCTACTTCCCTTCTTCTCTGAGGTTCCCAGCACAGTTTGTTCTTCCTGCTTTGACTGCCTTTTTACAGATCCAGAGTGCACAATGTATTTAGATGCCTTCACTGTCACGCTGTGTGTGCTGCTGTAGCCAGATAGGGCTAGAATCAACCATCATTTCTTTTACTCCAAATTTACATCTTTAATTATAGTCCTCTAACTCTTTCATCTTCTTTTTACTTGAACTATTCCTGTTAGTGTCCTCCTCCATTCCCTTCCCTACAGTCATGTTTGCAGGTGGTATCTCTTGCTATATCTGCATTTCTTCAGCAGACAATAGACTACTTATAGACTTGTATTATTTCAGTTGAGCAGTTTGTTCAGGGCTCTTTTTCTTTAGTGTATGTTTCTGTCGAAACAACCAGATTAACTCTTGACAGGTTTTACTTGATTGGCCGTTACTGTAAAATTCTTGTGTGTTGTTAATATTTCTTTTCACTTTTCCTTTGTATTTACAGGGTTTTTTTCTTAATGTTTTTCACATTCTAGGCACAACATAGGCTTTCCCATTGTAGAATGTTGCTCTGAAGGAGACTTTATTCTTTCCAAACCACCAGACACAGGGGGACTAATCTCTTTTGGCACTGTAGCTGAGCAGTTGGTGTATGAATTGGGCAATCCGCAGCGTTATCTTTTACCAGATGTTACATGTGACTTTTCCCAGGTTTCCATCACCGAAATTCCAGGTTAGTCCTTTTTCATGTAAAGACATCTGTGTCAATGAAGTGTGCTATCGAACAAAAGCAGCTACTTTAACTTCCATGTAGTCTCTGCATATTTCTTGTTAAATCAGTTACTTAGAGTCATGCTGTATTAAACTGATACTTTCAAGGACGTTTGCTAGAAATTGCTTTAGGAATTTCAAACATAATCTGAATTATCTTTCTGGCTGACTAATTTATATTTTCGATCACTACTCCTTTTGCTTTACTTTTTAATGCATGTTTTGCACCTATCAAGTCTTTAAACGATGTATTCAGTGTGAACAACGTTGAGACACCTTCACTATGATTTCAGTATTTTTTTAAATTGCAGCTAAATTCCTTTTCTCAAAAAAAAATGTTTTGTACATGTTTTTACTTAGGGCTTTTGAAGTGTTGGTAGCAATGAAAGGCTGTGTTGTTCAAGGCACTACTTGGTAATGGTGTTTTTTTTAGTCATGTAGGTGGATCATAGTAAGTGGTTGGAGCATGATCAGGTACAGGATTTCCACCAGAGGATCTTTTTTTAAAAAGTTAATTTACAATCCTCAAAACACTTAACAGCCAGTAGACTAAAGATGGATATAATGTTCAGGATTTAGTTTCAAAAGGAAAACAAAAAAAACCCAGGCTTAACAGATTCAGAGAGCTGTAATTTGAGTAAGACAGCTTGAAAAAAATTTTATCTACTGTCATCTAAAGTTTGCTTTTTACTGCATCTATATTACATTTTTTTCTTTCTAAAGGAACTTACTTGTGATAGGATGCTAAGTGTCTTTCTAAAGCTTAGAACAATTGAAATCTCAAATTAAAAACTCAGTGGGATAAAAGTGAAAATGTAGTAACATGAAAAATATTTTGCTTGAGTAATAAAGTACTGTAACATGGAACAGTGAATCTTCTGCAACAAAACCAAACAGCAGTCTGATAAGGCCAGCTTGCTGCTCTTAGCCCCTAGACTTTTTCTTTTTAAAAAAAGAAACCCTAACCTTCCTATGAACTTTTAGCTTGCAAATGACCTGATATGACATGTTTGAACTTAAAATGAACTTTCACATGAACTTTCAGTTAGTCCTCTTAGAAATATCACAGATGGAAAATGGGCAGATTGCTTAAATATTTTAGTTTGAAGTGCTTTGACACGTACACCAGTAAAAACAGGCAAGCTATCTAATTTTGCTGTTTATGTTGCCAGTTTTATTGTCCTGCTGGATTTCTTGCAGTGTTTGAGCTGAGAGGTGCATGTTTTCTTTTTATCAATGGATGCTATCTACGCATTTGGTTTTGTGGTATTTTTTTTCTGTGTATTACACTTTCACCTGGAACATAAAACTCTTCCAGATCTTCACCCTGAATGGATGGATGTAGATCTATATTGAGAGAGTTAAATTAACCTCATGTCAGTCTTGAGAGAGAGTGATGATATTATTTGAACGGTGTGTAAAAATTTGTACTGGTGATATTTACGTTTTTACATATGTTTTGATCTGATCTTTTCAGAGTATTTGTGTGAAGCATTGAACTGCTTCTTAAATATTTGCAAACACAGGTTAGGCACAGGTGAACTACACTATAATTCTGTCTCTTAAACATGAGGTGCCGATCCTGCACTGCTGATTTTCTAGCAGTGGCACCTACTGATATTCTCCAGCTCAAACTTAAACCTGATGCCATCGCAGCAATTTTCTCCATTTGTTTTTGGCATTAATGTTGCTAACACTGAACATGGTTGTTGCCCTGGAACATATGTTCAGACTGTTTCTGTTATTGACAAGAAAGCTGAAATTAAGTTACCCTTCACTTACTAAGCTCTCAGCCAATAGCTCTCACTGGTTTCTCACCTTGTTCTGATTCTTTACCAGGTGAGGGACTGCAGTACGCTCCAGCTGCAGTAAATTGTATGCTCTGTGTTTGTGTGCAATAACTGGATATTAAGAGGAAAATAACTATTGAGTCTAATGTCCTAAGGCTGCTTTCTTTGTTAAGTATTTTTAAGTGCGTGAATAAACATTTCAATCGCCCTTTCAAAAGGCTCATGGAAGTCATAAATTCAGTCACCAGTTTGCTGCTGTTCTTTCTAAGGCAGGAAGGACTGTTCTCTGAAAGGTTCTCTCTTCTAGGCAGTACAGCTATCAATGATTTGCTTTTTGATTAGGTGCATTTGATTAATATATATCACAAAAGAATATCTTTGAAATTACATTGAGGAAGCTGAAATATTGATTTTTAACCACTGTAGGTTTTGATGGTGGAGCAGTGAAAGTTTGTGGAGCAAAAGGATTGCCTCCTTCAACATTTTATAAGGTATTACCTCATTTTGTGGTGTGAAAGATATATTTTGATGACAAAATCTTACATTTTGGAGAAAATACTAAAACTTAGCACTATCCTTGTCTTCTCTGCCCCAAGAGTAAAAGAAAGAGGTGGAAAATTTGAAAAGGCAAACCTTATTTGATACATAAAAACATGTTGCTTTGTTTAAAAAGTCTATATTGGTATAGATAATGATTGCCAGAGGGCATTTATAGCCTGTCAGTACTGAATTCCATGTAACTTCATAATCCCTTTATCATTAGGTAAATGCCACTTATCTTGATGGCTTCAGAGCTACTGCAGTCTGTCCAGTGGGAGGCCCAAAGGCGATACAAAAAGCAAAACGCACTGCAGAAAGTATTCTGCAAAGGTTGGTATTTGTGTCTTGGAAGGGGTTCTGGCTTTCTTACTTTTTCTTTCCAGAGGTGATGAAAATAGAACAGTGACACGTGATAGTGACATGACTAACCTTGTATGAATCCCAGAAGATTATAGTTTTCCTATTGGGATGACATTTCAAGACTTAAGTAGCCTTTTCAAGAAAGCTGTTTTCAGTATATAACTGCACTTCAGTTACATTTGACAGAGTGAGAAAAGTGCCAAATATATTTGAAAATAGATGGCTGGAGAGAAACCCAAGTTAATGAGGAACAAGCTGTGATTGAGATTAAATTTTATTTAATGCCAGAGATAAACCCATGTCAAACTAGTTTTCAGCAGCTTTCACAGAACTTTTTTATGAAAAGACTTTCTGATATGAAATGTAGGAAGTTTACCAAGTTTGTGTTTAAAACACACTTATTTAACTACCTTCTAAAATGTGACCCAGTGATTGTTTTTTGGTTTTTTTGCTAGAACAGTTACAATACCAGAGAGAGTGATAAACTTTCAGTTGTATTGCCATGCCAGTATATTTTGGCGAGGAGGGATTCCTCTTAAACATAATTCTGTATCAGGACTCTCTCAGTGCTTACTCCACTAGCTCCAGACTTTCTAGTTAAGAGATCTATTTCCTTGTGCCATATTTTATATAAAGCTTCTTCCTCATCCTGTTGTAGACCCATGCAGAAACTACACTTGGAAAGTCAGAAATCCAAGGTTTACTGTAGATTTGGAGTGATGGTTCACATGCCTGTGTGCAGCACAGTGGTGAAGGAGGAGTTGTCTGACTTCCCTCAAGAGATATGGCAGATGAGAGCAGGCTGATGGGGCTGTAAATTGCAAATGCTAAAAGTTTGTGTCCAAGAGCTATTGAGAAAATCAAAGTCTGGAAAACCCTTCAGGAAATGTTAAATACAAAGACTTGGAGACTCAGAACCTCTGAAAAGCCATCTTTCTGGAGGCTAGGTGGTTATTTCAGGAAAAAAATAGAATGGTATGTTTTCCATTTCATGTTTGCACTTGGACATTATTTCAGACTGGACTATGTGAATCTTTGTCTGATTGAAACATAGTGGTACTGCTGCTGTCTCTGTGACATCTAGAAAATTAGTTCAGCCTGTTTACTGTGCTCTCTTGAGTAATCATCAGAGGAAAGCCAATGTGAAGTAGTTGAAGGCTAATTAACTGGTGTGGTAAGAGGCCTCTAGCCCATTAGGCATGCCTGTGGGCAAGTTCTCTGTTTTGAAAATTGCCATATACAAAAACATATTCTCCATCTCAAATGTAGTCTCAGACAGTTTAAAGTGTGGAATTGTTTCTTTGACACATCAGAAGATTGGTGTATGTCAGCCCAGATAGAGGGTAAGAATTAAGCTGCTCTGATCCCTCTCAAAGAATGCTCTGTCAGCAACTGTACTCTTTCAGAAACATCGACATCAGCTTTTTAACAATTTCAATTCATAAAAACAGAATTGTCAAGGTTGGAAGAGACCTTTAAGATCAGCAAGTCCATCAACCTAGCTCCATCACTATAATCCCTAAATCACATCACGCAGTCCCAGGTCCAGACACCTCTTAAACACCTCCAGGAATGGTTACTCCACCGCCTCCTTGGGAAACCTATTCCAACACCTGACAGCCTGAACAGTTAAATGTTTTTTTCTCATGCCTAATCTGGGTCTCCCGTCTCAGCTTAAGGCCATTTCCTCTGGTCCTCTCACTGCAGGTGCAGTAGAAGGAACTGGCCTCATCCTCAGTACACCCTCCTTTCATGTGGTTGTAAGAGAGTGATGAGGTGTTTTCCTCCTTTTTCCAGGCTAAACAACCCCAGCTTCCTCAGCCATTCCTTTTAAGATGTGTTTTCTAGACCTTTCACAAGCCTTATTGCCCTTCACCGGACGTGCTCAAGCATCTCAATGTTCTTTTTAAAGTGAGGGGCCCACAACTGAGCATTCGGATTTGAGGTACAGCCTCACTGTGTACAGGCACACACTGGCTCACATTCATCTGGCTGTCAGACAGCACCTCAGAGTCTCTTTCTGCCAAGCAGCTCTCAGGCCACTCTTGCCCAGACTGTGGTGCTGCCTGCAGTTGTGACCCAAGTGCAGGACCCAGCACTTTACCTTACTGAGTGAACTTCATGGAGTTGTCTTTGGGCCATTGATTGAGTCTGTCCAGGTCTCTCAAGAGAATGTTCTAAGGACAGGATCTTTCCGCTACCCAGCTTCCAGTCTGTTCTAGGTTAAGTTTTGTCCAGTAGTCTAGCAGCAACAAGTGCAGAAAAAGGTGAACAGATTTAATGTGCTTGATTTAAAAAGGTCAAATTAGTTGTTACCCTAAGACATTGAGCAGTTTTGGCAGCTTGTAAGGTAACTTTTGCTTCTTTCTTTACTTGTTTATTCATTATTGAAAGCAGAAGCAATTTAGCAATATGTGTGTGAAGAAGCCTTTTTGAAATAGTCTCTGGTGTCCTTTTATTTTCATGATTCTCTGTTGTGTTACTTACAGGTGAAAGGTCTACAAATGACTCACAGAATGTATTTTTAACTATAGTATCTGTAACTGTATTGTTTGTAGATAAATAATTTAAAATTAAAACTTATTACAGACACAGTTTGCAAATTTAGTTACCTTGAATGAGTTTGTCTGTCTTATTTTTTATCTTGTCAAAAATAAAGGTGTCCTCATTTGTAATGGATGAACACCCTTCCATCTCTTTACAGCAATTAAAAAATGTATTTTGTATTAGTGTCACTATTTCAGATACTGTGATTATATTTATGACAACAATGATACATTAGCAGTATCTTCATATGTTCTGCCAAGGCAAAAAATGTTGCTTGTTCCACCAAGCAAAATATATATCCTAACAGAATTCAAAATTTTCAACTGATAAAATCTTCTATACTGCTACTTGACAGAGTTAACCTCTGTGGACCACACAGGGCTACTTCAGATAATAATTTCAAGACAGTTTACTAATAAAAAAAATCATTTGTTGCAGGACTCGTCTTATTTTCAGTCAGCTTGGGTATGAAGATTACAGTGCAGTTAACATACAGGTTTTAGGGTCTGAAGATACATATGGACCTCATGCTAGAAGGAGTATAGATGGTGTAAGTATGCAGTGGAGTGTTCTTAAACTTTTACTGACCTCTTTTAATCTTTCCATATTGTTATCTTTTCCACAACTTTAAAGGAAGTCACTATCATCTTGGGAATTTCACCCCTTCATGTTGCAGAGAACTCACTGTCACTACTTAACATACAAAATTAACACTGACAAGGTCTTTGCAGTATTGGGTCTTCCAGAGGCACTGATAGGAAATCCTACAAAAATGTTCTTTTACTCTGTTTTGATGTTCTCCTAAAGAAATACTTTGTTATAATAACTTCTGTGGCATAGACTTAAATTGCATTAGATGTAATGCTAAAAGACTACATTATAAATATTGCAATCAGGAAATCTCAGCATTAATGTTGCCTGCACAACTTCAATTGTCTGTGAGTACTGCTTGAGAAATAGTCTTTAGCTATGTAATTCTGCACAGTGACTGCATATGTAAGAGTATGAATGATGGCCATAGCCACTGCAGCTGTGATATCCATGGTCTGCTTTCCTAATCTAGAGAAAGTAAGTCCTTTTTAAAGGAAAAAAGGACTGTAAATCATGTCCTCACTTAAAAGCAGTTTAAATATTTAGACAGTTGAGTTTGTTCCAAAACAGTAGCATTTAATTCTTCTTTGTCAGTGGCAGTCTTGCAAAACTCTTAAAGTACACGTGGCAAAACTCAACTCTGAGTTTGTTCTTACGAGTGCCGACATTTAATAGCCAACAGTTTGTATCTAAGGGAAATGAGAATGTGATGTAGAGAAGGACAGTGGACTTGTTACTAGTGAAATTGAGTGTTCTTAGAGACTGGTCAGGTTCTATCTGCAGCTATTCATTTCAGTGCTTGAGTTTCAATTTCCTTCAGCAAAGCAGCAGGAGTTGTTTCCAGAAGGTTGAGCTTTATAATGTGGTCTTTCTCATTTTAGGACCATAAAACTTGCAATTTTAAGTGTCTTACTAAGAGTGCAGAATCAAAATTCTGAAACATAGGAACAGATGTTCCGGATGTTCAGCTTGTCTGTGTTCTGTTTGTACCAACTCCTTACTGTTATACATTGTAATACATTCTTTAATTGAATTGTTATTTTCTGTCTCATTGTACAAAGTGAATAATGAGTTGAAGAAGAGCATGGCACTTCTCATGAAGAGAGGAAAAGCACTCCCTCCCAGTTGTTCAGTTAGCCTTGCTTATAGTACATTAAAGAAATATTTTAAATGAAAGAGAGTATTTGTAGTACTTTCTGTATTTCCAGCCTCAGTTCCCAGGTCCTATATTAAAAGTAAACAGTGTTATCGCCATTGTATGTGCTTCTCATACATGCCTGAAACAGGATGTGGGAGCTAAGGCTGAAATACAGGAAATCGCTCTATTGCCTTCCCCCTTCATACTTCCTCCAGCATTTTAGAAGAAACTAGCCAGGGGAGCTTTCATCTGGAAAGCAGCCGTGGTAGCTTGAGAAAAGGGGTTGGGGAGTGGAGTTTGCTTTTCCATTTAAAATACAGAGTCGTAGAATCCCAAGGAAAACATTTGCTCATTGGGGCTTCAGGGTAGGGATAATGTAGTCCCTTAAACACTCTTTCCTACCACGTCTTTCCATGCAAACTTAGACCTGGTTATTTGGGTTACAAATCATAGTGCTCAAAAGCAGAGCCATACTACACTAGACAGTATATTAACACATAAGGAAACTAGTTTGTGCTGTGAGAGTTCTACCATGTAAATTTGAAGCAAATAAGCAAATGCATAAGTGAATACCAAGACAGAAAGTTGAACAATATTTGGAGCTCAGTGTAGATATATGGTGTGGCTGGACTACTTACCATGCACATCTGTCAAAACTGGTGCAGTGGTTGTGACATGCTGTGTATTCTGTATATGCTGTGAAATCACTGTGTCCCCCAGCCTTAGGTAAGCCTGCATACTGCAGTCTGAGCTGCTGTGTGGAGTATTGACTGTTCCTGACAACACAAAATATCCTTGAGAAATAGGAAAGAGTGGCACTTCTTTTTCTCAGACTTCTCTGCCTGTTGATGTGGTCACTCTGATAGCTTGCCTTGTCAGCACCAGCCCAGTGTGAGCTAGAAAGGGACCTGAATCAGCACTGAGTAATTTTAGAGGGGTTTGATTTTTAGTATCTCCTGTTCTGTTGGGGAGGAAGGAGTTTTATGACAGTGACACAGCATCAGTGAGTTCATGGTTTGGAAATCTGGAACGTGTTTCATGTAAAAGCTATTTATTAATAGTACATCAGGCATCAGAGTTTGCTACATAAAAACTGTATGTGCTCTGTTAGTTTTCTGCTAACCTTTTGTCAATTGATTTCCAAGACATTGTTAAGACTTTGTTTTGCTGGTTGTTTTGTTTTGTTTTGTTTTCCAGTTCTGATACTGTAAGATTAATGGCTTCAGCTAATATACCCAGTTTTAATACTGGGTTCATCCACTTAAAACAGGATTCAGCTAATTTTCATAGATCATTGTATCTTGAATTTGCAGGCAGTGAGGTAAACATGGAACTTTAAATGGAATGGTGATTATGTGGTACAGTTTAGAACCAGAAAGCAGATGTGAATGCATGAATATGTTTTTTTGCAAGAATGTTTCCAGTTGATTATCATTTGTAGTAATTTATGAAACTTGTGATAGCTTTGGGAACACCGAAAGTTAAAATTGTGAATTTTTTGGTTTTGTTGTACGGCTGCATACTTTTTGTGAGTTGATTCCAGTGGTAGATCCTTTAGTGGCTGGAAATAAAATTTTTGGGGAAATAAAATTTTAAGTGAGAGACAGTACTTATCTGCAAGGACAGATGTTTTGGTTAGAGTAGGGAGCATAGTACTGATCTAAAGGTTTACCTTTAGAGAGAATATCTGCTCTTCTCTCTGAAAATGTGGTGGTTTTTACAAGTTCTGTTCTCACATTTATCTCCCAAGGATTAGGTTTGAATTCTTTGTGTGGACAGATATACTTCATTTTTGATGCTTGCTAAGAGAAGTGAACCTGGTTCTAACTTGGCCCCAGAGTACTCTCACTGCACTTAGAATAAGAGCAAAGTTTGTTTGCCAGTTCCACCGACAGTGAAGCCAAGTATTTGGTATTGTTAGTTACAGTACTTGATTCTTGGAGAATGCTGGAGAAAAGGCACAGTTCCTGAGTGACTTGAAATACCCAACAGTTGATTCCATGGTATTCCAAAATAAAGATAATGAGAAGTTAACAAAAAATTATATGGTGGTGGGTAAAAAGTCATGGAATGATTAGACTTGAATGCTGACCTGCAGTTATTTTTCAGTTTTGTAAATTTAACAGTGTTTTGCATTTCATGTAAGGTAGTCTAATTTCAGCCTTTTTGAAGCAGGGTCCTCGGGAAGCTGTTATTTGGCTTGCTGTACACCATAAACAGAGAGAAGCTGTAGAAATCTTCTCCAAAGAGATTGCACCAGCTGGAACTGGCATGGGTAATTATTTATATCATCTTCCAAGAATTTTAAAGCTACTTTTTGTTCTCTGAGCATGCCTAGCACTCAAAAACTTAGTCATATTAAGCTTCCTTATGTTGTTCATAGTGAAATAATAATTTTAAAGGTATATAAGCTTGGTGTAGAAATGTGACAGACATTATCAGAATGATAAAATGAAAATCCTGGAAGTTCACGGTTCTATTCCTTTTAGATTCTTTATTCTTCCCTTGCTGCTACTGTTCCTCCCTGTTTTTTTTTCCTTATCGTCATCTGTTTCCCGATATGTGACTGCACTGATTAATTTTTTACCATGTTCCTAAAACTTAGTAATGCTATTGGGCTTTGCTGGCAGTAAACACCGAGTGTTACTCAACTGGCATAAATACACCTCAGTGTCCAGCTATAACACTGCAGTTTATGAAGAGATGTGCAGATTGAGAGTTTTGAAGGTTCTTTTCATACTTCATTATCTGGTGTTACTGTGAAGGATTTTTATTGATGCTATTGTACTTCTAACTGTTTAAGGTATGGCTGCTTGTGTAAGTAATTACAACATTCAGCTATAATTTAAAAAAATTTAATGCTGCAGTGATGGCGCTGACCATCTGCATCCTAATTCACAGTGTGTATTAAGTACCCAACTTAAATTCTCATCCAGCAGTATTAAATCTAAAGATTTATGTGACATAAATTACTACTGTCAGAGGCTCTTAGGGCTGTTTACTGACATGCTTCCCAGTGCTTAAACAACCACATAGTCATTATTTTTTTTTAATTTGTGGAAGATATACTGCTTCATACAGTCACTTCTTTCAGTTGTTGTTTTGTGGTAAATTTCTGTATTACCTGTGCCCATAAACTCTTACATAAGCAGAGAAGGGTCAGGTTTGGGATCTAAATGCTTAGTAAGCTACTTGTTGATGTGAAATATGTTTAAAGCAGTGATTAAGAAGAATGTTTTTAATTTTCTTTCTTTGGTGAGATTTAGAATTTTGCAACACTGCCAAAGAGTAATTAGTGGTGTACTAATAACTGCATGAGCTTAATGATGCTTAGCTTCTGACAGTAGAGTAGAATTCCAGACCTTGCTGTGAAGAGCAGAACAAAGAATTCTTGATGCTTAATTGTCTTAAAATGGGCATCTCCACAGACAAGACTTGTAGAGGTGGGTAAGTGATCCTGGGAATAGAAGCCAGAACTAAGACTGTTGAGATTGTTGTTGTCTTAGGTGAATTCTCTAATAAACAGCACCTGATGTTTGTTTCTGTCCCCCTTTTCCCCGAGCTTCTTCCCTCCCCTCCATTTCACTGGGACGTTTTTGCAAATGATTACAATTCTCCAGAGTGTCACAGCTTCGGTGAGAGGCAGAACATGCCCCATGGCAGTGTGCTCATCCTTGTGGGAGGGTCAGAGTGTCCACAGGCAGAGCACCCGAACATGAGCCTTGCGTGCCCTGTGTAAGTGCTCTGGGCAGTGAGCACCTGAGGTCCCATTCTGTACAGTGCTGTACCACTTTTTCTCACTGGGCATTGAATAAAAATAGCTGTGGCTGCTGTCTCTTATAGAGCATGCCTATCAAATATGGTTCTGTGCTGTGTTAACCACATGGATCTGTGTGGTGTAACTACGTGTGGCTTTGTTCTGCCCAAATGGCAGCAGTTGTGGGGATACACACCAAGTGAGGTTTTAAGCATGAAAATCCTTTGAACAATGAAATCTTGTGTTTCAAAGATGGCCAGCTTGGTCACACCCCTCCCAACTCTCCTGTATTAGTTCCTATCCAGGAGGTGAGATAGTGACTATGAGAGTCATTGCAAATAACCCTTCTTTCTTGTTCTGCACGTTCTTTTAATGAAGAACAGAGGAAAAGCAGGAGCAAATTACAAATCTTTCATAATGGACCTCAGGGAGGAAGGAGAAGTTGTTGACTTGCAGAGTGATGTCACCTGAACTGAAACACTTTATTCCATTATTTCTGGACATTTAAGAGTGACCTTTATAAATAAAGTACACTTTTATATCTATTGGACAAAAAGGAAAAAAAAAAAACCGAAAAATATTTTCTCTTCTGCTTGGACTGTATCTAGAGGTTGAGAAGTATTATTTTTAACTATATTCTTCTTTCCCCTCAGTAGCAGTCTGGTGCTTCTTACTCTTAAGTGATGTGTAGGTAGTTGTACAGATAATAATCTTCATATATAGCACCTTTCGTCCAAGATCCTTTAGCAAGCTGTGTAAAGATGATCAGCTAAGCTTTCTAGCATCTAGTAGCATTGGAAAATATTCTGTCTGCTTTACAGATGGTTTCCTGAGATAGTGAAAGAAAGCATAACCAAAAAAGAATGTGAATTGAGTCCTTGGTTCTGCTTTCCCTTTAAGAAATACTGAAGAGCAACTCCACCAATATTTAAGGGGATCAAGCTGGCTAAAAGTTAGGAATAGGGAGTAGAAGAGAAAAGAGATTGAGAAAAGAGATTTGATGGCTCAGAATAAGGATGGAGAGTCACAAGGACTACTGCTGCATCTTTTGTAGTGAAATCTAGAAGCACTGTCACTTCTGGTGTTTCATCAGGTGGTTTTAGCCTGCTAGTCACTACTTGTGGAGCTGTCAGCTAGAGTTGGTTGGTAGTTTTATTTTGGCAATATGATAATAGGAAAATAACAAACTGTATGTAAAATAGGTATTAATTTATACTGAAAGCCTAGTTTTGGTGTTTTTTACTTAGGCTGAGTTTAAATCACTTGAGTCAAAATGTTTTATCCATTGGCTTGATAACCTTTGGAAGGAGTTTTCAGTTGTGGTTTTTCAGATTTTGCAGGGAACAGCAGTAAAATGAAAATAAGTTATTTTCCTTCCTGTATTAAAAAATCACATGACAGTTTTGTTGAGGAGTGATCTTTGTAATGCTTCACTTCAGAGACTTAAAACATTGAATATTAGGTCTTGAGTATCATATGTACTTTTTTGTGAATTTAGTCTTAATGTTAGTATTTAATAACTTCTGACTTACTTTGCAGCATATGATTTTTGAGTATGATAAAACTTCTGGGCATTTGTATATGTCAAGGATAATAAAACTTAGGCCTCATAAAAGGAGCATTGTGTAGCTTCTGATCAATTTGAGAGTGTTGATTCCTCCCCCCTCCCTTCCACATCAGTGGAAGGACAACCATCTAAAGACATCCTGTCAATCTGACATTCACAGTTTCTTAGGAAATCACATCCTCTGCATAAAATGAAGGAATGTTGTCTATATGTTGAAATGGGCTGAAGCCTATGTGTGTTTGTGCTCTGCAGTATGCAAGGAGTTAGACTTGCAAGAGAGACTTTTGCAATGTTGCATTTTTTAAGGAGCTTCCATAGTCAACAATGAATGACTGAGATTTTCCTAGTTATTCACTGACTTTTTTCCCTAATGCTTTTTAAATTTCCATTTTTGTTGAAAGCCCAGCAGGGCACATTACCATGCTTCCACAGGAATTGTTTTTAAGTATTATTAAAACTGCAGATGAGACTTTTAAGCCCAGAGAAGCATTTGAAGTTACTGTATATAGACATGCCATGTTGGAGAGTAATTTGTTGTTTATTTTCTGTTTGGAATGGATAACATTTACTGTAAACTTCTGTTGAGTATGGTATTTAGTTCACAAGTTCAAATGCCTAATCAGTTCTCATTTGGATTATGCTGTTCTGATGAACTTAAAGGGATACATACTATAAAAAAAGGCCAAACATCTCTTTGGCCAAACATCTCTTATTCCATCTTTTAATATTTTTTTAAAATTAATACTTGAGTTTAATCTTTTAATTGATAAAATTATTCATTCTGTTTAGTCCTCCATAGTCTGAAAGTTGATAATAGTCAGGATTTTTTTTTTGACAGCAAGCAACAAGTTTGCTTGGCTTTATGCATGTTGGTCTCCTGGAAAAAAGAATAACTTTCAATCTGCCTGTACTGTTTGGCTCTTATAGTGGGGTCTTCACAGCTGTTTTCCTGTTCTGTAAAGTGAGATTCTTATGCTTGGCAGTGGAGGATCCTGGACACATAGACTCAGATTTTTAAATCTGTAGTAGGTTATAGGAGTTCAGTGCAGTTCTGCAATGTTCAGTCCATAGAAGTTCACCCTCACTTCATAAAAACTAGCAATACTCAGTGAAAATATCTTCATTATGTACAGTACAGTCAGCCAAACTATTTAATGTCTTTATGTTGTCTTCTTTAATTCAAATGCTTTATTCTGAATGAAACATGGAATAGAAGAGGCTCAAGAAGAGCCTTACTGTGGGAATCTGGCGTTCATAGTTTGATGGGGAGTTCAGTAGCTAAGAAATGTTTTACTAAGAGCTGAAATCATGTGCTGACCCTTATTTCACATTAAAATGACCGGAGTTTGACACTAAGATGACAGCTGGTTAATGCAACTTGAGATTTTAAAGTGCTTGAGTATATGTAAATATTTTGACTGATGTCCTAAGTGTGTTGGAAGATACTTTTAGAAATGTCCTTGCTGTAGCAGTTCACTGCAGTCCCCGTTTTTTTTGAGAGTAATACTGCAGAAGATAAACTATCTGCTGTTTTCAGAGAACATAGATAGAATAATTAAGAACATACAATTGACCCTTGTAAAAAAAGGTTGTATGCATTTTGCACTGGTGCTCAACCGTATTGGAAGAACTGCTGAGTATAAAACCTGAGATTTCAGATTTCTCTAGTTTTTTAGATTTCTGATTTCTCTCTCATTTTTCTTTCATCACTTAAAAAATAATGCTTGACAAGTGGACTACTTCGGCTGGTTTTATGTATAAAACCATGTATTATTCCTTAGAATATGCACTAAATACATTAATGTTGGCTGAGTTAATTCAATCACTAGAAGTATAAGGGTCAAAAACTGAAAGCTGTTCAGCAAGAGACATCACTGTGTCTTGAAATTCTGTGAAACTTCAAGAAAAACACTTAAGTTTTATTAAAATGCTTAAAACTTTTTAAATTTCAAGTAGTTGGAGCATTTTCATGCTTTTTTACTCCAAAACATTTTACAAAATGCTTCATGCAGTCAAGCTTCCTTTGTATATTGCATAATGGTTTATTCTGTTGAAAAAATACAAAATTGTACAGCAGGCTTTGTTTTTGATTTTTCTTTTTTGTAGATTAAAGTAGATTAAAAAATAAGAAGTAATAATCCAAAAATTAGGTATGACCATTCAAGTAGGATTGATCTAGGGTAGAGGGACTATTAAGGAGGCAAAACATCAGGCTTTTCCACCATCTGTAAATCCTGTGGGGAGTAATGAGAGCTGGAAGGAAAGAGGCTTGTTTTGCTGGAAATCTGCATCTCATAGGTTTATTGCAAGTTCCAACCAGGGCTTTTTATGCTGTGGGGCACTTCACAGGGTGTGGTGTAAATGACATAGATTATAATGTGTTAGAACATGGTGGTTCTGTATATTGAAATAGGCACTTATTTCATAGGGCTGATTTCATATAGGGCTGATTTTATGTGTCTTTTACCAGGGCTGGTTTTTCAGCGGATCCATTCCCTGAATTGCCCAGCTGATAGCAACATTGCTTTTCCCAAGTAGTCTTTAGTTTACCTGCTACCTTTGCTCATGAAATTTATCAGAAACTTGCTGTCTTTTCCAGCATATCATATGTGATTTTTAGAAGAAATTGTATTTGCAAGTCCATCCACAAATGGGTTTACAGGGTGAGAAAATAAAAAAGATCAAGAGGCAGCTGGAGAGATAAAATATACATGAAAAACTAGAAATGGTCAAGCTGATGTAGCAATGAGTGTATCCTGATTGAGCTTCACCTTGTATTATTTACATGGATATCTGTTCCTACATCTCTGCTCACAGGGGAGTACCAGTCATAGGGTGTTAGTGTGCTTTGGTATTCTTTAGATTCCTCTCCATCCTTCAGATTTGGATCAAAATTGCCATTGGACCAAAAATTTGGGAGTCTGCAGGTGTGCTGGAAGAATCATGGACACAAAGGAAGAAAACCTGACAAATTAGTTATACATATGTGTATACACAGAAGATGATGGTTTGTTTTTTGTAGGATACTTGGGCTGAAAAGAAGACTTAAAGTAGGCTAGAGGAAGGAGTCATAAAATGAAAAGACTGTGTGAAGAATTGTGCAGATTATCAAAGAAAATTATCAAAGATTATCAAAGAAAAGCACTTTCTAACTAACGATTTATTTATTTAATAGGTTCAGTGTAGATTTAAACCTTTAAGCACAGCTTCTGAAGGAAGGGTCTCACACCAGAGCTTAGTCACCTAGAAAGGAGTAAATTTACCATTCTTTGTGCCTGAAGTTTTTCCAACCATGTCATATATTTGGGAGTTAATAAAAACAGTGGAATCCCAGTAGTGTAATCCCCAGTACTCATTCATTTAAAGTGCCCAGCCAGCTGGAGAATTTGTAGTTCCCAGCTTGGTCCCCAGCCACTCTGAGGAAATGAAAGGCTTTTGGGTCAAAATAAGTGTCATGATAATTCAGTTTGACACCAAACAAGTACTGCTTACAGAAGAACAGGCTATAGTTGCATTGAAAGGAAGGTCTGCCATCTAAAGGTAATCAACCACCCCATTTTGCAGTGCATCAGTTTTATGCTATTCTGAGACACAGAATGGCATAAAACAGTGGTGGTGAGTTCATTAGCTTGAACTGAAGCAACTTGTTCAAGAGGTTCAGTGGTAGTGGATGAGACAATATGTTTATCTGCCTGGGGAAACTAAGGAATGGAGCTCTGGTGACACAAAATGGTCATGTGAAGTTTCTGGGAAAGTAGATCAAAGAGCTCCAATTTAGCTGAGAATCTTAGTGATTTGAGATTGCAGCCTGATTGATATTCTCTGCAAGTATGACAAATTGATTGTGTCATTGTAGATAAAGAAAATTCTTCTAGAAAGGAGGGAGAGCATCTGTACAGATACTTAAGCAAGCAATGCAATGTAAGCATAGAGGACATAAAGTATGAATTTTTATAAGAAGTTTTCTTGGGACAGTGGTTGATTGAAGGAGGTCATAATTTAATTAGCAGAAGGTAGGTCTGGCCACAGTGACAAGTTCACTTGGTTGTACTGCACCTTCCATTGCCTTTTTTTGGTTTACTCAAGAAATGTAATAGAAATCTGAGCCCTGGGTTGAGGTGAGGTGTAGTGCTCTTGTGCTGTTTACAGAATTAACAAACTGGTTGTGGCTTACAATCAGTAATTTAAGATTTGCTTTGTTATATCTTCTTGAAGCCTAACAAGGAAATTTATAGAGGTAAAAATTAAATTTGACTTAAAATTGCTTCCATCATATTTAAATTCATATAAACAATAATCATAGCCTAGAACTTAATAGTGTTGCAACTGGGATATTGTTGTAGCTTTGCTCTGCAGTTGCAGGGATAGCTGTAGTATCTCCAAAGACAGATCTGCTGTTACAGTAGCTTGTGCTCCTGAACTTCTCAAACACCAGCGGAAGAAGGTTATCTTAGCCTCAAGGTGTGAGCAATTGTTGCTCTTACTTGAATTGTTTTCTTGTTTGTGATGAGAATTACTTAGTTGTGGGAGTCAAGATCCCTTGTGTGAAAGCAAGCAAACGAAGAGCTTTTTTTAAAAGCTTTCAGGAAGTTGAAATTGATGTTGGAGCAAAATCTAGTATCCTTAATGAGCAGTTCAGCTGCCTAGCAGGAAGTGGCCCATATGACAGTCCACAGATAAGTTAACTGGCTTTTTATGGACCTGTATTTTCAACATTACCTTACTATACCCACCCTCCTTCCCCAGCAACCTAAATAAACAAACTAGGCACATAATTCAATAAAATCACTGCAGCTGGTTTTGTTGCTGAGTGGCAGTTCTGCTTGAATGGGTGCACAGGTAAGATGTATAGAGCTGAAATCTCATTGGATCATTTAAAATTGTGTAATACTTATGTAAGGGATTCTTTTGTATTCCATCCACCACCATGTTTTTAGCAGTACATAGTGAGTAGGGAAGTGGTTATTTGTGATGCTGTTTCTTTTGAGGGCTTTTTTTTCCCCCGTGTACTATAAAACGTCATAGACTTTTTTGGGGAAGTCACTTCTGGTAAGCATGAATATGGCAAAGCTGTGCAATCTCTGCTGCCACTGGTATTGTGTCCACGTCAGGAAGGCACTGAATCCGAGCCTGCCATGGAGGAGAGCTCATCACTGTTAGCTTTAGTATCACAACAGCACAGTTACCTGGCTTTTAGTTTGCTTGGAACATGAACTGAGGGAAGTCACACCTGCAGAAAGCATGAAGCCCTTTTTAGCATCAATTTGGCCAAATATACCATGTGGGCAGCTTTCCACAGCAGTTATTTTTAAAAGTGACTGCTTAACACAGTTGTTAATTAATTCCTAGGCTGATGTAATCTAGGCATTTTACTGTTTCTTTCCCCTGCAATACTCTTTGGAGCTCTGATGCATCATGCATTCCTGCTGTCCATGCCAGACAGAAGGGTGGGAAGCTATGCTCAGGATGAGGAGAGCAGAGCTGTTTCTCTCAGAAATATTAAGGTGGGCAGATGGGCTTAATGACAGTAGAGCCTGGCAGTGTGATACTGCAGTGCTGACTTGGCACAGATCTGGTCTCGTGCTAGCCTCTGTATTGCCTTTGTATCAGAGAGAGAATGGGAACTGCAGTAGCCAGCACCTTAAAAAGGCAAAGTTAGTTTAAAGGCTGGAGAGAGTGATTCTAAAGATTTAATGATTAATCTAAACAAGAAAAATTATATTAAAGAAATATTAAAAGATGCCATGGTCCATCAGGATTGTTTCTCTGCTCTCTTTGAAAGTAAATAAAACAAGAACGACAAAAAACCTAATTCTTTTTCTATCAAATGTATTACCTCACTGGCATTCATATACAAAGTGTTTGAAAGAAGATTCTAAAGATTTAGTTCACACTTTGCACATTTAATTTTTTTTTGGTTAAAATTCATAGTTATGTGTTTTGCCTTTTAGCTTGTATGAAACGTTCAGTTTTGTTAATTTATGAGAAGGTACGTAATTTTCTAGATATTTTCCTGCATTTATTAAAAATGAATCAATTCAGGCTATGATAAGCTGCAAACTCTGATGTTTTGAAGAGGGCTCTAACCATTCTTTTGGGAATTTAATTTCCTTTTCCAGCCCCTGGTCTCACTGGAATTGTAGGAGGGCGCCCCAGAGTGTAAGTTAACTCTTGATTATTAATTTCCTGTAATGTGTGATGATAATGTTCTACCAGTCACTATCACAAGCTTCCCCAGCTTGGGACAGCAATCACAGAAGCACCTAAATCTTCCTGTGTCACTCTGTGCTTAATAACTGATAACAAGATAATAGTGAGAGCTGTACGAGATGCATGCAAAAAGTAAAATTTTTTACTGAATTGAATGTGAATTATATAGATTTCTGATCAGCTCATAGCAACATCTTTGCCTAATGAGCTGTAGGGAAAACTTGAAATGTGACTTCATAGCAAGGCAGTAGCTTGACCACATTAATAGATGCAAATTTCTGGACCAGTTTTCTCTTGTAGCTGTTAGTTTGGAATATGGGCCCACCAAATTTACATCTCTATGAGCTCACTTCACCTAGAAACGTAAGGTCAAATACCAAAAGGTCCCACAAAATTTTAGCATGAAACCATTTCATGACTGAGCTGAACATAGCAATGCTGAGCATGTGTAAAAAACCCCCAAACTCTGGCTTGATTCAGTTTTTTTCTAGATATGGCTAAAATCATGTGGTGATTTATATCCTCACCTTATCATGCTTATTTATCTAAAATGTTCCTGTCATTTAGCAAATAGTGTGCATGAAGATGGGAGAAGAACCTGTGGCTGTATTTCCAGTAGCCCTGTGGAGCTGGCCTAGGTATCAGTGGGGGGCTACTGACAGTGTCGTAGGTTACAATGTCAAGAAGTACATCCTTTGTCAAGAGAATATTTTTGCTGTTTTGGCTACCTCCCCTCAGTAAAATTTTCTTCCGTTTTTTAAACAAAATCTTATATTCTTAATAATGGAATTTAAGGGTTTTTACACTTCTCAGGCTTTCCAAATTTGGTCAAAAATCCATTGCTCGTCATGGATTTAATTTCTCGAGTGTTTGGTGTATGAATAGTCCAAAGGTGTATGATCTGCCAGTTTCATTAATTTCTTGGTAAATGCATTTATGCTTGTTGTTTTGTGTGTCTAGGTCTCCAGTTCTGAAGCCATTTTTCTTCTATTATCCCAAAAGCAATGTTCAGGTAAGACCTAGTGCTTAAACTCTGAGTTCCATTTTCTTGGAAGTAATTTGAAAAATCCTGCTGATTCTGGCATTTTTTATGACTTGCAGTAATAAAACTGCGAAGTAGTCTGGTGACTTTAAAAAATAAAGTTTTTTTTAGAAAAAAATATGTCCTGAGAGACTAATGTTATTCACACAGAATGTTTTGCAACAGTTGAACTTGCCAGTTTTTCATTTTAATTAATGTTAATTTTGAAATATCTTACATCAAAACTGAGCTTCTCTTTTCAGGTTTCTGGAATTGTAGGTTTGAATTATTTTTACTGCATTTGCAAAGAGTGCTTAAGAAAATTGTAGACTTTTTTGAAGGTTAATGGAGTCTCTTTAAAGGCAGTTGGGTGTTCAGAGTGGAACATGAATCTTGTGAACTTGGATACATCTTCTGAGTTTTTGGGGAGTGGTGTATTTTCCGTATACTACTGGGAATAAATACTAAAAAATTGAATTTCCTCTGATTCAACAGGTTTTACCTTAACAGAGAAGTTGGGCTTTTTCCTTCCATATACCCTGCCTATAAAAATAGAAGTAGTAATTTATGGTTTTACCTGTATTACAAAAACTCTCAAATTATGAAAGCCTGTGGAACTATTGTTCTATCACAGAGGAACCTGTGACTCTGTGGCCCTATTCAGTCCGTAGCAATAATTTCTTTCAGTCCAAGAATTGACAGTTCAGAGTTCTAGGCAGCCCTAGGTGAGAAATTACAGTGCAAGAGCCTACTTCTTTGATGCATGTACCCCTGTCTAGTTCAGAGTTTTCAAGATAAACTTGAAGAAACTGGTTTTGCTGAAATCATGTTTGGATTTATAAACATTGTCTCTGCTCTTCTGAGTGCCATCAGATATTGAATTTATCCTATCCATATTCTTCTATGCAGACAAAACTGCATATATGCCCTTCTTTTTCAAGTAACTTGTCACTACTGCATTTCTCCCATGCCAAGGCATCCTAATACTCAGTTAAGAGCCTTTTCACTCATCCACCATCACGGAAGCAGCCAAAGGCTGGAATGTTGATCTGTGTTTAGCCACAGGTATTGTGACAGGCTTCTGCTCAGGGAAGCTTTGGGAGCACAGGCAGCAGGTGAAAAGGTGGGCGAGGGGGAGCAAACAAAACAACTTAATCAGAAAGGGACTGCTCAGTTTTCATTCTTTAACATTCATATAGTGCTTAGCACAACTAAGCCCTATTCTTTAGGTAGTATTCTTCATTAAAGGAAAATATTTTAATTGCACAACTTTACAGAGAAGATGCCATTTAGTTATTAAATCTAAGTTAATTGCAGACTCTTCACAGTGGAAAAGTATTAAAAAAATCTTTCTTGTTGTTTAAAGTTGAAGTACTTGCTTTTGTTGTCACTTACATTTTGCCTTATACAAATGACTTGTCTTTGCCAAGTTTAGTGTGAAATTATTATCTTTATGGAGGTTAAGCCTACCGCTGTGGTGTTCAAATTCAGTATTAACTTATTTAATTAGCACTGTGTTTCAGACTTGGCAAAATGCTGTCGAGATTAAACAGTAACCTAATTTAACAAGGAAAGAAAGCAGTGTCTCATTTATTTTTTTCAATACAGAAAATCAAAGTCCTTGCTCTGTGTAGCTAATCTGATTGGGGCACTGATAGGCTGTCAGCAAAATGCAATGTGTCCTATCATTGTTGACCTGCATTAATATTGAGGGTAAAAATGTGGTGTGATTCAAGTCCTTGATTCAAAATTTTAGCCATGTTTTAAAAACTGTTGTCCAGTAAGAGGTTACAGAATGAGTAAGGTATGAATTAACTGATTTTCTAAAGTAGAAGTTGAGTTACAAAGAGTCTAGTTGCTCTAGGTCAGTACTTGACCTAAAACTAAAAAAATTCCATAAGCAGATTATGAGTTATGTTAACATTGCCACAGTGGGTTCTTTTCTTTTGCGTTTGGTAACACCTTTCTGGGTGTCAGTTTGGATTGAATGTCTTGTTTGTTGTTTCCACTGCTTTTATGCAATTGTACTGATTTTATCATAGATCACCAGTGGTTTACAGTTCAAATAGTAGTTGCTTTCCATGTGTGCTTTGAAGGTAACCTAAAACTTTTATGTAGGGAGAAATTGCAGCAAACCTACTGAAAGCAAGTCACTATTAGTTATTCTTTAAGGACAATCTTAAGAAAGACTGCTGAGTAGAGTTATTTTGCATTTGCTGAAAACTGAGCACTGATAACAGCTGCAGCTAAGTTTGTTTATATTGTTTTGTTCTGGAAGTTTAATCTGATAGTGTCTAAATCTTTAATGCTTTCATCATTCATCATGAAATACTTTTGTATTGGAGTCCTCCAGTGCAGATGAAATGGATGTCACTCTATTCCATCCCACTTTCTCATGTTCTGTCAGTGGTCCCACAGGTAAAACTGAAGGGTTACCTGCTGTGTGTGTACTTTCTACATCCTTCCTTTTGATGAAAAGGGTGCTTACTGTTCAAAGCTGAGAATACTGGTCCAGTGTATATATATATATAAATCAAGGAGCAAGACATTTTTTTCTCCCAAATTATTGGAGATGTTGAGCCACTTGAACTATGGCTGGTGCCTCTTTGTCTCTCCAGGTCATAGCTGTCAAACAGTTGGGATACAGTGATGATGTGCTGCACACAAATTGCTGTCCTGTGGGTCACAGGAATTGGGCTTCATCTGGATCTGTGGGTAGCTGCACATTAGTCAGGTCATAATAAATAGCTTATAGGATGGCTAATTCCTTCAAGAACTGGATACCACCCTCTATTGTGGTCCTCTTATCTGGGTGAGTCAGTATTTTCCTTGAAGGAATACCTTTCCTTCAGACATAACAGGAGTCATCTTCAGAGATGGCCCCTTTTTCAAATCCAGTTGCCAATGCCCCCTTCCCTAGAAAGTGATCATAGCTACTTGGCTTCCCTACCCTCTAATTACAGGCTACTAGCTCCATTATCCTAGCATCATAGCAGCCAGGTGATAATGTGCTGACCTGGAAGATAGGTGAAATATTTTTGCATATCACACATCTGACTCAAAGATAGGTATCTTGTTCTGCCTCTTTCTCCTGTTCTTGTGATGGCCGTGCTTCATCCTCCTTTACATCTGAATTTCCTGTCCATTTCTTGTGTATAGGAGTGGCTGATAATTAGGAGGTGTTAGTTCTCTTAGTCCTCTGCAGTGCCTGTCAGGGGGTCAGAGTAGCTGCAGGGTTTTTGTTTTATCATCAGATCCAGAGGCCTTCTTTTCCCCTTGAGAAGAATAGTGTCAAACACAGCTTGGTAGGCCTGGGCCAGCACATTGCAGTGATTTCTGTCTCTCTGAATTGCCAACGTGACAGCATATTTTTTCCAATATTTTACTAGTTTTTCTGGATTCTGCACTTGTTCAAGGGTGAAGTTCCAAAATACAAGCTGCTCACAGTTCTACGCACTTGCCCGTACCGCCCCATGCACCTTGCTACTCTTAACAATCCAGCCTCAGGGCAGATCATAAACCTCAGACAGATCATAAAATGTTAAGGGGTTGGAATAGACCTTAAAGATAATTTAGTTCCAACCTTCACTGCCATGGGCAGGGATACCTCCCACTAGACCAGGTTGTTCAAGGCTTTAACCAGCCTGGATTTGAGTACCTCCAGGAATGGGGCATCCCTGACTTCACTGGGCAACTTGTTCCAGTGTCTCACCACCCTCACAGTGAAAAATTTCTTCCTAATACCTAGCCTGTTTCCCCTTTTTCAGTTTGTACCCATTGCCCTTGTCCTGTCACTACAGTTCCTCACAAAGAGTCCCTCTCCAGCTTCCTTGTAGACTTCTTCTGATATTGGAAGGTTGCTATGAGGTCTCCACACAAGCTTCTCTTCTCCAGGCTGAATAGCCCCAACTCCTTCAGTCTGTCTTTGCAGGGAAGGTGCTCAAGTCCTTTTATGAACTTCATGGTCTCCTCTGGACTTGCTCAGCAGGTCCATGTCCTTCATGTTCTGGGAACACCAGCACTGTACACAATGCTCCAGGTGGGGTGTCACAAGAGCAGAGGAGAGGGGGAGAATCACCTCCTGTAACTGGCTGGCCACACTCCTTTTGATGCAGCTCAGTATTCCATTGACTTTCTGGGCTGTGAATGTATATTGATGGGTCATGTTGAGTTTTCCATCAACCATCACTCCTAAGTCTTTCTCTGCAGGGCTGATCTCTGAGAAATAGTCTTAAATAGTTGTTTAAACTTCAGACAAGACCTGGAACACATTCACAAGACATGAGCCAACAGTGTGGCCAGGAAGGCAATGGCATCCTGGCCTATATCAGCAATAGAGTGGGCAGCAGGACCAGGGCAGTGGTCATCCCCAAGTACTCAGTACTGGTGAGGCCAAATCTTGAGTCATGTATCCATTTCTGGGCCCCTCAATTTAGGAGGGACTTGGAGATGCTGGAGCACATCCAGAGAAGGTGACAAAGCTAGTGAAGGGTCTGCAGCACAGGTCTCATGAGGAGCAGCAGAGGGAGCTGTCGTGGTTTAGTCTGGGGAAAAGGAGGTTCAGGGGAGATCTTACCACACACTACAGCTACCTGAGAGGAGGTGGAGTCACCATACCTGGAGGTGTTGTAAGGAAAAACTGGATGTGACTCTTAGGTCTAGTTGACATGGTGGTGTTGGATCATAGGTTGGACTTGATGATGTCAGAGGTCTTTCCCCATCTAATTCTGTGAAGACATAATGATAGGAACATCATTTGAGCCATCCCAGGATATTAAAAATTCTCAAGATCTATGGTAATTAGCCTGGAGGATAAGGGGAAGAGGAAGGGAAGTGTGTCTGTCCCCTCTGTGGTCTGAGTTTCCAAAGAAAAAAGGTAAAAGGTATAATTAGCAGTAGTTTCTGATAGATGACTCCCAAGTACAGGAGTGACAGCAATGCTGAGTGCAAATACCAGATTAGTTTCACAACCAGCAATTATATCGTATCATTACCCATGTTACAAAGTACAGCTTGATAACCTCAGCCCAATTTCCATGGGTGATAAACATCATAACAGAGGACACATACTGCAAGTAAGGCGGTACATAATTGAACTTGAGGAACAAACACGTTAACTTTGCGAGCAAATAAGTCATTGTGACCAGTGGCTATTAAACTAATACAATGAATGCTTGTAAGAAATTTGTTCTAACATATTCTAGTCAGATCTGTTGTTATCTCAACCCATTAAGTCCCATGTTGGGCATGAAAAAGGCCTGTCAGGGTTTATTCCCAACTGGCAACTAAGTGCCACCTTGTCTCACCTTCCCCCTCCTCAGTGGAATACAGAGAAGTGGAAAAGTGATAAAAAATAAACCACACAAGTTGAGATAAGAACAGTTTAATCATTGAAACAATAAGAACAATTTAATAATTGAAAGTTGTAGTTGTTGGTATTATTAAAAGTGAGGTGATGAAAAAGTAAGAGGAGAATAAAACCCAAGAAAGACAAGTGATGCACCATAGAGTGTCCACCCACTAACCAATGCCCAGCCTGTCCCCCAGCAGCAATCAGCAGCTCCCAGCCAGCTCCTCACTCTCCCCATTTATATACTGCTCTGTGGTGTGGAATATCCCTCTGGCTAGTTCAGGTCAGCTTTCCTGGCCATGCTCCCTCCCAGCTCCCTGAGCACCTGCTTGCTGGCAGAGCATGGGAAACTGAAAAGTCCTTGACTTAGAGTCTACTCAAAGTGTTGCTAGTAAGCAACAATCAAGCCCAAAATTCCTGTATTGATGTATTTTTTTAGCAGCTTTCACAAAATGTGTTTGAAGATGAACACAGAATGCAGAGAGAAATTTGTCTTTATTACAGACAGCAACATTAAGAAGAAAAGGGGATTGCATCATGGAAAAGATGGGAATGTTCGAGTTTTGTGGTTCTGTCAAGAGTTGTGACACAAAATTCCATGCAATCTTGCAGTATATAGAGTGAGATGGAAAGAATAAAAATACCAAACTGGACGGAGCATTTCTTTGGGGTTTTTTATACCATTTTTCCCTAAACAAAGATTTATTTTAGATTTATAATGAATTGTTAGTGTATTGTGACCTTTTAAAAGGGAGCAACAAAGCCTTATCCATAAAGCTATTACTAGGTCAGTACTTAATTAGGAATATGTTTTATTTATTTGCATTGCAATGGATTTATGGTTTGACTGTTTGAAAATTTGTGTTCTTTGTATAGATCAACCTTTTTTTAAATGGGCAACATGTTGAGATATTTGAGGAGGATCTCACGTTTACATCAGATGAGGTGGTTTCACTTGATCTGTCCAAGATTAGCAGTGAATTGAAAGGTATGTTCGTCTTTGTACTTGTGACTGTATCATTTGCTATCTTCCTCCTGGTAAATCCTGTTAGATTTTGTCTGAAACACATTTTGCATCCTTATGTGATACATTTTTATGTTTGTTGCAAAACACAAACTGTTTTCTTGGGTGGTGGTTAGTGTCATGCAGTATAAACATGTATTTGAGACTATAACAAGTGTGGAAGTAATTTTTTATTAAAAACCCTGAAGCCTTTAACACAACTGAAGACCTTGTAAAGCTGGCTTGAAATTGAAACATGGTTTCAAAGTATAATGTAATCTTACTTTGGGTGAATCCTATGAATAGTTGGGTTTATCTTACTTCAGAATAGTGTTCAGAATAGAGGACAGATGAACAGAATGACTTACGGACTTACAGCACTTAGATAATTAAAATTTGCTCCTGTTCCATATGGCAGCCTTCACAAAGTTAGCAGGAAAGGCATCAACCTGGAACTGGTGACTTTAAAAGAAACCATACTGGGTTAATAATCCAGCATGGTAGTTCCTGTGTTGCTGCTAGACTTGTCTAACCAAATTCTCTGAGAAATAAAAGAACCTTGAGAAGGACTAACCAGTGAGTTGAATGGAGCAGATCAGGATGTCTGCAATAAAAAGGAAGTGTTAAATCAGAATTGCTCATACAAGCAATTATTAAAAGTGCTGGACACCTGAAAATTTTTGTTATTTCTAATGGCTGAACTATATACAGTATTTCTTAAAATGTAGGATGCTCCATAATTCCCTTTTGGTCCAAATAGTCTTCATTATCTTACTTCTCATTATCTTACTCTCGGAGAACTGAGAGAATTAATTTAAAGCTGTGGATAGGTATTTGAAAGTCTGAATCAGGTGACTCTACCTAAAAATTACAAGTTAGAAAAATTTCTAAAAATTATAGTGATGGTGAAAGAGTAATTCAGGTATTAAAATCTGTGTATAGTTAAAAAATTAATGTTATTAAGGCATTTTACATACTGAGTTTTACTCTGGATTCCAGATAAAGGTGAGTAGTGTTTCTCAAAACTAGTAATTAAAACAGTTTTGAGTTTTAATTAAAATTAAATTTAAATTTAATTAAAATCAAAATTCAATTACAATTAAAACTAACTAATACGAGTTAGTAGGGAATGTTAGTATCACATTTTGAAATACATACATGACTGTTTATTGCCATTTGAAACCCGCTGATAGTGGATGCCTGATTGCCATGCATGTGTTCGTTTTCCCCATCTGTTCAAACATCTCTTCAGTACAATGATTTGTGCCGTGCAGTAACAAGTTAAACTCTAAAGTATGGTTTCAGCTCCTGTGTCCATTGGAAATTGGATGTCACAGCAGCATCTCTCAGCTCCCTGGGAGTTCTCAGGAGGGCAGTGAGGTATTTGCACCATCAGGCTGGGCAAGTTAAGGAATGAAAGGGTTAGCAAAGGTCCTGGGTTTGGGGTTTTTTTCCAAGGTGACTACAGTGCTAAATATTGGAGAAGCAAAAAGCTATTGGACTCCCTACTGCCTTTTTATAACTTGAGAAAACTTTCTGAGGTGCCTGACACCGGCATTTAACTACTGAATTCTTCAGGCCTTTTTTTTCTGGCAAAACCCCACTTCTGAGAGATAGCAGAACTTTTCTGGTTGTTTCCCCTGAGAAGGATCTCTAAACTTTTGCCCTTGGTTGTAAATACAAATGTTTTCTGCGTGTAACTAAATACTTACCTACTTCTGTGGCTTAATTTAGGACAGCATGGATGAGAAAGACAAATGGGTTAGACTTTAAAAGGAATAGCTTCTGCTAAAGCATTTTCTGTCAGCATTTAGAAAGGAGGAAAGTATTTTTCTTAGTTTCATGGTTATCTCAAGTGTGAGGGACTGTTACTTGTCGTTGAATAGATAAGAGAAATATGTGAAAATGGATTTAAAATATGCTGCTAGATGTTCTTCTGGGAGGATGGAATTTGAATTTACCATTTTCCCTAGCTTTGAAGGGAATTCTTTCATAGATTTGTTTAAGATGTTTATTAAATGAAAACAATTTCCTGGTAAACAGATCATGAAAGATAAATCAATTAGGGAAATAATAAATGAGAACACCAGAGCACTGACTTGAACTGATTTTGTTTGAAGGGAGATTGTCGGAGACTGACTATGTAAAATGATGGTGAAAAGATTTCTACAGCTTATGCAATTTTGATATAAATTAAAATTTTAAAGGCTGTTAAATTTCAGCCTTTGAAAAAGCACTCCATTTTGTCTTGAATTGTATATTGAATGAAATTATTAAAATTAATGTGATTTCTGTAGTGTATGAAGTGTGGTAGTCTTGTCCAAAATGAGCAATGAGCTTTAGCTGGACTTTCAGATCCACTCTCAATGGAGATGTTTAATCAAAAATAATATTCCCCAATTAAATAAATACACCCTTAAATATTTTCTGCCACATTTTATGGCACATTTCTGCTTGCAAGTGAATGTGGAAAAGATTGTGAGCTTCAAGCTCAAAGCAAGCCTCCTGTGTTCCTCTTTTTCTTTGTGTGCTTTAACCTCTTCAAACTTCATGCTACTGTGACTTTCTACTACTGTGGAGCCATTATGCCAGACTAAACTATAATCACTCTTTCAGCTCACCTTTCACAGTGACCCAATACATATTATAAAACTTTAGGTCTTAATTAAAGCAGTTCAATGCTGATAAGTTGTTGTTTGGGTAGATTGTGGGAAGATTTTCTGATCCAGGTGTGCCAGTAGAAGAGGTTGCCCTGGTAAGCCCGTAGTTCTTCATTATTGTTTTCCTTGTTACTGCCACTCCAGTATGCCAGCAGAGCTCCTCTGGTGGGTGTTGACTGATCTCCTTCAATCAAACACAGATACACTGTACAAATTGTGTGTCATATCGTACTAAGGCATTTTTGTTCTCCAATGTATCTCCCACCCCATACCCAAATGGACTTGGGGGATCTGTCCAGCTGCCATTGCCACAGACAAAGTCAGTGAAAACTGCAGCCAGTAGGATTTGGACATAGTTTCTCTTACCCAGGTCAGCCTGGCTTGTGTCTGTGTCAGCAATCTTCTGTGGGCAGGAAGGAGTTGAAAGTAAGGATGATTAGGGTAGGGCTGGGTTTACCTGATTACCTGATGCAGTTCACAGAGCACGTCTACTCATGCCTGCATAGTAGGTGCACTGTGCTCTAAGTGATGCCCCTGCTCAGTATTTGGAGCATAAGATCTTTAATACTGGGTCTCCTACTCCCTAAAATTAAAACAAAATTTAAAAAGGAAAAAGAAACCCCAAATAGTTTGGTATTCTCAGCAGAAGCAATAATAGTACAAAAAAGACAGACTGATGTATTTTCAAATTGTATTGTGCCTTGCAGCATGAAGTTAGTCCAGCATAATTGATTTACAAGACCATGTATATTCAGTTCCTTTAAATTTGGGACATTTGTGACTTGCTTCTTTTGGCTGCCATCAGAAGCAGTTGCACCAGAAGCTGCCACAAAGAAGGAAGGCTGCTCTGCATATTCCCCCTGCTGGTGTCCAAGGAGCAGAGGGAGGGGAAGAACTCACTTGGATCCAGAAGGATGAAAAAAAGACAGGAAGGGGACAGAGGAGAGAAGGACTAAGGAATGAGAAGTTTACTGTGAGTCAGGAGTGGAGGTCAGTCTGTTATTGATGGTGAGATTGAAAAGCCAAGGAGGCCAAGAGAGTTTATATGGCTGTAGGAAAGTTGGATCAGAAGCAAAATTGACTGAAAAATACTCAATTCTCACTGCCTGAAAGCTTGGATATAGGCCATGCTTCAAGTTTCAGTGTTACACTGTGATCAATGAATAACTCAAACTCAGTAGCAAAGTGGGTGCTTCATCTCTCACTTCAGAGAACAGGAGCTAGATGGTGACAGCCTACTACTCTTAGTAATCAAAAATGACAAGAGGTCTGTCTGTGTAACTATCAAACCTCAAGTATATACTGTGTGAATCCCACAATGTTGAATTTCTGGATTTGGACAGGAGTGGGTTTGCTTTTTGATACATAGTTGTTCAGTAAAGTGCAACAACCTCCATGTTCCTTAAACATCCAATACTCAGACATCGACAAGATTTAAAAAAAAAATCAAGATTGGCTTCCTAGAAAGCATACATTTTCTTATCTAATACTAAGATATTTACAAAAACAATAACTTGAAATATTAGGTTTTTTCTATACAGCTGGATAAGAAGCTGTATAGTGCAAATGCAAGTGAGAGATGCATTGTGTTGAAAAGGAATTTAGGTTGTTACTGTTTTCTACAGGCATTAGCAGATTAGACAGATGTTACGGAATTACCAGGACAATAGCAACTGCAGGTATTTTCCACCTGCACTGGAAGCAGAGATCTGTGTGTTAAGGGTACAAAAGTTACTGGCTAGGCAAGCAAAGACAAGCAGGTGCTATGCCTCCTATAGAGGTAGTGCATTACTAAGGCCAAAATAGGAGTCATATTAAAGGTGATGGAAGAGGAGATGCCTGGTACAGCATTTGGCTGTAAAAAAGTAAAAGGGATTTGGGAGATGGAGCAGGGGGGATCAACTTCTAATTTTGGCCCCCAGTCTCACCTCTTTTTCTCTAGGTGGTCCTGTGAGAAGGATTGGAAATGTTTTCAGAGTACTGTAAACAGTGCAAAAAGCACGCCCTTAAACTGACAATTACTCCTTCAAAATATGTGATTACTTGTAGCACCACTAAAATGAATTAATTTTTATGTTGTACAGATCTGCCAAGTGGCCCGCATACTTACCGCTTAGAAGATCTTGCCTATACTAGAAGTGGAGACAAAGGCAATTCTGCAAACATAGGTAGTTTTCTTTCTTTTTCTTTCTGAAGTGATGTAAAATTTTCATGTAAGAGTTACATATCAAGTGCTAGTCTTAATTCTTTAAACATCACTTGACCTCTGTTTTTTATAGTTGTGCTGAAACAACGAGAATGTGTATTGAATATGGATTTTACTAATGAAATATCTGTAGTCTTCTGATGAGCAGTTGTTGTAATCTGAGGTACTAAGAAAAAATACTAGCATGTCATACTAAAAAGAAAGGTTTTTGTTTAGGGTTGGAAAGTTGAGCTCCCAGAAGTTAAGAAATGCCTTTTTAAGGTTTCTTTTACACATCAGTTGCTACTCCTTTGTGTGTGTATGTTACATATAATTTATTGGTTGTCTAATCATGTATAATATTTCCATAGATTAATTTTGTAACACATCTATGGCTAAAACATTGACAGTGTTAGGAAATATTAAAGTTGTTCTCATATATACAAGAATGTTTTTATTTTATTGGTAATGCAAATGGTATATTTCAGTATGCAGTCTCTTTGCATTGATTGTGCTGCTTCTTGCATTGTTTAATAATTCCTTCTATTCCTTACTTCTGCATGCAACAATTGGCTCTCTTGTTGGAAGATGAGAGCGTGTGCTGTTCAAAGCTCAGTATGAATTAAAGGTGCGTTTGGGATTTGATTTGCTATTAGCTGTCATGCTAAAACTGATGAATTTTGTTCATTTGTATTCAGGAATATAGTTTTCTTGTCCTTGTTTGTGAAACTCTTTTTTTGAGTTGAAGAATGAAGCAATGTTGATTTTTTTCTTTTTCTTTTTTTTCCTCTTTCTCCATGATTGAGCACTGTTACAATGTAGCATTGCCAAGTCATGAATGTTGTATACATAATAGACTGCTTCAGATATAAAGACACTGCTGCTTTTCTAAGGAACAACACTAACAACAACAAACTTGACCTCTAATTTAAGTCCAGATAGACAGGTCCCTGTTTTCCTGATCCTGCTCTGGAACCTCAGCTTCAGCATAAAATTAGCTGAAGCTTATAAAGCATATTTACAGCAATAAAAATGTAATGGTGATTTGTCAAACACGACAGAATCCCGTGCAAGAGGTGGGGCAAGGGCCAAACCTTTGGTCACTGATCATGCCTTGTTGTGGTTAATTAACTTAAATAACTTAAATAATAAATAATTAAATAATTAACTTAAATAACTAAGTCTTGCAAACCATTTAAGGGAAGAAAATTGCCTGTGGGTTGTTTGTTGTGATGTTGTTGTTCTTTAGGTGTCTTTCAGTGGCAGGGACTGTTTGCAGCAGAAAAAATCCAGTGGACACTTAGCATTCTTTGGTGTCATGCTCCACCCTACATCTCTACTGACAGAGGGAGAGCTGTCATACTATTGTGTTTTTTATTCAGGAGCTCATTAAAGGGGATCCATATGTACAGATTCAGTTAAGCAGAGGATGTCCGCTTAAGGATTTGAAAGGATAAACACAAACTGGTTTTAACAGTTCCTATTTCAACTAATGCCAGTTAATGCCTAACAGGTGTGATAGCACGGCATCCCCTCTACTACCCATACCTAAAGAAAACTTTAACTGCTCAAGCTCTGGAGAATTACTTTCAACACCTTTTAGAGCATGAGAAACCAGAAGAAGAACTAGTAACAAGGTGAGTAGCTTGCTGTGCAGCCCACAGTTGTATGGTAGATACATGATGGTATCAGAAATTATCTTAAAATATGTTAACATAAGTATTGCAAACTTGTGTGTATTTCCTTTGGGGTTTTTTATGTATCTTCCTTTGCCTTTTTAAGTAACAACTTGAGCAAAGTCACTGAGAAAGAGCATGAACTTGGGCCTCTCTTGAAGCTGGACAAAGGCCGTGAATCCGTTTAGTGAAGGCATTTAAATTCTCAGAATTAGCATAGTAGTGTTGGGGCTGTTCCTTTGTTTTGTTCCAGTACAGAATGTCTTTACCAACTAGAAATAGCTTCCAATGCTCTTTGAAAAATTTGGTTTTGAACCATTTGGAAACTGCAGGAGCCTTAGTAACTGAAGCTTCCCAAGCCTCTGAGCCACGGCTGAAGTGAGAGTTAGAAATCTGTAAAACAATACCTGAAAGACATTTGCACAGCCAATATGGTCTAGAGCCCAAACTTACCTGATGATCCATCAGATATAGGCCTCACAGCATCCCTGTTTCTGCAAAGCATTTTAATATTTATGATGTTCACTCACTTTAGAGAAAGTATTCTTTCTAGTACCCTAACTCTCACCCACTTTTGGGCCACATATATCAAGCCAGAATTTAAAGAAAAAGCATAGCTAATTTCTCTTAAAATCTGAAAGAGAAAACATCCTAAACAGGACACTTTTATGTGATACTCATCTGCTAAAGAATATCCTCTGCCAGCAGACAACATAAATAACATTCTTATTTTTGTGGTATGGCTGATGCTCAGGGCCCTTCCTGGGGACTGAATGAATACTGTTCTTGTTGTAGCATGAGGTAATGAAGCTTGGTCTCCTAAGGATGTCTAGTAAAACAGCCAACAGATTTTAAACCTTTTTATCTCTTTGAAAACAAGTAAAAGCTGAATACTGCCACAAACCATTCAGTCTTCTAAAACATGTTTCAATACAAAGTCAGTTATGCTGCATATAAGGAGATTTTGCCAAAATCCTTTATGTATTTCCATGGGTAGTGGATAAACTGTCTTTGTTTTTCAAAGAGCTTGAGTCAGAAAGGTACAGCTGAAAGCTCAGAGAGAGGTTGGAATTATTTTAACCCCCGATCTTTCAATTGTAAGTGCTAGTTTTGTCTTCATAAGCAGCTCAGTGCAGATCTCACCCACTGTTTCCTAAATGCTAACAAATCTATGTATTTAATAAATTTTGATATTAAGAATTGGGATTGAATTTCCTCAGAAGCAGAGCAGGGAGGGGAAGAAATAAACAATATCATGCCTCCTAATGATTCTTCTAGATATTGATTCAGTGCCATTTCTTAATGCTGTTTATGTTTATAAATAAAAGTAGAAATTTGCTCTATCTGGATGAAGCCAAAATAATTTGATTAATTAGATTATCTGTTTGTGGTTTTGGCTTCCTTTAATGATGTGATAATGGAGCTCTGTGAGTAAATTGGAAAGCTACTGGGGAAAAAGAATAAAACCTTTTGTGGAAATATTTAGGATTATAAGGATTATGCTCATGTGCTTCAGATTGTGTAGTTTCTTTTTAAATTGCTGGTTTATTTTTTTAGTTTTAACTGTTTTGAAAAAGAGCTGTCTTACTGTCTGATTTTTCTTCATTTCCTTTATTTTAAATGGTGAGTAGTTAAAAACCATTTATTAGTTTTGCTACTACAAACATAGTGACCATGGCTCTACCTCACTACAGAACAGTCTGTTAACCTGTTGCCTTTCATGCTTTTTCACTAGAGGCATTAAATAGGTGTACTAACAGAGAAAAGGTGGGATTATTTTGGTGGAGAACACAAAAAAAAACCCTCATAAACTTCCAGATCTGCAAGTAAAATAATAGCAAAAGATGGTCTTTCAATCCCCAGGTGTTTGCTTCCTGCAGCTAGAGTACATTCTTAACAGATCTGAATATCTTAAGATACAGAATAAGATACTTTTTGTGTAGTGGTACTAGGTCAGTCGTTTAAGAAGGATAGTAAAACTATCCTATGAGATTTTGCTATTTTCATCTTCTGATATGAGGTACATGTAATGTTTTGAGAACATTTCAATGCTCAGCAATATTAAAAATTAACAGCTGATTTCTTCCTATGCAATGTTTTCACCAAGAACTGAAGAAATGTGGATGCTGATGCTTCTAGATTTTTTTTTTTGTACATACATACATTTATTAGAAAGGAAAAATAAGTATTTCTCTACAGTATGTCTCCTATGCAAACACTTATTTAAGCCTATGGACTTGGTTCCTGCTTTTCTGTGATCAGTGTTCCGTGATTTAAATGTGTTAAGTAATTTTATATCATTATTTCCATGCATTTTAATGGGAAATTCACCGGGAAACCCGACTTCTCTGAATATTATGGACAGCACTTTAAAGGAGGTAATTTAGCAGGCACCCCATTGTGCATAAGCATAGGAATTCAGCTAGAGCTGTGAATATTCCTTGTCTAACTGGTTTCTGTCACAGATAGAGTATTCTTTGAAGGGTTCATTTGTTTTCTTTGTTTTTTAAAAGCAGCTCTTAAAACATTTAATCAAATTGTACAATTAGATAATTTTTTTTCTCTTTAGATCTTGGTTAATTAAGCTTAAATAGTTTAATTATGCTGAGTAAATGCCTGCCAGCATTTTGGTCAATGTATTGTTGCTGCTTAAGACTATTAAAATGGTTATAGTGGTTTTTCTTCCTTTTATTGTGCAAGTTTTATTTTCTGTGTGGAAATATTTTGGATGCTCACATGCTTCAGACAAGCCTTAAAATAGTGAAGTTGGCCTTCATGTATTATTTTGTAAACCTCATTTTAGCTAGATTATCCCACTGTAAATATTTTCTCAAAGTAAATAAAATTAATGTGCCATGTTATAGTGTTCCAAATTAAGATTGTTGCTTGTATTACATACTACCTCTGCCAAAATTACTGCAGAAAGTGAAATGAAAATCTTCTACTTACTTGTTTCTGCTTTTATATGCTCTTCTGTTTCTCTCCTGATTTGTTTTTCCTGATTGATTTTCATGACACTTCTTCTGAGATATGAGATACTAGGAATTGATATTCCATCAGTCTAGTTCTTGAGGAGACATGCTCCAGTTTTGAAATTCTTTGCTTCCTGGAAATCTTTGCCAGCTTTTCAGAGTAAAATTTATAGTGTAATGCTTTGCTAGATCTCTGGCTTTCATGGTATGTGGTGGTTAGAGATTTTTATTTAGATTTTTAGAAAATTTTGTGGGATCATCTGGTTGTGTTATATAGTTGATTATGGTATTAAATTTAGTAAATTAGGTGGCTAATTTATTGTAGAATTGATTTATTCTTCATATTCATGTTGTCTAGTAGAGCACTAGTGGATTAATCTACTTTCCTGCCTTCCCAGAGGATTGGCCTTTAAATATGATAATGTTGCCTATCAACTAGTTTTTGAGAAAGGGAAACAGAACACTGACACCTTTTTTTTTTTCTTAATAACAACTAATAATACTAATACTGAAGTAGAGTGTGGCAATGAAAGAGTAGAAGGAACTTTAACTTTTTGCCTGGAAGACAGACACAGACACTTCGTGACTACTTGCTTTCAAGAACAAGAAGTCACTGCCAGACTGCTCAGCAGAATCATCTCCTTCCACAAGAAGTTTGGGTCATATGCCTCAGATAAAAGGGCAGATAGGGCTGTGAGCACCAGCAGCAGCCGTGGTTTTTACAGTGCTCAAACGGAGCTGAAAGAGATAAACCTCAAAGTAACAAAATCAGCAGTATAGGAGCACTGCAAGAAATTCCATCTATATTGGGGAATAGATCAGTAGGTGACTAAAGAAGAATAAGTGACATTGAAAGAAGCAGGATTTAAATTGCAGCAGACAAACATCTGGAGACAGAGTGAGAATTGGATATCATCTTTCTGTGTTAATTCCTCATGGCTTGATGGTGTTCTGATTTAAATCCTTTCCTATGGAACTAAAGCAAAGATATCAGGTACTTAGGTGAAGAAAATATTGGGGGGAAGCAAAACCAAAGAAAACCAACAATAGGAGGAGGATGACAAAACACTGAAAAACTGTAAGGAGAGGCAAATGGAAATATACTATTTATGGAATTTGAAATAATAGGAAACCACATAGCCATTTGCCAAACTGCCACAAGTTTCCAAATTGGAACTGTACCAGTCAAAAGCAAGGATGGAAAAATGCTTACAGTGGTGATGGAACAGAAACAGAGGTCTGTCACACTAAAATAACGTTTAACTGAACAAAGTGCATGGCTCCAGGAAAGCTGATTTGAAAGTTATCTGAAAGTTATTGGAAGAGTTGATGTAGTGACTCATAGATATTTCTCAGTAACGAAGAAGGGTGTCTTTCCAATTAGCTGGCAGCATTTGTTAGCAAAAGTGAGTTCCAGGAATTAAGTGATTGTACTTTTCAGTATCAGAACTAGGAGCTAATAAAAATGCTTTCTTTTGCCCATCGTGTTGTCAGAGTTCATAGGATCTTGAACCTCTGGCTTACAGATACGGATTTAAACTCATAGAAAGAAAGAACTCTAGAAACAACCTTATTAGAAATGGATGAGTTTTGAATAGAGGAAAATGATTACCTTATGGTCCAGCTTTAAAACTATGAAGGGCTGTTAATTTGGAGTAAGAGAATGGAACAAGAAGGCAGGTAAGGCTTTGTCGTAATCCTGTTAGCTTTTAGACTTGACTCAGCAAAGGGATATGATCAAAAGCATTAAAATTTTGCATGCTGGTTTTTGCTTGATGTTCTCTACGCTTGTTTCTTCCGAAATCCCGTGAGAAATAATGTGCAGTTTTTATTTTACAGATATGAGTTGCCAGGAATCCATGGATTAAATTTTGTTCTGAAGAACTCCCTTGGTGGTGGTGGTATAGCATCCCTAAGAAGTGACCCACAGGCATGTATCAAAGCAATAATTTTATCAACTTTTATAGGTCTCTTTATAACCAGTTTTTGGGCTGGAACTGTGAGGTTTGGGGTTTGACTCTAGTTCCTTCTAATTTCCTGTTAATATATATTGTCTGTTTAATTTTGTAAGATTTGAAAACAAACATAGGAAAGTAGAAAGTGGATTTAGAATATTTGGTGAAAAAGATGTGTACTAATAAGATAGCACGTCATAAAGAGCATAACTGATTTGAAGATTAACAGTTTTTTGATGCACCAGCAGAATTAGTTTATCAGAAAGGCTGTCACATTTTGAAAAATGCAGACTTATTGGACAATTCTGATTCCAAGTATATACAGGAACCCTGCACTGTAGGACAACTCCTCATTTAGCCTATGCCTTCTATAATTAAAATACTGGTAAATAATATAAACATGAAAACCAGATGGATATAAGGTCTTTTGTGTTGATGATGTTATGTGAACCCAAAAGTAAGAATTTTTTTGCAGGTGTACAATCTGAGTATTAAACATTTAAAACATCTAGACCTGAAGGTGACATCCTGAGTAGTGCTATGGGTCACACAGCTGTGCTCATAGGCTCAGAAATGCTCATGTGCAAATAATCTCAGCAGAGTCAAAAGACTGCTCACAAAGTACAGTAATGCTATGTATGAATAGATAGAATTGAACCCCAAATAAACTGATTTTAGCACTAGGTACCAAATAAATGGAAGAAACGGTTCAATCTATTCAAATTTGGATGCTTGAAAACTCAAGAAACTTAGACTGAATTTTCCCACTGATTATAGGAAAAACACTCGTATTAAACCATTTTAAAAAACTCCTTTTAAAAAGATGGTATATTTAGATAGTAAAATAACATGTTGGGTTTTTTCTTACAGGGTAAAGCACTTGGACAGATGCTGTTGGATTTCCAGATTAAAAATGTTCCTGATTTAAAATCACTGATCGAATAACAGGTGTTTAATATTTGTGCTTTTAACACTAAGTGGTATAAAAACATGTTATAAACAAGAACTGGCTTCTTGTATGAGAATTTTTTTGTAAGGTTAAAGAGTAGAAACTTGACAGTTATTTCTCAGAGGCTTAGCTATATGACACAGATTAGCAAGTTTTGATGTTTTGAGTAATACCAAACTAATAGCTTTGGCTGTGCCTGATAATATTTTCTGTCTAGATAATACAGTGAAGAATCAATTTCTTTCCCTCAAAATAGAATTAATCTAATTGCAATGTAACATTTAATTATGAGACCAGATAATCTTTGCTTCAAGATGGAAGTTACCTCCTATTTGGTCCATCTCTCTTTTCCTTCTCTCATCCTTCATTTGAAAATTGACTGGACTGCTGTCCTGTGCAGTGAGTGAGGCTGGGTAACCTGTTCTGCACTGCTGGGAAGTCAGCACTGTCTGGTACCCGGGAACAGTTCTCCCTGCTGGGCAATAAAGAAAAGTAATAATTGGTACTGTTATACAGTGACTGTTGTAAATGCTGACCTTTGGTGGTGATCCACCAAACTTCCAGCACTTTGTCTGGTTAATGACAGACTTTGTTATTACATTCTCTAGTATCTTTTACTAATTAATCCTTCCGTTGAAAGCACTGAGTAGTAGTAAATCGCAGATCTTAGTGTGGTAATAAATTTGAAGATGAGGAAAGGGGAGTCTGCCCGCTCACTCCTTCTCATGGCGGTGCAATCCTTGCAGGGATGAAGCAGGGCTGGGTGGTTTTGTTCCAGGGCTATTAAAGCCTTCATTTGTGCAGCAGTGTCATGCCTGGATTAAGTTTATTTGACTGTCATTTGCATTGCCCTTCCCACAAAAAGGTGTCTTCTGCTGTGAAGGAAAACCATGTTGAATGCAGTGTACTCTTTCTTCTGACTCCATCTCCATTTCCCTTCCTGCACAATATGATTAGCTTGTTCAGATTGGGATACTTCTGAACTTCTTCAGCTCATTAAGAAGAGACTTAAAAATCTGTATCATACTTCCTAGAACAATAGCAATTTGGAAATTCTGGAAGTTCTGATAACTGTGTTTTCTCTGCAGAAGCCATAAAAATATTACTCCACATGTTCAGGCACTTTATATTCAGAAATTAATCTTTTTGTTTATTTTGAGGAGATTGTAGTAATTGTTTAGTACTGACAAAATGAGGCATTACTAATACAAGACAAAATTATGGAAATAAGTATTTTTTTAATTGTCACCAAACCTATCTGTTAGTTCCTAAATTTCCAGTGCTGTCTGTCACTCTTACTAACTTCGTAGCCTCTTGCTTGCTAATAAGGGCTATGCAACGTATTGTTCCCACCTTTTCTGTGGTTTTGTTCATTTGAATTGAAGGTATCATAAATTAATGCTTTATGCATCTAAACAATTATTGCCTGAGCAAGTCATAGGTACTGTCCATGTGTACAACATGACCATCAGGTTGTAAAAAATGAGTCATTACTTCATTGCAGAAAAACAGCCAAGTTAATAACTTCAAAGGGAAAATGGCATGAAGGTTTTATTATGTTTACAGTCATTGTTTGTTAGAAAACTCTCCTTAATAATTTGGAAGCCTGTTGAGAGGAAGTAAAAAAGAAAAAGAGATAGACCTCAGTAGCAAACCTCCAAGGATGAAAAGGCTACAGTAAATATTTGCAGTTCACTCAATATTGCTGCTTAAGTGACTCTGGAAATGTGTATGCAATAAGTGTCTGAATAAAAGTGAACATTTATAAAGTATAAATTTGTTCTAGTCATTTATGTGGTTTCTTCTACTGGAAGAGTGATACTTAGTTCAGAGGTTCTTTGTTTGAGGTTGTTTCATTTGCCTGCAATTTCATGCATTGTCCTGCTGGTTCCCTTCTTCATTCAGATTTTGTCTGTTCTGTTCTAGTCTTTGTTTAATACAAAAACCAAAAAAAGTAAATGATACTGCTTGCTGGAGAGCCAGTCACTTACAGCTCTGTAATGGAAATTGTAATTTGCTGAAAGGAATGGTATAGTGTTCAAATGGATTGGACATGGGAATACAAAGGTGTTGTTTTTTATCTCTGGAGTAGCCCTTTTGGATGCTATGAAACTGTCCTTCACAAAAGTGTTTTCTGTCCATTATTTCTTTCAGCACACCAGCTTAAACCAAATGGCATTCGCTTTCCTTGAAATTTATACCCTCCAAAATCTATATCCAAAGATGTTATTCTCCTTGAACGCTTAACATGTTTTGAATTCATGAAACTATGCTTCAGCAGTCCCAGATGATCTGAAAGTAAAGCTTGAGTAATTGAGAGAAGTTTGGTAAAATATAAATTATACACAAAGGTGAGAATGTATGCAGTCAGCATTGGTTTAACTTCAGTCAGTTAAAAAAACCATTTTGACTGCTTGTTAAACCAGGTCTGTTCCTCATATAGGCAAGAACATACCCTTCCAGTTCCCTGCCTTTCCTGCCTTTTCCCTACTATGTTAGCTGTGAGAGCAGGATGGAAATAGTAATGTCTAGTGCATTAAAATAAGGTTCCTTCTAATACAGGAGTTTCAGTGTAATGGAAACTGGCTTATACCTCTTACTTAAGTTTTTGTACTTTGGCTCATCTGTACTATTAAACAAAGGCTGCATTCTTACCTCTCACAGCTTTCTTACTGCACCTCAGCCTAACTCTCAAAGTATGTGTTTTATCATTAAATTATTCCACAACAGTTAATAGTCCAAACAAAGACTTTCTCAATGTTTTCAGGTTTATATTTAATATTCTGGAGTGATTTTCCCACTTAGATTTGTGTACTAGAAGTACAAAAGCTATTATACGAAAGTCACCCAAGAGGATGTGCCAGTGTTTGATGCATAATGTATGTACTTCTAGTTTTGCTATCTCCAGTGGAGCTGTTTTTCCACTAAAGTACATGTTTTCTTACCCCTTTCAGATGAAAAATTACAGTAAATATACCTTACATTGCACTGTGGAAGTTTGACAATAATAGAAGAGCAGCCCCTCGGGTTTGAAAGCAGAAGATGTTGGGTTGCAGGTTGCTTTTCAAGAATTTGAATGGTTTCACTCAGGATGCATTTTATTAAGTGCTTTGGACACAGTAACGCTCACAACTATTGCAAGGTAGTGGCAGAGCATTACCTGAGTGGATTCCACAGACCCATCTGCTCTGTAATGCCTTTTGGGCTTGTTCAGTAGGGTTTCTGGGCTTGAGACTGAGTGAGTGGTTGGGGGAAGGGAGAAAGGAAGCTCTTCAGTGCCCCAGGTACAAGGAAATTACACTGCAGAAATGTCACACCTTTTACCTTACTACTTTGAAACCCTCCCATGCAGTAAGGTATTGAGTCTCCTTCTCATGGCAATTCCTCCTCTTCAGTTTCATCCTGGTTTCCTTTCCGGATTTACTTGAAATGGACCCTGCTGATTTTGGGATTAAAGCTAACTGGCATGAAGAAAGCAAACAAAGGGTGCATCCATGTGAAAGATCCCATTGGGAAGTGTCTGTATCTGCCAGGGAGTTTAGCTGAATTCCCTTACCTTTCTTTGGACAAGGAAGAAAAATCTGAACTGTAGGACTGAAGCATCTCTACCACCTATTTCAGCAAAGACCGTTCAGACACTCCCTAGACAGCTTTAGGGAAGGGGAGAGGGAGAATCTTGAGATGGCAGCAGGCAGGAATGGCGCTTTCCATTAGTGTACACCATTGGAATGGTGTAGGGGGGTGAGAGCAACCTTCCTGTGCCAGGACTTCCTATGGAGTCTGACAACCTGTGGCTCCAGCTCTGGACCAGCTGCTGTGACCATCACCAAATGCATGAGACCCATTTTGAGGATGAGGTGTTTTGGGTTTTTTTTCCCCTCATCCATTAAAAAAAAAATGCACTAGCTAAAAATGAGAAGTTCTGCCTTCTCCTCCCCCCCCCCCCCATTTTTATTTACCACGAGAAAAAGCTTCAAGCCTTCCAAATATGTTTTTTAACATCTGGATTTGAAAATATGCTGCTTTAATTATATAATTGTGTGGCTGATGGCTAATCCACAGGGTTTCTGTATCAGCATCATAAGCTTACATCTAAAAGGTATTTTCTCTGTTGTGATGTGAAGTAGGGGGCTTGAGAGGGGTAAGCCTCTGTTGCATAAAAATTTGGCTGAGACTCCAGAGAAAATCCCAAAGGCCTGATCACTCTTAGTAGTGCTGGGGCTCTGGCCTGTAACTAGCAAGTGAACAAGAGGTTGGGGGGTGGGTGGCTCTTTCTTTGCAGATGAAGTAAGGTGAGGATAGTCTTAGCTTCCCAGGAAGCTGCACTCTGCTCCAAGCAGGGGGAAACGGAAGGGTACCAGCCGTTGTTTTTGTCGACAAGAAGTGAGGTAACCCCCGCCCCTGAAATATTTTCTTAATTGAGGAAGTGGGAAAACTTGCTTTTGGTTCATCAATAAGCTTTCATGTTTACAAGATCCTGAACCTGGGTTCAGGACTTGTGGTGGTAGAAGGCTCTCGCCCTGCTTGGTCCTTTACATCCCCTTTGGCTTCTGAATCATAACACAGTTGTTTGCTAATGGAAAGAAAAAGGGATAGTGAACATTTTCTCTTTTCTTGCTGGTTGTGACCAAAGGGATTCTACAGCTCTGGGGTGGTCTAGGGATCTCATTCGTGTTCCACAGAGTTTTAAGTGACTGAGGAGAGAAAAATAACCTACTGTTTCAATGTGGTTTGCCTGTGGAGCGCTGCCAAGCTCTTACACACCAGCGCTCCTCTTCCCGCTTCCCCGTTTGGTGTTTGGCATCATAAGGTTGCATCGTTTGCCCGAGTTTAAAGGAAGATGCTCCACCAAACTTGTCCAGCATTCTTACACGCATTTCCCTCCGTGCACCTTCCGCCCGTTCCGCGTTTCTCAGAGGCGAAAGCTCCCCGCTGCAGCCGGAGCGACAGCGCCGTGCCGGAGCGGCTGCGGCACGAACAAAGGTCCATGGCAGCGGGCTGGGACTCGGTGAAAGGCTGCAGCCACGGCCACCTCCCCTGCCACTCTCCGCGCCCTGTCATCTTCCAGGTAAGATGAATGTCTGTGCCATCCATCATCCCGCCATCCTCGAGGGGCGGGAACCTGCTCGGTTACTAAAACTTCCGAGCCTCCATCGCGGCGGCTTTGTTGACCTGACAGGCTGCTCTTTTGTGGGCTCTGTTGCCAGGATTTAACTATTTGCATAATGGATTAGCATGAAACTGAACGCACGAGAATGCCGCTCCGCCGTTTTCCACTCTTAGCTGGCGGACCTTTGGGGCGAATTAATTTATAAATGTGACTTCCCGCTCTCTCTCGGAGACCTGCTTTCTTTGGGGGAGGACAGACGCTCCCTCGCCTGTCCCGCCGTCGTGCGAGCACCCTGGCAGCCCGCCCGGCATCCCCACCCCCCGATCCGATCCGGCTGCCGCTTGGCCCCGCCACTGTCGGGCCGGGAACCCGGAGCCCCTCAGGTCCCACCGGCGGGGGAAGGTGCACGGAGCGGCTGTGCCCCGGGAGCCCCTCGCTGCTCTCCCCGGGGCGGGTGAAGGGCTTTACCCGCACTTCTCCGTGCACTTCTACCTGGGCAGCGCGGGCGGTAGACGGGGCGGAGCTGCGAGCGGCTCCAGGCTGCGGGCACCGCGCCATCCCGAGGGCCGAGCCGCCGGGCCGAGCTGGGCCGGGCCGAGCTGGGCCGGGCCGAGCGGGGCCGGGCCGGCCGAGGGTGCCCGCCGCCCTCCCCAGTAAAGCCCGGCCGGACCTCGGGGCGGGCGCTCCCCGCACGCCCCTCACCCGGTGGGCTGGCCCGGGTGCCCGCCCCGCCCCGCCCCGCCGGTAGCCTAGAAAAGCGGTGCCGGGGGCCAGGAGCTGCTCGGAGGCACCGAGGGTTTCCCCCGCCATGAAGAACCCGGTGCCACAGGCGGCGTCGCTGCTGCTGGAGAAGCTGATGCTCCTCGTCCACATCCGGCCATTGCCCGCGGGCTCCGGCGGGAAAACGCCACCGCCTGCACCCGGCTACTACGACACCAGCTGCTTCAAGCGAGGAGACCTGCTGGAGGTGCCCCGCACCCTCTTCATCCACTTCGGCATTTACCTGGGCGAGAACCGCGTCGCCCATTTGATGCCCGACATCCTGCCTTCCATCACCGGCGACCGTCGGCAGATCCAGCAGGTGGTGACCAACAAGCGGCTCATCCTGGGCGTCATCGCCAGGACGGCCAGCGTCCGGGTGGACACGGTGGAGGACTTTGCCTACGGCGGCAGCATCCTGGTCAACCACATGGACCGGCTCTTCGAGGACCAAGTGCTGGGCAGCGAGGAGGCGGCCCGCCGGGCGGAGAAGCTGGTGGGCGCCACGGCCTACAGCCTCCTCTGGAACAACTGCGAGCACTTCGTCACCTACTGCCGATACGGAGCCCCCGTCAGCTTCCAGACCGACAAGGTACGGCCCGGCCAGCGACGGCGCTGCCCTTCCCCCGGCGACCCCGCTCCCCGAAGGCGGGCCGGGCCGGCCGCCGCCGCGGGCCCCGGGCGGGGGTGCCGGTACCGCCCGCCGGCCCGGCCGCCGCTGACGCCACTCGTCCCGCAGCGGGCAGTGCCGCCGCCGCGGGGCCTGGCCTCAGCTGGCTTCAAGCGGCGAGGACAGCGAAGCTGAATTAGTAGAACAATTAATACGCTTCTAAAATGGTGTGAAGCTACAGGTTCTAGTCGGAGCCACAGGCAGTACCGGGGGTAATGCCGGGGGTGATGCGGTCCCAGCCCAGGTCTTCCCTCTTCCCCTCCCTCCGGGTAGCCCGTGTGAGAGCTGGGGCAGCAACCGCTGCTCTGTCCCGAGAGAGTGGGAATCGCCAGCTCTGCAGCCAAAACTTTCCTCTTTAAATCTTTAAATCTCATCTTTTGCACTTGTTCTTTTTTTTTTTTTTTTTTTTTTTTTTTTTTCCCAGTTCTGTGAGGCTGTGAAGATGGTTATTCGGGACCAGAGGAGCGTGCTTGCATCGGTGCTTCTGGGACTAGCGTCAATATTCTGCCTAGGTGTGGCACCCTCCACCACACTTCCCACCATCTTCATTCCCTTCTTTCTGTGGATGGCTGGCTAACGGCCTTCCTGGAGGCTTCCATCCAGCGTCTGTATATAGGATGTATACTACTGTATTTATGAAAGCACGCATTACTCACTGGCATCATGTAAAGTTTCTTAACTTTGTGTACCATTTTAAAATGCAACTTTGTCTAGAACACGCTGCACAAGGCATAGCTTACTGTGTAAGCCAAATAACAGATTTCCTGAAAATCTTGGTATATTTTAACACACCTTTAAATCATGGAAAAAGTAGGGTTGCGATGCAGTTCTGCTCCTTGTCTTTAGCCAAAAATGATTCTAATAACATCCTTCATATTCCTTAGTTTCTTAGCTGCATACCTGGGTGCCATAACTATTAATAAAAATGGACGATGGAGTTCCACAGAGTGATGGAAATGGAGAACAAAGTGCTTACCTCTCCCTTTTATAGCTATACTGTACATTCAGAAATTACTGTCTCCATTCCTAAAACACTCCGTGGTGGAAATGCAAGTAAATTTACTCTTTTTTGAGAGCAAAAAAGGAAAACCAACCCTGAGCTGGGTGCTGCAGGAGCACATCTGGCCAGATCAGTTAAAGTGTTTCCTTTTTGGGAAATGTTCAGAAGTCTGTCATTTCTATTAACTTGCTACCTTACTGAACAACTTTTTAATTGGGTCAGTGATAAGGAAAGATGGCAATTCCTCACCAATTTCCTTGCCAATGATAGTGGCTAATATGGCTAATATAAATGGCTACAGAGGGATTTAGGAGCTATAGGAAGAAATTTGCTTGCTTTATGTCAACTAGTGATGTACAGATGTTGAGACATTTCCAGCATTCCACAGCACATGGCAGGGAGGAGGAGGACAGACACCAATTTAGTTCCTACCATTCCTCAGCAGTAGAAGCTGTGTAGGTGCTGCAAAGTATCAGGGATCATTGGAGCAGTTTCTGTGGTGGCTATATTGTGATTTTGGATATTGCCTTAAAACACTTTCTCAGTGAAAGACAACATGTCTTCCTATACTCATCTCTTTTAAGTATTCACTTACAGCCAGTAGCTGGTGCTAGAAATGTTTTATCTTCAATGCTGAGGCCTTTCAGTTTATCAAGAATGTGTAAAGTTGGATTTGAAATCAAGTTCATGTAGGCAATTATTTAAATGCTAAAAACCTTTGCTATTTTATTTCTTAGCAAGGTCTTTTATGTATGCAGAGAAATTGTTCAGCTGCTGGAATGCCTTGTGTGCATACATGTGCTCACTTGTTCACATGCTGTGCTTGCCTTCCTTTCTAATTAAAGGCCAATATGATGGTGTCTTCACCAAGGACTCAACCTCAGATTTACTTCTATTAATGGTGTGCAGTGTCCTGCCGTCAGCTCTGTTGCTGAAATGGTCACTTGCCCATTTTTAGAAAGACTCCTTTTAACTGTGCTATAAACTCTCCTCCTCCTTCCCCTAGATCTTACAGATGCTTGAAGGTTGGGTTTTTAGAACTGAGAGTCTGCTTGGCTACTCTCTAATTGTCGTCTTCTGGCAGCTCCATCATAAACGACAAAGAATGTAAAGACTGGGGGGAAATTCCAGCTCTTAGGAAAGAGCAGCATGACTCCTGCTGCCATCAAATAAGAGGGGATTTCAGCCCAGCTTTCACTACATGTTCAGTCGGCAGCCCAGCTCTGAGCAGCTGGATATTAATTACTGCTGGATCCTTGTAAACAACTTCTATTCTGCTTTGAAAGATTGCAATGCTCCGTGTAACTGTTTCTGGTAAACTTTTGAAATGAAGGTGTTTTTTAATTAACATAAGCTACTTTTTCATAGTGTATGCATTAGTAATATTTATATAAACTCCAGTGTGGTTTTTTTACTTGCTGTGAATAAGGCATGAACTGTAGTCATAACTGTAATTGTATAAATAGATTTTATTAATTTTAAAAATGTCTACTGACCTCTTGAAATTGAGTATAATGCCGTAGCATTACTCTAAGATGTCCCAGTAGGGCACTGAACAGGCCATTAACATGCAGTTACATGGTGTCTGATTACAGGTGGGCTCTTCTTTTACCGGTTATTTAATTGGGATTTATAAGAATTCCAGTAATTCTTACCATCCACATATACAATAAACAACAAGGTCATGACCAGTAACTGAACCACATGTGGGACTCTTGGAAGGCAGAGAAATGTTCATGCTCTAGCTTCAGTATCAAAGGACTAGCGCTCCTGCACTGCTAACACTGTTGAGCAAAAGGCATCCAGATTGACTAAACTGAGATTTTCATAGGTGTCTACAAAAGAAATTAAAGCAGTTGCTTGCAGGCTTTCAGATGTATTAGTAGAGAAGTTTCTTTCAGCATATAAAATTCTAAACGTATGAAATGGTTTAGAATGTCTTGCTGTATCCTTTCATCAAAGACAAGTAATTATGTGGGCATAGGAGCAGAAATTCAGCCGCATATTTAGGCATTTTTCCTACCAACTATATGTCTAGCAAAGATCTGGAAATTTTGTTAAAGTCAGGCATGAGTCAAATCAGTCATACTCTGAGGAGAAAAACAAGACTAACAGGCATGAATTTTCATGTTCAGCTCAGCGGGTGGTGTTTGTGCTCTGAAATATTTTGGTAAATGTCAGTGTCAACTTTTTTTTTCTGTAATTACTTGAGTAAAAATAAGCACTAGCTGGAGCATTGCATTTCAGACTTGAGCTCAACTGTGATGCCATTGAAATGAAGGAGCTAGTTGTAATAAGAAAAACGGAAAACTGTGGAGCAGTTCAGCTGTTGGGAAAATGTGTGTGCTTAGAAGTGAAATTGTTCGTCGGTAACTGTAAGTGATGGTGATGGGGAGTGTAAATCCAGAGCCACAGCTCATTTTAGTGGGGCTGTTTTGAAAAGCTGTGTGGTTAAACCAGAATACGTCATCAAGGAGTAAAACCATCACCCTGTGCCACTGGAAAAGGCAAGTAGTGAAGACATCAAATTTAAAGGATAGATGTTTCACTTCGAGCTTTCCAAGGAAAACAGAAATAAAATGAGTAAGGTTCAAAATGCTTTTAGAAAACCCTTGTTTAAAAGAAATTAATAAAAAAGGTAAGTTATTAAATGAAAACATTAGAACAGTGTGCTTTCTGGTTTTCTGTTTGCATTTATTTTAGCTTGGAACATAAATGATTACTCATTCTGCCATGAACAGTCAACGTCTGCTGCTTGATTTCACTCTGCATTCTCCTGTGCTAAAGAAGAATGCTACATATAAATACCATTGAGGCTTTTAATGAAAACAAAATCATAGTAATACTTGTTAAAGTCTGAGGGGGTAGGGAAGAAGGAATTAAACTTGTGTGTGACTTGACATCATCCAGACAGGTTTTAGAATGCAAACTGCAGCAAGAAGAAATTAGAACTGTGATCTCTAGAAATTATATGGTGCTGTATTATTTGTTGCATGTTCTCACATTAAATAAAGCATCACACGCCACTGGATGATACAGAACCATGTTAGTCATTAGTTAGCATCTCCTTTATCCACTGAAATTAAAGTTCTCAGGTGACTCGGAGCATTTCCTCATTATGCTTTCTAATAGCTTCGGACTTGATTCATCTGAGTACTTAACTGTCATCAATGAGTTTTCCAATGGGAAGTGAAGATAGAAGAGCTTAGGAGTTCTGAGGCTCTTTGCTGTAGTGCATTACAGTCTCTTGTCAGCCTTACAAAAATCTTTCAGAGCATTGTGCTGGTAGAATAAACAATCTCCTCTGCTGTAGGAATGGAACACTAAAAGTACTTGAAAAAGTATTTGCATTATTTTTGACATAATTTCTTTAAAAAAATTATTCTGGTATGTTCTGTGATATAGCTTCAGTTCTGAAGTCAAGAGAACATTTAGGATATGGTCCTTAGTGCTCAGAGACTGTGGGAGAAGGGGGCAAGTGGGGAGACTTTTAGGAGGCTTAAGTCAGAATTACACTGATTGCAGTACCACAGTTCTGTCTGTCACACAACGGGATTTGGAGTTACTGTTTCTGTGTCTCGCAGGGCAGAAAACTTTCTGTAAGACTTTCTGTAGCTTTTTTATGTTTCCCCTGTTTATAAGAGAACTTTGTTCAGCTGCGTGGCTTTGTTTCAGACTTTGTCTTTTCTGTGTCATGTATCTATAAACTGCAAAACTGTCAGTGGCTGCTATGTGATAGTGTGGTTTGGAGCAAATCAGCTGCACAGTCCCCTACAACTGCATCACAACACCTGCAACTTTATGCTTGGTCTGAACAAAGCAGTGGGAATGTGACAGGCAGATAATGCAGGTTTATTTTACTAGCAAGGGCAGGCATATTAAGTGTGGCAAAGGACTAGTCAGTGAATGCAGAAGTGTGTGCCGGAGACTCAGGTGCTACTTAGTTGGGTATGCAGGGTACAGTGTTGTGTCTGCCTTCCTGTGCCCAGCTGGACTTTAGGAGGCTTGCAGTGGGGTTGCATGTTAGCACAGAGATTCAAAGGATTAAGCTGCCTTCCCTTAAACTGAAGTATGCCATCAATGCCACAGGCCATAACCTAATCTAGTAAATAAGATGGGTGGTAGTCCATCTTCTGACTATGTGGTGGTACACTGGGACTCGTGTGTGTAGCTGAACTACCCCACTGTTTCCCCTCTAATGGCTATGAGTGGCCCTCCCTGGCCTGCCTTGACCCAAGGCGTGCTCCAAGAGAGCACCAGTTGCCAGGTGCTGCAGCTGGAAACATGCCAACGTGGATGACCACGTACAAATGTGCAAACCTATTTTGTGACCTTGTTTAGCTGATAACTCTGGCCAGAATTTTAAGGTAGACATCCCCATTTTTTAGCCAAAACCTTGATCCCCGTCCTGACTGAGCAGCACTTTGAATGAAAACAGCAGTATCAATTTACAAAGATGGTTACAGCATTTCTGGGGATTTGGGAGACCTGTTCTTAGGACCCTTCTTAGTCCATCCTGCAGCAGTTCATGAGACTTTGGATAAGGTTATGGAGTTGCTACCCTTCACCTTTTCTATTTTTAGTGTCATGGTTAGGACAGTAATTATTGATTTTTTTTTTTTTTTTTAATCAAGTCAGGCAATACCTGTGACTTTGAGTTAGAAGGGCAAAATGTCTCTCTGTCCACTCTGTGTTGGAACAGGTTCTGTTTGGGATCTCCAAAGGAGGGTGTCATTTCTCATGGTCTATTGGCCCCAGCGACATTCAGAATGGGAAACAGATTTCTAGATGCACTCAGAAACTGCTAAGATTGGGACATTTGTGGAAGTCATTAATAAAATTTTCAGATAGAAATAAGAGAAGAGACTATTAGGTTTGATCAGAGGTCTGCTTCTTTACTGCACATGTTGCTTTCAGTATAAAAAATCCTCTTAGTTAAAGCAGATAACTTGCTGTACCTCCCAAACTATTTGCTACAGTGTCTCCTTTTAAACTCTTTCCCATTTCTATAACCAGGACAATAATAATCTCTCTAATTTCTGGCTACCTCCAGGACCTGGTTAATATTTGCATAAGGTTGTAGGTTTTTTGCATTCGACATACCAAATAAATAAAATGCGTGGTTCATCCCCAGAAGGCATTTTCTCTGCCTGTGAAACCAGAGTTCTCCAAGGCTAAGAAGACATGCTATAGTATGTAGTTAAGAATACATTCAAATGAAAGCTTATGCTCTGCTAAACTTGCCAAGCCACCTTATCTTCTGTTTGTGCATAGACTAACTTATACTTGCACCCATGTTCCTTGCAGTTTTGCAGAAAGTACCTGCATGTTTCCATTTAGTACTGCACATAAACAGATGGAGGGGTGGGTCTGCTACTCCTACACAGCAGGAAAAAGTTAGTAATTAGTTCAAATCAAAAGTGAAGAGATGTGGAAGTGAAGATAATGAGGAGTTTCCCATACTTCTGCTAGAAATACTATAGTTAGATATTAAACAGAGTAACTTTTGCCATTTATATTTGCAGACTACTTACAGTTTGGATTGTAGGTAGCTCCAAGTGAATACTCAGGAAAAGGGAGGCACCTGTTTTAACCACTTCATTTAGTCTAAATGATGTGATTATGCACTGTGTAAGTAGCCTGGAGCCAAGGATGACTTGGTTGCCTCCAGAACCAGAACCAGCATGGCTGTGAAAAATGGACCAGTGCATTTAGTCCTAGGGGGAGGTGGCTGTTCAGTTCAGCACCATCTGTACCAGCTCTGTCTCTTTTGGAGCCTGTACAGACAAGATTTCATGACCCTGTCCCGTATTGCAGTCATATGTGTTCACCTGAAGCAAGAGATCTGAATTATGTAGATACACTTGAGACTGCTTCAATTCCATCCCAAGCCTCATTTTATTCATGGGTGAGTTATCCAGGTTGCAGCTCTGACAGTATCTCAGGAGTCCCTTCCTAAGGATTTCAGAGTTTAGAAGAGGAGCCTGAAGGTCTCGGTTAGGGCTGCAAATAATCTCGGAGTGTCAAGTGCATAAGGTTGCAATGCCCTGAAGTATACATGAAGATGTAGCCTGTGATATCCACAGTCATGTTACCACATCCCATTACTCATCTTTTCATCAACCTTGGGATGTAGACAAACCTCAGCTCCTCTGGAAATCCAAATGTGTAATAAACTAGGACATGGCCTTGACAAATAGGTAAAAATAACATTTCTTCATCCAGTACATCAGCCATTTATCATGGATGATTGCATGGTAAAGACAGATGTTTGTATTCTTTTAGTTACTACTCCCAATTTCCATCAGCAAGTAGGTTTGGTCGCACTGTATGCAAGAAAGAACAACTCCACTGTACAAGTAACTATTTTAGAATGACAATTTCATCATGTATTGACAGACAGGGTGTAGGCTGGGAATAATGTTTTTTCAAAAAGTTGCCTGGAGAAAGCAGTAATTCTGCTTGGCTGATGGACTGAAATTCCAGCAAGGAACAGAGCGTTTCTATTTCTGATGTCTTTGAGCAATTCCAGTAACTAAAACTGTTAAAACATTGGGAACTGCACAGGCAGTAGAGCTGATGCATAGTCATGAATGTGTTTCAAAATTATAATGAGGTTTTTATGACTTGCAAAGAGATTTTTACTAGCAAGCTGAAAATATCCACCCAAGCCAGTTATAGAAGTTACTTTCCCTCAGTAATTTTCTAGTTTGCATTTTTCATTTTGGGGAATCTTTGCATTAAAAGCTCTCTAACAGACAGTACTAAATGCTGCAATTAAATAAAAATCTGTGCTTGCAACGACAGTCTGTTCTTATGGGAAAGACAGTGAATTTGTTACATTTATTGTGAGCTCAGTGTATAACTGTGCAGGAAGGGAACATGGCGTGTGAGCCAGGTATCTATTTATGCAAAAAAAATTGACCCTAATTTAAAAAAAAAGTAAGAGAAATTCCTTTAAAAAAGTTGCATCATTAGGACTGCACAGTTAAAAGTCATACCATTATATCTATAATTAAATAGTACTCCAAGCTTCTTTATTACAACACCATCACTGGGTTATGTTTCTTCCAGCTAAAACCAACAAGAGCTTTGTTACTGTCTTCACAGAGAGCAAAATGAAATATGAAATATTGCCACCAATTCCCTGACTTCTCCAAAATCTTCAACCTGTGAAAATTTAATAATGATGTTCAGAAAAGAACCCCCAGTAATAATGGACTTTACAAAGAATTATGCAGCTTTTTTTTTTCTTTGTAGTTTTTCAAATCTTTTCAGGCAGCAAATGGTTTTGCACTGCCACCATTGTTCCTACCAAATTTTTTGTTAGTTTAGGCAATGCACCCTTCAGGTGGCTTCTGAGATTTTTTCTGTGAACAAAGCTACTCCCATTATTATTTAGGAAAACTAGACTCTCAATCCAGACCTGCAGCAAGACAACCAGACACTGTTAACAACTTTACAACCCTTGAGCACCTTGAGCTTATAGATGAGGGCCGAATTTTTGCCATCAGAGGAAACAGGTGATGATCTTGGCAATATCTGAAAGTCAGTTTAGTGAAGTATCATTCTCCACCAATGAGCAACAGTGAACATTTGAGGACAGGGTACAGGTACAAATGGATTCTTTATACATTCTCAGAAGTTTACAATTCGCAAACTTCCAGCTTGCGAGCTTGCATTTGTTTCATTATGTTTAATACTCTTACCCTGTGTGAACTTACCTTACTTCATTTTTAGTTTATCAGCCTGACCTTTGTCAGGCTCTATGGCAAGATAAATTATGATATATGAAAAAGCACTTTTTAAAAATTTGTTTTCCTTACGTTAGCTGTCCCTCCTTGTACTACAGGGAACAATGAATAATCATTTGCATTACCTTTTTCCACTTACAGTCTTACAGCTCAGATATTCCTGATGTGAAAATCAGAGGTTTTGGCTGTTTCCACGAAGTTGTACTCTGGGAAAGAAACAGCTCATTTGGCACCATCTTTCTATTATCATGGCTTCCCGCCAAAATTTACTACACATTACACTTCTTAGTCCAACTTAGTATCATCCTGGATCTTTAGAGTTGAACACACACATCCTTCAGTTGTTACTTGGAATTTACTCAGCTGTGCTAAAATGCCTTTTACTGTATTCTCAGTTTGGGACTAATGCAAGGCTCTGATCCTTAAAAAAACCCAACTAGCTTACTTTGAAAACTGCTCTATCACTTTTGTGTTGAATATTGCTACAACTTTCTTTCCCTCTATAGCCTAATTCTTCAAAAGACCCTTTCTTTATCACCTTCCAGTCCTCTCTCTGGCAAATGCATGACTTTTTAATACATTTTAATAAGGTTTTTTTTTTTTTAATTGTTATTATTAGCTTTTATGTTAGCAAGGTGATCCTCTGAATCTTTTTTCACTTCGGTCCTCGGGGCTTCCTACATAATTAGCTTGTGTTCCTTGTCTTCACTTTTTGAAGAGTGGCACTTGTAATATTATTAGTAGAATTATTGTAGTATTATTAGAGAGTGTCCAAAGAAGGGTCAGGAAGATGGTGAAGGGTCTGGAGGGGAAGTCATATGAGAAGCGGCTGAAGTCACTTAGTTTGGCCTAAAGAAGAGACTGAGGGGGGACCTCATTGTGCTCTACAGCTTCATTGTGAGCGGACAAGGAGGGGTAGACACTGATCTCCCCTCGGTGGTGACAAGTGACAGGACCTGAGGGAATAGCCTGAAGCTGTGTTAGGGCAGGTTTAGACTGGATATTAGGGAAAACGTTCTTCACCCAGAGGGTGGCTGGGTGCTGGAGCAGGCTCCCCAGGGACGTAGGTGGTCACAGCACCAATCCTGACGGAGTTCAAGAAGCATTTGGACAATGCTCTCAGGCACAGGATGTGACTCTCGGGGTGTCCTGTGCAGGGCCAGGAGTTGGAATCAATGATTCTTGTGGGTCCCTCCCAACTCAGGATACTCTGTGATCCTATGAAGTCTTCACCTCTGCTTGACCCAGCTCATGTCCTCCTGGGCCAGAGGTGTCGAAAAATCCCAAATCGATCACCACCAACTCGACATGGTGTGAAGAGAGTTGCAGCATCTCCCGGCTGCCAGGAAAAGAGAGGAGCGGAGCTCCTCCAAGATGTCAACTACCGCGGCTGAGCAAGCGCCTTTTAAGATAACATACTCCCACCTAGCGGCTCTCTTAAAGACAGGAAAATGCACTGTCTCCAGCAAATTGTGGAGCTAACTGTGGAACTCGCATTTAAAGAACGAGTAAGTCAGATATTTACTAATTCTAACTGCTCAGGAGGTCTCGAAATGTTGATTTTGAATTCCTGTTTTGCTGCTGTAACATCTAACCAGAAATGGAAGGAACAGTTAAGCTGCATAACACTGATTTCATTGTTAGTACTATAGTTATTACTATAGTAATAGTAATACTGCCCACGATGTAAGTAGTGATTCTTAGTTTAGTTTTTCACCACAGTTTTGGTTTTGTCACTGGGCTTCATAGGAAAGACAATATCTAGATGCAGAAAAGCATTTAAAAACCATTCTGTTGGCTGACTTAATACCATAAGAAATCTCAAAGAGAAATTGTGGGACTCTATATGTGTATAAGTGACAAATACATAAAAATGTATGTATATATAAATGAAAGAAACACCCAAAATTACAGGCAATATTGCTTCAGGCTTCCTTAATTGTGTCTCCAAGCAGAGCACTATATCCCCTAACAAAGAAAATTATACAGAAGTATTTCATGTTGTTCAACTACAATTGATATTGACAGTCCAGAGTTCCCTGACTTGAAAGCTAGCTGGCAGCTTACTGCAGCTGGATTGCAAATTAAGAGGATGTGAACTGGATACATCAATGCCTCCTTTTAGGATTCTCAGTATAAGCAGGAATTCAAAGCCAAGTATTAGCAACCTAAAGAAAGACTGAACTCCTTCCACTTTTTCAAATTACTCAAAAGGTATTTAAAATATTTAAATTTAGGAAAAGTAGAATGAAATCTTGTTGTCCACTGTAGCACTAAATGTAATTTATTTCCAGAATCGTTTAATATTCAAAAGCTAATGTGATATAAAATTCTTCAGATTCCCTGATAAACTTCCACTTAATGTCAAGGTCAGATCCAGTATGACCAAAGACTTTACAGTTTAACACCTATTTGGTTTCAATGCTGAGATGTGTTCTAAGATTTTCACAGAAACTACCATAAATTCAAGTATTTTTGTCAATATTTGAAGAGAAATAAAAAACTGAGCAGGGACTGTGTCTGATCTTTCCAAGCCCTTCAGTGAGGACTGAGACACCAGTGGTATGAGGACGGAAGCCTGCTTTATAGTTCTTTGTGCTTCACATCTTTCAGAGAAGAAAACTCTGGTTTCAAGCTTGTTGTGGCAGTAGCCATTTTCTTGCCAATCCTCTTCAAGTCCTCATCCACTGAGGTGAAGAGGATATATCTCTGTTCCAGAATGCTTTGGAAATATCTGCCTAAAAAGCAGGCTGGAAAGCATTCTGTGATTGTGGAACACCAAAAGACCGCAGAGGTATGGGACAGGATTCTCTATGTCTCCCTTGGCTCTTCCCTCCTTCCTGTCCTTTCCTCACTCATCTTTCCTGACATTCACCACTTCTTCCACCAAACCTCTGAGGTGTTTTCAGAAGTTCCCTTCTGCTCCTTCCCTCTCAGGCTTAGCTATATTTCCAGAAAACTGCCATTTTGCTCAGTGATAAAAGGCACAGCTTTGTCATGAAGGGCCCAGGTTTTTAAATAGAGCAGAAAGCAATAGTTCTGGATGTAATGAGGTGAAAAACAAGAAAAGACATTTTATACACTTTGTTAATGCACTTTTTACATCTCTCCACACTCAGCAATATTGGCTTAAAGTTATTTAATTCAATTTACATCAGTTGTTGCATCCAAAGTGAAGTTGTTGACATTTGTACTCAATGACGACAGAACTTGCTCCAGGATCCATTTTTTCATCTCCATTGCATATCTTTATCTTTAACATTGCATGCTGTCGCATGTGTTCAAAGTCGTTTACCAAAAAAGGAACTCTGTATTATGTTTTTTTCTACAATCAATAGCCGTTCCCCCAAATGCTTATTTCAGCAATATTAGATCTTGTAATTTTATAATTAATAAAGATTTCAAGTTTTTAAGGCAGAAAACTGAATGAGAACAAACCATGCTTCTCAAGAAAAAGAAAAACAAAAACCCTTTAGGCACTAGGATGCCTTGTTAGGAGGATTGTAATAAACAAGCATTGCAATGCTTGATAAAGTGAAACCCAAAATAAAATGGACTGATTGACTGAAATGAAGTCTTTCCAGACAGCTTACTATAATTAGATTTACAATCATATTATGTCTAGGTTTTCTACAGAGACCTTTGTCTAAACTTCAAAGGATGTCTGCTTCCTTTTAAAGCATTTCTACTACCTACATATCAAACCTGTCAGAGGGCAGAGAAATACTACATACCCTCTTTTCCTGCTGCAGGCCATAGTAAAATTTACACTGACAAGAAAAAGCTAATGTTTCTCTTAAAGTATATTACAACTGCAGTAATAGCCCACTCCAGGAATATATATGGTGGGACTTGCTAGCATTCCAATAAAACAGAAGTTAAATATCAAGGGCTTCTGTGTTAACAGCTACCTAAAATAACTTAGAAGGAAAAGCACTGTCTGGTGCAGTGCTATAAAATAAAATGTGTAAGAAAAAGACCTCTTTCACATTTTCAAATCTAGCCAAAGGAATCAATGTCATAATCTTGGCAAGACTCTGTCCTCATTCATCATCCATCAGATTCGTGAGAGTTTCAACTAGACATTAGTGAGGAAACTAACTCAATGTTAATAGGAACTGTATAAAGCTTTGGGGCAAACAGTATATTATTTGCAATTTAAGGTAATTTTCTAACCAGAATTGGTGCCAAATGCTTTTTAGTAAATTATGCTGTAATTCTTGTAAAATAATCCTAAAATAAGTTCTTGTATATCAGGTTTGAAAGTTAAACAGCTATGTCCTAAGGTACTCATTCAATAGAGCAGTAAAGAAAATGCTGTGATTAATACCAAAGCATGTTTTGGGACAGGTTCTTTTTTCCCATTCTTTCATAAAAGTTCATGAAAAACAAGTGAAAAAACTTTCAGTGTAAACACTTTCATGTGTGTAAGATCTCTTCTAAAGACCTGAAGTTATCTGATATAGTTCTTAATTTAATAAAAAATAATACACTCCTCTGTAAATCATGTCTTACTAGGAAAAAAAATTCAAATATTCAGCTCAGATTTTATTTTATTTAATCACAGCAAAATCCAAGAAAAATACAAGTTATAAACAGTTGTTCTTAGTAAAACCTAATTATAGTGAACAGTCAGATTGTCAAAGAAAAGCAGCTCACACCTGTGGGCAAGGGTGCACTGAGAACTCTGATACCCAATTAGCACATGGGGAACAAAGGAAGAAGAGGATCATTAACTTCTCTTAGAAAGGCAGGGGTGTTTAGCTCCTATGTTTGCCTTTGATGTTTAATAGGAGATTATAAACATTGATTACTTTTTGCTTATTTTTATGTTCTCTTTTATTCATGCCATAAAGTGAAAAACCTGATTGCAAATTCGTATGTTTTCCTTGAGACCTTCTGCTGTACTCCAGAAATAGCTGTACATGGCAACCTATCCAGTAAGGTGTCACATGAAATACAAAGGAAATGCTGAGGAATTGTGGGTTTGAGTAGGTTTGGTTTTTTTATCTAAAAGAGATTGCCTGCATTCCTTCAGTATTTCCCACCACCAATAACAACTGAAGCACATGGAGTTTTCAAGCCAGGGACTGAGCAGTCTCTAATGCAACAGGGATGCAGAGCTGCAGACAAAATGTCACAATTTTTTTTTTTTTTTTACTTAATATACCCCAAATTGATTCCTACAAGAGGCTCCTTGGCTGATTTAAATGTAGGGGGAAAAAACAACAGTCAGATTGTCAAAGAAAAGCAGCTCACACCTGTGGGCAAGGGTGCACTGAGAACTCTGATACCAAATTAGCAGGCACCTGAAATAAAAAGGTGGTGAAATTTAATCTTGAAGGTAACAGCTTTGGTATGTTGGCCATTCAGAACTTTAAAATGGAGACATATATCTGTAAATTACACAATGAGTGTAACATGCCATTATTAATAAAAGCACAACATACATTCTCTTTGAAAAACAAGCAAACTCAAGTGACTAAATATCAAATATGACAATGTGGCAATTCTGTGGCAGTACAGATTTAAAGTGAGAGTGCTAAAAGCTCTGGAACATATTCATAATACAGATGAATTTGCATGTCCTGAAGGTAATATTTCAGGGATTCTCTGCTTTAGTAATAAGTGCAGTTGAACACATAAACCTTAGGAAAAGGGAGGGGGAGAAGTTTTTGGTGAAAGTATACTGGTTTTGAAAGACTTTAATTTGCTAGATGGGGGAAATGGGCCTCAACATTATGACAGCAACTTGAAAAACTTGCAAGCTAATCCCACACCCTGTATTAACCTTGGTGCATTTGATGTGTGCCTTGCTACGTGAGCCCTAACGATTTGCGATGAGAGTTCAGGGGTAGTGCCAGAACTGCAGGGCCTCCAACCCAACTGGCTTGGCAAGTGGCTGCAGTTGTTGTGAATCTCCTGGGGTTTATTCCTACGAAACAGAAATGTTAACTGAGCCAACAGGGATTGAAACCAGACATCTTCTCCCAGGCAGCCAGCAACAGGACAAGAGGATGTAGCCTTGAGCTGCACCCAGGGGAGGTCTATGTTAGGACATTAGGAAGGATTCCTTCACAGAAAGGGTGATTAAATATTGGAATGGACTGCCTGGGGAGGTGGTCAAGTCACCATCCCTCTGTAAGATGGGAGGCAGCACTTGGTGCCATGGTTAGTGGGCGTGGTGGTGTTGGGTTGTAGGCTGGATTTGACTTTTTCAGAGGTCCTTTCCAACCTCATTGATTCAGTGATATTTTACTTTGGTATGACTGGCCAACACAAACCTGAACAAGGGACTAAACACTCCCTTAAAGCATGAATGCATGCCAGAGCACATCCTAAAAGCCCAAATATTCCATTTGGGAGCGGATAAAAGCCTAAGGACGCAAAAAATATACCAGCCAGGTTCTGGAAGGGATAAGGGCGAGCTGGGGAGCCGGCACCCCTTAGGAACGGAGCGGGGCATGGAACACCGGGGAGCTGAGGCGGCGCCACGTGCCCGCCCTCAGGGCGGGAGCAGCGCGCGCCGCCCCAACGGCTCCAGCGCCGGCCGCAGCGCGCTCGCGCCGGACACGTCCCCCCCACTCAACCGTCGCCCGCTTTAAAGAGCGCTCGCGTGCCGGGCACGTTTACCCCGCTGCGATTGGCTGGCTCGGCCTGTCAATTGTGTCCGTGCCCGCCCTCCGCGCCCGCTGATTGGCCGGTCGCGTTGAGAGCGAGGGAAAGCTGTGGCCGCGGGGCCGGGCGCATGAGGCACTGACAGCGCCGGCAGCTGGGCAGCGCTCGGTAGCGTTCGGCTCCCCACGGGACAGCGGGGAGTCATGCCGTGGCCTCGTCTGCCTGGGGACAGTGGTGGGTTCGGGTCCTTGCCGTGCCGTGGGGAAAGGCGGAGGCAGCGCTATGAGGAGCGCTGTGGAGAAAGCGATGTGGAGAAAGGGCCCTTGGTGTGCGAGTCGGCGGGAGTAGTGCAGGGAGATTCCGGGGATGTTGAGTTTATTCCCTTCGCCTACTGTCCCACACGCAGTCGTGCCTCCTTGTGTCTGTGGCCTTTGTGCCCGGGGCGTGCCCGAGGTTGGCTTGCTTCCTGCATAGGCCTCTTGTATTCCTCAGGGCCGCTTCTCCCCTTGCGGCTCCCGCGGTGCCCGTCTGGTGCCCGCTTGCTGTCCTTACAGATAACGACCTTCTGGCCCGGTGTTTGAGCTCACCGAGACACAGGGAAAAGCAGCTTGCCTCTCCTTCGCTCTAGCTTCGTTGACATCTCTTGTCAAGCCTGAAGCTGCCAAAGGATTTCCTAATTATGGAATCTCTGTGCATCTTGTAGGCTGTGAAACACAGTGAGTGTAATTCACTTGCTGAAAGGAGCTGGGACACCATTTCTAGCAGGTGGGAGCCATGCCATTTCTGCTCGTGCTTGTCGAGGTTTTTTTTTCGTTTGTTTGGGTTGTTTGTTTGTTTGTTTTTTTCTTTTTTTGTGCTCTGCCCTGCGGTTTTTCTGGAATCTCCTTTTGATGAAGTCAGGAGTTTTGTTAAAAATTTGGGTTTTTTTAGTGCCCTGTGACAGATGTAGTTTAGACTTCTTGAGAGTGGTTGCTTGCATGGATTCCTGCTCCGAAATGAATACTGGCTTGATGAAAAGACAAAAAAAAATCTCCAGCAAAAGTCTTTTTTCTCTACAGTGGGAAATATTACTGTTAACACTGCTCTAATTAACGGATTTGTGGAGTCTGTTAGAATGTCGTGTAAAGGCTGCTGTGAAAGAAATACATTTAGTAATTGCATTGATTCAAAGTACATTTGAAATGACAAAGCTGAGGCAGGAGTGGGGGAATAAGCAGCAGCCCCACCTCTGGATTGTAGTAGCATTGCATGACATCCATAAACCTAGTAGGGGAACAGGCACTTCATCACTCCATAAATTTGGTCTATAATATATTTAAAAGCTTTGGTTTTGTTCAGCAAATAATAGTGGGTTGTCAAGAAATCTTTTTGTGAACTTTAAGCTGTTTTTAAATGTTTTTCTTATAAAAAGTAAACTGCTGATGTCTCAGGACATTGTCTTTTGGAGCCTAAGCCTGAAGACGAAGAAAGCTGAAAATATAAGGGGCACTGAAGAAAAAACAGTGGTACTTCTGTTTTTCTGATGATGACTTTTTGGGCAGCATTTCCTGAGGGGGAATGGCATAGCACTTGGAAATGGCATTTGGACAAAGGATTGAAGTGATGAAAAAGATTGCTTGCCTAAGCACACCTTAGGGCAGAAAATCTTGGGAAAAAAAATAAATGAATTGGAGAAGGAAAAAGAGGCAATGAAAGAAACATCTGACTTGAGATTTTTGTAGTGGTTTGACTAGTAAAATTGGTAGTTGCCAAGTTGGTGTGATTGTTTTCCATCACCTGGGAGACAGAAACCTAAAGCTGTTGGGTGAGATCTTGGCGTGCCAGAGTAATAACGGATATGGCAGCAGCAACCATACTGATAAGGTTTAGTTTTTGAAATTGTGAAAATGGATAAAACCATGAAAAAAAGGATCCCAGAGGTGGGATTATTCCAAACCCATAGTTTTGCCAGACAGTTCTGCCTAATTTTATTTTATATTGCTATTAAGTAAATTATTTATGTTCTCGCATTCTTTGAGTTACTATAAAGAAACTCAAAGAATGGGCATGGACTTAAGGTGTTCCTCCAGTATTTTAGTACTAAAATACATTTTTAAGTCATTGGTATTGTTACAAAATGCAGTAATAAGATAATGGAACTTGTCACCTTGAGTAGCTTATTGGTCCCTTATACAGCTGTGATGACATGGTTTATGAAAGAATTCATTCTTCTACTTGAAGGGCAGCGTTCTTAAAAATAGTTGTGCTATTTATGTTGTGATAGCTGTGATAGCATTTAGGAGAGTTTGAATACAGATTATGTAGTTGCTGAGTAAAGTTCCAGATTATCCCAGCTACAGAACAATGATCTGAAAGCAAGGTGATAACTGATTGGGTGTAGGATTGAAGCTTCATACTAAACAAAGTTGTAAATAGGCAAGTATAGCTTGAGTGGTTTTTCTGTATTTTGGTAGCTTCTGTATGCATGTAATGACTTAGAATTTGCTGAATGAGATTATTTATGATATTCTGTTGAAGCTGTTGCAGATATGCACGAGGAGAATAAAGCTGCAGCTAATGGATGCAGCAAAATCCGAAGGGGTGCTCAAAATGGGGCTGCTTTACTTGCCCTCATGGAGAAGACTGGATACAGCATGGTTCAGCAGAATGGGCAAAGAAAATTTGGTGGTCCTCCACCAGGTAAGCATTTCTTTTGAGATTTGAGACTGGAAATTGGTGTAGCCTCATGTTGTGTATCTTGACAGAGACCAGTAGTAGAAGCCTAAGGAAACAGTGACACAGCACATATGGGGAGGCTCCTGATGTATTTTACAGTTTCCAGCAATTTAAGATCTCTTGAGCTAGACTGTGTTGAGCATTTGCTCTTGGTGGACTTAAAAAGTCACAGCTTTAAAACCAGCTAAAATTGACAGGTGGCAGAACAAATGTAGAGCTCACAAAGCCAGGTGTGTTCCATATGATTAAGAACACCCTTCAAAACATTTAGGGACACAAAAGGTAAAAACAAGTTGGTGGTAGAGGCATAACCTACTTAATGTCTTCTCTTACCCCTTACCACTTGCATTGGCCAAAGCTTTTTTTTAAATGAACTTTTGTTCTCTGTGATGGCACCAGTGAAGATTAACTCATTCTCTTTTCAGAGTTGACAATAAAATATTTCTTTTATTTTGAATAATTTTTCCAGAGTTGTTGACATTAGCAGTGTACAAGAATTTCTCTACTAAGCCTAGCTGTGTGACATGGAATACAGTAACTCTTCTTTCTGGATCAGCTTATGCACTTAGACAAGCAGAAAGAAAGAAAATTCTTTGTGCTGCTCTTTCAGTTCATTCTCACTTGTGGTCTGTGATCCTATGTCTTTATAAGTTACACTCATAAGCCTGAACTTTATTTACTCATTGCTAAATATAGTTTAGGTTAGGGCTGCATCAAAATTATTTCTCTGGAAGTTTTTCTCTCTTAAATTTTGTCTGTACTTTTACCAAGCCTATGTAAAATACCAAAAGGAAACCCTGTGAAGCTATTTTGAAAATGACACTGGAGAAAGAACTGCAGGGCATCACTAACTTCAGCCTGTTCTTAAATTATTATACATCTTCTATGTAATAATGTCTTTTAATTAGAACATTAGACAGTATTAAGTGTGTTTGTCTAGCAAAGCTAGTTTTATTAATATTTTCTGAAACTAGATGGGTTTGACAAGGTATCTCTGCCATCAATCTGTTCACTGACATTAGATATATATCTTTCCTTCAAATTTTCATGTATATTTATAGGACATTGAAAATACCTTTTTCTTAAGGTTGGAAATTACCCTAAGTTACTATAAATGGCCCTAGGCTAGATGAGACTTAAATGTTTGAGATGGTTTGTAGAAAATTAAAATATCTTTTTAAATGAAGGATTTCACTTTGAATTTTGCTTAAGACTTGATTCCTATAACCTTGTGTTGCTGTCAAAGAATAGTCTCACTGTCAGCTCTGTTCTCAGCAGATGTGGCTGAAAATTGCCCTAAGAAATTTGCCAGGTTTTTACCTGACACAGTTCTTGTTTAGTGTTATGCCACTTGTGAAAAACATATCTGTACAGTATTTAAAGAAAAAAGATGAAAGTGAATTTTCACAGTTCTATGTCTTCTGCCATCTAAGCAATGGACCCAATTATGTTACTAGGCATGTGAGTCATGAGAATTACATGGAAGTTTAAGGTGGCATGAACACTGACAGTGGGAGGATTATGACTAATATTGATTGAGCTGCAAAAATAGCTGCAAAAATAGGAGTCCCATTTTCTGTTGCCCAGCAATGAATCAAGTAACCCAGTCAAGGAAACTCTCTGGCCAGGTACTTGTGGAATAATTTTGACTAACTTTCCATGTTTGCTCTGCTAAGTACACGTCCCACATTGGCAAATGTGGCACAGACCAGTTTTCTTTTAGTCAGAAGTCAGAGGCTAATTCCAGTTGGCAGTAATGTGCTGTACTGCTGAGTTAGTATGCAGCTTTAGCATTAGAAGAGGGGGTTTGTGTGGTAAATGGCTTTTACTTACTGAGAATCACTGTTCAATCAAACCAGGCTGAGAAGGATGCTACAAGTTTGTCTAGTTAATAAATAAATAAAGCTTGTTATTTAATTTCATGAGTCCTGCACAATATTTTCATGATTGAGGTGTGCAGTTGCCTTTGTCTTGGGAGCTCCTAAGTGGTGTACAGTTGATTTATCGTTTTTATGTGGCAAGGGACTGGCATGATGTGAGTGATGGCAGTACTAGCCTGCAAATGGTGTTAGCTGCCATGTCCACTCAGACCTCAGCTGAAGTGGTCAGAGATGTTTATAAAGGTGAAAATGATAAAAATGTGGAATGCTGTATGGAGCAGAGCCAAGCTTTTTCCTAGCTAAGTCACGGCTGTGGGACTCCAAATGCATGTCAATTCTGATGCCTTGGTAGCTTCTCTGTGTGCCATGTAGTTCTTTCTGTACAGTTAGTGTACAGTTTATAGATGAAAAATGATTCTGTGAGAAGGCAAAATTCTCTCAATTCTGTTAGTTTGCTTCACAAGTAAATGACAGGCTCTCTGACAATACATTAAGGAAAAAGTGCTAATTACAAAACCATCTAAATATTATTTATTCTGAACTTTAAACCAATGCACATTATTTAATTATCTTTTTGTCTTAACTTGTCAAGAGTAATTATTTTCTCACCTTGCCTTGTTATACTTTGTCAACTCATGCTAGTATTTACTAAGTTTTGTGTTATTTCTTATACCCTTTTTGTACTCCTTTTTCTCCTGTAGAAAACTTTTCTTGTCAAAAACTTAAGAAAAAGCTTTTAGTTATGATTTGAGCGTCTGCTCCCGAACATTCTACCTGAGTTGCTTGTCTAATTTTAAAAAAGAAACAAAGCCAAACAAACATTTTTTAAATTATTTTTTTTATTATTTTTGGAAAATGGAGTGCCATATTTGAAGACTCCATAATATTAAATGCATAAATACAGCTTTACCTTATCTGTTGAACATGTCTTGCAATATATATGGCAGAGATATAAAAGAATGTTTGAATGTCCTTGGCTTAAGGAGAGAAGCATAGATGTTCTGCAGCTCTCAGATGTCCACCAAAGACTGACCTGTTCTGTGTTTGGGTTTTTTTGCTTCTTTTTTTCCTACCATCCACTACTGCCACAGTGAAAACTGTGGTCTGTTTTTAAAGTAAAAGTGTTGCATCTTTTTGGCTGTTACAGAAAGTTTGGCTCTGTATCCTGCTTTCCTTAGGGAATCCTATTTTATTGGATGAATGAAGGTGGAAGCAAAGTGTTTGGACTTTTTGAATGATGTCAAGGAAGAAAAAAAAAAGTGCTGCACTGGGGACCCTTACCAAAATTTATAAAAATACAGGCAAGAAGCGCAGAGAAACATTTTGTAACTTTAAAGCGTTCTAGTAGAAAATAAAACTGAAATTCTTACCTAGGTATCTATCCTAGGTATATCAGTTTTATCAATAACTGAAATAAAATTGTAAGGGGCATAAAATGATTGAAATAGAGGCTCTTGGTAAACCTGTCAGTGTTTTTGATAAACAGGTTCAGTGTGTTGTCATATAGATTCCACTGGAAAAAAGCCCAGAAGATGGAATTGAAAGAAATGCAAACTGTGGGTTTCTGGCATTTTTTTCTTTTATTTAAACATAAAAGAAATAAGACACAATAGAAGAGAATGTCCTAGTTTGCAGTTGAGACCAAAAATAAATAACTCCTAGATTTGAACTGGGTGTGAGGGAAATGTGCATTTGTACTAAGATTGCTGTTGGACAATTTATTTTAAGGTTGGGAAGGTCCTCCACCACCTCGTGGATGTGAAGTTTTTGTGGGTAAGATTCCTCGTGATATGTATGAAGATGAACTAGTTCCTGTTTTCGAGAGAGCTGGGAAGATCTATGAGCTCAGACTGATGATGGAATTCAGTGGTGAGAACCGAGGCTATGCTTTTGTGATGTACACCACTAAAGAGGAAGCCCAGCTGGCCATCAAGATCCTTAATAATTATGAAATTCGTCCAGGGAAGTTTATTGGTGTCTGCGTAAGCTTGGACAACTGCAGACTGTTTATTGGAGCAATTCCCAAAGATAAGAAGAAGGAAGAAATACTGAATGAAATGAAAAAGGTTACAGAAGGAGTGGTGGATGTCATTGTTTATCCAAATGCCACTGACAAAACTAAGAATCGTGGCTTTGCCTTTGTAGAATATGAATCTCACAGAGCAGCTGCCATGGCTAGAAGACGACTAATCCCAGGTAAAACTGTTTGCAATTAAGCTGTGTTTGTATGGGGAGTATCTGTTTCCATATTGTGGGGGGATGAGATGGTGGATCATCCCTGTTTTTCATTCTTTAAGGTGTTTTGAGAATTACAAAACAAAACTACAGTGTTGTCTTCTGGCTAAGGATGATTTTATATTTTGTGTTATGTTGTTGTGGGTTTTTTTAACTTATTTTTTTAAGAAGCTGTAATTTAAGGAGTTCTGACAATTAAAAAATAGACATCAGTTTTATGTAATTTAGCTATTTACACCAGTATGTATTTGCATGGGCACACATTCAGTTTTCATTTATGTGCACAAGGCTCTGCACTCAAATTCTCTTAAAAGTGAGCTTAGAAAACATCGTGCCTTGAGTGTGCCCCATATTTTCTGTGGTTTATAATGTTATTTTCATCACTATGAAATATGTGAATGTTTAATATTTAAAAGATACCAAAAAGTAGGTCTTTAATATTTTACTAGAAAATATTTTTGAAAGAAAAAAAGAAAATAAATATGCAAAAAATATATACAAAATGCAAAATATCAAATATATAATAATAAAATAAATTTCAATATAATATTGGTAATAACATGTAATATATTTAACATATAATTGGTGTATTTTACACACATATATGTGTGTGTGTGTGCAAAGTGGTGGGAGAAATACCTCCAGATCTCTGAATGGAAAATAAACCTCTATGATATGCAAAATGGTGGGTTGACATGAGTAACAAAGTAGGTTGGGTTTTGTTGTTTCTTTTAGTATTTGGGTTCTGGCATCCGCTGCAACACAGAGTAAGGGTTGTGCTAGAGATACACATTTAGATCACTATTTCCAGGTGTTGCCCATGTTTTTTAAAGTGGTAAAATTATTGAAGAGGCTGTCTTTAGTAGCTAGTTAAATACATTACTTTTGGTCTCCTTTTGTGCCTATGTGCATGTCACAAAGTCTTTGTTTTGACAGCTTATAGTGCTTAAGGAACCCAAAGGTAACAGAACACTTGTCATTTTTTCAGTCTCATTTACTTTAAAAATTTCAAGTAACTTAAGTAGATGTCGGCAACAAAACCCAGTTCCTGTGGTATGCATCATGTTTGCTTTTTGTAGAGATAGGTGCTAAGAACGATTCTGCTTTCTGTTGCATGTTTCTTATTTCTGCAATGCTTCTTTGCTGTAGGAACGTTCCAGCCCTGGGGCCATACTATTCAAGTAGACTGGGCAGATCCTGAGAAAGTAGTTGATGAAGAAACTATGCAGAGAGTTAAAGTATTGTATGTGAGAAATTTAATGATATCTACTACAGAGGACAAAATTAAAGCTGAATTCAACAAGTTCAAACCAGGAGTAGTCGAACGTGTGAAGAAGCTGAGGGACTATGCTTTTGTTCATTTCTTCCACCGTGAGGATGCAGTTGCTGCTATGTCTGTAATGAACGGAAAGTGCATTGATGGAGCCAGTATTGAGGTAACACTGGCAAAGCCAGTTAACAAAGAAAGTTCTTGGAAGCAACATTTTAATGGTCAGATAAGTCCCAGTTCTGAAAATCTCTTAGGGTTTCCTAACAAAGAAGATGGTACTCAAAAATCCTTGGGGAAACCAGCAAGTCTCTCAATTCGTCTTAATGGTCAGCACAGTCCAGGCCCCCCTGAAGTTGAAAGAAGTACATACCCCATTTTTCCAGGAATAAAGCTTACTCCAATTAGCATGTATTCTTTAAAGCTGAGTCACTTCAGTTCTGCAGTAATGCATCTGGATTATTTTTGCCATAAAAATAGCTGGGCACCACCAGAATACTGCTTGTATTCAACCACAAGTCAAGATGGGAAGATACTCTTGGTGTACAAGGTGCTTATTTCTAGTATTGCAGATGATTCCCAGAGTTATTTCATGCCAGAAAAACTCTGTACAACAGTAGAAGATGCAAAGGAATTGGCAGCACAGTTCACACTTTTACATCTAGGTAAGCATAAACTTCTTTGATTATATATGAATAACTGAAGCTAGAAAAGTTACTTTTAAATCGTTCTTGGTATACATATCTTGGTGCATGTGTGTATTTTCTTTAAAATAGTCTACAAAAGACTTGGTTCTTGTGTCAGTTGAGTCTGGACCTTAAGATGAGAGCACTGAGGAAACACTAAGCAGTCCAGTGCTGGGATCATTTTTGCTTACGTTTATCTACTGGAATGATGTATAAGGAAGAATTAGATGACATCTAAGTAAATCAGGTTTAAGGTCATCTGTGAGCTCATTATGGTGCTGAAAATTTATTTGAAAGTCTGTGTTCTAGCATTTCATTTATATATGTTGCCTTTTTTAGCATCAGAATGCAAGTGCTAGAAGAGGAAAGTTTATATGATATAAAACTGGGGAGGGGAGGGACATTGGGATTTTATTTTGTTTGGTTGGGTTTTTTCCCTCACTTGTTCTGATTTTGGTGAATTGGGAAAGTGATTGCAGTACACTGTTAAAATAGTGTTGCCATTCTTCTCTTCCTAATACTGCTACTTAGCACTTGCTCTGCAAGTCTCTTGAGATGTATGTAGGCCGTGGTGAGATTTCTCCTTTGGATGAGTTCATGGCAGACTTATTTCAGGCTTGACTGTGATGACTTTTTTTTTGCAATGCATAACTCAAATGTAAGCAAGCTTTGTCGTCTTGCTTACGTTCTTTCTTCTCCTTGGGTTTGGATTTGGCTTGGCCAGAAGGTCTTGGAGGAAGAAGAACCTCTGAAGCACAAAGCTTTATACATTGTCTCCACTTCAGTAGTGGTGACTTGCTTTATATTAGTGGGCCACCTCCCATTAATATAATGCTTTCAGATGGCCAAAGTGATTTTGAATAATAAATGGCTAAGTCTCTGTGTCTGGTTTTGTACACACAGCATTTGACTAGTTGAGTATCTAGTTCCATATTTTTCTAGCTAGGAAAATTGAGACCACACCTTTATAACCCGTGTAATCCTGAACACAAAAGATAAAATGGAACTGAACTCAAAATAGTGCTGTGAGGCTCTCCTTAAAAGAAGAATAAAGACAGTTGCAGGTTTCGTGCTTGACCATATGTACCTACCCAGTTTGCTTCTTTTGTTACCTAAAGTTATTTTCTCTCCTGTACTTCTCTGGGAAAGAATCAAGGGAATAATTAAAGTTAGATTAAGAGTGAATTATTCATAGCTGTGGGCAAATCCTGAATGCAGACTGAAAAAAAAATGAAGAAAGTATGTGTTGAGATTTTTATCTCCTCAGTTATAATTACAAGTGCTATAGGGAAAAGGTTTTAAATTGGATATAAATTAATAGTATTCTAAAGCTTTTTAGCATTTGATTGTGCCATATAATCACAGTTAATGTGAATTGATATTTAGCAGAATTCCTAAATACATACCAGGTCTGTTTTTTGACAGCTGTCTACCTAATGGCCTAGTGCTAGTAATGCTGTCTTTTTATCTTTGAATAACACTTTTTTTTTTTTTCTTTTGGTGGCCACTGTGCATTCTGGTTTGTGAGGACTTGGGCCTGCAGAGAGCATAGAGAGCCCTGATTTGAAGCAAAAATATAAGGCTGACTTTTCAAAGATACACATCTTTCATATTGATTAAAAACCCACTTTTTGATCTTGGCATTGTTGTGATGCTGAGATATAGCCCCTAAGGAGTCTAAAAGTACAATTTCTTTTCCCTGTCTAATCTAAAGAAGTTGTTTCTGTTCCAGTTTAATATATATTCTGTGTTGAAAGAAATACCTGCAGGTAAAGAAGAGTTGCTAGATGTGACAGAATCCTTCCTTCTCATGGAAGTGTTGTGTGGTTTGACATATTGAATGATGCTGATGCTGCTGATGGGTGTATGGGTTGTGGTTTTTCTTTGGGGTCTGGGGGTTTGGTCTGTTTGGGTTTTGTTTGGTTTTTTTTTTGTTTTTTTTTTTTTTGATAACTAGCAGTGATTTGAGAAAAGTCTGAGTGTGTTTCTTGGAAGCAGCTTTCTATAAACATGAGTGTACAAAAATGACATAGGGACTAATTCTTTTTGATAAGTAACTTCTCTTACAGGAACCTAATTTTTTGGCCACTTAATTTTTGATGATGTGTACAGGTTGAGTTCTGTTTTTTTTCTTTTTAAAGCATAGAGCTAGTCTAAGGTAAGTAAATGAAAAAGGGCTGCTTTGATTAATAATCTCAAGGCATTCTGGCTGTGGGGGTTTTTTTTGTTTGTTTGTTTTTGTATGTATTTTTGTATTTACTTTCACATATTACAGAATACTTGGGTTTTAAACAAGTTTATATAGTCCTGGTACACAGCAGTCTGAGCAGACAGCAGTACAGCAACTAACCACTTGGTGTCACCTGAATTTTTTGAAAATGATGGTTCTTAGAAAACACAGAAAAAGTATGCTGTCAGGGAAAGATTAATAAGCTATATTTTTATGTTACTAGATAAATTACCAACAGATCAAGGGAGTGAAAACACTCAGGCTTGGCTAAAAATGTGAAAATCGTGTCTGGGCGTCCATTTGTGAGAAGGGGAGAAGAGCTACACGTTGGAATTTCAGAAGGTGGCTATTGTCAGGGGGAAGAGTGAGGAGACAGGGAACAGAGTAGGGAAACACCTGAATGTCTTGTAGAAGAATTAATTCCTCTGCCATTAATTTGAATCTCATTTCTGCAGAAAGAAGTCCGTGCCATCAGAAGTCACACAACACCTTAATGTCAATTGCAAAATGGTCCTTGGCTGTTAAATGTGGCATCCAGTTATAAAAACATATAAGGCTTCCCACTCTCGCCTGTGCTGGAGGCTGGCTGAATGTGAGGCAGCTCCAGTTCAGTGACTGTGCAGTTGTGTAATTAGCACAGACTTGATATTCCACCTGTGGTCCCAAAGCAGTGCAGAGTCAATCCCAGAATAGGAGGTGGTATGATTCAGGTCATTTGCAGCAGCAATATAGGTTTGTAGCTTATGGAATCAAACTGGCTCATCCACATGTCTTCAAAGTACAGGCAGAGGAAAATGTGAAATTGCATAGATGTGCTCTGAATTGTTGGAGAACTCTCACCTCCCTTTCTTTAGTAAGAGTAAACATCTGAAGCCTGGAAAAGTAGAACCTTCTTTTGAAAATTGTTTGTTTGGTTGGTTTGTTTTCATTTGCTGCTGGTAGAATTCCACTGGTTTAAGGAAATACCAGAACATGTCAGAACCTATTTCTAGTCCTTAAGAAAACACTTTCTATAGCAAAGGCTGAGTCCTGGGAAATTCTCTCCCTACTGAGTTCAACTTAAGGGTGATGGGGAGAAACAGGAGAAGTTTCAGTAAAGTTTGCTGTTTCAGGGATCTGCCAGGTTTTAAATGGGTATTCCACTATATGTGTTTGCATTTCACACATGCTATTTCATGTTACATCTCCCTGAGATACCATTTATGTAATTATTTTTCTAGGTAGAAAAGAATATTTTAACGTATTTGTAAAAAAATATACTATTAAATCTTCAAGAAAAAGCCTTTTAATAACTAGCTATAGCACATAAATAATAGTTTCCTTGCGGTTCCCCACATATAAGTTTTATAGTAAATGGTGCTTAAATAGGTGGAGAAGGCATTGTATCTTACTACTATGAATTCACTTGTTTAAACACCTTGAATACTGCATGCAGTAGCAAGTTACAAGTCACAGATGGAATTTACATAACCTAGTTCAAGAGTCTGTATTTAGTTAGCATCTGTGTCTCAGAACAAATGTATCTGGTGATTGCTGCTGCAATTTGATTGCTGATTTTGGACATCAAAACTGAAGGTCAAGTGAGACGGTTTTCATGTTTAGTGGTAGGAATTTTCTTGACTTAAACATTGTCTTGGTTTGCTTTATCAAAATTAATTATATTGCTCTTGGAACAATCAACAGCCACAAATGTTTGAAAAAAATACAAAAGCTGCTGGCTTTATTTAGCAAATACAGATGATAAGTGGTAATTCGTGGTTTGGGGGGGCAGGTTTCATGATCTTTAGAAGGGCTCTGAATTTAGTATAAGAAGTTTTTTAACAGTATGAATTTAGAAGTCTGAAATATTTATTAGGTGAGTTACACATAATGTTTTTTTCTTACAGCCCCCGAGCAAGCATATATAACATTGCTGTCCCTGAATGCAGCATGGTGGGATAATAAAGGTGAGTAAGCCTCTCAGGATTGTTCATTGCAGGTTTTTGCCCTGTCAGAGACATTGTCTTAGCTGCACTGTTTGCACTGTTAGAGAAGTTGTGCTTTCCCTACAGACACAGCTCTAAGAAGGCTTGTAGAGGTTCTCTGTTGCTTTTTTCCAAAGGAGACCATACCTCTACTGCCCTGTACCTGCTGATGGATCACACAGTCTGATGATCTTGTTTGTTGTGCAGCACAAAGGAAGGTTACAGTTTTTAATGCCTAAAATGACTCTGAGTCATTTTTCAGTAATTTCTTAATTATTTGCCTTTCCAGCTTGGGTTTAAATTTATGTCCAGAAGTGGGTGCTCCTACTACTGTGGACACTTGGACTATTTTTTGGCTAGTGAGTTTCATGTAAAAGAGACTATTGTCTCCTCTGGGGTTGTTTGGTTTTTTTTTTTGAATATGCTGTTGTGGATGAATTTACGTGTGTGTATCTGTCACTTCTGAGGCCTCTGTCTTTTTTTTTTTTTTCTTTTTTTGAATGGCATGAGAATGGTTTTTGAAAGCTTACCAAGGCAGTTTGAAAATGGCATTAAATCCATGCTCTGTCTTACTTTACTGCTGGAAGCTTCTAATCTCAGGCACACAGAATATTTTCCAAAGATTCAGTTATTTTTTGGCTGCTGCTAATGGACTGGGAACAACAATTTGTAAATCTTGGCCTATGTAAGAGAACTTAGAAAATAACAAGCAAGACAATGTTGGACTATATTTACCTGTGAAATAACTTGTCTGCCTTCTGTAGAGTCAGTCACTTCAAAACAGGATATTATTAACATGTTTTTTCTACTCTGCTGATGACCACAATGAGGTTGGGTTATCCAGTGCACATCAGGCAGAACTGGGTGCTTAATTGAGTGTAGACTCTGATCTAAATTGTTAAATATGCAATATGAATGAGTGCTGCTAGGATATGTGTATGTAGCTAATACTGCACAGAACAATGATCTAATATGCACTTGAAAGTTGTCTGCATTAATATTTTGCATTCAGTGAAAGTGAAACAAAGGGTTATTATTACAAAATTTACTTAAAGTGTGTGATGTTATATATAGAATGAGAAAATGTGTTCAGTACGGAAGAATGGGGTCTCTTAAAACCATAAGGCTCTTAGGAAAAAAAACAAACCTTTGAGATGTTGACTAAACAGTTTCTTAATTATTTTGAGTTAGTGCTGCAGGAAAAGGGAAGAACACAGCATTGAACGCTTTTGTTACACTATTATCTTAAGTTCTTAACAGTTAAGTCCATCTTGAAATGGATAATGCAGTATGTTTACTGAAATCAAAGTCTCTTTCATCTCCCTCCCCCTCTCTCTCTACAGTCAACTGTACACCCTACTTGGTTTGAATTTCCCCGAAGAAGAGAAGTTTGGAATTCATTGCTTTGGATCTTGTCATGAAAGGAAAAAGAACACCCCACTGATACATAATTACTGGAAATTCACATTCCATGTTTATTGATGAATAATTCTTCAAAGCATGTGTATTAAGCATTTCAATTTAAAGATTAGTGAAATTGAATGTTAAATTGTTTTGGTTAGTTTGATTAAATTTGGGTTTTAAAAGATAATTTGTTTAAAAGATTTTTATTACCTGTAATAGTCTGTACAGCAGTAATTTATATTTAGTGTTGAAACAATTTGCTGCAATTCCTACTCTTGTATTTTCACACAGAATTTTTACAGCTTCTATTGTATGTAATAAATCTTCAACAAATGTTAAAAAACCCCACCAACAAAACAATAAACACCATTCTGGCACCCTTGCCTTTTCATACATAAACATGCATAATATGCAACTTACATACCATCCTCGTTTGCTTCCATTAACTTGTTGCAAATTTTATAGGAAGAACATGTTCAATAAAATCTTTGCTTCTGACATAGAAGTACATCAATGGAAAACTGGTATTTTGAAGGACTTTACATCAATGTACCATCAGGCTATATTGCTGTAGTCATAATGCTTAGGTTCGATACCTTAGTTAATTCTTGGAGACAAAAACAGGCAAAAAAAAATCTTGACAGATACAGATGACATGTATTTTTAGGTACAGCTCAGTAGGTTGTATTTCCTGTTGTTAGCACCTCTCTGTTGGGACACACGTGTGCTTTCATAGTCATAGAGGCCTTGTTTTTATCCAGGCTCTCCCTTGAAACCAGCACCTCTGCTTGCCTGTGGTAGCAATGTGGAACAGCAGCTTGCTCACCTTCTAATCAGGCCATGTTCTTCTTAAAAAACATTGTTTAGCATTAAACTGAAAATAGTTTTTGGTTTCTAAAATGCTATATATGTAATTCATTTTGAGTGAGCCATCTTTATTTTAATTGTGACTATTTTACATTTCTCAGTCAAGTGCTTTATTTATTGAATGACAAAAGAATAACAACCTTTTTTTTAACCTTTTTAACAATCTGAAACTAATACTATAGACCATCCTTATTTATAGAATTTTATACATAGTTTCAGTTCACTGACAAGGAATGGGCCAGGTGGTTAAAATATCTAAGGGCCTCACCTATGCAGGTATTGTTTGTAAGCTGTTGTATCTGAAAATTGTTTGTCAGAAAGGAATATTATGTAGACAGAAAACAATGCAATGGAAAGATTTCAAGTTGAATATTTTTTCTTAAAAGCAATCAACTGTTGTGGTCCAATATGTCTTTTGGTTCATTGTATTTCATCACCATATTAAATTGTCCTTTTTGCTGTTAATTTAGGTGCAGTTATAGCAGTTTCATTTTATTTGATATTAGCTACATAATAATTCTTTTACATGTTGCGATTTCTAATGTTGAAATAATGTGTTTGACTTCTGTACACGAATTAACATTTATATTAAATTTATGCTGTTCATATTTGGTGTGTGTAAAAGAAAAATAAATTATTATTTTAGACATGGTACCTTCACAAACTTACTTTGGAGGATTCACCTCGCTTCCTATAATAACAAGCTTTGGCCAGAGGCTCAGTGCTTTGCTGAACAAAAGGAAGGGTGATTAGGTGGCTGAGTGAAGACTGGAAAAAAGAAAAGTAGTTCTTGAAAAGCAAGTTAGTTGATTAGCGTTTATTGCATGTGAAAGTTGTTAAAAGGTTAGGGTTTCCTAGAAAACTCATGCGTAAAGGGAACAGGGAACTTGTTTAGTCCATGTTTAAACCAAGTGGTTTCTAAGGTCAAGACAAAAATCAGTGTTTGAGGTAGAATGATACAGTATAATGCAGATAAGACATGGGGTTGGTAATTTAAAAGTATTTTCCTGGCCGCCTGGGAATTCTAGTCTGCTACAGACTGCTGAAATAAGCTTCATTTTATTTTTCAAGTGTCTTGATGAAGACTTAGGTTTTTGCATTTCTGATGGAAATCTGAACCAAGCAAACCTAGCTAAAATTGGTATTGTTGGCTAGTTATGGGAGCTGTGGACCAAGGTGCACAAAGATTGCATAACATTTCAGTGAATATTAGAAGAAGAGCTGCAAACAAAAGTACCTCCTCAGTGAACAAAAGGAGGTACTGCCCAGTACTGTAGAAAGCCAGGGGATTGCATTTTCCCAGTGTATAACATCCTTCTTGATCAGATGTCCAACAGAGGCAAACCCCCCCCCCCCACACACTTTTGCTACAAACTAGCAAATCCCATCATTATTAACCTGAGCATGTATCTTGGCAATTATTTTCAGTATTCCCAACATGTGTGACAGTACTAAACCATTATCAAAGGTTTGAGTGTAATGAGTACTAGGCTAATGCCAGCCAAATAGAACCCTCAGGCAGAATTTGTCTTTGTTCTACAGCTAAGAACAGTGGTGTAAGGAAGAAGCAGCTGAAGCAGCAGTAGCACATGCTGTCGCTGTAATTCAGGCTTTTTGCAGTTTATTTAGACTACATCATTAGAAATCTCTAATCAGTGTGCAAAATTGCAAACATATTTTTCATGCTTATAAAAATCTCACTGGAGCTTATTAACCTTTGGACAATAAACCACCATGTGATTCTTCTAAAAAGATTGTGACAGAACACAGTGTTTTGTTTTTTTTAATTACTTTTGTATAATGTAAAAATTAAATTTGTGTATGACCCTGTTCTGTAACTGGTGTAGAAACTAAAAGTTCCTCTGAAAGTAGAAGTCCCTGACTTTGGTGAAGTAAAGTTCTGTTACTTTGAGCTATATCCACTGCATCAAAAACTTGCCCTAAATAAGAAAAGGAGGTCCTTGCTCTTACAGTTCATCTATTTGCCTTTTTTTTTTCTTTCTCCCTCTAGTATTATTACCACCATGTTTTATCATGGGAAAGAAACGGTAAATTGGGATTGGGGAACTAAGACTACTTGTCACCCAAAGTTAGCATCCTATGTAACAACAAGCAAGAGTTAGTAAATGAATGGAAATTTCTATTAAATAGAAAATTAAAAGTTAAATTTAATTGAACAACACTAAAGATCAAGTTGCCTGGAAGATACTGGGTTTATGCACACTCTTGAGGTAAAAGCAATCCCCAAGAGGTCAGTTGCTGTAAGTCCTCTCTTTCAGCAAATTTCTTGACAGAAGCTGCTGTGTATAAAAAAAAAAATGATCAATTTATCACCTCTTCACACTGTTTAGTGGACAACCAGAGGAAAGAAAACAGGCAGTGATCCAGCAGTCTCAAATACAGCTTTCCTGCAGTTAGAGCCTGGACAGGCCCCAAACAGGCAGAAGGAAGGGAAGGCTTGAAGCAGTCATTGAGAGCTCCTTTCTCTACCATCCAGTTGTTCACTGTACTAACAAGGAGACCCCATGGCTAGGAATTGTTCCAAGTTGTCTGTGGCTAAACTTAATTTAAGAGACAGAAAGAGTAAAATGGCTTAATCACAGACTGCCTCAGTACCCCTTAACCTCCTCAGAGCCAGGCCCATGCTGCCATGAGAGCAGTGCTCAAGCCACCAGGATGGCACCTACTGTCAGGAATGGCAGCAGGCACGTAGGACCCAGATAGGACAGGCCTTTTCCAAAAATACAGCTGCTGCACAACTACCGTGGAGGAGCATTTAACAATGCAGCCACTGTCAAATAAGGTCAAATTTTTGGAATTCTAGAATACAAATAGCTGCTCATGGGAATGGAAAGATCATACGTACTGCTTGAAGGTGGGTGAAATTTCAAGAATTATAAGAACACAAATATCTTCCTTAAGATCCCACTTCAGGCTTTGAGCATTTTTTTCTGCACTGCCTGAGGCTGTGGCTGCTATAGGAAGCTTCCTGCAGAGGGAAGTATTTATTCACTAGTATATAAAAACAAAATTCATGCAAATACTGGTCCCTGCAGCAGCTGGGCCTTTCTGTCTCTGTTCTATGGATTTAACAGCAAAGGAGGGGAAGAACAGTTCTTCCCATTTCCCAATACCTTTTCAAAGGCAGAATTTAGTATTTGCAACACATTCCTAGGGAAGAACAAGAGTAGGAGGTTGGATTTAGACGCTTGAAGGAAGAGACCTGTGACTCTTCCCTACTCGCCCCCCCCTTTTTTTTTTCCTTACGTTATAAGGATCACTGTGTTTTTTGTAGGTACCTAATTTAACATTGGCAGCTTCAGCATAATTAAGGAGGAACAGCATCTCTTGGGAAAGTGTATCTGGGCTGGGGGCAGGAAGACATCACAATCAATCTTCCAGCAATTAAGTAGTCTGACTGAGGAGGAGGTGCTTCAGAAACTTCAATACTGAGTAAGAGCTTGTGTGCAAGCAAAAAACAGCAAACCACTCAGGATCCCTACAGGATGACAACAGATTTGGAGGGCCACACAAAAAGGTCTAAGTGACAAATTCCAGTTCTCTCTTCTTGAAGACTGAAGGTCATATTGTTGATGTAATCCAAAATGTTTGGTTTTAAATGTGCTATTTTTATGCCAGAGCTACAGGTAGGTCAGGAAATGGTTAATGGCTGGTTTGTAGTGCTAGCTTTTTAAGGAAGGGTGGTGAGCAGCTTTCGAAGTCTTAGGGTGAAAACAATGATCATAGGAACACTGATGAAAGGGTTAGATTTTTTCTTTAAACTAGACAAAAATGTAAAAAAGGCAAGCCCCCCACTCTCCAAAAGCTCTGCTATCTAAAGCAACATTTATGAGAGAAAACTACCTGAATATTCTTTAAGACACGTATTTTGATGAAATATTCATTACATATTTTTCTTTAAAAAAAACCATAAAGTTTTCAGCTACCATGAAATCATATTTATTTTATCCATTCATCCTAGTCAAGAATTTAAGCTATGGAAGCAGTAGATTAAGGCTGGAGGAAACGGTTACATCACCCAGTTTGTCCAGCAATCCAAAGACATCATCCCATTTCACACAGGGCTCGGGAGCAAGCCCAGTAACTGCCGCTGAAAGCCCATCTTCCAGAAAGGCATCACTCCACGAGGAGTTGAATCTCGCAATATAAATTGGATCAGGGTGTCCTAACTTCAAATAGGCACGGTACTTTACTGCAAAAATACTTGATTTCTCCAGCATTCAGAGGGTATTTCCTAAGCTCGTGATATCCACTCTGGCTTTGAACTTAAGAAATTTTCCAAGCCACCTCTTAGTACCAGTAGCTCTACATACTGGTAATAGCTATCAGCTGTATTTTCCTGCTTTTCTTTTCACCACCACATGTGGCAGTTAAATAATAGATAAATAACTAGTGAATAACTGTGAATAACACTATAGGGGGACTCCAGCAAGCCATGGAACAGATGGAGTTCAACTCTATTTAGCTTTGGTGAACCTGTGCAACAGAATTCACAAGCTGGTCTTGGTGAGAGCTGGGTGTTAGCAGAGCTTGCTCCCTGATTTTGATTTCTCTCACGTGAAGGAGGGATGTGGCCTCCCATTTACAGGACTTCAGGGGCTGAACTGCTTGTGGAAACACTGGTCTCGGGTTTCTGAGAAGAATTAAGCCAGGTGCTCTCACTGGAGAGTTTAGGATAAATGTGCATACAGGCATTTACAGGACGGTATGTCTGGCTGTCTGAGAAAGTCATCTGGACAAATACTTGTATTAAAAAGTCTTAAGAATATGAGATATTTTCAACCTAATGCAAAAGAGCTTTAAGAGATCAGATGTTGTCATTTGTGTAAATAATTCTTATTTAGGCTCTTCTAATGCTAGGGAGCAAGGGAGGTGTAGTGTATGCTGTACCAATTAGGGCATGCATTTAGTGAACCCTCAAATGCTTTTATACACAGCTGGCTAACAGGTTAATGCTATAGTCTTTGGGAAGCTCAGCTTCCAGTTTCCTCACCCATATTACAAACCCTGATAAAATCAAGCAGGCGTGGCTGCTTTTAGGGCTAGTGTAAGGCTAGCAAAAGATTACTTCTGCAGTAGAGAGTCTGCTGAATTTTGCTGTCCTACCCTAGAATTCTTTGCCAGAAAAATATGTTGTTCCATTTCATGCTGAATTTGCTTGTTAAATCCATTTCAACTGCATGATATACCAGTATTTCGCAATGAAAAGAAGTTACTTTCCTGTATGAGGTATGATTTCATTTTTTTCTAAGCTATTCTCTAAGTTTTCAGGAACCCACTAAGATAGGAAGACGTCAGACAGTTATGGATAGTGAAAGCCTTCAGTGCAGAGGACAACCTAATCAGACACTCCACAAGGTCTTAACAGCCTCGTTATTTCATTATTACAAGCTAACCAGCAGTAATTTAAAACCCCTTTTTTTTTTCTTTTTTTGCCAGCCAGAGTGAAAAAATTTCTTTTTTATGTGTTCACATCCTAGTGTACTGTTTGTCAAACAGGAGTCAGAAGAGATTGGAGAGGCATCAAATGAAGGAAAAATATATGTACTAGCAGTCTAAAGAGGACAACCAACACAAATCAAGGAAACTTCATGTCAGCATGGTGTTAGAAATTTTATGAATAATTTTTGGGAAACATTTTTAAAATTCCATTTTAATTAAAGTTTATTCTTGGTAGATTAACAGTCAATTTAAAAAAAAAAGGCAGTTTAATTACTGTTGCATGGGAGAGAATTGCAGAGAATATGAGAAGAGTAGGGATAAAGATCTAGAGTACCAGTAGACATTTTTAATTGCATTACATGGATAACTATTTCATAACGTTTGAAAACCTGTTGGATTATTAGGATTCATAATGCTAGGATGAGCAGATGTTTGATTATAAATGAGAATATCCTACCCAAACAATCTAAGTGAGTGTGGATAAGACTTGGATATATTACATCTTCTGAAATTAAGCTATGGTCAGCTTTTTCACTATGTTGCACATTTTCTCTTTTTGGCCTGATTTCCAAGACACTTCACCAGGCTGAAATCTCAAACGACCTTTCTCATCAGCTTTCTCTAAATTCTCCTCTCCTCATTGCTATAAATAATATTGTGGGTCTTTCTTGGCATTTCTTCCCCCCTCAGATATTTTTCTGTGTCATAGATTCACTGAATACTTGGGGTCAGAAGGAACCTTTCAAAGGTCATCTAGCCCACCCTGCCCTGCAATGAGCAGGAACATCTTCAATTAGATCAGGTTGCATAGCACCCCATCCAGCCTGACCTTGATACTTAATTATTCTTTCACAATAGGCTTCAGTCTACTACTGTATTTAAGTGAAAACTATTTGATAGTTTTTACTTGTCAACTGACTATTTTTTTTCTTTAAAAAGAAAACCAAATGCCAGCACAGTCTTCAAGCATATTTATTCTGATTCTTTAACTTAAATCAGTGCCCACTTCACTTAGTTACACTGTTTCATATTTCCAGACTAATTCAAACAGACTATGTCCATCTTTAAGAGTGCTTTTGAGATAAGGTACCAGAATACCACTTTGAATATGAATTCAGCATCACTAGCACATGGGCTCCTGCCAGTTCTGCTGTGCCTGTCACTTGTTATGTTTCCTCATATCCTTGAGAGCCTGCAACAGAGTGCTGTTGGAAGCTTAACACTACAAATGTCTGCAAAATATCAGATGTAATCTAGTTCTTTTCATGGTGAATAATCTTCTACAGATGTTGTTTTACAAATGGAGATTTTAATGCATCTACCACTTCTCTAAGTCTTTGGCAAGTGGAAAAATGGTCTCGTGTTCTTTGCATATATTTTGTATTAGTGTATGTTATAAACAGGTTCTGTGGTAGTACAGTGTCTTTTTTAAGTGTGCAAACAATTGATTAAGCACCTGCTGAACTTTCAGTGTTCATTATCTGGCCAGTTCTGGAAGATACAAGGAGTGGATGGAAGAATGTATAAAACAAACTCACATCAAAGGCAGCCCAAAGTCTCTATGTCTGGGCAAAGTCTGAAAATGAAGTAGGGGATTGCAAGGAGTTAGAATCAAAGTATAGGGGAAGTATAGGCAAGTTCATCATTAAACTGGTCTCCAGGTGGCAAAGGTATAATGGGTAAAAATCCCCAAAGGGAAGAACAGCTTTCTGAAATGAGATTTCAAGCAGAAAGACACAGACCATGCAAGTCCAGTTCACTGCTAACAGTCCCAGGCTGCATTCCCTAACTCAGGACACAAACAGTTTTCCACAATGTTCAGGTTAGCTACTCTCACTAAAAAGCTCTTGCTGCACAACAAAAATCCCTTCTGCAGACAAGAACTTGCTGAAGGACTGTCAGACTTGAAAGAATTTGTAACAGAAAGAAATGGCCATTTAGTTTTATGTTCTGAACTTTGCTCTTGTATAATCAGCCTCTAAGTGGTAGTCAATTGAAGATTTTCAAAAGTAGATGCAGGGCTAGGAAGTAGGGCAAGATCTTTCCTGGTTATGGAAGAGGGGGAGCTTGGTGGTGATTTCCTTTCCTTCACTGCAGACTTCCATTCTGCAGAGCTTCACCTGCCTGAGCTGTCCCCACCACAGTGTAAATGCCTCTGCTGGTCTCTTGCTTAGCCCTGGCGAGAGCAGCAACTCTCTCTATCTCCATGCTGTTTCACATCCATTCCTGCATTATCTCCAATTAGTCAGAGTTAGATTTTATTTCTAATGTACAAATTGAGAATTCAGTGTACATTAAAACATGCTTCTTTTTGCCTCTGCATTTTCATTTCTTTTTAGCTTCCAGTCTTCTTGGACGTGCCTGATGCTTCCTGATGCCCAGAGGCATTAGACTACTCAGACAGTAAGCATAGTCCTTGATGCACCACAGAGTTCAGAGAAAGGGGAGAGAGGTTTCAAATATCTGACTGCAGGAAAGACAGGGCGTCAAAGAGTTGGGATAATTCCAGATCCCCTGCTGAAAAGGACAACAGAGGGCCTGCAAAGCCCTTGCCAGCCCTCAAGGTAGACCAGCCTCTGTAATTGTTCTGCTAAGCAGTGGAGAGCCCAAAGGGTTGTAAACAATCAAGATTTAAAGCAAGCACCAACCCAAAACAAAAATAAGTGTTTGGTACGTTTATTTGTAACACACTTCTAAAATTCTGACTTAAATTAGAAAATAAATGCATTATTATGGCTACAAAGTTTCCTTACCCTGGAAATGTTCCAGTCATCAATGAGAAAAATTTAGGGTTGTAGGACAGACAGTAACATGATGCCTTGGCCTGAAAATATTAAAATGTTACCTCTGAGAAAAAGAATCCAAAACAAAGACATTCATATATAGCTTGGGGAAAAGTGTCAAAGGAGCAGTAGTTCTAGAGGGACTAGAGAAAAGATTATGAAGGCTAAGCATGAACATTTGCTTAAGCACTGATTTAGTAAGAGATAAAGAGATAATTCTACAACTATTTTTTCCAGTAGATACACATCAAAATTTTGGAGAGCAAAACGAAGACACTGATTTCTTACATATCCCATCAAAACACAAAAGCCAGTTCTTAAGTCCTATCTGAATCAGATTCTAAAGTCTTGAGCAATTATCTTATAACATGGGAAAAAAACCCCAAGAAAACAGGCTTGCTTGTGACTTCTTTGTTAGGTTCTTCCAGAAATTTCTAATGGGGTGGGGTTTGTGTTTTTTTGGAACTAGAAGTTTCACACCACTTGCTGACTTGTGCTGAAAAAGCACATTAGACCTCAGCTGGGAAGAATGTGAGTGCAAGCCTGACAAGGGAAAAAGCCCATCTTCTAGTTTCAATCAGCATAGCTTTAAAACCTTGTTACCATTAAACTGAATTTCTAGTATGACCACATTTTTCCTATCAAAAACTCCTCGTGGAAATCATGGGAAAAAAGTCAGTTGCTCAAGCTACACTTTGAAGGTAGCTGAGCTCATGACAGGACTAAAAGCAGCAGTTATGTGAGAGATGAAACATGGTATTGTAATGAATCCTTGTATGTACAAGGTAGCAGACTGAGAGTAATATATAACAGTCATTGCTTATATCAGCCATGACAGGATGACAAATGGTAATTTAAATTAGGGAGACAATGAAAGCTCTGATTATTCAATTAACATGCAGCTTTATGAAATGAAAAATATCTTTTTTAAAAAAATGTTGGCTACTTTTCAATCCAATGCTTTTATCTCCAACTTTGCAATACCTGATACTAAATGAAGAATTTCAGAAGCTTTTGAAAAACAGACTCTCATGTGAATATGAGCTAATTTTATATATACATTTTTTTTGTCATTAAGTACTTATACTGTCATAATCAAAGACACTCCCTCACTGTGATAACGTTTCAGAATAGATTTTCACTGGACAAAGCCTCTCTTCTGCACTAATTCATCAGTTTTAGCGAGTGAATGCCTATCATTCACTAAACATAAAGGATGACAAAATCAGCCTCAAGTCTGCCATGGCTTTGTTCATCTGTGATGGACTAGAGCCTGCATGCAATAGAACACCTCCAGAGCCAAAACTCAATGTCAAACATTTAAAATAATATCTGGTTTTGAAAAATGTACACACCTAATATCCCTCAGAAATATGCTTATATTTCCATAGTCTGAAATACCCAGGCAAAGGACAAAGAAGCAAGGCTTTGCTTGGAGATTTTTAAATTACTTTTTTTATTTTTTTTCTGTTGAAGACAAGTTCAGTGGAGGAAACCAAGGGGGAGAGCAGCGCCAGCAATATCCTGATGTACACAGGTGAAACCCAGGGCACAAAGAAGGATGCTGCCCTCCTGAGCAGGGTCTGGGGATGCTGCCATTGCCAGATCTCTGGGGCAGCCAAAAGCAGCTCCATGGAAATACCTGCCTTAGTGGGAACCCCAGGGACAATAAATATGTAAAATCTCATAACTGCACAATGAATGCTCAAAAGGTAAGGATTTGGTTAACTTCCAGTTAAAAAAAAAAAATTAAGACTGCACTAAGGCAGCCAGATTCTATCAGTTCTCACTACATTTTGAATAACTCCCCTGGCTTCTCTCCAGCAGGAAGAACTTATTACACTGCAGTTGCTTTGAGCCGAGGTCTCAACACACAGGCACAGAAAATGAACTTTTAAAAGATTAATGTGAAAAGTGGTAATTCTAATTCTTTGGCTATGAGATTCATCTGACCAAGAAAACAAACAATAAAAAGCCATTCTAAATATCAGACTTAATTGGGTCAGACAGATGAACTATAATTATTCAGTAGCCTGGGACGTGAAAAATGAGGCACACCTGGATGCTGGGCTGGGCACCATTGTGCTCAGAGTGCCAGCTTATTCTAGTCAGAGGCGGGAAGCAACTCCCAAGGGATGACCCTACAGCATCAGCACCATCTCCTGTGTCTCTTGCCCCTAAGATTTCATTAGGAATATTTATCCAAGCCAAAAGGGTTTGATTGATAGGTTTTAGCACAGATACTGCAAATTCAGCCTTGAGATGTAAGTAATTTTGGCTGGTCATAGCTCTGTGCCCTTAATAATTTACCTACTAAATGTGTAGTCTGCTGTAAATAGGTTACCAAAGACTTATCCAAGCTGCTGTACTCTGAGGGACAAGGCCTACCCCTGCCTCTTTTCCTTTCCCCAATTCTCAGTCCACTCTTCTCAGGCTTGAAGTCTGTCCAGTTGTAGAAGAAGACAGCCACTACTACAGCATGAAGGAGTTTGCTCAAGAGATGCAAGTGACAAGGAAAAAGGAGTAAGACTGCTTCCTGTGGCAGGATCCATCCTGCAGTATTTCTCTACCTCCAGACACTCCCCTCTAACTCATTAAGGGAATTGGGAAAGATCCTGCCAGCCTGATGGAACCATCCCAGCGGTGACAGCCATGTTCACTAGTGGAAGCGTCCTATAATCTAAGTAATACTGCTGCTGTGGAGATGTTGCTCTGATACCACACTTGCATAACCTCAGATCATATATGCAATTGAAATAGCCTAAAAATTGGGTTCAAAAGCAGAGAGAAGACGTTATTCTGTCTCAGGGAAGGATTTCACTGAATTAAACTAAATTCCCCACAGGCATCATACTCATTTCTGACTGATTCAATCTTCTTCCTTTAGTGAAAAAGGAGCGTAAAAAAAGCTCAGCAAGAAAATTGCTGCCATTGACTTCAGTGAGCTGATATTTCAATGTTGAAATTTTAATTGTAATATTTTTTAAAGAGGTATTGGGTTAGAAATATGTTCTTTGGTGTTTTTTTGCCCCTCATCAAAAAGGAAAGAAACAACTGTTTTAAACTTCCTGTGGAAAAAAATTAGGAGAAGCCTACTCAAGAATATTTAAAGTAGCGTTATTTTTATCAGTAGTCACTTGGAGTTCAGAACTAAATAGCAAAACAGTAAGTAAAACCATAAATAGTATGCATCTTCAGCAATAACTTGTCAAATGTTGGCTACGTTGGGAAAGACATTAAGTCACAGCCTTTTGATCTACTCAGGGAACATCATCATGCCAAAGTATACAAGAATGGTAGGTCAAATGCATATTATTTACACATAAATGCCAACAAGAAGATGAAGGAGGTCACTCATCCCAAATTACCCCAGTATCACTCTGAAGTACTTCTCTACTGTCAAGTGTCACCCTCAGCAAGATGTAGGCACTGATCTTGGCCACACAGCAATGTAGGGCGTGACTGAGGAAAATGTGGGTCATGCAAAAACAGATTGGGCACGTGGGGGAAAGGATTGCACATGAACCAGGAGACCAGCTGTCCTGCTGGGTGGCTGCAACACGCTGTCTGTGCATGTAGAGGAGAGAGGTAGCTCAGTGGGGAGCTGCTGTGACAGTCAGGTGCTGGAGCACTCCAGGCATGAGGAGCCACAGAGGGAGCTGGGCATGCTCAGCCTGAGGCAGGACCTGAGGGATGGCTGCCACCAGCACTAGGATGGGGAGGGCTGGATGGAAGACAGGCAGGTCCTTCTCAGAGGTGCATAGTGAAAACACAAGAAGCAATGGTCATGGGTAGGAGGAGGGGAAATTCCAACTAACCTTTCTTTCCCCTCCAGGGAAGCTAGCTAGGGATGTAAAAGGATGCATGGTGAGCATGTCAGATCTAGCCTTGCAGATACTCAAAACTCCCCAGGACAAGATCCTGAGTGCCTGATTTGACTTCGATGTCGGTCATGTTGGAGCAAGGGTTGGACTACAGGTCTCCAGAGGCCCCGTCCAACTTGAGTGAGGACACACAGAAGAAAAACCAAATAAAATCCATTAGTTATCCAGATGAAAGATGCAATGGCTGGCCATGACTGGCATCAGCAGCATTTCCAGAAGGTAACGAAGTTTGGAAATAAAACATTTGTGAAAGGTGTGAGATTGAAGGATATCCTTGCATCCTTCTCTTCAGTTCAAGCCATGAGTTACAGGGAGGGGAAGCTATCAGGCACCCCTTTGCCCCCCATTCGAGATACTTCCCAAGGTTGCATCTCAAGGACAAAAGGATGTTCAGTACAGCAGGAGTCCTGGCATGTGGAGTAAGTTACCTTTTCACTGGGCTGTGGGAAGAGAAACCTTTAAAATTTGTCTCATGTGACATCGTGACTGCATGCAGTTTCCTTTCCTTTCTGTCTTGCATCTTCAAAACCCTCAGTAAACTGTATGAGTTTCATAAGTAAAATATTTGTTTGCTTTAACCTTAATCTGGCTTGAATGAAAATGAGTCTCACAATGTTTGAAATCAAGACACCAGGAAAAATTGCATTTGTGTATCTTTCCCCTCTAATATATCCAAAAAGGTATAAAATGCATTCCTGACTAACTGCTCTGGGGGTTGCCGAGGCAGCAACATGGCAGTGCTGCTGTTTGTGTGGAATTTTCTGGTGGAGGACGTAATGTAAAGAGCTGCAAGGGTGTCCCTGCAGTAGGCTGGCATGCCAGCAAGCAGTGCACCTCAACCCTGAAGGCTCAAATATCTGCACCATTTTTTAAATAACCTGTTATAGCTTGGTGACAGCTTGAGGTGAGGAGAAATCAGCTTATATTTTTCATTTTAGTATGTCCAGCAAACGCATTAACTTTTCAGAGCAGTACATTTGTGAGAGCAAGCCTGTGTGCTGGAGACTGGGGAAGGTCACTTCTGAGTCACATCACAATATTAATTGCATTTATTACACTATAATTTGTGGCAAGTAATTGTGCAAGTCTTAATTTAGGGAGCATAGCTGACATCTAGTTTCTTCTTTCACAAGCTATAGCAAAAAATATTTATTTGATATGATCAGAAAAAAGAAATCTGTGAAGTATTTAATGATTTAAATACAGAACAACAGCAGAGCCACAAGCTAGAACTAAACAAGTTAAAATTATTTTTCTTCTGTCTTTTTTACATCTCCTGAAATCATGCCTGGTCAGAATCCCAGTGTGATCTGGGACATGCTAACAGAAGACTCAATCTAACAAGCATAATTATGTCTTTTATTAGATATATAGTTAAGTACTGTATAAATCATTATTGGTCTCTATCTCAAAGAAACTTTCAGTCTCGTACTATGGACGTAAAATGAGACAGGTGAAATATTTTGGACTTGATTTAGCAGCTCTTTGCTCTTTTCAAACAAGCAGCACCAGGGAGCTGCCACAGTAGAGGTTTCTCTTTTTAGGAAGAGCACAAAACCTCTAAGGATGCTAGTGAGGGGAGTGGAGCACCCAGTTCTGTTCCCTCCATGAGCCCAGTCCCCTTCCTCTTGCTGACCATCACTGCTCAGTTACTATGAAAAGGGTTTGTCCCAGAGCTTAGCTCTTTTGAGTTAGGACTTTCTCACATTTTCCAACCAAAGTTTAATTATGGCCAGTTTTACTCCTCTGTGCTCTTCTTGAGACATTTTACATAGCTGTCTATTCACTGAATTTCACAGGCAATAATCTTGCCCCCACCCCCTTTTACTAAAAGAAAGGGATAACCTTTTTTTCTTTTTTTCCCCTAATACATACATAATTGATTCAAACCCCAAAATCCCAACACCACACATTTTATCAATATGTTGAAACTTTTTGTTGTGGGGTTTGCTTTGAGCTTTGGTTGCTGGAGCTAAAAAAACCCCACAAATCTCTCTAACCAATTAAAGAATGTTTTCATTCTAAACTAGTTACAAAGGAAACTTGCAAATATGCCTCAGGGGAACTCTGAAGAAGAAAAATAAAGTTTTATCAAGCATGCTGTGTATTATTTTAGTGCAATTTGAGGTGCCTCAGAAGTTTGAATATTGCATTAAGTGCATGGTTTGATGAACACAGGACTCTGGGTATTTTTCAGCCACTTAGTTTTCCTCCCACCTTTCCGAGACTGTTTCTATTTGTCTTTATAAGTTGTCTGAGCAGAGCCATCTGTCAAATGTAGCAGCAGAGACACACAAACCCAGGGACGTTCCCAGGCTCGACCTGTCCCAATCAGCAAGGGCACTACTTCTGACTTACCAAACCTATGACTCCCTTCAGACCGTCCCAAGAGAGAGCAGCTGGCCACCACCAGACCTTCTCCAGCAATGCTGTCCATCTCATCTCAAGCAATGGCTCCCACTTTCTTAAGGAATATCTCAAGGGGAGACTGGTGGTAATGGTGTATCAGGTGAGCTGTTCTTCAGTGCAAACAACTTTCAGCTGTTTTCTCCCTTCATGACTTCCTCAGTTTCCCCACTCCACAACTGGATGTGCCCCTGTGTTTATAGAGTCAGAAGCCTCCAGAGTATCCTGCTGCTCCAAAGGTGCTACATGTGGCTCAGAGCCTATTTGTAGCAGGCTCAGGAAAACTGGTGAGCTATCCTGGATAATTGCTGAGGCATTTTGTTCCAGGAGACCAGCTATCAATCTCATTTATTGGCACAGTGCTGCACCATAGTGTTGTAAAACCCACTAAAAGGAAAACTGCTTGGATGGAGTTACCTGGAAAATGCTTTTCAGCTTGTTTCTGTACTCCTGTTCACTGAATGAAAGTATCACAGGGGAAGCAGTAGCAATTTCGTGCCATCACTGTCCCATTTGCACTGGGTGCCCCTTAATATATTGTCCCCTTCCTCTGTTTCCCCACCCACACCCATTTCAAGCCTCACCTCATAGTGGCATTTTTAGTAATAATTTGCAAGCCCCTGACTATGACACATGCCAAAGCAGACTTCTCACCATTTTCACTAACATTCTATATTATCAAATGTTGGGGGCTGGTGACACCTCAAGTGGACAAATTTTTTGCTGTAGTTACATTGCATGACTCACTGAGTACTGGTGTTGAAATCCTAGATTTTTCTGTGCATGTGATTGTTCTCCCCACCTATGACCACCAGCAGAACACAAACACCTGCAATTTTTATCTCACTTCATGTTATACAGTGCCTCCTGAAACACAGAATTAGTTGCACACCTGTAAGTCCCAAGTGAATACACAAAGTAGGAACCTAAGTACAGGCATGATGCCCTGTGAAATTTGCTGCAGCTACAGCAAACCTTTCCAGCAAAACATCAAAAGAACTGCACTGTGCTGGAGGCCAGCTTGGAAGAAACACTGACTGCATATAACCAAAGCCAGGACAAGAGAGGGCCGAAGAGCTCTGGCTCAGGAAGCAGGAGTGATGCTGGAGCAGGGCATCAGTGGTGGTCCACATGGGCCCAGACACTCAGCATCTCTTGGGATCAGGTGCACAGTGAGCCTGACATAATTCTAATGACTATTTATACTTTACTATTAAAGCAGATGAAATGGAATAAGCATTAGAAGATCACATCTAATCCTCTTTGCAAATGAGTTGGGTTTTTTTTAAGATGTAAGACTTGTATATGATTCCTAATATTCAGAATTAAAGACAGTTATTTCTGATTAATTTTTATTACTACATTCAAAATGAACTTACTCATGATGATTTTTTTTGCTACTAAAAAAGACATAAAAATGCAAATCCAGGGATCTTCTTCAGCTTTTTAGTATTAATGTCCAACTGTGAATTGAACTGAGCTGAAATTGAGTTAAGGGTCACTCTTTCAGGAAAAAAGTCCAAAGTTTTGGGAAGATGTGTCTATTTTTGTGTAGCACAAAGTCTGTTATAACTCTCTTGGCTAGTGCAGTTGTTATTTCAGATGTAAAAACTATTATCTCAACAACCATCTCCAAAGAGAGAAAGGCTTCACATGAAAACAATTAAAAGAACCTAACTTTCATAATATATATTTATTGAAGTTTGTTTATTTTTGGTTAAACTAATAATGATTATGTCTGTCACTAAGGGTTTAAATGGCAAGAGAGAAGATTTTCATTTTTACGCTGGCCAGCATCTGCTATAGAACAAAGGTGATGCCTGCTGGGATTCAAAGCTGCAGCAAAAATCCCTGTTTTGGGTTTATATCTTCTCACACATCACCCAGCAGCAGTGAGTCTGCAGTGACACCAGGGAGAGATACAAAGCAGCTTGCTCATCCACAGTCCATCTTGTGACACTATCAGAGACACCAGTAAATGGCATTAATTTTTAAGTTTTCCTACAAGAAAAAAAAAATTCACCACCTACCCTTGATGTTGATTGGTCTTCTAGGGTTTTTTAACTGTGTTTTCTGAGCTACGAGTTACAAATGAAGATTAGCTAATTTTAGCAGAAGTGAGTCATAGAGATCTGCAGGAACCAGCCAAATTCAGCATTTGACTGTTTTTTTGCTTATTGCAGGCTCTAGAGGAAAGCGATGGCCATTAACATGGCTATCAAAAAAAAAAAAAAAAGTTTCTTGTTTCTGTTGTGTGACTGAGCTGAGGGCCCCATATTTGCTCCTGTTCCCTGCCTGTTCCGTGCCATCAGTTTGAACAGCTGCATAAATAAATGCTTCACACACACAAGCTCTTTTATTGCAGAAAAGTCTTAAATGAAAACTTAAACTCAAGTTCGAGGGAGGGAGCGTGATGTTGCTGAAAACTTCCACCTTCAGACTAGTTTTGCATCATAGCCATCGAAGGTCTTGGGTATTAAAAGGTTTGTACAAAAGCTGAATGCAAAGCATTATCTCTTTGATAAGAGTTTCATGAAACTGTTCAAAACCACTGACTTCCTTCCCTGCTTGGGAAGAAACTTTGCATTCACCAACAAATTAATTATCTGGCTATTACTAAACACAAGTCTTCCCATTTTGGAAGACCTGTGTTTAGTAATAGCCAGATAAGGTGTCACTTATAAACTGAAACAAATGCCCAAACAGTGCCACTTTTAATCATGAAAACTGCCATGCAGCACCTAATGAAGAAAGCCAGACACTGGCCTAGCATAAATGAGTCCCCTGGCCCAAAGCACAATTCCAAACATTACAAAGTTCAGCCTCGTTTTTGACAGACCATTTCCAAATAAAGCAGAAGAGGCATGCAAACATATCTTGCTATAAATCTTTCTTTCTCCAGCAGTTTCCAGAAACTGTAATTCAAACAGGGACCAGATCTAGCAGACCAGATTGAGGCAAAATAAAATTTTCATTTAAATCAGCAAGAGCTACTGGTGACTAGCACGCAGCATTAAACCACGTGTACTTATTAACGTCCTAAGAGAAACATGAATTTTAAAACAGATGGTAGAATTTGAAAGAAATTGAATCACAAAATAAGATCATTAACATAAATGCTTCCTCTTCTAATCAGCTACCACTGTGGTACTATCAACTGGAGTGTTGGGGAATATCATTCATTTCCTCATCCCAAAATATAAATATATGAATTGTTTCACTCCCTACTTTCCCCCTACCCCCACACACCCTTTGCACAGGCACTTTATTTTCCCTCTGTGTTTTTCTCGGTTAGAAAAAAAAATTAGGGTGGAACACTTTCTCTCCTTCCCAACAGTGAAGTTTCCTGCACCTACTGAAAAAACCCTAGATATTGACAGAGAGGGATATTCTGGGAAGGCATTTCAGATTTGTTCCTCCCACACTAGAGTACAACCTGCCAGGTGCAAGCATAATAGCTTGGCAAAACAACTAAAAAAGTACAACCATGGAAGAAAAAAAACAGAGCTTGGGCATTCATATTTATCAGTTTACATAGCGAGTAAACAACCAGTACTTTGTGTTCGAACCATTCAGCTACAAATAAGTTGTTTTTTTCACCTTCTCCAACAGGATTTCTGCAGCCAGAATTTAAACCCCGGCTTAACCACATCATGGACCAGAGCAGTGGTTAAAATGCTCTTCACTGGCAATTGCTTTGAGAACTGATTTGGTAGGACACAACACAAACAGAGCACCAGTAAAACCCAGTCATCACAAGGTCCAAGGATGCTTAAAGTATACTAGCATTCTACAAGGAATGTCAAAGCTACCTCAGAAAAAGAGTCACGTAAAAATGGCATTCCCTTACCTGACAGAGCTTTCAAAAGTGCACATCCATCATAAATCCCCATGTGCAATAAGAAAATGTGCTTCTGGGGCTTCTTTTCCTTGAGGAGCACAACAGCTCAGTGCAGGGCGCTGCCTCTCCCCCTGGTTCAGCTGTGAGCTGTTAGTTCTGTGGGATCCCTGCCCGGGCCCTGACCTGCTCAAGCCCCAGCTGACAGCAATGGGTAGCTTGTCCTGTAGGACCCCCAGGGAACTTAATTTTGTTAAGAGGTGCTGAGGTCCTGGCAGAGTGCTCTGTTTCCCTGGAACAAGAAGGAGCACAGTCCTGAGATTATCACAAAGTTCCCCAAAGGGCTCTGTGCAAGGGGGCTGCTAGGCCTGAGTTGTAGGAGCACCTGGTGCATACTATTGTTTTAATCATGCTTAGCCTGAGCCAAAACTCTGTGAAACTGTTACAGGCATCACCTTAAATATTTGGGCAAGGAAATCACATGTTTTGCTCATTTCCAGTGTAATTCACAGTGGCTACATAGGGTTTTGATCTGCAGTAATTTAAACAGGTTGTAACAGGCCATGAAATTTAAATCCAAAGTTTTTGTTTCTCTTTCTATCTAACTTTAGGTGCTGCAAATGCTGCAGCAACCTAGAAATAAATTTCCAGATGAAAATGCTTACTGTGGTAATTTCTCTGCTCTTCTGGGTTGAAAGAAGTAAGGCTAAATATATGTATGAGGCCAAAAGATTTAAGCATACTATGTTGCAGGTACAGGGCTGAATTCCAAAATCATTACCACCTTCCCCTACATCAAGTTATCGTCAATTATTTATACACAGAAAAGAAATTGCTACCATTTTGTGTAGAAATATCCATGTATTTGTTCTCCCATGAATAAAGGTACAAAACTTCTACCTATTATTTTCCCAGCTGGAAGCTAATCCATGCTAAATTTTGCTGCAGTGCTGAAGATTTCTGAAAAGCTTCACAGATGACTGAGTTGCAGCTTCAATACGCAGGATCTCTCAGTAGGCAAAAGAGTATCATCCTCTGTTTGTCATCAGCTTTTTTAAAGTGGGAAGAAGATCAAGAAAAGAACAGATGAACCTATTGAGAGGTTCTTACAGCATTACTCTCCCCAGCAGTGTTAATAACTACCCTACAATTTTGCACGGTTATTTCAAGGCCTTAAGAGTTGGGGACTGACTTAAATTCAGCGGTGCTGTGCTGCAAATGCAAGTGAAATGGAGTATTTCCAATCACCCTGCAAGTCTGTGTGGAGCTGTTGGCCTCTCCGTTCAGCTCTTTCCACTGACACCTGACGTTCAAGGCTCTCACTGTTGCAAGACCTACCTACAAGGCAGATGCCTGCTTAATAAGGACCAGCGCTAATTGTTTGGGCAAGCTCTTGTCAGGTTTAGGATGGGTATAAACTGAGTCTGAGATGGATTTGAGGGGTTTTTTTCCTGAGGCTTTCTAGCACGGTTTTGAGCCATTTGTCTCACTGGAGTACTGATTCAACAGAACAGAATGAGATGTTTGCAACCTAATTGTTTGATCTTTTTCTCTTTTGTTTTCAAGTTCACATGAACTTCTGAACTGGTATCTTTTTTTTTTTTTTTTTCCCAGTTAGCTTAAGTGACTGTTTCATGGCACAGTGATTTGGAAAATGCTCATTTTATAAAAGCTTATATTTCAGTCATCTTTCAGCTCCAGAGACAATTATAACACTGAATGTTATAAAGCTAAGGCTGTTAACATACAGATGGCAAAAACTGTTGGTGCAGCAGGAAAGGAATGGTAAGTGTTTAATCCTACCAGCTGCTCTGAATCCTGTGCAGGGGCAAGAAAACACACTGAAACCTTCTCCTTGCACAAGACTAGCTGTGAGCTTCTGATTGTAGGAAGTTCAGCAAATGTCCTTCAAGCTGCCCTGCTGAGAGTCCAGTCTCTCCTGTAATCTCCCTCAATGCCTTCTGGTGAGGGATCCCTGCTTTTAGGACAGCAGTTTGAAGCTTTCTCTGAGACTGGAAAGCTGAAGGAAATGATGTTAGGATGATCTTGTGCTCCATGAGGAGAGCTGCCATCTCCCCAGGGCAGATGTTGCAGTTCACTGCCTGGGAGTTCTGCTGTGCTTGTCTTTGCCAGCACATGCTGACCTCTTAAACAGCTGTTTCTGGAAGGCAATAGCTCTCAAAACCAAACATCCAACCAAAAAATCTTAAAAATTTGACTCCTGCTTTCAATAAAGTTATACAAGGAATGGAATGAAACATTTGCTTACTGATCAAAACTGATTGGAGCCATGATTAATTGGTTTTAAAATCCAAAATGGCAGGTTCATTCCTGGCTAAGCAGAAAAAGCACAGCAGTTGTCTCTGTTCTCCCAAACAATTATGATGGTAAGTTGGACGTGATATCCCATTTCTAAATGTTTTGCTTCCCCAATGTCCTGAGCTGACTCAGAAAGAGTAACTTAAACTGCAGAGGAAATATTGCTGGACACAGCCCGAATCCTGTGCAGCTCAGGTCAGAAGTCTTCACTTTCCCTGAGTGCCTTGCTGTAGCTGGGATTACCTGAAGTACCACTGCAGTTCAGACCTTGGGGTAAGGCACTAAGGAGAAATGAAGCATCTAAAATGGGGAGAACAGATTTGTTGCATTGTGCATTTTCCTAGTGAATTGCTTTGTATTGCTGTATTACTTAATACTCTCATTTTTCTAAGCTTATGAAGTGTGACTGCCATTTAGCAGCACTGAGTTGTCCAGAGAGACATGCTGATAGAGGGATTTATTGCAGTAAGTTGGCAGCCTTTGTGAAAAAAAAAATATGGGTCCTTATTCGTCTTCATAGGACATTTCAGACAGGGACCATTCAGGGGCATTTTTTGGATGCTTGGAGTCAATGTTGGTCTGAAAAATCTTCCTGCATTGTAAAATGTCACTGCACACCTCATTGCCATTATTATAATTGCTGCAGTTATTAGATTTATTCTTCTCATGAAATACAGAGCTGTAAACTATATATGGTTTCACAGTGCAGCCACAGCTACTGCTCTTCTCTTTTCTGCTGTGTGTACCAAAGGCTGCCACCTCCTTCGTGGTGAAAAAGTTACCAAGACAAAACAAATGAATAAACCCCTTTCTTCTGGTAAGGCAGAGCCAAGGGGGCTGTCAAGAGCATTGTGGAAAATGATAGTAATAGGATAATGGAAAAATTACAATTTGTGGAGAATGAAGTATATTACTTCTACATTTAAGAGTCCTGTGGAGAATAGAAACAGCTTTTCTGCAGAAAGATTTGATGTAGTGCCAAAAATTCGAATTGACACCTTAAAATAACCTGCCAAAGGAAGGGAAAAAATAATCTTTCTTCTTAAAATCCTGAAGAAGAGTTAGCTCAAATTAGTATATTTTAGTACTGCTGCCCAGAGTAATGGGTTAGGGAAAGGGTGACTGTAGATTTTGGTCCAAGTCCATGGAAAAACTGGAGAGTTATTTAGTAAGGGTAGCTGTTCTTGGTAGTTTGTTTGGAAATTCTGTTATACTGATTAAACCCCCCAGCTTCTACTCACATGGGGGAATTTTACTTTCTTTTACAATCTGATTGTTCTGGATGAGAACTTTTCAAGAAATTCTGGAGGGGCACTCATAATTTTGCATTTATTAAGGCTGAGTTTTTAAGTTGTATTTCTGAAAAATGAAGATGAAACAATGCATCCATTTCTGAATGCCTGAACTAGTCTTACACATTTTGATGTTTAGCCCTGAGGTACACCATCAATATATTCATATTTGATTTTTTCCAACAGATTCATATGTATGTTTTTAATATTGATGACAACACTGAAAGTGTATATTTGCTCACAGTACAACTAAAAATAGTAATTACAATTACACAGGTTGCCTTTGCTTTCAGTGCATTTGCTTCAGTTTAAAAAAAAGTCTGTAAAAGAAGTATGGGGAAAAAAATGAAGCTGGTGAGATCTATCAACACATGTTTCCAAAAAAAAAAAAAAAATCTATGAAATGGTACCATCCAGGTCTGGTGAAGACTCAGCAGGTAAGTGGACCCATAGTCTTTGAATAAGGAAAAATGAAAGATCTTTTGCTTTGCAGATCCTGTATTGCCTCTTTCTATTTTTATGACAGAGCTTCTGTTCCCTCGCTATGAGTTGGTCACGCATCCACGTAAGATAGCACAGATCAGTCAGACTAATGCTGGAGAACAGAGTGGTTCAAGAATGGATCCTGGATTTTCAAGAGATGCTTTATTTCCTGACACTTGACTTGAGACCCATCACAGTGTCTCTTTGGCACTTCAGAAAATGTACTGGCTGACGTAAGATGTGCAACAGCCAAGCATCCTTATTGCTGCCTCTTGGTTACAATTAGAAAGTCTTTGCAAGTTGTTGTCACTTAGTAAAACTTTCAAAAAGTGTGTAGATACAAAATTGAATATTTTGGCCAGAAATGAATATGACTAATTACATTTTGCTATTTGCATTTCCCCCGAGGTATCAGTATTTCCTGCTTTCTTTCTAAACTGTAACATAATAACTACTTCTACTAGTTATGTAAGTTGTTATTAATTTAAATAATACACAAACTATATTTTGGTTTCTCTGGGGGAGAAAGTGTCACCATCTCTGACATAGTGGAAAAACCCTAAACTTCAAAAACTTAAATTTTAAATGTGTTTATAGAAAATCACCATTAATGTACAAGTTAGACTAGTTTTTAAAATTTGGTGAAAATGTTTCAGATATAAAGTTTCTTTGTCTGTGTTGTGTTTCTGACAAGGTTTTGGATGCTGGGGGTGGTGCTAAAGAGGTGACCTCTGTGAGGAGGTGCAAAAGCTACCCCTATGTCCAGTGGAGCATCCAGCTCCAAGACACACCCACCGCTGGCCAAGGCTAAGCCCATCAGTGGTGGTGGTAATGCTTCTGAGATACGGTGTTTAAGAAGAGGAAAACTCTATCAAAATATTCATGAGAGAAACATTGAGATTGACCCCAAATGCATTTTTGTCTGCTTTCTGTTTGCCCCAGGAGCCCAAGATCGATCCCCCAAGCCAGGGCACTGCTGAGGAATTGCAGCATTGTGCGTCACACTGCGGTGCCACTCCTCCTCTGGGCTGCACTCTTGTACTTTGTGCACACAGATAAAATTACACAGGAGGGTTTGCTGTTCTGGCATCTCCTCTGAAAAACGTGCTGATGGGTTTAAGATTACAAAAAGCTTTGGCAGCTCATTTGTTATTAAGTGGAAGAGACTTGATGGTGTCAAGGAGACAATTCCTCCCATGACTGACTCGGCTGAGGTAAATTGAACTCAACAACAGGCTTGACCCCAAAATTCCTCTGACCAGAGAAGTTGCTTGTAGGTTTTGGCTTTTTATTGCTAGAACTGTTTAGCTGAGCTAAAAAGCAAGGTCCTACAGTCAGATGAGATGAAGCCTTCAGCAGAGGTGAACATCTTCAGCCACAACTTAGAAAATCTGAAAGACTGATGTAACATATAGTTTTGTCCGTTTGTCTGTCTGCTAATGTCTGGTGTCTGTTTGTCAAGGTCCATTGTTGGGAGAGACCTAAGGACCATCTAAGGCTGGGTTCCTCTCCGTAATGAAAGGTTTGATTTCTTTCAAAGTCCTGTGCTCTTGGAACGAGCTACTGATAAATGTGGGAGATTGTAAAGCCTTGTAACACCATGAATATTTGTATTCAAATATCTGGAAGTGACTTATTTGGAGTATATATTATATAATAAATGACTAAGTTTCAAGGATTTGCTGCTGTGGCCGTGTGTAGAGTTCTGTCTGCTCACACAGTGTTTGTAGCCATGACCACATGCTGTGTTCTTTGCCATATTACACCATGCACTTACAGTATCATTAGCATTGAACTCCTGTGTTTGTAGCATTTGGAAGATTGCTTGCAATTTCTTCATTCAAGAACTGGGAGGAGGAAATACAGAGGAAGCACACATCTATTTCCTGTAGTCTCCCAGATTTTAATATAATTAAAAAGCCAAGGTTATCTTGCAGCCTATGGGAAGGTTGATTCCTTTCAGGTCTAAGTCCCTGTTGATCATTTTTGCACAGCACAGGATTGCCTTTCTGGGGGTTCTGTAAGTTCTTTGGTTTCTGTTACAGAAAATCTAGAAGTGCTACTATTTTTAAAAGGTACTATACAAATAATATAAATATTATATAAATATGAAAATGTAGTGTTACCATTTATCACTCTGCAATCATTTAGTTCAGACTGCCAAGTCAAATTACTTTAGTGTGTGTTACCTTCCTAGTAACTCCAGTAAGCTCCATCAGAGGTCCTATGAAAATTCATTTCACTCTGACAAACCAAACAATCTGTTGCCAAGAAACACAGAGAGCTCTTTTAATAAGTCTTTTTCTATCTTTATGCAGTTTAGACAAGAATAACTTAAATATTTTATTGAACCAGGTAATTAATCAGCAGTTGTGTTGAAAAGTGGTCTCCATCTTTGGTAAAAGGATTTCATTTCTAGCATTTTTTAATTTCACAGAATTTAACTCTTACAAATTTCTTGTCTTGTCTTGTCAGCCTTTTTGATGTGATATTCTGTAAGTAAGCAAAGGGCTTTAGAATCGAAGTCCAAGGCTTAGGCAAAGCCCAAGCCCCTTTGTTTGCCTCCCATGACTGCAAATAATTTTCTTTGTTTTAGCAACAGGTCTTATGTGAGGACTAATCATACTCCAAGCTAAAATATGGATCTACAGTGCTCTGATGGTACCCTGGTAACTGCTTGAGTATGCTCTTGACCTAGCAGTGTGTGCAAGGCATGAAACCTGCTCTTCATTCTCTTTTCCTCTTCCTCTTCCTTTTCTGAATTTCAAAATTCTGTAGGGTAAGAATGGATGAAATCCTACAGTCACTGTTGCTGGTCATTAACAGTTGTGTAGGGAGTTCATGTTCTTTGCCCTCCAGGTTATATCACTCCCTGTGATATTTGTTTGAGTTTATCTGTTTATCTGAGTTTACTGAGTTTATCTGAGCCCTTCCCATCAGTGGATTTGTGACATGAGACCAATGAAAAGGCTAACTCACTCTTGCAGGGACCTGTGGATGGATGGATTCTTTTGCACTGGATTGCAGGAAGGGACTGCATAGTAACTCATGTTTTGCTTCAGTTGTAATGGGAAATATGCAACAAAGGAGTATCATTTTCAGCACAGCTCAGAAATACTAAGGTTTTGTGTCTTATATCAAATAATGATTAAAGATATGGTTTAAAATTATCAATATATAAATATATAAATATAAATATAGAAATACAAATACATAAATATATAAGTAAAACCACAACTGTATTAAATATACTAAATTCTAAGGTTTTGTGCCTATCACAGATGGCTGTGTCTGAGGACAGCTTGTCTTCTGTTTTCATGTTCTTTCTGCTGGAATTCCTTTCTCCTCTAAAGTGCATCTGTTTTAGTGTTTCATCAGAAGAAGGGGTGGTAGGTAGCTATAATAAGTCAGAGTAGCTGATTTAATAGATCTTACTTTGAAAGTTAAGATAAACTAATCACACAAAAAGCCATGTCAAAAACTTGGGGTGCTACTGAAGAAAACTCAGATTCTGATGCCTGCCCCAGGAAATGCTGGTGTGAATAGAGGACAGCTGAAATAGTATTTATAATGACAGTATCTGCAAATGAGCTTCTTCAGTTTCTTCCATGATTTTTCCAACATTTCTGTGGTAAAGAATTATCAACACAAAAATAATCACGTTTTTGGTACCTGTAGTGCAAAGAAAGCCATTATCATAGAATCACTGAATGGTTTGGGTCAGAACAGACCTCAAAGATCCTCTAGTTCCAAGTCCCCAGCCATAGGCAAGGACACCTTTTACTCGGTCAGCAGTTATGTCCTTTGTAAGAACATAGTCACTTCTTGAAACCTTCCCTTAAAACATTTAGAATTCCCATACAAAGTTTGAAACTTTTCACTAGACATATTTTAATTCTTTGAAATTGATACTGCTTCTAGAAAGGTGGTGTGTAACTGCGAAGTGAACTAAGAACAAATTTACCTTAAGATGACACAGATTTGATGTGCAAGATTGTTGTGCAAGGCAACACAGATTTGATGTAATATTCTCTTTGTTAAGTGTCTTAGTCTCTAGGGTTGCTTTAGGATTTGTTATTGTTAATAAGTGATGTGGACTTAGGCACTAGATGTCAGAGTTAGATAAACTAAACATACTGCCAGATCAAAATAAAGGATTTCAAAATAATCTGAAATTTGGTTGGGGGAAAAAAAAAAAAAAAAAAAAAAAAAAAAAAAAAAAAAAAAAAAAGTCCTCCATATCCCTGGGAGGCAGAAAAGTTCTTGCATATCCAGTATCCTAATGGCAGCCCTTCTTTCTCCACATCCTTTCAGAAAGGTTTAAGCGTTTGGTAGCGGTGCACACGCTTTACTCAAAGACACAGGACTCAAGCAGAGCTCCTGTGCAAAAAGCCAAGTAACTCTTAGTGGTGTTTTTCAGCCTGCCCCCTGTGGAGTTTACAGTCCTTTTCAGCAGTAGTCAGGGAAGGCACTATTGCGATGGAGCAAAAGAAATAATTTAGTGAAATAATCTTATTGCAGTAATTGTATTTCCCCTGCAAATTGCTGCTGGACTGAATTTTTCCTGTTGACTTCCCTCTCTTCTTGCTGGTATCCCACTGCCTCCAGCACTGTCCTTTACTGAATAAGAGGACAGACAGTTTCAGTGTGGACTTAAATCATGTAGAAAACTTGGAGTAAAATTCCACTTTGGTCAATAACTCTCCCTTGTTCTGTTGTTTCTGGACTCAATCCAGCCTTCACATCAGAAGGTTTTGAGGTAAGTCCAGAAGTGTCTGTGAATTGAACAGCTAGAGAGGAAGAAGAAAACATGATTCTGCTAGATTGTGTTTTTAGAAGGCGTGGGAGCTGCAAGAATTTTTGAGTGGTTTGAGACTTGTAATGCTGTGCATGGCTGGTCCCATGGATTAGGGATGGGTGCAGGTATAAGGTGAAGTGTTGAGTATCAAATTACTCCTGTCTAATACTATCCCAGGGTGTTGCAGTCTATACAAAGATAAAAGCACCAGAAATTTGGATGATGTGTCTGATATATTTGTTCATATATCTAGAGATGCATGAAAAAACCTCTCAGTATCTCTAATCATTATTGAGAGCAGTGCTGAGATATTTTAATAGAGGCTTTGGGCAAATCCTACTGGAAACATCCTAACTAAGGGTTGGCCTGGTCCCATGATAAGAAGCCTTTAGGAAAGTGCATCTCATGTTGCTGTGAGCACTGCTCTTTGTCCAGGACATAGAAAGTGAATCAATATTGAGCCCAAGGCTAGGACATCCCAGAAATCATTTTGTAAATCACAGAGTCCTGTTATTCTAGCAGCTGCAGTTTTACTTCATCTGGATCTGGCTAGCTGCTGTCAGAAGCCTAACATGTCTTGAGCATTTAATGAATTTCTTGGAAATATCTTTAGGACATTTTTACCATTTTAGCACCATGTGTTTTTTCCTCTTATGTTTAGACTGCCTTGAGATATACCTTGGGGAGTGGCCAGGCCTGGTATCATGTTTCCACTGGAGATACAGGGACAGATGATATTCCTGAGGGTCAAGTGTTTGATGGCATGCAAATATCACAAATGTTGTTATATCCTCCCAGCTGTCACATCTGGAGTTCAGTGCAGTAGTGCTTTTCGTGGAGAGTCAGTTATCTGCATTGAGAGTGGACTAAGTAGAGATCAACCCCCTAGCAAAATACTCTAGAGGCAAATTTTTCTTCAGAATCCTCATGTGGGACTTCCCACAGCTGGAAAGTCTTTTTTGATGTATGACTGTAATTGATATGCTTATAGAAAAAAATAGAATGGAAAAAAGGCGGGAAAATATTTTCATTCCTTTTCCCACACTGAGCATAAAATGTACTGTCTGGCCTTGAACCAAGGGCCAAGAAATAACCCATTATCATGTAACATGTTCAGCTGGGGAAAGTGCTCTGACATCTAAAAGAGATGTTTTGAAATCATCTCCTATACAATTCTGCAGGGACACAGCAAAGGCTGGGCTCCTCCCCAGGGGAAGGCAAGCTGGGAGGTGAGGGCAGCAGAAGGTGAAGCCAGGGCAGACAGGGCCAGGCATTGCCACCATGGCAGAACTTGGTCCCATGGCACCAGAGGCAGCCAAGAGCCCTGACAAATCCTTTCCAAACACCTGTACTAGATTTTTAAGCATCCAGATAGATCCCCAGGCTATGTGTTGAGCAGTCTGTTATTAGATTTTTGTTGAGCCTCATGTGGTGGTAATCAATAAATGCACCGGCTGTCAGTAAAAATCCTCAGGGAGATATTGCCTGCCACTGGGGTCTGTAATGCATTTCTCCACCAGGAGAAACACGAGGGTATTGTAAGCATTTTACTTTCCTCTTCTCACACCTGATTTTTTTTTAACTAGGAAGATGGATTTCAGCAGCAAGCTGTTACTGAGGTTAATGTTAGAAAGCTTATTCTTGATGTAAAATGCACGAAAGAAGCTCTAGCAATGATTGATACTGGCAGTGTTGTAATTCCTGACATTAATCCAAAGTTGATATAATTAAGCTGCTTCTAGAAAACACAGTGTGCAGCCAGTTATTGCTGTCTTCTTTGTTTCTTTTTCTTAGGAGAGTGTTGATATTTATGAAATGTTTCAAAGGAGTGGCTTTTGCTCTGGCTTGTCTGACTTCTTCCAAGACTGCATTAGGGGATAGCTTATGTCACTGGTTTGTCTGCATTGATCATTCTGAGGTGCTTAATTCGGTCAGCAGTCGACCTGTCCTTTGTTTACTGTGTTATTTTAAGTGACTGTTTCACGATGTGGAACTGATGTTTGTTTCCTTTGTGTGGGCTGTTAATTACAGCAATTCTAGTCAATTAATTGTTACATGTAAAAATACATGCATAGATATACACATATGTGGTTTAGTAATTGTTTAAAAGTATAACAACAAAGGGGGCCAAGACCCTAGATAAAAACACTGAGAAAAAAAATCAATGAGTTAATTTAATCAATGCAGTATTGTAATTAAAAGTTTGAGTAGTCTTAGCATTTACTAATACATGGTGTTAAACCTTACTTAGACAAACACTTCTTCAATAAAAACATCATTATGTAAGAATTAGTAGTATTAAGATAAATATCTTCAAAGCAATAAAAAACGTACTGCAATTACTGTGTAATTCTGAAGGAAATTAGCAGTACCTGTGAAGTATTTCTGTCCTCCAAAGGCTCTCTTTCTTTTTTCTCTTGGAAACCATCCAGGCATTCAGATATTACTAGCAATGCTACCTTTTACTGCCCTTGCTGCATTCCTCTCCCATGTTAGATCAAGGAGCTGAGCCCATAAGAAGAAATCAGTCTGGCAGCCTCTCGTGCCAGCCTTATGAGCAGCCTTTGAGGTGAGGAACATGGATGGCTACAAAGTTTTCAGAGTGGAGTGGTATTGACTGAGTACAGGACCATTTCTACTTAGGTTTTGCCCTAATTACAACTACTAATTGTCTGAAGGGGCAGCCTGACACTTCACAGGAGGAGGAAGCAAGCAAAATTCTTCAATCTGAAGGTGGCTGGTATGTCAGAAGGCACTTTTGCTGTAGGGGCAATTTGCTTCTACTTTGCTACAGTCTGGGAAAGTGCTTATTCAACCAGTCAAGGCTGGCTTCCCTCGGGAGCTGCTGCCACTCAACACTCTAACAGGTAGGCAGTAATTCAGTAATTAATCATGTGAAAGCAAGATAAAACAACAGGAAAAAAATCTGGCCCTTTCACAGCCTTCAGAACATTTAATGAATGTCTGCATGAACCACATACACAGCATTCACAAAAGACAAGTCCCTGTAGGTGCTTTGCACAGCAGTCCCTAATTTATATTATATCTTTTGTGCCTATACATATCTCCAGCTGCAGCCAGGATTTCTCTGTGCTCAAGGCACTGCTGTGATACTCTGCTGCTGATCTCTTGTATTAAGGCTTTCGTTGGAGGCACAAGAATGTAAGGAGGATCTGCTTCCATGGCTGAACTAGGACAGGGCTTGGTCCAACTACCAGTAAAGTTAAGGAAAGACTGAATTAAAGCTGTGGGATTCCTCTTTTGTCCAGGATTATTTTTCAGATGAGCCTGGCTCTCTGACCCCTCCACGAAAATGAAAGAGTAGAAAAGTGTTTCAGGTTAATCTTTAAAGTAAGATCATTCTTCCCCTAGATAAAATGTCATGTTTTATTTAAATACCCTGAATTCTCACTTATAAAGCTAACAATCAAATAAAACCACCAGAATCCATGGATCACATAAAGAAAAATAAACTTCTGGACATGGAAATTCATCTATTAGCTTTCAAAAGGTATTCCAGGGTGAATGGGTTAACTCCAAATTATAAGGCCTTGTTTAATTATGGAAAGCATCACACCACTCTTTTTTTTTTCGTTTGTTTCAATTACACTGCTTCTTTATTCCAATTATTTTACATATTGTTGCAAAAAATAAATTGTTAAAAAGGCCATTCCCTGAATGAGCATCTATTGAAATGAGGATGTTACTGCTGTTCATTCCTACCATAAGGTGTGGATCATAGCAAGACAGGAGAGGATTTGAGGAAGCAGATCCTTTGAAACATCCTGGTACCTCCACTGGTTATCTTGAGTTTGCAGTGTCTGGGCTTCAGCCTTCCTTTATTTCCTTGTACAACTCAGAGATGCTAATCCACAGGTCTGAAAACCTGCATGGTTCTTGGAGAGTGTGGGTGTCCTAAGCTTGGGGGTATGTGCCAGTCCTCTTGGGGGTCCAAGCTGACACAGCAGCTGGGTATTCCAATATTGATGTGTGTGAGGTGGCAAAGCCAACAGCTTGGAGAGGGATACAGACAAGATGTTCCAGCACATTTCAAACTGCTGCTGGAGCTGGCAGATGTTTGTCGTCTTTTGCCAGGAAATGTCAGAGCCAGAACCCCTCTCCTCAGCTCTTGGCAGAGACAGAGGTGGAACAATACCCAGGCTTTTTCTAGAGCACTCCAACCAATTATGAATAATTGATATCTGATCAGGAGGGGATCTGAATTTTGTTCTCAAACACCAAAGTTTCAGAAAATTTGAGTTGGAAAAAAAATGAGTATAACTCTCAAGCATGGACCAAGCTCTTCATAAAGCATGTTTCAGTCCTAAGTCACAAAGTTAAAGAATTTATTATTCTGCCTAAAACACCATTTGCTGCTGACATAAAAAAATTATGACTTCTGCAACAGAATTTGGGGAAGCTGGTGGGCATAGCTGATTGCTTTCTTCATGCATGCTGTTAGTGTACCAAAGCACTCAGCCAGGGGCTGCGCATGCTCTTCACATCCATACACCTCCCATGAAGCACAGAAGAATTGAGAGCAAAGGGTTCACAGAAGGAAAAAAAAAAAAAACCAAACAAAAAAACCCAAACAAACAAACAAAAAAAAAACCCCGAACCAAAACATGAATCCATTACAGCTAAGAGTACAGTAAAAATCAAATAGCAGGTGTGGTTCCTCTGTAAACCCTCAGAATAATGATGACTTTCACATTTTTGAGAGTTTTATTGCTAAATTTTTCCTTTGTAAGTGTACTTACTGGTTACAAGAACTACTCTTCAGTTAATTTTTGGTTGGCTGAAAAGAAATGGTAATGTTTGACAGCAAATAAGATATTCAATGTAACAGATAAGGGAGACAATGAACTGATCTAAGGAGGCATTGCTTCTCCTGAGGCATTGTTACCATCTTTATAGCAGTGCCACTCAGCCATGAATGTTCTTAGAATTAGCTATTATTTTTCTGATAAAGCTGTGCTTACTGAAATTTTTCATTTTTTCACTGTGAGTTCTGTGATAATAAGGATGGTGGTTTCATGCTGCACTGAACATACACTGCTTTGCCTGGTGAGGATTTGACCTTAAATCATCTCACACTCAGTGCAATTGGAGAAGCAGGAGGGGGAAATGTCTATAAATGTGATTCTGACTTTTACATCTCTCTTTTTAGAATTATCTCTTCAGAAGCTAAGTATTATGATTTACTGTGCCAGACTGGGTTGGTTGCTTCATAGCTGTAAGATCGGTAGGGGAGTTTCACCCTATGCTTCAATAACAGAAATGATTTAAGGTTGAGATTTGTAGGAAATCTGTTGGGACCAAATAGGAAAATATGTGCACACACAGAAACAACAGTTGTAAACATTGTCTGCCTCCTTGATCTTTATGAAAATTGCCAATCTGGGTACTTGACAAAAATGGGAAGTAGATGTCACTTGGATTAGTTATTTTCACAGTTTGTAGTGAATATATGTTTGCAAGGTACTTGCCAATGGAGATAACTGTTTATCTCTGACAGTTCTGAAGAATTCCTAAAAGGCACTCTGAGTAGCAAATAAAAACTATTAGAAAAAGTTGGTGTTTTTTTGGGTTTTAACCTTTCCTGTGCTAGAAATTCAAATATCTGTGCAATATTTTATTTTAAACTGCCAATTTACACTCATAAATTCTTATGCATTTCTCCCTCTGTCACAGAGGAAGCCTTTTTATGCTGCTACATCTTATTCTCATTTAGAAGTGTGATATTTTGAAAATCTCATTTTAGAAGGTCAATGTGGGAACCAGAATAGCACAGACAGATACATTTTCCTCCTATTTTACTGGACACCACAGAAATACTTTCAAGGACAGCCCTTGTTCAGCTGCAAGGACTTTCATTCAATGAATGAAAATGGACTCCAAGCCATCTACCACTTTTCATTTTCATTTTCCCATCTTCATCTGCCACCCACCCCTGGCATAGATGGACCATGGACCTCCACATCTTCTTACTTGTTTGTTGTTGTTTGTCATTGTTTCGGTTTTGGGGGTTTTGGCTTTGGTTTTGGGGGAGGGTGTGAAGAAATGAAGGGGAATGAGTTTGAGTTGCTTGGGGTTTTTTCCCCTTCCTTATGACGACATTCCAATTTGGTTGTTACAAAAATCTGTTTTAAACTGACCCACATTCAATGTCATGGATAGTGCAATGAATGCTTTTTAGAAATCACACTATGAAATGAAGTGGGCAGCAAGGACTCCACCTAGGGAAAAAACTCCTGGGATACCCTGCAGCAGCTTCCCAAGGGATATTGGACATGAGATGTAGCCTTGAAAGAAAACCTACACACTCTTAAAAGAACAAAGGTCCTCGAAAGCTGAGTAGGTGCTACACACTGCATGCTGCTACACTGCCTACAGTGCTCTCACAAGGAGAAGACAGCAGAATCTCAGCCAGTGTGAGCAAGGAGCCTGTGGCTGTGGAAAATATTTATCACTGAAAGGGTTACTAGTGGGCACTGAATTCTAGAAGAACAAATATAACACAGAGGATTGTGATGTTTTGATGCAGACTTTAACTATTGAATAAAAAAAGCTATACAAGAAATTCATATATTATTTAGCAAAAGCTATACAAGAAGTGCATATATTATTTAGCAAAACTCTTCTTTGGTAATTGAACAGTGACTCACCTCACAGCAAGAGTCTCTTCATCTGTGAAGTCTCACAAAGACCAACATACAAAAGATGCAATCAAGAAACACAATGCACTTAGGCTTACAGCTGAAGCCTAAGTATGAAAGAGAAAAGAAGTGTTATTTCTGATGATATAGAAAATATATTCCACTATTAACAGCCTAAAACCTCTTTCAAATGAAGGATTAGGTTATTCAGTCACATGCAACAATAAATCACCCACCAGCACACATTTTCTGAGTTAACTGTGAAGCAGGCAAAATAAAATTTCTTTGAATACCAAGACTAGAACACTATCCATCTGCTAAAATAAATAGATAATTGATATGGTCCTTTGCCTCCAGGAACCAGTATTGTCATCAGGCAAGACAAGACTTTGGCGCATTTGCCCTCATGCTACTGGCTGTGCCTGGAACAGAAATTGGTTCATTGCAATGGAATTGCTGCTCAGCCTCCAATCTTTGGATCCAGGTCTGGGAAGAGCCTTGTTAATGTTGTGATAAGTAGAAAGCAGCCAGAGTTCATGCACCTTGTATACCACATGAATAAATTGGAGCATGGTAGTAAGGAAAATTCATGTACATTGGCAAAGTAGCATGTGCCTTCAGACTTATGTCTGAAGGGTTCTGACAGACATACCAATTATTTGGAGTGTGGGAACATATGAATGCATTGTCCCTTTAGGAACCTGTGAATGTTCCTAAAGGCAATGACTGTTTTCAGTGAGGTCCAGCATCTGTTTTCCATGTCAAAAGATTCAGCAAGTTTCTGCCATAGAAAGTATGAAGCATTAATTTAGAGATGATCCTTTGATGTAAATCCACTGTGCAAGGTCAAGAAGTTGTGGCTGATGCCAACAGGAATTGGGACCTTTGATGGATGACTGGATCAGCAGTACCCAAGGCTATCTCATAGCATGAGCAATGCAAGCAATTGCTGCTGTCTGAGTTGTGACTTTTACGGATTTTGTGGAGTAAAGAGCTGTAAAGAGTAGGTGTAACCATATAAACAATGGTGGTTCTAATAAAAGTGATTATTATAGACTTTTACTGTTTTATTAGATTAGCATTTCTTTGGAGAGAAGTGAAGGAAAGTTTTCTTCAGAGAAATAATAAACTGGAAAGAGAGGGATGAGCATGGTCAGCACATGCAGGGTAAAAAAAGGACATAAACAGGATTTATACTTTGGTAGTAAATGTTCTGTGGAAAGGATTAAACCACCCAGACTGAGTAAGAGCTGGGTTCTTGACACTGAGGACGTTGGATGTGTGTGTGTATGGAACAGGATTTCATCCACAGAGATAAAATCTAATGCAGTGGATGAAAGAAAGACAGTAAAAGGGTTTGAAGAGGGGCTTGAGATTTTTAAGACAGCTGAAAAGATATATGGTTTGGTTTAGGCTACTAGGTTTAAACAAGGACAATTTTAAATATGAAAAAAAAAAAAAATCTCTTTTTCCAGAATAGTCTCATTGTCTTTTGGTTGGAGCAATAGGTATCAAATGATCTTTAGTAATGAGAAACTCTCCTGGTACTTTTTGCGATACATTCCAGATTAAGGAAAGCCCTTGAAAATTTATCATCCCAGTTGTGTTATATATTTTAATTTTGATATGTTCAAAGAAATTCCAATAAAATAAGAAGCTGGCTGTTGGTAGCTAACTAGATAATAAATTTATTTGACAATGTTAATTAACGACAATGTTAATACCATAATTCTTCTAATTAATATGTGTAAAGAAATTCCAATGTACATTCCCTTATTTGCCCTACTAAATTATACATAAAAGTTGAATGTTAAAAACTTTAAAGATATTTTTACATTTATCTTCCTGTCTATTAAAGGATAGGCTTAAGAATATTTTTCAATTTATTTTCCTGAGGACAAGAGTCCTAATTAAATGCTAGAACTGCAGACAATTGCACACATGCCTGTGATAAATTAGGTTCAGTCTGAATCACCAGTTTTCCTTTTATTTCCTCTATGCAGTTTTTCCAGTTCATATTCCCCCATTTAGCCAGTTGTAGGCAAGATTATAATTAGTATTTTGCACTTTATTTTTAATTTTAATTTATGATGTTGTAACTGATTAGTGTAAATCAAAATGTCCATCTGAAATATATTAAAATAAAGACAGAAAAGTGTAAAGCACACAGAAGCAACACAGAACTAATGGCTTTTGTGTGAGTCCTCTTTAATAATGCTACACTTTCTTAAGCTTGATTCTTGCAGTGAAGGAGGGTTTGCTCTACCCTGGGGGAGAGAACAGTGCTTGGAGTTACCAGCTGTGCTGGGTGCTTGTTTCTGCTGTTTGCAAGGACAGGCAAGAGGCCACTGGAACAGATCACTGAGCTAAAGCCTTCTGTTCCCTTTCCCTGGGTAAGTGGGGTGGCACACACCATGCAGCAGGGAGTTAGTTTCTCTCTCCAGGAAGACCTGTTTTAGTCCTGAGTGATGACAGCTTAGCCATTGCCTTAAAAAAAAAAAAAATAGAGAGAGAGAAGCTGGATGAAAAGCAACAGCTAGAATATTGATTAACAACTAAACTTGAGTATGTGAAAATTCTGCAAGATTTCAAAGTGCACAAAACCTTTGGAGTGAATACCACATCTGTAGGGCTGCTTCTGTGTTGATCAGAGAGATGGCCTTATACATAAAAAGAATGACTGGCACTAAACCTGGATGTTTGTAATAATTATAGCAAAGCAGATGTTTTAATTTTTGATGTTTTACTGAAGGATTTATGAGTTCCTTGCCATTCAGTTTGCTGGACTTACTCCTTTGAATAAATGGCTTTTTGTTCTTTCTGGTGGTGCTTGATTTTCAGCAGTGGCATTTAGCTTTGTGTTTAAACCTCTCCTTTTCCCATCTGTTACTTTCTGTAATGTTGGTTTAATTTTCAATTTGGCATTTTTTAGTCTAGGCTAAGGCTGCTCTGAATTTCAGATGAATTAATGGAAGACAACACAAAACAGTTCTTCAGAACCTGAGTTAAGTATCTGGATAAATGTTTACATCTTTGATTTGCAATATATGATTTGTTTCTGCTTAGTTATTACTCAGAAAAGTTGTTTTATGCTGACCTTGGACCCTAGGAATGGAACAAATTATTTAAACAGAAAACACTCAAAATGTATCCAACTTGAAGGAGATACTGTGTTGACCCTTAATTCTGTTCATAGCATAGACTTGATTAGATTCCAAATTAGTACAATTTCATGCTGATGAATTTTAAAAAAATCTTTCTGGTCGATTCATTTCTTTTTATATAACATTTTCCATTTCACTGTTCACTTACTTCTCCATGGAAGGTGAAGAAATTTATTCGGCAGCGTTATAACTCTTGCTTCTCTGAAAAGAAAGTGCAGTTTTGAGTAATGTAATAGTATAGTTATCTTGGAATACAGTGGAATCTGTGACTTAGCTTTAATTAATGGTGGCAATTCAGTTTAATTTTTAGCAGATATGTGAAAGCCATGACTTTCTTTTCTGCAAAACCAATGATTAAAGCATCCCTTTAGCATCTGCTCTTGAGGTGTTTTATTGGATATGGGAAGAACTTAATTTTTGCATGGCTTTTTTGTGGCTTACCCAATATATAAATAAGGAGGTAAAAAATAATGAGGTTCTGCTGCATGCAAAAGCGAAGTAGAAGTAGAAGGCAAAGTGTACTTCTGTGCTCATTGAAGGACTCTGGGCAGTTACTTTTGTTTCTAGATGTTTTGTTTTAGGTTCCTTAGGCAAGACACTGGGACAAGGATACATAAGAACTTACCAAATGTGGTGTCAAAGTGGTAAAACACTAAAATGGAGGTTTCTTTAAGAGAGGAAAAATTTTTGTGAGTGGATGTCAGCAAAAGAAATGATTTCTAGCCGACATTACAGTTTTGCAGTCTCAATGGCATGCACAGCTTTCTACCTTGCAACGAGAACCACTGTGCCTTTCCAGGCTGGATGGTGTGGGGTGTCCACCCGTTTGAGCTTTCACTCACCATTCTCTCCCAGGTGTAAATCTGGCAGTCTTAAGACCTGTCATGTGAAAAAAACAGCAAAAATGTGGAGAAAGATGACAAGTGACTTTGTAAAGTTGCATTCTAAGGCTAAACAGGGCACACTATCTTTTCATATAAAAAGCAATAAAGGCCAGAAATAAAAAAATAATAATGACATTATTTTGGGCTTGATCAGACAAGAAAAAAAACCTGCAGGTGGGTTATAGTGGATACAAACTATTTGAACATCTTGTATTTTGTAAGTTTAAGTGGTAATCCTAATTAAGTATACGTTTTCTCACCAAAATGCCTAACAGTTTTAATATCTCTGTGACTAGAGTACTATCGCTTTCTCTTGGTAATAAAACTTCATGCATCATTTATGTAAGAAAATAAAATAATTAATTGCATGATTATATTGCTTTTATCACTATATAACTTAGATATGCTGAAAACTCTTTAATAGAGCGGAACAAAGTTTTTCTTTGAATTTTTTTAGTCATCCTGCTAAGTGTATAATTGCTGGAGATAAATGAAGGTGTTACAGATGAAATCTGAAACACCTTGAAATGAATGGGCTTTGTAAGATACTTTTGCAACTGTCAGAGACACAACGAAGGCGAAGACAACAACAATAATTTTTCTCTTCTGATTCCTTGCAAGGCCATTGTTGAGTGCAACTCAGCTGAATTTAGGAATTTGATACAGGAGGCATGTTAAATTTTAAAATAATTTCATTATCATTTAAGAATAAAGGGGGTTTTATTTGTATAGTGGTATGCAGAAATCCACAGCATTTAGAAATAAAAATAAGAGTGTGTCAGACTGAAATATGTGGGAAGTTCTTTTGTGTTACTATCAAAACTTTAAGCAAAGCAGCACAGATTTTCTACACTAGTTTGTGTCTGTGTGGTGTAGTCCCTTTTCCCTGTGGTGCTGCAATTATGCATAAGAAATGATTAATAAAAACAGTTTCAAATCTTGGTTGCTTTTTTATAATTTTTGTTGTGAAGTTCTAAATACTCAAGGTAAGTATGTGACCCAAGTGCTAATCTACAGCATCTGTAGGTGGGAAACTGTCTTGGTTATATTAGATTTGACAATCTAGTACTACTTTTGAGATTTTCACATTGTGTGTTTTCCTTTGCTGAGTCACAGTGAGCTAAATTCATTATTCATTTATCAATCAGAGAGGCTTGAAGATATTTTCTTCTTTTCCTTGCGAGGATGATGAAAAAAAAAGGAAGGTATGTTCTCTACAATTAGAGTTAGCAGTTGTATTTGCTCATGAAAATTGGAGTTTAGTGTTCATCAGAAAATCTCAAGTGGTTGGAAACAAAGTGTGAAGCAGTTATATTTAATTTTTATGGAATGGACATATTCCCATTAAATCAGTCTGAATCTCTTCTTTGTGCTGTACACAAATAAAATAACTGAACAAAACTGTTTATCACTTGCTCCCAATCTGTAGCAATTCCTTCAAACCTGGAGCACTTTTTCACTTAGTCCAACTCCATGGAAAAATAACATTTATAATTAAAAATGTTGCTATAGGGTGAAACATGCAGCAGTTGGGTTGATGTTACAAGAAGAAAGGGAAGTTTCATTCTGTTTTCTGGAAGGCTAAAAATCACAGACCTTATCTCAGACTTTGCTGTTACAGTTCAGAGAACTCTGCTGAGCCAAAATTCGTGGCTGTAATTAGTTTCAGGCTTATGATCCATAAAAATGAATTCGAATCATTTCCTCTGAAATACAGTTGTTCAGAACATGCCAAATATCAAGTTATGTTTATCAGTCGTGGTCTGTATCTAGGTTACTGTTCCCATGAAGCAGGCAAGACATAATTAAATTCCCACAACACAGAAATATTTGGTGCTCTGACAAGTCTCCCTTACAGTGTTGTTGTGTGGGTTAAATATTGATGGGTTTACCTTCTTTTGTACCTCATCAGCATCTCTTATCAGCATCTCCTAAGAAATAATATAACTAATCTGAAAGGAGAAGGAGATCTGCTAATTACATTGCTACTGAGAAGGAATGAAATATTTCAATATTAGGTGTATTTTTAACATGTCTCCAAATAGAATAATTTATATTTCAGTAGTAAAGGAGAGCAGGCTACCTCTAGAGGCCTGACTGTGCTAGGCACAGAACAAAACCTAAAGAAATTAGGACTTTAAAAAGTGGCTTACGCTTGAAATCTACAACAGCTGACAATGCATGACGTGCTTGAGGGACATAGAGGATGGAAAAAAGGGGAAAATTATATAAATAAAAATGTTATCACGTCAGCCATCCTGACAGCCACCAGCTTTATAGCATAACTGTGGCTAATTGCTTTGTTAGCTTCTAGACAAAGAAAAATTTTAAATAGGGAGTTAAAGGGAAACAATGGCCTAGTCTGTGGCCTTCCTAAAGTGAGAAGCAGCACGGGGAAAGGTGTGAAAATGCTTTTATTGAAGTATAACAGGAGATGTTGGAGACAGCATTGTGCCAGGGGCTGCCCAGCACCAAATGAGGAATGTGAAGTTGGATGGCAACAAGATCAGAAAGGTTTTGTGAGGGTAAAAGAGATTATATTTGATGTACTGCAGGGGGATATTCAGACACAGGGTTAAAGGGCTGGAATGAGACACCAGGAAACCTCACATAAGGTCTTGTCCTTTCCTCTCCTGGTGAGCTGTGCTGCATTGGACTGAGAGGGTGACCATCACAAGACTCTTGTGAACCAAGAAAAGCAGTGTGCTTGCCAGTTCCCTTCTGCTGGCTGCACCTCATGTGGCAGGTTATGCCACGTCTGGAGAATCCCTTTTAGAACACCTATAAACAGACTGGTGAGGCAGACATGCCCAGCTTCAGGTACAAGGAGCCACACAGGAGCTTCACTACAGACAGAGCTCTCCCCCAGGAGCCTCTCTGGCTGCGTTGACAGGGGCCTGTGCTTCCTGCTGGAAGTTGCCCCAAGTGTGTGCAGTTGTACCCCTGCACAGACAAGTGGCTGCATGCCAGCAGCTCTGCCCACTGCGCTCGCAAGGGTGTCACTTTTGTCTGTGCAGAAAGGCTGACGGAAACAAGCTGAGCTCTGTGCTGTTGGAGGAGGCATGACTGCCGGAGCTAAGGCCCAAGACACAGCTTACCCTCACTGGTACTTCGAAAGGTCGGTGGTTCATGCCCACCCAGGGACGCCAGATCTCGGGGTCTCTGCTGCCCGAGAATGATGGATGGGCACTGCCCCTGGTCCTTCAGGAAGCCCCGAGCTGCCCACAGAAAAGACGAGGAGTCTTCAGATGTTCTTTTTCTGGGTTTCTCTCCTTGTTTATTTTATCTTATCTCTACAATTCTCTCTGAGCTCTACCAAGGTCTGGACAGTACGGGCAACAGGCGACGACTGTCCGCCTGCCCACGGCTCATCATCTTATATACAGATAATTGCGTGTACATTATTTACAATTGTGACCCAATGCATGCACTTGACACTAAACAGGTGTTTTCTTCTTTGACCCAATCCCTCTAAATCTACTTCATGTCATCACCACTGTGCAAAATGGAGACAAAGAAGAAGGAGAAGACTCTAGGGTAACGCCCAGAATCCTCCATCTTGTCTCTGGTCCTTCTTATCTTGAAACCCCTAATGTGAAAATATTAATACTTTCTACTACTTTCAAGGCCTTGCAATTCTTCCCATAGTGTTGGTAATTTTTCCCATGGGCTATAATTGAGACCCCTGCCTGTCTGGGGTCCATGCCAGGGTCTGTAACCCCCCTGCACATATCTCAGACCCCCCTGTACAGGTTTTAAACCCCCCTGTACAGGTTTCTGCTCATCCAGGGTTTCCAGAGGAATACCCTGGACTCCTACAGTACTTACAGGCCAGGCACCGTGCCAAGGCTGCCACAGACACAGCTCCATCTTAAGCCCCCAGAATTTGCGGGTTTTAGCAATTTTTATAGTCATGTCATGCTGTGAGCAAGATGGTGGCTGTCCTATTAACTCCCTGCTAGGCCTAGCACCAGGTGCTCTCTTTGCCTTTAGCTGAGTGGCAGCACTTTACAAAACTCCTCCCAAAAGCACATGCTTCCTGCCCATTTCCAGCCCTGTATTTTGTAAACGGTTGCTGGAAGGAAACGCTTTCCAGCATTGCACAAATGGCTGCATGTAAGCCATTTATCCTCATTTTACACTGCCACTCTCTCCCTAGCAGCTCTGCCTGCTACGTTCGGTCAGAGGGTTAAATAGGGATGGTGAGCTTGGCAAAGTTGGAAATGAGATTTGGAAGAACAGACACTTGCTAATTTTTTCTTCCTTTTCATTAGAATAATAGGCTTTCTTTTCAAGATGCACGCTAGAGATTGTTTTTTCTTTTTTATTACTGTGTTTTCAGGCTACGGGATGAATTTCCCGATTTACTAAGTTCTTTTTTTTTTAAAAGAACCAGTTTTTCTTCCTTTCAGCAAGGTAATAGATGATCAAGTGGAAGATAATTGAACTTTTTTGACAAAGACAAAACTCAGATTTTAAACCAAATTATTAAAGATTATTATTAATAAAGTACTGTACAAATATGAAAGATCCAATAAAATATGCTCAGAATATTATACAAATATGCATTCTAATGTCTTCAATTACAGAAATCTGGAAATCTTAAAAACGAAGTCTTACAAATGGACACAGCATGTTTACATGACTTTCTCACAATACCAGTTCATATATGGTTTATTACACTACAAATCCTTATGTGTGCTTAGTCTCCCTATTTAATAAATATAGCATTAGCTGCTCTTCAGAGGCAATTATCTTTACTAAGCAGGTCAATTATCTTTCTTCTATAAGCAGGTCAATTATCTTTGCTATTATTAATTTTATCAGAAAGACAACATTTACATGCTAATATAATTCTTTTGATCTCCAATTATTTGTAATTTTGTAGTTATAAAATTTAAGCAGCAATGTCCTCAAGGCAAAATATTGAAGATAATTTTCCTTGGAGTCTGAGTGGGTGTAATAACACCAGGAAATGTTTTATAAACTCTCCCATCACTATTCATGTCTTGATCCCAAATGGATAGGCTGCTCATCCTCTTTCTAATAATGATGTAAGAATTATTTTTACTACTATTATTACTATTGCTACTACTATTATTATGGATCTAGAAGAAGAATCAGATGAACACAAGAAAGAAAATGTATTATTGAATGACAATACTGTCCACGATATGGTCTCATATGCCCAGAGCTGCTACAACATAACAACCTGTAAAGCAGACCTTTAATAATTTAATATTTCTTCCTTGTTTAGGAAGCTTTAGCGATAGACTGAAATTGTTCTTCAAATGTGCCCTCCATGATAACCTAGAGAGGAAGCCTTGGTTACTAAAGAGCATTAAAGACACTGATGTTACTGGGAAGAAGGAAGACCCATTAAACTGCTAACTTATCCTCTCCTTACCATCAAGTCTCAGCAATTGTGACCTTACACCTTCACCTTGTGGCCTGTTGTACTGAATTTGGTGAAACCCACAGAAAGTCACTTATCCTTGGTGGTCTGGCCATTGCCTTTATTTTAACTACAGACAGATTTAATCACAAGCTACGTGTTTTTGCACACATGGCCATGTGACTTTGGGTGTCTGGTCCTGTCTGTGGGCTGTAGCTTGCAACAGCCACCCACTGGCACAAGCAGACATAGAGAGCTGGCACAAAGCAGAGCTGGGGCAGATGGATGCCTGGAAGCCAAGGCTTATAGAAGACAGACTACCAGCTTGCTGCTGCAATCTGACTGCCCCAATGAGTCCAGAAAACCTGTCCTGAGCTGGATCTCTTCTGGAAATTCAAATTCTATTCTCCTGTATTTCCTAAAGCTATCAGGGATTTTGCTGTCTCAGAGTCTGCACAGCTCAGGACTGAAAATGTGACAATTGAACACAATTTTCAAACTTCAGTGTGCCAAAATTTTGGTAGTGCTCGAGCTGAATTAGATGGCTATATGCCTCTTGGTAAGACACACAAGAAAGTGTGATGCTAATGCTGGGGAAAAGTTTTAGTAGAAGAGACCATTCATAAGGAATTTTTACAGAGTATAAATTCAGTACTTTTACAGCTATGGTATATTTATGGAACACTATGACAGCAGTCAGGGGTCTTATTAGAATTTTTTACTTTATTCCCAGTGCTGCTGTCACTGCTCAGATAAACAACTCTTCATCTTCTGATTTTAGTCCTTGGATTACTTATTTGTCATTTCTGCAAGCATAAACCACCCCCCCCCCCCCCAAAAAAAATTACACTCCCTTTCTGAAATATGATTGAAATATGATTAATGAATTGATTGCTCAGGAATTGTTTCTATCAGCCACTGAAGTTCTAGAAACTACTACTAAGTTTCTTATTTAATTTCTTTGAAGTCTGTTTTCAACTTTTTATTCCTAGAGGCATCTAAAGTGAATGAAAACATAGGTGTAGATTCTAGGAACAGACCTCCACACTTTTTGCTGAGATGACTCTAGGATTACACTAAAGTAATAAAGGCAAAGAAGTGAAAATCAACAGAAAATTTTGCAAGCTGGTTAAAATTTCCATCAGAGAGCCAGTGGGGAATTTATTTGGGCCCAGATCAGTAAACAACACATAGCTTGTAAGCAAAGTGTGTTTGCAATTGAGAGCAGAGCCTCTCATTCATCGCCCTGCTCAGTTCCCTTGCTGAAGCAGTGGGGCTGTCAGAACGCTTCAACTCAAGTGGCTTGATGTAATTTGCACATCTTGGCAGTATCTACAAGGCACCTTCTGGCAGCAGGATGAGCAGACCTCTCCAAAAGAGAAAACTGCTGACAGGAGAGATGAGCTGAAGAGTTGCACAATCCTTTTCCAAGACTTCAGCATATTTATTTTTTGTTTCCTTTTAGTAAGAACTTCATTCAAATTGAAACCCATTTATTAATTTCTAACTCCCAGCCTTTTCCTCTCTGCCTTTATATGTTCCTCATGTGTCAGCTTCATTCCTTGTGGATCAGTTTTGAAATGCCTAAGTTTGTGACTTGGTACTTGCTAGGCAAGGTATTTAATGTTGAAATTTAGGCTTTCAAATATTAAGGTTTTTTGCCTCAACACAGATTCTAGTCCTGTGAAAGCAAAACTTCAAGCACAAAAGTTTTTCAGAAACACTCTCATTCAAAAGTCAATAAAAACATGCAAGGGTTTGTACTCTGTTTCTTCTGGTTTTGCATACAAAATTCGATGTGCAAATGACCTCTAAGGAGAGGTCATTTTAGGTTTATTGTTACTTTAAGTTTTGCTCTGAAAGGGAAGTTTCATTCACTGCTTTAATGAAATGGCTTTTTTCTAGAGAAAAGATCTGAAACTTACTCTGATTCTCACATCAACTATGGGTCACCAGTGTCATGTTGCAGTGAGCAAGGCAAACACCACAAGGTAATGGAGATCTGAGGGTGTAATCTATGGAGCATGTGAAAGAATCCTACTCTATTCAGCACATGCTGGGCTTTTAGTGAAAAAGAGTAGTCATTGTTGAATGTCCAAATGTAAGAAACACACGAGTTAGTTGTACAAAAGGCAAGGTCTCTCAGGGATGAGGGTCAATGTCTTAGAGTGTGTATTTTTGTCAGGAGTGACTGAATGGAAGAGAAAAGAGATGAAAGGACATGAAAACGATCTTTCAGTATAGGAGGGGCTGAAGTAAGTAAGAAGAGAATAACTAGGTTTTACTAACAAGTCTTAGTCCTGTCTCTACTAAGGGTAGGACAAGACATGTTGGTCCTCAATTGCAATGGAGAAGACTTGGCTTACACATTAAGCCTTTGTGCTAGCAAGGATAGCAAAGCACTGGAGTATGTAGCTTGGGAAGCTAAAGGAATCCCCAACATGAGAAGTACTCAGCAGATAAATGTGCAACAAATGGCCTAAGGATAGCAGATCCTGGCTTCAAGACAGTGGGTGGGCTTTCTGTATTTGTGAGTCTGTAACCACTTCTAATTGTATGAGATAGTAGAAGTGCATTGTTAAAACTAGTGGCAGCCTAAAGCAATAGTTGTACTTTTATGAATTGTACCATAGTGGTACAATGGCTTTCACAAAGAGCATATCAGACTGTGTAATTCTTGCTTTCATACCAAACTCATAACAAGGGGACAGGACCCATTCCTTTGTTTTTGATTTGCTATGTTATATTTGCTGAGTTCCTCATACTCCACTGCCTATTCCTGTCTGCGTGTGTGTGTATAATTAGCATCATGAACTTCTGGAGTCTTTCTTTGTATCTTAAAACCTCTAATACAGATAAAATAATCATCTATTTTGGCTGCTGTAGTACATAGAGAGTAGGATTTCTGCTGAGCAACAGTCCATGACTGATGTGGGGCAGACCCGGTGACAAAGAGCTCTCCATGAGAAGAAAGCGTCGCTGGAGGGAGGAAGTTTCTTAATGGCTGAATATTTCATTTAATTTTAGGCAAATCAAGGATGATTCCTTCAATTAAAGAAATGAACTAATTGCCACTGAACAGAGAAGGTTTTGAGAAAGAGTTTAGCTGCCTGTGTTTCCACCAGATATCTACTGTACTGTTTGGAGAAGTGGAAAAAAGAAGGTAACACAAAATGGTTCTGTTGTATACTTTTAATGGCAACAGATCTACTTGCTTATACTTCTAATGGCAAGCAAATCTACTTGTTTGAACAGGGATTGCTGTACCTAGAGTAGATGTCATGCATGAAATTGCTGAACAGCCACACCCTCCGCATTCTCATTTCCTGTGTTATACGGTCTGCTTCCTCTCATCTCCAAAATATAACACTGGGGCCTTTCTCTTCTAACTCAATACCTTTATTTCCTTTTTTTCTACCTGCTTTAGACGTGTCAGTTTAGCCACCAAATCATACACAGTTTCCAGCAAAGTCATTACATGCACGACCAAACAAACAAAATATAGTGGTGTGAAAGGACACTCCAGTTGTATTATGAATTTGTCCCTGCATGTCTTCACAGCTTCTTGGAATAAAAATTCTCACATCTCCTAATAAAACCTGTATGCCAAAAAATGAGGAAAAAAAACATATGCTGTAATGATGCTGACTGCAATAAAATATATATTAGAGAATCCACTTTCAAAACCGTTTTTCTCTTGTTGCTTATTACTTGCTTGAGTGTAGCCACTAGGGCAAGCAATAAATGCACTCTCTTGATTTCCTTCTCTAATATTGTGCACACCTCTTTTAATCATTATGGATAAAAACTGCTGAGCACCTTATACAAAGGAGAGAAACAGAGATTCTCCTGCACTTTAGGGTTAGATCAGAAGTGCATTTTTGAAGCAAATCTCCAATAATTCCTATTTATTGCTCTAAATTGCAGAAATTTGGTCTTGAATTTCAAGACATAGTCAAAGGCCATTCCTAGGTTAACCATGCTCATGTTCATGGGTTCTCCCATGAGCTCTACTATGGACTCTACTATCAAGATGAAAATAGCTGTCATCTTTAAAATCTGTATATTATACTCGTCTCATAAGTGGTACTTGTATTTTGGTGGACACTAATTAACGTGTTGTTTTTTTGTGGTAAAAGTCAAATAGTCAAAAAGTCATATTTAAGTCAAAAATATGGATATGATGTATCCTTTCAACTAGCTCTTTATGGACAAAAGATAACAGTTGCTTCTTTTCATTATATCATCTTCTCTGAATCCCAAAGATAATTGCAGATAGTTGCAGTGTAATATCTCCATTTTCCACTGTCTTACGACTTTTGAAAATACTGACCTCTTGGTAATAAGGAGAACTTCTTATTTCAAGAATCCATGGATTGACACATCCATGCCAAGCATTCTTGCTGCTGCATGTCTTGATGCCCCACTTCCTACTGCAGACTCACTCTCTAGTTAGCAAACACTGATTAATGAGTTGACTGAAGGGGTGATAGCAAAGTAAAACCCAAGTGAGATAATCAGCTGGAGGGAAGGTTTTACTGGGTCTGCCTGTGAAGATCTAGGAGGCCCAGAGCTGCCCCATTAGTCTACTCTAAATACACTGGGCTGTGCCACTATGGCTAGTTCTCAAGATTTTTTTGGCAACCTCACAATCCATCTACATTTATGACAAATTCTGCAGGTACAGAATTAATGAGTCTCAGATTTCATTATAAGGAAAGAAATTCTAGTCCTTGATTCTGCAGGGAAAGATGGTGGAAGGCATGTAAAGCATGCATTTGGAAACAAATTCAGGAGCACACAATATCTATTTTCTTAATAAAGGCAAAAGTTAACTGAATGTTTAAGAAAGTGCATGTTCTGGGGATTTTTATTCAGCACTTGGGAAATCAAAGTTCTCTCAGTCTCATTAATAACAACTGTCATGAAAAGGTCATGCTGTGCCTCTCAAATAGTAAAAGATGTTCTTTGTCATGGCACTGGGTTTGTATTTTTCTATTTTTTAATGTGTGCAATAACTGTAGATATAGATCCAAGGGCTGCAATTATACAGATGTATAAAATGATATATGTAATCAATACGCAGTAGTGCAATGTGTCAATAGTGTCTATAGCGTCAATAGTCAATGTGCATAATTTAACGAAGAAAGCCAAGATGGAATTTTGCTCTCTTCCTCCTTCTGATAAGAAGGGCTGAGTTGTCTATCTTACACTATAATGCTTAAATGAATTAGTAGAATAAAAATGTTTAGTTGTTTCAAGTTCACCTATCTGCATAAAGTTTACAAGAAATCTGCCATTAAACTGCAGAGAACTTATCTTCATTAACATATAACTGTAGTAATGCACCCACCACTCTTGAGTGGGTATTTCTGTATAAGGAAAGGGTTTCAGTTTACCTTTGGACATTTTAGGAAGTTTAGCCAGAAAGTTCTGTGTTTCTCTCTTTGTAATTGGTTCAGTGCCAGGAGAGGAGCCCCTGTTGGCCCGTGTCACTGCTTGTCAAAACCTGTACCTCTTTCTATTGGAAGTTGGCCAATAGATCCATCCTCGACCATTAGGTGGAAAAGGTGACAGAACAAAGGGTCTGAGACCGTTTTTGTAGCATTTTTGGGGTGCTGTAGCAGGTGTAGGATCTGTCCTTACACTGTGCATGGCTTTTTATCTTTGTTTGCTGTTTTTGTATTATTTTGCATTATTTCATTAAACCTTTTTGAGTTACAAGGCACACCGATCATGCTGTCCTGCTAATTATTATTAAGCCAGCACTCCTGAACAGGGCTGGACCCTTGGACATTACATGTGAATACAAACTCCACATATAACCAAAAATGCAGGCTGTTATTTTTATGGAAAGCTAAAATAGCATGCCCCTTCTGTGATACCTGTTCATACACACTATACTTTTCTTTAAATGACTGCATGTCTTGGTACCCTTTCATAAAGCTTTCAAAGAATCATCTATTTTTCACATGCTATTTTGGCTCACTGACTCCATCAAAGGTTTAACGACCATGAAGAAGTGATAGACAGCTGAATGCACGATGCCTTTCTCGCATAGCAGGGTGGGGATTATGCCACACAGGTGACTTGATGACAGAGTGTACCAAGCAGTGGGTTGCACATCACATCTATTTTTCAAGAGAAAAGTGAGCACTTTACAGCAAGCTACCTGGCTTAGGGTAGAAGATTTTTTAATATGGTTAAAATTGACTGACAGGAGGAGAGAAGAAAGAAAGCTACTGTGTTAAAGAACTTGACTTAATTGCAAAAATACCAAGTTGGATTATGTAGGAGGCACCTGAGGGAGCAGGTACAATGGAAACAACTTAAATGAACATTTCCCCCAAAGCAATGTGTTTCGATTTTGTTCAAGACAAATTTGTATAGCATGGTGCATGGGCTATTTTTTTTTCTGTGATTAAAATCATGCAGATTAGAAAATGGGTATAAAAAATTTGCTCTCTGAAGATTTTTTTTGGTAGCAATTCTGTTTAGTGAAGCTGATGTACTTCATTTACTCAATATGTCTTTCAGAAGCTTCAGTGTTCTTGAAAACCCTAAGAGTTTGTAATTTATGATAACCTTTAGGATCTAGGGGTACCATAGCTTTCAGAAATGGATGAATATGAAAAATAACATCATATCTATTCTGCTGGCTGAAAAAAGTGAAGTACTAACTCAAGCTCAAAAAGCAGATCAGTAACAGACCCAGGAACCCAATGGCAAGTGACCTCTGTTTTGAACAGTAAATACATTAAAAAATACATCATGCATAAAAAAGACACAAAAAGGCTTAAATTTCCAAGAGATGGCACTAACACTATGGTTTTAAAAAAAAATTAAACACTGTTCACTATATCAGTGGCATCTAAAATTTTGACCTTGGAAAGCTTGTGCCATGGGCTTGTAGTGCTGAGCCAATTACATGCCTGATTGCCAGGGCTCAGAACTGTCTGCATCTGGAGCAAGGACTAGGTGCAGTTTCTTGCCTCTCAGGTCAGTGCCAAACCATTGAACTATGGGTGTTCAAAGGTGGGCTTCACTTTCTTTTGCCAAACGTGTCAATTCTTTTAAGTTTAGAAATCTTTGCCCAAAGAGCATCAGAAAGATACTTTGGTCCAATGGTTAACATATTGACCACAAAGATTTGGGTCTAAATTCTTATTTTGGGAATATTTTAATATTTTGTGCAAAGCAAAGAAGCTTCAGTAGTGTTTTCTTTGTAGATGGAGAAAAGGTTCAGAGTTACTTAATTAAGAAACTAGTTCTTCCCCCCCAGCAGTGTTGGGTGAAATTAAAGCAAGAGGAATTGACGGTGCAATGGGAAATAACAATTGATTGCTACATTAGTCTAAATAATCCCTTTGGTGTGGCTGCAATGGACAGATTATTTTATTTAACATTTAAAACATAAAAAAAGCAGAAATACATAATTTCAAATAGTATCTGTTTCTTTCAACAACTATGACTTAAATTGCCTCTTCTGTTACTGTGTTACATGCAAGACACTTGCTCAACTAAATATAAGAATCACAGCCTCAACACTGTCAGTGTTAAGAAAAAAAAATGACACAGTTATTCCATGTTTCTCAAATCCTTCAGCTCTTTCTGAAGAATTCCTGTGCTAAAAGCAGTTATCTTTTTAAAAGAAACTGAGGTTTTACATTTTTTTTTGGTATACTGAAGAAATATATTAGGTTTGTTCCAATCCTTAGCTTTCTCCACCACTTCACCCAATAATATTCACGTTGGCTGTATCTTACATACTGAATTTATGCTCTGAGGCACAGCCTGTGAATTTTCTCACTGGCTGATAATTATTGGAAGTTAATCCTTCTCCAGCATTCCTTCTGTGAAAGAATGATTAAACAGGAATAGAAATTGAGGCTGGTGGAGCCTTCTTTTATTGCATGTACCAATATATGCTCAATTCTGAAAGAATGCCAGACTTCCTTTCTTGCTAAAAAATTTAATTCTTGCCTATTAAAAGGTTGAGGAAACCAATGAAGTACACTTCCATAATAATAACAACAAACATAAGTTTATATTTTGAACAAATAAGAACTGTTATTCCATCAGAATAAGGTATGAATATCCAGCTGCAGAGCTTCCTTTAGGGAAGCAGTGTTCCATTGCACTGTCCCTGGCTGATGCCATGGGACACAGAAAGCACAAAATGTGTAACCCATTCACTGTCAAATAGCTTTGCTCCCTTACCAGGCTCACGAGATTTAAAATTAGCTTGTGTAACAGATGGACCCTTTAGTGATGAAAAATGAGATTAAATGAGTTAATACATTTCTGATATTTCTACAGCTCATTCTGGAAAAATCAGCCAAAATTTTAGTTAGCCAAACTAATGTATCAGATGCACAAACTAGGCAATCTAGGAATCTAGGAAGCACCTTTATTTTAACTGTGTACATGAAGCACCACTCTAGTGTGTTTCCGTAAAGTCAATTAAGCATAATATTAATTTAAATTCCCTAGTAATTTTTTTTAAATTAAAACATTATTAAATGTTGCACTGCAGGCAACATTTAATAACATATTTAGATCGTGCAGTGATTGTGCTCCATTGCCAGGCTCTCATCCTTCTGAGATCCGAATGTCAAGTGTTTCTGCATTTTGGGATATTTGAAGGGTCTTACACCTGTCCTTGGCTTGAGCCCAAGACCCTGCTGCCCTGTACCTATCTCTGGACCCATGTTCTCAGAGCTGTGTTTTCAGGCAGGAAAACGCTGTACTTTTGGCTACACTTTGTACTAGGACTTGATTTCTAAACAGTTTATAAGAAATAGCTAAATTATTGATAGGTGCTAGAAGTGTGCTACAGATATTATTAAAACTGTATGGTGACTGTTAAAAGGGCACAGAAATAAGGGAAGTGGGACCAGATGATTTCTGGAGACCCCTTCAAAATCCAACTATTCTGCCATTCTGCATTAAACAGGAGGTGTAGGGGGAACACATAGGGAGGTAAAAACTAAAATCAGATTAAAAATGATGTTTCAGACATCAGCTAGAAGTTCACTGCCTTCAGGCTGAAGGAATATGCATTATGTTCAAAATAGGTAAATGCTTTTGATATTCTTAGGATTAATCTGGTTAGTTTGCACTGTACCATAAATTATTGCTTAATGATGTAAAGGAAGTATCATTAGGTTGATTAGAATATAATCAAAATAAAAATTTGCCTCTTCTGTCAGAGTTTCTGAAAATGATCTACTTAATAAAATAATTAGAAACTTTGATTTATTGTAGGAATGTAGGGATTGCAGTGAGTAATGCAATTAACCATTCATTTGTTATATTATATTGACATGTAGTTAATAATACATTGACATATGTACTGTATTTTATATGCATAGTTGATTTGCCATGATGATTTCCCTCCTGGTTTTTTTAATTTAATCATGAAATTGCATTTAGCTAAACAGATCTTTTTGAAATGAAACTATTTTAATTGGTTACTTGGCATTTTAAAAAAATGTATGCTTGAATTGATGTTTGCAAGATTCATCTCAGCAAAGCACTATACAATCATTTCACTGAAATTCATTACAGGGTTTTGTGAAAGGATATCCTTTTTTCCAGGTAACTATTTCATCGGTATCAATATATGATGGTTAAATTGCAAAAGTGTTTGGCAACTGATAGATGGCAACTCTGATACAAACTGTTTTAGATGACATCAATCCAAGAGCTTCACTTTTCAATCTTTACAGATATATTTTGAAGGATGGATAGCAATACTGCTCTTTTTATTTTGTTCTCACTTGAGCAAAGATTATAAACAGTCATTGCATTTCCACATTAATCCAAGAGTGTCTGATTCAGTCCTTTTTAAATTTAATTCCCTTTGATAGAGATAATTGCCTTTCTCTTTGTAACCTGGGTTTAATTTAGCAAGCTGGCTGTAGAACAAATGACAGTCCTAAAGGAAATGCATTGAGAATGTTTGAATATATAAAGGAATATTCTTGAATGTGTAAATGTGGTTTTGTGTGCCCAATTATACGCAATTATATTTGTTTTCCAACCTTCCCTATCTACATAATACTATTGAAAAGTGAAGACTTCTAAAGGAACTGAGTCTGTTGACTTCTAGAGAATCCATGATGACTGAAATTCCCTAGAAGTTATTTATAAGCTATTTGTGATAAAGGGGCACAATATTTTATAAAGTGACTTGACATGTGCACTTACAGCATGTCTTGGGTCAGGGGAGGTGTAAAGGCCACCTTACTCTTTTACTTGGTAGTTGTATTCAATCAAGTGTCCTGCCAGCCCTCTGTACAGGATACACAATTCCTCAGCCTCATCTCCACCTGATGTGTGAGGGATGATAACACTGATGACCTGTGCCTGCCCATCAGCATTGTAATAGACTTTCTGCCAGCAGGATGATAAATGACACTGCTTAGCACATTAGGCTGATCTCAGAAACTTTTGATTTTTTTATTCTGTGTTTGGCTGGATTTTAGCTAAGGCAGTGTTAGAAAATTACTTCTTTCAGCTCCTTGGCTTAGGAGTCAACCTAAAATCAATGGAGAGGAACAGCAACTTAGTATGAACAACTATGAGCACGTGTGAGCTGTTGCCCCCCTCCTTTTCAACAGGCAGCTCTCTGTGATCAGGATGCCCTGTGTCAGGAAAAGTGCACACTTCACAGCTCAGCAGTGAGACACAAATGCCAGTTCCAAACCTGACACTCTTGGAGGATGTTCAAGGGTTCTGTGGGAAAGTGAAGCGTTTGCGGACTGGTTGATAGATGGATGCAATGCTTAGAGAATGCAAATTTTAAGAATTTTTTAAGGTAGAAAGGTTGCTTCTGTTCAGCTTAAAGTGTTAGATAATATGTCCAGAGTCTACTACCCTCACACACTTGCATCCTCATGTGCATGCATGCTTTGTACAGGTGTATGAAAATGTACATAGCTATGCATGTACTCATTTGTCACAGGGAAATTAATCCATAACTTAAGTCTAGCAACTTATTTCCAATTAAGTAGGTTATAGAAATGTGTTTTCTTGACAGAAAGACAAAACTTTATTTTACTTTTCAAAGTATGACTTTGATCCCAGTCTTAAGCATAATTTAATACTTTAATATTAATACTTAGAATTCTCCTGCTGAAAAAGAAGATGTATTACAGTTATTTTCAATGAAATACCTAGCACTGGGAAATCTCAGCAAGAAACATATATCAGATGAGATGAATATATGTCTGGAAAAAATCTTGTGAACAAAATTCATGCACTATTGTTGCTTACTAAGTTCAGGCAGTGATATAGCTAATGTGTGCCTGGTGATAACAGGTCTGCAGAGCATCTTACAGACACAAGATTAATGATTTTTGTATTAGACAGGTTATAATGCCTGAGGTATTCTGATTAACCAATCTAAAAGTATGCTGCCATATGCCAGGCCGAGATAAAGCTGAGGAATAGATTTAGGAGGTATCTTTACTCTGTGTCTTTCTCATAAATCTAAGATAAAACTTTACCTGATTGGGGCATAAAGAGCACACACTTGTCTGCCACACCAGTGTGAGAAGTATTTGCATGATGAACAGAACAGTAGTTATAATCTCTGCAAACTCTGAGATCCTTAAAGCAAAAAGTTACAAACTTGGTGTTAGGTCCCTGCAAGGGTTGATTATTCCTTAAAAAAAAAAAAAAAAAAAAAAAAAGGCAGTTTCATGGAGGAGTTGTGATTACCCAGGGCCTGCCAAAGAGACAATAAATGAGTCTTGGTCCTGGATCCCAGAAGTGCAGTTCCTCTCTATCTCTATCAGAAAGGTTGTCAGGGGGGTGCTCACAGCTAGGTGAAGGGACTCAGCCAGAAAGGGGGAGCTAGGGAAGCACAAATTTCCTGTCTTCTGTCTAGTGTCAGCAGGAGCTGGAACTATAGGATAAGGATTCTAAATACTTTCTTCAGCAGCAGATGTGATGTGAAAATAATGGGGACACAGTATGGAAACTGTCTTTGACATAATGTGTGCCAAATTATTATTATTATTATTATTACTGCCATTACACATGCCTGAATAAAAGAAGAAACTCTTTTTATCTGTAGAATAGCAGATAGCTTTTCCTCTGACATTTTGTATTTAGTTTGATTACAGGCATTGCAAGCATCCTTTCATACATCCCTCACATTCAGCTTGCAAAGGCACCAGCCCTGTGATTGTTATTTTTGTCTTTCATCCTTCCCTGTCTGTCCTTCCCCATTTTTATCCTCAAACAGAGACTAATGGGAAGTGTTTCTACAGCAGTTTTCAATGTTTCTTCCAGCATTTGATAGAACTGGAAAAGATCTCAGTGAGAGCTTTGTACCTTGTCACCCTCAGCAATACTGAGGATAAAGGAAAGAAGTACACCATGTCCCAGATTCAGTACAACATCCTAACTGTACTCCTAACTTTTATTTAGGTGCCTAAATTATTTTGGGAAAAAAATTAAAGCTTAAGCGCTTTGTTGAGATCCAGTATTCAGATGCTGAGAATTCAGCCATTTCAGTATCACCCCAGAGATTCTAAATATTGGATGCATGGTCTCTCAAGTCCTCTGTGTATACATACAGTTCATTGTGGCTTCTGTATTAAGAGTGGATTAAAAAATTGATGATCTAATTTTCTGTGCAGTGGTCCATATGCCTCCTATTTCCCAGCCAACATTTTTCTGCTGGTCCAGAGTTTTACACTGTGAAGAAAGGAAGGAAGGAAGGAAGGAAGGAAGGAAGGAAGGAAGGAAGGAAGGAAGGAAGGAAGGATCATTTTGTTTCTCTTTATATCTGTGAATCAAAATCTCTATCAGTAGCAAACTAATGTAAAGTAAGTACATTACTGCCAACATTTGCAGCCACAGAAGTGTCAGCTTCCAAGGAATCATTTAGATTTCAGTGAAGTCATGCTGTACTGAGCTTAATGTGTTAACCCTTGTTAATAATAAGGTTGATACAAAAAATGCAGGCACTCATTACTGGTATAAAGTATTTATTGAGCTTATTTCTGCCAGCTTTGTTCTGTAATTTTTCTTCATTAGAAACATTCATTAAAATCACTGAACCAAGGAAACTAAGCACAGGGAAAAGTTCAGATATAGTACATTGATTAAAAAATGACATTATTTTGTTTAAGAGTATGATCGATGAAAATGTCCTCCAAGTAAAGCTATGAAATTCAGACAAAATGTAAGAAAACAACTTTGCTATGATCCATGCTAGATCATGACAATGTGTCTAACTATGCAAGGTGTTGATTGTCTTCTGTTTAACCTGGGCCAACTCCTGATTCCCTGCTCCAGCAACTTTTCATTATATTTCAGCATATGGTGATTTAAACCTATGAGAATATGGAAAAATAAGTTTGGAGGTTTTTTTAATCAAGTGTATTGAGAGTCGAAGGCTCCAGGTGTCTCCCAGGTGACCTAAGACATTCTCTGTATTGCTGTCATATATACTTTTTTTCTTAAAAGATCCTGATGCATTATTCCACAGGTTTATATTTATTTCCCCTACTATGGTGACCAAGAGGCAATTCTACCTTCTAATAAACAAGACTTAGAATTTCCCACCTCTCCATTCTTATTTTTCTCTGCAGTTTTTCTAGACCAAACTATTTTTTTAAATTACTTATATCCATATTTTCAATAAGGTTTCATTGGAGCTGTTTGCAATTTCATTAGCAAGCTCACCTTACTGAAGACACATCCCCTTGCATATTCCAGAGTTTCGTTAGTCTTTGTCATGATTGAATCACCTTAGCAACTCAGAGGGAAGGATTTCTTCTTGTTAACTTTTTAAGAACTTTGAATATCCCTCAAATTACTCAGAAGTAGCTCTCTCAGAGATTTCTAGTCCACCTAATCCAGCACTCCTAATGCAATGTCTCCTTGTTTATAAAATTTGATCTACCCTACTGATCTACTGGTTATTGATATGATCCTAGATGATTTTATCACATGTAATTTAACCTGTCTTTTATTGCTCATGTTATCTGAGGTACCAATATTAAGATCTCATAACCTTTTGCCAACACAGACTAAGTTCCTCAAGAAGACCCAGAAATGAGACAGTTGCTGAAATATAACAATTTGCTTTCTCACTTTCTCTCTTCGCAGTCAATGCCACGATAAACTTTCAAGTCTATTGGGAGAGGTGAAAAATTAAGGCTTTATTGTCTCTTCTTCAGAAATCCCAAGAAAACATGTCTGACTGCAAGAAAGTGAATCTATTTATCCTTTTTTCTTCTCCCTGAAAGACTACGAAAACTAAAGTAAGGGATATTTAATATTATCTTTTAATAGGTAATGTCTTATCTTCTTTTCAAAATTGATTTGGAAAACCTGCCAGTAACAGCAAATAGAAAGAGCCAAGAGGGAAAAAGGCAGGCATTGCTTTATAGATCAGCTGCTCTACTTCTGTGACTTTAGAATGATAATAATTAAGGCTTCAATACTTTTGACTACTTGGAAAAATAATATAGTTAATTCTTCTAAAAAACACAAGAAGGACACATGGATATTCACACAGAAAAAAAAAGCAGTAAGATTCAAGGATATTATATTGCTTAAACATACTCTATGGAATTTTTAATCTGTGACATCAGGAGAGCTGAAAAGCAGCTTGGCAGACAAGAAATTGTGAGGGAAGATGAAGTTATTTGGAATATTCTTAAGGAAAGTGTTATAAGCTGAAGAAATACTTTTTTTTTCTTTTTTTTTTTTTTCTCTATACATGCATTCTTACCTTTGGAAACATTGGAAGGGGAAAGCAAAGATTCACAGGCTGACCATGAGAAACTTGGGAGATGTGTGCCAGGGAGGATCCAGGATATTTCCAGATGCTCACCAAGAGAAAGGCGCAGCTGGTTATCAACAGACAACCTGGCAATCATCATCACTGTTGCTCTGGTATGATGTACCTTGCATCACTCCTCCCTCACCTTGTTCCAGCCTGCTCTAACCCTTTGTGGCCAACACCACCCACTTAGGATTTCTATGGTATGCATGCAAATGAGTGTTACATGACAAGGGATGGATTGATGGAGAAGAGCAACTACAGGGGGTATTTTTATAATATATTATAAAAATAGATGGATTAATAGTATCCCTTCTGTACTTTAAGATCTATATCAGCATCCTAACAACAAACAGCAAGCTCAGTTTCTGTGTGCAGATATTTTAGTTCTAATCCTTTAATGCACAGATGACCATTTCAGACAAAATTAAATCCTGACTGTACTAAAGGCCACAACAAGGTTTCTTCTGCATTACATTTTATCTCAGTACCTTCTCTCTTCATTTCAAGAAGCCCAGTAACAATGACTTAAGATTTTGTATATGTGGTCTCTGTGCCCCGCATCTCCTGGCTTCTGAAACTGCAATTTCCCAGTCACATTACCTGAATCTGCTCTCAAACTGCCCCACAAGAACAAGGCCAGTTTGGAACCAGCCCAGGTGCAAGGTGCTGGAAACAGCTCCTGTGTACTCCTAGGGTACTATCTGCTTGGTAGAAATACAAAGTTGACATTGAATGACAAGGTATTTGTATTGCTCATTTTCCTCTTCTGTCTTCTGTTCACTTTTGTTTCTCAACTCTACCCTTTGTCTGGAGTCCAAGGTGTCTTTACTCTCAGCAGGAGATGCTAGGGTTTGAAAGATAAAAGTCCCAGGCTGTTCATCCCATATTTTCTGTTTGCTAACGAGAGCTGGGGGTGTTTTCTCCAGCACTATGAGAAATCCAAAACAAATACCTCATTCCAGAGAGATTTCCGCCTTGCAGCATTCTCAGGGATTTCACTTGAAACAAACAAGTTGTTCTGGAATATGTGAAGGATTTGCATGGAGCTTAAACTCCATGCACAGCTGAACAGCATGTGACTAAAAAGCAACATTCAAAACAATGTGGAAATAGATCCACCCACACTGGAAAAAAAGAGTATTACGAATCTTTGAGGGCTGCTCATAAAACCACTGAACAGCAAGCACAACATAAAAAACCCATGAAAAATTCAGAAGAAAACAGAATAATGTTTGTCTTTATTACTCTTCATTGAAAAAGTATTATTTCAATGGGAGCCTGGGGAGCCTCCTCCTGTCTGCCATGGCAAGAGCTTTGTATCAGTGGCTGAAGACACCAACTGGGACAATTAGTGGATGTGGCACAAAGTGCACCACATGCCTTGAACTGAAGCTGCAAATTCTGTGTTGCAGCCAAGATAATTCCTTCTTTCTCTAGGGCAAAAAAAAATTCTCTTCCTATCCCATTCTCCATGGAAGTGGCAGGATGAAGAACAAGTGCTAAATTACCTGGACTATCCCCGAGACTACTTTTACGCTTTGCAAGATCTTGGCCAGTTTAAATCTAATCCTGGCTTCAAGAAGCCATATAAAGTTTTTCTATATCCTGGTTCACAGCTACAGAAGGCTACTCTTTTAACATTCTGCTTCAGCTGGAGAAACAAATTTTTTACAAAGGACTGACCCTATGGCTGCAAACCAAAAAATGACTTTTTGTTACTGCCATCAAGGGTATCCCTGGTGCAGCACACCTGCCATCCCTTCTATATAGTTACTGCCAACAGAACTAGCCTGCTTCCAAGATTGAGCCTGGTGTCTGCCAGCTGGACCATACAGTCCTATATCACTTATTGAGGGACACTAGACAGATACCTGGTTTATGGCAACTGGCACATTCTGAGAATCATTGGCTTGTTGACAGAAGGATATGTGATTCTGCAAATAACATCCTACAGCAGGATTTCCTTGTCAGTAGTCTTCCACTGTATGGGTGGGGATGTCTGTACATGCTGCTGCTCCCATCTATACCCTGGAGAACAGAAAACAAAGGAGTTCCTAAGAAGAGGAATGACTTTCTGTCCTTATCTGCATCAAGTTCAGATAAGAACATAGCTTCTGATTATGGCCAGGATACAGCTAGAGAAATGAATAACGTGAGAGATGCTACTCATGATGCAGAGAATATTAAAGAGCAAACAATGAAAATGAGATGAAAGCTACAGACTGAGCATTTTTCTGAGGCAGAAGGTAAATTAAAAGAGATAAAATAGATGGTTGAGGCAAAATGTGTCTTGTATTACAAAATCACCCCTGTTGTTACCATGACTAGTTTTTCCAACTTAAATTAACCAATCAAAAACAACTCCAAAATAGGACAAAAAGAAGAAGAGAAATTAGGAAATTAATAGAAGTCATTGTTTAAAAGAACATGCAAAGCCCAGTGGCTGCTTGTAACAGAAATTCCTGTTGGTGGAAAAGAGTAATTTGGAATATGCTCTAAAAGAGCAGCAAGGAGCAATAAGGAGTGGGCAGAGAAGCTGAGATGTCAAAGGCACTGAGAGTGAGAAAGAGGGTAGGGGAAGATAATCAGCTGTTTGGCCAGGAGCTGTAGGAGGTGCCAGAGCATGTGCAGGTCAGATTCAGCAGAGGGAAAAGCAGCTGGAAAGTTCATGAGCTTTGGAGTGAGGAAAAAGCCACAGCTAGTGAGGCAGCAAGTAGAAAAAAAGTAGCAAAGGTGCTTGAAAAGAAGAGGTGGTCCAGGACTTTTTAAGAGGAGAAGCTGTGATATGCTATATATAGAGTGATAATTGCTAAATAAAAGAAGGTGGATGGGTGCCGAAAACAACAACAAAATCAGTCAGGAGGTAGAGTGTGTCACTAGGGATAGGAAGTGTGAGAAAGCATGTTTTTAATCTGCGGCCAAGATGGAAGAGTGAACTGAAGATGACAAAAACATATATCATTACTAGCTGAGCAGAGTAAGAAAATTCACTTGTCAGAAATTGTCATGATCTTCTACTTTTTGGGTATACTTCTGAAATTATCTACGTCACTATGATAATATGCTTTAGAGTCTTTTTTTATTTTAGAGTGCTGTTAGTGCTATGAATAAATTACTTCTGTCCTCAAAAGTAATTTTGCTGCTCTAAATGGAGAGAGACTTCTCTGAGAACCCTTTTCTACTCAAGCACTGCATTTCATGGTTTTGTTATGACTAAGAATGTCTGAAATGAGACGTCCATATACATCCATCTGTCCAATATTTTCATTTGCAATTTTCTCCTTTTTCCTCTGCTTTTAAGATTCTACTTGTAAGTGGATCATATGCTATTGTTAGGTGGTTCTTACCACAGTCATCTTATTTTAGTAAGTTTTTAGTACTTGTCAAGTCTTGATATGCTGGAAATAAATCATAATCATGTTCTTTGACGCTTTCTGCTTAGGTTTTGACTGTGTTGAAGGTGGGGCTTTCAGCGAGACAGAAAATGCTTAACAGCTTAGGGAACCTGATTTAAAACACAACCTTTTAGCACTTAGAAAGAGTAATGTTACAGATAACTCATTAGTTGCCAATTTCTTCTTAATAATGAAAATAACCTCAGTGAATTAAAAAAGCATAGTTCAGTGAACAGAGCAATGATCTTTGCAAGCAGTGATGACAGTCTAGCTAACGACTGGAGATTTCTCTCACTGTATAAAAGCCATCAATCAGAAAGGGAAAGACCAAGTTATACTGAGCTCTGTTCCTTAGAGGTCACTCCTCACACTCACAGAGCAGAAACCTTTCAAAGCTCCCTTCTTTTCTCCACTAAAAAGCCAAGCTGTTTAGTTATAATATATAATACCATCTGGGATGGATCTCTATTTAAATGGAATGGTCTTTCAGAGCTGTATCCCCAGAGAAAAAGCTGACAGTATTATCTTCTGATCTTGGTGTGCTTCCTTACCTTGACCAGAGTGGACACCATCCTGTGTCTGAAGCAGAATTTCTACAAAGGCTTATGAAAGACATCATGAATTATACCAAATTTACAGAACTTGGGAGCATACCAGACATATATTCAATTTCTTATATATATTTGTTCTCATAGAAATGTTGTTGGAAGGGATTTCTGGCATCAAGTCATTGAGTCCAGCTGCCAATGGGAATCAGGACTAGTCCCAGTCTAGATAAGGTCAGGTGTGGTTTCTTCTAGCCTTGTCTGACAATTCCAAGGGACAGATTTTTAAAGCCATGTTGACAGCCTGTTCTAGTCCTGTGATGAAGATGCTCCTAACATCCAATCTGCTCCTCTCAAATTGCAACTTATGGGCACTGTCAATTGTTCTGGCATGTGCTAATCTTAGAATCCATTTTCAGGAGAATTTACATCAGTTTTCTGTGTAATGCTGCCCCAAGCAACTAGGGACACTGCTCCACGTTCTCATCTATATTGTCTCCTAATGAAAAGGCTCCCTCAAGGCCTACTCTCTGGTCACTCACTGGATACTCTCTAATTTCTGAACAACCTTCTTGGATCCACCACTACATGCAAAGTCCAGGTGATCTCTTTACTAATTGAGGGCTCTGTAGTTCCCTGTACAATTCTGTCCTTTTTTTTTCTGGATGGAAAGAAACTATACAGTTGTTTCTGGCAGGGGCATACCTCTTCTCTGTTGAAAATAATTGCAAAAAGTCCCAGAAAGTACATAACCACAATGATATATCTTTATTAACTCATGCATCTTATATTACTTAGCTCAACAGTGTTCAGAATCATATCACAGCCATTAAGTAAAATGCTTAATTTTTTTTCCCTTAGTGTACAGAGACTTAAGCACTTGACAGGAGACAGAAACATTTTCAAATCTTAAGTATTATCAAGCATGTGTGAGTTTCTGGGGTAGTTATCTGCATTTCTTTTCAATGCTTCACTTGCTCTTACCTCAGCTATTTCTGTGTCTATTTGGGATGTTGAAAGTCACCATTTGTGATAAAACACTTAGGAAATGTTTCCTTTTTTAGTCTGGATAAGACAACAGATATAACCCAGTTCTTGATAAGGCTAATGAAAGTAGCTTTGTTGCTGTTACACAGAATTAGAGAGAACTTTCTGTGAGCTTTTATATTCCTGACAAATACATGTGGCAAGGTTCATCCTCAGATCTTTGTTTGAGGGGATATGTGTGTCATTGTGTTGTGTTTTCAGGATAATAGGGTAGGGTAGGCAGGATTCTGGGCAGGAAGAAGGTTAGGTAAAAAATTCACAATGAAAGAAAAAAATAATAATTTCATGTTTTTATTGAACACTGGAAGAGAGTATTTCCTTGAGAATGGGTTTGTGAAAAAAAGTAATCTAGTTTAGGGAGCACAGAACAATGCAGTGTCTCCAACAGATTCTTACAGAACCAGTAACATTCTCTGCAGTTTAGAAAAGAAAGAGGGAAAAACTTTCCCCCTACCTTGGTCCTTGTTGCATAGTTTGAAGTAAGTAGATCAACAAAAACTTGCAAAAAAAATTTATGTTGAAATATGTTTCATGACCTAGCACTGAAAGAGAAGGACATACTGATGAAATGTTTGAACTGTGTGCTGTACAGCTTAAGCTGTTCCTCTTTCATATTTTTTGTCATAAGAAAAGTTCTGATATTTTAATTTTTTAAAAGGTTAACAAAACTGATGAGAGCCCCTATTCCTCCCTTCTACAGCCAAATATATTGCAGGTTCACATTCTGTCACAAAATGTAGATAGCATTTACTTGCATATAAACACAAGAACTGAAAAATAGAATAAAAGTTATAAATCTTGCAGTGGCTTTTGTGCTTGGATAACTTACAAATTCAGAGCTGTAGGTCGGCAAGGAAGGGAACACAAAGGAACAGGGCATGAAGTATCAGGGAGAAGAATCTTGCACATAAATTAATTTCTGCTTTCATTAGCTCTACCTGCACAGTAGACCTAACCTATGCTAGATCACCATCACGTTGCTTTCACTCTGCATTTAGATATACAGAAAGATGCCACATATTTTTTCCAAAAAATGCAGTGACTTGCATTTCTGATTAAATTTTCTGTAGAAGAACCTATGGAAACAGAGGCTGCATTTTTCCTCAACCAACAGAAAGATCTAAATTTTCCAGATGTCTTCATACATAGTTTATTCAGTAAACTACTCCATATTTTAAAAGTGCAGGAACAGATCTAGCCTGCCAACTGATGAATAGTGCATTACTACTAAATACCACTTCCCTCATCCCAAATTTGCATGTTCTTTCTTTTGTTCTGTGCACTGAGGCATAGAGATTACAATAACTGGTTTCCAATATTTTCAGAAAACAGCTTTCACTAGCTACAGCAGAATATATGAAAGAAACAGAGATTATTTGAATGTGCAACTGAACAAAGCATCATCCTGAAGATATTGGATATTAAAATTGAATTTAGATATTAAAAAAATTACTTGAAGCCCAAATTTCTCAGAATGTATCACCATTCAAGATTAGAAATGTACATTCTGTTTTTTCAGAGGCAGACATTTAAGTGTTTTGTCTTTCATTGCCAATACTTATTATTGCTGTTAAGGTCCCTTGGTCAGGAGTGAGAACAAACTCTGGTGATGCAATTCTGTTTCACAGGTGAAATTCTGACACTTCTAAAGGTTAAGGTAAAGGTCTGACTGTACCTGTGCTGTAGGGTATAACCTACTCTGATCAAGATCCTCCACAGTACTTAGCCTAATGATCTAAGGACTCATGGCCCTTGCTCCACTGGAGCCCAGCTGTGTAACCCCAGCTTGGATACCTAAGGATATTTTTAAGACCGGAGGAAGCTGTGAAACTCTCTGCAGAGCCATAAGAAAGGTTAAATTTCAAACAGGTAAGGTTGGTATGGAGGTTATCACAAGTAGCTCAAGATTTTAAGAGAACAAAACAGTAGCTGGGAGAGGTATGAAATGCTGAAGGAGACAAAGCAGAGATGTGGAAGATGGCAGCTCAGCAATGTCAAGGATTTGATTCCAGAAGAAGTGGAACCTGGCCATCCTCCTGACTGACACCTGCCCAAGCAACAGAAAGCCCCTGGGAGTTCTCTTGGAGGTGGTGAGCATACTAATGCTTAGCATAGTAGCTCATGAAGTCTCAGCTGTCTTTTGTTCATGTTTGCTAATAAATAATTACCACATGCATTTAAACTGTATATATACTACTTGCAGAATCTTTTTGTTTGAACTAAAAGTGTTTGAATAAAGTGGTTCAAGGAAGGAGGCACCTGAAGGGACCCTGCAAGAAAGCTGGAGAGGGACTTTTTGAAAGGGCATGTAGGAATAGGACAAGGGGAGATTGATTTTAAACTGAAATCAGGTAGGTCAAGATTAGATATTAGGAGGAATTTTTTTCCTGTCAGAGTGGTGAGACACTGGAACAGGCTGCTTAGAGGAGTTGTGCGTGCCCCATCTCTGAGATCATTTAAGGCCAAGCTGGATGGGGCTCTGAGCAACCTGGAAGGTATTCTGATCTCATGGAAGGCATTTCTGCCCATGGCAGGGGGGTTGGAACTAGGTGATTTTTAAGGTCCCTTACAACTCAAACCATTCCAGGATTCTATGACAGGAAAACTCTCAGCATTCACTACAGTTGTCTCCCTGGCTGACTTGTTTAGTCTGAAAATAGGGCAGGAAGGTATGGTAGCATTTGGGTCAATGGAAAGTTGAAATCACACAGAATCACTTGGTTGGAAGAGACCTTCAAGATCGTCGAGTCCAACCCAGCCCTAACACCTCAACTAAACCATGGTACCACATGCCACATACAGTCTTTTTTTAAACACATCCAGGGATGGTGACTCCACCACCTCCCTGGGCAGTCAATTCTAGTACTTTACCACCCCTTCTGTAAAAAACTTTTTCCTAATATCCAACCTGTATCGCCCTTGGTGCAGCTTCAGCCTGTGTCCTCTCATTCTTTCAGTTGCTGCCTGGAGAAAGAGACCAACCCTCACCTGACTATAACCACCTTTCAGGAAGCTGTGTGATAAGGTCACCTCTGAGTCTCCTTTTCTCCAGGTTAAACAACCTCAGCTCCCTCAGTCGTTCCTCATAGGGCTTGTGTTCCAAGCCCCTCACCAGCCTTGAGCACCTGAACCCAGAAATGGTATTCCCAACCCTTTATGTAAGATATAGTCGACGGCAAAATATAGCAGTGGCATACATCAGCAGTTTCTGCATCCTGAAATACCTCCTACACATTCTTCCTTCCTCCTACACGTGTTTCACTCTGACAAATTGCAGATAACTACTCTTCTGCTATGATTAGAATGGATACAGTTTCAGCAGGAGTAAAGTTATGAGATACTTAACTTGGATAGGATGTTTGATAACAGTATATTATTTTAATATAATATTCTGTAATGGTAATTTTTCCCTCAGTATTACATCTTAATAGATTAATTTCTTTCTCCTTGTGTTTTCTCTGCCATTAGCTGTGAATGAATTCTGTAAACTTTTGGAATAAGTTCCATTACTGCATATTAACTGTTTTAAAGATAGGATTCATTGCCTCCTCTTCAAAGAGCAATGAGACAAAATAACAGTTAAATATATATATATATATGAGCAGCTTGAAGTTTTAAAGTTTAGCTCCTAACTGGTTTATAGAGAGCCTGGGAAGCTGGCCTTGCCCACTCATGTTTGGAGGTAAACGAAACAAAAGCAACCTGAACGTAATCCATGCTACAGGTAAATGTTTTTGTAGAAAGAGACCTGAGCCTTACCATGATGTCACTGAAGGTCCCTTCAAAGAAAGGCTGATGAAAGATATGGAAAATAATTACTGGCTAGCTGATATTAGTTCAAACACCCACAACACCCCCATTTTATTTTTTCTAGTATGCTTGCTTGAATTTCTGCCCATGAAAGAAGTGGCAATCCACTTAATATTCTATGAAATGTCAGGGTCCAGAGGAGCACTGTGGAGAATATGCACAATGAACTCAGAGGAGTTAGCCTTCAGAGACAGTAGACACTTCATTAGCATTCCTCAACATCATTTTTATTCCATTTCTTTATAAAATATTCTCTGAGGAACCATACCTACATAGATATTTTAAATCCTTGGGAAATAAAAATGTTAAATACTGGCATGTATTGAAAACTGATGGCTATTAAACACATGTCCAAAATTAATTATATGAAAGAAGGAACTATTTTGAAAATGTTTGAGTTATGTATGTAGTGACCAATATTGCTCATGACTTTTGCCATTAATTTTTCTTATTGCCTAGTGACTAGTCTGGATTTCATGTGACTGTCATGGAGAATGCAGTTAGTGCTTTAAATGAGGCTATTTTCAAAGTTTTCTGTAGTAGCAATTTCATTATCTATTACTCCAGGAAAGTCTCAGTCTTTTTATATAAGGTCTGATCATCCCTAAAACTTAATTCTTGTATCACTTAGGCTGGAAATTTTCGGCTGTTTTATGGAACATACTGTCAGGTTCTATTCTCAGTAATGGAAGTCTTAGTCCATTTTGTACTTGGAAAATTGAATTGTAACTTATGAAGCTTAAAAAAGTGTCCTCATTGCTGATGGAATTGAGATGGCTTTGAAGATACTAGCTCAGTTTGGTAACTCACTTGTTGTGACAATCATTACCATCTAGTGGCTCTAGAGAAATCACGGAAGGTGCTGACTTGTGACCTGTATGGCTGTAGCTAATGCTATTAGTGCTACAGATAAAATGATTCAAAGAGCTACAACCTGTTCTGGTAGCAGCTGTTTCAGTCAAAGTGACATGATAACCCCAGCACTTCTCACGCTTCATTTAAAATTGTAGCAGGAGAGTATGAGTTTGCAAGAATAAATGAAATTGCTATAGTGGAAGGTTTGCTCTGGCTTGGATTTTGATAAACAGCTCGGAAGAGTAATGCAAGGAAGCTGGTCTCTTTCAAAATGAAAAACGTAGTAAATCTACAGATTCAGAATTTGGGCGATTGTTGTAGCACTGTTTGAAAAAAAATTGAGAAACCTGGAAGAAGTCAAGACTCCTAGAGAAATTTTCCTTAGTTACAGAGTCATTATACTTCATTATTGCAGGTCTATCACAAGCAAACTGACACTACGTGGAGATTTATCTTTAAATCTTCTTAATTTAAGTGGTCTTCAAGGTTATTATGGAGTGTCTTTATATCCTTGAAAAACAGTTGCTGAAGCTCATTTTATGTGGTCAGTTTTAAACTCTGATATCTGATGGAGTCAGCTCATAGATGAAAGGAAAACAGATACATTCCTACATCATCACTGCCAAAATCCTGCCATATCCAATAGATCAGATAACACAGAATAGCCCTGCTAGGTGCTAAGTAAATTACAGTATGTTTTACTGCCTTCTGAAGCAATGTGAGAGATTTTACTGACTTTCGCAACCTCTACATCAGAATCTTATTCAACAATCTAATAGTTTTATAAATAATATGAGACACATGGATGAGACACATGGATTTGATAGTTAGACCTTGTTGTGGATAAGGAATTGGCTGGATGGTCACACTCAGAGTTGTGCTCAACAGCTCAATGTCCAGGTGGAGACCGGTGAGGAGTGACATTTCTCAGGGCTTGGCACCAGTGCTGCTCAGCATCCTTGTTGGTGACACAGGCAGTGGGATAAAGTGCACTCTCAGCAAGCCTGCTGACAAAACCCAGCTGCATGGCACACGGGATGCAAGGCATGCCACCCATGTCACCCTGGACAGGCTTGAGAGGTGGCCCCATGTGGACCCTGTGAAGTTCAAGAAGGCCAGGTGTAAAGTCCTGCACTTGGTTCAGGGAAATTCCAAGCTGGTCAGAGAGTGGAAATAGCCCTGAGGAATAAGAATTGGGGTGTTGGTGGATGAGAAGCTTGACATAATGGGTCAATGGGCTCTTGCAGACCAGAAAGACAGTCATGTCCTGGGCTGTATCAAAATTGTGACAAGGCAGTCAAAAAAGGTGATTCTTCCTCTCTTCTCTCAAGAGACTCCACCTGAAATACCACATGCAGCTCTGGACCTGTTGGATCAAGTCCAGAGGAAGGCCACAAAGATGGTCAGAGATCTGGAGCATCTCTTCTATGAAGACAGACTCAGAAAGCTGGGGTTGTTTGTCCTGGAGAAGAGAAGGCAGCACAGAGAAATTATAGAAGCCTTCCAAAACCTAAAGGGGGCCTGTAAGAGAGCTGTAGAGGAGCATTTTACAAGGGCACATAGTGGCAGGACCAGGGAGAATGGCTTTGTACAGAAAGAGGATAGTTTAGGTAATGGGGAGAAATTCCTTACTTGTGAGAGTGTTGAGAACAGGAACAGATTTTCCAGAGAAGTTGTGGATAGGCGTGGTTAGATGGGGCTTTGAGCAACCTGATGTGGTGAGTGGTGTCCCTATCCATGTCAGGAGGTGGCAAGACACAACTATGTGATCTTTAACGTTCCTTCCAACTCAAACAATTCTATGACTCTATGTGCTTGTATCATGACTAGAAAATATCAGTGAAATAAATAGATTGCAAGCTTAAATTAGTTAGAAGAGCGCTATCCTATATTTGAACATTAACCAGTTTTTAAATTAGTGTTCTGTTCTACCAAATTGAAGTTCCTTTTAAATGGGAAATATAATAAGAGTATTGAACCAGGGGAAATTGCAGCTATTAATTTTGCACATCTGGACACCTACCTGAAAACTATTACTGTGACTTTGTACAACTGGGACAGAAGAACCCCCACAAAAATGAGGCATAAAATTAATATTTGATACAGTCAAAGGAACACTAACAAGCAAAAAGCATTAAACACGTGGCTATTCTTTTCTAATGAATAACTGCTAAAGAGCAGAAGTCCAAGGAAAGTAACACCAAAGAATCAACCCCTCAAGCATGTTGTTCTATATTCCCACTTTGTTTACTTTGCAAGCACTTTATTAACTATGTGTTACCCAACTACATTTTAGTTGCCTAAAAAGCCATTTATATAACTTTACATCAAGATGATTAAAACAGTTCTGTTGGTACAACCTAATGTTGCAGTCGTCTTGTCAAAATATCCCTGTGCCAAGTTAGCCTTGAGATCTAGCCCACAAACAGTCCATTCCAGTGAGAAATCAAATCTATTCACTCCTCCCCTCAAAAAGCTTTAGTAGTTTGCCTTGGTCATCCTATGTGCAATATGCACACCCAGTACACCCAAGCAACAAGACTTCATCCCCTCAGCATAGCAACCACGTAACATTTCATCTTTGTTGATAACATTTGGTGTCACTTTTCAAAGGCTGAATTAAATTAGGTGTCTGTCAGACTTCCACAGACAATGTACCTGAGCTTGAGCTATCTCCTACTTCTGAAGGACAAACAATAACTCTCAGCTAATTATTCTCCCTTCTAACACCTCTGACTCACAGCTAATGGGAAATGAATTGATGGAAAAATGCAGGATTTAAAGAAAAGGACATAGCTTCCCAAGTAGACATCCAATGCCACTTTAAATTCCTAGGGTGTCCTACCTGGTGTACAGCTGCCACTGCAGAAGGACATAGGTCTCCCATATGTTCTGTGCCATACCTGCCAGCTCCTTGCAGATTTCTTAGACACTCAAGGGAATCTAAAATATCTCTGAGTACTTCAGCTTAGTCACTCAACTCTGATATCAGAAAAATCCCACAGAAGTGGAAAAAGTACCTTTCTAATTTAATATTTGCAAGTATTACAGTTTCTGGCCATCAACTAGATTTTGATGCTAAACTCCTCAGAATTTCTTACTCATTTTCATAGTGGTGTGTTAGTTTTGAAATCTATCATAATTCGTGTTAGTTTTTTAATCCTGCACATAGTGTTTTGAAACTATATGGATTGACAGTTCACTGTACAATAACTCCAAAACCTGAAATGTTTATGGTTTAGCTGCATTTTTCTGGCAAAGCAAAGGCTGGATAATTAGAGGGGAAAAAAATGGATTTCATATTTTAAGAATGCAAGCTGGTTTCTAGGAAGATTCACCAGAAATCCAGAGCAAGGCTCTGTTCCCTGTGTGTTCTGGGTGCTATTGACTGCCCCCAACCACCCATGAGGGAACATTTAGTCTGCCCTAAAAGAAAACTAACAAAATCATGAACAGAAGATACTGCTCCTTCTATACTCCTGGAATGGACTTCAGAGAGGAGAATGAGACTTCCCTCTTTTTTTTTTTTTTTTCAGTCAAAAATGAAAACCCATTTTTGCTGGAGACAGAAGTCCTTGCTTTGACCTCAATGTCAATCAAGAGAAGGGGCACTATGCAGTTCTGATTAAACCTCGAGTTCTTTACAGGCTCTGAATAAATTACAGGAAAAACCATGACGCTGTAAGATTCCTGGGAAAGTTTAATCATGAGCTATTCACAGCAGATTCAGGAACACACCACTCCCAGATATCTGTGTTTGATATACCTCCTACAACTAAAACACATGCAGACCTACTGCATCCGTCCTCTTTTCCATCTGCATCCCAGCAGGCTCTGTCAAACTCCTGTGCCTCAGCACCTTAGCATCTCAGTCTGCTGGGGACTGTCTGCTGTGGGTGCCTTGGCACATCATCCAGCCTACTTGGGCTTTATAGTGTACATCAATACAGGATTTGTTTTGTCCTTCTCAAGAATGAGAAGAGGCAGCAGGGGCTCTCCTCACAACATCAGAAATCCAGCATTAGGACCAGCATTGTTGCTTGATCTGTATTATAGTTGTTTTTTTTTAAATAATCTCTTGATCAAAGCAAATGAAGTAACTGGTTTAGTCTCACAAAAGATTGGAAATTCCTTGAGAACAGGAGTTTTGGTTAAACCAGGAGCACTCCCTCCTGCCCCCATATACACTTGCAGTGATTAACACATCTGTGGCTCCTTGCCAGCACATCAGTCCAACACAGCTGCTACGTGTACCTGCTGCTTTCTGAAAGCAGGTACACGTAGCCCCTAATGCCCCTGTCAGGTCAGTGCATTAAACCAGCCTCATTCCCCAGTTTTTCTTTTCTTTCTTTTTTTTTTTTTTTCCTTTTTTTTTTTTCTTTTTTTTTTCTTCTTTCTTTCTTTTTTTTTCTTTTTTTTTTCTTTTTTCTTTTTTCTTTTTTCTTTTCAAAAGCAAGGGGCAGAAAGTTGCCCAGCTTTCTGCCTTGGGAAAAAGAGCAAGGCAAAAATTGTCTAAGGTTCCCTTATCATACATCAGGGAACATCTAATGAGGTTGCTGAAGAGATGCTTTCCACAGCAGCTGCAACTGAGACTGCAGCCCCAGAGATACAGGTAGCCATGAGAGTCTTCTTCCACATGGACCTGAAATATCTGAGTACATTTGCATATCTCCCTTCATCACGTCCATGTCTCCAGCTGACATCCTCTCCCTCTGAGACTGGCAAGGTTCCCCATGCCTCATACTACAGATACCCCTTGTTCAGTTGCTGTTCGATGTTTGCATAGAAGAAGCTGTCTGGAACTGAATTTCTGAAGGTCTCAAGCTGTGAGTATGCTTGACTCATGTGTCCCTAAAACTGGCTATCCATAAACTAAACTTAAAACTCAAATTGAGGGCAGAGATGGTGGGAGTGCAGCGACAGAAATTCAGAATACAGAATATTAAACTGCTCCTGGATTTCAGCAGATAAGTACAAGCACTACAATGAGTGTTGGCTTGAGGTTTGAGGTGACTCTGACTCAGCTATATCACTGAATTTCACTGCAAAGAAAGTTATACTCTTTGACTCTGAGTTATGTGTGATGAGAAAGCCTGTGCTACAAACCCAGTAGTCTTGTGAAAGCTTACAGAACTAAAAGTTCATGGCTTTTGGTTTGCCCACCCTTGAAGAGCCAGCTATGAGAGGAAACAGTCCATGTTTGGCAAACAACTGAGGATGTAATATCCTGTATCCAGAACCCAGGGCTACACAAGGGAGCTGAAGAAGTGGTTCTGCACATCTTTTGGAGCAGGCTTGGGAGAACATCCCAAGCCCATATGAAGCTAGCTACTGTTGTGATTCCTTCTTCATTTAGAGGAGCCAGTAAAACGATAGACCTTCTCTTGCATTTAAATGTCCTGTAGTTTTTGACAGACCTGCTGCCTACAGTAGGTAATAAAATGCATAGAGTAATATTTCATTTGCAGCTCCCAACTATTTTATTATTCGCAAGACAGCTGAAAAAATCCATATGAGGAAGATAAGGTTACTCTGCCCATGATCAGCTAGCAAATCAATGGCCATGCCAGAGATAGTAAATGTGTGTGCCTATTCACATGCATTATCCTCTGTTAGTGGTTGTGATGCCCTTCAACCTAGCTGGGTTGAATTAAAATTGGGGATGTATAACAGAAGCAAATGATAGCTTATCTACATAATAGACCTGGAAAACAGTGTGTTTCAAAGCCTTTATTCTCAGGTGAGGACCATACTTACTGCAGGGAGAGAATATTGAAGAAATCACCTGAGGTTCCAGTCCCCCCTCATTAATTTTACCTTTTAATTTTATCTGTAGACAGCTTTAATTTTTAATTGCTAACATAATTTCCTTGATTGTTTTTGAGGTGATGAATTAGATGTGACCAGTCCTTACTATTTTCAAGGGCTAATGTTCCTGACCCTTAATAAAATTATTCAATAATAATGTAACTGCTCATGGAGCCATGAAATACTATGTATTTCCTGTTTCTAAAAAGATCTTCTTTGACTTAGTATACAGGAAAGAGCCAAGTTACAAGTTATGTGAGGCATCTTTCAAATTAAAATTACATTTACCTCTTGAAAGCTAACAAGGTACATCAGAATAAATTTAAACATAGCCCACATATTGAGCCAAGCCTGCCCCTCACCACCAGTGACTTATAAATGCATGAACAAGATTCTTGCACCTTTCCGTCACCATGACCTCAAACTCTGGCATTAGGGCTAGAGTTTGATGCCTTTCCTCTTGCCCTGTAAGTTGCTGGAGCACATTGTCATGGTTAGCTTCACACAATATTAGCACACGCACCTGTATTCCTTCTTTGGTGATGTAAATCCCAGAGTTACAAAAACATTTTTTCACCACTGGGAGTTTTGGGATATTGATCTTTACCTCATCTTACCTCATATACTCTGAAAGAAGAAAAACTTTAAATTGAATGTATTTTAATTGTTGAGGGAGAGGGAAAATGGGCTGATTGATGCCAATTTGTTTGAATTTTCTTGCATGGCCTTCAATGGATAACTTCTCCCATGAGTTTCAGCATTCTGATTATTTTTTACCCATAAATGTAAATTGTTTTTAAAATGTCTTATTTTCACTGACTTATTTTAATAGAATTTTCCATTCAAAAGAACCTAAGAGATGTTTCTGACTGATAGCAAAACAATACATCTTGCAAGTAGTGACTGAAATTCTATCTGTCTAATTGGTGAGAAAGACATGCCCTTAAGAGCCACTGTAGTTCCTATTTGATATTTGAAGCAGTTGTAGATTGACAAAAATCATAGATATTTGAACAATAATAAGGAGAAAAGCAGATTTTATGCAAACTCACGAAAATATGAGCCTCTCCACTGCAGAGGACCAGCTTCTTATTTGGAATGCATGTATTTTTTTAAATTTTTTTTTTTTGAGGAATGTTTTATACCATCAGATGTAACATAATGCTTCCTTGGGTATTTTGAACTGATACCCCAGAAGGTCACGTTGCAGGGATTGTGTTTGAAATGCTTTACCAAGGAAGAAAAGGCTTAGGAAGAAAATAGGTAATTTTTCTCTCATTTTCCTGCTTTAGGTTACTAATTTTTGCTATACACACTTTTTATTACTCATTTACAGAGAGTAGAATGAGAAAAAAAATCTTGTGTTTTGTGTCTCTTTCAATCACCTTCTTGTTTAATCTCTACTTCTCTGACTAGCAATCCCAATTTATGCACTGAAAGGTGTTCAGCTGCTGACAGGAGTCAGCCATGTGCTGTGTTTCCAGGGCAGCTCTGTGCAGCACTGCCCTGCTCTCTATTTCTAAAGAGAGCCCAGTGATGATATCAAAATCCAAAAGCCTGTCATTTAAAATGTCATTTACAATATCTATACTCTGAATATTTATATTCTGAATATTTTCTCCTGTTGATTTAATTGCCAAAAAAATGACCATTTGCCCTTTGTTTTCATCATGCTGAATTAATTAGATTTCTGTTAAAAGATGCATCTGGATTTGTGCAGAAAATCAACCCATAAACTGTAAAAAGCAACTCTGCTGAGTTACACTTTCTGACAACAAAACCTGGACCTTGCCAAAAGAAAAAGTTTATGTACATTTAATCTCTAACTTGGCTTATACTGAAATGCCAATCAAGAAACTGGTTTTTTTTTATGTTCTATTACAACCGCGCTATATTTCTGTGTATAATTGGATTCACCCTGCTGAATTGTTACTGTTGGAGGCTCTTGTGGAAGATAAAGCTTATCCAGTGTTGATCTTTAGCACCAAAGCAGACACAGTGTTGACAGAGGAAATTATATTTCACAAAGGCAAAGGTGAAGTGAGTTCCTTCAATATAAGTAAATTCATGTTATGCTGTGAAGGCCTCCTCCCTTTCCTGTCACTAAACATGAATAAATATTTCTTTCTGGGATGACTTTATCACATGATACTACTTTAAAATTAATTACTTCTGTACCCCAAGTTGCTCAGTATACAAGCCTAGAATGGCAGGTTTTACATAAGGCATGGATTTAGTTTGCTGGAAAATAAAAATTCATAATAAATTGCACTGACCTTTCAACTAAAGAGGGAACAAGAACACACACAGCCAAGTAAAATAGGAGCAGCAGAAAATAAACACCGAAAAGGCTTGAGAATGTTGAAAAACAATAACCCAATTATGCTTAAATCATTAAAACTGAGATTTTTTTTTCCACACCTTGGCCTAAAAGATTAGTTTTCATTTAATAGCAAGTATGAGATGTAAAAATTCAAGTTGTGTGTTTATAATGGTTCACATCTGTTTCTGCTGTATTATCCACAAGCACTAAATTTCTTTCCCATAGACTTTAACCCAACATTTTCATCACTACTCTTTATTCCAGCTTGTCCCCTGATCATGACATTTCTTGGGTGATGAGGGCTGGGGATGTTATTCCATACTAACTGTCTTCAAGAACAGACAGTTTCCCTTCAACAACAGTTACTGGATGTATGCTTTGGATCCAGACAGATCAAAACTGTATATTTGAGTTATTTAGTCCAAGTAGCTTAGATCTATCTCAGTTCTAGTGGTCAGGTTAGACAAATGGTCTCGGGCTATGCTGAGAGGCCAGGCCTTCATGCAGGTACTGTGTTTTTGCTAAGACTCAGTGGTTATAGGACTCAGGAGGTGAAAAATCTTGGTTTATAACTTCATGTCATTTTATATCAAATAAGGAGCTGGATGCAGTTTTCTTAGAAATGAGCAAAATTCTGAAATCATTTCTAAGAGTAAACAAGAAACATCGGCTGGAGATGATAAACTTTCCACTAGTGACTAGATATGCACTGAGTCAGATTTTAAAAAAATGTGCTAGGAAAAGGTTGAGTCTATAGACCAGAGGGTTATGTTCAAGCCTCTGACTAGATGAATCTCCAATTATTTGCACAAAGTAAACAAGTACAACAAAAGTAACAGGAAGAGTATTTACTCTAACGACCCCAAAAGCATAGATGTAAAGATGTTCTCTTGGCACTTGGGAGACCAATGGCTAGCGTTGAGGTGAACTTAAGCAAAGTGTGGGCTGAAAGAAAGCCTTCCATCTCTGAAAAAAGTGTATTGATTAGTGTCTCAAATTTTCCTTATCATGTCCTTTCGTGCCTCCATGACAAGATGGCCAAGAATCCCTGCCAGATGCTTATCTCTTCTTGTGTTGCTGGAGCCCGGCTGAACTTCCATGGCTTCCATGTCTCCAGGTCTAATGAGCCCAAGCAGTTCAAGTTACAAAGTTTCTACTCTTATTCTTTCTTCCTCTTTCTTTCTGTTCCTTATACATTTCCTTAAGTGTTGTTTTTATGCTTTTATATTGCTATATTACCACAGGTAATAATAACCAAAATGGCTACACACCTGCCTTCCATTGCAACTTAATTGTTCTAAAATAAGTCCAAATATATAGATTTAGATACAAAAATATAGATACACACACACATATGTATTTATAACCACTGGTCATTCAGTGTCACCTCACTCTAATCCGCCCCAAGGGATCTATTAACGAGAGCTTGCATCCCTCTTGCCTTCTGAGGTGGCTTGGAACAGCAATGCTCACTGTTATTTGCTGAAGTAATCCCTCCCTCCGCCCTCCTGGCCAGCTGCTAGCTCAGATTCTGGGGGGCTTTGGGCAAGGAAGACTTCAAGATAGGGAAAGAGACCCAAAAGAGGCTCCTTACCTCAGGGTGTTCCAAGGCTTTATTCTTGAAGGGGTTCCAGGGGCAAAGAGACCGAACAAGGAAGAGCAGGGGTTTATCTAGAGCCTCTGTCTCAGGACAAATAGCTGGCACTGAGCCAATTGGTCAGAGCTAGGGGGGAAGGTAGGGTCAAACTGCATAGTTACAGGCTTTGGGGTTCCTTTTGGGGTAAACCAATCCCCAGAGGGATACAACAATTTGCAACCTAGATCTGGAAGCTAAGAAGTGAGTTATACAGAGGAGGAGTTTTACCATTGCATGTATAAGAAATGACTAGTTTTTCTAAGAATAATCCTTATCTAGTCTTTACTTTCCTCATGAAGCTTATCTTTTAATGCAGTTGAAACACTAATGCTGCCTGAAAGACAGCAGTTATGGGTATATGTTTGAAGAAAGATGACTTTCTAAAAAGTAATTGTAAGAAGAAATTCTCAGTCGTCACCATAACAGAAATGCCTTGGTTTATATAGAAGCAGTTGACAACAAATCCTTATCATTGCTTTCCACTACATTTATAGTTCTGTATTTGACAGATAAATGTAAAAAAATATATGTTTTATAAATTAAATAAGCCCAAGCACGGTCAAACTTTATTCTGTAAATAATTTGGATGGGAATTTGGAAGAAGGATGTAAACTTGAAAAATATCTTTCCCTTTAAAACATCACAGTTACAGTCTGACTCTGAAGAAAGAAACTGATCCTTAGAGCAAAACCATGACTAATATATCTCCAGGAGCACAGATGTAAAGTAGTGCAAACACAGAAGAAAAATGTAAAGCTTGGGACAAGTATTTTGCTATTGCTCATTATCTGACTCACCTAGAAATAGTTTGGTACAAAAGCAGCTATGATGTAAAACATATGTTTATGTGCAGCTTTGTGTCTAAGTTATTAGGCACCACTAGTAGTGATTCAGAAGAAAGTTCCTTTGGTATGTGTTATTTGTGGTCTCATTTGCAAACAGCATGACTCATGAATAAGTCATGAAGCTGTATTGGAAAACTGCTTTGAGTGTTTACTTGGTGAGATTACTTCAACTACATGCACATGCATATGCCACTGCAGGGACACTAATACAACATTATACTTATTAAAGCCATGAGATTAAAAGCATGTGCTAAACAAATGTAAAATTTCAAGAGTAACTAATGGAATGACAGTTAACATTTGAAAAAAGATTTTTGACCCTTCATTTTTCTGAGCCATTAGTATTCCTTCCACCTGGATATATTGAGTGCTCTGTCATTCTTCCTCGTGACATATCATAATTTATTGTCAGAAGGCCTTTTTTTAACTGTAGGAGAAATCTCTGGAATTGGAGGTGAAATCATGGCAGGTGATATCCCTACCAGGAGGTAAAAACCTGAGTCTCATGAATTCAAGGGAGAAATTCAGGTTGACTTCAGAGGGATTCAAACAGCAAATGACTTCAGTGTTTGTTCTAGCAAGGCACACACTGGCAGAACAGCAATGGTGATGGTTTGCATATGCTGAGTTGAACTTACAGTGGAGCACCTGTTCTGTCTTCACATATATTTTAGTTCCTCTTCTGAATCCCTTGTTTGAACTGTATATTGCTCGCTTTGAGGATGCATCTGCAAATATATTTCTACTTTCTCATGTTATAAGGGGTTGGAATGTGACAGGAAAGAAATCGCTGTGAAATCTCATGCATTATAAAGATATTTACCTAATTGTTTTACTTGTCAGAATGCATGTTTTAAATAAAAGATAAATCCACTAAAATTAAAGGTGTGAAAGATCTCATGTTGCAGACAGTGGTTTAACATTAATTGCTTGCTTTATACTCCATTTTAGATGTGACTTGGTTATTTAGTTGGTTTGATTGCACTGAGAGATGATGGAGACTAGACATGGGGAAATCTCAGCTAACAATTTTATGCCATCTTGAGAACGTGAAAAATAAAGGTTGTGTGCATTGGCACAGGCAGGCATCTGGGACAAGCACAAACTCATGGAAAAAACACAGAGTAAATTTATTTCAATTTCCTTGCTAACTAGGGAATCCCTGAAGCAACACCTGGGCAGAAATACAAAAGTGGAGACGCAGGCACTGTTAAACTTGGTCCATGTTGGCGGATCACTGGCCTGCTGTTCACACAGGCTTATCAAAAGTTATTCCCAGCTGCAAGGTCACTGGAGTGACTTACAATCTTTCTTGCCTGTCTTCTATATTTAACCCATTTCTCTCAACATTCCAGGCCTTGCTCAAGAGACCATTTAATGAAGCATGTAGAAAAAAGGAATAAACATCCAAACAATGGTCTGAGTTGTGTCCCACCCTTCTCGTCAGTGAACTAAACTTTTCAATTAGCCATGTGCTACTGTTAGGTTGTGTTATTCCATGTATTCAGGCCTGGGGATGTTGGTCACCATCCTCCATGCCAGCTGACACAGCAGCCAGGTGGAAGGAGTCAGCTTGAAGCAGCATGTGCCTTCCAGCTTAGGAAAGGCCCCTATGATGTTGAGGACAGAGGTATTTCTTCAGTGATCGTTGCTGTAAAATTCCCTGGCACACAGCAGTTGCAGTCCCACCACAAAATCCATCAGGGCAAACAGTTCCATTTTCCCTGTGGCTAATATTTTAGAAGAAGCACCATATGGAGGAATTTCAGTCCTCACTGTGTTTAGTACTGGAGATGCACAGTCACATTATTTTGGCCTCTGATTCTTTCGGCTTCTTGCAGTGCCCAAGATATTAATCTGTTCATCCATCAGAGTATAATGTATAATGAAGCACTGTAATGGCTTGGACTAAAATCCTACAGACTTTTTAAAGCTTTTTCAGTTGTCTGCCATGATCCCCACAAGATTATGTAATCTAGAATTGTTCTGTCTAATTCGAAAGGGTTTCCCTGTCTAGGAGTGTATAATCAGACATGCTCAATCAAAGCATTTTTGCAGGTGTCAGAGGCTTTTTAAAATTTCTTGATACATTGCAAAATGACATTCTTCCTGGTCCATTTCTCCTGTCTTGGCATTTGCCAGGTAGTCCCTCACTGTGGGGTGGCACATGGGATAGAAGGGGAGGAACTTTTTATTTGCAGGCGCTAGTTTTTGCCAGTGACAAAACATTTCTGATGTTGTGATCCCATTTATTTCTGGTTGTGGGACACCATCTTGCATAAGAAGTTTGTTTGACACGTTTGTTTGTCATCTGTGAGGTAACTTTGGTTTTGCCAGCTTGTTTTCATCCACCACCTTCACATCTGGTTCTGAAATTACATTGTGCTTCCTAGGTTTCAGTGAAATCATGCCCCTCTCAAAACCTGCATTTTGATACTTTTTGTTGCTGCTGTCCTATCCAAAGTAGATACTGTAATTAGCCCATCAGCCATCCCCATCTGCCACAATAAAATAATACCGTTTTCTATTTTACACTGATTTTTGAGGGATGACACTAATTCAGCAGTTATCTGCAAATGCTGTTAAAATACATCCATTGGTATATCATAGGTGCACCACATCCTGCCCAATGGCACCCCTGATATTTAGTAATTGAGCATATCCCTGCCTATAGGGCTTAAGAGATTTTTTTTTTCACTCATTAATAAGTAGATTGTGGCAGTGCCACTATCCCAAGCTTGCAAAATCCATGCCAGGATGGCTTCCCTGCTCTTCTGCTGATAGATACCTAAAAATTCCCCTACCTCTTTCAGAATCTGTGTGATCTGTACCCCTTCATCCAGCAGATTGCTCTGCCCTTCCATTTTTATGAGGAGTTTGCTACTATCCCCTCCCTACCTGTCAAATCTGGCTCTGAGTCTAAGGAATAAACCCAGATATTTTCATCCCATTCCTTGGGATCCCACAAAGATTTTACAGTGAGAGCACAAACTTTGGAAATTGAAACCTTACTGTTCCCATAGTGTGCCTTTGTTTGTGAGCAACACCCACCACCAAGTGTTCTGCAGTGCATTGTTGCTTATAGCAGGGTTCTGCTTGAGTTGTGATTACTATTTTTGAGATTGCCTTTGCATCTTGTAAAGTCCCAGCTACCTTTTCCAACTCTCTGATTTAACTCTGGGATGCTATAATTTTATGGTTGGGAGCTCCAAGACCAGTAGATAATAGTGGATAATAGCTACCCCAATCTCCCTGCTAACTCACAAGACGACTTTGATTTCACTTTCCATGGCAGTTTGCACACAGCCACCTGAATCATCTGAGGGATAACCACCATCCATCATCTCTGTCAGGCCATGCTTTTGGAGGAGCCATTGTAGCTAGAAAGGCAGCCAGAGGGGTCCAGTGCTCAGTTCACCCCAGAATGCAGGGCATCACCATCACACTGACATCAGTCCCCAGCTATTCTGTTAACTGTAGGAAGGCAATACTGCTATGAAATCTGAGAATAAACACCAGTAGATAAGAAACAAGCCTTGCTGCTCTCCATAAACATGAATTCCTACAGCTCAGTGCATTGATCTGTGAAAGGACTCATTTATTTTCTCTCTTGTTGTCATCATCAGTAACACGTTTTAAAAGGCATTGGAGTTGTGCTGATCTCCCTTAAGTCAGTTTGAAATTTATATCATTTTTTCCTCCTTATATTTGAAGCTAAGACAGTTCTCAATACAGTCATTATTATATTTACTTCCATTCTTAGCAGCCTTTGGTTTTTGGTTAGTAAGGAAAATAAACAGTATTGGTACAGCCATCAGTATTTTATTTTCCAGCCTAATTATATTTAATTATGTTTCCCTTTCCTGACTTTCCCTCACTCCTAGATCTTTTCCTTCCAAGTCAGAGGTACATTTAATTTAATAGCTTTCATTACCTGAATTTCTCTAGTAGTCACCCTGTCCAATAAGGCTGTGCCCTTCTTTCTCCACAGTGCTGCATGAAGACCATATGTTAGGGTTTAGTGCTTTGGCATCAGTTTAATGAGCTTGTCAGAGAAATGGGTGAAGCTGGAGAGGTCAGTTTTCAGTGACACCATTACAGAGATGTTCAAACTTTTCAAGACAGAATTAATAAAGAGTAATTCACAGGAGGCTGTCTGCAAACACAGTCTGAGTCTCTGCCCTCAAAGGAAAATCAATCTAATTTCTACACTAGATGGTTCTGGAGGGCTCTTCAGCCCAGTCTTGTCCTCTGCTGTTGGGAAATCTGGAGTAGAGTTGCAGTTGGACAGAAATGGGGTGCTGCCCTCCTGTCTCGTACCAGTGGAAGATCTTCCTTTCACGTGATTAACTCAATAGTCCTGATACAGATGGGGAAACAGTACCCACTGTGAGCAGGAGAGAGTGTCTTGGGGTTTTGCATTCTCCTGTGCCCTTCTCCTCAAACAACAGTACTTGAACTTCTTCCCCTGCACTCTGAGGGGAAAGGTTTTGAAAGACTAAAATATCCTGCAGAAAGACAACGGAATTGCACTGAAAAGCAGCTTTTCAGATGTTCTCTCATAATGTTTTTTCATAGTATGTGTGAACACACACTATTGGATGAAATCGTGTGGGGCACTCTGCCTGGAATGGGGCAGGCCAGCTCTGCTCAGCAATGCTGATCCCACGGTGCCAGCACTGGGCAGCCACAGGGCTGTGGCCAGGTTTCAGTGCTGGCTGATTGCTCTCTGCTGAGAACTTTGTCGGCTGGAAATTTTTGTGAAGCACCCCTTGTGTTAAACCCAGAGGTGATGGTTGAGCCCAAATACCTACAGTTGCTGTAAAAATGTGACTGACCATTCACATGCACATCAAGGCCTCTGGGCTATGACCCCCCTTGAAATCATGCTGGCAGGGAAAACCACAGTGTGACAGGGCACATCATGCTGAAGGCAGCTGCAGAGAGGCAAAGAAACACTGTGCTCCAGGACTTTGCTTTCAGAAGAAAGAAGTTTGGAGAAGGAGCTTTTGACAAGCCTGGTAAAAGTGTATTGCCTTGGTTCCTGCTCTTTTATTCTTCTCACTGCTTTATGCAGTCACAACATGAAAACATCAGCTAAGGCTCCTGAGACTGTTCCTCTTACAGAATTTTGCTTTTCATCACTTCTGTTTAGATGGCATGGCCATCCTGTGATGGTGAACAGAAATGCTGTTAAAGCTTGCTAGGTCTGAGAAATTTGGGGTGGGTTTCAACCTTTTGATTTAATGTTCAGTAGTTACTTGCAGGGGTTTGAAAGTCAGGTCAGGTACCTCCTCATGTAAATTCCCAGAGGTTTCAGCAGATAAAAAAAAAAGTGCATTCACAGCGGCAGAAACAGAACTGTAGAGCTGTCACTTATGAGAAGAGTTAAAAGAAACATTATGAAGGCAAGAACACTTCTGGCCTCACTTTCTAGAAGAATAGGTGGGGGATCAAAAAAAAATATACTATTCTCTTCTTGCTGCACCATGAATTTGCTTGGGGCAGGATCTTTATTAAACAGTAAACATGAAATAATATACACATGACCCACAGACACAAATTCATGCTGAATGATCTTTCTACTGGAAGGCAGAAGCAGGCTGGGGCTATTTCTGCTCTGAGGTTCCTGGCCACTTCTCCAAAGACAAGCTACAGAAACAGGAACCTCACTTCCACAGGATGGGGTGATTCAATGCCAGCCCTTTCTCCTGCCTATCTTACATACTGCAATACTGTTGGTTTATCACAATAAATAATTAGACTGCTTCAGCTCCTGACAACATGGTGATTACTTTGGAGAAATGACTAACTGAAACAATTTGTGGGAATATCTCACTCTCAGCAGCAGCAGTTCAGAAGCATCAAGGGGAGGGTACTGTGGTTGACAGTAGAAGAAACAGGATTTCAGGTGAGAGTCACAGAGCAAGGGTATTTTTCTTCTGGTTATTGCATGCTTCTATTGCACCTACATGTGAGTGATAATAATTAATCTGCCATCATTAGCTAATATTTATCCACAGCTAGGTTAAGCTGGTCTAAAGCCATCAAGAATAGAAAACAGCAGAGGAGAAAAATGCTTTTGTCTGGAGTGACATTAGCTCCCACAAGGACAAAATTTGTAAATTTAAACTATGTGTGCTCAGAACCATATAGATTATGTGTAGTTTTCCAGGGCTCAAAACAAGAGCTCAAAATTTATTCCATAGAATTACAAATCCACAAAATAAAGGAAAAAAAAAAAAAAAAAAAAAAAAAAGCTTCCTCAATTGGTGGCTATGTCAGATTTTACTATACACTTTAACTTTTCAGAAGTAGAAGCCTGGGTATGTCTGTATCCTCCAGCCACAGTTCCTGACCTGCTTTACCTTGCTGCATGCTGAAGCACTTTGATCTATTCTGCAGCACAATATAGGATCCAAGTGCCAACACAGCAAGAGATATATTAAGAAACAGCTAATTCTGTCTTGAGTTTAGCACTTCACGATTTTGTATCCTATCTTGCATGATAAGTCATAAGTGATGGACCTGGGAATGAACAATGAAAGCATTCCCCTTGTGACGTTAATGGTAAGCAGGGATTTAAATTCCACTTCATATCCACAGCCCTTGCTTTTCTTCACCACATCACTTCCCCCTAAGTGGTTTACAAACACCTTAGTTTCACTGTCTGGAGACAAAACATGTTATGCAACATACAACTTCTCACAATGGTTTTTATTTTGCAAATTTGTTATTTTGACTTTGCAATGGCAAATAAAAGCTCTACTCCTAGCAGAACAGGACAGTGTTCCACTTATTTAATTTCTAGAAATGGAATTGAAACATGTTAGAGTCAAAGATGAGTTATGTGAGGCATACAGCATCAAAAGGAGCCTATCAAATACCTCTCTGAATAACTTGTAGATAGATACAGCAAAAGAGAGCCAGAAAATCAATTTACTTCAGACTAAAATGTTATTTTTGGCATTAAATAATGAAAGCACCATTCTGCAATTCTCCACCAGGTAGAAAGGACAGACTCTTGAAAAACTATAGACTGAAAAAAGCTATTCAGTATGAAAAAATTCCAAGGTTCTCAGACAGTAATCCACCATCTCCAGGCTGTATAAGGCTTTCCCAGTTATTTCCTCAGGTTTTCTGCTTGGTCAGTCTTTCAAACTGAGAACTGCAAAATAGTTTTGAAATTATAAGTCATAAAATGGAATTATCTTCAGCACAAGCATTCAGAACATGATGTGTTCCTGGGCATTTACTTCTAAGAAAACACTTAGCTGATGTATCAGAGTATTTGGAAGGACAAAGATAGATCCAAAACTTCACAATTTGGGAAAAACTTTAATCAGCATTTGGATGCCTGTTTTACTGGACCTGCTCACTGAAATGAAAAATTAAAAAGCAAGAGCAAAAGCAAAAATATAGCACTTTCCCCACCTCCAGAGAGAGCAGTGGGAGCAGGGTGAAAGGCAGTGAGTGGTTCCTTTGATTGAGGAAGCTGTCAGATCCCAGCAGCCACCAAAGAAATGTGCATGCTGTCAGCCCAAACCTTGGCAAAACCTCTGAGGCTTTGATTTTCATTTTAGACTCGACATGTAGATTGTATCTGAAAAGATTCTCAATTCTTGGCCAGTCTTTCAATGGAAATTGATAAGAAAGGAACTGATTTGTGATTACGCTTTAAAACTGCCATGCACTTGCATTTTATTTCTTTGTTTTTGACATGGAAGCAGGTGAAACCTCGTGGTTTTACCTGGATTTTATTTAGAGGTTCTGTGGGTTTTGAACCTGAAAGAAATGCAGACCAGCAGTTGCAAAATTTTGTGAGAAGACTTAAACCACTGGAAATATGATATAACACAACTGTTCCATAACATGTTCTATTTGTGGAATTTTCTGGTACTTCAAATTTATAGTTTCCCTAAACCCAAGAATTTTTAAATATTCAAATAACTTTGAAATAATTGTGATTTGTGATAAGCCAAGACATATGCCTAGTTTTCCCTTTCTTCAACAGATATTTAGCATCTGGAAAGGACAAAAGCACACTATCATGGAATTAAAAAAATCACATACTACTGAAAGAAATATGTTTATAAAATTTATCTATTCTGTCTAGTTAAATAAAATGTGCTGTTTGCCTTTAAGTAAGAAAGCAGCAACAGACTGCCCTTTATACATTTCTTTAATGATATGCATTATACATTAAGAACTTTTAAACCGTAGCATAAAGGAAGAGACTTCAACCTTTGCTGGTTCATTAGTTTCTCTGAGTGTTTAGGATTCAGCAAGGATGTTCCATCTCTGTATTCTAAAATAGAGACTCAGCTGCAGCTGGGATCCCCCAGGCTGGGCAGGGTGGGAGCAGGAACCTCTTGTGGATGCTCCCAGGCCCAGGTCTCGGGTTTGTGTTGTTAGCAAGGATCGATTCAGAGCAGGGTGTCTCAGAGAATCTCCAGCTGCCTTTGCCTGGAACTGCCCAGCTTGATAGGATTCTCATTCACTTGGCTATCTAAGTACCTGTAGGTAGTGGTGTTGCACCGAGTCATGCACAGATGCACAGAATTGGCAAGGGTTTTGTACAGGCTGCCTACATCATGCTGTCTACCTGGTCTATGGAAAAGACTCAACAGCTAACACGAAATGAAAATTTGTAACCTTATTATTGATATTTTCCTCATTTCTTCTGTAATAATTTAAGCAAATTGTTTTGTAACTGTACTTTCTAAAGCTTATACTTTTCTCTGTTCCTGCCTTTGTTCGCAGAAGTTAGTTGCTCATAATGAGTCATATTCAGTGATTGGCATAATTAAATTAGCTTTTTCTCCAAGACAGTTCTGATCAGTAGGTTTAATTAGTACCTGTGTTTATTGCAAAGATTTACTTTGATGCTGTGTACCTACTCTCCCATGCAATGACAGTGGCTTTAGTCATGAAGACAATCTTGGCAGAAACCATGCTGTAAAAAGCAGTATCACGAGGCAACAAATCAACTAAGTGACCTTTTTCGATTCCAGCTAAAATCAACAATTTCCTAATGTGGCTAGCATCAATATATAACTCCCCTTCACTGAAGTTAATTTCCCTTTGATGTTAAACATCACTTGCTTGATTAGCTTTTAAGTAACAGTACCAGCAACCATGATCACCTATCACTGCTTTGTCTTTTTTTTTAAAATCTAAATTAGACACTTCTGATTTTTATTTTATAAATAGCTTTGTTGCATTCCTGTCTGTTGCTATGCCAAAAACGAGAAAGATCACTACTTCATCAATAAAAATAGAAACAGCATAGCTGTTCAAATGTCTCAACAGCTATTGGTTGAACAGCCATTGTTGCAACAAGGGCACTGAAGTAGGAGTCTCAAAAGAACTTGAATAAGTTGAAAAAGATTTGTTTTATTCATCCTGATCATTCTATTAGAAAATAGTAAAGCTGTGTGAAAAGGGAGCTCATTGCTCAGAAGAAAATACATGAGTCAATATTTGGAAGAAATATGTAGGAAAAAGTAATATTTTAAATAGCAGGGAAAAAAGGAAAAAAGTAAACACAAAGTAGGCTTCCAGAATAAAAATGTTTTTCTATCCCCAGGAGGATTAATAATTGACATGTAGCAGCTTCTGAGGCAGCCACTAAGCAGATGGATAGATATGGTTATTCCCTGCCATGTATTTACTAAAGGAAAGTTCCCAGTATAAACATTAACGTAGTAAGAATTGTTTTATGCTCTTGAGATTTTTACATGAATAAATATTTTTGGCAGCTTGGCTAAGGGGATGTAATTCTTTGGCCTTTAATTCATTTCATACTTTTAAAGCATAGTTCTTTCATTTCCCACAGAGCAGCACACTGAAAGCACAGAGCCTGTTGCCTCTTGTCTGAGAACACTGTGCTGTCTCACTGCCTCTCTGAAGAAACACATTGTATGAAGAGATTTCCTTGCTCTACTTGCCCATTATAAGAGCAGGATTTCATATAATATCCTTGATTTGAGGGAGCTCAGCAGTTGTACTAAATATATGTCCATATTTTTTAGTATTGACGTTTTGCATTTCATCTTGTACACTAGACTTTTCTGTGTTGCTCTATAAACAGATAAATGTTATTCTTCAGTTGTTGCCTAATATATACTATTATTTCTATTTTATTTCTGTTATACTATGTTTCTATTGAAAAATCTGTTCTAAAAGTACAGAACATATTGCTTATAACTTTCAGGCTGCTTTGGTGAAAACACATGCTTCTAGGGGAATCTAGAATTTTTGCAAAATTTTGATCTCTTAGACATCCTCTTTCCTCATATGTGTATATTGAAATATATACATAGAAAATATTCTTCCTTTCATTAGTTAAAGTTAATTCAGAAAGTACCTTATTATTTGTAAAATTAATATGGATCCTACTAAATGGGATACTTTTTCAAGTCTCCTCCCAAAGAAACCCACATGAAGCATGTTTCAAAACTCTAGCTCAAATACCCCAATAGAAAAAAGAATGATCTAGCTCTCTAGAAAGAGAGATCTTATAAATTTATGGATAGCAGCCTCTACTTAGTCTCCAAGTCTCAGATGTATAAATACAAACCACAAGTCTTTAGTCTATAATCTTACTGTTTTCCTTCTACTGCCAACAGTGCTGATAAAAAACCACTCTGTTCTCCCAGCCTTCCTGATACAGCAGTTCTTCTGACAATGATCAGGGTTTCTAAAATATTTTGTAATCCATGGATTGTAAAGTTAATAAAACCCAAGCACGGTGTGCAAGGGCAAATTGCACTCTATCTCCCATAAGAAGACAAGATTACCTCTTTTCCTTGGTGGTATCCATCTGGTCAGATATCTTGTGACCACTAAAAGACAAGCAGGAGGGAGAGACCCAGCTCTTTCCCCACAGTCTCCCAGTTTCTAGCAACTCATACTGTGATAATCTCACATGCTCGAGATGTCACTGGGACAAATACTCATCTTTATCTTTGTCCATTTGGCAAAAGATGTTACTTCCTTCAAACTCTCTTTGAAGCACAATTTCGTATTCATTGGATCAACCTTGACTCTCTCTTTCGTATTATTTCTGATTGGACCCACAGGAGAAGACCCATTAATGTTTTCTGGGCTATGGGGAGTTAGAATGCAAATAGCTCTAGCATTTTAGTAAAATTGCATGTGCAGTGTGCTCTTCTGTTAAACTAAATGTGTTCTCTTGTATGGCTTAGGGTTTTGCACAACTGAGTTCACAAAGCATGAGTATTCTGAAGACAGGATTGCTAAGTTTATTGTCTGAATAAGAAAGAGACTCAGATTAAGCCATTAATAATTTACAGGTTTACAAATGTCAGAATATAGATTAGGGCAAGATCTTTTCTTTCCTTCTTGTATCTAAGAAAACATTGATTCATTCAGTAAGGGGCTATTACTCTGGTACTGATTCACCAGTTTCTTTCCCCTTTCTTTAACTCTTCAGCCCAGTGTTCTCAAAACATACACTGGTGGGGGAAATTCACACCCTGGAAGTTCAGTGTTTCATGTTTGGCGAAAGCAAAGTTAGGCTATTACAGTAAAACGTCAAGATAATTTGCTTTTTAATGATCTAACTTAATTGGACACAGGGCTTCAGACAGGAACCAACTTCAAAGCTGGTTTAGAAAAGTAATCTCAGCACAACAGTGCTGTTGACATATTTTTGCTTTCAAATACTTTTCCTGAATGTAATAATGATGATTTGAAAGTTCATAGGGATTTGATGTAATTATTGACTGAAAGCATGGAAATAATGGTGAACCTGCGACCATAGGAAAGTCAGGTTGGCCTCCAGTAAATGGTAACTATATTGCAAAATCAGGAAAATACAGGCAAACAAATATTCAATTTCAGTTTTATGCATTTAACTGCTTTGAATTTTTTGCGGTGTGGTTGCATTAAATTAGTCAGTTGTGTTCATGGTGCTTGGCTACTATTGAGGTGAATGTGTACCTGACAGAGAGATTCTGTGGATGGAAACAATCCTTCTTAAGACATCAAACTTTTTAATTTTTTTTGTTTAAATTTCAATCAGACACTGAACTCATGGCAAATTCAAATAACCTTTTTAATTTTTTTTTCAGTTCTGGGTTAGGCTTCCATTGGTTTGGTTCTTTCTGCTGAAGAAGGAAATAAAAAATTGGGATGAAAAAATGTCGGACACTTGAGAACCAAGGAATTTTCAATTTTTACCTTTCCTCCACATTTTTTTGTTTTTTTTAATAAAGTATTTTCCTGGTTTTAAATAACTACATATATGTGTGCGTGTATATATATATATATATATATATATATATATATATATCTATATCTGGGATTGTAGCTTGATTTCTTTAAAAGATTCAAATAAAAACATTTTGTTATTTTCTTCATTGCTGGTTAGTATTGGCTTGGACTCTCACTTTGACCTTCCCTTCTACTTCTGGGAATATGCACAGAACACATGGTAAAACCTTTTTATTAAGCCCCGAGTCATTATTTGTTCTGCTGTAGGTACATCTTTAGGAGGAAAATGTTATTTCTTTGATTTCCCTCTGAATTAGAGCATTGTTAGTGATCTAATATCCACTATCCACTGTATTACCTTTCCCATGTGTAAAATTCTTGCAGAGTGATAATCCCTTTCATTTCCTGCTTTTTAATGAATGGATTTTATATAATGGTTCATTAGTGTAATCGTTGTTGATTTTTACTTTTCACTTCATTATTTCCCCAACAAAACTTTTGCCGTGGCTCCTTTGTTAGCAAAACAGAGTAAATTAATCTCAGCATCTGGGAAAACTGTTTGTAGGTGAGCATAAATCAGGTGTATGGCACTCCTTATGATAGAGTCCTTGCTTATGCTCACCCACAAACCAAGGTCAGCATGTCTGAGGATACATTTAAGGGGTATTTAGCTGACATCTGGAGACACCAAGCTCTTTAATTTTTACAAGACTCCTCTTTGACAAGACAGTGTTCAGTAGTGTTCTCTAATAATTTGATAGAAACAGATTGAGAGGAGGAGAGCTCTGTTTTGCCACTAACAAGTTTCAGTAACTACCAGTCTAAATGAGAGCTGAAATAGCAGTCTGAATTACTCCAATGCTAGTAACCTCAGTTACTCATTCCTTCCTAATTGATAGCCTTAGAAATAGCTTGAAGACTAGAAATGATTTGAGCATCAAGCAAGTACCATAAAGCAGCACTCTGTCTCCCTCAAGGCTTGTTACAATTTTCCCACTTGTTTTTGATTTACATATCAGTCACAGAGCTGCTGGTGCTGATCTCCTGAGCAACTTCTATGCAACTTCAGAAGAGTAAAAAAAGAATGGTAGAGCTGAAATAAAAGCACACTTCAAAGCCTGAATGTGAATAGCTGGGAGACCAGTAAGATGAGAATGTATAATAATCACTTTATGTTAAGAGATGCTTAAGCTTCTGTGACATATTTATTGTGGGGTTTGAATCTCTAGAATGAGCCTCTCATGGAGATGTCAAACCAGCAGCAGAAGCTCTATTAGAGGTTGTGGCTGTTTACTCTCTGCTGATAAAGGCCAGTCACAAATACCATGAATTTTACATTGTTGCTCTTTATAATCTGTAGTAGGGGGTTTAAGAGTTTATAAATGAAATCTATTTATGCATTTCTAGCAAGGCTATTACAATGGAAAGCAGCAATAAAGTTATATTTTCTGCTTTATTTCTATATTTTTTCTATTTTTCGCTCTATAAATTTCAATTTTCACCGACTTATTCCTTTGTTATTTATTCTGTGTCAGTGTCATACAAATGCAATGCTGTATCTTGGCTTGGGTATCAGATGGCAGCTGAACACATGCCAAACCTCTTCCACTACCTCAAAACCTACAATTAATCAAAGCAAAGTTAACTTTTACCAGAAGAAGATAGGTATTAAAAAACTGAATAGATTAATTTCCAAAGTTTCCTTGGGCACTTTGTTAATCAGGATTTTCATCAAAATAGGATGAGTAATTTCAAAGATCTTCCAGCTCTTACAAGGGTATGGTTAACCCTATTCATGCTGACCACTGAGTAAAACTTTGCATTTTAGCTTTGAAACCTGGTATACAGAATACAGAAAAAACACTTGTCTTATAAAAAAAATTACAGGATGTCATTATTATCGGTGTCTTCTCTGTAAGACTGCAGTGAAAAAGAAGGGTAGCAGTGAAAAATTTTAAGACTGAAATACTGGAATAATCATCATAATAATCATCTTTGCCAATGCAGTTCTGTGGGAGGGACTGGGGAGGTTCTACATGAGGACTGTAGGGGTGGTGATGGAGATGGAGCAGAGGAGGTGGGGAGAAGAGGAATGGGTTTGAGTAGATGAAAAGAGATCACCAGTGACCTTAGAGGTGAGTGAGTGAGACTGGAAGGAGTCAGTGGAGATTTCAGCTTCCTGGAGAAAGAGAATGACCAGTAAGCAAGGGTCAGTGAACTTTGAAGAGCTCTGAGTGGATGAAAGCAAGGTATCAGGGAGCTGTGGAAGCCTGGCAGGACAGGAAGACCTCACTGTCACTTTTTTCTCCCCTCCTCACCCATGTATTCCACCATGTCTCTTTTCTCGGGATCCCTCTCTACTCTTCCCTAGACTCAAAAGCCACACTCTCCACTCATCCCCATCCCAGCACCTCAGAGGGCCACCTTCCAGGCCTGCAGGATACAAGAGTCCTGCTGTTTCCCTGCATCTGGGCTCTTCTTGATCTGCTGCACCCTCTGGGCTGGAGGGAAGGGATGGAGCAGGGCTGGTCTGCCAGATGGAGACCAGACAGTACCTTTCTGCTGCTGTCATCCCCAAAGGAAAAGCTGGGACAGTGACACCTGCTTCTGCTGGGAAGGGCTAGTCCTGGAGTAGTTGCTGCTGCCCCACTCTTTGGCCCCTGCTTTAGCAGCAGCAAGCACAAGAGCTTTGCAAACAGGAGGTGGGGACTGGCATAGGCAAAGAGCAGTCTGTCACTGAATCCAACCATTCATGATCCATTAATGTTCACAGTAATCAGTGGGAGTTACTCTAAATGTGGGATAAATGTGAGAATGGGAATACAAAAACCTGTCAAACCTGAATTATTTTTCTCTGCATGATGCCTGTGCTTAATGGGTTGAATATAATTAACAATTCCTGGATGCCTTCTACAATTTTATTTTCTGTGTAGGAACGCCCAACCCAAAGAGACTTTTTGATGTTACTAAACTCCACTTTTCTGCTCCATGCTAAAAATCTCTCTGCTCAAGCACGGTCATTTCTGGCTGTGGAAATACCTCACACTTCAGCATGGTTCAAAGAACTTAGTGTGGCCCAGACTTAGGTATTCAGGCACTTACAGATGGAAACTGGTGCATAAGACATCAAAGCCCCAAACTCCCACTGATTCACTGATACATTTTTAAATACTTCCAGATCAAAAAAACCTAAATCCACCGAGGAACCTAGATCCTACTTGCAAATTATGATGTGTACTTTCAAAATTAAATTGCTATTAGAAATTTCAGAAGTTCTAAGTAACTGCTTCCTTACCCCCAAGGTGCTTAAATTCTGCTGATTTGCATTCATAGCAGCCCCTCCATGCCTCATTTTATCTGGCATTTGCAAAACTCTGGGTATGTCAAGGAGATCCAGGCTTATTTACCAATAAATACCTCAAATATCTCTTAGATCAGTCCTGCTCAGACTGCACATTACTCAGGTTAAAGAGAAGGGATTGCACCTTCTACAACAGCACACTCATGAGGTGAACCAGACCCGGTGGCACATGGAACACAACTATTCAGTCCCTTTCCCTGCAGAACTGGAACACATTCTGAAGCTGCATTCCTCTTCACTCAAGTGAATACACAAACAGTGTTTTCCAGTCTGTGGTGTTCTTTGGCTCCATGGTGATGCTGGGAAATCAACTGTCTGTCACTGCAATTTCTTCCTGATTTTTTGTTGACTTGGTGCCTCCTGGGATTTTCTTCTGGGTGCACCGTGTGGTTCCTACAGGTCACTGCACTGTTTGAAGATTAGGCTTTGCAGTGCACATTACTGAGTTTTCCAAATCCCTTCCAGGCATTTTCCCAAGTGGCCCACTTCAGCACTTTGGCTTCCTTAACTCCCAACTGGAAAGTTTCTCAGGCTAACTACTCTCAGGCCCACTTCTTGTGTGTGTGCCTGGCCCTCTCCTGATTACCAGGGTTATCTGACAATCCTAACACAGAGACACTGGAAGCCACTCACCTCTTTCTCTGAACTCCTTCCAAAGAGTGGGACACTCAGTGTGGGAAACAGTGCATTGTAGCAACCCTCAGCATCCTGCCAAGGTAGGATTTAGGGTTTTCTCTTCAGAACCTGTGGAATTTGTCTATGGCCTGTGGGGACTGATAAATGTTTTAACTGCTGCAACCATGTCCAGCAGGGATGATGACTCAAGGCATTCTGCTCCTTAAGCTCATAGCTCAGCCTGTCAATAATGTAAGCTGAAATCAGTGCCCCAGGTCATGAGCAGAGCACACAACCTGCCAGCCATTCGATTGACTCTGCTGCAGGAGGAATAACCTCTGCAGACAGAAAGGATGAGCAGCTGGGGAGGATAACCTTCCAAACTGCTCCAACAGGCATTTGGAAAGCCTATAAATCCGAATCCCTAAGCACAAATTCTCTGCCATGAAGAGTAACTGCAAGTGCCTGACAGAGGTTTTTTTTCTGTATTGCTGACTGCCAAAGACAGACATATCACTCACTCTTTAAAGAGGGACAATCAAACCTTTCAACCTGTGGCTCAGTGCAGTTTGCTTAAAAAGAAACTGACCATGGTCACTGTTAGGAGCACTGAATGTGATAAAAGTGTAGGGATTGCAGTGCTCTCCTCAGGCAGCCATTCAGTGCCATGTGCCAGAGGCTGGGCACGTATTTCCTTCAAGTCCAAAAACCCACACCTGTCCCTTCTCTCTTTTGGGTCAGAACAACCAAACCTCTGGCTCTGTGGATGGATGGATGGATGGATGGCTGAGTTCTGTCTGGATGAGGAACTGTGCTCTGGAAACAATTTCAGAGCAACCTGGATGAATTGAGGCATCTGACTGCATTTGATCTCATGAAATGTGAGTTTTCATATCGGTTAGAAATTTTTTGTTCTCTGCATATGATGCCTATATAGGTGGATCTATATTTATAAAAATGCTGACATTATATGCCTTAAAGTAGTTTAACGTCTCTTACTAGGATGTAGAGGTCCTCTAAAAGCAGTGATTAGTGACATGTTAAGTTTTAGTCCCTAGTGTTGTAGGGCTGCAATAAAAGGGTTAACATTGTGCAGAATCTCCCAGAATTTTAATTTCCTTTGGGATAAGGCCCAAACAAACTGTTCTTTAACGCACTCCACACAATCTACTACAATATCAAGATTTTTACTTTAGCGCCTGTTTGATAAATTAGAAATATCCATGTTTCAAAGTTTGCTTCATAGCCACAAAATGTTAAAAAGAGCATGGACTTGAATGGTGACTTGAAAAAAATACAGCCCTTTATGAAGAATAATAGAGGAGAGGTATTACTCAAGCAACAGTTCTATTATTTTCCAGCGATAGGATACTTTTCATATCCAAGTGCACACAGAATAAACAGACTGATTCTGTATATAACTCTTTTTTACAGGTTTAGGAAATCTGGGTTCATTTACTTGGTTTGCATTTCACTTTATTTATAATTAATTCTACTGTCAGACAAATTCCATTCTTGATTTCCCTTGAAATTACTTCGGGTTTTTTGGGTTTTATCACATCTTTGTACAATCTTAAAAAGGTCTCACTGTTTCCCAACTTGTCTTTCCTGGTATATAAAGCATTTCTGTGGTGAAAGATCTAATAAATGATTTGCATGACAAAGTTAAACCAGGGGCACTCCACCCCCAAAATAGATTAGTATGGAGGCAATTACAGTGTTACTCTTAACAGTGATTCTTTGATTCATTTTTTTCTTGTACAAAAATCAACTAAGATATTTTAGTATTTCTGAGATTAATTTTGATCTTGATCTGAACCATTCTTCTCAGACATGAAGGAGTGCAATAAATACTTCTGATATGTTGCCCTAGTCTGGGGGAATTGTTTCTGTCTCCATTTTTATACAGATGTTTGACAGGCGAGTTAACCTGTGTGGCCTTCATCCCACCTATTTTCACTGCTGGTAGCTTGAGCTGGGCATGAGTCTGAGCCTGTTTCAAATGTCCATGGTTATAGAAATTTCTTGAGGAGGGATGAGATGCAAATGAAGACAACCTCTGCTACCAGTGTTTACCCGAGTGTCTGTCTCCATTGGTGCTGTTGAAACACACCACAGTTGCTACTGTCTTCAAAGGGAAACACAGCAATTGGGAGGATGACCCTCACAGGAGAAGAGTTGTACAGCAGGGGGTAAGGTGTTACCTCTAAGCTGTGGCTTATAAGTGCTCAGTGTCCAGGGATAAAGCAGACTTCACCTCCACTGACTGCCTGAGGAGTAGTCAGAAGTCCTTCAGAGAGGACCAGTGCACTGCACGGCAGTTTATTTCACAGCTGATGCCAAAGGCATCCTGAAAGAAGAATCTGGGATATAGCCCAGCTGAATGGCTAATGCCTCTCAAACTGCAGATGGGAGAACTCCTGCCCAGAGGCAGCTGAGCTGAGCAGTAGCTGATTGGCAGCTTTCCTGGGGTATTGAATAGGGGCCATTTCACGCTCATTTGTGCAAGTAAATAACTTCTTTTGGACTCCTGTTCAGCTTGCAAACATAGAAGAGTCCTGAATCAGGAGAGCACCTGAACATAAAAGATTAAAGTAATTCTTAGTCAGGATAGTGTTTTCCTGTGTTCTAAGTAGTGCAACTACCAGGTCTATTTTCTTCGACTGGATTAGTGCACAGTATTGCCAATCCCATCTTCAAAATTCATGCAATTGGAAAAACATCACAGTTGTTTAAAAGTCCCAAGACTTTAAGCCTTGCATTTTTTATTTACTTACTATTTTATTCTTTAGGCTACATTTCTGAAGCAGCTTCAAACTTTTCCTTGAGATCAGAAGGACTCAGAATGCACTCAGAAATGAAAATTTCTTAGCAATATCTTGCTGCTAGCATTTGGGAATAGAAGAGAAAGCATTAACAGTTGTGATGCTTGCAATAACATTTATAAGAATTGCCAAACTGCCTCTTCCTCACTCTAAATTTCAGCTTCCCATATTTCAAGTTTTTCAGCTGAAAGCAAAAAGAACTGGAAAAAAGGAGACATAACCATTTCACGGGTGTGGATGTTTTCCATTTATGTTATAGAATTTACTTCTGAACACTCTCAGCAACCACAGCTGGCCTGGCTAATGGTCCTTTTAACAGAACTATTTATTCCCTTCCCCATGTCCACACAAGCTATTTTAGATGTATCTTTTCTTTGTTTTTCCAAGATACACAGAGTATCTTACCTTATGAGAAAAGTAGATCAACTAGAAAGAGGTACATCATGTCATGGCTCATGTAAAAAAAACCCTATGCTGTTTGAAAAAGCCTGTATATTTCTTCAGTCATCTAAAGTTAAATCAAGAATGATAAAAGACAGTTGCAGTAGAGGGGAAGACAAAGGAAAATCAAATGAAAAAACACAAGGATGTCTGTACAATGGATATATATATTTTGACAGACTTAGAACACTTGGGCTCAGGATTCACACAGAGAGAAAAGGAGGGGGATCCATCTGATTGTAAGAATGTCTTGGTTTGGAAAGATAGGCATCTGACACGGAAAGCTGGAGTTTCCCTTGGAATGGAGAATGTAAACCTCTCACCCCCGCCAAATTATAATTTTGCATTTAAGGGCTTTCAGGCAAAGATTTGGGAATAGGAATAACAGTTCTTTACTAGGAATATTAATACAAATGTAGTAGAATACAAAACCAACCAAACAAGCAAACAAACAAGCAATCCTGGAAAACCCTGAGAGAGTCAGAGCTACAACCTGACACCCTGTTGGTCAGGGTGTTGGAAGCAGTCCAAAAGTGAGTCCTCCTGGAGTGGCAGATGTGGTTCTGGTGGAGTAGAGATGATCCCATAGAAAAAGCGTCCAGTGATGGTGAGAAGGGTCCAGTCTTCCTCCAGGAATCCAGTGAAACCAGATACCTTCTGTTCCTACGTCTGTTTTATCCAGGTAGGAATGGTTGGCTCCCCCCACTGGGTGGAGCATCTCACAATGGGATGACTGCTTGGGAATGTCTGCTTTGGGGAGCTTTAGTGGCCCATCGGCAGAAAATATCCCCCTGTAGGGAGGACAGGTGGTGAAAGAGATAAGAAACATTGCCCCACCTGGTTTTAACAGTTGGCCCATTATCAGAAGGCATCTGCCCCCCCTCCCCCCAGAGTTACAAGAGAGAAAGAAAAAACATCTCCCCAACTGCTTTTAACAAATTAAGTAGAATACACATTCTACCATAACCCAAGACAAAGAATAATACAGTTTTACTGATTTTTTCTTAGGATTCAATCTGTGATTTCCACTCTGGACTGAATCAAAATTAGATAGGGAACAGAGAGATGTGAGAAACTTGCTGATGTCTCACATGACCTACTGGATCTATGAGTAGGTGCAGCCTAAGAGCCAGCCACCTCCTTCATGTGGTGTTGTCAAGGATGTAAAAGCACATACCCTTGGCAGCTTCCTAAGGCACTCTGCCAATACTGATGCAGATATTAAAGCTGAAGAAAGCTCAGAAAGTGTGTGAGGGGCAGATGTTCTCCAAACATATTCAGCAAGATAACTCAGCTCTCTGCAATGATAGTTTAAGGGATGCAGGCTGTGTGATGGATACTGCCACGCACACCCGAGAATCTCAAGGTTAGTGAGCTTTCAAAGGTGATTTAAATACTGGAGGTTTTTGCATTTCCTCTGGGGGATACCAAAATAGGTATTTGTCAGGGCTGATCCCAGGGGTATTTGTAAGCAAAGAATGTGAGGGATAAACATTTCGGCCTCTACGGCAGCAGAGGTGCTGCTATTCTGCCTCTGGATTTGCTCCTGGAGAGCTTAACTGTATTCTCTCATGTTTCATGGCAGTGCCATGATTTATTTGGAATTGAGACAGAGGAAGACTTTATGGTTATATTTCCGGAACATCCAGTGTAGAAAAAACACTAAAAACAGATTGGAGGAGTTGAGCTGTGCATCTCAGCAGCCTTTAGTCAGTCCCTCTTAAAAGTGAAAACAGGCACAGAGAACAGCTGCAGTTCTTCCAGTGGAATTCACTGTGAGATGTAGGGAGTGCTGTGGGAGGGGGGAGAGGTTTTTACCCTGGTTTTAAAGAATACTGGCTTTCAAATTTTGATTCCTTATTTCATGCTGGGTAGTGATCCCTCTGTGCTAGCAGTGGGAAATGTCAAGCAGCTGAGATCAATCAGGCATGATCAGCATTATGATTTGATTGTCCAGGAACAATGTCAGCAATGCATTATAAGAACCCATCAAACAAGAAAACAAAGAAGTTCATACCTTGAGGGATTGTTCCTCACCCATTTCCAGCTCAGCTCAGCTGATCTCAGATTTCACCAAACACATCCTAATGTACCCTCTAAACACCTACTAAATTTCACAGTGTTTGAAATATGCAGTGGATTTTTGAGCACATTTAAAGAGAAACAAATTCCCATCCTTAATTACAGCATTACTTTTTTTTCTCCTGTGTGGGGCTACAACAGACCAAGTTAAGGCTGCTGCAAGCAACAGAAGATTAAACGTCAAAGCAGTAACAACAACAACAACAACAACAACAACACCACAATAACTGATTTTGGTCTTTACTTTTGCTGCTATATGTAGGTACATACAGAATATAAAATACATGCAGAGCAAATTGTCATCCATTAGTTCAAATGCCAGTTAATTAGTCTGAGATTTTCCCCTCTCTGATTAGCTATTTGGTCTCCTACTTTCCAGGGGTAAAAAAAAAAAAAAAAGAAAAAAAAAAAAAAAAAAAAAAAAAAAAAAAAAAATAAAAAATGGACAAATAGACCCCTTCCCTATTTCAACCTTTTTCTCAAATACAGCACATTTCCAGTGGATGTGATTTGCCTGTCTTCTCTTGGCATTGTGATACAGTAAAGTGGTATCAAAACTGCAACTGATAATTGCCTCAAGAGGTTGTGATAACTGATGAATATAAATAAGTATTTAAGCCTCCCTTGTAACAGATAGCAACATACAAAATAAACATTTTTTCAGTATTTTCTCCAACACAAAACCACCCCCTGGTGTGGGGGTGTGGAGAGCTCCTAGGCGTTTTCAGCCTTTTCTGTGAGCTGGGAGAAGGAATGACAAGAAATTGGTAAAAGTTAAGAAACACTCTGTTCTGTGGAGTATTTGGGACAAGGTGGCCAGGACAAAAAGGTGCTACAGAAGAGGTTGAGTGAGGAGAAGGCAGTGTTTGATACTTATGGAAACCTAAAAGTGAGAGGGAATCTCTGCCGAAAGGGATGAGTTGGCAGAGGGGTTGTACAGTCTCCAGGACTTATGGTCTTTCTTTAATGACTTAGGCCCAGCTTAATACTTTTATTCAAGCAACTCTTCATTCCTGAGAAAAAATGTTTGCTCACCATGCAAAGTACAACAGTAATGCCATGAGAAAACCTGGGAACCATATTCAACTCTAGAAACTGGACTCTGATCCAGAAATTTTAACGACTGTAGCAGAACAAAGCCCTAAAAATATGTTAATTAAAAATAATTCTTTTTGTGCTTGCCTTATTCATTCTCTTCAATCAACATATTTCTTACTTAACTGAATTTGCATAGTTTTTAAGTTCTATAAATTTATACAAAAGCTCCATAGCTATTTAAAAACATTAGTTCACCTCCTTTCATTTTTGCAAAACCCCGTATTTTCCTTAATTGTACTGCAAAAAAATGTCATGGTCAAAACCACAAAAAAATATCCCTGCCACTGATAATTACCACACAGTTTTTCCAGTTGACAAATTCTGCACCATTGACTGCCTACTGAGATGCAATCAAATTTAAATGGGTGGAAATAACTCTGAAGTGGCAGGTTTAAGCTCTAGCAAAGGAGCGTAGGGTCTTATTTTCATGACAACATAGAAAATTGCCTTCTGGGTCAAACTAAAAATCCATTTCATTTCCAGCAGTGGCAATAGGAAATGTTGTTTGGAGACAACTCATGATCCTGTCTCTCTGCTGTCCATCCCCCTCATATTCCTCCACTACCCTCCACCACACCAAAGATACCAGCAAGTATGTTCCTACCTCTTCATTTTAGTGTCCCTTTATTGATTTACTGCTGTGGAATTTGTCTTTCTCCTTTTTTAACTTGCTGGTACGTTGCACCTCCACAGCCTTTTGTGACAGCGGATTTCAGAAGGGAGAGCAGGCAACAGTATTCAAAGTAGGACTTTCTTTCTTAGGTTTTAAACCTAAAGTTTCTCCAAAAGTTTCACTGAGTGCCCAGAGGACATCACAGGACTTGGGAAACAGTAGTTCTCTATTTTCTTTACACACTGCCTCCACGATTTTATAAACCTTATCCATATCCCACCCTCAGCTTCGGGGAGGAATAAGATCATAAAAAGTCCCAGTCTTCTCTGATTCCCTTTAAAGGCAGCTGCTCCATCCCTTTAATCATCTTAGTTGCTTTTCCCTGCATTATCTTGAATTTCTCTATGTCCTTCTTAAATTTTTTAAATAGGTTTGTACAGAATATTCAAAATGTGGATGCACAGGGATTTTATATTTTCTGGTTTGCTCTTACCATCTTTTCTGAGAACACCCAAAATTTTGTTGGCATTTTTGGCTGCTATTGCATGTTGAGCAGATGAGTTCAGAGACCCTCAGGTCTCTTTCCTGAACTCCAGCTGCCAGCTTTCAGTTCAGCACTGTGTAAGCATGGCTTAGAATCTTCTCCCTAGATGCACTCACTATATATATCTAGACAGGATCATCTGCCACTTTTTTCTGCACTCGCTCAGCTGTGTATCATCTCTCTAGAGCTCATTTCTGTGTGTGAGTGTGTCGTCTGACTCCCTGCAGGAGTTCAGTATCATCTGTGAACTGAGACACATTCCTGCATCCCTTCCTTCCGCAGGTCATCGATGAAGATCTTAAATAAAACTAATTCCCTAGGATACTCTGCTGCTTACTCTTTACCCTGAAAAGCGGCCAAGACTCTCTAGGCAGATTTCAAACCATATAAGCACCAGTCCTACAGCAACTTCATTTCTTTAGTAGTTTTCTGCCATCCATCTTATCATGGGTTTGTTGAAAATCCAAACAAAATACATTTTTGATATATAGGTAACTTGTAGAACTTCAGAAAGCTTCAAAGCAGGATTTCCCTTTACAGGATTTACTCGGAGCAGTGAAAGCCACCACTTGTTTACAGAAATGCTATTAAATCCTGCACTAATCCAAGTGTTGGCTGCCAGAAGCTGTTTCTGAGCGGTGAGAAGATAAGAGGGGTGGCTTCTTTTCATATTGACTTGATCTTTTGAATGTCTACCTAGGGTGGAAAAGCTTAGACCAAAACTGCCTGAGGGAAGAGATGCTTCAAAATTTGCCATAAATTAAAAAAGATCTGCTTTGGATAGACCAAAACCAAGTCCAGTGCCTGCAGGAGCCTTCTCCATGTGGAAACCTGGTACAGGCTCCAGGCTAGCTAGCTAGTAAAGAGCTCCAGTTTTCAACAACAGTCACAAGGTCAATGTCAGAGTCTCCAAAATAACACATAAATTGGGAGTGGATAACTCAGTCCCCTGACCCTGAATGTCTGAAAAGCAGAATACTTAAAAGCTTCCACTGAAGAGGTTCTGAGCTGTCCCTCTGGAGCTCTTTCTGCAGTCCCAGATCCTCATACATGCAGTTTCACTGGTCCCCTTTTGACTCGTTTTCTGCAGGAGAAGAGGCCATTCATGAGAAGCAGAAGGCAAAACAGCTGCAGGCTGTCAGCCACACAGGGGAGTCTGGATCTTGACACTTTTCCCTCTGACTCAGAGCCTTTTCTAAGTGAAGTACTGCTTAACACCAAAGTCAAGTCCTCTTTCCTTAAAACAAACGTTGGGAGCAGAATCCAAGCCCTGATTTTAAACTGGCCTTTTTTGCATCACCATCCCAATACTTTCTAAACTATAACACATATTTATGGTATAAAGTTTTGGGTAAAAAATGTGGATTAGATTCAGAATCAATCAAAAGCTCACCAGTGTAGGACTGGCAGATTCACTTGTACAACATCAGAAGTCCATACTCAAGCAGAATTAAACTCAGCTGGGATTAGAAAAATAGTAATCACCTAAAGACTGATGCATAATCACATAAACAGGATTTTTGACTACACAACTTTTTTTCTCCCCTTCATTAAGCTTTGTATTGTTTAATAATTTCTTGATACATTAAAGTTTTACTAATATGAACCCTCCTCAGTATAAATGGATATCTTTGATGGAAAGACAGATTATTGTTTTATTTACATCCATAAATAGATTATTATATTTGACATGGGAATTATTTTAAAATAATATTTAATATTATAGTGCACTATACCTCTACATTCATACTTATGAATGTGTGGTAGCACTACTGCACTGTTCTGAGTTTACCAGAAAAAAAGTCAGTGTGATTTATATTATTTTGTAAATAGGAATGGTCTGTTTCTTCTGTTGTGTAAAAGTCCACGAAGAAGCATAAACAAAAAGGAAGCATTTCTCACTAGCAAATACTAGTATTTTAAAACAATATTTCAATAGGAAAACTATTATAGGTTTCTTTAAGAGTCACACTAAATTGTACACCTCCAAATAAAAGTGGTACTGGAGATGCATGTGCCTGCTGCACTTGGTAACAAGGTGAGAGGTGCTGCCTTGTGGGTGCTGTGATGCTGTAGCAAGGGGTTGAAGCCTTTAATTACTTTGCCTAAAGAGGAATTTGAGTGTGGTGAAGCCCTTCTGTCTTCAAGCTCTTGGGTTTACTGCCTTGCATTGTAAAGTATCTCTGCAAAAGAATATTCGTTACTCAGGCTTCTTTACAAAAATAACATGTTTTCACTGCAATGAAGGTAAATAGGAGAAATATAACGGGGTTTTTTTAGGCTAGAGAAATTTCAGGATTTCTACAAGGAGTGGGTTCATGGTTGGTTATGTTAATACTTAGCTGCACAGCATGAGATACAATGTTATGGAGAAAAAAGAATGTGCAGTGTCTCTGAAAAGGCAAATCAGTTAAACCATTGAATTTTTCATAGGTATGATTTCTTTAAAATGTCATAGAGTGGTAGAAAAGCTAACAAAATTTACAAAAGAATTCATTATAATCTTCTATTATTATATTCACTACTTTCCCACTATGTCAGCCAGATACATTTGCACTGTAAAAAACAGAACCGTAACATTAAAATCATACAAAACTACTTGGTAATTAATATTTGCTGAGAGAAGAAATGAGGTGATGAAGAAGCAAAGTGATAAATTTTGCTCTCAAATTCGGTAGAGAGACAAAAGTAACAACGCTGATAAAGAGGATCTCTCTTCTGACACACAGATGTTAACAGCATTTTCTTCTATTTTGACAGTGAACAAAAGTTGCTGTTAGGAGAGAGAGGGCATCCAACACTCTCAGGAGGAGAGATAAATAGCCAAAACATGTATGTACTGATGTTTTTTGGTGAGGCCATGCTGGGAGGAAGGTTATAGGAATAGAAGAATACAGAAATGTATGGGAGTGTCCTGAATTCTGACTGGCAGGAATCAACGCTGGAGGAAAGCCAGAACCACAGGGAAGACTTCAGAATAGAGAGGGAGGGTGAGTTGGTTAGAGCCACAAACTAGATTTTTGTACATAATAGAGAAGCCAGGGTAAGACAGATTGTGTGCAGACACACAGAACAGGGTGGTCTCTAGTCCCTCAACAAAACTCTGCTGCAGAATCTGTAGAGAAATCTGCTTTTTCTGGTCTTCACTGGAACCTTGATTGGAAGGTATTGTATTAATTTCCTGTAATGGCAGATCCATCTAAACCTGCCACCATCTTCACCTGTTAGGTGAAGAATTAGTGCACTGTGAGAATGTCAATATGACAAAAACTTTTATGAACATCAGAATGATTTTACAGATGGAAAGAGCTATTGTTTTGGGGGTTTTTTTCTTTCTATTTTTGGCAGTATAGGACTTGCCATATAGGAGTTTTTGCCTGTAACAGAGTAAAGGATATTTAGGAGAAAGGGAGTCTATATCCGAAACTTGTCTGGGAGAGGTATTTTGGACAGTTTCTGCATACAGGCAAGCCCCCTCAAGTCTTTGTGAACAAGAAAGAGAATATCATACAGGCCATCTATAAGGACAAATTTGATACAATCTGCAAAGCATGAAGGCTCCAACCCTGTATAGTTTTTGTACCTGAAATCAATGGACACTATGTGTTTAAACTTCACTGAGGATCTGGGGAACAACTATTCATATACTAGATTTCAATCCAGATGCTGATGGGGAAAAATACACTTGCACATCCTTGTGATATCACTAGTGACAGGTGGAATTAATTTCACTGGAGTTTAGGTACCCACAGTGTACAAAGAACTAGCTGAGGTTTCTACAAAGGTTGAAGAAGGTCTTGTAAACCACTGATGGTGTTCAGGGTGAAATTCATCCAACCAAACATAACAAAAGTTTTAAACTCCACTGCTTAGGCTAAGTAGGTCTCTCTTGACACTAAAAGAAGTCTAAGGTAACTATCTCAGATGCAAACACCTCCACCACAGACAGCCACACGCAACCTCTTGAGGTATTTTTGCATTTCTGGGGGGATCGTATGTATCTTACCATTCCCCAGGACCCTGAGATGATTATTGTGCAGCTTGCAGGACAGGGAGGTGATACTGAAGAGCAGTTGAATCTTCCCCACTCCAACCTGCAAAAACAGCACTTTAAAAAGAGCTTCTTGCTGAAGGAAGGCTCTGCCAGCCAGACGTGCAGTGTGAGGGGAATAGATCTTCCGGGAATGATAGCAGAATTTCAGTGGAGCATGAAGGAGGCTTTCAGCTGCTCTGGAAAAGCGGGAGCTGACACATTCCTTTGTGCTGAAGCTGGGCGGGATGGATACGCTGTGTGCACAGATGGTGCTCTGGCTGCTGCTCTCGTGGCTGTGTGCAATCACAGAAGGGTTAGCCTTACAAACATGCCAAACCCCTACCCACTTCTTTCCCAAGCCTCTTCCCATTCCCTCTCCTCCAGCCTAAAATACCCCTGGCAATTCAAATGCCATAACTCCCTGGAAAATGTGGGTGGGAATCACAGGCAATTAACAAAGGAAAATGGAGTTCACGTAGAAAACTGCCGGTTCAGTTCTGAGTGGGAGGCAGACTTTTTGGATCAGAGCACTTTTCAACCCTACGAAGATAGGCTGACAAGCTGAACTTGTTCACAAACTGTGCTGTCAGTCAAAAATGAGGCACTGAAGTTTCACTACACTAGTAGGTGTGACACCTGTAATGGAAAGTATCAGCAAGGAGGAAAATGAGAACAGCTGAAACTTCTCAGCAGTTCTGTATGTTAGCGTCTGAGTCATACAATTACAGTTCAAGAAGGGGGCTGTACAGGTTTGCTGCATTTAGCCTGGAATTTAGTCCTTCAGAAGTTCCAAAATTGTGACAGAGTGCACAAATGAAATGGTAACAACCTCACTTTTTAAAATGAGTGAGGACAGATATGGAAAGTGCTCTTTTTCCACTCCTTCAGCGATTAAAGTAATTTCTGAAGGACAAGAAATACTTACAAAGGAAATCCATTAATTTAATACTATGTACTTTTCCCAAAAGACATTATTGCATAAAATGCCACACAGAGGTACAGAATGACCCTGGATGAAGCCAGTGAGGGGTTCAGAACAGCCTGCAAATTCTGTGTAAATGTGGTAAAGTTTACTGAAATAATGTGCAGAAACCTTATGAGAATTAATTTACTTTCGGCAACATGGGAGAAAGATACTCATTAGTGTCTTAGCAAGTGAAAAAAAAACCCCATTTCTTTATATAGGATGACATGATTTCATAATTTTTCACTGGAAACTGTTTTTAATTGAATCTTCTATTTATGCTTACAACAAATAGGATGTGTTTACATGGCATTATATGTCAGACAGCGTTACCAAAAGGGCTGTCTTCATTCATGGATGCCATTATTCATCAAAATAATTAATTTTCTGATAGGTTGCTCTATCCATATTGATTCTTTGGAGCATCTCTTCAGGACCTAGATGCCAACCACAGCAGAAATCTTCTGCATCTTAATGAAGGCTGGCTGAGCAAGGTCAAATGATGACCCATTTCCTTGAGCTTAAGAGCAACCTGAAAAGGGTTTGTCATGAAAAGAGTATCATACGGCAACAAAAAACAAAACAAAACAAAACAACAAAAAAAACCCACCCAAAACAAAAAAAGCAAACAAAAAAACCCACAAAAAAACCCAACCAAAAAACAACCCCCTCCAAAACATACGAATAATTTTGAAAAATAAGCTCACTCAAATATATTTCTGAGTAATGTGTATGCTCCATGTGCTCTCTACAAGTAGGAAAGAACGTGTGTAAACTTTGTGACCACTCTTCTGTATTCTGAGATATATAATTTGGAGAGGAGGGAACAAATATTTGAAAGTTTTTCACCTTTCAAACTTAGTTCTGTTTGTCCCAAAGACAACTCATTCAGCACTGCACAGACATCATCAGCAAGCCAAACACTAATCTTGAAGAGCATCTGATCAGTTTTAAGAACCTTTAAAAATTGTAGCAAAAATAATTTTTAGACAAAGCAAAGGGTGAGTGGCATTGCTGCTTGTAACAGCCAAGGATCTCTAGGATTAAAAGTAATTGACATACAGGCAAGCATACAACAAGTAGATATAGTCAACTCACTTTTGGAAAGCATCTAGAGATTCATTGCTTTCCCAGCTACCAGAAACTGAGCACTGAAGTGTGTGTGATATTGGAGCTGTAAACTGTATGTGAGAATCTGTTCTCTGTGATGAGTGCTCTAAAATAAACAGAGTATGCTTCCTCGAGAACATCTAAAAGCTCTTAAGAAATGGCAACAACTAGTTGTACACCAAGCTTTCAATACACTAATGAAGTGTCATTTTCCACGTTACATTTTTGAGTTTCCAGAAACTTCTGCATTTAAAAAGAAGTGGAATTAAGGAAAAGTAGGAAGGAAAAAATGTCTAAAATGCAAGCAACAAAGAATATAGTAAAACGGTTTCTTCCTGGTATTTTTAAGTCCTATTGAATTTTTGCCAGCCTCTTTGAAATCCAATGACAGAAAATATATCTTAATGAAAGCTGAATATTTCTGATTGAGATCTAGTAATGAAAAGAGCATAGAAAACCCTGTGAAGAAATGACAATTTCTATATTTTCTGCAGAGAAAGGATAGCATGCCATTAAAGAAAAGGAATAAGATGGCAAAAATATAATGAAAATATGAGAAACATTAAGCACATGCTCATTGCATAAGGATTGCCAACTGGGAACACTGCATGAAGCCGCGGACCTTAGAGAAAAATAGCATATTGTTGGGGGTTAGATTCGTTCCTTTCTTACTTGGAGAATTTTTCCCTATAAGTTGCTAGGAGACTAACTACGGGGTGCTTATGGGTGCCTGACCAAAACGAAGAGGTGGCCAAAAGTCGGGAGGGGGAGATAACGAGAGTTTTGGGGCAGGTAAAGGACAGGGCCGGGGGCAGCTTCTCTCTCGCTCTCAGCATGGGAGAGAGGACTGGAGGCTGCTGCTTGCTGCGGGAGGAGTTCACTGTCACCACCAAGTCCGGTCCTGGGAAACCTACCATCATCTGCTCTTCTTTCCCGGAACTCTGAGCTGCCTCCTCCTGCCCTGCTGGGCCAACCCTGTCCCACCGCCGCTGCTCCTTCAGCCCTGCTCGGAGGCTTTTTGCTGCTCTGTGGCCCCGCAGTGCCCGGCCCTGCCGGGACATCCCCGCCGTTCCAGCCACCACCGGCGGAGCTTCTGATGGCATCCGCCGGCCCGGGAGTTTCCATCGTTCCCATCAGAGCCCCGCAGGGGCACCGAGCTCAGACTGCCCCGGGCTTTGTGAAACAAAACCCTCAAGGTTCCTGCTTCTGTGTATTATTAATGCTCTAGTTTTTGTTCTTTGTTTGCCTTGTTATACTAGTGTAGAGTAAAGAATTGTTATTCCTATCCCCATACCTCTGCCTGAAAGCCCCTTTAATTTTCTAAATTATAATCATTTGGAGGGAGGGGATTTGAATTCTCCGTTTCCTAGGGAGGCCCTGCCCCTCCTTAGCAGATACCTGTCTTTAAAACCAAGACACATATCATAACTTACAGACTGTGTCACAGGTATGTAAATACAAATAGATATGTGTTGGTGTCAAATGGGCAACTTTAAACCTGTCATTTCTTGGATGAACTACTCGATCTTACAGTGTTGACTTTGTCCGAATGAAACAAGTGCATGAGATGCACTAGGTGATTTGGGAAGGCTGTGTTGGAAACAGCTCTGCCGTCTTGCCTTGAGTGGAAACAGTGCTGAACTCAGCCACAGCCTATGAGCAAACAGCCAATTGAACTCAGCCTTTGGTGCAATCATTTTTGAACGAGATACACCCAACTGTTTGTTTAACCAGCACAGGCTGTGAAGTACTGCTGTTAGCAACTACAAGTTGGTATTTATACATACCTACCAATTCCTCTCTTTACCTACTGACTTGTACTTACCCCTAAGGCAGACTGATGATACATTTTTGTGCATACTGTTATATTACTGCATTTGAAAGAGAGAAGTAAGCAGAATTGAACCTGTGAGACTGAATCTAAACAAAAAGGGAATAACAACAGTTTATAAATGAATGGCATAATGTTTACAGATCTATATAAATAGAAAATTCAATCCTTAGCTACTTAAACATTTTTTGTTCTGACCTTTTAAGTAAGAAACCTCTTTTTCCTATACAATTTTACACCATATGATCTCTGTGTGGGTACCACATAACAGATTCATGACAGATATTTTTTCTCAAGGTCATTTTTCAGTTTAGTGGGGTTTTTTTTCCCATTTTATTTTAAGGGATTTTTCCATGCTAAGTAGAACACTTAAATCCCTGAAATCTGACTCACTCCAGGAAAACTTGTGTAAGGACTGGCAGAGTTTGGGTTGATTGAGTGGCATGCAGCACAGCGCTGCTTTTAAAGGTCAGGGATCAAGGGGCAGCGGTTTCCTTTAAATTCAACTCTCACAGTAAATAATATAAGGAAAACTATGTCTGGGGACAGGAGATGGGACAGCTGCTGCCTTTTCTTGTGATATTCATCAAGACTTATTTGCCATTTCAGCAAATCTGATGTTGGACAATTTAATGGACAAGGACTAGCAACTCTTTCATAGTTCTGTGATCCAAAAAAAAAGTCATTACTCCTTCAAGTCTGGGCACTACATGCAGACCTTTGTTTTGCTCCTGAGAGCTGGTAAACTTAGGAGGAGCTGTCATAAATGTTTATTGTTCCATCGGAAAAAAACCCTTCACATTGGACAGAATTTGACAAGACAATTGTCTCAGAGAAAAGAGAGTTGAACAGAGACTGCCAGAGGCAAACTATGTAAATCGGGTATCTTACACCCTGCCATACCTCCCTAAGTGGGATTTACAGCAGAAACAACATAAATCCAACAGGCTTTTTTTTTCCAAGCTGTTAAGATATGTTATCTAATTTCATCTTAGTACATATACATATTCACAGCAAAAGCTCATTTATAGACTTGCCTTAAATAGGAAGCTGAGATTTAAAGTTCATGTGGCTCATTTATTTAGTGTAAGTCAGTTTGCACAGTCTAACGTTACAGTCTGTATGTAGATACAGCATGAGTGTAGCCAACAGGTTGAGAAGTGACTGTTCCCCTCTATTTATCAGTTGTGAGACCACATCTGTCATCACAGCTGGGCTCAGCTTGGGGGTCCTAGTGGTGGAAAGACATTGGTAGACTGGAGTAAGAGCAGCAAAGGGGCACCAAGGTGATTGAGGCTGAGTTACATAACATTCAAAGAGGTGTTGAGGGAGATGAGTTTGTTCAGCCTCAAAGAAGCCAAGGCTGAATGGAAATCTAACCACTGTTCACAGCTACAGGGAGGAACATAGAGCTAGGACAAGATGCACTTAATACAAGCTGGAACATGGGAAGGTCTGATTTGATACAAAAAAAAAAAGAAGTCTTTGAGAGTTGTTGGCAGGATGGCCTGCCCAGTGAGGGCAGTATCTCTCACTCAGAGGTACTCAAAACTCTCCTGGGGAGGAGACATAGCCTGGCACAACCTGCTGTATCTAGACTGGGTTTGATAAGGCTGGACGTGAAGATTTTTGGAAGTTCCATCCAACACATGGTTCCGTGATTATCATGTTTTTTGGGATGGAAATTTGAGTTCGCACAAAGCAAGGCATCCACAGTTGCTTTGGAGGTGATCACCCAGCAGCTCATTTCACATTGAACAGCCCATTTGCTACTTGATGTTAGTGTTTTCATGGCTTTTGGTTCAAGGTGGTGTTTATGGCGCCATTAAAATCCACTCTTTAACGAGCAATAAAAAATGCTGGTGTTTGTCAGAAATGCATTTCCATTAAATGTTTCAGTTGTGCCCGAACACAGAATTGCCTTTTAACAGGGAATAACACCGCCTTTCTCTAGCATGGGAAGCCAGCCCTTACTGGCTTAACAACCTCTAGGAAATTGCACTTCTTGACTTCTTGGAATCTGGAAGTGTAAGTAAGGAACTGCCTTCCCTTAGCTATGGAATACTAGGCTGGGCAGATGATGAAGATTTGTGGCATTTCACTACACTCCCCAAGACATAGGGAGTAGCAAAAATATGTTAAACTAGGAAAAGTGTGCAGAGTAGGGCAAAACAATCACATCTCTGAGATCAGTGGAAGGCCACTGCTGACTGCTTGTCAGAGAAGGGAAGGAAAGGACTGCAGGCTGTCACGGCCGCTTATTATACAAGTGCTGTAATTACTAAAACTCACGGCATGCGTTTATGTCTGTTGATAGATCAAAAAATAAATCCTACAATTGGATTGACTTGGGAAATGAATAAACAGGGGTAGGAGATTTGAAACTCCTGCCTCTTTATTTAGTCATCAAAGAAATCTATTTTGCAATAAGCTAGGGGCATTCCATTAACAGTCTCAGAAGTGCTGAAGGACTAAGAGCAAGGCCCTTCCTGAAGAGATATCGTGAATTAGTAAAGATCCAAGGGGGTTCTTAGGACATGTTTTGACTTTCAAAACAACTCTAAATCACTAAAGTTACTCCTTGATGCTCCCTTAACATTCTCTGCTGTAGATAAAGGCATATTATTGAGGTACAATGAAAGCAAGGAGCATTGCCTTTGACAAGGGAAGTGCTTTTGTACCGAGTCACCTTTGGAAGAAAAAAAGGACAGAAAAGGGAAGATAATGTTGCTGATTCCTGAAACAGGTTACCTTAAATACGAATGCAAAATTACCTAAATGACAAGAAGTAAAGGAGTATTCTTATTCTGGAGAACAGCTTCTGTAAGGTTTGAGAAGAGAATTGTTTTGAGTATCAGGGCTACAGCCAGAGGGAAAGCAAAGTCTCCTAGATCCTATTCTTGGGAACTACGACCAAGGCTGAAGGACATTTTAATAAATCAGGTCCCCAAGATATGCACTGAGGAGACAGTCCCTTGAATCCCAGAAGTTATACCTGGAGAGAGGCTTCAGACACCCAGCAATATACTAAACAGAACCCATTGATGGATTGATTTAATGAAGCTGGACCCTACCAGAGGCGCAGCAGTGCTGGCTGGCACTAGTCCTCTGTCAAGCTGGCTGGCAGGAGAGCTGTTTTTGAAAGGTTATTGATATAGAACCAAATAAAAGCAGCAGCTGTTGTCTTTACCCTTTCAGCTTTGTAAATAAATATGAAATATTTTATTTTGCTCTTGACAGAGTATGTAAATGCTTTATTCATCCTTACACCTGCTCTGGCAACAGCCACATCCGAGGATCAGAAAATCTGTGCAAGCTGCGGTGCTTGCAAGCCAGGATTTCAGCAGTTGTTCGGAGCAAAGGCATCCCCTTTATGCTGCCCCAGAAGGCATCTCGGGGACTGGGAAAGCTAGGAAGCAGGCTCGGCCGTGCGGCGCGTACTCCAGCTCGGATCCGGCGCGACTCCCTCTTTCTCCAGATGCCTGCCTGAGGCCGGCAGCGCTGCCGCCGCTGAGCGCCGAGCGAGGGGCAGCGGGCGCACCCCGAGCGCTCTGCCCGCAGCCTCCCCGCGCCCGGAGCCCGGCGGGAGGAGCCGCCGCCGCGCCCCGCCCGAGCCCTGCCCCGGCGGCGGGGCCGCCCCTGCCGCCCTCCCGGCCTGCGGGGGCCGCCGCCTCCAAACTTTGTACGGGGCGAGCGGCGCTGCGGCCCCGCCGCCCGGCAGGGGAGAGCGGCGCGGGGAGAGCGGCGGGACCCGCGCCGGGCCGGGGAACCGCGGCTCCGCTCCCGCTGCGGAGCGAGGGGCTCCGCTCCCCGCCCTGCCCTGCCCTGCCCTGCCCTGCCCTGCCCTGCCCTGCCCTGCCCTGCCCTGCCTTGCCCTGCCCTGGCACACCGGCTCCTGGGGCAGCAGCCCGCCGTCCAGCCTGCCCGGGGCCAGCGGAAGGTAAGAACGGCAAGGGGGGATGGAGCGGCGCTCCCGACACGGGGCGGCGGCGGCGGGATCCTCGCAGCGCCCGGGCACGGGTGTCTGTCCCCGGGATGGATGTGTGCCCCCGGGATGGATGTCTGCCCTCGGGATGGATGTCTGCCCTCGGGATGGATGTGTGCCCCCGGGATGGATGTGTGCCCCCGGCATGGATGTCTGCCCCTGGGATGGATGTCTGCCCCTGGGATGGGTGTCTGTCCCCGGGATGGATGTCTGTCCCCGGGATGGGTGTCTGTCCCCGGGATGGGTGTGTGCCCCCGGGATGGATGTGTGCCCCCGGGATGGATGTCTGCCCCTGGGATGGGTGTCTGTCCCCGGGATGGGTGTCTGTCCCCGGGATGGATGTCTGCCCCCGGGATGGATGTCTGTCCCCGGGATGGATGTCTGTCCCTGGGATGGGTGTCTGCCGCCGGGGACGCTCCGGGGGGCGGGAGGGAAGCGGTGCCGCATCCCAGAGGCGCGCTTGCTGCCAGCTTCGCCTCCAGCAACCCCAGCCCCTTCCCCAGCGCAGGCACTGCGGTCCTGATGGGAATGCTGCTTGCTAATGTAATCACGTATTCCGCCCTTTTTGCTTACATGCTCTCAGAACCTATGTGAATCCTCTCTGGGCCTTTCTCGGCCGAAAGTTAGACGCAATTTGATGCCTGACCATGAGGGTGTGACTGCTGGGGGTAAAAAAACCGGGGAAAAAGCCCCGGTGTCGTGCAGTATGCAAGGTTTGCCAGTAAATGCAAAACATGGAGAGTTTATCCCAAAAAAATAACAGAGTCCTGTCAAACAGTACCTGGAGTGTCACCTCAGTTTTATCCCCATTTTTCGAGAGCAACTTATATTTTGCCCACATAACTGTCCCACTGACAGCGTTAAACTTGTCCAGTTTATTTCATCACTTGCTGACACACAAGCTCATTTCTGTTTTAAACCCTGGTTGTCCCTTTTTTTTCCCTCAGCTTTGTCTTATTGACAAGACCAAAGCATCTTTCATCAGCCCGAATAAGGCAGTAACAAATAAAATAAAAGTGTCAGAACAAGAGAAGGCTTTGCTAAAAAGGAGTTGCAAGAAGGAATCAACAGAAAGTCTAGAAAGGGACTAGAGAAATGGGTGAAAATACTTTTAGCAAGAAAGGGAAGTTCTGTTATTTGGCTGAGTTACACCCTTCTGCCTGGATTTAGGGCAAAGAAGGGAGAGAATTTATATTTGTCAGCCCGCTTGCCTTTCTACTTCTGTGTGTAGACATGACCTGCACCAAAAAAAAAAAAAGAGATTTTGAAGCATCTGACAGTCCTGGGACCTCACCAAATCTCTACTGTAATCATACATGGAAGCGTAATTCCTGGGTGTAGGAATGGGTCAAAGGAGAATGTTCATCAGAGTTCTCAACTTCTGCATAGCCTTGACTGTGCGAATTGTGGTGGATCTGTTACATGTTTAACCTGGCAGACTAAATGTGTACTGATAAGGAATCCCTTCCTGAAATCCATTGCTTAGGCTAGTAGTTGAAAACTGATTATACTGCTAAAATCAGTGGTGTACTCTAGTATGAGCAGCTGGCACATCTCAGCTACATGTCTTGTGGTGTTCAACATCTCAGGCTTACACTATTAATTGTTGAATAATTGTAGACTAAACAGTATGGCATAATTCTGACCTGTTTAGCTGGGGCAAAAATGCCTTTCAGTCCATGCCATCGACCTGCTTCTTTTGCAAAAAGTGCTCGCCCTGAGAAATTCTTTGGGATGTTGTGTGGGATAGAAGCAAGCAGAAAGGGTTCAGTCTCCTGCTGGTGGACAATGCTCCTTTCTCAGTTTGGAAACCATACTGAAGGATGCCACTGATAGTTGCTGGGAAGAGAGGTAGGGATCAAAATGTGCCTCTGTGTCTCTGAAATGTTTCTCTGAAGATGGAAGGAATTAAATGGAGCTGATCAAAAAAGAACAAGAATTTTTTAAAAGCCATATTCATCCAAACACATCAATAGCTGTTTCTTTAGGCGTACTTCAATTTGAGGGGGCTTAAGCTACGCATAACATTTGATGGCAAGAAACTGACATTTCTTCTCTCTCTTGCTTTCCTTACGGAAGGTAATGAACGGGGAAGTAGAGTGAATAGCTCAGGGTTGCCCTTCCCCTTGGTGGCAAACAGTGGTGTTTTGTTGGTAAGTTTGCTTGGGTAATTTCTTATTATTTTCCCAGGCCAAGGAAAGGAGTCCCCAGGGTCTCTCAGTTCTTGGTTAGCATGCTACCCATGCTCAGGGCAGTTTGCACGGGGACATGTACTTTTTTACACTGGACTGAAGTCCAAGTCAGCAACTGATTGTAAACCATTCAGATATTGTGCCTACCAAAGTCTTAGGGTAGCACAGAATTTGGCTCAGCCTGTGTAAGGAAAAAAAGTGCGGGGGGAAAAAGTGATTTTTATGTCAGTGGTGAAATTCTTACTGACATCAGCAGGGGAATGATTTGCTCTTCGCTATGACTGCAGTCAGAAATGAATGCCTGATTGGCAGCCTCCAAGGAGCTCTGTTTTCTGAAACATCACACAGAAAGGAAATATCATGTATAACTGTGTTTCAATTGTTTCTTGAGTTGATTTCAGCATGAATAAGTTACGCAGTCATTTCAAAGAAAAGTCATCATTTCAGTTCTATTTCAGTGGTACTTTTTATTTGCCTCATGGTTTAGAACAAACTGTTCTAAAACAAAGTTTCTTAAAGAAAGACCCCAGCAATTAGTTCACTGGTATTAAGGAAGGGCATAAACCTGTAAGAATTTAGTAACTATGTAAAGGAAACACTTTTCATTAAGGAAAAGCTGGATTATTATGCTAATAACAGTCCGGATGGTACTGTTCCATGTAGAATTTCCATAGATATTACTGGAAGATTTGTGCTAAATAAGCACTAGTTTTAGGCAGTGGATTGTAAAAAAATGATATGCTACCCAGCAGGATCTTAATCCTTCTGCATTTACTTAGGCAAACTTTGTCTTTGGAATGCTTTTGAAATCTATTCCAGTTTTCAGCAGGAGTCACGCCTAAATAATATTACTGGATCAGCCTTCAAAATGTAAGGGCAAGAGAATTTAAATATATTAAGACAGATCTTCTCTTAATTCTGCAATGTAGCATGTGGATTAGGAACGAGATGTAGCTTTAACTCGTTGCTTCTTGTCTTAGCCCATGTGGACCAATTTCTCCACTTGTTCTTGTACTGTTTTGTTTTCAAGGGCAGCTCCGTGGCTTTGACCAGGCTGCTGCAAGGATGGGGCCCCTGGAAGCAGTAGGTGAGGAAAACCAGACAGATGAAATGAAAATGGAGCTCTTCACTAAGCTGTACTTGACAAGATACACCACACCACTCAACGAATTGGCTCTGGACCCTAAGCCAGAACTGAAGGACAGCACAACACTTGTTGAAGTACAGATAATTCTCATCTTTGCTTACTGCTCCATCATCCTGCTGGGAGTGATCGGAAACTCCCTCGTGATCCACGTGATCATCAAATTCAAAAGCATGCGCACAGTCACTAACTTCTTCATTGCCAACCTGGCAGTGGCTGACCTGCTGGTGAACACGCTGTGCCTGCCCTTCACTTTGGTTTATACACTCTTGGGCGAATGGAAACTGGGCCCGGTCTTGTGCCACCTGGTGCCTTATGCCCAGGCCCTTGCTGTCCACGTGTCCACTGTCACTTTGACTGTGATCGCTCTGGATCGTCACCGCTGCATCGTCTACCACTTGGAAAGCAAGATCTCTAAGCGGATCAGCTTCCTGATTATAGGAGTTGCCTGGGCAGTCAGTGCCCTGCTGGCAAGTCCTCTGGCCATCTTCCGTGAGTACTCATTGATTGAGATCATTCCTGACTTCAAGATTGTGGTCTGCTCTGAGAAGTGGCCAGGGGAGGGGCAGCTCAACTATGGCACCATCTACAGCATCTCCATGCTCCTGATCCAGTATGTGCTGCCTCTGGCAGTCATCTCCTATGCCTACATCCGTATTTGGACCAAGCTCAAGAACCACGTTAGCCCTGGGGCGGGGAATGACCACTATCACCACCGGCGACGGAAAACCACCAAGATGCTGGTGTGTGTGGTTGTGGTCTTTGCCGTCAGCTGGCTGCCCTTTCACACTTTCCAGCTGGTCAGTGACATTGACAGTCAGGTGTTAGACCTGAAAGAGTACAAACTGATCTACACGGTGTTCCATGTCATTGCCATGTGCTCAACGTTTGCCAACCCCCTCCTCTATGGCTGGATGAATAACAACTACAGGACGGCCTTCCTCACGGCCTTCCAGTGTGAACAGCGCCTGGACTCCATCCACCCCGAAGTATCAGCAGCTTTCAAAGCCAGGAAGAAACTAGAAGCCAAGAGGATTCAGTTCCCTGGGGACTCTTTCACACAACCTACCAATGTCTAAGATGTCTGACTTTAAAGAAGAAATCAATATATTGTGAAAAAAGGGATGAACCTATTTTGGTACATGCATTTTTAATGCATAGTTTTATTCATAAATGGTGAAAGAACAGTAGCAGGAAAGTCAAGGCAGGTATTATGATTTGAGGGGAGTTGATAGACATCAAGAGGATGTAACTATACAACTGCAAAGAAGTAAAAGGGAGAGGCTTTGTTTATGGCTGTCTCTAACAGGGTAAACACTCTTCATCCCTCCCATATCTTGATGACAAGTCTAAATGACAAGGGGTGGGTTTGCTGATTTTGCTGGAGGAGGGAAAATGGCTGATTTATAGCACAGGAATATTGGTGGTGGGTGCGGGTAGTTTTTGTATTCCATGTGGAGATCAGGGAGTGCAGAAGTCTGCCAGGAGAAAGAAGACTGTCTGGTGGGGGAATCAGGTGTGCTGGTTAAACCTCAAACTTTTCAGGCCCCTTCTCTCCCACAGGAATCTTTTGCAAAGACAAGGGAATTAAGAAGAGAAATACATTTCTTCTTTTTGACTTGTGCTAGACTATTTCAGACCAGAGCATTTGAAATAGATTAGGTGGTGAAAACAGAAGAGAGGAGGAAAAAAAAAAAATCAAACCCACCAAAATACTGGATTCAGTGAGAGGAAAGTTTCTACATAAAATAAAATGTGGGGTTTGGCCAATCAAATGGGATAAGAAGTCATCCCTTAAAAACTGGCAGTTGTTATGCTGGTGAGAAAATCACGAGCCTGTGACTTGATCAGTCATTCCCTGCAGATTCCTGCCTTTCATTCTACTCTGAGAACAGCTCACAAATGCAGTTCTTTAAGGTGGCATTTGAGGGCAGGGAATGCAGGCTCAGGTCTTCTGTGAGCACTTCATAAACTGCTAATATTTTCATTTTCAGGACCTGCTTAAATGTCTAATGTGTTATTAACTCCACAGGCTTTGAATTGTTGCTGCTTCTGCCTGGATAATAAAACAGCAGATAATTCTGATCCTCTGGAAAGGCTGCTAGATGGTAAAGTGCTTTTTCTTATTGTGGTTTTATGTCACATACTCATCTCATCTTGGAGCTGTTTCAATCTTTAGCCTTTGTAAAAATTAAGAACATCTGAATGACTGTAACCTGATAACAGTAAGCTATGTTTATGTGATAACTTATCAGTTATTCTGCATGCCGTAGTTAATAGTTAAATTCCTTTTTTGCTCAGGTATAAAATTTTAATCTGTTTACCGTGTTGTACACAGCAATGCTCAACTCTTCTATGTCTTTGTTCAGCCTCTTTGAACTCATTAAAGAGATGAAGAAAACTTCAGTCCATGTTTATTCCAAGCTGCCCTGTTGCTTATTGAGAATAAAAACTAGTGTGATACTTCCAGTCGAAGTCTAGTTTGATGGTTACATTTCAGCAGCCTCATTTTCTTTCCATTTTTTGTTGTTCCTAAATTCATTGTGTTCTCTCTTAAAAATTAAAACCCGAGAAAACTCCAGTGCTGAAATGTTTGCAATGTAATGAAAAGTATCAGGTCTTTATCAAGTGGAGAAATTAATCTTTGTGTATTCAGTATTTGGCACCATCCTTTAAATATCCATGAAATCATTTGGACTTGGATTTTCATGAGCAGAAAAGGGAGTTCTAGAGAATTAGCTAGTGTTTACTCGAGCAGGAAAAAGTATCCATCATTCTTAAACAGTTTTACAAAAACAGATTAATTCTCCACCATGTTCAGGACATGATATTGCCCACAAGTTATTTTTGTCTGAATATTAATAATATCCAAAATGTAAGCTCAAAACTCTTATGGGTGAGAAAGGATTATAGAAGTATGCAATTATTATGGACATCAATCACATGTATCACTTGACTCTGAACCCTTCATCAAAAGTATTATTACTACAAATAGCCTCCTTTATTTAAAACGCAAATGGTTTAAAAGTTCTGTTTCAACTCCTTTAAGCCTGTTAGAATGTGGTATATAGACAGTTTTGAAGTAACCATGACAGTGTGTGCAAAATCTACAATTGCCAGACTAATTCTCTGTAATTTTAAGTCTGCTTTACATCATTCTGTATAAAAGCAATTAATTACAAATAATCTTTCCGTTCATTTCATGATATCTTTATTTTATGGCTTCCTGAGCTTTCCCTGCAGCCATCACGCTGAGCTAGAACTGGTGCACTAATATATTACATTGCTTCCCTCTCTGCCTTGTGGAGGTGGTGCCTTGGTCAGTGCCTGCTTTAGGGGAACAAACCCGTGCACAGTGTCCCACTGCAAGGTGTGGATTTTCCCATGGGCACTTGAAGAGGGGATGTGGAAGAGCCAGCACTGACTCGTGCCTCTTGCATGGCTTTGTCACTCCTGGGACTCGGCTCCCGCACAAGCACAGCTACACACTTCAGTACCCATCATGTTTGGAGGAAAACACAGCATTTTATCATCCAAAGCCATGATATAGCAATATCCCTTGGGGTTGCCCCAAATCCCAGCTGTCAGAAGGATGTGGGAACTCAGGGTTCATACCCATTTCCCTGTAAGGGAAAATGAACCTGTAAGCCCTGGACTGAGAAGTCTGCAGGGGTCCTTCAGTTTTGCCTGAAATAGGAACCAGGATCCAGGTCTCCCCATTCACCTATTGGTGCTTTAATTATATTTTTAAGGCATTATATTCTTTTCCTGTTGCTTAGGTACAAGTTTTATACAAAGCCAAAGAATACCAGCAGCATTCACCCACTGAATAATTTGCTAGCAGGCAGCAGGGCATCCAAAAGGAAATGTCATCACTGGTTCAGGGCAAGAATTTGAACTAATGTAGCTCAGTTTTCATCAGTGTGATCTAGCCAGCATGCTGCAGCCTCTCCTCAGGCAGCAAAGTATGTCTTTTTAGAGCTGTTCTATTGTTCAATTAAACATTGAATATCATGGTTTTATGGGCAGGAGCTTATGACCTTTGCATGGCACTCGGGTTCAGGGACAAGGATACCAGAGCAGATACAGACAGTTTGGGTTAGGCCTCCTCCCTCATTCTCCATGAGTGCATCCACTATAAAGATACTGCAGGCAGGGTGAGCTCCCTGGGACTAATGCCATGCTGAGCTCTGAGTGGGTCTTGCTTTGGACTCTTATTTGGGGTTATAGAAATGCAACCTATCCACCACATAGATGCCATCAGATGTGATCTAGCATCCTAGCTGGTCACCAGTTGACCTCCGTGGAAGAACACGTTTTGATGCCTTGCAAATTTTACTGGCAGAAATGTGTCTCTGCTCTTTGGCAGCAACGCAGTCCTGAACAGTCCATAATTACATAGGTGCAGCTGCAGCTCTGTGCTCTGCCATCACTGCCTGGGCACCAGGCAGCTCGAGCCTGGAGGCAGAAGAGCTGCACTCATGCACTTTCCCGAGGCTGTTGTGTGTCTGCCTCAGAGGAGAACACAGCCTGTGCTGCTTCTGGACAAGTGCTAAAGTCAGACCCCTGTCAGGGGTACAGCCAGGGGCTGTAAGTGGAGAAGCAATCCTGAGTGAGCTTGCTAGGGTTTTATGGGAAGCCAGTGAAGATGGGGTTTTGGTATGTGGGGACCATGCTGAACCCTCTCACTGGGCCCTGTGAGTAAATAGCCTTCACTGAGAGTTGTAATCTCCCTGTAGAGCTGCTGTCTGTGACTGAATAGAAAGTACATAATTGTTAATCTGAGAAAAAAAAATGGATTTTAGGCTGTAAGCAGTTAAAATAAAAGGACTAAGCCCTGACAGAAAATGGGGTTAATATGCATGTATCTATTTATATACAGATTTTACGTCAGAGCTGTGCAAAAGTTGTTCTGTAGAATAAGTGTGTAGAAAATAGTTGTCTGTCTGTATAAGCCTGCCTTCTATACAATGTGTAATGGACATACATACCTTGTCAACCTACTAATAACTTAGGTTAGATAGCACTAAGAGTAATAACAGAATGGAAAATACTCCCTACATTTTATCTGTCAGACCACAAAAAAACCCCAAAAAACAAAACACTGAATTCACTGATTAGTATAATCCATTTCCTTGCTTCATCATTTCTAAACTCTCTCCAGGATTTTCTTACTATAATCCAGATCATGACCTTAAGCGATGAATTTTGTCTTTGGATGTCTGAGTTATTTACCTAGTACTGTCATTATAAATGCCACTCCACAACAGGGGAACTACTTTGTGCCAAATTACAGGTTCTTTGCCCTGAAAAACTGTGAGATGTATGTAAATCCGTGCAAGATTGGTTTTGCTAAAGACCTGTGTACTGCAGTACAAATGCTTATTTATGCAATCAGTAGTGATTTTCATATTTTCAATTGGCTGTCATTTTAAAAGGAAATCAGTACAAGTATAGTGAAGAACCCTGAAGCTGGTAAAGCTGGAGAAGTAAGAAAGTCACAGGATGAGCTGCTGCTTCAAGAAGAAAGAGAGAGCAAGAACGAGGCTAGTGAAGATGTCATTGATTTATAGACTTTCGTTCCTCCTTTGGTCTGGGCAGCCAGAAAAACGTGTAGAAATGAAACCAGGCCAAATGAAGACATATGTACGAGGAACAGTGTTGCCCAGGGAAACTGAGGAACTAGAAGAAATTCCCATGATTTTTTGAGCCTTAAAACTCACATCATGTTCTCAAGGATGTGTACATTACATCACCTAAATGCAATACAGCTGAACAGCTCTATACTGATAAGATCAGAAGCAATGGGTGTGTTATTAATTCTAGCCAGGATATGGGATGAATAATGCATACAAGCTCCTCATAAGCTCATTTCAGATGGGATATATGAAAAGATTGGTGCTTGCATTAAAATCTTTTCCCTCTCAGACTTCACTGAGCTCCTGTGGAAGGAGGCGAGCTTCAAACTCTAAAACTTAAAGACAGTGGAATTACATTTCTGATGGATGGAGGCACAGTTTAGCTTGAAAATATAATTTTTGTTTTGCTGATCTGCATAGGAGAAAAAGGGTGTAGTTTGCCTCTTGGACCTGCAGCTGAATTTGCACAAGTGGAATTTATAAGAAACAGACTTTTATTTGCACATTTCACAACCCTCATAATCTACTAACTCTGCTATACACGATATCTTCTACAGCAGAATCCATGCTTACACATTTATTGGGTCAAACTATTTCTATCCTTTCAAGAAAAGAAGTTTAGGACAATTCTCCTATTTATTAGCATCCTTCAAAATCAGTTATTTGTAGCCAACTGGGTTTTAGAGTTTGTTGGCAGTACTGTGACTTATTAATTTATTTAAGGTAGCCAAGCTGGTGAAACAGCTAGCCTTGCTCTCATTGTACTCTGGCCTGGGGCAAGCCCATCTCAGCAGAGCATGGCTACAGTTCCTCACCAAACCAAATTTGGGGGTTGGAGCTGAGACACCCTTTCCCAGTGGATTCTGAGGATTGCTCCCAGGAACCGAGCTGGGGAAATATTTTTCAGTTTTTCAGTGCTTAGAATCTTGGATTATGCCGCTGTGAGGACAACGCGTGTTGCATTTGGCTGTGCTTCATCCCAGTTGCACTCTAAAGTAGACGACTCCAGTGTGCAAGTGCCACGTGTCTGCTGCCTCTCCAGTTCAGTGTAGCCCAGCTTCCAGAGAAGCTCTCAAATAGAGCTGTCAGAAAGTGTTTCACAGGCACCCTTGGACTCAGCATGTGGAAGCTGCATAGTGTCACGGGGAGACTGAGGGCAGTGAGTGATGACAGGGTAGTTGTGGCGGTTCCCCTCAGGGAGCTCATCCTTGGCCCTAATTAAAACTTGCTTTTATACCTCCCACTCTCAAGCACTGATGTGTCCTGAGGCACCAAAATCTGATGGCCAGTTCACATTAATGCGTGAAGTGAGTGGTGGTAGACTTCAGCAGTGCATTTCTTCTCTGTGCCTCCATCAGCTGTACTACTCAGCAGAACTGAACTGGCAGGGAGATCCATGGGGAAAAATATTTTACAGATAAGAAGCGTTAATGTTCTTGTACCGACAAGAACACTGGCTGATGGGTGGTTTTGCAAAATATAAATGCTTTCAGACAGAGCTGGATGCAGCCATGGTGGGATGGGTGTGTGCAGCAGCATGAGGCAGATGCTTGTTCATGCCAGTATGAGCAGTACTTGTTCATGCCAGTATGATGTGCAGGAATCAAGAAACCTCTTCCAGTTTCCATTAATTCCTGCTTCTGTAGGTGACAGGTGATAATTTAGCATTAGGGATACGCTATGGTTTTCAGTGTTGAGATCTCTCATGAGTCATATTAAGCCAGAGCAATGATTGCAAGGACAAGTAGAACTAAAAATTATGAAAGGGTTAAGCTATAACAAAGTCAGTCTCACTGTGCATAGCAGGTTTTCTTTCTTCTAATTTAAAATTCCATGGTTATCTCAGATAACTGGAATCAAAGGTAGAGGAAAGAGAGGAAGAGAACTCATTTCATTCAGAATCCTTATTTTATTTGCTTGTTTTCTTCTAATGGGGCAGCAAAAGGATTTATATCCAGCTCAGTGTATAATTGATTACCAGGACGTAAATTGAAATTCAAAATCATGCTCTCCATAATTGCTATTCAAAAGCCTAAGCTTGCAATATTCCCTGAAAGTATGCTCTCTGATTTATCTATCTCATTCATCATGCTTTCCCTCTGTGCTATGAATTCTGATTTTAAACCTCAGAAGAAGCTGCCTTTCTGACTCTTAAGTTAGCTGGAAACCCCAATGGGGTGTTGTCTTATTCTTGATAAACTACTATGTAGTATCTCTCCTGTTCTCTTCTTCTATCTTAGGCTATAAGAGCAAGCAGCAACTTTCTCTAACCTTACTTTGTGTTTATTATTTAACTGTTCCTGACAAACTCCTGCAACACTTCATAATCTCATGTGCATCTGTTCCATATGTATGATACAGCTAATTTCTAGCTTCTCTGGCTTTCCTATGGTACAATATAGCTGTTCCAGTTCATAAAAAAATCCAGTTCATCATTTTTGTTGCTCAGTTTGCTACTTCTCTGAGACATAATATGGGTGATACCAGAATTTTTTTCTCTCTCTCTGTGAGATGGTATATATATACGGAAAGCTTGGTAGTACTATGAAGGAAATTAGAGTATTTGGCTGTACAATGCTAAGATCTTGGTTTCTGAATAAAACCTGGAAGTCCTTCAAATGACTATGCAAACCCCAGTAATTTAGCATTAATAAGGCAGCAGAAAGTCCTGCATGGGTGCTTGACAGGACAAGATGGCAGGATGAGGCAGTCATGTGACTTGAAAAATACTGCACTTTGGCTCAAAGAGGTATTTTGCTTACCTGTTTTGTCCTGATACAAGGGAAGTTGCTTGTCCCTTCTGCTGGCAACAGGTGCTCATAGTGTGGGCTCTGCTGCTGAAAGGGTAGGATCCTGGTAAACAAAACACACAGGCCTTTGTGTGTGATGCTGGCAGAACTATACAGCGTCCTTGCATAACTTCCCTTTCATATTTGGTTTCTGATCTTTCCACCCAGTTTGCTACAGAAGAGATTTTCCTCTTGGGATCTGCAAGTGACAATCCTTCACGGTCTGTTTACAGCCTTATCTCTTCAGAAATCCTAAACAAGTGACATTTAAACAGTGGGAAAGAGCCAACAGTGCAAATAGGACTACAGCTCTATCACAGCAAGCCTTCCTGTTTGAAACAAGTGAAATGCTGACTCATGAGAGAAGATCAGGTAAAATGGGGAAAGTCAAAGCACTGATGACTTTTTTTGTCCCTGTGCTTGTGATTTCAGATTAGAAGCTGCATTAATATTTTTCTACAGAAGTTACACCTAACCAGTATCACAGTTGCTGAGATGAAAAACAGATTAAAGAGGTAAACTATCAGGACTGCTTTTCCCAGCACAAACAGACTGAAGTGCACTTCTAATCTTTGTACTGTTGTGATTCTTGGTGTTGGTGTCTGTAGCTGAACCCCTTCCAGCTGATGTGCTTACTGCTGAACGTCTTATTGCAAAAATAGCTAAAAGATAGAGAAAAGCAAATTTCAGTGACAGATGCTTTTGAATATACACTTCCAACTCCATTTTATTCCTTTGAAAATCTTCCCATAGACTATTTCATGTCTTTAGATATTATGTGCCCTTAGCTCACATAACCTGTTCATTGAAATTTCCATGAAATTTCATTGGACCTGTCCTACCACTCTGACTGAAGGTGGCTAAGTAGCAGGCCTTCATTTTCCCTAAATAATTTGCAGCCCTAATTAAGCAGACATTCTCTCAGGTGCAGTCTGGAACACCCTCAGGATGGAAAGCTTGTAGACACTCTACTGTCCTTGGTAAAGTCCTGGTTCATCCATGAGGATGTACCAAGTATGGATGATCAGGCCCTCGAGAGCGCTGTCCATCTGCAGGTCTCCCTAAGATTAACATCTGGTAAAGCTAATGGAAAGCATGTGCTTTGCATGTCTAACCACACTTCTTTCCTTAAGTTGGAGCCTACACCTTAGGATGTCAGTGAATAGTGGCTTTTACCATGTTACTTGTTAAAAAATGGGTGTTCCTTTCTGTATTTCCCTGTATGTTTTAGAGACCATAGCCCCTGCTCAGAATCTCACCACAATAACCCTCCTGAAAAGGTGGAAGACCCCTCATATAGCCAGGTTTTTTGGTCTGCCCCATTTCCTGGGGCATTTCACTGATCACTACTGGATAGTTCCCTCCTGGCTGTCAAGAGGTTGGGCCTTAACATTCAGCAATAATTTTGGTGTCTTGAGTGTGTAACCAAGACCACTCTCATCCTTCCTTCCTACCTACCTAAGCATTTGAAACTGGAATTTTTGAGGGTTTTTTATGTCTGAAAGTCATATACAGCCATATTTAGAGTCTCATCCTCTCAGAGGCTGCTAAAAACCTTTGCCTGATGCAGATTTCAGTTTCTCACTAGGCACTTTCCAGACAGAAAGAGGTGAAAGCCAACCCTGAACACAAAAAAGCAGCCTAGTTTCTGCATCCAGCTTTAGAGAAGGACAAAATCTACACAGGGAGAATTGCCTATTAGAGTTCAACAATTCATGGGATTTTCATTTTCTATTAGCACACACAGCTTAATTGATTTTTAAAACAGCTCATTTCAAAAGTGTGGTCCTCGGCAGTGTTCCTAGTATATTTTTATATATAAAATGACTGCAGGACTGGTTAGAGGGAGATGTAGGCTATTAAGGCACAGATGTGTTCCCATTGTTTACAATCTTGGAAACACTTAATGCAGACCCTGCTGGATCTGAACACTGTGGCACCTAGCAACTCAGGAGTACTTCAGTCCTAATGTACGCTGGCAGGTATTTTATTCAGATGAACAGCGTGCCACTTGAGGTCACGATTGGTTTGAAAATCCATACTTAGGAGCTCTACTGAACTCTAAAATTATACCAGACCAAAATATTTTTTTTTTCATGGAGAAAACTAAAGACAAGCCTAATGTCTTATCTTTTTTACCCTCAATTATTTGCTGTGTTTAATACAAAGTTATTAGTTGCCTAACACTGGGACTTGTCTATCCTTTTTTTTTCTTGAGTGATGATTTAAGTGGAACTGTATTTCAAAAAAAAAGAGAAAAAAATCAGAAAAGTGTTTTTCATGCAGAAATTTGTATTACACCCTTTTTTTTTTTTTTTGCTATCACAAAATGTAGCTAAACACTTCCATTCGGTGTTTTCCAAAGCAAAGCAAAACCAGAACAGTAGGCATGTAAGCTGATGACCAGATTCTCAGCTCCCATAAATTAGGGCAGTGTAGCTCCACTGCACCTAGTAATACTCAGACCATTTATATCCCATTTTGGGCCCAGCCTGAAGAACTCTCCCTTTCACACACTCAGTTCCAAACAGGTAATAAAAAGAAACGCACTACGTTAGCACTATGACAAACTTTTTCATAGGCCCTACTTTTATCTCTTTGGAGCTTTGTTTGGATGGATTATTGGTAAATGCAACTTGTGCCCTCCATCTGAAACCCTCCCTGAGGCAGGAGGGAGAACACAGGAGAAAGGGGCTCTGCAAGCAAGAGCAGCCAAGGCTGTGGTCACAGCTGTTGCCAGCAGCAATGGGCACAGGGAAAGAAAGGCTGGTGAGTAACTGGTGGTTGGAAGCTCTTGGGTAGGACATTGAAATGGAGATGCCTGAAAATGGGATAAGAAGAAGAAGATGGGGATTTTTGATGCAAGAGAGCTTGAAATGACACAGTATGGGTATAGAAAGGAGAAGTTGAGGTCTTAGAGCCAGGAGGTTAGATTTTATAAAAGAGCAGCTGTGTGAAATGGTAACAGAGTCAGGGATTAGAGCTGTGGTCAGGCATGGGTAATAACAAGAGCCTTTTCCTAGGACTCTTAACCCCATATCTGTTAGGTACCCTTTTCACTCAGCTAAGTGTTTGAGTTGACAATCTATGATAATGGTGATAATCTAGTGATCTCCATACTTTGTAAGTACTGTTATGAAAATTGAAAAAATATTCAAGGACATTTAATCACCTGAGCAAGAAGGTTTAGTAGTCTTTGCATTATTTCTTTTAGTAAAAAGAAATATTTTATTCTGAGTTTGTTCTAGAAGTCACAACATTTGAAGAGATCCCAGGGAAAAACTATTTTCACTGATTTTAAACCTGATGCAGTTCCCTGTTTCTCCCCATTGCAAGCTGAAACCATTTCAAATTTAGCAACCCAGTGGACAGTCCAAATGAAGCCTGAAGCTCCTCATCAGCAGCCAGTTACCTTGGTTTGAGTTTCAGCAATCCAGCTGATGGCTGGCAGTGGCTCCTTCATCTATTCCTGTTCCCATAGAAACACAGAGAATCAAACTTAGGTAAAGCTTTTTTTTCTTGCTTTTTTCTTTCTTCTTTTTCTGAAGGAAAGAATAGCAGCAAAGATGTTCATGAAGTGCTGATTGTTTTCTGTGACCTGAGGCTCTTTATCTTTGGAAAGTAAGATAGAAAGTAAGTAGTAGAAAGGCAGAAAGTAAGTAGCCAGCTACAGAACCATAAGATCCTGTGGAAATGACAGGAGGCTCAAGTGAGATAGAGAGGTTGAGATGTTTTTTCAGACAAGCATACAGACTATGAGTCAACAGCAGTACAAGATCAGTAAGAGTTTACCAGATGAAAAAGTAAACAAAAAAGCATGAAAAAACCACCTGTAGGTGTGAATTCTTCTCTTTGTAATTTAATAGATTCATTGATTCTAGTAAGGAACAGACTGTATTGTTTGGGTTTCTTTCATTATTCCATGTGCAGACATGATCAAAACATTTGCTGAAATTGATTTCTTCCTTTTGTTGTAACTATTTTCTGTAAAACTACAGCCTGGTTGATTTGTGAGAGCTTGTGCTCACACATCTTTTGGGCAATATGGTGCTTTCACTTAATTCTCCTGATATTATTCTGATTCTGTAATGGTGCAGAGGAGCAGCAGTTAGCCCAATGAGCGTGTTTTACAACACACATTCCTGTAAAAATAAGACAAATAAAAATAAGACTTGGCATTTAAAGGTGCCAAAAAGGAGAAGAAAGTATCTCTTCCAGGATGGCATCCCTTCTGCCTCAAAATTGGTGGATTTCATCAGTACTGTGAGTTCTGTGCAGCCCTTCAGAGGGACCTCGACAGTGTGGAGTGATGGGAAGAGAAGAACCATCTGAAATTCAACCAGGACACATGCAGGATCCTTCACCTGGGCAAGAATAACCCCCTGCACCAGTACAGGCTGGGGGCCAACCTGCTGGAAAGCAGCTCGGGGGCAATGGACCAGCAATGTGTCCTTGTGGCCAAGAAGGTCAGTGGTATCCGGGGTGCATTAGGAAAAGCACTGCAAGCATGGCAAAGAAGGTGATCCTGCCCCTCTGCTCAGCCCTGGTGAGGCACATCTGGAGTGGTGTCCAGTTCAAGGGAGACAGTGAAGCCCTGGAGCAGGTCCATTAAAGGGGGACAAAGATGATGAAGGGATTGGAGCATCTGCCTTGTGAGGAAGGGCTCAGGGAGCTGGGCCTGTTCAGTGTCAAGAAGATGTAGAGGGGACCTCATCAATGTCTGTCAGTATCTGCAGGGAGGGTGTCAGAGGATAGATCCAGGCTCTGCTCAGTGGTACTAAACAATAGGACAAGAGGCAGTGAGCAGAACCTAAAGCACAGGAAGTTCCACCTGAACATGAGGAAGAATTTCTTTACTGTGCAGGTGACTGTGCACTGTAACAGGTTGCCCAGAGAGGTTGTGGAGTCTCCCTGGCTGGAGATACCCAAGAAGCCTCTGGACACAATCCTGTGCAATGTGCTCTGGGATGACCCTGCTGGGATGATCCTGCTTGACCCACTGTGGTCCCTTCCAACCTCACCCATTCTGTGACCTTGTGATCTTCCAGAGAGACATATCACATACCAATGGCAGTGTGTCTGATTCAGACTAGTCACAGAATCATCACTAACATCCATCATGCCCAAAGGTTAACATTTTTTGGTCCTTTTAGTGAGCCATTACATGATCTGCTGGACATCCATTTAAAGCCCCTTCTCCAGACAGATTTGGGAGCAAGCTGGAAAGGTATTCATTGCAAAAGTTACCATAATGAAAAGCATCATTCTGGGAGCTAGTTTCCATATTGTGACATGATTTCGCAACATTTTTGTTAAGTTTTCATGATAATTTAGAATCTTATATATGCAGAGACTAATTTCTGTGGTCTTCAAGCCTTGGCAGCCCTGAGTTACTTCCACTGCAGCAGATGAGAGAGTTAGCTGAGCTGGTGATTGTCAAGGGAGCAAAATGGCTACAGAAAACCAAACCCTCCTTTCTTTTCTTATGAGAAATACCTATTTCCAATAAAATTGTCACATTTTAATGTAGCTATGAGTGATTTCTTGACGATTTTCATTAGTAAGGAACATTTTTGTATTTTACTTTAAGTGTATTTGCTATCAGGAGTACTTAATTTTCTTTCATCATTTTCTTCCTTGCTGTGGAAGGCAGCAATTGTACATGTTATAAGAAGTCAAATGATAGTGCATCCTGCCTCTCTTTAAAATTTAGCAGACAAAAATCTGCAATTTCAGTTTGAAACAGCTAAGAGAATTTAAAAAATGAAGTTTACAGATTGATTGATTTGTAGGAGATAGGTGAAGCTAGATTCTCTGCTTTACTATTCTTTTCTTCTTGGTGCCCTATACACCAATTCATTCCTTTTCCTTCATAGCTGACTCAGAAATGTGAACTTTAAATGTGGGCTCAATGTAACTTATTTTTATTCACAAGCTGGGACACAAGCAAGGTAACAAGACAAGCTCTTTCTTCATCAATTGTCTTTCCTATATCAGAGGACATACCTTTTGTATAGAAAAGGTCAAACTGGAAATTACAGAATGTAGGAGTTAATTTTTTAGAACATCAGAATGAATAGAAAAGATTGAATCAAAGGTCTGTCTAACCCCAGAAGGTCAGAAGAAGTGAATAATTGATGAGGAGAGAATAGTGACAGAGCAGGCACACCAGGACAACTCCCCCCAGTACATCCTGTTATCTGTGCAGCTACACACACTGCACACTGGTAATCTATATTAAATAAATCCTTGAAAGCTACAGAATTGTTATAGTTCAATGCCAACTTTTCCAAGCAAACCTGTCTTGCTTTTTATGCTTATTGAAGCATTTAAATCTCCATGGCCAAAGATTCCAAGGTTTAAATATATGTTGCATGAATGACTAGTGTTTCTTGGGTTTCTTTGCATCTAAATAATTGTCATTATTTTTTGCTGTCTCTCTCAAAAAACAAAGCTCATGAGCTTTACCAGAAGAGCCTGGAATACCTTTGCCTTGTGCCCACTGATGAAAAGATTCACCAATCATTTGCTTACCTAAAGCTGCAGTGTAAGAGAAATAGGGACTAAAACTTCAGCAAATCCTATTTAAACCAGAGGCTGAACTGTCTCCATTACTAAATGATGATTTGGGCAAAGATAAAACAACTACTAGAAAATCAATATTTAGTTATTATCCAAGGATACAGGCTGTTTTTATCTCTTTTCACATGAAATTACATAGTAATACATTCAGCATTTTGCTGATTGGCTTTTCATCAGCAAATCATTTCTTATAAAAGCAAGCAGTAGCCTAGCTATCAGCAAGAGGCAGGCATCATGCATCTCATTATTTGAGACACAAGAACCTAACAGGGAAATACTGGTGCTTCCAAATCTCCTCTGCTGTCTGTATTTAATAATGTTGCTGAGAATATGCTTGTGGTGCTTTTGAAGGGTGTTGGGCTGTCATCAAGAGATGGCTGAGAAGAGAACTTGTCTTCTGCAACCCTAGGATCAGGAAGAGCAGTGACACATGTCAGTCAGAGTGATGCTACATGCTACTGATTATATGCCATTTTTCATAATCCAGGTTTCTCTGTGTCTTTCAGTAGGACTTTTGTTTACAGAAGTTAAGACATAGGATGTGTAGGCACATCCATTCAAGCCTCAAGGAGTCATATGGCAGGCTTGATACATATGACAGGCTATGGTGGTTGAAGCAGGACAAGGTTTATTCACTTGGATGTCTGGTCTTAAAAATTATGAATGTTTGGTCATTCTGAATTATGACTTTTTTGAGTGTTGTATGAAAGGAGAGAAGATCAGCACTCCCCTTGGAAAGGATGGAAGAGGCCCTTGAGGTCAGGGGGCCTGCATACAGTTAAGGCACTGCCACCTGCTTTGTGGCATCTAACTGTGTTTAACCTGAAGGAACAGCATGGAGTTGTGTCAGGAGAAATTTAAGTTGGATATTAGGGAAAGCTTCTTCCCCCAGAGGGTAGGTGGGCACTGGAACAGGCTCCCCAGGGAAGTGGTCACAGCACCAATCCTGACAGAGTTCAATGAACATTTGGACAATGCTCTCAGGCACAGGGTGTGACTCTTGGGGTGTCCTGTGCAGGGCCAGGAGTTGGAATCAACGATCCCTGTGGGTCTCTTCCACCTCAGAATATTTGGTGATTCTGTGACAAGGCAAAAGGCTAATATTTAAAACTGCTGCCTGTCCAAATTCGCTGGTGATTGTTCAAAAATATTTTGGGCCATTGAATTGCATAAACGTGACTATTCCAGAACTTGAGGTGTAGACACAAATACACAGAACCCCTTAGTGTAGGTTATGGCAAACTTCTAAATGCTGCTGTCAGGTGTGCAGCCAGAACTGACTCAGGGTTTCTTCACAATACAGGTAAATTCAGGTTTCAGATGTGATGTACTAAAATTCCTTTCTGCCACCTTCTTTCAGATTTCACCCCCCTTCCCACAATGGAAAAGAGAGCTGTGCCCCATTGCCTTGCACTCCCCTGCCTGACTGAGTCTGTGCCCTGGGAAGGAAAGCAGCAGGTACTCCTGGCCAGAGCTGGGCTCAAAGAGCAGGAGTGAAGGTGCCAAAATGTGCATCCATCCATCACTTCTGAAGGCTCCCTATGGAGTGCACATGAGAATTTCATGTGCAGCAGCAGTGGGAAGGCCATACAGATTAGGGTTCCCTCTCCCTCAGTCCTGAGCTCTCTACCACAGCATGGGCTCTTTCAATATTTCAGCTCTTTTTGGGGGTTTATTCCCTTTCCATGTACACCAAACAAGATGCTAGCTAGCTCATTAATATTCTGCTCTGCTGTGGCTGGATCCTGAAGCTCTCATGCAGGCAACAACTCTGCTGCATTGCATGAGAGCAGCAGCGTAAGCAACAGCTGCCTAGCTCAAACCACATTATGAAACTCATAGGCATAAAATGATTAACATAATTTCTAAAATCTAAAGAAAATTTAGCCACGGCTAATTTCCCCAGGCACTCTAGAAATACCTTTTTCTTGTTTAAGAGGTATGTAGGTCAGTCAAATGTTATCAGTAACTAGCATTTAATGAGAAAGCTAATGCTCTCTCTGCTTCAGTCATCAGTTTTTCTAAAGCTGACTCTCTATTCTCAGAAATCTGGGTTGGTGGGGTTTTTTTTATATATATAAACATAAAAACAAGCAGCACAATATACAGTACAGATGAGCAATCTCTGTCCCCGTATTTCATCAGGAGCCTCTGTCTCTCCTCCTGCATTTAGCACTTGTCCTCCCATTTACTAATTCTTTAAGGACTGACCTGACATTTTACAATTTATCATGATTCAAGAGGAGAGCACAGCCAAACTGTTTCAAAAGCACACTGAACACAATTTGTACCCTGGCCCTCCAATCCTTCTTTAACAGTGTGTATTGAACCAGACTAGGAAAATGATCTGAAATATTCCAGTGTCACATATACTCTGAGCAAGAAAGGGGCAGAAGAAGACAACAGTGTGGGAGAAGAGCTGCCCTTTCCTAAGCACTCAATAAAGTGCACTGACATACACCTTAATCAGTAGGGGAATGGTAGGCTTGGTATTGTGGGCATAGTTCATATTGAATTTCTGACTTCTCTACTCAGAATCTGGAAGATCTGTTATCTGTGATAAAGACACTGTTAGCTTGGAAGTCACACAGGGCTCCCTACCTACCTGCAGTCCTGCCTGTAAGGAGTAAAAAAACCCCATGAAGTGCATTAGAGGTGCTTTCCTTCTGTTAAAAATGCCTAGCAAATTTTTTCTGTAGAAAAATGAAAACAGTCACCATCTTCTGCAGTGGCACAAAAGGAAAAATCAATTCAAATTATACAGAAGGCAGTGTGGCTCCCCATGGACTTTCTGTTCTCAGAAACAGTAAGAAACCTGAAGTAACCAGTCAGCAGCAACAATCAAAGATAATGAAGCAAACACTTCTTGAAAGGACTTATTAAACAGTACTGTCGCATCATATGATTGTGGTCTCCTCTAGCATGCTTTATTATCCACTTACTCAATATTTACAAATGTTTGATCCAGTGTGAGGGGGGGCTTTCCTTCCCTATTTTTTAGGGTTTTGAAGAGTAAATAATTAAATATCTGTATATGGAAAAGGGAAAAAATCGACACTGTGCAAGTTAAGTGATGAAAAAAAAAAATCAGGTCTGGAATGAATCCCAAGTGATTTTCATTTACTCACTGAGTTGAAACAATTCCCTTGTAAGACATTACAGATTCAGTACACAGTGCTGCTCAAGAATGACACTGTATTTATAGTGAGCTGGGAAGTATTGTGAGACAGAAATTAGACCCATTCTCTTCAAAGCTTGACAAAGGCTAAATATAATAGGATGTCTTGACAAAAGAGAAAAACAAACGTATGCAACTTATGCTAAAGAGATTTTGCTATTAAGGTAAAGGTTTCTGTTTATCACCTGCCACACACTGGTACCATTTCTCCCAGGTAGTAAACAATATGCTATATGCTTCTGATAGGAAAAACACTAATTTAAATGGTGTGTCTTCAGAAACAAAGTTGTATTCATTTATACTTATTTTTAATTAGAATTTTTGGCATGATTTAATTTTGATTTTTATAATCTAATGTACAAGACCACACAGTTTCAAAATGCTGTCCCAGGAGCTGCTGAAATTGCCCAAAGTGGTGTTGAAGAAATCCACTATTAACAGAGATAACAGTCTTCTTTAGTCTCAGTTAATAAAATCAAAATACAATGGAAAAACCCATTTGATTAAAATATCAAAGTTACCAGTTGCTATAAATGAAACTGGGTTAAAGGCATATAACATCTAGGAAGACCTGATTAAAATGGCAAATTGTAAATCCTTGGAAAGGTGAATTCCTTGCACGGAGCTGTGACTGCAGCTGCAGAAAGACTAAAGGACCGGGACGCAGCCTGTGACAGGCACACATGTCCACAGAAACATCAGGGGAGGTGACAATGAAAGCAGCCAGGCTGGCAGTGCCAGGGCAGTAGCTGAGCAGAAACTGCCACTGACAAGAGTGGCACTGACACTTCTGAGGTAGTCGAAAAAATTTCTTTTACAAAGACTTCTGAAACCTTTCCAAGTTCTCAAAAGCAAAATGGCAACACTTTCTAAAACATCTAAAATGGCTTCTTAAAAATAAAAAATAGTAACTGTCTTTCTGTGGCATTTTGGTTTTTCATTGTTCCAGTAATATGTAATGGTACTCTCCTAACCTTATTTCAATATCAGAAATATGGAATTCTACCAGAATATGGAATAACTGGAAAAGATTTCTGCTTTTGCTTTGAGAACCTGTGGGAAGACTTTCCATTTTCCCTCAAGAATCAGATGAGAGTAAAGCAAAGGGATGACAAGAGCTGGCTACAGTAGAAAATGCATTTATTAGACAGAAGCAGAACTAGAATAAAATTGTGTTAAGAGTACATGCTTTACAGGGGAAAGACCAGAAATAAAGAAAGTGTCAAAAGGGATTCTTTGATTATCAAGCTGGGAGGAAGAAAAAGTGTGAAAACAATTGAGTTTCTGAAAGATTACGGTATTATCAACATTAAGAGTGTGGATTAAAAAGATTAGCATAATTGAGAATAATTTCACATTGTGTAAATTTAGAGTGTAAAGAACTTCAAGAGGCTATAAAGGGTAAACCAGTGTTGTCAAAAGGTAAAGCATTTTCTTCCTGTCTATGTTTACTTTTCGAGTATGTTACATCATGACATTTTCAGTGAAACACTGAGATTTTGATTAAAGCAATTTTTATAGGCTGAAGTATTTTCCTAACAAAAGAAAAAAATCAAATTTTCACTGAAAACAATCTTGGGCTTTCATTATTTACAATGGAAATTTTAGAGCCTCTTCAGAAAAAGAGACATTTTCTGATGCAGGTACCTTTGGATATCCTAGAAAGAGGCCTGCAAGTGTATTCATGATGAAATAGCAAAGACAGGAATTGAGAGAAATGAAAGCAGCTTTGGAAAGGACATCTGTGGAAACAAAGACAAATGAGTGTTTTTTTAAAAAAAAATATTTATTCTAGCTTGATTCAAATCACATTGTGAGGCTGGTGAGTCATGGAAAGCAAGAAAATAATAGGATTAAACAGAGAACTGCCTTGAGAGACGGCCAAAGCTCATTCCCAAAGTGATGTCCCTTAGGCTCCTGGGTGACCAGCTGAGGAAGAGCCATCCCCTAGTGAGGGGCAAGCTGAGTTGTCCTACAAAGCTGTGGTAAAGCAGAACAGGCAGTTAATGCAGGAGATTGCCTGCACGTGAGCTTCTGATTTGGTTGCATCTGTTTGCCGCAATACGCGAGCGGTTAGCTCTGGCTCCATGTACCCAACCTATGAGCTGAAAGGACAGCACTGAGAGAAAGATTTGCAGCTAAATTGCCTGAGCAGACTAAACACAGAAAGAACATTTTAAATTAGCTGGGTTCAAATGTCGGCTCACTTCAGAAATTAGAATTAATCTGATCTATCACCGTCTCGCACATCTGTCAGCATGAGAAAATCACTAACTGGCAAGGAAACAGAACTGCCTGTCTGCCCTAGTCCAGAACAGCAGAGCTATCAGAGTTCAGGAAGGTTTTTCTTCTCTTATGAAGGGAAACTAGGGGTAGAAAAGGAAATTAACTTTAAGAGAGGAAACTTCTCTACCATAATGATAAGAAAGGGAACTCAAATAGCATATCTTCTTGTTAGGCAGAGAGAATATAAACGTTATTATGAGAATAGTCATTATTTACATCAAATAATTACGTTCTTGTAACTACTGCCTGTGGATTAATCCCTGTGAATACAAACATGGAATTACTCATTATTACTCCATGTAGTCATTGCTACATTCATGCTTCTTTATTTTGGTCCCAATCTTTATTTTCATCAAGAACATTTCCCAGTGAAGGCATGAGCCCGGGTAAGGAGAGCCCACGGTGCTCAGCTGCAGCGTGGACCACAGAGCTCATGGTTTATTCCTACCCTGTGTCAGACTGAGGGCACACATCTCAAGAGCAGCCAGAAGTACGGCACCATGGGAATACTGCTGTATTCCTTATGTTGCTGTCTGGGATGTGAGCTACCCTATTAAGTTGAGGCCATGTCAAATACTGCCATGTCAGCCCCAGGTATCTTCTTGTCTGCTTCCCAAATCCAGCTGTGAGCCCAACAAGGAGCCTTCAAAAGCTGTTTTCCTTTTTCTAACAAAAAAGAATCACTCAGAAAATGAGGCTGATGTGTGCTGGGTTGTCAGCAGGCTGCTTGGGGAGTGACACGCTGCCAGCAGCCGGTCAGCCAGACGGTCAGTCTGGACACATGCAAGAGATTATTTCTTTCCTTTATTTGTCTGAAGCTGACTTGTTGCTCAGCTCTTAATTGCTCAGTGAACAAAAAGCATGCAAGGCTCTGTTTCCCTTTCCTCACTGGTAGATCAGCTATAGCCTGTGGTGTCTAAGCAGATGAGGAGGAAACAAGTGTCTTCTGGCCTGGATCCCCTTGGGTTTTTTGGCCAGGGTACCAGAGAGTGATGATGGTAGGGAGTAAACTTACACCAAGTCCATGTGAAATGGCACAGAGGTCTAACCTCAGACTATTACAAATTATTGGCCTTGATGACCTTAAAGGTCTTTTCCAATCTAAATGATCTGTATTCCAGCCTTGGAGTAGCAGCAATCCCCTACCCTCATCTTTATGAACTATTTTTCTAACACCCCACTCCTCCTCAAGAAGCAAAGGGAGGAAGTCACTGCTGCAGAGGTGCCTCTGACCAGAGATACCAGACTGAGAGACGTGGGTCCATCCAACATGTGAGGTGTGCAACCAGGATAGACCAATCCAGCCCTAGTTTTTGTAAAAAACCAATATATTCAATTTATTCTTCTTGCCTTCCCCTCTGCAGTATGCACTTAGAGAAAGTAATCAATGAAAGAACAGTTGCTCCAATTACAACCTGTTTCCCAACTTGCTCCAGACTAGTACTCAGACTGAAACAAATGCCAAAGCTGTAGATTTCCCTCACTCTTTAAAGAACATATCTTCCCCTCAGTCTTAAAATAATCCATCTTTTCTCACATTTAGACTAAATTTAAAATGCAGTTCAGGACAATTTGGTGATGGCAGCTGATTGTCTGTCTTCAAGTGATTTTTAGCCACTGTGTTGCATTAGTACTATTTTGCATCTTGTGGCATGGAGTTAGTTCTACATTATCCATAGTACTCAGGGAGAGAGGAATGAGATGTATATAGGAGAAAGCAAAGCAAAAGGACATCTCGACATCAGGCTTGTACACCAAAAAGAGAAAAGGAAGGTCAGCAACTCTGTAATGTATTTAGGCTCCAGCAGGGGCTGATGTGAGCTGGCACACACATAAAACCTCATGCAGTATGATGCCAAAGTACCAGTTTCTGGAAGGACAAAGGTAATTACCAGAGACCTTTACTAGTTGACTGTGTTTTCCTTTCTACTTCCGTAGCCAAGTACAGGATGCTCATCCTTCCTCTTTCCCTGGTGCCTCCAGCCATGATTCAACACGATGAGCAGCACATGCTCCTTGCGACTCCAGCCGTGACCTGGGTGCTTGGGGTTCCATGCCCTGGGATGAGGTATCCCTCACACCTGAGCTGGTATCTTTATTCAACCTTGTCATTTCCCCCATTTTGTTCCTAGCAGCATGGCAAATAATATTTTTGCTGTCCAGGAAAATCACACTGTGTTCAGCAAATGCCCTGCGTCTTTACTAGTGACTTCTAAAAACAAGAAATCTTATAAAATATTCAAGTATTATCATGGGACCAGCCTGAGTTATAGCAATATACAGATGCAATGTTGACTATATTTATTTTTCAGTTTACATTACAATCCAGACTAGCAGCTTTTTATTTCTACTTTCAACTAACATACAAATAATTAAATTTTAATTGTGCCCTCTTCATGAAAAATGAAAGTGCATAGTTTATTACCAGTACTTTCAAAGCTAATTTTGACTTTCTCCAGAGGTGAACATTTGTAGTTGAAGAGTTTAAATTTGCAGAACTGGTCTACAGCAATAACTAATCCAAGCACTTTAAAGGATGAGAAAATGCAGGGAAGAATTTGTCGTTGGTGAACCTGGATGATTAAGCTAGTGAGAATCTTGATTGTCATGTTCCCTAATGAGAAAATGATTCGTTTGTGGAACAAGTCATTCATTATAGATTATTTCTTCAGCTGTGGTATTTTCTGCCTGCACTGCAGTCAGCTGTGGTCAGCATACTGTGGTGCCACAGCCTCAAATAGCTTTGTGCAGAGAGACACATTTACTGCTACTTCTGATGTGACATTATTTTTTAACAGTGAAAGAAATCTCAGGTTAACAATGCATTTTATTGTTAATTCAGACACTATTGCTTCCCATGCCATGGTCTCCAGTTGCTACTTTTTTAAATTAGCAACCTACAGTACAATTATCTCAAATACCATATATTAAATCACAAGAAAATTATACAAATTACATTAGTTGAGAGGGTGGTTTGTTAGCCATAAACATTCAAATTGACAATACTTTAGCTCTAATTGTTTGTTAATTTATGTGTTTCAATTCCCTTTATTATTGTGCTTTAATACGTTGATTTTGTCACCTCTGGGTATTTGTTTTCTCTCCAAAGATGATTAATAATTTATGCCAATCATGATACATAAGCCTTGAGAGATTCACAGCTTTATATAAGCGTGTGAGATTTAGAGGTGCATTTTTTAATGGTAACACAAATTATCAGCACATTATTCCCTCACAGCTTGCTACTCTCTGCCCTTCTCAGCTGTTCATATTTCTGGAAAAATCTCTTCTAGCTCAATCCTTGGTCATACAATCATTCGGAGTTACTTGGATTTAATCTCTGACTGCAAATGAGAAAGCAAGGTAATTTTTTCTTTAGTGAATTATATTTATTTTTCTTGACCATACCAACTGCTATTTTTCTATTAAAAAAAAGTAATTAATTCAAGGTGAACAACTGTGAAGGACAAACTTGAAATGTAGGCAACAGCTCATCCCCAGAGATGAATCACTGTAAGTTGAATGGGAACTAAGAACCTGACTGCTGTGAAAGTTAATGTATTCATGCAGCCTGAATGGCCACAGACCTAAGTGAAGGCCTTTCATAGGTTACAGAAAATGAATGAATTACCCATCCTTAATTACTGAAGTCCTCAGAAGCAGTGGTGCCCAGAAGAATATGAGTCAGTCTCAAATTTGAAAAAATAAGCAAACAAACAAACCAAAAAGCCCGCCAACCAAACCCAACCCCCCAAAATCTCCAAACCTTCTTTTCTTCTTTGGATCAGGTTAGTCCAGTAAAAGACCTCTGGAATAAGACATATGTACAGTTTGACCAGGAAACACCAGAAAGACAGCATGAGAAACCCATGGCTGAACACACTTAGGGGACTGGTTTGGGTATTGACACAGGAGCATGGTAAAACAAGGGCATTGTTAAGAAAATGTAGCTGGTGATAAATGCTTTATTCTGCTTGTGCAGGAGCACGCAAGGGATTCACAGAAAAAAATTGTATCTCTGGAACATTCAGCAAAAATAAAGGCAGGTGAATAAAATAACAGTATTGTTTTAAATTTTATTTTTCTGCTTAAAACCTCAAACACTATCCATAAGAAGAAAGAACAATGAGTCAAAAATGGTATTGAGTTGTAGAAGTTAAGAATGCAACTGTGCTACAAATACTCTCCAGAAAATAGGTTTACGAGGCTTATCTCAGTGCAAAGCAGCTCTATCATTTACATAAGTGCATATGGATCCTCAGCCGTTGCCTCTGGACAGGTTTTTCAGGTGTGGAAAAGCAGTAACCAGTGTTATACCTGGTCTATTTTTTTTTTCCTTGAGCATGCAGATTTGCTGACCTCTCTGTTCAGTCTGTGGGTTTTTTTCCCTAGGTCTTAGGGGAAAATATTTAAACATATAAGCAACTCAGAGCACTGAGGAAAATGAAAAACTTCACTGTCTCCTGGTGATAAATATGGAAAGGGTAGAAATGAGCAGATGGCACACTGTACACCATCATCCTTGCTGAGTATATACATATATAAAAAAATATCTCCATCTCTGTAACAAAATTAAACCTGCCACACGTAATTCAAATATCCTCTCCCCTAAAGATTATCTTGTTTCCTGCAGAAACTCAGAAGCTCTCTGTGAGAAACAGAGATTTTTTTAAAAAATTACATTACATTTTTAAATTATTAGATATATCATAATTTTCTTTCAGATTTCAGCTATAGTCATTTTATGCTACTAATGCAGTGCAAAGATAAACCAAGTTAGCTTCAACAGTTTACCTGTTAACTTTATCTAATATCTGTATTATCATCACTTTAATTCACATACTTAAATTGATAGAATTTTATGGTTTTAAGTAATTTTCCAGTCATTGTGAAGTCTGCTATAAAGTTATGATATTTTTTTACATTCACCTTGGCTTGGTTTATCAAGGGATAAACAAAAAGGGAATGGAACAGTGAAACAATCTGTCTGAAAAAGAAGTAAAAATTCTCCACTGTAGCTACAGTTTCAATAGGACAAACACTGATTGTCTAAACAAGCAGTTAGGCAGCTAAAATAATTTTAAGAATTATCTGGTGGAGGTTTCCAACAGAATGATCACAGCATTTACTCTAAGAATTAAGGAACACACAACATAGTGGGACGTGTAAAGGCTATAAAATCCAGACTTTCACTTCACATTTGCATCTGGTGGCTTGGAATCTGCTATTAGATCTATGACTTGAAATGCTAGTAAGTGATAGGAATATTCATAACAAATTATTATTGGATAAGCACAACTCTGTACCCTCATATCAAAAACAGATTTTCAAAATCCCCTCCTGATATTTATGATGACCAAAATATACTTGGACACACACCCTCACCTTTTCTTTCCAGCTATGAGGTTACCATGAAAATGACCTTTTGAAAGCTGAGATGACAAAGCTGTGCTAAACTAGATTTTAATAGTAGAGTCTACTTATGTCTTGTTTTGTTAGGTAGGCTTTTTTGATCTAAAGTTAAAACCTGAAGCAGTTGTGAAATATTTCATAACTGATGCTTTTCTACTGCCTGTTTCCAAATACAATCTTTGTGGTAAGATGCATAATCTAGATGGTTTAGAGGCTAAATTATTCTAACATTCAGCAGAATAATAATAATTTTGTCTGCAGAAAAGCAATATCCAATATATTTTCATAGTAAAATGAGTACAGAAAAGACAACTGGAAGAGTAAGATCCATCTCTTTAGATGCAGTACAAGTCTTCAAAAGTAAAATATGTTAAATTTTCTATTATCTGAATTCTTCTGTGGTCACAGATGTTCTCTCCACTTTCATTTTACTTATTGATGAGAGACAATCATGTATTTAGCCTAGTCACTTTATTGCCTTCTTTTTATCATGAAAAATATGCTCATCTGAAGTAATTCTTTGAGTCTTGCCAAAAGCTGGTCCATGAAATTAGAAACAATATAGAAACCTTACTTGGCCTGTCCTTCTTGAGATATTTTATATGCAAAAGACAAAGCATAACTAGCTTTATGCTTACTATAAGCATGTCTTAAAATAGTGGTTATAGGGTTGAGTAGATGGGGCAGGATCAGCTCCCTTGATCTGCTGGCAATGCTGGTCCTGGTGCACGTCCTCTGTTCTTCAGAAGGGTTGCAAGACAACCAGGTGATGGGTATCCTCATGTTAGGGAAGCTCTAAGTAAGGGTACAAATTCATGTAGACTTTGGTGTGCTTATAATGGGGGCTATTTATTCCAGCAGTGCTTTTATTCTGTAGCCTCCTGTAATACTCTTTAATTCCCATTTCAACTTCATAATATGGAAATACAGCCAAATTAAAACCTCACCTTTAATTTTCCTCACTGAAGGCCACATGGTCTAGATAAACAGATTAGTGGACATTAAAAGTTCACAGTGGTGCTGAAGGAGCAAAACAGACCATTTTTGCAATGCTCATAGCAATACTACTAGTAAATTCTTGTTTAGAGACCTTAATAAAGAGTCCAGGAACAGCTGGATCCTGAGGTGCAGAAACAATGTGATTTCCCAAAAATATTAATAGAGATACTAATCTATGAAGGAAGGACAAAAATAATCAGGTCCTGTGTTCCTGATGGCTTCAAAATGGGTCTTTTTGCCTCACTGTGATTCAGAAAAGGAAGCTGCTGCAGCAGTGTTTGATATGCAGTCTGTTGATTGTTTCAGCAATGCTAAGGCATCCTTCGAATTTTGAAAGGTCGGGAAATGCTGGGCTTGAGAGCTATGTTTTATCAGCTGGAACTGTGAACTCAAAGTCTGCTGAAAAATGCATCTTCTCAGAGTCAAGCACTGCCATGGCTGAGAAAGAAATGGTCTCCTGCTCTCGGAGCTCCCAGCTCTGGCGCCCCGTGGCAATAAGCAGCCAGATTATTCGTAAGTCAGGATCTAATGCAAGAGGAACTATCCCCATAGGACCCTTAAACTGACAGAGTAGGTAAAAAATGGTACTAGAAGCAGACTTCTTCTGTGTAGGCCACCCACTGAAGAAATACATCTATTTTTCTTACATGTCCCATGCCATATATTAAGAACATCAGTTACTAATTTAAAGCAAATTTGAAGAATAAATAGGACTCATCACAAATTCTATCATTTATCTGAGGAAATTACTACATTCCCTTCACTCCTTAAGCTGTGTCTCAGAAAGTTGCTATTCTTGAAAAGGGGAAAATATATAATAATTCTAGACCCCCAAGTGGTTAACATGAATTGCTGAGATTGATTACTCTTAAATATAAAACTTAAAATTCAGTGGTCTAAGAACATAGTGAAGGCTTGACTTTTTATGTACAGAATATAAAACTGCCTCCAAGCCTGTTAATATATTTTATGGCATTAATGCATAAATATTCTTAAATGACCATTTGTCTTATGGCTTGTTAATGTTAACAACGGGTTAGCATCTGGATTAGAGCCAGGGCAATGTCAAAGTGTGTTTATGAAAATGTCCACTTCACTAAAAGGATCTGAAAGCACAATTTAGTTTGACATCTTTCAGAATTTGGACCATATATGTGTGTACATATGCCAAGGTCTTGGGGAAAAATAATGGGTAAGAAGAAAGTTTTACAGACTTTTCTAGTGCTTGAAAACACCTATAATTGTATAAAAATGAAAGAATAGTATTCAAATGCAAATGGTCTCTGACCAAAAAAAAAAAACCAGTAAAGAAATTTATGTCAATTGACTTTGGTCTCCAAGAACAGAGAAGAAAAATGGAAAAAAAAAAAAAAGGCCTTACTAGCTTTTCAAGTACATTACTCAGAACATCAAATCTAGAGTCAACTCTTTTTATACTTGAAAGAAACAGCTACAAGTGAAAAATTGTTTTCAAAAAGAAGCTATTCATTTTAAAACAAACACAAATGCCATGGTTGAATTAAAGTAGCTTAAAAGATTTAATCAAACAATATCAATTTCCATTGGGCCTTCTCACTAGAGTTTGGTTGTTGTGTGGCACAGGTCAGAGGCAGAAGGTGAGAAGCTCTGTTTAGCCATGATTGAAGTTTCCTGAACAGAAGAAACCCACGAATGGTCGACAGATGTGACCATAACATCCAGGACAATGATTTCCCACATCAGTTACTGCAATGAAGATTATCCCAATAGTAACAGACTATTCTAAAGTGTACCTTTAGTTTCCTCAGCAAATTGATGAAAATAATTTCACAGATTTTCCTTTCCAGGGAGAGACAAGAACAATATCAAGTTCAACCTTGATTCAACAAAGACATGGTTTTGGTTGGATTGGTTTGGTTTTTTTTTCAAATGACAAGTACCTTTGAACAGTAATAAAATCTTATCCTGACAAATATGTTTATTTTCAGGTAATATGCTGGGTGCCCAGCCATCACTCTGCTTCCATGTTCTGATCAAACCAGTCTGTTAAAACAATTTTTCACACAGTTTCACACTGTTCCTCAAAAGCTTTGCAAAATTAGTGTCACTAAATAAGCACATTACATTATTCTTCTTGCTGCTTACAAAAGGCACCCTTAAATTTTCTTGCCCTACCTTCACACTGCTTGATCCTGCAGAAATAGGATATCCTACAAGCCAACAATTGGTCCCTGAATCCTACCACTGTAGACTCTTGGGCACCATGCTTGGGTATGCATGGGTGTAACTGCACACTTCAATGAAGAGAAGAATGGGGCTCAGTAGCTACCATAATTTTGCTGGTAAGTTCTGCCCAAAGAGAGAATAGGTTTATCCTGGAACCAATCAAGTATCAAAGCAGGATGATACAGTTGTTTATCCAATCACTCCATGCAAGCAACAGCCTAGCAAATCTCCTTCAAGGCAGGGAGATCCCTCTGTTGCTGGACAAAACAAAATATTGTGTTATTTCCTTACTTAAATAAGAAGTGCGAGAAAATGGGATTTCAAGCAGCTGCATTTACGGCTCTGCACACTTGTCAAACCAGCCTGCAGAGTCTGGGAGTCAAGAAAGCCAGAGGGCAAACTCAAATGCAAATAAATTATGTACTTGAAGGACACTTGTGGTGGTCCCAGCTACATTCACACCCAGCAAATGTGCACAAAGCTTTGGTTTGGCATGCTATTTACTTATTCATGCATGTCTCCTCCTTTCTCAATGCCTTTTTCAATAACAGGGAGGTTACAAGTGAAAGAACAGAGCACGGTCTTAAGTAGCCACTAACTGATTGTCATACAGAATAGTTGTGTCTCACAGTCAGAGTGGGAAGCCTCATGCCAGCAGGTACAGAAGCAAGCCTTCATTCAAGCACACTGTGAAACCATTAGCCTACGATCCCTGTTCAAAGATTTTTCTTCTCAGTCGCTATCAGTATTTTTCACAAAGTGACTTTAGATGAACTGTGGTCACTTTGAGTTTCCTCACTGAAAAAAATCAGTGATCTCCCGCAAGTAAGGGGACATTTCATTTTTCTACAAAATAAATAAGGAAGGCACTGCTCCTCAGGAAAGGCATTCTGTTGAATACCAGGGCTCCACAACATATTTCAGTGCTCACTGTAAATAAATCACGTGCCCGAAGTCAAACATATAAAAAAGCATGCCAAGTTGAGATAAATTTATCTGCCTCAAAATTTTTCAAAAATAAAAAGCAGCTCTCTCAGAAGCACCTTGTAGTCATCTGCACTAGAGTACTATTGTAGTAGTTAGTGAAATCAACTTGTTTAGGAACTCCATTTGGTCTGTTCTAACCTCCAGGGAAAAGGGATGCACTTTGGGTTAATTATGCACAGAAGGCCTACTACATCTTCTCCTTGCAAAACTTCCTTTAGTGTCATAGTAGCCAGAAACAGGAGGGAGCCACTGGACCATTTTCTCAGAAAAGTTACGAAGGCTTTTCCATCCCAACATCTAATTAGCTTTGGAAAAATTCAGTGCAGTGAAGTATGCTGCAAATGGAGTGTGAGGTAAAAATAAAATACTGTCTATGATGGAAAAATAAGCTTCACAAATTTACTCTCTCAACACTTAATGCTACTGCCAACAGAGATTGGTATTTAGTGTTTTCATGACAAACAGATACTGAGATTGCCCCTGTATCTATACACAGCACTGCTCAGGGAATGATATTAGAGGAGACTGCAGAGCATAGGAAAAAAAACCCTTTAGTCCATGAAAAAAAAAAGGAAGGTGAGTGAAGGAAGTAAATATTAGTCATAATTACTGAAAACAAAGAAAGTTTTTGAGAGGACAAAGTAAGTGAAGGATGTGAGTAAAGCAAGGTGGCAAACATGTGCATGGGGAAGGTGGAAGACTGCTTACAAGGCAGCCTTTTCTGTGAGCCTGGAGAGGTGATTCCAGCTTTGAGACTCACTGTTCTGGGCAGAAAAAATAATTACATTCCTCATGCATTTGTCTTGTTTTGGCAGAGGTTAGTTGAGGGACCACTGCAACCCAGCTGGGTATCTCTATGCTACAAAGCCACTTCAGAAGGAAGTGAGAAAGAGGAGAATCCCACTGGAAATGTTAGGGCAGTGATAAGCAGTAACAAACATCAGCAGCAGGCTTATCAATGTGCAGGCTCCGGATGGAGAAGAAATTTCATCCCAAAACAGGCTATCATGGCAGCATCATCCCTGGGTCTGTCAGCAGCAGCAGCTCTGTATGGGACACAGCCAGCCAAGGGCAGCAGACCAGAACTGCCTGCAAGAAAACAGAGCTGGCCCTTGGGGTGTGTGGGAGGCAGCACTAAATGCATGTCCATTCAAGCTCACCTTCCTGGATGCCACAGCTGCCAGAAAAATGAATGCTTGGGATTAGTGCCCGTTGCATAAAGAAACAGTGTCTGCACCTACAGAAGCTGTGGTGATAAATACTGATTTCTTTCATTTTGGCCATGACTATTTCCTCTCCATCTGTTCCCCAAGGTATAAACCATTTTTCTGGAGAACCAGACCATATTGCTGGTCCTCTGTAGGTACGAGATGGCATCACTGATGGCCCAAGTGACAGTGCTGCTCAGTCAGTTGCTTGCAACTAACAGTATGGGAACAGATGACCTCAATAACCCCACTGGTGATGATTTGAGCAAGATCAAAGTGTTAGCCAGTATGCTCATCTGCTTTCCTTTTTTTTCTCTGATTTCTGACAGCAGAAACAGAAAGGACAAGTAGAGTGCAAGTGCACCCACTGCACACTCCCTACAAAGAGTTTATAGGGACCTCATCAAAATGTGCCTGTAAAAGACACCATTAAGGTGACTGGAGCAGAAAAATAATATTCTGAGGTTGTGTTTGATTCATGCATTAGATATCATAAGCTCAGGAGAGTTCATGACATTGTGGATCAGTGTCAATCAATGTCAATCAGTTGCTGATCAAAACAGATTGTCCTAGGTTACAATGTAAATTGTGCCCAAGGTATGTATTCTATCCCCATGAGCCGTTGGAGCCAAGGTGGGGCAGTGTTTTCCTTATCTTCTGTTAACGAGCCCAACAATGCCTTGCCACATGACTCATAGATAACTTCCTCTGGGAGTTATCTCTGTTTAATGGGCCATCAAGGACCCACTGCATGACTCATAGAATGAGATCATCCCATTGTGAGATGCTCTGCCCAGGGGGAGGAGCCAAGCATTCCCACCTGCATATAATCCAGGGTTTGAGACCTCACAAGCAGCTTTTTGTCCACTGGACTCCCAGAGGAGACAAGAGCTACCAGACGGAATCACTGCTTTGACAAGAACATCTAATCTGGTTCCACTGCATTCCTGGAGGAAGACTGGACCCTTCTCACCATCACTGGACCCTTCTCTCTCAGGATCATCTCTACTCCACCAGAACCACATCTGCCACTCCAGGAGGACTTACTTTTGGACTGCTTCAAACACCCTGACCAACAGGGTGTCAGGTTGTATTGTTCCATTTATTTTATTTTACCTTTTTTTCCCTCTCTTCTCCTATTAAATTGTATCTCTGACTGGGAGTCTCACTGGTTTTGCCTTCAAACCAGCACACAGATTTAGCTTGTCCATGTATGTTTTGTCTCTGCTCAAACTGTATCACTTGCATGGACTGAAAATTATGGATTGCAAATTTTACCTTGTAACTGATTTGCATTATACACATACCACTAAAGCCTTATCTTAAATTAGCAGGTCTCCAACCCTTAAGGGAAATACATTGCTTGGACTCTGCCTTTATACTGCAGTTAAATAAATTTGCCTTTGATGAAGTGAAATAACTCTGAAGTCTGCTTTGTAATTCATGTGTGATTTCAACGTCTTCTGAAGTTATTCTCTCAAGGTTTTTTGTCTCTTGCTGAAGGGACAATTCACTCTTCACACCAAAGAGTCTCTTCAAACTGAAAAACCAACTGTGCTTGAATTACGGGACCCATAACATGCATCTGACAATTCCTGAACAATCTGATACTGGATTTATTTCATATGGATATATGTATTGTGCTCATTCTATAGAGCTCTAAGCAATTAATAGCATTGCAGTCCAATGCTCTACATCACTGATATTTGTCAGTGTTGCTGAGCTGTGACTTGCCTTCCTAGATACCACTGGGACAGGAAGCTGAGCTAGAGATTAATTTGTAAATTAATCCAGGCAACCAAATACAAATGTCTCCTCAAAGGCTAAAGACCTGCTCAACTCTGTCTCAAAGTCCAACTATAAACAGGTTCCCTACTAGTTAATTTAGAGGGATTAATAACTGGGTTACTTTATAATTCACTTCAATAAGACCTGGAAAAAAAGAACAATAAATCTTGTCTTTTACCCAACTGCCTGTTCTGCAGTCTGTTCTGCACCTATGAATGATTAGCATCAGGTGAAAAATAGTTCCCTGAAGGTTGCTACTGGCAAGTCCCATTCATTCCTGAATCCTCCTGAAAACAGTTAATTAATTCTCCAAGATTTCAGACTTAAGTCCTGACATCCAACCTAAGGGTGAATCACATCAGTTTCAATTAAGAGACCTTTAATGACCTTAGCCATTAATTCAAATCTTCAGCAGTTTCACCAACTATCCAGTGCATGTTTGGGTGGGGTTTTTTTTGGTGGTTTTTTTTTCATAAAAGACCACTAAAAACCACCAGATGCCACTGGCATTTTTTTCCTTTAAAAAGACAATTTGCTTATTATTTTAAATGTACGTCTTCCTGGAAAAGTTACTGAGGGTTGGAACGTTGCAGCATTTTGAGATCCTAGGACCCAAGGCACATAAATTTTAGTCACCAATGCAAGGTGTACTCTACCTTGCAAACAAATGTCTGTAACACTTCTGACATTACATTAAACTAATGTAATTATTAAAAAGATCACATGTGTCTTAAAATACTAAAAATGGAAGAAGAGTATTTGATGGAAAAAGAACTAGCAGAAATGAGGTGGTAAAGAAGATTGAGAATGTCATCAACATAATCCAGTGATTTCTCAGTCAGAGCTAGAATTCAGTTTAATGTGGTAAAAATGGGCTCAATTCAGTCAATAGATGTCCTGTCTTTAGATACAGCAGTTGGAACCAATTCAGTATTGCACCTGAGGCTGATGTGTGTCCAGAGGAATAAGACATCAGCTTACAAAAGAAAACTATTTGAGCATCAGTGTGAACTACAGCTTTGAGATAGCTCTTCTTTAAAGACACAGCTTGATGTTATAGATATTTCCATAATAAGAACACTCCCCCCTCCCCGCAAAAAAAAATCATCACAAAACAAATAAAAATTCTGTAGGTGAGCCCCTCAATCTTTGAGGAAAAAATGGTATTTATGTGTAGTGGGGCATTAAGAACAAGTACTGCACATGTACTAAAAATGCAGATCACACCCCTGAATCTTTAAGCTTGGCCACATTTGACAGCAGCAACATGAAAAGGAGCATATTTGCAATGCTGCTATGACCTTTCAGCTCCCTTGGTCATCTTGATCATATATCAACTTCCACTCACTTGCAGCAGAGTGGGAAGAACTGACATCAGCTGGGGACCTTTGGGAAAGTTATATTAACTGTAATTATTACTACAGTATACAAAATGAAACTCTCTTCTCTTATCACCAGATGCCAGACTGGGTTACTGGTTTAATCATAGAGTCTGTCAGGAGGACTGCATAGCAGACCTTAGGGAACGAGAAAAAAGCTTTGTGGGCTGCCTCTTACCTTCCTTCCCCTGATTTGTTATACACTTATACAGGCAGTCCAGGTGGTTTAGCTGTCAATGACAAAAATTGCCTGAGGCATCAGAGAGGAGCACAAGTTAGGACTATCTCATTTTTACAAGGATTTTCTTCAGTGTCTAGGCTCTAAACAGCAGCTTTTCTAATAATGAAGGTTAAATCTGCCCATGTGATAACATTTGTGGGTTTTATCTGTAAACAAATTAGAACAGCAGGAATAGCAATTCCTCTTATACCTGCAAATGCTGGCATGAGGGCGACTTTTATAAGCCAACTTCTTAGTGAAGTGTAGAGCACTTGTTCATTTTAACTTCCAGTATCAGTTAGGTAGTGGCAACTATTTTATGCTTTTAATTTATTTTTTCCTTTTTGAACAAGGACAACTGTGATACATAAGCACAGACTAAGTTTTACCAACACTTTCTAGTGATAATGAGATAAAAATGTGTCCAAAACTTGCCAGATTGTGAAGCTGCCTGTGAATCTAAGTGTTAAGTGAAGATATCACTACAGATCTGATCAAGAACAAAACCCTTTAGTGAATCTCAAGTCAACAAATACTTTTGTTAAGATCTGCCAAGGGAAACAAGCATCTTTGTTGTACTATATCTAGAGAAATGTTGTCTCTCTCCATAAGATCTCCATGGGATACTACAGAAGTTTCAGTATCCACTTGTTACTGGAAGCATGTTTACTTACACCAATTCAGAGCAGATAAAGAGAAGATGGGCAACGGCATGCAGCAGAGCAAGAAAAAACTTTAGCAGAATATCTAGGGTGCAAGAGTAGTGATTGACATTTATTCTTGCTGAAAAAGACATCTTTTTTTAGCAGTATGATCAACACTGGGTACTTACTCAGAATTAGTGGCTAACACAAGGTTTTGTTAATGTCATTTCAGATGGTATGTTGAGAGCTTCTATTGAGGATTAGTGGGTAAAAAAAAGACTTGCTTCCTTGCTTGAGCAGTCCCTCAAAGTTGCTCTCCACTTCAGCTGGTCTGTGCTACCATGGGTGACCAGAACGGATGTGTTTCCATTACCTTTCCATTCCCTTACCTGCTACTCAAACAATTACACTTCTACACACACTCAATTCTGGTCAAATATATAGGCTGAATGACTTCTTCTAAATAACCCTCTCAGCCCTACTGAATTTTCCCTTCTACATAGGTGTCCATAGCTACATTTTTCTTTTTGTTTGGTCCCTATTCATAAGTAGTATCAGCTGCTTTTAATAAGGAAATAGTTACTTTTCTAAGCTGTGAGTCTGCAAAAATAATTTACAGGCCTTAGCTATGAATACAGTATGAAGGGTTTTATTGTTAAGTTTAGCATAGCTTGCACAACTCTAGAAAGCCCTTTTGTTTTAGGATGTATTTCTTGTATTAGTATGTAGTTTTGATAGGAGTTTCTAGGACAGCTTTAGCCTCTGCCTGGAACCTTTCTTTTATTGGTTCTTCCCTGTCTCACCCCCTCTGTCATGCATAATTTCCCTCTTGTCCATCATGGAATTCTTATCTTTGAAGTACAATAATTTTAGCCATTAACTTAGCTGGACTACCCTCAGGCCACCCGCAAACTTGTGTTGGATTTGTTAGAACTTAAGTGACTTAGTTTGGTATGATGTATTTAGATTGTTTTATTGGTGTCTGTAACTTTGAACCCACCTCAGAAATGTAGTATTAAACCGCCCACCACCCCAGGCTCGGGGTCTCTCTCCAGAGGCACCAGCCTGGTGGCTGGGGGGATTTCCCTGACCCCTTTCCCCCAGAATAAAGCCTCTGTTCCCTGGAAACTTCGAGAGAGTCCCCTCTTTCTCCAATCCAGCCTTAGCAGTGTTTCCCAGCTGCGTGAACCGAGACCCCACAAAGTGACTTGCTGAGGCGTGCCGGAGCTGCCGGGGAGGCCCAGGCTGGACACCGAGCCGGGGCCAGAGCAGGCACGCATCACAACACTAAGCATAGGGTTTTGTTTGAAAAAAATTCAGAGCTCATGCTCTGAGCTCATGGCTGAGACTAGATCAGGAATTTTCAAGCACACACTTCTGAAGAAACTGCACAAAGAATGTGCAATTTACCTACCTGTAGTACATTTTGGGAGATATTAATGTAATATAAATACCTAAAATTGTTCATTGTTCTTGTATTTTTGTTCATCGTTCTTGTATTTTTGTTCATTGTTCTTGTATTCCCTTTTTGCTCTTGAACAGTTGTAAGAGCAGTTTGAAAGAAAAGTAATCTGGTGAATCTGGAGCTGAATTAAACTTACAGTTGAGAAAAATGGATTACTGTATGAAATGCAGAATATCTCCTGGAGAAGCAGTGTTAGCATGAATGCAAAACTGTTGTTTTAAGTTTCACATTATAAATGCTAGCAGCGAACCTTGCAGCCACTTGCTTGAAACAGACCAGAAAGATTCTTTCACTTCCTGAGGCAGGTCAGAAGGTAAGGAGGTCTACTTCCAAAACTCTAGGACTGTGCACATCAGGGGGTTATGATATTACCGAGTGTTCTGCTGCACCAAATGAAAAGTCAATTGACATTCACTCCCTAGTCAGAAAATAGTTCAGAACAGACTGACCAAGTAACAACAAAGAACATGAAACAGAAACACAGCATTTCATTGCACAGGAAGACATTTGAAATTCCACACACTGTTCTCATCTGTAACTTGGAAGGTCGTGGCAAAGAACAGTCTATTAAAAATAAATATATATTGTTAGGGTTTTATACTGAATTAAAAACCCTGAAAAAAAAACCCACTCAGATTTTGATTTTCACAGTACTGTGCTCATGTCCATGGAAATGCTACAAACAGGTTCGATTTCCAAACATGAACAACGAATTCACATTTATAAGTTATACATTTTTGAGGCTTCTAGCTCCTGTATTCAAATGAATTTAGATGAAGGCCAGTATTAGGAACATTTCAATAATCCCAGCAATTAGCAATAATCCTAATTTATTAGAGGATTCTTATTGTCAGGTCTGTGCAGCAGGATGCTCTGCCCTGGATCGTGGGCAAGCAAGTTGGACAATGCCCTATTTACAAGGCTATCAGAGGTGGACTGACAGGGGCATCATGCTGGTTCTGGTGCTGAATTATGCTAAAACCAACACATCAACCCCAAACTAACATCCTGATAGTGAGGCAAAGATTTGGCAGATAAGCTGCTAAACTGATCTAGAGACATACGACTGGCAGTTGATGACTTTGCACTAAAAGTCCAGTCCACTTTCATATGATTGGATTCTTCTAATATATCCCTTCTTGGAGTGGGTATGAAGATTCCTGCTTTGGGTGGGGACACACCTCAAAATTTCTCTTCAAGGCTGAGCAAAAGTCATGTCTTTTGCTGGCCCCAGACATTGGGATGGGTGAGTTACATCAATCCCTACTTTAATAATTGTTTCTTTTTGCTAACCCTATTACAATTGCTTTAATATAATTGCTTTGATGATGTGCACTATCCTGTCATACTTTACTAGTAGTTTTAGCTTCTGTACTGCCTAGTAAATAATTCTGATTAAGATCCTTTTGTCTAATCATTTACCATAACAAATCATTCATTTTTATATAAATGTATCTGATTTGCTATCATTAATCCTGAAGTTGTTCAAAGGTTCAATCACAATCTATAATTCCTTAGACTTGAACAGTTGACTGTCTGAGGTTAAGATTGGATCCAGCCCCTCCTAGAAGGAGTTTAGAAAGCAGGGGGCCCTTTCTGCACCTTGTGACTCAGAGGGAGAGGGCTTCTCTAATAAAATTTGTCTGAAGCTCCCACTCTCTCCCATGACACTGTGTTCACTAGCACTAGGTTAGCTGACATGCTGAGGGCAGTGGAGTGTCTCACTGCTCTGAGGAAATGTAGATTAAGTGCTGCTATTCAGTAAAAGTTTAAACACCTCTGAAGCATCTGTAGAGGAATGCAAATTTTCAGTTTCATGTTCTATTTTAAAAATCAGATCCATTTCATTTTCATCTCACCTTCAGGGAGTTACGTATCTTCTCATCACCCAAAAGTCTGCAAATTTCTTAGCTACATTCCTTCTGGAAAAATAAAAAATAGAATGAGCCAGGTTTTATAAGCCATGCTGAGACATGCAGGAAAACTCTCCCAGACAATAAGAAGTATCTCATAAAACCAAAAACCAGCTGGAGGTAACAAGCTAGAACAATTTCTTCTCACTAGATAAAATGTCAAGCCATAGAAGAGACCAGAATGCCTGTGTAACAAAAAAAGAAAAAAGAAAAAGAAAGAAAGAAAGAAAGAAAAAAAAAAAAAAAAAAAAAAAGTATTCTTGTGTAAATATGCAGCTCCAGTTAAATCCAATTTAAAGATACCTGCAGTCTGGCTGACTCTACGAACTGAGTTGATAATATCTTCAGTACTTATCGTGCGGAAGAAAACATTAATTTTTCAGTTACAAAGGAATATATCTTCAGATGGGAAAAACAGATCACTGATGTGCAGAGTGCCTGTGTGCTCAGGGAATAAATGCACACATTGGCACATTCCTGTCTCCCTGCTCCCTATTCTCACTAGAGCCTTGGGCTGACCATTCCACACGTGACCATGATGCACAGGATGCACCCTGAGGGTGCCAACACCGTCACCAATTCTGTACCAGTGCATGCAGGAGGAATTACTTTATATCTACCAGACCACCGATTATTTCAGAGCTCTTCCTGTGTCCCTTTCAAATCCGTAGGCACAAACGAGCCATCACATACCGTGTCTGTATTTTAAACAGTTGAAATGAAGGAATATGCCTTTTTTTTCACTGCAATTTATTGTCAAGACCCTGAAATGTTAGTTGCTGTTACATTTTAAGCATGAAACCTATGTGAGAGGAAGCAGCATGAAAGCTGTGGCTCTGACTGAATCTTGCCTGCAATGATTTAGATTGTAGGTGTCTTGCTATGTAGCAAGACCTTTATTTCATGTTTTCTTGAAAGTCATTTGTAGCACATTTCTTCCACAGAACACATGCAATCTGTAAGCACTCCAATGAATCTGTTGGTAATATTAAGTATCTGTGAGAAACAATGCATTTAATTTTTACTTTCTAGAATCACTTCAATGATTGATCTCACCTTCCTTGACTTAAACATTTTTGAGATTATTTCTTTGACTTGCCTTGATAACTGCCAAAGTAAAACTCATTACAATCTACAGCCCGTCAGTAGTCTTTGGCAGAACAAGGTATCAGAGACAGCTGTTAACACTAAGTAGAAGTTCACATTCCTCAAAAGGATGTGTATGGGTGTACACGAGCTACTAAAATGAGCAAACTTATTCTCGAACAGCCCCAGCTGGGTTAGCTCACAGCGAGTACCTTGTCATTCTAGTTACAAATTTGTGCCTGAGACCATTGTGCCACTGACTTTGCCTGAAAGTACAAAGCAGATTGTACTGACAGAGCACTAGCAGCAGCATTGGACCTACTTTTGTGCAAGGTATGTGTCTCTCTAGACAGAAGTAGAGCACACAGCAGTTCAGCTATGCACATGTACTGAGCAGAAAACACTGCCGCAGCATTGCTACAGTGTCTGATTTCAGTCTCAGCACAAGACATTTTTTGGAAAGATTAAAAGCATCTCACTGAAGATCAAGAACCACCGTCTCTTAGCCTCTGTCATTCCCACACAAGTATTTTTCTGCTCTCTTGCCTATTAGAACAAGAAATAAAAGAGTTAAGTAAAGATTACGTGCTTCTGAAGTATTTGACCTGATGGTAGAAATAAATACATTGCTGTCCATGTATTATAAACAGGGTGCCAAACACGTTTGACCCAGCCTGTGCTGTTAATAAGAGTTGGCACAGGTTTTGTATTATTTAAAGCATGGTATTAAGACTGTAAGATATAAAACTGTAAGAGCTTTATCTGCTATTGTTACAAATAAAATCCAAGATGACTGAGAGGGAAAGTGATCAGAGAAAGTGTTCCTTTTTTCAGCTTATTTACTCAGTACACTTGACAATACTTTCTGTACAGTCAGATTCTTCATGCTGGAAAAGATGAGCTTGTACAGATACACAATCATTATGATAAAGTTTCAGCCACCACAGCTTAGGCTCTGTGTAAAACTCCTGCTCTCTTTTTTTTTGCCTCCAACCCCATTTAAGGACATGATACCAAGTAGCCTGTATTCACATTATCTTGGTCATGCTCTAGTTCTGAACGCTGAACTGGTGGAATTCATGCAAATTTGCTACATGGGTGAGGTTAAAATGTGACCACTGTTACTCACTAGATGTCCATTAAGCAATTTTACTCCACTTTAAAGTCATGGCTGAATAGGGCTCCTCAAGCCAAAAGTTTGCCTGTAAGAGCCTTTGGACAATCAGAAAATCCTCATGAGAAAAGCCCAACTTCACCTCGTCACACAAATGACTCCAGAAGCACTTATCACAGAAACCACATCTCTGGGCAGAACACATTGCTCTCATTTTGGGAATTCTCCTGATTTTGGGAGTTCTCCTGATGTGAGCAGTCAGACCAATGGCTTTTCACAGGCTGTGCCCCTCCCCTCTGGGTGGCCAGAAACCCCTTCTATGCTCTGCCACTGCCTTAATTTCTAGCTCCACTCTCTGCATGCAGGTGCCAAAAAGCAACTTGCTCTGACTTCACACCCAGAGCCCTCTTGTTCCACTCACACCTGCCACCTTGCTAGCCCACTTTGTTTTGCTATACTTAGTTCATGGGTTTAAAAAGTAGTTTTCTAGTAACGAGGAACTGTTGTAGCACCTATCCAACCTAAATTCAGTTTACAAATAATTTAGGTGAAAACTTATTCCCATTTCATACAAATTTCCCTTGAAATCTGTATAATGCCACTTTGTTCCTTGGCAATATACCAGGAAAGATGCTCAGTACCTGTGGGAGTAAACGCAGCCAAGTAGTTGCTGTTTGAAAGCTTCTTCTCAGTAACACAGCAACCCACACTTGCTCATCTAATAAAAATCTTATTAACTGTCAGCTCTGACAGTTAAATTATCAATAGGTCTGAGCAGATTTATCTGCAATAAAACAGATTTATCTGTTTGAATATTTTCCATTTAAATCAAAATATTAAGACTTAGAACCCTAGGAAGGAAAAAATACAGAATTCAGATCATTACCTTTAAAATGAAGGGCAAAGAGAACCAGTTCTTGTGTTTTTAACTAAAATATTAAAAAACCTAGAGGTATTTCTATAACATGACCTCATGGAGGAAAAGATCGATGAAAATGTGCCATTTTGAATCCCCCAGCCTTCAGTCTGTTTTTTAAAATAAAAATAAAATAAAATCATTATATGTGAATTCATCAGTCACTATTCTTTCAGGAAAATGTGTTCCAATAGTCAAAAGGGCTAAATCACTCTCTTACACCCATTTTAAGAAACATATTTTACTACTCTGCTACTGTTGTATTCATGTACCTTTTCCACCTATTTACTTGCAACATAAAACATTATATTCTCTCAAGAGAGAAATAACACAGTTCACTTTCTTAAGTCATTAATCCCAGGTTTTGACCAGTTACTCTCTTCAAAAAGACAGAATTTATATCAGTTTCAAGTAATTAATTACTGCAATACCTAATAGCAGATGACCCTGGTTTCTCCTCTCAAACATAAATCCTGACTGTAGAAGGAATAATGAAAATCATAGAAGTCATTACTTGCAAGCAAGAAACTTCTCTGAGTAAAATACTTTACCCCGCATGAACTTAGAAATGAAGCATGGAAAAATAATGTGATTATGATAGAACACTGACTCAGTTACTTCATAATCACTGAGACATTTCCCAGAGAACATTTAAGAAAAACATTGTTAATAAACCCCCCCAAAAAAACCAACTAGAAATATTCATTACTCCACTAAAAGAAAAAAAAAAAAGTTCCACTTTTGGAACTTCTAATTGTTCTTGAGGACAGGAGAAAGCTGTGTAACTTTCCCCTCTGAAAGCTTCAGAAGTTGCAATAGTGTTTGTGATTATGTATTTTACTAAAAATAGAAATACTGAGAGGAGGCATAGGGTAACTCATTAGTGCAACCAGATATCTAGGTGTTTTTGTAGATGCACCTCTACTGGGAAGCAAAAAATTCTTCTGTTAATTTTCAAAGCACAATCAATAAGACTGTCAACTCTAATGCAATCCATGAAGATACTTAAATTCAGCACAGCTACTTACTCTTAGTGGCTCTGGAAGACAGCACAGAGATCCCACAGTTATTTAAACAACTGCTCACCTGTCACATTGCCAATAGTTCTACTGCCCAAGCATTTTGATTCTGTAATTCTATGATGTTTCCTAAAAGCAGTCTGTGGCCAAATTTTCCAGCTTTGGTACCATTAAAAATGTTTGAATCCCCAGTAGATACTGAAAGTACCTACATGTGTGAAAGAGTTTAAGATTTGGAACTGGGATTTTCTAGGAAGGTACTCAGGTTTTAAACCTGTTCTGTTCAGCTGAAGTCCAGCACAGTGTTGGTTGGGCTTGGTTACATCAGCTGGGAATCTAACCAGCTTTAGTCAACACCTGCACTTCTAGTTAGAATTGCCATGCCATAGTGTTTGGGACTTCATTAAAGGTCAAGATTTGGTGTTGCTCATCTTAAAAAGGAAAGGAATCTGATGAGCCAGTGCTGGCTTTGCAATAAGAATTCTGCTATCACTCACAGCTGATGATTTCATCAAGAAAGCAAATTCCTCAGAAATAGTTTTCCCATTCTATCTACCATTTTGGTACATTGCTGAGAATATTTTCATCAGCATTCTCTGTGGAAGCTTCATTTCTATCTGAACTTGCTCATGACAAAACCAAGGTTTGGCTTCTGTTCTTTTATGGGGGAATTCAGTACAAATACATGACAAAGGATGACAAACAGTAGTGGGTAGCCAAAATCCAGCATTTCGAAGAGCAGACAGACCACTGACTCTTAGCACCCACATAAACACAGTAAGAATACAAGGAGAGCCATCAACAAATCAAAAGGCTCAACTAGCTGCACATAGTTTACTGTGTATACCCCTTAAACTGGGGGTTACTCTTAGACTACCTGAGAACAAGTACAAGGCATTGCTCACAATTTTGTTCTATTCACTCACATGTGAAAATCTCGGGCTAGGATGATTGCTTTGTTTCCTTACTTAGCACTTTGCCTTGGCTTTTAAGGCTACTGCCTTTATTTATTTTTTTTTTTTAATGCAAATTCACATAAAATAGTTCTCTGTGTTCATAGGTAAAAAATAGTACACTTAAAAAATATATACATCCAAAAGGCTTAATCAGATAAATCTGAGCAGCGATACGTTTCTTTCTGTTCCTCACATCATATTAAGAGAAAGAGCAATTTAAGCAGCTTGTGATATTGATACAGTTTAGGTTTAGAGATAATATTCCTAAATATTCTACTGAACAATTTACTTTATTAGCACCCTTCGACACGAGTCAGTTATTGAGTGAATATATGCTATGGCACTTGAATGTATAACATTATGTTACTGGTGCCACTCCTCACTCAGTAGAAATCATCCTACCATTTTGGCCTGATTCAGGCCTTCCTTGCACCCCTTATGAAATATTTCTGTTCCCCTAAAATGAAAGGTTTAGTATTAGATACAGACAATCATAACTGCAGAGAAAATGTTGGTAAGTCACCAACACCACCTCCCTGACCCTCTCTCTCCAAAACAGCTGATGTCTACATTGTGAAAAATTATTTATTACTTAAGGAGTGAGCTCTTACTTCACTGCATTAGTCATTGGACACAGGGTAGGATGCAGGAATGTGGCACCTCTGGATGAGAAGGTATTTAGAAACCTACAGAGATTTCTTCAGTTTTTCATAATGACCCAGTTTTTCTACAAAAGTAGAGCACAGAGATTTAGTGTGACTGAGGACTGAGCAACACAATCACCTTAAGCAAAGTGTTTGATCTTGATACAGTAAGTGTATATTTTGAAAGAAGTTTGCTTAAATATTCAAAGTGATTCATGTATAACTGTTGAAATTTAAGCTTTCAAGCAGGCATTGTCAGAAATAAGGTGTCACAGTTATATCCCTTTCCAGCACTAATTCCCTTTTTGTACTTGGTTCTTAAAATGTTTTACCTATATTTAGGTCCATTGTTTTCAGTTTGCTTCCGGTTTGTCTCCATTTTCCTAGAGAACAGATTAGTGGACCAAGCACACAACTTGTCCACGTAATTATAACATTTCTACATATTTTACTATGGAAAAATCCTAATAGAAATTGTAATGGCAGAAATGGAAACCACAATATTAGTTAACTTATCTTCTGGCCCTGAAGGAGAATTGCCATCCCTAAAATTATCATATAATCACAGAATATTCTGAGTTGGAAGGGACCCATTAGCAGCATCAAAGCCGAAGTCCTGGCCCTGCACAGGAGATCCCCAAGAATTACACTGTGTGCCTATTTCTCAAGTCTGTTTTTAAACGAACCTCCCAGACTGAAATGCCCTAATCTCACCATTGCCCATCCAATATCAGTGTCAGAGTACTTTTTTTTTTTACTTTTTCTAATGACTTGCTTAAGTCTGCTTGCTATCATTTAAGTCCATTACTACTTGCCCTAACTGCAGCATGTGGCAGAGAATTGAATTTTGTTTATTGCACTGTTTGATGTAACTAATGACTTTGATCTCCTCAGTATTCTCATCACCAAATTTGAAGTTACTGTTCCCTCACCACTCTGGGTCCTGACACTTGATGTACATCTCTCCTGATCTGCAGAATTCTGTGCTAAAAGGGTTGGATACTCCTATTTCAAGACTCTGGTTTTGATTATGCATCCACTCTGGTGTGTGTCACTCCAGCAGCATGACACATTGAGTCATATTTAGTTTGCAATCCTCTATAATGCTTAAATCCTTTCCTGCAATTCTGCTGTTTGGGCAGTCTTGCCCCTCTAAAGTTGGCATTAATTTCAAAGGAACTGCTAGAAAATTCCTCAAGAGTCTGATAACCAGATCATGTCTTCCAATGTGTTTACAGCCTTTTGAATAAACACATTCTGCATAAGTAAAACATTATTCCTTCACTGAAATTACTCATGAAAGTAATTAATAGTGCTAGACTTGAATAGGTCTTTGAATCATGTTTGATAAACTTTTTTTTTCTTTTTTATTTGATATTAAAGCACTAATTTTCTGTTCGAGAAGACTTTTATTATGAATTCTGCATTTCCTGATAGCCCCACCTACTACATATTTTCCTACTTCTTAGGTACAGTGAAGGAGCATAAAAATCTGTAAAAGTCAAATTATTTGACTTCTCTTGCTTCTCCCTTATTCACTCTGTCAGAGAAGAAAATTAAATCAGTTTGACATGACTTGTTCCTGGTACATCCATGCTGGTTGTTACTCATCTCATTATTTTCCAGGCACCTACAAATTGCTTTTTTTTGAGTTTATTCTGGTATTTTTTTCAGGCTCTAAGCTGCAATGACATCTGCATAATTCTTTGGCTGTTATTTTTTGCTGTCTTGGCACAAGTACCACCACAGCAGTGCTGGATACCACCTGAGTCAGCACAGACCCACACTGGAAGTGATGATGGTCACAGGGCAGGTTGGTGTGTAAGGGAATTGTGCCTCCAACATGGGGCTGAGGGGAGAGGCTCCTGGGAGAGGTGAGGGAAAGGAACCAGGGACTAGACACAGGGAGGCACAGCCCAGCTCAGGCAAAGCTCACCTACAAAACAGTAAGTGATGGATGGATCCAACAGATCCTAATGGATGTTGGTCCTGGTCTTGAGGGCAGAACTTTTCACATTCCATACTCCTTCGTGAGAGCCAGCAGAAACATTCTCAGACTTACAGAATTCAGCATTGCAACAATTAAGGTGTGATTAAGGAGTAGATCCGAAGAAAATAATCAATTCTCTATTTCACATTTCCCTGAGGCAGATAAACTTCTGTGACAAGAAAGTAATTAGTATGCAGGTAACCACAAACATCCTCTTGGACAGATTTTACTGTTGCCTTCCTAGAAGCCACATTTACCATATTCATATTTATTAATGTCAACAACTGATTTATCTACATTTTGCTTGCAGAAGAAAAATGTAAGAATTTAGCTTGGAGAGGTGCTGCAGTAGAAGATTCTATCACAGATGAACAGATAAACTTTACAGATAGCAAACATCACCTTTCACTGACTCTTCCAACTTTATTATTTCTTTAGCAAGCCTTTTGAAACTCCAAATCCAAATTACATAACACTCTGCAGTCTTTCCAAGTCTGCAAAGATGGAATCAACTTCACTTTATTATTTACTACAAAAATCTTGTTGTTACCCTCTTGCTTGAAGCAACTGGTCTCAAACCAACAAAATATCTTACTTCACATGGTCTTACTTATAGACTGCAGAGATCTTGTCATGCTATTTTCATTTTTATTAGTGTGTTGTATAATACAGGAATGAGGCAGAAATGTATGTCATCTCTGACTTACTTTCTTAACTGTGGTTGAGTGTAAAACAACAAATCTGGACTGTTCCAAGCATCTGACAGTTCTCCTGAATCTCGGTTTGATGGAGTAACAGTCACTGTATGTCTCTAGCAATGAATGTAAAATTGGAATTTTAAATGTTATTCCAGACATCAAAAGACAACATTATGTCATCTGCTCCATCAAAGCTTTAAAAGCTCTGCTGGAGAAATTAAGGGATACATCCTATTTAATTTAATACCTCCTATGATCACACAGCTGTGCGATATGATACCACCAAAATAACTTCTCAAGCAATGAAAACACTCCACCATGTTAGAGCTCAGCAGTAATAAATGCTAATGACTCAACTTGCTGCATGTTGGATATTACAGCAACCTAGAGCGCAACTCCGCATAAGGTCAGAAAAAGAGAACACATGACAAAAATGCAATTTGTAGTTTCTAAACAGTTCTGATTAACTTTTTTTAAAAGGTGAAAAAGCTACATCTGACAATAGACTTGGGTTCTATTTCATCCTAAAATTTCTCTCTAGTAAGACCCCTCTAGATCTTTTTTTCAGATCATGCTTCAGGCTGCAATAAACCTGATTGCTATTACAAATCTAGCAAATAACCTGGAGGGTACACTTCATTTAGCTGCCATAATCTGTCCCCTTTCATCTTTCTCTGTCACATCAGGTACTAGCCACTAGTGCAAGTGGAATACAGCTCCTTAGACTCATTGTACTACGAAAGATCCTTTGTTTAGGATTATCCCTCAAAACAGATCTGAGCAACAAGATATTACAACTGCATTCTTGTCACAGAACATATGCTTACCAACAGCTAGTGATGCCTCCCCTGCATCATCCTTCTGCATTTAGGAAGTGTGGTGCTAGATATGTATTTAAATAAAACAAAGGTGTCAGGCAAGTATAAAGAATTAGTGTAAACAAAAAATGGATTGATGGTTGAGTGCCAACTGAACCATCTGAAGGAGAATATTTTCCTTACATTAAGGTAATTACGTGCTTATAACCTATTAGGTATCAAGGCATAAGAAAGCTCTGTTTTCCATCTTGAAAGAACATGGTTATGTCTACTTATGTCAAATAGCATAATATTTCCTAAAGCCTTTTTAATCACTGTTTCTGGAGTTAAAAGTTGAGATCACAGGTGGTTTAATTATGAAAATTCAGGCCATGTGGTGAACAAAAAGAAGGCAAGGAAAAGGAAGAGGTAGGATACCTAACTTAGTGTTTTTAAAATATATGAATAGCAAAGGGCAGACCAGACAAAACATTGCCCTTTTACTTGACGAGGATGGTCATCTCACAAACAGGGACACAGAGCAGAGATACCAAATTCTTTCTCTGCCTCAGTCATCAACACTGATGACAGGCTCAGGTGGTCCTCAAGAAGCAGGACCATGACTGTAAGAATGATAAACACCCAGTCAACCCTGAACTTGTGGGATTTGCTGCTCCAGCTGGATTTCTGTGAGTTTATGGGGCCTGACTGGATTCATCCCAGGGTACTCAAGACCTGTCTGAGTCATTGCCAGACCTCTTTCAATGTATTTTAAATCCCCAGTTTTGGGGATCTGGAAAGGTCTCTGTTGACTGGAAGCTGGCAAATATTGTCACAATTTTCAAGAAGGGCAAGAAATTTGAGCCTGGCAACTGCAGGCCTGTCAGTCTCACTTCAGTGTCCTGTAAAATGATGGAGAAGATTATTCTGGGAGATACTGAAAAACACCTGGAAAACAACACAGTCATTGGTCAAAGTCAGCACACAGTATGATTCTCGAGGTTGTCCTGTGCAAGGCCAAAAAGTGGACCTGATGATCCTTGTGGGTCTCTTCTGACTCAGGATATTCCATAATTCTATGATTCATCAAATAAAGCTCTAACCAGAATGGGAGTGTTGCCTAAGTACCTAATGTTCTGAAGATCTCTGTATATATCTGGATAAAGGAGGATAGACATTTCTTGGAACTGATATGAAATATACACAGATTTAGACATGCTGATATTTTTATAGCCTCCTGTAAACCTAGAGAATGTGTTGCTCTGCTGCTGAAATAAGAAGATTTGGTTAAGTACACAAAAGTGTTTTCAACTGAGTGAAAGAAGATGTATCTATAATGTGGATATGCAGTTATAATGGATTGTCTTAATATAGATTATGGATGTTATGCATAATGGATTATGCATAATATAGATCTATATAACTATTTATTACATATTATTCATAATATAGAGTATGCATGTTCTGCTTTGTTACTGAGGGCTGAATGTAGAACACTCATTTAATGTTTTACAGCCAATTAAGCAAGAAATCACTTGACAGTAGTTTTAAATGATGCATATATTTTCAATGATAATATCTTGGGAATAAATGTTATCTTTCCAGATTTCTATTTAAAAACTTCAAAGAATTTGATTTTTTATTAATGGATAGTTCAATCTTTTTATATTTGTAACTGTGAAATATGACAAATATGGCATATGACTAATTGTTCACATTGCTACATAAAACACACAAGAATAATTATTTAAAACCACTTCTCCTGCTCACTCCAATCTATACCCCAGAAGCATTAAGTTTCATGTGAACACAGAATTTTAGTAATTCATGTCCAACTATGATAGTAGAAAAGAGAATTTGTCTGGATGGAAAAGTTCAGTCTCAGTGCATAGTCAGGGTTTCAGCCCTTTACCAAAAACACAGTAAAACCATACAGCCATCACAATAAACACCCCAACAAGCATCTGGAAACCTCTCTGCAAGATACAAGACTGAGGAAAACAAAACTGACTGTGCATATACGACTGAATGTTGCCAGTATGATGAAATATAGCCAAAAAGAATATGGGCACCTAGGAGTTAGTCACTGTAACATCTAATGTTCAGGCTCACAATTAATGCAGTGGGATTTGCAAGCTGTATGAGGAGCCTAGGTCAACACATGATACCCAATGGCAAACTGCTGTGTCACTATCCAGGGATTTTGCACAGATGTCATGCTGAGCAAATTGTCATCTAGATACAAGGAAATCTACAGGTTATAGGAAATAAAGAGTTTACAACCACTCTAGCATACCCTAATGTTCAACAACAGTGCTGGAGGGTTGTGTGTGCTTGTTTAACAGTAAGTAAACACAGCTGAGGTACGGGATGCTGATAGGGAAAACCTGGCCAGCATTCAGCCTACTCCCACGATACCCCAACACCCAGCAGTCTGGGGGCACATCACTGCCTATGATTCCACAGAACCAGCAACTTCAGCATCACCTCCTGGAGCTGCAACTGCCAGTTTTGAGCTCAGCATCCCACACACAGAGATTATTTTTTCTCTAGAGTCACTTCACTTTAACAGAGTAATCTATATTGATGACTGTGGTCTTTTTTTTATTCCCTCACTTATACCTGTGAGGTCTTTCTGGAGCTGCCTGCCTCTAGTACAGAATTTAACTACCCAAAGGAGCCCAAAGGCTCATTAACTAGAAAGAAAGTTTTAGGCAGCATGACAGAAAAATGTTGATGCTTAGTAGTTAGGACACGTACTAGTGTAAGACCTGGTTTCTGTCTGGGATTTGTTTAAAGTCCTTTGGTATCTGCCTGAATGCAGCCTGTTTCAATTTCAACAGAATTTGTAATAAAAATGTAGTCCCATTATCAGTGCACCGAGCCATTTACTTACTCCCACGCACAAGTCAGATGCATGGCAAATCAAGTTTACAGAGATCATTTAATCACTCATGAGTGCACCTTGGGCAATATATCCTAATTCTCATAAATTATCTACAGTTTCTAATGTTTATTCAGAAGAGAAACATTTCAGAAGGTCAGAAAGGATCATTCATCAGAGGCTTAGGAATTGCTCCTCTGTCAGTTTTATATACAATAAAGGAATACATAGTAATTTTCAGACTTGCATCAGGTTTTACTGTTTTTCTGATAATGGGCTTTTTTTTTTCCCACAGAAAGAATAAATTCTCATTTAAAGGATTTGTGATCTAGTATTTTCTTTCATATTTAATCTACTACCAGACATCATTTTATGGTACCAGATATCGTTTTCCTATCATCCTAGGATTATGAATATTTTTTACCTATCTTGACACTCAGAATATGATTGCTTTTGTATGGCTATATTTAATTGCAGTGTACATAATGTGCCTCTCCCCAAACATGAAAAAGAAAAACAAGCCACATTAAATTTTGGACGCTCATGAAGTATCACGTGATTACTCTGAAAATAAAGAGAAACTAATTTTTAGCACTTTACTACAGAAAATTTAGAATGGTTCTATTTACAATGATAGAGATGTTTCCATATGAAGCAGAAAAGTGAGGTAGAGCTCTTTGCCTTGCCTCTCCACCCAGGAATGCCACGCAGGAAGGAAAGCAGTGTTCTCCCACGGTGCGTTGGGGAGCAGCCCCACAACTTGGCGCCTATTGGCACAGGGCAGCCAGTCACTCCAGCAGAGATGAGGAGCAGCACTGCAGCCACAGGGAAACCCTTGAGATCCTGTCTTCCTGTGACCTCTGCTGCTCTGTTCTTTTCTGTTTTTCTAAAGTTTTTCTAAAGTTTTTTCAGCTTTCTGTGTTTACCTTTTGCAATGGAGTTTCTCACACACTTTTCACGTAAACAAAGATTGTTTTGCATTCCTTTCTGTAGGAGGAGAGAATTGATGGACTGTTGTGTTGACCAGTGTGGTTGGAGGGGAAGATTTTCTTCCTCCAATCCATGGTCACTGTTGGGATTCTATAAATGTCGAGGTCTGTAAATAAACTGCCCCTTTTTGCCTTGGACATCTCAGTGCATGAGTGTCATTTCTTTTGTGTTGTATTGTGACAGACCTCCTTCTTTCATTTCCCTGCTACAGCTCTGCAAAGCCTCAGGGAACACATGAAACTCCCCACCAGACAGAGAAGGAAGAGGGGGAGAGGTAGGAGCTGTGGCTTCCCCAGCATAGTCTGCAGGAGAAAATTAGACTCTGCTACAATTTACACCTTACAAGGGCAAGGTCTGCCCAAAGGCCTCCTTTGTATAACTGTAGGCATTGATTTTAATGTCATGACTCACTTGTGTCTCCCTCTATAACTGAAAGATGCAATAATAATGATTGCAGTCCATTCAGCAGCCAAATTCAAAGCTGTGATGTTCTAAAAGGCTATCACAGACAAAGACTCTTTGGCCTGGAACATGTTTCAAATCTTTCCATCACCCAGGAAACATTTATGACCTGCTTAACACACACTAGTGCAAATGCAAGTATTTCTAAAGTCAAAATTACAGACACAGATAGGGTACAACTTACTACATCTCTCTTTCAAATAGGTCAAAAATGACTGCAGTTAAAGTCTTCCTTGCTTAGTTAAAAAAATATCATTCTAAAGCCCAAGATAAACATGAATGTGAGCATTAACTATTCAGATTCCTGGCATTTCAGTGGTTGATAACTGAAAAAAACCCCCGCTGAAATATGAACTCCTGACAATAAAAAATTATTTGGAAAAGAGACAATGAAGATGAATAAAAATTGAAACGGGAGTACCAAAACCAGGACAGAAACCATTGTGGCTCCTCCCAGCCACAGCACTAACAAGTGTGAGGGCAGCCTGAATATCTGCATATCTCCCTAATTCTGTGCCATGTGAAAAGCCTGTGAAAGCTGGGAGAAGCTGCCTGCACTATGGATTGCTTGTCAGAGCTGATCAGTACTGCTGGGTGCATATCTGCAGGTGCCAGGGATATCAAATAACCTGAACCTAACAGCAATGGGCTCTAATCTGCAGATAAATTTAAAGACCCCAATTCCCTGCTGACTTAAAAGGGGATTCAAGAATCTCTCCAGCTTCAGATATTCACTAGTAAGAAACATTAAGGCAGAGGAATTAGGGAATATTCCTTGCAGGAAGCACAAGCTCACTGTAACCCTCTATCAGTCAGAAGATCCTGGGTAGCCTTAAACACCCTGCAGAAATAGACAGCTTTGTGATACAACGGCATTTGCATTTGAATGAAACATACTTAAGCAGCTAGACTCCAGCATCTCAGTTTCTGATTAGTTCTTCTCTTGAAATCACCCTAATAATAAAGATACTATTTTCAAGGGTAAAAAATTTAAAGTTGCCCTGTAGGAAGAGCTTCCCCATTTTTTCATATTCTTACTCCTTTCTCAAGACTCACATTCTTTATAATTTTTACTAATAAAGTTTGAACAGCTTTCCATAAAATCAATGACTGTACCCCAAGCCTTTAATCTTGCCTTCTTTTGACTGATTAGAGACAAATAGAGCATGAGCTACAAAGGAAGTACTTTTCTTCTTCAGCTGACAGAAGGCAAGTTACTCTCAAACTCCTATAACCTGCAGTTATAAATAACTTCCAGACAGTCACTCAGTTACATCTAAGTCTTCCTGAAAGAGAACTGAGGGAAAGAAACACGTTTGAACAAAATTCCTGTTCTGGATCATTTAATCATTAAATTGAGCCAGGAATACAATTATTTGGCTACACTGTATAGAAATGCTTGGGCAGTATCTTTTCTATCAGAAAACTGGACACAATTACCCCTCTTGTATATTTTTAATCACAGAATCATGGAATTGCTTGTATTGGAAGGGACCTTAGAGAAAATCACCTAGTTCCATCTCCTACACCCTTTCCTGGGATGCCAACCACTAGATCAGGTTTGCTCAAGGTCCCATACAACCTGATCTTGAACATTTCCAGGGATGGAGCATCCCTTGGCATTGCCTCCAGTTCACCCAGATTGAAAATACTTTTAATATTTTGCTTGCACTCTCCTGGTGCCTTTAATATCAAACAAGCAGCATAACAGGTAGGAAGGTGTGAGGAACATATCTCGGTGCCCTTGGAGGGTGACATCACATATCCACCTGTGTTGCACTGAGAATTGAGAGTTGCATTAATTTAGCTTCCTGCTGCTTTAACACAGAAAATGCAAGCACCAAGAAGTTGTTGTGCAGCGATATTCAAAGAGGTAGATGTTATTTCATGCTAAGCATCAGGACCAGTGACCTTACCAGCCTGCAACTGTGCTCAGCAGGAGGGTGATGGGCAGGGAAGATGATAACAAAGTCAAGAGCAACACGAATATAGCTGACTGAAGATGCTGGCAGAAACTGGCAGAAAATTTACTTGAATTGCTCTAAATGAAAAACATGACTTGAATCGGCACCTTTAACATCAGAAAGGAATGTGCTAAGGTGCACTAAGCCTTAGTAATTTCCACCTGAAAACCAGCCTGCTCAGTTTTTTTGCCACTGAATAACTCCAATAATATACATGGGCAGGAGGGAGAGGGGCACCCTGAACACTGCAGATTCTCAGTTTGTATCCCCATGCCTACACAGCATCATTTCTGATCTTGCTCCCTTACCAAAGTGTGTTTACATGCAGGAGCCACACAGCAGAAGATGCCCATACAATTATGACTGATGTGATTACACATTTAAAGAGCAGTGTGCAGCTTCCTGATTGCTTTGAAGAGCTGAAGGAAAAAAGAGAGCAGATATGCTTGTTTCCACAGGGCTCTGCTCAGGCCTCTTCACTGATGTAGCCAGAACTTACCCCTCAGCATGAAGGTCCATTTTAGAGCTTAGGTCCAGGGCACATCTCCAGCAAAGATCTGGAAACTTCCCATTTTCTCACAGGATATCCCTGTTTTATAAGGTACCCAGTGGAGTAACAAAAATCACTTTAAAAGAGAACGCTGTCTCTTGGGCTATGTTTTACAAAATACACAAATGCACATAACTTTCCCTGACTGTGAAAAATTTTTAACCTTTCTGATATTAAATATTTCTGTTAAACAACACTTCAGTGAGTGAGAATCTATTTTCAAGTGGCAGTGCCAGTTTCTAGGGTGCCATGTTGTAATTTAACAGTGCCAAGTACTAGCCTGAATTTTAAAGCATGCTTTTAGCAGTTTGAACTGCATTTTCCACAAGACTATTTCACCACAGATGCTCTGAGTTTGCTGTTACACAGTTTAAGAGCCATGCTTTTGAGAACATTTAAACATCACAATCAAATCATGATTGCCTGATATCATCACAGTTGCCGTACCGTGTCTAGCAAAAACAGATTATGGAATGTCATATGATTAGCAAAATAATCTTACAATAACACTGTTTCTGGAGAGCAGACATAAACATACACAGCCACTATCTACAGCTTCTCCAGCAAGCATAAGCATGCCAGATTTTCCCCAAGACTTTTTGTTCTTGAGTGGATAATTCCAACCAACCTTTTCTTAGCTGTGTTTAGTCCCTTTTCTGTCACCTTTTAATCACAATGATGTTTTTATCTCAAATTTTTCTTCGTGCTTTTGTTTAGGTGCCAGAATTCAGCTTTTCTCTTACTTGCTCTGTATTTTCATTTAATTAAATCTTCCTTTGTTGCTACATATTTGTTTTGAACTTTTGTATTTTCATGGCAAGTACTCCCTCTGGCAAGGCTTACTGCAGGAGTTACTGCACCGTATTTCTTTCCCAGCACTTGCCAGGTATTTACCATGGATTGTCTGTTCCTTTCCCATATGTGTGCTTCCTTTTTTGAAATACAGGATTACACTGAAAGTGCACTGAAATAATAAATAAGATAGATAATAAATAATACCAACAAGAGTAGTAATAATGATTATATTTATCCAGGGGGAATCTGAGTCTCATTGCCTTTCTGCAACAATATATAAACAACCATTTCCCATCAGGGAAACCTATGTAGAAATGCAAGGCTGCTGCTAAGTTCAGTGGCCAAATACACAGCCCTAATGTTGGCAAAAGTGTCCGGAAGAAGAGAACACAGGTGGGAGGGGATAGAAAGGACTTGTGACTGCCACTCCACTTTTTTCACTGATGCTGCCTATTCCCGCTCCTTAGTAGCCTCTCCTGTTAACCTCCATTTCTCATTCCCTGTGTGCAGCACTGGCATCACCCATGCTTCCCTAGGTGTTGTCCATTCAGATTTCCTCCTCTCCCAGTGCCTTCCACATCAGGCAATGTCCCAGAGGCAAGTCAGGAGTGATCAGGGTCTGCACCACAAAACTCCAGGCATGAGGAGTGGAACTCGGGGTTAGAGTGCACCTGAAAATACAGGTGACAAGCTCCTGTTATTCCTCAGTTCCCACAGCTGAGATATTGGTCAGGAAGCTGCTACAGGGTCCCCATCTTCTCAATTTACTTTATAGCAACACCCTCCTTCCCAGTTTCCTGCTCCTCCTTTACATGTGTGAATCCTCCAGCCACAGCAGAGTGCCCATGACCCCATAAAGCAAATCTGGGTGATCTCCCCTCTGTCTGTGCTGGTGCCAGGCTGTGAGGCTCCCACGGGAGAGGCTGCAGGCAGAGCACGTGTGGGCTTGGCCCGAGGGATTTGCCGAGGTGATGCTGAGCATCAGCGGGCTGGCTGCCTCACCAGGCCTCCTCAGCAGCACACTGAGGGCAGCTCCACAGCTCCTTAGTGCTGCTCTGTAAATCACACATGGGCCTGGCTGACAACCTCTCCCTCCCACTTAGAGAAGCACTTTCAAACAGCTTGCTAGCATTTTAGCAAGGATACAGGGCACATTAATACAAGAGATGGGTTATACTACACCACAGCCCTGTTAGGTGCAGGAGTCAGCAATTTGGACACACATCTAGAATATTTTCAGTGCAGTAATAAAAGATCTGTCTCTAGTTTCCCTACTGTTTTCAGCAGGTTTCTTTGCTGTAAGACTACAGCAACACCTGTTTTCTCACCGAATCAATGTAAAGCATGAATGAAGAAAAATAAGCAGTTCCTGATGCCCTACTCAAACTCAGTGACAAATACATTGTGTGCATTTGTCCTCAAGGGAGATTAGGTTTCCAAGGTCTACCCATACCAAAGTTCCTTTGGTAAAACATTCATGGCAACTTCTCTCTGTGTTACTGCTGTCAAGAGAGCTGAATAGAAGTGGGCAGGGTGTCCCGGCGGGATCGTGCTGGTAAAAGGAGACCCTCAGGGCAAAGAGCGATTCTCTGCTGGCTGGGTGCAGATGAGGCTGACTGGGATCCCTCCTGGCTGCTCTCCAGGGGTGTGGTAATGCACCATCTGTGTCCTGTTGTTGCTTCTGCCATTTAGTGCAGCCTCCTTCATTAGCTGGCAAAGTGAATCTCAGCTGAAAATCAGCTTCCCAAGGGCACTGAATGGAGGAGAGCAGCATTTATCCCAGGTTGTAAGGCAACAAAAATAACACATTTCCAAAGCTTTCTCACTTAGAAAAGTAAACTAAGCTATTTTGAGAGTTTCTGTCAAAACAGACATTCTCTACCCATAATTGAATGTGGGATTTGGGTTTACTGAGCTGCCCAAAGTGCTTTGTTCCTCGCTGCCTGAGCACCAGCCGGCAGCAGCACTTAGCCCTGTCTGAGCAGTCGCCTGGGAGAGCTGCTGGCCCTATCTGCCCTGTCAGCCCTGGTCCCTGCTCACGCAAGGTTTTGTGAAATGGACCGCATGCCATACAACTGAAATATTTATTATAATCATATTTACAAGAGGCTTGGCTCCCAGGAGGGACTAAAGGCCTGAATACCATACCAGAAGTGAAATAATGTGTAGTGTAGTTTGTTAGGGTTGTTTGTTGTTTTTTTTCAATTGCATTCAAAAGTTTGGAGCCAGACAAAAAACCAGTTTTTTGGGGTCAGTGGTCACAAAAAATACTTGAACATGTCTGAAGGTAGTCATAAAAAAAAGTAACTGAGCAGAACTAATGCTTATCAGCAGAAAGCCTCTCTGCTGGCAACTGGCTCCACGAAGCCCCGTGCCACCTCTCCCTGCTGCAATATTATTTGCTGTATCCCCATCCATCCCAGAGGTACAGCCACACCAGCAGCTGCAGCAGGGCAGAGTTATAAATGTGTAATGAATGCTTTTAAGGCTCCCCAGCAGGTGTGCAGCTTTTGAGTCCATGCTGTGATCTTATGTGGCTGGTAGGCTATGGGAGAGACAAAAGGGCTCCCACAGAGAGTGGGAGTGGGGAGATGTAGGTAGCAGGGCCAGGCAGGAACACAGCTGGTGGCACAGCTGTGGCAGGGCATCCAGCAGCCTGAGCTCCAAAAGAAGGCAGATGAAAGTTCCTAATCTATCTGGAACTTAAAGGCTATAGAAAAGGTGAAAAGGTTTTTTTTTTTGCTAAACCTTTTGCCCATGTGCAGCACTGGGGGCAGGTAAGGTGCTGATTACAGGGGGCACCCTGATGTCCATCCTACAGCTGGGGTAAGGGAATCTGCTTGCTGGCTTCATGAATCACTGTCTGTAAAAGGTGGTGTGTTCTCGTGTGATTAGGTGGAGGGAAACTTCAGGCTATGCCTTCGTGGCTATAGCTTGTTGCCTCTTCCCCTAAAAACCTTTTAATACATACTTTACTCAAACACAATATGTATTCATGGTGGTTCAACAGTCTCCTATACTCATGTCCAGGTACCTCCTATTTCTCAACTTTCCCCTCAAGCCTCAGTGTGTGTCTGTCTAGACAGTTACACTGGCAACAGTCCATGGGAATGAACAGTTTTGGGGTTTCTGTACTTGCTCTGTTTGAGGTTTGTCTCCACACTTCTTTTCCCTGAAAACTCCCATGAGCTCCATATCCCATGGTGTTGTGAGCCATAGTAGAGCATGACACTGTGTGTCACCTTCATCTAGCCTGGTGGATCTGCAACACACTAAGTGCTAATGTTCAGCCACTGAATTTTCTCCTACTTGCTACTGGCAACTCTACCAGGATTTGGGGCTTTGAGCATCTTTCAAGGCACACTGAGATGTTTGATGAGCTCTGTTCAATGCCTATATGTAGCTCTTCAATGTATTGCACTATATTTATCTAAAATATAAGTTTCCATTCTCCTGAACAACCAAAGAGTATGTGTGATGGACAGAGTTGGGGGGTGACACCATGTCTATGTGGCAGAAGTTGAAGCCTTTATGAGGACCTTTGCACAGCTAAAACTTTGTAAGAAAAGCAGCAGCATCTGCAGGGGAAAATACAAGTCTGGGAGTTAAGAAAGTGTGTTTTCTGACCCCTGATTTGGTCGTGACTCAGGGTTGTCTAACAAATGTCCAGCCTCTTCCCATGGAACATTGGGAGCATCTCTTTAATGATTACCCTACACACTAGGTGTGTGCTCTAATTTATCCCAGGTATGGCTGGACCTGAACACAAGTGAAATCTCTGGGAAGTTCAGATGCTTAGCACCTGAAAATCTTACTTTGTTGCACAGAGCTAGAGTTCAGTATTCATGTGGCAAAATAGATCTGTCCCTCAGCTACTAAGATTTTAAGCAAGGTGAAAACAGCAACTCTTGCTTTTTCCCTTAAATATTCCTCTTTGTATATACCAGTGCAATCTAGGCTTCATACAAAAGTCACAAATAAGTGTGTGCTTATTCTTAGCTGCCAGGTTTGCTAAAGATGAGTAAGACTCACTTATTGCCCACTGAGTATTTTATTGTGGCAACAGCTTATTCATTTTTTAAAGGACTTGCATATTTAAACTGATGAAAACAGAGTCTTGCCAGCCATGACTACAATACATCCTGCTCATAGTAAATCCTGCTCTGGCATGTGTGGGTGGAAGATTGTTCAGGGCATTTTTCCAAACATCGTCAGGTCAGAACAGGGACATTCAGCCTCTATGAAAGACTGAAACCTGTAAAAACCCCACTAGCCAGTCTTGTCCTTGCTCTGTTTTACCCATCAGTGGTAAGACAGTGCAAGAGCTTGGGATGTCATTGCAGCTCTGTGGCATGGCCCCACAAACCTGACTGTTTTTTGTATAAACCTGTTGGCAAAGGTGTATAGAAAATGGCAGCTGGGAACTACATCCAGTGGCATCCAATGCAGAGGTTCTGAGACTGGACTGCAGGCTAGCAGACTTCACTTCCTTCTCTCATGCCTGTACTGAGTGGTACAGTTTTGCTAGTTCAATTTTACTAAGCAACTTATGTTTGGCATCCATTCCCATTTCATAATTGTACTTCTCCATGTACCTCTGACTGGGAGCAAGAATTTTACATAGACAAAAACTCTCCCCACACTTTCTCTTATGAGTGCTCTAGCTGGTGCACAGGATTATTAAAATATATCAGTGTGAGAAACTGTGAAAGTGAATCATAAAGAGAAGAGTGTAAAGGATATTTGAGTTGCAAATCAGCAGAAAGTCTTTGTGAAACAATGTGCACTTGCTATGCTGAATCTTCAGCCATTAATCCTGTTTGCTTCCTCCTGTAATTGTCGTGATTTATTTGCACATAACCTTTCTTTCTAGTGATACTTCATGATCCAAACCCTTAAAAATTGGGGGTCATTGCCAAGGGCCCTTGCTTTGGATAAGTTACAAATACATAGCCATTTGCAAAGAATATTCCTCAATTTCATTTCATTGATTCACATGAGGAATAGAAACTTTAAACAGAATGTCAATTTTGTTGCAGTGAAATTTAACAGCTCGATGCACTACCATCTGTTTAAGGGAAAATAAGAATCAAGCTGATGTTAGAGTTTAATGCCATAATAATTCTTTAAATTGTACAGCAATATTGACAGCAGATTCGTCCTTTGAGCAGATTGATCTCTTTTGGAGGTGCTGTATGACTGCAAGAATGGACAGAATTATTTGATCTCTTAAGCAGGAAAGACAGGAAACTTGGTACACGAGAAGAAAGGAAGCGAGAGAGAGGATAAATGCTTAACCACATAGTCAGCAGAAGAGTCAAGGGGAAAATCAGCACACTGGCTTTCCTGCTGAAGGCAAGATAGCAAGCAAGGACAGTAGCTGGTGGACTGTGAAACCAAACTGCCAGGAGCTGTTGATACAATGGTATCACAGCTGCCGTTCAGCAAATGATGCTGCCTTCCTTATTCTCCTTGTGCTTTTGACTAAATCTCTTTGCATGTTTTCTGGAATGGGGAGCCTCCTATGGCAAGTAATTTTATCATGTTCATAACTTCTAATGTTTCTACAAATGATAAATTTGATAATGACAGTAGTGTTTGCTTTTATTTTCTCACTGCTATTCATTTTGCTTGCTCATCTTTGGCAACATAAATCTTTTGGGCTCCCATTTCAACCAAGAACATAGTCCAACAGTTAGGCCCAGTGCTAATCACCTCTCCATATCCTCATTATACTTCAGTATTAGGAGTGCTAAGCAGCATAGAGGAATTCAGGGTAGCTAAGAAAGTTTTTTCCAAAATTGTCATTTATTTGCTATGACTCTACAGATGATTCTTCAAGAAAGTGAAGTAGATAGCAGACAACTAAAATATTTCCCCTTTCTCCAAATTTTTTTCCTGTTGTTTTTTCCTTCATTGTTTGGTTAGAAATCAGCATATGGCAATGGATGCTCAATGTATTACAGCAAAGAAAAATAAAAGTTAACCGGGGTATTGTTAATATGCTCCACCTGGGTATTACAAAAGTTAAATGCTGAAAGTTATTGATGTTATCCTCCTATCATTTGCTGTCATCAAGGACCAGAAAAGCCATTATATTTAATGAACATGAATATATATTCATTTTGTATTTCTATTCATGAAAAATGACTAACATATAATGGGAGTTCTTGCTGCTTCCTTAAATGAAAAATTGTATGAAAAAACTTTCAATTGTTCTACTCTGAAGCTATGCAGAAATAAAAGCATCACAGTCAAAGAGAATTCATAAAGGAAACAGTAGTAAAAGAGAAAAATACCTTGCGTAGTAAAGACTTAGTAGAATTTTGCTCTGAGTGTTGGTGCTAAAATTATGTGCTATGTTGAAAACAGCTCAACTGCCTCAATGCAATCTGCTAACAAGAGCAGACATCTCCATGCCCCAGGGTGAAATAGCTAAGAATTTTGCAACTACTTTGTTACCCATTAGGGGCAAGTCTAACTAATAAATGCTATTAAAATCTCAGAAATTGTTCTTTAAAAGCCAACAGGTCTGTAGAAATCTGAAGGTGGAAGTGCTGATACCCAAAGAGGTGCTTGGAACTTAACCTTAGCTAATGGATGGTTACAGGGATGAACTATTCTGGGTTGTGAAAGCTGCTGACCTCCTGGCTGCCTTAAGTCTGAGACTGTGAAACTTTTAATCATGGAAGAAGCAGTAAAATAGAACCACAACCACAACCTTGGCTTGAGGAGGGATGATGATGGCTTATTTAGGGATCTGTTTGGCAGGATCTCACAGGAGATTGCCCTGGGAAGCAAAGGGACCCTGGAGCGCTAGTTGACCTTCATTGACATCCCCCTCAAAGAAGAACAAGAAAAGTCTGTTCTGACACGTGTGTAGTCAAGCAGGTGGGGCAGGCAGCCAGCAGGCAGGAGCAGGCTCACCTGCTGGAGTTCAGAGTAGGCAAGCACAGAGACTGTGGAGGGTGCTTGCACCATGGAGCAAAACAGAGACATTACATTCACTAAAACAGGGAAGCATTTACTAAAGCCAAAGCTCAGCAAGAGTTAAAGCTCATATGGGACTCAAAGGGCAACAAAAGGTGTTTCTGGAAGTACATGGGCAAAAAGAAAAATGGGATCCTGCTCCTCAGGGGCCAGGGGACTTAGTGACACAGGTGTGCTCAGCAGGTTGATGGAAGGGATTGTTCCCCTCTGTTTGGCATGTGTGACACTGCAGCTGGGAGTGAGACAGCATCTGGAGCATCATGTTCAATTTTGAGCTCCCCAGGGCAAGAAAGATATGGACAAACTGGAGTAAGTCCAGGTTTTGATGTGCAGGCAAGGCTACCATTGGTGTCCACAGCTCAGAAAAGTTTAACCCTGTTAGTTTGTGTCAAGTAATTTAGGAGTTAGACACATAATTAACCAAGTGAAACACAGCAGTCCATGATATACAGACCAGGTAAGATGATCTCGTATTTTGTGAATATAAAAGAGAAAAAGAAGATAAAATGGAAAGCAGCATACAATTTTTCTTACCCAGAACAAGAGACTTGAAACAGAAAATCATTTATCATCAGCCTGTGCCTTTAGTGCACAAATGGAGCAATTTAATGCCAAAACTACTTTGGAAAAAAAATTAGAGATACTAACCATCTTCTAGGTTATTGTTTAGACACTATGTTCCTTAAATGAATGTTTGCATTGTCAAAGGAAGCATCTGGAAGCTGGAGGAGACAGCTGGAATGATGCAGAAGCTGGCCTTCAGTGGGATACCTTCAGTAGATGGTTCCCAATCTACTTGTCACGATGAAAGAATAGCTTGTACTTAGAGACACTGCCTAGTTAACTTCCATGCACTAAAGCTTTAAATAAAGATTTGTATCCTAAAATCTGATGAAAACATTGAGGCCATTGTACTAAAATATACTTTATTAAATACGAAACATTTTTCTCTGTCATCAATAAACATACAGATAGGATCTATACAGATACATGTATATTCTTATATATTAATGTACATAAGTTTATATTTCTCAGTTCTAATGACATTTGTTTTATGCTGTAACATGTCCAAATTTATACAATAACATTAAATTTTATTTTAATAAAAATTTTATTATAAAAGGTTAACACGTCAGCTCATTAGGCATCCCTTGTCTACAGACTTCAGCATCTTTTCCTAATTGAGAAGTTGAGAATTTGTGAGCTACTCCTCATTCTTCTGAAAGATGTCACCAACATCTTCTCCCTTCTGTCTTCTGTCAAAACCTTCTATCCAGTTATAGAAAGGCTTAAAGTCAGTTCAGAAACAGGCACCTGACAAACTCTTTTCAGTCTCTGCCACTAATTCTGTCACACTTTTCATTTCCAGCCCTTAAGTACACCCTGTCAGCATAGGGACCTTGCTTGCTTCCTTTAGCTGGACACTGCAAAAATAAAGATCTAGGTGATCCCTTTCCCACAGGCTGCCTTGTCTCAGACTCTCCAGGTCTGTTCTACAATAAACTCTGGTGTCTGCTACAAATTTCATCTTCCCGTGATACTATAGTTGGAGTTTCTTAACAGACTAAACCCAAATCCAAGGCTCCAAGTGCTAAAAGCCCAGAGCACCAATGATGCACACCACCACCTCAATCTGAAGGCCTAAAATAGTTCAGTATCCTCTCATAAAATCCAGGTGCTTCACTTTTGAATTGGCAATTCTGTTGCATTCTGCCAGGGCTGCAGTTCCTCATCTCTCCTGCTAGTGCCTGTAATTTTACTTTACCTCTTATGTGGGCCACTGAAGCTGCTCTGGCTGGGCATCTTTTCAGCTTTTTGGAAGTTTCTGCTCTCAGTAAATTCTTCCTCTTTTCTCCACTACTTTGGAAAAAATGCCTGGTCTGCTGTGAGAAAACAGCCAGAGCCAGACCCAGAGCTTATGAAAACCATGTATTAACATACCTGTGAATATGTATTCATATATTTTCTCTGTAACTTGTATATTAATGTATGAAAATGACATTCTGCTTTCATACTCCTTAGCCTTTTGTCATTAAAGTGTGTGGCTCACCACAAGAGAGCCAACATCTCCTTGCCCATCATTCCTACCCCACAGCCTCCTCATAGCACTTCTTCAAGAATTAACTCCTCAAGAGTGTGGTCTAACAACTTAAAGATAACCATTCTGCTACTTATTGGATGAAAAAAAATGCCAGAGTCCAGTTTTATGTATCCTGGATATAAATTTTCACCAAAAAGGTGTTATGGAATTTAGCAAAAGGAATTTAAATGTGAAATTAAAAAAAAAGTATTACATTTTCTAAAGCAATGCAAATGAGTAATAGGTTTATTTAAACTGCAGTGATCAAATAAACTATAAAGAAAGAATGAAACATCTATAATGGATTCAGTAAAAATCAGCTGATAACAGAAGAGTTACTGGCCATTAACAGAACTTTGTAGACTATCTGTTCTTCTGGAAAGCAATAAACTGCTCAGTAATTACTAGAATATGTGACTTTGCCAGGTGGCCTCCAAGGAGGACTCATTTCATTCCCATGGACAGCCTGCAACTTCTTTTTATTCTTCTCAAGCTCTTCTTTCCTCAATTTGTTTTCCTGAGAATAAAAAGCTGTGTGAAAAAAAGCCCAAACCAAAACCACCCCCCCCCAACAATTCTACTAACAGAAAAGTTACAATTCTTGTTATGCCTTTCTTGAGTAAAATGAAAAGAAAGCAGGCACTGGATATTTGCCTTTTGGAGCTTGGCACATCCCTTTTAGAGGTTCAGTCACAGACACTGCACAATACAACACAAGAGGCTGCACACTGGGTGTCATTTACAATTACAGTGACTGTCTCAAGGATGGGCTGAGTTTGTGCACTGTGTAAACAAAAAGCCCAACAAAAGGCCTAGTAGATAAAGTAATGTATTGGTCTTGTATGTAATTAGTTTCATATTAATTACTTCTTGTCTTTAAGAGGACATTTAAATCACAATACAAAATATGTTGTTCTCATATAATGAGAACATTGATGCATCATTGTAACTTTCTGTACTTATTAAATCACACTTGCCATGTACTAGAACCAACTGGTAATTAAACAATTTCATTTTAAACAAAGATCTAACATGTTATAAGCACTGCAAGGTTCTAATTCTATTTTCTATTGTTTCAAACAGCAATGGGGCAATTAGGATGATGAGGGATAAGCAAGATACTTGCAACATTCTTTTTGTGCCTCATTAACTAATGATTTTCAAGAGACCTGTCATTCAAAAATTAAGCTGCTATTATTTATAATTATTTTTGAATTTCTAATCAGTTCTATTCTACATAAATTAATAAATCTTTGCCAAGATGACTGCCATTTCACCCTCAAGAGGGCCAGCATCTAAAGGTGCATCTGCATTAGCAGTTTAGTACAGTGGTGAGCTCTCTATGGGTGCAAGTTTTCCTTGCAGGTTTGTGGTGCACATGGGTGCATATTTCTTACTGACTTAAAAGTAGTTTCTCTCTTGGTGGAACCAAGGTTGACCATACAGACCAGAGCACAATTTACAGTTTACAGTAAATTTACAATTTACAGTTCATCATTTGCAGCCCACCAGCCAGTGGGGCACCCATGGAAGTTTTGTATTTTCACATGTATGAACTGCCCTGCAGTGAAAGTACTGCTCCTTGAGGACAGCTGTAAGACAGCAGGTACTCTCACATAACCCATGATCCTATTCCTCTGGTGGACACCATATATCCACAAATTCCCAAGAGGTTGGCAGTGTTTGCCTGTTACTCATATGTGAGCAGGGAAATAACAAGGTAACTGGCTGAACAAATGGACTGGAAAATGGATGTGGCAGCATTACTGTAAAAAAGGGAGCTTGAGTGAAGTTTTCTCCTGCTTTACACATACATAGCAGTCAAACTATTAATGTGTCTAAAAATTGTAAAAAGCAAAGCAACACACTGAAATATCAACCCTATCAATATGATTTTCATCTGTGCCCTTCAGCTCCCTGACAACATAAATCTGAAGATCCAGTTCAGTTAGGAACATCTGGTCTGGCTAAACAAACACACAATAATTCCATGGTGTTACTAGTAAGGCTGATTAAAAGCAAGGCAAGGTTTGCACGGAAAAGGAATGCCCTTTGCTAAAATAAGCAATACAAAAGTTCATCACAAATATTATCTCTCTGTACAAACTGTATCTTTCTGGATCACATGGAGTAATTGAAGACAAAATGGGCCTGCAGCACTGTGACATTCTGATCTTCTCATCCTCCACTTTTGCCTTCTTTCTCCTTTCATAGAGATTTCATCAGATGAACATAACTAGTGGCTTTGGGCCTTTAGAACAAATTCAAGATATTCTAAAATTCTTGAAGGGAACTGTTTAGTACTCTAAGAGAAAAGTAGTCTGCATTATCAGTGATATTTTTCCAAAAAGACATCAAGATATGTCAGGCAGTACAGATGAGCTTGGGAAGAATATGCTCTAATGGAATACATAGATGATACATGCTCCTGTATCTATGACCATAGAATGATATAGTACAAGGATATCTATTCCATCAGGACAGGCAAGTGGAAACTCATTAAGAATAAGACTTATTGCAGTAGTATTGCAAGCATTAAAGAAATTGCATGCTACAAAGAAATGTGCATATTTTATGTCTATCAAGCACTCTCTACTGAATACATGTTGCACAACAGACTCAAGTATGAAGAACCATAACCAAAAATAAAGCATTCACCCACCCAGGAAAGGAATGAAAGTTGCTTTGGATTTTTTTAACTGTGCTTCAGTTTTGAATGTTTGGGTTTGAAGATCTAATTTTCATTACTGAATCCCAGTGGCAAAGAAAGAGTCCTGAGTTAATTCAACTGTTTTTTAAAAGATTAAATTCAAAGTGAAGATCTACTGACCTCCTTCCTGTCTTCAACACACACAAAGTTTTTATGTTCTTGTTGTAATCACTGTGCAAATTCTCACAAGACATAACTGATATAAATATTCCATAGATATATAAAGATTCCATAAATAAACAAGATGTTATTTGCACTAATTGAAGAAGAGTAACAGAAACAGTGAAAGATTAAATCAATGACTGTAGCTTGTCTTACACTAGATCAACTCAACCGTATGGCTTGATTTCTGTGGAAATTTCCTACTCAATAGCCCAGTAAGATGAATTACATTTTTCACTTATCAAATTCTGTGAAGAGCACATTCTTTAGCAGTATGATTGCCACACAGAAATTGAATTTTAGATATTACAGAAGACTGACAACATTTAAGAGGAGTAACAATAGCAGCCTTATTTCTAACCTATTGTAATGACAGCCATGAAAATTGCAATATAGAAAGTATTTTCAGAGAGATCTTATTAACCTACATGAAATTAAAAACCCACATCAGCTATTTCTAAGCCAGAAAAGCAACAAATCCACAAGACTTATCCTTTCTTGATGTTTTTAAACAGCTTTAGAATGCCAAAAATAGACATTGCACATGCTCAAATAGAAGGTAAAATGTCAAACTTCTTCTAAGGCTTTCAACATTACTATGCTGGTCTTCGAAAACTATTTGAGAGCAGCCTTTCTTCTCAGCAGCTCATGGTGGGTTAATGTTTATCACAGAAAATTATCAACATAACTTATCTAGAGATGATCCTCACTTCTATACACAGTAAACAGGAATCAAGATTATTATCTCAGAAATAATGGAAACGAAAGTGATCTGTCATTATAAACTTGCTACGTGATTCTTGTCCCCATTCCACTCCTCAGAATAGGTGCATGTCAATGACAGGTGTCAGACACTTGTACTACGCAGTAAGTAAAAAATGATCATTTATCAAGCTAAATTGGCTTGAAGAGTTCTTGGTGACTAGCAAGAAGAAAATGACAGACAAGAAACAAGATAATCAAAAGCTTGAATTTCCGAGCATCTCACCTCAAGATTATCCTTTTTATGTCAGTATTTTACAAGTGTTAATAGCCTTTTCCAGGGCATTTATTTCCAGGCTTAAAAAGTAATCTTCTCTATGCATTTATGCTATCAAACATTCACACAATGACCTCTAAAAGCAGAAGTAATAGAATTTCCATTAACATAAGAGCAGAATGTTTCTTCTTTTTTAGAAGAATTACAATGAGATTTTTATGTCTGTTTCATCCATGCATTATGGTCAACACCTGTTTCAGGAAAGCTGAGGATGAATTTACACATTATTTCTGTTGAACGTCAATGAAAACATATTAGAATACTTTCCCCTATATCACTCCTATTTTATTTCCCTTAAAAAACCATTTTAGTCAAAAGAATACTCTTAAAAGGCTTCCAAATTCTGCCCTCAGATCTGATGCCTATCTACCTGCAGGCAGACGTCATCTGAATTCCCTTGGTAACACAATGACAACTTTACAGTGTTTCTCTCCTGCAGTTCACTAATGGTCTATATTTTTTCTGGAACTGTACAAAGTGAGACAATATTCTGGCCAAAAATGATGACAGAGACATTTGTCAATATGCTTTCTCAAATAAATGTATGTAAGTTGCAAAAAGACAGCACAAATTCTGAAAGTAAAAATGTGAAGACTGGGCACAAGACACATCAGTCAACACTTGCACACAGACACTGAAAATGGGATCATTTTAGAGGTACCTCTATCAACCAGTTTAGTACTTATCCCATCCTACACTTGCTTATTTCTCATGTAGGTACATGTATATCCAGTTAGATCTGGTCATTCCTCCAACTACTAAAATTTTTATTAATAATCCCACTGAAGTGATGACCTCAGGAATTTACACACAGTTGGTATGGGGGAGCCCGTATGTATGCAGCATCCTTCACTCCCAAAAAAAGGGATAATTTTTTTACCTTCATACAGAGTCCAGGACAAGAGGGACGTCAAATGTACAATGAGATGTAATATTCTTGCTTTGGTACAACCAAGCTGATTAGGATAGTCTCAGTAAGCAGAGCATACCAGGGCAGTGCCTTAGTTACTACTCAAAGCATGGCAATCAGGAATACTGACCAAGCAAGAGATAACCTAACATCAGACATTAATCATTCACTAAACTGAGCTGAAAATCTCTTGACAATGGAGATCAGAAAAAAAACCTCAAAACTTCTTATCAGTGATTACAGAAATGAGAGGTATTTCAACAGGGGACCAGATCAAACATCTTAAAAGATCTAAATCTATGACTAAAAAAGTTTGGAAACAGAGAGAAGGGAAAACATTCAGGCTCTTGCTGTTTAGTGCAACTGTGTATTTCTGAGTTAGCCAAGTAAAGGATGATTGTCCTCTCTAAACCTGTCCCACACCTGTACAGCTGCCTGACTCAGTTCTCATCTATCTGCCTCTCACATTTTTTTTTAAATGAAAAAAAAAACAACATTAAGCTATTGACAGTAAAGAGGAATTCCTGCAAGGACCTTAATCCAGCTGGGTTGAAAGACCCCATTCTTAAAAATGGCAACAGAGACCATATGTACAAGACATGCCAGAAATCACATGGAAGAGAGACAAGAGAAGAAACACTTTCTAACTAAAAACCCTTGACAGTCACTATGAAGAAAGACCGTCACAGGCTGTGGAATTAAAACAGGTTCCTCTTTAACTGGCAAGTCACATACCTTTAAGAAAACAACATGCTAAGAATATTAGTGATCTCTCTTCTAGTTTGTCTTTCTGCAGCAGGGAAAATAAACCTGCTCAATTGTTGGGACTAGAGTACTGGATTAATTTACTGCTCTACAACTAGGACACTGCTGTGAGAAAAATATAATTGAGAGCATCAGAGTTCCACCCTTTCTTGCAAATGGAAATCATCTTGAACCTCATTACAAGTGCTTTTATCAGTTGTGAGGTATCCAAGTCTCCATTTTCAACGCTTCCTTGAATGTACACACACTGACTTGCAGCTGGCAATGCTGTTTAGCTTTGCAGGTTTTGTGCTCTGGCTAATTGGCCCTTCAGAGATGGTTGCTTCTGATATGGAATGATAAAAAAATGAAGACTAATGGAAATTGAAAACTCTATGACGTGTGGATAAGGAGAATGTATTTTCCATGTATGCATATCAAGTGCACTATACTTAAGCAACATTTTGCTCACAAATTCAGGGGGACAAGGAATGTAATGTTGCCACCATCTGGCCTCTCTCATAACAGCACAACATCCCACGAGTATTACAATACTCAAGTGCTCACAGTCATTATTACTACATTAAATATTTTGGTTTTGACAAAATGCAAAAAAAACCCCAAACCCAACCACACATACCAGCCATCTTTCATATTCCTCTATAGCCTTTTCACTTTTTTCTTCCTTCTTTGCCTGTTGCATTTCTCGCTTTCTTTTCTCTAGGAATTTTTCTACTTTCTTCTTTTTTATATATTCTTCCTTCTTTTTATTCCTGCGTAGTGAGAGGGAAGAGCAAAAGGTCATTGTGTACAGACTAAAAGCTGCATCTGTGACCAATTAAGTAAATTAGTCAAAATATGTATTTTACGCTTTTAAGAAAAGATTGAGAATATGTATTTAAAATCTTCCATGTCCATTTTTGTATGTCATCAAGGTATAAATGAATCTACTACTGTAACTATTACGGCATCACCTTTTCTGTACTTTGTTCTCCTTTATTTAGTATCATAAAAAAAAAACATTCAGAACTTCTGTAGGTAACTGTAAGTTGTGCATTGTCTGTGAAAACTCTTGGCCTGGAAAACTAATACAGACTATCTCCAGAAGATACATCTCATTTCTGTCTTCCTACATCTGCATTGCTACATTGTATTCCACCAAACTTTCAAGATTTATCTTCCTTCCTATGGCTTAGTAATGAAGCATGAAAATAACCACGTAAGACACAATACTACTCAATGAATTTTCTCATTTGCTGTATCTCTGCCTGGGCTTAGTTAATATCCTCTTGGGGAGGAAAGCAACTAAAATAATAAACTGAAGGGAGCTGCACAGCTAGTTTTCACTGTAAGACTTTTTCTCCATTGGGAATGAAGAGTTTGATCCCGAGCATTCCATTGTCTTCCAATTACAAGCACATCAAGCATTTACAGAAGACCTATTACATTTATAAGCAAGGATTCTGGAAGCTATGATACAGCAAAAACAGTGGAGAAGTACCATTTTTCAACTGCTGATACACTGACTCTCCTCTTCTCTGCAATGAGGTCCTCTTCTTTTGTCTTCCTCATTCTTTCAGACTGTTTTTCCTTCCTGTTTTGCTCTCTTAAATATTCCAGTTTTCTTTCTTTCCATTTTTTAAATGCCTGAAGATAACCACAGATCCATGAGAATTCTTACCTCTCACCTTTCTGTCAATACTCCACTAGTCTATTCTGCATTATTATTTTTTGTAATTTCTACACATTCTAATTTTAGAATATTTGCTTGTAGAATTGCTCAGAAGTGGGCATCACTATACCTAAAAAGAATCTTATTTTTTTAGTAGGTAATAGTTAATTGCTAATGTATTTGTATGAAGTTTATTTTATGCTCAGTTAATAGACTCCATATATAGAAGCCTGTTTGTCTGCAAGGGTAAATATTACATATTTCTGACAGAACAAAAACTAATACAAGCTTTCTTCAAAAACTAAGCATGTCTAGATTTAAGATTCTAGTTCATTTCCATCTCTTTCTGGATTACTCAAAGTCATGTTTTACCATCTCCTGAACTACATTCAAATACATATTTATGTACATATTACACATCACCGCTTGTGCTGCTTCTGTTTTTTCCTTATTCTGTTCTGCTGGTTTCTTTTCCTCAAGTTCCTCAAGTTTTTTTTTTTCTCTTAACTTCTTTGCTTCTTTCTCTTTCTTTTTTTTCCAGGCTTCATAACATGCAATTGATTCTTCTCTTTTAAGTGCTTCTTTCTATATTGGAAATAAAAGTCTACATTTAAATCAATTTCAGTATAAAATTCTAAGTGAAATAGCAAGCTTTAAACTTCTTGCTAAATGGAGCAATAAAGAAATTAAAAGCACATATAGTGGGATTTTTCTATGCCCATTTTTAATTTAATTGAATGAGACGAACTACTCCTGCCAAGTATGTATAGAAGGATACGAAATACATATTAAGTACTTAAAAGTGAAACATATTAAATGTTTAAAAGCCAAATCAAAGAATGTGCATGATACTGTTCAACATAAAGTCCTCTGTAGGTAAGCATCTCTAGAGGCAGGGAGTGAATGCCTCATGTTCTCATGCACAAAGCAAAACTTAGCACCTTAAGAGCTGAGCATCCCAAGGTCTTTGTAAAGTAACCTGAAAATTAATCTAGGAAGCACACTTGTAACACACCTTATGTAAATGTGTAGGGAAGCATTGGACAGACAGCATTTACACAAACCTAACAAGCAGGACACGCTACGCATTGTCTCACATCACCTCATGCTATTTGGAGAAAACCAGATAGCTTACAACAGCACAGGGATGCACTTAGGCAGGAAGCACACTTCAAAGAATCATAGTTTGTCAACTTCTTTTTAAACAACAATGTAAACAAACCTTCTCAGTATTCCTTAGAATTTCAGCTTTCTCCTTTTCACTTCTCTTTAATTCCAGTACAAGGAGCTTTTTCTTTTCCAGCCAGTTCTGTAAGAATCATTAAAATATTTTTAAAGTCCTTTTAACATATCAGTAAAGAGCAGAACCAACATAATGACCATGAAAACTACTCTTAGTTCTTCCATGTGCTAATTAAATAAGCATCCCATGTGGAAAATGAACCTGTTTTTAAACCACGAACATTGTGATCAAAAAAATCTAAGGTTCTAAAATCACAGCTACAAAATCTAAAAAAGCTTAAAGGTCTTTTAATGAGCATCTGCCTAGAAACACCAATAAATACATAAGCATTAATCAAAATTAAACAGAAGAATAGAATAAAGATTCTTATCACTTGGTTTATAAGAATATTATTTATGTGTGTTGTCTCTCTTGAAAATACCTATAATTAAAGAGAATAAAATCTTACTGGGAAGAGTGAGACTTCAGGCAGCCAAAAGAGGTTATGAGCAACTGCAGAATCGGGCTTAAATTTTCAAGAATTAACTGTATATTTGGCATGCAGCTCAAAGATAAAAATGGAGACTATTCTACCTTCAAATATAAATATAGATTTGAGGGTCTAAAATTTGTTTTAGGAACATAAAGAGTATTAAAAGCATGTACCAATATGAATGGTGCCTGTTACTGAGAGTTGTTCTCAAACAGATTAGCAAAAATTTGTTGAAACCCAGAAAATAATTGTGAAATTCTACAAGAAATTTACATAGATTATTCTTCTGGAAAGAGTACAGGATTTGTTATCACTTTTCCTGAATGCCATTTGAATAGAATGTATCAGGGAAAAAAACCTAACAACTGTAAGTACACATGTACTTATGTTAAATATGAAGCAGAAATAATGGAAAATATGTGCCTGAAAATAGTCTTACACAATAAACTATGAATCACATAAAAACATTATGTTCCCTTAATTGAGCTTTTTGTTCACAATATAAGGAAAAGGCACAGCCAACAGAATAAAGGGATTGCTATACCTGTAAGCCAATTAAAGGAATACAGTAAAAAATATTGATCCCAAGAAAATATAAGGTGTTGACCCCCGTATCAGGACCTTTGCATATAAGCACAATTTTGTTTGTTGGTTTGTTCATTTTTAAAATCTACCTGAAAAACCGCTGCCCTTAAATTATCTACTTCATTGAATTCTGGACTTTTCTTCTGCATGCTTTTATCCTCCAACACCTTTAATGATCCCAGATACTGAGATGAAACAGGTGAAGTTGATGGAACAGCTTTCCCCTTTCTCTTTAAATGCACAAAAGTTGTAGACCTAAGAAAATAAACCCAAACACATTAATGACTTTTCCATTTATTGTAGCTCATAACAAGTACTGTTCCTCTTATTTCCATGCATACCATAAGTTACTGTGATTCTTTTTTTATATGCACTTGACTGGGAACTGGGGAAAGGGAAAGGAAAAAGAACTTACCTCTTTTAAGTTTACTAATTACTCACATTTTCATCTTAAAAACAACTTTTTTCAGAGCCTGTAAAGACTCCAGTAACACACTCATCAGAGACACTGGCAAAAGATTTGGGAGTCTGATCTGACAAACCTGAGCAAGGGTCATAACAACATGCCACATGCACTAAACTGTTTTCCGCAGATGGTCAGAGGTTGCCAGCAGCAAAAACAACACTGACAGAAAATGAGTGGGGAGCAGCATTGTTGGGGTGCTTACAGGCATCTTAAATGGTTCAGAACAATTCTTCTCTTACCTGTCAGATAAAGACGCCTTTGGGTTTTGTAGAACTCTCTCCTTTGTTTCACTTAGCTTCTAAGAAACACAGAGGAAAAGTAAAGTTATAGGTCTCTTAAGCAACAGATCAGGATGAAACAAGTTTTTACAAGCTAACAAGGACATTGAGGATTGGACTCAGCCCTTGTGAGTCCCTTCCAAGTCAAGATATTCCACGGTCTCATCATGTTATAAAAACAGGCAAGAATACCCCCTAATGAAGAAAGGGTATAGTACAGGGTAAGAAAGTAAGGAAAAGAAAAAAAAAAACAAAAACAAACCAAACCAAACCAAAAAAAAAAAAAAAAAAAAGCCCCCAAACCAACCAACCAACCAATCAACCAACCAAACTTTCAGAATGCCTGTATCATTTTGGAATGGCAGCTAGAAATGTTCATTTATATTATGTAAAAATACAGTCAATAGTTTAGAAATCATAAAAACTAAAAAGAATACAGCTGGTTTTTTCTATAAACACTCTTTAAAGTCTTTTGAATACTTAGCTTTAATAATTACGTGTATCTACATATTTTCTTTTTAGGATAAAGCATAAAGTGCTTTGCATCTTATCCATTATTCAAGTCACACATGGATTCCATCCTCTGCCAACACACACTGCTCACTGCTATTCAGCTATCCTCACAACAGAGATCTGACATTTTCACTTTGAGAAGGGTACTTTCTAAAGGTTGGAAAACACATTTCAATACCTTTATCTGACTTAGATAATTTGTGGAAAAGATATTCCTTACATCTTTCTTAAAACTATGCAGAATTTATAAGAGCCTCGGCTCTAGACACTCAAGATACCAACAGCAACTTTACAAAACCTCCATTGTGCTTCTAGGACATTGCTCCAAGCAATGGTAAACAATGCATGAGCAGTACCTCAACAGAATTCTTGGACATGTTCTTTGCCTCCCCATGCTCAGACTGATCATTCTCCTGCATTGTATCAGTTATTATTTGCCCTTCTGTTATTTTCATCATTCCACCTGAACTGTCAACAGAAGGGGATTTCCTAACATTGTCCTCCAGTTTCAAGTCACTGGTGCCGACAGTCTTCTCATCTTGATCTAAAGGGAGAAAAAAGATTAAGAGGACACATTAACAAGAACTTACTTGTTTTTGAGTATTGTTTTTCTGCACAAAATGTATTTCTAGAAAAATCATCCATCTATGAAAGCTGTTACCAAATTTTATATAGTATAATGTATTTTCTGTATGCCTCCTTCTAAGATCTATATACTAATAAGAACAATACTCACTTGTGTTTTCATGTAGGACTGGAGTTGCAATTGAATTGTAAACTAATGTTACAGAATGTGAGAGCAAGACAAAGGCAAAATTTTGCATCTGCCTTATCCGGCTCTAGTGCAGAAACAAAAAGCAAGAGTCATTGCAGTCACACCAAGAGCTCTTCTGACATCTAGCAAACTTCTAACAAAATGTGCCAGTTAACATCCTGGGTAACAAATACTGCTTTCATTGTGTGGTGTTCTTCAGAGTGAATAACTGAAAAATTCTGCAATGAAAAATTCTGCAAAGTGGTGAAATTGTTATTTATGAAAAACGTTATTAATAAGACTTAAAAAACATTTTCATCGGATTTCAGCTGCCAGTAATGCAGCAATCTAAACTTGTAAAACAATTCAGACACAAGCCAAAAATACCCCAGTGAAACCAAATTAGAAGTCTTCCACAAATTTCCAATAGAATTCTTCAGAAAAACAGAAATTTTGGATGACAAATTAACTCCAAATTATCTGAAGAAGGGAATATCAATGTCCATAATCTAAGAAATTTACCCTAAATTTACAGTGAGGAAGGTAAATTCAAGGTGACAAGAATTTGGAATTTATTGAATTTTAACCAATATTGCAATGTGTCACTGCACTACTTTGATTCACATGAAAAAAAGGAGTAGTTCAACTTCTTTTCTGCCAGTCTAAAACTACACAGACACACCAGCCAGAAAAGAGAGGTGTCTGCACATTCACATATCTAACATTTTGGTGCCATCATGTGGAAAGAAAATATGAAGCTGATACCTTTAATCACGCTCTACCAATTGCAAAGTTGTAACCTTCCGTCACAGGTAATGACCAGTCATAAACTCATCTCAACATCAATTCCTCTCATATAAGGAATTAGATAAAAAATATGAAGTCTTTTGGCACATATAGCTCATTAGCAGAATTCCAAATTATGCTTTGTATATTGAAAATAAATTAGCTATTCCTGTAATGAAACATTCAAGTTTGGGGGGTTCATGTGTTTGACTATACATAGAAGTGTGTCAGTATCTTCAAAGTAAAAGATCATTTGGAGTTTTAACTTTGAAATAATGAGACATCTACCATTGATAAATGTTTTGGGTACGGCTCATTTTCTGGTGTTCTGTTACATTACAGCTTCACCTGGTCATAGAAAATGAATTTCAGGACCTTTCCATTAAAGGCTACATGGATGCTGTGGACACTATGTCAGCCCAGCTTCCTGTGCCATGCACACACTGAGGAGGCATCTTGGCAGCCCCCTCACGCCTTCCATGCACATGCACTGATGGAGAGCTGGACTTCAGGTGCCTAACCAACTGTTTTTCAATCTTCTGGAAGGAAAAGGCAAACAGGAACCTCCCACTCTTGGCCCACACTGGTTCAGCTTACCCCTTGGCATACAGAGGTTGTGTATTTTAGAAGCTTTGGCTGCAAGCCAAAGCAGATAGTCACTAACACAAAAAGTAACCCAAACGGAAACACTAAAAATACTGTAACATGGCTAAGCAGCAACAACATTAAAATACTTTCTTTTCACCTGATGCTGAAGCATTTCCTTTTTTGTTCATCCGAGGCTTTGCTTTTGGTTGGTTTTCCTCTTGATTTCTTTTTTTATGTAGTTCATTAATAGGCAAGTTATCACTTTCACTATTTTCACACAGTACTTGTTCATTATTTTTTCTGACATTATCCTCATTTTGACCTTCCACGCATCCTTCTTTGGCATCATTTCTGTCATTCTGTATGTTTTCACCTTCTAAAACCATTATTTGCTGAAGCTTCTTTACATGAAAGGATAAATCCAAGTCATCAGCAGCTTCATTTTCCAAATCTACTGCTTTTTGTGAAGCATCATCACTCAAGAGAGGACTCCCAGCAACAGATCTCTCAGTGCATGTAGAACCTGAATTACTTTCAGCAAGTTCTTTCCCAATATCTGCAAGGAGCACATTACCAACTTGCATTTGATACAAGTTGAAAAAAAATGCAACACAGAGCCTGTATCTTCTATAACTTAACACTATTTTTCATGTAACACCCTCCTGACTTTAGTTTCTGAGCATTTGTCTTTCTGTGCCTCTGACCTCTGCAAAGCCACCAAACTACAGCCTTATTCTACTTCCTTTCCTGTCATCTCTTTTCATGGACCCAATCCAGAGAAAAATATTCACTCATTAATTCTTTTCTGCCATGCAACTTAAAGCCCTTCTAAAAAACAATGTCTCAATGCCATAGAAAGTGGAAACAAGTCCTAACAACAAAGCTGGGTATGTTTTGTATTAGCACTCATCCTCTCTTCCCTTCTCCTCACTTCTGCCCCATTTAAAGTCTGCTAGAAGATACTCAAAGGAAGTATCTTCTACAATGCTAAGGTTCACATATTTAATAAAAATATTTATCTTACTCTAGCCTGGTATTGCTAATTGACCTGATTTCAGAGTTCAAATGGTTGAAGAAGGTGACAAAAGAATGCCATGATAGTATGATAGTAAAATAATGCATTTACTGCTGGAGAACTTTTCCTAAATTTTTTCAGCAAAGGGAAATCAAAGCATCCCACAAACTGTTAAAAGATGTTTCAGGAGTGAATGAAAAACAGACAGAGGAAGTCCTTTTAAAAATACAAGATCACATTTAACATTCCTGATTTTCTTAAAATTTAGTGCCATGCCAGCAGGAAGAAGAGTCATTTGGCCAATCTTGTCATTTGGACAAACATAAACACTAGCAAAAATCAAATGCATCCTGCTCCAAGAAAAACAGCCAAATCAAACCTATTCTTGGTTTATGTACACTGCCAGGCAAGTGAGCTCTGCAGCCCTTATTCACTGATTGTCCAGACTGGGAAACCAGTAAGAAAAAAACATTGCCTTTCTCTCTGCCCATGTCTACTTTCATTTACAGTACTGTGCACTACTGTCTCATCCATGTGTCAAGTAAACAAGATGGCTAAGGAGGAGACCTGGCCACCACAATGGCAGGAACCAGTGCAGACTGTGTGTGGTCTAGCAGGTTGGCACCTCTGCTGATTTCATTGAGAATTCTGCTGCTAACTTGGCAGAGGAGGACTCAGTGCTTTAAAAGTTGTAAAAATATTAAATCTTGGAATACTAAGATCAACACATAAAGATTGTCTAGGATCTAATAAGAAAGGAAGAACACAAGGAAAAATATTTAATTAATTTTGTTTTACCGTTTAACATGCCATCTTCATCACTTTCAAAGTCGTCTGAATATTGATCTCTTTCCTTGCTTGTTGCATAACCAGAAATTGCTTCCTGTAGCTCATCCTGAAAAGGCTTCACAAATAACTTTTACATAAAAGGGAGGATTCACTTGTTCAAGTTCAGCACTAATTCTCCCCTCCCACACATACATAAGTAAAACTGACCAACAGAGATAAGCCCATTTAATTTACAATTATTGTGCAGCACAGTGCTTCCACTCCATCCACATTCCTCTAACAGATCAGCATCAAAAAAGTCCCCAAATCTCCATGTATTTATTTATATTTCTTCTTCATAAGAAATGCATTATGCAAACCAGTTTTCCATTTTTGGGCACTTATGATCTATCATGTGACACTTCTCTTTTGTATGTTTTGATCGGCAAGAGCACAAGAGGAGGGTGTGTGAGAGCAGATGAGCAAGGACGAGCTCTTCACTGCTGCAGGACAGGAGCCAGAAGCAGGTGGCAGGTCCAAACCAATGGAAGAACTTTACATATTTTGGACTCTCTGCTGCAGGACATCAGGGACACAATGCATTTACATGATTCTAAAGGGCACTGGTCTTAATTATAGATTGTAAACACATAAAGAACTGCACCAGGATCTCCAGATTCCAGACCCTGACCCACAAACCACGAGCAGTGGCTCGTCACGGGCCTTCCGCGCCTCCCAGGCTGGTGGCCCGGCTGCTCCTTCAGCCCGCCCGTCAGGAACGGGCCAGCGGGGCTGCTCCTTCAGCCCCCCCGTCAGGGACGGGCCAGCCCGGCTGCTCCTTCAGCCCGCCCGTCAGGGACGGGCCAGCCCGGCTGCTCCTTCAGCCCGCCCGTCAGGGACGGGCCAGCCGGGCTGCTCCTTCAGCCCGCCCGTCAGGGACGGGCCAGCCGGGCTGCTCCGCTCCAGCCTGTGCACGGGGAGCAAGCAGCTCCTGGTGTCCTCACCGAGGACAGCCTGCTTGCCTGCTTTCATTTCGAAAGCAACGCGGATTTTTGCGGGCGTGCTACCTGTAACACCGAATTAACGTATTCCCAATGGCAGAAACCTGCTCGCAGGCCCCGTTCCCCAGCGCCGGCTTTACCCTGCCCCTGCCCCGCTCCTGCCCGGCCCTGCCTGGCCCGGCCGCCGCCGCTCACCTGCAGCCCGCAGTCAGCGGTGCCTCCCCCCGACATGGCGGAGGTGTCTCGCTGCCGCCTCGCAGCGCCCGCAGCCGCCGCCAAGCCCTCCGAGGGCCCTGGCACAGAGCCTCGGGAAAAATCCCCACCGCAGAGCCCCGGGAAGGAGCCCCAGGCCGGGCCCGGCCGCGCCGCCCGGTCCCGCCCGTCGCCCGGCAACGGCCGCGCCGGCGATCGCCTTCAGTAGTCGGGAATCGCCGCTGCGCCACTTCCTCAGCCGGGCCAAAGCCGCGCTGCCGGGGTTTATTTTCGACGCCCGTGCCCTGCCAAGATTTATTATCGATGTCCCTATCCTGCAAATAACCCTGTTCCCACAAGGAGCACATCCATGCATCCATGCTACTGGTACCAGGGCTGACACACGTATGTCAGCCGTTATTGCAGTCAGGTAATTGTCCAAAACCTTCCTACTTGGGATGTGAACGCTTTCCCTAAGAAACATACTCGTTTTAGTGCTGTCTGGAATACTGACCTCAGAGCACCTGTGCATTAGTTTAAACAGATTTTAGGCATGCATAAATTACAGTGGCGTAGAAGTAAATCGCTCGGTGCTTCCACCTCCTAATACTCCCAGTTTTTATTTCCCCAAAGAATGGTTGTGCGATCCACCTGGCGAGCACCAGCCGCAGCGACCAGACACTTTGCCAAGCAGCACACGTTCCTGCAGAGCTGGTGTCCTAAAGGTCATCTGTCCCCTGTATAGGCCACGATGAAGGCACCTGAACCCCAGGGTGTTCTTGGAAGATCAATCTTTCCCTTGCATCAAAGGAAAGCTGTCCATGCCAGGACTATTTACAGATGTTTCTATTCTTCCTCCAGTTTAAATTCTTCTGATCTCACCTTTCTAAAATAAGACTAGTGCTCCAGTTGTCTTAGTGATAACAAAGAACTTCTGACATGTTCTCTAAACTGGTGTTGTATTTGTATATATTAATCTTCCCCAAAATGCATTGCATTTTTGTAAGTTGTGCAGAAGAAAATCTGTCTGACAGAGACAGGGAAAGAGTATGTAGGACAGAGCCCAGAGCCTTAGGACTTGTTTTCCTCTTGTTTATTTATGTAGAGTTATATTTTAAAAGCAGTGCAGTTATGCAAAGGCCACAACACACCTGGGGGGAAAGAGGCCCTGAGTTCTAACAGGTAACCTTGGATTTAAACTAACGATTATTTGCTAGTGATTAATTGATATTTAGGTATCATCTGTCAGCAGCTCCTTGCTTTGTTTATCTGTGTTTATTTATAGCCAAATAATGCTTGATCTGCTGATTAATCAAGCAGATCATTTATTGAGAGTTATGCTTAATGCACTTTTTTTGCTATTTTTTTCACATGTGAAAGCCTTAAATTTGAGTGTGTGCTATTCCATCTCTCTGTGAAGGTGAAAGGTGAAACTTGACATACTTGTTAAGAATTTAAAAAGGAAAAAAGGAGAAATGCATATATTCTTTCTCTAATAATGTTAGGGATTGTTGTTGAGGGCTAAATTATATATCCCTGTTACAAACCACTGAGATGCACATTTCATTAAATTCCAAAAGGTGGCAGCAAAATATTCTAAAATTAAACAATCGGTTCTTTTTTTTTTTTTTCCCATGTCCAGTTTATCCTAGTTTATTTTATATTACTGACAATGTTTATGGGTTTTTTTGAGGGACACTATATTCATTTAGCATTGCATACGCTGTAGAGAAGGAAGATTCAGCTCAAATTATTGTGTTTACATGAGTCAGACTATGGGTCCTCATATCACCTGTATTATTAAATATTCAATGCACTGAGTTGGTTGGATGCAGGAAAAAAACCCCATCAATACTGTCAGCACTGAAGAACTCAAAATGTGTGAAGATGTTTTTTGTCAAAATGCATGAACATCAGGTCTGCATCTTCTTGTCTTACCTGAGGCAAAACTCCCATCAAGACCCACTGAGGTGCATGGGACTTAAGCCTAAATATGAATCTAGTGCTCTGAGTATAAGAGACTGACTTAAAAAAACCCTCATACAACAACAACATCAACAACAACAACAAACAACAAAAACCCACAAACAAACCACAAAAAAGCCCTAACCAACCAAAAAGCCCCCAAAGGCAAAACTCCAAACATGGAGGTTTATTGAGGACAAAACCCAGAAGATTTTATGGTATGAAAATGAGCATTAATGTCTGCTTTTTAATTAGTTACTGACGAATATGTCACAAATGTAAATTGTATGTTTGAAGGTGAAGTTGCTCTTTCGCTCTTGAGTAGACATGGAGCATTGTGAACACAGCTCTAAATGATCCCAGCAGTTATATTCATTTGGATAAAATAAACTTAGAGGCAACATTTTATTCTGCTGATCAAATGTGTATGAATCTCCTCCATGCCCAGAACCTTAAAAAAAAGCACTTTTTAAAACAAGCATCATGGTGCAGTGTGATTACCATCTGCAGGAAAGATGTTACATTCAGAAAGCAGTCAAGTATGATGAGATTTTTGGATGGCTAATTTATATGCATATAAACAACTTCCATAAGTGATTTCTTTTATCATTGTGTCTAGAGTTTGTAAGACAGGTTTTGGGATTCCTTCTGAACACGTGACACATAGATTAAAAATTCTAAAATCATATATGTCTTGGTTTGGAAAGACAGGTTTCTGCCAAGGAAACTGGGGTTTCCCTAGAATGGGGAATGTAAACCTCTCACACCCCGCCAAATTATAATTTTGCAATCAAGGGCTCTCAGGCAAAGATTTTGGGGATAGGAATAACAGTTCTTTACTAGGAATATTAACAATACAAATGTAATAGGAAACAAAACCACCCAACCAAACAAGCAAATAAACAAATAAACAACAATTTTGGAAAACCCTGACAGAGTCAGAGCCACAACCTGACCCTGTGATTCAGGGTGTTGAAAGCTGTCCAAAAGTACAGTCCTTCTGAAGTGGCAGACGTGATTCTGTTGGAGCAGAGATGATTCTGTGGAAAAGCAGATCCAGGGGTGGTGAGGAGGGGGTCCAGGAATGGCGGGGTGGAATCTGGGGAGATGAAGTCCAGTCTTCCAGGAAAAATCGGGTGAAAAACTGGCAGCTCCCCTGTCTGTGAGTCTCTGTTTATCCAGCCAAACTGCCTGCTCCTCTCCCCCCCACTGCCAGGGCATGAGATGTATAGAAATGCAGATACACCGCTCTGGGGGGGGAAGGTACAGGCTGGGAAAGGTGCTGGGAAAGGTGCTAATGGTCTGTTAAGATGAGGCGTCAGGCCTTCAAACAAATGGAAATAGAATACACAAAACCCGGCTCCACAACCCAGGACAATATATAATAAGTCACTTTAAGTCAAAATATATAAAACCCCTTACTGAAGGTAAATGTTGTCCTTGATTTGGTATTCCTTCCCAAAGTCAAAAGTTACACTTGAAAGGAAATTTAAGGCCATAACAAAATCTCTGAGTTGGTGCATATTACTGTAGAAAGTGATTTTTGTGTTGGTTGCCAGGGGCTTGGCTCATAAATTACTATTCCTGTTCTTGACAGTGGGAGTTAGACATCCGCTACAACCCAGTGCATCTGGGTCCTGGACATTGCACATATATTTGTTTAGCAGAGTAACAAGCAGCTTCAGTCCTAAACAACAGAGCATAGGGTCACCATCACAGACATTCTTAAGCACAAACATTAGAAATCATTGTTCTCACATCTTCCTCCCGGTTCGTATGAAAGTCTATTACAATGTACCGTGTTTTGCAGGGCTATGCCTGTCCTGCCAGAATGTACTATTCTTCTTATGCTTGTCTTGAAATAAAACAGAAATATAATCAACTTTGAGCATCAGATGGATATTCCCGTTGTCATCAAATTAAACCTCTCACTTTTACATCTTGATCTGATTTGTAAGTAGTTAGGGAAGATGCTGTCAGGGTAAGAAGGTATGCAACCCTGACTTAGTAGATTGTTGCTTTCAGGAAACCAGGAAAGTTGAATTTGATAAAATTAATACATACAAAAACATAGATATTGAAGGAACAAACTGCAAAACTGGCACAAAAGAAAGAAGAAACTAGGATGAATAAACTCACAACTACATCTCTTACATGGCAGTTTATGAATACATGTGTTCTTGACTGGTTAATTTATTCCTGAGCATTAGGCTTAGAAGTAGCAGATGGAGGTAGATATCCCAAAAGAAAAAAAAAAATATCCTTGACTTTTTAAAGTTATTTTAGGCTTTATTTTTTTTAAGCTGTCTTTTTTTTTGTAAATAGTACTTGATGTGATTTTAAGGAAAAGCATTGGAACACAGAGGAATGAGACAGCTGTCTCGGTGTTGTGCTTGGTCATAGTAACAAGGCAATGAACTTTCCAAACAGACAAAGCTTGTTTGTGTTGGTGGCAGCAGATTAGACTTCCTGTAAGTGGAGTCAGAAAATGCAAACCTTTTCATGTCAAGTGGAGTCATTTTGTGTGCAAATGACTCAAGCTACTGGTGTCGCTTGTATATGGATACATTCTTTTAAAGTCTTGCAGCTGTGAGCTGCGGTTAAATAAACACCTCTGAGAGAAACCTCGCAGACCTGCAATTGCTTAAAAACATCTCTCACTCTCAAAATATCTCTATGTCTAATGTTGTATTAATGCTGTCAGGAGAAGCCAACAGCTGTTAAGTGCTGAGTAGTAGCTCACTTTAATGCTATGGCACATTTCACAGAGAGAGGAGCCACGCTTGTCAGATTATCACCTGCGCATTTGAGGAGTATCAGGGCTCCAAGCTGCTGGCACCTGAAGGATCATCAGAGAGCCAGACGCAGGACCTTGGGTTAAAGACTTGAATAATGTCCTGCAAACTTCCAGCCCCAAGGGACAAGAAGTCTGACATCATAAAAATTAATCAGAGAAAATGGATGCAGTAAAAGGCCAAGTTAAATTGCTTTGTGGTTAGAAAAATTGGCTGGCTAATTCTCACTGACAATAAAAATGTCTTCTGCTCTTTACATCTATATTCCTCCCTTGTCTCTTTTTAATTTTTGGTGCTATTCTAGTTACACAATGGCAGGAAGATTTAAAGGTGAATAAAGCTGCCTGGTCTGATTTTTCCTAATTATCCTAATGAAGATAAAGCTTTACCGTGCAAGTAGCGTCACCAAGTAAAGATCAATGATTACCTTACTCCAGTGCAGCAAAACAAAGGCCCATTGGAAATACAGTGAATGTATCACTTAATCTTTTTAGATTTATAACTCACCATATATATTATCTTTTTATATATTTTGAATGTATTGGTTTGTCTGTCAGTACACCTATAAGAACCTTCCATGTCTGAGCACTTCCTAGTCTTGAAGGGAGTTACCAGCTTTCCCTGCTAGACTGCTGAGACAGAATTATTATTCCCATTTTGTATATGTAGAGAGAGGATTCAGAAGCTGTGCTAATGACACAAAGGCAATTTAATGGTGGTGTAACTGTGGAAGATTTCTATCATGCCTGTTTTGCAGTAACTTGTACCCTTAACCAGTGAAGAAAATTCAGATATCACATAACTTGTACCCTAGAGGCAGTGATGCAGAAACAGAAGAATCTCAAGAACATCTGTAGTATTTCAGTGCTGATAAAAGGCTTAAGCATTTGCTAACAGCTGCCCTTTATGGTTCTCTTGTTTTAGTAAAAGAGCTGTAGGAGAGCAATTTCTTTTCAGCTTACACTGAGACAAGGTAAGATAACATAGCAGAAAAAGCTGTAACATCAGACCCACATCTGAACAAATATATAGATAAATGTAGCATCCAGTTGGGCATTTTCTGTTGTTTCTTTAGCTCAAAAATGGGTAGGTCACTATTATCTTGTAGATTGGAGTCCTGGTTTCCTTAGCTTCAGATGCACTGTACTCAGCTGCTCCGTTAAAGAGAGTGGTGTTAAGGAAGCACACTTACATACCCTTTTCCCCTTTCTAGGTCATCCAACATGTCCACTGCCCAGGGCCAGGGCTGCAGGTTGAGCTCTACACCAGTAACACCAGAGGAACCTGCAATATACAAGCTCCAGATTTTGTGCAGTTCCTACGGAGACCATGATACATTAGGATATTTTTATTGTGGATTAAAGATTATATTGACTTTCCCATTATTAATATTTCTGCGTACTCTTATATCATCTCTGCAAGGGCTATGGAAAGAACATTTCATTCAGACTTGCAAATGGAAAGTGTTGATTAATCCCAGCACTTGGAAACAAATAATCCAAGTTGGTAATCTGGAACATTAAATCAAACCCTGTATTTGCAAAGGAAGCTTAACAGTTCATCTTTTCTTGTTCTTCATGTTTCCTTCCTTCCGTCTTGTGACTTAGTTTATAGCCGCTGCAACTGGTTTAAAATTTTGCAGCTGCTGAGATGACTTGGCTTCAGTTTAACAGCAAATGCCATCAGCCCAAATCTGGGCTTCGTGTGATCTTTTTCCATTTCCTATTTCTTTTCAAATTGATTTGTCACCAGTTTAGGGGATTATCTAAAGCTACCCTAAGACTGGTTCTCTGTGCCAAGGCTCTTCAGCCTGTTTTGTCAGAGGAAAATCCTGATCAAAAACTAATGGGTGTGCCAGAAAAATGTGAAGAGTGGGAGAGGGTCTGAGTGTCAAAACTCTGTCAAGAGGGACTCCTGTGTAGTGCAGGAGGGAGTCAGAGAGAAAAGAGGCATCTAGTGCAGAAAGCAGCTGGGCTGGACATGGTGAGGAGGAGACAGTGCAGAGGGGTGAAAAGGGACAACTGAGCTCTTGTGTCAGAGTATTTTTGGCTGTGTATTCTTTGGGAATAGTGCCTCCTCTAAAAACATTTTATGCACACATCGTGTGAAATTGTGTTTTTAGTTACACAGGTCCACGCATGCTGTCTGAAAAGTGGGAAGGAGAGCTGTTCAGCTTCAGGACTGTAGGATCATGCTAACAGCTGTGCTGTTTCCATTCCTGAACTAAACTCAGCCGTAGTGCTGGTAACCTGGGCAGTGCACCAATACCTCATGCCATTGAGATATGTTCTAAATGTCTGAGGTGCATGCAAACATTTCTAGATACAAACCCAACATACTGAAGCACCACAGGAAAAGTTTAGTACTTTAAAGTGTTATTTTAAAACTGATTCTGGAAGATAATTTGTAACATGAACTTTCATCACCTATTTTATTTCTTTCTTAGTTCCAATGCGTGAAAATTTAAAGGGACAGTGGTTGATGCTGAATCACAGAATGCTGGAATGATTTGGATTGGAAGGGACTGGAAAGATCATCTTCTTCTAATACCTTATCTGTGAGCCAGGACATCTTCCACTGGGCAACTCAAAGCCCCATCCAATCCAGCCCTGAACACTTTTGGGCAGGGGGCTTTCACAACTTCTCTGGGCAACCCTTTCCTGAAGTTAAAAGTTACTATTTAATTCAAGGTGTTTAAAAATTACTTGCAACCTCACAAGCAGCCCATACATATGTGCACACATGTTCATACTACAAAATCTACCTGAGCACCTGAGAGCCTACCTGTCTTAGTCATTGTCTATGTTGAAAACAGGAATACTTCATGAGAGGAACCAGCATGATCCTTTTCATCTATTGCCTATGAATTATCCATAGCACAGCAACTGCACTTCCCATCAATGGCATTTTCTGAACCTTTATGATTCTATAACATTGGCAAGCTTTAGATGCAAAATTAACAGTCAGCATCAACAAAGCAAAATGTATTTACCCAGCTGCTGAGAATCTTTTCCTGATAATAGAGCTGTGAGCTATGAAAGCCATTTCATGACAAAATACAGCTGGGAACTGCATTTTGTCTTGTATCAAAACATTTTTTATGTGTAGATGAATAATGGAAAGCAGATAAGAGAGTGATCACATGCTGATCTTTTTATGCAGTGTTTCAAAGTTGAAATGTTTCATAAAAACTCCTTCTGCTAATGATGTGAGAGACCCATTTACATTACAGCAAATTGATAAATGGATTGTGCAGTGCTTTCCTTAGATGTGATTGTTGCCTCTTCTGTTTGGTTGGGATTTTTTTCAAACACACGGCTATTTTACCTCATAGTTCACGTAAAATATGTCAACTGTATATCCAAATCATCTAGGGAAACACCATGCAACTCATCCACTCACTGCTAATAAGAAGCACAGTTCACTTCACACTGACAGATGCCAATGGTTTACTGCACAGGAATACCTGGTATAGATCTAGTGGGATTTTCTCTAGGATTACCTACTTAGTTTTTGTTATAAATGAATAAAGCCAATTATAATCAAATAGAATTTATTTGCCAGATTGCCAGTGAAAACCCACCAGCGCAAAATTGACAAAGCCAATACTGAAATGGACCAAAGTCAGGGAAGGAGGAAATAGACAATGCCAGCATTGGGTGGGACCTCCATGAAGCGCTGCGCAGCACTACACTCCCCAGGTCCCACCCCGTCTGCCTCCAGGCCCGCTGGTTTTATACTTTTTGGCTCAGTATACAAGGCCAAACATGTTGAGAAGCCTAGGTACAAGTTTGAACATGTTAAAAAGTCCAGGTGTCGAGAGGAGCATGAATCTTTCGGGGCTGATGCCGTTGTTCCACCCTGAATTTCTATAGCTTCTTTGTTTCTTGATGGTGCTGCTGATAGAATCATCGCAGCAATCAGCTAGCCAGCTGGGTTTTCCTGGGTGGAGGAGGTGTTTCCGACAATCCCTTGATGGCCTGGCTGGATCCCATTCTCTTTGGCCATCAGTCCTTATCAGATATCAACCGCACCTGGTTTCAGCATTTGGCTTGTTTGTATTGGTATGTTAGTTCCTTTGTCTCCGTCTTGGATTCGGGTAGCTTTCTGTGCTTCAAAGGATTTTTCCTAACTCTCCTAGAAATTGTATTATTCACCATCACCCCAATACATGTATATAAAATATAACTCATAGACATAAGCCAGTATACATCAAGATTATGTGCACACACTTTCTTGTAAAGCTACTAGTTCAGTGCTCACCTGAGCTAGTAGTTCCTTCTGAGGCTTTATAGACAAACTTATCACAGAGAACATATCCTTACCCTCCACCAATATCACCCTATCAGGAAATCAGGAACTACTTTATCATTATTATTTTGGGAACATGAATTAACAAATACTACAGTTTTCTTTCTCTTTTTCTCCTTAAAATCACAGAGATCCTTGAGAATCAGTGGGAATGTACCAAAACCAATCTGTATTCTTCTTGTTCTGATTTGTGTGATCTGCTGCTGGAAGAATGTCCTTATAAAAGTCCTGGGTTTTTTTAATCTTTTTGATGCAATCTAGACAGTGTTCAGGTCATTGGAGGGGAAAAAAAAAGAAAAAAAAAAAAAAAAAAAAAGAAAAAAAGGAAGAATCTCCAGCAATGCAATTTCCGTTATACATGCTTAAGCAAACTGGATTCAGTGCCATAGCAGGCAATGGCTTTCATATATTCTAATCCATGCACTCAAGATATTCAGTGGATATTTGCACAGTGTGATATTCACTTGAGATGTTCTCTGTTGGCCTAATTCTGCACCACTCCTATTAGCAGCAGGACTATAATGATCTGTGAAGGAGCAATGCTGAAGGTTTTTTCTAAATCTTTACTGCTGCATTATCTCAGTGAGAACACTCTTCTAGTGTTGAGCTCCTGTCTTTTATCTGTGCCTTAGTGCTGTGTAATGAATGGATTTAGCCAGGTATGGATTTAGCACAGCAAAGTTGTTAAGTGAGGGCAGAAAGGTGCTAAGTGAGCCTCCTCAAAGGAGTCAAATGGTGCCCATGCACAATTCAGCACCTCCTCTGCATGCTATCATAGCTGGCTTTAATCTTACCTAATACGGATAAAAACACTGATGGAATCTGGGCTGGGAGACTTCCCTGCCTGTTGTACAATTCCTTTTGTTACTGCATATGCATTTTTAGCTGACCTCTGCTTAGTGAGAAGCTGGCTGTCTAGAGAAAACTAGTCTGTGCTGCAGTCAAATGAAACCCGTAGGAAAAAAAGTCCAGAAAGCTACTGAAACCTCTAAATCAATGGACTAAAGCACCTGAGTATGATTGCAAGTGGGAGAATGGCGTGGTTGTGTTCAGTTCTTTTGAACTGAGGGTAAGTGCATTAGTTTGGATAAAGCTGGGGTAATCCTGCAATGCCTTGTAATGAGAATCCTCCCTCAAAGTTATGATGCCAATAGCCAAGTAGAGAGAAGCAAAGTAAGCAACAAAGTAGAGTTAAATTAGATGTAAGTTCCCCATCTTCAAGGTGGGGAAAGAAAAGCTGGTCCCGATTTTATTTTCAGGTGGTGCCTTTCTCTCCCCGTAGTAATAGTGCTGGTGTCGTTATTGAGGATTTCACTTGTTCAAAGTATTGCCATTAATGAATGATTCTTACAAACCCCCAAGTGAGGTAGCAGCAAGTAAATAGTACATGCCTTTTAAATAAGGGAAAATGAAACTTGCAGCAGAATCCTGTGATAAACATTTAAATATCAACTGTCTAGTACGGTACTTAGCCTCAGAAACACTCTGCACACAGATGGGGTGTTTCTTTGTTATTTATAGTGTTTTTTTTCATTCCCTCCTGAACATGCTTACTACTGGCCAACAGAAAAAAATTTGGGGTGACACCCATTTTTCCAAGTGATTGAACCATACAAGCTAGTGATCACTGTGATTATTGAAACTAATCTTTCAATGTGAATATTCAATCAACATGGCTTGCACACATGGAAGTGACTGAACCATTTCTGTGCTACAGGTTCTTGGGTGTGCGTTGGGTCTGTAGGCTTTTGTCATAGTTTCTGTTCATGGAAATTTTTGTGTTATCTTCTGGAGAAGTTTCTCTTTGGAAGATTGTTTGCATATTTTTCACTCTTTATTTCTCTCTTTCATACACACACACATAATCATGTGTGTAGTTATATATTATTTTTTGTAAGATTCCTATATCTATAGGTTACCAAATGCCCATTATATTACACATATAAGATACAGGGTACAATGCATACATCAGCCTCTGTAACAGAAATTATACTTGCAGCACTGCTATGCTGCTGTATCATGCTGTATACGCTGGTATTGCACAGATACTGTGAGTGGGCTTTTGCAATATTATGTATTGAGCTAATGCTCTCATTCTAACGCACACCTCTGTGTGTGGTGATTTAGTCACATGGCTATGAATTTTTCTGAAATTGACACTTTTATTACACCTTCTTATCCTAAGATAAACAACAATTACATTTGGTATCATTTTGTTGTAACAGAAGAGTCTACGCTAACAGAGCCATAGCTGTTAATTTGCAGATGTGAGAATTCAGCAATGCAAAGCTTAATTTATTTGCTTGCCCAATGCTATGTTCTATAATTACCTTTGGCTGCCTTTCACATGGGACAAAAAACATAACATGTTCCATGGAGAATCATCCAAGTGTGTCAGATTTAATACTTAAGTCCCTCTTAATTTAATTTTTCTCCTACACCCTTTATTACTTAGCATCTCTCACTTAGAAAGATTTGCCAAGGCAGAATATATTTTTCAAGGGTAGAGATGTGTACTTAGAAACCAAGTTTCAGATATACAGATTCTTTCTCCTGTCTTTTCATGGAGTGAGAAAAGATATAATGGTATGCTATAGGTTCTTGTGATGTCCAGGGTCTCTGTATGGAGGTGGTGACAGAATGTACAGCCTATTAAAGAGGACTGGTGGAGTGTATATGCTATTCAAAGGTAAGTTATAAGTGCTGTCTTAGGCTGAGGATCATCAAATCTAAATTATGTGGACACTGCTGTCCTTAATTTTTTATCAAATGCCTAGGTAAACATTCTGTCAGAATCTGGGATGAAGTCTTTGAACAAAGAATAATACATTTCTAAGTTAGGGATGGTAATCAGATTGAGAAAGGAACTAAATTGTAAAATCTTGGTCCTGCACATGAAAGGGACCACTCAGGTTTACATAATTGCTATAAAAACATACCCAGGGTCTAAACATTCCTTTCTTCATTAACCATGATAACAGAGTGTCTCCCAAGTTACCCCCAGACAGCAGAGGTCCCAGTTACTAGAGGAAGCCTTCAAGTAATTTTTCTGAAAGATTCAGAAAAGGCTTTCTTTGAAAACACAAAAATTTTGGAGCTGGTTAATTTTGGAGCTGGAGCTCTTAAAACAAAATGCAGGGATTATTTAATCAATTTCTCAACCTGTAATTAAATAAATATTCTGACAAGTACATTTTCGCTGCTGACTGTCATATTACTGGTAGTTGGCTGTGGTCCACAGAGAAACCAAGTTTATGCAAGTCGTTATCACTTCAGTGTTTTTTGTTCTGAACTGAAATGATGGGCCAGAACTGCTTTTCCTCCAGATGACAAGGTGCAGCTGATGCATCTTGAATTTACCTGTATTAAATAATAACACTGTTTTTACTAATCAGCAAAGTCCAATAAGTCCAAATTTGCCAAAGTCTTACTGCCTTTTGCTAAATTTAGGTATTTGCCCCTACACCACAGAATGTCAGAGCACATTACTGATATCATGTGAACCTGAGAACAGATCACTTACCATTATACACAGATGTTTCCACTGCTGAGTTCTTCTTCCATGCAGGGTTTTAGATCTTTCGACCAGGAATGTCCTTCTTTTTTTTTCTTATTAAGCTTGGCTTTTCTCCCAGGAACTGAACTTCAGAGAGATTAAAGAAGTCATGTCTTTGTAGAATTAATCAGACACATTTGATTAGATGCTGCTGCCTTTCCAAATTCATGACAATTTTTGAATTTGTATTTTGTTTTAAAAATCAAGTCCCTCAACACACTTTACAACTCTTTAATTAATGAAACACATGCATACATACACAGTAACACTTCTCAAATCTTAAAGGTGAATATTAATTTTCTGTCCACCTGTCATACAAGATTGCTGTGCAGTTTATTCATAACTTGTATTTCTTAGCAGAATGGCCTTCTTTAGAAATACACACAGGGATTGGAAGGAAGGAATACATCATTCTTTAAAAACATTCTCAGAGGCAAAACAACTGTCTTTCTGGATTTAGAGTGTGAAGAATGGAACCACTTATTTTATCTCTTTAACAATAAAAGTCCTGTTTAATTCCATTCTATTTATACTGGCAAAACTTAATCTTGGATCTTGGTCTGATTTTCCATTTTGGTCTTTATTGTGGATTTATGTGGGTAACAAGGGACTACAGACAAAACTTGTGATCCAGGTACTCCTGTGACTTTTAATATTTCACTAGTTCAACACTTTTCACCATTGTTCATGTCATTTACTACAGTTGAGGTAATAAAATTCTGTGATTATCCATTTCTATATCAAAGGTCCGTCTACTTCAACATCTCATGTCAACACCAAAAGAACATGGCAAGCTTATCGTGGTATTTCCATGGACAGTTTTCTCACCCTGTAGCTGTGTGTTGCTGAGAGGGTTCCTGAGTTATTAGTAAGAGCTTTCTATTTATATTTAATAGCCCTCAGTGGATTCTTGTGCTGATGATCTGTGTGTGGAGTGACTCTTGGCCTGCAACTCCGCAGCAATCTTTTGGATGTTGCTGTATACACTGAGTCCACTTACACTAGGAAGGGAGCTAGTCGCTGTGGGAGTTTAGAACAGAAACACTTCTTGCTGACTCCCCACAAAAAACTAGGGAAAGTTTAGCCCTTAAAATTATTATTAAATACACTGTGACTTAAGCACATTTCCCATTAATTCTCTGCTACCTCTGGAAGTTCATTTTAGTATTTCAATGTTAAAAATACATAGTTGAATTTCAGCAGCTATCTAGCAAAGTCGTTTCAAACAGAAGAAAAAGATCCCAAACAGGACTGAAAACTCAGGATGCAAAAATCAATACCTTTCTTTGTCAAATCCTTTTGAAATTTTTTCTATAAAGGTTTTTATTTAAAAGTAACCACAAACAGAGTTGAAATAGAAGACACATATGAGCATGAAAAGCAGAAATGAGTTTTTCCAGGTATAAATTTGTCTACTTACTCCAGATATAGACAATTCCATATTTATCTTCCTCTGTTGTGATCTGTCCTTACACATTTTGCTTTAATCCAAGAATTATAGCATCTAAACCTTCTCACATGGAATGCAGTGAAGCAAAGCTCTAATGGCAGTGAGATTCTTACTGAGCATTTCGGATCCCTGCTCAGATGCAAATCACTAAACCGCACTTGTAACAAATGCTGGTATTTTATTTTTAGCCACTGAAAACTCTTTTAGTTTGTGGGGTTTGTTTTGGTTTTTGGTTTTGGTGGTTTGTTTTTTTTTGTGGGTTTTTGTTTATTTGTTTGGTTTTGCTTATTGTAAACATGCAAACATTTTGCCTACTCTCAACACTAAAGAGTTAAAGATGCATGACTCAGCTTTGCTCTCATTCATTCTGGTGGAACAACCTTTGAAACTTCAGTATAGGAGAAGCTTGTCACCCTACTCTAAGGCCTCTTCTAAGAGCTAAATGCTATCACTTGCAAAGAGCAAGTCACCCAGACTGTTTTTCATCAATTTGCAATTAAGCAATAGCAATCAGTAAGGTGTTGTTGTCCCAGGCTGAGACCTGAGCTAGGGAATACTATTTCTGCCTTCCAGCTGCTTCAGGAAAGCCCACCTGGTGCACTGTAGTTCTCCCAGGAGTTACGCTCTACCTCGGAGGTACTGCAGGGAGGAAAAGGCTGTGTTGCACTCAGTCTCAAACTGTGTCGCCTCCTCCTATCCATCTCTGCTGGGGACCTGCAGCAAACCTGCAGAGCCCTTTTCCTTGGTGTGCAGCAAACAATTGCATAAATGACTGATAAGGCAGGAATCCCTTTGTGGCCCAATCCGTTAATTAGAATCATAATTGTAGGGCTACTGATTAATTAATTGGGAGTGATCTGGCACGGCAGAATTCAGTCTCCAGCTAAGATTTTATGGCAAAGATTCTGATTGATGAAATCAGAATAATCTCTCTTACAATTCACGAAGCCTCAATTCTCTCAGTTAATATAAACTGAGATTATCACTGCAAATATAAAATAGTGTCTGTATTATCATCTTTAAAATGTTGTATTAGAAAGTTTTCATGTTAGCTGTTTCACCAACAGTCATCCTGGGTCATTTATACTAGTGCCCTCACCACTTCTTTATTAGCTGGTGCATTTTAGTGTAATTCCCTAATTTCTAGAGTTCCATCTTTCTTATAAGCTATGCACAAAATACATCTCCAATTGACACTGGTATCAGGCTTCTATTACTATTATGATGCTACATTTGCACAGGGAATGTCTCCACTTGTTTTTATTTTTGTCCTACTCCCAGATTTTAGTTTCATTTTATTCCTGGAATTCTGGCAAGTCTCTAGGATTTTTCAAACACTTGGAGCCTGAAAGTTCCGTACTAAGGGTCCTAGACATTGCCTCTTGTGTTTACACAAAGCTTTTAAGCCTTGTCTTGTATTAGTCAATGCTTTTGCTAAGCTGCTTGGCCTTGTCCATACTGAGGCCCTCTTGAACACATTCAGCAGTCAGACTTGGGGAATTTTTAGGTGTTAGCTGTTGGGGGGACTGATATTAAACATAATCTCTCCTCAGTGAGGAGGGGCAATGGTTAATCGATGTCAACAAAGATGATAAAAGCTAGCTGAAAAACTCAGAATCATTCAAGTAAACTCTCTTCTGTGCTTTAGAAGGTATTTTTTAAAGAGTGTTTAGTAATTGGTATAACTTTAAAGTTATAAAGTTAAAAGTTAGTGTCAGAGGACAATCATGATTGTGATCTATTTTCTGTTTCAATCTGATCTAACATCAACCTGGCCTACCTTGGATGCTGGATCCTTTTTTGAGCAGCTGTTTGGACTATATAGCTTCTGGGAGTCCCTTCTAATCTTCATTATTGCATTATGTTACCCATTTTGATTTTGCCTGAATATGACAGCATTAACTGCATTACACCTATTTGTGATGCAGAATAGTCTGAACTCAAAATTGAAGACAGAAGCAAGTATTATTGCTACAACAAAAGATGACTCCTTTTGCTTCACTAAATCTTTTGTTCTGCTAAAAAACTAGGGCCATTTCTTTTATCTGTTCACTTTGAAGGTTATCCCATGAATGTGAGCAGAAAATCTGTGGAAGAAATGAACACTGACATGAACAAGGATGACAGGGCAATGTGGTCTGACAGATTTTTGCAGTTGCAGTTCTTTTATTGTGGATAAGTATGTGCAAACCAACTATGTTTTCTACATGTGTGGCCATTATTTTAAAGTATTTGACTTTTTCTTTAAAAAATCAGATTGTAGATAGTTAACAAAAGATTCATAGTGAATGCTCACTGTTTTATAGCATGTTAGTGGTCAGTCAAATAAGAGGGGGCAAATTCTGCTCCTCGGAAGACTGCATCTCTATTTTGTCTGTACTGAGATTACTGGTAACTTTTTGATCTATTTAACCAGCTCTTTAGACATTCTTAAAAGCATTTTCTAGAAAATATTATCAACACTTCTTTGTATATTTAGGCTCAGCCCCATGAGCTCAACATCTGCAACTCTTTGCAGTAAAAGTCTTTAATACCATTGTCCTCCAGAAAGATACACAATTTATGTCATGACTGCAATGGGTGTCTGTACCTTAATCTTTTTGTTGGGTTTATGGTTCACATAGAATAAGTAATAGACAAATATAAGCATGTCAGACATGAAAAGTTTATGAGAAACAGAAAACCTTTAAGAACATTGCACTCACTTGGGAGAACATCATAAAAGAAAAAAAATCTAGTATATAGAATACTGTTAATAGAATTGCAAACAGAAATATTAAAAGCACATTTAAGTGCCAGTTTCCAAGGTCTGTTTATATAAACATTACCCATGTCTTTTTATGTCTGGTATTTCACTTGAATCTTCTTTACAGATTTTGCCACTTGCTGCAGATTACATTAAGAAGGCACTGAAGGTCAAAGTTTAAAAACTTTCTCAGCTGCTTTTCTCTCCTCCTAACATTTTTTTTCCCAGGGTACTATTTATAATTCTCCTTTTAATGGAGAAAATACAAGAGTAAAGAGGTGACTTTCTGAGAACAGAAATAATATGGAATCGCTCCTCCAAATGTTAACAGTGAATCAAATTCGTGAACAGTGAGTCTATGTGCTTTTGTAGGTTTTGGAGGGGAAGAGGAGAATTTCAGGGAGGGGATCAGGGCTGGAGATGGACTTTTTTTCTCATGACAAAATAAGAGTGCAGAAAGGATACATGCTGTATAGTAAAAGCATGGAAATTTTCTTTGCTCCCATGCTCTGCATATGAAAGAAACCTGATGAAAGCTTGGATCTGCACCTCAAAGGACAAATAACATGCTATGATATTTACTTTTTGAATGCTCAGCTGCTGATGAATATGCTTGTTAATATTTTTGAGCGTGTATCTAAGAGCCATGTGTGTAGAATACAATCCAAGGAAACATAATTTTTGGCAGAGCTCATTGTGGTCTGATGTATGCACAAAGTATTAGATCTTAGCTACTTGCATTAATAAATAGACTATTTGCTTGATTCCTAAAAGTTGCATGATAAATTAAATAGCATTATTTGATTTGGAATAGCTCCTGATCTGTGACAGGAGGCATTAGTGTACAGGTGCTTGTTTTTTTTTTATATTGGGTTTTTGTCCTGAAAGGTTTCTATAGACATTTTGGGGAAAAAATTGAGAATAGAGGAGAAGAAAATAGATTTATTTTCAATTAAAATTTGGGAGTACAGGTGTGTAATGTTTGGTTTAATGGCAAAAGTATCTGTTTCAGAACATCTGTATCAACTTAACTGAAAATGGACCAGCTGGAAAAAATTAAATCAGCATGAATCATAAATCCAAAAGGTCAATGATCTAAAAATATACATCCCAAGAAAAAGATAAAAAGTGTGTATGCAATCTAAAACTGTCAAGTAAAAATTAAAATCCTTCTAAACATTCTAAACTTAGGATGTTAATTAACTTGAAAGTAATTTGGGGAGAGGCAAAAAGCCACCCTGTGATGTCACTTTCATTATATGGAACACAGCTAAGGAGATAAAAGAAGATCATGCAGAGCCCAGGAGAAGATTAAGCCTCTTTATCTCTCTGTGGGAGGGGGGAGAGCATAAATACAGGTAGTATTGTGTGTTTAGAGAAGACGCAGGAACTCTGAATAGCTGAGTTTTAATGTGCACTGAAGTGCACTGAAGCGTAACAGGAGATGCACACAGGTGCTGAGGATCATTAAGTCACCCCAGTCAGTCAAAATTAGAAAGCTAACAAGTAAAACCAAGTCTCTCTTCTTAATAAAGTTCCAAAAATAACTTTTGGAAGGAGGAGGAACAAAACAAAGTTCTGTTGGATACTGTACCTTTTTGCCACAGCTTAACAACAAGGGAAAAAGAAAAAAAAGCATAAGCGTGTGGTAGGAAAGAAAAATCTGTGCAGGTACTTTTGAAGTCAAAGCCTTATTAGCAAAGCCTAGAGATGATCCAAAAGCAGATTGTAGAGCACTTTGTTGAAAGTGGCTTGTATGTATGTGCATACCAGAAATTTCCAAAGGACAGTAATTTGCCTTTCTTTTTCATGTGGTAAAATCTCATGACATCAAGCACTGGCAGAAGCAAAGACTGAGATGCCACTTGCTGACCGAACAAAGATTTGACACAGGGCTCGCAGGGAGATGACACATGGATAGAACTTTTCCTAGAAAAGATGGCTCTTGTTTAATTTTATCAGAAAACAATGCCTTGTTTTCTTAGCCATCCAATTATAACAAAAAGGGTAAGCTGTTGTCAATAATATGCCATTAAATTCAAGGGAATATGACTGATTTGCTCTAATACCTTTAACAGGCCCAGAATATTTATGGAAAGGTTTGATAAATTTTCTCCTGTCTTCAGTTGCCTTGGGTCTGTATTAGAATCTCATGTACATGCATCTCCCTCTCTCTTCCTCTTCTTTCTTTTCATCTCATACCACGTTGTAGGGGCACCTTCTGTGTAATACCATTTCTTAATATCAAAAGTCCTTAATGGGTTTAATGATTTTCTCTTATTTCTTGGAGTGTCCATTTCTGCTTAATGTCAGGGGGTATCATTCCTCTTCTGGTATGTTTATTGACTTCATTATTTTGCTTGTATTTATTTTTAGTTTTTTTCAATGAGAGGTAGGAGGGCACATAGAAGGAGGAACTATTGCCATAAAAACCCTTTAGGGTGATACAGATTAAGGGACTTTGAACCACTTTCTAAAGATGGATAAATTCCAAGTTTATTTAATTTCCCCTGGAAGTCCTTTTCACTGCCTCATCTCCTTGACTGTGGGCTATCAACACAGTTGTAAATCCGAGATTAGACTGGGTGGTGGTGAATCACTGTACCAGCAAGCAAGAAGCAAAATAGAGCAGAAGGTCAAGCAGAGGACAATTGCTTTGCAAAGAGGGAGGATGGTGATGGAGTACACCAGAACACTGAATGGAGGAGCTATAGAAGGGAAGTTGAAAATAACATTTTGAGATTATCAAAGGCTCAATTTAGCAGCTCCTTCATTGAGGTTGTGGTGAAGACTGAGAAGATTCATGCAGATTAATAAGGGTCGAGTAATAATTATATGTAATGGATGTTTGCCCTGTCAATTAGTCCATAAGAATGAAACAGCGTTTTAAGAACAAAGCAAATTATCCTAATTATGTACAAGCGTATGTTTACTGTTTCTGTTTGTTGATACAGCTATCATTGGCAGGATTCCTCCCTCAAGTGACTTTCTAAACAACATTCCCAAACTGGCACATTTTGTTGTGGGCATTATCATGTAAAACAAATAAAATGTTGATTTCCTAATTATTTAGAGGATTTACTGCATAGTTTCTAAAGCATGGAAGACCAGTGTGATGTGATTGGTTTTCTATTATTTCTATCTTTCTAAAAAAAAACCCCACTTGTATTTTTTGTGTCTTCATAATACAAAACGTTTTTCCAATACAAAGAACAGCATTAGAGGAACTGTCATGATCTGCAGCACAGCAAACAATTCCTTTTTCTGCTTTTACTTTTGGACTTTGATTTTTTTTCCAGTAGTTTTTATAGCAATGCCTCAAACCTAGCTTGCACTGTAAGGTTTTTGTCCAAAGTTTTTGCTGATTAAACCAGCTCTCTGTCTCCAAAGTAAAACTGCCCCTGCAAATGACAAAATTCTTCAGCCAAAGAATTCAGCCATCATTTTCAGCCAAAGATGTTAAATGGAGAAAAAACAAAGGATAATCTAGTGCTTCTCTCCGAAACGTATCTGTTCTGGCTACCAAAAGAGTTCCAGCCTCTCTCAAAAGTGAGAGAGGACACCATTTTAGACTGAAAAAAAGGATGCTGACAGCACCCAGTGATGATGAATTTATTCAGAAGAGGAAAAAGGACCCTTCAGATAACCAGGAGGACTTCAAATCAAAGAAATCTGGGCTTCTGCTTAGAATCCATGGCAAGAACCCACAGTCGAGTCATGAGCAGGCTAACAACAGTCAGCAGCCAGTGCTCATCTCCACCTACTTTCATTCAGTAATTTGGTGCCATTCTGACAGTCCTTTCTCGTCTCACAAACACCTCTCCAGAGATTCTCACAAGTGCCTTCATGTTTATAATGTCTCAAATTGTGGAACAGCCCCAAAGCAAATAGAACCCTTTTCAAATTTTCACCAAGGCAATTTTATTTTTCCTCTCTTGTTGTTTTATTCAATATGCATATTTGCCTTTTTGAAAGCCAGAGTCCCCTACTAATAGACGTTGATTAGAAAATCAGAAGAAGCGGGGTAGCTTACATCCCCCATGCTTTTCAAATGTAATTAGTAGGTGGGGGTGCATGAAATGATGTCTGAGAGTGCGTAAATCCAAAAAGAAGCACACAGAGGTAATGCACAACATGGCTGAAAAAAAGCAGAAAGTACAAGACAAATATTAGAAGAATGGTGAAAACTGTAGGAGTTATAAGAAGTGTGTAACAGGCCTTTCATGAATAAGATAAATGGACTAGAAGGAAACATACACTGGCTTGTGGGACAAAATAGAGGCTGTGTCAGAAGACACTTCACACACATGCTAGTGTTAAACTGAAGTATTAATATTCAAGTTCATGAGCTCTGAAGGGTACTGCTGCTTGCACATTATTACAATTTCACTTTTCAAATCATCAACAAGCTGAGTATGACATTGCTATTTATACATATTTACAGGCTTTTACCATCCCCTCTACTTTGTTCATAACAGACATCTGAGAGTTTTGAAAAATCCAAAGCCAAGCCAGTTATGCAAACAACTGAGCAAGGAAGTGGTGGACTTGTCATCTGGAAGTGTTCAAAAGGCCTATGGAGGGGGCACTTGGGGATAAGTGAATATGGTGGTCCTGGATTAATGGTTGGCCTTGATGATTTTAGAGGTCTTAACTCTATGATTCTATGATTCTAAGACAATGAGGTCCCACATGGTCACAAAACAAGAAATACTGAGCAATTTCTTGCTGTTTCATTTGGTATAAAATACAATGAGCATCAGATTGAATTATTTAACTCTTCAAAGCAAACTCATTAATTTAGTTCCTTGGAAACTTCCCAAAAATTTGCAGAACGTTTTACCATAGCACAAATAACTGGAAAAGCAATTAATCAAAGACAATGAAATGCAATGTGAAAGCCTCTGACTTAGGAAGTCCTGAGGTTGGGAGGATGTTCTGGAGAAGTACCAGCTCTTGCCTGCTTTGCTCTACTCCTCTCTCAGCATCTGTTGCTGACCACTGTCAGAAAAGCACGAGGCTAGTTAGATCTTTTGTCTGGGCCAGCACAGCTGTTCTTCTGTCCCCGTGTGCTCAGAGGCACAATGTGATGAGCTGGGCTGGGTTATGCAACACACTTTTGCCTCTTCCAAACTTATTTCAAGTCTCCCTGTTGTTCCTGTTGCTACAGTTCTGGCACACCTGACTGACAGTCTGTTTCTCCATGCTGGGCTTATCCACCCCAGTCTCAGCCTTTGGTAACTTTCTTGGACAGACAGAGCCAAAGTTTGGATATGAAAGAAGAGGGAGGCTGTACCTCCATATGGCTGTGAGGATACTGTACTATGCCAGAACAGATTGAACCCCTGCAGCAGTGCTGTGGGAGGATTATATTCACTGTACGCTTTCTAGCCTTTTTTGCCCCAAGTGAATCAACATCTGGGTTGAGAGCTGCAAAACGAACAACCTCCTTCTGCTGTCACCAGTGTCTTTGTGCCAGAGGACATTTCAACCTCCATGAAATTTGGCATCACTGGTGATTTTCCTGGGTTTGTGGTGCAGTATAACATAGCACATTCTTTAACACTAGCTTCCTGCTGCTCTGTTGTGCTGTGCTGAGCATCAAATGTCTAGGACATCTTGGCCTTTTCATGCACTGCCATCGTCAGCTACTCCACCTTGTGTCCTGTACAGCTCCCCTGGCTACCTTGGGAGTAGAGCCTGTGGGAGGTTTTGTATGTGACCAGGCTCTCTTATGCCATTTATGTCTCTGAGGCCTTATTTCTATTCCTGTTGAGTGACAAAACAGAAACACGAAAGGGTATCATGGAAATCTACAACAGAAATGTGAATGCCAAAGAGTGGGAAAAACACGGTGGGCTAGAAGAAAGGGAATTATGAGAATTTGAGCCTGAATTACTTGCTGACATCTCAGAACACGCTCCAGGATGTCCCTGAGGAGCTGGCCTCGGCAGAGTGGTTAGGGTCAATAGAGAGTCTGTACACCTCATGGTTTATTCCAAAATGGACCTTTAAATGGAGGATATTTGGCACTGGCAAAGGCAGTTCAGCAAGTATGCATCTGTCCTTCCAGTGCAATGTGTACAAGTTGTAATTAGCTCAGAGTTCTGGCGAAGAACTTTCTGTTGTAGACATGACCTCAGTCCTTTACAGCAAGAAACACAGGCTAATATTTGTGCAACAGAACTATGCATGCAAAAATCTCTCCTGCAACCATACAGGCATGTGAGGCTAAATAACCAGTTAGATGTGATCTGATTGTTCATACAATCACAAGAACTGTGAATATACAGAAACCATAATCTACTTAGAAAAATTATAATCATGCTTTCTTGCATATAATATTATGACATTTTTGGAGGAAGCTACATTTACCTTTTTATTTCTATCTTACTTTTCCTCCTCAAGAAAGGAGTAATTTTTCTCTGCCTTCAGTAACACTCTAAAGAAAGTACCATTTAATAAAAAGGTATCACATGTTCATACTGCTTTTATTATTTATGACAAATGTATGATACTATTTCATTATGTAGTTTATTACAAAGCTTTCTGGTTTTCAAGCATAATTTTTTCCTGTATTCTGCATTCTGTTAAGCAGCAGTTTACTGTGAGTTATAGGTACTGCCTCATGTACGTGGTACAAAGTCTTTTTATTTGATTGAAAAAGATTAAAGTGGAAAACCATTTAATCAACATGAATACTAAATTTAAATGGAGAAAGTACTTTTTGATCAGAGGAGATATCATGTCCCTCCCTCCTGTGATTAGAAGAAGTGACATGTCTTTGCCACTAGCTGACTTGTGTGTGTCACTTGTGCTGCCAGCAGCAATAGTTTCATGTGCTGATTCTAATGAGTCGCGACATGTATTGTTAATTATTCTGACATGGAATTTTCTTGTGGACAGCTATTGCATGTAGCATTAATGAAGTACCAGCCAAATGCTTTGCTGTATTACTGTTTTCAAAGAAACTTGTTCCACAGAAAATATATTGAAAAGCAGCTCGACATTAGGAATGCAGTTTCAGCTCTATATTAGGATGAGCATATCATCATAATTATTTTGGGGTAACTTCGGAATGTGCAATAGGGTAACATACACGGAAATGACACACTGAAAATCCATTTATGAAAACAGAGGACTGGTATCAGAGTGATATAAATACATACCAGACAAATGACTTAGTTTTTTATTACACAAAGCTACAGATGAAGTCAAAATAATGAAGACATGCATTTGAGAAAGTGAGGGAGCAGTTTAAGCATTAGGCATTAGGAGGCCTTCAGTCTGCTGATGTATGATCAAACAACTTTAATCAGCAGCCCATGTCCTTTCTCATATAGAACTGAAATCTCACTTAAACAAACAAACAAACAAACAAACAAACAAACAAACAAACAAACAAACAAACACCAACCAACCAACAACAACAACAACAAAACACCCAACCCAAACAAACTGCAAAAATTCCATCAGCAAGCTTATTTAGGGAATTCAATGTAAAGTGATAGCTTTTCACTTTCCCACTGAAAGGAATGTTCTGTGTCTTACGATCATGTTGAGTCTCACTTTCTTACTACAATCTTTTTAGAGTAGTGCTGGGAGCTGATTTTCCTGACTGGAATAATTTTCTCTTGAAAGTCAGAAGCCATTGCTTTTATCATGCTTTCAGTATTCTTGCTCGATACTATACAAAAAGTGGCTGCCCTGGATAGCTAAAAGGAGAACGGAAGGCGGGAACATTTTCCTTTTATGTAAGCTGTAACATCAGGGAATACCCTCTCCAACACATACTATAGCCTCGTGGGTAGGCAGTGTACATCTCTGGTGAAAAATAAAAGAATTCAACAGAAAACAAACTGTCGCCTTTTTTAAAAACACATACCCTCTGCTTTGTTTCTGAAAAGTTTTAGATCCAGAAGTAATGGATCTGAATTTCAGTCTTGGGTTACATGTGAAGGCACAGAGGAATAGTCTGGCTTTATTCAGCCACCAATTTTGGTATGATTGCTGCTCGTTTTTGCAGTTGCTCTATCTTGATTTCTCCACTTTAAAGGGTTTCTCTTGCTGTTCTGTGCAATAACATGGAATTACAGCCTCACTGAAAACATTTAGTAAGGAAATACGCTATGACTATAAATCCCAACATTCAGATTTCTGCACACATGGATATTTAGCTTTGTATATCTTCTTTGGACCCAGGATCAGCCCTTCCCTGAGATGCTATTCATGTCACGGAGAGCTAATACATAAATAATAGATTCAAAAGAAAATATAACTAACTCTCCTCCCTAAGCAGACATAAAAATAAACACAAACCCTAGCTGGAATATGCCTAAATAAAATCTATTTTCTAAATCCTTTTAGAAACCCTTTAAATACACCAGTTATTTGCAAGACTTGCTTTTCTTAGGGATGCATAAATTTGTAAGTCAACTTACTGTTGGTATCAGATGGAAACTGAGGTACTCCTTTTTTCTTATTTGCATACTGCAGTTCATAATCTTTTAAAGAAACACAGTGGATACTTTCAATAGGGAAATTAACATGACACAACTAATCCCAGCAATGAAGGAACAGCCTGTTGCTCCCTGTTATTGGTGGTTTTATTCTCCCTTAAACATTTTTACATCAAATTAGTAGAAGCACCAGTTTGTATTTAATCTAGGAGTTTGCTCATGGTATTCAAGGCTATAACTTACAGCTGCAGTCAGATCATTTAGAAAATATCAATTTCATAATGGAAAAAAGTCTTATTTTTTAAAATTTTGGGGCCAACTCCATTTGGACACCATGGAGGAAGAGGGGAGACCCCCAAAGCCGTGTAACCAAGAGATGAGGACATTCTGCAGAGAAATGACTCAGCATCAAACCACTCCTCTGCCTGACACAAATAAGTAATTTGAACTTCATAGAAGTTCATAGGAACATGAGCTAAGTCTAAGGACTAGAATATGCTCTTATCAAAATTTGAACCTGGATGTGAGGAAGTGCATTCACTGTACAAGTGAATTTTTATGTGACCAGTAGATATCTGTAGAATGCTTGAGATTGCTGGAACGGGAATTTTAACACAGATTGTTTTGGTTTTGTTTTTTTTCCTAGGCACAGCTTTTTTCTTTTGTTTGGGTTGAGTTTGACTTTGCTTTGTTTTGTTTGTCTGTTTTTTAAAATAAATCTTTAGCTTATTTAAAACGTAATATCTCTTGGCATGACTTTTGTTTTTGTTGCTCTTAGGTTTATAGCATTAGACAAAATGAATCAGATTATTTCTCACAGCTCTGTACCTCTTGATAAAGGTCAGTGTTTAGCTATTGAAAATGTTGGAAAGAAGATACATGTGGCATTTTGGGCTATTGATCTGTTTATAATGTATCATAGTGGCCTCCAGTGCTTTAGTTTCCTTAATAGCCCACTTTTAGGGCTGCTGTCAAGGTAGAAAAGAACGTTTTATATCTTTCCTGAGTTTGTCTGTCCTTACCTTTTGCCTACATCTCAACACCTGACAAAGTCTTTTTATGTTTGGACTTGGGCTTTCTGTATTCAGCAGTAGTTAGTTGGTCTGTAGCCCTTTTTACTTCATCTCTTGTGCCTCGAAGAATTTAGCACCACATCAACTATGTTGTTATCCAGTAAACACTTACTGTGGAGAGGTGAGATGCTGAAAATAATGTAAAGATTAAATATTCATTGACTTGAAGGTTAATTTGACTAGAAGTGCTTGTGTGTAGGAGGAGTATGGTTTCAGGCTCTATAGTAAGTAGGTTTTCAAATTATGTAAGTGACAGGCTGATTTCAGAACTATCATTTCATCTGACCGAGAATGGAAATGGAAATGAATATATGAAAAGAAAAAGTCCTTGTGAATATACTGTCTCACTTATGCTAATAGAGAAAATCTGTACAATCCATGGAGCAAATCCATAACAATGGAGTTAATCCATATTAACATATTATAACCGGGATCAGGGTGCGAGTTTGACTGATTTGGTCCTTAGCACCTACATTTGGTATTTCTAAATTCCTGGGATGAAAGGTTGAATTTTTTGGTTGTTTAACTTCCATGCTAAAGCTGAGAATGCTGGCAGTAAGGAAGCATCCGAAAGTTACTCATATTGTCTCCCATTTGGAATTTGCTCTGTAGAGTAGAAAGATGCTTCTGTGGGAAATGTAGAACAACATTCTGAACACGAATTAAGAATGAAAAACTTCTGAGAGTGTTGCAATACATGGAGATCCCAGACACAGAAATGGGAGTGAAAAACAAAAATAAATAATCAAAACACAGTACCATGTGTTGGCAGATGGATAAAAAGAGTGGCTTCCAAGGCAAAAAAATCTGAAAGCCCAGAGATCTAAAAGGACTAAGTAAACCTTCAAATTTTAGTCTCAATTCTGCTGGAGACTCTAGCAACTTAGAAATTAGGATACAGTTAGCAGCTTTCCTAGCCTGTTCCTGGGGGCAATTCATAGTTGTTTTTAATTACATCACTGCTGTTGGTCTAAAGAATTTGGATATTTTTTCCATTTCTCTGCATTAGCTTTTAGTGTATTTACAAAATGTGGTCAGAAAGAAGATTAAAAATAGATCTTCTAATACTGAAATGTACTTGTTACTTTCAGTTTGGAGCTCCCACTTTTGTTTAGCATTCTGTCTAGGATAGAATTTGATTTGTTTTAAAAGAACGTTGCATTTTATGGGCTGTGAGATCTTGTGTTCATCTCACAGGTTTGTATTTTCACCACTGACACATCTGACACATAGTTCACTAATCACTGGAAGTAATTGCTTACTTTAAATACTGTTTTCCCCAGTACGTATAAGGTGTTGGCTTCACTGCTTCCCAGAGGTTACCCAAGACTGCTGAATTCCTTCTCTGTGCATTTCCCAGTTTTGTGATGCTTGAGTTAATTAATGGCTGATGTTCTTTCACTAGATAGTTCTCTCATATTTTCCATGTTGAGTGCTCCTATGCCTGCATCTGAGGTGCCCTGTAAATAAAAAAATCCTATCAAAAATTCAGCCACTTAAAAATTATTTCTCACTCATATAAGTTTAGTCTTTGTATTATGTTCCCTCTAAAATAAATATTTGAGTTGAGCTTAATAAAATCTCATCTTAACTTTCTGCCAAACTGTTAACACTGAAGTTTGCTTCTGCTTTCCTCTCAGTGTCTGAGTCTGTTTTCTTGTATGCAGACACATGCAGGAGCTTTTTACCTCTGTGTAGTGATTAAACATGCAGAATATCCTTTCTTTTTCACAAGTGACTATTTAACAAGAATTTAGGAAATTAAAAGGAATTAAAATTACAGTTAACATAGAGAAGTTAAATTAAAATTAACTTGAAGAGCAAATATGCATCACTTGAACTAGAGAAGGACTCTGCATGTTTGGGTTTTTTTTTTTTGCCTCAGTGGTGTTGCTGTCAGGATAAAGTACAATGTTATGACTTCTCCCCATTCCTTTTAACTCCTGTTTTACTATTCAGTGCAGGAAGGCCCAGTGTTGGTTTCAGGACTTAATGTTCTTAGTCTGGAAAAAACATGAAGAAAGCTGAGTATAACAGAGGAATGGAGATTGTTCTGAAGGGCAAAAGTCAAGGCAATAATCAGTTTTTAAGGAGCTCAGTACTAGGCATTACTAAACTACAGGGTTACAAGGCATGTAATGATAGGCCAGAGGGTAATGGGTTTTAACTGAAGGATGGTAGGTGTAGACCAGATTTAAAGAAGAAATTCTTTGCTGTGAGGGTGGCGAGGCACTGGACTAGGTTGCCCAGAGAAGTTGTGGATGCACCACAAGAAGTGAGGCTGTTGGCACCTGCACCAAGCTCCATTGCAAGGACTGCATGTGCACCAACAATTGCAGTGTCCTGGCACAGCCAGAGGGCAGTCAGTTCTCATTCCAGGGGAAGTCCAAGTTATGTCTAGAATTAATACACAAACCTGTTGAAATACTAACACATTTATCACTTGCACTTTGAATTCCTACTCAACCTAAGTACAGAATATTACGTGAAATTCTTAAAAGGGCAAAGGTAATGGAGGAAAACCACCAGCTTTTGCTGCATTTGGACAGAGGTACAGAAATGGACTGTGAAGAAAGGTTAAAACTGACACAAATAAAGGCAGCATAAATGGAAACTTCTATATAGCCCAGTGCCTGTTTTGCTTAGGAGGAGTATAAATACAGAGAAATGTATATAAATTAGGAGGAGTATATATACTCCTTAGGAGGAGTATAAATACAGGGAAATGCAGAGATTTAATGGTGCCCAAGCAAACAAGAGGACCACAGGTCATGCTTTAATGTCGGGGAATAGTGAAGGGAAAATGAGAAATCCTTATGTTTTTAGCGTTTGGTACTTCTGTGTTCTATTTGGTTTTTCTTATAACTTTCTCCAGAATCAGAAAATACCATTTATCTGCTTCTTTCTTAGTTTGAATCTCTTAGACAAACTATTCTAAAAGGTACATTACTTTTCTCTATTTTTGTGGTTTATTGTGACAGAACCAGTCCATGATAAATCCTCTTGCATTGCTGCAATATCTGCAGCCAAATGGTCTATTGTCTATGTTCCACTGAATGCAGAGGTTAAAAAAAAAAAAAGTTAGCCTTGTGTCTTCCACTGCCAGTTATTTCAATATCAATCTAAATCAGATTTTTTTGTCGCCATTATAAAACATTATTTTAGAGAGGAACATTGGTAATGCAGGGAAAGCTTACAGATTTTGTTTCTTTCCAAGTGGTAGGATAGAAGAGAGGAATGATCTTTATCCCTTAGATGGAGATTAGGGACTTAATAGTTCTGTTTCCCAGACATACTGACAAGCAGGTAAATACATCTGGAGAGGCTTTCTTCCTGAATGGTGAACATTTCATCCTGTGCAAAACCTTTGACATGCATTCAGCACTTTTCCTCATTCATTTTTGTTACATACACTTTTTCAATTTAGTCAAAATTGCTTGGTTTATGACCAGGGTATTGTATATGGAATTGAACAAGAAAGGATTTCCTTTCTCATAGAAAGGTAATTGTATAGAATATAGGCTGTATTGTGCATTTGATAAGACATCAGAGATGCATATTTACAAAGCTAGAAAGATGAACTTTCAAATTAAGTGTACCCCTAAAAAGAGGGATGGCTAGACTGGCCAGTGTGGATACAGAAGAAATGGATGGAAAGATTTTCAATGAGGAGGAGAAAAAAGAGGGGGGTTTGTTTGTTTATTTTTGGGGTGGTGTTTGGTTTTTTTTTTTTGTATGACTGTGGGAGAAATTCTGTGCTGGGGAGAAGAGGGGAAAACTACAGCAAAGATTTTCTACCAGCAAATTCATGGTCTGGAGAAAAAATACGCCTTCTAAGAAGTAATTAATATCTTCTATTAACATCATGTCTCAGAACGAGACACTAATTTTGTTTGAAATTCTCTGCCAGTAGCTAAATTAGCATGATTGAATTGAGAGAGGTGAAAGCCATAATTTGAATGCTTTATTCAGATAATTATTTAAATTACGGAAAAGTGATAAAGGAGGGACTTACATTTTTCTCTATCACAGAATAATCATGTGTCAGAAAAGTATGCAAAACTTGAAAAGAAATGTGTGTGAATTAACAATTTAGAGTTCTTTCCCTGGGGATAAAAAGCACCAGACATAATCTGTAGGCTACTACACACACAGACAAGTAAGTACAGGCAAAAAGTGGTAAAAAAATCCTTGCCATCTTTTTTATTTTCAGTGATGAAGTTGTTTTTAAAAGCCTTTCTGAGTTAACGTGCATAAAGGAGCTTTCAAAGTATATAAGAAAGAAGAAATTTACAAGCCCCACATTTATTTAAGAATTATTAATTTCTGTTTCAATAAACTGGAAATTATATTGAATGTGGAATTCTGAAGTTTATGGCTTGCTATATCCGGTTAGACTGATCCATTTATTTTACTTTTGCTGCGCAGAAATGCTCTTTTTAATATCTTTTTGAAGTGCTTAGAAAAAGAGAATTCAAATGAAAACTAAAAATGGTAGTTCAAACCAGGAATATGGACGGATGGCAAATTCAATAAATTTTATTGCTGAGGTTTTACAGAGTTGAATTAGTCTGGTTTAGACATAGAATTTTTCTGCAAAACTTTATATCATACATAAAATGAGTGAGACTTTATCTAAAGTTTTTAACCCCTAAAGAATTTCATACAACTGTTATGTCTTGTTGATTTTTTAAACTAATATTTTCTCATCTCTTGCAATAATAAATAAAACCCCTCAAACACCTGCAAGAATCAGTGCAGGTGAGTTTCCTTTGGTTAAGTTACTTGCTTGTGGCTGTGTTAAAAATTCAAATTTAAAGTAGATTGAACAATATGGTGAAATTGTCCTAGTTTTAGTTGCTCCTCATCGGCAGTGTTCATCACCACACACAAGAAATAAATTTTGCCACCAAGTTAGAGAAGAACAGGACTGTTAAAAAAAGTCTTTTCTTATCCCTGCAGGGGTATAGCATGACACGGGTTTAACATTATCTTAACATTGTTTTAGATACATAATAATTTCACAGTTGTCAGAGCAGTGTTCAGAAAAAGTTTTAATTATTCAGAATGCTGTAGGTGGTCAGTAAGAAGCAAAAAGTCATTCCTTTACTGATACAGTGGGAGAGAGGAAAGGACCATGAGAGTAAGATGTGTGGTGGTGAGGCTGAATCTCACTTTATATTCCTAGAAGACTATCCCATTTTCTTGTGGAAAGAAAAAAAACAGATTTGTAGGAGAAGCTACATCATCAAACCCCAATTAATAATGAGTCTTTTATATAGAAAATAGGAGGCAGAAGATATAACCACAATACAAAACTAAATTATTCTGAGCATACCTAACAGCAGTCTAGTAGTTTCATGGCCCTTACTCAGTAGGGAGAAAAATTCTGTGCACTAGGAGTCTGATTAGCATACATAAAAAGAAATTACTAGCAAGTAATGGACTATGGACTCTGATCCATTTTAATAACATGTGCCATTACATAGGCTAAGGTAATTGATGTAATCAAAGCAATGATAGAGAGAAGGAAAGAGAGGATATTTCTTATTTTTCTGATTCTGGGATTTATTAATGCTGAAATAAGGAAAACATACCAGATGTCACATAATTCTTTTTTCTGCTGAAACCATATAGACTGATTTTCTGCTCACAGCAATATCTAATCCTATGATTAGGGAATTTAATAGTCTAGTGCCACATATTTGCCTACTGTTTAGTTGGCATATTTGGATTTCCATTTGTCATAAGACTCTTGGCAGTTCTCAGTTTCCTGTTTATACAGATCAATGAAAAGCTTTGAGTTGCACATCTCAAACTTCAAATGTGTTTTCAAAAGCGTCTTCATTATATCCTAGACTTTGCCCCAGTGAAGTGAAGACCATGGACTTTTTTCCAACTGCTGCTAGGTACCAGTTTAAAATCAGGGAAAGCAGTAAAAAAATAGTTCAAATATGTAATTCTATACACTGTGTGAGTGTAGGTAGCATCATGGTTGCTGGATTACTTGACTTTAAATTCTTTGTTTTAAAAAATACTTAAAAATATTAGCTGGAAGAATAATATTAAATAGAGAGATAAGCTTCATTCTCTCATTTTTTAATGCATTCAGCCTTTTGTATGGCAAAGAGTAATGCTGATGCAATAATTTAAAAATGTAAGTACTGTCTCTAATGCTAAATCCACTGAAAATACATTTAAGAATCCAAGCAAGATCAGCCTGGCAAGGTTTGCAGTTCAGGAGTCTGGAGAATTCACTGGGTGTTAATGTTTCATTCTCAAATTCAGACAAATATGCACCTCCTAATCACAAACTATGATTCAAATCTTCAGATGATGTTAACTTCAGATGTAATAAGTCTGGCCTTTATACAAGGCTGAAGATTTATCCTAGGGGTGTCAAGCTGTGTCATGCAGAACTGCTCAGCTTGGGAAAAAGACATCACACTGCTGGGACTTTTTGCTCCTGCTAACAGTCCTTGCAATTTAGCAGAGCTATCTGGCTCAGAAACCCTGGCTGATGGTGTTCTAACCTTCCACGGATGGATCTTTTTGGATGGCACTGCAGGATGTTCTATAAATGAAATCAGTATTTTCCTAATGTTTTGTCATGGAAAACAAAAAGTTTTAGAGCTATATAACAACACTTGTGTCAAGTCCTTTGCATTACCTGAAGTGGCTTGATTAAAGATACATAATAGAAGGATATTCTTCTGCTGATTTATCTGTGAAGTATAAGATGTGAAGCAAATCTTTCACTTTGGAATTTCATTCACTTGTCTGAACTGCATATAACCAGCAGGAATTGTTTGAACTGCATATAACCAGGAGGAATGGCAGAGATTATATTTTCAATTTGAATGAGTGTTGGCTTCCTTTTATATTTCAGCTTTTCATTCCATCTGTCAGAATGTCTTTCAAATTGTTTAAATTAACTAGAATGACATGAAAACAATTCAATATATACAGGGATTTTTTTAATTAGGCAAAACCACGGGTTTTCAGTATGTCAAAAAATCTGGTCTAATCTTTTTCCAAAAATTCTATGTCAAACCAAAAGAGAAGGGAATTTATGTCAAATAAACTCCTTCAACAATGTTTTTGGTGCTATTTCTTTAAAAACATCAATACAACTAGAAAGGAGGACTATTATCTAACCCTGGAACAGAAACAAAACTCAGGAATAATCAGTAACATTATATATATGTATGTATGTATGTATGTATGTATGTATGGTGTATGCATGTATATGTGTGTTTGTGTACACTTCATTTTTTTTCCTTGAAATAATTTTTGCATTTCACTGAAAAATGCCACCAAGATGATCTATGTTAGCTTTGTGAGTTAACTTGGGGATTAGCACTGTCAAATACAGAGAGTATGTCAGTCACACTTCCTTTCTATAGAAAATGAAGATGCCAGTTTGATGAAAGGCAGTGCATGTTTTAACAACTTACCCCTTTTAACCATCTCAGAACAGGGCACCTACCATAAGCAGCAGCCTCATCAGTGGGTTCATTGTTCCTCATTCTGCTGCCACAGGCTCTGCTGGAATTAACTAGGTGGGCCACAGCACAGAGATTTACCTGGATTTCGACAGCTGTAATTCTGCTACCAATTGAGAGAACACAGCATGTGTGGGCTTTGAAGAGAGCCCACCAGACACGCCGTGGGCTTGTTCATGTAGCTAAAACTGGGTTTCGTGGGCTGTGCCTATGCTAGGGCAGAACAAGCCGTGCCTGTGTGCTGGCCTCAAGGGCAAGCGTCACAACACAGCTCACGTCTACACAGCCACATTCTCTTCATTTCCCAACATGGAGAGGCCTGGGCTTTAGTGCCAACTGGGAGCCATCATTGGCCTTTGCTGTCCCCAGCCTATTCCCCAGGAGGGCAGTAATTGGCACTGGCTACAAGTGGGCTGCATGGCACGAGCACAGCAGGCAATGACACACCAGGGCTGGGGGCCATCATCTGCATCAAGTGATATCTGCACACAGGGCCATGCATGGCAGTGCCCAAACGAGCTGAGCTAAAATAGCCCTAAGTGTGCCTCACCCAACCTCTCCTCAGAGGCTGAACCCAGGTACAGCAGGAGCAAGAAACTAGCTGAGGTTAAAATAGAATTCACACTGGCTTTAAACAATATAATACCAGTTTTTTCACCTCTCCATCCGTCTGTGTTTGTTATACAGGAAGAGAAAGTGTAAATCATTTCTCTGTGTTTATGAATTCCCAATGTGCATTAACATTCAGTGCAATAAACTGGAAAATGCCAAGTACTATTTTAAAGCTTCTTTTTCCAAAAACATGGGGCACATATTTGGTCCTTTTCCTTGCAGGTGCTATATACTCAAGAAAAACAATGAAGACTACAAGTTCAATAATATTATTTAATTTAGAATGATTTAGAATGATTTTGCAGACTTTTGCAGGTAGATTTCTATAATCCTACTATGTTAAAGAGAGTTATCTCAGCTTTTTACTTTAAAGTAAATGTGTTTATATTAAGGGAATATTTGCTTTAGATTTGTGGTTTTTTAGTTTTTTTCCTACAAGTTAATGGTAATGTTGAATGTTTTTAATCTCTTTGAGCTGTAGAAAAGCAATTTTTTCTTATTTACAGAGATCTATAAAATGATCTGATTCATTCTCCAGAAATCAATTATTTGATATAAATAATAACATGTTCTTTGCCTGCATCACTGGGAATCACTGCACTGCTTACATGGGAAGAGATTAAAGTTTATGCTAAGTCTCCCAGAAACTGGGGATAAACAGGAATTTGGATGTGGTGACCAGTAACGTGACAGCAGTGAGTGGACACTGAGTGGGAAGAATGTTGAAGGTGGGAAGTTGAGTGCCATCAATTCTTTGAAGCTGAGAAGCTGATAAAAAACTCTTTTGGCATTTATGCTTAGGATCTCTTTGGATGCAAATTCCCAGAGAAGTGGAACATATTCATACATTCTAGTGTTTGCCATGATTAGAGAGGGAAGTAGCAGGTTCAGAATGATTAGCATTTGAGGAGGCAGTGGTCACTAATTGTGCAGCATCCCAGGTAGGGGAGGAACAATGCTGCAGCTGAATAGAGCTCATGTTGTATCATGGCATCAAAGTGCCAGTGGGCTCTGGCTTTCTATAAATAATATTAATACTTCAATGGGAGAGAATGAACTAGCGGCCAAAGCACTGGGATGGAGTGGATTTGCACACCTCTCCTTATCCTCTGTTACCCAAGCTATATGCTATCCTATTTGCTAGCTCCTTTTTATGTCCATTCTGCCAAATTCTCCTACCATGGTTACACCCACCCGAGAACATTTAGTGCAGTTAATGCAGTTTCTCAGGCTTGACAGCAGGGTAACTGAGTGATTCTGAATTATCTCAAAAATAACAAGACAGAGTCAAGAAAAAGCCAAAGCTCAGAAACACTGCTGCTGTTAAGAGAAGCTGATGGAAAAATTGAGAAGGAGGGGTAGAAAGAATTCGTTGTTCTTCCAATAACATAGGATAACTTTCTCCACAAGTCCTCTGCTGTCTTTGCTTCTGTATTATTCAAAGAGCCAAGAACTGGGATAGAAACAAATAGTGAATTTGAATACTCTCACCCAGTGTGGGTTTTGTCTCATCAGTATGACTTAAAAGCACTGAAAAGTTTTAATTTCCTTATTTTAGCAAGTGCTTTGCAGAATCTGAAGCCTCACACACAGAGGCACCTATACATATGAAGCACCGTTCCTGAGTTGATAGATTTTTCTCTTTTGACTTATTGGGAAGAATTACATCTCAAGAACACAATAGTTGGAAGCTGCAAAGTGTTTCTGAAGCATTAGAGCAATTTTGCATGGTTTCTGCTAATGGCACAACCCACTACCCACTAAAGTGGGAGAGAGAAGCAGAGATGCTGATGGCCAAGCCACAGACATGAACATATCGTAATCTGATTTATCATGTTTAGCAAAAACATTAATTTCCCACATTAGCAGCACTGACTAACCAGTAGGCAAGGCCCAGAGAACTATTTACATTACATCAACCACAGCTGCTAAAAACCTTTGTAAATGTACTGCAGCACTTTTCCTTAATGTCAGTAAATCCTTTAGAGTGAGTGACCCAGAAATCAAATATAATTTGAATGTGTCACTCATATACCAGTCCACACTGGTATGCCAGAAGCCAAACACCTCCAAAGATTTTCAGTCTAGAGATACTAAATGTACTCACTGTAAACATTGCTTAAACTACTCTGAAACTGAAAAAACAACAAAAGCACCTGGGGAAAAAAATGAGCTTCATAAGAATTATCTAAAGGACCCAGGTCCTTTAAGTCTCAGTTATAATGCTGATTGCTTGCCATAATAGGGCAGCTGTGCCAAGAAGACTACTGATAGAGGATCAAATCTGATATGTACAATAGCCACCTATAAGGATGTATATGCAATATGAAGTGACGAGAATTTATGTTTAATAACAAAATTATCCACGTGAAATTTGCAGACTGGCCAAGCACATGTGCTCTATAAACATATGAACAATGAATAATTTAAAGGACAAAAAAAAGTTCCTTACTGCTTTTCTCATAGTCAGAGGCACAGCTATGTAAAATGCCCTCTCATTAAAAAAAACTCAAAAGAGAGCCAAAATAGCTCAGACATATAAAATGTATCTTTTTTTTTAATCTTTGCCAAGCTTATCAACAGAACTGCTTGTAGATATTATCACTGAAGACTGAGGCAGATATCCCTACTGCAGGAAATTTATATAATTTGTATAGAATATGGAATGTACAGAGTGTATAATTTGTATAGAATAGAGGATATGTATATGGTATGTAAAGGTGTTCAAATATTTTAGCCGCCCACTTCACTATGAATCCTGCTTCAGGCACTTCCAAACTGAAAAAATATTACAATATAATCTTGTAAACCTTTTTTAATGAACCAGCTGGTTTTCTTGAAATCAACCCAAATCCTTGTATGCTTTTATCTCCTCTTCATTTATTTATCCCCAGTTATCACTGTGATGGTTTACAGCTGAGTGGTCACATTATTACAGACTCTGAACTGAAAAGAGTAACCCTGCAAAATTCAATAATTGTGTCTGTGAACACCAGGAACAGCACATAGAGGGTCTGGGTTTAGTGATGTGAGACTGGGATGTGACCAAGCCATGAGACAGACTCTACATGCTCCCAGTTTCCAAATTCTTGCCTTCTCATAAATACCATTACAGCTACTGAGCTTTGAGACCATAATTTGAAATAGGTTTATTCCCACTTCCAGTGATAACCCAGTAAGAATGAAAAGATATGTACTTGGACCAAACATTTTTCTGAAGAGATGAATGCCTATGGGAGAGATTTATATTTAAAAAAAGTAACATTTTACTGACAGCCCTAAGTAGATCAGCAATCTGATTTCTGAATTTCTGAATTCTGGGGGACTGAAATTTTATCCAGAAATTTTTTCTGAATCAGTTGTCTGTTATTAAATGGCATAGTTCTGCTCAAGAAAATAATTTTACATTGTTACATCCAGCAAACCCACTAAGAATGGTTTGAACATTTTCAAAGAGGGCCACAGGTTTTTAGTGCCACATAAATACTGTTTGAAATACAAGAGAATACAGGGGAGACCAGAGATAACCATTTTCTTTCAGACTGTACCTCATTTTCTCTGTAAGGGTAGAAACAGAGGAATTTCAAATGCACTGAAAGGACCTAAAAGCATGAGTTCCATTCATATCTTTTATTATGTTGTGGTGAAAATGTCACCCCATACTTAGAAGACTTATCCTTACTCCTTTAACTTGAGCACTTCTACAGAACAGACACCATCCAGGTCTGTGGGGAGGCAAAAGTCACTGTCCAAGTGTTGGTGCCCTTGTGATAGACCTTAGAAGGCATTTCACAGCACACTGTGTGATAGAACAGGACCAGATTAAGTGCAGAACACTTCATCCATCACTCATCAAGTGACTGCAGCTGTTATTTAGAACGTCAACAAATCAGTGAAAACAATATGATTTATAGATTGCACTGAAGTGACTTCAATTCTGTACACTGTCTAGATTGTAACAGGCAGGATTCACTAAGTGTCTGTTTCAAGAATATGCTTGGATCCTAAATTAATTGTCAATGTACTTTTCTTATACATCATAAAGAAAACCATTCCTAGCAAATCAACAGAAACTAAGTGAGAGGATTTTTTACTGATGGAGTTTAAGTAATTATCAGTGTAGCTGTTCTGTGAAGCACTTAATAGGATAAACCACTGTCAAAAAATTACATGGTAGTCTCAGCACTGAGAAACGTAGATGGTATTTGGAGGTAGCTAGGTAGTGTAGGAGAACATATGAGCAAAAACCACAGAAGACAGCCAGTTCATCTGCAAGAATACAAGAAGATAAATGGCCTTTACAGGAGAAGGTCACTTGTGAGGCTTTATAGCCTGGCATGTTAACCATGATTTGCTGTCATTAATAAAAAACTGCTTTCCAAAGCAGTGATAACTATTGTAAGCTGTTCTCGTTTTCAGTTAAAACAAAGAAATAACAAAGGCATTGCAGGCTCTTTTCCCTTCCTCTCTCATGGTAGTTCTTTTAGAATCAGTTTATCTCACCATTTATTTGTTTTGTTTTATTTTGGTGTGGTTTTTTGTTAGCTGAAAGTGGTTTTGATTTTGAAAATGCTGAGGGCCACCAGCCCTCAGTTAACTGTAGTTAGTATAAAAATAACTACAGTTTTCAGGCTATTAAATACTTCAAAACCATTGGCTTTTTTACTCTGAGTTTTGAAGCATTCCTACAGTTTCCACTACAAAGAAACTGTCTGTCTGAAACCTGGCTCCTGACCCAGGGTCAGTGTGTGATAAAAAGTCTCTATGACAATGGTGGGTTGGCCCAGTTATCACCTGAGCACCCACACAGCTCTTTACTCACTTTCCCTGCCCAGCAGGATGAAAGAGAAAAGGCAGAGAACAAGAGTGACAAAGGTCAGAACAAGGGCAACTCACTAACCAAGTACTGCTGTGTGAAAACCAGACTGGATTTGAAGAACCTAATGTTTAATTATAATTTTGGTAATGGGGAACAAACAAAAGACAAACATCTAAAACACCTATCCTTCCTCTTTGCCAGGCTCAGCTTCAGACTGCTCTCCTCACCCCTTGTCACTACTCCAGTTACTCTCAGTCCCTTCAGGGAGGCAGTGAGCAGCAAGGTGGTCACAGATGCAGCTGCTTCTCTTTGCACCTCCTGCCTTTTTATGCTTTTCTTCTGCTCCAGAGTGGATTCTCAGCAGATTTCAGTCCCTTTGGTGGTGTGCCTGCCCCTGCCATCAAGCACCTCCTTCCCCTCTAACTGTGCTGTTCTCTTTGTTTATCATTATTTTTTGTTCATTGCTCCTTTTTCTGTTCCCTCATTCCCTCCTCTGATGTCTCTCCCATCAGTATTTTCTAGTCTTAAGCCTGTTTGTACAGAAGTGCCACTGGTTTGGTTGGAGGGCTCTGCTGTGTCCTGTGGTGGGCCTGCTGCAGAGCCATCTGGAACTGGCTGTGTACACCACAGGGCAGGCCCTGACCTCCTTCCACAGAAGGCAGCTTTGCTTTGAACAAAACCTTGCACCTACACCCAGTGCAGTCAGGAATTTTAATTCAATGCCAATGTACCAGGAATAATGTATCTCCCTCTTAATGGCACATTCCTTAACCAACCAAGCAATCTGTAGAATGCCACCTCAGCTCAAAACTGTAAAGCTTTTGACAGGAAATTTTGCTGGATAGTCCTGATGGGGCTACCAGGCACTTTTGACCTCTAAACTCCAGAAGTAAAACATGCAGGTATGGGTGGAGGTACACCCAGGTCCAGACAGATGGCTTTCATCATAGCAAAGCTACAGGAAGTGAAATAGCTCAGAGATAAAAAGTACTAAATGCTGTGATCAAGAATGGGTACAATGCAATACACCTTTCTCTTATCCAAAAGCAAATAACTTATGCAAGCTCTAACAGGGAACCTAAATTTTATTCTGGCCCTGATTCGATGGGCCTGATTTGATGGGGGTGTTTCAAGCTTGCTCTTTTTGCTGCCTGGCACCAGTTGGGTCAGCTAACTTTGAACTGAAGACTTGTAAATCTGTTTTTTAGGATAAAAATATGTCAGAAGTCCAGGAAACTCTACTACACGAGGGATGCTAGCCAAATTTGGAAGAAAAAAAAAAAAGAATTGGGGAAACAGGGGTATTACTCCCTCATGATATTTATCCTTCACTGATTTGAATTGGCCTCCCTTCTGTTTTAGGTAAGCACAAACTTAAGTCAGGAAAATGGAATAGGCTTCTATAAATATTTTTCCAATTGTCAATATTCTTGAAAAAATATGTTGGGTTAAGAGGATGAAAACAGCAACAGAAATACCAGCAGTCTTGCTATGTCCAACCACTGCTAAAAGTTACAGATCTATTGTGTTATAAGAACCTAGGATTGCCCTTTTGCATAACTAAAGGGATGACAATTTTAATAATAATGATGTAATTGCCATTTGAGCAATTGTGCGTATTGTGTTAAATTCAAAAGCTTTGACTTTGACTTACAGGAGCATCAGAAAATGTTTTGATTCTACAAAGCACAGTCGAAGATTTTCATCAGCCTACAGCCTTCAGACACACAGGTCTCTTTCCAAAAATAGTTTAACTCCTTCTACCAAATGGAGAGCACCTAAATCAAAACTCTTCAGTGTATTTGTCTGCTATGTATATTGTGTAGCACAGAGAGTACTGCAATTAATCATCCCTTCCCAGTGGTAATTATTGGAAGAAATTTAGACTTCAGGAACAGTGTGTATCTTTTCAAAACCTATCAATCATTTTTCAAAAAAATTTGTAGATTATATAAAACATTCTGTGTGCTCCCAGTCTGTTAAATCTTATTGTTACATCTAGCCTGAGGACCTCAGTTCACTGGCATTTTAGCAGTGCAGGGGGATTTAAAATTTATATGTGAAGTTGCTAACTTTATTAATAGCTATAGTCTTATATTTTTCTGTTTCCTTTATTTCAGGAGCTGAACATCAGAGTTAAGTGAGTCATTAGCATACCTGTTAAGTAATATTTGATAAGGCAGACTTCCCTAGGCAAACATTTCAATTTTAAGCTCATTATTTTATACAGCTCTAAATCTTTAAATAAGTAACTTTTACGGAAGTTTTATTTCTGAACACATAAACACTTTTGCTGCTCTTCTGCAACTGCTGGCTGTTTAGGTATTCATGCTTGCTTTTGAACAGAACAAAATACTATTTACCCTCTCAAAGCATAGAAATCATAAATTAGTGTGGGGCAGTCATGATAGTAAAAGTAGCACTAGCTTCTGGTAACTGCTGTGAATTGGAAAGAATGTGGTGGCAAAAAACTCAAAGATTTTGTTAGCCCTGATGACAGAAGTGGGGAAACTGAAGGTATAATGCCTCTTGTGAGGGTATGGTTCAAAGAAACAGGCAAACAAGTTGTTCATACGAAAGTTTCAACCTCTATCAATCCATTCATTTACAGTAAGAATACAAGAAAAAGGTGCCTGGAATGAAACAGCCTGAAAACCTCTTTCTTTCTATTTATTTGAGAAGTTGAAAGGGCTACTTGATGAACAGTAAACAGGCTTTTTACTTATTGATCACAATAATAGCAATATGTGTGCACTATGACAAAAACAATATGCACCATAGTGCAAGGTAAAAAAGGGATTTTTTAAAAGAAAGTAATATTTAAGATTATCAGAAAAGTTACTGTTAACAGTGTATTGGGTTTGGAATAAGTCCCCCATGTATAATGATCAAGGATTATACATAACACAGGTAAACTAAAACTATGTGCCTCATGAATCATCTGTACAGAATGATGACTGAGATTAGTTAGCAGATGTAACAGCATCTTTTTAATTGTTCTCAGTCATGGGATTCTCAGTCTAGAAAGAATTAGTCTCAGGATATTCCAGTATCAGGACATCACCTCAATATCCTTCAGTTTCCACAACCATGGCCAGTATTCTGCAGCTGTATTAGATGCACATTGTGTGACCTTTGTGGATGTGTGTGAGGCAGGGAAGGGAGCAGGAGACTGTGCTGTACAGGACAGAAAATCCCACTGACAACATAAACTAACCATCCTGTTACTTTATGTCACCCTGCAACAGATGTATAAAAGAAAGTGCAATAAATAATGTAGTTTTTATGTGAGCTCATTGAATGAGCCATAGGAGCAGCAGAGCAGCATACTGCACTTTCTTGGTTAGCAGAACTTGCTGCTAGGCTTTGTCCTATCCTATACAGGCATCTTTCTGACCATTAACTTACTGTAATGAAGATTATATCACAATTATAACCCTAGCAAGGATAAATCCTCAGTAGTCAAAAACCCAGGTCTTTGCAGTGAAGTCTTTCTCATTGCATCCAAAATAAAATCAGACAATATGCTTGTAGAGAGGCAGATATGTGCACCCTTGTAGCGGGAGGCAGGTTTTAAATATGGCAATGACATTTCCAGCATTTTGCTATAAAAAGCAATAAGCTAGAGTGGAAGTGTCTCAAACCTGGCATTCAGCAACTTGCGATAGACTCAGAATACTGTTATTTTATATCTTTTACTAATGAATTATTTCCATTCTTACTGTAGCTATTGTTGCTATGGTTCCCTATGTTGGAATACATGTTTATCTGCATATTCCCTTTTGCTGAGGTTACCTCATATAACAGTGAAATGAAAGGAGACTTGTGCTTGAAATCTTCGTCCTCCAGAATCAGAAAGTCTACCATCTGCTGATGTAAAGTACTTCAGAATAATGACCTCAAACACACTACCAGGTAGTCTGAAAGAGAGATGTAGGATGAATCTTAGTTTTGTAATGGAATGCCTTGTAAGTGCACTGGCACAGCTCCTAACAAGCTGGTTCATTTTTATCTCACAGAAAGTGCATCTCTGTAATAAGATTTGGTGCTAGACAAAGACTTTTCAGCTTGGTCCAGCCAGTTAGCACAGATTCCAGAAACAGCATTGTCTCCTGTTCAGCTTGGGCAGTCTCTTTGTCCTGACTCAAAGTAGCTTTCAGTGCTCTAGTGCATTCTGAGATCCTGGCTTGCATCCTGAAACTAGCAGAATTGTGTCAGCATGACACTGCCAGTAAACTCAGCCCCATGCTGCTACTATTGCTTTACTGCTTTCAGCAGCCAAACCAGTTTATATGGAGACCCTTGGATAGCTTCATAGTAATCCTTGGAACACTACTGAATACACAAGCATGGTCACTGACAAGAGCAAAACAGAACCTGCATTAGGACAGTCCTTAATTAAAAAGAGAGCTGTAAAGAACACAACATCAGTCAGGGTTCAGGATCCACTCCTCAGTGAATACTTTCCCAACAAAGTACAAGGTTGCTTCTCTCACCTGTGTTCTACATGCTGAAGAAGAGATGTATTTGGTACAGAGATACAAATGCTTGTAGGTCCCATGGATGCTATCCCCAAGACAAACAGCTCTCCTGAAAGAGGCTAAGATGGCCATGAATGCACTTCAGCTGAGCCAGGTTCACTTGCAAATTTCAAGTAAAAACAAAACAAAACAAAACGAGGGAATGGAAAAGGCAAAAAATGTATTTGTTTAGTTTTCAGTGCCTCCCCTGCTCAGTGGCTCAGTTGTACTACTCCCTGTTGGCTGGGGCAGGAGGAAAGTCTCTCTCACAGATCTCCACAAGGACTGACCTTAAAGTTTGTTCTGTTATGCCCATAGTGAATACTGCATAAAGCCCCAGCACAGTGCAATAAACCCCAGTGGGAGAGGTATTTTTTTGTACTCCTCCTGCCCCCTATAGTCAGGTAAAAGCCAGTCAAAAATTCTCTCTTCCTGGATTTTTCGATATGGGAGAGTTTTCAATCCAATCCCTTCCTCTTCCTTTTCCATGCAACACTGACCTAAAGCATGCTCTGTGCTGCAGAGTCACGCAGAGCAAACAATGTTTTGTTGGGGTAGAATTCAGCCATGTTTATTTATATAGCTAGACTAATCACTGCAACCTTCTGATGGTCACCATGTGTCTGGCAAGCTTCAGCTGCGGTGTTCTGGGAAGCTACAGCCTTGCTTTCTCCCATGCATTCCCCTGTGCAGCCCCGAAGGAGAGAGGGAGCACTGGGAGACAATGAAAACCCAGCTTCTGTATCTACATATTAGAACAGCTGAACTTTTGCTCCCTCCTTATTCTTCCTGTCCACATCCTGCAAATCCAGCAACTGCTTGAGACTGTTCTTCTTTATACAGAATACATTCTGAGGTGAAACATTCGTAAGAGCTAGTGCTGCATGTATTTTCACATGAACTATCGCACTTAGAAACAAATGCTATTTAAAGTGGTTTGTCCCAGGAGTCTCTCCCAGTTAGCACAATGCACTTTCCCAGAAGGGGTTCAATTCCAGGTCTTGAACTTGTCCCACGCTCCCAGACCTCATGGGCCAAAGAGAGTGGCAGAGCTGTTAAGCCCAAACCCTAGCTGAGACCTGGCACACTGATAGCTCAATTCTGAGCCATTCAAAAATGATATTCGGATATTCAAAGGGAGACTCACACTTGGCTTTTGACAATCAGAAGCCCTGCTACCTCAAGAAAAGGAAGTGGTGCTCTAACCACTCCTGGGAAAGAAAACAACTGTCCATTGCATTTTTTTACTTCCCAAAGAAGATCCCCAAGGAGATCAGTAATTATGTGCAGGGGGAAATTTGAAAGAGCAAACTAAAAACTATAAAAATGTTTGTTATTCTTACTAATTTTTGCTGTAAAACTATCTAGAAACCTGAAGGACTTCAACAGGGACCTGATTTTTTTTTTTTAGCACTGAACAACAGCCTTTTGTGAGAGCGTCCAGTTTGGAATGATATAGGCATTGAAGTTGTCGGGGAATATAAAGCATGTATAAGGAGGGATGTTTTGGAATAGAAGATCCTTTGTTTTTAATATTTTCTTCTCTCCTCCTGTATTCTCAAATTATCTGGCAAACAATGCAGATGATTTACAGCTGTCTGTTTCCTTTCAAATCAGTGATGCTGCACTGGTTGGCACCTCTGGGGAAACCCATAGTAGTGGCAATCTAATAACTGTAATCATTTGCTTCAGGCTCAAGGAAATTTCTTATCAAAGGTTTACAGTATGGCTTTAGAAAATATTGTTATGATTTTCCTATGTTGAGGAATGAGGGTTGAGAAACAAGAGCTCAATTTTGATATAATTATTTGTATTTAACACACAGGAAAGAAGTTATGGGTTCTCAGAAAAGACTTCCGTTAATGTTCTGAGGAAAGAGGACAGAATCACCTTCATCGCCCTTTCTGTGTTTATGTGCTACTGAGTTTCCCAAACATCCATTAAAAAGAACAGAAGCTGGAGTTTTGCCTGCTGTCTGGGAATTCAGAACATAGACCAGAATAAAACTTGCTATCATGCAGCTTCCATGCATTCAAAGATAATTGATACAGAAAAAGGCTGTTACCATGCATGCCTGGCAGGATTTCCATTTCATCTGTCCCACTGTTCATGTATGCACAAGTACCCATCTGCAGAAATAAAATGCTTAATTTTAAGATCAGACACAGACAAGTTCTTGTAAAATCAATTTTAAGACTAGAAGGAACCTTAATAATCTCAGACATTCTTCTGCATGAAAGTGATAGGGTTGGTAGACAGCAGATCTGTGTATTTTCTGCTTCTAGCAGATATTCAAGGTTGATACCAGAAGTACTTCAAAAAAATGAGAATCATTAAGAGAGAGATCTTTTGACAGTAAATGGAATGGCCATGTTGCTATCTCTTTAACAGCTGCTGATGTTTTTGGCTCTCTGTTGCATACATGATTAACTGCAATCAGTTCATGTATTGGTACTTATAGATTGGCAATTAATTTTGGCAAATCACTGATCCTTATCCCAGTGTTTCAGTAGCCAATCATCTACTTTTGGTAAACTGTGGAGGAATTTGTGACTAAATGCATGGTTTTGGTTTTTCTAAGTTTCAGAGCAATGCTCCCTAATTATACACTCATCCATTAATTCCAAGATTTTTACACAGTACGAGAGTTTGCAATGTCTTGTTAACAATTTTGGAGCTGAAGTCCAGGATCTGTTGTCAGATGGAAGGCCTTGTATATCTCTTCTGATAATGGAGAATGGCCAAGAGGTCCTGGGTAATAGCCCTGATACTGAGGGCAATGTGATGACCCAGCTGAGCTGTTTAGCATTAATGATACAGAGAGTAAAACTGATGTGCTTCAAGCTCAAGCATTATATTGCTTCAGGGCATTTCTTTGTGGGGGAACAGTCATGAGCAAACACATTTAATACTTAATCAATGATCTTTTCATTTTGATACCTCCCTGTCTCCTAAAGGAGATAGCCCTCAGGGCATAGGGAATGAAATGGAATCACTGAACTATGGTTTAAAACCTTTCAGCAGATTGAAAATAGTTTTCCAATATTAACAATTAATTTAATCTCTGCCTACAGAGGTTTTCTGGGCTAGTACTCAGACAAAACCTCTATTGGTATGAGAAGATAAGAGAACATATGAGAAAGATTGTTCCTGTTAAGCCTTTTGAAAGATTAGCAGTATCAACAGTGATTTATGTTCTTGCAATTTCCATTTGCAGCCTTCAGTTTAACCACTTAAAATCTTTGATATAACACTAGAGGTGCTTATAAACCCGATAGAGTGAATTTTTAGATGTGGAGCTAGATGGGAGTTAAACGGGGCTCCAGGTACAGAGAATCTGTTCTTTACTATTTTTATTTCACTGAGACATACATTTCAGGAGATACATTTCAGACTATATATTCCAGGATTTAGTTTATCCCCTGGGTCTCAATAATGCTCTGATTTACACTCCACATAATCCCCCTAAATCAGTGCTCCTACTCCATTCCCTATCTCTAGCTACCAGTTAATGCTGTGCTTATTCTTATATCGTGACTCTCCCTCAAGGCTGGGTAAACCCCCTTGTTAATCAGAATAGAGATGGTGCATGTTCCTGATGGGCAGAAAAATGGAAGAAATGAATACCAATCCTGACACCAAGACCTTACTTATAACGTGTGGCCCCTTTGTTACACACAGCTGCTGACTGTGTGTGGTATGTGCTGAAGGGCATGGCACAACTCTCACTACACAAAAGCGAGCAGGAGAGTTTGTGTGCAGTAATTATGCTTTCCACTGTCATCTTCCTTGTGATCTCTCCCTTTCTAAAATGTTCATGTGAGACATTCTGTGAAAGTTCACCTTCCCTCAGAGCAGTAACACCATACCTGCACTTTGATGTCTGAAAGAAGCCTCCTGCCCTTTTAGCAAAGCAAAGGGATTGGAATGGCAAGCAAACCACTTCTGCTGAAGTAATTTTGCTTTTCTTGTGTCACCGAGAGACACAGAAAAGAGTGAATGGTGTTTCTTCTGTTTCAGAAAAACCTTGGTTTGTGTCCATGTATTTAAACAAAAATAAAACTACTTGGTATATGTGGCAGCATGTGACACTATTACTTACTATAGGGCCATGAAAAGTTTGTGCAGTATGTATTGGTTAAGAATGCCTTTCTTTCCTAAGACCCAAAAGGCAATATTTCACTGAAACATTGATTCAAAATAAAAATATCACAGAGAACTTGTCCCCAGCATGGTACATTGCGCAGCCATTTAAAATGAAGAAAGGAAGAAAGGTCACACTAAAGGGAGTGCAAGTTGTATTTAATTTGGTTAAACAGACAAGCCCTCCAGGGCAGGAGCTGTCTCCTTACATGTCGATGTAGTGCCTTCCACAGCAAAGCTCCCAGTGGAGCCTTCAAACCCTTGAACAACACCACCACTCAGGATTTTGGGAGTTAAGGGAAAGGCTGAGGCCCTCAATTGATTTTCATTGGCATATCTTTTTTTCCTCTGACTTTTATTTATACTCTTTGCATCTCACTGTACTCAAAATACAAGCAAATCCTACTGCAACTTACATTAGAGAGACTAAGCTATTAAGGAATATCATTTTCTAATACTCATTAGGAGGAGTGTTGTGGCACACAGGCCTTTCAGTTGTGTCCATGGAGAAATGTAAGAGAGGACCAGGAAAATAGCAAAATAATTGCATATGATACTTTAATAAAAAACATCTCCAAAGAGGTCCAGTTTGCAATATAATTTGAAATACTGAATTTCAAAATAGAAAATTATCTGCCTAATAAAAATACCACTGGTTTCAGTTCTTATGTGAGTAGCCACTTACTGCTTTTTATTCTATTAACAATATCTAAACTAAAATATGTGTATCTCTGTAGGTAAAGCTGAAATATTAATTTCACAATTATAATATTTATGGTCTTTAACCAGTAGCTTCATGCAAAACAAAACAAGACTACATAGGATTTGTGCAGTTATCTGTACTGCCTAGCAAAGTGGAAGTCTTGCTGCACACAGTGCTTGCCCTGATACAGTGTGGGAATGGAATGGTTTTGATATATGGAAGCAGTAAAGGGGGAGGAATTGGCAAGATTTAGGGATAGAACTAAAATCTTTAGAACCAGCTAACAGAGGTGAAAAGGAGCAAAAATTCTTTCTGGCAGAAAACCACTTCTACGGGCTTTACAGCTCTTCACACTAAGAGTCCATCTATTTTTTTTTCCCAGTGCATTACCTGAGTCTGCTGAGGTAAGATTGTAAGCTTACCATCTAAATCTTGCCCTCTTTCATATTCCTTTTTTTTTCTTTACATCTCTCTAACCAGCCAGTCAAAACCATGCAGTAGTAATCCTTCTTCTCCATTTCAACTATTGCTTCCCCGCTGTGGATATTTAGACTTTGGAATAGATGAACGTTAAATTTATTGTATCTCTTAGCAAATTTTCTACAATTGCTTACTTTTCCCTCTTTCACAAATTGAATGTATGCTTAAATATATCCTGACTACCATCTTCTGACTGTTTTACTCTACTCTGAGGGACAAGCTGTGCACTAAATAGCAGAGGGTTTATTTCAGGACCTTTTTATGGCTCAAGTGATTTCATCTTAAAAGTACATGAGTTATAAAAGACAATAATTAGACATTAAACAGTTATGAAGGTAGAGAATGGTGCTCTTTTATAAAAAGAGTACAGAATTAGTCCGATAGCTCTTACCTTGTGTATTTGCAGTATTTTCTTAGATAATAAGATTGCCTGTCCAATGAGAAAGTTTATCCATATTCTAGTAATTTGTTTCTCATTACCTTGACATTTAAAGAGTCCTTTGATAAATCCAAAATTGTGCACTTACATAGTAATGTTCTCATTTTATTGTTCTGCTAAATTTGCATTCCAAACAATAAGTATCTTTTAGTGCTGCCTAAGTTAGCCTCAGACAAGAGATTTTTTTTTCCCACCAGTAATGGCAGCTTTGCATTTGACAGCTGGCACTGTCATTTTTTTCATTATTGGATCAAACCTAATTTAATACACATGGATTCCATCTGTCAGGGTTTGTTGTTTTGTTGTTGTTGTCGTTTTGTTTTGTTTTGTTTTGTTTTTAGAATTGAATAGCTTACTATTTGTCACCCATTATTAGCATGTTAGGGAGACCCTGGAACTCTCTTCAATTTAAAGTAGTTGTTTACTATGCACAGCTCCCACAAACACAATGCCCTTCCTGTCCTTTTCTGAAGAAAAATTACCTCAATCATTTGGGAATACTGTTTTTTTTTTGTATTTGATGTATAAATACTTGCCTGCATTCTGAATTAAGTTAAATTTCAGTAAAGAAAACAGACAGGAGGTATTTCAATCAGAAGGTTTTCTAAAAGCTACAAAGAACCTTTCTTACTGACTGGTGTCCTGTATGGTCAGGTTGATGATAGGTCTAAATGGGTATTTCACAGTAAATCCTTTTGAACTGCTCTTCACAGGGAGAAATCCTTTGACTGGAAGTGATTATTAAATCCATCCTACAACACGCTTGTTTTGAAGTTCCTCAACTGAAGTTTGAGGGATGAAGTATTAAAACAGGTACCGATTTACACTTGCTATAATTTAAACTTGGTGATGCTTATAGCAGTCTTTCCTTCCAATTAAAACTTCTTGTGCTACGCAAAAATGCAGCCCCTTTCCCTTTCTCACTCTAAAATCTCAGTACTGAGACGTCATGATATGAGGGCTTTTCACTACATAAAACCAGAGCTTTCCAACCTTTAGAGACAAATCTGCCTTCCTTTCAGACTACACGGAAGAGTTTGGCTTACATGGATGCACATGATCTAACATGATGTGAACATCATGTTCAGGTTCTTGTTGGATTCACTGTTACTTTGGGCAAGTAATTTATTATTGCCAAATACAGCTTTTTCTAATTTCAGAGTTCATATCCATCAGTCCCCTTCCTTAAGCTGTAGGAAGGTCACTGCCAATTGAAGATCTTTAGGAACCCACCTATAGGGGCAATAAACAAGATTTTGGGACTAAAATGACAGTGCAAATACAGTGACCTGGCAAGAGTTATACTGAGTGGTGTTGCCAGTATTTTCAGACTATATTGAACTCTTCACCTCATAACTGTTGGCAATTACAACTGGTGGTGTTTTTTTTGCTAAACAGAGAAAGAAAAAACCCCAAACTTATAGGAAAAATCTTATGTTGGGTTTCTCCACCTGTCTTTCACATCTCACTATTAAGTTCAGAGACAAAGAAAATCTCAGAAAATACTGTATATTTCCTTGTCCAAATTTTACATGCCATAGTGGATTAATATTTGATCCTTAACAACAGTTTGCCTACTCTTCTGTTATTCAGAATGCATGTGAAAGGAACAAAGAAATACACAGATAACATTAGCCTGTTAATATTAACTTCTCTCACAGAGCAGTAATTTAGGAATTGCTTGATTGATATGGGTCTCAGCAATAGCAACTTTGTGTTAGTGAGATAAGAAAATGACTGATCTATCCAAATTGTCCTCCTTGCCTTTAATAGGCTGTATAAGATATGCAATACAAAATTCCCTGCAGAATCCTTATGTGATAATGTGAACAGAACCAGTGACATATTAGAGGTTTTATCCTAACATAAGCATGATTTCAGAAAGCATTTCTTTCTGACAAACTTTGAATAGATTTGGTCATAACAGTGAGAAATGTGGAAGACCTATAAGACTTGTGTCAATAAAGGGTTTGGTTACCAAATATACTAGATATTTTTCTGTGCTTTTTGCCAGAATAGTTCAATGCTTTGCAGTGTAATTCAGCTTTCCCTTTAAAACCAAACACAAACTTTGCTTGCAATTCTTGTCAAACCCCATGTAAATACTGCTTTGCCCTTCTGCTGTGCCTCCCAGATCAAAAGCATCTGTAAGTATTTCATAAATATTTTTCCAGCCCCCTTGGAGGCTAACTAATTAAATTGCATGACTTTGGAGATATATGCAGAAACAGACTCTGAAGTTGAATAATGTACCAGAGAAAAGGTCAGAAGTCTGCATCTTAGTTAAGAACAGAAGCCAAACCATGCAGGTACTAGCCATCCATTTTAAGTTATGTGACTGCCTCTCATCTTCTTTTGGTTAGAGCTATTTTTTTGACCTTATACACATGATAATATAGCAATGGTTTATCTTCCTCAATGTGCACCATTTAGAAATGTTTCTTCCCTTATGCCTACATTAACACATTTTCCTGCTATGGTTCCTTGGTGAAATGATTTTTACACTCACTGTTCTGACTGCTCCCTGGATGTAATCCCTGGTGGTGGCTTTGGAGGAAAAAGCAGCTTTGTTCTTTTAGAAAACATGATCTCCCAACTGAGCTCCTGTGACTGGATTGATTTATAATTGAGGCAATTCTGATTTTACATCAGAATTCCAGTTCTACACCACCTTTGCAGGGTGGTGTCTTACAGGATGCTTCACACTTAGAAGGGAATTAATTTAGTGCAGCAAAGTCGTTTCCCTGACAAGCACAGGACTAGCAGTAGCAGTATTGAACTGCTGGCTTTCCTGAGAGCAGGGGGCAGCTCAAGCTGCCTGGGGTGGTTTCCCCAGGACCGTGCTGGGGAGCACCAGCCACAGTTCTGCACCACTGGGGACAGAGTGGAGAAGGTCTCTCATAATTCTATTGCAGAGAAGCTTGGATTACTTTTGGCTTTTGCTAGCTCACTCACAGCCCTGAGAGAGCAGCTGCCACAGCTTTCATCGCTGGATCTGGCAGGACTTGTGCTCCAGTGATGAAGCCAGGACACTGGTAACAAAATACTCTTTGCCAGATTAGCTCCACAAGAAAGGAAGCAGATTCATCCTGCTCAGAGATGGCAGCCCAGCATTTCATGTGGCGACCAGAGCTATTCTAAGCACAGAGGCTGTCAGATTGCAAATATTTAGATGAGGCATCACAAGAAATATAATGTGAAAGAATCCTACTGCTTTCTTACTAACACAGTATTTATCATTATCTGAACTCTAGCATAAGCTCAGGCACCAGTTGGCCATTGTGTTAATCATTTTTATGTCTCAGCTCCAGTCACAGAAAAAAAGGAGTTAAATAACTCAGTTTACAGCTACTAAAAATAAACTTGCAGACTTGCTGGATTCCTCCACATTAAAATGTAAACAACTGTCAGCTCTTCTGGAAAAGCTGGTTTTGCCCTGCTAGTAACTTCCCCAGGAGAATTTCTGTGTTTTTTAAAAGTTTTATGCTGAAGATTTGTTTCCATAATTGGGACTGGCCAGTTTTCTCTCAGAAAAATGAAAACTGAACTCTTTCCAGTTAAAACAATTGCTACTAGAACCTTGGCATACAGTCCATGTAGAGAACGGTGTGATTTGCTTCAGTGGGGATTGCAGCCAATCATTTTCAAATTTGGGTGCCTCAAGAGAGGCAGTTTAATCCGTATTTAGACACCTATCTTGGAAGTGTCTGGTCTGGCTTCACTGCCAGCACCCACATATCCTATGGGTGTCTTCCACTGTCTGTCAAATCCAGGATATTGGAAAGCAAATCTGTATCTTTTAAGGGCCTATATTAAGAAACATTTTTTGGCATTAAAAAAAAAATCTCAGGCCAAAATTTTAAATGCTTTGATTAAAATGTTCTTCTTATGTTGTTAACTGCTTTTTAAAACTGGTGTATTAAGCATGTGCTCATTGCTTTAGGGCACCACATGGCCCTATCTGAGATGGACTGATGGAGAAATGGAAGTCCTGGGGTAAGAAAACAGATAGAATATAATTGATTTAGTGTGATTTGATTGACATACTGCATTTAGTTTTGGGCTTAAGATCTTTGCATGGAAATATTTGGACTATATTATCAACGTATGTTGAAGTCATTGTGTAAATAATACAACACTTAGCCAGTCAAAACTTTCATCTTTCTACCATATATTTCCCTACTATTTAAATTGGTTTGGAGGATCTCTTTTCTGCATGATTTAGAGATCTATCAGTCATGGACAGCTGTTATCTTACAGAATTTCTACACCTCACACTTCAGATCTGGGAAGTAATGGGTTACATTGATAACCATGGAAAGTTGGCAAACTGGTTAACAACTTAAATAAATGCATGAAAGAATTGTCAGAATAAGCCAAAGTTAAAGGAGAAATAATGTTTCTTCTCTTACTTTGAGGAGAGGAAAATAGCAACAAAACAGATGAAAGATTAGAATATCCCTCAATGAGCAATGTAGACCATCCTCCTGCCAGTTTATAATCACCCAATACTCCTATTAGTTCAGTGAAAGCCTTCCAAGGGTAGAGGTTCCTCTGAGTCTCCAGGGAATCTCTTTTAATGCTTCCCTACCATTAAAAATGTATTTCTGCTATTAATTAGTTTGCAGGCTGAAACCTATTCCTTTTTGTCCTTGGAGGACATGGAGAATAGTCCCTTAGCTCTATGCAATAGCCTTTTAGGTACTTGAAAACTTACATCCTCCTTCAGTGATTTCCTCTTTATTTAAAACACATGAATTAAATCTTTCTCTGTAAATGTTTTTGTTCTAGCCCCCAGTCTTTTTCTTTGTTCTCACATGAGAGTTTTCCAATTAGGAAACAAAAATCTTCCCAACTGGACAAAAGTCAAATCTGGGGGAAAAAATAAAAAGCACCCGGCTTAATGATAAAAGGATTTGCAACTAAAGTAAAAATTGTTTGAAATTTTTTTCTTTTGAATATGACACAATTAGTTTATTTTGATATTTGCTCATTCAAGCATTAGAAAAGATGATGACAAACCTTCTGTAATGTGCTCCTTTCTGCACAGTGTGATGGCAGTTCCCTCTTTTCCAGGCAGGGTAGTGCTGATCTACTTAATCATTCATCATGCTGAAACTGTTGTAAAACTTAGATCTTTAGATCTTTCTCTGTACTGTTGTATTGTTCTCTGGACCTCATTTTAAAAAAGTGTTCTTGCCCTTCCCATTGCCACCTTATACCTAGGTGGCTTTAAGTGAGAATTTATGTAGTCTGGCTATGAATTTATAGAGTTCAGGCATTTCAGGTTTGCATTCCATTAGAACTTGGGCAGGTGCCATCCAGTACTGGTGGTTTGAGTATTCTGTCAATTTGTTCTGTAATCTGTTCCACTAACACTTCAGTTTGTGACAGATTCTCTAACACCTCCTCTAAAAAGAAGAGTTTCAGCATGGAAACTTCCCTGAGTTTGTACATGGCAAATGCTTTTATGCCTTGCTTATCTATTGGCTCTCACACTTCTCTGGCAAGCTTTCTGTTCCTGATGTGTTGGAGAAAGAATTTATTATTACTTTTTATGCCTTTGCAAGTTTTTTTTTTTTCCCTCAAAGCCTAGTTTGGCATACATTTGCATTTAACCTGCCAGTGCTTGTGGCCTTGTCTGAGACCCTCAGTGGGACAGAACCTCAGGTTTATGAAGGCAGCCTTTTTGTTCTTAAGAACTTCTCTGTTCATTCAACCGAGACCAGGTTGGAAGAATCTTTGAGTCCACTGGACTCTTCCACCTGGTCTACTGGAAGATGTTCCTGACTACTACAGGAAGGTTGGAACTAGAAGATCTTTAAGGTCCATTCCAACCTAGGCCATTTTATGACTATGACTGTATGATTCAGTTGAACTACCTTAATTTTATTCTTTTAGTGCAAGAACTGTATGTCTGATGAGAGCTTCTGACACAGTGTCTTCAAATACACTCTACATTAGCTGCAAAATTGTCATACTTTGGACCACCCCATTTACCAAATTTAATTCCTAGAGGGTCCTTCATTTCAAGTGGTGGTTTCTTTCATGTTTGATGTTTTTCTTCCATTCTTCTTTCTTTTTTTCCCCCTAAAAATCCTCCCTGTAGCATTTTCATACAAAGCATTAGCAGCTGGTTTCCACTTTGTTTTATATGAAGTCTTTATTCCCTTCTTGTATAGACTCCCTGTGTTTCTAAGTTATTTTGCTTTTGATTTTTTTTCTTTGTTGTTGATGGTGGGTTTATTTAGTGTTTTTTTTGTTTGTTTGTTTGTTTGGTTTGTTTTTTTTGTTGTTGTTGTTGTTGTTGTTGTTGTTTTTTGTTGGGTTGGGTTTGGTTTTCTGCTTGATTTTTTTTGTGGTGTTTTTTTTTTCTCCCTTTGTTTCCAGTAAATCATACCCTATCTCATTTTCCCAACCATGCATTGCAACTTTTCTGCCTAAATTTGGCCCTCAGCATGTCAGGAAGATTTCAGTCTGTAAATTTTGAACTTCCTGGTTTCCATGATTTAACTTTTGCTTCAGAACCTCTCTCTTACCCCACTGCTGGTTTGAAAGTGCTTAGTCTTAGTCATCTGCTTTCTATATCAGGATATATGTGTGAGGAGATCACAGAAATATGCTTGCAGGCCCCCTCAGTTATTTGTATTTATGAACAGATTTTGATTTTAATTTCATTTCTGAAAATCAGGTCAAAAGTGAAACTGCCACAATTCAGCTTTGTAAACCAACCTCGATGTAAAAATCCCTAAGTTTTGTTGTTGTTGTGTTTTTGTTTGGTTGGTTTTTTGTTTTTGTTTGGTTGTTTTTTTGTTTTTGTTTGTTTGTTTTTGTTTTTAAGTGGGAAATTATGTGTTCAGCTACGCTTTCCATATACACAAGTTCACATTGGCACACAAGCATATATTTTTAAATCTAAAATAATATATTAATTTCAATGTATTAAAGTAGGACCATGTATGGGGGATGAGTATTTCAGAAATCCCCAACGATTTTGCATTACTATGGTATCAGTGTTTATTCCAGGCAATCTTCATTCTGAGCTTCTATTTTGTATACATTTCGTACTCTTTCAAATTTTCAGTGACATTGTTGTCTTTATGGTTCACAGGCTTTGGGAAAATAGAAATCCTATTAAAATAGTTGTGTCTTGATGAGGAGAAAAGGCATACTCGGAGTTGCTGAACAATTACATATTTTCTGTCAAAATTCTCCCAGTAAACCATGGAATAAACCCACTTAAACACATACAAAAATATAATTTTTAATATGATTTGGTTCAGCTTATCAGCAAAAAACCCATTTCCCAAAATTAAGAGCTGTTGAAATTGCAAATTTTTACTGGAAATCCCCTTTGATGGTTTTGGTAAATGTGCAGCTCTTTATTTGGCTGCAAAATAAACAGTTGGATCAACACCTTTTTTTTTTTCTAGAGAGCATGAACAGGAGCAAAGGAAGGGGAAAACCACATTGTTGCCTTGCTTCTGAGCTCTCCAAGGAGTGGGACAAAGCTTTGATGTAGTGAAACTAGGCACAGTGTATGTTTCCTCAAAATCTCAGATCCTGGTAAACTTCAAAAAATAGCATCATATTCACACAGGTCTTAGAGCATCCCACCATTTAAGTGCTCTCTCCTCATGTCACAGCTGGGACTGAATCTTATACCAGAGACAAGTCCCAGTTCCTCTTGTTCACAGCAATTCATTAAAAGGAGGGATCAGTGGGGGAGAAAACACAGTAATTCTTCCTTCTCTAGAAGACCGTTCATACTGTTCTGCTTTGTTCATTACACATGTTAAATTGCACATATAGATGTACTGTAGTTTTTAAAAGACACATCTCTCATGTAAACAAGGTGATACTAAATCACTGTGTTGAGACTGTGATTATAAATCACTGTGTCAACTCTGATGAAAATCATCATGTTATCATAAGCAGCAGTTTCACCTAAGCATAATTTTATCAAGAGTTGGAAGACTTTTTCTGGCAACAGCAAACACTCTTTCAGGTACATCTCCTGTCAATGAGAATTAGTTCAGGATAGCACACTGGATACAAACAGCAACAACAACCAGCCATCTGTGCTTTTAAATGAGGTTTTCCAGGTTCAAACCCTCATCAACACAAATAATTGTATTCACCATAGAAATCAGCTTGCAAATAAGCTGAATACACCTGAGAGAGTGTGTTTGTACAATAAACTCCAGGACTGAATCTCCACCTGCTCATACTTTTTGTCAGTTCGTGTTCAGTATCTTCACAAAAGAAGTTGACCTCAATATTTTGCAAGCATTTTTATGAGCATTATTTCCCTTTAAATGTTAAAGAAAAAATATTTCCAGATACTCCATTGCCTTGATATGCTGCATACACTGGCTCCCCTGTGTCCTGCAAAATTTGATTGTTCAATGGAGAATAATCATCAAAGGCTTTTCTTGAAGAAAAATTGTGAACTAGTCTTTCAATCTGCTGTTCCTTTCATGCAACTACCTCAGATGATCTTTATTTATGTATTTTTTTTAAAAAAAAATCAAAATTAAATTAAAAACTCCAATGTGTCAAGTTTTTAAAGCTCATTAGAAACAAAACAATCTTAACAGAAACCATTAAGACAAATAGAGAGCAGCCCAGAGGGCACAATAAGTCTCCAGCTGGACATCTCTGCAAAGAGGAAAAGGAAAGGCTGTTAGTCTTTCTGGAGTGCACAGCCAGAACAGACCGCCTAGACATAAGAATAGGAATTACAGATTTTGGCAGGTTGCTCTGAACCTGCACTTTATTATGCTAGTATAGTTGAGTACAGTGCTGTAATTTCTGCAGAGCAGTGCTTCTGCCACTCTGCTTGAGATTTTCCACCCAAACATGACAAAGATAATAGGCGTAAAATAGGATAATTATTTATGTAGGTAACTAAGTAATACTGTAATATAGGCCAAAAAAACCATGAAAAGAATATGTAACACTGGAACTAATCAGGTCAGAAGTTCATAATGAAAAGCCATTACTGGACAATAAAGTAGCATCAACAAGGAACACATTGACCAGGCTTGAGTGAAAATTAAATCCAAAGAAGAATAAAATAATCTCAAATCCTCAGTGTACTCAAATTCTCAGTGATACTAGAGTTTTCCTCTCAGTGCTTGGCATGCATCTGCTTTTAGCATTAGAAACAAGAATAAGTTCAAATGGCTTCCTCCTGAATACCCAGTTTGTATGAAGCCAGTCAGCCAACGATGCAGACTCTGATGCATTTGTTTTCTGTCATTTCAAACACTATCAGTTTGGTATGATGTGGGTACTGTTCTTCTTAGGGCTTGCTTAAGTTTCACACTGTAGCTTCAAACACCTGCTTGATCTTAGTAAGAGCAGAACCAAGGGTATTTAATCCAAAGTGGTGAGGCATGCATCTGGTGCAGAAAGCTTTCCTTGGTTATGAAAACACATTGTAGAACAGAGGGCCACTGAAAATGGCCTGGTCTCACTCATGCTCTCTCCCTGGGAAGGTTCTAAACATGTGAACTTACAATGAAATTTAATTGTAATGAGATAGACTCTACTACAAAATGCCCTTTAAACCATTTATTCATTTGTGCCTACTTGTCTTCTATTTATTCCCAAATGTGGAGATTAGGTAACAGATTGCATTGCCATGTGAAACTGAAAATGCAAATAATCTGCATTTTTTAACACTTTTGTATGAAAGTTCCACAAAATGAGAGTGTGAATTGTGTTTTACGTTTGTATTGAAAGTAAGTGGGATCTTGCTTTGGGAAAAGCAAAAAATAATTCCTCTAAAATTCCTCCTGTAAACTGTACATAAATGTTAAACTAATGTGATAATATTTTAAACTATTCTGCACAAAGACTCTCACTTTGTGTTTGCATTTAGATAAAGGTATGTCTATTTTGGCTCATAAAGTTGCAGCTGAAATACAAAAGAATTTCAGGTACCTAGTTTGAGCAAGACAGTGACTGCAGTTAGTGAAGCTAGAAATGTCTACTAAATAATCACACAGAGAAACCTCTATATGCAAGCCAAATACCATAAAATTTCACAATTATCTTATAAGATAAATGAGACACATTTAGAGCACAACATAATTTTCCTATCATCTTCAATTCCAGTTGAAATTTGGGGAATATATCTTTTTAAATACTGAAGCATAACACCCACTAAATGATCTTTGTGATATGTTCAGAAAATGTGCAAATATAGTTTATCATTAAGTTTTTATATACTTGAAATTAATTCTGTTAAGGACAATGAGAAATGGGAAAAATCAAAAAACTTATTTTTATCTTAACCATCAATTAGTTTGTATCACTGTGCCCATCTGTATGTGTTCAAGTTTTTGACACATATGATGGTAATATTTTTTCTGAATGCATAATGAAAACAAGTATCATCTGCAAGCAACAGTCATTTCTGATCACATGCCAAGAGAATGCTGCCCATGGAAAAGAGCAGGAAAAACCTTGCTGCTTTTTCCTTTGAGTATAATTTTTTTTTCATATATAGACAGTTCACTGGGATGAATGTCCCACAAGGAGACCAAATAGCAGTAGGGGAGAACTGGAGTGTAATTGGAGTGTTATGGCAATTCAGCATACACAGTGGGATTGGCTGCCATTGTTAGGAAATGAACAGTAACCCTCATTGTAAATTTGACTTCTTGCACAGCTCCTAGCACCCTCAAGACAAACTGATGAGCAAGGCAAGTGTGAGGCAATTTTTTTGCCCTTAATACAGCAAATGTAAAAGCCTTCTACACAGTAAAAATGGGCTTGTTTTGAGAGCAAATTATCTTTTCTGAGAAGCTGAAAAGCAAGTTACTTCTTGGTTTGTGACTTTGAATAACCTCTTTCCTTTAAATTAAGCTTGTACCTAGAAAGTCACTATGTATTTAACCCTCCTAATAACCCCATATGTAGGAGTGTATACTTACTTGACATAAAAAAATTCTCCTCCCCTACTACCCACACAAAAAGAGTTACTGATGATAATTTCAATCTTTAGATGCTGTTTAGAAAAGTGAGGAGGAAAGAAGTTTCATAATGGATTAACCTTCACATCTTGTCTGAAGTAGGAGTCCTGTAGAAATGAATAATTGGCAGCTTCTGGCTCTTTCAAATTCATGAAAACTCCCCACATTTTATAGCTTCAAAAATCCTGCTTATTTGATGTAAACTAATACTCACATTTCTTCCAACAAAGTTCATTTGCCACTAAGGTAGGAAAGTAAATTCAAAGTATAGCTTTGTTTTCCTGCATCTGTATTCCTGTATCAGGAAGACTGATATGGCTAAAATGCTCAGAGAACCATACAAAGCCAATGAACTAAAATGACAAGGAGACAGACATCAGAGAACACAAGCAGTGTGGAGAACATTTTTACATTCCACCCTACACTAGCCCTCTAAAGCTAAAAGCACTCACCTACATTTTATATTAGACACTCTTTCAGGGGGCAGTGTTGATTTTAAACCAAAATGATAAAGGCTCAAATGCAGGAAGTGAATTTTCAGTAAGTTCCATCAGGACACAGTTAACCCATGTGCTTGTCTGTATTAGCCAGTATGTGCAAGCAGTTGTTCTTTGCTCTTACCAGAGGCAAGAATTCAGCTCCTACTTTTCATTGAGTTTGACAACACTGAGATTTTCTGGGTTTCAGACTAAGCAAAAATTGATTTCTCTTTCCAGTCGTACCAGAAAGGAAATAAGCCAGCTTCATCCTGCGGCTCTAAAAGCACCAAGGAGATATATCTGTATTTTAAAGCATGTATGAAAAGGAGAGTGCTGAATTTGAAGTGGCCCTTTGACACATCAATAAATCCTATCTAATCAACATAGTTAATTTTTCCTTTTACTCCAATTCAGTGAAAAAAGCCAGAGTGATCTTTGCAGCTGCTACTTTTCAATACAGACACTCACAGATACACATCCAACAACATGTCCTGGAAACTTTTAAATGTTCTGAAGTGTTGTAAAGGAATAAATCACTCAGCAATAAATCCATGGTACCCTATTTGGAGACAAAGCCTGTGAATATACACTGTTCTTTAGAGGAATTGAGGAATCCTGAAAACACTTTCTATTACTCCTTTTCTTTCCTGCATTTCTTAAATTAGTACACAGTCTGCAAGTAGAATATGTGGTTTTTTAAATCTTTTTGAGGCTTTGCATCTATCTTTGGTTACCTTAGGGTAATCAAAAAAAAAAAAAAAGTTCTCCTTTGCCATCGACTGCAAAAGAGTATAAATATAAATAGGAAATAAATAGGCTTACAGCAGTATTTTTGATAAAAATATCCATATATCTTATAGCTAATTATAATGAATAGTTATCCAGTTATATACTTTCAACCAGAAAATGCAAGTCTTTGAAGTTTTCTACTACATGAGGCCTCACATGTATGTCAATAAAAAATCTAAAAAAACCCCCAAAACAATAACATCAAAAAACAAAACAAAACAACAACAAAAAAAAAAAAAAAAAAAAAAAAAAAAAAACAAACCAAAAAAACCAAACAAAAAACACACACAAAAAAACCAAACCACCACCAAAAAAAACCCAACCCAACCCAAAACCAAATAACCCAAGAAATTTAATTTAAAGCAACAGAATTTTTTACATAATAATGCTACTACCATATCCTCCTTACCTCAGCAAGGAATTCTATCACAGGCAATGTCTTCAAGTGCCATAACAAACATCTTGGTCTTGAACAAGTCATATTTTCTTTATGCTCTGGTTCTTTCTGTGGAATACTGGAATAGTAACACTTTCTTCTTCTCTCATAGAGGGGTATTAAGACAAGCATATTAAGAGCAGTGAATGATTTCCAGGTAGATCATAGTAAATATCTGACTAAATATGAAATTTAGCAAGATACATGCATCTGTGGTAGGGAAATTTATTTATTCATATGAAGGGAAACCAAGTGTGGGTTCTCTTCAACACATTTCTTATTCTCCCGTTCTTTCCATTGAATATTTTACCTAAGTTCTTCTGTAACAGTTATTGTTAATAATGTGATAATAACAGTGATAAATTACCACCTCCCAAGGGTAGTCTGACCTGCATCCTTCACCTCCAGCCAGAGGTGTAGTCTTCCCTGTTTTGGTAGTTAGGGAGGGAATGTTAATACAACTTCATGAGCCTCACATTTAGTGTGCTTATGTAGGGAACAGTTCCAGGCTGAAATCCCATTTCTGAACATTCCAGTTCTACACTTGACATGAATGGATCCTGTGACAAGCCACTGCTGTGGCTGACCCTAAGGTGAAGTTTGTCACATCAATTTGAGAAGCATTTTGAGGACAATTACTTACAGCAGAGCCACCCAACTTTCACACAGAGACAGGGAAAGGAGAAAGCACTTGCAAGGTTTACTTGTGTAATGACATGTACATCACACTGTCATTGGCTTAACTGACTGTATGAATGGCTAAAGTATAATCTCTCTCTCTGGTTTTTTTAAAGGAGAAAAATGAGAAAAGAATCACCACAGAATCACAGTTAAAATCTGCAAGTCACTGTAGCTAAATGCTATATATAGACAGCATTTCCTTCAGGAATGAGTGAAGAAATGTCATTATTTCAGCTGTGGTTCTGTGAGCAGAAGCAATTGAAAAGTGCTGGAGCAGAGATCCTTAAATGGTCTAGAAGGAAATACTATCTGAGTAGACTATTCTTTTAATGTCCTGTTCTCTACACCATTGATACTCCAGTAGTACTTTTTTTTTTCTATTTTTTCTGCTTTAGTCTTTATTCAGTTTCTGAAATCAGAATAATAGCAGCACAGCAAGGAGATATTAGCATTTATGCATGATCCAACAGTGAGAGATTTCCTCTAAGTATCATGAGAATTTTGTGCAATGCTGCTCACTCTCTCTCGTGGCCTCATCACAGAAATGCCAAGTAGCTTTCTGGAAAGGATGCTTCTGGTCTGGATGAGTTTGTAAACCCTAAGCTTTTTTACTGTATTGGATGCAGAAGGGCTAAAATACCAAAGGAGCTGAGCAAGCTTTATCTCATTCCAGCTTGCTCTTCTCTTATAGGCCCTGATGCATGTGTTAGTTCCACTTCCAAGCTACGTGCTGCCAAATGACAAGGAAGAAATCAGGTCATGTGTGAGTCAGTCTGTCTACTCCTTTCAGCTTGCCAACTGGGGCAACAGAGGTGTAGTACTTCAATATTTCAACTGGGTTTTAGCTTGCTCTCAAACATCCAAAACAGAAGAGAGAGAAGTATGTGACTTTGTTCATCATTTTCTGTATGTAGGACAGATCAAAGTCCCCATCTGTAAAACCATGTGCAAATACACAGCTCAATAGCATCTATACTTGGGATAGACACATGATAGTATTCCTCTGTCAGATATACTATATGATTACTAGTTTAACCAGTTCAAACTGGGTGAGAGGTATGCTGAAAATAGAATAAGAATTAATATTAAGACAGAGTTTTGTGAGAAAATTACTTTCTGACCATAAACTCACTAGTTACTATTGCTCTGAAGCAGCAAGTAAAGGTGCACAACTGGTTACTCTGCTGGCATCTGTGAGGATAAATACTAGATAGGAATAACAGTTGTTCTCAAGCTAGAAAATGGAAAAGTAAGAGGAATTATTTGCTTACACATGGAATTGAAACTCAAGAGCTAAATTCTGACCACACTCCAGTTAATAGAAGTGGGAAATGACTGGCAAAGACCATGAGAGTTATTTGGAAATACTGAGCCTCTTTTCTTTAACACATTTACCAGCAAAATAGAAGGGACTATATTTCATGTACAGAAACAGAGTAAGTCCATCACTTCTTAGAAACTGGATTTTAAAATTATTAAAAGGATTGAAAAATGCTTATTTTTCATTTCTCAGCCCTTCTAATATCAGTATATACTAGACTAACACTGTTTCTATAGATTTAATGTGAAACTTCTGCCAAACAAAGCATACTCTCCGTTGACTCTGCAACAGGCAATTTAAAAACAACACAAACCAGAGGGGAGAGCTGTATGGCACAGCCAGTGATTTAAGTATATAAGAGTTTTGACTAAAGCAAACATTTTAAGGTTCTGCAACAGATAAATGGTCAAATATCACAGAAAAGAACAAATGTTTATACTACTTAAATGTCTGGTGAGTCAGTTAGAAATTAAACTTAGAGGTGGGTTGCTAAAAAATCCTACCCTGAAATAAGACTGGAAGCAATTTTCTATTTGGATAGTGAATAAGGAATAAACCCTCATACTGCAGTAGTAATTGTGGCTTCTATCATATGTGCTGACGAGACATTAGAAGAAGTGACAGAAAACCCTCTACTCAATTCCAGTGGTGTAAAACAGAGTAGAGTAGAAGCAGAGCCTCCACACAATATTTTGGAGCAGTTTATCCTCCTGGAGGTGTGCAGTGTCAGGATGACCTGTTGATTGTTTGGTAGACATTGTCAAGGGTAAGTAGTGGTTCCACTCTTTTGATTAAATATTAGCTAGTGGGAGGTCTAGAAATTCCTATCAAACAATGCAATTGGTTTAATAAATGATATGGAGAGTGAAGGACTTGACCAGCAGTCTTAATGGCTGTGTCACAATCAGAGAAAACAGGCTCAAAAATATACAAGTGTAAATAGGAGGGAGAATCTGGTTTGACTGATTTTTAGTAGTTGTTACCAAACTGCAAAGCAGTACCCTAAAAGACACAGTCTAATAACACTGCAATAAGAGTTACATCCATTAAAAAAAATTGGTATGTCTGTGGAATGTCTTCCAGTGGAGTTGAACTGGTGAAAATGCCACTTCTGATCATATAGCAAAATTAGACCACTCCACCAGCTGAGGTTCTAAAGCTTTGATTTTCAGGCACAGCCCTGTCTTCAGCATTTCCTTGTTACCTAGCTATTGGCCATTGTATAATAAACTGCATTGACAGAGAAAATGATCACAAATTGCAGCAAGCAGAATGCCAATTAATAATAAGAAAAAAAAATTCTCTCACAGGGAGAGTGGGTACACTCTGAAACTGGTTTCCCATCCCTAGAGGTGTTATAACTAATTGGAATTTTGCCCACTGGTATGGCAAAGTTGTCTCAGATGGTATATAATGGATCTGAATTTCAAAACCACAGCAAGGTCTTTGCTTACCTGGGTGGTCAGGAGGCAAAGAATTCAGCTTCTCAGCAGCTGACTGTAAGTAGTTAATAGAGGTTTACCAGCAGTAAAGTATGCTTTACAGACCTGTTTGCCTTTACAATAAAATGGCTAGATGTGTAGGTGATCAAACAGTTGTCTATGATGTCTATCTTGGCTTCAGCAAGGCCATTTTTAGACCATTTTCCCTGATATCCAGGATGGAAAGTTCATTTTCTGGGTTGATGCCTGATTAAATATATGAAAAACTGCCTGGATCATGGGGGCAGTGGGTAATGGTCTCTCCTGGCAATTCAGCTTAAAATGGATTTCCTCAAGGGTCTATCCTGTGAACTCTTCTGCTTTGTACCTTCACCAAAACCATGGATGAAACAAGACTGATGAAGCAAGTGATATACTAAAGAACAGCACAGCCATTCAGAGGGACCTAGATTGACTGCAAAACTGGGCAGATGTAGAACTCACAGAATGCAAAAAGGTCAAAGGCAGAGTCCTGTGCCTGGTATGAACCAACTCCCTGCTTTGTTGAAGGCTGAACACTGACCATCTGATTAGCAGTTTTTCAGAAAAAAGGAACTGGAAATCCTGGTAGACAACAACCTAAACGCACACCAGTTGTGCTCCCTGACAGCAGCAAAAACTAACAGCCAGTTGAACTTACTGAGCAGAGCATAGACAGATGATCAAGGAATGTGACTGTTCCCTCTCACTCAGTATTTGTTAGATCACACCCCAAAAATGACATTGAGTTTGGAACTCTTGCTGCACAAAAAAAGCAGTGATAATCTGCAACAAGCCAAGTGTCACCAAGATCATCAGGAGTTGGAGCACAAGGCACAAGGGAAGGCTGAGAGAACTGTGTGTGTTCATCTTGGAAAAGCTGTTTTGCTACTAACAACTTTCCAGCATGCATGAAAAATTACAGAAAAGATGGAGCCAACCTCTTTACAATAATGCATGATAGGAGGACAAGAAAGAATGGTCAGAAATTAGGAGACAAGCACTGGGAGACCAAACACTGGGGGAACTTTTTTTTTTACTAGAAATATGCTCAAGCACTGGAGCAGGTTTCCTGCTCAGTAAGGCTGTGGCAATTCTGTCCTCAGAGACCTTGAAACCAAAATGGACCAAGCCCTGAGCAGCTGGAGCTGAATTCAGAGTTCATCTGTTTTGAGCAAGTGAAAACTTGAGCAAGAGGCCCAGTGGTTCTATGCCCTGAAAGTTACTGTGCTGTCTCTTCCTTATTCTACAAAAGACTTCAGTATAGAAACATCTAATGTAAATAGATGAGAACTTGAAATCTTGCTTTTCTAGCAAGCTGACATTTTTTCTTTAACTGCTCTATAATATTACTCATTCAAGAGAATCTTCTCAATGCCACTCACCCACCATACCTTCTCCATCTTCTCTGATTGTGAACACACGGTCCAGCATGATGTTTCCACTGCTACACAGTACACAGAAATCTGGTTAGTTTTTTCTTCTTACTCTCCTGTAAAAGCCTGGCTTTGAAGGCAAAGTTATCAGTAATGTTACCCTATCTCTCACTGTATCAGGATGCACATTAAAGGCACATGCAGGGGAGGAAGCTGCATTATGAGCATGGGTTTTATTGTTCACTGCTCTTTGTCTCCTCAAAAAATCTGCTCCCTGTCCTAAATGTTCATTGTAATAGCTAAGAAATGGATACTGAATTGCTTTCCAGCTTTAATAATGAATCCACAAGTGAAGGAAGGAAAAAGGTTTTGTCTGCAGTTTCTGGATTTTTTTAATAGAAAAAATTGCTTCACATAATTCGTTTATGTAAATATTCCCATGGAGCAACTGCGTCAAACTCCTTGACAACTTAGAACTGCTATGCTTGTGTTACTGCAAAGCCTCCTGATGCCTGATGGCTTTGGCAGAAATCTAGTAAACAGACATAACTCAATTACAGGAGTTTTAATACAAAATTGAAATTTTTTTTCATAACATTGCTGTTCTGAATGTTTATTAAACTGTCCTGCTTTCCTTATGTGTTGATTAAATGGAAGTCAAACTGTTAAAAAATAATTTGATGATATTATGCTGAGTTTTCTGCTGATCTAAATAGGCACAGTACCAGGTTTTCCTAGTAGTTTCTGTAGAACAGCAGAAATTTAAAAATCATGCTTTATAGCCTAGGCAATTTAAAGCAATTAAGCATAAACTTGAGCAACTTATCAGGGGGCTGAAGAACCCAAGTGCCTCTGGTCTCTTTCCTTTGTTTTGTTGTCTTTTTTTTTAAAAATTCTGTTTATTTCTAAAAATAAATGTTGCTGTAGAAGCACCTCTAAAAAGCAAATGAGTGGAAACATTCTGTAGAGGTGCTCTGCTTCTGTGCTTTGGGAATCTCTGATATGAACAAGATAGTAATTAGGGTAATCTCAGACAATACAGGCATTTTCAACAGGAGTAGGCAATAATATCTAGGTTAGATTCAAGTGTAGTTCTTACAAGAAAGCTTGTATAACTTCTTAAGTTTTGTTGCTTGATAAGTTTGAAATCTAATAAGACTTTTTCGAAAGCAATCTAATTTTCAGCATTTTTCAAAGCTACATCTAACACAACTTTTGATATTTTTTGTTATTTGATTGTACTATTGCATACAACAAAACTTTAAAGCAAGAAACCAAGCAGGATGTTTAATGGTTCACACACAGTCATCTGACACAGAGCAAAATAAATTGACTTCCTAGCAAAAGGAAGTCCTTCCCCTACTTTCTAGTTGGAGTCAAATTCCTAAGTCCTTCCAAAGTACAGGAAGAAAAAGGGAACAAGAGAGAAGAAATTGAAAAGCAAAATTAAACACAGATTGTATAATACAGAAAAAGCCAAACAGAAAGCTAGATCATGTGATTTGCAGATGAGCATAGAATGTGTAAAACATCTGTAGCAGAGAAATAAGAAAGAAAAGCAAACTAAAATGAGGAATAAAGTTACATACTGTTACGCCAGCTGTCTTTTGATGAATCCTAAAAAAACCCCATTCAATGAGAAGGTCAAACTCTGAGCAAGTGGTAGTGACAGGGAAATCATCTAGTCTGTCACAGGCACATATTAACCTTGAGACCTGATACTGCTTTGCACAAATAGTGGACATAAACACAAGCATAAAAAAGCCTAACTGTTTACAGATTTCAAAAAGCTCTGAATTATAAAAGCATAGATTTGAGTATAAGCATTAAGGCATCAGTTAACATGTTAATGTTTTCATTCAGTTGATGTATATTTAGGTGAATTTGAATTTGATTCTATTTTGATCCACTTTGAACATCAGCATGATTCTAAGGTTGTTCCAAAGACAGATTTACTGATGATCTAAAATGGAATTGTATTGCAGTGGTAAAAGAGGAAGAACTATCTTTGAACCATATTTGTAAGGTCAGCCTTCAATGTAATTTCCATCGTTGACTCCCAAGTCTTCTCTTCACATTACTGTAAAAGTTCAGGCCAATGGACATGATGGCTCTAAGAAATTTGTGTTTTCTTTTGTTCATAATTTTGTTGAACACACTGTTGTATGCAATAGATTGTACCCTGAATTTTTTAAAGTTTTTCTCATTCATAGCTAAGGCTGATACGTTTAAGGAACCTAGACAGAAAAATGACATATCATAATAATGATTAAAGGTCTATTGGTAATCTATTTTCTGTTACTACTAATAGAAATGTGAAAGCACTTGCACAGAATATGAGCAGTTCCAGGAATTAGAATATGAATAGCCTAGATATCACTGGAAAGGGGATTTGGAACTATGGCAAAGCAGCCGTAATCCTGCCTTCACATCCCAAATGGAAACATAATTATTCTGTTGCTGAATGTTTGAAACACAATGGCTCTATAATTTGCTTGGAACAAACATCATTGGTTTAGGTGACATAGTTCTCTTCATCTCAGTCTTCACACAAATCAGATCTGCCCTCAGGGATTTTTAGAGGCTTTGAACAATGAGTGATATTGACATATTCCTAAATATTCCTCTCAGATACTTGCTAAATTATTGATGTCTGTCAACTCGGTGATTATTTGAAAGAGGGATATTGACATAATGGAATTAAACTCTAAAGCAGATTTTTTGACATCTGTGTCAACAAAATACAAGTAACAGCAACAACAACAACAAAAACTCAAGTGAAACATAATGGCTTTTTAAGGGTGGTCTGGACTACAGCCTGAACAATGAGACAGATCAATTTAGGATTTAAAAGGAAATTAATATTTTCTGAATAGCTTATATTGCTCTGAAAGCAGTTGATTGTCATCAACTTCTCCAACAATTAGGTTATTTTGAGATAATTTCAGAATATATTTACAGGGATAATAACACAATACTCAGTTTTTCCATTGGTGAAATAATACTTGTCTCACAGGACAATCTGACCATGATAATAGTTTTCTTTTATTTCTCAATTGCCTGTTAATATAGAACAGTGAAGAGAATTGCTTTTACAATGAATCTTCATTTTCCTAAAATATCTGCCTGGGAACTTGTATACAGAGGAGTTGCAGTGATCCAATGAAAGATATAACACTAAGGCAGTTTATTTTAACTGGTGCTAGTTTGTCTGTAAACATTGAATAGCTTTGTTACAAAAAAGATAACAAACTTCTCTTGCATCCCAGAGAGAAACAACATCACACCAAGTACTTGTGGATTGTGTACAAACACAAAAGATCCAACTACAAACAGACTGACTTTTGCCATCTCACAAAACACAGAACACACTGGGATCTCCCACCAGTCTCACAAACTAAGAGTTGAACATTCAACCTCAATGTTTAAATACAATACTTTATTTTACTGTTAGCTTGAATGTTCTTAGGGACAGTCTCCCTTGGAACCTGGAGCTAAATGGAAGCCCAAGGTTCTCCTGCACAGCACATGGGGCATCGGGTATCCCAGAAAGATGTTTTTATTTACAGTCACATTCAGCACTTCCTGCTGGTTGGAAGGAGAGTCTGAGACTTCTCCCCATCCCAAGGACTGTGGGGACATTGCTCAGTTCACTTGGAGAGGGTACTGCAGAGCTCTCCCCTGGGTTGTTGCCTTTTGAAGGGCAACATTAGAGCCTCAGCAGTCTCATACCACAGAAGGAAGAGGATCTTCCTGTAATGCGCCAGAAGAACTCTTCAGACTATGATGTAGATTCTTCAAAGATTAAAGCCTACTATCCTTTCTAAAGACTAACCAATTGTCTTTAGATGTGTTATTTTTAAGTTTACAAATTTTAGGAAAAGATTAGTGGTAGGAAAGATAACAGCCTTTTCCAGCTTCAGGCATTTAGTGGGCAGGAAGTGCCAAAAATACTGAGTGTAGCAGAATGGAAACATGGTCAGGCCCCTCTCTTTCACAGCCCTTCAAAACTCATTTGAAAAAATCAAGATCTACAGGTCATCCAAACATTCTTTGTAAACAAATACTCTGTGGCAGATTTTAAAATATGTTTGGGTCCTGCATATGTAAAGAGATGCTTTGCTATTTTGTTAATGCCACAGGAGTTAAGAGTAAACCCAGGTGCTCTACCAAACACCAAATGCAGAGCTCACATGCATACCCTGTGTTGCACAGGGTGAAGTGAGACTGGGTTTGTGCTGGGTTTCCTTTACATGGGTGCTTCCCTATGTCTGTGTTTCCACAGGAGAAAAAGACAGCAAGCCTTGACAGGTGCACAAGGCCCAATCTACAATTAAAGTCACCACATTCTGATAAAGTCTGGTATTACAATATTTTTTGGATGTCTCTGCTTGTCTGCTTCTGAAAGATGTAAAATATTTGGCAACAGGATTTTTCAATCCTGGCCATGTAACATTATATAGAAAAGGAGGTTAATGTTGTTTATAAAATGAAAAAAATATCCTGCTTCTCCAGCGACTTATAAACATCTGCTCCCTGTATTTGCCATCTTGTCGCTTACTGCTTAAGTAGGTAACCATTCAATTAATACACCATGTGTGAAGTTTTAGATACATTAATGCATGTTAATATTATATTGGATTACCTTAACTAAAATCTCTATTCCTCTTTTCTCCCTGAATTTTTAACTTTTTCTTTGTTTATGTGGAAAGCTTGGAGGCCAGAATATATATGTTCTGGCAACTATGGTGTCAATGCATACTGTGTGTTGTATAATTCAAGCAAGAAATAGTCCCACTTTCTATTCTTTTGTTGCAATATACAATGCTCAAATTTACTTCATTTGTGTATAAATAGATCCTCTCTTACATAGGGTATCAGTCCATTTACACATGAAGTATATAACTTTCCAGAATACTAAAGTATTCCCTCAGGAATAAATCTGAATTGAATTATAAGCAACTCACAATGAATTTACTATCACTCAAGCTATCTGTATCGTGTTATGTGAGTCCTATATATGTTATATGAGCAATGCTACTTTTTCCACTTTTAGCCATGTCCATGATCAACACTCACGCAGAAGCGGACCCTCAGTAGTGATTAATAGTAACTGTTTTAAGGATTGTCTCACACTTGAACAGTTCATGGAGAGCTGGCTGCTGTGGGAGGGACCTCACTCTGGAGCAGGGGAAAGACTCCTCTCCTTGAACAGTTGCAGAAACAGCGTGTGATGAACTGACCATAACCCCCATTCCCTGCCTTCCTGAGCCACTGTGGGGGAGGAGGTAGAGCTGGGCAGGAGGAGGAAGTGAGGGGTTGTAAGATTTGCTCTACTTCTCATTATGCTGCTCTGATTTTGATTGGTAATAAGTTTTCAAACTAACTTCCTCAAATCAAACCTGCTTTGCCTATTATGATAATGGATGAGCAATCTCTGTCCTCATCTCAGCTCATGCGCCTTTTGTTTTATTTTCTCTCCCTTTTCCAGGTGTAAAGGGGAGTGATAGAGTTGGTTTACTGGGTACATGACATCCAGCCAGGGTCAACCCAACACACACCTCTATCTTTTGCTCTTTTCCTGAATATTAGTTTATTGTTAGTATTGATGATCAAGCACTAGTATTTTCTACAACTTTCATCTGCACATTTAGAGACAGAACTTTGCAACTCACCAATAAGATAGCAGAAATGGAAACTGAGAAGTTTGAGCTTTAGCCAGATAATATTCAGCCTTTTCACCAGTTACTCTAGCACGTATTTCCTCTGCCAGCCTGTACTTTACAGATTTCCTTTGGATTTCTGCATTTATCTTGAGCTGTAGCAAAATTATGTGTGAAATATGGGAACATAGCCCATGGGCATTTATGTAGTTAACTGACTAAAGAAAAGAGCCAATCCATAGCTGCTTTTCACAGTGCTCTGTCCAAATTTCCCAGCTAGCTGCAGTATCAAGAATCAAAGCTTTCACATTTAACTCTACATTTCATAAACTTTGAATATCATCCATCCTGTCAAAGACAGCAACTTGTATTTTTTCACTGAATTTCATTATTCTGAATAAATAACTTGATAAAATGCCAATCTTCTGCTCAAGTTTGGCTGCAGTACAGTGCAACTACTTTTATAAAGGAATTACACTCTGAACTCCCTTCAATTTAGTATAAAGATGTGCACATGCATGCTGGTTTGAAAGAAAAACCAGTGAGACTTTTAGTCAGAGATACAATTTAATAGGAGAAGAGAAGGAAAAAAATGGTAAAATAAAATAAATGGAACAATACAACCTAACACCCTGTTGACCAGGGTGTTTGAAGCAGTCCAAAAGTAAGTTCTCCTGGAGTGGCAGATGTGGTTCTGTTGGAGCAGAGATGATCCTGAGAGAGAAGGGTCCAGTCTTCCTCCAGGAATCTGGTGGAACCAGATATCTTGTGCTCCTGCATCTCAGTTTTTATCTAGGTAGAAATGGTTGGTTCCTCCCACTGGGTGGAGCATCTCACAATGGAATGTGTCATGCCATTAGCGAGCCTTAATGGCCCATTAGCAGAACATCTCCCCCTGGTTTTAACAGTTGGCCCATTATCAGAAGGCACCTGCCCCCCTCCCCCCAGAGTTACAAGAGATAAAGAAAAACATCTTCCCAACTGCTTTCAGCAAATGAAATAGAATACACATTTTGGGTTCCATAACCCAAGACAATATGCTATCCTGTGCACAAGGTGACATTCTAACATGTTGGAGAAAATCTGAAAGGACTTATTCAATATGAAGGTGAGTATTAACTTTCCTGTCCCAGACAGGATTTTTCCATGAAGCAGAACAACAGTTCTCAAAGACGGAATCCTAAAAGAACCAAGTTCTCTTATGCTGGTCATGAACATACTTTTCTCTATCAACTGATACAACAAAACTCTATTTTATTTGGTGGTAGGACAAAAAAGATAATATCTTGCTTTCTTTTAGCTTTAAAACTCACACACACATTTCAGCTGTAAAGTTTGCTGATGATGATCATTTTAGAGCATATACCCCCAAGGATGGTAAAAAACCCCCATTTTTTAAAAACCTATTTCCAGTGACATTCTGCAATATTGATACCTCCTTTGCTTCTTTTTTTTTTCTTTTTTTTTCCTCCCTTTTTTTTCAGTGAAACTAATAACTGAATCTGAATGGTAATGTGTTAAGTAATGATAGAAAGACATTCATGGAGAGAAACAAGATTTGAAGACTTTTGAAGTGGCAGGACTACCTGACTGTCATGCAGGCAGCCTGAGGTAAATTAATGGATTCAGAGTGAAATTCAACAACATAGGTCTCAAGTGTGCTGCTTTTTATCCTAACAAACATTTACTTCTGCAAACCTAAAATTCTGCTCGTTATGCAGAATGATAAAACCTCAGATGTTTTATTTATACTGATATTTGACAGTGACTATGAGAGGCTATTATGCGTATACTGGAGCTTGAGCTAATGTTCCATATGTGCCTCGGTTTCCATATGAGCCTGAGCACAACAGTTTGTGGATGGCTGCACAGTCAGCGAGTTTGGCATATGATGGATGTGAGGACAAGCTTGTGAAACAGCAGAGATATGCGAGGAACCAACTTCTTAATGTACCAAGATTAAAACACATTTTTCAGACTGATGGAGTTTTAGTTAAAACATGTATGCAAACTTGGTGTTAGAATTAGTGGTGGGGTGGTGTAGAAAGTCTAGAGAGGCATATATTAGATTGGTTTACTTAACTTTGCACAACAAAAGCTGAGTGCTCTTTTTAGACATACTTCTTGATGTGTCTTATGTAATATCATGGAAGAAAAGACCTACTCAAGTTATACAAGAATTTATATTAACAGCAGAAAAAAATTTAAAAAGCCAAAACTTGCTCTGCATAACTTCAGGAAATCAGAAGAAAGTTTCTTACCATTTTCAGTGGCAAAGGAATGAGACCTCCAGTCCTCCAATCAGAGTTCTGCTAGGAAAGAAAAACCCCCTTAATTGGTTTAAAGATTCATAAACTAATCAACTTAAGAGGAATCACAAAAGTGTATATCTTACAATAGCCTGGTTTCAGCTTCCTGCCCCTGTTACAGCTCTGGGCTCCTTTGGGAGTGTATTAGCAAGGATCAGAAGCATTCAAAATGCCTTTGTGGTGTAAGTGGCCAAACTTTCCCCAGGAGAATCAGAGAGGGCTGCCATATATCTTCTCATATGTGATTGTCTGCCTCAGAAACCACAGAATAAAATGTGGCAGCCTTGAACCCAGTTCTGTTTGTTTTCAGAGTAATTATCGCTGTTGGCAACTCTGACAGGAGAAGGAATGACTCAGAGTGAATCAATATGTCCACAAGCAAAAGCAGAATGTTCACAGCCTAAACAGGACACAACCACAGTTGCATAAGCACAACTATACTACAGTCATAATAGAACAGCCTATTATACACGAAACAAACCAGAGATCAAGTTTGCCTGCCATTTATACGTCTAGTTCAAACCTACACTTAAACACTGTCCTATTAAAAAGTTTAACTGATAACTACCTATTACTCTGGTCTGAGTGGATGTAGCCTTCAAGCAATGTCAGCACAGTTTTGCACTAAAACAGATCAGGATTTGCAAATCTCAAAAATTGAAAAAAACACCCAAGGACCAAAAATAAAGTTCTGGCAACTGTGGCAATGAGTTGTCAATGTAATACAGTCCAGCGTAAATTATTGGCCCTTGCACTTGGAGCTGTCCACATCAATTTACTGCAAAATGTAAAATAGCTTTCATCTTAGGACTCTCTGATCCAATGGAGTTTCCTGTGCTGTGGCTCAGTTGAGCCAGGGGAAAAAAGCATCTGTCTCAGAATAACTGAGGATATAGCTTGTGGGAACAGTATTCTAATGCAAAGAGGAAAATTTGAATTGGAACTCCTCCAGATTCAGGATGATCTGACACTAGGTCAGCTTTCTGTCTAGCCCCTTGGCTATGAAAGAAAGGGTTATCATCTGCTAAAAGGCACATGCAAGAGGTGGCTGGAGATGGCTAAAAACTGAGATAGATCTGGAGTATTGTAGCATGGCTGTGTCTGCTAAGACCTTAAAGTCAAAAATAATGTGCAATGGGCTTGAGGGACTGAGCAAGTTGTTGAAAAATAATAGTTAAAGACTTAGGTAGAATTTACATTTCTAGTTCCACTTCAGATCAACTCTCCTATCCCTGAGTTTTATTATCTAACTCTTATGAGCCCTGTGGCACTCATTAAAAATATAAAATGTCTGGTGTGTCCTGGATTTGCTGCAGGTCTTTGTTGTTATATTCCAGAATGCTCTTTACCATCCTTGGCAAGATAAGTCTTAGGCAAGTCTGGGATAGCAGAACTATGTTTAAAATTACTGTTAAGGCTATTTAGCTTTTTAGCCCATAGGAAGCAAAAGAAATTTACAGTGAGCTACTGCATCTAAGATGGCACACATCAAATATTTACTAAGTAAAGCACAGTCTTAATGAAAGGCCATTTTTAGAGCTACTGCTTAACATTTAACATGCAAAGGTGGGTGCATAATTTGTCAAATTAAAGGCTTAAATATCTTCATATTTTTAATTCATCATACAATTATTGATAGTTGAAATAAGGGTAATGTTTCTTTTTTGGTCTTTGTTTGTTAATTTGTTTTGTCAAACAGATTTTAAGACACAAACTGCTTGCAAAAAAACAACAAAGTCACATCCAAGTGAAATGTTGAATTAATGGTCACCAGACAGTTGCCATAAAATCTGTACTGATAGGAAACTCACATTGCTGCAATTTTGGTTTTTTTTTCAAAACCACAGACATTCAGTGCACTGATTAAAAAAAAACCCCACTTCTGTAGTGCCAATACCTGACTGAGACCTTGTTCCACTTTTCATACAGATTCTTTTTCTGAAGATGCCGTGAAAGATTGGAAAAGAGTTCTACCACCAAATCATTCCAAAAAATTTATAGTAAGTTCTTAACATATGAGGAATCCTTCATAGTTTTTTTTCTTTGTTTGCCTGGTTGGGATTTTTGTTCTTGTTTTGGTTTGGATGTTTTTGTTTTGTTTTGCCCTGTTTGCTTGTTCATTCTGTTGGGTATTTTGTTTGAGGAGCCTCAGCAATCTATGTGCAGCATAAAAGAAATCTCAGGACGTAAGAATATTTTTCCTCTTGCAGTGGACAAGCACCAAAGGGAATGACATGCTTTGACTCTAAAAGAGCTACATGCTTTGACTCTAAAAATTTGTCAGTGCACACATACGTGACCCTGCATCACTGCAAGGAGTTTTTACTTGAGACACTAGAGTCAGGCATTACCACGCCACTGAAGAATTCATCCTGCTTCTCAGAGGCTGCCCTGCCAAAGAGGCACATCCTACTGACACCACTTTCCTCTTTCTACCTGTGGGGAGACAAAAGGAGATGCTGCTGAAGGCAGTCTTGCCCTTGATATGTTACAGCTGTGTTAGTTATCTAAGAGTGGGAACAACTCTGCCCTCACAGCCATGGGCATGATAAAGAGTGAGTTAGCTGGTAGGGAGTCAGTTTGGAGTCTGCTGGCTGTGCTGAGAAGAGCCAGGGACAGGAGGTTGTGCAAGGGCCAGAAAAGGTCAGCTGCTGTACGTAGGACAGACAGGGTTAGGCGGCCGTGCTAGGGACAGGAAGGAGCAAGCCAGAACTGAAGAAGGAAGAGGGACAGAGCCAGAGCTGTGTGGAGCTGCCCTTGGGAGGCTACAGAGAAAAGGTACGGGAGACTTTTGAATAGCGAGCTGCTGATGCTTGAAGCCTTCTAATGATTTTAATGATGCCCCTCAAGCGCAGTGTCCATCTCGACTACCACATATTGACGACAACATCTACCAGCTCAGCAACACATTCAACAGTGTAGATACAGATCCTATACAACAGAGCTTTGGCCTTATCTGACTCAATGTGATAAAAAAGTCTCACTGAAAGAGGGAAAACAAAGCACCTGGCCACAGTGGAGATGGTCATATCATATTGTTGAAATGTAATTGCAGACTGCTCCACAGACATCCTCTTCCAAGTGCATTATTCATATCTGCCTTCTCAGTTCTTTGGAGTGGACCTGCATCATGGAATCACCACAACACTGGGTAAAGAAGTCCAGTCCCATGCAGCAATAGAAACACTCTGTACCTGTGCAACCACAGCTGGCAGCAACTGATTGATCAGAAAACCTGGCCATGCTCATCCACTTCAGAATTTCACAAAGGTACCAGCTAAGGAGAGAGACTTCCTTCAGCCTCCATCAACTGAACTGACACCTCTCCTCTGCAATAATTTAAAAAGTAAATAAGAGAGGGTTATTTACAGCAGTCTCCTGACACTTTCTTGGCCAGTGTGGAGTCTGTATTACTCATCAGAGAATATTTTCTAATTCAGTGTTGTGCCTTAATTACAATGCTACTGAACTTTGCTGTATGGTGAACAACCTATTCCATAACTACACCATCAGCCTTTTCACAGTCTCTGAGCACCACCACTGAACCAATACCTTAAGTACATCCTAAATTAAGGAAAATGTGTATTTTTGAATCTACTTCCTATATCAGGTGACCACTTCCCATCAAAACTAGTGAGTGCTTTCTGTTGTCCTTAATGTACTTTTACCAAGATCAGTGAACTGTCACCTTCTTCATGGAAAGTCTGTTTCTTCCATGTAGAATATTGCAGTTTTTAAACTTTGAATGATGTTAATGATTTCAGGAAAAGAAAAGAAAAATGAAAGAAAATAAATGGATCTCAGCTATTTTTGCACCTTCTTTTTACTTATAAATCTGGCAATCTGGCTCCAAAGTTACAGTAGGCACACTGGAAAAAGTGCTGTGGTTTATCTTCATTAAAAAAGTACAAATATGAACCTCTTTTTCAGAAATGCAGTTTCCACAGTGACCATGCAATATCATCTGTTGTTTGTCATATGGTGGTGTAAGACACCCACTTTTGCTTGCTGATGTCAAAACAATAAATGAAAACTGAGAAATCCTGGCACGCATTGCTACATATTCTTAATATAGATGTGAAAATAGATACCACTCACAGTTTTGTTTAGTATAATCATTTGATCCTCTGACAGAGAAATGTCATAGATAAATATATATAGCCTGATCATCAAAGTTGTTTTATATTCCTTCTGCTATGAGCTTCAATAAGAATGTTTGCACAGGCAGTGGAAGCAGTACTAGTTAACTCCCCTTATCCCATTTCCAATGCTTATTCTCTGGAGTATGATCACTGGCAGGGCCCAACAACCCCAGGCAGGTTCCACCCTGTACCAAACAGTGACTGATGAGCCCCATCTTTCCAAAGCTACCAAACACATTTCATTAAGTTTCTTTGTAGATCTAACCTCAAACTCATTTCTGTAAATAAAATTCCTATATTTTGTGTGAACCAAAGGAGAACAAATGATACTATGGGGTAAATCTGCCTAATTTTTTCCACACAGGTTGGTAATATTTTATGTTCTTACCCATTCTAAATTACCATGCACTTCTCTCCTTTCTCACTGGGAGCTTTTACTTGCTCATTGCTTGTATGATGGTATACAACCTTAGCTCTCAGGTGAAGTCATCCAGGATTTGTGGTTTTGGAATGAAGCTCCAGCCAATACCATAAATTTATACATTGAAAGTGAATTTGTTGTCCCTGAATAGCAGTTTTGCTAGACTGAAGACATTACATTTTAACTTAGTAGGAAACATTAATTATTAGTAGGAAATACTGGTATGATTAAAGATATATTTGATCAATAACTGGAAGCAGAAAGTAAGTCTCTCATATTTGATCCTCATTCACAGGCAGCTTATTTCCACAGGAACAGTCAATGTAATTTTTACATGAAAGAGTTGACAGCCCTTGCTGGGGGGCTGGATTGAGTCTCAACAATCTTTGAGCTGGTGCCTTGCATGTAGCTTTGAACAGTGCTCCAGGAATGCAGCAGTCTCACAAACTGCAGGTATAAACCAGCCAGTTTTATATCCATGCCTTTGAGGAGGCAAACTGCTTGCTTTTGGATCTGCCCATTATCTGCTGGGTTGGGGGGCACTTAAGTGCAAAAATAACTATAGGGAAATTAAAATGCTGTGTTGCTGTGCCAGCTACTTCCATTATTACATCTAATTACTGTGAAAACTTTTCCCCGGTTCTCACCAGTATTTTTTTCAATGAAATAACATGTCATAATAGCTGCCACCAAAGCTCTTTGATTCAACTGTAGTTATTTTAAATTTCCTAAACCACACTTAGAACTTTCTTGAGACAAGTTTCCAGTGACATATGCGCTGCACAACTCTGTCAGAAGCAAAGAAAAACCTGACTCCAAGAGTCAATTTCTTTTTTTTCCTGAAGCTGATTATACTAACAGGCTTTATACTATATATAGGGTAGGAAATTTAAGTTTTAGTGCCAGACTTCTATGTTAAAGCAGCAGAGGACATGGACTTGTATGAAGGTATAAATTTTTAATTTCTCTCAGTGTATTTTCTTGTGTATTTCCCTCACTTCAAACACCAGCAGGCTTGTGGAAGTACTCAGCTGTTTACTATCCAGTTTCATTCATTTTTACTGAGACAATAGCCCTAGGAAGTAGGATCTTGACTTGAAAAGAATCCAAGTTTCAGAAAGAACCAGCAGAAAATTTCAGAAAACTTTTTATGAGATTTGCCATAAAGATTGTGAAGAGTTATTTAAATATCTGATATCCCCCAGTGTGACCACCAGACTTGAGTTTCTCCTGTGATATATCTTTATTTCCCTAAATAGCTAAACAAGTCAATTACATGGCTGGTACTTTGTTTTATTCTGAGCTCTTTTATGTATACTGATGATACTTTAAAATCACAGTTTCCCAGAATTTTACTAAATACAATTCAATCTAATTGAGTCTTAATACTTTAATTAAGAGATAAATAGTCAAAAGGCAGCAAGTGAGGCAAGTTGCAGATCAGGTCCAGAATATGTTTTGATTTTTTTTTTTCTTTGAAAATTGCCGGGTTTTATTCTGACTTATTAAAATTTAAATTATCAGACTATTTCTAATGTTTAAAAAAGATAAAACCAGGTAATAATATACTGAATACATTGCAGTGTACTGTTGCAGAAGGAGAGGTGTTGTCCAAGCTTTGCAGTGCCCCCAGGAAGGCAGAACACCTTTGCACAGGGCCCTTGTCTCAGTATCCTGGTCACAGAGTCTTGCTCTCTCAGCTAGTCCTCAAATTTTGGAATATAACAATCAATTAGCTATAAAATATGCAAACCAATGATGACAGCTGTTCTGTAGAATTAATAAAATTTTATATTCCCATAGCTGCTTTCCTGCCATGCGTCTAGGAACTATTTTAGGCTAACACCTCAGAAACAACCTAAAGGGCAGTTCCTCTATCATGTTTTTATAATCAGTTGCATATTTTTATATTTTCTCTTCTTATGTCACCAGTAAGGCCCCATATCCCTCTCTGACTACGTATTGCTATATCAGATTCAGTAAATTCTTTCCTTAATGGGCTCTACTACACAATATCTTAAGAAAACTTCTGTGTAGTCTCACTTGGTCTGTCAAAAGGACTAATAAAATTTACTTAGCACTTCGTCAGATTATGATTATTTTTATGTGGGTTGAATGCTACTCCTGTTATATTTAATCATGTTGTGTTTGAAGAGCTGCAAGTGAAAAATCCGGTTGTAATCAAGAAACAATGTTTGCAAATCTTGAATAAACCATTTAAACAGTTTAAACAAAAGTGGAAATCAGCTCTGGCATTTTAGTGCCTTGCATGGTCATATTTCTTTTTTAAGACAAATAACGCTGTTTCATAACTTCCCATAATCCAGAGTACAAGAAGTATGTAAAATGAAATTTACTTTTTGTTATTATTTTCAGGCTTATTCCATCGCAGACATGAACAAAAGATGAAAATACTGACACTGGTTTTAGAGGATGGTAGTGCACGTATCCATGGCAACAGAGGACTCTGTGCACTCCCTCCCAGGTATTTCCTGAATTTGACAGATGATGTCAACATGCACCAAGTTACTGCCACCATAGACACATTTTGTCAGTACCAAAGATGGTGAGATGAGTACTGACTCGGCTACAGCCCCCTGAGCAGCCCAGGTGCACCAAAATCAAAGTGTTTTCTTCTTCCAGGATTCACAGTCAGCTGTGCTGACTCTCCTGTGCACTCTGATGTTCAGGCAGAGAGTAATCTGCCCTAGCTTTATTGAAGGCAATGGTTCAACCAGGAATGCCAGTATAGAGGAAATAAATTAGACATTTTCTTCACAAGATACCTGTGGCACCATTGCAGACCTCTCCCTCATCCCTGAAAGTATTGAAGTGACAAATGTTAAACATTTGGAGACAGCCAAATGAAATACTGTATTCCAATTCAAGTCAAGTAATATGAAAAGAAATGCAGTGTTTTGATATTCCTGATGAAAAATGAAAAAAACAAAAAAACCCAAACCAACCAAACAAACAAATAAAAAACCCCAAAAAAACCCAACCCCACCCAAAAAACCACCAACCCCCCCAAAAACAAAACAAAACAAAACAAAAACAAACCCCACCCCATTCCCACCCCCCCCCAAAAAAAAACAACCCCAAAAAACAACCCACAGAAAAAGTAGTCTTCCTGAGCACAATTTCAATGCTGTGTTCTCTGGGTTTCATTTAGAAGTATTATTTTTAACTGGTTAATACTATTTTAAATTATTTTGAATTGCATTGTTTGTGTACCTGACTGAATGAAAATTTATGTGAACATAAATTTGTCTTTGCTTAGACAAAGGTTTTCTTGTATTTTTCCCTCATGCAAAGACTTTATTTTGCATTTGTCCGTCCTCAGTGAATCACAGAGTGGGTGAGGTTGGAAAGGACCTCTGGAGATCATCTAGTCCAACTGTCCTGCTAAAGCAGGTTCACCAGGTTGTACAAGATTGCATCCAAATGGTATTTGAGTATCTCCACGGGAAAAGAGTCCACAGGCTCTCTGGGCAGCGTGTTCCAGTGCTGTCACCCTCAAAAGAAAGCATTTTTTCCTCATTTTCAGATGGAACTTCCTGTTTCAGTTTGAGCTCATCGCCCTTTATCCTGTCACTGGGCACCCCTGGGAAAAGTCTGGCCCCAATATCTGAACAGCTGCCCTTAAAGCATTTGTCTGCCTTGATAAGATCCCCTCTTTTTCAGTCATCTCTTGTCAGGCCCAGCTCCCTCAGCTTTTCCTCCTAAGAGATGTGCTCCAGTCCCCTCATCCTCTTTGTGATATGGTTAAACTCTCATGGTAAGAATTTTTCAGTGATCAGTCTGAGGATGACTCCTTTCCCTTTCTGAACTGTGTCCACTTAAAACAGCTTTGAGAAGGGGCAGGGAAGAGAAATGCTGCAAGATTGAAATGTTATGTTAATACTTAAAATCATCCTGCACTCCAGTAAACTAACACATAAATTCTAAAAAATTGACAAATAGGCTGCTGTTGACCTGATACTCAGGTGGTTTTCCAGGGACACTGTGGAGGAGTTCTTATATTAATGATCTTTGAATATGGATTTGAGGAAGATCTTCAGGTCAGTCAGTGTAAACAAAGACCAATTCATTTCTAGGCCATGGGTATTCTGACATGGGCCATATACTGATAAAACATCATATGATAGAAACAGAGTACCAGGTTGGAAGATACCTCAAGGATCATTTGGTTCAACGCTTCCTGGCAAATTAAGAATAAGATCCAAGAGCTGCCCTTGAACTTGCAACCCAAAATGAACACTAGCATATTCAGAATTCCTTGCCCAGGCATATTTTCTTGTTTTAAATTTAGCATATAAGCAAATTAAAATAATCATAGAAGTCCTATTTCTTAATTCTTGTGCATGTTATCCATTAGCAATATTACCAGGGGACCTGCCAATATTTTTATTTCCATTTTGCTATCTCTGAGGCCTGCTGTGCAATTACTCAATGTAAATAAAAGCTATAAATCACAAGAGAAAATATTCAGAATGTACATCATTCAGTATGTCTCATTGCCAGAAATGTGCTATATTGTTTCCCTTGCACATTTTTAGCAATCACCATAAAATTTTCTACAGATTTATTAAGTAGCTTGTCTCAGACAACTCAGTGTGTGTATTCCAGCTAATTGGGTGATACTCTATAATTGTTATCAAATTCTGTTATCAGGTAGTTTCTCTACTCTGGTGGCAATGTCTTTCTGCTCATCAGCAGCTTAGATTGTTTTTTTCTTACGCTGCCAGTTGGCTTTTTTTCACTTTTCTAGCCAGCCTCACAGACTCAGCAATAGCATATAATAGATATTATATAGCTATTTATCTATTATTAGGTAAATATTTATTATATTTATTAGCTAATATATATTATTATATAGCTATTTAGCTATTATATTATTAGCTATTTATATAGCTATAGGCACAGAAATGTACTTGGCAATATTAAAATGTTAAAAAAAACTATGCATATTACATGGAAATAAGTAAGTACACTGTTTTCTTAACCAAGTGACTTAAGGTGGGTCATTGGGATTTTATTTTCTTTTTAATCATATTATGGACAAGTTATTTATTTTAAACAGTGGTAATTACCCTAAGCTGTAGCAGAACTGCAAAAGTTAAAAAAAAAAAAAAAGGAAGTTTTAAGTTCATTGTTATTTTCAGTTATTTGTCAAACTGTATGAAGGATTTCAGAAGTTTGACCCTTTGGAGCCCCTTCCATCTATGCAAACTTTTAACCCAGTTTTTGAGTTCATGGAAAACATTTTCTCTTCTGTTTTACTTGGCTTGAATTTCAATTGGAATTTCTCTTTCCCACAGTGTACTCTGAAATGTCAAATGAGAGAGAGAGAGAGATCAAGCATTTTCTTAATGGATGGTGGAGTCAGCAGCAAAGGTCTGTGACTTGCTAACTTAGAGTCAGCACCCTCTTCTGTAGTGTATATCCTAATTCATCACCATGCTCTTCAAATTTGTAAGTACATTTATAATGTACCCTCAGAAAGCATGCTTTGGCCAATGTGCTGAAGGAGGAGCGTGCACAGCAACCCTCACCCTTACTGTAGCACATCCAGCCAGCCTTTGCAGGATAGGACAGAAAGGCACCCTGTACTGCAGCAGATCACATAACCTGTTTCTCATCAGATACATGGATTTCAAAAACACCAGTAAAATATTCTAAATCACACTGCCAGCTGGAAACACCTGACAAAAGAGCAGGCTTTGCATGGTCCTTTCAATGTCATTTTACATGAAGTTGAGGTTGGTTGATAATATAAACTGATGAAAAGTAATGATGTGGTTCACTTTTAAAATTGCAATAAGATCAGCAAGTAATATGACAGAGTAAAATACCTTATGATACTTTAATCCAGGTAGTCTGTTTTGGTCTGATGCAAAGCTGTGCATCTTCTAAACAAAAGACAAAAGTGAGGAAAAACAAGTTGCAGCTCTGTAAAAGCACCAAAATCATGGCTTGTATATATTCCAGGAAAGAAGAATCTGACTGCATCTTCCCTGAACAGTAATCTTCACTCTTTGGCTGTGAGAAAGTATTCAACCACCCAGTTTCTATTTTCAAGCATTGCTCTGGATAGCATGTCTTTTTAGCAGTGTACCTGCAACACTATTAAACTTACTTTGTCTTTCTCACTCTAACTGTAAATGGGCTTGGACTATCAGCTAGCTGTTAACCTGCAGGGAACACCCTCTGACTTGATCAGTGCTGTATGAATCTGGAATACAGACACTTGTTATGCTTGCACATCAGTATCAACTGTGGGCATGACCTCTTTCATTTTCTTAGCAAACAATAACACAAATTCTTGACACGTATTATAACTCATATTTCCCAAGCTGCTGTCAGCCATTCTGCTAAGAGTCAAACTGGTTTGGTAGAGTAGCTGACAAGTTGATGCTCATGCATAAGCACATAAGGTGGAAAGCCAGTCCTGTGGGATGATGTGTGCTGTGCTCAGAGAGACGTTTTTGTGTGTGTTTATCTTTGAATACAAGTGCAACCTCATTATTTTTTTGAGCTGACTCAGATGTTTAATATCATGTATATGTTGACCAAGTTGGCAGAACTGAAGCCAGAATACTGTGCACTTTGCAAGGCTGAGCCCAAGGGGCCTTTTATCTCAAAAACAATGGTTGCTGATCATACTGCAAAGTCAGCCATTCATTATGGTTACATGCTAAGTACCTGCAGTCAGCTGCTGATATAAAATGCATCAAAAAGCAGTTAGAATAAAGCTTTGCATTGAGATTATTTAATTTGTTGAAAAATTCTAGGCAGAAGTGCTAAAAAGTTTGAACCAAATTGTAACATTATAAGTTTATAAACTTTCTATGACTTTATATATGCTGACTCCAGTGTAGCCACATGCTTCACTCTGAAAGCAGAATTTGGCTCTATGACAACTTAAAAAAAAAAAAAAAAAGGCTTTCAAACCAGTTTGTGGATAAATACTTTGTACCAAAGATCTTTGTATTTAAAAAAAACTGGACTGCCACACTTTCTGCTTAGACAGTATTTTTTCAAATCATCATCCATAGGAAAACCAAGAAACCACATATTAGTATTAAAACATGGGAGGTTTTTTTAGGATAAGAATTTTAAATATTCATGACATACATAGCCATTTTTAGCTACTTGTGATGCTTATGGGGAACTTTACTAATTCATCTTTACATTCTGATAGGAGAAAGTCTGTTAATGAAATTGAGACATTATAACAAATGTTCAAATGGTTTACATTTAAAACAAATGGGATGAACTCACCAAGATAATCACATCTGATTTTAAACTATAGTATTTTCTCTGATTAGCATGATTATGCACAAGGTAGTAGCTAAAGGAGAAAATTAGACCACAGGGTTAACCAAAGGCTGATTAACTTTCATCGTTTTAAACATTACTAACATCCCTGGTGCACTTTGGAGCTGCTCCAGCTGCCCTTTTCCCAAAAGGTTTGGTTGACAGCATGATCCAGGAACTGTCTCAGTGTTTAGTGTGCCTATGATCACTTTCTGAGGGTAAAACAGTTTAGATGCATGGATATGAGTATGTATGTCTCAAGGCCAGGTAAAATTCTTTAGTCCATTAAAAATCACAGACACAGAAAATAATTTCAGTTTGAATGGGCTCGTGGTGGTTACCTGTTCCAGACCCTTGCTCATGGTGGGGCTAGTGTCAGATCATTTCCAAAGTCCCCTCTCACTGGAGTTTTCAATATCTCCAAAGAGGGACACCCTGCTGCATTTCTGGACCACCACCTGCAGTGTTTGACCACACCCACTGTGAAGATTTTTTTCCTTTCACTGTCCTGTGTTTGATGACTTTGATGACATTTGTATCTGTTATCTTGACACTTTTTGCAGTCTGCACTATGAAGATTCTGGCTCCATCTCCTGTATAGACTTTTATGAAATAATAAAAAAACCAGTGAGACCCTCATGAGCCTCCTCTTCTCCAGACTGAACAAACTTAGGTCTATCAGCTTTTCACATTATGTGCTTCAGCCTGCCAAATGTTCTGATGGCTTTACACTCCAGTTTTCCAATATCTATGGAAGCACAAAAGTGTGCTTTTCTTGTGAGCAGGAAAGGCAAATAGTTCCCATGAGATGGTTTCTGGGCAGCTCCTCTGCAACATCCTCAGTCTGGGTTTGTGACAAGCAACAGACTTCTTCAGATTACTAGTGTGTAGGTAAATTGGCTCTGACATAACTGCAGTAGCACATACTCAAGATGATGATCTCTATTAATTTTGCCTATGAAATCATGTTCAGGATATCCCAGCACAGAATCATGCTGGCACTAGACTGGAAACTAGAAACACTATAGCAACATTTCCACTGAAGATAATCCAATGGGAATTTTAATATGCAAACTCTATGATGAAAAGCAGTATGTATTAATCCAAGCAAAAAATCTTAACTAATGTGGCTTTATTTCTCCCAGTATTCAGTGTCCTCTTATACATAACTCTGGCAATTCTACATTGTACTGCAATGTGCAGTGTAGAGTCTTCAGCAGAGCCAACTGCATTCACTGTGACTAGAGCCTGAAAATCTTCCTTGTCCTACCAGATGGCATAGTTTTTACTCCTGACACAGAAATGAACTTATAGCTGGTCTTTAATATTTTAAATGAAGAAGCATTTAACTCCCATTTTGAAATCTGTTTATCTGCTTTCTCAGTGCAGATAGTACTTCTGACAGCCCACTTCATATTAATCCTGACATCTTTGATGGTCTGATGGTCTGTTTCTACATGAAGAAATGGTATTTTTCTGCTATGCTGGCATTTCACATCCCACTGAGTTCAGAACAAAGGTGATTTTGCTGTGTTGCTTGAATGTCAAGTTTAGAATAAGAGCTGACAATTTAAGACATGATTGATATACAGAATCTGCATCAGATTTTTTTTTTAAAAAAAAGTTCTGTCCTGTTCAAATCCACAGTGTTTCCTAGACTGGTGCATTAAAAGATAAATGTACTGCTATCAATAAATTAAGATTGTGTGCTAGATAACACTAGTATTAACTCTCTTATAACATTTACAAGAATGGTTATTAGGATTCTTTCTACTCCATCCACATCTGAAGCATGTAATTTTGCTTCCAACAGACAAAAATCAGTCTCAGGAGGCGGTAAATACAGGAAACTTGGAAGCTTTCTTTGTGCTTTCTTCTAACTCTGCATGGTGTATACATGATGGCATCAGAAGGTTGTAGGATGTGTCTACCTATACTTATTTGGTATAGAGGACCAGGAGAGATACACAATCTGTTTTCTTGCTGTTACTCCAGCCAAGGACAATTCAACACCGGCTGAATTGCCAGTTTAAAGCTCCTGCTTTAAAGCTTCTCTGCTCTACCATGTAATACAAAAGGAATATTATATTATCTGCCTCACAACATATCTCACTGAGTTATTTTCTAATCCGTTTCCCACAGCTTTGCTGGAGTAGTGAAAGGGATTTGGTAGGTTTAGTTTTTATTCCTTTGAAGCTATGCTTATTTGTTGATTTTTTTTTTTTTTACTGTAATCAGCTAAGGCAGGTGTTGGGATTCAACTGTAACTGTAATTATGGTTCATTTAAATGCTACTGAACCGTGGTTTAGCATCATGCATCTAGTAGGATCAGCTTTATTCCAGAAACTTAGTGCCTTTACTAAAGATAGAAAATCTAATAGTTTATGTGAAATGTATAATATTCCTAAATGCTCTTAAATAGTATTACAGATAATCCTCAATCAATTTTATGATATTAGTGCAAAATTTACACATGTAAAAAATCTGCATCTCAACAATAACAAACTCTGGTGCATCAGCCTTGAATTTAAGCCTAATTATTTTTTTTATTTTGATCTATTGACTTAGTATTGTGTCACAGCATAAAAACCAGGTTCATCTTTAAGCTGTAAGTACAAGTGGGACAATGCTAAGTTCATGCCTCTTATGAAGAGTCCTGCATGTTTTGTTTCTTACTGTGCTCTCTTATCAATGAGACATATCAGCATACAGCACTTGTAAGCAGATCTGCTGAAAGCAACGATAAACAAACCAGATTGGGCATGTTCACCCTCACTGTGTTGTGTAAATTTAATTTTGGTAGGGGGTTTTTTTGTGTTAGTTTTTTTTTTTTTTTCAAGATACTTTCTCATATTGCAGGTTTACACCAAGCAGCAGACTGAAAGAGCTATATAAAGATAAAAACTCCAAAAAAAGACATCGATGCAAATATTTTTATAATCTTCTGAGTGGTATGTCTCATGCTGGTGGCCCAAAAATACATGGCAAGAGTACACCACCCACACTGCAGCACTTCTCATGTACCAGGGTGGGGAATAGAGAATTATCCTTTAGTCATTCTGCCCATTTTGAGCAACTGACATTTGTGCAGTTGTAAAAAGAGAGAGCTTTCCTTTACTATGGGATACTGGATTCTTTAATTTGTTGAAACCAGAGTTCATTTAAAACCTGGCCTAAAAGGGTTAGATGATGTTCTATACATAAACACATATGCACGTATTTATAAACTCTATACATAAATATGAAAATATTTTAAGCTTCTGTGTGTCTTCCCTGGTTTGAAAGACTAAAGAATTCATGAAGCATCTAACTAAGACAACACTGGTCCTGCAGCACTGCAAAAAGCAAGAGAAACAGTTCCTAAACCTCTATCTATTTTCATTTACTGCTGAGAAATACAGATGAGAAGAATTTTGCTTGCCTCCTGTTCTCTCATAAATTACTAGGCTAGTTTCCATAGAAGAGTTAAATCTGATTTTGGGAGTAAGCACCTTGGCAAAACACATGCCCAGTGGATTTGTATATATAGATTGTCACAATAGGAAAACTGAATGTTGTCACTGCAAACGATCCTTCCAGCAATTTTTACTGAATAATGACTTGAATGCATTGCAGCATCAAAAGGAATGCTGTATGTGTTCTCCTGCTGCACCCAAGAAGGGATATCAAGGCCCAGCTTTAATATGGTAAATACAGGAGGCTGTAATGGAACAGTTTTCCATTTTGATTAGAAAAAATCATCAATCATAACCTGAAATTTTCCATTCCTGTCAGAAACTTTGTGGAAAGAAGAGATTTTCTGCTTAAAGTCAAGATGTCTAGAATGCTCCATTCTGATGTTTGTGTGAGAGATACACAGTATTTCAGAGAACCTAGCCCAAAGCTTCCCATATTCTGTAAAAGACTGCAGACTGCATTCTTCTATTTTGCTCAATTGGCTTATCCTGCTTTTTGTTATGGGCTGAAAAAAACTTTCAGACAGACACATAAAAATCTAGCCATTTAAAATTAGGTCCTTAAAAATGTATGTATAAACCCTATTTATAGATATATGTATCTACTCTAATGATATACTGTTTCTGAACACTTGAAAAAAAATGGAAACAGACTTATATATGTATTTATGGAATGGGAAAGTCTAAAAAACTAAATTTATCTAGCAGACATGATAAAAAGAAAAATTAAAAGTATCATAATCACAAAGCTTTTGATCATCTTGGGCATTGATAGTTACCAAGACTTATCTTCCAGGTGGTTTCTGAAATGAGTAAATTAAAACATTTCCAAGAGCTGCAAAGCACTAAAGGGAGGGAAGGAAAGAAAAACTTGAAAAGTTACCAAGAGAAACAAAGAGAACATAAAGAAAGACAAAATGGGCTCAAATTCAGCTAGCAATTCATTAATCCCATATCTCAATGGTGGAAAATACTCAGAAATAAGAAATTCAAGTTAATAAAGGAAAACAGCAGCTAAAAGGCTTAGTCCAATGTAATACAACCCAGAAATTTACCCTAATCTCTCTCTTATTTTGGAAAGTCTTCCCCTTTAAATAAATTGCATGATATATTTTGCAATAGATTTGTTTGGTTTTTTAATAGCGTGGAGAATTATTTTCTAAAGCACATACTTCTTGAGTGGAGATTCTTTAGTATTTGCTGAAACTTCATGTACTTTATTTCCCAGCTCTCTGAGCCTTGTTTAAAGTCAGAAGACCAAAAATAGGATTTTTTCATAAATTCTTCTATTAAAGTTTTTATCATAAGTTTACTGTTCTGCAATTTCTAGCCTTCCTTCCTCTCTTTTATGCAGCTTTATTCAACAAGGCTCGACTTGTACATATATTATACTTAGTTATAACAATTGCTTCCTATAATCAGAGCAAATTACTTTTGCTGTAATTTGTCTTTTGAATCCGTGCTAAGCTGCTGAACTTTTGTGTGTTAATCCATAGCAGGAAAGCATGAACATTCCTGACAGGTTTTCAGACTGAAGCAAACATTACCAAAATAAACACAACACAATGCGTTCCCAATTAATTAGTTTAACCAGTTTAATTTCTCATTGACAGAAATTTGAATGAATAGAAAGAAAAATAATTTAATTATAAATTCACTTGCAGTTGAGCATAATGGTGCCATCAATTTTTTAGCGGACTCCACATTACAGTCCGTGGGGGATCTGTTAAAATATTGATAGCAGGATATGGCCCATTATGAGGACCTACATTGTGTTCTATTTCAAACAGAGAATTAATAAAGATTTGTTTCAGGAGGATGTAAGAAGGATAAACAGTAAGGCTTATTTCAGTATGTCACTGGACCATGGAAGGAAATCTGACCTATTGCTTTCCACTTTTTACTTTGCCTTGTAACATGAAGTTTATACATAGGAAAAAAAAAATAACAGTGTGAACTAAAATATTTATATTACAATATATATATTTCCCTCCCTCTATTATATAATAAAAACTAGAGTTGCCAGATGGACTCAAGTAGTCAAGGAAGTGAAACTCTTTTATTTCTTTCTTGCTTTTTTCTCATACAGGTTTACCAGAATGGCAAAAGATTTTTCCATTGTTCTGAGGGAAGGAAATAAAAGCCTCAATTTTTAACTCAACCTCCTTGAAGTCTTACAGAATGCATAACAGACAGAGAGAAAAAACACAGTATTTCCTATCTTTTGTCCTTTTCTTTCTTCCTTAGAAATAAATACCTTTTATAAATGCTCTCTAGTTAATACTTTGCAATGCTCAAAAGAGGACAAGAATATAACACTGGTAGCAACTTACTATTTCAAATTTTTATGTGATACGCTGTTCTTACTTTTCACTGTATTCCCACATAAAACATTCACTCCTCCTCCTAATTCATTTCCTCTATCTGGGAGAGAAACAGAAGTGTAATGAGGAAGCAGAGGATAATACAGACTGTCAAGCTGGCATAGTTCTTAGGACCCAACAATTCAGACTGACAGCCTCCTTCTGCTCATTGTACACTTGGTTCATCTGCCATTTTGGGGCAGCCAAAACAACCTTCTTGGGAGAAAAAGGGAATTTATCACCTTCTAGACAGGGATCTTAAAAACTTATAAATAAATACTTTATCTTCAGGTTTCATAGTTTTAGTAAAGTGGATGCTTACATAACTTACTTATTTTAGCAAGCACCGCAATATAGGAAGATACAGCTGACAATGACGACATTTTGGCCAAAGGAAATTTTTTGGCTTTCCCTGTTGGCAAGGCAGGGATATCTCTCAGAGCATTGATTAGGGGTCTTGTAACTCCCCTTACCCCCCAGAAGGGATAGAAATTTGGAGTGTATGTCCCAGCTGCCAAGCCTGATTTGAAGCTGGAAACAGTTTATGTCAGATCCCCTATGCAAGGGCAATTAGAATTGATAGGTCTTGGAAACATATGTGACACCTGTACAAATGCCAAAACAGCTCAAAATTGGGGAAATTATGCTAAGTAATGATTGAAATAATCAGATTTAACTGAGCTATCAAAAAAAAAAAAAAGGGAAATAAGTTTCTTATTTTCTTTTTGTCCATCTTTCACCTGTGGTGTCCAAGACTATACTAATACAGAGGTTTGATCCTGGTCTCACTGACATCTGTTTCAGCAGGGCAGGAGTTACAACCTTGAACCTGTTCAGGCAAATGAAGAAGTTCCAGCTGACTGCAGTTTTGTACAGAACTGAAGCCAGCAGTCTCAGGATCATTGAGTGCCTGGCAGAGCTGCATTAACACTTGGTGCAAGCAGGATGTCTCCTCCTGTTAGGTCCACAGGTCAAGAAGTCAAGTTTTTTTTTGGTGGGTATTGTTTGTTTGTTTAATACAAGGCTTGACATAGTAATTAATCTTTGTGTACATGGAAAGATGTTTATATGGAAAGGTCTTTATATGAAGCTCTAGAGCTTTGCATCAGGCAATATGATGGGGATACTCCTTCAATGTCAGGTCATGTTTTGTGGACATACGGACAGCGTGAAAAGAGGATTTTAGGAGTTCCACCACTAAAATAGGGAACAAGAGATATGACTACTTGAAGGAGAAAGGGTTAATCTCAGAAGTCCTTAACTTCAACTCCTAATAGATCTATGGAAACTGGAGATTAATATTTCTTTCTATACTCATCAACATTTTTATAGGCATAAAATGCATGTTAACTAACATAACAATAAATCAGTAAACAAGAACAAACAAAAAAAATTGGATGGCACAAATTTGTTTTCACAAGTTTGCATATGGAGAATATATCAAAGTCAAAATAATTAATTTTCCATTTTTCTTTGTAACAAAGCTAATTTCTCTAGCATTTGTAAACCTTTTTTCGTTAATATTTAAGGTAAAAAGCTAAAAAAGAGCTATTGAATAAATACATGTTTATTGTCTAAGAGACAATCTTTCTTGTGTACTATCCATCTATCCCAGGAGTAGCACTACTGAAATGAATGAAGAATGGCATCCAGTAGAAATCAAATAGTGAGAGTAGATATTGAATTTACATGTTGCCTTACACGTGCCTTATCAGTGTATGTCATGACTGCCCTTGAAGCCAGCATGTCAGTAGTGTGAAGAGACTTTTGCACCTCAGCTTTCTACACTTCTTTGTCGCGGTCTGGTCCGGTGGTGAAGGCTGCGACCTTCCTCACTAGAAGGGTCTTTAAAAAGACACCCAGATCACGGGAGGCACAGGCACTCCCAGGCAGAGAGTGATTTGCTCTTTGTGCACTCTCAGGTGCAGAGTGATCAGCTCTTTGTTGCACTCTCAAGTGCAGAGTGATGCTCTTTGTGTGGCTGTCTGAGCAACAGAACTGCGTTTGCCACCCTGGGCGACGCAGGAGTAAAAGCAGCGAGATGGGGCCTTTCCAATCTCCAGAAGAGTTTCTTTATTCCACAGTATCCGAAGGAGAAAAGATCCAAATGCTCCCACTGGAGAGGGATTATATAAGGTAGCCAGGGGCGGGGTTTCACAACTTGGCCAATGGAGACAGGAACAGGGAAAGGAACCAATCAGGGGAAGGATCCAAAAAGAACCAATCAGGAGGGGTAAAAACCAGGAACAAGGGGAATAACCAATGGGGTATGAAACATTAACATAGAACTGCAAAGGCTCATGGGTTGAAGTATTTTTTATCACCTTGAGCCACAAGGAAAACTCTCAAAGGGACTTCCCAAAGGAGCGTCCCTGCAAACTGAGGAGGCCTAGGGGCTGCACATGGGGTTGAAGCACGTTTGCTCACCCTGAGCTACAAGGAAATTTCTCAAGGGGACTTCACAAAGGGGAGTCACTACAAACTGAGTCAGCTTAGGGACTGTGCACTTTCCCAGGGAGGAAGTCATTCTCTGGATGGTTCACAAACCAGCACACTTTTTGGCTTTGGATGTAGGGGTAATAGTAGCTGACGGTGAAGCTAGGCTACTAATATGAACTTAGTCCATAAACAGCAGTCTTTTCATGTAGCAGAAATTTCTTTTTTTCCCCCAAAAGCCAGATGGAATTAACAAGTGATGTGTTATATAACTTGCATTTCATGTGTCTGCAATGCCCAGAACAGCTGCCTGAGAGAGATCAACCCAAATGAATGGTCAGTCTTTATTACTTTAAGTATGTAGTGTCATTACCTGAGCTGAGGCCAGAAGAATGGATGCAAAGTTTCTAAGTCAGGACCTAAAGCTGCAGAAATGAAACAACAGCTAAGGTGAGCGTTTAGTTGCGACACTGCTCATCCTGTGCTATAGCTCTCAATACCCACTCCTACACACCACGTCAGGAATATTAAAACATTTTGTGTATGCAATTCATTTAACAAAATACTGAGCAGAATCAGCATATGTACTTCAAATAGATTTCAAGTAATTCCACTTCATATGGTAAATGCAAGCGTTTATCTACATTAGGGCCTGCAGAAATAAAAATATTTCCTTTGAAGTAACAAAAAAATTAATTGTTCTGATATCATCTAGGGACAGGGAAGTTAAATTGCTTTAGACAATAACTGTCAACCCATTGCATAAAATAAGCTACATTCAATCGTGTGAAATATTCCTTTGCACAGAAAAAAGCACATTACAATGTGCATATTTATTCTCATGCATAAAAGAAATGTAAACATTGCCCCGAGTCTGTGCATATGAGAGTAAGACACAGTGAATCACCTTTTGGAAAACAGAATTCATATGGAAAAATTGTTTGACTTGGAACCTGAGACACAATGTGCTGGATGATATTGCAATACATGATACTGTTGTCATGTTGTATCCTACTTCTTTAGAGGAAACAAGGGAGAAGACAAGAGTGTTTCACCCATATAAGATGAGAAGAGAGATGTCTGTGAAGATGTGGATTGGAGGAGGAGAACATTTCTCGGGTGGGTAGAAGCCTTGAGAGGCCCAAGGCAAGGGAGGGCAGGAGGGAAACAGAGCAGCCAGGGATGAGGAAGTCACAATCAGATGATCAATCTGCTGCATTGTAAAAAACCCCAGGATTTGTCCCAAATACACAACTGCATTTCCTAAACTTTCATGACTCAATTGAGTGTATTTTCCTAATCATGTTTAAAAAGTAGTTGCCTATGTGCCATTCCCTCAGGAGGTTAGAGATGGAGCTTTTCTAATATGTAAGAAATTCAGTGACCATAAAACTGTATTAAGCAGCCATTTCTCAAAAACATACAAAAATATGTCTATCTATGTGTTAAACTATGGCTGGAAGCAAAAATTACAATAAACCCCCTTTATACATTGTATCTATATTTAACTTATGTTTTCTTTCTTCTTTCTGTGAAATTTTATACATAGTTTTTTCTGCTGGTGATATTTGACAGAGTCAATAGAGGAGATCAAAGAGTAGAACTAAAAATAATCAGAATTATTTCTTCTCCTCCCTCCTTTTCACACTTCCAATTTTCTGACAGTTCTGTTTAATTTCTACTTTTTATGCTTCTAGTAAATCTGTGTCCTTTTAAATTCAGCCAAAGCTCTGACAATTATCCTTTTTTTGTTCTGGTATACCAGTGATAATAAAGATTCTACTGGATAAAAATTTCTGTTACTTAACAGAAACCAAAGCTATGACTCACGCATTAGGTAATCAGTATTTTCCATAAAACCTAGTATTCTCTATAGGTAAGACACAAAGTTTTTAAATTTCAGAGATCAGCAGGCACATGCCCTATAACCAATAATACTTATTGCTAAACTTTCAGTGGTTTATGATTTGATGGTTTTTCTTTCAGCCTGAAATACAGACAGCATGAATTGCCTGCAAAAAGACAATATGAATGATTTCAGAGAATTTATCATGCTCTTTAAAATAAATTTCTTGTTGACTTAATATATAACTATTTGAAATTTGAAGTTCTTCTATTAATGCACAGCATATTAGGAGATAATATATTTGGTGGCTACAATTAGGTCTTCTAATCCTACAGAATCTTCAATGAAAAGCTTTGCAGTAGTCTGGCTTGGTGAAAGAGACTTGTATTGACCTCCTTCACTAATAAACTCTTGGAATGCTACATTAAACTCCATGTTTGTGAATAGGCCTGGGAGGAATCCTTGGTATTAGTGAGAATGAATAAGTCAATGTCATGCTTGGACACAGGGCAGGAAGGTCCATTTGGTGCTTTGAGATTCCTCCTGAAGCCAATGAGTCATTTCAGCTGCTGCTTTACAGACCCTCAAAGAGAGGCTGGTACACAATCTGCACACCACAGCCTACTCTAGTAACCTATTTCAGAATTCTCTCATGTATTTCTACAACAGGACACCAACACCTGTTTTTCTGATATGAAGAAGAGGCTCTTCTGCATCACAAATGACAAAACCACCTGTGGGACAGCAGCAGTTTATGCATGGAGGTGATTCATAAAACTGAAATAGAATTAAAGCAGACGGAGGGAAGTTGACCCCTGCTTAGAATTCCTATGCATATGCGTTGTCTGGCCTTGAGAGCTTTTTGTTATTGTCAGCTCTTTGACAACATCAGGATTAAAAGAAAGGAAGAAATGCAACAATATCTCAGTTTTGGCTATTCTAAAACTGTAGCTGCTAGGATAAAAAGGATGATTATGGTAAATATTTAGATTTTCAACTCATTCACAAATGCAGCAAATAGATAATTTTTTTACCCATGAACATTTAGTAGCTGTTATAAATAATCCATCCATTATGGACTTGTCCAGAAACTGGATTGTCTATCTGTACATGTGAGTAAAGGAACAAGAGCTTGGCTATGTTTATGCTATACAAACAGGAAGAACAGATTTTGTCAGGCTTTTTCCTGAGTGTAGGTAAGTATTGGGAATATGCTATTTAAATTATAATCTGACTGTAGACATGTTTCCATCACACACAAATAGGCTGGCTTGTAAGTTTGCCTAGTTCAATCAGATGTTAATTAGGAAAATTCACAGAGTAGTTACAAAGAACTTAAAAATGCAATCAAAGAGTATAAATAAAGCATAGAATACCTGGGTAAAAAAAAAAAAAAAAAAAAAAAAAAAAAAAAAAAAAAGTGGATAAAATTTCTCAAACTACTTTAGAACATCTTTGGTTTCAGCTATTTCAGCATACAGTCTAAACCCATCAAAACAAAAATCTCTTTTGGAACAGAAACAGATCTGAACATTTCAGACCTGAGCATAAGGTGTGGCCATTCTGTATATGGAAACAAGCAAAATTTTTTGTCAGAACAACCCCCTTTTAGAAAGTCCAGGATTATTTATTATTATTATTATTATTATTATTATTATTATTATTATTTTGACTAATAACATTCAAGACATATGCATTTTTAGATTTCAATACAACAACAACAAAAAAACACCTTTATGGCTTAATTCAATTTGCCATTCAACTACATATTAAAACCAGAAAAAATAAAAGTAAATCACTGACAAGGCCATGTTGCTGCAGCTATTCAAGCAGATCTACCATCACCTCCAGAACCTGTGAATTTATGTTTCATTCCAAAGCTTACTAAATTAAGCAATTTTTTTTTTAGAAAGAATGGCAGGTAAATAATCTTTTGAATCTTTTCTCCTAGGTCCTGAAAAGTCTTCCTTATTTGGATGCATGTTGGAAAGGTTTATTAACAAGGTCTATTTTAGTCTTTTGAATGAAAAATCAAATCGAAGGAGACCAGGACAGACAGACCATGACCATAAAACGATCTTTATCTTTTCTTTTGTTTTGTTTTTCCCTTGGCTTTTGATTGTTTTGTAGGGTGTATTTGTCCTTTTCTTAATCAGGAAAAATAATGAAATACACTTCTGAGGTTAGAAAAGCTTTTCTAGAGAGACTAAATCTTTAACATACCACCTACAAATGATACTAGTTAAGCTACAGTGATATTTATATAGTTCCTTTCTAACTGAAAAATCCATAGCTTTGTAAATAACTTAGTCCACAGTCATGCTGCCCATGATAGCTATGAAACATGCTCATTTCCTTAGAGGGAATATTAGCCAACTTCCCAGCCTTATTGATGTACTCAGACACCTAAACCACATGGAAACAGAACAAACCCTTCCTGAATACCCGAGAGGGTTTTTCCATCATCCACATTTTCACTGTTAAAACGTGTTTTAAAGTAATTTTTTTTGTTTGTTTCTTTATTTTTAATTCAGATTCATGGTAAAGGAGCTGTGCTTCTGTTACAGGAAATGTCATGGTGATGCTGATGACAGCATGTGGGTGTGTAGGAGGACAAGTGGGTATTGGTGCATGTGTCTGCAAAACCATGCATGTGCTTTGTGGGTTTTTGGTTGCTGGTGTAAAGTATGTCATTTGAAAGTATTACAAACATATTAAAATGTACTTTAGACTCTGCTTTCTTAATACCTTTCCACCTAAGGAGCTACCTCAAGAAAATCATGCTAAGCCTAGTAATACCGAATAAGTCCTTGAGAAAGTGATGAGACTAACAGGTGCATATGATCTTTACTGTTTGAGGAAGAATGTAAATTGCCTTTTACTCTGCTGGCTGAAGGATATTTTTACTTCAGTTTTAAGGATGCATGATCCAGCTGTGCAAAACTCCTCTATCACAGTGCTCTAATTTTCAAGACCTTTTTCATAAACCAGAAGAATAGCAAAATCAAAATCAAAAACCACTTTAGAAGCTTTTTAATTTCTCCCCATCAACTTTATAAGTATTAGTTTGGACAGAACAAGCCTAGGCAGCACAGGCACATATTTACTAATGCCTGTCTTGCAGCAAGAGCAGTGGCACTTGGTGTAATCTAGCAGTGGAAATTTTCATAGAACAGCTAGTATGTATGGACTTGGAAATTTGGGGGCAAAAGAATAAAAGTCACTCAGTGGTGCGGCTCTTTTATTAAAGTCACAAGTTTTTTTTTATTCTGACATATATTTTTATCTTCTGCCAGGCACCTTTTTTTCTGGCTTTTCAGAACTTGGCTTCTTTTCTCTTTTTCTTATTCTGTTTCTAGTCATTGTATTAAGTCAATTTCAGATTTCATTCTTTTGTTGTCTTATTATCATATTTAGTTATTTAAAACTGAGAGCATGCTACTTTGTACTGATTTAATACAAAGAATCTACTCAAAGACTTATTCCATGGAAAGGTCTACAGAACAAAAGGAGTGTCAGGCTCATTATAGGACAATATGCTCTGCAAGGAACTAATTCTCTGTTATGAATACAAGCGAGAGGTGAAGTGATAATGACAAATGATCACATTTAACATAAAATAGAAGGTTTCTGCCAAGATGTGGAAAAAATTACTTTAGGAGGTTTTAGAACGAGGAAAAGATACGCATATATTTGGAGGGGAGGCAGTGAGAAATCAACATTTTATTTTGTAGGAAATCAATGCTAAATATGCTTAGTACATCAAATTCAGGTGATAATACACTTTTATCTATAGTCAGTCTTGAGCTAGTTAGTATGTGGTGATTCTTACACCATCAGTGCTCAGTTGATAAAATGCACTGGGCTTCACAAAGATTATTGGAATACCTCTTTCCTGGTGTTATTTCATAAGTCCTCTACTTCTGCCATGGAGAGAGGCAGGAGGGGCAGTTCCTTTGTCAGTTCTCTGTAAGCGGGTCCATTTCTATCTCCTTACAATAAATGTTTTATTCCTTACTATGGAAGACAGAAGGAAATTAAGAAGCAATAAGAGGAAAAGGAATGGAGGGTGAAAAGGAATGTATAAAGGAAAAAAAGAAAGATCTGACAGGCAGGAGGAATAAAAAACAATTAGGAAGATCCTTGATAGTGCAGTTTCCATTTGTTTGAGTGCTCCCAGAGAAGAAAATAGAACTTCCTGCATGTGCGTAGTCCAGTAAATCCTGTAAGAAAGAGGTTCCTCCTTTGGTATTTAGATTTCAATTTTGTCCAAAAAAAACCCCACCAACAAACACAAACCCCTAACCAACCAAACAAAAAAAGACCAAAACAAAAGCCCAACATGAAAAAGACTGAATTATTCTTTTTCTCCCTATGAATTTTGAACTAGGTTTTCATTATCTAGTCATGATTTGTCTGACTAGATAACTAGAGTTTAATGAGGTCACTGTAGCTTAGTATTTATTTGCATTTACGAATATCAAACAACACAATCTAATAGGGTGGCAGGGGGAGAGGTTGCCGGCCTTTTTATGATTAAAAGCCAACTCCAATCAATTCTTAGCAGTATGATGAGCCTATTCAAAATTTCCAGAATTCAGGAGCAACTGCTGAGAGCTAGATTCTGATGATGATAATACCTTATCTCTGTAAGTAGCCCATTATATTTTAACTCTGCGAAAACCATGCTAAGAAGTTGGAAACCAAAATGATCCAGGAGTAAAAACTGAAAAGAAGAAACCCATACCTCCAGTAAAGTCAGTAAGCATTTGCCATGGCAAGTAATTAGAATAAAAGAGAAATATTTATCTCTACAAACCAACATTTGCAAAGCAGACGTCAAACAATTTTTATCTGCAAATTATGTTCTTGCTTTTCCAGTGATGACAATTCAGTACTGTGTTCCATTTTCTTTGGACACAATAGGATTTCCAAAAGAGTGTCCCTTTAATTACTCACAATAATTCCCCACAAAATCAGGGGGAGATCCAGACGTTTGCATAACAATATCTAAAAGAGAAACTTCATGAACTTGTTCAAGAATATTTTCATGATCAATTATTTCTATAGAAAATTGAGATAGTATATGTATAGGAACTAGGATGTTAGCATATATTTTTCCTTTCATATCATCCAAACAAGCAAAAAATGGCTGGAATCCATCACACTTAACACAATGCAAACAGAACCTTCTTAACCAAAAGCAAATGAGCAATTTTTATAATTACATAATTACAAAACTTTATCTAATTTAGAAGATCAGAGACTGAAAAAAGAATTATACTTGATCCTATTTTCAATGTTGCTAAAACAGCATATAATTTCAATGCCTCAAATGTGATTGCCAATTTGTGCACAGGTTTTTTTTTCTTCTCACATCATTTTAACGGCTGAATTAAACTCATATTCAGAGACTGTGAAGAAAGGGTAGCAGAGCAAGTCCACAGCAGTGGACTACAGTATATAAATCAAACATTTCCCAAAACTGAGGTTATCGTTGAAGAAATACTGAAAGTTTTGCTGGATTTGAATTCTTATGCCTACAGGAATCAATTAGCGAATGTGATTAAAAAATGTGAGAAAGGCTGAAATGTGTTGCAGCACACATGTGCTTTGTGATGTTTGCTCCCTGCACTCCTAATACCCTGAGCTCCGTGCTCCCTTTCGAAGCACTCTGCAGCTGCTTTTTTCCTGCTGCCAGCCTGCCTGCCTAGGCTTCCTTTAATGGAAATCATGCCACAGTGGGAAAGAATCCATTTGCAGAGCTTGTCCATGACAAAGTCAGGGTGTTGCCAGGCCACACACCTGCAGCGGGGAACTGAGAAGTTATTCAGGATCATACATCATAAGCATAGCCAATGTTTGGTACAACACAGGACAAAGATTTCATAACAACTCGCTCAGGACAGGAAGGATGCCATAACAATTTAAATTAGAGGAGGATTTTTCAATTACCCAAGATGGAGCTTGTATTTAAAGTTCATAAGTTCCTAAATATGAATTCATAAATGAAATAATTTTATGATCTGGCCAAATATCACTACTTCCTTGCCTAAAAAGAGGTATTAAGACTTGACGAGTACAAACAAGCATTACACCCATCTTTCAACTAAAAATAAGAATGTTGGACAAGAAAGCAAATCCAGCTGGAAGATATTTCCACGGGAAGTCTGACTGCCTGTATCTTCCAATGAAAATGAAAACTGAGAGTCCTATTTATCTGTCAGTGCTGTTACAACTTTTGTAACATCCCTGTGACTCTCCATGGTAATTTACTGTGAGAGCTTCACAAAATTGTATTACTGTACACAAGATACAGACATACTGTTAGAGCACACATAGTAAATCTAATCTGCCCTCCAGGAAACAGGAGTTTACCAAGAAAACTTGCAACAGAAACAAAAATCCTTTTGATCCTCAGAAAGCTTGTGCTCCAGGACAGCTTGCTTGCAGGTGTATAAAGTCCATGAAAGAAGAGGGAACCTGTGCTTTTATTAGTTTATTGAAATAATCCATCTTCAAGGCAGACTTGAAACTGTGCAAAGCTTTCTTTGTTGAAAATATAGACATTAATCCAAATATATACTCAGATCTGACTGATTATGGCTGAATAACTGAGAAAATGATGTGTACTATTCCAAAAGGGAGTCTTTCAGTGAAAAAGACTGAAGGTAAAACACCTAACATTGTACCCTTTTGATATGTTTCCAAACAGCATGAAACACATTCCTGAAGAAGGGATTTATGAGCCTTAAGTAAGAGTGATTTCTACTGAAGGGACTTAACATTGTCCAGAAAGTGACATATTGAGTTAGATGTGGATAAATCACTGAAACCTCTTCTGAATCTGATGTAATTTGGTAAGATGCCTTTAGACACATCAGTGGTAGTATGTCTGTCTTCCTCAATGTTTTCAACTTCCTATAGAACAAGTGAATCAATCAAAACCCCGTAACTAATCTCAGTTCAGATGTTTTTTATGTAGCACAAGACTAAATTAACTCTTTAACTGGCATCACGCCTCTTGGCACCTAGATTGATCTTAGGAGGCTCTTAAATCGGCACAGTGAATGATACAGAGTTTTTAAAGTTTTTCAAACTTTCATCCACCTTCAGTTTAATTTTCATTTCCTGTTGTGTAAACCCTGATTTGATTACTAGTGCCATGGATTAGGTGACTGTCACCTCTCTGTGTTGTGTGCACCTCCTCTGCACGGGAGTGGAAAGGTAATGTGTTTCTCATTGGAGACTCCAACAAATGCCATTACATGGCAATCCTGAAAATGCATCATTACACAGTGGGGTAGAAATTACAATTACAAACAAGAAGCATGATTAAAAAAAAAAAAAAAAGAAAAAAAAAAAACCAAAGCTACAAAGCCAAGCATTATAGTTAAAGCAAGGATTAAGTCTGTCCATGCATTGAAAAAGATGCACAGCACAGCCACATCACCCCTGGGTTCAATAATCTACCAGTTAGAGATGGACTGAGCCAGGGAATCCACAAGGACTCTGATTGACCAGATTGACTTCACAAGTAAAAACATAAATTAGCACTACAGCCAAGTGGACTTCTACCTGGAGCACTGCACCTTTGCAGCAGTGCCATTTCTAGTGTCAGTGATAAATGCAAATAGGATCATTTTAGGCTGCCATAAACATTATGTGGCCTGCATTAGGGAGAGCACAGCCAGCAGGTGGAGGGAGGTAATGCTTCCCCACTGCTCAGTCCTGGAGAAGCACATCTGAATTCCTGTGTCTGAGCTTGGGCTCCACAGTACAAGGGAGAGACATGGACTTACTGTAGCAAGTGAAGCAAAGGGCTGCTAAAATGTTTAAGGGACAGCAGCATCTGATGTACAAGGAGAGGAGGAGACAGCTGTGTCTGTTCAGACTGAAGAAAGGGAGGCTCCTGGAGATCTTATCCACATGTATAAATATCTAATGGAAGCGTAAAGAATAGGGAGCTGGACTCTTCCCAGTGGCATCCTGTGTAAAGACAGGAGGATGTGTATTTCACAAACTGAACTACAGGAAATTCCTTTTTAATATAGGAAAAGACTTTTTTTTTCCTGTGAAGGTTGTCAAACACTGCAATGTGATGTTTAAAGGTATTGTGGAGTCTTCATCCTTGAAGAAATTTGGCTGGACACCATGCTGAACAATGTGTTCCAGTTGACCCTGCTGTGAGCAGCGGGGTTGGATTAGCTCAAGTCCAGAGGTAGCTTCCAACCTCGTTCTTTCTGCTATTCTGTTACCTGCCAGCATCTCCAGCCTCATGGTGCTGGAGCCTGAAGCCATACAGGCTGAGCCATCAGCTGCTCAGCACCACAGCTCTGGGCTGCAGCTTTCTGTATTTTCAGAAACTTCAGTTGCCATGGGGGAGATCATACATTTGAGAGGTGCTTCTTTGAAGACATCTGATTTGAGAACTTGAATTAAATACAGCAGATGCCAGTAAATGGTTGTTTAGAAGTGTTAATTATGCTCTGAATTATTATACACTTATATTTGATTATACATATATCTTAGCACCATTACATATAATACAATCTTTCCATCTTACTGGTTGAAAAAAATGAACCTTATTTTATAGGAGAAAATTAAGAAAATGTTGCCATTTTTAAGTGTGACATAAGTGTTCCTTAAATAAAACGTGATATCTTTTTTGGTATTTATAGGATCGTACAGATCTTATGGAAGGAATTTATCTAATCTAATTTTGTTTGGAGAACTAACTTTTCAATACTAAAGTAAAATGAATACTGCCTTGTATTAATACTTCAATTAATATAACATGAAATACTATTCTTTCAATTGCTCACTGTAAAGATCCTATTCATAAGCATGTTCTTTGTTTTTATTTGGTGCAGATTTGCAAGTAATTACTAGAACACACATAACAATTGCTGCGACAGGGATGAACAGTGGCTTTCCAAGAACTACGGGAGACCTTTGTGTACTGATGATTCAGTTCCTTACCAAATGTCCAAATTCACTGTTCTTGTCCAGCATTCATTTATCACCCTGGTCACAGCAGGTTTACACTGCAGTGATCATCATATCTAAATCTGCATGGCACATCTTGGATTAGGAATTCTCTGTGCAACAGAAGCTCTTTCTCCTTTTCGTACAGAAACCTGATAATGGAATTCACTTATATCAGTTGCTCAGAAGCTGTTTCTACTTTTTTTTTTTTTTTTTTTTTTTTTTTTCCCATAAATGTCTGGTTCCCTGAGGCAAGAAAAGTGAGACAGAAAAATGAGAGTTAGAGAAGTTTGCAAATGAGGGCAAACATTAGCAGAGCCACACCTTGCCTTGACACTAATTTTTTGTTTTTGAATGCAAGACACTGTATCTATTAATTCAGTAATTTTATGAGGTACACAATGTCCTATGCTCTTTATCACTCAATTATTTTTCATAATGCTTGTCAATAACTTCAGAAATGCCAACAAACTGGGCTTTGGCAGATTATTTTCAGTTGACTAACTGGTGGCTGAAGGAATTAATCACTTCTTTAGCTGACAGATTTCTCTTAACATGGCAGGCAGGGAAGCATGGTGTGAAGCAGATATATTTGTTAAACCATCCTTCAGTATATTTATTAAACCATCTTTCAGCTCTGACAGGGAAGCAACAAAACATTCACACCTTAAATTTGATACCCTCTCTTGCATAAAGTTGGTCTATTCAAAACCATTTGGAGATGTGCTACTTTTGTTTTGGTTGATTTTGACGCTTGCTTCCACACAAGCTTATTAAGATACAAGAGTCAGTGAGCCACAAGAAATAACCCCTCTTCTCCTGCTGTGTAGGTATGGTGCTCCTCCAAACTCATCCTTCAGCTTACAACAGCTGCTCTTCCTGGTGAAATTTTCTGTTTGCTTCCATGTGACTTGATGAAGCAACTGTTCCTACTGTGAGCTCAGTCACTGTTAATTGTTCAAGCCCGACAAAATTATTTATCATCCTGGGCTTCCAAAAACTATCCATTGGTTCCATCCAGTGAAAATACCATGAAGATGCTTTGGTACAGATTTAAAATTTATTGACTTATCATTCTGGTGTCATGGTAGAATTAAGAGCACGATTTCAGACCTGGCCAACTCTACAAGGAGTGTTTTATGAAATTGCGCTCTAAATTGAGGTTGGCCATCGCATATGCTGATGTTGTGTAAACGATTCTTTTTTTTTCCTGTGCTTATCTGGAAAGGCGTTTCCCTTCTTTCATCGCTTTGGTATTAGCTTAAATAGTAGCACTCCAAGGCTATGTGAAACAGGTATATATCACATAAGGCACGGAATATCACTAGCAACAAGTAAATATAAGCCGTGGCAGAGAAAATCCGAATAAAACAAATATGGCAGCAGACGTTTTCAAACAGGATGGCATGTGGAAGGATACTGGTGTGGAAAAGCCGTCAGTAACCACAGCGCTTGCCCCCCCGTGACACAGGTTCCTGCTGGCGCGGAAGCCGCAGACAGAAGCTCCCGACTGCGCAGACTGACATTTCTGGAAACCCAAACCCGTGGGGGCCGCAGGGCGAGGGGGCACTGCCGGGGCGGGGGTAGCGGGGAGCCCGTGCCCCGCTCGCAGCCCCCGGCACCCCTCGCCTCCGGCGATCCCCGCGCAGCAGCCGCTCCGCTCGGCTGGTCTCGGCGGGACGGGCAGGACTCTGCCCGGCCTGGCCCGGTCCGGCCCGGCCCGGCCCGGCGGGGCCATCGCGCCGCCCCCGCCCCGCCGCCGCCCCCGCCCCGCCGCCGCCCTGATTGGGCCCGCGGGGAGGCCCCTCCCGCCGGGCCCCGCCGCCGCCGCGCCGCGCCCGCTCCCCAAATACACCTTGGCGGCGCCGGGGAGCGGCAGCGGCGCCTGCCCAGAGCCCCTCGGCGGGGCTGCGGCCGCGGGCACCCCGCGCCATGGTGAGTGACGGAGGCAGGCAGAGAGGGAGGGAGCGAGGGAGCGAGCGGCACCCCGGGCGCGGAGAGGGGCGGCGGGGACCCTGGACAGCGCTGGGACGGGGCGCTCGGGGCGCGGCCGGGGCCGGGGCTCTCTGCGGCCGGGCGGCGATCGGTGCCGAACCCCGGGAGCGGGAATCCCTCTCCCCTCAGCGCCCTGAGAGCCGTGTGCGCCGTGCCCCGAGCCAGACACGGGCGTGAGCGGAACAGGCATCGATTCGGGGCTGGAAGCGCTCGGGGAGCCCGCTGAGGGCTCCAGCCACGAGGGGTACTCCGGCGGCCTTTGTGCATTGTGAGGCTTTCTAAGAATTCCAGAACTGCTGATGCTCGTCAAGGTAATTAAAACCATGCAGGCTGGTGTTACTGCGTTATGCTTAGGTAAGGTTTCTTATCTGGTTTTCAGAGCAATTTATATCATTCCACCTCATGAATTAGACACAAACCTGATATTTCATCAAATATTTGATGCTCTAACAATAACTTAATCACTGCATCTGCTATTCCACTAATTTCTTTTTCCTAGGAAGAATAAATGAACCCCCTAACAGTGTTATATTCATGATGATAAGCAGTTTCTCAGTCAATTTTCTCCCGGTTCTTTCCATTTTTTCAAGACTTTAGGCTCGTAGTAGCTTTTCTGAGCAAATAGGTTTCTTTCTGTGGCTAAAGCTCAGTGACCATTACTAGCCTACGTTTAGTATTCCATTTATAAAATCATTGCTATCTATAATCATGAGACACCTGAAAAGTTTTTCTCTCATATATAAAGGAGTGCTTTTATACATCTTTTATACACCTTGTATGCATCTTATATCGTGTCTCAAGCTTGGTCTAATGCTGCTTCTAAAATGGCTCTATTTTCAGAGCTGGTCACTTATTCTGTGGATGTAGTAAGATGGCTTTCTAACTTCAAAGGGTGATTTAACGGGGGAAAAGTCATAAGCAAGGATGCATGTATTTGGGCTGTAATGCTGTATTTGGGCTTTTCACTGGACTACAGGTTACGCTGTGCTGCATGTAGGTTGGTCTAAAGAGAGATGGTCAGACGTTTGGAATACTAGTAGGAAAACCAAAATTTTTATTCACTCAGATTTTCCATTATTAAGTCTGAGAATACAGAGCTACAAAAAAATGTAACAGAGGAATTTTTCATAACAAGTGTAAGAGTTTAATTATATTTGGATGAATAGAACAAAGTGTTTTACTTATTTGGAAGTGGTCTAATCTTAGAATTTTTCCAAAGACAGAAGTCCCAATGGAGCCACTCCCTTTTCTTGTAGTTAGAATTAAGATGATTTGTTTCCAAACTACAAAAAATAGTTATAAGGAAATATACACTTTAACATCATATAAATGGATTTACTACTTTTCTAGGGTCAGGAACAAAAGGTGGTGACAGCCTGTACTGGGAAGAGATTCCTGTAACAGACTATTTTACTTAATTAATCAGAGAAGATAAGCAATTCAGGCATCCAGAGAATGTGTGCAAATGTATTACAAACGTTCTCTTTGTAGGAAAGAGAATTGTAGAGGAGTTTCTTGCTTGGATTGTGTTGATCTGGAGTGCTACATATGGCCATACATCATACATTTTGATGACTGTTCTTTGCTAGTAGCAAGAACCTTAAATGAGCCAGGTGACTGTAAGGAAGCACGAGGAGTACTGTAGCAATGATATAAAAACTTTGTACTCCCATTCTCAAAAAAAAAAAAAAAAAAAAAAAAAAAAAAAAAAAAAAAAAAAGTCATTTGCTGAAATTGTGCTCATCCAAAGTATCCAAAGTAGGCAGGAAAAGTATGGAAGGTGAGAGAAGGAAAGCACATATTGAGATTTCCTGGATGCACTTCCTTTTTCTATGGAAATATGTAGCTTGCAGCTATTATGAGTCATGACAATGCAAGATCATCAGGCAAACATTGGAGGAGAAGGTAAGGAATTTAGTTCTACAGTGGTGTTTTTACCCTTTTTGACATCAATAGAATGTCTCACCGAGGTCTTGCCATCCCCTCTTCCACTGGTTCACTTGCAGAGTACTCACATAAATTAATCAAAATTTTGATGAAACACTAAAAATGAGAAGTCAAGGTCCGTAAAAGCAAGCACTTGAGTATACTTGTCTTACTGGGATTAATGCTTTCTTTAAAAAAATCTGTCCTTAGCCTACTATGACAGTCTGTTTCAAAACAGATCCCATAGTGAAATCAAAACATAAGTAAGCGTTGATAATAAAATCTAATATGCCAAATATCAGTAGTAGTCAAAACCTGGCTATGCCATGCCATACAAGATAAAATATCAGTGCTGTTATGAGTGTGAATGCCATCTGTTTAAAATCCTAAAAAAAAAAAAAAAAATACCAAGACTCAAAATAAGTAATCCAAGAAGCCAAGATAGAGTTTGTAGCAAACACAGCAATTTTCCTTTTAAATGGTACGACTTGTTAACAAAAAAATACTGTAAATAGTATCATGCTTTAAAAAATCCCCAAAAACTAGAAATCAAGCGCCTCAGTAATCTAGGCAAGCATGTGCTATGTTCTAAATTATCAACAAGAAACTATGTGTAAGGAGGTACTGGCTGTATTTTGCATCTACTTTGTTGACTAGCAACAGGTTTTAATTTTTCCTTATAAATGTGTAATCATTTAAGAAAAGTTCTGTATAGGTAAAAAGAAATTTATTTAAAAAATTACTGGAAACTACAGGACATGATTAAAAGTATTTTGTTGTAATGTTGTTTAGAAATGATTAGATTTCAGATTGCACATTTTATTAACAAATGAAATTTGGGCCATTGGAGACCTGCCAGCTTTGCTGGGATTCCTTGCACATTTTTTACTATTTACTTTTTAAAGACCTTTATTGTCTCCATGTCTTTTAAAAATTACTGCATTTATGTAGATGTTTGCCATGGCAATTAAGATTTTTAGCATTTAAAATGAAATTAAGGCCAAATCTCATATTTGACATTACTTTGAATATTCTTTCTAGCCTGTCTTCACCATTTGAGATATGGCTGTATGGTGTTTGTATACTGTATGGCTATGTATGATGTATATTCAGCATGTCTTGCATGAATAGTTGTATGACAAGTAGAGATTCAAGTTTATCATTAAACACAGTATATTTTTAAGTCAGTTCAAGGCATTGGTTTTTTTTCCACAAAGCAACACTGTTTAGGGCAGAATGTTAGTATCTGTTTCATTTTAAAACTACAGTAGGATTTAAGCATGTGCTTAAATTGACTAGGGCTTTTCTAGCTGTGGTGTAAACAGCAAATTAAATTTTTCTAATAAAGGCAGCAAAATTTGCTAGAAGCAGCAGATTTTTATAAGTTTTTGTTTATAGAGTCACATGCTTTGGGACAACTGAAAAAGTCACGTTAATATCTATAATTAAGCCTTTTACGTGTACCATAGGTACTGACTGCAGCTCATTTGCTAACACACTGTTCTTCCATTTTTTTGGTTGCCTTCCTCGGGTGATGGCAGTTGCAGGTCAGTGCTAGGAAGTGGCTCACCACACAGGATATTTGTTTTTGTAGATGTGGTGTCTGGAGCAAGCTGCCATCTACTCCCTTTTTGCAGGAGTTCACGTTTCACTGCTCTCAGTTGTTCTGCTGCTTCATGACCTAAGCCAGAGCAAATACGATTCCTACGGGTTAATTTTACTTCACCCCAGAGAGGCCTCACCACGTCCTGTTCATTGGTTCAGACCCCAAGCACCTCTCTGAGCTTCAGGGCCTCCACAGTCTTTAGGAGTATCCCACCCTACCAGAGCATAGTATTTTGTGATATTCACTTCCACTTGTTTTTCATTCATGTTTCCTAGTATGTGATAGTTTTGTTAAGTGGAATAGATGCCCTTGCTAAGAATATTACTGCTTTCAGATTTAATTGAGATTTAATTGGATTTTAACTGACATTCTCATTTGATTTAAATGCCCCCTTCCATGGTTCAGACCTTCACTGCTACTTTTAAGCACTCTCCCAGCTACTTGAACTTGGCAGTATTGTGGTACACATTATTCTTGATTTTACTGCTCTGACTCTTTAAATTAGTTCCTTTGTATTACTTAAAGTCAATTTGTGAATTGATTTTCTTCTTGCATATTCAATATTCACACTCGAAGTAGCTGTTCCAAGAGAATGGTGCCCTGCTAGCAGAAGCATTCAAACAAGCCCCCTCGTGCAAGTCAGCCGCAGGAGGGTTATTCCTGACAGGGAGCACACTGAGCCCAGATGATAACCAAGCTGTGCCCTTACATGTCATTTCTGAGAGGGTATTTCTTTCATGAGAGCCCCTGTCTGTACTTCCTATGCACAAATATCTGCCTGTGAACAGAATGCTGTGCTGTCCCTTGCTTGAGTGACAAGGCCACTTTTTCTCTGCCCTAAGGCAAGGGGAAAAATGCCTGGAGACTTGCACTCCTGCAGGGGGCTGTGGGGCATGGAGCTGTCTGGAGCTCTCCCTTGGGATGGTTTGGCTATGCCTTGCACTTCACGCATGGCTATGCCCATTGATTGTTTCAGCTAAGTCCATATAGAAAATAGGTCAGCCATGCAGTGGCTCTGGAAGGGAGCTTTAATTGTGTGGTTGTAATCTAGAAACAGAACGTGTGTATCATCTTGAAGGAGACTCGAACCACTTCAAAGATGTTATCAAGCATCATGGAATCTAGCCCTTAGACAGCTATTTGTATTAGAGAGCTGCAGGGAATACCCCATGCAAGTCATCCAATTGCCTCCCTGTGGAATAAAGTCAAAATTTCTTGTTAGAAGGCAGCGTGCTAAAATTCTTCGATTACTTTCCCCTCCACAAATGAAAACTGAAAGAAATGTGTATTTATGAAGTGAATCTGTTCCTCAGCCCAGTTCTGAGTTATTCAGAACAAAAGTATATCATGCTTTTGTGGAAAATGTATTTTGTGGGAATCCTCCTGGTGTAATTCTAGAATGTCACTGATTCCAGAGAGTGCAGTAAAAATTACCATTTCTGTGATGCCACGTATAGTAGTTGCTGCTAAACTCTCCACTTTTAATGAATAATAGCACAGAAACAAGGTTCTCAATAATATATTAGACATCCTTGTACAGCAATGACCGCCTTTCTAATGCTGACCAAGGTAAATGTGTGTTTAATTTCATTTTAACCTTGCATTTCACTTGGCACTTGATACAGATGCAGACTGACAAAAATTGTTCAGGGAAAGCTGATTATCCTCCCTGGCAAATACAGAAACTCTTCACACACAAAAGAGCATTAGTAAAAGCCTGCATACAACAGAGGAACACCTCAGCAATATTTCTAGTTGGTTATTGGGAAAAATTGGGATTTTATGTTTGCTCATAATGATTTCTATGATTTCTATGATTTGAAAACACAAGACAGTATACTCAGGTGCTGCCTTCTGGTTAATAGGGAGTGGCATCTGCTTACACGAATAGCTGTGTTTCTCCCTAGCCCTGACTGCAGGCATCCAGGAGCCTAAAATACTCATTGCAGTTCCTGTTTTAAATAGAACTGCTAAAAATGGCAAAATTTCCATGTCTTTGGAGAAAGCATGTATCAATCTTACTTTAAATTTCCTTTTTTGTGGTTTTTGCCAAAATTGTCTTCATAGTTGTCTCTTGTCTCTTTGCACTGGCAAGCTGAAAGTGCAAAACCATTTGCCTTGATGATGAGAAAAATCTTTGTCGGACTGATAAGTTTTTGAAATTTTAGTGAAAATAGAGCCTTTAGTCCAGAGAACTCACAAGGCATATTTAGAAATAGGATTTTAGAATTTCCCTGTGGAAAGAGTGGTATGAAGGGAGAGAGTCTTGTGGCTTAAATAACTTAGCAAAGCTTTTGGTCAATGGGGAACTGAATTTTTTTTTTTCAAAAACTTCAGGAAATCGTGACAGAAATAATTACAATTAATTATAGATTGAATTAAATGCTTATTTTGATACAGTTAAAGGTTCCCAAACAAGTTGCATTGTGTATTAAAAACCAACCAAGGGGAAATGCATTTCCTTTAAGGAATTATGAAGCCTTCAGAAATAACAGAATGACATTATACCTGCTGTGTGTTAGCCATGAAGAGTCCTTGTTCTGCTTGTATATTTAGCACCTGCACCATTTATGAATCCTATCTGCAAAATCTATTAGAATTTTACTGTGTAAAGTGTTTTCATCCCATTGTTGCTTTTAAAATCTGACTGCCAATTTTTGTAAGGTCAAACATGACTTTTCTAAATCACTCAGATCTACTCAACTGCCCAACAAACTTGTGCAATCTCTTAACTTGTGCTAAGGCATCTGGATTCACTTCTAAACTCGGCTGCAATCTTTCTTTTGTGACCTCCAGCATGCCTTACTTCCCCTTGTGTAAAGGAGGCAATGTTATGCTCCTTTCATATCCTATTTTTTTGTCTTAGCTGTTCAGCGGGCAAACCCTGCAGGTCAGACATCGTCTTTTTGCTCTATATTTGCTCTACTCTTGCTCTTAGTAGGAGCTTTCTGGGTTAAAATAATCAAGTAATAGGCCTACCAACAGCAGTAGAGAGAGAGAGCAGAATGCAGGGTATCAGTGGCACTATTTCTCTGCTGAGCAGCCTGCCCAAGGATGAGCTCACAAAAGGTTAAATACAAGTATTTAAGTGTAGACAAAAGTTCTGTAAGAATTTTTGCATGTTGTAATCATGCTGACTAAATAGTGAGACCTTCGTGAGTGTTAGAAGGTAATGAAATATTTCCCTTTGCAGATAAAACCATTTGGTTTTGTGGTGGCAATGAAATAACGGGTGAGACCAGTCTTCCTCTCAAATTAGGTGCAGTTTGCAAAACCTTTTGATGTGCTCGTGAGGCAGAGACCACATTTGTAGTGTGACACGGAAAATCTGCCCTGAACTGAAACTTAGTATCAGCTTCAGTCAGGTTCACACTAAGCCCTGTATGTCACGTGCTACAAATCTGTGGGAGAGGCATCATGGTTGTCAGCTAGACCTGGAAAAAGTCATTGACCATAACAGTAGTAAATTTTAGATCCAACAGAGGCATGGCTAGTCACAGTTTGAAGTGTGCAGCTGTACCATGCATGAGATAGAGGTGGGCATCATGTCACTGACTATTCCCAGCAGATTAGAGACTGGCACTCAGAAATGCCAGTAAAAAGTGGCTTTAATGGTTGCTTAATATATGAAATGTGGTTTCATGATATCTTCCTTTGAGTTGCTCTTTGAAAATTATTTGCAGTTCTAAGTAGTAATAAGTTCTAAGAAAAAATGGGTTCAAATGATAGAGGGGAATTAAAAGGAAAAAGTATCTTTTCAAATAGGCTTTGAAGCAGTGAAGAGCAAGGACTACAGATAGGATACAGGGTTATGATTTACCCATAGCAAAAACTAAAATAGAACATCTATCCCTGCCTGTGTTACAGGCAGAATTTTGTTAGCAGTAAGTTAGTATATGGAAATATAAGATGATAAACAGAAATAAGAGACTGGTAGTGGCAAAAAAGCATCTAATGAGGTAATGTGTTAAAAAAAAAAAGTTAGATTTTATTGCCATTTTTTCAAGGTACTATATTGTAAATGGCTGATTTATTTAATGCTGGAATAAATATGCCAAAAGGGCAATTATATGGGTTTATATAACAAATACTCAGTGTTTTCTTTCCCAACTGTTACACTACAGTAAACATTCATAATCTTAAGTAAAATATTAATAAATGCATTCCAATCTTCAAACTTAGGTTTGGCACTCTGTCTTTTAGCAATGAAGCTGTTTTTTACTTAGGAATGCAATCCTAATGTCAGTTCAACACAGTATGGGCATCGTGGGATTTAGATGCCTGTTATAAACTGAGTTGAAAACCCCAAGCAAAGGTTTACAGCATGAGTGTGCTGCAGAGATACTTGTGATACTGTGAGAACTTAATTTCTCCATTGTCACAAGATACTTGTAAAGTTAGTGCTTGTGTCTCATTAAAGCTTGTCAGGTACAAGTATTTAAAATAAATGTTTTGTATTTTCCACATCACGAAAGTGTAAGCACGAATGTCAAATATCTCTGACCTCATATAAAGGAAGACTATACACAGTGCAACAGACTTTCTTTCCTCCCTATTTTACCTATTGAGAGTGCACTCTGCAAGATTCATGGTGCTTCAAAATGCTCTAGAATGCCAAAATGCTTAAAAAATGTCTTCATCTTGGCAGGAAATTGCTTGTGAAGGACATACTACCTTTCTTTATCCTTAAACATAGGTCTCTGCTTTACATCCTTCAGGAACTCATGCATCTCATTCCCTCCCTCTGCCCCAGCTATTCTCATGGCTTCTCAGCCTTCACTCCCTCAGAAAAGGGGGAGCTTGCTATGTAGCATCCTTTTCCTGTGCACATGAACAAGTACAGAGGTGGAACCTATTATTTGTTACATGATTTCTTTTTTCAGGCGTCCAGTGAACAATAATTGTAAATGTCCTGTCAAAGGAGCATATCCCTTCAAGATAATATTCAAATGACATTCAAAACCTATTTGAAGTACTCCTCTGAATACATATGCACTCCCTATGGCAAGCATATGATTTTTATTTTCATTTTTAGGTTCATTTTTAGGTTTTCTGCCACAGTGCACTGGCCAGTTGCTCTGCTCTTTCACCTCTGGAACAGCTGAACTGTGTTTTTTGCTGCTTGGAGCTATTATTCACAGCACTAGTACGCAACACAGCAAGTTGGAGACGTCCTGTTATATGGCTCCATTTTTGAAATGAATGTAGTTTCCTAATATAAGGAAAGAAAACAGGTGTTCAGTGGTGGATTTCCATTTTGCAGATTTAAAAAACAGCACATACAGAATGGTTATTCGTTAACATTTTGGTGGGAAGTTGTACTTGAAGGACCTTTGGTGTGATACATCCCCTACACTTAAAGTGAGCCTTAGGTCTCTGGGTAGCTGAAGTGTTGAGACAAAGATGTTTATCAATAACATTTGATTTTAGTTTGGATTCTTAACAAAGTAAATCTGAGATGACTCTGTTGCTACTTTTTTTTTGGCTGTTGCTCCTGTTTGGGAGCTCCTCCAGACCAAGATGCTCAGCTGTGTTCTGTGCTCGTTTTGCCCGAGGACTGAAGCCCAAAGCCTCCTAGCACTGAATCATAAATTGCCACACCTTGAGCTAAGAACTGGATGCCCGTACAGTTCCTTACCTTCTGTGGTGGCAGTGGGAGGAAAGTCTGCTTGTGGATATTGCTGGCACCGGGGCACTTCCATGTTGCCTCACTGGAATGCAGGTCAGGGCCTTGAGGGAAGCCAGGTAAGTAATGCTTCCATCCTGGCATCTCAGATACATGTCCAGCACTAACTGGTATTTCAGAAGGTCTGATGGAGAGAGAAAAGAGGTTCCTTACAGACATACTATAAAACATAAGTTAAATATCTTTAGAAAAAGAAAATATAAAATTATGAAATGAGACCTTGAATCAGTAACAATGGACATCTAGCCTTTATGTTACAAGTCAATGCCATTTAAAACAAAATACTAGAAAATAACAGAAAGTTTTTACTTCTTTATTAACACAGGGCAGCCTCATTAAACAATGCTGCAAAACAAGGTATGTCATTCCCAGCCCCTCAACAGATGGTGGTGTGGCAAACCAGTGAAATTAGAAATTGAATCTTGATGGCCAAATCAAGGTAATAAACTCATATCCTTCCTTAATTGTGCAACAGAGAGTAATATATAACCAGAGTTGGTTGAAACACAGAAACAACAAACAAAAAATTTATCCTGAAATCTAAAATACTGCTGGAAAGCTTCATTAAATTAACATGTCAATGTGTTCCATGGGCTGTACTGACAGGTTACAGAAAAATTATTTGCATAAGAACCTACCAAACTTCAGTGGATTTGTAGTAGACACAAAGCACTTTATCACTAAGAGAACTGTCCATTCCATTACAAATAGTTTTGCACTATTGTCCGTGTTTTCCTTATTTCTTGTGGATTTTTTAATCCTCGTGTTCTTCTATAGGTTTTCTCTTCTTTCCTCCTTCATCTTTTATTCTGTCTATCTCCCTTTGTTTTCTTTCACATAATAAAGAACAACACATACTGCAAAATAGATTAGAAAAAATAGAAAAACTGCAATCTGAGAAATGGAGACAAGCTCTGATCTTTCAGACTTCAGTAAGAATACTGATGTTAACATCTTTGCAGCCAGTGCAGTTATACAGGTTGTGAAGAAATGTGGGTGATTCTAGGTACCCTGCCTAGAATAACTCCAGGAAGATTACCCTGTGGTTCATGCAATGCACAATATCTGTATTTACCCAATGAGAGAAAGACCCAAGGACCTTGCACAAAAGTCACAAAAAAGCAGCAGAAGAATTATGGTTAACATGCATTTAATTTGCCTCAATAATTAAACTCTGAATTTGTATCTAGAATTAGAGGCTGGTGATTTATACATCTGATCAAAGTTTCTGCATTGTTCTTTGTTAACCTTTTCTTGGATTTCCATTCTTCAGTATCGCTTAATCTGTTTAATCTCTGTTCAACTGAAACACCTGCCACAGAAAATTGGTGAATGTCAGTGGAATTTGCAAGCATTGCAAGCTAAGCATCTATTTCTGTGCCAGTCTGTAACCAACAGAACTGGCACAGAAATATCCAAAACTGAAACAGAGTTTCAAAAAGCTGGATGATAGTATTTTTGTTCTATGTGAATATTCAACTTTGATATTGTTACAAGAAGCTGCAATTCAACAGCTAATGTACTTGAATCTGTATAATGCATAGCTTGAAACATGCTAAATCTTTCTAAATGTATCTGTTCTAACTGGAGGAGCAGCACTGACCAAGGCTTCTACGATTTGATATGTTTTAGCTGTAAGGATGTATCTTTTTTTTATTGTTTATCACTGGTGAGGGTTTGGAAATGTAGCATTATAAATCATCTATTTTCCTTGGCGCCATGATCAATACCTCAATGATCCTCTGATTTTCACTGTGTCTATTATTAAAACAAGAAGCTACATTTTAATTACTTGAGAAGTTTCTTTATAAAGGAGCTCACATTTCTGCATCTCAATAGCCTGCTATGATTTAGATATGTCAAAGCTGAATATCCCATAAATATTTTCAGCTTAGTTTTCCACAGGGCCACATTTTCCCATCACTCTTCATCTCAAACTGCTGCCAGGACCAAGGGGAAGTTATTACGAAATGTGTGGTGAACATGGCCGTTAGCTCTGAGTTAATTTTGCATTCCTTCTCCCTTCTGGTCTCATTTACATGTGCTGACTCTCTGTGCAAAAGTAATCTGAAAAGCACTCTGTGCAATTTGATTTCTTTCACATGCTTAAAAGAAGAGTTGAATAAATGGAACGGAAGGATTTCAAAGATCAGTAGCTGTCAATACTTCAGCAATTGCACTGGAGACAATAACAAGCATCACAGAGTGAACATTCAACAGGAAGCCAAAAACTACTTCTGGATTTATTTAATCTTTAGTTTTGTTACACACGTGGTATATACTAACAACAGGCTAATGTTAGCCATTTAGTGCTTATTTGTTGTGATTAACAAAATTAATTTCTCTTAATACCACATGTGCAAGCTCAATATTTCACAAAAGCTCTCATCTTGACTTAGTTCATAATTTTAGTGAGAAAAGAAGCCTCTGTTTTTAAAGACAACATAAATTCACATATTTACCTAGCCTTCTCTGCTTCAAATACATATCTGCTGTATTTTGCAGAAGAGTATTAGAAAGCACCTAGACAAGATACTCAAAGTGGTATTGTAGTGTATTCCTAGAGCATTCAGTCTCTCTGGATGTGCTGATAATCTTTCCAAAGGTAAGATGCACTGCTTTTGTGTACTCAAATCTTTTTTAGAAGAGCAGATTTTGAAGGAGGTGGGCTATGAATAACTATATGTGCCTGTACCATTGTGTGCAAAATGACAGGCCAATCAGTGAAATAAAAATGAAGGTGGTAATTTACAGTGCACATGGGCTAAATCAGCAATTCCAATTATTTTTAAACATGTTTTGTAGCAGAAACTATCTATAGGCATTTAATCAAAAAGGAAGGTGCCTCCTTGTCTTGCTCTGCAAATACCATGGAAGAGAAAAACTGGGAAAGTAGCTGATGTCTCTGCTTCTTCAGAGCTGCTTTTTGCAGGGACCTACCTAAAGCAGAACCAGTATCTGTATGATGGCTATGGAAACACCCATTCAACCATCTATTTGGGTTGATTTCACATCTTCAATCAATCTGTTTTTTCAGAAAAAGTACAAGGACATGACCTCAATGCACAGGACAAACCATTTTTGGTAATTAGAAGTTCCTATTATTACCTTCCCATGCATAGTTTTTAACTTTTCTGTAATCTCAAATGACCTCCATTCTGTGATTATTGCATCTGCACTTAGCTGCAAAAGCCCAACATTAAAAAGTCAAGGTCATATTTTGGTTCAAAAAGAAGAAAACATGCAAATCAGTATTTCAGTGGCAGCAGTGACAGACCTTTTAGGTTTAATCCTATTCCTGCTATATCCAGAAACCTGCTATTGACTTCAACAGGAGTTGGCATGAGTGCTTAGCTATGAATAAATATGAAAGGTAGTTGTCAGTGATTTTCAGCATGAAAATGATTTTGTAGACATTGTAAACAGAAGTGACAGGTGGCAAATGCCCAGTCAGAAAACTCTGCAATTGAAATCTGCTAATGAAACACTTCTCTTTCTGCAGACCTAGTTTTCAGACACTTCTCTAAAATCTGTGGAGTTCATGGAAACTTTCAGTATTTTATTTATAATACTTCTAGTACTTCTATTTATAAAATTTGCTCTTCATTATAATTTAAAGCTGTGAACACAAAGGGAATATTTAACTATATGCACTGTCATTAGGCACTACCATCAATGCTTTATATTGCTCTACCATGCTCCAGTATATTTGAGAAAATACTATTTATGCAAACCTGTGCGTCAGTTGTGTAAACAGTTACATCAGCTTTAGCAAGAATATGTATGTGCAGATACAAATCTCAGCCAGATAAGTGTCTTCAAGAGGGACGGGCTTTTTTTTTATCATCTCTGAAAGATGCTTCATAGTTAATCCAGACCGTGGTGCTCAAACAAGAAGTTACTTCTTTCACAAGAAGTAAAGTTTCATGCTTTAGAAATTCGGAGTTGTTAAACAGTTTGTTGTTTAATTTATTAAAAAAGAGATGCAGCAATGCTGGCGAAGTCATGAATACTAGCTAAAGATTTCACTAATGGTATGGGATAAAAGGTTATTAGATTCCACTTTTATCACAAAATAGTTACTATTATTTTTTCGTTTATTTGCTCCTTAAAAGCATTTTTGATCAATGAAATAAATGAAAATCAGATTTTGCAGACATTTAAAGGTCAAGTTAAATGAGTGAAATGCTATGCATTGATAAATTTGAGAGATTGAGCTGTAAGTAGGAATTTGGAACGAAACAGTAAGCACAACAATTAACAATGGCTTCATGTTCTAAACTGTCAGTGCTTGTCCTTTTGTGGATTCTAATTAAATTCCATTGGCTATGGGCAACACTTTGATTTTTACGTTTAACTCCTGCTGACTGTCATGACCACTGCATGTCCTCAGGATGAGTTTTAATTCTTGAAAAGAAGACACGCATTTATTTTTCTTAGCTTTTCTCTTTCAAGTTTTATGAAAATATCGTACTTCCAGGGACTGCAGATGTAGATTATGCTGTATTTAAAAATATATTCCTTTAAAGTGTGAGAGAAATTTCCAGATGCTTTGGATTGCTTGCCCTCACTGCAGCAGCTCCTCTCCTTCAAATGCTTCTTCATCTGGGCACCCCGATCACTCAGTGTCTCATCAGTTATCAGTATCAGGATTTCTCAAAAAAAAAACCAAAAACAAAATACAAGCCCAAAACTTGAATAATGCGTCATGGTTACGTGCAGCAGGTTTCTAGTTTTTCTTGAGGTGTCTTTATCTCTGCCTCACTAAAAATGGCCGTGAGCAGCACAGCTCCAGCACTCCTGCAGTGTAAGGAGCTGTGGCTCTCGGGGGTGTCTCCATCAGGAGATGCTCAGCTGGGGCTCCAGCCCTGCTGTGGGCCAGGGGTGAGGGGCTGGTGCGGATGTGCCGCAATCGGGGGCTGCCATTTCATCCCGAGCGTGTGGCGGAGGGAGCAGAGGATCAGGTGCTGTGAGCCTGCCTGCTGGGCTTGCTGGGGAGTGTTTTTACAGAGGTTTTGACTCACAGGAAGAGAATATTTTTCCCACGCTGTCTTCTCAGCATGCCTCCCTGTTATTTGGTCCTAGCATAGGAAAATATTTACCCTACAAGAGTACTTAATGTGATACTTAAAATGGCAAATACGTATTTTATCAGCAGCATTTGGGAATCGGTCCTTCCTTTAGCTACATGCCAAAACAGGGGTGTAGTAATTAAGGTTCTCCCTGCACTCTTAATTGAAACCAGAGATGTGGCTGCAATATAACTTTCACATCTGGAGTCTGGGCTTCTCCCAGGGGTATATTTGGATCCAGGGACCACTTCAGGGAAATGAGTCAGTCACAAAACCAGTATAAGAAATCGAGTGATACTTTAAAATGAGGGGTTTACCCTGTCTTCAAGAACATTACTTTCAATATTAAGATATAATATTTGGTGTTATTACACAAACGCTAATATTTTAAAGCAGCAGAAATGTCTGTCTCATGGCCTTAAAATAAGACAATAGTAGTTCTGATGTTGACATGTATTCTGTGAAACTAGTTTTCAAGGCAGATGACAAGATAGGAAAAGTAGATAATTTGTTTTTTTCTCAGGAAACAGAGGTAATTATTTTCTTCGTCTCCTGGCTTGGTAGCTGTCTAATGTTGCAAATCACAATCTATTCAACTTGGAGCACAGAGGAAACACTTGATTGTGTTTCTCTGCTTCTTAAAACAATTTATACACGAAAAAAATGGTAGAAAGGTGAGGAAATTACACATTGTGGGGGGGGCAAGATTTCTTGTAAGCAAGGTCTAGATTTTTAGTTTGTCCTAAGCAGTCATATAGTCATATAGGACAGTCACTGGGATGAGTTAAACACTGAATTGGGATTTACTAAAATGTTTGGACTGTTAAAACAATGATTGATTGGTGTGATTTGTATTATTTTATCATAGCTGCTTTACTGTCTTTTACTTTGTTTGGTAATCACTGTAATTCTCTTAATTCAGTAAGTTCTGTGGTGTGCTGCAGTATTTCCTTGTTATCAAAAGTATGCTGTGACTTACAGAAAAATTTTGACTCTATTTGTATTAGAAAGAGCCCTAAACAGAGGGTGAGAACACTGGAACTGGGCTTGCGCAGCCCACAATAGCAATTTTAGTGCTTTGGAGAAAAAAGAAATGGTAAAAGACTACTCTTAAAAACAGATCAGAAAGACAGATCAGAACCAGGATTGACTTGAAAGAAAGGGGGTGGAAATGGGTGAACAAGCAGAAAAGTTAGTGCCTGGCAAGGCATATTCCTTTTGGGAGCTGGAGTGGAATTTGAGATTGCTGATTCTAGATATTTCTTGGGCACCAATAAATTACTGTGAAGTCCACTGTCCCATATCATATCTTATCCTGGTCTGTAGAGAGGATAAAAACCTTTTCATCAGTTACTGCCTTTGCTCAGGTAGCAGAAATATGTACTGTGAAAAAGCCTAGAATCTTTCAAAAAAGAGAAGTACTACTTTGTAAATTAAGTAAAGCCCGTGTCTGCACAAGGTGGCAATGATTTAGGATTGAATGGTCATGTATATTAAGGGGTTTCTAGATCTCAACTCCTTGGCTTTGCAATATCCAAACAAATTAATGCTTTGAAGGTGTATATACCCAGGGCACGTTTAAACTAGCAATGAAGCAAACAATGAAAGGTTAACTTATTTGTACAGGATTTAGTAAGACTAATAAATACTTGCTTGGACTTCTTAAAATATGAGCTTATATATTGATGCAGACTTGAGATGTTTTCTCTTACTATTTTAGAAACCTCCTTAAGATGCTTGGAAATGGACCAATCACCAGGGCTTTGATTTTCTTGCTACCCACAGCACTTGAAGTAGAAAAAATAATATGCAGATATTGTACTCCATACTACTAAGACAAAATTATAAGATTTAGTTATTTTAGCTGTGTTTGTTAGCTGATAGGCACAGCAGCTGAAGCAGAAATGAGCTGCTACTGCTGGGGAGGGTGCTGGGTCCTAACCTGTCTCACTAGAAGCTGGTTGTGTTTTGCCCATGCATAAAAAGAACAGTTCCTGCCTTGCTCTCTTCAGAGGCATCGATTGCCAAGGGGCAAAAGGCAATGATTTCTGAACCCCACAGAGATTAGAGCTGAGTGGGAATAGCAAACCCCTTACATAAAGGCAGAAGAATTAACAGCTGCTTCTGTGGAAGCAAAGGCTTCCACAACTGCAAGTGCTGTAATCACTCTTGTACTAGAGAAAGTTAGATTCAATGAGTGATATCTTTTGACTGCTGCAAAACAAACTGTTTTTTTTAAGTTACTGCTTGACATGCAGCAGTGCACCTATCAAAGTGATGTTTATGATTTAAAATAATAAAAAGACATACCTTAATACCATATTCTGTCTTACCCTGAGTGAAGGACTCTGCTTTTTGTAAGAGAAAAGTACTTAATGTTGCTTTTAATTTTTGTGCCATGTCCATAAATCAAGATTATAAACTACCTTTGGCTACTGTTGACAAGTGGTATTGCTTAGTTCTTAAAAATGGCTGTGTTAATATAAGGGGTTTTACTGTGTGATTGATTCATTGATCTGTATTGCATGACAATGTCAAGAAATGTTATAATGAAGGAAATATTCAGAAGCAGATTGTAAAAATAAACATACAGGAACACATTTTGACTGTGAGACAAGTATAGATGTAAACTTAGAATGAAATGTTTGTAAAGAGCATTTTGAGCATGTTAATTTATTCTGCAGCTATGACTGTACTTCGTAAAGTCGTCTTCCTTTTTCTGAGTGGCACAGTGCCGTGTTGTACTCAGTCAGACACTAAATGGTTGCTTGTAGTTTGACCTCGCAGCAGATTATTTAATTTTAATTTTCAATTTGTTTCCCAAGGTAGTTATGACATCAATTAATATGGCAGAGATGGAGAATTCACATTAGACACTGCTGCTCCCCTGGGATGAGCTCTCTCAAACCATGTTTGGAAAGGAATCAAAATCAGAAACTTTTTTCATGGGTTTTTTTTTGTTTTGTTTTTGTTATGGTCAGAAAATATCTAAAGGCATGGTGAACAGTGGGAGGGCTGGTGTTCCCCATTTCTGAAACACATCTGCAGATGTGTGACTTAACCTGTTATGTGTGGTGTCATCTTTGTGATACCTTTTTAAGGTCCATTATACTGCTGAAATTCCTTCTGTAACCTCTAGACTGGGGATTCATTATCTTTCTCCTGTCAGACCTTTAACACTACTGTCTAATTACCATATGAGTGAGACAGATTTTCGTGCAATACAATAGACTTTTTTCTGAACATTACTTAAATTAAGTGCAAGATGCACTTAGGATACCAGATGCAAACTTGATGTTTTAATAAAAGAAGACCTAGTCTATTATGCATAGAGGTTTTTCAGTGTTTAAATCCTCTGAATTGTCATGGAATTAGGTTTTCTACTTTGTTTATTTACAGATATGATTTGTGGGTTTTGTCATTGCAGAGGTCATGGAGAGTTTTGAACTGACCACTGCTTGAAAATTGTTATGCATATTAAATTGATATTGGTTTTGAACTGAGATCTCTCTTGTCAAAGAACCATACAGTTTGTTTCTGGAAAAACAAGAACTTCAGGATGCTTAGAAAATGGTTCTTCAGAAAACTTCCTTTGGGAACTGTGTCTTCATTATTTGGACTTACAAGATCTAATACTGTTTTTTTACAACAGTATTATTGCTAGAAACATCATGGACATCCACATTCTTTTAAATCAATGATGATGTGTTCATAAATAGCAACTGGCAGGAAACCAGGGTCATGTTGAGATCAAGGGCAAAGATTCCAATCCCTACCAGGGCAGGAAGAGGCTGAGTGTAGGTGTCCTGCAGCACAAAGGATGGCATCACAAAAAGAAGCTGCAGATGCAGTTGCTGCATGGCCAGCAGCGTTGTCGACTTGGGGATCTTCACATCAGCACCCATTCTGCCCCTGAAAAAGTCTTGTCCCATGACCATCTTCTGGGACCTCTTCTTCAGACTTGGCAGCTTCTAGAGACTTTTCAGGTGTAAAACAATGCAGAACTGATTCTGCCTGCCTGGACATTTTTCTTATCACAGTAAATGTAATTTAATTAAGATACAATATGCTAGCACAGAAGTGAACCCCAAATAATTCCAGATTATTGTTTTCTAAAAACAGTGAAATAATTTCATCAGCAGGAAAAAAAACCCCAAAGAAACAGAAAACCCATGAAAACCATTGGTAGTTGCTGATAGTCACTTTCTTTGTTCTTGGGTTAGTGCACATGCAATAAATATTTGTTATCTATTTTAGCCATTAATTCATTCTTACATTTCTTTCTGAGAAACTTTTTAAACACTGTTTAAATAGCAGCATATATAATTGTAATGTTGCATTCCCTGGGAGATGTTTTAGATGTTTAATTCTATATTTTTTCACCAAAATATATTTCAGAGGGTTTTTTTTTCCTTTCAAAGTGCTGATATACTTAAAAAGTTTTAGTAGTTATTTTATAAATTCAAAATTTATCTTGAAATTTAAAGCTCAAACTCAGCAAAGCATGTGAGTATACATGTAAGATCCATCAGAGTAATAATTTTTTTAGCTTTGACAATGGCTCATGTCTATATGTATGTTTACTTCAGTACACAGGTCAGTCCAACTACAGAAAATGTGGTTCTTTTCTGCTTTTCTTTCTTTGTATAGTAATATTGGGTACATAATGGCTTCTGAATAAAAGTATCTTTACATATATATGTAAAAACCAGTGCTTACAGTATGAACTATTATGTATATTTATATATTTGGATTATGGGTCTTGCTTTAAATTTTTCATTGCCTTATGTGCTACCCAGTGTTATTCAGCAATAAAAAATGAAGCATTGCTGAGGTCCACGCAGCAGAAACAAATGAGTTTCCATGCAAAAACTGAAATCAGAAATATAAAATGTTATGTAAACATTCTTCAGCCTCTTGTTCTTAGCATTGTGTTTATCGATTCTTAAAATAAGATGTTAATTTTGATAGATGTCCCCTAGAGCCTGGCATGACACCATCAGTATTACAGCATACTTTAAAAGGGGCTTTTCTGCCAGATATTTTTTTTCAGCAGCAGGTCCAGTCAAAGTAGCTCCTGCCTATTCCTCCTTTTATCTGTGCCATTTGTGCTGCGTCTGCAGCACTCCTCTGCTGTGCCATTCATTCCAGCTGTTTCAAAAGCAGCAGCTGATAACCTGTATCAGGGAATTAGTTATTTTTAACCCTGATACATTGCTGTGTGACCCCAAACGCCCTTAGGGTGTCTCAGGGGCAGAAACAAATGGTGTAATGCGCAGGCTTATTAAAGCCTTAGTGCCTTTGAGAGAAGTAGTTGTTGTATCTCCAGAGAGAAAAATGTAATACTTAGCTGCCTCCAGAGTCACCAAAAGCTCTTGAGGATTATTTTTAAAGAGTATTATATGAGGATGAGAGGATCTGATTCAATGAGATACAGTCAATAGAAAATGAAAGAAAGAGCTTTTTTCAGACTGTCTAACTGGAATAAATCATCTTCACTAAACTGTGTCCCTAAGTGCCACATTTACACATCTTTTATATACCTCCAAGGATGATGGTTCTACTGCTTCCCTGGGCAGCCTGTTCCAAATTTTGAGCACCCTTTCTTTGAACAAATGTTTCTTAATTCCAGTCTAAACCTCCCTTGTTAAAACTGAAGGCTGGTTCTTCTCATTTTGACACTTGACTGAGAGAAGAGACTGACCCTCACCTTGCTACAGCTTCCTTTTAGAAGCAGTAAGGTCTTTGCTGAGCCTTCTTTTCTTCAGGATAAGCACAACCAGCTTCCCCATCCACTCCTCAATAAAACTTGTATCCTAGACCCTTCACCAGCTCTGTTGCCCTTGTCTGGACATGGTCCAGCACCTCAGTCCTTTTAGTGAGGGGCCCAGGACTGGAGGCAGGGTTCAAGGTGCAGCCTCACCAGTGCTGAGTACAGGGGGACAGTCACTGCCCTGTCCTGCTGGTCACACTATTGCTGATCCAGGCCAGGATGCCATCAGCCTTCTCAGCCACCTGGGCACACGCTGGCTCTCTTTCAGCTGCTGTTGACCAGCACCTCCAGCACCTGGTCCTTTTCTGCCAATTTTCCAGTCGCTCTCCCTCAGCCTGTAGTGCTGCATGGGGCTGTTGTGACCCAAGGGCAGGAACAATCACTTGGTCTTGTTGAACCTCATATGACTGGCCTCAGTGCATAGATCCATCCTGTCCAGATCCCACTGCAGCAGATCAGCATTCCCACCCAGCTTTGTGCTGCCTGCAAACTGACTGAGGGTGCACTCAATCCCCTTGTCCAGGTCATTGATAGAGATATTAAACAGGTCTGGCCCCAGTACTGAGCCCTGGGGAACCCCACTAGTGACTGGCTGCCAACTGGATGTAACTCCATTCACCAACACACTCTTAGTCATCCAGCTTAGTCATCCAGCCAAAGGATATGCTTGTGAAAGCCGTGAGCAGCCAGATGGCACTCAAGATGATCTGCTCCATGACCTTACCTGGCTGAGTGAGCCTGTCTGAAGTCAGGTTGTCAGGTCATATCCTCCCTCCGACTTCTTGTGGATGGACGTTATCTCAACCTCCTGTCAACCTCCCCAATTAGCCAAGACTGCTGGTAAATAATGGAAGATGATTTGGTGAGCTCTTCTGCCAGAACCCTTTAGACCCTTGGCTGGATCCCATCTAGCCCCATGGACTTGTGTATCTTGAGTTGTGTAGCTTGTCACTGACCATTTTCTCCTGGTTTATAGGAGCATCATTCTGCTCTCTGTCTCTGTCTTCCAGCACAGGGTCTTGGTATCCTGAGGGCAACTGTTCTCGCTATTAAAGACTGAGGCGAAGGCGGCACCAAGTACCTCAGCCTTTTCCTTGTCTTTTGCCACTGTGTTTCCTCCTGCATCCAGTAAAGGATGGAGATTCTCCTTAGCCCTCCTTTTGTTGCTGATGTGTTTGTAAAAATATTTTTGTATTTTACAGCAGTAGTCAGATTAAGAAGTAGCTGGGCTTTGGCCTTGTAACAAATGGAACCATTATTAAAATTAAAAGTACAGCCTTTTTTTAATGTGTTGTTTGGAAAATACCACCTTCAAAAGCATAAAAATCCCTTAGTGTTTCCAAGCAACTGCAGTTGTGTGGTCAAATTCCCAAGATGTGAGTTGTCACCAGTCAGTTGTTTTTACAAGAAACCCTAACCTTTGGTCTTGGATGGTTTACTGTTTAAGAAGTACACACACTAACTTAAGTCATATGTTTCTTTATGACATGAAGGATATCTTGGACATCAAGTAAATTTAGATTTAAGTATTCATAACTAATCTGTTTCATTGTGCCATATGAGATAGTTTTTAATAGCTACTTATAAACAATAAAAAAGGTTTCCTCATTGGAATTCGACTTTTTCAGAAACCCATCAGTGTGACCAAATATATGTATTGGGTAAGACAAGTCCTCTGCCTTAATCACTTGAGTCCCAACTCGTACAAAACCATGCGTGCAACTTGAGTTACCTGAAGCATTGCAGCCAGTGGATATACTATATGATTAAAATGGGATGAAAGGAAGTGCTTTCCTGAGCTAAGTCCTCAAAAAGCTATTATTTTAATGTACTTTAAGTAAAACCAGCACATCATGGGAATTTAAAAGAGAAAATTATGTTTGTGATTATTTTTTCTTTCTTGTTTTGTAGGGGCACAGATTTTTTTTCCTGTGGTGATTTATAGCTACCAATAACCTTCCACAGTGGTTGCCTTATCAACTCCTTATTCTGGCATCTTCTGCTCTTGTTAGTAAACAGAAGAGAACTATTAAACGCAGAAGCTAAGTACTCTTAATCTCAAGAGAGAGACTTTGTACAGTATGTTCTGTACAAAACTGAAAGACTTGAAGATCACAGGAGAATGTCCTTTCTCCTTACTGACTCAAGGTCACATTACTGAGGAACATGACAAGGACTGCGCAGAAAACAGCTCTAGAGCAGCTTTGCCCATCTGCAAAGAAGTCCATGAAAAAGATGGTCAAGGAGACCTTCCGCAAAGGAAAACGAGCAGAAGTAGAGTGTACCTGCACACACTAACTGAAAGCATCTGCAAACTAATCTTTCCTGAGGTAAATGGATACTAAATAATAATAAAACTTTAATAGCATTTAACTATAAATGTTAAAGAAGCATTCTATGTCTGCCTTTTGATTTAAGCCTTTAGAAATTTGCTTTCACTTAAAAGTTTGTGTTCTTATGTAGTTTTCTGTAGTTTAAATCCACTTCCATTCCTTCTGGATATAATTTTGCCACACTCTGTGTGGTACACACCATTCCTTCCATGGTATTTCCCTTATTTTTGCCTTGTATTTTCAACCTTCCACTGATCTTTTTAGTTGTCCTTTTTAAATCCATTTATTTTTGTACCTTTTTTTACATAGAGATATAGTACTAGAAGTTCTGCCTTGTTACCTAATTATGTAAATTATGTGGTCATCCCATCAGTTCACCTAACTGAATCCAAACTGCTAAGTGCATTAGTCATTATCACAAAAAAATTAAAATAGATGTTTCCATCTGCTGTGATACTAACCTCCTGTCATACTATTTTTAAAACCATTACTGTTCGTGTTTACCACGAAGATATTCTTACGTCTCTTCTCAACTTAACTGAAAACAAGCCCAGTGCAGGCTTGGTTGAGTGGAGATGAATACCATGGTTCATCTGTAAAAAAACCCATGAAAATTGCAGCTCCATAACATCCAGCTCTTGGCCTTGTCTCAAATTCGGTGGGAAGTTTGAAGGAACTGACTGACATATCAGGACTGCAAATAGCAAATGGGCAATTCTGTACATTCATTACAATTCCATTACTTCAACATTCAGTGTACCTTACTTAAAGTGCTGGAGTTTTGGTAAATCTATTTGCAGATCTGGTTATGCAGATCTTCGTCTATTACCAATTCACTAAACCTCTAGATAAAAAGTTTTGAAAAACTCCTTTTCACCTCTGCTGCATTTATACAGATAGAATGTATCCCTTTAAACCTTTAAACTCATATCTAAATTTATAAAGGAAAAGACTTTTAACCCAAAAATGAACTGGCAAAGCACCCTTTCCAGGGTGTCATGATTGCTTTATTGCTTTTCTAGTATACAGTTGTTGGTGGGATTTTTAATAACTGGTATTTTTTCTTTTTAAAGAGTAGTATAAATATATGCAGTTACCTATTACATAATTACGATAGGCTAGTTCATCAGCTGGGATAAAGCTTGGCAAAGTGAAGATATTAGAAACCACTAGAAATTCAAGGTTATCATTGTTACTATTTACAATTATTCAAGTCATAGTCATTAGAACTTTGTACAAGTCTGTTCTCACGCTGATTTGGGGTCAAGCCCCATGCGTCTTCCTAATCCTGTTTTTCCACAAAAGGGCTTTGCTTGTTTAGAAACATATTTTTCATTGCTTAGATAATTTACCTTACTTAAATGTCATTGAGTAACATCATCTTCCAACTGGAAGCTCCAAAATGGGGCTGCATCATGACCCCTATTGATTCCTGAATTTCTCATGGAAACAGCAAGCTATGCAAGGAAGTACCAGGACAAAGTGCATCCAGACAATATTTTTTTATTAAATTTGAGATATCATGTAGTGCATGTTGTTGTTTAATTTGCTTCTTTCTTTACAGAAATATGGAGGCCATTGCTTGTTTATAAGTAATGGATCGGATGGCATTCCACCTACTGTATTAGTTTCTCTGCAGATGTAATTTATGTTGTGTTCCTATACATGGCATATGATATATACATATATATATATATATATATATTTGTATCTAATTCACTTTAGATTTTTCCTTGGAAAACATTTCCAGAATATATTGTGTTTCTTTCACGTGATATTTTCTTGTTCAAACTTTCCTCCTGGAAATACAAAAAGTAAAAGATGCAGTAAAAGCTGCTAATTTCTTCAGGGAATGAGAACCAAAGAAAAGCCAGGCCACAGGAAGCCTCACAGCTGAATTCTGTCATGCCAGTATAGTACTATTCTATGACCCTGTCTGTGTGGTAAATTTGGGGTTTGAATGTCAGAGACTACATACATATGACAGCTTTACTGGCCCTAACAATTTGAAACATGCATATTTGGAAAATGTTCCATCTGTTCCAATTAGGAACTGCAGAAGGGATATGGAATCATGAGATTGGAGTATATTAAGGCAAATATTCATTATGCTCTAAAGTGTCTTTTATTAGAGAATCCTTTTATAAAGGCTGTCTACAGTGACTAGATTTTCATCTGGAGGATGTTTGGGGTCATGGCATACACAGCAAAAATTATTCTTCTTCTTTAAAATAATTTTGTATTCATGGTACTTTGTGTTTTTTTGGGGGGTGGTATTTGTAATAATAGAAAGCTGTGTTAGTTATACTTATTTCTTAGCAGCACTGTCTTTATTGCCATCTGAAAACTTGGAGGTAAAGAACATTACTGTATTTAAAATACACAACCCCTGGTGCACACGAACTGAGGGGCTTAATTATAGTGGTACTGGAGCTGAGGAGATGAACATAAAGTAAACCACATAACCACAGAAGCGACATGTTTTTTCTAACAACAGTACTGTCTTGAAAAAAAGTTGTTAGTCCCAAGCATGGCAAAGTAATTCTGTGTATAGGAATGTTACCTCATGATTAAATTGTCAGCAATGACATAGATACATGTGACATACTTATTTTTTTTCCCCAGTTTGAAAGGCTAAATCTTGCACTGCAGAGAACACTTGCAAAACACAGAGTAAAAGAAACCAGGTATGTAAGTGTAATGGGTTTGTAACTAACTTCACTGAAAAATGTTTTTCAGACAGCAAGAGGGAGTCAAGACTTCTGGAATTTATATTCAATTATCCTGTCAAATTGGTGTGTAACATTTCATGTAATGTAAGCTAGTAATGATTTAGTTTATTTTAAAATATTCACAAATATTTACATCACTCACAAAGTTGAGTTAATGGGCAAATTGTACAGGCAAACAGGCAAGAAGGAGCTCGGAGACTGCTTGGCATAGATGGAACAATAGATATGGTTGTATATGGATCTAGCCCAGTGTTTCTAAGATCCCAGGGAAAGAGTTTTAAATACAATTAGTATTATACAAAAGAATTTGATTTCTGATACAGTGAACACTCATTTACTACAGACACTGACTTGGATGTTTTCCTGAGCTCATTTGGCTTCTGGTTTCTGTTTCTGAGGAACTCAGCTCAACTTTCAGCACTTACTAATCCAGTATTAATCATTTGAGCCTTGTAGGGAGTAAGAATTTCTTAGCATCTCATGATACACTGAGGATTCAGTTTATTATACAAGCCCATCAGTTTAAATCGGCTTTCTGAAGTGAAGAAAAATAATCAAGTTGGAAACTACACTGTTGCTCACCATGATAAGAATAGATAATTGCAGTGTATCTTTTAAATTATACTTGATATTTTTAAAGCACTTTACATACATTGACTGAACCAAAGATAGTGGGTCAGATGTGCTTTGCAATTGCTGACTGGCTTATTGCTATGAATGTTTTCCCATCCTTTAATTATGTGTTGCTTCCCTGGAGTATTAGTTGAAAAGAAAAAATTACTGTGATATTCTGAAGGAGGCAATAATGCAAATGTAAATCAAATCTAAATGTCTGTATTGCTTTTGCATATAAATATACCTATGATGTTCCAAGTGAAGAAATTCAGAAGGCTCATATCAGGAGTTTATTGCTTATATGGAGGTTAATCTAAGCTATATGTCATTCTCATAACTTCAAGTAAAACGTTCAATTTGACATTTATTGTCCTCAGAGAACTCAGAGGGCTGCAGTTTTGTGTCAAATATCTGCATTACTACCATTGAACAAGTAATTTTGAAGTTAATAGTTTTTATTTGTATTTCCTCTCAGAGCAGAAATACATTCTCACCTCTTTTGAATTAAATGCAGTGTAATTCCAAAAAATGCTGGAATATAAATTCCAATTGTATTACACAATTTGTTAGGAAATGTTTTTCTGGCTTAAAAAACCAAACCAAACCAAACCAAACCAACAAACAAAAACCAAACTAAAACCAAACAAAAACAAACAAACAAAAAACCTCACCACCCCACAAGCCAAACAAAAAAACAAGACTGTTACAATGACAGGCAATAGCATTTGACCAAAATCCATAATTGGAGCTCAGAGCACCAAAACTTTAATTTACCAGAAATGCACAGAATAATCTAAGATCCTACCAAGACCCGCTTTTGAATGAATTGAAAACTTCCTATTTCATCAGCAGAACTGGGTCTATACACTTTAAAGACAAAGTTGGTAACTTCTGTACTTACTATTTTTACCATGTTTATCTTGATTATTTAGGGGGTTTTCTTATATTTTTATGGTCTTTGCAGAAAAACTGGTGATAGAGAGGATTTTGAAAAAATAATCAGTGATCATGCTAATGCAGCAGGTAATGTAAACTTGTTTAATTATATATATATAAATAAATAAGAGTATCTATTCTATAAGTATATAATAATATATTTTATATTACTTAGTCTCATAACTAATATGTTACTTCGTATTCTGAAGACTGTTGTGTGTCAGAAAAGAACTCTATAATTTGTAATGTGTAACTCTGGCTACATCTGTAATAGTTAATTAACATTTCCTAGAACTGAAATATGGTCTTCTGTACACTTAAACTGTTAAACTGGTCCGGGCACACAGTTGTTCTGTGAGAGACAGTACTTTTTCAACAGATTCCCAGTAACAGCTGGGGAAATGGAACATTCCCGACAGTCAGTTTGCATGCAGCCATCAGGTAAAACAAATTTACTAGCAAAGATGTGAGCCATCCAGTGCTCCACAATATTCCCAGGGTCATTGAATGTACTGGATCACACATAGTACTTGTATCTGCAGATCCTGTTTTATTCTTATGTTAGTTTTTAACTTTTTATTTTACTCCTTTAAATCAATCTCAGGGAGTTGAGTTAAATCTTGCGCCAAAACTTGCATCCATGTTGTCTACATCTCTACAAACACTGAATCTTGGATCTTTCTAAACTACAACCAATGGTCCTCCCATTTCCGGGCCTTGTTTCCAGGACTCCTAAATGAGAGTGCCCTTGGGTGTCAATGCTGCATCAGGGTAGGAAATTGATAGTGTGTTTTGGCCTAGGTTGAAAAAGATGTGGAGGTTAGCCTGTGATTCAGGATGATGAATGCAGTTCTGACTGAAATGTGATTCTGTGCAGGTGTTCCCGTGGAGTCTCTACGGGAATCTCTTGGTGAAGAGCTATTCAAAATATGCTATGAAGAGGATGAACACATACTAGGGGTTATTGGAGGTACCCTTAAGGACTTCTTGAATAGTTTCACTACTCTGCTGAAGCAGAGTGGCCACAGCCAAGAAGCAGGAAAAAAGGACAGACTTGAAGATGCCTCCATATTATGCCTGGAGAAAGATCAGGACTTCTTGAATGTTTATTATTTCTTTCCTAAGAAAATCACAAGTCTTATTCTACCTGGTATCATTAAAGCAGCAGCTCATATTTTGTATGAAACTGAGGTGGAAGTGATGCTCATGCCTCCTTGTTGCCATAATGACTGCACTGAGTTTGCTAATCAGCCTTATTTGCTGTATTCTATACAAGTCAAAAGTACAAAACCTTCCTTATCTCCATGTAAACCACAGTCTTCACTTGTGATTCCTGCCTCTGTGTTCTGTAAGACTTTCCCATTTCATTTTATGTTTGACAAGGATATGTCAGTTCTTCAAATTGGAAATGGGATAAGAAGACTTCTGACCAGGAGAGAATTTCAAGCTAAGCCAAATTTTGAAGAGTATTTTGAAATTCTTACCCCCAAAGTAAGCTGCACTTTTAGTGGAATAATGACAATGCTAAATATGCAGTTTACTGTACGAGTTAGAAGATGGGATAATACTGATATGAAGCCATCCATGGTAAGAGACTTTTTACCACCATTACTTCTACGAGGAATTTCTTTTCTTCAGATGGAGTTAAAATAGCCACAAAACATGGTGCATTTTGCATTTTCTACATCTGAACGTCTGATACAACTGTATAATAGTGATTTAATTAGGGTAGTCAAATGTAATTCAGATTCTGAAGCCAATGTTCAGACAAAACTCTGCTTTAGGACTTTTACACAAGTAAAATCTGACTGCAAATTTGATTTTATTTTAGTAATTTGAAATGCTGAGATACAACCAGTGATATGCCATGCTGCTGAGAATAAGGGTGTCTTCAGCACAAAGACAGTGGCGGGAAGAGTGCCCTTGAGTCATTTGGGAACAGCTCTAGGTTTGGGGGAAATAAACAGATGTTTTCTGTGATCATTCAGCCTTTGGTGTTTTGGTATCTTTGATACTCTGATGTTTTCATCAGCTACAGTCACCAAAGGTTCCACTTAATTTCAGCCGATGGGATTACAACTATCTTTGCTGAAGCTGGGTCTGTGACAAATGACCTGGGACAGTAAAAACATTGAGTATTCAATGACAGTTTTTATTCGTTCCTGGTCCCAGCTGAATTTCAGCTTATATGCACCTGAGGCACTCCGGGATGAATTAGCAGTTCCAACTCAACACTCCAAAAACATAAATGAAGAACAGTAAAAAAGTTTTATTCAGTTACTAATGTGTTACTATTAGAAGCTATAGCTACTTCATCTCAGATCCATTTCTGCACTAGAATGATTACAAGGGGTAGTAGAGTTGGCTTTGATTTTGCATGTACTTGCATATGCAAATGTCTATTAGTAAGGAACAGATTCTAGTGAAAAAGTGGTCTTTCAAAGCTGTGTTGAGCTAAGCTCTGCAGCACCTTTCATATTACACAACTGACTACAGAAGGGACATAAAAACACTTTGCACAAAATATTTTTCTTTTTTAGACTATTAAGATTGGATATTCCTGCCATTTCTTCCTTTAATTTTAAATGGAAGTGAGTACTGAACATCCTATGACAAAACTGAAGCAGATTTTTTTCTCACTTTATCTTATGGAGAAAGTGGTGCATGAATTAGTTATTAGTTATTAGTAGAAAATCAGAGGCCACTGTAGGAACACATTTTATCAATTGCTGAAAATGCACAAAATTATTCTTTTTGGTTTTCTTTTCTCCGTAAGATAAACTGATACTCAGACATAATTAGGTTTTTATCCTGAAGTTGGAATCTTTTTTTACCAGAGTACTGAAAAAAAATGAGCTTACTTGATGGCTTTGTAATTCAGCACCCCATGGTTTCCCTAAGCCAGTAAATGAAAATGTAAGAATTATGGACCAGTCTTGATTTTCTTACATTTTAGCAAAATGTATTTTCTCTAAATCTTCTTGCTTCTAGACCATTGCCATGAATGTTTTGCATGAATTCTTGTTTCTTTAACTGTTTCAGGTAATGGATCTTAAAGGCCAAATGATCTATATTTTTGAATCCAGTGCCATTCTGTTCTTGGGATCTCCCTGTGTGGACAGGCTAGAAGATTTTACAGGACGTGGATTGTACCTCTCTGATATTCCCATTCACAATGCTCTAAGAGATGTTGTTCTGATAGGAGAGCAGGCCAGAGCCCAGGATGGACTGAAGAAGAGGTTAGGAAAGCTAAAAGCAACCCTTGAGCAGGCCCATCAAGCACTTGAAGAAGAGAAGAAGAAGACTGTAGATCTTCTGTTTTCAATTTTTCCTGGAGAGGTTGCTCAGCAGCTGTGGCAGGGACAAGTTGTACAAGCCAAGAAATTTAATAATGTCACAATGCTTTTTTCTGACATTGTTGGATTCACTGCCATCTGTTCCCAATGCTCACCTATGCAGGTTATCACCATGCTTAATGAGCTTTATACTCGATTTGATTACCAGTGTGGAGAGCTAGATGTCTACAAGGTACACAATTCATTGCTTTTCTGTGGGATTCTGGGGCAGGAAAGGAAATTAAGACTAAGTGAGATAGAAGATAATAGAGGTCCAAAAATTATTTTGCCATGAACCTTTTTCAAAGGAAAGACAAAATAAATCACAAACCAAAAAAACAAAAAAGTCAACATAAACAGTTGTTCATTCAGCCAAGAAAGAAACCCATCAAAACTTAAGAGTTAATTTAAAAAATTAATTTCAATGACAGTGGTGTGACTGGAGTAGATAGATGTTTAATGTAGCTGGGGGTGCCTGACAGTAAATGAAAATGCAAAGTATTTTAGAATTATTCCCAGCAATAAATAAAAGTTGTGCAATTTTTCCTTTTGCATGATACTGCAGGATTTGTCCAGTCCTTAAATAATTTTGCAGCAAAACTAAGACTTGGTCAAGAATTGTATGTGGCTACAGTTCTTACTGAAGTTAGGCTGTTCTTTTATATTTATCAAACAGTTTAAGAGTAAGGAACAAATATGCCTGTTTTAGGTGGAGACTATTGGAGATGCCTACTGTGTTGCTGGAGGCTTACACAAAGAAAGTGAAACACATGCTGTTCAAATAGCACTGATGGCCCTGAAGATGATGGAACTGTCGGACGAGGTGGTGTCTCCTCATGGAGAGCCTATCAAGGTCATATATTTTTATTGTATTTTTGGTTATTTGCTTTCTGGGATTTTGTCTCAAGGAAATTTCACATCATTGCATTAACGTAGAGAATTTGGGGAATAGATTGACTGTTGCTGGAGAAGCTGACCTTTTTAGATCTATGGATGAGAGTTTTGGGGAGCGGTAAAGGTGAAATAGAGATCTGAAAATCAACCCAAAAGACAAATGCAATGAAGTAAATAGGTGCAATCTGACACGCTGCTGTTCTTGTCTCAGTAGCAATAAAACTGTCAGTAGCAAGGAATATTCTCTTTTCTAAGGAAATGACTAATCCTCTTTCCAAATTAGACTTCCAAGTCTTTTGACGCAGAAGCTATGAATATGAATGCCCAAAGACGTTCTGATTGTAGTAATCCACACATCTTTAAAGGATTCCGTTGCTGTTGTTTCACAGTCAGATACTGAACCACCATAAGATAATGGTGTTAATGCTGTCAAAGCAACTGTTAAATTCAGTGGTAATTATATTTATGGCTTCCTTTCAGTGAGAACTTACACATGTACTGAAATTTTCATATAGGATTATCTCTTACTGAAAAAGAAAAAGAAAGGCCTGTGTGCATGAAAAATTAACTGGAACTCTGACGTAGTTCAAATGGCCTGGAATGCCATCCTGATATTTTTAATAGAGGTGTCTCAGTTCATTATGTCTTTCATTTGCTAATTTTTAACATTTATCTGTTCATTTGTTCCTCCAGAAAGCTTAATGCCTTTTTTTTTTATTTTGGATTAAAGAATACTTGTATTCCAAGACAAGGAAAATTATTATTAAGAGGATTATATGCTCCACGTTTATCACAGAGAACAGCATTGTATTGTATTATAAATAAATGTTGTTCTTTTTGTATTTTGCAGTATCAAATTTAGTTACAATTAAAAAATCTGGAAACATCCTGGCAATATTATAACAGGTTTATAATATACATTCAAATGCTACTACTATATTTTTAAAATAATTTTAAAATAAGGAGAAAAAAATTGTATTGTGTAAGTACCTAACAAACTTCTTAGAAGGAAACTCTCTATTTGTAATGAAAGCATGCATCTGTTTTAAGTAAATACTTCATGAAAACATTGGCTATGGTGCAAAGCAATACATTTGTCACACAATCTACTGTCATTTTACGTAACAATTGCAAAGAAGAAATGTGACCGAATGGCATACTTTGAATCAGACTTAAATTTCAATGTATATATTTCAACCATCTCTACTATGTGGGTGGATTTTGGTTTTGTTGCAGGTTTTTCTGCTTTTACACTCAAAGTTAGAAACTGCAACTTCATAACGGTGTGATACTCTCTTGATTATGTCAAGAGTAGTGCGCAAACATGCAAGCTTTCTGACATCATGCCACTATTTAGTCAGAATGCTGTTCTGAAGAAAACACCTCTACACATGTTTAATGTACAGGAGAGAAAGAAGCTCAAAAAAAACCCCAAAAAACTAACACCAAAAGAACCATAGAAAGCAGCATCAGCTAAGTAAGAGTCAAAAATCTGAGTATGACCTCAGTTCACAGTCATATTTTGATATGGTAGGATTACTGACTATAAATGCAGTGTAAGATAAACTTCAGCTAGTTCCTTCTCCATGAGCTGTAATGACCAGAGTACATATATTTTAAGGAGACTCTGCTAACCCTGTTTATTTTAGTGGCTCATTCTTTCTTTTTTAATTAAGAATAATTTATAAAATTGACTTTACCAATTCTATTTTACCTAATAATGCTGCTGTTTTCTTTCTTTTGTTAAAAGATGCGTATTGGCCTTCATTCTGGATCCGTCTTTGCTGGAGTTGTTGGAGTTAAAATGCCTCGTTATTGCCTTTTTGGAAATAATGTAACCCTTGCCAATAAATTTGAGTCTTGCAGTATACCTAGAAAGATAAATGTCAGCCCAACAACTTACAGGTACAGTGCAGTATGTAAAGTGTCCACTTGCAGTAGTCACTGTAGTAGTCTATTATCTTCCTGTTGGTTTTTTGGCTGGGTAAGATAAGCAAAATTATTATTTTTTTTTTTAACCTTTTAAGGAAGCTCTGCTACCCTCACTGTAGCCTGGACTGTCATTCCTACTCAGCTTGTTCCACTGCCACATATCTGTTAATGCCTTGTGGCAAGGTTCTGCATCCAATATCAGACAGGGAATTTGGCACGGGATCCTTCCTGACATCCCCTGCAGCATGTGTTATGTGACATAGACGGTGCCAAGCTTTAGATGATCTTGGATAGGTGATTTAGAAAAAGTAGCACAGATATTCGAGCACAGAGAAAGTAACCCTTTTGATCATGCACTCTGAAAACATAGAACATCAGCATCACCAGTGCTTATATATGTCAACATAGGCTGTGCTGGCCAACAGTGATTGTTTTTCCATTCCACTCATATGGAAAATCATTTTGAATCATACCCCTAGAAAAAAGGCAATTTGATTAATGGGTAAACCATTGTTGTTGTGGAATTTTTTTTTCTGAGTGAACGAGGTGTTAACCTCCTTTTTGTTTGGCATGTTTTTAATTTTGATTCATTCACCAATTCTAAAGACACACTGATAACATCATGGCACCTTGCACAACTCCTGTATATGGCAGTAATCCTTTGAAAGCTTTAGTATGAATTATCAACATTTATCCCTACAGATTAGCAGACTGTTTCAATCTGTGAAAAAGCAAATAATATTAGAATTGATAGGAGACTCTGAATAGTTTAATTAATAAGGTTCACAGAATTCCATTCTTTGAAATATTAATTATAGTGCATTTGATGTGTAGATGTGAGCTAGCTTTCAGCACTAAATAATTTTTGAAAATATTTACAACAAACAGCACCTACATGCAAAACATTGACAAGAAAAAAAAAGAGGCAATACTGTTACTTGCACTGTTGCACATGGTAATAGGTTATCAAGGTTACCAAGTAAACATTACTTTTTATATTTCCAGTAAATAACTGTAGAAATTAGATTGGATTCTCCCTGCCATACATTAAGAATTATTGAATATCTGCACTTATTAGTGACTGATTGATTTTTAATCAAGAGGATTCATTTTTGTTCTAGGTTGTTAAAGGATTACCCAGGTTTTGTGTTCACACCACGATCAAGAGAGGAGCTTCCACCAAATTTTCCAAGTGATATCCCTGGAATTTGCTATTTTCTGGATGCTTATATTCAAGGAACAAACTCACAGACCTGGTTTCAAAAGAGAGATTTGGGAGATGGCAATGCAAATTTTTTTGGTGAGGAAACAGGAATGGACTAAATTGTACGTTCACAAATGTATAGAATAAATTTATAAATATTTGGAATTTTTTTTTTTGTATAAATTGAAAATTTTTAAAACTGTATGAAACATGAAAGCACTTTAGATTGTTAACACCTGAAAGCCAGTATTAACATTTCAGGAAGTATGTCACTGACTACTTTTTATTTTTCCTTTGCATAAGGAACGTAGTCGCTAAAGTAATGTTGCAATGTCACTGTTGGAAATGCTACTATAAACTGTATTTTCCCTGTGGTAATTTGTAAGTGCTGCAGTTCTCTCTATACTGAGAATTCTAGATGTATTGTACATGCAGTTTGTCAGGAAGTGTAATGTGCAAGTGATGCAGCCACATGCAGTGTTGTGAGCTGGTGCTTATCAATGACTATGAAAATGTATTTTCTTAGAGATTCCATAAGAAAATGTTCATTAAAATATTGTCATGGCCATCACATACTCCTTCCAGTGCATCATTTGGGCCCCATCCTAGAAGGTTGCTGACCATCTTCTCACACTGGCTGGTCAAAGTATGAGGATGCTCAGCATTTTCTGGATCAGGCTGCTAATTGTAGCTAATACACATGCATAGCAGAGTTGCTGCTTACTGTTTCATGAACTTTATTTTGTGTATAAAATGAATATAGATGAAAACACTGTATAATCACATACTAACATCTCTGTAACCATCAAACTATTTTAGTTCTTAGGGTTTTTAAAGTACTTAAAAATAATAATATCCACTTGTTATTATGTATTACAGCAATAAATGTTTTCTTTTTGTTGTCATTTAAATTTGAAATGTTTTAACAGAAGTGTAATAAAATATGCTTTGGAAAATTTGCTTAGAAATGGAATTCCAGTCAGACTGAATGAAATGGAAGCACACAAGCTTAAAGCTCTGATCCTTACTCAAGGATGCAATGTGGGTGTGATATGTTATGGAAGTGCCCATTGCATGCTCACTCTGAAGTTGCCAGGGGAATTTTCAGGTGAACAAAGATGGTTTTAAACATATGAACACATTTAAAAAGATTAATACTACAACTGTACAAGCTTTTTTGATGTGGCTGATGGAATATGAGTGGAGAATTCTAAAGGCTTTGCCTCTGGAACTGGCAGAATAGAGTTAGTTAAGAGTTCTAAGTTTAGGATTCCACCTCTCTAAGTAGCAGATACATCTGCTCAGAAATTTCTCTGTGCTGTACAGTTTGATCCCAGCTGCAGGCTGGAGAAGTACACAGCTTATACACATACTACTCCTCCCAGTAGTACCAGGTATTATTAGTTATTCTAACATTTTCAACTCCTGGGATTTGGCATATCAAGCCATAAAAGTCTCTTCAAACCACTTGCCGCCTCATCAGATTTTGCTGTCTTAATATTTATAGGGAGAAATTACATTAGACTAAGGTGCTATTTTGTTCATTTTCCTTTTGACTGGTACATTCTGAAGCTCAATAAGCCATTTTATCCTACTAGTTTTTGGTGGATACTCACATATGTACCATTAGAGTCTTGAGAAAAGACCTTAGAAGAGACTAGAATTAAGAATGTTTTAAAAACCATATTTCATATTTCAATTCAGGTTTCCTGTAAGGAGCATTTGAACAAAACTTGAACTATTGAATCCTTCTTGAGGTCTATTATATCCATCCAAGATGCTTAGAAATAGTTCTGTGGCACAAAAATGGAACCAGAAAGTCTGTGTATTATAAACAAACACATCTCTCCTGCGCACACCAGATACACACACACACACACACACACACACAAGCACATGTATTTGTAACACTTTGGACTGCAGTGTTTCAAGGAGACCAGAACTATACAAATCTTGGAGACTGATCTTTCCAATATTATATTGGTCAGACAATTCTAGTCTGTTGAGAGAAATACCCAGAGGTTACTAGCACTCCCATGTGGGTACACCTGGATATAAAAATGGGGGAGTATTTGACTCCTGACAGTTCAGTTATGTTATTAAACCAGAAGTGACCGAGGTCTGTATGAATCTATCCATCCCTGTTAAGAAATAAATACACTTTTAAATAAAAAGGATTTCTTTCTCAGATCTACTGAATGGGAAGTACGTTCAGGAGGAAATTTCTTCCTAGAAGGTAACTATTGCTGGACTGGATGATGGCCATGCTCAAAGCCAAATTCCATATAAATTTGTCATTACATAGGATGTTCATCATGGCAGTTCTTGATACCTTCCTTAGTGGTGACAACCTTCCAGGAGGAAATCTAATAAGGTGCTTTGGTGTACACAGAAAGCAACATGCTTGAGTCTCAGTGAAGTAAATAGGATTTAGGCACATATTTAAGACAATGATTCATGAAAGTGCTTTAAAATATGCTCGTGTTCAGACCTGTTCTACAAAAGCCCCCATAAGTCTGTTTAGCTTTAAGCATAATTTAAGAATTCAGGTTTCACTGAAGCTGTTCCTCTGTTTAGATTCTTTTGCTGAATAAATATATATTTAATAAGGGACAAATATTTTAATTGGTCTTTTCACTTAGATCTAAAATATTCCTTCCACCTTTTAACTAATCATTTTACTTAAATAGAAAAAAAAAGGAATCAGAAAGCTAATAATCAAATTGTTGAGAAAAATGGAAGGCAATTTAACTGACACAATACTGGGACATTTTGGAAGAAAATAACAGAGTTGTTTTTAAGTTGATCTCTTCTGTAGTATAGTGTATGATATTGTGGAAATTTTTAGAGACTATGCAATGCTATTTATATAAATATAACAATACCTTAGTATTATGTCCAGAAACAGTTTTGTTATGTGTGAAATTTTATTTTATTAGTTCATGAAAGTTCTGTGTGGCTGATTACTGTTCACATTTACACTATGTGATGGAAGATACATTTCTATCACTGCAGTTTCTTTGCCAAGGAAGTGTAAATGGCCCTTGAAAGAAAAAGTAGGTCCTTTGAATCTTAACACTGACATAGTTAAAGTGATAGCTATACCAAAAGAATTCAATTAATTTTATTTCATCTGGGCATGACCTGATAAGATTTCAGGGGGATGTTGGAAAAAATTTGCATTGCTGGTGTCAGAGGAAGTGCAATTAGTGTGGAGCTGATGCTTTCTTTCTCTCTGAACTACTGTGCAAAACCAGAGCAAAGGGAGTCACAGAAACTGATAGAAGAGTGAAGTGCACAGATAATTGAGCCCCTGGGACAGATCTACTTCTTTCTGGGAATACTTGTGAAGGCAGAATTCAGACCTCCCCCAAACCCAGTTTATTTGTCCCATCAGTTTCTTTCACAGTCTTTCCAGAAACACTTGCTATTAATAGTACAGGGGGCAAAACCAATATTTCCAACTAAAGAGCATCAGAATTAAGGAAATTGCTTTTGAATTTTGGCAAGGGGAGCCTTTTTCAAACCCCACCCATCCTACAACCTAGCAGGCCACTCCAGCTGCTAACATTTTTGTTATGCCTGCCCATTGTTCTGCAAAAGCAGTGGGAAATTTGCTTCCTGCAACAGCAAGGACTTTTGTGGCTGTTTGCCATACAGTGTACAAGGTACTGGGTTGCTTTCAAAGCTCTGCTCCAGTTTACCATAAGTAAGCTTGGCAGGGATCAAATTTAACTCTCTGAAATGAGACCTAGGACTTGCTTTTCTGCCTTCAAAGTCTGCAAGGTGTGAGCCACAACAGTCTTTTGGGACTTCTAAAACCACCTCTGATGGTGTGGCTGCTAACAACTGCATAGGAAGAAAATAATCAGATATAAGGTTTGTTTGATTTTGTTTTTATTTTGAGTTTTCCAATCGCATTTGCATATGTTCACTGGCAGTCCTTTTCTGCAGAGCATGGAGGGAGAGTAAAGGCCACTGTCTTAGGTTACTGAGCCTTGCTCAGATACTGAAACACAAATAGAAGAAGAAAGATAATCAATGATTCTGGAACCTTTGCTACATCCAGACACAACAGTTTAAAGATACATACTCTCCAGAGCACTAGGAGTAGCATCTGAATGTTAAATACGCCGTTAGGGTGGGTGGAACACGAAGCTGGAAAGCCAGTCAAAGAAATAGTAAACTGCGAAAGAATCTGAAACAAAGTAAACAACCTTATAAAGTTGTGTGTCTCATCTGCTTCGGCAGACTTTTGATGCTGAAAGCAGAGGCAAGCCAGTGGTTTCCTAATATAAATGCAAATGAGCACATTGCTTTGCAGCCTCATTATAAGATGGCCTTTGAAGATCTGTGCTAAAATCTGTGCTTCTCATTTTTTTTTGAGCAGTACAAAATTACAATTTTTTGTGCCACTGCGGCAAGTGCATATCCTGCACACACAGCAGCACGTAGTGGGAAATAACCAAGAGAAAAGATGCAGTAGCACCCCAAGGATGTGAAAAGGGGTGGATTCAGACATAGACACATTTCCACTCCTCTAATTTTTCAGCCCAAACAAAACCTGCCAAAGAAGTATCGAGGGCAAAGGCATTCCCAGGGGCTTTGGACTTCAACCACATGAAAGTGAACAGGAGTCTTTCCACTGATTGCAGATGATGTCAGGGAAAACTTGTACACGTGATTAGTTCGCTCTGCATGGGTAAGATTACATTAACAGGAGGGTGCAATAGAGCTCTCAGTTTCTCAAATGTACAAGTTACTGCATTACAGAACAGCATGGACATATCGAGGGCTGGTTCATCATAGCTTGTCAATACCAGGAGTGAAAAATTTATGTAATGGTATATGTATATGTAATATGTATGTCAGGTCTCAGACCATAATTAGAAAATAGTTCATAGTTTCCATGTCAGGAAAGTAACTCCATCTTCAGTAAGTGGAATCCAGCAGTATCATATAAAGCAGTCTTTTTATTCAGGATTTCTGTAACAAAATAAACTGTAAAAGCAAAGTCCAAAGTAAAAAAATGCAACTTATTAAAATGCTTCCTTTGTTTTATAGTGCTTGTGCATTAACACAAACCATACTGAGCTGAATGCAGATGTTCTTGGCCAGCTAGCAGTTGTTCCTAAGTTACTGCCTCAGCAACTGCCCTTTCACACAACATAAAAGGATCCTATGCTACTTTTTGCTTTCATGAATCTCACCAAGAATTGCCAGATGAAGTCAGCATCTCAAATCAGGAAAAAAACACATTAAAATAAAACATGTGTAACATGTACCTAGTGCATGAGGGTCCCCAAATGGGAATATGATTGTGTGCTTTAGTGGAATAAGCTGCAGGCTTTATGGAAGTGCATCGGATACAGTCCAAATGTTTGTGTGATGTGCATCATGCACTTGGCCTAACAGTCCTGATACTGACACGGCTGAGCCCTGGAAACACAGCTCAGTATTAACAGCTTAGTGTGACATTTATCTTGTTGGCTTCGAGCCTCTCCTTCAGATGAAAGCAAATCTTCTTGCCTAAGACTTCCAGACAGTCTTGATTGAGCAGGTATCTGGAATGGAGGCTTGTCCTTCTCAACAAATCACTTGGTTGAATTGTTTAATTCAGCATCTCCCAAACTTTTAAAAGGAGACCCCTGTTTTAGAAAATGAAATCACTGCTTGCTTTTACTCTGACCATGCTGTTTTCACTTCACACCTCACAAATCTCATCTCGGCTAGAACTTCCATTTGTATTATAATGAGTTAATCACAAGAACAGCCTGCAAATGCAACCTACCAAGCCTGAACCAAGTCAGAAGGCAATTTCATATATATCTAAGGCAATTTTGACCCTTGTAGATATCAGCATTTCCAAAAAGTGCCACTCAGGTACACAAAATCACCAAATAATCTACCTTCATAAAACCATAACCAAAAATAATTTCATACAATCTAATACTTTATGAGCATGAGGGCTTACCCCATATACAAAGCGGATTCCCTTGAAACCTGTGAAGAATGAGAGCATTTTTTGCACCTATTCTTAATACAGTCAACTCATTTCCTGCCTGGGCCATGCTGCCAGGAATCCCTTGACATTTGTATCCTCCAAACTGTTTTATAAGTGCTTGAAGGAGACGACTAGCCACACTTGAGGGCAGAAGTCTCAGGTATTGTCTTTTCACTCCCAGCAGTGACAGAGTGTGCTATTCCCGACCTGTCCTCGGCATGCTGTCTCTGCTCACAGCCTCCTGCAGTAAGGCTCGTACCTGACTTGGGGAGCCCTCTAAGGATCCGTAGTCAGTAGGTTAATGGTACAACGCAGTGTTTGTTCACACTGGCACCTGAGGACTCAAAAACACACAAAAAAACCCCATTACTGAAAGCACTCACTATTATGCTTTTAACTTCACTAGCCTTTGAGAAATGAATGCACAGGAACAGAAATGTCTGCGATCACTTTGTCGCTCAGATTCTTCCCTTTTGGGGGGACATTTTTCTTCCCAAAAGCCTAAGTGGTTGCATTGGTACAAGAAACAACTGAAGCCTTCTTGCGAAGGCAACCTCTGCACAGGGAACTGACAGCAGGGCAAGCACTCGTTGCCTACAGGTACGCCCCCAGCACTTCCAGCAGAATGGGCAGGAGCGGGAAGGTGGCGGATCACACCGGGATCAACCCCGGCTCGGCGCGGGCACGGGCAGCGGCCGCCCCTCAGCCCCGGGCGGTGCCGGCCCGCGGCCCCCGCTCGGCCCTCGGCCTCCCGCAGCCCCGCCTCCGCCTCCGATTGGAGGAGAGCGCGGCGGCCGCGCCCGCCATTGGCCCCTCGGGCAGCGGTCGCGCTCTCCATTGGCTGCCGGCGGGTGCCACTCGGGGCGGCGGCGGCCGGGGGAGGTGGTGAGGCAGCCGGGCCCATCCTCTGCTGGCGGCGGCGGCGGCACCACCGGCACCATGGTGAGCTCCGCCGGGCCGCCCGCCCTGCCCGGGCCGGGGCGCGTCCGCTCTGCCGGCACAGGGCCCGCGGTGGGAGGGAAGGGGCTGAATCCACTTGGGGAGCGGGAAGCCGGGCCCCAGCCCTTTGTTTCGGGGGAGATGGGTGATGTTTCGGTGGGGTCGCTTCCCGCCGGGGTGATGGGAAGGGTGGAGTGGGATGCTGCGGGGCGGGGGAAGGGGCTCCCGTGCCGCCCGGTGCCTGACCGTGCCACCGCCTCGTCCTGCCCCGCAGTACGGCTTCGTCAATCACGCCCTGGAGCTGCTCGTCATCCGCAACTACGGCCCCGCCGTCTGGGAGGACATCAAGTAGGTGTCTGTGTGTGTGTTTTGTGCGCGTCCGTCTGTGTGTCTGTGTGTGTCTGTGTGTGTCTGTGTGTGTCTGTGTGTCTGTGTGTGTCTGTGTGTGTCTGTGTGTGTCTGTGTGTGTCTGTGTGTCTGTGTGTGTCTGTGTGTCTGTGTGTGTCTGTGTGTGTCTGTGTGTCTGTGTGTCTGTGTGTGTCTGTGTGTGTCTGTGTGTGTCTGTGTGTCTGTGTGTCTGTGTGTGTCTGTGTGTGTCTGTGTGTCTGTGTGTGTCTGTGTGTGTCTGTGTGTGTCTGTGTGTGTCTGTGTGTCTGTGTGTGTCTGTGTGTGTCTGTGTGTCTGTGTGTCTGTGTGTCCGTGTGTGTCTGTGTGTCTGTGTGTCTGTGTGTCTGTGTGTGTCTGTGTGTCCGTGTGTGTCTGTGTGTGTCTGTGTGTGTCTGTGTGTCTGTGTGTCTGTGTGTCCGTGTGTGTCTCTGTGTGTCTGTGTGTCTGTGTGTCTGTGTGTCTGTGTGTGTCTGTGTGTGTCTGTGTGTCTGTGTGTGTCTGTGTGTCCGTGTGTGTCTGTGTGTCCGTGTGTGTCTGTGTGTCTGTGTGTGTCTGTGTGTGTCTGTGTGTGTCTGTGTGTGTCTGTGTGTCTGTGTGTGTCTGTGTGTCTGTGCGCGGGGGCGCGCAGGGCCGGGAGCCGGGGCCGCCTGCCCCGTTTGCCGCCTGCCGGCTGCCGGGCGGGTCCGCGGGCCGGCAGCGGGACCCGCAGCTCTGCGGGCCGGCAGAGGCGCCCAGGATGTCGCGGCTCCCAGCCGTGACAAGAGCAGCGCGGCTCCTGCCGCGCCTCGTCCCGCTGGCGGCCTCCCTCAACGCCTCCAAGAGCCGCCTTGTTCCATCTTTCCCGGTCTCCAGGAGCCGCAGCGGGGATGGCCTCGATCCCCGCGGTTCCCTCGGTTATATGGAATAGGTGGCAGGAGTAATGTCCTCGCATCAGGCCACCAGGTGAACCCTGCAACAGTTACATCTCTTTGCATCCCTGAAGGAACTAAGATACAGTGTTTATTCAATAAACACTGTCTAAAAATACTGTCAGATTTTGGCAATGTCCTCAGCTTGAAATCAAAAATAGTTACTGATTATTAGAGAGAAATATATATAAGAATGGAAGTAGAAGAATGGTTCATTTCTTGAACCCGAATTCTTGTGCCCTTGCTTTTCTGGAGGTATAACACTTTTCTAAGGAGCTGACTGCCTTCTCTTTAAACCTTTGATCAGTGGTGAGATTGCACTGAAAGTTTTAAATGAGTGTGCAAACAAAATTCTGTTTACCTTAAAAATAGTAGTATAAATCACTGGGCAAAGCGACAACAAAATTTTTTAAAAGGACATAAAAGCTTACAGAGTTGCAGGCTTACTTCACTGGGCTTTAGGCAACATGTGGTTAGAAGAAATGGTTTATTATGATCTCTTGATAAGGCAGAAGTAGATTATCCAACTTGGAGAAAGTGGTCCTCTTTCAACTGGATGCCTTCTGTATCCCTCTGTTGCGTTTATTTTGGGCCCATTTTAATATGTCAGTGTTGATGTTGATTTTATAATATATTGCTGTTGTCTTAATACAATTTTTGGAGTCAAAGACCAGCTTTGATTGTGAGATTTTTGTTACCATGACATATTTTTTTCATAAAATCATTTGTTAAGAATGTGGTAACCTTGCTCAGTACCATGAAATTAGAGAATCATAGAAATGTTCTCTGAAAGAGGCCTCTGGAGGTCATCTAATCCAGTTTCTGTTCCAACCTGGATTGTTATAGGCACTAGATCAGGGCTCAGCTATGACTTTTGTCTAGCTGAGTCTTTAAAATCACCAGAGGTGAGTCCACAGTTGTGGTTCAGCAGGCATTCATTGTTTTACTGATTGCTGACAGGGACTCTGTAAATGACTGTTTGCAAATACAGTTCCCTGCATACTACAGATGAACCTTCAGTATGCCTTTAGTATACCACAGATGAAGCTTTAGTATGCCACAGAGTTTTGTGATGTGAGGCGCTTATTTGCCTTCCATCCTAAACATCTCTAAACACAGTGATCTATTTTGAATTCCTAGGTTTCAATTATTTTAAATGACGTATGTAAATTAAGAGGCAATAAAATGGCGACACACGTCTCTTTTTCCACGAAAATTAAAATAAATAAATAAAATAAAAATTTATATAAAATATGATGTTCGCTTTTTCTTGGCATGATGCCTTACCAAGATGCCTTTAAGTATCATGGACCATTTTTTTTGTCCAGATTACCCACTGAATATGTATTTGTATTTAAGATCAACCCATCAGAGAAGATACCGAGTTTCATCTAGTATAAGACCATGCTACAGACTGTAAGAACACAGCCATAACTCCTGATGCATCCTATCTCTTTAGATTTTGGAAACACCTAATAGAATACTGAAGATAACTAAAGCCCATGAGGAACATTACTCATATATCATTTTGGAGAAATTTAATAGAAATATAGAAAATACTTTTCTAAGGTCAGCTGTGAAAATTCAGGAAGCTGGTATGTCCTGTTTCTGCTTTTCAAATGAGAATCATTTATGTCTTGTGGCAGCCCAGCAGGTAGGCTCTGCTGTTAGCTGATGAGAAGATAGCTCTCTGGAAGGAAACTAGCAGAACACCATCCAGCAGAAGATTGGAATGTGATCTCCAAGAGGGAGCCAATGTATTTGCAACAGCTGCCATAGTTCCTTATGTGAAATTGGTCACCATGGGGTATTTATTCAGCAGGATTTCTCAGTTGTGTATCCTAGAGTTTAGAAACCAGTAAACCAACCCTCACTGGAACATGTTATAGTGGTGCTGATTTAGGGAATGGTAGTTTCAACTGGTAGCCAAGTGATGTTGGGGAAGAGCTTGGATCATTTATCCTTTATAAGCAAATACAAACTTCTTGCAAAGACTTTTTTATCACAACTGTTAATCATTTAGGAAAAAGCAAGAAAGTACAGAACAGTGTTATGGCATGCTGATTTGAATCAGTTGAATCACTGATGACTGGAGAAATAATTATTGAAGTCAACAGTCTCGGCTGTTTCAAAAAAAAAACAGAGGAACTTTGCACTGTTACTGAGGTTGAATTTGCAATAAAACCTCAGTATTTTTGTGAAGTAGAGAGGCTTCTGGGAAGTTCAGTACACAATTTCTTATTTGAGCTTTTTTGGTTTTGTTTTTTTTCAATGTTGAGCTGATCACGTACTGCTATTTTGTCCTTTCTGAAGTCCCTTCTGAAGAGAAGATGTGAATCAGCATTGCAGAGTGGTGGGTTATGATTGCTGAGTGGTTCTCAAATGCCAGCAGGTGAATCTGTACTTAATATTGATAGAAGGGAAAAGAAAACATAGAAGTAAATAAACTGAAGTAATGAAATCTGGTCATTCTTCAAAAAGTGCATTAAAAAAAGTTAAATACTGAATTGAAAGGGTATTCTCCATCTGAAACATGGAAACTCTTCTGTAGCTTATTCAGTCAAAAGTGGTGTTGAATGAAGTTCTTACAGAAAATTTGGGTGCACAAATAGTTGAATTTGATGCTCTTGCAAGAATGGTATTTTCAGTGCTATCACTTACTGGTAACTGAGTTAGAATGGTGATTTCAAGTCTTCCTGTCCATTATTTCGTTCATTTTTCAGCATTATTTTAAAACCATGATCTATCAGAAGAAGATACATACTGCTTTTTAATGGCCCAGTGCATGGGAAAGTTAGCTTCCATGGTATTTTCATCCACCTAAAAAAAAAAGTATGACTAATCAACAGACTTCTCTTACACATCATATAATAAGGCACTAAGTTTATGGAAAAATTACAGTATATACTTTGATATAGGGCTTGGCTTTCCTAAAGAACTAGAATTAAAGTGCTTGACACACAAAATGGTTCAAAGCCTTCTATTTCTGAACCAGCATTCTGAATCCCAAATAGGTTGAATTTAAAATAAGACTAAGAAAGCTGGCATATAAGTAGTGAAAGTTCATCTTGATTTATGGAACCTTTACTCATTTTCTTGACAGCAAAGTCCCAAAAATTTGCTTCTCCTTAGGGTTTTCTCTGACTGCCACTTGCAGAATTGAGAATTTGAATTAATGAACAGGGTTTTTGTGATGAAGCCCTAGAATCATTAGAGGGATTTAGCAAAGCTGGATGAGCAAGAGGGAGTGAGAGGAAAGTCCTTCTGTAGTTGCTGAATTCTGCAGTAGCAGATTTTTCTTGGTGGAAAGGGATGATTCACCGTAGTCCTTTCTTTTGCTTCCTGACAGTTGTAAGCTGCAGGAACACTGCTCATTGCAATTCCCTATTTCAGTCCTTGGAAGGGGAGACTTAGGACCTGCAGTGCAATGGAAACAGACTCCTTTGATCAGCTCTTCACTAGCTCTGCAAAGAGTTGCTAGGAAATAAACAGTTAATGTAGAACTATTAACCACACTTTTGCTGAGAAACCACTTTTCATCTGTTCCTTCCATACTTAGGAGAAAACCTCTTCTGAATCTTTTATTTTGTACTTGTTACATCCAGAAGGCTGGTTTAGATCGCATGGCCACGATTGCAATGGCTGGTTCTCAGGGGTGGTTCTCAAGATTCCTTTGGCATTAGATATCTCCAAGTCCTCTGCAGCCAACATAAACTGAAAGTTGTCAGGCCTGGCCATTCCCACACACATGCAATTCTGTGCTCATGTCTGTTTAAGGCCAAGTTTGTGCTGCTGGGTGGTACGGTAGCGTGTGCACATGATTGTAAGGAGTGCACATGGAATGACTGTCCTTGTACCTGTCCAAAACAATGCAGAGAGATTACTCATATTGCCAAAATAAATAAAAATTTCCAGGGCTTAATAAATTATATTCCCTAGTAGGTTTCTATGGTGAGCATATTTTTATGGTATGTGATAGCACATTTTTAAAAGGCTAAGGTTTTCTCATAAAATCTAAGGTTTTCACAACAGGTATCACTTATGGCTGAGCTGAACAGCCAGTATATGTGAAATTCTGATCACTCCATTCAGCAGTTCTGAGGGTTTAGTTGTGTAGCAAGCATTGACAGGGATGTCTTCTTGAAACAGCTCCAGGTCACTACGTGGGAGCTACAGCAATGTTGTCAGCCAGGAATATGTACAGAGTCTTTTTTCTGTGTTTCCCAACACTGTTCCTCCATGTTTGATTAAATGAATACAGGATTTTCCCACGGGCTCCTAAATCTGAGCTGGGGCCAGGTTAGATGCTCAAACTGCGACGCTTTCAAACATACTGCCAAGAAAATGAATGAGAACTCAAAAATCTAATAAAGAAATGCATTAAAATGCTTCATCACAAGCTCATAGAGTAAATTAGTATTTTCCCCACACAGGTGGGGAAATATCTGGACTTGGGAAATGAAATGGCACAGCTAGTCAGCCACAGTCTTCATCTTCCTTCTGTTTTTATGGTAGAAGTCCCCACAAAAACATGTAGTGTGGAAAAACTTGAATGGAAGTTGAAGCTCAACGTTTGGTGAAAGCAACTACCTTGAGGTGATAACACTTTTTATTTGATTCTGGAGAAGTGTTCAAACTTGCACAGTAGAAAAATAGGCATTTTTTGCCCCTTTGCTGTCTTTACCGTAGCGTGGGAATATGTATATATATCAATAGTAGCCTTATATATATATATATATATATATATATATATCAGTAATAGCCTTATATCCCTGGTGCTCATGATGCCTTAAGTTTTAGCTTTCATATTCTTTTCGATTCTGTAATGCCTTAATGTGTCATTCTGAACTTCATATTAAGTATTAGTAAGCTCTCTTCAGTGGATAGTTACACAAAACAATCCCTTTCCAGTTTAAGAACCAAGGACACCATTTCAGCTTTGGGCCCAGAAGCATGAACCATGGCAAATTGAAGAGAGCAAACCGGGAAGATGGAACTTCATAACCTGAAGCTGTAATTGGACAATTAAAGCCGATATGCAAATGTACCAAAACTTATAAAATTGGGAGACCTTGTGACTGGTTGTTCATCATGCGACCATCTTGGGTCCATCTTGGGTGTAGCCCTGGCCAGGGCAAGGTGTACCCTCAAAGGCCTTTTAATAAACACCTACTTTACTCCTTAACTGTCTAGCCTCTGTTCTAGGTCAGCCTCTCAAGGCATCACACAGTGCTTAATGTAGAATTAAAGCATCTTCTCCTGCCTTTGCCCTGCTTTGTCCTTTGGAGGGGTTAGAATGTCATGTGCTGTCCACACTCTTAAATGCCAAGACTTCAGGTCTGGGGAGCCTTCTGGCCAGCAGAAACTTTACAGGGACCCAGTGGTGGTCTGGAAGTGCATACTACAGAAGAGCAAAAGTCAGTGGCTTGTCCTAGGAGGAAGGAAACTTTTGTTACCCAAGCTTCACAGATTGTCACCTACCAAGGCTCCAGGCTCTTAAAAGATTTTTTTTTTTCTGTAAGTGTCTTGGGATGGTTAAAATGGTTAAACACTGAGGATTGAGAAATTGTCCTAGAGCAATGTGGAAAAGGAAAGTGGAAAGCTCTGCTCAGTTTCAAGTTGGGTTGAAAGTGAAGTGGTAGAAGAGTGGGGAAGTGAGAGAAACTGCAGGGCCTGAGAATGAAAACTAAACCAAACAGACAGGAACTTCTACATCCTATTCGTGAAGGTTGACATAGGTCAGACTGTAGTGACTTGGTTTCCAGTGAAATGTAGATGATTTAAGAATACTTATTATTGGGTAAATTTTCAAAGGCATTCCTAGCAGTTAAGTTTATTAGTAGTGCTGTAGATTGCCTACTTAAGTCAGGAAAGGTAGATGTTTTTATTAATTTACATATCTAAAAATGGTACTCCACTGATTTCACTAGCATTTAGATAATTAGGAACTCATTGACAGGATGTGCTATTCTGATTAATTATATTTGTAGTTACATTCTGAAATAGTAAATAAATAAATAATATAAATTAAATATTAAACGCCTTTAAGAAAATATTAAATTTTTTTTACAGGACACAGACTTGGATTGCATTGTTTCCTGGGAATTCTCACAAAGCAAAAATTGTCCATTTTTGTGCTGCTTAAAGCAAGTAATAAAAAACTTCTAGAATGAAGGCTCTAGCTTGGCTTACTTTGTCTTTATGCTGAGTTCAGAATGTTGTTTTGTCAGACATGTTTTTTTTTTCTTCCTTTTACTAATATATCAAAACACAACTTACATTTGTTGACAAATCTGTGAGAATCAAGATTTTGGCCTACTGCTATTGCTTAGCACAGTGTTTAGAAGTAGTAATAGCTGCTACTGTAGCATGGTTTGCCTTTTCAGAAAATACACACAACAGCTCTAGTGAAAGACTGTTTTAAGTTGCCTGTAAGCTCTTAAGATTTGTGGGAATTTAGATAATTTGTAGGTCTGATGCTGGCACAGTCCATGAAAGTTGTGTTTTGAGCATAAAAAGTGCTTAGTATCTTAAAGAAACGGAACCATTTGTCACATTCTGGGCACCTTAATGAATGAAACCTTTTTGATCAGTGGTATTCTTGCCTATTTCAAATGGAAATGGTATAATTGGCCTCATGAGATTGTTGGAGAGCTAATTAATGCTTCCGCATGCAATTAGTGGACATCAATTCCACAGGAAGGCTTATTAGAAAGGAATAATTCTCTCTTCAGAACTGGATTTGAGAACTGCTGTAGATCAAGCCTGAGGTTATATATTGAGGAATGGGCTAAAATAAAACACAGAATAGTTGTGCATTAGTGGAGTAGGATCAAGCCTCAGTACTGAGGGGACTGGAAGCCTGGAGGAGAAGGAACAGTACTGTGGGCTCATGGGTGTGGCAGGGATGTTGTGTCATACAGGCTCAGGAACAGACAGGGAAATGTTGCTTGGAGCAAACTGCTCTAATGTTCCTGAGTGGACCTGAGTCCCTCTTTCCTGCTTTCACTAAACTGCAGAAAAAAAAAAATCACCAGACGCTTATGGCTCTTTATGAGACATGTTTTATTTCTTTGTAATTGTTCTGGAAAGTGTTTTTCAAGCTTTCAAAGCTGACCTTAGTTTCTATATATAGGGAAGCCCTTTAAAAAGCATGTGAAACAGTATCATAGTCTGTAGCAATCTGTCTGCAGTGGTAATAGCCTCACTTCTGCTAGAAGTTGGATAATCATCAGCTTAGAATATAAAGTTTCTGGAGAAAATCTGTGTATGTAGGTACCTATGCAAATAAATGTTGATGTGCATGCCTATGTGTATATGCATATCATGTCTGCATAATCACCATGTGGCCTGGGCAATAAAGATGCAAACTAAACAGGAAATAAGAATCAAATATCTGTACAAAGTATGAGGTGGGGCACTTGAGTTAGTAATTATCTGTAGTGGAAGCAAGTGAAAAGCCTTCCAGTTATCTTTGGTATTTCTTGTCAAGGGGTTGACTTGCAGGAGAACCCTGGTGCTAACCTCCTTGTAAATTTCTAAGTGTAGGTTTTGGTGAGTCTTGGACTTCAATTTTATTTTCTCCTATTAATGCCTTTGAGATGCTGGCTTTCCTGTTCCTTTCTTCTGTACTTCTCCCCCAGGAACTGTAGAACTCTGTGTGGTGAACAGGTTAGTGAATCTATGGTGATTACCACATAGACACACATACCTGTGTACTGCAGTGATGGCAGTAGTCCCCTGTGAATCTTCTTTCCTTCTTTGTTGAACTGCTGGGAGTTTTCTCAGTATTTCCCTTTCCCAGCCCTTTCCCTACTATTTATTGTAAAAAATGCTTGCTTTACAGTTTACTTGAAATTACTAATTCTTTCATGCTCAAAAGTGTTGCAGACATACTGTTAATTATTTTCATTGTCTTGTCCCAATGAACACTGGTGAAAAAAATTGACTATTCACTAGAGTTTAGACTGTGAATCCATTCTTATTTTGGATCATGTAGTTCCCAGTTATAAATAATTGCAGTGACCTGTTAAAAAGCAAGAAAATGAACGTTTTCATGCCTCTTCTAGTACCATGTGGGTTTACCCAGTGCTGAAGGCAGTGTTCTGTTCAAACAGTCTCAATAATTTTGGAAAAAAAAATACAGGTTGTCTACAAGTAGATGTGAGCAAGACACTTTGGAAAGCCATTAGTGGTGAAATGACAATGATTTCTTTTTAATCCATACTCCTTTTAACATTAATGAGTTTTTATCCAGAAAGCAACACTTTTTAATGTTTTTAAGTTCTTATTTCATACTGTTCCAAAGGTCTAATCAGTATTTTATAATTATTTTTTAAGTGGTGCTGGATAGATGATTCTTCATGGGTAGGGAGGTTAATATTTACAAGCTTCATAGGGTCAGGACACTATGCTTCCTGCTCTTTCAGTTCCTCACAGCGGAAGGACCTGCTTGAAGGTCAGGAGTTAAACTGAGTGGATGCCAAATTCTTTAATTCCTCTGGGAAGAGGTTGGCAAAAAGGAAATACTGGCATGTTATGAAACTTGGTCTGAGTGTTCTTGCAGTATCTCTGAGGTATTTTGCAGTTTTCCCAGAATTAAGTGCTTTTAGATGTGCCAGGATAACAGGTGTTGTAAACACATCATTCACTCTTGTTAATGAAATGCATGAGAGAGTGTTTTGTAAATACCATTCTTTATCCCACTTACGTAAAAGGAAGCAAAATAATACTAGCTTTATATTTTTAATAATAGTTTTAGTATTTGTAGTAGCAGCAAGGAACTTGTACTTTTGTTAACTGTATCTTTTAGTATTATCTTGTTTTGAAAACCTACATTAAACACTCCTGTATCCAGCCTGTAAAACTGGGAAATAGCTCAGAACTGTGAAGTCTATAAATACACTTATTTACTTTACCCAGAACATCATTTTCCTGGACAGATTCCCATTTTTATTTAATCTTGTAACTTAATATAATTTATGTTCTTCCCAGCTGGGTATTTTAAAATATCTTTAGACCATACAGAACATGTACAAGTCTATTTTTTTTTTCCCCTTTTTGGAATAGTGTCTCAATATTTTTAATAACTTTTAGTAAAGTGTCTCTGTGAATTACATGAAAAAAAGATGGGAAGCATTTTGAAAAAAAAAACCGTGAAGTAGTATGAGCAGTGAATTTGCCATTTTAATGTAAATGAGATGCATATCTGAGGGTTCACAGATACCATCTCTAGTTCTGACCCATGTAATCCTGTTTAAGAGTGCTACTCTTGGAACGGAATTACACTTGACTTGCTCCTATCAGTGAGATCAGAGCCATGCTGTGTTTCTAAGTGCAGTACAGTTATTTTGTCATTAAGATTGTTTTGACTGATCTCTTCAATGTAACGAGCACTTTTTCCATCCTTGGTACACCAAGAATACTGAAGCACAATGGTGGCAAAAGTCCCAACAGAAACAATACATATCATGGAAGAAGTCCTGGAGGTGGTCTTGGAACTAGCTGCTGTTTTTGGTGTGTTCAAGGTGACACACCCAGTGCGCACACTTTGGACTGAGTTTTGGTAGGAAGAGATCCAATTGTGCTTTTGGGACACTGGATGATCTCTTAAAGTGGCACCAGCAGCTTCTAAGTAATAATGTTATATCACAGAAAGCCTATGCATCTTCAGGATGCAAAGTAATTGTTCCATGCAGTCTTCTACCATATTTTTTCTCAATATTTGCTGCATGCAAATGGAAAGGGTTCTTTTTCTCTAAGAATTTCTTAAGATTTCAGCTCTTTGACTGGCTACAGAGGCAGGATAGCAAGTACAACTTCATAGGAAAAAGGTTTTGTTAGCAGCAAATCTTCCTGATTATAATTTATGCAAATTCACTTTAAATACTACAGTCTGACTGCAAAATTCATTAAAACTCACCTTGTGCAGAATGGGCTGTATAAGTAAGACCGGCCTGATGTGACGTCTTGTCCAGCTGTGTTGTCTGTAAAATCTCCAAAGATGGCAATAGAAATCCTTTCTACATCAAACCTCCATGACAAATAAAAATGTGGGCATCCTATGCTTAAAAGTCTGAAGTGCAGGATTCTGATTTTAGGAATAGTTTTTCTTGTCGTGCTTGTCTACACATAGCATTTCAGCCATTTCTGTGAGTTATTAACATTACTTTTGAACAGTAGTAGTGTGTTTACAAATACTGAACTAGTTGCACAAGGGGAAAGATTTTCAAAGGGACCATTGTACACAGGGGTATCACCTGTAATGCTGTTCTGTGCTGCTAAATCAACAGCAGTTTGGGGGGTGTTAGCATGACTGATGGAGGAAAGGCTTGATCCTGCTTCAATCTATTCAATAGGAATTTTTTCCACTGATTTCAAGGCCAAATCTTTATGTGAAAAGTATCTTCTAAATAGCTGTTATCTTCCATGGCGCAATGGTTAAGGTTCTACTCTTGCCCAAGGAAACTGCCTCACATTAACCTGGATTAATAGAAACATTCTGGAGGAAAACAAAAGCATTTTAGAAAAGTCTGTGCTGGAACCTTTGTTTCCCACAATTGAAATAGCTCTGTGTAATCATTCAAAATTAGTCTAGAGTAAATAAAAAGGGCTGCCAGACTGCAGAAATTAGGACAGGCATGTCATAGGATGTAAGTTTTGAACCATGAAATATCACTTCTTGTGTGACAGGAGTCAGTTCAGGTGAGAGCACTAAAATCCTGGGGTGTTTTAACATTTTGAACATAAGTTTACAGGGGAGCAAAAACCCCACACTTATTTTGTCTCTGTAGATGTAAATGAGACATTAATTTTAAGTTCTGTTCTATTTGACTTGAAAGTTATTTTGAAAGAACAGCCATATAAAAGAAAAAAGTTTGCTACTGTAATACTGCTTCTCCACTAAAGAATTAAGCAGGGCTTGGGAATTTGCCAGAGCTTGTTGCTTTTGGCTCATTTCCAGTCAAGTTCTTAAGAAAGCTACCAACATGTTATTGCTGTTAATGTCTTTGTGATCAAACACCACAATCTGCAGAAAACATTAGAACTATGCTAATTTCCTCCCATAATTTTATCTGGTCAAAAACTGTAACTTAAGATTGCAGCAAAACATTTCAAGGGAAATGCCACAGTTTTTTTGTAAAGCTATGGATTATGAAGTTTTCTCTGAAATGTGGTCAGCCAAATACAAATGTAAGGGGTTCTGCTCGATGGACAGCTGACCACAGGAGCTCTGCAAAACTGACAAAGTGGCCTTACTTAATTAATTACATTAATTACAACAGCTTTTGTGACACTATCTATTTCTATAACCCTTGTTATAAACCCATTTCCTTAGTGTTAGTGCAGGCAGCTTTGAAAAATCAGGTCGAGTCAGGTAATCCGGCTGGAAAACTGCAGCCGTGAGGAAAGAATTTTAGGTGTTCACCTGAATGACACTGCCCTGTTTCCTGAGCTGCTGCAAGTCACTCATGGTCAGTCTCTCTGGTGCTGGCAGCTGTGATGCTCTTTCAGACAAGTTCATTAGAGGCCCTGCTGTTTTGTAGACTTGCTGAAGGACCAGTGCATCTGAAAAAATAGGATTGCTTTCACTTTGCAGTGGCTGTTTTGGATAAACTCACGGCAGCATTTTCCTATCACCTGCAGTCTTAAGAGGAGTATTTCAGAGAGAAAGTCTTGGAAGCTCGTACTGCTGTTAGATTACTGAGGGAAGCAGAAGGGCTTCAGGAGCCTGTCCACAATCACTCTGGCTACATGTTGTCTGTATGTAGAGCAGCTTCTGTGAACAGGTGATGGAACAGACAGGGAAATTCATCTAGCAGAAAAATTAACTGAGTTCTATTTCAGCTCAACACCTGTCTAAATTGCTGGGATGTACCAGCACAACAGATCTTAGAGGTGTGGAGAAGAAATTGACTTGGAAAAGAAGAAGAAAGTCTGAAATTTAATAATTTTCAAGCATGCATGTTAAAAAAGCAGTTTATCTTTTAAGACAGGCTTAGATTAGCCACTGTCATGGTATTTGGCATATTTGTAGAACAAGCAAAGAAATTTTTGCCTGCATGGTTTTAACTGAGAAGTGTAATCCTTTGCAGGAGTAAATATTTACTTTGACAAATTTTCTAAAAAATTTTGCTCAACTTTAAGTATTTTTAATGGGAAATACATCAGTAAGGCTACAGAGAAGATGGCTGCTGAGTGATCTAAAGGATCTAGAGTAAATTAGAAAAAAAAATAGTTAAAATACTTAAATGGAGTAGACCGAAATAACTGAAATAACCAGTGATAATTTTAAAAATGGTTGCTCAGAGAAATTGCAGGTATTGACAAAAAACTTTGACAAAGTAAATTAAAGACAAAATAAGAAAAAAGAAGCATGGCTTGGCACAGAGAAGTAAACAGGAAGAGTTCCAGTCAATGTAGTTGGAAAGAAATGCAAGAAGTTTTGAAAGAGATACCAACATCATCAAACTGGGTCAAATTTTCATAGAGAAAATTCTCACACAGAAAAGCTGTGTCTACTGGACTGTGCAAGTATGCAGTATTTTTGAGGATGTTCATTGCTTTTCCAGATGTGTTTTGTCCTTTGTGGTTTGGCTCAGATCAGAGGGACTAAAAGAAAGCACAGCATGTATCAGAGATGTGGGAAAGTTTCTTCACCCTTTGCAAACATTCCTCCAAACTGTAGCTGACTTGTAGTTACATACCATGTTATGAGAATCAAAGAATCAAGATGGTTTTCTTTTCTCATATTCATTTCAATTCTGTTCTTAGGAAATGTAAACTTTACCTTCTTGTCCCTGGCTGATCTCTTCTGTTTCAAGACAGCTTTTTCCACTAACAACTCCTGCTTAAGACTCTGCTTAATTAAGGTTATTATGTTTGTCATGTCATTGGATAGAGAATGGTGTTTCTTTTATGTGGAATTATGAGGGATATTTAGTCACACCTCTGCCATGGTTTTATCATATTCCTTAGGAAAATTGCTTACTTTGTTTTCAGTTCGTCATTGTTAGCGTGGGTATAAAAAAATTTATTTCAAGTAACAGTTACAATACTTCAGTTATTAATAAATAATACATTTTTGAACTATAAAAACAATGTTGTTTAATTTTTGGACAGTGGGAAGAGTGTGAAAAACAAGATTAAAGGAAGATGAAGAGAAAAAAGAAAATAATGGGTTCCAGATATCCATTAAGTGAACAGATTATCAAAGACTGATGATTACAAACTGGAGGGTTAAAAAACAAGTTGTTTTGCTTAGGTCAATAGAATACTGCGATATGATATTGGAATCAGTCCTTCTCAGCAGTACTGTTTACCATCTAGCAGTTTTAAGATTAACAAGAGTACTTAATCCTCAGACCTCTTCACTTTGAGTACCTCAGGAAACATTTTTGTTTCTATGGAAGGATAATTCCACTACATCTGTAAATGCTTGAAATGTTCTGCAGGTATTATTATTTTGTGTTAATTAATTTTTAAAATCAATGACACCACTTTTGGAAATTAAACTAAGAGAAATTTGTAAGTTAGAAATATTGACTCTGTAGGCTTGAGCCATATCTCAAAGAGCATTTCTTTGTATTTACTCAATTTACCAGTCATACTCTGGTAAAAGCTCTTCATTACCATGGTGCTAGTAAATAATTGTTTACTCATTGTCCTCTTTCATTTCTGCATTAGAAAAATAATTATACTACTACCAAGTCGATGAATGTCTTGATTTGCATCCCTTGTGCTGAGATTTTTTGAAAAACCTACCTCATAATTGCCTTTTTTATAGTTTTTCTAATTCTAAGGGCTTTTTTTCTGAAGGGTGACATCATGTACTGATTTTTTTTTTTTTTTTTTGGTGTGATAGAAGATGTGATTCAGTAATTCACTTCCAGGCTTTCCTGTCTCTTTGCCTTTTTTTTGACTTCCTGAAATGAGCTGCAGCATGGAGATACATTTAGATGAAAGGATAATTTCTTTTTAATGAGGTAGCTGTGACCCTCCACCTGCAGATACACTAATGATGCCATGATCATGCTAGTTTTGCTGAGCCAAAATATATTCTAAGCACATCAATTAGAGCATGAGTACTTACAAATGTCTCCTCTTTTGTCACTATTTCTGCAAAGCACACTATCGCTGTAGAGAGTCATTGTAGGCAACACCACAGGAGATGAACACCTATTTTAAAAAACATACTGAGAAAGGAGGCTGTGCTCATTTTCCAGATGAGGAATTCAACAAAAAGGGCACAGCTTCATCAGAGAGCACAGCAGGCCCCTCTGCACATCTCATCTGCTGAAGGAAAATTTGCAAGGGAAATTAGAGCAAATACAGAATACTGCTTTACGTGAAACTGGGCAGAGACAGGACCATGTCCACTGGCATGCTCTGTGCACACAGCAGGACCAACCAGCAGCTGGTTCTTCAGTGTCCTGGGGTCTGCCTGCCCATGGAGGTGCTCCCTGTCCCCCTCTCAAGAGCTGGGACTTGGTCCCTCCTGCAGCACCAGTGGCCTGGCTCCTGTGCTGTGCAGATGGGGTAAAACAGGGAGGAAGGCACTTGTGGGTCCTCCCTGGTAACTCACTCTCCCCAAATGCAAAGCTTGGAAGGCACGACAGTTCATTCATTGTCTGGGGGATCAACTTGTTTTCCTCAGTAAAAAAATATAGCCTGCAGATGTGTGGTGCCTTTTGGACGAGCTGCTGACTTGATGTTCAAGTTGAAGAGAATAGTAAATGACCCGAAAAACAGAGCAGTAATTTTGTTTTGGTATTTTACTTAGTAGCTGTAGTAAGTGTGCACAGGACATATATATGAGTCTTGTCTTAAACCTGAGGTAGAGAGTTGTTTCCTTTAGTGAAGAAATTTACATTTTTATTGTGCTTTAGCCAAGTGGTGACACTTTACACGTGCAAATTGATGTGCAATGTGAGAACAAGGCCTTGCAAAATCTTAGCATCCTTTTTCTTCCTATCTGCTGAGCATGTATAGAATTATGAAAAACGATATTTCATTTGGTACCTGCATCTGTATTTTAAATTCCTCTTTGGACATACGTGGAAATGGTTGTTAGAAACATCCCATGCCTTTTGTAAATAAAATATAATTAAAATGTGATGGAATGAAAAAGCTTATAAAGTGTTTAAAGAACCCACCATGGGCTGCATTATTGGATAGTCTCTTATTTTAAAATGCAAGTGGTATCTTTATTAGTACAGCAACTTTTTTGGAGGCTCTATACTGAAAAATCAATTTTCCTGTTGCTAATTATTATTTTCAGAACACTTGTGGTCTGAAATATCTGTATTTTACCCAGATATTTGTTCCATATCTCAGATAATGACTGAGATATGGAACAAACGTATTTCTAATTTTCTGTCTTGAATAACTCTACAAACTTATTTTATTTAAAAGATTTTTATCCATATGGTGCCTTTCCCTGAAGCAAAAAGATTTTGTTCTGTTTTCTTTTTAGGAAGGAGGCGCAGCTGGATGAAGAGGGACAGTTTCTGGTCAGAATAATTTATGATGATTCCAAAACCTATGATCTCGTTGCAGCTGCAAGCAAGGTCCTTAGTAAGTAATACAGATATCTTCTTTGCCCATTTATTACAAAAAGTAATACCCCCAAATTTGGGGGGGTGGTATGTGTTAGCAGAGAGGAACAGGATTTAGCACAGGGGAAGTGAAAATAGAGCATTGGTCAGAGATTTTTTTAAAATCTTAGGAGAAAGAATTGTATTTCTTTTATTTCTTGAAGAAAATTTTACTCCTTTTATTGCTTGAAATTATTTTATTATTTCCAAAGTATTCCATCTTAAGCTGGAGAAATATACCTCACCGACACAACATGGGCAGTATAACAAGCAGTCATGAAGTAACAACATCCTGCTGCAATTGCCTTCCAACACATCCAAGTTTCAACCACTGCTGCAAGAGCAGTGAATGAATGAATGAATGAATCCTTGATCTCTGCTGAAGAACAGTGCTGAGTCACAGAAATGCTTGTGGCATGGACACATTTCATTTAGTTGCATATCAGCCATTGATTTGGGCTGCATTCATTTTCAATCATTGCAGCTCTGGTCTGGAATTTGAAAGGCAGAATTATGCACATCAGCATTATTTTATCTGCAGACCCAAGTGCAGTATGAAATTGTTCTGCATCAGTAATTAGCCAAGAATCTATAAGACTGATGACTGTAGTAATGTTGAATTGGAGCAGCTGATGTGGTTTCATGCTGTTGTAAATTAGAATTAACTCTGATGAGGCAAGCACTACTAACAACCAAGTTCCTTTATTTTAAAGACGTGATTCATTTTTCTGCATCAAAATCTAAATGCTGTACGTGTGTGAAACATATGATGCAGTGAAGTAATAAGGTAATCGGTGAATCCTAATGAAATTCCTGTATTTCGTGGTATAGAATACTCAGGATTTACAGGATACTCAGTATTTACCATATGAACCCTGAATTTTGCTTTGTTCTTGACCTACTGCATCTGGGTAGTGCTTATGAATACAAGAGTAAAGAAGTAAGCAACTGCATGAAATACAGTGTTTGGACTGAATCATATTTTCCTGTTTTAACTAGATCTAAATGCTGGGGAAATTCTTCAAATGTTTGGGAAGATGTTTTTTGTGTTTTGTCAAGAATCTGGTTATGATACAATTCTACGTGTCTTGGGCTCAAACGTCAGAGAGTTTTTGCAGGTAAGAATTTCATGCCATATTACTTCAGATACTAGACAGAATTATGGCCTAGTCAACAGAAATTAACTCTGAAATTCCAAAGGGAAATTTGGAAAAGGAGTATTCATATGCAGCAAATTTGGGGGGGTGGTATGTGTTAAGTGGAAAGACTTACCTTATTTATTGTAACAGGAAATGTGATATTCAGGTTTTATGACATTTCTTCTGTTATCTGTGACTAATTAGCAATACTGGATATTTCTAATAGTATGTTATGTACAGACCTAGGGCTTACAACAGCTTATCTCTTAAGGTGTTATCCATCATCCATGAACTGAAGGTGGGATCCTGCAAGACAGCATGATACTGTACTATAAACAGAAACAAAATAAAAATTATTCTTTAATAACATGGAAGAAATGTGAGATCTTCTCTAAAGTGTTATTTCGAAGTGTAGAAAAATGACCTTCCCTTTTTTGTCACCTGAAGATTGTTCACTTCAGTAAGCATTTTCTATTTAAGATTTGTGATCTGTATCACTCTTGGAGAGATTTGTGTACTGTAATGAGGTTAAAAGCATTGCACTGAAGATCGCCCAAAAGCTAACTGTTAAAACTACTGATTTTCTTTGAAAATGTAGTAGCCTCTTGTCATCTGTACCCTTAAAATCTCTCTAGCATTAAGGGAAAAAGAATCAGTTTGCTGGGTTACTTGAATATGTAATTGTGTGTCTCAATGGCCCAAAACCTGCATCATTCTAGGGCATCTTAGATGCAGTCAACCCAGACTTCTTGTACAAATCCCACAAACTGTAGTTGCTGGGCAGACAGGGTAGGTGTATGTTGCAACGTGCATATCATGAGTAATCTGTAAACTACTGTCTGTCTACAGACAGTCGTCCTTTATATTTTATAGCTTCATTCACAGGCTGCTCTCAAAGCAAGCCTTCAGATAAAAGTCATTTCCAAGGATAACTCATGTACTGAACTTGTGGCTAAGGCTGAGCAAGAATAAGGGAGGAAAGAAAAGGTGTAGCTGGCCTGTTGTGTCATCCCTTTGGTTACTCACGTATGGGCCACAAATACAGATACTGTTTGCTTTCCCTCATGCCCTTTCCCATCTAATATATTTCTCTTTTCATTCCTTACCACATGTGCTGGTGAAAGGACTGGGCATGTTTGTTATACACACCAAACATCTATAAAAGTGGAAATGGCTTACATTTATATTCTTCTAATGACAGCATTTTAAGCTGCTTTGTTTGAATTTCAGTGTTAACAGATGACATTGGCTATTATATACTTTTCTAAATGTTAACAGGACTAATGTAGTAGTAGCTGTGCCAGAAGTGTACTTTTTAGCTTTTTATTACAATGGAAAATCAACATTATCTGTGATTTATTACTTTTGCATCTTCCAGCAGTCATATTAGGTCAGGAAACTACTTTATATATCTGTTAAAAAATAGGTGCAGGTTGGGTTTAATGTCCCAAACTTTTCTCAGGTTCTTAAAATACATAATAGAGTTCCAAAAGGTGCTTCTTGAAACGTATACTCAGTCCAGGATATATACAAAATAATTGAGAACTGCAACTTTTTTAAATATATGAAAATAAACCTCACATTTATGTTCTGTTTCCTTCGACATCTCAAGAAAATTTATTTTATTCATAGTTGAAACACAGTACTTAGCTTCATGAAGGAGGAAAATAAGAGGGGCAACTAAATCAAATATTTATGTGAAAAACACAAGCATGGAAAATTTGCAAATCATGTTGAAAGACACTGTGCCAAAGAGAAGCAGTGTGAAAAGAGGTACCTCCTAAGAAACTTAAAGTGTGCTTTCTATTATTCTATTATTCTATTATTCTATTATTCTATTATTCTATTTCTATTCAATTTAGTTGCTTTCTATTGAATGAAAATTAGGAATTTTTTACATGGCTATTTGGGTTTCTGTGATTGCAGTGCAATAAAATTCAGAGATTAACTCCTCTTTTAGATAAGTCTCCTGGTGCTGCGTACCACACAGCATTGAACAGCGTATCTTTGTATTTCAGGTGCCAACCACAACTCTCACTTTCAGATCAGGATCAGCCCCATTTAGTGTGACTGCTTGTTCTTGCTTGGAGATTCCCTCGTGTTTCCCCATGGAGCTGATCACTGTTCCTCATAGCTCTAAAATTGATTCTTTGGTCCCAGCACAAGCCCTGGCATACATCTGAGCAGGAGCTGAGAATTCAGAGAGAGAGAGAGCTTAGCTATTATAATATGTACCTGACCTCACCTCTGGCTCACAGCATGTGAACATGGTACAATAAAAAAAGATATTTGTTCTTTCAGAAGCTGCAATATCAATTTAGAATTGATTGAACACAACAAAAAAGTAGGAGTAGGAGTAGGAGTAACAATGACAGTGTCTAGATCTAGGGGTGATTTCAGATCCATGGTCTGGAAAAACATGTCTACTCCTTGACTATGTGTTGGAGCGAGGTTTTGAATACAGTGAGCTGTAGGTCCCCACTCTGGAAGATTAGAGAGTAAAAACTGAAGGACATACCACATAGGCTTCACCTGTGACACTGCTTTGACAAAGTCAGCAGTAAAGGAGTAGAAGGGTGGCAAAGTGGTTTTGCAGACTGGGGCTACTGCCAGTTGTTAAGTCACACTTGTGCCAGACTTAAATGTTAATACTTACACAACCATTTTACAACAGTTCTGTCCTTGACACTGGCTATTCCCTGTTTGAAATTCTTCAGCTGGTGAGTGTGTAACTGAAATATTATCATCTTTTCCCATGCATCTCCTTAGGTTTTTTTTCCAAAGGTCAATACATCCCAGCTGCTTATGAGGTGTATGTACTGAAACTGCGGTTCTGCATGCAGTTAAGGAGATGGCAGGGCAGTCTTTCAGAGCCAGTCATCTCTCTTGCTCTTTTCTCATTCACACTCTTTCAAAGCAGTCTCTTCCAATTTCATTGTCTTGAACTCTGCAAAGTTCTTAGAGAATTTGCCTTGAAGCATTATGTATTTTTGTCAATACCCACTAACAGCTGGAATGAATTGACACCCAGATTGTTGCCTCTTCATGTTGTGAATTGGAGATGTTGATATAGCAACAAAAACATGATTTTGAAGCAGGCTAAAAAACTGAAGGAGGAAATTCCAGGCTAAGTGCATCCCACGGAATTCATTGCTAAGAGTGTCATTTTGTCTGGAGGTCTCCAGGAGAAGAGGCAGCTGTTCAAGCACTTCACAGCTCACATGAAAACAAGTTCAGTATGCTTCCACAAATTTGATGATCGACAGATGCTCATGAAAGGTGGAGAATTTCCCAGACAGCACACTGAAAATATTTTCACTTCACTTCCTATGTTGGCAGAAAACAATATGCAAAGCTTGGTGGTAGCAGTCGCTTGCAGGGCAGTGAGAGAACATTTAAAATATGCAGTAATGTTCTGGACTTAAGATGTAAAGAGTTGTATGAACTTTACATACTAAATAAAAGTTGTGGGTTGCAACTCTATTCTACAAACTAGGTTGCTCTTTCTATGTTAAATATACAGTAAGTAGCAACTTGGTGCCTTGATAATTGCTTCACAATTGAAGTTGAATCTAGTGTTGTGTTTTAAGTGGGATTTTGGTCTTAGCGTTCTCTTTAATGTCCTTATTAGGTGTGCCTCTCTGTTTACAATTTAGCTTTCCTCTCCAGATCACAATTTGTCTGGTTAAAATTTAAAGTTAAATACATGAGAATTCTGTGACAGTAGCAGGAAAAAAAATCCCTTTCCTGAACAACTTCTTCTGAGACATTATTATGGCAACTGTGATATTTTTGTTTAGTTCTGTGGAGTTTTTCAATTATTGTCAAAGAAAAGTTATATTTGAATTTGGTCTTCCAGGCATTTAAATCTTTACTTTAAAATTTGAACTTTGTCAGTCCCTGTAAACTTGATTCTTATGGTGTCAGAACTAGGCTTTTTCATTGATAATAGTAGAAAGATTTATGTTTTTTATTCAGACATGCTTATTAATATTTGATTCCTGAACTAATATTTGAAGAGGAGATTATAGAGACTAGAATTGGAAGGAATGAAACTGGATGAGGTACCAGACTGAAAAACACACAGAAGGTCTTCAATCATCTGAATGTTTCAAAATACAGCATAATCAAGCATGACTTCTTACCATCTGGAATAATTTATAATAGTCCTAATTTTTATGCCATTCATTGTTCAAATGTTGCCACAGCAGATAGAACATTTCGGGCTACCTGAAAAGCCTGCTGTGATGACAGTTCTACAGAGAATAAGGCAAATGTGTAGAAGTATGAGCAGTAGGAGAAAGGGGATGTTCAGATTGGACAAAATATGTGCTTATTTTCTTCATAAATAGTAAGTGAATGCCTTATAATCATCTTTTTATTTTCTTCTTGCAGAACCTGGATGCTTTGCATGACCACCTGGCTACTATTTACCCGGGTATGCGAGCGCCTTCCTTTAGGTGCACTGACGCGGAGAAGGGGAAGGGACTCATTCTGCATTACTATTCAGAAAGAGAAGGTCTGCAGGATATTGTCATTGGAATCATCAAAACAGTAGCTCAACAGATCCATGGTACAGAAATAGATATGAAGGTAATGTCTGAAGTGATATGTCAATAGGAGAAAAACAAGGAAGTCAAAAGTGAAGTGATGGCAAATGGTAATTTTCATTGTTGCTGTCTGCTCTGAAGAAGTGGCATCAGTACTGACTCTCAGGAAGAGCCATCATCGTTTGTATTGCTTGAAGGACACATCAGCCATGTGCTAAGAAGGCTAGCTCTAATTGGCAGGCAGACCCAACTGGGAACAGTACAGAACAATATTCCCTTATTCAGAAAAGGATTGGAAAGAGGACATGTAAAGAAATTAGATACTGGCTTATTTGGGGTGCTTTTTTCCCCCTTTATTTTATGTTTGGCATATATTTCTTACTGTCTTCTCTGAGAACATGAACATTTCCTCTTTGTCCTAGATTCTTCATCTGTGTGCAGACTGTGAGGCTGATGTGCATTGATGAGGCCTGGGTAGCAAGCAGTGTTTTCCTTCCAGCCAGCATGCCAGGTTCTTCCCAGAAAAACATACATGTTTGTGGGTTTCTTGCTGTCATTGTGTGGAAGTATGACTGGATATGCACCTAAAACCCCAGAAGTGAAAAAATGTTCCTCAGTGACAGAGTTTATGTAATGACATGTTTGCTCAGTCACTTGTGAAATGAGGAAGAGGTTTCTGCTTTGTCCATACAGAGCAACAGAAAGATTTAATTGATCAGACCTTGCATATATAATAGTATAAAATCAGAGTTTCATCCAAAGTGTAGATATATGTGGAGGGAGAAACAAAAAATGAAAGCTTTTTTCTATTAGAAATACTGCAATTGATATAATTTTTTTCATCAAGTAGAAAATAATCTAAGCAGGTACACCAATCATTCTTTGGGTTTTTAAAATATTCCTTCTGTAAGTATTCATTATTTTATCACAAAAACATGACCTTACTCAGGTAAGAGATTTGCAAGCAATCCAATGACAATGATCTTTGTACTGCTATATTGGAATATTTGCCTTCTAGGTTTCCTGTTCTAAGCTAGCTCAGGTTTATAGTAGATGTCTATTTGTGTATAGTGTGGTGATATACTTGTGTCCTTGTTTAGATCATGTTTTGTAGAAAACCACAGCTCAAACTTTTGCAGCAGGTGTTAGTAATCAGATACAGAAGGATACAACAGAATCAAAACAATCCTCTTTTTAGATCCCTGTTTATTTGAAGTGTTGAGACAGACAAGAAGGACCATGTTGGAAAGTTGGCTGCAAAAGTGGTGAAGCTGTTGCTTGACAAGCATTTCTTTTGGTAGCACAGGCAGCTTAAGCAGTTCCTGTTCTCTCAGTGCTCAGGCTTGTCCTACAGCAGCTTCTTCAGCTGTGCCTTCCAGCTGGTGTCAAGTTATAAAATAAACTATACTGAGGAAATGAGCTGGGCTCAAAACAACAGGTTTTTTTTTGATTTTTTTTTAACCTTCATGTGTTCCTTTACATGGTTCAGAGTTCTGTCTTTCACAGAGCCACACAGGGGCAAAAGTGATCCATGGAGCAGAGAAATCTGGGTTGTCCAAAGCAGCTAGCAGCACAGACTTTTGATAAACTGTGCTCTCAGTCTGAAGGTTACTTTGCTGAGAAAATTGTATTAATATCCATCTAGAACTTCTCACAAATAATGTATGTTCTAAAGAGGTTTAAATATTTATTATGTATTTACTTCTTATTTTAATTTGACTTTTTAAGGCTTTTCTGGAAATTTTACTGTTGTACTGTAAGTAAATAGATACTTAATAATATTAGTCATACCAAATATTAGTCAACTAGAAATGAATGCCATGTCTAATTTAAATCTACACTATTCTTCTAGACTGAGGTAAAAGCACATAGGTGCCTAAAAATAGTATTAACCTCTAAACTGAAGAAAGTGTATATTATCCTAATTTGCCTGTTACCCCAGTTTTTAATCTTTTCCCTGTTAGAAAGTCAGGTACCTTTAACCCTGAACTTTTTCATGTCTCTCCTGATTAATATAGCCTATGTCTTGACATCTCTAAGGCATTACACACTTATGTACTCTACAGGTACTCAGAAACTTTAGTGGTATATAACAGAGAATTGATTCTCTAAGGTGAGAGTGCTGAAATTTATAGCTTATCCACAGACAATGAAAGTCTTCCTCCATTACTCCACAGGTCAGATATTAATCATGAATGGTATGGAGTGAAGGTGTTAAAATAAAGTCTGGCATTGTAATAACTAGGTAGTTTTACTGTTCAAAATACTGAGAATAGGAGAAAAAATAGACCAACTTCTTTCATCTTCATTCTTTGCCTCATAATTTAGTAAATTAATGCTTTTGTATTTTAATCTGTTAGCAACGCATTGTTTGAAGCAGCACAGCACAGAAAAACAATGAAATTGCTTTTCATTCCTTCAGTTTTTGTGGACCAATCAGTGCCTCTACTGTAAAATTTTTGGTTTGGGCCTCAGTTAGAATTTTGCCTAAGGAAGAATGGGGTTTTTTTTTGAATCTGATAAGAAATTTCAGTGCCTAGCCCAAAGTTTCCAGTGTTGTTACAGGAGTCATCTTCTGTCTTGCAAAAAGAGATTCCTGAGTTGTCCTTTCAAATTTCTTTATCCAAACCATTTACATAACAGTCCAACACAGGACTGACTTAGTAAGTTCTGCAGTTCTCTTTATATTAGTGTAATGTTGATATCTGCAGTTTGATGTTTAACACTTCTTTATCCACTTTTCTTCTCCATCTGTTTTGAACAAATGCTTATATAAATCTGCTTGAGAGAATTCATGATTCTAAGTCTGTATTTTCATGAAACTTTGTGTGAATTTGTCTAATATATTACAAGTCTCCGTGAAAGTGGTAGCAGATCTTAATTGTTTTTGACAATGCTGGTTTTGTTTCATTAAGTGGTTAGATTTTGTTTCATGGGTTACAGAGTGGCTGAGGTTGGAAGGGACCTCTGGAGGTCATTTTTTTCAACCTCACCTGCTCATGCCCAGCCACCTAGGGCCAGTTGTTCTGAACCATCTTTCAGCTATCTCTAGGGATGGAGACTGCAAATTCTTTGGACAACAGGTGCCAGTGCTCCATCTCTCTCACAGTAGAAAAGTGTTTCCTGGTGTTCGGACAACACCTCCTGTGTTTCAGGTTGTGCTCATTGCCTCTTGTCCTGGCACTGGGCACCACTGAAGAGAGCCTGGCTCCATCCTCTCTTCACCCTCCCTTCAGGTGTTTGTGTGCATGGATGAGATCCTGCTGAGCCATCTGTTCTCCAGGCTGAACAGTGCTGGCTGTCTCAGCCTTTCCTCTTGTGAGAGATGCTCCAGTGCTTTGATCATCTTGGAGGCCCTGCCTAGGGGGAGTGGACTCTGTCTTGTAGCTCTGTATCTCTCTGGTACTGAGGAGCCCATGGCTGGACACAGCACTCCCATTGTGGCCGTTCCAGTGCTGAGGAGAGGAAAAGGATCACTTTCCTCAACCTGTGGAGAAAACCAGCTAATGATCACAAGAGGAAACTAAATATTAAGAAAAATACTGTTCTGGTTTTGTCCCACATTGTTTCTTTGGGTGGAGAAATAGCTAAATAGAAAAAAAAAAGTTTTAGTTTTATCACCTTTCTTCAGTCTCACACAAAACAATTTTGTAAATATAAATATAAAACAATACATCTTCTGAAATAAAGTAGGACCTCCTTTTTTCCAGAATGGTGTCCTTCAGGAAATGTGCATTCTCTTTTGACACCTGGAGTATGTGTGTGTGGAAGGAAAGGGGGGATGGGGGAAGAGGCATCATTTTGTTTCTTTTAAGTGGTGTTAGCACTGAAAGGAAACCAATTTATTTTGAATTTGGATTCAAGATTCCATTTCAATAGTTCAAGAAAACCCAAGTTGACATTAATTTATTTATTAGTTCAAATCCAATTTGCCTTCTCTGATACGGTAATCAATTTTTAGCAAATAGAGCTAAGACGGTATCATTTTGCAGCAGATATTGTCTCAAAAGTTGTTGCTAGCTTTGTGTATGCACTAAGAGTATTCATGTTCTGCCAGTCTCAGTATGAGAACTAAAAAATCATCACAGTGCTGGTGACAAACTTTGTCATGAGATCTCTGTTAGCAGCCTACTGGCTATGCCTTCTCTTGCTTCACTTGTCAGAGGTTGTTTGTATATAAATGAGGGTGACCTGTGAAGGTGAAGTCAGGACAGGGATTCCCTCAAGGCTACTAATGGTGTGGGTCAACAAAGAATGTTGTACATAATCCAGTAAAGCCCAAAAATCTGTTGGGAGAGTGGACTTATGCAGTTCTGTTTCTTGAGAGCAGACTATCAAAATATTTTACATAGGGAAGATGTTTTACAATATAAAATGAGAAAAGAACAGGGGAAATTCTTGACAGGATGGCAATTTCAGGCTTACTATCGGCAGTGTAAAAAAACCAAGTGAATTTTTAGATCAGCTGGAGAGCTGATCTAAAAACTACTTGGGCACTTGTCATGGAGGACAAGCAGTACTGGTCCACACATTAAAATGCTAACTGTGTGTGAAGATAAGTCAGTCATGGAGCATGATCAACCTCTAATTTTGGCACTGGGGCAGTTGTAAACTTCACTATCTCCAGGCACAGTGGTTTGGTGCAGAGAGACAGTCTGCACTGAAACCAGCTGCCAGGGGAAGATATCCTCATGGTTCTATCTTTGGGTATGCAAAACTGAAAGTGGTGCCATTTCCACAGTGAACTCCTTTGTCTTGGCATCATTCTGAAACAGCTAGAGTGAGCTTTACTAAGCAGCATTGCACAGTCAGTTTTGATCAGAAGAGATCAAAAATTTCATCCTGTATTGACCTTTAAGGGGCAAAACCCCTCTGTTTTTGTATTAATTTTCACATTCTCATCAAAAAGATCCCTGTCCAAGGACATTTTATCCTGCCATGCTGAGATATGAGTGTGTCCTGGGGATATGCTCAGATCTACAGAACTGAGTCTTGTAGACACATCAATGACAGCTTAACAGATAGCATGTGCTCATTATATATTCTGTATCACAGCAATACTTGATTTAATATCTTGTGTGAAGCTCCAAATACATTAAACCACATCCATTTTAAAATAACTTTTCTCTGAATTGTCATTCCATGAAATATTGGTGTGACTTTTCATTTGATTAGGCAAGGACAAACGCTGAAGGTACATCTCCTGGAAGGCACAGGCAGGTTAGCAGTTATATATTCTCTTTGAAACCAAGAGAGTGATTTCTCCTTTCAATTTTAACTGCAGTTACTATGGTGATTGAGCTCTTAGACGTTGTGAACTGATGTCACTTCACCAGCTAAGACTGCAGGGGGAGGAAGAATTAGACTTGATTGCTGGCATTGTTGTTTTGTGACTGATCCTTGATTTGTCAAGCATTTATCAGAGGCTTCTTTACCATTATTTAAATGATACTGAAATTGTGTGGCTTGCAAACTTTGCTTGCAGAATGAAACAGTAGATAAGTTCTATTCTACTTAAGCTTAGCAGAGTATCTTGTGCCAGAAAAATATCTGGCCAGTTAGGCTGGATCTGTAGGTGCAAGGGTGAAGGAATAGAATTTAACATCTTACATTAACGGTCAAAAGAGCTTATTTTAAATTTGCTGACAAGGTGGATAAAGTAATGAGATAGGAAGATTAGATAGTTCATAAGTTACATGAGCAGAAAAGACATCATGAAATTGCATATCCATTGGGAAGTTAATTAAGGATACATCAGTAGATTTCCTAGCCTGGAGAAGGGTATGATTAAAGCATCTGTTAATAAGTGTCTGTGCATGAATGATCAGAATAAAATTGCCTAAACCAGCCATGTCCACAGCATATCATGTTTACCAGGATATGCAGCTGGTACTGTGTCTGTCTTGTAGGTCTGACACATGTCCATGTGTTTGGCCTGGTGTTCATTTGCTGCATTAACATGTTGCACTGCACTAACAGCAATCATTTCTGGATGCCCTGGAGCCTCATCAAAAATAGTTTTTCAAATGAACTTGAAGATGCTTGGGAAATTTGCAGCTTGGCACTGTTACTGGCACAGTTCTAATCTGTAAAGGTTAGGAAAATAGCACAGCATGTGCAAGGACTGACTTTGTTACTGTGTGAGCTTGTAGGATCTGCAGAAGGTCACAGCTCAAACTAGTTAGACATCTTGAAGCATGTAGCAGTTTTATTTTTATAGGTGATTTTTTTTAATCTAAACCTGAGTTTTGTTCACTGATGCATCATTCATTTCTAATAAATGAAATAAAATGAGAAGTTATTAAAAACCACCTGTTAGGTGCTGCATGGTAGCAGAAAAAAGTCTGTAAGTACAAGTTGGTAACAGAATACTCATGTGTGGTGAGTAAGATGGCTATAAGGAGATAATATATCTGGAAGGTGATGTGCTATTAATATGAACATTTCCTTAAAAATTATTAGCTTCTTTAAAATCAGCTTTGCTGAATTAAGGCTTTCATCCAAAATATGCAGGTTTTTTTTCAATTTGTGGCAAGAGCAACACTTTGAAGATCCGAGACTAGAAATGATCTGGAAGCATAGATCAGTTCTAGAGATAAATCTTCACAATTTGAAAAAGATTTCTGTGTGTAATCTCAGCCATCTCTGTCCACAATAACAGTGCTATTAAAGTAAAACCTGTGGGAGTGTGCATGAGTGATAGAAAGTAAGAACTAAGACTGTTAACTGCATTCTGATAATCTTCAATATGACCACAGTCTCTCGTAATTTCAGGGATAATAATTTAAAGGAAGATCTGGAAAACCTTTAAACACTGAATTCAGAGGAAAACTAGGTGCCCATCTACTATGTTCCACTCTCTTAGACAAGCCCACTTAATGTGTTTTCCTCAGATGACCACTGTATTTTTTTTCTGAGGCTTACGCCTTATTAGGTCATAATTTCCCACTTCTCTTTGTCACACACTGACATATGGATTACTAATACAGTTTCTTGAGGCAGTTAAGTTTTATCATCACCAGCATTTGAATTTATTTGTACATCTGGCTTTGGTTACCTACATTAGCTGGTAAATTGAGTAGGCTGATCTTTATCTAAGTTACTTACATAAGTAAAAGAAAAAGAAGAATAATGCAGCACACAGCTATAGAGCACCTAAATTGGGCTCTTGCTCCAGACGGTCCTCCAGAAAAGCCTCTTTCCTTCAAATGAGTAGTCAATTTGTAGATCAAAAAACACTGCCACTTTAAATTAAACATAATTTAACAATAAAATACTGGGTTTTTGTTTTGCACTCCTTCACTTTTATAGGAACAAATAAAGGTATCAGCACTCCCCAACCTATCTACTAGTATTTTTGGTGATTTTGGAGAACCAGTATTTTATAAACTTAACAACTTAAGGATCAATTGCAGTGTTTGTGCATATCTGTTCTGTTTTCAAATTGTAACTGTTAATCTCTGTGGTTAAGACTACGTATAAAGGGCAAAATCAGAATGCCTTAGAGATTTTAAGAATTTTTTTTTTTGCTCCAGTGATTTTTATGATCAGAGTCAGCATGAAAGTAGAATTAGGTGGAACACGTTCCAGAAAATTGCTGCTAAACAATACCATGTAAATAGAGTTGTTCTTTTCCAATCATTAAGTCTAATTAAATTTTAAAAGAAGTGAATTTGGCTTCTCAGGGTAAATGATGTTATTCTACTAGTTATTACCGTAAATTATGTTGCCATACATGACTCTTGCTGCAAACAAAATAATCCTTAGAAATTTCATATTTTTTACTAACTTTGAGTAAAATTACTGAAGAGTGTAATGCTGTGTCTTAAGGACACCTTTCTGATATACACTGATGTAGATGATTCTAGTTTTGCTGTCATTTCCTTTAATATGGAATACATCCCAGAGAAGATTTTAATTACTTTTAGTTTTGTCTGTTGGCTCTGATCTTGCAGTCTGCTGGAATGTATAAGGACTGTATATCCTAGCATCTACTCCATCCACTTTCCTTCTTGCTGTCAGTGACATGCCCACCCTCTTAGCACTATTTAGTCATCACTAAACAGTCAGCATTATTTGCTGTTCTGTTATAGACCCTGCAAACAGCTTTGGTCAAAATAAGGATTCAAGACTTACACAGGTTCATTTCAGGGGAAGGGACTACCCTGTTTTCTGGTAAGTACCAGTAAAAGCAAGCACAGCCTGAGCCTTGAGCTCTCATTTCAGGATTTGAATTTCACTCACGCTTAATAAATTGTATTTGGGTGATCGTCAGTATGTGATTCAGTGGAGAAATGCATAAAGTGTATATTCTCTTCCATTCAGTTGGCAGAGAGCCAACTGTGGCTAAGCAAAGGCTTAGTTATTCACCTGAAATTACAAAGGCTATGAAATCAGAAATTCTTATTAGAACGCAGTTTTTTCCAAGATGTAAATATAATTCTTGAATATCTTTCTCCTGTAAATACATTCCCATCTCCATAGTAGCATTCCAGTTACTACTGAGTAGCAAAGTTTTCAGTTTTTCATTTTTTCTTAATTTCTCTAGGTTATTCAACAGAGAAATGAGGAGTGTGACCACATTCAATTTTTAATTGAAGAGAAAGAGTCTAAAGAAGAAGACTACTATGAGGACCTTGACAGATTTGAAGAAAATGGTACCCAAGAGTCTCGCATCAGTCCCTATACTTTCTGCAAGGCATTTCCTTTCCACATCATATTTGACAGAGATCTGGTGGTCACACAATGTGGCAATGCTATATACAGAGTCCTTCCACAGGTTAGATGATTCTTATGCATGGATAGCCATAGAAAATTCATAGTGATAGATGCTTCACAGGTTAAATTTAAAGATGTATAAAATAGATTTAGGATTCTTTGTCTAAAGAGCATTCCAATGTAAGTGTATAATATTTACAAAATTGTGCTTCTCTTGTTAGAAAAAGGACTTGAAAATAGCTGAATTCTACAACAGCTTTGTTCCTATGGTCATGTCCATATGCAGTAAGAGAATAAAAAACTTGTGATTCAGTGGAGAAATGCATAAAGTGTATATTCTCTTCCATTCAGTATTGTCATCTAAGAAAATGGAATATAATTGCTCTATGTATATTGTTATTATAAAGCATAACAGTCTGTTTTTCTTTTTTCTGTTTTTTAATATTCTAGCTGCAGCCAGGAAATTGCAGTCTGTTGTCAGTTTTCTCCTTGGTCCGGCCTCATATTGATATCAGCTTCCATGGAATCCTGTCCCATATCAATACAGTTTTCGTACTGAGGACTAAGGTAACTAGAGAATATTTTCCCAGCTTTTCTTTAAGGAAGTGTGCTTTGGAGAGATAAGAAGTCCAAAAAGCTCAGAAGTCTTCAGAGAAAATTCTCTGTAGTATGCTCAGACTTTTTTGAGTCTTGAGCTGAGAGAGGTATGTGAATTCTCACAAATTCACAGGTATGAATTTGTGAGAAGCTGTTAAGCAGAATGTTTTATAGGAATGGTGAAGTTAATGTACTTCATGTCTGATGCTTTCCCTGCAAGGAGCCAGTTTAGTGTATGGTGTTGTATCAAAGCCAATGTAGAAGGAGTGAATGTAAAGAAAGAGACCATGCTTTGTGTCTTCAAGGTAGCAAATCATAGTATTAAAATACAGGTAGTGCATGGTGTTCAAATGAGAAATTATTCAGGGTTTAATGTGAGCTGTAAGTCTATTCCCAATATTCTGACTGCCTTTGTAGTGAATGCACTTACATGCTAGGCCTGGTGCATAATGCACCATTGCCCTTTGCACAATTGTGGCTTTTCATCACCAGGAGGGGCTGTTGGATGTGGAAAAGTTGGAGTGTGAAGATGAACTGACTGGCACAGAAATCAGCTGCTTACGCCTCAAAGGGCAAATGATCTACTTGCCTGAAGCAGACAGCATTCTCTTTCTTTGTTCACCAAGGTACTTTAAATCTAGAGAGTTCTATAGTACTGATTTTCATTTTACAATTACTAATTTTAAGAACACTTACGAGAGTAGTATTACAGAGACTAATTGGTTTGAGTGTTGATTTAATTGGTTTTGATGTGTTTATACTAAAAGAGGTAGGAGCATTTAAACATTGGAACTTGATTGATTATTAAATACTCAATATAAATATTGGCTTACTTTGGTCCAGTTTGTACAAATGGTTATTCCTCATATTCAGGGTTTTTTTGCAAGTTTTATCCTTTGGTTTTTACTCAGAGAGTGCTAAGGAATGTGACAATGGTTTGGTTTTCTATGTTGATCCATGGATGTTTGCAGTAGTCTTAGTGTAATAGATTGGTGATAAAGAAGTAGTTGGAATGGAGGATTGAATGGAAAGATTCTTTACATAATCTCACTTTGTGTACCGAAGTACATACAGTTGATACGTTCATGGAACTCTTTGTGAGTATTCTGTATTTAAACACAAAAGTCAGGAGCTGTGGGTTAAAATGAATGATCACATAGATGGTGTTTCATAGAAGGGATATGTTCTACAGCTCATCACAAGTTCAGAAGCTTCATCTCTCTACTGTTGCTCAGCAGACTCTGTTGTTTATTAGAGTTTTAAATGCTCCTTTGGCAAGTTTAATTTTACCCATATTATTGTATATTTCTCTGCTTTGTAGTGTGATGAACTTGGATGATTTAACCAGAAGAGGTTTGTATCTGAGTGATATTCCATTGCATGATGCTACCCGTGATCTGGTTCTCTTGGGAGAGCAGTTCCGAGAGGAATATAAACTGACCCAGGAGCTCGAGATCCTCACTGACAGACTGCAGCACACACTGCGTGCACTGGAAGATGAAAAGAAAAAGACAGACACGTAAGAACCAAATCCCAATTTTGAGCTGAAACACTCAAAGCAATATATTATTTATAGCTACCTTCTTTAAAGAATAACAGAGTCTTGTAAGGAATATCAGAGATAATCAGGACTGGTAATTTTGGAGTCAAGAAAGAACATTTAATAGGGTATTTCTTTATTTAGATTGTCAAATGTCACCCACCGTCTAGGCCATTATATACCTAGATGTTTTGATGGCTCCCTCCTTGAAAAGAAAAGGTATAAGAAATGAGTTGACAGTTCATTTTTATTTGTGAATTACCTAAAATTTTGGAAACTTACATGCAGTCACTGTAGCAAAGGTGAATTTGATGAATGCCCAAGTGCTGTTATTTGACAGAGTTCAGCAAACCAACTTCTGTCTTTCTGGCACAGGATGATAGAACAGAAAAACATATCTTATAAAACTGGAAAACAGTTTGTGTAAAGCTGAAATTTTACTATAGCCTAATGCTAGGAATTTGATTTAATAGTTACTTGTAGAAATGAATTTGAATCTAGATACAAGTATATAAAAATAACATGTAGTAGTAAGTGTGCATTGGGCCCCAAATGCAGTTCTACAGATAACTATAACATCAAATTCAAATGTCATCAGTCTATGGCATTTCAGCTCAACAATGACTGGCAAATTCAACAAAAGCTTGTGTGAAAAGTAACATGGAGTTCATGATTGACTCTTATTTATAAAACACAGTCCCATCTCTGTATTAATTCTATTGACGGAGACTTTTTTTCTGTCATGGAGTGATGGAAATTATTTTAAAAATACTTGAAAGGGATGGACAGGAGAACAAGAGAAAACAAAGCCTAAGAAGTATTTTTTCTCTTCATTCCTGTTGGCTTGCTTTGTAAAGGCATTTTGTCTTCAGAAATTCCTGCCTTCACGGCAGCTGCTGGAACAGAGAGTGTCAGTTACTGTATGATGTGCCAAAAGTATTCACTAATTATAACTCAAGTAGTGAACTTGCCAGAAATGCAACTAATGAGGGTTTGTGCAGTAGGCTGTGTACAAAATGATGTTCAAAATTTGTGAAATAGTCAGAGATCTTCAGCTTGTCCACTTAACTGTGTCAGGAGGGAAATGGACCTTAAGATAGTAGTTGAAGGAATACACATGTGAAGACGGTGAATTTCTGTGTCTGTGATTGGATTTTATTTGCATAATTTATAATATGAACAAGTGTTAGTATATCATACAGACTATTAATCAAAAAAAGGCACTCTAGACCCTAAAAGCAGCATGCTCAACAGAGAGGAAGCATTTAGAGGTGCATGAATTGATCAGAGAAGGAATACTGTTTGATCTCTTCACAGTCTTTTTTGCAGTTTTTATGGTTCTGTGAGCAAAACCATGTTACATGAGCCAAGGATGTGGCAGAAGAAAGCAAAAATGATCCAAGACACTATTAACAAATCATGTCAGAAGAATTAGTAATACATGTCTCATTTTGTTGATAATTTAGATGTATTAATGTGTTTGAAATGGTATACTGATGTAGATATTTCCTGTTTTCTGAATAACATATTTTTCAGTAAACACCTTTTCTATTGCTTGTTGATGGTGGGAGTATGTTATAAACCCTGTGGGGGATAGGAAGTTAATATATGAAGAGTGCTGCTGAAAACATCTTTCTCCTCATTCTCTCTGTTTTGCCTTTGCCTTTCTTTCCTTACCTGTGTAGGTTACTGTACTCTGTTCTGCCACCATCAGTGGCAAATGAGCTGAGGCACAAGCGTCCTGTTCCAGCCAAGCGCTACGACAATGTCACCATTCTTTTCAGTGGCATTGTGGGATTCAATGCCTTTTGTAGTAAACATGCCTCTGGAGAGGGAGCCATGAAAATTGTCAATCTTTTAAATGATCTTTACACAAGATTTGATATTCTGACTGATTCACGAAGGAATCCATTTGTTTATAAGGTAAGCATAAGATTTTTAAAGTATCTAATCTGTTACTTTTCCAGAATTTACTGTGGTGTCAGTCCTTTCCACTCTTTTCTTGGACTTTAGGTTTTTAAAAAAAAACCTGATGTTCTCACTGTCAACTGTATTGCCTGATATTAGACAGCTACAGAAGAGTATGTTGGCTATCACTAAATGTCTGAAGGAACATAAGCTCTCATCATGATTTCTGCAGTCAGCCATTAGGTGGACATATAAGTGTACTTCCACATTTAGCAGATCTAAACTTATGGCTTTTATACAAGCCATAAGTTTTTTCTGTTATATTCCTGGGTCTTCTAGTTGTAAATTATGACTTATTATTCAGTTACTCAATGTGAATTTCATTCCTTCATAAGGTGTAGTTGCAAATTTGGCTGGTAGCAGGAAGGTACAGAGATAGATACATATGCATTCCATATACATGTGCCTGTGTTTGCTTGTGTGTTTATATCTATGGAAGTTCATTCCTAGGTTTTGCTAAAACTGTATTTTATGCCCTGTACCATGAGAGTCAAGGGTGTGAGTCAGAGCAAAAATAGAGCTCAGTTTCATTGAGAAGACACCAGAAGAGAGAGTCGGGTTTACACAATCACAGTGTCATTGTAAATTGTTACATTGTGGGTTTACAATAAATTCTCTTCAATAACAAGCAGAGATGACAGTAATTAGGGTGATTTGAATGAAAGGGAAAGGGAACTCTTTTAAAGGAGAAGCAGTCTTGAAGGAAGCACTACATCAATTCTAGTATTCTAAAAGCCATAATAATGAAGTAATTGAAAAATATATGTCTTGATAGGTGGAAACAGTTGGGGACAAGTATATGACAGTGAGTGGTCTACCAGAGCCTTGCATGCATCATGCACGATCTATCTGCCACCTGGCTTTGGATATGATGGAAATAGCAGGCCAAGTTCAAGTAGATGGTGAGCCTGTACAGGTTAGTAAATGTGGGCTTGAATGAAAAACCTCATTTATGTCTGTTTTCTGATAATTTCAATACAATCAATGAATTCCTGTTGTGCATCAAGTACAGTCTGTTGATTGTATTTGATGCACGACAGGAACTCATTCAAGAAGCAGAACAATAATATTCCTTCCCTGATATTTTTGATGACACCTCAGTTCCTCATGGCAGAATGAGAAATTATTGCATTGAAAAGAGGATTACAGTTCCATAGACAGTTACAGCAATGATGACTGATGCCAGTGTACATTTGTGGAATTTCGCTCTTTTTGGGACTTTTTGGAGATATTGTAGCACTGATACAGAACTGGGCAAGCAGCATTGATTGTCCTCATCAGAAAGCTGTGAGCAGAAAATGATTAATGAGTGCTATGTATATTTCTGTTTACATGAATGCTGCTGTCCTATCACCTGGCTTAGAAGTGTGTACTTTATCATGGAGCAGGGCAGTGAGAAGGTTTGATTTGGGCTTTACAGTGAGTGTAACATGCTACAAAGAATGAGCTTCTCCAAAACTCTGTCCTATCTCTTGACCTTCTGAATACAAAATACCATGATTTTTCCTTTGAAAAACATCTTTTTTCTTGACCTGTGCCATCCTTTTCTGCACCTTCTGAGCACTCATTAAACACAGACCTGCAGAGAATGCCTCTCTGCCCACCTCTTTTATTTATTTTCACAGTGCATCTTAACAGCAGGGTGCATGCTGGAAAATTATGGAGTTTGATTGTTCCTGTGGAAGGCAGAGGCACAACACTGTACTAAAGTTAAAAAACAGAGAAGTGGCAAAACCCACAAAATGCAAGGCTTTGAAGAAGCAGGAGTAGCACATTAGGAAAATAAATTCTAGTAGATATAACTTACCTGTATTTAGTCAGAAGCATCAGATTAGTTCCACTAATTTTGAATATTCAAACTTAATTTTTTTTCTCTAAAGATAACCATAGGAATCCATACTGGTGAGGTAGTGACAGGTGTCATAGGTCAAAGGATGCCACGGTACTGTCTCTTTGGAAATACTGTCAATCTAACAAGCAGAACAGAAACTACTGGAGAAAAGGGGAAGATCAATGTCTCTGAATATACTTACAGGTGAGTGATGTGTTAGTTTTATGGGTGTTAACATCTTAAATCATTTTGTCAGCATACCATAAAAGGTTTTTTGGAGTTGAAAGTGATAGTCCTCCTGCAACCATTATTTAAGTATATGAGTTCTCATGAAACTGTATATGATATACAGTTATTGGAATGCAAATATAATAATGATAGATATGAATCTTTTGATAGTTGGCTCACATACATGTAGCATGTTTAATATTTTACATAGTGTGTGGCATGCATGCAAAGTGCATTCATTTACATGTTTTCTCCTTCAATTTCAGGTGTCTTATGACACCAGAAAATTCAGATCCTCAGTTCCACCTGGAGTACAGAGGTCCAGTTTCTATGAAGGGCAAAAAAGAGCCAATGCAGGTTTGGTTTTTGTCCAGAAAGAGTACAGAGACAGAGGTATGAATAACTAGAGTGTAATTTTGTTTTTTTTTTTTCAAACATAAACATTAAAAAATTAATCTAAACCACAGAGATCCATTTACATTTGCAAAACTAAATGTTCCATAGAAAAAAATGAAGAGTTTTGTGCAACACTCTTTCATTAACACATTTATTATCTTGACAGTACTTGAAAATCCTTGATTATTTGTCTTTGCAGTTTGTGCAGTTCCTGAAAGAATACTTTTGATTTCAAAAAGTCCTTGAGGGAATGCCAAGTGTTTAAATATTTATATCTCCCTCTTACAGATTTCTGCACTGTACTAGATTTTGCAATATAATTTCAGTTTCTGTTTAGCTGACATCTGGTTATCAGCACTTCAAAATTTGCCATTTGCTTTCTTGCAGTGAGTGAAAAAATGTGCCTTCAAATATTGAGGTAACAGTCAAGCAGCTATTTGCAAGCAGGTTCACACCTTATGTGTATGGTGGTCTCTTAACCCCAGATGGCACCTGCTTGTTCAGGGACTGTTGCAGGGCAGATGTCCTGCCATGGAAAGTACTTCTCATAAATGACATATCAGCCCAAGTCCTCTTCTCAAAATGAGGTAGGGTAAAGCTCTTCAAGCACTGAGGGATCTTTAAGTTTATAAGCCTTAGTTTCAGAATTCTGGGCATGCATGACCCAGAATTTCAGTAAAAGCCAATGAACAATAGACTCAAAGTGTGCTAAAAACTTAGACAATGAGGTTACAGTATGCCAGCTGCTTTGCCATAGCTGAGCAGGTGCATACATTCCATCCCTTGTCAACAGAAAGAAAGAAAAGATGAAAGTCATTTACATAGCTTGAATTTTGCCCTGAAGTAATACAAAAAGAATGAGTATTCAGCTAATGTATTTAATTTTAAAAACACACTTGACTAAAATAATGAAAGTCATCAGTTACCTTTGCTGAAATAATTCTTATAAGTCAGAGGAAATTAATTATGTGTCTGAATGCTCATGTACTTCTGAAAACGTAATTTAGGCTGTTAAACTGCTTAGGCTTTTTAGGAGATCTAATCCAGATTTATTACCACTGGTACCCAAGTGTATGAATACTGAGGTTTTAATGGTAACTCCCAGTATTAACCCCCTGTACTTTAACTCTGCGTTTTAATTCTATATTTTAATATATATTACTTACAATTTTATTCTGGGTGCCACTTTTGAGAATACTTTTCTCTTCTTCTTAGTAAGATAACTATAATTCCACATGGCTACCATTATTTCAAATCTATTGTTGTATTTAAAATATATTTTAATTAAACACCTTTCACTTTTTTTCTGCATTATAAATGTCCTATCATTTGTAGCAAGACACATTATAATTTTAAATGTAAATTTCTGAGAGGTACTGAGTCAGGTGGATATTTCCCTTGTTTCAGCCTAACACGTTTAATATGAATGTAAGGTTCAAGTAGTTTAAGACTTTAAATATTGCAATTGCTTTTTAGAGATCTTGTACAACAGCTGGTTTTGTTAATCCTCACAGCAGTCCTGAGAGACACTTGCTGATACTATTATCCAGCAATTGAGCTTTGTAGAGGGAGACATGGGGGCAGGAATAAACCTGACCGAGAAATGCTGTGAGCCAGATTTTCAGGAGCACTTAAGACTCACAGTTTAAGCACACTCAAAAACAGTCTTTCTAATTTTGTTAGTTTTTGTTAATTCTGAAATTCAGATATGGATGTAATTCTTAGAGACTGAAGGACTTCTCCCAAGACAGGTATCTCTTCTAAATTGTATTAAGTTTTGGAACATTAGACAACAGAAAAATACAGAAAAATTGATGAGATGATGTGAACTGATAATCATTTTGTCAGAGGTGATACTGAAAAGTGAAAGAATATATTCCTCTAACCTTTTGATTCTTTTTCACTCCCTGCACGATTTCATCTGTCCATACACAAAAAATGCACAAAGTTTTATTCCTTTGAGATTTTTTGAACTCTTCGCAGTTTCTGCTGTGAAGGTACTCTTCATGGGTTTTTTTTCTGGCACTGTATAGGCTGTGCATAATAATTTTAATCCAAAAGCAGAGATCATATAACCAACTTTGTTATGTTTGATCACTTGAAAATAATCACTTTGCTTTATGAGCACATGTAGTTTTGGTTTTCTTTCCAGAAGTTTTTCAGAATGCTAATGTATTACTGTGTGCAGTGCCATTTATTTCAGGAGAACTGTACATAACAATAAATAAGGGCATGTTAACATATATTCAGAAACTATATGGTAAACTTCCTGAAAGGTCACTCCAGAATGTTGGAAAAAGTGGCATATAGAAGTAAGCATGAAAATATTTCTTAAATCATCCTGAAGATAACTTCTGCTCATTATGCTTTTACTGTGAAGTTTTCTACCTCCAATATCTTCAAGCTAGGATTGATGCACATTAATGATGTATTTTTCTTTTCATTATATGCATTAGAGAGTTATTAGTTCAGCATTTGCAAATCTATCAGCACGATATTTTACTCTGAAGATCAGTAATAAGGACATGGTGAGGAAAAAGGACAAAATCTTTGCAGATGCCATAAGAGATGTGAAACCAACGCTTAAAATATGCTTTTGCTCTACTAGGCTGATAGAAAATGATAGGGCTGAAGCTGCTCAGCATGTCTCAAACTTGATTCCTGGGTTGACATCTCTAATATCAGTCCCCATGAGCAGCAGTTACTTCTGAGAAAGATGTAATTTACAAGAATAAGTGTTGGTTTGGAGTGTTGCTCCTTCACCTTTTTTCTCTGATATCTCTTCCATGATACCAGTACAGCAATATGTAGAATTGCATCAGAAATGCACATAGAACAAAGCAGCTGTGACCAATTATTCATTTTGCATCTGCTTGCATGTTATAAGATTAATTATTACTGTTTTCATTATTTTAACCTCATTTAGAGGTTCAGCTGAAGTTTCTCTCTCGAGAAACAGATTTGTTGTGAAAATAAATCTTGCCTCAGATGTATGACTGCAATTTTGCTTCCTCTCCAGTTTTTAATATCTTTCTCTTCTGCCCTGTTCCCACATTACTGGTGGAAACAAATTGAAATATCTCTGGCAGAGCTGGTAGTTCATCAGGGCATGTAGGAATTGTTTCATTCCTACATACAATACGTAGGAAAGAAATACGTGCACTACCTATGCTCTTTGGTTTTTAAATTTTTATTATTTACTGATACTGGTTGCAACTTGTAAAATGTATTTTGTCACTGCATTAACCCACCATGTTGTTGCTTCAAAGAAAATTCCTTACTTCTCAAATTCTGCTTGCATGCTCTCAAGGAAACAAAGCAAGATGCTTTCTGAGCTGAGGGAAGAGGAAGAGGACACTGAATAGGGTGCAATACTGTCTCCAAATAGGTGCCAGGCAGTAAGGTTATGATATGGATGTTCTTTCACATTATATCTCCCATTGCCATGTGCAATACCATTGTCTTTTGCCTACTCCTGAAGTCATACTTACCATTTTTATCCAGGCTTGCTTGCTAATTTTTTGTCCTTATTGTTTGGTACTGTTATATCTCTGCTATAAGCATGTATTTCAAGCTTTTCTTTTTTTTGATATGCATTTTTGCATGTCAGTCATGTGACTATTCCTACCACCAGATAATATTGAATGAAACCATGTAGTATGCACGCCACAACCAACCACTTCAATCTGATGCTTCACATCTTCATCTTCATCTTTGAAGTACTGTGTTTATGTGAATTGATGGCATTTCTGGAAAGATAGGTATTTCAGTTGATAGGCAGAACAATGAACCTAAGGAACTATATTAAAAAAAATACTTAAAGCAGCATTACGAAAATTATTGCATAAATGGTATCAGATTTAGTTCTGCTATTACCACTCTTCTCATTCATTTTGTGAATAACATTTGATGCTCTGTAAATTCCTGGTTAGAAAAAGGTTTCTTATTTGATATCATCCTGCATTTTGCCTTTGTGGACACTGTAAACATCTTCTGTACTGGAAGGGGACAGCTGTTTTTCTGATACTGCCATTTGAAGCATGTGCCAATGTACTTCTACTGAAATGCTGTTAACTTGCAATGTATTTTCCATTGATTTATATAAACTTAATTAATTGTCATATTAATAATAGATTGCTGGACAATTTTAGACCACTCATAGTGCATTGATTCTCATCTGATGTAGCCCCTAGAGCTGGAAGGCATGCCGCTGGGACATGGTTGCCTTTTGGTTTGGTCTCTCTAATTTCAGAAATGATACTTTATTCCTTGAGAGGACCTGGTAATATTCTAGGCATCATGACATAATTAGGGGATGTAAAGCTTGGAAAGGGACATAGAGTGTTTCATCAGCTGATACAGTTAGTAAAAGTGGACAAGTTTTCAGATGCATAGACCTTCCATAACTTTAATATATAGTGCATTTTTATGTGAATAGTATCTGTTCTTATCTGACTGATCATTTCTGAATATTTGCATTATAAAATAGAATAGTGCAATTACTTTGTGTATAAAAATTGTCTATATCTAGTATATCTTATTAGCACAGAATATATATGTATAAATGTTTCATGTTAATGTGCAAAAGAAATTGCAATAAATTATTTTTTCCACTGACTTCTAGAAATCCTGTGATTTTCTTTTGGTGGAAAACTTTATTTCATTGTTTGATACAAAATAAGTATTTTCTCCCTTAAATAAATTGCAGTTCAAATATAAATAAATTGTTGAGTCATTGTTCCAATGTTTGCAAATGTCCAAGTGCCTCACACATTCAGGTTAATAGATCACATCCTCAAATTAAAGTAGTGTTAAGAATGAACAAATGAATTGAAGTTAATGCTTCAAAAATAGTAGATGAAGTGACAGAAATGCACAAAACCTTCCTTTGAAACTCTTGGGCAATATTTAACAATCAAAAATTATTAGCTGTAGACTTTGAGCAGGATGTGCATTAGCAACCAAAGCTTTAGGAACAGGAAATGAAGAGAGAAAACTGCATACTTCCTTCCCCATCATCTCCCTACTGGACAGCAGCACATCCCAGCACATCACCAAAAGTTGCCCTCTCTCAGGTCACAACAGCTGTTTGGATTGATCAAGTTGTTCAAGCTGACAAAAAATTTATGGTGACTCTGAAAAACGTGGAATTTGTGACAGCTGTGGTTGTGTATTGATATAATTCATATCCAAATGGTGAAACTGAAATTCTGTATCACACTTCAAGCTGATGGAAGATGGTGTGCCAGAAAACTTAAATAATACTCTGGGTTTATATTGTACCTTCGTAATAATTTCAAAATATTAAAGCTACCATTAAGCTACTTTGTAACGTAACAGTTTCTTAAAGCATAGAATAATAGCTCATATTGTGTTCATGTAAGAGCTTTTTATCTTAGTACAGTTTAGGCACTTAACCACTTCTGTTACTAAAACTGATCTTCATGTAAAGGCTGCATTCAACTACTAAATTTACAGTTTGGTTAAATATTATTCTCACCTAACAGTTAAACACTTCTGTAGGTATTCAGTTCTTTTATGTGTGTTCTACTGCCTCTGGTATTTAACTGTAGTGATTTGCTTTTTCAATAGAAGCTCTCTAGCTGAAGCATGAGGCAGAGTAATTACTAAAGTCTGTTTCAAAGGTCTTTATAAATGGATGTATTTTATTCTTGTATTTTTTTTTTAAAAAAAAAAAAAAAGGAACAAGGAGAAGAAAGGGGAGATCAGCCAAGGAATTGCAAATTAAGGAATGCTTAGTAGTTTGCAGTCTCCTGGATCTTATGCATTCATTTGAATTCAGACAGGCAAGGGAAATTGATTTTTGGTGGTGTTTGTGCTTTGGCTGTGCAGGGAACACTGTGACACTTGCTGTCTTAAAGTGGGCACTGCAGTTGGCTTCCAAACTGCTGGTTCTGTCCTTGAAAGGAACAACCTCTGGGAACATAACTTCATGTCTGATTTTTTTTTTTTTTTAACAGAATGATAAACAGTGGGGTAAGTGCTCATTTGGATATCTGCTTACAGGATTATCACAAAAATGTCTTCACTGAAAGGGTAGTCAGGCACTGGAACAAGCTGCCCAGGGACATGGTGGAGTCACAATCCCTGGAAGTGTTCAAAAGGCACAGAGATGCAGCGTTTGGGAATGTGGTTTAGCAGTGAACACAGCAGTGCTAAGTTAACACTTGGACTCGATGGTCTTAAGAGTTGTTTCCCAAACTGTGATTCTCTGTAAAGGACATGCTCCAGGAGGGACACATGAAGACAAAACCAGTAAGTTTATGTGAGATTTTTTTTTATTACTTAATTGCAGTGTTTAAGGTAGTAGTGCAAATCATATCTGATTGATTCCAAACTCACTTTTGAAAGACAATCACATGAACAAGAAGGAAATAGGAAGGGATGTGCTAGTATCTGTTATGAATAAAAACTGGGTGGTGCAGGAGGCCCCAGAACCTTTGCTTTGAACAAACCTCTAGTAAAATCTAACTCTTCTAAATGAGTGCGCTGCAGGCAGTTGTGCACTACAGTATACACTCTTGTACTCTGAAATGGAGCCAGAGCAAGGCCTGAGGCATCTGTAGCCTAAAATGTGTTTTTCATTCACCATGTAGATGGTCAGCACTTTACTGTATTGTCACAAACTGTAAAATGGTTATTCCATGTATTTCTAGAGCCATCAAAATTAAAAAAAAAAAAAAAAGAGAAAAACGTTGGGTCGTCGGGTTCCAGCACTATGAGAATTTGAAGAGGGTTTAGTATTCATGTCCTCCAGGCAGTCAGTGTACTGGTACAAATGGGAGCTTTTGGGCACTTGTAAATTAATTCTGCCAGCCACTGTGTTGGCTTATCATCTCCAAGTAAAGGGAAGTTACTGGAGTTAAAGTCCTGTTTTATTTTAACAAGACTTTATTTTTTATTATAATAAGATCCTTTCTTTCCTGGTGGAGAGAGTCTGAAACTCTTGTCATTTCTCTTGTCATTTCATGCACCGACCTGACCATGAGGGGAGGCACAAGTAATAAGCCAGTAAACAGAGCCGTGCTAATGTAACTTAAAAAAAAAAAAAAAAAAAAAAACACCCACAAAAAAGAGGTTCAATTCCCCAATCTATATATGCACATACAAGGCACTGGGGTTTTTTCTACTGTTCTCTAGATGTCTGTCTGACTTTTGGTGACAGTTTGGAAAAACTGCAGCAACACATGCTGTCTCCACCAATTCATTCTTTGTCATTAACAGGGAAAGACTAATGTTCACTTTCATCGTAATCAACGGGTCTTTTTGCCAAGATAAGTATTTTGGAGATAATGACAACCATGGAATGGGAAAACAATATTATTATTTTGGGATGGAGATGTGTGATCTCTGTTATAAAGGTTTTGTTCCAGACTATTTCCCGTATCCAGCAGTCAGATTGACATTGTCTTTGTTACTGGTTTTTTCCAGAGATGATTATACACCTAGTACAGATTCAACACCACAGGACAACTGTGCTTTCAAGGGCAGCAATTTTGTGTGCTGAGGATCTATCTGTTTATATGCTAGTCAGCTCTGGCAGGAAACCTGTGTGCCTTTTTATATTGCAGGTTCTCAGGGTCATTTAGCCTTTCAAAACAGATTTTATGCTTTGATAAATGTGCTATCCTGTCCAGTGCTCAAACAACTGACTGTGATTAAAATGACAGAACTTAGCTGAATTCCAACGAAAGGCTGAAAATGTTCACACTTCCTAGCTGGTGTTAATCCCAAACTGGAGACCAATTAAACCAATAGTCCTTGAGCCTTTGTTTAAAAATAAAACCAAACAGAACCCCCCACAAAAACTACATGGCCATAGCATTCAGATGAGAATTAAAACTCTGAGTTCAGTATTGCTGCCTTCAGCACCTATGTCAGTATGAGCATAGTGCTCTAATTAAGTGTATGAAAAATAAGCCACCTTCACAAATCACACTGAAGTATGCAGTACATTAAGTGTGAAGAAATGCACATCTATTTCTTGCAAGTTCTAAACACTGTGTTAGGTTCCTGGAAAGAAAAGGCAGCCTGTTATGCCTTGTTATTTTCAGATATTTTGTGCAAGTCAACTTAATAAATGTAAGTTTTCCTACTCAAAGTGTTCAGAAACAACCTAATGTCAAAAAACCCATATAAGCAGGTTGAAGAGTAAGTATCCTTTTATCACAGGGGGCATAGTGAGGCATTCAGAGCTTAAACTACCTGTACAGGAAATCAAAGCCTTGCTTTCTGTCACATTATAGATGACTTTCTGGGCAATTTTATAATGATCTAGAGAATAAGAAACTTTCCTACAAAATAAGGATATATGCCTTTTCACACAGCCTTTTCCACATCACGCTACCCTTCAGGCTTTATAGATGCATGTATATATATATACACACACATTTGAGTGCTGCATGCCCTTGCATAGAGTAGCCTGAGTGGCATACAAACTGCTAAATCTGAAGTCAGCAGCTGTTGGAAGAACAGCTTGCTTTCTTGAGGTACTCAATTCTCCAAAGGAAAACCATGGAAATAACTACTGTTTTGCTTTTGTCAATGGAAGAAAAGAAAGTTCAATTTTGTTTATACAGATAAATATTTAGTTTTGAAAGCAATTGCTTCCTTCCATTGCTCATTTTATAAGTCTGAAAGAAGAGGCTAGCTGGGCAAAAGTTCTGGGTCACTTGTTTTTTTTTTTTTAAGCATCTCTGTGAGAGGCTCCATCTCAATTTTCACTTGAACACTATTATCCAAACCATGCTGCATAGCTGTTGAGGAACACTGTCCATCCTTTTGGTTCATTGGTTTTATTTTTACTGAGTGTTAAATTTTCACCTTACCCTTGACTACCCCTGGTACCCTGAAGAAAATCAAAAGCCTTTTCCTTCTTTACTGCTAGCTCTGCTTTGGACTTCAGATGTCAGTGCAGTATTTGTGGTTGTTTCATCTGTTACTGGTGCTATTGTTGTCCAATATATGTCCAATATTGTTGTCCAATATATGTCCAAAACCCATACATCATGTAGCTCATTACATTTTATTTCAGGAATACACAAATCAGGTGTTTTGTCTCTGATTGATGTGTCAGTACTTTGTATTATAAGATGTCTCGTGTAAAATATGTAACAAGCTGCCATTTTAAATGAAGGTACAATATTCCAACATCTAGCATAAGATATGGCTACAATTGCATGGATCTTTGGTAACATTTTGGTAAGGATTATGTAAGAACAGTGTTGTTACTTCAGTCCAAGAAAAGGAGTACAACTTTGCCCAAGCAGCACCCAGCATTCCTACAGCTACATTTACAAGAGGCTCTTAGAAGGAAAGCATCCTAGAAATAACTAAAAGTTGTTCCAATGTAGGACATATTTGAAGAGATAGTTTGTTTTAGCCATTTAAGAATTACAAGCCAAAGATACTATGCTGACAGCTCTTTCTAAACATTCAAATTTATCATTCATGTGTAGTTTCTCATACAAAGATTTTTGTGTCATTTCTGCTTGCATAGTGACTGATTTTATTGCCCCCATGAATGTGGAGGCCTGTGGCAAGCGTAGCACTGATGCAAAAAAATTATCTGGTCTATTAATTAATTGTTTGAAATAGCTTGTCAGCACTTCAGGAGTGGCTTCTGTTGTAGAGTGTTCACTTTTCTGCTGGGTGTTTCTGTGGACCAACAGTATCAGTCCTGATGCAGAGTAGTCCATTTTACACATCTCTGTACCTTATGTTCATTTTCTCTACAGCTCTCTGGTAAATACACAGGAATAGTTCAATTGAGACAAGTGCTACTTAAACTGTCTGTGAATTGAAGACAGGAATTAAAAATACTTGCAAATCAGGAAAAAAATAATATATTATTTCTAGGCTGTTGCTAATACCTGGAATATGCCAAAAGTCCCTCCATCTGCTTCTATTCTGTTCTGCAGTTCTGCAGCCTTCCATTGTTAATTGTGAGGATGTGGTTGAACTGAAGGGACTGATGTTAGAGAGATATTATCCCTCATCTGTTTCTTTAACAATTTCCTTTCCCTTCTATGCATCTCAGTAATGCAGATTTGAACTTTGGATTGCATTTATCAGAGCTGTTTTACTTGCTCAGTCTACTTGAAAATATCCACAGGTCATTAGAATTACTAACTGCAGTCACTAGGTCAGGTGGAACATCTCTTGCTCCTAAACAACAACAACAAAACATATGCTGGAAAGCTCCCTGCTTATGGAAAAACAAAAAGCAGTTTTATTCTGGCTGATGTGCAAATGGATGAATTCTATCTGTGCGCAGCTTGGTGCAAAAAAAAAAACAAACCAGTAGTAATCAGTGGAACAGGATTCTGAGTGGGAAATTAGGCTATGAGAGGTATAGTCCCCACCCACCAGCACACAGCTTAGTTGGGCAATAACTTTAAGCACTGCCAAGGCTTTTTCAACTATGCTTCTTTCCTTCCTCCGTGTTCAGGTGGAACAGATAAGCAGGAGGGTGAAGAAGAAGAGACTTGTTGCTTCCTGAGCACCAGGCCTCATTTGGGCTTCTCTCATTGTCTGGACACTTGCACAAGCAGCAGCATTTGGGATGCATCTGCCTTGTCCTGTAGCAGAGGTAGTGTGGCCCTGTGGATGCAGGGGACCTGGGCAAGGTGCAAGGAGTCCCCTTGCTGAGGACTTCATCTTCCATCAGCATCCAAAGCAACAACAGTACCAAGCAATGTTGCTGGTTTTCCACTTCTAACAAGAAAAAGAGGGACAGAATTTGAGCACTAACAGATTCTGTAAGCATGGCCAAAAGAATTCTTTTGTTTAAGGATCTGAGAGCTGCCTGGCATCTGTTTTCTGTTCTGCTGTCCGTACCCCCTTAGGGCAAATACTCATCTATTGATGCATGTGAACTATGCATTCATTTTAATTATCAAGTCCTGTAAATAATTAATCTGCTTTTAGTAATACAAAACCAAATACATGCATTCAGAATACGTGATAGAAATCCATTCCACTTGTAACTTTCTCAGCAGGAGAGCCGTTCTGCTCAGCTGATTGCTGAACAATCTCAAAAATTAACCCTCAACCTCTTTCTGCTGATTATTTGAAGGTAGAAAGCTTTTGAGTAACATAGTATTTATAAATCAAGACAGGGAGACTGAAAAAAAAAAAAGTAGTCAAACCTTGTCCTTGTCATGTAACCCTCCAGAATTTTGCTAGCTTTAAGCACTATTGCATAGAGTTTGTTGCTAATGATATTCATATTGATAAGAAGCTGATGCATATTTTCCTTACAGGGCATCCTAGGTCTGCTCTTGGTATCATGTAAATTACTGATCAGTTTGTGGACTTGTTTATGGTCTTTATGAAGGCAAAAACGTCAGAATTATGCAGTTGAATTCAGAACTATATTTGTTGACTTTACACTGAGAATGTGATGAGTGTTTTGTGTAAGGATTAATTTAATGGAGCTGAAGAGCTGAGTTCCGTTGCTGGGTGCAAACTCAGTAGAAGATTATACCTTTAGAAGGTTTATTTCCTGTTTGGCATTATGAAAGCAAAAGTTTGGTGTTTCCCTTAGCACAGCAACTATTTGGATTTTCAGCTCTCCTGATTTTCCTCAGAGATATGAACTATACCATCATGAGAAATGCTCTCTTCTTCAGTTGGAAACTACCCCTCCCTCTTCCCCAAAGAGATGTTTTTCACCCTTGGATGCATCTTTGGAATTGAATACCCGTTACTAATTTGCTAATAATGTTCTTGATATTCAGACAGAGTTTTCTGGCAGAAGATTCTTATTGGCTTTTTGTACTGAAAAGCTCCCATGGAGTCTGCAGAAACTGGCAATGCCAGCCTGTAAGAATTCAGTCATGTGTCAGCAATAAGGAATAAATAGGTTGTCTCCAAATATAGATGTAAACCTCATAATGCAGTATTTGCTAGTGTCACCAGCAGAGTTTACGTGGGTGATTATTTGCTGGAGCAAACCCAAAGATGTCATCAAAATAACTAGGTGACAGGAAGTTGTGCTGTCCACATAGTCCAAAACCATTGTCTCTCCACCCTTCTTCATACACCAGGTGCAAAACATGTTTGCCTTCACAAGAGAGGCTCAGGAGGATTCACGTCTATCACATGACAGTGCTGTTGCTGTTCTCTGCTTACTCTGAAGGCCAATTGTTTTGGGACATCTAAACTTCCTGTGCAAGCATGAGAATGACAGAAAAGGTAGTTGCCGATGCTTACCTAACCACACTTTCTTATCTGACCATGTAAAGTGGCATCCCAAACACACAGGTGCTTTGAATTGAGGAGCAGACTAGGTGCCTTACAGTTTTTTAAAGTTGAAGGACCTTTGGAACAGGGTCTGCCTTTTGTGAAGAACTTCACACAAGCAGAGTCCTTGTCTGAACTGGAATACTGGAAAATAAGGAACAAGGAGCAAGTTATGCTTCAGGACAAATGAATTCTCTAAAATCTGATGCTCTGCTGCACTCTATGAGTTCACTTCCCTCAGGTATTTTTTTAGAATTATTTATGTCTCTTAGTAACAGTATTGCCTTGTTTTAGAAAATTTTTCTCCCACTTGCTACTGTTTGCTTGACTTCCATGTTTAAACAGTGAGCAGCTTATTATTAGTTTTAAAACAGACTTTTGTCATGTTCCTCTAGTCAAATAGGTCTTTTTTTTTTTCTCATACCTGGTTTGTTTCATGTGGGGCATTGTTTTCCATTTTTATTCATACATTGCTTAGATGTTTGGACTAAAACAACCCCAGAAAATTCCATTTATTCAGACTTCAGGAGAAGATTAGAATGTGATGCAGCACTTCCAGACTAGAGCATGTACAATCTATATTTAGGTATATTTAGGTGAGCATGGTCTGAAGTTGCTTGGCATTTTAAGTTGGAGAATTTCTGCTGAACTCTGGATCAAAGTGTGTAACAAGTAATATGAGTCCTGCACAGTGGGGCTAGAAACATTTAGGTGTAATCCACGTAGTGGGCCAGGTGACCAACAGGAGAATATTCCTGGGCTAGTCCTATTAGCCAGGATTCACAGAAGGCCTTCTAAGTATATTTTCTTTGCAGCTACTGTACACAAAGACCTGTTGGTTACCCCAGGAATATGTATTATATTAAAATTCTTAGCTAAAGTTATTGGGAGTATCAGTTATGGAAACTGCATAAGAATTGAGTCATTGTTGTGGGAGGCATATGGGTTGAGTTGAAAAACACCAGAAGAAAATTTTCATTTTTAATGAACTGTTTTTGCATGTTCTATGGTTATTGTGCAGCCGTGACAAACCCACGTTTTTTACAGCTTATGCACGAAAGCATTCCTTGTTGTAACTGTTCCTGTTTCTTCAGCTGATTCCCAGTATGTGAGGGATACATCAGGAATGGTCAAGTGTGTAACCATTAATCCTGCCTTGCATGCCTATTTGCCAAGTCTTAAATAGGTAGAAGTAGATAAGGGAACCCAATGCTGTGCTCAGATTGAGACCCACAAGGGACACAACCTGTGTTTAGTGTTCATCTCTAACTCAGAATGACTGGCTAAGGTGAGAGTGGCTTTGAAAGTGTCACAAAGTAGGCGGAAATACTAGCAATTGTAGTGTGCACTATCATCCTTTCCATTAAGGACCTTGAAGTGTACTGGATGTGTTACTAAATTTTCTAAGGCTCAGGGTTATTTCTTTGAAAGTAACCCCCAAGAATTAGCAAGGCAAAACTAGATAGGCACCTAACCAGGCTTCCTGTTGCAAAATGACATGCCTCCCTGGAGAAGCGTTTTCATATTTCACTTGGGAAAGAATAGCTACATGTGTGAACCTCTCTCCCCTGGTTTTGTAGAAGTAGTTCTGATCCCAAAAGATGCTAAAAAATAACCAAACCAAAAACCATAAAAACCCCACCACCTTGGGCATTTCTGTCTTGAGACAGGGATTCCTGGTTTAAACATGAATTGTGTGTGCAGTGGGAAGAGCCATTTGGAAGTTTTTGTGTTCTAAAGAAGCTTTCCTTCTTGTGGTGACTGCTTTTAGTGCAGAGTCAGCAGAGGTGAGCAACTCCTGGTGGATAAAAGGACAGAGTGTAAGGGGGTTAACAAGGCAGGATGGCCATAACCAACATGAATGAGATGTGATGCTACCCCTGGATCTGCAGCAGTATCGTCACCATACAGAATTTGTCATTTATAACCCTGTCATGTTTTGACCTTGCACTAAGTAATAAGTATGGTATGAAGTTGGAGATATTTCCTGTATCCTGAGTTTATTAAGCACACCAACTGCCAACACAAAAATGTGTTTAAAGCTGGATACAGTTAGTATGACAAGATGTACTAATGTTTATAGCCTAATAAGGGATATTCACTTCTGTGTGCAGAAGTATGAAGTTCTGGAAACACTTCATACTTGGGGAGACAGTGTGAGTGAGACACTATGGTTTATGTTGGTCTGGGAGTTTTTAGAATTGCTTGATGATGTTTGGATTTCCAAAATACTGAGCAACTGCAAAGCAATGTTTATTTGTAAGAAACTTGGCTGTTTCATGCTGCCATGAGGTACTGCTTAGGTGAGGAAGAGTTCTTTTCTGAAGTTTTGCCAGCACCAGACTCACACACAGTGCAAACATTTGTTTTTGGGCTAGGGTGTAGGCACAGCTAACTACCTTCAAACTTGAGAGATTATATAGGGAAATACTTTCTCCCCCTCCCCCCCACCCTCATGCAGTTTCAACTTAAAGAGTTGGTGAGGATAATTATTTTACCTTTACCAGCACTTTCTTAAGCAACACTAGATCAGCTGGCTTGTATAAGCTCCATAAGAAATGCTTTCATCAGCTTATTTTGATGCAGAGTGGGGATGGCTGTATGCTTTTGTTTGTTTTCCTTAGAAATTGATCTAAACATAGTGCTGCAAAGATGATGTCTCTTAGTTCAATCTAAATAATGGCAGGTTTGCCAGCAGCTCCTTTGAAATATTTTCCCAGCTGATACATCATTAACCAGAGGGGAAACAATTTGACTTCAGTTACACTGAGAAATTCTATAATAGGTGCTGAGAAATCAACTGTGCAAGAGAAGCCTTGTGAACAGCAGCCTAAGCTAAGTGGGGCATCTACTGGTGAAAAGTTGCAGTGAATGAATCTATTCCATGAAAGTCTGGTCCAAATCCTGCTGTACGGGCCATTCTGTACATTCTACGTTTTGCTTTGCCGAATTAGCAAGTGCCAGACCTTTTTCCTGAACTTTTTGGAAAAAAAAATGCAATTTCTTCTTGAATAATTCCTTACATTCTGGTACTTCTTTAGAAATGTCTGCCATGTACATTGCAATAGTAGTCTCATGAAGCAGCTAGAAGAAGGGAAATGAGCTAAAGAAGTACCTTGTCAAAAGGTGTGATTTGTGTCTTTAGCTATCACCAACTTTCCCCCACCCCAGTCTCTCATGGCAAGTTCTCTGATAGTTTATTGTTTGTCTTCCTTGTATCAGGAGCTCTGAAACTCTAACCAGTTGCCCAGCGGCTGAAAATGAATACTCTGTATACCATAATTGAAAAATACTCTATGAAAAATACTTAGAAAATTCATAAGGGAATGCAACAGTACTCTATAAAATCCAGAGCTCCCAAACACAGATCATTATCCACATAACTGAATTGTCTCTCTCTATTCTTCAGAAAATGTATTCAACAGTGTGAGATTCTCTACATCATTAAGTAAAAGTTTAATGACTTCTGCAAAATGCATTAAAAAATGTATTTTGAATTTTTTTTTACAAAATTCTATGTTGCATCTCTTTTTGCACATTAGACAAGGACTTGGGAGGAGCCCACAGGGGCTTTCCCAGTCATGTAAAACTAATTGTTAGGAATACCATTTTAGGATCAATTACTATGGGAAGAGCCTTCCAGTATGTTTACTTGGAGCATGGATGTGCACTTATGAAAAGGAAAACTTAACAAATAAGTGGCAAAATAATGCTAAACTAGGAGGTGATCTCTTCAAACTGTTAAAATACCTCGCTTCTGCTGTTGTTATAGACATGACATGACATGTTATTGTCATGCATCCAGTAAAGCCAGACATTTCCTTAACACTTTTTAAAATTCTATTGCCATAATAAAGGAGTAGTCATACACCAAAATACAAAAGCACCCTTACTTTTGCTCTGCTGCACAACACACTTGCTAAATTTAGTTGTGCTGGGGAATCAATTGCTTTATATAATCTTATCACAAACCATTGCTGGAAAAAAACCATCCAAGTCTGTCACTTGACCTTGGGCGAAACAAGCCTTTGTGCTTTCTTCAGAGCTCCTTCTGCCACGTATGTTAAAACAATCTGTAACCAAGCCGTGATTTCAGCTGTCCTTGTCCAAAGTCAGTGGAGTAAGCAAAAGTCATTTTAGTCTTGTTAAACAAAGCAAAGATTTCAGTACCTTCCCTTGCTGGGGACTGGTGCTTTTTTGGCTGATTTTTTAGCATGTTCTGTGCTTCATTTCACTTGAACCTTTGGACAGAAACAATACCAATTCTGTTTTGTTTAGTTCTTACAATACTAATGTTCTTTTATTTAGCTCTTATTAGTAGAAGCAAAAAACTCAAATCATAGTGATTGATAGCTACAAAGCACTTTGATCTCTGAAATACAAGGTGTGCTAGATTACTATGTTTAAACTTTACCCTGCTTTTCTTTTTTATCCAGAAGTCAGATAATATCTGGTTCCTACTTCCAAACCTATAATTTCTTTTGGCTTAAGAATTCCACAGTTAGAAACGGTTTGAGGCTGGGAGAAGTCTTTAGAGAAATACAGAAAAACATGCAGTATGTTTGCTCTGTTCTTTCCATTCTTCCTCTGTGTGGTCTAGTACACGCTTTGGACAGTGGGGTTAGAATGACCTTTTATAGGGCTGCTGAGCCAAATGTGCCTGTGCTTGGTAATAATGAGGGTCATTCCACTTCTACCTCTAGGCCCAGTAGAAGTGGAATGACCAATAAAAAGGAATTGAGAAAAAAATCTTTGAGTTATGCTTAAGGTTAGAGGAAAAAAATGAAGGCAGCACTCTTTCTAGGCAGCAAAAACATATGCAGATCCTAGGGCTTATGTTGAAGGGAAGCTGTTGCCAATGATGGCCAAAAGGTAGCATTTTTTTACTTTGTATCTGACTTAAAGACTTGGCTCTTCAGTAAATGCATTTATTCCTTTATTTAATCACAGCTGTCTTCTTAAAAAAAACCAGTAAGACTAAACCACTATTGCTCTATAGGCCCAAACAGATGCAGGAAATAACAGAAGCTTTTCTGAGCACTTTTAAAGAAATAAATGTTCAGGAAACCTGAATCAGCACCAAAGCCACAAAATTCTTACGATGACTCATATTTAGTAAGATGTAGATGAAGCCTTCAGCCTTTATTTTCATCTTTCATGGCATTAAACATTTAACCTGACCATGTCTGCCTACTTGCCATCCACTTGGGTGCCCTGTGGTTCTCTATAGTAGCTGGCAGACTGATGAGATTTTTTTGATGTGTTTCAGAGAGATAGTACTGTAAATTTCATTGCTATTAGGTACATTCCTAATTGTTCTAGGTGAAGCTACGATATTCTTCACTGGAATATGTTACAATGATAACCTACTAGAAGAGTTGTTAATATTGAACCTGCATTTTAAGAATAGCAATGCTCCATATTTATGGTAGTCAAGAAATATCTGGGAGATAATTTGGCATGTGTATTATTTCTCATTACTCAAAACACAAGATAAAAACTTGATAAAAAGAAGATAAAAACTGGGTCATGAATGCTAAACTGTATCATATATCAGCACCACTTGCTATGCTATTTAAAAAAATAACTTCTTAAAATAAAAACTAAAGATTGCATTTTACTTTATATGAGAAGGAAAGTGAGACTGTGAAATGCACTCTTAAGTTATTTAGCACAGTTAAATAGTTTTAGGAAATAAAAGGGAGAATAAGGAGTGCAGAGAAGGGAGCTTTGTAAAATATTATTGTCTCCTATGTACCTTAAAAAGAAAGGGAATTTGCAAAACCAATTAGTCCTGGACTACTACAAGCCACTAACATTCTTGTATTCCCCTCTTTTTTTCCTTGTGTGTTGATTGGTTCTGGGATGGATTGTTCCACTGAGGCATTTCAGGAGCTTTCAAAAGAAGAAAGATGCACATCCAACAGAAGTTAGTAAAAATATACTCTAGCAGTTCTATGATTGTAATCATACTGGCACCACAAAACAATCCAAGCTGGCCACCTACATCAGCTGTAATAGAAGGAAATAAACATGTGTCATCTGAAGCATCTGGTTTAGTCTAGCAAGCAAACAAAACCCTGCCAGGCTCAAGTGTTAAATAAATTCAATATACATAATCCATCACTTTAAGAAAACAGAATTAATATTTTTAAGAATGTTTACTGAAGAAGACTAATGTGTTTTTGAAAATTTTAAATAAAACAAGTACAACACAAGACAACCTACTGTGAAACAGATACTTAAAATATTTACTACATCTATGTCTTTTTAGATGTTCCCCTGCTTCTCATCCCCATGTTCTCTCTCCTCTCCAAATTCCCAAAACGTCACTATTCTTACACTCCTGCCTGTGATAGAGCAATAAACTAGTGCCAAACTTAATTCTTACTCTCAGCTGCTGTCCATACTACAGCTTCTTTAATGGAATGACAGGAGACAGTACCAAAATGACCACGAGACAGACATGATTATTACTGTAGTAGTATAAAAATTATACCTTCTTCTTCAGAAGCCCACACAGGTTATTATTCAGGAGGTGAGGGAACAGAAAAACAGGGATTTTTTTGTGTCTGTTTTTTTTTAAATTATTATTTTTAGATTAATTATTAATAATGAATATTAAGCATTCACTTACCAAGCAAGTCAGAGATAGTCAAGGCCTTCTGCTGCTGTGTTATTTTGTAGCTCAGGTCATGATATTTAATCTCAATACGCACAAGGTTTTGCCTAATGATGAATACATAGAGTTTATTTGAGAGTTTATTTATTAGGAGTGCTGTTCATTTTTACCAACATCTGTCAGCATGGTCTGAGTTCAGGGAGAGTGATGGTGTCTTTAATAAAAAATTAGATGAGTGTTCTCAAAGTCAGTTACATGAGAGAAGGAAAAAACCGAAAGTCCTAATAGCAACAGCAGTTTATTAGGAGTAGAACTTCCTGCTGTGTTGAAAAGGTAGCTCTAGGTCTGTACTGTGGGATAGACTCATACTTTTTAAGGGTCACTGAAAGAAACTTGAATGGAAATGTCAAGCAAAGTGTAGCTTATCTCTCTTGATTATATGCAACTGCATATTGTGCTTATTTCAATCAGCATGTTTGTGCAGAGCAGTACTTGTCCTAAACTTGGATGTTCAGTTCTACCCTCTGCTAGTAACCTCACCCAATTATGTTCTTGCCTGCTGCAAAAGTAGAAGAGTTAATAGTAGACCTGTGTAATTGCTGAGTGAAGAGCTCCTCTTTGTGGTATCTTGTCTACAGAAGGACTCTGCCAAGTCTTAAATTGAATATAAAAATAATGGGTTTGGAAGAAAACAGACACAAAAACTGATTGCACACATAATGTCAATGGCTCAATGTCCAAAGTAGAGCATTTGGACCAGTGCTGTTTGACATCTTTTCTAATGACATGGGCAGTGGCACTGAGGGCTCCTTCAGCAAGTTTGTCAATGACACCAAGCTGTGTGGTGTGACTGGCATGCTGGAGGGCAGGGATGCCATCCAGAGGGACCTGGACAAGGCTGAGAGGTGAGCCTGTGTGAACCTCGTGTAGTTCAGCAAAGCCAGGTGCAAGGTACTGAACCTGGGTCAGGACAAGCACAAGCACAAGTACAGGTTGAACAGAGAACAGAATGAGAGCAGCCCTAAGGGAGGGACTTGGGGTATTCATGGAGGAGAAGCTCAACACGAACCAGCAATGTGCAGTTGCAGCCCACAAAGTCAGCCCAGACTGCATTAAAAGAAGAGTGACCAGAAGGTTGAGGGAAGGTGTACAAGAGTGGAGTAGAGGGGCAGAATGGAACTCCTGGAGTGTTTTGTCCAGCTCTGGGGCTCCCATCATAAAGAGGATGTAGAGAAAGTCCAGAGGAGGCCATGAAGATGATCACAGGCTGGAGCACTTCACCTATGAAGACAGGCTGAGAGACTTGTGGCTGTTTAGCCTGGAATAGAGAAGCCTCTGTAAAGAAATTATAGCAGTCTTCCAGTACCTAAAGACAGACTAAAAAAACATGGAGAGGGACTTTTTACAAGGACATGTAGGGATAGGGCAAGGGGAAATGGCTTTAAACTGAAACAGGGTAGATTTAGATTAGATGTTAGGGAAAAAAGTATTTACTTTGAGGGTGGTGAGTCACTGGAACAAGTTGTCCAGAGAAGCTATGGGTGCCCCATTCCTGGCAGTGTTCAAGGCCAGGTTGGATGAGGCTTTGAGCTACCTGATGTAGAGGGTGGGATCCCTGCCCACAGGGGTTGGAACCAGATGATCATTAAGGTCCCAACTCAAACCATTCGATGATTCTTCAGAAATGTTAACAGGTACAAGTTTTTTGTTTGACAGCAACGATGAACTCATTAACAATATTCATGAAAAAAAAGTATTTTCTGTATAAAATCATCCCTTCTAGCTCTTTGGGTGATAATTCTAAAACTCAGGTAGCACTAGTTTATAAAAATAATCTTATTCCCCTAGATTCTGTTAGTAAGGCTCCTACCCTTGTAAGGGATTTGCTAGCAGAACTATCCAATAAATATTTAACTTTTTTCCTCCTTACATCTTCAGAAATAAATACATCTCTATGTTTTATAGTTTGAAATGTGTACTCATTAATGTGCTAGCAGGATTGCTATTGGTTAAAGCCTGGTAACAGGGGAATTTCCTGTATGTTCCCTTTCTTAACTGAATAATTACTGAGTTGCACATGATGTTTACAGACAATAAAATAATCAACAAAGATAAAATGCCCTCAAGGGATTAATACAGCTTGCGTATAACAACAGCTTTAATTTTCATAATGTTCATTAGGAGCAGACTTTTTAATAGGGCCTGTAGATATAGGACAAGAGGTAATAGTTGTAAACTAGTAGAGGGTAGATGCAGGCTAGGTAAAATGAAGGCATTTTTTACAAGGGTAATAAAACACTGAAACAGGTTGTCCCAAGAGGTGGTGAATGACCCATGCCTGGAAACATTCAAGGTTAGGTTGAACTGGGCTCTAAGCAACCTGATGTAGATGGAAGATGTCCCTGCTCACTGCAGGGGAGTTGGACCATTAAAGGTCCCATCCAACCCAACTGGTTTATGATTTGTATAGTTCCTAAGCAATGTGAGCATTTGCAGACTGATGGCTTAAAAAGTGAGAAAACTAAAGTCACTGAGACAATGAAACTCATAGATATTTCATGAATCAAATTTTCTACAGTTGTTTATAAACATACTTTTATGTTTTATGAGTTCATGTAGCACCTGCCTTAGTACTTATTTTACTGCTGACATCTCCGGCTATAAGAGGTAATTCAGTGTATGAAACTATTAATTTTTCTTTGACAACTATATCATATATTTCTAGCCAAAAAAAAATCTGGGAATAATTCAAAATTTTAATATATAATGCTTGTGTTTGTGAGGAAGTGTGGTGCCGATTTGTTGTAACAGTAAGGCACGTATGGTCTATTAAAGCATAAGGACACATGGCATCTCTGAATTTAAAAGTATGCAGATTAGGTTAGTGCAGTCTGCATACTGAGCAACACAGCTCTATCCATAACATAAGTCCTATCACCTTTTCCTGCATAAAAGATGTAGTCAGTACTGTTCAGATGTTTTCACACTAGAAGGTATCTGCTGTTGAGTGGAGAATGACCTCCTTTTCCTGTGTAGTGCTTTCAGTCACACAACCATCCTGTTTCACTCTTTGGCTACCTCATGAGAATTAATGTGATAACCAAAGATTCTCTAAATAACTTTTATAATGTAAATGGTATTAGGGAATTCTTCTAACAGTAGAAAACAGTGGCATTGCTGCTACAATAAAACCCAGGTCTTCAGTACTTAAAAAGCTTCCTTTGGGAATAGGCTGACAGGAGAAAAACTTTATACAGCATCTATTTGTGTTTTTCCATTGCCTTAATTTGTGGAATTGTGAAGATTTGTCTTTTCTACTGAATTGATTGTTAATGGGTTTGATAACCCTGTTTTTTTTATTCCTAATTGAAACAGTGATCAAAAAATTTTGTTAGATTAGCGACAGAGAAGGTAATTGAGAGTACTACTTTTTAATTGCATTATCCATTTTTTATATTACTTTGTTATCCAGTCTTAGGTGTATCTAAATATATACATGTATATATGTATCTATGTGTATAATCCATATGTACATCAATATAGATAAGAATTTGTATAAATCTTAACCAGTTTTGTCCAAGAGATTATGTTATCTCACAGACAATGATAATAACACCACACATAAAATATCTTTTTAAGGTCATATTTTCATCATACACTCTGCTAGCATGGCTAAAAGGAATTGATAATTTCTGTGTTAGGCAAGGTGTTAAGAAAGATTACCTGATGTATTCTGGACTTTTCTTCAGTTTTGTAGAAAAATATTTTATGGCTTTTTCTCCTCCAAAGTTTGAATAGGTGACAGTGGTAGGATAATCTGTTTCTTCACATGGGGCAGGACAAGTGGAATTGTGTGTTCCTACTGTACATAGTCCTTTTATCTCTATATCATCTGAAATTTCAGAAGAAATAATTTATATAATATTTCTAAAAAAGCATGAAGTTTAAAAACTTTTAAAAAATACTTACTAAATTACTTTAAATTGTCTTTGATAAATGTGTGGATTAACTATCCCAAGAAAAGCGTTTACTTACCAGTTTTGAAGGATCAAATAGGTATTTGCAATTGACAGTTGGGAAATTGGTGGACAGAAACAAGGGGTGATATATTTTTCTCAGTTTTTTCAAAGAAATACAGCACCTCTAAGTCTTTCTGCCTTCACTGGGGCCCTATGTGCTTATTATTTCTTACTCACAGTTAAACAAAAAGACAACAAAAGATTTTCCATGTTCTGTGCTACATTTCTAATTAAGTACTTAGGTATATATCCTTGGTTTTGATGCCTTAGTGCCTGCCCAGCTCATTTCAGTGCACAGAAACAGCTTCCAGAGCAATTCCAACTGCAATTTTCTATCATTTGATAACTATAAAAACCTTGGTAAGCTAAGCTCACTTTACCTTAACCCCATGCCTGCCATTTGATAATTGGGCTGAAGACAGCTAAGAAGGCTTAGGGAAAGCTTTGTCTCTTCAAATACCGAGAAGTCATAAAATTCTCCAGGTCTGGCTGCTCATGAAAGTGGGGAACCATTCATTTAACAAGGAATTACAGAAAGAATTACAGAAAATAATCATTACAGAAATCTGGGAAAGCTAGAGAAAAACACAGTGGATGAAAAATTGTCAGGCATAAATGTTTCCTAACTCATAAGCCATCACTGTGAAATGAATACTGTAATCTGCTTGTGATGCTCTATTTGTGCATGTCCTGTTTGTGGGGTGGCAGAGATTGTGTCTGTTCACTCTGCTTGTGGGCTTCTCACTTTGGCAAAGCACAGAGGAGATATCTCAGCCTGTTAGCTGATGATTTGAAATACTCTCCAGGGATGCTGGGGCTGTGGATTTATTCTGGGGAGGCAGCCTTTAGAGTTCTTAAAATAATGCTATTAGTAGGTCCTGCAGATACTGGAAAATGTGCTGTTGCTTGAGATTTTTTTATCAGATGTCTTATCTCTCCTACACTGTCAAAGGAGAGTCAGCCCCTAAAATGACATCTTGGGGGCTATATATCTAAAAACCTTCTGGGATCCAGCTCTGAATCTCCATCTTTCAGAGGAATTTGGGGTCATTTTTGCTTATTGCTCTGTGGTTTCTTTGAAATTCAGTCACTGAATATCTATTAAGTAAAATAATATACACCTTCCCTCATGAGAAGCTTTAAAGATCATGGTTATATAAGAATGTGAACTTAGTGGAATCCATTTCGAAATAACTATGGGAAAAAAAGTAATTGTTCACAGTGGTAGATCTGGCCTGACTGTTGCACACATCAAAACAGTCCCCCCCACCAACTTCTGAGTCTACTAATCACTCAGAGAGAGTCACATTACACAATAGAAACCAAAGTAACTAAAAAAGAAAGCTTTCTGAAGTTCATGGAAAGTTACTTCTCAGATTACCATTTTAAGTATTTTCTAGTCTGTCATAGTGTTTTACAAATTTTATACCCCATGTGTGCAGATTATTTGTTTGTGGAAAATAATTGCATTTGGAGTGCTTTCAAAATTTATAATTTACTTTTAAAAAGATAAAACCTTAAAATCCAGTGATTTATATTTTTACCAGTAAACAAAGCTGTTATTACTGTCCTGTTCACTGTTCTTGCACAAATACAACATTGGATCTAGAAGGATAGCATGAAGATGTGAAAATGCTACCCTGTGGCTTGGTAATTGAAAACAGATGAGTTGGATGTTCTTCCATTTTAAACCATTTAGATTGCTAACATGAATTCTTCTATTTGTTATTTTATATATGCATATATATATACACACACTTTTTTTTTTTTAGTATTTTTTGTGTGGTTGGTTTATTTTCTAATGGGCATATATTTCACGCTCTGTCTGGTCTCTGTTTTCAGAATATTAAATGAACTGGGATGTACTCCATTTCAGATTAGTTTCATTATTTTGGTTTAATTGATAGATATTGTCTACTATACTATTTGGAATTGGCTTGGAAAACATGAATATGAAGTTATTACTTACAGACTGCTGGATAAACACATTTGTAAAACTTCAGCAAGTCACATTCTGTTCCATTTCCTAAAAATAAATAAAAAATATTCAGTAACCTCCAACCATCTAACCCTTAGCTCTGTTTGTACTAAACTGATATGTAAGTCATCAAAGCCTGCTCACCACTTCATGTTAATGATTACACAACTGAGAAATCAGTTCAGTTGAGCACAATGCAGTTGCCAACACCAGGAGGGGAACAGAGTGAAGAGACACAACAGACCAAGGCAGGAGGCTGTTGTTGGAGCAAACACCTTCATTATGTGTACCAGTCTGAGCTGCCTTTAAACTTGTGGCTCGCTCTTTTTGTTAGCTTGCTAAAGACAGGAATTTCTGCTTTTCCTAGTGGAAATGAAAAAAAAACAAACAACCAAACCAAAAGAACACAACCAAAGTAAGGGAGATTCTGTATGTGGCTACATCCCATGCATTTCTGCAGAAACCTTGAACTCCATGCGGGAGTTTTTTTGAGACCTTGGGGGTAAGATAGAATGCTGAGCTAGAGCAAAATTTTCATATTTCAGATGGCCCCAGTTTCACCCCATTTTTTTTTATTTTTTTCCCCTCACATGGAAATGTTGTGTAGCAGTTTGGCACACAGTTCCAGAAGGCATTGCTCTCCTTTATCTAACTGTCCTTGTATAAAGTTGTATAAAGCTGTCACCCTGGGCATGGGAGACCCAGACTTAATTGCCTTGGCAACCCCTTATCCATGACAGTTTGCAGAAGACTGCCAACCTCCTTTCCCAGGGGTTCTCAAACAAATAGCTAGAGATTACATATGTAATACTTTAGTAAGAGCTAAGGGTCTTACTAAGGGTCTACTTTAGTAAGAGCATTCTCTGCCTTGCTTGAGTATATTTAAAAATTAAGTTGGAAAGTGCAGGCTTTCTTGTGGCTTTTCTTTTTAGCTAGTGGCTTTCTTGCCCAGCAGTTGTGAAAAAAGAGGTGTGAGAGCAGAGATTTGGGTTCCAACTCTTGCTTTGGGTGACAGTATTGTCATTATATTTAATGCCCAACAGGTGTGAGGGCTCAGTGTTACTGCTTTGTTTCTAGGGTGATTAAGAAGCCTGGATACTGTAGGGGAGCATTACAGCATGCACCTGGTGCTCCACATTTGAGGCTGATTAGAAGGCTCCATACAGCTTTTTGGCTTTTGTAGAGCCGTTGCTGCTGCCAGGCTCTTTCTGTGGCTCATGTAGGGGTCCTCAGATTCTGTCTTCAAGCAAGCTCTTCTGCTGTGGTTGCTGAACACCTGCCTGCAAAGTAAGTTGTCTGGATGATGTGTGAAAATACATGCCTTCTTGTGGATTTAGTTCCAGCTCCTTAGGAAGTCAGGTTGAAGACTACAGACCTATCTCACACTGCTGAGGCATAATTGTTTCTTTCTAATTTTGGCCTGTATTCTCAGAATAGATAATGACCCAGGTGCTAGGTCTAGGCTTGACCAAATACCTTGCTTGTTTCCTTGGAATTTTGACTAATCTCGGATGAATATTTCCCTCAGATATGTGCTCTGTCTCCTTGGCTATGCAATAATATGTGAGGTGTTCCAAGATGATGATCAGTGTGATGATACTCCTGAGAAATACCTGGAAGAATGAATGGCAAACAGCCACACCAGTCCTGTATGTACCGGGCTTTGCATTCCAGCAAACATCCATTAGTACTATAAATCTTGTGGTACTGAAGCTTTATATCAGGCCTGCACTCTCCCCATGGGTATTCTTGGATGATTGACTGTAGGGTAATAATAACAAAAGACAACATTTTTGGGGGTCTGTTTTAAATGTAGGTATTGCTTTTTCACATTTTCAAGTGCTGCAGGAAGCCTGTTGAAGACATAAGCTGTAACACCGTGATTTAATTAGAGGCAATTACAGTTCATGCTCTTGGGATTAAAAATTCATCTCCCCTCTCTTACAGCAAAAGTAGGGCCTGATCAGACAGGTTAGTGCAAAATGGTACTCCGCTCTGCTTTGATTCTGCTAGGAATGTGAGACCCCCTTAATGGTAGCAGAATGTGTTGATAGGGAAATTCTGTGGTTTCCTTTTATCATTACCTGTCAACGAGACCACAAATTTACGGGAAAGAAAGGCTTGCTTTGATAGAGACAAATTAGAAAAACCAGTGATATCCTCCCCCAAACAGCAGTAATTTCATTTGTGTCTGGAGGAGATGTTATTTTTTGGAGTCACTAAGGCATAATAAATATTTTGCATTCCAAAATGTCTAATTCATTGTCAGTGCTTCAGAAGAGAATTAGAGACAGTAAAAAACACTGCTTCCAGTTCACATGCAAAGTCCTCACCTTCAGCTGGCGGATTGCGACCTGTGCGTGCATTCCCACTGGTGTCAGTAAACCTAAACCATCAAAACGTGGAAGCTCTTGGGGTGAATGGATAACAAAAGTTATTCCAGCATCAGTATAACCAAGAGTAGGTTCGTCTGTGAATTTGTCCTAAAACAAAAAGAATGGTTTAAACTAGTTTTGGCTCTGCTTACCACCTGAACCTTTAGCTATATTTATTGTGGTACTATGCTATTTGGTAACATATCTGGCAATTTACAGGAAAGTATAAAAACAAACTGACTTGAATTTCCTTTGCTCATTACCTCCTTGGGTTTCCTTCCAGTTGCTATAAACTTTTATTTAACCTTTTTATTCCTTTTGGCATCCCCCCAGTTTTACATACAAGAAATTATAGATGAGCATTTACTCGTAAATAGGAGATTTGTTCCTTTTACTTGGGACTACCCATCACGTTTCAGCAAACTTTCTGTTATTCTCCTCAGAGCCTTTCACTCCTGACTCATAATTCCTAGAGAGCAAAAGCCAATGTCTAAGTCATTTATCAATCTGTTAGTTTTCTTCCCTGTTCTCACAAGGTGATATTCCCTGTTTTTCTGCCTTTTGTTGGTCAAAGACAATTCTAATGTCAGAAACAGTTTACAGTTCAAAGACCAGATCTTGGCTGGCATTGAACTGCTGCAGCTGCTGTAACTAAAATTTGGTGCTACTTAGAAACTGGCACCAGGTGACCTTCCCTACTGGGCCTTCTATTAAAATGAACTGCTTGCATGAAGTTAAATTGCTGTTCTGATGACATGTTTCAGTTGTGGGTGGACAGTGCACATGCGTGCTCACTCACCTTCCCCCCTTAGCTGTCTTTTTAAATATCTATTTGGGTGTTTCCTTTAAATACCCTCTCACTTGGAAATAGTCTTGATTTTGAATTTTGTGCATGAAACTCTGGAGGTGTGTGTAAACCCAATCAAATAAAAATCCCAAATCAAACCAAGAAAAACCCTCCACTAATTTATAAGTCAGTACATGATTCATTGCTTATAATCCTTAGGATAGCCGTACCTGCTGGACATCAAAAAGCAAATGTAAGCCTCTTCCAGACAAACTCACTCTTCTTGCTGAAAGATCATTGTGATTAAAAGTAAAGCAGTTTCCGTATTCAGTGAAAACATGTTCAAAATCCTTCAATAAAGGAAAATAAGGAAGAGTGAAATGAAAGAAAGAACACTTGCAGTTTCCTTAGTTAATTACAATGCAAGAGAGGGACTACTGGGGTTGTTGGGTCATTTTGTTTTATTTTTTCCTCCAAAGTCCTCAATATTACAATCAGAAAAGTGGTAATTGATTAAATACTTGAAAGTACTTCAGCCCTTTCTACAGAAAATAAAGTTTGAAGGAGAAATTTCACATTGTTTATTAAGACTTAGGAGCTGCTCAGAATAATGTAATGAGGTCCTGTGTTATTTCTATGCCTGTTACATTATATAGAAATTATATATTCAAAAATAACTTTTTTTCCATTAGCTGCTTAATGAAGACTATTTAAAGACTAAATGTCATGTTATTGATATACAATATTTGACTTTTTTTCCCAAAACTGCCTCATAATTTAATATGACTACATTTCCTCGCTTTAGTTTTAGTTCTTAGCACTAGTGTCTTCCAGTTAAGAGAAGTCTCTAATGCCTAATTTTAGAAACCACAGAATATCTAAAGATCAGATTAAATTGAAAAGGTATAGACTTGACTTCTTTGTTTACATTTTCTCTTTAAATTGGGAATTGCTTTACAGAAAAATTGACATAGAAATGGGATGATCATATTTTTTGGCTGTTGTCCTAAATTCCCAAAGATGTGCTATTTTCATTTCAATATTTAAAATTCCTGTGGACTCTGCATATAATTACCCTGGCTGTCTATATTCTTAACCTCAAGAACAACACTAGAGAATCACATCATGTAAAAACTTTGCTCAAACTGTCCTTCATTATAGGCCACTGCTGGAAAAGGTTGTTAGATGCAGCCTGGAGGTATGACAGCTTTCAAAGGCTGCTGTCTGTGCAGAAGTGGCATTAGGCAGAGAGCGATTTAAACTGAAATCTCATCTTACAGCTCAGAGAGTCCAGCAGGCTGCCTCTGCAATCAGGGGGAGAATCGAGCCCCTCGGGGTAATTCAGAGCAGGACTTTTGTTCTCTGTTGTTTGACTGTGAAGGTACATAGGGGAGCAGCTGGCAAAGCTAGATGTCTTAGGTTGAGTGTAAGAATATATCCCCTTCCTCTCCATGCTACTGTTATAATAAAATAAAAATACTTACCTGTGGGTAGCATGGCATTCCAAAAAAATCACATTCTAGCAATGTGCTGCTGTTCAGATAAAACCCGTTTTTCCTTGTAAAGTCTTTGATGCTGAAGTTCTGGTTCCCAAGAAGGAAATAATTTAGCTCCTGAGAATATTTCTCTTCTATAGAAAATTTTTGGAGAATTGCAGACACAATGTTCCAAATTAAAAAAATTACTTTCAGGTTGCTCACTGCATGAGCTTGAAACCTGTCAGTGGGAAGGAGAAAGAATTGCTTGGGATTCTGTAGGACTGATCTCAAGGCTGCCCTTGACAAAACTGTGACACAACTTGCTGTCTGCTCACAAACTATAAGAGATTCTTGCCCACTGGGTTGCAGTTTGATCTCTACAACATGAATAAACAATATAGTCTCTGTCTCTAGGAATGTATCTTCCATATCTGGAAACAGAAAATAGACACCTTCCCATGGCTATTCTGGTCAGTCATACAGGAAACATTTCTGTTGTGTGTGGTTGCTTATTAAACATAAAAACTGAATCCCCTGAGTAGATTAACCATTCACATAAGCCAACAACCAGATCTGTAGAACCGATGAAAATTGAACAATTGCATTTACATGTGGGAAACTAGCTGAGAGGAGCTGTCCCTTTCAGAAAAAAACCCTGTCTTTCCTAATTTGGAAAGTTGAATTCTAAGCACATTTGCAGTGGTCTCATGTACCTGCTTTACTAAGGCACTACACCCCACTGTAGTCAGTGTACCTTCCCATGAGCTGGTGGCACAGTGGTTTAAATCGAAGGTGATCTTTACTCTTTGAATCCACTTGAAAAGTCTCAAAAACATGATGAGGCTTTGGTGGTGCTTTCCTTGTGTACAGCATTGAAGATCTTTATTGAAGTAAGGTAAGGCTTTACAGAAGTTGTAAGTTTGAAGAGAGAATAAGCACAAATGAAATTGTAATGCCATGTTCTTTAGAAATGACATTTTATCTTATTTTAAAAAATGTGTTAATGTAACATGTTTTTGTAATAGATCTTAATGCCCCAGTTTAACGAAGATTAGTAGGAACAGCTCTTCTCAACTGAATTTGAGTTAAAAAATAATGACAAAGGGAGTGCTGTGCTTCTTTGTCCTGCTAATGATAAAAACCCCAGTTAATAAAAACAGGAGGGGAGATAAGCACAGCATGACTGGCAGATGAATGTGGCAGCAAATTGTTACTTAGGTGGAAAAATGCCATGCTCAGAAGCTGACTCCCTACAGTGTTCTGCTGCTATAGTTACAAGAAGTGAGGCACGTTCATAGCAGCCAGCCCACTGCAACCAGAGGGACTCCTGTCTGCAGTGCACGTTGTGTGGTTTGACCCATGGCAGCTTTATGCAGGTAATGGAAGGTGGCCAAGGGAGGCAAAACAACTTCAGGTCTTTGAGACTTGGACTTCTGGCTGATTCTGCCAGCAAAAGGTAGAAAATAAGAAAACTTTTGAGGAAAAAAAAATAGTTTCTGAAACTATTCCTAAATTATGTATTTGCTCTAAAAATCAGGCCACAGTTTTATTAAGTCATTTTTGAAGTGGCTGCACTGAAATTGGTGATTGTCTTCAAATGTAGGAATTTGTAGTGAATTTCTTGCTTAGACACATGATTTCCAGACAACCCACATGCTTTCCTCCTGCAAAAAAACCCAGACATCAGTTGGAGTTGTAAAGGCTGAGCACCTCTGAGAAAAGAGTATCTGTTTTACCTCAGATTTTTTGCCTTTACATGAGGTTTCTATTTAAAATAATTTGCTAATCTTGCCTTTTATTTTTACCTTGAATGTGGCTGATGGCTGTCCCTTAGTTACACTGAAAAGCAACCCTCATACATAGAACACTACCACCAGAGGTGTTTTCCAATTCCAGCTTCTGTTGTGAAACTTAAAAATCATGCCATCTGAAGGAAGGGGAAGATTATAAAAGCAGACTCCCTTTCTTGTTTCTCATATTTTCATTTTCATTTAAGTATCATGTGGTGGTGTGGAAGACATGCCCCTTATAGCCATATTTCCCTTGGTTTATGTGATTTGTCCAAACAAGTTGTGGAACCTGACTGCTTTCAGATAAAGATATGCTGTGTCTCAAGAGCAAACAACAAACGTAATTTTTACCTGTTCATGTTGCAAAAGGTCACAGCAGGGAATTTGACGTCTTCCACATACTGAACCACCACTGTAGTTGTGGTTGGCCAGCTGAAGTAGTAGATGAAGCGACTGCAGATCTGCCAAATAACAATGGCAAGGCAGCCTACGACTATCAGCAGCCACAGCGTCCTGCGAGCCTTGCTCTGCCTCTGGACAATGTTATGTACACCATGAAATGAAGTGGATGAGGCAAACTGCTTATGGTACTTCCTTCTGTCTTCCAGATCTGGCAGCAGTTTCTTTATTAAACACAATCGTATCTTTTCCAGTATTCCTGAGCATGGAACAAAGTTAAAATTTTTAAAAAATTAGTGTTTGACCATCCAAAGGTCAAAGGAATCCACATAATTCTGATAATGAAAAGCAGATGTATATTTTCCCTTTAATTGTAAATTCTCTCTTTAAGTAATGAACTTGCTTCTGAGGATGGAAGAGTTGTGTGCTAAGAGATGAGCTCAGTGCTGCCCTGAGTACAAACTATATCTTGCAGTATTTCAAGCCCACAAATGCTTAAGCACTTTAACTTAAAAGAGTAGTACCACTTCTGGGAGAAAGGTTGGATTTTGACATACCTAGGGATCTAAAACCATAGGTTGCTGTGAGCTTAAGTGAAAAATTAAATATCACATTTTTACAGTAACAATCCAATAAAGGACTGGTCCTTCACACATGTTCTGAAAATATGGTTAAAAATGAATGATATGGAATGATATGAAAAGGCGTTTCACTCTTTCACTATTAAATTTTTCAGGGTAAGACTTGGAAGGTTGCAGGTTCAAAAGAATATCTAATCTCATTTTCTTAGGTTCATACTTACATACATATACTGATTCCATAACTTTGAAATGAGACAGGTTTAGTTTTCATTTGTGCCATGTTTTCTATAAATTGTTATTAAAGTAAACCAAACCAACCAATTTTCAAATCTAAGTTTAAGGGCTATAACAATAATGAATGTAATCAATACCTGGAACTGCAGTCACTTTCTTATGCTTAATGCTTATGCTGACTAATCTTTTGGACGTGGATTTAAACATAATTTTTTCTCCCAAAATATTCAGATGAGGGAAACTTCATGAGACCTTTTTTGTACCTTGTCATAACTGGATCACTCTTTTTGTGAAATACTTCTTTTATGGACTGCTGTCCACTACTTTATTTTGGCATTAAATAAGTCCATAAGAACAGTAAATCAAAGAAAGTTTGTGAGACAGTTATTAATATCTGAAAATATATTATTTAGATCAGTGTTTAACAGCAATTAAATGCTTCCCTTCTGTTTTTAGCCAAAAATTAGGTTTAATAATTTGCATGTGTGGTAGGAAGAGAATAGAGCCTTTTTATGACTGACCTACTTGAGGCTATTACAGCTGGGCAAAGGAACAAAGGGATGTAAGAGTCATCTGCCAGAGCCACATCAGCCACATCGTGACCACATCAGTAGTCTGGGGCCTTTCTTTGGTCCACAGTCTCTGGACCATGATAATGAAATTCAGATGGTGCTGAATTTCAGAATGTTTCTGAAGGGAAAGAATTTACTTTATGGTGTTCTTTTAAGATCTGTGTAAGAACTTTGATCAATGTTATGTAATTTACTGTGACCTTGTTTTAGCATCAGACAGTTTTCCACTACAAAACTGTTCAAAAGTTTCTCTTCTAGCTCTAGTGACTATTGAAGCCCACTGCAGATCTGTTCAGCCATGTGTGGTTTTGTAAATTGTGCTGGAATGGAGAGGATTTCTGGTTTTGCTATAGGCTTCTTTCTCACTAGCACGTGGGCAGTGGGACGAGTTCTTTGCATGTTCCTCAAATAAGAGCAGAGGGAGAAGTGCATTCCTAAATGTCTGCATCTGCTGCCTATAGACTCCAACAAGAGATCACAGCCAAGACAGATCCTTTTCTCCAAGGATAATGCTGTGAGTGTTTATTTTTCCTATATGCACTGTTCTAGGTATGAGAGTGACAGCATGTCCCTACATAAAAGTCTGGTGCCATCAAAAAACACTAGTTACTTTAATCAGCAGAGGTGTAACTTTGAATCTAAGCAAACATAAAACTAAGCTGTATTTCAGCTCTTGTGCATAGCTAGTACAGTAAATAGTAGTAATGATGTTTCACCTGAGAAAAACATTAAAACTTTTTCTTTTATTGTGTAGGGTTATCTAATAATAGCATTCTGCTGCTTTAATTACTGCTACTTTGTAAGTGTCTTAAAGAATCCTACTTCCAGATTTTTTTAGAAAAGGCTCTTTAGCAATTGCCTAGTTAAAACTGTATTAGCTTTATTCTAAATACACAGAGGGGCAATCATTAAGACTTCTCTAACTGCTTAAGTAAGAATACAAACGTTTTTCTATAAGGTTTTTTGAGCTCGCCCTTCTTCGTTGTATCTTGAAAAGGCACATAATTGCTACTATTGGACAAGATGACAAATAACAAAGCTCTTGGTCAAATGCTCTAATGTACCTTGTCACCTACCTTTGGCATCCGATTGAATCAACCTCCTGAGCTGGTCCATGAGGCCGTGCTTATTTCAGTAAGGAAGGGAAAGGATATCAAGCTGCCTTACCACTGGGATCACTGCTAGGTGATGGCTTTTATAGAACACTAAATGGGAGGTGATCTTGATGACACATGGGACTGGGTAATTTACCTGCCTGGGTTGCTATGTTTTGTCTTATATTAATACGGTCTGCAATATGAAGAAGATGATTTTGATTACAGGATCAGATGTACACACTTATATACATTTCAATTACTTATTATGCTAACTGTATATTGCACTGCTTTATAAATTTCTTTCATATATTCCTTTTGTTCTAGAAAGGCCAATTATCTTTGCTAAAATATTGTTCAGAATTGTTCAGAATTGAATTTTGTTCAGAATTGAATAGCTTCTCTTGAAGTAAATAAGGAGCTCCTTCCTGGTCTGGAGGGCAGTAAATGTCTCTCAATAGGTTCCCACCAGGAACAAGATGCAGTTCATCCACACTTTGAACACCTGTCTTCATAACCAGCTCCAGATTTCATGTTGTTGAGGACATTTCAGTAAAAAATGAGCGGTTACCCACAAGAATAAACCCTGTAGGCAAGGATGAATATATATGCAGGGTCAATCGTTCCAGCAAGGCCTTATGCAAAAAGTACAGAGACTGCTTTTTTGTTAGTGTGCAAAATTTTTTGTTTGAATTTATTTCAAGAAAAGAACTGAACAGCTAATAAAAGTGAATAAAAATACTAGAAGATTCAAACTTGAGATATACTTGATTAATGCTTTAGGAAAAACTAAGAAAAAAGCCCCCTCACATTCTCTTTCTGATCTCTTTATTTCTTTCCTTCTGTTAGTAATTGTCCTGTTGGTCACCTACAGAGTTCTTGGGTTACCAAGATAAGCTTGGCTCCTTGGTGCCTCACTGCCTGGTTTTTTGTTATTTTCTGGCTGTGTTGTTAATGCTACAAGCAACAAGGTAAAGCACTGAACTCCATTTAATTATTCCTGGCTGACAGGATTCTGTACTCTACTCCTTGGAATTCCCAGCTCCATTTGTCACTGTTGCCTCACTGGTGGGACTGTCTGCCAGGGCAAGCTTTGCACAGCACTTGTGTTGACTCAAGCAGTTTTTAGGATCTGTTTATAACTTGAGCCCAACTGATGCTCCACCGAGCAGTTTCTGAGCGCTGCAGATCCATTGACTCCTATTAATGCAAGCCACTGTAATTCACAGAACCCAGACACCACCTCTTGCCTGAGTTGCTTGAGTTCACAAAACAAATTGTCAACCTTTTATGCTGTTATGTGCATAGAATTAAGACGAACAAACTGTAAGTTACTTGGCTCTCTACACTGCAAATGATTCAACTTTCTTTTTTTTTTTTTTTTAAATTGTGTTGCTGCCTTACAAAGAGTTGTTATGCTTATGGAATACTTTACATGAACAAGGCTTATGTTGTCCCCTTGTGTTTTACATAAGAAATTGATTTTGAAAAATTTCTTTCTTTTATGGTTGTTTTATATTAATTCTTAAGCAAACACAAAGGGGCGAAGACCAACCATCTCATGTTTGTTCATCCTTCCCAAATGGCTTGGACAAACAGGTTCCAGGTTGTAAATTGGTCGCAGGCAGCTTGCTCTGTCCACTCACTCCTAGCATTTGTATCTGGTTGTTTAAACCACACATTCCCTAATACTTAATACAGTAAAGATTAGGAAAATCAACTGTTTATAGAGGTGGTCACCATTTTTTGCATTCACGCATAATGCAAATATTGTACTCAAATTTGAAGTCAGTTTTAAGTGCTGTTCAGCTCTTATGTTATGGTGCTAAATTAAAAAAAAAAAAACAAACAAAAAACTGCAGCCAGCGTAACTACATAACTATTTCCTGAGACAAATAGATAACATGTTTCTGATAAAGTTAATTCTTTATTAGCCTAGTTGCAGCAAAATGCCTTCTGAGAATTCTTATGGGTTGCTGAGATAAAATACATGCTTACACAAGTATGTATTTGGAGCATATTTAGCTTTCACTGGATAATATTGTATTTTTTAGAATATGTTCAAGTGTTTCTTTCCAATTCCTGTTACATTGCATGACCCTCTATAAGTGCTTTCTTGACATGCTTCTGAGGTTTTGCTTAGTTGTCTCTTTTAATAGAAGCATCTCAAATATTATCTACTCTTAAGACAGAAGTAATGCATCTGCTAATATGGCAGACTACAAATACTTTTACTCAATTCATACAAAAATATTAGCAAAAAAATAAAAAGGCAAAACAGAGGAAAGAACAGTGGAGTGATCACCACCTGGATTCTTATAATACATTGTCATTGTCGTTTCATGGAATGCTGGTAACTAATTCTATATGCAAGCATCTGTCTTGCTCCTTCCTTCGAGCACGTACTGAAAGAACATTCAAAAGGATTCAGCAATGGGGGGCAGAAGGGGCTGCAGCAGGAGGTGCTCAAGGAAAGTTTGAGGACTCACGGAATCTTTCTCTACATTGACAAGAATCAGCTATTGTGGGGGTGGGTAATGCCCCGGTGGCCCTGCCTTGGAGGGAGGCCTGAGAAGAATTGCACAACCTCCCTGCAGAGCCTGAAGATAAGGAAACAAGCTTTCAGTCACTGCGACCCCCAAAGAACTCACACTCCTGCAGGAGATTTTATGTAGATCTGTTGTAAACGATTGGCTTTGTACCTTTTCCCCTCCCACCCCAGTTTGCCATAAAATCCCCTGGGTCCCACTTGTCCCTGGGGTAATTTCCGTCCCTGGCCCCCTTGGCTGGTACTTTGCAATAAAGTCACTTCATGTGGAATTGCCAAACGGGACCCTCTCTCTCTTTCCCGGGCCGGCTAAAAGAGGAGCAGATCTCACGGGGCAGGAGCTGAGGAATCACTGAGCTGAAATCACAAGAACTGAACAATCACTGCTCTGCCCCCTGCTGAGGCGCTCTCTGCCAGCTGAGGAGCACCCTGACTCCCCAAGAAGCTGTCTGTAACGAGACACCTTTTGGGGGGGGCTGTGGCCCTCTGGGTCCAAACTGCAGACCCCAGTACCAGCTGGAATAAGCTATAACTGGAGAAATGATGAGCTCTCATAATTTTCTAATGCTTAAATATTTCCTTATTTTTTGTTTTCTCAAGTCTGCATTAGCCTACCATAATTTAAACTGGTTACTCCTTTTCCCATCCTGTGGTGTATTGGAAGTCGCTTATTCCCCTTCCTTTTGAAAGGAAGATATTTCTCACTTTTCCAACCATAATCTTCTCTTAGTTATTATACAGGTGAATGCTTTCCATCTTTCTTAAGGAGACATATTTTCTACATCAAATATTCGTTGCTATCCTCTTCTGAAGCCTTTCTACATTGTCCTCATCTGTCTTGAAGAGTGGTTCCCAGGACATAATATAAAAGATGAAATCTTTCTGATACTGGATAGAAATGAGGGATTCCATGCCATGTAGAATGTTGCTATTTAAAAATTCCAGTATAAGATTTGCTCTAAAGAATTTCTTATTTGCAAGTTTGGCTATCACAGCTGAAGTTCTAATGTACTGCTCTTTGCATCAGAGAATCTGCATGTTATTAATTTTAGTGCATTAAGGTAATTTTGAATTCTAGCTCTTATCTTCCAGCATGCTATTAGACTTTCCAGGCTGTTCTCATTGGTCAGTTTAAGAAGTGCACAACCTATTCCATCACCCCAGCCATTAATGATAATGCTGAATAGGATCAGATGAGCACATTTTTATCAACGTTTGTCCTAAAGCAGCCCTTTGCACTTGCCAGACAGCTGTACCGTGGAGTAAACAGCAGCACGGACTGAGCCACGTGGAGGTGTGGGAGTACTTCGTGGTTCCAGGCTTGTGCTTCACTGGACCTGACAGGTAACCAGGATTGGGGTGTTCAGGAGGGGACAAACAGCCTTTACTAAAGAATTGCACCCTGCAGTGTGTGGCTGCAAGGCATTAATAGAGGATGGGTTTGCCTTGGGACAGCGCTGTGGAACATGTTCAAGACATGTTTCTCCTAAGTTTACAGTTCTGGCTGGCATTGTACCATTTACATTGATGAAAGCAGGGGTTTTGGGCAATAGAAATAAAAGAACGTTTTCTGCATACTTGGGGAATAATTATCAGTTAAAAATTATCAGCATGTGAAAGAAATACTGCTGCATTCTGCTGAGCCACAAATGAGAGACAATGGGAGGAAGGTTGTGCTGGGATGTGTGAAACATAAATGGAAGTTAAAAGTATACTGGGAAGTGATGACACAGTTCTTTGTGTTTAAGAATTTGAACAAATACAGTATTTAAAAAGAAAAAAAAAATCCTTCCAGCACTATCTCATCTCTTTGTTTGTAGTTTGCAAGACCTTGAACTCTGTTCCTCCCCCAGGTACAAATGTCTGATTGGATTATTAATATTGCATCAACTTTAATCTTGTTTGTTTTAGAACGGAGTCACCAAATTTTAGTTTTTCTTAAAACCAACTGTTAATTTCAAGTGCTAGTTAGATAGCAAATCCAGCTTGGAAAATCACAAAACACTTCTGCAGAGTGTTTGGTTCCAAATTTATCTTCCGTGCTTCACCTTCCCTTTATATGTCTTAATTCACTTATCTCTTGTTATGTTATTAAATTGGGTGAGGAAGTGATTTTTATTCAGTGCTGCCAGAGTAGCCAGCACAGTGATGTTCTGGCTTCTGAGGATACTGGGGGCTTCACCTCTACAATTTGAGTTACACTTTGTCAACCAAAACAGTAGCTGCTGTACTGCATTTCACCGTCATAGTTGTACGTTTGTTATCAAAATTATTTCATCACTATAATTTTATGAGCTTAACAATGCAACATCTATACGTAGAAAAGGTATTTTCCTTTTGAGTACTTCGTATCACAGAGGTCACAGCAGAATCTGCACAAATGCAGAACAGGGTGACTGGGACTACAAAGGTATAGTGCACCTATTTTTCATTAGCCATGAATTAATACCAAACAGAAATTAAAATTACTTGATTATATGGCAGGAAGTTTGGAACTTGCACAGGGAAGTACTCCTTCACATAATGTGTACTTCAGTTATGGAACTCACTGCTGCAGGCTGTGGATTCACAGAATTCACAAAAAGATTATTAAATGCAAGGACACAGGTATCTTAGGAAGTCCTAGGCTACCAAAATTGGAAAGTTACATGGATGTTCTGGGGCAATTATTGCACTGTAAGCTTGCTTTTTAGTTTGTTGTGGGTTTTTTTGTTTGTTTGTGGGTTTTTTTGGTAATGGTGTTTTGTTTTGCTTTTTAATGTTTGTTTCTTTTGTTCTAATAGCTCTTCCCGAGAAATCTTTTACTTTCTCTTTGAAACTTTTCATCATGGCATGACCTACTTGGATCTTTGACTCACTGCAGGTATTGTTACATAGGTAGAAACCATGTGTGTTGGGTAGCTCCTAGTCTGCAATTGTTGGGCAAGAGCTTTGGGAAGCTTCAAGCGTCATTTGTTTGCAGTTAGAAGTTCTCTGAGCTCTTTCTTCAAGTTAGCAAACCCTAGACAAACAAATTGATTTGTGATGATTTTGTAATCAGAGTGAGAGTTTGAGCAGTAGAATGGCACTGTCCAAACCCCTTGTGTGTGTACTTTTACTTCTCAGTAAGTGATTTAATACAGGAAAACTTGAGATTTGGCTTGGGTGAACAGGTCACTTCCAATTCATACTTTTTTTGGATTCATGACTACATAAAAGGTCAATCTTGCTTACCTGTCCTCATCAGACCATAATGCTTCAGACAGAGGGCCCCACAGTGAGAACATGCAAACTCTTGGCTCTGCCTGTGTCCATAAATCATGCTGCAGGCCACCTCTGCCTTACACTGAACCTCCCTTGGCCAGGCTGGAGAGAGGCTCCCTTTTTGCCTGTAGGGAGGAGAGGTAAACAGAAAGGGGGCAAGGGTGAATAAAGAAGGGGTGCTTAACAATTCCCATGCTTGGGCATGAAGGCCATGACAGTTCATTTGAAGGCCACGAAGAGCAGTTCTGGGAAGTTGTGGTTTTGGTGGGGCTTTTTTATTTTTCTTTTTCTTTTTTTTCCTTCCGGTATGTAACTGTTTGTCTTGTATTCAGCCCAGTCACAAAACAGAACATTCTCACTGTCTGCTGAAGGTTAGAGTCCTCTGTGATGAAAAGAAGGCTTTTTATCTGACTTTCATGCATTAAAAGTAAATAAACAAGTAACTAAATAAAAGCTCAAGGGCACACACACTCTTGGTTTTCACAGCCTTGCTCAGTCATCTGCAGCATGAACAGTAAATTATGGGTGTGGTTAGATCTGTTCCTTTGTGATTCTGAGTGTTCAACATGAAAAAGGGAAATGAAGGTACATTTTGAGAAAAAAGCAATACCATCATTTAAAATTAAGGTTATGTTTTGCTTTCAGATACATTCACATTGAAGAGCTTGTTTTCATCAAGACTTGTTTCTGATTATGCTAGTAGGGAGAAATGACAAAGTGGCTATAAATTTCTGTCAGGATATAAAGGACACTCAAATAAAAATCAGGTCCCTCCAGTGAGCCCCAGATTTGAGCAGCATGGCAGAAACACATTTATTTCTGAGGGTGTCTGCAGCCATGCCAGAGTTCAAGGCTCTGAGCTGATCCAAACCTGAGGTTTTATAAGCTGTGCTATCTTCTACGCTGCCAACAAAAAGTTTCATAATCAGGTCATACAAGCCACTTAAATCATTTTACTACCAAGTTCATTAGACACTTTGAAGCCTTACTGAGATCAGATGAAGGCAGCCAGTAAGAGGAATGAATGATCTGTATGGTCTATGGTTTTATTTTAGGGGTTTTCAAGTCCTCTTTGAGACATCTTTTTCCACTGATCTTGGAGAGTTTGACATCTATTGTAGTTGCAGTGGTTAGAAAGCTGAGATTAAATTTTCTTAAATGAACAGATGCAAATGTTATCCATAATATTACCCACTTTTTTCCAGAATTGGTCAGTTTACAGCTTTGGGACCAATCAGCCATGAGGTCCTTAAACAATGAGTTTGAAGTGTTGGAAACACTGGAAAAATATTTCTAAATTGCTCTTGTCTGGATGATTTATTTGATTGACTGAAGCCCATCTGTTGCTGAATTGGAGGGGGAGTTTGTATAGTTGTTGCTTAGACGGTATCCCCTGCCAGATTTCAAGTGAGTCGGCTAACCCTGAGTGAATTAATGGTACTATTACTTCCCAAATAGGGAGTTAATGTTTTGTTAAGTACAGAGCGTAAAAGGGCTCTGATACTTCAAAGTCCTTTGCCTACTGGGTAGGCAATGTAAAGGTTGCGAGTCAGAGATCATTGCACTGGAAGTTTATTATTCTCTGTATTCCACAGAAGAAAATAAAACTGCAGAAGAAAACACACATTAACATATTTTGTTAGGTTAAACATTCAGTGTTTTCTAAATGGCCTTATTTTTACTAGTTTCACATTCTTTCTTTGTTTTTGTCATGAGAAAAGATAACAGCTTGATTTCATTATGCAGGCTCAGTCTGGATGTTTCAGGTGAGGATATACAGGAATGACAAGATAAACTTCTTTTGAGATCTATGGGTGTGCAAGATTTCCTAATTTGTAAATCAAGCTGTTTGAGTGCAAATATGTGAGAAGTGGCTTTCAACATTTAATTCATTTAATTTCTGATGCCTCCACTTTCGTCTCTAGTTGTCCGCATCACTGAGCATGTGTGTAGGTGTGTGTCAGGAGAGGATTATTTTCTTCTGTCAGGTTTTATGTCATGAAGGAAGAACTCCTTGATCTTGCTTGGTGCGTTGCTTCAGTGAAGTCCTACATTTCTTGTGGCTCAGACTTAATTTTAAGTTGATTTGTGTAAAGCCTGACAAATGACATCTGGCTGAACAGCATATCCATCCCATCACCCACATCCTACAGCTGCATTTTTTTTATGAGCAAACTTCTCTGAAGTGACTGGAACAGCTGAAACCACCACACAGACACCACTAAGCAGAATAAGTCTTGCAGAGAGCAAACGATCCCAGGTCACAGAGGTCCTGTAGTTTTGTTTGCAGTGAAACTGAGCATTAACTTTTTGTTCAGAAAGGGCTGGCAGGCAGAAAAGAAGTGTATGCTAGTTACATGTTACTTCATTGTGTGTTAAGCTGATGACCAGATAGTATTGAGTAACATTTGTCAATAAATGAGAGTGAAACTTTTGTGCAAGGAGATAAAATTAAGAAATTATTCTGAATTAAATGCTCAGAAAACCAGCATGAGAGGTTCATGATGCTTTTAGTTCTTTACTTAATGTGTGTACATTTTTTGAAATCATATATATTATTGGAAATCTCTTTGAATAAGCACTATTTAGTCTGCAATAGAAACATGGTTTTCCATTTCTCCCCATCCCCCTTTTCTCTTTCCATGTGTCTGATTTTTTAAAATTTAATAGTATCCTGATATAAAAGGCTGCAGGTTAAAAACCTACTTTAACAATTCCTGCATTTATAAAATATTGCCTTTTTATCACACACGGACCTCTCATTGACTTACACCTTACATACTACACCTTACAGCTGTGTCCAAAGAAGCAGCTGATGGAAACCTTGCAGTAAAAAGCACAAAAAGCTTGTGCCATAGGACAAAACAAGCATGTCATCCATTTATTTTTTTAACTGGCAGAGAAAAACACAATCCTGGAGAGCCAACAACACATGAACTCCCTGACCTTTGTGCAGTGATAGTTTCTGTAATTATTGAAGAGTGGGGATGGGCTGAGGGCTAAGGAGAGGAATTTGGGGGTTGGCCTTGGCAGTGAGATAAGGCTACATATAAGGGAGCTGCAGCAGGTTTGGGAACACTAACAGGGTATTTTCCCCAGTGTGCAGCTCAGCGAGTTTGGATCCTGAAATCATGAGCCGCTGCCCCTTCGCGGGGAAGAATTACCTGTGAGTTCTTCCTCTCTGTGTTTTGCTTTATAAATTCGATTCAATTGATAAAGTGTTAGTGCAAAATATGAAATCTCAGAGAGGAATTACTTATTATCAATGAATAGACAGCTGTAGCTATCACTAAATTAATAGAGATCATACAAGGACTTGCCTGAGCGCTTGTTATTTGATGAACTAAATGTGATGCTGCCAGCTGTTACTGTGAAAAGAGGAATTTTTATCAAAAGCCTGTTTTACTGGTTCTGTTTATCAAAATGAAGCATTGTTTGAATTGTAGATGCATCTATTAGTAGAAAAGCAAGTATATTCATGGTTCTTTAATTAAATAGTTCACATATTTACTTCATTTCCTTCTTAGGTTTAATTTTAACAAGCTATCTTTGGAAGATGAGAATGAGGACAAATCTCAAGAAGGAATAAATAAAGCCAGCAAAGGTGGGCTTACCTATGGAGAATACCTACAAGTAAGTTTAAGGATTTCATGTTTGCTGTCCTGGTTGCTCTTATGACTTGAGGCAGGACCTGTGTTTGACACTTCCCCCAGCAGTCAGGTCTCCAGGTGTGACAGGCACAAGTGCTCGTCTCAACTGGGACCTCAAGGCAGACTGTGGGAACACCTCAAACTGCAAGGAAGATGGATATTTTGGGGGTTTTGGTAGGGAATTTTCCATATTGGCAAGCCTAAACTGTAAAGCTTTCTTTGGTCCGACAATAATCACTTGGCCATTTCTGCACGCCAGCAGGCTCTGTGCACCTTCCTTGACAGTTTGGAATACTTGGCTGGAAAAAACATATTTCAGAAATATGGGGGGTAGGATGATGAGTGGGGATGATGTAAAAAAAAAAAACAAAAAAAACAACTCAAGCAAAACCTGCAAAAACTAGGAGTAATTAAGAAATAAGTAAAAACAAAATGCCATAGGTAATAAAAGAATCCAGATTTTTTTTTCTGACAGCATGAACTGAAGTGAGGGGAATGACTCTATGCTTGTGCGCTGATTTGTTGATATATTGTTAAGAATCTTGCAAGGATTTATTTGAAAACAGCTATGATTAGATTATAAATTTGAATAAGAAAATAATTTAGTAATTTCAGAACTGGAATTATTATTACTGCCTCAAATCAGAGCTCTTATGCTGATGTTGTTGTATGATTATTCAGAATTTTACTATAGGAACTCTGTTTTCATGGGACACACAGTATACATCTAAAATCTTGAAAACATGCTGGATATTTTGTTTTCTCTATTTTTTTTACTATACGTATATATATATAATTAAAATTACCCTTAAATTTTTCAAAACTTTATTACTTGAGGTACCTAAATGTTCCATTTCAGGCAAGATTTTTTCTAATTAAAAAGTAAAAGTCATACCTGAGACAATTTATTCAAACTTCTCATATAACCTAGAGTGTGAAGTCTATATGTGTATTTTTAAAAATTATTATTCTTAAAAATGAACTGTATGCAGTAAGACTACCATTGCTAATAGCAGAATTGAGAGCTTTACAGAACAGTTCTTACCTTTATTTTTAAGCTGGACAAAATATTGAATGCTCAAGAACTTGAGAGTGAGAAGAAAGGGAAAAAAATCCATGATGAGCATCTTTTCATTGTGACACATCAAGGTAAGTGGAGGAGTGCAGTGGTGGTTGACCAACATTTTTGGAGCTGACACATGCAATACGTTATTTGTTTTCATTTTAGACACCAGCACAGCAATAGCTCTGTCTTTTATCTGTTTTATATTTGCATATATTCATGTATAAATTGTAAGGCAGTAATCAACTCTATGCTTGTGAAGCCATAAGTATAACCTTAGGATCTGGTAAACCAAGATATGGATGGTTCTATTCTTAGAGAAATTAAAGTGGTGAAAATCTTGGTGTCACCCAAGCAACAGGCTGCTATGCAAGTTATTGTAGGCAAATTTTGTGTGTTTCCTTGTGCCTTCTCTGAAACTTCAGTTTTAACCATCTTGAATCTGTCTAGAAATCAGCACAGCAGTTAGGCATTCCCTAATGCCCATATCTGCCTGTTTTGCAGACCCTGGCCTGATGATACCTTCTGCTATTGACAAAAACACATAGATCATAAGCAGGGGTGAAGTTAGATTTTATTGAAGTATCAGATCTGGATTTTCTCTTTCCTCCAATTGTAATGAACAATCTCTAAATCAAATACACAATATGTAAAACAGATGTTAAAAATCTGTCGGTATTCTTGTCTATAGATAATTTTGTCTAATACTTTAGGTAAAGGACAGAATACTGTAACAGGTAATAAGGGTATGTGTCAGCATCTTCTTGCACACCTGCAGTGTCAATGTAGGCTATTCATTTCAAAGCAGCATGTAAGAATTTTTTTTTCTTGGTGCTAAGAACAAACCTTGAAGTTGATGTTAACAGTGTCTTTCTTGTTGCAGCATATGAACTTTGGTTTAAGCAGATTTTGTGGGAAATGGACTCTGTGCGAGTGATCTTTCAAAATGGTCATGTAAGTTAAAAACAAATATTATTTTGGGGAAGTTCAGCCCTGATTTTCTCTTGCTTCCTGCCTCTCAGTCTGATGTACTTGGGTTTACTAAAGCAACATGTGCTCTTTTTAGAAACAGCATCAAAAGACCAAGTAAAATTTGGCTGAGTGACTCTTATATCCTGATAGTACTGATTTTTGATCAGCAAAATCTTATTTCCTCCTGAAGTATGCCTTTTGTGTAGATCACCTTCCAAGGCAAATTTCATTGGCCAAAATGCTCTCATATTCTCCTGCTAGTGCTGTGTAACTGCAGGAACTTAAGTTGGAAATATTCTACTGCATAAAAAGCAGGCTCAGAAGCAAAACTGAAAACCAGAAGGCACACAGGTATTTTTATGTTGAAAAGTAATTTCTGCCATTGTTCAGTTTCTGAAGTCTAAATACTATCTCCTTTCATCCAAAATCTGCTGCAAGGAGAACTCATTTTTGTGATTGTATAATAGTAAATCCAACAGAGAAGCAAGAATCCAAAGCAGTGTAATACTGTATGAGAATTTCTGAAAACTACAAATATAAGCAACTCTTCACATTTCTCTAAAGCTACACACACATTATAACAATAGGTAAAAATGGAAAACTCTTGAATTGATACATCCACAGAAAAATGTGACTGCATGCAGTTTGAGAAATACGTTGAGTACATCATTAGCATATGTCTATGAAGAAAATTTAAAACTAGATCAGATTGGAAGAAGGAACCTTCTTGAACCATAAGGTCCAATGAAAATGTTCTCTGTTGTCCTCTATAATTCTAATTTCATTGGCCTTTTAGTTTAACATTTTATCAAATTATAACTGACCATAATCAGTTCTTATGAAGATTTTTTTTTGTGTGTGTGAAAAATGAAGCGTTGCTTGTAATCAGAATTTGAAATGTCAATGTTAAGGTCAAGTACACAGACAAGCAATTAGGGAAATAATTTTCATGTGCAATTTTTTTGTAGTTTGATATTTCCTGGTTGCATGCCCAGATTTTAGAGAGAATTGTAATCCCATCAAAACTGAAAGGAGTTTTAGAAGACTCCTCTGCAGGCAAAGTGTTGAACTTGGCAAAACAACAACAACAACAACAACAACAACAACAACAACAACAACAACAAAAAACCACCAAAACCACAAACTTCTATATTTTCCATTTAATATTTTCTATTTCCCACAAGATGTAGTCTTTTCTCTTCTTCTCTGCTTGCTAATACACATTTCTGATGAGCATGTGTTAGATGTGCTCTCCCGACGTAGCTGTCAGATTATTTTCCTTCTCAAATTTTAAGTATTTTCCATACCTGCCTTATGACTTGTAGAATAGAACAAGAACAGAAATTACTCTAGAAGTAATTTTAAAAGAAAGTACGTAATTTTCATATTATATAATATTAAGTTACAATAATATTGTAATTATTGGAAAATAGAAACTACCATGCTTTAGAATTTAATTTCTTTGACTTCTACTTTAGTCAAGAAACATAGAAAAGAAAAAAACTCAGTATGATAGGCCTACCTGTAATGTAACATCAGTCAGAAAAAAATGGATTTCAGTCTTTGAAAATTAGTGTTTCAGTTTTAAGTTAAAACCAGAGTGCTCTATTCCATATGAGATTCTGTCTCTATAGATTTCACATGGGAAGGACTTGGGAACTATAGTGATGTACAACAGTGAAAAGACATGAAATAACTAGATAGGATCTGGAGAAAACACCATTCTGGTTATGATCTCTATTTTTTCTATAGGTAAGAGATGAGAGGAACATGCTGAAGGTTATTACTCGAATGAACAGAATTTCACTGATTCTGAAATTACTTGTGGAACAGTTCTCAGTTTTGGAAACTATGACTGCATTGGACTTCTTTGATTTCAGGTAAAGACTTACTATTCTTCCACAGCAATCCTTAAGTTGGTAATTCCCATCCTTAGAAATGACTGTGAATTTTGCATGTGTGCTGGTGTCTATCAGCAAACTGAGAGCTCACCCTGGAGAGGCAAACATGACATTAAAGTGCAAGGGTCAGTTATGAAATTGACCCTGCCTGTGAGTCCAGCATGTTCTGCAAAAAGTACAAGTGAATTGTTGACACTTTTGTGTAGGGTGCTGCTGACTGCTTTCAGGGTCAAAAGTTAAAACAGCAGAAACAACAGAAATAGCTCATGGTTCTGCTAGCAATTTAGTTGAAACTTGGCACTGCAGACTGAAGCCTTGTTCTATGGCAAATCATAGAAGTGCTTGGGGGAGAGAGACATGCACTCTCTCTAGATTATCAAACAGGTATTTCAGCTGTCTTGGTTTGCATGGTCTTGCCTTGGGTCTGCAGTGCTGGAAGCTTCAGGTGGCTGAAGAAAGCATTGCTGTCCTTGTCCTTTTTCCCCAGTAACTTCTGCTGTCCAGTAGCAGTGCAATGTATTGCTGGGCTGGATGGTGGGTACCTCTTCTGCCTTCTGCTTAGGCCTTCTCTGGGATCCTCTGGCTTGTCTCATCTCTCCCATGGCATTTCTTTCTCTTCCCTTACTACATCTAGGTCCTTCCACCACACTACCATGTGTTACAGCTTCCTCCACTGTCTTCCTTCCCTATTCTTCTGCTTGTGTCACTTGTGCATATCTGTCTGCCTTGTGACCTCAGTGCCATCCAGCATCTCATCCACTTCTGTATTTTGGTAGCTTTTCTCTTCTATCTTTTAATGTTCCCTATTAAAAAGAGCAGGAAACTACAATTGAAATCTTCACTTGTTTGAATCTGACATTACATTACAGAAGGGGAAATCCATGGGCTAATCATCTGTTTTGATCCATACTTGCTTCAGCTTTTCAACCACACACTGTCATTTGATAAGTAAATGTAAGATTAAATCAATGTTGTTGTGTCTCTGTCAAATCTTGTACTTGCAATTCAAAATGCATTACAATTCTCTAGCAATGGGGGATTTCAGGTTACTTTTATTAGTAATTGTTTTTCAGCATGGTTAGATGATTTAACTCTTAAGATTCCCATTAATGAATCCCTCAAAAAAAAAAAACCCAAAACCCACTGGAAGTTTTTCTAATTATTCTACTCTATAGAATAAGGCAATATACAATATTGCACATATATATATTGCATATACAGACTATTATATGTAATAATATATAGGAATTATGCTGTATATCAAGACTATTTGAAATGCATATGCAATTTCATTGGCACATTATTGCTGTGAAAATGTTTGTAACAGCTTTTGGGGGTGCAGCTGCTTAGTCTATTTGGCAAGGGAATGATATTCACTAACACTGCCTCCTGTACATCACATGCACAAAGCTGCTGTTTTAAAGCACAGATTCATACACTTATGCTTGCACTACCTGTGTATGCACAAATAGAGAACTAGAAATTGAGATTATGTTATATGTACACTGTAGTTGCATTAAAATTTCTTGGGTTTTTTTTTAATTTTCCTAAAGACAGTCATATAAAAAAGTCCTCAGATAGCTATTTGATATTTGTCAGATGTGAATTACGGGGTTTTTTTGAGGACAAGAGGAAATACACCATGGTAAAATAACATCCTGTATTTTTTATCTTCTTTTCTTCTGTTCCCAAAGATACCACCTAAGCCCAGCCTCAGGTTTTCAGAGCCTGCAGTTCCGCTTGCTAGAGAACAAGATTGGTGTTCCCCAAAGTCTGAGAGTCCCTTATAACAGGAGGCATTACCGTGATAACTTCAAGGGACAGGATCGTGAACTACTGCTTCAGTCAGAGCAAGAACCAACACTACTGCAACTTGTGGAGGTAACACTGTCTGTCTTGGACCTTACTTCATTTTCTCCCATCTCCCAAGTATATCCTTTATTAGTGTCAGCAAAAAATTCTCCTATCTTAAGAGAAACAAGCATGTTGGCAAAGTCTGTGTCAGTTGTGTTTTTGATTCTTGACAGAATTGTCATGAAACAGTTAGTTGTTAGTAAACCAACTGATTTTTCACAGCACCTCCCTTCCGTCTGAAAATGCTGGCTGTTAAACTGGTAAATGGCATTGTGGAAGTGTGAGCTAAGAATGTAAATGCACTGTTTCACTTGCATTGTTTTTCATGACTATAAATCCTTTTGGGAGGAAAACTTCAGAAACAGTCCCACTGTTAGTGATGGCTATTAGAGAGGTTAAAAACTATAGATGACTCTGTCTTCCTTCTGAGATTTATCATTACTACTATCCTCTATGTATCCTCTATACATGGAATAAGATTTGGTTTTCTGTAGTTTGTTTAAAAGATATTGTTAGAACGAGGCAGCTTGTGTCTTCTGGCATTGGCCATGTGATCTGGAACCTGAGGGGTTGGTATGGCACCACTGTGCAGGTGTAAATCCTCCACATGGACATGCTGAACTTAGCAATAAGCTTTACAGGATGCTACACTGTAGTAGTAGAATTTATGTTGCTGTAACTTGTAATTCTAGGATAATGCAGTTGCACTGTTATTGTTTGAACATATTATTACCATTACTACTACTACTACTACTACTATTATTATTAAAGGCATGGCTGGAAAGAACTCCGGGACTTGATGCAGAAGAATTTGATTTCTGGGGACAATTTGAAGAGAATGTTTTAAAAGGGCTAGAAGAGGAATTTGCCTTGATACAGGTATATAGTGTACTCTTGAACTACTTATAAGCAAAGAGATCTCACAAAATGATAATCTGACATAAATTTAACTTTTGGCTTACACAAAGTTTTTCACTCACTTCACTTAATCTTTATCAGTCTTTGTCTGCAAGAAGCAGAAAAAATTGCAAATCCTTCAGGAAACAGCAGCATTTTTTTTTTTAATTTGACATCTAAGATGATTTAAAGCATGAGATACATGGGGATTTGGATTGAAAAATGGATGGATTAGTATCAATGGAAGGGCTGAAGTTAATTTTACTGAAACTACAACTTCACCTTTAGTTAGTACTTGCATCTATACCCTAGAGTAACTATGAAGTTTGAGCCCCTTGAGCTGTGGATATGAAATGTCACTATTTAACAGTATGTGGCAATTTGCTGCTCTGTCATAATTTGAATTGCACTGGCAAATAAGCACCAGAAAATCCCTGACTATTTTAAAACCTGCAGCTTTAAATAATATTTTTAATTTTTTTAATTTTTTAATAAAAAAAGAATTTATCAACTTCCCAAGAATATGTTTATGACTTTCTAATTCATCTAACCTTTTTTATTTACCATTTTCTTGCCCACAGCTCTGCAATGGTGTATTTTTTTTTGCCTTGAAAACAAATAAATCAGACTTCAAACAAATGATGATTAAATTTTTGTAAGGCCTCTAGACCAAAAAATGTGATAAACTGCCAGTTTGTTTGAATATTCATTTATCTGAGTTCTGCAATCTATTTAATTGTACATTTCTTGGTAATTGTACTTTTCAAAGGACAGTGACTCATGTATCTTATTTGAAAATACAGTTCTTACATCTCAGATGCAAATTTCAGAGTATTTATTTAAATAAAAGTTGCATAATGAGTCATTCAAGTGCTTAATTTTCCCTGTTGAATTCTAAAACTTGTCTTTGTTTTAAATACCAAAGGCCAAAGCAGAATCAGAAGAAAAAGATGACTTATTGTCTGAATTCCAAAAGCAGAGAGATGTATTACTTTCATTATTCGATGAAAAACGCCATGAACATCTGCTCAGTAAAGGTAGATTACCATATGTCAATATGCACTTTGTATGTTTTATACATGATATTTATAAATGTTATAGCATCAAAGTTGCAGGAGTATGAGCAACAACCTAAGGACACTTGTATTTTGCAGGAGAGAGACGCCTGTCCTACAAAGCACTGAAGGGAGCCTTGATGATCTACTTCTACAGGTAATGTTCTAAGATGTGTGTTTGATGGTGACTGGCAGGAGGAGAGGTGAAGGTTAAGAACAGCAGCACAGGTTCAGTTAGGCTGGAATGGGCTCTGGGAACCAATTTATTTCAATCCTCCACAAGAACTCTGGTTAGTCAGATACAGCTCAAAGGTCAGACCAGGCTGCTTAGTGCCATGTGCAGCTGAGTTCTGAATATCCTCAAGGATGGGGGTTGTATATCCCCTCTGGGCAGCTGGTCCTTGCTTCTCAATTTTAGCTAGTAAATGCCTTGTTCTACCTGTCCTTTTCCAAGTTCAAAAATAAAGGGGCAGATCAAGACTTACAGAGCAGAAGCATTTGTTAAAATATCTACCTGGTATTTCAGTACCAATTCAGAAAAAGTATACTTTAAGTCACTAAGCACTGGTGAAATGCAACTTTGAAAAATACAGCTTATGCCGAGAGGTCTCACTGTCTTCTCTTTCATTTTCCAAGGGAGGAGCCTCGTTTCCAGGTTCCCTTTCAGCTTCTTACCTCCCTTATGGATCTTGATGTGCTCATGACTAAATGGAGATGTAAGTTTGACTTTTTTGACTGTGACACTCCCTCTTCTGGATGCAAATAAGTTATTCTATCTCTGAGTTACACCCAGTCTTAGAATTGAGCTTTAGAGTTCATGCTTTAGGAATGACTTTTTTTTTTTTTTGTACTTCAGCCAAGAGCAAAGATGAAGAGCTGTTCCTGTGATCATTAGATACATAGGCATACCACTCTTGTATGATCTGCTTTAAGTGTACTATCTTGTTTTATGGATAACTATTTTTTAGTGTATCCCAAAACGTCATAATGCTATGTCTTTATATGCAGACATTCCTTCTGCCTCCTTTCCTATCTAGACATACAGAAAGGGATATATAATTCCGTATTAACAGAGGTAGTAATGTGTAATAATTAGTGTGTTAATTCTGAATTAACAGTAATTTTATATGAATTGACTGATGAATGGCAGAATTAACTCCTGCATTGCTGAAGACCTAATAGTTCTGTATCCCTGTAAAGGTCTCTGGATGACCTTTAGTAAGTGTGGCTCTTTAGTTATATCTAAGTACTGACCATGTGCCATTTTCTCCTGTTGTATCATTTAGATAACCATGTCTGTTTGGTGCACAGAATGATTGGCAGCAAGGCTGGCACTGGAGGCTCCTCAGGCTACCACTACTTGCGCTCAACAGTGAGGTAGAAATAACTTGTTTCCCCTGTTACCTGCCATAATGCAGTTCATAAATACTCTTATGCTGGGAGACGTATTTCAGATGGCTCACTGGAGGCCAAAGGGCTGCTGACTCTTCTGGGACTCTAGCTAATCTCCCCTTGCTTGCTGCACATTTATTCATCAGTGACATATAAATTCCAACCTTCTAGGGCAAAAAAGAAGTCCTTTTAATCACTCATGCAAAGTGCCATCTGTAATTCTCAGTCAAGGGGTCCAGGCATTACAGTGATGGCAATAACATTAACCGTGTTTGTTCAGTGTGTGTGCCAGCCAGCCCACGTTAATGAGGTGACACGGGCTGGAAACTCAGTGTAACTGAGTCTACTGTCACAACCAATGGAACAGAGGGCAAAGTAGAAAGCAGATGGTTAGACTGATGTTGAGGACTGAATGTCCACAGTCTTTTTCAGAAAGCTCTCCCACTCTTCCTTAATGCCAAGTTAACATGATTGCTCCTAGATAAATTCTACTAGAGATCACACCCTATGGACTCGGCATTTCCAGAAGGACGTTACTATAGATCCCTATTAAACCTTGTCTGCTATGCCCTAGAAAGTTAGGATTGGATTCTTGCTCTGCAATATTCAGGAGGGTTAGTGCAAGGAATCTTATTATTTGCATGAGAAGGAATGATTACTGAGGATTTAGAAATTATGGCCTTCTATGCTGATGGAATCTTTGTTCCAATTGTCTTTTTCAGCGACAGATACAAGGTGTTTGTGGATTTGTTCAATCTTTCAACATTTCTAGTACCAAGACACTGGATACCAAAGATGAACCCAAGCATTCATAAATTCCTTTACACAGCAGAATACTGTGACAGCTCCTACTTCAGCAGTGATGACTCTGACTAGCCTGCCTTTCTAGGCTGGTTGCTGTAAAGAACTTCCTGACTTTCACCTTGAGTGGTGCTCCCAGCCATTCCCACAAACAGTGTGGGTGTGTAAATATGTATTTATGTATGACAGCTTTGTGAATAAAACAATTGGCTTGTGGAAGAAATTAACTGCTTGTAGAAAAAATAAATCTGTATTGAGTTAGGCTATGTTAAGAATCAAATGATACAGCAATTCAACTCAATGACCAATTTAACTCTTAGTTGGCTTCTTAAAGCCTACACCTAGAGAAAAGAAGAAAATTACACACAGTTATTATGACCATGACTTATTTGTACATATTTTTGTATTTGTTTGGTTGCCTAATGACTGTTAATAATTTATGTCTAGTTGAGGATATAATCAGTCTCACCTTCAGAAGAATATTAGTTTCTGAGCTCTAGAGCAATCTCAAAAGGAATTTTGGATTACAAGTTTCAAAAGCTAGATTCAAAAAAGTAAGTCCTGAGTCTATAGAAACCAAACCATCCTGAACTTACAATACATCAAGAATCATGTTGCTTTCTCTTTACATGTGAATGTAAATCCCTTATGTAGAAATATTGTTAAAATAGCAGATATAAGTACTTACTTTGCATTTCAAATAAAGGAGTATTAAAGCTCATCTTTTGTTAAGTCATCTTTTAAAGTGCAAAGTATGAAGTGCAAACAAGAGTATGATCAGCATTAAGTGATTTTTATTCAAATTGGTATAGAATAAAAAGCAACTTTGGCTGTAGAATATCAATAAAGCAGTGTCATCTTCTCATTAAATGGACTTTTGTCTTTTTAAGTGCTTCCTTTGGAAAACACAAGCACTGTAGGCTGGAATTTCTGGTAAGTTGTCTCTACCACAGCACTTCAGGTACTTATACCTGGCAGTAGCACCTCAAAAGCACTGGAGGCACATCTGTGTTTCATATTGCTATGACTACATTGCTCTTATCCATGCCCATTAGGGACTTTGTTTTCCAGTTATAGAAGTGTGCTGTCTGTTAGCCACTCAGGGAGGGTTAAACTACACAACACTGAGAGTACAGAAGACTTCATGTTTCTTAAAACTGAAGTTTTCAGCCAAGTAAATTCAGTAAGCAGCAAAACCTGAAGTAAAGAAACATCATACTTGGTCTTCCTTTCATTTAAAATACTAACAATTAGAAGGACTAAAACAGCACTTAACAATAGACAATTGTGAATAGTCATTGCATTTGTCATAAAAAAGGTTATAAAAAAACCAATCTAAAACCATGGTACAGTAATTGAGTGCAAAAATTACAGAATTGATTCAATACTTTTCATAGTAGGCCTTCTTAAAAGATACAGGTAAAGTATTCCACATGAAATATTTTAGAATTACATGTTTCATTGTGAGTTTTAGTACATTTGCCCACAGCTGCAGTTTCACAGCTCAGCAAAGCTGGAACACCTTTTTATTACCAGCAAGTCCCACCTCTGAATTAAATTAATGAGGGAAATTTAACACTCAGTCTACTGGATATATTCTATAATTGCTGACTTTCTAAACTGTTATTATTCTTCTTCTATTTAAATAATTTCAAATATACTCTTATACTAATGATTTTTGATCCAAATTCCTTCTTATTTGTCACATTTCTTTCCCTTTAAGATTTTTTTCTATGGAGTATTCATATGGAGTATCCAGGTACTCAACACCTGGATAAAGCTTACATTTGAGGCTTCAGTCCATCTTTGTAATTTCTACTTGTGCACTCTGCAGTTCAATCTTCTTACTCCATGAGAAATTTGGCATTCAACCCAAATTCCAAAACCAAACATTTTTAAAAACTTCAGCCAGGAGTTGCAGCCATTTCTTATATTTGAAAATGGTGTTCTGGATTACATCTTCATATACAGTGTCTGTGCTCATGATACTTGTCTTTGACCAGTTGTAGAGGCCCAGAGAAATGTCAAACAAACACTGCTGAAACTGTATCTGCTATACCTAGAAAGGACATAAAATTTGGTTTTAATAAATATTGGAGACTTCCCAGAATTCATATTCATATAATGCCCTCTTCCCTTCATGCCATGACAGTAAGAATCCAGGGAATCATCTGCAACCCTTTTCTTTCTTCCTTGCCTGGCACTGCCTGTAGTTGAAACCTAATCTCCTCCTTCCTCTTCTTTTATGTTCAAAATTTTATATCCTCGCCATCTCACAGCACCTCTAAATCAGAAGATAACATTTCTGTGGGAAAAGGAGCCACTACTGTCCTTTGCTGGATTGTTCTTGTGTGGTACACTACAGAAAATGTGAAAGATCCTGCTTTTTCAAAGAACAGGTTTTGAAAATAACACATCCGTTCTCCCTGCCATCTCCAGAATTGACTTGCTTTATGACTACTTCTAAATTTCTCTTTCCAAACTGTTTATAAAACAACAGTAAGAATAAAGATTTGGTAACATGAGAAAGCTATGATTGGATACCTTGCTCTGATCTTTACTAAGTGCAGGCAAACTGAATATTGTCTATTCTTTATGTGCAGAAGATGTAAGTAATCTAACAGCTCTTGCAATGACTGAGAGCTACTGTGAAACACACATGGAAGGGAAAGCCAATGGGTTACTCGAACACATAAAATTTAAAAAGACACACAACACTTTCTATCTAGTGGAAATATCCCACCAATTTAGCTCAGCAATCTGATGATAAACTGGAGCTTGACTTGCCTTACCTGCATATCTAGCACAAATGGGTGTTTAATACTACAGAAATCCCTCAAACACAAAGAAAAAAATCATGCAACAACAATAGGGCAGGAGATCGAACTAGCACTGAAAGGATATGTGTCTGTCCTACAAGAAAAGCCACAAGCAGGCTACACAATCCCGAGGTAGATTTGCTTTTCCTATTTGTTTGCTAAACTGAGCCCAGAGATAATGGCACCCACCAGACAAGGACAGCAGCTGTTTTACCTACAGGGAGTACAGCGATGGCCCCCATGTGGAACCATCACACATGGCTGCATATTTTACAATGCCATTACCTCTGCATGTAAGGGACAACAGTACTTTGATTATTTGTTTTGGCTTATAAAGCTTTGCCTCTACATGGTGCTTTTCAATCATTCAACTCTATGGCTTGGTTGAACTAGCAACCACTTTATTTATTTTTCCATCTGGACTCATTTAACTTTAAAGCATAGCAATGATTTGTACTGCCTCTCTGAGGATCCCACTATATCTTTATTGTATTATTATATATATTGTATTATGATTATATTAATTTGTTAGAGCCATTGAGAAACATATCCCAGGCCATGGCCTTTAGCACTTACTTTCTGTCAGACTTACCACAGATATTGCCGCCCATCTTAACACGAACGTAGCCGTCTATGCCCCAGGTCGGCCCCCAGGAGTTCTGTACAATCCAGTAAGGGATGCTGCCTGGAAGAGACATTTCATGAACAAGAGACAACGTGAGACTTGGGAAGCTAGCACTCCACAGAATTAATTTGCATTTCAGTAGCTCACAGTTTCTGATGGATTGATGATACAGGCCAGTGAAACCTACTGCTGTTCACACAGATAACACAGCTGATATTCTGATATGGGAAGACTGGATATGGGCTCTTCTAGCATAAAGACACACACAGCCATGGTCTTACAAGGTCATCTTTACAAGGATGAAGACCCACAGAACTGAGGAAGAAATGACAAAAAGAGATTTTCTTCTGGCTGATGTGAAGATGATATGATCTTCACAGAACTTCCAGAATTGATGTGACATTAATCCCAACAGCTTCCAACAGAAAACCGAGTTCTGGATTTTAATCACTTGTCCCACAGAAAGCAAATTGTAACTAAAAGAAACCTCCTATGCTGAAGTTCAGCTGGTGAAAATGCACCTGTTCTGTCAAAACCAGTGATAAGAACAGCATGGTTTGCTCTTCCACTGGAGCAGTGATACTGTATGATTCCACCCAGATAATCCTGCCAGCTAATGGCGTCGACTGTCACTGCCAAAGGGCCCCAGCTGACAAGCATCCTCATCATTTCCTCTTCTTGACCACTGCAAAAGTGAAATACCAAGTTACTTAAGTTAGCACACTAAAGTGATTTGAGTGATTGTAATCTACTTGTTAACAGTTTAAAAATCAAATAATTAAACTCTTTCCTCCAAGTTCTACATATCATGTAACACACATCAGTAATTATGTATTTCATATTGTACAACACAGTGATACAAATATAGAGACACACAAACTTTGGGTCAGGTCTAGATCCAAGCACATAATGATATTAAAAAACAGCAGGTCTCTAGGTCAAGCCAGTGGGCAATGGAGAGCACCTTTTGTACATCACTCTTCTCAATCAAAACCAGCTTTTAGCAAACCACTAGTCTATTAGAATTTCCCACTGTTTTTTAAACCTACAGAAGTACCTCTTACCATAGTAATACACTAAAATATGTCTCAAACATATCAAAACACACATATCAAAAATGACAGGACATTTCCACTATCAGACATTTATCATTTATCAGACATTTATCACCCTCATACAGTTTTATTTATCTAATATACTGGAGCAGGAAATTTTCATCACTGCATGATATGTTAACTAAATTTGGCAAATACAGACTGGCAAAGATATGATTGATTTTAGTTACTTGTATATAGAACCAACACAATTCCTAGACAGAATAATACTTCTTGTCTTTATTCAGTAGCTGTACTGTACTGATAAAAATTAGAAATCAAGTTTCATCACAAAGAAACCTAAGAAGATGAAGTTTTTAAGTGGTTCAGTTGACAACACCATTTCTAAAGTTGGGCTGGAGAGGATGTGGGTAGATATGTGAATGCATGAATACCGAAATAACTGAATGCTTCCTAATTTTTTCAATAAATTCCAGTTACTATTGGTAGGATTTACTGTTTCTGACAAAAGCAGTGTAATGTTCATATATTAAAAACTGTAACTGACTCTATGTTCCAGTTTATAGCCAATTTAAAAGATCTATTTTCAAGACACAAGCTTTCTCATTTGAACAGGCTTAGTGGGGGCAGTGTTGAGTGGATTGCTTGTGGCAAGCCTTAATTCTCAACAATGTTATGTTCTCCAGCACACAGCTACAGAACTGATGCAACCAACCTCACACCCTTTGCCTGGTCAATGCACTATTCACTCCACCTTACTCCATGAAGTTTGAACACAGAAGGAAAAGACCAGCAAAAGAAAATAATGAATAATAGCTACCTGAAGTCATATGCAGCAAATCCTGTTATTGAAACTCCAAAATCTGAGCTCTCAAAATAATGGCACAGTCCTGTCTGAGCTTTAAAAGTGTATTCTGAATCTCTCACGAGTTTTACTTTTGTCTGCAAGAAGGTAATTGAGTAAGAATTTAATGCATTTGACTTTACTACTATGCAGCTCAAAACATATAGAGGATGACCACATAACCCACTCAAAATTCAGTGTGCACTGGGCAAGATTAGAAGCAAGAATGTCACATTGTGAAATAAGTATTTACTATCTCTAGTTTCCTTGTTCACTGAGCTTCAGAAGGGATTCAGAAAATTTTAAATAAGAAACTAAATTTAAAAGGCATCTCTAGTTTAAAGAATCCTCATAAGCCATCCTGTCAATTTCAAGACACAGATATTAATTAAGTTCATTCATGAACTATTCATTCTCTTCAAATGACTTCCACACACAAAATCATACTCCCCTTGGGACACTTCAAAAAGCAGAAGTATCCCAAAAAGCTATATAAAATATTGTAAAGTCCAATTCTGTTCTTAGCATGTAATTCTCATGCTAGTACATGATGTATGCATCAGCTTTTTATACTTTTTATGTCTTCTGCAGTACAGCATGTTTATGACAGTGATTTCTTCAGCCTAATTCATTTGTTAATTTGCCTTACTTGCCCTCTGCCAAGTAAGAGGGAATTTTGCTTCAGAGGAATAAAGGTGAGTATTCTCTCTTGTTCTTGATATTCAAACTTAAGCAAGTTATCTAGACTCCTATTAGCCATGGGTACATTATTCTTCAGAGATAGAATTACACTTTCTTAAATTCTGGGGTTTTTTTAATTAAAAAAATTAAAGAATTCTTTTTATATTTTTGTAATTCAATCTGAGTACTTTTTATTTAAAGATATTAAAATGTTTCTGTTTATCTATCTTATTAACACACATTTTGAATTTTTAATGAAACGAAATGTGTTAGCAACAACAGAAACAGAAACTTTGAATGCATTTTCAATGTTTTAGGCTGCAAGGGAAACAAAGGTAAATGCAGTTCATTTTATTCTGAGGTTTTCCACACACACTTTTACGTAATTTTACAGTGTTTGCAACAGGACCTATTGAAATTTAAATGTCAAGATCCTTCCTTTTCACCAAATGCTGCTGCTTTAAATCCACAAAATGTCATATGCACAGGTGGCTCTGTCTACAATGGTACTGTATGCCTGCAATTGAATTCAGAAACATTATTTTCACCCCTGTAGACTGATTTGTTATGTTCACAAGAACAAGTATGGACCAAAAAGTTCCAATCAAATTTTGATTCTGCTTGAACTAATTCTCTCTTGGTTCCAAACTACATAAATAAGCATCCATACATAGACACAGACACGTATGTGTATGCATAGATGCACACGCACACACACCTATGATTAAAAATCACCCTGCACATTTCACCTTCCCCACCACTTTTTTTCCAATAAATAAGAATGCTAACAGAGAAGCAGATGAAGTCTTTTGGGATTTTTACAGAGAGTTTCAAACCTGGTTCAGCCAGCTCAAAGCGCTAACAGTGGATCCCCCGTTGCAGCCGTAGTTATTGTACGAGCAGTCGATAACTTGCTGCACACTCAGCTCTTCCAGGGTGTTTCTTTTAATTGCATAGGCAGACTCTACGACACCTACAACGCTGAAAGCCCAACAGCCTCCACACTGATAAGAGAGAAAAGGGAAATGGCAGAGAAAGCAAAAGTCAGCTTTGCTTTTAAAGGCTGATATGAAAAAAGAGGCGAAAGAGTCTTCCAGTGCTCTTCATTTAATACATCATCTTTGAACTCTGTTTTTAAGGCAATGATAAAGAAATGTTATCATCCATTTAAAATGCTGAACTGTTTTTCCACCTGTATTGCTCTCTGAATGCTGGAAATGCATTACAGGTGTCTTACTTTAAGGACCCCTTGCTGATCAATTTTTTGTTCTTGATGATAGGTCTGAGGATGCTTTTTCTGTGAGATATCTATTTTCAAAAAAACCCAAACCAACAAACAAAAAACCCCACAAAAACAAACAAACAAAAACAACAACAAAAAAACCCACAAAAAAACCAAACCCAAAACAAAAAAACCCAAAACAAACCCCTCCCCCCCCCCCCCAAAAAAAACCCACAAAAAAACCACACACCAAAAAAACCCAAAAAACCAAAAAAAAAACACCAAACCCCACAAAAAACCAAACAAAAAAGAAAAAGTGGCTTCAGGATGAAATTAGTTTTTAGCCCCATTAGTAAGTTTTTCTAGAATTTTGTAGAAACAGATTACAGTTTAAGAAATGGTAAAGATGGAAAAGTGAAATTAAACATAATAGAAAAACTCTTAAACAATAACAATCTATACTGAAATTCTAGGTTCTTTGAACTGTGACATTTAAAATAGGCAGCAGAACTTATTCCTCACAAGGTCCTGTGTGAAGCACAGAAAGGAGACACTGGGGATTGAACATCTTGTTTCCTACCAGTGACGATAACCAATTTGGGATAAACTGTAATTGTGTGGGGTCTGGTTACTTTCCTATCATGAATGCATCCCCTGAGGAATTCACTGATAAAGATGAGGGTGTTGACCAGCCAAAGGGACTCAGTCATGGGAGAAAACCAACAGGAAAGGATCTACAGCTCTCCAGGTGGGATGAGATCAAGTACTGAACTTACCTTGGTTCCTTCAGAAAAACACAAAACACACATGGTGCAAAATATTTGGAGATTCAGTTAACTAGATCAAAAAGTATATAACAGTTTCTAAATGCACACTTCAACACCTCATTCATTTAAGCCTAATACTGCTTTGTATAAAATGCTACATGACTTTGTGTATGTTCAACTGGCCACTCTTGTGCCAGTGCTCCAAGGAGCCTTCAGGCAGAGCTGGTCCCTGCAAAACCTTCCCTGTGCTCTACAGCCTGCCTGCTGAGAATCAGGAATGGAAAACACCAGCACTTACTGTCTGCTGATTTCTCACTTCTGCAATGACTTTCTTGTCCCTCCAGTCAAACTTCTTTGGCAGAGGTTTTTCCTTCCCCTTTGGCACTTTAACGTATCTGGGAAGTTTGTGAGGTTTGCTTCTCAAGTAAATAGCTAAAGAGAATACAAAAATCTGTAAATCTCTGAACAACAACAACAAAATCCCATTAACAACTAGTTTACTATAATTCAGACGTAACTTTGATCTACAGTTACAACCATTGAATCTCATTCTAAAATCCACAAAAATTCATATATTTGAAAATAATCATTATGCTCCAGAATGAATATAAGTATTTCTACAGTTTCAAAAAGAACAGAAACACTCTATGTAGAGCATGTGGGAAGTGTGAAGATTTCCTGAAGCTAAACAATAACCACAGATACTCCATAAAACAAATTTTACTTGAAAATTTCCAAAACATTTTACTTACTTAAAAATAACTTTGTTTTAGCCATGTACAAGGGGAAAATAAGAGGAGAATAAAGTAAATATTCTGAAACATCTGCAAGTTGCTGGGTTTTCATTAAAAAATGTTTTTTAATTATTTAAAATTAAACCAAGATGTTAAATTCTCTGATGAATAGAATACATAATAACAGACATGAACAGCAAGACGGGAAGGTATCAGACAAATTTTCTAGGAAAAAAAAATTAAGTATGTCATATTGCTCCAGAAAGCTCCAGCTGTCATTACGCCACCATGGACCTCCAAGCATTGTTTGGACTGTAGTAAATTTTGTTCTGGGGTAGGAAATATGAACTTATTGGAGAACCTCGTGTATCTTCCTTTCTCCTGCTGCAACTGAAGAAAGCTTTAAAGTGCAGTGAGAAGAAAGAAGGAAAACCAGAACTGCCTGAATATTAAAACACGTTCAGGCTGTGGGCAATTCAACCTTGCAAGACTACAGAACACGAAGAGGATTGTTGTATCCTCCAGAAATACTTACAGTTTGGTACCAGCCATTGTAAATTAGCTGACTATCAGCATGGGAAGAATCTGTAAATGTGAAAGACACAAAGTTCTGGGAAAGAATAATAAGAAAAAACAAAACAGGAAAGGTGATAGAAACAACCAGAAAATGTACCTTTGAACTCCTCAGGGAACAGGTGAGAAAACTGATTTATTCCATAGACAGCAGTCATATTATCTTTTGATGATGAATTCAATAATCTAATTCTTTTAGCGCTTTCCTGAAGGAATAAAAAAATATTTGTGGGCATTATTAAGTTAGCAGCAGAGACAAAACTGTAAAAGCAGAGAAAGAAAAGGTCAGCAACAGTAAACATGAAATTAGGTTACATGAGCTGTTCACGTCAAATTCATCCTGTATCCCTAGCAAACCAATAGGAAAGCCAATGGACCAATTTCAACTCCGAGAGATTAAAAAAAAAAAAAAAAAAAAAAAAAAAAAAAAAAAAAAAAAAAAAAATCGTTAAGTGCAAGAAATTGATATAAAACAGACAAAAAGGCAAGCCGAGAACAAGTTGTGTCAAACTCATCTGATGCCCTTCTCTGAACAGCACAAGAAACCTTGGGGTTCAGAGATACGCAAAAACGCCTTCAGATAAGAGTTAACTCCATCACTTCATGTTTTTATGAAGCCAAAGAGCAGCATGATGACCTAGAGGCCTCCCCGTCTCCTCCCGGCGGCCCGGTGTCGCCGGGCAGTGACCCGCGGGGCTGGCCGGGCGCGCCCCGGCCCTGAGGGAGGGGAGCTCCGCCCGCCCCCGCCTCCCGGCCTCCATCAGCCGGCCCGCAGAGCCCGCACCGGCCCCGCGGATGGCGAGGGAAGCGCGGACCTACCCGCAGAGCCGCCGCCGCTCCTTCTGGCCGCGGGCCGCCGCCGCGCTCCTCCTCATGCGGCCGGGTGCCCGCGGGCGCGGGGAGCGCGGCACGGCCCGGCCCCAGCAGGCACGGCAGCAGCGCCAGCACCGCCAGCGCACACCGCGCCATGGCGGGGTGCGCCCGGGCACGCAGCCAGCCCGCGGAGCTGAGACCCGTCCGGTCCCAGCGGCAAAGGGGCCGAACCCTCCTTCCTTGGCAGCCCGCGGCCGGAGGCTGCGCTCGCTGTCGCTTCCCGCGGGGCGGGGCCAGGCGGGGCCGCAAGGAGCGCCCGCCCGGCACCGGCAGCGCCCCTGCCCTCCTGCTCCTGGGCAGTGTCGCTGGGTCCCGGCTCTGTCTGAGTGCTGAGCAAAACCGTATTTCCAGCGATGTTGTTCCGTGTGGGAGACTTGCGCTAGGCGCGCAGGGCTGCAAAGGAGGGGCGAAGGGGTGCGGAGCTGTCAGGTGTCTGCCAGGTTATAAATTCGTGCAAGCCCTTTTCCCAGAGGAGAGTTAGTTGGTGCCTGCAAGCGGGGCTGCCAGTAGCAGAGGGAGGCGGCAGGAACGCAGGTTACAGGCTTTAGCAAGGGAAGATAGAGCTGCCCTGTGCTGCACAGCCTGTGCTCGCAGCCCCTGCATCTCGGTGAGAGAGCTTGCGTTGAAAGAGCACACGAAGAGAAACCAGGACTTTCCTCAGAAACTGGTCGTGCTGGTACTGGAGTAAGCAGCTCAGTGTTCAGCTTTTAAAAGCACCATTAGGCCACTATGAGTTAATAGAGCCCTCTTAGAGTTAATTTCCACCACGAGGCATTTTTACTCAGTGTCTGTAAAAAGAACATTTGTATGTTTAAAACCTGCTGTATGTTTCAGTTCTCTCTGCTGCTTTCCCCCCACGCACCCTCTCGTTAACACAGCTTGAAGGCCCAGGTGCCCTGTGCTGTGGTGCCAGCAGCACACCTGGGAGCGCTGTGCTTGGGGAGCAAACCCGCGGGGATCACGATCCTCACCATCCCGCTTTGCCTTTGCCCTCCTCCCGTGGGATGGCTCTTGGGGGATCGGCTGAACTGCCCCCGGTTCTGTTACAGGGAAGGCTATCTATGCCTTGTGGATGGAAGAGCTTGTTAGCAGGGCAGATTTTATTGGTTATTCTGATACGGTTTGTCCCTGTAAACCCAAGCTTGGCACTGGAGATGTTATTACAAACCTGCATGGACAGATTGAGGTCTGATATCAGCATAGGGACTGAATAGGATGACATAAGAACTGAACTTCTCAAGGATGGTTTGAACCTCAGCAGCCAAATTCTGAGGCAAATGCCATCGAACTGTGACTGAGCACTGAGGCCCTTGTGAGAGCATTAATGCAACAGTTACATGGTTTTATTCTCTATGGTACAGTATAATGTAACAGGAAAGAAGTTACTTTGCCAGTTAGTGTAAGTAACAGAAAGATGTTGAAATTATGCTTTCCTTAAAAACATACTTTTCATTAAAAAATTAAGATTTTCCATCAGTCTGACATGATCAACTTTCTCTAAATTGGCCTGCTGCCCTTGAAATCCGTTGTTCCAGGAGTATGATTATCTCAAGCTGAATACTTTTTCTTATTTTAATATATAGTCATTAATTTTTAAGCCAGCCAACTTAGCTTTACTAGAACTAAGAGATAAGCTTTTAGCTATTTTTCGGTTATTATTTCTATAGACTGTGCGGTTTTCAAACAGATGTAATTGTGATTGGAGAAGCCGTTTTGTTTTCTATGCAGACTTCAAGTGTTACTTTCCCCTGAAACACATGAGGGCAGCAAAGGACTTCTGAAATATAGTTGCAAACCACATAGCTTTCATTTTCATTTTAATTAAAACAAATAACCCCCAAACAAACAAGCAAAAACCCTTCCCTTCCAATTTTGGGAAAACAGATGTATCTCAGATTGATTTGCATTAAAAATTCTGTATAGTATAGGAAGAGGAAAGGATTTGTTTCCCCTGGATTTGCCCTCTGTGTACTAAATAGATGTTTCAATTTATCTTGTTCAGCAGGAGAGATTGTAAGGAAAGTCAGTGTCTCCTCTGGTGGCTGGCTCAGGGGGAAGAAAGTGTAACAAACAGCCAAAGGTAGGCGACTGACACCAAAGTGTTTCAGGTTTTATTTTTCCCCTGAACTACCTACCGTGCCATAAAAACATTTTGTGCCTGTGCTCAGATGAACAAAATCCCACCAAAGTACACAGAGAGCTCAGTCTACAGGCATGAAGTCCCTGCTCAGCTTTGAATTACTCCAGTGTAAATTTAGCCATGCTTCAGTAAGATAAAACAATATACACTTGTAAAAATAGTATCAGAATAAGGCCTATAAAAAGAATAGGATGTGTAGATGTTTGGTGGGTATGTTGTTTTGGGGTTTTTGTTTGGTTGAGGTTTTCTAAAGGCTTTTTTGATACAATTCTTATTGTTTCCTTGACACAGGAAAGCTATATATTAGTTACACTAGTCATCACAATGATGAATTGTGATGAAAATATTTTTATGCTTTTTTTTCCCCAGAAACTCTTATTTAGAATCTTATAATTGTAAATAGTTTTTTAAAAATATATTTTAATGAAATTTTACACATCTGTATCCCATTTTGGGTATTCATTAGAAGTATTTGGTGAACTGAAACAATGCATACTAAGGGAAGAAGCAATGGTGAATATATACTTAGGAAGCTCTAAACTCATTGTAAGATGTTTTCTTTAAGTGAGGATATTCCTTTATTAAGAGAATTTGCTTCCCATCAGCTGCAAAATATCCATTTCTAAATTTTCTCATGACACTGCAGTGTTATTAGTGGGTGGGTTTTTATAGCATTACAGGTGCAGATTGAAAGATTATGTTAATATTTACATAAAATAAAATTAGGCTTTTATTTTTTCCTCCAGTGATTTTTGCTTAGCTGTTTGAAATAGTTAATTAAATCTGGTTGGGTCTAGCTTCAGTGCCCCCTGGCCTCTGTGTTTATAATTAGCATAGCAAACAGAACAGAATACAAGTTACAATGCAATAAAATAGAAATTACTTCTGAGTTGGAAACAGGTGTGCCAAGGATGGGTGTTGCTGCTCCTAAAGGCATTAATGAGATGTATTGATGGACCTTCAGATAGGAGTGATGCCTTTATAGCACTTTGGGAGGTATTTACTTAGCAGCTGTTTGGACTCCTGTTTTAGGCATATAAGAATGTATAACAAAAGGAAAAATAAATCCATTTGTGTTGTGTGGTCCTCAGCCTCAGATAGAAATTGTCTAAATCCAGCAGATGGAGCTAAGTGCCCTTTCTTCAAAAGGCTTGTGGGGAAAAATTGTGTCCAAGGATTTGCTTATTTTAAGACCTTGCAGAGGTGTTGTTTGCTAATACAGTTGCACTGGTAACAATTATTAAATGTAAGCAAAAGCAAGTGAAAATTGCAATCTTGAGATAAAATCTATTTCTGTGAGGGTAAATGAGTGGTGTTGATGTAGCCAATGTTCAGAAGTTGTCTTTTCTGAGCCCCAAGGTGGACTTTTTAAAATTTGTGAGAAGCAAAGAAATTTACACATGGGAGCCCTTGGGTTTGCAGGAACAACCAAACTGTGCCAGGGCTGCCTTAGGCAGATCATGACAAACGTGTGTGTTGACCATGAGGTCTCTCCTGGTAGAATGATCTTCCTTTGCAAATACTGAAATAACTGTAGGATCTGCTTCTCAAACCTGACTTGTCTGTGTTTCAACTGAATATTCTAACCACCAGTAAGTCTTAAGCTCCTTAAAAAGGTTTTTCTTCAATCTTGTCAGTAAGGGATGAATTATGAATGAAGAAGGCTGGCAGTGGAGCTAATAATTCAAAATCAAACAGTGAATCAAAAAATAACAATGCAGAAAGGAGCAACACCTGCTCTGAGTGAGAATGAAGGAAGAAGTCTTGTCAGTTTTAGGGATCTGAGAACTGGCTTTTCTCTGAGAAATCTGATTTGCTGATACTGATTTTCTGTCTTCATTGCCAGTCCCCCTTGCCAGTGTCTACAAATTCACATAAAATAGTCTCAGCTGAGAAAATTTCTCATATCCAGGTCATTCAAGTCTTATTTTCTGGTTGGGTTTTTGCTTGTTTGTGTAAGTCTTTTTAATATTTTATTATCTCCAGAAAGTGGGTTAAGTGGTCAGCTTTTTAGGAAGAATTTCAGGCAATATTTGGTGCAGCTTGGCTTAGGGATTGCAAGCATTGATAAACATTTTTTCACTCTAATTGTTCTGATTTCTTCCATCAAACTGTTTGACCATGAGATGTGGACAAAGGGCTTATATGTAGAAGTAATGCTGTTTTAGAGAGTCTACTTCGCATGTTTCTGTAAGTGGTCCAGTTAATTTGTTTGTATATTCTTCATGAATTCATCATCAATGACTTTGTTGGTAGAGGAATCCAGCAAGAGATTAAGAGGGCTTTCAAAATTCACCTAAACGGAGAAACAAAATAAAAGAAAAATAAAAAGTACCATTTAGGAACCATTTCTATCCTACACAGATTTTTGTGCTCTTTTTTGGAGGATCTGCTTGCTGACTCTCTCCATGGGTGATTATAATTCAAAAATGGTGTTGAATCATCCCAACCTTATATTCTTTCTGTTTCATATGCAATACCTTCCCCTTTTGTTTTACTGTGGAACTTAACAGATTTTACAGTCACATTGATGTGAATCATTTGTGACTTACTGCTATGATTATAATACTATTGAAGTTATACTTTGTCCCTGAAGTGCTTTTTATCCACAGAACTCCAATGCCCTTTGTGGGAAGGTCAGCAATGTAAAACCAATATCAAATTTGCACCTCAGGCATGAGGTCTGTGTCCATGATTAACCTGTGCACAGAAACACAGGGTCTGTTTTACATCAGTGGTTGATTTTTTTTTTATTGTGTAAAGTTTTGCTGGAATTTTAACTTGTTTTTTTTTGCTTTAGACTTTGGTCTAAAAGGTTTTCATGCAAGAGGATTGGCAGTCCTGCCTTCCCTGCTGCTGCTTGTGTGAAATGCACTTCCACATCGCCACTGTTTCCATACATGCTGCTAAAGAGGGTGAGCTTTTCTAAATTCTTGCAGCTCTGACACGTTAGGAGGGCATTAGGACCCAGCTGCCTTTTGAAAATGGGAGGATTAGTATGCAGGAAAATAGATTTAGAGAAAGAGGTATAGGACTATGCCCTTGTTTACCTCTTTTGTTGCCATAGGTTGCCAAACTTGCCATGGTTGTCATCTTCAGTCTGCATCTCTGGCCACTATAAAAGTGCCATGTCATTATCCTGGTATTTTAATTACAGAATGGATGAGATTGGAAGGAGCCATTAGTACAGTCATCTAGTCCAGCCTCACTGCTCAAACAGGGTCCCCCTAGACCATGTTTACTGAGAATTGTGTCCAGATAACTTTGAATATCTCCATGGAAGGAAACTCCATGACCTCTCTGGGCAATCTGTACCAGTGCTCAATTACCTGCACAGTAAAGTTTTTCCTCACGTTCGGGTGGGGCTCCCTGTGCATCTGTTTCTGTCCACTGCCTCTTGCCCTGTTGCTTGGCACCACTGAGCAGAGCCTGGCTCTGTCCTTCTGTCACCCTCCCTTCAGATACTGACAGACATTGATGAGGTCCCCTCTCAGTTGTCTCTTTTCAAGGCTGAACAGGCCAAGCTCCCTCAGCCTTTTCTCATAAGAGGGGGGATCCAGACCCCTCATCATTTTCGTAGCCCTCCACTGGACCAGCTCCAGGAGCTCCATGTCTCTCTTGTCCTGAGGAGCCCAAAACTGGACACTACACTCTGGATGTGGCTCACCAGGGCTGAGCAGAGGAGCAGGATCAGCTCCCTCATCCTGCTGGAATGTTCTTCCTAATGCACCCAAGGACACTGTCAGCCTTTCTGGGCCCAAGGGCCCTGCAGGCTCATGGACACGTTATTGCCCACCAGGACCCCCAGCTCCTTCTCTGCTGAGTTGCTTTCCAGCAGGTTGCTCCCAGCCTGTCCTGGAGCATGGAGTTGTTCCACCCCAAATTCAGGACCCCGCATTTGCCTTTGTTAAATTTTGGACAGTTCCTCTTTTTCAGTTGCAAGGACTGATTCTTCTTTGTAAAAAGAAAAAAGTGCAGTAGGAGTGTGTCATATATACGTACTTAGACTAATAAAAGTTTGGAGACAAAGAAAAGGTAAAATGCTTTTGTTTTGCAGAAAGGAAGAATGCTTTGGGAGTCATGAAGTTGTCCTTTCACTTGGCTTAATGTAATCATCTTATAAATTGGAATTTGAACATATTTTAAAGTTAGAGGATCATAGGATAATTTATTATGCATATGTAAAGCAGCAGTCAAGAAAATTCTGGGCTTGTACTACTTGTTTATACTTCATGTGAATTTTGGACTTAAATTTTTATTTTAACATAATTTCAAATAAATGTTGACTTTTCAAGTGAGCTGATGCTTTTTTATGACTGTAAACAAAAGTTTAATTTACTATTCTGTGGTCCTAGTGGTAGTTTTAGATGGTGTAAACAAGGAGGAGCTTTGTGTGAGTGCATAATTATAGTGATATGAAATTGTTATGGTGGGCACAACTGAGCCTTGTATATTTATCTTAGTTACAGACTTTGAATTTGTGTCTACAGCTTTTCAGGGGGAAGGGAGAAATCCTATTATGGCTTCTAATTTTCTTCTTACAAACCACTACCGTCAGCCTCCTGTGTAATGCCATAAATGGCTGTGCACTTAGAGTTTCCCAGATGATTAAATTACATTGTTTTGAAAAAATTAGATTATGTCAGGAACTGTTGCACAAAAAAGAAGTTTCATTAATTAGTCAAATATTTATTGTATTTGGGTTGATTTAAAATGTAATGACAGCTTTCTCCACTCTTTCTCTGTTAGCAAAAGTTAATTGTGGTTTTAAAAGCGTAGTGCCAGGTTTTGGGTCTTAAGGTCTGATTTGTTTTGGTTCATGAGAATACTGAGCTGCTCTTATATTTTTCCCAGAAAGTAGAAACTTTATATGTCATATAAGGCAGATTCTTAATGATGAGGTTTGCATTCTCTGTTTTGCACCCCACAGCTTCTCATGTGGAGCTGAGCACAAGGGAGAACTGGAGAGGCAATTTCTTTTGAAAATCCAGATCATGGCAACTGTTACATGTTTCCTTCTAAAAAACAAAACTCTCTTGTATCTCGGCTTTTCCTTGGAATATTGAGAGCTCATTCAAGTTGAAGCCCGTCATTCCAATAATTGGAAACATTATTCTTTCAAAATGACACAAGAAATATGTTCTGCTTTTACAAAAAACCCTTGACATTATCATTTTTCTCACAGGTTTTTGTTTAGATGTGTTTTAATAACCACGCTAGCCACATACAGAATATTTACAGTGTCTTTGTTGTGATAGCTCAGTATCCAAAGGCTATGAATACATAACATGGAATTTGAGGGAAAGTAATACATATTTAATATTAGATGAAAAGGATTTATTATCTAATTTAACACCAACATTTAAGTTTCACTTAAAATTAACAACATTACTGTAACATTTTTAAACAATGGTTTTTGAATAGATTGAGGTAATTCTTGAGGGATCATTTTGTCTGAAGAATTAAATATGTATATAGGATATATATGTATATGTTTGTCCTAAAACCGTGTGAAAGCTTTTTAAGGTTTGAGCTTGTCAACCCCACCGACACGTCTGCATTGAGTTACCAGCATGTCACTGGGTTTTAATACTGATGGAGAAACATTGTGTCAAACTATGGGATTTTTTTGTCTTTATGTGGTTATTTCTGGGGAATGTAAACATAATATTCATGGCCAGATGTGGATGTGTGGCTGAGATTGGTACATCTCTGTTGTCTCTAAGGGAAGCAATTATCTCTGCTAGTTGTTCAGGGTGTGTTGCCATTTGCTCTGAGTAGAGCATTGCTCTTTATTGACAGGTTACCATATATGTTTCTATGCAGACAGCATTTTTTTTTTTTTGAGACTGAGATGGTTATCCTTCTTTTGAACATAATTTCTCTTTGGGGTGGTTAAAGAAGTTGTAAAGAAGTAGTAATCTCTACCAGGCTACCTAAGGGTCAGCATCAGATATGCTGCTTCTTTTGATGGACCATCAAATACAATAAAGTTAGTATTTTCTGTGCTCAAAACAGTTTTTCCCATTAAGTTAGTCATGCTTAAGTATTTTGAAATGACTGAGAACTTAGTGAAATTAAATAATGTATAATTTGAGCTAAGAGGAACTGCCGATGTTTGGACTATGTTTTTTAACCCAATGTACTTAATTTCAATGTTAAGAGGAGAGGATATTTTTAGTCAACACCACAATTCATTTGCAGCCAAAATGAATGCAAAGAGACTATAAACACCAAGATAATTAGATTTCACATTTGTGGACTTCAGAAGGAAATGAGCACTAATGAGTGCTTTAGAAGATTTTTAATATATACCTTTGTGGTCCAGCTTTGGGAAGAGAGATCATCCATTTACAGCATAGGCTGGCTGGCCCTAATAGTTAAATAACTGAGATGTTATTTGCCATAACAATTTATTGCAATTTGGAGCCAAGGAAATGTGTGCAATTAAAATGGACACTAAATGCTATGTCAAGAGGTGCTTACCTAAGCCCAGCTTCCAGAGCTTTCAGAAACTCATTTTCTCCAGCAGGCCTGCCATATTACAGTCTGCACTTGCTAATTACACAGGCAGGCTGCCTTAAACAGTGCTGAGTTTGAAATGCCACAGGACTTTTTCTTTATAAAGAGTATATTTGGAGCTTGCAACCACTCTGCACTAGCTGCACCGTGTGAACTCATCTTTGCCATGCAGTAGGCAGCCCATGAAGCAGAGATAATGTGCTTATCAGAGAAGCATGTGCTGGGAGTGCACTTTTCCTTAAGATTGGTCTTGTAGCTGTGGGAGAGCTCTACTCAGACATCCTTTGTTTTGAATCTGAATAGACTTAGATTAATTTTGCTGCTTTGTTTGAACTTTATTAAAGGGAATTTAATATTTTTCATTCTTCTGTTCTGTTGAGTGTGATTCTGCAGAGTCAAAGGTTTCCTCTGGGTCATGCAGCAGACGGGGAGCAGCACAGGCAGCCAGCTGGGCAGGGGCAGGGAGGCAGTACAGGAGAGCACCACCAGGGAAGTGGCCAGAGAGTCATGATTTCCAGGTAGGCCTGGACTGGCTGTATTTTCAGGGTGTTTCAGGAAAGGAAGTAAGCCCACTGGTGTGGGGTGACTTTATCCTTTTATAGCACTAAAAAATACATTCTTGTTGGAGTCAAATATGTTGGAGAGAAAGCGACTTTTGCCTTCACGTGAGACTATGTCCCCTTCAAGATTCCCAGTTATACCCTGCAGCAGCCAGGGCTACCTGCAGACTTGGCAGCCACCCATGTCCCTAGTGAGCACCTGGTGCAGCCATCCCATGCTCAAGAGATATCAAATGGAGATATTCATTGTCTTATTTGGATATTGGGACAAATGGCTGCTACTATCTCATTTTCCTTTTGATAAAGGTGTTGACCATTTTAAGTACCACAAAGTCAAGACTTGAGACAATGACATCTCATTTGAAGGCTAAATATGCCATGTGCAGTCTTTTCCTTGTTAAGTAGAAGAATATCCCATCAGACTGTGTTGTTTTGATCACCCCTTTATTCTAATCCTCTTGGAAAGTGAAGATTGTTTTCCAACCTTTTGCAAATCAAAATAAGAAAGAATTCAAAGACCAGCAGCTTCTCTGTCTGCTATTACTCCAAGCATAGTTGTCTCCTAAAGTGTAGATATAGTGCCTAACTAGAATTGCAAGAAGTGCTGCACTATGAAAACTTGATAGGTCATTGGTAAGCTTCACACCCCTCTGGCATGCCTGATGAGCCTTCCTTAAATTTATTGAAAAGTTCTCAAGTGGATTTTAGCCTCTGACTGCTTTTCTGAGCTTATCCTTCAGTTACTGAGTTACCACTTCTGGGGGCTAGGAAGAGAGTGTTATAACATGATAAAAATCTAAATCATTTTCTCCATGGCTTTCCAAGTGAGATATCCCTACAAATGCACTTGGTTCATTGAAATATCAAACTCCAGATAGTTGAAGTAGTGGTCGGTACTTGTAGAGAAGATAAACTGGTTTGAATACAAGTTTAGCTCTTAAATACTGATTGGTCATCAGAGATGACTCCAGGTTTGACTTCACAACTTAGTCCTTGCCCACTTCCCTGTCACTCTTGTAACCACTCTCAAGACTGAAAATGTCAGGGCAGCAGCTGTGTCACTAACCAAAATGCAGCACTAAATTGGGTGCTCAGTGAGTTTTACTAAGCAGTCTTATGTTCTGTGAGTAGAAAAAATATTCTTGAAAATAAGTGGTCCTGCTGCTTTGGGAAAGAATAATTGAAAAGGATGATTAATTTATGAATTCTTTTCACTTTCATTTAAAATAAATTACTCTGGAAGCAATTAAGAATTTCTTCCTGTGTAATAAGTTAAATTGATGAATTGTGATGGTCTAGAAATGGCTTAGATTTTTTTTGGGCAAGTACAGTCTATCAAATTAAAAGTTATTAATGCATTTTCTATCAGTATTTCAATAAACAAAGAAGCCTCATTGGTACTGATGATATAAATGCTGTTTGTAAGTGATTTATCTTAACCTCACTCTTTGAGGTCTTTGTCCAAGACTTAAGTTCAACTTTTACCTGATATTATTTCAGGTAAAAAACCCACAATTAATGCATGTAAGTCAATGAGTTATGGACAAAATGAATTCATTTGCTGAATAGTTTTAACCTGAATAAAAGATATTTAAAGAATTATATATAGTATTTTTTAATAGTATTTTGGTTACTACCTTTGAAAATAATGTGAGCAGTTTTACTTTTCTGCACTGCAGGTACTTAACAATAGTCAGGAACTTAAAGCATGGGTTCCCTTGTGTTAAAGAGTTATTTTTTTTTCAGTTTGTCCTTTAATGGTGTAAAGCTGTGGAAAACCTCTATCACCAGTTTCTAGTCCTAAGCCCTCTTCATCTTTTCTAAACACAAAATCCAACTCCTGGTTTACTGTGGAGTTTACTATTAATTAACTATGAACCCAGAAGGATCAAAAATAGGGTTCAACAAAAGGACTTGAACAGTATATTTTATCAACTCTTAGCTAATTCTCATTAACCTGTAGCTAAAGAAAAAACAGAGGTGCCCCAGCTAACAGCATGGCATTGTTGTGGTGACATTCAGGTGTATTCCTGCTGCGAGCAAGGAATAGAGCCTTCCAGGAAAGCCAGAAACAGAGGAAAGGGCATGGTGGAGATGTTGTCATTCCTCCTTCAGCCTGGTCCATGCCAGCTTATACCGCCTGATGATATTCCATTCCCAATCTAAAATGTAAACTATTTACAGAGAAATTGGTGATTATGATGATAATAACAATCTAGTAATAGAATAAATGTATACATGTATGTAATTAACAGAGTGCAGTCTTAAAAAAAAATATATTTTTATTATAGAGGATAAACCTACTTCATATACGTAACTATATTCTCTGAAGTTATAAGCTTGAATTACAGAAAGTTTGAGGTGCATATTATTTATAAAAAGACATTTAAGTGTTGAAATGCAGCAATTGAAATGTTTTAAACAGTATTTTACAATTCTTTTCACAGTTATTTATAAAAGGAAGTATTTTGGTTAAATATTATTCAGAGTATATTTTAACAAATGACAGGGTTTTTTTCCCCAAGAGATTCGGGGTGGTGGTGGTAAAGACCTACATTTCCCAGGTTGCATTTACCAAGACAGAGAGGGTCATACTCAATCTTTGCTGAGTACCCATTATTTTAATAGCAGAAGAACCACTTGATGTAAAAATATTTACAAGGGTGCATGGCTTTTTGTTGCATCATATTTTTATCTGTCAAAACCCTGTCAGTCTGTGGGAAAAAGAATGAATGCTTAAAAATATCTCAGTGCAGCTTAGGCAAGCAATATGCTAAATGTGATCACATTTTTTTAAAAAAATCTGTAACTGGAATATAAAATCACAATAAAATTCACCAAAATTAATGAGCATAGAGGTGATCAGAACTTTTAAGATCTGATTGTCTGGAAACTATTTGTAAGTGTATTTCACAGTCAGGGAATACAGCTGAGTCAAGCAGGCTTTTTGTACAGAAGAGGAAGCCAGACACAAAATGTGTCAATAAAAGATACTGAATAAACTGTACCACGGTGACATGTATCTGCTCTTAGAGTCAGAGGCTAATTTAAACCTCAGTCTTGTACCATATTACCATTTTAGACTTTGTCTGGTCTCAGGCAGAAGCAGGGATGAAAATGGTATTCTGGTGTTGTAGAATACTCTATGTAGGATAGAGGTGTTGAAATAGATCTCTGTGCAACTGTTGTGACAGAGAATCAATTGCACTCAAACATAACTTAATATCAGGGAACAGTGATATTATATATAGTATCTAAATCTTATTTTCCACTACTTTTTCAATCATAATGTGCTGCACTGTGTAAGAACGTAGCCGTTTAAGGGGAGGTTACAATGTGTAGCTGTGAAAACAACAACAAAAAGGTTATTATTCTTGTGCTGTTACTTGCTAGCTTTCCTGAAGAAACAGCTGCCTAACTAGAAAGCTAAAGAAGTTCTGTGGCTTATTTTTAGTCTAAACCAACCCTCTTTCAGTTTAAAGCCATTCTTCCTCATCCTATCCCTACATATCCTTGTGAAAAGTCCCCCTCCAGCTTTCTTGTAGGCTCCTTTTACATACTGGAAATGCCTTCGTTTTAAAAGCTTTGCTTGGTCAATCAGAAAAACAAAAAACAACAACAACAACAAATCCCCAAACACATTAAACCCACAGGTTTTGGTTTTTATTTTATTCTGATCCTGCGCAGTTAGCTCTTCTCCCCTTAATGCTTCAAAAGTTGATTTTATCCAGTTTCTGTGATCAGCAAATGAGCCTTGTGACAGTGTTTCTTCTATTGTGTCAAGCTTCATCTGAAGCTTGTTCAACCTGTACTTCAGATTTAACTAAAATTGACTTGTTCTTTTCTACCCTATGTCTATATTATACCTATTTCAAGAAGAAGAATCTTGAGTGGCAACTTAAATTTTCATCTACAGTTTCCTCTCTGTGAAATAGGCATAGATTTCAGAGTGCTGTACCTACAAAGATGTACAGACTAGGAATGTCCAGAAGGTACTCTTTCCAGATGCACTTCCTTGTGCATGTAAGCGTGATTACTTCAGAGCTTCATCTAACTTTGTGGCTTCTTAATGTGCCATGTCCCAAGAGCTGTCAGCTGTGACTTCTGCTTTAGTTATTCCCTGTGCTCCCTGCTGATGCACAGAGTTCTGTGTGGGTTAGGGCTCTGAAGACTCTCTTGGCTCCACAGGCTGTAGTATTACATCTCACATGCTGCTCTGTTATCCCTTTCTGTATTCCTCTGTTTCACTCAGTCTTCTTCTAATGAGGCTGTGTATAGGGTTCCTGAGTCTACACCTGCCTCCATAAGGGCAAATGTCTCGGGCTGGCAGACACTGCAGTGTCTGCACTATTCCACCTGGTGCTGGGGTCCGCAGTTTGGACCCAGAGGGCCACAGCCCCCCCCAAAAGGTGTCTCGTTAAAGACAGCTTCTTGGGGAGTCAGGGTGCTCCTCAGCTGGCAGAGAGCGCCTCAGCAGGGGGCAGAGCAGTGATTGTTCAGCTCCTGTGATTTCAGCTCAGTGATTGCTCAGCTCCTGCCCCGTGATATCTGCTCCTCTTTTAGCCGGCCCGGGAAAGAGAGAGAGGGTCCCGTTTGGCAATTCCGCATGAAGTGACTTTATTGCAAAGTACCAGTGAAGGGGGCCAGGGATGGGTACCCTAAAGACTAGGGGGACTCAGGGGGTTTTTATGGGAAACTAAGGTGGGAGGGGAAAGGGTACAAAGCCAATCGTTTACAACAGATCTACATAAAATCTCCTGGAGGATTGTGGGTTCTTCGGTGGTCGCCGTGACTGAGGGTTTGTTTCCTTATCTTCAGGCTCTGCAGGGAGATTGTGCAATTCTTCTCAGGCCTCCCTCCAAGGCAGGGCCACCGGGGCATTACCCACCCCCACACTGCACAAAAGAGAGAGAGAAAAAAAAAAAAAGATGTTTTCATTATCTTTGCAGTGCTGCAGTTCTTGCAGTTCTTAAAATGGATTCCTTTTATTAAGTCAGCATCATAGTAATGAGTGCCTTAACCACTGCCATAACCTTATTAACTTTTCTTGCTGTTGGTATATAAATATATATTTACATTGTTCTGAAATAGATAAGTGAGTTAATAAAAGGTGAAAAATAACAAGAGGAGGTTATTAATGTTTTGCTTCTTTGAAATCTGTACAATCCTGTTAGCTAAAGCAGATATTGAAATAGGAACAGCTGATATTTGGTAGGTGTTACATAGTTTATAAAATAGTGTGTCTGATCATGAAAGTTATAGGTGAGGAAAGGACATGAAGCTGTGAAAAGGTAAGTTTAGATTGGCTGTTAGGAAAAAGTTCTTCACTGAGGGAGTGGTCAAGCACTAGAACAAGATCCTCCTGGTAGTGATCATAGCCCCGAGTCTGTTGGTGTTAAAGGAGCGTTTGCTCTTAGATAGAGGGTTTATCTTCTAGGTTATCCTGTGTGGATTCAGGATTTAGACTTGATGATCCTATTGGATCCCATCCAACTTAGGATATTCTATAGTTCTACATGTGCACATTGTTGAATTTCCTTCTGGATCTCTTGTCTCCTCAAATCCTTTTATGTTATCACCAGTCTAATACATTTCAAAGTATTCAGTGCAGGAGTTTTCTATCATCCTATTTGTGACTCTGTGATATAGTTAATGCACAACTTTTATTAACTCATACACTTGTAGAGAGGATGGAAAGATAGTAATTTTTTTTCCCTTTTTAAATGCATTAGTAGAAGAGAAGGTAAGAAGTAGGAGTCAGCACTGTGTGACCATTCTGCTATTTTTTTGATAGCTGATGTGTCCATACTTAATTGTTGCAATTATTCCTCAGTGCTGCCTTAGGATTATTTTACTAGGTCTTCATGGAAGCTCAACTGTGGTCTCAAAAAGTTGTGTTTTAGCAGTAAAAATCAGTTTCAGGTGTAATGGCTGCAATGAATAGAGATGAAGATATTGGCAAAATCTCTCTGGGATGTTTGACAGATGTCACTCTTTGCTAAAAGCGAGGAAGATATCTTGCTAAAATGGTAGCATTTTACTCACAGTGTTTACAGATACATAGGAACACAGGCTGTAGAGGAGTAAAGAATTAGCCATTCAGTTTTGATACTGGGCTGATAAGATCATTCTGCTCCTGGTAAGCTACACCAGGAAATTACAATATCAAATGCTTTGCCACTTACATTTATTTTTACAAAGCAAAATTTTTAGTGTATGATGTTATATATCATTCTAACTTCTGCTTACAGATATATTGATCTTTATATTGAGATAAACAGTGCAAAGAAAATGAGACTGAGATTTGGTGTCTGCTCATAATGAAGTACTACTTCCAACCCCCTCCTCCACAGGATTAATTACATAATTTAGTGGTCAGACACCCAATGACATGACAGAGATTGTTTTTTTGAGCCAAATGAAGACTAAGAAATACTTTCTGTACATCACACATCAAAGGACCAGGACAATGAAAAGGAAGTAAACGATAAAAGGAAGTAAACGATAAAAGGAAGTAAACGATAAAAGGAAGTAAACGATGTTCACAAACAAAAGTCCCAGATGCTTCTTTTGTGGCTGTAAAGTGATGTTATGGGGACACTCAGGTTGTTGTAATCTTACAGGGTTTGAGAGATGACTCTTAGCAGCCTTTTCCTAGCTCCATACCAGTGTGAACAGAGTCCAGGATTTATGAGGTGATACACAGTAACTTTGCTTTCTGCCAGCACTGTCTTGGCCTTGGTTGAAAATCCAAGTTCTTTCTTGGCTAATGAAAAGGTTTGGTTTGTCTTTTGTGCTTACATCCTATGCTAGAGTAGAGCAATAAACAGAGCTCGCCTGGTTTGCTGTGAAGAGTTATGACAGTGTGAAGTGCTCAAATATGAGATACTGTAGCCCAGATGCTCTTAAAAACATAAGCAATGAAGATGAGTTTACTACCTACAGGAATCAATCAGTCTGGAGACTTGGAACTGCAGAAAATAATTTAGCTGTCCCTGTAGACAAGCTGAACATGTGAAAGTGATGTATCCTCTCAATAAAGAAGGCCAGCTACATACTAGACTAAAAGCAAGGACATGAAGAGCAGGTGGAGGAAAGTGATTATTTCCCTCTGTTTGGTGCTTGTGGGACTGCATCTGAAATACTGTGTTCAGCTTTGGGCTCCCTGGTACAAGAAATACATAGATATACTGGAGCAGGTCAAGAGAAAGGCCACTGGGATGCTGGAACAAATTATATACAAGGAGAGGCTGAGAGAGCTGGGTCTGTTTAGCCTGAAGAAAGAAAAAAGTTGTTGCTGTCCTAAACTGTCTGGTGGGTGGTTACAGGGAAGATGAAGCCAAACTCTTCTGGTAGGTGCACAATGACAGATCAAGAGGCATCAGAGAGAAGTTGCAAAGAGGTAAATCCAACCTAATAGTAGAAAAAACTATTTTACATTGATGGTGGTCAGACATTAAATCTGAGAGTGATTGTGCAATCTCCACCTTCAAATATATTCAGAACTTGAGCAGAGAACCTCAGCTAGGCAAATTTGATCTCATGAGAGCTTTTCAATCTGTATTATTCTGATTCTTATTTTGTAGCCTGCCAGAAATGGTAGAAAATTTTACTCACAAAAATTTTACTCACAAATATTCAACAAAAGATTTACCTTGAGGGGATATTTCAAAGCAACCCAAGGTATTGACTGTGGAAGCTCATTCTTGTCTCAGTTGAATGTAGCCTTTATTTATCAGCATGCACTAGAGTGAAAAAATGTTCAGTCACTGTTGTTTGAGCCAACAGCTCTGTTTCTCTGCAGATAGCTAAGAGAGAGAAAATGACTTTCCAACAATGGATATATTACAGAGGTCTGCTGTATATCTCAGTGTATGCCTTCAAACTTCTTCAGCTTTCACCAGAAACTAAGTGGGTTCACTTGCCCTTGTGTTGAAGCTGACATTTTATGCTAGAGTATGGCAGAGAAATTGGACTTATTGCTATGTTTTGCCCTAAAATTTATGATAGTGTCTTCCATTAAGCAATATGTTCTATTTGTTAGTGGGTTTTTTTGGTTTTATTGGTGGGTATTTTTTTGGTAATTGGGTATTAAAGCACTTGAAAAAATTGTAGAGTTCTTTAAACCTCTTTCTATAGTGTGGGTTAAAATATGAATTGGAATATGTGGGTTATTTTCTTCTGTCTTTTTCAGACAAAAGGACAGAAGAAAATCACACCTGTGAATTTTTTCACTAAGTGGTACATAATACACATAGGCTGATGGTGAAAACTGTCATGTAAATTGGTACTGTGCTTGAGCCCATCTGAAGCTTCTCCTCCTGATTGCTGCTGCTTCTTAAAGGAAAGAAGCTTTTGTGTTGGTGCCACTTTTGGTGAAGACCCCAGTCTCAATGAAAAAATATCTGGTCCCTATCTTAAAGTAATGAATTTCTTGCATGAAAAGTCAATGTGATTTCTTAAATACTCATCTGAATAATAATCCATGTAATTTTTGCAATAGCAGGATTCTTTATATTGTTGTTTAAGGCTATAGAGATTAAATAATCTGAATTGCTTATTTTTTACACCAGTAAAAATAAGGGCATGGATTTTTTTTACCTGATTATTTGCTTACATAATTTTCTGAGGAGAGTCAAAGGTAATGGTATTTCTGATAGAGATGAGAATCATGTCCACATCATTTGTGCATGGGAGATCCAATAAAGATGAGGAAAACTAAATGTGAAAAGGGACAAAATTCATTAACTTAGCAAAGTAATTAAACCTGTGTTCACAAACAGGTTATCAGTGTATGATCTGATATAATGAACAAATTTTCTTGTAACCAAGATGATACTTTATTCTATTTGTTCTTGTTTGTTTTGACAGAAAAAGAGAAGGTAATTTTGATTTCAACTTGAGCTATTTGGAGAGCTGTAGAATTGTTATATATGAAGTGTATGTTGCTCTAGTTCACCCTCCTGTTCTATTTGTTCGTTTCCTTGCATGGTTTCACTGAGAGTCTGTTTTGTACTTGGGTGCTGCCTCTGTGCCCAGTTATGTGTCTGTATAGCTAACAGATAACCCCTGCTTTAACAAGGAATAGCAAAAAAATTGTTTGTATGTATCTTACTTTTATTTTAGTGTTTTCTACAGTATATATCAAACTCATGCAGGAAACTTTAGATCACAGCTTCACAGTCCTAGGCCCAGTTTTGTAACTCTTCACTTATCTAAATTAATTTTTTCTCAGTTGTTTGTTAATAATTCAGTTAAATTCTAAAGGTTTCATAACATATAAAGGACTATACGCCTCAGAGGTATTTATGCTATCTGCACTAGATAATTTTCATCAGCTATCTTAATCAGTTGTTGGGCACGATGACTTCACAGTGTTGCCTTTAAGTAGCTGAGAGTAGGCGTTATCAACGTTTCATGGCTTTTAGAGATATTTATCTGTTTTTTGCAGATTCTAAATTGTATCTTCATCCATGCCCTTTCAACTGCAATGAGTATGTTAGATTAAAAGGAGTAGAAATGTCACAATCTCTCCTCTTTCTTCAGAATTCCCAAATGTGAGAAGAAACACAGGGAGTGTAATGGTGAGAAGTGTCTTTGGGTGTGCCCTGGTGTAACAGTTGACTAAGCACTCACGCCACAGTGGGACAGAGGAGGGAATTAGAAGAGCAAAGGCTGGCAACCCCTGGGCTGAGATGAAGCAGCAAAGCTGCTGCATGTGTGTCCTGGTTTAGGGCAGGAAGCCTCCGAAGGAGGTTCCTCTGGAAAGCAAACCCAAATGGCTGTTCCCCTCAGCCAGTCTGGGAAAAGAACTTTCTCAGAGAAAAGTGGAAAAAACTATTTATTTAGCAAACAAGATGCCCACAAACAAACAAACAAGCAAACAAAAACGAAAAATATGAAGCAATAAAACCTCTCACCGCTCTGCAGAGAGATGGCAAACTGAGGCAGTCCTTGCCGTGGGTGTAGCTCAGCTCAGTCTCTCACCAGCCCCACTCCCTCCGCAGCTCCAGGCCTGGCGGCCGCAGGTGCCAGCCCTCGCTGCTCCTCTGGGTTTGTCAGTCCAGAGCAGATTGAAACAGTCCCAAGAAAAGGAAAAAGAAAAAAAAGAAAAGCAGTCCAGGGAACTTCTCTGCCCTAGCTAGCTAAAGCTAACTAAAAGCACAGGAGATCTCTGTCCCACCGCTGTCCGTGCCTCAGACAAACACTGCAGCCAGGCCGTGTGGGATCAGGCAGTTTTCTCAAAACAAACTGCGTGCTGCTCCTTTCTCCCCCTTTGCTCCCAGAACCATTTTAAAGGTACAGAACTGAATATACAGCACAAACAGAACAGATGACTGGCGATACAAGCATCATAAAGTCACCCCAGGACAATGTGCAAGCAGAACAGTAAATCAGAAATAGATTCACTATTTGTTGTTGGCAGGCCAATGTCCATCCAATTCCTAAAAAGAGCAAGGCCTCAGCACACATAATGGTTGCTTGGGAAAAAGAAAGCCATAACCAAACTCCCCATCCTCCTCCTTTCTCTGAGCTTTTATTGCAGAGCATAGTGGCGTATTTGAGGAAAGGTCCCTTTGGTCACTTTGGGTCCGCTGTCCCAACTGTGTCCCTTTCCAACCTCATGTCACACCTCTGGCCTGCTTGCTGAGGTGGGCAGAGTAGTGAAAAGAAAACAGTGATGCTGTGAAAGTCAGAACACTGGTGTGTTAATAACACTAGTTTAATCACTAGTCCAAAATACACCATGATATGGGCTGTACAGGATTAACTCCATCCCAGCCAGACCCAGCACACCAGGAAAGGCAGCATTTATTCAGAGGAATAGCTTGCTCTCTCTTTCCCTGTAGTAAAGTTATTAGTGAGAAAAAATAGCAAGGTATATAGCTTATGAATATAATGTCTACCTAAAACTCTGCTTCTTTTTTGCTTTAAGATACTTTAGACTAAAAGAAGGGAACTGTACAAATCTCTATGTATTTATTAAAAAAATAATAAATTGATGGATTGTCTTGAGCTCTGTGACTGTGCCACCATTAAGGAACTTACAACATTTCAGCAATAGTGTTTTTCACTTTTTACATCAAGATCAATGTGAGTTGTTAATGTTTAATTAGTGTACTTTATAAACATACATTTCACGTTCTGAATTGCCTTCAGGTAATTGCATTTGTGATTATATCTAATATTACATTGATTTGTATAGAATTTCTCAATATAACAGATGAGGGTTAAAAAGAAGAAAAGGAAACAATTTGTTAATAAATGTTTTCCTAAAACTAACCCACTGAGGAATTTCTGGCTTTCTATTAGCACTAAAAGCAAAGGAGGAGAAGGGAGAAAATAATAGTTGAAATGCTGTGCTTCTGTGCATAAAGTTTTCTTTTTATTTGAACATCCACTTTATGGTAGAATGAATTTGGCTTGGTTTGTAGGAGCAGGAGAGGTCAAGGATTTATATAGCTTTGACTTAGAATGCTTTCTGAGCTAACCACACTTAAGTCCTGGCAGGAGGTTGTCATGCACGACTTCTGTTGATGCACAGTCACTTCTCATGCTTGCGGATATTTTTTTGCTCTCAAAAATGAGGCTAAGTCAGATGTTCTAGACAGACCTGGAAAACAAGTTGTTATCTTGGTGGTGTAAAGGCCATAATGCAGAGAATAGACTCTCAGACTGTTGTTATTCTCTCTCAGTTCCCACAAACACATTTTCCCATATCACTAAACCCTTGAGTAGTTTCAGCGGTGAATTTTGCCTGATTTTGTAGAATCAGGTATAAAAGTCAAGTAGAGGCTACATCTGGTGCAATATTGTTGACTTCAGTATTCATTTCTCTCCTGGTTTTTTGTTATTTGCTGAATTTATCCCTGCTGCAGTTTTCTGTCTCTGTGAAAAGGATGTAATTTAAGACAATCCTGTCTCTATCCAGACTGTTGCATGCAAACCAACTTACAAGAAAACAACTAAAATGTCTTATTGTGCTAATAACAGTCCTTGCTGTGTTCTAACAAAACCAGTGCAATGTTTGTCCAACATCAATGTACTAACTTTGTAATCATAGTGCAATTGATTCCCTGAGATTATGATGAAAATTAATACTAAAGCTATGCAAATTTTGGAACATAAGGGACACATTTCAGGTGGCCATGCATAACTGAGCCCTTGGTATTTGGGCAAAGACTTGATTTGCATACTTGAATATATTTTGCACTTTATTTGATCGCTAACTAATCAGTGCATACAGATGGCAATCAGATTTCTGATCTGAATACACAAATAGTACCTTGTGAATTCAATCAAGGGCTGTGAAGCTGCAGATGGGGAACTCTACTCAGTTGGAGTGAAAAGTTATTAATATATCTCCTATGATTATGAAAGTGGAGGAAACAGTTTTTTTTTTCATTAGTATTTTGAAAGGATTTGCTAATTTATTCATATGTGGAAGATAGTTGAGAAAGTAAAAATTGGCTGTGGACTGACTCCAACTTTTCCAACGCTTCCCAATTTTTATTTTTAAACTTTATCTGCAAGAGTGCTATAAGTTTTATCACTTACTGAGGAGCAAGTGAATAGAATGAATACTTTCAGAGTACTTTCAAAGATTTCCCATTTCTGTCTTTCACCTTCCTTAGGGAAAGGAAGAATTTCTGTGAATGCTATGAACATGATGGTGCCCACATGGGCTTGCCTGTTCCAGAGATCACTGAGATTATAACCCTGTAATTGATTCTTGCCTCCTAATTGCTGTAAGATTTGTTAGCAGTTAAAGAATCCGTATGGATGAGTCTGAAATCTGAAGATTCCACTTGCTGTTTCCCAGTCTGTCTCCTGTTTTTTAATTCTGTGTTAATAGTCGGACTGGTAAATTGCAACTGAAAGATGTCCCTGCCCACAGCAAAGGGATTGGTGTTAGATGGTATTTAAAGTCTTTCCAATTTAAGACATTTAGAGATCTATTAGAGCATAAAGCAACTTTTATATGATCTTTAGATTTCTATATTCCCCTGTAAAATGTTGTATTTTTGTTTTGTATTTCAACAGCTTTTGAGAGATACATTACCCTGCTTTACTTATCAGTCACGCAAGTAGCATTTTTTTAAAAAGTTGGTAAATGGTGAGCTTAAATACATTGTGACTTGTAGAGCTACTTTTGTTTCCAATCTTGTTGTTCAGTGGTCCATAGCCATTTCAGTCTTGCATGTTATTTTTTTCCCTGAATGTTGTCAGCCTTGAAACTCAAGCAATTAATTGACCTATCAGCAGACTTCTCTCTGAAAACAATTAAACTTCAGAACCCTGGTCTTTCAAGGAACTTGACTTCTAACTGGATTGACCTTTGATTGACTCCCCAGCCTGCTTTGCGCTGAGCTGAAATTTCTGTGATGGTAACATCATTAAGAATGCAGTTTCCTTTCCCTCTGAAATAATAGCTACATTGGCAAAAGCTGTCCTGCAAGCATATTCATGTGAGCAAAAAGCTGCTCTTTGAGGGAAAACACTGGTGTTGCTTCTTGCAAGAGGGTCTTCATCAGATACGATGCAGTGATAAAATAACATGGTCCCTACATTAAGTGAATCTACTGGCCTGTCTCTTATGACTAGAAAGGTTTTAATCCAAGGTTGTAATCCTGGCCAGCATTTTAATACTTTAATGTATTTTACTGAAAGATGCAATTGATATGCAAGCTGTATTTTTGTTATCCTTTGTGTTGCAAACCAAGCTGCTGCTGATTTTTAACTGGAACTATTGTGTAGCTGTTTCATTATTAGTTTACTCAGAAGCAGCTTACCACAAGATTATTTTTAATGTAAAAATTATAAGATAAATGGGTTTTATGTTTTGTTATTTAATTTACATTCCTATTAGATGGAGTAATCAAGTAGACTAAGGCAGCTTCTTAAAATAATGAGATTTTCTTTTATCAGAGTAGACATTTGTTTTAAATGAATCATTAATCTTATAGTTAAAGCACTGATTAAGAATATTCTTTGATTTGCATTCCTTTGTCTAAATTTGATTTAGGACAGGGGCTATTATAAAGGAGGTTGATAAACCTATTTCTTATAAAAAATAATATCTGTTGTATCTTGTATATGCTTTGCTATTAATCGTCTGTGCTCTGTTTTACTTACTGGACGTAACCTTTCAAGCTCTGAGATAAATTGGTTTAATATTTTCCTTTTCAGTAACTCAAGAACTGTGGGACTAGTCAAATCCATTTGAAATATTCACTCTGCATCTTCAGAGGTGTCAGTGAGTGCTCAGAACTCTGGCTTCTGGAGCTCCCCACAGGCCTTTCTTGCCCCTGTTAGCTTTGCTGTGGTGACCACTTTCTACACAGCCCAGGGAAGAGCAGCCACACTCTGCAGTGCCTGTGCAGGGCACTGAATGTGCTCACAGCTGTGGCCCCTGTGTTGGGTTTTGGGTGGGAGGAGGCAGCTGCTGCCTGTGAACTTGCTGCTGCCTGGCAGTGTAGCTCAGCAGTGCAAGGACCTGCTCTTCCACAGCTGGAGAGCAGAAGGCTTGATGTTCAAGGGTGTGAAACTTAAAAGCTGTGGAATCAGTGTAAAAAATGAAATCTAGAAATAGAAATAGTTACAGAAAACTGTCTCATAGATGATATATAAAGACTAAGATATTAGCACAGATTTTTACTCTCTGATGTTTGCAATCCTTTTTGTCATTTAAGTTAAAGCATTTAGGGAGATAAAGAAGTGCAGTGAGTCACTGCTGCAGAACTGCAGCAAAACAAGCTTGATGTGAGTGTCCTGTGGGGGTGTCCTGATGGGTTGTGACTGGTCACGGTTCCTACTCTGTCCACCTGTCATCCTTCTTTAATTGCAGGTAGGATACTGTTTGCATTTTCAGGACCAAGGCTTCTGTTTCTATGCAAAAGTGTATGACTTTCCATGTTTGCCCTTTTGCTTTCTCATTTGTTTGCTTGCATTGTATTTTCTCGCATTGTATTTTGCTCTTTGCTGGAAGAAATTGTAAGTGTAATAATACTCTATTCTCTTAATTCAGAGGACAGAAACCCACCAGACGTTTGCAATTTATCTCCCTTACCCTCTCTCCACTTGCACAGACACATTTCAGAACTGAAGCTTCTGCTTTCATAACTTTTAGAAAAAATTGACTTCCCTTACCCAAAATCAAAGGCTCTAAATATAAAAAATGGTTCCCTTATGAAATCTCACAAAGATGCTGCGGGGAAAGTAAGAAGATTTTCATGTGACTGTAAACATATCTAATTTATCCATTGCTGAACAGCCCACAGATATGAAATATTTATTTTATCTCTTAAGCAGTTATCAACTAATAAGGAAAAAAACCCATCCTTGTGGTAGCTTTTCAGAGGCTAATTGTATTTCAGAAGCATATCTCTTAAACAGAATTCTTGTGTAAGAGTCATAAGTGCAACATTTTGAGATTTAAATGTAAACTAGCAGTTCATACATGTCAATGATGAAACTTTTTTGTTATTGCTCTCTTCCTTTTGTGACTTTGAAACTTTGTGTCAAGGTCAGGTTAGAAAAGGGATGTACATCACCAGTCATACGTTCCTGAAATTCAGTGTTTACAGGCTGAGTTACTAATATGACTTGGTAAAAGATTCTGATAAAAAGAATGTACCGCTCTAGTGCTCCAGTCCAAAGGAGGCTGCCATAGGACGTGTGATGATTACCTCTGTCAGTGACAATTCCTCAGAATTCGTGCTCGTGGCAATGCACTGCGTCCCCTGCTTATGTGGCAGCTCCTGCCCTCATAGCAGAGTGTTCGCTCTCCAGCCAGACACTTGTACTATTAACTTAGTCTTAGACTTCAGTTTACAGCCTGCTCATCTTCAAAGATGGCAGTAAATTCTCTTGATAGAGTGCAGAGATTGTGTTCCAGAGGCCCAACTTCCATCTAATCCCCCTCTAGCCTTAAGCCACCCAAACTTGTCCTACTCTGGTTCAAAGATTTGTGCCAGTACAACATGCAGTCTTCAGAAATGATTGGTTTGTTATTGCTGTGCTGGAACAATTTATCTGCTTTAAAGGGAAAAAAATAAAGAAAATAAAAATTAAAAAACTCACAATCTATATCCACCATTTTTAAATTGCAGGAAAAATAGTTTAAAAATATGAGGACTTGTACTTTTTTATGTGTACTACTTTTTTGTGGTCACTTCTATACACTCTCTGGGAATTATTTCTGCCTACAGCTGTTTTGTAATATAGAAACAAATCTTTCTGTAATGGTATCTTTATACTTTCCTGTAAAATAGTTATGAGCAGTATTTTTGTACTTTCCTACATAAGCTAGATATGATTGTGATGCATTGTGGATTTCTTTTAAGAGCGAGCTTTAGCAAAATATGGTTGTGTTTCAGATTTCAGGCAAGATAGAAAAGTTGGAAGCAGTGGTGGAAGCTTTTAAAATGTCACAGGGGGCATCTCAAATCTGGAAATGTGTTTGGAGGAAAAGGAAATAAAATCAGGAAAAAAAGCAGGCAACTGATACTGGTAGGTATAAGTCTTCACTGTGAAGGGAAAAAAGAAACCTGGGGCAGCACAGGGACACAAGTAGAGATCTGAGGCTTCAGAGCATTTGGTGCATGACTGTCTCAGCACCTGTGAATAACATTCTGCTTTTGGGAAGAAGGGGTGGGGGATTGTTGGTCTAGGACTAAATTCTGGCAACAGTTCTCTGCAGAATAATACGTAAGGAAGAGATCAACCGTGGGATGAAAATCTAGCCAGCTGGATCATTGGTTTTGGATCCATAAAGAGAAGTTCCTAGGCCAAACCTGAAGAATGTAAGGTGACAAATGCCTTCCTGAGGATATAGGTATAAGAACAAGAAATGCCCAATGAGCATTAGAAGCAAAGCTTCTAATGTCTACGTTTCAACTGTATGGGAAAGAGAAGGTGTCTTGCAGGACCTGTGGAGAAAGCATTATTCCGATGACTAACCACTGCCATGGTGGTCTCAACTGGAGTCTCAGATGCTTCTGCAGTCCTATAAAAATTATATTTTCTGATTGCCTGACTCATTTTTCTAAGTAAATGTAAAAGATCTCCTTTGACTGAGAAAAACCTCAGAAATTTATACTAAAATGTGGGAGATATTCACATTTCTTGGGAAGTAAGATTAAAAAGAAAAATAGAATTAACTTATGATGTCGTTTTGTATCTTAATAAATTGCTTCTAGCATGTATCTCCTCCTTCTTACAATAAATTTAATAGAACAGAAATGGTTCATTATTATGCTGGGCAATGACTTACACAGACTAATGTGACCGTACTGATTATTCTAAAAATCATCCACAGTTCCTGATTTCGATTAATATACTTGCTGGTGGATGTGATTGCAGGGAACATTTGCATTTGTTTGGAATTTTGGAGTTCAAACATCTTAACTGCAATCTGCAAATTGGAGAGGCTTAACATATTGCTTAAATGTTATGTCTGTTTTAATTACTGAGTCTCCCCAGTTTACTCTGGAGTTGTGAGATTATGGGACTATTTAGGATCTCTATATTATCATTTTTCCTTTAAACTCTCTTACCCAGCTGTTCATGCAGAAATGCTTGTGCCTTTCAGGATGATTTTTTTTTCTTCTGCTTAGCTTTGCTTTGTGGAACCCAGCCTCTGAGATATTTGAATATTTGTGAAAAGCATCTTTGTTTCAATGGTAAAATGTTGTTTTATTCTGACCTGTCTGTGGATTAGTGTATTTTCATTCTCTTCCTGTTGTGTTGAGAAGAAAAAAGATAGTTTTATGGCAAAACATGCAATTAAGAGGTAAGCAATTAATTTTCATTATTTATTCCTTCAAGTGAACAATGTCCTCAAGATATTTTGTCATTAGGATCTTTGCTTAGATCAGGACAACACAGACACCCATGAATATTTGATAATTGTTCATTTATTCATCATGAGAACCACACAAGGCCTGTCTTCTTTTTTTTCTGGAAAATGAGATTTTTATCCTTAGGCCACTGTTTTCTCCTTTTTAATGGTCATCCAATATACTAGTATATAAGTACTTTATTAATCATCATTCTTTACTCTCTAGGAAAATATTCGATGTGTGCAGTGGGCACAAAATTCCTCAGTAAATGAACTAGATGTACTATTGCTATTTTCTACCATAAATCCAGACCTTCTGACATTTTATCTGCTGGAACAAGCCTCAAATGAAATTTCCATTATCAAATCTCCACAGAAAAGCCTCCAACCTTTGTCTGCCAATTGCTGTTATAAACAGGCATGCTGAGAAGCCAGAAGGCTACAGTAGGAAAGTGCTGGTTTTCTATTCAGTGGCTGGTTTTCTGCAGTGGGAGTCCTGGATAATCATTCTAGTGTATAATTTCTCTTTTTGATGGAAGTTCAGAATTCTTCTTTATTATCCAGTAAAGTATATTAAGTGTAAAATAATTCTGTATTGAAATAGAACAGTTCAAAGGTATTTGATAGCACAGCCACAGCATGTAGCTAAGAAATAAAATGGGGATTGAATTGAAGGGGGAGGAATTGCACCCTTTAGTTTATATCATAGTATGACAAGTGTCAGGCCTCTAATGCATCAATCTCCTTGTTTTCGTGGTTTACAATTTACAGGGTCTCAAGAACATTGGTTAGCTATTATCCCTTATTTGAACAGGATGAGTTTCAGTGTCCTGAGTGTTGTTCTCTGTTGGCTCTAAGACAAGCTGGATCATGTGACTCTGGGTAAGTCTATGACACACAGACTTAAATGCTGGTTTATGGAACTGGTGTGGAAGTCAGTGGAGATTTGAAAATTGGAGGGTGGTGTGGATTTTGTTGTTGTCTTGTTTTTTAATCTGACTGCAGAGAAGCCTGTTTGACTTCTTAAACAGGTGAAATAAACATTCAGAAAACACTAGTCATTCTATTATTCTTAGTAAATACATTAATGCATCATAAATATGCCAAATTGTATTCTTTTTATTTAAGTAGCCATAGGAAAAATTAGAGGGTCTTAAGGGTGAAAATGAAAAGTGGTGTAACGATTCAGTTTGTAGTATGAGTGGTTCAGAGTTGCACAGCAGTTATATTCCTCATCTGCTAGGAGCAGGTTCACACATGCTTATGTTTTATGAACATAAGTATTTGATTTCTCAGGCGGTCTCTTGGGAGATTAGACTTGGCCACAGCAGTAGCCTCAGAAAGTTTTCTTGATCTCCTTTGCATCTGGTAAGTGTTAATATGGATCAGAATAAAGACTTGTTTACATAGTACATGTGTATTTGTATCTTACCTTAAAAATGAAAGCAGAGGTTACAGCAGCCCAGTTATCCCCAGAATTTTCAAGCATGTGCTAGCTGATGCCTCTCTGTAATGCATTTTCTTTATTCATTCATCTTTTTTTACCTGTCAGGGAAATCTAGTAGAGATGGTTGTATCCATTTCAAGGGCAAAGTTCATACCAAGTGTCAGCACAAAGCTTAGAACAAGTTTGTAAAAACCATTGCAAAATATCACCTTTGCATTTTAAAATTTTAAGTATGTGACTGTAAGTCTTTTGGCATATCTCTCAAGTCTATTATTAGTGATGTGTTGACTTCTTTGCAGCATGTCTGTACACAGACATGTCTCCCATGTTCACCTTATCTGACACTCTGCTCAGTCCTAGGAGTGCTTTTGTGCTCTCAATGATTTCCCAGTGCTCTTACTCCACTGACAAAGGCCACAGCAAATGATTACTTCTGCATGTGACCTGTGTCTGTAGCATTTTTAATAGTAGGGCTATATAGATTAAATGAATCTCCCTTGTGAGATGCCACCTGCATTACTGAGTCCAGGTCTGGGTCTTGAACACAGATGCATCTGGACCTCTGAGAGAATGTCTAGAGCAGGGCCATGGAGATGGTCAGAGGTATGGAGTACCTCTCCTTGAAGACAGGGTGAGAGACTTGGGGTTGTACAGCTGCAAGAAGAATTAGCTTTGGGGAGACCTTACAGCAGTCTTGCAGTGCTCTGAGGGTGCTTATAAAAAGGAGAGATAGAGGGCAGATAGTGACAGGACAAGGGGCAATGGTTTTAAAAGAAAGGGGGCAGGTTTAGCCAGATGTTAGGAACAAATTTTTTACCATGAGGGTAGTAAGATACTGTAGTAGGTTGCCCCGAGAAGTTAGGGATGCCCCATCCCTGGAAGTGTTCAAGGCCCTGAATAACCTGGTCTAGTGAGTTGCATCCCTGCCCACAGCAGAGGATTGGAATTAGATGATCATTAAGGTGTCTTCCAACCTAAACCTTTGTGATTATATGCTTCTATACTGATTATTTGGGACTGTAATACCAATTATTTGGGAAAAGGTTCAGTGCCATTTGGGCATACAAGAATGCTATCTTGTTTGCAGTCCCAAAGTTCAAGCTCAGACAGTTAAGTGTATTTCAATATTTTATTTGTGAGAACTCGCAAGCTGTGAACAGTAAACATGAGATTATTCATACGTAGAAAATTATTCTCAGCACTTTCAATTAGACTTTAGACATATAGTTGAAGAAGTGCCTCAATACTTCAATGGGTTGAGAGTCACACAATCTTTCTGGTATTCAATGATAAATCTGTCAAATGACAATGTATTTTCCTTAAGCTGTCCAATTAAGGGTTATTGTTTTATTATTGTGTTTAAGCATTGGCAGACCTCACATGATATATGTTTTTAAGGTGTGTTTTGTGACCTATTCACCTTACCTTAATATGAAGTCCCATTTTGTATGCATAAGGATTGAAAATCCTGTGTTTTGTTGTAAATAAACAGCAAATGTTATTGTTGTCCGGAGTACCATGGATAAGAAACTCTTGCATGTTTAACTCCACACCCCACCTCCTACTTCTTGACTGGAATGCTGAACTATTGTTTACTGTAACCAGTAATACTAAGAATTGATATCTATAAAGCACTATTCCTTCCAAGTGTCTCAGAGTTCATATTCACAGTCCTTGCTACAATTACAGATTAAAGGCAAGTTCCCTCTCTCCTCTCAAAGATCTCTAGAACCGTGCCTTATATTACTCGTAATTTTGAATGGTGATAAGTCTGATAGGTTTTATACCTAAAAGAATGATTTAAGGGAACTAGTGAATGGTAATGAGCTGATAGCTCCACTAAACATAAAGTGAAAACATTTGCATCTAGTTCCAGTCACATGAGCTTTTATGAAATAAAAATGTCACAGGGGTAATACAATGAGCAACATGCATGGAGGTGCTGTTAACTATTCAAGATACATCCCCTGAATATCCTCTGAAATAACTTAGTGACAAAGGATACCTCTATTCTTGTTGGTTTGCTTTTTTTTTAACCAATATTGTATAAGAAGAAGTCATAAAAATGTTGTTTGAATGAGCAATTCCACAGGTTTGCAGAGGAAATACAGTAATTCATGTATGTTTCCATAAAGGTTTTTGTGATAAATTTTTATTTTTTAAAACTTTATTAATTATTACTCAATTAGACCACTTTGAATGGTAGTATTTAAATTTTGCAGCATTTATTGCTTTAATTTAGGATGTCATTCTGAGAGTTCTGCTCACAGTTTTCAGGTAATGAGTTTTGCTTCATTTCATCAACTATTAAAAACTTGCTTTGGTTTTCTTTTTACTTTTTTTTTTTTTAATTGGCTTTAGTAAATGTACATATCTTTGCATGCCATTATTCAGTAGGAGAAAATATGTGTCAATATTCACACATTCTTCCTCTTTAAAAAAAAAAAAATGTCTACAAGGTGTATATATATTATCCTGACATTTTTAGAGAAATATCTACATAAAAGAATAGATAAGTATGTTCTCCTAGGGAGAACCAGAGATGTATAGTTGTGGTTTTTTTTTTTTTTTTATAAGAGGGAGGGAGAATCAAAACTTCCTTGGCCATAGGGATTTCATCTGTGTTTCCACATTTGTTGAAATTTTAATGCACTGTGTATTTTATAAGGTTTAGGAATCTTTATTGCTTTGTTGCAGTGAATGTGTGCAAACTTTAATACTTGGATGTATTTTATCATAAATAATTGTTTATTCTTCCCATTTTTCAAATTATTACTTGCACTGTACAATCATAGTTTATTACTGTTTTCTAATGGTTTATTCCTATTTTGCATCATACATTGTGGTAGAGGTTTTTTCTTCAAAGACGTGTTGGCATATTTCATGTTTTACTCTGTGATTTCATTGAGACTGACTCACTAATTCATTCTTTTTGTGTTGTGTCCTGTTTTACTTCTGCTAGTGTCAACAACAGTAGCTTTATTTTACCTCACTTGGTATAATTTTGCTATAATTTGCAGTGTAAGAACTATTTTGTCAAAAATTTTTGAAGACTAATATGTAAGAGAAAATAATATGAGGCAAGTCAGCTATCACTTGTGCAAATTGGTAGAAGTTCACCCTGCATACCTGAAGAACAGTGAGCATGTAATCATATATTAAAGGTTATGATGAGCACAGAATACCTGTGAGGAAAGACAAATAAAAGCTTGAAGGTCTGGATCAATACCACTGAAATGGGAAAATTTCAGTCAAGTTCTTAGATTAGTCTTAATGGAAATGCAGCACTCAAGTATTGGTGACACTTCAGCTGGCATGTGGAAACATACCATTCATTACCATAATTTTGCACAGGCTTGCAAAAGCAAATCCTCAAATCTGTTTGGGAATGCCTTATATAAGTTACTGAGAATATTGTTGTTTATCCTGTATATATATTCTGTTCAGCTCAGAGTTTGCATATGGACCGAATTGCATTGCAGGGCAAATTCCATATGGTTGTCCAGGTCACTTGTATCTTGCTCTCTAAAAGGGTTTTTCAGTATTTTTCTCAAATACTTAATTGGAAGGAATTTTTAACATTATTTTCTTTATGTGATAGAATAATATTTTGACTAAAAATGTACTTATTTTTGGACTCTTTTGTTCTCAAATTAAAAAAGGAGTTGAGTAATCTGCAAAGCTTTAAACTATTACAGTTGTTATGGTTTGTATGGCATTGTACTTCACAGGAAGTGGTGCAGCACAAAGAATATATAAATTATTTTCAAAGCATCATATAAGAACTTTGTATTAAATGTAAAATAGTTTTCCAAGTCAGTAGTTAAAGGTCATTTTCATTTTGTCATCCTTTACCTTTTCTGTTATGTTTCCAGAGAATGTAGTCCATTGTATTCTCAATTCTTGCAGAAAATGAAATCAGGGGTCTTAGATATTGTTTTTCATTATATACCTATTTCATTCTTTAAGCTCCACTTACCCTTTGTGCGCATCAGAGTGGGTTTTTTTTTAAGATAAATTATTTGAACTGCTAAAGATGTGGTTTTGAATTTTTTAAACTGGAAAATGCACAGAACTTTTGTGGAAATAAAGCAGTCTGTAAAAATTTGTCTGTAAAGGCTATTCCAACTCAGGGATCATATATTGACCTATTCAAGGTTAATTTCTCACATAAATGACCTGTAAGAAGTATCTGAAAGTCAAAATAAGGTAGCCTGTCTAGGTAACTATAAGTGAGACGGAAATGGGCAGATAGACTCACTAAAAGACATTTTTGTTTGTCTCTCTTTTTGTTTGCTGCATGAAAGTCTCAAAATGTATTAGGTCCATTAAGGAATAGTGTATTAAGTGCTTACATTTTAAAAAGACCTGATAGGTCATGAAAGCCAGTTCTCTTGAACTCTATGAAATGCAATCTTTCAGGATTTTTTATTTGTTTGTTTGTTTGGTTTTTTGTGTCTAGAGAACCTGGTTGACTTGTAAATATTTGTGTTATAGTGGTGTGATTTAGCAGAAAAACTGACTCCTTACTTTACCCACCTTCTACAGGGTGGATTCCACCTCTGTGTGGAGTCTGGAGCTTTTGTCAAGGTAAGAACTTTAAAGTGCAAACAGTCCATTTTAGTAATGTGCAAAGAAACCTCAGCTGATTTGATTGAAGGTCTGTGTTTAATTATCAAGAAAGATTTGCCTTGATTGTGATATTGTTTTGGTGAATGTATGATTTTTTTTGCAGAGTTATGTTATGCTTTTTATTTTCTGGGTTAATTTCTTAATTTTTTTCTTTGTTTTTTGGGATATGTCCCTTTAACATAATTCAAGTAAATGAGTATACATGTACCTTATGTACGGTATATAGATGCAGAACTTTTAAAAGTTCTAGATGTTGCTACTGCTATTTTAGTCAAACTAAAATTGAAAAGTAAAAGAGTTGATACAGAAGTGTCAACATTGTCATACTGATGATGAGATCTGTAGGAGTCTTTAGTGTGTTTGGGAGTTATGGGAGATACTGGTTATATTGTTATTTCAGAAAAAGCCATTTTCTCATCAAGCAGCTTTGAGTTTATGGACTTTTCCTAGAGGAAGGCTTCTGTGGATATCCTGCATTTACTATCTGAAGTATGACATTGAACTCCTGTGTGAGGTATTTTGCAAAAAGGCTCATGAGACCTTCCATGCTAGCCCTGATAGCCTTTATTTAAGAAAAAAAGTTTATTTAATCTCTTGGAGAATCCTCCAGTGATGTATAGATAATGATTTGGTGGGCCTGAAGGAGAGCCAAGCTGACTTGTGATTGTTTCAGTCTGTTGGGTAGTCTGGTACTTCCCATCAGGCATTTGATGTGGTATAGTGGTTAGATGACAAAACGAAGTTTTTATAGGTGCTATCAACCTTTATTTTCTAGTTAAAAAGGGGGAAATTCATTTAGTTAAACAGTAGAATGTAGAATGTGGAATATAAAATTTAAGCACCTTTTTAATATTTCATAATGACTCATTAAAATGTATGGATATGGAAAGGCCTGAGTTCAAAAGTTTCACCCTTTGGCAGTCTCTTTTCTAGTTTCTCTCGTTCTTCTTCATGGTAGAGTCTAAGAAGTTTGAAATGTCCTGAGCTGTGGTTTGTGTCTATTTTTCCTTGTAGTATGGATACCTGATTTATATTCATACAGATAATTTATTCATGTTCACCTGTAGGTCATTTTTTTGTATACTGTCACATGTAGTGGAAAATGCGTATGAGTGATCCACTGAATATTGATTTAACAGAATTGTGGGGTAATTCAGTTTGGAAGGGATCTTGGGAGGAACAGTTCCACCCACTGTTCAAAGCAGGGTCAGTCCTCAGGTCAGCCTGGGCTGCTCAGGGCTCGATCCAGCTGGGTCAGGAAAACCTCCAAAGCTGAAAACTGCACAGCCTCTTTCAGTAGCCTGTTACAGGGGAAAAAAAAAACAGGCTGATCAGGCTTGATTTACCCTTAGTAAATCCATGCCGGCTCTTCTCAGTCCCCAAGCTTGGCACGTACTAAGCAATATGAGGGCTAAATAACTGCTCAAGTGCATGAAATGTGACAGATTTGTTAAGCCATTATCTTAGTGAGTAATTTCAGAGAAACCGTGGTGTACATTGGAAACACAAATGGAAATATTTTGAAGGTCTGGTGGGTACTATTGACCTTGTATCCTTTATTTTAGATTCATAGTTTCTCCATGTCTTTGCATTTAATTTCTGTTTCTGCTGTATAAAGTCCTAGGCACAAGGGAAAGCGGAAAAAAATTTATATATTTTTTTTACTTCAGAATGTGAACACTGATTTTTTTTTTTTAGTTAGCTCTAAAATTTCTGTCACTGTCTTGTCATTCTGAAATGTATCTGAGCCACTGAAAGTCTTTTACTTGGTACTGCAGTAAAAATAATGGATATTTTAAGAAATTCATGGTTATGCAACTGATAAGCCTATCTAAAAGTGTGAATCTTCTTTGCTGTTAAGCAAGAAGCAGTTGACTATAAATGTAGCAATACTTCAGTGAGTATCTCAGTTTAATCAGCTTTCAGTAAGTTTTTATTAGAGGAAATAATAGCTGCTTAACAGTACAAAACCTTCACTGTCCTGTTTTTAATGTCATGTTCCTTCTTATTCCTTATGGTTTTATGACACAGGCCAACATGGTATGACATGACTAGACCCAAAAACTCCAATGGAATGACATATTCTGTTTTCTAGTCAGATTGTTAAGGCCTCGTCTCAGCTGGGACAGCAACTGCAGAGTTGAATATAGGTGTACTTTACAGCCTGTCAAAGATATATGGCAAGTAGGTACACATAATCTTTTTTTTTTATGTATGTGAGGAAAGAATTAATGAAACCGCAATTTAAAACCAATTTGGCAAAGGATTCTGTTAGCTATGGACAGAAATGAGAGAGGAGGTAAAGGAATGATCTGTACTACATGTTGAGGCAATCTTGAATAGAGGAATTATTAGGCACAATGTCTGTAATAAGTGTATTTCTTTTCCATTTGATTTAAACATTCCATGAATGTTAAATTAATCTAAAAAAATCTGAAAAAGGTGGGGCATAGAAGATTTAAATATGGTAGATCTATTGTAGCTATCAAATCAATTCTATATAAGCAGACTTTTCTTTAAGTCTTTCTTTTTCAGTCTAGCTGAAAATTGTATTTGTTGGATGCATTCAAGAGCAGCTAACCAAATATATGAATATTTCTAACCTAGTGTAGTATAGTAGCACCTAACTGTGATAAAAAAAGTAACTCCTGGAGTCAGCCTTTTTTCATTATCATGGAATTAATGAGCTAGGTTTTATTACACCAATAAAAATGCTTCCAGTTTAAGAAAAAATTTCTATTTCATGGAAAATAGAGTATAGAAACCGTATGTTGTAAATGCTTAATGAGAAGTGTTTATATATTTATTTTATATTTTGATTGAGAATGATTTTTCCCACCCCATTTTGGACAAAGGACTTTGCTCATTGCGCAGTTAAATGAAATAACTGAACAACACAGGAGTTACAGGCTGGTGGCAGTGCTATTACTGTGCCTAATATATCATACAAGACACTGAAATGCTGCCTGTGGCAGATATCCCTAAGAACACATTTTCACAACTGTAACTCCACTTTTTTTATATTTAGCTTTAACATATTTAGTAGATTTTTAATTTCACTTGTCCATTTCAAAAGTGCAATGAATTCTACAGCAAATGCAGAAAAAAAAAAACCCAAAAAGATGCTTGCAAACACAGAAAAAGCCAGATAAATTACAAAGACAACAGGGGTTTTCAGTTACCAAGCTGTTTTGGCGTGTAGTCAGAGGTTCATCATGCAATGCTTATTTTTATTAATTGTTTTTATTTGGTTCTCTCCTCAAGATTTACAGAATGAGAATGAGTGGCTTATATGGTACTTTTGAAATTGAAATGAAATACCTTTATTTTAGTGTAAAAGAATTGGGGTGGAAGTTGAAAAATAGAAAGCCTCTACTTTTTCTGTTCAAATGAATTTATTTGAATATGGAAAAAGATGATTATGGTTTGCATAATCCTCTGTCACATGGATATTACAATACAAAATAGTATTTGAAGTTCTTAACTTCTTTAGGACTAAACTTATGACTTTGGAGAGTTATGTCTAATGATCATTAATAATAAAAATTTGAGCAGCCTTAAGGGTTGATTTTTAACTTGTGGAGAAAAAAGGCTGTTAAAAAATAAGCTGTAAAAAGGTAATGCAAGTAATATAAAATTGTTCTCAGATCTGGATAATTATTTTATTCTGATCTTTTTAATAATTGAGTTGTGTATTACACCACTGCATTTCAAAGGTACCTGAAATGAACCGGAAAGAATTTTCTTCATTGATTGTCATCTTAATACCTATTTCCCCCCAGCTCCATGCTGTACATTGGATTATGGAACAGAAATCATCTGTGGCATTTAAGAATATGAATGTGACTTTTATTCTTTCTCATGAAAGAAGCAACTATGTTGTTCTCTTAAAATAAAATAAAACCCCCAAATGCTTAACTGATGTTATGCACTGGCACATTTTTAGGTCTGTTCCCTCCTCTATGCTGCCACTGTCTTTTCTCAGATACTGTTTTTCTCATTATGGATCTTTTTCCAGGGAAACAGGGAGAAAGAAATTGAAAAAATAGCAAGGCTAGTCTCTGAATTGGTTTTGCCATTGTTCTTCAGAAGATTTGATGAGATGGACATAGAGCACCTGTTACCTTGCCAACCATAAAGTAAGTGTATTCAAGTTATTTCAATGGGAAATGAAGAGCTAAATGGCTGTTCCATCAGTCCAGATCTCTAATGCAGTGTCCAGGTATGCAGGATCACTACTTCTATGAAGATAGCCTTCTTTTCCTATAACAGAAACAACTGCACAGAGCCCATAGCAAAGCTTTTTATTCAAAGGGAGAAAACTGATGAACTTGAGCAGAGGAAGTAATGAGAATAGGGATGAGTGTAAAAAAAAAAAAAGCTCCTGTCAAGATGAATGGATGAATTGGTCACCTTTAAAATAGATGACTTTGAAACACATGTGACATACTGCCTACTTATATATCTTGCCATGAAGAAATTTAATCCAGATATGGTTTAAATGGCCCAAATCCAGGTCCTCTATGCAAAATCAGACCCTTTTTTTACCAAAAAGCAAAGTTAAATTCCTGTGAGTAAGGGCTTGTAAGAAAAATTACAGAAATGTAAGCAGGCATGATTGTAATGAAAATTTTGTTCTGATTAGTAAGAAAGTCCAGCTGGATCATGAATACATGTTGTTTATTTGTTTGCTTGGTTTTGCTGAGGAATTTAAACTATACTAAATTGAACCTGTCATTCACTTTGAATAATCAGTTTTCAAATACCTTTTTGTACTTTCTTCATTGAGTCAGTGAGTGCTGTTCTTTTAATGAGAATTTTGTTTTGTGTTTCCCTGCAACTCTTCCTTTCCGTGATATTTACTCTGGGAATGTGACCTTATTCTGGGTCATGATTCAGTTTAATCTTTTGGTATGAATTTTGTCATGGAAGAAAGGACAATATGTAATAGATCACAACATGAACAAGGTTATTTTCATGAAGATGATTTGCTGTAATTTTTCAGTAGCATGCTGGTAAAGAACCCTTAATGGTTGCCATTAACCCTGAGTACAGGGTTATTTTATCCTTCCTGAATTGCTGAAAGAAATTTTAATGTAAATAAAGCCTTCTGCCAGGAGAAACTAGAAATGTCTGTTCATAAAAAATGTTTAAAGGGCTGATAAACTGACAAACTAAGACAGAGTAAACATGAATGATGTGTTTAGCTATTACATTACTGTAATTTATGGAGAGGGGGTTGATGGACAAAACATTTCTCATCTGTTTTTTCTACAAATTCTAAATTGGGCCTTGCAGAATTCTACATAAATATCTACAACAAAAGCCTGTGTGCTCAGGCAGGCAGGTGTAGGACAACTATTGGTCTTATCAGATAGCCATACATATAAAGAAATTTACTTTACAAGCCCAGAATCTAGGTCTATCTGTGCAGATGTACTATAAATATTCTGCTCCACCAGAAGCAGCATTACCTTAAGCATTTAAAGATGTCAGAAGTATTTTTAATAATTAACAGAAAGTCTATTAGAAAATGAGAATTGTGAACTACCTAGGCTTTTTTGTGTATTGAAAGCCCAGATGTTACAGGAAATAAGAGAGATCTTACTGGCTTCATTGGTCTGCTCTGATCCATCAAAATCTCTGCAGAGGAAATTTATGTTGATTATGAGTCTAATTACAATTCCTTTTTTGAAATCTAATTGCTTGTAAAAGGTACAAGAATGAAGTAGGAGGTTGCTACCCTCTGTACATGTTGGGTAAAATTCCAGCTGGCAAGGCACTGCTTTCCTCATCTCATTTATCCTCTGTGCTTTTAGCCTTGATGTGAATACAGAAGTATCTTCTTTTATTTTCGGTCTGATTTTGTTTCCACATTCTCTGTGAATTATTCCTGGTTTACAGAGATGCAAGGGAAAGAATAATAGAACTATAAGCCTCTTTTAAAAGAATCAGGGTCTTTTGGATATTTATATATATATATATATATATATATATAAAATTGGCAGCTGATTCCAATTCATTGGAGAGTTCTTTTTCCTTTTGCCCGTAGGACATGGCCAAATAAGAATTTCTAGGAATGAAAAAAAATTGCAGGATTGAGAACAATGTGGTTACAAAGGGGAGGGTGGTTCCAAGGTTATTCCTCCCTCAGGTACGTAACTATGAATAGACTTAGTATTTCATGTGGAAGGGTCCTTTTATCAAAACTGAGATAGCACTGCAGTCAGCAAACAACAGAAAATCTTGTGAATTCTGCCAGAATTGAGATTAGTGCCATAGGTTATTTATTGGATTATCCCTTTTTCTGACCCAGACATGAGGCTCTTGAGAGGCGTTTTAAAGACTTTTATTCCATTTTCAGTCTCATGTGAAGGGTGAGATGGTGCAGATGTTTCAATTCACGCTATCAAAATCAGAAGGCAGAGTATTTCCTAATTACAATACATTAAAAGCATTTTTTGGCCTATCAGCTTTTGCCACACAATGCTGCTAATGCCTTTAAGCCAATCATCTAAAAATACCCTTTGTGGGTATTACCACAATACATCTTTAATAGTTCTATTTCTCAAAAATATCTAGTCTCTTTGCAAGGTCATCATTTGAAACTTGTTTCTGCTTCCATTTCTCTCTCAGCCATGTCTGTCCTATTCCATGGCCTTTCTTAGTCAGCACACTTTATCTCAGAGTTTGCATAGGGATGCATACTGTGTGATCCTTCTGTCAGGCTTTCAGAGTTCTCTACAAATCCATTTCCCACAGTTATAGAACCACTTTATGATGGTATGACCATTCTCTTTCAGAAGTATTTATGACTATACAGCTTATTGGAAAATGAGCAACAAAATTTTGGACAAAAGTAGTGGTGTAAATATTGTTTGTAGACCTTAGTCCTTACCTGTCTCACAGCCAGCCCCCTTAGTGGAACCTTAACCTGGGATCAACAGGCATTGTCCAGAGGAAGGAGCTGTCACGGGAAGTTTCCTTTGGCAGTCCCTTTTGGCAGACTTTTTCTGGCCCTATGCATACTGTAGCTCTGGGTTCTCTTTGGCAACCTCTTCCCGCCACCCTGAACTAGATGGGCAGGTAAGTCTACCTCAGACCAACAGCCATAACTCACAGAGAAAGGTTTCAGGGGAAATTCCTTTTGTCAGCCTCCTTTTTTTTGGCAGGCCTTTTAGCCCTACTTATACTGCAGATCTAGGGTGCGTTGTTTTCTCAACCTTAATTCTATGCCATCATCTGAGCCTTAACCCAAGACCTATAAGAAGAATTTTCTGCAGCCCACCTCTTGCTTTGGCAGTCCCTTTTCAGCCTTACTTGGCAGCTTTAGGCTTTCTTTGTTTACAAACTCTAAGAAAAGTTGCAGGTCTTAATAACAGTTTATGAAAGTGTGTTTGGCAACTTTGATTCTTTTAGGAAAATGTATCAGTCCTTCATTGTTATGCTGAAAGTGCTGTAAATTCATATGCTGCATGCTGAATAAGCAGGCTGTTACTGTTACCCTTCTCACATACTTGTTCTTACATAATTTAGTTTGTACTAAAAATCATTCTGAGGGAAGATAGTTACTTTTATGGTATGGAATGAATGGAAAGATCTGTCTAAACTCCTTCAGATGAACATATGTGGTATCTAAAAGTCTGGTTAAAGACTGTGTAAAGAAGATTGTCTTCTATCATCTAACTCCTATATTCTCTCAATCTCCTAAAGTAATTTAAATACCTAATTTTGTAGATGTTGCATTCATGATTCATACAGAACCAGAGTGCATAACAAGGATGTAATCACTTCTGTATTTTACTTCAAGGGAGAAGTGGTCTCTGGTGATTTGAATGAACATCACTGTCACACTTATTTTAAAAGCAAGTCCAACTACATTTTAAACTTGAAATTTAATAACATATGATACCTTTCACTAGAAAGGTATCACTGTCAGAAAAACTGTATTTTCTTCTTTGTGTAGAGAGAAAAGAATTGCCTTTGCTCATTAGGCATATACAGAATGTAATCTCATATGGTATGTCTGTTTTACTGGCAGATTTTGTAACATGGGTGGAGTGATAAAGCTCACAACATAATTAAAGTGACAAGAGTTTAACAATCCCCCAGTTTTATTGCTTAGAACATAACTTGATGGTGTTTCAGAAATTCATGAGGTTTTCAAGTTCTGGGGATAAAAAAAGAAGTATGATAAAATTACTTCATCTTGAAATATTCAGGAGAGGTGGAATACTAACCCATATGAGGGTGTAGGAAAAGGCTTAAAAATGTGTATCATCAGGTCTAAAAATTAATAAAAGTAATAGCTTAGTGATGACAAGCAGAAATGTTACTCACAAAATTCCACAGTTATGGATTTAAGGGACAGTCCCTGAAACCACTAGGAATTCACTACGAAATAGGTACTTTTTCATGCAGAATGTAGAAATTCTGAAATTTCTCACTCCAGGAAGTTACGGAGTGGCAGAGTTTGACACAGATGTAAGCTGCATGCAATGTAGGATGTCAAAATAGGATCTTTTACATTCTTAGATGTCAATCAATTTCACTTATGTTCTGGTTTGTTTGTTTTTTTCTTAATTAAAGCAATACCCTTTCTGATAACACCTATCAAAATGTCATCAAAATAAAGATACGTATTTTAAAAATATGAAGAATCTAATAAGATTTTAAATTTCTTTTATTTTGACTATTAAGGTGAAATCTTCAATTTATGACCCTTTTCCTCAGTAAATATTGAAAAATCAGTATACATGTTTCATTCTCCTTTTCTTACATACCAATACCAGCAGTCAGATAATCTTGTGATTGTTCACCAGGGTCTTCCCTTGGGTCTCTTACAGAGGCTTCATGATGCCATCTTTCAGAAGAGACATCTAAATACGAGGCAGCCAGCTAGAGTTCCACTGGAGGAGTATGAACATCTTAAGTCTATTGAATTTTTTTTTTTCAGTAAAACAAGTCAAATTTTTAAAGATAAGGAAACATGTATGTTCTAGCCCAAACTATTAGCTCTAAACAGAAACTTGCTGAGAAATCATTTGGCTAAATTCTCTCCATGCAGTTTGCAAGAGTTCACAATGGAGGCTAGTTAGAACATTAAAGGGAAAAGGGATGGTGGTTTTTCTACCAGAAAGGAACCGAGTTCCTCAGCAGAAGTTGTTCCAGGAAACCGACTAAGCCTTCTCTACCATTAGAAAGGAGAAAATCAAGGATCCATTGCCTTTTCTTCCATACTCTGAGCTTATTAAGTGGCTCTTTTACACCTTCATCTTATGCAGGGCATCATAGGTGGTCTGTTCACGAGGATTATATTGTGCAAAACTAGCATGCATACTTTTTTATGCCCACTTAAAGTAGAATACTATTGATTGAAGATTTTTTAAAAAGAAAATATCAGAATCATTACATACAGAAAGCCGATTTAAATTATGGCACTGCAGTTTTTCACTTTTATTAGCTTTCTTGTTCTGCTAAAAAACTTGTTCTGCTAAAAGCTGTTGACAAGATGATCTAATTTATCTTTTTTTAAAAGAACTTTCTAAAAGTTTTATTTATTAGAAAACAGTTCTTACTCTACTTGCAGTAGAGGCTTAGAGAGGATTTTATTTCATTTTTCTTTTCCCAAAGTAAACATTTCCCTCAGAGTGGTGCAGTCCATTCTGAGAACAGCAGCAGAAATTGAGATAGTATTTACAGCAGAACCAATAAGGAGCTGTCTTAGGTTATAGAACCAAAAATGTGTATTCTATTTCATCTGCTGAAAGCAGTCAGGGAGATGTTCTTCTTTATCTCTTGTAACTCTGGGAGGAGAGGGGCAGGTGTCTTTTGATAATGGGCCAACTCTTAAAACCAGGTGGGGCAGTGTTTCTTATCTCTTTTCACAATGGGTCATTAAGACTCTCCAAAGCAATACATACAATACAATACCCTCCCCAAATTATACCCTCCCCAAAGCAGTACATCCACAAAGCAGTACATCCACATTCCATCATCCTATTGTGAGATGCTCCACCCAGTGGGAGGAGCCAACCATTCCTACCTGGATAAAACTGAGACATAGGAACACAAGGCATCTGGCTTCACTGGATTCCCAGAGGAAGACTGGACCCTTCTCACCACCACTGGACCCTTTTTCTACAGGATCATCTCTACTCCACCAGAACCACATCTGCCACTCCAGGAGGACTCACTTTTGGACTGCTTCCAACACCCTGACCAACAGGGTGTCAGGTTGTAGTTCTGACTCTGTCAGGGTTCTCCAAAGTTGTTGTTTTCTTGTTTGCTGGTGTGGATGGGTGGTTTTCCTGTCTACTACATTTGTATTGTTAATATTTCTAGTAAAGAACTGTTATTCCTATTCCTAAATCTTTGCCTGAAAGCCCTTGATTGCAAAATTATAATTTGGTGGGGTGAGGGGTTTACATTCTCCATTCTAAGGGAAACTCCAGCTTTCCCTGGCAGATACCTGTCTTTCCAAACCAAGGCAGGAGCTTATCTGTACTTTGGTGTCCAATCACTTTTTGGAATTTTAGCTAGGAAAAAATAATTTTCAGATCAAATATATGCATAATGCCTATGTGTAAAAGGCAGTAGGCTCTAATTATCTTTTTAAAGTTCCATTAAAACATAAAGAGCAAGGGTAACAAAAAATATTAGAAAAGAAAGTATGTTTTGCAAAAACATAGAATTTTATTTCTACCTACAAGAAAGGCTTAAGAAATTGGAAGATGATTTTAAAGTTAAGATTTCTTCAGGTCACAAATGTGACCTCTGCTTGCCCCCAGTTCCCCATTTCTATTTTCCTAAATTTTTATTTATTTATTTATTTATTTAATATGCATTCTAATTTCAGGACACTGACTTTTAACTTGCAAATGAAGTGTTGCACATTCTTGGGAGGACTTTTACTAAAAAGGTTTGAAAATATTGTCAACTCCTTTTTTAATACCCTTTTCAAAAAAAGTTCTTGACAATAACCTTCTTGGAGTTATGGGTTATGGGAGTTCACTCGTCTGAATTTTTCATGTCTGTTTCTCATTGCATTGTTGACTGCTATGTTTCTGTTGTGGAGGCCTGTCATGTTCATTGTGAGTGACTAAGGTATAAAATGATGTGGAACGTTTTTTTTTTTTTTTTTGTTTTTTTTTTTTTTTTTTTTTTTTTTTTTGTTTTTTTGTTTTTTTTTTTTAATCTTATTAATGTTTCCAGTAAATGAACAGACATTTATTTATATATGATATTAAAGTAAATTCCCTGTAATTTTGTTAAAATAGGTTTCTGGCATTCAAGATAAACCAAGGAAAATATTTAAGTATAAATTATGTTCTCTATTTATTTAACATAGAGGTATCTTTCCCTGTTTCATTTTATGTAGTTTCATTCGCTACCCTTTGATAGTATTGTTTTCTTAGTTTATACCTCAATGAAATTCTAGGAAATAGCCTGTATTTAGACTTAAAGTATGTCTTCCCAGAAACCTGAAAATTGCTGAGTAATGACCCTTTGTGGTAAAAACATTTTTTCATATTTTAGCCATCTTAAATTAACTATTTGTTTCAGAAAAGGTCATACTTCTATATTGGTGAATTATTAGAAATAATTAAGCATTGGTTTATGTACTGGTAAACAGGATATAATGTAAATATTCTAGCTCAGGTTCCAGTTCTAGAGGTTCTAGGATTGTAGTCTGAGTTCAAGAGGTTCTAGCTGTTCAGGGTTTGGGTTTTAGATTTTAGCATTTGGGGTTTGGGTTTTAGTGTTGGGGTTCCAGGTTAGGGTTTCTGGGTTAGGAGTTTTAGCATTCAGGGTTCTGGTTTTAGGGTTTGATAGGGTTTGGGTTCGGGTTTTAGGGTTCAGGTTTAAGGGTTTGGGGTTTTGGGTCCAGAGTTTTTGCTCCAACCAGCTGACTCCATTCTGGACTCTGGGAAAAATCTGGTCTGGGTTTTCCTTTTTGCTGACTCCATTCTGGACTCCAGAAAATTCCGGCTCGGGTTTTCCTTTTTACCAACTCCATTCTGGACTCCTGGCAAAATCAAGTCTGGGTTTTTGCTCCAACCGGGAGACTCCATTCTGTACTCTGGGAGAAGTCCAGTCCAGGTTTTGGCTCCAACCTGGAAAGTCCATTCCGGACTCCAGCCTGAATCTGGTCTGGGTTTCCACTCCAACCAGGAGATTCCATTCCGTACTTCAGCCAGAATCCGGTCCGGGTTTTCCGATTCCCATTTGGGATCTTGGAAGGCAGCTGGGACAGGAATGACTGGAAAACAGTCCCAAAAATTTTTGTCTTTTATCCCAGAGACAGATGTTCTGCAGGAAAACAGAGGAGTGAGCTCCACCTTTCTCCTTCCCTGCAATTTCCCACCAACACCAGCATTGCTCAGGGGCCCTGGATAAATCCCAGGAGATTCAGTCTCCCGCATACAAACAGGGAAAAAAATGAAGGTTGGACTATGTGAGTATTGTCACAAAAACCTGCATTTCCCATTTCTCCACTGTAGAGCACCTGAGCACGAGGGCTGGGATTTGATGATGCAGCAGATGAATTATAGGAGGTACAGAAAACTGTGCTTTTGGAGAGGGATTCAACTTTGGGTCCCATCCCATCGTCTCTATGAGCCAATCTCCAAATCTACTGAAACCAAAGGAAAAACTTGTTTTAAGTTAGCGGCCATTGAATCCATAGAACTCTCTGAAAATGGCTCAAATCCCTTCTTCTCCTGAAATCCATGGCAAAACCCCCAAACCTCATCATTGCGGGTATTGTTTTGGATTCTGCTTTTGAAGATTTGTTCAGTTTCCATATAGAACAAATTCAGGAACGAATGAGAAGCTGAGGCAGCCATCCACATCTCCTGGCCTGTGCTGTTCAAGGATTCAGGGTTGCATCCCCTTGTAGTTTTCCCTTGGTTTCAGAAGCGCAGCCGCTTCTCTCAGCAATTTTTTTTAACATCAGATGGGCGTTTGCATTGTTAGGCTTAATAAAATACAAGCCAAAACTAGAGTTTAAAATATTGATCTGTTTTTGGCATTGTCATTGTGGCAAAGTTAGATCTACCTGCAAGTAGCCTGTGAAAATAGGTGTGCTGGAGGAGGCTTAATTCCCTTTGATGAAGTGCTTATTTTAAAGCACAGACATTATCTGTATTGCAGCCCTGTATGCTTTGGAGTTTTGCATAATTTCCAGCAATCTCAGTGCTGGAATTCTTCCCCATTACGTATTCCACTGGTTAATTTATGAAGTGTGAGGAATAAAGTTGGTTAAAAATAAATTTACTTTGGTGATGCTTAATCTTTCTCCACAATACCTGCCATAATTAACATATTAATCTGTAACAAATGCTTAAAGTTTCTTCCTAATCGCTTTGCCATACATTTCATTTGACATTTCAGTTATATTTCACTGCCTTGCCCTGTGAGCTGAAAGCGATAAAAAAAATTCAATGAAATTGGGCATATTCACACTAAGAATCTGATTTTTGTGTAAGATTAATTTGATTTTTTGTGAAAAGGCTCCATGGCTGGGAAGAACGAGACTTACATGAAAAAAAAAATACCATTTGCTAAATGCCAAGGGGAATGGAGGGGGGATAGAATCCGAACTTAGAGATGATTATGTAACATTTTAGATGCACTCTGAGCTATCTCAGTATAAGTTAAGTGAGAAGCATCGCAGAGGCACATTAAGTTGTGTCTTTGTGGGGAATAAAAAGCTTACAAACCATAAAACCTGCTGCACCCTGGAAATAAATGCAGAAATCTGCTAGCATCACAGCCTGCCGTGGGTCAAACTCCTCTCTCAGCACAACAGCCGTGCTCAGTTTAACTTTGGGAGCAGTCAGAGGAACTTTAACGAGATTGATGGAGTGATTTGTTTTGGTACAGTGTGTCTTGGTTTGAAAGACAGGTATATGCTAGGGAGGGCAGGGGCCTCCCTTGGAATGGAGAATGTAAACCCTCTCCCTCTGAATTATTATAATTTTGAAATTAAGGGTCTCTCAGGCAAAGATGTGGGAATAGGAATAACAATTCTTTACCAGGGAAATTAAAATAAAAATGCAGTAGTACAAAAAAGAAAACACTGACAGAGTCAGAACACCACCTGACACCCTGTTGGGTCAGGGTGTTGGTAGCAGACCAGTCAAGTCCTCCTGCAGTGACAGATGTGGTTCTGTTGGAGCAGAGATGTTCCTGTAGAAGGATGCAGTTTTGCTCTGAAGGTCCAGTGGTGGTGAGATGGGTCCGGTCTTCCTCTGGGAATGCAGTGCAAAAAGGCTGCCCTGCTGTTCTGAATCTCAGGTTTTATCCAGGTAGGAATGCTGGGTAGGAATTACATCATTCCCAGTGGGATGATGTAGTTGTATCAGCCATGCAGTGAGCCTTGATGGCCCATGAACAGCAGATATCCCCTGGAGGGAGGTTGGTGTGTGGAAGAGATAAAGAACACTGCCTCAGCTGGTTCTAACAACTGCTAATAGAATACAGACTGCTGGTTACATCCTGCACTGCAACCCAAGACACAGTGGCAGCAGTATTTTGGGGTTTAGTTTCTCGTTTGGTGAGTTAAGCACAGCAGTACCGAGCTTAATCTGGAAGAGTTATGGAAGCAAGGTGATTACAAAAATGCCTTGTTTGGTTCCACCAGGGTTCTCTTGGATCTGCTCTTCTCTTTAATGGCTGAGAGCTTTTGGTAGACAAATTATTGTTTGTATTGGAGTAACAGCTTAAGGCCAGTGGACAGGGATTGACAGAGTGACAAAGGATCATGAGCTGGGTCCTGCCTCAAGTGATTTATAATCTAATAAAGGAACTCTAGAAACCTTTGGATAGGGTACTGAAATGGTATTATGATGTAATATTCAATGTGGTACACCTAACTAAGCAATCCCATTAATCTATTTGTTAATTTGGAATCTGTTTCCCCAAAGCCTCTCTCACAGACTTTTCAATTATTGCAAAAGGGAAAACCCTTTTCCCTGAGATTACAGGAGAATGTTTCATTCAGCAGGAGCAACTGAGGGATAAGGTGGCAAATTCCCAGTGTTGCTCCTGCAGAAAAGGAAGTCCAAAACTCCAGATTCTTCAAATTGCATTGGCTGCTTTATAAATCACATGGTGTGCTCTGTGGAGCACCTGAGCCCAAGGGCTGATGATGCTGTATTTGTGTACTGGGAGCTAGTCATTACTTGATGATGTAAATGATCCGTAATTAAAAGTTTTGATCCTGTCAGTGCTTTGACCTGAGGTCTGTAAATTACACCACAATATGAATTTGCTTTCGTGTGGCTCCCTCTGTTTTCCTTTCCAGAATTTCTCCTGTCCTACTCAACTCCTACTCCCGCTGTATTTACCTGTTTCAATTTTCCTCCCAAAATGAGGCTATGAGTGTTCGTCTTTTTAACAAATTTGATAAACTTCGGAGTATTTCTCTAATTTTATTAGTTCAATGGATAACCCTTTTTTCCCCAGAAGTTTTTATTGACCTGCTGATCTTGCATCATTTTTACAGTTTATGCCCAGACAAGCCCTGGCAGTGTCCAAGGCCAGGTTGGACAGGGCTTGAAGCAGCCTGGGACAGTGGAAGGTGTCCCTGGCCTTGGCAGGGGTGGCACTGGATGGGCTTTAAGGTCCCTTCAGCCCAAACCATTCTGGGACTCCCTGAGGAGCTCTGGGGCACCTGGCTGTCACACAGTGCCATGTCCTGCTGCACATCAAGCAGCCTCTGCAGCATAAATCCTTCAGCAACAGCTTCAAGAATTTGCTGCTGAACAGGAATTATTAATCTCACTTAGTCCTGCTGAATTTAAAATGGATGGCATCTCCTGCTGAAGGTACTTTGCCAGAGATGGAAACCAGACAGTTTTGACATGATGGATTCCTAAAGTAGATCACCATTTCTTGTCAGTTATTTGTTCCCCTGGCGCCAAGGCGTCAATTCTCTAATATTTTATTCCAGAATCTTTCTGGGCACTGAAGTTAATTTAGCTCCTCTCCAGCTGTCTGTGTCTTCCTTTTCAACCCTTTGTGGAGCTGGGTGGGATGTTTGCCCTTCTCATTCTTCCGGGGTCTCCCCTGTGTGTTTTGAGAGCCAGGCTGCTTGGTGAGAGCTGAGATAATCATCCCCTCCTGGCTCACAGCTCATGGCTGCTGTTTGATTCAGCACTTCCCTGATATTAGCATTTGAGAGCAGGCAGGCAGGAGAAACTCCTTGCTCTCTTTTCCTAGTTGGTATGCAAGGAATGACTGGAGCAGAGGAGAGAGGGATGTCCAGGCTTAGCAGGATTATAATTAAAGAGAACAAAGAAATTGAGAACTAAGGTAAAAAATAAAAGGGAGGGATGAGAAAGGAAAGAAAAAAAAAAAGGAATGAAGTACCACAGAGTAGCAAGATGTGGATCTCTTGATTTAAATCACTGATATGCTTTTAGGTAATTTTTAGCTTAAGGTCTTTCTGTTCCTCCCCTTTTTTTTCTTTCTTGTCTTGAACAGAAAAATGAAGTTTTACAGCATTATGTTGCTAAATAATACTGCCATTGGGATCTCCCTCTGCCAGACCATCAAAGCACCGTGCATATGCCAGTAAATATGTGTATTTTATAAACAAATAAATATGTATATATACACACATATACACTCGTCAGAATTGATGGTTGCCAGTGATAGTTCTAAGCCTCCAATCTAGGTAGAAATTATTTTGACTTGAAATCCTGGCTGTAGCTCATGGCACTTGAGATCCCAGAGGTCCTGAACTGTCATTTGGTCCCTGAAAGAGAAAGTCTGGAGAGTTCAGCACTGGACAGCTGGTCCAACCCTTCCCTTGCAGGATGTTTTTACAATCCTCCTCTAATATTCTGGTTGGAAGATTTCTGCCAGCACGCTTAGCATCAGCCCAGAGACCAAAACTAGGGGCTGATGTCCTCATCTCTGATGTGATATTTCTGTCTGTGACAACTCATGTGGCTCTCTGTGCTGCAAAGGAAAATTGTTCTGTAACTGCTGTATTTATAACCCAAGCAGTTCTAGTGAATTCACCACTGAAATTCTGCTTTGTTCTTACACTAAGAACACCAAACTGCTCATTTGGAGGGGTTTTGGTTTGGTTTTTATTTTTCAGTTTGGTGACTCATTTTCTACACAAAGCTAAGTAAGAGTTGGTGTTTCATGGATGTGTAGTAGATGGATTCATTCTTCTAAAATATAGCAGATTTTTTTTTTGGTTCTTCAATATTAGTTAAGAATTCTAAACCCTTTTCCTCCTCTTTTTTTTCACTTACAGTACACTGTATTTAGCAGCTGAAGGGCATTTTTCCTCTATGACCTACAAGGGAATATATTATACACCTCCAAAAACCCCCACCAAAATAAAAAATCAATTTTCAGATGGATTTTGAGAGAGGAGGGTAATGTTAAGAAGTCATCAACTCATTCCCTCATCTGTGGACTCTTGTTTTGATTTTTGTTTGCATGGAGTTAATTCAATTATGTCAAGTGTTTCTCTTTTTCTCCTTCATGACATCACATGTGACTTCACTGGAAGCAGTACAAAGGAACATCTGAGGGCGTACTGACATATTTCCTTCTGAAATGTGCCTCACATGCCTTCTAACAAGAGATGCTCAGCTTTGGAGACCTGGGCTGCCTGCTCTGCTCTGGGGTTTGCTTCTGGCTCATGTGCAGAGGCATTTTTATCGTGCCCTTTTGTGGCTGGCAGGGCTGAATCCCACTGAGAGGTCAGTGTGGGAAATGGATTTGCAGAGAACATTTAAAGCTTGATAGAAAGCTCACATAGTATGCATTTGTATGCAAACTTTAAGATAAAAAAATGCTGGCTTAGAAATGCCATAAAATAAGACAAATGTTATTAAGAGAGAAATAAAACTAGAAACAGGTTTCAAATGATGAAGATTGCAAATAGACTAGATGCTTTGGAGAAATAAAACTATGAAAGGTAAGACCCACAAAAGGTAATTTTAGATAATTGGCTTTAAAGCATTAACAGCATTTTGTAGCAAAAGCTGATAGGCCAAAAAACTGTTATAATGTATTATAATTAAAAAATGGTTTGGCTTCTGATTGTGATAGCATAAATTGTAATATCTGCACTGTCTCACTGTTCACATGAAACTAAAAATAGAGTAAAAGTTTTTAAAATGCCTCTCTGTTGCCCCATCTCTAAATCAAAAGAAGTACAATCCAACAATCAGGAGTGGTTAGGGTGGTTTTTTTGGGAAAGGTGGCTACTCTGAGGTGAGCACAGGGAGGGAGGATGTCATGCCTGGAGCCCCCGTGTGTTTGGAAATGAGTTTTCTGGGGGAAGGCAGCAGGCTGAGCTGGGTGCAGGTGACGGCACAGAAATGGAGCCTCAGCAGCATCCCAAGGGGGTTTGTGCTGGAATGTGTGACCAGGACTGCTCCATTCCAGGCAGAGCAGGGCTGTGAAGTAGAAAATACAGAGGTGGGAAGGCCAGAGAGAAGGCTGGAGGGCTGAGTCAGAGGATGGCTGATCCATGCTGTGTTCTGCCTGCTCAGGGATGTCCCTTCCCCGGTGGTGGGAGTTCTGCCAAGGTTTGCTTTGGGTTCCTTTTCCTTCCTGGCTCCCAGAAAGAGTTTTCCACTCAGAATTCCTGAACTATCTCCACCTCTGTGTACTTCTGTTGCCTGTCCTTTATTGCTGACTCTGCCCTTCCTTGCTGAACTGCTGACCCACGGTGCTGCCCTGGGTGCCCTGCTTTGGACATTCTGCCAAATCCCTCTGGCCACAAACGAGGCAGAGAACCATCCTGAGAATCAGGAGGGGGAAAGTAAAGGGTTGATGACAGAATCTTACAACGTGGGCACAGATATGGGCGAAGTTTATGATCACAAAGACAAAAATACCTGAAGGAATGAGATCTGGCACTGAATAATGGGGTAGTGCCAAAGATTTTCATGTAGCTGGAGGAACTCTTACCTTTGGGAGAAGTGCTGCAGTGTCTCCTACAGAAAATGGATAAAAACTGTAATGTCATCTAGATCAAAAAAGGTAGAAAAGATGAAGCTTTGCCATTACCCAGGAATGCAGTGAGAGGTGGGTGTCACTGAAGGCACTGGGAGCAAGAATGTTGTTATGCAACTCCTGGGAGGGAAGAAACAAAACTCCATGATCCTACTGGATGTGTTCAGCAGCTGCTAAAAGATGCACCAGCTGATCAGAGCTGGGTTTATCAAAGCACTGCAGGTGCTTTCGGGTTTTGGCTGGAACACATTCAGGAGTTTATGGAAAGGCTGCTCCACTATCAACAGAAAGGAATCTCCAACATAAAATGCCAGAAAAGTGAGCGGGCAAGCTTTTGAGGAAATGAGGTGCAAATTGCCATTTAGTGCGAAGATGTCGAAATGAGGGGAGAATAAAGCAACCAAAATTTTGAGCAGGGAGCAGCACCTGTGTCACTCAGCAACGTTGTCCTGGGCTTGGGGCAGGTGAATTCCCACCACTGCCTGAATTCTCATCTCAAGTTGCAAAAAAAGCCCTCAGGCTGTTTGTGAGAAACTTTTTAGGGCTTGAGCCAGGGGTGGCAGGACTCTCTGAGGTTGTGGATCCTGAAAGGAGGAAGGAGGATGCTCCACAGGGATTGCTACAACGTGTGATGGTTTTATTAGTGACTATATTTAATGTGACTAGGAGAACATAAAGAGTAAAACAGGTTTATATTTAAATTACAAAGATAGTTTATTTATACATACTGAAAGGATAAAAATAAGAAAAAAGGAAAGAAAAAACCCCGAAATTTTTAAAACATTTTTCTTTCTAAGTGTTTACTTTTTTACACTTAATGTAAAAAGACAAAATTTGTAATTTTAGTCAGTTTTACTATTTAAAGATAATTTTTTATTAGTTCTTTAGGAAAGGAGGGGTTTCTTTTGCTTTTATAGAGACATTGTCTATATGGACTTGAAAGGAACTTCTGCAAAATATGAAATTTTATTTATAGTAGCTTTTTTAACACTGTACTTGAGCTATGTATTCAAATATACTGCAAATTGGGGTGTTACTTTTTAAAGGTGAATTAGTTTAGAGGCAAAGGATTCTTTATGTTAAGGAACAGAGATATGTTTTTTCTGCTTAAGCCGCCCTGAAGCAGAATGGGCAGCTTCAAACCAGCCCAGCCCTGTCTAACCACACCAAACTGAAGGATGAAAAACCCACAGTCACTGGAAAAAGCAAAGGGGAATGAAACAGGAAAAATAATTTTTCAGGTGATGAAGAGCTCAAATGTGGTCCCTGAAGGATATTTTTAAGGCTGGGTATTTTAAGCACAGTTTTATGTCTTTATTTCTTTGCTGCTTCTGGGCAGCAAAGGTCCCTGGAACTCAGTAATTTGTCACATTTGTGTGTGTTTACAGTGATGTGGGCCACAGATTTGTAGATTACATTCCTTAGTGTAGAGGAGAGGGAAAATGGAGCAAGGGCAAAATTTTCTAACAAGGGATTCCATCAGCAGAGTGTGCTTACCAGTGGGAAATAGGGGTTGTGTGTCATTTAGAGGTGAAGGCAGATGAGCATCCAGAGTAATTTGAAAAAATACTGATGTGGGGATTGCAGTGTTTGATCTATTTGTCTCCTCAAACTGTGGTACATTTTGAAGGATCTTTTCATTGTTTATGTAGTAACTGATTCCAGATTTTCTTTTTATTTTCTCCTAGGTTGTTCCTGACGATATAAGTTTCAGATTTGTTTTACACAGAATGCCCAACTTTGATGAAAACACATCATTTACCTCTAGTAATGCTTGCCTTTCTAGAACAGGTAAAGGATGGATTCATATACCTGTCTGAGCCACAAAATGGGAATTTTAATTTATAATTATTTGTGCTTTGGCTAGTTCTCCCTGAAATGTTAGGAATCAGGACTTAGTCCCAAGCAGACATTTGTGTATTTGATCTCAAATAGTTTCAAAGCAATTTTTTCTTGTAGTAAAGTTAGAGCACGGGATTTAATGTATTATTGCTGCATGCCATGGAAAGTTTAATATTTGTTAGTATACAGTGAAATAACATATTTTCTTAGATCTACAGCCTCAAAAGCCCTTGGGTCTCAGCTATGGAAGGGAGTGCCTAAATTGAATTACTTAATGACATAGTGCTGCCAAACTAGGCTTCAGTGAAAGTTTTCTGGGCATCTAGGCACCTACAGAAAGTTTGCCTCCATTTTATCGCAGTTAGATGACCTGGCACATGTTTTGTGCATGAGTCTGCTCCAGATCCTCACAAAAGAGTCCTTCAAGAGTTTACTGAGACAGGCTACATTCAATAAGCCAACAAGCATGTTCTTGAATTCCTTTAGCTCAAGATTGTAACTCCATTTTGCAAAGATATGGGTGTTTGAGATCTGCTGTCTTTCAGAGTGTGAGGGATTTTACCCTACTTTCTCCATATAGGTGAATGTCAGCGCTGGTGGCTTTTGCTAATTTTTTTGGAGGCACTTGCCATTCTTTTATTGGAATTGTTCCATTGTGCTGTGAACAGCCAAATAATTGTTGGAGCAGAAAAAAAGCAAGCAAAACTGTTTGAAGGGATTTGGAAATTCTGAAGAGGTTTGTCCTTCAACTCATACATCAAGAAAAAGTCGATTTAGAATAGACAGATTTTTTTTTATTGAAAGCACAAATCCAACCTTCAGAACAGGTGTCTTTTTTTTTTTTTTTTTTTTTTTTTTTTTTTTTTTTTTTTACCATTTTCCAGCAGCTCTTCTCCTGCCCATGTTCTCTTTCCGCAAGGTTGAGACATTTTGGGCTGCTGCAGTGACTAATGTTCTTCCTGTCTGCCAAAATCTCTTATGAAAATTCAGTAGACAGTTGTAATTCTAGATGAGTTATTTTCAACTTTTTCTTATTGTGTGAACCTCTTTAGAAAATTCACATTAATAGTGTTATGCAGCATAAGAACTTGCTTTTCTTTATGTACTGTGGATTTTTTAGGACTGTTGGGACATACCTTGTATTATCTATAGAACAGATATAGTATTATCTGTAGAAGAAGCAGAATTGTTGCGTCTTCATCATTCCCCTCTGAGAATACCAATTCCTTTTAGATAGAAAACAGAATTTAGGGTTTTTTTTGCTACATCACATGATCTGGATTTAGGTTAATGGTATCTAAATAAGAAAGAAACTTCATCAATTACAAATGATTTGGCTTAAATTCCACAGATATTTTTCAGCAGAGAACGTTCAGGGCTAATGATTACCTCAGAGTAAATTATTTACTGTGACTGTATAATGCATACATTGTAATATATTTAGTTCCTCATATACTCTGGTTGTTAGTCTGAGATACTCAATAAAAGCAGCAAGCCTATATTTAGAATAGCTTTAGCTCTTTTCATAAAGACAAGCCATCTGCAAAGTCTATGTGTTTACACACATTGCTGGAGTGGGGCATTTAGAGGTTATATCTCTTGCAGTCTGGTTCACTTAAAGTTAATTTATTTTCTGTTGTAACTTGATTCCTTTTCACTGCGGCTGAAAAAAAAACCCAATTTCTATGATACGTCACCTCTTCAAAGTCACAACCAATGCTACTGATTCATGACATGATTACCATGCCTTCAAAAGTTCAATTAGCTCAATCTGAAATAGAATTTCCAAAGGCAGTGTTGTCCTTTGAGGTAATATAAATGTCAGAAAAAATGTACTAGCTGAATAAATACCATCCACTTACAGTTAAATACTAAGACTGCAGATGGATTATGGCACTTAAGCAAATAGAGCCATATTATAGAAAAGGTTGCAAGTATGCCTTTCAACTCTGTGAGTTCTATCCAAGAAAAATCAATATTAACAAAAAATAGACTTGCAGAGTTCTAATGTAAGGTGTTTCTCTAAGTTGTGTATTTTTGTGAAAATTTTTCTGCTTTGAAATCAGATGCGCTTGAATTCATTTATTTGCTGTTGCTTTTTTTAATGTAGTGCTGATACTCTTCTTTCTTAAGTTTCACTAAATTTCAAATTGAACTTCACATGAATTGAGAAAACAACATTATTTCAATTTTGAAAGAGTTTAATGTTTTTTGGTGCACAGAAGCTTTGGCACCCAGTGCAGCATCCCTGGATGTGGGCTGGGCTCTTCAGCTTTGCACATCTTGGATTCACCTCTGGCTCTTCTTTGGAGAAGTGACAATTGCATGCTTGGTACAGTCTTCTGTTAATCTGGTAATATGAAAAATGGATTTAGGATAAAAGTAGTTGCTGGAGAGGGAGATTGATAGACAAAGTGGCTTAAACCTAGATCAAGGTTACTGTGTGTTTTTTACTAAGGGGGAAGAAGAATATCCCCCAAAAACTAGGAGCTATGGAAGAATAGCTCATAGAAGAATAGAAGAATATCCCCAAAAAAACTGTGATGAGCACAGCTGTGATGAATGAGGTGGGTATGTTTTGACTGGCAGGTTTATATGAAGGGTTTGAATGGTCTTGGATTGTGCAGCATGCAATATGTAACAAAGCTGGCTTTAATAGTTTGCCTACTGGGCCTCGAATACTTTCAGTGAATTGTCACAGCAATAGTTTTCTTTTCAGAATGTTTATACTTTCCTTCTCTTTCTCTTGCTGAGTAACTAATGTGCTATGTGGGGTATACAGCTTGCTGTACCAGATCCAAGGCTTAAGAATAGTATATGTTTAAGGCTTTCACATGAGAATATGAACAGTGAAAAACAGTGGAAATCTTCAGAAAAAAGAAATTCAGAAGCAGCCTGGTTATTGGCACTTGGAATTTTTGGGGATATGTGATTCAGTGACACTGGATTCTCTGGATTCAATATGCCTCATAGAATATTCTGAGGGCTGCCTGGGCACACAGTGATGTGCCCTGTCCAGATGTCAACATCTTGGTGTTTTTTCCAAATCAGACCCCAATTGAAGATAATGTAAAAACGTTTAAGGAGACAGTAAGTGGAAGAAAAGCAGTATGTTTGGTGCTTTTGCAACCCCCTTGTTTCAGCTGTGTTCTGCAAAACCATGTGTTGTGAAAAATATGTGAAAAATAACTAGTGTTGTAATTTTGCTTCAGCCAAATTATGATATCAGGGAACAGGCTGGGGTTCCAGTGCACAGCTGAAAATTATGTGGCAAGGAGGAATAATTTCGTAGGGATGCTACTCTTTCCAGCATTAAATCAATCAAAATAATGGTTTGGGTTCAACATTCTCATCTGCAGAAATTCCTACATGAGCCAAAATGGAGAACAGTACGAACTGTTTATTTTCAGTTCCTGTGCAGTGAAAATGGTGGTGGTTCTATAGATCAGTTTCTGAAAGCTGCTAGAACTATCAGGCATAATACAAGCCCTGCAACCTATTTTGAAATATTATTCTCTAAATGGCAGATTTTAGTACTGCTCACTATCATTTTGTCAACTTCTAGTTGGTGTATCTGAGATGCAGAGCTGTGATAATGACCTTTATTATGGAGAATCTGGTGTTACAGCTCAAGCATTTTTTCCAGAGCATAATGCATGGATTTGATATGAGCAGCTTGCTTTTGGGTTTAGTGTTGGAAAAAGTAATTACTACAAGGTAATTGCAATACTGCTGGTTTTGTTTGAAACATAAGGTGACTATTCCAGTACAATTTAGGATGAAATCTGGTCAGATTTTGATAAAATTCCAAGTAAATATGCACCTGTAAGAATCATGCTCTGTTTGATAAATATCCTATATCTATAAACAAGAGGTTTAGTGGAAACCAAAAAAAACTTCATGTTTCTTACATTGGTTGGATGACCCTGGTGCTGCAAAAGATGCGAGTTGAAGGGAAAATGCTGGCTGAATGTGTTTTTTTTTGGTGGGTTTTTTTTTTTTTTTTGTTTGGTTTTTTTTTTTTTTTTTCCTTGACATATGAGCTTTTAATTTTGCATGGTATATGTTGTATCCTATATTTTACTTCTTCTTGCTTAAAAAGTAAAATATTAACTTGTGGTTTGGGAGTGGTATTCTCCAGTTTAATAGTCTTGCTAAAACCATGCCACTGCTTACTTCTGCCCTCCCCCTCCAACTGGAAGCCCAAAAGTCAAAGATCATGGGTGGAGCTGCCTTGTGAGACAGGAACTGACTTCCTGACTATTTATTTTTGTAATTAGCACAAACATTAACGTAAGCACAAAACTACAGGAGCTCAAATAGACTCCTGTATTGTTCCTAAATATTACACTTTTATGATGTCATAACTATGTAGAAAGGATTACAGGGTACAAAAAAGAATTGTGACTTTAAGTGTAGAGTAAGAGAAGAAACCAATTACACTTGTAGGAAATATTTGTCATTTTTTGAATGATCTCCACAAGAGAGAAAACTATTTTGATCTCTTCCTAAAATAATATTCTCCAGGTTTTTGAAAACTGTCAGAGTAAGCACTTTGCCCTTGCTGAGAGATACCCTTGAAGTTTGTCATATGATGTTATGCAGAATACGTGGTGTAGAAGTACAGACATTTGGAAGAGCCTGTGGGACGGATGGATGAAAAGTGTTTGTAAATCTCCTTTTTCAAGTATTAAAAGTATTATCATGGAGAAGGTAGTTCTCTGACTATAAAGCAATACTTCTAGTTCTTTCCAAATTCAGATCTTAAGCTGCATCAATCTCTTTGAAAAGTTTGCTTTTGATTAACTCCATGTAACTTGCACAGTGTCTACTTCATGAAGGTATGATTTTTTTTAAATTTTTTCTTACAAAACCAAGTGATACCACAGAAAAAGGTTAAAGCAAATCTCTTATACTCTTTTTGATGAGGAAAACAAGAATATGACTTTACTGACAAAAAAATCCAACATTACAGAAGGAGTAGCACTTCAATTACCTTATGTCTTCAAGACATAAATTAGATGAATATGGAATCCGAAAAATGGTATTTTTGTAAAGCTACAAATATCTTGAAAATAATGAACTTAGGTTTGATTGGATTGATTAATAATCCAATCAAAAATACTTCTAACTTTGCTTTATATTTAGAAGTATACTTTTCTTCAGCTAAGAAGTATATTTTTAATTGAAGTGTGAGTCAGAGACTGACCCCACTGTTTCCTTTTTTTGTTTGTTTTGTTTTTTTTTTTTTACAAATTAGAAACACTACTGCTACCGAGATGGAGACACCTTGACAGGTCAGTGCTATTTAGAGATCACACAAAAAAGCTATCAAAGGAAATACACAAAGAAAGGGCATACATTTGGTGACGGCATACATACTGGAGGTGATCAAACCCAAATATAGTTTATGGGGAACTTGTAAGGAATGTGATTAATTTAGGAGGTCAGGAATGGAAAGAAAAATAGGAACACCTGAATGTGTCTAATAAGCACTTTGTGTGTAATAAGTGACATTATTTGTAATTGTAAAAGTCATATTCTGAAGCTTTTAACTTAAGATATTTTGGTGTGACTTTCAGAGAGTCAGAGCTAAAGAATATGGAAATGATAATGACAGCAGAAGATATTCCTAGGCTTTTGGTTATACAAGCTCTGAAATGGGGTTTATCAGTATTATAAAATACACAAATTAGGATGACCAATTTGATATTAGATTAATACCAAAACTAGAGAAGGATCAGTGGGAAACATGCAGCATGAAATAAGTAAGAGAAAGTTAAATGACTTTCAATTAACCAAGTAATATTTTCCAAAATTAGTGGTGGCTATATTTTTCTTTAAACCAAATCCAAAATAAAAAATAATATTTTATAATTTTCCAGTTGGTCATGACTTACAATATACAGGTACTATATGTTTTGTTGTTTGCTAAAATTATTTTAAAACTTCATGAAAATATTTGGGATCATAATCATGCAAGTGATGTTGTGCTGCTATTGTTTTATTCTGTGGTAACAAAAGCTTTAACTTTTCTTTTTAAAATGCTGCTTATCACTCTATGTACTCTGTAGGAGAGAAGTTACTGTTAAAGGCATGATTCCTGTGTTCTCTTCTAGTCTGGGAAATCTCAATCTAACAGCTGGACAACTACAATCTTTTGAATAATCTAAATTTTTAGTTTATCACTGTTGAGATTTTTTTTGTGTGTTTGAGGTTTTTTGTTTGTTTTTGGGTTTTGGTGGTTTTTTTGTTTCATGAGTCTTCGTTTCAAAAGGAAGAAGTAACTCTGTTCTTTCAGAGATGTATATGTAGTATAAAGAAAAAGTGGTTTACTTGAAAAGTCTTATGAAACAAGCCAGATCAGTAATCTAAAAGTGGTATGGAAATAAACAGTTCTCTTTGATCTAAAAGTATATTAAGATAAAATATACAGGTGTTAACTCACATTTCTAATTTTTAGTCCTCTGGGAAGATAATTCCCTTTTTTTGAAATTCTGTCTGCACACTAGAAGTGCACTTATAAAATTAGGAGGATTGGACGAATAGAAATTAGTGAAATACTGATAATATCCAGTTTTGAGTAAAAGCATGAATACAAACTTTAATATGTTCCTAGTAACTAGTAGTAGTAGTATGAAATTAATTTCTTGTTAATACTCAAGTATAGCTCTTCTGTTGCAAGCAGTGCTAAGGTCCTCCTTGATCCTCCCAGTTTGTCATATGAAGAATTACTGCTCAAAAAGTTGCTTTTGACCTTACCTTATGTTGGTGTGGCCTCCTGCAGTAGCTGCCAGCACTTCAAGGTTGCAGCAGGGATTGACAGGTTGGTAAAAGAGAACTAAACTCTCTAAATCATGGCAAAACACAAGACTGAAGGACAGCAAATGCCTGTAAAGAGAAACTGAAAGGAATTTCTATTCACACGTAAAATTTTGGATTCTGTTTCATGTCTCACCAGCTTGGGCAGGGAATGTTCCCCAGTCTCCAGCCACATTACTGGGTGGCAGTAATGTAAAACAGAGAGTGGCTGCTGTTTCCAGGGGCTTGTCTACTATGAACAGAAGAATAAAGCCAGTGTAATAGTAAGAACTGAAATAGTATGTAATAACACTGAAAAGTACCTCCCTATGCAGTGAATTGTGTGAAACAAAATTTTCTTTGGTGCCTTATCCATAGACTAAAAGGACACCAGGAAAGAAACACTAATAAAGAATAGCGAGTATAATAAAGTAAGTGGTTGTTTGTTTGTTTGCTTGTTTTCCTGTATGAAAGCACAGTTTTTTTAACTCTATTATTTATATAAAGTAGAACATGTCTAGATGTGGAAGGAAGGTTTACTTAGAAATATCTCAGAAGCAGGTCTGTAATCTGGGATGTGTGAGAACTATATCCCTGTTTCAAATCAGTAGGAATCAAAAAATCCCAGAATTTCTGACATCTAGGCAAGATCCTAAAAGATGATGGTGCACTGACTCATAACAGTTTCTTGGAAACCTTTACAAGCTGTTCCCATAGTTTTCCTCTGACTTTTTTTTAAGGTCCTGTGTGGTGATCAGATAAAAAGGATGTGCATTGGTGAGTTAGGAAGGTAGAAGAAGCCAGAGTACATGTGGTTTTGGAGGGGCTTAGAGGTTTATGCTATTCTGTGTAAAAGGAAAACGGTAATTAAGGTTTCCAGATCTAAAACGTATATACATGCAAGAAAACATCAAAAATGAAACAAAATCATTCAGATTTAGCCACTGACTGAATCTGACTGTAGTTTTTGCTACATTCATGTGATGAAAAGTTTGTGGGAGTTGAACGGTTTTGCTTTGGTTCTTCATTAGGAGGAATTTAAATGGTTTCAAGCTGAGATTTTCATAACTAGGAAAACATTGGTATGAAAGAGCTTGGGTAGCACCTGTGCAACCTGTCATATGAACACATTTACAGCCACAATTGAAGAAAGGCTTTCACGTGCAAAGTGTGTCCTCAAACTTTAAAAAGAGTGTTTGAAATCAGGTTTGTCTGATAATGACTTGGTTGAATATATTGACAGGTTCCAGGTAAAAAAAAGCTATGTTCTTGGTCATTAGTGAATGGCAAATAATTGATTCAGTGGTTACTCAAGAGCTTGACTAGACAATTTTGTATCCTGTAGTGTAATCCTTGATATATCACATCTTCATTGCCTTAACAATTTTGCTTTAGATACCCTGTACTTGCCTAAAAAAATTTATTTCCCTCTTTTTATTTTGAAAAAAGGTTGGTGCATAAGTACATTTGTTTGTGGGGAAATAGATGCAGACACCCTTCTCCATAATTTTTAGGGACTGTTTTCTAATTACTTTTTAAAAATTCTGTTCATGTCTTGAATTGAAATTTTAATTAGGTTCTGGATGCCAGTCTTGTAATGTAAGGTATAGTATACACAGAAGCACAACATTCTCTTACCAAAAATGTTATTTTTTTTTCTTCATAATGACTGTGACCTTTTAAAACAATTTTAAAATGAGCTTCTTGGTTTCTTAATTGTATGTCAGATTATATATAAACTCTGTTGTTCTGCTTTGGAGGAATTAATGCATAATTTAGTAATAAAACAAATATGCTTTGTTATACTCTAAAATCTCAGCAGTTCTAGCTCATATCTGGTATGCATGGTTACTGCATTCACTAAGAGATGCCATTTAAACTCCTATAGTGTATTTCACGTGAATCTGTACAATTCTAAAGGAACTGTAAAATGCATAGTACATGCCTATATTCTTTTGTATAAAACATGTGTTGTAACATGAATCTCCTGGGGAATCTGATGAATAGTTTCTCCCTTTGTAAATGAAAGGGAAACAAAATAAAATCCTCCCTACAACTTTTATGGTCCATATATGAACTAACATGTAGACTCTTACCTGGTTGTCATTGCATTTCATATAATGAAAATGTATTTCTTTTCTATCTAATTGAGAATTGGGATGGCTTTATAAGTCTGTTTTGGTGTCTCTAAGGATGTTCCCAGTGAAAATGTAAAACCCACATGGTCTCCACAACTCTCTCCTAAGACCATGTTTTTGTCTTGGAAGTAACACAGTGTAATATGAGATACAGCAGTTGCCAAGGTAACTGTTCTTTTCTCATTTGATAGCAGCAGGTGAATGGTTGCCTGGATATCCACAGTAATTTGCTGGGGCTCTAGTAATTCATGAAGGATGTACACATTCTTTTGCAGGCTTGTTTTTCTCTCACAGAAGCTTTGACTAAAATCCCAAGGTACATGATAAGTATTAAAATATTCTTCAATATTATTAAATAATTATTCTTCCTTTAGTGCTGTGTTTTAAATATTTTAATACTGTTTTAAATGCAGGATATTAGACCAAGATCTTTTTTATATTATGATAATTCTTTTCAAAATAACTTATTTTCTGATTATTTTTTTTAATCTTCGTTTGCTGTTTCAAAACCCTTCAGACATTTAACTAATTAACACTGTATTTAAGTCTGAAGCTAATGAGACAAATTTTCAAGTGCAATTTCTGGTTTGGTTTTTATTGCCCTTTCCTTCAGTGAAATCAGTAAGATGTTTGAAACTAAGACAGGTCTCTCATTCTAATTCTGCTGCAGCATTCTCCTGAATTTAAAAGGAAATACACCCAACAAAGAGGTGTTCAGGTTTTATGGACTTTGACAATAGATGGGAAAGTTCTTATTAAATGTGGCATGTTAAGTATTTTCAGTGATTAGAACCAAAGTCTTCAGTGTATCATAATTAAGTCTTAGGTTTACTGTATAAGGCTTACAGTTTTATTCAGTCTGTTGGCAGGTCCAGAAAGAAGCTGTTGCATTGTTTATAACTCAGCTTATGAGCTCATTAAATACACATAATCAGAAGTGGGTGAAAAATCTTAAATTTGGGACAAACAGAATATGTTTTAGAGGTTTCATATGTACATAAAGTTGACCATCCAAGCCCCTGAATGTTTGTATATGGCCTGAATTTCAGCTGTTAAATGCCTCAGAACTGAGCAATCTCCTCATGTATGCTTGGACTCATGCAGTCAAGGAGCAGAAATGTATCATTAGTTCTGATTTAGTTAGAGGAATTAAAGTAATTAATAAATTTAGCACTTTATGTGAAATAACAGTTCTTAAAGAAAAACATATCTCTTTTCATTATTCTGTTGCTGTTATGAATAAGAGCAATACCCCCAAATAATAACATTACAAACAAACTGGCAGTAGATAAGTAATCTGCTAAATAAAGCCATCAGCCACATTTTTGAAGAGAAGGACAAGACAGGGTGAAAACTGCTCCACCTTTAAGAATTAAATACTCTCAGGGGAACTATTCTGTATATGGGCAGTTATGACATTCTGAGAGATTTGACAGAAGTCTTGTGGGGTTTTTAATATCTATAGGTTTTTTCTTTATAAGCACTTGCTTTCTGAAAAGCAGAATTAATGCTGGAAATGAGTATTTTAAAGTGGACAGTGCAACTGCTTTATAACAGAAGTTTAGTCTGCTTTCAGTAACTGAAATAAAATGGAGGGTGTGTCACTGTGTGGGATAGACAGTTCTTGGCTCAGAGGTAAATTTGTTTTGCCTCCCTAAAAAGGAGTTGGAGAACAAGTAGATTTGTTTTAGGTATCCATCTTAGCCAAGACTACCATCTGACAGGTAGACTCAACATCTTGACACCACTGTAAATGTTAATGTTAGCTTTGCTTTGTTTTGATAGCCTTGTCAGACACTTACTCACCAATAGTACTTATTTAAGTAGATCAGACTCTTAGAATTAACAAAATTACTACTGTACTTCCCAGACTGAAGACACATTTTTTACTGAGGCATGTAACTTCAAACAGATGTGTTTTCTTCTCTCTTCACGACTTGATATCAAATCCTGTACCTCAACTGAATGACAGCAGTGACCAAAGCACATCTCTAAGATTCTGGATTGACTTGTAAGTTATCTGAAGTGCAGCAGTTTGTAACAAATCTCTGCAAGACTTCTAGAGATGTTTTCATTAAAATTATTTTTTGTATGTGTAATTATTAAAATAATTTTTTTCTCTCTTCCTATAAAGATTTCCAAATTCAAGTCTGCTATTAAACTGAGGTGAACCAAAAGAATGTTAATATAGCTGCTAATAATTTCTGAACAATAGAAAGAAAATGCCTTATTGATACATATTTCTTCCCTCTGGTTCTACATATCATGTTTTTGATTTATAAATTCTCTCAATAGTGGAAATAGGTTGGAAAATACTGTCCTTCTAAGCTGACAACTTAGTACTCCTGTTTATTTCAGTAGAAAGAACTGACCTTTCTTCAACAATACCCTTGAAGCTTGCAGCTTCAGTACAGTTAAATGTTAAAAACAAAATTACAACTACACATAAAACAACAAACAAAACTCAGATCCTCCTAAAGTTGCATTGCTCTCTGGTAATTATATTATTTTCTCCCATAGGTGTAATAGGGGTTCTAAAAGCTGTAAGTACCAGGCATGTGTTTTCTTCATAGTGACTATTGTTGCAGAGGTGAATCATCAAATCACTGATGTGTTGTGTGTTCAAAATTCTTCTTAGTTTACAGATGCAAAGGTTGACACTTGCTGGGAATTTTAACAACTCTGGTGAATTAAACCTATGAAATGCAGACCTGGGAGTCAAGAAAATAAATTTGAAAGGATTCAGTATTACATTTGAATAGAGGAAACAGCGAATTTAATTTTTGTCTTAATTATTATGTTAAAAGCTTGGTGCTTTTTGTATATGCAGGAGCTGCAGAATAGCAACACAGTAATGTTTGAAAACATGCTAGTACCTTGTGCCATGAGTGATCTTTACAAATTGTTAGAAAACTGTGTTCTGCTGCAAACTTCTCAGCATCTCACTTTACCTGCTCTTCTTTTGGCTGATTTTGATATGTAAAAGGATAGGGTGGAAGTCACTAGAAAGCAACTCCTTGAACAACCTCTTTGCAGAAGAGTAAAATTATATATGTAAAGCTTTCTTAGGTGAGTTGTTTCTTCCTTAAAATATGAGTGAAAAAGTTTTCAGGCTATAGATTGAACTTCTGTCTTTTGATCAAAAGCAAATCAATATCAGATCAATTAAAATATGACTGAACGTCTGTTAAATTTTCTGCAGTGTTTCAGTGCAACTGCTTATATAAACACTTTTTTTTTTTTCTTATTGAAATGATACAGAAGTATTTTTGCTATAATTCTTCCAAGGTAAGTTAGTTTGAGTTGGGGGAAAAATCTGGTAGAAAACAAATGCTTGGACTCACACAGTCAAGGAGCAGAAATGTATCATTTGCTCTAATTCAGTTTGAGGAATTAAAGTAATTAATAGAGGTGAGTCCTGTGGGCAAAGAGACAGGTTAAAATAGATTTTAGTTTGTTTTGGGTAAGTGGCTGTACCAAGGTAGTTGCATGTTTAACAGTGGATTGAAGCAAGCCCTGTGAGGGTCAGAGCTCCTAAAAGCCATTTCTAGAAATAAGCTGTGAATGCTGTTAACCAGGCAGTGGGAGCCCAGTCTGTGTGTTTTGGCTTCACTGCACTGTGGCAGTAAATAATTTTATGGACTGTGTGTGAATTACTCACTTTTATAAATGGAATATATCAATGTAACCAGTTTTGAAAATAACAGTTTTAAAGAATGAGTTTGAAATTAGTAATTTTTTTTCCTATTGTTTATGATGTACAGTTTAAAAAAGCAAACTACACTGATTAGGGGAAAAAAAAAAGGTTAAATCACAGTTTGATTTTGTGTTGGTCCAAATGGCCACCACAGAACAAATGCTGGTAAAATTCTACTTTATTTTGATAACATAAACATTATTTAGGGACTTAAAAAGTGAATGTGTGAAAATGCCATCCAGTATAATGTAAAACTTCATCACCAGCTTTCAGTAGGCATTCTGTGTGTTGTGGCTAAATACAATCCAGGCATTTATGAGTGCAGATGGTGTTTTTAACCAGCTGTACCACTGTGATGTAAAAGGAATTCCTTGTAACATAGAAGGGCACCTCATCAGCTGAGGGGAATGCAAGGAGAAGTGATCCAAATGAGCCCATAGAAACATCTGTTGCAGTCATAAATATATATGAGCCTGTTCAGCTGTATAGAATTAAAATTATGTTTCAATAACACTTATTTTAATAAGCCATAAAAGAGATTGCATTGCAAATTATAGATGCTGACTGAATTTTAAAATCAAACTAGTGCTTATTTTTGTGCTGCATTTTCATATCAAGATAACATCGTGTTTTCCTTAATACAGTTAGAAATAAAGCAATTTGGCAAAGAAAGTAACAGGCTTGCCCTGTATTTTTTGTGAAGAGTCATAGTTTGGGCTAGAAATGATTCATAGATTTGAAATATATTTTGTATATTACTCTTCGCTTAAGAAAAGAAAAATTAGGAAACTGTCTCCTCTTTATCCAAGTGTAAAGTCTCTTTAACTTTCCTGTCATCATGGAACTAGCAAAACCAGTTTTTTGAATGAAGCTTCTCATTGTCTTCAATGGCTAATGGATTTAGTTTAATGGTCAATAGTGTTGCAATACTTACAGTCTTGGAGAGCTCTTGTCAATGCTGGTAAGGTCACGATAAGTTTCTATACACTTGTGAGAAAAAAGAGAATGAGTCATACCCATATCCCAAGGATGGGATTGTTTTCTTAAGTCTTAATGGCAGAATTCCCATTCACCTAAATAGGACAAGATTTCAGCCTCTTTTCATCTCTTATATTTCTTACCTGCAAAATAACTTTCTTAACATTTTTTCAAAGTTTTGCTTCTGCCAATTCCCAGTAATTTTTCTTTCCGTTTCTTTTGTTTTCCACAATGATTTTGTGGTTTAACCTTGGCCAACAACTAAGCACCACACAGCCACTTCCACTTCTCCTCCCTCCCCGTCACTGCCATTAGGGGAAGAGAACTGGAAGGGTAAAAGTAAGAAAACTCTTGGATTGAGATAAAGACAGTTTAACAAAGAAAGCTAAAGCTGTGCACACACAGAGCACAATGAATTTGTTTCCTACTTCCCATGAGCAGGCAGGTGTTCAGCTGTCTCCAGGAAAGCATGGCTCCGTTATATGTGGTGATTACCTGGGAAAACAGATACCATCACTGTAAATGCCCTCCTGTTCCTTCTTTCCTCAGCTTCATATGCTGACCATGATGTCAGATCATGTGAAATATCCCTTGGTCAGTTGAGGTCAGCTGTCCCAAATGTGTCACCTCTCAGCCTCCTGGGCACCCACAGCCTCCTTGCTGGTGGGGTGGTTTGAGAAGTAGAAAAGGCTTTGACTGAGTGTAAGCACTGCTCAGCAATAACTGGAACATCCCTGTATTGCCCAGAGTGTTTTCAGGACATATCCAAAGCACAGCCCCATACTAGCTACTGTGAAGATAGTTCATTCTATCCCAGCTAAAACCAGCACAAATGGCTAATTCCAGTCTTTTCTCAGGTTGACTACTTGTGTGCCCTCTTCAGAGTGGTGAACTCAATTGATGATGATTTTTTTCCCAGTGTTCTATCATCTTTTTGTTCTACAGATATAGCTTACTCTGATTTCCAGCTGCAAATCCTGTTTCCACTTACTGATCATCAAATATGTAATATGTGTCATAACCAATCTATCTCAGTACCCTAATCAACATCCATTTAAATGCGACACAGGTTTTATGTCTGTCTGGACTTGCCAATCTAACTGACATAATTTGGATTTATTAGGAAAGTTCTAAATACTATTACATTGTCAATTAAAACTCCTGAAGTAGTCTGAAGAACATGCAAGTTGATATTTAGCCCTTAAATTTTTAAAATAACCTATTTAACTATAAATAATGTCATTAATATTCGAAGAGCAGATTACTTACTTGCAATGCTTAGCAGTGTATTAAAATTGTTATCTCAGAGTGTTTGAATAGTGATTTAAGTGAAACATTGAAATGTATTAACCTTTTTACTCCTCATTTAGGAATAATACGATAATGAAAAAATTAATGGTCTGAAATTTGTTTGTGTGCATTGCTCAGAGAGAAGTTTGGATAATTCCTTCTCCTGAAGAACTATTTCTGTCAGGACTTGTTATGCTTGACTTGTATCATCCTTGGGAGCTGCTCTGTCAAATTGATGTTTATTTGGTATATATTTAATTTCTCTTCAGTAAATTTGTTCAAACACATGCATCATGTGCACACATGCCTGCTTATATGCTAAGAAGATGAGCAGAAAGGGGCACTGGGAGATGTCAATCCATGTTTTAGGTAGTTGTGGCTGGCTGTATGCTGATAGGCATCTTCAGCTTGACTGTACCTTCTACTAACATTCACTGGGTCCTGCCTCAAGGTGGAGCTGTTATATTTGCAATGGAGATGAAGACTTGAAAAGCATTTTCTTCCCCTAAACGCTGTTTCTGATTTGAATAGATGTATGAGTTATATTGGTAAAGAAAAACGACAAGCAATTTTCCTCCCCCTCAGCAAAAGCTGGAGTCATCAATGTGTCACACAGGTGGATGGGCCTACAACACTGACTTTTATTCCATCTGACATCACCTTTTGTAGGTTCAGGAAAATGCATACCTTTCACTTACAGTAGGTATCCAGCGGGATTATGACAATGTGCACATTCCAGCTGTCAAAAGCAGAGCTGTTCTTCTTGTGGCTCTTTGTAATTGGGAATGTTTTCCCAGAAGACAGTATGTGTGTGTGTATTGTGTTCTAATTAAGACTATATGAGACAGTTATGGCAGGCTGTCAAATCAATGGGATGCTGGGTATATTTTAGTCTCCATGCTATAGTCTAAATAACCTTTTAAGGACTCGGTTCCCTCAATGTGGTAAATAAATGCTGAATGTTTTATACTTAATAGGCCTTTGAGTAATGTGTTCCACATGGCTTTATTGCTGGAATGAGACCTTCTTATCACTAAATACACAATAGTGACATGAGGTCATTTCAGCATGAAGAAATGCATAAATCTCATAGATGAATGAAGTCAGTTTATTGTGAAGTTTAGTTAAACAGGAATACCCTAAACTAAACTTTGGTGGCAAATTTAAGGAAAATGAGAGAAATCCATAAATACTTAGTCTAGTTATCTTTTAGCTCTCAGTTTAGTACTATGCTTTTCTACCTCAGCTAGATTTGTGAAAGTGATGCTCATTTCCTGCCTATTTTTATTTCTTTGAATGAGAGTATCTTTATTCTTGTAACTTAAAACATTGGCTATATAATGCATTTCTAAAACTTTCTTCACAGTGAATGAAAGAGATTGGGCTAAGCTTCTCAACGGGTATAATAAATGACCTGCTTTTAGTTCATTTTGTGTGAAGTTTACCAGAAGTGAGAAGAAGTTAAATTAGGCCCTGAATAGCTTGTGCAGCCTGATTTGGGAATGGGTCTGGGAGCCTTTTTGATGGGCAAAGTGCCCATTGGTGAGGAGGTTCACACTTTGAAGCCAATGTTCTATACAGAGCTGGGTGACGTCTTTCTTGTTAAGACACTTATTCACCAAAAATGCGGCTTCTAATTGCAGGCAGTATTGGTAAAATGGGATTCAATTAGCTCTGACTGGCACAAAAATGGAAAAAAAGAAACATTCTTGAGTGGTGAAACATTACAGTGTTCTGAAAACCAAGATTTTGATGATTTGGGCCTAGACTGGGAGCATGGACACTTGAAGATAATGCACAAAACTGAAGACAAATTCCTTATTTATATTCAAAACTTGTTTTCAATGATGTTTTATTTGCATATTAAAGATGAATGGTTTTTTCCGTTTTGCCCAATTGCCTCCAAGTATTTTATATTTTACCTGTTACTTAGAATTTTTTTTGTACTTCTAATACATGTATTGATTCATGCAATGAGAGAATTCCCTTCAGGTAAGAGCCCTTCATCACTGGGACAAAAACAACAGCAACACTGATTCATATATTAGTGATGTAAAGGGTAATTCTGCTTTAATTCTAAACCTAATTCTTCTATTAAAGATTACTGGGATGAAAGTAGTTCCAGCCAGTTGAAATAATTCAGTTTTCCCAAAATCATACTGGGCCTGAAATATTAATAAGAAGGACTGAAAATTGTGATAGATTTGGGGTTTTTTATTGTTTTTTTTTTTTTTTTTTTTTTTTTGGGGGGGGGGGAGCTCCTACTTAGAGGAGTTAAACCTTGTGTTGTGGAATTAGTCTGTTTGCCTTAGGCTGTGTTGGTTGTTTTGCCTACTGTTTTTCAGAGTATTTAGGGACATGTTTAATACCCTTGATGAAAACAGATGTTGAAATTCTCTGCCAAGAGGAGTCCAAGGTATTTGGCTGTGCAGTCAGTTCTGCAAATTTACTTGTGTTTTCTATGTGTTTTAGGTGCCCTGGGCTCAGTTTTTGAGTAATTTTGGTTCCCACCTTATGTGCTATTTATGGTTCTTGGATGGTTCATGTCTGTTCTGAGAAAGAGAAAGATAATTTCTTACAGCAATATTTAAAGTTATTTGAAACTAATTGGAGGCTGTCTGAAACTCAGAGCATAGTTTTGTCTGTTTGTCCTAAGTTGGTGAGAATTAATTTGGACCTGCTTTCAGACTAAGAAGCAGCTGAACACAGCCTTGGCAGTTGCCAGGGCTGTATTGCAGGATGATGATGGTGATTTATTGTTGCTGTTGTCATATGCACGTATGAGTACTTTTTCTTTGTTTTATAGGCAAGTTCCTAAATTTTAGAGCTTGAAGCCATAAAAGTAAAATTAATGTGGAATAAACCTTCTATCCCTGTCCCATCTTTCTTCTCAGCTTATTCTGAGAGCTGTACTTTCTGTCTTTCTGCTCAGCTTTCCAGTTTCAGACCCTGCTCTTGCTTATCTATGCTGGTTCTAGCTGGCAGCTTCAGCTCAGCTCGGCTTGGAGTGGCTGGTGCTGTCAGCGGCAACTTCTGCTCTCCTCTCAGCAGAAGTGATCTGAAAAACATGGCAGAAGGAAGAAGATGAGCTGAATAGGCTTCTAGCCAGCTAATAAGGGTAATTTAACAAATCCAGCAGGGCTTGAATGTCTGAAAAGCATACTGATGTTCACATTTCCTGAGAAGGATTTGCTGTACTGTTTGGCCTTAGCAGAGCTATGTAGGTAGATAACTCATTTCACAGAGATACTGCTCCCCTTCTGTCAGACAAAGGTGTGTCATCAGAAAAGAATCTCTAAAATTTATGAACTGCAGACTCACTTGCATTTTTCAGCCTTTATTGGTATTTTATATACACAGATAAAGTAATAAATAGAATATTCAAATCATACCCCCAACTTTCTTTAAACTTTCTGGCACATTTTAGATTATTAAATCTAGCAAGAAATCTTAAAGAGAATAATTTAATAATGTTGAGAGACTGACTTGATTATAAAATTGAAATACAGATGGCAGCTAAATTGTCCTGGACTTGTCCTATCACTCCTCTCTCAATTCAGTGATCTCAATCCTCATCCTCCTCCAAATCATTTTAAGAGAGAATTAACTTGGAATATTTCCTTGGGATTTCAGCAATTGTGACACTCTACAAATATCAACTATACTTATTTAAGATGAATCTGTACTGGATATTATGATGCTTTCAGAATGTATCTGAATATCTGCATTTTGTGCCCACAAGAGTGGGTACCCAGTTGATTAGAGACATGCTGAGCAGATACCACCTGCACAGAAGAAAAGATGCTATACAGAGCACTATTGTGTGGATAGATTTTCCTGAATGAATCCCTTTGGCATAGCAGCCTGAAAGAAGAAAAATCTATGGGGGAAAAACCCCCTGAAGCAAACATGTAAAGTGAATTCGCTAGGAAATGTGCTTTAGTACATCTGTAATTTTTTATTTGTGCATCATCACTTATAATGAATTTTATTAAGTAATTCTAAAATAAAAAAATATTAACCTCATAGGTTATCTTTTCTATCAGTCAGACTGTTAGAATATCTTCACACTATTTAGAAGCTCTGGAAACCTTGCTCTTTCAACCAAGATAACATTTCTTGAGCATTGAGTTACCCGGTTCTGTTTGTGCTCTTCTGCTGTGTCCATCACCAAGTTATTTGTTTTCCTGATCTGTTCCTATGGGAACCATGTGGTTTTAATTACATCTTATGATGTGGGATTATCTTTTTTGCTTTGGCAAGATTACTTAATGACATTCCATCTCTGTAATGAAAAAACATGTATTTTTCAGTTGGCATAAAAATATTGTCAGACAATAAACTAGTGGTGATACTTTCCCTAAATTCCATTAGACTGATATTTTGAGATTCTTTATTTATTCTTTAAGGTTTATTGCTATTGTTTTTAAAGTATTCTCATTAAAAGTCTTGCTGTACTGTGCTGATGTGGTAGATGAAGGCAGCAAATATAGTCATTGTGGAAGATGTAAGCAGAAGGAGAACTGCATTTACTTGCAGAGGAGGAGAGGAATCAGATGAAGCAGTGTGTCATTTAGGGTTTGAAGGGGTATTACAACAGCCTTTGTATTCAGAAGTTTTAGCTCTCAAAAAAACCCCCATGTTTGCTAAGCATAATATACTCTCAAGTTGTAGAAACTGTACTGCTCACAGCTTTTTATGTATCAGAATTAATATATTCAGCAGTCATTATTTTAAAGAAAAATGACTGCCTGGCACCCTGTTTTTTTCCAGGAGGCTTTTTTTTTTTGACAGGTAGACCTAATGAGAAGCTGGCAAAAAGTCAGCAGGAATGCTGGAGGTAATGCACAGTCAGAAGGAGGCCTAGAGGCAGTGGCTGTATCTACTGACTCTTCTTTTGACTTCCCCTCTTTAATGTTGTGATTTAGTGACCTTTTATAGTTCAGCAGACAAGAGAGCTAGCTGGCAAATACATCAATGGGGCTTCAGAGACGATTTTATTTCAAGATGCACAAAATACAGTTGTGCAGTAGTGGTGTTGAGGGGAGTATGAGAATCAGAACAATTTTGCCCAGGTGTTTCTTGTATGGATTTAGTCATGTATGTTGCCATGGGTAGTGTCAAAGCATTCTGTGAGTGCAGTGCTTGAAAAAATAGTTATGACCAGCATTATTCTGGAATGTGCTGTCTGAGAAATACATTAAAGCCTACAGAAACTGAAACCCTTAATGGAACTTGTCTGGGCCTTCTAGTAATGAGTAATTTTCAAGGTTATTTCATAATATTTCATACAAAGGTGAAAGTTGATATAATTTCAGTACTATTTCTCTTTATGCTGAGAGAAATCTGCTAAAGGTAATCTGCTGAGTAAATTCTGTAAATTCTGCAGTCTTTGAAATAAATTCCAGTCCCTTTTTTCCTCTCTCTTGTTTGAAAGGTTTTATGAGACTTCAGCATAATCCTTGTACAATAAAAAGCAGGGAATTACGTTTGGTTTCTGAAGTTTAACCCCTTGAATTAAGAAAGATGTCATGGCTTTGGATTTGTATTAAGAAATTGCTATAGTTTTTGTAATAAAGCAGCAAACCTACATTTTTCTGGCCCGCTTAACCACAGCTTCCAGAAAAAGTAACCTTACTTTTGCAATAGACTGAGAATAGTAAAGGGTGTATGTGTAGGATGAGGTAGTGTAAGGGTTAGTGTTTTCATTCATGTTAAGTGTTTTTCTAAGATGACATAAACAGAAAATTATAGCATTTTCTACATAGTATCAATACATGGGTTGTTGTCTACGTAGGAGAATAGAATGACCTCATGATTTCTATTTAATGCCAGAAAAATGTCAACTACAGTTTTGTAATTAGATATGTCTGAGTATTATTTAAACCTGCGGAATAAAAAAGGTGACATTTTTCCAAGTTTTACCCGATAGCTTCATAATTTCATGTCAGTCTTTAGTGTTTTCATGAAAATAAAGATTGAAAAGTTAGCATTTTCTTCCATGTTATTCACAAGAGGATAAAACATTTAATCTGTTTTCTTTTTTCTATTAATTAAACTGGGACTAATTGCACAAAATCATGGATCGTGACCTAAAATGACTTCTGTATTTCTATACACAAGTTGCTTTTTAGAACAAGAAATATTTCTGTTGAGACTTGACATACATGTTCAGGCAGAACAATCAATATGCTATTGATCATGCTTGATTTCTTAACATTACTGATCTATAAGTATTAAACTGTATTTTATAAAGCATGTACTTTATATGGAGATGGAAGTTACAAATGAATGAAGTGGGATTGTTTTATAATTACAGTGCCTTAGCCAGATGATCTAAGACTGTGATGTTCATACACTTGCTCTGTAAACTCAATTTAACTGCTCTTTAATTGGTAGGGACTTATTGAGTACTTGCAAATGCATTTGCAGGAATTAATTGTTGTTTTCTTGTTTTGTATAATTTCAGACCTCACTGACTTCAGTTGTAATCATTTATGTTCACAGTTTCTAAAATCAGATATATCACAAAGTGTATTCCAGTACTTTTTGCTGACTTTAACAGTAAAAATTGTGAAATTTAACTTAACAGTTTAAGGACAACAGTTGTCACATCATTATCCTTTTGATAATCTTACTGTAGGAATTGGTTTTGCCCATGCCTATGTTACAAGGAACAAATTTCTCTCTTGAGCCCTTCTGTGCCACAATATGTACACAAAACCATGCCTCTGATGATGCCTTAAATCATATTCTGAAGGAGATTGTTTAAAGATGATTAACTCCATTATTGCAAGCTCTTCTCACTTGTCTTTCATAGTAAGACCAATGGAGACTGTGTTGCATGGCAAGGAAAATTGGGCTGCTTTTATTAATTTTCTGATCTAATTCATTGTAGTATTGCATCACGAACCAGAGAACAACTTTAGTTAATTACTTATGTACTGATGGGCATAACATTCTACCACCTTGTATTTGAACATTTTTTGCTAGTGGAGGAAACTGTCTTCTAATAGCTTGAATATCAGGTTTGCATGCATTCTCTTCAACAAGCCAGAGTTAATGTCATCACAAAGGTCATCTGAAATAGTCTTCTTAGAGAGGCTTTCTTTGTGTGCTATTTAGTGATTTGCTTCCCTTTTGCTATTTGCATTTAGTTTTTGATTGGTTTATAATATTTTGAAGATTTTTTAGAACTTTGCAAATGTGTTGTAACAACCTGTAACAATCAAGCTATTCTGTGTTTAATATTGCATTCAAATTTTATTTTTCTTTTTCATTTTTTTAAATCAGCTTGAAGCGTAGTGTTTTTCACGCAGTAAAATATTTTGGGATCTCATCATTTCAGTGTGTTACTGTCTCACTTCGCCTAAAGCATTTGAACAGCTGTCTTTAGAGTTTAATGATCTCATTGCTCAAGTATTTGCTGGATTTAATTCTGAATTTCCACTTAGAAGATAACCTTCCTTTGGAGTAATGCTTAAGACTTTATATGTATTTTAACTGGATCAGTATTTTAAATCTATTCTAATTTTTCTCTAAGGAATGTACCAGCATATGAGAACAATTTTTGATTACTCACTTTAGGACAACATTTACACGGTATTGATTGAACAAACTTAGGAATCCGTAAAGTGAATGATGCAAACTATGAAAGTGTTATCACAAATTTTACTAAAATGTATCAAGTAAAATTTATTAATAATTAACAATAATTATAATTAAATATTTATTAATATGATTATTAAATAATTATTTAATAATTATTAATACTTAATATGAATAGCTACCTTATTACATGTTAGTGGCCTTTTCCTTTCTTCATTTTTCCCAGAATTCAATTATTACATACCCCAAAATAAAGATTTTTACTAGATTATTACTACATATACTGATTTTTATTAGTTTGGCTTTGAATTGTTTTATTGAGTAATTTGGATTTTTTTTTTTTTTGGTGGGGGGAGGGGAGTAGCGGTGTTATTCTTTGGTTTTATTTTTTATCAGGATCAGTCTAATTCCTTTTTTTTTTAATATAAAAGTCACATTAGTGTCATTCTCCGTACCATAAATTATTTAGTTATGCGTGGCTGCTTTTGTCATGGATGCTCAGCTTTGTCTCTTGTGTGTAGAAAAATGTCAAGAAGTTTGAAAGCTGTTGAGGTCAACTAATCTCCTTTCAGCTTTTATTTATATTTTTAATAGGATATTGCTTGGTTCTCTGGAATTTTTAGCCAATCTTTTGTTTCTCCAAATTATTCATACCCATAAGTGTATGAATTTCTGGATATCAGTAGTGTCTCACAGCATACACCTTTGTTGAAGTCAAATTATAGTGAGTGGCTGTGAGTTTTCTTAGGTGTGGCTTTTGATTTGGCTTTTTTTTTTTTTTTTAAATCTGGGTATAGGCTAAAAACAGAGAGTCAATAACTGAAACTGAAGTTCTAATAAAAATCACAAGGAACATGCCATCGTGTCTGTGGGCACAAACAATGAGATACACTTGGAACAAATGCAGTTTCCAAAACACCAGGGAGTAAGTGGTTGTTTCTGGAGATTGTTGCTCATGTATTAGCAATAAGTGGAAAAGCTGGTAGTGTTAAGATAAAGTAGCTAGCTACAAAAGTAATACTGAAATATCCTGAAAAATGTGTTTTCAGGACCTCATATACTGTGAATTTGGTGCTAAACTAGCAGTATAGGAGATCTAGAATTTTAAGTCTTCTTAAGAAGACTGATGTCTTAAGAAGTCTTCTAAGAACACTGTATTTGCAAAGGACAAGGAATATCAGTGGTTTGGAGTGTGATGCTGCACTTTGGGTCTTGTCTGGAAACATTTTCTCTCTTAGTTTGTGCAATTGGACTTCATAATTAAAACTGTTAAGATCTTTCTCTACGTGAGTTGGAAAGGGCTTAATCAAAAGCTTCTTTATTTTCACCAAAATAAACAGTTCAGAGCTCTTGATGTAGTTGTGCTAGATGATAGTCTGAAATAGTTTTGAATTTAAGGCTTGTACTTGTTGGCCACTTTATTAGAGATTGGTCACTACCTCATTTTCCAGCACATTCTGATTTTAACTTTATATGGATAGAAGATTTGTCCCTTCAGGAGATGCTGGTAAGGTTTGACAAATGTCTGGATATAGAATGTATGGAAGGAATGTGTGGATATATATGTGTGTAGGGAACCTAGTCCTTATATACACGTATAAGACCTTGAAATTCCAAGGTGTTTCACTGATGCTCTGGACTTGGCTGTGATTGTCTGCTTACTTCGTTATAGCTGTGGGTCCTCAAGTTTGTATGTGGGAATTAAAAAAAAAAAAAAAAAAAAAAAAAAAAGTAAGAGGGCGGAGTCCCAATAAAACCAAATCAAAAATCTGGTCCATAGAATGTCAGTTGGACACTGATCACTCTTCCCGGAGGTGTTAAGTATAACTAAGTGCAGTTCCCTGCAGTTGTCTCTCAGTAACATTACCTTGTGTCCATGAATTTGCTGGCTGGCACCTGCTCCTTTCTCATCTTAGGTGTGATCCAGCCTTCTGACATGGACAGCTGCTGGACTGGCTCAGGCAGGGCTGTGGGTGGTCTAGCATGCCTTCTAGCTAGGCGAGCGATCCAGTTCTGTAATTTGTCACCTTTTGCTGGCAGTTGTAGTGAGGAGGTGATGAAAGGCTGGAATTAAAAGAAAAAAAAAAAGCTGTCCTCCTCATCCCAGTGGCAGCTCTTGTCAAACAGCCAAGGTGAAGAGTGGGAAGCTGGGCTGCTGGTCCTGCTCCCTGCTCTGAGAGAAGGAAGCCCAGGGATTCAGTACCCCTAGTTCAGCAATGATATTGATAAATTTACGGAATTTCTAAACCTGAAGGAAAGTCCGTTTGCCTATCTATGTCTACCAATTTCTTCACATCAGTTTGGTGAACAACGTAACTTGGTAGTACATCAATGAATAGCATAGAGCCTGCTTTGTTTTGGTTTATTCTGTCTTTTTATCAGATCCTCATATATTTGCTGGTTTACTGGATTTTATTTGCCACACAAGCTCTTGAAGACTTAACACAGAATTCAGCTTTACATCGGATGGGAGCAGGTCTCCTAGTTCTGTTTGGATTGGGGTTTTTTTTTTTTTTTTGAAGACTACAGCCAATGTCAGCTTTCTGCTAATACAGTGGTCTTAAACAAGGAAAAAAAGATTCTAAGTCATTAGGTATCAATGCCTTGCTGTTAATCCTATCTTTTAAACCATACAGATATTCAAATTGCCTAACAAGCTTCAAAATTCAGATAAAGGAACACTGCTGAAATTACTTGTGGGCAATTTTAGTTGTCTGCTAGGTGAGGAATAGTTCTTTATGGCATAGTGCAAAAGGAATTTCTATTTTTTGGTCTATGCACCTGGTGCTCTTCATGTGTGAACTTGGCAGATGTGAGCCTGGAAGCAGTACTTGACTTCTATCAGAGAGGAATAAAGCTCAAGCTTTGTTTTGTTTTGTTTTTATTAATTTTATTCCTATAGTGTCTGTGAGACATTGAATATACTTTTGGCTGGATTACTTGATTGTGTGGGTGTGGGTAAAAGATCTGTCCCAACTGTCCCTTGTTGCCAGAGGTAAAAATTATACTTGTTTTAGGAGAGCTGGTTGTCACTTTGGCTAGAAAAGTAACCTTAAAATGCTTTGTTCTTTGTGAATGAAATTATTTTTTCATTTTTGCCTCTTCATGTCTATCTTCATGCATCTGTCATGTCTATAAAACCAACTGCTTGGCATGTGATTTTAATGTGTTGTAAAATTACAGTTTTATATAACAATTCACTTGAATGAAGTAAATATCAAGTAGTAAGTAGAAAGCAGCTTTAAATGTATTCAGAAATGGCTGAGCATAATTGTACTAGAATGTTTGCAATAGAAATTTTTTCTCTTAAATGAACTAAGTAGTTTTTCAAAATTACTATTTCTCATTTGAAGTTTTTTGATTCCTAGGAGAAAAGAGATACAGATTTTTTTCTCTGGTGCTTCTTTCCTGTCCTTCTCCCACTCTCACGGGTCAAAAAAAGACTTAGAAATATCACTAAATATCTCAGTTCAAGTGCCTTATGTCCCACATGCTTGTCCCTAAAGATCCAGTTTTCAATTTAGATGGTTTCCCATGACATGCTGCAAAGATGCCATAAGTTCATTTATTTTTTAGTTCTTTAACAAGAAAAAAAAAGTTGAAGAATATATTTTGTAAGCGTCTATTGGACTCTTTCCTAGCTATTTTATTTTGTTATCTGAAACATTTTTAGTTATAATGTTATGTTCTAATGCATTGTTTTTGTATTTGAAATTTTGCATTTTCTCATAGGGAAGAACAATGCACCTTTTCAGCTGTATTTATTTCCATAAGTAGTGTTGCAATGTCTCCATTTTGGTCTTCAATTTGTTATTATATTTCTTCCATTAGTGCTCAGTATTTCATCAGTCGTCATTATAGCAAATGTCTTCAAAGACAGTACATTTTCTTTTAGTCTTTTGGCTAACACCACAACCACTGGCTGCTGCTTTTCATTCCTGTGTCACAAAATAGCAAAATGCAAGAAGCAATATTTCCCCATACTACTTACTATATAACAGTATGTAATACAATAAAAGCTGCTCTGCAAATGCCTCTCTTTCCATGCAAATTAACTTATTAAAACTTAAATAATGGAATTAATTATATTGGACTTATTAATAGTTTGGCAGGCCATGGATTCTCAGTCCCTGAAGTTCATAGGCAGGCTCTGGGGCTGTAACAATTCCAGTGCTTAATAAGTGCTGTATAGAAAGGAGATTTGCAAGCAGAAAAGGCTGAAAAAGCACAGCTTCAAAGCTTTTGCTTCTCAAACTCCAGGGTTTCTGAATGCAATAGTGAGTCAAATCTAACTATTGGGACATAATCCTCTCCAGTTTAAGAAGGTCTCTATTGACCTCAATTAAAGTCGACCCAGACTGCTTGAAGATGCCATAGTTGCACTGTGTACTACAAAGGTTTTTTGCTGTTATTTTCAGAGTATCAGTATTAAAATTGGGTACTATCTTATTATGCAATGAGATTTTATTGTGGTTAGAGAGAGCTTGCCTTCCTGATTCTTGCCTTCAGGTCAGATCTAAAGATTTTCTATTAGGAATTGTAAGGTTTGCTCCCAAATTCACATTTTTGAGAGTGAATAGTGTTACACAGTTTGGCCAAAATGTAAATTGGCAATAATCTTGTCACAGAATGGAAGCAGCTTGGATAAGGATAAAGTAGTTTCCATAGTTTTTTCATGTTTCATAGTTTTCTCATTGCCTTTCTCTTTAAAGGCAAATACCTTATGTTTCATTGCCTTTCTGGGAGAGAGGGATTTATGGGGAAAAGATATAAATGTAAAAAAACAGTTAGAAGTCCCTAAACCAGGACATTATGCTCTTTAAATTACTTATAGGTTATTGACACTTAAAGCTTGAGATGTTGATTCTGTACTTGGCTTCATGAAACAAAAATAGTTTTTGTTCCTTCTCTCTATGATTCATATCTTGGAAAACATATCTTGGAAAACATAGCTGTCTTTGGAAGAACTCTTACCATTCTTGCTATGCTGCCAAAATCAGTTCTCTTAGAAGGAGATAAAGAGAACCCTTGAATATTGCTGCTCATGCTTAAATTAGGAAAAGAAGTGGCATAACAAAAGAGAATTGTATAACTTAGAATAATAAATCAAAATCCTAGATAAGTGACTGAAAGAGAATAGAGAGGAACAAAGTCTGTTTAGAATTATAAACATATACTTACACTTTATTTCACTGATTTAAAGTTTATCACCCTTTTTAGCTTTCCCGTAAAATTTGTACTACTGGAATGTCACAAACCATTTATTTTAACTTTTCTGATGGTCAGAAAAAGTGAGCAGACTGAGAAAGAGGCGTTTGTTAAAGCACATCATAATTATTTTAGTAGCTTGCATACCAGGGTCAGCTTTTTACTTTTCTGAGTGAGTTCTTAATTTGTACAGTGGCTTTTAATTTTGATCTTTTACCCTAAAAATATTTTAAAGTGAAAAGAACTGGAGGGGGGGGGGGGGTGAGGGGATGCAGTAACTGGTCACAGTGAGATATTTATGTTAATTTGCTAATCAGTTGATAAATACACACTTTATTTTAGGGCACTGTAGGGATACTTCTCAATCTGGAAGTTTTCCCAGTGATTTTACTCTTGGAAATTACAGAATACCAGGAATTCCAGAACATGAAAATGTGCATCTGTACTATGATACTGGTAGCTGGTATAGTCTCTAAAGTCAGTTAAGAGTATTTCATCCTGGAATTTTTGAAGAACAAAAGCAACCACTATTTATATTTGTGCCATGTAATAATTTTTTGTCTGAAACAAGTATCAAACAAGTAATTAAAACTAATTCAGTCCCACCAAGCCACATCATCAGCATATATTCCAAAACTAAAAAGCAATATAAAGTATTGTTTGAATATGCAACATGTTTGAAGCATTAGCTTCAGATCTAAAAAACTCTTGCTACGGTGAAGGATGCATTGTTTTCCAATGATATTTTAAATTTCCCAATAGTATGAAACAGACTAATGAGATTGGGTGAGAAGAATTAATGTTGGAAGGTTTTATTCCTAGTCCATGTTTTATTACTAACAAGATAATATCTTGTAGCAGGAACTTTAAATCAGACAGCATTAACAGGTTTTTTTGTTGTTTTGGGGATATTTTTTTGTGGTTTTTGGGGTTTTTTTGTGGGTTTTTTTTTTGGTTTGGTTTGGTTTTTTTTTGTTTTTTCTCCCCCTTTTGTATTTATTTGCTTAGAAGGAAGTACATCTCAATGTGGATAGCTTAGTATAGTCATATACTATCAGGTATGCTTCCATTAAAAAAAAAAAAGTAACATGGCAAGTTCCTTTATTTCTTTACTTCCTTTAAAACTAAGTTGCCAACCTAATTTCTGTTGTGAAATAGTTTCTGTGATGTATAAGAAACAAAAGAAGCATTTTGCAGCCCAGGCAGTTTTACTGTTTCTTCCATGGTATGGCTACATTAAAAAAAAAATGAAAGGAGGAAACAGTGCACTTAATTTTCTGCTCAATGCTACTTCATGGAGAGTTATTGATAGAGATCTTATGGACTTCCATGGAATCTTAATAGCTGTATTGTTGCATATAGATGCTTATGTATCATCCTGTGCACATCTAAACTAGGTACCATCACTTTAACTGTAGGCATACTGATAAACCTAAAATAAATCAGTGTTTATGGATGTGGTATTACAACACTCCAATTACCTCTTTCCACTAAGCCATTTAATAGTGTTGGTATTTTATTGTATTTGAACAGATACTCCATTCAGTTCTATGTGATAACAAAGGAGGTATAGCCAGTTGCTTTCCTGTGAATTCCATACACAGCAAAACACATCTTTTCAACTGGACTCTGTGTTCTGAGTTTACTATGTCATACAGATAGTAAGTCTTTTAATTTATAGTAGGGCTACCAAAACATTATTCTTCCAGTTTCATGGACAGCTATCTGATCTTTTTCAACATGATTGTGTTGAGAATAGTCTGGTTGGCTAACCATGTTCCTGATCCATCACTTGATTTGATGTCAAGTGAGGCAAGGCTCTGGGCTGGGCGTGCCGGTGAGGTCTCATTCCAGACACCGACATGCCATATTTACTGGAGACACATTGGTGTCTGTGTGGCCTAGAATTCAGGGACACTACCTTAACTTGATCGTAATTCTTGGTTTTGCTTCAGGGCTTCTCACTCTGTATCTCAGACACGCCACCAGTGGGAAAGAGCAAAGGAAAGGACGGAGACTATGTTAATGGGAGAGCTGAAGAATACACAGGTCCAAACACATACAAAAGTAGGTGTAATGAGTTTGCCAGATCCTTCTAGGATTGCTTATGACTTTTTTCCACTTCTATAGATGGTATAACATTGTGAAGGGAAGGGATTAATAAGGCAGATTATATCTTAACAGTTTTTCCATGGAAGACTATTGAAAGTGACTCCATCAATTCAAAGGATAGAAAAGATTATGATCTCCTTATGATCTCATCCAGCAGTTAATAAGAACTGTTATTTGCTGGCATTTTTTAAATGTCTGTACAACCATGTTCCCGTGTAAGCCTGTTGTAGTATTTGGGTTCTCCAGTTTCCTTTAAACACTAGTCAACACTGGAAGAAAGATAAATTTCATCTATCTACTTGATTAAGAGCGTTCACCCTGTCTTTGTGTGTTTGGGAGGGGTTGTTGATTTTTTTTTTTTGTATGTTCTTTTTGTTTGGGTTTTTTTTTTGTGGTTTTTGTTTGCATCTTGCTTTAGTTTTTGTTTTTGAGTGAGGTGTTGGTATTATGGTAGGCTTTAGGTATTTTGTAGAAGAAAAATGGATAGTGGTGAGTTAGCCTGATTAATTTCATCTACTTAACATGTAGTAAAATTTTGTACTTTGACTTGAGTGCCATCCAGGACTGATGAAAAAAAAGTGCTTGTATCCAAACACTGTGAAGCATATATATTTGATCTATTTTGTTTATATAGATTAATGAGGAATATAGTTCAAGTCTGAACTTGGTTTTACTTAGTTGCCCTATAGTCTTTTTTTAAACTGGACTTCCATTAGTTCTCTTAAAAAAACATGGTTCCTTCTTAGTTATCTGGGGTTGAATCCACGTGGGATAAGTGTTATGGCAGAGAGAGAGCTGCCTGAGAATGACAGAGGGTATGGAAAAGCTCTGTTTACAACTGTGGTGAGAAATTGAGTGAAATTCTTGAGAGAAAGCTGAAGGATATTATGTTTATTAATTCATGTATATCTGCTCTATGCCCACACACACAACTGCAACAGATACTCCTGGTTAAAAGAATTTGATCTATGTGTGCATTTATGTGAATGGAACATATCCAAGTATGGCATTTGCTGTGAGATATGATCCTTCTGCACATGAAAATATTTTATTTCCTAACTAGACATACTGTAGGCTCTGAAATTAAGTTACCTTTGTCTGATGGAAAAGACCACTTGTGAGTTAAATGGATTTATCATCATGTTTGATCTTCTTTTAAGATGCAGTTTGGATTTAGTTTCAATCTTTCTTTAGGCTAAATCTAAGGAAAGATGAAAACAGTTTTGTTCTGCATTGAATGTATATATATAAAAAATATGGGAAGAAACTATTATTCTTAACTGTCTTATAATATAAATACTTTCTTATCCTTTCTACTTATCACAACAGTCTATCTTTCATCTTTTATTAATAAGGAACATCCTTTTTTGTCATAGCCTTAGTAAATTTGTAAACCAAAGTATTATTTTATTACTTCAGCAGTTTTTGCCTATGTGTGCCTGAGGCACAGCAGCAGTGAAAGAAGGAGGAAACATAATGCTTGTTTTCCTTTAGTCACCTTTCACAGAGTACTGTTTCAAATGTGGGAAACAGCCACATTGTGAGTAATTTGCTGATAAAAATCTTAATCTTTGCACCTTCATTTCTGAAAACCTTCCTTTTTGAAACAACTGTTTTTTACAAAAAGGCAAAGAGAACCCTGCTGTTAAAAGAAAAAGTATCTTACAAAATATATATAAGTGCCTATGAGCAAAAAGACATCAACAGAACACCATAATTTCCTTACTCTCCTTATACCATCCACTACCTAACCTGTTACTGTTTTGATTACAAGCCACACCTTTCAAAAGTTAAAATGCCCAATCTTACCACTTCTGTTTCTTCAAGGCAGCCTGTTCGAATACTGTTAGAAGAAGGTAATGATGCATAAACAGATTGAATTGGTATTGCAAAAGTAGTGGTTTTTTTCAGATACAGGGCTACTATAAAATGAGGACAATATTTTGTTTCTATTATTAAGTGCTTCCTAAGTCAGTGAGTGCTTCAGAGAAAAGTAGAAAATTTCAATCATCCATTTTCAATATTTGACTACACAGAAATGCTGTAAGAGCTGCTGGAGACCACAGGTTTCAGATCACAATTGCACCATTTCACTGCAGCTTTCAATTAAAATGAGACATGTTCACTTCCATTCCCACCACCAAATCCCTCCTCAATACTGTGAATGGAAGCATATTCCAAAACCTGATTTTTTGATGGTTAGGAATCTTCATTTAATAGGTATTTTTCATCCAGTCGTTCTTCCCCCTGGTGTTGTTCTCTAAAAAAACTGTTTGATAAATAAATCTGTTACCTGTTATATCCAGGATTATTCCACAGTCTATTTCTGGAAAGTCAGTCTCCTGTAATGATGTGATTCTTCACTTTTTGTAATAACTATATATAGATCTTAAATATATCCAGAGTAACATGTCTATGTGGAGAGAAATGGACCCCATTAAACTTCCTTTACTACCTTTGTCAATTTTGATTTTTTTAATTTCCTTCCTGAAACAGATTCTCTTTTTTTCCTTTTTTCCTTTTTTTGCAATTTTTTGATCCCTGACAAAAGAGGGGATGTTTTGTGTCTTCATAGTGTGAAACACAGGTTTTCTTAGAACCACTTTTGCTTTTAGCAGGTGACACCATCTTTTAATTTCATAGCATGTCATTATATTAAAGTGTGTAATATCACTCCCATGGATAGATATACTTGTTATCGAAAACCAGATCCTACTAAATGGGTGAAAATTGCTTAGAGAGAAAAAAATCATATGTGTGATAGAAAACTTGCTAACTAAATAGAATTTTTAAAATGTGATATGGAAAGAGGAAAGTTCTTGCTCTACATTTAACAGCACCGTGGATCTCCTTGTAATCACAGAGCAGAATGACAGAATGACTCAATATTCTGAGCTGGAAGGAATCCACAGGGTTCATCAAATCCAACTCTTTATGTGAATGGCCTGTATGGGGATCAAACCCACAATCTTGGTGTTAGCAGCACCATGCTAATCAGGTTTTCAAGTCTGTTTTTTTCTGAGATGGACCTGGTGAGGATAGGCTGAGAGAACTGAAAAAGGGCATGAAGAGACAATTTAAAAAATTAAAATTGTATCTTTAAGAAACAGTATCATCTTAGCCAAATCTGAATATTTGTTAATTAACAATATGAATTAGTTTAGAAGTAAATGTTGAGCACTGTATTAGAGAATAATTGAAGCAGAGGAATCACAGCTGTATTTTTGTTAAGGACTACCACATAAAAATATGTAATATTTCTGTAGTTCTTCATAATTAAGCTGATCCATAGCAATGTAAGAACAAAAAGACTAATGTAAAAGTGTTAAAGCAGCTGCTGTAGGTTTCATCAGGAAAGGAGCCAGCCTGGAGAATCAGGGTTATAACAAGTTTCTTCATGGACCACAAATATGAGGCCAGTGGGGCAGAGCTAAAAGGTTTTTGATACTTGTCTTTCTAACAGAATTTAAAATAGGGAGTTTTAATGCTGTGGGAAAAATAAGTCAGAATGCCCTCCTTTTCAGTACTGCACCATAGGAGAATGTTTGATTAATGAGGAAGGTATTGATTTTGTGCAAGTTAAGATGATAAAGTTATGTTTTCTATTATTGCAAATTCAGTCTCTCTAAATCACCAGAGATTATGGGTTGTGAATTGATACAGTGCCTCCTCCCACACTTACTTGAATCACTCGGTTAACAGCTGTAGTTTCACTTCTTGTTCTTGACTGCTGAGAAATAGATCTAAATTTCTGAGCAAAGCAAAAGTTCATAGGTAGTATTTTTATTGTTGAGACTATGTATAATTACTTAGAAATATTTTAAGATACTTAAAGGAGGTGACTTTCAGACCCTTTTCAGAGAAAATGGAAGTAATTTTATTAAAGCTTGATTAATATTTTTACCAAACCTCTGTAACTTTAAATAGAAGGTCATTTAAATCTATAAAGCCAAGAAGGTAATAATGAAATAGAAAAAAAATTTCAAGTGGCTGTGCCAAAAGTGTGCTACTTTAGCAATGAATACATGTGTTATAATAAGATAAGGAGAGATTTGTTTATGATTATGAATATCTCTTTGTCATCAGAGATAAGCATTTCCTCATGACAGGGATTTTTGCCTGTTCATCTATCTGTCCCAAGCCCTCACACAGGGCTGCTCATCATCTCTCTATCAGAAAATCTTCAATGAATATTGATACAGTGGAAAAGAACCAAATGATTTTTCATGGATTTTCTTGTTATCTCCCTTTTCAAATGTATACATTTCAATTTGTCTTTTGTTTCGGAGACTGAAGAAATGTTAATGACTTGGGGACAGTATAACATCACAGTGAAAAAAAATCCAGATTTCAAAAAAGTATATCGCATGAAGAGGACTGTAAAGGTGTTAGTTAAAAAAAAAAAACCAAACAAGCCACCTCCAAAACAGATTTTTTTTTTTTGCTAGGAAAGTACTGTTTTTGGTGTTTATAGAACAAGACAACTTCAATCTCTTAATATTGTTCCATCAACTCACTTCAGCTTCTAAATTTTTCATGTAATTTGAAATCTTTAAACATAGTTTGCATTCTCTTTCTATCTCTGTGCAGTAGTGGATACTGCTATTGCTGTTACTAATAACTATTAATAATAAACTCCTATAAGTATTGCTGTTCTGGCAGGGCAAGGAAAGGACTCCATGTAATTTATATCATCCTATATAGTTAAACATTTTGATCATGTGAGTAGAAAAATAACTGTAAACCAACAAGGCAAAATGGGAAGGCACTCTGTTCCCTGTCATGTGCTCCTGTGCCCTGCAATGCTCTCTGGGCATCGTTCAGGTTAAAAAGTAGCCACAGGTTAGCTGAATAGCTGATGTTTCATGACATAATAGCTGATTCTGATGAGGAAAGTTGAAAATTTAGTTAGTAAATACATTTATTTTGATTTTGCAACCATAGTCTGCATTATAGCCACCTCCATTAGCAGCAACAATAAAGTGCCAGTTAAATGCCCACAAGGAATATAAAGAGTGTAGCTTGCAGATATACTGATGCTGAAGAAACTTATGCTCTTGACCTCATTTTCTGAGTATCAGACCTCCGATTAAGACAATCTGTGTTTTTTATATCTGAATTCTGCACATGTATGGAAACAGAATTTTGGTGTGTTTTTATTTGTTTATTTATTTATTTAGTTAGTTAGTTATTTTCATGAAGCAACTATTCTGCATGGGCACTACTTTCCCAAGAAATGAAGGGTAAGAGTGTGGTAAAGCTTTGTCTTGAAATAATAGCAGGGAGCATGTTTGGGGGAACCCTTAGGACATTCAGAAAAAACTACTTATCCAATATAGATATGTATTATCAAGTGCCTAGAAGGATTGTGTTCTGATCCAGATCCTTTTCAGGATCTTGCATTGGACTCCGGATTTTGTAGAACTTGATAACAGATCCAGCAAAGCTGAGAATGCCAGGAGTGCAACAGTCTTTAGTTGGCAGACCATCAATTGACTGCAATAAACCATCTATTATTATTATGATTATTATTATTATTATTATTATTATTATTTTTAATGACTTCTGCACAAATACAAAAATCATGTAGTCCCAGTGTAATTTTGAACATGTAGCTAATAACAAAGCTACCATAATACCAGCTAAAGAATAAAGATACAAATCCTCCATTCATTTCTTGAATGCTGTTCTTTTAGTTTTCTCATGCTTCTGTTTATAACTCTGTGCAAGTAGGTTAAGCAGTTTGCAGTATGACTTAGATAATGAGCTAAATACTCTAAAATGTGATTGTCAAAGAATGGCACCCTACTTTCCATTCTCATGTGAATTACCCAGAGATGCAGACAAGCTTAGGCAGATAAAAAAATCTGCTACATGCAACTTTGAGATGGACTCTGTGGAGCAGTCAGCCACTAGAAACAAGAATTTTGAGTCTGATGATCTATTTCTTTAATCAGCATGAGGATTTATTTGGTATGTTTCCTGACACAGGATATACAATCTGATAATCCTTAGCTAACAAACTGGCTGTGGCACTATGCTCTTGCTGCTGATGTGCACTGCATACAGATTGCTTAAACTAAAATTATCTCTTCTTCTTGTATTCTGATGTGTGCTTTACAGAGACAAAAACAGACTAATTCCCCTGTGCCAGCTGTATTGTTCACTTTGTTAGGCACCTAACCAGAATTCATAATATGATCATTACAACTTAAAAATGGAAAAAAAATATTCAGTATAAATACATCTCCTAATGAATACTCAAATTGAACTGGGTTAAAACACATTGCTTATTAAATATTACTGTAAATGGCACTAAGTGATCTCAGAAAGAATTATTGCTCCTTCACAATATTATTTTGACCATGTGTAGTCCCTGATGCTATAAGTGTCTTGTATTCTGAATATGTCTGTCTGTGGTTCCACACAACGCTGGAAAAAGATTTTCATCTTCTCTTCAGATCTTGAACTGATTAGGAACAGAAGTGTTTAATTAACTTTTCTTGTGGACACATTCCCCTTTATAGAGCTATGTAATAAGAGAAAGGAAGGAGGTGGGAGGTGTTAGACCCCGTGGAGTTTTTTGCCATAGCTATGAACAGCCAGCCTTTGTGCAGAGGATTTTTCTGAACAGTTGTTTTCAACTCTGGTGAGATGTCAGGCAGATGCTCTAGAGACGACCAGTAGTTGTAGATCAGTGCTGTAGAACAAGATGACAGAATTTATCTGTGACAAGCAAGTAAAAAAGTGACAATCATGTAATTGGTTTCTTAAAACCACACTTAAATGGTGGTGGTTATTGTTGGGAGGTTGAAACACAGGTCAGGGAATTGTCATCAATTGAATGATGTTCCTTGCTAGTGCAAGTAAAATTTTTTGGTGCCTTTAGAAATTCTTCAATTTAAATACTTTTTCATGCTTCAAATGTGACACCGTGTACAAGCTGAGAAAAAAAAACCAAAAACCAACAAACCACCATCATAATGAGAGGGAGGGAGATTGTTCATTTGACCAATTAGACAAGTGATTCTTGAGTTCTGACTGCTATGCTGAACTCTGAGATGAATGCCAAAACTTTTCCAGCCCAGTGGCAGTTTCATTTACACCCTAGAATATGATAAATGTTTTCACTTGTTATGTAGAATGTAACCTTCCATATAGTGTTCAGAAGAATAATAAATCAGCATTTTTAGGTATTTGAAGGTGCTATCTGAAAAGTAAAGATTATTGTTTCACATTTACAGTTTCCTACTGAGAAATAAGGAAGACTTAGCTTTTATTAAATTTTTGCAGATACTGTATCTATGTAAATAATAAATGTTGCTGTACTGTTACTTGGCAGCCAGGTGAAATACTTAACAGTTTAAGAAAATGTTTAATATTGAGTGACTATATACCTGTTAATAAACTTCCTAAAGCTTTCTAATTACACAGAAATCACAGCAAAGTTGATGCTTCCAAGACAGATTGTTACAAGATAATTCTAATAGATCATTAGATTATCTGTGCATTTTAAAATGATCCTGAAGCATTTCCAATGTTTTTATATCAGTCATTTCAACTCCAAGTCCCCCGATTTACCTTCTTCAATATACTTTTCATACTATTACTATTGCCAATAATGTCTCAAGTCTAAGAGAGAAAACACCTACAATCTATATGAAATTTACTAAGCATATTTATCATATAATAAAAACAATAAAATACCTTTCACATTATTAGGAAGACCATTGCTTCTTTTTAGCCTTATTTATATTTTTAAAATATTCAAGCAGTCAAGAGAGGCAAAACTTCTGTTGAAATCTTTGGATTTGCTCATGAGTTTTCTTGTTTAGTTTCCATTAACCTGGCATTTTGGACTGGGGGGAAAGGAGGAATAAAATTAACATGCGTTCCCTGTGCTGATTGAAAGTCTTGAGCCTGTGGAGTTCTATGCTGTCACTGCTTGAGGAATTGTCCTGATTGCCAAGGTTACACAACCCGACTTTCCAACATTTCTGAACAGTGCTTTTGGTTGGATTTTCTGTTTGTTTGTTGTTTGGGTTTTAGTTGTTGCTTTTTTTTTTTTTTTCTTATTTCACTCTGAGGAGAAAGACCAGGAATTTTTGGGAAGAGTTGTGCTACTGTGTTTTAAAGAGAATAGGAATGTACAAGTCAAAAACACAAGGGTAGATGGTTCTGAGGCTGTTGTCCAATTCTTCTTAGCAGCCAAAAAATATTCAGTGTTCTGGATCTGTGTTTCAGAGAGTACTTTAAAATACAGAATATTTTATTTAATTTCAGGAAGCTCTCTTTTATTCCTAATGGCAATCCCCTAAAATTTAAAAGCCTATAAAATCTGCCATTACACGGAAGATTTAGAGAAGAGGGTAGTGTAGTACTTCTAAATACTGCACTGGTAATTAGATACTGGATGGCATAACTACTGCTGATTATTGACTTCTCTGTTCTTCATATACTCTAAGTGCTTAAAGGATAACAGAAAATGTCACTGCTTTCCCTGAAGGAAATTGGAAAATCTAATTTGTCTTGCAATCTTTCAGTGAAGCTAAAGACAATAAATCAGGAAGTATATTTTCTGCTCTTAACAGACACTGACATGGACTCCACGTGCTTGCAAAGCAGCTGTCAGTGAAGGCAGCATTTTATACTGAACAGCACTTCTGCAAAATCACAAATGATGTTAGTTAAGTTTTACTTCATGATACGGAGCTGATATTCAAAAAAATACAGACTATAAACGTGTGTAGTGGATGTATTTCATGGATGTTTAAGTCCTTCCTCATTATTGAAATATCTTTCTCACCCTGGCCTCAATGAAATCTGAATTCCACAGCAAGCTGAACTTGAGTATTCTTCCAGTGTAACATTTCCTCAAGCATCCATACCTAATTCAAAGTAGTAATTATGAGATTTACATATGTATGTTGCCTTTTTTCATGAAGAATCCTCAAAGTTTTTCATATTATATTAGCAAAATTTCAATTAATGCCTGAAAGGCAGCCCTTCCCAAGGACTGTGACTGTTGTCTGACAGTGAAAATTGGAATAAAACCATTTATCTTTAGTACTGAAAGTATAGATAGCAGGACTGTTAATGGTAGGCAGGACAGACTTCACTGATCAGGTTCAGGGCATGGCTGGACAAGTGTATCAACCAGACCAGCTTATAAGCAGAGAAAAACTGAAAGGCAAAAAATACTAAAGAAATCATGAAGTAACAAAATAGTATTTGTCAGACCTTTGGAAAAAATACCAAGGTTGGAATCTGAAGAGGAATGCATTAGGACTCTGCAATATTTGTAAAGTGTTGAACAGAAGCGTATGTGTAAAACTTGTATTTACCTTGCCCTGTTTGTTTTCTTTTTCTCATATTTATGTTCCTTCATTTTCAGGATGTTTTGCTCTATGTGGGGAACTCAACAATGCCATTATGCATACAACAAATAACTCTGTCCTTGGGTATCTCCTTGCTATCAAATCTCAAAGTACCGACTATGCAGATGCTATAATTATTTGAAAGGCCACTTATATGCTAGGACTTGTTTGCTCCTTCCTCTGCTGAGTGAGAGTAGTTTGTTATAAATGCTGAGGAAGCAAAAAAAATTGTTTTGATTTCCTTCTTATGAAAAAATTCCATACTAGAACTACATTATTCATAATCATAAATTCTTAAAATGCTCAACACTCAGAAGACTACGAAGCACCAGAAAGTTTTCTGAGAATGCATTGCATAAAACCAGATATATGATATTAAGGATAATTTTGCACTGATGTTCTCTACCTTTTTTGCTATGTATGTATATATTGTTTTTAATATATTCTCTGATAACTATGACCATTCATACTGTGAAATGGCTCATAATTTGTAACTTGTTCCTATAGTTTTAGCAGGCCTACATTCCGCTACTTATTTAGGAAGAAATACAGTAATTTATCCTTACTTAATTATTTAAATTTTGGCTGGCATATAGTATATACCAAGGACAGCTGAAATAAAAACAGAGATAAAGGAATTCTGATATAACAAAATGCCTTTTAACACAGAGCTTTGGAAGATTATTAAGACTGGGATAAAAAGGGTATGAGATTAGTTTTCTGCAATATTAATGTTTGTTGCAGAAAAGACTTGTATAGTTTTTATGCATGTGTGGAGTTGGTGACTTTAAAGTAAGCAATGTGATGAGGGCTAAAATTCAGGGAACAAGGAGTGAGAAGCTGTGATGCCATTATACTGCTTTTCCAGAGACAGGATTTGTGGAGAGTTGAGTAAACAGGGGGAAGACTAGGGCAGCAGTCCAGGGGAGCTTGGTGGAAAGAAAAGCTGAGAAGTACTTCTTCTGCTGTGTGAGGAGCCCAAGAAGATTGCTCATGAGATTCCACAAAAATGAGAAGGTCACTGAATTGCATGCACCTCACCAAAATTCAGGTTAATTATGAGCTTAGTGGAAAGCAACCCCTCCATCTCTTCTCCGGACTGTATTTCTATATTGATAAAGTTACATGCCTTTATTGCACACTGTACATAGATAATTTTGATATTTCATCTTTGAGTTTGGTAAAAGATCCCTGGTGAGTGCTCTCTGGCTCTGGTGGCGTGCTATCCTTCACTTGGCCTGTGTGTACTCTCTTCTGCAGGATTCCCTAGTTAGGACCTTGATGATTTCTTCCTCAGAGAACACATTCAGAGAATTCACTTGGCTTCTTCTCAATAGTCTTGTCCTTTCCCTGTATTGCCTTTATGCCATGAATAGCAATTGGCATTATACACATTTTGGCAGGTTTTATTTTTTTTTTTCTGAGATGTTAGAAGAAGAATATATAACTAGTTTTGATACTTCTGTCTACTTATTCCTCGAACTCTTTTTTCAGCCTTGATCACTATATTATTAAATTTAAACCACTGAGGTTTTTGATCCTTTCTTTTTTTTTTTGGGAGGGGGGAGCGGGGGTGAGATTTTATTATTTTAATGTTATCTTCTTATTTCTATCTCATGCACAGTATTCTAGCTTCTGTGTGGAAATATTTCTGGGTAAATTTCTGTAAACCTTCCCTTATTAAGTGAAAATTCCAGATTTCAAAATTTAAAAAACCCTCTCTAAAAGTACAAGACCAGCTCCTTATTTTAAAAAGTTTATGAAAATTTCTCTCAGATTTTATGAGCAAGACCCCTTCCATACCAGAAGTATTTTGAGTGTTGAAAAATTTTGCAGAGGAGAAACAAACAAAATCTAAGAGTCCATGAGCACATACGTGAAGAGTAATGGGATAATTTAAATCATAAAAAAATTATCTTGAAGGAAAGTAAGTGTAGAGAAAGCAAATGATGCTAGCCATAACCTTCAAAAGTCACTTCATGGTGTCTTTTTCCCAACTTCACCCTTCCTTGAATTTTAAAATTTAAAACTTTTTGAAATTCACTTGCTAAACCATCTTAAGGCTATTTTTGCTATTTCAGCAATAAATGAATTACAGCATATTGTCCTTTTGTAGCATAGCAAAGTTGGTGTGGGCTGTTGGGTATTTTTCTTAATAAGCTTAAATAGTTTCCTGTATGCTGACATTCCCATACTTCTGGTTTCAGAATGCTCAAAATTCTCAAGTTTGTTATAGTTTATGCTTGTATTTATTATATGGTATGGATGTAATATTATGTTAATAAATCTTGTCATATTTGCATAACTGTTCCCAAGAGAAAAGTGTCCAAGCCAAAGGCGTGAGTCAAAGTATATTCCTCCCTCTCCTACTTTATTTGTATTTGTCCAGACAGTTACCAAACCTCTTTGCAGTGCACTGGATTCGTAGCCTGAGTGATGTAAAATACTGCAGGAGATGGAAAAATGCAGTGAATTGCCCTTTAAGACTGCAGAAACTGTAAGACCTTACAGCTATAGCTGTCCTATTTTTATCATCTTAGAGACTGTGTTTTGAGCAGTGAATGCATTTCAACGTATTCACAGTATGATACTCCTTATCTGTAGATCTTTGGGGCTTAAGGGTTCTAAGAGTGTTCTATTATTTTGTAAAATAATACTGAACTAGATGATGATGTGAATTATGCATATTATGCTGGAGACAAAGCATATTTCCTGGGTTTTGTGGGACCCATAGTAATAATACTGATCCACTTGTACGACAATAGATAATTCTGTTTTCTAGTATTGAAAAATGCAAGTTTCTGTGTCATCAGTGCAGGGAAATACACTGGTAGCCTGTGCACAATTGCACTGTTGTCAAAGAGTCCTGGTGGAGTCTGAAGACTAAATTTACCTGATATCATCAATGTGCCTTACAGTTTCTCATATCTGTTTGTCTTAGTCTCCCTGAAAGGCAGAAGACAAAATCACAGTCATTAAACCTTCATACTTGGGAGAATTCCAGAAAGAAGAAAAAGGCTTGAAGTTTATAAAAAATCATATGAAAGAATGCAAAGAGGTGTCACGAGAAGGACCTGTGAAGTACATTGGCTTTGTTGATGTGAATTTACAGAGTCTAATATTTAGAGGATCAGTGCACTTTGTGCATTGTAGATAAATTCAAGAAATGGAAGAAATGTTTACAATTAGTCTGAAGTCTAACCTCTGTAGTATGAAGTAAATAAGTTTATTTCTTTTATAATTCAGTACCCAAAATTGTAAAACATAAACTATTTTCTTAAAGAGACTTTGAGTGAGAATAATAGTTAAATATGTGGAAAGGAGAGGACAGAATTATAGTACCACAAATAAAAAAATTATTATTATTCAACTGTTATTCTTTTTATTTCATGTACTCATGCATCTTTGCAGGAAAGAGAGACAATCATTGGCAAACCATTGTCAGCCATTCCTTACAGATTGCAAGGTACATTTTTTTGTTGTTGTTCTGAACAGTTGGGATTGGTTGACTAAGAAAATGGAAAACAGAGGATACATTAATATGATGGTTTTTAGAGATTTAGATGAAATGGGCTGTAGTATTTTAATATGTTTAGGCATACTAAATTTTCATGTAAGGAAGCTTTTCTGTGCCAGTGCTGTGAGTAAGCATAGGCTGCCTCATGGGTTCTCATGGATTTTAGCAGCACAGGACCAAAGTAGGTTTGTGGATCACGTGCTGGAAACACTGTTATCTGTCTAACTGAGTACCTAGGGAAAGAAATTCTTATCTGGAGAGCTGAAAGTAAGAGGACCGAGGACAAAAGATAAGCCAGATGGCAGAACTGGGAGAAACTACTGTGAAGCAACTGTGATGTTTTTCAAGAAACGATCCATGCACAAGAGAAGGTACAGAAGAAAGCAAGAAAATGTGGGAAGTCAATATAATGAATATAATAGAGAAACTGATAGAGAACACAACAGTAATAAAAGATGAGTGTAACAAAGGAGGCTGAGTTACAGGAAAGTGAAGTTTTATTTTGGTTTGCTGGCCATTGGAACTAATGTTAATTTTTTCTTTTCAATGCAGTTTGGTTCCCACTGTTTAAGTTTGGTGGTGGTTTTTTGTTGTTGTTTGTTTGTTTTTATGTTGGTTTGGTTTGTTTGTTTGTTTTGTGGTTTTTTTTGGTTGGCTGGAAGTTTTTTGTTGGTTTGATTTTGTTTTTTTTTCCTCAAGACGTAAAGGCTAGGGCACAGCTGAGGTGTCTCTGGAGCTTATTTGGGCTCTGGTCATCTCAGAAGGCAGTAGTATGGTACATGTCTCTCTGCCTCTCTACTGCTCCAGAAGGAATCCATGCAGCCATGCAGTTATTAACTGTGCCTGGAAGAAATTATCCAGGACCACAGTCGTCTTCTTTTTTTTTTTTTTTTTTGCACTCTCATTATTTGTCATTATGGAATATGCTTTCCTGCTTGCTGGACTGCTGTGTATATCACGTTTCCATTCACACACGTGTGAAAATGTTCAAAGAGTCCCAATTGTGCCTTAAGCCTGAATGCTCAGTGAGGCATGTATTGGTAGTGAAAGCTAAATATACTGGAACATAAGAGGGACTGAACAGCACAGCATAGTCTAGCAGGATGCATGTGCAGCATGGGGTACAGAAAGGCTGACTATGACAGCATTTGGCATGGGCTACAGATTTAGGAATGCAGCTGCTGAGGAATTCAGTAAGCAAGTAAGCTAAAAAAAGCAAGGCAGGATTCGGTTGACTTTTTGTTTCTGAGGAACCTCACCAGAATCAAGAATTCTCCTTAAAATACTGACCTTGAAAACACCACAAAGAACATACCTCCATAATTTCCAACTGACTCTAAAATCCAGAATTATACTTCTATGTTGTAGAGTTACATGAGTTCTTATTACCTAAACAAATAGGAAGGAAGATTAATGAACAACAGCTTATACAAGGCTGATTTTATGGACTCTCTGTAAAGGCTCACTTTAATTTTCTTTTTTTTTTTTTAATGCATTGACAAAGATAAAACTGAAATATAAGAGGAAGTGTGTTCTTTTTTCTCAGAACCTGGAAGTGCATTTTCTTCGGGTGGTACCAGCTTGCTTAGTATAAATTCATTCCAGTGCCCTAGATAATAAGGATTAAAATATCTGAGTGAGCTAACAATACCAATAATAGAGACCATAAATAAAGGTTTATCTGTTTTACTATTATATAAATACTAGATATAAGTCTAGGTATCTGCTTAGATCTGTTAGATATAGTTAGGATATAGATATCTATATCATTGTGGGAACTTTCTTGATCTAAGTGAGAATATTAATATCTTAAAATCTTTTCACTCTACCTACCTTTTCTTTCAATATTTTTAAGGACACCATTAAATTTCAACATGGAAAAAGCAAGAGGGAGAAACCTTTTGGAAATAATTTCTTTACAGAGTTTGGGACATTAAGATTAAACTAAGTAATATTAAGACATTTATAATTCTTTGGGCTTGCCTTCATTCCAATAGATTTTACTAATTTTAATGATGCAAGTGTCAAACAATCCTCCCAGGTACTGTGCACATAAAATCCACTTGTGAATGCTTATCCCAAAACACCTGATTCATGAGTGCCACAGGGAGCACCAGTTTCAGATGGTGTATTCTCTTACTTTGGATATTTGCTCGAAATGATACAGGGAAAAAAATAAAAGAAAAAAAAAAGTGAAAACCTTGCTGCTGTCTAAATATAGTATCTAAAAAGCAAAGGGCCCTAGTAATTTGCCTGGGTATTTTGTTTTAGAAAGCACAGGCAATGCATTGAGTGAATTCCTGGTATTGAAGCACTCGCAGCAAATGCACAGTAGAAACAAGTTTTTTCGTGACTGTTTATAAGGATCAGTTCAGCAGCAATTACACAGAATATTCAGATTGCCTCAGTTTGAAAAAAGCATGCTATACCTCTGGCCTCTGGTGTGCTTTATCAACATAACATGATTATAAGACGATAAAGATACGCCTCTCTGTTTTAGTCCTCTAAGAGAGGTTTTTCCTCTTTCTACACTTAGACCAGGGTGGTGTAGTAATACTGTCTCCAGGTGTGGATTTGGTAAGTCCTCTACTAGAATAAGCAGAGTGCAAAGATCAAACAGCACAGTGGATTTTTTTCCCCTCATTTCTTAGTTTATTGGCTCTCAGAGAGAGGCACATCAAGTGTGAATGTGCATTGTGGAATTTGTGGTTTGTTGCATGAAAATTCTTATGGCCCTTGGTTCCTTAACGTAAAACCACAAAAACGTTTAGAACCTGTTACAGAAGCAAACAAAAGGAAGAAATCCAGTGGACAGGAAACAGTCTGCTGACACTGAGATTGTGCTTTAATGGGCAGAGGGAGAAACCAACTAACTTTTTTTCCACTTTAGTTAGGTTCTGTGTGTAGAAATGGCATTTGTAGAAGCTTTTCAGTGCTGTGAACCATCACTGAATGTCAGCTGGCTCTTGTGCTCTTTCTGCTTGAAATATGCTGAACTTTGGGGAGGGAGATGTTCAAGGGCAGCCTAAATACTTCTGCAGGGATATCATGATGTGTTTACATTTTATGGAAGTTCTCTCCATTAGAGAAGAGAACTGATTTTAGTCTCCACAAACTTCTACAATGTTCAGTTCTTTGAGCTGATATGAGGAATTAATTTCCTTCTTCCCATCTCCCTAAGCAGAAGTAATCTGAGTGCTTCTCTTGTTTTCCTTGTCTGACAGCTATGAAGTAAAACCGCAATGACAGAGCTGCACAATATAGTACAAAATTACTGATGTTCTAATTTTTTTTAGTGGAAACTTTTTTCACAGTGAACCAATCTTCCTATAATACATATCTCTCATTCTACAGAGCTTAGAAAGATTTCTGTTTTTCAGAGTGTATTTTAGAAATACATCATAATTCACTCTGGCGTGGTTTTGGGTTGGTATTATTGACAGGTCATTCTGAATGTTACCTTTCATGTGTTTATAGTTTATCAATAGTTTAATTTATCCCAGTGTTTTTTCTGAATGTTGAACTTCTGCCATTTGGTTTACATTTCTGTGTCCTTTTCTCATTTTTTAAAAGTGCCTTTCCTGTTTCCCGTGGCTTTTTAGAGAGAACTACTTATGGCTTTGAGTTTTCATTGACAGTTTGATACAGTATTCTGGATGCAGCCTATCATGCCCAGTTACTGATGAAAACATCTAATTTACCTATATTTGCTTCAACCTGTTCTGTCCTTATCCATTATTTCCCCCTTAAATACAGGTGTGAAAACTAATAGCAAGTCATAGCTGACTTCTTAATGCATATTGATTAATATGAGACAATAACTACTTTTAAAGTGTGTTAGGAGTTTGGTTTTAAGCTGGATTAACAGCCTAATTTTAACCTCAGTTAATTCAAAAGATATTTCATAGAGCTAAAAACTGAAGTTAGTAATTAACCTAAATCATATAACTTATGTTTCTTGACTTGGCACAGGAGCCATGTACCATCCTCTAGCACATACTCAGATTTCACATGTAAACTCAGTTTGAGAGCTATTGTTTTCCTGCATTCTCAGTACTAATGCTGTTTTGAAATGGTTTTTTTTTCATCAGTTGGATTCAATAAGACACATTTTTAACCTGGTATTCTTCTCCCTGTATTCGTGGGATGGTTTTAGAATGCTTCACTGCAGTATACCAGGATTTGAAACATAGGACCTCATCAGCATGAAACAGTTTCTTCCTAGACTGAATCATGTAGTACTGTTCTCTGGGGGTAAAACATAAAAAGAGAAAAGGTCCCTGCCCTTTTGATTTACTACTGGACTGCAATTTTCATATCTTTCCTTAACAGGTGTGTCTATATAAGGTTCTAGGAAGTAGTCAATGTCACTTCCTCTACATCATATTCTATCCTTTCTGTTCCCTTGTATTCATGTCTTTCCTGGAAGAAGAAGAGGTTACTTTCCTAACTTTTGAAGCTTTTGTCATGTTTGGGAGCAGATGTGTTGTGTCTAGGTGTGTTAAGCAGTATTCTCAATTACATGTAAAATATATAATTCAGCTTGAATTCTTTCCAAGCAATTTGAGAAAAGTCTGTGAAAGTAACAGTGTGGCTTGAGTAGTGTTGTCCACAAGAACTACTTACAGCAGTTTCAACTGGACTGTTTCAGAGCTTAATGAATGCAGGTTTTTCACAGACCGCAAGACTTCGGAACTCTCTCCTTGACATTTGATCAGTGCTGAATGATCTGAAAAAGAGGTTCCATTCATAGCTGTGCAAAACATGTTGAGTTTATAAACTTTTTTAAAAGACTTTAATCTACTTGCCTTTATGTTCATTGAATTTTTGTTTGTGTTTGGATTCAGCTGGATCCCAGAACTCCAAGTAAAATACTTGTTTCACCCAATTTCACACTGCAACCATGCAAAACCCACAAATTTCTGACAGGTTTTGATGTGAAACCATAACATATCTTGGCCCAAGTTCATACAAAAGCTATGTGAGCCTTTCAGTTAATGTGGGCTGTGTTCCCAGTTTGTAATGAAACATTAAACCAAGCAGGTTTTTTGCATGACTTTATATATGTTGTACATGTTTTGTTTAGAACCCATGTCAAAACATTTCCGATACCTTAAAAGCAAGTCTGTTCTTTATAGCCTTCAGTGTATAATTGCTTTTTCAGCTGAAATCGGAGGAAGATGTTGAGCTGAAGCCCTTTGAAGGGAAGCTGCTGCCAGAATGTCTCCTATTTAGTTACTGTGGTTCAGAATCTCATTCTCTCTTTCCTCATTAGTCCATTTGTTTCAGCATTAGTCTTTGTTCATGATTTCATGGGAAAGAGAAATAGGGCCCTGGATATTCTAATGTGGTTTTGGTTCAGCTGTCAGCTGGGTCATGGCCCACTCATTGGTTCAAGGTTTTAGTGGGACAGTTATAAATTCTTACTTACTTTGGGTCCAGTGTATCAGTAATCTGTTATCTTCTTTCTGTTATTACAAATATTATGCTTATTAAGCTTGGACAGAGAAGTCTTCTAATGGAGAGTGGGAGAAGCTAGTCAAACAAAGGGCTTTGATTCAATTTTTTTTTTGTTATCCAAACAGTGTGAAATTTCGCATATAATATCAAGATAAAGCAAAAGCTACAGGTATTTTCACCATTGAAAAAAATATGATCCAATTCCATGAATCGTTATCCATATATTCTTTTTTAATTTTTTTTTCCTGTGCTAACATCTACAAAGATTTCACTGATTATGAAATATATTATCTTTGTTATTTTCTTTTAAATCTATGTCAGTATTACATTCCAAACTAATTATTTCTGCCAAGAGTTCTATAGAAAACTGTGCCAGTCTCTACAAATCTTGTGGCATTTAAATTTGATTGAGTAAGGCTTTAACAATTTACAATTTTATTCAGTTTATAAAAGCAGGTATTTGTTTTACCTTGCAAAGATGCTAATTTCTCTTAGACTCAGAAAAATTTTTTTTTTTTAATTACTAGGATTTTTTTGCAATTTTCTGTTGGACTAAAAGTAAGTAAAAATGACATGCATTTGTTATGAAAAAAATCTTTTTATTTAGGAAAATCTCTTCTCGAAGCTATCACTAATGGTCATTGTGACTATAAGACTTGACACTTTCAGTGCTTTTCAGCTTCAGAGATCCCCAAATACTTGAGAAGTTTGATTGTCCTTAACCACACCTTTCATTTGGAGAAGCATAGGGAGGAGTGGTACTTTGCACATCCTGTGTTCCATAGCAGGCTAGTTGTACCTAATCCACCCCATACCTTAAAAGCAGTGAAAAAATGGGGAATGGGTTACATTCAACTCATCACAGGTACCCATGGAAGCCAGTGCTGTAAGGAGCAGTGAGAAACATCTTAAATGAATTTAATAGTGGAGATATAATTGGAGGATGATTTTTTTTTTTTTTTACTTGACACTGCTGGAAATGCCTTTCATAGTTTCCAGTTTATCTTTAGTCTCAGCTCAGGCCTTTCACTGTGTGCTGCTTGGGAAGGAGGCAACCTTCTGCTTTTGCAAGTACAAAGGATCTCAGCCTGTTGCCTGTTCATACATCCATTTTTTAACATGTAGTAACACTTGCTAAGTTCAGCAAAACAAGAATTGAGCTTAAAAGCACATAATAGGGGTTTCTGGTGGTTTGAAACAAGCAGTCGTGAAACCTGCTTATCTTTTTAAGTCTCTTAGCTAAAATAAAGCCAGCATTGTTTAGAGGAAGAGAATCCTGTTACTCATAAGTCTCTATAAAATTCTGTTATGAAAAGCTCACAGGGGTAAATTGCTGTTAGTGGTTGTAAGAGGTGAGAGTTTCAGCTGTGGAATCTATTTATTGCACAGCAATGGAGTTTGAGTAGCATGTAATGATGAACCATAAAGAATATCAGGCTGGTATTTTTCCTTCTCTCTATCAGCAGGTAAGATTCCATATACTTTCCCTTTTTGATGAATGCTAAAATTACTCTTCAGTGCCATTCATGAAGGTAATTTACACAGGTTATGTTGCTTACAGTAATTCTTGGGGTAATACTGAAGTATTTTGCTTCTGTTTTACTAAACATTTCAGTGTTGCCCATAAGTCTGTACATAAGAACACTGTGTTCTACTTGATCTCTCATTCCTATATATCCCATCTACTTGTATATTTTGGTTATCATTTGAGTAGATGTGGTTGCTTTTCTTCCTATGCATCAGAATGCTGACCCTGCACCAGGTTCAGTGTAAAGAGAGTTTTAATGCTGATTTTAGTAAGCAAGGTCTAATATCTGATCTCATAGTATTGTTTATCCCACCTAACTAATAGCCTATCGTAAAAAGATGCCACAGAAATCAAGGGTGTTCTGCTTTGTGACATTGTTTTGCCCCTGAAGAGAGAAAGAATGTACAGGAAACTAAACATTAGGTTCTTCATTTGCTCAGGTTAAATACTAACTATACTGCACCAAAAATGTATTGGGTTTTTTTTTTTCTTATGGCATTTAGATTGAATTCCAGGAATTTCCTGTTCCTTCTTTGACCCAGGTCTTAGAAGGAAGACAAAGGAGGATAGAAATAAAAAAGTACTCAGCTATGCCAGCATCATCAAAATACAGATTTGCTTCAGCTATCTCCAGTAGCTCTTTCTCAGGCCTGTGGGATCCATGGTTCCTTTGCATTCCCCTTGTGAGCACATCTTTCAGGACTCTCCCTGTAGCATTTGCTGCACAGGAAAACCCTATAGCCTGTTGCCACCTCCATTATCGTTTCCTGCTCAAATGATATTGTCAAGGGGAGACCCAAAGTGATCAAACTGGTTCCTCTACTCATGTCATTTACTTTTGATACAGTACCTCAGCATTTGTGTGAGAGCTATTGTGAAAGACATGCTCCAATGAATGACTTCTGCAGAGCATAGAGGTAAATTTAAACTCTTGCAGGGCTATACTCTTCCTTTCCAATACGGTGGCACAGTGGGATGCAGGCACAGGCAGCATCTGCCCTTCTGAGGCTGAACTGAATTATTGTGCCTACTCTGTACTGTATACTATGGATCATATTCCAAACATTGTTTTCTGTTCCCTGGATGACTATTTGCAGTTTGAGAGTGGATTTGAGTTGTTTTGGTTATTATTAATATTATCAATATGGCTCCTATAGCTACAGTTTTAAAGGAAGCCTCACCACATCTACTTACTATATGTAGCATGTGAACAAACCATAAACAAGTAGATGTTTGATGATAATTATTTCATTTGTCTGTAGCAGAACTTAACAATTATTGTGATTGTGTTATTAAATGGAACTCTTCAGTCAGCTCATAATAAGTAATATGATTTAGGTATTCAGTAAAGTATCAGAAAAAACCACAGCGTACCTTCCATGTGTACACAACTCTAGTTTGATGATTAGTTCTCTTGGGATTGCTACTGACTGGAGCAGTGTACTGTAATTACATAACTAAATTATAACCAATCTGAAAAATGTAATACTGAATTATCTTAAAATACTCTAAACCAAAAACCAATCATGCTGAGAAACTAATAGGCCAAACCAAAAATGATAATCTGCTACTAATTACGATGACATGAAGACAGGCAATTAAAAACTAATCACTAGCTGACTTTTTCATTTTTAAAAAAGGTTTTGATGCAGTTCATTAAAACTGATTTTGTTTTCAATGTTTACTGGCATTTTGTTAAAATCTAGTGTTAAAGAAGGCAATTTAAAGGTTTAAATCTGGCACACCCTGATACTTTGTTTATTTCATACTAAATTTAATTGCACGTGCAGTATACAACAGTTACGAGACAGAAGCTTTGCTAGTGAGTTGGCCCATATATTGAATTTACTCACTTATTTAAAGTGATAGATTAAGTCTAGAATTCTTTTTGCCAACTTTGCTCAGAACAGTAGCTATTTGAAAACTTGGCAGTAGAACCATGGGTAAAACACTGGCATGATATTCTTCAAAAAGCAATATAGGAGTATAATAAAAGGGGGTGTTGCTTGCTTTAGGAATTAAGTCTTAATTCTCTGCTAGTTTTTATTGTTTTGTTCAACTTGTTACTCTTAGTGACATTAGTTATAATTTTCTATAAACTATTTGAATGCATTTATTGTGACAGATGGTCAGACTTCTTGTCCAGTAGGTGTTTTTACATGATGATTAAATGTTGCTGACATGGTGAATGGCATTTCATAACTTTTATCTTTTAGAGGCATATGGAGATTTTTATTCTATTCAGTTTCATGTGAATAAATAAAATAAAATATAGGAAACTTACTTCTTCAGGTGCTTGGGCTGTTTTAATTGCCATACAACTAAAATTTTCAGGGCTATCCTAAATATGGGTGCAGATACACACTGTTGTGTGTCTGTTTCCCATTGACCAAAATTAGTGTAAGCCAGTTGTTTTCTGGCCTGCACATATAAAGAACCCAAATTTAACACAGAAATGATGGAAGCCTTACTTTTTGTGGTGCACAAATTCCAAGATAACTATATTTACAGAGTTTGAACACATTCTTCGCATTTTTGAAAATCAATGATCATTTCTATTTTGTAATCATAAAGACAGCCAAAGCAGCATGTGTTGACTACAGCTCAAAAATCACAAAACTAGCAGTTAGAAAAGAGGCTAAAAATAAAGAAATCAGAAAATAAAAATTTAAAAAATGTAATTTGTCTTTACTCTTTTAAAATAGAGAAATGAAATGTATTTCATCAATTTCTGTTAATGGAGGATAAATTTGTATGGGCAAGTATAAATATATATATTCAAAAATAATATAAGCAAAATGCATTCTTAAATTCAAAAAGCTTTGTTGGGGTGTTTGGAATTTTCAGTACATAAGGCTAAACACTTCAGCTCTGTGTTGCAAGATGGTACTGTCTGGCTAAGAGAAACATATTAAACCACTACAGCATACAAAATTCATTCATCGTAAGCATAATTTCAAAGCATTTGTTTTGAAATCCATATATTCTGCCAAAGCCAGTTAAAGCAGTGAACTCTGCCCTTCAACAGTCAAGTAAATAACAGTAATGATAATGATAATGTTGTTTTAGCATCTGTTTTTAGGCACTGCATCAAAGAATAATAGAATCATTTAGGTTGGAAAAGACCTCTAAGATCATTGGCTCCAAACACTAAACCAGCGCTGCCAAGTCCATCACCAAACCATGTCCCAAAGTGCCACATCCACACATCTTTTAAATACCTCCATGGATGGTGGCTCAACCCCTTCCCTGGCATCCTGTTCAGCTATTTAAGCACATTTTCAGAGAAGAAAAATGTGTCTAAATACCTGATCTGCACAGTTGTGAGGTTGTCTATTGGAGAAAAATAATTTGGGGAACAGAAATTATGCAATCATAGCATCATTGAGGTTGAATGGCACCACTGAAGGTCATCTAGATGCACTTTTTTTATATTGATTTGACTTTGAGAAGTAATGATTTTTCTTGAAATTAAATCTGTCTCAATGGGTAGCTTTTACATTTAGCTGTTTTATGTTTATAGTGAGCCAATAGTAGACAGATAATATTGAAATATGCGCTAAAGGAGTTGGACTGTTACGAATTCAGTATCGGTCAGTGAGAGGAAATCAGACTTACTGTAGATATTTTACCCTTAGGTGCACTACAGACAAGAAATAGATGAAAATAATCTTAACTTGGTCTTGAGTGAAAGACTGAAAGAAGTGATGAAAGCATATTATTAGCATATTTGCTGCCTTTATGAAGAAGAAAAAACATTAAGTTTTTAATATTTGAGCTATACCTATCAGAGCCTCAGGTGCATGTTTTCAGGTAAATACAGCTTTGCTAGAATGTATTGTTTTGTTAATATATACTATCCAGATGTGGTTTTTATTTTGAAAAGGGGAAGGTAGATAGTGACCCACTTTCTGGTCAAAGATTTGCTTATTCAAGTCCTTACTGTGTTTGTCATGAAAAATTCTTGCTCAGCAAGGACTTAATCCTTGTGTTTTCATTTTGCCTTAATCAGACATATAGTCTGACTAGGGAGGGGGAAAAAAAAGTGAAAGTTTAATTACTTCTTTCTTAGGTAAAAATGCATAGATATATAGTATAATCAAAGCCAGTTAATGTTGCTGCCACTTAATTCAACTGTTGAGAGAGAGATGCTAAGAAAGTTATGTTAAGGAATCCCTGCAGTGCAGGTAGCTCAGGGTGCAGCTGCAGGTTGAGCCCTGGTGAGGAGAGCCTGAGGCAGGAGGCTGTGACCTGGCACTGACCCTTGGAAAAAATGGCACAGGCATCTGTGGCCCAGCTGTGTGACCCGACACTCAGAGACACAGCAGGAGCTGGGGACCCCCAGAATTTGGCACATTCAGAGGGTATAAAAGCCCAGGAGTTCCTTAGTTCAGGGTCCCTCCTCTGAGGCACCAGCACCAGCTGTATTTTTTCATTTAGTCATTGAACCAAGATGAAATTATTTTAGGAATTGGGATGGCTGGGACTGTCCTATGGGATGTCTGGGGCTGAGGCTGTAGGAAATGTGGTCTGACTGTGGATGTGGGGTGTGTAGCAGTGAGGTGGCCTTGATCCCCACTCAGGTGGGTGCAAGAGTAACTTCCAGAGTGGATCCTGAGTGGTTGGACAGAGAAGTGAGCTTAATAATTAGGAATTTACAGAAATACTTCTGCTTCCATAAAAAAGAGTTACATGCTATATCAGCGTCATGCCCTTTATTTTGGAGTTTGGAAAAGATGAGACAGTTTTTGGGTGTCTGTGGAATATGGTGACAGTATTGTCATCCTACTGTGGCCTCATAAGAAAGATGCTTGGGAAAAAAGTGGGGTTTGAGTTTTCCCCTGTTTTATTTTGGTTCCTGAAACCAACTGAAGGAAGTTTTGTACCTCATACACTAACTGGAGCTGCCTGCTTGCCCAGTATTTAGAATATTCCTATAGGCTGTGCAAAAGAACTAATTGGCTAATATAGGGCTTTGGATTCTGCTGCAGTGCCTGTGTGCCTGTTAGGAATATTTTTTTTTCCTTCATAAATACCAAGTGTTGGTGTAATTATACTCCTGCTGAAGCAACTGAGCAAGTGGTTAACTGAGCCACCAACTTTGGGAAATTTAACATTGTTGAAAATTCCTGTCCTGGGATATTGTTGGTGTTGCATTGAGTAACATTTAAAGGTAAATTTATTAATCCAAATATGCCACCAGTTTTCTGTTTTCAAAATATGTGAAAATATATGAAAAGAAAGGAGGAATTTGTCAGTGTTTGTTAACTTGTACATATGTAAACCAAAACATTTTACTTTCCCTGTCTGTTTTGAGGAATTCATTAGTGCTACCACCTATTTCACTGCAGAAGTAACCAAAGTCAATGTGCTTTTCTTATTTATTGCTTCCTTCTCCATTTATATTTCTGCTTGATTGTTTTACTCTTTCCAGCCTAAGAAATAATTTTGGCCATTGTCTGAAGTGTTCAATATTTCAAAGGCAGTTTAGGGAAAGAAATGCACATCTGCCTAGCATAAATTATTGACACAGCTTGATTAGGTGCCAGCACTGGGGGCATGGAATATTAAACTCTACAGTTTACTTCTTGCCAGTTGCTTAATGGCTCCACACCAGTCTGCTCCAAAGGAAAAGATTACTTATTGTAGTAAATTCCATTCTCCCAGACCTTTCAGTGATTACAAAACTAGTGTAAGCCTATTCTCTATATTTATATTTTACTTCTCACAGTCATAAATTTGGTTTATTAATCAATGAACAAAGAATATGTGCCCTAGCACTTGTGATAAAAAACCCCAATCAACCAACCAACCAACCAAAAGCAGATTGTTATATGTAGCACAGTTAGTATATGCATCTACAGTGGCAATCATTTACCTTGATAAACATGATAAGGCTCTGTTCTAATACTGAGAAGTTAAGATGAATAGTTAAAGCCTTGGTATCATGGTATCATTATGAATACTGTGTGGAAAAAAGGTTCCTGCTTGGGCTATGAAAGACTAGATGAAATCTTGTGGCATTCAAAGCAGCCAGAGCAGCAAGCAGTTTTATGTTTTCTTTCTCACATTTAGAGCTAACCAAAAGGAAACACAAAGAGGAAAAGAAATCCATGTTAAATCCTTATTCAGAGGTGGAGAAAACCTTCTCCCTGTAGTTAAGGTAGCTACCACAAGCTGTCTTTTACAAAATTGAGCATACTTTTTTACTTATTTTGAAAAAAATTGCTAATTCTGCAGGTGTTCTGATTGAAAAAAAATTAAGCATGTGCCTTTTTAAACTTACTTACCTGCCATCCTTTATTCAGATGCTCACATAATTTCTTCAGTTAAAGGAAAAAATATTTAAGGGAAACTGACAAGTGGAGAGGTGGGACACCAAAAGTCACAAGAGGTGATAGATTTTATAATTGCTAAAGTTTGAGGAGGTTGAATAAAGCATCACTAATAGGGTTACAGTTATAGTCTACAAAATGCATTGACTTGGAAAAAATTGCTAGTGTTTTCTTGCTCTGTAGCTGTCTAATCTTATAATTTATCTTTGAATTTTCCTGTATGTGACATCAACCCACTTGTCATTGCTACTTCTTTTTGTTGTCATTTGTTTACCTTCTATCAGAAACAGCATTGAATTTTGCATTGGTTTTAACCCTTTCCTTTGTTTCTTTTCTAACATCATTCTATTCTTCAGCTGGTGGGCAATTAGCTTTGATACATAGCTAAATATGCTCATATTAAATTTTTATACATCCTCTGAAGTAGAAAATGTTGCCATCCTCAATGATATTTATGCACTTGCTGAGCATCCATGACACTTTTATATGATGCACCACTTCAAAAGCTTCAGTCATGGAGTCATCTTCTGCCACCTGGCTTCATTTTACTGACCTGATTGGATACAGTGTGATATAATTCCTCAGTCCCAAAAGCTGCCTCATCATATAAACATGAACAAAAAAACCCTAGCTATTGGCATTGTTATTTAACCAAGCAGTTCAAATCATACAGCAGAAACCTGCTTGTGCTCATTAATTCAGGTAAGCCCTTTGGACTTTAAACGGAGAACCTGGTGTTACAGTAGCAGTTGTTTATGAATCACAGCTAGTTCCAAACCAGAGAATCAGCATCTTACAGTGGGAGTGCAAGAAAGGGAGATGTGGCAAAAGCTTTCAGAGCAGCAATCTAATGGTGCCACGGTTACATTTAAGAAGCTTGATACTCTTTGCAGAAGCTCATAATGTTTTAAAAATACCCCAAAAGACTTTGAGGCGCTGGAACCAAATATTTCCCAAAATGTCATTACATGTTGAAATGTAAGGTTAATGACTCCCAAGTTCTCAAATGTGTAACTCTGTATGTGTGCTTTTGTTGTTTGTTGTTTGTGTTTGTTTGTTTGTTTGTTTGTCTATCCTTTACAATTGTTCTGTTCACTTTTAGGGAATCTCTGTCAGTTTTGAACAGTAGCATAGAATATTGGGCTGGCAACTCTCCAGATGCCCTAGAGTAGCAAAAATTTCCATATTCCTTTGAAATATTTTACATTTCTAATACCTCTATTTGAATTCTCCATTAGATAAAAATGAAACTTTAGCATTGATGCATTAAAACCTTTCACTTTGTAGTTGTGGATGGAAAAAAAGAGAAGAAAATACCTGAGAGTGTGCTTCCTGTTTTGAAAGCTATGCTGTGTATTTTTTGTCTCTCTGATCCTTTTGTAGCAGTTAAAAACAGAAAAACAAAGCAACCAAAAGTATAGAAATACATCCTCAAATATAGATGATATTGATGATGATTTATCTTCCATTGTTTCCATTACTAATTTTTTTCATCTACAGTATCTTATTTTACCTCTCTATTGAACAATTTGTCTTCCTCACCTCTCCTAATGACTTTCTTACTCCCTGGGTAGGGTTTTTTTGTTTGTTTGTTGTTTGTTTTGTTTTGTTTTGTTTTGTTTTTAAATACTTTTCTCTATGACTGTTGAAGAAATGTTTATACAAAAGGTTTATTAGGTCAGTTGGAGAACTTCTCCTAAACTAGGGCTGCAGTTCACATAAGCAAAGGACCCCAAACTCTCTGACTTTGCATGAGGTCTGAAGGCCCCACAGGACTTTCTAAAAATCTTTGCTATAATAGAAAAAAATAACCAATTAATTTTTTGACAGTAATTCCATATTTTATAAAAAGTTTGGTGGTGCATATAATGTGTGTGATAGGAATTGTATGTATACAGAGAAAAACCATTAAATTTATAAGATCTATGTTAGTAAGGTAAATTTTTTTATGAAAACTTTGCTTTTTAGTAAACTATTTTTAAGCAAACAGTGTGGCCATAAGCGATAACAGATATTGCTGATTTGAAATAAAATATCAAATGTTGCTGCAAAGAAAGTGCAAATAGTATTTTATTAATGTCAGTTTTCTTTCTCTCATCTCATATATCTAATTATGGGTGAAAGACAAGTCCACTTTTCATGTAAGGTTATTAACTTGACAGTGTCCCCTTAAGTTGTGAGGATGTGCAGAGTAGTTAGGAATGTGAGATACTGTAGGGTACCAAATGTGTGATGTGATGTTGCTAGGCAACTCCCTTATTGTTCTAAACAAACCACATAGAGCTGGCAGCAGCTGTCAAAGCTCTTGGCTCTTGACAGTAACATAGACCTCAAAAGAACTTAGAACAAAGATCTTCCAAAATAAGTTCTAATATATAATGCAATCCCATAGTGCTAGCAAATGTGTGAACCTATTTGTTAAGCTGGCAGATACAGTTATCTGTTACAATTCTATAACCAAATATTTCATGACAACTATGTACTTTGTTTACATATATTTAAAAAAACCCAAAACCAACAACAACAACAACAACAACAACTGGTAATACATCAGTTTTTCTTTTTAAAAGAATGCCTTTCAGAGCTGCCAGTGGTAGCAAATCTACATGTATTCAACAAGTATCATACGTGTGCAGTCAAGAAAGGCAAAATGTTACATAGGGAATAGCCATGTGTATATGTCTGTGGATTTTTCCTTTCCCCTGCTGCTGAATTTTGTATATTTTGGTATATCAGAAATGGAGATAATTTTTGTCAGTATTACAGTCCATAAATATAGATTTAGGTGTAGCACACTAACACCTTTCAATATGGCAAAGCTTTTAAAACAGGAACCAGCCCCCAAGATTTCAAAAGAGAGCCCAGATCTGTACTGAAATAACCCAAGATCTATCAAAATTTTTCACTCTAGGAGATAAATAGGTCTATAAACAGTCTCTTGTCTGGAAATACATCTGGAATGTGAAAAATAGAGTAGCTCCTTACAGATTTTCCACTTCCTTCTGACTGCTCTAAAACAAACCAGCTTAAACCCAGCAGTAGGGTGGTGCTGAGCTTCTGCTAATATTCCTGTCTTAGTGCAGCATCAGAGTTCACATGCAGCATCACACAAGCTTGTCTGGCTGGCTGTTGCATTATTCACACCCCACCAAAGGGCAGGTGAAGTCAGCATCTAAGTGCCTGGGTGTTCTCCTTTCAGATCATTGCTGTGTGAATGATCTCATCATCACACTACTGGCAGCAGCCTTGCTTTATCTCTGCCCCTAAGCATTCAGTTTTCTCTATTCTGGTCAACAAAACACAGACTTGAACGTCTAGCTAGTTAAAGCTATCACAGGAATCTTCTGAGCTCTAGAGATGCTCTCTGTGGCAAAATGAATGTTTAAATATAGAGAACAGCTGTTTTTCAAGTTGCTGCTCACCCTACAAATGACAGACTAGCAGAGATTAAGCCTGACTGCCTAAACCCTAGAATGTATGCTTTTCTACTTTGTTTGATGTTTTTCCCTCTATTTATCCAGTTAAGATTTTAATTCCACCCTGAAGGGAGAATTTTTTCCAATATAAATTTTGTCAAACTTTTTCTTTTGGAAAATTTCAGAACCTGAAAATAGCTCAGTGGTTCAGACTATGAATCTACATAGCATGATATCCTGACTCTAAGGCGTGCATATACTGATGCCTGAAGAAGAATAAAAAACAGTGTAAAAGGATATAAAACTTTCTCAAGATAGTCTCTTGTTCTCTGAATGTATTTTGGCTAATAGGATTTCCTGAGCTTTGTATCATTTAGATATTCAGGTATATTTAATGTTGATATAGTTCCTATTTAGTAACATTTAAAAGTTCACTTTGCACACTCTTCCTCTGAATCCACAAAACTCTCTGCATCCACAATGTCTTCTGGCTAGAGTTACACAATTCAGTGTAGCAGTGTGCAGTGAATCACAGCTTTTTGTTTGTTCCAAGCCTGTATCTTACTTTCACTTGATCATGCCCAGTGCTCATGTAGACAGAGGCAGTGAATAATCTAGTCAGCTCTCCATCATGCCTATGCAATTCATGTTTTTGTAGGCTTTGAACTCCTCCTTACTCAAATTGAACAATCCTGGGCTACTTAGTTGTTCATATGGAAAGTGTTAGTTATCTGTCCTTGGCTTTTTGCAGTTCTTTTGTGTCCTTTTGGGAATAGGAGAGAAGGATATTCAAGGGGTACAAGAAGGATATTTTTTACTGTAGTGTAATGTTGTTTGTTTTTTTTTCCATTTTTCTTTCATAGTAATTCCTAGAATTTATGCTGCTTTTTTGACTACTGCCTAGTACTAGTCCACTGTTGATCATGACAAATTGCTCTTTTCTCACCTCAAGCCATTTCATTACAGAAGTAATGTTCAATTCTTCCCCACAGTACAGATTTATCACTTTTCCAGCAACTTTCTCTGACAACAGCCAATCTAACTGTTCATTTGTTGTTGTTTTCTCCAGTTTTAAAAAGAGTGAAACATTTTTTAAAAAAATTAAGTATTGATTGAGGGAAGAGGAGGTCATCCAAATGACTTTATCTCTCAACTGATATCTGTGAAGCAGAGTTTTCCCTTAGCAGGATCAAATAGAGGGCAGCAATTCAACCTGAAGTCTCTGTGGGAATGTTACAGAATATTTGAACATCTGCTTTGAGAACCTACTTGAAAAATAACCATGCACAATAGAGGAGGAACATATGGGCTGCATGCTGAAGACCACTGGTAATACTGCTGGCACAACCAAATGAGTAAAAAACTCACATAGGTTACATGGAAGTTCTTCATTCAATAATAAATGTAATTTTGATTTTTTTTTTAGTAATAGTATAGTTGTTATGAAATTATAGTTAGGCAAATGATCATTATGATGTGGAAGTTGATTGCAATTTAAGTGCCCTGAAAATTAAGCAGAAAATATCCATATATAATAATGTTTTTTCTGTTGTTTATTTGGAACCAATACTTTAGCATTTGCATTTTGTTTCTGCAGGAAGATAATTAAGCAAATAGAAAAAAATATGGAAAAAACCCCACAATTTTTATGTAATGAAAAGACAGCTATTACCAGATGCTCTCCCAATGTAAATCAGAGCCTGTTTTTAGGCCTGCTGAAAAACAGAGTTCTGCTTCATCCCTTGGTTTTGAGTCTCCAGCATGGACAGAAGTGTGGCAAATTCTGGTATATTATTGGGGTGTGTCTACATTGCTGTTGCATGAGCTGGCAGGCTGACGTACAAGAAAATGTATTTATGGTTTTAATCCTGTGTACTGTACTATCAGTGTTATGCCTGTAGATGTGTCAAATCAGCAAATGTTGATTTTATGGCCTGAGTCATGAGAGGGCCCATTTTCCCTATGCTAATTGAGACAATTTTTGAATGTATTTCAGTTTAGTCATTCATGGTTTGTAAATATTAAATTTAGTTTAACACTGTTTTAATATAGCATCAGAAAATAATATGCTTTGGCTTTATATAACACTAACACAATTGGACACAATGTGTAAATTATATGGTTTTAGATATTAAATATGTATAGAAAATTGTAAACATATATTGAAATTCAGTGTCTCCTTTTACAGAAATAGAAAAAGATTTTTCTATAACTTTTTTCTGTCATGCAGAGATAGTTATATGGGGCTTAAGGTCTAGCCTTCTGACTTTGAAGGACTGGTTACATAAATGAAAGGTTGATAAGGTTACAGGCTAATATTTTCTCTGAGAAACTTCTCCAGTTTTAAGACCACCCTGAGCTTACAGTCAATAAGTAACAAAAATCTAAAAAATTGACTTACATCTATGTCTACAATCCTTCTTACTGGCCCAGTTTTCTATTTCCCAGCATGAATTGGAATCAACATTAACACAGGCATCTCAGGAAAAGAGGTGAAAGATGACCCTTTAGCCATTCTTTCCTATACTACTAATGAGATTTGTTGTTTTAATACTTCTTTCATTTCTGTCATGGTTGTAAAAAAGTGAAGACTGGTAGTATTAAGCCATGGAATACGTTTTTTTGCCTTGAGCACATACAACGTTACACATTGTCAAACTACCTAAAGCATGGTAAGTAGTGGTAAATTTCATGACATGGAAAAATTACATGACCTCAACTATCTTTTTCATAGGTTGAATTAGCAAATAAATGGCCATCTTTTGCCAAATTCTATTTGAAAATATTTACATTTCTGTACACAGAGTTTTCAACAACTATATCTTTTCCATTGGGTTAAGTAACACTTCCGTGTGCATGCAAATCCTGCTTAATGCAGTAGTAATTGCATGAATAAATTATCTGGATTTCTCCAGTCATGTCAGCTATGAGTATAAATATCTAAACTCTTAAGATTTAACTTGCAAAATCAAAAGGAACATCTGTAGCACATACAGGATATTGTAAACTTCTCAAATTAGAAAAATTCTGAGTAACTTATAATTAACTTTGGGTGAAGCATAACAGTACACTCAGAAAGTTGCTGTTTCTGTCATAATAATGAGAAGAGACTTCAGATATTTACCCTTACTTACATACTTTGTAGTTTGAAAGAAAAACTTTAAAATGTTAATTGCATTCATACTCATTTAGTAAGAAATGAAGAACAACCCAAAATATACTTGTGTTTCTACATAATTTTTATAGCTATATGGTTACAACAGCTGAAGATGGTTTCCCCATTACTAATACCCAGAGACAGAAGGGTACCATTTAATGTGATGCACCAGAACCATATTTGGCTTAGTTCCATTCCTCTAAATGCTATCCCTGAGCAAATTGCCTTTTCAGAGTAGGAATTTGTCTCAAAAAAGCTTGCAAAATCAGAGCCTGAACATCAAAGGATCAAGTTTGCAATTACACAAAAACTGTAGAAAAAAACATAGTGTGTAAACTTTCTGTTTACAAATGTACAGTGCTGTGAGGAAACCTACCTATCTCTAGGGTACTGCGGTTCAGCAGAGTAAAGATTTAGCTCTCCAGCTCTTCATAGCTCATTTTACTTCTGAGACAGTACTGTGACAGAGCAGTTCAGCAGACTAATTACACTATTTTGCATGCAAGTGGTGAAATGTGTAGGTAAATGCTGATTTACCATATTAGCACTTCAGAAAGAAGTGATTTTTTTTTTTTTTTGAGGATGGAAAATGGAATGAATAAGAGTGTATCAGATTTTATTTTTAATCTCTCTTGGTTTTTCACTGGGATCATTAGGAACCTTCTAGTTCCAGCTGCAGTACTGGATTGATGTTCTGAGTTAATCAGTGCCATATCTAGAAGGTGTTGATAGCTTTGTTCAAATTTAGTGAAACTACAGCAGCATGAATTTTCACCTCTTCTTCAAAAGCTCATTCATCTCCCTGGATGCCTAAAATGCCTACCCTGCTTCAGAGCTGCTGGTACTGAACTCTTTAGGCTAAAGAGGGCTTGGATATGCTAATCAGGTATCTATCTGCAGATGCTCTATCCAGCAGCAGAGAGTAACTTGTGAGCCTGTCAGCATTTGTAGCTCTCCAACACTTAGAGCATGAGTAGCCACAGCAGTAGACCCACTAAAGCTGAAAACATGGGTGTTTGGATGACAAAGTACTGCTGAAACTCCAGAGATGTTTTGGATTTTTTTTTCTTATATCATCATTTTAATCTGCTTGGTGCTAAACAGTGGCAGTTACACATTGGCTAGTAGGAACCCAATAAGGGACAAACCATGAAGAAATAAAATGGCAAAATGAAAATAGCTTTAATTTTGAGGATTCTGTCAAATTAAAATGACTCCTTTTCCTAGGACTGGCTGTTAGCATAGTAAAATAAAGAAATTCCCAATGCTTGGATGGACAAGTAGAGGAGGACTTAGGAGAAAAATCGTATACAAAACTTATACAATGGGACTTTTCCCATTCTCTGATGAAGATAAATTAGATAGTGACCAGTTGAGTTGGTTTGTTGGTAAATTTCCTGAATAAGGAGTGAAGTGACAAAAGGAAATGTCAAGATGTGTTGTCATATTGATTTTTCATTTTTAAATAAGGATTTCTGAGAAATGTAGTTATTTACTTCAAAACAATTAGTTATAAGCCATTACAATGTCAGGGGATGTTGAAAGAGAAATATTAAGTGTAGTGTATGGCTACATCTCAAAGAGCTAATTTGGATAATCTGGTTTTGAGTAGCATAAGGTTTGAGAAACCAAGTCTATCATGTACTAGTGCACTTGAGCAGAATGTTTTTGTGATGCCTTGTCCTTCAGACATTATTGTCCATAGGTACTAAATGCCTTTTAAAAATCTGGCACTTGCTGCTTGATGAGTCATCACAATGAAGCCAGGGAGATGGAGGGTATAAAACTGACTTCCAACACATACTGACACCAGTTTCCCTCTTATCCTGTTGTTCCTTGTTGGTTTTTTTTTTTGGTGGTGTTTTTTTTTGTTTGTTTGTTTGTTTGGCGTTTTTTGTGGGTTTTTTTGGGGAGGGTTATTCTTTTTTTCCCAGAAGTAAGGGCTTGTAGAACTGATGCGTACTAACTACAGAGGGAAAATCACTAGAGGGTTTCACGAGTGCTGAGAGAGAGATCTGATAAAAAATCTTTACCTCACTGTCTAATATTGTATTTGAAGGATTCCAAGAGCAGTATGAGGGCTCAGTCTCCTGGTTTCATTTACTGTTAGTCTCGCCAGTGTATTTATTGACTCACATTAAATACGTCATTATTTGCACACATGTAAATTAAAGCAAACCAAAGCCCTTTATTTCTAGTTGTTGATTGACGTCACTGGTTGCCAGTGAAACAGGGTGGATGAAATAAAGCATGTCAGTTGCTTGAGGATGACAGAACATGTGCTGATGAGGGATGATTTCATTGCCTTTTCCTGCCTAAAAGCCTGTAACTAAGCATTGCAGTCATTCCAGGCACTTATCAGTTAGGCTCTGCTGGGCTGGTACTTCACTGGAGAAAACTTATATAAGCTATGCTATTCTACATCTCAACCTTTCAAAAATAAGAAACTTACAAGGATAGACTATTAATAACCATTGAATATATATTTTGAAATGAATAATTATACACTTCTAGGAGCATGTTGGTTACCATTCCTGCCATATGTTTATACATTCTTGATCCACATCCATCTGGCGCAGAAATCTGTCAGATATGTTCAAAAGTGATTGAAGGATCTTAAAAGCCAAGTGCAAATTTGTACTCTGCCTTGTGTAGACTACAGGGGGAAAAAAAGCCTTTTTCAAAATACAATGTAGTATTTTAAATTAAACAGATTGCATACTTTTAAAATTTGTCATTAAACAAATTTAAAAAGAAGCTGAAGTGATCAATTAGCTATATTCTTTGAATCACTATTTAAAAAGCAAATAAGAGTAACTTGAAAGTGTCTTTGGACATTTCTCAGGGCAGAGCAGCCTTGTCTTTACTTTTAGTTAGTATACAAAACTAATTTTTGATATTGAGCTTTAAATATTTAAGAGAAAGTTTTTTTCTTTGGAGAAGAGTATCAGGATGTAAAATTACAAATGGTCACACTTTTTCCATTTGTCAATTAAATTGAAACCAAAATTGGCTAATCTATAAATAGGCTTGTATTTTAATGTAAATGTACTATAGCACAAAGTTAGATCTTTTTTTGCTGTTGGAGTTCCAAAAATCCTTTCTTGTGATCAATTCAAATTAATCAAAATTTTTTACCAGACACCTGCATTTTATATTTGATTTTTATGTTCTTCATAACAATCACACGCAGCACTACAGGTAGGTGGAAAGGTGCCTGGAAAGTTGCCCTGAGGAAAAGGACATGGGATTGCTGGTTAACAGCCAGCTGAACACGAGCCAGCTGTGCCCAGGTGGCCATGAAGGCCGATGGCATCCTAGGCCTGGATCAGCAACAGTGTGGCCAGCAGGACAGGGCAGTGATTGTCCCCATTTTCTTGACACTGGTGGGGCCACGCCTCAAATCCTGTGTTCACTTCTGGGCCTTTCTTTCCAAGAAGGTGCTGGAGTGAGAAGCTTCTCTGGGTGCTGCCCCAAAGAAAGGCAGTGGAGCTGGTGAAAGATTTGGAGCACAGGTCCTCTGAGGAGCAGCTGAGGGAGCTGGGGGTGTTTAGCCTTGAGGAAAGAGGCTCAGGGGTGACCATATCACTCTTTATGACTGCCTGAAAGGAGAGTGTAGCCAGGTGGGGGTCAGCCTCTTCTCCCAGGCAATCAGCAACAGGACAAGAGGCCATAATCTAAAGCTGCACAAAGAGGGGTTTAGATTGGACATTAGGAAGAATTTCTTCAGAAAAAGGGTGATTAGATTTGGGCTGTCCATGGAGGTGGTGGAGTCATGATTCCTCGAGGTGTTTAGCAAAACTGGATGTGGCACTCTGTGCCATGGTCTAGTTGACACGGTGGTGTTCATGTGCAGTCATTGGTTGGACTTGATGATCTCAGAGATCTTTTCTAAATTATTTGAGTCTGTGATTCTGTGAATCTTAAAACCAGTGTTAAGAGCATAAACCAAACGTTGGATCAGTGATGACAACATCTTGTTAGTGGTAAGTTGCAAGTGTCTCCTGCACTCTGAGAAATGCTTTTGATGGTATCTGTGAGCACAATCTATGATGGAAAGATGCATGATGAGTGTATAATTAAATGTATCTATGCCACTGATGTACTTATGCAACCCTGAATTCCAACTGTCTTCTCAATTAAATACAAATAATTAAAATGCCAACTATTAGCATCCTGTAATTATGACTCTTACCAATTCCATCATTATCTACTCATTTCCCTACATGATAATACCCACCTGGAGAGAACCTTGTATCTACAGTCTTCAGTAAACAGCAGGGTGTTGGGTTTTTTCTTTATTTGATAGAAGAATAGAAAGTTAATAATAATCTTTCAGACATGGCTTGCATGTTTCAACTCCAAAAACAATAAGAAATCTTGTGTTTGATCCAAAGCTGATTTAGTGAGTTTTAAATAATGTCACATATGATTTAATAGATTATCATTTTAACAAATTCCTATCCATTTTTCATGTGTGCATATTCAGTAATAAGAGAGGATTTTTATACTGAGAATAGGGTTTTTTTTTTTACTGATATAATGTGTGGTTTAAAATTAAGTACATTGGATGTAGTTTTATGCATATAAAAATTATTGTGCAATCAGTACAAATGTTTTGAATAACCTGAAAAGACCATGGTTATTCCTACCCTCACCTTTAGTTAGAGTGTTGGTATTTAGGGTTTGATTATTATTGCGTTTGCTTTAATTCTGGAATCTGACATTTTCAACTGAAGTTGCTTTCCTGTCTGATTTCAAGTGTTCAGGTGTTCTGGTGAAGTGGAACTTGTTAGGGTGCTGCTTACTAATCAGGGTCTACTGACCAGTGAAATGCCACATTTGCAGTGTAGAAAGTTATACAGCTCATCTACCTAATGAGGCGTTCAAAATACCAACCATCAATTCCAGCTTCAAGCTCCTGTGTGCTGAATTCGAATAAGAGACCTGGCCCTACTGACTGCACTGACCTTAAGAGACCCAAACAGGGGTTGCCTTGTTTCCATCTGCTTATGCAGGTCCTTGGGCAGTGCCCTTCAGGATCTATCTCCCATTTCAATATCCACCTCATGAGTGTCACATGTGATATGTGATATTCTATTTATAGATTTTAGTATCTTTGTATTTCAATAATATTCCTTTCTCTGCTACAGTGATCTCTACGGAAGAATAACAGTAAAAGCTTGAACTCACCCCCATCTGTGGCAGTTCTAGGTGTATTCCAATAGTGTCCACTGGTAGGATTGCCCAACACCTTTCATATGGTATGATAAACTGGATGTTGGTAATTTAAGGAATATTCTGGAAAATGTCACAGCTTGGAGCAGCTGCAGCCTGGCAAAAGGTAAAGGTGGCACAAGGATGTCATAACATGGGCTACATGGTGTGGGATAACAAGGGACTCAGTTACTTCCAAATATGAACTGTCCCAGCTGAATGGCAGCTTCAGGCTCAGAATTCCAGATGGGTGAGTTAAAGATTTTACTGTCATTCTTCCATAGAGATCAGTGTAGCAGAGAAAGGAATATTATTAAAACACAAAGATGCTAAAATCTATAAATAGAAGCAGTGAGCTTTGCTTCCTTCTTCCTCCTAGTCTTTCTCTGTTTCTTTTTGCCCCCTTTTCTCTCTTTTTTCTCTTTTAGTGTCGTTGCAAATGTTTAAAAATGCTAAAATGTAAAATGCCTTGGTGAATTCTGGGAAAACTAATAAACATTCCCACAGTAGCTGGACAATTGACTGTACAAAGCTTTAGTGTCATAAAACGTACTTTCAATTAGTATCAAATGATATATGAATACTGCAGTCTCCTAAGTATCTCAGAAAGCATTAGTCAGCACAGCCTGAGCAGGAACAACTTAATTTTTTTTGTCAGCAGTGCTTTCTCTGCTTTAATTTGGTCTGTATAGATTTCCATGACAACTAAGGGAAAAATAAACTCATCACCAAAATTCAGTGAAAGCAAGACAAAACAAGCTGCTTTGATTCAAGCTGCTCTGATAAATGTCAGTTTGGCAATCAGCTGTGAATGTTTTTTTTTCTGTAACAGACAGAACTTTCATTTATTCTCTTAAAAAAAAACAAAAGTGGGGCATTTATGGAAATTAGGAGTTTTGTTTCTTCATAGAGTTTTGTTTTGAAATCTTTATGTTTATAGATTTTTTTTTTCTTTTTAATGCTGATGATTGTTGTCTTGGGTTTAAAATCTTTTCTGCAATATCTATTTTTCTAGTCTGTCTTGAGGAGCTCTTTAAATATGACAGAGCCAAAAAGATAAGACATAAAAGTAGAATGTTTTGTGCTGTGGTGTTATGTTTCCTTGAAGAGATGCATTTTATGTTTGCCTGGGATAGCTTATATTTCTCCAAAATAAGTAGATCAACACCCTCTGGAAAAAAAAAAGGAGATACTTCTGACTGGGAGCATCAGATCTCACAGCTCATTGGCAGACTTATTAGGGACAGTTTTGTTGTGTCTTCCTACAAGCTAACAGCACATGCCAATCATTGCAGTGTTTCATCTTTGATTCTCTGTGATTGGCATCTGTTTAGCAAGCTTAAAGCCATAAACTTCTTGTATAAATACAGTTCCCAAACATATGGAAAAGAAAAAAAACCCCAAAAATAGAAGTAGTAAGTGAAGCTGGAACCCAGGTCCTGACTGTAGGATTTTAAAAACTACCCATTTTTCAAGGTAGTATTGGCAGGAACAGTTATTTGTCCTCTGCCACAAAACCATTGATACTGGCCTGTGAGTTAAATTTTGAAGTTACAAGATTTGGATACAAACTATCCCTGGAAAGCAAGGTTTCTGGTTTGTGAAAGCACCTGTCCTACTTAAAAAAAACAGGAAAGCCACACACAAAACCAAGTAATTTGGGTAGATCTTTAGACAAATAGAAAATTTGATATATTTGATTTGGGGCTGAGAAATATTTTTTCTTTAAAAAGGTGAATTACTACTTTCTCAGGTGCCCTTATAGTTAAAATCTGCTGAATATGTATTTTTGGGAAAGAATTTTCTTTCTTCACATAAATGTGACTGCAAACAGCTTGCTGTGCAAATTAAATATTGAGTATTTGCCATCCTTATTATGCTTGGTAGTTCTGACTTCTTGCCTAAATCTTATGATACTCCTGCTGACTTCAAAAAGGACTTTAGATATTAACAAAAGCAAAAAAAAAGTCAGCAACCTCCCCATAAGTCAGGAACAAGAATTATAGAATTTTGTACTCTTTTGTACTGTTCCTTGTTTTCTGAAAACAAAACTGTTAAAATTAGACTGGTTTATGATTTAATTTGTGAACAGATAAATTTTAAACTAATTTTGCTGAAAATAAGTATATTTACATGTATAGCTATCTTACTGTAAAGTGAGATTTTTTTTGGTTGATTGAACCATATTTGATGATGTGGTGTCTTCCCTCACTAATTTACCACTATGTGCAAGTATCTTGCTGCCAAACCTGCCTTATTCATGTAGATAGATCCATCTGGGTTAGAGTTTGCTTCCAAATATGAGAATTCATCCAAGAAACAGTATTTATTGTGAGGGACGTGGAATGTGCTCAGTGCAGGAGGCAAAACAAAAAAACCCTAAGCTGTTCTTCAAAATTTAGTTATTGTTTCCTAAAGGTAAAACTTGATGAGCATTTTGTTTAAAAAATTAAACAGAGGATATTCATCCAGGGACAAAGTGAATTCATTTTAAGTTCAGTAAATAATTATTGTATGATGTTGTTCACTGAGTTTCACAGATTAGTTTGGCTGACTGGGTCTTTGAATATATTTCTCAATAGACTCTTTTTGCTGTACTTTCTTGTGTCAAAAATAGCTTTTTAAAATAGTTCAGTCTAACGTATGTGAAAATTCAGGAAAATTCAGTTTTGTGTTAGCAAAAAAGTAGTAGCAGACCTACATTTGCCATACATTTGAAAGGCAAAGTTCAGCTTTTGCTTAAAGCTGAAAGATGTCAAGCCTGATGACCTCCTGCAGCAAAGGGCTTGACCAGGGATTGGAGTCCCAGTCAAGGGATGGATCTTGCACATATGGATGATCTGACTGCCTTTGGTGGGGTTTTACTCCTGGGTTTCTGCAACAAAGCAGAGTGCTATGCTTGGCAGCACTGTGACACCAAGGCGATTTAGGCATAATGGGTTATTGGTTGTGGGTGATGAGAATTCACTTTGGCTGCTGACCAGATATTGCACGAAGTTGCTGGCTGCAGGCTGGCTTGCAGTCCATGCAGCCATATAAAAATTAACTGCTAGATACTAAAGACTCTAAATCCCTAATCACAGTGTCTCTTAGGGTAAAATGATCACATGCAACAGCAGGTTAATGCTTGATCTCAGTCTGGGTTGTGCACTATCAGCATAATTGGGCTGGGCTCTGCTTACCAAGAAGGCTTAAAAAGAAAATTGAGAACTGTGGGGACACATAGATGGCATTGTCACCCTTTGTACAGTGGTACAGTATAGGTATAGTCACCCTTTGTCACCTTTGGTTTCTCCTGGAATTTTATTAATAGACATCCTGAGAGTGTTTAATTGTTCGTATTAATTGAGGACAAAAGCCCGCTATGATTTATTCCAATTATTTCAGAAGACAAATATCTATGGCAGTTTTAAAATTGGATGTAAATTATATATTGGTTTTTAGGTCGATACCATTTTAGATCCTAAAAAACAAACCACATACCTCAAAGAAATCTTATCTTGTACACAGTTTCACCTTGTAATTTTCTGTGGTGATAGTAAATATACACAAGTCTTATAATGCTCTTTGCTTTCTGTGGCATCATCTGCAGGAGTATTACTGGCCAGCATAAAGTTAGGCAGGACACACCTATTGGTTCTTATTATTTCTACTACAACAGCTGTTCTTGCAGCAAGCCCCTGCATTTCCTGGGTGCCCTTCAGCTCTTTCCCTTGTGTCCCTGGAATTTAGCTGGGACAGCCTAGATGTGTGTCAGAGGATGTTATTTTGGCTGTGTGTTTATGTTTAAAGGAGAAAAAAAATCAGGTAAAGCAACACCCTAGCTTTTGTTTCCTTTTGTTTTAAACTGTGGTTAAGGCTTTGGTGATGTGTAATCATATTCTGCTCATGATTGCCTTGGGTGTAAATTGGGATTTATAGAAGAAATAAATTGTACCTTCTATATTGTTATGGTGCATTTCTGGGGTTTTTGTTGCTGGCATGAAGACTGCTGGCATTGAATTCTTCTCTTACGCTGTCATGCTTGTGACTCCTGGGCTGTATGCATCTGGTTAAGGATAAATGAATTGTACCCTTAATCAAAAGCCATAACTCAACATACATTTTATATATATGGAAGTAATAGACTGCTATAAGCAACGGCTTTGTTCTACTCTGTAGGTGTTTGGAATCAGGATTTCAGTCATAATCAGTCCCATTGTAAGGACTAGAAATAGGAAGGAATTTGAAACAAATCTAAAAGCCATCTTGTCTTTCATAAGGTTTTCCACTAAGAATGAAGAGTGTCCCCTGTGCGACCCATAGCAAAAAAATAATTTGGGAATTTTGGTTTATGTTTTGAATTGCCTTCTTCTAAGTGACTTCTTTGTGTAAAAGAAATTTGGACTTTGAAAATTATTGTGAGCTGTATAATAGGGGGGAAACTATAGGGAGTGAGGCATATGTGTCCTAAAAGGATATAGAATTAGAAAAATTGTGACTACCAATACCTACAGAAGGAGAAAAAAAAATTTAATTGGTTCAAAAAGGAGTGAATTCCATAAGGTTTTAAGACTTAATCCTAATTTTTTCTATAATTGCATTAAAAGGCCAAATGATTCTGGCCTCTTTTTTCATTTTTGCCCTGCAAGGAGAGGCAAAGCTGGCAAAATGTCATGCAAGTTATTTTGTTTGTGCAAAACACTGTTTAGAATTTCCTGGGCTTCAGCAACATATGGGCTTCTATTTGGAAAAACAGGGAAAGATCAGCACTGATATTTGGAGAGAGCAGCATTGATATTCTCTACAATTGTTAAAGTTGTTATGATGACTAAAAATACCACCAGTTGCTATAGCAACCAGAATTTGAAGGCTCACATATTCCTGCTGCTTCTACTCCCTTTCAAAATTTTATCAAAACAAACCTTTTCTTGTCCATAAGTTATAATCTTTAGCTGTTATATTAGCTGGTTTACATAATGCTTATTTCCTTCCTGCTCAATTATGCATTACTTTAGGAAAAAAGCACACTGGAACATACTTTATAAATTATAAGCATACACAAGTTACTTATAAATGCTAGGATTGAAGACTAATAATTTCAACAATCCAAAGAATTTCTTAAGTGTTATAATAAGCACATATAAATGGCTTTTTGCTATTATAAATATACTTTAAAATGTTGAATATTGAATGTGTGATATAAGGTAAGTGTAAATATCCAACATCTCTTCTGGTTCTACATCTGGCTGATTTTTTTGTATTTGGTTTTGGCTTTTTTTAAAATTTATTTTATTATTATTATTATTTTGTTGTCTTTGACATTCTTCATCTTAACAAGTTCGGATCCCTTGGTTTTTGTCTGCATTTTGCTAGCTGTGTCCTGAGATAGCTTTAAAAATTTTCTGTCTTAGGCTTGACAATATTTAATTAGTATCTTCGGCAATTTCTTTCACTCTGATTTTTCCTAGGGCATGAAATTATATAGTAAACAAAACAGCATCTCTCTGAAAGGCAAAACCATCTTTATCAATTAATACTCTTGGGCTTTTTTTTAGTGTGCTCACATCTGTGGTGTAATTTCTGGAAAAAACTGCTCTCCTTGAAATGTTTCAATATTTCTTACTGATCAGCTTTTTTTCTCCACTTGCTGTTTCTCACCAGTGGTGTCTGTATGGAATTTCAATCAGCTTGACCCGATGATTGGTGGCAATAAGTCTTTGTAGAGTGAAGTTGGCTGTAAAGGCAAAGTCTCAGGCCAGTGGCTAAAGGCTTGCATGAATAGTCAAGCCAAACAAAACTCTCTCTTTTGTGTCTAAAATGAATCAAGCAGTTGTGTAGTCCAGAGTAAGATTTGTATTTTAGGATGTGACTACCCAACAAGCCTATTGTGAACCCAAATATCTGAGTTTACAGTATCAGGATGGGTTTGCAGATTGTGTTCACAGATTTGGATAGCCTCAATAAATTAGAGTATATTGTTGGCTGAATTTTTAACAACTACCAATTTTACTTCATCCTGAGTGGATTAAACATAAAACTGCAAATATACAAATTTCCAACCTTGGACAAAATTCTCTGTATTGATCTTTTGAAATTATTTTTTTTCTTTTATTTCTTTCTATTTGCAAAAGGTACTAATGTGCCTGTTTAAGGCATTGAGCTCATCCTGTACATATGAAAAATTCAGGCCCTTTTCCTATATAAGAAGTGTATGCATCATCTGGTATTTTGGATAAATTGGTTTAGATGGTTTAGAATTATATCAAATATAATTTAGAATTATATCAAATGACATTGAATCTGAATCCCTCTACCATGGTGGAAGGAAATTTGAAGTTTGATCTATCTAAAGACATAGGACACTTGCATTTCAGTTTCAGAATAACAACCAGGTATTTCTACAAGATTTTGTCCCAAATTCACTGTGATCTCTTAGGGATAGGTTATTTTAATGACTACGTCTAAAGTGTGTCTGTTTTAAAACAAATAGATTGATACAAACTTGAAAAATATATCAGAGAGAAATTCCAAAATGATGAGTTAGAGGTGAAATAAAATCTCTTTTCTCCAACTAATTTAAACCAATAAGTTACCATTCAGATACCATTTATTTTTTCCTTTTTAGAAATCATCATTGTTATGTGTGCAAATTTATTCTGTGTTTCATATACTTCAGAGCACAGATTAACTTAACTTTGTTTGAGGGTTGAGTTTCCATTATCCAGCTAGTAAAAAACAAACAAAATTTTAAATGTTAGCTGACTGGAGGGTGAAGTGCCTTGCCTATTTTGAAGACCACTGTGGTTTCCGTAGTAACAGAAGAGGAGCCTGCAGAGCTTAATAATCCCTTCTATTTCTGTTTTTTATATATTTAATAGTAGGAGACTTAGAATTATTTGTAGCTCCTTAAATATAGATGTCAGACTGCTAGTGTTTGAGCTTCTGTTTACTATGAGAATCAGAACTGTACTTGTAAACTGCAGATCAAGGTGACAATCCTCAATACAGTGATGATAAACCACTCTAAACCACTGTACAGTAAACCACTGGAATTTCTTTGTGAACCATGTGATATCTCAGTTTTGATGTAAAAGAAAGGGTCTTTATAGTTTTATCAGTGCCATTCAGTCACTGAGAATGTGTAGGATTACTTTGAGCATGGGTAGACCCATTGTATGCACAGTGTTTTAGAATCTATTACACAAAATTAGAAATCAGGTGAATTTCATACAATGAGACATATAACCTCTGTCCAACCTGGCCAGAGATACAGAACATACTATAACAACAGACTACACCTTAAAAAAGGGAAAACATTTCAGTGAAATATGAGAAAAAGTATTAGAGCTCTTCCTAGAAGGAAGAACTAAGTCAGCTGGGCTTATCTAACATAAAGGGTAAAGAATAAAGACTTTCAGAGAACACCATTATTTTCAAATACATAAAAGGCAACAGGAAAATTGAAGGGAACTGTTCATCATAGTGAGGTAAGATCAGGCAAGAGTTATACAGTTCAAATTTCAGCAAGGAAGTTTTCTACTACATATAATTGGAAACTTGCTAAGGGCGAAGATAATAAAAAGCTGAAATAAATTGCCTATAAAGTTTGGATTTTCCACTTTGGAAACCTTCAAGAAGTGATTGCTTGTAGATCCGTCAAGTTGATTTCTGTCTTCAGGCACAGTTAAGGACAAAACAAGTGCTTTAATTCCTACCTGCTATGATTCCTGGATCATTGTCTTTGATAAATTAACTGTGAGACTTCTAAATAAAGTTAATATATTTCATCAGTGAGTGCTTCAATATAAGCCACGGGAAAACAAAGAAGCAATATTAACAAAAGGAGTAAAAGAGACAGTGGTTCAGAAAATAGGATTTATCTCAGAGTTGTTGTTATACTGCTACTACCACAAAAAGTGTTAAGGTTTTGCCAGTGAGTTTTATGAAAGATAATCTAATGCTACTGAAGGTGTACTTTTGAAATATCCGTTTGTGACAATATATACACTGTAACTCAAAATAATAATAGAATATAAGAACATTAATACCTTTCAAAATCAAATTCATTAGACAGCAAGTCTACTATTTTATTTAGAGATACCTCCCCGTTTTGTTGCTATTGCAAACTGTATGTTTTCAGCAATACATATATTGAGGTATCCTCTCTCCTTCACAAGATCTTTGTATGTAAATAGATTCAATGTGTGTCACAGATTACTCACAGATTGCACAGGAAGGCAGGCACTTTTGGCAGTGTATCCAAAAACTTAATTTTAGGATACACTTCAGAATCTGTTCAGCAGACATTGCAGGTCTTGAGAATGTACCGTTTCAGATGTAATTTCCTAGTTATTGACTTCTCCCTTGCTTCTGAAACCTATTAAGAGATTTCTCTATGACTCTTTTTCTGTGAGAATTTAGAACAACACACTAGGATCTGAACATGCATATAATCTCCAAATCACACTGTTGCCTCCTCTTAAACCCAGCTAAGCTGGGTAATAGTGCTTCTCTTACTCAGTTTTGTTCCTGCTTAATAGTCCACAAACAATTTACGATAACACAGTTGAGGCAATGAATAATAGAATGGCAGACGGAAATCAATGTCGCTGCCAGCAGAGTAACATGCACGTCTAGGTCATACACTGTAACTATCCTGCTGCTTTGGGAAGGGGGGTTTCTAGAACACCTTTTTAGTAAACACAGCAGAGCTAGTCAGCATTCTTACTTGTGGGAGTTGGGCAACCCAGGATCGGGAGCGGGTTGGCCCTGGTTGACAAAAAAGTGGGCATCGATCTGAGGCCATGGGAGACCAGATGCTAGGAAGGGAAACATCTGGTTAGACTATGGAGATTAGAACGGGATTAAGGGAATAGTCATGTTAATATAGTTGATCCATACAAGGTAACATTTCAAGTTCTTGTTAAAGATTGGTTGGTAACATTTTACATATATGGTAATGTAGTTGTTCATTGGTTCACGGTTCTGTTACAAGGATTATATATTGTTTTGTTTGCAAAACAATACAGCTGAGTCTTCGAAGAGACTGTCCCATAAAGTGTATGGTTTATTCTTTTGTTGATTCCGTTATTAAAATTGGTTTTCAGATGATCTTCATTGTACCTGTCCCTATTCAATTGCCACCCAGACTGGTCCGGTCGAGTTGCATTGCCAACAACACTTACTAGTTCAGAGATTGTGTTGTTCATCAGAAAGCTCATTCCTCTGTGCTTGTTTTTGTGCCTAGTCTTTAAATGCTTCTCATGACCTCGCCCATAACTGATTCTCTACTGCCTTGATACATCTCAGACATGAGACAGCAGAGCAAATGGAGTAAAGGAGAGAATGAATGAACTACACACAGCTAGGGAAAGAGTTTTCTCCCAGAGACTATATTCTCATAGTTTCAGCATTCCTACAAGTCATCATTTTGACTCAGGCAGTGTGACACCCATACACTGAACATGATAGTTTCTTTCTTCCATCCCAAAACTTCGTGAGTGGTTTGCCTTGGTTATGTGATTTAATCACTATTTTGCTTTGCTAGGTTCTAATTTATCATGGTTATGTTTTATCCTGTTTTGGCCACTTTAAATTTCTCAGTCTTTCTGCATCATGTTTTTGTTTGTTTGTTTGTTTTTGTTTGTTTGTTTGTTTGTTTTGTTTTGTTTTGCTTTTTTAAGCTGTGAGAAAGTTGACATGTCCAGCAGAAATAACTAGAAAAGAGGGGTACCTAGAGAGCAATTGGTATTACTATTAAATCTGAGGTAAAGAAGGCATTAAGTACCTTATCTAAGTCATGGTGCTTCCCCCTGCATTCAATAAAGGATGGAGATTCTCCTTAGCCCTCCTTTTGTTGCTAATGTATTTATAGAACTGTTTTTGTTGTCTTTTATGTCAGTAACCAGATTAGGTCCTAATTGGGGTTTTCCCCTTCTAGTTTGCTGCCTGTATAACATCACAAGATACTCGTAGTCCTCCTAAGATGCCTGCCCCTTCTTCCAAAGGTCATAAATTGTCTGTAACAGACTCCCACAAGGATGTCTGCCTTGTTGGTCTATAAATACTCGAGCATATCATCACCATCATTAGCTCTAAACAATTAAAGCAATCCCTAGTATACAGGGCCACACCACTGCATCCTAAAAAGTAAAGTTTGGAATAGAAAAATGAAAGGATAGCTTGAGTCTAAATTCAGAAATGTAAGGTTCTGGTTGTATTCTCTTTTAATAGAAGTGACTAGATTCTGGGTTTGAGAACAGAAAATTCTCTCTTATCAATAGCCTTCAAAGGTCATTTAAAACTATTTAAAATTTTAATTTGTTTTCTTGCTTGTTAAAAATCAATATACTTTGTCTTGACCAACTTGAATAACTTTGTATTATTGGCTACTTTTTGAACATACTATTCACTCTCATTTCTACTGGTTCAATTAATGATTATTCATTAGTAAGTATGATGAACTACATAGACACTCTCAAATTTCCAAAGGCTACTTCTCTCTACCAAGAAAATTATCAATTATTCCACATTTCTGTCTTGTGTCTTTCCCTTAGTTGTTTATTCAAGTGAGAAACACAGACCTGGTTTAACACGAATCACTGAAGCAAGATGCTTAATAGTACAAAAGCATTGCTGCTGTGGTAGAGTTTATTAGAGCTGCTCACTCTGCCTTGCCATTATCCACAGAAAGGATTAATACAGATTTACCTATTATAAAAAATTTCATGCCAAGATTGTATAAGAAAAAAAAATAAAGAAATTCCCCATCAATGTCTTCAGTGCAGTGCAGCTTAGTGTGATCTCAATAACATGAAAAGTCTCAAAGTGGCATTAGAAAAGATAAGTAGGTGGCAGTAGTTATTCATTAAACAGATCTGACTTATCCCATATCAAAAGATTTAGCAACAGTTCTCCCTAGAACAATACAAGCCAGCACAACTAAGTTACTTGTTGTTCTTCAGTATTCAAGAATAGCTCAGAGATGTGTCTGTAAAGAGTGCTACTTTGTTATATGTACTCTGTTGTCTTTTGGCTACCACTGAAAATGCAATGAAACAAGAAACCTCCAAGACTGAGACATATCCAGGTATTGTCACTTTCATTCGAGTGAGATTAAATGGCCAGAAGTCTCAATAGTATTGTGGTAAATAAATTAATGCAACATTAATGCAAGAGATCCACATGTGGGTTAAGGCATGATGAAATTATTTGTTCTTGGGTTTGGTGGGGTTTGTTTGTTTGTTTGGGTTTTTTGTTGTTTTGATAGTTTTTGTTTGTGTGGGTTTTTTGTTTGATTGGTTGTTGTGTTTGCTTTTGTTTGGTTTTGTTTTGTTCTAGACCTAGTAAAATGTTTTGGTTTCAGAGACTGCTAGGAAGATACTAGCTTTATTGTGAAGTAAATTTCTTACTTTTTACCTGCTGCTGCTTGAGGGTTTATGTTAAACAAAAATGCCCCAAATCTGTGAGTGCAGATGCTTAAAACTTAGCTTGAGTTTACATAGCTTACTAACTCAAGAACCTATTCTAAGCATAGAAAGTAAAACCAGGCTAAAAATAAAAGCAAGTGATTTCATTACAATTATAGGCAGAATTTTTTTAAAAAAAGACAGTTGAAGGACTGCTTCTGCTAGCATACAGGTGAAATTTGCTGTGTAAATATTTATGAATATAAGGAATCATTCATAGAGAAGCAGGAAAAGCTCCTGATAGTAGAAGTTAGATAATTGTAACAATCTGTCCAAATATTTCACTATAAATTAAGTGAAAAGGAGTTATAATGAAGAAGGACTAGGATCACAGTTCATTGAACAGTTCAGTGTAATTGAGTTCCTGAAGTGATATGGTATGGATTAAGGGCTCAGCTTTATTGGGTCAAAGGATTAATTGTCCTTTTAAGGTGAAGTTTCATGAGGTTGCTGAGCCAATTTAACAGAGAGTGGGTTGGGGGAACGAGTGCCACTTTTAGCAGCAGCAATTGCCTGTTATCTGGTGAGACTTCCCCCTTCTAAAACTTTAGCTACAATGCCTTACAGTGTCTAGAGAAAAATGGGAAAACTGTGTAAGTCAGGAGAAAAAAATCTCACAAGATTCTGAGGGAGTAGAGAGGGAGAATTTGTTTAAGCTAAGTGGGCACTAAGCAGTTAAAAACCTCAATTATTCATCACTTAATTAGTTTGGATGATAGTAAAAGGTCTTGTTATGTCTATTGGTAGGTAAAAACATATCTGTAAGTGATTTAATTGTGCAGAAAAAACCAATATGTCTACATTGTCTTTCTTTAGTTTACTTTATGGCATTTGTAATATTTGGAACAATTTGTAGTAATTTGTAACTTTATGGCAGAGTGTATTTTCAGGTTCTTTCATGTGTTTGACTCCTTATTCAGGGAAATAACCATAGGACAATTTTAATACTTGAAGAGAGTACAAAGGAATACACATGACCTTGCCTAACACCAGCTGGTTGTCACACTGATGACTGAAACTAAGACCTTCACTCTGTCAGCTTATCCCTGCTCTGGTTTATCTAGGTAAGTTTAACAGAACTAGTCCTGTTGGTGTGAATAATAGAGCAGCTACAGAACACTTCTTTTTAAAAAAGAGAAATATAACCCTTACTGATACTGCAATTGTTGATAATGGGAACAGAAGTATGGCTTACAAATATGAATCTCAGCTTTTGACATTATAAAATGCATATCCAGTTGAGGAATTTAAAATTTGTAATTTCCTTTTTTACTCCTTTGTAAAAGCTTCATCTTGTTTAGTGGCATGTATCTTGTGGGTCCGAAGATTCTCTAAGCACTATCTGATGTTTTGAGATCTCCAAGTTATGATTCCAAGAACATAATCTTGTACCTTTTTCTAGATATATAGCTTATATATTCTGGTTCATGGTGGAGTCTTGGGTTTGTTTGTTCTGTTTGTGATTTTTTTTTTTTTATTCTGTGATTTTTTACTTCACAGTATAGTAATATTAGTAGAGGAAAATAACTTTAAAAGTCTAATTTGCTTATCTGAAGTCTATGCCATATAAACAATTCATTTTGACCCACATCTGCTTAGTGTTTTCACCTTTTGAGAACAGGTTATTAGAGCAACTCCAGCGTATAAGTGCCATTTATGGAGAAACAGGGGAAAATACCAGAGGGTATTTTTCTGTAACAATGTGGTCACTTCAAAGCTCATGGAATTACTGCTACTGTGTAGTATCCTGGTCTTGTAACTAATGACAACACAGATCCCTGCTGTGCTTAATTTTTCTGAGGTTTCTATAACTGGTGCAAAAAACTCATTAGAATTACAGTTCTTTGTAAGTCTAGAATTACAGGCCTGAATGTGCAGGCCTGAAACTTTTGTATAATTTTCTTTTTTTTTTATAACCTCTTTGTGGAAAGGTTTTTAATACTAGACACACACATATTTTCTTGATATGTGTACTGACCAATATATTTACAGTGCACACTTCGCAAAATCACTTGGTAACACTGCAAATCAGTTAGAACCCATAAAATGGAAGACTAAAGGTGGTGAGTTTCTCAATGATAGAGTTAAAAGGTGATTTTATAATACCTACTGACAACTCAAGCTCACAGTCTCTGTTTCACGTCGTTCTTGTCTGTATGCTCCATGCTACTCTCTGTGCTCAACTATTAAGAGATATACAAGATTATATGATAATGCTTTCATAACTGTCTGTGTTTTGTCAGTAGAAATGTTGACTATTGTCACTATTATTATAGTGGAAATCATATTCTAATACTACTGTTATTGAAATCAGGTTTGGGAAACATCTCCCAAAAAATCATCTGTTTTTAAGCCTTCTAATACACGGCACCTTAGAAGGATTTCTGCCTGTGGCTCTAGCAGTAGAATTGTTTCAGAGAGAGTCTCAAGTATTCAAGGGACTTAAAAAATATGGAAGCATCCAATGTAAATCTCTTCAGAAGCTACATTTACATCTCTTCAGTTCTTTTGAAGTTTTCAAATACAATTTTTAATATCTTTTCCCTTATATTATTCCAAATGCTGGTTAGAAATAGAGGAAAGAAATGCCTAGCATTTTCTCATGAAACAGCTGTGTCTTCTTTCTGTATCTTGAATGAAGTCACTGGCATTTAAAGTGAGCTACATCCTCAGGAGGCAATCTGCCTTTCACTTGCAGTTATTTCCTTAAAAGTAATTTGAAATAGGCAAATAAACACAAAATTTCAAGTAATTACTGCACTTAATTTTGACATTTTCTGTTAATTAATTAGACATGAGGGTTTTCCATTTGTTTCATTTTATTTAATTTAATAAACTTTTAAACACTGGAGAGGTTTCTGAATAGAGTGCTGTTACGACCCACCCCTGTTGGTGAGGGTAACTCAGGTTCTTGTAATAGATTCCTCAGGGGGATCTACTGACCCCTTAGAGTGAAATGACATTGAATGATTGGTGTTTATAAATAAACATATATATATATATGGTTTATTTTAGTACAGTTTGGTTGCAATGGAAAGCAAGTATATAGCCATTTTGGTTGTTATGATCTCCAGAAATGCAGCAATATAAAGGAATAAAAATAACATTTCAGAAAATGTATATGGAAAAAAAAAAAAAAAAAAAAAAAAAGAGAAAGAAAGGATAAGAGTAGAAAGACATCCTCACCTGTTGATCCAGAGATGAGACTTGATGGTTGTGGTTTCAATGTCTGTTTATCAAAGTGATGGTTGCAGTCTTGATCTGCCATGAGTGAGGGAAATCCTGTGAAACACAGTCCAGTTGGTTAAAATATACTGAGGTACACCCCAGTACCTCCCCTGGGCAGAAGTTGTACACTCTCTATTGCAACACTGTGGATCACACATGGTCCTCTGCTGGAAGGCCCCAGAAATGAGTCTGGGGGGTGCTTTGGGGGTCTTTGATGGTTTATGAGCCGTTGTAAGACATGAAGCCTCCTCTCACGTCAGTCAGTAGTTGAGCCAGCTACCCAGTGAGAGGGGATGAACATTCTTAGGCCTGAAAGTGAATGTGAGTATCCCATGTGGATGTGATCTCCCCCAGGGTAGGGTGGGGGAAGACATTTCTATGATAAAAAGCACCATCCCACCTTTCAGGATCTGCTTATCATCAGCCATTTCCCTTATCTGGCTCAAACCCCAGAGCCTCTGGTGGCGAGTGTTCATCCCTCTGTCTTATGCAGACCAGAGGCTTCACCACTACACACTCAAAACCTTCCCTTCTGCCCTTCTGGGGCTGCAAATCTGGCCTCAGCAAAGCACCCTGCCACCTCCACAAATGGCCAAATATTTGAGCCATTAACCATTAACATCTCAGTCTCTCACAAGTCCTAAACCTTTGAGAATGACAGATTACACACACTTGCTTTTCTGACTCACTATACATTGTATATTTTGGCTTATTAATGTCATTTAAGCACCAGATCTCAGCATTTTGACCATAAAATAATTGCATAAGAAACCAGTCAAGTAGTTGAGGTTGACTTATGAGTATGTTTTCTTCTGCTATTGCATTTCTTTCCAAAGCCTGTTTAAGTCAATAGATTCTTACTGACAAGGCTATTTTGTACACGAGCTAAAAGTAAACCTGCCTCATTTCTCACTAAGTGTTGTTATAGAGGGAGGAATTAGTCACTATTGCTGATTTTCAAAACTGAAGTTCTACTCAGTCTTGAGAACCTGAACTTCTCTGAGTAGGGTTCTTGCTGTATTTAAATGACCTGCATGCTAACTATCACTGTTTAACAAGTCTTTAGATTGTTTCTGTGCTTGTTGTAGATAAAGATGCACCTTCACCCTGAGACAGGAATGTAAAATAGATGGGCTGATTTAGAAGAATGTAGATGATTAAAGATCATACTTAGGTAAGGCTGAATCCAAATTTTTGTTTAAGTTGTCATAGGTTCACCCCAAAATGAACCTCTGTCAGTAAGGAATTCTTGAGACAGAATGTACAATAAATAACAGCCACTGGAAATATTGAATTCAAGTGTCTCCATTCTATATTGAGTGCTCTGATTACCAGCTTGTGGAGATATTTCTGACTTTTCTTTATTTAGCCTGTTATTATTCTGTACTTTGAGAAATAATTTTCACAGAAGAGCACCTTGCTCCAGACTAGGTTATAGACTGGTTATCAAGGCTCTTTTCATGAGGTAGGTGCTATTTCCTTAGTCAAAAGACATATTGAACCTTACTGTCTTCTATGTCAAAGGTGCCAGAATCATGCAAAACACAAAGAAAGCATCATTTCCAGTTAATATACTCAGAATCCTGGCTGCCTCAAGAAAAGTGGTATCTGAGCAGCATTTCATAAAATCTAAGTTATATGAGAACTACAGTGAAAATTAAGTGTTCACTCTGTGCATCTGGCACAGTGCTTCTGCTGGCTTGGTCATCTGCCTCTTTCTCAAGATGTTTTCTAAGATGTTTCCTTACCTCCTTAAGTTCCCCAGGGAGTTATCTGCAAATTTTCATTTTAAGTCCAGCAGAGATTCAGTACTGGTAAGGATATTTCAGAGAGATAACACATTTTCAGTATGTCTCACAACTAATGGGTGAATCTTTATTTATATCTTGATAAAGTCTTATTTCCTCTATCTGTGTTAGGATTCAAAGAAAAAATAGAAGTCTATTTCAATGCTTGATGTTCAAATAATACATTAACAAAACTTGTCTCTTTCTTACTGCAAGCTCTTTGTAATATAGCATAGAATGTGTTTATATTTCCATTCTGTTGTTTATGAATAAATGCAGATAAATAGTGGTAAGCCAACTGGGATCTATTGTGATAGACTGAGACAGTACAATAGCACTGCAAGCTAACTGTTAATGTTTTCTTCCCATCTTGGTACTGCAGTCTAGAATTACCCTCTGGAAGGACCACAATGGGGCAGGTTTGAATATAGAATTAACAGAAGGAAATGGCTGATCGTTTGATTTATGCCACCCTAAATTCTCTGTCCTTTGACAGTGAGGCTTAAACTGGATTTTCTTTCTCAGATGCGTAGAAGACTATAACTGCTATAATGATTTTATTATTCTAAAGTCTTTGTACCCTGTTTCCAAGGTCTATTATGTAACTTTATTTTTTGCTGTTACAATCATTTAAAAAACCAGTATTGTTATCTATAACCTTACAGAGTGATATTTGCTCACATTTAATTGTGTGACTAGATGCATTCAGGCACTAATTTAATTTCTGCTTGGCTTGAGGTCTAGCAAATAGAAAAATCTGTGTTGGTTTTAAATTTTGTATGTATTTGTGTGTGTGTCCTTACTTTCTCTGAAGCCCATCATGGACAGTTTAAATATGTGTACCAAATTATTTATACAGAGAACTAGCAGTATGACTTTGAACTAATTCCCATTTGCCTGCTAAACAGAAAGAATAATTTGGGCATCGTGATAAACTATTTACCACTGAGGACAAAATTTTGCCTCTCAGGGTTGAGCAAATCATTAGGCTGGCTTGAAAAGCATCTATTTTACTTGTCATTCTGGAATGGGGATCTCCTGTGTAAATAAATGAATGGCCTTTCTAGAAGCAAGCATATATTTGCAAGTTGTGTCAAAGCTCATGTGTCAGTGTATGTCATATTTATAGATGGATATAAGATGATGGAGAGCTAATAGCTGAGTGTCTTGTGGCACTTTTCAGTATGAAGTTAGTGAGTCACGTTGATAGAAAGAACATGATTAAACATCAATTTAGCAACCTCAGCTTTATAGAATTGCTATTTTTTTCAGGGGTTATAGATATTTTTTCCAAAATCTCAGCTTTTCATTTTCTCAGCCTGCCATGTCATCTGCAAGATACCTATTTTTCTTTCCCTCATTCTGCACTAAATTCTCCTAAATGTGTAATTCTTTTAAATGTGATCTCATACATAGGCTATTACTGTGTTCTCTTGGTGCGTGACTGCTTGTTAAGTTGTGGCGACTGAATTATGTGCCTTAGACCTCAGCTTCTTTAATACCTGTCTTTTAATCAGTCCCTGTTTCTGGATTTTCAAAAGTGGAGTAGTTATTTTGCAGGAGGGGAGCAGAGAAGTGGTACTGCTGCCCTTTTGTCATGTGTTTAGAGTAAAGGGAGTTTTTTCCAGTGTAGGGGGAGTACTTGGTACTGCTTGAATACAGCTGGGAACAGTTTGTTGTTGTTGTTTTCTCCTGGATCACAGATATTTATTTCTTACTTCTATGACACAGACAACAGAGATGACGCTATAGAACCCATAATGTAAAGATAGAGATTTTGCAAGAGGGAGGATCTATGCTGCTGAGTTCTATGGGGAAAAAAAAAAAAAGAAGTTAATAAATACTGAATTTTCTTAGCAGAGTGTAAAGAAGTAAATAGGGTTAGCACCCTATTTATCTTTTAAAAGGTTTTTATTTATTTTATTTAAAATAAATTTTAAATTTATTTATTTTATTTAAAATCTTTTAAATTCCCTTTAGATAAACAGACTATTTTCTCAGTTTGATCCCTAAATTTGGCTTCTGGTACATCTGAGGCTTTTTAGAGGTTGACAGATCTCTTTAGCAAACTTGTATATGTAATTTCACACATTGCCAACATCTTGAATGGTGGGCAAGCTGGTATAAGATGCATAATAGATATTTTACAAACCAGATGATCTCCTGCTCTAGAACACCCATTTCAGGTAATAACGTATATTTATGAGGAGGAATTTTCTAATTATTATCCAAATTATCGTAACATTTCTGGTACATTCCAAACAAAATTTTATGGTGATGCGGGAAAAGGAAAAAAAACACTCAAGAGAGTAACAGTCTGAGACAAACTGGCATACAAAGGAGTAGCTGATCTCCCTTGGATGTTGCAGATAAATGCACTTAGAGAAAAAAAAAAGAATGATGGATTACATTTGATCTTTGAAAGGATTTGACATGCTGAATATACTGGAGCCATATAATATTTGTAATTGCAAAAAATCGTGTCATTTATAAATGTTTAAGTCTTGAACATGTGATCAAATTGAATAATAATCCAGTGTGAACATGCCTTTTTATTGTTTCTGTCTGACACACATCTGTAAAATTAGCCCAGAAATGCTATTTTTCAGACATGAAAATATTCTTCTGAAAACTAGTGAATGAAGCTCATAGTGTAGACAGCAAATTCAGCGTTAAAATGAAACATGTTCCTCGTTCTACAGTTCTATGAAAGTGGAAAAGATGAATGGAAATATTATGCTTCCATAGTGCTAACGTAATTTCCATTTGCCTAGGATAACTGTGTTTTTGAATATCTGTGTTCCTCAAAACTTTTTAAAATGCACAGAAGTTGAAAACAGGGGTTTAAAATTAGGTTTTGTGATGTTCAGGACACTTAGCTGAAATTTTACCTCCTATTGTACTATAGATGATATTGCTATCCAGTATGGTATTGATTTTTTATTTAACATGAAAATAGTTTTCAAACATTGCTGAAATAGGACTTAGTAGTTACTTGAATTCTCAAAATAGTAAGAGCAGTCAGGCTTACTGTGATCACTCTTAATATCTGTGCAATTAACTGAAAATTAATCTCAGGGTTTAAATTCAGTCATTGCTGTAAGTATTGGGAGAGTGAACTTCATTCAGATGTCAAAATTGTGAAGCTTTTATTAAATGTTCTCCTTTAATGGGCATGTATATCTATGCATTCCAAATGGGAGATAAAATCCAGTATTTAGGTTTAAAGCTGCTACAAAAGGTGAGTATGAATCATAACCCAATAAATAGGGGCAGTGTGTCTTGAGAGGCTTTGCAGTGGTCAATACTCAAGTTATGTGATGGAATATTTGGTGTCTCGCTGATTGAATCTGCAGTCACTGCAAGTCACAGTTCTGTGTGTTGCAGCCACATCAGCTTATTCAGCTGCTGATCTGAATGTCTGGTGTTATGGACTACTACAAACTGGATGAATCTGGAATTTCAAGTCTAGCATGGGCTAGAGGTCTTCCTTTAATGACTTCAAATTTTATTAGCATTCATATTTTCAAACAAATTTTCTCTTAGTTAGCTAATGTAACAATACTGCCTGGTCTTTCTGATTCACAGAGACCTACTGGCTGCAGAGAGGTTCCATTCAGTGTGAGGGTGGAGCTTAAGCTATGATTTCTGATTATATGCCTCTTAGCAGTACTGTGGTGATTTGTCACACAAGGCCTGACTCCATAGAAAGGATTACAGCCCTTTATGCTCCTAACAGATGTTCTGTACACACTTTTCTGGACATTAAAGAGGTAATTAAATTAAAAAAATATATATATTGTCAGTCCTAAAAACCCGTATTAAACCATTTTCTGCTTGCTCACTTTGTGAATCTGAATGATCCTTGTGATGTTACTAAACTAATTTTTCTAGTTTCTTGTACAGGTGCCAGTTAAGTTGAACAACCTCAGGTACTAAGCAAAAGAAATTTTAAAATAAAATTTAAATGCAATGTCTCATATAGTTGGGCACAGCTTGAATTGTCTGTGAGACAATATGTCCAGTAATTTATATTTTAAGTTCTGTTGATTAGATTTACTTTGGATGTAACATAATGTGTCACTAAATTCAAACATATAAGTTGTAATGATGTCACAAGGAATTTTCCACACCAGTTGCTCTAATGCTTTTTGGTAGTGTATTGATTGCATGTGTATTGCATTAAAAGAAAATAGTCTAATGTCTCTGATAGTTGAAGAGTTCCACTGCAATATCTTCTGTCTTTACTATACAAATATGATAATGCTTGGCACCAATTCATGAACCACTTTCCTTTAATCTGTAGGATGCCCGTAGACAACATGCATGTGAATTTATTCTTGTTTTACTGTGTTTCCAGCAATCATATATTAAAATATTATAGGTGAGTTTTTTAATCTTTTACTAAGACAGGTGTCATAGAGTCCTTTGAAGGGTCCTTGAGTGATTTTAATGCAGGTGTCTACCGTCACAAGACGATAGAGATGTTGGTGCCATGGCAAGAGGAGTGTGGTCCTGCAAAGGGGGCTGCCATCCCTGTTCAAGGTGGCAGGAAGGTGGCAGGAAAATTTATTCACATTGCAGCCTGTCATTACCTGTAGTGCCTTTGGGAAGAGATTGACAAGCAGGACATTGCTAGCTGTATGAGTTGTTCTGGTGACTTACTGCAGTTTTCAGTCAGGAGATCATCATTTCTTTTGTGTAATCTTGGTACTTCTCTACCCATCTGTAAGTCAGCTATAATAACTTGGTCTTTGAGGTTTTTTCTGCCATTGCTCTGCTCTGAGAACACGTTGTGAAGTTTCCATGTTAGATGATTCTTTCATTATTCCTGTTTGCCAAGAGCATTGTTCTCATTGCTGTCTATATTATGCTGCTTTTTCTCTCATGTAAAGTTCCATGTGTTCCTTTCTCTTCATAATGTGAGAAAGGTCATAGGTACCCAGGGGTGTGATATCTCTCTATGACAGCAGAAAATGTCAAAGTGAAATAAAGAATTTGTCTGCATTAATATCCACTGGTGGAATAAAGCCTGAACTAGGAAAACTTGTGACTTGTAACGAAAATCACACTTTATGTTCATTTAAACCAAATTCAGCCTTTTGGCACTGAAAACATCTGCAGCTTCAGTTTTTGCATGCTATAAATTGTTTGTGTTGTCATTTCAGGCCTTATGGATCTATTTCCATTTCTTCTCCAGAAAATATTTTGCTTTGTGAGTTGAGAGTTTTCAAGCTCACCATTTGGGTCTTATATCCTCAGAAGATGACTGGACAGAAGGCAGTAGCATACCTTTTAATACTATTTGTATTTGCTATTTAGTACTTTACATATTTACCTGAGATTTTGTATTCTGAGCATGTTTTAAAAACCTTAATCATTTCCAGAACTCCTTTTTTGGAAATTGTATAGCATTATTACTATTATGTAACAGTAATATAACGTTAAAATAGAAGTGGACATTTTCTCACAAGAAAAGTTCTTCAGGTGGTAGGTTTGGGACTCCTGGAGCCTGTGGCCTGAAATCCTTTTCAATTGATTATTGCATCTAATGGAATGAAGTTTAAATAAAAGATGTTCCTCAGCATTCGGTAGACTTGTGGCAGAAGTTGAGACTATTGATTTGGTGGTTCTTTGACTTGACAAAGAAGGAGTTGAGATACATCTATAAAGTCAAATACACACAATCTGCAAATGGCTTCACATATATTTCAAGAGACTGGGAGAGAAGCCAGTTTTCTTCTGGCAGCATGTCAGACTGTGCAAAGCCTGAGCTAAGTCATTCATCTTCACATCGTGACCGTGTAGGCATGTCTGCAAAGAGAAGGGCTTGTTTACAAGGGAATGGATTGTACCCAGAGCAGTGACTAACTCCAGCTAGGACCAAAGGAATTTTATATGTGACACTGAGAATCATACGTGGCACAGAGATAGTGCTCTAGAGAAATTAATCTCCTTGGCAGTTCACTTTGCAAAATCATTTCTGTGTTTTTTTTGATGGTTGCATATTTTACCACTATTACAGGAATCTGCTGTATCATTAATCATATTTGTATTTTTTTTCCTGGAGCCTTGGCTGTTGTAAAGTAATAAAAATACCTGGTAAAGCATGAGCTCATCATCCATTACTCTTCAAATATAAATAGTTTTGATAAGATTTGAAAGAAGATGAGTGAAAACCCCCTGTTATATTCTGCAAAAGTTCAGCTTTCAGGTAACTCTGGAAAGAACACCCAGGCTTTCCCTATGAAAAGAATTGGTCTTTGTCAGCTTTTAAAAACAGCCATGCAATTTTGTTAAATGTTAGTGACAGGCTGCTACCTAAGTCAACAAAGTCATTTTATATATGAAGAAATTGTTCAGATTCCTTTTTGTAGAGTAGTGTTTATCTAATATTTGGATTCCATGAGCCTGGGACTAAATGTCAGTGGTAAAGTGGTTGTTCTATATGTTCTACCAAAAATGCTTAAATAAAATACAAACAATATTAAGTAATTTTTCTTGTGTTTATTTAAACAGATTTATGTTAAAATCTTCATCTGCCTGCTAAACCTTATATCTCTGGATTTTCATTTAAGGTATCTGACAGAAAAACCCCCACATTTTTCACTTTTTTTTTTTCAGAGTACAATTATAAAAACATGTAAAGATGGGGACTAGAAGTGGGTATAAGTCAAAAAGGAAAAAGAGGTGATTGGAGATGATCACTTTCAATAATCAAGAGGATTTCCCTGCAAAATTATTTACCCATTTTCTGAGATGATTTATTGGCAAAAACAAGGGCATAACTATCTGAGAGTTCAACCAGTCATCAGTGTTTGCTACAGTAAGAGTGCTGTTAGCAGATTTTCAAATAAATCATTTCCTGCTTAGACTTTTGGGATTCTCAGAGATCCAGACATTACACATCTTCCTCCTTTTTTTTTTCCTTTTGCCTTTCATCTCCCACCTCCCCTCTAGTAAGTTGCAAATTAATAGTATGAACATCTCACTTTTGCTCCTTCTTATATTGCCATAGGCACTTTTGGTTTGTTCCCTTTGCTTTTGGATCCTGTCTTTGATTCTCATTTTTTCCATCTTGATATAGTAGCATATGGAAAAGTTACATGAAAAATATTCTTTCTAAAAAATTAGGCACTTTAGAACAGTAACTTCCAGCATGTAAGACCATAAAAATGTGCCATCAAAGACCAACCCTTCTTGCCTGTCCTGTATGAGGACAGGCAAGGTCACTTGATCTGTTCAGCCTGGAGAAGACTGAGGGGACACCTCATTGCACTCTGCAACTTCCTCAGGAGAGGCAGGCACTGGTCCCTTCTCTATAGTGACCAGTGACAGGACCCAAGGCAGTGGCCTGAGGTTGTGTCAGGGCAGGTTTAGGTTGGGTATTAGGAAAAGGTTCTTCACCCAAAGGGTGTTTGGGAACTGGAGCAGCTCCCTAGGGAAGTGGGCACAGCACATAAGTGACCACTGCCAGAGTTCAAGAAGCATTCAAACAATGCTCTCAGGTCCATGGTGTCACTCTTGGGGCTGTCCTGTGCAGGGGCAGGAGTTGTACACAGTGATCCTTGTGGGTCCCTTCCAACTCAGCATATTCTATGATTCTGTGCAGCCAGTGCCTTGGTGCAAAAATTGGAATTCATAATGGAACTCAAAACATATCCATACTGTCTATTTCTCCAGAGCCTCTATCCTGTGAGCAGAAAATAGGCAAATCTTTAATATTTGAAACAATATTGTAGGACTTTTTTCTCTATATGCTGTACAAATGAAATACTTGAAAACTCAAGTTTGTGTTAATAGTTAAAAAAACCCTCAGAGTAAAAAGCCATAAGCTAGGCCACTTTGAATATTTCAGTTGAAATATTGGTTAAAAATAAACTACATAAACAGAATAAAATAGGGAAATGAAATTCTGCTCCATGAGGATTTTTTTTTATTTTATGTACCTCAAATATCCAGTCTCAGAGGCAGTTAAAAAGTCAAAGTGTGTGGCTAATGATAAAAAGGCTAAGGAAGTAGATATTCTATGCCACTTGTCAAAAACATGAAGACAGTATATTTTGGATAAAAGCCCATACAAAGAACATGGGTATAGTAACATGAAAGAACAAAAACTAACATGTCCTTCATGAAGAATGTCACCATTTTCCATTAATTTTAATGGAATCCGAAGTCATTCTTTGCACAATTCCTAGTTAAAATATGTATATTCTGCCTACTGGTAGCATCATACTGGTTGTGTGTTACCTCAAACTCTCTGATTGACTGACATGTTTCATGCTAACTCCTTAGGATTTTATTTATTAACATATTTGAACATGAGTTTGTTCTTTCTGTGATGGAAACTCCAGCAGACTCCATAAGGATGATTGTGTCTGTGATCTGTCAAAAGTGAAAGAACTGAATAATCTATTTGAAATCAGTGGAAATTATTGTATGCTGAAAAGAAAAATCTAGATCCAAGTTAGTTAAATCTTCATTGCTGGGATCAATTAAAGAGTTGGATGCCGAATAATGGTATGGTAGAGGTATTGTGTCCAGATGAATTACGGAGACAAGATCTGATTGCTTTTTATGAAGTTGTGGTCAGTGTAGTTTCAGTTTGACAAAGTTGTTCCCTTATTCTGTATGTATTTCAAGCAAATCAAAACAAAATGTCTAGACAATATTTTACTTCTGAAATAAGGCACAAGTGAGGCAAGATCTCTGCCCTGGGATATGCAACTAAGAAAATTTTTAGTAATAAATTGTCTTTTAAAAAAGTTACAACTGCCATCAAAGCCAGGACAAATGTATGACAGAATAAATAATTACATTTTGATCTTAGATATGGCAAATTTCTTATGTTTTTGTGGATCTATTTTAGTTTTGGAAACAGGAAATGTTAACATGAGTGTTAGTCCAGAAGATGACACACCACTGCTTTGCCATGTTCAGCAAGGTGCAGTTCATTAGATAAGTCATATCTATGTGTATATAAGAAATGCTTGTATATCTTACTGCCCACCAAATGCTGGGTAAGGGAGAAGAGTGAATACTGAAGAGTGCAGAGTTAACAATTTCCAGAAAAAACAGACAGCATAGTGATAAAGGGACCACAGTGATAAAGGAACCAATTCCACTGCTTATTAGTGAGTCTAATGCTACCCCTGGAAATGCAGATTTATGACTAAAATGTAAGTGAAACAGCCACCATTGGCTCTGACTAGGTATAAAGCACTGAACAAATGGAGGATTAAAAATGAAGGCAAATACTCTTTATGTTACAAAATGTCTTTTCAGTAAAAAGCTGGCAAAAACACACCAGTATAGAATGGAAACATCAAGAGAAAAGCTATTTTTATAGTGATTTACTGGAAAATTCCTTGAAGAAAAACAATTCCTTTGCATAGAACATTTGATGCTAATGCCACAAGAATTTTCTTAGCTATGGAGTTTCCATTGAGGTAACTTTCTAAAGTGTTTCATTTCAGTTACGTTGTAGACAACGCAAATATGGCAAAGTAGATTATTTCAATTTTATTAATAACTCTAAACAATACTCAGAGAACAGGAAAGATAAATCTCAGGGCTAAACAAACATTAATGCAGTGAATGACATTCAAGGCAGAAAATAGTGTGAGGTAGATGCCAAAGACAAATACTTTGTAGGGTGATTATTCTTTAAGCAGATGGTGCATAGAGGACTAGGCTGGGTTTTGTGGCACAGTAGGTATTGCACAGCACAGGCTGCTCTAGGAATAATTAAGACATTTGCCGTTCCCAAAATTAAGGGGAAAATGCATCGTGCTATAACTAATGAGCTGTCTGAGTTATTTTTGACTCAGTTTATTAAGAAAAGATTGGAGCAAACCACAGCAATAAATCTCTAGGACACATACAACCCAGACTGATTTGCATTGAAGGTCATGACAAAGTTCAGCAAAAATGCAGATCTGAGCAGAACAACTCTTCATGTGTCATGGATTGCTGTGTTTCTTTTCTTTTTAGGCAGCTCTAAATGATGATGATGATTATATCATGGTAGATAAGATGTTAGGGACAGTATGTACTTGTGCATGTTTGTCTTTCAGTGTTTGTCACATGCCCACCTGTAGCTTTCTAGCTAGAGTGGAAAACATTCAATACCGAACTCCACAAGTTTATAAAAAAACCCTCTACATAGCTGTTGAGTCACAAAGAATATTTTTTCTGAGGAGACATTCATACTGCTTGATTTTATTAATCCAAGAAAAATGCCTCACACAGACACTTATCTTCCTGTGTTATGAATGAGAAAAAAAATTTATTTGAAATTGTAGTTTAGGACCTGGGAGTTCATCATGTATCTGACTCTGTTGTATGTTATCACTAGATTCAAACTCCATTTCAGTGATCTGATTTCTGTGGCAAAACCAAAGTACTTAAAATACATTTCAGCTCATCTAACTGGATCTTAACTTTATCCATTAATTTCATGTGGATATAAGTATCCCACCTTAGTAATTTCATTTATGTTTTAAGGTTAATCAATTAGACAGTTAGATACCCTCTGAGCAGTAGTTATCCATATCACAAATCTGGATAATTTAATTCACATGTGATCTTAGATGGCACTATTTTATATCTTTTTATAGTTCAATCAGGGGATAAATGGCAGTAATGTAGATATACTAAAAAGTAAAATGTGAAATATACCAAGTCTTCAATGAAACCTACAGTGAGTTTCAGGGTCTGTTGAAGTAAATTGGCTTATTTTTAACATGCAAACTCTAACTTATAGTCTGTGGCTTATAATTAGTCTGCTTTTCTCTCTGGAATTCATCAGTGTGTTCCTCATCAGCTTAGTGATGCTGCTCTGTTGTGTGATAACTACACTGTGTCTTCTTTGCTTCTATTTTATTTTTATGCCTGGCAATATGTAGCCTTTGCATTCCTGAGATTGTAGTCCTTGGATAACAAGGTTGCAGTGGATGAGAAAATTATTCTTCTCAAGTAAGAGAATAATGTCCTACATATAGGGAGGAACAGTAGTGTAGAGAGACCACTAATCTGATAGTTACTGTATATTTTTTTAGAAATATAAATATATTCATCCTTGTGAAGGAGTCTCAGTAGTCATACTCATTATTGCTATCACTACCAAAAACTTCTGGAAGAAAACCAAATAATTAAAACATCCATCAGCCATGAGATCTCTAGTCATCTAGTCTCTGCATTAGAGAACACTGACTAAAGGATGAGACAAAGTCAATGTAATTCAGTTCAAAAATACTCCTATAAAAATGGAATGAGAAAGCTATGAAGTAAAAAGAATGACATTTTTTTGATATTTTTTGAAACAGGGAATAGAGATGGATTCCCTTTAATTCAAAAATATCAAGCTATTAATAAAAAAACCTAATGGTGGCCAGCTAAAAAGAATGAAAGGCTTTTTTTCAGTTGTTTTGTTTCTATTCAATTTAAGTCAAAGCCCTTAGATTTGTAGTGTAGAGCAAACCCTAAAGGCAGTTTCATTTAATTCCTTCAACAGGTTTTACTTTAAGAGAAAATTCTTACGAATCTTATGAGTCTCTCTTTCTGCCGTGTTGAAAATATATAATGTGAGCAAAGGCAGACAAGGATGTGGTGTGTCAAATGAATTTGTTTCTTAAGTATTCCCATGCCTCTGTAAAATTGCTTTTTTCACATAAGCTGATTATACAGTTTGCATATGAAACATTTTCCTGGCAGTGGTATTTTGCTGAAATAAAAATTCTCCAGGAAAAGCAATACTTTTTGCAGGAAATTTCCATTCGGTTCTAGGTCAGGTCAGCTTTAATCTCCCTATTGCCTGAGTCACTTTTGTCTTTGTTCTTTATATTTGTTGCATTATATAGAAACCAGAGGGCCCAGATACACCACAGATCATGTGCCCAATTATACCCTGCCTCAGGATTTGGGTAAGTGGGAACTGATTGCTACTGTCATCAGAGATTGCTTTCCATGGACAGAAAATGGAACATGAAGATCACACACAAAGTTGAGGTGCTGGAACTGGACCCCTGATGAACCAAATGTTGTGCTGTGATAAACAAGCCTTTACCCTTAGCAGCCTTTTAATACTTCCCTTTCCATATCTACATTTCGGAAGAGGGAAGAGGTGCTCTTTAGAAAAGATGATTACCTTTCTACCACATATCAGCAAGGTCTTGTATATCTTATGTTTCACTTTTTTGGGTAGAAATAGGAGTTAAGATAGCTGAGGACTGCTTCTGCTAGCAAATGTAGGGTCTCTGGAGCACTGTTGCTACCCTGTCTTCGTTGCTATTACCTCTGCTCCATAGAAGGAAGCTTGGACATGTCTGTGTCTTTTGTCATTATGTGCTGCATTTCTCCTTAACCATGATAATCTCATCTGTGTTTGACATATTTTAGTAGTTAGAGTGACTCAAAAATTTCCATTTCTTTTTCTTCCTTCCTTCTCTACCAGTGATGCAAATGATTTTCCTATAGAAAATATGTAACCTGGGCTGGCTATGTGACTTTGCACTGCACTACTGCATCACTAATAAATCTTCTGGAAGCTACAGCAGCGACCATAAGGGCTTATAAAACAAGCTGGGCTGATGGTGCCACTGTACAGAGCCAAGTTGGAAGTTTTAACACGTGCAGGTTGGATAAACTGCTCAGGAATATTTCAGAGCTGACTGTATTCTGATTTTTGCAGCTGTAACAACCTAATCACCAGTCTGTTACAATGCTGCAACATAGCGCTCAGCATGAGCTGAAAACAATCCCTTGTTGCATAGTAAGGGTGAACTTCCCTTTGGAAGTGTGAATTGGAAGCAGTATTAGATGAAGTAATCTCATTTCCCTTTGTTTTACAAATTTATTTTTTTTTTACCATTACTCATGGACTAGTCAGGCTATATGTATTTTTTATCATGTATTTTATGTCGACTGAAATTTAAAGTGTGTAGAATTAGATACATTGAACAGAAGACTTGAAGTCTTACTGATACTATCATTCATTCCTCACTGTTCTGTATTTCAGCAGGGAGAAAAGTTGTAATTGTTAGACTTATTTAATTTAAGCACCTCACAGAAATGAGGCTGGGTAAAGGTGAATATACTGAAGACACAGCTAAAAAAAACCCAAAAACCCAAATACTCTGTCTACTACTACTTCTTTGAAGTGACTGAACACTAGAAGTGCATAATTTTTAGCAGTAAAAGCCTCTAGACAACTTACTGTTTTTGTGAAACTGTCAAGTTGCCTTGTCTTAGGTCATTTAGCACTTGTCTCCCAAATAAACCCACTAAGAATGCAGATGCCCCTCCTTCCATGTATAAACATGTATCCATACCTTATTAATGATTAATAATTAATTATTATTAATAATACTATATATATTTTAAAAAGTGGAACTCATATATAAGATATTTTTACAAACAAGTTTATAACAAAATCTTGCTCACCTAGGAAAAATCTGCATGACAATGAAAGAAGCTCAGTAAAGTGCTATTCTCTTTCTCTCCAATGTTTGTTTAGTGGGATCAGTGCACTTAATTACCAAAGGCTAAAGATAGGCTGATAAACAGGGAAGTATATATCTCAAAAATATAATAGCTAAGTTTGTGTGCATATGCTAAGTTTAGGCTTATATATGAGCACTATTTTATCATTGTCCAGGCAGTTCTTTCGGTGGTCCTTGACGTGGTTGCAGCCTAAGTGAATAAAAAGTCTTCCATTAATGCCCAGGTGTAGCTGAATAACAAATATTCAAAGTGTAGCTGCTTTGTTTTGGGTCTAGGCATGAAGATGGGCTGGTAACTGCAAGGGAAATAGGCAACAAATGAGGTTTGTAAGCATAAGATATTTATTTGAGTCTTTAATTTGACAAAAACTGATAGAGAGAAGATGAAGAAGAGAAAGAGAGAGAACATATGAATGAGGGAAGAATTAGGAAATGCTTGAGATTGGAGGAGAGGATTTGGAGGTGAGGAGATAAACATTCAAATTTCTTATGGGACAATTTGCTTTAAACTCTTTAAGGGAAAGGAAGGAAGAAAGTAAAGCATGGTGTGTAGAATAGAAAAGTAGTACCATTTTACCACATTTCTCTTTTTAAAAAAATAGCTATAGTCATTACAGTGTTATAAAAGAAAGCAGGATAAAGGGATAGTTTGAGCAGTGAATCAAAGGTGATGTGAAACAGATAGGAACAGAGAAGTCACGTTGTCAACTGGAAAAATGGAAGAACCAAATTAAAGGGGTCTGACTTAACTTCAAAGCAGATCCACTGAATTTTTTTTTACTGAATAATACGTGTGCCTAAAGTATTAGAATGATTCCATTTATTAACTTAATGACCTTTTTTAAGGTATGCTGTTTTCTTTTCTTCCTTTTTTTTAATGGTGCAGTGTGTATCTAGTTGTTAAAACTCACAAGATGTACCTGTACATTATCATATCACAAGTCTCATGTCAGTCGATTTAAGTCTACTCTTCATTCAAGTTACTAAATTTTTTACCTTGAGAACGTTGATAAAATTAATGAGAGATTAATTAAATTAATTAAAAGGAGACCTCTGTTAAATCTTGATTTTTTTTTTTTTTAGTGTTAGAGTGGAAAACATGGAGCAAGCTGTAAGTGGTGGAGTTTTCTGCATCATCTGTATTTAAAATCCAGAATGCTGTCTGTCCTTCAGACCTGATTTGTTTCCAGGGAAAGTCAGAATATCATAACATAGTTTCTACAGTTCTGAGGTTTTATGATCAGTTTTTTCCTGATTTGTTTACAGCTTATTTTTTTAAACTTATTTTATTTGTGTAACAGGTAGTATTTATAGACTCCAGATTGTCTTATGAATTAAATTAAGGTCCTTCAAGGTTAGAGAACTGCCTTAGCAACACAATTCCCCTCCTGAGCTGTGTTTCAGAGAAAGGAAGAAATACTGCTGCTGTCACGGCTGCTGAATTCAGTGCTGCCAGCAGCTCTGAAAGCCTTTGTAGAAAACAGCAAGTCAGTAGCAAGTGTAAGACAGAATATACATTTTCAAAGCGAGTCCACTAACAGCAAACTGTGAACACACAGTGCAGGACAGACAAAAGTGTGTTACATCATGAATCACATCAAAGTAAATAATTTTGGAAGTCATCAGTAACAGATGACTGTGATGAAACAGTAAGATAGGGAATGTCAATTTCAAATAATAGCAGGTGCAGTAAATTAAACTGGAAATGAGGGAATCCTAAAATATTGTAATTGGCTTCAGTCTCAGAAGCTGGGCTGCACTCTGAATTTTCAGCTTGAAGACAAAATGAAATCTATGAAAAATAGATATGAAGAGCTGTAACTTTTTGCTAGGTGGAGGACAAGAAGGATGGAAGCACACTGTGCTTTATAGGAGCTTTTTTCAGCTGTGGTTAAGGCTGTAAGTAATTGATAACAGGTGACTTAACTCAGCAGGGAGAAGCCCTAACCCAGTTCTGGGAGAATTTTGATAACATTTTTTTTTAAATGTACATTGAATTCAGGAATAGATATTTAATAACCAGTTGCACAATATTTCACCAACTGTTATCAATATGGAAATTCAATTAATCCTAACACATTTGGAATATTTACAGTAATGCTGTAGCTGCTGTAAGAACTCAGTTGGACACAGGGCATTTTCTCCTCCAGCTGTCTCTCTTCCAATACACAAGGCTGCGGTACAGATGGAATAACAGCCAGACCAGGCTTGGCCGTGCTCTTGCAGAGCTTCTTGGCTACTTGTGCCACAGGGAGGAGCTCTGCAAAAAGCCATGCTGAGGAGGTGTTGGCACCGGTGTCTCAGTGGTGAAGTGCACCTGCTTCAAGCCCCGGGTCATTATTGTGAGATCAGAAACTATCCTGAAAAGAGGGTGCTTAGAAGTCAGAGCTGCTCTGGGGTGATATAACCTGTGTGGTGCTGGGAAAGGGAACCTTCTCGTTGTGTGTTTCCCAGAGAATTGTTACAGAAGGAAAGCTGTGCCTCTTAGTTGTCTGTGGTAAGAGCTAGCTTCACATCTGACTTACATGAATTGAAGGAAGTTTGTATGCCTCCTTAAGCCACAGCTTACAAGAACTACTTTCCTAAAAGCTCACGGTAGCAGAAGGGCCAACATTTGCCCCCAAATTTGCCATATCAAGTTGATACCCACCTGCAAAATTTTTGCTTGGAAGTAAGCAGCTGAACAAAAGCACAACTGGGGAAAACAGAAGAATAACATGCAGTGACTCTTGCCAACCCTGAGACTAAAATAATCCATGTCTCAATAGCAAACACATGATAGATATGTTCTAGTGAAAGGTATTTTTGCAATATATCACATACATTTATAATTTAATGAGGAGACTGTTATGACTAATACATAATGTGTATGGTCTTTTAAGGCCAACAGATATGTACTGAGAAAATAAGGTAGATTTATAGTTTAATAGTCCCTTTTGAAGACACATAACAAGATAAATTTGAAAAATGTAAACTATACCCTCTCCAGATCAGTAACTGTAAGAAACCAAATGTTTCAGTTATTCATATAAAATCCATAACCTTAGCTGTTACTGTGAAAAAATGTATCAGTGCAGAAATCTTTAGTACGTTAGTAGTATTTCATAAATCATCAGGTAAATAGAATATTTCAGCCTATGGAAAGTTCAAAAGTTGCCACTAAGAAAAAAAACCCATGCATAACAGGTTAGTGTGCCCTAATTAAAACTAAAAAAAAATATTTTTGAAGATCAGTATACAAAGTGAATGTATGACTTCAGAGCTGTGCTATGAGAAATGAGGAGTTGTTAAGGTCTGTCCACAAACTTTGATAAGGAGTTGGAATTCTTAAGTAGTTTTTGAAGTTGAATTGTAGTTTTTGATATTTTGCATCCAAACATTTTAGCAATTTTCTTTTCCACTGGTATTACTGTTATTTTTTTATAAACCAGAATCCCATGTAAAGATGGAGCTTTACCGTGCTAGAATTTTTGCTGTGTTAAAGTAAGAGTAAAAGTGCAGCTGTCAATTGAAAGTCTTTAGTTTCAGGTTGAAAAAAGTTTGAAAAAGTAATCTGCAACTTTGTGATTGCTTGAGTCCAAAGTATGCATATTTGTGAGACTAAGAACTAAATATGTGAGTGATATAGGGGGAAGCAGGTATTATTGCTAACCAAAATAATTTTTCAGGACACTCAAAATAAAGCATATCGGAAAGAAAAAAAAACCCCATCTTCTTAATTTTTGTTTACTGTGTCATATCTTTAGTTTATTTGCACAACTATGAAACTGTTGCCATCACAGTTATTAAGAATTAACAGAAACAGAGGCTGGCCAAGAGATCAGAATGTTCAACAGTCATAGAATTGGTCAGGTTGGAAGAAACCACAGGGGTGATCTGGTTCAAACTTTCTTCTCAGTCAGGGTCTTCCTAAAACACATGGCACGAGATTGTGTCCAGAGGGTACTTGAAAATCTCCCAGTGAAAGAGATTCAGTGTTCCATGAGTTGGGACTTCCTTTCTATGTGGTGGTATTTTTAGTTATTTCTGAACCAAACTGAAAATTTGGCAACATAACAGACATTGTATTCCAGGTACTTCAGGAGATATGTCACCTTTTGAATCTTCCCCTAATTTCTAATTTCAGTTTGATTCTGAAGTCAAAGGAAGTCTACAATGCAGTGGGGAACTTGACATACATCTTTAATCAAAGCAGCAGGCATAGGTGATGGAAGCATCAGCAGAAATTTTGGTGTGGGCTGGAAAGGAGAATGTTTGTTTCCACACGCTTCTCCTGGCCATCCATGCCACCTGAGGCTGGAACAGGCTGGTCTGTTCCTGCTGACATTGCACCCCCTGCCCACGGGGCGGTCGTACCTCGGCGGCAGCAGCAGCTCTGGATCTGGTGATGGACAAACAGCCCACAGTGTCTCCTCTGCCACCTGGGAACCGTGGCAATCTCCAAGTGCCATCCTACTAAACCGAGTCACGTTGCAAACCCTGAGCCTAGTAACAGGAAAAATAGCTATGGATTTTTTTAAATACAATTTACACTTACAAACAATTTTATATGCTTTTCTTTGTGCCTAGTTTATTCAATGCTAAATGACAGTGAAATTCTTCCTAAACATGTTTGAAATTGCATGTTTATGAGGATATATCTCAAAGTTTTCTCTTTAATTAAAGCCGAATGAGTCTTTGTTCAGTCTGCATTTATTTTTCAGTTGTGTGGGTGTGTATGTGTGTATTTTCCTTAAATTGTATTTCTGCAATCTCATTTCTTCAGTGAAAGATTTAGAAGCAATAAAATGTTGCAAGTGTTACCATGGCAATAAAGATCTTAGAGTATCAAAAATAGTATCTTGTTAAATCCCACTGTAGGGTTGGTACCCCTGCAGTTCCAGCATCACTCACTGTCTTTTACTTGGTGAATTTTCTGGTTTTTTCTTTGAAATATGGAATGAGTGTGACATCATATGGTAATCATGTATGAAATGGACATGTCCATTAGCAAAGGTACTTCACATGAGAGTGAAATGTGACTGGTTATGAAAATAAAATAAAGCAACATTCCCAGTCCCAGGAAAGATACAGGATGTGGCAGTTTTCTGATTTATGCTACAGGAATCTAAGAATAAATATGTTAAGGCCAAATTAGTTGTGTAGCTGTTTAATGAGGAGAAGACAAAGGAGCATGTTAGTAAAATCTTATGATCCCTGCATGCCAGTTACAAGTGTACAGAATTATTATAATATTGATTAAAATCTTCCAACAATGAATATGCTCAAGTAAGAAGCTTTGGACAAAACTATGTGAACATTCAACCACTGATATTAAATAAGAAGGGGTTTGTAACACTGCAAAGATATTATGCATGTGTATATCTGATAACATTAACATTAATAGTGACAGCATATTTCAGTTTGCAAAAAGTCTCTTTTGCAAAATTATATACCTTCTTTTGATAAATCAACCACCTGTTTCAAAAACTTTTTTCCAAATGTTGGGCTCGACATTTGAAATTTGTCAACTAAATTTTGTATCAAAAGATAATTAAAGGACTTCTAGTGCTCCAAGTCATCCTGCATGTGTATTGTGTAGAAATCATCCTGCATCCTGATATGTATTGTGTAGAAATCACTGTACATGAGATGAATGTTATGCCACAGTAAAAATATGTCATATTCACAGTAAGAAAAAGTTTGATTTACGTTCTGATTTCTTTTTTTTTAAATTTAAATATTATATATTGAAAATGTTTAAGTTTCCTCTGTATATTTTAACTCATGCATAAATCTCCAAATAGTGAGGTTGCTGAGACTTCCCACTGTTTTTCTTCCCTTGAAAGCCAAATCACCTTTTCTACAACAAAATGTAAATGTTTTTATGTTTAACATCAGGTTAAGGAAAAATCAACTTCCTCAGATCTCTACTTTCCCCATGCCTTTCTGTCCCCAAGTGGTTTTTGAAAGTCAACCTTCTTTCATGTTTCCTCAGGTGCTTTGTAACACAACTGTGAAAGCAATGTTGTGGTTTCATTCATAATGCATATCTCAGATACTTTACTCTTTTCCTGTGGACAAAATTAGGGATAAAAGATGTTGGATTCTGTGACAAGGCTTGGCATGACTTACAGAACCATTTAATTTAATCTGCAGGTGTTTGCTTTGGAAAGCAATTAGGCATCTTTTTTCTTTTGAAGTTTCCTATACATTAATATCCCCATCTCTCTCCTTGCTCTTTTGGTTTTTTTAATGTGTTTCATAACATAAAGATCAATATTGAAAAGGTAGTGGCTTCTCATATCCCTGTGGATTTGTGATGATTTATCAAATATAAATTATTAACCTAATAGAGTCTGAGAGCTATACTAAACATCTTTTGTTGTTGTGTGCAGTTACACTGCCGTTTAGTACTTCCTTATGGGATAGGTGTTTATAGAGTTTATTAGAATTATTTACTATATTAAATTTTGTTAAATGACCATAATATTGGTACACCTTATCCTGAAGGAGCATAACTGAATTGCCTCTGCCAGAGTTCCTTCCACTGTGGCAATGAGCAGTGCTTTAAACATCTGCTGAAGTCCCATTGCTTAATCAGTGGTAAGTCTGAAAGTCTTGAAATAGCAATATTGGCTTCTGGAACAATACTTCAGTAGGAATTACACATCTACAGTTGTATATCACAATGCTGCATCTCATGGCAGTAGTATCTCAGGAATCAGAGTTCATATCCAGGAAAGATATCATAATGTATTAAATACCACATGGTGCCTATAGAGGAAATGACTTATCAGATATCTGGGTTATAATCACGAGTTCTTCTATTTGTAAGTAATAATGTATAATTTGCAAGTATTTACTAGCTTCTTATTCAGCACAGGTGCACAATCATTATGATAAACTTATGGACGTCTTTAGAAGTGTTACTAAAGTAATCTATTATCTATGTAATTATACAAAGAACATTTTTCCAATTGAAACGAATTTTATATGAATCAGGAAGTTATCTATAAATATCAGAGCTGATAATTTATCATTAGTTGCAATTGAATTACCAATGTATCAGAGCAATGCTAGAAATTACAAGCATTTCAATCAATACTTTATGAAAAAAATCAGTTTTTATGTTGCTGATGAGCTGTACGCTTTTCTTTCTGTTTAGGATGTCACATGTCATGTGGCAATATTTCTATTTTTCATTGTTTTAATAAGGGGAATAAAAAATATCGATGGCATAGAACACATCAATTTTGGCCAATATCTTTGTACTTCAATAGAGCTTTACACTTTTACTAATAAATCAATAGTAATTTTTGTAGTAAGAACTGATTAAATAGGAATAAGGCTGAGATAATGAATATTTATATATTTTCATATGGATATTTTTTGTTTGTTTAGAAGTAGGAAAAATGCTTTAGAATTTGGATATTTCAGCCTTGCTTTTCCATGTCACTCATTTGGCCTTCCCTGTGCCTTCTTTGTTAGCTGAGTATTAGCTTGAAAAGATATGTTTTGGTATATGTTTCAAGTGATCAAAAAGGTGTCCTTTTTGAATCCCATATTGATTAAGCATTCTTAATTATTTGGAATGTGAAGTGTCTTGCTGACACAGGTTATGAGAATGCCAGCTGAAAAGGAAACCTAATGACATTGCATAGATGATTGCTCTAAAGTATGTGGGGCATGCAAGGTTTGTTTACAAGCTCTCAGAAGGAAGATACTGTGGTTTTCCCACTGCATACTGATATCAAAATAACTCTGTGATGCTCCTATTGTGCTGCAGGATATGATTTGGTTATGTTATTGGATCATTTGGTGTGTTTGATGACAAGTGAAAGTGAAATACCAGGAACATGCAAATAATGTTGTACTTACAGTGTTTTGTAATTCTTCCTTAATTAGCTGCAGGGCAAAACCACTCTGCTTTTGAAAAAAGGCCCTGGAGAACTTTATTTTTGCTAAAATGATATCTAAACAATGGTTATGAGATGGCACTGGATATGGGGAGTATACCTTGGTCCCTTTGTGTGTGTAATTTCTGTCAATTTTTTAAAAATATCTTTATTCAGTTGTTGCTTCTAAATAAGACTTCAGGATAGGCCCTGGTGTTAGATTCTTTAATATCCAGTATACTGCACTCCAAAGATCCCAATGCAGTCAAAAAGGGAGTACTCTCTATTTTAGAAAGCCATTACTTCATTAGGTCGTGTTCTCAAATTCTCTCGTAAACTTCCCCCAGAAACAATAGGTTTTTCCATTAGGAACCCTTGTGTTTTGTTTTTGGGTTTTTGGTTGTTTTTTTTTTTCCAAGAGATAATAGTAAGTTTAGAATTACAAGGACACTAGAAATTGAAAATCTGCAGTTTTTAAGGGATGTTTCATTATCATTTTTTCATTCATTGCACTTAATCTCTGGAAAAATGTGAATTTTTAATAACTCCTCCACATAGATATTCAATTTACTATTACATGCATATACTTGTATTGGAAGAAGAGCAAAAGAGTTGCTTCTACAAAGACTTTTTGTTCGTGGTAACTGATGCACTAGGAAAGTAGGTTAAAAATATGTTGCTAGGAAACAGAAGAGGATCCTAGCAACTGCTTCTGAAAATGAAAATTGTATGCCTCTGAAAGAATGGAGCTTCAGCCCACAGCAATCCAGCTAGCTAATATTGTTTTCTTAAAGAGGATTCATTCTGTAGCCTTGATCTTTTCTATTTTATTAGTAAAATAGTATTTCTTACTTAGTGAATAGTGTTCTTAGAGAAGGAAAATGATTTTTCATCCATTATAGTATCTTACAATGTACTGGTAACGTGCTCAGTATTTAGCTGGACCAGAATTGTAGGCTTTTGAGATCCATATTCGTAATTTATATGCAGGACTCACCAGTTTGAAAGATGCTCATTAACCTGTGGTTTTATGCAATCAATAACAGAGTATTTGTTTTATTGAATTTTTGTTGTTATGTTCAGGGATTATACACCTCAGGGAGGAAGTATGCAGTTTTGATCCCAAAGTATTTTTAGGAAAAGAAATAATAAGGGATTTTTTAAATATATGTAGCCTGCTTTTCTTTCAGCACTAGTTTCATTTCCTTCCTGGAGTTTCATTTTTCCATCTTCTTTTCCCTCTTGCTGTTTTTTTCCACAATAGTTCACCTCAAAGCATTTGTACCTTTACTTTTCTGTTAAACCTTTTCCCCCTTCCTCTTGCATTTCTTACACAGTCAACCTTCCTTCTATTTTTCCAGACTTTGCCTTCTCTCTTACTCCTCCCTCTTCCCTGATCCACACAGTTATATTCATTTTCCCTAGTGAACCTTTGCCTTAGAAAGTAGGGCATTAGTTACAGGACACTGTGATGCCACAATTCATTTGAGTGTTGCTAACTCCTTCAAGGCAGAGAGGCTTTTATTGATGAAAGCAGCATAATGGTGGAGAAAAGTCCTTTTTATCTTCAGTGTGGAGGCTAATGCTGTGCAAACTCAGGACCACTTGATCTACATCCATGTGACTTTTCTATCTGCATATGTGTAGATACTTAAATACAGCCACAGATAGCATATAATGTGTGTATTTTTATGCACGTGTGTGTAAGGCTGTCTTAATCTTTGCCTCAATGTCAAGAGAAATTCTGATATGGGAGTACCATAAAATAGGTCAACCTGCAGAGCTGGTGTAGGTTCCAGCATGTGTTATTCTTCTGTATTATACACTTGATTCAATCTTGGAGCAATAGGAAGAGTTAAGTGTGTAACAAACCCAGGCAGTTATTGTGATATGACATGCTGTACCCTGCAGGTGAAGGCCTGTTAAGAAGTAGGAAATCAGAAGGAGATTTGGATATCAAAAAAGACAGAAATAACGGATGACAGGTGAAGAAAAGACAATCAGATGTGAATTTACTTTCTGCAGCTATCTTGAGTAAACTATCTGTGCATACAGGCAAATATTGCTAAGAACTATCTTTGGAGAAATTGTGATTTATGAAATGGAAGATGGTAGAAATCACTGGAAGACAGCAATTACTGAACTAGGAGTCATGTCCAAGGCTACTGTAGCATCCTGAGTATCTCCCTTTTAGAAAAATTTGTTTCTCTTCTATGCTAATTTCATGGGTCATTGGAGAAAGAAATCCATTTTATACCTGCATTTGTGTCTTTGTTTTTAAGACTTTCTTCAGCACTCCTTTCTCTTGTGGCAGAAGAAGAGCTATGGTATGTGCACTGCAAACATGAGAAATGTACCTGGCTTCAGTGTCTGTTAGACCAATCCACTGCCAGCCTTGTGCAGGGTGGAGATTCTGCATGGACTCACCTCAATAAAGGGTAACTCTGCCTAGAAAAAAATTAGTTACAGTATCTGGTAGGATAAAAATGGAGCATTGTCCCTTTAAGGGAACACACCTATTTTCAAGTGACTAAGAATGCAGTCCTTGTAAACACAGTGGAAACCTCAATAAGTTAAGAAATACTAAAAAATAATTAGCCCTGTGTCAGGGTTCTTGATTAATAAGTAATTGAATCTCTCAACCTGCTTAATATGGAGTTGAAGTTTGATGAAATCAGATCTCTGTGGTGTGAGCTGACCTCCCATTTAAGTCATATAAAATCCTCATTGCAGGAATCAGTTGATCTTACTCAGATCCTGAAAATATTTTGCTTTGCATTACTAAACCACTTAATTTTTTTATCAAAAGTTGGTGAAAGTGTTGTTTTATAATATATTAGGTCAGGATGAAACAGCTCTGTTAAAAATGGTGCTAGCACAGAGTAAACCCAAGTGTATTCCTGTTTTCTTTTCCTTCATTAAAAACAAAGACTGATCACATTAGATTTCACCTTGTGTATATAGTCATGTATTTCAGAGCATGGGGAATGCAGTGGGGGAGGTGGATAAATCGAGAATTAAAAATTATTTCTGTATTTTCCACTACATGTAGTTCAACATCTTTTTATTTCCTGCAGTATTGTCATTTGGCTTATTTCTGTTTGAAAGAAATACCTTGCATTTCAAATATTCAAAGGTATATTTTTTGAGGACCTTGACAGAAAATTGGCTGTCATGAATAATTTCTCTGTGAATGTCAGTCACCTAAGTCTCTAAGCACGGCTGAACACACAACATGTTTAATGAAACTTTAACAGACCCAAAAATTTGGTTGACGTGAGCAAACGTTTATGATTAAATTAAGGATTGTTTCCAGTCCAAAGCCCAGCAAAAACAATCCTAATGGCTCCATCACGCTAAGAAGGATTAAAGAAAATGTGTGCTAAAGCTGACAGTGATCACTGATCAAAACTTCAGTCTTTTTAGCCCTAAGGTAACTGGGTCAAATTTCATCACTGTAAGCCTTAAGGTATAAAATAGAAATTGAACTTGCATGGTGATGCAAGCTGGCTATGAAATTAGGAGGCCTTGGCTCATGAAATATGAAAAGTTGGCATACTCAATGGAAATGATGTTCAAAGCTGTTCACAGTAAGAATGAGGAAAACAGCTTGTGCTGCTTTAGAAGAATAAACAGCAGTTCTCTTCTTGCAGTACTCATATTTCACACATTAATAAGTATAAGGAAAAAAGAGCAAAATTAATATCAAAGTAGGCATAAGAATAGAGATCCTTTGAAGTTTCTAAATGTTTAGAAATAGTCTATTGTGAAACTTCAGTGTGTGAAATATAAAAGGTATTTTTTGTGAAGAAAGAAGCATTCAGGAAAAGATCTTAAAAAAAGTAGCTACATATAATAGTATATTTTCTTCCAGAAAAAGAATCTAATAAGAAAACTAGCACTTGAAAGCAATTTGAGTAAATCATGAGTAAAGACATTTTCCTTTTAGTACATGTTTTTATGGCTGCATTTGTTACTGTACAAGAGAAGTTTCTTCTGAGGAGACGGGACTATTTATTCTATCTCAAAAGCATAACAGCTAATTAATTCTTTACATTAAATCTTAGTTTTTTAACTCAGCAAGAGGATCAGAATTTGAAATGTACGTCAGAAGGAAGCATTACCTGGTGAGAATATCTGAGCAACGAGCACACCACGTTAGTTCTAATTTTACTTTTCTTTTCAAAATAGAAGCAGAGTATTGTGTCTGTAGGACTCCTCCTGAGATATGGGCAGGGATCTCTGAAAGAGCACTGGTTAAAAAAGAAATCTAATATCTTACCTCATTCCCCATACTCTGGGTGTCAGCCTCAGTGCTTGTTGGAAGCATCAGCATAATCATCTGTCACAGGTCAACAAAATCCCCATCCCAGCTCATGGTGCTGCAGCACCTGCTGAGGAACACTGGGCTCCCAAGAGCCAGCTCTTAATCCTGCAGACAGCCAGGTAAAACTCTGAGTGGTGCACACAGAAGGAATAAGGCCCTCTTCAGCAATTTATGTGGAAGTCATATTTTTCTTTTTGAGGTGCTCTGCTATGTGCTGCTAGAGGCCCTCTAAAGACAAAAAGTACAAAGGGTGAACAATGCACTGTTGTGTAGGTGGGCTGTGACCACCTTGTGTTTCTCCTGAACTGTTTCAACATGATGTGAACTTCTGCCAACCTTTTTCCCTCTCTTTATTTTTGACTGTTGATCTTTTGAGTGAAAACCCAAATTAAGGCTGTACAGTTTGTTACATGTCTCTAAAGAGGAGAAAAAGGATGACAAAAGATGCTAATTTAGAAAGACACAAGTGAAAAGTGATGATGAGAAGCTACCCAATATGAAATATAACCTGATATGAAATAAAATATGAAATAAAATATGAAATAAAATATGTTTTCAAAGCAGTGACTGGCCAGTGAATTACATTCCTGTCTAAGACATCTTGAAAATAGACTGGATACCTGGGGGTGCAGCAGGACAGGGAGGGGAATATGCTGCAGTACTTGTTGCTGCAGGAGCTGGAGCCTTGTTTTTGACTGCTGTTGTGCACATGCATGTGCCTTACAATACCCTGGAAGAGATGCTTCCCTTTCCTATATACCCTGCGCTCCTCCACTGCTCCAAAGCTGCCAGTTGCAGCAGGCATGTGTATTTAGCAGCTAAAGCATGAATAAATCAAGCCATGCCTTGTGGCTGGGCATATTTATTTAGCTGTTAAAGGCTGCATGTGGGAAGAAGGTATCAAACTGGAAATATCAGGAAGGACAGTGATGTTAAGGCATATGAACACCTAAAAGGTGAGCTGGCAGGGGGTTGGAGAGCAGTCCTCCTTGGAAAGAGAAGACAGCAGGCTGGATTCACCTGAAAAACCTTGACCAAGAATTAATTTAATGCCATGGACTTTTGATTCTGAACCGTAATGATCTGTGTATACTGCCTATTAAAATGTAGTTATTTTTGGTTAAGCTTATTTTCTGTCACCTATTTTGGAAGTCAGTATCCTAATAATGTTCCATTTCTTGAAATAAATTTAGGATATTTCCAGTGATGGAAATGTGGTTATTTCCAGGGACCTCTGCCTAGAAAAAAACATTGGCATAGAACTGGAAGAACAGATCTCTCAGGCACATTTTCTCTTTTTCACACATACAACATATCTTTATATTGCAGTATGTATTTAAATGCAAGTGCATATAAGAAATTTAGGAGGTGATTTAGGAAATCAGCAAAATGACAAACAAACATAGCTTTCCTGAACAGTACTTGTACACAATATGGTAATGTGTGCATGAGAGATGTAATTCTGAAAAAGGAACAGAGCATGAGCCCTGGATTTATGGTGATACAAACAGAAATAAAATAAGTAAGAACATTAAAATTCAACTGAAATCTGTAAAGGCACGGTGAAGTGGAGGTGTATTTGAGCAGATTTCTGCTTGAAGGAGCACTCTTATTGAGGTAAATTCAGAATAGAGTGGGGAAAAATACCATTATGAGTAATCATACTAAACATACAGAGGATAGACAGAAGTAACACTGTTTCTTTTTCTTTTGAGGAACAATGGGACAAAACTTAAGACAGAAAAAATGCGTTTTCCTAAAAAAATTCAATACAGTACTTTGAGTTAAAAAATGTGGGAAGATGCTACTCATCAGCATTTCCAGAGTTTTATTGATAGAGTGTGCTGTTCTGCTTTGATATATAAGTTTTATTAAGGTAATGATTGGTTGAGGGTAATGATGATTATCTGATGCTAATTTTAAATGGTTAAGGTGAAGCTCACCAGGGAAATTGTTGGTCAGTCTGCTGTAACCTGGTGTAATATTGGTTACTCCATTTTCGTATATTCATGCAAGCTGTTTGGTTGAAATCACTCCTTGTATTAATGGGAAGGCAAAATTGCAGTAATAGTCTTCACTTGCATAGGCTGCCTCCTCACAGCTCCCCCAGGAAGGCTGAGAAGCTCTTAGAAGGGTTTCAGCCTGACTTGAGGGGTGGCAGGTTGTCTTCTTCTGCCAGTGAGTAAAGGGAAAGGACAGATAAAATGCTGGTCCTGAATGTCAGCCTGGGGTTTTAGCATGGATATCAGCTAGGTTTATTTATTTATTGTGAGGAGCACTTGATGTGTTGTATCTGGCTCCTTTTTTTTTTTGCCATTAGCCACCTGGCAAAGGGCTTTTAAAAGGTTCAGCCAAAGTTGAAGTAATAGAACCAATGTACACAGTAGTTAATTGAATTGGCTGAAGTACTTTTGACTCCAGCTTTAGGGAAAGGCCTTATTAATATTTTCCAATTTGCTTTCAATGATCTGAAAATTATTAGTAGCACACCATTCCAATATAGAATAAGATATTTTATCAGAAAATTTCAAATTGACCTCTGTAAATTTGAATTGACCTCTGTCTATGAAAAAAATCTATTTTCAGTGTGCTGTGATAGCAAAACTACTGTTAAAACAATAATTTATATAATGGATTTTTAAGATCTCATACAGTTTTACTGGACATCTGTAAAATTACCAGCATGTACTTTTAAAAAGAGTTATAAGCTGAACCTCATTTACACTGGGTTTTAGTGGAACAATAAACGGCAGCAGAAGTTAAAGGAGTGTAAAATATGAAAATATCATATTTGTTATGCTTTCATGCTGAGGTTGCCATTATACCATCATACCTTGCTTATTCTTGTTAATATTTTGGTTTCCAAATCAAGGAATTATTGAAGAGTGGACTTATGTTTAAGAAAATAATTTTTCTTAGAAATTCAAGGAAACTATTTAAATATTCATTCTAAGTAGGATCAGTTTTAAAATGGAGGAAGAACCAAGACTTCAGTACACACACAGAGGTATGTTTGTGCTTTGATGTATTCTTTTTACCCAAAACATACTCTTGAGCATACTCATTTGAGCAGAAGTTTAAAAATAGGCACCAAAGATTATTTTTTCCCTCTTAAGAACTCAATTCAGCAAAAGCATTCAGGGTAGAGTAGACCTGTAGAACACTGGTTTTCTACCTTTGCATGTAGAGTGGTAAATCTAGTCAGTAAACCTTCCAGTATAGTTCTTGACAGAAACTTTCTGCAGTAGCTTTCTCTTCTTTGACAAATATCTGAGAAAGCTTTATACTGTATTCAGTTTTTACAGTAAAGTCTTTAGGCTTGTGCTTAACTCTATGCAAAATGTTGGGGGCTTTTATTCTGATTAAAAGCTAGTACTTGATGACATTGTTTAGGCCATCCCCAGACATTTCGTACTCCATATTTGTGTCCTGAATTTGAATCTACATTGTTTCCCTTCCTAAATTTCTTTGACATTACATGATACTGTACAACAAGTAAGGCTCAGAAATCTGAACCTTGCTAATGAATATGTATGTACTTTTTAGCCTGTTAGACTTTAGCCTGTTACCTTTTATTTCTACCATATTTGTTAATATGAAATTAGCTCTTGCAGGTTAATTTAAAGAGGTAATAAAGTCAAGTGCTAGAAACATGACAATCTGAAAGTACTTCAGAATGAAAATATTAAATGTAAAGGCATATTAACAAAAACATCAGGATTGGTAAGGAAACAAAGGATGTAATGTGTTCCTTTCTTATTTATTTCATTTAGTAAGCTTAAAAATCCTGTTTGTTAATGTTTCATTTATACCCTTGTCCTCATCTCCTTGTGTATTGCTGTGCATGGGTTCCTAGGAATACCACAGAGCTTTAGCAACAGAGGAACTAAATAGCTCACACTAGAATGCTGGATATTATCTAGAGTTGTATAAAGCTGGCCTAGAGAAAAGTATTTTGTGAGTTATTTAGGGCTATAGCTATGACATCTGTTTTCAGTCAATCTGCTCATTGATACAAGTTAAATATTGATAGCCTTACTGAAATGTCAATTGCATAAGTAATAGGGGAATGTTGTAAATTAGGTAGGAAACTACCAGTAAAAATGTAGTGGCATTTGGAAGATATGAATAAGTTTAGAGCAATTCCTAAATTTAGAACATTTTTTTCCTTACACTTCACATGTAAACTCTTTAATTTTTTTGTGTTGTTGTTTGTTTGATTGCTTTGGTTGGGGAATTTTAATAATTTTTATAGAATAATTGTGAAGGATAAGATTCTGATAATAATGTAGACTAGATGTTAATTTTGCATGAGTATGCCCATAGAAAAGTATTCTTATTGTCCAACAACTCATGCAAAGTCCAAGGTACTTGAATATGTCATCTGAGAATAGGGCTCAGTTCTTGAACAGCTTCTTGCAGCAGAGGTCTTGCTGCAGTAGCTTTAAATACTGCTAAAACCTTATGTATCTTTGTAATAAAATTGATGTGTGAATTCAGACAGTTGAAAATTGACTTTCCAAACCCTACCTAGCCTAAGCAGGGGTATTACATGTATTTTGATGTTCTACTAAAATGTTGCAAAAGTCCAAAATGACATTTACTGCTTTCCTAACTGTCATTTGTCTCTTATATCTTTGCTATATCTGATTACAACCCAAAGATTTCTGAACCTGGCTGCGTAAGCCGCAGATAAAAATTGCTGTTAATTGGTTTTATGATTATCTATGTTTTTAGGTCTTCACCTTTGGCCATACACTTGCCTCTCAATCTGAATTGTCCTCCTGCGATTTTCTTTCCAAAATCCGTATGCTTCCACAGAAAGGCTGTGTTTTGAAGAATTAAAATTTCGTGATGTTTCACCAAAAATTCCAGACAAGTTCTAACCTTTTTCCAGACCCACCCATTTTCTGCTGATCATACCTTGCCTAAAATCACACTACAAATATGTGAAGGAGGACATGCCTGCACTGGTACAAAGAGGCAGGTCTGAGCTCCCTTTGGTTGTGTTAGCCTGCAAAAGCCAGGGAAAGACTGGGCAGAGACACCTATGCAATGTTCAATTAAATTCCAGGTACCTTAGTGCAGCACTTTCACACTGCCTAACCTAACCAGCTGAAAACTCACTGTTAGCTCATTGTGTTCACATGTAGAACGTGATAATTTTACATGTGTTCTCCACCATCCTCTGTTTATGAAGTCTGCTCCTCCCTCCTCATACCTTCAAAATGGCCCTTTTTCCCATCCATTCCAACTAGTCTCCAAAGGGGTGGGGGATGATGTTCTCTCTTATCTTACGTGAATCTGTGTGTGCAACACTGGAAATGAGTGATTGTTTTCATTACTTGAACTCGCTTAAACTAATTCTATCCCCGCTGATATCAGCTGGTAGATAAGGAGAGGTATGCTCCTGTACAGGGTAATTACACAAAACACCTACAGTAAATCCAAAGCATGAAGGGTTCTGAGACTGAATTGTGCAGATACTGGCTACAATGTCCATTCAGCTCATGTATCAGAAAACTCAGAAAAATGCACAGCACTTTGCTGTGTTAATAATGGAAGCTAGGATTTCTTACATACTTACATACTGGCTCCAGCACCACTCCCGGCTATAAATTCGAGTTTGACTAATGAAAAAGTAATACAATGAACAATTGGCATGTAGAGCTGCAGCATGAATGAAGCCCCATTTCCTATGGACTGGTGCCTTGTGGTTCTTTGGCCTCAATGGTTAAGGTACAAAAATCCCGCGGCTTTTCTTTCAACTGAATATTTAAAAGTGCTGCCATGCAGATTCTTAGGTATCATAAAAAGTGTGTGCTTCTGCAGTTTTTCCTTCAGCCACAAACTTACAGGATCTGATCTGAATCCTCAGTTTTCTATTTCTACAGAATGTATGGAAACATAATAATCTTTGAGATCAATGTCCTTTTGTTTCATTTCTGCTGAAATCAGACTGTGAGTTCCAAAGCTATGTAGGAAGCACACATGGATATATATGGGGTGTACTCAGACAATGTTTGACAGCAGAGCAAACTATGGCAGAAACAGCACTGTATTTTTCTCAACTGACATTTGTGAAAAGTTAGAGTATATTTTTTCATAATTCTGGATGTCTGTAGGGGAAAATTGTTGTCTTAAAAATTTCTGCTTTGACAAGTTTGGACTAAATCTTGATTTGTGCCTTAGGAAATAATGCCAAATGAGCTAGCTGTCTTGGAACTTTCAAGACACAGAAATAGGATGATGGACAATAAAGCAAGAGATTACAAGACTATAGACTTGTGAAATTTAGATTGGTTTTGAAGCTTCAATTTGGCACTAACCTACAACCCAATTGCCTGAAACTCATAAGAAACGCTTTGCCTTTCTTGTACAGTAACCTTGTCTCTCCTTTCAAACAATAATTTGGAAGTCAGTTCTTAATATCTTATAATTTTTGTGACTTTTAGACCTTACAAAATAAATCCAGATACCTTGGCTAACTTTTAAAGATCAAAGAAGAAACTTTTTAGTTAAAATAAATATTTCTGATTGTGTTCATAACATTGATTTAGTACTGATTAAACCAGAAAACCTAGTTTTTCTCTGAGATAATAAATGTCTGTGATGCATATAAATTCTGGTTTGAAACATATAAGTTATCAGAGCCTTTAGCACCAGTAAAATATTATTCTTGGCAGACATCAGTTCCAATGAAATTTGAACCACAGTTTATGCAAAGTTCTCATAAGAAATTAATGCATTCATCCATGCAAGTCTGAAAAGATCAGACCAGCAATGACCTGTGAAAAATATGGAGAAGTCTGGAGAATGAGCCTGTGGAAGTGGCACTGATTACCTGCATCTTACTGCCTCTTCACAGCTGCTCACATCTAACACAGCTCACTTCTCCTCTGCTTTAGAGTGTGACCACACAACAGCCCTTTCTCCCTGCTGATGTCGTCTCATGGTGCTGCTCCTCTGATTTCCACAGATTTATGGAGAAATCTGACAAGAGAGAGCTGAGTTATGAGACAGTGTATTTATTTCTCAGGGGAGTTACCTCGTTAGGAACCCTCTTTACATTTGCCAATTCCATGCACGTTCGTTCACTGGACAGCGAACAGGCACTTACTCATGTGCTTAGTTACACATGCACATACACAGAGGAGCAGTAGCTTTGAATCTGCATCCCAGGAACAAAAATATCATATTTCAAACTGTGTAGCCTCTGCATTTGTGAATTAAATACATTTTTTATAGTTGCACCTAATACTGAGATGTTTGCAACCCATTTACCATACTCCTGAGGTATAGAACAGAGAAGTGGGAGTTTCTGAAGGGAGCAAGTGAATATGTACTCCAGTTGCCAGCAACAATAGAAAAAAAAATATTTTTGAGAAGAAAGAAGTATTATTTATGTTGGTGATTTTTTTTCTTTTGAAGCCCACATTATATCTTTTAATTTCTGACATCCTCGCCCTTTTGATTTGATCTCAACCGAGATATATTCCGAGGCTTCTAATCTAATAAATATTAAAATTCATAAGTGTAAAAGAAACCTGTTAAAACTCATAATCAGAAACTAATGATTTCCAGATTAGTATGCTGCATCTGTTCTAACTTCCAGCTATGGACAGTACTATCCTGAGGCCTTGATAAACAGTAGAGGATACTGAGGAACATCAATTTGCTATGCCACAGCATACTCCTGGGAAAGCTGCACAAACCTGTGCAGTCTCAGATGCATCCACAAACTCTATAAGTAGCTTTTTTTTTTTCTTTTGCGATTTCCAGATCTTACTAGAATATCTGAAATGAATGATGCTAGACTGATAATCATGGATAAAGTGCTTTGTTAGTTTATATCAAGGTACAAAAGAACCCTTTGAAGTTCTTTAAGCATGTTGAGATAAAAAAACTATAAAAAATATCTCAGCACTGAAGTTGTATAGTGGTGACTTTTTCTGATTTCCTTTAGGGTTGTCAAAAAATTAATACATTTTCTGTGCTACCTCAAGGTCCTGCTACTCTTATCTAAAAATCCTCTCAATTTGCATGTTATTGTTTCTTCTAAGTAATAAAATTTGTGAAAGTATCTCAATTACTTAGATTATTAAGCCCTTTAAATAGTTTTGAAAAAGTTATCTAAATTAATTCAGTTTCCTAAGGGTGTCTATGAGAAAGACCTGTAGAATCAAAACAAAGAGTTGGTCAGGGGGTTGGAGAACATCTCTATGGAGACATGCTGAGGGGGTTGGGATTGTTCATCATGGAGAAGGGAAGACTCCAGGGTGACCTTAGAGCACTTTTGAGTACCTAAAGGGGCCTACAAGAGAGCTGGAGATTGACTTTCTGCAAGGACATGTAGTGAGAGGAGTAGGGGAAATAACCTTATGCCAAAATGAGAGAGGGTCCCTGGAAACATTCAAGGTCAAGTTGTCCATGGTGCTGGGCTCTGATCTAGTTGGAGATGTCCCTGCTCACTGCAGGGGGGTTGAACAAGGTTTGTGACAAAACCAAAACATTCTATGACTCTATGAATAATTTCATTAATCAACATCTGAAATTTAGTCTGAATAATATGTGGAATAAATTGTGGAAACAATGACTACAGTGCGCTTCTGTTTGGAAAAAATGAGTTGGTACTAAGGCATCAAAGTCCCAACTCATTTTTTTTAATCAATGTTTTCCAAAGGCTTTGATAAAGTATATGCAAATGCTTTTGAGGATCAATATAAATGTTCATAAGACTAAATTTTAGCTTGGTGATTTGAAAACATTGGGATTTTGAATTTTTCTTTGTTCTCTTTGTACAGTAATCAGAGTATTTAGAAACACAGGAGGTGTGCCATCCATGATTAAGGGTTGAAGAAAACTCAGGGGAAGTATTGTGTTATTGCTTCTGTCTTCCTGGACCTCCACTTTTGATCACAGTCAGGAGCAAAATATGAACTAGGCAGACCTTTGGTATGACTCATATTCTTGTAAGTACCTTCTGCCTTTTTTCTGTCACTTGAATTGTATTCCATTACAATAGTGAAGCCTGTAACCTCAGGGACTGTGCATATTTTTTTCACTATGTCCAGCATAATGGGACATTAACCTTTGCCACCTCTTGGTTCTGCCCTGGATAAATAACATGACTAATAACATATACTACATTATTTTCTCCTTCTAAAGTAAAACCGTAGGGGATTTATTAATCAATTTAGAGAAATAAAAATGAACTTCCATTAAAGTGATAGGAGTGGAATTAAAGAGTAAGCTCAAACACTAAATCAGTGTTCAGGTAAGTATGTGATCTTTTGCAAGTTTACTGAACGAAAATAAGCTAGGACATTCGGGCTCCATTTTGTCTACCAACACCTGTATTCATGTTTTAATGCTTTTATTTTAGTAATCCCAGATCCTTCAACCAGATCATGATGTGCTGGTATCCTCTGCTTAATCAGATTTAGTTAATGTGGTGGTTTTTATAACTGAGTAAATAATTTGAAAATAAATATTGCAAAGTTAAAGTAAACCAAAATATGTGCATCAGTGATATGATTGACAATTTAGACTGAAGTCTAAAAATATTCCTGTAAGACTATTCTGTAATGAAGTAGTCTTCTGGCTTAGAGAAAGTCCTGGGGAATTGGATGGATGTGCCAATAAAGTGTTTCTACATACTCACACCTCCCTTATTCCTTAGCTGGGGGTTGAAGATAGAGGAGTAGATGCACATTTTCTGTGACCCAGAAAAGCTGTTCTTTCCCTAGACTGTTGCATGACACTGATATGTGCATCTCCTCTTTCCCCCCTGTTAATTTCATCAACTAAATCAAGGTTTCAGATGACATGGTCCATTGAAACTTCTGATAGATCAGTACATTATTTGAATGATTCAGTATTGCTGGCATGGGATTAGATGAGTTGTTTTGAGGATCAATGGAAGCGTGTGTGCGTGACCTTAATGTCTCTCATAACAGAAGAGAAATGAATTGCCACTTCTCTTGTTCATCTTGACTGTTCTTCTAGAATATACTCTACTGTTTTACTGCCATAAGTTTTTGTCAGCCCATGTTCACCTTTTAAAAATAATCCTGATAAAGAAAATAGATGTAAGATTTCTCTCACCAGGCTCACTAATTAGGTGAAATAATTGCTTTCAGTTATGTCTTGCTGACTGTTTTTTCGCAGTTAAGTGACATATCATCACGTGTGGCCCATCAGAGTGTGGGAATTTCATTCTTTAGCAAGGACTCTTAGGACATGCCACTGCTGCCAGTAATATCCTATATATCTGCCATAACTGATGAGTGTAGTTTCTTCCTGAAAGACTTAAAATACTTAAAATACAATGCCTATGTCTAATTGTAAAGCATATTGCTAATAAAGTGCTTATCTGGCAAAGAGACATTTGAATATTTCTTCCATAATGATATGAAAACATATGTTAAATATATAGGATGTCTTTTCTTTATGGCTGAATGCCTATAAATTAAGCATTCTTTTTTATATTAAATACTGATTTATATTGAGTTGAATTAAAGCAAAATTTGGCACGTATTTTTTATATTATCTTACAGTAATATTCATGCTGCAGAACAAAATATATTTCCCAATGTTTCAGACCTTGTATCTGGGCTTTTAAATGTTCTTTCTTGAATTCTCACATTTATTTAATCTTTTAGAATTCTCCTAGGCTGAAGAAAAAATATTGAAAAATAATTCCACGAGACTTCTATCAGAAGTCCAGGAATTATCCAGAGGGAGACTTCTGCCAACGGGAAGCAATGCTGAATCTGATCGTCACCAACACAAGGGAGCAAATCAGGGACTTCAAGACCAGAGGTAGCCTGGTGGAGTTGGTGGAGTTTTCAGTCCTAAAAGATATGAGTCAGGCAAGGATTAAAGTTGGGCACCTGAACTTTAGGAAAGTAAACTTCTAGCTTTTCAAGGAGATAGTCAATTGGATCCCCTGAGAGACTGCCTTCAGGGACAAGAGAGTGAAGTGGAGCTGGCAGATGTTTAAGTGCAAGAACTAGCAATTCCCAGGACCAAGAAATTGGTCAAGGGAGGCAAGAAACCAGAATGGTAGAGTAGGAAACTGCTGGTCTGACTGAAGGGAAAGAAGCAAATGCACAAGCAGTGGGCAGGTGACCTGGGAATGGCACAGAGTTAACGTATGGTTCTGTACTTGGCAAAGAATAGCAGGAAGGGCTTCTACAGGTATGTAAACCAGAAGAAGAAGGTCAGAAAAGGTGTGCCCTCCTGATAAATGATACTGGCAAACTGGTAAAAATGGAGAAGGTTGAGGTACTCAACAACATCTTTGACTGAGTCTTCAACAACAGCTTCTCTTCCCACACCTTCTAAATGGATGGATGGCAGGATGGGGGAGCAACGTCCCTCCCACTATAAGAAAAGATCAGGTGCATGATGACCTGAGAAACCTGAATGTACTTAAGTCTATGGGATCTAAAGACATGCATTCCAGAGTCCTGAGGAAGTTGGCTGCCATTTACCTGAGCAGTGTTAGCTGCAGGCAGTGAATAACAGCTCCCAGAATGACATGCTCCATTATTGTTAAAAAGTTGTCACTGGACTGTTAATACTCATGCAAAACATTTACAAAATATATTTATTTTGTTACCTTTTTTTATGATGCTGTCATTCTGCAAGATTTAGTCACAATTGCATTCACAACATTGAATTTATTCCCCTGATGAGTATTTGGAGTGGCTGAATCAGTGAGAGCATTTGAATCTGTGGTGCCAGAGAGTCTAAGCTTGCTGTATTAGGATAATGCTTTCCTGATTTCTTCTTGCTTTTTAATCTAGTGCCTCTTTTTAGATTTACTTAGAAATTCCTATCTCTTATGCCGGAATGTTTGGCAGCTACTGGAATGATTTACTTAGTTGTGAGTTTACTATCTTGCTTTTAATCCCAGTGAAATGATCCACCTGCCTGATATTCACTTCCCTGTTATTTCCTCTAATAAATCTCAGAAATATGATTGGTATACTGGTGATTTTTTTTTCCTTAAGTCTGCTAATGGGGTTTTTTTTAGCTTTGTAATGAAACAGTTTTGTTCAAATAAAATGCAAAACCATTCATACTCTGCCACTATAACTGTCATAGAGAATGAGGAATCCACAGAGTGACCAAAGGACTCACATTACTTAGCAGGAAGTTAAACATCTAGTGAGTTAGTATTTAATCAGATAGATAGGTATAAGGCCATGTTTTAGGAGGAGAAGTAACATGCTTCAGATCACAGAGCATGTGCCATGCTACAGCATTCTAGATCAGTTAGATCTCTGCTGATGATCAGGGATGCATATCCATGCTTAGAGAGAGGAAAGATTCCCTCTACAGAATGTCGGAGATACAAAGTGAGTGTATCACTGTTCAAGGGTGAAGCAGAACGCTTCAGATTGGAGCATCATCTCTCTAAGAATCTTGCCAGGGTCTTGCCTGTGTAGAATTTTTCTTAGGGTACAAGATTTTTTATAAAAATATTACTTTGTGTATGTATTTATTATTTTCAAAAAAAAAATGGCATCCCAGGTTAAGTAAAATTAAGTGCCTCAAAATGATATTTGTAGTAACTAGTAAGTTGAATGGATGAGGTCTAGTAGCTAAACTGGAAGTAAGAAGAGATTTCTGCACCCTGGTGCTTGGCATGTAGCTGTTGAGTTTGAAGGAAATGCAAATCTATTACAGCACTTTGGAGCTATACACTTAGGTGAACAGATTTTTTTTCACAGGAGTTCAGCAGTGGAGACATTTAATAGAATCAAAGTGCTGTTGTTTCAATTACCTTCTGTTTGACTTAGAATGGCTTAGAAGATCTTGAAGTTATTTCTGTCATGTTTTAAGAAATGTCAGGTAAAGTGGGCAGTCTGGGAGCATTCTTTCCCAGTCTTTCAGATAAGAATTGCTAGATTTTGTAGAAATAAATGCGCAGGAGTCACTTAAAGCTCTCTTTAATTTAGTATTGTTAAGTGTCATGGTTATGAAACTAAAGAATCAGTTTCTCATATTTGATGGTGTGGGTGTTTCTGTCTGTACTTGTCTGTCTCCTGCCACCATACAATGACTGTTTTAGTTTGGGCAGAGAAATGATAGGAAGTGTTGGGTGAGCACTAAGCCACTGAATTTTTGTGTAAAACAAGAACTAAAGCCTCCCCCAAATCTGGTTTTATCCCATGGCTTTTTATTGAGGTATCAGTAGTGAATATGCTTTCAGAGCATCTCAAGGCCTCCAAAGAACAGATGAATACAAAATCTATTGGCATGATTCACACCAGCAGCATCAGAATTTGACAATTTCAAATATGTGATGACATAGGGAGCAAATACTACGTTAGGCAAGTACAGTCATTTTGGATCATAGGGAACCAAAGTATTTATTCTTCAGAGTACCTATGCTTCAGACCTTCTAGCATGAATGCAATTTTTAAGTCAGAGGGGATAGCTTTTTCACTGCCTTCTTCACAGATGCACTGCTGTTAGTTCACTGGTAATTGTTTCAATCACAGTAGGTGGCTAACCTTGGACTATTTCATTTTGTATTATTTTCTCCAGTATAACTGCATAAAGTGATAGAATATGGTAATTGGAAAGGAAAGAGAACGTGGGACATGTGTTACGGGAAAAAACACTTAAAATGCAAGATGCAGTTTTCAAAATATTTAAACAGTAACGTTTTCACACTTTTTGTGAGATTTTTCAGCTTGTTCACTAGGATTATTTTTTTTCTTAAAGTAGAGGTCTTATTATTGCAATTAATTTCAGTTTTTCTCTACATAACAGTAGAGAAATATGCATAAATATGATTGTTAGTTGTATCCAGAACAACCTATTGTGCAAACTAATGGGAGTAAAATGTGTTCTACAATGAGCACATACACATCTAGTCAGATGATGACAGCAACACATCTATCTGTAATCCAGATTTTCTGTGCTTTTATCTTTTAACCTTTGTTTCTTTTATTTTTTTTCTGGTCTCATGACAAAGTTGCAGCAAGGTTTGTATCTTCAAAGGAACCTCTTCGGTTTTGAAGTTCAGTCCACTCAGAAATGGATGACGCATTGCTGATTTAAAGGCAGAGTTTCAAAGATTTTATAATGAAAAGTTTTATTTTCAAATATAAGCCCTTTTGGTGTGTTTAGAGAATCAAACATCTCCAGGAAAACTGCCACTTTTTCTTTTTTCCTCTTTCTTTTAGTGGTGCTTTTAGAGACACTAAATTATTTCAGTTCTTCCTGGAGGATTTTGTGTTGAAAAGCAGCCTTTGCTGAGGACAGTGTCACGCTTGCATAACTGCATGCCATATTTTTCCAATTTGCACCACAAGAGAAGAAATAAAGTTTATAGCATTTATCAGGCACTGGGTAGAGTGCCAAATCCCAGACAAGGTTTTTCTCAAGTCTGCACGTGCCAGGAAGGTAATGGATAATGGATTGGTAGTAAAATGTCGATGCCAGCGGAAAATACTGGCCTGCCATGAAAGTCCCAAAAGGAAAAAGGAAAGTTGTAGCATAAGAAGTCTATTGCCAAAAAGCAATGAGATCAAGTAAATGAGTGCAGCTGCCAAGCAGCAACAGGAGTGACATTTTTATGGTTGTGAGCCTGTTTTTCTAATTCTGACCTTCCCAACTGAATAAAATCTCACTAATGTTAATATCTCCCATCAGGCCTGCTGAGGCGCTCTCCCAGTGGTGCTATGAGCACTGAATAGGAGCCATCAGCAATGGCCCAAAGATGAGACTTCCCTCAGCAGAGCCACTCACAGGTTGGATAAAACAAAGGAGTCCTGTAAAAAAGACAAAATTTATTTTCCCTCATTTAATAGTTCTGTCATTGAGAGCTACATTAGTCTTCAGGTTCAGTCTTTACATGACAAAATCACATTTCAGCTTTCATATTTCAGGTATGTTTATCATACCACAAAGACACTGCTGAGCCTCTGCTAAAGTGGAAGATTGGAGGTAGGCTGTTGCTCTGTGACTTAAAAGAAATAATGGGTTTATGTCTGATCTGATCAATGCCACTTCATTAAAGAAAATTGGATAGATAGAGACTCCTAAAGATTTAATACGGCAGTAATTCCATACTATTTTTAAATTTTTGTTTGGTTGACTGTGATACCATAGTGTATAAGATGTGAAATTCAGTTATTTTCTTAACAGAAGAGAGCCAGTATTTAACACATCAGGCTTTGAACAGTACTAGGAGCCAAGTTTATATGAAATTGAAAAAGTGTGAAAACTGGGAGAAGTATTTTTGGCAAATAGTACATTTTTCTGTCCTTAATTTTGTATGTTTCCTAAAACAGTATAAACCACTATTATTTTAGAAATGCATTAAAATGTTGTCTTTATTGAATTCTACACATGTTGCAAGCACAGAGGTGTTTTGGTGTTTCCTCGGGGGTTTTTTTTTTTTTTTTTAATTTTTCCCCCCTTTTTGGGTGGTGGGGGGGTTGGTTGTTTTGTTGTTTTTTTTTTTTTTTTTTTATTTTGTTAAAGAGAAAATTCAAGGATTATTCAGTATTTTGCCAGTCAAAAAATCAGAGAAGAAAAAGTGAATTCCATGGGTAGGACTCCATCTCGAATTCAAAACGCGAGCTAGATCTGCTGTACTACCAAATACTTCCAATATATTCCTGAATGTATTGCTTGGTTTCTGTTGCATTTTGTCTTGGCTCAGCAGCACTCCTGTACCTTACAGGCCTTTTTGAGGCAAAGCTGCAGTAAAGGCTTTGGAGAACTCAGATCTACAGGCACAATGCAGACACCTTCTATAGAATCTTACAGATAATGAGAGACCTTGCTTAGGGAACAGATTACAGAAAAATTGTGTCATAATCAGGTAGTGTGGTCTTCACAGCTCACATACTCATTAATAGCATGCAAACAGGAGCTCACGGTTTATAAAAATGTGTTTAATCAAGAAATGATGGCTTTTGTCTGTATTTTGTTAGGTGTCCCAGCTGCTATTCAAGCTGGTGTTTGCAAAGGCCCCTGGATGCACAAAAGTCTCCATGACCAGCAACAAAATAAAGGTGGTGATTATATGTTGATTTTAACAGTGAGTAGTAACAGAGTTCATAAATTATTGTCGGAAATCATATTTTATTAACATTTACCCAGATAATGCAGTTCTTCTTTGCTGTAAGTGAATCTTGCATATGCTAAAGCTGCTGAGTTGAACTCTCTATGATAAGATGTGCAGGGGTCATTTTACTTCTATCCATAGCAGCTGAAGGAGCTCAGCTCCACCAATTTCTCTCCCTGAGAGGCAGAAAGAAAAGGCTTCTTGCTTTCATGCTGAACCTCCTTTGCATGCATATGCAGATGACAATTTGAAAACTATGATTATTTTACCAGATTAAACTACTTCTTAAAACTCTTCTAGGATCTGTGTTGCTCTGTGTTGTTCTGAGAATTCCAAATAATAAATATTCTACCTTGGTTCTCTGGAAAGTAATTTTTATTTTGAAGTGAGTATGTTGTAATCACTTCTGTCATCTGCCTATATTTATTCCTTCTTAATCCATAGTAGCAAAGATTTGCACTGAATAGTTTTCTCTAAATATCATGATTAAAATTCTGCCCTATGTTCCTTCTCTTGTTGCTGTTGCTTTTAATTACAGTTTATTTTCTTTTCACTTTTAGTAGATATGACTATTATCTGAGATTTTTTGATTCTAAAACAAAGAGAAAAAAATATATATGATTATAAAGTAAGGCAATGTATTGATAAAATATTAGTAATGTAATTTACTCCTAAGTAAGCAGTAATGGATCAAATTTTCTCTTAGAATGTATGATATCGAATTTATATGAAATACAAATCCTTATGTCAGTGACATGTTTTTATGATAATGTGGTAATCACAACAGCCTGACCATAGCCTTAGCCTTTCTTGAAAGTGTTACATTGCCTTAGCCATTTCCTTTGCTCAAGGAAAGGAAATGCTATTTCATACTCCATGTTTATTTTTAAACTAACAAAACACTCACTACAATCTCTTTTGATTTCTTATGAATCATATTCCTCACAAAAGCAAAATTGAAACATTTTTTGTGTAAAGTTTCAATGGGCATGTGAGAGTTGTTTTTATCTCCCTGAAACTGCCTAACTTCATTTTTTGGAATGGTTAGAAACAAGAAATGGTATAGAAAAAAATACCACAGTTTAAAATGGTGTGAAGGGTTACATTATTTTTCATTTCTCACTTGGTCTAAGCTCAGGTGGCAGAAGTTGCTGGTGATTACTGCTGATTAAAGCTGCAGGCTGGGGAAGTTTTTTTAGAGCCTAGATCTGGGAAAGGCTTTTCTTCTCAGGCTCCTCTTCTATGTTGTTTTTGAATTAGAGGGAGTGGAGACTTGCAGTATCAAAATATTTGCTGTTGAAAAGTCGTAAGTTTGATTTATTTACTTGCATTTGGTGGTGGTGGTAGCTTGTGTTATTCCTAGAGAAGTTAAAAAGCACAGGGAATGATGTCTTGTAGTTTCTTTGTTTCTGTGGGCCATGGTGACCTGACAGGATCTGAGTAGCTGGTAAATGAAGGCACCTGCTACAAATTCCCTCCATAATGTAATTTTTTCCCCCAAAAGTGCTCTTTGATTCTCTGCCAGGGAACTTTCTCAGTCAGTCTGTTTTCATTCAGTTGAGACCAGACATGTTTATTTCACACATTTTCTGTGTTGAGGTGATGTGGCTTCAGACTGCTCACTGAAAACAGTGACGCCCCAGTCATTAATGCTGGCTGAGGGGAGAGCATATTGTAGCCCAAGAATTTGGGATGGCATTTGAAAGTAGTTTCAGACACCCTTCATGATTTGGTGATTTTCAGTTGTGTAAAGTAGTCTGAGGGTTCTGTGGTGAGTTTACACTGTTCTTGGAGACACCATGTCATTTCTGAGTGAGAACGGCCACAGTTCGGTGTTTTTTTGTTTTGGTGCCTGTTTGTTTCACTTTGTTTGTTTGTTTTTCTGCCTGATTAGTTGATGTGGACACATGTTAAAAGACTGGACAATTGGGATTTCTTATTACCTTATGAGGCATTAAATATTAATTAGTGATGGTGCTTTAGGTTACAGAAAGAAAAAAAAATCAATATCTGGTTGTGAAGAACAATAATGAAGTTTTGGACAGTAGGGAATATGTTTAGAGATCACATTGGACTTAATTACTGTGCTTTTTTAATAGTGATGGGGGAAGCACATACTCAAAATAGCTCACCAAGGCTTCTTTGAGTTGTTTTAATTTAGAGAATTCAAAAAAAACCAAACCAACCCAAAACTTTTAATGGGAAAGTGGCCTCTCAAGAGAGAGAAAAAATGGAAAAGAGTAAATTCTTTTGATTTTCTTTGTCTCGTTAAAATATATGAAACTTTTTGAGAAGTACAGTTGTGTGTGTGTGTATCTAAGTATCCATATCTACACACTTACATGAGTATGTAATTTTACCAGATTGTCAGGGGTTGGTGGTACTGTTCTTGCTCCTTCTGATAAGTGGCAGAAGTAGCACCCAAAATAAAAGTGCACCATAGGGCTTATTTAGAAACTTCTAAGAACTTTCTCAAATGACAATTTTTGGTTAAATGCTGCATAAGTAGGCTTTGGCATGGTACAGTCTTAAGAATTGTCATGCTGTTCATATAATTGCAGCAGCATGTAAGAACCAACCAGTCACACATTTTCTTTTCAAGCTTTTAGAAGAATTTCAACAGCATGAATTGAACTGTCACAACAGTGGTAGATGTTCTTATAGAATAACTTTGCAATAATTTTCCCTTTGTACTATTACGACATTGGACATTGTGAACCTCAGCAGGCTCAGTGAGTGAAAGTGGAACATCACGAAAACTAAATTCCAGAACTATCAAATCAGGACACAGAAATAATATTAACTCTTGTAGCACTCTCCATCACAAAAGTCTTCTGTGTAACACTGAACATGGCAACAACTTTAGTGATTGCTAAACAGAATCATGTCATGGTTCAAAAAAGCAGTTATGACAAATAACCTGAGCAGAGAAAGAGGGGAGTTTGGAGAACCAGATCGTTTCAGAATTACTAGTTATTATGGCAGTGATAACTGAGATTTCCATCAAAACAATGCAGAGGGCTTTCAAACTGAATTTATCTTAACTGGTCCAAGTGTCACAGGCATTGTAGTTTCTGTTTCGTTAGCAGTTACATAGCCTAATCAATTAGAAAAAAAAATGAGAAAAAATTAAGCACATCTCTGAATACAGGCTTCGTTGATCTGAGTCCTAATAATTTCTGAGCAGACGTAATGTTGCAGGCCTTCCAACTTGAATTTTTAGGACAAGGCTAGACTTCCAAACAAACAGATTCATTGGTAGCCCAGACCAAGAGCAAGAAAAATTCCTGTTGGCCCTGGAAGTGTTGTAAGAGGCATCTAGATTTTGATCAAAATGCAGAAGTAAACAGGGTAGAGTAACTGTCTTTAAGGCAAAATGACAGACTTTAGCTGAATTTTCAGAGAATCTTAAGTATCTTGGCTAGTAAGGCTCTTGATGGTCCTGTTATTCTGTTTGTCAGCTTTGAATGTTTTTTTGATCAAAATCTTGCAAATCCATTGCAAATGGATATAGTTTTCAGGCAGGGTTCTTTAAAGGTAAGTGACTTTGAATTTCATGATTGCAAACCAATCAACAGACACGACTGCAGTTGCCATAAAAAATTATCTGAATATCTAATATGGTAGAAAAACTGACATAACTTTGGATTAAAGTTTTGTCATATACAGTTTTAAAATATAGACATAAGCAAAACCAACAGAACAATCATATAAGCGTTCATTTTCCTGTGGGCAATCGACAGTCTATATAAGATGCAAAGAAGCCAATATAGGCCTGGAAAAATTCCATTTTCTAGACACTTGTAAAGAGAAGCTTTTTACTTTTAGATGAGCTATGCCCACAGTCTGGGGAGGACATCAGAAGGGTAAGCAAAAGTTTCTGAAAAAAGACCAAAAAATTTGTTACACTGCTTTAGTCATTGGCCTGTCTTATTTGAAAGCTTTAGTTTCCACAGAGCCTATAAATTCTTTCTTGAAAGTTCAGTTAAATTATGTAGCCCTATAAACATCTGAGCTACAAATCAGACTTTGTTCAGAATTTTGGGTCTGTGACAGGGAGAAAATAATTAAAATGATTCCATGAGAAGAAAGGGCAGACTGAATATTTTGGCAGAACCTAAGACACTTTCATTACTGGTATTAAGGGATGAAGGTTCCCCTTGTGGCAAGTATACCTTGGGTTCACCAGCAAAAGTGATTGACAAAGAAATTTATAAGGGAACAAGTCTGGCAACCAAAAAAAAAGAAAAGGAAAGCAGTGGAGAACATTTGAAATGCAACTGAATTTCCTTGTGGATATTAAATGACAGTAGAGAAGTAGGGTTCTAATTATATCTGAATCTATTTGCCTGGGAAGGTCTGGCAAAAAATATTCTGCACGTTCCTCACAGAGCTCTGACTGCTGTCACCCCATTCTCCTCACAGAGTCTAATGCTGTATTTCACATAACTTGATCTGGGACCTATAAAGTCTTTTGGAGAAAAGTGGTTAAATTACTTCAACTGTTGCTGGATTTAGATTTGCAAGTTTATTCTAAGTTTTGGAGAATAGTGTTGCTACTGTGTGTAGACAATTTTAAGTGACCTAGTGTCTTGGTTTGGAAAGACAGGTATCTGCCAGGGAAAACTGGGGTTTCCCTTAGAATGGAGAAGGTAAACCCCTCACCCCCACCAAATTATAATTTTGCAATCAAGGGCTTTCAGGCAAAGATTTGGGAATAGGAATATAACAGGAAAATAACAGTTCTTTACTAGGAATATTAACAATACAAATGTAGTAGAAAAAAAAAACCCAAAACCACCCAACCAAACCAGCAAACAAACAACAATTTTGGAGAACCCTGACAGAGCCAGAGCAACAACCTGACACCCTGTTGGTCATGGTGTTGGAAGCAGTCCAAAAGTGAGTCCTCCTGGAGTGGCAGATGTGGTTCTGGTGGAGTAGAGATGATCCTGTAGAACAAGGGTCCAATGGTGGTGAGAAGGGGTCCAGTCTTCCTCCCAGGAATCAGGTGAATCTAGAGGCCTTCATGTTCCTGTGTCTCAGTTTTATCCAGGTAGGAAGGGTTGGCTCCTCCCACTGGGTGGAGCATCTCACAATAGGATGATGGAATGTGGATGTGTTAGTTTGGGGAGGTGTTAATGGTCCATTAGCAGAAAATATTCCCCTGGAGGTGGAATGGTGAAATGGAGTGGTGAAAGAGATAAGAAACAATGCCCCACCTGGTTTTAACAGCTGGCCCATCATCAGAAGGCATCCACCCCACCCCCCTCCTCCCAGAGTTACAAGAGATAAAGAAAAACATCTCCCCAACTGCTTTCAACAAATGAAATAGAATACACACTCCTGGCTCCACGACCCAAGACACCTAGTAGAATAAAAGACTGGAGCTATTATTACGTTACTGTTAGTGGTTGGAGGAGAGGGAAGACCAAAGTAGCATCATCAGCCATCAAGAGGCTTTCTAGCTTAGGAGACCTAGTCTGATTTAAGGTAAAAATCCTTGCCTTGGGAAGTACTCTGCTTACTGTTCTACTGAAGAAACATCCCTTTCAGTTCTGAGCTCTTCAGCAAAGAACATAAGCTCCATCACCCAGTACATTTTGATCACCTTTTATGAAGTAAGCCAAATTGCTCTGAAAGGAAAATGGGAAATACTGGCAGATTCTTTTGCAGAGCTACCAGTACTGGAGTCTGTAGCTGCATTTGCTCTGACTCACAGTAAGTTGTTGCCCTTCTACTCCTCCCCACTTTCTGCAAAGCCATGATTAAGTGCTAGAGGGAAAGTCTGTGTTTCAAACAGCCAAGAGATGGTGGGAAAGAAGTGATCTGTGGTTTAATCCCAGTGGCTTCCTGGGTGTGAATGGGTAATGCAGAGACCTTAAAAGTCTGTGTAGAATAACACCAGAAAAAAAAAAAAAAAGGGCAACTAGTGGCTTTAAAATTATTTGATGCATTTGCACACATCACAATTTGAAAATGTTTTTTTCTGGAATATTCCATGTAGGACAATGTGTGTCTTGAATAACTCAGGGCATAGCTTCAAGTGTAATGTATTTATGCTCTTGATATCTGGGCTAAGTATCGTTGGAAGACATGTATCCATAAAACCTGACTCCTCATCTGATACAGAAAGAAATCTCAGTAAGATTTTTTTTTTTCCCCTCAGATTAGCTGCTCTGGGCAATTGTACCACATCGAGGAAGCTGGAGAAACTGAAGAGACAGAGAAATATAAATTTGCCTTTTTTGAGAAGTTTGTTCCTTCCATTGTTACTAAAAGTTATCCCAGTAGTCCTTCTGTAAAAATCTATACATCCCTGTGTTCTGTGTATCAGCATTTTAGAATGTGATACAGAAGTGCCTGGTGTGGATAACAAGCTAGCCTGGTAGTAAGAGTAGCACATCTCAAGGCTGTGCACTGTGGCTATGGTGATAAACATTAATCTCATGCAAAGAACAGAGAATGCTAAATACCTCTTTCTTTTTTTTTTTTTTTTTTTTTTTTTCCCTCTTTTTAAGTTGCTGGAAAGCATGATGTTTTTCCTCCTATTTTTTGGTTGGGACACAAATCAAGATCTATTTGAAGCACGTGTGAAAGAAATGAACTTTGCATGTAAAAATACTTCAATAAATACTTTGGCATTAAGATAAAAATTGGAGCATGTTTCATCTCCATGCACGTTGCCTTCCCCCTCACTTCTTCCTCCTCACTTCTTTCTGAATTTGCTTGTCTTCAGGTGACCTGAATTACATTCCATTATCATTCCACACACAACTTTTGGGCAAGGCTGGTGTCACAGGCTGAGCTCCTTCAGTAAAATAATACCTGTCATCTTTTTTTCTCTGTAGTAGCCAGCTCATCGCAGATCAGAAAGTAGGACAAAGTATTTTTTTTTTCTGTAATTCACAATAAATCTAGTATGCTTTTTTTTTTTTTATTTTTCTGCAGGTTGCTTTGTCTGAGAATAGATCTAATCTAGCCTCCACAAAAACAGCACCACCCAGCAACTGAAATGGTTTTAAAAGAACAAATAAGGTTAAATTGGCAGTGTAAGTAACTCTTGATATGACTTCAGAAAAATTTATGTGACCCATAAGTACAAAGTTATAAAGTCTGCTTCCAGCTGGAAAAGGCAGTCTTTGCACGTGTGAGGTGGCAGAGGAAATGGCATTCAGTGTTTTTTCATCATCGTTTCCTTGAAATGCTTCAGATGCAATATCCCTAGAGACCATCTTGCTGAGTGGAACAAGTATTCAGTGACTTCCTAAGGAAAAAAAATAACCTAATGTATCTGTCTTTGAGAAGTTACACTGTAGTACACATGCCTTCTTTCTTCTCCTGTGTTTTCAAACTGCCTCCCATGGCAGTATTATGAAAATTTTAAAATATTTTTATACTGTCTTCAGTAAATATGATTGCCCAAGATATTAAACTCCAAAGGATGTTATTAATCAGTAGAAATTGTACATTTAAGGCCAAAGAATATTTGTTTTTCCTTTGTGTTCACATTTTTCTCATTTAAAATGTAAGTTTTGTGGATCATCTGGGACAAAACTATTTCCCACTTGAGGCCATTTAAATTAATTATCACAAAACTTTATTTTTGTGAATATTTTTTTTCTTTGCAGAAAAATAATTAGATTAAAAAGTAAAAGGGCACCAGATGCCAGAAGTGATCATATTTTCTGCTAAAAGTTAAGGTGGTATATCCTGGTTTTGTCTACAGAAATAAGCATTTGTCTTTGGGCAAATATGTCTATATATTCACATTCACATGTGTCATCATCGGTCTCGCCAGGTTCCTGCACATCAGCCAAGACATTGAGAGTCCTAGGGACATAGGGTGGAAAAATGAGAGCAAACAGTTCCAGAGACTGGAGAAAATGGGATTGTGATATTTGTTGAGAAGTAGCTTTTAGAGGGAGTATTCCAAAGCCCCTGTTTGGGTTGGGTTTGTTTTTTTTTTTTTTTTTGGTATTTGGGAGACAAGGAACTGTCTTGTTCAGACAAGGAACTCTGTTTCTTGCAAACACTGCTGATGGATTCCACAACACAACATGTGAGTGAGGTGAAGTAGACTGTGTCAGCTGGTGAGAGGTTGGGTGAAGCCCTGGGCTGTCCAGAGGCATGGTTCTTGTGCTGCAGCTCTGTGTGAAGTGCACTGGTCTCTGATGTGCAGTTGCTCCAAACAAGGTCTGGATTTCTTGGAAGGCTGCTCCTGGGGCTGCCCAGGGGTGTGTGTCTGTGATGGGTCTGTTGCTGTGGGAACTAATGGAGTTCTCAAGCCAGCAGTAAGATTTCCTTCTGCTTTGATTCCCTGAAGAGGATGAGCAAGTCCTTTTCAAATGCAAATCTTCAGTGTGTAGCCATAGCAGAGGGAATAAAGATGCGAAGGAGAATAAATCTGTATTAAGCTTCAGGCATTTTCAAATTGCTCGTGCTATTGGTGGCCTTTTTTAACCTTTCTTTTTTCATTTCTGCAGAGCATTACCTCGTGTAAGCTCTGCTAAGCTAAAATCAGTCTGATGTTTGGGAGTGATTTTTCTTCTCTGTGTGCAGGAAGTTGGTGGTTTTGATGGGAGTTTACATTTTTCTCTCCATGACGATGAGGAAGTAGAAAGCTTCCTGCTCCCCCAGAATGATCATATGCAATTTTTGACCTTTTCCAGTAATGCACGTTGTGTGGTTTTTCTGCTTGTTGGTTGGTTGGTTTTTATGTAGGGTTTTGGGTTTCTCCCCACAAGTAAATAGAAGCACAGGATGTGGCATGAAGGGAGCAATTCAGCCAGTGTCAGCTTGTAGCTCTCTTCTAACTGGGCCCAGGGAGTTACCATTGTCCTTGTTCCCTTCTTTTCCTCTGCCTGTGACAGCCTTCACTTTATGGTTTCATCACTGCCCAATACTGGATTGTAGAGAATTAATTTTAGATTTCCTTTTTTGACTCGCAGAAATACTTTGTTCTGCAACTTGTCATCAGTGCTAAGCTACTAATTACAAAGCACATTCTTCTGACATTCCCAAAGTATTTATTTCCTCAAAAGCCTGCAAAGTGTTCAGCACCTTTCCTGCAAGGACATGCAGGAGCCTGTAATTTGGGAACCAAACTATGTTCAGTGGATGTTTAATCAAAAGTTGGAGCTAAAAGATGACTATTGTTCCTTGCAAACAGATGTCTGCTTGATGGTTTGAAAGCTGCCTTCTCCCTGAAAGACTTACAATTTACATGCTTTAGGAAAGACTCTTAATGGCTATGTCAAAATTGCTGCTGCAGTTGGAGAGAAAGTACTTCAGGTTTTGCTTCTGTGTTCCCTTAAACTGGGACTGGTGGTCCAGGGAGCTCCTCTGAGTAAACCAGCCTTTAGTGCTCTCTGTTTCTGCCACCAGTGCCATTATGGGACCTTGAACTGGAATCACAGGATAGGTCAGTAACAGGTAAATGCAAGAGAGGGCAGTGCTGCTGGGAGGTGCAATACCATTGAATGCTAGAGAATCCAGCCTGAGGGCAGATACAGTCCTGTAAATCACCCAAAACCTCTCTGGGTCACCCCCAAAATGGCTTGGATCAGTTAAAGGAGGAACAAATATCATCTGTCTTGCTGATGGGGCCCTTTTGATGTATCTATTCAAATAAATGATCAATGAATCAAAATACAAGTTTTCCTTATTTAGCAATCATTATCAAGGCTATTCAGCAGACTTAATTTGGGGGTTCTATAAGGATTTCACTGCTGTAGTTCCACTGACTTCAACTGCATGTCTTCTGCTTCTTAGGGGAACAGAAAAAGTAGCTGGACTTATGTTTTCAAAGTTTCTTTTAATTCTAGCTACTAAGTAGGTCATGACTTTTGCTTACCATGTGTTTCCCATAAAAGCCCTGGCTGCCTTGAGTGCTATATGATAGGTTGTCTGGAAGCTGCAGACAAAGTGCATGCACTATACTAGAAAGGCTTTCTGAAATATCTTGTGTACAGTAGCTGAGGCTGCCACATGCTGCTTATGCTACAGTGTCTGCCTGTGGTCACCGTTACCCTGTTCATGTTTGCATCATTCTCCAGAAAAATATCCAATGATGAAAGGGCTTCAGTGCATACAGGATGATGTAAAGACAAGTTAAAAATAAATCTGTGCAACATCTGAGGAGAGGAAAAAGAGACTGTGCAGGACAATCCAAAAGTGCTTTTGTGGACAGTGGCAGGGAAGGGAGAACTAAAAGCACATGTCAAAACAAATACATTGAAGGATATAAGAAATATTCTCTCCTTCGAGATTTATCTTTTGTAACAGAAACCAAGACTGAGAGTTAAAAGAAAACTAATCTCTGTGTTGTGTCAATGTAGAATAGCATACTTTCAGCTTGTAGGAGGGAGGTTAAAGGGTGATCAGACAAAGCCAGTAGTTTACTGAGCTATTTTATTAAATGTACTGTTTATTTGGCATGTGGCAATACAAACTACCAAGATTTTCATGCTAGGGAGGGTGCATGGGAAGATTTGTTTCGGGGTTAATGTTGCCACTTTGCTAATGATTATAAGCTTTCAAGTCTGGAAAACTAACCATTTGTGTGTAAAAATCACCTGCATAAAAGAAAGAAAGAAAACTTTACTAGTTTTTTACCTTTATTCCTTTCTGAAAAAGCTATTTTTTTTCAACCTTGCCAAATTCAATGCAGAATCTTCCATTTTCAGTTATCATAGGACACTATTTAATTAATATTCACATCATCTCAGTCTTATGGCGTTGGTGGTCTTGCAACAACTGCTGTGGTTTCCTTTCACGGGGCAGGGTGTGCAGCATACAAAGGATACATCCCTGTGACAGACGTAGCTGTCTTCAGTGGCATTCCCGAAGGGACACTGATGACTTGGTAATATTTCTGGGAATGGAAGGAGAAAGGTTTGCAGAAAGGATTGCCCACAGTGTAGTTGAGCTGCAGAGCAGACGGAGGAGCTGCTGGCGTCTGGCGCGCTCCCCCTCAGCAAAGGCTCAGTGCCAAGGTGTGACATCATGGGCTAATGGATCAGGCTGGTGCTGGTGCATCAGGACTACTGCTTCTGTCTTAAGGAACAGTTTTCTGCAAAGACCAGAGCTAAACTTTGATGAAGGATAAGGTCTAGGCAGACAGATTTTGGACAGAATCCTGCAATTCACTGCTTCTGCAAAGAGGCAACTCACAAGCCACAACTGACCCTAGACTGATTAAAATTTGTGGACTTTCTGCTGAAAAAACAAATGGAAATTACCAATGCTGTAGGAATTCATAAAGGCTTTGAAAAACAAAGATTTAGAAACCAATGTTCTTGTTATTAAAGAAAAAAAATTAAAACAGCAGAGCTAATTTCAAGTCTGTGAATGATCTCTTTTTGGTTAGTCCTGTACAAAGTTTTAATAAATTACTCTGTAATTTAGGAGAAGGGGAATAGAATAATCCCTGGCATGGAATAGAGAAATTCTGGATAAAGATGATGACCATAAAATCTTTCTGTCTGTGCACTAGTATGGCTTTCACCATCTGACATATAGATATGATAACTGAGGAAACTATGTGATGGTTTAAGTGGTTTCTGGAATAGGGAGCCTTTCCTGAACAGACAGAACCTTGGATGGATGGATCAGGAAAAAGGCAAATGTCTTGCTGAAAAATGTGTCTTCTCTGCATCTAAATGAAGTTGGGACTGTAAGGCTTTTATGAGGAAAAGCTGATGATTAAGTCCTTTCAGTGCACATAAGCACGTAATAAATCTGGATCTGAACTCTGCAATGTGACTGACTGTACAGCAGGGTGTATCTGAAAAGCTATAACTTTGAAATCCGTGGAAAGATTTTGCAGTCCATTCTCCAGTTCTGCATCTTGAATTAATCAGTTGCAATTTATACTTCTGTTTTGATTATGGAGAGCTCAAGTAACTTACATAGCAGTACAGGAGCTAGATTTATAGTGGAAATGTATTAATCCTTGTGAGATAAATATCTAAAATCCTATTTCTAGTCTAAATAGAAGGAAAATGTGTGGGAAGGTGAGAGGGATCTGGCTGTGTATTTAGCCTTTAGTATATGTTTATCAGAGGTGTTCACAGAAAAATAGGAGCAGTCTTTGTTGCAAGGAAGATTCTCACTGGGTTATATGAACTTCTTTGTTGTCCAGGTTTGTTCTGTAGAATTATTCTAACTTATTCATCATCAGGCTTATCCTGACTAAATGAGATCCAGCTTGTGTTTTCTGTAATACTGTGAATGTTAATAAATAGTCATGTTATGGCCAGGTATATTTGATCTGAATTCGTTAGGTTAGTCAAACTCACTTAGCAACTATTATAAACCTCAGGAAAGTATTCAAAGGTATAAATGGCATCTTATTTTTCAGATGGCTAAATCTGAGTTTTGGTTAAGTATATAAAAAACTTAGAAGTAAAGTTGAAGGAACTCCTGTTCACAGAGGGGCAGAAAAACACGGGAAAGTTTGGAGGGTGGTTTAGTTTCTGTTTGGGATTTTGTTGTTGTTCTTTTCTTCTTTTTTTTTTTTTTTTTAAATGCCTTTGTTGTTGTTCTGTACCTCTATGTCAGAAGACTTAATTCAAAGGAGAACTTGAATTTAAGACCCAAAAAAGGAAGAAAGGCAGGATGCAATTCTCTAGAATTTTCTGTTGTTATGTAAGTAGGAGAAGGAAAATGGATATTTTTTCAAAGATGAAAGGGTTTGTCCTGTTTTTCTTCTTCAAAGGGTTAGTTATCCTCCTGCCATTGTCAACAAGTGAAAATAGAATATTTGGGTCTTACCTTGTTAAAATGGCCCCAATTTTTTTTTTTTTTTCCCCCTGGATTGTTTGAACATTAATCAGGACCCTCTTCTGGAGCAGTGTCAAGAAATTTTGACGTATCTGTGGTAATATTTTCTGACAGATGTGAGGAATCATTTAATTGTACCTTTCCCTGTACTAAATGTCTCTTTACTCCTCCTGCCTATGACTCAGACATTTACCATTTCTGTGTGGAAATGGAGGCCTCTCCACATTTTTCAAAGCTCCTAAAGGTGTCCCCAAGGCATTTTCCCAAGTCATTTGTAAACATGACAGATCTGGTGTGTATAAAAAAATGAGCAGAAGGAGAGAGGAAGGGGTTAGTGTGTCCCTTCCCATCTAAAGCAAAATCTACAAAAAAAATCCCCAAAAAACCTTTATGGGCTAACACGTTTATGCAAAGCAACTTTTTATGTTGTGTATCCATCTCATTGGTTTTTTTCTCAATAGGTACAAAACATTCCCCTTCTGGCAAATTACCGTGTGGAACTGAGGGGCCACATGAGATGGAGCAGCGTGAGATGTTGTACAGCAATATCATTAGTGACCTATAAATTCTAGTCAGAATGTTTTGTAGCTGTTATGTTTACCTGAAGGTAACTGTGCAGCAAAGCTAAAATATTCCTTTTTTTTGTGAGTGAAGCATGCTGCTCTATCGGTCTTGATTGTACCTATTGGATTCTTGTGCACACACATATATATATCTGGTTGATTATACAGTTAGGATATATGAGCTGCATTTTATTTATCTGTTGGTCAGGACCAATTCTTTATGATTGTATTTATCCTTTAATTTATACTTGGTTTTCAGAACTTTACATCTATCCTGAACAGATTTGTTAGCATCCTTGGGTTTGAATGTCCTTTAATTTACTTTACTATCAAAAGAGGTTATATGTAAGACAGAACTATTCATGTCTCATCCTCTTTGATTTTCAGTTTAGGCTGCATCAGTTTTATTCCATTAACTTTTAGTAAGTCTAAGGGCCATTGTAGAGCTGTGAATACAGTTCTTTCAGAGAAAAAAAAAATTAACCCGAACTTCAGCTCTTTTTTTTTTTTTTTTTTTTTTTTTTTTTTTTTTTTTTTTTTTTTTTGTGAGGCCACTCAGTAGTGGAGTATTCTATTTATCTCTTTCATGATTAGTTTTAGAAAAAGCAGGTTGGATGCTGGGAACACACTAACCTCCTTGCCCTCACCACACAAGTTCTAAAGGATTTTTTCTCCCCAAAGTGTCTTGCTACATAAACAGATGAGCTACCTGTTTACCAGACTCATTCTGGATATGAAATAAGTTTCAGTGACTCAGTGCTTCCTATTAAGCAATATTCCCAGAATTCGGAGGAAGGTGGTGGAATTTTCCATGCTCTCTGTGGCAAATAATTTATTTCCAGCACGTCTGAAAGACTTACTGCAGATGCCTTTCTGATATCACTTCCTTTTAGAAACTGAAGAGATATTTTTGGTATCTCAGGACCAGGTAATATGCAAGTATTTATACATTAATAATATTGCACCAGTAATCATTTCCCCAACTGTAAAATGAATGGAACAGCTACAAACAGATGGTTTTCAGATATGCGGTAAGAAATGTGAACTTAATGTGAACAATTTTCTACAGGCACAATACGCTGGTTGATGCTACCTGTGGACCATTCTGTGGTCCATTGTTATTTTATATAATCATAATCTTTGATCTTCTACAACACCATTCAGAAATTTTAGTGGGGTCCTGCACTTATCTGTAAGGGATGACTTTGTTACTGCATAGATCTCCCAAGTGTTTGTTGTCGAGGCTGTGTCTATGTGGCCATGACAAAAATGGATCTGGGCATATAGGAAACCTTGAGCCCATGTGTTATTCATGAGTGCATTTTTGTTTCAAAGACTATGAAATGACTAAGATCCTGTTCTGCCCTTTTGTGTCTGTCTGGGTACTGCAGTATCTTTTGTCAACTTGAAAAAGAGGTCAAGAGCTTAGTAGGCAAGAAAGGTGAACTTTTAAGGTTTATTTTCCAGGATAAAAGCAAGCAGGAACATAATATTTCTCCAATCTCTACTGGTGATGATTTTTTCTGTGAGTCTTTCCTAAGCAGTGTGCTAAACAGTTGGAAGGGCATGGGTGTGTACGTGATTTTTATGTGTATACTTACATGAACAACAGTGGCTATTGGGAGATATTTCTAATATATTTTCTGTTTAGATAAAAACTGTACAGAGATCAATACTGGTTTGCTAATTCCCATGAATGCAGTTTGCAGAGGCTTCATACCTGGCTGAATATAATGTTGGTATAGAAAAAGAAATGCTAAATTAACTCCTTGGTTAAAAGGTCTTGTGTGGTAATCAAACCCCTTCGTATCAAACCAAACTACCTTTGCTTCAGGTATGAGTTGGAAGTTACCAAACTCTTAGCTGGGAGCCAGTGAAGCTGAGTGAGTTTGCCCTAGCTAAGGCATCAGTACATCCCAGTTTGCATCACATTGTGTAGCATCTCCCAGTAGAGTCAGTATTGGGATTGGTTTTGGTGGAGGTCATAGGTGTCCAGTTGTAACTGTCCTCCTCTCCTTCAGATCGTTTTCACAGCTCCACTGAAGCATGAAAGACAGATCTCTTACATGATCTGTAGTGTAACTTGGAGTGATTTGCATGGTTGAGCCATTGATCTGACTTAGAATGATTTGATGTTCAGCAGCGAATGGAGAATAATTGAACTGAGAGCAGTGGCACTGGGTATAAAGAGGGGTATGGAAGACTAATGAAGTAGTGGGAAGAACAATGAATTGATATCTTGAAAAAAAAATTACAAGGCTGAACAAATTCTTTTGGAAAACAATTTGGCTGAACTCATCCTATAAAAGTCTTGTGTGGCCATAGCCAAAGAAGTGGTAATTCTTGTCTTGGCTGTGAGTTTACAGTGCAGTACTTTTAATGCTAAATATAGAGAGATATATTTAGTGTGCATATATAACAGTAGCTTTGAATAATGTATTGTGCTGTTATAGCTAAATGTTTCACCCAAAGATGAATTCACAACAGATTGATTTGTCCTCCTCTAAAGATTTTGATCAAATGTCAGCTTTATAATGAGTAGCAAAATGCTTATTTGATGATTTAAAATCTGGAAAGTAGATCATGAGTGTAAGACACTGATTTTACTGAGGGGATATTCTTAATAATATTCTTAATAAATTTTATTAAAATAAATTTTACCTCTTTACCTCTGTGTTTCCTTGTGTAAACCTGATTTACTTGATCATCACCATATTTTTAACCTGTAGCTTTATTGGATTGTCTCTATTTCAATTAAGGGATTGGAGTGCTACAAAAGACTGTGCTCTGGAATGTTCCCTAATTTTATTTTATTACAAAGTACTTAAGTGTAATGTTTCCATATGTGTTGCAGCAGTCTGTATCCTAAATAATCTGAATGATAGGCAGCCATTATCATTATTATCATTATCATTTCTTCAGGACTCATTTTCTTAAAGTGAAGCTGTGACCCGTTGGTCATTTAAGGAGAAATACTGTTAATCTGTCAATTCCGTCATGCTCTGAGAATGCGTGAAATTCATTCTCCTTGCATCTACCTACATACTCGCTAAGTATAATGTATTTTTAAGTCATGCTTGGGATGTTAGTGGTTTTTTTTTTGGCAGCTTACATTAAAAATTCACCAAAGCTGTAGGCTTTTTAGGCCCATAGCCTCTTTTAATCAGTAAGCTATATGTATTTCGATTTACTGAGCAGTTTATTTTCTTTTATTTGAAAGACCACCTTACCTAATTTTAAAAGTGAAAATAAAGTTAATTTTATTTTCCATTAAAGGGAAATTGCAATTTCTTCTGAGCTGCTGCAATCTTTTTCCTCTGTTTCCAGAAAGACAACTTCAATAAATGTCAGATGTAGAATGCCATGACATATAATGACATTGCTGCAGCAAATCTTGTAGACTTGTCACATGTGCCTTAGACCTTTGTCACCGAAACTACCTGGGGAAAAAAAAAATCCAGTGTGTTTTAATTTCTTTTTACTTTCTTTCCTCCCCAGAGTGATCCCTTCTAGACACCATGCCTAATTATTCTCTCTAACGTATTAAGGTAAAGGAAGACTGAAAAGTTTGGTGTCATACCTGTTACTGTGTTGTCCTTGTTGAAGGAGAGAGTCTTCTGCCTGAGAATTGTGATGATTTAGCATCGGGTACTGATTCTGGAAGAGTAAATTTTCACTGATGTGTGAGAATTTTTTTGTTTCTTACTCTTTTTTTTTTTCTTTGTTTTGCTTTTATTTTGTGTGTGGTGATTTCGTTTGGCTTATTTGAATTTTTTTCTGTGCTGATATATCTAAGGTATGAATTCCTTCAATTTCTCTGTATTCAATGTGTTATTTCCTTTGGGAATGAGAATATTGTGTCTTCTCAAAGACATTAAGGTCTAGCATCAGTCACTTGGAACAAATCTCAGTGATTTCTGTCTGGAGAGGCAGCACAGACATGGATCACGTTTACTCCAACCTGTTGTGTATCCTGAAGTTATATATAAATGCATTAAGGGTCAATTTGACCACTCATGAGGTTGTCAAAGGAACTTGAAAGACAACAGCCACCATTTAAATATCACCAGCTGCCTCCAAACAGTTTCAGAGACATCCATCTAGTGCTGCTGTCCATGAATCTCTGTGCCCTCACAGTGGCCTGCTAATAGCCAAGGGACAAAGTTTAAGTGACATCTTTGCCTCCTAGCTTTGGGAAGGGGAGCCTTCACAGTGAGCTCCTGCCTCATTCTTCAGGAGAGGTGAAGGTTACAGTGGGCAGAACAACCAATCCTTTGGATGATTAAGAGAGAAAGGGAGAATTTGACCTCCTGCAGAGCACCTGATTGGAATATTTGACAGTGTTTTAGGACATCAGTGTCCCATCTTGGGAGCTTTCTAAACAGAAGGGTTTTGTCTACTCTGGGGGCAGGCTATAGAAAAGTGTAAATGTAAGGATGTTTTAATTTTTGTATATCAGAGACTGTATATCAGAAATTTAGAGTTTTTTCATCAAACTACTACCTTGGTGCTAAGCTGATGATCAGTCTCTGGGGTTCACAACACACCTCCTCCAGGTTTTGTGGTTTTGTTTGTTTGCTTGTTTGGGGGGGGGGGTTGTTTGTTTGGGGGGTTTTGTTTGTTTGGTTTTTGTTTGTTTGTAGTTTTTTTGTGGTATCTATATTTATATCTATATATATCTCAAGTGTTCTACATTAATTTTACAGGCAGCTGTATCACTTCTTATACTGTGGAAAAATGAGCATAATGTGGGGCTCACTTTCCTGACCTGTTTAATCATGAGTTTATATGATTTTTTCCTGTAGAGTCACCATGGTAACACTTGTCTTTTTAAAAGTGATAGTTGCATTTACTAATAGTAGCTATTTATACAGTCATTGACCTGCTAGTAGAGGGGAAACAACTGCCTTCACTAAATGAAAATTTATTTGCACAATCTAGATGTTCAATAAAACCTTATTTCATATTTAACTAACATTCCTTGAATTTTATAATTTTTCATCTGATTTATCCTACTCATTGTTTAAAATCCTGAATTTTTAACTTGTGCATCCTTGTTTCCAGAGCACCAGCAGTTTAAATTACTGTAAGAAGAGACTATTCTGTTTCTGTCACACAAGAGGCTATGCTTTTTCACCTTTTATATATGCATTTTTAATTGTGTGTAATTTTAAAGAACTTGCTTGCAGTTCAGTGATAGCCACATGCTAACTCAATAGTAAAATTTTTAGCTGTTAATTATTTTAATTGTAAACTTTATTTAAAAATTTAGAGTTTTTTCATCAAACAAAAGATATGGTGTTCATTTCTAGTTAGCTTTTAGGGATGTGTGGTACTGGGAAATGCTGTAGAACAAGAATGTAGAATGCAGTATTAATATTCTTGTCATCTCCACAAATGAATGTGAGGTTTTCAAATTGTGTAAGGTGCCATGCTGGAGGGATTTTAATTCCTGATATCTACTTACTTGAGTTTCTGCATTGCACAGCTTAGATGTCTTTTGTCCTTGGACTCTTCACGTATATGTGTATAAATAGCTTCCTGCAATGTTTGCAGAAATTTTGTATGGCAGCCACATTCACACAGAGTAAGGGTGGAGTCTCTGCTGTAGATTTAATACAACTGTTTCTCAGTCCTTGAGAACTTTGTCATCCTACTTGACTCATTTGTCTTTTCTTCTCTCCTCTCCTTGCTGCTAAAAGAGTTTGTTTATTTTAATTAAATATTATAAGTGCAATGTCATCAGCTCAGCTTAGAGTAAAAAGAAAAACATATCCTGGTGTTTAATATAGTAAAGTATTTTAAAGATCAGGGAATAATGTACAAATTTAAAAAAAGGGCTCTTAGGGTTCTTAGCCCATGGTGATCCTGTAAGACAAGATGGAAGAGGAGAACAGGAAAACTAAGTAAAGATTTAAAAAAAAATAAAAATTTAAACCTAAAGAACTGATGCTGAATCACAGCATAGTTAGGATTAGAAGAGACCTCTGGAGCTTGTCTAGTCCAAACCCCCTGCCAAGACAGCATCACCTCCAACAGGTGACACAGGAACTCTTCAGTTGAGCTTTAAACATCTCTAGAGAGGGAGACTCCACAACTTCCTGGACAGCCTGTTCCAGTGCTCTGCCACCCTCAGAGTAAAGAGGTTCTTCCTCTTGTTGAGGTGGAACTTCTTGTGCCCATTATTCCTTGTTCAGTCTCTGGGCACCTGAAAAGAGTCTGGCACCCACTCTCTTGACACCCACCTTTGAAACATTTAAGTGCATTGAGTCCCCTCTCAGTCTTGTTTCTTTCTGAACAAGCCCAGTTCCTGCAGTCTTTCCTCATAAGAGAGATGCTTCAGACCTCCTCATCTTCCTTGAAGTGCAGGGACTAGAATTGGGCACAGCACTCCAGATGCGGCTTTGCTAGGGCTAAGTAGAGTGGCAGGATCAATTCTCTCGACCTGCTTGCTGCACTCTTCCCGATGTACCCAAGGACCCCATTGGCCCTCCTGGCCCCAAGGGCACTGCTGGCTCATGGACAGCTTTTGCCCATCAAGATTCCCAGCTCCTTCCCTGCAGAGCTGCTCTCTAGTAGGTCGGCCCCCAGTACCAGTACCGGCCTGTGCTGGCACTTGGGGCTGTTCCTCCCCAGGTGTGGGACCCTACACATTCCTTTGTTGAACCTCATTAGGTTTCTCTCCGTCCAGCTCTCCAGCCTGCCAAGGTCCTGCTGAATGGCAGCACAGCCTTCCAGCATATCAGCTTCTCCCACTCTGTTTTTATCATCTGCAAGTAATTCCGAATTATCCTGTAAGGTATCAAAATACATTGATCTTGTGCCTCTGTAAAAAAAAAAAAAAAAATTGGATTTTGTCATGGAACAATAATTAAAAGCAAAATTGTGCTGAAAGGAAACAGCCAGAGGGAATTCTTTAAAGCAAAGTACACAAAGTAACATTTGAGCCAGAGTTGCACAACAGTAAGTGCCAAGACTAACTATTGCTGTGTCTGTCAATTTGAGAATGTAAATGTCATGCCAAAAATGAAAGAAACCTTCACAAAGAAGAAATATCACTGTTGCCAGAACTACACAAGAGTTCATTTAGATGTTTTGCAAAATCTCACCAGGGTAATTTGTGGTGAGAATTTAGAAAATGTGAGAGTTGTAACTGTTCAAACTATTTGAAAAAAAAAGATCATCTGAAGAGAATTCTTTCACTAAAGGCAATCTTCTGACCAAGCAACTGAACATCAGTAAAGATTTTACCTTGAATATTTGACATGAAGCAACTTTTTAGGGTTGATTTCCCAGATAGCTAAGATTTAATAATGAGCTAGGTAGGAAGACTGCAGGGATGTGACTGATAAGAGTTTTACATTTGTCTGCCTCTTGTTGGTTTGGGGATGGTACTTGCCTCTGCTTCTCTGCTTTTATACTTTCACTTCTAGGACCTGGAAGACTATCTTAGGATTTAGGGGGGAGGGCAGGACAGTTGTGCGTGGCTGTGTTTGATGTTCTTCCTCTTAAAGACAGACATGACTTTTGAAATTCAGAGAGTTGGAAAGTTAGAACTTGAAATAACATGCAGGTAGAATTTCTGCCATGTGGAACATGTTTTACTCCACGGAGGATTTAGTGTAATACATGAAAGAAACCACCATGGCAAAATATTGTTATTGAGATTGTTCTTGATTCTTTATGGGATTTCTCAGCTTCCTCAAATCAAATTGTTGGTCCACAATCATAGCTCTTTTGACCTTAATGTAGTATATATGTGAAGTGGTATAAAGATAACAACACGTGCACAATGGTAGTTGGTCTGGGTGTAAATACAACAGTTTGAAATACTGTGCTGTGCCTTTTGGTACCTTATAGCTGGTTGAAGCTGATACTGTAAATTTGTTGTTTTCCCACACCTGATTCTTGTACACTTAGACTATAATTTAGTTTTACATAGAGAGCTAGCATGAGGGAGCAGGTGGAAGAAAGAGTATAGAATATAGTAAGTAGCACATTGGCAATTACTGTATCTACTTCCCAGCTAATAATGAGTTTTCATTCTTCAGTGAACAGAGAGCAAGTGAACTTAAAAATTAAAAACTTTTCAGCTGTTGAAAAACATGGCTGCATCCACTGAAGAATAAGATCAAAGGAGATGCTTGAACAGTCTCTCTCTGAAGGCTGCTCAGTCACAGCCTTGCTTGTGGAACACAGAGCTTTGAACCCCTTCTCAGTTCTGGCAGCTGGCAGCAGTTTATAAGGCTGTGTTTTAACCCTCCATCTGCCTTCCCAATGCTGTTTTTGGTCTGGTTCCATGGTATCTCAAGGATTAGCTGTGTGCATACTCCAACAGCTTTGCATGTCTCTTGGCAATATCCGGCTTTAAACTTAATACAGTGGGAGGTCATTCTTCCCATTGCTATGCTTCTTATTTGTTTAGATTTCATGCAGTCACTGGATCTGCCACAAGCCTTAAATTCTTGCATGATTGGTTGGCCAGCGAGAGCACGTGTATAACTTACTGATAAGTGACACATTTTTGTCATTGTTTCCAGACTGGTGTCTTTTGTTACGCTTGTCGTTTTGTGTTCAGTGGTAATCTCTTTCAGCTGTTGTATGCTAACGTGTCTTAATAAACTATTGCTTCAGACAAAGTACCTGAATAATTTCATTATGCTTACATAAACAATTATCTTTGTTGTTTTAACACTTATCTTTCTAAGTAGAGATGTTAAGGCACAGCTGAGATGAGAAAGCAGTAAACCAGTTTTCAGGGCTCAGAGTTGTAGAGTGTGGGTATGTGCCCACCACCTCCCTCAAACCCATGCCCAGTGAGGATAATGGTACAAGATTCACCTAAGGAAGCTCAGAGTTGACATTGCCTTAAAAATTTCCATTTTGTGAGGATGTTGGTGAAATTTTATTAACTCGACTTTGTACTTACTAGAGAAAAAGCAGATCTTTGTCTAAAGGAAAAAAGGGAAAATATCTACCCTATAGGGATATCTATAACATACCCCTAGCTGTTATAAAGAGGTGTAAGGGCATCACCAGGAATTTTGACTCTGATCCAAGAAATAAAATAAAATATATAAGAATTGACTAGCAACAAACATTCTTTTTCCGTTTCACTTTCCAGAAGTCCTACAAATGTAACACTATGAATATTTTTAATTAATTTTGAATAGGCTGTTACTTTAAAAAGGCTCTGCTCTGAATCATTTGGTACTTAATCAGAATGAAATGTGTCGAGAAGCTCTTAACTCTTGCTGATATTGCCAACTGTTTTTCTAGAGCATGACTCCTTGCTTTAAACTTGATGACTTCTTGAAATGCTGTTACAATTTTAGTTTGTTCAAGTTTATTTTAAGCCTGACAATGTCTCTCTCTAATTGAGATTTCTTCTCCAATAACTTACTACTAAATAAATGCATGTCAGTCCTCTAACATTTAAGAATAGATAAACTAATCTTCCCTACCTTGGAATAGCAGCATTTTGTTTAATCCTGAACATGCGCAGTCACGCTTTTGAAATGCCACTCACCCACTGCTATCTCTTTCCAGAAAGAAACAAGAAATTTCATTCTAAGATTTCTGAAACCATTAGCCACTAGTCTCATGCAACTGTATTAAAAAAAAAAAAAAAAAAAAGTGCATAATTAACCAAAACATTATGTGTTACTCAAAATTTATATGCATCTCAATTTGAAATGCACACAGGGTTTCCCTGCGTTTTGCAGATTCTTTGATGAATTTCCAGCTGATGCCTGGCAGTCACACAGTGATGGCTTGTGCCACGGAGCCCAGCAGGGAGGCTGGAGGGCAGGGACCACACTGTGCTGTTCGCTTTGGTGGCCACCGGGTGTCATTCTAGGAGCAGGCTTTGGCCAGCCCTGGAGCACTACTGTGGCAGCAGCGCTGGAGGCTTCACACTCTAAATTGCTTTGCACCAGATCAGCCTCTAAAGCAATGATTATTTACCTTCTGTATCTAATTTTTTTTTTAAAAAAATAATTATTCTAAAGAATAGTGTTGTTAATTTCCATCTCTGCATTCAGAATGTGAAACGCTGGGATGTAACAAAAAATACTGAGGGAATCAAAGGCATTTATGTTAAGATGTTCTGTACCTGCTACACATGCAGCTAGGGAGAATTCTGCATCTACCCATCAAGTTTGCATGAGCTTTAATACAGCATTTTTGAAGTTGTTAATATGTATTTTCAATTACTATTTCTTGGGCAGCTTTTTTGAATCTGTACATAACTGACATTTTACAATTAAAGTGCAGGAAAAAATGAGGAGTCAGAATGACTGCTAGAAACAAAAAAATAATCTCTTTATAGTTTTGGGTTTGTGGGTTTTGTGGTTTTGTTGTTGCTGTGTTGTTGTTGTTGTTTTTTTCCCAAGTCATGTCCAATAGAGGGGGAAATCCTCAAAAAGGTCCATAGCACCATGTAGGGCACCAATGTGGGCTTAGGTGGGTGTTACAGTGAAGAATGAATTCAGTGTTTAACATACTATTGGGCTTGCTTTAAATCATTTTTAGGAAGTGTTTACCTGGAAGAATGAGCAAGAGGGTGCACTGGATATCTTCAAGAACAGAAATGGGAGCATGAAAAGAACATGTGAAGAAAAGGGGTGGAAAGGTTTAATGGAGTAAGGTCCATGGTACATAAGGCAATAAGGACAGATTTTAGGTAGGGCAGAGAGTTATGCTGCTTTAAAAGTGAAAATGTGAAACCTGAACTTAAAGCAGAAGTACACTGGAAGAAAGCTGGGTTGCAAACAGGGGTAGTAGTTAGGATATTAGAGAGCACTTTCAGTGCACTCTAATGAAGGAAAAAACCAGGGTTTTTTTGTCCTGTATGTCCCTGTTTATCTTCAGCTTAGCATATTTGCTTCTCTAAGTGATAAAATATAAGTTGAAAACATTGGTGTCAATCCTAATAAATAAATCTGGAGACCCATGTAGAATGCTATTAAATTGCTCAGAAGTTGTTCAGGAAAACTGGGAATGGATTTATACTGAGGCTTTTCAAGTAACATGTACCAGAATCTAAGGTAGTATTGGAATTATTGCTCCATGTGGCATATGATCCTTAAAAAAAACCCCCATGGCCCCCTCATGAAATGCTAGTTCCTATTTATTCCACTTGGCATTTATCCCTCAACAAAGGCACATGGTGTTTAAATTTTAAATTTATTTGTATATAATTATATAAAAAGTCACATTTTTAAAAGGTTTTCTTTCTAGATGACACACAGCATCCTGTTAACTCCACTTCGACCTACAGAATTAAAACCATTGCCCTTTGTCCTGTCACTATCTGCCCATATAAAATTGCCTCTCCTTTTCATGAAACCCTTTTAGGTATTGGAAGGCTGCTTTGTGGCAATGGGTTCTAAACTGAAAGAGAACAGGTTTAGATGAGTTATTAGGAAGAAAATCTTTACTGTGAAGGTGGTGAGATGCTGGAACAGGTTGCCCAGGGAAATTGTGCCTGTCCCATCCCTGGAAGTATTCCAGGCCAGGCTGGGGCCATGAGGAACCTGATCTAGTAAATGGCATCCCTGCTCATGGCAGAGAGGTGGGTAGGCTGGAACTAGGTGGTAGGCTGGAATCTTTAAAGGTTTTGTCCAATCCAAGCCATACTATGATTCTATGAATGCCCAGAGGCTGTCAGGGAGCAGGTATTTTTTGGTCTTGATAAGTTGAGAGCAAGCTTCATGATGAGTTTGTATGATGCAGGGGGTTTTGTGGTGTTGGTTGGAGAAGGGCAGACATATGTGTCCTCCTTGTGGAGGCTGATGCTCCTCCTGCCATCTTTGAGCTGAAATAGTTCTCATATTTAGAATTCCCAATGCAGCTGGGTTGACTTAAAAGTTTTTTTTCTGAAGCAGTTGGATGACTTGTGATTGTCCACCAACTTGTCAGTTAAGTGAAATACAAAGTTTGGGTTTTGGTTGGATCAGACAAAGGAGCATTACATTTTTGTCATTTCACTATGGTTGCGTTTCTAGTAGTGTCATCTTGAAAAATTGCCTCCTTTTGAACCAATAGCTGTTTTAAAGACTGTCACATCTACAGCCAGGAAGGTTTCCTCTGAGGGTACTTCTACAAAGAATATGGAGTAAGGCTCTTAAAGAACTTGGTTTCATTTGAGCTGTTTTTACATTAGAAAATTGGCAGTTTTTAAAACAAAAAAAAACCAACCAAACCAACCAATCAAACAAACAAACAAACAAAAACATTTCAAAAAAGGTTTGTACTTGTATTCTTTGTGCTTTGAACCATTCTTGTCTGTACCACACTATCTGAGCATCAGCTTATATTGGGTTAATCAAGATCACTCTCCCATGTGGTGTTTTTCTCTCTCTTCCCTCTTGCCTCCCAAATTTCTCTCCAGGAAAAAAAATGGTGTATATTATGTTCTGTATGTTTGAAAGGTCTTACATATACATGCTACTGTGCAGGTGTTAGAGATGGCAAAGCCAAAGTGGCATTTGAGTTTAATTCAGAAGAGACATTGCTTGCAAAAGTTACTGATGAGAGAGAATGCTGATTTTAATTCAGGCCAGAATCTGCTTTCTGGGGATTTTGGACATCTAATGTGTCAACCTTTTGATGGTTTGAAGGAAAAATCAGGAGACTCAAAACCAGATGGATGGCAGCTGAAACAACTGTCATCTCTCAACAGCTGAAAGTCAGAAAACTGATAAACATACAGTCAGTGACACCTGAGGGACAAGAGAGTGAATCAGCCAGGTGTGGCTGAGCAGTTTAAAACTCAGTGGCACAGCACTGTGCTACCAGCTGCTCCAGAGCCTTTCCCGTGCATGATAGAACATTCCTCTGCTTCAACTAGCTCGTTTTAATTAAGGTATGAAGTCATTTAAGTATTTCTTTGGCAAAAGCAATATGATCAGTGATTGTCAATGATCTTACTGCTTCTATTTTCCAAGTTTCAGCGCTCTATTAAAAATCACTTTGTGTCATTTCTAATCACTGCTTTAAAGATTGTCACTTCTATTGCCAATAAAGTTGCTTACTGGAATAATGCCATCAAGAAAATACAAGCCACCTCCATTCAATGGCTACAGATAAGAGACTGGAGGTGGATTTCAGATTTTAAAATACACGTTGGTGTTTCTGTTCCTTCCAGGGTTTTTAACATTTTTGGTGTGTTCTGCTGGATGCATGCCACCTGTTTGGGAGTGAAAGCATTTGTCAGCTTCATTTTGCCAGGGGTATTGCTGTGTATTATAATAATACACAGTTCACACAGAACTGTTGGTGTGTCTCTCAACCATCTTTCCTTTGCAACAGAGTATTTATTGACTTACACCTGCCTGAGGGAGCTTCTTCCCAGAAGCTGTCATGGACAGTACAATTCCCACTCAGACTCTTTGCAGGCTGATCCTTGACAGGAAATGCTTCCCAGCCCCTGGCTGCTGTTAAGAACATCAATTTTCTTCTGATTCATCTCTCATCTTCCTCCTCCTCACCACCTTAGCTCTAGGCAGGCTCAACAATAAAACAAGGATCTATATATCAGATCTTTACAAACAAGATTTTAGGTTACAGATTGAAAATAAAGACATTTGTGAAAGTCTTTAAACTAGAATTTTGTTTTATAGCTCAGATTCATAGCTGCCTAGCTGGCATAATCTTCTTTCTACCCCAGCATCAGTGCTAGGCATTCAGTGTGCTGTGACACCTTATTTCACAATGGTTGCAGTTGCTTCTGAATTTTCTTCCAGTGCCTCTTTCTGCCTTACTGGTAAATTTTAGGAAATGGATGAATTGCCATGGGAAAAAAAAAAAAAAAAAGACAGCTAGAAAGAGAAAAGCTGGATCCTTTGCAATGAATTCAGCTACCTCAACTGATACACAGTTTACTGGGCTTTAAGTGAAGCACTTTTGACTGGATGGTTATTAAAGAGCTCCTCATGTTTTAGCCAGTTCAAGAGATTGCACAGCAGCTGTTCACTTTGACTTAGTACTTTCATTTTTATTAAATGTCACTATAAACATAACACATATTCTATGAAGTCTGTGATTTTTAAACAAATACCAAATTTGTCTTGTGAGTACATAATATCTTATTGACACAGATAACTGATGTAGCCATATATTGGTGGCTTAGATGTATCTTTGAGATCTGGGATTGTTCTCAAGTGTGTTTTCTTAATCCTGCATTGGAGAAAAAAGGTTTGTTTTTATTTTTTATATCTTTTATAACAAGTTATTCTAAACAGTTTGGGGGGTTGCAACAGACCTAATTATACCATTGTGTTCTTAACAAGACAGAAAAATGGTATGTTGCATACAAGTGGTAATTACTGGAAGACTCAAAAGATATATTTGAAGAAACATCCACTGGTAACAGCTTAAAATATTGTAGCTGCTGCAGAGTTTGCTTTTAATGTTAGGTTGGGTATATATTCATACACAATACATCTAGTTACCAAGTCTGACTTAACTAGTAGTTGTCCTGCTTATGATGTTGAACAAACAAAACAGAGAAGAAATACCACGATTTTTTGAGGTTTACTTTCAATCTTTTGTTTGTTTGGTTGGGTTTTTTTCCTTCTTTTTGAGGGAATAATATTGTTGAAAATCTAAGAACTGCAGGGTTTGTGTTATCTTGAGCTGGGTACTGCTGAAAATGAATTTCACCATCCCTCTATCCACTTCTTTTCAGTGTGGAACATCTTTAGAAGATTGAGGGGAGGAGGAATCTTACTTTTACCAGAAGAGAATATTCTCCACAAATGTCTGCCTTTATAGAGGCACAGAGAGAAAGACGAGCTGCTTCCACAGTGATACCACCCTTTTCTTGAATCGTTATGGACCACAAGGACCAAGGAATAAGGGAGAGAGTTTAGGCAGGCCCTTTTAAGTCTTCATTACCATGTTTAGGCACTGTTTTTTTACTCAGGAGCACTGGAAAGTAAGTCTTACCTTCTAGCTAAAAAAAAAAATAATAAATCTTGTTTCCTTCTGGTAGTATGAGTCTAAATTGAGACTCTGCATCTGTGCATGCATGGCCTGATCTCTTCTTAAAAGGCAGAAGTTTTTGGGGTCTCCTCGATGGGAGAAGACTCTATTTGTAGTTGTTAATTTTTGCATGGGATGGGATGTTACTGGTAATCCAGTGTGGTGCAAGTGTTTTGAGTATTGATCATCTTTAACTCTGCTCAAATATATTTGAAAAAGAGAGTGCATATTCACTTGTAACCTGAAGCATGAAAATCCTTGAACCCAATAGTGACCACCTGTCTCTATTGTAAAAATAAGAATAATGAATACCAGAAAATCGACTCCTTCTGCCTTTTTTTTTCAGTGTCAGGCACAAATGAGAAACTGATAACCCTTATAGTAAGAGCTAGTGCTTGAGAGAAGCTAAAACAGAATTATTTCTCCTTTCTCTAATTCATAAGACAATACTCAGGTCATGTAACTGAAGACTAAAGCATGGATGTTTGTGCTTGTTGGGAAAACAGTGTTTGGTGAAAGTCTTTCTCTCTCTTCAGGCATAAATTAACTAAAAGTTAGCTAACAAACCTACGCAATAAAATTCCATTCAGATAGTCTAAAAAATAGCTGCATTTAGTAATAATTAATACTGTGTAAATATTCCCAACAATTAACTAAGATATGAAAATCTCTTTAGTTTAAATATTACTTTGTATGGTCTTAGTTTGCTTCAGTTCTCTCCAAGGCTTTCACTTCTATCTCCAGCAAACAGCCAGAATCAATATGCGCTCCAATATCCTTGGATCTGCACTTCCAACACAGAAATTTACTGCTGGTCTGATATGATTATAGCAATAATAAGAGATTGGTGTGCTTCATGGTTGTGCAGTTCATGCCTTTCATGGTTGATTTTGCCCTAATCCTGCTAAGTGCTGTGCAGTATTTGTAGAGAGTTACTGAGTGACTGGAAGGCAACAAGTTCAGTGACATATGGGTCCATTTTGGATTGATTTAGTTCTCTGGAGATATTAAGCTTTATTGAGGGTATACAGATCTTCTTTGAGGGTTAATTGTCTAGCAACATAGAAATTCTGAGTGGCACTCATTTTATTTTTTCTTTTAGAAGATTACACATTCCTAATCATTTTGTACCACCACCTTTTTCTGTTTCTGTTGGAACAACTACTCTAATTCATCATACTTACAAGCACAGAGTTTCATATTAGTTTCACTGACTGACTTTTCTCAAATATCTGTAGAAAATCCTACAAATTCTCTCAGCTTTGACCGTTTTTGCAATAGTCATGGCATATCCACAAGGTCAGCTATAATAATTGGAAATGAGGCTTGGAACATTTATTAAAATTGCGATGTAGAAATCTACAAAGAAATATCATGTCTTCTTACCAAATGTTTAAAGGCTTGATTTTACAGCCTGTAGTTGCAAATCATCACAATTTGTGTGTCTGAGGTGTGGAGGACCTAAATCTGATTCTAGAACCAGATGTTTTCTCCACACTGTTTTAGCAGATCACTGATTTTTAAACTTCAGGTAAAAAGCAGTAAGGTAATATATATCAGAATAAGGGTGAGAAGGAGAACTTGATCAAAACCTTATGTAGAAAGGTAGCTGCAGTTTATGACATTGAAAATAGCAAACCAAATACACAACTAAATAGGGTTGATTAAGATTTATTTCTTGAAATGGCTTGGTGGGTTTTTTTGGTTTTTTGGTTGGTTGGTTGGTTGGTTTTGGTCGTTTTTTTTGCGGGGGGGGTTGGTTTTGTTTGGGGTTTTTTTTGTGTCGTTTTGGTTTTTGTGTGTGTGTGTGTTTTTTTGTTTTGCTTTGTTTTTGGTGTTTTGTTTTGTTTTGTTTTAGCTAAAGTCACCACTAGATTATTAGGAAAGAAGTTGGCCTGTAGGTTTTAGTAAGCACTGCCATTTTGGTAAGTTCTCTGACACTTGAGTTGGAACCATACACATCTGTTTTGTTTAGTTTTTGGTTGGGTTTTTGTGTTTGTTTGTTTTCCTTGCTGTGATTACTTGTGACTGAGACAAAAATGTGTTCTGACAGTTCTTCAATATTACTGATTGTTTTATTAAAACAATAATAAGCTAGGTATTGCTTTCTTCCATGTATTTTGCATCTGTGTGGAACATGCTTTTCTGGTGTAGATCATAGGGCTGCTAAAATTCTAAGTCTTTGCTGAGGAAATCCCAAAAATCAATGTTTTGGGAAAATAAGTATCGAGAGTAGGTAGACATAAAGATTCTTATTGGAGGAGAGGGTAGATGCAGTGAGGGAACAGAATTATTACCCTTTCTCTCTGGAAAGCTATTAAATTTTCAAACACCTTGATGCATGCTTTGACTTCCTATGTATGTTTTTTAGTAACATAGAATAGAAACCCACACAGTTGTCTTTTACAATTACTTTCTGTAACTTCCCAATGAGGCCAAAAACTTATTTGGTTTCTTTCCCAGGAACTAAATAGATAATTCTGCAGATTAAACTTCTTTGGGTATACTGGAATAAAAACTGGCTTTGTTTAGTTGGTTGAACCATGCATTCCCCTAGTCAGTGGGGACTTGATCCTTTTCTATGGGTGATGTAATTTTTATGACTGGTTGAAGAAACTTATGATGACAATTTTGGTTATAGGGAATCTGGGGTTCAGTGACTTATAACTTTCAAAGTAAAATACAGCTTTATACAGTAATCCTCATTTCAAGGCACTAAACCAGATGTAGAACACTGAATTTGTCTATAGTTATTGCAAACATTCAATTGATGGGATGGATAGGTCATTCCTGTAGACCACAGTACCAGCTGGCACCTGCAGAGAATGGCACTGACACTTGTGTAGGGGCAGGTAATAACACTGATTACATTTTGTACTCATACACAAATACCATACCATGCATAAAAAATTTAAAAAGCTAAAACTCTCCCCAGGTCAAGTATCATTCTCTGTTAGTTCAGCTGTGTCCTTTTACAAGCTGTCTTTAGTGCTTTCATTGGTTGTGTTCTTAAAAGGCAAACACTGCTCCCTTTGGAGGCAGTTTCATAATCAATAGACTTCATTACAGGCAATGTTTTCCCTCACTTTGTTCGTTTTATTAACCCTAGATGACTCTTGCAATCTCTCAGGAATCTAATCCCTAACTCTCTTTGGATCATTTCCATTCCTCAGCCCCCACCCTTATCCTACATAGTTTGGAGATACCACACAATGCCTCCTAGCAAAAACTTTCAGGAATTAACTTCTCTTTGCACTGTTGAACAAAGAGTGCACTTAATTATTCATCTGATATACTTGCCAAAACTATTGCTTTTTGCTTTTTTATTCCTTAATGACTTTGTTTTCTATTATCTTTTACTACCTGGTCCCATTATGAACAAAAAATATCCATTTTTTTCTCTTTTTCCAAATGTTTGGGAGAACAGAATTCTTCACAGGACTAGGTTTGAGGGTGCAATAAAAATACAGCTGTGAAGGATGTTAGATTTCCAACTGCCTTCCTAACCAGCACTTAAAATCTCTTGCGATGAGAGAGATACAAAGGCTAAACTGATGCAATGTAGTGGAACACTAATTAACCTTTTTCTTTTATATTTTTTATTTGCATAATTTGAAGGAATGGGACAAGGTTAACTGGAAGTGATTATTGGTATGAAGTGAGAGACTTCGACTTTTTTCTTTAGTAGTGTAGGAAATAGGGTATGTATGTGAGGATTAGCTCAATCCAACATGCCTCAGTTCATGAAAGATCTTTAAAGAGTGAATCCTCAGGTCATTGACACAAAAGTGCTGTGAGGAAGGTGAACATTAAGCAATTAACTTTTCAATTAGAATATATTTATTACTTACATGGGCCAAAGTATTTGTAGGAACATGTTGAAACCCTTGTTCTTTTTCTAACTTGCCTTAAAAGCGTATCTCAGTATAATCTTATTGACTTCTGTTCTCTAATAGTATTTTTTAAACCAGAAGCCAGTATATCTTTTCAGATGGTGAGAAAGATGGTGTCTTCTCTGGTAGAAAACAGCTAAAATTGGAAACTGAAATCCTTGAATGTTCACCAAGATGGAGCAAATTATTAGCCTCTCTTTATCTTGTAATTAGAATGTAAACCTTGAACCCTGTGAGAGATAAGAATATGAGAAAATTAAAAAGCAGATTTCTTTCATTCTACTTGTTTCTGATCAGGTGAGAAAATGGCATAAGCTATCTGTGGCCTGGCAGAGTAAGAAAAAACTAGTAAATGAACATAAAAAATATTGTAATGTCTGAAATATTGCATAGTTGCCACAGACCTATCATGGCATTTCTTCAGAAGAGGGCAAGAAGCTGCCTTATTCAGCACTGCCAGACAGGGCCACACCCCATACATTCTGCTGTTTACAAAAACTGTTATACAGTTTTTGACATTAAGGCAGTAGTAATTTTTGATTCTTATAACTCTTTATATTGTTTCAATAGCAAAATTTAATACTGCAGAGGAATTAAAATAAACTCCCTGCTCACTATGTATTCTGAAGTACTCATATCCCAGGACCTGAAGGGATAATCAGCACAGGATTCTGCCTGCACTGTTCAGTGCCCTGAGGTTATGAATATTTATTAAGAACCAAGCCTATTCCATAATTTAATGCTTTCTCAATGAACAGATTGAAGTCTAGTAGCATAACTATAGTTAGTGTGATAAGGAGAATTATGACTACCAAGTTTCTACTATATTCCCAATTAACTCCCAATATTTCCTACTAAATTCAGTTTCCCTCTTGCTTGAAAATATGGATAAGCCTTATCTTTCTGAGATATTTTCTGATTTTTTTTTTCAATGGGCAGGAAAGGGAAAAGATTAAGATGTGTCTTTATTGTGGGATTTAATACTTAGACCATTATTCCAACAGTCACTTGTGACTTTTCCTTTGAAGACCAATCTGCCCCCAGTGACTGAATTCAAAAGGTCACTCAAGATCCTGTAGTAAGTAAGCTGTGTGCATTGATCCAGTTCATAAACTTGGACAAAATATGACTCAGTGTGCTTGCTCCCATGAAATACATGATTAATTATGTGGAAATTCTTCACCCTGAAATTTGAACACTGCTGTGTGATGCAGGAAAGAACATTTTATCTCTCTGTAGGCTAATCATTTATTTAGAACTTAGAGAAACATCTGTTTGAGGACAACAGATGACCATGTCTCATCCAGCCCTGGGACATTAGCATATCTAAAGAGGTGGAATCTGTTCATATTCAAAAAAATAATATAAACTTAAAAAAACTTAAACTTATAAATTAAGAACTGGTGCCAGTTTTAGGTAGGGATCCCTCTTTCCTAATGTAATCCTGGGAAGAACTTGAGCTTTTTAAATGGAGGAAAAAGAAAAAAAAAAAAAGAAGAAATGGAGAGGTTGAGAGGAGGAAGTGTTTGTGCACAAACTGTGCTTCTGCTTGCTGATAGCAAAATTGAAGAAAAAACTCTTGCAATACATGGGATTGAGGAAAAGGGAAATAATGGATAGTTGGGTAACTTTTATAGAGATCTAAGAAAATTCTCATTGTTATGCAGAAAAGTTTCCTTTGGGAAGCTAGAAATACAGGTATGGGCATTCATAAACAAATCTATGTCTGAGATATTTCTGGTGATCAGAAACATATTTGGCCTAAAAAATCGTAAATGGAAAGAACAATAAAATATTCTCTACACATCTGAATTTCAGGAGCAAAGAAAAAATTTTGAGGGTTTTTTTGCATTTGTTTTCAACTCTCATCTTTAGCCAGACTAATATTTTTCTAGACTATTGCCTTACAGACAAGCCTGAGTTCCAGAAGTGACAATTATGATTTATTTCTTCTTGGCTCAGGTATTGGACTGTCACACAAGCCTTCTAGAGACTGCAGCTGAGCACTTATCTCAGGTTTATATCACTTTTAAGGCTGCATTTATTCTAGTCTGGACAGAGTAAAGCCCTTCTCTGCAAGCTACTTCTCTAACAAGAACCTTCTTTAGACCATTTTGACAACTGTAGTATCAACTCTGTCCTTATAGGCCACCATTATAATTGAATGCTTTATCGTTCAAAGTGAGATGATAAATGTGCTAGTTGTAATTTACAGCACTTCTGATTGCCCTGCCTATTGGTAGCTTGTTCTGTTCCACCTGATAGAAGAAGAGGAAAAAACATTTAAACAGGAATGTTTTCAGTCCAGTCATATCAGATTAAATAAATCCTGTTTTGAAGTTTATTTAATAGTCATCATCCCTGGTGACACTAGAAATGCCAACAAGTGTGCTGGCAAAGCTGATGAATGAGTCATGACTAGAAAGGTTTATTAGTTTGATGAGGATTTTGAAAGTATACCTACCTACATGCAGCTATCTCACAGACCTACATCTCATCTCTCTGCTGTTTCCATGTAACTCTCACTGTCTACACTACTCCTTGCTGCATCATGTGGTCTGTGCATATTGTATATTTTCTGGGGGAAATAGATGAAAATAATTCTATATCTGCAAGCTTAGAATGTACCATCCACCCTCTGCCTTTGCTGTATGTGTGCATTGTATTCCAATTTTCCCTTGACTGCCAGAGTAATTTCTGTTGTCACTATGAGCAATGAATTAATTTCTTTCTTTTGATGAATTACTAGAGCACTCCCACAGTAATGAGGGAAGGATATGAGTCTGTGCATCCTCTAGGATTTGGGACTCCAGGATTTATATCACTGTAAGAGGGAAGAAGGTATGTTTCTGTGAGAGGGCAGAGCAGCAGGAGCTGCTATAATAGTTAAAAAAGAAGTATTCATAACAGTGCTAGGTATAAGAGTCAAGGCAATAAAAAGCTGAGCCCTGGCTCTGGATGCAGAGAACCTGCACCTGACACAGGAATTTTTGCCAGCAGTGCAATTTGGTTTTCCTCTGTAGTCAGGAAGTTCAAGCAGCTGCATAATGATTACCTTAAATGCACACACTCTAAGATGGGGGCTACTGGTGGTTCTTTCTTTCAGGTGCATCCAAGTAGGAAAAGTCAGTATTTGGGTTTCTCTGAAGCCAAATTGTAGATCTGCCACAATTTACTGTACATTTTTCTGCTTTTAAGTAAATGCTGAGCCTAAGAGCAGTGTATAGACATGGAAAGTCTAGAGTGCAACTGCACAATAAGGTTAGTACTCACTAGCAAATATTTTTGGGCCTATGCAGTACAGTATCTGTGATTTTTCCATTTTTTTTTTCCTGATTCATGGTGGATTTTTTAGTTTTGTTTAATTTTTACACTCAAGAAATTTTCCAGGCCAGTGGCTACTGCAGCTGCCAAGCCCAGTCTGCCCAGAAAGGGAAGAATAGAGAGCTCTTGAACTTTGTAGACCCAACTGTATCAAAGGAGCTCTCGCTGTACACATTTGTGTAATATATGATTTTATATACAATGAAATAAAAGAAAGCAAAATTTCTCCCATTCCTTCTTCTTGTCATTGCTAATTTTATCTGGTTTTATCAAGGATTAGCAAAATATGAACCTGGAAATTATTATCTACCGCTTAGTTTTGAAAAGATTCCTCCTCAGGAGAATCCCTTAGATTTTTTTCACAGTCTATAAAACCTACAGAAAAACCATAAATTTTCTTTGGCAGATCTTTTATTTGAACTGAAGGAAAGTAAAATAAAGGTAATTTAAATGGAAATAAAAAAGAGAGAAAATGGTTGTTTGATGGGGTTTAATGGAGAAAACAGACTAAAAGGTTTGCTTTGGTTTAGCTAAAATAGATTTCCTGACCGCTCCCAAACAGTTGTCTACTTGTGTTCCTTTTTGAGAACTTTTTTGTCTTCTAGATTGGATATTACATATTTAAATGACTGTTTTAAAAAAGTGGAGCTGATTTAGAAATTCTTGCCTTGAATAAATAATTGTAATTGGTTCCATTCTCTCTCATGTATTTACCAGCTTCTTCTTCTCTTTTTTTAGCTCTTAGATGGCTAAGCTGCCAAAAGTATGCACGTAACATGTCCTGATTCTATTTTTTTGACAGTTAAATTATACATAACTAATATCTTGGCAAATGTTAGGTTTTAAAAATTCTGCATGCATCACCCCAGTCTAATATCTAAGTTAATTATACAAATGAAGAGAAATGGGGCACAAGGAGTATAATCCTTTTCTATTTTTTATTTCCTGTATAAAAGCAATAAGCAACTATTCGGACTTTTGGTCTAGAAATGAAGGCACATTTTTTATTTCAGCTTTTGCTAGATTTTTAGTACATGAGTACATTAGCATTTATATTAGGTTTTGACTTGTATTTCTTCCTATCTTGCAGTTCTCTTTTTCATGGCATGCTTTGGGCATCAGTTACAGTTCAGGATAAGAACTCTGGTTTATTCTGAGCATTCCTTTCAAAATTATATTCTGCAGTGAAGCTGTTAAAAAAGACAATAATCATGGCAAACAGTTTGAGGTACAGATGGGTGTTGAAAACATTGCATGTCCATTTTTTTGAGGTGACCATAAACCTTTTGTCAGATTAGGAAGATGCCTTTAGAACTGTGTCTTTTTTGAAACAGCGTGAGGTCGCTGGGAAAAGAAATGTTTACAAAAGTTTGTATTGAAACAAAACTAAATACACAAACAGCTAAACTTTGCATCTTCCCTTGTATTTACACCACCACAGAAAATAGACCTCACACTGTCAAAACGAGCAGGAAAAACCGCTCTGTTCTGGGGAACAGTGGGTTGTTTGTTTCTTGGTTTGTTTAAATATTATTTTATTAAATGGAAGAGAAAAAGCAGAAAGAAACTGAGCTTCTGGTAGATGATGGGGTGGCTATGTTGACCTGTTGCTGGCAAAGAGCCAAAGAGTGCAGAGGTGGTGGCTGTAGTAAATGATTTTATTTTTTAAATTGTCTTAAAACTAGGGTTGTCTGGGGAGTTACTGCACCAGAATTGTTTGTCTTCAGTCATCCTTAGCAAAGCTAGACCTTTTCTCTAGAGGAAATCTGACCATCTGCATAGTTAAGTTTCTAGGAAACGTGGAAAAAGCTTTATAGACAAGCTGTTCCAAACAGCCCCCAAAAACCCTGCCCTCATTTCTTGGAGGGAAAGATGATCATTTCTATGGTGAAAAATTATTAATCTTGTAAATTTTGAATTCAAATTTTGTAGACATGTAGAACTCCAAACTTATGTTCATGTAAAAGCATTCTGATTTTGCTTCAATTATGTTCTCTCTCTATAAATGGTTTTATATAAAATGACAATGTGAGAGTCCACAGCTCAATTTCATGTGTGTAAAATTATGTCTACAGGATTTGGCAAATACTTTGATACATCCAAATACGTGCTCTGTGCTTGCTTTGGTCTGATAACTGATAAAAGAGAGTCAGCTTTGCTGTAGTATGGGTAAGTACAGCACTGAACTCCCTAGAGCCAGACTTCTGCAGCATTAAAAAAGGACCACATCCTATGTTGTGGTCCTGTTGTGGTATCCCAATGTTGATAGCTCATCCTTCATCTTGAGGGTACTGGAATTTATTTGGTAGTCAGTTGAAAGAATTCCTCTGTAAGGTTTGATGAGGATCCAGGATTTTTCTGCTTAAAGGACCCCACAGGTCCAAACACATACACAGAAAAGGGATATCAATACCAGGTCTTTTGGACACCAGGCACCCTAAACAAAACATTGCAAAAATTGAGGCAGGGTGGAAAGAGAGAGGAACAAGATCTTACAATTGTATTTTTTATATAAAAGGACATTGTTTACTATTATCTAAGAACATAGTACTAAAGGGAGTCTTAGGTCCGTGCAACTGGTGAAAGAGGGATCATTTTCCTCTTTATATTCCCATGACTTTCCTGTTTCTGTGTCTCTGAATATAACAGTGTCAATTCAGCCAGTATGTATGTCAAGGGCATTTATTTTATTTTTCTAGCTTGGTAAATGTGTTCTCTGCAGTGAGAATCTAGATCTATATGAAATAGGGAAATGAGCTCACATTGTCAAATTTCAGCTAGAGACTAGGTACCAGGCTGCATACACTCTTTGTTACCTTTCTCTTTTATAAGACTCCAGCTCTGATATGTCTGGATATGAGGGATATCCCACTGAATTCACTCATGAATTCCATCAGGACTTTCCCAGATGTGGCCTGAAGGATGTTCAAGGTATCCTGAACTATGGAGCATCAGCAGTACCTGGTCAGCTCCTCTGTGCTTAGATGGCATCTTGGAAGTGCCCTGGTCTTCCTTGAAGGTCTGTGGTGCCTGCATGGCAGAATCAGATCCCACGAAATAGAAGTAGGTGGCGTCTGCTGAGGACCTGAGCCTTGACATCTGTTGAAGAACAGTGCTGTGGCAGGGAAAGCTGTGCATTCTGATATGGATTAAGTGGTAAAATTGATTGAAGGCTTCTGACAGACATGTTAGAGTGGATTCATTGCATGTTTCAGTTCTACTGGAAAATGTTCGTGAATCTCTCCAAGACATGTATCTGTTAGATTCTCTTCCTCTTTTGAAGCTTTGAGCTATTCATGTTACTGCAATCTGGATTTCCACTGATGTTACCTTGCAAGCAATACCCTAAAGGCAAACTGTAGGGGTGAATGAATGTTGAAAGACATAATCTATATAAACATGAACTCTTCAGCAGGTGACTAACAGGAAAATTCAAATCTAGTTCTTGACCTGAATCGTGAACTCTTTCTGTTGAAGCTGATGAGGGACTGCTGCCATGTTCTCCATTGTTAACGTTGAGTAGAATCAGCAGCATGAGTCAAAATAAGTGCTTCAAGGATCTTTAGTAAAGATATTCCTATATATCAGGACACTAGAGTTCAATTAGCATTTATGATATGGAATTTTGTAAGTTAGGTTTTGAACTACTGCAACTAGAGAGTCTTTCACCAGAAAACTGTATTGGAGATTTCACAACAGTTTTGAAGTTGTTAAAATTTTTTTCAAAATGGAAAACCAGTTGGATTTTTGTTTCAAAAAAGACTCGTAAGAAAAAAGACTCTTTAAACAGTCACTGCTGTAAGAATTTCTTATGACTGTGAAGAGCTATATACACCCTGGAACTGAGAGAGGAAAAGGGCAAAAGGTGGAAGATTCCACCTCTCAAGTGGATGAACCATATTTTATGGTTCTGGGAGTCACTGTAATAGGAAGCCTGTTTGTGAAAACGAGGATGAGATATGGAAGAAAAGGGCAGGAAAATCAGCTTCTTGTAAAAAAAACCCTAAGCAGTAAAGGGAGAACAACTGACATCAATATTGCACTTGGAAAAAGCCAACAGGCTTGGAGTCTATTGTGTAAAGACTTCTGGAACTATGGCAAAAATGTGTTGCCCTTCACCTATGTCTCACTGAAGACAAAAAATGCTTTTAATCTGAATAAGTGTTGGCAAACAAAATAATTTTCTTTCCTCTGTTTTTAGCCCTGGGAAGTGTACTCCAGAATCCTGTGTATCAAACAGCTAAAGCTGAAACTGAAAGGGATGGATCATCTTTTTTTGTTTTTATGTTTCTAAGGCAACTTTCATGAATGAAGATGTTTGTTTTTAAAGTATCTTCTTTTATTATAAAAGTCTCATGCTTATCAAGAAAAATAAAAAGTGCCTAGTGCAGGGAAACTTCCTTGTGGTGGGTAGAATTTAAATAATTTGGGTCCCATAAAATAATGTAAAGCACAACACAGAATGTTAGCAATAATGAGAACTGGAAAAATCCTTACTTAGGATCACAGACAGTGTTCTGTGTTACTGAATGCAGCGGGCTACCCAAATCATCACCCCATCTTGCCAAACCCCATGTTATTAAGTAGCAGATGCAGTACTAGAAATGAAATAAAGGGTCATTAAGGTTCTATAAGGGTGAGAAATGCAGGCTCCATGCAGCAGCAGCTGCTAGCTGTTGCAGTCTTGTAAAACAGTGGGTGTGGTTTTGTAGACATTTCTGATCAGATTATTATTAGGAGAGGCTGTTATGGATGGATTTGGGTCTGCTATGTCATATCTTCAGATTTGCAGCATGACAAGTTCTAAATGAAATATGGTTGCTATAGGAAAACTAATATTTTTTACATATCTTCATAATGTACTGCAAAATTCCATTCTTTTATCAGCAAAAATAACCCAAATAGTGCTAAAGATTGTGAACATGAACAAGGAAAGTTAATGGAAATTTAATTTACCAGACATTTCGAAAACAGAAGAAAATGGTGGTGAGTGATAAAAGTTTCTGCAGGATGCTACAGCATAAGTTATGCATATTTCAAAACCCCAAATGCAGAGCATTTCTTTGGTGTCCCTCCTGTTAAAAGATTTAAAGCAAGATTAGAGCTGATGGGCTGCAGTACTTCTGCATAGTTAGCTCTGGACATATGCTACAATTCCCTCAAGCCAATGCATAAACCCACAGTTTTTAATCTTATACCTTTAGGCTTTGTATCAGAACAGAGATGGCAAATTCAGCTTTTCCAGGTCTGATTCAACATCTTCATTTGGAAAGTCTGCCTTGCTCATAATGTGAGTACCTCATGGTTACACTGTATGCTGTCCCAGTGTCTGTTTTTGTCAGTTCAGTAACATAATGTACCAGCATCGATGTGTGTAGTTGAGGATGAGGATCCTCAGGCAAGGTAGGCTTTTTTCTGCATGTTATTGCATATGGCACTCCATCCCCCAACAACATGCACAATTATATTTTTCTGCAAAGAAGGTAGTAGAAGAAAATGTCTAAATTTAAATTTAAATTTACAATTGGATAAGAGATGCATATATCAGAGATGTTTATTAGCGGTAACCAGTTCTTGCTCAGCTTGTTAAATCTGAGCTCTGCAATCTCTGAAGTCAGTTTGCTCATGCCCCTGCTCCCCTCCCTGGAGCCTAGCTACCTTTCCCAGTCTTGCTTGGGAGAATTTCTCTGCTGGAGGTACAACTTTAACCACTTCCACTGAATTTGGACAAATCAGGGGGTGGTTTTTTTCTCAAATCTTGCTGCTTTCCATTCTGTAGAGTGTGCTTGTCATCTGGAGTGAAACAGAAAGACCATAGCACTTGGCTGCTGGATGTGTTGCCAAAAGAAAAGGAATTTGTAAGTAATTTTGTCTGAAATCTGCTAATTAGACAGAATAAATTGATAATTAAGAATACAGGAAGGTAAGTAATTGTCAAAGCTTGTAAATGTATGAGAAATGTCAAGTGATATAACAGCACTGAAGGAGAAGCTGGAGGAGCAGAGCTCATTTGAGAAGCTTTGTACATTTAGCCACTCACAGAAATAAGAAAAGAATTGTGTAGAGTATAAGAAATGCTCCAGAGCTCTCCACTTATGCTGCACAGTTCAGTGGCACCTGAATTCTGCTTGATGTGGTTCAACCATGGAGACTTAATCCTTGGTGTTTCTAAGTCGTGAAGCACATTGCAGATCTGTAGAGGAACATCTGCTTAGCAAAATGAAAAATGTAGACAACCCAGAGGAGTATTTTATAATATTCTTAATATTTGGGTGTTCATCAGATGAAATTAACTAGTCAGATAAAATAAACTAACTGTTTTTATTCAGAAATGTTAGAGATTGTTCTACTTTTATCTACTTAAAAATGGAGAGAAAACAAATAAGAGAATAAGCTATTGTTATGTAACATCATGTAAGTTAGTTAGAATTTGGCAAAAATAATTACTACAAAAGATGTGAACAAGCATGGTCTGTATGAGTCCTGTCCTGAGCTGCCTTAGCTGACTCATAAAACACAAATTTAACAGTGGAATTGATTATTTGCTGCACATTTAGGTAACTTTTGTGCAATAATTGGTCATGAAAATTCCTTTTGCTAGTGATTTTTATATCATTTGGTGCAGCTGTGTCTGTATATCACTATGTCTTGTGCTTTAGGACATCCTGGATGTGCTGTACAAAAGAAATGCTGACAAATCAGATCATTCAACTGCGAAGTTCTCCTTGTGATCCCTGCTTCTCTGTTATGGCTTACATTATCACAGTACCTCTAATTTAAGCGCTCACATTTTTATAGAGGGCTGTAAGAAATATTGTTAAACTATATAGCCCAAGGAAAGCAGGCAAGGAAAATTAGCATGGGATAAAACAGGATCTAAGGCACACAAACACAACTGCTAGTTATTTCTATATAAATAGCAGGTAGGCATGGGTTAAGGTAGACCTCACAAGGTAACTGTGAGGACAGCCCACTTAATTGTTGTTAAACGCATCAAAAACTTTTAAAGTAAAGAAATATTTGAAAAAGTCCCACAACTTTTTTTTTTTTTCCCTCCTTCCCCTGCTCCAACCCCTTTCAGGTAAGAGGAGAAAGTAGGATACCATCCAAATAAAATAGCTCCATCATATCTGTAATACAAAGAGAGAAAAGAGGATTTTTATAGTTTTCCATTTTGAAGCATTTTTATGGATTAGAGTACCAGCAAAACTCTTGTTAGCTGTGTTTTGTGCCAAAAAGCTTATACAGTCAGTACCAAATAACTAATAGAATATAATTTCAGTGTGTGCTATTAAATGTGAGTAAGTGTGCATTTAGGGCAGCTCAAAACTTAATTTCACTAATGTTAATAATAGCCTATACAATACAGAGATAGAAAAAACACTAGAAAAAGGAACATTTTTCTAGAATAAGAAGGTTTGTAAGGAGACAGTGCTGGAAATGCAGGGTTTTCCTCTTCTCCTTTCATTGATCTGACAAAAGCATTGGATGTGGTAAGTTGCTGTGCTCTTTGCAGCCTCACAGAAAACCCTTATCTGTTTAAGTAATTTGATGTGGACTTCAGAACTGCTTCATATGAGTACCAAAAGAAGCTCAACAGACTAATACTTTCCATAGGGTAACTCAGAGTCCACCTTGTAACTAGTCTTGTTCATGCTGTTCAGTACAGTGAGGTACCTGATTGCTGTGACCTTCAAATGAGCCTTTGGATTTTTGCAATTTAAGAGTGTCACTCGTTCTTTCCAAATACAAGTTAAGAATTCTTGATTGTGGCCATACATATGTTATCCACTCCAATTTCCGATTTACAAGTGCTGGAACAGAAAATTGTTCTTCTCCAGACAGCTCTTGATTTGGCTATCAGATAAAAACTTAGGGCTGCTAGACAGAACAACAAAAAAGATTGTCTGTTGACCCTCTAAATTGGACTCCTTGTCTGAAAGCTGCTTAAGTTTTTGGGGTGTTTTTGTTTTCTTTTTTTTTTTTTTTTTTGGCTGAGTAATAATGAATGCCTTCTGAGAAATGGACCCAGAAAAAGAAAGGTATTACTGACATCAGGCTCTCCACCAGGTGTGTTAAGTTTTTGAGCCTTGTTTGACACGCAGGATAGCTCTTTAGGATTTGGATAGAAGATAAGACAGAAGAAGCTGGAGTTCTGCTATGGAAAGAACAGCTTTCCCTTCTCTGGAAGACACTGTTCAATGAATTGATCAGTGGCAATGTTCAGACTTTACATTTACCAAGGTGTTGTTGACTGAAGTCCAGCTGTGAGAGAGCAGAGAAGTTGTCCATTTGAGCTCCATGTGAGTGCTCAGTTTCCATGCAGTGAGGTTGAATGAGTCAAGAGGAAGCACAGTTACTGCCAGAGGGGCTTCTGAAGCTGCAAATGTGCTCCTGACTGCTTGCAACACAGCACGAGACTTCTCAAGATCCCAGCCACGTGTAACGGTGCAAGCAGCCTGGCTCTTTGAGGGAACACATGGGCCTATCCAAACTCTTTGACTGGAAAATCATTCAAGTCAAAGGCTGCACCTGGCAGCAGGAGTGCCTTGGCCCACAGACTGAATGGCAGTGTAGGTTATTTAATGCCTGTGTGCTCACCAATCCTTGTTTTACCTATGCTTCAAAATGCTCTCATCCTCAGCTTTGAGAATTTTCCTCTAGTGACATCAAGAATTTTATTAACTATTGTATTGTCTCTAATTTTAAACTTGCATCAAATTGTAAATTATAAGCTTCTGACTATTCAGTCAGATGTGAACCTATCAAAACCACATTTGATTACAATCTAACTAGGATTAAAATTTTATTCTCCCTCATAAGATCTCCACAGAAATTTCAGGGTTGGGAGTGAAATGTGCAATTTAGAAATGAAATTACACAAAGTTCCCTGGTAGATGTGTGTGTGGCTTTTTGTGAGAGTTTAGAGATTTGAATTGTCTTTATTGTTTCCCTTCAGGACAACACTGCACATGCTTATTTTAATATGGTAACTGGCAATGCAAATAATAGACTTAAACTGACAATGAATGCAAATGTGTGCTAAGACTAAACTATGCAAGACAGAAGTTTGTTTTTATTTGGGTAGTTGTCTGCAGCAAAGGGATGGTATGAGGTGATTCAATAGCACCAGTGTTTGAAGTGTTATAGCCACTTCTGCCAAAACTACTTCTGTCTGAGACCTAGGTCCCATAAATACTACTTTCTGTAAGTCCTGAGGTAGAGCTTTTATACCTTAGACTTTTTTCCCCTGAGTTTACAGCTAAAAACAACTTAGATTTTGCAGTGCTCTCTCTATCTAATAAAATGAGACTAAAATTCTCCAATTATGTGGTCATTAATATATTGTATTATAAATGTGAAAGATGCCCATCACTGTTTGAACAGGAGAAAAAGTTAGACTCTCTACCTTCAAGTGCTTACAATCCTTGGACCTTTTCCCTCCTGAAGCAGGGTTCTGCAGTTGCCTGTAAAAGGGGCAGGACTCAATTCTAAATCATCCTAAAAAACATTAAGGCTCTATTAAATAAATGTACTTTTGCTAAGGAGCTGAGGAAAAAGCCACCAGTCTAACTTATTCCATATAACCAAGAGGGTGATTAAATGTTCCAAATATGCAGAAGTCAAATGTCCCATTTCTGCTTTAAATCTTTTCCTTTTATAGGCTGTGGGTTATACTCCCTGCTTTGAAAACCTGTGCTGTTTAGGAACAAGAATTTATTTACAGTTTTAAAAACTTGCAACTAATCTTGGATGAATAGTCTGAATTAACCTTTGGCAGAGAAGTTGTAATTTCTAAGCCAACACGCAACTGTATTTTGCATTAGTTTAGGAATATTGGGTACTTTGAGGGGTTAAGAATGAAATATTTTCCATGATTCATATCTCTTTTAGCTTGAAAAGTCAACAACTCTATTCCAGTTTAGCCAAAAGGGGTTTTCAGTCCAAAATATCTCATTGCTTGCAATTAATTTGGGCTCTTGCAATTAGGGTTTTGTATCCCAATGCATTAATGCATGAAAGCAGCTGCACAATGAGTAGTGCCACATGTTTGAACTAAAAATAATCTGTGTATATTGTTGCTGTGCAAACAGTTGTACATTTTGGTCCCTGAAGATAATCTCTGTGTTAGAGCAGCAGAGACACATACGAGGTGTAAATTGTACAATTGTGAGGGGGCAGTTGTGTGTGCCTGCTTGTGCCACTTACCCACGCCCTGTCCCTTTCTGTCTTAGCAAGTTATTTAAATCCATGGAAAATTACATCAAAACTTCTAGTGATAAACATACTTAGGCAAATGGAAACAACTTTATTTTCCATGAAATAAGGATTTTGGAGCTTAGACAACAGACATGATGCTTTAGGGAGGGGGGGAAAGGCTGCGCTAGTTTAGAATGAATTCTGTCTTGCAGATGTATCTATGGGAGAGGGTAAAAACTCTTTCAGCTGAAAATGGCAAGCTTTCCAACTTTCTGAGCTCAGTCCTTCCACCATGCTGGTTTTGGCTGGGGTAGAGTTAAATTTCCTCACAGGGTCTAGTACAGGGCTATGTTTTAGATTTGTTCTGAACACAGGGTTGATAATATAGAGATGTTTTCTGTTATTGCTGAGCAGGGCTTACAGAGCCAAGGCCTTTCTTGCTTTCTGTACTGCCACAATGACGAAGACACTGGGAGAGCATCAGAGGTTCAGATGGAACACAGCCAGGACAGGTGACCCCAACACACCACACACCATCATGCTCAGTATGTAAAGTGAAGGGAAGAAGGAGGAAGGGGGGACATTTGGGGTGATGGCATTTATCTTCCCAAGTAACCACTCATGTGATGGGGCCCTGCTCTCCTGGAGATGGCTGAACAACTGCCAGCCTGTGGGAAGCAGTGAATTAATTCCTTGTTTTGCTTTGCTTGTCTGTGCTGCTTTCCTACTTCCCTACTCCCTTTATCTTAACCCACTAATTCTCTGGCTTTTACCCTTTAAATTCTCTCCCCAGTCCTGCTGGCTGGGGGGTGAGTGAGTGGCTGGGTGGTGTCTGATTGCTGACTGGGATTAAACCACAACATCCACTTACAGGTCAGTGTTTTGTGGCACCATTGAAGAGTCTTTGCCTTTCAAGAAACTCCAGGAAATTTATTCTGATCCCCATCCTCTTAACATTCATGAGTGGTTTGCCAATGAGTGACTCTTTTATCCAAACTTAGAGTAACCTTTGGGTCTCAAAAGCACTTGCTTCTACTTCCAGCCTTGCACCTTAAACTCTGCTCCCCACTCCAAACTAAATCATACAGAGGAAAAGATTGGGTTGATTTTTTTTTTAATTATTTTTTTTTTTCTTTTCTTTCAGTTCTGCAGCCTATGTCTTACTCTATGTACACTCGTGGGTGTCCAGAGCAATACTGCACTAGACCAGAGCCTGGGTCTTCACACGTGTTGGGAACTGCTGGCAAAATGCACCATAATGAAGGAGACCATACCATGTTCCACTAGAAGATAACAGGGCTGCCAGCTATCATTGCTTTGTTGGTAACAACATCTTAGGCATGTTGTCTGTTTTCCAAGCTTCAGTACAGTGCCATGTGCTTGACTGCCAACAGCCATAACTGACAGACCTTGGCTGCTGCCTTTCAGCATGGACCCCTGTCTCCAGTCAAAGAGCTTGCATTACAAATTTCCAGTGGAAATTATGAAACTCCATTCCTGCAAGTAAGTCTTATTTGATGGGATGCAGTTGCAGGTGGCACCAAGCAAAACCTGAGCAGTCTGTGTGTGTCTGTGCCCTGTCCGAGCACAACAGAATGGAAATACTGGTGAAAAAACACACCCAGTTACAGTACTAGGACATAATTTATAACAGAGGATAATATAATTATGGTTTATAAACTAGGTGCTTTTAACCATTTACCTGTCATTAGACAAATATCTAATATTTTCTAATAGTTCTCTTAGGTCTGTTAAGTTAGGTTACTGGCAATATATTATCAAGCCAATACATACACTTTCTGGTTGTCTTTCTCCCAAAATGCAGCATCAATTGATGTTTGGAGGAAGGGGGCTGGGATCCTGCAGCTGAGTACACAAGAAATGCAGCACAGAGAGAGAGAAGTGTTTAGTTTCCCATTCAGAAGGAGTCAAGAGAGGAAGTTTTTAAGTCCAGACTGTTAGCTATAAAGAGACTTTGATTTGTGATTAAAGAAACTGATTTCTATTTCATCTGTTCCTGAGAGAATGGGAAACAAAAAGGGATATATTCTCTCTAATTAGGATTACAGCTAAACCTGGTTATTAACTACTTCTAAAGGTGAAAGTCTTGACTATTTGAGCCAGAAAGAATGATGATATTTGAGTATGTCTTTCTCTTATTTTAGACATGGTCTCTGCTTTTAACTGCGTTCATCTGTTCCTTTAGTTATTGTGTTTTTTTTTTCTTTTTTTCCCTTTTGAGAGTGAGACGAGTAATTTGTGCCCATAGAAGAACTTGCATTGTACAAGGGTTTCTACTCCACGTTGGCAGACAATTAGATGCAGTTCTGGCATCTCATTTGTGCTCATTTGGGTTTGTTTACTGACAGTAAACAAACAAAAAAAAATAAGCAAAAAGCTGTGAGATAGCAAATATTTTATCTGTATTTTTGCCAAGATGTACTTGTGTACTCTCTCAGTGCCAGGATTTTCAGTAACGATGGCATTAAACTATATGCTCTTTTGTCTTTGGTCATAACAACTAAGCTTATTTATTTTTATTTAAATTGGCTATTTCAGAAATGCTCTTATCAGATAAACCAGCTTCTCTTTTCTAGAATAATAACATGGCTGTGTGATTAAATCAAAAGTTCATACTGCAAAAAATATCTTGTAGAGCTAGAGAAAATGAGGTAATAATTTCATAATGTATTAAAGATTTCTGTGTTTCTCCTTCTCTTTACCATAGCAGCTTGTTTGGACAAATTTTAGGGTAGGTTTGGCCCTAGAAATTTCAAGAATCTGAACTCTGGATTGATATATATATATATTTATTATTTAATTTTTTTTTTTGAGAGAGAGGCTTAAAGACCTTATATGACTGAGGAGGTATGACTGACACTGAAGAAGGCTTCAAGCATCAACCTTTATTGCTTTCCAGTACAATCTTTCATACCCTTTATCTTACATGCATTCCACCTGTGCACCCTACCTACCCTTCTGTGATTGGTGAGGTACAGCGTAGCATTCCATGTTTCTTTACTGTCAATACTGTTCACCTGTCCTACACAGTTGTACCCTATTAGGGATGAGGCTCAGCCACAGCCCCTTTCCCAGTCACCACAAATTGTGTGCCTACACATACAGAACCAGCATTCTTTTTGTTCTCAAACTTTAATTTATAGACCATAAAAAAGGAACTAAGATATTCATAAACACAAGGAAAATAATAAAAAAAGAAGATTCTTCAAGAACACCTAGAGTTGCAGGTTGTGTTTATTAATCCATGAGAATTTCTCTGTGGATTTAGATATAAGTTTTGACAACCAGCCCTAGGCTTCAAAGCCTACCTTCAAGACCATGTACACTGCGGGGAGTACTTGGGAGGGTTTCATGGCAAAAATGGAATCCAAACACTTAAAAATTGTCTGTTTCAAAACAGACAGCCAAATGTGTCCAGTTAATAAACTGTCAGCATTATAATTTTTGCATCTAATCCTTCTCTTCACTTAGATCTTGGTGCCTTTTTTTAATCAAAATTTACATCCTAGAACCCTCTCTTTGTAGACAGTGGAAAGAAGATTCTTTTGAGCGTAAAAGCCTCCTTGACTAGGCTGCCCATCCAGCATGCCTGGCACACAGGGGAATTTCCTTCTCTGCTTGAGAGATATAGAATCAGAGGGATGCAGGCTATTTTTTTTTTTTTTCCAGAAGATGCACCAGCCTGAAGTGTTGGGATAAATATACATCATCCAGTACAGTAAATCCAGTACAGAGGGTGATCATCAGAAGGTATCTGACAATTTATTAGCTTATTGTTCATCATCTGCCTGGGATGAAGAACAGCCCAAGTATGTCAGTATTTAATATTAAATGGTAGCTAAAGAAATAATATATTTAATGTTGGGAGTGGGAATTGAAAAGTAGTGCTTCCACCACTTACTTTCCTGGACAACTATTTGTCACTGTTTCCTTTGTTGACTGTTCCTCAAGCTGTGTGCATCTAACATTCACTGTTGCAGACACACTCTGTCTCAACAGCAGAAACAGAATGTCCTCCCTTATCCTCATTTTTGTACAGCAATATCCATGGTTTGACCAAAGTCAAACCTTTAGGATTTTAGATTTGGTGAAAACTTGTTTGTGAATCCCAAGCCCCCTCATATGTGTTGTAATCAAGAGAGTTTTCATCTCAGTCCATGTACCAATGTTTTTGGCTATGCTCAATTATGGAATATTTTTAGTATTTTTTGCTAGTAAATAAATAAAGGTGGGTGTTTACTCACAGTTGCTTAAACATATGAGTTACCATTTTTACATCTCCACTGTTTTTACTGCCTTGTACTTCAGTGCCTATATGCTACCATCTGATTTGCTTTTTCCCCTATATCCTTGGAAAACTCAGCCTTGAGGAAAATTAAATGCATCTGGAAACATTCAAAAAGTCAAAATTCAGGCACAAACTTTGAAGAGGAGGGCTAAGTATTAAGGCATTTCAGTTTCCAGGATATAAATCAAGTAATACAGGGGGTTTAAAAATTTCAGTTTTGAATTCAAACGCCTAAATTTCACACCCACATTAGGCACCTAAGTCTTGCTTTTTCTAAACAAATAATAAGGTGTTTTTAACAAGTATTCTTTATTGATATACTCAAGATCCTAGTATTGTAATTCTGTAAAATTGAATACAGACATAAAAAAAAAATGTTTAAGTAAGGTAAAATCCTTTTTTAGGAAATCATCAAAATGCCAAAACAAAATCTAGACCCCCCAAAAAAACCTTAATATCTATAATTTGTGGTCCATGAAGAACTGGACCCACTTCTAGTTCATTTAGACTTTCAGAAAGCTGTAGTGTTCTAATAAAAATACACAGACTGCTCATTGTGACTTGTACTAAAATGGTGTTCACGTAGCCCAACTGCTGTATGAAAGACATTTCTCTCCCCTAAGAAAATGTGATCCAGAACTGAGGATGAAGCTTGGCTGCTACAGACACTTATTCCCCTCAGCTTCTAACTTTCTGAATATGAGCTGTGGCAAGAAGCAGAGGTGTGAGAAATCACAGGATGACAGTGGAAGTCTTTGGCTAAAACCCTCAACAGAGGAGACCAAATGATCAAAGAGGAGTTCTCAGAAATTTGTGAGTACAGTCCTGCATTCTCTGCTGAGCAGGAACACTGAAGCAGTGTGCTGCAAGCTGCTGGTCAATTAGAAAATATGGTATTGGAACAAGAGACAAAAATAATGAAGCAATTCTGCTCTGCACTGCACTATTAAAATACAATTGAAGTAATGGAGGTCTGTTCAAGCCAGCGTGTCAGGGTCAGAACTACCTGCACCTATCTCACTTCAGGAACTTGGGAGAGAAAAGAATGGAAAACAGCAGATATAAGGAAAGATTTCAAATGGAGTGTTTAAAATGTGTACAGCTATTTAAATTTTTTTTCGTTGAACAAGTTTAATAAAAAATGAGGCAGTATCTGAACAATCTGTACTTGTACTTGTTCTTACTTGTATTTAAGATGTCATGCTGTCAAAAAAGGAAATTTAAAGCACTTTGTCTGAACCACCTAACAATACTGCTTAGAAGTATGAATTTGACTTAAGAAGTAGGAAAATTAGTCTTCTAAAACATGAAGCCTCCCTAGCGGAAATAGGGCACTAAAGATGGGTCTTGACTTCCAGTGGCAGATAACAGTTTGAGTAGTATAGAAGGCTATTGTTAGCCAATAGAAAAAAAAAAAGAATTCTATTTTTTTGTTCGTTCAAGTGACATTAATTATTTAGAGGCAATGGTTTTGAAGTAAATAAATTTATTTCTAGGTAAATGTAAAGAGCAGTCATTGCAGCAGCTCTTCACAGATCATAGTTTGATGGGGGTTGTTTTACTTTTGGGTTGTTTTTTGGGTTTTTTTTTTTGACTATGAATCCCAAAGGAATCTAAATACAGATAGCATGGATCTGGATCAAAAATTGTTTCCTTTCTGATTGGTGAATTAACAAGCTGCAAACAATTTATGAAAGAAAAAAAGGCAAGTCAACTGTGAAATGTCAACTAGTTGACTCACCTGATTCAAAGAAGGATGAAAAGCATGGAGTTCCATTAATAGCAGTAATGCACATTATGGGGCAAAGAACAGAATACTCTTATGCTGATTAGGAAAATGACTTTTTAATAATACTAGAGCATTGAGGGGTTGTTTACTTGAAAACTTGCAAAGATTAGTGCTTTGTACAAAGGTACTCATGGCTTTCTCATTCAACACCTTGTTGCCTGAGCATGGTTTCAGTCAGCTGAGATTGTGAAATCCTTCCAGGGGGCTGGAGGCATGGACTGCTCTTTTCCCTCCTCGTGCTCTCTTCCGAACTCCAGACTGACAGGTTCAAATGCTGTGTCACAAGGGTAGCAGGATAAAGGCTCTGTTTATTCCTTTTTGTATTTGGGAAAGCAAATAAGGAAAATAAATAGTTTTATTAAGAAGGCAAAAATAAATGACCCTTTCCCACCAAAGCACAGTAATGAGAGTGAGTTGGAATGAAAAACAGGAGCTGGAGAGAAATTTTTTCCTTGTTTGGCCAGTCTTCTCACAAGCAAGTCCTTTCCCTAAAAAAATATTTCTCCATTTTTTACATCTCCAGAGAATCATTTTTAGACAGAGAGGACCTACTGTCTGTACAATATAATGTCAAGTCCTAAGGGTACTGGAGCTTATGGTTCAGGGCACTCTATGGTCTAAGAGACTGAGGGAGAAAACCCAATATCCATCCTCTCCTGTCCTTGAGAAACTTATTACTGGCTTCCTTATCATATCCAGAGTCAGTAATGGCCATGGGAAGAATAATAATCCCAGTGATTACCGTAGAGCAGAAGCTAGATTAGCCCTTTTACAAAAACAAAGCATTATTTTTGAGGCAACAATTCCTCAGATTTGCTTGTGCTTGAGCAGTAATATTTTAAGGCAGCTTTTTTCAACTTTATACTATTTCAGTTTTTTTATATTATTATTATTAATCTCTGACCATAAGAAGAATGGATAACCTATTGTCTGCAAAATTACCTGGATGTGAACAGTGGCATATAGCCTACAAAAACAGGAGTTTGGGTGGGGGCAGGGCAGGAAAGAAGAGTCTAGATGCAGTACTTAGAAACCAGCCTTCTAAATTTTATTAGTTTTATTATGAGATGATATACAGACTGCCAATACCTCTTGAAGTTTTTCAACGAACACTACTTCGACAGTTTGGGGGTTTTTTTTCAATTTTTTGTCCCCCTCAGATTTAACCTCTCTTCTTTATCTTTGTTGCTTCTCTTCACTTGCATAGATTTTTCAGTCATGGACTAGCTGAGAAGTGTGAAAATACGAGTATTTACATGGCTCAAAATATTCAGTGATATGACAGCATTTTTTACTGTACTAGCTGTGGACATAATAGCAAAGTATATGTACCCTCTAATTTCTGAAACTTCACAAGGAAGACTTATACTATACTGGGAAGAATTTCATCATGGAAAGGGTTGCAGTGGAATAGGCTGTCCAGGAAGTTGGTGGAATCACCATTTCTGCAAGTATTCAAGAAATGATTGGCTGTGGCTCTGGTTTAGTTGACAAGGTGGTTTTCTGTCAAAGGTCGGACTCGATGATCTTGGAGGTCCTTTCCAACTTCAATCAATCATTCTATGATAAGAAAAGCAAGAAATACAATCCTCTGTTCAGCTGGTAGCTGTCTTAGAACTAATTCTTGGGCTTAAATATGTTTGGCAACTCCCTGGAGGTGCAATGGTTACCCAGGGCTTATTGATAGAGCAGCATTACACAGCTGCCCTTCCTCAAGAAGATCATACTCGCATCAGTGATGTGACTATTAGGAATGATCCACAGGCACACAGGAGATGTGGGGCAGACTAAAAGATAACAACTAGGAAGGGAACAGAACTTGCCCAGAGGAGATACGAAGTCCTCTTCCCAGGAAAAGGGAAACGGTCCTGTGCTTTTATGGCCATATGTACAGTAGATACGATTATGTCATTTCTGATACTTCCACCAAGTAATTTCTTAGTGACATATTTTTTTTTAATAACTTTGGAAATTACCTACAACTTATTATAATGTTTTAAATTAGCCCAATTACAATCCATTAGAGAGAATTTGTAGTTGATTTGGTTGTTTTGTTTTTTATTTTTTTTTCCAAACACAATTATTGTTTGTCTTGGTTTGGAAAGACAGGCATCTGCCAGGGAAAGCTGGAGTTTCCCTTGGAATGGAGAATGTAAACCCCTCACCCCCACCAAATTATAATTTTCAAATTAAGGGCTTTCAGGCAAAGATTTGGGAATAGGAGTAACAGTTCTTTACTAGGAATATTAACAATACAAATGTAGAAAAAAAACCAAACCACCCAACCACACCAGCAAACAAACAACAATTTTGGAAAACCCTGACAGAGTCAGAGCTATAACCTGACACTCTGTTGGCCAGGGTGTTGAAAGCAGTCCAAAAGTAAGTCCTCCTGGAGTGGCAGAGGTGGTTCTGGTGGAATAGAGATGATCCTGTAGAACAAGGGTCCAGTGGCAGTGAGAAGGGGTCCAGTCTTTCTCCCAGGAATCGGGTGAAGCTGGATGCCTTCGTGTTCCTGTGGTTTAGTTTTATCCAGGTAGGAATGGTTGGCTCCCCCCACTGGGTGGAGCACCTCACAATAGGATGATGGAATGTGGATGTGTTAGTTTGGGGAGGTGTTAATGGTCCATTAGCAGAAAATATCCCTCTGGAGGGAGGACAGGTGGTGAAAGAGATAAGAAACAATGCCCCACCTGGTTTCAACAGTTGGTCCACTCCACCCCCCCTCCTCCCAGAGTTACAAGAGATAAAGAAAAATATCTCCCCAACTGCTTTTAAGAAATGAAATAGAATACACACCTCTGGCTTCACAACCCAAGACATTGCTCTTCCTTTTTCTCTATTTCAATAATATATAATAAAAATAGAAAACAGGAAAGTCAAATTCAACAACACTGCTACAATTACTAATGACCCAGTTTATTTCACTGCAAGATGCAAAAATACCTGGAAAGTCTGTTTTATGTTCAATATGGCTTCTGTCATTCTTAGAAGATGAAGCCATATCTGATAAAAATATTGTACATAAAATGTAAGTAGGCTTGTTCCAGTTCCAGTGGAGCCTGCAAAGCTAGGAAAAAGCAAGAAGGACCAAGCTAACATGAAAAATTACCTACCTGACAGAAATTAAGACTTTTGTAGTGTGTCAAGTTACCATTGCTTTGAGCTTGGGCTCAAGTAGCTGGTGTTTTCAAATATAATGTAAATTAATCCTTCTCCAGATTTAGAAATCAGTATAATGCAGGTCTGGTGCAGATTTCTTCTCTGTTTCCCCACCAACCTACAAAGAGAATGGCAGGGGTTTGAATAAGTCTGTAAAAGAAATGTTTTATTAGCCAGGACACCTCATGCTACCACACATTGCTCCAGGTAAGCTTACTTGAGAAGTCAGTTACTTTTTTTTGGAAAAAATGTTTATGGTGGAACTGCTACTATGTGTTTTTAAATTAATTTCTATTTTGCTTAGGAAAAAACAGGTGGCTAAGAAGTGCAGTTTTGTTGTCAAAAACTAGGCGAGCACAGAATAATTCTTCATCATAGGTACAACCTTTCTGTATATTAAATTTTTAGTAAAGTAAATGGTAACTAAACATTAAAATTCCAAATGCTGCCTTGCTTCCAAATTTAAGTCTGGCACGTGGGTTTGGAAGCAACAGGCAAAGTACATCTACAGAACCACTACTGACTGTTCCATCTGAGGCTTCACTGCCATCCTCTGTGGCATGGTAGGCTTGGCTGTGTAGGTGTTCTTATTATTCTGCTTAGCTGTCCACAGAGAGTACAAAGGAACAGAATTCTTACATGTTATTCTGAAGTTCCTTTTAGAAATACAGTTGATCAATTCCTTGTATTAATTATAGATACATGACTATACCATGAATATATGTATTATTTCATATTAACTCCATTCTCAATATTATACTGAACAATGTGAAAATGAAGGTAGATCATAGTTCATTGAAAGGATAAAATAGGAGCAGTTTCAAGAGAGTAATTATTGAAACCAACAGCTATTGCCTTTTTTTTATTTATCCATGCTGATATAGGAATACAAAACTCAGGTTACTCAAATGAAAGTAACGGGACTAAAAGTAGAGGACACTGACCCTTTAGGAATGGTAGTTAAAATGAAATACCAAAAGAAATTATCACATAAACATTTGGTTTATAAGTCTTGCTATGGACTGATATTTCAGTCCTCTGTGTGCTCCATCCTTTCAAACAGTATTTGTGTTGGCACTTCATTGTTCTTTCCCACACAGCCTTTCTAGGGTTTTTGGGAACTGGTGCTACTGGGGAAGATTTTTTTCTTTAAATTTATTTCTCTCTAACATAAGGGAAGGCCAAGCCAAGAAAACTAATGTAGTTAGGACAGAAAGCAGTGTAGCCAAAGCCAGTACACACTAGCTATGGTACGTGAGCCACTTTTCCATTTGAGAGGTTTTGTGGATTTAAGCAGATCAAGTGGAACAACCCTCTTTTATAGGACTGTGAAAAAAATATAGAAATTCATTCTGGTGCACCTTTCTCAATAAGATGCCTAACTATCAGAGGGAAAGTATAAATAAGAATTAAAGAAGATAATTTTGACTATACATGTTACACAGACAGGAGAATATTAGACTAAAGAAATCCCTGCCCCATGGAAATCACTAAATAAATGTTTCCTTCACAGGGAAACATCTTTTACTTATTTCTTTGAGCATTAGATCTTTTTTAAAATCAAACTTTTATTCTGGTTGCAAAAGAAAAAAAATATAGTATGGGAAGGTTTATCCATCAAAAAACTGCCAGTGGTATCACTACTACTCTGTCATCATCAGATTATTTTCGTGATGTTCTTTGCAAGCATGGAGAACAAACTGTATGAAGACCATCTGTTACTGTGTAGTACTACACCTGCTTAGTTCTCTTCTGGTGTACAATCTAAAAAATTAAATGTCATCATTGGTATTGCAACTGCCACAGCAAAAATCACAAAAATGTGAAATGAAGGTGGTGCTGAAGCTTTAATCTACAAGTAAAACACAAAGTTTTCTTCTGGAAACTGATTTGGAATGTTTCTCAGTTAGAATGTTTCTCAGCTAGAGATGTCAGACTTTGCTCTAAAACCTCTAGGCATTCAAATAAATCTTGCTCTGGTGACCTGTGAGTTCTTTTGTTGTAATGCTACAGAGTAAATAACAATGGCTTAATTTGGGGGGTATTGTATAGTTAAAAACAGCATTTCTAGAGAATTAAAAATGAAGTAGTAATATTGAACATCTGCTGTATCAAAGCATATCTCATAAGATGAGCATCTCAGCATTGCTAACTTGCAAAGAGGTGCTCTTGTAATCTGAACTTCCCCCACCCCAAACTTCATTTAAAATGGCTGAAAAGTCACTGTTCCTTCTGAATTCAGTCAGAAAGCCACACAATGAGAAAGGGCTGCTCCTTGCCACACCGAGAGCCTCCTACACTGCACTAGTATGCCCTGTCACAAGGGAGATCAGGGGACCATGCACATAGGAAAATACTTAGACTATGGGAGGAGAATGACCTTCCTGAGAAAGTATGTGAAAACAGTATAAATATCTAAAATCTGGCAGAAATAAATAACATAATAATTTAGACATATACTAGGTTTACAGTCGGTTTCAATATACCTTTTAACAATGCAACAGAAAATAATGTTTAGATGTGGGGTTTAGATGTTTAGAGCAAGGTTTCAGGATAGACATTTTTAATCTAATACTGTTATTTATATTGATAATGCTTCTGTCATTAGAATCCACATACAGAGAGCTGTTTCACATGCTAGCAGATAGATTGAAAAAACATACCTACTCACTGATACACTTTTTACAAGGGTTAATAACCTCTGCCTTTAATCTTAACAGACAGAAAAATATCTTCCCACTATGTGAATATATGTCAGATAGGATTATAAATGTTCCATTATTATTCTCCTAGTAAAATACTGCATTGAAAAATATTAGCTTTTAACAATGTCTCCTTTTTCCTGTTCTTTCCTTGGCCATTTCCTACCTCATTTGTTGGTTTTGGCTACAAATGCAAACCCTGAACTTTTATTTCACTACATACAACAAGACAGATTTTGTTGACAGAAGTCTTCTGAGTGCCCAAAATGAAATTGAAAACTTCATTTGGCATGAAACTGTTAAGTCTTTGTTTAAGAGCTGGGTAATGCCACAATGCCCAGGAAAGGATGTCAGTTTAATGTCTTCCTTCCCAGTCCTCCTTGTTGGCAGAAAAGATTTGTTACCAGCAGCCTTAGGGACTTCCTCTTATAGAACAACACTGGTCAGGCAGGTGTGAGCAGGTAAGGACCTGTGACTGTCAGGGCTGGACAGTGATTGAAGTGTGGCACAGTGAGTATACTCAGTGCCAGGCACAACCAGGCAAGAAAAGTGGAAGCAATCAAACGAAGCTTCGTACCTCACCCACACAACCAGCTCTTGCTCAAATCCTTATGATTTTGAATTACTAGGTTCTTATTCAGTCTTTGAATTAACTTCTAATTTTCTGAAAAGACAGAATTACTTACATAGGAAGTTGTTCTCCCAGGAACTATAGGCATAGGCTAGAACAGACCAGTTCACTGTCCCTGAGGCACTAAGAATGCTCTGCATGCATGAACAAATCCCAAGATCCATCTCCTTCATCACTGCAAAAATACTGAAGGAGGGGCGTGGAAAGGTAAATACTGAAGAAAAAGAAAAAAAAAAAAAAGAAAAAAGATAATGCAAAGGCTTTAGTCTCTCACAACACAAATGTGACAAAGATGACATTGTTTCCCTGATGTGAAAGGTCTTGACAGCAATGAAGCCACATCTACCACATCTTACCTTTAACATTGTGCCCCTTGGTGTAAGCAGAGGAGGCAGAACAGAATATCCTTTTCAGTACAGATAAGACTTACACCAGATGCATTTTCTAAAACCTAGAATGGCAAGTTAGAAAATACATTTGGATTTGATGCTGATGCTGTTGAAACGCTTTGCTAGCTCTGAGTTGAGCTTGTTAATTCCCTTGTGGCTCCAGCCAAAAAGAACCTTTGCAAAAGAAGTTTTGCAAAAGTCTTGATTGGTATAACTTGGTATAACTTCTTTCCTATTAATAATCAGTCAAACAGCATAAGATTAAGTAAATCTATTGCATGATGATGAGACTCTCTGATCTACTGCTACAGTATGGGAGTGCTACAGCCCCTTGCTGTAGCATAGCCACATAGGACCTTTACACCGTGCATGAAAAGCAAATTAATAGAATCCTTTGTTATCCTTCCAATAGAGCTCACCAAATTCAAAGTCTCCTAAATTCTATTACTTGAAAAGCAAGAGAAGATAGTCATACTGCTTTCAGTAGAGGAGCTGCTGGAAAGGGCTTTCTCATTTCAAGAACCTCTGTAGAAGGAGTTATAAAAAAATTGGTAAATCTTCCCTTCACTTCCATTCAACACCAGAGTGCAAACCACTGTTGTCTGATTTCTGTCCACGCATTGGAGTTGAGCTTCCAATGAAGATGATGAAAACAGCAAGGTATTAGGGGGGCAAAAAAAATCGCTCTCCTGAACAACCCTGAATGCAGAAACATGCAAGAATTGAGGTTTTAAAGAATCATAGAATCATTAAGTTTGGAAAAGACCTCCAAGATTGTCCAGTCCAGCCTTTGACAGACCACCACCATATCAACTAAACCATAGTGCTAAGTGCCACATCCAGTCATTTCTTGAGCACTTTCAGGGATGGTGACTCCACCACTTCACTGAAAGGGTGGTTAGGCATTGGAACCAGCTGTCCAGGGAAGAAATTCTTCCCGCTGTCCAACCTGACATCCTGTCCCACCTGGGTACAAGTTCCTTTCAGGCAGTTGCAGAGCATGATGGGGTCTTCCCTGAGCCTCCTTTTCACCAAGATGATTCTGAACTAAACATAATACAGGAAGCCACATAGAATGCTGCTCACATCTGGCTCCCCACTTTAGGAAGGAATTCTTACTCACTGTACACAAGCCCTTTTTTCAAATACCCAACTGAGAACTTGGTATTCCTCTGCTACTATCTGACAGCCTGTTGTTACCTGTGGATAACCAGAAATGTATCATAATTTTGTTTTCTTGTGTCTTTTACATTTACTGAAAAAACTGCTACATCTTTTGGGGGATAGAAAACGTTAAAGAAAAGTGAACTCCACTACATAAAATAACATTTGAAAAACAACAATCAAGGAAACCAAAAAGCTTCACAAACCCAGAAGCATGTGAATTTCTTTAAATAATTTCAAGGTTACATCTTTTGATACAGCAAATGCACAAAGCTATTTTAACGATACTTATAATAATAGCTGAATATTATATGTATAAAAACATATTTCTATAATATGTTTTTTATTCTAAACATCACTTTTGGAGGCATTTATATTTAGATACATGAGATGAATAGCAATTCAGAAAATGTCTTTTTCATCTTTAAATATCGAAGCAACTACTACTAGATTTATCTTCTGAACCAAGACACAAGAGAAATAAATATAACAGAGAATTGATAGCAGAAGGCTCTGGAAGAAGTCATAAATAGAAATTTTTGTTTTCTCTACATCTTTCTTTGCCTTCTTTTCTGGACAGACTTCTAGACTTATACTTCAGGCAAATTGAAAGCTTTCATTCACAAAGAAATTAATGCCTGACAATATGCATCAGCTTTTGCTAATGAGCTCCATAAACCAAAGTTCACTACAAAAATAAATATCTTTCTAACATTACAGACATTACCTATACTTGATACATTTGTCCTCATCCATGGTACCCATGACAAAACAAAGCAAAACACTTCTCCCAATTTTCAGTGTTGGAATAAAAAAGAAGTCTATCTCCAAAATTTATTTTGTAAAACATTATTAAACAGTAGCCACTTAATTCTTTTCATTAGAGAACAGAAAGTTTTCTGAGATCTAATTATACATTCATTCTTCATAAGTTGGGGAGATATGTAATGATTTCTCATGTGCAGACAGAAATATATATATAGAAATATACATCTCAACATACCACACCTACAGCTCAGCAGCAGCACCTCCATGATGTGTTTGCAACCTATGGCTCATATAGTTTATACCACTGGAGACCTAAGACAAGACTTTAAAAAAGCATTTTTAAAAGGAAATACAATAATAAATTCAAGATGTAAAAAAAAAAAAAAAAAAGGAAGGGAACTTGAGGGAATTTAGTCCAGCTTCTCTTGCTGCTTGGGGTTACTTAACTTGATTGCAATATTCATGAGTGACACAGTAAAAGGGCAGTTGCTGCTTAACATGGCAAAGACAAAATAAAAGCATTTGAATTTTATCAGCTCAACCACCACTTGGGACTGCAGTGTACCAGAAACAGACAGAATCCCAAGTTCCACTTCTGACACAGAATTTCACCTGATTGATGGCACCCTGTCTGCTAACTTGATTCTTGTCTGAGGTAAAAATCACTTTTCAGGCCTGCCTACTCTTTGGTTTACAGACCTCAAATGTCCCTGTAGACCGTATTTTATACAGTGGGCCTTTATGTAGTTTTGTGTAATGTTCCAAGGGTATAAGATTTTTTCTTTTCTTCTTAAAATTATTTTGGTCAGGTTAATCTTTAAAGTTTACTTTGTTCCAAAGTGTCTGTAAGGATGAATGTTTGATCGCAATGTCTGAAAGCTCTTAACCATATCCTTATTTGCACAGCAGAAGAAAAAAGAAAAAGGAAGAAAATTTCTTTTAATGAGACCATTCCCCATGATGAGAATATTTTGAAGGGTTGCAGACATTACTGTAACAGTGCCCTAAGTCAAACCATACACCAAATGCTTCACAAGTTGTAGTTTCCTTTGCTAAGCATAATACCTTATTCTGTCTGGAGTTCAAAACACTTTTCTAAGATGTTAAGCCACTTCCCACAAACTTCACTCTCAGGAAGTTTGAGTTGGCTGATTTTCCAAAGAGGTTTGAAGGATGCTAGTGTTCTCAGCTTTGTAAACTCAAAATGAACTTGTATTCATGTTTCAGATCAAATGAATGGCTTGAGTTTTATATTTTATTTTTTAATCACTGTGGTGGCACTTTGGAATCCAAATACCCAGTTCTCCTTTTCTTTTTTTTTCTCCTTTGTAAGCATTTGCTGTCATTTTTTTTTTCCTAGTCTGTTTGACAGAACCATTAGCTGCAGACTTTTCACAGCAAAAATGCTCAAACACAGATATTGTATTTCTAAATTAGAGGCTGAGGGAGAACTTAAAAATACTTCCATGATAATAAATAAAACCAATAATAATCTAATAAAATAGGTGGCACACAGTGGTCTCAACATGTCTGAAAAGATCCACTCAAACATGTCTCAAATTTATTTCCTTTTTTTTTAGATTATGCTTATTAAATTTATAAACCTTAGACATTTTGATTTAAATAATATATTAAGTAGCAGTGATAACAGCACTAACAGCAATATACTTTTCATAGCTCTGGAGGAAAATAAACTGAACCAACCAAATAAAAGAAAAAAAAAAAAAAAACAGAAACAAAACAACAACAACAACAACACCCCTCAGTAGTTATCCCAAGGACTTCAAGAGCAGTATCACGTCAAAAGGAATTTTGAGGTACTCATGGATATAATACAAGAGAATTTTTATAAGTACCCCACATAAACAGTGAGCAAAAATGAAACTAATAATACAAAAGAAAACACACTTGAAAGTTTTAGGCATAAAAACCCTAAGTCCAGATTGTAGCACAGCCTTATGGACTACTACTCTGTCTGTAGATTTGAGAGAGGGTTGTCTCAAGGCCCAGCCAAGGGCAATCTATTCTGAAGGTATGCAGGCTTGTCAGCCAAGGGGGCATTGTCTGCACAGAAATAATGTGAACTAGTCATAGTTCCTATTTTCAGCCATGAACTAACTGAAGACAAGGGTATTTAATGTCTCTAAGCACTTCCTGAATTGCATTGCACCAGTTTACTCTTCCACAAGAGCAGAGTCCTGAAGTTCACCATCCTTTCAGACCCTCCTTTCAGACCTCCTCTCCTGCTTATGAGTGTTCTCACTTTTTGGAACAAAAGCTGGAATCACTCAACTGTCAGGTGTGGATTTAAGAGACTACAGGATTTCCATTCAGTCACTAGATAGGATTATTTAAATAGGAGGTGGAAAATAGAATGAAGAAAGCACAGAGAAGCAATGCTGTTGCCTATTGACTGTCAGCTGGTGCACACAGCTCATTACACTTTTGGAGACAGCCTAACAAACTCTTAGTGACTGGATGTGCAGCTAAGCTGAATATATTGCTTTTATCTTTATTCCTCATGTGCACCAGGCACCTCCCTGACACAGAGACTGAGCCCTTCTGAAACATATTTAGATACAGCAAATTTATTACAGCTGATAGCAACAACTGTCAATACCTAGAAATTAGGTATTAGCTTTCCAGAAGCTCAAAATGTCTCTCAAATTATTGAAAGAACTGTAGGGGTTAACACATTTTCCATGTTTATTCATTTGAAGGGTTGGATGGTTGGGTGCTTAAAAAAAAAAAAGGCTTTGGAAGAAATGAAAAGGAAACCTTAGAAGTCTTCAAAGAAACACAGCTACTACCAAACATAAACCAGCATTATAAAACAGTCACAGTCACATCATTTTAAAATTATTTTTCATGTAACTGAGCTGCACTACAATAAATATTCTGGACAGTAGATGTCCTAATTGTAACTTGGCAACATCTTTTGGCCGCACTAACATATTTAAATAAAGTGTCAGACAGTTATTGACTAAAATCCACCTTATAAGGCAAAGAAAATGCTTCAATTTGAGATGTGCAGTAAGAAGCAAACACATACCTACTACTAGGTTTTGCATCAGAGATAAAATGAGCATAAAATGTGAATTTGATAAAAGTTCTACAGCTGTTGGGTTAAGGTTTTTTTAAAAAATATTTGTGATGTTTTCCTTGTCTTAATGATATGGGCATGTAGAACAACCCCTGAACTGTGTTAATGTGATCTTCCCAGCCAGGGAATTTATGAGTAAAACTGGTGAATTTATTGATAAGATAAAAATAAAGGGATCAAAGATAACCTCCATCACTGATCAGTGTTGGAAAGGCAAGTCCGTCACATTATGTTAACACAAATGTCAGATAAACCCTTTCTTATATAAACAACCAGCAAAATAACTCTGGGAGCCAATAAATCTGAGACAATGTATAAAAATGGATTCAGATTATCTCCAGGTACCATCCAGCCAATCAATCCTACTCTCCAGATTCAAGTTTGGTTGGCCAAATAAAGGCAAACAATAATTTTATTTACTCTACTGTAAGGAAGAAAAAGGTAAAGTGTGAGGAAATTCTACAAGTCACAGTATGAAGTATAAATAGCTTTAGGTTTTAGAAAATATAAGCCAAGGAACTGAGCATTTCTGGATAAAAAATACAAGGGCTAGTTTTAGACAAATGCTTGCAGAAATTCTTAAAATAACTGACAGTTTTACTTTGTTGTTCTACTTCACTGTTTTTCTAAGCTGTTTTGGAAACTTTTGAAATCTGTCTTTTCTGTGGAGAATAAATTTCAGTTGCAAGAAAAAAGCTTTTTCCACCATTGCATAGGTTTTTTAATAGCAAGAGACAATCTGCAGTGTATTCAGAGTAATAGCTTATCCAATATATCCAAGAGAATTTAAGTGGGTAAAAAATATCACAAAGCTAAACAATTGCTCAGAGTTTGAGAACTCCTTGCTTCTGGAAAATGCCGGAGATGCCAAAACAGCTTCCACAGGTCAGAAGCAAAAATTCAATAAAGTTTTTCTTGATACAGACACTGTAACAAAGAAAGAGTCAGATTTCTTGATTGATGGATTCCAGAAGTACAGAGAAACAAAAGATATTTGATTACAGACCATCAAATTATAATAAAAATCAATTAAAATGTATGTCAGAGTTGCTAGTAGAGTTCAGACAAAGATTTGAAGGTCAGGAAAATGGGGAGGGCAAGACAATTCATGTGTTTATCTGCACCAACCACACAAAGCAGATTCACGTCTGAGTAGACATTTCCAGCTACTGATATAACTCCAGTCTAAAGCTCACAGCAAATGCAGAGTGGTCAGCACATGTTAAATAAAAAGTTTCAGCTCTATACATTGAACCGACTACATCCCTCCACCCAGATATCTGCAAGTGTTGTTAACTAAAGCAAAGCCCTGGAAAAGGAACTGTTCCTAGACCTGAGCAAAGCCACTGGGACTTTTTGTTTTGAATCCAACCTAAATTAAACCATACAAGTGGACCATTATGTTGCCCATTTCAAATACCTACAAATTCTAGATGTTAATTCAGAATACAAGCCATTATATAAGAAAATAGCATGCAACTTTTGGCTGTGCATGCTTTTATTGCCAGGTTATACTCAGTATTTCAAGTCGTTAAGCCTAATCAGCTGAGATAAACAGGATTGGGGGACTGGGGGTGGTGGAGAAAGGAAACTTTCCACTATGAGCTTTTCCCTTCCTATCCTTTCTGGTCATGTCTTTGCAGCTAAACAGTTCTCTCTTTCAGTAAGTCACATGACAGATGTTAGCTGTTAACCCAATTTAAACTATTTTTCTTTCCTTTCCAGTACATTCCAATCAGCAGCATGAACCACAAAGAGTGCCCAGCAATTGCTGAGTGGCAGATGCCCGAATACCACGTTTTTCATCTCCTTTCAATATCCTTGACTCATGCATCCTGTCTGAGCTAATGTTAGTTTCCTGATTGCAGTGTGTCTGTACCCTTGGACTCTAAACAAGGGCCTGAACCATCCCAGAAAACTCACCCTTTCTAGAACTTCATTGTGCTTTTAGTGACTGTGTCTCAAAACTTCCTTGTTTTGCCAGTTCACATCTGAATTTCTAGATTTACATTGATTTAGCACTCTGTATCTTTTCCTCTAATTTGAAGGTAATTCTGGACCATCATCTGTCAGATCTGACTTTATTTGACCTCTAAGAAGAAAATGAGCTGCCACCACCAAGTTATACTCACCATACTCCCATTATTACTTTAAAATATTCCTCCACTTGAACAAAATGCTCCCAAAACTGGTATGAACCAGAAAGAAAATTCCTTGTTTGTAATGTACTTGTACATTTCTTTGTCCAATACCCTGAATTTCTCCAAGTTACTGTCATGGTCTAGATACTTTAGCAGTGATTTCACACTACTTAATGTTATTTAAAATTTCTGTATGAAGATGAAGTGCAATGATGCCTAGTCCAAGAACCTGAGCTTTGAAAGTAAAATATGCCTCTTAAAACAGAAGACAAAATGGAAAAAAAAAAAAAGACAGGAAAAGAAGTAGTTTTATTTTTAGCTGTGATTTAGGAATATCATCCAGGAACAGAAAGAAAAGAACAGAGTTGTCAAGTACCAAATTTTCTTAAGTACCCTAGCTGTGATTAAAGTACAAAGAGTTATAGTTCTGTAGCAAACTCATTAATAGCATTAACTAAGGATGAAAAACAGTTGTCTTTTTTCATCCTTTTATGCCACACAGTTAATACAAAACTCAAATTAGGGTTACTGCCTTTATTTTACATGCTACAGCAGTGAGCCATATAAACTGTATGACAGAGCTGGACAAATGCTTTATTAAGCTACTAATCTCAAACTTCAGCTGCGTGGACTTCCATGTTCAGTTATTTACCGTGGTGCCTTTTTTCTTTCAGAACTTCTCACTATTTTCTTAAAATTAAAAATATTTCCCCCAGACCTTGTGACAGGGAAATACTCTCACCTCTATTTTACTAAGGGAACCAAGATACAAGGTCCATACAGAAAGTCTATGGCCCAGCCAAGACCCCAGATTTCCTGAGATTTACTCCAACACTTTCTCCTCTGTAGCCTTTTGATCTTTTATTTCTTTCATGAGTGATTAATCTATAAAAGATCTCTGTCTAAAAAGTAGGCTTAAAAAACAAATACACACTTCAGTTTATTTACAAAAACTAATCAAACAAGCATTTTAAACAAGACTTGAGTTTTACCCAATTCCAACTAGGTATTCAACACAGGCAAGCTTATATGAAACTATAGGCACCTAATGCTGTAAACCTGTTCAAAAGTTTCAGTAAATCTGAATCCATGGTGAAGGAATTGTGCTCGAAGAGCACACACACACAAAAAAAAAGAGCACATCACCATCTTACCATCTTTAGTTTTCAGAAAATCAATGCATGAATGCATGTATGTTATTTGGGCAATGAGACAGCATACAAGGTCAGAAGCCTACAGAGTTCCAATTTGAATGTATTTACTCAAGTAACAAACTACATTTTAGCAATAATTGCCTCAATAATTCGTGGGTGGAGGACAGGGTCTCACCTTAAACTATGACAAGGAAGGAAGAAATAGTAAAAGCAGCAGCTGCATAGTCTTTTCTTTTCTTTCTTTGATCACACACTTTAGGCAACAGATACAGATACTTTGTTTCATCAGTTGTGCTTTTAAAATCAAGAATAATGTTATTACCCCAAGGGAATGTCCACCCTAAAGAACCAAACTCTTAAGATGAGGAAAGTGAAGGCAGGAAGTAGCAAAGCATGTTTTGCAGGGTATAAAATCCTACCTTACTCCTTCATAGACTTCTAGTTGGCAAAGAAATTACCATATTTTCCTTTTACCCTGGGCTATTTTCTGCTGATTTCTCACAGTATTTATTCTCCCTACCAAAGGGCTGTGAGGGCATTAGCCACTCCACCACTATGCAGAGTGGTTGTACACAGAGCAGAATCCCACTGCAGAGTTCTGGTTCAACAAGACTTTCTTCTGCACCAAAATAACCCAGTAGCAATGCTAATGTTGAGACATTCAAAATAATCTCTTATTGATGCTATGATGACCATGATAGGTAGCTTTTCCTCATTTCTGTTCTAACACACTCCTGTATTTATGAAAACAAACAAGCAAACATACAACCAGCCCAAGCTCAGCTTTAATATAATGTAGTTTTTTTCTGACTGCACTACCTTTAAAAAATAATGCAAAATTACTGATGTCACAGTTCAGTTGACAATAATGCAGTTCAACACTGATGAAATGTTGAGCTGAATAAGATGCTAGGTATCACAAGCCTGATCACCCCAAGAAACTATGTAAGTTGTGCCATGCACAGCAGATATCTACTATGATTTTCACACTCTTTGTAAAAAGACAGTGAAAAAATCCAAATGACCGGGCATTCTGTTTTTGTTCTGATTTAAAATTGTTCAGAAAAGTCTGTACTGGAACCCATCCTTTGAATCTGCATTATTCAGATGGCACTTAATTGCTCAGTTTGTGGAAGGAAATGATAGCTCATAGCCCTCTAGATAGCTGCAAGGAAGCTACCAAAGATGTAAGAGAATGCACTCATTATATTCCTCACAGTATTTTTAAACTTCCCTATTCTTGAACCAAAGCATTGACTGCTCTTGATTATCTGTTCAGCCCATTTATAATGCATATTGTGCAGATTAAGACAAGAAATCTCTTCTTCCCGGCTGTGCAAGCATTGATCACAATAGCAGTCCCTAAGACCCATAATTTTCAGCCTCATTCACAATTTTTTTTCCAAGCTGTATTTACAGATCTCATACACTTCAGAAGTTGATTGTTTCCCCACTGAAAAGAGAACAGCACGGAAGTAATGTGCAGGCAGGGAAGAAGTCTTCCTGAAATAAGCCCTTATTAAAAAAAAAAAAAAAAAAGGTATCTTAACTGAGAAGTAACTATAAAGTTAAGTTTATAAAAAGTGCTTTAACATCGATGTGTCTATCTAAATATCTTATTGTATAGGTTTACCATGACAGGTGTGATACCAAGATGGATACAAAACCTATGAAAGTGAAATATTTTCTCCAGGTCTTGGGGGGTTTTTGTTGGTTTCAGGGGTTTTTTTTTGTATGGGTGTGTAGAGTTGGTCTGGTTAGTTCATTTTTACCTCTACTGACAGTAGTCCTTGAAAACTATTGCTACACTACCTTGACAAATCTTTGCTGAAAATGTCCTTTGTATATAGAAATGTTTTGAAAGGTTTTGTGAGTAAGAACATCAAAATATCTTGTTTTAGTTCTTGGACATATTTGGCAATCATATTTCTTCAAATCAAAAGTCAATAGTTTCTTCTTGGAAGCTGTTTATAGTCCAGTGTAGAGTTTTCCAGGAACTGTGTTGCACAGAAATTATAGAGATATTTCTCCATATACAATGCAACCTACTAAGAATTCTATTCAAGTATTCTGCTGTTGAAAGTGCAAAATTACAGAATGTGACAGAAGGGTGACATTTCATATAAGCTGAACTCACAACTGAAAAACAGAGCACATCTGAAATTATTCTAAAATAGCCTGAATGTTAGAACTGACCATAGTTATTTGTATTAACACTAGCTTTTTAATGTGTATTTTATCTTATACTTTATCAGAAAATGCAAATGTACAAAGATACAGAATCCCCACATTCATGATATTTAAAGAGCTCACAGTATATATTTCTGTGGGTGGTTATGAAGTATTTGTATGTGGCACACAGAGCTGATCTGATTGTTGTTATCCAGTTGTGGTGATAAAGTCATGGGAGACTGGTGGCAGTAGCACACGTCAGACTGAGAAAAGCTTACTGGATATGTATTTACATCATACTGTATGCAGCACTAATTTAATCAGGAATAGCCCAAGCAGGCCTGAATATAAACTACTGTTTTCAACTTAGTCTCAAGAATGTAAAGAATTTAATTTTTAAGATTTATACCTCATTCTTGTCCACAGGGAGCAGGAGCCTTAGTCGTCTATTGCTCTGGATTCCAAGATTCCTCTCATATCATCTCATTAATAAAACTGTCAGTCACAGGACTGGTCTTACGTTTTTTTTGTAGATTTCTTTATTTTACTATGGCAAGAAGTTCACAAAGACTTTTCATTGCTTTTAATTGATTGCCTACTCTATTAAAATAAAACTATAGGGAAGAGTGCATTTAAAATCAAGCTACATTTTAATATTATGCTGCTTGGAAAAAAAAAACATGAAGTGATTTGAGACACTGAAAGTTTCTACCTCATGGAAGACCAATCTATGGTTGGTATCTGACATACAGTCTTCACTGCTTATCACCAAATTCACTCAAATCTATACAGATACCTCCTTTTTTTTTTTCCTCTTTTTCATAGACTTACTAAATTTGAAGAAACCTAAATTTCTCCTGTTATTGTCATATCCTCTCACCTCTGATACCTTATAACCAATTCATCCATAATTTTATTTTCTTCAAAGAAACATTCATGAACTTTTAATTCAGCTAAATAAAATCAATGGGCATAGACAACAGCAGAGAAAGCCTAAGACACTTATTAGGGCAGGAAAAGTATTAGAGAATGTAATAGTATATATCCCTTTTTTGGAAATGTCCAAGTACCTCAACTAGGTTAAGTCAGCAAGGTAGGACTTTATTATAGGATCAAAATTATAGGCAATAATTCAGTATTTGTTTACATATGTCCTTCCTCCTACATGGCTGGCACATAGACTGAAAAGTCTAACAACAGATTTGAATCCAAATAGGACAACATTTGGTCTATTCTCAATGTTCTGAGCTATCTTGTCTTCCAAACCTTCTACCCACAAGGTTTACAAATCACTCTGTCAGAACCTGTCTCATTTTGGGGGGGAAGGGGGTGGCAAAGGGGAGGGTGAGGAAGATGTTTAAGAAGTTGTTCCTGTGTGAATTATCTCTATCTCACACGATTTTCTCATAAATTTGGCTTGTGAGACTGAAGCAACTCCTGCTCCCCCTTCCCCACAGGAGTGGCTGCCTCCTTTCCTCGCTCTCTGTACATGCAGTTTCATGTCTCAAGCCCCAATTGCTCTTAGTACACAAGCCATCTGAGCTTCATGGCTTCAAGGCTTCAGTGACATCCACTGAATAGTCCAAAATCCAGAAGTACATGCAACTTTCATTCAATTACTGTGAGGAAGAGACAGAAGATTCAATTTACCATAATTTATGAGTCTTTCAAGACAGTATGATGAAGTTACATAGACATCTTGGACTGATTTTCACTGGGTGTTAGTGCAGAACTTCCTTAGAAAGGGGTGGGCAAATACTTAGGGATTAGGAATTACCTGCTAGGTTGGCCCTATTCTTTCAAGGAGAAAGCCCTTTTTTTAGAAGCTTACCCCCAACAATCCAAGATTTGTTGTGAGTACTGGTTATCTACTAGGTTTTTTAAGAGAAGAAATAATATCATTGCATATGATGAGGAAAGGAAATCTGCCTACCTTAAAAAGAGCTTTTAAGCCCCCAATAATACATGAAAATATTCTGTAAAAGTGATTAGGAAACATATGTCCTGACTTGTTATTTATATCTTCTGGGCTTAAGTCATATTTTTTCAAGCCTTAAAGACAGTGTCAATGCCAAATTGGTTTTGTTGCTTAAGAAGGAATTAAACCATTTATTCCCTTAGTAATACATTGCTACTATCCCAAAGAAACTGAATTTTAATTTGAAACCAACTGGGGATGCTATATTTTTTTTTCAGTCTAGTGCTGACCCAAGCAATTAATCCATTCCTGTTGTTTTTTTATTTCCATTCTCATCAAAGCTCCCAATACCCTGACTACACACTTGGAAAGACTGCTTCTTATGCTGTTCATGTGAATTCTGTAAGAAAGCCACATTAGGAGTTTCTGGGCAAGAACTGACCCTAAAAACAGTGTCTATTCTAATTCTTAAAGTGGGTTGCACCAGCATTATCAGAATCTAACAACAAAGTCTAAACACACCTTCAAGGGAATAATATAATTATATCAAAAATGTTTACAAAATTTTCTGTGAAACAGCCAAATTACTATCCTAGTAAGACATATCTATGACTTGCTAAATCTTCCAATTATCATCATGTTGGGTATTTTTTTTATCTTGTGTACATTTGCAACCATATGTTTTTTATTTCCAGGGGAAACTGTAAAGACATATGCATATAAAGTACAGATTATCAACAAAAAATAAAAACCATGAATTCCAATGAAGCACTATCCATTAGAAAGGATTCTGTCCTCTTAGCCTACATAGCATAACTGAAATCAGAGTATAACAAAATTTGAAGCAGTGGAGGTTTTATATACTGTATTCTCTTAATATGTTGCCAGCCTGAAATATTCCTTACAACAAATATGATTCCTATGCTATTCCTTTTTATATGCTTTAATTTTGACCTTCAAACATTAATGTTTCCAGCCAGTCTGCAGTTCCTTGCAGTTCTTTTTGCTGCACATAACTTGCATCTTTAAAGTCTCAAGCCTTTAGCCACAACACATCATCAAAACTTGCAAGACTACTGTTGATCCCACACATCTGGAAGCCATAGCTTCAGGACAAAAAACACAACAAAACCCAAACAAAATGAAACAAACAAAAAACCACACAAAATACCACCCCACCACAACCAACCAGAAATTCCCACTGCTAATTTTATTTGGCCATACATAACATATGTTTAAGTAGTTTTATATATCAGAATTGCACTGCTAACTTTGCATTTGCATTTTTATATAGTATGCATAATATTGATTAAAGCTCTCTATTAAGCAAACTTTTTTTCTGTCAGAAAAAAAGATGTTTTCTGCAACTAAAACAGACTTTAACTTACAATAAGAATTATGATTGTTAGTGATTCTTTACAAACTTAATTTTTTGTAAAAATAGGTATTTTTATCAAGCTTATAAACAACAGATGAGAAATGAACTCAGACAGTTCAAATTTTTTTTTATATTGTTTTGGAGTATGTTATAGTCCTAAACTCTAAGATCAGGATGGCAAGAACATTTTAATTTCCATTGGCAAATGCTATCACTGAGGAGGAAGGACACTGATCAGCAGATGAAAGCCTTGCTTGTACTCCTGCAGCATTCTGCATTTCATGACCACACATCACTGGTCAAATGTCTGTAGCAGTTTGGATTTGATTAAGTATATTTCTGTGGAGTATTTTGATATACCATGGAGAGAGGGATGCTTGCAAATGGTCTAGCATATGCTGGCCCATAAATAACTCTAAAGCAGCGGTCTGATAGATGCTTTAACCTGATCTGTCCAGAAAATATACACAAGCAGATATTTCTTTATTTTGTACTAAATAAACATGCTGTTGATTAGCTCCTGATATCCCAATGCTTGGTAGAAATACAAACAAAAGCAGTCTCTGCCACCAAAAAATATATATATAGGTTATTATGTGGGGCAGGAGCCAACCTCTAAAACTAGTCAGCTTCCCCTCACTGTATTTATTCAATAACAGCCCAACATTTGAGCTGGGAGCCTCTGCTGTGGCAGCAACCATGAACCCTTAAATAAGTCAGGCAAGGTTAATTACCAGTGTGTTTATGTATAAAGATGATCTGTGACAAGAAAGATTAAATACAGGTAAAACACCAGGTTGTTTGTTTAAGATTTTCATTGCCGTAGAAGTAATTTTCTATCTCATGATCACAGCTATCAGAGCACAGCTCTCTGTTTTGTTTAAGAAGGCAATGTTACTTCATTTGAAGAAAAATCAGCATCCACATAGCACACATTTCCCCCCTCATAGGCTATCTATGTTGCCAGATTGGGCAGTAAGTGAACAGCTCTCACATGCAGATGTGTTGCAGACCTACAAAACATTACCACAATTTACTGAGCCTGGTGAGGATGCTTTTGTTACAGCTTTTGTTTTAAATCCAGTACTGTGTCTGCCTCCTAGGGCCATGAAGTAAGTCTCTTTAAAAAGAGCTACAGATTTATTCTTCCACTTTGAATAAGTGAAAATGTGTTTTGTTGAAACCTCCTGAGAATAAATGGATTTCCTATAGAACCCCCTTTTGTTTATGGCTTTGGTGAAAGCATTTGGCACTTGATGGTTCCCAGGCAATCCCCAGTTTAAAAAAGAAGAAATCAAGTGTGCTGAGTGTTAAAATGTTTTCAGCTAACCTCAAAGCAAGTGTAATATAAAGACTTGCATCAGGTGTCAAATTAATATGGAAGGGCAATGCTTCCTGTCTTGCCTCTTCAGCATTTACACTCAGTATACTGTCCCATTTTGTTCTTAAAGCAGAGCTAAGGGCTGAACCTATTCAGGCAGCCACCTGAAATCCAAACCTTTTCATCTCAGTTTTATAATCTACTACTTCTTCCATTTCTATCTCTTCTCAGAACTACGCAGAAATTGTTGAGATTACAGGCAGGTGCTAACTCCCCACAACCAGTCTTTTAACAGAAAGAACTGCAGACTGAAAGTTATTTGAACACAATGAACTTCCATTAGATTATTAAACTCCTTGTAAGAGATTGTTTTATGTTCTTCTAGCAAGGTGGTTCAGAATAAAATTACTAACAGAGAGCTATTTACACTATAAATACACAGAGGACACAATAAATTGACACTTCTAAAAGCCTTTATGTAGGATTGGTTAACAGCAGTCCCAGCTTTTGGTGAGACATTTGGTAACATTATTTACACTGAAGCAGAAAAGTATTAAACAAATCTACACCAGCTTTTGCGACAACAATAATTTTTCACAATAAATTGTCATGAATCAGCAAGCTCTTTAATACATAACGTGTCATATGCAAATCTCAGAACTACCTATTCCTGTTTGGAATAGTCAGGACTTTTATTGTTAATTATTTTGAGAAAAAAAATACTCATAATTCTAATATAATTCACTGTAATTGTAACATCAAACTGAGCTTGCCTCTTGCTTCATTGAACTTTTTATTACTATTCTTATAAATAGATATGATGCAGTCCTGGCAAATGCATCCTAACTAGCAAACATTCACCTGGTTGAATCAACTGGCACTGACCAGCCACAACATCATAGTTCAAAGTCATTGGTTTTACAGTCATTTGCAAAAGTGCCACAGGTTTATGATCTTGTTTGAGGCAGGTTTCTATATGTCAGTCATCCCCTGCTCTATGTCTAAACATCACCTGTCATGTGCTTTTGAGACACAGCAACACAACTGGGATCATAATAATTTCTAAACTTCTAGAAATGACCAAATTAACCATAATTTCTAGTTCATGTGATCTCATTTCACTCTCACATCTCCTATGATACAATTTAAACCTCCTGCCCAGAGACCACTAGCAGCCCCCAACTTACATGTAAGAGACATGCAAAAAATAATCATGGCTGCAGTTTTATGGGCCCAGATAATAAGAAGAAAAAGGACTTCACCCTTCCCTTCAGAGAGCTTGGGTTCCCATTGCTCCCTTCTGTGAATCACTTAGTCAGATATTGTGTAGAATAACTATTTCTTCAGCTTAGTTTCTTGTACTACCAAGTAAAATCAGCTCACAGGAAGGGCCTATATCCCAGTCCCAACACAGGCAAGTGATGCAAGTAACACTTCTTATTTACAGTGCAGTGAAAATGATTCATAGTCTAATAACTTTTAAAGGTAAGTGAATAATTCTATGAAGACATCAGGTCAATGTAAACATGCCTACATTTTCATTTTGAAGGACAACTACAAGAGAAGCACAAGAGTCTGAAGAGAACAGTAGAATTGGTAAGTGATAAAGTAAATGTATCAGGGATTTTCAGTATTTGTTTCCACACAAGACATGACTAAATCAGTTGTTTTCATCCTGGCAAGGACAACATTGAAGGATAATGGGGCAGAGGCTCATAAAACTCCTTGTACTGTGACAAAATGAGGAAGGCGGGGGAATTCACTGCCTGATTTAAAATAAGGGTTAAAGAAAGATGAGACTAGGGTCAGAGTAGTCAAAACAAACCAAAATGAGGCTTATTCTTACAGTACAATGTATAGTTAGGCTTGATGCCACCAGACTTTATTCACATGTATGTTTATTACTGTGCTGTTTTTTGTTTGGTTTTTATTTGGTGATTTTTTGTGGGTTTTTGTTTGTTTGGGTTGGGGTTTTTTTTTTGTAATAAGTTGTGCAAGAAAATTAATTAAATCCAAAACCACTCCCTCTGCTTTAGATGGTTCCTGAACCATGTGTTTACCTCATCTCTAAGAGCATTCAGAGAAATACCATCCCCACCACCACTATGCTCTGCTCCTTTTTCCATAGTAACATTATCAGGGAGAGCAGCAAAAGCTCAGCACATTTCTGACTGATCTGAAACATCGCTCACTATTGAAGGACCTATGCAGAAAATGCACTTTTAGTGGAGGACACCCCCAAATCTGAAAATTATCAAGCTAAAAATTACTTACAGGAACAAAGCTCTTATGGAACAGTAATTATTTGCATTGTCTTAACAAAAACTTATTCATAATGGCTCCTTTTTTGTCTGTTTTCTATTACCATTTGTTCTTGATCATCAAAAAAATATGGCTCTTCCTACTGCAACTTGAAATAAGTGACATACTAGATGCCCATATGTCATTTCTCACTTTAATGTGTTTGAAATATATTTTGTATGCTTACAGACCACTCCTTCTCCCACCCTTGCCTCCCCCATAATTTAATCTAAACTGGGGACAATTCAGAGATTTGCTTCAAAAGCACATCCTCATTTGAAATGCTAGTGCAGTCCAGTGTGCCATCAGCATCAGGACCATTGTAAGGTAAGACTGTAAAAAAATAAGGAAAGAATTTAGAAAGTACCGATACGGATATTCTAAATAATAATTGGACTTTAATAACAACTTAGATACCCAAGATACTTCTGTTCTGTTGCCTTGGTCTTACATTTTGTGCTCAGTCATGAAGCAGAACTAGGAGCAGGCATATTCTGGGCATGCATGTAAGTATGTCAGCAGACAAAGCTGGGAACTGCCCCTTTAGGAATACTCTTACCTGTGCTAGCAAAGGAGTGCAAGTAGGTAGCTGCCTCTCACTCATTCACTCATCCACTCAAGTCACAGAGGACACAGACAAGTGTAAACACGAGGTGAACTTTTCAGTTCATCTATTCTTTTATGTTTTGCATTAAGGTTAATGTTTTAAAGAAAACCGAAATGGTTTTTTTCTGTACTTTAAACCAGTACTGAGTAATATTTCAATCTCTGTACCTGTTTAACCATGGTCTGAAAGTATCTGTCAGTATAGCTTTAAACAGTGTTTAGCAAATATTGCCTTCACGAATCAGGCTTGTAGCCAGACTATTTTATCTACTGCTGACTAAAATTGGATATTTCTGAGGAAGGTACGAACTGGATACTTACAGAATAGTATGTTCATAAGACAACTTTCCCTGAGCCCCATTAACATTTCATCACTTAAAATCTAATCTTTTCTCTGCCCCTTTGCCAAGTACCTCTGGCACTTTCCTATTTAAGTGTGAGCTAAAGCAAAGCTACTGGCTACTTTCTGGATTGTGTTTCCAGTCTCTAAGGAAAAGACTAGGGGGGAAAAAAATACAAGAAATTCTTGCAAACAAATTTTAGTTTGATGCATTAGCAGCACATCTGCTTGGGGAGCAGCAACCATCAGACCAAATTGGTCTTTTTTGGCCTCCCATCTCTTCTGCCTCCTTTTTGCTGTTGCTTTTTCCCACCTAAGGAGAGTACAATATCAGCCTAACTTAAAAAAATTAAATCCCATTATATCTTCTTGCCCTTCATGCTGTTCCTGTCTCCTCTTTCTCCATTTGGTTCTGGATATCAACATGACAAAGCAGCAGCTGTATACATTAGCTGAAAACATTTCAGTTGTAATTGATCTGAGACATAATAACTATACTAATGTTCTCATTTGCGGTGCTCTCATCAGAGCTTCAGACACAAAAGGATTTTTACAATTTTACAGATGAATTCCCTTCAATCTTGGTGTAACTTTCCAAGTGGCTTCTGAGAAGTCAGTCTGTACATTCACTGAGGTGAGTCCTAGTACATAGCAGTAGTCATATGGGAAGGAGAGCAGGAGCAAAGTGAACACACCTATCCCATATGGCAGGAATTCTCTTTCCAATAAAAAGACACAGACAGAGCATGATAACCACAAGTTTTAGTAGTCCCAAAATGTAAATTGCTGCTTGTAATCAACTTCCTGCTCACTGATACAAGACTTTCCAGGCAGTTCTTAAGTTTTGATTGTCATCCTGGGCCTACTGCATGTGTAAGACATATTAAAGCAATTTTCTTCTAAAATCACTCCAGTGACTTCAACACATTCTTTGTTTTGTTACATTTATCATTAAACACAGGTACTGCTCATCCTGGGTGAGCACTTACCCTCTTAAAATATTATTGCTACAAGCTAATTACCAGTCTCCTTCTGTATCACTCAAGTCTGCAGTCATTACACACAGCTGTCACGGCAGAACAAGTGCAAGATATTAAGTGTGATGGTATTATTCATGCTCACCTCTACAGGATACAAAGTCCAGCCAACAGAAATGTCTGCAGTTTTGGGAAATTATAGAGTCAGTAGGAAAATCTTCCCTCATGCTCAAGAGTGGCAGCAAAGCCCCTATTTTCTCTCTTTTGGAGGACTCCCATCACTCCCTCTGACCCTGCATATCCCAATCCTACCTGAAGGCACTGACAGGATGGCCAGGGACGGCCCCACTGATGAAGACATTCACTTCAGCAGCACTGAATCAGTTCCACTGTCAAAGAAAATGGACTGGGTTCACTCTCAGAAAACCTACACCAGTGCCTAGGCGTCCTTGTCCGGACATGAAAGAGAAGTGCCACAGCTGGTTAAATAATTCAGCTCAGAAGATTAAGTACGTAAGGCAGGCTGTCATGCTTCCCGTTGTCCTGATAGCCATGCACTTTACAAAAGATGCCAAGTGCTATTGCAAACACAGTTTGTACTTCCATGACAGTAAGTGCTTCTCTGTGTCTTTTCATTGCCACAGGCCAATGCTTTTGATCCATCAGCAGTTCTCAGGGCACATTCCCAAGGGAAATTCTTTGAAATGTACCTTCATTTTGATCACTGACCTCAAGCTGGTCCGCACCATAAGCACTAGTGCAAAGAGCTGCAGTTGCTTTGTGCAGAACTTTATCTGATTACCAGATTTCAAAGAAGCTAAACTCAGGCTAATCCACCACATAAAAGAGTCAAACTATTTTTAATGCACGTTTTCTCTTTTAAACCTAACAAGCGACCTAAAATTCAGACCACAGTTTAGCACAGCTTTTTTTTTTTTTTGTCCCAGAGCCAGTCTGCTACAGTTTATCACAGAAGATTATGCTGTATTAAGAATATTATTCTAGAGATAATAGAGTATTAGAAATACTTAGGAAAATCAAACATACATACAGATCCAAGAAGTAAACCCCCAAAACCACATGCAGAAAATGAAAATGTAACAGCTTAATCTACCCATAAAAAATTAGCTGTTATTACTTTATTCTGATACTACTAATATATCTTGCAAAGACATCAGGATTTTGTATTTTGCTCAAATTAATGACTAAGAGAGACTTCATGTAAAGACTAATTCATTTGTCTACTACATTTGACACAAGAGTTGCTTCACAGTAAGTTGTGTGAATTTTTTTACAAAAAACATCTGCAACACTTAAAAAATTGCTTACAATATATTGTGAGCCCCAGCTGTTGTGGGAATGAAGAAATCCTAATGATACCAGAAAGCAGGAATTATATTTCATTCACCCTTTTTGCCATGGTGAAAAGTCAGTCAACATGATCCAGATGTTCTGGGTGTTAGAGAGCGTCTATGTAGTAATTATTGTGTGAGACATGAGCTTTTTCTTTATAGTGCTGAAATAATTGATTTAACCCAGAAGTAAAGAATTCAGAAGTACAGCAGCATTCGTCCATTATTTTTCCAAGTGGAGGACATGGCTTAACATTTTTTTCATATTTTGATACTTAACATGAAGTTTCATGAAATTTACCAGTGGCCAAAAAAAGCAAAAGGATAATGGTAGAAGTAAATTGTGAAATATTAGGTATGGCAAGTTAGGCTTCCTAGCAAGTTGAATAAAATTCTGGTTTTTGGTAATATATGCCATTTTTCACTAAAGTTACAACAATGTTTTGTAATTATTTTCAGTTCTGTGTGAGAATCCTTCTACTTTTTTTTTTAATGGGGAGAAAAATTGAAGTTTGGAGTGCAAAGCATATTGCAACTACCCAAAATATTTTTTTTCTTTTAAACCCTGTGCACCCTTACTTGCATCAAACCCACTATATCGGAGCTCATAAATTTCCCAACTCCAGCCCCATGAGTGTTTATGAATATGGAGAAATAGAGCACCAAGGGAGAAGAGAGCTCTCTCTCCACAGACCCAACACAAGACCACTGAGGTGATGAGCTATGAAAGCACCTTGCTCCTCTAGACCAGCTTTTGTAAATACACCAAACAGAATCAGAAATTTAAATCAGCCATCAGTATTGACATTTAGGCTGACAGACCTTTAACACCACTAGTCCCAGGAGCATCAGGTGAGGTAACAACTATTCCTGTGTACCAGGAAAGAGAGGAGCAGTAAATAGCTATACTTTCACTTGCATACAATTTTCCATCATTACATTTTAGTCAACTGACAGAGTGTATGTTTACACCACATCCTATTTCTTAATGTTTTACTATACCAGCTGTGAGAAAAAAAAAATCACATTACATTTTCCATTGATTTCCCGAGATGATGATCAACACCTCTATGACACAGACAACCATCACACTGCACAGCCCATGCAAAGCCAACAGCAGCATGAAAACAATTACACTTGCAAAATTATTGGAGCTCTTGAGGCAGGAGAAAATGCTGTATTGCAACAGACCCACTTCCTCTTGAACAGACTTAGGATAAAATAGAACTTATTTAACTGCAGAAAGCAGACAAATCTACTAAGAGAAGCACCCTGAGAATGCTCTGGCCTTGCCTCTTTTTGCTATAATCTCCTTGCTGTTACCTTAACATCACAAGCATACATTAAAAGTCTTTTTTATTATTTATCGAAATGAGAGTGGCAATGGTAACTACAAGACTATCCCCTTTCCCCCACCCCCATACCCCCATAATGGACAATTGACTGTGATGTCTATGAAGTCTTCCCAACTCTAACACAGTGACAGTGCAATACAAATAATTTATATAACCCACCAGGCTGACGCTAATCTTATGTGCAACACCTGAATTCAATCAGGTAGGAAAAAATGTGAGACATTAAATGAAGAAATTTATGACAGCAGTTAACTGAGTATTTATTGACAAATTATATCTGCTCCTCGTGCACCTGTATTACACACCAGACAGCAATTAGTCAGAAATGCTGGTCTTCAGATGCTACTTAAGTGAATGTGCAAGCATTGGCTGTTTATTTTGTAATGCATAATTTATTGCTAAATGCTTCAGATCTGCAAAAGCTGGGATGGTGCTTGCTCACATCCAACTTACAGTATTGGAGTTAAACACATTTCTACAAAGCCAGATACATACCTGGATTCCTCCGGAAAGAGATAGCATACATAGCACAAAACTTAAAAACCTCTTCAACAGATCTTGCTGCAACTTCCCTGAGGTGATCAGGAAACTATAAACTACAGTGAAGCTTTAGTCTCTATCACCCAGCACATTCATGTGTTTGCAGTGAAAGGAGCTCTCCTAGGAAGACAGACAAAGTCTGACCTCTTTTTTGGTACCAAAAACTGTAGCACCATACTGAAGTTTGATGGACGACAGGGGAGGAATGAACCCAGGATACTGACACCACATTCAGGAAGCTGGCTGGAGGTTCACAACTCAGCAAAGACACAACATTTCAGGAAAATAGCTAAAACACAGATGAAATTCAAGCAATAAATTTCATTAAGAAGTTGGAACAACAACTTCCTTTACAACAAATGCTCTTGAATAAACTTCCAAAAAGGAAAGACAGGCAAAAAAACCACATTAGAGTTAAATGCTATAAATTTTTGAGGTGTTCTCTGATTAATGATTTCTTCAGAGCATCTTAGATGAGGAAAAGTCTGGCTTAAATCTATTTTTATATAGATATAAAAAAATCCAGTCTGTAACAGCCTGTGCATATGTATTAGATAAAGAACTAAGAAGAAAAAATGAAGAATGCAAACAAAACCCAATACCTAAAATTACATAAACTACTAAATTGCCCAGATTATTGTAAACATTACTAATATTTCTGTGGAGAACAGAAACAACAAGGACATGCCAGTTGGCTAGAAGAGTGAAATTTCTAAATAAATTATTTATGTAAACACTCTACTTCCAGTTGTACAAGTTAACATATCACGACAAAATTTCAGTCTTGATAAAATACCAAATTTTATTTATTTATTTGTTTAAGTGTTAAAGTAGGAGTGAAGGAACTGGGTGGCTACAGTTGTGTCAATAAATGCACCTGTCTAGTTTTGAAATAATCTCTCTTTACAGACAAGAGAATGAAATATTTCTGAGTAATAACTCATTTTTTTGCCATGAAAAAGGCATCTGAAAAGGGTCAGAAGAATCACATCCTAAAGTTTTCTCTTTCTATTCAAAGATTTTTGCAATAACTTGATGAGAAGCTAAGGGGCAGGCATCTACATCAGGAAACTCCTATGCCCTTTCTGACAAAGCCTGTAGGGTTGGAGCCACCCCAGCTCTTAGGTGCAAGGTTCACACCATTATCATTTTGGGATTTTTTTCCCCCCAATATGCATACAAGCCATTTTAGTGCCACTACAAACACCTGGTACCCTGTTTCTCCACCAGAAGTGGAAAAATAAAAAGCTCAAAGAGTAGAGCATGACAAGTTTGTTCAGAGCACTTTACAACAGAATAAGCACTTCCCAGAAAAATAGGACTCTCATATTATTTCCTCCCTGTTAAAAGATCCACACTAACCTCCAATTATTCTGTCACAATAATTATCTGGAAGTTTAGAGAACTGTACGTGTTGCAAAAGAGATTCTGTTTCAGCAAATAAAACCATCTCTGGCATGAAAAAGGTTAGGCATCTACTTATGTTAATGAAATTCCTCAAACGAAAATTTACACGAGTGAAGATAAGTCTTCATACATGTTTAGCTTTGCAAGAGCCTGGGGAAAAAGAGAAACATGTTTTGTGCCAAACTAAAGATGTCACATTGTGTTTTTGTGGAAATCTTCCCCCAGACTCCCCATCCTGACTGCTAATATAGGGTCTACCTATCTTGGCAGGAAGAGAAGTCAAGGAAAGAAAATAAGTGACATTTAGGCTCAAAGTGCAGCAAGCTCCTTTTTCACTTGAAAGGAATTGAAATTCATCAGGATCATTATTCATCTGTCTAATATTCTTGAAACTACCAACAGACAAACCACATTTTCCTTGTTTAGTTTAATTATTCAGCATCTCCTACAGACCAGCAGACACACAAGAGTCAGGGAAGCTACATGGTCACAGTGAGCTGCATCTTTGTGAGTCCAGAGCTGTTATTATATTCAGCCTTGTTGTGAGGGCCATGTACCACAGCCTGGCAGTTTGGAGCATGGAAACCACCCTTCCTTATAAATACCACAGTTATCAAATATAGCCAGCACTGAAGTTCACAACAAACCACAAAATGATAGTTTCTGCAAAAGTCATAGTGGTCCTCCATTTCCGCTCACACCTGGTTTTGATCAAAATATTGGCATGGATTTTTGGCTACTTGAAGCCATGTACTGGAGATGATACTATACACAGCTCACAATCCTGGAACAGGGGACCACAGAAGCAGCAGTCCTGCCAGCCCTGCACTTCCCAACTTTCCCACACTCCTAGCTTTGTGGTGATACACAGGATTTTTTTCTCCCCTTGCCCCCCTAGGTAAATACAAGGAATTCTGCATTTAAAAGTCCAAGGAATACTTGGTCATGATAACAAGTCAATTATCAAGGGCAGTATCATGCAGGTTACTATTAAAAATCAAGCATCTGATTAACAAAGGAAAAGAAAGAAATACTAAACAATAAGAAAGTGAAATAAGCTGGGCTCAAATAAGTCAAATCACTTAAATCTAGGCATGCTTGCTATAAATGTATTTTAACATTTCTTTTGCGCCTTTGTTTTTGTTGTGCACAGACAGATCATTCAGGGAGATTAATTCAAAAAAGGTGCATCTTAGTTCTTACAAAATGTGGTTGTAACATAGATGGCACCAGGGGTGGTGTAAGAAAAAGAGGAGAAGGAGAAAGGAAGGAGGCAAAACTTTGAACTGTTACTAAAGTCAGAAGAATTCTCCACTGTCAGCATAACTTGGGTCCATCAGCAAAGGGTTCTTCAATTGCTGACACAGGAGAAGTCTGAGGCCAAGGTGATAGAAATGTCAAGGTTACCCCAAGCCTATAAGCACTTTCCCACGGCTGTTGATTAATTTCAGGACATTGGCAACCTCTGTCCTGCCAAGGCAGTGGTTCTTTTACCACCTAATGTCCTGGCTGGTCTAGAGCTTCATAGCTAACCATAGGTCTTGTTATGACTTAGTCACACAGCAAAATAATCTGCATTTACACCCATGTCCAGCCACTGTTTGTATGTTGAGTGGGCAGTGCCAAATGCTTGCATTCAGGACAGGAGAGCATTTGACACATTAGTTGACCTCAACATTATTTTAAAAGTTAGAAGTTTAGTATTGTTTTTGCTCATATGCATTTTGAAACTTCCTAATTAAAGGAAGGTAAAAATAAGTAAAAAGAAATGGAAACCACCTCTGGTGGTTTTCAAACTGTGTGCTATTTTACGGTTGCAAGAGCTTTTGAAGTTTGATTGCCAATAACATACATCACTGACTCCTGCAAGACTTTGTAAAACAAGACAATAAATTTCTCTTTTCCAAGACTAATAAAAATTGTTAGAGTGTTACATAGGATTGCAGTTTTTCATACAAATTATTGGAAAGCTGATTTTGGCTCCATAGAATATATAGCCATATCATTACATTTTACTAGAGAATGGAGGTGGAGGTCAAATCATACCCCATATCATCACTCTGCTATTTCAAGGGGTTAAACACTTTTTTTTTTTTTAACTGCTTTGGTAGGAAAAGCAATAGAAGGCAAATATAAAAGCATTTCCGTACAAAAGGGAAGATGCTTAGGAAACAGATCAAACAAGCTTACTTCTTATATTGTTCTCAGTAAAATACCCATATATCTACCTACTCTGCAGCTGATGTCGAAAGTGGGGAAAAAATAAAATCCATGGTTTTGAACCTAATTGAACCATGTTAAAAGGGAATAACAATCCAGGCAATTACAATCTTACTAATGTACGGGTTGGTTGAAGTGATATTCAGAAGTACTAACTCAACAAAACTCTATGTTCTCTCCATTTACTTGGAAATAGTTATTATCTTTATTTCCCACCGTTAAAAATTCCCAAAATGCCTTATGAATTGCCTCTTTGTAATTTAAGTTCGAAGTGTTTTCTTCAAATATTTAAGATAAAATATTTCTTCCAACATTTTCTTCAATAAAAAACTTTTTTTTTTGCCAATTTATTGTTCCCATTTAAATAGTATTGAATTAATGCTTGTAAATAGTTTTTTCTTGGCATCCTTGTCATATGGCTATGGTGTTCAAAATGCAATGACATTTTGTAGCTTTAAAAGAGAGGAATTTATTTTGCCCAATATGTGAGTCAGTAGATAAATCTGAAGACAATGATTGAAATGACTGAACTTGAACAAGAAACCATTTGCCATTTCAACTGTGATTTATTGCTTACTTCTGAAATACTGTCAGACAAATCATTCCAAGTACCTGATGCTGTACATAACATGGCACATCAAATCTGTGGAGGTAGAAATCCTTTCTTTGTAGAAAAGGAGTAGCTTGGAAATATTCATGCATTTAATAGGCTCCAAACCATTATGCTTGTTCCTATGCTTAACCAGTAATTCACACGAAAAATCTCTATTGAGCAGTAAAATGCTCCTGGCAATAGTAAAGGAGCAAAGGTTTGCAGAAACACTGTTTTACTCACCCACTTATTTGCATTTACTTCATTTTAGAAAGCCACAGTTAGTGGTATTAGTTTAGAAGTAGCATAAAGATATTCAGGCAACTTGACTATACCAGTCCGAAAGTTTCGTACTCAGAAATCTCATTTGGCTCCTACCTTCCTCTGTGATACCTATATTTCTTGAAAGGGTTAAAAGGTGGCTGAAATTCTTTCTGCAGAAAGGGAAAGATCTTCTGGGCTTGCCCGTAACTGCCCAAACCTTGGCAAAGCTAAACAGAGAGCACAGACCCAAGCCCTGCCAAGATCTCTGAAGGTGATCCCTTTCCTTGCCAAGTTTTCTCAGCCTATGATTATTCTTTTTCTCCTTATCATTTCCATTCTTCAATGCTCCTGCTCCCCTCTCTCCATTCTCTACCTAAATCCCATGTACCTGGACAGAATGGAGGGATATTCTCTATACCAGAAGCACCCTCACTGGAACACCTGGCCAAGGAACAAAACACGGCTTTAAATTCCCATCTCTGCCGAAGGTGATAGAAGAGGAAAAGTAAACTCTACAGGTTTACAGGGCTCTCTGGCGTCTTTCTCCACAGAAGTAGCTCTTGTGTGGAAAAAATACTTCATTGAAAGTGAAGAAGAAAGACATTGTAAGTCATTTTATACTCAATGACTCAATGTCAGAAAATTGGGTCCACAGAGAGCAAATGTACTGGCACAACCTAAGAATTAGAACATTTACTCAGGATAGGGATAGCTGGCCAACCACGCTTTGCATTTTATATTACATATGCCATTATTTAAATGGCTAATTGAACAATTCCACAAGAAAAACTGAGAGTGCTTTATCTCAAAATACTTTTCCACTCCATGGCTTAAAGCATGCCCACTGGAGACAGTTAAGCAGGGGTCAAAACTTGCCATTAAAGAATTTCAGCCTTAGCTTTCCTGAACCTGATAAAATATTCTAGCTTCTACCTAGATTTTCAGTTTCTTTTTAAAGGGGTATTGTTCCAGCAATGTTTTTTCTTTTTCTGAGAAGCTTATTAAGGGTTCAAGCTGCTGATGGGGTGGATATATAGCCACATTTGTGGGAACAATCAGTTCGTTCTTTTCAAAAGGCCATCTGTGTTTTTTGTCTTGGGAACAGAACTGTATTTAAACACAGTGTAGCATCCCACTAAGTATCTGATTGGCTGTACTTGCCAAATTATCACATTCACTAACACTGGATTTATTAAATTTGATGAAATGAAATAAAGAAGATTGGAAAAGGAGTGCCAGAAAACAGTACCTATCTGTGTCTTACAGTGCTTCTTCCTTAAGGGCAACCGGAGGTTGCTGCAGTTTCAAAATTGCCATTTCAAAACCTTCTGGATCTTGGCCACAGAGCATTCTTTTCAAAATTGCCACAGACACAGATCACTCAGATATGGGACACACAGAGACAAAGCAAAGAGCCAGAGTGATACAGAGCCACACACGTGCAGCTGCTGACTTTTGATGCAGGGCACAGGTGGACTGCCCATAGGCCTAACCATAATAGTCCTTGCCCCTCATACCCCATTAGACATAGAGGCTACAAAAAACATTAAATCATCTCTTAACTTTCTCAAAGGCTACTTTAAAATACTTTAAAACATTTGCATTCTACTGTTTTGTTTTTTTCCCTAGCCTTCTCAAACTACAGATTTCCTTATTTAAGTGGACTCTTACCTTTTGTGACAATGAAGATCCCAGGCCAGCAACTTCTTTCTTCAAAACAAGAATCCCTCACTGCCACAAGAATGTAAAGAAGAAGAGGAATGCAAACCTCTCAGTGCTGCATCTGCTGGAGGATTTTTGGGCCAGTGCAAGGACAGGAAAATGCAATGCCAAGGGCTTTGCAGGAACAGGAAGCACAAACAGGTGTTATCAATTCCTGTCAGCTAAAGAGCAACAGCAAAATTTAATTGCACCCAACAGCTAAATAACAGTTCTAGCATCAATTTTGTTTAAAACAACAACAACAAAAAAGGCATATATGTCCTCTGAAGCTGAGATTTTCCTCAGTACTTGCTGTCACTCCCTGTGTGCATGTGCAGCAGGTAAGCATGATTGCTGGGAGCTGTGTAGCCAATGCCCATATTTCAGAGAGGATGAAGATGCTTTGCTAGAATTCTCCAAATAAAGTCAGCCTAGCACAGGAATGAACTGCAGGAACGTAAGAAACACCCGAGGGGAGTGCACAGGTGTTGCAAATTCAAGTTAAGTTGCCAAGAAAAAGAGGATTTTTTTAACATTTTGGCAAATATTTTTAAGAGGTCTCCTCTGGAGTGGACCACAGTTAAAAAACTTAATGTCACTTTATTTGTTTTCCAAGTGATATAAGTAAGGGGAAATGTGGACTGCAGAAAATAAATATACAAACATTCTTGCCTGTCACAGATGTGACAGGAAACATCCATGATGCTTTTTTACCATATACACACAGAAAATTAAATAATTTACACAATATTTACTTAGATTTTTTTTTATCTTGCAAATCCTGATAATATAACAAGCAATTCTTAAAATTAGATTTAAAAAAGGGGGAATTCTGTTTCACAAGCAAATTATTGAGAGAAATACAAATATTTCATATACTGTTGCTATGTTACATTTTGTAAACCTTTAGCAAAGTCCTCCAATTTCAGATCATTTACATGATCTTTATGTCTTTATGTGTGGTCACTAGGTATGCCTTTTTCAAGACTCTAACAAAATCACAAGCCATTCACAGAGTGGAAAATGTAAGACTGCCAACTTTTAGAAAATTAATGTATGGCTTAGTATTACAGTACTTCAAATAGTGATGAGTTTCATATCCATCAAGTCTTATATCAAATATTAACTAGTAATTGTAAAGCAAATAGGTGTGTTTTCAGCTTAGAAGTGGTGGAATTTGTAAGTATTTGTTTCACAAGTGCTTAGAAGTGCAGAAGATGCACATTTTTGGGATAAATTTTTGACATTGATTGATGGCTCAATTTTCCATTTGAAAAATATAGTTGCTGAAATATAGTTAAAACTATACTATTCTGCATTTTCAAACTTTGGCATATGAACCTTTTTTGTTACTTTTTTGAAAACTCCAAGCTTACATAATTTTGCAAAATTAAACATCTGATATAGGAAAAATTCTACTTCATCATGATGAAACAGTAAATCTAAACACTAAAGCTGATTTTCAATAATAATTAAAAAATAATTCCTTTGTATAAATATCAGTTGTATTAACTTTTTAAAGTAGCAAAGAAGAATGAAAGAAGCAAAATCAAAACCCAGGATTTTATTGTATAGTGTATTTCACATTGTTACTGTATGTCGACAAAAAAACCAAGAGGTTAATTTGGTTGATTTTTTTTTCTTACAATTATTTCTGTGATTTTAACACATGGGAAATTTTTAACTTTGATTTAAAATTTTCAAGAAAATTTTCTCTTTTTTTACATCTTACTCTAGCAATGAATTTCTGTTTAGCACAAATAAGCAGCAGGATTTAGTTTTGCTCACAGGATCTTGACCATTTCTCAGCTCTTATTCAATAACCAGAACTGGACACATAGAAAACCATGTATGGAACAAGGTTATGCATTTCTGAAATCCTTCTTCTATAAACAAGTGGAGTAAACCCAGCCAGTACTGTAATTATTTTCAAAGATGATGGGAAAAAATCTGGGGTCATTGGGTCAGTGGAAATTCCTTTGCCTTTTTATTGGGCCAGTACCAAAATTCAGAAAGACAATGCAAAATCTTACAGAACCAAACAGAAGATCTGAGTAGCCTGGCTACTGCCTGTAAAGCATGGACATGGCAGTGTCAAGATTTATCAAACAAAAAAATTGAGATCAACACCTGATCTGCAGCTCAGGGAGTGCTATTTTTGAGGAAAACTTTACTTTAAAAATCTCTGTTCTCATCATAGCTCTCTGTGAGCCATTGAATTAGAAATTAACTTTACTAGTTGGGGTTGTGATATGTTTCCCTCTCTGCATAGGAAGTGGGTCAACTCAAACAGGGGACTTTTGCATTCTCTGCTGCAAGAACAAGGTATTAGTATTATTTTAAGACTGTATCTTGCTTTCCAGTATCTCAAATATTAAAGGCAAATTTATTTTTAAGGAAATCTTAAACTCACACCACTACTTCTTAGAGGAATAATCACAGTTTGCTGAAAAAATAGCACAAAAAGATAAAGTCTATTTTTAGATTTGTAATATTTAATTTTTAAATTTGTGCGATGTTCTATTTCAATAATTAAAGCATTAAGAAGTCAAGTAGAAAGTTTCTTTTCATTTATCTTTGCTGATAAAGCATTTGTCTGGGGTTTTTTTGAATGGCATGCTGAAAGAGAAAACTTGTACTTCTGAAACACACAGAGAAAGATGCACACCATCCTTGCCTCTGAAAATGCTTAACTAGTTTTCTGAGGAATTGAAAATATTATTCATTGAAATAATAGTTCACCAGATGTCCTGTGGGAGCCAGAAAAAAAAAAAAAAAGCATGAAGCAGCAGAAAAATATAAACTACAGTTTATGTGTTGATTCAAGAAAAAAATGGAGAAGGTTAAAAATAGAATGATGCCCACTTACATGTGAAAGAGTGGGAGTATCTTACTCTGGAGATAGTGACTGGCAGTAGATGGAACTATTCCAGAAAGTAAAATTGCTGGTGAAGTAAATCAGACTATTTTGTGTGACAGACAAACAAATCCTGCAGGTTTGGGTAGCACAGGTGGAAATGTGGCCTGACATGATGGCGAGGTGACATCCAGTGTGACACATGGACTCTTACACACTCGCTGTTGTCTATCCTACAGCTCTCTGCTGGGGTCAGCAGGGGACGTGGAAGGGCCACGAGGACCACTCTTGCTGGCTCCTGTCTCAGCACACACACAGCACTGCTTGTGCAAAGGCACGGGCAGCGTGCAAGAAGACACCTCTGTCTCTGCCAAGGGTCATGTTACAGCCTGGCTCAGCCAAGTTCCTTACCCTTACCCAGCCACACATTTTCTTTGCAGGACACTTTGTAGGAATGAATACAAGGGAGTAAACAGTGAAATACCCCCTCTGTGCTACCAAGAATAATTTGTATGAGTTCTCCTAACAGGAAATCATGTACCTGACATGTCTTGCACAGCACTTGATTAAACTCAACCAACCTGGGCTCAGATTGATAGTTGCAGTGTGGCTGGGTTTCGCCACCCTGCACTGCTGTGCTTCTCGCCAATGACTGCAATCAAGGAGAATTTTAAACAAGCCTAAATCAGGGCAGTCCTCAGGTTGTTTTATGACTTGTGGAAGGCAGCCCAGTCTGCAGGGGACCACACAGCTGGAGAAATACAGGAAGTGAAAAAATAGGCCAGTGTTAAAAAAATTGGCAATTCTGAGCATGTACGAGACAAACTCCAAACTGCCTTAACCTGGAACCATCTATCTTCACTTATTCACTTGAAGAAATAAGGAATTTAAGGCATCTTTCAAAGTAAGGAGGAACTTGACTCTTTTCTCCCTGGGCCTTCATAGTGAGTAGCTCTGATGATGGGAGTTCCATTCCTTCACACTTAGGGTGATAACAAGTCAGGAAGCAAGGGAGGCTGGCTTCCTGCCCCTTTTTATTTGCATTTCAGAAACCATTTTTGCACCATCTGTGATCCTGTTGCAATATCTACATGGGAATAAAGATTACCTTCAGACTTCATTGTAGATAAGACCACACATGGCAGAAGGCATGAAGAACGAGCTCCCTGGGGCCTTATTCACAGATGTGGCTAAGTCTCCTTCTCTTACAGGTGACTAGCTGATCAGCTGCTCTAAGGGCAACTCCCCCAATTCCTGCTCCCCAGGTAACTGGGGACGGCAGGGATGTGCTTATTTTGCCCACTGAGAGAGAAGCATTTTATGGTCAGCCCTCTGTAATACATGAATAGCCTTCCACACTCCCAGAAGAAAGATAAATTGGCTGTACAGCCATTTTTCTCCAGACCAGAACAACACAATAAATCACAATGCCTTGTCAGGGATGGGGATGTGAACTGTGGTGCCTGGTTCAGGTGTTTCTCAGCAGCTTTCAACATAATCTGCAAAGAAAATGCCTGCCTGGAGTTGCCTGTACAAAGCCATTCAGTTCATTGCCCATGGGAAGCACATTCTTCTCACATCACCCTTTCCCCCCTCACAGTGCTTTGATTTTAGTAGTATGGCAAAACACCAGACCTATCTATATTCAGGCACAGCTTTTGCATGGCAATCTCTCTGTAGCGGGCAGCTTTCTGGCTTGTTTTCCATCACAAATCTTACAGGAGAAGAGCAGCAGTTTCAAAGACTTTTACAAGGAAGCCTCAGGGCTTCTTTGCCAGACTTCAATGGATATGTTTAGAGCATGGTATATGGAGGTTGAACTGCCTGACTCTCATTAACATTAATAGAGTCAGAAGGCTAAATGCCTGCGCACCATTCTGGTGACGTACCCGCAGCATCTGGCAAGGAGCCTGCTGCCACTACTAAGTCCTTTTGGATATGATGTTTCTTTCTTTGGTATCAGGATGGCAAAGTAAAACAGAGGGACACCCTACTTCCCTTCAGCTAAGACATTCTGCAAAGTAAAGTAACTGTGAGGATTCTAGCTGAATTTTAACACAGGACCTGCCACTTGCACACGAACTTACATGAACTAGCAGCCTTGCAAAAACTAAATTCAAAACCCCATATCAAACAGACAGCAAACTGCAGTCAACCTATTTGTTTAATACAAGAGTAGGCTAGTAGTTACACAGGATTCATGGTCTCATGAAAATTCTAGGATGTTTGGATTATATGTGCTCTTTGAAAATTATAGATAAAGGAGGTACTTTTCAAACATGAAGCTGTTGCACAGCTGAAGCAAGTAGCTAATTTAAAATTTAACCTGTAATATATTAAAAAATCCTTCATTCCCTGTTTATGAACACCTGCAGTTTTTATCACACATTTTCACTGGAAACAATCTGTTAAAACTGTAAAATTATTATAGTGTAGTCCCATAGTATGTCACACTGGCAGTATCTTTGATCTCAGCCCCTGGGAAACAGTTTTTCATGTGGGCAGCAGCAGCAGCTGTAAATACAATGTTAATACTGATGAAGTATTAAATTTCTCTTTTATTTTGCTGGCTGAAGGCTGAGTGCTTATGCAGCACTACACTTCCCATATACTAGCTTTCAAGTTTCTGAAGTTTCAAGATAATCTAGTGTCCAAGATAATGGACTGTCTTAGATACTTTTATAATGGTGAAAAAAAAAAGGACTTCTCAGTTTCTTTACAATCTGCAGAAATATACTTTGGTGATAAATCCTAATCTCTCAACATCTTGATCCCCTCCTTAGCTGCTGGACTATTCCCAGATTTTCTGCTTTAACATGATTAGAAGCAACCTGTTGGCTAAATTACTTTGTTACAACCTCCAGATTACTGCATGGTTTTTCTCACATATTTAGTCCTGCTTTAACAAAAAAATATCTCTTTTTAAAATGCTCTCTGCATCCCTGGTGATTGTCTTTTCGCAAGACTAAAATTCTAGATCGTGTACCAGCTTTGCCATACACAAGGAGCACAAGGATCTGCCCTTAGCTTGGCATCACACTGTGTAGCCCATCAGCCACCACACACCCATCCCAACCATTCCTGAAGCCAATGACACAAAGATTGATAATGTCCTGAGCAGAGTAAAGAATAGCTCGAGCTAGATGGATGCTACTCTAAGCCCTACAGTTTTATCCTGATGAGTTGCTTTGCAATAATATCTTACTCATTCAAGTTTTATATGGGGAAAATAAAGATTGGACATTTTTTATTGTTCATGTACTGAGTGCACATCTTCAGTAAGAATATTTCTTAAACAACATTTTATAAATCAAACAGCACATACATTCTGTTAAGTGAAAACTTACATTTATACACATATCAGTGTTTTAAGTGCTTTATGCAACGCACTTGCACTACAGTGTCTTAGGAAAAGTGATTCTACAAAAAAAACATGCAAACAATATTGTCAAAATTATCTTGATTTAGCCTCTTCTATTCACTGCTTTTGATTCTGAATGAACACACAAGCCACAAGGCCTGTTCTACTTTGTATGCTCTGTACACACTGCCATCAAAAGTGCATAATAAATGCATTTTTGTTCATTTTCAAATACCACTGTAATAGTCAGTTGTGTGCACACAAAGCTTTTTAAATGCATACGCTGTGGTTTTGTGCCTTAAGGCAAATCTCATTTCATGCTCCTTGGTATCAATATAGCTTGGGAATGCAAGGACTGAAGCCTATATTCAGGGTCTAAATCCAGAAAAGATATAAAAGACCTGTTGGAAGGAGGTGGGGATGGAGGGAGAGTGGGAGAAAGAGAGGCAAGCAGGAGAGTACACTTCCTACCAAAGAAGGTACATCTCTTTCCTCTTCAACCTGTGAGTAGAATTAGGCATCCATTTGAGACTTAGAATTGCTAGGAGGCTAATGCTCATGTTTTGTTTTTTTTTGTTAATCAGGCATCAGGTAAAGCTTTTAAATAACCACTTGCAAGGACTGGAAGTCAGCCTTCCCCTTTTCCCAAGCAAGAGCCATAACTGCCCCAGGACACCTAAATAGCATGACTATTTTGGCACAAATTCTGTGCACACTCTCCCCCACCTCCTCCCACTAATGAAAATAAGTATTCCTTTTATCCCTTCATATTGCTTTTAAATGTAGAGCTTTTTGCACAGGAAAGCCATATTGGAATAGATTTTACATGGAAGATTGGGGTGAAAGATGGACCTAAACCCCTTCTGCCAGGCATAGATTGAACCCACACTGAATGCTCATACTCCTGAATGAATGGAGACTCCCATCACCTGCTGCTGCTGTGCTTCATGCACAGCCTGCACCATTAGTCATGCTCGCAGGATGCCAGCTGGATAGAGCCCCTCAGGTGAAACAGACTGAGGAATGCCTTGCTTATGAATTCAAATTAAGCTTAAATGTAAATTACGGCTGGGTCACTCCACACTAAGCTGGTTCAGGGATGCCCAGGAAAAAATAATTTAAAGCCTTCAGGAAATAGACGGATTTTGACGTGAATGGGTGGCTAAAGACAGGGTCAGTCTGAACTCCCTCCAACCCAGCTCTAGCTAAGCCTGCTCCATTTGAGAACCTCAGCAGCTATGTCAGTATGAAGGCTCAGAAAAATGCATGGCAATAAAGAATTCAGGTGGCCCCAAATTTGTGCGACACTTTTATGACTTCAAGGAGTCACAACGGCTGCAGTTTGGAACACAGAGCCTTAAAGCAGGTATTAGGCAACTTTGTTCTTTCATATTCATCCTGTCTTGATTTACTCCAGATTATTTATATGGTGGAAAATCCTAGTAAAAAAACCATCAAAATTTTAGGGAGGAAAATTTCACATGACTTTAAACGGCTTGATGGAAATATTCACACCGCCATGTTACAAAAGACGGTGGTGTCTAAAAGAATAACTCGTCAGATGTGAGCCAAGAATGGAAAAGAAAGGCAACCTACTTGAATTAGATATGCAGGCACCAGCCCTTGTTCGAGGGGGAGGGTTCCAATCACCTGTTCAATAAAAGGCACATCTATAAGGGGATCCATGTGACTGTGTCACAGCTCCCAGTGGCCCAAATCTCCTTGTCTGCACTGACAAAGCTGCTTCTTGGGCCACTCTTTGCAGCCTGGTTCTGGGTCACAGCAGCAAGTGCCTTTAACCGTGATAGCAAAGAAAATTGTGCAAGGATGGAGATGCAAGGATGGATCCTGAAATCTAACAGGTGCATCCTTGACATCAAATCAGTCAGGGATGGCACCCGTCAAGAAATTAGGGAGGAGACATGCCTCTATAGCTTGGAAAACTCATCTTGCCTCATATGAAATACTCAAACTTCCCACTTCAAAAACTGCTAAGGTATCTCCCAAACAAAAGCTCCCGTTCCCTAACCACTTTTGTTTTGCACATACCTATACAGTTTCACATACTACTAGAACAATAAAATAAATTTATTTTAATAGAAATCATTTTCAAAAAAAGCTATGATCAGTGACAGGATGATGCATTTGTAATGGTAGATTTAAATGATGATAAGAACATGTTCTTTGAGCAGTTCTGATATTTCTCACTCCTGTTGCTATATAGTAGGTAGACAGAGAAGAAACAGTATTCTATTTACTGTACAGAAATCAGCAAACTGTATTATATGCAATGTACAAAAACATAAAACTACTTCTGTCAGAGTAAATATTTATAGAACTGTGATCTTTAAAATATTGCAGTGCTGTTTAGTAATGAACTTTCCCTGCAGTTTAAAAATATGAATTCTGGTAAAAAAAAAATCAACTGGTACTCTTTTTCCTTTCCCACAGCATCCTGATACCTGCACTGGAATATTATGGGTGGTGGGTCTGGATGGGTGGCCTACTAGATGAGTGAAAACTTGCCTGGGTCCTGAGGCCAAAAGGGTGGGTGGTGAATGGCACACGCTCTACCTGGAGGCCAGTTGTGATTTTTTTCAAGACCTCTCTTGTCTAACACCTTTTACAGTGATCTGGAGGAGAGGTGAGAGTTCATTTTCACTAAACTTTCACTGAACTAGTTGGTGCATGCAGCCAATCTACTTGAAGGCATGGCCACTTCCAGGAGCACCAGGCAGGCTGGAGGAATGGGCTGGCAGGAACCCTAAGGAGTAAAACAAGGACAATTGCAAAGCTGTACCCCTTGAATGTATGAAACCCGTGCAGTGGTACAAGCTGTGGAGCAGCTCTGTAGAGAAGACAGTGGTGGATCTAAAGATGAACACGCTCTGGCAGTAAGGCAGGGTAGCAGTGTTTGGGGGTGTATAATCAGGAACATATGCAGTGCAAGGGAGAATTCTGTGTCCTTTGATTTCACCTGTTGACCCTACCTAGGAGATGGTATCTGGTTTGAGCTCTCTTGATCAGTGACAGAAGGCATTGTTAATGCAGCAGGTTCTGTGGAGGACTGCCAAGGTGGCTGGGACGGGAGCAGGAGTGCAGGGATCCTGTAAGGGGAAGCTGAGCTTTGTTCATCTGGGAGAAGGAATGGTGGTTCAGGGGACCCAACGGAGCCCCCAGTGCTTGTGGTAAATTTAGCATGAAGACATGGTCACAAGAGTTCCTGTCAGGAGGGTGAGAGACAACAGACATAAACTGAAATGGGGGAGGTCCCACTGAAAAGAGGAGAATGCTCTTTTACTCTGATGGCAGTCCAGCAGTGGAACAGGCTGCACAGCCTCCTTCAGTCTTGGAGGCTTTCAAGACCTAACTGAATCAATCCCTGAGCAGCCTGAGCTGACCTCAGGACAGATTCTGCTTTGAGTGGCAAGTTGGACTAGAGATCTTCTGGGGCCTTTTCCAGCCTGGATTAATCTATGATTCATTACATGTTTTAAGACCTTTCCTGGAGCTTTCTAATCACTACCTTCTTTAACTTTCTTTAGCTTTGGCATGAAAATCTTCTAAACTATTTCTAAAAGTACATCTAAAAGAACATCCTTCAAAATAACTGTTCTATTTTAGGTAAGTACTGTCATTATATATATATATGTATATATATATATATATAAGTTCTGAATACTGCAGCTTATTTTGAAAGGCTCTTCATGAAATAATGAAAGCAAGGGCAAGCTTTTAAAAATTTAATCTAGATGAGCTATGGAGGAACGAATTATGCCTAAGGACATGCTGTCATATTTAAATGTAGAAAGGTATAATTACAAGTGCTAGAAGTACAAAACAGAGCTTCTTAGAGAAATTAAGACTTCTTAAAAAAAATAAAAGGATTTGCAAATGTCTGTGTGGTTTAAGTTTTCTTCTTTTGTTACTATGGCTGCAATTAAGAATTACCAAAGGAGAGAATTGGATTGGTACAGTATTAAAGATTTGGAGTGCTAATTAGTATTCTCCTTATATTACTCTGATAGCCACATAATCCGGAGCCATTTACTCTAAATCACTTAACTCTAAATGCTTTTTAGCATTGTTTCGAAAGCAAATGTCAACTTTATTTACTACACATTTGTCTGTATTTAAAAAAAGACTCAGTTCAGTTAACATATTTTTGAAGTCTAGACTTCTTCATTTCTTAAATACTCCAGACAGCCATTTATTGTCAACTTTTTTAAGGATATTGTTTTCTTTTGCACTACTGTATTACACAGTATATTTCCCTGGTTGTATAATCATTTATGTGGTGCCTGTACTTTTGGTCACACATAACTGTACATGTATTTAAATATAAGATTTCTCTATCCCTAAAATAGCCCTTTCAAACTGAAACACCTTTAGGTTTTATACTGTTTAAATTGCACATTCTTATACTTTTCTAACATTTTAGAGGTATCTTTAAAGCCAAGCTGTCTATTGTGTACTTCAAAACTTCCATGCTGCTTTTTCATCTGAGTACTTACATTTCTATCTCATTTTGTAATCTAAGTTTGCATAATGCACATACACAAATTAACCAAAAGCATATAAAAATGTTTGCAAATAAAAATACAGGAGAGAAAGAAATAAGGTACTTTATGTGAGCACAGCTGAAATGTTAAACCGGTTAGTGAAAAATACCACTAAATGGAAAAATCAAGAGAAGAGTTTTTTCTACGTGTTAGGTACTGATTTTGATTCAGATTTTGATTCATTCCTGGCTCTGTCTCAGGCCTGATAAGGGACAAGCTATCTAATCTCCTTCCTGCCTGAGGTGGTGGATCGTGGAGCTGATCTGACTGCTGGCAGCTGCAGTCCTGCCATCCTCCCTGTCTCAGCTCTGACCCTGGCTAAGGCATTTCAGTATGAAAAGCCGTATGAAAGGGTTTTGTTCTCCCCTCCTTGCTTTCCCCTGCTTTTTATAGCTTTAAGGCATAGAAACAGCCAAAATCAAGGCTGGACAAACATTAGAGTTAGTGTGAAGAGAGGATTGCTGGTTTGCCAGAAAACACAAACTGCTCTAAGTGAGACTTAGTTACACTGCATGGGATAGCTGCTTCAGTTTCTCTGCCTCTAACATTGGTTTAGTGTTGATTCCCTCTTTCTTTTCTCCTTATTTCTCCTAATTTGTTACCTGTAACCTGTCTTATTTTAGCAGCAAGATGTATTTGGGAACACTTACTAGCTATACATAAAGAACAAGAACATGTGCATAAAAGTTCTAAAGGAAAGATATTGAAAGCAGCAAAAGGAAGCAACAAATGGATTTCTGCCAATAATGTATTATAATTAAAGGCTTCTTGGAAGGTGTTTCAGCAGATGTGTAAGAGTATGATAAATATCTGAAAGCACTGGAGGACAGTTATACTCTTGCTCTTCATCATTACCAATAATAGGTATTTTAATAGCTAGCACAATCTGCAATAATAAGATCTAGCAAACCACAGGGCCTTCCTTGAAAACTTTTCTGACCCAAAGACAGAACCAGGGGTCACCAATGTTTGGCTGCATTTTCATCACAAAGTAATTTTTTCACTGTTATATCTGGTCAGGAAAAATTATTCTGCTCCAGGCATGGTAAATTTGACAAGATTACCACTTGCTATTTGAGCAGACAATGATTTTGTCTGCCTAGGTGACAGTAATTTTTTTCTTCCAAGGCAAAAGGAACAACTGAAGACTTGACTGGAAGCAGGGCAAGACAGTCTTAGAATACATTAATGGTTAGAAAACTTAAGGAGGGGAAAGAATAGGAAAATATTTACATTTGAACAAAATCTCACTGATTCCTGAGAAATAATGAGACAGAAGATACTCTTATTTTTCCCTTTTTCAAATAGTCTGGGAATACCAGGTATGAGGGAGGACAGTGCTACTGATCATGTGTGTTAGCACAATGTCAGCTTTTTAATACAGGGTGGATAGGTGCAGCTGCCTAAAAATCCCAAATCTGTGGACATGGAACTCCACAGTGTGTGTGACCTGAGCCCGCCAACCTTGCAGAGCTCATTGAGATATCCCACAGCAAGGAGATATCACCTCACTCATCTGCATGAGTGGACAAGACAAAGATCTGTGAGAAAGAGCACACAGGTAACACAGGGCTCTGTGTACCTTCCAGGAAACAGCATGAGTCAGATATTCTCCCCCACAGCAGCAATCCTTGGAAAGTTCAATGTTGTGTATAAAAACAAGTATATTTAAAGGATTTTTAAGTAACCTTCATCAAAAGATTATACAGGCACGTCATGCCCATGAAGAGGTCTCACTGACTGTAGTAGGACTACTCATGTTTGTTGAACTGAGCCCATCTCTAAGCCTTTGTAGAAGAAAGCCCCTGGCAAGTACATGAAATGTGCCAGTGACAATGAACTGCTGACAGTGAAGTTCTCTAGAGAAACTCAGATCAAAACCGAGCTTTAGTAGAAATTCACTGGGAAAAGGACTGGATCAAATGCCACACCACCCAGCTGCTACCAACAGATGGGTAGCAGTCCTGGCACACTGAGCAGTTCTCACAATGGTATAGTGAGAACTGGGCAGGAAAGGGTACAGGAAGCAAAAACATGGAAGCAGAGGGGAGGTTGCTATGATTTCTTGCATAAACAGCAGTGACCTCCTTTGAGAGATGTTTTTTTCATTCCTTCTCAATTTGCTAGGAACTAGCAGACACAGAAAAAGCCAACACTTGGTACAAAAGACAGGTCTTTGGCAGCTGCTTCTGTAGGGTCAATTGCTCGGCATGCAGACAAGTATCAAAAGAGAATGGCACAGAGTAGACAACCCTATAAATATATTCTTCTATTAATAAAGGCTTTGTACAGTTAACATAGCTGCAAGAAGTCTGCAATATAAAAAGGTTCAACAAAATCAATACATAGTACTTATAAGGAAATTAAACCAGACCTGGGATGTTTGATCTCTGGCAACTTTGAATGTCCTCCACCTCAGGATAAGCAGATACAGAACCTTTGCAGAAAACCAATAAATATATTAGTAAAGCATTAGAAACAGAATCTTTGAAGAAAACTAATAAATATATTATTCAAGCACTAGAACTGAGATCCTTAGGGAGACAATAAAACAAAGCAAGGTGGATTCATTGTCATTAGCACCAGTATCAATACTCCTGTGTGCAGGGGATGAAGCACAGCCTCTGTCAGAAGACAGCAGGTAGATCTAGACTTAATCTCTTTTGAAAACATTTCACAGTCTTCTTTGAACAAGCCTTGCCAGTATCAGTGATTATACAATTATACTACTACATTTAATACCACCGTGTGACAACCCTGCCTCCCTGCCCTATGTAAACAAAGAAAATGTAAAAAGTAGCATTCCAGAACTGTTAAAATATTTGAATTATTTTAAGGTCCACATTAGACTCTCCTACTAATTTTGTGTGCAGGATACTCAGGTGTTAGAGAAATTATCTACAGTGAAAAATGCAACTGTCACATAAAATCTTTGTGATTATAATTTCAGTGATTTACAAAAAACACCAATACCATCACCATCCTAACACAAATAATACTAATAAATTTCAAAGTAGAAAATAGATGTGAAAACACAAGAACGTTCTGACTCACCCAATGACACATCACATCTTAAAAGGACATGAATAATCATTATTTCAACAATCAAGCAATCAATCTTAATTTAATGCTATTGTTGGGAATGAAATGACACACAAGAAGAAGCACAGTAATTGTTACGAGGCATTAATTATTTATACCACGTATTGACGTTCTCTACAACAGATTACAAGAAACTGCAGTGCAGGTCCTGTGCTTTCCATCCAGTTTCCTCAAACCCATGTAAATCTGTAAATTCTTCACTGCAGGTGAAGTATTCAGATCTAAGGTATGCTATTCATGGTTATCAATGAATTCTCCTAAGTCTTTGGTGTAGGTGGGATTATCTGGTGCCTGGGTTGCATATTGAAACACTGCAGTGGGAAGAAATCTGTTGTCTCTGGTATAACCACTTTGATAGGAAAAAAGCATTGGCATGGCACTGATGTATCATGTAGGTGCAGCAGAATCTAATTATAAGTCAAAACAATTAAAGCATTTTTTCACTCCTGAAGCTACAAGCTCTTATAATTAGGATTTTCTGCTCTCTAAATGTATTTTCTCCTAAGAAGTGACAAAAAAAAAAAAAAAGTGTGAGAAGAAAAGAGAAAGATCCATCATAGATTTGTATCAAATTCATGTTTGCAAATAGACTTTTCATAATTCTAATCTCTTAGCAACACAATTGAATGAATATTGACTCATAAAAAAAATAAAAACCACAATTTCCTCCATTTCCCTTAAGGTTTATTTCTGAGTAACTTTTCCACTTTAAAAAGAGAAAAATGTATTACATATATTAATAAGCAAATAAAAGTGAAATGTAAAGAAATAAAAATATTAAAAGCTCTATTTCGTGATCACAATTACTACATGAATAATGTGCACGACTTCCAGGACTGATCTATTCTCATATGTTACCATAGGAATTTCACGGTTTTAGACATGTAATTTTGTGAGTGATAGAAGCTTCTACAGACCACATTCACATGCATGTTTACCTAAATTACCTTATTGAATACCAATATTCACTGATTATATAAGTTGTTTATATATATATATATATAAATAAAATTTGTTGTATATATTTTACTGTCATTTAACATTTCTCTCAGTTCCTCTGAGGTATCAATCTTCCCTGTCTCCACAACTCATTATTTTCTATTCTAAATAAGGCAAACATAAATAAAAAGAGAATCTGACATATGCCTTATTCAGTCAGCTTCCTCTGTTATTTTTCCCTTGAAGTGGTTCACTGAAATATGCTCCACAGGGCATATGAAAGTTATAGCACCTAGTCAAAGGAAATACATTTCATAATAACTATTATTTCTTTCCTGAACTTCCCACTGAGACCTTTCTTCACCTGAAATAGTTTGCATTTTTAGATTCTATCTTTTTAGCCTGATTGCCTATAAATTTCTTGAAATACAGACAGATGAACAATCAGTCTTAAGAAACCTGGCAGTATAGCACTTGGACAGAACACAGACACAAGACATCAATGACACAGTCTCTGAAGAGGCTGCTCTGCAGTAGCTTGAAGGGTACCATTATATCATCCCTGCATTTATTAACAAACTGAATACATCAACGGGAAACACTGAGTGACCTTCAAGCTTTAGCACACATTAAACCAAGATTCTACATATTTTACTACTGTTCCCTGTAATTTCAGGACTACAATATTAGCAGTTGAAATAAAGAATGTACACAAATGCCCATGGAAATACACTTACTGGATGTTCTGATGGTGATTATTTCTTCACAGTGCAATCACGTCATTCATGTTACTTATGGTGTACTTTCATTGTTCAGTTAATGTGCCTTTGCACATAAATGGGAAAGGGATGTGTATTATGGGATGGTGAAAGGAATACTGTACAAACTGAACAAATACAAGAGCTGCTAAGGGAGCTAAAGATGGCCTGCATGTGCCACTCATAAATCGTCAGCTGTCTGTTCCTAATTAAATACAGCCAACCCTCACAGCTTGAAGTTGAAGGCTTGACCTGCTTCAGTATCAGACCAGTCATCTAAATATCTACACCTTCTTCCCTCTTCTACTACCTAAGTGTAAAGGAACGTTATCTATAGCTCAGTACTTCCTAAATAATTTCCTAGAATAACTGCTAAAAAGGAGATGCTGGGAAGTAAATGCAGTAAGCAGACTACTCATTGAAGAGAGAAACTTACTATGGTCTTACTCAGGATAGTAACTTGTTCCACTGTCACCCAGTGCTGCATTTAGCATCACATCTCCCCTTGTCTTCTGATAGGGTTGTCACCACAGCTATAGCATACTTTCAGGTCCATTAAAGAACATTCAAAGGGCCCCTCAGACTTAATATCTTGTCTTGTCCACCTGATATATCTGATTCTGTGTAGATGTTTGAATAACTTCAAGGACACCCAATACTTCCAGAAGAAGAGTTGGAGTTTTTGTAATGTACACATCTTAAATTCACAGTTTCTTAGCAGAAATTTCATACATAAATAAATACCCATACAAGAACACTAAAACCTGTCCACCTGGACCTTTCTGCTGGTATTTATGAGATGCCTGAGGATTTTTTCACATTTTTTTGTGAAGATTCAGGCTATTTTATAGAAATATGTATATATACAATATGGCACAATAAAATATAGTACAATACAATACAATACCTCTCCTCTAGCTTGCTCCAGTCTGACAACAAAAATGAATCTACAGAAAAATAAGGGGGGATCAAAATATTCTATTCAGTCTCTTTCCTGCAATGCAAAGTGCAGCATATTTTTTATATGTTAATCAATGTCTCCTAAGATTTCTGCAACTGCAGACAAGATAAGAAAAAGAAATAGTTAGTTCTAGCAGTGACTGATACAAAACACAAGGAATTAAAGCATTATATGTGTGGGAGTTGCCTTTACACATAGTGAAATCCTTTGTGGGTAAAAATGCATATGAACCCCTCAACAAGGTGGTGCACCATGATTTATATAAGAAAGACAGTTCACACATCTCACCTACTGGATTCAGAAAATAATAAAATATTAGAAAATCACACATTTGTTAGAGGGTTTGTCAAAGGGTGCTATTCAGAAAAGGCTTTTGTTTCTCTGTTCCCAGATAACTAACAATAAGATTATATCCAATTGATTTTCTTTTCAAAACAAAGACAACTTCAAACAAATCAATTTATACGGAAGTCTCACTGTCTGGAGAAAATGAAAGTATTCCTGGGAAAAAAAAAAAACAACCCTAACACTCCAAATCATATGCTACTTTTAAGTAATAACTGTGAGGAGCTTCTGTGATAATCTAGTAATTCTTGATTTCATTTCCAGAGACTTCATAGTCTATAAAAGGACTGGAAATTCTTATAATGAAGACTATAATAGAATTTATTATGCCAGCAGAATGAAGCCTATGTCAACACTTCCATTATAAAATCTTGGTTTTAAGAGTTTGTAACTTATCTCTATAGATACCACATGCCCCACTGTATAAGTCAAACTATTATTTTCCCACAGCATGAAATTATTGCAATGACATCACTGATTTTAACTGCACAAAGATCTTAATTAACAAAGATGAAATAGAGAAAATAACCTCATTGCTTTATCAATAAAGTGTTTATTTTTGCAACAGTGTGACTGAATTTTAAAACATTCAACACTAGTCCATAATTGGGGTAATTAGACTGGGGATAGGAAGCAGCTTTCCTGTTGTCACTGAGGATAATTGTAAAATATGCAGCACTGAAGACATTCCTTTCCCTGTAATTTTCACTCCTTACCACTCATTCTTTAAATGGGTAAATATTATGGGGGTTTGTTTGCATGAAACTGCCAACATGATAGGAATGGCAGCACAGCAAATTAATAAAAACATGTATATAACAGAAGAATGTATGGTGAGAATACAAAGCTAATTTCACATAAAAGAGAAGAGCTGAAACAGACTCACATGCAACCAGGGATGTTTTCACTCTAAATGTGAAGTCTAGCCTATGAATGCACAAATAAGGAAAACCATACACACATATATATATAAAGAAATAGCTCTTTTAATTTTGAAACAGTAATACTATACCACAGAGATTTTCAAAAATCCAATGCCATTCTGGAGCCACATGTTATATTAAGCACCATAGTTCTGGGCTTTTTGTTAAAGTACATTAATTTATGTACTCAGACTCAAATTTTATATTCTTGTTAATAAGTTTTACATTTGTAGCTGCCAAGAGAAGTATAAATTTGGATTTCTCTCGATCTCAAAGGAGTCAGAAAGAAGAAAAAGTTCTTCAGCAAATCATTTGAATACTGTAAGATGTTTTAGGTTAGAGAGAAGCATTTGCCATGTCTATAAAGAAGACTAAGAAGTGTAAAATTCTCTCAGTTACATCAAAAATGGTCCCTAAAAGCAGGAATAAATACCATTAGCAAATGCATCCGGAAATTAAAATGACTGTTATTGGCATATTGAACATGGATTTCTGATCTATTGCAGTCATGGTAAAGGCCTTCTGATGAAAGACATCAGGAAAGACCTGATGAAAACCAATTTATTTCAATCCCATTTATGCTCACATGTCCAAATAATCCATAGAAAGTAAAATGATTTCCATATTATACTTCAAGCTATAGGTTGTAAGAAAAAGCTGTAAGGAAGATAGAACCACTGAAAAAAACAACTATTCCTGAATTCCTGTTTTTTCAGGTAATTGACAATTTTAATTAAATTTTATTTGCCAGGCTAGAGTGCATCTGGAGCAGTGCAGACACAAACCAACCCACAAACTGGAATCCACTGCAACCTTTAAATGGTGCAACACTAGTTCTGCTGATTTGGGAAGAAAGTTGCACTAATGAAGATGTGTTAAAAAAATCCAATCAAAACAAAAAGGTACCACACTTTTGTTTTAATGCATGTCTGGGTTACTAAAGCAGAAGTTTCCAAATTATAAATGCTGCATGCAGCATCTAAGCACCTCATGAAATAATTGCCTGGGGAAATCACTGTCCTCCCCTTACGTGGCAATTCAATTACACGACAAAAAATTCTGCAGTTCCATTTCTTTTTCATTCTGTATACCCCTGGGTTCATCTCTGTGGCGTTATTCCAAACCAACTTATAACAAATAAAATTGCATTTAGCATGGCAATTCCATATTCAGAATTAAAAGTGCCTTGTTAAAAGAAGGCACCATTGCCTACATCCAATAGGATAAATTAAGGAAGGGACAGGGACTTGCTCAGCAATTCACCAGGCGTCAGTGGCACCACCAAGATCATAATGCTGATTTGCAGTCTGAAAGGTTACTAGTTTGAAGGTAGAGAAGAAGGAGATGATATTATTATATTAAACCTGGAAGCAGTCTTTGCTTATAAAAGCACAGAATCTGTAGTTCATAATCACAGCTTCAATTTCTCAGTTTTCTTGTAATGCAAGAAATGTTTTGTGTTCTGGTCTAGAAAAAAGAGAAGCTTTCCCTTGCAAACTGAAAGGGCAATTCATTACTATGTAATCTGCCTGCTCATTAAATGTGTTTATGGAATATCACAAGACAGATAATAGGCACACAGTTTAGAATGTGCCTTTGTTGTCAAAGAAAATTTGATTTCAAAATCACTTGGAGCTCATAACAATCCAACTCCAACCTTGGCAGAGAGTACATTAAGCAAAAATCAGCATTCATTTGGGCAATTTTCCCTTTTTCATGCTAGTAAAAAAAAAAAACAAACTACCATTAAGAGGATCTCTCTGTGACAAATAGTCAAACTGGTAGCCTTCCAGCATTTGTGCACATTCATTTGAGAAGGAGCTATGGAGGTGTAGGGTGTGATCTGCTGCACACAATCTGTGTGTTTAGGTATTTACATGCACCCCTGCTTCACAAGGACTCTCCCTCCATACACTGTGCAGACAGAAGACCATGGGGACAACAGGGCAGACTGTTTGAGGGGCCCCCATCCACTTCTTAAAATGAAGAAAATAAGATGGTTTCAATATCTGCACATTAGGGAAAATGTCAATATAAAGAAACAGCAACAGCATTAAAAAAATGGAGAAAAGAGGTCTGCAGCCCAGCTCTCCCCAGCTGAAGGAGTGCATGGTAGTAGGACTACAATTTCACTCTGTTTCAGTCATGCAGCAGAGATGAGGAGGCACATGTGTCAGGCAGCTCTGTAAAACACACAGCCCTTCCCTCAGAGGCTCCTCAAAGTGCCTTTGTGCCCGCCCAGCAGGAAAGAGGGTCTGTTTGTGTTTGCTATTGGGCAGATGAATCCACACAACCAACTTGACAATCACTAAATTGAAAGGCAACGTATTTGGAAATAGTTTTAAGCTCTCAGTTTCTTCTGAAAGGACAAACATATGAGGAAAAAAAAGTATATGTCAAAAAGTTTTCTATCTTTTGGTAGAAAGCTGAATATCCCTCTAAAATAAATAAAAAAAAAAAGACCTCTTGTAGAGTGAATGCATCATGTTATTTTCCCAGGTTTCCCCCATGAATCAATTTATTTCACCCATAGGAAACTCAGGAAAATATATTTCACAGTACATACCTCTGGTAAACAATTTTGCTGGAGCTCCAGTAAAAAGAGAAGTTTGAAACAGCAGAAAATTACACATAATACCTCTGATGACTGAAAATACTGTACCTACAGTAAAAATGAAATCAAGCACAATAGGCTGAGGGAACACCAAGGAACTTCACAGAGCAAAGAGAAGACTAAACTTTCAAAGTAGAGATATTCTTCATTGCAGAGTGGGAGGAAATTTTTAAGAGGTGTATCTAAGCTAGTTTTTTTAAATTAATTTCCCACTTTCTAGACTTGAGTCTCAAAGTACTCATGTCATTTAAATAGAAATTGCAGAAGCTCATTCCAGCTGCAAAGGTTTAGAATTTGCTGAATTAAATGGTAATAGACTGAAGCCAAAGATTACATGCCCCAATAATTAGGAAATAGCCAATATATTTAAACATTTCTTTTTTTTCTGTTTAGAAATAAATATTAGCCAGTTGCTCAGTCACAATAAACTTAAACCATAGGCCTGATCCTAAGTTTTTATGCATATTGAATGTTTTAATCAAATTCTCAGCCTCTTGAATTCTTCCTCAGCCATGTGCAACCACAACCCAGCTCTTGCCATTACAGTCTTCAATGGTTTTTCAGCAAACAGAAGAATACCTCTCCAAATCCCTGCTCCTCCTTGCAATGTTTACCTCTATGCTTTGCAGAAAATAGAGAAAGCACAACATGAAATAGGAACAGCTCAGCATTTGGCTCACCACTGGGAACTGCAGCTCAAACCAATGGCATACTCGTATGGCAGAATGGCAAAGAGAGCAAAGCATTTAGTGAAAAGAAGACAAAGATAGGAAAAAATTCTGACAAAATCCTCATCTTTTATGACTTGACAAAGTAATGACAACCAGGCAGAACCTTGGGAGATGAGTTTCCTGCTATAGCCTGAGAGAAGCCATACCTCACAACACATCCTAAGAAACATCACCCAGAACAACCCATTTGTACCCAAGTGTGAAGGCATGGCAGATCTCTCCCAGTACAGCATACCCTCTGCCAAGATGCTTTCTGTACCTGATGGCACACCCTTGCAAGGCCAGTCAGGAGTGCTCCTCCTTTGTGGCCTTGGAGAAGACTTTTACCTAGGCACTAGTGACATCCCTCCAGCCTGCCAGAGTCTGGTGCCCATTAACAGCTCTCTGTCATGCTTGTTTTTGGCATCCTATGTTTCCAGGCAGACTCAGAGCAATGTAAAACACAACTCATCTTCTTGTAATGGAGGCACACACCTTATTCTTTCAGAGCTCATCAAACAATGAACACCAGCTGTTCCCAAACATGATCAGCTTCCTTTGTGAACACCATCATTTGCCTTGGTTTTTTTCAGTCTTTCTGCAGTCCAGTCTCTTCTCAAAGATGAGTTTCTGATGACATTTTTCTTTTGCTTGTAGGGGAGATTTTTAAAGGCAGTAATAAAGTCAAACCCTACAGCCCATTGGCTCTCAAGAGATGCTTACCTTATTTGTATCTGTAAAGAGTTCCTCTGACTCTTCCATTTTTCATCTGTAGAGATACTGAGCTTTTCTCTTTATTTTTGGCATGGACTGGCTGCTCCTCTCCACTTAATAATTCCATTGCTTAACTACACTGATGCTGATCTCAAACACCCAAAAAAGACTTTCTACTTTCTGAGGCCCATTAGCACAGCTTGTAGGCAGGAAGAATATGCACAGGCTCAGGCAGTCCTGATGCACTGCTTTCAACACAGAAGGATGTGCACAAAAAGAATATATGAAAGCAAATAAAGTTAAATATTAGATTACAAGATTTCTATTTTTATCTTGTCACACTTTCCTATGAGTGGGAACAAAATTTAAGTTTTGAGAGACAAATCAATCCTAGCTCAGGAATTGGAGTCTCCTTTCTGCAAATAGGGAATGGTGTCTCAAGCCATCTTCCTGAAACTTAAAAATAAATCTGTACCTGACCTCTTCTCTTACATTTAAATAAGATTGCTGTCATGACTTCACTGCTTAAAACTGTATCAGAGGTCACAAAGAAGTTTTTCACTGCAGCCATCACTCAGAGTGACCTCTGAGGATTCTGCAAGGGCAGCCAAAATTCTAAAATCCATAAAGGTTGCTTAAAAATGTTGTGAACTGTGCTACTGTTGTACTTAACTGTGTTAAGGCAACAATTTTAACCCACCACACAAAGTGCTTTGACATGGTTGGTGGTGGTTAGCATGGCAGTTAATTTCGGTACTTTTATAGAGTAAATTATTTATACAGAGAGCCTTGTTCACTGCTGTCACACTGGAAAGAATGCCATATTTACTGCTCTAAATGCCACCTTGAGCATGGGCAAGGGGAACTGCAGCATTGCTTAAAAGCTCTATTGTTTTTTCATATCCCCATGGGGCAAAAAGAATTTTTAAGTATTAGGATAGCTTAACTATCTCCTCAAATTTTTTCCTCTTCCAGGAAGCCTAGGATGATGTCATTTGCCTTTACATACTCTCTCAAAGAAAATCAAGGACAATTCAACTTTGAAGAAGTGCATCCTTCCCACAGCTGGCTCCCAGGGGCACTGGTCCCCAGCCATGCATCCTGTGGGTATTTACACAGTGGCCAATCTGTGAGTTGATGGTCATCATCATCCTGTGTGGCACCATTCCTGGCGTTGCTGCCCCTGGACAACATGCCATAAAATTGCTCTGATGTCATTTCCCAAATGGCTAGAAACTCATAGTCCCTATTTGCTCCTGTGAGGTACCTTTTGTCAGAGCAAAGTACTGCTAGCAAGCATGAGGGGAAAATGTCTGTGTTCTTATGTGGTACATAAAGCAAAATCAAAACACAGAGAAACTGTTAAGTAAGAAATTTGGTAAGACTTCAAAGGCTATTGCTTATACAAGAAACTTGATCTTACTTGAAAAATAAAGGTGTGATTTCACACAGGATATTGGCCTAGATATATAGGCCATTTCCTATCACGTAACATACTATTATTTCACATCCTTATCTTCAGTTTTTATCTTGAAAGCAATGATTAACAAAGCAGATATAAACCCTTAGAAGCTTTTTCTGGGAGAAACTGATGAATTTATCAGATCATAAACATTATGAGGCAATTTGATGCTTAGGTATATCCTTTATAGCATTAGAAAATACCTGATTATTAATTCTGGTTATTAATTCTTAGTTCTGTGGTGAGTTGAATATCTCAGTGTTAAGAAGATTTAATGTTTGTGGAAATTATATGTGTGCAACTCACAGAAAGGCTGAGGTTGGAAGTAACCCCTGGAAATCATGTGGTTCCAGTCCTTTGCTCCAACTGGGCCACCTACAGCCAGCTGGCCACATGTCCAGGCAGCTTTTGATATCCACAAACAGGGAGATTCCAAAATTTCTTTGTGAAAAATCTGCCAGTGCTTTGTCACCCGACAGTGAGAAAGTCTTTCCTGACCTTCAGAGGGAAACTCCTGCTTTTCAGTTTGTGTCCATTGCCTCTAGTTCTGTCAATCAAAAGGCAACACTGAAGAGAACCTGGCTCCATTCTCTGCACTTTCCTTAAAGTATTTGTACAAATTGATGAGAACCCCCTCAAGCCTTTTCCTTTTCAGGCTGCACATTCACACCTCTCTTAGCCTTTTTTCATTCAAGAAGTTCTCCAGTCCCTTGTTATCTCAGTGGACTTTTTCTGCCCTCTCTCCATGTCTCTCTTTTACTGGGGAGCCCAGAGCTGGACACAGCACTCCAGGAGTGCCCTCTCTTTCAGAGACAAAGGCTTGGCTCCCTCGCCCTGCTGGCAACACTCTTCCTAATGCAGCCCAGGACAACATCAGCCTCCTTTGCCACAGGTGCACATTGCTGGCTCATGTTCAACTTGTTGTTCACCAGGAAGGACCTTCAGATCCTTTCCTTCAAAGCAGCTTTCCAGCTAGGTGGCCCCTGGCATATATTGATGCCTAGGGTTGCTCCTCTTCAGATGCAGGACTTCGTACTTCACTTTGCTGAACTCCATGAGGTTCTTCTAGTCCCCATCTCCAGCCTATCAAAGACACTCTGCATAGCAGCACAACCCTCTGGTGCATCAGTCACCCCTCCCAGTTAGGAGTCACCTACAAATTTGCTGAGGTTGCACTCATTCTGCCCCAACACCCAGAGCATCGATGAAGATGCTGAACAGGACTGCTGAACCCACTACTGACCCTGGGGGGCACACATACTGCTCTTCAACTAGAGTTTCTTCTGGCTGGACCAGTCATCCAGTTTTTCAATCCACCTCAATGCCAGCTCATCCAGCCCACACTTCATTAGCTTCTCTAACACAGCTGTCCAATTTAGTTTCATTGATTGCATGCAATAAATCCTTATTTTTACAAGTAGGAAAAAAGCTACATTGCTTTGGCATTAACATGCCACACTGCTAAACTACTGGAAAAGTACAATTGACAAGGTGACTGACAGGAATTCCTCACAGTCACAAATTGTGGTTTAGGCCATAATTTTGTCTATTTTGAGATGTTTGAGATGTTAATACATCATGTCTGTTTAGCAATGGCTATGCTTTAAAGTTTGCTTCCAATACTGCTTGAATTATTGTTAGGAACAGTCAAAATTTCATCACCAAAAAAATGCTAATAGTTTAATTCATCTGAAAGTGGTGGGGAAAAGAAAAAGAACATGCCAAATGCATGAAAAAAAGATTATTCAATTTGAGTGATGCCTTGGGTACAATGAAATGTACAGTAGGAAATATATATATATTAACAAAGCTTTGTAAAAGATCATTTAGTAACTTCCTGAAACGAAATAATCTGTATGACACTTACATATGCACTTCACAGTGCATACAAGAAGTATGTTGCATCTCCTGTGTAAAAGAGTTACTTCAAGATCCCACTGTAGTCATGGTTCGTGCTGTGATGTTTTGATTTCTCTGAAACTCTTTCCCAGGCACTGTTCTGTCAACAAGAGACATGTTTTCCTAACCGTATCCTATGTTTTGCATTCCTTTCCCTAAGAGGGACTTCTTCTTGATGTCTCTCTGACTTGACCAATGTAGTCGAAGAAGTTTGTCTTTCTTTCACCCCTTGGGTGAGTTCTTTGTAAAATAGTATAAAGGGAAGAAATTCCCCGGCAATAAAAAAGATTGATTGGAGTCATTTCAGCCTGAAAAGTTCGGAGTCCGTGCCGTTGTTAATATTGAACAGCGTCAATCCCACTGCCTTTTTCAATAGTGAAACAGCTGATCTGTTCCTTTTGAACCTGTTCAGCTCTGGTGTGGCAAAGGAAATCAAATCTAAGACACTTACGATAACCATATTTCTTTCTGTGAGGCAGAACCTGTGCTGAATTTCAGCACTCTTGTGATCACATAATGCAGAAGATACATTCATTTATTTAAATGGGCTGTGTTTTATAGCTCCTCCTGAGGATGTTACGGGCTGTAATTCAAACTCTGGTTAAAGGAGTCCTAAACTGCTGATTTATGGAATTTGGAAAGCATAGCATACTTGTATGCTTCCATCAATGATGGCCACGAATAGAGACAAGAACGCTGAACTAGATGAGCACTTGAGCACTTGGTCTAAGGCAACACAGCCCTTTCACTTGTTTTCTTATTCACAGACTCCTAATTCTTCTTAATCAATAGCCAATTTCTAAGTGGAAGCCAACTTGTCACCAAGGACCACATGCATCTCACATATATGTACAGATTGCTTCCCGAAGAGCCAGATGCCATAAAATTGTCAGGAAAGAATGCCCTCTCACCCTGCTCCCCAGCCAAGAGGAGATTGTTTCTGACTGAATCAGAAAATTGTGCTTAAGCTCCAAGATTTAACTACACAGCATAACACAGAGTTAGTTGCTTAAGGCTCTGGATGAAAAAGCTTTTTATAGATCAGATATGCTTTGTCTTTCAACACTTACCTTCAACACGAGACATGAAAATAACTAAAGTGAGTCACAGGTAAACAGACTTATTTTTCAGGCTTTGCGTTTGGGACATATCCTTTCTGGAGAACAGCGGTGGAATTTTGCTTATTTGAATTTCACACATCCTTCAGCTTGTCTGCTATGACTTTTCAATTATGTGACTGCACCATAAAAGCCAATTCCTGCCTGGCACCTCCTCTCTGCAAGTATATCAAAAATCTGCTTAGCCTTCAAGCATAAAGATGCTACATGGTACATAGGTCACTGATTTCTCCTCACTGAAAAGTGTATTAGTCACAACAAAAGAGATGTCACCCTGAAGGCTTAAAGAATGAGGGCGTCCAGCCTTTTAAAACCTGAGGAAATAGAGACTTATGTGTTTACTGGTTTTGAGGGTAATAACTCAATTTATCACAAAAGAATACAGAATTTAAAAACTATTAATGAGGGTGAAAAGCAGCTTCTCTTCTGAAATTGTAGGAAACCTCTAAAAGATTGAAATCAAAGTTTAAACATTTTCTTCTTGTCAGTCTCTTAATGACACCTTTTGAACAAATTAGTGAAGTTAATTTTACTATCTTTGGAGTCTCAAAGTTGCTAATTGTTCTGATCACTGTGTGATGCTCTTTTTCAAAAAATAACCCTAAGCATTATGGCCTTCACTCTTAAATAAGTTTCAGTTTCAGGTACTGTCTGAGACAAGGCCCACCCCACAGATACATGTGAAGCAGGACAAAGGAAGATAAACAAGTTTTCTTCCCAACCTTGCTACTTTACTGTGATTCTGCACAGTGAAAGGAAAGCAAGTCTTCTGAGATATGGTTTATGAATCACTCTAAACAAGAGAGACACCAGATCCAAGTTGGCTTGGATCTGTCATTAGTGAAGCAAAATCTGAAGAAAGCAATAAGGGCTTGAGTCAAACCAGCACTTCTGCCTTTACGTTATAAGGAAAAAAAAAAAAAAAGTTGGCCAAATCAGCTATATGGAAAGCCATTCCAGACTCAAAACTCCTTAAGACTCTTTGAGAAAGCAATGTTTTGTTCAGAAAACAGGCCTGTATACAAAGTATTCCTGTTGATGAACCTTATGCACCAAACAGAGCTGCCTCAGGGAGGGCCAGACCTTGCCTCTATACTTGATGAAGACAGAGCAGCTCAATGAAGGCTGACACAGAGCAAGATTCAGAGCAGGAATATAGCTTATGTACTATCAAAATTGCAAAAAAACCTGTCATCTTTCTGCCATGAGTGAGCTAAAAGCTTACTTTTCTTTCAACAGTCTAGAAGAATTCCAGTGAGGCAGCAGGCAAACTGTCTTTTCCAAAAAGTTTGTCCAATTTATGCTGAAATAAGCAGCCATAATTTTATACTCTGATTTTGACAGGCAAACAAAAACACTCTTCTTGGGTTTAGATGGTGCATGGGAGGACTTTCAAAGGCAAATTGATAAAGCATCCCATGCAAAAATGATATAAAGAGCAATCTTACTGAAAGTAATTTAAATATTGTATCAGAGTCAGAAAAGTTGGTCTAGTTAGTTTTAGCACCTGGTTTGAACAAGAATCTTGCAACCATGATTCTTTAGCATTTCTGCATGAGGTTTCATGAGAGAGCTTTGAACAGAAGCACTAATACTGTATCTTCAGAAGTCAAACAGAAAGTAAATGTTTAGAATTTTTATTTTCAGAGTTTGATTAATCAAAATGAAACTATTTAAGCAGCCAGCATCTGAATTGTGAATTTTTAGGAGTTTCAACACAATTCCTTGTTAGAAAAGAAATCAGGTAACAGCTTTCATTACCTGATGCACTAGCTAATAAAAAACAAATCTTTGTATTTCTGTCTATCTTTTTGTCTCCACACACCCTGTTGTATCATCCACATTTTCTTCTCCTCTTCTGCTGAAAAGGAGCTCCAACCAGGCTGCTGTTCAACTAGGCAGACACAGAGCAAAATCACTTAAACTCTTTTAAGAGCCAAGAGATCTGCAGTTAATGTCCTTGGTGTGTAAAGATTTGGTGCTTCTCCACGTGACTCCCATGCTGGCCACAGCTGACAGGAGAGTTCCAGGAATGTGAGTATCTACAGAATCCATAAAAACAAGGCTCAACATCAGTCGTCAGCTCCCCCACCTATTCCTCTGAGGGGAACAATTACTTTTGACTGAAGACATTTATTGGGCATAGGATAAAACCTACAAAATCCAGACTACACTATTTGGATTTTGTCTGTTTACAGGAGCTACTTTATTCTACTTGGTTGTTTCCACTGTTTAGACACATTAGAAACAGCCATTATTGCCAAACACTGACGCTTACATTAATGCAATTCAGGAATTCATGGCTTAAAATAGACAGCAACATTAAAAAAAAAATCTCCACAAAGACGTAAAATCAAAACTTGCAACTTCAACATTAGAAAATCACAAGCTTACTACCCACTTTTGTCAGTCTTTTCCACACATCCTTGGCATTCAGCTGCCATTGCCTGTAGCTGTGAAAGGCACTGTTAGTTGCTTGTTAGTAATTAATTATTAATATCTTCAGTCAGTTTTTACCACACCTTTTGCTTAGAAGTCACCCAGGGGCATCTGCTCTGCCTGGCAGGACCCAGGATGCAGCACCAAGCAGGAGAACTGCACCCTTCACTGCCCTCCTCAGCTGATGCCTTCCCCCACAGCCCCTCCTCTAGGAGAAATGAGCCTGTCCAGACCATGTCACTAGGGAGGAGGTGGAGTGCCAAATCTCCTGAATGTCTGAGGAGAGGTGGAAAAACGAAGTCCTGGCAGAAGTACTGAGAAGACAAAGCCTGAGCATGGAGCCGAGGGGGAGGCACAGAGCTCAATGATGCTCTAAAAAGAGGAGAAGCAAAAAGAGAGAAGAGAAAAAAAGAGAAGCAATGATGCTCTAAAAAGAGGGTGGCAAACAAAAGTGGTGCTGATTTTGGGCCAGACGAGAGACAGCCCTGTGAAGGGGATACAAGAAGGAAAGGGGTAAGGAGCTCAGATGCAAGTCCATAGCAAACAGTTGGAAAGGAAACTGGTTCAAGAAACTGGCAAGGAAGAAAGTGAGCCAGAGGAGGGCAATAGAAAAAAAACCTACTTGTGACATTTGGAAAACATTACTCCCCATATCCTATCCCACATGGTTCCAGAAACTCCTCATTACTCTGCTGCCACCAAATACCTACTCCAAAATTCATCTCCAGCCTTCTCCTAGCAAGTCTACAAGAGGATGCGACCTCCTGTATTTCCTACAGCAGAATCTTCTGTTATAGAATTAAATGTTTAGATTCTTCTGCTGAATTATGATGCCAGAGGCTATGATTTTTGTATTTACCTTGACTTGCTGTTCAAAAACTCTTTAAATAAAATTTAAAAAAAAGGGGGAGAATAACATTAATGCAAAAAGATCCCCAACATCCCTGCAAAACACTTCTGGTCAAAGACTCAAAACTTGAGTAAACCAGGGGTTTTTTGTGTATTCTGTACACATAATTCTGTATTCTGATACAGGGTTAACAGATATTCAGACTGGACAATTATATGTCAAATTTGCACCAGAAATTTTTTTTATGGAGTAGGAGTTTGAGGGTGAGGGGAAAATAAGAAGCCGCCTGAGTATTTTCCAGAACTGGTATCAGAAAGTCATACCAGCTTGCAAAAAACCAAAATTGTCATCAGAATTCATTTTCACTGTGGAAACAATATTAGAAGATGCTATTTAAATCTGGTGGCTTTGCATCCACACAATTTTGAACATTTATACAAATAGCATCACATTATTCCTTTTCTTTTTCTTCTTGTGGACTCACAGTAATGCAGAATTAATAAAGCAAGTGGAAGTCTTGGCAACAGAAGACTTCTTTTTTCAGAGCTGACTTTCAAAATGGTAAAGAGAAAATCACGATCCTAACTTTTCCCATTTAATTGACAGGTACAAATATGCAATCACACTGAAACATTAATTCTCCCAAAATTAGCATTATTACTTTATTTTGTGATTCATTACAATCTGAAAATCCAATAGTCAAAAAAATAAACTAGGCATAATGTTAAAGCATTTTACAAGCAAAATACTTTACTGTTTCCGTTTCAATTTGCATAGGGTGGGATAAGTGTATTGGTTAAAGAATATAACATACAAAAGAACAATACCATAGAGTTCATCAAACTGCACTGCAGAGTGTTATGTTCCTGTGAATGAACAGCACTTGAACAGCTATTTCTGTCATTGGAAAACCATACACTTCACCACTGACAAGGCTGCCTTCCCATGACTGTGATGCATCATGATGGCTGCAAGCCACTGGTTTCTCTTCTTACATTGTAGGTCATTCTCTTTTAAAGAAATTAAAGAGTTAAAGAAGCCAGAATGCATCTATCTATGCTCATTTTTTTTCTACCTGAACAAAGGCCAGTATGGAGAAAGGGAATTTTTAAAGTCAGCTTCTGAAACAGGTCATAGTAACCTCTGTCTCTCATTTTTAGTCTCATGGAACTAGCAGGCTTAGAGCTTCATCCACACTGCTCTGTCTACTATTACTGTGCATCCAGGTAAAAAACTGTACTTTTCACTTTGTAGAAACAAACTGCAAACAGATCCTTCTTCTTTCCCACTGTAACCACATCTCTGTTCCTCCAACTGTATAAATCTGGCTTTAAAGTCTCACAAAACTAAACAATAGTTGATCTAGGTTGTAATAAAAAAAAAAAAAAGAATATTAAATACCTTTGGTAAAAATAGATATATTTAACAAGTTTAGAAAAGCAAATAGTTATATCGTCAAAAGGGGAGTATAAAAATGTACACGATAAAAAATAACAAACACACACAAAAAATCATCAGCCATAGTAGTAAGAATAAAGGCGCTGTTCTTTTCAATGTTTGCTTCCTTAGCTCACGTTATTGTCCAGTCTTCCTTCTAAAAGGCAGGAGCTTTACCAGAGCATATGGAAAAATCCAGTCCTTCCTACCAGCATTAGACAAATTAAATTTAATTCGGAAAAAGACAGTCTGTTTTAACCCAAGTTTATACAACAGAGAATGCTTTGATTTAGAGTACGTAGGAGTAGTTGAACACAGAAAGATTTCAGGTGTTTTCAACCAGAGGCCAGATGTACTCGAGCTGTAGAAATGAGACAGCCAGCAAGATCAAGTCTCCATGATGTCAGCCTTTTAAATCTATTTTTACTCCTAAATTATAAATCCATGTATTGCCAAGAAAATTGTGGGGGACAACAACAATACATATATTTTAAATCCCTCATTGATGCCTTTCTCCCATCCTTTCACTGGGCCTCCAAACAGCTGTCACACAACATATAATCCCAGTTTGGCTTCTCCTCTTTTTAGAGCTCACTGTAAATCTTCAAGACGGAAGATCCCCAAAGCAAACAACTGAGATTACAGAAGGAGATAATGCACAAGCCCCATAATAGAATCAGCCATTGATTGAATGTGCTTTGAAAGAAAACAGCACAATTAAATCACGTTTATCCTTCAGTATTCCCTTTGCACACACAGTCACACTCCTCGTGGTGTTCCAAGGGCACATCTGTCAATGATTTATGCAATCCCCGGACACCAATCCTTGGCTTCAGCTGAAGAACCTGAAAGAGAAGAAGCCAAGCATCAAAAAAACCAGCTAGACTATGTGAGGTGGAAACCCACTGGAAGCCCACTGGATGACAGGAAGCATATTAAAATTGAATTTCTTCAATAATTCCACCCACTCATTACTATTTTTGCTTTTACCTCAAGCCATTTTCGAAACTGATTAAATCATGTTGAACATGATTAGATCATGTTGCTTTACCAAAGAAGAGTCTTTCAGTTTCAGATTTCCACTTAATTTCATTTAAGAACAAACAGTAGATTTAACCCAATTAGATAATTCTATAATAAATTTAGCCATCAATTTATAGCAATGGAAATGAACAAATATTTGTTTCTTCATAAAGTTGGTATCTACCACTAGAGAAACATAAAAAAGGTATGGTTGTGATGTGTCTGAACTGCACCAGTAAATACCTCAGAAATTAATTAAAAGTTGCACAGAAAAGTACATTAGCAAGGAAGATTTTTGAAGTGTTCCCCTTCCCTCTGCCCCCCAAGGCTAGCTGCTAGCTCAGAATTTAGGGAGGTTGGGGTGAGGGGATCTTCAGGATAGGGGAGTAAATCCAAAAGAGGCTCTTACCCTGAGATGTGTTCCAAGGTTTATTCCATGAAGGGATCTCAAGGCCAAAAAGGGAGAACTCGGAGGGAAGGGGGGTTTTATCCATTTCAGGGTAGGGGGTGGGATTACCTATGGCCAAAGGCCATAGGTCAGAGTCAAGGGGCAGGTAGGGTTTCATGGGGGAGACAAATGCCAGAGGGATACAACAGATTTTACTTTTCCCAATGCAACACCAAATCAAAATGCTAAAAAATATGTACCAGAAGTGCAATACATAAAATATTAAAACATCAGTACTGGCACATTGACTTTACTAAAAATAAACGCCTTGATTGGTGTTGATTGGCTTTCAGTATTTCCAAACATGCAAATGTACAAAGAGTGCATACCTCGTGGTATTTTTTGGTGACCTTCGTTGGCACACACTGGCAGTCATTGCAGCTCTGCTGACAACAGGCACAGTTTCCACCACATCGTTTCACCAGCAGGCACAGGGGCCAGAAGATGGTGTCCGTTCTCTTCAGCTCCTCCCTCAGCGACACCGAGAAGTTGCGCGGGGTGCAACTGTACAGCCGCGCCTCCTCCTTCAGGAGGTTCAGATCCACCACTGCAAAGAGACAGGGAAAACGGCGCTTTCCTGGTTTGCAATCCAAGTTCACCTGTGGCACATCCACTTCAGCAGTGCAGGACCCAAGGGGAAGGTTCACTTTTGTGCAGGTTCAGCACCAAAGTATAATACTGCAGTTCCGTGAATACCATGAAACCTAAATGGAATGATCGCTGCATAGTGATATTCACCAATTATTTTATAGCTCTGGCAAAGCTGGTTCAAATTAAAGCAAGATTTGGCTATGTTCCAGTACATGTTTTATCAAATCAACCCTAGTGGAAGTCACTTTGTTCACACTAATACTCTGAGCTCCTTGTGTTGCTATTCTACAGCCATTTTGGATTGGAGAAACACCCACAGAGCAATTAAGAATCCTGCAAAATTTCAGAGACATTTTAAATTTACTAGCAATAAAGCATTCAAACTTCCTCCTTGCTAAAATTTCAGCTATTGCTTCTTTGCTACGGCATTGCAATCATAAGAAAGAATGAAACCATTCATATCTAAGCAGAAGTCACTTTTATGGACTAAACTTCAAGAAGTTGTCATCATCAGGGCATTCTGCACAGAATAAATAAGTGCACAAGATCATATATCTATATAACTGTTAGTAGACTCCATTTTCTCCTCTCTCTTCATAGCAGCAAATGAATGAATTTCTGTTGTTTCTCTAGGTTTGATTTTCTCTTAATGTGTCTTAAATAAAAGTTCCTCCTTGTAAGCAACTAACTTGAATTGCAAGTTAAAGATATTAATATTTAGCACCAGTTTCCCTATAAACTACTTGCACTGTATCATGCTAAAGTTTCACTATGCCAATAGCTGAACAGCAAGTTCAGGAAAATATCTGAAAGAGGACAAGCTCCTTTATGTTCATCTTAGCTGCATAGTCAAGAGACAACAAGCCTTGAAGAAGCAGTTAAACTTGGGGAAAAATGAATAAGACTGGGAAAAAAAAGTGACAAGCAATGTAAATTGAATCTATTTCAGAAAAGTTAGGCTATAATGATCATGATCTAGGATCTTTTATCTGAACTGTTTTTCTCCACACCTACCATTAAGGAACAGAAGTGATGTTTAATTCACAGGGATACATACTACTCTCTCTACTAAGAAACAAAAAGGTAGGGAGTAAAAGAGGTGTGGCTACTGAGATGAGTGAAACAGAGGCCCTGAACAAAGTGACAAAGACCTTTAACCAACCAGTTTTAAGCTAAATCAAGAAAAAAGTAGGGGGAGAAAGAATCCCAGTGCACTAATATTGCTTAAAAATACTTTAATAAAGTATTCATAAATATTCATTCATAAATAAAAATATATACAATAAAGCTAAAATAAGCTTCTGACCTCAATCACCCTCTAGTGAAATTCCTTTTTTTCCTCTCTACTATGTAAAGACCCTCAAGAGATCATCAAGGAGAACTTCAGCCTATCAAGGCAAGATAATTCCTCCTAATTCTATTTAAAGGCATAAGACATAAAAAAATTAGACACTGAATTTCTTTAGCAGAAATGCTCACTGGTACTCTCCCAGGAGCAGATCTTTGGGAAAGAATTTCAATCCATGTTCCTTCAAACACTTCTTTTAAAGGCCATATCCCTATACTGGCATCCATAAGTAAGGATTTATTGTTGTGAAAGGTCAGTTAAACACACTGAAGCCTTTTCTTTGCTTGCACTCACAGCGAATGCCAAGCTGGGGCACTTCATTCCATCACTATCAGGTTAACATAGGCTGCTAAATAAACAAACTGAATTTTAAGAGGGAGGAGTGTGTAATAACGCCAATAAAGTTACTGATAGGACACCAACCTGCCTCCCACACTGCAAGAGCATTCCTGGGAGAAAGTTGAGAAGGAAGAAGAGGAAGGGAGACAAAACTTCCAGGGGAGAGATTCAGAAATCAGAAATTACTTAAGCCCTTCTGTTCAGCTAATAGCTCCAGGCTGACTCACTGAAAAGGTGGATGTGTCTACCTCCATTAATCAAGGACTGTGGACAGGAATAGAGTACTTCTTTCTTCTGTTACGTTTTCAAACATATAATAAGTAAGCTGTCTGAATGAGGATAAAATGCCTGAAGCACACTGTGAGAAGTGCTAGTTCTGCTAATACTTTCTACTGGAAGGTTGTTTCTGCAAAGACTGATGTACTTGGTGCAGTGAGTTTAAAGGAGCTAAGCTTATGTGCTGCTCAGCCCTTCACCATGAGATACTGAAAATGGAAACTAGGAACTGACACCTCTTCTAGAAGGCCCATGGAGCAGTGGGAGAGAGATTCTTGTGTGGTGATGTCCTTCTCCATTGCCTCCCGCCTTCTGGCAGCAGCAGAAGAATGCATCAATTTCACACACACAGAATCACAGAAGATTGGAAGAGACCTCCAAGGTCATTAAGTCCAACCCGGTCCTAACACCTCAACTAATCCATGGCACCATGTGCCACATCCAGGGATGGTGGATCCTCCACCACCTCCCTGGGCAGGCAATTCCAGTACTTTATCAGCCCTTCTGTAAAAAACTTTTTCCTAAATCCAACCTATATTTCCCTTGGCATAATGTACAAATTTCCATACCTACAGCTAGCTGTAGTTATAGAGAAAAGGGCAATGCACTAAAATAAGCAGCATGTTACACATTTTGTCACAAAAAAGGAATTAATTTGAACTCAACCCCTCAGACCTGCAGACATTAATTTTAAAAAGGTTCTGTTGGAGAATACACAGTCAGCTCTTGGCAGATATCTTTCAGTGTGCTGTACTGCTACAACAGGCTTCAGGAGAGATGAACAAATGTCATGTTTGATTTCCATCCTTTAAAATGTACTTAGGTATATTGCTATGATACCTCACGATGAACCCTTTCCCTACCTTATGTAATTCAATTTCATTAAAAGGTCTGTGGCAAATTTATCTAGTGCTTATATAATCACCTCTTTGAAGTGTGTGAATGAAGCTGTTATTTTTTCAAAGAGTAGCTGTCTGTTCAAAATTTATTTTAACACACTGTGGGCATGAAGCTAGATGAGAGAATGTATATATTCCCCTAAAAGTGTTTACTTAACCACAATAAAAGGTTATGTGGATTTCCCAAGTGCACTGAGTTACAGTACCTGTTATAATGTGAACATTTAAACACTCCTTCAACTTGGCTTCCACTCATGTATCATGTTTGACACAAGAGTCAAGGTTCTTTTGACTAGCTCAGGAAGAGAGAAAGGCTCTGCAGTAGCAGAAATGGGAAACACTAAAATAAAAATAAGTGAAGGAGAAAAAATGTAGACACAGGTAGGCCTACAGTAAAGTGTATTTCAAGAGTGTGCCTACACTGGTACATGCAACTGAAGTAACCCATGTTCACAGCAGCCTGAAATTGATTGTGTTATGCAATTGGCAATGCAATTTTCTGGCATCTTCTGGATGTGTATTGAGTACCACAGGGAAACTTCTTTCCCAAAACATTTTTCCAGCTGGATACTACTCTCAAAGTCAATGAAACAAATTAAATTCCGGTTGGGACACTTGTGTGTGAGCACAGATAGCAGCAGAATGGTTTTTATTCCTAAGCACTTTGGAGATGTTCCTGGGAATGTAAATTTCTTACTAGCTTTTACAATAGGAGCTGTTACAAAGTCTCAAGCAAGAAGTGAGGTATATAAAAAAAAGTCTCATAACTGTACAAAAAACACAACTGCTAAGGACTATGCTTTCATCTCCTTAAGGAGATTTCAGAATATGATCTAATGATTATACATAGATTTCTGTGACAAGTGATGGGATAATTTTTTTGTACAGCAAAATATATTTTATTTTTAAGCATGTTTAATAGTATAAAAGAATTTAGAACTATATTTAGACATCAAAGCTTCTGAACTTGGTGTTTCTTCTTTCCTGACTAGAAGTTTTTGGAAGCATTTTATCCAGAGAAAACATCAGAGACAGAAGTTCTCTGGAATTTAGGCTGTCTAAATATAGTCTTTTCATATAAATTATTAGGTAGGAGTAGAGGACATTTTTCTACATAAAGTAAGATACACTTTTAGTAACTTGTTTATGAAAACAGGACACTGATTTAGCTTTTACACTGAAACACTCTAAAAATGAAACTGATCTAATCATGAATCAAAGAGTTTGACTAAAACCAAAAATTTTAGGATATGCACTTTGGACAAACACTTCTTAAAAAGGTTTTGAAATACAGCAAACATGCTGCATGAGAAACATGGGAAAAAATAAAAAAGAAGAAAAAGGTTTTGCTTTTCCTATCTATTGAAAAGTCCTAGGGCACTTCAACTGGACATATTTTCAGCCTCAGGCTATTATATTACAGACTCAGTAATGCAGTCTGAGGGTGGTCTCTAAGACAAATGTGGCAATACCATGATATGTTTATTCAGTGAAAAAAATCTATTTCAGCGTCTAATTAGAAGTCTTTAAAAGATTTACTCCAATAGTTTCTTTCTAAGATGTGTCTTGTAGGGAGTTTCTTTTGTCTGTACAGATGTTATCCAACACCTGCATTTTGGGTTTTTTCCCCCTCTTACTGTGTGCTTATGGCATGCATTTGGCAAGTACTAAATCTCTTAAATTAAGGAAGTGTTAAATGACTATCTGAGAGCTTTTAAAGATATTTCCCCCTCTTAGGCTCATAATTTTAGCTGCTCTCTGTACAGCTATAGCAATATGGATAGGGTACAAATGTTGATTTCTGGGCTCTGATCTAAGAATTAACTGTCAAACCCTTAAATTTGAGCTATGAAAGGTTCTACTTTCTTGCTGATCAGATGATAACCTTTTAGTTTATGTCCACCAACAGGGAAGTCTGTTCAATTATCCTGATATAGGCAAGGAAGATAGTAATGCCTTCATGCTATCCATCCACACGTTATCCATAAACATGAAATAGCAGGTAGCATCTGGATGGGATGTGGCAGGAAATTCATGAGTGTCAGATGTAGAAGGAAGAAAATGAGTTGCTGACCAATAGATCTACAAATTTTGAAAACACAATCTACTTTACTTCTGATGAAGTTGACAACTGCATGATCAACCCAGACATGGACACATGGTATTTCCCAAGGTGTCATCAAAGAGAAACATTTAGGTAATTGGTCTTAATTCATTTCATGCAGAGACAGGAAAACTTCTAGGGAAATAAACAATCACTCACGAGATGCAGTAAGACAATACCTACCTCAAATAAAAAATAAAGTTTTTGCCCTCCATAAAAAAATAAACCCACAAATTTCAAATATGTTACCCTGTCAAGATGCCCTGCTACTTTAGGGAAATAAAGATCTCCAGGTTCCCTACAGGAAACTACTGCATTTGCTTCTCTCTTTTTTTTAATTCCCCTTTGCTGCCCTATCCTGCTAAACTCCTTTAAATTTTGAGTTTAGCTATTGTCCTTTTTCAAGTAATTCAGTGGTGAGGACAGCTAACAACAATGGTGTCTGCTCTCTGTTTGTATTCCTTTCTTGGAACCAAAACTCAAGGTGAAGAACGCTCTTAATTCTTTGCCAAGAAATGATACCTGTAGAAACTGCAAGGCCAGACAGAAGAGTGAATTACCTCTTGACTTCCTCCCATGAATGTATGCTTTCCCAAGAAGTTGCCACGTTGGCCTGTACAAATCTTCCAAATCCAGCTGCCACCGATCTGGTTCGAGATAGCGGATCAGTTCTTCTACGGTGCTAAATCCAGCAACGGCGTTGTTTAACACATCCAAGGGCAAGGCTGATGGGGGTAGCAGCGATGGGCTGGGGGCTTCTGTGTGGTGCTGCAGCCAAAGCCAAGAGAAGAGCACCAGTCAGAGGGTTAATGGATCTGCTTTGATGAAGTGCTGTACTTTACCAAGTTACATAGCTGGGAAAGTTTATAAGTGGATAGCTTGTTTCCAAAGTACAGTTTATCTAACAAGACAAATGACAAGAGTCAAAAAGTACCTAATTATTCTTTAGCAATAATTGTAAACAAACTCCCACTGCAGAGTCTGCCTACTTCTTACATTTCCAGCCTTGCAGCTAGCTTGCCACTTCACCTGTCCTTTGACGATGTTCACTGAGTGAGGGATGGGACTTTAGAAACAGAACAAAGGATGATTTAAAAATATGGCCCTATTTCCAGGCATTTCCCAAACCCCTCTAGAAATCTGAAACATTTCATGTTCTGCCTTTCCTCAGAAATGTAGCCACAATCTTTGTCTTCTCTTCCTTCAATGCAAAATATTAACATACCCCACTACAAAGACAGCAAATATTCTTGCTCTCATCTATAGATAAAAAAATCCAGTTGTGTTTCATACAGTAGTAAGAATTATGCTTCTGGTTAAACAATAAGGAACAGAGTAATAACAACATCTGGCATAACTAAAATTATTTCTCCCTTACAAAGAGAAAAAAAATGTTCCAAATGAAATCAAAAGTATTTAAACATTGAAACTTAGTCCTGAAAAAGTATTTTACCACAGCACAAATTTCACTGACAAACCCAGTGGACAGGAGTACTTAGTCACAGACAATTCAACCAAAGTGAGGAACTGTTTTTGTTCACTCTACAATCTGTTTTATTAAAATTATCTTAAAATTATGCATTGTTTTGTATTTTCAAAAGAATAAAAAAAGGCAGGAAGGTAAGCCTAAGTAGGAAGCTGCTTCTGAAGCACCTGAAGTTAAGGCTCTAGGCTTTTCTGTATGCAGACATTACTACAGACATTATGTCCACAGTACTGGACCAGAGCAATTCATCTGGATCGCTTGAGAAAGATGACAAAAAATTTGAACATGCTGCCAATTTAGGAGAAGGAAAGGACAAGAATATGTGTTTATATAGATATCTTTATTTAAAAATCTTCATACCAATTAGTGTCAAAATGGCATTCTCAATATTGTCATGTGAAGTATGTATATGCTGTGATTTTTTTCCATCAATGGTAGGTAGTCATTTACCTTTTCAAAATGATCAGGGAAATTGATGAGAAAGTTATGCTGGAAAAGAAGATTTAGTAAAACAATTCTTGCAACACTACTCACTCAGTAGAAGTTTTCTAAAATATATATTCCTGTGGTAGCTGTATCCCATATCATAATATTATTTTATCCTCCAAATTCTATTAAATGTGCAGTTTTGGTTTCAGCTAAATATGTAGTTGAAAGAGCAGCAAACGGAAGTAACCACCAAAGCCTATTTTTTACCTCAAGGCCTTCTCTCTCTACATCTCCAAGAAATTCAGCCACTAGGAGGATTTGTGCTGCTTTTTAACTGGAAGTCTTGCAAAAAATAATGCAAAACATAGATTAAGTATTCTGCTACTGTTAATTTGACAATATTTTTATCTTGCTAATAATTTCCAATAGAGTTGGTGAAGCAGTTGTTCCCCATTCTGAACGAATGTGGTTTTCATAACATTAAATTATTTCTTCTTCTCTTTGCTCCGTTGCCTGCATTAAAAAATTTACATGTTGATCCATCTATTGTGTTATGATAAGAAAGCAACAGATTCTGGTCTATCATTTAAATAGTTGCTCTTAGCAAAATATGCTACTTAGCAAGCTTCAGGACAGTGCTGAGACACTGTTATTCAGATGGTCAAAAAAATAAACATTCCAAAAATTTTCTTCTTGTTTTTCTCCACAGTGCTATAACAGCCACATTTCCTGGTTTGAAGGTCCAGGGTTTTAATAATGTGAAAAACAAAATCAATGGTAGAACTAAGAAATGAAGTTAAAAAAAAAAAAGAAAAAAAAAGAAAAATATCTTCTATTTTATTTTCAGCTGAAGAATCTAATTCAGTGTCTTACTTATGCTGGGATTTTTGTTGCCAGAGAAACAGGTGGATTTTAGAAGAAAATGTATTGATCTAGAATCTGTTTCCATATTTACAACTTACAGCATGCACACTAAACAACACATATGTAGCAAATAATCCATCAGTTTATCGTATTCTGGATTCAAAAGGCGTTTGCCTGAGTTAACATGTTGTGAGAATATGGTGAATCATTGCACTTTATGGTAACACAAAGTTCCCATCACTTTCTAGTCATTCTCCCAGCAGCCAAAAACAGAAAAAAAAATCAGGAAAATGATACAACTTTGAATGTTTTAGAAAAAAATTCATCAGGATCTCAGGGTTAAGAATGTTTTTTCCAATAATCTTTAATGTTAGTCAATTTATATGACAGTTAAAATGGACCAAAGATTAAAGATAATTGATATAGTAAAACTGTAACTGCTGTATGAATTTGTGACATCATAACCTTTATGAAATCTGAATTCAATAACTGTTCAAGATAAATGGTACTTCTAATTATACTTTACATTGTTTTTACTTGCTAGTAGATACTAATTATTTTATAATTTAAATCCTTTGGGCAGAATATCCAGGACAGCATAAGTGGTATTCCTTCCGGGGACTAAAACCATATATTGGAATTCTGTACTACATATAATTTCACTTGACTCTCTCAAAGTTTGTCATCTATAAGCAGAGTTTACACATCCTATAAGGTTTTACTCGCAGAGCAGAAAGCAGAAATTACTTGAGGCAATAAATTAAAACTCAACTTCATTGATGGTACACACCTTTTAGAACAAGCAAATGCAGAACTCCAGCATAACTCTGAAAAGTAACATCATAGCTGCAACTCAAAAATGCTGAAATGCTTCTTACCTGAAGCTTTCAGTCACTTTATAGTAAGTCTGTCACTCCTGTTGTAATTTAATCTATATTTCTCTAGGCAGTCCTACTTGGATGCCTCACTCCACCTGCGTGCCTGACACTCACTGGTGTTCTCAAGGCACCCCCTGTGCTGTGCTATGACATCAGTAGTCAGTGGGTGTCAGAGAGAGCTGCCATCTCACAGCAGAATGGTGGTGGGAAAGCCTCCCAGGAGAACCACTGATAATCTCTAGCTGTCTTGCTGCTCACCATTGATGAAGATAATGATCTGATAATCATCTGTCAACTGGACATTTATTCCATAGATGGCATCACCTAATTTACTCCACAGAAATTTCTCATGTCTTTTCTAACAGGTCAGCTAAAAAATAATTAACCTTTGATTTAACATACATTTATTTATCTGACAGGGGATGTACCACCCAAGACTGCAGGCATTTCTGCTGTCCAAATATAGAAGCTATCCAAAATATCTTTCCTGGTGGAAACCATTTTCTGGAAAGTGATGTTCTCCAAGCTCTGCTATAATAAATACTAATTGACAGCCAACACTTTTTCTGTCATAGCAACATATTCTCAACTCATACCAATGTTTTAGGTTTGAGATCACCTTTCTTTTTTTTTTTTTCCTGAGCATGAATAATTTCTGTCAAGATAGATTTGACAAATGCATCAAGTTCTCCACGTGATTTCTTCTAGTAAAAAAACATACTGTTGTTTGTTTCTGTTCTTGTGCCCGGGAAACAATTTCAAATTACTTTAATAAACATAAATATGCTTAGAACCAAGATAGAAACAAACAGTTGTGTATTTACTGTTAGTTAAAATGATTCAGGATGAAAACCAGAGAAGAAAACATTGAACTTCTACTGGCCTGTACAACAGCCAAGGATGACAATTAGTGTTGGATCAAACAGAATTTTCTTCAGGTTTGTTTATATTGTGTTTCTGTTCATGCACTTAGCTCTATCAAAACAAATACCACACAGAAATCCCCTGAGTTGTTTACAAACATACAAGACAGGCCAATAGACAAAATTTAGGCAACAGGTGAAGATACGGGCTTGGCAAAAAGGGTAGAAATTATACAGACTAATATCACAAGACTATCCAGGCCAGAACTACACACATAACAGTGCCCCAGAAAAAATTTAGGAACTAAAATGCATCTTATGGTGCTCACGATGTTATTTGTACTCTATTAAAGGAATCTGGTCTCTTTCTCAAAGGGAAAAAGTAGGAGGACACTACTGTAAGGAGAATAATAAGTCAACCCTCACTGAAGCAGCAGATCTGAACAAAAACTTAAAAAAACAAATTTAAAAATATCTAGTTGAAGTTCAAGCCTAAAGTATTATTTAGTATGTAGCCTAACTTGAAGGCTTATGATTAACTTCTTGTGCTGACACATATTTCTTGTGTTATCCTGAGCACAGTATTTAGGCCAACTTTCGTAATGTAAAGCATCTGGAAGTAGTATCTCCTTGCCATGCCAGCATGAGTGTGTGTGCGGCTGAATAACAAACAAGAGGCAAACTTCTGAAAAAGAAGCATAGACCTGCAACAGCAAAGCCATCATGGCTAAAAGCACAGCAGCTGCTAACACAAATAATTTTAGATTCACTCTGGCACCAGGAATTTCACAGGTTTGTAACACAGCCTTATCAAATCTGTAGAATGAGCATAAAGGCAATTCCTAGATTTCACAAGTTCTGTGAGAGAATGAATACAACCGATTTTATTTAGATGCTATTTATTGGTTTACTCAAAGAATCCAGAAGTGTGACAGACAGCAGGTATAAATTTGGATATGAGACTGAATAGTACAACCTTTCCTGTTTACTACTATCTCTCTGTTCTTTCCTTGCACTGTACCTGCTCCAAGGATAAACAATTCAAACACAACAGCACTGACCTACAATCTACACAAGATCAACACTTAAGCACTATTATCACATAAGAGAAGCCTTTATTTTGATCCTGTTTCTCAGGATAGGAGTACTAACTCTCTAAAGGTACTAAAACTACCCTCTCCTAGTTAAAGGAGAGGCAAAAAATAGTAATGTTAGGTTGCTGCCGCCAGGAGTAAGGAATTTCATGTTTAATAACGCAAGCACTAAGACTGGAAAAACAAAAACAAGTGAGTCAAATACTTGGCATGACAGGACACTTACAAGTATGGAATACTATGTCTAAAATAATTACCTCCCCACAAAAGAAATCCCCACTTTTTATTTTCCTTTCTTGTCTTGAAGAAAATATTGTCAAGCAGTTTCTGAGTTATGACCCATTCATCAGCTGGCACGGTTCAGAGAAACTAATAAACAATCAGTGTAGTTTAATCAAACTACAAGGGACTCTATAAAAACCTCAAAGGAACCTAGTCTCCCCTGAAACCCAACTAGGATCAGTAACTTGAAAGAAATAATGTATTTCTTTTAATGAAATATCCTTAGAGTTTCTTGGGTTTTTTAAAATTCATTTACAGGAACACTCTAAGTCCTGCTTAGATTTAAAAGATATGCTTTTGAAACTTATAGTACATGCACATTCTTGTAACATGCACAATAAAGAGCCTATTTTCTACCTCTATAATCACAGGTAACCCTCCTACATTAGAAGCTATGAGAGAAAGCAGATATCCAACTCTTTCGAGTTTGCCCCGAGGACACAAATTTCTCTACATAACAAGGGCTCTTTGTTTTCTTCCATAAGTACATGCAGTAATAAGTGTGAAAAGCTTCTAGAAATCCTAACCTACCTGAAAAAGCACACATTTTACTTGTTTGCATCTATGCAGTACAAAAGAAAAAGCACTTGTGAAAGTCTCATATCTATAAAGACATCCTCTCTGTGCAACATTAATGTGCACTGCTAAGGAAGTGTTAGTCCTCTTCAAGTTGCAAGGCAGAAGGAAGTGAGATGATCTGTAGCTGGGCCTGTGAGCAAACATCCAAGTAGAGAAACCGAGTTCCAGGATCTTCTTCTTATGCCTTAATCAAAGGAATGAAAAAAAGAAGAAAAGAAAAGAAAAGAAAAGAAAAGAAAAGAAAAGAAAAGAAAAGAAAAGAAAAGAAAAGAAAAGAAAAGAAAAGAAAAGAAAAGAAAAGAAAAGAAAAGAAAAGAAAAGAAAAGAAAAGAAAAGAAAAGAAAAGAAAAGAAAAGAAAAGAAAAGAAAAGAAAAGAAAAGAAAAGAAAAGAAAAGAAAAGAAAAAGGAAAGGAAAAGAAAAGGAAAGGAAAAGGAAAAGGAAAAGGAAAAGGAAAAGGAAAAGGAAAAGGAAAAGGAAAAGGAAAAGGAAAAGGAAAAGGAAAAGGAAAAGGAAAAGGAAAAGGAAAAGGAAAAGGAAAAGGAAAAGGAAAAGGAAAAGGAAAGAAAAAGGCACAGAGGCAGATAATCCATTTAGGCTGCCAAAGCCAGGAATAAGGAGAAGATGTTTATTGCACACAGCAGAGATGGAAGTCAGGAAGGTTGCCATAGTTCCCATCCACTGCAGCACTTTTTATTGCTTTCGATGAAGTTACTGTCACAGCAGCAAGGATGGCTGCATGAGAGGCACATCACCCTGGGGCAGCTGAGCAGGTAGGGCTGCTGAAATAAGCTCCAGTGGCACTGAATTGAGCATCCCTCTCTTTCAGCTAGCCTTGCTTCAGGGACGCAATTTCTGCCAGTCAAATGACACAGAGAGAGAGGGGTACCAGCCCTCCTTCAATTTAATGTTTCTGCAAATGAGAACCAGACTGCAGGATGACAGCACACCTCTTTCCTGGGCCTCCAGCTCTCTGCCTTTCACAGGCTTCCTAAATTTTCTGTTCTTATAGTGTGCTACAGCCTCTTATCAAAAGCTTGCTCAGGCTCTCTTCATGTGCATGCAGCGTTTTCCTTTTATCTCACTGAAGACATTTGCTGAGTATCCATGCATGCCCTTGCACCATTTTACATCTCAAAGCCAGAGAGGGCTTTCCAAACTCTACATCCATATTTTTGTTACTGCAGTTTGAGGATTACTTTCCAAATAATGTGTAATCTCTACTCTCCATAACCACAAACAGGAGAAAGATCACAGAGATCACAAGGCACACATGAACACATTTGTGCCTTTCTGGTTTTGCCTGTCACAGGTGGGAATAAAAGAATAAAGATACACAAAAGTAGCATTGGATAACTTATACCTCAACTAACAGCATAACATTTCCTCAAGCTAAACTTTTGAGATTAAATATTTTTTGAAAATGTTTAAATATTCCCCTTAATAGAGTTTCTGTGCAGTTAACATAGAAGGCCTGGAATTCTAAATGTGCTGGAAACAACTGCAAGATGCTCCCAAGGAAGCTAGCAGCATGGAAATAGCTCAGGATGTCACTAAGCATCAGTGTTCCTCTGGTAAACTGCAGCTTTTTGCCTGAAGCCTATGCACACTGACACCTTTTGAAACAGACAGTATAGGTGTGAGAGACACTCTGTGAGCACAGAGCTGACACATTTAGAGCAAGATCATTAACTCTCAGAGGATGCCATCAACAGCAATAATATCTGGAAGCTATTTTCAAAAAACTTTAGTGATTGGTTAGTTATCACAAATATTGATAATCATGTATGTGTACATAAATAGTTGTGTTTATATGCATAAAACACAGTTTGATTTTTCTGTGATCACATGTATCAATACAAAATCACATGAATTCATTCTAAAGGCAGAAAGAAGAGAACTGAGGCTCAGCACTGTGTTGTATGAGAGATCTTATTATCAACACACTTCATCATGATAGTTTTAGAGGTTTCTGTTCCTAGGAAATACATACACAGACACAACTATCTTCCTTGGATGCAATTGCATGTTATTGATTTTTTCAGTGCATCTGGTAAGTCTCATTGAAGCAGCATGTGCCACTTCATGAGTATTTCATAAGCACTACAAAATTACCTGCCTCTCCTTTACTGGAAGTATTTGGGTTTTTTGACAAAATGACCCAGTGATTCTTGTATTCTTTTAGGTAAGAACTTTCATTCACTGATTTATTCTGTCAGCTAATTAAGGAGAGGAGAATTGTATAAGCAACTCTCCTTGTAAGCTCTGTTGCCAGCATTTTGGCAACTGCAGAAATCTCAAGCCATGAAGCATATAACCCCTGCAAGCCCCAGAATCCAGAAAGCTTGCAGATTCAACTAGATTCAACTTGCAATGGAAATCAAATTCTGATGCCTTTTTTCTACCTTTCTAATGGGTTTTTAATTGTATTTGCTTGCATTATGAATTTGTGGACACGGTAATGAATAGATTCTATACAGAATACTCAAAGAAATATTAGGCCTCTCACTACTTGGAGATATTTTGACTCAGTAGGCAAAGACCCCAGCCTTACTATTCTGAAAGCAGGACCTGATGAAGTTGAAATTCACTGAGTTGAACAGGAATGTTAAAAAGCAAACACTTGGGCTGTGATAATAGTATAGAACAAGTTATGGCATAGATTATCTCCAAGACAAGTAACTTCAAAGTTGAATCAATATGTCAGTTTTAACCTTGAGTTACTTCCTGAAATAATTTGGGGTTTTTTATCATTTTCAAATTACTGTAGATACTCAAACTAATTTTAGGTTTATTATCCCAGAGTCTGGGTTCCTATTAAGTATGCCTGTGGCAGAGTAACATTTAAATCATAACTACTTCCAAAAATCTTATTTTTTAGTGAGCACTCTCTCCTTTTTATACATTTCTCTCTTCTAAATGAGACTTTGAAACAAAATTTAAAATGAGCTCCCCCACACCATATAACTATATATATATATGCCATAAGAAAAAGTCTACCTTTTGTATCCTAGTAACAACTGCTAAATATTTTGATTTCTGAACTTGAGTAACTTTCACGATAACATTTTCAAACCAAATTTATAAAATACATTTAAAATTATCTGGCTGTTTCTGTTCCATGCCTGAGCACATGGAAGGACTATAACTGCAAGTTTAAAAAGCTATAACCCAGTAGATAATGTTATGTCTTGTACAATTTAAAGGCTCAATAAAAATATTTATTTTAATTCAGACCATGGGCAATATTAACATCTATATGCACATTTTAAAGAGTATGAAGTGTGTTTGTGTGTTTATACAGATAAAGTACCTGCTGAAAATGACTGAAAGTAGACTGTGCACAGGCAAAATGAAATACCAAAATAATTTACTGCAGTACAGTTTCCCTCATCACAATCTCATGAGATCTTTCTTTGGAGAAAGATCTTGTCTTGTGCTTGCAGCAAGGTGCTAAAACAGGCAAACCCCTCAATGTCTAAGAAATCATAACCTTCATGTCTGATAGCAATTTCTTTTTTATATTCACAGGACTGTCCTAAGCAAACTAGCAGCTGCAGTGAATCCTTGCAATGAGTGGAACGTGTGAGGGAACGTGCAGGACAGGTGGTGAACTATTCACATCTCATGGGACTGCTGCTGATTGCTGCAGGTTAAGTTTTGGAAACACAAAATATTTTCCTAAGTAGTTACTCTGTCCTCCCTGTCTTAGTGCCTTCCTTTCAATTCTCCCTTATTAACTACTCATCACACTATTTAAGGACATTTAAAGTTTTCTCCCTGCTTAATCTAGCTCATTGTTAAGAAGTCATTGCAGCCTTGTACCCATTTGTGGGGTAGAACTCCCTATTGATTACTTGCTGACTTCTCCAAAAAATGTGATATTTTTTCCTCATACTGCTCTCACTGAAGTGTTAAAGTAGAACTCTACAGGGACCCTTCTAAAACTAAGTCAATATTTCATTGCTTGATGACGTTCTGAATATACCACAATGACCTTTTTATGTTTCAACCCTAAGCTCTTAAGTTAGCTTCATTTTTCTGTGCTGGTACTGTCCTTGTGATTAAAGCAGTAGGGTATTTAGTGACTGTTTTAAATAGTAGCTACATCACTTTGCACTAAAATATTCCTTCATGGACATTCAAATGCATGAGTTGACAGCTAAATAAGAAGTGGGGTTTTTTTCAAATGCTGCTATAAATAAATCCTTTGCCTTCATTGTTGAATATAAAATTAAATGTAACTTTCTAAGTCATCCTATTTTGATGAATGTTGTATTATACCTGCAATTCCTTTCTAGAAAGGAAACTTTATAAAGATTTATATATCAAATACTGGGAGTAAGAAAGAGAATATCTCTTCTCAATATTTATAATGATATTCAGGTATATCTTTTTACAGTTTTTATTTATTATACAGAGACCCTGGCTCCAAGATTTAGCTGAACTTTAGAACAGGATTCCACCACAGCTTAGCTTCTTTCCCTGAAACTTTGATACTATGCAAGTCCAGCATACATACCTGAAGGCTGAATTGTAGAACACCTTTTACTTCAGTCAGGAGAACAGGACTACCTGAATTTTGCTTACTATATGAAATTATCATCAAAAAGGGGGAATAACATTGTAGTTGAACTGACAGAAAATTAAGTGCCCAAATGAATCAATGCAAAAAGATATTCCTGCAAGCAGATGGCAGTAGGCATGTAGATGTAGCCTTATGAATGCCTGCTCAGATCTTTTTGCAAATAGGGTTAGTGTGACTACTAATCACTACATTTATAGACATACCTACAATTCAAGCAAGAAAAAGTTTTGTCTGCTATATTTATGATTTACAGAAGCCTCTTTTTATTTTCTGTAACAAAGCTCTAGTTCTTAGTTGACTGACAGTAGCTGACAAGGAATAAACAGTCAACAGAAGTGCAGCTGTTCCAAATAGAAAAAAGTTTTTGTACATTCTTCTTTGACAGGGGATATGGCCAGCCATAGTTAAAGGACACCATGTCTGCAGACCTTTTTTTAAAATTACTCATTTTACTCAAAACCCACATAACAGCTTAATCAAATTTAACAACAGTAAGTGTTTGGAGTCAGTGAATGAGCTGCTCTTTAAGTTCCCTCTAGGAACTTCCCCACTGGAAATGGGTAGGTGTTTAAGAAAATGTTTACTTATCCCAGTATGTTCACAGGAGGTTCATCAAACATTAAACACTAGGAATAACCACTTGCTACAACTGGAAAGTGTATTTGTGAAAGACAATGAAAATTACTTCTACAGTGAACACTACTTTAATTTGATCCTTGTATACATGTTAAATTGCATTCCACAGCAGCTTTCTGTTCATTTCATATCACAATAAAATGAACACACCCAACATTCCTGTACAGCAGACATTGCAAATCAGAGCTTGTCCTGCCTTGAAGGTAAAACGTCCTTGAACAAAGCATTACTTTGCAGGGAAAGAACTTCATCTTTGTCCTAATAGATCCATTCTTAGTGTCATCAAACATTTCATGCTATCTCATTATACTCGAATATATATTATGTACACAAATAGAGTAATGTGATTGCACAACAAATAAAAGTCAAAATTAATTGGGGAAGAATGCTTAATAAGACAAATTTAAGAAAATTATCTTGAAATCCTTTGCATTTAGGAGTAAAATATTAGAAGCATAAATACAAAATCATAAGTAGAGTCTGAAGCAGAATAAACAGTGTTACAGAGGAGACCAAAACCCGAATAAGAGAGGACTGGATCCTACTTGAAAAAAAGAAATGTCATTCAGATATTTTCACAACAACATCATAAAAACAGATATTGAGCTGCTAGGGAGGTTTCAGCTGAAATACAGTGTTCAAATTTATCTCCAGCACTTGTGAAATACAGGCAGAGAGAAACAGTATATTCACAAGAAAAAACAGGATGAAAACAAAAGAATGAACAATGATAGAAGATTAAGTGACACAACTTTCATCTCGACAAGAGCAGGCTGACAGGAGATAACAAACATGCAAAAGAGCATCAGATGATCAGCTGTTCCCTGGTCCATCAATGACAAGAATTATTCATGTTAAGTGTTTGAAAAAAGTTTTATACCCTCTAAGTGTGCAACAGATGACAAGGGGAATAATCTCTGAAATCTTCATTCCTGGACTTCAGGAACAGCACTAGAATCTAGCAAAAATGAGTTTTGTGTATCTACTCCCTGCTTAATGAAGGACAATTGCTTAGAAATGGTCCAGAAAAGCTCCCTTCCAGCCTTGCATCTCACTGATTATATTGCAAAGCATCTACCTGGCAACCTTGATCTTTCGAGAAGATCTGTCACATTATGCTGAGGGACACGCTGAATTTTAGAAACAAATTATTTCTAAGTAATTTTAAAATCTGTTTTGACTAACTATGTCAGAAGCTCTTCTGAATACATAACCGAACACTTTTTTTCTCAGTAGCTCTTTGTCAATTTGTACATTTTAACCCTTTGGATTTAGTAAACTAATGGTACATATAAAAATAAATAACTGCATGCCAGTATACCTAAGTATAGAATATCCTGTAGGAAAATACATATGTTCTTTTTAACTGAATGTCAAACCAAAAGCCCTTAACTAAAATGAGAATGAAACTACTCCGATTTTGGACTTTAATTTAGCTGCTTTCTCTTGAAGAAAATTAGGGAGTCACAGGTTTTTTTTATTAAAAGTTGGTTCCTTGGGGGTAATAGAAGTTCCTTTGGCAGTATCATTTACAATTTCTTTGAAACCTCAAAATAGTATGTAATATAACACACTTGAGAAGATGGTTTTAGTATCAGCTATAAAATAAAAGTAGATGCATTTCTGCCATGCTCTACTTTTTCAAAGCTATTTAAAATTGATCCTTCAAAGATGGTTTGAAAGCAGACTGCTTCATTCTATTTCTAATAGTCTCCCATGAAATTTGGTGCTGCTTAAAGCATGAACCAATCCATTAAAATAGAGTAGGTTGAACCTTAAGGCATCACTATAAACAACTGCCTCAGCCTGATTCTTGGTGTTATTAAAAATGAAATAAATCTCTGAAACAGTCTAATTACTTTTACTATAATGAATAAATATACATTTTCCTTTGTACATTTGATTCCTTTTCAGCCCTTTCCTTCAAAAAAAAAAAAAAAAAAGAAGTAAGAAGAAAAGAAGATGGCATCTGCCAAGTAATAAACCCATAGTACTAACAGATCTAATATTTTGTAGAGAAAATACCATTCTCCTGAGGACTGCTAATTAATCAGTGATCATCCATTAGGCCTGAGATCATCAGTTATAACAATGCCACTGCCCACAGATGTGAGAAAATTATCTCTAATTAATCTGATGGTCAACTAGATCAAGTATCTTGATATAGATGGATAGATAGGTAGATAATTATATTCATTTGGGCTTGCTAACATAGTATGAGTATGGGTACTTTTTTTAACAGAAATGATAGAAAAATATGCTGCTTTATGTTCTCAACCAGGCCATTAATCTTCCTTCTAACATTTTAAACAAGTCTATTCAGGCATCACTTGTGGCCCCAATCCTGCCACCAGGCTGTTTGTAGCAGTCACACTGACTCACAGGGATGTCCCCATGTGCACAGACCCTCATCTGGTTTCCTCCTTTCACACTGCTCTGGTTTTGCACCCTCACTGTGCTGGAAAGCTACAAAGTCAAAAGACCTGCACAAGAAAGGAAGTGCAGAACACTAACACTGCACTAACCATAACCCATTTACAAACTGCTGCTATCTGCTATACCTTACTGTTTTGAAAAAGGTAAAGGTTTTTTCAATTTTGTATTTCAAAAGCCTAATTTAAAAGAGTTGCAAAGCCTTTTAAAGAGGCACCTCTCATTCTATTCCCCTCATGTACCTTTTTTAACACCCATTTTTAATTTTAACACCCAAAATTAATATTTATGCTCTGAAACATACTTTTGTGCTTGTATATATACTTAAAATATCCCTGTGTCTCTTATTTTCCCATTCACTGATTCAGCAATACTGTCAGTTTCTGATGATTTAATGTAGAATAGATGGAGCTAATTACAGAACACAAGACATCAAAAACTGTGGTTTTCTAAACTTTAATTAATTATGGTTTCACAAGCTGCTATTCACTGCAATCTAGGAAGTGGTTAGGTGTAGGGCTTATTATCAGTTTAAGTAAAAAGCCAAAGTGTGAGGCACTGGTTGCACCTGAATTTTCCAGCTCATAAGCAATATGACTTTCTGTGAACTGCAGACATTATGTAATGTGGGGTTCAACAGAGAGAAAGCAAAGTGTTTTGTTGCCTTAGCCTACTGGACTGAAAGATACTGGCTAACCACAAGTTTATCTTTTGACCAAGTCAGAAAATCTACTTCACAACCATGTCAGTGAAAATGCTCTTTTGCATCCCCAACAAAAGACCATCTCAGAAGTAAGCCAAATAAGAAGATAATTTAAGATGATATTAAAAAGATATTATTTACAAGCAATGATCACTGAATTTACATTGTGGTATGGTTTTTCCAGGCATGATGGATAAACACTGAAAGAAGAGGGAAAATAAAAAAGAAAAAAAAAAAAAAAAGAAAAAAAAAAAAAAAAAAAAAAAAAAAAGGAAAGAAAAAAAAGGGGCGGGGGGGTGGGCAGTGGGGAGGGAAGTGACTTTGCAAGGAACACACCAGTCAAGAACACTCACTGAAGAGATCTGCATGGCTAATTCTGGTGAGATTTCTCCCACCTGCCCTACACAGTGAAGTCCCATGAGATGATCTGTTTGATTAAATAAAAATAAAAACACATTCTGAAGGTTATGAATACCAAAAACAAAACATAATTGAGATGTTCTGCATGAATTAGACTTACGAAGCAACATTAAACAAGTTGAGTGAAGTGATTGTGGTGACTGCCAGGCTTTGCTGAAGGAAATCTTTGTCTTGTATTTGGGGAAAATACTTTCTGGTTTTGTAAATGTTTATACATTTTAGATATCTAATTGCCAAGAAGATAGTATTATCATGTTCTTAGCCTTCCTTCATTATTTACTATTTAATTTGAAGCTACTTTGCATCTTTCAGATTATCTGTGCAGTCCCAGTGGACAAACAAAGATTTGAATGAACAAATTAGGATGCATGAGCACTAACCACTTGGGGAATAGGAGGGAAGACAAATTGTCATTTCAAGTACATCACCATAAACTTAATGTAAATTGCCTGAATTCAGATGAGTATAAATTCCATTTGTAAGGTTATATTTCAGTTAAGAAGTCAGAAGAGGACATTTTGCTATTTAACAATTCAGGTTACATTCTCTTCTCAAACAATATACTAGTATTAGATATGGGTTACCTTAGCAACTATTATGTTATCAAATAGAATTCTGAGAAACTAGGATGCTTTAGTAAAACTAAACTAAAACATTGACAACTCTTCTTTTTTATCTCCTACAATTCAATTTCTCCCACAGAAAATTAAACCAATTTTTTGGGATAACCACTGACTGGAATCTCAGGATGAGAGTACCAATACTGTTTTTAATCTGATGAGCATCAAAGTTTAATTCCTGCAAGTAATCTCTACTCATTACTGAATCTGGTCCATGGTGTATAATTCACTTAATTAGGAGACTAGAGGAATACATAAATGCTGGGCATTAATCTCAGTTAATCTCAGTTAAACAATTATTTGTCAATTAATTATTTGTCAATTAATTATTTAATTATTTTTAAAAAATTAAAAAAACACAAAATCTATTTAGGATTTAATAATGTGACTATCACTGTGATGGTGTCATCATTGTTTTTCAGACTCACAATACCTAATAGTTCCTGTTTATTAGAGAACACGCTTGTAGTCCGGCGAGAGAGATGACCTGAAGATCAGGACACTCTAGAACACGTGCTTTATTGGTCGTGGGAAGACAGCCTGACTGAGGAAGGGTCCAGGGATCCAGTGCAAAGTCCAAGAGGGTCCGAGGGAAGGCAGGCAAAGAGGGGGAACTCTCTGTTACATTCCATTTTAACCCCTTCTATCGTGAATATGCTAATGAACATTAACCAATCACCTCTAGATACAAAACCTACAGAATCTACATACAGCCTATGGGAGCTACAACATTACAATACTACTCTACATACCAAAACCTGTGAAACCCACCTTATCTCTGATACCTGAGAAGGTGCAGCCCTTCATTCATCCTTTTGTCTTGGCAGGGGTGTCACTGACCCACCCAGCCAAGGCCTTTCAGCTGCTTAATCACCTTCTTCCTGTCCATGCTTACAGTTCAAACTTTGCTTTTATTTCTATTCCTCTTGTGGGTTTCATAGTTTTAGAATCTTTTACTATTAAATTATCTCTACAAGGCTTAGCTACTTCATCCTCCCCAACACCTGTTGAAGGCTATGGGAACTGCATGTTTAAAAATCTGTCACCAGTCACACTGTAAATGACAAAAGAAGTAGAAAACAAACTTCCACAGATTTCAAGACTATAAATTGGAAAGTATATGATTATTACTGAAATTTTAGTAGTGTTTTATATAAATAGAAACAACATTAAAATTCCACACAATAATAAATTCAAGTTGGTGCACTGTTAAAATAACTTTAAAATAAAATTATTCATCTGATAAAGCCCACAGGAACACGTTTTGTAAACAAAATTACCTAACCATGACAATTTGGCACTGTAGCAATTGCCAGTTATCACCCTTTGGGTAACTTGACTAATATTTTCTCTTTCTCCTCTGAACCTCAATATTTGGCAGAAACAAGTTGCCATCATTTTCCTGCAGAAAGAAAAACAGTGGAAATTGCCACTCTGTAAGAAGCCATGCCCTATGGCAGACTGTAACCGGGGACAGAACACTGTGCATGACAAAGTCAGAGAAGGGTAAAAAAGATCTAAACTGAAAAATTCACATGTTATACCCCATGCCAGATGTGTTGCTTCCTAGTTTTCTTGGGGGATTCTCTAATTGCTTGATTGCTAATGCTCTAATTGCTCGATTTGGAGATTACTTTTTGTAAGTATTTAACCAAGGGCAATGGAGAAGTCTTTCAAAAGTAATTGTACTCTCACAACTTATCAGGGAATCTAATTCAGAGAAAATTTAAGTACTAGTGTTATTAAAATCACTTTTCTCTGGTTTTAGATTTTCATGATGACTACACCTTGGTAGTCTGTAACGCTTTCAAACATGAACCTCAAAATTGCAGCCAGTTCTATCTACAAAGTATCCATTAGCATTTTTCTATAGCACTGGTTTAGTAAACCGTGGCTTTGTATGACTTGTTTAATGATGCTCCTTAGATGGGCATAAGTGTTTTAAAATTATCAACAACTTTTTCAAAATGGCCTGCACCGAAAAGTTAGTACTGTTCACACTTTGAGGCCTTGTAATGGATTGATTTTCCAAATTTCTTTGTAAATTGTAAGTTTCAGGTGATGAAATATCAAACTTTATAATGGAAATCTTAAGATCTTTTCCCTCTTTAACAGCAAGTTTGTTTCCCAATTTAAAGAATTGAAAAACTTTCTGAAAATTTTTAGTTATCTTTGTACTGTTAACTTGACCATTTCTCTTTGATTTTTTGGTGAAAAGCTGAGCTATACTCTGAAGTTTTTATACCAGCAAACAGTTTCAAAACACTTTTATGAGCCTTAATTCCACATTAATTTTGCATCAAAGATATACTGCTATTTTGGGCACCTAATTGCAAAAGGATTTTTTTCCTACTTGAAAGGTGCCTATGACTTTCTTAAGCAGAAAGGCAATTAAATAGAGTAAATACAGTATTTAAAGTTATATTGACATAGTGCAAACAGGAGGAGATCTATGACAGAACTTACTTAAACTTAAAGACAAGAATGCCAAACCAAAAAGGCATTACACAGATGACTTAAGAACAGGAAGTATTTTATTATTAACTTTTGATTACCCAGAACACCTCACACTGAAAAGCCCAAAGACAAATATGCACACACAAATCAGAAGAGTTCAGCAGATCAGAATGATTTTAGAAGATAAGCAAGGGCAAACCCTATTAACCCTATTACATATTAAAAGTTTACAGATATGTGGCTAACTGTCCTTCCAGTTAGAAAGTTAAAAATTATTTGGCATTTGATCCTTTCCCCTCAAGAAATATAGATGATGACTGAGAGGGTTTGATAATTAGGCTCAACTGAATTATCTTACTCTCCTTGGCTACCTAGTCATTTTGGTTCTGTCAGTCAGCAGGGAAGTTCAGGGTTGGTTGCACAGAGTTAGCAAAAATTTGTTTTCAAATATATTTAATCTTAGGGGTTTTCAAGCTTCAAAGACAGTGGCCTTTTAAACACTCACATGAAGGCACAGTAAGATAAATAGTGAAAATAAAACACTTGAAAATTCAAATTTAGGAATTGCATTTACTAAGCTAACTATTCACTAAACTATGAAGATACTGTTTTCTAACAAAATTTCCTTAGCACAGCATGTCTTTTTAAAGATAGTCATGATTTTTAAAGGGTGCTTGTCATACTATTAGAAGAATATTTGGAAAAAGAGATGTCAACCAACAAACTCTGAAGCTAAATGCTACCAAAAGACACCAGAGCTAGATACTGAACAATAAATCACCATATTGATTCAATTATCTACACCACTACACTGAAAATCCCCTATCCTCCTAACACACTCAGATGAGACCAAGAACTGCTGTAAGATATGTCAGGATAGAGTTATTGCAGAGTTCCCCCAAGAAACCCTTTTGCAGCAGAAAGGGAAAGGCTATTAGAATCCACCAATATCCACAGTGCCTGTAGGATTACATGCAGAATTTCTTGGAAAGGTGTGCCATCTGCTTTTACACCTCCACCTTTCAAGTGCCTTTAAACCTGCTCTTTCGTGCATTAAAACATGCCCTTCGATATGAAGCCCAGTGTTTTATTTCTCCTCGTAAATGATCTTTACTATTTTTTTCCTGTGATTTATTGCCCAGCTCAAAATCAGAGTGAAATTAATAGTCAAGCATCTGGAAATGTCTTTTGCCAAACAAACTGCCTTCCATTTCCACATGCAAGTTCTTTAAATTTCATTTTCTTTTTAAACAATTACAGTTCATCAACAACATTAGCCAGCTAGGAGCAAACATGGAAGCAGCCTTCTTGAATTCCTTGCCTACTTCCCTAGCCCGAGATAATTGCAAGAACAGATGTTGACTGCTTTGTGATTTTCTAGACTTTCCCATGAAAACAAAACAGAAAGCTTTTCAACAACAATCCTGGCTTCTTCAGCCAAACCTTTCATCATCATCATTAAAAAAGGTTTTGAGCACTTATAGAAGCTAACAAATGACAGCTCGTAATCCCCATCTGTAACACCAGAGGCCAGGTACTGCAAAGACAAGACAGGTGCAAATTTTGGTATTCCCATAGTGCTTATTATCTATCCCTTTTTAGAAACAAATGGATTTGTCTTAACACCACTACCAATATCCCACATTAATCTTCCCACAAGCAAACTCTTACCCTGAAGCTACTATACAGTGTTATTACTCTGTCAAGATTTTTTCTCCCGAATTTAAAGAGGTGCTTCTACCAATGTATGGAGCTAGATTCTGCAGTAAACCGTCCACAGAAGCTGCTCTGCAGCTGAGTTAATCTCAAATGTGTCCCCATCAGAGCTCTACCATGTGAAAAATAAATTAAAAAAAAAAAAAAAGAATTGAGAAGGTGCACTCTTTTATCTCTGCTTCTTTCATTTAATTTCTGCTTTTGCCTATTTCTACCAGAATCATAGTAAGAAAATTTAGCACAGTACACCCCGCTCTAATTAGCTACTGCCTGTTCTGCTGGGGTGAGGCAATGGATAGGATTGTGGCATCACTAAGACACTAATAATGGATAGGGACAGAACAGGAATGCATCTAAATTGCATAACTGAAAACAGTGGCAGTGCCTGAAACCCAGCATCAAATGTATATTTGCTTACCTTTTTTTTTCAGTTAGCAACCACGTCAGACACAATGTCTCAGTATTTGAAAGAAAACAAAAAAAAATCAGGACTGTGCCAGTTACACAGGGGATTGCTTTGAGAATGGGATAGAATCACTTTATTTTGGAATTTGTAGAGAAGCCATCAGCATGCTTTCTTAAAAAATGTTGATCCTGAAAATTGGAGAAGGGATAGTCAACTAGATGATTCTGTAGTACTTAAAGTATAAAAAATACGGGTTGCTAAAAAGACTTTGTGGGAGAGGAAGGTGGTGTTGAGAGTTCTTTGGGCTTTTTGTTTTGGTTTTTTGGGGGGGATTTTTGTGTATGGACTTTTGTTGCCTTTTTTTTTTTTTTTTTTTTTTTTTGTTCAGTTGTCTTTATTGAGGGGAGGACTATTTGGGTTTTTTAAACCAAACATATCAAGGGAAAAGTAGCTCATAAAATATTTAGTAAAGGATTAAATAAAAATTACAAATAATTGAGACACTGCATTCTTTAGGATAGATATGATCAATTAGATTGAACAAATAAACTTGAACCATGACTACAAAATAATCTTGAAAGACTAAAGGAACATTTGAACAACATTGTGAAATATTTCTGTTGAAGTAGCATCCAAAGCTCCAATTACATTACATCATTGAGTTTACAGCTGAAGAGTGACATTTTTATATACATACAGACTGCTCTTAAGTCACAGCCTTACTTGAAGTTTTTTTGTTTGTGGACCCTCATAGAAAACCTTGAAGTTTTTGAAAACAGCAAAGCACACAACATTAAAATTAACACTAGAACAGTACAAACAAGTAAATGATAGACCATGTAAAACTCATTTCCAAGTTAAATATGCATACAGAAACTTCTACACTGAAATGCTATGAGACACTAATAAAGTTTTTAAATACTAAAAAAGAGTCCCTGATAATATTAATATTCATTACTAAATGAAAATTTAATAAAAGCCTTTGGGTAAATTAAAGAAAATGAAGAAAAGTGAATCTCCCATGTATTTGAAATACTTTTCCAATACATTTTCCAAAGTTTTTCACTTTTTAGGGTATTTAATTGTTTCCACTGAATCCTTCTATCTATTCTAATCTGCTTTCAAGTGGAGGAGAGGGTTAATATGTGATTAAAGACATTATTTGGGACAAGGAGCAATAAAGGTTGCCTGCTTATCCTTAGCAGTCGCATTACCTCAGTTCTTGTTTGTAGTAATAATTTCTGCTTTAAACAAGTTGGCACAGAGTGTTCTAACTTGGACATAATGCTCTGGACAACTAAAAGGAGAGTACTTTTCACGAGCTCCTGTCCATGTCATTTGTTGTGATTGCCCCTCAATACTTTCTTTGAAAAAAACGGCCCCAAACTCAAAAATTAAAGAGTTTTACATAAGACTTATATTAATGTTCCATAAAAAAAACACACTTTGGTATTTGTTGAATTTTTTGAACTCCTGAATTTTTCAGGAAGAAAGCTTGCACAGAACTTGATGTAAGGAAAAAAAAACAAACACCAAAGCATGACATTTACAGTAATGCAACTGCATTTAATTTTGAAATTACTGCTACTTATTTAGAAATAAGAAAATTAGCTGATTTTTTATCTCTTGCCTCAGTGATACGGAATGTGATATTCAATAGACTTCTCAAATCAATGAATTTAAATCTTAGTTAAATATGTGATAAATTTGAAAAAAAAAGTTTAATCCAAGGAAACTAAATTAGTTTTTTTCCACAAACAATGAAACAATTTGTGATTCTTTTCAGCCTGAGCCACTGCAAGACTAACATCACACAAAAATACAAAAGAGATGGTTTATACTACATGTACCACATGAGAAACTGCATTCAGATTTTGGCCAAAGGGAAAGGAACTTTGTCCTTCAAAGTACAAAACTTGCTATCAGATAAGTACACTATTCCTTTTAAGAACTAAATGACAACACCAAAATGGTTCAAAGTGTCACTCCTCCTTTCGGAGTCTCAGGAAATCCTCACTGATACCTCAGGTTGTGGAGGTTAAGGATACATACACTCCTATGGACTTCCATGCAGCTCCATAATCTTGCTAGATTCCTGTCTAACCTTGTCTCTCTGCAAGTCTGCTTCACTCACACAGATCTTGAAACTTTTTATGATGTCCATGGGGCGGAATGAGATGTGGTCAAAAGAAAAAAAAAAAAAGGCATTATGGTTTCATTAGAAAGTTTACTTCAGAGACTCTTTTGCCTCAAAGTTTTTTCCCCATCACCCAGTTTAGCACCATGGATAATAGCCACTCTCAGTTTGTACTTTTTGGATTTTCTTGGTTAACTGAAGCATTTTACTCCTACCTATGTATTTTGGGGTAATACTTAATGTCTCATCTAAGAAATTATCTCATCTAAGATGTTAAGCAAAAATTTAATGCAAAATGGAATCTCCAAGGAAAGAATTAGTTCCAAAACATCTTTGATTTACAATGAATTTTTGCCACACAAAATAAAATTAATACATGGAATTTACACACTGGAGCGTCTTTATAGCCTGTTCAATTATCTAGACTAAGGTTTCACTGTACCTAGTCAATGGAAACTGTGAACACAGAGGTTTTGTTTTAGAGTCCTTCCCACCACATGAAGGATTTTCACAGCTCTTTTTCACTTCATGTAGCATTGCAAAGTGCTATGTAACACTCATCCACTCTCCCGATTCTTCATACCACCTTGGCTTGAAAAACCCTGAAATACTTTTATTTCTAAAATCTTTTGACCACTTCTAAAGGGAGTGTAGAAAAACCCTTGTTTAGGAGATCAATAATATCCTTTAGGATGTTTCTGGATGAATTTCCAGTTATTGCAGACACAGTTAAGCATCTCTTGGGCTTCAGCACAAACACTTGAGAAACACACCTGATTCCTGTGAAATCTGCAGACTTGTGAGAGAAGCGAAGGCAGGGTATGAGCCTCCCTCTCTGTTCTAGTTTTATGCACTTTTTAAAATTTTATTTGCCTATTTCAATCAACAAGCTCAATTAAAAAGGTTCTACAAAAAAAAAAAAAGTAACATGTTCAATCTTTAAAGAGCAAAGCTGAGCCATTTTGGACGAAATAAAGGAAGTATTATTAGATAGTTCTAAAAAGAATATCTATTTAACCTTCATTACTGCTAAAAGCAAGAGCAATACTAACAAAATCTCTGCATCAAAAGGGGAAAAAAGAAAAGCAAACCAAAGCAGATCACTCTCTTGGATTGACACTCATGTAGCCGAACAGGTACTGCACCAAAATCCCAAACCACCTGCTAAGTCACTTTTAAACCAGGTCAGTCTTTAGACAGCTTCTTGGAATTTCATCTTTGCTTGCATAAAAGAGGGTTAAGTCTGTTATTTTCAAAGATCTTTGGCATGATCTTTGATGACAAATGACATGCTACCATATGCCAAAAAAGAAGGGGAATACAGTCACCCCCAGCTTCAACTTTAACTGGAGCTGCTTTGTTCTGAGTGCCCTGAATAATTAATAACTACTTTGGCAATCAGTCATGCATTCCTTAATGGCACCTCAGGCATCAAGTATCCCATTCACCCGCTCCCCAACTAACAATGGACTTTATTACATCAAGTTTTCTCTGCCAAACTTGTAACTGACATAGTTTAAACTAAACAAGTCGCTAGGAAGACTGAGGCCCAAATGTATATTATAAGAGTTTATAAGATTTCCCTCAGTATCTTGTGGCAACTATACGGGGCAAATGAGAAAAAGGGGGAAAGAAATGAAATATGGAGTGTTTTTGCAATAAAGTTCTAGGAGGGTTTAGGTGGCACAGTGCTGCCAAAGTCATGACTTTTAATAAATGGATAGCTGGTCAAAATTGACAATCATCACTAGGCAGCCCTTACTGAATAAAGCAGCTCACCAGTAAGCACAGAGTAAGTGACAGGGCAGAGCATGAAAGAATGACTGAGAATAACAGCTGTGCTGAAAGGAGCATAATCGTTTTGGAATAACACAAACTATGTTTGCTTAATAGGAATAACCTTTTTCAACACTTGCATCCACTTCACGGTATTGCAGACAAAATTAACTTGTAACTATAAAACAGAGAAAAGAAAGTGGGAGTAAGACCAGAATTACAGAAAGTTCCAGATGCAGCTATGGTACTCAACTTAAAAGGGAAGACATTCAAATTATACAGCTCCAATTAGTTAGAATCTGAAGACAAGCATGGTTTTTTCTGGGGGAACATTCTGCTTGTAGATTTCATGTGCACTGCTTTTACGCAGTGTCTTCCAATCCCATATCAAACCTTTCTAAAGAACAATATTGCATCCACTGACATTGGAATGGCTGCAAGTCCTCTCTTTAGAGTGACTAAATCCTAGAAATAAAGTAGGATTTACCTTAGGAGTCAGATCAATAGCCATTCTCCTACTACTTATCACATGAAAAGTTGGTTTGAAATATAATATGCAAAGTAAAAAGAAACCAAACTTTAAAAGAATTATATATATATATACACACACACATATGCATATATATATATTTATATCTACACGATAAATTACAGCAGATGTAAACAAAGCCATTTCTCTTGCTCTTTAAAAGACCTGAAAATGTGTCCGGTGCCCCTCTCTGTGTGTGGCCTTCAAATACAGAAACAAGCTTGCACTGTTTTATTTCAGTTTTGCTTCATTTCTCCCCAAACAATCTCTCACTGCTAGTCTACCAGGCATCTCCCCCTCCCCATTACTTGTCAAAAAAAAAAAAAAAAAAAAAAAGAGCAAAAAGAATTAACTGTTTAGGACCAATTCATTGGACTGAATCTCTTAGTGAATCGGTTATGATTTTGCAAGAATTATTTAAAATTTAAGCTCATTCCTATAGCTGACTTTTTTTTGTGGGGATGTGGGAGGGGGGGCTGTAAATTTTATTTTCTCTTGAAAAGCTGGATAAGATAACTTTATAGTAGTAAAGGAAATTACTTTTTTTTTTTTTTGCATTGGTTTTCAATTGCTTTGGGTACAAGAAGCAGGTTTAATCCTGGAACTAAACAATACCTATTTAATTTACAATCTGCTGTCTGAAATGTGTAATTGTATTTTGCATGAATATTAGGACATATTTTTTGTCGAAAAAGATCACAGCTCTTTTAGAGGGAGATTTAGAACTTAATGGGTAAGCAGTTAGTATACTGCACATTTTGGGGTATTTATGACAGCAAGTGGGCTGCTCTTGTTCCTTGCATGTGTTAAGTGTAAGTATTTTGAACATTAAACCATTGTTTTGTAAGTGTTGGTAATTTATATTTTCTAAAGAGTTTTCCCCATCAAATATTAAGGAATAAACTCACTCCATTTGTACAGCATGACACAAAAAAATAATTATACATATACTCCTATTTTCAGGTGCCTTTGTTTAATCAGTTCCACAGAAATGGGATCATACATAGGTTAGAGAGGTAACAGAGCAGGTAGGGTGTAATACTAGAGCTGTGACAATGGAATTTGGCACCAGCCCCACAAATACATGTATTTAGTGGTTTTCTTTTACAATTTTCTAAAAGTAAACATAGTTATTACATTCTGCCCTCGGGTGTACCAAAGTTTAAACCTGGCCTTATTTCAAGTTTGGAGACTGACATTTTATTTAATTTTAAAGTTTACCATTATCGGGTCATAGTATTCTACCAACAAAAGTTATTCTAACTCATAAAAGAGTCAGAGATGCAGATCAAACCTTTAGTCCCTTTAGAAGTAGTTCTTCCTCAGGCATAAGTAGTTAAAGATATTTATAGGGAAACAACACACATAAATATATATATACACACAAACATCCCACCCCCACTACACTACACTGACACCATCATCAGCATGCTAAATATATTCTTCTCAATAACTGAAATTGTGCCAATGGGGAGAAGGAGCAAAAAATAGCAGAAAAATAAAGCCAGCCAAGTGCATTCTGAGGGAAGCACATGTCAGTGGGGTTACAACATGGATTCTTTTGATCAATTTTTTTTTTTTTGAGCTTGGAGATATTTTCCACCAACCAAATACCACAGACCACGAGACTACTTAGGAGTTTCAAAGTGAATTATGAGGAATGCAACAAAAAAAACCCTCCTTACTTTCTTTAAATATGGAATACCTATTTGAAAACAAGTCAACTCCTTGTTTTCCTCCATTTTAATGTTTCAGGACATTATCTCATCCTTAAAATTCTGTAAACATATTTTCGCTATCACAGATCTTTCATTTCATGAAAGCAGTAACAGAAAACTGTTGACAGTGAAATTAAGTCACATTTTAGACAATGACTAGTTTAGTATCAGTGACTTACAAGCTTTAAGCAACATTCAAGAGAAGTCTAAAGTACAGTTTATAAGGAAAATGCAGTGAAAAATGAATATTATAGATTGTCAGCTTTGTCTCCATAATAAAACTATCTAGAATCATAAGAAATCTTCTGTTTGGGAACTAGGTATAATCAGCTGGTTGAGTATGTCTAATAGCAGCTGATGAATAAAAACAGTAATCTCTTTAGCTTCTTTTTTGTAACTTCCCAATCCTCTTTCAACATCACACTGCTGATTCATAAACTGTCTTTTTCTCAAAGCTGGAATTCTTTTTTTTTTTCTTTTTTTTTTTTCCACACTACAGTATTAGGAATGCAATCATTTTACTGAATTTTCCACACAAACAACCAAGTCCACAACTTCCTAGTCCAGAGCCATCCAAAAAGAACCACAGGAACACTAAGTTAAAAAACAGAAACAAAATGTACAATTCAGGAAGACACATTGAACACTATTATTACTAAGAAATAAACAGTAATTAATCTTAAACTATTAAAAGAGTCTTTTGAGCTACCACTTCAAAGACTTTGTATCCTGAAAAGTTCCAATCTGAAACGTTACTTACTGGCATAAGAAGTGTATAATGGATGCAGAATCCAGGTTCAGAGGGAAAATATTCATCAGACACAAATCTTATTCTGATCTGGTTTCCTTTGGAGATTTGTCTGCTTGGCACAGTACTGGAACCACACCAGCGCCCTAAAACAGTGCCATCACTAGGCTCTTCAACTTCTACAAAGTCATACCTGAACAGAAAAGAAAATAAAATGTTTATTTACTGATAAAAATTCTATAAACTTTCTAATTTAACCAATAAACTGACTCTGCAATTTTTTATTTTTTTAAATGCTAAAAGTATGCAGCTAAAGCCAGCTATTTTATACTTAGGTCCCAAGTTGCTACTGACTTACATACATAATAAAATCATGCAGTGAGGTTAAAAAAATAAAAGCAGAATTAGCATTTTGAAGAGACCTAAGTGTATGGTCTTGCTTCTTGTACAGAAAGCAATTACCACATGTGTGACAGGGCAGAATAAAATCAGAGAAAAAAATTGCCAGAGTGGCACAGTAATTCATGCTGCAATGTCACCAGCAGAACACTGTAAAAAGCCACCAGTGAAAGTCTGGGGGCTTATTGGTAATGAAAACTTGCTTTCCTGGAATACCAGAGGTGAATAACTTCCTAAAGGTTAAGTTAAGGCTTAGGGAGACTTGGAAGGAATTTATGCATATCCCAACAAGACATTTGTTAAGCGAAGACCTGGACCTCACTGCATGTCAGAAAGAACCTGGTATTGTGGAAATATTGACAAGAGGCATATGGGTAGGGAACTCTGAGAGAATGAAACATATTAAGTTTGATTTAGTTTCATTGCTTTTAACATGTCGCCCGGGTATCCCTGGGGATTGGTGAACAACTTCAACCAGATCCATGAAAGTAACAGAGACACACCAGTCAATAGTCAATAAGCTTCAGTATGGCATACAAAGGTCCTCGTTTTCACTGGAAATGTTTAGGGGCTTCCCAAGTCATAAAAACATGGAAAGCCGCTGCTCTAGAAGGTACATCTGGTTTCAGAGCTTTAACCTGCTTCATGTCAGTTCCCCAGCCGCCCACTGACAGAATAAACACAAAGCATTTCAGCTGCATTCTCCCTGCTTCAGCTTCTGAATCCCCCAGAGCCCCAGTGGCAGCACAGCCCGGTGGTTGGGGAAGGTGAGTGTGTGCTGGTTAACCCAGGGCAAGCACTCAGCTGTTTTCAGCTGCAGCTTCCTGAGCCAGGCTTTTTTTTTTTTAAACCACAATTTGTATCCTAAGTATGAGCATAACAAACCTCTAAGAAAGTTTTGAGGTTTCTAATATTTTTATGTTCTCCTGCATGCGCAGTCATATATTAAATACATCTCACATAAATCTTCATTTGTAAACAGCAGAGTCTTTTTCAAGGGTACAAACAGTCCTACCTCTGATGATAGTAAAGGCTCGTGTTTTAAAAAACATGCACACACACACACTCTACCAAATATGCCAAACTATATTTAATGTGAAAATTATTACCTCATAAACATTTTCTACTAAAGCTTTTTCTGGATTTTTTTTCAGTAAATCTAATCTTTATAATGATTCCCAGTTCCCTAGTTAGACAGCAGGCAATAAATTCTTGTGTTGCATGTTTGTGCAAGACTGACTTGCACATTTATTATCTCCAGTTAAAGGACCACTATTTTTTCCACTTAATTAAAAATGAATGCAATGAATATGCTCATTAACTGTGTTCAAAATCCATTACTGCCATGTAGCACAGTTTTAAATCTTTGTTGAACTTATGATACTAATTACTTTATCATTATCTTTTTTCCCCCAAACACGAACTAATTCCTTTAACAGATCCACCAGTGTTTTTACTTTATGATCAGGTATACAACTTATTACAAAGGCAATGTGTACATTAATTGCACTAAGGCCTCAGGGCTCAACACATTTATCAAATTTATTTGCTGTGCTGAGCTTTTTTTTCTTTTCAAGATCATCTTATAAAATTTCTAAAGATAACTTTTTGTTTTTCAGTTAAGGATATGAAATAATTACCTACCTTTCTGGGTTTTAAAGAGTGAAATAAGCTAATATTTACATTTATTGACTTAGGTTTAAGATGTTGAGGGGAGTCAGGGGGCTTAGTGCCTCTACCTAACTTGCAGTACTTTTTATTGCACCCTTTGGTCTTCTGGTACATCTGAAGTAAAAGAGAAACTCAAATTCCACAGTTTAAATCCTAGACCTTTCAAATAAAAGCTGATTAATTCCATTAGGAGAGAGGTAAACTTGAGGGAAACAAATATTCTGAAAAACCAAACAAAATTCAGCTTGGATAATGACATTTTTAGCCAATAGCTTTATTCCTGTCTGTTATCTAGGCTAAATGTGCTACGAGAGCCTGTCAAAAAGCCTTCTGTGTGACTAAAATTCCTCTCATCACACATCTGGACTGATGTCTGAACTTTCTGTAAAAATAACAGAACGAAGTTGTTCAGATGCTTTAGCATGTCCATTACTGTGGTATGTAATTGTGCAGCTGATGTCACAGGGCTAAGGAGCAGCAGGGACAATACCACAGCCATGGAAAATTATTTCCCGATCAAGCGACGCTTGTACTTGAAACACAAGAGAACTAGGATAAATAACCAAGAACTGAGATGCCATTTTACAACTGCAATGAAGTAAAAAAATGTTAAAATTACACATGTTGAACTTTACCAACGTGTGTGCAAAGGAGCAAACACAAGCCTCTTTGAAAATGACTAAAGAAATGCTCCGGTGCTGTACCTGTAATATTTTTAAAATATTACTAAGTAAAATGTGTAGCAAAAAGGCAGTCCAATCTCCTTTCCTGGGACTAAAGATGCTCTGGCCTTTAGGCACGATGCCCACGATGCTCTGGCCTTCTGTTATACCTGCTGCAGAAGATAACAATCTTGTGAATGTGGATTGAATTAACAACCTGAAAAAAGACAATTTACTGGAAAGAAGCAAGGAAGCAACATGAGCAGCTTAAAGCTTCAACAGTTTTCCAACCAGGAAATGTATTTTCCAAGGGTATATGTTTTCCTCTCCTTTCTATATGTTTTTCTGTGGTTTATATGTCATTTCCTAAGCATATTCTGACAGGCTGTTTATCCTGGCTTGAAGTTTTGTGACCTTTCTATGGCTTCCCTCTGCCTCCAGAATTCCACAAATATATCAAAAAAATGTAAGAAGCAAATATCCACCAGGTAAAACCCTTTGCCTTATCAGTGGTGGTGGACCTTTCCATCTGTACACAGATGCATGCTAGACAAAAATCTAAAAAGCCCAGTTTGTGACAGGTGAAATTTATTCTTCCTTCTCCTTTTGATAAAACATGTTTCTTTTTTTTAGTAAAAAAATAAGACGTTTTTAAGAATCCCTACTGATTTTTTTTTACAGCATTTTGTGGGGCAATGTAATATTTCTATTCCAACTTGTTTTAAAAAACATAGAATCCCGAGGTTTTCCTGGAGTTGGCAGAGCACACCCACCTGCAGACCCAAAACATCCAAGGTTCCTCTGGCAGTTCACCAGAAAAACTGTTGTAAAATAGCACTGAAATGGTCTGGAGAGCTTCAATTTTGGAAACACGGAAATTAATAAAAACTGTCATCATGAAAATATAACTTTGATATTTTACTAATCAGAATTTTAGCAGCATCATTCTAAAGTAAACTTTACTTCCCTCTTCCAACTCTATCTGAAATAATTTTATTTCTGCTATTAAAATATGTGTATTTCTTATGGAACAAAAGACTTGGTTTCCATCATTTCACTTAACTGTGTTTTTGTACAGATAAAAGTGTGAGGTACTGGTGATACCTTACATAGTCTTGCTTCTTAAATCACTTTCAAATCACATCTGTGAGTAACAATATTGCTCCTTGTAAAATAAATATATTTGCCTATAGAGGAAACCAAGGCCAAACATTTAACTCGATGACATTTTTTTCAAAGCTCGGCAGATTCATGTTTATCTGAGAGGAAGAGCACTGGAGCATGACAGAGGCACTCAAATCCATGGTATCTAACAGCAGCTTTGTTATTCCTTGTAGGCCAATATCAAAGATGTATGATAGGACAAGAGGAATGCAGAGGAATGGCCCTTATTACAAAGGGCAGAGGGAAAATGGGAGGACCCCAAAAAGGAAGAAAAGGACAAAGTGGCATGCTGGATTAGAGAAAAAAAAAATGTCTTTCAGGCAAGCAACAAGCCTAAAGACATAGCAATACAGGCAAGCAACAAGCCTAAAGACATAGCAATACAGTTGTAAAAAGAAAAACATACTACATCATTCACTCAACAGGTGGAAAACTTTCTTTTTTACTACCAGTACTGCTCCTCTCACTGAGACAAAATTAAGTTTTCCTCAAAGACAAAGGCACGGACACAACAAAAGATACATCATGTGAGATGAAAATCAAAATGACACAAAATTTAAGTCATCGATAATAATGAAACTGCACGTACTTGTGCACTACTTTTCAGTTTATGCAAAATGAAATTTTAACTCAGGTATTATTTTTTTACTTTACAATGCTCCTGGGTCAGGCAGCACAACCACCTATTGCCCAATTTTGCAAGCTTCAGAGGAGCTATTTAGTTAATTCCATTGCCTTTCAAATACGTTAATTTACACCATACTCTTCTGCATTTGTTGCCAGACAGAAATATCTATATGGATGTCAGGCTGGCCCATTCAGTCCAGTCCCCCATTCAGCACAGAAGATTCAAGATTCCTAGAACTGAAAACCACTAGCAGTGCACATCAGTAAAAGTTTCCTATGAATAATGTCATTTGCCAGATAGGCAGCAGAGAAAAGAACCCAGAAAGCAGATTTCCTGGAGGTACAGAAGGGAGCTTGCACCTTGACTGATATGGTGGCTCTGTGACAGCACCAGGAAATACTCCATACAGGGTATAAGTTCAGTAAAGATTACTCTGCTCAACATCATCAGAAATATTTAACTGGGGCTCCTTGGAGTGACCGTAAAGTCAGGATAATGGAAGAAAACATTTTTCAAAAGCTAGCCAATATAGAATTTTTAATTATTTAAAATATTCCCTTCAGATTTTGTCTTTCCAATATGATTTTCCAAAGAAAGTTACAAAGAGTCATTTGACTGCAGTTCCTGAGGCTCACAACATGGGTAATTTACCCATAGGACTCACCCTCTCTAGGAGGATTTGGCAGTGTCTTCTGCAAGAGGAAACTCCTTTGGATATCATTACAGATCATCCAACAACTGAGAAAAGGCTTACGTTCTATGACTTCTGCCATGAAATCATCATGCTTGATGTTTTAACATATAAACAGAGAAAAGATGGAACACCAGCGATTTGATGGGAAATAAATTTCCATAGTAGTTTCTGTATTTGCTGATCTTATACACACTGTGTCATAACAGTCACTGGAAAGAAACAACAAACCCAGATCTAATCCAAATAAATAACTGATGAGGTCAGTTTTTGTACTCAGAAAATTATGTTTAATTATATACAAACATCACTTCTAGCAGCAGACATCACTTCCAGCCAACGAATGAGCATAAACCCCTCAAGTATCCTGCCGTGTCTACATTTTCCATGAAATAAAGATACTCAAGGTATAAACAGAGAACATTTCTAACTGCCATTCCCCAAATATGGACTGTAGTTTCTGTGCCAACCTACTTTGAATACATCTATTTTAGAATATGCAGTACTGCACATTAGGAACTGCCTTATGGAAACACAGATTCATTCACAAATGTTACATGGTTGCCATGGTTCTCCCTGTTTAATCTTTTCTCACACTGATTAATAACAGCCTGAGGCTTCTAACACAACCACACAGCTCTCTCTGTATTTCTACCTTGTTATTTAGGATACATGGGGAAAAAAGTTTGATCCTTAGATTTCAATTCTCTTCCCTTTCATTCACTGTAAGCCACTTTGATCATAAATATACACTTACCACACTACAGGTGGAAAGGAAAAACAAGACAGAGTTCAAACCCCCAAATTCTAATCTTCAAACATGCAAATTCTTTTCATGAAAATGATGTACTAGTTGTTTGATTTGAAGAAATTAACTGTTGCATTACCACACTCCAGTCTACAAGAAAATATATTTCCATTTTCTGTGGACATACACATTTTGCAAAGCGGCTTTTGTTCCTTGGTGAATGTATTTTGGCACTGCATGCAAAAATAAGAAGCCCAAAGAAATGCGTCTCTTTTCCCCAAAACTCCCATTTGTAATAAAAGTTTACTTCAATGCCAGTTAATAAACTGTGTATTGCTGAAAACATTTCCCTGATGACTAGGAAGTTGGCACACAACTTTATCTAGGAAATAAATCCTCATGACTGGTATCTAGGTGCACTGATAAACACTTATCTGCCTCAACCATAAGCACATGAATAACCCCATGGCCTCTGAAAGGGATGCCATGTAGGGATGAAGGGACAAGAATGAGAAATTGCAAACTAGATACATTGGTAAATGTACTTCAGGTTCTGAAACAAAAACAAATCTATGTTCAGACAGCAAGCTTTCAACTATTTAAGTATATATTAAACTACTGATACAGATTAAGCACATAAACAAGTAATTTCAGGAATACAGAACCACAGAAGTCAGCCTACACTACAAACTAATTCATACCCATACAAATTCTATTGATACAGAATTTCAAGCATTTGAATAAGAATCATAAAGGAAGAGACAGTATAATCCTGCAGATCAGAATTGGAGGAAAGGAAAGAAGATGCTTTCCCAAATTCTTGCCTTTAAAACACCAATGGTCAAATTTCTTAGAAGTTACCTATATTTATCCTCATCATATTACAGAATGATGGTATTCCCAATGCCAGCCAGAATAAGAAATATGTTTAGCTTTTTTAAAATACAGAATAAATTTGGTCCAAAAACGGCATGTTATGAGTAGAACAGACACACAAACCAAAAAAGTGCGTGACCTTTTATACCATTCTATGCTATCAGTATATATAAAGAAGAATTTGAGGAAAAGGGTGAACTTGGAAAAAACGTACACATACAAATAAGCCTGCAAATGATGCCCCAGTCCATGTACTTATTTTGGCCTTTAAATACAAAGAATGAAGTTCTGTGTAGATGAAGGTTCCGAAGATTTCTGACATTCACAGTTAATGTACTACACTTACCTTTTTCCCATCTGACTACAGATTCTCTTGTAGTCACATAAAATACAGTAAACGAAAAAGATTTTCCACAAAATTAGAAGTTACTTGGAAAGGTTCTTTTTCCAGGACTAAAAAATGGATAACATCTACATGACACCTCTTCCTGTACTGGTTCACCTCTGATTCTCTACTTCGTGCTATTCACTGCATATGTGGACCACAGATCTCTTTAGTAAGTATCCTGCAGAAGTTATGAGTTAAAGTAATAAGGCACACAACAAAAAGAAAAAAATGGTAACAGGACCACATATTCTTAGTGTTTTGTGCAGTAGTACTCCTATTATTTGTCCTTGTCTTCTGCTGTACAAGGTATTACCTGTATCATTATTATTTCTATCTTACAATAAAACATTGTGTGGAAATGAACACCAAAGTTCAGGGTCCAGCTGCACTGGACACTACACTCCCCAAAGGACTTCTGCCTTCATAAAAATGCAGCTGCTGTCTCTCCTCACAGAGCAAATCAGCTTAATAAGTGTCCTGCACTGTACAGTACTGCACATTCCAGATTCTGGAGAACTGAATGCCTTACCAATTTTTTCCCAGGACTCCTCTATAAAGTCTGGTATATTTTATCTTGGGAATTACAGTGATCACAATAAATCATGTGTTCCTACTGTACAGACCAACATTTTTTAGAAAACCAAAAACTCAAATGGACCTTAGGGCTCACATTTACAGCCAAGGCTGTAAAGCACTATTTCTGATCCACTATAAAATTTCTTACTCTACTCACACTGGGTCACAGTGGTCAGTGTATCTGTTCCAGCTTCTGTGAATCCACAAACACATTTTTTACCATTGTTTTCCAAGCAGCATTAGAAATATTTATTCTAATGTTCCAAAGAGTAATTTCTTATTTATGCACTCTCCAAGATATTCCAGGATATAAATCCTGGAATGCAGCAATAGCTCCAGTCAATGATGTGCAAACTACTGGCTAAGAAATTTCCTAACAATATTCAAAAGTATAGTTTTGGGTGAAAAAAACCCCAAAACATTAGGAGCATAAGGGGCATTTTTAGCACTGTGAATATTCTGCCAGGGCAGTGCAGGCTGCTTCCCTTCCCCTCCAGCAGCCTCTGGTATTAGAACACAATTACACACCTGCATAAGTTTCTCATGTTCCCTTCCTGCCCTCTTGCCTACTTCAGGGGAGGCTGGGCTCTATCTATGTTTATGTAAATGAAAACACCTTTATTTTCTTTAGCTCAGCAATACAAAATACATGTGGCCTCTTGGCAGCTACACCTGCACACAGGATTTACCAACCCAGGACAGACCAGTTGTCACAAAGTCTGATATTCTTCTTCAGGACAAGCTAGTAATTGCTACTCCAACAGAAGGTGAAAAAACCCTGTAATGTAACAGAGCAGCCTGAATGAGCCAGGAAAAAAAAAATATATTCCCAACCCTAGCAAGAGATTGCTTTTCACTTAAGGAGTGAAAGAAGTTTCCTCTCACCTCAGTTTTACTAGTTATGAACTGGTGGTCACAAAATTATGCAAACCTATTTTTAGCCCAGCCATAGTTTATGAATCAAAGGCTAGTCTGAAGAGATATTTCTTAATAATTGGTGCTACAGTGCTGGTCTCCCTCTTCATATGCTACTTTTAGAAAATGAGATGATCTAATAATTTTACCTTATAAAACCTCTATGATGCTCCCACATGACCATCTAATATTTTTTATAATAATGCATCTTTCTTTCTGCAGTTTCTGATGTACATGCATCTTCTCATCTGTCCTGATGATCAGATTGATGTAAATTGCATCACATTTTACTTCTACTTTATCCTAATGGAGCAGCATTGAGTGCAAGACTGGATTGTTACTAACATGTCTAACTGAAAATATTTGCTGGTAATGCTGTCAGACTGCAATGATGACATGTGAGAAACATAGTTTGTTAAAATGTTGATGATACACTTAAGGAATCAAGGAAAGCATTTTAGTGAGAGGGAGAGAAGAAAGGAGAGGGCAAGTGGAGAAAGGTAAAAAGGAAAAGCTGCACCACAGGTGAAGAAACACACTGTCCATCCAGGAACAGGACAGTTGGAATGCCTGCTATTCCTGTTTAATCCTGCTTATATACCTGACAGTGAGTAACTGTACTTAGACTTGCAGTAGTCAGAAAACATCAGGAAGGGAGTATATGCTATACTTAAACTGGCATATTTAGACACTACAGAGGGTAACTTTAGATTATGTTGCTGGGCCTGACTCTGCAATTTGCATTTGTCTTGACATCAGGAGATAAACTGAGCCACACCAGAAACTACAGATACAGGGTGTATCTGTGTCCCTGAGCTCAGGTGGTGATGGCTCACAGTATGTTTTTCTGCCCCTGAAAGTAGAGATTTACTTCTATATTTTAATAACTAGTAGGGTGAAAGCAGGAGAACTCCATCAATAACAGCTGTTCCCAGAGCACCCTAGAAAGAGGCAAGACCCAGCAGTTCCACATTCACATTTAAAGAAAATATCTTTGGTCTTCGCTATTAGAAACACTGCCAACTACGGTAACATAATAAAACAATTTTAGAAGCAATAAATTAGGATTAGGACCCTTTACAAAAATATTTTGATAGTGGGGACACAGTTTACTTTATTCAAACAGCTTGCTTGAGATTGAGACGACCAGGAAGAAATTTTAAGGAGTCTAAATTTTTTTAAAGTCAGTTACTGTAGTCTCTGGTGTGAAAAAGGAGTAAGGGATTATGTCAACTGCCCACTTATCAGCAATCACTCTCCTACACACTCATCTGGGCTGTGAAAACAGGTGTCAAATTACTTCCAAAATAATATCTATTATAGTGTCCTCTAGAAACAAAGGATACTAAAAATGAATACTGCATTTACTGAAATTGAGGGAAAAGCTGATAGGCAAGAATGCAGGTCTCTGGGTTTGTGCAGCGTGCCCTTCTGATCACATCACCTGTGCTCTGCTGTCCTCCCAGTCTGCTCAGAAAAGCACGTTTCCTTTCTAATGTTTCATTCTGATTTGCTTAGAGAATACAATTTTCCGGCTTTAAGCCCTTTCTGTGCAATAGAAGAGCTTACTCTTCTTGGAGCCCAGGAAATGTGTGTTACAGAGTAGCCTCAGTTAGAATCACACTGAGCTTTGCTTTTCTGATTTATTTTTATCATCTTCTATTGCCTGCAATATCTGCTTCGTCACACATGTAAATATCTTATCATGAGAATGGTATTAAGCAGCTTTTAATTAGTAGTAGAGAACCCAAAAGAAAGGATAGACTTCTGGATACAGTATATACTTCTGTCACTCTGAACAGTGGACAGTAGCTAAACTGAAAGGATGGGACCAGCTGAAAGTTGAGTTAATGTTCGAATTACGTGGAATGTTTTTTCTGGAATCATGCAATATCCAAAACCAGATCTTTCTAAAAAAAACCCAAATAAACCAAACCACCAAAACCCAACAAAAAACCTAAAAAATATCCCACTATAGTTTTGTTCAATGAACTCAAAATAGAGAGGAAACTGATTCAGGTATTTCTTTTTATGCAAAAAAAAGAAAGTGTTTTTTCTTTAAAATACTAAGAAAGCAGGAAGCATAAGTTTGTTGGATTCTTCATTAGAATTCTATTCATTAAATTAAAATAATATTGTTACATATCAAATCACAAGAGAAATAACCTTTGTACTATAAAACTATTTTCTTTACATATAAAAGAACAATTTTTAGATAATCAGAGGACTCTGCTTCTGAATCAATATTTCTTACAAATTTTGACCCCATCCCTCACTCTCATCCTCCATTTATCCTTTTAGAATCCAAACCTCTCTTGTGCCAGCACTGTTTTTCAGTTGTCTTGCAAATGGATCAAACAAATAAAAATTAAAACCATTAAAAACCACAAACATCAGAAGAAATTACTTCATCAGCCTGTATTAACACAAGTTGTGTTTAATTTTCTATACACTGTTTGAAAATGCCACCTTTCTGCCACTGATAAAACATCAATGCTGCAATGGACTGCAGATTAAATTAGGTACTTCATACTAATACTCTGCCATCAGTTTTTCAATTAGACCGAGGCACTTGAATGCTAGAACTCATCCCAACCATTTAAATTATAAGTCCCCCTTTCAGACTTTGAATAAAAATTATTAACATTGTTAGTGTCGGGAAAAAATTAAATATTTTGTATTGAGGAATGAGAGTTCATATGCTTTTTATAACCCTGTATAGTAATCAATCATTCCTTTCCAAATGGATCTGAGACACACAACAGAGCTATAATAAATTTTAACTCAGTTATGGTTTCATTTTTGCAGAAGTTACAGCCAATTATGAGACACTTCAGTATCATTGATACATAGAGTCATCTAAACAGAGCCCAGCTCAACCATGTGTCGAATCTCACAGAATTACAGAATATTCTGAGTTGGAAAGGACCCACAAAGATCATTGAGTCCGACTCTGACCCTAAACAGGACCATCCCCAAGAGTCACATCCTGTGCCTGAGAGCATTGTCCAAATGCTTCTTGAACTCTGTCAGGATTGGTGCTGTGACCACTTCCCTGGGGAGCCTGCTCCAGCACCCAGCCACCCTGTGGGTGAAAAACCTTTTCCTAACACCCAACCTAAACCTGCCCTGACACAACCTCAGGCCATTCCTCTGGGAACCATGGTTGGTCACCACAGAGAGAGATCTCTGCCTGCACCTCTTCCGCTCATGAGGAAGTTGTAACTGCAGTGATGTCTCCTCTTCTCCAGGCTGAACAGACCAAGTGTCCTCAGCTGCTTCTCACACAGCTTCCCCTCCAGAGCCTTTGCCATTCTCATGGCCCTCCTCTGGACACTCACGAACAGCGCTTATTTTTTTTTTTTTTTTTTTTTTTTTTTTTTTTTTTTTTTTTTTTTTTTTTTTTATTGTGGCACCCAAAACTGCGCACAGTGTTCAAGGTGAGACTGCCCCAGAGCAGAGCAGGGAGCAGGACAATCCCTCCCTTGCCCAGATGTCCCTGATGCCCCCCAGGACAGGGTTGGCCCTCACGGGCTGCCAGGGCACTGCTGACTCACGTTCAACTTGCCATGGAGCAGGACCCCCAGCTCCCTTTCCATGGCACTGCTCTCTGGCATCTCATTCCCCAGCCTGTCTGTACACCCAGAGTTGCCCCATCCCAGGTGCAAAAGGCAGCACTTGCCCCTGCTGAACATCATATCATTTGTGACTATCTCACAAGAAAACAGGTGGTTAAGATTCAACATACTGAAATTCTAAGGCAACAGATGTAAGAAAATAATTTTAAGGATTAGTCTGCAATATAACTTTCATCTCTGTTTTCAAGATTCTATGGGTTTTGGTACTCAATGTTTTGGGGGTTTTCCCAGTTTGAAGCCTTAAAATTTTTGGGAACTCTTTTCTGAATTCTCAAATAAAAGTAGCAGCAGCAACCCCTTCGTCTTCAGAAGTATGTGGGGAAGCAGTAAAAATCCCAGCAGCCTAGCTACTTAGCAACCTGAGTCACCATGAACACTGTCTGCACTAATTCCACTTTAAATACTGAGTTCACTTAAAGGTCTTTATCCAGTTATTCAAAGCCAACTTGAACTTTGTACTTACTCAGGAGATAACTTCACCCTCTGTAACCACAGTCAATGAGAAGAATTTAACACTGATAGCAAAGTCAGCCCATCAATTGTGTCCAGAGAACAATTTTCTTGCAAACTAGACCTAGATTAGAAACTTGTTGCCCTCAAAAGCCCCAGAAGTAATACTTACTTTATGTGAAGAGTTATATTTCTTTCACAAATCCATGCTTGTTATTAGTGTGGTCTTCACACATATACCAACATTGACTCTATAATGCACCCCAGGTACAACAAGGAAAGCAAACTTTTTTTCTTCCCTAGGGAGCAGGGCATGGGATGGAATTTCCTCTGAATAAAAGAAAATGATGCTGACATTATCCTTTCGTGCATGCACTCTCTTGATGTTGCAAGGTGCTTCCATGAAAAGGGGCAAAACAGAAGCAAAATTTCTGTTGATTTTTTTTATTCAGGCACTAGAGAGTCACAGTTATGCATTCACATTTTACTAGACATTCAGATTTGTAATAATAACAAGAAAGAAATCTCCACATGGTGCAAGTAACTAATTGTGTCTTGTATTACACAGAAAGGTCTCTGGAAAACTATGCAACAAAGTGTTTAGTCTTTTTATTGTGTTTACTATAAATTATCACTGTCTAGCACCAATTTGAAACAAATTATGTAAAAAAAAAAAGAAAGAAAAAAGGTTGCTAAGCAAATATTTTCCTTCTTCATAGCCAGATGAAAGACAGTTGTCTGTATGTTTCCTCTTTATTACACCATTTTCAGTGTTGTCACACTAAGCCAAATCTTCTAATTCTTTAATTCTTATCAACAATTTTCCTAACAATACATTAATTAGGAACACATATGACTGTTGAAACAGTCTGGGTTACAGCTTCTACCACAGAATCTTGATGTTCCATGAATGGAAGGAAAGTAGCCTTAGGAAACATGAAAAGGGGAGGTAAATTTAACACATGTGGCACTAAATAATAAGGAATCATCCTAAGAATCCTCAGAGGAAGAGTATTTCCAGGATTAAAAATTAAGTATTGAATTTGACAGGAAGAGGAAAAACAGTCACACAGATTTTGCCCTATGTTAGCATTGATGGCTGCCTTCAGCTTAACTAATTTTCTGGATGAAAAAGTTCTGCAAATTGCACATATCAAGTAGGCAAGTTTTTAAATTTCTTTCAAAACATTATAGGTTAATACTTTACTTTTACATGTAAAGGAACAGATTCACATCTGCAGGTGCTAAAAGCCTCCCTTCCCCCAACAAACAAACAAACTAACTATAGTTGGTAATTTCAATTATTAGAGGGCTAAAGAAAGTTGGAAATTAGTGTAACCATCCTAATATGATGATGCTGGTAAAATGGTATTTATTATTCTACTATCAGTTATTTCCACAGCTTTTTACTTACATATTTTATCCTTATCACCCTATCTACAGTAATTGCACTTTGGATTTGTGACACATTTCTGTGTTTTATTATATATAATAAAAGTCAGACTGTAATCATCAGATGATTAGAAAGAACAGCTGCAGCCACAACTCAGATGAACAACTAGAGCCACTCCATGCACAGGAGAGAGCAAGTTTGATACCCTTTCCTATTTCTGCCTTGCATTGTAATGCTGCAATTCACATAATCAGACTTACTTTCAAGGGCAATTGTAACATCTATGTTCTCACTGGAAGAAAGATAAATCTATGTCTTCCTGTCACAGAGGAGTCTGTCATAAAGCTGTTATCGCTTCATGTTCTTATCAACAAAAAGGAACAAATTTGAACAACAAGCAACAGCTGAGCAGAAGTCAGTTTTTGGGCAAGAAGAGTTGTGGCAGCTCCCTGGCAAAAGGAGCTGTCTGGCACAGAAGAAGTCTAATAGCTTTATGATTAAAACAGGATTGAGGGGCTAGCATCATGAAAATTATGACCTGTCATATCAGCTACCATATCAAGAGCAGAAAAACTGCATTTTTATTTCGTCAGAAAGGGCAGGCATACACAAATTTGTAATGTCTCTGCTAAAAATTCACTGCCACTTCTCCCACTGCACAAAACACTCAAAGAGTTACATACCTCTCCTTTTTGGTTGGTTTGAAGGGGAATTTTTTTGCTTGTAACATATTTTTTTTTGAGGTCACAACTGAAATCAAACAAGTGTATGAAACTGAAATTACTGTAATATTGTGGAGATTTATATATCCCTACTGTCAACCAAATAACCTAAATCTCTTCCAGACATATGCATGGATCTAGTTTCCAAATAAAGCAGAGTTTCTCTTCACTTTGGAAAGGACACAATGCAATTCTTAACATTTTGTCCATAGGAAGGATGAAGTGCAGATGAAGTACAATTATTGTAAAAAAACAAAACAAAACAAAAACCCCAAAAAACCACCACCAGCAACAAAAAAACCAACCAAAACCAATGAAAAACACTATCTTTGAAGGAACGCAAACATGATGGGCATAAATTTAAAGTCCACCACCATTGCAAAACCAGGATAAAAATCACCTGGTTAGATACAGGCAAAATACCAGAATTTTATTCTAAAACTTCTGTAATTTAAAATTACACAGCAGTCATGCTTAAGACTGTTGAGAATTAGCAGAACATGCATGTTAATACTGTTCCAGGTGAGGCTGAGTCAGAAGGGCTGGTCTTAAACATAGAATTTGTTGTAATGCAAATTTGCTACATTAGTAAGTACTCTAAATTGAATGGCAAGTAAAAACCCAGAGGAAAAAAAAAAAAAAAAAAAAAAAACAAACACCAAAACAAACCATGCAGGATCACTTTGACTTGCATTTGGGAAAATATTTGAAGTAGAGGCTAGACTGGTACCTGCAGAATATCAGAAAAATGTGATATTTGCTCTGGATGAAAAGACTTCATTGAATAGCTTGAAATGTCAAAACTAACTTTGAAGAAATTGGAATGTGGAGGTCAGATACAGGAAAAAAACTTGCCATAGCTTCAGGATACATCCATTACATTTTTTAGTTGCCACTCCTATTATGTTCCTGTTATAGAACTATGTTAATCAAAAAACACTTCTACAAATGTTTGAGCTTTATTTTTCTCCAAAGCATGAGCAAGATTTGAATTACTATGAGATTTAAAAACTGTTAATTATCTTAAACTGATGTACTCCAGAATATACTCTCATCAGCCCTATGAGCTGACACCACAGGGCACCACAGTCTACAGAGATGATGGAGAAAGTTCTGACATTACCCAGAATGAACACCTTAAGAAAAGGTAGAGAGACTGAAAGCTGTGACAATGACCTCAGCAGGTAACTCAGGTTGTCTCATATGGTATAGAAGAGAGAAAATAATAACCTGATACACAATGTACACTACATAGAAAGTCTAACGTTTCCTGGCTGCAGTTTTTACTAGTTTTTACTTAGTTTCAGTCATATGTCAGAGCTAAAGGCACAGAATTATAATAGATGAAACTTCCTGTGATGTTTCATTCTGTCCTTCATCATATAAACTTGCTTCTGGAGAAATCGCTGAGAACTCTACATCAACAATACTGATCTGTGTGTTTCAAGATGGCAGAAACACAGTACAATAATAAATACTGTGGGATGTAGTCAATAAAAAAAAACACCTTAGTTTTTCTACAGGAATTATTGGAAAAAGTATAAATCATTTTATTGTAAACTCTAAGTGGTAAGAAATGCAAGACATAACTCATAAAGAGATATTACTCAAGTAACTGGTAAATTACTTGACTTGTTTAGAATTATTTTACATATTTAATGTCTTCTTTTTTTTAGTTATGTCCTCAATTTGTTAGTTCTTTATACCCCCTTTACACCAAACAAGGTGCAACTTCTCTTCCTTTACTGAACTTGCTACTAAAACAAAAGTTCAGAGGAATCCTAGAAGAATCCTGGCTAAAATCAAAAATACAAGTCTTTTTCAGAGAGAAATAGAAATCTCTTTTTAATCTTCAAAGCCAAAAAACCCAGTATTTTCTCAATAGGACACATGTCAGGAATTGCAGTCAGACAATTTCCTGGTATCCCTGCACAAATACAAGCATGCTAAGATTATAACTGAGTGAAGATTATGAGTGACTTATTACTGTTTCCCAATTTGTCAGTCCTTTTGTATTTAGCACACTGTTGACTTAAAATAAATGTACTCCAATTAAAATACTATTCTAGTTATAATATTATAAAATATTTTAACGTATCTTACTTCTCTTTTTGCAAGTGGACGAATGAGTCACCCTACCTGGATTTTCTTTCACTTGCCACTTCACTCTGCCATATGCAAAGAAAAGAAAAAGCAAGCTAAGTTTTTACTTAAAGACTTATTGTGCAAAGGGAGTGCACTCATTCAAGCAAACATATATGTTTATAGTTGCTAGTATAGTACTGACATGGCCTTGCTAATTACTTCCCCTAGAATTATGAAAGGAAGATATTTATCTATCTGTTATAAACACCTTCTACCAAATCAAGGATAAGTGCAAAAATAACCTCTAAAAATACAAATTTGTTATCAAAAGTTGATACAAGATGTAAAACCAATGGAATAACAGTTAAGTAGAAAAAGCAAGAGTCAAGTCAAATAGGTACCAAATATGTACCAAATATGCACACAAAAATAAAAATCAAACCAGAAAAACAAAACAAACAAAAAATTACTTTGAAACAAAAATCTTGTGTAAAGTACCCCTCCAGGAATGCATCAAAGGAGAATATGCCATTTAAATATGTTTCCTACTACCTAATTTGCTGAAGAGTCCAGACAATGTACCACCATTCACACATCAGGACTTTTTATGATGTGTTGCTGCAATGACAGATACAGGATACAACAGTTTAAGATCTCTCCTCTTTCACCCTCCCACAGGAAATGTATGTGTCATTGTGTATGTCTACTGCCTCACAAACATCCAAAACTTTATCAACCACATGGCTTCAGAACTACATCTGTGCTGATGCCTGTTGTGCCACAACTGTTTCTCTCCCAAATGACAAACCCTTCAGCTGAGAATCATGGAAGGAAACAGAGATTCCACAAGTCCTTCAGAAACCTTTGCCAGTGACTGAGCACACAGATACTTATTGAAGTCAGGGAAAAACAATTACCAATGAAGAATGTCAATTAGCCCAGTTTAAGTGCTGTTTTTCATAGATAATTTGACAATTTTAGGCCATTAAAATATTGTAGAGTAGTGTGTGGGGGTGTCTTAAACAGCTGTCTAATACTTTGTGTCATGACCTGAATTCTGTTTCAGGTAACTTACTCACCAAAATTTATTCTGTAAAAATTGAATATTCGTAATTCTAACATTCTGTCAAGAATATTTTCCCAGATGTCAAAACTTTTACTTGAGAGGGAGATTAAATATATCACATTTTTGTGTTGTAATATATATATGGCCTAGATACTGAATGCAGAAGTAAAAATGGGAGCACCCCAGAGCTTGCAAGCATGAAAACCTCCTCTAGCACTATAAAAGAAAATCATAAACCAATACTTTAAAAGATGTATTTTATAAATGAATTAACATGCAAGTGCCGATTTTTGCAAAACTCAAGCAATACCTTTTTTCTTCATTTCAAATCACCACCTTTCAAAATTTCCTAATTGAAAGGGAAAGTAACTTACTTGCAAATGTCATCTTCTGGGTCCTCAAGCCCAAATCTTTCATCAAAAGTAAGTTGTATCCACACGTTTTCATCAAGTGCTACTAATCTCCACACTAGCACAGTGTTGCGTGGGTATGTGTGTGGAAACTTGGGGCTGTGAATACTCCCATTAGTAGTCACAGTAATTATCTTCTCATGGTGAGGGTCCTGCACACCTACAGGAAGGACAGAAAAGAGGCATCAATACTCATTCCTTCTCCTTTACCCAAAGTGTTGGTATAGTATGCACAGATAAAGATGCTTTTGTTTAATTTGCTTTTCTTCATCTGGCAAGAATTTCAGCTTGAAAAGTCCATGCAAGAACAATAACGCAAGAGTTCTTCTAAAACCTGTATATTGTCAGATTGATATTTCACTCAGTAAATGATGGGAATTCTCAGAGGTGGCTATTACTAAATTCTGTAATGAAATAAGGTTGTAGTTTTATACTGGAGATTTAATAATACTTTCTTTTCAGCTGTTCATTGTTTTTTTCAGTTGGATATTTTACCTTATTTTTCTGACTTTTCTTTATAAGCAGCATTCTGATGAACACCCATTTGAATTTATAAAAGACATACATACTTCAGTCTACTATGAAAATAGACACTGCAATTGTACCTTAATATAGCTACATATAAAGGTTGACAGCTAAATGAATGTAGGGCAAGAGAAGAAGGCCACAGACACTACATTGCTATTTTAAAAGAATCAATCTATACTTAAATATAATTTAAAGTCTGATGAACTTTTGCCTTCTATTCTTCTGGACTTGTGCCTTCTACTTGTGGTATGAAAATGGTAAATTTTCCTTTAAGTAGAATGGCTGCTTATATCAAACTAATGTAGCGTGGTCTTGCCAACATCCACACACACTTGCAAAGGACTGACTGCAGTAAGAGAGGACAGCATGCAATAATAAGAAAAAAAAAGGCATGAAACCAGAATTCCTAATTTAGATACTTCACTGGGGTTTTGTTAGCTGAGTCACAAACATTTTTCTATAATGTACAGTCTGTCAGCTGAGAGCTGCATGCTAAACATGGGAGCCAACAATAATAAAAATTACTTTCCCAGAGATTAGTGCACCAGAGTGCTGTTTCCAAAGCATTCAAAGGACCACGATTTCAGATAAACATGTCAAAGCGTGGTATCTGATGACACTATACTTAGTGACACGTTTTGTCTTTAAAAACACAAACAGGATTAAAAACCGTGATATATTTCACAACATATTAAAAAGTGTTTTCATTTGCATCATCAGGGCACTGATAACAACAGCACTGCAAGTAAGGATCGTAAATAGTCCAGGCATATCAAATTGGAAGGCAATAAAAAGGGGGAAAGGAATGAAGAGATATCTACTTATTTAGTGAACTGCATCTCCAGTACCTAAAATTTTTCCCATTTGTAATGGAGAAATATCTATTTGCTTTACACACAACAGTGTTACATGAACATATCAAATTCCCCCACACACCACTTGCTCCATTTCAAATATTTGCTTTTGCACAGTGGAATTTATTCTCTTACAAAAGAATTATTTTGCATGACTACAAAGACAAGTAATTGCTGTCACTGGAGAATGAAGCTTGTTATTTCTCTTCAGATAAGCTGCAATATTCCTTTTTATCTGTTATACAAATTTTTTACCAGTGTATCTCAAAACTCTAGCCTTTTTCTACTGAAAAAGGCTACTTTTCTACTGAGTTCATTCATGGTCTGAAAATTGCTTTTGAGTAGACTGTGTGAAAAGCACAGCTGCCTGTGCATGGCTAAGACAAGACTATAGTTTTTGTTTTTTGTGGAATGACTTTGCAACTCCTGGCTTTATTTTAGGTATAAATCAGTCTAAGTTACACTAAAAAGGCAGTAACAAGCTCACTCAGATTTACAGCAGTCAGCTGTAGAACTCCAAACCTATATACATAGCTGCTGTCGTCTGTCTGCCTTTTTATGAACAACCATCCTCCCTACCCTCATCCTGATGTCCCTCCACTGTCAAGAAAACAAAAGGAGAAAAGTAGAAAAAAAATATTACTGTACAAACAGCATTGAAAAACTCTGAAGCATCAGTTTAGGCAAAGACTGAGGTAGACAAGGCAGGAGACAACTGGGAAAATGGGGACAGAGAAGGACCAAAACAATGTATTTGCATCTTCAGTAAAGAGCCTCAACAGACAAAGAGCAACTGAGATCATCTTCAGGAGAAAGTCCTGGAAATGAGTCAAACTAGACAGGAAAAATCCCTGAGTTGACCTAGAGATATGACACGGTATTACACTTATTAGGAAAGGACGGCACAAGCCTAACATAGCCTCAAGTTGAAGAATGAGTCGCCGCAGTCGTCTTTGATGTGGTACAAGATGCTATCACCAGATTTATACATCCATCAGTGCAGAAAGTCTGCCCCTGAAAATTACAAGATTCCAGGCATTCTGAAAGCAGGGCAGTGCCTAGCCCTTCCACCAGTGTAGTAATGCAGATGAAAAACCACAGTATCACCAAACAGATCAGTAGATGCCACTGTAAACTGAAATTAAACCCACCGACTAGACAAGCTCATTCCTGCCTACTTCAAAGTAAGTCTCTTCCCCCATGGGCACAACACATTTCACAAAGATCAGCACTGACACTTTTTAAATATAGCAAATACCTCTTTCTTAGTACATTGTAATCTCTACATTTTAGCAAGGGTCATGGTTAAAACTCAGACAAATTGCATGCAGTTCAGGAGACAGAAGGGGAACTGCAGAAGGAGAGAGGAGCACCATGGGTGGAATAATGACCTCAGCACTGATTCACTTAAAAGGTCACACAGTACTGGAAAAATTAGTTTCTAAATCATTTTGTTAAAACTACAATTATTCCACAACAGGATAGTAGTACTGCTAATCACACAGTCTTAATATATATTATTTGGATAATTTCATCTGATAGCCCTAAATTATGAAAAACAACTTTTGGGCCTTCAGAAAGAAAATTTGCTAATGTGTCGCTATCACTGCTTAAAAAAATAAAGCCAAATCCAAACATAAAAAAAGTCTGAACTCCAAATATTTACCAATAAACATTCGAAATTTTTCAGATATACAGCAATGTTGCAGTTTGTGAATTTTCTGTTTTAAAACTGAGAAACAAAAGATGCCAGTAACTATTTGATCATTACCATAGAACTTGAGAGGGAAACATAGTTTTTTAATCAATTGAAAGGATTTCCGAACAGCATTCCCATATAATTTTTACAACATATCCATCTCTACAGAGACTTTGTAAAAGAAATTCTTTATGTAACATAACATGCTATTTCTTCCTCTTTCAGCAGACTTTCAAGAAGCAGGAAGCCTGCTTTCAAAAGCAGCAACTCAAGACATAGAGGGGTACCTCTTTCTGTCCTGTCTCTGATTAAGTTGCCTCCAGGCACTTCTTAGCTATTATCTGAATACAACAGTCAAAAGAAATTTAACTCTTTTTGCCAGGACTAAAAGAAAGAAACTGGAAAATCATCTGTTATTGGCAGAAGATTGAAGACAAATACCTCTGTTCTATATTGTTTGCACATGAAATGGCTATGAGGGTAAAGCCACTCAAAGTCATTCAAACACTGCTATGCAGAGACCTCTGGAGACCTCCAGTCACAGCTCCTGCTCACACCAGAGCAGCAGAGTCATTGGAGGGTTGGCATTTTCTAGACAATGCTCAAAGCCCCTCACAGATGGAAACTCCACAGTGCCTTGGGATAACTTGATCCATTGCTGCACTACCTCTCTAGGAAAGATGTTTTTTCCTAATATTAAACTTGATCCTCTCAAGCTGCAATTTTTAGCCATGATTATTTTGTTGGTTTTGTGGGGCTTTTTTGTTTGTTTGTTTTGGGGGGAGGGAATAAGGAGTTTGGTTTGTTTTGGGTTTTGCAGTTTTTTGGGGGGTTTTTTGTGTGTGTGTCTTGGTTTTTGTGTTTTGTTGGTGTTTTTTCAGGATTTGTTCTGGTGTTACACTCTGTACTCTACTAGGAAGAGTTTAACTTGTCCATCCCTTGCAACTGCTCTTTAGGCAATTGGGGGCCTGCTGTGGCTGCCTCATAGCCTTCTCTTCCTCAGACAAAACAAGCCCAGACTCCTCCCTGTCCATCACTACCTACCACCAGCTAGCTGAGCCTTCAAGCCCGGCCATCCAGCCAATTTTCAACCTAACAAAGCAAGCAGTCTATTCTTCCCAAACTTTTGCCTCAAGTTGCACAAGAAATGTTTTTGAAGCTCACAGGGTTTGCTTTCATCATCAACTTTTCCAGTACTAAGAAAAAGAAAACTTAATACTGACTTGCTCTATCCCTTAAGAAAGCTTCCCTAAGCAGTATGATCTGCAGCTTTTCTGGGATACATTTCCTGAGACAGATCTTCTGTGGATTTTCCATTTTCTGTTGTTTCTATGATACAGCTACCTGTTTTAAGTCTTGACGTGATTCTTCAAGTATTAGCAAGAAATTAGAAAGACAGATGAGCACTACCCATAGTACACAAACACATTATACACATGTGATCTGTTAAGATCACAGCATGATAAATTCAACCTCTAACTAGAAATCTGCTAATTTGCAGTTATTACATATTAACCCAAATTAGAAAATGTAAGAAATACAATTTATATAAGTATGGATACAAAGTAACAAAGTAGGAACATGTAAGATAAATATTACATTTTGTTTACATTACTCCTCCCTCTGACACATACTTAACTCACACCCTTGGAAAGACTTGTGAAAATATTCTAGTTCACACAACTCAAGATAAATGTATAGAAGAATTGTATTTTTTTATTCCTATAATTTAACCTATTCCTTTTTTCTTCAGTTGTTATTCTGAGTTCAAGCTTGTATTGCTACCTTAGGCACTGAATCTCATACACTATTTGACTGCTGGCTAAAGGCCTTTCTGCCTTTCACATTATGTTAAGGACTGAACACAGATGAAGTGAGCAGAGAAGAAAAAGTTTTCTAATTGATCTTCAGGAACCCTCAGTTTTGGCAGCTGGCCCAACAGGGAAGGACAAAAGGAGGAAGAAGAAAGGGAGGACAGAGGGGTGGAGGGGGGGAAGACATCAATGGGTGACAGAGCACAGAACTGCAGTAACAGATTTAATAAAGTTTCCACACAGCTATGCGACTTAATGCCCTGCAGAAGATACTAATGACTAATCAGAAAGTAAAAAACCTTTTTTAATTCCAAATTGCATCAAGAAACAAAAATGAATTTATATTTTTACTTTACAAGCTCATACTTTATAACCTTCAAGTATTCTGCCAGCACTTTGCCTAGTATTCTGGCTTCTGCTCAAAGAAGAGAATGGCAATTAAACAATGGTCTTTTTTGGTGGGTCTTTTTTTTGGTAGGTTTTTTTTGGTTGGTTGGTTGGCTGGTTGTTGTCGGGTTTTTGGTTTGTTGTTTTTTTGGGGTTTTTTTTCCCTGCACAGTAAATCTTCTTGCATTGAAAGTAACCTCTATTGAGATCTGTTTTCAGACCAAATTCTTTTGGAAGGCAGTCTTGGTCCTGAACTTCTCAATATCTTTTAAAATTAGACAAATACTATGTTTTAGCCAAGATAAAGAATTCCTTTTGCTAAATGTTAGATGAGGTAACTCTTTGCTGTTATTAAATGCTCAACGATCTAATTATTCTAGAGTGTTTCAATAAGCATTTATTCCAGTGTCCACAGGTAAAGTCTTGGCTATACCAGAACTGATATTAAAGCCCCTGCTGACTTGAATATGAAAAGAATTCCATCTATGCTAAATACATAAACCTGTTAGAATTATTTCATAATGGAGTGATAATATTATGATATGCTTTCTTTAACCTGAAAAAAATAGTATTATTAGTACATTGCATATTCATAAGACAAATACATATTCTAGTCATTCAAAAATTAACAAAGTACTCTGTATTACAAAAATTAGCAGTTAAAGTTATACTTTATTTATTACAGTAACATCCTTCTTTTCTCTTATCGATAAAATAAATACCAAGCTCATCCTTTTGATTTTTTTTTTCATTTTTTCTTGTCTTGGTTTTTTTTTCACAGTAAAATTATTATACAGTAAGTAACCATCACACAATATACAGTCTCTAGTCAAGGACTTCTCCCTTTCTCTGTCCTCTGACTGGAGTCATCTCAGACAGAAGAGGCATCACTTAAGGAAAGAAAATTCTGGCCTCTTCCTACAACTAATGCTATTAATATATTTATCAAATTAATCCAGAATTATGTTTTCTTTTTTTTTTTTTCTGCAGGTGCAAAACTGTAAAGAAGAAAGAATATCAAATATCCAGCAGAGAGTGTTTCAGAAGTTTTAAAGGCATTATATTATAGTTACTTCCATTCCCATTTTTTTAAAACTTTTGAATGCTTTACAATTCATTTACATTTGTGGTATAGTCTCTGAATGTCAAAGCAGTACCTGAAAGTGTGATGACAAGAACAAAGACACAACAAAATAGATGGAGAAAGGGTAGAAAAGAGAGAGAGACAGAGGGGAGAAGAAAACAAGGTAAAAACCATCCTCTTGAGTAGATCACTCCCCCTACCATTACAATGATTGGCAGACAGTAAACAGCTGCATGATCAATAGTATGCAGGGCAAACAACAAATGTAATCAGCCAAAATACCCAGCCTTCACTCATCAACACATGAGCTCTTCATGACCTCCTCATCTTCCTGCAACAAGATCACTCTTAATATTTTTTTTTCCCTTTCTGCCATATTCCAGAGCATCAATCTTCTACATAGTATTTTTTATATTTTCTGTTTCCTACTTTGTCTTCCCCTGCTGAAGGGGAAACATTTTAAGTAATCTCTACTCAAAATTCCTTCTATGCAAAATAATTTCAATTGAAAACTGTTGAAGCTGAAGCAAAGCATAACATTATACAGTGATGGATCCATTTTCCAGGTTCATCTCGTGCAAGGCTAGAACATCAGGTTCAGTCTTCTTTAGTAATGAAGAGGTAAAATGGGTGGTCCTGAATGATAACAAAACTCAGGAAGGAAAAGGCTTTTGAAAGCTACTCATCCAGGTTTTAAAAAACATATGATTAAATTAAAATTGCAAGTCTCCTTGGAAAAGTACAACTTGCTCTGCATGAAAAATCTCAGTAGAAAAGGCATCAGGAACATTTAATGCTGAGAGGGTCCAGGAAGCAAACACAAACAGTTAACCAGGAAAAGGTTTGCCCAGCTGGAGATATTTATATCTACTAAGAGATAACAAAGTTGTTTATTTACTTTATAAAGAAGAAAAAAAAAAAGTATTTTTAAGATCTTACGTGTTTGGGAGGTTTGGGTGAAGAAATATTAGTGCTTTCAAATCTTCAATCTTTCCAATTCTGTTACTAAAAATAATTGTTTCTTTTTTCCTATGGGAACTGATTTAGAAAAGTCTTGAAAAACATAACTTAATTCCAAAATGTAAACAAACATCAACAGGAAGTACAACTATAAATAGATTCTACAGCAACAACAGAAACTCAAGTGAATGTAAAAATCATCACATATAAATGTTCAAGCCCAGCACTTCCAATTTGTTTTCAATTTTATTGCAACAAGGCTTAGAAGCTACATCCAAAATTAGCTTTTGTTAGTACTGGAGACCACACACATGCCCACAGAGTATCAGTCAGTCTGTCTTGAAAAGCTGTACATACCAGCTGAGATAGGAAGGGACAGGGAAACAGAGCAGTATTACCCTGACTTTCCAGACTGTGCATGGCACAGAGTGGTTACAAGTGCAAGAAGATAACTTCAACAAAACACTGAAATGAACCTGGATTTCCTTTCATCTCTGTTAAAAGCATTAGCTTCAATGCCATATATTAAAACCTACTTGTAGCTCATTTCCTAATACTAGGTATGGCTTTTCATATGCTTTTAAATTCATGTGATTCATGCCCTTTATAGAAAAAATTCTTTAATATCCAAACCATTTGAAACTTGCACTTCTTGATCTTAAATTAGACTTTGCTGAAAAGCAAGGCTAAATTTTATTATGCCTCTTTTCTTTATGGTGCCTTCAGTTTATATTGTGCAGCACTTGTTAAGAGCAGATACTAGTAAACATTTGGGAAAAAGATTATCCATGGTCCATGTGGAATTCAGTCTGAATAAATAGACTCTATGGATACGGAATGTGTTAAACAGCTCTCTCTCATTTTAAGTATCATTCAGAATGAAAAAAATAACCCCAGACTGATAAAGTTTCAAGAGGTGGAAAGAAAAAAAAATAAAACTACCATCCCAATCTTTAGAAGTGCCAGCCCTGAAATGCTTCGGTTTGCTGTTTGCATTGTTTTGCTATTTATATGGATTTTTTTTTAATTCTTTACACAGTAGAGTATGTTATAAATATAGCAATTCAAACATTCATGAAGATCATCAGTCACATTCTAAATTCTGAAAAAAATGTGCTGCCCAAGACCATTTTGAAAAGGATTACTGCAAACACTTTTAGTCAGAAAATTACAGTCATGGAATCTTGTAAGAGGGGACATAAAAAGAAACCAAAGATTGAAGGGTTTGTGCACTACAATGGAAGGCAGGAATGCAGCACATGTAGGGCTAGTTTTACCTACACAGCAAGAGTGACTATAAGAAGGAAGTCCATGTGGCACTCAGTTCACTGGCAAAAATGCAGAGGATCCTAAGCAAAACTCTTAGTACAGAAGTGACATTGCTACTGGAAACTCCATAAACCAGCTGAAAGTCATCCCAGGCTTACCTCATATACACACAATATGCACCTTCAGTATATTCTTGTGTTAAAAAGGCAAGAGAGAAAAAGAAAATGTAAAGAAATCATTTGGCATCTCTTTACATATTTCCTGAACTGGACTACACTGTATTTCCAAATTCAGAGACATAAAAACATAACACCTCTAATGTCCACTTAAGCAAAAAAATATTTTAGCTGGTGTTAGCCTCTTAAAGCAAAGATTTTGGAACAATATGATGTCTTCACTTTATTAAAATTTCATTTCTAGATGATTTCACAGGAAGCAGTCATGTACTATCAATACAGATCTGCAGAGATGAGTGCAATGCAACTGTTATTGAACTGGAAGACTTTCAGGCAGACAGAATTCAGTACAAAATCAAATTTGAAACATTCATTTCTAATATCTTTGAATGGAAGGTTAAATCATGCAACACTTAACAGCATTTGCATGTGTAGAAGAAATTTAGAAAGGAAGCACAAGTCCAGCTACAGCAGACAGTCTGTTGTTCTGCAAGGACAAAATGAGAAACTTTTGTACAGTATAAAAACACCATATGGAGAAATAATACTTTTTACAACTCTTGTTATCATGCATCTCTGACCCTGCTGGCTAGTGAACTCAGGCATAGGTGAAAACCAGGATCTGTTTTACAGACAGGGCACAATAACAAGACTCTGATATTTAGACAATCTGATAAGAATTTTCTTAGGACAGAGAAATTTTCTAGCTTCAGGGAGAGAGCTCTTGCCACTCTCTAAATATGTAAAACACTTTTCATTTCCGGTAATTGCAAGTGGTAGGAGCCTAAGTGATCATTTAGTCCTTCCTTACTGTTCAGTGAAGTCAGATGAACAATAACATCATATTTTCAAACAATTTATCCTTATTTTCCTATGACCTTTGTATTTTTCCAAAGACCATAAAGGCATAATGGAGCATCCATGAGAGACCTGTATCCCACAGGCTAGCATACTGCACATGGTATTTTATGTAAAAACACTTCCAAAAGACCCTTTTGCTAATCTAGTACAGCAGGTGTCTTTGAGGAGGACTGACAGCAGGGCCCAAGCACCATCAGTAACAATTTATGTCACTGAAAAGGTTATATGCACTGCTGTAGTCTTCAGAAACCTATTGATATACTGATTTAGGCTTCATTCCCCAGAGCTGCCAATGTTCACCTTAACTCCTATATTAATTTAGGATTTTATTTGTTCAAAAATAATTTAGGATTTTTTCACACAGTATGCTCAAGCTTTTATCACTAGATGATTTAATGGTTTTTGGTGGCTTTTTTTTTCTGCTGTCCTTTATATGAAAAATCTTCTCAGAGTGTAATGTTTAACCCAATATGAAAAAACTCTATATAACTATTTTTCTGAGAAAAAGCTTCATGGTTATGACATGAAAAGGGATGTTTGAAACTCCTAAGTCACTCCAATACGCCTCATTTCAGGTGAGTTTCCCATTTGTCAACCTTTTTTAAAACTACAGAAGTTCTAAAAGTTTAAAACCTTTAAAACTGTCTGTGATCTCCCAAGAGTCTTGGCAGTGCTGTACAGAGCTATATTCCTTTAACATAATTTGCTCAATCAGCACTGCTCATTTTGAAATCCAGCATGAGAAATATGCTGCTTTCCACAACAGTCTTGTCCTCAGTGTCACTCAAGATCAGAATGAAGCCAGATCTGCCACTCTATTTTTCTAGAAACTTTAACTCTTGCCAAACTATCCATACTACCCCTTCAGGATTCTTCAAGTTCTTTGGAAAGCACAGACATACGGGCATATGGGGTAGCAGTGCCCCTGTAGTTCTGGAGAACATGCAAACAGTACAAAGGGAAAGCAGACCCTTAGCAGGGAAGATAAAGACTGCCCAAGTGGATTGGCTTCATTCTGGACAAAAAGGCTTTGCCTCAAGAGTCAATGGTAGAACACTGGTGTGTGATGGAAACCCATGTGTCCACCAATAAATAAGACCTGCTGATAATTTATCCTAGGTGAACAGTAAACTAGCTTAGGATACTTGATGAAAACCACTTTACAGTCTCTTCACTCACATTTTGGAAGGGGTTTTGGACACCAGTTTTGGCTCAGTTTGTATTGTCATTTGAACTCCTTGGGGAGAAAGGCAGGCAGGCATTAATTTCACAGGTACAGAACTGCACTTTTTTAAGAGCAGTTTGGACAAGCTGCATTCAAAGTTCACATCACATCACATGAGTCTCAAGACAAGAAGGAAATTAAATGCCAGAACTCTGTCTACCAAAGAGAAGTTAAATAGAAAGAATTTTCTCCTAGTTACACTTGGAGTCAATAAAGAATGACTCAAGTGTTAACCCCTGTGCTGTAATTGTAAGAGTTATTTAGATTTTAAAATAGAAGAAAACTATAGTCATGTCAGTTGCATGAAATTGTGCCTTATATTAAGGCACTGCATTTTCCAGGGCATAGCAGCAAGTTACTATATCAAAGAGAACAGCTTTTATAAAGATTCATATTTCCATGCACCCTTAATTTTGATTTTAGGCCTAAGAATTCCAATTCATCCCCAAGAGAAGGCATCTCTCAACAGCTTCAACACTAACAGGTGAAGCTAGCAATTAAATTGCAAAACAAACAAGATAGGAATATCAAGCCCTCAAGTTTAGGCCTTCACGTAAATTAGGAGGAGCAAAACAATTAATACATGCATAATCTAGTCCAGCACTGCAATTAATGGGATGTCTGAATCACTTGGTCATAAATGCTCTGCAATAACTAAACATATATATACTACCCACCATGGCTGAAGAAGAAAGTAAATATTTCTCATATCTAATCAGTTTCCCTCTGCAGAATTCTAGCAATATCAGTGTTACAAACTTTGATGGTCTACGATGTTGTTTACTTAGTCCACCACAGCATTGTGTGGAAAAGAATTCTATACATGTAGAATGCTTACAACGACTCTGCAGATTGTTAATTAATAGCTTACTGAAATTTTTAGCCATGTTAATATTTTCTTCTTATTTCTAGGCACCTTAGCAGACGTCTATTTTATTAAAATCTTGCACAATTGAAAAAAAAAATAATAAGTAGAAAGGTCCAAAGTGGCAGATGTTTTGTTTGAAATTGAAAGCTTGAAGTTAAGATAATAATATGCCAAAGGTAAAATATTATCTGCACATCAAAGCGTCACTGCTATAAAGAAAAATGAAGCACCAGATGCCAAGTGTTGACTACCTCCACTATGAAGCTGAATAAGAACCAAAGACTTCTGAATGAAAATCAACTGAGAATATTTAGGATTTGAGTTTATATTTTAGGTTGCTTCAGTTGCTGGTTGTTTTAGAGTTTTTTGAAACAATATATTAATGCTTTAATTATTTCAGGTCTTCTGTAAAAGTAGACAAGTTACATTATCACACTGGCAAACCTGTCTTGATGATTGTTGATTTCACTCTTTTAGGACTCCTTCCTCACTGACTGGATTTGAGGGAAGTAATTCATTTACCTCTTGCTGGTTGCACTTTAGCACAACTTGGATTTGTAGTTTCCAAATAAAGACGTTTGCTTCTGAGAACATTATTCCCTAAGATTCTTTTAAAACATGGGCATCATATACAATTTTTTTTTAGGATGCTCAAAAAAGCTTGGGTCAGGAATTAATTTTTTTTTTTTTTAATCCAGAGATGTCTTAAGTTCACCTCACTTAGATTTAGGTCTTCAGAAGAAGCAGAAAGAGGAGACTGGCATTTCATTTTATCACCTATTTGCATAGAACTGAATGTAACAGCTGATTTCACTGCAAGTTTAGCAGATCCTCTGCAGTGAGAAAAGTTTGTAAAATAACCTCTAAGTTGAGGTGTTACTGTTCAAAGAACAACGCTGGACCATGAGCGTTAAAAACCCCACTTTAAAAATGTCTTCTCTTTTAAATCTAACAAATACAGACTTGCTAACAGATATACACTCCTTCATAGGGTACTAACTTTATTCTGGTTTCAAATTCATTATTTTGTATATCTTAAAGAGAATTAAAGCTCACTCTATTAAAAGTAATTAGATTAATTCTTTTTAGACTATCAGCAGGATACACACAATACAAAGAACTGATGGTTTTAATTGCTATTTTTAAAAAAATACCTATGAACTTTCACCTAAACCATTTAAACATTCTTAGATGAAGAGAAGGATGCATTATGATTTGCACTGCTGCAAAGACAAACCACATGCCTCCATATACAGGCATTTACTGAAGAATGGGTAGAAAAATATAAATTCTTATATCATTTAATACTATTTGTTACTTCACAGTTCAGCAGAAGTAGCTCTGTCTTGGATGGGGATCGCATCCTAATCTTTTAAATTTTTTATGGTATGTCTAATTACTGCTAAGTGCACTTCTGGAAGTAACATCAAATATACTTGTAAGACCCAGGGAGTTCATAGCACAAGGGAAAGTGAGAAAATAATTAAAAGGAGTAACAACAATCATCATCTCATTTTGAAATTGGCCAGATCTGATGAAGGCTGAAGTGATCACATACTCTCAGCTTATGGGAATATACATTTGCCTCTGGAAGATTCCTGTTGTACCAAATTGGAAGAGGAGAGCAGAAAATGTTTCTGCTATCTTTGAAGCTGCAGGCCTAATACTAATAAAGATGAAAGTCTTTGTGCCCACTTCAGAAGGGATGGATGTGAAATGTATCAAATATCAGAGGCATACATGAAGCCAACAGTGCTAACAGCTGTATTAAAACAAGTCCATACCATTAGAATCATTACTAGCAGAAAAAGCAATTAAGTGTAGAAATTAAAAATGTGCCAGATTCAGACTAGCACAGTTCCAGGTATTTTTCAAATTACAACCCAAGGATGTCCTCGGATCAGAACTAACCAATCTTGGTATGGAAATGTCAAAAATACACTCCAGTTCAGCAGAGACTTTGAGAGAAGTTAAACAGACTTTAAGAGTAACAAAAAGAACGGGGGAAAATCTCACCACCAGCAGCCCAAGTGACTCCATACACCAGGAGAACAGAAAGTGCCCCCTTCTCCTCCCACAAGCTGGATTTCCCATTTGCTCCATTATCCCAGCACAGGCTCCAGCAGCTGTGAGGATGCCCAGAGCGGGGCCGTTCCGCAGGGCGCGGGAGGCGAGGCCGGCCCTGGGACAGCTCCTGCTGCTTTCTCCGCCATCCTTCCTGGAGTCAAGCCTGGCACCAGCTGCACTCCAGGGGAATTCTGGCTTTAAGGCAGCTCCCAACTCCTACCAACACCACTCATGCACCCCATCAGAGAACCACTAATATTCTGGTCAGTATCTTCCTTTTCACACACTGGTAGAAAGCAATGCCTTTAAGTTTGCTGGCTGGAGTGAACAGAACCCCTCCTTGACACAGATATTCATTCTGTGAGCTCAGAGTGTTTCAGCTGTTCTGGGTGCAGTTTTCCACACCGTAATTATCTCATGTACTAAAAGAATGGTACTTAACTGAGAACAGATAGAAGAATGAAGATGTATTAGGGCATACAAGACATTTGCTGTACTGATAAGGGTTTGTTTAGGAGACATTCCACAAGGATTGGAAGTTTCCACAAGGGTCTGCATTTGCACTTTGTCCACTGTTGCTTATTACCCTCACTACTTCTAGAGACGAGTCTATGAAAATGTTAGGCAAAAGCCCAATTGAAACAAAGTAACCTTTGTAAAGTAAAATAGTATAAATTAATAAAGGGGGTAGAAGCACAGTTTCTTTCTTTATTTTGGCAGTTCTTCATATACAACTCCCTCTAACCCCCAACAGCTGGAAGACTGGGTTTTCATTCTGTTCTCTGGTACATCCTGCAGACGACAGTAAACCCACCTTATCCATTTGCAAAATCGCTTCCTTTCCTTATGACTGCTGTTAAAATTCAAGCTGAAAACAAAACCACCCTCCTTCCCAAGGAGACACTCAGCATTCCCCAGCACATACCCCTCAAGCGCTAACGCCTGGTGCAGAATGGGATTACCAGGGATCAGAAGTTGGCAAATCTGGGTATCTACTCACAGCTTAGCCCAAAGTCATTCATACAGACAATATTCTGAGTCTCACTGAAGGCATTTAGTTATAGCTGTTCTTGTTTTCAATTCTAATAACTCCCTTCGCAGGACAACTTTTTTTGTTGGTGCTACTTAAAAAGAGTGTCACACAAATTTTGAGCAATACTTATCAGCAATTCCCAATTAAATATCCCAAGGACTTGTTTAATTCATCCCCTGAAACTTTAACACTTACTGTATGAAGAGGAAAGCAAAAGCCACTTTCTTTTGTGTTATACATTTCTCTTTAATAATATTTATTCAAATTCTGGTTACAAGCCAAAATAATTGTATATCACTGTGAAAAGGTAGGAGTTAAAATAACAATTATAAATTAAAAAGAGCAACTGATGATAAATACTTACTGTGCCTGTCTACTCATGGAGATAAATCCTGAAAGATGATGAGAATCCCATCCCCTTTTCCAGCAGAGAGCATGTAATTATCTTTTCACCCGGCTCATATTACCAACCAGTCTGGGCTGGAAGGCCAGTCTTATATTGTTAACATAAAAAAAATCTTACACCTTTAGTACAATGGAATTTATCTTAGGTCAAAGCAAAAAACAAAACAAAACAAAACACACACAAAAAAAACCAAACACCACCAAAAAAAAAACCCACCCAAAAAATCCACATCAAACCCGAAAAACATTTAATGACCTCCAAGGCTAAAGAAAACAGCTTTTTTATTTTCTTTAAGTGCACTAAACGGTTCATCATTAATGTCTAGATTTTAGTACTACCTTAACATGAGAATACCAGAACTTCTTTTCATCCTCCTTTATCACTCTCATTTATTACTATCATTATTGGGAAATGAAAGCAGGTATATGTTTCTTTTTTTTTTCCCTTTCAAATTCACAGTACTGTACCACTATTAATACCTAAATTTTTAAATTAGTCATAGTCATTTGATGACACAATCTACTGGAATCCTTCTCTTCTTCTCTTTCCCTCTTTTATTCCATGTACATTACAGCTGGTAATGTGGATGAAATCCAGATGTTATGTAAAACAGCTGCAAATATGTGCTTCTATTTAAGCCTCCAGTACTTTTACTCATCTACAGAAAATGCTTATACACTCAGTGTCTGTGAGATCAGTTCACTGGAAAAAAAATTAAGTCAGCTGCTATGCCTTGTTAACTGAAGTCAAAAAGAACCCTCAGTCAAACTCAGTTCTTAAAGCTGAACACCAGTTGGCTTATCAACTTATTCATTCAATGACAAAATATACTACTTTGTATATAATTTTGGGGCTTTTCCCCCTCTATAAACTCACTATTCATCCCACTTTATTTTTTTTTTTTATTTTCATCCACACATACATAACAGTACTATATAAAAGCTGACTTCCTGTTCTCTTCCAAGGTGTGGCAAAGTTTTTTCTAAATCTGCAGTCCTAGTTCATTAAGGCAAATGAAAACTCTAATTTTTTCCCATTCTGTTGCTTTAACACAGAATCATACTGTTTGTATTCATAACTCACTTTTTAGGCAAATTAAGTGAGGAACGAAATATTGATTTATCACAGCAGAAAAATCAAACAAAAAACCCTGCCAATAAAACTCCAGTGCTAATACATGCTTAGAATAACACCACATTAAGAACAGTTTAGAGAAATAAAAAAAGGAAAGAAGAGAATATTGAGGAACTTTATTTTAGTCTCTTTTAAATACCAGATTTATGAAGTTCAATGTAAAGTTATTAAATATCAGTGTTTGTATACTTGCAAATAAATGTATCAGCAACCAAAGAAGGGCTATGGAGAATCTCCATTTTTATGGATGCATGGGGAAACATAATGAAAAAGGATAGAGAAACTTTAATTTCTAGTCATCATGCCAGACTGTTTCCCAGGACTGGCTTCTTTAATAAGGAAAGGAGAGAAAGCAACCAGGAAACATTTTCTGCCATTTACTATGCAGAACCCAATAACATACTTTGGCCAAAGTAAGATATATTACTTTTATTTATCAATGCATATGCACACACACAGAAACACCCTACGCACAATTCTATATAGTCATGTTTGGGTGGATGTCTGTGGATATGTTCTCAGTGGCATGAGAAAAGCACATAGTTCTGTCTAAATAGCTCAGCAAGGACCACCTACCTGCCTGTGGCACATTTAGCCCCCAGATGAAATTCTGAGTGAAGCATCATGCAGGGACTCTGAATAGCAAAGCAGCTAGCTGCCCAACTCTGCATCACCAATTCCCATTGTTTAATGCAGAGTGGTTTTGCAGAATTTTAGCATAAATATGCAGCATAGCCTGACACAGCTGAATAACAAAGGGCAGAGCACAAATGCAAGGAAGAGTAAACCAGTTGCCCTGTGTGAGGCTAACAGAAGTTCTGAATCCTCAGAACTTCTAAGTTCTGATGAGTCTAAGATTACAGGAACAAACTGTGAAAAGCTTTTCTACAAATGCAGTCCTGCAGTATCCTTCTCCTGTGTGAGTGACCAAGATCAGACCGTGCACTAAGAATACTTGGATAGGTCAGTATCTCCTGAAGAGGGGGGAGCTAAGAAAAAAGAAGCTGAACAATGATAATGTGTGTAACAACAGAGAGAGCAGTGTAAGGGCATTATCCTGAGAGTGAAACAGCCAGGGCAGCAAACACCTACAACCACCTCTCCCATTTCTATGTTGCCACGCAGTAGTTCTGTGCAAGAAAACCACAGTTTCTCTCTCAAGTTATTTCTTTTTTTCCTTTGTCAGATCATAATTTTACTGCATTTTTGGGGGGTTGCAACAACAGTAGATTGCACAGGTTTTTCAATCAGAAAACCATTTCATGGATAACGAGGGTTCTCAATTTTATCACTGCAGCAGCAAAGCTGGGCACTGCTTAACGAGCATTGACTAACAACATGGTTGGTTACAGACAGGATTATTATATTTTACACTGAAATTTTGTTGAGATTCTTGAAATAGCCACCTGCTTAGTTTGTGGAATAATGGTTTACTGACTACTGTATTCAGAAAAAAAAGTAGAAGTGTGAAAATGTAACAACATTCATAAAATTCTGAATTCACGATTGTGCACCAGTTTGAACTGGGAAAATCAACTTGCAGTTGAATTTCATATTATCCTATGTTTTTTGGTTCTTGGTTTTTTAGAACAAAATTTTTACAGGACATAATTCAGCATCAACTCCAGTCAGTCACTGACAGTTGTAGTGAAACTTTTCAATACATGAATTTTTAATAAAAGGCCTTTTTTTTTCTCCCTGAATTATACGCTTTCATATCCCATTACACATACTTTCCACTTCCATTTCCAAAAGCAGGCATTTAAACTTCTTGCTTAACAAAGATGAAGCTTTACTCTTTCACCTTATTTATTGTTTTTGATTTACCTCTCCTTTCAATTTTGGAAAATGTGAAGTGAATGGGAGGAGAAAAAAAAGTCAGTTTGAAAAAAAGTTCCTGCTTTCTCTTATGGGAAAAAATAAATAATTTAGGAAATGTTTTTGCCAAGCACTTTTTATTTTTCCTTTCCCATCAAATGAATAAGAAAATAAATACAAATATTTTAATCAGTAATTAACATTTTTTTACAATTTGTAACATTTCTGGTTTGTAAGGCCACAGCTTTAAAATTTAGGCTTAACACTAATTTTCTGTTTTCCAGTTACATGTGCAAATTAAGGAAGAAACATAGGAAAGAAACCATGGAAATCATGGATATTCTCATTTAAGAATAGAAGTTAAAGGTTGTTTTTTGTTTTTTTTTTTTTTTAATTTAACCAAATTACACAGACAAAAGAAGAATTCTACTACCCTACTTTTGAAAGATTAACTCTATTTTCCAAAATAAGACCTCCCTCAAGTAGCTTTCCATTGTTTTAGCAGATTCATTTAAGCTACTTTCATCTCTCTTGAAAGATAAAAATCTAGTCAACAGCAGAATATACATCAAAAAGACTTTGCCTTCAAAGGCAAACAACTTCAAATTATGGCTCATAAAACACTAACACTTCAAGTTTATTCACTGTGTCCTTGCTTCAGAAAGGTGTTCTTAGGTATTCTTCCTACAAGTTCACCTTCTTTTCTCCTTCTAACTACCCTGGTCACTGGTAAGTCTTAATTGCAGTGAAACCAAACTATTTCTGGGACTTGGAAACATCAGGATGGAGGATTACTCCACACATGCAAGTGCACAGGTGTTCAATATTTCTTAATTTAAATTAGCACTCTCTGGGTGCTTCCTGCAGCCACCAAGAAGGTGCTGGGGGTGCTTTCTGAACAGACACAAAGATGGGACATCTCCACACCAGGTGCCTCCCTCCAGAAGGACATGTGTGTAGTTAGGAAGCAGGCAAGTTAAACAAACTATTTTGCAGCTTATTCTTGCAGCTGTCTTCATTCTCTTCATACAGCTGTGCAAGCCATGAAAAGTCTGCGTCATAATTAACTACTACGTTTTCACTTTTCATCTCCTCTATAAAAGGCATATAATCAGTCACTTTTATGCTGAAGCTTGTAATATACATCAGTATAATTACTGCTATAGTATTTAAACAAAACTTAACAAGTGCTGTTTAGCCAGAATCACAGTGGCGCTTACAGCGTTAACTAATGGCTGCTGCTAGTGACAAATTACTCTCAGTAGATACTTTATACAGCAAATGTCATTTCTCTTTTGGCTGCATTACTATCAGATAATGAGATTGCTTGTGCTTTTTGGGTTTGGTTTTGTTTTTTTGGGGTTTTCTGGTTTTTTGGGGGTTTTTGTTTGTTTGTTTGTTATTTAAATAACTCCCAGAAGAAAAAAAAAACTTAAAATTTTAAGATTAATTTAAGATTAATACAGCAGTCCTGTACTGCTCTGGTGCTGTTCCTATACTCTAACAAGGGTAATTTGGCAGGATTGTAACATCCTGCTGTTACCTAATTTTCTCTGTCAGATTATAGGTAAAAATTCATAAGTTTGGATAGCTGTATTATATAAATACACTTTTTTTTTTTAAAGTCTGTTTAAAATATCTGAGCACTTTTCCAGTCTAAATATTTATTCTCTCTACTACTTTTGAGGTCTCCAGTTTCTGTAGTCACTCTCACAACTTTCACTGAGGTCTCACTGATGCACAGTCAGCTTCTGCCATCTCCCTGAGGATAACTCTCAGACTAACACATTCTTCATAATGATTAAATCCAGTGGGATGCACTCCTCAGGAATATCAGACAGTCTGAATTAGCAGCATCTTCAAAGAAAAAGGTCTTTAGAGTAAAACTACTTTTTCAGACTACATCTACCCAAAGCCCAGCATAAGCCCAACAAAATTAAATAGGTCTGTGCTTGTGAGGCTCACAAATGGCAAGAGCCAACCTTTGTCTCACAGAATCCAAGTTGCAGTCAGGAACATTATTACGAGCACACTTGCCATCTGTACTCAAATGCTAATGGCGCAACTGGATTTACTGTATATGGACAGAAATGGTCTCAGAAAGATTTGGATTACAAAACAGATAAAATATAACAGATGTGCCCATCAGCAGGCAGGCTGGCATTCGCTCTGCAGCAGCTGAAGCTTCCAAGAGTAAGCATACTGGAGTAATTCATCTCTTTCAAGCTTTCAAGTCACAAAAAGCACAAGTTCAAAAGTACCCCAAAATATGTAAGAGAAGAAAAAAAAAAAAAAAAAAAAAAAAAAAAAAAGACTACTTGTTCCTTGAACCATGGATTGATTATAAACAAGCTCTAGCTCCAAGCCCTGTAGTATTGTTCTGCTCTGGATCCAGCCTCAGCCAACCCATTCTGCAATTCCTGAGTGTTCCTCAGCTCCCTGGTGAGCTGGGCAGAGCAGCTCCCTGCCCACGGGGACTCCAAGCACATCAGGGGTGAAAGGAGCAAACACCGTGGTGCAAACCTGCAAGGAGCACTCTGGCACTGCCCACTTGACTCAAGTAGGTTTTAGCATTGCAATGCCCACAGTCCCCAGCACACCCATGCTGAGCAGCAGACTGGAGAGCAAAGCAGGGTGTTTGGAAGAGTTCTTCCCCACAGGGACAGCACTGCCTTGAGCTTGCTAAGGGGGGCCCAGACTGCACCACTATGCAGCCAACTTTGGGCTTCTGCTTCAACTGAAGGTCAGCATCACACACTTCTAGCAGCATCAGAGGGCCACCTTCCTCATGGGAAACTGGAGATGTTTGAAAATCCTGGGAAAATCTCTTCAGGCTAGGAACTGATCAGTTTCCTAAATCCCATGCAAGTTTGTTAAGGCAAAGGGAAGGGAACAGCCACCATCTCTTCTTGTAATCTTGTTGCGAAATTACAAAAGCCAGTGACAGATTTACGCTAAAAATTTTTTGACAGTACGTTCAGATGGTGTTCCACTTTCAAAGGCTGTAATTTATTGTGTATGTCACCATGTTCAAGGGGGGGAGGGGGAATTTAAAAATCCATCTTTTAATATTTGCCAAGCTTCTACCAGAGTGGCAAGCACATCTGACAGTTTTATCCTACTTTACTACTTTTGGGGGGAAAAAAAAAAAAAAAAAGGCAACACACAGAAATACTGTTTCCAAATCGAAAGACAGAATTTTGGAAGAATCCCAACTTTCTTCCACTCTACTGATCTGAAAATGACATAATGACCTGATGAAGTCAACTGCCAAATACTTCTGAGGCAGACTTCAGGAGCTCCAGATGGCATTATTCAGAAGTTCTTATAGCCCTCATCCTACTGCCTGGCTCAACAGCATTAAAAATTTGTTATTTTCCATATGAAATCCTACTTCTGACCACAGTGATATTTCCACAACAAAAAGGATACATGCTTAGAGATGACATAAGGCAGATTTGATGTTGCCTAATATGTCTCCAGCCTTCAAACAAAATGAATATGTCATTAGATGGCATTTTTATTAGTGTTAAAATAAATATTGTATCTATATTAAGATTCTAAACAAGTACACAATTGAAAATCAGATGTTGCAGATTATATGCATTCTAATCTTGTCTTGCCAGTTCCAACTCTGGAAAATTCAAGTTCTCAGATGATTCAGGTTAACACCAGCATTGCTGCCAGTTTTATATAAGAACACTTTATTATACCTCTACAGAGGATTCTCCAAAGGTTATCAGAAGTACTGTCTGGAGCGGACCTGAATGTAAGAGTCTAAAGTCAGAATTCAAGTACTGTAGAAATTGGCATTACAAGCAGCACAGGTCCCAGTTTTCAACAGATAAGGACATAACCAAATTGGTGTTAATATCTTATGTAAAGGAGGCACTTTGAAAGTTACTCTTCTCTTTTCTCAATACCAATCGAAATATTAGCATAATTCACTTTGCTGGAAGTGAAACTGTGCTGGCAAAATGGATGCGAGGTAAAAGAGCTCCAGCACTTGATATTATGTGGTTTTCTTGTGAGGTCTGATCATTTACTTTGAAAAAAAGTTAAAGACTAAGAGCTAAAAATGCTGTTGGTTACTACTACTCCACCCCAAGGACTGATGTCCTGCTGGACACTATCTTTGAGAATCAATACATAAATATACAGAATAAGAATGCAAGTTATTTACAAAAGTAATCAATTAGCAGTTATTTTTAAATGAACCTGTTATGCAAAAGAGAAAGGCTAATAACAATACTCTGGCTGTGAAACAGTTCAACTCCTATTCCTCTTTCAACTTGAGTGAAAATTTTAGTTTGACCTTCCAACAATTCTACTCTCATTGCTACAAAATCTGCTGATCTTATTTCAACATTCTCAACTTTTCTTTGCTCAGATCTTGAGTGGCCATTTGTGAAACAGCAGAGATCAATGGCAAAGACAAGAATTAGTAAGCTAGCTGAACAACGTGGAAATATCTTCTAGCATATGGTCTCCAGGAGGCTGCACGTGAACACAACTGCCATTCCCAGAGGGGCCAGCAGGACATGAGGCAGATTGTACTTCCATCAGCAGCCCAACATCAGGCCCCTCAGAGGAAAATCAGAGGTGTACTACTCCACTGCAAGACAGCGATGACAAGGAGACCAGAAACAGCAACAGAGAGCAGTTTGACCAAAAATATTCCTGGAAATATTTCACCTATTTATATGAAATATTCAAAAATGCCTTTGAAAGGTACTGAAATAAATTAATATTGAAGGCATGTAGCAGCTGGGGAAGTCTGGTATTTAGCATTTAGTAAGGGAATCTCATCTGCAGGTCCTATTTCTCTGAAGTCAGCATAAGCAAGAAGTTTTTTTTCTTTGTAGATTATTCTGTGCTCTTAATTTTGATCATTCTGAAAACACTGTTGCAATGCCTTGGTATGTTAATGGTGACCTTAATAAGGTATTTATGTGAACTGTAAATTTACAAAATCCTTCAAAACAAACAAACAAAAACCCACATCAATGAGACATATTTCTCCCTGTGAAACAGCTTATTATTTACAACCTCAATTTTGAAAACACTTATTCATGTGCTCAATGTTAAAGACTGCAGTTAGTACCACAAATGTCAGTGAAATCATGCAAGTAAATTTAGATATTCACAAAAAGCAGGCACATAAATGAATAAAGTGGTTTTAATGGAAATTTTTGTTCTGATAGAATTTATGTAGAAACCTTTATTTTTTATTTTTTTAGACAACATTTATAAGAGTGCTTTAGGTCAGAAGTGTTTTCCCCAAAGACTAATAACTGGCAAAATACAGAAAATTATGAGTAGGTATTTGGGGGTTTTGGGAGGGATATTTTGTTATTTGTTTGGGGTTTCTTTCTTGTTTGTTGGTTTTTTTGGTTTTTTTTTTTTTTTTTTCATTTAGAGACAACCATGTGGTCTCTCAAGAATTAATGCTGATACTACTATTCCTGGTCTACTAGTGAATTTTTCAAAGTAGACCAGGGCAGGCAGGGGTATCCACTGGTAAGGTCGTGGCTCTGCAAGGAAGGTCCTGGGCATTGTGTGGGCAGCAAAAAAGAACAAATGAGCATCCTTGCAACAACAAGGGTTAAATACCCACTTGGCTGCACCTGAGGGTGGGACTGCTCAAAGTGCTCCTCTGCAGCAAATTACGCAGCAGGAAAGACTGAAGGACCTGGGTTTGTTAAGCTTGGAAAGAAGGCAAAGGATGCATCTCCCTGCAGTCTTCCAGAACATAAAAGAGGGTCATAGAGTGTATCTTGGGACACAAGTAACAGGACAAAAGCCAGTGGTGGCCAGCTGCAGGAAGACAAAGTCTGGCTGAACATGGGAACAATGAGGGTTCACAGAAAGCTCTCAAGCATTGGGACAGGTATCCAGGAAGGCTGTGAATCCTCATGCTTAAAGACTTCAAAAATTCAGCTGCATAAGGCCCTGAGCTACCTCATCAAACTTTCCCTTGCTGCAAGAAGGAGGCTGGACAAGATGACCTGCAGAGGTCCCCAGGTAAAACCAGAATAACTGGCATGGAACAGCTTCATTATGCTTCAGTGAAGCTGGAACACAGTCAAATTGCAAGACCAAAGACTACAAATGAGCTTGTTAAATCTATTACAGAGTGATTTCTTTAAACTCCAAATACTCCAAATAAAGAACCTCAAGCATGGATCACACTTGAAGTCTGTTCTTGGTCTACATTCTGCAGCATGCAGAATCTTACCTGCATGCAGATGCAGGCTGGCTCCTGATAAACTCAGTGCCCCAGGCACAGGGGCAAAGACTACAACAGCTGATGGTCAAGTGAACTTTAAGTCACACCAGATATTTCTCATGTACTCCTCCAACTACCTGGAACACTGAGGGTAATCCAGAACACAAAAAAGAACCTTCAGAAATATAAGCTTATAGAGCTTGACATTATTCCTAAGAACTTTCAAATGGTTTCAACTTCAAATGGCATAATTGCTTCACACAACATAATACGACAGAAAGCAGAACTGCTTGGTAAGCTTTATGCTACCCTAAAACACCAAGATAACTTCATTACAAAAAGAAAACATATTTTTAAACAGGTGATTCCAAACCCCACAGGAAATTCAAGTGGTGAATCCCAAATGCCAAGGTGCCAAAAAGACCATGCTCCATGGGTACCAATTACTCTATCCTTATCAGCAATATTAAGTTGTAATTGCTGCATATAAACAGAAAACATATGCTCATGTATTAATGTATACACTAACAACTATCAAATGCAACTTCTTTCCAGGAACATAGGTTTCAACTTCTCAGTTTACAGGCAGACTGAACATAAGAGAAAGCAAACCATTTTCTGATGCAACAACATTACTTACACTAAAAAAAATTAAAAAAATCTCACAACTCGTGCCCCTACTAAAGGCAACTTGCTGGAATGATTACGTGTTCATGAGAGAAATTTTAAGTCTTTAATATAACTGTATTTATCATAAACCTCATGTCCAGTTCTGGAAAAAACAAAAAAACCCACAACTTTATTTGGGGAAAAGCAATAAAAAAAAATAATAATAAAAAAAATTAGGGCCACTTTCTTTCAAAAATTCAAACCTAATTCTCTCTCCTTCTCTATTTTAGAACTCTACACAATGATAGTTTTTTTCATGTTTTGGAACTACATTAAGGATAGGAAGGTTCTTTTGCTGAATATATATATATATTTACATTTATGTATATAAGTAACTATACCTGTCCCCTAATAAGAAAAGCAGGCACTGCTTATGCTATGTGAAAGGCAGTGGAATGAGTTTTTCTGCATTAATGGCATTTTACTTAATTGTTGGTGTCTTTAATTTTGCACAAACAGGGTTTACAACAGGACCATATATGAAAAAGTTAGAAAGAGATGTAATTGAAAGAAAACATTTAAAACTGCAAGTACAGGACAGTTCTTCCCATTTAAGATATTTCATGCATCAACATGCACGAATGTCCTGCAAGATAATACGTAAAGTTCTCTGGAATAGTAGAGAAACAGACAAAACAATTATTATTGAAAAAGCAACAGCTTACAAATCTGCTCCAGAAACAGAACTACATAGGAGAAGAGCTTAAACACAGGGAAGTAAAAGAAGAGTAATGTTTCCCATGGAATTTCTCCCTTTAAAGTTCTAGAACACATTTCTGGAATTTCACACACAGGCTTTGCTATGCACACTAAAAATAAAAGTGAACAGAAGCCTCATGATTAAACCTCACAGAATTTTTAATTACCAGCATTCTGTGATTGTGACCAGTTCTGTCAACCAACACACTCATCAGTGTCAAAGTTACCTTGAAAATGTGCCAAAAACACATCCTTTAAGAATACAACTCTTTCTCTGAAAATTATAGACTTACTGGAAGTTGCAAGAAGTAAGTGTTCCTTGCACCAGCAATGTCCTAGAGCATGCTGCTTAAAAATGAAAAAGGCACATTCATGAAACATTTACAGCCAGGACAAAGAGGAAAAGTCCCACATCATATGGAATTCATAAATTAATGTGCTCTAGGAATGTTTCAGTGAAACAAAGGAACAAATGAAACAAATTGGTTCCACCAGTCAAAGGACTTGTACCTACACAACAATGCTAAAACATTCTCTAAATACTAATTTATTAATAGAATAACCACGCATACAGTAAAACCTCAGAAGAGAGAAATATCCCTGACTTAGCCTTACCTGCCACTGGTCCAACCCCACCCAAAAGAACAAATATGTTTTTATATGTATTTTTAACGTTTAATGTGATTTAATTATCTTTTTTCTTTACTTTCAAGTAAGTATTTTTGAGTGAGTATTTTTGTACTGACTCAATACATGGCTTTTGCATTTCACTGGGCCTGAGTATAAAAATGGATCATTTCTCTGCATCCAAAAGGATGAGAGGAGACAGAATAGTTCTTGTTCTCTGTTTCCTCATTAAGTATGCCACTTCTTGAGCTGAAATGATGCAGGGGGAATCTTAATTTGTATAAGCTGTTCATCCTTCTATGCTCAAATTTTTGTTGAGAATTTTGAAAGTGACATTAAAGGGCAGATAATAATTTATTTCAAATGGCCTCTAGCAATGACCAATTTATTTCAAATGGCCTCTCTGTGCAATTTAGTTGATTGTGAAACTGTTCAATCAGTTCAGTTTCTTGAATTTACCTACTCTGTCTCATTCCATTTATCTTATTTCCTCCCATCACTGATACAGTATCTAATTTTACACCTACCACCACAAACATTTACTGCCAGCAATTGTTGCAACACGATAAATTGTAAAGTAATTGTACACTGCCACAAATTTTATGACTCTCTAGGTAATGTTAGGAAAGATCAACAAATGAGTGACCACGAGACTTATCAAAGGCACTGAAAGTACATAGAACTGGGCAGGAGAAAGATGAAAATGGCTATAATAATACTGAATAACAAAGATTCTCTTTGCTAACTCAGGGAACTTTATGTTGATGATGGCTAGGGATTTCCTTGAGATTGGTCATATTAAATTAAATCCTGTGCAACCCCAACCAGAAATTCTACCACCCTTTGGAGTCATCTCTTTTCCTACACAATGCCTAGCTAGCTGGCAGTAAAGCAGATTTATAGAATAAAAACAAACTGCTATTATTTCTTCCTGACTCTTTGTTTTCTTCTGATTATCTTCTGAAAGCTTTGTAATAGAGCCAAAGGTAATTTATAGCCGAATTTAAATGAAGTGAATAACAAGCAACTGCAAAGTATTAGATTTCTTTACAGGGTAGCACTCCAAAGAGTAGACAAAACAAGCTGGCCTAGGGAGGCAGCAATAGTAAATTATGCTTCATTAAACACATGAAGGCTTTAATTCTGTTCAATAAGCTTTTGTTAAATTCTGCTTCCTTGAAATTAAAATGGTCATAAGAATAGGAAAAGTAAGGTAACTTTAAAGGATTATAGCAGGAAGGCATCTGTTGTCCCACAGACATTCAGTGCATTCATACTCTATTAGTGAAAAGGCTGAGAAAAGTGATAGAAATGCCAATTTTGCAGTACTGTAGAGCTCTTCAAGCTGGCCTTCAGTGGGATGGTTGAAGGAGGTTAATGATTCTTCCTTTGAGCAGGCTTCCCCATAGTTTATGCTTATTCTCTTTCATATTTACCAATCTGTTTACCTTCTCAGACAGGCACATTACAGACGTCTGAATATGCCTATGCTCATGTTGCTGGGTTTTTTTAAAAGGTTGTTATGCATGTATTTGCAGATTTTCCCTTTGATTTCTTTCAATATTTCATACTTCCATAATCAAAAAAAGTTATCCTGTGTGACAGACTAATGATATGGATAAGAATGGCATTGTTTTTTACACTGTTAATTACATGAGATCAAATTGTATTTGAAGAGTATCTTGTCCTTAATCAACAAAATTTGGCACAATAACATGGGAATATTCAGAAAAATAAAAATTACTGTGTTAATAAACAATGTCTTCTAAGCTACATCACTGTTAGATCAAAGTGATTTAACCATGCTGCAGTTCCTCCAAGGCACAAAAATCAATCTAGTCCAGAATTACCAAAATACCCTTTTTGCCCAATCTGTGCATTATTAAAAAAAAAACAAAGCAAAACAAAACAAACCCACCAAAAAACCCCACAAACCAAACCAAACAAAACACACACACACACAAAAAAAAAAAAAAAAAAAAAAAGGAAAAAAAAAAAAAAAAAAAACAACCACAACTATAGAATCGTAAATAAGTTTGAGTTAAAAGGGACTTCCAAAATCATCTAGTTCCAACCCCTCTGCCATGGGCAGAGACATCTTCAAATAGACCAGGTGGCTCAGAGCCCCATCCAGCCTGGCCTTGAACACTGACAGGGAGGAGGAAGCCACAGCTTCTCTGAGGAACCTGTTTCAGTGCCTCAACACTCACAGCAAAGAATTTCTTCTTTATATCTAATCTAACCTATCCTCAGTTTAAAGCCATTCCTCCTTGCCCTATCATCACATGCCCTTGTGAAAAGTCTCTCTCCAGCTTTCCTGTAGGCTCCCTTCAGGCACTGAAAGGCTGCAATAAGGTCACCCTGGAGCCTTCTCTTCTCCAGGCTGAAGAGCCCCAGCACTCTCAGTCTGTCTCCACAGAGGAGAGGTGTTCCAGTCCTCTGATCATCTTGGTGATCCTCTGGACTCTGACAGATCTGTTCTTCCTGTGCTGAGGACGCCAGAGCTGGATGCACTACTCCAGGTGGGAAGTGAACAATAAATGCAGTAATGTAACTTAAATATTTTAAACACAACAAAATACTATGTTGCTATCAATACAAAACCAAGAATCTGTGATACTGTGCAGTTTAGCCTTCCAAACCTATGCTCTTCAAAACACTGCAAAAGAGTATTTTGAAAGAAATATCTTTCAATATAAGCTTTCTAACATGAACATTGTATGTTTTAATCACTGAGGAGGAATGAATACTCCTAATAGTAGAAAACCATGGTAAAATTTGAGAGTCGAGACCACTTCTTCCAGACTTCTCCTTTTCAGGAAGAAATAAGAGACCTTGCATATAAGGCTGCCTCACATGCCAAAGCAGGCATCCAACTATTGCTACATTATATATAGGATATGATTCTTAGAAGGTCAAGAAATTAATTTTTTTTTCCTCAGGTGAGAAAGGAGATCAGGAACAGTAAAGAAATAATTGTTTGGTCCTATTTTTACCCAGGCGGGGCAGACATTGTGCCTGTTCCTTTTCAGCTTGATGAAGATAAACAACTACTTATTTTTTGCTGCTTATGATGAAAAAACACATGACTTAACCATAAAAACACATTTAGTGTTGACAAGATATTGAGATACTTATTCACAAATAAAATGCAATACACATGACTGGCTTTCCTCACCAACAATTAGCTGCCATATATGAAAAGGGCCTAAAAACCAACTTGAGAAATTGTAGGCTAAGAAACATCTGTTTAAAAAAACACTTTATTTATAGCCTATTAATTTTAGGCAGATGTCCCCAAATCAATATTTATAGTATTTTTAACCAAGAGTTGTTTAAAATAAATTATTTGATTCAAAGCCTATTAAAAAAATCCCACAGGCTTGCACTCTCTGCAGTTTTATTACTGCAGCACCAAGCATTGATAGCAGTGTGAGGAATGCAGGTATTGAAGAAGAGTGCAGATGGAAATACAGCCCTTCAGAGAGTTTGCCTCAAATCTATTTCAAGCTTTGAAGATAAGAGTATTTCATTTCTCCTCCAAATGGGGGAAGGGGGACAACAAACAATCTTAACTCTTCTCTTTCAACAAGTGTTTGACTAATAAGGGTGGTGGTCTCCTGTGCAAACAATATTCAAGCTTGGGTTCAAAGTATTCTCAGGAATACACGGGCTCCTTTTATAAACAACAGACTGGGTCTGCTCTGTAGTTAAGCACACAGAACCCTGTATTAACTTCTCAGAAGGGCAAACTAGCACATGCAGAAAAATCCTGGTCCTGAGATTCCTGGATAAAACTGTACAGGGTAGAAAAAAAGCCCTGGTAACTCTACTGAAGTGCACCATAGATTCACACTACTTTAAAACAAAACAGAGACCCCCAGAACTTTTCTGCCATCCAGCTGCAATTAAGTCTGCCAACATGCATGGGGAGTTGTGCTTTCTCAGTTTTAATTTTCCCCTTAAAAGGAGATTTTGCCTCAAAGAACATTATCTCCATGTTCCCAAGATGTCCCAGAAACCAGAGCAAAATGTTATTTTGGATGTTAATCTATTATTTTACTTTCTAATTTAAACAGTTTTAAGTAGCACCAAGCTCAGATTTGGTTTACACACATCAGATACTATTTAACATAAACATCTTCCTTACATCCAGCAAGGATTGCCATGTCATTTTCAAACGTATCAGGCCTCTGCACACTGACCACAAACAGCCATTCTTAGCCTAAATTACCAAAGTTCTTATTTCCAACGTAGCAATGACTACATTGCCCCACTCCCTTCGAACAGCAAGCTCGCCCATCACAGATACTTCTAATTAGAGGACAAAACTAAGCTGCTGTCTAAATTTAACAAGGAAGGCCAGAGCTGGGGATCATAATTCTGGTCTCAAGGGCATTCCAGTCATGTCCACTGCCTCCAGCCAGAACCCACAACTCTCACATCCTCCAGCTAAGTCAGTAACACAATTTTAGAAAGCTCTGTCCCCTCTGACTGCAAGGCACCATTCTGCAGAAAAACTGTTCTCATCAGCTCTAAGACAAGCAATAGAAAGCCAAATCACTAGACCTCTTATCTGCAATTTTACTCCTCATCCCCAACAAACTCTAAATTCCTGAGAGAATCCCTGCAGAAGGAATTCTCAAGAAGTGTTTGATTTGTACCCACCACGTACACACATATAATTAGGAAAACATTGAATGTCAAGCATTGTGTTTCCATCCCCACCCCCTTTATCCTCAGATACAGCAAAATATGGGTGGAATTAAAAAAAAAAAAAAAAAAAAAAAAGGTCACCAAAAAAAGCAGTTAGTGGCAATCCCTGCACATTACTTCAGATGATTTGCAAGCTACCTAAAAGGCAGAATTTCTCAGAAAGATTTGTTTGTGGGTGTGCTAAAACACTGAGCTTATGTCCCATCAGAACAATTTGTGATATACAACTGTTAAGAACTAACTGCCACTGTATTACTCACCACATAGACAAAGTATTACATAAAAAGAAAAAAAAAAGAATTTATAACACAGAGCTTTCCAAAATAAGAAATAAAGAGCATATCCGCAAAACACTTAGGTCTGAACAAAAAACAAATAAGCCTGAAAAAGCAGGAGTCAGGCAAGGCACTTAAAAATGGTTGTTACAGATAAATCAAAGAACAGAAGCACAGTCTCACCAGAAGATTTAGAGTTGGATTATCCATTTTGAACTATGTACCATCACAAAGTTCTCAATTTACTGCCTTTTAAAGTGTTTCTTTCCACACTGTCTTCTTGATCTGCTTATAGCCCAGAATAATTTTGTTATCAGTCACATCATTTATCAACATTATTTCATCTACATTTTTTGCTCTTCAAAAGATGTGATTTTGCAAGAGAAAGGTATGTTATTAATTTGTATTAAAAGAAAAAATTGTCAAGATATAGAATCACAAATATGTTGAGAGAGTAAAAATTTTTGCTAACACTTTTTATTTAAAAGTCTTACCCTTATTTTTCAAAATATTTTTTTTTAATTCTACATATTCTAAAATAGAAGGAGCCATCCACAATAAACCAGGTTTTGCCCAAACTGCACACAACCATAAGACGCTTCTAAATGGAAAAGGTAAGAAGCGAGGTAAATTCCTTAAACTGAGTTGCATTGTAATTAAACATGGTGAGCAGTTGTGAGAAAAATATTGGAAAGACAGATTGATTTATAGTTATTAAAGCCTCAGAGGAGGACAAAGGTTGTTCTTTGAAGTTTGAGGGAGGCAGGTATCATTTTAACGTTGACTTCAATAACTCCTGCTTTGCAATTAGAAGTCATATTTCTTACAAGCCAGTCTTAGCATATCTGAGCATTTTACTGATAAAAGGTAGGATAACCTGAAATCGTTCAAATTAAATTTGAATGGTCCACTGAACCCTTAATGATGTCTAATCCCTTCCTTTTTGAGATTGTGGATGTATTTCCAAAAGGCTGTTGAAAAGTCTATCTTCAAATAAACCTGAGAAGCTTCTTAAGTGTCAAAGAGATTCAGAACAAGACAGTAAGCAGATCCAATGTACAACTGGGAAAAACTGGAGTGAATAAACCTACTTGAAGCTGGTAGAAAACACAATAAATTATGTAGTGAATATTAAACAGTACGGTTTACATACATGACTTAAATAATTATTTCATGAAATTTTCCCCTGCAATATCTTTGTAATTATTAATTAGTATTACCAGAATCTGAACATCTGGTATAAGTATTAAAAATGGTTTTGGATTGCAAACCTTTGGAATACTTTAGCTGATTTTACTGACTACTATGTCAAATAGTCAAACCCTCCTAGTTCTAGTCACAATTACCTTGGCATTAATTATTACCCAGCTCATTTAGAAAACTTCACACTTCAAAAATAGGGATCCATTAATTTGTAGATGGATTTGAATCCACATTTCTGCTTGTATATGTAGCATAAGCAATAAACTAAACACAGATTTAAAGGCAAAAATTTTCTCCACCAGTTAACAGCTCATGAGACTAAAAAAGCACACAACTAAATTAATCCAACATATTTGTTTTACTACTTAGCAATGTTACATGATAGCATCCAAGAAACTCCTGCTTTAATGTGCTTGGAGAGGCATTTAAAGGCAGCATTGCTCAAAGGAGGAAAATACTGTTATTCCCTGTGCTTATTTGGGTGCTGAAATAACAAACACAAGAGAATATATTCCAAATTACCAGGAACTCAACTATTCCTGAAAAAAACAAACAAACAAACAAAACACCACAACCAGAAAAAAGGAAGAAACTATCTAAATTGGTGGTTGCCATTATAGGCATAGACCTTGCGATGAAGTTTCCTACAAAGGCATTTTCACTAGGATACTGACACAAATCCCTTTACTGAAAGCTTCTGCTTAATTAACAGACAGTAAGAGAATCATCTTATACTTCAGGTAATTAAATTCTAATTCATCCCTACCTACCTTAGCTTTTTATACTAACTATACAACTTAATTCCCTCTTTTTTTAAGGGATTGTGCTATTAATAGCTGCATATAATGTTCTACATGCAATAATGCATATATTTATAATTTTAGTTTTTGCTATAGGAAAAATGGCTAATCTTAGTCAGATATTAAATATGCAGTAATTTATCCTATGACTTTTGAAAATGCGTTTGTGCAAATCTGCTCAGTTACTGCTGAGAGACTGAGATTTCAAACATCACTGAAATCATCTTACAGGCTAGAAAATGGGATTGTCAGTAGCCACTTTCTTAGGGGAGCACATTAGCATCATTTTAGCATGATAACATGCAATAAGCAGCTCAGATACACCTTACATTTGGTTCAGTGCCACATGGAAAAAGGTTGGATGTACATCCATATGCTCTCCTTGCTGACAGTGTCTCTAAAAAAGACAATGTTTGGGTTGCTCAGATCATGCTTAGTCCTAGCACTGTCAGCTGGCAGCTACTGAAACTACAGCAACCACTACAACAGCAAACACATTACTTTTGTGAAAATTCAATTACTTGTCATGAAACAGGGATGAATACCAAAAGCAGCAGCACAGTATTATGCATTTTCTAACTAACTGTGTTTTTAACATTCAGAGTGACATAGTGCCCTAGGGACCAAGGCCTCAACAGACATGATTTTTACTACTAGGAAAACGGTTTGTTCTTTAGATATTGTGCTTGTTGCTGCTGATTTTTTTTTTTTTTTAATATTTGGCCATCTTATATTCTACACCATCTTTTACTGGACTCTAAAATGAATACTTAAACAAATGCTCAGCTCCTGGTACTGCTTACAATGTACATGCAAATACCATTCTGAACCGTGTTTAATAAACGTGATATTGTTCAGATTTTCCTCATTTTAAGAAGAAATTGCTTAAAACATCCACCACAGAACAGATTCTGCAATATTGCTGTTCAAAGAACTCAGAGTGACTATGCAGGGGTTTGCATCCATGCAGACCATCTCACACTCTGCATTTCAAAAAGTTACACCAATGTAGACAGCTAGGTAATTTCAGCTGCTAATGGGGATCTCAAGGGAACAACATAAAACACTAATCTCTCAGATGACATACCTCCATCCTGCTACTGGACCCTCAAATAATTATCAGCAGCTTCACTGAAAGCAACAATTGTTAAAAGAAGGGAAAGCAGATACAAAGTCATGGAATTTACAGTGAGAATAAAGTCTCTCTGTTAAGTCACATTACAATCTTCATTTTAAATCATTCTTGAAAAAAATGGCATTCACAATTTTCACCATCAGCTTAATATTCTTTAAAATTATTTTAAAAGTATTTTTAATAGAGCAGGACTTCCTAAACTTCCAAACAATAAGAGACAACCCTGAGAAAATGGATAATTTTCCCCATTTTAAATGTATATGTTTGTGTAAGCTTTTCTCATTGTTTGCAACTCCCTTAATTCTCCTTCTCGTATTCCAACTCCCCAGGAACTTTCAACAGTCAAACCTTGCAATGCTGACCAGTATCGCTGTGGGGGACACACAGGAACGAGGCAGGGAGTGCATCAAAGAGGCTGTGTAGAGCTCTTGCAAGCAAGAGACCCCTCCTTTATTTTCCTGACTCTTTTTGTACATTTACAGATGTGCCCACCCCAGAGGTGGGACCCTTGGGAACCAGTGGTCATTTTCCAGAGACCATCACCGAAGCCCCTCCTCTGGGAACAGATGTGGGAACTTCGGTAGTTTACAGAACATGACCTTGTGCTTCAAGACCGTGCCTGGGAATAGAATTCCCAAAAACCAAAACATGCAGGCACGAGCATGGCAACAGACCAGAGGGGTTAAACCAAAGCTTACACTGGAAAACTGAAGTAAGAATTGTCTGCTGTACCTCTCCCTGCCTCAGGACCAATTCTGAACTGCACGCACAGGAGAAGAAAACAGCATTACAGGAATGAACGGGCACATAGGGATGCTTAAAGCTTTCACAGAGCTACTGCTCTGCAGCTTGAAAAAAAATTATTTGAAATTATTTGGCAATCTTCTGAGGGAAGTGGAACATGCACCTTCAACCCATCACTCAACAACCTCAGTTGCATCTCTCAGGTGCATCACTCGACACTCCATCACTCGATACCTCCCAGGTGCATCCAGCAAGCTAGCAGGACAATTTGTCACTTTTCAAGCTGCTGTACACTGCCAGCATGGACTGCATTTTTTTCAAGAGCTCTCAAGTTCTCTAGGCCTTTTTCAATAGCTATGGGTTATTCTGCAGACTTAGAAGGTGAAGTGCCAAGTATTAATGCCTCATTACCGTTTGAGACAAAGACAATTGAACGTGTCCCTCTGCAAGTTCAGAGGGTGAACAACAGTTGCCCTCCTATTTCTTTTCAGGCAAAATGGAAACAAGGAGAAAAAGCAGAAGAAAAGCATGTGCAATTGCAAATTTCTCCAGTAAATAGATTTTCCACTTCACTCGGAAAACTACCACATAATGTCATGCAATTTTTTCAAACTGCATTTTTTTCCTCATAATAATGTCTCATTCTTTTTTTTCTTCCTGTCTGTCTAGCTACCATTTCTTCTCACACCTACCTAAATAAATTTCCTTTTTCCCTAGAACTGAAGCAATTTCAATTGTTTTAAGGTTTATTACATTTGCCTTAGGTATTGCTTAGCTAAAATACACACATTCAGCTCATAATTCACTATAAATAACTCTGCAAATTTTCTTTGAGCTTTATCCAAGTCATAACAGTATCTAACTCCAAAACCAAGCTCATTGGAGTCCCATACTTTCAACAAGGGAAGTTACAACTGCCCAGCATCTCTGGAAGTTGAAAAAGTCTTTCTTTGCTACCACATGGCTTCACAGTCCTCTCTGACAGCACTGCTTTCACTTGTTCTTCCTTGGATTGAATTTCTATGTTCCAGTGCTATCAAAGCGATGTTTTCATCTTCAATATTTATTTCTTGGTCCTTGGCTGTCAGGTACTCATTATTCTTTGTCTTTGAAAAATTATTCACAGAAATTCTTCACTTTTGATACTACTGTAAGTATTGCTTTTGTGGTCTTCACAGTTTGCAGCAGACATTTTCTACCTCTTTTTCTGATAACGATACAAGGAAACCATAATGCAATTTTACCACTGTGCTTCAGCCTTACCCTATTCATATGTAAGTGAATTGAATTCAGCACTTCTGAATTTGACTTGCCTCCTAGTTCAATATTGCATAAAGTAAACTCAGGAGCAAACATCTACTCTACTTCGTTATGTGCTTATTCACCTCCTCTATACTTTTCATCTCCCTCTGGCCTTCTAAAGGAATTTCAGAGACCAAAACCACCCAAAATAAACCAAAAAAAATTCTGGTACCTTGAAAGATAGAGTTAGATTGATTTATCAAAAAGATTGTGCAATTTAAAAAAGAACAAGCTGAGGCATCAAATTCCTTACTTCTATAAAAATAAACTACTTTTTAACCACTAAAACTTAAAAAGGTAGAATATTCAACATAGAGACACAGAACATCCAGTCACAGAGACAGTGAGGAGCTGTCTGACTAAAAATATTTTTTCTACTGCTCTAAACCACAATGAGAGTTAAGGATGCATTCTATAAGTCAACATGGATAATCCCTGCTTCAAATAAGCTTCAATGTAAGGTAGAGGCTCTGAGAATTTATATAGACACTGCACATTTAAAATTCAAGAATCCACAACACACACAAGAAAAAAACAAATGTTTTGTCTTTTGCCCTATTTTTATTCTCTCTTCCAGTCCACCATCTAAAATTAATCAAAAATTTATGGAGTATGGTTTTGTAGGGCTGTTTGGTTTATCCTTCCATTTTAGACCCACTGCAAAATAAAGTGAAGATGCACAGAGTATGGCATTAAGGCTGAGCAATACTTCAAATACTTCAGTTTTAAAATAGTTTATTTAAAACAACTGGATGTGACACTGAGTGCTATGGTCTAGTTGACAAGATGGTGACCAGTCAAAGTGGGACTCAATCTTAGATATTTTTCCAACCTATATGATTCTGTGATTGCTTCTTACACATAAAAAGCCTACACAGAATTTCTTGCTATACATACTGTATAAACATATAGTAACAACATGACACCCTTAATAGGAATTACCACTTTGAAAGAAAAGTCATCCTATGGAAAAATAACTTTTCTTAAGACTTTAGATCTAAATATACATCTATATATATTTACACATATATATGTAACATCTTCCAAATCCTTTTTTTTTTTTTTTGCATATAAATGCTTCAGCAAAATGTTTTGCTCTAGTACAAATGATTAGTTTACATCAGATGAACCTTGGAGCCTTTCAAGACTAAAAATATACATGAATGCAACTCTGAGGCAACATTTTTGCCATAATCCAAGACTGGGACTTGGAAGATACAATCTTTAATACCTCAGAAATTTGCTCAAGTCTCCACATTCTTACTTCATCTGCAGTAAAGTACTACTTCATTATCAACTGTCCTACCGTTGTTACTTTTATAATCTCTAAACTCTAACCCACAGAAAGAAAAATAATTATTAACACAGTAGAGAAAAGCTAAATCACACAACAGCCTTGCAGTGTAGCCATATTTGCAAGGTTGCCAAAAGAAAAAAAAATGTTGTTAAAATAAATGTGAGCACTGGAAAAGAGTGGCTAACCTCACAAGATATATCACTGCTATTTCAGGTGTGTTTCCCACTATTTTATGGTCCTGGAGATGTCAAAAAAATGAAGATTAATTCAAATGTTTTCAAAAAACAACTGTGCCTCAAACAGCAGCCATGAAAGGAAGGAAGCTTAAGTTTGTAATGTCACAAAACGCACTAAACAAGCACATTTCCCCCACACAACAGGTAGATCCAGCAAAAATACAGATACAGCAGACTAGCAGGTGGTCTGCATTAGGGAAACTTTAATAGACATGTTCCAGTGCCAAAACATCACATTTTCTTACTACTTACTACCAGTACAACTGGTTTGTACTTGACATTCTGAGGAAATTATAAATGGTATTCTGTTTTAGAAGTCTGTGTTGTACAGAAAATCTCTATGTATGTACCACAAGAGTAAATAACATTGCTTTAAAGTATCAAACAGTAATGATAATAACAATAGTAATAATAATGTAACTGAAGTACATGTCAAAACATTCATAGTTCTTGATTGGTCCTTCATTTCTGAAAAAGGGTCAAAACAAAAGAGAAAAAAGCCAGCTTAATTATATTTGTAATATGGAGACATTGAAATACTAAACAATGTCTAAAATGCCTTTTTAGCACAGCAGTCTATTTCACCTTCTCAAAATGAGCCCTGAAAATGGGCTGCTTTGCAGTACAGTGACATATCTGCTCTTTCCTGATTAATTGTTTTGACCTGCAGTAACCACAGGTTAACTTGAATGACACCGAATTATCTCAATCAATGGCAATGTTAACCTAGCTATCCCAGTTTATCCAGCACTTTGCCTTTCCCAAGAAGGTGTATTTATCATCTTCAGCATCTGTGTTTCTTTATCTCCCATTTTCTCCATTTTGCCATTCCTCCACAGGAAAGGAACTGAAATTTCTTTTCTCATGCCCCCTGATTAGTTCTTACATTCCTTTCCATATCAATTTCTCACATATTCCCTATCTGTCTATATCCTTCCATACAAGATGTCACAGGGATCAAACTCAAGCACCACAGTACCATTAGCTAACACATTTTTATCTAGAAAATTTTCCTGCTGTAAATTAATCCCAACTTATTTTAAGCACTTTGGGATTCAGAACCAAACCTCTAGAAAGCAACCTCATAAAATTCTTCAAGTGACTATGCTACTGTACACCAAAACTGCCCAGTACATTACTTGAGAACAGAAATTTATAGAGTGAAAGGGAGGAATGTCTTCCTTTTTTTTTTCTTCTTTTTTTTTAAACTTTCATCGAGCAGAGACAAAAATATCCTTCAAATACTGTGCTACTGGCTGTTGGAAAAGAGTAACATGCAGCTGGAACAAGGATGGATAAAAAAAACAGTGTCACGAAGAAACAGAACACATTATTTTGCAGCTTAACACTGGACTTGTGACCAGGCTAAGACACACCTCGCTGGAGCAGGAGGAGAGCACAGAGCTGGAGCTTAGCTGAAATGTTTACCTACAGAACTTCAGATCTATGCAGAGATTAAATCCATTACTTCAGAGCACTCAACCACTGCTTCTCCACGGGGGGCCTGGTACTAAGAGGTGTGTGGTGGGTCTCTGCTCTGGAAACAGCTGATTACAACACTCAGGTCAAAGAAGTCACCTCCAACACACTGAACAAGGGAGCTGAGCACCACTACCTACCTAAGGCTACACAAAACACCCCCAGATTAAATGCCAACTTTATCCTTTCAGCTTTGTTTAATAAAAAAAAGACCCCTTGGGATTTTGAAGGGGAAAAAGTTTTCAAGAAACATATTCTTTGTCTCTGATTCCTGAGGCGTACACAAGCAGGGGACTCCTTGGTCAGAGCCATGTTCTGAGGTCCAAAGAAGTATAACGAGCATCACTGGTTCACTGGGGTCAAGGAGAAGATTCCCAATGACTTCAGCAGTCAAGGTGTATTTTCTATGGTGTATTTTCTATGTCCATAACATAGTACACAATTGTACACACTGACTGGGTTTTGTTTATTTATTTATATATTTGGCTTTTATACTACTAGTCTGAGGTTACTTGTAGCTTAGAAAAAAAAAAACCCAAACAAAAACCCCACAACTAACCAAAAAACTGGGTCTTCCATAGGTGTTAGGTAGGAAAGAATAGACACCTAGTGAAGCAAAATGCAGTTTTTCAGGCCAAGACATTCACGTGCTACTGCATTTTCCAGTAGAAGAATTAGCATCAATTTCACGTGAACATGTGAACTAAGATGTGAAACGCAGGCAAAATCAATAGTAGTATATGTTTCAATAGTCAGAAGTTTGTCATTAATACAATAATCAAGTACACAGAATCCAGATCCTAATGATAATTAGCAGGAGATATAGTACAGGCACTGTTACAGTGAGTGACACTGAAATTATCACATTTGTTACTTTCAGGAAAAAGCAAAATCATTAAAAAAAAAATCAAAAAAAAAAGAAGCAGCTTTAAAGCAGGATACTCATGCCATGTTTTATTCTGCAAAAGTGACAAGGATGCTGTTTGTTCGCTGCAAGTTACTGAGACAGCAAGGCTAAGCCAGTTGTCCTAGACACTGCTTCTGTCATGGGAAGACTTCAGAAAGGGCTGCTGAGGAGGTACAATAGTACCAGCTCAAAAAGGATAAATACCCATTATTATACCTGTAGTACTTTGCAGATTTTATGTCACAGACACTAATTAGGAGACCGATACTTTTCAAGGCATCTAATTAAGCCTGAAAATTAACAAGCCCACTGTGATGATTATCTGACAATGAAGCAGGTATTCTGAATTCATTAGGATGATTTTCATGCAGTTAAGACATCCTCACAGAACCCACATGTAATGCAACTGCAGCCATTACACAGCGTGGAAGAACTGATCACTGCAGCTATTGGCAAGAAAATTAGCTTTATAAATAATAACTGGCACAGGCCTGTAACACTTTTTCAATTTCCCATAGCTCATGAGACTACTTGTGTCAGGTCAGACACAGCCACAGAGCTACAGGACTCATCCAGGTAAATGCTGAAAATGCTGCTCTGTGACTGGAGCAATCTTATGCAAGCATAGTAGAGGACAAGAAAAAAAAACCACCCTGCCCCTTTATTTCCTGGGAAAGAGTCATCTCTATGTTTTCCACATCAAATCAGGATGGGATCTAAATCCTAAGTAATGGAGTACATAATGGACAACAGCACTTTAGTGAAAGCTGAGATTAATACTGACATATAAAAATTTACAACCAGTTCAAAATATTCTTAACAAACCTTTCACTATTCTGCTGGATTCTGTGGGTTTGGTTTCCTTTTTTTTCCCTTAAAAAAAGGCCTCAGTAAGCCTTCTCATATATTAGGTTTTGGGAAAAATGTTTATGGGGTTCAATCTTTGCTGTCCAGTGTGAAGTTTGGAATAGGTCAATATTAAGCTGATAAAGGTGTGACTAATTCATGGATTATTTAAATAGCATGCACAATATTATACGGACACCGCTCAGATTTCTAGTACTAAAGATTTGCCCATGTTACTTCAGTAAATTCCTGCTTTTACAGGGATAGAGATCAGTATTTTGTAACCAAGCTGGAATGGAATGGTTTACAACATTTAATTTCAAAAGGATTGCTAGTTTTGTATGTTTACATACATAGAGGACAAAAGATTCAACTGTATGCATAAATATATGCATCCCAAAATTGGTAGCACATTGTACCTAACCTGTCACTTCACCACATTTATTTCTAAAAACTTTGCTTGATTCTAGACAAGTTCACAGGTTTTCCTTCAGTATCATCTAAACCTCAAGTTTTGTTGTTACAGTAGTTCACATAAAAATATTTTATATAAACACATATATATGCTTTTGTAAAATATATATACAAACACATATATATACACGTACCCCTCCTCTCAAGGAAAAATAAAAGAGGCCTTCTGTTACTACATTTTTGCCCAAAACTCAAGTCTTATTCATAGTAACAAACTAAAAATAGATTATTTTTTTTTCAGGACTGTTGTACTTCAGAGTGTGTGACTTTATTTTTTGGTGGGTGTTAGCTTAAAAACTAATCTGCATCTCTCAAGGCCTGCCAGAGTGAGGCAACTGCAACAGTGCCTCTTGATGGGCCAACAATCAAAACGAGAAGCTGTGCATAAAACAAAATAGAAAGGTCTGCTACTATTGCCAGTTTCATGGAATTTCAGAGTCTGCAGCCTACTATTTTTGATTTTTCATGCATCCACCCTATTCTACATTGCAAGACAGTTCCATCAGCACAGTTTCTCAATTTCCCGTTATTGTCAGTGCATGAAGAACAGTATTCAGAACATGTCCATTTTAAAAAATACAAACTTCACTGACAGTGGAAAAGACAGAAAAACAGATTCTAACACAAGCTCATGGGCCACAGAATATATATATTATAAATTTGTCCCATGCATTCACTTTAAACAGTTGCTCTAATTAGTAACAAGCTTAACATATTTCCACAATTACTTTTTTTTTCCTTTTTTTTTTCTTTCAAGCCAGAAAAGCTGTGGGCTGGAAACAGAACTCCATCAGCCACTGGTCACATGATCCTGAGGACTGTTCAACAAACTGTATCCCCCAAAATAATACGTTAAGTAAACTAACACTGTTATTAAGGGGTAAACAGGAAAGATTGATGAACCAATTTGCCAGATACCTTAGAAACATAGGACTCATGGGAAAATTTTTGCTGCTAACTGATCTTGTATCCCATGTGTGTCTCAGAATGTTTTACAAGTTACATATAATTTATTGCTCTCTTGCATAAATCCTGTGTAAGGGCTTCTAAGCAAAATCAGTCCTAAATGTAAAAACCAGCATTATTCAGGCAGTCTCTTTATATTGGTCCAGCAACTACTTTTATAGCCTGACAGGACCACCTGTGTGAGCTTAAGTAATAAAAGTAGCATGAAAAAAGAGAGAAAGAAAAATAGGAAGCATGAAGAGATGATGGGACAGACACAAAAGGGAAGATGAGAGTCCTAAGATTTATTTTGTTGATGCAAAAACATCATGCAATTTGTAATCAGCTCTACTTATTTAGTGGTTTCTTACCAAAGCAAGGGATAGAGTTTCAGGACTTCACAGTCACACTGCAAGGCCAACTAGCTTTAAAAAGGTTAAACATCTAATCAAGTCGACATGAGGCACCAAACACAACAATTCAGTTGTATTCACTTTCCTGCAGAGAAAAAGAAAATCACCTCCTTCATAACATCACAGCTTTAAAGATATGTAGGAGTTCTGAACTCAGCCTCACCTGGCCGGACAGGTGTGACCTCACAGAGCACAGCAGGCTAGATATCCCCTAGATTCACAGACCTAGAACTGCTCACAATTGATCAGCTTAGCATTTGCATGTGAAGAAGACTGATCCTAGAAGCTCCTAGGCAGGCACTTCGCTGGGACTGACCCCAGAGGCTTTGAATGATCCCACTCCTTGTGTAAAGCTTTCTTCAAAAGATAGAGGCCGGTGCTGCCCAGACATGGATGCCAACAGGGTCTCATTCCTCTTTTATTACAGAGGAGAACAAAGGCTGAACCACTGCTTGTCCACTGCTTCACACGCAGGGGACAACATTCACCTTCCTCTCATGCCAACACGATATTTTAATGCTGACAGCACGTCTTTGATGATAAATTAAAAAGGTTTTAAATTTCACACCTACCTCTCTGGTTTAACATCTCCTCAATTTAAAGCAAAAGAACTCTCCTTTTATGGTATGACACAATGCGTTTCTGTAATAAATTACTTCCGTGAGAATTCAGATATAATGGCCTTCATCAAGTTGATTATGTGAAAATTCAATTTTTTCATATACTTGTCAAGCAATTAGAGTTTTGTGGATGCTGAAAATCTACATATTTATCCATGCTCCAGTTCTTAATAGGGCCACTATAGTAACAGTCTACTTTTCTATTCACAAAACAGACCAAACAAAACAAGAGTGTTGGTACAAACTTGTGTGTTGAGAAGAAAAAAAAAGGTCCATGTAAAATATCTCAGAAGTCAGAGATATTTACATCACAGGAACCTCATCACCTTTATGAGCAGTTTCAAAACTCTTATTTATATATACACTGAGCTTTCAAAATGTGTAGCAACTAAATTCAGTTTTAAATTGGGATAACACTATGACAGTCAACCCCAACCCTGAGAACAGTTGAACTGGGTGCATTTCTAACATCACATTATCTACAAAATTAGAATCTCAAAAGCCACAATTCAGAACTGCCTCCGTTCACTTTCCTCCCACTTAGATAGGCCAAGAATGGTTTTTTTTTCAGAATAAAAACAGAGCACCAGAAAAGCTACCAAGTCACAATTTTCAAAGTATCCATTTTACAGGTCTGTCCACCAGCTGCTATGAGTATTGAAGTTGATATAGGTATAACACTATTCACATTTAAATTTGTAAGCTTCTAAGACTCACACTCAATATTATGTTCATACAACAGAAAAATAAAACTACGTGTGTTGCTTTATCTCCATTAGACCTCCAAAAAAGAGGGTTTCATTATTTTGCATTCAAATCTGTAATACCTTTACAAAAAGTATCAATGCATCTGTAAGTACAGAACTATTCTTTCATACTCTCAGTATCATCCAAACTGTGATAAATACACTATTTCATAGATTTCTTTCACTTGGTTGTTTCTAGAAACCAAAGCTGTATCAAATTCTCTGGCAAATTTGATGAGTTCTTGAAAAACTTAAAATATTCCAAGCATTAAGCAGTAATTATATTTATTACCTGTTGCACAGGCAAAATTCTCAACTTTTTTTTATTTTAGCTTTACTCTTAATAAAGCACAAAGGGTCAGCTACAAAACAGATTTCTGGAAATCCCACAGCCAATGGCCTCAAGTTACACTTCACTACAGGCTTTATGCAAACAAGAGGGGACAAAAGAGGCTGGAGGGGAAGAGAATAATGGTGAAAGGAGGTCTAGAAGCTAAAGATCTCTGAATAGAGTAAAGCTATTTTCTTAAGTTTGTATTTAGCAAACGGAATAAAATTATAACAAATACATCTCACCAACAGCAACACTTACTATCTACTATACTGAAATGTGAATTATCAATGACTAATATTTTAAATATTATAAACCTATCAATGTGACTGCATTTTCATAAGCTCCTTGAAAACTGAGATCCTTAAACCATGTTTCACAGATTTGTGATTTTTTTTCCTCACTACAGACTATTTTTTCAGCAGATTACCATTCATTTATAGAACAATCTAAATCAGAAGTATAAATTTTACTTTTACCAAAAATAATGCCAGACAAATACATTTGCTTTGTGTTTTGGGTGGCAGGGTTTGTTCATTTTGTCTGCTGATTGGCTTGGGTTTTTTTTTAAAAAAGGAAGCTACTATCAATTTTTTAGAAGAACCATATAAAAATCCTACATTCAAAGTATGAAAAAGTGAAAGAAAAGATATAAGAAAAAAAATCTCATGGGCACTGTCATACCTATATGTTTGGCACATGGTCTGGTTTCCAAACAAATTTGAAAACCTGTATCAGGCTCCTGGAAAGAAAAACTTTATTTACAGAACAACAAACCACACACATCCAGTTCAAATCAGTATGTGTACCATGAAAAGACTTAAAGCAGGAAAGGAAACACCATGGTGGAGGAAGATGAGCTTTTTGGGAGTTTTGCTTTGAAAGAAGTCCCTCTTCTTTCAAAGACATCAGTCCTCCACTCAAAGCTGATCTACTCAGATCTGCAAGTCAAAATCTCCTCCTGAAGGTCCTAAGGTATTTAAACATCAGGACTATTTAAGTCATATTTTAATTCTAGTCAGTCAGAGATGTGTTCAAATTCATGAGATTATATACTCCTGGAGGGATCCTGTAATGCCATGCTACAGCTTTTCTCCAGGAAAATCAGACACAAGGTTTGAAATCCCCCTGACAAAGGAAAAGTCCTGTATCTGCCTCAGTATGTGTTAAGCTTGAGGAAAGAACAGCAGATTTCTTTACTGCAAGAAAGAGGCACTGCCATTGTGGTTTTCTAAGGGCATATATATGCAAACCTGAACAAAACACAGACTAATACTCAATTAAAAGCTATCTGGGAAGTTCAGCAAAAAAATGTCATCTGCATTTGGAGATCGCTCATATGATGAAAAAGCATCACCTCAGCCTGCCAGGAGCAGAGTATTTCTGGATATACACAGGAGCCAAGCTTTTTGGGTAGCCAGCAACTACTAATAAGAAGATTACCAAGAGACATTAGCTTTTTTCTGCTCTCCTATCTCACCAGCAAAGACTGGACAGTCATTTTGTGATGGCATAGATGATATGCACAAATGACAATAATTACCTAGGCCAGAGCTGCAGGAATAAAAACCCTGGGAAACCTGGAGATTGAAGTAAACTTTCCAGCCAAGGTCAAATGCCACAAAATACAACAAAATCGTACCTTTCCTCATGCCTATTCTGTGAATTGCATGCACTTTAACAACAGAAGACAAAGAAAATGCCTCCATCAATTACTTCAACTTTGAATTATGTCACCTCCAAAATATTCTTCTGTTTCATTACAATTTTAATAAATGAATAACCTTAGCCCTGAACTTGAGCAGTAACTGAGGATACTATTACAAATATAAAATTGGCAATAAAATCAACTTTAGTTGAGTCTTACTTAGTAATACCACACTCAGTGTCACATTCCTTGCATCATCAGTTTAAAAACAGGACTTCAATTTTCCTGTCCAAAACCTTTAAAATCCTATTTTCATACCATTTTCCTGCATCCCATTAAAAACCCCACACGTAGTAAGAAAAAGCCCACCCACACTACAAAAACCCAAACCAATCACTGTCTGGTGGGAATGCATAAGGGGTTGACTCTAAACAGACAAAAATGAAAGAAGTTGTGAAAGCAAAGGATGCAACAGCTCCACAGTTTTGACCTTTAAAAGGACCCAGCTTTTCAGCAAACATGAATTCCTTTGTATTGGAGGTGAAATGGCAAATATTTCCTGTTATTAAGGAAGGTTTTGGATTACCTTCTCCTCACTCAAATACAAGACTTCTGATAACTAACCACAATGATGATAAAAAGACTGCTAAGACTATCCTGAAGCTGTGCTTAAAAGCAGATCACGTTGCTACTGGGAAGAACAATAACACTGCATACATGGCCATCACAAAAATTGAATTAAGCTTTTTTGATGGTGCAAACAATTCCAGGGCTCTGACAGCTAGGAATTATTCCTCTCCTAATTTCAGATATAAAACCAACAACCATGGAACATAAAAACTAATGACCTGCTGCTTTAAAGGTGAAGAGATCTGAAAATAAAGACTGAATTTTAACCCTTTGGTGCCATCTCAACCACAGCTTCCACAAATATCCCAGGCTCAGAAATACAGCCCTCCTATCAGCTTAGCTTGGAAAAAGCCGCCAGAATTTTTAACAAGGCTCTGAATCACAGAAAGGTGTTGTCTTGGAGCTTTTCTTTGATGATTCCACAACTGCAGTTTTGTTCCTTTATTCTCTCCATACCATGTTTTTAGCATCAGCAGTAATAGAGGATGCCATCTGGTTCATTATCACTCAAAGCAAGATGTAGCCTTTAAGTAACCAAAAATATTTTTGTGTAGTTCAGAAGAAAAACTGATGTTACATGAACAGAGCCCATAAAAAAGCACAGAAAAGATACAAAACAACAGGGCTCTTCAGTTTAATATGAAACCTGATATTTTACATGGGTAGCCAGGTTCAAATTACCATTCTGTAACCATATTTGAGTAAGCAGTTATAATGCACAGGCTGTCATCTCAAAACACATATTATTTTATCATACCTTTACACTTTAACTATCACTAGTCACTGCAGCAGAAGAAATAGATCTGAACCTACAAGATACTCCACACTTTGACCCCAATCTAGCAATGCACCAAAGCAGCAGCTGATCTTCCAGCACAGAGTCCCTCTGAAGTTTCCTGATCAGGATCATACTCACATTGCATCTAACACAGGAGAATCAGCTCCTGTCTACTAAGTCATGCATGGGATTCACACCTAAAACATGAATCAGCTCCATGATACTGAGTATGGCTAACTGAGGAACAAGTTTAATGTGCAATCACAGGAGAGAGAGGTCAATATGGCCTTTGAGAAGTCAATTAGGTCATGCCTTCAGCAATGAAATCACTAACCAACATCAACTACAAAGGCAAACAGAGGAGTAAATAACCCATAGCACATAATAATACCAATAACAACCATAGGCAGCTAGAAATGGGAAAACAGCACAAAAGGTAATTAAGCTGCTATAAGGAAGCAGGAGAAACAAAAACTAAAGAAAAAAAAAGGAAAATAAAAAGATGGTGTCCTGGTTTCTAGAGTAATACTTCATCGAAGCCATAGTTTAGTCTAACATCAAAAGGCAGCTTTAACTCAAAAATTTGTGGGTTAGTTATTTGTAACTCCAGCTAATTGCACATGGCATGCCCTGTGAATCGAGAGATAATTAAACACATTAAGTGACAACAATTGAATTCTAAGAATACACTTGATCCCCTTGAGGCCCAATTTTCTCTGTTTTAATCCTGCTCACTTATTTCCACTTAAATAATAGCTCTGCTTGCCTCTGGCTGAGCAAAGTTCAGGATTACACCACTAATTAACTAGTGGCACTGGGATTTCTAGGCCTACACAAAGCAGCGAAGACTTAAGTTGAGCAAGTGCCCTAGAAACTCTGCTATGCCACTGATTTTTTGCTTCTTTGGAACAGAAATTACTTTCTTGGTTCATCTGTGGTAGGGTTACATATTTTCAAAGATTACATAGCATCGGCTAATGCAAGAACATGACCTCCTTGTATTATGAAAGCATCTGCAAGGTAATATTGTCTGAATTCCTACTTGTATGGACTGACTGAGAACTTACACACAGCTCACTTGCAAATTTTTAAGCCAAATTCTTTATGGATGTCTCCACTGACTGCAAATACAGACCTCTGTGAACTTAACTACACCAATTCTGCCTTTGCAGAACGGTATGACCAAGGGCAGCCTAAGTGAAAGGGAAGTGGCTACTGGATGCAATTCATCTTTTCTGAGTAGAGAAAATCCAAGCTTCCCAAAGACTTTATATCTTCGTTTGAAACTGAATATTTAAAATACCTAAAGGGCACTATAACTGAAAATACATTCTTAGCACATATGACACATACTGTTATGTGTCTATGTTCAGCTTGTTGTCATTTTATTTTGACCTAATTAAGCAGTCCTGAAGTAAAACACACTTCTGTGGCAACTCTCACATCTCACTGCACAAAGATACATGTGGCACAATGCATCTTTGCAAAACTGAGTGGAAATTTTGAAACCTACCCCTTTTAGTATTCAACAAGTGATTATTCCTCTTCCTGTAGGTATTCTTCTTTTCCAGAAAGTATTAAAGGGGTATTTTTCTGATTAATCTGAAGTCAGCAAGTAACCACTTTTAAGAAAATCTATTGAAAACTTTTTAGGATAAAAGCTAGAGTGGAGTACTGTGTGCATCATGGCATCAGAACTAAAAACTGTTTCCATACCTAAAAAATCCTCTAGGTCTTGTAGCATATTTCAAATGTTTTCAACTGTCCAGCTTCAGACTGTTTGCAATTTCCAAAATAGTTGATGAAAAATTAAGCCCCACCTGGACACATTTTGTAGGGCACATTACATGTTCCTTTACCATTTCACACAAAAGAAAAAACATTTATTATGCTATCTGCAGCTAAATTGCTACACAAGTAAATTATTTTATTTATGCCTTCTTGAGACAATGATCCTTTCTGACAGTGACATTTAAGCATTTTGTATTCATCTTACAAGGCTGGAGACAGCTCAAATTGAATCAATATTTCTTTGATAGGTGAAACAGGCCTGCAAGAAACTGCTATTTTTGAAATATTTCTGTTTCATCTGTGTGAATTTTTTCTTCGTTTGTGAGTTTTTTTCCTAAGAATATTATTGCTAGAGACTATTGATCCATTCTGATCAACCGAAACTGAGTATCTAGAAAGAGTTTTAGGGATTTAAAAAAGATATTGTCAACTGAATCTCTTGATAAATAAAGATTTTGAAAAGAAGACACACAGTCGTGAGAGCTTCATCTAAGTGCTATTTATATAAGTAAACCTGAATGAGGCAACTTAAGCTACCAAAAAACATCAACTTCAAAACCTATTTGTTTACCTTAGAGCATTTTACTATTAGAAAAAGAAAAAAAACATACTTCTCTTGCCTTTAATCCCCCAAACTTCTTTGTTTAAACTTAAGTTTACAAAGTATTAGCTGTAAGTTTCTGAACTGCATACTTGGAAATGTGTGGTTCTCTGGGCAGCTCACAGACAGAGGGAAACACCCCTTCCTGACCATAAAAGGTCTGAGTGCATGTTCTCAAGCGGAAAAAGTGTGGGATCTTATTTACAAACGTATAAATACATGCCATTCCTTTGCGCTCACAGGCACAGTTGAAAGTGAGCCAGAAAAGGAAGTACTAGCAACTTGATCTGAGATTTCTATTACATTTTGTCTGGCATGGTACCACTTCAGCCTGTATTTTCATAAATGTCTAATTATTGCAGTGAATAAGGTCAGAAAATATTGCCCAAATATGAATCGTACCTTTCAGTTTGTTCTCCAAATATCTATTTCTCTCCATTCCTCCCCCAATACCTTTACACGCTCCTAAGGCACAGGCAGGAGACCCTGGGAAAAGGCTCAAGAGATCAGCACTGGATCCAGCAGCAGCCAAGAAAGGAATGTCACAGCAAGCAGCTTTTCCCTTGGAAAGGGTCTCCAGCATACAAGAGCTACTGGCAAGCAGCATGGCACTGGCACTGTCCTCAGGGACACCAGTCCCTGCTCTTAGCACTGCCTACCAAGAACCAGGTGTGGTTCACTACAGCCTTGACTTAACAGGGTCATCCAAATTTCAGCAGAACATACATTAGCCTGTTCATGATTTGGGAGAATTCATTCATTCTCCCAAAATCCACTATAGAGAAAAAGACAAAACAAATAATAGTTCAATTGCTAGGCTCTCTCTAAATATAAAAGAGAATCTTGAAAATGATTCTTCTAAATTATCTCAAAATAAATTACAAATAATTTTCCAGGGTAAATTTAAAGGTGACTCTCAATTTGACAATTTAAACAAAATAGTGCCATGTCATTTTCTAGAACTGCAGAATTTTAAAATACTACTAGAAAATAAGTACCTAGCTCTTACCTTGTCATCTCTACCTGATGAGGTTAGTGAGAATTATCATTTGAGTAGGTGTTATTTATTCCATGCGTAAGAATCAGAACTTCAGAGCACAAAAGAAACCAAAGGTACACAAGTTCTCTTTGCTAAGAATATTAATTTACTTTGCTAAGAGTATTTTTTTTTTGAGTGCAGTCAAAAACCCAATTCCTTAAATGCAGAACGGCATCCAAATGCTGACCCAAGAGAAAACTGAAAGTTAGGTGAAGCATCTGGTATTCTGAAAGGTGTTTTTCTTCATGTAAGAAACCCTAGAAAATACTCTAGGGCATTTATTAAAGAGGAGGGGGGAGTGGAAATCAATCACTATCCATACACAAGGTAGACAAAAGTGGGGTTACCTCATGAGAGAACATCAATAGTAAACAAATAAAATTCAAGTCTAAAACAGGGCAAGGAACAGGATGGGACACCAGCAACTACTTTGCACAATCTTAAAATTACTGGCCACACTGAAGAACCTGCTTACCCCCAGGGGCAGGTTCTCCTTCAAACTAGGATCTAAAATGATCAGCAAGGACTAAAAAAACCCCAAACCCTTAAATCTCTGCTCTTCTTAGGCAGAGGCATAATGGAGGAATAGATTCTGGACATCAAGAGTTACACATGAAAAAAAAAAAAAAAGTCTATGGGAAGAAAACCAAGGCCAAAACAAACAGAAAACCACTTGACACCATAACCTAATACTAGGAAAAAACACTTGAGGAAGTTTACTTTCCATTTTTACAGTCACCACCTGATTCACAGCATCGTTTACCCATATCAACAATGATATACTTGAAGTGGAACATTGAAATGTCTTGATCCTGTGACATTTATAGCTTTGACTCACTGCAGCCTCTATCACTTCCAGATCTGAGCACAACACAAAGCAATTTCTGAGCATCCTTCCTGTGTGCAGATCTGCTATCTGTCCTGCTGGGACAGGACTACATGGCTGAGAGGAAAACTTAAACATTAAGAACCTGAGGCAAAAGCATGGAAAACTAGAGAAAACAATATAACTGTAAATCCAGGGTCTACTCATATCTTGAATACTGCTTCTCAGTGTTGATACTTGAAATACCAGAAGATACATACTTTATGTGCATTTTTGCACATATACATATGCATATTTGCTACAGGCAAACACACAAACACTCTGCAGGAGAACAGTGAGGCAGATCCAAGGCTTCTACCAGCCACTAGCTGAGGCTCCACAACAGCAGGCCAAATCTAAAAATCATAGACAAAACCAAAGAGCAAGACAATACTGGATAAAATGATCCAACAGCGTGCATGAAACAAACAAAATAGGATACTTATCAGTTATGTGGTTAAACTTTCTCACTAGAAACTGTAAATAGCAAAAGTTTACAAGATGTCAAAAATACCTTGGGCTGCCAAACACCTAAATTCTGTCTGCAACTTATAAAAATTTCCAACTCCTACAACACCATAAGGCAGGAGAATAGTCCAGGGAATGACTGTTATATTCCTTACTAGGTATTGTCAAACACAACACATTGAGCCAACTATACTTTAATTTGGCCTGAATGGCTGCTGTTACCTTCCAGAACATTCTCAAGGAATTGCCTTGGCACAAAGGTTTCTTTACTAGTGCTTTCTTTTAATTTACTGTCTTGAGATCACAGCATTATACTTAACCTTATCTCTTCCTTTTGGCCTCATTACTATTTGATGATATTAAAAATTCACATAATATTCCATATCTTTAATTACCTTGCCTACCTTTAATAAAATTGTTTCATCTCAAATACAAAGCACTTCTTTTTGAGTACAATCAACAATATTGTTTCTTGAGTTCTCCTCAGCTTCATACTAATTATATAAGCTACCTACCACTAAGTTTTACGCCTTTAAAAATATCCTTATTTACAAGGTAAATTGATATTTCTTAATTAATGTTTTCTTGGTAAATAGTAGTCATGTTTTGCAATTTTTCTGCCCATAATTCTGTTCCATTTCCCTTCTCTTTCTCAAAGATTTTAGTTCTGTTCTCAAGGCCTGGTTCCTACAGTTTCTCCAAGCTAAAAATGAAATTTAACAAATGGACATTTAGTCACATCTTGCACGTAAATATCTCAAAAAATAATGAAACGGGTCCAAATTTGTGTAAAGCTGGGCAACAGAACAGCAACTACATTCTTAACAGATGCAAATGGTAGATAAGAACCTCAAAGTAGTTAATAAAAGTTTGCTCTAATTGCAGACATTATTGCAGAGTAAGAAAACTTAAGTGTTTAGAAAGGAATTTATGGGGACCAAAAGGAATTCTCCAGTTTGATTTTTGTCAAAACAGTGTGCTAACCTGCAGCAAGTGATAGGGGATGTCAGTCACTGTCTCAACCCTCCAGCATGACTGGGGAGAGAGAAAGGCAAAAACAACAAAACAAGCAACAAAACCCTCGCAATTAAAGAAGATCCCTCATGTCCCCTCCAGTACCAATACAGAGGGAAGACAAGCACAGTCTTCAAACCCTCTTCGTCTAACACTTTGTATTTCTTTGAAAGCCTGCTCAGGTAGTAGCTAAACCTAATTACAAATAAGATACAAGAACAGAACCTCAATCTTATGTTTTTAACTGCTAACTCTCATGCTTTGTTACTACCTGAATGATACCATGATACCAAGAAATATAAGCAAAGTGTTACACTGAGAGACTGTCATTAAATGAAGTCCCTGGCAGTATTTTTGCCTCAAGGCAGTATTAAAAATGTCTTTGTGATCCTGGAAGATTTTTGCAGGTGCTTCAAGAAAGTTGTTGACACTACCTAAAGCCTAATACACAGCAACAGCTTGAAAAGTGTAGATTTAAATTGCATATGAATACAATTGTTGGAGTCAGCATCTTCATAATTAGATAAACCTCTGCAGAGAGATCAAGATGGTAAAATTCTAAAGCAAATTATGAGAAAGCTATGAAAATAAAACAGAATTATAACTAACCTCAGAAACTAACCACATAGAAATATTTTGTTTTACCTTAAAAAAGACAAGTAACTATCTGAAGCTATTTAGAGTTATTTTCTGGACACAATCTCTTTGAATGTAATACTGCTTATTTGAATAGGTATTTGTAAGTAGGGGTTTGAAGAAGTAGGGAAAATATTACACCTAGAACCAATGCAGCAAATACTCTATATGTAAGGAATACTCCTTATTTAAAGGAATAAAATTCAGAAAAGCTGAATTACGTGCAGAAGGCTTCAGTTCTGGAGCTGAAGGAATTCCAGAGCAGGAAGAATTTAAGAACAAGGGTACCCACATTAAAAATACAACACAAATGTAATTGTCAGAGAATGAAAGCAGTTTCTTTGAATTAGATCTTGCTTGCTTACAGACATTCTTAAAATCTGTATAGTATTACCACTTTTGCCTTGCTACTGTCACTACTTTTAAAACACAGAATCTATGGAACTGCAAAAGACAGCATCTTAGCAGCATCTCTTCCTCTACTGAAGAGAAAGCATTTATTCACATTACCTGGCTAAAAACCATTCATATTTTTCATGAAAAAGATCTAGATAAAAATTATTTACCAGATAGGGCATTTTATTGGATGCCCTTTTTTTTTTTTTTTTAACCATCTTTTCTATGATGTTTCCCTATTGTTTGCTACCAAAGGTAACATAAACATCTTGGTCCTTTGAGCAAATAATTCCATTCTGTTTATGGGGTGTTCTTTGTTATCAAGTCATCTTGAACAGAAGGACTGATCATTTTTTGTTTTGTTCAGTCTCCAGGAACTGCACCCCAGACAACCCTAGTAGGATGCATGATCTTTCCCTCTAGCCCTTCTCTAACTGTGACAGAAAGCAGATGCTAGCTGAGGATTCAAAGCTTGATGCCAACCATTAGAACTGTTATTTCTGCAAAGGTGATCCAGAGGCTACAGGGCTGTTCACAGGCAGAGAAATTACCAAAGCTCCCATTTTTCCTGTGTTCCCCATCCATATACACATCTAACCATTTCTGATCAAAATCTTTTTGGCAGGTGCAAGCTGCTGACCTTTCTAATCAAAAAGCAACCCTTTAACCACTGGTTTATACACTTTTTCCTTAGGGCCCAGTTTATTAAAAAAAAAAATCCAAAACACACATATCCAGAAACACAGAACAAAAAAATTAGGGAGAAGAATGGAAACTGTGAATGCAATTTTATTTATCCTCAGAAACATTTCAGGCGTTATGAAATCATTTGTTGAAATAGTGCCAGGAATAACAAAAAAAAAAAAAAATGTTGCAGGGAATCTCTTGGCACCAATGTGCCACTGAGCAGTTCATTACATTCTCTCCTCTGGCTTTAAGGATCAAGTTCCTAGTGGCAGCATAAGCACATGCCAGAAAAGTAAACATATTGATAATTTTCAGAGAGATATATTATTTTCCAATTGCCATTAGGTTTTATTTTTTAAAGTGCTTCAGCCTTGATTTTAAAAGCATTATAATTTCCTCTTGATAAAAATAATGACAATTATTGGTACAAAGCCATCTGTGAAAGCCACACTTACTGGCCACCCAAAAGGCGAGCAATTTGAAAGGCCATGTCTGATATTTTAATTTTGGTGCACCAGAAAAAAAACCACAGGAAAATAGAGATTGCTTATGTTATGAATCCAATATTGATAAAAAGCCTAAGCATCTGCTACTTTATCTGTAGTTCATCAGTCATATAAATGCTTACATGACACTGAAAAATGTTTTAGCATGAAAAAACTGAAAAAACAGCTGAAAGAATGTTTCTCTCTTCACTCCCTGGGATGTATGAACCCTGATTAACTACCTGCTTAAACCACCACCACCATACACACCCTATGGTTTGAGGAACCAAAAAGAGCTGTCAGTAATGTTGAGGACTGAAGACAAACCAAGCCAATATACTGCAGTGTTTATGAATTGATCATTGTCTTTGCTGTTTACAGCTTCATGTTCTGTACCACTGAAAAATTTTCCAAACTCCCCTTTTAAATACCTCTGCATGGCAGAAAAATCAGGTGATATCAATATATCATAAAATAAGTTCCTCATACATCAGAGAATGAAAAAGAATAATTAACCCCATTCATTAATCATCAAAGAAGAGCTACTGTGCTGCAGCCCTTTCATTCATTCTTCTACTTGAATAAGGAAAAAAGATACAGACAAAATTTCTATGCAGTGTTGTCACAGCATCTTGGTTTCTTCTATTGTAAACTTTCAACACAGAATTCTTTCACATTTCTGTCTTTAGCTCTCAACATATACCACCTCCTCATGCCTTAATGCTCTCGATGCTGTTCAACTATTCTGCAAACTGCAAAAAAGAGCATTTCTCCCTTGCTGTAAAGGCAGAAACATAAAGGGTTTTGTTACAGTTTTTATCAAACTTTTATCAAAGCACAGATATTCATATCTGTCCATTAGTATTTTACTGTAAATGGAGTAGAGATCCTGTTGTTCAGTGTACAGCTTGGATTCCTTACCTTAGTAGGAATAAGTTCTACTCTCTACCTGAGTAAAAGAGAGCTATAAAAGAAAATAAAACTTAAAATATGAAAGCATGATTAGCTTTTACCTTTCAAATACTATTTTACATAAATAAACTTTATTACACTTTAACCATTATTAGTTAATTAATATTAATTAATATTAGGGGATTTTTTCAAGTAAGAAGTAATTCAGATGCAGTAAATGATTTTTATAGCTAGACAGGCACAGCTACCATAGCAAACATGAACACAATTGCTGAACTTTATTTCACATTTAATGGATATAATCAAAAATCTGAAAAGGAAGTCATCAAGATGTTTCTCTTTTCCAGGCTTTGAATTAATGACAAGGTCTTGATCTTGCATATGTACACCATGTAATTTTTTCATTCTAACTAGATCAAATCACTTCCCAACTTCAATGGAATTCCTCATACAAGATCAAGCCTTTTTGCGTATGTTAGGGAACAACTCTGCAATATATCTTTGCATCTTTTACATCCAATCCAAAGTACTGTCAGTGGGGAAGCTCAGGGATTAGAGCTAGTCAGCTGGTAACACACTATTTATAAAAAAAAGTATACATACTTAGTACACACAATAAATTGCTAGTGGATATAATAGCACGTTTTTTAGTAATTAGCAAGTCTAGAACTGCTTTTATGTTAAGGGACAGGAATTAACATTTTTGATATCAGCTTACTTTAGTATGCCACAAGATCTTTTAGAGTAGACTTTGAGCTTCAAAGTAACGAATATTCAGCAAAGCAATGGAAAGGAAAAAATGTAACTGAGAAAAACCAGCTACCTCTGAAAATAATTATATTTTAGTTGACTCTGAAGTCTTAAGTCAGCCAAGGGAATGGAGTAGAGGCACAATGAAAAATTTTTTTTAATAAATTAGTCATTAATAGGTAAATGATTGTGCACTTAAAAAAATAAATTAAAGGGAAAGAAAAAAAAAAACCAAACAAAACCCCCCCAAATTTAAAAAGCCAAACAAAAAATCTCCTATATATTTCTATGTTGTTTTTGAAGATCCTAAAGTAGGGCTGGGGAATCATGATTCAAACCAATAGCTCCTATATTCTGTATTCAGCAGCAACATCTGGGTACACACAAATTCTAAAATCAGATGGTGTGAACCCTCTTCAGCCACATATCATCCCTCTGTGGAGCAGACAGCTCAACAGGCAGCTTGGATGGGGCCTTGGATGATAGACACACTCAACAGCCACTATTGCCTGGAAGTAAATGATTTTAAGAACAGTTCACATGCAGAAGAGCAGAGAAGATTCCATTCTTCCCAAACCCAAGAGAATGAAAATAAAATGTAAATACTGTCATCTTACCTAGCATTAGTTGATCTCCATGTATACATAAAAGATTACTATTTAAACTTCACAAAATTTATTGAAAGTTTTAGGACCTGTTAATACACTGATAGCTCACCTTAAATTCAGTCAAAATACTTTTAGCTACAAGATTCACCTTTGCTTGTCCAAGCCAACTCAAAACAAATGATTCTTGGATTCTCACTTTCTGAAAAGCTACAGAGAACACATACATTCTAACCTGAAATGAAAATACTGAACATGAAGTTACCAAGCACTTCCTAAAACTGAAAAAATATGAACAGGTCAACCTAGCCCAAGAGCAAAGCTCAAGAAACAGAATGAGAACAAATACATACCAAGTATCCACATGCAGAAAAATGTCAGAATACATCACACACAAGTGCACATAAGCATAAATTTGAATAATTAATGACCATCTACTGAGCAACTGCTGCTAGAAGGAAATGTTGGGCTGTTAAAACCGTCCCTAAGAAAACTAAGCCTCCCTTCTATAGTGAAATCTTTTTAAGTGTTTCAGATGAATCAGAACCATTAACAAATTTGGTTGTTTTTCCCCATAATGAGCAAGAGAAATCAACTTTATTCAAGGACATTGATCCAACCTGTAAACAGTATTTTTTAATAACAGATAGGTCCCCAAACTTAAAGAGAAGCTAAAAATCCCATAAAGCCAATGGTCAGTCTTAGATATACTACTAGAATATCATCTCTTCTTTCCCCAATGTGAAAGACTAACTTGGTCCAAATTTTGGTAATGTAACTATGTTAAAAGCAATAACAATTTGGAAACATTTCACCCCATCTTCATTGGGTATTACCACTACAGCGACCTCCACATGCATCTTGACAAATGAGGCCAACCAGAGCTTTGTAAGATTCTTGCTGATAAGGCAGGCACATATTATAGAAACATGCTTATCTTTCTACTTGACAACTACACAAAACCATCTTTTTCCCCACAAGCAATATGAAAAATTTGTAAATCAGGTAGGTATTTAAGCAACAGAGCTTAAAGCTTCTCTTTACTGCCATACTCTGCCAAGGTGTGGCATTCTTGAGGTGTTAGGTAATATCAAAGACAATTTCAGTAGTCTCTCTTCAAATGAAAATTATTGAACTCAAACTCTATGCCAGTACTGTTTGGACTCAGCCTGGGACACCCACTTCCCTACACACATAACAGTTCTTGCAGGTACTGAGAACAGGTATAGAATTTCCAAGGAAGAAACAAAACAAAAAAAAAAACCCAAATGGCTGTTGTCAGCATCTTATACCAATCTTTATAAAGGCTCTTAGGCAGATATGTAAGGATTGCTGAAAGACTAAACTGTCACAAATTCAATCTCCATTTCAAAAGGAATACCTACAGGGCTGCATTAACACCACAGGTAAGTACTCTGTGACTCCCCATAACAGCAAGTACTGTGAGAAATATAATGAGTGCTTACCAGAAATTTTTAGAGTATTTAAAATTTCAGACTCCAGTCTGCCTATAAATATGCAGCACACCTTGGGCCTGGGAGTTTTCAATGACACAAAGAAAGCAAGGCCATCAAGAAACTTTAGCCATACTTTAAAAGAGTAGGCAAGGTCATATCCAACAGTTTAACCTCCTTTTATAGAGTTAATGTTTGTTTTGGAGCCATTACTTGTTAGCTGTCAATTAAGAGACTTTACCTCCCTTTTAGATCCACTATAGTTTCACAAGCAACAAAATGTTGGTAGGTATGAACCTCCCTGTGTAACAACAGACTAAGTAGTAAGATGTGAAAGCCTTGAAATATTAAAATAGACCACTTCCCCAAAATTTGTTTCTGAAACATAATTTGCCAGTAATACACATACAAACCATTTACACTTGACACTGTCTGATGCAACATTCATTTGAATCCCTTTCTGAAGGACTTCTTCAAATGCTGCACACATACACACTTTCCAGGTAACTACTGCTAGTTTCACAGGCACATTATCAAGCACCCAAGAGATACATCAACAGTTCATTATTTAGCAGTGTACATACAAATAGAGAGCTTCATTCATGTGCAGTTAATTACTACTAATGCCAAGCTTCTGTTTAGCAAAGTTATTTTCTTTCTGAAATGATCTGCAGATTTTAGTGCATGAAGAGTTATGAAAGGTAACTGAAGATGTTTTGGTAGTGAGAGAGCAAGCACATCTTTTTAGAAGAGGAGCAACCCCTAGTAACTAACACCAATATCCCTCCCCCAAATGTGACAAAATCGTCCATCCTTAGGCTTATATTTACATCAAAGCAAATAAATGACCCACACCCTAACATTCAGAAGTCTTAGTTACTGTATTTTACACTCTACTTTTTCACTCCTCTCCAAGAAGTGATGAAGTGAGTGGGGAGGGCCTTGTGAGGTGACACACCATAGATGTCGATGTTCAGTGCTTCAGTGAGACATGACACACGTTTCTGTGACTAACACAGCTTAGCTTGGATCACAGTCACTGCTGTTCTGTGCAAACCTATTTATACTGACAGAGTAGAGAGCCAAAACGGTTGCTTTGTGATTAGTTCAGGCATGCTTGAATTCAGAAAGGAAATTCTTTTAGCTGATTTTCGTGGGAATACTACAGATTTCCACTACAGCTTCACAGTATAAGCATGAAGATCAAGAAAGGCTCCTCATTCACCTAGAAAAATAACAAATCTGAATTTTAGTACTGAATTTTTCTCCTGCATCTCGGCTTTACTCTGAATGCACTGAAAGGTTTGAAAACACTCTTCCTGAAAATTTGTCATCTGTAGTGTCAAAGGCATTCCTGGCAGAGAAAGAAAACCTTGTTGAGGGCAAAATTCAGTCAAGATGACTGTAAAAACCTAACCCACACCTTTGAATTTGGACTGAATATCCATCACTTAAACATCTTGCAAATGACCCAATTTGTTTACATGGCCCTGTAGCTTTTTATGACTTTTCCATAAAAAGTTATTACATCCATTCCTTTTATTTTGTTTTAGAGCATTTGAATGAGCCCCAGAACCACAAGCAAGTGAAACAGATTCTCTGCAGATGGAAGTGGCCTCATATAACTCTCTACTACCAGTGAAATAGTCAGAATAACACTTCCAGTTTGGAAATGCCATACCTTCATACACAGCAAAAGAATTTCCTGTGCCATATGTCTTTTTTAATGTTTAACTATTCCACAAAATGAGTGCTGGTTTCCTTGTCAATCCAAGGAGGAACTTGGACCCCTATGATTAATGCCTTGGATTGTTTGGGACAAGAGTGAACACAGTTGGATGGTTACACAGGGAATTACACTAGGGGAGAAAAAGCAATAAAACAGAAAATAATAATAATCAAACTTAGATATTCTACCTTCTATCATAGAATAGCTCATCCAATGAAGTTCCCTAAATAACAGGTCAATAAATACCGGAAACTGAGTTGTTTGAAAAAGACTATAACTAAAGATAACAATTGAAACAAGTGACATCATGCATTAGTTCAGAAATAAGTATCTCTTCCACCCACTTTATGTGTTTTTAAACAAATAATGCTGAAATAGAAAAATTAGGAGCTACAGATTGACAGGGAAGGTGTGCTAAGAGCATCTCCAAAATAATTTTTTTCAGGGTAAACTACTCTTCAAACATGACACTCCCTGGCATTTTACACACACAGAAAATTCCAACTTTGCTGATATTTGCCAAACTGAATAATGGTTTAAAGATGCAGAACACTGAGACTACAAAAAGGGCACCACTCCTTTACCTTTTACTGCCTGAACCTAGTTTGAAGCCCATTTATCAGATTACAGGACCAATTCCCTAATTAACTGCAGCATCTAACTCCTTGCCCCCCCCCATCCTCTTACATGATTTATTGTCAATTCATAATAAGAATACTAGAGCAGCAGCAGTGTAAAAAGGAATTAAATGTACAGAAAACACAAGCAGCATTGTTTCCTCTTCTCAAGACATTTTTTGCTTTTTCTGAGACAGACAAATTAAGGTTTCAAGAAAAGCCACATAAAGGTGATAAGGGATCCAGCACACAAAATCATCCGTGGCTATGCCAGACATCTGCTGAAACCAGGAAGACCTCCCCTGCTTTCCTTTAGTAGTGCTGCAGTATCATAGGGAACATATTAGGATAGGTACCAAACCAACAGCACTGGTCATCCAGAAAAGCAAGCCCTAAAAAATTAAAACCAAAGATTTTTATTCCCAGCCACAATGCTGGCAAGGTGCATGACCAAAGGAAAGCCTCGGCCTGCCTTTACCAAGCCTTATTCAGGATCAGTGGTACCCTCCACTTCATGTGGAGAAATCAGCACAATAGTGATCAAACTAAGCCATGCCTGCATGCTGTTTTAATGCAGTTAATAACCAATTTTAACTAATTCAAGGAAAAATTTCAGTGTTTTGGGCTTTCAGGGAGGTAGGAACAGAGGTGAGCTTCAGCCTAGAAGAATCTCCTTAAAATATCCATGCTTATAATGATACCTTGAATGAATTTACCACAAAATGGCAAGTTTAATGAATAATTTATGAGGATTAATTCACTAAAAGGCATATTGCCACAGGAAACAAAAAAAAGGTGCTATTGATTATTCCCTTGCAACTCTCATTCTCAGTAGTATAAAAGGATGCCACTTCATAGGAAATAACATTTGAAAATTTTCTTATTTCATTTCCCTTTCTGCCTGTATTGTATTGGATTAAAGGGAGATTAATTCATATCCTCTTTCCCCAGTCCCAAACACCTGCAAAGAAAAATGGCAGAAAGAAAATAATATTCCAAAAACAAAAGCAGCAACCATCACTGTGAAGATCCTCACTGCAGAGTCAACCTGCATAGTCTTAAATTAGCTCAGGAGAATGAGAATAGCCACACAGTGAAATACCAATCCAGTGGCTGAAAGAGACTTAGCTAAACAGCTGAGGAGTTCTTTTAACTTCAGCCAGCTCACATGAGTGTCTGGTCAGCAAAAGTGCAAGCACATTGCCATGGCTTGGGGGTGGCACAGACTCACAGGACCCGTGACTTCCACAGCAGCAAGAAGCCAAGCAGGCTCCAAGACCAGGGCAAATATAAGGTCATGCCTACACAAGGGGAACGCCAAAGTCCAAAACTGAGGGCATGCTCAACAAAGATGAAATAATTGGAAGAGAACTAACTAAGCTCAGAAGAAAAAACAGCAAACCCTAATGCAGAAGGCTTGCAGGAGATCAAGGAATTAGCTGGGCTTTCTCCTTTGTTTATACTATTTTTTTAATAGCTCATATATTCCTGGTGTGTAAGACTTTCTCCCAGAGCATCAAAGTCCTGCCTTTTTTCACCCAGCCAGCCAACCAACTGCTGTGGAAACTGGTTAAGTTATGGAAATGTAGTGAGTTGTTGTTATTATACACATGCTTTGTAAAGATGAGGCACCTTTAAACATAAGACTGCTTAATATGCTGTAAAATCATGAAAATAAACACAAATAACTCAATGTAACACTGAAGATTTGTTTGAAAAAATCTCATTAGAAGATGTCCAGAGGTGATCAGAAGCCAGAAGAACCCTAAGGCTTGGGTGTCTATGGATGGAGCCAGGAAGAAATTTTCCAGGCATTGTCATCAAAAAATAACATTTTATTCTACAGTCTAAGAAAGCCCCTTCTAAACACCAATTTGTATTTTAGCTTCACTATAACACACTATGAATTTTCACTTACCTACTTGAATAAAGGCATGTCACATTCAAACACAAGATGAAAAAGCTCTCCCCAAAAGGGAATGACAGGGCTGAGTAAGTTTAACATGTAATTAATTTCTCAGAAAATCTGAAACAACAAAGCACTCATACAGACACTTAAGTGCTACTAAAATAACTGTGTTCCTATGTGTAAGCTCTACTTCCTTTCTGTTACAGTAACTTTTTCTAAGTCACACTGGTTTCTGCCACATGGCTACATCTGTACTGGCCAATTGTTAAGATGCTTACACACCAAGAAGTGTATTTCCCATGGCATGCACTTTGTGACTAAAAAGCAAAGGCATGGCTCCCTGGTAAAGCCAAGAGCTATCTATAAAGCATTTGAAGAGGCTCATTTCCCGATAAGAGAAGTGGGCTTGCTCAGCACATCCTCTTTCTAGTAATCAGGAACTGCCAGACCTAGCAAAAACCAAAATCAGCAACCATCCAACAGAGACAGAAACCCCCAAAACCACTGCTATAATGCACAACCACTGCTGTGTGATGTAAACCAGTACTTTGCTATTACATGCTGACTATGTAATAATTAAGATTCAAAGGGTTTGGATAAAGTCTTAAGATATAAAAGACATTATGTTTATGTGAAGACGAAGTTCAAGATAAGTTCTTTGGCAATACAGCTGTCCCTGACTCAAGGTATGCCTAATTTTTCTTCTCCATTTTAAAACTCAATCTGACTGACAAACTAAACCCCCCCCCCCCCCCCAAACAATATGACATAAAGCTTTGAAGTCCAATCTGCAAACTTAGTAAGAACTAGTTAATGCAAATATAAGATTTTACACTGAAATCCATTCAAGATTCAATTTTACACTAAATTCCATTTTATACTAAATTCTTCCAACCCTAAAAAATACATGGACAGGTTGGAATATGACTACATATTTGGGACAAGGAATAAAAGGTCTGTGCTTTTAAAACCCTTATTTTACCTTACAGAAGAAACTGAGAGAAGAAACAGGAATAAGGAGAAGTCCCAAGCATCACTGATGAATGGCAAACAATATGCCAGAAGTCAAATACAAACACAGAAAAAACCCAGTTTTAAAAACTTTCTTCCTCTGCAATTTCTTGTAGTGTTGAACAGCTTCTCTAATTTGCCACAATCTTCTGCTTAAAGTCAAAAGAGGATGTGCTGTAACTCATTACTTTCCAGGAAAACAGCTTCAAAACATTTCCAAACAAGCCTTGGACTAGGCAGAAATAGATTTAATTTAAAAAAAATTGCATCGCTATCAAGTTTCCCTTTAGATGATACAGCTTACCTATCATACTTCCTTATCTTCTCAAAACTAAGACAATTTCTGCTACCCAGTAGAAGTCAATAGGCTGTGCTGGCACTCCTCAGTTCAACATGAACCAGTGGAAGTGGCATCACACCACGATAAAGTACTCAGTTGTAAGAGAGACTTTTGCAGTCAAATGACTGCCTTCAAGCAAAAGCACTGACATTCCTGCCTGTAAGGATTCAATGGGCTGCATCACTTGGACATCCTCACATTTCTCTGATGTTCAGCCCAAGTTAAAGGAACATAATCAGAAGCTCTTTGTTGTGATGCTGTCCCCCTTCCTGAATTTACTGGGAGCTCTCTTTGGAGATACACAAATCAGGGAATCCTCTATGCAGTTCAGAGTAGGCATGGCAGGCCACACACACATCGAGGTGATGAGAGAATCTTATTCTGGCACTTGAGCTGCTCACTCAGTTCCAGCTGCATCCACCAACCTTTCCCAAGGATGGCCTGAAATACGCAAGTTTCAAACTCTGTCTCAAGGACACACTTTTGGGTTAAGGTTTTTTAAGCTACATAAATCCTTTCCATTTCAGAAGATTTAAGAAATAGATTATGAAGTGTTCAGTTAGTGAAACTTATTATTGGGTGTTTCCATTCATGTGGAGGAAGAAGAAAACCAACCTAATTCCTTTTGAGATCTGTGAAAAGACTGATCATGACTGACACGTTACCTGTGCTGCAGAATGGACAGAAATCAAGTAAGTGCTTCAGTTTGCTAAGATTTACTTCAGCAACTCTATTTATTGCAGTTCATTCATACTTGAAACTGACTGCAGGAATATCAGTCTTTTTAGTTGGTCCTGGTGAGTTTCTAACTGACCTCAGGTTCTCGGCCTTCTGAAGTAATTCGGTACCACACTTGACATGTACACACCACATAAGCTGTACACATTGTTGCTTATGGAACCCCACAGTAGCTTTTATATTATGTTCTATAGATACACTTGTAACAGCTGATAGCTCAGCAGCATTACTTTAAGCATTTATTGCATCTTGTTCTAAGGCAGCCAAAAAAATAGATCTTAGATTGTCCTGCCATCTCATGCTGTAATCAAATCCAGACTAAGCTAATAACATCACATAAGCAGGTGCACTCAAGACTACCAGAGTTTAGTCACTAGAGTTTAGTCATCCACAGTACTCAGCCTGCCAAGGGCTCCCTCAGACATTTCTGAAGCTACAGAAACAGCATGAAGATACTATGTCAAAAAACAGCAGTCAAAAGTAGATAGAAACAAAGCAAGAAAATAGAAGTAAACCATCCAATTAATCAAATTCAATATACAAGACATTCAGTTTTGTGATTTAAAAGAAACTGAGCATTCAATTTTTCTTGACTCTGCTTCAATATGGAAAAATGGTAGTAAATCTATCAGAGCCATAAGAGAAATCATAAAGGCACCTGAGCATGATAAACCCTTCAAAGCATAATCTGACAAAGAATTGTAGAAATAAAATCCCAGATAAATGGGAGCCCTCACTACATGCACCATTTACTAATGCTTTGCTTTCCAGAAAACTGTTGCATAAACTTCTTTGCTCCTACTGATGATTATTTACTCAGTGGAATAAAATAAAAACATTAAAGATAAATAGAATTTTTTTTCACAGAAATCCTATAAAACCCCTTACTGTCAAGCAGAATTACAAATAAAACCTGTTCTTAAAGAAAATATCACTACAAGAGAGGGGCAAAAAAAAAAAAAAAAAAAAAAAAAAAAAAAAAAAAAAACAACCACACAACAAAAAACAAAACAACAAAACACCATGGAGGTAGTTTTAAATGGTTTCAAATGGATCTACATTGGCCCCACAGCAACCAATACACTGAATTTCCAAGAGGCACCAGCAAAACACTGTGTCTTAAAATATTTAATTTACAATTGCAAAAAAATATTTACACTAGGAAATTGCCACCCAAAATAATATTCACTATGCAGCAAAAACAAGAGAGCTGCTTATGCAAACAATTAGCAAATAAATTGAGTCAAATTGTAATTTTGAAGTTAATATAATTCAGTTATTAAATAAGTAAATATTAGTTAATACTTAAGCACATGCTTACCCTTTGAAACACAAGTAGTCCCACTGAATTAATAACTGGTCACAGGCATTTTCAGCACCACCTTGAAGCAATAGCTATAGCACCCATGCGTGCAGCTGAGTAACACTAATCCATTCTACTGCAAAACTTCTTGGCCACTTAGCAGTTTTACAAGTTGAGGACAGAATTTTTATTTGTAGACTGCGTGAGTAAAAAATCTCCCTCTCTCCTGACCAGAGATTATTTGGCATGTGAACAGCAATATCTCATTCTCATACTCCAGGGAGTTTTAACCTGCCTCTAGCTAAAAGCTATACAATCTTTAGATTGCAGCAGAGTGTAAAAATCACTCTAATTAAATCAAGTAAGAACTGGTTTGACTAGTGTTACTGATCCCCCAAATAATTAAAATCAGTTAAGAAAAGTCAGAGGTTGGTACTTAGCTCTACTTAAACTTGTGCTAATTTTTTTAAGTAAGTTTTGCAATTGAACAATTATAAAGCAAACTTAAAGTAAGCTACAAGAGGAACCTGGACAGTTCTGAGTATAACTACCACATGATACAGTTTCAGGGCACTTTTTTTTTTTTTTTAATAAAATTTCTCCTGGCATTTGTTCTAAGATGTAGTGACTATATCTTAGAGCATGTCAAATTTCATTGCAAACCGTTTGTAGCCTGACCTCAGGCAGCTGCATTTCTGATATATGTGAACAGAATCTAGTTTGCACTGTCACGTATACTTACACCTATTTACACCACTTTTGCTTCTGTGCTGTATGATCTACCTTTTACACTGTTGTGTTCCCATTGTTGCACCCTGGAGGCCTTTCAGGGCCCAGCTGCATTGCCCTGGAACAAACCTTTTAGAGGAGACTGACAGCATAGCAGGTTTCTTTCCAGTCCTGACAAAGTTAAAGCAAAGCAATGACAATACTCTGTGTGTTGATAAGCTCCATATGCACACTATGCAAATTTAAGAGAAGGCAGCATAACAGCACAAGACATCAGTATATAATTGCCAAGCCCATTTTGTCACAAACTGGTGCCCTAAAGCCTCTAAACACCAGGTAGGATGGGAAGGGGTAGAAAGTGAGTGATTTCTCACACAGAGCAGATAATTTCCTGTACTGTGCACAAAGTCTGATTGGTTTCCTGTCAGAATAGCCCAGTCCCTAAGTCTTTTGATCACTTTCCTCTGGCCCTTCACAGTTGCTCTGATTAGAGATTGATCCCCATGCTGCTCTTTGATCAGCAGCTCCGGCAGTCTGCAGGTGCCATATATCATCACATTAACAGGCCACAGCAGTATTAATCTCCCCCTTTTAAATTTGTTAGTGCACTGCATATTCTACCCACTCTCAGAGGTCTCTGAAACTTTGCTTTCTTTTAGAAGATATGATGTGGAATAGTTTTATCTGGGGAGTCCCAAGTTCAAAGTTGAGAGAATTGAATTAGCCTCGAATCTGCGTTTCTGCTTTATTTCATTACAGTTCAGAGAGTTTTGAGAGCTCCCAGCTTGGCCTTTTGTGTTGGTTTTACCCAGGGAGAAAGCTTGTTCTAGCTGACATACTAAGTACTAAATTTTTCAAACACACCCCCCACCCCGTACATTAAACACCAGGGTTTCCACGAATGTATGCTAACAGCCTTAATTTTAGATATTCCACAGTAAGTGTGGTTTCATGCAGTATATAACGTTACAGTTTGTAAAGTATTCTTTAAAATGACTTCATAATAGCAGATCAAGAGGAAAGGCGCTTAAAAATCTGAATAATGTAAATCATATGGAGTTCAGAGGCTAAGCAAATTACACACCCCGAAGCTGCCCTTGCTGTATGAAAGGAGTCTTTCTCCAGCTCTGCACTGCCCCAGCCCAGGGGAACTTGCATTTGAGAGTTTTCTAAACATTTCAGGTACACTTGAAAGTTGAAAGTAATTCTCATTTCCTATGCAGGATTAGCTCGTTTCCAGCCCGTACAAAATACCACTCATTCACGCGCAGACACAAAAACCCACTCCCCCCCACCCCCGAGAGCGAAGAATTAGGGTACAAAGGTGCGCGGGTCGTTGTTGCCTTTAGGTTGTTGTTTTTTTAATCTGTTTTTTACAGCAGGGCGAGGCGGTGGACGGGAAGGGGACACATTTTGCACGTCAAGTGCCGCAGAAGAGAGAGCCGCCGGGCTCCCCCCGCGGCCGCCGAAGCACTGCCCTTGTACCCGGAGCCGGCGGGCAGAGCCGCGCTGCCCCCGCGCCCACCGCCCGCGGGGCCGCGCTCCCGCCCCGCGCCGGCAGCGGAGGAGCCGCGAGGAGCCGGGAGCGGAGGAGCCGAGAGGGGAGCTCAGCTCAGCTCCGCTCAGCTCCGCGCCGGCCGGGCGCCCGCCCCCGCCCTGCCCCGGGCTGCGCAGCGGCGGGCGCTGCGGCTCCTTACCGTTCTGCTCCTTGGTGCCGGAGAAGGCGAACTTGCTGCTGAGATCGGACTCGGCGACGGCCCCCTGCCTCCGGCCGGCCAGGGCAGATGTCAGCAGGAGCAGCCCGAGGAGGAGCATTGGGCCGGCGGGGCGAGGGGCTCCGGCACAGCAGGCACTGGCGGCGCGGCACCGAGGCCCGGGCGTCTCTCAGCAGCGCCCGGCGCGGGCTGCGCCGCTGGGGAGAAGGCAGCACTGAGCCTGCTCTGGCAGCGCAGAATTGCAGGGTAGTTTCCACATAATCCCATCCAAAACTTTTTCCTAGAGCCCTTTTCTGTGTCTCCAGGTTTTGTTTTGCTTTGGCTTTTCTTTTTTATTTTTTTTTTCCTTCCCCTCTCTCTCTCACTTAAAAAAAAAAAAAAAAAAAAAAAAAAAAAAAAAAAAGGGATCAAAGGAAAATCTGGACCCAGACCAGCTTCCCAAGGACTAAACAATCCGTGGCCGTGGCGGGCGGGGGTCAGAGGAGCCGGGGCTGGTGCGGGGCCGCCGGTGCCGCCGCGGAGGAGCGCGCACCTGTCAGGCGGGGGCGGGCGGGGGGCGGGCAGCCCGCGCTCACTCCTCACTCCTCACTCACTCCTCACTCCCTCACTCACTCCCTCCCTCACACACCAGCGCTCCGCTCGCCCGCAGCTCGGCGGCCGCGCTGCCAGCTCGGGCCGTGCCTGCCGGCTCCCCCTCGCTCCCTCCCACGCCCGCCGTCCCATCACGGCGAGGGCGGCACCTGGCGCGGCCGTTTACGCCCCGGGAAGTTGTCGGTGGGAAGAAGGAGGCTGCGGGCGGCCCCCGCTGCTGCCCCCTCTCTTGCGGCCAAGTGGCGGCGCAACAGGTGCTGGGAAGGGAGCCGGGGGGGCTCCCCCAGCCCCGTCTGCCCCGCCAAGGGGGCTCCGAGGTCACAGCGGTCCGCAGTCAGTGTGTGTGTGGTAATGAGGGCGAGATGCTGACTTACCAGTATTTATTTACTAGGGTGTTATTATGCTAATTTGGTTTGTGCTTGAAAACTTGATGCTTGGTTAAACATTTCACCTAAAGGTTGCACTTGGTAGTGGGAACTAAAACACAGAGAGGAAGGAAGTTTTTAAAAGTCTCTGAATACTTTTTTTTTTTTTCCCTTTGTTTGGGTTGGTCTGTTTTGGGTTTGGGGTTGTGTTTGTTTGTTGGGTTTTGTTGTTTTGGGTTTTTTTTTTTTTTTGGGGGGGGGGGTTGTTGTTGTGTTTTGTTTTGTTTTGTTTTGTTTGGGGTTTTTGTTTGTTTGTTTTTTTTACTAGAAGTTGTTTTGATTACCCTGAACTGGGACATCTAACAGTTACATAAGTAAATGGAAGCATAGGTTGAACTCTTTGTAACTGACCCTTGCCGTGTGGTACTTGGTGAGGTAATGCAGGCAGGATTGGGGTTCCTTTTTTGCTGTTTCACCAGAAACCAGAACTGAGATTATGTCAAGGAGTATTCCCCTATTAATGCTGGTGAGGACTAAAAGGACTGATGTTCAGCACCCATATAGATCTTTGTTAGAGACCTTGCAACCTGTAGGACTGTGGCTATGTGGTGGGTCTGGGTAACAAGACTGAATGCTAACTGGATATCAGAAAGGCAAAATAAGCAATTAGGACAAACCTCTTTGTCTTGATTGAGAAGTTTTGGGAGGGTTTCTTAATTTTTTGACTTCATCCCCCATAGTTCTAAAGTTGTTTTGGGGATGGATGGGGGACCTATACGGCCTGACATATTTGGGGGGGTGGGAGGGTATATAGCCATGATACGTGCAAGACATACAAGAGAGAAACTGAGTCTGCATTGCCAGAATCTCGAGCACACACTATATGAATTTCTTATCCTTTGACCCAGCTCTTTCCATTATATAACTGAGCTGTTTCTTTGCCTCAGCCAAAGTAACCCTTGAGACAGTGATAAACAACCCCTCTGTTCCTAATAAGTGACATATTTCCAGTAGCAACTGAAAGCTGTCCAGCCAAGCTGGGCTGTCTTCTGAAAAGCAGACTTGGAGCATACCATAAATAGCAACCCTTCACTTACAGAGCATGAAGACAGAAATGTACTGCACGAAGCAGACTATGTTATTATTTTGTTATTGTTATCCTTATAATTTTTTGGCTTCACTGTTGTTATTTTTAAATGGAAATAAAAATAATGTCTACAACTTTCCAGGTCTCTTACCCTGATGATTACAAGCAGTGTTTTGGGGTTTTTTTTAATCAAATAGATGAAGTATTACACTGTAGCTTAAACTTCATCGCCTGAGGATTTTGTGGGATTCTTTGTATTTCAAAGTACTGATGGCAAGTTCACTCTGAAAAGCTTGGACCTAATGTCTTATGCTGTACATGAAAAAAGAAGTCTATCTATTGAAAAATCTAGGCTGCATCAGACCAGGATTTCATCTGGAGGTGATGGAGCATGCCCAGAGAAGGGCAGTGGAGCTGGTGAAGGATCTGGAGCACAAGCCTTATGACAAGTGGCTGAGAGATCTAGGGTTGTTTAGCCTGGAGAAAAGGAGGCTCAGGGGAGAGATTCTGTTGCTCTCTTCAGCTGCCTGAAAAGGAGGCCATAACAAGGTAGGGGTTGGTCTCTTCTTCCAAGTAGTAAGCAACAGGACAAGATGAAACTGCATCAAGTTAGGTCAGGGTAGGTTTAGATTGGGTATTAGGGAAAACCTCTTCACAGAAAGGGTTGTGAAGCATTGGAACAAGCTGCCTGGGGAAGTGGTGATCATGATTCCTGGAGATGTTTAAAAAGTATGTAGATATGTCATGCGGGAACATGGTTTAGTGATGGACTTGGCAGTGCTGGGTTTGTGGTTTTATTTGGTCATCTTGGTCTTTTCCCAAAAAGAAACCCAAATGTTTCTACAATTCTGTGGTCCTGGCTCAGATTTTCAAAGGAAGGTGCAAGAACCCACATAGTGGGTGAATAAGGAATAACACTGCCAAGGGAGGAAGCTTCCATCCTATACCTCCTGTAATTAAAGGTCAGGGTAGATTTTTGATCATTAAGGCTTTACTTCTCTACAAAAACACTTTTGTTGCAAATTCCACCCAAAATATCATGTCCTTAAATATGTCCAATCTTCTCTGAAATTCAAGCCAAGCATTTATCATCAGCTATGTTTATTTTTAATGTTATTGCTCTCCAGTTTCATCAGGTATATGTATGTGCTTGGGTTATGAAAATAAATAATTTGTTTGCCTTCTTTAACCTCTTCATCTTCTGTGTTACAGCTGTATCACATCCTTTCCCAGCCTGGCATTTTTACTATGGTTTTCACATGAATACCTCTATACTTCTAAGGCTTCTCAAGTGCCATCTGTTTTTGTTGTGTTTTACTTGGGGTGGGACAAACATAAGATGACATCCCAAGTGAAGGCCTAATCTAACATTGTATAGTGAATGAAAATAGAATGTCTCATTGTATACAGTATCTCTTGTTCATGCCTTTAACTTTTTTTATATGATCTACTCATGTAATAACCCACAGAAGTATTGACATTAAAAAAGGAGATGTCTAGGTAATCATGACAAACTAATGCATATGTAGTCCAGATAATTCCTGCCAGTGCATATTGCATTGCCCATACTGAATTTCACTAGGGACCACAATGCCAATGCAGCTAAGAGTTCTGATGACTCAATGCCCAGTAAAGTTCTCTGGATATCATTTTTTTCTACATACATTATAAATATATTTAACTACATAGAGCTTTATGTTCCTAAGTTTTCTCCATGATTAGAAAATTGCACTTCAGTTTTTGTCTTTTTTATCAGTAACCTCACCATAACTCATCTCACAATTATTTAGTCAACACTCTAGTCTTTCAAAGACTTTTTCCCCAAAATGTTTTGTAATGTTAGTCTAAAAAGTGTGCCTCAATAATTTTTCAACTTAAATATTGCAACAGATGTTTCTCTGTAAATTGCAATATTGAAATTGTCTGAGATGCCAACTTTGCTCTGTAGAATAGCTTCACTAGTTTGACATATTTTCGGATTGTTTTGGGACACTGTTTTTTATCATCCCCATTTAGAAATATCTTTGAAGGAGTATTTATTTTGCTTGAATAAAATTTGAACTATCTGGATTACCCCACAGGAATTTATTGTGTTGAGACTTAGCCACTGTAGAAGGTAACAGAAATTTGGCCTGTTAGGATATCAGAGACTTACTGTGATGCCCTGTAGCCTTCCTGAACTATAAATATCCTTGAAATGACAAGGCATTCTCTGTGATTATTTTTAACTGAAATTATTACCACTAAAACATGCATTCATCACACAATCTTCAAAATCTTCACTTACATCAGCAAATAGATTGCCCCACACCAAAGTCAAAATAATATGGTCACAGTGCCAACAGAGATGGGCAGTCACACATGCTCCCAACTTTGTCCCTTCACCACTCTGCAACAAGAAAGGTTCCCCATTACTTTTGGAAGTGGGCTGGAACTGGCAAGGTGCATAGATGTTCACAGACTGCCCTTTATGGTCTGAGCTGATGCCAAGAGATGTGGACTGATTTCAGGGAGCTCTAAATATCCCAAGCAAGTTCTGTGAGGGAGTGTGCTGTTTCCTTTTCCTAATATGCTAATTTCAGAAAGACTTTTTTTCCCCTCCAAAAGGTTTGTAAATGACATAAGCATTTCTCTTGGGAAAAGGAATAGGATGAGAAATACAGTATTTGGGGGGAAAATATCAAAAGGCTGAGATATAAACCCATTTTTTAGGCATGGTGAACCAAAGGAAAATTCTCCCGGAGATGTATAACTCTGGAAATGCAGTAACTTCTATCAAATTCATGTCTCACGAGTTAGAGCTAGACATTTACGTACTTTTGCAAGACTACAACCCACTGTTGGGAAAAGAAGATGAATTGATTCACTTTTCTTTCCAAAGCTTGTTTCACTTCTTAATAACAATAGGGGGGAAAATGAATTAATATGTACGTACTTTTATGTTCCCATATATTCCAAATGTAGCTGTATAATCCTTGTAAGTTCCTACTAAAGACAAAACACTATTTTGCAAAACTTAGAATATAATTTAGAACCAATAAATATTTGCTCATCCAGATACAGAGGCAAGTGTCTGCTTTTGTGCAAAGTGTTCCTGATTTCAGTGTAGTTATACATTAATTAGTTGCTGGTATAAAAGGGCTGAGCTTTAAATGCTTATGTTCATATTATGGAATTATTTTTAATCATTAGATTAGTTATTAAATATTATGTCTTGTTAAAATATTGTTATGAGTGATAAATATGAAAACAGAAATTGCATAACAAACATTGATTGCATTTCCAAAAAGCAATAGTAAAATTTTCTGCTCTCACAATCATCCAGCAATTGGAAAAGAGGCATCTGTAGAAATAGACATGACTGTTCTAATCTTACTCATATGAGGTGCAAAAGCTATGCATAGAATTCAATAGAATATCATTCCTGTGCTAGAAAGTTCTCCTGTAAATAAGGTAATGATAAATTTTAGTGTTTTAATCTTATCGTTTGTTCCTACTTAATTTGTTAATGAAGATTTTTTGTTCCATTTCCATGCAGCATTTGAAAATACAATAAAGAAAAGTGTTAAGTCCAAAGAGACTTCAATTCTATTGATGCGTGTGGTGTGCACTGCTCAGACACGGACAGAGGAGAAGGAACTCCAAACATAGTTTGCTCACTTGAATCACACCTCTAAATAGAAAGTGCCATTTCTGTTCTGCAAATCCCCAAAATGAGACTTGGGGTTTAAAAATACACCTCCAAATAAGCCTTTGAAAACAGATTTCTAAGCATATCGGTGTTGTTCTGCTCAATGGTGCACAGCTTAATAATTTTTCAAAATGTCTTGAACATTTGAGATCAAAGTCCTTATTGTACTTTTGTGTGGTTTCCACTTATAAGCATTGTTTTAGAGCAGTCACATATAAGAATTCCAATGATTCAGGTAATTGCATACACATATATAGTCCAAGTTACAATGCAGCTTTGCTTTATGTAGGCTGTGGGAGCTACACCAGGAGACGAAGAAGGAGGCCCACTAGAGGTCTCCCAAACTGTGTATAAGAACACTACCCACTTCTGGCATCTGCTAGCTCATTTGGGTCCTGATGGGCTTCCAAAGTCAGCATGTAAAATGTGGGATGTGGAGGTCAATTATACCTCGTAATGGGTTTGCTGAACTTCAACATGGACTAAACCCAGCCTGAAAGGGTTGCAGCTGCCAGTCTGAAAGTCAGTGTTTCCCCATGGGATATGTAGGAGTGTTCTGGGTATAAAGGTGTCTCTCTCAAAGCATTCACTTCTGTATGCTTTTAGAGCAGAAGCTCCTGTCGTTTTACACCTCCATTCAGATCCACCTCAGTATTCAAATGCCTGCTGTCTGCTCTAAGGCACATGCTTGAGCAAGTGCCTAAGGACTTGAATGAGTGCCCAGACAACAGGCTTGCTCAGGTACTCGTGAATGTTTACCTATTTATGACTATGTGTGTCATGACTTCATTTATTTATGTCAGAAGTAAGCTTTTTGGCTCCTTTTCAATCAGATGACATCACTTATTGATCACTTACATCTTTGATTCTATCAACATGCATGAAATCCTGTCATGATCAATACTGAAAATGGCATGTCACTTTTGAGCTGCATCAGCTCTAAAGAACTATTGAATTCTGGATAACTATTGGTCTTCCTGCCTTCACTGAGCATTGCAAGATATGGATATGCAACCTGAATACAAATTCTAGTTAGTGTTTCTAAGCATTATTAACCACTGCTATATGAAAAAATAGTATGTGTCATGTAGTTATAAAGTAGCATCACTATATCCAGATTCAGTAAAGTTAAGGTTAAACTGTATTCAAAACACATATAGATAAAAACAGATCATTTCAAACACTGATAAAACACACTTATAGCATTACAAGATTTTTTTTAATACTGAAATAATTCTAAGCTATTTATATATTCAATGGTGTTGAAACTGTTTTTCAGAGAAATGAAACTCAGCTGAGAGTATTTGTGGCACAGCAGCAGAATTTTGCTAACAATATTTGCAATTTATCTAGAACTTACCATCCTGAATTCAGATTGTCTATCAAATAGTTATATTAAGATCTGTCACATTTATTTGAATGGAATATTTACATCTGTTGAGTTTGAAGTAGAAAAATAACATGTCTTGATTTACTTTATGTTGCAGGAATTTTGTATTCTAAATATTTTATAATATTTAGGATAGTATTGATACTAAGAATTTTTGTTGTTGAACAGGTTTAATTGAACCAGATTTTTTTTGTATAGCTGTTGCACTTCAGCTTTAGTCTTCTGATACTTCAGTCCACACAGAGCAGGAGTAATGCTGAGACAATTACATAGCTATGAGCCTTCATTTCAGTACTGATTTAGCTGAAGAGAACAGGAATCGTATGCAAACATCAGCTTCCAAACTGATTGTTTAAAGGCTGAGCTGAGATTACACTTTAATTGGTTAATGAGATCCATCTAAGAAGATGTGGCAAACAAGTCCATAGGTTAGAGAACATCAAGAATCTAACAGGAGTAGAGGAGTAAAGGTGAACTGAAGACCAGGAACAACCACCCAGGAATGATGAGGAACTGGAGCAAAATTTCTACTACATATGGAGTGTCTGTCTTACTTGCCACTTTACATTTCCTCTCATTTGTCCTTTCCCTGTCTTTTCCCTATTCTTCCTCTCTTTCGCCTCCTCCCTTTCACCTCCTCCCTTTCATCCTTCTCAATTAATTAGTTACTACTTCTACTGCACTCATTATTTAACTAAAGTCTTGTCCTCTAATCTTAAGTCTTATTTTTCCTAATCCACTTCCTTTCCTTCTTAACTAGTTCACCGATACTCCCTAGCACTCAGATTTGTTTCCTCTTTGTAGTTTGCCCTGTGTTATTTCCTGTCAATCTCGAGGCGAGATTTGCTTACCACAGCAAACCTTTTTATCCCCATTTTCATCTCACAGAACGACTTTTCCACATCTTTACTCAGGCCTTCCTTGCATTGATCATTCAACATAGGCTAATGGAGCGAATCAATTGGTGCTGCAGACCCAGCACCCACACCACAGATGTGTTGGAGATCTTTCAGTATGCTTCCATAAGAAAGTTCTAATTCTGCAAGACAGCTACGAGATGATAATCAGTGGTAAGATGTTTCAGAAGGTGTCTTTCTTATCAAAACTGAACTCCTGCTCTTCTGTCTGCCTCAACTCTTACGACACCTTTCTGAGGTCACACAACATTTTTGATGGAGTATCTCTGCCTCTGAACAGCTTCCCTGTTTCACACTTGCACAGAGTCTACTGGAGAGAATGTGTTCTAACGATTCACCTGAATCTAGGCTTGGAATCATCTACAGAAGCACACCAGTTTTATTTAGGCCATCTGGAGCTCTTCCAGGGAAGAGATGAAGAGCTTCCAAGGAACTGATCTGTAATATTTAAGAATGTACAGATGCAAAGTTTAATTTTCCAAGTTTCTTAAAATTGATTAATTTATGTAAAAAACCCCTAGGCATCAGGCCCATGTCAAAAGTAGTTGATATCACTTCCTAAAACTTTAATTCATCAGAAGTTTTTTTAAATGCTTTAACATGGGGGACATACAAAATCATGAACTCTGAGTTTCTCATCAGTTGCTTCATTCACAGAACTATCTAAGTTATTTTGGCAGAAATAAAGTTCAAAATGGAACATGAAGGTTTTCATCCCATGTATTTTTCCAAAGTCAGAGACAGTAAAATATTTTAAAGTGTCAGGTCACTTCAGTAAAAAGAAAGTGTCTTTATATTTTTAGACTTTTTAAAAAGTTCTCATTTTACCCCTTCAATTAATAATGTTTTAAAAGCAGACATAGATTCTACAATATTTTTTTCCATAAGATAAAATGTTATTGGTAAAGACTGAACAGCTTAATTTTCCCAGATTTTTTTTCCCTTCCTACATAAATATAGGTAGAATTTCTGCATATTATAAATATATTAGAATAATCTGAGATATTGAAGAGCAGTTAAATTATTACTTAGCTACACTGCAAAAGAACATGAAGTAAAGCCTACTTCATTATTAAGATTTCAAATCATACATTGGTTTTTGTATCTGGAAATCCAGGTAATGCTATAGCAACTGGACTGCCAGCTGGACAAGATTATGAAGAATATACAAATGATGCATTATTCATACCAATATATGCTCATTGTTATTTCCTTGCCAATACCCTGAGTGGAAATACACAACAAAGGAAAATAATTTTAAAGCTTTTTCCAGTAATATTTCAAAAATATCCCACTACGAACCACTGGAGTTCATGTCATCCAGTTAAAAATGCACAATATTGCCAACATTTTTCTTTATTGATCACACACTAGATCAGCCTCTCATTCCCATAGCACCATAAAAAATGAGGACTTCAGCTTCACATCCATGTGGATCACAGATCATCCCATAAAATATGTTTAGGTTGACAGTAGGTCTTTGAACTATGTATTTCATATTATGTTTCTAATGCTGTTCTATGTTATGCGCTGTCACAATCTATTTTGAAAAGAATAGCACACCATTAATGTTCAAATTTATAAAAAATACTCTTTTGTCCTTAGATTATGTGTCCATTTGGGCATTTAGAGTGGATTTGTGATGTAAACAGTGATATTGTCATTTCCTAGTGCTCCTTTAGCACTGGGTTATGCTGTTAATAGCCCAAAATTTAACATGGGTTAAAGAAGATAGAGGAGCTGAAGATTCTGAGGTTGTCAGCATCTTTTTGGGTAGAACTCAGTACCTCACAGGATCATGCCTTCCTTTAGAAAGCATATTAGCAATGCCCAGAATGAATGGTGTGAATAGGGGTGGACCTAAAGAAGCTCTTCATCAATACAAAATATTTATGTTATTACAAGGACATATATTGAAAGAGTAAACCAGTTTTGACGTGATAGTTTAGATTTGCACAAGGGCTCTTGATCTAAATGGATTTGTAGCACCGGATTCCTAGTCCCAATACATTATTGGACAAGAGCCTAAAAACTCTTCTGCAGGAGGAGTCCTATCACACACAGGGAAAGAGTAAGCCTGTTCATGCCTCAATAAAGCAAATATGGCTTGATCCTTTGTAGCTCAACACGTCTCTGCTCAATCCTGTGAACCACTGAACTGAGTAATGTTAATTCCATTATATTCATTAAAAAATCAAAAACAAAGCTAAGAAAGAGTGCTCAGTCCCTCATGTAACTGGAAGTTAATGAGAAAGATAGTTCAATAGTGGGTTCCCTGCATTCAATTCAGCTGTCCTGTTTACAGCCTGATGAATGGATTTTGATCTTTTTTTTGATGCAGGAAATAATGAAAGCTCTATTTTCAGTGCCACACCTGGTCACGACCAGCTAAGTCATACTAAAGCAAGATGATCACTGAGAGCACGTCAAGCTACAGAAGCTGTTATTACCTTTTTGATTGTCCAGCTGGTATTCCCTTCCTCAGTTTTCAGGACTCTGGCATTTCTATTCTTTTCCACCTGTTTTATTATTAATTGCTTGTGTACTTATTGCTACCTACAAAAATACTTTGTCACATATAATTACTTGTTACGGTTGTATATTTCAAGCAGAAAATTCTTGTGTGCAGTAAGTTTTAACACGTGATTATAGTAATAGCTTTCTTGTGCCTATTGTATATCATATGAAAGCAGAAGGAATTTTACTTTGGCAACGACAGCAGATGACTGTCCTTTTTTCTTCTTTTGTAATGCAGCAGAATTCTGCTTATGGAAAGATAAATCAGTGCTGGTTTTGTAGTGGAGGCTAGTTATTATTTTAAGGGCATTATAAATCTCTTCTTCCAAATTTATAGTCATGGACCATATATATTCTTCCAGCAATTTTAAGGAAAGCTATTTGTGAGGATCATTCAATCAAACTGGAACTACTCTAGCCACTGAAAGATGATTATTCAGTCACTATGCCCCTTCACCCTGCAAACTATGGGCAGACAAATATCCTTGTATTCACAAATACCAAGCTATTATAAATGCACTTTTAACATCTGCAGTTTTAGTTAAGACTAATATATGGGTTTAGGTAACTTAGAGAAATTAATGCTAATTGAATAGATGAGAAGAATGTTATTCATTGCACAGATTAATTCAAAACTGCTAATGCAGTTATCAGATGGAAGTCAGATTTGTCGTATCAGTTAATTCTTATATTAATATTATGGCATTGAGAATAGCTTCTACATGTTGAGACAGTGGAAAACTCTAAATGCTTTTTGCATTCCTGTTCCATTTCTTTTTCCAAGGTTGTTAGCTTTGATTTGTAGTTCTTTATCTTATACCGAGTGAATTTTTTCATGCAGGACCAAGTGCATTAATAGCTTAGGGCAATATTATGTGTTATTTTAGGTAAATCTGCCCATAGAACAATGTTTACAGCTGCTAAATAATACCATTTTGGTTCTCAAGGTTATTAAATCAGGTTCTAACTTGTAATGACACTATAAAAGAAAAATAATATAATAAACTCTATAATATTTTGGAAATTAATGAGTTTAAGAATCTGTCAAGTATTCCGTGTATAAAATAAACATTCATGCCTCGCTTTGCAGAACTTGTTCATTTTAATGTATAGCAGATTACAACATCCAGAAGGAAAAAAGAAAAAAACTCCAAAGCCTTCCAGCAACACATTCCCTTTTCTGTAGTCACTCATCACTCATCTCTGGTATATCAGGGACAGAAAGCAAAGGGAGTAAAGTATAAGAATCACCAAGTGACATCTGACATTTATTCACTTGCAACTGCTGAAACAACTACAGAAAAAAAAATGAAAGCAGAATGGAAAATTTCACTACAGAGAAATCACTATGGGGATTAAGCAAAATCTAACCCATTTGCATGTGAAGTTGTGCTAGCATGATCATGCTACTTTTTGAATGTCAGCTTGTGTATTTTTTCAGTTCTTCATTCTGCCTTTAGGAGTCCTCTCAAATAGCTAGAGTTTTTTCATCTGGTCCAGTTCAACTCAAATCCAGCCTAATCTTGTTCTTCCTGTGACAGGTGTGTCTGGATCCTCAGTTTGATAGCACCATTGTGGGGCAGTCCTCAGGCTCCCCTGGTACGTGGCAGCACTGTGTGGGCAGGTAACAGCTTATCTGCAACAAACTTAATCAACACAGGATTTTGTAGCATTATGTGAGATATTATCTAAAATTCTGGGGAAAACAGACTTGAGCCAACTCAGCACTTTGCTTGAGGTGGAAACCATTCCTGCACTGAGACAGTTGTGCTCATAGCATGTACCTAGTAATTTGTGTAGCTGACTTTCCTGACTCTGGTTAGGGTTTCCTACGTGGTGCTCTGTTAACAGGATTTTAGAATTATACATTTTGTCAGTTCATTGTAAGTTTACCATCATCTAAGTTATGCTTTAGAATGCTTATATTCCAGCCTACTAAATTCTCCTGATAGTCACACCAGCTGAAAAATAAATGCTTCTGCAGGTATGGAAAAGTCTGTGTTAGTACAGCATCTCCAGTGAAGACTATATACTTTCTACTTCCAAAGTAACTGAGGAGACTGGTAAGCAGCAGCTACTAAAAATAACGATCTAAATCTTACTGACTGGTGCCCAACCCAAGAAACTTGTCTCAAGGGAACATCAATATTTGTGTTAGTTTTGCTTAAGCCTGGGCTAATAGAGGAGTTTTATAAAACTGGAAAAAGCAAGTGGTTATAGTTCCACCTTGACGGGAGTGGGATATAACATAATCATTGCCACATCATAGCCTGTGGCAAATTAAAGTCTGAAGTTATCTGTAAATCTTGAGTTCCTTAAAGAGAGGATGAATGAAAAGTTAGAATGATCCAAGTCAGAAGAGATGTGTTAGCTTGACTTTGATAAATTAATAGAGAACCAAGGGTGATTATATTTTTATCCATTAATTGAAATCATTCAACACTGTTTATGCCAGAAAGGATTTGATGCCTTTTTTTTTTTTTTTGTAAGAATACACACTTTGTTGCTGAAAGTAATAGTGTTGATGTAAAATGCCTTGTAGAAATTTGAGTGTATGATGTGGTACAACATAGTATCTAGATTAAAAGATTGGAATGTAAAATCAACAAGGAATGGAAGGAAGAGCTGTTTGGAGCCCTAAGGGCTGAAGGCAAGAACAGTACCTTAGAATAGGTTCTCAGCTTTATGATTCAGCTCAGAAAAGCAATGCTACATGATGCCCTTTAAAATCTCAGCCAGGGCACATGACTCAAAGTGACCAAAGGGATATTCCAGACCAAATGGCATCATGCTCAATATATAAAGCTGGGGAAGATGAAGGAGGGAAAGATTTGGAATGATGACATTCATCTTCCCAAGTCACTGTCATACATGATGGGGACCTGCTCTCCTGAAAAGAGCTGAACATGTGCCTGTGGGAAGCAGTGAATTCATTCCTACTTTTGCTCTGCTTGTGTCCATGACTTTTGCTTTCCTTATTAAACTGACTCTATATCTTAACCCATGAGTTCTCTCAGTTTTGCCCTTCTAATTCTCTCCCCAGTCCCATTGGTGGGAGAGTGAGCAAAGGGCTGTGTGGGACTTGATAGCTGGGTGGGAATAAGCCATGACACTGGTTCTAAAGACCACCAGAGGCCAGAACATTTAAATAAGGTGCTGCAATTCTCAATTCTGTTATGAATACTCTAAAAATAGTGCTTTCTTTGATTACCAGGCCATTTTAAGTTACATCACAATGTGACCATGGAGATCAACATCATGTACTTATTAAAGCTGACATTTGAAGGCTTTTCCAAAAATAAATTCTCCCTTTGCAGAGAGGATTTCTCAATCACCTTAATCTTTTGTGGTATTTGAGGATAAAAGACTCTCCAACGACTGGAAAATTTCCAAAAGGATGTCTGGAAAATTGCAAAATAAAGACCTATATATGATTCATGAATTGACCATTCATTCATGAGATTATGCTATCATACTTTCTAGCTGAGGACTGAGGGGAGCAGGCACTGTGTTATTCAGCTTTCAGGTTCTATGTCTCCATATATTAGATCCTTCCCAGATACATCAGGAGGTATTGTTCTACCATGTGAATCACCCATAAAGGATGTGCCTGCCCTTCCTGCCCCATAGGGATGCCCTCCACTGCTGGCTTAGTTTTTTGAGCACTTAGGAAACATAAAATCTAGGTTTAATTACCTTTTCAACCTGATGGTGTCCTAATCACACCTATTCCTCTGAGAGGCTTTGAGGAAAGAGATGTTCTCTAAGTGACCTGGTAAAGTGATGTTTGTGTTCAGTAGCAGATCCCAGTTTCACTGGATGACAGGAAGAAAGCATTGGCTCCCTAAGTCTAGCTAATATTGCTTAGTGTGGGTGAGGGAATACTGAACTTGCATATTTTTGTTTAGAGTTTAGTGGAAACTATGAACATCAAACCAGGATTTTCCAACACTGTTTTCTCTTCTCATTGCTGAAACAAGTAGATAATAGAATCATGTTCCTGGTTGTTGTGTGGCGTTTTTTCTCTCTCTTCTAATCTTTTATCCTTTTCATAGTAATATTTATTCAACAGGAAAGGCTTTAAATATTTCTGTTGTTTTGTACTGGAAAGGACTCATATTTTGTGCATAGAATGGGAATTCCAGGAAATTTTTCTATGTACTTTGCTCTTTCCAGTTTTGTTTAAGAAACACTTAATCTCATGACTGTTCTGGAAGCCTGGGAATCTTCCCAGTCCACGTTGCTTCTGAACAGAAACAGTGCACTGAGCACCTAAAGAAATTCAAAGGCTCATTCATAAAAGGAGACAACAGCAAGTTTAGGTGCTGCTGGTGTCTACATTAAAGCTACTTGTTTTGTTTTCTTCAGTTGTAGAAACAGGTAGAGTCACAAGTTGTGGTATTGGACAGAGGCAGAGCAAAGTGCTTCATTAATCATTCAGGCTAATGAGTATTTAATTAGCTTAATTATGTTTATAAAACTGGGTTAGTAACTTCATTGTTTCTCAAATGGGGAAGCTGATATAAAAATAATAATAACCTATTTTAATGTAAGTGCTCTCTGCTCCTAGCTCAAATTGGAAGGCCAAATGTATTTTTCCCTGCTTTTTCTTGTCAGGCTTTTAGTGAATATTAAATAATGAAATTATGCAAAGTTTTCCAAGAGGAATAGAAATTAATACCTAGTAGAGACCTCCTGAACCACTGACACCTCCCTTACCTGACAGCTTTGTTTTAGAATTGTTTTCCTAGAATATTGCCAACAGTATTGCAAATGAGATTTCCACTTGCTTCAATACTTCTCCATCACTACTTGAAATACTAAATCTAGTTGGAAACCACTCATCCACAGTAATGTCTTCCAATCTTTTCTACATAGCAAATCCTAATAGGCCTAACTCTTACAGTTTCTGCTATAGCAGAAATTCTTATTAATATCTTTTTCTCTAAGTTTAAGTTAATATTATTTTCTATTTCACTATTATTTTGCTAAATCTCATAATCCTCATGTATAATAAGATATTTTCCCCTTTCTTCATAATTCCCCTCATCTTCAGTGTCAGAAAATTTTGCTAATACAAAGTCATTACGGAAATAAACCTCACTTAAGGGAAATACAAATTAAAAATCTAAATTATTTTAGCACCTACAAAGTTAGTTTAAGACAGTGTAGAACAAATGATTATCTCTGTAACCCTTTGCCTCTCAGCACAATATATTCCAGTTGAGGGATGGATTTAATCAGGATGGTCACAACCATATGTTGGAATCTTGAAATAAGCTACATATAATTAATATTCCAGATGCTCCATGCTGCTGTATGCTTCTTGTTTGGGGAAAAAAAACAAACACAAACACAACAGCATATACCAGATGATTACTATGTAAAAATCCCACTTATAATTCCAAATACAGAAGAAGAAAAAATTGCTGGTCCAAAAGTGCCATCATTTTAACATGAAGCAAAACTGGATTAGAAAAAAGTCTGGAAAGGTTATGTCATAACTACTGCATGATACAGTCATTCTTATAAAGCCAAGCCAATAATGAACACATCTGCTGAACTAACAGCTCACTACTTATGCTACTGAAAAGATGTTTCAGGGAAAACTGAGAGAAGCTAAGGGAAAGGTTCTGAGAGACTGTTTCTTTTGTGGTGTTTTTGTGGATTTTTCGGGTTTTTTTGTTTGTTCGTTTGGTTTTTTTTGGTTTTTTTGTTTGTTTGTTTTTAATCCAGTATATTGCAGAAAGGCACAAATGGGATTAAGGTACTTAACTTTCATTTAAGACAGGTTGATATTTTCTCACCCAAACTAATGAATTTTCGTAACTTCTTTATGATGAAACTATACACATTTTACTGAGCTTTAATCAAGTAGGTAGAGTTGAGTTCTTACAGGGCTTGCCAGGCAGGCAGATTGGCAGCAGCAACAACTATTCCTGATGTTTTCACAAGGGGTTTGGGTTTTCATGGCCCAGAGATCTGAAGCAGATCTGGCCAGGGCTGTGTTTATGTGCTGCAGAGCCATAAAATCTGACCACATCTATTAACATCTTAGCTTCAAAGAGGGAACTGGAAAGCTGTGTCTCACCAATGCAGGCAGGTTACATTGCAGACCAGTGCTGGCTTGGGTCCACCCTCAGTTTTCCTCTGCAGCAGGTCAGAAGCAGCTCAGCATTAAGGTTCAGCCTCTCCGCCTGGTGTGGAACTGAGGAGTAGGTGGACACATTAAGAGAAGGAGACTCTGTTATCTCTACCTGTAAGCAGCCATTCTGGAAGCTCAATCCTAAATGTGGGCTCAGTCAGGGAACAAAAAATGGAGGGAGTGCAGCTGGCTCGCCATGCATGGAGTTCAGTCAAACACTGCAAATGCAGTTTCTAGTAGGGAACTTCCCCAGAACTTCTGGTTGTAGGTCCCTGAAATGACAGTAAAGTTACAAAATATTGGAATTTCCCAGTTTTGCTCACAGTATGAGTCAAAAGCAGATCCCAGAATTAATTGCAATTTGAAAGAAACTCCTTTTGCAGGAATTGTTAGTAGGAGATAACTTTCCATCCCACAGACCAAAGAATGGCAGTAAATAAAAATGCTACATAGAGACCTGGAGCTTAAAGTTTAATGAGAGTTAGGGCCTCACATTGGCATCTACATGATGTATTTTGACCAAGCTTAGCCTTGAAATGGTATTGTCTCATGTAAGATCAATCTATTTCTTCTTTTCTGCACCTCTTGATGTTTTTAATATCTCTTATTTCTCTAAACTAAAAGAGGTTTGGTTTGGTCAGGATCATGTGGAATACAGCTCATAACCCCACAGAATATGTAATTTAAGCTTGTTTGACATTATGAGGTAATGTGTTTGAGGATGTTACCTGCATTTCTACACCTGTTCTCATCACACATCTTCACACTTATTTCAGAATGACTAAAGGCAAAAAATAAATAGATAGATAAACAGACAGATAGATAGATATGTATGTCCAAAACTAAATTTGCTTAAGGATGCTTTTCTCTCCCTGCTCTTAAAAGCTTCTTTTTTTGCTTTTTTTTTCCTCTTATTAAACATATCTATGTTTTCATTTCCTTTTGAGCTGAGATCCAAGTTAGTACCAGAGCTGCAAACAGAATACAGAAATCCAATACATTGTTTCTGTGATGCTGTAGCCAGAAAAAAAAAAAGAATTAGTAATTGATTAAACAGACATAACATATGTTGGTAATCACATCACTAAAACTCAGAACTCTAAACAATAAGGATAGGATATACTTTAAACAAAATACCTTAAAATATTTTCCAAAGTTCTTTTAAAGACTGCAGACAAGAGACAATAACTGGATTTCCAGATCTGTCTTTATTACTTGAACTATAAAAAAAGGTCCAGAATGAATGGTCTAAGTTTTTGCCAGAATGAATTCATAATTTATATGAACTGACTCTGGTTTTGCTCATCTAGGAAAAGGGCTCTATCACATTTATGCATTTAAAGGAAGTCTGCTGCTCAATCTTTAGAGAGGTAACAAGCAAAGTATTAGTTTTAATATCATACTTATCTGCAACATTTATCAAAATTAAAAAAGAAAAGCCAACAAAAATAGGAAAGAAGGAAGACTGAGAATAAAAGAAGAATTAATGGCTTTTTTAAAAGTGTAAATTTTGTTGTTGTTGTTTTTAACATTATGTCTTTCTAATTTAGAAATGCTGTCTCCAGAAGCATACTCAGTCTGACATTCTGATACATTATTTTCTAGCAAACTTGCTGCTGTCTTAATGTAGCAGAAATCTGTCTTGTTCATTTTCCATCAGAGGTTTCTTAAGTTATTCCTAAGAATTAGGAATTCATTTTGGACAGAAAACACCAGTTCTGTTACAAAAAAATTAAAAGGATGAAGAAACATTTTTTTTTCTATGTTTACAAAACAAATTACTTTTTTAGATTTCCAGTAGACTTGACTGACACATATAAGTGATTTTTAACAATGCACTGCTGAATGTTATAGTTTCCTTCCTGTATTGAGAACAAAGCATCTTTTCAGACTGAACTTGTCAGGGAGTGTCCACTACATCCACTATCCCCATACCCTCAAGGGAAATGGCTCTGACATTTCCATGATTCTGTAGAGCTGGACACCTGAATGGACTCCAAAATATGTCAGTGAAATGCTATGTCAGTGGCTTCATATTCAAACTCTTTGCTAATATGGGAATTTCCCAATTCAGCCTCTCATCCTACAAGGACTGAAGTTGAGTGGTATTTATGGTTCAGAAATCATCATTAGAGTATGAAATAACTCCCTGTTTAAAGTGTTAGTAAATATGATATACTGCTAAACTGATTCCGTGCATATAATAGATGTCAGAGGAAAATCTAATTTACTCTCTCAAATTGGTCTGTTATATTAACCAGATTAACAAGTAGACAGAGAAGTAAATGTATGTTTTAATTCTGATTACACTGGGGGATACCATAAGTGCCAACTTTATATGACTGGAAATACCCTCTGAAATTACAGATGGGTATAATATTGATTTCAATTTTTTTTTACACGTTCTTTATACCTTGTTTCATATTCAGCCTTAGATTAGAAATATAGTTTTTAACCCTGGAAAGCCTTAGCAAAGACATACTCTAATTGTGACATCACAGAAATGTGACATCAGTGCTGGACAGATTATGAAAGGTTTTCACAGGTTTCTAGCCCACATCAATTTGATAGTCTTTGACTAATTTAAGTAAGCTTCAAACAAATCCCCTTCTTCAAATTAAATGTAAACTTCAAATCTCCTTAGAATTGCCTAGAAAAAGTATCCTGGAAATTAATACTACATGAACTTCTATGTGATGGCATTGTTTGCATTGAACAATATCCAAGGAAATGACTTTTAATCTACTTTTTCCACCCACAGTTATGAAACTGATTATAGTGTCCTTAAATCCTGTCCGAATCTCTGCTAATTTTGCCAAAAGTACTGATTATGAAGCAACGTTAAACACTCTTTGTACCTAAGGGGCTGTTACATATGGCCACAATTGTCTGCTGAACCCTTAGTGAAAGAATATGTTCATAAACAAAATTTAAAATAGTATCAAACTTCAAAAATAATACACTGAAAGAAACAGAGGTGGCAACAATTTTTTTTTCTTGGATCACAATGTTCAAATTACTAGAAAATGCTTTTTCTTTTCTTTGGAATGTGTCTGAAAGGTGCCTGCAAATCAGTTATGCTGGGAAAGAAACTTGGCTGGGATATGACAATCTTTAGATAGTTTACCTAATTCAAGCACAAGCATAAACTATCTCAATGATACCTTTAATCCTCTCTTAATCTGACTTCATTTTTTATCTTTTTCCCACTTTACAACTTGACCAGGTGAAGAGTCACTTTGCATTGTAGAATAATTTAGACTACCCAGAATGAATGCTTCTGGGGACAGTTGCAGCCAGGTCCACCTACAGAAACAAACTCCCTGCTGACCATAAAGGGTTTGGGATCAGATCTCAGCTCCAGAGCCCTGTTTTTAGTTCTCCAAAAAGGAGATTCTATTCCAAAAAGAAATTAAAGGAAAAAGAAGGATGTTTGTGACTCAGCAGATATTAACATACCTTGTAGGAATTCTTGGCTAAGGAAACTGAACCTGTTCAGTCTTTGTCATGCCCTTGAACTGAAAGAAAATGGGAGAGGGATTTGTATCAGTATGAAACCTTGCATTTCTAATACCAAGCCTGAGCTGAAATTCTCTAAGCAGGAAGAAGGTTTTTTTTAATATGAGAGAATGATTATGACTCTTCAGCTTCCATACTGGCATACTTCTGTATTTGAAGATAATTTTATTCTTTCTGCAGTGTTTTATTGTACTCTCAGGTTTTTTTAATTCAAATCCTCAAAGGGTCTTGAGTCTGCAATGGAAAACTTTATAACTACAGAAAATTAATTTCCTGACTAATTAAAACTTCTTCACAGAATGTTTTACCTCCTTACAGAACAAGGCTTGCCATTCAGTCTATCACTGTTAAAAGAAAGTCCTGGTCTTTCCCTGATTCATTGCTTGCTATTCAAACCAGGACTGTTCTTTTTGACTGAATTTTTTTTCCTCCTTTGCTTCTTGTGTATTCAGAGATCACCCTTGAACAAATTTCCCCAAGAAAGAGGCCTGTGTGACAGCAACCTGAAACTGACCCCTGAAATGAAATTACATTTAAAATTAAATTAGGTATTTGTTTACAGGTATTTGTTGACTGACTAAACACATTAAATGCCAAGATTCTCCTGTATTTCTAAAATTATTTTAGAAAAATTGTGATTGTGTAACATCTGCTTGCTCCTGTTCATTCATGTCCAGTCTGGTCTACCTGGAAATCCCTCCATGACCTCCTGCAGCCATTGCTGCCCCTCTGACTTTGCCAGTTCTTTATCTGTTGACGATGCCCTGGCTAAGAATAAACACACAAGGCTGTTATCATGGTACAGGAAGGAGCATGGCTTCTGGTGGCAGAATTGGCACCAGAGGAATCTGTGTGGTTCTTGGCTACAGTCACTTCCAGCCAGGAAAACTATTTTTTCTTCCTTCATCTTACAACTCCCAGCTTTCAGGGTAGGAATTCCATTATACTTTTGATGGGTGGAAAAGCTGCAAACAAATGCCTATGGCAGGTAGACAGGAAGGTCACTATAGGCTGTCAAAGCAGAAGAAACAAACAAACAAAAAAGCCACCTTAAAGTTTCAAGAAAATTGAAAAAATTTCAAAGCATATTTTATGGACCAGACCCTATTCTAGCTCACTCAGCACTGTCAGAGTTGATGACTCTGCAGCCATCCCTGCTGTTGTAAGAGAAATGAGAAGTCAGAAAGAGCCACTAGCTATGTCTGCTGTGAAACACCAGGAGTTGTATTTTGCTTTGTATTTTGAAACTACAATGTCAAATACTTATTTAAACGAAAATTTAGAAAAAGGAAGTGGAGGACTTGCCTCTCTTAAGTAATCTAGTAATCTAATTAGGGTCTTCTAAACATACCTAACAGTTTGTAACTGTTAAACCCTATGGGAATCAGAACAGGACATGCACTTTAATAGAAATTCACACATTAGACTTCAGTTTTGTTTGAAAGCTGGTGGAAGGGTCTAGCCTTACGTTTATTTTAATTAATATTTTCTGTCCTTACAAACATCCTAACTTTTCTCTCATCAAAAAAAGAGGCAGTAACTTGAGTAGTGAAACAAAAAAGGAAAAAAAAAAAAAAAAAACCAAAACCAAACACAACAGCATTTGGGAACATTTGATTGAAAGTGAGTATTTCTGCACTTGCTCATATGTGGCTTTGAGCAGGGAGCCAAGAGCAGGACTGATGCTTTTTCACATCAGCATTCTCACAGATAAGCCTCTGGAGCAGAAGGAAGTTCTGCATCACGGTCTCTCAGCTTTCTATGAAGCCCGCTAGAGAGTTACTGGCTCTTCTGCAATCTCTCCAAAAGCCTCCTAAATTAGAAAAAAGACAAAACAAAAGACACTTAGTCTTCATTAGACCTTCAGTACAGAATGATGGTGCATTTTGTATCCCATTCCTATGCAATATGGTGGAGAGCTCTTCCACGACTGAAAGTCTGCAAGCCTCTGCTGAAAGAAAATAATGCTCTTGTAGATACTTTGGTAACAAGCAATTCTAATGGCAAGTTTTATTTTATATACTTTTTTTTTTTTTAATTCGGATTTCAGTTGGTTGATTTTATAGTTTTGAAATCTTGAAATCAAAACATGTGAGTTGCCAGTTTTCATGAAAAAATGAAGAAACTTCTAAAAGTAACTTGCATATTTTAACCTAAATGTAACTTCTCTGTCTTGTTCCATATAGACACTCTACCTCATAAGACCTAGGTCTGAAATTATAGATATAATTTTTATCACATGCTTTAAAGCACATAAGATAGACTGTAGCCAGTGCAGCTGAATAAGTTTCTATGTAAACAAAAATATAGCAGCAATCTTATTAAGATGGGAGACCAACTTTCTCATTTACTCCTTAACAATCCTCTGGATTATTCTTTGTTAATTTCTGTTTCTCCTTGAAATCTGAATCACTAACTATAACTAGAAGTGAAATGGGACTGTGTTTCTTGAAGATTCATGGAACAGCCTAAAACTGACCTGTATGTGAACTGGTTCATGTAAGTAGTCCCACCAAGGTCATTACTGAGGACCGGAATATGCTAACAGCAGTAAATGCAGAGCAAAGGTATTCTCATAAAATATCTTCACTCTCTGATTTGAATACATTTGCTAAAAATGCACTTCATGCTTTTACATAGAGAATCACTTTAACAAGTTTAAATAGTCACAATTGTAAATATATTGTTCAGTTAGAGAAGGAATAACCATGACCCAAACTTTCATGAAGAAATAACCCTTTTAGTCTGAAATCTTACTTCTACTTTATACCATTAAGTTTCTCTCAAGACTGTTCTTAAAATAAATAAAAAAAGAAAATGCATTGCAATAACTTTTCTTCCAATACAGAAAAACAATATTCAAAGAATATCTGAACATTCTTTCAAGGTGGTAGTCTAAAGAGGTGGCTTCCAACAAGCTTTCTTTTCTTCTTATTTGCCTTTATTGCTCTAAGGTGATAAATTGGTTTACTTTTAGTAACTTTTACAATTGTTTAGTCTGACTTCTTATGAAGTAATTCAGTCTTCAGGAAATTAATTTAAACCAATGGAGTTTTTTGTTTTGTTTTATTTGTTTTTTCCATAAAGCTTCCGAAAAATCTTGTTGACCAGGAAATTTCTGAAGGGTTGGGTAAGGTTATGAAGTCAGTAGCCTAAAGAGGAAACTGCAGCTGGCAGTTTTGGGTATGTTGAGCAATTGCATTTTTTAAGAAATCCTTGTTTGTTTTTAGTTTTTATGGTAACCATTCATGAGGTTTCATGTGGCTGGTGTTTCTTGTGTAAGGAAAAAACCTGCCTGAGAGATTTATTTTTGATGCTTTCTTCTTTTGTGACTGGAAAGTAAATAATTACTTTTGTAAAAACAACAATGCAGGAGTTCAAGACTAAAAGTAGGAAAGTGCAGAGTACCCATGTGCATGGATAACAGGAGTATATGCAATTTAAGAAAGTAGTTATGGGATTTTGGCAAATACTTTTCATTTTTCTTACATCATTCTCTTTTCATGATATTCCTTTGGGACTGTTCATAAAGAACTCCAGGCAGAATTTCCCTGAAGCTCATCTGGGACTTTCTCTGAATTTTGGTTCAGACTAAAACTTCTGCTTGACACCAAGGGAGCAAGAGGCTGGAGAGCAGCGCTGCAGAAAGGGAGCTGGGGGTCCTGGTCCATGGCGAGTTGAATGTGAGTCACTGAGCCCTGGTAGCCAGGAGGGCCAACCCTGTCCTGGGGGCATCAGGCACAGCCTGATGGGGCAGCCTCACCTCAAATGCTGGGGACAGTTCTGGGTGCCACAATATAAAAATGATATAAAGCTATTAGAGTGTTCTAAGGAGGTCAACAAAGATGATGAAGGGCCTTGAGGGGAAGCTGTGTGAGCAGTGGCGAAGGTCACTTGGTCTGTTCAGCCTGGAGAAGACTGAGGGGACACATCACTGCACTCTGCAACTTCCTCAGGAGGGGCACAGGAAGGGCAGGCACTGATCTCTTCTCTATAGTGACCAGTAACAGGACCCAAGGGAATGGCCTGAGTTTGTGTCAGGGCAGGTTTAGGTTGAATATTAGGAAAAGTTTCTTCACCCAAATGGTGGTTGGGCACTGGAAATAGCTCCCCAGGAAAGTGGCCACAGCGCCTGGGTGACCTTGGACAGAATTCAAGAAGTATTTGGACAATGCTCTCAGGCTCATGGTGTGGTTTTTGGGGCTGTCCTGTGCAGAGGCAGGAGTTGAACTTCAGTGATCCTTGTGCATCCTTTCCAACTCAGCATATTCTATGATATTCTGGTCAAGACCAATAATGAATACTAGGATGGACTGCCCTATAGACATCACTATTTATCAAAGTTACAAAGTCAGCTAGGCTCTATTATAACAAAAATCTGAGATTGTACTTTTATCTACTGGCTTCAATTAATATAAATTCATCTATTATGTCAAGGATGATCTCTAAAATACATGTGAGAGAGAAGGGACCTTATTTTTATATTTAAAGAACAATTATTTCTAATAGAATTTAAGCATCAAATAGAGTGGGGGGGTTTGTTTTGTTTCTGGGGGGTTTGGTTTTGTTTTTGGGTTTGGTTTTTGTTTGCTTGTTTTTGTTTTTGTTTTTGTGGGTGTGATCTAAACAAATCTGGAAAATATATACAAGAAGACACTTTGAATTCCCATATCAATAGAAGCCTTTTTCAGAATTCTTAAGCTTTTGAATAAAGAAAAGAATCAGGTGATTTTAAATAAAAATACTGTGCCATAAGGTATATGTCACAATGCAGTCTTTTCAAAAATCAAAAATATCTAGCCAGATTATTTGTGTGCCTTTTAAAATGTTACCTCATATCTTAGAAAGCACTGGAATGAGATAGTTTTTCCATATGGAAAACTTCTGTCACTGGTGGGGCCTTGCATCATTCATCACTTTCTTTTTTTCCACTGAAAGCAAGAAGTAAGGTGGGTTAATTATGAAGAAAGGATAAGTGTAATGCTCCAAATAAGAAAGAGGTGGAGCATATGTTGATAAAATCTGTACTGTGTACTAAACATGTGCAGCCAAACTCAGGCCTAGCAGCATGCAAAATATTTTTAGCTTTGACCAAAAAGAAATATGTTAAAAAACAATTAGTGAGTAAAGAAAAAAAAAGCAATTAAAAAAAAAAAAAAAACCAAACCAAAAAAAACCCAAACCAAAACACTACTAAAAAGTGCACTAAGTTAAATATATTAAATTGTCACTGGAAGAATTAGACTAGCTGATTAAACATAACTCCTGTATGTGAGAAAATCCATCAGCCAGCGTTACAGCCCAAACAATGGTGCTTTCTGCCTAAGTAGGACTTATCTCTAATTGGGGTCTAGTTTCTCTCGAATTCCATTCAAGATGGAATATTTGGTAACTTGAACCCACAAATTTTCATTTTGGAGGCCAATGACATATCACCATCACGACAACTGCCTGAGAATGTCTCCTTCAGCCTGCAGTCCTGTAGCTAAGTATCCTGGAAAGTATTTCTAAACTGTGTTTCTGTCAATTTTCTTCCTGGGAAAGGCATGTATTCTGTACTCCTTAAGGTTTATCTAACTAGTGGTTAATACCAAGGAGGAAAAAACAATCCTATAACTGATTTCATATTGATCATACTGATATTTGTGTTGCTTGTTACAGCCTTTGAAACAGAACTCAAAAAAAAAAAGAATTTCCAGGAACTTCATCAAGCAGGCCCTGACCCTATAAGTCTCTACCAAGCATTCCAGCAGAGCATCTTGCACAGTCACATTTTCCAGACTATCAAAATGTGGCTGTATTTGTCTTTGAAGTGATGCACTTGTGTCCACAGGAGCCTGGAATTTTTGAACTGAACCTATGCAGAAGACATGGACTGCACACTGGCCATAAGGCAGTGCCAGGTGTCACCAGTGAATGGCATTGTGAACAGACATGGATTTCTTTAAAAATATCTGTTCTTCTAAAAGGATGGCTGAGGTTATAAAAGGTTTTAAAGAACAGGTCTCTGTATACTCTTTCTTCTTGCTCTACTAATACAACTCCAATGGACATCAACAGGAGTTACATCTTGGTCCAAAAGCAGGGAACAGAGTAGTGACAGAAGAATTAGGGGCTTATTTTCATTTTATTTAATTTGTTCCTGCTTGAAAATGGGACTTTATAATTTTTTTTTTTGAGAACATATTAACAGATAAATGCAGAACATTACAGGTAGTATCTGTTGGTGGTCATATGTCTTTAAGGATGGAAGGAAGTATTTGCTTGTGCTCTTTGCCAAGTGAAAGGATTGCAAGATTAGTCAGTGCCTGCCTGCCAGCCTTGGAGGCCTGCTCTTCTCTGTCTGCTCATCCATACCAGTTGGCACTTTTATCTGTGATTTCTACCATATTCTTCTTCCTGTAGATGGTGGTTTCTTTAAACTCTTAACCATTCCTCTTTGTATAAGCTGCACATTATGCAAGGCACAGGCAAAAAGGATCTCTCTTTCTTCATATATGGTAGAGACTGAACAAAACAGAGTACATAAGTGCCATTATTTTCCTGTGAGGCACTAGAGGTTTTTATGGCATTCACCCTCCTTTTCAAAGAGAAACTCAGAGAGTGAAGGAAAGGTATTGAAACTACATCTTATCTGTCTGCTTCAAATGATTTAATCTCATAAAGTTTATAAAGCAGGGAAAGTTATTATTAAGCTTTCCAGATCTAAAACATGAGAGTTAAACATTTCCTAAATATGAGAAGCGATTTTGGCAGAGAATAAAGGAGAAAGGAAATGTTACCAAGTGCTGCACTGTCTTTTCCTATTTTTTGAAGTAGCTGTAATGAGGTCATTGGCAATCATGTTCTCAGCCACACAGGGTTTTCTGCCATTTTTATGTGAGAGGAATTGTTTAGAAAACTGCCATTATTTGAAAACTGAGCAGACTGTCATTCTTGCTTCTAAAGCTCTCTGCTGCTTAAGCCACTGTCATAATCCACCTGTATGTCAAATTCAGGGATTGTGTTATAATATATTTACATACATGGAGATGCCAGAGACTGTGCAAAAATCTCTTTACTTTGCCAAAGCAAATAAATGAAGAGAGTCTCCAAGGACAAGAGGTGAGTGGAACAGAGGTGATAGCTTTACTTTACATTTGCCTGCCTCATACATAGGTGCCACTTAAGAAATATTGTTTGAGTTCTGTTATACTCAGCCAATAGTCAGAAATAGAAAAGCTCTTTTAGTATGTGGACAGCCACATTTAAGTCATGTCAACCGTAACACTGCTGCAAATTATTCAAGATGCTGAAATTTGGATAATTTACAAATCTCCTTCTGAGCTGAGGCATACAGATCAAGTGTTACATCACTTGAAAAGGGAATTGAATTTTTATCCTTGTAATCTTGTGCTTCTACCTTTTTCACCCTAATAAAGTGGGATTTTTTTTCTGTTGCAAAACACAAAAGAGAAAGAAAGAAAAAAAGAAGTTGCCAACTGGCTGATTTCCAGTTTGCATGGGCATAACTGAATACAGAATCAGCCCAGTATTTGGCTTTATTTAGAAACATGGGCCCTTTTCCAGATCCCATTAAGACTGATGAAAAATGTACTTCATTGATTTTGCTGACAGTGGATTGAGTCCATTAAGAAAAATAAGTTTGGTGTCAGAATAGTAACAGTTTCTGTGTATAACAGAAAGAATGTAATAATTTTCAGGTCAAAAGAGCATATTTTCACAATTTTAATATGAATTCCAAACAAAATTTTTGAAAATTAATTCAAAATTAAGCTAATGCCTGTGCACAGCTAAGTTTTTCTTACTGAGAAACACTGCTGGAGGAATGTAATGTGTCTCATGGTTATCTATCAAGAAGATAAGTATTCATAGACTATCTTACCAACATATCCATTAGTTGTTGGATAACAACACTTCATAGAACCATTAAGGATGGGAAGGACCTCTGACGTTATTGAATCCAACCATTAACTCAACATTCCCAAGTTCATCACTGAACATCCATGTGTCTTCAATTCCAGGGATGGTGACTCAACCATTCCCTGGGAAGCTTCACAACCCATCCTATGAAGAAAATGTCCTAATTTCCAATCTAAACCACCCCTGGCACTACCTGAGGATGTTTCTTCTTGTCCTGTTGCTTGTTACTTCAGAGAAGAGACCGACCCTCACCTGGCTACAGCCTCCTTTCAGGTGGTTGTAGAGGGTGATAAGGTCATCCCTGAACCTCCTTTTCTCTGGGCTAAACATCTCCAACTCCCTCAGCTGCTCCTCATAGGACTTGTGCTCCAGACCCTTCACCAGCTCCATTGCCCTTCTCTAGATATGCTCCTGCACCTCCAGCTGCTTCCTGTAGTGAGCAGCCCAAAACCGGTCACAGGACTTAAAGTGTGGCCTCACCAGTGCCGAGGTGGACAGTCACTGCTCTCATTCTGCTGGCCACACTATTGCTGATTGAAGCCAGGATGCCATTGGCCTTCTTGGCCACCTGGGCACACATAGGCTCATGTTCAGCTGCTGTTGACCAGCAGCCCCAGAGTCCTTTTCCACTGGCCAGCTTTCCAGCCAGTCTGCTCCCAGTCTGTAGCCCTGCACAGAGTTGTTGTGAATCAGGTGCAGGACCATAACTTGGCTTGTTGAATCTCATAAAATTGGCCTTAGGCCTGACCCAGCTTGTCCATATCCCTCTGCATATCCTTCCCTACTTCCAGCAGATGAACACTCCCACCCAACTTGGTATCATCTGGGAACTGACTGAGCATGCACTCAATCCCCTTGTCCAGGTCATTGATAGAGACATTACACAGGGCTGGCCCCAGTGCTGAGCCCTGGGGGACACCACTGGTGACCAGCTGCCAGCTGGATGGAATTCCATTCACCAACACTCTGGGCCTGGCTCCCCAGCCAGTTTTTACCCAGAGAACAATGCACCCATCCAAGCTGTTAGCAGGCAGATTTTCCAGAAGAATGCTGTGGGAAACAGCATCAAAGGCTTTACTGAATTCCAGGTGAACAACTTTCAGAGCCTTTCTCTCATCCACCAAGTGGGTCACTTTGCCAGAGAAGGAGATCAGGCTAGTCAAGCAAGACCTGCCTTTCATAAATCCATGCTGCCTGAATGCTAATAGGTTACTTGTATCCCACAGTCTTGGGAGAAACAGATAAAGACCTGATATTTTCTTTTCCTGACACTAAATGGCTAATGTGAAGTTAACTTGAAATGACTGTTTTGCTCTGGGGGACATTTGTTATTTAGAGTACCAGAGGGGTTGAATATGCCTTGCTCTTATGATTGGAGTCTTGCAGGATGTGTCAGAGTGTGTGACTGCTGTGCTGGGAAATGGTTTCTCCCCTGGTGGAAGCAAGGCTGAAGCTACTTACCAGAGTGCCCTTGGCTCACATCACTTGCAACGTTACCTCTTCATGCATGTGCAGTGTGTACCTACAGTCAGATGTTTGCACAAATATAATTTTTCTTAAAAATACGTACCCAGTCCTAGGACCATACAGAAATACAACACATCTGCACCACTTAGTAATGTCAGTGCAACACCTTAGTGCCCCTTAAAATAGGATTTTCACTTCAGCCACCAGACAAGAACCACATGTCTAAAGAATGTCTCCAATTTGCAGTAGCCTAAGAGTGGAGCCCAAATCACAGACTAGCTCATGCCCATGAACGGAGATCTATACTTTGTCGGAATCAAGGGAATGCTGGAGTTTCTTAAGGAGAGCAAGAGGAAAGGTAAGATTTTAACTTTTTCTTTTCTCCAGCAACTAAAAGTTCTCATGGCACATGGACAACAATAGTTTTGAAGACTTAATGCTCACCAAGGCAGTGAAAACAAGGTGAGTCTTATGGAAGTCCTGAGGAGATTTTAGTAAAGAGAATGCTAATACGAACTTCACTGCTAACTCATTTCAGAAAACAAACAAACAGGTTTGGAGAGGCTCTCTCCCCACTGATGTGGATAGCCTCAGTTATCAAGTCAAGGAAAAAAGGTCATGTACAGGGACTCTATTTATATTCCAGGGTCTTATCTGGGAAAACTGATTTCTTTTCCTTTGCCTCTTTCCCCTTTGTTTCCCTTTTTCCTTTTTTCTCCCTTTTTTTTTTCCTTTTATGTGCTCCCCTCTCCCTCCCCTCCCCACACCCCATAATTGCTGTTTTGTTGGTTTGGTCTTTTTCCTTTTTTTCCTTTACTGTCTAAATCAGATCCCAGGCAGAGTTTGAGTTCATTCGGGAAATGACAAAACCTGACCTCACTTCTGAGCTGAAATCACTGCTGGGATATGTGAAGATTGCAACTCTGTCTTAAGGCAAAGTCAAACAGCTTCACTCTGTGTGACTTTCCCCTTTGACAGAGGAAGAAAGCAGTGCCTTCAGAGCTGAGAATCATTGCTAAACATCAGTGGCCAGCAGCACTGTCTCCCAGCAGACCTGGATAGGAGATCCCTGGATGGACAGAGTTGGGTCTGCTTTGGGTGGCTAGATCTCCTTCCGCACAATTTCCACGTGGTCAGAGTAGGACTAGTTGTGAGCCATGCTTGTGTGTTTTATCAATCAAATTGCACACGCAACTCATATTTGGACTGAATCATCAGGAAACATCAGTGTCTAGTTTTACAAAGAAGGTAAGATCTTTAAATTATGATTTTTTTTATGTGGCCTTTTTTTCTGGCTAAGCTAATAAAGGGTTTTGGTTATATTTCCTTGCATTTAATGTTTGTATTTTATTTTACACCACTTTAATAACAAAACTGTTGTTCTGAACTTGTGCTGTAAATATCTGACTGGCAACAAAGTTGTTTTGAAAGACAAAAAAAAAAAATCCTTTCATCTACACCTACAAAGATATTCTATAACTAGAGCACAAAATCCTGGTTCACATGTACCAAAAGGGAATTTTTTTTTTATTAACTGTGTCTGAGCAAGGGCTGTCCATACTTTTGAACAAGTTGTCAGGTCTCTTTTTTTATTTTGGTTTGTTCACTGGGGCATTTCAAAGATAATGATAATGTGTTGCATAGAGTGATATCAGTTGTATATGGCTTTTTCATTCTTAGTAAATCATGTGAGCACCTCAAGATTTTGATGTCTTGCTGTGATCTGTAACTCTGCAAAGCTCCAAGCCAAGGTACTTAATAAAGGGGGCTGTTCAGTTAACTGTTCAGTTGTATATTTAATAAAATAAACAAGAGTTACGCATTTAGTGGCCTTATATCCCCTATATGCAAAGGATCCACTACTGGAAATAGATTTAATAAGACCATAAAAGGTAATTTTAATTTTTGGAGTGACTAATCTAGCTACTGTTCTGAAAATTCAGAGAATTTGTAGTAATCTGATTATTAGTATTGTGAAGTTAGCCACATGTATAAAGATAGAAAACTAAACATTGCTGGAACTGTGAACCTGGTGCTGGTTCAATTCTATTCAACTATCATGAGAAGAGAGCAAAAGAGGAATGTGAAATTCTAAAAAGGGAAAGGGCATACCGTATTTGTTTCATCAAATTGTATATACCTAAAATATGAGGTGCCAAGAAGCACACAGTACGGGCTTGTCAAAACACACCGAGGCAACCATTCATTGGCAGTGCACTACCCTGCACTGTGAGCAAATAAAGCAGGAGTGAAATCATTTGGCTTTAGTAAGCCTGGGATGTGTTGTGTATCTCAGCATAAACAAACAAGGAAATGTGGTCTAGTTCAAACCTTAGTAGTGCTAATTCAACCTCCTTATCATCAGATTCCACCTCAGCAGAGCACCACAATTGGTTCCCTCTCCCCCAGGCAGGGTTTCTAATGCCCAGTGCTGTTCAGTTACCTTTCAGCTGGAGACCTTCCTAGCTTGAGACTGCCAGCCTAAACATCTAACTTTAGCAGTGTAACTCGTCTCTAAAACTCTTTTATCTAGAGGTCCTTAATTCCAATCAAGGCTTCACTGATGAGCCCACCCAGGCAGTTTGGAACCGAGTCCTCCATGCTGGCAATGGGTGAGAGAGCCCTGATATCTCCCACATGCTCTGTGTTAGTGTTCAGGCCCTCAAGCAAGACTCAGAGAGTGGGATTGGATAGGCTGACAGTAGTCATTAAGATTAGATTAGATTAGAGTGGGTGTTGAGAGGCTGGACTGGGAAACTCCATAATAGGAATTGAGGGACGAATGAAGCAGAGAGTAAAGCAAGGACAGCTTGTGTGGTAGACAAGGTCCAAGCAATGTGAGGTCAGACAGCTTGGGTTATGTGCCTGAGATCTGTAGATGGAAAGGCTAGAAACTGCTCTGGACAGCAAGCTGCTGTGTTTGCATCACACCATATTGCAGCATGCCACTGCAGCATGGCAAAACATTCAAAAGGAGGATGAATGGCAGCAAAATGTCTCTTGTAATCTATTTTTCCTGAGTTTCATAGCTGCAACATTGATCATATTTATTCCTTGTGTGATTTTGAAACCATCTGCCTTGGATGCATTTTATTTATACTATCACTTTTCCACAAGAAAATATTACCCTCAGCATCTAGGTCATTAAGTAACCAGTAAATAATGTCAGCAATTAACAGCCTCCAGATTGTCACTGACTGTAAGGAGGTTGATGAGATGAGCCACAAGAAAAGAGACCTCCCTAGATATTAGAGAATGCTGATGGGATTTATAAATGTTGCAAAAGTCATTAGAGATACACTTCTGCTATTCCTGCTGCTACCAGCTATTTATAGCAACTATAGTGGCTGTCCCTAAAGTCACTGTCCAGTTTGCTGACATCTTTGCTGGCTCATTATGTTGGTATACGGTACCATGGCTCGGTCTCAGCTTTTGGTTCACATGCCAGGCATAAAGAGATTGACCAGGTCCTTTGTTAGTGTGATCTCGGCAGACTCTGTGGCCTTTTTCTAGTCAGCTGCACTTCCAGCAGCAAGGGACTCGAATAAAATGGAAAAGAGCTTCTGGAGGCTCCTCTCTGAGATGTGCTCAGGGCAGATTCAGATTCAGATTCAGATTCAGATTCAGATTCAGATTCAGATCCAGATTCAGACATGTTCTCCTAGTCACTGGACTGGAAAGCAGAATAGTTACTGTCTGGTCTGTCTTCACTGGAAGTCTATTTGTTTGGATCCAGATGCTGGCACGCTAACATAATATCTTTCTTCACAAACTTATTGGTCAAACCACAGCAGAAGCAGGGAAGGATCAGAATGAAGATTGAAAACCACTTCTGTTTTTGAATCTGAGTTGGGTCTGGGTTATTAAACAAGAAAAATGGGGGAAAAATAGAAAAACTGGGGGAAATGCTTATGTACACATACTGTGAATCAAAAGAAAACTATGTTATAAAGATCCTAGGGTTTCTGGCTCTTAATTACCCCATTTTTCTGCACTATAGGAGTTTATTTCATTGAGCAGAGCCATAATGCTGGACTGGACAGTTGCAAGTCAGTCTCAGACTATTTCTCTGCAGTCTGACGGTTCCTCTGTGCAGCCAAGCTTCCCCATATTCTCCCCAGTCCTAATCTTTTAAGTGTTCAAAACTGAATGTTTCCATTGAGTTTGGCATTGGTCTATATTTTTAACTACTATGTTCAAGAAAAGTGCAAACATAAAACACAGATTTTTTTTAATCAAAAAAAGCATTTCATACACTTAAGGATGTGAATAATTACACTAAAGGTAATGGTTCTGCTGACTGGCCTGAGTTGATATTAAAGTGAACCTATGTGAAATACAACAATAATCAGATGTAATTTGAAAATGAGAATATATTTTTTCTAGCATAAAAATCATTCTCTCCAGGAATACTGATGTCAGATCCATTAGCATATAAGTCTCTCCTGGTTCAAGACAGGAGGCATAATGTCGTAGGCAAGAGAAAATTATGTTAAGGATGCATTAAGAGGTCAGTATGTTCTTTAATATTGAATAACCACCCATCCTCTAGCACCTATGTTACAGTTAGATATTTTTAAAAAATTAGCAGCACAAGAACTTTCACCACAGTTTCTTGAAGTTTCAGTGCTAGATTTATTTTTAATGTTGATGTAAGGTATGGAATTTACCCTGTACATTTCAGGCATAATGTGTAAAATACTTGTTTCCATAATAAGCTGTCATTTTAGGATGAATGGGATTTCTACTGGGATTTCTGGGTAGCATATTTTTGGAAGTTTATATTTTGGAAATTATTAGTTGCTATTATAATTTCTGAGAAACCATGTAGTGTAATAACTAGGCACCTAGTATATAATTATTATTTCTCTGAAGTGTGTTTTTCAAACTAGAAGGACATGGCCTTTCTTGCATGCTTAATTGTATTCAAGCCTCTGAGAAGTATGCTTAGTCAAGAGGGTTCCTGTAACAATTGTTGTTCCGACCCCTAATTTTGTCCAACATTGCTATTCTTGAAAAATATCTCCTTAAATAGTGTGTCACATACCTGCATTGGTGCTTCAGGCAGTTGTTCTTCTTTTTGAGTTATTCATTCTCCAGAACTTTCACTGCTGTATAGGTAATGATTCTATGCATTTCACAGTCCTCATTGCACTCCTTACCCAAACAATCAGCATTCAGACATTACTAGTTCAGATCCTTTAACGTGCATGGATCCTTCACACTGGTGTGAAAACCCAGATATTCTCTCAATTATTATGGTGGTATCCATTTTCTGAATTGCTAAATCTGGGTGACAGATTCTAAAGTTCAGACATATATGACACACTATTTAAGGAGATATTTTTCAAGAATAGCAATGTTGGACAAAATTAGGGGTCGGAACAACAATTGTTACAGGAACCCTCTTGACTAAGCATACTTTTCAGAGGCTTGAATACAATAAAGCATGCAATACAAATATAGAGAATATCCATTTTTTAGACTAAGAACCAAACTAAGACCTTAGAGTGAGATTCTGCTGAAATAAATCTCTTAAAGGCAGAAAGGATCTATTTTCTTCAGGTAAAAATTTTGGGGCTCAGGCCCAGTTTCGAATTGGAGCCTGGGATAGTCACAATTCATTATAACACCATGCCAGCGTGCTAAAAGTATTCCAAAAACTGCAACTGAGCATCTTGTGGGTTGTAAGAAATTTGCCCTGTGGGCCTTTGGCACCATATGTCTAGCAGGTAGCTGACAGCTGTTCAGACTGAGTGCAAATCAAGAAGAATTTAAGTAAAGAGCAACTACTACAGTAAAGCACATCAGCAGTGTGATTTAGGTATAATACATATGCTATGGTGGGAAAAAAAGGAAATTTGAATATAATACTGCATGCTGTCCCCATTTTTGTCCTCAGGAACATATAGATACCTTTCCAAAATAGTCAGCCAGGAGGAATACTGAATCATGCTTAAAACTCTTATTAGAAAGAATTTGCCTTGACTTGTCCAACAAGGCATCTGTCTCTTCTTTTTATTATGTAAGTAGAGGAAATAAAGGCAGGTACTTAATTCTGTAAAGCACTTTGCATGCAATAAGCGCCTTTAGAAAGTGTTTATGTGGCAGAAAGTATAGAAGGCGTTGTTGAATGACATCTCAACAGTAAATGTCTTCCTGATTCTTTTCAAGGTTAATCTATATTCTCCATCAATTTATACAGATATAGTTGTGGCACAGTTATTCATGAGACATGCAGTTCATGCCTGTAGCTTGTTGATAACAATTACTAATCATGCATTAACTCTTCACAAGTCATTTACATCTACCATTTATGCATGAACAAACACTGCCTTTAAGAACCTTGAAGCTGACAGGATAATCCTTTTCACTACTGACTTGTATCTCAATTCCTCAATGACAGCATAATCCACAAAAGCATCCAAAATGGCACTAAACATATTCAGCCAATTAATTACACCATTTTATTGAGACATGGGGGTCAAATGAGAGCATATGAGTTAAATGTGGGTGCAGAAAATAGGTATATTTTGATTTAATTATAATTTTTTTTTCTCACAAAACTGGTGTGACAATATTTCTCAACTTTCTAAAATATTTTACAAAAGAAAATGAGCCTCTGTGATTTTAAAGAGACATTTAGTTTAGTTTTTTCAAATTCTATTATAGGTATATGATTGTGTTCAAAACTTTTTTTAAGGTATTAACACTGTGAATGTTTTAATGTGCAACACTGTGAGTGTTGTAATGTACAACAAGGGTTTAAAGTATTTAAACATTAAAGTTCAAACGAAGAGGTTGGGCAGGAAAAAGGACAGGAAAGCATAAGAGTAAAGAATACAGACCCTACTGTTGAGTCACAAGGTTCAGAGTAGACCTTTGTGCTAAACTGACCTTTACCAACAGTTTAAGCCTGAAAGCTCAACAGCCATTAACCTTAAAAACACTTAAATTTAATAGCACTTAATCCATAACTTAGGACTGACAACTTAGCAAAGGATTCATAAAGAATTTGCTATAGCACAACAGTAACTCACTTGCAGGCCTAAATTACTTTCAAATCTAAAGTACTTAAGCATCTAGGAGAGCAGCATTCATAATTTGCTATAGCATATTCACACTTGCTCACAGAGACATAAAGAGTCTGTACAAGGTACCTGTGAAATATTACCCTTGAGTTCAGTGAGGTGCTCACCTCAGATGCCTTTGCATCTTCTCAGGAGGCACAGGGTTGAGCCTTGAGGAGTTGGGGTATCAGCCCAGAATCCAGCATCATCATTGAGTGATCTTCTGTGCAGAGCAACCTTGAGAGTGCACTGGCTCTGAGAGATGTCCCATACAGAGGGAGTTGCTGGTCACAGCTGCTGTGGTCTGGGAGAGCTCAGAGGGTCTCAGTTTGGGCTGCTATTTTTAGAATCACAAGAGAGGTGGCTTTAGTCATGGCAATCATCTATCCTGGCCACAATGCAGGTCAGAAACTTTCTTTGAAAACTTGCTAATGAAAATATTATCTCACTTAGGTTGTTCAGACAAGCAAAACAAGTTTCCAAGGCTGCTTGTTAAAGTCCAGGTGGTCAGTAGACGGTACTAGTTCCTGGGAGCAGACAGTGCTCCTGATAAGCTACAGGTGCACCTTCTCAAGGCCCAGGCCCAGGGAGTGTTTCTGGAACTGTAGTGTGGCCGAGGCTGGGGGAGTGGTGTGTGCACCACTGCATGGGGCAAAAAATCATGAGGTCATACAAACAGCTTGACAGTGGTTTGCACATGGAGATCTGTCAGCAAAGACATAGCTACAAAGTAAATGTAAGTAATAAAATGCATAAGGCTGAAAGGAACAAATGTTTTCAGCATCTTTTATGATTTTGATTTTTTATAAATCCATGACAGCCATCAGACATGTGGCTGGTTCCTGTGAAGTACAAGCATTATGAATATGGTCGTGTCTATTATGATCAATGTATGCCATTGCTGTTTTTACAAGCTCTTTATCTATCAGATACATAAAGCCTAACAGATATATATACACACTTAGCAGCATTAACATGTTTGAAGGGGCACAGGTTTCAAATAATTTTCTCATTAAATTTTAATAAATGAGACCCTTCGTTGTGTGTGCAGCTCTCTCAAAAGTCTTAATTTTAGAGCCTCCACCAAGGCATAGTAGTCTGAATTTTCCAGTCAGATTTGCCAGAATGACCCTGTAAAGATCATCTGCCATACTCAATATCTGTAAAGGAGAGAGAGATGAGGGAACTGGAACATTCAGGAGGACAGACTATAATTTTCGTCATCTGACGGTTCATCTGTTTGCTATTTTGTTTGCTGGGTTTGCTACTTCACATTTCTGTATTTCAAATGAAAGGAAAACCATTAGTCTTCATTTTGAAGAAACAAAATCAGGTTACTTCCACAATTCTGATTATTTGTGCCAGATGGGGAAAACCTTGTATACCAAATACCTATTTTGTCCCTATTTCCTAAAATGACATGAGGACGTATACCCCTTTACAACAGTAGAGAAGGAAACAAGAAAGAGCTTTCATCATCCTTTGGAAATCAGTCTTTCTTAGGTGCTCTATAAATCTCTAAATCTTCTGGATGATCACTATAGCCATCAAGATATGACAGATGATTGAAAAAATCCATTTATAATTACAAAGGTTAGACAACATGAAATCCTTTCTAAAACTCCGGTTTAAATCAGAGTGAATTAAATCAACTCAATTTATAAGAAAAAAAAAAAAAAAAAGCACCTTTGGTGAGCATTGAAACTAATGAAATATGATTTTCATTTGATTTGAGTCTTCCTCTGCCTGGCTTTTTAACTGAATTATTCTGAAAGCCAAGGTATGGGTCCTTGTGTTAATAGAAATTTAAAAATAAGTATTTGCTTTCCTGAAAAAAGCTTGGTAAAGGCTGTAATAAAATTTGGTCAGCTCAGTTTGCAAAAGTTTTGTTTTTCAGTCATAATTCTTCCTCTAGTAAAGTAGATGCTTTATGAATTATATAGGTTTTTGGCTAAAGAACTTGTAATCACTTTTTCCTAGGTGGTTTTTCTAATTTCTAGTGACCACCCAGGACAGTCTGCTTGCTCTCTTACTTTTCTTCCTTCTGCAGGAACATTAGTTTAATCTGTATTTTAATCCAGGTGCATTTAAAGAACACACAGGATTACTCTCTGAGTCCTCTGTTTGTTTGTTTTTTTTAAGTCATTATTATTTTAATTGTAGTATAAATCACTTGAAAAAATCAAAAGTTTGAAATAAGCTGTTTTAAATATATACACATACAGTGATCTTACACAAAATCTAATACCCTAGTGAGACTCAAAAGAGCAATAAACCCAAAGGAATTCTGTCTTATACAGCTGCAAACTATCTTTTGTGTGAACGAACAGCAGAGCTGGACTTTCAGATGACCATGTTCTACTACTGCAAACCAAAGAAACAACTAATGTCCCGGGGCTGATCACTAGGAAATGTCTTCTTATATTTTGTATTTTGTTTACACAATAATTTTCTAGTGAATATTATCTAAGATCAGGAATTTATGGGAATTATTCCTGAATTAGACAATTTAACATGGTTAAATATTCCCAACTCTTGATAAGGCAGCAAACAGAGGAAGGATAGTTAAGTCTATGGCTGCACTCCAAAATACAATGAATTTTAAGACAGACATGCATCTTCCCCCATATATTCATTTACTTGTAAATACTAGTAAAACTCGCTTCTCTTCAATAGGATCTCTGAAATACAAACCAATATGACTGAAACCAATCAGCAGAAGCTGGACCATTACTTATGATCACCTGGCTTGGGTGTATAAGGCTTTCTCATGAGGCTGTTTTCTCTGTTTCTTACCATCTGGGCATTGCCAGCTCGGTTGGCACTGCAACAGGACACCTGAATGGTGTGCAGGCTGTCCTCCAGAGTCCTGCACACATGACAGCTCTGGCTTCCTCTTGCAAGTGGGGAGTGAGGGGGCAGAGTGATTATTCTGTCCCTGCCGGCCTGCCAAGAAGGTGCTGCCAGGTAGGAAAGCAGTTGTCTGTGACCTTGGACAGCTTTTACAGGGTGAGAGGTGGAAGAAGAAGCCTTTTTTTTTACAGAATCTTCACTGCATTGCCCTCTATCAGGAAGCTCTTGCCAATGCCTGTACCTGATGGATTGAGGTGGATCCTTCTTCCTCACTCTCTGCTGGCTTGGATTTGCCCCAGTCCTAATTTCCTGTGTCTGTAGCAAGTGCTCTAAGATGACAGTGTTAGAAGAACAGTAACTTTAGAAGAACTGAAATAATAATAAAACGTGGGTCATGAGAAGTGGTGTAGTGCCAGTTTGGGTAAAGATCTGCTTAAAATTCAAACAAACTGAAGTGGCAAGGAGGGAGGGAGCAAGTGAAAAGGGAAATTAAATGTTGGTAGAGATAAATGGAAGCAGCTCTGTGTCCCCAGCAATAGGGAGTAAAAGAAATGATAAGGAAATGCAGGCAGCAATTAAAAAAAAAAAAATCCATGTGCCTGGGGGCAATTGAAACCTGGCAAGGCAAGTTAGAGGATCAGCGCTCCATAGGTCAGGCTTTCCAAGCTTCTGAAAAGCATCCTGTGGGCTGGGAAGGGAAGAGATTGCCCTTAGCAGTGGGATGGAGGCTCCAGGACCTGCTCCATGGTGCCACCATGTCTGGCTGGCAATGGATGGGTGCCATGGTGGGGCAAGGGCAGTCAGGCCAGGGCAGTTGGCAGAGGCAGATCAGGCTCACAGCAAGTCAGGACAAAGAGCTGGTGCCACTGCTGAGGCAAGTGGAGGGTATCCAGCCAAAATATCTAACTTAGGTTGTTGCCAAAAGTGGAAAACACTTGCAGAAAATTCCTCTGCTCAAGGAGAACAGAGAAACTAACTCTCTCTTTCTTCTTTTTAAAATTTATTTTGTCCATGCATTCCCCTGCCAGGAAACATGCCTATGGAAGGTCGGGGCTGTTTTTCTATGGGGAATGCTTTTTATTCCTCTTTCTTCATGGGACAGCCAATCTCAGGATAAACAGCCTCTCTGGGACTTGGTCAGGTTGGGTTGAAATAGGAACTGTTCTGGTTTGGGCTGCAATATGGGGGTGGGGGGGGCGGGGGGGTTTAATGTGGTTTCTTGGTATTAGAAAACAACCAACTGTGCAGCCCAGCATGTGCTGTGGTTGATTGTTGGAGGAGTGATTCTTTTGCTGAAGCTCACATGGGTTGTGAACTGAGGGGTTTTTATGGATTTGGGGTACTAACCACCACAGAAAAGGTGTGGGGATCTTCCCTCAGCAGGGTGGGGGCTCTGCACCTTCTGGGACATGCCAGCTTCTCCTGTGTGCTCCAGTGCACTGAGGCAAGTCCCAGCCTCCCTTCCCAGGAAAAAAAAAATGGAGTTTCTTAATAGAAAATAGTTCTGAACTTAATCATCAACCTTCTCCACTGCCATCTGCTTCCTGCTGCCATGTTTCCCTCTTCAGGTGTGTGGATGAGGGACAAGTATGGAGCTGGGAGCTGGCATGGGGCTTGTAGTGTCTCTGTTCTGCATGGGCAGTTCTGCCTCAGAGCCAGCCCAGGCACTGCAGCCTGCCTGGTTCAGAAGGGAGAGGTTTTGAAGAGTGAAAGCTTGGAAATTGTCATCCCAGCTGAAAGCAGAACCAGGAAGGAGCTGCCATTCTCCTTCATGTGGCTAATGTTGTGGCAGGCACAGGGAAGCTGCCAAAGCAATTTTTCCTGTCCTCCAGGCACTCCTCAGCTTGGAGGTGAATTGTGACCTGGAAGTGGTGCCGAGGCCAGCACATGTGGGACAGGACAGCAAAACTGAGACGGAGGGGAGGAGGTTTCCTTGGGGTGTGAGTTGGTGGGTGCTGTGGGCTGGCAGAGGCTGGGGAGCTGGCAGGGACCCCAAGGGCTGCTGGCCCACAGCTGATCTGTGTCTTGCCCAGCATCAGATGTTATGACATGCACTGCTTCAAAGAAGCTGCAATAGAAAAATGCTTTTGCTAAGCTCTTCCTAGGTAAAATAAACTGTCTTTGAACAAAGTCATGGAAGAAAGGTTACTGGGAAGTGTGGGATAGAGCCTTATCTGTCCCTTGGGGAAGTTTCTGTTTTGGAGAGGCAACACTTCCAGAGGTGAGGATGAACTGTGGCATTTGCTGAAACTTGCAGGTTCCTGCAATTTTATTTGGTGGATTTGTACCTAGAAAACAGAGACCTTGCCTGTGAGTTCAGCTGTCTTGGGACATACGCCTGTAAGTATGTCCACTCTAATGTGGACACAGCAGTACATACATCAACATCTTAGGAGTCCAGGACAGAGTCTAAACTTCCCATACTCAGCAGCCAAAAAAAATTAAGTGGACTCCTCATTCTGGTCCTCCTGGTACTGCTGTCTTTGTCCCCAGACAGCTGGAACCAAACCTTTCTGCTTAGCTTAACATTTGTGGGCAGGGAGCTCACTGGAAACAGCTCAAACCAGCTGCTCCTTTGTGTCTCACTGTGACAGCTCAGGAATGCGAGGAGAGGGAATGAACAAAGAAGCAAGGAGGGGACTGAGGAGAGAAGCCATTAAGTTCCTCCAACTGCAGAAGGAGAATGAAGCCATGGTGTTAGAGGGAGGCCCAGGCTGTTGCTGGATTTTGTTAGGTGCTGCATTACCTGTCTAGCTTCCTGAGCTTCAGCTGCAGTTCCTACCATCCCTCAGGTTTCAACTTTTCTCTTTGTCAAATCATGCCCTTTTTCTCCCTGTCCTTTAAAGCTCCATTAGCTTTCACATAAGCCACCCTGAAGCAAGGTTGTGCCACGGTCCTGCTGTGCAGAACCATCCTGGGGAGGAAAAATCAACCCTCAAATGGGGGCTGCAACCTCCCTGTTTTTATTCAGGGGTCTCTGAAGGCAGGAATCCCCATCCCTATGGGATGGGAACTCCACATGCCCCGTGCTTTTGGGAGAGGATGATGGTGAAGGTGTCCCATGGGGTTCACGGGCAGTTAAACATGACAATGCTCACTGTCATCTTGGGACAAGCAGGAGATGGCAGCAGGGAAGCACACCAAGAAAGGGACAAGGGGCAGGCTACCAGACCTGGCATGCCATGGGGAAGTATGGCTGGCTGCTTAGGTTGAAGGTGCTGAGAAATACCCAGCATGGTGCTGAGGACAAGACAGAGCTGTCTCCTCCACAGCCTGCTAGCCCTACAGCAAGGCCAGCTTGGTTTTCTTCCTCTCCAAGAGCAGCAGGAAGTTGCTGCCATTGGGAGAACTCCTTGCCTTTTCTGGGAACCCTGGCTGTGAGATCAGGACATTGGCTTCCAAGGTTGGTTCCCTGGGGATGCAGCTGCCATCACTCCCCTCACCTGCCTCTGTGGCATATGCACTTCCTGGCCTTTCTTCCCACCACCCCAAAAACCATCAGCCACTTGCCTGAGTCACCATGGCCACATCCCAGGGTAAAAGATGTCTGCAGGAGCCTGGGCAAGTTGTGAGGGAGGGCGAGTTTCTAGTAGGAAAATGCTGGCAGTGATGGAGAAGTGCTGCTGCATGCACAAAGTGTGCATAAAAATGTCTGAGTTCGACCATCCTGAAATTTTAAAAATCACTTTTAAACTAGGTAGTCCTCAGTACATGCTGATGGCAGCACATCTTGTCCTTTCCTTACTAGCTTTCCATGTGTTGTGTGAAGGTTCTTGCATGGGCTCATACTGTGACATGACAACTCAGACATGTCCTACTGCCACCTCATCCCAAGGCCAGACAGGAATGAATTTCACCCTTCTGGCTATATCTGAACTGGAGAGCATCAGCAACGCTAGGGTTGTCTCTCTGGCTGCTTCTGGGACAACCGAAGAGCAAAGGAGGTGGTCCTCATCCCACGGAGGTGGGCCTATGCCCCGGCCCCTGTAACAGCTTGGACCCAGTTGTTGCATCTTCACTTGTTGCCAAGATAAGGTTGTGGGGAGTGGAAGGTGGGCTGGCAAATTCTCCCTGATCACCCTGGTGTCCTGGGCTGCCTCCTGCCCCTTCCTCAGGCCTGGCAAGAGACCGCTGGAAGAACCACCAACCTTCACCATTATACAACCTCTTTTCAGTTGTAGAGAGCAGTAAAGTCTTGTCTGAGCCTTCTTTTCTCCAGGTTAAACATGCCCACCTCTCAGCTGCTCCTCATAGGACTTCCTATCCAGATCCTCCACTAGCTTTGTTGCTCTTCTCTGGACTCTCTACAGCACCTCAATGTCCTTCCCATAGTGAGGGGCACAAAACAGGATTCGAGGTGCAGCCTCACCAGTGTTGAGTACAGGGGGATGATCACTGCCCTGGTCCTGCTGGCCACACTGCTGCTGATCCAGGCCAGGATGCCACTGGCCTTCTTGGCCACCTGGGCACAGCTGGCTCATGTTCAGCTGGTTGTTAATCAGCAGCCCCAGAGTTCTTTTGGCAGCTTTACAATCACTGTCCCCCAGCCTGTAGCCTTGCATGGGGTTGTTGTGACCCAAGGGCAAGATGCTGTACTTGACCTTGTTGAACCTCATACAGCTGGCCTCGGCCCATTGATCCACCATGCCGCTAATCTGTGCAGGACTGCACTCCCTCTCATCCTACTCAGCCCCTGTCCGCTAATATTCTCTTGTTCCAACTCTATAAGGTATCTCTCAACACCACCATCAAACGCATTCTCCCCCCGCCACAGACCAGAGGACGCTTCGCTCCGCCACCCCCTTTTCCAGCTGCCAGCGTCTCGCCGGTGCGCCGCGTCCAGCGGCGGGAGGGCCGGGGGTCCCGCGGGCTGGGCCCCGCTGCCCCTCCCGGCGCGCAGAGCCCGTGTGTGGGCGGGCTCCGGGACGTGCTCGCTGGGGAGCGCCGCGGCGCCGCACATGCTCACTGGCCGCGGAGGCACCGCCGGAGGTAGGGGCTCGCTCCGCCGCCGGAGGAGCCGCGCTGTCGCTGCGGCCGGGCCGCGGCATGGCCCGCCCGCTCCCGGGCCGCCGCCGCCGCTGAGCGCGGGGGGATCGCAGCGTCCGGCGGTGAGCGCGGGGCGCGGGCGGCGCGGCCGTGGCGGCGGCGGGGCCGCGTGTGCGGGCGGGGGATCCAGGCTCCGGCCCCAGGGCCCCGCTCCGCCGGGCGGCGCGGCCGAGCCCCGTCAGCACCTCGGCCAGCGCCGGTGGGGCGGCGGCGGGCGGCGGTGGGGCACGGCTCGGGGGCGCTGCCGGGGCCGCGGGGGGAGCCCCGCTGGTCTGGTCCTCCCGCTCCCCGCGGAGCGCCGGCAGCGCTCGGCAGCGCGGAGGCCGCTCCCTCCCCGGTGCCGGGGCCGGTGGGAGGCCTCGGGCCGGGAGGCCGGGAGAGGAGCCGGTGACGGCAGGGGCAGATCCGCGACCTTTCCCAGCCGGGCCGGGGGATGGTGGCGATGCTGCGACTCCCGGGGAAGGGGGAGCCGAAGCATCTCGGTTTCTCCCCGAGGCGGGGGGAAAGAGAGAGAGGCACAGCTCTTTAAAAACAGTGTGTGTGGGTGGGGGGGGAAATCCTAATTAATAAAAGTGGAAAATGCAGCAGGTTCTGAGGCATCTGCGAGATTTCTGCTGGCCCAAGAAAATGCTTGGGAATTATCTGTGGGACGGCAAACAAATGGAAAATGCCTTGGGTGCCGCAGTGCTGTGGCCAGGGGCAGGTGGGGCGGCCTCTGGCCAAACACAAACTCATCTCCTGGCCTTTGGGATACATGCTTTTGCCCCAGAGAAGTTTAAATATTAAACTGAGCACGATGCAATAAAGCATAGTATTGCAGGTTATGTTTAGTCATCTTTGCAAGGCCCTGTCAGTGCTGGCTCTGCAGTGGAAATGCTTCATGCAAAATAGTTGTGTTTAAATTCTGTACATAAAATTATATTTATAACCTCTTCTCATAACCAGCATTGAAATGATTGCTTTTTTATCTGTGCAAGGTCACAGCTTGCAGTTCTCCTTGCTACATGACTGGTTGACATTGTATTTAATGCAGTTCATACATTTCTAGTGAGGAAACTTATTTCCAAGCTTCTGAGTACTTTTGGTTAGGCAATCTTTGAAGGACATCGCATTTCTTAAACACATGGTAGCAAACCTGCATTTAAATCTGTTCCTCACTGTCAGTCGCAACTTTGGGAAGCTACTTAACTCTCTGGAAATTGCCTAAGTCAATTTCATGTCAGGGATACATGTGAACAGGTTCTTTCTCCCAGGACAATGGAAAGCAGCAAAAAAACCATAAACCATTTGTTTACTTTTTGCAGGTATGTGTTTCCTTTTGCCATATCCAGCCCTACTAACATAAACTGCTGTCTTTTATCACAGACTGAAGATTTCTCTGAAGTGTAATCTTCAAGATGAAGTTCTTACTGGCAATTTTATGTTTCGTCTCATTCTCCTTGTGGGTTGAAGAAGTCTATTCCAAAGAGAAGTCTTCAAAGAAAGGAAAAGGGAAGAAGAAGCAATATCTATGTCCATCGTATGTTCCCTCTTTCTTTTATGCTTTTGTATCATGGTGATCCTGCCCTGTTTTTAACAGTGGAAATTATGTGGCAATTGAAGTAGAAGGTGATGCTTTCTGCTGAAAGGTTGGGGTCTGTTGTGGGAATGGGTTTGACCAGCATCGTAGCTAAGTTCTGTCACTGTGTTCCTTCTGCAGCAAGTCTTCTGCTTTACTGCAAGGGGAAAATCTAAGCCACAGTAATTGTTCCTTTCCTTGTGGTGGATTTCAACCCAGTTCCTTGCTATTTATGGGGACACAGTAGCATGGTCCCCTAGTGCTGTGCTGTCTAGCACCATACTGCAGGTGTATTGGGGAAAGCAAGGAGGGGGCAAAACTGTCATGCTTGTCCTACACATATTCTTATTGCGTGTTTAATAGAACTAAGGTCTTCAGCATCTTTCATCAGTCAGGTACAGTTCTATAACTTTTATGGAGGTGGATATTTTGATTATTGCTATAAAGTATGCCCTTATGGAATAGTCTGCGTATAAAAATACGGAAATTAATTGCCCAGTTGAATAGAGGATGTGTTCTGGACACCAATGATTCTTGATGTTATAAATACTCCCTCTTTCTAAGCCTACCACACTTTAAGTTGTGATCCATAGGACAAATGCAGCAGTTTTATTTGTGAGTGCTGTTTTTATAATTTTCTTGGCCAGCCTTATGCATTTTTTAGTGTTACGTTGTAAATATCTGAGGAAAAGATGATGGACTATGATAAATTGCCTGTAAGCGTAGAAAGTCGCTATGACTGAAATAAAGAAATTGCTTGGACAAATTTAAAACATATTTCTTCTTTGACCATAAAGGAAGAGGTACATAATGTTAGACTGGCTATTTGACATTAATCAACTTTTTCCAAAGAAGAAACAAAGTAAAAGTGGAATAATCAGGAGCATTTTTTAAGTAATACCTTTTAAAGTTTCCATTCTTTTCAAATACTGACAGTGATGTTAATTTCCAACCCCAAATTTTAGAATGTTTCTACATATGGTACGCATGTTCCTTCTCTTTACCTAAAAAGCAACACTTGTTGTTAGATTAGAATACATTAAGATATGTCTCAAATGTGATCATGACTCATCTGAAATGACCCCTACCCATTCTTTCCCTTTTAAAAGTTTAGTTGTGTTCTGGATGAGGCTTTTGGTCTGAGCTACTGTGTGAGTTTATAGTAAGGAGAGAAATGTCAGGGTTCCCTGGACAGGTATCAGAACAGAAGCCCTTGAAAAATGAGTTAGGCAGCTGGAAACTAAATCCCGGTCTTCCATTGTCTTGTTTAAATAGCCAGCATTTCCCCCGTTCTTGACTTAGAATTCAAAACAGCAATGTCATTTTATCTTTGTAGATGAGTGGATTTTTCTTGTTTTTCTCTGTATTTCCTGTATTTCTCAGTACCATTAAACATGATGTCATTTGTCATAATACACTTGAAAAACCATTGAATACATGCTATCATTTTCAAAGTGATATGTGTCCAGTTGAAGCTTTCTGATACCAGTGGAATCCACTACTTGTTGATGCATTGTGCAGTGCTGCTGGCTAGACTTGCCGTAGCAATGAGTCCTGTTCCATCTCCTGAATAATGACCAAGTTTTCTAGATCTTACTTGGCTGAAGTTCACAGCCTGATAGACAACCACTTGTAATAGTGGGGTTGCTGTTTCTGTGGCTGGCATCTAGAAGACCTGTCATGTGAATGAGCAATGAAAATCAACTGTCTGGCAGAGAAATTGCCCAATTGCTCTCTTAACTCAGGCTGCTGTGGGCAAACTTCCAATCATCAGCATCTTTTAAATAATCTTTCACAAAACTTCTTGATTTGGTGACACTCTGTGTTATAAAATAGGTTGCCTAATAGTAATATTATTTTTCTTTGTTAAAAAAAAATCTTTTCTCAGAATCAATCCAAAACACAATGCAGTGGAGAGGGAATCAAGTGACACTATAATGGTCGACTAAAACTACTCATGGAAGTGTCTAAGTGAAAAATTTCCTAGTAATGCATGGAAGAAATATTTTAGAAGAACGCATTTTTTAACAAAAAATAGAACTTTGCATAATTTATAAAATGGAATGGTACAAATTCCTAATGTAAATGTACATTTATAAATTAAACTCTTAACCCACCTTTAATTTGCATTGGTTACTGGTGCAATAAAATTTAAACCTTAATTGTAACAAATGATTGTCTTCTATTCCCTTGCCACATGTGAAAAGCAAAATTTTACTTCTTCGAGAGAACAAAAAACTGCATTAGTATTTGTATATGGAACAGTCTTCTCTTGCAAACTTTATAATGAAATTCAAAGCTATGCACACCATTCTTCAGGAAAAACTTATATTGAATCTCATATTACTGCCTGAGTTCCTTAATTTGATGCTAAGAAATGAATGGCTACAAGACTGGTTTGGATCTATAGCATGAATTTGTTTGGATAAGAATGAAGCATACTTGAACTTTTCCTTTTATGGCTCTCCAGAATGCAAGCCTTTCACCAAATGTGCCCCTCTGGCATGAAATTAACTGCTATTAGGATAAGATGAAAACAGGCTGATTAGAAACCCCATAAAAAGTTCATTATTGTCTCATAAATAGATATTTGCTTCCTTAAATTAGGAAAATTCTATTTTGTATCTTAGAGCAAACCCTTGTGATTATTCATGATGCTGTACTTCTCAGTGCATTGTGTGATAGTGGCTTGATTTACTATCTTATTTTCATTTATTCCTGAAAATGTTTTTCCCAGTTTTTTATCAAAGGATTTCTTGAAGCTGATGCTTAATCATTTGGTTTTTACTTTGATGTAATGCTCTCTCAGAACAGATGTAAGATTTCACATCTTGCATTTAGATAATTTTCCTTCTTACCTCAGGCTTTCCAAATGAAACATAGAGTAATTATACTTCTGTCTGATCCCTGAATCTTTTTTGATTAACAAAGAAACTGACATATTGGGCCTAAAATGTTGTAATAGAGAGTTTTGCACCATAAATCTGAGAAACTGACTTCCACAGATACATAGTGCAATGAAATAAAAAGCTTTAGTAACAAAACTTTTGCCTTTTGTTTCCATGGAAAATCTTAAAAAAATAATCAGGCCCACCCCTTCAAGGAAAAAAGAAGTGTATTACTATCTACAAAGCTTATTTTGAAATTTAATATACTTAATACAGATTATTTTTATACAGCTACAGATGGATTAAGTCACTCGATCTCTTTCCTGCTCACAGACTGCCCATACTTGCATGACCTTTAGTTCTTACTAACTATTATTAACTGTTACTAACTTCCTCATAGTACCATGCTTCTCTTAAACGTGTGACAAGTAGCTGTGCCTTAAAGCACTGCTGAAAACTGTTTTTCCTTTTGTTACACTGCAATAAATACTTTGGTTATTTTATGATGTTGAGCTGCTGTTATCCCCACAGTCCTTAGTACCTAGGAGGTACCTACTCAAAACTACTCACAAGATCTCTAGACAAATGAAATTATAAGGGAATGGAAGTTTGGTTACTACAGTGTCAGAGAAGGAATAGAAAAGTGTCACATAGCAGCTAACAAAACCAGTAATGACTGTGGTCATGGTCACAGCTATCCCTGTTAAATATAGTTTTAGGATGACTCAGCTCAGTTCACTAGCACAGCCTTCACTTCTGAAGATCTCTCAGTGTCCCTAATGCCACAGCAATGCTGAGAGCATAACCTCAGTTGCTAAATCTCATCCTTTTGTCTGGATAGCAAGACTGTGCTTTGAAAACAACATCCCTTTATGCATTTGTCCACATGGAGATTTATATCCTTGTAGATGATTTACTAAATACTGTATGATATCTATAGAGACCTTTTTTACCCACAAAGCAGGAGTACAAATCATATTTGGCTTGTATTCAATAAAGCATATCAGCTACTTCAGAAACTGTGAAATGGCCCTCTAAGCCCTCCAGAAAACATGGCTTGTGCCATCTGCCAGGGCAGAAGCTTAGAAAGGTCACAGATGTGAAGGTTCAATAAACAGCTTCTTTTAAAAAACAACAACAAAAGACAGTGAAACTAGGGGGAAAAAGGCTTTGATGTGTTTAAAGCATAGAATTGTATGAAAGTCTGTCCTAAAATTTCTCATGGTTAACTTCAAGCTTCTGACATGCTCCTCCTTTTAAGACTAAAGTAAAAGTTGAAAATATATTTTATACCTTGGGTCCTCTCCACTTCTCCATGAACTAGATCTCTTTTTATCAAGTTTTTGGGTATACATCACCTCTCTATCTCTAGCCCCAAAATGTAGATGGTGAGAAAGTGGCATCATGTCTGTCTTCGTTCCCATCACCTTGAGGACACTGTTGATAGTCTGTGAACATTTTCATTTGTAGGTGTGGTGTAAGGCTTGATACAGTTTGTAGGAGGAAGTGGAATGAAGTTGAAAGGAAAGCCTGAATTTGGTTGTGGAAGAAGGTATACCTCTGAGAGTCATTCCAGTGATAACCTTGCAGAGCCCAGGTCCCATTCCTATAAAAATTCTTCTGCCCTGTAGTAACAGCAGTTGGTCAATGCTTTTATTATTCTGTATCATGTAACTCTCATGGAAAGCTGTGATCCCAGACAGATAGGGCCACATTCCAGAAGGTTTCTGAATTTGTTTTTAAAGGGGTTAATGTGGTGGGCAGTAAAAGATAAAGCTGTATAAGCAAAACCTAAGCTGTCTTGCAAAACAGTAATTAAGCATGATAGACTGGTTCTCATTCAGTAACTTTCCCTCTCAGTGAGCAGCATTTGCTCTGTTCTCAACACTGGAGTGATGAAACACTGTAATTGTGTGGAAAAGTTACAGACTTTGTACTTCATATACAACCTGCAGACTGAGAAAATACTTGGATCTGTGGCTTAAATTGTACAACCTTTACCTAAGCCCGAGGAAAACCAGAGGTCTAAATTCTGTAGTCAAGATAAATTATATAGACTGTATCTCAGCTTACACTTTCATCTTATATCGCCACTCATACCACCGTGCAGGTGGTTAGATTTTACCAAGGTCCTTCTATTGTCTCCATACTTACAGCATCTGGAAGAAAAATACTGGGGTATGGAACTGATATATTATTTCAAAAATGTTGCTTAAACATTTGGATGTTTATTGTGTTTTACATCTGTGCTATATCAAGATGCAACAGGACACTCGTTATGCACAAGGATCACAGGTGGTGACTTTGGTGGGATGCAGAGATGCCTAAGCTAGGAGCAAACAAGCTAACTTTAGCAAAAAAACTACATTGCTGAGAGTAATCCTGGTTCAGACTGGGTGAAATACTGTGCTAACCTGGTTCTGTTGGTTTGGGGGCTGTCAGGCAGATGAACCAGCTTGCTTTTCTCAAGTTTAGTGAATAATTAGGCACTTCAGATTCCTGTATAAACACTCCTTAAGGTACCTAACCCTGGGAATGTTGAATGTGAAACCAAATGTGAATTTAAGAGGTTTCTGCTAGATAAGGATTGAAGTAGTGACACTTACAGCTATTGATGCTACCTAACTGCAGGAAGGTTATCTACATGTCCACATTAGGAGACAATTCTCTTTGGTCTATCTACAACATGTGATGAAAGACTACCTGTTTCTCCCCCTCAACTCACAGTTCACAATTCAGGGTGCCTAATCTGGGTTTCTGTTCCAAAATTAACTATGAAGGAACCTTTCTCTTTTTTCATCCCACTGCATTACCTCCAAATTTAGGTACTGAAGCTACATATCTCATTTTAGGTGTTTGCCTGTCAACTGCATTCATGAAGACATGTGAATGGTGAGTCAGGTTCCATAGTTTTAATGTAATCAGTGATGCCACGTTTCATTGGAGTAATTGTAATTGATCTTCTTAGGAATAGACATGTCACCTTGCACATTTTGAAAAGGTGCCTATTAAACATACTAGAGATCAGAGAGATAACTCAGAAGAGTTATATAGTATGTCATTGATACGTATTAACTTATTTTTATGCTTAGAGTTATCGCACTCAAAAAATCAAATGCCTGCAAATCAGAACACTGATAGTTTATGTCAGGAAAATTTTACTTAAAATATATGGTGGGATAATAGATAGTATGTTTCCCAAAAATTATTTTTACCTTTCTCACATGTAGTCAGCCATGTTATATTACTAAAATGTCTGTTTCAGTCAGGTAGATTAAATGAACTGCACTGAAGTTTGTGGTTTCAGCACCATATAGGAAGTTTTACTGGAGGTAACAGTGGGAGTTGGATACATATTTTTGTCTGTAATCTAGAACTATGAAAAGGTTTTCTTTCTTGTTTGTGTAAAATATTCTTTATATTCTTTCCTCCTGTAGCACTGCATGTGGAAAGGACTTCTTGTAACTTCAGTGAGCTCTGAGAGAATAAATGTCATGATGACCTGTAGAGATATAATCTCTTCTGACACATTTGCCTAACATAAATGTAAAACTATATAAATTTCAAACCAAGTGTAATACATGCTTCATTTTGCCATGCATATCTGCTTATCTAAAATTCTGGATTTTGATTAGTGAATTATGAAAAAAATTACCTGTTGCCATCAACTTAAAATGTTGATCATGATCTTCAAAGGCAGTGATAAAATGTGTAGAGCTGCAGTGGAAGAGGAGATGAACACCTTACCATATATCCTGTGAAATACAGTGTGTAATGCAATTCTTTGATTCGGTGATACCAGATGTAACCTCCAAAAGACCAGGCATTTCACACAGGGATCATACAGCAAAAGACTAACTGTACTTTGTTTTCTCTCTGAATTGTAAGGACACTGTTTGTAGAAGTGCAGATACTTCTGTGTATACAAGAATACTGGTTGTTTACCCTTTCATTTTTTCAGAGACAGAAAAATCACTTTTGGTTTGGGTGTTTTTTATGTTGGTTGTGTGGGGTTTTTTAATTATTACTTAGGTAAAAATTTTGGTAGGGAAATTTTCTACCCTAGAAATTTTCTACCTAGAAAAAAAGGCTTTACAATTAGTTTAAAATTTAAAGTAAATCAAATTTTTTGCTTTTAAATTTTCTTCATAGCAACTATGAGGCTTCTGTTGCCTTATCCTTTGGTATTCACAATATCTTGCTTAGAACTCATCAATTACTGTGAAGAGTGCTACATTCCTGTTTCTTAATGCTTTCCATCATGCATTCATGATGGAATTCCACATGCATTCAACACAGGTTGAAGTGCATTAAAATTAAAATGCATGCTGCAACTGGTGGAAATATAAGTTACCAGCTTTTTACAAGTGGGAAAATTGTAGGCTGAATTAGAAAAAATGGTAAGTATCTTCTCAGTTGGTGTGAGTGTTGTTATATGGAACTCAGCCTTCAGCACACAGAAGATTCTTCTAGAAAGGCAGATTTCAACTCAAATCCGTTTTGTCTTATGTAGTATAGAAATATGCCTGTCATTAATTCATTCCATAATGGCCAATTAAACAGGAGTGGTTGTGGCATTAGGTAAATGTCTCACATTAATAGTTCCAGCCTCTTTATCCAAGCACCTAACGCATCCCATTAGCTCTCTCATTAAGTCTTTTTGCTCATCTGTCGCTCCGAAAGTGTCGTTAGCTTCTTAACTCACCCCAAGGAACACATCTGGTGTATTGATTTGCAGGTGAAATTTAGGCATTTTGGTCAACAAGGCTCTCAGAAGGTAGTCCAGTCATTGTTATGAAGTTTCCTTGTGTGCTGTTCAATGGTGGTAGTTTAATGGCAGCATGCTGTAAAAGAAGCACAGTAAAAATATGACTGATACTTAGCAGAGCGTTTTGGTTTTTTTTTCCCAGTAGCTATTTCAGCTACATCATTCAAAGTGACCTTTAAAAGCAACAATTACTGAATCTCAATGCTTCTCCTCCTAACTCAAACCAGCCAATGTCATTGTATTTCATTTGGTTCTTAGATAAGCAAGGACAAATGCCCTTACACACTTGTGTAAGTTCAAAACACAAGCCAACAACTTGTGGAAGATGTGATTGTGATGTTCTTTACCAGCAAGCTATGCTGCCATTGTTCTTCCCATCACTGTCTTCCCAATGCAATAAATCTCCTTTGCCCAATTTTTGGATGGCTTTTGAACAAAGCCTGAATAGATATTTGTATTAATATATTTCTGCAGTGCAGCTCAGATCTCACCAAACTACCACTTTATTCCTCTTATTCAATAAGACAAATAAACCTGTCAGCTGTATTTGCCTTTCTTTTGCTGTTTGTTCTTCACTCATCTAATTTCTCAAACTTTTTCCTCTTTTCCTCGTTGCTTTTTATGAGCATCTGTATTTAATTTATCTGTCCATGTTGTCCTGTGTGGTTCAGATTACTGTTTTCGCTATTTAATGAACTGCTTTGTATAGCCCACAACAAAAATAAAAAAAAGTATTTAAGTTTGTTCATTAGTTGTTGCTTGGATTTGTTTTCATATCTCATTATGCTGGACATTCATAATTTAGAAAGAAATACTATTGTCAGTATTAAGGAGATTCTTTTATAAATGTAGTTTTTCTAGACATCCGATGTTTTAGATGTTAGTGTGTGTGACTTGCAAGGAAGCAGTGCCGTGAACCTTTCTGTATCAGATAAAACACAGAATAGAGAGTGTTTGCCTGCGTTTTTAATAGCTAAACGAACATTCTTTTCTGAATTGCTCTTTCTAGAAAATGGAAAATGATCCTAACCTTTTGTTTTCCTTTTGTCTAAATAGTGGTAACAGCAAAAAAAGCATACAAAGATGGTTTATGATATTTCTGTAGCAGCTTCTTCATTGGTAAAGGTCATCACTGAAAAGCAAACAATCTCAAAATTACAGAATTGAATTGGATTGGATTGGATTGGAATAGAATAGAATAGAATAGAATAGAACATTTAAGCTGGAAGGGACCTACAATAAATATCTAGTCCAGCTGCCTGACCAAATGAGAAAATAAACTAATTCTTTTGCATAATGATCCAATATATATATATATATATACTTATATATATATATACTTATCCAAAATATATAAACTTACAATTTCAGCCCTGGGGGGATTGTTTGAAAGTGAATTTGCCAATTATTAGGAAGGGACTTAGAACACATATTCCTTTTTTAATTGCTCTAGTATTAAATTAGCAAAGGCTTACATATCGTTCTGTATACAAAACAGAAAAAAACCAGTGAACTGAGATGTTATACGGAGTAACTTGTAGGTCTGTTAAAATGACATTGGTATGGGAGAAAATAATGAAAGAAAGAAATTGCAGGGGAGAGAAGGCAATAGCAGCTGATGCTGATTATGGAAAACATTTAGGAAATAAACTTATAATTTTTTTAAAATGCATTCATACATTAGTTTGCAAGAGATGATAATGTTGATGCACATGATTTATACATCTGTAGGATGTTTGTCTTTACATGGCATCCTGGTTACTGAATAATAATACCAGACAGCAAAGTAGTCATAAAAGGGGATGGAAAAGTGATTATGAGACAGAATTCAACACCAGAAACAGTCACTGAATTTGTATGGAAACATACAAATTTATTTATGTACCATTAGGAGCCTGCTTGGTGTTTAAAATACCTGGGGAGAGCACTGATGCACCCGTATTGCTTTTTATTACACTCAATCTCATGTACTTTTGTAGCTAAATTTACCTGTCACAGGTTCTTTTTGATTGTAGCAATGGTTTTCATTTAACACCCAACACAATAATGGCAAGGTAATGAAGATGTTTAAATTCCCCCTGCAAACCAGAGAGTCCAAGGCCTTGTTTTCTGTAGCAAAGCTTTTATTAGCACTTGACAATGAGATTATGCAATCCTCCAGCCCTGGGTGGAATAGCTGGCGCTGGCATGCGAGAGCCAGAGACTGCCAAAAGCCTCTGCATGATTTGGCACCTACAAAGTGGCTGTCAATTTACTAAGGCTTCTAATCTGACAGTCACTAAAAATAGTTCAGGTGGCTGCTTTCTGCTGATGAAGAAATCATGTCCCTCTGGATATTTTTGTTAGGAGGGAAGGGAACAATCAGTGAATTGCAGTTTATTTGTTTCCAAGTTTACAGTTAAGAGTATGACAGAGAGCATTTGTGTTTATTACACAAATAGTTTCTTGAAAAATACTGAAACTTCTAAAGGAAAGGAAGACTATACAATATGGTACCTGAAAATAATGAACATTTTTTCTTGTGAAATCGCATTTATGGCATAACTTTAAAATCACTTCAGTTAAAGCATGCTGTTACTTCTGTCTTGATAATAACTAATGAACTTTTTTTACAGGCAGCAATCAGCTGAAGACCTTGCAAGAGTACCTGCTAATTCGACCAGCAATATCTTGAATAGACTGTTGCTCAGCTATGATCCCAGAATAAGGCCTAATTTCAAAGGTTTGTCAGATATTTCAGCCTTTTTTTTTTAATCTTTGAATTTTATTGTTTACTTTTTTCACACAGATAAAAAATATGTAAAGATAATACTCACAAGCTAAACTTCTGTGGTTTTTTTGTTGTTTTTTTTTTAATGGAATCTTCTCTAGATAGTGTGAAACTGCAGATGATATTCTTTTGAGCAGCAAGATGTTAGGATTTCATATCATAATAGTATGTGATGCTTTATTGCTATTGGTCTTATTTTATAAAAGACTTTTAAAATGTAGAAATAGAATTTATAGAATAAGTTTCTAAAATATCTTTTTATCCCTACATGTTAGTTAGATTCAGCTGTACAGTATTTTAAAACACCAAATTTGTCTATAGATGTCCTTTAAGATGACTATAAAAAGTTGGGGTCAGCAGTATCACTATTAGCAAACTATACAGTGATTAATTCCTTTAAAGATATTTCAGTTATAATGCTTACTCTGGGAATTCATATAGGTAATGCATTGAAACAATTTTATGCCATCAAAACATCTCCTTGGTAGTCAGATGTTGCAGGATTCTTCTGTGTAGGCAAGTGTGAATCCTTATACATGCAGAAAAAGCTGGAATATGTATTCTCTGCAAAACCCCTAAGAATTCGCACAAATTAGTCTGTAGATTAGACTTTCCAGGAATCAGATTATTTACCTTCTGAAAAAAGACATGGACAATTTTATTATATATAGACAATGCAGTTTACATAAAGCAGCTCTTTCATTTTAAAGCTCCCCATATAATTATATGAGCATTAAGATATATTTTAACATGAATATCGCTAGTATGAAAAATTCGGAAACCTTAAATGTTTATTATGCTTTTGAAGAGGCTATTTTCAGTTCTATTTAACAGTTTTATAAACATATTAAACTCAGTTCTCAGCAAGTATACTGCTTCTTTCTTAGTCTCTGTAGAACCATATTTATATGTTTCCAGGACTGAGTCTTGTCACAAAGAATAAATGTCCAGCCTCTTCTCTACCTGTTCTTCTGCATAATCAGCTTGTAATCACGAAGCATGTTGCAGATTTCTTTATATTTTTGATAACCCTTCTGGCAGTCTGGTAAGAATCAAGACAGAGGGGAAAGGGAGGACATGTAATGTTAACTCAGAGGGAGGTGGAAGAAAAAGAACATTTTCTGACAAGTGGTTTGCCCATGTTAAAATGTTCCTCACACATGACTGATTTTCTTGGATGGCACTTTCTATTCAAATCTGAAAGAGAGTGTACACTCTTGGCTACTAGTGATGTGATGGGTGCTCTGTCACATGCATCAGGCATTAAAAGAAGTACTGTACTTATTGCATAACCAAAAGCATCACACCTAAATAGTCTGATTTAAAAACCAAACCAAATAAATTGGTTTAATTGAAAAAGTGAAATTTTGTCTTCATAAATTTCTGCTGACCAGGAGAATGAGTTTGAATTTATGTATTAAATGTACATAAAAATATTTTATGCAGACAAACACGCTATTGGAAGGGACATATATTACTTTGTACTGTATTTGCTTAGTCTTTCAAAACGGTATTCATATAATTTTATATCTCTTTTGTATCTGAAAGTACAAAGAAACCCACTGAGTATTTGTAGCAGTGTAAATGAGATCAGATACCTGCATCTAGTGGACATCCTGGCATTCACACCACAGAGACACTAAATAAAAGTAGTGGTCCATAATTAGTTCTCTCAACTATCAGGCCACTTCTTGCTCAGTGATAACTCTCTGTTAACACCAGATTAAATGACTGCCAATTAATTCCCGCAGGGTGACAGAGGGCAGATGTAGCAGCTGTCGTACCATCCCTGCTCAACTACAGGAATCTTGGCTGTGGAAAAGAGAAAAAAATCCAATATTGTCTTAATATCTTCACAGCTGCTGACTTTTAGAAATTTTTCTTGGCTAATTGGTAACCATTGTAAATTGAAAAGCTTTCCAACTCTTTCATGCCAAGGCTAGATAGCTGTGAAAGACGCATGCAGTAATTTTTACCTGCCTGTATTTATACTTTACAGGCAGGTAAAGGGTTATGCATTTTACTTGCACAAAGAGGTATCCTCTTAAAGGATAAGGAAATATCTCATCACAAATCATAAACAGGTAATTTGGGATAATAGATTGTCATTATGACCTTGACAGTTAAGAGCGTCTACTGCTAGAAATGTGAATTGCCTCTATCTGTTACACTGTGTGCAAAAGTAATACAGGCTTTTTCATTCTGAGATAACAGAAAATCATGGAATTCAAAAACTATTAATTTAAATATATGGTCAGTGGAATCCTGTAAGATTAGCTCTTTGCCCTAAAAATGTTTATTTTTCCCTTTTTCTTATCACTAGGTTAAAAAGAAGTTTAGTGATTTCTATTGACTTTGAAAACTGTATATATGCTAATTTACAAGATAAAGTTACATTGTGACATTTTGATACTGGTATAAAGGAGCTTTAAATGATGGATAATGTACCTTTACTGGATTGTGTAGCTCATTAGAATTTTTTTTTTTAAAGGAATTCCTGTCGATGTTGCAGTTAACATCTTCATTAACAGCTTTGGGTCAATTCAAGAGACAACTATGGTAAGAGTTAAGTTAAATTAAATTAATGTAGTACATATGGAGATTTTCTTACTAAATTAAACTTCAGACTGACAATTATGAACTATAACATAGAAATAATTATTGTGGTTGCAGACACTGAGAATTAAGTTAATGGGGTTAGTGATTGACTGTGCTTTATGCCATTGACCTAAGCCCATTAATGTATTTCACTCTATATGTGTCCACAGAATACTGTAGCTTTAGAATCTAATTTACATGAAAAGAAATCCATGGTTTCTAAGATGCAAGAAACAGACTAATTTCCAGGAGTAATTAAATTCGTTGGAAGAACCCATTTGAGTTAAAGGTCTTTCTGAGAGTTATTACATAGGTAGGTGGCTTGGTGTGTTACTCAAAAAATCCAAACCAGTAAGACTGTATAGGAGAGAAAAAGAACAGACATGCGTAAGGATGAAATGTATAGGTTCTTTGTTTTATATGGATCTGAAAATGGAAATAAATTCTGGAGGAATAGAAGGAGCAGTAGTAAAGGAATAGACTACCAATGACATAACCTTACTGCTGTTCACTTACTGCATGGGAAAGATAAACTGAGGAGTCAAGTTTATAAGAAATTTGTTTCCAGTTCAGCCAGAAAATTTCAACATGTCAATAATAGGATGAAATAACCTCACTGCAATTTTGACTTATTTTGTTTCTTTGTTCAAAATATGAGTTACTTCAGCAAAGCCCTTTTCAGTATTTTGGGACTTGCAGATCTCTTTTTTTTTCATTATATTTCCAATAAATACTATCAAAAATATTGCCAAAAATTGCATTTAGTTATTGAAGGTGTTCTGACCTGATCAGGTTTTCCTTTTGTGTAAAAAAGAGGGGAGTGCACCGTGCTGTGCCAGTACATGGAAAGCCACAGCCAAGACATGCACCAAGTGGGAGTTCTGAGGCATTCCCTGATCGCTTTAGTGACCTGCTGCATCTAAAGCATTGAGGCAGTTCCCAAAATCAAGTTGCTTTTTTTAATGCTGTGACTAAGGCAGCCTTCTGACTCATAATGGCAGAGAAGCAATAAACCAGAATACCACTAATAAGCAATAAAGTACTGGTTTTTGTTGTTGGAAGTAAGTGCCCACTTAATATTCGGAACCAGCTTGCATGTTACCCTAATGAAATTTCAATAGGACTGCAAAGCCACTCCAAGTTTAACATAAATGGTGGTTGGAACAGTTTTGAACAGCTTGGCCAGAAATTTCTGTTTCTTTAGCTAACAGAGATTTATGTTTGATTTCAAATGATAGTAAGTCAACTAATGGCATTAGTGAGAAGTGATATTAAGAAAGTGTAAGTTTGCCCAAAAGGCCATGAGATTTATTTCTGAAAACAATTAATTTCTGGAAACAAAAAGAGGACTCAAATTTAAAGAGAAGCAGGGAGGAAGAGCAGGAAAGTAGGACTGAGATAAGTGTCTTAAGATGTCAAGTATATTAGGCCAGACAGCCCTTTCAAGTTTCTGAAATTAATTGCATGCTTTAAAAAGTGACTTTTAAAGAGGCTTTTTTACAATTCAGCCGGAGTCAGATAGTAACAAAGCATGAATGTGAGAGATTTGCTTCCCCCAGCCCCTCAAAAAAAAAAAAGCATGCTATCTACAGCCATGTATGTATGCCTGTCTGTGCCTTCCTGATATGGTCATTCACAAATTTACTAGGATTTGCTGTATGATAAATCATGCCCTCCCCTATAATTCTGAACTTCAGACATCACCCTTACTTTATTTTGTGCTTTTATTTAGATTTCTATGTCTACATAGAACAACTGTTCACCATGATAGCTAAGCATGTTTATGTGAAATTAAGATTACTTCCTGATTGCCTTAATGTAATACAGGAAGCACTGACAAAATTAATAGTCTGTCTGTTCTTCCATGCGTTACTTAGAAAACTCTTCTTGCTGCAGTGGGCATTGGATATTCAGGAATCACTGCTTCTCTTGGGGATTGGTTTGTACTTGTCTTCAAATGGTCTGGATAATACACCATACTGTAGAAATGGATCTCTTAGAATAGGAAAAGACTCGTACTTGCAGAATCACAGGAAGAGTATTTCCTGGAGGTGAGGCATCAAGTCTGTGAAGGATCAGAGGGGTCTCTTTTGTTCAGAAAAGGAGACATTTGCAGAAGTACCAGAATTGCTGAAAAGGTTCCTTGGTGTTGAAGAAGAGAGTGGCTGACTACATCTCTGCTGTCTCTGGTGTTGGTGATAATCATGATGAGTATTGATTTATACACTGTCTCTAAAATTACCAGACTCTACTAAACTGGTTGGAGTGTTATCAAAATTTGTGAAATAATATATTTGTAAGTGTTTCAGTCAATGAATTATTGTGATGATGCTATGCTCTCCAGCCACTGCTGGCTGTAGTAATTGAACTCATAAATTTTTGCAGAATCTGTGTGGGGGTAAAGCCATGTTAAAGCAATGATTCCTTCTTTTGTGTGATGGAAGTGTGGGGAAAAATAACAATGGGTACCAGATGGCTGGAAGAGAGGCCGTGGTAGAAGACCCAACAAACAAATGTGTAGAGTGCCAGTGAGAAAAGACTCTGCTTGCTGTCCTTCTGGGCCTGTGATAATTATCTTCTTAGCTATGCAGTGGCTCATCCTCAACAAAGAGTTGAGATTAGCTCCTTCTGAGGTAGGCTTCACTTAGATTTAAAAAAGGAGTGAATTTCTTTGTAGAAAAGTATCAACAAGATTGAAGTTACTTTGTTTTAAAGCAGGAGAGCACCCATTTTGTGGGTCCCATGCCCAGAATCCTGTATCACTTTAATCAAGCCCTTGTGAAGAATCTGAAGGGCAAATGTTTGCTCTGTGTCTAGAAAGGATAGTATTCATGTTGTGCTGTTTAATATTGTAGAGAATTGCAGTGCTTCCACATAGTTATCAAGCAAGTCTTCTGGAAAAAAAACTAAGCAAAAGAACTAGTGAACTACAGAGAAAATCAGAATTTGTGCAGATAAAAAAGGAGAAGAGCTTAGGCCAGAGCTGCTACCTTCAAGTAAGCTCCCTTTATCTTGAATCCTGTAACTTGTTTCCTTCTATATCATTAGACCACTTGTCAAAGATCCCATGTTAAGTCTGCTTCTGAGTTTGCACGCGTTTTTTACAGATTTGTGGTATAATATGGTGATTATGTCACATTCAGAAACTAGATGACCGTTCAAGGATTTCTAGGGATAGAGAGTTTCTGGTATAAATACCCATAGGGCTAATAATATTTTTTTCTGTGATGATGATCTGACTTTCTGTCTACAGAATCTATGTTCAAGGTTTCTGCTTGTGACCTTTGTTCACTGACTCAAACGACAAAACACCACTTCTTCCTTCTCCTTTACTTTAAAATCTTTCAAAAAGGTCTTTTTAATATTCATGACTATAAAAACCATTCTGTTTCCTTATTTTAATCTTAAAGACAACATTTTCTACTTCATTAAAAAGAAGCACTATTATGTTTCCTTTTTTTGAGGCAGTTTATGTAGTAAGTCTTTCGTGATCTTCTGTGTGCTGTATTTTGCAGAGAGATGTATAGGCTATGCTTGCTTTCTGGCCTGAGGTGGTTTTCTGGCCACATGCACACTATTTAGTAGACTTCTGAAATATTTCCTAGAATGCCTCCCAATCTCCCTGAAAACAACTTGCCTTCTGTTAGAATTGCATGCAAAAACAAAGCCCTGTAGAATACTTCTGTGTTTCTTTCTACTTGACAGGTCCATCTAGCTCTGATGCTGATGAATATCTCTTCCATTCTCTTCCCCAATTTCAGGCTTCTTAGTTGCCATTTGGCTCTCCTTTACTATAAAATGCCAATGACTCTGTAAATTCAAAACACATCTGTAAAATGTACACCAGGAAGACCATGTGCTCCATGCAGACTGCTTCTTCAGCCCCTGTTCAACCTCATTGTAATACACTTACTGAATCTTAAAATTCATTGTGCAAATTTGAGAGGACTGGTTACAGACTTCTTTCAAGATAGATTCATACCAGAACTTAGTCTTCACTGCTGCCAGATGCTGTAAAAGTGCATGCTCTTCTAAGAAGCAGCCCTTTTGCACATTGTTGTCTGGCTAGCCACAGTTTTGTATTGTGTCATCTCTTTGCTTCCTTCTACATTTTCTGTATTGCGTCAAGTAGGTGGTGGCCTTCCTCTCCAAGTAGCTCTGCTTTTGGCCTGAACCTCCCTATTTTAGATTAATAGGATTTTTCTTTCTCTGTGTTAAATGGGAACAGACTCAAGGTCTTAAAATGTCAAAACATCTGATCGTTTGATGTTTAAGTTCATTTGTAATAGAACAAGGAAGGAAATAAAATACCATCCACCTGATCTTACTTCCAATTCTTATTTTGCCAGTGCATTCTGCTTTTCAATGATGTAAGCATCTCCTTCTACTGAATGGGTAAGCTGAAGGCAAGTGTTGGAGTACTTATCATTTGCCTATGGCTTTGAGAAAGCATCTTATTTTGTTTAAAATTAGGGTAATGCACTTGTTTATGGGGAAATTGAATTCAGTGTAACCAATAGTGTAATGCTTGTGAGCATGAATGGTATGCAGTATTCATCTGATATGATTTACAGTAATTTTTTTTCACTGAGAGAAGAAGTGCATATGGAATGGGAACTTCAGCAAGAAGCAAGTAAAGGAAATTTTCAATTATATACATATAATTGAAAAGATGCTTTCTGAGATAATGACCTGAATTCCCTCCAATTATGAAGCTTCTCTATGAGACTCTTCCAGTACAAATTCACTTCATATTAGCCATTATTTTTGCTTCTTCTTTACTTTGGCAAGACAACATAGGTCTTTGTATAAGTTAGAGTCAGATTATGTATATTTTTTTTCCAAAACCAGCTACCAACAGGTAACAAGTACTTTGTTTTGATGCTTTGCTTTTCCTTACAATCCAATAAGGAAAAAATATTACACAGTATAGTGTAATAAAGAAATACTTGGGCTAATTTGGCTGGTGGACTGGACATGGGAAAGTGAGCACTGTATTTAGATATACAGAGCAAATCAACAGAATAAATTATTCTGCATGAGGTCTTAGCCAAGTGGGCTCCTTCTGGCTGAAGTTAGCATGACTGTCTCAACATGGCACCAGCTTTGGACTGTAAATGTAATAAGTACAACAAAAGATTGTGTCAACAAAAAATGTGTAAGAGTCATTGGCATGTCGAATAAAAAATGTTATAAAATTAGTTTGTATTCAGAATCCATTGACAAACAACAAATATGTCGAGAACCTTCACTCACACATTTCTAGCATTTTGCTATAATTGTAGACCAGTAGCAGTGTTTTCACTGCTCTGAAAGACACAGCCCTTATCTCAGGAGGCTTTGTACCTAATAGAGAATTATGAAAAAACAAAGCACACAAGAGAAGAAGGCAACTAGGAAGACTGAAGATAGAAATAATCTTACATACAGAATTTTCATTAATTTAGGTTTGTTAAACTTTTTTTCACCAATAACTTTATTCTTCCCCTGTATTGTGGTCTGCCTAGTTTACATACACATCACAGAAAAGCACTGGCTTCAATGTAAATGTAAAAACCAAAAAGACTTAAGAGATAAGACTGAAAAATCACAGTTGACATTATAGGTCAGATTCTTCCTTCAGATGCACACAGCTTTTACTAAGGACAGAACACGTGCAGGGTATAATTTTGCCCTGAGACACATGCTACTCCAATTCCCAAAAGCAAAATTAGGTTCTCATTGAGCATGGTTCTACTGCTGTCTGTCCTTCAGCCAGAGTCCTACTAATTTCAGGAGATTTCCTCTGTAAAGCCTTGATTTTGTCTCTTTGAGACTGATTCTGTTTCTCCTTTCATACCTGCTACCTCAGTTCTTACGTTGCAAGCTGGCATCTGTTTTCCTGTTACCAAGATGGTCCCAGACACTGATCGAAGGTCTGAGGCTGTATGCTGAGTGTGTAGCATAAAATCTATTACCTACCTGGTCTGTTTCCTGCTTTTAGAGTGTGATTTTTTGCCATGAGTATGCCACTTAACCAAATGGAGAGAAAACTGGAATTGGCACTCACAGGTTATGCTGATAGAAGTGATATCATGCCTGCTGCCTGCAGCCATTTAGTGTAGTCAAGCTATGGCCTCCCTCTGCCCTGCTGCATGCTTTTCTCTATGCCTGGGTAATGAGGCTATGACTGAGGAGATGCAAAAATGACTCTGGGGTGGCAATTTGATCCTTTGTTTAAGGAAAGTTGCTATATTCAAAACCATGAGTGAGATGTAATCTGTTTGTTGTAAAGTCTGTTAAACATAACGCTTCATAATGTAATTTGAATAGTGATTACTGTCTTTGTGATAGAAGAATCAGGACATAATTTTTTTTCTCTTCTGAGTCTATAGAATGGTTTTATTTTTCTGTGGGTTTTTTGCTAGACTTTTGGCTAGTCTAATATTTGTTTATTCTTCCCATCAGGATTATAGAGTCAACATCTTTCTAAGACAGAAGTGGAATGACCCCAGACTCAAACTGCCCAATGACTGGAGAGGTTCAGATACACTGACAGTGGACCCAACTATGTTTAAGTGTCTTTGGAAGCCAGACTTATTCTTCGCGAATGAAAAAAATGCTAACTTCCATGATGTCACACAAGAAAATATCCTCCTTTTTATATTTCGGGATGGAGACGTCCTAGTCAGCATGAGGTATTTTATTTATATGTTTCCAATATTTTTTGTAAAGTGATTTTATATGAAATATATATTCTGTATTAGCCTTTGTAATATAATACAATTTATTACTAATATTTAAATTGAGAGTGTTTATAAACAATGCTGGAATAAATTAAGTATGTGTAAAGAAATCAGATGAAGGTGTTTTAAAGCATGTCAGTTGATAGCGCTGCAGGTGTGAGAAATTTGAAGGGTAACACACTGAACTAACTAAATTGAAACCCTTTTGATAATTTCTTAGGTTACTGGAAGCATAATGGAGTGGATAATATATCTGAAATACAGCCTTCAATAAAACAGTAGATGTTGCACAGTATTTGAATTTTTACAGCAACCAAAGTAAACGATACTTACTTGCTAAAGATATAAAGAAAGGCAGAAATTACAAAATTTGTGAATATGTATGTTTCATAAAAGTACTGCGAAAAAATCCTGATTAAGTTCTACGCCTTACTGGATAGAATTTTTTTCAGAACCCTCCAGATTGCTGTTCAATTTAATTGAAATTAACATATCCTTTTTTGGTGGTTTGACTTTATCAAAGGTATACACAATGCCACAAAAAGTCATCCACTGAAACCAGCAAATTAGTTGATTGAAAAGAAGGTCATAGCGAATTACAGACCTGGAGAGTTTATGGTTTGTAGAGATTAGGCTAAAATTTCTAACAGGAAGTGAATTTTCTTCTGGTGTGAGCTGGAACATACTGCTCTGATAGATGTAAAAATGATTATCTGAATATACTGCAACATTACCTTGAAAGAGGGAACCACTTAAGAAGCTAAGTTCACATGAGCTGTTTCTTCCTGGAGTAGAAATGGATAGAAAAAAGAAGAAACAATATGAAAGAGTTGTGATTCTTCTTTTCTCATTTCAAAACCAGGATGAGAAAAATCAGTCTCAAGACTTTTGCTGGCAGTGATCAGAAAAGAAAATACATTAGGCAATCAAAGCATTTCATTTGGTTTGCTCTGAAGGTCTTGGTTTTGATTTCAGCTGCTTCTGTAGTTTTGAAGTATGTAGAAATTAATATTTCAAAGTAGAAAATAGCTTCCAGCTGTGAAAGAAGTTTCCCATTTGAAAGAGCAAATGTTAAATGAAACATTGAAATATTTTTCAAATATTTTTCTGGGTTGCAGGCATTTGTAAATGAGCTCAATAGGTACGGTTAATACTTAGTGAATATTGAGTGAATACTAATGAAAGTGTTTCTGATGGAAAAATTATTCTCTGAAAACTTGCAAATAAGAAAACCAGGTTCAATAAAGTTAGAAATTACTCATCCTCTAAAAATACTCCATTTATTTTAGTAGCACACTATATTCTCACATGATATGGATGCAGATAAGATGATTTTTTTTTTAGGGACTGTGTTTTGGTGAAATTTTAAAAATATATAATTTCTATATCTCGTGTTTCCAGTTTACAGAGATATTATCATATATAAATGGAAGACTCTCCAGTTATCAAAGTAATTGCATGGAAAATGTGTATGAGACAAAGCTCTTGCACAAATAGTTAAGAATTAGGAAACTGAATGCAGGAATACACAGCTACTGCTCATATCAGGGAAAGTAAACAGGAGACTCCCACAAAAAAAATCTATTTTGTGTTCTGTGCTTTTCAACATAAATTATCTGAAAAACTCTGAATTGACAAGTGTGCTTGATGATACCAAAATATGCAGAATGGTAAAGATAAGAGATAACAGTGAGAACCACAAATCAACCTAATGACTAGGCAACAAAGTATAGGACGAAATTCAATGTAAACAATTGGAAATTATGCATGAGGGAAAAAAATTATTTTAACTTCACATAAAACTGATTGATCTAGAGTTGGTTATTACCAGCCAAAAAAATTAACTTTGAGTAGTAATGGATAGTTCTCTGAAAATGTCAACTAACAGCTCAGTATTATTTGAGAAAGTGAATTGAATTCTTGGAAGTATTAGGGATTAAAGTTATGCCACTGCATAAAAGTACTTGCAATTCTGATCTTCCAGCTGTAGGAAGGTAGGCAGGGATAGTCAAAGATATGGAACAGCCGAGCAAGGCTGAACTTTTCACACTGGAAAAAGCAAAATAATTGAGGTGGTGCCATAGAGGTCTCTAAATCACAAATGGCACAGAGAGAATGGAGGAACATTGGTCTTTTGCCTTCTTTTACAGTGAAAGAGCTATGAGACAGACTGAGGATAGATAAAAAGGTGTGATTAGTGTGTGCAGCTTAGCTATGGTGTTCTTTGCTGCAAGATGATGTGCATGTTAAAGTTTATGTGGTGCTGGGGTTTAACCCCAGCTGGCAACTAAGTACCATTCTCTCACTTCCTCCTGGCCTCAATAGGATGGGGAGGAGAAGCAGGAAAATAAAGCCCATAGAATTTGTGGGTTGAGAACCGCAAAAAATTGCAGCAAAGTAAAACAAAATAGTATTAATGCTAATACTAATTGTAATAAAAGGGACAGGGGGAGAGAGACATAAAACCAAGAGAAACAAGTGATGCAAAATAGAATTGCTCACTACCTGCAGACAGATGCCTATCCCTTCCCTACTTCCTCCCATTTCCTTGTGTATCTGCTCACTGGCAGAGTATGGGAAACTGAAAAGTCCGTAATTTAGGGTAAGCACTACTCAGAAGCAACCAGAAAAATCAATGTGTTATCCATGTTATCCCCATACTGAATCCAGAACACAGCACTGTCCCAGCTGAAACCAGGACACCTAGATTCCAGAAAGCAGCTGAAAGCATAAAGACTTTTTGGAGACAAAAAATCTCTTCATGTACCTTAAATACTGAAGAATCCCTTCTGGTTTGGGAAGCCCTTGAGATGCAACTTTTGGATGTTGCTGGATATCAAGCAAAATAACACTTCCAGATTGCTGAAGTCTCATATTCTTCTTTAGAAGTCTGTCAGTGACCAATGCTGGAGACAGGACTCTGTTCTGTATGGACATTTGGTTTGGTTATTCTGTGACCTGCATGTATTTCGTCTTGTATTAGTAGTTCTTTAATTTGTGAGCTTCTGTGTTTAAAACCCCTATAAAATTTCAATGTCGTACTTTGTACTAGAGTTATCTCCATTGCAAACTGCTAATTATAACTTCTAAACTTTGTTTCTGCTCTTTTAGAAGAAGAAAATCAAATACCTGTGATTTTTTCTTTCTTGTGGCCATCTACTTCTTACCTGACACTGTCTTAAAATACCACTTCTGTATTTGCAGATTGTCTATTACGCTGTCATGCCCTTTGGACTTGACCTTGTTTCCTATGGATACACAGCGCTGCAAGATGCAATTGGAAAGCTGTATGTAAATCACTCTGTCCATAAAAACTGTTCTCTTCTAGGCATGCATGAGAATCAAGCAAAAATTATTCTGTTTCCTTCATCTCAGCGTTTATAATGAATCATGAAATTGATACTCACTGGTTCCTACCAATGTACACTTCCCTATCTAAGATGTTTCTTACTGTTATGGCACTGTGCACTCTTCATTTTAGCTTTTGCTATCAACCAGAATGATAACCCAGGCCTGTTACAAAAGCATTTGCAATAAACTGAGATAGATGGAAACATATAATTTGGAAAAAAGAATGGTTTTGCCAGGTAGTTTTAACTTCCACAACCTGTGCTGCTTTGTAGGTTGTTGGGGCCCAATTTATCCCCTTGCTTTGATGATGCATTAGTATTGTTTGGAACTCCTTTGATACAGTACCAAAGGAAAAGTATTTGATGCCAAAGCAGTGAGATCATCTAGTATCAAACCTTTTGAAAGTGGTTTCAGGATGTGTTGTAGATGTAGTCAGGCATCTATTCCTGGTCTCCAGGTGATTTAATCTTACAACAGGGCAGACAGGTCACATCTCTGAAGGGCTTCATGCCATGCTGAAAGTTGCAAATAAAATGTTTCTGAAATCCATCTTCCTTCCTGTGCCCCAAGTACACAAGTGTCTACTCAACTCAGCTTTTTCCAACAATTTGATCCTTGGTGATCCCACTTTCATGGTAATTCTGTTTTCCCGAATAAGGATGAGCATGAAGGAGAGAAGGAAGGTGACTTGTTGCAGTCTGCTCCTGCTGTAAGGTTAGGTAAAGGAAGTCACAAGTAAAGAAAAAGCAAGGTTAACCAAAGCTGAGCAGGGTACCACAATGGGGACAAGGATAATAATAATAATAATAATAATAATAATAATAGTTTTTCAATTTGTGTTTTTTATTGTCAGCATTTATCTTTAGAATTTTAGTGTGTCCATAGTCATTTTCTCCATCACTGCTATGTATGTACATTAGCTGAAGTTAACTCTTATGGAAAACCCAAATCAGTTTGAGGTTAAACTAGAATTAGTTAGTAATACTAATGGAAGCTCACTCAAGATTTCTCAGTCCAGAAAGTCCACTTGCTTCACAAGTGTTGAAAGGTATAGTCATGCAAGGATAAACTACTAGTTTAAGAAATCATGCTAAAATGATATATTCAAATTCAGTGAATTTGCTTGTTTGAAAAGACTCTGCACTAAACTTTCCCCTACCTTTAATTTAGTCATCAAAAATAAGAAAGGTACCCATGACTTCCTATCTGTCCTTCCAGTTCTTTCTCTGTTAGCCATTGGCCATTTTATTCTTAGGTTATTTTCAAATCAATATTTTGTTTTTATTTGCTAAACTTCAAAATCAAAAAAGCCCATCAGTTGTTACTAAGATGTTCTCATATCCACAGTTATGATCCACAATTTTCACTCTCCAGTAATTGTTATCATAAAGGATCTTGGCAGTTTTGTGATATGATGTTGGAATGGGATGAAAATGATTTTATGAATGAAACATTAAAACAATTTTTATAGCATATTATATTATGGAGCTTTGAAACATTGTGATTTTTATTAAATTATTGTGAATTGTAGAGACATCATTTATGAACAGTTTCACTTTCTTTATCACAGCTGTTTTTCAAAAATTACAAAGAGTAATCTAATGCCTCCAGAAGAAGAATGGCTCTTTAAACATTTTTCTCAGGCTTTGAACTGCAAAATGATGCATTCCAGTTCCATCTTTTTTTATGTTTCCTCATCTGTGTTTCCATCTAATACACATTATCTCTGTTTGAATTAAGTTAATCTTTAATGAACAGAAGGTAGCAAAAAAATGGCATATAGAATCATGATTCTGATTGTGCATATTTAATCAATATTGCTTTATTCTTGAATATTGTGAGCCTAACTTGCACCACCGCTCGCCTGGTGGTGGTGTATGTATTATGATTTGGGCACTCAGAGGTTTTCTGAGGTCTGTCTCAGTAGGTCATGAAGGCACTGAGCTAATTTCTGTAGGACTGCACATCTGCTCTAATTCCTGGTCAAGTATTTCCTGAATGGCAATGCTTTCATGAATCAGGGCTTTTAGTCTGAGCAAATAAGCAGTGTGGTTGTTTTACACAAATACCAAGATTCATCATGGTAATTGAGTTGTTAAATTCTTTTGAAGTTACTCAGACTCATAAGTACTGTTTAAAATTCAGCTTTTTCATATTTTGCTGAAGTAGAGTATGAATGAATATGGAGGCTTGAAAGCTGTGGAAAATACAGCTTTGCTTTCTTTGTTTGAAAAGTACACACTGTAACAAATACCTCTTAGTCATCCTAATATTGTTCATAATGTAATGTTTCACCCACTAAGTCCTAACTTTGGCCTACAGAAAAATGCAGCTGTGCATTATTTAATTTTTGTATTTATTTATTTGAACAGGGAATAAAAAAAAGACTGAAAGATATACAATACACATATGCTAGATATTCTTGCAGAGTTTACTGTGATTGAGGTTGTTCTTTAAATAATTATTATTATTATTTTGTTCCTGTAGTTGGTTACACAACTGATGACTTACGGTTTATCTGGCAGTCTGGAGATCCTGTACAGCTAGAGAAAATTGCTCTGCCTCAGTTCGATATTAAAAAGGAAGATATTGAATATGGTAACTGTACCAAGTATTACAAAGGCACAGGTAGGTAATACAAGTTATTTCCTTGGTAAAAAACTCCAAGCTTCCTTCAATTACTGTTTATAGTTAATGGTTAATATTCCAGTCCGTGCCTTACATTTCCTGGGATAAAACAGATTACTTTTAATGAATGAGTGGTTCATATAATGTTAAGTTTAATATGTGATCACCACAATCTAGTTCAAGTACAGGAATATCTAAGTTGAAGAAGAGATGAAATATTTGTCTTGGCTTTGCTTACATATATCGTGATCTCAATACCATTTTATTACCATGGTCCTAACACTTGTTTGTGCTTGTAAATGTTGAACTTTTCTGGAAGAATCATGCTAGTTGCAGCAAAGTGGGTAAATTTTGATTTTCTGGTTAGACTTTTGTTCCATAAGTGGATAGTACTAGAGTGTAATTCCAAATGCTTCACCCTGAGGGTTCTTCCTTTGTCTAAATGTTCTGGAAATTCTGTCATTTTTGAAAGCTGCTTGCAATCCTCAGCCCTCTATTTATTTATTCCTGTGGTTTCTGTGCTCTGGCTTCTAATGTTTTACCTTTTCTGCCTTGATTGATTCCTGCCTACAATGGTATCCAAACTCTGTGACAACCACAAAACTTTCTACAAGAATAGCTGTATTTTAGTCAGTGCTTTTACATCATGGGAATAAATCTTCCATTAAAATTCAGTTGGGAAGTCTGTGGCGCTGCAGCTTCTGAAGACCCTGCAAGTTTCTTTTTGCCTATTCAGCTGAAGTGGAAGGTCTGTTACTTGCAGTTGCTGTGGTGTTAGATTCCAAGCCTAGAGAGATCTCAGGGAACCTTAGCAGATCTCAGAATTAATAATTTAATTTGAAAAGATAATAAAAATAGAAGTGGGCTTTGGTTTTTAACTGAAAAACGAGTGAGATCTCAGCCTAAGAACATAATTCAGACTCTCAGATGATTTATAATTTGTAAATAATAAGAGATCAGCTCTCTTCAGGAAAATTCTGATCTTTTGAAAGCATATGCAGCAGCCGGCAGTGGTTGCATTCAGGATACAGTAAAATCTTACTTAGCAGAGAGAAAAATATTTTGTTCTTAATTAAAAAATGAAATTACTGAAAAAAATAGTCCATAAAGTAGTGAAAAACTTGAGGAATGGATCTTGCATTTCCCAAATGAAATTCATACAAATGGGAAAATTGTAAAACTTACATTCTATTGTGATTATTTTGAGGTGTGCCCTAAATCTGAAATTAAATGTCAAAAAAAACTTTAGATATTTCAGGTATTTTTAGTAACCTTAAAGAAAAATATTTAAGAATTATACACAAAGAAAACCAGTGGTGTTCTCTCAAGTATCACAGCTTGTGACCACGAATGACATGGTGCAGAATGTTCAGTAAAATATTCACATTCTCTGTGTGTGCTTTGAACATTAAAGAAAGAACATGAGAGAACCATTTTGAAAAGTTTTTACAATTATTTTATTGTAAATCCATTCTGTTAAGAACCTCTATTTAATCTCATAATCAAAACCAGAATTAATATTTCAGTAATGTGAGTCAAATATTTAGTACTCTGAAGTATTTTTAAAGGGTGTTTTCAATGCGCCATTTTTTTTTAATTTACTTGAAAATTCTTATGCTGAAGTTATTTTTAAAAAAAACAGATTTCACACACAGAGCTAAATAATTTTGTCAGATAATCAAGAGAAATTTTGCATCAAGGAGCAGATTTTCAAAATTATGGTTATATAGGAGTTCCCTGACAATTGCAAACCCCTTAATCTTTACTGCCTATTTCTGTCAACTGATCACTAAGTTGATCTACCTAAGTTGAAAGAGGGTCAGCAAATCTGGGCTGCTTTTGTAGCAATACACTGAATATTTATATTTGCAAATTTCCTGTTATTCATCAATTTTATGACAGATGAAATAGGTCCTTTTGAGCTGAATGGTGAGGGCAATAGATACTATATACACTGTCGGATGAAATATGATTCAAATGAAGGCATGCAGAATGCATTTCCTACATAACATGAACAATGATTTTGAAGGTCATCTCTCATTTGAAAGCAAAACCTAAAAGTGTCTGGAATCCATTCACAAAATTACAGAGGAAAAATTTTTCAGCCAACTGATCACTGAGGATGATAGAATGAACTATAAAATACAGTATAGTGTCTTCTACACAAGGCTATTTGTCATTAATGTTTTATAGTTGTTGTGGTGTTTGTATGCCCAGACAGCGCTTTAACTATGAGGTATCATTGTACAGCACTTAACTGATACTATATGGTAAGTAAATGGAGAACTTTTTTGACACATTCTATCTTCTAAATAGGTTTCTCACCAACTGGATTGATAAATACAGATTTGAATTTTGAAGTTATTGTAATATAAGAATGCCTTTTTCTTGTGATGGAATAGTTCTTGAAGCTTTCAGGTTTTTTCCAATGCTGTTGTGTTGACATAGAAATTCCACTTCTTCTAATTGAGTGAAAATATGGACAGAAATTATTTTCTGGTTATCAGACTTCTTGACACGTTTGTCTCCAGCAAAACGTCTAACTGCAACTTTGTTTGGTGTTGAATTCGTCTTAAACACCAACTTAAGTTTGTATGCTTTAGATCTTCATTTTAAGATTTGATACATTATTCTTTGTTTACAAAATTTGCAGCTTTTCTAGAGTGTTTTTTAAAATGTCTGTAGCAATTTTAGGAGTCATTTGTACCAGCTTTCAGTACTGGGGAAATCTCTGATTAGAGTCACATTCAGAACACCTCTTTTCATTCTAAACCTTCTAGACTAATATATTTCTTAATTCATCTTTTGCACAAATTAATGGTAAGTGGGATTTACAGATGAGCTTAAGCTAGTAGGACTTCTAGGCTCCATTGGTTTTAGCTGGACTGCATCTTGAAGCCAGCATCAAGCTGGGAGTCACTTCAGCCTCCTGCTGCTTTGAAAAATGGAAGGGTTCCTTACAGAGCACAGAGTACCACAGCCTAGCCACACTTGGTGCTTAAGTAGATCTGTGTTGTGATGATTTTTTTTTTTTTCAAATTAAACTCTTTACTTTTATAAGGAAGATCAAAGCATTGAACTTTTGCTCTTAAGCAGAAAAAGACCTAGAAGATATGGATCAGAAGTTCACCTGCAAAGCACATTAAACATTAATGTATTTATTTCTTTAAAGGTTATTACACTTGTGTAGAAGTAATCTTCACTTTAAGAAGACAAGTTGGATTTTACATGATGGGTGTTTATGCTCCTACACTGCTAATTGTTGTTCTATCCTGGCTGTCATTTTGGATCAATCCTGATGCAAGTGCTGCAAGAGTCCCACTGGGTAACCTGCATTTTCACGTACTGTCACAATCCACTGTAACACTATTGAGCCATTCTCAGTTGCTTTGGCTACATGACACTGGACCCTGAAAGCAACTTCACTTCCATTATCTGCTTATCATTTTCACTGAAATCTGCTCATTCCAAGTCCTGTAAACTCCACCTTGGCATTAAGACTTCTCCTTATAGTAGTTCCAGCATTTAGGTGACAAGCACACTGTCTCCGCTCCTCTCAGCCTGGACAAATCTGATCCATCTTTGCATGAGTGATGCTGTGAACACCAGCAATATGCAGTTTACAGGAATTTCAGCGTTTGAATGATCTGTAAGAAAGCAGGAAGATAAGTAAGGCTCAAAACAGGCTCTTCTAAAGGCTCTTCTACCTATTGGAAAAGTGTTTCTGAAGATAATAGAAACTATATTTGGAAAAGAGCTAGCATTTCTGTTACCTGGGTGGCTTTATTTCATTAGAGATTCACTTCGTAACAGTACTTCGACCTCATGCAGTCATGCTGCTCAGCAGAACACAGTAGGCAGGCCTTTCATTTAGTATGAAATAGCAAGACACAGACTTAATAGTAATAATTTTATCCTGAGTAATTGGGGTGTACACAGAACTATAGCTCTCTGGCATGGCCAAACTTGCTAACCCCAAGAGTTTAGCAATGTGTAGAGCCAGGCTCTTGCATCCTGACGCTTCTCCTTTTTGGATTCCATTTCCCATGTTCTGGCCTCCCAAGGCTCCCATTTCCTTAGCACTCTGTCTTATCCAGGACCACACATTCCAAATATTTGCCATGTCCCAGGAGGCTTACTGCATTACTGCACCTGTTTCCAATACCCCAGTGGTGCAGTTGCAGAATCCCTCCAGCAGCCTGCCTTGCTCAGAAATCGCTTTCCCACACTGGAACTGCCATGCCCCCACAGGATATGACTCCTGTAGAGCCTTCTTTTTCTTTCTTTCTTTTTTTTTTTTTTTTTTTTTTCTCCTTTGACCTTTAAAAATAGTTACTTGGGAAGGAGTCTTAATCTGTATTAGTTCCATGACAAGTAACAAATATAGTCATTTACCTTGAAAAGTTGCAAGGTTGTATTACATAATGTGAAGCTTTAAGAGAACATTTGAAGACAAGAAGGGTGGGGAAAATGTAACATGTATTAAATGAAAAAGAATGAAAAGGGAACTGGAAAACTAGAATCAAAATCAAGCTGTACTTCCAATTTTATAATCCTGTGCTTCAAATAGGGAACCAGATGGATTTATTAAAGATCTATTAGATTTATAAGATTCTTAGCATAGATTTAAGTAACATGGATGTCTTTGTAACTAAATATACATGCTTATTTATTTTTTTCTTTTTTCGTTCATTGTAAGTGTTCATTGGCTTCTTTCATGTATTAGCATTTCTGAAATAATGAATTTTCAAGGATACTAGCCATTGGCCAAGCTATGTGACTTTTCCTTAATGCCCAGAAAAGCAAGAAACCTCTAAATCTGACACCTCCTCAGTTGAGTCAGTATTTAGTATGACAGTTACTAACACTGTCACTGGGATAAGATTTGTCTTTCACCAGTTTCAGGAGAGCAACAAACTAATTCTTCTAGTGACATCCTTGAGATTCTTGACCTTGAAATATAAAAATATTAACATTTGTGTGTCAAGCAAATGACATCTAGCCCCAAGAAAGTGTACCAGTGGCTAGTTACAGATCTTATTAGACGAGAAGCTACTTCAGATCTTTCAGTTCATTTATTCATGCTCCTCACTCACATTTGAGCCTTAAGCTTTGGATTGTGATAAGTAGGTGCCTCGTGCAGCTGCTGCCAGAAGTGCAGCTTACAACTCTGGTACTAGGGTCTCCGAGACCATGCCAACCTTCATCAGGCAGCAAATGGTTGCTGAATAAAATATTTCTGTGCTTCTGTCTCACTTTACTGTTACCTTGGAAACCTAGAGGTTTCTTAGACTCTGAGAGTGAACCTTTCATTGTAGGAATCCATACAAAAGGAAATTAATTAGCTGCTGGTCTCCATGACCTCAGTTGCTCTACTGAACATGTTAATAAAAGCTCCACAAAATCTTTTCAGCTACAATTTATAAGTTACTTCTGTATAATTCAATCCAAGATTGTAAGGTATAATATTTTAAGGTCTAAAAAGAGGCTTTGCAAATGTTTTTGGCACTAAGCATGATAATAATTATCACATATTACAATACCAAACACTTTAAAGTCAGTAGGAAAAAAAATACTATATCCAAGATATTGAGCCAGTCCATGTTATTGGCTAGTTTGGTTATTCAGAAGAAGGATAGAGGCTGCCCTTCAGCAGTCAAGCATAGCCAGACATGGTACTTGTACAGTACACTGTTAGAGAATGAAAAGTGTGCTCAACACAGGCAAATGTGGCCTAGATATATTAAGAGGCAGTATGGCCTTTTTTTTACTTGTTAGTGGAATTCCTTGAGATCCATAATTAGTGTTCATCCCCAGTCTGAAGATGTTGGTAAGTGAAAATACTCTTTTTTTGAAGAGAAGCATTCTATGCTCACTTTTTATCCATATGTGAATGTTTGTATGTGAATGCTTCAGATACAGTAGATGGCAACTAAGCCAGAGTATACACTGAGGATTCAGTTCAGTATTTGCTGTATCATTCTGTTCTGAGATAACACGTCTGGTCATTCTTTATTATCCCCGTGGACAAAAAAATCCAGCTTTGCAGTGATACATTGATACTACTCATTTTGAAATAAAACATCATAAAATTCTGTGGTTTAAAATCACATAATGGTAAATATTTCTTTATGCTTCAGTGTTCTAAGAGCTTAGAATCTGAAATTTTCCATTTGAGATTAATGCTAAATAAAGTATCATATAAATCTTATTGAAGTCCAGATGGGAACAGTATCTAAAGAATGTGTTGTTTGTGATCAAGTACAAATTAATATTTTCATAGGTCAATACAGATACTTTCATTTTAATTTACATTTTCACATCCTCAGTTACTTAAAATGGATCTGAAGGAGATCATCTCTCTATGAACGAAAAAAAATATGCAGTATATGAAACAGTTGAGACTAACTGAATATCTCCTTTTGGCCAACATTTTTTATAGGCATCAATTCTATTTCATTAAGCCTCCCACTCATAAATAAGGATTTTTATCATTAGCATTCACAAAACCAAAATGGGACACTATGAACTTGGAGATTGAACTAAGCTTTCCCCACATGATAGTCATTTCTGAAGTTAGCTTTTTCCAAGTGTAGCTGTTCATGCTACTATTTTCACAGGAGCCTGTGAAAAATCTTTCTTTGGTGTCAAGCTTGTATTTTGTCTCTTGTAATATGAATCCTGTGTTGATGGTGACATTTGGAAGCCTTATTAAGGGAAATGCTTGGTGAAATCCATGATGAGTGTGACCTTTTAACAGCCTTTTCTCATGTGGGCTTTTTTCATGATAAGGGCTTCATGAAATGCCCTTTATCTAGAAAGCTTCCTCTAGATCCTGGAAGCTCAAACAGGGAATGGTTGCATACCCTCAGTCACCTCCACATTTTTATCTTAGTAAGTTGGGAACAAAGGCTTTTTGATCTGCTCATACAGCTTTGCTCTTCAGCAAAAACTTCCCTTTCACCTAAGGTCTGTGAACAGGTCATTCAGAGAATTGCTCCTGCTTGTAGCTCAGTTTAGACTTCTGGGACAATGCTAGTCTAATTTAAAGGACTTGGAGTCTTTTGATTAAAGTGTCCTATATTTCTCTTCCACCTTCCCAGAATTAGATGCCCATTCTAAGATAAGTCTTTGGAAAGCCCATTTCTCAACTCTGTCATGTATGATGGGACAGGGAAAGCATAACAACTACTTTAGCCTCACTGATTTGTTTCTCTGTTTATAAAATGAATGTAATCATTGTTAATAATTCATCATTAACTGCACTATCCTATGTGGGTGTTTAACTTGTTCATTAGCTGAAGGCCATATGCACTTTGTACACCTGCTGCACTGACCATATTGTGAAGTCTCATTCACTGTTGCAAAACATCATTCACTATTGTCTGTTTCAGAGGAAGAGCACAGCCAGTGTCATCAAAAGGAAGTTTTCTTATTCAATATATTGTTTTCTCTTTTTGTAGGTATTTTCTCAGTGCTCAGCTTGGCATCTGAATGTACCACTCTTGCTGCTGAACTTCCCAAAGTGTCTTATGTGAAGGCCTTAGATGTCTGGCTGATTGTTTGCCTTCTCTTTGGGTTTGCATCCCTGGTGGAATATGCTGTGGTTCAGGTAATGCTAAACAATCCGAAGAGAATTGAAGCTGAAAAAGCAAAGATTGCCAAGGCAGAGCAAGCGGAAGGGAAGGGTGGAAATGCTGCCAAGAAGAACACTGTGAATGGCACAGGGACTCCTGTTCACATCAGCACTTTACAGGTAGGAGCTGCAAAGCTTTGTACACAAGATCAGCATTCTTCTCTATTAACCTAATTCCAGGAATATACTGTGTGTAATAATTTTGAATAATGCTTGATCTTGGAAGGGGCCAAGACATTAAAAACATGCTGGTAGCTAATGGTTTGCAATCTGACCAATTGGTCCCTAATGATTTGGGGTCAGAAGTTCTAAGTGAAAAATTTGTCTTTTAATATTGTATTTTAATATTGCTGCTTAGCTTCAGGTAAAGTAGCAAGCAGCTTTACAGTTGCTGTTTTTCTCATGATAAATAGCAGCTGTCAAACTGTAACTATTCAGAGGACAGAACTCTCAGACAGTATTTGCTGGGAGCATACTTGAATAACGCCCAGCTCGTCGCTTTTCCTGGGGTGGCCACAGCTGCACTGAATTGCATGCCTATGAAGCCAGGAATCCAGAAGTTGTGGCATTTGTAGACAAAAGACCAGTCTGTTTGTATCAAAAACTTCCTGCATTTTTTGTGTTGCCAGATGGAGTTTATGTGTGAATCAGTCAGATTTCACTATATGGTTAAAGATGACACATACTTCTTCATTCAGGCCAAAGTTTTCCATCATGTTGCCGAATTCCTGGTATTTTAGAAGTCTCTGTTTGTGCTCCAAGAGTTATCAGACATCCCAGTCCAACTGCCTTCAGTCCTAAGTGATATTTACTTGACATTTATTCTGCAGAAAAAAATACGTTATTCTACAACATGTCTAATATGAATTTGGCTTGTCCTTTTCAATGACTCAGCAATTCTGTTGTATAAAAGAAAGCTATTAGGCTGATCCAAGTGGTAATATTGGTACACTGTGAATTCAATGTTTCTTTAAGGAAGGAATATTTTGTGCAAGAATGGCTGAAATCTTGTCTTAGTATCAAGCTGGGTTGCCCCATAACTAATTTCCCCCGGTGCCGAAGAGCTGCAGATATTGTAGAACAGTGCACTTAACTACCATAATTTTCATCTGCTAGAGAAATCTTTGGGAAATGTCTTTGTAGGCAACTAGTCTCAGCTTAGAGTAACCCCATGACTGCTTTGACTTGTGTCACGGGTAATTCCCCAAGCCCAGGCAACATGAGAACAGAGTAGAAAGAAAATGCCTCTGCTGCGGTTTTGCTTTCCCTGAACTGAATGTGTAAATTTTGTGTTCAGCAATCTGCAGGTCCCAAGTTCAGCTCTTTCTTCTGACAAAATAGTTGCAAAAATCCAGCAGAGCAGCAGATAATATATATTTCCTAATTCCAGTACTTAAAACGTGTTAAGTGTTCAGCTTGGTCAGTTACAATTTAACAAAAAATTACAGTTTTTCAGTAGTATGAACAAAACCAATTGCTAAATTGCAATTAATTGCAATTAAATAAAAAACTGCAAAATAAACCCCCTCTGATTCTCCTTGTTATGCATACCCTCTAAGGTACATGCCATTGTCATATCCATGTGGAAAACGAAATTGTCTATTATCATCTATGTTGTACTTTCATCTTCTAATTTTTTTAAGGAGGCACTGGTATACAGTGTGTTTTAAGACTTAGAAAGGGAATAATTATCCACAGAAGTTCAGCAATGTTCCCCATGAGTGGTGTCTAGCAGTAGACTGAAAGTTTTTACAATTCAGAATTCAGTCTCCTCTCCACTTGGAGCATCTCTCCTCCACGATCTTGAAATGTCAGCCTCAGCTTCTCATGTTTGACCTGCACTTTTTAGGGTCTTCCCCGTTTGTTAATGAGAGACCTTTAACATTCTGATAGCTTCTGATGATCTTTATACAGTGATTTACAAAAAATTTATTTTCCAAGACACAGTGGAAATAGATATTCCTTGCTCTAAAAATTGGTCATGTGGCTGAGTGGCTCATGGCTAATGATCCAGCTTGAATTAATCCACCTGCTTTGAAACACAACCTACCAGAGGAAATGTATTCTGGGCTGGTAATTTCTGGGAAGATGACCAGGCTGAGATAGAAAAAGGTCCCAGACCAATGAATCATTTGACATCAGGATGTGGTAGGACAGTGATGCTAGATTTTAGATATTTGAAAGCTATATATCTGCCTAGCTGAAAACTCCCTCTCTGAACCTGCTACTGCGTAGGAGCACTTTGAAAGTTTTCGGCCCTGGAAAAGTCTGTACTAAAGTCCTAAATCAGAACAGGTGTAAATCTTTTGGTAGCTCTTACTTCTAATCCAAAACCAGGCCTGCCCCACAAAATTTGGATTACTCCCATACAGACCTAGTAATGATCAAGTAGGGAATGCATTTGTCATATGGAAAATATGCGAGGGAGAGAAACATTAAAGAAGCAGGTAATGGAAAAAAACTGTATGTTGAAAGGCATAAAGAATACGAAACAAAAAGAGGCCAGAGTGCTGTCCCAGAACTTCAGGAGCTGTTTCTCATCAGGGTCATGTAGGATTGTGTGGGAGGCAAGAGCAAATACTTTGCTAAATGTCTGGAAATACTTAGGTGGCCCAGTGAAACTTAAGGAGAAAAGGATGACTTTTCACTTTAGGAGAAAAGGATGACTTATAGCTGCACCCCTGAAAAAAAGTGTATGTCCTATAGAAATGTTTAAGGATGTTCTTTTTCCACATAGGAGGTGATGTTCAGGCAAAATTGACTGAGGGTGTAGCTGGAATTATCAGCATAGCTAGGCTTGAAACAATGGATAGACCAGATGGGACTTGAAGGTAAAGCCAACAGAAAAGACATGGAAGCAGAAAACTCCAAGTGGGGAAAAACAGAGAGCATGAATAATTCCATTTATAAGTGTTTCTCCTGTCTAAATTAAGATCTTGCATAGCATGAAACATTAACTGAATTATGCTGATGCATATATGTAAGTTATTAAAGGGGAATCAAATTTAAAAAGAGAAGTTACTTTATTTCATTTTAAAATGCCACTGATCCTGATGCCACGTCAGTTTGTGTTCCCTGAGCAGCAAGTTGTGCACTTGCTGCTTTTGCAGTTCAGCAGTGATGTCTCTGCAGGAAATTTGGGGAACAGGCCTGCATGTGAGGTACAGTGTAGTTGCTGGGTTGAGATCCTTGGTGTGAGGAGGATCAGAGAGAAGCAAGTGGGATTATCAGGCATCCCTGGTTCCAGTCTTCATGGACAACTTGTTTTCATGTGCTTCCTCCATTTCTGAAAATCAAAATGGCATCTGGTTTGGAGACATGGCATATGTGATTTTAGTAAAAAACAACCGTAACAAAACCTCCTGATAATCCCTAAAAATACAAGCAGCTATTGTTCCGTTTTTATGGAGTAAAGGGATAAGCTTTTCAGTGTATCCTAAATATTAAAAGCTTAGTGTAATTCATAACTGCAGACTAGGAGAAGAGATCCCCTGTATCAGAACCTGCAAGGGTCCACTGAACATTTTCAGCAGAAAGCACTTTTGTCTCTGTATCAATAGTCAGTGATCATGACCAATAATCACCAACAGTGACAGTGAAGACGGCAGGGTGAAAAGAGTGTTCACAATTTGCCGATCACCCAAAGATGGAGAAAGGCTTCCATGGATGTATAGCTACTTCACCAGATCCTAGGAACTGGCTGATGTAAAAGCTGCATGTTGCTAGCATACACCAACCCCTCAAGTCCAAACTTTATGAGTCATGCTCCCTCCAACAAAATCCCTTGAAATGTCAGTGCCATTTTAAACTCAGAGGTTTATCAATATGACTGTCTGATTAAAGTCAAGTGGTCTGTCTGTCAAGATCACCCTGAATCTGTAGGGAAAAGAAGAGAAAATAAGTGCTTCTGATGTGTTTTTCTAGGAGAAGCAGTGGCTATGCACTTACAGGCAAAAAGCCATGAGAAAATACAGCTTGGCTCCCTTAGCTCATAGTGGCTGCAAGTAGATGCTGTTCTAAGCAGAGGAGAAAATTATGCAATCTGGTGATAACTGCTTGCACTGGCTTTTTATTGGGAATCCTCAGCAGGAGTTTGCATGTGTTTCCTAGCAATGAAACATCATACAGTGAGAAAAACAAGCAAAAAGGGAAATGTTTTTAAGATGAATCATTTTTTTTTTTTTGCTTTCATTGCTGACGTGATTACAGTGAGAGATTGCACTGTTAACTATAACAACACCCCTCGATTTGAAAAGTCACATTTTCATCAAGCCCATTTTAGAAGCTGTCCCCCACAGATAATGTGCTAACGACTGGAGAGAACATTTGCTAAAAGAGTGGTTCTGGCAGATGATGAATAGCACTGTGCAAGTGGTGGTAATAACTCTAATGCCAATTATTTTTAAAAAGAAGTGGTGCTATTGCTTGCTTTATCTTGTCAGAGCCACATCTAGGCTCTGAAACCTGAGATGGGTTATGTTCATCTTCACTGAGTTATAATGTACTTGACCACTGATGGTGACCTGTGGTGACCTAGTCTTCCCAGGTTTTTTCCCCCCAAGTAGCACTCCAGACTCAATTTTTTATTGTAGAACCACCAAAAACCCAGCTTACATTTTACCTTGTACACAAAACCACAGGCTGCAGCCTATTTTAATAGTTCCTGACAGCATTTCAGGTACAGAGTAGGTACTTTCTGCTCCAGTGACTCCCATATTCATCCTTGGAGATAATTCAAAACATGACTGTAAAAAGGCCCCGAGCAGTCTGCTTTGAGCAGGGGGTTGGACTAGATGATCTCCAGAGGTCCCTGCCAACCTCAGTTGTGCCGTAATAGTGTGATATTTTATGTATTAAAATTTTTTGTCCTGTACTTTGCAAGGAATATTTGGAATATGGTAGCATATTCCTTCTGAGCTGCACCAGAATATATCCAGTGTGAATACAGACTAATGCTAAACAATCATTACTTTATTGATGAGCTACATCTATATTTATGGCAAGAGAAGAGCACAGAACAAGTGCAAGAGAGATGAATAGCAGAGCTTATTAAAAACTCCTCCTTGGTCTTGTATGGAAGCCCCTTACAGAGCTGACAGCACTGGGGACAGATCTGCATGCCAACAGGAAGTTGGGGGCACAGCAGCAGAGTGGATTTGTGGCCAGGAGGATGTACTGTGTAGGGCAGGGAACCCAGCATTGCAGTGGGGACACTCTTCAGCCTGAGGGACACGTGCTGAGCTTGAGAAGCTGCCAGTGCTGTAGCATGTTTGAAGCCTTATATGGACAATGGGTTTCTGCTCTCAAAAATGATGGCTTTTATATTACACTTCATCCTGATGGATAAAGAGGACTTGATCACCAGATGAACAGTCGATTGAGAAGGATCTTTATTCTATCTGCACAAATCAAATTGAATCAAGTCCCTGATATTTTTGGTGCTGTGAAAGGTCTGATTTCACAAATTTGAGAACTGTCTAATCTGGATGGAAGAATTTAAACAAGAAGTGTGAATGGTGCTGGTGAACTAATACTGTTCAAAACAGAAGTAAAGCTATACTAATTTAAGAAAAACCCCAAAATCTAACAAACAACACAACTGAAAACAAACTCCCCAAAGATTTAAAACTAACTCACTTCAAGCATTTATCTTTTCTTCTCACTGGCAAATGGGAGGTGATAGCAATTTAATGTAAGCTGAACTTAATAAAATTATTAAGTAAAAAAAGAGATATATGCTTAGCATAACTGAGGGCAATAATGAGTTTCTTTGCATATACAGGAAGACCAAAAAACCTTGTAAGAAAAATAATGGTACTATACTAGGTAGAGTTGCTGCCAGTATCAAGAATTAACTGAAAAGAGAAAAGCATTGAACAAATATTCTGCTCTGTGTCTGGGGAAAAGCCAGATATATTCAATCTGTGGATGAAATAGCTCTCATTCACAGTAGCTGATGAGAATGTTAAACAGTAACTGTTAGGCATTTTACAATCAAGATTTCAGCTTAAGTTGCAACTAGAATTTTTTTTACAGAGCTTGTCTGTGAGTGCTGTTGAGCATTAATGTTTTGATTTTTTAAGAAATCCTTTAAATCTGGAAAGGTTTCAAAATACAGCAAGAAGCAAACTTTGTGCCAGTACTTTTAAAAGCTAAGTGGCATAACATGAATAATTATAAGCCTGACATCAATCAGTGGAGAATATTGCATAGCTTACAGGGCACTGACTAATAATTATTGTTTGTAAGTATTAATTATCTTTAATATTATTCATAATTCAGCCCCATGTTAGCTAATAAATAGGTCAGTGAAATTAAAGTTGATCTGTGTGTTTTTTGATTTAATCAAATGGAATAAAACTTTTTTAAGTATTGTCAATTAGGTTGACAGAGGCAATGATACAAAAGTAAGAAACTCTTTGAGAACATTTTTCTTGGCTTTATATATCAGCCTGGTTACATCATCTGAATTATGTAAAATCAAGGTTAGATTTGTTACCAACTCTACGTACCAGCAGTTAATCAGACTAACTGTAGTCATGCCTTGTGTCTGAATAATGAAACCAAATAAATTCAGATTACAAATAAGGTACATATGTTTCTGAGGAACAAAGTTATGGAAAAAAATTCTCCGTCCTGGATGTTTTTAAAGGAAAATCTAGTGTAACTAGTTTGGGCAGTAAATGTGGAAAGTGAGGAGGAGCACCAGAAGCAGCAGAGGCAGAGTTGGGGAGTTAGTTGCTTCTCTCTGCCAGCCTGCATGCATAGGCAGCACTTATTTTTTCATCTCTTTCCCCATTTTCTTCTCGCATTATTCCCCCGATTCTGCAACCAAAGGAGTTCTGCAGAGGCAGATGTGCTGCAGCTCTGGAGTAGCAGCAGGTGCTGAGCTTGGCAGCAAGCACCAGTCAGCCTGAATTTTTTAAAAGGTGAGAAAGGATCATCACAAAGGGCCTTATGGATTCTAGGAGGCATTTTTAGGTACTTCTGAGCTATTCCTCAAAAGGCAGGTGTTCTGGCCATCCTACCAAACCTAGACAAGGTGGTCCAGTCCTGAAAGAAACAGGGAACTAGGTCTCTGTTTCGGGCCAATCCTCAAGAGCTTTCATCTTCCTATGCTCTCCTTGGCCCCCCTAAGTCCATGCCAGAGGGACAAGGAGTGTTGCCCAGCTCCCTTGGGAATGCAGGGTGTCCCTACACTATACCAGAAGCCTTCCCTTCCCAAACAGCTGCTACCTGTCCCCTGCTGGGGAAAAGCCATAAATCTGGTGGAAGCATCCTGTGGGTTGGGTATGGCCCACAGGTCACGATGCTGGGGCAGGATAAGGCAAATGATATCACATATTTTGTGTGCCAGGATGAAGTCAAAAGGATATAACATTTAACATTTTACTTTTCTTTACACATCTTCAGTGTAGTACTCTAAAATGAAGTCCTAAGATAATTTTTGTACAGAAAAGGTTCCTGTAGCCTTTGGTAAGTTTTTTGTGCAGTAAATGTGGAAAATGAGGAGTATCAGAGGCATTGTTAGGATTATTGTTAGGCTTCTAGCACAAACCAAGACAAAATGAATAAAAATCAGATAACAATATATGTTTTATATTACCTCAAATTGTTTAGGGAAAGCTGTAGGTCAACTGGAGTGAATTTAGAATAAAAAAACCAGAAGCATTGGAGAGTTGAAGAGATAGATGAGAAAAAATTTAAAAATATATTTAGGCAGCAGCTGAGTGTAGTAAATAGAAGAATGTCAGTTTTGTAAAGCCAAGGAAATAAATGTAATTATTTTCAAAAGCAACATATGCTAATTAAAGAAAAATTTGGGCCAGGTTGCTCATACAAGGAAAATCGTGTCACCCTGATAAATCAGTACTCCAGCTGACACTGAACTAAGCAGAGCTCTGTGTGAACATGCTGTGAAACAGTTCTCTGCTTATAAGGCAGAGGTGACCTAGAATCCACTCTCAGTCCTGAATGGGAATGAGAACCGACTTGTAACAGCCTTTAGGGGAGCACTCTAGATACTGCAGTTGGATCAGGAATATTCTATGCTATAAATGAGAGAACTTAGGCTACAATTAGTGTCACTGAATTTTACAAGGTATTGCTGGTAGTATGAGGAATAGACTACAAGTTCTCAAATCCAGAAGGAAACCTATAATTTCATACAGGATTCTATTTCTTGTAGTGGCCTTACTAAATCTTGCTAAGTTTGACCATGAAAAAAAAATCTAATATTCCAGTGACTCTTCAGTTAACATGCACCCCAGTCCTGCAAGTTCATTTTTCATTGCACAAGGGTCTGCTTTGTATCTTTGTTACCATTGTCACTGGGTATGATCTATTAGAAGGAAGGTCTGGGATCTGTGAATAATAGCATCCTGTCACCCAGGGTCATATAATCATGTTTATCTGTGTCTTAGTCACTACCTTACTAGACAGTTTGCCCCTGCTACTCCAGCAATGAACAAAGTCTTAGGCTGTCAGGTTTTTGAGCACTGGGAGACAGTTGCAAGAAATTTGTGTGTATAGTTTTGTCCCACCATCAGGGAACATCTATCTTGTTTTTATTTTTCATAACCTGGAATCTTGATTTTGTGGTGGTTTAGGAATTGTATTCCCCAATTTAGTACTCCCACTAAAACCACACAGTGCTCCACCTCGTTGCTCCAAGTGGAGGTACAAAAAGTAAAGATCATGGTTTGAGATAAGAAAAATTTACTGAAAATGGCAATGAGATATAAAAAATGAGCAGTTAACAGCAATAATATTAATAACAAAAGGTGTAAGAAAATAAACGATTCACACAGAAAAATCCTCTGACAATAGACAGTACCAGGTGGCCCCCTCTGCACATTTTGTCAACCAGAAGGAATGTCTTTGGGCCATAAGAGAATCTCTTTCCCCAGCCCTGGCAATGACAGGAGCTGATATAGAATAACCTCTGTTCCTTGGCCATGCCTCCTCCTGACTACTGCAAAATTAACTCTCTCCTAGCTGGAACCAGGACAAACCTGCACCTCTATTTCATGCATCAATTTCAAAATGTACTGCTTTCATGAGAAAGAGAACCCTGGCAAATTTGGGAAGGTGTTTCCATGTTTTTTTTCAGAAGGAATAGCACCATGCTACTCTCCCACCTTGCACTAGAATCAGCTTTGTCAATAATGGGAGTAAAATGCCCACCGAAAGTTTAAGTCTCTTCCTGACTGCCTCAGTTCCTTCCATGCAGGATAAGTTGTCACTGTCATAAGGAAGCTAGTAATACTCTTCAGAATATTTTTCATTCATCCATAAACCTGGTACTGTGTTTTATGACACTATTATTTTAGTAGTTACAAAATATGACCATGCAAATATCCCAAACTATCAGCCAAAAACTGCAGAAAAAACAGGTGGAGAGAGCTCAGGGTAAAACACCTGAGGGCATTGTGGAGGAGGGACAGGCTAATGGGTAGAAGAGATGGGCAGCTTTTGGAATAACTGAAATAACAGAGTTTTAGTGGACCAGTGACTCCAGGAAGCCTTAGTGAAACTTAGATTTATGTCAGTTGCCCATGGATATAGCCTGATTTGTGAACTAGCATTTTTTCAACTAACGCTCAGGTTATATATGTGAACAAATTCATAGACTGTATTCTTTTTTCTTCTTTTTTTTCCTCTGCTTTCCTGAGTAGTCCAATTGAAATGAAAGTTTGGGAGAGGTTTACCCAAATCACAAAGCACAGTGCCTTGCAAGTAGTCTCTAAATCACTTCAAGCTCCCTGAACAGTATGAGGTTGGGTCTCCTAGAGATGTGTTGAATCTGAAATAAAAACTTAATAAAATCCAAGAAAGGGAATATAGGAACCTTTAGTCCCCACAGAAAAAAAGTGTTGCTTGACCCCGAGGAACATTAAGGGAGGTAACATATAGGAAACACAGGAATTCTGTTGTTGGATTTAGATTTCACAGTTAAACATTTCTGCAGTGCTGAGAACAGTGTTACATCTGTGTTACCTGTCTTTAGAGAGGCACTAAGCTCCAGAGTCATCCTTAAGTACTTTATAACATAACCATTCCACAAATTAGTCTGATGTAATGTATCCCTATCAACAAGTAATTTCCTATAAGTTTGTTTGCAGTGTTCTTTAGTAGCTGCATGAAGTTTGCTAATGAGTTGTAGTGAGTTGATCATGATTCCCCTCACTCTTTATTTCATAGGTTGGTGAGACCAGATGCAAAAAAGTTTGCACTTCGAAATCTGATCTGAGATCCAATGATTTCAGCATCGTTGGAAGCTTGCCAAGGGATTTTGAATTATCAAATTATGACTGTTATGGGAAGCCCATTGAAGTCAACAATGGGCTCGGGAAATCTCAAGCCAAGAACAACAAGAAGCCTCCTCCTCCCAAGCCTGTCATTCCATCAGCAGCAAAGAGAATCGATCTTTATGCAAGAGCACTGTTTCCTTTTTGCTTCTTGTTCTTCAACGTCATATACTGGTCCATATATTTATGATAAATCTTTTATTTATTTTTTTCATATGTGTAAAATATATCCCATTTCATTATCCCTTCCCAGTCATGAAGGCCACTGTGTGAAATTATTTGCATTTGCAAAGCAATATGTTGCATCTTGATGCCGTGCGATTGTACTGAACATATGGCATCTGAAATTTGAATGAAAGCATGACACTGCAATGTCTGTGCTCTGACCAACTTTGTATATACATGTACAGCATACATCCTGCTTTAGGAATATATATGAAGGACGATGCCTACTACATTATAAAGCTGAATAATGCTCTTCAGTTATTAGTAACATACAGAAATTTAAAGTGTTTCTGACAATGAAACTGATGTGCACGTTGAATATTATAAAAATCAGTATTCTAGTATATGTAGTATTTAACAGCTTTTCTGCTGACTTCCAGAGGAAAAAGAAATACCCACCAAACATCTTGTTCTTGTATAATTTCAGCTGGCACTGTTGAAGAAAAAGCTAAGGTATAATTACTATTATTTAGACTTTGTAAGTGAAGGCAGCATCAAGTAAGCAGATCTTGTCTAGGTGGAAAAAATAAAGATCAGAGAACTACTAATTTTGTAAAATCAGCTCATTTAGGAAAAAAAAAAACCCAATCGCGGTGTCCATGAAGCAGGCACACTAAAGTGTGTTAGAATATGCTGGCAATAAAACATTGGGGCAAATATTAGCTGCTGTTTCTTTAGGCACAAACTAGATACAGTTCATAAAAAACAAATGGGCCACTTTCTAGACAAACGCTATCAGGAGTTTTGGAGAAGTGTCACAAGATGCAGCTCAGTATCGGGTTTTTTATACATTTTTACATTAGTTTGTCCTCTGGCTCAGCTTCTGTAGCATCTGGCAAGCCTGCAGTATGTAAGTCACAATTTTTTTATTGGTGCATTGGACACTTACTTGATTTGTTTTGTTTATTCCCTTGAAAGCTTTCATTTTAAACAAATCAGTTGTCAAGACAAAATCCCATTTTCACCAATAATTACACCTTTTCTGTTTGCGTGCTAGCTAGCACATAGCCACCAGTAGGAGTGAAAATGTGTCCCAAGGTCTAAGGGGCTGAGACTCTCATGAGCCCTGGTGTGCCTATGTGTTAATTAATGGCTGCCCTCACCAGCTCATTGATCTGGCTGCTACATTTTGGAGAATAAGGTCCTATGCATGAAATTAGTTCTGATAGGAGACTGCTTTCCATTTTCCAGAGGAAACTCTGTGGCATGGAGGCTACCTGAACATGAGCTCCTTGGCATGCTTAGAGCAGGAGCTGGGGTCTCCTGTGGGTGCCAGCGACATCTTTACATAAGGGTGAGTCATGAGAAGAAATGGGGCCAAAAGAAAGCTGCATAAAGGTAGGCATGTGAGTAGAGTGTGTTTCCTGGGAACAGGGACATGGCCTCAGCCCATGAGAGCGTGCCATACACATCTCTGCTGGTAGAGATGGGACACCACAGGTAGTTACAATATGAAAATAAGGCACCTCTTACTAACTTTGCAATTCATAAAAGGAAATTTGGACTGTTGGCCCCTCATAGGCTAGGAGGGTACTGGTTTAAGTACATGAAACCTTCCACAGTGTGGAAAGAAACAATCCCACTTGTTGTGCTACATTTCTGGCATGTCCAGGATATGTTGAGCTAAAGCAGGCCACAAGTGGACTGTTGAATCACTTAGGAGTTGCCCACAACAAGAATGTCCACATACAGCAATCCTGCACAATCAAAAGGTCAAAAGTGGGAATGTAAGAAGAGCAATGGCATGCCAGCCACACTGGCTTCACTGGACATCTGGAGAACCTGCACGCCCAGAGCTTTTTCAAACCACTGCCACTTTGTGATCAACAGGCTGGCTGCAGCGACTCATGTTTGGGTGGAAGAGATCTGCTCTTCACAGTATGGTCACATGCACTCCACCAGCTTCCTGCCACTGTCTCATGGAGGTTTCAGGCAGCCACTCTACCAAGTGGCCACAGTTTGTCCTTTGGATTTCTTTCTGTTCCAAAGAAATGTTATTGAGCTGTGTTGAGTAGGGGCTGAGGGAAATGATATCTTTAAGGTCTAGTTCAAAGTTTTAATATTTCTGTTATGTGAAGGTAATTGCAGAATTGTGAGAGACTCTAAGAAGCAATAAGGATAAATGGAAGAGAGGAAGGATGGAAGGGGGAACTTTTATACATACAGAATGGTATATTTATAGACATTATTTATTCTCATACTTGTATTTTTTCTTACAGTACTGGAAGGCAAAAAAATAATTACCTTGTGTTGGAAATTATATGAATTTTGGAATATAATTTTCTTGTTAGAACTCTTACTAAATGATTTATCTGTAATTAATGTCCACATTCTATCTGTAAAATCTCAATTATAGATTTTATTGTTAAATTAATCTTTGTTCCTTCTTGCTTTCCTGCTTACTTGATGGCTTTTGTGTTTTATCATGAAGCACTTAATCAATAATACACTGTAATTGCTTTCCAACTCACATAAAGGGAAGCAAAAGCAATGCATATTGTTCAGATAAAGGGTCTTTGTTCATTACTACACAAAAGCTAAGACCAGAAGCAAAGTTTAACAGCAAATTTGAAACTAAATTTAAAATGAAACCAAGCATCAGCTATAAAGTATTAATTTTCTTTTTACTTACACTAGATAATATTGCAGTATTTGTATTACCTTGGAATATATTAGCTTGTCCTACTGAGCAGTAATAATTGATTTATTTTATTTCTTTCTACTAAAGGTCATCGAGAGTTTTGCATACCATCTCACATTATGGTCCACCAGCACCCTCTAGTTGTAAAATTCAGTCTGTTGACTGATTTCCAGAATAAGGTGAAAGTATAAAACTGTATAGGCAAAATAGGGTCCTAATTGCTAATTATAATATGAAAGAAAAAATACTATTAAATTAAAAATAAATGGACACAAAATCAATGTACAGCTGTATAAATTTTCCATGCAGTTAAAATTTAAAAGTATAGAAATGAAGACATTCAAGTAATAGCAAAGGTGAGGTTCGTGAAGTGCAGCTTAGTAACTGGATTAACTAGTCATGATGTCTAAACAAACCACATGACAGCAAAATCTGGTTTTGTGGGAGAGCCCATCTGTGTTTCAGCTGACATTTACTTCAAGTTCTGCTGTTAACTGGTAGGAGAGTTACAAATTTTTGTTCTACCCTTAAGATAAACCTTGGTATTTTCTTGGTTCTTAAGCATTGGGGGGTAATATTCAAGTAGCTAATTCTGGTTTTTTATAGTATCTTCACCCTTTAGATGTCTTTCTACATTTTTTTCAGAATTTTAGAGCACATTCAAACACTGCATCATGAATTCCATGGAGATTATTTAATTCATTTCTCAGCCGCATATACAAATTTAAGGTAGGCAATAAGTAAGGATGTAATTTGAAAAGTGTATCAGCTGCTATGCATTAATTCCCTGTACTACACAGCTCATGTTTGACACCCAGTTTTAGGAGCAGCTCTTCAGTATGTAAGGCACCTCCTCTTGTCTTCCATTAATTCTAGCTGAGATGGTGTATGTGAGCAGTTGTCTTTTGAGGAAAGGAGTTTAGTTTTGTAAGTGCAGTGTACAGAAGATTGACCACTTGGAAACACTGCCAAACAGCTTTTGTTCTTCAAAGTCTTCAGATTAATTTGGACCTGTTAACAGGGTAGAGGAAGATGTCTTTGGTGCCCTCTTACCCATTAAAGAGAAAGTAGCAACACTGCCTTCTGAGTGAAGTGTCAATGGGCATGACCACAGTGATTGATCTGGCTGTATAATCTTTGAAAGGAAATACACTTACAAGTCATCTTTATTTAAAAATATTTTACTCTGAAGAGAGACAACACCTTACTTAAGCAGTCTGTTGTAGCTGTTAAGGGACTCTTTTAAGAGACATAATTGTACAGTTATAATACAGACCATGGTCTCTGCTTCAATTAAAGCAGCTTATTCTTATGGTTACTGGGGGATTGCAATGGGGGTGTTTATAGAACAGGTAGCATTGAATTATTTATTTCCAAGGGAGTGCAACCTGAATATATGCAGCATCAAGTGATTTTTCAGGCTACTGAGATATCGTAGTGCTGCAATGAGTACAAATGAGGTGCATAGCAGATAAGGGAAGGAGAGGACACTGTTACTTGATGCTTTCGTGTATTAATTCCAGGATTAGAGAAGATAATGTGGAAAAAAATTCAGATACAGATAAATTGAATAATAGTTTTGTTTATGTTGACTGTTTAATTTGTGTCTTGAAATTTGCTTTGTATATAAATTAGTTACCTTCTTTTTATATTACTATAAGGAATTAATAGGAAAAAAAAAAACAAAAAACAGGAAAATTAAGCTCATCTGTGCACCCCAAAAGAGAAGGAAACTAATTCTTTTTATATGAAGCTCTATACCTAAGTAAACAGTGGAATATAAAGAATATAAATTCCTTATCATTGTTGTTTTGTCTGTACCATTGTATCAATCAGTCACAAGCAATCTGGGCTGCTTTAAGCACTCCCTTGTATTTTGCCTTACTCAGAAATGTTGCCCACCCCTGTACTTCCCCTGCACCTGTCCTCCTTCCATCAGTGGGAATGGTGTCAGCAGACATTTAAAATAAAGATTACCTGGCTGTTTGGAAATCCTTCTGAAAGCCCTTCATTGCTATGATTGTATCTCTGCTGCACTCACTAAAATGTCTGCAGCTAGTGCAGGCTTATCCAAATTAGCCTTGAACCGGCTCTTTTGGGGAGGGCTGGAAACATCACCATGGTGACAGTGAGCTGTGCCTGGGAAGCCTACCTGCTGGCTAGGACAGGAAAAAATATCCTTGGCTTTCACCCCCACAAAGCTTTGTGCTGCCTTGGCTGTTGTGCTGAAGCGGTTGGTTTAAAGTTAGCTCGTGTGGGTGTTCGTCAGCCCGTGCCTGTGAACTGTAGGTGTGTGCGGGGTGACGCACTGTGAGCTAGCACAGAGAGATCCTTCCTACAGCTGATGGGAAAGATGGCACCATAAAATGTTCTCTCCACAGCTCTTGGTCACGTATGGGATTTCTGACATTGTTAATTTTGTGTACTGACAGGAGCATTCGGTCACAGTGACAAAGAAATGCCAGTTTGCTTTTTTCCTGAACCAGTGCACGTGTAAATGAATGAATTGGATTCACCCACCTGAGCAGGAATGAGGTTTCCTCCTGAGTCTAGGCCATAAGACTATATCCCTTATGAGCCATTCTGTCTAAAGTCTCTACCTCTAACAGTGGATATTACATCACAATCTTTTGAATGAATAATGAGAATAAAAAAACTAGTGAGACTAATAAGAATGAGACTGTAAAAGTCTTTTTGGCTTCCTGGTTGTTCATGCAGGTCAACCCTAATTTTTAGGGGCAGTGATTGCTTTTCAGTATTAGATTTCTCAGGTTCTGGAGACCAGCATCCACTGACTCCCTCCTAGCAGGGGAGGTATTTGAAGGGCCTTGAAGTTTGTTAGCCAGCTCATCTTTTGAATATTGAGATAAATCCAAAGCTGCCTGGAGCCATTACCTGTCACACAGAGGCAGCAGGTCCGTTAAGCACCTTGTCTTTCAGTACAAGAAAATTAATGGCCTTTCATTTTATTGCGTGAAAATATGGTTTACTGTGACAGAGACCAACCAATAAGAGAACATGGAGTAACATCTTGTTACTAAGGATTTTTGTCCTATCAGGCAGTTACTTAGGCCACATAATGTGCTTTGACAGGAAGAAACATGAGGATTGTGGAGTATAAAAAATAAGGTATTGTATAACTGTTTTCCACCTGATGAGTACTTTGGGCTGTGGCAGTGGGAAGTGTGGAGTTTTTCATATATATCTGTGTCAGTCTGTTTCTTTCTATGAATATTCACAGTGGGAGTCATTTTTTTATACTTGAAGAAGCAAACTTGAGGTTTTTGGGCCAAGGAACCCTCCTGAGTATAGCAGGTCAAGCTGTTGTACCGTTGCCCCCTGCAAAAACCTTTCAGCTCAGGGGAAACCTTCTCTAGCAGCATAAACTGCAAGAAAAAGCTCTGTGGCTGCTTCTGAGAGGAAAGCCTGTGTGTAGGCAGCCCCTGTGCTTCCACCTTCTTTTTCTGTATCATACATCATGATAATCAATAGTACTGTTTAGCTTTTCTGTTCTGCAAAGCACTCCTTTTATCTAGCCTGAGTTATTTCCTTGGCAATACGCTTTAGATATCCTACCTTTCATCACTGTGCAGGCAGAGCAAAGATCGTGTGTGTGACTCTATCAGAGTTCATGAAGGGAAGCCAGTGCTGATGTTCAAGAATGCTTGAATGGTAATATGTGAGAAGACCTGGGACCTACTTGTTTCTCTCATTTTAACATTATGTGTGTTATGCCATTTCAGTTATGTCCCTATAACTCAAAATATTCTGATATTTGGATAAAATTTCACTACATGAATTATATTTTTAAGTTTATGAATTTCCTGTGAAAAGCAGAAAATAAACAAACAAAGTAGTCCATGTGACATTTTTTAAAATGTTAACCTTAAATCTTAAATTTGGCCCAGAGGTTAGGGAAATAATGTTTCTTAGTGTTTAATAAGCCTTACATTGTCATAGCAGATTTATCAGTGTCTCAGGCAGGCTCATTCTTCCAGATTAATTTGTTTGTTTCTTTGTCTCTCAAAGGCCAGCTCACTGGAAAACATTAATTTGGAGACTGGCTATTTCAAAGGCATTATACTGACAGGAACTGACTGTAAAGAGTAATGGTTCTGACCAGTACCACTCCAGCATCAGCTTCTGCTTTTGACAAAGCCTGTCTTGATACCTGCTCCTGCTTCTGACAAATCCTGTTTAGCCTCAGCCTACTGGAGGGCGTAAAATCTTTGTAGGCTTTTTTAAATATTTGTCTGATTATGTCAGCTTCTGAGGCAGCCCTGCTTCCATTCCCCTTCTGGACATGCTTCAGGACCAGACTATAACAGAAGCAATCTTTTCTCAAGCAAATACAAGTGATATACAGTATCTGCCATGAGATATCATCTACTTTGTGGAATTGAACTTTAGGCTTTATTTAGTAATTCGTCATATTTTCTAGTTGTTTCCCCACGGTGAAAGCTTCTTAAATACATAGTTCTTACATGAATAAAACCAAATGTGCATGAATGGCAGGAGAGGATCACAGTGGCCTTGTTTGTTTTCTCTGGACTTAACAGCTCTTATCTTGCTGTGGTCTTTAAGCCAAGGAGATTTTGGAGGATATACTGCAGCTGAAGTCATTTTGGCTGCCCCACAGAAGGCTGGACAAGGAGAAGACCCTCCCCTACATAGCACCTGACCTGTATTCAAAGCTGCATTCAAAGCAAATGGGCTAGAGGAAAACACAGCTCTGTTTCCCAAGCCCTGTGCCATTGCAATAGCATGTTCATCACATTCAACACTTGATGAGTTTTCTTGCAACAGAAAAGGACATTCTTGAGACAATATAACGATGCTGGGGCCATAGTAATATTCCTAGGCATTGCAAATTCAGGGGAAGATTTTACACCACTACTGTAGAATACTGAATGTTACAAATTTTATCACAGGAGATTTTAAACAGCAAGCGCATATCTGAACTGGCAGTGCTTTACTATCTGTTACCCATAAGCATGGCTTTATTGCTTTATTTGTCATATTGCCTCCATATTCTTCCTATTTCAGGAACAGCATTTTAAAATGGATATTTTTCTATGCATACTAATTAATAAAATATATTGTAGTTTACCCTATTTTTTTCCCAGAGGAACATAAGTAAGAGATAGTGTATTTTATATTAGTGCTCTTGCAGCATGTTTGCTAGTGTCTGTGAAGAAAGTTTTGATGAAATTAAATAGGTGGAAAAAAATTTCATGGAGTGTGCAAATGAAACAGCCAGGAATAAACCCATTTATGCAAGACTCATGCTGAGAGTCTGATGAGCTTTGACAATTGGAATAAATTATTTTGTCTGAAAGGAGATTCCAGTTTAAAAGATAGGACAGCATTTAATCTTTCAACAGTTTTCATTTGTCAGATGAAAATGAAGACCAAATCTTTATGAAATAGATCAGGTATTCTTGTCCATTTTGACCTCATATCTGTACACAGCCATCACGCTCTCTTTATTATGGTCTTTCTGCCAGTTCCTGCTGCAAGAATTCAATCAATGGAATTATTTCCTCTCTGACCAAGCAGTAGGAGGACTGCTGTTGGCTGAGTGCACACAGGCCCCGGCTGGGGGCACAGCTCTGTGCACAGCCCAAGTCTGAACATCGCATGTAAGTGACCCTCTCTAGCTGAACACAATACCCAGTAAGCAGAGGCAAGTGTCCCTTCTCCAGGCCTCCACTGCAAATTTGGCAGATTATTTCCTGTATTTTCTTACATTCCTCTGCACCAAGTGACAGAGGAAAATGAGGTGGCTTTCTGTTTGGCCAAGGGCCTTTTGTTTAGATAGGATGTGGACAGGACAAAAAATGTTATCTTGCTATATGTTGTACAATGCCTTAAGGCACTATTGTAATGCACACAAGTAGTAATAAAAAATATTTCAGTCGCTATTAATCATAGATTCAGTGGCATAAAATAGTGATATGTCTATTTTTCTTCTCCCAGTCTTAACATTTCTGGAAGTCGTCTGACTGATTTCAAGTGCCTGATCTTCCCCCTCATCTGCATTGGCTTTCCACTGTAGTTCTTTCTGATTTATTGTCAGAGGAGAATCCACTGCATGTATGCATGCATTCTTTCCTTTAATATTACTTCTTTCTGATATCTAAAAAAGATTCTTAAAATAACCTCATAGTTCCTTACTTGTATCCAAATTCCCCAGAAGACATTTCAGAGAAACAAAGGAAGAAGTTGTAGCTTTTAAAAGTATATATTTATCCATTTATAATTTAATATGCATAAGCATTTGTATCTATATTTAATATAATGGCATTTCTAGGACTCAGCCTTGTTGAAAATTATGTGTTGGGATTTAATAAATTACCAGTATTTTCCCCTTCCATTATTAATATTATTTTGTTTGGCAAGTATTTGCAAAGTTCATCCATATTAAACCATATATTTTCCCAATTCCCTGTAAAAGAAATCATCCCCTGCCATGGCACAGAATGAGCTATGTGGGCCATGGGATATTAAATCATGACAGAATCATAGAATATTCTGCTTTGGAAGGGACCCACAAAGATCATTGAGTCCAACTCTGGGCCCTGCATAGAATACCCCAGGAGTCACACCCTGTGCCTGAGAGCATTGACCAAACCCTTCTTGAACTCTGTCAGTCTTGATGCTGTGACCACTTCCCTGAGAAGCCTGTTCCAGTGCCCAACCACCCACTGGGAAAGAAACCTTTTCTAGGTATCCAATCTTAATGGCCCCTTACTCAGCTTCAGGCCATTCCCTTGGGTCCTGCCACACCAGACAGAAGAGATCAGTGCCTGCCCCTCCTCTTCCCCTCACAAGAAAGTTGAAGACTGCAATGAGGTCTGCCCTCAGTCTCCTCCAGGCTGAACAGAAAAGTGACCTCACCCACTCTTCATATGGCTTCCCCCTCAAGGCCCTTCACCATCCTCATGGCCCTGCTTTGGACACTCTCTAATAATGTTTTGGTTTTTTATATTGTGTCATGCCAAACTTACCCCAGCACTTGAGATGACACACTTGGCTCTCCTGGCTGCCAGGGCACAATGACTTGTATTCAACTTGCCATGGAGCAGGACCTCCAAGTCCCTTTCTACAGCACTTCTCTCCAGCATTTCTTTCTATCTTTCATCTACACACACAGCCAGGATTGCCCCATCCCAGGTGCAGAATCCAGCACGTGCCCTTGTTAAACTTCATACAGTTGGTGATTGCCTGTGTCTCTAATTTTTCAACATCTCTGTGCAGGGCCTCTCTGTCCTCAATGAGGAGGAGTTAACAGCTCCTCCCAGTTTAGTGTTCTCAACAAACTTAGTATGTCTTCAAGTCCTGTGTCCAAGTTACCATGTTCAAGAGAACTGAACTAGGGGTGGACCCCTGCAAAACCCCACTAGTGACAACTTGCCAGCCTGACGTCACCCCATTCACTGTAACTTTGTGCCTGATGCGTGAGCCGGTTGCTCACCCATCACACAATGTCTTTATCCAGCTAAATGCTGGATGTTCTGTCCAGAAGGATCCTGTGGGGGACAGTATCAAAACTTTTGTTGAAGTCCAAAAGATTACATCAAGTGGCTTCCCTTCATTACTTAGTTGATCATCACCTTCACCACAAGCAAGACTTCCCCATCATGAAGCCATTCTGGCTGTGACTGATGACTGCCTTTTCTTACAGATGTTTTTCAATACTTCCCAAAATAATCTTTTCCAGGATTTTACCGGACGCTGAAGTCACATACTGGAGTAGCTTCTTCAGTTATATATTCAAAGCAAGTGTTGTCACATAAGATGTACAATAAGAACTTTCCCTTAAAGAAAAAGTGTGATTAGTTGTTATCCAGTATTTTGTTAGCTCACCAGTGCTAGTAATGTTCAATAGCAATTGATAGGTATATTAAGTAAATTACTAGTAAAAAAAATTAATAAAAGGGATACAGTAAAATATGAATATTTTTCTGGGGGTTTGTTAGCTAGATCCTTGAGGTGGGAAGTTCCTGTCAGGCAATGCTATCTGTCATTTAAAGGATATAATCCAAAAGCAGTGTAGATAGAATTACCTAGAGACTGGTTCATACACAGGAAGTTAAAAGTGTGTGCCACATGTCTGTCTGACCCATGGATTGCTTACTGCTGGGTTATCTTTCGTGATTGACATTCAAAGGGAGAATATTTGCGGGAGCCCATGATTGGTGGTGTTTTCAATCCCTTTAACTTCACTGTCATTTCATGGAGTATTACTGTAATTGATTATTCATATGTATCACACAATCGTTTGTCAATAACACCAAATTGTCTGTTCATCTAATGAGGCACTGAATTGAGATGAGCCATAATTAATAAAATTATAAAATAATCAGATGATGAATGGAGAAAATTCCATTCTGAAGCATAACATTATTTCCACAGATTTTATGTGCAGTGCTGCAAGAAGCAAGCAGAGAAGCAATATTGCAATCTGTTATCTTGTTCAGCAGTAGTGCTTGGAGTGCTGGTGTGATCTGCGATTTTTCTTAACTGCCTCAAATAACTGAATGTTTCTTGCTGTGAAGAAAATCTGAACTATTGCTACCATTCTAGTATGAAAACATCAGTAAGAACCGGATGATTCTGGATACACATTTGAGGAGAGAAGTTTCTGATCTCTTTATGTTTCCCTAGCTTTTTCTAAAGGCCTTGTGTGTTTTGTGTAAGCTCATTTCATTGCCTTTGACGTTTATTTGCTACAGCTGACCAACCTCTAAAATTAAGGTCCTATTTAGTTAGTGCCACTAAAACCACAGGGAGCCCAGCAGAATAAAGGCAAATGTTGGTGCGGGTTCTCCTGCAGAAAATGCCTTTCTGTGCTCTTATTTACGTCAGATACTATCAGCAAAGGCATTTTTATAGTTTTAGTTATAGAAAGTGAATTCATTAGATCACATCAGAAGATCTGCTTAATTTAATAGCAAGGCATTAATGCTTTTTTCACAGTAGCTACAGCTGGTACTGACAGGTCAAGTACAGCCAGGATTTGGGAGACAGGATGTATCCTTGTCATTGCCCGACATATTCCTGGCTGTGGCATAAATCATCTCTCTGCCCACATTTTCCTTTGTAGCTTGTTTAGGCTTATGACAGTGACATTTCCAAGGTCAAGGTTAGGTTCTTGTTGTTATCAGCTGTTTTTGAACTGCCCTTGAGACCCCCACCTGCTCATCTCTTTCATTTGGAGCCCTTCATGCTCCTTGGAGCCCTTCATTCATTGTGCTGTGTATACGTCCCTGTAGTGAAAGGAAGCCAGAAATTTAGAATTGTTCAGAACCCAGCCACATGTGCACATCACCTCCATGCGTGCATCTCATTGGGGGCAGTGCAATTAGCAAGGAGCTAGGTCAGGCTCAGGTTAAATGGCAACAATAATGACAAACAGTTAATATGTAAAAAATAACAGTGCAACACCAATAAAGTTGCAGTAAAGACAAGCAAGCATTGTTCAGGTTGTATTTAATGCCACAAATTCTATTAGCAGAAACTTTTCTACTATAAGCTTGTCTAATAAACCCTATATTAAAAGCAGTTGTGGAGTTAGCAGAACGTTATTTTCTGCATATTTACTATGAAGTAGATGTATTTCTAGTCCAAAGTATGAAATTAAGCGCCTCATAAGAATTGTTTGGTTTTCTCTTATGTTGCTGGTTTGGGTTTTTTTCCGTATTGTAAAAACTTGCCATTAACACCACACTATCACAACTAATCTCTGGGAAGATATGCCAATGCAGAGGTGAAAGTAAAAATATCTGTGCTGTGAACTAGTTCTGGGACTGAACAAGTGAAGCAGTTTTTCAGAACTAAAAATAAACTTCTGATGAGCACAACTCTGTATATTTCCATGCTAACTTGAGCAAGCTGCTTCTTGATGGAAAAAAAAAAAAAAAAAAAAAGTATGGATGTCAAACAAACAGGTAAATGTTTAGAGAGAGAAAATTCTGTTGTGGAAAGGTCATAATGATAAGGATAGGAGAGCTGATGTTTCAAATCACAGAAATCCTTTTAATCTTACATCCTATTTCTGATGTGGTTTATAAGTATAGCATAAAATATCTGCAATGGGTAACTGGACAAAACAAAAACTTTCTACTTTTTGGATATTTCCTGAAGAAAGGAATTATTATCTTGTCTCATGCAATTCTACCTATTCCTCCAACTTAATTTATTTTTAATGTTGCTAAATGCTTGTACTCCACAGTATAATTTCTGAAACAATTTGTCTTTTACCTATTTGTGTCATAAAATAAATTATTTTAACATTTGCTTAATGCTTTTTCTGTGATTGATTTTTTAATGGAAAAAATAATAGGGACCATTTGACTGATAGGTGTTTAAATACATACCACTATAACTTGAATTTTACTCTGTTTTCGCAGTGACAGAAGCCCTGACAAAATTATAAAACTATTAAAGTGATCTAAATAAAATACACTGCAATAACATAACCATTTTTATACTAAATCCCTATCATGAGCATCTTTCTTTTTAAAAGAAGGGTTTTGAAGCTTTTTCACTTTAAAAAGCAAAACTAAAAAAAAAACAAAATAAAAGAGTAAAAAATGTGGCTTAGCACAATGTGCTCATAAATGAATCGATGCCCTAAATCTTAGTTATGTGTGGGCACATTAAAACCTGTGACACTGCCAGTTTGGTGCACAGCCATTGTGACTGTGACCAGTGGCGTCGGGGCAAGTGGAACCTGATGCTGGCATGCCTTCTGATACTGCTGTAAGGTTCAAAAGGGAAACACCCCTACAGAAGAAGAAAAACAGAGCTTTCACTTACTCTCTTGGTGACTGCAGTGAATTTTGTTCCCCTTTACTGTGGAGGGAGCAGCAAAGTAGCCTCTTTCCATCATACATCTCTCCACAGTGACAGCTGGCCAAACTGTGTGTGCTCCACTGAGCAGCCTGGAATGGAGCTCCCCAGCTCCAAGGGCTGGAAGGAGGTGACACACTGCCCTTTCCCCTCTGCTGCTTTGGCCCTGACCGCCTTGGTCTGCAGGCCAAAAGCAGGATTAGCATTGGCGTTGTCATTGCAGCTTTCCTGCTTGTTCAAAAAGCTCTTGGCCTCAAAGCCTTGTGCAAAGGATGTGAACAAGATCATATAGAAACTATTCCAGACAAGGAGAGATCCACTCCTGCAATGTGGAGTGCTATGAGAAGCTGTCTTCCCTGGATTAAGGAGTTTAGCAGTTATTTCTGCTGTGGCAGGAAGCATCTTTGCAAAGCTTTTGTGAACACTGTCCTGAATCCGGTACAAGGTCATAAAGCAAATTATAGTGTTGATTAGCATGGATAACCACTGTGAGAACTTCCATTCTCTATGAGAGTTCAGTGTTCATGAACTAATTTTACCTGATGGGATACAAAGAGAAGTTAAGTCTCTAATGATCATCAGCTTTGCAACAAGTTAAAATTTTTAAAAGGTCAGCTGATTTCTCCAGGTTTCTAAGGTAAATGGAGTAAGTATATATGTTATGAATAGTTTTTATGAATGAAACATTAAACCAAGAAGATGTCTTCTCCATGCCAAGAATGATCATTACACAGTCCATTTCCCATGCACTGGTATTTGTCCCGTGTCCTTGTTTGAAATATTATTTTTTCATACTCACTACAATGACACAATCAACTTCCTACAACAGTCATAAATTTAAGTGCAGAGCAATGTGTGACCATGCATGTACAGAGGTTTAACTGTCACTGGCACATATTAGCCTTGGGTTTCAATCTGTTTGTAATTTGTAGCTCTAGAGCTGATTCTCAGTATCATTCCTAGGGATTCAGAAGATATGGGATTCTGTTAAATCTAGGTGTTTTCTCCCTCAGCAATCACATAACCACATGGTTCTGTGATTGCTGATGGAAAAAAAAAAAACTCACCTAGTTTTAACAGGAAAAAAGGTCCAAGTCACAAGTTAGTAGAAGTTAGAGACTAACACTAAAAGTGTACCCCAGATGTGTCAATAGAGAACAGACTATAACATTCTTGTCAGCTTGTATTTGCCTTTTAACATTTTAGTGTGTTGTTTATGAGTGCAGGTGAGATGGAGAGGTGATTTGACAAGTACTGGGGATTTGACAAGTATCATCCCTCAGCAGGGAACAGTCCACTGGTATATGAGGTCTGATGTCTTCATCATCTCCAAAGGGCTTTTCATTCTAAATAACAAGTAATACATTTCTCACAGGTGACAGAAAAGGTGCAAGGCTAAAGAGGAATTTCAGTGATTAAGAACTGACCTGAAAAATGAGTGTGGAGTTGATACTTCAAATACAGAACTTGGCATGAAAAAAGGGAATAAGAACATCATGAGAATAAAAAACAACACTGAAGTCAAGGCTGGCATTGCTTGTGGAACAGATGGAAGATGGTAGATGAAAAGAGAGAGGATCAAGGCTGGCTATTATAGTCTAAAGCAACAGTCCAACACATTTGAATTAGCTGCGCTCCACAGAGGGAATGGGGAGTAAAATATGAGCGTAAAATCAAAATAACTATAGAGAAAAGGAGATTCTGATGGCAATGCATTGGAAAACCAGATGGATATCAGCCAGGAAAGGAGACAGAGAAGAAGAAGAAAAGCAGCAGGTAGGCATTGGAAAGATTAGGACAGGAATAAGAAATATTCCCTTGGGTCTGAGACAAAGCCATGGAATTTTTTTATATCACTGGAAGAAAGATATTGCCAGACAAGAATCAAGGATTTAGCATGCATAGTCTAATCTGAAAGTGCTCCTTTTATGTTTTTCCAGAGGCTTAATAATGTAATTTGCTATAATCTCAGTAGAAAAAATTGGAGTAATCTATAGTAGATTTTCCACACACATGGTTTATTTAGTGTATGTGTAAGTGATTTTATTGGCAAAATAAATATAAGATTTTCTACAAATAGAAAGAACACAAGTAGCTCAAATAAAAAAATAAAAGTAAATCCCAAATTGCTATAAATTTGTCCTAACAGTTAGCTAAGATGGTAACAAATTGCACTGTCACAGCAAGTACACAGTAAAGGGAAGTGAAAACTATATGATTATTATCGTTTATCTTACATCAGTTATGCCAGAAGGGTCATGATGTTGCTTTTTCCATCATCAAAATCATGTCATAGAAGGTAGCCTAAGCTACTCCTTAGAATGTGTCCCCCCCCGGATGTGTGTGCTGTTAATGGGAACAGTATGTGTTTGCTAATCAGAACAGGAAGCAGAATGAGCATGGAAGATCAGGACATACTTTTTATTTTTAAAAGGACTCTTGAGACCAAGAATGAACATATGGGACTACACACTTCAAAATAGATTTGGAATCTTCATTTGTATTTCCTCTTTATTTACACTTACTGGTATTTGAAAAAGTTCTGCAGATTTCAAAAATCCCAAGACAGTAATCTTTATTGAAGGGAAGTATTTATTGATCAGCCATGGACTCAAAGGATTCATCTGTTGGTACAGGATTTTTGTATCCTAATAAATCTGCACATTTTAAGATTTTTTTTTATAACAAAGAAGATACAGAAAATAATTGTGAATATAAACTCCAAAGACTGTTAGGATTAAAGTCCAGAAAGCCTACTATAACTGTTTAGTCTGAGCGCCTGCCGACGGCCTTCTCAGAATTTAACTTTTTTCAACTAGGATTTTAGGAAAATACTCTGGTTTTAACTGTGCCTCAGCATATGACTGCATGGCCAATGAGACACTATTAAAACAGCAAAACAAAAGATAAACAGTATTTCTAATCTGAATGTGATGAATATCAGCATTGAACAATAGAGTTTTTTACTCCATCCATCTCCTCAAGTGTTTTATATTGTCTAAGTTACTTTCCTGAAGCACGTACTCCATGTCATCAAGCCATTCCTGAACTATTTTTTGCTAAGTATATGGAGTGATCACTAAATGTTTCTGGGCACAAGGCAAAATTTTTCAGCTCTTCAGTCTTTTCCAAGTTTCTTTCTGCATCTCGTATTCAACTGATGAAACATATGAACATTTAGTTGAACTGCAGCCACTGTCTCAACCAGGATTGTGCCAGGATGAATTGCAGAGGAAATGTATTCCTGATAAATTTTACTTCTGAGTAGCACATATATCAGCTCTTTTTAACTTCCTCACCAACTTCTACCTTACATTCAGAATATCCATTAGACAATATTAAATTGTTAAATCAAGTATAGCCATGATTCCTTGCAGTAAGCAGCAAACCTCTCTTGGAGTTCTATGGAATCAAGATTAAGCACTTTGGCTTTTCAGGGGTCTGACATCTTATTATTTGATATCTGGGCTTCTGTCATCTGCCACTGTTTTCATTATTATTGCACTGCTATGTTCCTTTCAACAAGTGATGGATGCTTATTATTAACAGTCTCCCCATTGAAGCTTTGTTCATATTCTGAGCTAATGCATTTTTATATGAGTTCCTTTCATGGATTCAGAAGAATGCATATAAGAATATAATCTTCTGGTTTTAAGAATAAAATCCTTACTTACCTCTTGCAAGATTCTTTTCCCTTGAGAAAAAAGTATTGAATCCCAGCAATGCGGTCTGATTTTCTCATGCACAGTGTTAATGAGCATGTCTATTCTTAGTACAAGGTCATAAATTACTATCACCTATAAATTTCTTTTCTCTCCTTTGCCCACTTGCATCTTTTTGATTAGCATAGGATTGTTATAAAAAATAGAGAGTTGAAGAAGACTGTTTTTTATTATTGACATTTTTTCACTATTACTAAATTCTGATTGAACTGTTTCCTTGCTGATTGACTTGCCCATGCTGTCCTTTTGTACTTACTCATATCCATTGAAATCTTTTATTTTTCCCTGGCACACTAACAGTGGAATATGGCCACTCAGTTTGGCTTTTTTTTTCTACGTGTTCTGACGTATTGGAGTAGTACATGCACATACATACAAGTGCACATATTGTACATGACGTGTACCTATACATGCTCACAATTCTGAAATGGAAAACCAGGCATCAGAAAATCAACAACCATTATTTCATTTTTATACTTTACATCACCCAAAACCTTTTGATATTTCAGTTCATTATGCAGCTATAATGTATATTGGCAAATATGTTTTTTGTTTTATTATAACATATTAAAATACAATCTTAAAACTGAGATCATTGCTTCATTTTAACCTCATTTGTTATACATAAGGGGATGCTTTGGATCTCAGTGAAAAAAATATATAAAATTTATCTACACTTCTGTTAAAGATTGGCAGTTTTACAATGAAATATTTATTAAAAGTAAGTGTCTGTACATCTCCTTGGCCAGGATACAGTGAGAACTAGCTGAATAAAAGCTTTCCCCTGACAGCTTAATCTGTTGATTCTCACAGTGATACTGCCTGCCCCTTTCACAGAATTCCACAATAGGTTTTACCATGCAGTGCAAAATGTGGCTTCTGGGAGAGACCAGGCTGGGAGGAGAGAGAAAGGAAGGGCTGTAGCAACTCTGCCATTCCACCCAGATAATTCCATAGGGGCTTTATGCTCAGGTTGTTAAAGCTTGCTCTCTTTTTCAGGCTCATCTCATTTTGTGGGTGAGAGAGAGAAGATGAGACAAGTACAGAAAAAAGCTTGTACAGGATTTCTTGGTGAAATGACTCAAATGAAACAAATCTCATCATGAATTAGTGATGAGTAAAGGGCCTCAAAATGCCAGCTTCCTATGTGTTCAGGATATGTACTTGTATTGACATCTGAATACCTGAAGCTTTGACACCCTACTCCTGAAAAAGAGAATTAAAAAAATTTAATAATAGTAATAAGAATAGAAATTAAAAGGAAGAAAAAAAGGGAAAGGCAATTCATTGCAAGATCAGTATCTTCTTCTATGTGAATATTTCCCATCATTTAAAAATAAATATAAAGTAATAAAAATATGCCATAAAATTATTATTTAATGGAAAATTCGTTGTCCTGGTCACATGAATGCTACACTGTCTTTTCTTGTAAAAAATGTGTGCGTGCGTGCGTGTGGTGCACAGCAATAGATTTTGTGCCAAACTGAGAAATGTTAAATTTAGCTTGCAGTAAATAGCATGTCTAGATAATCCAGCTGGAACCCATCTTGAAAAAAAAAAAAAAATGTCCGTTATGCATGAAAACGAAAGATCAGAATAGCCGTAACTCTTGCTGCATATTAACTTCTACGGTTTGCATAAAGCAGGTAAAAAAAAAAATAAAAGAAATGTTTTTCAGGTGTATTTTGTGAGGGGAAGGAGGCCGGTGAAATAAATAAATAAATAAATAAATAAATAAATAAATAAATAAATAAATGAACGAACGAAGGCATAGCCAGCCAAATAAATGAAATAAATCATCTCGCAGAAGCGCGGCCGCTGTCCGCGGTGCTGGAGGCCGGCGGGCGCGCGGAGGGGCGGGGCGCGGCGCGCGGGGGGCGCGGCGGGCGCGCTCCCGCCGGGGCCGGTTCCGCGCAGGCGCCGCCGCCGCCGCCTCGCCGGGAGCGCCGCCCGCCCGTTGAGTGCGAGGAGCGCGGGCGAGCGCGTGCGAGGGCAGGGCAGGGCCGGGCCGGGCCGGGCGGCGGGAGCGCAGCGGGCACCGCCGGCACCCCCATCCCGCACAGCGCCGGAGCCGCCAGCAGCACCGGAGCGGCCGCGGCAGCAGCAGCAGCAGCAGCTCGGACAGCGGCTTCTCCCGCGCCCGCCGCGGGGCTCTTCTCGTTCCTTCCCTCCCGTGGCTCGCTTGCTCCCGCCGGCCGCTCGCCCGGAGCGCACGGGATCTAATTTGCTGACGAGCGCGCTCCGCGGAGAAGGAGGAGGAGGAGGAGGAGGAGGAGGAAGAAGAAGAAGAAAGGGCTGTTTCCGTGGCTTTGTGGATGCTCTACTTTTCCTGGAAATGCAAAAGATTATGCATATTTCTGTCTTCCTGGCTCCTGTGTTGTGGGGACTGATCTGGGGGGTCAATTCTAACAGCATACAGATCGGTAGGTGCCCGCATTTGGGGGGACCCCGCTCTCCTCCCGGCGGATCTCCCGATCCCTCATCCCCGCCGGTGTCACTCGGGCATTCCTGTCATGTCGCCGCGCGCCCAGTCCCACCGCGGTGCCCGCCAGGCGCCAGCGAGGTCCCCTCGCCTTTTCCCCGGCCACGGCGCCCGGCCCCCGCGCCCCCCGACGCGGGACGGAGCCGCGGCCGGGAGCGCTGGGGCAGCGGCGCCCTCCGGCACCCGCGCCCAGCCCGGCTCCGCGGCGGGCAGAGACCTGGCCCCGGCGCTGCTCCGCCGGTGCCCCCGCCCGCCTGACGCGTGTGTGTTTCCCTGCAGGGGGGCTGTTCCCGAGGGGCGCCGATCAGGAGTACAGCGCGTTTCGGGTAGGGATGGTTCAGTTTTCCACCTCGGAGTTCAGGCTGACTCCCCACATCGACAACCTGGAGGTGGCCAACAGCTTCGCCGTCACCAACGCCTGTGAGTAGCGGGCGCTGCCAGCCTGCCGTGGCGGCGGGGGCGGGGCGGCTGCGAGCGGTGCGGCGGCGGGGGTGTGTGTGTGTGTGTGTGTGTGTGTGCGGGGGTGTGCGGGGTACGTGTGCGTGTCAGTGTGCGTGTGTGAGTGTGCGCCGGGCTCTGTGCGGGGTGCGGTGCCGGGGAGAGCCGCCCCGCCGCCGAGCAGGTGCGGGAGCGCCCGGCCCCGTGCGAACGGGGCGCGGGGTCTCCGTGCGCCCCCAGCCCTCCGGGAGGTGTAAAATGGTTCCCGGCGGCTCCCCCCGCGCGTTACGTAAGGCTGCGCGGCCCCGGGGCTGTCCGCAGCGCTCCCCCGCCGCCCCTGGGCTGCCCCCGGGCTGCTGAGCACCGCGCTACCGGCGCGGGCATAGCCGGGGCCCCTCTGGGCAGCAGCCGAGGGGTGCGGAGCGGGCGGCGGGGGGCGATCAGCCATTTTACGCCGCGCGGTGCTGTGGGCTCCATCTCGCCGCCCGCTCGCCCCCCGCCCGGCGCGCTCAGGGGCGGCCGCGCTCGCCGCCCGCTCTGCCTCGCCGAGAGCCCGCCGCCCCCGCGCTTCTCCCGGCAGGGCCATGCCCGGCTCCGCCCTCGGCCCGGCGGGGCCCGGCCGCACGCGTGCCGCGGGGCGCGGAGCACATGCCTTGCGCGGCAGGCGACGGGGAAGGCGGGGCGGGCCAGCGCGGCCGTGGTAGCGCGAAGAGAGGAGCCCCGGGAGGGGCGGCGAGTCCCGCTGCGGTGTGCGCTTCTGCCTCCCGTCGCTCGGCCCGGCGGGTGCCGTGTGACCCCGCGGAGCGGCGGGGCCGGCCAGGCGTGGCTGGCACTGCCCGTGCCGCCGTGAGAGCGGGGAGCCGCTGCCGGTGTTCCCAGGGCGGTGAGGCGTGCCCGCCTTTGCCCCGCTGCTCTCCCTGCCCGTGCCCGGTTCAGGCCAACCCGGGGTCCCCGCAGCGGCGCGGGCGGCAGCGAGTGGGGAGAGCGCTCGGTGCCCTGCCGGCCGCTCCCGCCCAGCGCCGCGATCCCCCCAGGCGTTTTCCCGTCCCTCCTGTGAAAAAGACGTAAGGGATGCTGAATCTGGAGGTTAGCTGTCAGCGGGAGCAGTTTTCCTCCTTTGGCGACCTTTTTTTATTCCCCCCGTTTCAGCTACCGCGTGCAGTGGTGCTGAAGAGGGGCGGCTTGGTAAGAGGGTATAGCATCCATAGCCAAAGGCAGAAAAGGTCAGAGCATCTAATCAGCCGCAGTAATGCTAAATTGTTAATCTTTGCAAACTCCTTGGATAGTTTTTGCTTTCTTAGATAATTGGCATTTGTATCAACCGGAACCGCATGTGGTATTTGCAGATGATGTTACTTGGATTGTTGAAGTAAGTGTGGCAGTTTACATGGCATTCTGCAAAAATGTGACAGGTCTTTCTGTGTTCCTTAATTCGGTGAAGTTAACAAAACCCTGAAAACAGGTTTTGCAGAACACCAGATTTTTTTCCTACTAGCAGTAGAGAGGAGCATAGTCACCTTATCTTTGATAACCTAAAGGTTACATATTTTTCTCCAAGACCATCAATTGCTTTTGAGCAGCACTTATGTGCATATGTTAGCCTTGTTCTTGTCTGTCATGGAGAACTTCTACAATACTCAGATACTATGTGTAGGCTGTACACTGCTGTGGTGGACTTTGAGGCTTCCAGCAGAAGGGAGATGGATGCCATCCACATGTTGGATTTTCCTTTGTCTGAACCTTGTCCAAGGTTTCAATTTTCAAGCAGTTTGAAGAGCTCCAAATTAAGACATGAACATGTACTTGTTTTTTCATCACCTCAGTTACCACTGATGTTTTAGTCAAGTTATCTTGTGCATGGGATTTAATTGACTAGTGAAGCATGTACTAAAAATATGTACAGTATCCCCTCAGTTACCTTCCCAAAAGGATTTGATTAGAGAACAAGGAGCTCCGAAGACAAATATTTGGCATGCAAGAAGTAGAATTTAGGAGCTGATTGCAGAGCACTGCGTGCACAAATGGTTAAGAAGAATGCATCTCTTTTTGTCCCCGCTATGCTTGTTCTCATTTGAAATACTGAACATGCTGCAGGTTGGTTTTGTTAGGGTTGGGGGTTTTTTTGGCTTTGTGGGGTTTTTTTTTTGGGTGAGGGATTTTTTTTTATTATTATTTCCAGAATAGTGTTCAAAGAACTTGTGCCCAAAACCAGCACTATGAAACAATGCAGGTGTAAAAGAAGGTCACAGAAATGTAGGATAATATGAATCTGAAAATGCTTCAGTATTTACCCAGGTGTTTCACTCCAACAAGGCGATTGTCCTGCACAGAAATGAAGTGTCAGGCTTATACCGTAATACAAATGACGACCTTTTTCTGCCCCAAATTGGCCACCAAAATATTTTGGCTGTTGATTTGAAGCCCCGAGCCAGCCATGTGTCAGGCTGCAGAAGCTCTGGCTGCTGTGGCAGAGGTGGGGTGCAGCCCTGGCCGCTGGTCGTGCCCTGGCACCCGCAGGTGGCAGCTGGCAGCACCTGGGCTCCCCTGCGCCGCCCCACCGGGGCTCGCCCTGCCTCCCTCCCACCCCTGCTAGCCTCAGGGCAACAGCACACTACTCCATCTGCTTTTTAAACAAACAAGCAAACGAAAACCCCACTGTAAAAATAGGTAAAAGTCTTCAAACTAATTTTCAGTGCCTGCTCAGAGTTTGTTGAGGGAGCAAACGGTTTTAAGATGAACTGGTGTTGCGGATACTGCTTTTAAATTCTACTTTTAAATCCTAAACCTCAGAAAGGAGGAGATGGTCATGTACCCCTGAGGAATGTTCCAAGCAGTGATACTACTCAGTCATTTAAAGGTGGCCAGAAAATGGGTGTAACAGGGGAGTGGACACTGTGTGTAGGTAGTCTTAACTCATGTAATGACTGGGACTTCAGTGGGTGTTTCACCTCAACACCAAGAGATCGTGTCATGTTGTGTGTCATGACAGCAAATTGGGCCACAATTCTACTGATTTTGACCAAGGTGGATGGTTCACCTTCGCTCAGCCTGGGAGAGGAACACAAGTCAATTTTGTTCAAAAAGTAACCATAAAAAATAGTTCAACTGCAGTTAGTTGGACTGTGGCGTCTGCAAAGCTGTGTTGGCAGGTCGTGGGGAGTAGCTGTTGGAATCTAATTGCAGTTTGACACTTCTTAAGTCAGCATCACTAGGAAGGCTAGTGGTTTAGATTGAGAGGTGGTGCACGTTTTTTTTTTGAGTAATGGCGCAATTAAGAGCATTGTTTACTGCCATGTCTGCAGTTGTAGCTTTCAACAGAAATGGGCTGGGCTTAGCAATGTGTGAGAATTCTTGGTCCATGCTAAGAGAATCTCCTTGGTTCTGTTTGTTTGGTTTAACAGCTGGAGCAAAGGTACAGCACTGGAGGCGATTCATAGGGCAGAATGGAACATATCCAAACCCCTGGAATATATCCAAACCACTGGACTTCATTGTCCTTCAGCACAGTGTAATTGAGTCTAGTCTAATTGAAGGAATGTTCACCATCAGTGATACCAGATTGTTTGAAAGTTTTGAATTCTGTCAAAACAAGAAATAAGGAAAGTGATGAAATCCTTTCCTCTTAACTCTGCCTACCCAACAACTTCAGGGGTAGTTGTATTGTGTTCATATTTTAGAACTGAAAGGATATTGGAGTCAAAGAGGCTTCCCATGGAGTACTATAAAACTGCCATAACGATAACAAGTTTTTTGTACAGTAGTTTGAGCACAGAATCTTGAATGTTGAATCTTGGATGTTTAATCCTGCTGGCTCAAGAGTCAGTGTTGAGCTTTGCTGTTTTAAATCAAGTCTTACAGCTCTGCAGGGATCACTGCACCATGACATTGTGACAAGGGGATGCTGATTCATGCATAAACCTTAGATCCTCTCATTATATCTTCAACTAGCAGCTGTGAAAACCTATGAATATCTGGCATGTTGCAACTTGAGAGTCATGGCAAAGGTTTTCTCAACCATTTTAGAGTATAATTTCATTCTTAAAGAAATAGCATAGAGCATATTGCTGGCAAAAATGCTTAATCAAAAATAAATATCCTTTGATGGGAAGGATCGAAAAAATTTAGACATGTTTATTTGAATTAAAATTACTGTGGACCAAGCCTAAATGTATTTCACAATAAATTCTTAGAACTGATTTTAAGGAAAGGAGGGATTTATTAGCTGCTTGTGTTTCACTTCATTTGTATTCTTGGTCCTTCTCCTTTCCTTTTCACTCTAAGACATTTCTCAGGCTCAGTGAGCAGATGTGCCTCCTTGTAATTAAAATGGTCAGTATCAGATGAGTTTCTGCAGTAAAATGATACAATATAACCAGGATGTAGCCACCTGTGATTTTTCTTGTCTCAAAGCATTTCTGCTCTCAAAATTGATCTGTAGCAAACTTTAAACATTCTTCTACTCCAAAGAGTTCTTCATAAAGAAATCTGGGGTATTTATTGTGTGACAGTGCTGTCCCTGCTGTGCATCTTTGTGCCTGGCTCACAGACCATTTTCACACAGCCGTGATCCAGAATATGGGCAGAAGTAAACCCAACAGTTTTCTCTGGCCAGCTTGACTTTCCAAATTCTTATTATGTGATTATTGCAAAAAATTTGTCCATAATATCTGGACAAATTTACCATGTAATTTTGAATACAGTGCACATATATATATTACTCTTAGAAATTTGCAAGTGAGTTATGTTTAATAGTAGTTTGTGAGTAGTTTAGCAATCAAGCCTTAAATATGCTAATCAAGCTTGCAAATAAACCAATATTATCAGTCAATCTCTTCAATATATGTGTTTATATGTAATTTTATTCATATATAATGTATGAAAGTGTTTATGCTAATGAAAGTTGGAATTTTCACTGACTTTGATAGATGTGATTGACTGCACATAGTTGGAGATGTACTTAACTCCTTGTGAACATAAGACCTCCTTTACTATCCTGCATGTGTTATGCACCCAAACCAAGCACCACTGCATTGAGTGATGCTGTTACTGCTGGTTTCTTAGTTTTTTTATTCAAGCTTCTCATGATTAAAATATTTTTGAGAATTAAGGTATATTTAACAGGTAAATAATTCCTTTTGAACAGCTGATAATTACTAGGAAAGTATATCGTACCTGGGAACATATTAGTTTGAAAATGCATTAAACAGGTAAAGACCATTCTATTATCATTATCTTGAAAATTCAGATGGCATAATTTGTCAGGCATCTTATGTGAAAGCATGGTTAAATAGTTAAAAAAACATTTTTTAAGGAAATTATAATTTTAAATTAATTAATTAAAGATAAAATCCTATATGCTGATAGGACTAATTTTCAGGAAACTAAAAAGAGGACATAACCCACAGTAAACATAAATGTCTATATGTACTTATATTGATAGACATGCATGGGTGTATACACACATTTATTTAACAGAGTGAACAACAGTTTGTTTTGAATGTCAGATAAATCAAAAGCAGAACATTGGTTGAATTCTACAATCCATTTTCTGAAGAGGATTACCTGAGAGCACTTACTAGTAAGCTAATTTATCTCTTTAAGTCATGTTCTCATGCCTGTGAGCCAGGTGCGTGAATTAAAAAATTTGTATGTTGAAGGCTTATGCCCATATTCTGGAAACAATGTTACAACAGCTCAAGCCAAGGAATGTCAGGTCAGACTGAAAATAACACTGGAAACATACCCAAATAGGTAAAAAGTGCAGTTACTTAGATCAAACTCTGTATGTATATGTGAATGGGTTTTTTATCTGACAGTTAACTGCAACTTCTGTTTCTGAAATGAGCAAGATTTGTCCCATTATTTTTTTAACTGATCATTACATTTATCAGAACATGAATACAGGGGCATCTACTCTTAGAAGGCTGTGGACAAGGGATTAATTCCTTTTGCCAAATAGGTTTCTGAAAAGGTATAGGGCAGAAGTCTATATATATAGTTTTATACAAAATACATAGGTTTGTAGAGCGTTATTATTTTGTCTTGAAACATTAATGTTTTCCTTTGGTGAGTTTATAAAATGAATTTACATTGACTGTAAGTGCATATTGTGTAACCTTGTTAAATCTGAAAACAAGAGCTTTTAATTTAGTAAATAATTTCAGTAATGAATTCTGTATGGATAAGCCATAAGGAGTGAATAAAATCATAAGATAAACATAGTGAAGGCATACTGTGAACCAGCTCTACAGTAAGGAGAGCAAGCAGGTTTTAAATAACCACATGTTGAATAAATTCTTACTGAACCTTCTAAAAATCAATAACTGTGCTTAAAATAGAACTATTGTATTTATTTGGGTGCAATTAATGAGTGGTATAGATGTCTTTTGAAATACTGCTAATTTTTGTTTATTTTTCTCTATGTAGAACCACCACAGAACAATTTTTACTTTCTAATCTTTCTAATGCAGCACTGCTGTGGCCCCTTGCTTAACAGTTACGCCACCACAAATATTTGATTTTTTTTTCTTCTTTTTTTTATTGTTTTAAGAAAGGTTCTCAGATCACTCAATTTATGGGGAGTTTACCTTCCCCCCCCACCCCCCGCCCAAAGTCCCCATTTGGGCAGTGAATATAGAGAGTTAACATTCCTGTCCTGAACCTGATTTAATGTACAGATACCTAATGCGTTTTCCAATGGCTAGCCACATTATGAAAGTGTGAAAAAATTTACGAGACAGAGGTATTCACTGTGATTCTTCAGCAAGGTGTGGTTCAGCTCCAGCTATTACTATCTCCCATCACCTCCTTGCAAACCTAACTTGGAGAAATTAATGGGATATTTTTGAGGGTTGAAATGTTATGTACAGTTCAACTAAGGTTGTCAGACTAAAGCTAAAGAAGTGTCTTATTTCAGCTCTAATATACTGTTTTATTTGATACCAGAGGAAAAATATTCAGGTCTGTATTTGTTATCTTGAATCAGTGTGGTTGATTTGTATGTTTGGAGTGCTGGCTCTGTAATTGAATTACTAGTCACTTCAGTTAGCCCATGAACAACTTACTGGGCTTATTGCACATGGAAATAGCATCTTCATTACTTAACTACAGAAGATAAGTTTGCATTTCACTGTTAACAAAAACAAAAAAACCAAACAAACAAAAAACCAAAACCAAACAAAACCAACAACAAAAACACAACAAAAACAAACCAACCCCCCTCCCACATACACACAAAAAAAAAGAGTAGTTTGCCATTTGTGTTTTAAAATGGGCATATTTTTCCCCAAGTATTCTTCCAGTGAATAAGAGTAGGGCAGAATTCTGTAAAATGTTCAAATGCCCGGGCTCATAAATGCGTAGTCATACAACTGTTAGAAGAGTTTCAAAGCTCAATAAGGAACTAATTTTATAAAAAAAGCTGATTTTATAAAATTTTAAAAATAGGTATATGAACATGGGCTTATATCACCTATTCAGGTAGTTAATCTCCGTTTCAGGTAGTTAATATTGGAAAAAAAAACATAATTGATTTGATGCTGCATTTATTCAGACTGCTGTGTTCAAGGCTGTCATACCACTGTAATTTCTTCTCAGTGTAAATGAGTTTAGGAGTTTGCAAACAAGACTTGGGCTGGAAAAAATGCCTCTGTTTATTACAAATGGTGTGAACTGATTTTCTTTCACACATTCTGAAGATTACAAACAAAAGACTGTCTCTAAGCACATGGTATGATAGAAAATTTAAATAGCAATCTGATAGGTAATGCAGAGATTTTTCTCATCATCTTTGTGAGAAGACTGCTTTTTTTCTCATCATCTTGTGGGAAGACTGCTTTCAGGTCTCATGTTAGCAACAGTGTGAGAGAGCTCAGCAGAACAGCTTTGCAACTGCTTTGCAGCATGGAGAAGGGATTTGTTTTCTTTGGTATTCTGCCTTTTATGAGTGTATTTGGGAGTTGTAGGACTCTGGTTTAGATCCATAAAATTAAAATGCTAATATTCTTTACTATTCCATGTAATGTGGATCTAAATTATTTGAATGTGTTGCATTTCCTTGTATATGTGTAAACTATCTCAGAATGTCTGCAAATGTATGCTGATGAAATAGACTGTACAGCTCTGAACAAGTCAGATTAATTTGTTCAATAATCTCATAAATCTTTGATATTTAGGTTGTTGAGCTTGCTCAAAATGTTTCTTCCTTATGCTAGGTTATGAGTTGTTTTTGACAAAATGTCTTCCAAGCCAAAATGCTGATTTATATTTTTTTTTAATTTTCCCCTCTATGAAAGTCACAAATTCCATTACACTGTGCTATTACAGTCTCAGAGGGGGTTCTTTGTACAAATGTGAGTTCTGGCAAGCAGCAAAATGTTCCTGCATGACTGTACCTTGGGCAGAGACCTACTGATATTTGAGAGTTTATTCCAGGTGTAATGTTTGTAAAGCATGGTTAATAATTTGCATGGTTAGTGCATACCAGGCACATGCTTAAATAAACTACACCTATAGCAAAAGCAAAATTGATCCACAGTGGAATTACAGGGAGTGGTTAGGAGAATTATGCAGAATGTAACTTAGTTATTTTATTTCTCTTGTCCATGTCAGGCAGAAGACCTGAATTTTAACCCTTTGTCTTTAATTTTCAAGTTGAATACCCTTAGCACTTATTTTGATGTCAGAATCCCTCACTGTCTCTTACTCTTCATTTTTCCTGCCTCAATTTTGGTTAAAAAAACTTTAGTAATTCTACATTTTACCTGATACAGGGAGGAAAAAGTAACTGAGATTTTGGAAGCAGGAAGACAATTTCTTGCCCTTTGTTGTTATGATAAAGCATAGAGGAAAAAAAACTTGTTAAGAAAATTCAGTTACATGAATTTAAACAATTGCTCAACCAAAAATATTACTGGGCCAGATTTATACACAGCTTTAAACTTTTGAAGCCATTTTAACTGAACAGTTGGAAATTTAATAATATGATTTTATTATCTTGAAAGACTAGATGGATTTGGGGGATCAGGAAGATGAGAATGAGTCACTATATGTTATATGTTGCAGTATAAGTGGGGTTTTAATTTCACTCATAGCCTTACATCTGCTCTGTCTGAAGGTGCTTTCATTTGGTGAGAGTGGAACATGCTGAAATTTTACAGAGTCGTGACTGAAAAGTCATTCAGTGCTCTTACCTACTAATCGGATTTGTTGGTTTGTTCAGCGACCTGATCCAGTGATCTGGAGCGCAGACCAGTGAGACCAGGCTTTTTTCACCCAACCAAATAAATGCTCAAGCTTCTGCTAATGGTTGTAGGAACACAACCAAATCCAAAAACATATATTGCTTCTTTTTTCTGTATAAGTGCAGAGAATTGATTTGGTTTTTTGTATGTGGAGGCATTAAACAATTCCTAAAAAGGGCAATAATGTTTGAGCACCTATCTGACCTACACAGTATTTTTTGCGAACTTTCTGGCACATGTGCACGTAAGGCCCATGTTTCTTTGGTTGTTTGATTGGGGTTTCTTACTTATTTTACACTTTCCTTAAATTCTTTATCAGGTTTCAGTATGGAAATCTTAGAAAAATTATTAGACCATTTCAACTCAGTTTAAGTATGTAAATAGAACTGCTAGCTAAAAGTGGAAGAGTTTGGTCTATGCTTGTGTAGGTGAAGGGAAAAAACATAATGCTTACTCCTCTCCATTTTTTTACATTTGATCTTGGATGTTATTATTTAATGAAATCGTTGCATAAACTTGAAATTTTAATTTTTTCTTAACTCCTTTTTTTTGCTTGTAGTAAAATATGTTTTACCTTGACTGTATAAACCCAAGTACCATACTTCTGCTATAGAAGTAAGCAAACATCTGTGGGCTGCAAATACTGATTTTGTTAGCAAGTGGAGCACTTGATGTTTCTTTCAGCTTATCTCCTTACTTCTATTTCAGTATGATAAAATTGGAATATATTCTTTGAGGTCTCCATTTGTGGAGGTACTATTTCTAATTGACCAGCAGTTAAAATTCCTGAAGATGCAGTTTGTGATACACACACTATCTTGTGTGACCTCAAGGGGCAGCTCCAGAAAATGGGAGTGTCAAAAGTTCTGTGGCACATCTGGCAGCCCATGAAGGCCCTTCAGGTGCTCCAGTGTTTAAAATGGTGCTTGGAACATGTACTTTGTAATGTCAACAATTTCCTCTGTTTCATAAGAAAGGAACAAGTCTGTAAACATCCAAATGACCTTTAGGAACTCTGACATTTTTGTAAGTACTGATGCAATTAGTTGAGTTTGTAAAGGGAAACACAGATCATACTAAGTCATGATTTAGACATTCCAAATAAACACAGGTTCAGGGATGGTATGTACCTGTTTCAACACCCTGAGGAACCTCCAGCATTATTACATCTAGTTTTGCACTTTCAGGGATGCAAAAAAGATTACTTCAAGATTTTTGTTTGCCTTTCTGTATGGAAGTGTTTCTGGCTTCCTGCTGAACCCATGACTAGAGTGGTTCTTTCAGTGTTGTCACCCCTAGCATTACGTTTTACTTCCTGGCGCACAGAATCCTGATTTCCTGTGCCAGTGCTTCTGGCTTTATTTTGCATTCCAGGAACTTAGAGTGTTTCATTTTTGCAGTATTTCATTGTTACATGACATTTTGAGATGTGTATCTTGCAATACATAGAAGCCATTTTAAATCTAAGTATCAACTGCCTTAGAAAATAAATGTGTTAGGAAAAATATTCACATGGCTTGTTCCTCTCTTCATATTGGTGATAAATTCAACGATATAGATTTATTTAATTCTGAGGTTTCTTTATTTCTTCTTTTGTTTGTTTGGTGGGGTGTTTCCTTCTTCTGTCCTCATAGTGCTAAAAGCAATTCACCAAGACTAGTGTTGCTACTACTGAATTATTAAAAAGACAGTGAAAATAATTGTGCTAATTATTTACTGTGACACATCGGTGGTTTCATAGCAAGAAATTTGTGCCTTTAAATTTGTCTTATTTAGTAAATGCCCTTTGAAACTTCCCAAGGAAGCTAGCAATGTTCACATGGTTAATTTAGTCACATCAGATTGCTTAGCAACTTCTGTTTTGTGCATTGCAATAGAGAAGTATTTGCTTTTGATGTATTTTTTTCCCCTTCAAGAAAAATTCTGCCTTATTTTTCTGTAAGGTTCTTTTTTCCTTATTTCTTTTTTTTCCAGCTAGCTGAATGTACAACAAGTAGCTTTTTCAGGAACCCTAGTCCATGTCATTAGGGTTGTCTTCTGATTTTGAGATTTGATTTTAAGATCTCCTTGCTCAGTCACTGATTCTACTTAGCATACAGGTCCATTGAGGGAAAGATGTTAAGTGGAATTTTTGTTTGTTTTTCTGAATGCTTGAAATTCTAGAACTTGAGACATCTCATCTCATTACAGAGCAGTTTTTAAACTGTGTATGACAGACCAAAGGAGAGACTGTGATTTGACAGGCCAGGAAGAGGTGTGCCTCACCAGTTGATATGCTGGAGGAGAGTTTTGACCAAAAAAATCTCATACTGTTCAGATTTGTCCTATACATCCTTCCAGACTTTTAAGTTGGGGCAGATGTGCTCATTTCAATTTATGTTGCCTCTGGGGTTTCTGTTAATTTCTCATTCTGTAATCCTTGCTGGTTTTATATATATTTGATGAGTCCTTACTAGCTGTGGTGAATCTCCAGTTCCCTTCCATAGAGTAGGCCAGGACTGACCAGTTTCCCAAGTGGTTTGGAAACTGTGGTGTGTAACGCTGTCACGTTACATGTGTCAAACTGGGAACATTCAAGAGTCCAGGTACAGGTCAAAGATGGAAGCATCTGTTTGACCCCATCTCAGGGGTGTGAATCAATTGCCTCTTGGTGAAATTTGCAGCACCTAATGGAACAGACATCAAGTCAGCCTAAGTGACAGAAAGCTCCTGTTTAGAAGCTTCCAATTAAAAGGGTCGAAGTTAGATCTGCCCCTCTCTCTTCTTGGGTGACCGACTGCAGCTCTGAGGCAAAGGAAGTGGGGTTACTGACCAGAAGCTGCTTTCTGAGCTCTAATGGGTTGAAGCATTCTGGTTGTAATGGTGCTTTGGGTGTTGTGCTGATCTGCCACCTTTAAATTGGAGCAGTCCAATGGTGTGGAAACAAGTGACAGAGTCAGGGAGCTCAGAGAGTGGTAGAGAAGAGGAGTGGGCTTTTTGCCTTACGTTTGGAACAAGTTTGGGCCAGGGATGGAAGGGTATTTCTAAATATGTGAAAAGACAAGCAGTTACACAGTCGGGTCTCCTTTTCTCTGGGATGTACTAATCTTATGGCTTCTTATTAGATTGAAGTGCTTCATCTTAATTTGTACTAGTAGACTTTAGTTTTGAATCTGATATTGTTGCAGGAAGTAGGGGTTGTTGCCTCCCTTAGGAGGAATTGCAACATACGTTTTATTTTTTTTTAATTCATTCTGTATTATGCTGGAGGTACAGTTGGTAAGATCTGCTGGATATTTTAGGTGGCTGTTAAGGCTGTTTTTGAAGTTGCACTGGCTGTGTTCAGCATGGTACTTGCTATTCTCATGGGTCTTGTCACTTGTTTCTAGATTACATTCAAGGTAAGGAGTTTAATCTCTAGAGGGCTGCATGTGTTTAGTTCGGGCTATGTGGGTAAAGATTTCTTTTGGTTTAGCTGTCAGGACAACATTTATGGACACTTAAGATAATAGGCACTAGATTTAAAGAATAGAAACCTGTTGACAGGGTATTTCTATGATGGATGCTGAACTTTCAATATGCTTTTCATGATGTTTTAGTCTGTTTTATCCAACGGAGTTGCTGAAGGATCTTGTCAGAAAATGAGAAAATGAATTATTTTTTTAACTTTATTTCCTTTTGGACATCAGGTAAAATAAGATTACCTCGCTTTTTCTTGTATAATATTCTTGCAGGGAATGATTAATTCATATTATGGTCCATTTCTCTGGAAGAGAAAGTAAGAGATAGCAGTAAAGTACTCAGATTTTTTTTTTCCTCCCCTTTTCTGGATTACTGAGCATAAAGAATGGAAGTTCAATTTAGGGTAAAGTTTATAAGAAAAATACATTCCTATTGCCATTTAGAGGCACATAATATGTGTTATATACTATGCTGTTTTTTCATTTCCTGTAAAAACAGGAAGGAACATTTCAAGGAAAAATGTGCTTACAAACAAATACGACAATCTTGTCAAGGTCTGAATTATTCATACATAGGATGAAAAGTGAGTGATCTAAACCTGAAACTCTGAATAAGAGCATGAATAATTATAGTGCTATGCTGTTAAATAGCAAACGAGGGCATCAAAAGATAAATTAACAGAACAGCCTTGTTCTGGTGTGCCTATACCTTTTTATGGGCAATGAAATAACAAGGTTCACAAAATATTATGCAGCCCTCAGGAGTAGGTTTACTAGATTTTTCTTCAAAATCTCTATTCAACTGATGTAACTTGCTCTATTAGCTGCTGTAGGGCTGAATCCTGAAAGGTCCTGAGCATGCCAGCTGCAGTTATCTAGAATTGCAAAAAGGTCAGCAGTACTGTGATTCACAGTACGTGTGCTAGCCTTCCCCCTGCATCTGACTGCAGTTTATCCCATTTGTTGCTCACCCAGGTAAGTACAAAAAACAAAGTAGATGGGAAATACTTGTTATTTTAAATTAATAATAAACATTTTAGAGAGTTCATGCGCAGCTGAATTAAACAGTGAGTTTTCTATTACTGAATTACTACAGCTGATATCAGGTAGAGGCTGTAGTTCTAAATCTGTGGTGATCTCAACTGGGTACCAGTGCACACAACTATTTTGTCTTCTGTGCATTTGGATTTCCTTCCCATGAAGAATGGTGTTTTTGAAAGGATGGTCAGTGCTCTGTCACCCTCCCAAGTATCAACCAGAACTCTTGTCCAGACCAGGGGCGCTGTCCAGGGTTCCTGGGTCTGCTGAACACAGGTACTCAAAACTGTCCTTATTAAAAGCGTACCATTTGCTGAGGTAGCAGTACTAGTATCTCTGAATGATTAACGTGGAATACATCAACTGCTTGGCCTTAAGACACTATAAACAGTAAAAAAATACAGGAACTCTGACAATTTTCCTGATGGGAATTCTGTTGAACTATTGCTTGTTCTTCAAGGCAAATATTCTTCTGCAGGTTACTTGAAAACATGATCTAAGAGAAATGTTGCTGAGCAGAATAGTTTAGAGTGAAGGTCTGTGTGTCCCCTCCCTGTCCCTAAAATTATTCCTCCTGAGGTCCATTATCTTTGAATCTTTAGCCATAAATCCTCCCAGAAAGTGAATGTCAAGGATTTTTTCTTTTTTTGAGAAATGGTTGATTTTAATCACATCAGTTTTAGTTCATAGTAAACTGTTTTTTAGAAGGAATAATTTCAGTTAAATTATCAGCATTATGGTTGAGGTTTTTTGTAAAATGGCATGTAGCAGGTAGTGATTCCTCTAAAATATCACCTTGATTGTATTTCTTTCAAGCTTTTAAATGATTTTCATGAACATTGTAACAGCAAGTGAAACAAGCCAAACCAAAATGTCTCTCTCCAGGAAGTATGTAGGTGTATGCCATCCTGGATTGATGATAATCTACTGCATTTTAAGAATCAAGCAACACATAGGGCACAGAGCGATCTGTATGCTTTTTTGTTCACCCTTTGTGCATGGTCGAGAAAATGTGCACAAGAAAGATTTTTTTTTTTTCAATGACAATTGAAGCTCATAATGTAGTGGTTTGTTTTTTCTTTCTAATTTCATATTTTGAAACTTGGGAAGGTAATTATTTAGCAGAACCTTAACCTGTAGTCATTTTGTGACTGAAAACTAGATTGTAACAGAGAAGGGGGAGAAGAGAGCTCTTTTTCTTGCTACTATGACCTTAGACTTTCTCCTTGTAGGCAGAAGTTGCAAGCGGTGGAGTTAAAAGTAGGGAGCTGTGTCAGTTTTAAAAAAATTAATGAATGTGATTTATATTGTGAAGGGATTGAGGAGATTTAGTGTAACTCTTGATACTGGGTTTTTGGAATCCTTCAAAATAGAAGTTATTTTTTAAAGTGTAAGAAGAAATAAACAACTTGAAAATTTGTTAAGCCATTTTCAATGGCATAGAAAATGGCATTTGTTACAAAGCAGTATGTCATGGTGATTAAAAATTCTTATTACACCTGGGCATTTTCTCTGCCTAACTGGCATGGATCCAAACCTGGAGTGCTGGGACACAATGCCCAGGTGTGGTTTAGGGAAAGAGGAGTCCAGGACTTTGCAGTTGGCAATTGGATTTGGCCACCGTGTTTCTAAGGGAAGGGTGATTGGCTGTTTGAATGGAAGTATCCCAGCCAGATGCAGTGGGGATGTGGAGTGCATAGGGGCTCATCTTGTTTGCTGTATCCCTCTTGTATTTATTGTTTTGGGACATCAGGGGCTTGCCTGGTATATTTTGGGTGACTTCCAATCTGCCTTTCTGCTTTACGTCCTGCTCCTGTGATTTTGCGTATCCCCCCAGTAGAACAGAAGATCTGTCAGAAGTCCATCCCAGGCAGGAGTGAATGGGGGCATGTGTTAGGAGTGCATCAGTTTGAAATTCTTCGTGCAGAGGAGAACCAGAGGGGAAAGCCTTTGTCAGAGTGACAGAATTAAGGACAGGCTTGAGTTCACACCAGTATTCCAGATTTCCTGCATCCACTCCAGGAATTATGACTACTGAGGGCTGTCAGAAGCGTCTTTTTTACCATTCTCCATGTACAATTTAGACTTTGCCCTGGAATATTTGATAACAGCAACCAATACACTTCTACATGCATGTTTTCAGTAATGCAAAAGATGACTTCTTTTATGCAAAATAGTATACAAAACACAAAGCAAATGTTACCGACTTGCTTTTACATTTAGCTTAATAGAAGGAAATCTCCAGAGAAAGGTGCAATATTGCTTTCCTAGTAATATACTAAATTATTTTACTCTGGTTGCAATGGTCTGTGGTTTCATGTTGCATTAATTCTCACGTTTGCTTGTTTCTAAAAAAAATTACTAAAATGAAGAAAAAAAAATGCAGTTGCTGGGCCATCAAGAAAACTCCATGCACTTTTCTGACAAAAGATTCTGAATGTACTGTGGTGTATCCTTCAGGGAAAGTGGGTGCAGTTTTTCCTATGCTTTTCTGGAATTCTTATTAATATTAACTTATAGCAATGCATTAGAGTGGCATTACAAGGCCCAGAGCTTGTTTCAGATGCTCATGCTGCCAAGTTCAATCCATGTGTAAGTTATAGACACGATAGTTTTTCTAGGAGAAAAATACATTGCTATTTTAAGAGCACTCTTGTTTGTTTGCTTTGCTGTGCTTTTCACTTCGTGAAGCATTAACAGAAGCGAAATGTTTCATATAAAAAATTGATTGTTTTACTGGGTCTAATTAGTCCTGAATGTGAGCAGCAGTGTTTGCATTATTCTTGAATTCTGTTTTAACTGTCACAGTGGTGTGTAATTCTAGTCTGGGATTTGATATTTCCCCTTAAGAAGAAACATTAATTGGATTGAAGAGTGGCTTTTTGCTACCAAGCTACAGTTTGAGGGCTTTCCAGTATCAGTCCTTCATTTACAATAGCGTTTGATAGGTTTCAAAAGGCCTTGCAGTACTTTGAAGACTGACCCTTTTTTCAAATTGTAGGCAAGGATTCCACTAGGCTTTAAAAATGAGCTGGTTTTAAAAATGGACTTGTCTTCAAGTCTCCGTGATTCTTGAAGGATTATTTTGTGGTTTTATTTTCTGTGTGTGTTTTTTGGGATTTCTTCCAATTAATTGTTCCTTATAAATTATTTTCTGAAATATTTAGCTCACATCATGCTCAAGCTGAACAGAATATATATGCTCTGGAATAAATGGTTTAAATATTAATCCTTAGGGAATACAATGGGAAGGGAAATGCCTCTGCCACTCAATTTGCAGCATAGCATGAAACAGTCAGTTACAAAGGTGAAGATCCTGACTTCGTATATAAGCTATTATCAGTCAGATGTAAGTTGTGGATAATCATCTCCTATAAATCCCACCATTACAAGTCATGCCATTGTAAGTCACTGTACAGAATACTTGCAATCTGATTGTGAATCTGTTTTTTTTCAAGTCCTACTATTCATTTCAGATTATTTAATTTTCCTCAAGGTATCACTCTCTTGCCAAAGGGAGTGTTGAAGATGGTGATAGAGAGTAACAGTTCTTCAAATATTGCATTTAAGCCTGATGTCTTATTATCTCTCAGTAGTTTTGGAGGATTTGTGCTCCATAACCTTTTTATAAACTATTTTTGCATCAGATGCTATAATATGAGATTGCTAATCTGAGATGACTTTGCTCAGGGTTCCAAAAGCCTGTAAGCAGGTACTGGAAGTGGTGAGTGTACATTTGGTAAGTGTTGTGGTAGAGCCCCTCAGCAGCTAACTAAAAACTACCTGGTGCTGCAGAGCATCATCTGCATTTATTTGTATTATTAGGCATTGCACAGCTCTGGCCCAAAAAGCCCAGAACTGAAGTATGTAGGGTGACTGAAGAACTTTATTGCTCTTTTCACATACAGTGCAAAAGAGGGTTGGATAGAGATTGAATTATTTACTCAAGGTCACAATGTTGTCTACAGCAGAGCTGGAAATGAGTCTAGATTTCCTAAGGGCTGGTGAGAAAGTAAGAATGCTGTTTGACAGAAAAATTCATTGTTTTGACATTAGTTTCCTTTGTAATGAGTGAGGGAAAACAGTTGATCAGAAATTCTTATGGGTGAGGAAAAAAGACAAAGTTTAAGATTTGGAGAAACATAATAAAATAAAATAGGCAGGAAAAAAAAGGGAAGCATATCAGAGCATTTTTATGGAAAGGGGAAAAACCAAAGTAATTTTTTCTCTGCATGGTTTAGGTCCTTAAACTTTAAATAAGTTCCAATTAGAGAACACTGGTCTTTTCTTTATGCTTGTGATCCAGAACTCTATTTTAGAACTTAGACATAGTGACTTTTTTTTTTTTTTTTTTTTTTTTTTTTTTTTTTTTTTTTTTTTTTTTTTTTTTGGCATGAGAGGGAAAGGGAAATGAGGAAAAGGTAGACCTTGGCAAAAAGTTTCATTTGACAGAAAATGGATGTCTTCCCAAAATGTTCCTGACTACCTTCATTCAAGAATCCTAGGTCATCTCAGTCCTGTTCATTACTGCATTACACTGCTTTTGGACAAAAATCTTTATATTCCAGAGGGGGCTTGGATGCAGAATGAAAATTTAACTCATATCTGTCATCTGTGTTGGAGAAGAGTTTCATTAAGTTGCACTAAACATGGGAAAATCTGGATTTTTTCAGACATATATGTTTTAAAGGCGTGAAAATTCATATACATATTCTAAGTATATTTATTACTGCCATTTAATACTAAATTTGCAGGGGATGATACTAAAAGACCTATTTTAATGATAAAGTTACCGTTTATTTTATAATTAATGGGTATAGTTCTTTATAATCCTTCCTTTGCTGATATCAGTAACTTTCATATTTTCCTGGTTGTCCTGGTGGCTATACAGTAGTTATGGACATAAGGATAAGGAGTTTTAGGGATATGTTGCAAGTAACAAGATTCTGGTTCCATTTCTTATTATCTAAGAGGAACTCAGTTTTTGGAATTTTCATGGTGTTCTTCCACAGACCTCTGACTAGGTGAGCATTAGTTTTTGATTGACCCAGTAAATTTTATGCTACTAACCTTGACTCATGAATGTGAGGGAGAAAGTCACAGATCTTGGCTGATTCCTGTGTCAGCAACTTGTCAGTAGTAGGAGATTTATGTTCTCAAGTTTGTTATTTCAGCTACCAGGTTATGCTCACTCCAAAAGAAGGTGAGCAGGTTGGTTCCCTAAATGGTGAAATAATTCATCCTGCTATTTGTTACTATTTTGTATCACTGGTGTTTATTGCAGAAAGCTTGATTAAATTGAGTGCATCTGGTCTTGGGGGAAACAGAATATTCTTTAGGCAATAGCATGTAGGCATTTATCTGAGATGGTCTTAAAGGACCAGAAACTTAAAATACTGTCATTCCTGCTAGTTCAAGTTGCATTTTTGGACTCAACAAACCAAATGTTAATCTTCCATCAATAATAATTCTGTCTTGGGGAAATTTAATTTTCTTCCTCCTTTTTAGAAAATGAAAAAGTTTCACAGGGATCAGAGTAGGCTGTAAAACAAGAAGAGTGTAATGAAGATCAATCCTATCCTCTTAGCATTACTATTTGTAATTGGACTTGAATTAAATGTGTCAAATCTGTGTTCCAGGGTATCACATCAGTAATAGATACTTCAGCTGCTGTACTTCTCTCCTAAAGCTAAAAATATAATCCAAATAATCTTGACTCAGTGGTCACAATTCACCCTATGATGTTGACATGTGAAAAAGGAACAGAATGTGCACTTGTAAATCACTTTAATCATCTATCTAAATCACCAGTCATTGATTTCCTCTAGGTCCAAACAGGTCAGTTTCCCATATCTTTGAGAATATTTGGTCATGTTTTTCTTGAGATTCGTTTAATTTTTCCCTGTTACTTCAGCCTCTGCTCTCAATCTTTTTCTTACATTTGAAGTACCTCAATAGCCTGGAAATGTGTTGTTTTTATTTATCACATCATTATTCTCTTCAAAGGATTGTTTGCCTCAAGTCTCATTCTGATTTTTTGCTAGTTTATTTTCAGATTCCAGCAGGTATTTTGTAATAGCAAGTACACATCACATATCTATAGCTGGCTTTGCTTTTTATTTGATCTGTCTAGAAAATGGAATGACTGACCATCTCAGACAGAAATTTCTCTCCAGAATATATTTCACTTTAAGGCCATATATTTGTATCTCTAAAATCATCTACCTAAAATCTTGGCACTGAAGAAACTAGTGGTTTGCCAAGAAGGTGATCAGTAGAAGTGTTGCAGAGCTGCTATGTGCATATTAATGGAACACCAGACAGTGAAGCAGTGGATATTTCTGGGTTCTAGTACAACGTTGCTGCATTGGTGTCAGTTTTCTCAGTGTATCAGTGGCATTTCTATCTATAAGTATGCTGCCCTAAGTCCTTCTAGCGTTTGATGCTGTTTCCTTACTGTCATTTTAATACCTTACTTTGCATTAAAGGATTGATACAGGCTTTATATTTTGATAATCCCTGTTAGAAAAACACTATTCCAGACTAGTCATCATTCTCCCTTTTCTTTTGCCTAGTTTGTGATTTTCATAGACTCATTGCAAATTTCTGCTCATGTAAATAAGAACATTGACATTTCTTTTACCTTGTAAGAGGGCTGATGTTCTCAGTAGCTGCTCTACTCTTTCATACTGCTTGTGTCTGACCTCATGGCCTCTTTTTGCGATCTGCATTTTGCTATGATTTGGAAAAAAATGTCATTCACTGCCAACTCACAACCTGTGTGCTGGAATTTAAAGGGCTTTGATGGGTTCCTTTCTGAAACTGCCGTGCACTGGACTATAATTCACAATGACTTCCTCTTCCATAGGTCCTTTCAGTATTTAGTACTCTTTCTTGGAATGTAGACAATATACCAGAAAATACCAAATTCATTGTAAGCTCTGTCTTCCCAAAGGACCATTAAAAAAATATTGCTTTTCTCTTCTGACTGATGTGCCAGTATTTGGATCGAGCATTTAGGATCTTAAGTGAACCTGTTAGAAGGGATCTCATCACAGGCAGTATCTCAGGCTCTCCTGAAAGCCTTGCTCTTTTGGATCCTAATTCTGTTGAGGCACATTTAGGATATTTTTTCACTGAACCCACTCAACAGTGCCTCCATTCTTAAAAAATGAGACTGAAATGTGCATCTCAAGGATGGATCCCCACTAAAGGCTGTATGGTTAATTATAATAATGATGGCTCACTACGGCAGTTACATTTGTAAATGAGTTGATTTTCCAAAGATAAATATTCCAAGCCTTTGAACACAAAAGGAAGTATTTGTGTTTTGGAAGAATTACCCCTAGGGGGGCTTCTGTTAATTTTAATGATTTCTAAGGTGTTAGCCCTGTCACTGGTTTCAGTGCTGCTTAAGAATCTAAAATAGCAGACTGTACTCTTTTCTTTGTGCTCTCATTGCCCCCTCTCTGGTTTTTCATTTCCAATGAATCTGGCAGTGTGACTTATTTGGTATCATCTAACAGTGCCCAGTTTCAGGTACTTCCAAATGCCAGTTGCCAAGGAGCACAACCGTTCAGGGGGCAAAGAACTGTAGGGCTGGGCAACTTCCTGTGCTGAAACTGAGAGTGGTTGAGGTCGTGCCATATTAAAGTGAGGCAGAAAATCAGTTTATATAGGACTTTCAGCTAGGCACCTCTGAGAATAGCAGCTTGTCAGCAATGACACAGCATTCTTTCTAGCTGTAGTACAGAAAGAGAAAAGGGACACCTTCAATGGTTAAGCTCTTTGGCATGGGAAAACAGCAAGGAATGTTGAAAACAGCAAGCAGCTAAATACTAGCTGGATAAATTGCACTTTTCTGGTGATGATTTTGCAGTTGTTCATTCTTGTCTTTGCCTTTACTTTTCATAGAAAATAATTTTTTTAAATAATACTTATTTGTCTCATCTGCCTCTCTCTTTCCATCTACAATTAACAAATTTCCCTTTCTTTTCTGGCTTCTCCTTCTTTACTTATAGAAAGTTGTTTGATGTCATTCAATCTTGTCATAAACATTCTTATACTGTTGGGGTAAGTATAAGGTACATCTAAAGATATAGAAAAAAAAAAAAACAGAGAGGTTTGTACAGTCTGCTGTGAGAACATTAGGGCACAAGTCGTCTTTGATCTACGTTGTGCTGTATTGATTTAACTTTTAGTCCACTAATTAATATTATAACTGTTTGGCCTTTAGTACATAGTCTTTGAAATCAAGTCTACTATTTCAGCTTCTTTTTTTTATTTATTTATAGGAAAAGGCTTTGTTTCTTAAGGAATATTCCAGAGCAAGAGCAGCCACAGTAGAGTTATGCTGTCATAATCAAAAACGTTATTAATTCTGGTACAGTTTGTGCTGGTAATATGTCTAGAAATAAAAGTTTTTAGATTTTTTTAATGTTTAAATGTAACCATTATTTGAAATATTTAGCAGTTTCTTGTTTTCCCCCACCCAAATACCTCTCTCTGAAATGTTACTGAGGGTTTGAATATAAAAGCCTGTCAGTTGCTGATACTGTGCAGTAGCTGCAGCTTAGTGACAGTGATGATAGCGTGGGTGAAATGACATTCCTTCTGCAGTGGTGGAAACCCTCAAACTGTCTACACATGGACACAGAGACCCATGGTGTAACTCTTTGACCAGCAGTGGAACTCTGGGCCATGAGGGATTACTCCCAGAGTTTCTGTGGTAGACAGCTTTTCTCCCCATGAAGAGGAAGATCTCACTTTTCCCTGCACAGAGCCATTCCGTATGTTACAATGGTACCTTGAGTTAATCAAGTGCTATTTGCACAATGGTGAGTGAGCTTGGATTATTAAGCTTCCCATGTTTGATCTGTTTCCTTTTTCAGTAAATAGCAAAACTTCCAATGACTCCAATGAGGATAAGATTAAGCTTTTACTGTATTTCACATATTTGCATAATAAAATGGTGGTTCTTGCAAATATTTTCAATGGCAATTTCAGGTACTGAAATATCAGCTCTGTTCAGTGCAATTCTGAAATTGACTTTAGCTGTTTTCCATGTTTCTTAGAGGATGAACTGAGGCATTTGTAGTTTTCAAGGCAAGACATTTCACACTGTCCTCAAAAAAGGATGCTCGATGAGAAGTAAAAAAACTGGGGTGAAATGGGGAAAATGTTTTATGTAATAGATTCAGCCAGGTGATCAACGATGTTATTAGTGTGACTTAATATAGAGAGCAGCAAAAAAGTCTTCATAGGTTTCAGCCTTTTCTGATTTATGTAGTATTAAAGGATGCCAAGCTGGCAGTGTTTGAATGCAGAAGCCTTCCTGTCTATTTATGGTCTTTTAGGGGATGAAGCCTAATAATAAGCTCAGAGGACTTCTTGAAACAGGTTTCTTATAGTCAGGTGGAAAGCAAGGGAGAAAGACTACATTAATGATGAGGATTAGAGGCAGAGCAGTTCTGAAATAACAGCTTTGGACTGGGGAGAACCAGCATGCTAAAATTTTCAGGTTTGCCTCATTGACGGTTGGGCCGGAATAAATGAGATTTTGATTTCATGCTGAAGAATTTGTTTCAGAGGAAGTCAGGGAACCCACTTGCTGTTGGTCAGGCACTAGACGTTTTTCTTTTAAATGCATCCTTGTTCTGTGGTTTATATAACTGTCAGTGAGTTTTAGATTAGCCTTTGTTCTCCAGAGGGAAATGTTTTTAAACAGTAGTCAGTGTAATTAAGTATTTTGCAGGTGTTAGGCACAATTTCTGTTTGTTTATTGTAGTAAACCCTATGTAAATTTATACAACAGAAGTGACACTGAATATGGGATTAGAAGAGCTGAGTTCAGCTTTGTCGCATGGGTCATGAATTCAAGTGAAAGAATGCACACCTGTGTTTTAGTGGTGCCTTGCCACCTAGGACGAGCCATATGGTTGATAAAGTGTTATGGAACAAACTAGGTGGCATGCCACAGCTGAGAGCTAGGCTTGCCCTTCACTGCTCAGTGTGGCATATGCCACAAGATGCTGCATTTTATTGCTTTACAATGCTGATCAGGTGTATTTATTGGAGCTATTTTAAAAGCCTGAAGCATTAGAATTCTGTATGAGCAAAAACAAATTATTCCAGGCAAACAGTGTGAGGTACTAGATTACCCTGAACAAAGTTACCATACTGGAGGTTACATTTCAGTTAAATGCAGGAAGTGTGACTTAGAAAGATAAGTAACATTTTTAGTCATCATCATTTTGAGTAATCTAAATGTTTGTTTCTTGGTCAAACTATGGAAAAATGCTAAACCAACCAAGCATACAGCACCCCCCCCCGACTATGTCACCCAAAACTTGAAACAGCTACTGACTGTCATGTAGGGGAAGCACTAAAAAGCATACTCTCTGTTTCATTATTAGGATAGATCAATAATCTTAACTCTTTCACTTGAACTTCAGCAATTGATCAAGTTGTTTCTTAGCTATGAAAATTGTGGTCTGATTTTCCAAAAGGAATGGAGACTGTTAGACCTGTCACAGATTTTTTTTTTACGTGTAGGAGCTCAATTGTGTTTTATAACTCTGAAGTCTAATTATTCAATACTGGACTACTCTCCCTTCAGTGCACAGCAACCACTCCAGCTGGCTAGTGCTAAAAATTTTAAGCAGCCACTTGTAAGTATAACAAATCACTTTACAGTATATACAGCATGATTTACTGTATTTTGCCAATGTCTGGTGTTTACTTTGTGAAACAGACACCCAAATCATAACACTTGTTTGAAAGTCATGAGTTTTTTAAAATAACAGGAGAGAAAAGGGGTAATATTTCTTTGGGAACTGACACATTTAGCATTTTTTCAGTGAATTAGGACATCAAACAAACCACCAAGCCAGATGCTAACGATACAACTATGCAAGACATCAACATGGGTAAAGAGTTTTTGATTTTTTTATTTGTGGGAGCTGGTGCAACCTGAATGTATGTGACTGTGAAAAATCAAGTACCTCTTTAGATCAGGAAGTTAAAGAGGACTTGAAGCTTAATACTTCCGTTCTTGGTGGAAACTCCTTTTTAGCAAGTTGTCAGTGAAAACCTGAAATACTCATGGGACACTAAATTTATGCAGCCTAGTGTAACCAGTTCTAGTGCTATCCCATCATATGAAATTTTATTTATGTTCAAATGGAAATATGTTTTTCATACCTTAGGAATACATGGATGCCTCCAACTGAATAATTCAGTTTGGATTAAGAGTAGAATATTTCAAGGAAGTTTCCTGATCAGCCCTGACTCTGCTGCTTGTTTATTATTCTGGAGTGGTTTAGGAGTCCAAGTAACACATTCTTTCTGAATTAACTGAGCTGGAGGATGTGTTTCTGGAATTCCACCAATGCAATCAAACTGCTAGTGGGCATTTAATCCACAGAGATAGTAACCTAAAGTCAGCCCAAGGTTAGACTCCTTAAACCAATATATTCAATCTTCAATGGCAACTCTCCATTCTGCACGTGTGCTCTGAGGGCAGTGCACTGCTTGCTACCAAACTCATAGTTAAAGGCCCAGTATGAATGAGCAGAGTGCAGTATGTGCTGTGAGTAGGTCTCCAAGTGGCTGGAGCATTCAGACTAGATCCTCAGTCTGGCCTTTTGATGTGCAGTGCAGGTGGTAATGTTTTGTTACTAATGTCAGTAATCTGTAATCTGCCAGTAAGTTTCTAGAGAGCTTAACGCCAGCTGCTTGATGTGTCTCCTTGCACCAACGTTTTCTGAAAAGACTCTAAATTAAATATTTTTTTCTGATATTTGATACAAAGGAGAATTGGGTTTTCATTTCTGTGATGTCAATGTGCCTGGAAAAGACCATTTTTTTTGACTTAATATGTGCTTAGAAGCTCTTAATAAATAAGGTCAAATTGAGGTAACTATTTGCATGGGAAGTTGAAAAGTTTATTTGCTTTACTAGAGGAGACATAGTAAATAGTGTTGGTAAATATTTTATTGATTTTTTGTCTCAGGTATATTATGATAAAGTTTTAAAGCATAAGAACATGTGGTGAAAGCCTCATTTTCCAAAAACGAGTTACTGATCTTATATGCACATGATAGAATTTCCTGACATTAAGATACGCATTGCTCAGCTAAAGGAAGAAGTATGGTTTGAAGCTGTAAGGCCAAAAAATGTCTTGTGCTTTGTGGGGGAGTTTGTTTGTTTGTACATCTGCAGGGGGTGTTTTGTTGTTGTTGTTTTGGGTTTTTTTTTAATTGTGGTGACATGGGCTCACCACTGAAATGGCAATGAGGGTGGATGAATGGGATATTCTTACAAAGCCAAATCTAGTAATCCTGTAAGCCTCTGCAAAACATATATTTAGAACATATATAATTTATACATAAAGATAGAGAGAACATACGTAATGTAGCAGGAAAGGCCCAGATAATGTGACTCTCTGACACTTTTTCAGTGCTGAGTGGGAATGTTTTTTCATGCTGTTTTAGGTGTTGCACAGGATTCATCTAGAAATTCTATTTTTGGTTTGGTGTAGTGTACATGCATGTCTATACATAGCATGTAGTACAATGTAGGTGCTCAAATTACCTCAGGTAAGACGGGCAAAACATAGAGGTTAAACAGTGTAAAACGTCACTAAACTAATTAGCCCCACTTCTGCAAGATCTGAACACAGGAAGAAAAATCTGGAAGTATAGTCTCAGTCACAGTGAAGCATAAGGATGAATCATTGCTTTGTTAAAGTTAACTGTGTTAAAGTTAACCAATGTTAAGTGGTAATGATAGGCTGTATCACATCTTTGCAAGTTTCGTTAATGACTTAATTAGCCAACCCTAAATAAAACAAAAAAGCTTGACACTTTTAATGCATTTTGAAATGCATCAAGTTATTGAATGATAAAGCAATTGACAAAGGAGAGGCAGGGAATGTTCTTACTATGTTTGCAATGTATCCTCATTTTACTTTATCATTTTAAAGCTCTCCTTGCTGCTTTATTATTGAATAAGTTCTTCTCTTAATTAAATAAGTCATATAATCAGGACAAACAGCTGTTCACTAGAGTGACCTAATTAAGGGGATCTTACTGCTTTTCTGATTTGTGTTACTAATAATGTTTATTAAATGCTCTTTGAATGCTTCCCAAATAAATGATGTTTCTCTTACTTCTACAGTCATTGAAAAATAGGGCACGCAGATAGGAAGGTGTGTGATGTGAGTACTGGACCATTTCTAAATACAAATAAAGCCTGACAAATTAGGTTAACAGCTGATTATCCCAATGAGTATCATAAATCTGCAGGATGTTGCAGGAAGTTAGACTATGGCTGGAAGTGCTGCTAAAATGTCACCAAAAGAACCACGTGAAGCCATCCTTTGCTGTAGGTCAATGGTTTAGGCTGGAACAATGCAGGATGGAAGTTGTTACCGGTGGCAGAGATCCATCATTATTCCTATGAGGAGTATAAGCTGTTAGACCCGTGACAGCATAGGAAGTTGTCTTTATTACTGTTACATTTAGTCATGAGTTTGTGTGAGATATTCCTCTCAGCAGAGTTCTGCCAAAATTTTTAGATTTTAGTTAGATAATTTGCTTGCAAATCAGGTTCAGGTGTCTGGAGGGAGGGAAGCTTAGGCTGGGTATGAGAGGCTATAGTACAGCTGTGTGCTGCAATGCTGGCCATGCTGGAGTGACAAGGTGTAGGCTGGCCTCTGCAGGGTGAAGGCAATGTGCTCCCAGCTGAATCATTGCAGACAGAGATATGTAAGCAATAAAAAGGACTAAACATTTGACTTTCTCAGAATAAGATGTATGGCAGGTCACCAGTGACCAATTGGAAAATCACAGTTTATTCCTTTAAAAATGTACTATGAAGCCGTCTTCAGAAGTAATAGATCACATTCATATCTTCCACTGTACTTTCTCTTCCTCATGAAATCCTCTTTATTCCTTACAGCAGTTTCCTTAAGATTTGTTCCAGACTTTTTTTTTTCTTTTTTTTTTTTAATCCTTATGAGGGAATCTCAGAGTCTTTTCTCGTAGCTATTCCCATCCTTCTAACAGAGGAACTCTGCTGAAACCATGTTTCCTTTAAGATGGTGTAGACAATCCATTCAGGAGTGATGGTTGGTCCTTCTAGCTCAATTAAAGAAAAACAAGTTGATAAATTGAAGCCCAATCTGTCAACATTTTAACAAAAAAGTGCCTACCAAGTAAATTTTCTCTCTTTCCAAACCCTTTTACAATTTTTCAATGACAGTTTTACACAATGACATTTTCTTGGGAACTGGAATATGATTAGTTTAATGAAATGTAGAAATGGGATGCTTCCAGCAATGCTGATTAAGGGGGAAGAGGAGATGATGAGTATTCTGTTGTATATAACATTTCTGGTTTGAAAATATGTGTGAAAATGGTTATGCTAAAAATGGAGAATTACATTTTTAGTTGGGATAAATTATATTGGCTCTGTTAAATTCAGTAGAGTTATGCTGATTGAACCAAAGTGAGCCTGGCCCTGAAATAGATGACTTCTCCATGACTTGCACTGTGGCTCCAAAAACCATTAGCCTCTTCTTAAGTTTGATTATTTGTTTCTATATCTAGGAGCAATACTTTGTTGGACACTCTAAATTTTGTGTAACTGCAAAGTTGTAATTGTTGGGAAAGGTCGAAAAACAGTCAGAAAGCCAGCCAGTCATGTTTGCAGGGTGAGTTCTTAGATCTGGAGGAAACTGATTGGCTTAAAGTTTGCATAATCAAATGGAAACAGAATGGGGCTTTTTTGGGGTGGCAGGAGGAGAGAAAGAATTGAGACAGGGGAGAGAAGCTTCCTGAAGAATATCTGGATTTTGGAGACAAGATAAAGTTGGATTTCTGTTATTTAGTAGAGTTCCCAGGTCCCTATATGTGGGGTTAAGGAAACATTATATCTCCTTCAGCTGGAGAAAATGGAGATTTGGACAAATACACTAGGATCCTAACAGTGAAGAATTGTGTAAGAATTTTTTGGAATATGAACTTTTTTTTTTTCCTTTCATGAGGAGAATTGCATTTTAATTTTATTCCAGGAATCTTATTTGATTTGTAAAAACATAATAGTTTTAACGTGGTTCTTTCCAATAGTGTTTGTAATGATTTCTTTTGCATCATGGTAATTGTCCTAGCAATGAAAAAGATTTTCAAATGCTTTACAGTGCACAGCCAAACAACATGTAATTGAATGCAACTGTCATTGAAACAGACTGTTTTTCTGACCTGTTGTTTTACTGTGAACATGATGTTTATTTACCACCTTCATTATTGCAGCATTAGCATATAGAGAAGCTGTGCCTATCATCATGTACTTTCCTAACAGATGGCTACTAAGTTCTTGAAGGCTTTTTTGTGCTGCTATAAATATCCCATATTGGCACAAAGTTTCCTTCCTCAATGTGAGGTATGATTGACCAGTTGAAATAGATTAATCTGCCTCTCCTCTGGCTTTTGAGCTTGTTTTGTACTGCAGCAAACCAGGTTTTGAGTCTAATTTTACAAAATGATCAGAGCTGGTTTTGCTAATAACAAGGTGTGGAAAGTTCCATTTAGTTGCATAATCTCTGAGCAAACAGTTCAGGTTGTAGCAACAACTGAAGATGGCATTTCTGCCAGGAAAGGTGCAAAAAAACATCCTTTGTGTCTGCTCTGCCATAATTGTCCTCTACAGGCGTTGCAGTCTCGGGATTTCAATTCTTCCTTTTCCAGTCTCTGAGGCTGTGAGAATTTCCCTAGTCAGCTCTGTGAAAAGCTGAGCCTCCCCCCATTCTGATACAGACCGATGGCTTGCCAATTCCTGTCTGTTGCTGTAAGTCACGTTTTGTGCATTAATGCTGAGTGTACAGGTGAGGAGGTTCATTACTGAGCTGTTAACGAGCTCCACATCGTTCTTTGTGTGTGAGCTCAATATTCAGTGATCACCTTTCCCAATGAGGTCTGGTTTCTTTTGGAGGTTTTTTTAGCTGTAAGATACGTGTATGAGCAATCTGCAAAGAGGAAAATACACACTTTAGGTCAGTATTGGATGGCTATAATCTTGGGCAGTTTTTCTTAAATGCTTAAAATAACATAAACCTCAACATTTATTAAAATTAAATAATTGGAATTAAAATTTTGCAGAGATAAAAGGGAAAGTCTTTTCAGTGTAATTCAGTGCTTTGTTATCCAGAAGTACAGCATATTTTTTGTTCTGATTGCCATTGAGTTTTTTAATTGGCATTGATTGCCTCTCAGCTTTGGTAAAGGGTATCTTGGAATTTTAAAATGCCAGCCTTTATTTGGGTTCTGTGCCCTATGTTTTATTGAATACTACCATGAAGCCTTGGTCCGTGGTCTTTCAGTTATTATGCTCTTCTCTGAGCCTTGGGGAACTGTTTTCTTCCCAATTTCAGTTAGCCTACCATGGCCTTTAGAAAAAAGTATTTCTATCTCAGGTTGTTCTGCTTAAAACATTTTTTTTTTGTGGTTCTAAATATCCCTCTGCATGGACTTGGGTGATTCCTTATGCCTTATTTAATCTTCCTGAGGGGTAGCTTATATCTAGAAGGTAATTGTAGAACCTGAATGGGTAAAATAGACCATGCAGACTATGTCTATAATATTAGCTGAAAAAAAAAATTGGTCTAGGAAAGTGTATGCAATATGCTGTCTGCTGTGCTTCAGTTTTTGTAATGGCTTTGGAAGCAATCCATACTGGTTTTTATTTTCACAATGATTTTCTGATACAGTTTCAATCATACGTGAATTCTTTCTTTTCTCTGTGCTTCCTGTTTATCTTTTGTTCCATCTATTGTTCCTTTCCACTGTCTGCTTATTTATAACGTGGTCTTTCAGAAGCTGAAAATGATTGTCTAAACTGGGCATTGAGTTTCTACATCTTGTTCCTGGCTACTTCCGACTCATCTATCAACTTTTCAAACCAATAAGTGTTTCCTTTGTGTTTTGGTCTCTTTTGGAGAGGCAGTGCTTGACTCTTTCTTTATACTTATACTATAGTTTCTTTCTCATAGAAATAAGAGAATGATTATTCCATTGTGTATGATTAAATAATTGCACTGAATACTTATTTCTCTATGCTAATATTAAAACAGTATTACAATAAAATAATATATAAAGCCACATTAATACTGGACAGCATTTGAAATCTAAGCACTGAACACTTTCTCATTTTAAATTTTCATCTTTGGACAGAAACCAAGTGTCAAAACTCTCATAAATAAAAATTCAGAAATATGTCAAGAGTCATGATACCAGTGTTTGGAAATTTACCTGTAACTAGGTACTACTAGACATTTGTTTTAGTAAGTAATTAGCACTTTGCTAATTTTCTTTTTCCAATTTAATTGTCTCTGAATGTAAACAATTACTAGGTTCATTACTTTCCCTTTGGAGAATACTGAAGGAAGAAAATCTTGGCTTAGGAGGACTTAATCAGAAAGAGTTTCTAAGCATATGTATTCAAATCCAACTGTTTCTGTGTGATTTAATGATTCAGTTCTTCAGTCATCAAACAAACCATCATTCCTTCACTGGAGTCACTTCATTGTGTAAAGCTTAGTGTATTTGTAATATGTTTGTATTTGGAATTTGCAAGTGTACTCTTCAGTTGGCGCTTCCTGGGCTTTGGATTTAGGGTGATATGCATCACAGAAATATGCTCTGTATGATGAGAAGCGAAGAGTGTGTAGTGCTGTATTTCTCTGTGAAGAACCAGTTATGACCACGGTGGTAAATATCAGGTTGTCCTGCTTACAGAGTTCATTGACAAAACAGAATAGTGAAATGAAGGAAGTGGGAAAGAGAGAAAGGTATGAATGCATTGTGGCAAAAAGGAGTTCTAAGAAGAAGCAGATGTAGTTAACAATGGAAGAGTTAATAATGGAGCAAGCAGTTTTGGCCACCCTCTGACAGGGCACCTATTTCTCATTGCAGGCTTAAGCCTAATTTTGTTGAATAAATCTGGCCCCTAGCTTTTGGAATAAAAGTCTAGGGCAGCTTTTTAGTGCTCTGGAAAAAAAGGCAAGCTAGGTTTGTGCCTGGAAATGTTTGTAGAACAAGAAGTCAATTATAAAATACTTAAACCTTTACTGTAACAAAATCTTCTGGTAATTGTTCCTTCTCAAGAATCTTTATTTACCCTGTTTCTTGGAATTCACAGTTATTTGCCATTCTAGGAGAATCTCTTTAGAAAAGTGATCACAAAATGAGCTTACTATATTCTTCCCCTTTTGTTGCTAAGTAAGCCATAGAGTATTTCTAGAAAGGACCCCAATTCATATAGGAGAGCTTGAAAGAAATGAATCTTGGCAGTTGGTTCTAATGTCATTAATGAAATAGATCTTTCATATTTCAATTGCTTATGAGTCCTAATCATCATGACTTCTTTTTTTTTTTACTCTGACAATCATGAACAGCTTGTGATTCACCATTATAAAACTAATGTCTTCCAGCAATAGCAACATGACTGTAGACTTAGTCTGAGGTGGGAATCCTGCCAAAAATAATTGCAGTTTTTGCATTATCTGCAGGGTCACCATTGTATTTGGAAATACAGTCCCTTCTTTTCCCTTCTGCTCCTAAAAGAGAGAAAAAACCCCATGAAAATTGCAAGAATTTGTCTTCAGACAAAGTCTAAATGCTTATTTGTAGCATGTTTTTATTATGTAGCATAGGTGCCTACCCACCTGCTTTTAGTGGAATTTCACAGAGAAAAGCACAACACTGAGGTTCTTCTGTGTGACATTGTGACACTGATCACTGCTGATGAAAATTTATTTTTACCTGGATTATAGTTGATCCTGATTTTTCTGGTTGACCCAGATGTGTGTTATGTCCATACTTGAAGATTTGTGTTAGAGAGATTTTATCTGACACTGAGGGAGCCATGGTTGAATTAAATGGAAGCAAATATTGTATCTGTTTGGCAGGTTTCATATTAATTTAAAAAATGTAAAATGTTTTTGCTTTTACCATATTATTTGTTGGGATTTTTTACCCTTGTGTGTGTGTAATTCAGCTTCTAAACTGCAGCTTCTCTAGGTACTTAGAACTGCAGTGACTTGACTTTCCCAGTTGGTGGTGATGCTTTTTACTTGTCTTTCACTTGTGTAGGAGAGGATATCAAAATTCCAGTTTTACCAGCCTTCCTCAGAAGAAGACACATGTATGTAAGGACTGATGATTTATCAGGTGTAGAGACTGTTAAACGGAGAGTTGTTCACTGTGTTAATCCAAGAGTGCTGTATTTAAGTAAGTTGTAATGAGAGGTGGTATGAGTTTGTGCCTTGTCAGGGAGGATGCTCAGTTTGAAAGAATAGCACTTTTCTTCTGAAGAGAGTGGAGTGGGTGCATGTTTGTGTCACTGAAGAGGTACAGAGGAGCACAGGTCAGTAGTATTTACAGGTCTGTGCTGTGAGTGGAAGGTGGGATAACACCTTTTACCCTGTCATGGGTTAACCCTACCAGCTGCAAAGCACTCACAGCCACTCACTCTCCCCTCTGTCCCCAACGTGCAGAGAAGAAAAAAAGGAAGAGCAAAAGTGAGAAAACTCATGGGTCAAGGTAAAGGTCTCCAGTGTCAGGAAGGTGAGGAAGGGTGGATGGTGATTCTGAAAAGGCATCACCTATGGTTTTCAAATTTTCTGGTTGTTAGCTGCAGAGCAGGGAGCATTATTCCATCTATGCCTAAAATCACTGACTGGTGATGGAAGAAAAGCAATGTGACAAGAGAAATGCATCCCTGGTGTTGGCAGTAGTGACATAAAACATTTTTGTTTTTCAGTGGTCCTTTGATGAGACTGTTGTTGTATTTGTCACCTTATATGCAGTATTAAAATGGTTTAATACAGAAGGTCACAGTAGTGTGCAAGTAACAGTCTTTCCAAGATTCTCACCTGGGAATCCAGAAGTAAACTGATGCTGTGTTTTTATGTGCATATTTGAAGGTGAGTTATGAGGCATTAATGCCTTTATTGTAGCAAGTTCAGATGGTATTTGCCTTTGCTGCACATGGGAAGCAATCATTCATGAATGTGTGGGGAGGTGGTGAGTTGGTTTTGCCTCAGTGAGAGCATAATGATGTGGAATAGAACAAGTAGTTCCAGTAACTTAAACAGTAAAGCTATTCAGAAATTTCACAGCCTTTTTCAGAAATCTTTGTTCAACATGACACAGCTGCCCAGAGACAGGGCTCCGATGGGAACATGCTGCCACACAGGTGTCAGGCTGGAGGGGGGAGCCTGCTCTGACCAGTACTGACCAGCAGCAGGGAGCACTCCTGTGGGAGGTGTGCCTCAGGAGGGGAACTCCTCTGTGCTCACTGACAGAGTTCTGGGAGCTGAGTGGGTTGAGGAGTAACTGGGAGAGTAAGAGAGAGAGAGACTAAAAGCTCCCTGCTTTCCCTGACACAGGCTGGACAGGCAGACTGGATACATGGCACAGAGGATTCCCTTTCCTCTCTCTGCCTGGTTGAACACAGTAGAGGGCAATGGTGACAGGTTCCTGCCTGGTGTAGCTGGTGTGTCTCCTCTGTGACTGCCCCACCTTCCCAGGTGCCCTCCCGTAACAGGTATGAGACTCCGCAAGTGAAACTGAGCACTAACAAGGACAGTGGTTCACCCAGCATGGAGGTGTTGCTGGGGCTGGCCTACTCTCTGCATCAAAACTGCTTCCATAAAGAAAAAAGATGTGTCATTTCCATAGGAGAGTGCCCTCTGAAGGGAACAGAAGGCACCTTATGCCAACCAGCCCTTCCTCCTTGGGGCTTGGGTTTAAGACATAAAGAGAAAGCCTCCTGCCTCGAATACTGCCTTTGATTGATTATCCTTGATTGATATTTTTCATGTAGGCAGTAATGAGGTTGCAACAAGAAATCTGAGCAAGTCCCTGAACACTCTTCCAAGTCCCTGAAATTTCTCTAAGAGCATCCAAGAAACTTCAGGGACTTGGGACAACTGGTTGAGGGATCAGGAGCACAAGTGGCATTTTCCTCTATTCTTCCAGGTGCAGAGAAAATGAGGGAAGTGACAAGAAAACAGCAAGCCAGTAGATCAATACCTGGCTCTAAGCCTGATGTCATAAGTAGAAATTTAATTTTGGGGGTTTGTTTTTGGTCATGGATCAGTTGACTTGACATCAAGTCTGTTAGGACTGTGGAGGCCCCATTGTCTGGAAATTAGTGAAGGTGACACCCATATATAAGAGTTGGAAGTTTGGCCTGTCCAAACCTTGGTGGTGGGGAAGGTCATCTTGAATGCTGTCACAAGGCACATGCAGGTCAAACACTTGATCATACCCAGCTGGCACAGATTTGTGAAAGGCAGGTTCTGCTTGTCCAGCCTGTTCTCCTTCGATGTCAAGACAACCTGCTTGGTGGATGAGGGAAAGGCTGTGAATCTTGTCTACCTGGCTTTAGTAAAGCCTTTGACACCATTTTCTGCAGCATTCTCCTGGAGAAACTGACTGCTTATGGCTTGGAGGAGTAAAAAGCTGGCTGGATGGTCAGCCTAGAGAGCAGTGATGAGTGGAGTTCTATCCAGCTGGCAGCCAGTCACAAGTGGTGTCTCCCAGGACACAGTGTTGAGGCCAGCCCTGTCTGATGTATTTATCAACCATCTGGATGAGAGGATCAAGTGCACCCTCAGTCAGTTTGCAGAGGACACCAAGTTGGGTGGTGTCTTGATCTGCTGGAAGGCTCTGCAGAGGGATCTGGACAGGCTGGATTGATGGGCTGAGGCCAATTGTATGAGGTTCAACAAAGCCAAATTCCAGGTCCTGCACTTGGATCACAACAACCCCATGTAGCACTACAGGCTGGGGGAAGAGCAACTGGAAAGCTGCCCAGTGGAAAAGGAGCTGGGGGTGCTGATCAACACCAGGTGGACATGAGCCAGCTGTGCCCAGGTGGCCAAGAAGGCCGATGGCATCCTGGCCTGGATCAGCAATAGTGTGGCCAGCAGCACCAGGCAGTGGTTGTCTCCCTGTACTTGGCACTGGTGAGGCTGCACCTCAAATCCTGTGTTCAGTTCTGGGCCTCTCAATACAGGAAGGACATTGAGGTGCTGGAGAGAGTCCAGAGAAGGGCAGTGGAGCTGGGGAAGGGTCTGGAGCACAAGTCTTGTGGGGACCAGTTGTGGGAGCTGGGGATATTTGGTGTGGAGCAAAGGAGGCTCAGGGGAGACCTTACCACTCTCTCCAGCTGCCTGGAAGGAGGGTGTAGCAGTGTGGAAAAGTTGGTCTCCTCTCAGAAAACAAGCAATAAAAGAGGAAATGGCCTCAAGTTAGGATAGGGGATATTTAGACTGGATATTTGGAAAAATTTCTTCATGGGAGGGTTTGGGAAGCATTGGAACAATTATCCCAGGGAAGCTGGTGAGTAACTATTGGGATCTTTAAATGATGTTGAGATGTCACACCTGGGGACATGGTTTAATGATGGACTTTGCAGTGCCGAGTTAATGGTTGGACTCTAATATTAAAGGTCTTTTCCACTCAAAATAGTTCTATGATTCTGTAATGATTTGTACTTAGAATGGAAAAGGTTTGACCATCTTGTACTCTAGCCCTGTAAAACCTGCAGCATCCTTTTATAAAGAGGTGTTACTCATCAGGTTTTTTAATCACTTGTATTTTCTCACCTGAGGCAAAATTCTGACCTAATTAAAGTTAATAGGTGAAAACTTAAAACTGGCAGACTCAGAATTTCGCTCATCTTGTTTAGGTGCTTTTAATTGAAGTATAGGAATAATTAGGGCATGAAAGATGAGTGGTAGCATAGATGCATAGGCAAAGTCATGAAAAGAAGTTAGCAATGAGTAGTAACAGGCATTAAGGGGTAATATTTCTTTTAAAAAGGGAAACACAATTCTAAAAATAAAGATACAATAACTTTGGAAGATAAAAATATATTATTAGTTCAAATTTAGGAAATTCTAAAAATAAACCAACTTATTTTTTCGCCCTTATATGAATTATATGCAAGGATTATTGCACTAAATGGCTGGACAAAATTAGCATCAATTACATGGTGATTTCTATCTATAAGCAGGTCAGGTGTCTCTAGAAGGATGTGTCTTGTTCAAGGTGACTCTGCAAACCAAAGAATGCATAAGTGATAAGTGCAAATTAATCAGAGATTAATATTTTGTTATTGTACCCTGGGTTTAGAACCTAGGCACTAGTATACCCTGCAGTCTCAAAGAAAAGAGTACCCCAGAAGAACCAGCTCTTTTGCACAGGCTGTCCTGGTCAGTCGCATTCATCTTGAATGTGAATTGTCTCCACTGATAAAAAGTGAATGATCAGCATGTTATTTACACCTATGAGGTTATTCTTCCTGCAACATGACCGCAGGTGTCATCCAGAAGGACCGGCTTTTGCTGAGTCCTACAAACTGGAAATTAAAATAATGCTTTGATACAGGAGGGTCATTTTAAAGCAAATGGACTTCTTACTGCTCTTGATAGATTTGGGTTCAGTTTTGGCTTTGTGTTTCCACTAAAGAATTTTGCAAAAAGCTCAGTGAGTCTTGACCTCAGAGGCAGTTTATTTGTAACATGACAAAACATTATCTATTTCCATAATGCTATGTGTGGTCATGAGGTCTCATTTTTTTGAGTTGAAACTGCCACTGATGTCTGTTATCACTGTTCTTTACAACTTAAATAGAATTTAAGAGTAAGTTGGTGAGTTTTATCATCTAGGAGTGTGCACCACATATCTGATACTTTACATTTTGTTGTTTAGTGTAAGTTTTATATTACTGATTGATAGTACTAACATAATTTGTTAGTACTACTCCATAGCAGAGTATTACTTTTTTTTGCCTGGTATATATGTGATCAGACACTTTTCAGAAACACATTTCTCATAAATATATACATTATAGAATTTTCAATAAAAAAATTTAAATAAATTCTCCCACTAATTTTCTGTCTTTCTTCTTTCTAGTCTGCTCCCAGTTTTCAAGAGGAGTCTTTGCTATTTTTGGATTCTATGACAAGAAGTCTGTAAATACCATAACATCATTCTGTGGAACTCTTCATGTCTCCTTCATAACTCCCAGCTTCCCAACAGATGGAACACATCCCTTTGTCATTCAGATGAGACCTGACCTCAAGGGAGCTCTTCTTAGCTTGATCGAATACTATCAGTGGACCAAGTTTGCATATCTGTATGACAGTGACAGAGGTAAGGTGTGGTACTTTGAACCTGCACCCTGTTTGGCAGGTGTGTCTTGTTGAAATCTGGAATTCATGTTAGATAAGTAAATAACGGAAGAAATACTTACCTGCAACAAGTGTAATTGAATCAAGTGTCTCTTGAATTTAGAAATGAGTTTTTGGGACAGAAATAAATCGTTTAAATGAGAATGAAATTATTATGGTATGCATTAATAGAATTGCAACTGTTAAGCACTGTGAGATTAGTCACATGCTGTAAACCAGTTTCAATGTAAAGTTTTTTTCTTTTTTTGTTTAAGAAATATCTAAGGAGAAAGAAAATCTGGACACAAGGGCTATCTGACTCCACTTATGCAAAATCTGTAGCTGGGCACGAAGCAAGCAATAAATCTTGGATGCAGTCAGTCGCTGCTTCTTTGGAGACTGCTTTTGGTATTGAGTTCCTCACCTCTGTTGAGCTTAGATTTTACTGTTGATAAACACGAACCCATTGCGTAGGATCCATTAACTCCACCATACAGCCTTCTCATGCCCTTTTATGGCCATAGTAGTAATAATATAACAGTTTATGAACTTGAAAATGTCACTGGCAAATTGTGGTATGTCAGTTAGTTTTCTGAGAAGCAGCAGCTTTATCCAGAAAAGGTGGGGGTGTTGATTGCTTTTTCTGGAATTCCATTATTATCATTCCATTTTAAGGTTGTCCTCACCTAAGGTTGTCCTTGACTAACTTTCTTCTATTCTTACCTGCTCCTGTTCCCTTTAAAGAGGCTATTTTGTAGCTTGTCTGCATGTTCAATGGTCAGAATTAAATATTAAATGCATTTTTAATTACAAAATGCTAATAGAGTTAAAGCATGGTTATACCACTCCCTGGTTTGTTGAGTAGTGGGGTGACTTTAAATTTCCTGTGTTCTGATACCATTTTACACATGATGTTCAGAAGCTGAAGGGGTCTCCTCAAGAGAGTTCTGTATCACTTTGGTAAGCACTCAAGTTAGAAGAACTAATCCTGGTGTAATGTCAAAAGGTAATGTGACATGGAACAATGAAATCTAAGCTCATGTCTCTGGCAGTTCCTTTTCAAATCCACAGTAGAATCAGAAACATTCACTGTCTGTTTAGAAAGGACAGATGTAAAACTACTTTCTTAGCCAGTACTCTGTCAATCATCAGGCAGTGGGCAGAATGTGACCTGCATGTGATTTATATTTAGGAAATACTGAAAAACACCTAGTTCTTGTGAGCTGCGCTGTCTGGATCTGGCCAGGAATAACAGCATGAGATTGTTCTTTTTAGCCACCCTTTGGTTATTCTTTTTCCTCACCTGTTGGTTTTATTTGTGCAAGGCACCCCAGTAATAACAAGCTCCAAGGCATGAAGATCCTTGTGGAGTAAATTGTTATTGTTGCTCCTCAGAGCTCCCCACAGATTTCATGAGGTCAGCCTGCAGAGTCAAGCAGTTCATGGCCAGCTACGTTGACATCAAATCCCAGATACACAAGTCCACAGTTCTTTTAGGCACTTTTGCCTGTTCATGTAGTGACAGTGATGTGTAAGCAATTATATAGAATTGAAGATGTTTCCACCTTCAGGAGTGAGATAAAAAAGGCAGAGAGACTTACTCTTCATGGAATCTATGAAGGCTAATAAGAATTAATTTGATGACTTATTCCTAAAGAATTATTTATTGCTAGTGTTATTAGAGTACCTCTGTGGTTAGGGACTGACTGGCTGAAGTACAGGCAAATTTCCTGTATTCTTGTCCGTAAAGACTGAGGCCATTCAGTATGTATGTGCCCAAGTGTATCTTAATACACTAGTTATGTTCATGTAATGTCGAGTAGTGTCCTTTACCATCCTTACCTCCTCTCTGCCATTACTAACAGTGAGTTTTGGAAAAAGTAGTAGCATTATTGTAAGATTCCATCTGTAAAAGAATTGCAAAGTTGTTCAGCCTCTCTTCTGTTTTCCTTTTCAAAGCTCACTGCTTTTAAAGCTTGTTTCATGATAACCAAAAGAGGTTCAGGACATGAGTTTCCCAAGCAGAAGTGCTTCTGCAGCTTAAAGAAATAACAACTAAAATTTCTGGAGCTTTCTCCTCTGCAAAGTCTCCTACTTTTGTTGCTACTCTACAGAAAATTTCCCTTTCACAGAAGTGTTCCTGCAAATGCTTTCTGTTTGGTTGTTTTTGTTTTGTTTGGTGATGTTGCAGTGTGTTACTGCTATCAGAATAAACTAAGCTCTGTGGGGATGACAAATCTGCCACCTTGCCCACCAAAGAAGAAAGCAAGGAATCCAGGCAGCCATTTGATATCTCTGCAGAGAGTACTTCAAGAAAAGAGAAACCCTAGGGAAAACAGATGATCAGGGGAGTGAAATATAGGAACCCTTTGCAATGGGTAATATTAGCATTAACAGTCCTTATTAATTTGTGCCTAGTTGAGGTTGTTTAACTCAGAGGAAATCTAGACAGGTTGGAGGACCTGAAATCTGCTGAAAGAGATTTGAAACAATTATTCAGAGTAAATATGTTTCAGTTTGGCTGATCTTCTTTAAAAATTTTAATTCATCATTTCAAGCAGTATTTTGAGGTTTAAATATATTTTAGTGGTTTTTTTAGTGTTTTAAGATGCTCCCTGGATTTCTCAATTTGCTTACATTACTAATCTTTCCCTTTTAACACAAGTTCTCAGATTCATCTTTAGCATTTGAAATAGTTTGTGTGTACCAGTGGACTGTAGTTATCTGTGATTTTAAAATAAATGTTCATTACATGACATACAAAACTTAATATTAGTCTTTATTAAAGAGACTTGGAAAACCAGAATTATATAAGATAATAATTCAATTTATGCTTTTGGAAGCCTGCCATTTTCTACCTCTGCTGATGACCAGTCTTGTGTAATGCTGTATGTCATTACCATTTTCACTGGTGAAGCTGAATTGCTAAACACTGACCAATCTTAATTTAATATTATACCTACAGACTGTGAGACAAATTAATTCTTAGTGCTCTCCTTCTATGTTTATGGGCTGTTATTTCTTGTGAGACTTGTAACTGAAGCTCCCTTTACATACCACATCAGAATTTGTCTCAAAGAAATGATTCCTGATGTTTGGTGGTTTCAGGAGAGAAGAATATGCAAAAATGTCAATTCACTCGTAAGGAAGTCTAATTGTTTGTTTGTTTGTTTGTTTCCTATAATAGTATCTGGTATCCCTAAAACTTCTCTCTAGAATCATGTAGAATTCTCTGGTAGGAATTGAAACATGGTAAGTCTCATTCTTGTACTGCTGGAAATCATTAAAGTTGTACTTTTTGTATAGCAGGAATTAATTTCCAGCTACAGTATTTTCATGTTTCTCTACTACATTAGTTCATCCCTAAAAAGTAAAATCTGTCAAGTAAAGTCTTCATTGGTTTTACAGCACATTGTAAGCAGTTGCATCTGAACAAACATTACAGCTTCCTATCAGGAACTTGCCAAAAGTACAAGATGGAAGCAAACTTCTCTACACTGCTTGTAGGTGTTAGCATTGAGCCTGCTTATCTATATGGAGAAATAGTTCTCAGCACATCCTTCATAATCAGGGACATGAGTGTAGGCAACAGAAATAGTAAATCCATTACCATCACTGCAGTACAGGGGAATTCTGCCATAGACTTCAGTGAGATCTGGGTTTAAATACAGTACTGATCAAGTGCTGGGAATAAAAGCTGTTCAATAGCTTTTGTTTAGGCAGCTGATCCTTTAATAAGGCTGATCCTTTTTTAATAAGCCACTGATCCTTTTGCTCTAATTGGATCACTCCTCTCCTAGCAGCTCTCTTTCCCACTGTGTGGATTTCCAGCAGTGGATCAGTGAAACCAGCAAAATCCAGTTCTGAAGAGGGTTGAGCCAAACCCAAAGGCTGTACTTAGGAGGCTTTACCTTGCAGTGGGGCAAATGGAAATTTCATGCAATAATGATTGGGACCACATATATCTTACTTTCTGACTTCTACCTACTAATGACAGGTCAAACAAGTTACAGGAGATCTTAAGTAAGTGATCTCACAAATCTCATTGTAGAAGCTTGTTAATTCCTGGAACTTTGTCAGTCGTATCTTCTGTTTTCCCTTGTGCTTCACTAGGCTTATCAACATTGCAAGCTGTGCTGGATTCTGCTGCTGAAAAGAAGTGGCAAGTGACTGCTATCAATGTAGGAAATATTAACAATGAGAGAAAAGATGAAACTTACCGTTCATTGTTTCAAGATCTAGAGGTAAAAAAGGAAAGACGAGTGATTTTGGACTGTGAACGCGATAAAGTCAACGACATTGTTGATCAGGTTTGCTCTTCTCCTTTCTTCAGTGACAGCAGTTAGCAGTATTCTATAAGTAAATATAATGAGTTCATTTGTTTTGATGGTATTTTTGTGCTTATTATGAATCATTTGACAGTGACCAGTTTGTATGGAGGACTACATATGTGCCAGGCAGAAAGTGAACATGCAAATCCTATAATCCCTTCATTTGCTCAAAGGCAAGATAATTCTATCTGGATGATCCTGTATAGTTTTCTGTCCTGTTATTTAAAATAAAAACAGTAATTTACAAAATACATTGTTCAGGCTATTTCACAACCTAAGTAGTATACTGCATTATACATAGTTGATACAGTATTATATCTGGTCCACTATAGGTAGTTATGTATAAGGATTAGTTCTTTTTACACTTAGAAAGTATTTTTCCCTCTAATGCATTTTGTGAGAATCTTTTATGTCTTGGTAAGACTGTATCAACAGCTTCTCTTCCTCATTTAATGCCCTTTGAAATTTGTGTTTTGAAGCTCTTCGTCTTTTGTACTTTTTCCTTGCTTGTCTCTTCATTTTGTGTCACTATTAAAGTGTGTTAGCCAAAACTGGATACTGTTCTTCATAGCTAAGGGCCTCTGAGCTTTAAAAAGAACAGCAAAATCTGTCTTGTCTCCACCCATGCAAATTATTTGCCAAAATTACTTCTTAAAAAAATTTCTTTTTAGCAACATTATCACAGTGCTCTGATTCAAATTACTGCATTACTTTGAAATCCACCATTTCAGTCCTAGTGCCTAGGAAGGTCTTATTGGCTCTGTACCTTACTACTTTTCCTGCATGCAGAGCACAATGGAAAATTGTAAGGATAGTTCCCTGTTGGCTTGAGCTTCATCATGTGAGACTGCACAGCATCAGTAGGGATGTATCATCAGAGTATGAATGTATTTGTTTGAAGGTTTTTTGAAGGGCTTGTTATTTTGGTCTTTGTTTTGAAGGTCGTTATATTTTGAAGAGGCTCAGACAATGAGCAGTGTCCTTAATGGAGTACATTCTGTTTGTGTGTTTTGTTTGGAATTCATATCCATGAACTGTTTTTATAATTTTCAAGACAAATTTGAATTTGATCCTGTTCTCAAGAACATTTGACCTCCTCTGAGAGTGTGATCTCTCTATCATCTGCAGATTTTCAAAATCTGACTTACCAGTGTCAAAAAATTTACAGTGTAGAGCAATGTTTGACATAAGGAGTCCTTATAGGTACTCTTCAATTGGTTCTGTGTGGCTTTTCAAACGGTTCTTTACTTACCTTACCGTGACTTTTTTGTCCTGTCCATGTCTCTTGTGATTTTCCAATGATATCCTACAGAACAATCACCTTTTCAGACTCAAAATATGTCACATCTGCTATTTCCTGATTATCAGGCTAGAGAAAAGAAAGATACTGCTTTGACATATTTCAATCTTGACAAGGCTATCTTTAGCGTTTATCTTACTATCCTATACATTCTTTTTAAAATAAGTATGTAATATGCATTATAATCTCTGATATGAAACTTTGGCCGACTGTAATTTTCTTCAGTTTTACCTTTTAGCCACTTTTTATAGACAAGAACCCTCTTTACCCTTCAATTACCACTCATTTTTACAGTCTTTGTTTCATAATCGACCTATTTTTGTCTTTGTCTGTTTCTTATTTTGATTGCAGTTCTGGGATATTTTTCTTGCCCTAATTGCACTTTGATAGATTCCGCCTTTTTTAGATGCTTAGAGTTTCTCAGCTTATCCCCACAGACTTGTGCTACTGCTTAAGCATACAGATGGCTAAGCTTTTGTTTCTGCTGTTTTGATTTGTAAGTCACTGAAGAATCCTAGATAACCAAATCAGCCCCACAGGTCAGTTAATATAAGTCTAGTTCATTGTTCTCCTCTAAATAATTTACTGCTATGCCCTGGAAAATGTTCTCTTAAGCTGTTCTCAGCTGTCCCTTGTGGGTTTAGTCTTGGAATTCTCTTCACAAGATAGCCTAGTTAATTCTGGACTTTGGTCTCTTTTTTAAGCCCTTACACTAGCCTTATCCTTACACTCAGTAATTTCCCATCCTTATATTTAAACTCACTTTCAATTTCTCAAAAAGCCTACAAGAAAGTCTAAGTCACTGATTCTCTGTTAAATCTCTCCATCTCTCAAAATGAAGTGCTGAACAATGGATTTCTTGGCCTGTGAGTATCCGTTGAGTGTGTTCTTCTGATATTCTTTTCTAATAGCAGCGTACTTTAGGTCTTGTTTTGCTGCCAGCTTTATTTTTTTAAAAATTATTTTAATTCCCACCCTGAAAAAAACCCTCAGAAATTTCCTCCATTTGATGAGGATGCCTAAAGTAGACACATCATATCAGTATCCCTTTTTCTGTGTATTTATACAGCAAGAAACACAACAAGCTTTCTGTTAGGCAAATTCTCCTTGAATACCAAACTACTATTTGTGTGCTCGATACGTAAAGGAACAATTTCTTCTTTTTTTTCCTTGCTTTCTTGATTTTTTGAAGAAATCTTTCATTTTTGTGCTTTGATTTGTCCTGCAAATATTTTAATCTGAGGTGACATCCTCAGGTTCACTCAGTTACGCTTTGTAGCCCTTGGATCTTTGTGTAGACACAACATGTATTTGCCAAGTCGCTTCAACATTCTTGTTTTTTGTCTCATGTTGTAGTTTTTCTTCCAGATTTCAACGATTCATGTAAGCTGAAAAATATTTCAGTTCCCTAGCTCTCCTTAGACTAGTTTATATTCCTCTTCTCTGATCTGGCAGGTCTGTGTTACCATGCTCTTCATTATATCACTTCTGTCTCTTCTCAGCCAGCTTCCTTTGCAGAATCTCATTTCACCCTGATAACACCCTTTGGGCAACTCTGTAATTACTGCCACTGCTTGTCTATTCCCTCTAGAGAAGATCCTCTAAACTACTGAATAGCTTCTGTGTGCACGGCTCCTTCATCATGGCTCTTGGTACTACCACTGAATTTTCTCAGTTTTACCTGGCAGCATCCTTAGTGTTCATACAGACAAGAGGCAAGTTTTAGCAAGCTGGGTTAATAAAAGAGTACCCAGTGGCAGCTAGAGGAGAGCTTCTAAACATTGATCCAAAGGCTTGCACTACTGCTTGTCTTCTCAGATACCAATGATGAAGAAATATTTCATACAGAAGAACTAATCTATTTGGTCTAACTGAACTTTCTTTGGAAGCAGCAGCTATGTAAGAAGTACATCTGAAAATAGTTGTTAAACCTCTTAGTAAGTATTTAGTTTTAAGTAGTCTGATACAAGTAATTGTTTTAGGATACTTAAGTTCATATATCATATATATATTGACCTCAAAAGAGGAACAATTTAATTATTTCCATGGCTTATGTAATGTGATCCCTCTCAGTCTCAAACTCCAGTAATGTAAACTCAGTGATAAAACTGCTTTCAATTATATTCTGTAACTTCATTAAACCAAGTTTTGGAATGTTGTTCACTAGTACCCTGATACAAGTTTCAGGATACCTAGTCTGTATATTTTAGTTATATGTTAAATGAGAAAATCATTGAGTCATCCTCTCTGAATTTAAGTTCATTGTTCTCATTGTTTAAAATATGGAATAAACCTCTAGACTTCTCTTATCTGCAGATCCTTCCTCTGTGGAGGAAGCTGGCTGAGAAGTGCTTAGCTTCAAAATGCAAACTTTCCCATGCAGACATAGTCTTAATTAGGCATATTTGGGAGAAGAGTCCGTGCTACAGGTCTGCCAGCAGGGACTGTTGAGAAACCACCAGCTGGCTTGAGGGAAATTATGAGGAAGACTTAGGGCAATAAACAATTTGAACTTTACAAGGCATCCTCATAATTCATTAGTGTCAGTGGGCAGAATCTAGCAGGAGTCCGTGAGGCACAGTGTTTCTAATGCATGATGCCAGCTCTCTGCTGGCCGGGTTGTGCCTTTAATACTCAGCACAGTAATTAATATTCAGCTCCTGTGTCTGGAGGGATTCTCCCTCTTGGGACTTGGACTTCAACATGGCTAGTTTCTACCAGCAAAGAGTATGTTCAGTGGTGCATTAGGTAAAAGAAAGGATAAAGCATCACACAAACTTAGTATTGTGTACCATATCTCTTAACTAGCTTTTACATCATACTGGATTTTGTATCCTTCAAGTCTTTGTATACCAGGTGAACATTCTCCATTGTGGTGGTATTTCTTCTTTTTTACAGGTTATCACAATTGGTAAACATGTTAAAGGATACCACTATATCATTGCAAATCTGGTAAGCATTCTTAGTATTAAAAATACCTGTATTGCTCATTTGACTGTTTATGGAACCACAACAACTAGTGTTTTGTTTTGAACGCATTTTAGAAAACAGAAAAAAGCTGGAGATCTTTATCCTTGCTAAATGAATGCATGCATTGAGATTATATTTGTTTATTGGCTGATTTTTTTCAGGGTTTAAATGCCTCTTATTATATTCCCATCAATGGGAATGAAGCCTGCTCAGCACCTACAATAGAACTGCTCTTTTTCTATATACTTTAGAAAAAGAGGATATGTAAATAAAAGAATAACTTTCTGCATCATAGGATGACACATTCATTCAGCAAGGTGATGATTGCTCTCTCACAATTTTTAAACTATTTAAGAATCACGGTTCTCATTTTTCATTCTGCTAGACTAGTGAGTCTCAGATTTATGCATTTCATCCCTCAGATTGGCTGGATAATCAGTTTGAATTCATGTTTTTTTGAACATAGTTGATCAGAGAGTATAACTAATAGTGTTCATGCAGGGAAAGTTCAGAAAACTCACTAAATTCTGTCAAGGTAATATTTTTGAAGTTCTGTCTAAAGGTGAAGGGCCATTTTACTGATATTAAAGTCTATAAACACTTACTGAAGCTAGGGCAACTAATCCAATTGGTTTTTTGTGATAGGCGAAGCAAATTCTGCATGCTCAAATCTCAGTTACCCTGTTCAAGAAAAGGGTTTTGGGGGCTGTATAGTGTGAGTGCCACCAAGCCATTTTTTTCATCATTCATTCTTGAACTGTCATAGTGTTTGATATAAATTCCAGCAGAGCCCAGAGTGCCCCAATTGACACCGTCTTCCATAGTCCTTTGAGGAGCCTGAGGAAACAGAAGGACCATGGTGTGACTCGGGCACCTGAGGCATAACCCCTGTCTCCTCCCAGCCTTTGATGAGAACACTTCTCCCTCCAGGCAGGCAGTGCTCTGAAGAGTCATGTGGGTGCCACAGTGTGAAGGAGCCTGATGCTTTAAAGGCCTCTTTAAAAGCTGAACACTGGGTTTTTCATTCTTGTGTCTTAATAACTAATTTTTGGATAAAGAAGTTGAGGTGCTGATACTCATAAAGCAGACATAAAAGTCTTACAAAATGTGAAAAATGGTCTGTTAGACATCCGTGGTTTGCATTGCAAATGTTGGATAAACAGTATTTTGAGTCTTAAGGGAAATATTAGAAAATGTACTCAGTGGATTTCATTATGTTAACTGCTTGCTATTTTAGCCATTGCTTTAAATTTTTTAACAGTAAGTCCATAAGATCTAAAAATCACTGAATCTTGTGTTTTAAAGCTGTTTAATATTAGGTGTAAAGTGTTTATGGTAATGATTTTAAAAAATTGTTTTTCTCTGTCAGAAAGAAAACTTATCTAGCATTTGAATCATATCTCATCTACACTGAATCCACCCACTTTCTTCTTTATGGACTGTAGTCCAAATATTCTCCCCCAGTCTGATCCGTCATTCAAGAAATTGATCTGTTTTGAGAATAAAATGATGCTGATAGATGGAGAAGAGGTTTGAATATACAATGAATGTTCCTGTTCAACTGTCAAGTTACATGATCCGTGTCTGTATTAGCAGGCAACAACACATGAGGATCATTAATAGGCAATAATTAAAGAGCATCTAGTGTATCAATTGTAGCAACTTATGATAATGTGGTTTGAAGTTGCTGCTTCTTTTTGTATTCACTCACAACATTCATTTATAATGAAGTGTCTGACATCATTATTTCATATAAATACATTTGTATGGTTATTTGGATGATGTTAAATCACCAAACACAGAAAACAGAACACAACTGTAAGAGTGAGAAGTAGTTCTCTATGTCAGAGGGAGGAGGCAGTGGAGATGATAAGTCCTTCCACATGCTTTAGAGCTCTTAAAAAAAGAGGATATAGCTGTGGCTGTAAGTATTCCTGCCTAAAACTTGCTTGCCTGTTACTCCTGTCCAGTGTTTCCTTTCTCATTTAAGTGGTCCCCTGAAAGTAACAGGATGTTTAGGAAGTTTGGATGGCAAGGACAGGTCCACTCAGCCCTTGCTGTCTATAAAAGTGTTTATCTAGTGGGCAGCAAGAAGCATTGCTGGCTGATGGAGTTGATGACTTAATCCTGGCAGCCCAGGATTTCAATTGGATCCAGTTTGAGGAAAATGTTGGCTTACTCTTCTGCAGTAGAGGTCGTATGGTAACTCTTCCCTCTTATACACTATTGACAGAACTGCCAAAACTGTTGAAATAACAGACATAATTTTTTCTGTGCCCAGGGATTTACTGATGGAGATTTGTCAAAAATTCAGTTTGGAGGAGCTAATGTCTCAGGATTTCAGATAGTTGACTATGATGATCCTCTGGTGTCAAAATTTATACAACGTTGGTCAACACTGGAGGAGAAAGAATATCCTGGTGCACACACTAGTACAATCAAGGTATGTCTTATATTTGTTTTAACTGCACTAGAGGTACAGGAAGGGAAGGGTTTGGAATAGAAATGCAAGAGACAGTGAAAGCCCTTGAAAATCAACAGTGCCAACACAATTTTGTATTTCTCAGGGGTACTTTTAACATTCTCTGTCATAGGATTGATTGAGTAAAGATGCTACACTCTTAAAACTGTTCAAGACAATTTTTTTCTTGTGTCACTGTAAATATGTGCCTGGCAGCTTGTTAGGTAATTGGTTTAGATATGATGATAGATTAACTATATCTACTGACTATTTTTGATTTTTCTCTTTTTTTTCTTTTAATGTTTCTCTTTCTCTGTATTTTGAAATGTTTAAAGAAAAATATTAATCATGCTTCTGGGGAGCACAGCACTTCTTTGATGTAACATAATATCCCAAATAAATGGTTAGACAGTTCCTTTGAGACAGATGCCTGAGTCCTACAAGACTTACAAAATTAAATGCTATGCCTGACATACAGAGTCGTGGTCTGATTTCAGGCCTGCATGGTGATGTGACACTGGACAAGTGGTTTAGCTTTTTTACCTCAGTTTTACTTCTGGATAAGACTAGGATAATAGTACCTTCTTACTTTCCCTAACCATCATGAGGATCAACTAATGGCTGCAAAATATTAAAAAGAATAATTCAATTTTAATGCTGGATAATTTTTTGTTTTAGGTAATACAATCAGAAATTTTAATAGGAACTTGTTCTTAAATAGCTCTAAAAGACAAAAAAAAAAAAGTTGCAAATGTTCTAGCCATAACTTATTTTGTGCTATAGTTTGAATATGAAGCATGTTCTTAATTTGTAATGAAATGAATATGAAGTTTCAGCATGGAAGGAAGAACCATTTTTTTAAATGCCTGGTAAAAAGTCCTTTAAAACACACAACCTTAATTTTAATTAAAAAAATATTATAGATTCCTTTTTTATGAGGCCAAGTAACTTAGTCAAAGTGATTTTTTCTGTGGTCATATTTGTATTTTAAGATCTATGAGAGAAGTAGTGAATTTCTTACTTGATGTTTGAAAAAGTAAACTGGCGTCTGTGTGAGGTCTTTAGGTACATTTATATTACAGATGTGTAGGATACGTAATACTCTCAATGAGTAGTGCTCTCATTTAGGAAAAAGGGAAGGGATGTGGCTGTGGGGAATTAATAGAATCCTTTTGTCTCTCTGACTATTGAGTGCCCAAATCTACCTACATATTTCATGTTGCAGAATCATAATCTGGAAGTAATAATAGGGAAATACAAAAAGCACATGACTTATAGTGAAGAACTCAAACTCAAACCAAGATCCAGTTTTTAGCAATGATGGAAAAAATAAATGGGTGAGACACAGTAATAAGGTCTCTGGCTTTGCTTACAGTGGGGGGAAATTTCATGTGTTAGATAACATGAAGTGGTTGCAAGGTAGTATTAAAGCACTAAAGTCTCTAACTCTGTCACAGGTATTCACATTATTTCTTCTACAATAAATCCTTTCAAGTCTAAAAATTGAAAGAGCTGAAGGAGGGTATTTGAAATATCATCTTCTTTTGAGGTTTATTTTGTTGTGGATAGGAGAAGTAAAGTAATTGAAAGACTTGTTTTCCTTAATTTCATTAATTTAGAACACATTTTAAATTCAGGTTAAAAGGCCGAACTCTCTTCCTTTTTATCTTGTTTGCTCAAGATATACTGGACTGCACTGATATTCATGCAAGAAATTGAAACCTATGTTAGATTATCAGATAATTTATAAATGTTGCAGGTATTGATGGTGAGGAAAGTGTGGATGTATATTGCAGTATTTGGTGACATTGATTGTATCAGTTACTCTATTTCTTTGTGTAGCTTTCTATTTCTTGCCCTTATACACGTATTACTTGTCATTTTTGCTTGTCATTACATGTAGAGTTAGAGCTATGTCACATTTCATTCCCATCCTTGAGGGAGCTAGAGGCAGGGCAGAATCATAGAAACCATAGAAACAGGGCAAGAACGGTCTTTGAGCAGTCAGTCACCCGGTGTGTCCTCCTCGCCTGAAGGCAGAATCAGATAAACCTGTGCACTTCCTGTGAGTAGTGATTTCACAACTTCTCCAAGCATCTATTTCAGCACTTAAATGATCTTGGTTTTGGCTTTTGTCTAACCTTAATCAACCTTTATATCACCTAGTCCGTTGCTCCTTAATATGTTTCTAATGGCTGTGAGGGGGGCTCTACTTTTTCATTGTCCTTCTGTATTTGAAAATGTCTGGCACCCTTCCTACCTTGCTTTCCTCCCTGCAAAACCAAATTATTCCTTTTTCCTTTGAATTTTCTGCTCTCAGATCCTGTTTGTCATTTTTTCTCCAGAACCTTTCTATTTGGTACCTCTTTGAAATGCCAGACTGGCTACTGCAACACATCTGAGTGCTATGCTGGGGGAATGGAAATAATAGCTTCATGTGTCTCAGACAATGCTCATTTCAAGGGGTTCTTTTGTATGAGTTTCTTTTTTCTTTTTCTTTTTTCTTCTCCTCACCACCATGACTCTAGTGAGATATATTTCTCATGGGATACATGCTAACAGCCAAACCTTTTTCTGCATTGTTTTCTTGTGCTGCTGCTGACTTAGATGGGCTCATACCATATCTGTCCACTTAATCATTACTTTTAAATGTAGGATTTCTTCATTGACTCATGCTGAATTGCATTCCTTACCTGTCCTGAATAAGCATTTCATTCCTTCTTATATTGTTATTGTAGCTGTGTTAGCCTCTGCTTCTTAGAATACTGTATAAACATCTAAGTTACTGAGCAGGTTAATGCACTGGTCTCCCACTTGTCCCTTAAGTGATCTTAAAAATAACTTTGCTCTCTTTTGATTCTGAGGTAGTTGTCCAAATTGCCAGTGCTGGTAAATAAACTTTTACTCCCAGTCCTGTGGAATCTAAGAAACTCTCACTGCAGATTCTGTATGAAACAGAGGAAGGCTGACAAAAGCCCTGCATCATCAGTATAGAAATGAGAGGTGGTTGCATGCCCCTAACAGGTAGTATTATCTCTGGGATTGCAAGTGTTCTATCATTGCAGACAAAACCATTGCAATCCTGTTGTATTATCTTCGTTTTGTAATCCAAAAGTAAGTGTACATTCATTTCACATTACAAAATGCAAGTCAATGGACTATGACTGAGCTGACAAGACATATCACAGCATCCTGAAAATAGAGAAAGATACCCTTTCTACAAAAAAAGTGTATTTGAAAGGAACATGCTCTTCAAGAAAGAAGAGCATTGCTAAAATCCCCTTCCACAGATGAGATGCCCAGAAGAGGACCTGTATCAAATTACTTTAAAAATGTATCTTTACAGTTTATAAAATATTAATTACAAAAAATTGCTGTCTTAGGACGTAGATGAGAAAAGGCACTGATCTCATTTGCTGCTGGGTTGTACTTGTACTGATAAAAGCACAAGATTTAAAGATTAAGCAGGTTGCTTAAAACAAATGCTTTGCAGACTTTTCACAGATTATTTTTACATCTTTCAAAATTATACTGATACATGATTTACTTAAGATTAAATTTAAAACATCTCTCTTGTAACAAAGGGTTACAGTTATGTTGGCAGTCTGTGCATGCAGTTCTAGAAGTGCTAATGTGTAAAACTTGAAACACAGAGTTGAGCATCTTGGCTAATTTTTTGCCAAGTAGCAAAAAGAAAAGGTCTCGTTTAATTTTATAAAGGCCTAATAATAACAAGTTGCAATTTTCTTTCTATCTGGTATTGTGTATTTACAAATATGCTGGGCTTTCTGAGCCTTAATGTTGTCCCAGACTGTTAGGATTAAGGCAAGCTTCTTGATCTTGTGGAAGGACACTGAAGGACAACACATCTCTTCGCATCCAGCTGCTCCAATTTTCTGATCTGATGAACCCTTTCTCTTGAGGGGCAGTCTGTGGTCTATTTGCCAAAAGAAGCTCAATCTGTATCTCTTGAAGGCTAGTGAGACATACAGTGTATGGCCTTTGTGTGGCAGGGTTTTGGTAGAAGGGGACCACAGGGGTGGCTTTTGTGACAAGCTTCCGGAAGCTTCCCCCATGTCCAGTGAAGCCAGTAGCAGCTGGCTCCAAGACTGACCCACTGCTGGCCAAGGCCAAGCTCATCAGAGAAGGTGATGGTGCCTCTGATAACACATTCAAGAAGAGGAAAAAGCTGCTGCACAACAACAGCCAGAGGGAGGAATGACAGTATATGAGAGAAACAGCCCTGCAGACAGTCAGTGCAGCAGAAAGGGCAGGACATGGACCAGGTGCCAGAGAAAAAATTTCCCTGCAGGGGCAGAGTGTGAGGAGTCCACCCTGGCAGGAGGAAGCAGTGGCAGAGATGGGTGCTGAACAGACTGCAACTCCCTCCCACATCCCCCTGTGCCACTGTGGGAACAGAGTATAAAGAGTTTGTGAGTGCAGTGAAGCCCAGGAAGAAGGGATAAGTGGGTTGAGATGTTTGGAGATTTTGTTTTTATTTTCTCATTATTCTACTTTGGTTTGATTGGTAATTAAATTTCTTGTAAGTTGAGTCTGTTATTCCTATTATGGTTATTGCCGAGTGATTTCTCCCTGCCCTTATCTCAACTCATGAGCCTTTCATTATATTATATATCCCTGTCCCTCTCGGGAAGGGAGTGACACAACAGCTTTGGTGGCACCTAGTGTCCAGCCAGAGCCAACCCCCCACTGAATTACCAGGCTTCAAGTAGGCATGTCCTGTGAAGGACAGCTAAGCACCCTGAGGTTGTCTCCTTTGGAGAAGAGGAGGCTGAGGAGTGATCCCATTGCCCTCTACAGCTTTCTAAGGAGGGGGAGTGGATGGTGCTGAGATCTACTCTCTGGTACCCAGTGACAAGGGGTTGTGTGGGAATGGTTCAGAGCCGCACCAGAGCAGGTTCAGACTGGACTTTTGGAAGGATTTATTTACATGTCTTTCATTTTTTAGGGCGGTCAATGACAGGAAGAGTCCTCCATGAGAGCTCGTCAATGCCCTGAGCCTTAAAGAGGCATTTGGACAATTCTGTTGAAAGCACACTTAGAGTTGGTCAGCCAGTTGTTCAGGCAGTTGGACTAGATAATCATTGTAGGTCTGTCCAACTGAAATAATCTATTCTACAAGCCACCCTACTCTGGGATAAGCTTTTCTAAGAGCAATCTAAGGCTTGAAGTGCCTGGGACAACTTCTATATGATATACAGAGAAACTATGTGCAGCATGCAGAAAAAAATTTGGGGCTGCCTGGTTGAAGACCTAATTCCTCTCAGACTCAGAGTCCCATTGTGTCAGAAGATGATAACAACCCTGGTACTCATTGCAGCTATTTTGGATAGGTGTAACTGTTTCATACTGGCACATAATGTTTCAGATGTTCTCATTTCACGACTGTATATCTGGCCTCATAATCTCTTTCCCCACTCAACCAATACATAGCTAAGATCCAAAATATCAAGGGTTTTTTAAACTCCTGATTTTGTCTTCAGTAGTTTCACATTTTCAAGTTTCTTCTTTATAGTCAAGTCATATAGTCTTTTAGGCAATTAGTGTGAAACCATAAGTCATGAGTAATGATGCTTGTAACTGAAAGAAGCTGGTTTAACTGTACTGGTGCTAATTTACCTCAAGGATGCAATACAGATAACATGCAGAAGAAGAAATATACAAATACATAGCCTACAATTATTTACCTTGCAGAAATAATTAGCATTTAGATGACTCACTTATAATAAGGAGCAAAGAAGAAAACACTGAAAACAATTATTCACACTGAAAATTCAGAAGGCAGTTTGTCTAGATATAGATGACAAAGCAAAAATGTACCATTGATGAATTAGACAATACCTTCATTTTGGGCCATGCTTCTTATTTCAGTGTGTTGGAAAATGGTTTTATAATGCAATGAATTTTAATAAGATTTATAAGAGATATTCTGTTGCACCTGCTACAGTTTTAATAGAAAAATATGATTGAATATGCCTTAATTCAAGTAGATCATAATGATTTATAAATAAGATTTTTTTTTAAAAAATAGGTCATTTTTAGTATTTATTACAAGGTTGAACCAGGAACTGATCTGGACTATTTTTGTTTTTTCCTAAGTGCCCTTATGAAACCATAGTTTTTTGAGATAGTTCTGCCTGTTTTCTATCCTTGCATTTTCATTTCCTGGGCATAAAAAAAAAAATATGCATCTAGCAGTTGGTGTCTCAGCCACCTGGTTTCACTGGGTTTTCAAATCCCAGTATTCAGTCTTCTCTATTTGAGAAAATAAATACAAAAAATGTGAGTATAAGAAATTTCAGTGTTAAACTTTTTAATAGCTTAAGGCTGTTTTGCATAAGTAGTCACTCATTCCAGTGAATAGTTGGTTTGGTCTGCGTTGGTTTTGTTTTGTTTTATTTTTTTAAGAAAACTCAATTAAGGAATGGAGCGTTTAGTCACTGAAAGCAGTGGGTGGTTTGAGGCAATATCTGTAGATTTGTCTCAGACATGCAAAAGGCCAATTGACCCAGATCCTTCAATCCTGAAAGTAAAAGTGGCTGAACTATGCTAAAGCAGACTTCAGAAAACTACAGAGCCAAGTCCTGATGTCTCTATGAAGACTGTTTCTTTGAATTTGGATGCACTTATTCTTAGTAATTACAAATTGTTAAGGATCTTCAGCCAACAAAGTGCAGTGAATTCCTCCTGCCTATTTTCCCAGGAACTCTGTGTTGCTTTTTCTCAACCAACAATTCATCTGGATATGGTGGATATAAACAGGAATTCAAGTGTTCATCAAGGTCAGACATAACCCTGGCCTCACAAAGATCAATGTCATTTAGGAGAGTAGAGCTTGATGGAGGAATGGGGCTAAGAGGAGAAGAGGGAGCCATAGACAAAGATGAAAATAGTAGCAGTAGGAGGAATGATGTCATGCTAAAAAGGGGCCAGCAAAGTGAAAAGAGGCTGTTGAAATGTGAGTGAAAGACACAGAAAAGTGCTGCAGCTCAGTGCTGGAGAGGCATCTGTGGCTGAAATTTTCTTGGGTCAGGAGAATAAGGGAGGAGAGGAAGAATACTTAAATGAGCAAGGAGAGGAGACATGCAGGTTTATTTCTGGGGCAGGTTGGGTAATAAGGACCAACTAATGCAGGTAGCTGCCCATATTACCTAGCATGGGGTGGCAGAAAAGTAAAAACCAAGTGTTTATTATTGTTTGACAATAACTATGTCTTAGTGAAATCAGCATCCTGGTAAGAATGATGTATTCAAGCCTATCAGTATTCTGCTTAGAAATTAGACTGGAGCGAACAGGAGAAAGCTTTTCATCTTGATACAACAGTTATCTTGCTGCTTATTAGGGTAGATGAAGAGTGATAATGAAAATGGGGAATTGTGGTTTAGGAATTGTGGTTTAAGTTTGTGTTTCTTTTTTTCCCTATTGTTTTAAGACTTAAATTATTAATATTAATTTTAAATGACATATTTTGAAAATTCTTAGAACACCACAGTATATATGATGAGGATTGCTGGTTGGGTTTTTTTCTCCCTCTCCCCTCCTGGAACAAAAAAAAAAAACCAAAACAAACAAAAACCAACCAAACAAAAAACCCAACAAAACAACAAACACCAAAAAAACACCAAAACTTACACTCACAAAAAAAAGGCAAAGAACTCCACACACAGTTCAGCTCTTCAAACACTCACATTAACTCTTCCAAATCCATCTCCTGGAGCGTATTTTTTTCAGAGAATTCTTTTGCCTTTCTATTTGTATATTTTATTCTCATCCTGTGAGCTATGCCTACTTGGTGTGTTTTCATTACTGTCACCAAAGGCTTCAGTTTTGCTGTCAGATCCTGCTGATTTTTAGTGCTATGAAGAATGACATACTTTGTTCTGGTTTTGCCTTGAAGAAAAGGTGTATTTATATGGTGAAAATTAAAAAGTTCTATATTCTTTGTGTTTTACAGTGAATTCAAGGTGATCTTATTGTTAGTGGCATTGCTGTTTCGCATGTTTATTCTAAGTTAGAAGTAATATTACACAAATCATTCTAGAACCTTATTTATTTTATTAGTATGTATATTTTCTGTAGGCAGTGGCATGATTAGAATATAACAGCATCTTTTATAATAAAAATGTTGTGTGTTCAAATCCAAAGAATTATTTTTGCTATTTCTGTAAAGCTTTTTGAATTCAAATCCGAGTAAAGGGTTTTTGTTTACTGTAATGGAAGACCAAGATGTTTTAAACCCTCTGTTCTCAGTGAAAAATAACAAAAAATGGAAGGCACCTGCCATCTTTTTCTTCTGCTGAATTAGCATCTCTGATGACTCTAGTGAGAAGATTGTTCTGTACTGGAAGCAATCTTGGGGGAGGAATTACAATTCAGGAATCTCATTCCTATTAGAGTAATAGATAAAATAGGTAGAAAGGCCAAGCACTTTGGGCTTTATAAATCTTTGCTATATTCAGTTTTTATAAGAGTGAAAGAAGGTCACTTTCTCCTATAAATATCCTGCAGTGGGAGCATTAGGATAATTCCAGTACCTCAGTCTTGTCAGTCTCTGCTGGATGTGCTGTGAGTATGTTTTTCAAATAAGAGTAAGACTTGCAGGGATTTAGGCTTTGGCAAGTGCCTGCTACTGGGCTAGCTGTTCTGGGTGTGCCCAGAAAGCAGCCTTTCTTAAACCAAGCAAAGAGATCATTAAAACACATAAACATGTCAAAACATCAGCAGATTTTCTGGATAGCAGTTTTGGAGCTGCGCACAAGTTTTTCTGAAGTGACAGGTTGCTTAAGGTATTCTTTGCATCTCTTGCCAGTATGGCACTTCAAAGCAAAAATACCTATTTGTTTAGCTTTTCTGTGCACACTGAGTGCTGCAGTTGTGTTTCAATAAAGACTGTTATCCATTTGTAAGTTGATGTGACTGTACAACTTTGGGAAACAAAATTTAATAAAGATAGTATATTCATTAAGATAAATACGGCTTGTTCTCTAACCCCATCTTTACTGAGATCAATCTAATGATTTTTTTTAAACTATCAGGTAATTTTATATTTTATTAATCTCTCTTCCCCTTTTAGTCAGGGTTGGGGTTGTTATTAAAAAATTGCAATCTAAGTATCCTGTGTATATATATGCAATTATTCTCAGCTGGAAGAATGTCTGTTGCTAAGACTGCCTATTTTCACAAGAGCATCATCCTAACAAAGAGGAAGAGCCACGCACTGTCTTTCCTGGGCTCCCTGACCTCTATCTCACATTGCAGTATTTGAAACATGGCCATAGGTAATGAAGATGCTCGGGTGCTGAAGGGCCATTTGCAGTTTGAATGGCAACCAGCTCAGCATGCTGCTGTGTACACACCCCCATTCATGCTAATGCCTGCACAAAAGAGGTGAGAACAAAGCATGATTATGGGCACAGTCAAAGGCCATCTTCTCTTCCAATTACACTCATGTGTACAAGATTTGACAGTGTCTGTTGTTTCTATTGGAAGTAGCTCTTTGCAATTCCATGTCCTGTCAGGATGCTATGCAAGGTGGGTGCCGCGAGCTTCAGAAGCAAATAGCCATTTCCAATCAGTTAGGTAATTTTCTATTACCTCTCTTTCCCGTCACACCACCTTCAGGTATTTTCCAAAATGCTGTCTGTTTCAAAATAGCTCCCAGCTACGTTAGAGACCCTCAAGAAACAGATGTCCAATGTTGCATCAGTTTGACTGCACTGGAAGTACAAGAGATAGTGCCCAGTTCCTTCACTAATTCTTGACAAGAAACTCTGTATCTCATTTCTTTTTTGTTTGTGTGTTTACCTATGTATATACCTGTGTTTTATATGTAATTTTTAAAGATGTAGGAATGTTTATATCAACCTTTCTGCTTTTGTTGTATATACTAGCATTCAAGTAGAGAAATACTTTGTTGAGGGAAAAATGCTCAAACTTCAGATGAGATATTTTATTATCATTTATTTTGTATATTTGCTAATATTACAATTGTTTAAATATAAGGGAGTGGTGAAAGTGTGTTTATACTGATTGATTCTACCCTTCTGCTCTTTCAACCAAGAACATTTCCTATATTTCCTCTCTCCAAATTTTACTACTCTCCAGGGGAAGAAATTTGTATCAGATTTCAGGCCTCCTTTCTCTTAGCCTCTGTTAGAGGTGCAGTCTCTCTCCTCCTGCTGATCCAACAGCAGCCCCCCATAGATGGTGAGGAACCTCTGCCTGTGCCTGTTGCAGACTGATTTCTGCCTTCTTAAAAGCTGCTGTGGCTGGATCTGCCATTCTGGCTGAGGTCTCCCCCATGTCTTGTACAACAGCACTGCATTCTTTGACATAGCTGCTAGAGTGCTGCCAAAATTTCCCTATTATTTTGTTTGTCTTTCTCTCTGTTGGGTTGGATTAGGGATGAATGGCTAGTTCACAGTCGATCTGAGTGGTTTCAGTTTGTTGCTAGTGTGGCTACATTGTAAACACCTGGACCTAAAATGATTGCCCTGGATTCCTCCCTAGTCTCAGGAGTCACTGGAGATCAAGTAAGTGGAATCCAAAGCACAACTAATTTCATCTTCCACGAAGGTGTCTAAGTGGTCAAATGAATCACACCTTAGAATGCTTATTCTCTTCTCTGACTGTAAAATAAAAAAAACAACCCTCAAGCTAATCTGTCAAGGATAGATTTAGACATTGCAGATATGCAAATCAAGAGGGAAAGAATTTGACTTCTTTTGATTCAGAATACTTTCTTTTTTTTTTTTCTCCTTTTCTTGCATTTATGTCTTCACATTTTTTTTTCCATTGCTTAAGTGGAAAATTACTGTCTTAATTATTTTATATGTCTAGTTATATCTCTGAGCTTTGTCATGAACACATGGACAGGCATTGAGTTAAATGCAGGTCTAACTGGCTAACTTACCTTTCTTATATCTTACAACTTTGAAATATACATATAAGAAAACTTGTGCTTCTGGGGTAGTGTTCTGCAGTTTCACTTTCAGAAGATTCAGTTACTGATTGTAAAAAATAGAATCCTGGTCCTTTTAGCTAAGGACTTCTGGTGTCTCCTGAGTTACTGGAAAACATCTGAAGTTAAAAAGACTTGTCAGTTTTTCTTGGACAGCACATGTAATAACTTTTGCTTAGTCTGGGATGACTTTGTTTTGTCTTTACTTTTCAAATTCGTCTTTGCAAATGCAGCTTACATATTTTACTAATGTCTGTAGAGCATTTAAGTTGAAAATAGAAAGTTAAGTTAGAAATTTAAGTTTAAGAAAATTTACATGGACCTTGTATTTTCTCTGCTTGGCAATTAAGGCATCTACTTAGAGAAAATTATTTTCATTTGACATTCATGCAATCCATGTTTTGTAGCAAATGGCATAAAATCTTTAGACAATTTATATTATCAGCTTTTTATTCTAGTTCTAAAATTGTGATCTACAGGATTTTTTTGCATATTCTTTGCCATGCTATAATTAATGCAAGTGATGCTATAAGGACTCAAGTATAGCACCTGTTCCATTTTGTAGTAAAATTGCTGAACTTATAAAATTGAAAGGAACTGAAATGATGTTGGGAGATTTACACTGCCATAAAATTATAAGATATAAGACCCCATCTCACTTCCACAGAATAATATTCCAAATAGTGTCTCATTTATTTTAATAGTGCAAATCAGAATGTGGATGAAGCTCCAGAAAAACAAAGTGAATCAAGGCAGGGCTAATGCATCCTTTAACTTATGACCATTTTATTTATTATGGAGACACACACACACCTCTGCATGAGCAGGTTATTGGTCTGTCATTTCTTGTTTATGGTAATGAGTTCACTTTGGTTTAGTTTGTCAACTTTACATCAATTTATGAAGCTGTAGATAGTTTTAATGAGCCCCATGAAGGTTATTAGGAGTTGAAAGTGTATGCACAATAAAGCAGTAAGAAGTGATTCATGGGCTGTTTGTTTTCATGGCATCTCCAACAGTGCTTTTAAAATATTTTGAGATCCTTAGATTAAAGCTGTCTTTAATCTAAATTACGACATGTTGATTTTATATATGTGATGGCACATATGCTCATACAGATAAACATTCATAGGCAAAGCTCTACATAATTCTCATGTATGATTGAGCTATGACTATCCAGGCCAGTAATTATATACTATAGAAATACTATTCTTGAGATAACATGTTAAATATATCTCAGTAATCCAATGAATCATGGAATAACTGAATTAGACAGCATTATAACTTAGTTCCAAGCCCTTATTTTCTCTGCTACCTAATGTTTCAATGGTTAATGACAGTGCTGTGTCCAAAGTTTCTCAGAGCACTAGTGTGGCACAATATGTTTCTGTACTGCAAAGCACCATGTTGCACTTTTGTTTGCTAGTCAGGGTTCTTTCTTCTGCTCATCTCCAAATTACACCTACACCACTTAAGCACTGCTGCTCCAGTAGAAGGAAGTAGTAATAGCTCCAACCAGTCTTTCAATTCATTCTTCTGCTGTTCTGATCCCTTTAAATATTTCTGTACAAGTCACTGAGAAAACTTTATTGAGAAGATTGACACCGATCACTGAGCTTACTGATCTTTAAAAAAGAGTTCTACTTCCCTTTTCTTCCTTTTCTAAGGTCTAACAGTTGCACACAAAAATTAATCTCAATTCAGGGGCTTGCTTTCGTTACAATTACAAAAGCCTTCTGCATGACTTGAGCTAACTAATTAAAATTCTCATTAAAGTCTGAGCCATTGAAGCAAAGAGCTAATACATCATTTCTCTCAGCTTTACAATTTATATATTTTCATCATCTAATAGTCTTCGTAGGGATCATTCCATTCATTCATATGCCTCTAAGTAGTTATATTCTGGCCCATATTTCCAAAAATGGCTCTTACATTTGGAATAATTGCTATGTTCCAGACTCAAAAAGCCCATCCAACAAAGTCCTCAGTGTATGTGCACATGTGGTTTCAGTTCAGTTAGTGGAGATTTAAAATTTTCCAGTCACTGAATATAAATGGTTTTGACCATTTAGCCCTGGTTTCTGATGCATGTGATGACAGGATTCCTCTCTAATGTCTCAGACGTTGTAAAACTTCTTGTGTTAGTTTAGGAACATGAGGCTCTTTCTCACCTCTTTCTCACTGCTCTTTGAGGGGTGCCACTTGTTCCAGACATCTCAGACCCAAAACTGTTTTGTGTGGTGTTGACAAGGTATTGCATACTTGAAAGTAGCTACCCCTGAGATTTTATCTTTAATGGGAAAAAGTTAAATACGTGTGTATACAAGTACGTGCTCTTCGGGTTTGTGTGTATATGTCTGGGAAGAGATGAAATCTTGAGATCTGTGAATAAATGCTTCTCCATGAAGAGTGTAGTCAGTGGAACAACTTCTTACTTTTGCAGGCTAGCTCAGGTTAAATAATTGCTTCTTTTTTTGAAGACTGAAAATTGCTTCTTTTTTTCTTTTTCACCTGCATGGACTTCCAGCCATAGCTGCACACAGGACTGTTACACAGCTGTAAGTGAGAAAAAATGTAACTTACACTGAAAACAGTGTGACTATTCTGATGAACAGTTGATTAATTTTCACAGATGCCCCTCAAAGGGTAACTAAAGAAAAAATTGACTGATTTCAAGTAGATCTTACTATCCTTTCTAGTGTTTAATGGACTACCAAGTGGATTGGAAGGTATAGTGAAGCTGAAGACAGTTTCTAATTAAATATTTTCACTTCTTTTCAGTATACCTCTGCTCTGACCTATGATGCTGTTCAAGTGATGACAGAAGCTTTCCGCAATTTGCGTAAACAGAGGATTGAGATCTCCAGAAGAGGAAATGCTGGAGACTGTCTTGCAAATCCAGCTGTACCCTGGGGTCATGGTGTAGAAATAGAAAGGGCATTGAAACAGGTAGCTTCCCTGGACTGGATACTGGGATGAGTGCATGTGTGAAGTTCTCTATAAATGCTTGAAAAAATCTAGTCTCCTAACCTGTCTGGATCTTGCTGAGAGTAATGTGGAAGTGAAATCCTCAGGAACCTGGCTAAGATAATATATTGCATATGAAAATGACCCTAAAGTGAAAGTATTTGAAATATCAATAATCATTTGTGGAAATAAAAAACACATTTTCTAAAAAGAAACAAACTTATTCTTCTACCACTTCCATCTTCATCTATTATAGGTTCAGGTGGAAGGGCTAACAGGAAATATAAAGTTTGATCAGAATGGAAAGAGAATCAATTTTACAATAAACGTCATGGAACTCAAAAGTACTGGTCCTCGGAAGGTAATTTGAATTGTCTTGTAGTGTCTGTAAAGGTTTTACCATTCTAAGCAATGGGTTAAGGTAGGTACTGAAACATTAGATTAATTAAAGGACGAGTTATGATAATATTTATTCATAGGTGTATTCTACAGTGGTCTTGCAGAGCGAAGTAAACATATGTAATATTTCTTTCTAACAAATATGAATTTTTATTTCTGGTAAGTACTACATAAGAGTGTTTTCCTTTCCGTTTTGTGGATTAAACTTTTTGCTTTCGCATCTGAATTGCTAAATGTGAGCCAGGATTTGGAGAAATATGCTTCTGAATGACAAAAGCTGGATACAGCTTTTTAGTGATGTTTTTATAAATGTGTTAGTGTTTCTGCTCTAATTTCAAATCTTTCAGGCAAAAACAGTTTCTCATCTTTTGCTAATCTGGAATATTTCAATTTTACAATGCATGATTTTTATGCTAAAATTTGTTAATATGTAAATAAAAAGCTGTTCTGGACAAAGTAATATAAAAAAATATTGTTAGTTCAATCTTCTTACTGTTTTTTGTAGTCTTTCACTACATAAATAGAAATTCTTAGAGTGGTAAATGCATAGCTGAAATTTTTGCTCTTGGAGCAAAAATCAAGGGCATAGTAATAAGATGCTTTAACTTTTCCACAAAAGTTCATATTCACTAGTGTCTGTGCATCCTATACACTCTCTTTAGATTGGATATTGGAGTGAAGTGGACAAAATGGTTGTGAATCCTCTTGATGGCCCTCTTGGAAATGAATCTTCAGGACTAGAGAATAAGACTATTATTGTCACCACTATTTTGGTAATTAATCTCCTATTTTGTCAGAAGACAGTCTGTCCTACAATGATTTGTTTCTTGACATTATGTTAGTCTAAATATACTGTCTTTTTATTATTTGAGACTGTGAGCTGTTACTTATTGTGATACATAATAAAATACAGAAATTAGGGAAATGTATGGGATTCAGCATGTGGTTTTGATTCCTAGAGGATGAATAGTCTTTGATTGAACATCCTAGAAAGTTACGGTTTTTAAACCTGAAAATGAAAATTAAATACCTGCTTTCAAATGAGAGGAACTTTCTGAGAGGCAGAACCATAGTGTTCATTTTAGATAATAGATTTTGACAAACAGCAAAGAGACTGGTTCTTATGCTTCAGGACTGTAGCTGCTATGGATTGCTAAAGTGTAAAATTAAACGTTAAATGTTATATTCCAGTTGTTTAGAAAATTAAATTGTACGTTATTATAGAAGTGCATAAAATAATAACATTTTTCTGTAAACTACACAGCTTGTTTATCAGTTTGGACAAGCCATTGGTTAGCATAGGAATTTCTGTAGATGCAAAAACAGTTCTGTAGCAATTGAGCAAAGAGGAAATGCATTAATACAGCTTATGACTCATCACCAATTTTGCTGATGATAGAACTTTAGTGCATAGTTATAGATATCTTACCTGTTGTTTGTATAGCAATTTAATAAAAATATAGTCTTGAGCGCCTCAAGTGTTTTCTCAGGGAGAGATGTGGTTGTGAAATAGAAAATGATTTTCTTCTATAAGACAGCAACAAAAGGAACTAAATACCTTTGCCTTCTTCCATCCAAACTGTTTGAGAGAAAGAAACTGATTTTGGAATTTACTCTTTCTTCTCTGAATGCGTAACTCCTGTTAACATTCATGGTCATTATTAACATACTTCTGGGAATCACTATGCCTGTAAGTATTGTCATTTGTGTATGACTCTGGAGAATGCAGCTTTTAAATGTGTTAAAGACATGTCCCATTAATAATTAACAACTAACGTATACATAGCATGTATGATTCAGATGGTATCTGCTCTCCTTTCTCACATGTAAAAGGGAACATATTAATCTGTGAAGTGAACAACTGAAACACCTCTCTCTATCAAGTAGCTAAGGCAAGTTCTCTCTGTGCAGGAGTCCCCGTATGTCATGATGAAGAAAAATCACGAAATGCTTGAAGGAAATGATCGATATGAGGGCTATTGTGTGGACTTAGCTACAGAAATTGCTAAGCACTGTGGATTCAAATATAAGCTCACAATTGTTGGGGATGGCAAGTATGGGGCAAGGGATGCAGACACGAAAATCTGGAATGGGATGGTTGGAGAACTTGTTTATGGGGTAAGAAAATTTTGTATAATAAAACTATTAAAGATGACTAATGGAAGGAGTGGGATTTGGTTTTGTTTTCTCTGTAGAGTGTAGGAAATTAATTAATTTTGTGGGAATTAATAACCTCTGATGGCGTGAAAAATTTTGAAAGTAAGACATTAAATTACATTTCAAATGGAAATTAAGTTGGGGGAACAAGAATCCATATTTTATCCTTCTGACCAAGTGAAAAACAAAGTACTTTGCGAAAGTTTTAGATGCCATATGCTGTTAAAAGGGCATATATAAAAACAAAAGCTTGGAATACACCAACCATATGGCTATATGTATTTCAGGATGAGTTCAACTAAAAATTTCTAAAATTCTCCACAGGATGTTCTCGGTGAAACAAATGTTACTGGTGTCTCTACTGTCCTATTTTCTTTTTGTGAAATGCCATAGAAACTAAACCATTTTTCGCTCTGTTCGTTGCATTAGCTATTATTTGCTTTTTTTCTTCCTTTACAGAAAGCCGATATTGCAATCGCTCCATTAACTATAACATTGGTGAGAGAAGAGGTGATTGACTTCTCAAAGCCCTTTATGAGCCTGGGGATATCAATAATGATCAAGAAGCCTCAGAAGTCCAAGCCAGGAGTGTTTTCATTTCTTGATCCGTTAGCATATGAAATCTGGATGTGCATTGTTTTTGCCTACATTGGGGTCAGTGTAGTTTTATTCCTGGTCAGCAGATTTAGCCCATACGAGTGGCACACTGAGGAATTTGAAGATGGAAGAGAAACGCAAACTAATGAATCAACTAATGAATTTGGGATATTTAATAGTCTCTGGTTTTCCCTGGGTGCCTTTATGCAGCAAGGATGCGATATTTCGCCAAGGTTGGTTACTCACTCATTTCAACTTTGTGCATTTTTGGTCTCAGCCATCTCAGCCAGAAGAGGTTCGTGGTGCATATATTTTCATTCTTGGAGAGAAATTAATTGCATTGATTTTTCCCTCCCTAAAGTCACAGAAGTCCTTGGAATGAAAGCACTTGTCTGTGGCTTAGGGTCAGGATGTAGTTGATCGAATTTGTCTTAGTGTCGATCATAAATCTGCCGAGTGAAGTTATATACACCATGCAGAGACTGTAAAATGCATAAGGTTCACATCATTCCATGCCTTCTTGGAGGGGTACCGTGTTTTTGCTGCATATTCCCATTTTACAGTTGACAGTGCATATGGTTCACCACAACTGTAATGGGAAAAAAGGATAACATACTAGTCACGAACTGCAGAGGCAGCTCTTTCCCTCTAAAAATCACTACATATCATAACATGGTTATTAATACACTCTTATTCCCCAAGAGAGCCTTGAACCTGAAGTGAAGGTCCTATGATGGCTCTAATTTCATGTGGATAGTTGCAAAACACTGCTGTTTTTCTGTGGCCTAGTTTTAGAAAAGTCACAAAGGAAATTACGAAAATGAATCTGAAGGTCCAGTTTATAAGTGCTTAATTCCTCATGGATTTTCTTCTACTTTATTAGGGACAACTGTAAAGCACTTAAGTTAATTCCTTTGCAGTTCATTAAATATTCTATTTTGTTTGTGCACAAGCGGTTCTAGCCTTGATACAGCAAAGTGATAAGTAGGTGGGTAAATAGCTACTTGCTGCTTGAAGGAAATACAGTAACAATTTAAATAGGGCAGTTGGGTTTAAGGAAATCAAACCAGAGGACTTAGTTAAAACTGCTCAGTATAATTACATTTCTTGTAAACATCCTGAAGTAAGACAGGGAACAGGTCAATTTTTAATGAGTCTAGTGATTGCTGGTCAAAATAGATCAAACCAAGGGAGCATTTCTTAGATATTAAGTCATGCATCCCAAAAAGCAACAGCAGGTTTTCAGTCTGTTCTGCCACAGAAATAACAGCATTTATTGTGTGAGAACTTAAGCAATTCTCTGTAAAGGCTGCTGTATCACAGTGGGAGATGCCAGCCTTTATGGTGAAAGATGCAAGGCCTTTGGCATGTAACCCAGTAAGAATTGTATACAAGAGACAAGGCAGTGAAGAGGGCAAATAGGCACAAATCATCAGAAGTTGTGGTAATTTCACTGCTGTGGGCTTTTTGTATTGATTACACACTTCACAGTTGGAGTTGCCTGCTAAGTCACCTATTAGTACAAAATTATTTTTATTGAATCAAGGCTGTAGTAGAATTATGACCTTTTTCTTGTTACCATTAGTATTTTACTATCTTTGAAAGCACAATGGTTGTTTTGTATGGTTTGATAGGTTTTGAAAGATAGTGGAAGAATACTGATAGCAAATGGTCATCATAAAAGGTGCATGAAGCTCAATTTTGGATATTTAGTATTTAGTTTCAGTGAACCATATTGAAAGCATAATCTTGAGGAAGGTGGTTAGTTTGTATATTATCTGTTTATTATAGAAATAGAAAAGGGCTAAACCCCTCTTGTTTCTGGTTTTGCACCAAAACATTTCACTATGGAATTTGAACTGCCTGCAGATGAAACAAAGTAAATATAAGAAGGACTATCTTCAGGCCTCAAGAAAACACCTTTCTGAAGTTAATTTTTGCACTACTGCAATCATTACTCTAATAAAAATTACAGCTGCACTAAGACTTTTAGAGTAGATGAGTTACGGGGTTTCCCTGACTCTGGAATAGAATGTGGTGCTGAGCAAGTCTGGACCACCTGGAAATGGTCTATAATAGCAAGTCCCTATGTTGCCTCAGGGGTAGTAGAGGAACAATAGAGGAACAATAATATATTATGTGATAATCATAACTTAGAGCCAAGTTTTCCTCATTTTTTCTGAGATGTGAGAGTGCTCTCTGTTCTGCCCGATAATACCTTCCTAAGTATAAAATATGGTGCACGAATTTATGTTATGTGCACAGAAATTTTTATTATTTAAAGTTCTAGTAAATTAGGTGCTTCTGAAGTATGGGTTCATGCTATCACATTTTAGAAACTTTTCGAAATGTACATTAAACAAAAAAAACCCTACTCATTTAACTGTGACGGACTGCCTGGGGGAATTTTGGATACAAATGACACCCCAAATAATTTTCCTTGTAAAATGCCATGTGGGAGCATAATTTCTGGATTGCTATTGAGCTTATTCTTTTTTCACAAAGTCAGTGGCAACTTTGCTCACAGATAGATCATGGACATTTGAAAATTATTGTAATTTATAGAGGGTGTCATCAATACAGTATAAAGTGCCATAAAGTTGGCAGCTATTAAATACACATTGACAGATTTTACCTTGTGAATATGTATTATATTCAGTGTATCTTATAACTCAGTGTTTCACTTCTAGAATTGTTTTATATTCCAGTTACCTCCATTTCAAAATAAGTATGTGATGTTTTCTCAAAGGTGATGGCAAACATTTTTGCAGAATACATCTCACTTTAGAATGAGCTTGAAATATTTTTTTTTCTATGGTCCTTTGAATAACAGATTTTAGGCCTTATCTGACTTGATTTTCATGTAGTAGAGAGAATTAGTGAGTCTGTTGTGACATGGAATACATCTTTTCATGTCAGAATTATGACAAGGATTTTGTGCAATAGCAATTAGAAAAAAAATTGTGCACAATTGGTTCTATTTAATTTTGTTCCTAGCTTGCTAAATCCACTTTGCATAACTATAATCTTTAAATGTACATATATCTATATATAGTTATAGCCATATATATTCTATGTCAGAATTAGTTTGTGTTCTTATGCACAGTACAGTAGGCTGGGTGAGTGATTCCTAATTTATTTACTTAATAAATGGAGGAGACACACCAGGACATACTTAATCTATTGCAGTGCCCTAGAACCAGATTTTTAACTACATCCAATTTCTGCCAAATAATAAGACACATCTCCAAAGATTAGGTACTGCTTCCTATAATGTTGTTTGGAAACAAAGTGGTAATTAATTTAAAACTTTAAAGGATCCTGAAAAAATGCCAAGTTTGACAATAATGTAATATAAATATTTATCTTACATTAGTTTTCTGTTATTGAAAATTACTGAGTTGAGTAGTGTGCTTTATGCTGTTTTGTATATTTTCTTGAGTTCTCTTTTCTTCTTTCTTCTTGAGCAGGAGAAGCAAAACACAGATCCATAAGAGCCCACCTGCTACAGTTATAAACATCAGATTATTATTATTATTTTTAAATATACTTTCTTCACCATTTTTCTGTATTATCACTGATTGTTTCATGTCCAGTCCTCACTTTGTTACATTTTTGTATCTTTCAAAAGTCGTGTGCACTTTTTAGCCTATAGATATTCCCTGGGCAAGCTTTCCTTACAAATAATGCTATTTGTTTCTCAGTACAGATTGTGCACAGCAGCATAAGCCATTGTTTTGTGGAATCAGTCTTCATCTGAATGTCTTAGGAAAACAATCAAGGCCCTTGATTTTAAAGTGCATACTGGTGTATCTGAAAGCACTGTTTTGCTGATTTTGTTTGATCCTCATCATAATGTCACACAAAATCACTTCAGAGGGAACAAAAAGTTTGTGTTAAATATAGCACATTATGATGGGAGCAGTTTCCTTCAAGGGTTGTCAAAACTTTGAAGAACTGGATCCCTAAGTTCTTCCAAAAGTAAACTCTGGAGTCCTGATTTCAGCAGAGTCCCAGGAGACCCAGTGGAGAATGCCTTGATTTCCCATCTGATGCGTACGCAGAGCTGGACTCTGAGACAGCCTGAAATGCTTCCCTGTATTATAATGCACCATTTGCATAAAACTGCTAACGTGTTCCTTTTTAGGACTTCCATTTCACTTTACAAATCCATTTCATACTTGTTACTAGATCCCTGTCGGGGCGCATTGTTGGAGGTGTGTGGTGGTTCTTTACCCTCATCATAATCTCATCCTACACGGCTAACTTAGCTGCCTTCCTGACGGTTGAGAGGATGGTGTCTCCCATTGAAAGTGCAGAGGATCTTTCCAAGCAAACAGAAATTGCTTATGGGACATTAGATTCTGGCTCCACTAAAGAGTTTTTTAGGGTAAGAATCTCTACTTTTTAGATTATTGGGTTTTTTAGATTGTTTTAAGTCGGTCTTCACTCATGTAAATGTGTTTTCCCTTGACTTTATTAAAAGATTGCTGTGAAGGTGTGATTTACATTGCTCAACTCACAAATGTAAGTGTTTCTGTTTATTTGTAGTTGTTACTTTTTTATTTATATACAAATATAAGGGTCTTGATATAAATATGCAATACAAAATTGCCTACAAAAATACTCCACTATACACTGAAAAACAAGGTATGCTTGAAGAAGGAAGTTGATGTCATTTGTCTCTTTAATAGCTCTGCTATATTTTAGATACTCATACAGTGAATAAGAACATGGGAAAGGTGTACATTCATGTCTTAATAAGTATTCTGCGTGATTTTTCAAGCTTGCGGAGGGGGAATGGGATGTAATCCTGCTGGCTGCTGTAGAATATACATGCTTGCTTTTGAAAACAGTTCTTACTTGTATTTGCATTATATTAATGCCTTGGAAGCCTGTCAGTCCTCACCCTCCACCTCTGGGTTTTGCAGTTTTAAAAATACATGAAACTTTCAGTGTGTGAGTCTCAGGCTGCCCTTGAGACATCAGCTAGCCTGGTGAAATCCATCCAGCAAATGAGTGAGAGACTAAGGCTGCTGACAAAAAACCCCAGAATGGCCTTATTTTGTCTCTGTGTTCCGTGTGTCTCTCACTGTACGAAGAAAGTACATCTGAAGTGCTAAAATAGAAAGAAACTTCTGTTTTCATGTTTTGTAGTGCATGATGTTATATTTAACAAAATGTATTTTAAAATAGTTACAAATAATTCATCTACATTTCAAGCATACACTGACATGAAAATTAAATGAAACAGGTTCTTGCAGATATTTTTATATACTGTATAATTAGAGCAATAACTGCTCTAGGTTATGGTTTTCACTGGATCCTGTAATGCGTCTTTAACTGGTAATGGACTAAATAGATATCATACTTGTGTCAACTGTAGAAATTTTCTGATTTTGAAGGTAGGTTCAAATAATACCTGTTGCTGATAGCATTCTTGTTGACTAAACCAAAACTAACATCAGGTGTACAAGGTGGTAAAAATGAGATTGGTTTTGTGCTAAGAGTGTTTGAAAGCATTTTGAAGTATGCACGCATGTTTCTGGTTTTGTGAACCTAAACCTTTTAGGACATAGCTGTACTTGGGACTGACCATGAATTAACAGTAGGTCACTTCTTCTGAGTAGTTTATCTTTAGAGATTTTTAAGTGTTTCTTTTTTAAACAAAAAAATATTTGTAAGTGCATGCATTAGTATCTAGTTGTAGTCGTAGCACATATGTACATATTTGCATTTTTACACAACTAGTGTTCCTCGCAAACTGCTTGAGCATTAAAAGCTTACTTTTGTAAAATTAGGTAGAGGTTTTGTGAGGGCATATTTTTCATCTTTGGTTAGGTTATCTTTGGCTCTGCACAAGCAAAAGTCTAATGATCTCTGGAAATTTCTACTCAGCAATTTCTATCACAATTTGGTACATTATGTGCAAAACAACTACTTAGCCTGATGCCTCTATCTACTATTTGCTAAAAATCCCTTAAACTAGTCCATTTACTTTTCAAGAAATACCAACTGTCAGAATTTCTTTTTAAGAGGTCTGAAACTCAAGTTCCAAGAATGATATTCTCTGCTGAAGACAATGTGAAAGTAATCTCTAGCACTAAGGAGACTAAAATTTTGCCTAGAATATATCTTTATTCTGACTGGATTGGACTGGATGTGTGATTTTTATATGACCTGAAATTAGCACTCAAATTTTTTGAATAGCTGAAAACAACTTGAGTATATTTTTAGTAGCAAGCTAAAATGGTCTGGCTTCTCCTCTGTCCCTCTCAGGAATTAAAAACATATGGGTTTTTTCAGTCAGTCTGTTTTCAGGAAGTAGTGTTATTTACAAGTTTGTTTTCTATCAGTAGAATGTATACTGAATATTTACTAGTAGAGCCCTGATTCCTGGGGCAGCACAAAATAAAGGATGGTTGGGTACTGGGAATGAGAACAGTACACTGAATTATCTTTGCTATGAAAACATGTTCTGTGATAATACATTACACAATTGAAAAAGAGATGTTTTGCAGTATTTTTCAAAAAGGAATTCTCAGCAATTGCCTAGATGGTGAAAGTTAGCTGAAAAATCCTGTTCTGAATAGCTGAACATAAACGTATGCAATGTTAATTGAAAGAGGTGGGATCAAGCCTTTTTCTAGCTCCCATGACTGCTCATCACATATCCTACAGACAGTAGGCATGTAAGGTAGTCCATGTCACTTGGGGATAACGTCCTTGGCAATCATGACAAAAGGATGTGTTGCCTTTTCACTTTACCCCAATTTAGATAGGCTCCCTAGCTTTAAAGGTAGCATGGACCAGTAGGAGATATTCTTGCCAGCAGAGTGTAGAGCAGCAGTTGGCACTGCATTGAGAAGCATAACTGAGAAAAAGGAATGAAAAACCATTGTGCTCTGGTGTTTCTAATGCTGCTTTAAGATGAGAAGCAGAAACTTGGTACATCCTATATAGGAAATACCAGTACAAAAATAATGGATTTTAAAATATTTTAAAGGAAATAAAGTGACACATAAAAATTATGGACACAAAGATCAGCTAGATATTACTATTTGTTAGTAATAATCTTACAGATAATTTTATAGCTGTAAGTCCACAGAGAGAGAGTTTTTTTTCTTTAATGGCACATCTGTCAGGTCTCTGTCAATACCAGAAGGTGTAGTAGCTTTCCTCAGGAGATCTCAGAGTCAGTACTAGCAGAATCGCAAGTACAGTCCCGGTCTAAAGAGCTCTGTTCCACTGAGTTGGGATATTTACCACTTCTGGTATTTGCTAATGCTTCTACTTTATAGATAGTCCTGTAGAGTTTTTTTAGTGCAACTGAAAGCCTAAACAAAAGTATATATCGCATTGCTTTTGCATTTTCTTTTGGGTTATGGGCAAAACAATGAAGTGTATGTGGCCACGGCTTCCCCAAAATGCGTCGTTTTTCTCAAATCAGTAGTGGATTGTAGCGGCGAGAATTTGAGTGAGTCTGCAAGCATCACTGAGAAGATTCAGGAGTCATTTCAGTTGGTCTCGTGCAGATGCATCATCATCTCTCTTAATTGCTGGGTCACAGGTACCAGTTGATGGAGGGGTAAATGGTGGGCAGTGAAATGTCCTCACTCCGGTACATCCTAGCGGCACTGTCCACAGTCACACACTATCCTTGCCTTCGGTGATTTCGCAGTTGGTACGTGCATTAGCCAGGGCACGTAGCTGAACTTTGAAGGGGAGAAAAGTCACTAACCCAAGAAGACAGTCTACTGCTCACCTGCCTCTGTAGAGCATTATCTATATGCGTTAACCCCTGAAGTTGCCTCACTTGATTACATGGGCTACGGCAGTGGAAGAAAGAATCAAAGTAAGTATGCAAGCATTCACTGGAACATTTCCTTGCTTTTCACCTGCTTGAAGGCATAATGAAAATTAATATCAAAATGATACAATGAGAACAAAAGTTAATTATTTTTACAGTTCAGTCATATTTTTGCTGTATGCCTAGCTTTGTTCATTAAAGATATGTACAAATTGGATAGACAAAGAAATCAATCATCCTACCTCTTTTTCTGTTCCGGAAGATGAATTGTACCTAGTCCTATAAGTGAGGTAATAAGGCATCTCAGAAAGAAAATGATTTGCAGAGATTAACCAGATTAATTTACTGTCTATCTTCATTAGTTTTTATTTAAAATATCTTCATATGTACCTATTTTTGAACCAACAGTGTAACATGGACAGACCAATCTGTTTCATTGTAACTGTTCTGGTGGCCTTTAAGGATAGATCCTCTGCCAAAATAAAAGCAAGCAGAACTGCTCCATAACAAAGAAATATCCTTTACCTTTCACTGAGAAGGCTGTTCATGAGTTGCTTATTCTTGCTGAAGAGGCAAGAGTTACAGAATGAAAACGTGGGCATTGGAAACATGTTGGAAGGATGACAATCCATATAATCTTAAAGAGAAATCCTCTCACACACTGGAAAGCCAGAAACAAACTTAAAAGCTGACAAGAACTCTTGAGTAATTTCTCCTGCAAAAGTGTTGTCTGTTGGGAGACAAAGAACATTTGACCTGAAGGAAAATAACAATGTCTTTTTTGAATATCTTCAACAAAGTCCAGTGCCTCTACTTTTATAAGTACTTTGAAATATTTTTTAATTTGTCAAACTATTTGTGTTAGCAATTGCATTACAAGAGGGGATGCAAAAAAAAGTCTGTGTTCATGCACATCAAGATACTGAAATTTCTAAAAGAATAAAAAACCAAAACCACAGGAAATGCTTAGCGATAAGAGAAGAAACATGATTATTTTTCTTTAAATTAAATTCAAGTAAAAAACTATGAATTATATCTCAGCCTCGATTTTTGAAGTTTGAGATGTAGAAGAATTAAAGAACATACATTTCCAGAGTTTTATTTTGTTTAGCTCCACAGAAGCCTCTGAGAGGTGAAGGAGTCAAAAGACTCAGCCATGAAATATCCTGTAACATTTACCACGGACTCTGGTTGATACCCTGAGAGGCAGAGAGAGTGTAGGACTGGCAGGTACTTCATGGATCTGAGAAGCAGTTATGGCTAGAAAGTGCAGGTTCAGCTTGTTAGTTTGACAGGAGAAAAAGGTCCATAGCTGAAATAGTGAGGAGAGTCAGATCTGAGCACTGAGTTAGTGCAAGGACTGCATTTGCACCCAGTAGCATACTAGTGAACATATGCTTGTACTTTTCTGTGATAGACAGTGTTCAAGTGATTCACTTTCACTTGTCTCATTTTTTGAAGTCTTTGCATCTGGACAGCACAGAAAAATTGATTTAGGCCATTTTGAAAGTTATTGTAAAAGAAAGAATACAGTAATCAGTACTTCCTTTTTTTTCCTCAAAGCATTTATTTTTGTTATTTTGTAGGTTTTATTATTTTTCTCTTTTCACATTACACTTGCTGTGGTTAGAAACATCTTTTATTTTCCAGCCTGTATGTATTTATGACTAGTTTATTCTCAGTTGTTACAGTACATTAATAATTATGTAGAATTTTTTTTTTCTTCTCAGTGTTTATTTTCCTGATGCATTAATTCTGAAGGAGCAGAAGTGTACTCTGTTTGCCATCCAAGATCTTAGTTTGCTTCTTAAAAAGACTTTAATATTCCTTTATCCTTTCTGGAAATAATTTTCTCCCAATTCTATCACACTGTTTTCTGGTAACCACTTTGATCATAGTGACAGATCTGTGTTTCTTTTGTTTTTATCAACTGATGATCTCCAATTTTATTGCAGATTGTCTTATTGGTCCCAAATTGCTGGATCTTGCTTTTGAACTAGAAAGTTTTATTTCTATCATTCTAGTGATCAGAATTTTCCACTTCTCATATTAAATAAATAAATAAATAAATTTCCATTGTCTGTGCTTTGACATCCCAATTTCCTTTCCTACTAATCCTAGCCATTTCTGTCTTGTAATGTTTTCACTTTAAAATGCCATCTGAAGCTGTGCATGCTCTGCAGTACTTACACCAAAAGAGCAGTAGTTTGAATGCTTTTTCATTCTTCAGTCTAGGCAGTATGTTTGTGGTTCTCGACTCCAAGAATGGCATTTGTAGTTCTCTACAGATTTGTAACTGCTTGAGTTTTGTGTTTTGGGATTTAGTTTATTCCCTCTCCCCCAGTATGGGTGCAATGAGTTCTTTTTCAGAATTGTAGAAATTAGTTTCTTCTGACATTTATCTGAGTTTTTTTAAAAATGACATTAAAGGGCTCAGCTTTGATTTTATGAATATGCTGAATAGTGGGGAAGAATTTCAATTCCTCGGAAACTGAAATTAGTAAGTCTCAAAGGAGGAGTCATATCAGCAGTTATTTTAAGGAAATTTAAATTTTTTGGGACCCTTTGTTGAGAACAACCTTGGTCACTTAGCTCCCTAAACCACATAGAGAATATGATTTTTATCTGAGGTCATTTCTGGAGAAAATTATTTTAAGTACACTTTTGAGGAATTAGTTCATGAAGTAGAATATTTTATATTTTATATTAGTAAGACCAAAATATATTAAAGATATTTTTTGTAGCTAAATTAAGTAATGGAAACTGAAATACCATAAAAGTGCATCTTAAGAAGATGTAACTAATTTTTATCATTACTGAATAAATATAGTCATATATTACAAAATTTAGAACTTACATTTATTTGAACTTACCTTAAGTATTCACTCAGTATAAACAATGGTGTTTTAAAATACCTAATCTTCAGCTAATAAATGAAAAATATAGTTTTGTTCTTTGCCGTGGGTTTTTTTGACCTGTTAATATTTGATTTACTGACTAAATTAACAAGTTTTGGCATTCGTTACACTTTTTAGTTACTGGTGACGTTAAAATATCCCGTCCTTTTGTTCAGTATGGAAGGTCAACAAGATGGTTTCACAAATCACGTTTGAGAATTGGAGATCTGCTCCCACAGTACAAGATCATCATCTAGTAGAATGTTAGTAGTTTAAGAAGCTATTTCTGTCTAAGGCATACTAATTACAGCACATCAGTTTTAAGAATAATAGGTCTTTGAATGTCAAAATAGAAAAGTTATCTGATGACCCACAAAATAACGTTGATAAAGCTTTGCATAAATTAAATTCCTAATTAGCTTCTTAATGAAGGTAGTATTCTACATTTTAATTGGATGTGTACTCTGTAAAAATAATTATAAAATACATTTTAGATATAATAATAAAGTTATCCCAATATATTGTAATTATACGTGGAACAATAATTAATTAATATTTTAATAATTTAAATTTTAATAGTTATAATTTAATATTAATAAATATTAATATTTATTAATCTATATTAATTATATACTCATAATTTTCAAAGTTTATATAATTAATTTTATATTGCTGTTGATATTATTTTCATAGTCAAAATGCCCAGTGGTGACATGATAGTTTAAAAAAAAAAAAGGTGTCACTTCTGGGGACATTTTTGTATCCTTGTATTGTTGTAGAACTCTTAAATAATGGGACAAAAAATGTTCATTCATTCATTATGAGTTATTAGGGTCTTGTGCTGCTGTGTTGGTGTTGATTGCAGTACCAAAATTTCCATACTCTTGCATTCTTGTAGTCATCATGGCAGTCTAGAATGGTTCTGTTATTTGTAGTGCAAGTATAGCAAATGATAGCAAGTGTGGAAGCCCAACTTACACACGGGCATCCTGTGTGTACACAGAGTGCTAGATGGCCTCTTAGCACTGGCATATTCTACATCTACAGCTCTGCCTTTCAGATAAACACTAATTCTGAAAATAATGAAGGAAATAAGATGGCACAGTTCTGAAAACACAATGTATTACTAAATATATTGTGTAGCAATATTAAAAAAATCTAGAAGTCACCCACATTCCCTACAGAGTGGCTTGCCGTTCTTATTTTTTAAGGAATCTAGACAAGGCTGAGGACTAGATAGGGATCCAGACTCAGAACGGTGTGAATTCCAGCATGAAGTTTTTCAGTGTTCCTGGCTGCAGAGCACTGCACAGTCATGGCCAACCTGACTGTCATTATCTGGTGACATTCTAATGGAATGTCTTACAGATTTTCATTTTTTTGATTGCTGGGTCAGGTATTCCTACCTTCATCCATACAGCAAGGACCTTGTGAGCCATCTAGTGGGAGGTTTCTTCTTAACACTTGACCCTTTGGGAAACCTGTTCTTTGCAACCTTTTCCTGTTCAGCTGCCCAGCTGGTAGTACACAGTTTACTTTGTGAGCTGGCTCTTCAAAAACGGTGCAATAATTTTTTTAGGATTCTTCTAGTTTTTAGAATCGTATGTTTGGGGATCTTTTGGATGGAAAAAAAGCAATGTGTATGCAATATGGTAGATGTTCCAAGAATCTGAGAAGCTCACTGAGCCTTCAGCACACAGTTATTTTTCTGTCATTCTGTTATGCTAAGTATATCCAAGTCTTCTGGTATATATGGGTGTACCAAGTATGTATAGATCAACACATTAGAACATGCAGAAACTGCTATGCAAGGGAATTGCAAAAAAAGCCAACTGCGTCAATATATATATATATACACTACGTATATGTAGATTCTGGTAATATTTAGAAAATTTAGATGTTAGAAAACTTTTAGTGGTTCTTGGTACTGCCAGAACCTTTTATACTAATTGACATACTGAGACCATGGAGAAATCTGAGCCTCAAAATCTTCCTATGCTACATTTCTGGACCTGAAGGTCAGGTAAGTATGGGAAAATGCTAATGCTGTACCACAAGAACAGTGAAGCCTTGGAAGCCTTGGGGGAGTTATTGATGCTTTTACACTTAATTTATTATTTTTTAAAGTGGTGACATAGATGTTAGAGCATAATTGCAGTTTTGAAGTGTACATTATAAGATGGTTTTAGTTGAGAAGTGCATCTAATACATTTTATCATAGTATAGTTTTGGTATATTAGCACATAAAATATTATCAGTAATGACCTTGACTTGTCATGTGTCCTGTTGTACCTGCTGTTTCTTTGATAGCATTGCTTCCTTTCTGCTGGCATCTAGGTGGCAAACTGTTTTCCTCTATTTTTTTCCAGGTTGAAAAATAACAATCAGTTGGTAGTTAAAACTGCCGATTATAGTTATAACTACCAATTGGTTAAAGCAAAAGAAAGGTACTTCAAGTAAAAATATTTCTGAAGGAAAACCCTGACGAGTTGAGTTGAGTTGAGTTGAGTTGAGTTGAATTGGAGAAGCACGTGGAGTATTAGAACAACCTTGAACCAGGTGCCTCACTATTAATGTTCCCTT